>OY728151.1:1577783366-1587783366 GCA_963277665.1 Viscum album | reverse complement strand
GTAAATCTGGTAAATAAGGGTAAAAAAATAATATTATAATAACAACAAATTACCCTAAAACGTGTCCTAACCTTATTGGATGATACATGTTCGACCACGGACATCTTTGGGTCGATTTTGGGACCCCATGGTGCCACTTGTAAGTGATAGGGACACTTTATTTTAATTAAGTTAAAATGAATACAAAAATGACACAAGCATATATCTTTTAGAAAAACAAATTTTATATAGGGTTATATACGTTGGATTTTCGACTATAAATATTAATTATAAAGATAAAATGATTTCACACATAATTATATTTTATTTATAATTTTTAGACATTACAGAAGTTAATTTATTTATGACACAATGATGATGCATAAATTACCACAATAGTGAAACATTAAAATAATTGATATATTAAATAACCAAATAAATATAATTTGAGACTTTTAATAAATTAAAATAATTTTATAGGATACTATGACATATTAGGATTGATTTAATTGACTTTCTATGAATTAATAATTCTATTATTAGTTTCAGAAAAATCAACTATTGAATAGTGTCAAAATTGACATAAAAGAGTTTTTAAAACAAGTATTATATAATTAATTGATATTAAATTCCTAAAAATCTACAGTTTGGCCAGGAGACTTATATAATGATAGGTGTATCATTAATGGAACACCTGGGGTCTCTTGGATATATATTTTATGTTTATTAACTATATAATACAAAAATACAAAGTGACATGGTAAATGTCAAACTAATTAACTAAGAGTTAAAACTAAAAGAGATGGTTAATACAGTGACCCAAACCTGTCTAAATTCTATTGTTTTAATGGTTTTCGACCTATCACCACATTTAACTTTTAATAATAAACTTTTTATGCATTATAAATCGAATATGAATTTATTATAAATTAATATTTCTAGCTTTTCCAAAGGTGCCCCTCACCCCTCTTATAAAAGGGAACTCCTCCTTCTCATTTCTTCACACCTTCAAAGCAATTTTGTTTGGCCAAAACATTCCCAAATACTCTCTAAACGTCCCCCACTACATCCTAGAGTCCTTAGTTTGATCATAAAGCCAACCTATGAATCCCTTTTGATCAAATCAAAATGAAGAACCCGAAGAAGAGGTAATGTTTTCACCACCCATTTTATAGTTCCTTTCTTCTTCCACTTATTCTTTCTTTGTTATTACCATTCTAAAATAATAACTCTAGTATCTTATATATACTGTGATGTTATTATAAATATGGTACAACCATATTCAGTATTCTATCCACCCTTTGAATAACATGTCACCATACGTGTGTACATACGGCTTACTGTCTCCACGTCGTGGTGTAACTGTTATTCAATAAATTATTATTTGGATGGGTATTATAATGATGTTTAACTCATTTAAAGAATAAATATAAAATTAATATTATTCTGTATATATTATATACCATCCAATTGTATATTATTGTAATATCAAAAGAATGATATTGTCACTCGTGCGTACGTACGGAGTACCGTCTCCACGAACGCGATGAGATTCATTCTCCATCATATCCATTCTAGTATAATTCTCATTTGATGATAAAAAATAATGTTTAAGGACTTTATATAATTCTGGATATGAATAATATACATCCCATTAATAACAAATATGGCTCGCATAACAAAGAATATAAGGTAAAATAAACTCGTTAACACCAGAAATGACGATAATTCTAAGATATTATTAACAAATCAATGTTAAAAGATCATATATGATATAATATTAATGTAAATGATTCTTGTATAATTAAATAACAGTTATTTCACCATTATACAGGAGGTTAAACTACCATCGACCAAGGAAAAAGTACAAAGTAAGGGGTTTCTTATCTCACTTTTAATTCCGTGAGAATTCCATTGTTCACCACTTATTTATTACATGTGCTGTGTGTACTGCCAATGTTTGTATTCATTGCGTAATATAATTTAATTCATGTATATTTACATCATCATTGTATTATCCTTCTTTCATGGGTGTATGTTTTGTATTTTTCCAAATCAATAAGGGAATTTGAATTTTCAATTTCCACTCATTCAGATTTACGCATACTTCATTGATTATTTTACTCCAAGATTATGTGTGGAATCACAGTTCATTTGATTATGTCATAATTTCCACTCCCCTTTCTGTGGATATACTTTTTATACACATATTAAATCCATTTATAAATTCTCATGTCATCTGTATGAACTTGATAAGAGTAATTTTTTCTCAATGTCGATTTGTTGAGATAAACATCCAATTCATTGGTGTTGTTTTTACTAGAATACATGTGAAAGTCCCTTGATTGTTTTACACTAAATATCCAATAATATGTAGTGTATTTATATTTTTCACACATAATTATGTCATTGATTTATCCTTAACCTAAGGATACAACCTTTATGAGAGATTTCATCTCAATTTACATTCCATTGAGACTTCTTTGTTTTTATACACCAAATCACTTTTATGTGGTGTATATAATGTAATTTGACATAGTATATCATGAATTCCTTCATTCTAATGATATTTCAATTTTTTGATTACCTCAATTATTTGTATTCATGTGTCTCTCTTTTGGTTAGAAACTCTAACTAAAATACCATTTTTAAATGTTTTAAAGACTTATTCTTCTAAATCTTTCTCATTAATGTCATTGTTTTAAAAAATGGATTTAGGATTTATTTATATGGACATTAAAGTTTTAAAATTAAAATTCCTTTTAAAAGTTTCAATGTGGTATGGGACACTTTGATTCAAAAATCTATTTTTAAATGGCTTCTTGAAAAATAGTGTGACTTTTAAATGGTTTCAAGAAAAAGGGGGATATTTCTCTCAAATAGTTTTGATGATTATTTTAATATATGGAAACATCCTTCATTATTATTGATTGAGGTTAATGTGATACAATACAATCATCCATATTGTATCAAATGAGTTATGTTTGACTGTGGATGTGCTATTTTTATACCATTCATGGTTTATAGTTAAAGTATTGACATTTCGTATGATAGTTTTAATACAAATGTGTATGTTATGTTTTGACCTTTTCGTATGGGAATGCATTGGACTTAATAAGTGAAAGGTGGAGACCGCTATAGCTCCTCGATGCATCGGTAGGTCTCATGAGACAAAATAGTGTCTTGGCACAAGGCCTTGAAAAAATCTTATTTGCAGTCTTGGAACGAGGCCTTGGATATGTGGTTGTGATAGTCTGGCATTATCCATTCCATCATTGAGAAAGTGGTTATTGATATTGGATTTGACTGTTCGACTAGTAGAATATCCATGTGAATAAGTAAATGGAATTGTTTCATTTTATCTTTTCCATATTATGCTGAAGTTAAAGTTTAAAAGGCTTTTGTTTTAGTTAAAAATTGCTTTAAGTGTTTATGCTTATCTATGAAAGCTTCTGCTATATTGTTATCCTTACTGAGCATCTGAGCTCACCCCTTTCAGTGTTTTATTTTTCCCAGGATGAGAAGAAGTAATTTATGAATGACCTACAAGGATAGTATGAGGGGATATGAAGACAATATTTTGTTTTAGTTTTATTTACCTTATGATGTAATGTAATACTTATGAATATATCTAGTGTTTCAAGACTACTAAACTAATCGGTCTTTCGAGACATGATCCTTTGAAATCATGCCAATGATCTGTAAAAATTCACCGACTCTGGGTATCTACGGTCGGGGCGTTACAATATTTATATAATTATTTAATAAAAATTTATTCACCATATTGTCATTAAAATAGTTATGTATGAATAAAATATTTATTTGGTAGTTAAATAAATCCAAGAGGAGGGAAAATTGACCATGACTGAGTCCAGTGAAAAATATAAATTAACAATACCATTATATAATATTTTTTTTTCATAGTTGGATCACTATAGTGACTAATAAATATATAATTATGATTATGTAGAATGGGGTTTATTAATGGTAATAAATGTTATTTAATTTCTGATATGCAATTAAATATCATTTTTTATTAGAACAGTACTATAGGAATAGATATCTATATCTATTGTGTAGAGTATTAAAAAATTGAGAAGAGAGATTTTTTGCACACAAAAAATTATATCTCAATATCCATTTTTCACTCCCTCTCATGAATGAGAAGTGAAAGAGAGATATCTTCGAGAACAAATAATGAATATTCATAAACAAACAATAGAAGGCAATTGACTCACCACACTAGCACCTAGAGCTCGACTAGTGTTTCTTGGAGATCATAATAGAATTTGTGGATCACTGCTAGAGGGATTCTATATTTGGATCCTCATAGTGAAACAAAGGTAATTTGATGGGGGATTTATAGATGATCAATATTTTCCAATGAAGAAATTTCCTTATCCTATGTATTTATTTCTTCAAATTTTAAACAATCTAATTACATATTTGACATCCATGATCTTTATTATTGGTTTCGGGAAAATATTATTAAAATAAATTTTAATATATATCCCTCCTATGCAAGCTTCCTCTGTACTCAAATCATAATTGTTGTATCAAAATATTCATGTTTAAATTTATAATTATTTAATTTATTGTTGATCAATGTGCATTTATGGTTAGATTTTCATTTCCTGTCATTTTTTCAATAATTTTATTTGAATTAACATGTTATTGACATATTAATCTTGTAGGTTTAGTGTCACATTTTTTCAATTGTTTAATAACAATTGAATAACGACCAGTGATTCAATCCAGAATTGAGAAATATTTGGATGATAAAAATGTGTTACATGATGTCAATTTGGAGAACATTCCATATACCCATGAACATTGTATATAGATGCACCAAGAAATTAATAAAACGAGGTTAATTTATTACACACCACCTATTGAATGGGCCAACAATGGATCACATAATGTAGATATAGGGTGTCTAGCTGTAATGTACACACTATGTAATCTGGCCGAGTAAACATACTGATGACCCAAGACTGTGACTTGGATATACGGATATTGAGGTACATGGAATGTAGCTGGATGTACTAGACATGTAATCTACCATTAATGGAAAAAATTAAAATGACATTAAATTTGAAAATTGAAGCATTTAACCTTATTTTATTAACTGGAACACCATTGTGTTCTTCAAAATTTAATAATGTTTTTTTTAATTTTAAATTATCAATTAATTTATTGTAATTCATGGTTTATGATTGGTTTTACCATTTATTTTCTATTAATGAAATTAAAAATAGGTATCTCTAAATAAAATATAATTGTCATTAAGATTAAATGTAATTAATTAAATAATGTAATCAATTTTATCTAAAATAATAATATAATGAATAACGAAATGAATAATAACCACTTACTTTTGTGCATTCGTTGCAAGATTGAAAGTCCATGAGCTTGTCCAAGACCTGTATATGGGTGGAATATTTTAATTTAATTTATTTCATGTATTTCAATTATTTAATATTAAATTAAATTATAGAATGTGATTTATCCATCCCCCCATTATTATTTAATACTTATGCATCCAATGATATTTATGTAATCACCTTTAAAAAATTTCTTGATTCTCCTCACCGACATGTGAGTAATAAATATTTGTAAATAATGGAGCATCCCAAGGCACGTGGAGGTAGATAAATATAGAACCATAACAATGCCATCTTAGGTGATACACATGTGGATAGGTTGAATTTAGTAAATAATTCCATGATTGTTAATATGAGTTATTTCCCCTAGTTCAAAGGTTTATTTATTTTCCACTCATTATTTATACTTTTAGCCAAATCTCATTAATGGGTCATTTAATTTATTTTTTATTATTTTCATTAAAATTATTGATTTTATGGATTCATTTCCAAGATCATATAAATTAACGAATTAATGTTAAAATACAAAAATTAAATAAATTAATTATGTGTAAATGTTTTACCCAATATGGAAAATTAATTAATTAACATCCAATTAATATTAACAAGACATGTAAATGGTAAAACAAGATAAAATTTATGCACAATATATTAAAATACCTTAATTAAATATAATGTCAGAATAAGACTTCTGTTAATTGATTAGAAATGAATCCATAGATCTATGTCTAGTAAATGATCAAAGTATGGACACTTAATTTTTTTCAGGGAGTTCATAAGAGAGTTTTGGAATGACATAACCAAAATTGTAATGAGTTTATTCACCAATGAATATTTAATAAAAAATTAAGGTAATTAGTGAATAAATCCAAGTTAGGATTTTAGTATATTGGAATCTTTCCAATGGGTCAAGGAGCAATGGGTTCGCAGTTGGTAATACCGCCTAACTAATTACTATATTATTATTTTCACAGAAAATGTCTCGATCACTAAGAAAATAATGGGGATCTTTTCTACTGTAATGTTAAATAAACTATACATCCAATGCTCAATGTAGAGGGATATTGAGACTTTATTAAATAGTGGGAGATTTATTAATTTTTTTTGAAAACAATTAATTAATTATACCTCACTTATATTTTAGTCAAGAAAAGTACTAAAAATATTATATTTTACACTATGGAATAAAATGAAATTATCATCATCCAAAATATCAATACGATCAATACTAGATAAATATAACCTCATAACTCGTATTAACAACTAGGATCAGTTTAGATGCCTTTGGTTTGTGCTATGACATGAACTGAAATCTTACGTACTAGAATCTTCAATGCCTGATTTTCTTGCAAAAGATAGGAGCGATAAAGGGTCCAAAAACAATGAAAATAAATCGAGCAATGCAATTGATATTTAATGTGTGATGCTTCCATATATTTATAATTAACTAAAGAAGTCTCATGAAAACATTGATTCATATAGAATGATTGAGAACCTCTGTGGACTTTACTATGAGAGAGCTAGATATGAACAATTTGAGATTTCCATGGCAATATTTCAGTGAAATCATGGAGAGGGGTCCCCATTAGGGACCCACATATTCAATCTCATTAACTACATTGAGGGAGTATATGTTCTAGGTTTTAAACCCATGGAAGAACTGGGCACCAACCTAACTCTAGCCTCACTACTTAAGAACTTATCTATCTTAGTTCTGAATTTTAATATGAACAAAATTGAGAAGTTTCTATTGAATCTTCATACAATTTTTACCCAAGTAAGTAATGATACAAAGCATGATAAACCATCCATCCTTATGGTGAAAAAAAATAAAATGGTCAAGTGAAGAGATTTAATCCCAAATCTTCTTCCCAACCTTCCAAGAAGAGGATGATCAAGGGGAAAGCAATGGAGCATGATGATGTCTATTTTAGATGTTGCAAGAAGGTTCACTAGAAGAAAAAGTTCAACAATCCAAGGAATCAAGGTGAAGCCTCAGGTGCATTTTGAAATCGAGTGAAATTCATATTTTTCTATAAATTAGGGATAATATATATCTTTTGGGGATCACATATGTATTTAAAATAGGAACCTAGTAGATTTAGAAATTTTTAATGAGGAGAGGTATATCATAGAGAATCCAACCAATCTAAAATTTCTTTTAAAGATATTTGGGACTACCACCTCAAATTGATGAATGGAATGATATTTGTTTTCAAGGGTTTTTATTGTGTTCCATCGATTTCCAAAATCATGATTGTTTTATCCATACACGATACATATAGATTGATTTTAAATTTTTTATATAAATTTTTATTCTTTAATATAGATAGCATTTGTTATGGTCTGTAATATTTAAATAATGGTCTTTATGTGTTGGATTACATGAACCAAATAATAAAATTTGATAACAATGTTACATCACTTGACTCAAACCACACAGAACATTAGCATCACTAGATAATTCTTGTAAATTAAAAGTGGTTGACTATATTACATAAAGATGGATATATAAATTATTTTGATCTAGAACCACTTGGTATATGTCATGTATGTTTTCAGGTAAGAATGGAAAAATCATCATTTATAGGGAAATGTGAAAGGGAAAAATATATATTGAATTTGTTTTCACTGATGTTTATTGTCCAATTCCTATTGAAGAATGTGGTGGGAAATCACACATCATAAATTTTATGGATCATTTCAGAAGATATGGTTTTATATACATAATGAGGTATAAGTCAGATTCTTTTGGTAATTTTAAGGAATACTAGAATGTAGGTGAGAAACAATTCGATAAGAAGATTATGAAAAATCACTCATACCATGGTGGAGAATATCTTAATCAAGACTTAATTTATTATTTATTGGAGTTTGGGATTTTAACTCGACTCACTCCTCATACAACTTAGTGGAATTGTGTTAATGAATGAAATAAACACACATTTTTAGACATTGTAAGATCAATGATGAATCGTGAGAGTCTTCTGTTATCCTTTTTGGGATACACATTACCAAAAGAAAAATACTTTCTAAACAGAGTTCCAACTAGTATAATAGATTATATAACATACCAATTATGTAAAGGAAAGATACCCCGGTTGCCTTAATTACATGTCTGCATTTGTAAATCATTTTTAAGCCCTCATTAGTTAACAAGATTCGACTCCATGGCACAATGTGTATCATTAAAGAATATCTCAAAGAAATACAGTGATACTATATATACAATCCTTAAAAAAAAACGTTTTAGTTGAAATACATCCCAAATTTATTTAGGGGGATATTATCTATTATAGAGGTAGTGTGATCAAGATAGACATCAATGATGTCTACTCTCAAAATATAGATGAGTTGTCATATGATGAAATTCCTCAAATCTCTATGGAAGAAGAAATTGTTCCATAGTCAAAATTACTACCTAAGAGTACTATAAAAGTTATAAAACCATAATGGTATGGTTTTATAGTAACTTAGGATAGTGAGTTATTATTAGTTGATACTAATGATCTTTTAACATAAAAGGAAAATGTAAGTGGAATTGATGATTCCATTTGTCAAAAATCCAAGAATTCAAAAATGTATTACATGTAATGAAATCAACTCTAGATTTTGGTAGACCATCTAGTAGATGTAAAACCCATTAGTTGAAAATGGGTATTCCTGAAGAAACTGGACATCAGAGGAACTTTTAGTACTTATAAGGCATAATTTGTTGCAAAAGGGTTTAAACAATGTCATGCCATTGACTATGACTAATCCGTTCACTAGTCGTAATAATGAAACCAATAAAAAATATAATTCCCATTATTGTTTTCCATGATTATGAGATATAGAAAATGGAATTCAAAAAACCTCTCGTGATTAAACACATAAAAAATATTTCTATATAACACATACTAATGTATTTTGGACTCCAATGGATGCCAACAAGGTATGAAAGTTGAAATGATCCATTTATCACTTAAAAAAAGAATCCAGGTCATGAATCATTCATTTTTATGATCCTCTAATAGAATTTGGATTCATACAAAATGAATGTGAGAAGTGTGTATATAAATAGTTTATTGGGAGTTAATTTGTATTCTTAATAGTGTATGTTGATGAAATATTACTCATTGGAAATGAAATACCAGTCTTACGGTCAATTATGGTGTGGTTGAATAAATGATTCTCTATGAAGTACTTGGTTTGGGAAACATATATTCCTGGGATCAAGATCAACCAAGATTGATCCAAGATGTCGACCTTCATAAGTCAAATTACATCCATTAACAAGAAACAAAAGAGAATCATTATGGAACAATTCATGAGGGTATTGTTTCATGTGTCACATGACATTCATCTTTCTAGTAAAATGTGTCATTATACACTTGACGAAAGAAATTTAATGAAAAGTATTCTATATGAATCAAAAAATGGTTCACGAATGTATGCAATGCCCTATAATAGGATAAATTTCATGTACACATTAAGTGCAGTAGGAAGATGTCAAGTTAATCTAGGTGACCACCATGGGATGGCCGTCAAGACTATACATAAGTATTTGTGGCATACTAATGATATTTTCTTGATACATGGAGGAGATGCGGAACATTTCATCAAAGGATATACATATTCTATATTCCAAACTGATAAAGATGACATGATTCCATAAATGTGATACATCATCACATTTAATGGTGGTGTTGTGGGTTGGAAGAGCTCAAATCATTCTATGGCTACAAATTCTACAATAGAGTTCCATTATATTACATTTTCAATTGTAGATAATTAAACACTAAAGATTAAAAACATTTTCCAATATCTTGATGATGTATCTTGCAGTAAATATCATATCACCCTCTATGTTTATAATGTTATATCAGCGTCTCTTGAAAAAGATCCAAGGTCACATCAATGGATGAATCACATACATTAGAAATATCATATCTTTAGGGATTTTTCTCAGTGATGTGATGTTTCAGTGAGATGTATTTCCACAGAAGACAATGCGGTTGACCCCTTTACTAAAGCCTTGACATAATTGAAACATTACTATTATATGAGTTCTAGAGGAACTACGATCGTAGGTAGTTATCACTAGTCCATGTGGAATTTTTTGGTGTTGGTGTCTTCGGAGAAAATGTTTTTAAATTTATTTACTGTATATTTGATGTATTTAATGTTAATAAAAATTCTAATTTCATATTGTTTGTTGTTCTACGAGAATCTAATGTAATAATTTACAAGTGTATACATTTCATATATAAGTTCATATCAGTTCCCCACTATGATGAGAACCATTATGTAATGGGATGATATTTTCATATAATGTTCTATGGTTAGATTATATACTATAATGGGAAACATGGTCCATAGACTGTCAGGTGCGCGTACTCATAAGCAAATGAGGCATCTTCGCATGAAGTTTACACTTGGTAATCTATAAAAGAGGATATTATAAGAATATACCCACCAGTAATAATTCTTCATGTTTTTTTGTCATAAGATATTCATATCTACGAGATATTTTGATGGTCCATAGGATTTAAGATAATTATTAATGAATGTAAAAACTCGCATACTTAGATGTATTTCATAAACCATCATGATAACAGTTCATGGTGATGTTGGATATCTTTGTTGTGTAATGAGTCACAGGTTATTAATTATTATATTAAGAAGGTATTTTTCCCATCCATATTTATGGAATTTGATATCTTGTACCATTTTTTCGAATAGAACCATTTAATTATATTTCATGGTCATAATGTAAGGACGTGTTTATTTCAGTTATTCATAAAAACACATATCGAGCATATTGGTTGGGGACAAAAATGTGATACCTTCTTAATGATATATTATGAAAAGGGGATTAAATTACATAGTGATCATTTATATGTGGTTGTCAACACCGAGGCAATAAGCTCTTTCTCTTGGATTCCTTGACCCATTGCAAGATCATAATCTTTGACTTTAGGCTTTCCTCCCAAATTCAAATAAGAAATAATCATTTAGGGTAACACACTATGTATTTATGCTAATCTTTATTAAATTCAATTTGAGTTTAATTAATGGAATAAATATTATCCAAAAGTCTAAAGAATAATTTTATTCAATTTATATTGATCACATAAATCAAATAAATATTTTGTCACCATATTTTGAATAAAATATTTATTTTATTTAGTTAATATTATAAAAAATATTTATTCTCTAGATTGTGAATAAAATATTTTTTTATGAATAAAATATTTATTCAGTTGTGAAATAAATTCTATAGAAGGTCAAACATAACTAGACTTAGTCCAATGACAAATATTAATTAACAAGACAAGTAAATAATATTTCTTGTTCGGAAATTTTGTGTGCACCATAATGTAATAATTATATAAATATTATTATGAGGCATTGGGTTTATTAATGGTAATAAAATTTATTTAATGGATAGTATACAATTAAATAATATTCTGTCTTTAGTCATAAAAATCTAAATAGATTTCTATATCTATTTTTTTGAGCATCCAAAAATTGAGAATATAATTATTTTCGCATAATGAATTATCTATAAACTCCTCCTTCTATCTCCCTATCAAGAAATATATGTACTAGAGTGATTTCATTAATACTGAAGAATGATAACTCAATGAAAAAATGCAATACATTCAAATCACCATGCTATCGCCTGAAGATTGAGTTGTGTTGCAAAAATATCATTGGATCACATGTGGATCACTGATAATGGGATTCTATCCATGGATCGACATAGTGAAATTAAGGTAATCCAAAAGGGTTTTTAATAAAATCAACACTCACCAATGAACAATGTTCCTGAGCTCATGTATTTATTTTTAAAAATATCAAATAAATTAATTATAAATATTACAAGTAGGATGCTGACACTTGGTTTATGGAAATTTTTATGAAAATAAATTTTAATATATCACCCACCACAGAATGATTCTATTGTACCTAGAACATACAAAACATCGTACAATTTCTTGAACTATACTGACGCCTAGATTGGGTAATGGAAAATTATAAATGAAGGGATTTTCATATTTAATAGATTTTGGGTAGAGGATACGGCCTGTGAATATATTGTACACTCATTATGGAAGAATGTAGAATTGGACATCAGAAAAAACATCCATCAAATATCTTCCATGGTTAAATGATAGAGTAATGGAAAAATTAAAAAAACATAATTCACATTGTGATGATAATGAAAGAAGGTTGAATGTATTATATTATCAACCCCCTACAAATTATGTTTTATCTTCCATTTCATGTTTGGAAGAGAAACATGATTCCACACATAGAGTTAAAGAATGCTATTTGGATAAACATTCCAATGAATCCTTCGAATCTCTTTTACAATATATTTTCATTAAACAGATTCTCTAAGGAGAAAAAGGAGAACCATATCATATCTTACTAATTGTGAGGGTATATTTTCATTAAATTTGAAGGGGATCCATGATCATACCAATATATTTTATCAGGATCTCTTAAGGTCATGGTAATTGATCATTCCCTCCAACTATTGATTATTTCATTGACTAGGTGATTACTGAAATGATGTATATAATTCTTGAATGAAATTTTTCTAATGCTGAGTGTTTTTTGGTGATGAGGAAAATTTACACAACAATTTTCCTAGGATGAATGGTTCCATGCCTTGTTCTTTAATAAATATTGGAAGATCATTGTACTTGAAATTTCAAAACTCATGAAATATCTCTAAAAATTATGATATATTATCTGTGCCCTTAATGAAAAATTTATTTCACTTATTCCAGTTATTAAATAACACCATTTTGTCTCAGACTTTAGGCCAATTATTATATGCAATGTGACCTATATAATATTGTTCAAAATATTGTTCAATCATGTTCACCTCTTTTTGCTTCCATAATCTTTGAAGACTATTGTTATTTTTTTGTAAATAGAATTATCTTCCGTAATTCCATTATTTCACATTAGGTGTTTCATTCCATGATAATAAGATTTGTTTCATAAAAGGAAGTATGGATTTGAATCTTGACATGAAAATGGAATATTAAATAGTTGAATTTTCATTTCTCCAAGTGGATATGTGAAAATTAGGTTTCTACTCCAAATTGATTGATGTCATCCTGGAATTAATTTCTTTAGTTTGTTTTAGGATTAATGTTAATGGTGGCCTCTATTAGATCTTTCCTCCCCCAAGGGTTCTTCAATAGGGTGACCCTCTATCCGCCTTTCTTTTTATGATGGTTTCATATGCTTTTCCAAGACTTTATAATTGGTATTTTGGGATAATATAGTACATGGGGAAAAGATCTATCGGTCCGGACCACTTATTACACTCATATTCTATTTGGATGTTAAATTAATTATTTTGAGAACTACTTTGTAAGAATTCAATACTATTCACCATATTACTCATAAATATGGGATGACTTATGATAAATCGATTAACAACTCCAAATATAAGATCTACATTTGCTATGGAACTCCTCCAAATAGGGTGGATGAAATACATACTTCATTGTTGATCTGGGTGGTTGATAAAAACCAAAAATATATCATGCTACCTAATGTATTTGGGAATTAAAAAAAGATAAGTTTTCGAGTATTATGGATAGGATTTCAATGAAGATTCCGAGATATATCAATAATAGTGTCTCTAAGGTAAGAAAATATATCATCAACATGATCATTCCTATGTATATCCGAGACCATGTGATTTATCTCTTCATGTTTCCTGATTATTTTATTTTACAATTGCAATTCAAAATGTTAAACTTCTATTGGATATAATCAATGTATTGAATAAGAACCATTGGACTGTTTTGGATATGAGTTACTCGCTAAGACTAGTGAAAGAATGATTTTTCATGACCTGAACCTATTTAATGATTACATGCTCACGAAGTAGGGATAAAGGATTCGAGATCATTATTTGTTGCTCTGTTCTTGGGTCCGACAAGCCAAATATTTTTGATATGTAGACTTCTGAGGTTCTAGTCTTGGCCCACACTCCAGCCTTCGGATGATGAATTTGTGGGCATCTCATAGTCTTATTGTTAAAGTAATGTACATAAGGATTGGTGATTGAGAATGTTTGGATATATGGAAAGATCCATGGCTAGTGGAAAACGGTGGATCTATGTAAGAGTCAAAGATTTTATAATGATGTGGAAAATAAAAAGATGCATTATTTGTTAAATGAGAAAGTTAAATACTGGAGCACTACAACCATTAATGACTAGTTTAATTAGAAATGTTGTAATATTATTTTTAGTATTATATTTACAAGGGATATAGAATCTCATTGGATCTACTGGGGAAATATTTATTAGGTAAATGTTTAGTAAAATATGGTTATTCTATGGATCTTGATACCTTAGAGACAAATTCACGAGTGACCTGGATAACACTCTGGTGTCTTTCGATTATTCTCAAGTCATGATACTTTTGATGGTAATATTTCATCAATATCATCCCTGTTAGAGTGTTCCTCACAATTCTCCATGATTCTAATAAATGGTACTTCTTGATATGTAGGGTTTCTTTAGAGTCCACTTTGCACGCTCTTTTTTTATTCTATAAAGCTATTGGTGTTTGATATGGGTGGAACGAGTATGCTGGTTCATTTCTGGATTTAATGTATTTCTTTACAGAGTTTCATATTAAGTGGCCTTCATCCCTTCCTATGGATTTTGTTAATGTATTTTCCACAACGGTGTGGTTGATTTGTGTTCGAAGAAATTGATTTGTTTTTGATCATCAGATCATACCATACTCTTTTTGGGTAGGGAACTCCATCTCTTGACTGTCAACATTGAATCATCTCGATTTTTAGGATGAAAAAAATTAACTAATGTCCATATCATCTTATTGGTAGCCACCCCTAATTCAGATGATAAATATTAATATTTTTGAATCCATTACTGATGGACACTTCTTAGTAATGGGAGGGATCGTTCGAGATTCATCGGGATCAACAATCACTACCAACAACATATATTTCTATGTGAGGTGGAGTTCACCAATTACTAAATCTCAAGAGATTGTTACAATTTGAAATTTTCTTTGGATAGAGGATGGAGTTCCATAATCATGGAATTGGACTATCTGATGATTCATAATGCCATTTCTTCCTACAGGTTAGCATTTATCCATTTGGTCTATCAGATGAGAAGATTCCTTTTTAAGCTATATTTTCTCATTCTAATCATTCTCATTAATAAAATAGAAGTTAATGAGGCATCTCTCCCTTTCACCACCCCTGGTCTTTTAGTCAAATCATTTGTATGGTTTCTTAATTTCACATTGTGGTTGAACTCTATTATGCTATCTGAACATAAATCATCTTCTTAATGATTATTTTCCATTATAAACATAACTATTAACTTCAAAAAAATTTAAATGCATAAAATATATCATAACTAAATTAAATTGAAATTAGAAACATTTAATATAAAAATAAAAATTAATTGAATAAACGGATGAATAGCTAATAATTTCAAAAAATAAATTTACAAAAAAAAATATTTAGTGAATATTTTATTTATAACTAAAAATTATATATTTAGAAACAACAATATTTTATGTGATTATAATTATTTTTCAGAACACTGGATGTCAGATTGATATTTCTCCTTCTCAAACATGATATAAATAATTCAATGAAAACTTTCATAATATTTCATATCCCTTGGAGATTGTTTTCTATGGTTTTAAGTGTCAAACACATGTTTCTGTTTTTTAAATTAATGAAACTACATTTTAGGTCATCTTGACCAAAAAAACCTTGATTTAATGTGATTTAAATTCCTATAATTCAAAAATTAATATAATAATGTTTTTTGTGATTTCACAGAAATCTAAGCTCATTTTCTCCGTTTTCAGTCTATGGTACACATTTTTAAAGACCATCATTTTCTAAGAAATCATTATTTATATAGTTCGAGAACATCACATGCTAGATTAACACATCATCTAATGTCACATATCAAAAACAATTTTAAGATTTTTGTCAAAATATTTCATGTTAATTGGAGATCATTCTCTATTTTTTCAACCATCAAACACACCTTTAAGCATTTTAAATTACTGAAACGATGCTTTCAGTCATCATGAAAAAAATACAACTTTGTTTGACATGTTGTTGGTTCCTATAATTCAAAAACCAATATACCATTGATATTATATGATTTTTCTATAGTCTTGGTTCATTTGGCCAAACTACACTAGGTGGCATAAGTTTTTAAAGACCATCATTTTCTATGAACTCCTTATTTAGTCATTTCAAGAACAACTCATATAGGGTTGATGTTCCATGTACTCGAACACCACCAAAACAACTCTATGGAAACTTTCATAATATTTCACATTAAATGGATATTTATTTCTACGAGTTTATCCATAAAAAACATGTTTTATCATTTTAAATTACTAAAATTATGTTTTCATTCATATTTGGTGTATGACACCTTAGTTTTTTTATCGCAAGTTTCTAGAATAATAAATTAAATAAATGGGTTTTGTTGTGTGATTTCATAGTAATCAAAGCTCATTTGGATGACTTTCAATTAGTGGATTACATTTTTAAAGACCTTTATTTTCTATGAACACCATATATAGTCAGTTCGTGAATAACCGATGTACAATTGATGCCCCATCTGTTCTCACATGTCAACAATAACTCTATGATAGATGTTATAAGATATCATGTCTATTATAGATCACTTTTAGAGTTTTTAATTTTAAAATGGACATTTTTATTAAGTAAATTACGGAAACTACCTATTTTGTCATCGGGGGAAATCAAAAAGATGGTTTGACAGACTGTTAGTTCCTATTATTCAATAATCAATCTAGAGTTGGATTCATATAATGTCACTACAATAGAATCTCATTTTTCCATATTTCACTTTGTGCTGCGCCTTTTAAATGACTATCATTTTCTATGAACTCCTTATTTAGTAGGTTTGAGAAAATCATATGTCATATTAACACATCGTCTACTTGAAAATGTCAAAAAAATGTAACAATGATTTAAAAATATTTCACATCAATTGGAGATTGTTTTCTATGGTTTTCACTATAAAACTGTCATTTTATAGTTTTAAATCAGTGAAACTATGTTTTTGATCATATTTGGAAAATGAAACCTTAGTTTGACCCAATATCCTTTCCTATAATTAAAAAATAAATATATTTTTTTGGTGTGATTTCATAGTAATTATAGCTCATTGGGCTGGATTTCACTCTACGGTGCACGTTTCTAAAGACCAACATTTAATATTAACTCTTTATTTAGTAAATTAAAGCAAATCACAAATCATATTAATGTGCAGTCTGTTCACTCATGGAAAATTTAATTTTAATATAATTATCATAATATTACACATTAATTGGAAATTTTTTCTAATGTTTTAGCCATAAAATCCATTTTTAAGAACGTTAAATTACAGAAACTATATTTTGTTCATATTTGGAAAAAAATCATAGTTTGATTTTTTGTCAGTTCCTATAATTTAGGAATCAATATATGGTTGTTTTCATGTGATTTCATTGAAATCCACGCTCATTTGGCTGATTTCACTCAGTGGATCACATTTTTAATGCCCAAACTTTTCTCAGAACTCCTTATTTAGTCAGTGCAAGAGCATCACCTTGAAGTACCGTCTACTCACACAAATCAAAAGTAATTCAAAGAAAAATTTCATATTATTTAACATCAATTAGAAATATATTTCTTGGGTTTTAACCATCAAAATAATATTTTAGAATATTAAATTACTAAAATTGTGTTTTCAGACATTTATTGAAAATGAATCATTAGTTTGATGCATCGAAAGTTCCAATAGTTCAAAAACCAATATATGGTTTTGGATGTATGACTTCAGAAAAATCCAATCTCCTATGTCTAATATTCACTATGTTTTTCACATTTTTAATTACAATCATTTTCTAAAAACTTTTTATTTAGTTAGTTAAAGAACATCGCATATCGGATTGACGCACCGTCTACATGAAAACAACATATATAATTTTAATATGTCCTTCATAACATTTCATGGTAATTATAGATATTTATCTATGATATTAATAATCAAACACTCATTTTTTTGTTTTAAATTTCTAAAACTATGTTTTCGATAATCTCTAGAAAACGACACATCAGTTTGATATACCATGAATTATAATAATTATAAAATCATTTTTTGGCTGTTTTAGTTTAATTTCAAATTAATTAAAGATCATTTATATAGTTTACACTATATGGAAAAAAAAATTAAAGACCATAATTTTCTAGGAGCCCCTTATTTAGTCAATTCGGGCACATGGAATTTCATATTAGTGAAATGTATACTCGCAAATGTAAGATATAATTCTAATAATTCGTTCATTATATTTCACATCAATTGGAGATGATTTTGAATTTTCTTTATCAAGAAATGATTATTTTTTCATTTTAAATTTCTGAAACTACCTTTTCAGTCATATTAGGAAAAAAACACATCAATTTGATTCATGGTTGGTTCATGTAATTAAAAAATAAATCTCTAGAAATATTAATGTGTTTTAATTTTATGTGAACATCATTTTTTTAGAACTCCTTATTTAATCTATTCGATCACATCACATATGGGATACCAATTCTGTCTACTCGCACACATCTAAAAAATTCTAATATATATTTCATAATATTTAACTTCAATTGGAGATCATTCAGTATGGGTTTAATTGTAAAATTCATGTTTTATTTTTTTATATGACTAAAATTGCGTTTTTGGTCATTTCAGGAAAACGACACCCTGATTTGATGAGTCATCAGTTCCTATAATTCAAATATAAATCTAATGTTTTTTATTTCAAAACAATTTGAACTCATTTCTTTTTTTAAACTCTATGATGCATGTTTTTAACTACAATCATTTTTAAGAAATCCTAATTTAGTCTGTCTTTGCACATCACATGTCATATTAATGTGCCATCTTGTCACACACATTATATAAAATTCTAATACATCATTAACATGATTTCACTTCAATTTGAGATTTTTTTTGTATGTTTCTAACCATCAAACACATGTTTTAGCATTTTAAATTACTAAAAATATGTTTTCGGTCATCTCAGGAAAACAACAGATCAGTTTGGCAGTCCATCAAATCTTATAATTCAAAAATAAATCTATAGTTTCTTTTATGTGATTACACTACTATCTAATCTCATTTGGATAGTTTTCACTCTATAATGCATGTTTCGAAAGCCTGATATTTTCTAATAACTCCTTAGTACAAAATTACAACTTAATAAACAAATAATATATTTTCAATAAATTTAATAATATATATTATTTATAATGTAGTGATATTTTAATATATTAATATAATTAATATTAATTGATTTACATAATAACATATTACTATAAGAGAGAAGCATCTCCCACTGTGAGAGTGTTCCTCCTAGTTTCTTCTAGGGCTCCTTTTATCCTAGGTTTTTTTATAGCATGCTTGGTTTTTACAGTGGCAATACTCCCTATGGCTGCATCATTGGGGGTTCCTTTCCATTTGATGGACCTAGACGAAGCTTCTTATTTAGTGGTGAATATCTGATTCTTTCTTCGATCACTTTTTTTTTGATCTAGAGCTGAGGAATTATAGATCTAGATCTAATCATTCATTGGTAAACCCTATCATTAATGTAAGAATACAATGATTCTTTCATGGTTCAGTAATATGAAGATGTATTCCTCCTGCATCGTAAGAAAGTATCTATCTTCTGTAAATTGATAAGTGGTCATTCCTGAAAATTTTTTTTCTCTAAACAATACGCCACAAAATTTTTGGCATCTCTAAGATGTAATATCCATATGTGAAGTGGGATCAATCTTGATGATCTTTGAGTTCTTAAATGATATAGATAAACAAAAGGTTCTACGAGGAAGGTCATGGACATTTGATAAACACCTCATCCCTATGTAAAATCTAAACAAGTGTGGAGATATCCAAAATATTGATCTTTCCACAAACCATATTGTATATTGTATAAAGGTATCCCATTCGGCAGTTGAACAAAGCGTGTTATGAATTGAATTGGAGGACACATTGAAGATTTTTCGAATTGGGATAATTGATATCCTGCTAACTATGGCCTGACTGTAAGAATAATAGTGATGGATGATGTTTGTTAGCTACTTATGATGGGATTGTTCATGAAAACAGAGGTATCCAATATCAGAATATCCTTATAATTTGAAAAGTTTCATTTTTTGTAACATTTGTGGGTTCCTTGGGAATTAAAAATAAAAATTTTTCAAAAGGTGTGTGGATTAATTTGTTAATGTCTTTCTTAAAAATGGTGAACAGATACATGCTAAAAATACTTTGATTTTATTCCCCCCAAATCAAAAAATAAAAGTGATCGTGATAGACTAGAAAACTCTTATGTTACAAAATATGATTAGATTAAAAATATTATAATAATCATGGGGCCTCCAGGTTTTTTTGCAATTCAGCATGAGGATTTATGATTTAAATATGGGGTGTTTCATATGGTTGGAGTGTTATTGGGTAATAATGAATTTTATGAATGAAATCTAGGGATTGGTCTATACTCACATTGTCGCTGCCCCCATGAATTATACTTGTATGAGGAGAGGGCTTGATTATACAATCTTCTAATCAAAATAAATTATGATCATTCCCTCTTAAAAAAATATATTCCTGAATTCTCGAAGCACCCATTAATCCTCCCATTCATGTGGTTGTATCAACTGAATCCTCAATGGAAGGTCCAAAAACATCACATAGGTGTTGGAGGAAACTAAGACTCAAAAATTGTTTGGGGAAATGGGTCAGTCCTATGGGATAACATTGTAATTAAAAGGTTCATGGAGTTTCCACTAGTCTATGATAGATCTACTGAAAGATAGAGAGTAGCATGATAAGGTTATTTCCGTGATTTTTTGGAGGATAAGGTTGGATTGAGCTATCCTGTCTTTCCCCATTATAATATTATATTGGGATTTTCATGGTCTTGGAATCCCACGATCAATTGAGATGCTCCACTTCTATTGTGAAAAACGTTTTCCTGATATATTATTTCTCTCTAAAACAGTATTATAATGAAAGGGAATGGATTTCATGGATAAAAAATTTGTCTTCACTAGTTTCTTCTCAATATCATGAAAAGGCCATACAGGGTGGCTTAGCCTATTCTAGTGGGATGATGTGAATGTGAGAGTTAAACCATTCTCCTATAACCACATTAGAGTGATTATTAATCAGAGTGATGTGTTTTCATGAGAATTATTTAGTTTCTAGGGTTGGCCCTCACATAAAGGGAAATTGAAGTGATGTCAATTGATTAAATCTATAGTAGAGATTATTCCTGAACCACTCCATTTGGGGGTGACGACAATGAGATTTTTTTCTTTTTATGATTAGAACACGAGTCCTTGTATACCACAAGTTTCTATGTGAGAATTATATCAAGGAACAAATTTGGGAGGTCTCTCTAATGTGAGTTATTTAGGTAACCCCTTTACATAGAGTCGAAAGTTATATATTAATAACTGAATATTTGAAAGGATGGACTTATTTTTGTAGATATATGACTAAATTTACCTTTTAAACTCATTCCAAGTGTCTCACCTTACCCCAATATCCTTGGAATATTTCCCGATCTTTATTGACAAATCGTTTGGTTCTGGGAAGAGGAGGCATGAAAGGATTTTCAAATTTAATTATTTTGAGGAGGGGGATAAGGAATGTGAAGATATTTTCTACATTGGCTAGAATAATGGGGAGACAAACATTAGAAAAATAATCATCATCAACATCCCGGTGGAAATGTTGGTGTGGTGGAAAATTTCATCAACCTGATTTACAATGCAATGTTATGAAAATATGTTTGAATGTATTATATTCTCTCAAGCCCTTTTGATTGTGTTTTATAATCCTTTTCAAGTTTGGTAACCAATATTGATTCTAGTCTCAATATTAAAGAAATTTATTTCAATAATTTTTCCTATGAATCTCACATATAATAAGGAGACTATAATACCCTCTATTTTCAAAAGAAGGCTTCAGCGAGGAAGTGAAGGAACACTTTCTCATGTCCTGCTGATTGTGAGTATATATCTATTTAATACATGAATGTATCCCTGACCTTATCAAGAACTTTTACTATTCCCTATTTATGGTAGAAGAGTAATTCCTCCCCCTAGACATCAAGGCATGAATTGAGCCTATTATTAAATATACGATGAATCTATAGCTTGCATGAGATTTCTATGATGTTTAAATTCTTTTGAAACTAAATAAAATTCACTCCAAAAAAGTGCCACAGATGAATCGATTCCATTCCTTTTTTATTTATTAAATATTTTCACATTATTGGATTCAGCATTGTGGAACTATTGAAAAATATATAGATGGGAAAACCAAAATATCACTCCCTTAACAAAACCATTATTGTCCTCTTTCAAAAAATCAATGAACCCACTTTGATCTAGGATTTTTTGCCAATAATTTTATGCAATGTGACGTAAAAAATGTTTTCTAAAATATTGGTGAATCACTTCCAACCACTACGTCACAATACTAGAAATTGGCTCTAAGAAAATGGATCTATACCCATGGTTTAGAAAAACAGTGGGTATAAAACATTTTATTGAACCAATACCAACAGTTCTTTAAAAATCTATGGGTAAATCCTCTCTAATATCTACCTCCCATCTGGCTTGTCCTCCCCATCCCATTTCGATGTCCCCTAATATCCCCTCTTAGGAGCTCCAAACTCTCTAGCTCACCCCATCTCTACCTCGACCTCGACCTCATGTCCTCCGGATCGACCTCCAAACTTCCACCTATACGTCGGCCTCCAATCCACCGCCTAGACCTCCTAGATTCCACCTCCGCATCGACATCCCGACCTCCACCTCTCATCCTTCTCCTCAACCTCCCAGCCTCTGCCTCCCGGATTCCACCTCTACCTCAACCTTCCGGCCTCTGCCTGCCTCCCTCCACCTGCATCCCTCCACGTCTGTGTTCGCCATTGCCTATATTCCTCACCCTACTAGCGTCCACCTTCACCTACATCTCCACCATTTCTCCCTCACCTCAATGTTTCATTCATCAAGGATGTTTTCGAGGGTAAGTCTAATTCAATCTATTCACTACATCTATTATCATTTCCATGTTTCCTTTCTTTCCATCTCAAATAAATGAGTTTTATTGTTTTCGAATGATTTTGGTTTTATTTTGGAACAAGAATGGATTGAATATAGTGGATTAGAATGTATTATTCATATTACTTGATGTTGGAATTATTTTATATGTGATTATATATTCTTTAATGTATACAGGTTTTTGGGGTGTCTATATGATGTTATAAATTTAAAATAGTAGTAGGTTGGCATGTTTTAATTGATTTAACATACCCCTTAGTGGTTATATTGTTGTGGAAAAACATAGGTATGAAACATCCAGTCACTGCTTTTAGGATATAGGTAGGTTTATCCATTTTTATAGGGCCTAATGTGGGATATCATAGATCAATATGGGATTTTAAGACACTGTGACAGTTTATAGGTTAGGATTGTTCATTTCCCATATGGATAAGGCCATTATTTAGAATGCATCGCTATTATGGGATTATTTTTGGACTTTTTTATGTAATGGTCATAAGTTCTTTTCATGGGTTTGTGATAGAGGATTATTTTTTCAAGAGAAATTGACCCATGTGTGTTAGGTTTGATATTGATGAC
Organism: Viscum album; assembly: GCA_963277665.1. NCBI lineage: Eukaryota > Viridiplantae > Streptophyta > Magnoliopsida > Santalales > Viscaceae > Viscum > Viscum album. Next base: position 1,587,759,249 of record OY728151.1, on the reverse strand, counting down.
TGGTTACCAAATTTGTGAGAAGGTTTGTGAGTGTTATGGACATAGGGTTGTTATTGCTTCAAAATTTGATTGTTGTATTGAAAATTATTGAACATGAACGATGGATTCTTTATTAGTTTTTTTATATTTTTAATTAATTTTACTATCGATTTTTTATCACTAGACATAAAATTTTTAATTCATGTAATGTTATAATTTTATCTATACTATGACAATTTATGTTTTCATTGACCCTACCTAGAATAAATAAGGTTTCCAGATACATGTTTTCTGATTTTTTTAAAAGTAATATAAATTTTCATTGTGCCAGATATTATCATAGTGTCATTATTTTTCTATTTATTCGGATTAATAACTTAACATAGTGAACTATATTCATGATCAACCATTAAATGATTTTCAATAAACCTTTTAACAGCTAATAGATTTATGTCTTGGCTTGTTATGAATAATGATTTACCTTAATGATAACTGTGTCCATCCATTACATAGTTAATTGAAACCCTCGTTTATGTTTACATTGATTAGATAATTGGTATCTACATTTTTCTCTAGTGTCAAAATTACCAATTTTATGATACCGCATAGTAATATTATCACCATCGTTCTCATGTAAAACTTATAAGCACCACTAGGACTGCTTTAGAAAAATTAATGTCATCAAAACTAAAAATATATTCCAATGACCTGGTAACCTATTTCATCCCCATGAACATTGGGAATCTAAAAATCCAAAAAATTATATATTATGGTTTATACCAAAAAATAACTTGGTCTACACTTTGGTTTTATATTATTTTTGGATTCTGGAAATGTGACTTGGGTCTATGATTAAAAGTCATATACTAAAAACAAAAGGTCTATGCTTAATATTTAAGGATTATGAATCAATCAAAGGAATATGAATCAATCAATGACATTAAAAAATACGAAAGTCTCTGGAAAACTAGTTTTTAGGATTAAGACTCAAAATAAATTTGATCCTTTCAAAACAGAATGTTAATTTAGCTTACATAGAATTATCACCCACAACATGACAATGAAAAATGATTAAAAAAAATACACCAATATGAATTCAAAAGGATTATTCAGACATTAACATAACACATATTTAAATTTTCCATTATAATTTTTAATGGAATATTATTCTCTATTTTCATATCAATATTAAATTTTAATTTACTATCAGTTTATAATATTAGTTTTATTAGTTTTTTTAAATTATAAAGTATTTAATATTTCTAAATATTATTATGATTTTTTATTAATGTATTTAGTGCAGGATAATTCATCATATGGATAAATGATACTATTGGTGTTGATATTATTTTTAACAGGTGGATTAATTTTATATGTTTTTATAATCTATTTACATTTGTTCTCCTATGATAATTTACGATTTTGGTTTGCTTCATTTGTAAACTTGCCTAAGATTGAGATAATGACATTTTCAATCTTCGTTCTCCTCTCATTTTCCTAATGTCAATGTAATCACTTTTTCCATCAATTTTTCATCATGAAAAAGAATAATTAGGTAATGTTACATATTTATTTGGCATTAATATTTTTTAAAAAATAATTCATTTTTGTAGTTTATAGTGATGGGAAGTCTTATTCTACTTTTTTCAATTATTTATCATTTATTTCATGTAATGGTAGTAGGTTGAGATAATTGGTCAATTATTATTTATAAATTTAGATCTGTTCAAAGAATATTTCTTTCTTACTGTTAGATTACTTTTGATTTAGTGATTTAATGTATATTTTTTCATAACATAGTTTTAATTTTTTACATCTATTTTTTCTACTTTTCTTATGATTCTTGTGTCTAGTCCAATATTGTTTATTTTTCATTGACTATTAGTGTCTTCTTTGGTAAACCTACTATGAATCTCACCCATTTTCTTCTAGTTCCATTTTCCTATATACACATTCTTGAAACAACACTGTCTATTGTTTCTTAAGTGATTTTCTAAATTGTTTCATCAAAATCCTCCATTATTGGTCATATTTTATGCCACTAAACCTTGATGAAATGATATATTATGCAAAAATGTTCCACGAGGATTGAATTATTTAGGATGAGATTCATTTTTGGGGTATAAATTATGTTGAATGTAATAATTTATGATTCTTGAAACCTTTTAAGTTTTATCAATCATTCTTTATTTATTATTGGTAGATGATTTTTTGAATTTATCTTCGATTATAGGTTATCATTAGATTGACTTATAGATAATGTTTCATCGTTAATTCTTTGATTAATGAATTTTTGATGAGACATTTCAATCTAATGTATTAATGGGTGGTATTAAGTTCATTTAAAGATGATGTATCTTTTCGAACATGATGATTGTGATACTCCTTAATACTAAAAAATGAATTAGAACTTTGTTTGGTAAGAAAAAATAACCTCTTTTTTCCCCTTTAGACCAAATTTTTAGTTCTCTACACACCAAACATGACTAATGTTCTAGGATTACCCCTTCCCTGAGAGATTTGACCTGAAACAACAATAATATTAAATTAGTAGATCCTTAGGTAAACAATTTGTGTGCATGAAATCTTAATGACACTTTTTAACAAATGGTATGAATGACACAAAAAATTATATTCTCGGTGACCGATGGTACTTAATAACAATCTTTTAAGACAAAAATCATTCTTGTTGGTAATGAGAGGTGTTAGTCACCAATGGGCATATCAACCATCCTTGCACCATTATCAGCTCTCATATCCACCTCTCCTCTAGTGAAATATTGGAATCTACTTGGTCCCTTCATTTGGAGACATACGTGAGAACCACAGACCATATCTAAATACCAATGTGTAGATATTGATATATTACACATGATAATGAATGAACCATTAGCTTCCACTTAATTTTTGGGTGTAGTTCTAATTCCGGTGGCCTGGCTTGGAATAAGCAAGACATACTACCTCCTTTTCCTTTACCTACCTTTAGATATTATTCTTATTAGATGGAACATGCTCAGTGAATTGAGATTTTTTATGAGTCTTAGGCTGTTTTTCATTTTTCTTCCTTTCCTTATTCACCATAAGGACTTAATGTTTATAATTCCCCATGTCATTACCCACATGGTGAATAATATTATGATGTTATAAAACGCTATTATTATTATTTTCCATATTTTTATTAAAAATAAAACATGATAAGGTTTTGGAATGTGATGATAGTATGAGATATAGATACAACACATCCAATAATTTAATCCGTATGGTTGTTATAAATTAAATTTAGCCAATAATATGAACTAGATGAGGCTTGGATTGTGTAGACTCTCCATACATTGTTGTAATAAATCCATTAGAGATCTTATACCTCTCCCACCTCACCAAATTATAATCGAGACCTAGAAGGTTACACATCGTACAATATGCATCAACATACTCATGTTTCTTTAAAATATTTTTGGACATCAATGATAGAATGAAACAGTACAAATCTTTGGAAACATTTAAATCATTATTATTGAGAATTAACTCTTTATCACTAGCCTCATTTCAAGGAAATTTAGGAAAATGATCTTCTAGAACATATAAATTCCTTTTATGGAGAATTATAACATGTAGGCATCATTACCTCTAAGGGGAATTTTTTATGGTGAGAATGGTTTCCATATCATGTATGTATCATAATGTTATTTTGATGTGATTTTAATCTTATTTCGAAAAAATAATAAATGAAAAAATTTCCTGCATTAGTGGATAAAATTAAATTAAATAAATAAATATTTTAATTATTAATCTCACAATATTTTATCAATAACTAGTATCCTTCACCATTGGATTTTGAATATTCAATTTCTTGGATATTCAAATGTAACGGATTCATATTCCCCTTCTCGTTACCAAATTTGGTTGGTTAAAAAACTTGAATGGTTTTAGGTAGGAAATGAAAATTCCCCCTACATTAAGTCACAGTTACTTGATCTACTAAGTGGGATCCCCAATTTTGAAATACTTAATTAGATTTACTAAACAAATAAGTCTCAGATACACCAATACCTTCTTTGGAAGTTATCCCTTAATGTGAACTACATTAAGTCAAACTGTAACATAAATTTATAATTCATCAATAAATGATGAATAAAGTTTAATGATAATGATAATTACTGAAGGATAGATTATATAGATATCGATAAAATAAATTTTTACCAATGGTAAAACACATTGAACCAATTATGGTTTCTTTTATAGCTTTCAACCTGTCCACCTATGTATCTCTCTTGGATAGGTTTCACTTCAACTCCAAACATGAACTGCTCCCACCAACATGGGAGCTCTATCGTTTAAATATGATTTTACTAAAAAATATGTGAGTGTAAATGGGTTTACATAAAACAAACCATGGTCACAAATTACCTTACAAAATAATAGGAGAGAAGGAATGCAAGAAAGAAGTTAAATTTAACAATAAATTAAATTAAACCAATCACTTAAAAAGGTCGGGTCTATTCTCATGATCATCCACATGAATTCAACAAATTATAACTTTAATAAAACTACCAGTAAATTCATAATAATTCTTATTTAAGATAAATAATTATTGAATCAATTACTAATATTATTTAATTAATCAATTATTTTATCCTAAATTACATCCAAATTTCCTTGAGATTCTCATCCATCATATAACAACCCTACTTTGTATTACTCACTTATCATAATTTATTACATACACAATTCACTTGAAAAAACATATAAGATCAGGATTTATAGTGTATTTGGGGCCTAGGAACATTACATAACAACATAACACATAGAAAACAACATATTATTGAAAACATCCATTACATGACCACTACATTCCCCCATACTTAACCTTGAATAGGATAACCTAAGGACATGTATAAGAAAAGGGTGATCTATAAAGACCACAAAGCAAGTAAATAAGGAATAACATGAATAATACAATACATGTTAGGAAATATGAATGTCAATGGAGAATAAAATAAACTTAAACTTAAAGTCATGATATAGAAATATTATCATAACAAGGAAATGTGGCAAGAACACAAAACATAGAATTAGCATGAGCCAAGGATCATTGCACATGAAGCATGAGTAAACCCTTATTGCAAAGAAATATAGATTGAAACCTTATTTAACATAAATAAGAACTATTAAAAACTCATTTCACATGAAGTATCATGATACTATACATTACCCATTGCATTGGAGTGTTATCAGGGCACACTATTCTTAAAATTTTCATTTTATGCATAAGTGATCCACATGGATTCTACAACATGGAATATTTCATCATAATTTTTTCCATGATGAAAGGATTTTGAATACATACATTAATATTTATAATCAAAAAGTAAATGTTCATAAAGGTGAATACCCTTGATAGTGAAATGGGCATGGTATTCACTACACAATGACATTGGCTTGGAAAATCGAGGTGCAATTTCGGCAGCATAATGGCGGGACATAAAAATTGATAAAAATGGTCATTGAGGGAGAAAAGGGTGTCTCATAATATGTAGATGAAATTTAAAGTAAGGGGTTCATATAAAAACATGTCCCAACAAAATTAATGGAAATTAGATTCTTATTAGAAAACAATTGCATGAATGTGAATGAGAAAAGAGAATTTCCTAACGGAATTTCAGCATGGTAATGGGTGAACACAGAAGGAATTAATGAGAGATAAATAGGTATGTCATCATTTAAAACATAAATAGTGAAGTATTGGGGAGGAGAGAAATCATACCCCACCATTTGTAATTGAAAACAAAAGGTCAAAACAATTTTAAAAAACATGGATAAAATGAGAAAGGAAGGAAATCCCTTACATGGAAGTGTGATCCCAATGGCTTGGAAGAGGCTTGAGAGAGGATTATTGGGATCTTGGGGCGCCTTGGGATGATTCTAGAGAGGGGAGTGAAGATTTTTGACGAACTCCTATGGATTTGAGTGAAGAGTAAGTGGGATCTTGGGTGAGGTTTTATAGGAAAGGAGAAGGAATTCTTTATTATTTTGGTTTGAGACAACTCACATTAAACTAATCAAAACTACCAAACAAAAAAAGGTTTTCTAAAAAGGGTAGTCGAAAACAATATTTTTATGTAAAGTGTACTATCTTATTAAAATATTAAGGTATCTTATGTGGAGGTGTGTCACAGTCTAAAGGAAATCAATTTTAAAAACTAAAATATTTTATATGTCTTGGAGGGTCCACTAAAACATTGTAAAATAAATAAAACAAATCTAAAATCCCATTATTTTAATGGTAAAACATATAATGGACCAACATAGTGTTTTGAGAATTTTATTACATCACTATTTGTTTATTATGATGTCATAAAACACATTATATAATTAAACGATATTTACTTTTTTACCCAAAATTTATACTGTCGAAGAAAATTATGAAAAATTCACAATTGGATAATTTTGAAGTCCTGATTTCAAAATTATTATTTTTATCTAAATTATATTCTAGATGTGTTAATTTTCTCTTTTAAAATAAAAAACGACATTTATCGAAAAATACTGGGTTTTGACAAAAACAGGTTTCAAAACATAATAAATATTACAATTGTATTTATAGAATTATACGATCATTTATATTTAATAAATATTAATTTAATAATAATAATATTATTATTTTATTAAAATATTATTTAAATCAAAAATCCATTTATTCATCAAAATATATTTCAGAGTTGTATAATGAATGAAAATACTATCTGCACTTTAAACACTACTTACAAAGTAACAACAATAAGATGACAATATATTCATTTTTATATGAAAAAATAATCCACATAATCATAGTGATATGGTCTTGTTACATAACCCCTTATATAACCTGCATAGGACCAAAGGGTAAGGTGTGCGATGGTGATAGACACTTAGGGTGGCTCGCATAACATTGCTCGGGTGGTAATCTCTATCAACATCCACTTCTCTCGTAGGCAGTTCCATTTGAGCATAACATGTTGAATCTCGGATGGGGCTTAGTCAATAGAGAGTCCCAATGATTCCACCTCCTTTCCACGCTCCAAAAAATGGGCTTCATACAGGGCAAGTCCAATGGATGAGGCCATTTCATCCTTTGTCTAAGTAAATTGGATTTGTTAAATACCTATACTTATACTAATCATGTGATCACTATTCACCAACTATATTAGAAACGGTCACAATTATTAGTAATATGTTAAAATCAAAAAACATAAACCAAATATGTTTACATTTTATATAAGCATTTTACATAATAAGACATTTAATTAGTTCAAGAGTAATTTTGATTAATGAATGTTTGGGTCGTTACACATCATAATATAAAATAAAATAAAAAATAACCATGAACATAAATGTTCTATGTAGGTAATATGGTGAATACCCATCCAATTATACCCAATATATATTATTCCCATATACTACGTACTCCTGTGTCATGTGGAATACATGGATTATCATGTACTTTCTAAAGTTTAATTTACCTTAGTGATTACAAAAAATACACAATTTTTCAGTCATGATTTATGATTCAATGTACGTAGAGTAGCATCTGTTATAAGACACATACCATATATAAAAATCTACGCATTAAATATATATTAATTAAACATTTACACACACACACTCACACACACACACATATATATATTACAAACCCATCACATGGAATGTCCTATCATCTTAATGACCACACACAAAAACAATTTGATATTGTTTATATATAATAATAAATAAATTTTATATCTGTGTAATTTGGTATAAGTACACAGTTTATGCATGTGATCTACACAACATTTACATGTCTCACTGTATATCTGGGACACATTCCTAGGGACTCTGTGTGTAAATAGTGCCTCAAAAAATGGTGTACATGACTTGTCCAATGGGATACACAGAGTGTGATCTCCGAATTACATGGTCACAAGTCAAGTAGGTATTTTATGAAATAAATGGACCATCTATGATTTATGTGGACAATTCACTTTTCACGTGGGTTATAAGGTGTGTACACTAGCTGACTATGTGCCAGGATGGCCCAGTCAACTCATGGTCTATATTAGAAATACACCTCGTGTAATCAATGCACACAAAGTGAATTAATTATAAATTAATTCCTGATGCATTGAACGAAACTACATGAATTCTAACTCTGGTTACATGGCATGTACAACTGTATTATCTAGACATAGTCCTTGGAACCTTTGGAGGAGTTCTTCGATTTTATTTCATTGATAAAATTAATCTCATTGATTAGATCACTGTGAAACAAATGTGGGAGAAATATATCTCACAATTAAGACTAAAGGAATGATTAAACATGAATTGAAAACTAAATAAAAATGCATAAAACAATAAATGATATTTAAATAGTTATAAATAATGATGTAAACAGTCTAATACCACTTGTAGGATCCCTTCACAGTGGAAGCGTGAGATGGGTTTTTCCCAAAATATCTTTTTTCATGGCTGATGATCAATACAATATCTAACGATGAAAAATACATGTTCAGTGGATTTGAATCAAAGAATACAGAAAATTGAAATCACTCTAGACCAGAAATGAGGATCAAAACATATTATTTATAATTAATTTAATTAATTAAAGAATAACCTTGGTTGGAATTCCTTCTTCTTTGATGGATCTGAAAACAAATCTATGTTTCATCATCATTGCATTGTAGAAATTATTTGTGGATTCCCTATATCGGTAATCCAAACATGATACACAAATCTCCACACATCGCCTACATAATCTATGATTTCTAGAACGACAGATCATAACCCTTGCATTGTCTTCCATTTATTGTAATGATAACTTCATCAAAAGAGTTATCCTTGACCTCTCTTGAGTAGAGAGGATTCAGCGGAAGAAGATCATTCTCCATTATTGGGAGTGTTCTTTGATAAGAGTGCTCTTTAGGGGTTGATAGGATTCTTGAAATCTCTTGTACACAAAAAAAATGAACATAATCTTATGAAAATAAAATATTTTGTTTATATATTATAGGGTTAGAAACAAATAATTCCTCAAATACTCACTATTATTTTTCTAATCCCATGTGGAACCCCATGTCAAATAATATTAATAAAATTATTATTTTTTGACATGAACATAATATTTTGAATGAAATTAAATATTATTTAATAAAAAAATATTTAATATTATAATTTCTCACTATAACTAAAAACACAGTCCATCATTCCTATGTAATATTTATCTGTCCTTGAATAACGAATATTTATTTATTAATTAAATATCAACGCATTATTTTATAATAACTAAATAAATATTATATTTACTAAATAGAAAATAAATATTTATATGTAATCCAAGATATGTGAATAATCATTAAACCACATTCAGTTATAATATATATTCACCCATTTAAATATTTATATATTATTGAACTATGATTTTTGATACAATTAGTGTGTGACCCTCTAGGCCTCTTTCTCGGCGTCATTTGGTGAAGTAGCCTAAATTACAAGTATAACATCTGCTGACATGCGATGACACCAATATAGAGAGTTATTAATGCAATAATAAAATACCTCATATGAAAACATTATATATAATATTACCCCTTTATCAAGATATCATTAATCAAGAAGGATGCATGCCAGTGCCATCAACCTATGTTCTCGATACCTCATTCTTTGACTTCCCAAAAACTGAACATTACTATATAAAACCACAGAAATGGATTTATTTTTTATATATCATTTTTTATCAAAGATCCGGATATATCTAATTCTGTTAAAGAAAATAAGGGATAAATCCTATCTCAAATTATTTAGTAAGGCAATACTACTCGTGACACACCCAATTTATCCTACCTCACCACAAATATATGTCCTCATAGTTTTCAACAATACATCAAATTATATGACTTATAATATTCATTAATAATAATCAAAATGTTTAAGGATCAATACATGAATTCACATATAGGAATATATAAAGGCACATATAAATGTGTATTTCATACTGGTGGGTCTTGTTCTCATAATATCATACACTGGATATTACCAAAGGCGTACACCATAACAATTTTCCTCAATGTCCTATGAGTATCATCCTTGTATAACCTATATCATTTGTGTCCATCAAATGATATCATTTTTCTATAGAACATATATTTAAGAAACTTTATTTAGTACTTTAGGGTTTTCATCCTGGAGGGGATACCTACCCATCTAGAGAGATGATGGCCTATCTTATTCATAAGGTAACTAAACATGTTTATAAAAATTAACACCCCTATAATCTAGAAAAAATATTCTCAGACCCCCAGTCAACATCCTACCCCCTCCCCTTGGTTATACCTCTCCCCTATTATCTTTAAATGAAGATCTCATTCACCCCTTTGTGTCTGGATAAGAAAACATTGGATGTGGAAGAGGAAAACAAGAGGGGAATATGGAACCGATTTAAACATGGTGGAATAAAGTGGGTCTAAAAGGAACATGGTAGATTCATTAGTTTGGGAGATATTCCAAAAAATATGGAGAGTAACAGAAGACGGATCCATTCTTGAAATCTCATTGGCGGATGCTAGAACTATCATGGGATTGAGAACCCATCATAAGTATGAATGCTTCAACATCGGTGTGATTTTTTTCCCTAATATGTATTTCCTATATGAAAAAATATTGTAATGAAAGTACATGGATGGTATCATAATTAAAGTGGAATTTAATGGATTCATTTTTCCCATATTGTACATTTAGGGGGGATTTTTCCCTATGGGATTGAAAACATGGTTATCAGAAACCCCTCCTTAACCCAAAACAACATGTATTTCACCATTCAACAGCCTAACAACCTGAATTATTCTTTTTTGGGTTTCTTGGTTTTGCCCAAATTTACCCTATAGGTATGCAGTCGTTGTAGTACAGGTAGGGTTCGAATCCATAGGGACTGAAGAAGGAACCTAAAGACACTGTCATTTGGGACGGATTTGGCTATTTAGTGGCCAACTATTCAGATTGATTTGATTTCAATAAAAAGTGATTTAACATTAAGAAAAAAATAAGAGAATCATATAATTAATTTGTCTAAAACAATTATTGCAGATGATTTGATCCTATGTTTATACGTAGGTTAGATTGGATGTATTTATATTCATATAACTTCTGTTTCACTAACTCAAAATGCATCCAAAAATTGATACAATTCCTCAAAATCATTCACTAATTTAATCACTACAAAATTCCAAGGATAATCACCAATTAACTTCTAGGATCAATTTAATGATCACTCCAAGGAATTGGATCGTACTATCACTTGAAATGTGTCATTGTAAATGTTGGTGAAGATGAAGAAGAAAATAAATCATCATATGGAAATATTCAAGTAATGAAATTATTATGAATTCAGGAACATTAAATAACATCCAATCCACCCCATGAAACTCCATAGGATCAACCCATAGTGGGTTATCCCTCCATTTATGATATTCAATAAATGGAAGCGGGATGATGACTTAAAGAAGTGAGATTGAAGAAGAAAAATAAAACAATGAAATGATCACTCTACCATTGTGTGAATAAAATCACAAGTTCTGGTGTGAATAAGATCAAACCATGGGGAAATTGAATCAATTTGAAAAGTAGAAGAACATAAAGAGAGAATAAGAATAACTTTCATTGAAAACTAAGGTGAATAAAATAACATAAATTTGAAAGAATAACGTTACAAAGGAAATTTTTCATAAAAACATTACATTGAAACTAATACTCAAAGATCCTAAATCCTACATTACTACTACCATAAGGATCCTTTTACGAGGCCTTGGTTAAAGCCACCATCTATCCCACTCTCTTTAACTAATTGTGGTGGACCTCGGGGGGTTGACATTTAATGTAGATGAGACCTTTCAACTCTTTCCTCGAAGTGGGAGCTAACTTTAATCCACTGAACAGAAGCGCTGAATTACCCTTTTAGAAGGCTGAATTGGAGTGGGCCATATTAGACTTAAATAAAGCCCCAGATGTCCCCTACTATAATTTAATATTTTAGCCCAAAATACTTTGTGGTTTGAGAGATATGTGTTAAATGGTAGGCTATTTGTCTGGGCTGTAGAATTTGTCCCAGAATTGAATCTTCAAATTAGGCCACCTGAAAATCCATTAAAACATTTGAATTATCTTGGTCCACTGTTAAATGTAATTATTCCCATGATTTCTTCTATCTCAAGTTAATGTTTGAGACTCTTTGGTCTTGAATCCTGGCTGATACAGTACTTTTATTGGGCACCATCCCCAGAATGTTGTTGGTTCAAGGCCCACATTGGTGGTCTTCCTATTTGAATCTTCGAGTGTAACAAAAGCATAAATTGTTCCCAGTAGAAGGATAAAACTGAAATTTAAATATAAAATTAAAATGAATAAAATTGGATATTGTAAATTTTGATCACACATGTACCATGTAATAGTTCATTTTAAGAAAGAATTGCAATTATGATGTGAAATGATGTTCAAAGTGTAAAATGCAGTAAAATGGTATTTATGAACGACAAGGAACATGAATACTATATAAATTAAAAATTAATATTAGCCTCTTATAGTAGCTAATCACACACACAACTTGAGTTTTGCTAGTCCCGATCAAAATATATATCACAAATGTTAAATTAAAATGAACTTTTCCAAAAACATTTTAATACATATTGATCACCCAAAGATCTCATACCGAAAAATTATGAAACCCATCAAAATCATTTAAAACAAGCTAGGTCCAAATGCATAACCCAAGCCCAAGTGCATTCCTTTGTCCAAATTTATCACCATATTTCATCCAATTTCAATTATGCATGATGATGTGTTTTGCGTCACAATAGACAAGGGATTTCAATTTCATTCGAGGGAGAAAAGATGAAAGCACTAGGAGAAATCAAATTTTAATATTAATATAAGTAATCATTTTTTATTTTATTTATTTTTTGTTTGTTATTTTTTTCAAATTTCTCCATCATAATTGAAATTGAAGTCAATTGAGTCAACCCATGTAGGAAGACTTTGACAAAGACTCCCAGGCTCAAAGACATTAGGGTACCAAGTAATTCTCATAAACTCAGGCAGCATCCTGAGTTTACTCAATCAAAAAAAAATACAAATTACCACAAATGGAGATAAAATGACCATCTCCGGGCCAGCCAACTATGGAGTCGCGATCCCCAAGTGCCGAAAGCCACACAATATGTCATTTCATTTCTTTACACACAAATTGATTTTTTTTAATTTTTTAATTTTTTTTATTACTCATATTAAAACTAAAATGATCACCAAAACTATGATTGTTTTATTGGTCCCCAAGAACTCAAACTAAATCCCCACAATCTAGATGACATGCATTGTGTTTTTTTAATGGATGAATATATAACGGTGAAAAATCACATCAGACAACTGCACATTTCAAAATCTATGCACATGAACCTAAATATGCATTATAATCAGAATCAAAGCATGAATTTTTTTTATATCCAATTTCAGAGTTTGCAATGTGTGATATCATGATCAAGGTTAATGAAATTTTTTCCTTCCACACATTTTTTAGGCACACATGGTCATGTTTTTTATTTCATCTCCCCCAACATAAAATAACATTGTCCCTATTGTTTAATGAAAAGAATGATTAGAGTGGGTAGAGGTAGATGAGAGGAGTTATAAAAGTAATTTCAAAAAATAAAAAATGAACAACATCACCTGGTTTTTGAAGATGAAGTTCATGATTCTCCAGATTACTCCTTTTATCCCTTGGGATATATAGGCACCTCATGGATTGAATATGTATCACCCAAAATAGGTCATAAACCCTACAAGAAAGAACAAAACAGACAAAAAAAAATAACACAATGATTTATTTAATTCAAAGTATCACCATTTTTATGGTTTTCCCTATTTTTTAAATAAAACTAAAGATACATTATCTTCTTTTAAATTTCTAGATAAATTATTACTCAGGGATCAAACCACGTAACACAAGTAAATACGGTGCTCCCCATTCATAACCATCCATACTAATAAATGAAGAACATGTCAATAGTTTTAATTTTTTTAACGTAATAAATCATAAATTAAATAAAATAGACTTATAATACATTAACTTCTATTAAATTTCTGAATATGGTATTACTCAGGGGTCACCCCACGTGACACAGATGAATACAATGCTCCCCTTTTATACACATCCATACTCATAAAATAAGAAAACATCAATAGTCTATGGTATAATAAAATTATATCAAAATTATACACTAATCCTACTTCAAATTAAAGATCATTATAAAAATGATTGGAAACTTGAAAACCATGGGTTGCCTCCTGTGTAGTGCTTAATTTAACATCTATAGCTCGACATGAACCCCCCAACATATCCAATTCCAACATTAAAAATTTCAATGACCTCATATTTCTCCACTTCAACATGATTGAGAATGTGTATCCCCTGTGGTTGTTAAGAAGATTTTTAAATTGATTCATGAAGAATAATATTTCAAAAATTGAATGGGAAAATCCAAGGAATATCTGAAATGGTTGATATTTTTTATTCTTTAGTATTTTCTAATAAATCATAGATAAACCCCCATTTTGGGTTTCATGGGATGATTTATTTAAAACCCCAATCTCTTTATTAACATAAGTGATGGGATACTCGAGCGGGGAAGGAAGGATAATGATTTTGAGGTTGTGTTGATTGAATTTTCATAATGAAGATTGGAAATTTGAATCAAAATCATTTTGTTCTAAATTTTTTTTAGATTGAATATGTTCCTTATAAAATTATTATTCATGACCAAAAGTGTAAATTTGAATTCTAGGAGTGGGTATGAGATCAATGTTTTGGATTTCTTCCAATGGTTTAGTGATTAGTAGAACAAAAAATTCAATAATGGAGCCATGTTCAGGAAACTCAATCAATGATGTCAAGTTATTATATTTTGAATTCAAAAAATCAATTTCGTTCTGATTTGGACACTCTTCAGCTTGACTTTCAAAATTACTTGAACAATTCACTTCATTATCTAACTCTAATTTCACAGACTCTAATGTGGGTTCTTCACATGTTTTAATTTTTTGTAGTTATAACCTCAAAGATGAAACCTAAGAATTTATTATCTTAATTTTATTACACAATTTTTCAAGATATGATGAAAAAACCTATAAATTGAGGTGTTCAGCATTATGGACTTCACTAAGACTGGATAATTAAATCATCATTGAGAGGGCAGGAAATTGATAATTTAAACATTCATTATCCATTTGATTGTACGTTTTATCGGGTGTGGGGTAATCATTCAATTGTTGGTCAATGTAATTCCATATGTTTTTTGATTCCCAATATTCATTTTCAATTTGATTCCAGCTTGGTTCTATGTTGGTGTATGGCTGAAGATAATCCATTGGATTAGAGGGATATTTTGATTTCAGATTTTTAGGACATTGAAAAACTGATAGGGGAAGAGAGAAGAGAATGGAGGTGAAAAAAAGAGTATTTGGGGAGAAAAAAGAAATTTAGTATCTAAGGTGACATACATGGGTCCCTGACAGTGGCGCCAAAATTTGGTGTCACCCAAATTTACCCTACAGTTATGCGGTCGTTGTAGTACTGGTAGGGGTCGAATCCACAGGGACCGAAGAAGGAAACTAAAGACACTATGATTTTGGAAGGATTTGGCTATGAAGTGGCCAACTATTCATATTGAATTGATTTGAATAAAAAGTTATTTAATTTAAGGAACAAAATAAAAAAACATACAATTACATAGTCTAAAAAAATTAATGCAGATGAGTTGATCCAATGTTGTTACTTGGGTTAGACTGGATGTATTTATTTTATAATAATTTTTGTTTCACTAATTCATGACGCATCCACAAATTGATAAAATTCCTCAAAATCATTCACCAATTTAATCCCTACACAATTCCAAGTCTAATCACCAACTCGCTTAGTGGATCAATTATAATCATATCAACAAGGAATTAGATCATACTATCACTCAAAATGTGTATTGTTAAAGTTGGAAAAGACGAAGAAGAAAATAAACAATCAAATGGAAATATAAAAGTAATGAAATTATTATTAATTCAAGAACATTAAAATCCATTACACCCCATGAAACTCCCTAGGATCAACCCATAAGGGGTAATCCCTATATTTATTCTATTCAATATATGCAAGTGGGAAGTCGACTTAAAGAAGGGGGATTGAAGAAGAAAAATAAAACAATAAAAAAATCACTCCACCGTTGTGTGAATAAATTCACAAGTGCAGGGGTGAAAAATATCACACCATGGGGCAACAGTATCAATGTGAAACTAAGAAGAACAAAAATATAGAATAATAAGAACCTTTATTGAGAAGTAAGGTGATTCAAACAACTTACATGCGAAAGAAAAATGTTACAAAGGAATTTTGGCATAACAGAATTACAATGAAAGTAACACTCAAGGATCCTAAATCCTCCATTGCTACAACCATAAATATCTATATAGTAGGCCTTAGGTCGATCCACCATTAATCCCACTTTCTTTAATTAATTTTGGTGGACCTAGGTGGGTGGACATTTAATGTAGAGGAGACCATTAAACTCTTGCCTCGAAGTGAGAGCCAACTTTTATACAATGAATATAAGCACATAATTAACCATATATAAGTCCGAATTAGAGTGTCACATAGAAGACTTAAACTAATCCTCGGATGTACCCTAATAGCCTGTAAAATGGAAGCCCAAAATACTTTGTGGTTTGTGAGATATGATTTAAATGGTGGGCTGTTTTTCTGGGCCGCACAATCTAGCCTAGAATTTCATCTTCACCTTTGGTAGCATGGAAATACATTAAAACGTTTGAATTAGCTTGGATAAATGTTTAATGAAATGTTCCCCATGATGTATTCTATCTCCAGATAATGTTTGAGACACTTGGGGATTGAATCCTGGCCGCAACAGTACATTTATTGGGCTGTTGTCCATCTCACTTCTCTCAGAATGTTGTTGGTTCAAGGCCCACTTTGGCGGTCTTCCAATTTGATTCATCAAGTGAAAAAAAGTATGAATTGTTCTCAATTTAATGAGAAACATGAAAATAAAATATTAAATTAAAATCATGAAAATTGGATATTGTAAATTGTCCTCACAAATGTGCCATGTAATAGTTCATTTTATGAATGAATTGCAATCATGATGTGAAATGATGTTCAAAGTGTAAAATGCACTAAAATGGTATTTATAAACAACAAGAAACATGAAAACAATAGAGATTAAAAATTAATATTAGTATATTCTAGTGGATAATCATTTATACTATTGGCCTTAAAAAAGGGTAAATGGAAATCCTGGAGGATTCTCTAATCTATTAGATAAATCTGAATCCGGTTAAAATTTATGGATGATAATCTGAATTAGGTCACATTGGAAATTTAAAAATAAGGGAATTCATGAAAATTAATTTTGTTTAGCAGTGATAATAAAAAAATGTGCAATATGAACAAAACACAGAGGACGAAGCTATGATTTCACATTGTACTAAAGTTATATTGAATATTTATCATTTCAAACTCGATTGAAATTTAATGGAGTAGTAAGAAAACATTATTTATTGGATTGAGGAGATGCATAAAAATCCTAACATTTATCTATTAGTGTTTTTTGTTGTTAGAATAAATTTTAAGGGAGATGAGGATGTTTCAAAAAACATGAAAATTTTCTAGACTAATCAAGAATGGTTTGAGAAATAGTAGATTGTCTCTAACCTAGTTTGTCCATAAGTGAAACATTAGGATATACAAAAAAACTGTAAATAATAGGATGACCTATACATCATTTCAAGATACCATCAATGAATATTTATCATTTTATACATGTACAATTTCTATGGACATAATTTTTTTCTCCTTGATGACATGTTTCCTAAATCCTTTAGTACAAACTGGAGTTTCATATATACTCTCTATTTTCCTCATGTTTTAAGTTATGTATAATATATTTAAAAAAAATAAATTCTGGTACAATAGTTCCTCTTATTTATTGTGCTAATCGATGTGATGTAATAATATATCCAAACTTTGAAATTGATTCCATGATAGATGATTCTAAATAGTGCATGATCTTCCCATATCCAGGGTGAAATCTACACTTCTACTCCAAATGCAAGGTAACTACATCTAAGAGATTCCTCTACCCACATTGATAGATTATCCCATTTATTCCATTTTATGGACAAGGTATATTATTAGGATATAGAAAATGAGAGGAATATAGATCATCATGCTCTGTGAAGTGGTAGAGGGATAGGTGTTGGTTTGGTTTTGTGTGTGGAGTAGGTGTCATGAGAGGATGGGGATGTACGTGTGGCTGCTAATAAATTTCATGGGGAAGGATTGTAGTTAATAATAGATATCTGTTAAATGGATTATAGTATATTAGAGTTGATAGGTGGTGGGGGATAATAAATAGGTAAATATAGAATGTGGGGGGGACAAGTTGTAAATTTTAATTTTCATTATGTAAGTTTGGAAGATGTTGTATCCTGGGGCATTAGGTAGTTGTGGCGTCCTTGAGATTTATATTCTTATTATTTTTCTTATTTATATTTTATTATTTGTATTTTTGTATCAGTTATTGTGGTATCAATGGAAATAACCATTAATTTCTTCTTTCACACGATCCCTTTTAACTGATCTTTTTTTAGAGCTTTCTAGAGATAGGAACTAAAAGATATTGGTTCTTGATCACTAGTTTGTAGATAGAATCCATATAAGACATCTTGAAAATGTGGAAAAAACGAATCTTAAGAGGATGATCCACTAGAAACAAAAATTTTGGATTGTGAAGTATAGTTGAGGAAAAAATAATCGATATAATTTTATCTTAACCATTCTTGAATGTGGGTTTCTGAAGTTGAGTTTGAACTATTCCTTATACACCTAGAGAATCTATGAAAGGTTCTTGAGAAGACATTGAAAAATCTGACCAGGATTAAAGAGGAGTGCTGACATAGCTACCATCATTTGATGAATATTGTGTTTTCAAATAAATAATATCTTTAGACATGGATCTATGAAGATGTGATTTATTATTTAATTCTCCAAAAAAGGGACAACATGAATATTTTTATAGAATGAATGTGTATTCTAGGTAAATTTGGAGGATTCTAAGGTGGTATGAGGAATCCCAGACTGAGCTCACTTGGACACAACTCAAAGTTGAGATTAATCAAAAATATAGTAGCATGAGAATATTTTATCTGAAGAAGTTTCATAAAGTGATTTCTAGTTAGGAAGTTAAAGTAGGTGACATGAAAATGTTCACAATAGTAGTAGATATTAAAATGTTTGTCGAGTAGAATTGTAAAAAAAATTGTCCAACATGTAAAAATTATGGATGAGGTCACTACAAGTTCGGTATGTTCTGAATGAATCATTAATGATTCTTAACATAAGAAGGACAAGAATAAAAATGGCTAATAATAAAAATTCCAAAAACCGTTTGATGTGGAGTATCCAAAATCTAATCTTTACCTATCTATGAAAATGGTTGTTATAATGCATTTGAAGTGAGAGGATAATTTAATGACAAGATTGAATTTTTTTAGAATCCTTAGGTAAGGTATGGAAAAGATAATATTTCCTATAATCTAGTTTCTCTAGAAGTGAGACTTCAAGAAACAAAAAAAACTAGTAGTGACAGGATGACTAGTAAAATATTATAAGAAACTAGAGAAGAAGATTTCCCATTTTCTATTAGACCAATTCATGTGGTCATAATTGTAATCTATTTTGTGACAAGTTTACTTAATCCGTTATTATATACTAGAGTTGCTTGCTTAATTTTGATCTTTTTCATGTTAGAAGGTTTTGTATAGGTTCTGAAAATAAAAGAAGATGCGGTACAATAGTTCCACATGCTGGATGGTTTAATAGAAATACTCTAAGAAGAGGTCCATTATTTAAAATTTGTGAAAATTATTAAATTGTTGAATAGTGATGCACTATTGGTGATATTCCCTTATATAGTGGTAACTATATAGTTCTAATCCAACAAACTCCATGTGATTCCTTTATCAACCTTGGATGATCATCATGTTTATTCCACACTGAGTACATGTTGTTTTTTCAGGTGGGAAGAAATGATAGAAAAATGAGTCTACTTGCAGTATGAAGGGGTCGAGGAATAGGTGTTGGGAAATTACTATTCAAGGATTGGGTGTTGTGTGGGGATGCGACTGTCTATGTAGACTATTAATAACTACCATGGGGTAGAACTGTAATTAGTAATAGAAATCTCTGAGGAGTATGTTATTATGTAAAATATTCTAGGATTTGTGAGTAAAAAACAAATAGGGGGTTGTAGAGAGTGTGTGGGGGGTGAATTAAATTTTTTTAATTTGTTTTCAACTGGTTTGGAAGAGGAAACTACCTAGTGATTCTATTTGTTGGGACTACCTAAAGTGTATCCTTCTATTTATTTCCTAATTTTCCTTAGTATTTCTATATAAATTCTTCTGGTTTTAATAGAAATCATCATTTATTTCTTTCTATCACCTTATATATATCAGTGGTCTTATTAATTAATTAATTGTTAATCTTAATTATTAATCCAAGTAGTCCTTGAGATACATGGGATTTTCATTCTCTGTAATTTTGACAAAATTTAATTATTTTTATTTCATTTGAATTATTTAAGTACACAGCGTGTACTTGAGGCAACACATTGTATAACTACCTGAACTACTCTATGTCTTATATTTTCCTTGTCATGAATTCTAAATTGACATGAAAAGTGGTTTACATGGAATATCACATAATTAAACAATGTAATCCACTAAAAATTGTCCTTTAATAGTGCTAGAATTGTCCTTTTATGATTTCTAAAAAGCATTGATAATTTCAGTGTCCTTATTTTCCAAAAGAATTTAATAGCGCTAAAATAGCGTAGATATAGGCCCCGCTAATAAAGGGTAAATAAATTTTTTTCCATGCCCCACCCAACCCCCTTCATTAGATATTTCCACCGCACTAATTTAGCACAAATTCCACCACCCCTTTATCAGTTCTTTTGATAATCCCACCCTCATGTGTTCTCCCCTTCCTCTAGTGAGTTTCATTCCCGAAACCTCCAAAATATACATCAAAGCCTTTTCCACTCTCTTATAATCTTTAATTTCACATTTTATGATATATTTCATTACATTTTTTATCCAATAATTTATATATATGTTTTTGTACATGTTTATATATAGGTTAATATATTAATAAATATATTTTATATGTCAATATGTTTAATTATTTATTTATAAAACAATATTTTTATGTGAGAATATATAAAAATGAAGTATATATTGTTATATATATGATTATAAATAACATTAAATTGTGAAAAATGATATAATTTAAAAACCATAATATCAATATTAATGTAATACCTAAGAATAAATTTATTCCCCAACAAAACGGCTAAAAGACCCCTAAATATGAGCCATGAAATCAACCGAATGTTAAAAAAGAAGGGAACACCAATTAAAAACTCAATATTAGAGGATTTATGGGTCTTTTTTAGAATAAAAAAATTTAATGTGGTTTAGTTGTGTCACTGTGGTTGTAGATCTCATCATAGGTTTCGATTTGAAATGTCGTAGAGACCAAAGATACACCGAGATCAGAAGTTATGGTCATTTGATGTTCAAGTTGCATTTTTAACTTATGTAATATCTTTTATTAATTTAATGATTTTTATTATCTTAAAATTGAAATTAAATTATTATTAAATTGTAATAATAAGAAAATTATAAAATAATTTTTTTAATTTTTTTATAAATTTTTTCCACTAAATATCAACTATATTAAGGGTAAATGCTTATTGGCCTTACCTAAAACATATTTTTAAAAATATATATTACATTTCTATCAATATAAATATATTTATATATTAATATATTATTTTTGATAATATATATTTTTAAGTATACTTTTATTATCACTTTGTAAAAAGGCACTGAAAGAGGGGGTATTTTATCAGTGCTTCTACCAAAGTGTTGATATCCCCACCCCCTTTATTATTTCGTTTTTTCATGCACTCATAAAAGCCACCATTTATCACTGATTTCTTAAAATAACTAATAAATGGTGGACCATTAATAGTGATGCTTAAAATAACTAATAAATTCCCCTTATAATAGTTATTTTTATGGTTGTTAAAGACCCTCTTTAACAATTCTAAATAGAGAAATTAAATACCCCCTATAACAAATTTTTTTTAGAACTGACAAAAGGGGTAATTAATAGTTTTTTTTGCAAGTGCAGTTAAATCCGTAGAACTATATAAACCCAGTATTTTAGTAGTGATATACTTCCATGTGTCAAGTCATGTAGTCAGCATGATGCATATTCCACATGAAACATGTTAATATATGTGACATGTATTCCCATTAGTGAATGTGTAATGTACATAGTGTTTATAGGGACTATACACAATATGTAGTTATGAATTTAATACATAAATTTCACAGAAATTTAAAATTCTATAAACATTTCACATGCCATGTACGATATCTACATTCCATTTATATTGGTTTTAATACAACAAATATATTTTTTCTTGTAATTAATTTATGAAATGAACAATTTACCGTGGTGTCTACTTTGTAGAAATTGGTAATAAATATAATATCTGTGTCACGACCCGTCCTTGGGGCCCGTGCCGTGACTACCACAAGCCCGCCATCCATAGGCCAGGGGCTGGCGACTAGCACCAAAGGCGTAAAATCCCGATAACTGGGAAGGCATTGCCTTTATAAAAGAAAACAAGCACCACAGAGTACAAGCAGAAGAAGTAAACACTAAGTAAAAACTGAGTACAACAGTAAGTGCGGAAAGTAAAAAGGGGCCGGAAATACAAGCCCAACTGTAAAGTACAACTCGAAAGGGAAAACAACAACTGAAAAGTAAAGCTGCTATGCCGAGCTGTCCACTGGAAATCTCACCTGAAGGGTGGGTACAGATAGCTCCTCTGCTCCTCAGGTCCCACCGTCTGCTCCGAGTATGTCTCGCCCAGTGGTCCACCTCCGGGTACCGCCTCGTCGTCACGTCCACCTCTGGGTACCGCCTCATCATGAGGTCCTCCTCCGGGTACCATCTCTTCATATAGTCCACCTCCAGGTACTGTCCAGTCCTCGAACACTCAGCTTCTGTCAGCACTGCCCATCGTCTGCAACCAAAACAACGAGGTGCGGGCATAGCCCGTGTAGGGGTGAGTATAACGATACTCAGTAGGGACCCCGAGACCCTCAAGGTATCAATAAACCAACAAGGATAACCACAATGATGATCTCAACAGATAACCTCTACTTTGATATATGCCCATACATATACCTAAGTTATCAAGTAACCCATCTCAATCATGAGAAAACACAAGGATTGTGAAATCAACGGATAACCACTACCCGGGTATATGCCCATACATATACCTAAGTTAGCAAGTGACCCATCTCAATCATGAGGTAAACACAAGGTCAAAAGTCTCAGCTCAAACCAGGATTTTCATTATCGAAACCGTAACTGCTGAAGAGCTCCGTCTCTGGAGTGTACAGTGGTCCTGTCACGACTCCGAGGTACTGCTCACTAACCTAAGACTACTGAAGAACTCCACCCATCGAGTACTGTGGGCCAGCTTCTACAACCAAGCGCTCCTATGTGCCGCTACAACCAAGCGCACCTCTGTCGTGGGTTTGCCGCTACAACCAAGCGCTCCCATGTGCCGCTACAACCAAGTGCACCTCTGTCGTGGGTATGCCGCTACAACCAAGCGCTCCCATGTGCCGCTACAACCAGGCGCAACTCTGTCGTGGGTATGCCGCTACAACCAAGTGCTCCCATGTGGCGCTACAACCACGCGCAACTCTGTCGTGGGTCTGCCGCTACAACCAAGCGCTCCCATGTGCCGCTACAACCAAGCGCAACTCTGTCGTGGGTCTGCCGCTACAACCAAGCGCTCCCATGTGCCGCTACAACCAAGCGCACCTATGTCGTGGGTATGCCGCTACAACCAAGCGCTCCCATGTGCCGCTACAACCAATCGCACCTCTGTAACACTCCGAGTCGTTCGATCAGCAGTCGTCGGGTCTCAGCCAGCTACACGGTCTACGTACTCCGCACGATCGTCACTGGGAGGGTCCGCTCCATGAGCTACAGGTCGATACTCCAAGTATCTCAAAGTCCCATGAAGAAGTATCTCAAAGGACCACCACGTCATAGGGGTCTCAACGCAACAGACGGTGCGTCAATCGGACGCCCGGTCTGTGAGTTATTAGCCTTTTCGTCCCAGGGGCCCGGTTGGTTTCGTGAGCAGACCAAACCCGGCCGTATCTCAAATGTACCCCGAACTCTCATAGGGTAAACTCATAGGGACCTTTTCTCAACGCGATCACCAACGCCGCTGACGGTTCGTCAAACGGACGTTCTGTCAGAAAGATATCAACTTTTCCGTTCCAGGGGCCCGGTTGGATTTCGGTGCGATCCAACCCGGCCACTATCCATCTACATCCAAAACTCGGGTGGAGGATGCCAAAAGTTCTGTATCGTCAACAGGAACTCAACGCAATAGACGGCGCGTCAATTGGACGCCCGGTCTGAGAGTTATTGGCTTTCTCGTCTCACACTCACCTTGGGAAACATCCTAGGAGGTCACCCATCCTGATCACTATTCTAGGCCAAGCACGCTTAACTACAGAGTTTTAACCACGTAGGCTCCCGAAAAGGAAGGTTCACCTTGAGTATAGTATTCCGAAACGACCGTCTCGATCCAAGGATCGCGTTGCCGCTAACGATGAGTCGTTTGGAGGCCTGTAGCCCAAGATACGGGCATTTGACCAAACCGCTCGGTAACGGGGGTTTCAGGCCCGGGGCGTCCCGGCCCGAGACCCCCTGGATGGCCCGAACTGGGTCGACCCACCCCGGACGGGGTCGACACGGCCCGGAACAGCCCGGACCGGCCCGGCGCGGCCCGGACCGGCGGGGCCCGGCGCAAGGCAGCGCGCTGGGCGCGCTGCCAGCTTGGCCGAAGGCCGAGCTTGCTGGAAACGGGGGGCCGCCTGCCCCCCCCCCCCCCTTGTGTGAAACCGGCCCCCCTCATAATGGGGGGCCAAATAACTGCCCGGGGGAATTAAATTCCCCCGGTTTCCACCAACCCGGCCGGCCCGACCTGGCCGGCCGGCTTCTTGTCAACAGGACCAGCAGGGGCCGGTCCTCTTCGGTCTTCCGGCACCGGCGGCCCGGCTGGCCGCCGGTCATCACGATCCGCTGCGGCCCGGAACCGGCTGCGGCCTTCGTCATCCGGCGCGGTGCGACGGCACCGCGCCCCTCCGCCGCGGCCCCGCTCCGGCCGCGGCGTCTTCGGTTTCCTTCGACGCGGCGCGACGTCGTCGTGTTCATGATAATTCTTTCCACGGTGCGGCGCGACGACGCCGCGCAATAATTTTCATGTGATTCCCGCGTGGTGCGACGACACCACGTTATCTCGTTTCATCCGCAAGAAACATTCAAGAACAAAGGAGGGGGTTTCGGCCGTGTTTGTGCGGTCCGGTCCCCCTCTCGTTAGACGATTACACTTAAACGTTCATCCTCAAGTTTGTCATGCTAGAACCAAGAACGGAAAATAATTAAATAAAGCAACAACAAACCCCTACCTTGCTTTTCGTTATGTGTTGACGAAGTCACGGAAAGGCGGCGGCGATTCGTCGACATCGGAAAAGAGAATCCGTTGATGACTTCGACATTCTTCGTGAAAGGCGCTCCCTTTTTATTCCAGAAAGAGTGGGAAAGAGGCATCCAAGAAGGGATCGACGTTGGAAACTTCACGTTCTTCTTTGGAAAAGGCATTCTTCGTCGAGAAGACGTTGTTCCATGTTTGGAGATGTCCTTCGTGTTCTTCGTCGAGGGTGGAATTCTCTTCAATCCTTCCATGACTCTATCACAAAGATTGATCCAACCCCAAACAATAAAACAACACACCTTATTATATTGTTAGCTTAATGAATTCAAAATAATTCAAATTCATTAAGTTACATCCTTCATTAATGGGTGGAGAGGCTCCAAAATTAATGAAGGTGGAAGTGAAGAGTCACATTTAATTGAGGGGGGGGGGGTTCAAGGGAGTTAAGGAGTTTAAGGAGTTAGGAATTTGAGGGGTTTTGGCACATTAAGTGCAAGGGAGTTTAAAGTGGGTAGAAGAGAGTTAAAGGGAAGGTGAAGGGTTGGGGCTCGTGTGGGCCCCACCTCACCTTAATCATCACTTGGTTAGTTAGGAACTTGTGATTCCACCCCAACTTCCACACATAGGATATAACCACTTAAGAAGATAAATAAAATTTGTAACACAAATTTTATTTTTCTTTACACTTAAACCACAACCTTAATAAACAACTGCTCCCAAGAAAACACAACTCCAGGAAAGGCATTCCTAAGCAAAAACCGGCGCTACGGTTCCATCGGTGCCCTCAGAATTTGATTCCGGGCACCGGTTCAAAATTTAGAAATTCCCGCTTGTTCGTTCACTAAACGTACCCGATCCAAACTTCAGAAATTGATTCTTGGCACACCAGGCCTCAGAATCAGGCGCTTTCAGAAACTGTGTTCTTGTAAAATTCCAAAGAAAATTAAGAAAAAAATTTCCTTGAAATTTCCGGGTCTTTACATTACTCCCACCTCAGGGCTTTACGTCCCCGTAAAGCTTCATCACAAACTAGGGTCACAAAAGCGGTACAGAGCACGCATCCGAGCCTTCCGCTCCCATGTGCTCACCTGGAGGTTCCCGTACTGTCAAAGGAAGTGCACCCAAGGAATCGATCATCCTCGTAGGATTTGCTCCTGTCTATTCTTGATCCCCACTGGAACCTCCGTGTATGTCGCTCTATCATCGACGTCCAACTCACTGAGGTAGATGATGTGTGAAGGATCAAGCACGTATCTCCTCAATTGAGTTACGTGAAAGTCATCATGCACCTGGTGCAACTGAGGTGGATGGGTCAAGCGATAAACCACCTCGCCTACCCTGCTGGGGACCTAGAAAGGTCTATTGAACCTCGAAGATCTCTTGCCGCCTCGGATACATCTCCGTAAACCTCGTTGAGGTGAGACCTGTATAAGAACGTGGTCGCCATCCTCAAACTCTAAAGGTCTCCCTTTTTAGGTTAGAACTGAAACTCAAAACTCCTACTGCCATGAGGGTAAGGTTGGCCGACCCAAGAATGATCGGCTACACCCTCCCATGCACGAGTTTATCTTGTGCTGCCCAGGTTTTCCTTTTCGCCGACCAAGGAAAACCCATCCCAACGTTTGCCTAATACCGTCAATTTGAGTATGAACAGTGATTGCCAAATACATACTCAAACTAACGTCGTAAGGCCTCGACGCTGCCACCAAGATGTCCTAACTGAGACTCTCGCCTCAAGGGTCAGATCACACCGTCGGCATAAGTGTGACTATCGAGTCTCCTCCCAAAGGTATCTCCAGACTTGAGGGTCAAGTCAACGGCTAAACCGGAATCTCTAGGTCTGGGACTAGATTCATGGATGGAAGGGATGATTCGTTTCAATGCCTGTGGCTACGGCCGCTAGTAGAAGATAAATTCCTCACTTCGAATCAGCCTTAGAGCCCCTTTTTGGTCGCACTCCATGACCGCAAGCAGCTACCCTCTTTCCCTGCTCTCCAACTCCCTGAGTCTAGCGGGGACTACAAAGGTGGGTGATGGTAACATGTTGAAATGTACACCACCACGAGCTGCTCTCCAAGATCTGCCTCCATGTCTGCTGCTCTGCAGATTCATCTGTCCTTAAACATTTCCTCTTCTTGAAACATTTTACATGCCCAACTCTCCGAGACTGGTGTCAGTTTCCTGCTTTCCAAACTTCTAACATTCTCTGGCTGTATTCGATCAGCAAAGAATTCTCAACCACAAAGGTTCCTTCTAGCACTCTAGCCTAAGTAGAAATGCATGGAGAAAAGGTGCTGGCTCGGAAGCCCTTAAACATACCATGCTCAGAGGTCCGACCTCTATTTCACTGATTGAAACGCTTCCATCGAGTACCCGATATGTTCGGTACGCCTCGATGAATTCTCATCTATCAACACGTCGTCCCGCCGAAACTGTAAAAGTTCTAGAAAATTCTCGGCCACCTCCTCAAGCCAGTCCTCAGCCGCCTATGAGTCAGGTTCACCTCGGAAAATGAGGGTATCTGAAGTTTAAACACATGTAAGGCAGTAAACTTACATGTGTCACCTATCGGTACCGCTGGTTGTAACTGCTGACCAACAGGTAGTGATGTATAGCTGGCACACTACCCAAAGGCACTATCTCAGGCATCGGTTCACCTACCGAAGCCTCATCACTATGCGGACCATCCTCAAGGTCATTCACTGGAAAACACTAGTGGCCAAGTCCACCATCCACTCTACTGATGTCTCAGCTAGGCGGAAAACTCTAGCAATCGCCGCCAGCCACTGCTCTGCTGTCTGGAAATCTGCCTCGCCTCGTAACTTCTGAGGCCTCTACTGCTGGAACTCGTGCAATGCGCTCCGCCAGCGTGCACAGTTTGCTAGTATAGCCGTTGGCATCTGCTGCCCAACAGGTGGTGATGTACTGGTACACCACCCAAGGGTGCCAACATAGTAAAAAGGGCCCTGCACCAGAGCCTCGTCGCTCGGTGAGCCGTCATTGAGTACTCTCTCGGAACTCCAACTGACTGTCTGCGTGGAGACATCCTGAACAGATGCGACACGGCAACGTCTTATACCTGGTGAGCTGACTTGGTTTGAGCTGACATTAAAACTTTGGAAACACACACGCAATCAGTGTTTTTGTGTACAAAGTCGGAAATCAGTAGTCAGGGTCCTGGTGTATGGATACGTCGGCCGCCACACCAACACTGGACTCCCTGAACTGAAAACCACACTCGGTACCCTTAACAATATTGTTTTACAGAAAGAAACATCAGAGTTATAAGTTCTGCGGTAGAACCGAACTCCTTTGATACCAATTTGTCACGACCCGTCCTTGGGGCCCGTGTCGTGACTACCCCAAGCCCGCCGTCCATAGGCCAGGGGCTGGCGACTA
Organism: Viscum album; assembly: GCA_963277665.1. Lineage (NCBI taxonomy): Eukaryota > Viridiplantae > Streptophyta > Magnoliopsida > Santalales > Viscaceae > Viscum > Viscum album. Next base: position 1,587,730,144 of record OY728151.1, on the reverse strand, counting down.
GCACCAAAGGCGTAAAATCCCGATAACTGGGAAGGCATTGCCTTTATAAAAGAAAGAAAGCACCACAGAGTACAAGCAGAAGAAGTAAACACTAAGTAAAAACTGAGTACAACAGTAAGTGCGGAAAGTAAAAAGGGGCCGGAAATACATGCCCAACTGTAAAGTACAACTCGAAAAGGAAAATAGCAACTGAAAAGTAAAGCTGCTATGCCGAGCTGTCCACTGGAAATCCCACCTGAAGGGTGGGTACAGATAGCTCCTCTGCTCCTCAGGTCCCACCGTCTGCTCTGAGTATGTCTCGCCCAGTGGTCCACCTCCGGGTACCGCCTCGTCGTCACGTCCACCTCTGGGTACCGCCTCGTCGTGAGGTCCTCCTCCGGGTACCATCTCTTCGTATAGTCCACCTCCAGGTACTGTCCAGTCCTCGAACACTCAGCTTCTGTCAGCACTGCCCGTCATCTACAACCAACACAACGCGGTGCGGACATAGCCCGTGCAGGGGTGAGTATAACGATACTCAGTAGGGACCCTGAGACCCTCAAGGTATCACTAAACCAACAAGGATAACCACAAAGAAGATCTCAACAGATAACCTCTACTTAGATATATGCCCATACATATACCTAAGTTATCAAGTAACCCATCTCAATCATGAGGAAACACAAGGATTGTGAAATCAACGGATAACCACTACCCGGGTATATGCCCATACATATACCTAAGTTAGAAAGTGACCCATCTCAATCATGAGGTAAACACAAGGTCAAAAGTCTCATCTCAAACCAGGATTTTCATTATCGAAACCGTAACTGCTGAAGAGCTCCGTCTCTGGAGTGTACAGTGGTCCTGTCACGACTCTGAGGTACTGCTCACTAACATAAGACTGCTGAAGACCTCCACCCATCGAGTACTGCAGGCCAGCTGCTACAACCATGCGCTCCCATGTGCCTCTACAACCAAGCGCACCTCTGTCGTGGGTTTGCCGCTACAACCAAGCGCTCCCATGTGCCGCTACAACCAAGCGCACCTCTGTCGTGGGTATGCCGCTACAACCAAGCGCTTCCATGTGCCGCTACAACCAGGCGCAACTATGTCGTGGGTATGCCGCTACAACTAAGAGCTCCCATGTGCCGCTACAACCAAGTGCAACTCTGTCGTGGGTCTGCCGCTACAACCAAGCGCCCCCATGTGCCGCTACAACCAAGCGCAACTCTGTCGTGGGTCTGCCACTACAACCAAGCGATCCCATGTGCCGCTACAACCAAGCGCACCTATGTCGTGGGTATGCCGCTACAACCAAGCGCTCCCATGTGCCGCTACAACCAAGCGCACCTCTGTAACACTCCGAGTCATTCGATCAGCAGTCGTCGGGTCTCAGCCAGCTACACGGTCTCCGTACTCCGCACGCTCGTCACTGGGAGGGTCCGCTCCATGAGCTACAGGTCGATACTCCAAGTATCTCAAAGTCCCATGAAGAAGTATCTCAAAGGACCGCCACGTCATAGGGGTCTCAACGCAACAGACGGTGTGTCAATCGGACGCCCGGTCTGTGAGTTATTAGCCTTTTCGTCCCAGGGGACCGGTTGGTTTCGTGAGCAAACCAAACCCGGCCATATCTCAAATGTACCCCGAACTCTCATAAGGTAAACTCATAGGGATTGTTTCTCAACGCGATCACCAACGCCGCTGACGGTTCTTCAAACGGACGTTCTGTCAGAAAGATATCAGCTTTTCCGTTCCAGGGGCCCGGTTGGATTTCGGTGCGATCCAACCCGAACACTATCCATCTGCATCCAAAACTCAGGTGGAGGATGCCCAAAGTTCCGTATCGTCAACAGGAACTCAACGCAATAGACGGCGCGTCAATCGGACGCCCGGTCTGAGAGTTATTGGCTTTTTCGTCTCACACTCGCCTTGGGAAACTTCCTAGGAGGTCACCCATCCTGATCACTATTCTAGGCCAAGCACGCTTAACTACAGAGTTTTAACCACGTATGCTCCCGAAAAGGAAGGTGCATCTTGAGTATAGTATACCGAAACGACCGTCTCAATCCAAGGATCGCGTTGCCGCTAACGACGAGTCGTTTGGAGGCCTGTAGCCCAAGATACGGGCATTTGACCAAACCGCTCGGTAACGGGGGTTTCAGGCCCGGGCCGTCCCAGCCCGAGACCCCCCGGATGGCCCGAATCGGGTCGACCCGCCCCGGACGGGGTCAACCCGGCCCGGCCCGGCGTGGCCCGGCCCAGCGCGACCCGGACCGGTGTGGCCCGGCGCGGCGAACCGGCCAGGCGCGCCGGTTCGGCGTAAGGCAGCGCGCTGGGCGCGCTGCCAGCCCGGCCGAAGGCCGAGCTTGCTGGAAACGGGGGGCCGCCTGCCCCCCCCCCCCTTTGTGAAACCGTCCCCCCACATAATGGGGGGCCAAATAACTGTCCGGGGGAATTAAATTCCCCCGGTTTCCACCAACCCGGCCGGCCCGACCTGGCCGACCGGCTTCTTGTCAACAGGACCAGCAAGGGCCGGTCCTCTTCGGTCTTCCGGCACCAGCGGCCCGGCTGGCCGCCGGTCATCACGATCCGCCGCGGCACGGAACCGGCTGCGGCCTTCGTCATCCGGCGCGGTGCGACGGCACCGCGCCCCTCCGCCGCGGCCCCGCTCCGGCCGCGGCGTCTTCGGTTTCCTTCGACGCGGCGCGGCGGCGTCATGTTCATGATAATTCTTTCCACGGCGCGGCGCGACGACGCCGCGCAATAATTTCCGTGTGATTCCCGCGTGGTGCGACGGCACCACGTTATCTCGTTTCATCCGCAAGAAACATTCAAGAACAAAGGAGGGGGTTTCGGCCGTGTTTGTGCGGTCCGGTCCCCCTCTCGTTAGACGATAACACTTAAACGTTCATCCTCAAGTTTGTCATGCTAGAACCAAGAACGGAAAATAATTAAATAAAGCAACAACAAACCCCTACCTCGCTTTTCGTTATGTGTTGACGAAGTCGCGGAAAGGCGGCGGCGATTCGTCGACATCGGAAAAGAGAAGTCGTTGATGACGTCGACATTCTTCGTGAAAGGCGCTCCCTTCTTTATTCCGGAAGGAGTGGGAAGGAGGCATCCAAGAAGGGATCGACGTTGAAAACTTCACGTTCTTCTTTGGAAAAGGCATTCTTCGTCGAGAAGACATTGTTCCATGTTTGGAGATGTCCTTCGTTTTCTTCGTCGAGGGTGGAATTCTCTTCAATCCTTCCATGACTCTATCACAAAGATTTAGCCAACCCCAAACAATAAAACAACACACCTTATAATAGTGTTAGCTTAATGAATTCAAAATAATTCAAATTCATTAAGTTACATCCTTCATTAATGGGTGGAGAGGCTCCAAAATTAATGAAGGTGGAAGTGAAGAGTCACATTTAATTGAGGGGGGGGGGGGTTCAAGGGAGTTAAGGAGTTTAAGGAGTTAGGAATTTGAGGGGTTTTGGCACATTAAGTGCAAGGGAGTTTAAAGGGGGTAGAAGAGAGTTAAGGGGAAGGTGAAGGGTTGGGGCTCGTGTGGGCCCCACCTCACCTTAATCCTCACTTGGTTAGTTAGGAACTTGTGATTCCACCCCAACTTCCACACTTAGGATATAACCACTTAAGAAGATAAATAAAATTTGTAACACAAATTTTATTTTTCTTTACACTTAAACCACAACCTTAATAAACAACTGCTCCCAAGCAAACACAACTCCAGGAAAGGCATTCCTAAGAAAAAACCGGCGCTACGGTTCCATCGGTGCCCTCAGAATTTGATTTCGGGCCCCGATTCAAAAGTTAGAAATTCCCGCTTGTTCATTCACTGAACGTACCCGAGCCAAACATCGGAAATTGATTCTGGGCACACCGGGCCTCGGAATCAGGCGCTATCAGAAACTGTGTTCTTGTAAAATTCCAAAGAAAATTAAGAAAAAAATTTCCTTGAAATTTCCGGGTCTTTACAATCTGTACAACATAATTCACATTGTGTACTATTTTCTATTGTCATCCATGATACACATCTTATAACTTAGTGTGAAATCCGTGAGGATGGTAATGAATTATATGACATGTATATCAACAAAAAGTCGTGTAATCCTAAATTTTCCATGTTGCTTGGTTGACAGTCAACACATGGTGTATGAGTTAATTCACACACAATGTAAATAATTACACATTATTTATGTCTACCACAAGACCACTGCGTCATGTGGTATCACATGACGTGTACATCAATTAAACACAGTGTAACTTTTTAAACTATGTTTCACCATGATTGTTGATACATATAATAATTTCAGGACACATAATGAACCCCTATATGAACAACCATGATTGGAGAATCCACATAACTGTGGTTGAATGAGAATACACATCATGTAATTTGGTTACACATTATGTAATCAGGTATTTAAACCTGGATCTCCTGCACCTCTAGATTATATAATCAATTGTTTTTCACATGCTTTATGATTATTCTTAATCATATGAAAGTTAGTGGACATGTTATCTCAACATAATGGATTAAGAATGAAATATGAAAAGAACCTCACAAAAGAATAAAAATGTTACCAAAATTAAATAATTAAAAATTTAAACGTGGTTGTTCTAATTCCACTTGAGGGTTCCAAGTATAAGGGAAGCCATGGTTGATCCCATTCTCATGTTGGAATTTATTAGATTCAATTAATAATCCATAAGATCATGTTGAATAATCGTCATATTTTATGAATTTACCCGAAGAAAAATTTCAATGAATCCCAATGAAAAGAATATAATATTTCACATTAAATTTATAATTAATTAAATAAAAATAATTTCTTCATTCTTGATATTTTTTCTTCATTTAAAAATTCAGTCATTACAACCCCTTGATCGAGTTGTTACAACATTGTTCTAAGTGGATCCAAAATAGAATCCCCTTTGTGATGATCCACATGTCTTATTTTAGTTTCGATCGCAACACTATCCTTTGGGTTTAATGGAATGTCTCTCTTATTTAGTCGATCTTGATAGGATGTAGGTGGGAAAATTGAATTTTTTATAAAAACCTTATATATGTTATTAGTAAAGATAATTCCATAGTGAGAGGTTACATTTTTTAAAATACAATATATTTAAAAAAATCTCAAAAATGATATAATTTCTTAGATATAGTGCTAGGGTTTATATTTTATAATTTCCCAAAATCCCTTAATCAAATAATAAAATTATTATATTCTCCATTCCATTATTAATATTAATATTATTATATTATGGAATCCAACGACTTGAAAGAAAAAATATCATTTTATAAAATATTTAATTCCTTATTTATTTAAATGATATTAATTATTATATCAATTTCATTTCCAGATTCTTTACTCGACCCGTTAAGCTAATAATTTTCTGAAAATTATGTAATAAATATATTTTTTTCCATAAGTATACATTATTTTTTATAGTATTCAGAATAAATATTTATTTTAATATTCACATAAATAAATAAATATTCATTTTCAGAGATTGGAGTGCTACTTTAGTTTAATATTTTCCTTTTTATTTTTTATGGTTAATTTCTTGTGAACATTCTCTTATACTCCAGTTATTTACATTATTATTATTATTATTATTATTATTATTATTTCCTCTAAAATCAATGTGGGAATTATTATTTTTTACATTATAGTAACGTGTAGTCAATCTTGTCTGTCAACTTAATTTTGTTGTTTTGTCGCCACTATTACAGCAGCATCACAATTGTGTGATAAAAATATATGATTTTATATTTATAAATTTTTTCATTCATTTATAATCACATTGTGAAACATATAATTTTGACCATTACTAATAAATATCCCAGAGCACTTCCCACCCATTGTTAAAAATCTATCATCATCCTAGTTAATGTTTCTATAACAATTAGATGAATACTTAGAGTGGGTAAATTATTGTAAAATAATATTTAGCCTTTTTTCTTCCCTTTATGAGTTCCTGAATAACTCAACCCACTCATAATTTAATTAACACTTTTCCATTATGGGTTCTCTCTTTATATTTGTTTTGAGTTTTCTGTTTTATAAAATCGGTCGCTAAGTCTGATGTTCCACATGTCAATGCGATGAACAATTGCCCATTATGGGTTCTCTCTTTATCTATGCATTGATTCCACTATTTTATGAAAGGGGATGTGGACTTAACATGTAAAAAACAAATTCCAATATCATAAAATCCACTTTTTAGTGAAAGGGGTGACTGGGGTGGCCAAAGTTCCTCCTTAATCTGCATTTTTATTCCAATGGGGTAGAACCTCAACATTCAACTCAAACTATCACATTCATCGAAACCAGATTCCTTATCCTTGGGAAGAGATAACCATGACCAATTTAAATTTAAATCCAATAACAGGTGGTAGGGAATAGAGAGTGAGTCCCCAAGGGTGGGATGGACTATACCGATGTACCTTCAGTGATAGGATTTATCTGAGAGGGAGACAATATAATTGAGAAATATAATTTTACCTTTTATGAGATTTGAGATGAGATAAATTTAAATATGTTTCTATTGATATTTTTTAGTCAATTTATTTTACAAATATGAATGAATTTTTCTAGTAATTATTAGAGGATCAGCGGTTGTACTGGTTTGTCTTCACCAGTTGTTACTGTGTATTGGACGGTGGGTGTGGGATGGGGGAGAGATGTAGTTTGGTCATGTTGGTGGATCTTATATTTAAGGATTTTGTTATATATTATGTCTTGTTATATTTTTTTCCTAATACTGTAAACTATATGATTTATTAATATAACATAACCATTTTTGAAAATGATGTAGTTATTATTTTCAATCTTATTACTCTCCTTTTACTAATTTTGGATTTTTCCTATGGTTGTTTGGTTTTCTTGGTCGAGGTTCTTTTTATTGGTTCCCCCTCCACATTCATGGGATAATGGTGGCTCCAAATGACTTTTGGAATTGATTTTGTGGCCTCGTAGTGGTGATGCAGTGTCGCATCAGACTTCACCTATCTCCTCCTTCACCATATCTTTGAAGTGGGTGGATTATGCTTGAAATAGATTTATGAGGGTAAGATCAACCTCCTTAGATGTTCCCTGGAATCTAGGTGCTTCACTATTGATCAATTTCATGTTTTCATGATTTTAGGGTGGAAGATATGATGATCATCTACTTTGTAGTGGTACCATAGTGATAGAGGGGTAGGTGAGAGTGGCTTAGGATAGAACCTCTTTGTGTCCTTGGAATGCAAACCAGAGTCATGTGGGATGATTTCATCCCAGTTAAATATGAACATTTCTTCTATTATGTTATCCCACATTGAAATGTAAAATGGGGACACTATGGTATTTTATTCCTGGCATGGGTGGTTACATTCAAATTTGTACATTGGAAAATCCAAAGAACCTTGAACCTGAGCTAATATAAACTTCTTGTCTAGCCGCATATTTAACTTCCTTTCTTAATGGATGGATTAATCTCCTCTATGGATTTCATTTCTCCTCTCATGGGCCTAGCCTGTAAAAATAATAATTTGCAATTCAAAATAAAATGTCAAATACCAATGCATATTATATATATATATATATAAATAAATAAAATTCAATTTTAAAATTCTTATAATTTGATCAAATAATGAATTTCACTAGCACATTCATGCATTATATTTAATATTGGCTCTCCTTGCTCTAGCTCCTCACACTTCATGTTTGTTTGGCCGATTAAAATAATAATCATGTGTTTTAAGTAAAATTCAAAATAAAAATAAATTGTCTATTATCAATTAAATCAACTTCAATTTTTCAGTTGAAATTTTGATTAATTTAATAATGTAAAGAATATCATGTTCATATTCACTAAAAATGAATTTAAAATCATTGAAAATTTATAAATTTATGGGATAGGCATCCCGAACCAATTGATGCACTGGATTTAATGATGGATCTCCTGGATTGAGCAAAATTCCCCTCATGTTGGCTTAGCCATTTCAAATAATAATCAGGAAGGGTAAATAAAATTTCAAATAAAAACAAGTCATTTTTTATGAATTTAAATTAAGATCAATTTTTATATTTTAATTTCCCAAAATTTGATAAAACAAATAATTTCACAATCATATTCATTAAAACCCCATTTAAAATCATTAAAAATAGCTAATGTAATAGGTGGGATGTCCCAAATGCCTCCATGAACTGGACTTAATGCTAGCTCTCTCGACTCGATTACGGTTAACATAATTTTTTCATGGACTGTTCAAATAATAATCAGGATGTCTAAATAAATTTCAAAATAAAAATACATAATTTTTATCAATTTAAATATTATTCAATTCTTGAGATGAAATTTTTCATAATTTAAAAATTCAAATAATTTCTTATTCTTATTAATTGAAAATTTATTTAAAATCAATGAAAAATGATAAGGGAGTGGGAAGGGAATCTTAAAGGCCTCTATGCATAGGATTTAATGTTGGCTCTCTGGGCACAAGATCTATTTATATGATTGGATCTTTCCTCATTCAAATAGTAATCATGAGGTCTAAATAAAATTCACAGTACAGAGAATTTTTTTTATCAATTTATATCCCCATCAATTTTCCATAATTTGATAAAAATAATAATTTCATATTCTTAATCACTAAAAATCTCTTCAAAATGATTAAAAATTTATAATATTGTTGGAGGGACAACCCAAATGCCACCATGGATGGGATTTATTGATGACTCACCCAGCTCGATCTCGGTTCACATCATGTTGTCTTCATCAGTTCAAATAAAAATGATTAATTCTAAATAAATTTCATAATACAATTAAAAATTTTCATTATAAATTTAAATAAACCTCATTGTTTCAATTTTAATTTCCAATAATTGGATAAAACAAATAATTTCATGTTCATATTTATTAATAATACATCTAAAAGCATGTAAAATTACAAAAGGCATTAGAGGGACGTCCCAAATGCCTCCTTGCATAAGATTTAATGATGGATCTCCCCACTCGAGATTGGTTCAACTCATGTTTTCTTCATCATTTCAAATAATAATCATGAAGTCTAAATAAAATTCAAAATATAAATACACCATGTTTTTATCATTTAAAATCAACTACATTGTTTTAGTTCAAATTTACAATAATTTTATAAAACAAGGATTTACAAGTTTATTTTCCTTAAAAATACATTTAAAATCATTGAAAATTTATAATGGCAGGGTAGGGTCGTCCCAAATGCCTCTATGCTCGGAATTTAATTTTGGCTCTCCCAACTTGAGCATTGTTCACCTTAAGTTTTCTTGTCCAGTTCAAATAATAATCATGTAGTCCAAATAAAATTCATTATAAAAATACATTGTTTTCATCTATATAACTCAACTTTAATATTTCAGTTTCAATTTCCCATAATTTTATAAAAAAATAATTTCATGTTTCTATTCATTAAAAATACATTTAAATTCATTGAAAATTGATAAATTTATGGGAGGGGAATCCAAAATCCCCCCCAAGAATAGTATTTAATGCTGGATCTCCCTTCATGATCATTTTCAACACGTTTCCTCTGATTATAATTGGGTCAGAAAGAATTCAATATTCATCAGTTTAAAACACATTTATATATTTGTGATTGGTAAAATAATAATCATGTGATTCTATTAGTTTTCTGATGGTAATAGGTAAGAAGAGTTACATTCACACTACTAATCAAGTAATAAAGTGCAGAAAATCATTGTTAAAGAACAAAGAAGAACTATAAAATCTAAATTGTCTTGTTATATTAAAGACTATGTTGGTGTTATAAACCTTTATCAACAAAAAAGGAGATTGTCATCATATGCAGTATAAATACCCATCTAAGTGATGTAAAGCAGAAACTATCTATTGAATATTGTTTATTTCTAGTTAAAGGGTATTCAAAAATTGAAATAACCACAAATAAAGGATTACATTCTAGTGGTTTTGTGGTCATAATTTATTTCTTGAACATTCCAAGGACTCACTACTCATACTGAGTAGAGAACCTTATTAAAATATCATGTGATTTTTTACTCCTTTAATATTCTTGATGAGATATGGAAAATATAATTAGAGAATTGAGATCCTAACAGGTCAAATAAGTAATGGGATACAATGTATAATTGGATTAAAATTTCTCAGACTCTGATTCAACCCTCCCCCTCAGTGTTATTTATATCCCAAACTTGTTCTTTCAAAGGTATAGATTCAAGGTTCACCTCTATTAGATTTTCTACAGTGAATTATATTATCTATTAATGACTTGAGATTCGTTCCTTAATAAATAATTGAGTCTAGTTTTGGTCGATTATTAATTTAACACTAAGATGAATTCTATATCTACCAAGACCATGATGAACATGAAAAAGAAAAATAAGTGAAAGTTGAAGAATAATTCCCTACCATCTAATGATGAGGAAGTATTTGTTTTCCTATGCCTTGAAAATAATGAAGACATGTTACTGTTTGAAATTAATCAGAAGGTGGATTATGATTCAACCATGAATATGGATAACCTTCCTTCCATGATTGAATGAGAGGTATATATTAGTACATTTAGAAACATTCCTCAAGATGAGAATTCTAGCACAAGTGGTGATGATGATCAATCTATAAATTTTCAAGAATTATCAGTTGATAGACAAAATGTAATTCTAAATGGTATTCCTGAAGAAATATCATCCCTTGTTTGTGGAGCCTTTCAGGGTATACATGAAGAGATCACCTAGCTGGATGAAGAAGATTATGTTTTAGAGAAGAGCTTGAAAACCAATTTTTTTTACTTTCTAAATATCTCCATAAAGGTTGGAATATTTGAAGCAACAAATAAGAAACATGAAATAGGTTCCTCAAAATAGATCATAAAAGATAAATAGAAATAGGGAGCTAAAATGACTCTAGATGAAAAGATCCATGCACATGAATAGATATAGAAAATTAGCAATAATGCCAATGTTTTAAAATTGGAAGAAATATCCATGAAGATCAAGGAACTTGAATCTTTGATTCAAAACAAAGTTAATATACATGAAGGTAAAGATTAAAAAATAGTGGACTAGGAATATAATATGATTATGATTTAAGATCAAAAAATCATTCATATTATGAAATTTATATAATTGGTAGAGCAGTTTTCTAATCTTGTGGAGACACCTATCAACACATAACAAGAGAATGAGAAATTTTATACTAGTACTCATTGTTAATTGGAGGATTATAATGTTGAAATACCCCGATCATATTTAAAGAAAATCATGACCTCATTAAATGGTCTATCACAAGTAGATAAGAAGAATCATGTTCCATCATACCATCTTGTACTAATGTTTCTAAATTTTTTTTCATGAACAGTTAAGGTTTCAAAACAAAATCAGAATAAGTCTGGATGAGGAAATATGTTAATAAACCATCCAACATGACTAAGTAATATTGGAATTAAATATTTAAATTTGGTTCCCCACATACAACACAAACAAATCATAAATAAGACCCCACAATATGATATATAATATTTAAATAAATTGATATTTTTTGGTCAATTTTGGTGCATTAATAGATTTGGGAATTGTGCATTAAATTTTTGGTAAAATCATCAAAATGTAAATTCATTAATTGAAACCAATAAAATGTGGGAAAACTCCAGAGAAGAAGAGACATACATAAGTCTGGAAGTATCTATATACTACAAATATATTTGGAATGTTTTATAACAATTTTCATGTTTGAAAATATAGTGGTCACAAGGTTGGAATATGGACATAGAAACATGGATACAAAGATAATAACAACATAATATATAAAAAATATGACATGGAATTAAGAATAACCCTTGGGAAGGTATTAAAAGAATTTTGTGAATATAAATCCTCCCAGGAAGGTACCAAAGAACAATGATTTCAAAACCATGGATTCTTAATCCAAGAAGTTTAAGGCTACTGTATCCAAAATAACAACTAAGAGGGAAAAAACTTAGAAGAACCCATGTGGAATATCCAAACATTCACACAAAATTCCTAATGAAATTATTGTTAACTATTCTGAAGATTTTGAAATAAAAGAAAAATGGAAGATGTATAAGAAAAATCTAGAAAAAATGGAATGAAAATATTCCACATGATTAAGAAAAATTTCATGAAGTTTTCTTTCGAAAATGTGAACCTTGTCTTAGGGAATTTCACTGTGAAAGATTCATGAAACTTGGTCACATTACAAAAGGTTTTCAAAACATACTACCAGAATAAGATGAAATCCTCAAGTGGTGTAATAATGTAACATCTATGAAGGTTGTAAAAAAGAAAAATTATACACACAAAGCATAAGAGGATGTGATGAGTTCCATGTTTCCATAATATAAATTAGAACAAATGATCAAATGTGAAATCAATAATACTGGATAAAATTTAGCAACATGGTTTAGAAGATCATCTCAATCTTTTTGTTTATATTAATGATACATGGTGGACACACCTTATTCTTTTAATCTTTAATTATTGTATTTTTCTTATAATGTTGTGAATTTAAGGTGAATCATGTTATTAGTGGGAGAAACTGAGAAGTTTTAAGTGATATCAATTCTTGAAAGCTATGATGAAGAAGTTACAATCCTGGATTGATTCAAAAATTGATATTTGTTTAACAATATGATATAGGATCATCCTTGATTAATATGAATGATGGGATGATCTATTCATGATTTCCTAGATAAATAAGATTGCATCTCGGTTTGATCATATTTCTTTGTATTCTGAAGAAAAATGTTCTAGAAGATATTCTTTGTGAAGGTGTGATTGTTTTCCAATATGGACTCTCATAAGTTTAGGGCCCATAATTGTTTATTCTCCATACATTAATTTCTTGAAATCCAATACCAAGGAAGATAAAATGATATTTTTCCCTTATGGGGGAGACAAATGAATATTCTTTCAAATTTATTATTTCGATCAGTATCAAATATGATAATTTTGGTCATTTATTGATTGATAATGTTATTGAAAATGGTGTGTATCTCTTAATTTTAAATCCATGGTAATAAAAAAATATTTTTACAAAATCAAAGAATATAAATTAATCAATGGAAAAAGTAATGGGGATGTGCCCCAAGGTCTCTTATCCTACATATTACTGTTGAATATTTTTGATCTATTTATTGAGGTGAGTGCATGAGTTTCAATTTAATTTTTCTTAATAAGATTTAGCTCATATTTAGTAATATCATTTTTGAATGAAATAAAATAATCCTTGAAGGCATGTATATGAGTTCTCATTTCATAAGGTATCATGATCAATTGGTAATGGATTTATTTTTTTTCTAAATTAAATCCTCTTTTTTCTACACCGAGCACAGCTCATGTATACATAGAGTGAAATGATGGATGGAAGATGAATTATGTAGGGACTAATACCCTATTTTACATGAATTTGTTATTTCATGTCTATAAGGTGGAGATAAAGTGAAATGATAGTTTTAAACCTAATGTAGAGAGAGAATATTATAGTATTGTATATTGAAACATTCATTTGGAAACAACTTTGATGGAATTTCCAACAAACGTAAAGGGAGAGATTGAAAAGTCCTCGTTGGGTATGGATTTCATTTTTTTAAAATTATTTTCGTTGATGGAAAAATATGATCAATGTAATAGTAATATTAAATTTATGTCAATATGATTAAGAAGTTCCATAGTCAATAGATATTGTATATTGTCCTCATGCCTTGAAATTCAAAGAAAATATGAATGGATTGAAGACATTGAGTTTCATGAGGTTTCTTCGAGAATTATTATGGATTCCTTTATAGTGATTCCTAGATAATTTTTATTTATTCCTTCATAGTGATTTTTGTATAATTTTAATGGATTCATATGTTTTGATGTCACGCTTGATCAATACTCCATGTTGTTAACTCAGATTATTGATGAATTGATCGTAATTTCAAAGTACATGTGACAGAAGTGACACATTATATTAAAAAAATATGAGGATTATTTGATATTTTTTGTAATTTATATTCCAAAAATTATTGAATAATTGGAATTGAATGTCATTCATTATTTTAATGTTGGATACGAACCATGCATCTTTTAACTTGAGGAACATTGAGACTGTATTTTTCATGAAGGAGACCCATTACATATAATTTGATCATGAAGGGTTAAAGATGAAGAAATTGTTATATGGATTTATACTATAAGTGAAATTTTGAAGTAATTGAAGAATTGAATAGTATAGTACTATATTTGGAGTTTTTCTTACTTGTTATATTGAATTTCATTATATACTCGGTTTTTTAACTATATAATTTTTGGGGGTTCATTTATAAAGAATTTATAGCCTAAAAAACAAATCATACAGCCTCAATCACGAGATAATATTGGACATTGGGTCGACCATGCCCAAAGAAGTCCAACCAAACTAGTTGACAGTTGGCTTGGAGTGTCGTGTGTAGACCATGGGCCTGCCTGGAGGCATGCATGCTATGGGCCAATAGCCAGCAAAGAAGAGGGAACAGGGTGGACCTGCAAAACCATTTTAGGGTAGTACCAAGAGGGGGAGAAGATAATTCTAATCCTCTCATTGTAGTGCTTGATTTATATAGCTGGGGAAACCGGAACAAGTTTTGAAAGGGGATCATTTTTTTCACATAGTAAAAATTGGTTTTAATAATTTGAATGATCATGGTTGTTCATGAAATCTAGTGCACCGTTGATTTAAATTTATATCATCTATATTTATCATCCACAACAACCAGCTCAAAACCATTTAAATAATTAATAACCAAACATTTTTTTAAACTGTTGAGATTTCCCTTGTGGAGGTGTCAGGGTATTCTTGGAATCACCATGGCGATATCAATTCAATAGATGATAGGTATTCTGTTTTCCTCATACTATTGAAGAATACAATCTCTACAAAACAGGATTATTGTCATGAACACCAGAGCATAGAGAATTGTTCCAGTATCATTGATGATTACCCATATATTTAATATTGTGGCATGATCTAGGTGGTGTTGTACACTCTCATTTCATGTGGTCTAAGGAACCACATTGAAACATACATCATTTCTCTTAGGTATTGGAGGAAGGTTCACTGATCTAGCTATCTGATTTTGGGTCATACTCCCACCTTCGAAATAGGTGTCCCACTTCCACTTTCTCCCAACATTAGTGTTCCCACTATTTTTCATAGGTATCAACATACGTCCTCCACACGTGCCTCATAATATGTCTCTTTCAACCACTATGTCTCTATTGACCATCTCCATATAATCTGTTACCGATGATGACAATATTAGAGAAAATTTCCTTCCTTAGTTATGCTTCAAAAATGAATTCCATCAAGGACGCCATAAGAACAACCTTTTCTGAATTGGAGAATAAATTCATTAATTTATACCCAAAATCAATCAGATACTAGTTCTCCTCCTTCAAGATGAACAAGACAATGCTTTTCAGAAATCTTAATGTCTCAAGATATAATTTTATGTCATAAAATCATTAAAATCCTCCCATTCCATGCCTTGTTCTAGTTTATCCTAAAATGTGAAATCCCACCATTAGAATGAAATATCTTCCATCATATACATCACCAAAATAGATTTAAACTATACTGGTGTTCCCCAAAAATCTGAGATTTGATTCATCCTATTCATCCATACCTCAACCTTATCGGGCTCCGAAGCACCCCAAAAGATGTTTGGATTATGCTTCTAGAACTGGATAGAATGAGTAAATTGATTTGGATCATCCCATTGGTTACTTATATCCGCATCTTGATAATCATGAACTATACTCTGAACTAGCTGTTGGTTCACCTATGGGTTAGGTGAAACCACATTCTTAGAAGCTTATTTTTGTTGGTTTCTATGAAGCCTTCTGGGTGTCATTTTCTAGAAACACAACCAAGGACATAAGTATCACTCACTAATAATAAAAGGCATAAAATTTCAAATTAAATCACAAATAAACTATAATAATAATGTCTTATAAAATTTATCATCTTCCATAGCCAGCCATTTTTAAAAATTTATATACTATTTTGATAATTAACTCATTTTAAAAAACCACAACCATTCTCTTTTCAAAATCTCACATTTGAAATAAATTTAAATATTTTTAAAATATAAACACATTTACACTAAATCATATATCATTACTCAAAATTAATTATGCACTCCAAGTGGGAATCCATTTCTACAGTGCACGTCATATTCTTCTCATTGTCTAAACCCATGACAATGAGAATTTACTCCTATAAGTGTTTATAAAAAACCCATGAACCCATCTCCCTGGTAGCTTAATGTTCAGCATAAAATGGTTAGCTACGTATTTTTATGATATACATTTTATGTCCTAACAATCATACTCCTTTCTACCTAACTGAATCTAGTAAAGAACCAAAATGAATTTCAACTCCAAAACGGACACAACATACACCACTGGTTGGCCAAAGGACAATAAATATAATACCCATTATTTCACACGAATTTTTTTACTGAAAAACAATTATAACACATGTAATATACCTCCCCACCTCATTGGATTGATTTGAGTTAGAATTAATAATTTTCCTTAAGATATGTCACCAAGGTGCCAAAGGCTAGCAGTAAATGCCAAGGACATGAATACAATTGGGAGATGATTTTCCCATTGAAAAAAAACATCCACAACCAAACATTCCACAAAAAAACCATTACATGACACATAATGTAAATGTAAAATAACTCATGTTATACCATTGATATAAACACCAAAATAAAATAGAGTAAAATAGTGGAAGACTAATAACATCAAATTACACATTGAAAAAAACCGACAAAAACTCATAAGACTCCAAAGACATGACTCCAAGCTCCAATTACAACATCAAGTATCATAGAGAACCACAAAAGAAGTCTAGTTCATTCCCATTACAGATGTACCAAGAAACAACATCTGAAAAATCACCAAATTTCCATAGGAGGGTTGAGTAATGAAACTCATAAATTTCCCCTAATGACATCCCTACTAATTCCACAATGTTATAATATGTTAGAAAAATTATAAAAAACAATTTATATAATTGTTTTGAAATAGTTTTGTTCGTTAAAACGAATCCAAGTAGTTTCACACCAAAATGGTTTCCTAACCATAACATTTTTTCAATGAACTCACACAAACCATAATTTAAACCATTTCACATTCCTTTATGGAAAAACCATTCCATCTCTCGCCACACACCAATGATTTCTTCTCTGAATGTTATATACTCCTAATAGGGTTCTCATCCATCCACTAAGTCATTACTAAGTGTCCAAATCCCCTTTTTCCAAAATTAAACTAACCCCTTATCCATGGTCATATCACTTTTTACCCTAATGGTACACACCCCTTATTCAGTGTCATGCCTAAAGCATGAACTCCCACAACCCATGAATGCCAAATCAATATCAAACCAACTAATTCAATCCATATAAATAAATCCATTACTTTTTTTAAACCATTCCAACAAACCAATTTCTCAAATTTGAAAAATCTATATTTTAAAATCAATATTTTAAAATCAAGAAACAAATCCATTTGAACGACCAATTTCAACAAAATCACAAACTATAACTAAATAGGGTGTCAACCATCATTTCAAAGCTATTTGATAAACAATTTCAAAAAATTTTAAAAAAATTAACTAAGGATTTATGTTCTAATAAGAGGAGTCGATAGTGGAGCCACCTACCTCAAGAGTTTTAGCAAAAACGAATAATGACATTAAAATGATCACAAAACCAGGATGAATCTCCAAAACCCACCATATATCTCTTCCCATATCCACCTCAATGACAAATATATCCATTATTGGTATAAAAAACCATAGATTTATCCTAAATTTATTATTTCTAAGAATCTGAGATGGGGAGGAATGTTGATCTAAGAAACACTATGAAAATATACCTAAAAAGTTGACTTACCTAGAAAATTGTGGTTCAAAACGCCAATAAACACCATCAGATCACTTCTAAAATGATATTAATTTACTTATAAGATATTGGGAGGAATAAATATTGAGTAAGTGTCAAGTTGGCGAAATAAATATTGGTTTCAACTGAATTCGGACCAATATCCACTTTATGAATTCTTAATTTAAAATTGTGCATGAGTAGTCACACGGTTAGAAACACTCTGTGATAATCATGACCAAACCTATACCTTGAGATATACCTCACATGGTTGGATGATATTTTTAGAAAAAACCTTGTTAAAATGTGAATAATCTCTCTATACCACTTTTTATAGTTACTCAAGGGTCGTTGCACGGTTTGATCAAACTATGCACCTTAGTCGTGCACCTACCAATAGTCCCTTGTCTCAGTGTACATAGTTTCTTGTAGTAGTTTCATGTTTTTTACAAACCTTGATCCAACTGTGCACCTTTAAAAAATCCCTAAAACACTTCAAAAGTTTTCCAAACCCAAAAAAACATAACACAAACAATTTACATACTTAAAATATGTAAAAAAATGGTTACATAACATAATCTAGCGATGTCATAATGATGGATAACTATTCCATATAATTAGTTTATAAAGGTTTGTAGATAAATAAATTATTACCTTAATTTATATTTTAAGATAAATTGTTAATATATTAATGAATTTATATGGGTTTCTAGAATTGGATATCACAATTGAAAAAATTTCCTTGTTGTCAAGTCGGATGATTGATGAACTGATCCTCAGTTCAAAATACAGGTCTCATAAGTGAATAATTTTTTGCAGTTAAAAATAAGCAATATTTGATGCTCTTTGGAATTTGTATTCAATAATGTATTGACGAAGATGAATTAAATTTCATCTAGTATTTTAATATTGCTTGATTACCATATAAGTATAATCTTGAGGAACATTAAGATTGTAGTTTTCATGAAGGAGAACCATGCAATACTACTAGCGCATAAAGGGTTGATGATTAATAAATGGTTTCATGGTTTTATATTTGAGGATAAATAGTAAAGGTATTGAATAATTGTAATAGAGTCATATTATTAGTTGCCACGCTTGAGAAAATATGCATTGTTGTTCACATTGATGATTGATGAATATATCCTATGTTCAAAATGCATTTGTCATAAGTGGCACATTATTTACATAAATAAATATTTATGGTTTGATGTTCATTGAAATTTATATTCCAAAATGTATATAAGAAGTGGAGATAAAGGTCATGTATTATCTTAATGTTTCATGAGAACCATGAATGTGTTAACTTGAGGAAAAATGATATTTTAATTTTAATGAAAGATAACAATGCCATATAATTAGTTCATGAATGGTTAAAGATGATGAAATTTTTGGATGGATTTATATATGATGATAAATTGTGAAGCTATTGATTAATTGTTATGGGCTCATATGATTATATTTCATGTTTCAGAGATTATCCATTGGTGATAACTTTAATGATTTTTGAATGGATCCTAAGTTAAAAATTCATCTGTTATAAGTGACACATTGTTTACAATTCAGATGAATTATGATTTTATGTTCTATGGAATTTATTTTTCAAAAAGTATATAAGAAGAGGAATTCAAGATCATGACATATTTTAATGTTTCCTAAGAACCATTCATCTTTTAACTTGAGGAACATTGATATTTTAGTTTTCATGAAGGAGGACCATGACATATAATTAGGTAATGAAGGGTTAATGAATAACAAAGGGTTATATGGATTTATATTTGATGTGAAATTGTGATGGTATTGAATAATTTTATATTGGAGTTATATGTTTGCAAGTGTCCATGCATTTCAAATTGAATTCCCTTCAAAACGTGGTTTTATAACTACGTTTTTTTGGAACTATTTAAAAATTTTGGCCTAATTTGACCATCCAACCTCAACCAAGAGCATATGTGGTACACTGGGTCAAAAAACCCACATGAGTCTAATAAGGAAAGCATTCACCCGGTATGAAGTGATGTGTGTAGGCCATGGGTATGGTTAGAGGCATGCATGATGTTGGACTATATCCCGAAAATAAGTGGGTGAAGAACGTTCCAATAGAACTAGTACTGGGCTATACCGAGAGGTAGAGAGGAGAGATTTGAGCCTCTCTCAATAGTGGTTTATTTATATACTATAGAAAATTTTATAGGGGTTTTGATATGGGATGGTTTTTTTCACATAATTTTCATTGTTTTAAAAAAATGAAGTGATCATGGACATCCCTAACATCACACACCCTAATGATTTAAAATATTGTTGTCTGATCTCCTGTGAAATTTTCATTCCAAATGAGTAGAACATTTATCACCCAGTGCTATTGTCTTTCTCCTAGATTCCATCTAATGTTCCACTATCTCACCAAAAATGTCAAAAACTCCACCCATGATCAATTATTATGCCACCATGATCATTCTATGGTCTAAATTTAGAGAAAAACATGATCAAAATATCATGAAACTTTCTTTTCATTATTCAACTGAAGTAATTCAAGAGGAAATCCTTATCCCAAATGCAAATATAGTTGCATGAGGGCCAATCGGATAGTTTAGTTCCATAGATGAACTTCTTGCATTTGGGATGAGGATTTTCATGTGTTTACAAATACATGCATGTGATATGAAAAATATAATGAAGTTGGCCAATTGCGAAGGAAGAACGCAATGAAATGTAGCGTAACATTACCTGTGCTTGAATAATTAAAAGTTGAGTCATTCATATTTTTCATGATATGATTCACATACCATTATTATTGGGATTTTAATGCGATTCAAGGATTATATCCCATTCCTACAAAAGGTGATCACCCTCAGTAGAAAGGTGCTGCTACGGCTCGTATTATTTCAAGAGCTCTTGTTTTATTGAAATATATAGGTTCTCTCAAACACTCTTTTATGTGAGAAGGAAAATATTTACATGTTCCTTTGTGGAATCATGATTAAGAGGAGTACCATGAACCATTATAATTTTGTGAAGGTGAAGACTCCACGTACATGAAAAAGGTGTTTACCCCATCATCATGTTTCACAAAAGATGTCAGTTCTTTTAAGCTTTATACTTTCATGATGAAGAAATACCATGAACATGAAATTGGTGTGTAAACACCCATGTCATGCTCTATGAAGAATAACCAATTCCACGAAGCATACTTCTCAATACAAGGGTCATGAGTTGTTTAATCTATCTGTGTGTCATGAAGTTGTTCAATAGATAAACAATTATGTGAAGATACTTTGTATCCATTTGATATACAATAGGAAGGGATAACAAACATACAGTTTTTTTTTCAAAGAGAACCATACGTGCACCTAAGTGCATAAATTATTGAGTAATAATATGAACTCATACTAATTGGAATTTCATATGAAAAAAGGTGTATGCATGAACATAATATTGTTAAACATTCATTAAAAACATGGTTTTTGTTTGAAGATGGAGATAAATAAAGGAAGTGGAAGAAGCTTCAAGTCTAGTTACATGAACAGTGAGAAGTAAGTGAACTTTCCATTGTTCTTCATATGATTTGATGAAGATAAAATTTCATGCATAAAATTTTAACTGAAAAAATAAACAAAATTATAATGATAAAAATGGTGATGGGAAACGAACATTCACCATGCATGTAATGAGTTAATAATTCAAGAAGATAAGAATATGATTTTGTGAGAGATTATTATATCATGAAAATATTATTGATGGGACAGTGAAAATCAGTTAAACAAACATCTTCTGCAACAGGAAGTATAGAATAGAACGAATACCAAATTAGTTGTTGATATTGTGTATCAAGGATGATTAATTTAATTGTGATGAAGCTAATTTGAGGCGATCTTCATTGACTTTGAAATCAAAAAATATGTTTGTGATTTTAGAAAGCAGAAGAATGATAATATATCATAGTGTAGATAGTTTTCCAACAAAGAAGAAAGGGAAAGCAGAGAAAAATATTTGTTGACCTAATTGATATCAGATTATTTTAATTTGGGTCAGAAAGAATTCATTATTCATCATTTCACAAAAAATTTATATTATTGTGACTGGTAGAAGAATAATATTGTGAAGATTTTAGTTTTCTTCTAGGAATATGTATGAAAAGTTACTTTAACGCATCTAAGCGTGTAAAAAAGAGGAGAAGAATGTTGTCGAAGGAAAAAATATGAACTACGATATCAAAAAATTATCAATAGGTGGATGATTCTCTTGGTGTTACAAACCATTATCAATAAAAAGAGGATTATCTTAAGAGGTAGTATAAAGATCCATATAAGTTATATAAAACATGAACTATCAATTGAATACAGTGAATTAGAAGTGAATGTCTATTTCCTACATTAATTAACCACATTAAAGGATTATATTCTTGTAGTTTTGTTATCAATATTTTTTCCATACCATGCCAAGGACTAGATACTATGACTGAGTAGAGAACCATGTAAAAATATAGTGTTCTTGTATTTAATTAATTAATTATATTCTATACAATAGGTAAAATATAATAAGATAATTGTTATCCTTACATGTAAAAGAGGTAAAGGGATAAAATGTTGGATTGGATTAAAACTCCCCAAACATTAAATCACCCCCATATTAGTTTTTGGAATATCCAAACTGGGTCCTTCACATGTATCGAGGCAAGTTTAACCTATATTAGATTCCCTCTAGTGAAAGATATTATATTTTAGTTACATTAGTTTATTTCCATACTCAATAGTGATGTGAAATTTTGGTGAAGATTCATTTATCTCTGGGAAAATATTTATATCTACCACGAACATTATGAGAATAAAAAATAAAGAGAAGAGAAATTTGAAGAATTACCTATTATATAATGAAGAGGATATATATGTTTCTCTATTAGATTCTGATAATAAGGAAAAATCCAGCATTGAAAGTCATTAGAAGATGGATAAAGATTCCACCAAGAAGATGTATTAACTTCCTACCTCTAGTGATCAAGAGGTATGTGTCATTACATTTTACAACATTCCTTAAGATTAAAATTCCAGCGTAAGTGGTGATGATGATCAATATACAACTTCTCAAGAATTATCTTTTAATTAATTAATAGTTATTATTCATAGTATTCTTGAAGAATGAGAATCCATTATTTGTGGATTATTTTAATATATGAAAGAAGAGACCACCCAGCTTGAAGAAGAAGCTGACATTTTGAACAAGTTCATACAAACAAAAATTGTTGAGTGTCTGAAGCTCTCCAAATAGGTTGAAACCATTGAATACTAAAAGGGGGAAAAGAAATAAGTTCCTAAAAATGGATTGATTAATTTGATGATAAATAGGGAGTAAAGTATAATATAGAAGAAATTATCCATGAACTTGAAGAGAGATGGAAAAAAAGAACAAATGTCATGGGATTAAAATGGGAATAAATGTCCATGAATATCATAGAATAATAAAATTTGATTCATAACAATGTTATGATACTGATGATAAAGTTGATTTAATAATGAATTCTTGTGAAGAGAAACTGATTATGATTGAAGATCAGAAAGTGATCTGCAATATGAAATGTCTAGAATTTGTAGCTCAGTTGTCCAATATTTAGAAAACACATATTGATACTTCAAAAAATAAGGATAAAGTATCAATTATTAATATAAATTCATTGGAGGATTCTAAGGTTGAAATACCTCTAACATGTGATAAGACGACCATGATGTAAATAAATTATTAGTCATAATCATATAAGAATAATAAGATACAATCCATACTATTTTTTACTAATGTTTTAAAAACTATTATCATGAATAGTTCAGGTTGAAAAACAAAAATATGAATAAGTATGGATTAATAAAGATGATAAGAAACCTACCACCAATAATAATGTGTTTACGAATGAAATTTTAGAATTTGGTTCCCCATAGAGAGGACAAAAAATATTGAAGAAGACCCTACAATCCAGTACAAAAGATAGAAGGAAATCCATATTTGTACATCAATGTTGGTGATATAACTGATTTGGGAATTATTCATTAAATTGTTGGTAAATTCCCCCAAATATAAAATAAAAATAGAAGCCTATCTCAAGGAGGATAAATCCAGATAAGAATAAATAACATATAGATGTCTAATTGAATCTATATACTGTAAAAATATTTGTAATACTTGATTACATATATAATGTATGAACTGTTAGTGGACACAAGGTCGGTACACACTCGTCTCAACATGAATCCAAATATGAAATCAAAATAAGATCACACAATTTGAATTGTAATAAAGATTAAAACTAGGTAGGATATCATAAGAATGTTTTGTAAAACAATCCTCCCAAGGGGGATCTAAATAAGAATGGTGAGAAAAACAAGGATTGTGAATCTAAGATGTTGAAGGGTAGGGATGAAACTGATAAGAATACTTTTAGAAGATCAAAACTTTCACCCAATGTTCCTAATGAAATACTAGTTATCTATCCTAAGGATTTCGAAATAATGATAAAAATGGAATATGTACAAGCTAAAGATATTGAAAAAGAGAAAAGATTCCACATGTTGATGAAAAATTGAATGGGGGGTTTATCAAGAAAATGAAACACTTGTAATAACTACATCCTATGTGATAGATGTATGAAATATGGTCACATTGCACATGTTTTTTAATCTTTTCTACAAGAACAATATATAGTTATCAGGTGGTGTAATAATTTTTCATCCATGAAGGTTGTTAAGAAGAAAAATTCTACAAACAAATCATAATAGGATGTTAAGAGATCT
Source organism: Viscum album (assembly GCA_963277665.1). Lineage (NCBI taxonomy): Eukaryota > Viridiplantae > Streptophyta > Magnoliopsida > Santalales > Viscaceae > Viscum > Viscum album. The sequence continues at coordinate 1,587,705,424 of OY728151.1, read as the reverse complement.
ATGTTTCCACAAAATAAATCAGAATAAATTTTTAGATGTGTAATCCTGAACAATGGATAAATTGGAGAAACTTGGTTGGGATGATCATCTCAACCTTATGGATCATATTAATGAATCATGGAGGACCCAACATATTTACTTAATTTTTGAGTATTGTATTTGTGATTATAATGTAGGTAATTGAAGGTGAATCGTGTTCTCAAGGGAAGAACCAGAGATGACGTAAGTGTTTTCAATTCCTGATTTCTAAATTGATGAAGTTACTACCCTTTAATGATTCTTCAACTCATATTGAAATACTAGTATGATGGAGTATCATACTTGACTAACATTAAGAATGTAATGTCCTATTTTTTATTTCCATGAAAAATAATATTTCTTCATTGTTTGATCTTATTTATTTGTATTATAAAGATCAAATGTTCTAGAAGATCATCCACTGTAATATTTTTTATGTTCTCCAATATGGATTGTCACAAGTTGAAGACACATTCTATTGTATTCTCTACATTGTTATTTCATGAAATACATTATTTATGAGATCAATAAAAATGAAGATAATGATAAATGTTTCCCTTTTGGGGGAGACCATTGAAGAAGCTTGCATAATTATCATCTCAATTAGTATCATGTCGGATTATTCTGTTAATTTTATGAAGATCATGTCATTGGAAAATGTATTTATATCTTAATCTCTCATCCTTGGTTACCAAAATAATAATATTAGAATGGGGGAGGGGGAACTAAATTAATCATTGGAATAATAAATATGGATTTCCCCCAATGTCTCTTATCCTTTCTATTGGACTTGAATGTTATTTATCTATTTGTTGGAGTGAGTGAATGAGTTTTAGGCTAATTGTTCATAAAAATAATAATATGAAATATTGTCATTTCTTCCAATAATGATAGTGAATAATCCTTGAAGATAATTATATGATTTCTCATTTCATAAGGTATCATGATTAGTTGGTAATGGAAAACTTTATTGTCTAAATCACGACCAATTATTTTCTACATTAAGAATTTCTCAAGTAAAATAATAGAGAAATGATGGTTGGAACATTTCTTATGTATGGACTACTACCCTTTTCCGATGAACTTTTTATTTCATACAATAAGGGGATATAATGTGAAATTAATTATTTAATGGTTATGGGGAGAGAAAAGATAACAGTTCCACATATTGAAAAATTCACTTGGAAGGCACTTTAAAGGTATTTCTAACCAATACGGAGGGGGGTATTGGAGATCCCAATTTTTTAAAAGAGTTTATTTTTTGAAAAATTATTTTATGTGGTGTAAAATAATGATAAATTATTTAGTAAGATACATTGAAATCAATATGATGAATAATTTTCAATGTTAATAGAGCTTGGATGAATCCCTCAAGCCTTGAAATTCCATGAAACCTGTGAACGGTGTGAAATTTTTGATTTTTATTATGATACCTTGACAATTTTTCGTGTATTAATTAATGGTGATTCCTAAATAATTGTTATGTATTACTTTATGGTGATTCCAAGATAATTTATATAGACTGAAATAATTAGACTCATGATTGGGAATTTCTCGATGTTGTTAACTCTGAAAACTGAGGAATAAATCCTTCCTTCGAAATGCCTGTGTAATAAGTGAAATATTTTTTAAAATAAATAAGAAAGGATGATATGATGTTCTCTGGAATTTATATTCCAAGACATATATAAGTAGAGGAATTTAAGGTCATGCATTAATTTAATTTTACATGAGAACCATGGAAGTGTTAACTTGAGAAACATTAATATTGCAGTTTTCATGAACGCGGACCATGCCATATAATTAGTGAAAAATGTGTTAATGATGAATAATGGTCAGACGGAATTACATTTTATGAAAATTGTGAGAGGATTGAATAATTGTTATGGATTTATCGAATTAGGTGTCATGATTGAGAAATTCTCCATGTTTTTAACTCTAACGATTGATAAATTGGTCCTATGTTTAAAATAAATGTTTCATAAGTGAAACATTGATTACAATAATTAAGAAGGATTATTTGATGTTATTTGGAATATATATTCCAAAATAGTATATAAGAAGATGAATTTAAGGTCATGCAATATTTTAATGTTCAATGAGAACCGTGAATGTGTTAAGTTGAGGAACATTGAGATTTTATTTTTCAGGAAGCTGAATATCACCATATTATTTGTCATGGATGGATAAAGATTAATAAAATGTTATATTGGTTTATATTTTAAGAGAAATTGTGAAGTTCTTGGAGAATGTTTAAGGATTTATAGCATTGGATGTCACACTTTATTAATTCTTCATGTTCTTAACTCTAATGATTGATGAACTAATCCTATGTTCAAAATAAATGTTTCATAATTGAATTTTTTTATTAAAATGTTGATGTATGATTTATTTCCATTGTAATTTACATTAAAATATGTATAGAAGAAGATGAATTCAATTTCTTGAGGTATTTTAATGTTTTACGAGAACCATGCATGTGTTAACTTGACGAACATTGAGATTGTAGTTTTCATGAAGGATAACCATGCCATATTTAGTGAATCAAGGGTTAATGATGAATAAATGTTTAGATGGATTTATATTTGATTAGAAATTTTGAAGGTAATTTATATTTATATAATGGAGTTCTATGTGGGTTGGTGTCCATACCTTTCATATTTAATTTCAATATATAATTTTTTAACTAAGTATATTTTGAGGGTTTATTTAAAAAGTATGGTTTGAGCTGACCATCCATCCATAATCAAGAGCTTATGTGGGACACTTGATTGACTTTTCCCAATGGAGTCTATCAAGGCTCGCGCACATGTGTGCATGATGTGGTACAATAGCCTACATAGATGTGGGAGCAGAGCACACCCACATAACTGGTTCGTGTTAGTACAGGGAGACTAAGAGGAGAAATTTGGGCCTCTCTCAACATTACTGGATTTATAGAACAAAGATTGACACGGATATTTGTGATGTGGGGCAGGTTTCTACATGTAATATTCACCGATTTAAAAAACTGTTGCTATCATGGATATCTATCTAATCCCATACCCTGATGATTTAAATTCATGTTCTCTGATATCCTACAGCATTTGCATTAAAAATGTGGTGCCCTTTTATCACCTAATGTCATCCTCTTCCTCTTAGCTTCCCTTGATGGCACCACTATCTCAATGGAGATTTCAAACAAACCACCCATTATCAAAGAAGATTACACCTTGGAATTTTTAGGTCTAAATAATGGGATTAACATGATCTAAATATCATTTATCATTTATTGCATGATTCACATGAAGAAAATTGAGATACATGCCTCGACCAAACTACAAATGTAGTTGGTGAAGGGACATTCAAATAGTTTAGTTAAATGGATGATCTTCATGAATTCTTTAATATGTGTTTCATATATTTATGAATAAATGGAAATTATAAGAAAATCACTAATAATTAGGCCAATCATAATGGAATAACACCATGAAATTCATCATAACATTACTGCATTTTGATTAATTAAAAGACGATTCATTCGAGCATTTAAAGATATTATTCAAACAACATAAATATCATGATATGAATGAGATGAAATGAGGGGATAAAATTACTATAAAATGAGAGAACTCTCAATAAAGGGGGTTTTTTTACTACTTGTATAATTTCAAGATCTAACATTGTCTAGAAAAACCGAGCCTCTACGAAGCAGTTTTTTGTGCTAGATGAAAAAGATTATTGCGAGCCTTTACGTCATCATGAAGAAGTGGAGTCCCGAAAACTACTCTAGTTTCACAGAGGATAATAATATTCGTACATGTTAATGTTTTTTTCACACACATCAGGATTTGTGAATGAGGTTTGTTCTGAAAATCATTCTTCTTTCACGAAGAGGAAATACAGTGAACACAGAGTTATTGTATAAACACCCTTATCGTGCTTCATGAAGAAGAACCAGCTTCACAAAGCATACTTATTGATCCATTGTTCTAGTGTTGTTTACTCTAATGGTGTTTCAAGAATTTTTTCAACATATAATCCATAACATGAAAATATTTTGTATCCAGTTGATACACAATAGATAGAGAAGACCAAACCTATAATGTTTGTTTCTATAAAATGAACCAGAGGTGCACCTAAGTACATACATTCATGAGTAAGAAGAGGAACTCATACTATTTGGTTTTTCATATGAAAATGAGTGTATTAATTCACATACTATTTATTAACAAGGGTTAATATAAGCAAACATGGTTTTTATGAGAAGGGAGAGTGAAATAAGGGAGGAGGAGGAATCTTTGGGTGTTTTTACATAAACATTGAGATGTAAGTGTACTGTTTGATGGTTTTAATTTGATTTGATGAAGAAAAAATTTCATGCATAAATTTTTAACTATAGATGAATATATAAAATGATAAATAAAAAAATGGAGACGGGAAATAAACATGCTCCACAAATTTATTTAGTTATGAATTCATGAAAAGAATAATTTGAGTTTGAGAATGATTATTATGGGTTTTTCAAGATTATTATTGCATGAAATATCATTATTATATTATTCATTCATGAAATACCATTAAAGATAATTTGGTGATCGTACTGATATCTACTGGTTAAAATTTGGGTCAGAAAGAATTCACTACAAATATTTTAACAATTAGTTTATATTATTGTGAGTAGTTGAATAAGAAGATTGGGTATCATTTAGTTTGTTGATGAGAATAAGTAGGACTATTTAATTGAATTCCTATAATAAATTTATAATGTGAATAAGAAGGTCATGGATGATAGAAGCATAACTGGGACATCCAAAAGGTCTCAATAGGTGGAATATTCTCTTGGTGTTTCAAATAATCATCAACAAAAAGTATACTATCTTTAGACTTAGTTTAAAGATCTAGCTAAGTGTTTTAAAACATGAACTATTAGTTGAATGTAGTTCATTGCATGTGAAATTGTATTTCATAGTCACTCTAACCCCATTTAAGTTATTAATTTGTACTGGTTGTGTGGTTAGGATTATTTCGAGACTATTCCAAGGACTATGTACTGTTACTAAGTAGTGAAACTTGTAAAAATATCATCTTCTTGTATTTAAATGTTTAATATTTTTGTATGAGATAGAGAAAAGATAATAATATAATCGATATCCTAACGGGTCAAATAGGTAAACAGATAAAATGTGGAATTAAATTAAAAAGTGTGCAATAATGATTCACCCCCATTCATCATTAAGAATATCCCAAACTTGTCCTTTCACATGTATCAAGAGTCTTTTTCAATGTGGTGATCAAGCGACATGTCATTGTTGATGATCGGTAGTACATAACGATAGGGAGATCATGAGAGTGAGAGAAATTATTTTTTATACACGAAGCAATACCCACTAGGAAGTGTCATATGACCCTTGTACAATGTTTTCATATTGAGCACCCGGACCACTATAAGAAAAAAAATGAATGTGGTGTATAGATACTGAAAATGAGATGGAATGGGGAAATGGCCAAGCTAAAACCAAAATATAACTTGTCTCTATAACACTAGCCAGAAGACACCAAAAAGGATGACCAATCCTTTGAAAATCAAGAATTAAGCATGAAGAAAAATGTTGCATGAATACCCCACAATGATAACATTACCTTTATTCCTGATTTTTAAAGAGTACAAGGGGTGGATATTTATAGCCAAATATTGATAATAATGGTCTACCTTCCAGTTTCCCCAAGTCAAAAGAGATACATGTCACTTTTACTAATTTTGGAATATGCCCATAACTTTAAGAGAAAAGTATAACAGTCTTTTTGAAAAGTAAATACAAATAGCCCACAAAAATTTACATTGAAGATTCCATGGTGGGGTGGTCTAGAAATTCATAGTAGACAAGGGGTTGTGTATTTAAATTCATTTTTGATCCATAATTAATGATATTGTATGCCTGTATTCTTCCTCCAAGTATGGGTTTTGGTCCTCCTATTGGAACTCCATGTTTAACCCATTTAATGTCTCCTTCTTTCTCGTGGTCTATTCCCTTTTCATTGGGCCTCCAATTCCTCACAACGAGTCTTGTGAAATCATGCACCATCCTCCCTCCTCATAATTTCCACCTTCAACCACTTGATTCCCATTTATTCCGGGATCCTCATCATCTCCTCCATCCTCCAAAGGATTTTTCTGGGAATCTAAAAATTCAAAGGGAGAAAGATCATCAACATTAAAGGTGTCACTAACATTTCCATACCTATCGGGTAACTAGATCATTAAGGAATTATCATTGATATTTTATATGGATTGGAATGGACCATATTCTCATAGATATATTTTTTTTGGATCCACACCTTCCTCAAGTGTTACCACACCTATTCATGAGGTTGAAACACCAATTTTTTCCGATCGTTTTGGCATGTTTTGACCCTTGTTCATTCTTCCTCATTATGTTGTCCTTTATCTTTTCCAGAAACTCCCCCAAGTACATTTTATTTTCTCACCTTAATGATTAGAAAATTCATTATCATGTAAAGGTAAAATATCAAGTGGAATCAAAGGGTTAAAACCATACACAACTTCAGATATTGAAGAATTATTAGTGGAGTGAACTACACGATTAAAAGAAATTTCAATGTTAGGAAAGAGTCTCTAAAATTGTTTGAAATTTTTTCTAATTATGGAAAACAACAATGTGGAAAGAGATATATTTACCACATCAGTATTGCCATTTATTTTAAGGTTTGTAGTGGGGGAGAACAAAAGTTTGGTTCACTGTTTGTTCCACAAAGTCCTCCAAATGTGACCATGAATTTTGACATCCCTATCACTCACAATGCACTTGGGTAAGACATGAAACCTAACTATTTCACTGAAAAATAAATCAGTGATATGAGTTACATCATTGGTTTTTGAATAAGTAATAAAATGATCCATTTTACTAAACTTTACGACAACCACAATGATTCTATCCTTCCATGATTTTGATCTTGGCAATCTGAGCACGAAATCCATCGAAATGTCATCCCAAGAATGAGAAAAATTTGTAAATTTGATGTATAAGACATGTGGATGAAAATTTTATTTTTATTTTTGAGAAACATTATAATTTCCAAAAACAGTATGTCACGACCCGTCCTCGGGGCCCGTGCTGTGACTACCCCAAGCCCGCCTTCCATAAGACAGGGGTTGGCGACTAGCACCAAGGAGTATATCCCGGTAAAGGGAAGGCATTGCATTTGTAAAGTAAACAAGCACCACAGAGTAAGGAAGTGGAAAAAAAGTAAACACTAAGTAAAAGCTGGTACAAAAGTAAGTGCGGAAAAGTAAAGGGGGCCGTAAATACAAGCCCAGCTGTAAAGTACAGCTGAAATGGGAAAAACAGCAACTGAAAAGTAAAGCCGCAGCGTCGAGCCGTCCTCTGGAAGTCCCACCTGAAGGGTGAGTAAAGATAGCCTCCACAGCTCCTCGGTCCTGTCGTCCGCTCTGAGTACACTCCACCCAGTGGTCCACCTCCCGGTACCGTCCCGCTCCGCAATCCTCCACCGCGATCAGCGGTGTCCATCGTCTGCAATAAACACAACGTAGTGCGGGCATAGACCATGCAAGGGTGAGTATAAGATACTCAGTAGAGACCCCGAGACCCCTGAAGGCCTCCCAGAATCCACAAAGAATAAACCACAAAGGAAAGATAAAATCACGAAGTAACATTCGAAACATCTTAGGTATTTTCCCATACATATACCTAAGTCATCAATTCTCGCTCGGCTCCAACATCCGAGTTCAAGTACAACCCAGTCCACACAGGAAAGAAAAATGTAAATCCACACAGGATATCACAACACAGTTTCACAAAGGAAAGAAAAACGTAAATCCACACAGGATAGCACAACACAGTCCACAAAGGAAAGAAAACCGGGCTTCAGCTCACACATGTATTCTTTTTTGAATGATGATAGGGATGATCACTGATCCATCTAAGCCATCGGACCCACAAAGGATCGATTGGTAACTAACCCCCGCAAAGACCCACACAGGATCAAGCCCACACATGACCTGTAGGCGTTGGCCCATACAGGATGGCTGAGCGCTGACCCACACAGGATTAGAACCACATAGGATCGGTAGCACTTACCCACAAAGGATCAATGAGTGTTGTAGTCGCCGCCGTGGAATCCACTGAGGATCTCTGCACAATCGTCGTCATCACAGTAGCAGTCGCAGCTAGCTCTGGGGTTCCTGGACACAGCAAGCTCATTTGGGAGGGACCGCTCCACGAGCCGAGAGGATGATACATCAACTGACACCTAGTCCATAGTTGATGTATCCATAAGTTCCGTATCGTCAACAGGAACTCAACGCAACAGACGGCACGTCAATCGGATGCCCGGTCTGAGAGTTATTGGCTTTTTCGTCCCAGGGGCCCAGTTGGTTTTTAAGGCAAAACCAACCCGACCGTACTCCACCTACGTCCAAACCTCGGGCGGAGTAAGACAAATGATCTGTCTCACTTAGAAGAAATTCAACAGAGTCGACAGCACGTCAATCAGACGTCCGAAGCTCAAGAGATGAGTGTTTCCGCTTCGAGGGCCCGGTTGGTTTCGTGTACGAACCAACCCGGATGTAATCAAAGTATTCTGAAACCTTGAGTGTGATATACTAAAACGACCGTCTCAATCCAAGGATCGCATGGCCGCTGACGGCGTGTCATTCGGAGGCCCGTAACTCATGTTACGAGCAAAATACCGAAAAGGTCCGGGAACGGGGGGTTGGGGCCCGGGTCGACCTGGCCCAACCCCCCCTAGGTCGGCCTGAACCGAGTCGACCCTACCCGGGTCTGGGTCCAACCCGGTTGGGCGCGACCCGGTCCGGCCAGGGCGGCCCGGCCTGGCCTGGGCGCGACCCGGCCGGCGGGTCGGCTCATCCCGGCTCGGCTCGGTTGAGCGGGCGGAGTCCGGGGCGGGGGTACGCTGCCCCCACGTGTCAACACCGCGGCCCCCCCCCACCGCGGGGGCCGCCCTTGGTCAGCTGACGCGGCATTGCCATGTCCCGTGTGTGCCGGACACGCATGGCCGCGGGTCCGCTGGCCGCTACCGCCACGACTTCAGTCGCGGCGGTCATGTATGGCGGCACACCGGGGCACCGCCGCTTCCGGCCGCCCACGCCGCCTGTGGGTTCCGCGGGCCACCAGAGTTTCTTCGGTGGTCCGATTTCATTTCCGTCTGCACCGTAGCTCTTCCCGGGTCCCGTACTTCACTGCAGAAACAACGAATCACCTCTGCGGCATGTTTTGTCGCCGCCCACCAATTCACACATCAACGAAGAACTGCGGAGGGTTGTCGGGCCGTGTTTGTTTGGACCGCACCCTCCGCGTTAGGTGATAACAATCGGGAAGAAATAAATTATCATATGAAAACGTAACAAGATACAATTTAATAAATTAAAATTTCACTTGATCCAGGTTCTTTGTTTTAGGAGGAACATCCACGGAAATATAAATATTTCACAAACAAACCCCTACCTCACCGTAGTCTTCGAGCGTGCGTTCTTCGCAGAATTGATCGTCATGGATGAAGGTGATCATCGCTTCATGGAAGGGCATCGCGTCGTCGTGGAAGGGCTTCGCGTCGTCACAGGAGGGCATCGCATTGTCGCGGAATACGGTGTCACGTCGATGAACTCCGAGGTTCAAGAACATGTAGATTTAATTATATCAATTAAATCCATGATGTTGTTATAACCCACAAAGAGATTTAAAAGAAGAAACATGAAATCTCCTACCTCATGCAGTTGGTGATCGGAGATCATTGCGGGGAAGGACGTCTCGGAAGAAGTGTCGTCAATCTCCGATGGTGATGGCGTTTTTCGCGTTCTTTTCATTCTTCACGAAGGAGGATGAAGGCACAATATTTCTATCAAATGCCTCTCAACGAGCAATCCTCAAGAAGTCGTGCATTGGTCTTATTTTATTATTACGCCAACGGATTGAAAACAGGTTATGAAATGATTAAATTAATTCATATAATTAATTTAACGAAGTTAACCGCCCAATTAAAAGTAGCGTTTAAAAGATTAAGAAACGCCCAGTTGACTTTCAATTAATAGGGGTTTTCGCGGGTGCGTTACTTAGCGGAAAAGAAACGGAGGGGCTCATGCAGGCCCCACCTCACAAATATCCTACCAAGAGGGTAGGATATTTTGGATTACACCTTATCCGCATCAATTCAGCTTAAGCAGCTTTAAGTGGCTTTCAAGTGGCTTTAAGTGAAATAAAAATAAGGTTGTGGCACACTTTATTTTATTTCTTAACTTAACCCAAAAAATTTAAAAACCACACATGAGAAAACGCAACTCAGAAAGAGGCATTTCTAAGCAAATATCGGCGCTGCGATTCCATCTGTGCCCTCAGAATTTGATTCCGAGCACCGGTTCAAAAGTTAGAAAACCCGCTCGTCCGTTCACTGAACGTACCTGAGCCAAACTTCGGTAAATGATTCTGGGAACACCGGGCCTCGGAATCAGGTGTCGTCAGAAACTGAGTTCTTGAAAAATTCCAAATAAAATTAAGAAAAAATTTCCTTGAAATTTACAGGTCTTTACATCACTCCCACCTTAGGGCTTTACGTCCCCGTAAAGATACATTATAGACTAGGGAAACAAATGTGGGTACTGAGCACGCATTTTAGCCTTCCGCTCCCAAGTGCTCTCTTGGAGGTTCACGTGCTTCCATCTGATGAGCACAAGAGGAATCGATCGTACACGTAGGACCCACTCCTGTCAATCTTTGATCTCCACCGGGACCTCCACAAAAGTTTCCCCATCATCAATGTCTAGCTCCCCATGGTCAATGATGTGCGTCAGGTCGTGCACGTATCTCCCCAGCTGGGATATGTGGAAGACGTCGTGCACCCGGTGCAACTGAGGTGGTAGAGCTAGGCGATAATCCACCTCGTCAATCCTGCTATGGACCTGGAATGGTCCGATGAAGCGTGGAGACAACTTTACACCTCGGCCAAATCTCTGTAATCCACGTCGAGGTGAGACACACAAGAAGATATGGTTGCCATCCTCGAACTCTAGTGGCCTCCGCCTCCTGTCAGCATAAGACTTCTGCCGGCTCTGAGCTGACCTCATCCGCTCCTGGATGACCTGGACCTTCTCTGTCGTGGCCCAGACCATCTCTAGTCCCACAAGTGCTGACTCCCCAGGGTCTATCCAGCACAAAGGAGATCTGCAAGGCCTACCGTACAACGCCTCGTATGGTGCCATCTCGATGGTGGAGTGGTAGCTATTGTTGTACGCAAACACTACGAAGGGTAGGTGGTCCTCCCAGCCGCGACCAAAGTCGAGGTCACATGCGTGGAGAATGTCATCGAGAGTCTGAATGGTCCTCTCCATCTGACCATCCGTCTGAGGGTGAAAGGCGATGCTCAGACGTAGCTGCGTCCCGAACGCCTCCTGCAACCCCTTCCAAAGCCAGGAAGTAAAGAGAGCATCTCGATCGGAGACGATAGATGATGGCACACCGTGAAGCCGTACAATCTCCTGAATGTAGAGACGCCCCGCGCTCTCCACTGAGCACTGCTCTCTAATGGGTAATAAGTGAGCCGACTTGGTGATTTGGTCGAAAATCACCCAGATGGAGTCGTGACCTCTGGAAGTGCGTGGAAGTCCAGTCCCGATGTTTCATAGATATCCCGTCCCACTACCACTCCGGGACCTCCAAGGGCTGTACCAAGCCTGCAGGTACATGGTGCTCTCCCTTCACCTACTGGAAAGTGAGGCATCGAAAAAAGAACTCTGCCACAACCTTCATCATGCCTGGCCACCCGTGCGTCGTCTGAGATCCGGGTACATTTTCGCCACTCCAGGATGTACCACCAAAGGAGAAGTGTGAAACTCTCTCAGCACCTCCTCTTGTAAAGAAACTGGTACCAAGGTACGTCCTCTAAAAAGGATGTCGTGATCTGCTCCCAAGGAGAAGCCATCAGGTTCCTGTCCGGAGGATATCTGTGCACGCCGCGTCTCACAGTCAGCGTCCCCACGTTGTACCTCTCTAAACCGCTGTAGTAGTGGAGGAGTGACTGTGAGAGACTGGAGGAAGGCTGCTCCATCTCTATACCTGAAGGATATCTACAAAGTGGATAGCTGCTCTGTAGCCTCCTCAAGTAGCTTAATTCCCGTCCTCCTGCTGAGAGCATCGACTACTACTTTTTACCTTCACAGGAGTATAGACTATCTCAAAGTCAAAGTCCTGGAGGAACTCGAGCCATCGCCACTGTCTCAGGTTCAGGTCCTTTTGAGAGAAGATTTACCTGAGACTCTGAAGGTCAGAAAAGACTGTAAAGCGCTCACCCATCAGGTAGTGTCTTCATGTTTTCAGAGCGAAGACCACTGCTGCTAACTCCAAGTCATGGGTAGCGTAGTTCTATTCATGCGGCCTCAACTGACGTGATCCATAGGCGATCAATGCCTGCTCCTGCATCAGGAAACATACGAGTCATGTCCCTGATGCATCACAGTAGACTACGTACCCTACTCCCTCCTCAAGAAACCTTAAGATAGGGGCGCTGGTTAATCTATGTCTCAGCTCCTGGAAGCTCTACTGACATCTTCCTGACCACACAAAGGGTTTCCCATTCTTCGTAAGAGCTGAGAGTGGTGCCGCAACTCTGGAGAAGTCTGGCACAAATCTCTGATAGTATCCAGCTAGTCCCAAGAAACTCCGCACCTCTGTCACGCTTTTGGGTGGCTCCCAATCTAGCATTTCCTCGATCATCGCAGGATCCACTGAAACTCCCGCCTCAGAAATTACGTGCCCCAAGAAGTGGACATCACGTATCCAGAACTGACACTTAGAGAGTTTTTCCTAAAGCTGGTGCTCTTGGAGTGTGTCTAGTACAACCCGCAAGTGGTAGGCGTGCTCCTCCTCAGTCGTCGAGTATATCAAAATGTTGTCGATGAAGACCACAAAAAATCGATCGAGGTATGGCTGAAAGATCCTATTCATGAGGCCCATGAACACTGCTGGAGCATTGGTTATGCCGAATGGCATAACCCAGAACTCATAGTGGCCATACCGACATCTGAAGGCCCTCTTCTGCACGTCCTCGTCTCGAACTCTGTGCTGATGATAGCCTGACGTGAGGTCTATATTCGAGAACCACCATGCTCCCTTGAGCTGATCGAAAAGGTTATCAATCCTCGGTAGTGGATACTTGTTCCTCACTGTTACCTGGTTCAGGAGACGATAATCGACACAATGTCACAAGCTCCCGTCCGCCTTCTTGGCGAACAATATCGGTGAACCCCAGGGTGAAACATTGGGTCGGATGAATCCCTTGCCCTGCAAGTCCTCCAACTGTACCAGTAGATCTCGAAGCTCAGCGGGGGCCATCCGATATGCTGGAGTTGTTATCAGGGATGTCTCGGGGTATAGGTCGATATGAAAGTCTACCTCTCTGCGAGGAGGTAGCCCTGGAATGTCGTCCGGAAAGACGTCTGCATACTGATCCACCACTACAGGAAAACTAAGACTCCGCACGTCAACTGCTCCTAGGATGAGGCTAGACAACTGATGCATGATGGGCTGTACTCTCCTCTGTGGACGTCCATCCTGTGCTGCGAAGGCTCCCTTCTCGTCGGCGAAGGTGAACCGGCTCCCGTTGGTGCGTACACATAAAACCTTGCGCCTAATACAGTCAATCTGTACATGGACTGAACCAATCCATGCCCAAGATGACGTCGTAAGGCCTCGACGCCACTACAAGAAGATCCCACCCAAAGCTCTTGCCTCCTAGAGTAAGCTCACACTACCGACATCAGTGTGTAATCATTGAGTCTGCTCTCGTAGGAGTCTCTAGCCATAAGGATCGAGCCAACGGATCTGTCAGAATCTCCGAGCTCCGAACAAGGGAAACAGCTATGAAATAGTGAATCGCTCCTGTGTCTATAAGAACTGCAGAAAGGGTGGAATAGACACAGATCGTATCTCGAATCATCTCGGGTGCGCTGTGGTTGTAGGCCTCTGCTGCCTGGAGCTCTGCCTGTCTCTGCTCGCCAGCTCCCTGTGGTCGGGGCAGGCCTCCTGGTGGTGGTGGTGGTAGAGCCTCCAAGCGTCGCCCACCACCTGCTGCTCGGCCAGCTCCTCTGCCTCGTCCTCCTCCTCCCTGCGGACCACCACCATCCACCCTCTGCCTCTTCCTAGGTGGCCCCTCAACTGTCTGCTACTCCTCGGCACGATGGGTCGGGCAGTCACGAGCCACGTGACCCTGTCCGCCACATGTGTAGCACTGCCTACCTCTCGAATGACTGGCTCCGCGCTGTGTGCCCCGCACGGCTGATCCAGTGTCCTGAGGCCATCTACGTGAGGGTCTGGTATGCATGGACCCCTGAGTCGTCCTTCGACTGACTACTGCGGAAGACTCTGCTATGTGCCTCCCCACGGTAGGTCTCGCCGCTGGAGAAGTCTCAGCAAGAAAGCTCTCGATCAAAAGGGATCTCTCCAGTACTCCTACCTGAGTCAGAATTTTGAGGGAGATCAGCGATGCCCTGATCTCATGTTTCAATCCCTACTCAAAGGCCCGAGCACAGAAGAATGGGTCTCGTACCATATCGGTCGAGTAGCGCGAGAGATCGGTGAATCTCGCCGAGTACTGGGTGACCGTCAAGCTTCCCTGCCACAGCTGAATAAGCTCCTGGATGCACACCGCACAGTGTGTGGCCGGGACGAACTTTGAGCGGAAGAGGCCCTCAAAGTCTGCTCAGATGAGAGAGGCCTCATCGTGCACCTAGAGCATCAAGCTCCACCATCTGCTTGTTGCCACATGTAGTAGGATCGCAGCGATGATCACCATGAGGTCTGCTGGTGTCCTCACTAATCGGAAAACTCGCACCACTGCCTCCAGCCAGTCCTCGGCTACCTGGGGGTCTGCCTCCCCGCGGAACCTGGGCGGTCGCTGGTGCTAGAACTCATGAAGTGCACTGAGGCGACGTGAATCGTCAGCGGCTCGTGCTGGAAGCATCGGGGGCTCGGCGGGTAGAGGTATCGTCGGTGCCTCCGCCGTCAAAGGGCCCTGTACCGAGGCCTCGTCGCTCGGCGGGCGGTCGTCACGTACGACTCTTGGAACCCTAGCTGGCTGCCGTCGTGGGGCCATCCTAAAAAGGAAACAGGTGCGCCACGGTCAGAACAGTATACCCGGTGAGCTGACATAAAGTAATCACAAAGAAAACTTGTATCACACATGCAATCAATGTTTTCGTGCATTAAGTCAGAAATCAGAAGTCAGGGTCCTGGTGTATGGATACGTCGGCCACCGCACCAACATTGGACTCCCTGGACTGATAACCACACCCAATATGCTAAACAATATTTATTCACATAGAAAAGATCAGAGTTCGCGGTAGAACCAAACTCCTCTAATACCAATTTGTCACGACCCGTCCTCGGGGCCCGTGCCGTGACTACCCCAAGCCCGCCTTCCATAGGCCAGGGGCTGGAAACTAGCACCAAGGCGTAAATCCAGGTAAAGGGAAGGCATTGCCTTTGTAAAGTAAACAAGAACCATAGAGTAAGCAAGTGGAAAAAAAGTAAACACTAAGTAAAAGCTGGTACAACAGTAAGTGAGGAAAAGTAAAGGGGGCCGGAAATACAAGCCCAACTGTAAAGTACAATTGAAAGGGGAAAACAACAAGTGAAAAGTAAAGCCGCATCATCGAGTCGTCCTCTGGAAGTCCCACCTAAAGGGTGAGTACAGATAGCCTCCACAGCTCCTCGGTCCAGCCGTCCGCTTCGAGTACACTCCGCCCAGTGGTCCACCTCCAGGTACCGTCCTGCTCCGCAATCCTCCACCGCGATCAGCGCTGTCCATCATCTGTAACCAACACAACGTAGTGCGGGAATAGCCCGTTCAGGGGTGTGTATAAGCTACTCAGTAGGGACCCCGAGACCCCCGATGGTCTCCCATAATCCGAAAAGGATAAACCACAAAGGAAAGATACAAGCACGAAGTAACATCCGACACAGCTTAGGTATATTCCCATACATATACCTAAGTCATCAATTCTCGCTCGGCTCCGACATCCGAGCTCAAGTATGTCCCAGTCCATACAGGAAAGAAAAACGTAAATCCAGACAGGATAGCACAACATAGTTACACAATGAAAAGCAAAACATAAATCCACACAGTATAGCACAACACAGTCCACAAAGGAAAGCAAACATGGTTTCAGCTCACACAGGTATACTTCTTCGAATGACGATAGAGATAATCACTGATCCATCTAAGTCGTCGGACCCACAAAGGATTGATAGGTAATAACCCCCGAAATGACCCACAAAGGATCTGACCCACAAAGGATCGATAGGTAACCAACCCCCGCAAAGACCCACACAGGATCGTGCCCACACAAGACCTGTAGGCGCTGGCCCACACAGGACAGCTGAGCACTGACCCACACAGGATCGGACCCACACATGATCGGTATCACTGACCCACAAAGGATCGCTGAGTGCTGTAGTCATCGCTATCGAATCCACTGAGGATCTCTGCACAGTCGTCGTCATTACAGTAGCAGTCGCAGCCAGCACTAGGGCTCCCTCACACAGCAAGCTCGTTCGGGAGGGTCCGCTCCCCGATCCGATAGGCTAATACATCAACTGACACCTATTTCAGAGTTGATGTATCCATAAGTTCCGTATCGTCAACATGAATTCAACGCAAGAGAAGGCGCGTCAATAAGACGCCCAGTCTGAGAGTTATTGTCTTTTTCGTCCCAGGGTCCCCGTTGGTTTTTAAGGCAAAACCAACCTGACCGTACTCCACCTGCGTCCAAACCACGGGCGGAGTAAGCCAAAATATCCGTCTCACTTAGAGGAAATTCAACAAAGTCAACGACACGTCAATCGGACATCCGAAGCTCAATATATGAGTGTTTCCGCTCCGAGGGCCCGGTTGGTTTCGTGTATGAACCAACTCGGCCGTACTCAAAGTATTTCGAAAGTTTGAGTGTGATATACCGAAACAAGCATCTCGATCCAAGGATCGCATCTCCACTGACGGCATGTCATTCCGAGGAACATAGCTCATGTTACGAGCAAAAGACCGAAAAGGTCCGGGAACGGGGGGTATGGGCCCGGGTCGACCCATCCCAACCCCCTGGGTCGGCCCGAACCGAGTCGAACCTACCCGAGTCTGGGTCTGACCCGGGGGGGGGGGGGGGCGCGACCCGGCCGGCGGGTCGGCCCGGCCCGACTCATCTCGGCCTAGCGGTCGGAGTCCGGGGCGGGGGCGTGCTGCACCTGCATGTCAACACCGTGGCCGACCCACCGCGGGGGCCGCCCTTGGATAGCGGACGCGGCATTGCCACGTCCCGTGTGCGTCGAACCCGCGCGGTAGTGGGTCCACCGGACGCCGCCGCCTCCAGCCGCCGGTGGGTTCCGCGGGCCACCAGAGTTTCTCCGGTGGTCCGATTTCGTTTCCATCTGCGCCGCAGCTCCTCCCAGGTCCCGTACTTCACTGTGGAAACAACGAATCACCTCTTCATCATGTTTTGTCACCGCCCTCCAATTTTCACATCAACGAAGAACTACGGAGGGTTGTCGGGCCGTGTTTGTTTGGCCCGCACCCTCCGCATTAGGTGATAAAAATCAGGAAGAAATAAATTATCATATAAAAACATAACAAGATTCAATTTAATAAATTAAAATTTCACTTGATCCAGGTTCTTTGTTTTAGGAGGAACATACACCGAAATATAAATATTTCACAAATAAACCCCTACCTCGCCGTAGTCGTCGAGCATCCGTTTTTCACGGAATTGATCATCGCAGAAGGAGGTGATCGTCGCGTCGTGGAAGGGCGTCGCGTCGTCGCGGAAGGGTGTCGCGTCGTCGCGGGAGGGCATCGCATCGTTGTGGAATGCGGTGCCGCGTCGACGAACTCTGAGGTTCAAGAACATGTAGAGTTAATTATATCAATTAAATCCATGATGTTGTTATAACCCAAAAAGAGATTTAAAAGAAGAAACCCGAATTCTCCTACCTCAAGAAGTTGGTGATCGAAGATCGTTCCAGGGAAGGACGTATCAGAAGAAGCATCTTCAATATCGGAGGGTGATAATGTTCTTCGCGTTCTTCGCGTTCTTCGCGAAGGAGTATGAAGGCACAAGATTTCTGTCAAAAGCATCTCAACGAGAAATCCTCAAGAATTCGTGCGTTGGTCTTATTTTATTATTACGCCAACGGATTGAAAATAGGTTAAGAAATGATTAAATTAATTCATAGAATTAATTTAACAAAGTTAACCGCCCAATTAAAAGGAGCGTTTAATAGATTAAGAAAAGCCCCAGTTGACTTTCAATTAATAGGGGTTTTCGCGGGTGCGTTACTTAGCAGAAAAGCAACGGTGGGGATCGTGCGGGCCCCACCTCACAAATATCCTACCAAGAGGGTAGGATATTTTGGATTGCACCTTATCCGCATCAACTCAGCTTAAGCAGCTTTAAGTGGCTTTCAAGTGGCTTTAAATGAAATAAAAATAAAGTTGTCGCACACTTTATTTTATTTCTTAACATAACCCCAAAAATTTAAAAACCACACTCAAGCAAACGCAACTGCAGAATAGGCGTTTCTAAGAAAATACCGGTGCTGGGATTCCATCGGTGCCCTCAGAATTTGATTCTGAGCACCAGTTCAAAAGTTAGAAAAACCCGCTCGTCCGTTCACTGAACGTACCCAAGCCAAACATTGGTAAATGATTCCGGGCACACCGGGCCTCAGAATCAGGTGCCGTCAGAAACTGCGTTCTTGTAAAATTCCAATGAAAATTAAGAAAAATATTTCCTTGAAATTTACAGTTCTTTACACAGTAACCACATTCCGATGCATGTGAGGGTAATAAAATATTTCAGACAACAAGGAAAATGTTTTCTTAACTCCAAAATTCCACATAAATCCTCTTCTATGAGTTTCTTTTACAATAAATTCACTCATTGATGAATATGGAACATAAAATTTATTTTTATAAAAATAATACCCTCCATTTAAAAAAAATCCCTTGTTATTCAAAGGACTTCTAAATTTTAGAAAATTCAACGTCGTTCTCAGACATGTTTTTAAAAATTTCCAAACAAAGTATTTTAGCATGCATAGATCTAATAAGAGTGTATCTCTTAGAACATTCATTGACGACAACATTTTATTTTCCTTATTTATTATTAATTACATAAGGAAATGTTTTAATTAATTCAATCAATATTTCATGTCGCTTATTCAAATTTCCATGTGACATAAGGAATTCCATGATTTCATGGTCTGAATGAATCAAAAATTCCCTTGGCCACAAGTAATGTTACCAAATTTATAATGGTATTTTGATGGAATGAAATTACCTATCATTGGTATAGTAGTTAAATGTTTTCCCATTAATTTTCCCACTAACGTAAGCGATAATCTTAGAGTCTTTCATTAAAACATCCCTAATTCCTATTCTAGAAGCATCACACTCCACCTCAAATACTTTAGAAAAGTCGTAATGAATTAAAAGACATGAATTGTTCAACATAAATTTGTTTGTGAAGAAGGAATATTCTTGAGCTTTTCCGAACTTAATGTTCACTCCTTTCTTGAAAAAATCATTCAATTTCACCTCAATGGTAGAAAATTCCCTCACAAACCATCAATATAAACTCACATATCCATGGAAGCTCATCACCTCGTTCGAATTATTTGGTGTTGGCCAATCCAGAATCACATTCACCTTCTCTTAATAAACCCTCATTCCATTCTCTCCTACCAATTAACAAAGAAAAAAAACATAAATTTATCAAAATGTACATTTTTCAATGTTTCCAAAAAACCTATTTTTCCTAATTGTCGTTAAAACACATTTCAATGGTTGATGATATTCATAAAGGATATAAGAATAAACAAGGATGTAATCAAAATAAACAACAACAATAATCCCAATGAATGGATGGAAAACATGATTCAATAGGTTCATGAATTTAATAAGGAAATTAGTTATTCCAAATGACATAACTATCCATTCTTACAATTCAAACATAATTTTAAATGTAGTTTTCCGTTCATCTACCACTTTCATTTTAATTTGATGGTATCCACTCCTTATTCCATTTTTAGTAAAAAAATTACACTGTTTAGTTCATCAATAATATCATTCAAAAAAGGTATGGGATACCGATTCATTACCCTGATTTTTTTGATAGCTCGATAATAAACGCACATTCTCCACATAAAAACGTTTTTGGGGTCATGAATTATCAGAACCACAAAAAGACTCATGATCTCTCATAAAAATACCATCTTTAGTAAATATGCAACTTTTCAATGAATTTCTATAGTCTCATTTGGGATATACTAATAAGTCGGTCGATTAGGAAGTGTTTCTCCGAGGAAGAAGTCGATGTGGTGCTCAATACCATGAAAGAGAGGTAATCCATTGAGAACATCATCTGGAAACACATCACCACATTCTAGTAAAAAATACACAACACTATAAGGCATTGATGGGTTAAGAGAGTTAGTGGTAAAAAATTATCCCTTGAATATAAGAATGAGAGTTTCCTCACACTCTAATGCTCTCTCTATCTCTCTTATTCCTGAAAATAAACTCAATTTTACCATAACCCTATTGTTTTCGATATTATTCTTATCTTTTTTCATTCCCTAATTTATTTTAATGTCACTCATCACTCATTTTTTCACTCATGATTTTAATACTCTTTTCACTCTATTATTTTCTCTTATTTATTGTTCACCCTTATAATAATCTCTCTTTATCCACACTTGGCCTTCATAAACATGTAATGGTCTTTATAATGTATGAATACCAATAACCAAATTGTATTCAAAAGTATATCAGTTGGGTATCAATCAGATGTGAACCTCCTATCAAATTTCAAAGGCATTCCCATAAAAATATGACTATCATGCTTTGGAACAACATCACACATCGCCTTTTATTAATACTTCCCAATAGAAAATCTAACTTGGTATTACTTATTCACTTTTACATTCCAACTATTATTTATACATTGAAATATATAAGGCCTAAGATGCCAAGTCATAACTAATCCCAATTTACCAAACATCAAACCACATTCTATTTTTTTAAAACTACCCCCATAAATGATCATAAAACCTACCTTATATTGGAATAGGAATCTAGTATGAAAAATTTGGTCTCTTTTCTCTTGATCATGTTCTCCTTCAGGATGAAAAATCAATAAATGCCTTTCCACAATTATTTATCCACGTATTGGGATTTCTAATTCCACATTTGAATCATCCTAAAGTGGTGGCATTTCATGTTCTCTTGATCTTGCACTAATAAAATCTCCATCATCCGAAATAATCATGATTCTATTTTTTGGTCATTGTGAGGAAAATTTCCAAATCCTATAAATTTAAAGCATTTGATATCACATGAATTGGAAACTACCTTACCCTTCAATTAACCTTTGGATTCCAAAAATAATGTTTTTGGTTTGGGAACCACCTTTGAATCAGTTGTTTGTTCTCTTACATGCAATTGAGGTTTGTAATATATAAACATTAAAGAATATTTTAAATCATCTTTGTAAGCTATGGGATTCATCCTTCATTCCCTTAATTTCCTCTTTTATTTAGTATCCATGTGAAGTAGATCCTACATTTCCTAGTAGTGGTTCATGTCCACTATGTCTTCAATGTCATGGTTGAGGCCATTCATAAACCATTACATGGTGGACTCTCACACATCATCAATATTTTCTTGAATCATGATGATCTCCATCTCTTTATGATACTTCCTCAACAGTCATGGCCCCTTATTTATAAAAATCCATCTTGAGGAACAAATTAGGATAATAGTGTCTAAAAATGAACCTCATACACATTACCACATTCATTTACTCTCATGTGAATATAGGTATTTCTCCACTTCATCATCGAATCACATGTAGTTGGTCCTACAAAATAATTGCATAGTCAGTGAATTCCACAGCCGTCGACTTCAGTTTTTTTCCAATGAATAATTGTGACAACAAAAATCATGTTTGAAAATTCATTCCCATTATAAGTATGTTTCTGGATCATTATTACCTTGGAATTAAGGGTTACTCAAATTTAATCCTGCATGATCATTGATGCGCCTCCATAGTGATGGGTTTTTCCAAATTAGTGGATCTTGAAAATCAGAGACCTCCTCCAATTCTTCAATGACCCACCACCTTGGTTGTGTTCTAGAATTTCAAGGGGATTCCAATTCATCCATCCTCACATCTGATCTTTAGAAATTTTCTTGTATAACCCTCATGAATAACATAATGTCTTCTTCCTTGCTGTTACTCACCTCATCAATTTCATAATCCATTGAGGAAAACTAAAGAGAATAGAAAATGGACCTCACAAATGCCCTCATGTGTTTACACTCAAAATTTTTTTTCTCTCTAGTGCCTCACTCAATTTGGGATTTTACAAAAATGTAACACTCTTTCCTTTTACCAATAATGATTCATCCTATTGAATTCTTCCGCAATTACAAAAAATATAATGTATCATTGAAATGTGTAAATCCTGAACAATAATTAAAAAAAAGTCAAAATGGATTTAAGATAAAAAATGTGTGAAGAGGAAGAAAATGGGTGAAGAAGAATTATAAAGGGATGCAGAATTACAAATTTTATAATTTTATTGTGACATTAATTTTTTTTTGTTATTTGGGATGACTTTTTCAATAAATTTATCATAAAAAGGTTAATTTTTAATATGTAAATGTTGGAGAATAAAAAATTTATAAAATTAAATGGAATCAAAGTGTTAGTTGTGTGGTTTTATAACTGCAGAAATCATTGCAAAAATTGAACCTGATGTATCTCACGATATTTATCATTGATTTTGATGATTTCAAATTGTGATTAAAATGATCCTATAAACTAAAATAATTACATGGTATACATCCTAAAGGATTAAAAAATGATATCCATTAGTGATGAAAAAAATGAAATAGAATTGATGATGTCCTGATTCGAAGAGAAAAGAAAATGGATGAAAGGATTAGAATGAAGGAACCTAATTTATTGCATGTGGGCACTAATACCAAATTATACGTAGTGTAAGACACAATAGGATGTTTCCTAGGAACCTTGTACAATGTTTTTTATTGAGAACCCTGACCACCTCATGAAAAACTACTAAATATGGTGTGCGGATAGTGGAAAAGAGACCGAAGGGGGAAATTGTCAAGGTAGAACCAAAAGAGAATCTTTATCTACAAAAAATAGCCACAAGATGACACAAAGTATGAACAATCCTTTGATAAGTCAATAATTTTGTAAGAACACAATGGTATCAAGAAAAACTCACAATGATAAAATTACCTTCATTCATGATGTACAATGAGTACAAGGAGGTGGCTATTTATAGCCAAATATTGATACAAAAGTATAAAACCATGTTTCCTCTTGTAAAAGGGGATAAATTTCACTTTTTTCAATTTTGGAACATGACCATGAATTTAAGAGACAAGTAGCACATACTTTTTTGGAAATTAAAGACAATGAGACCACCTCTTTTGACGTTGAAGATTATATAGTCTGGTGGGCATGAAATTTGTATCAATACATTGGTTACGTCATTAAATGCTTGTTAAAGACATAATTAATGTAATTGTAGGCCCAAATGATTCCCCTATGAAAATGTGATGGTCATTCTCTTGGAATTACATGATCAACGCATTTATGACCTCCTTCATTCTCTTGGTCTCCTCAAATTTCAATGGGCCACCAATTCTTTTTAGTAGATCATTGTAATCATATGCCTTCCACCCTCCTTGTCAGGCCCCCCTTCAACCCCTCGATGCCCATTTTTCCAAGATCCTCATTAATTTGGGTTTTATAAGATGGTGCAAGGATAATTCCTATTAGGATTTGAACCCCGATGTATTGGTGTTTTGTCGAAAGAAGGGTGATTTATTATTATAGATGAATATTTCAAGCATGGTGTTGGAAATAGGATTTTTAGCGAGATGGTAGAGGTGTATCAAGGTGTGATTTTCATAATGGGGTTTCTATAATCTCAATTTGTAATTCATGTTCATGAATTATTGGGATTTATTTGTAATCTCTTAATCATTGTGGATATTTTTGTATTTTTAGGGGGTTTTTTATCATCTTCATATTTGGGTTTTTTCACATTAAAAATCCATCATAATGACTTATTTATTAGTTCTTATATCACATCTATATTTTATTGGGTTCTCTCAAATATTTTTCAATAAAATGATTTCTCCTGAGATCAGGAGTATCCCCTAACAAGTGGTATCTAAGGAGATGGTTCGGGCTTATAATATCTACTCACAATTTTGGTTTTTTTTTCAAGAGGATCGATGTAGCTTGATGTAGGATAGGGTTTTGAAAGAAAATAAGGTTGAGAGAGGTTATTCGTCTCTAACACAGAATTGTTTTCTTCAAAATTTGACATTGGTGATGAAGAAATTCAAATTGAAGAACATGTTGATGTGCTAGATTCTCGGGATTTTGATAATAGGGAGAAATTTATTTGTGGGTGCTTCAAATAACATCACAAACACAAATATGGAGGAGCAAGATATTTTTTTTCGATCCATTTTCAATTCGACATTGTAGATTCTGATATGGGAAATACTTCAATGTTTTGATTTTTTTAAAGGGGGAAATCATGTCTTTGTCAGGACTCATAAATTTTCTACCTAATATGATGGTTGGTGAAATGCCAATATGTTTTTGACCCGAATGATTCAATTATATGGTATATCTATTTATGGGGAAAAAGGTGAGACTGATTGGATACAACTCATTTGTGTTATCAAATATGATATAAGATTGTTTTATAATTTGAGAAATATTTTTTCCTACCACATAGATAAGGCTGCATATGTTTCTCATGGAATTATATATCTTTTATATAAATTTATATGAGATAAGTGTTTGATTCATAACATTTAAAATAAAAGGTAATTTTTAAATTTAGGATATAATATTTTATATCTTATGTGTATTTTAAAAA
Organism: Viscum album; assembly: GCA_963277665.1. NCBI lineage: Eukaryota > Viridiplantae > Streptophyta > Magnoliopsida > Santalales > Viscaceae > Viscum > Viscum album. The sequence goes on along the minus strand of OY728151.1, from coordinate 1,587,680,396 downwards.
TGAAATTGTGAAGGGTTGAAAAGGGAAACTAGTTAATGGTGAAAAAAGGGAGGCCTTCTCAAGATGTAGTCCACCAAATTCAAGTGGAATCTGGCCACCATAGTTGTTGTAGACCAAGAATCTCTTTGACAAAGGAATACATAGAATTAAATCTAGATCTACAATTTGATGGGATACCACTTTTTAGTTTCTTGATAATTGCATCGACAATGAGTAGGTCTGAAGTAGCCGTAATGTGATCAAGGATTGGGGTCATGTATTGAGAGTCTTTATGATTGTATTGTTCTAATAGAATATCCCAGTTTATGATCAATGGTACATCATTAGGATGAGTTCATTAGAGGGAGGGAGAAATCATTTGGATGTTATAAGGTTGTGTGAGTTTGATGCATAGTTGGATATGATCCCTAAGGTAGTGGTGTTTCATCCATAGAAGGGAGAAATATTTCATCGATGGAACTTTTGAGAATGGTGTTGGAAAGATGATTTTTAGAGAGATGGGAGTGGCACATCAGGGCATGGCTTCACATATGCTTTTCTACACTCTCTTTTTAAAATTAAATTAGTGCATTACATGGATTTTTTTACACTCTTATTCATTGTGGATATTTTGAAATTTCCCTGTGGTTTTTTAATCATCTGCATTAGATGGTTTTACCAAATTAAAAATCATATGTACTGATTTATTTTTTATGATTTATATCACTCAAATATTTCATCAGGTATCTCGAAAAAAATTTATCACGTGATTTTTGTCCCCATATCAAAAGTCTCACACAAAAAAATAATCTTATATAATATTACATCATTCCCAACCATATCTTATGTTCCTAAACCCGAACCCACAATATAGTTCTATTACCCAAATGAATGATTATCCAAAAATCGTTTACCAGTATTTATCCATCATCTATCCAAAGGGGTTATATATTATATCTGCATGTAATACCTAGGGAGAATACACAGTACCCAAATGTGATAAATTAACCTTGTCCATTGTTCATGTTTCCATCATTTCCTTGATAGAAAAAAATGTCAAATGAAGGGAATAATGAAAAAAATTTGAATTCCAAATTCTAAAATGTTAAAAAAAATCATATAATTCAATGATCTCCTCTTGAATCAAATTGTTAAAAATATTTATATGAATTAAACATAGGATTATCAAAATTGGGATTAAAACAACAATAATAAAATTCATACCTTGGGTTTGGATCATTTACAAATTTAGAATATTTTTGTATCATTGTCATTGGTGAGATCCCAGAACTCCATCAATGATAACAATATTTTTTTTTCCTCTGAACCTTGATCCACAACCCCATGATGATCCATGATAGTGCTCACCTCTAAAGATATCCAATATCTCATTAAAGTTATATAGATAACCCTTTTGATTTCTCCATAATTTTATATAAATGAGATTATGGTTTTGGTATATTTATCATATAATTTATTAAGTTATATATTTATTAATCCACCCAAAATCACTTTTTAACCAATCTAATGATGTGCATAAAGGAATTGTCATGAATAAGATAAAGTATTAATTCTGAACTCAATTGTAGTCATAGATTTACCATCTAAGACACCATTTTTTTTGATATTATAATATTTCAAAAAAACATCATGAGAATGAAATATTATATAGAATATTTTTAATATATCTATATCCAGACTATTCAGGCCTCAAAATCACACATGGTATCCATGCCTTACTTAAAATATTTTCATTTAAATATTTCTAAGTGTTAAACTGAAATTTTAATGTCATTACACTCAAGGTGTCAAAAATAATTACCCCTAGTTAGTTCACACTATAAAATAAATAATCACCTTTACACATGCCAACAAAATAAACAACCATGGTCTCCCATGCACAACCCAAAATCAATGTACAATACAACAATCAATATAAAAAATAAAAAATGAAATCACATGATAAAAAACGTTTAGTTTAGAAAAAATTTATTGTTTTAAAAAACTTTTATAAACAAATTTTAAATTGAAATAATCACCTAGAATCATTTTATAATTCACAATGAAAATATAAAATTGATCTTTTACTAAAAACCTTGATAAACCACCATTTTTTCTACCATAATTTAATCATAGAAATAAATACACATATAAAATACCTGAAAATGTAATTTGATAAATAATTAATTGAATATGAAAATTGAAAACAGCAGAACCATTGTAATTCCAGAGAGATATTAGTTATGTAGAGAGGTAAATAATAAAAATCAATTTAATCCCTAAACCTTTGTTTATTATCACATGAATCGAGATAGATGAATACTCCTGAGTCTAGAAATTCAATAAATATCATCAATTATCCATCCACAACACTATTTACCCCTATGGAAACTAGGGTAAAATGAGTATAAGGAAATTAAAGAAGAAGTATGAAATACTAAAATAGTAGAAAAATATAAAGGAAACGATGGATTGCATTGAAGAAATCCACCTAAAATCATAAGGGATCCACCATGGGAGTGAGGAGGAGGAAGTAAGATCAATTAGAAATCCTATGTCCCACAAATGAGGAGAAAATAAGGGGATGGAGAAAAAATTAAATAGCGGAAAAATAAAATTCTTCATTTTAAGAAACCTTTCTAGAAAAGTCATTGTGTGTGTTCGATTGTTATTAATAGATAAAATTAATCGGGGGGAGGGATGAATATTCTCTTTAAATATTTTAAGACAAATACTAATAGAGTATATAAAATATTAAATAGTAGTGAGTGTAGTGTTTTTGAGTTATGTTGTTGCGGAAATAAAAAATAAAAACACAAGGATTTTTATTGGTTAGGATGACCAAGATTTTAGTTCAATCCTCAATCTATTATATTCCTTGAGGAGACTGGTACCCACTAATAACCTCACTTTTTAAGGTGTGAGTACCATATTACATAGAAATTCTTTTAAAAACCCGAATACATAACCCAATATTTTTAAATGAGACTCAATATTGTCTTTATCCATACTTTTGATTAAGTGTTAGAACCAAAAATTCGTTATGGGTGGTAGAATAACCCTAGAAAGGAAATAACTTTTTATGGGAATATCATAAATAAGACAAGATGAAATGTAAATAGAACTAAATAGAAAACCAAGAGTAAAAATACATATAAAAGGAGATAATTAGATTATCGATGAATTTTATGCTCAGTGATCATTGATCACTTGAAGTAACTAATGTCGAAGATGATATCCTTTGTAAATCATAATAGGAGTCAAAAGTTGTATAAGATCGGGAACAATCACAGGAAAAAATAGTGTTGAAGAAGTATTTAACATTTTTTAAATCATTGTATTTGAAAATTGACGTGTTTTTAAACCTTGATGAGATCCCCTTGATCATTAATACTAAGATCATCAATGAGTGTGTACATATCCAATATCAAAATGGATATTTTTAGCGCATAAATATATAAAAATATTATTATTACATGTAGTTTGTTAAATCCCCACTAAATAACATGACAGTACAATCAAGATTTATATTTCTTCATGAAAAATTAAAAAGAAACACATAATATATGGATTAAATCATATTTAAAACAATTATAACTATAAAATAATAGAAAATTTATATAATATTTTAGATTGTACATACAGTTAATGTGTTGTGAAAACACAACATTTGATGAATTTTAAAACTACATGTACAAATGTATATAAAATAATGTTCCAATTTTTTTTACAAAGTCTAAAATTATATTTTTTCATGAATTTATAATAATTTTAACTAAGGAATTATTTATGATAATGTAAATTTCTATAATAAGTAATATTTTAGAAACATAAAATTATAACTAACCGTGGCTAAATAGAGTATTGGTGGTAACTCATGAACTACTGTTGGAAGAGTCCAATGGTGTTTGACTTTAAAAAATCCAAACACTAAAATAATACACATACGAATAATATTTTAGAAATTAAAGGATAAAAAATTCAAAAAAATATAAAAAACAATAAGAATAACTACATAGAAGATTATTTATAGAAAAATATTCGAATATGAAGAATTAATAGATAAAATATTATTCAGATAAAAAATAAGAAAACAATATAGAAGAAAATGAAACAAAAATAAGAAATACAATAACTGATCAGAGTGAATAACTCTTATTGAATATAAATGAGCTTCTTCTATATGTTTTTATATCAAAGGTAATATATAAAAAATTCGTGAAAAGATATCCCACTTTTAATGACCAATGTTCAGTAAATAATTTATCACCATTGATAACTTGTAGGTCCATCGTAGAGCCATCATTGAGTTCCAATAGTGGATCATGAGTCATCGTTGGTATGTAATGGTGACTCGCCTGACTGTTAGGTATAATTGGGTCTCATCAAGTACCCAAATAGAGAAAACAATGGTGGCTAGAAAAAGAATTCATTGACATAAGAATAAACAATAAGAACATTAAAGGAAATGGAAAAATATGAAGATGATGAAACTGGAAAACTCAAATTATGGTGTAAAAAGATAGTTTCATTCAAATAACAACCGAAGACATCATGAAAAAATAGAACCAGCGGAAAAATATTAGTTACAGATGATCAAAAAATACCATGATAGATATTTGTGCACAAATGAATGAAATATAATTATAGATGTTCGTTGGCCTATAAAAATATAGAGTATATGACATAATTGATTAGATGACCAAGGAGGATGTCTAATAAATGAATTAGACGAAGAAAAATATAGAAGAACATGAAGGAAAGAGGTACATGATGGACACTAGTTCACAGACACTAGCAAAGTAAAAGAGAGGGACAACATAAGAAGAAGATAAAAATTGGATAAGAAGCAATACTCTAGGAATTCAATAACAAAGCACATTATTGGAATAAGAGTGTTTGAGAGTTCAATTCAGATCGAACAGAGAGTAACCCTCCACTACATTCCAAGAAATAGAAATGAATTAAAATTATTGCATAAAAATATAATCCCACATCTAAATGGAAAATCTCCAAGCAAACGGTATATCAATAAGGATGTGGTGTACCATTGTTCAAATTGAAATAGAATCTATAAACATATGGTGGGTGACCATTACCATATCTATGAACTGGGAGGGTGACAGATGGGCCTTTTACATAGGCCTTCACACCTTTGGTCGATACTATGTACACCTGATATATGAGCCACACTATGGGCTATCTGTGGCCTGATGACCCATGTGGTGTATACCCAATGGGTCCCCTATGTGGTTAATATCTATCCACATAGCTCACATAGATGTTGTAAAAATGTTTATAAAAAAACCAATCTTATTGAAAAAACAATATCAAATATTTAAGAATTATTAAAACAATATGTATAATACATATAAATACATGAAATTAAAATGTGATTAATAATAAAATTCATTTGATATTGTAAAACACTTCAATATTATTTTATACATATTAAAAAAAGTAATTAACAAAATTGTTAATAAATTAAAACACAATAAAATTTAATATTTCTAGTTAAAAAAGTTATAAAATAATAAGTGAATTTACTAAATTTATATTGAGAGTAATTTATCAAAAAAATAAAAAATGTTAATGTATATAAAATAAAATCAAATACTACCCATTACACATTTTAGCATCAAAGATCCCCCCAACCCAACAACCATTGTCCAAAATCACAGTGTGGCATGGCCTTCCCCGCCACACTGTGACACAGCACACATGCAAACTTACTCACTCATTTGGATCCACCAAGGCCTGACTTTCCTAGGGAATGGTGCAATGATCCATACCCCCAGTTCAACTCAATAATAAAATCAATCTCAAACTGTGAAAACTCCAAAACTTCAAAACATCCTAAATTAAAACATTTAAATTACATGGAGAATGTATACTTTTACTAGTTCCCTGATGGTGATAGGATAGAGAATAAGGATTATATTTTTCTTCTTCAAGAGTTGTTGTTTTGAGATAAAATTTTCTAATATAACAAAAAATAAAAATAAATTTTATGAAATACTTCTATGGGAAAATAATTTTCCATTCTACAAAAATAATGGGAATCAGATATTGTAAAAGGTTGAGCACCTAACTATAATAAAAATTTCACTCTTATTTTCATACAAGGTGCTTTATGATAAACTGACATCTTCATAAGGGTTGTTAGTAAGGTTTTTTATGACTAATGACCTTCTTAACAAATCATTCTACGAAGGCACTTTCAGATAAATCACCTTCTTAAAAACTATTTTGAAGAAGTCGCTATGTCATAAAGTGCACTCTCTTATTCATATTAGTTTTCTTCTATGGTGAAATCATTCATAACTATTTTATATTTTTCAATATTATTATATATTATGTTAATATATATATGTATGTTAATATATAATATTATAAATTTATTAATAAATTGTATATATAAGATTATATTTTTTGATTTATAATACATATATTACTAGAATATATCCATATATATATTATAAAAAAAAATCAACAATGAAATGTTTTATGAAATGGATGTTACATATAATATAAAAAATTACTAATTTATATTTAAATTAAATATCAATATCAATTTTATTATTTGAAAATATTTAATATTTTTTTTCAATTGAAATTAATTATAAAAATTATTAATTTAGCTAACATAAATTATTATATTATTATTGACTAAATAATTATTATATATTATTTCCAATCGAATAAAATATCTATTACAAAATTTATAACTAATTATCAAATAATAAATTTTTAATAATTTAAATAATATATATATATATATATATATATATATATTAAAATTTTAATATAATAATATATTAATATATATATTAATATATTAGTTACAATGGAATGAAATATTAATATAATTATTAATAAATTAATTCATTCTATTAAATAATAATAACATAATTAAAAAAGAAATACAGAAGGTGTTGAATGATTCAAAAACATAAAAGAATTCTGTAAAGGGTGATTTCTAGAAAAACAACTTCTCTTATAGAATTTTTATAATTATTTATTTTTGGTTTGGTTTTATTTATATTTAATTTCATGTTATTATTAATAAATTAATGATAATTATAATTTATTAATGTCATGAAAACAATAATTATGTTACTATTTATTAGTAATAATAATATTATTATAAATAATAATTTAAATAATTTATTATTATTGAATGTTTGTTATTATTAATCATTATATTGTAAAAATGTTAAGTATTGATGAAACAATACATTGTGCAATTGAAATTATTTCACATCAATTATTTTTTTGAAATTATATTCATTTTCAATTTTTATTATATGTTTAGTCAATGATTCAAATTTCATTTAGATTGTATTTATAATTTATAATTTATAATTTATAGTCTTTCAAATCCACATACATGAAAGATTATAACATTTCAAGTAGGTAACTTTGGATGCCTATAAAATAAAAAATATAAGTACAGTTCAAATGATATTTAACTGAAGGATTCAAAAAATAGAAAATTGTTTTAAATAATCATAAATATAAAACAAATCAAATTTTACATGAAAAAACATATTTTATTAAAAACATAAAATTTAAACTCTAAAAAATATACATGCATAAAATATATAATGAATAAAATTTATGTGAAGTTATAAAATTGAATTTAAAAATAAAAAATAATTTAAAATTAGAGGTAAAAAATGAATAATATTAAAAAATTAATTTAAAAAATAATAATTTGGTGAAAAATTTATTTATAAGGATAGATGTAATGTTTTGAAACAATAATATATTGTGTGAATGAAATTATTTTTCATCAATTATTTTGAAGAAATTATTCTCAATTTCAAATATTTTTTATAATTTTATTCAATGTTTCAAATTTAATTTATATGGTGTTTGGAATTTCTAATTTATAGGCTTCCAAAATCACCAAATTGATACATTATTATGTATCAAGTTGGGGAATTTTGATTCCAATAATAAATAAACTATGAGTATAATATAAATGAATCATAACAAATAGATTGAACATATAAAAAATAGTTGAAATTTAAAAACTCATAAATATAAAAAAAAACAAAACTAATTTACATGACATAAACATCATTAATTAAATACATAATATTTTCACTTAAAAATATTTATACGCGTAAAATATAAAATAAATGAAATCTAAATGAAATGACAAAAATTGACTCTAAAAGTAATAAATAATTGAATATAAAATGAATTAAAAAAGATAATTTCAAAATAAAAAATAATTTTGGTGAAAAAATAATTTGTAAGAAGAAATATTTTATATTAAAACAAAAATATTGTTTGATATTGAAATTATTTTTCATAAATTATTTTAATTTTCAATTATTTCTTATATATTTAAGAAATGATTCAAATTTCATTTAGATTGAATTTATAATTTATAATTTATATTCTATTAAATTACCTGGTTGAAACATTATTACATTTCATGTTGGTGACTTTGGATTCTTAAAATGTATAAAATGTGGGGAAAATATATTTGAAAATTAAAACACAAGTTCAATATGTAAAAAATAGATAAAAATAACAAAAAAAATTAATTTTAAAGATAAAAACTAATTTACGAGACACAAATATTATTCATTAAAAATTTAAAATTAACATGTCTACACTATTGGTTTTACTTTTCTCCTAGGGTTCTCCTAGGATTTATTTTTCCTAGGTTTGAATTTTCTATGGAAATTATTCTACTAATGGGTTTTTCTTCGTGGGATCTATGTCATTGACTTGGATTTTCCAATAATGTTTTAGTCATGATGGGTTACGAGTATCCTCCAATGTAGACATGTTTTCTAAACCCTTGGGATTCTTGGGGTGATCACATTTTTAGGTGATGTAGTTATTGCTTCCTGATCAATTCTGGTCCCATACAAATTGCACGTCATGATGGATTCATATATTACCTAGTTCTTTTATTAAGTCATGATTCTATGGGGTTAGATCTTTTTAAGTGTTGAAAAAAAATTTCATTGATGGATAAATAGAGAGATTCAGTTGCTACAATGAAGGAAGAGGATGTGTTTCTATCACATAGAATGAAACTCTAGATCATCAAACATTTTATCACTGAAAGGACCTTCAATATGGGTTCTCTAAAAAAACATTACAGAGCATATGTAATTTTTAATATAGTGTTTCTATTAGAGATTTTTGAAAGGGAATCTTAATCATTGATTCATTAATGAAAGATTTGAAAAGAAAACATTCAATGGAAGGACATAGTCTATTGACAACCATATTATTCTATTGGAAGATCTTAAATATGAGGGGATATTGAAATACCATATTTTGAAAACCGCTATTCTAGATAAGTGTTAAAGGACTCCCATTCGTTAGTCGAAATGAGTGAGTCTTGCATGATATTAGATCCCTCATCATAGAATTCATGTACTGGGATAGATCAGATCCTATAATATGGTTTCTAGTAGTGCGGATTAGAGTTTTGGTTGATGTATCGCTTCCATTGATGTGGGGAATAATTTTATGGATAAAAGATTCAAACGTCTAGCTTTCATCTGAATTTGAAAATCTACCAATATTCTATTTTGTTTTTTTGGGTTTCTTAGGAGCCCTATGAAATTTTGTGTTTCATAGAAGGAGGATGAATAGGGAAAAATAATAATGTAATAAGGTCCTCAGTTTCATTAAAAATATAATGAAACTTCCTTCATTTCCTACTTCAAAAAACATAAGGATCGTGATAGACTTACTAAAGCTCTAAATATGAAATATTTTCAGAACCATAGTAACATTATTAGGTTGGGACTGTGAGCTTCCTAAGCTGATGTGGGTGAGGATTTAGGAGTGGATGATGTAGTTTCTACAACTAATAGGGCTTGTTTGTGAGATAATGGTAATAAGTGTGTTAAACTTGGAAAGATTCCTCTAGAAAAGGTGTTCCTCCCAATATGATCTTTTGTAATAGTGGATGGTATGAATTTACCACCCTAAAACCCATATCAATTTGTTTTGGATCTACCAGATGATGAGTCTACCATAGGGCTTGATTCTTCCATAGTACCATTCCATGATAGGGGATGGCCCTATCACGTCATTAGTGAATTGTTTAAAATGACATTGAGTATTGAAGATAATTGTGAGAGTGCAGAGTGAGAATAGCACTGGAATGTGTGCATGTGAATTCAATGGAACTAAAACATGAATGGTTGATCCATTGATTAATGAGATATATGATGAAAGTAAAAATGTTATAGGAGATGGATCTTACCGTGAAATTTAATATATAGAGGCCTATTTGAACAAGCCTCACATATCCCCATGAAAATCCAATTATTTAACTACCATGGGCTTCGTAATCCATGACCAATATAGATGTTCCAGTTTCATTATTATAAAAGTTTAATTGAAAGTATTTTTTTCTGAAACATTATTAGAAATAAAGACATGATTTTATTCTTAAAAAATATAGCTTCATTGGTTTCTTCCCAGTCTCAAAAAAGGCCATGTGGGGGGACTCAGCCTTCTTTTGGGGGAAGATGTGGATTTGAGAGTTAAAAAACTATGTTCTAACCAAATTTCTATTTTCATTAATCAATGGGATGAAACTGGGTTGTATTTCTTGGGTTTTTAGTGTCTTCCCTCACAGAGGGAGAAATGGAAATTAAGGATCATGATCAAAAACCATTGGGGGATTTTCCCCAGACCATTACTTATTGATGTGATTTCAATTAAATTTCTTTTTTTATAATTTGAAGAATGGTGAAGAACAGAGACCATATTCTTATATGTGATATTTCCATCATGGAACACAGTTTTTAGGGATTTCTATTTTTGGATATTTGGGTAACCCTTTTACATGGTTTCATAGGAATTCTGAACAATCTAGACTTTTTTGAAAAGATGGATAGATTTTTGGGTCGTCTAAATGGATCACCTTATTCTATTCATCCCAATTGTCTCATTTCACCCCTATATCATGTTAGAGTTTTTACCCTAGGACCACTTATTTTAACTTTTATTACATTTATATTTCATGTATTGAATATCAATAAAACTTCTTATTACATATTGGATTCATTTTTTCATGAATATAATGTAATAATGTCCGAGAGAATTCATCAAATTGAAAACCTTATAAAATTTCCCCATTATGATGAGATCCTTGATGTGCTATGATAATTTTCAGAAATAATGTTCCGAGGATGGATAGCATAATATGATTGGAAACATAGTGTATATACTATCATGTGAGAGTACTATTAAGTACATGATGATTCTTCCAATGAATTTCTCACATGGTAATATCCAATATTGGAGGTAATGAGATTAGAAATACCAATGGGAATTCTCTTTTCTTTGGTTCCATCCGATATTCCAATCATGGAGTGTGTGTGTGATGGTCCATAGACTTTAATATTATTATTTATGACTGTTAAAACATGGATACTTTGATGTATTTTGTAAACCATGATGATAAATTTTCCTTGTGAAGTTGGATATGTTGACTTCATCATGAGTGACATGTCACCAATGAGTAAATAGTGGATGTAATTTTCAATTACATATTTATATAAGTTGACACTACACCAAAATCAGAATTTTGAGGTGGGGTTTTAGCGGTAGTTTAGAAAATCGTCTCTAATTATTGGTAATAATCTATTGGTTTTTTTAATAAAACGCCTTTAAAACATTTATTTTTTCAAGAATCCGACACTTACCCCCAACCCCCCCACACCCCGACCATCCAAAGCCCTACCCCCCAATCCTAACGCTCACCATTCTCAAAGCCCTACCCCTGCCAGTTCCAACCCCCACCACCGCTTGTCGCTGGTCTCTGTCGCTCTCGACCTAACCACTCACTGCCCCTATCCACCAGTCCCAACACTCATCAAATATTTCAAGTTATTAAAATTTGGTCTTTAATGATTTATTCTACTTTATCAATAAAAACTGATTCTATATGGGTGGTTTTATCATTATGGAAATTATAATCCCCATAAATTCTACCCTTATATATATTTCATATGTTTACGTATTTTTTCATTAATCAATGTTCTTATGAACAAAACTCCACAAACACTAACAGTGGGATACAAACTTCTTCATTGTACTTGTATTCTAAGTATGTGAAAAATATTGAACATGGTAACCTTATTATTTATGGATTTTATTGCAACTCCTTAAGGATCCAACTGGGAGACATCTCATATTAATCATTCTAATATCCACTATTTAATTGTTGGAGAGTTTTTCATCTCTTTTAACCATCTATATATTTATAATTTTTTATTTTAGTTTTTATGTAACCACTATAAAGATTAATTTCGACATGATATAATATTGTAGTTGGAAAAAATGCATGACCATGATTTGGGTTAAATATAGAAGGATATTTATCTTGTCTTTCAATCATTTGGAGACATCATAGTTTTAAGTAAATTCTCTAAAAATAATTCTTCTCCCATTCCCATGAAAAATTATTATGAAGATTATATTTTTGCCCTTTCTAAATTGTTTTAATTTCCCATTAAACATGAGAAATTTCATTCAGATAATATATATTTTTATTATATTTAATGTTTATCGCCCATTATTCAGAATCATTATTCACATTTATCATCTAATCCTAATGAATTTTATTTTTCTTTGATGACAATTTGACATTATCTTTTACCGTTTTACCTTGAATTATAGTTGATTAGTTTTACTCTCCATAGAGAGTTTATAAAATATCTCTTATGAAGGAATACGTCAACAAAAACACTCTCAAAGTCTTAATCCTCAATAAATAGACTTATATATTTTTCAATAATCATATAAATTTTCACTTATGAAATTGGAACTATTTATCATTTTTATTCAAATGTTTTGTGAGACTCGTATCGAAACCAACCATCTTAGACAATGAAACTTCCATGGGATCATCATCCTTTTCATGGTATGAATTTTCATCTCCAATTTCAGTAATGGGTGCCAATATGTATGCAACAACCTCAATGTGGACCATATAATGGTAATCTTAAACAAGAGAGTAAAAATATCTATGTGATATACCATAAAAATAATTTTTATGTTCATCACAACATAAACACGATTCAGTAGAGGAATCATAATTTATAGATTTAACTATACATTTATCACTCTTAATACATTCATCTAGTTTATATTCCTCTATGATTAATCAAATTTGTATATATTTATTTCATATTTATTATAACCACATTAATATTTATTAAATGAATATATAATTTATATTTCATTAAGAAAATCGATGGAATTTTTTATCTCAGTTAACTGTTCAACACCACTAATATTCACATTATCTATTTGGATAAAAATACCATATAATGAAAAATATTTATCTAATAATTGGTTGGATTTTATCTAAAAAAAACATGAAAATCCTATTGGGTCAGGTGTAGACACCTAAGTGGTCACTACACTGAAATCTGACTGTAGCGATGGTTTAATAAACCGGTGATATTTGTTTAGTAATGTATTAGCAGTTTACCAAAAACCATTGCTAAAACATATATTTTTCTCAACTAGTATATGTGGAAATATTATTCTTACATGGGTGGATGAAATATATTTAATAGTCATCGAGTTAGAAACTATTATTATTGAATGAGAAAATAATTTTTTGGAATGTTATCAATTAATTTATCCACCACTTATGTCATTTGTCCAATCATTCATTATCATTGTTATGTATATATTATTTTCTGTTATTGTGCATCTATTATCATTTTATTTATTTAGGCATGAATTATTTGAAATATTTTTTTTTTGAAATTATAATATTTTATTAAATGACAAAAATTCCTAGGATGAAGCATTATTCTGATGTCAGTCGACTCTCAGTCAACTTTCCATCAACCACATCGACAGATGGTGTTCCATCTGTCCCCCTCCCTACATCATACAAGACACCATCTTCTTTCCCCCTATAATGAATATCACACACCCTATTATCATCCCATCATTAGCTCAGTCGATGCCTTCCCATTCAGGAGCCTTAGTTGTGAGGGAGTAGGGCTCCACTCAGAGTTATAAATAGGGATATTAGAGGGTGACTGTTATAGGTACAAATTTTAATACGGATAAATGTTTTACACATTTTTTTACTACTAAATATTTTTTCATAAAATATATAAAAAACAATACTATGTATAAAAATATAAAATTTTTAGATGTATGGAATATAATAATAATAAATAGTGTTGTCCCATTTGAATCCCATGGGGTCCCATAAAACAACACCATGGGATATCTTTTCGTGATTCTCAGCCAGCTGTCGGCGGAGCCGGTTACCCTTCCCATTATGTGTGATGATTGAAGGAATATGCCTTCATCTTGGAAAAATTATATTTTTGATTCATAAGTAAAGGTAATTTTAATAAATTATGGTGTAATTGAATGTCATTAGGTTATTAAATGATAAAATTTTATAAATAAATCATTGTGTACAAATGTTTTCCCACTTAACCGCGGTAGAACTGTTAGCACGAAAGAGGACATTGAAATTTTGTGCCTAAAATGGAAATATTTGAAATGGAGAATATGAAATGAAGTCAAAGATACTTCGTTGATCACCCAACAAATGTATGATAAGTTACCCAATGGGGTTCCCTATAGAAAAAAGGAATGTTATTAATGATGGGCATCATGATGAGAAGCAAATGGTATTTAAATATATATTTTTATATTAATCTCATTTTAAATTTATACATGTATATAAAAAGTAGATTAAATTTCTTAAATTACTATTAAATTACATTGTATTTATTTAATGACATTTCAATGAAGAATGCATTGAGTCGACCTAATAAAATCAACTCTCACACTACAGGGTCAAATATTCTTTCCAAAAGATGATCCACTCTAGTTACCTTTTGATTAGTTTAAATATTTTTTATACAATAATATCTATTTAATATATTAAATTGTTTATTTATGTTTTTATAATTCATTCAACATTTTTAGGCCACCATGCATCCCAAAAAGAAGTGTGGTTGGATGTTCAAAAAAAATATGATGGGAGTTTTGTTAACAAGCCTACCAAATATGTAAGGGTATGAATTCGTTTTTCATTATAAAAAATTATCATCCGTTTTCACTGTGTTAATATATATTGCTTTTAATATGAATGACATTTTATTTATAAAATAAAATTAAATAACAATGGGATTTCAATCATGCATAGTCCTACTCAGTTTCCCAGGATGACCTAGTTGGTAAAGTCCATGGGAAGGAGCATCCTTGTCGAGTGTGCATGGTGGGTTTCAGGCTAGTATTATATGGGTTATTTGGCAATAAAATAGCGATTAAAAGTGCATATACTCCTGGTAATAGTAGCTCCCAACTCCAATATTCTCAATTAATGTTTGATTCTATGCAAAAAACAATTCAAGAATAGTGGGATCATATATCTGTTTTGAATAAAGTTATGTTTGATTTATATAAGAAGACTTCCAGATCCTTCACCGGGGATTTTGAAGCGATGAATGCGGTGATCAGGTATATAAAACAACTTCAAGATCATTTAGATCAGAAACCTTTATTGATTTAATTTTTAAATATATATTTGAAATATTTTAAAATTTTCAATATAGTGTTCATACAGGTGCCAGCAGCAGAAAGTAGAAAAGGAGATGGAATGTGTGACAAGAAGAGTACATTATTGAGAAATTGTTATTAGAGAGGGTTTTTTAATTTAAAATGTGTGTATTTTTTTTAATATTTTTCTTATATTTTAGATGGGATAGGGAAAATGGGTTCCCAATTTATTTGTTTTATAACTATTTGTATATATTTTGTATTATAACTCGCTATGGAGATTTAAATTTCCTTATGATCATCTATGATGTTTAGTTTATTGTCTGTATTTTACATATAGGTTGATCTGACTATTATATTATACTATATTCCACTTGTTTTTCATGGTTCCTTGTTAATTATGATTATACGCACACATAAATGGTCCTTTAAGGCATGATCTGTTTCTTACACAGATAACTGGTAGATTTGTGGTGTCCTTAGTGGACCAGGTATCTATGAAACATATAAGTATGTAGAGGCACTAACCATTGTTGGTGGTTAGACTTAGGGATAATGAGTAGGGAACTCCTCTTCCATTCACATTCTGTTATTACAAGATTGGGACCTACATTCCTTATTCATTGTTAGGAATGTATTTTACCCATTTCCTTTCCTAGATATTTATCTATCTAATTCAGATGCATTTCCTAGAGATTACTACATGAATATTTTACACCATAGATGTTTTATTTTATTATACCTTTTCACTACTTCCTGGTGGTGAGTGTGTGTGTTTGTGTGTGTATTCACGTACAATATGATAAATCCTCCCACTTCAGTGATATTCTTTTTATGTGCTTGTCACTAGCCCTTCACCCATTGGAGGTGAACATGTGGTGTCACTCTCAACTAACTGGTGTCACTAGTTGGGCCCCTATAGGTCAAGTCGTGACACAAAACCCAATGGTTTTCTCCAATACTGTAATCTCTATTTGTGCATAGACCCTATTTTTTGATCTCTGTCATGTTGTTCTTGGATATGTCGTGGGGATGTAATTGGGTAACCCTAACAATGTAAATTATTGTTGGACATGGAACATAAAAGGATCAATGATTTTTTTCATGATCACATCAAGGTATGGGATCAGTTTTGTAATTCATAGTAGTTTATATATTATTTACCCATTGTGTAAATCCATGTTAGCTTTAATCCATGCTTTTGGATGATTAGCGCATTTATGTATACATAGGGTCATTTCTCAATTGGTATCTTAAGTTTTTTTTTCATATCTTCCCTTTGAGGATTCAATATTATATCATATATAGTTATTTGTGGAGAGTGATCATGATAACATATTTGGGAATTAGGGATATATTGTAGGAACATTTTCACTTCATTTCCAACCATTTGAACGAGATTTTTAATTTTAGGGAGACTTGTGAAAGGTGAATCATCTCATATTCATTATGATTTAATCCTAGCTATTATATTTAGTTTTTTATATTCCATTTATTATTATTCTGATTCATGTGTTAATTGAATTATGATGTTGTTCTCTCTACAGGTTTTGAGGCTAAAGAATCTGCAGCTTTTTTTTTGTAATTAACAATTTAGCAGTTGCTTAAACAACCAGTTGGTATAATTTTCATTTTCAGTGGTGGATTAAATTGTTTATATATTACTGTATTTGTTTGGGGATGTATTTAAAACCACCTCTATATATTGAAATATTTTATTTAGTAGAGGTTATATCAATTTTTGTGGCATTTTTTTGGTGAAGACTTATGAATGTAGTGGAAGTTATAAATCAACACTAAATTTCCATTTTTTTATAAGAAAAAGGCATGGTAAAATTGAAACAACCAACATGAAAAACCATTTATATGATGCTTTATTGAGACCACCATTAAATAGAATGAACCAATGCATGTTGAATACTAACACCAATTTTTTCGGCGAATTCATGAAACTATCATTGAATAATATTTCGATGTTTTAAACTCCTGCTATATCAAAAAATCCATCGCTACATACATATATTTTTTATTGTGATATATTAGGAATTTTATTAGAATCAAACTATTGCATTAAATTACATGGACATGGTTTAACAACATGTTTCTTTCACATAGTTATAAAAAGACATATCAGGCATATAGGATGGTGACACTGATGTGAAACCATCTTGATGAGATATTGTGACAAAGGAATTATATTACACAGTGAGAATTCATATGTGGTTGTAGATGTTGTGATGTTATGTTCTATCATTTGGGTGACATGACCCATTGTTAGATAGTAATTTGGGACTTTAGGTAGACCCACCTAATGTCAATGAAAAAAATTCTAGAAGGTCGCACACTAAGTGTCCCCATTGATTTTTATTAAATTCTATCTTAGTGTAATTAATAGAATAAATATTATTATCAAGTCTGAGTAATAATTTTATTCATGTTATATTGATGCCATAAATTAACTAAATATTTATTTGATTCCTGGTGAATAATATATTTATTTTATTTATTTAATATTTTAATAAATATTTATTACAAATATAGAGAATGAAATATTTATATATGAATAAAAATAATTATTTTAATTTTCAATAAATTTAAGAGGAGTTAGAATGGAACAAGACTGAGTCCAATGACTAATATTAGTTAACTAGACTATTACATGATACTTTTTATTGCATATGTTATCACGCTCCACAACGTTATAATTATATAATTATTATTATATGGCATGTATTTTATTAATGGTAATAAATTTTATTTAATGGATGATATGTAATTAATTTATATTTTATCTTAAATCATAACTCTATAAATATATGGTTTTTTCGATTGTGTAGAGCATCCAAAAATAGAGAATATTGAATTGTTGCGCACAATGAATTCTCTCTCAACTAATCCATCTCTATCCCTTTAAAAAAAGAGTAGTGAAAGTGATATTTCATCAAAAATGAAGAATGATATATCATGAATGAACAACTCAAGACACTTGAATTCTCTTACTAGCGACCATAGATATATGTGGTGTTTCTTGGATATCATAGGAGTTCCTTTGGATCCATGATAGATGGGAATTTATTCTTGTATGCTTACTACAAAATTAGGGTCATCTTAAAGGGTCTTCTTGGATGATCAACATTAAATAATGAATAAATTTCCTAGGCACATTTATTTATTTGATCAAATATTTAATAAATTAATTCTAAATATGATGTGAAAGATCCTCGTTCATGGATTAGATAAAAAATTATTAAAATAATTTTTAATATATCACCCACCTCTCAATGATTCCACTACGTTTGGAACCAACATGTAGAATCAAATTGGTATCATTTAAATTTATAATCATTTATTTGATAGTTTATCTATGTGAAATTATGGTTAGATTTTCATTTCATGATATAAATTCTTTAATCCTATTTGAATTAATATTAGGTTCGTTAAATATTTAAATTTATTAAATGGTTAAGAATAAATACAGAACAACCAAATATTCCATAAGGATGTTCGAAATATTTGAAATGTAATTTTGGGTTACATGGTGTGAAGACAGAGCACACAATGTATAACCATGTACATTGTATCTATATGCACCATGAAATTAATTAAATGTAGTTCAGTTATTTCACATCATGTGTTGACTGGATCAACCATGGAACACGAAAAGGGGAAGAATAGTGTGTAGCTGACATGTACACATCATGTAGTTCAACCAATATAATATACTAAAGCCTCAGGTGCGTTAAATTCATATACAACAACCAAGTTACATTCCATTTAGCTTGATTTACCTGCGGTGTAGTCCCCCATTAAAGTAAAAATATCAAATTTATATTAAATTTTAGAATCAAATAATTAATTTTGTTAATATTTATTGTCACTCCATTGTGTGTTTAACAATTTAATAACAGTTTTAGAGAATTTTAAATGATCAGTTACTTTGTTGTAGTTAATATGTGATTAATAGATTTTATGTTTATCTTCCCAAAATTCCATTAATGATGGGTATCTCTAAATTTTATTTTAATATCATTAATATGAAAGGGAATTAAAAAATTAATGTAATAATTATTATATTAAATACTAAAAGGAATAATAAATAAATAAATACTATCCATTTACTTTTTCATATTTATTGCATGATCGACCATTCATGAGCTTTAATAAGACCTGAGTATGTATTGGTTGTTTTAATTTTATTTATTTCATGAGGATGAAATTATTTAAAATTAAATTAAAATATGGCATATGAGTCATCCCTACCTCCATTATTGTGAATTAAATATGGTTTAAATAAATATTTATGTAATCACATTTAACCAACCCTTTGGTTTCCCTCATCCGTGTGTGAATAATAAATATTTTTAATTAATGAATCATCCATAGGTGATGGAGTCAGTTCAAGATGGAACAATAATAATGCTAACTAGGGTGATGCATAAGTGGACATGTGGAATGATGTAAATTAGGACTAGACTAGTAGTAGGAGTTGTTTCTCCTAGAACAAAGGCTGATTTAATTTGTGGTCAATAATTCAACAATTAGATAAGTCTTATGAATGGGTCATTTATTTAATTTTTTATTTATGTCTATGAAATTATTTATGTTATGGATACAAGGCCATGATCACATAAATCAATTAATTAATGTTCAAATAAAAAATGAAATAAAAAAATTATGTATAAATGTTTTATCCATCAAGATTTATTAAATAAGAATAATCCATATAACATTAAGAATATGTGTAAAGGATAAAATAAAATAAATTTTATTGATAATAAATTAATATCCCTCAATTAAATTTTATGTTATACTAAACCTTCCATTAGATAGTGGGGAAAAACCATAGAACTAATTATAACACTTAGAAAATTTACAGACACATACATTTATCTTGGAGTTCTCATGAGATATTTGGTTTTACAAAATAAAAATTATTTTTATTTTAAAATCAAAAGTTAATTTAATAAAAATTTTGAGGCTGATTTTGAGGAAATCCATCTCAGAATTTCACTATTGGGGAATCAACTCAACAGATTAAGGAGCTACAAATCCATAGTGGGAAAAACCGCCTACCTAATTACTTTATATGGTTTTCATGTACAATGTTTGGACCACTTAGAAATTTAATGGGGATCATTTTATGTATAATGATACAATAATGAGATGTTCCATGTTCAATGGTGAGGGATATTGAGACATGTTAATATAGAGGTAGATCTAAAAAATAGATTAAATACATTTAATTAATTTTATATCACATATTTGGTTACAAAGAAAAGTAATAATAATCTGTTATATTTAATTTAAGAATAAAATTAAAATTTCTTCATCCACACTATCCCTATGATCAATACTGGAGAATGATAACTCCTAACTGGAGGAAACACCCAGTAGTGTTTTAGATTACTTTGGGTTATATTACACCATGAACATAAATCTCATGTTCTAGAATCCTCAATTCTTGATCTTCCTGCTAAAGAGGTGAGTGGTAAATATATCATTGTCTATGGAAAACATATGAGTGATGTGGTCTATGTTCGATTTTTTATTATTTAATAATTTTCTAGTGAACTAATGAAGTCTCACGAAAACATGGATGTGTATAGCATGCTTGAGGACCTCTCTGGTCTTTAACAGGAGAGATCTAACCAAGAACTATTTAATATTTACATGGAAATCATTTAGATAAATCTTGGAGAGGGTTCCCTAGCTAGACATCACATAGTAAATATCATTGGCTATATTGAGCGCTTAGTGGTTCTAGGGTTTAAAATCCCGATGAATTGAGTACCAACCTCATTTTGGCATCACTCCCATACCTTCTCCAACTTTTTTGTTAATTTTTATATGATAAATATTTAAAATTATCAATCAGATCTTCTATGTATTCTTCACCAAGTAGATAAGGATATGAAGCATGATAAACCTTTTGTACATATGGTGGACAAACGGAAATAGAACAAAAATAAAATTACACCGAAATCTTCTTCACACTCTTCTAAGAAGAGGAAGATCAAATAGAAAGCAAGGGAACATTACGTTTTCTATTTCAAATGTGGAAATAATGGCTACAAGAAGAAAAATTTCACCTATCCAAAGATGCACGTGGATTCTTCATGTGTATTTGTTCTCTTGTGCAATTTCTCTATTTGTACAAATTGGGTATTGTATACAGATTTTTTGGATCAAATATTTATTATAATAAAGGAACCATGTAGATTCATAAATATTAACATGGAGAGGTAGATATCCAAAAATCCAATGATGTTTAAATTAATACAGTAACTATTGGGGATGATTACCTCATGTTACCAACCAGAATGATTTTGGGTTTAATGGGTTGTTATTATGTTCATTCAATTTCCAAAGACATTATTTCATTTTCCAAACATGATACATATGGATTTATTTTAATATTTGGGTGAAAATGTTTCTTATTTTATAAATATATAATTTTTTTAGTAATTAACATTTAAATAATGGTCTTTACGTGTTGGGTTACATGAACCAAATAATGGAAATCTTTAATGAAGTTACCTCACAAGAATCATACCACATCCAACTTTGACATCAATGAGTATGTCATGTAAATTTAATGATATTAACTAAAATATATAAAGATTTATTTTTAAATTCTTTTAAACTAAAACCTCTTGGAATATTTGACATATGGTTACATGAAAAAATAACCAAATCCCCATTTAGTGGGAATTATGAAATGGATAAATAGATTATTGAATTTTCTCATACCAAATTTTGTGGACCATTTCTGATTGATGTAAGGGTTGAGTAATCATACTTAATAACTTTTAATGATGATTTTAGTAGATATGGATATGTCTATTAATTGTGGTGTAAGTGAGATTCTTTTGATAAATTAATGGTGTACAATAATGATGTAGAGAACTAGTTTGGTAAGAATATTCAGAAACTTTGCTCAAACCATGGTGTGAAATATCGTCTTTAAGATTTTACTGATTATGTATGTGAGTTTTTGATTTTATCTCAACTAACTATTCTTTATACTGCTCAATAGAATGGTTTAATAAAAAAGGAACCATACATTGTTGTTCATGGTGAGATCAATGATGAGTCATGTTATTCTTCCATTATCTTTTTGTGGATATACATTATAAACAATAGCGTACATACTAAACCAAGTTACAAATAATGAAATATATAGTATAACATACCAATTATATAATGGAATGAATCTTGTGTTGTATTACTTACACATGCGGGTTTGAGAAGAATTTTTGAAGGACTCTTTAGGTAATAATCTTGCTCCCTAAGGCAAAAAGTGTATATTATGGCTATAGGTCTATAGCCACCGGTCAAACCATGGATATACATCTGTAGCCATGATTTCCACCATGGAAGCAGAGTTATTGAAATAGTTTGGAACCATGGATATTGGTAACTCCATAGAAATATACAACCATGGTTTTCAATCATAGATTTATATCTACGTCCAAAATTTGAACCAAAGCTATAGAGTTATAGCCATTGTTCCAAATCATGGCTAGAACCCATGATTTACAGAAGAAAAGAAAATACAAGGTCTACTACCATGATATTAAACTGTGGAAACATCATTCGGTTTCCATAAAAAAATTCAAAATCTCTACTTCGCCTTCCTCACCCTGAAGCATGCTTCTAAAACTCTTGCAAAGCTCAATAAAATGACAATAAAAGAGTAAAATACTTACACGAGGTGTAATGGTATTGTATTAATAGAATATTAACTAAATGAAATTGAAAAGAGGGTAGTGAAGCACAACACAATGAAGATATATATAGAAAATTGGAGTAGGCATACATAACTAAATGTCCAATGTGATACTTATTCCTTCTCTTGGAACAGAGAAAATATATTCCATGTTTAATCATTTATTTTTACTGAGGGGAGAAAAAACATATATTTGGTTGTAAAAAAGGAAATCCCAAAATTAGTAGTATAAGTAACACATAGAACACCCATCACAAGACATGGAAAACTAGCTGCTCAATCAGTACATGTATGAGGTGCCACAAATCCCTCACATGTTTAGGGATATGGTACTTCATTGGGCAGTATAATTTTGAAAATCAGCCCACTTACCTCATGTGGTGCCTGTGTTGGAAATTTTTGATGCACCCATGTCTGTGTTGGAGTAGCCTATGGAGTTGTTGATGCTTCAACAAGAGAGGTGTGGATGGGGGTGGTGGGAAGGAGGGCCACTACAAGTAGAAGGGGAATGTAAACTCTGCATGATTCCATAAATTTAAACTATTCACAGCCTCACCCACCTTCACAACTACTCAATGCAATATTCCTTCATTAAGAGTGATAAAACAAGCTACTAAACAAGAGTAGAACAATACACTCTATTCATACCAACACTCTTCTGTTTCCTAAATTCTTTCACTATATGATGAAACAGATTACATTCATCCATGACGGATGAAAACAATTCAACGGTAGTGAAAGAGGGTATACTTAATAATTACCGCCTCATTAAAGAATCGCTAAAATTCTTTCTTAACCTGATCCATGAGATCCCACTGAAAGAATGAAAGTAACTTCCAAATTGAAAGAATATATGCATAAAAAAGGGGAAACCACGAGGACTCAAACTTTGAGAACCATTGAATTATAAGCCATAATAATCATGACATAATGTGTAACCTCAAAAAATAACCTCAACCAGAAGATTCAAATAAGAAAATAACAAATAAAATTGAGATGCATCCTATTAACTACATTGTTAATAAATAAAAAATTGAGAAAATAGAACTCAAAAACACTAATATCACCCACTGTAGGTGGAATCCGACTATGAGTGATGTGGATCATCCTTAGATTCCACTCTGATATATCCCATGCATAGAGGTGAAAATGAAATTAGAAGCAATAGTGAGAAAATTATATATCTTCTAGTTACAGGAAACATTCTTCATGTTCTTAAATAGTGATAATTCTTCTGTCACATTCCCTCATTTAGGATAGTTACTTCTACCAGTTTCATCTATTTATAAACATATTTATGATCATTATATTCATAAAACACATTGAATTTTTTAAATTAGGGAAAACATATATTTCTTACTTCCATTAATATTTCCTACTATTAATGATATATTGGGGTCTCCTCTTGATACCTTCATTTCTTTCGATTCTACTATTCATTTCCAAATGAAAAAAGTTAGTGAAAATAAAAAACCATCCAACTAAATCATACTTCATGTGACATTGTTGTCTCAGTAAGGGTGATATTATAGAAACTAAACCTCCATTAAACAACTCAATAGCCTACATTCACACAAACATAGTATTTCATGTTTCCCTATATAAAGATAATTTTATAGAAATATGTTTTTGAATATTACATGCACCAGTTTCAGTATATCTACACTAAACATTCCATGAATATAAATTAATAATTTTATTTATTCCTTCTAATAAATTTCTCTGAGTACCCTATAAATCTGACTTCTTTTTTATAGTATTAATCTCTTTTCCATGTTTTTCAATTCTAAAAACCGTCTCCATTAATTTTCATTGTAAATTATCTATGTGAGAAATATAAGGGTGATGAATCATGGAAAATCTAACAATGAAAATATATTTTTCCCCATAGTTATCCATTAGGTTTCGAGTATGTGAATCATCATAAAAAGATCTACAATATCTCAAAATAATGTTTTATAACAGCATGATTAAGAAATCAATCAAAATAAAATGTGGCATATAGAACCAAATTCTAGTACTGTACAGGTATCTGGACTAAAAAGCATGCATATATCCTAACTAACATATATCTAGTACATGTCATACTATCATAGCATAAATTATTAACAATAATATTACCTTTCATTCACTAATCAACATAGGATAACCCATGCATACCATGCTCTGATATATAATCCATACTAAAGTGAATGGATTACCTATCTCACTTCATACATGGGAATTTATCACACATTATTTCAAAAGATCTATATAAATTCCATAACTATTATAACAAAGTCATTTCCTTATCATCCATGGATATATATATATATATACTATATAACATACCCCTTTTCATATGAAGATAAATATCAATGTCGTGATATAAATGTCATCAATTCATTATTACTTGTATAGTGGCTACAACCTGAAGGTATATTCCCAAAATGCTCATTCACCTATGAATGTTAGTGGTCCCATCAATAAACCAACCCCTCATCCCACCCTTGGGATGATTACTAATACATTCCATATGTGACACTAATGGATTCCCTCACTAGTATTTCCCCAACTGTTATTATATTTTCTCAATTGAATGCACATCTTTTAGGAATTTTAATATATCATGATGATGTTATTTAATCAATAAGGGGATTAAATTTCATGAAATTTGAGGATTGAAATTCTGAATCACCAGAGTTTATTCTATTTCTCAATCAATTCTAAACCATTTGAACCCTGTTAATTGCGACTTGAAAATTGAACCTTGATACGAATGTGGAAATCAACGAGTACTGATGAAGGATATCCAAGTAGTTCAGTGAAAACTAATTACTTATGTACTAGGAAATGAATTATTCTCAGTAAGGTAGTGAATTTTATCTAGTTAAATTTCATTGTGATGTTAAGATAGAAATTGTAATATTTTCAAGGATGGTTGTTTGTGTTTGATGAAAATCACTAAATATTTTCTTTATGTTTTAGCTTTTTAGGTGAATATTCAGTTCATGTTTTCTAAAAATGAGGATACTGTCATCTATAATGTGAAGGAAATTTCATATTGAGTTGGATGAAATTTTATGTTGACCCCATGAATGTAGATTAATGTTAATACCTAATAATGAAAACATGTTTTTAAAATAATGAAATGTTTATAGATTTAAAATTAAATGGGTATGTATAGGGAACCTACCTCAACCACAAGGATGTATACTTATGATGACGACATATTGATTATTACTTTTTTCCACTAGTATGTATATGAATTTTCACATATATATGAATCCTTTCCCTTATGTACACATTTTCATTGTCAAATATTCACAACGGTTTACTTAGATATTTTTATATACTTTCACATACCCCCTTTCACATACAGTAATTTTCAATTTTCATATCTATAAATAAGCACACCTAGTCCCATGATATATATTCATACTTCTATTATTGAATGTATATATAAAGGGGGAACTTATACATGTACATTCCTACCTATTCATAGGCATTTAAGTCACCATCATCAACTACGACTCAAATCCACCTTAATGAGATCCAAAAAAAGATACAAGAAAAAAGGGAAATGAAAAATCAAAAAAGTCCTATTTAAAATTGGGACAAAGAATAAAAATGGACGAAGCATTACTTGAATTTGATGTCGAAGTCACTACCTTAGATGGTGTTTGATAAAACTGACTGCATCATATGAAACGACATATAAGTAAATAATGTGAAAAGAAGTGAGATATAATTACTTCTTCTATATATGTGATCATTGTGTCAATTTTATGTGATAATTGATAAATGAATCCATAAACAATAATGATAAAAGAATATTCAGATTGATATATACATCAGAATACGGAATAACATGATTTTTAATGAAGGATTTTTGTTCAATAGAAATCTAATTTCATTCAATTCATACACTATTGATCGGTATTATGAATAATGTGAAAACATAATACACAACATGATGAATTTTACTATATGATTCCTTATACATTGGTGCATATTTATAAGAATATACCACTTTAACATATGAATAATATGTTTTATTAAAATCATTGATAATCATTTTGAAATGATTCCAACTATTTTGGATATTATTTTCATATAAAGGCCCATAAAAATTAAGAGAAAACATCATACCAAAATTTATGTCATTTATATTCCCATTATGAAATATAGGTAAAATTTATTTAAAATCACAAAAAGTATAACAATTTTTCCATTCAATGGTTAATTAATTAAATTTAAAATATTAGGTTTTCTAATATCTCTCGTGGTCTAAACATGTGTTTCAAAACAATGCTTATGGACCTTAAATGCTTTATGCCATATAATAATCTTGAATAATTTTATGATTTCTTATAGTTCACTTCCTTTTTTAATATTACATGTTGAATTTTAATTAAGATTAGAAGGATGGAAAATTTTTTATTGTGGGGTTCTCCCTTATATGAGTAGTACGAATTTAATTGAAATATAAATAATAAATCCCTCCATATATATGTTTTTCTTGTCTTTTCATAACCTTTAAGAAATAAAAAACCCATGTTGAAGAAGCTGTTATAGTAACTATAGTCAGTAGTTTTTATTTTTTAGTTTCTTTCTAAAATTATGGATGACTATACTCTATTTATATATTTTCTATTTAGAAATTAATCCCTCTTATGTAGATGGATTATTTCCTTATTATTAAAAGGATTTATCTATTAACAAAATATAAGGGTAATATTTTAATGACATATCAATACTCTATAGGATATTATCAAATTATTGCTTAGTATACACCCAAATTGGATTGTCTCTGAATAACAAATATATAAGTGTATTAGAAGATTTTTATTAACAACTATATTTATAATAATTTAATCATGGATTTATTGTTCTATACAATAAATTACATAAGTTTTTATAGTAATATTAAACTTCTATATTAATAACAAAAAATTTATACAATAAAAAATATAACATAACAGTGACATAAAATATTATATTTGAAAACAGAAAAAAATTATATATCTGTTATATTATTATTATGGAAGTTTTGCCTTTAAATTATCTTTGTAGTCATCATTGGTTAATGTATTTACTATTAATACAAAGAAATCATCAATCAGTACACTATAAGAGGAAATAAAGGAGAAATGAATTTTAAGTAGAATCTATGTTTATCATCACAACTACATGAATCAATATAGATTCACAATATTCTCATTTTATATAAACAAATTATCATAATCCAAATCATTGTGTAACAGCTCTGGTTTTATAAATTTATAAATTATTTTGAGAAGCATAATCTAACTCTTGAAATTTCACATTGGATAGTTGAATATAAATATATTTTTATGTCAGATTCACAGAAATCTATGCACATCTTTTTTCTATACAAGGAAAATTAGAAAAAAGGAAAAAATCAACAATAAAAAAATAAAAAAAAACATAACAAAATGAGTGAAGGGTTTCTCAACTGATTCGTCATTGTATCCATATTATCCTTATATTCTTTCAAATAGTGGATCCACTAACTTAATGGTAAGAATATATGTCATATACAATATAAATTATGTGGATTAGAAAATAGAACATCTCAATTTCTGGATGAAACAGAACATGGTGAATGTAAATATCAATGTGATTTTCATGAGATAAGGATATTTGGGACCATAGGTAGTGGTGAATGTATAATAGTTCAGAGGGCCATCCACATTCCTGCCCATAGAATAGTTTCCTTGAAGATAAACAATGAAATTGATAAGGAAATAAGACGACAACTTCTTGTTGAGATACAAATTCATTGTAAGGAACCCTGCTACTTGTATGGACATAGACATATAGTTCACATGGATATAAAACTAGAAAATTTTATTATGAATCCTAAATGAGATGAAGAGATAATAGATTTTGGTGTAATTGATGGTCTAGAAAATTCCATTACAATGTGTATCAATTTCATCGAAACTGTTACATACATGTATCATGAATAGATTTGGAATGAAAAATGTTCATATCCAACTAAAATATGGAACCTTGTTCTGGCACTATTATGATTTGGTAATGAGAGATTCCATATATAGCCAATATAGGACCTTTTAATCTTATTTCTATCATATTTATTATAAAATATAACTTTGTTATTTTCTGGTGATTTTGAAATCTCAAAAGTTTATATGTGTTAAATGTACAGGTGGTTAATGTGCACAAACTTATGGAATGGTAAGGGTGTGAAAAATTAGATGATCTATTTTCATGGGCAATATCCATATTTTGGTTATTTAGAACTCCAATTAAGTGAAATAGAATAGAACAAAATCATAGTGAAATCACAATCCAAGATGATAAATAGGAAACCTATATCTATAAACTTCAGTTTCTATCAAGAGTAACGAGAACAAAAATTAAAACAATAATAATGATGAATTTATTAAAAAACAGATTAGAGTATGTATTATTAAAATAAAATATCGAATACTAAAATAACCAAAAAAATGAACACAACAAAACCCATAAAATTCATTTATCCTATGTCTTCCCCTCCCTGGTTTATCCCTTATGTATCTGTTATTTGGATAACAATTGAGAGGTAAAGTTCTGAGGTGGGGAGGTGAAGGGAGAGGATATAGATGCTATGTTAGAGGAGGAGACTAAGCTAGGGAAGGAAGAGGTATAAGATATTTAGAAAAGTATAATTCACTGAATTAAATAAATATAGGCAAGGAATCATGAATTTCTTATGTGAGGCAAATGAGTATCATAATGAATAATTGTTAAATATTTATGTTAATTAAAACATTTAATTGTTGTTTATATATTTATTTGAATTTTTATTTATTTACTAAAATTATTATATAAACTATAATGACTTCATGGTTTTGAATTTTTAAAAAATATTACCATATAATCTCCATGAATTCAATAAAATTAACATATAAACTCATATTTGAATGAATTAATTTAAAATATAATCACAAATACATTTAAATAAATATAAATATAAAGTGAAATGCATCACTTTGAATGAGTTTTTAATAAAGAAGTATTGATAGATGGGATAAGTTTTTACATGCCATTGGTAAAAATATTCACTCTTTTCAAGTAGATCTTCATTCTTAAACTTTTGGATGGCAGAAATTCATCCTCTGTCATACACATAAATCAAGAAGAAGATGAATATAAAATAAAATAATACTATTTTATATGAATTAACACTATTTATATAAAATATAGACCAACCAAATGTTTAAAATATAATGCTAACCTGACTATTTTTCCTCCAGCTCCACCTTCCCCTACCTTCAAAATAGAAAAATACATACAAAAGACATGAAGTGACCCTAAAAATTAGGAACATTTATAATATTTTTCTACCAATGACATTGTACCTATATATTGTATTGATTCATTAATATGGAATACCACTATAATAATAATGAGATGTGTGTGTGTGGGTGTGCATTATGAGATGAATGCAGATATATGTGCATATTTAGAGTGGATATGGGAATTCCACTTAGAGACATTAGATAAGACTAAATAAAAATAGTTTGATGTGTGGATAATCCAAAAAAATGCTAATGTAGAATTCCCCTGACCTAGATAAATGAACCTCAAGATAACAGTAAAATAGGATAAAAAAAACATCAATTCAAATCTTACCTATTTCAATTCTTGAAAAACATGGCTCTGTAATTGAAAAACAACTTCAATTGTGCCTTCCTAGAGCTCTATGATGAAAGGTAAAACTCGCAGTTTGACTAATGCAGTTCTTAAAAATATAAAATTTCATCTCTATAACTGTACAATGCACCTATAATTGGATTGTGGGGAACCTAGATTACTAAAATAGAGTTGAATAGGGTACCATGATAAACATGAACATTTCACTGAAATTTCATCTAGAAATATAGAAATTAAAAATTCATTGGGAATCAACTAATTAAAATTGTCACTATGTATTGGGCATTAATACATTTTTATTATTTAATGTTTCATATTTACCATAATAGAACCATTCAATTAAAAAAACATGTTGAATATTAACCATGTTCTAATGAACGTATTCTTCATGAGAGAGATAATATTATTCTTAAACCTCCAAGTATTGGATAACTAGGAAAAAACATTAGGAACCCATTTTGAATACAACTAGAAAAATAAAATGACAATCTAAAAAATCATTTTTTAACTAAAAAGAAAAATGAAGGAATATTAATTGAAAGGATATGTTAGTGTATAGATATTTATAAATTAAAAATTAAATAGAAAATATATATTTATACTAATTTCATTCATTAGTATCAAATATTATATCAAGAAATGATGTGCTTATATGGATCTTAAAAGAATTTACATTTAATGTAACAGGGAAAATTTAGATGAAATGAAAATTATAAAATAGTTAAATTAATTATTTGAATAAAAATAAACTGTAGCTACTGATATATTGATTAAATACATGTTCCACATATAATAAAACCAATTAAACATTAAAAAAATTACATACACTCATGGGTATTGAAGATTAATTGAAGGAATAAATGATCAAAATCAATATAGATAATATTAAATATTCATAGACCATCCAATTTCTTCTAGTATAAAATGTATCATCAGTATGTTGGGTGACAATTTTAGAGGATGATCTAATTTGGATATGAAGATAAAGGCAATTCGGTGTGGCCAAAATGTTTATGGACAAATATAGAGTGAATTATTGTAGAGAATAAGTCACATTGAAAACATATTGTAATTTTGATTCATGGTTAGTAAACAACAACGATGAAACCGAACATGAGTTGGAACATAAAACTTCCTAGTTTTTTATTATAATAATTTTTCTCAATAGACTCATTTTTAGTAGGGGAACCTTTAAAATTACCATCGATTGAAAAGGTATGGATGAACTGTCACTAGAAATAGGTATTAATTTCATGGGAGAGCAGATTCTATGAAGGAGTATCCCAAAAAATATTTTATGAAAATGTATGGGTCATATTGTGTTGATCCCACTCATGGAATGTCTCAGTTCGGTCATTGCACTGATTGGAGTATAAATATAGGATGAAGTGGGTGTATGATGAGAGGAACGGACGATGAAGGTGTTCAGAGGGATCGCTTGAAGGAGGGTCAAACTGAATGGAGAATCCAGTGAGGATTGGCTGATGGAGAAACAATCAGTTAGTGAAAATGGAGAAGGGTTTTTTGGGTGGGAGATGAGTCACCACAAGGGAGGATATTGTGGGTGAGAGATGAGTGACCATGGAGATAAATTATTTAAGGAGCTGTTTCCATGTGACATAATTTCTTCATGGATTTACCCATTCTAAAGCTATGGTTTTCAATTAACAATGGCTATATCGTAACCTATATCCATGAGACAATTAAACCCTGACTATAGGTCATTTTTCTAGTTGTTATCGATTATGTCAAGGATCATGATACAAAACATTTGGAACATGAAAAAATTCCAAAAATACCTATTTAATATGAAATTGTCTGAGAGACACAATTATCGAATAGGAGTACTAGAGAGGCTAGATAACCCAAATGGAATGGTTTTCTAGTCTCAAAATATGATGACTCATTATTATATTATAATAATTATCCTCTAACCTAAAAGGAAGTAGTAATTGGAACACATGAATCCATGTGGAAAGAAAACCATGAATTTTAAAATGGATTAAATGTACCAATACCATGTCTAAATTTTGATAGACCCTCCCATATATGTAAAACCCATTTTTTAGAAATGGTTATTCAAGAATAAACTATACATGGACGGAAATTTCAGTACCTATATGTCGTGATTGGTACAAAAATGTTTTAAATAAAGACTAGGTGTTGAATATGACAAATCCCTTTCACCAATTGAAATGATAACATCCAAATGAATTGTAATTTAGATTGTGGAATTCTAGGATACTAATATTTGGAAAATGGATTTCAAACTAACTTTCCTTGAGAGGAATCTTCAGGAAGATTACTATATGACAGATCCTAAAGTGTTTGTGAATCCAATGGATTCCAACAAGGTATGAATGTTGAAAAGATGAATTTATTGATTAAAGTAGGAATCCATGTTATGGAACATTTATTTTTATGATTCCATAATGGAATATGGTTTCATAAAGAATGAATTTTGTAACTAAATGTAAATATCTTATATATTGATGTGATGTTGAGCGGTAAATATCCTATCAAACTCTATTGTGATAATTCTGCATCGGTGGCTCTTTCAAAAGATCCAATGTCACATCAATAGACAGAGTACATAATTTAGAAGTATCATCTTTTGATTAATTTTTCTAGAGAGGTGAAGTTTTAGTGAGAATTATTTCTACATAATACATCATGAGGACCCCATGAATAAATCCTTGAGTCCATAGAATCATTATTATCATGTGAGTTCTAGTGGACTTAAGGTTGTAGGTATTTGTTATTATTCCACATAGATGTTTTTTTATTTGTTTTCCCTGGACCAAATGTCTTTACATTAATTAAATATATATTTATTTTATTTAATATTAATAAAACATATAATTACATATTTTTTGGTGTTTTACATGACAATAATTTAATAATATCCTATAATATACATTGCTTTGATAACGTCATAGCTGTTCCCCACTATTATGAAATCCATGATGTTATATGAAGATATTATAAAATAATATTGTGCGGTTGGATAACATAATGTGATGGAACACATAGTACATAGACTGTCATTTGTGAGTCCTCATTAAGGGTTGAGGATTCTACTCATGATGTTTTCACATGGTTATCTTCAAGACTAGATATTATGACAACAGACCCACTAGAACGAATTCTACAAGTTTTGGTGTCATCATATATTTCTATCTATGAGTGTGTGTGATGGTCCATATACTTTATGATTATTATTTTTGAATGTTAAAACTCATATACATAGATTTATTTCATAAACCATGATAATAATAGTTCCTGGATATGTTGGATACGTTAGGAGTGTCATGAGTTACATGTCATTAATGAGTAAGTTGAGGAAGGATTTTTAGATTACATATTTATGAAAGTTTATATATCGACCCTGTGATTGGAATATATCTATTGCATTAAATTCCATAGTTATGGTTTAATTACATGTTTATTTTAGGTAGTCAAACAAATACATATCATGCAAATAGATTGGTGATACAGATGTACATCCTTCTTGATGAGATATTGTGATAATCGGAATATATTATAGAATGAGCATTTTTATTTAGATTTCAACATTATGACATTATGTTCTTTCTCTTGGGTTCATTGACCCATTGCTAGAGAGTAATAAGGGACTTTAGGAAATCCCGCCTAAGGCAAATGAGAATGAATCCTTGAGGGTCACACACTAAGTGTTTCAATTCATCTTGATTAAATTCGATTCAAGTTTAATTCATGGAATAAATATTATTCACTAGTATTAGGAATAATTTTATTCGTGTTATATTGATTTAATTAATTTAATAAATATTTATTCTCCATGTAGTGAATAAGCAATTTATTTATTTAATAAATATTTTAAAAAATATGTATTCTCCATTTTTTTAATTTACTATTTATTTATGAGTAAATTTTTTATTCAACTATTCAATAATTCTAGGGGAGATCAAACGTAATACAACTGAGTCCAATGATAAGTATTAATTTACAATATTATTATATAATATTAGTTATTACACAAGTTTTCTTGCACCAAAAAATAATAATTATATAATTATTATGTGGCATGGGGTATATTAATAAAAATGGATGATATGTAATGGATGGTATGAAATTACATAATATTTTATCATAAATGAAAACACTATAAATACTTGGTTACTCATGTTTTGTATAAAATAAAAAAATTTAGAATAGAGAATTGTTCCACACAAAAAATTCACTCTCAACTCCTCCTCTCTCCCTCTCAAAATGATACGTGTAAGACAGATTTTTTCAAGACCAAAGAATAAGCATTTAAGAATGAACAATGTATGGTGTTAAATTCACCACACTAGCACCCAATGATCGAGTGGTGTTTCTTGGAAATCATAGGAGATAATGTGGATCACCACTAGATGAATTCTATCGTTGGATCCTCAGAGTGAAATGAAGGTAATATGAATAAGTATTTTCAGATGATCAAAATTCACCAAAAAAGAAATTTTCAAGGATCCTAAAATTAATTATTCAAATATTAAATAAATTAATTATAAATTTTATGTGAATGATCCTTTCTCTTAGCTTCTAGAAATGATTATTAAATTAAATTTTAACATATCACCAAGCACCACACACTTACGTTGTGCCTATAACCAATACAACATTGTACCACTACCAAATCCTATTGATACATCACTAGAGTCTGGGAAAATTAGGCATGAATATATTTTAAGATTTCTGTTCTTTTTATAGATGATAAGAATTTTCATTATATTTTTCGCTCTTGTTAGAAGAAGGGGGAACACAATATCATAAAAAACATCCATCGATCATCTTCCATGATGAAATGTTCGAGTGATGGAAAATTTCGAAAATGTGATTCAAAATGAGATTATAACAAAATAAGTATGAATGTATCACATTCTCATCCCCCTGCATATTAGGTTTTTCCTCCATTTCAATTTTGGAAGAGGAATTGGATTCCAAAATTATAATAAATAACTTTATTGGCATATATGCATCCATGAATACCATATAAAATAGGGAAATTCAATACACTCTTTTTTCGTTAAAATGACTTTGTGGGGAGACAATGGAATTCCATATCATAACTTACTGATTTTGAGGGTATTTATATTTCAGAAATTAAGGGGAAACATTAACATATGAATCTAGTTGCCTAGGATCTCTTTAGCATAGATGAATTGGTCTATCCACTAGATAATTAGGATTTCATTGACCCAATAAATATTAAAATTATTAATATAAATCTTTCAATAAATTTTTCAGATGATGAAATTTTTTTGTTGCTAAATAAATTTATCCTAAACAATGTTAATGGGATGGGTGGGTTCTATTCCTTATTCATTATGAAATATTGGAACAATTTTGGACTAGAAATTTCAGAACTCATGAAGGATATTTGGATAGGAAAAGATAATTTTCATTCCCATAACTAAAAAATTATTATTCTTATTCTGAAAATATAATACCCCACTTTTTTCTAGGATTATAGGAAAATCAGTCTCTGCAATGTGACTGATGATATATTTCCAAATATATTGTTCTATTTTCTTCGTCCTTTGATTTTTTCTGTTATCTATGAAAACCAACGTGTTTTTGTCAAAAAGATACATATCTTTGATAATTACATTGTTTTCCATGTGGTGTTTTATACCATTAAAACATTATTGATCTCAAAAAAAATGTTTTATATGTCCTGGAACCTTGACATCACAATGGAATATGATAGAGTTTAATGGTAATTTCTATAAGTGGTTATTAAAAATTGGGTTTCTACTTGAAATGGATTGATGTCATCATGGAATGAATTTCATTAGTTTATTTCAATATTAAGATGTATGGTGTCCTTTGTTTAATATTTTCTCCCTTTAGGTTTATATGGAAGGGTTTCCCTCTATCCCCATTTTTTATTATATATTATGATGTTTTCCAATCTTTTATCACTGGTATCTTGGGATTATTTCATTCACGAGGTGACTTTCTATCTGATGATCCCTCATATTACCCACCTTTTCTTTGAAGAAGGCAGCTTACTTTTTTCAAGAGCTACACTGGAAGAATTCAGTTTTATTCACCATATTATTCATAAAAATGAGATGGAATCTAGGAAATTTATTAACACCTCAAAATATGAGATCTCCTTTAGAAATGGATTTACTATGGGTAGGATTGATAGAATCCACAATGCTTCATGGATTTTGGTGGTTGATAAGTTAAAAAACCATATTGGGGTGCCTCATGTATTTGGGCGCAAAAAACAAACACTTTCATGTATTATAGATAGGGTTCAAAATAAAATTAAGCAATTGACTAGAAAAAGGGTCTCTATGGTTGGTAAATAGATCCCACCAAGTCATTATCCTAGTCAGTCCCCACCCATGTGATGTCCCTCTTCATGTTGCACTATTACTTCATTGACCAATTGCATGCCAAAATAGAAAACATCTTATAGTCATGAACAATGGATGAAATAATAACCCCTAGATGTTTTGGGCCAAGATATATCTCCCTAAGTCATTCTATAGAATGGGATTTCATGATTTTTACCATTTAATGATTCCTTATTCACAGAGAAAGAATGCGTTATTTTGGAGCATCCCTTCTTACTTTGTGCTAAGGCCTTTTACCAAAATAAATCCCACACTCGTAGTTCAGAGGATCCCATCTTGGACCATGCCAGATCATTCTATAGTGGAGTTTTTAGGTGTCTCATAATATTCATGTTAATGGACTATATAGTAGGATTGGTGATTGTAAAAGTGTGGATATTTGGAATGAGTCGTGGATGGTGGATGGTTGTGGATCTATGGTAACTTCTTATATTCTCTAAGGGTATAGAAAATGCAAAGGTTAATTATTTTTCTATTATAATGGAAACAACTAGAACAATAAAACCATGAAAGAATGATTTAATGACTAAAATTGAAACATTATTTTGAGTATTCTAGATATAAGGGAGATATCAGCTATTCATAACTGGTGATGAATGACTTCCTGAGGGGAATATTAAGTGAAAAATTATTATTCTATCATTCTTGATACATCAAAGCTAGGTTCAAAAGAGACAAGGAAAAACCTCAGTTGAATTTTGATTCCTCCCAAGTCATGTTACTTTTGGATGAAATCTCGCATCGATAACCTATTTCTTATGGTGTTCCCCACTGTTATCCATGATTATTATGATCTAAACTTACCAATATATAGGGTGTCATCATAGAATTCTTTTCATGATGTTTTTGGATTCCCATGAGTCATTGGTGTTTGATATGGTTGGAACTAGTGGGCCAGTTCATTTATGGAATAAAAGTCATTTTTTCTCGAGATTCTTATGAAGTTGTCATCATTTGTGCCATTGGATGTTTATAATGATTTGGGCCCAATTGAATGGATGATTTGGGTTCTGATTAATGAATTTGTTTTCAATCATTAGATAATACAAAACAATTTTAAGGAAAAATATTCCATCTCTTTAATGACCACATAGAATAATTATGATTCATAGGTTACAAGAAATTAACTGAAGTATGGATCATCTTCTTGGTAGTCACCCATGATCAAGATGATGAATATTAATATTGATGAATCAGATATTGATGGACCCTTCATAGTTATTGGAGTGATCAATCAACATTATTCTTGATTAACCATTTCTTATAGTCAAATGAATTTCTATGACTATGGGGTCCAACCATTGTAGAAAAAACAAGAAATAATTTCTGGTATGGAATTTGATTTGGATAGAGGAAGGAGTTACATTATCATGTAATTATACATTCTGATGGTTCTCCATTCAATTTCTTCCTCGGAGGTAGGCCTTCAACAATTTGGAATGTTGGATGGGAAGATCCATTACTTTTGTCTCTTTTCTCAATTTTCACCTACTATGTAACATCCCAAGGATGTAATGAATATTAGACATTCTTATCTATGTAAATTTATGAATTAGATTGTTTTTTAGTGGCTTAAAACGAGAATAAATCCAATCTTAAGCATGGAATACACTAATATTTTTAAAAGATTGTTTTATTGCCTTTTGATGGAAATCCATTTTTAAATCAAAATTTGGAGAATTTTATATTCTCTATTTGTCGAAATAAACTTATTGTATATGATTTGGAAACTGAAATTTACTTTGGATAAATTTTTGGTATTTTTCTGACAAAGTTCATTTTTAATGAAAAGTGAAAAATACTGCATTTTACATCAAAACTGCTTTTTCATCTAATTTAATTATATGGTTATATAATCTTTTTAATTGGTTTTAAAGTAAAAATATAAAATATTTTTACCATTTAATCCAATGGAGGTCATTGGTATTAATTTCACTTTGGAATTGGGCATAAACAAGTGCAAAACTTTTCAAAGATATTGTTTCAAAAAAAATGGCTATTTGTTTGACAACAGGATTTATTTTTAATTTAATTATTGCAATTTCTGTGTTTGTAATTTGGTAAAATAGATTCCATATTTGGAATCAGAAGTTCCATATTATTTAATTAAGACTCATTTGTTTTTGGACTTTGTGAATAGTAATGACGGTAATAATCGTTAATCATCTTGATTAATTAGTAATCAGGTAGTTATGGATAATAAAATAATATCATAATAATAAAAAATGACACCAACATGTGTACTAATACTACTGTTTGTGTAATGGACGACCATGGGATTCCTTGTGCTAAAATTGGGGACCCCATGGAATCACTTTTGTGTGATAATGACTTTTTATATTTTTATTTTTTAAAGTAAATATAACAAAGAATGTATCACCTGAGTAAAAAAAATTAATTTTTCCTACATAAAAT
This sequence comes from Viscum album, assembly GCA_963277665.1. NCBI lineage: Eukaryota > Viridiplantae > Streptophyta > Magnoliopsida > Santalales > Viscaceae > Viscum > Viscum album. The sequence goes on along the minus strand of OY728151.1, from coordinate 1,587,640,673 downwards.
ATCTCTTGGACTATATATAGTCATTGGAAATATAAAAATATCTCCTACATCATAGTATTTTTTTTATAATTTTTAGACATTAAATAAATTAAATCATTTTGGACATCATGATGATGCACCGATTACCTCATTAATGAACGATTTAAATAAAATGAAAAGATAATGTAAACTCTAAGACATAAACTTGTATAATACCTATTGGATGATTATATTTCTAACCCTTATCACCCTCTCCTCGAAATACATCAATGTGGGACCTTTAGAATCCAAAACTCATTTGAAAATAAAGTAACATTTTATACCTTTCCAAGAGTGCCCCTCCTATCCTCGTATAAAAGGCCCCCAACTATACCTCCTTACCCACACTTCTCAAGCCTTTGGCTCCGCCATGTTCTGCTAATTTTGACTCTCCACATCCCTCTCCTCATCATAGAATCCTTAACTTAGTAGAAATATCTTCAAGATACCCTTTTGGTTCTAACCAAGAGGAGTAACCCGATTTAAAGGTAAATAATTCTCTAATGTTATTTTGTTTTATTTTTCTTCTCCAACCCCTTAAAATATTTTTATTAATTTATTTTGTAAAAACACCAGTATGTCAAATATACTAGGATGGTTTTATAAGAATTATTCGAGCTAAAATTACACACACCTACAACTAATGGTTAATGAACATTCTGTTTCCGTGGATGGAGAATTTCTGACTCACGAAATGATGATTGTTCAATATTCTTATAACACCTTCAATGGTGGCCATTATGATGTCACTATTTTAAAATATGATATATAATATGTTTATGTTTTCGTTATGATTATTTATTTTTCATTTATGGAATACCTTTATGGCTTCCATTATGGGTATACACGATATCTTCATTTTAGGATGTGCGGACTACCGCCTCCTCAAAGTGATTTGATTCGTTAATGCCATATTTGGGATATATAAAGGATGGAATTAATGATATTATATATGATATTATACTATAATTATAATATACATTTATATCATTATGATTCCATTCCTTAAAAAATGAAATAGAAATGAAAGTAGCGTTCTTGCGTACGTATGACTTACAGTCTCCATGAATGGTGCATTTCATTTCTTACCTCTAAATGTTATGTAATATTGTACACGAATGTATATAATTGATATATATGACATATATGATATATAAATAATGAATATAATTATTGATATAATGGATATTTTACCACATGAAAAACTTTTAATTAAAAAGAGTTTAATTTTGACTCAAGTACCAATGATCGACAAAACTACCATTATTAACTTAAATAATTTCATACTGTTCATAACATGGTAATAAGTGATATAAAAGGAATATGGAACTTGAAAATTTTTATTAAGCATGTATAAATTAACTCAAGTTTATTATTCAGGATGTTAAAGAATGATCGGGTCAAGTCGGACATGAAGTATTGGACTTCGTCTCATTCTCCTTTCAATGAGGCATATTTTTTTTATACACAACATTCTTTTATATGGTGTATAAACCCCGTTGAATTTTACGTCTATTCAAAAAGAATATTTTTTATATGAAGCGTTTTACTAAATGACAAAAGGAATGTTTTTTTGTCGTACGTATGCAGCGACAACGACTTCTCTGCCGCCGTGACCATTATTTGAGCATAGGCTTATTCTAAAAGCCATAATTTTTTTTAAATGAAAAATATATACCTTATTTTACTTTTCATTCATTTTGGTATTGGAAATGTTTTTCATAATGTTTTTATTATATTAATACGTTGTATTGATATCTTGTGATTTAAATGTGGAAATGGTATGTTTCCTTTATGCATGTTTTATGTTATACGATTATGTTATGGTTCTTGGTCATTGTAATGAAGACGGGTGGTTCCGTGATAAAATAAGGGCAGGTGAGCCCGATATAGCTCTCGAATTCATTGGGTAACATTACGGGGTTAAACATTAAGGTTTCTCCAAAGAGATTTAGGGAATATACTGCGATGGGTATTCCAAACGTATCCAAGAGGGTTACTCTCTACGTAAGAATGTTATGAATGCCTCAAGTTACATTTATGTTTTAAGATTTCGATTATTTATTCATGATCTGATGAGGTATGTCAAAGTGATTATGTTTTATGAGTAATTTATGATTTCATTGATTCTTATGTATAAATGTACTCATGTTTCCTTTCAATATTTTTATATCCCTTACTGATCTTTTTATGCTCATCCCAAGTTTTTGAAATGTTTTTCAAAGGTCAAGGGAAAAGTACATGATATGATGATAGTGTGAAGGAAGTGTAAAGAAAAATACATATTTTATGTTAAATATGTTTCCGTTGATGGGAAAAATGAATACTATATTTTATGTTACTACTTTGTTTAAATGTAGAATGTAATGCATGTTTTATGATCTAATTCTATAAAACTATAAACCTGAAAAGATCCTTAATGTGTATTCATGAGGTAACTCAAGATTAAGTAATGTTTATGGCTGGGGCCTTATAGTTGGTATCATAAGTCGGTTTAGATAACTTTAGGAGTTAGAATTCTATTAAATGATTATCCAAAAATATTATATTATGGTAAAATTGTAATGATATTGAATTAGAAGATTACCATGTTGCTTCATCTAATACATGTTTTTTCAGAATGGTTTTCCATAGAGGAAACATGGAAGCAGTTCTTGGAAGGCATACAGAAGGAAATAACCATCCGAATCAGCATCCTATGATGGTTAGAATTGGAACTGAATAGTTTGTTGTAGTAATGGTGCAGTTGACTCAAGAGATAAATGGTGGTGGTATCCATGCACGAGATCAGCCAGATCAACTGTAGAGGAACATGTTAGTGCTGGAACATTTCATGAGGAAACATACACCATCATTTAGAGGATTATCTGACCCCGTGGTAGCTGAAGTGTTGATTAAAGCACTAGACAAGATTTTTGATGTCATGGGGTGTTCAGACAATCAGAAGGTTAGTCTTGCTAATTACCGTTTGGAGGGTGAAGCAGATCAGTGGTGGTCGATGGTTAAAAATATCAGGGACGCTGATGAGATTGATGATCTCGACTGGGATGAATTCAATGGTATGTTTCTTGAGAAGTATTTTCCAAAGGTTGTTCGACATAGTATGGAAAAACAATTCTTGGAATTGAGGCAAGAGGAAGACTCAATGGCTGCCTATGATGAAAGGTTCACTCAGTTGGAATGGTATGCTCCAAATATTTTACTAGACCTTGATAGTAAAATCAATCATTTTTACTCAGGATTACAGCCAAAATATCGAAGGGCATTAGCTTCTCGCGAGTTCAAGAGTTATGAAAAGCATGTTCGATGTACTGAGAAGGTGTAAATGGAGTTTTCCGATGACCAAGTGTTCTATAACAACCAGCAGAAGAAGAGACCGAGGTGGATGGAGAAAGGAAATAATTCTTCAAAAAGGTCTAACGGTAAGAAAAATAAGTTTCTAGTTTGTGATAAATGTGGTAAAAGGAATGCTGGGAAATGTCTTCTGAATTCGGGAAAGTGCTATCAATGCGGTAAGATGGGACATAAGGCTCGTGATTGCACTAAAAAATATCAGGGTGATGGTAAGACCAAATTTGATTTACAGTTAGTGAAATCCTTTAAGTGTAATGAGATGGGTAAATATTCAAATGAGTGTCTGACAAAGATCTCGAGTAATGGGAAGCTGTCTGACTACAAGAAAAAATGAGTGTTGAAATCCTTTTCAACTACTTCAGCAGATGCTGTGCCATCAAATGAAGTGGTATCAGGTACATTGTTTGTTTTTTCAGATTATGCCAGTGTGTTGCTTGATTCAGGGTCTACACATTCTTTCATCTGTGAAAAATTTTCTAGTAAAATGGGAATACCATCTCAAGAAATGACTCCTGAACTTGTGTTAAAAATGCCTAGGGGAAATGTTGAGGCAAAAAGAATTTATAAGAATCTTCCTATCCTTATCTGTGGAAAAAACCTACTTGAAAACCTTATTGTTTTACCTCTAGTATAGTTTGATGCTTTCCTGGGTATGGATTGGCTCTATATTTACCGTGCTAAGATTGAATGTAGAGATAAATAAGTTTATTTTCAGAAAGACTTTCATTTTGTTTACAAGAATGAACCCTTACTATTGATAACATATCAAGAGGCCGAGAAACTTGTAAAAGATGGAAATGAATGTTACCTTGCACATATTCTTGAAAACAAGGGAACTATTCAGATTAATGATGTGCTAGTGGTAAATGAGTATCCTGATCTTTTTCTTGATGAGTTTCCTGGAATAATACCAGATCAGGAAGTTGGGTTTACCATTGACTTAGTTCCTGATGCTAATCCAATTTCGAAACCCCCTTATCGAATGGCTCAAACTGAACTTTTAGAGTTGAAGGAGCAATTGAAAGATTTACTAGAGAAAGGTTTCATTCGACCTAGCACATCACCATGGTGTGATCCGGTTTTATTTGTTAAAAAGAAATATGGTTCTTTGAGACTTTGCATTGATTATAGAGCCTTGAATAACATAACTGTTAAGAAAAAATATCATTTTCCTCATATCGATGATTTGTTTGATCACCTCCAGGGAGCTCAGTATTTTTCAAAGATTGATCTAAGATCGGGGTACCATCAGTTGAAGGTAAAGGAAGAAGATTTTTTGAACACCACATTTCATACAAGATATGGCCATTATGAAGTTTTAGTTATGCCTTTTAGGCTATCCAATGCACCTACTATATTCTTGGACCTTATGAATAGAATTTCCCCTGAGTTCTTGGATATGTTTCTTGTTGTTTTCATAGATGATATTTTGGTGTTTTCCAATAGTATAGAGGAGCATGAAATACATTTAAGGGTTATTTTTGAAACCTTAAAAGAAATGAAATTGTATGGGAAATTCAGAAAATGTGAGTTTTCATTGAAAAAAATTTCTTCCCATGGTCATATTGTTTCTAAAGATAGAATAACTGTGGATACTGTAAAAAGAAAGGTTTTTGAATAATGGCCAAGACCCACAAATGTAACCGAGTTTCGTAGTTTTCTTCATTTGGCAGGCTATTACCGAAGGTTTGTTAGAAATATTTCACGGTTATATAGTCCAATGACTAAGCTAACTCGGAAGGGTGTTATGTTTATATGGACAAAATAATATGATGATTGTTTTTAGGAACTGAAAAGAAGATTGGTGAATACTCCAGTTTTGGCCAAACCGTTCAGGAATGGTGAGTTTGTTATCTACAGTGATGCTTCATTGTAATGACTTGGTTGTGTCCTAATGTATAATTATCAGGTAATTTCTTAAGCTTCATGACAGTTGAAAACTCCTGAGGTAAATTTCCCTACACATGATTTGGAATTCCTTGCTATTGTTTTCGCTTTAAAAACATGGAGGCATCATTTTTATGGAGTAAAGTGTGAAATATATATTGATCACAATAGTTTAAAGTATATATTCACTCAGAAAAAACTGAACATGTGACAGAGGAGATGGATAAAATTATTAAAGGATTATGATTTTACAATTCATTTCTATCCGGGAAAAGAAAATAAAGTGGCTGATGCTTTGAGTTGAGAAAGTAATGCTTCATTAAAAATGTTGTGTTTGGAACGTGCTCCTTTGGATAAGGATTTGATGAACATTGTCATAAAAGTTGTCGGTGCAGGATGTTATTCTGTTTTGTTTCAGGTATCAGTGATATCTTCTCTATCAGAAAGAATTAAGTAAGCACATAAGCAAGACAACAAGTTGCAGAAAAAGGTAGAGTTGGTTAAGATGGGTATGTTGCCTGCAATAATCATTGATAATGATTGTGTTTTGAGATTTGGGAAGAGATTGTGTGCACCGTGTGATTCACATTTGAAGAGAGACTTGTTATGTGAAGCTCATAGTTCTTCGTTTTTAGTTTATCCAGGTAGTACTAAGATTTATAGAGATCTTCGAGAGTATTACAGGTGGGATGGAATAAAAAGAGACATTTCTGATTTTACTATGAAGTGTTTGACTTGTCAACATGTTAAACCAGAGCGACAGTTACCGAAATGGTTGCATCAGCCTTTACTAGTTCCAGAGTGGAAATGGGAGAATATATCCATGGACTTTGTTGTGGGATTGCCGAACACACCATGAGATAATGATGAAATCATGGTTATTGTTGATCGCTTGACTAAATATGCTCATTTCCTTTCTATAAGAGATACTTTTTCCCTAGATCAACTTTCCCGTTTGTATCATAATGAGATAGTCATGTAACATGGAGTTCCTCTCTCTTTTATATCTGATCGTGATCCCAGGTTTACTTCTAACTTTTGGAAAGGCCTTCAGAAGTCGTTGGGTACTGAATTAAATTTTAGTACAACTTTTCATCCTCAATCAGATCGGCAGTCAGTACGGACGATTCAGACTTTGGAGGATATTCTACATTCTTGTTTTATGGATTATCAGGTATGTTGCGACCAAAATCATTCTTTGGTTGAGTTTTCTAAATAATAACAGTTTTCATTCCAGTATACAGATGGCACCATTTGAGGCACTATATGGGAACCAGTGTCAAACTCCAGCTTTCAGGGATGAAGTGGGTGAAAGGAATTTTATGGGACCAGAATTTGTAGAACAGTTGGCAAAAAAAGTTTAGTTGATACAGAAACACATGAGAACATCTCAGAGTAGATATAAGAGTTATGCGGACATCAGGAGGAAGGATCTCTCTTTTGAGGTAGATGATCATTTTTTTCTCAAAGTTTCACCATGGAAAAGTTTGATTAGATTTGTAAAAAAGGAAAGCTGAGTCCATGGTTATTTGTAAAATAAGGAATTCTTGGAGAGAGATCGATCAGTTGCATACCGAGTGGCTTTACCTCCGAGTTTATCTCACGTACACAAATTTTTTCATGTTTCAATGTTAAGGAAGTACATGCCAGATCCATCTCATGTCTTGAGTCCAAAGGTAGTTGAGTTGGACGAGAATATCTCTTATGAGGAAAAGCCGGTCCATATTCTTGACCACAGGGAGCATGTGGTGCGGAATAAGGTGATTCATCATGTAAAGGTTTTTTTGAAAAACCACATGAGCGAAGAGGCAACATGGGAATTTGAAAGTGCAATGAGGGATAAATACCCCCACTTATTTGATAAGTATATAAATTGCAGGAGCACAATTTTCTAAAGTGGGGAATGATGTCCCATCCCAAGTATGTAATGAATAATATATATTCGTATCTATGTCTATTTATGAATTAGATAGTGTTTTAGAGGCTTAAAATGAGAATAAATCCAATCTTAAGAATGGAATACAGTAATATTTTTAAAAGACTGTTTTAATTCCTTTTGATGGAAAACCAATTTTAAATCAAACTTTTGAAAAAAATTTAAGATATATTTGTCAAAATAAAATTATTCATTATTATTGGGACATTGAAATTTACTTTGGATAAATTTTCGGTATTTTTCTGACAAAGATCATTTTTTAATGAATAGTGAAAAATACTGCATTTTACATCAAAAATGCATTTTCATCTAATTTAATTATATGGATAGATTATATTTTTAATTGTTTTTAATTTGTAAATAGAATATATTTTTACAATGTAATCCAATGGTGGTCATTGGGATTAATTTCACTTTGGAATTGTACATAAACAAGTGCCAATTTTTTCGTAGATATTGTTTCAAAAACACTGGCTATTTGTTTTGAAAACGAGAATTATTTTTAAATTAATTGCTGAAATTTCTTTGTTTGGAATTTGATAAAATGGATTGAATATTTTGAATCAGAAGGTCCAAATTATGAAATTAATATTCTTTTGTTTTTGGACATTGTGAATAGTAACGACGGTAATTATCGTTAATTATCTTGATTAATTAGTAATCGGGAAGTTAAGGATAATAAAAAAATATCATAATAATAAAAAATGACCCCAACCTATGTCCTAATACAACTTTTTGTGTCATGAACGACCATGTTATTCCTTGTGCCAACTTGGGGACACCATGGAATCACTTTTGTGTGATAATGACTTTTTATCTTTTTATTTTTTAAAGAAAGTAAATATAACAAAGAATGTATCACCTGAGTAAAACATTTTTAATTTTTCTACATAAATGATATCTTGGACTATAAATATTAATTGGAAAGAAAAAAATATTTCATACATCATAGTATTTTTTATATAATTTTTAGACATTAGATAAATAAAATTATTTATGACATCACGATGATGCAGGGATTACCTCAATAATGAATGATTTAAATAAAATGAAATGATAATGTAAAATCGAAGAATTAAACTTGTCAAAGACCTATTGGATGAGTATATTTGGAACCCTTATCACCTTATCCTCGATATACATCAATGTGGTACTTTTAAAATCTGAATCTCATTTGAAAATAAAGTAACATTTTATACCTTTCCAAGAGTGACCCTCCTCTCCTCTTATAAAAGGCCCCCACCTCTACCTACTTACCCACAGTTCTGAAGCCCTTGGCTCGGCCAAGACCTGCTCATTTTGTCTCTCCACATCCCTCTCCTCATCCTAGAAGCCTTAACATAGGCATAAATCTCTTCATGAAACCCTTTTGGTTCTAACCAAGAGGAGTTACCCAATTTAAAGGTAAAGACTTCTCTAATGTTCTTTTGATTTATTTTTCTTCTCCAACCCCCTAAACTCTTTTTATTCATTTATTTTGTAACAAAAAAAATATTTTCATTATACTAAGATGTTGTTATATGAATTATTAGAGCTACCCTTACACACACATACATCTAATGGTTAAATAACATACTATTTCCGTGGATGGCGAATTTCTGTCTCACGAAACGACGATTGTTCGATATTCATATAACACCATAAAAGTTGGCCATTAAGATGTCACTATATTTATATATGATATATAATATGATAATTATTTCCTTAATCTTCAGTATTTTTCATTTATGGAATTTCTTTATGGCTTCCATTATGGGTATACATGATATTTTCATTTGAGGAAGTGCAAACTATCGCCCCCTCAAAGTGATTTGATTCGTTAATGCCAAATGTGGGACGTATAAAGGATGGAATTAATGATATCATATATGATATTATACTAGAATTATAATCCACCATTATATCATTATGATTTCATTCCATAAAATATGAAATATAAATGAATGTAGCGTTCACGCGTACGTACGACTTACTTTCTCCATGAACGGTTCATTTCATTTCTTACATATAAATGTTATGTAATATTGTAAATGCGTGTATATACTGTATATATATGAAATATATGATATCTAAATCATGAATATAATTCTTGATTTAATGGATATTTTAACACATGAATAACTTGTCATTATAAAATGTTTATTTTTGACTCAAGTACCAATGATCGACAAAACGACCATTATTAACTTAAATAATTACATAGTGTTCATAACGTGGTAATAAGTGTTATAAAAGGAATAATGAAATTGAAAAAGGTTCTTAAGAAAGTAGAAATTAACTCTATTTTATTATTCAGGATGTTAAAGAATGATCGAGTCATGTCGTACATGAGGTATGGGACTTCGTCTCAATATCCAATCATTGAGGCATATTTTGTTTTATACACAAATTTCTTTTATACGGTGTATAAACCCCTTTGAATTTTACTTCTATTCAAAATGAATCTTTTTTATACGAAGTCTTTTACTAAAAGAAAAAAGGAATGTCTTTTTTTGTCGTACGTATGCGGCGACAATGACTTCTCCGCTGCTGTGACCATTATTTGAGCTTCGACTTCCTCTACAAGCCATAACTTTTTTTTAAATGAAAAATAAATAGCATTTTTTACTTTTATTTTATTTTGATATTGAAAATGGTTTTAATAATGTTTTTATCATATCAATGTGTTGTATTGATATTTTGTGATTGAAATGTGGAAAATTTATGTTTCCTTTATGCATGTTTTATGTGATACGATTATGTTATGGTTCTTGGGAATTGTTATGAAGATGGGTGGTTCTATGATAAAATATGGGCGGGTGAGCCTGATATAGCTCTCCAATGCATTGGGTAATGTGAAGTGGTTAAACGTTAAGGTTTATCTGAAGTGATTTAGGGAATATACAACGATGGGTATTCCAAACATAACCAAGAGGGTTAATCCCTACGTAACAATGTTATGAATGACTCAAGTTACCTTTATGTCTTATGATTTCTATGATTTATTCATGATTTTATGAGGTATGTTAATGTGGTTTTGTTTTATGAGTAAATTATGATTTCATTGATTATTATGTATACATGTACTCATGTTTCCTTTCCAAATTTTTATATCCTTTACTGATCTTTTTATGCTCATCCCAAGTTTATGAAATGTTTTTCACAGGTCAAGTGAAAGGTACATGATATGATGATAGTGTCAAGGAAGTGTCCAGAAAAAATCCATGTTTTATATCAAATATGATTCCATTGATTGGAAAAATTAATAGTATCTTTTATGTAACCCCATTGTTTAAATGTGGAATGTAATGCATGTTTTATGATCTAAATCTCTAAACTCTAAACCTGAAAATATCCTCAATGTGTAATCTTGAGGTAACTCAATATTAAGTAATGTTTAAGGCCGGGGCCTTATATTCTCATTCATCAATGGAGAAATTAATGAGGCATCTCACCATTTGGAATCCCATGGTCTTTCATTCAAATTATTTTTCTTGTTTTTTGACTTCCATTTGTGGATGAACTCTATTATGTTGTCTGATCATCAATCTCCTTCATAATGATTATTTTACCTAAAAAGATAATATTTAAACATAAATATTATATATATAAATAATATAATAAATATTATATAAATGAAATTTATAACATTAACTATAAAAATTATAATTAATTGAAAATTAAAGGAATGAAAAAAAATACAAATTAAAATTAAAACAGAAAAAGGTTCAATAGAGAAGTAATTTATAAGTAAAAATTTTATGTTTTGAAGTAACAACAGTTTTTGTTATTTGAATTTTCATTTCACCACCCTACGTTTAATATTTACATGTCGTCTTCTCAAACACACTATGAAAAATTCTATGATAGCATTCATTAGATTTCACATCAATTGGAGAATATTTTCATTGATTTAACCATCAAACACACATTTTTTGGGTCTTAAATTAGTTAAAATGAATTTTTGGTCATCACAAGAAAAAAACCTCAGTTTTATGCACCTACAATGACTTTAATTGTAAAATTAATCTACAATTTTTGTCTAATTTCCCAGAAATCTGAGCTCATTTGTTCCTTTTACATTATGTGGCCAACATTTTTTAAGACCATCATTTTCTAAGAAATCCTTATTGAGTTAGTTTGATCACATCACTTCTAGGTTGAAACATCATCTAATTGAATGCATTAAGAATAATTATAAGATATATTTCATAATATTTCACCTTAATTGGATATCATTTTTTATGGTTTCAATCGTCAAAAACAAATTTTAGCATTTTAAATAACTGAAACAATTTATTTGTCATCATAGGAAATAAAAAACTCAGTTTGACAAGCCATTGGTTTCTATAATTCCAAAACGAAACTAGAATTATTTTCTTGTGATTTATTTATCTGATCTCATTTTGAAGGATTTTACTATGTGGATCACATTTTTAAATACCATCATTTTATAAGAACTCCTTACTTAAAATTTTCAATAACAAATTATGTCAGATTGACACACCATCTACTCACGCATGTCAAAAATAATTCTATGATAACGATCAGAATATTTCACAACAAATGAAGATCATTTTCTATGAGTTTTACAATCAAATTCAAATTTTTGCATTTTAAATAACTAAGACTAAGTTTCAATTCACCTAATGAAAATAACACCTCAATTTTATGTGGCTTCTATTCCTATAATTCAAAATTAAATATAAGGGTTTTAAAATGTTGATTCAATGTAATATGAGCTCGTTCATCCAGTTTTAACTCAATGGAACACATTTTAAAAGACCACCATTTTCTACAAACATCTTATTTAGTTAGTTTGATCACAATGAATGTCAGTTTTACGCCTAATACTCTATCAAAAGTAAAAAGTAATTATCATATAGATTTCATATTATTTCACATCAATTTGAGTTATTTTCTAATTTTAGTAACTGTCACACGCCTGTTTTTCTAATTTATATTACTGAAATTACATTATTATTCACTGCGGGAAAACAACATCATATTTTGATGCATCATCAATTCCTATGATCCGAAAATCAATATAAGGTTGTCTTCATCAAATTTAACAGCAATACGATATCATTTATCCAAATTGTACATTGTGTTTCATGTTTTTAAAGACCATAATTCTCTAAGAAGTAATTATTTAGTCAGTTCGAGCACATCACATATCAAATTTATGTGTCATCTACTTGCACACATCTAAATTAATTATAAGATAGATTCCATAATATTTCTCATAAACTGGAGATCTTTTCTTATGGTTTTAGCTTTCAAATACACATTTTCTAGATTTAAATTAGTGAGACTACATTTTCAGCCATCTTGGGAAACCGACACCTTGGTTTGACAAGCTATCATTTCCTATAATTCAAAAATATATCTATAGGTATTGTGTTATTTTATAGAATTATGAGATCCTTTGGCTAGTTTTCACTCTATGGTGCCCATTTTTAATGAACTTCATTTTCTAATAACTCCATATTTAGTCTGTTATATCACATCACATATCATATTGATGAATCATCGACTCACACATGTCAGACATAATTCTATGATTGTTTTCTTAATATTTCAAATCAATTGGAGATCAGTTTCTATGGTTTAAACAACAAAACTCATTTTTATAATTTTAAATTATGGAAACAATGTTATATGTCATCCTAGGGAAACAATAGATCAGTTTGACAAGATTTCAGTTACTATAATTCAAGAATCAATCTATTGTTGTTTTCTGTGATTTTAGACTAATCTGAGCTCATTTGGATGAATTGCACTCAGTGGTGCATGTTTTCAAATATCGTCATTTTCATAGAACTCCGTATTTAGTCGGGTCGAGTACATTTATAGTCATACTGATGTGTCATAAACTCATACATGTCATAAATAATTCTATGATAACTTTAATAATATTTAATAGTAATTACTGATCATTTTCTATAGTTTTAACCATCAAATGTAGGATTTAATATTATAAAATAATAAAATTGTTTTTTTATCTTCTTAGAAAAACGAGACCTCAGTTTCATACACTAATAGTTCCTATAATTAAAATATAAATATACGGTATTGTGGTGTAATTTGACAATAATATGATAACATTGTGTATGTTTGTACTCTATGGTGAACATTGTTAATAACCATCATTTTCTAAAAACTTCATATTTAGTTAATTAGATCACATTGCATGTCGTATTAAAACATACTACACTCAAAGACATCTGATATAATTCTAATACTTCTTTCAAATTATTTTACTTTAATTGGAGATATTTTTCTATGGTTTTTACAATTTAATGTATGTTTTTGTTTTTTAAATTTATTGAGATTTTTTTCAATCATCTAGAGAAAACAAGACATCATAATGACACACCATTAATTCTTATAATTAAAAAAATTTGATGGGTTTTTTAGATTAATTTCATTATAATTAAAGATCCTTTTTCATGTTTTCACTCTATGGGGAATGTTTTTAATGACTGCCATTTTTTAATAACTTTGTATTTATTTAGTTTAGGCACATCACATGTTATATTGTCATTCTGCATACTCAAAAATGTCAGATATAATTATAATAAATATTTCATTATATTTCTAGTCCATTGGTGATATTTTTCTAGGGTTTTTTCTATCAAACACACATTTTTGAATTTTAAATTACCAAAACTGTATGTTCAGGGATATTAGGAAAAAAACACCTCGTTTTGATGAATGAACAGTTCTTATAATTCAAAAATCAATCTATAATTATTTTCGTATGCTTCCACAGCAATCCGAAATCATTTGTCTTATTTTAACCGTATTGAGAATGTTTTTAAATACTATCATTTTTAATGATCTATTTAATTAGTATATTCAATATAAACTCTTGTCGGATTGAAATTATATCTACACACACACATGAAAAATAATTCTAAGATAGATTTCAGAATATTTTACACCAACTGTTGATTTTTTCTATACTTTTATCCTCAAAATGCTTGTTTTATCTTTTTAAATGACTAAAACTATGTTTCCCGTCATCTCAAGAAAATGACACATCATTATGATGCACCATAACTCCAATAATTGAATATTCAATCAACAGTTGTTTTGTGATTTTGTAGCAAATCAATCTCTTTTTCCCAGTTTTCACTCAATAAAGAATGTTTTTGAAGACCTTAATCTTCTATGAACTCTTAATTTAGGGAATTTGAGTCCATAAAATTTTGGTTGTACTCACTATCTTATGTCACACATCATATATAATTATAAGAATTCTTTCACATGACTTAACATCATTAGAGATCATTACCTATGATTCTAATCATCAAACACACGTTTTAGCATTTTAAATTATAGAAAATGTGTTTTCATTCATCTTAAGAAATTGACACCTCATTTTGATACACCATCAATTCATATAATTAGAAAATAATTCTACAGTTTCTATCATTTGATTTTGCAATAATCTCTTCTCATTTGAGAAGTTTTTATTCTATGAATAATGTTTTTAAAGACCCTCATTTTCTATGTACTCCATATTGAAAAATCAAAAATTAATTTACAAATAATTTATTTTCATCAAATTATATAATATATAGATTAATTATAATAAAACGATATTTTAAGAAGTTAATATAATTAATATTAATAGAATAATATATTAATATATTAATATATATTACTATATTGGATACAGTGGAATGATAAATTCGTATATTTATTAAAAAGTATTCCATAATATTTAATAATAATAATATAATTAAAAATACTTCATAATAATGAAATGCGTAATATAATACTAAATAATAAATATGAAAATAATTTTTTATTGTTTAAATGTATTATTTATTAACAATATGTTTGCGCCATTTAATTAATTATTTTTTATTATACGAATTAAATTATTTTTATCTCAATTATTTATTATAAGTTTAGTATCTCCATCAAATTTCATTTAGATTTTATTTAAACAATATATATTATTTTCCTCAAAATGACGTTATTCAAAACAAAATTTTTTTTTGGGATTGTAATTATTTTTCATTAATTATTTTTAAGAATTTATTTTCATTTTCAGTTATTTTATATATGTGTGGTAAATGATTTAATATATATATATATATTGTATTTATAGATTATATTTTATAGGATTTCAAATTCACATACTTTAAGCATTATTACATTTAATGCTAGTGACTTTGGATGATTATAAAATATAAACAATAAGTACAATCTAAATGAAACCTAAAACATGGATTAAACATATAAAAACTAATTCAAAATAAAACTAACATGAATGTAAAAAAATAATTTACATGAAACAATCATTATTGATTAAAAATATAACATTTACACTTCAAAAAATTTATACGCACAAAATATAGAATATATAAAATATCTAAAAATTAAAAAAAGGACTGTAAAAAATAAAAAATAATTGAAAATAAGAAGTAAGAGAAAATTAATAAAAATAAATAAATATACTCAAAAAATATTTGGTGAAAAAATAAATTTATAAGTACACATGTTATTTTTTGAAACAAAAATATTATGTGTGAATGAAATTATTTTTCGTCATTTCCTTTTATGAATTAATTTTAATTATGAACAATTTTTTTATATTTAGTCAATGTTTCAATTTTATTAATATTAATATTTATACTCTATATTTTATTCTCTTTTAAAGACACATACTTGAAAGATTATTACATTTAACATATGTGAAATTGGAAACTTATTAAATATAGATTATAAGTACAATCCATAAGAAACCTAGAATATAAATTAAACATATAAAAAATAAATAAATATATAAAAAATAAAAAATGTAACAAAAAAATTATTATACAGGACACAAACATTATTAAATAAAAAAAAAATATTTACACTTCAAAACATATTAATGCATAAAATATAGGGTGAATAAAATATAAATGAAATTTAATATGTAGATTTTACAAATAAAATTTTATTGAAAATAATAGTAATTTAAAACATAAATTTTTAAAAATAAATTTTCTCAAAACATGTTTGGTCTAAAGAAATTTATAAGTACAAATGTTATGTTTTGAAACAAAAATATTTTGCGCAATTGAAATTATTTTTAAACAATTATCTTAAAGAACTTTTTCTCATTTTCAATTATTTTTTATATGATTATTCAATGTTTCAAATTTTACTTATATTAATTGTGTACATAATGTTTTTTAAGCATTCGAATTCATATAATTGAAACCATATTATGTTTCATGTTGGTGAATTTGGATGCCAATAAAATATAAATTATAAGTACAATCTAAATGAAATTAATAACATTGGTAAAAAATATAATAAATATCTGAAATCTAAAAGAATTTCATAAATATAAAAGAAAACCGTTATTTATATGAAACATACATTATTGATTAAAAAAATTACATTTACACTTCAAAAAAATTAATATTCATGACATATATTATAAATAAAATATAAATTAAATTTAAATCATTAATTGTATAAATAAAAAATTAGACGAAATTAAAAGTAATGTAAAAAAATTAATAAACAAGAAAATTTAATTTACAAAAAAAATGATAGCAGCAATAATAATTTATATTATTTAAATATAATATAAATAATTTTTCACACAATGACTAAACATATAAACAAATAATATAAAATAAAAAAATTATAGATATAATAAATAAAAAATATTTTACATCAAACAAACATTATTTTTTAAAAATATAACATTTAAACTTTAAAAAATTTATTTTCATAATTTTTATTAATAATTTTATCATTTATTACATTATTAAGAAGATTTATATATTATTTTGTTATTATTAAATATAATGAATTACATTATTTATAAATATATTAATATATCTTTCTATTGTATATATTAACATAATATTACATTAATACATTAATATATTATTATATTATCCTATTAATATATTATTATAATAATTTAGTAATATATCATTGTATTATGATAAATATATATATTATTGAATTTTTTTAAAAATATATTTTTTTAATTAATTTGTGATTTTTTAATAAATATTTCATTACATTGGTTAATATACATAACAATTAGTTATTTAATAATAAGTTAATATTTTATGTTAGCTAAATTAACAATTTAGTAATTAATTTCAATTGTAAAAAACGTTACTTCAAATAATTCAATTTGAAAATACATAATATATTAAATATTTTATAAAATGGAAAATGAAAATGATATTTAATTTAAATATTTATTTATATTTATTTATTTATAAGTAACATCCAGTTGTTCAAACATTTTATTTTAAAATATATTTTTTATCACATATATTATGATATATTCTAATAATATATGTATTACAATAATAAAAAAAATATTATTATACATAAAAATTATTAACACATTTATACTAATATATATTAAAATATATATTAATGAAATATATAATAATATTTACAAATATTAATAAATTTATGAAAGAGTTCATCTTAAAAAAATTAATCTCATGAAGTGTGAGCGCTTTATGATAAACTGACTTCTTCAAAAGAGTTGTTAAGAAGGCACTTTATCACAAAGAACCTTTTTAAAATGATTTTTTAAGAAGGAAATTTATCATATTACACATTCTTAATTACCCATTTGAAGATGGAACTTTATCGTAATGTGACTTGTATGAAAGTAAGATTTCAAGGTTCTTTATAGTTACACATTCAACCTTCTCTAAAATCCCACAACCAGTGTTCCTATATATTGGAAAAATGTTTCCCCACAATATATTCTACACATTTGTTTTATATTTTTAGATATATTATAAAATTTTCAATGTTGAGTAATGAAATATTTATAAAAATAATTTTCATTTTTAATATTTGGAAGGTATGTTATCAGATGAAATATTAATTTGTTTTGATACTAAACCGCATCTATTATCTTTTTATTTTTTTGGTAACTTCATAATCATGTTTTTATGACATTTATTGAGGAAATGGGATGGAAAACATGGATTTGGTGGTGTTTTCAATGGAGGATTAGTTGCCTCTGCACTCATTTTAGATCTTATAAGAAGGATTTTGTCACAGTTATTTATAAAACATACTATTTTCATCAGATTATTGATCATGTATGTAGAAAAGGTATTTTTTAAAGATATTAATTTACAAATATTATCATTATAAATCAAAAAAAATTTAAAATTTAAATTTTATTTCTAATCAAATTTCAATTTTTTTTTAATGTAATATTTTTTATTTTTCAATGAAATAATGGATATTTTGTGCATTAAAAAGGCTAGGAGTAAGACTACAAAAAATTGTGCATTTAAAGGGGGTTATTTTTATCATTAATAGTGGTTATAACCCATGCTAAATCTATTGGCATTAGGTATATACAGCCACTATAAAGGTGGTTGCTAACTATTATGTGAAATAGTTATATCTAAGTGTTCATATGGTATGAATTTACTAGACACTTAAACGCCATTAAAAAATAACAAAAAAATTGTTTGTGAAATCACAATATTATTAATATACAGATATATAGTGGTGATTTGGAAACAATGAAACACACTAACAACAGGACCTCATGCTCATGTGTTTTTTCCTGTCTTATATTTATAAAAATATAGAAATATAAAAACATACATTCACGATTTCTTGCGTACAAACATATATTTTTAAATAAATTTATATTATGCATAAAAATACAGACACACAAATGTATAAATTTAAATATACATATACACATGTATATTTATATATATTCTTAAATAACTATATCAATATATTTTTATTTTTTAAAAAAATATATGAATTTATATAATTTTTTATATTATGTATTTACATATTTCATCTATCAAATTTTACATACTACAAGTTTCTAAAATATATATTACATGTATAATTCATAAATACATTTATATATAAAATTTATATAATGTGAGTATATATATAACTATTACAATCATTTAATTTGTAACAACATTGTTTGAGATTAGTTCTTGGGTTCTCCATGGGTTTTTTGTTCCAAGGTATTCCTATATCAAGGGTATTCCAAGCTAACAATGATGTTGTTCATGGTATTTGATCATTAGTTCCTTTCCAACCGCTTCCCCTCTCAACTGATTATAGTGAGATGAACGAGGATCTTGTTAACCATTTTCAAAAAAAGTGCCGTGATAGAGGGGGAGAAAATGAACATTCCCACTAAGAAGAACTATGATACATTCATACTACATTAGATCTCCCTTATCATGATCAGAAAACTCATCTCCAATGGATGATTCACTATCAGTTCCCTGAAGAAAACATTGTAAAACATATGGCCTTTAGACTAAGGAATAGCCTTTATATAAGTCGATGGAAACCGATTGATCATTGAATTTTTCAATGATAAATATAAATATAATATTCTAAAAGGGATGCCTTATTCATTAATTAAACAACTTATTCTGATGAATGATATGATTATTGAGAATGTTATCTATAATTTCAACTTTTTTAATATCATTTCTATATTCAACTCAATTAAATCCCTTTTTGTGGGAGAACTGAACACACTATGCAAGACATTGGATGAAAAATTGGTCAATTATTGGAATATGATCGGTTAGACAACATTAATTGGGGACCTACGGTTTGTATGAGGGTTTTTATTAATAATTTTTATCCCCTCATGCATGGAATGTTCGTATTTATGGACGGATAAAACAATTAGAAATATTTGAATATGATATTTTTTTTGTTTTTTTCTTCTTTTTTGGTTACTTAGGGATAGTGGAGGAAGATATCACCAAAAAGTATACATATAATGGGGCTAATGTTTTTTTATTGTTTCCATTAGATGAACACCAATAATACATGTGGTTTTTTTCTCAGGAATCCAAAATATCGAAGGAGAGTGATAAATTTTCATAAGATTTCAATACCATATCTTCATAAAAATAAAAAATGTTATCATTATTGGTTATCATGATTTCCCTAAATATAAAAGTGTACAACACTAAACAAATGAGGGTGAAATCCAAGGCTCTAGGGTCGTGTTAGATGACCCTAAAAACACACAGATCCAACATATCTACCAATATGAGACGATTTCGTCCTCTCTAATGTAGGTTCTAGGCAATGTAGAATCATGTAATGGGTCGTGCCGAAAATTGATATTTTCATGATTAGTTATCAATCCGAGATCTACACGATGAGAAACGTTGTGTTCAATGGAATTGAATCAATGAAGACAGACAATTGAAATCATGCAAGAATCAGAAGGGGGGATCATCAAATATAAATTACAATTAATTTCATTTATTAACAAATTACCTTTTTTGAAATATTTCTTTATTGATGGATCTGGAATAATATCTACATTTCAATATAGGAATCATATATAGATTCCTTCTAGTGATGACCCACATGTGTTCCCCGAATCTACATATGTCATTGAATGAATCTCCATGTGCAATAAGGTCATATCTTATTGCTTATGTTGTATTCCTTTTATCTCAATGAGAACCTCTTCCAAATCATTCTCCTTGATCTCTCATTAATTTATATGATTCAATAGAGAATTATTTCTCTCAGTTCTTCAGAGATCTCTTAGAGAATAGATCTCTCTAGGGATTAATAGGATTTTTAAATTCAATTGTGTACAACCCAAACATCTAATTTACCGCTTAAGAAAATAATATAATTAGGTTTAAATATTTCTAAGGTTAGAAATAAATAATTTCACAAGTTATTATTATTATTTATCTAATCCTTTGTAGAACCCCTTGTCCAATAAGAAAATATTATTATTTCTCGACAAGTGCATAAATTTCATATAAAATTAAATATTATTTAATAAAATTTTATTCAAAATTATTTTTTCTCAATGGACCTAAAAAATCAGTCCATATTTCCTCTATAATATTTATCAAGCCTTGAATAATGAATACTCTTTTATTAAATAAATATCACTACATTATTCACCAATAAATAAATAAATATTATATTTACTAAATAGAAAATAAATATTTATATGACAAAAATAATACAAGGATAATTATTACACATAATTTAAAAATAATATTTATTCAAACAATTGAATAATAATATATTATTTAACTCATATTTTTGATGCACTTAGTGTGTGCCCATCTATGACAATTTACTTGAGGCATTAGGAAAAGCAGCCGAAATTCCAAGGTTAGTGTCTAGAAACATGCCTAGGATCCCATTGAGAGTGATGAAAATACTACAATGATATGATACCACATATATACCCATCCTATGTAATATAATCCCTTTTTCATGATATCTCTAATCAGGCGGGTAGCATCTAGGAGTCATCAACCTATGTGCACAATGTATCATTAATTGACTTCTCTAAAATTTATCTTTCCTATAAAACACCATGGAAATGGATTTATTTAGGCTATATAATTTCTGTTATAATTCATGATATATCGTCTTCCATTAATGAAAAAAGGGATAAATCCATTCTCGCATTATTCATTAAAGAAATACTAGTCATGATGCACCAAATGTATCGTACCTCACTGAGAACATATGTTATCATGGATTTCATCAATACATAAATGTACATGAGATATAATATTTATAAACAATAATATATAATTCAATGGTTCAAGACACACATATGTGGATAAGAATATCCAATGATACCTATAAATGTTGATATTTAAATGGTGGGCATCGTCCGTATAATATCTTACAATGGATATTACCAAGGGCGTACAATATGAGATGGTTCCTCAATGACCTATGAGTATCCTCCCATAATATTCTATTACATTTTTTCCCTCAAATGATATCATCTGGATATGTAACATATATTAAAGAATAGTTTCCAAGCACTTCTGATTTCTCATCATAGTAGGGAGTTGTTATGAACTTTTAGTGCAACAACCACTCTTAGGACATTATCACATGAAATGTTACACAGAATAACAATTATGATGTGATACGTATTTTAGTAATATTCAAAAAATCATAAAGTACACAAGAGTTGGTTCTAGGGTACGAGCTCTAATAGACTCTTAGTTTCACTTGATCCTACTGCCAACATCCTTCAGTCCTCTAGCTCTCACATGATACTCATGCTTGTACTATGATAGGAATTAATTAAATGGTTCTACCACGTTATCTTCCTTTGGTACTCTTCTTACCCGAACTTCTCCCCTATTCTAAAAATACTTCAAGGGGAGATACTTCTAGAGTATATTCATATCCAAACACAATGTTAATGGGTATTTAGTACTAGGTACCACATCAATATCCTCGATAATGTTCCACATTCAAATTAATTTCATTATCGCATCAGAAGATTCTATATACTCGGACTCCGTTATAGAATCAGTGACAAATAGATGAATTGGTTCTAGATCCCGACTCATCCATTGATACAGAAACATACAATAATTAGGACATTTGATCATTCTAAACTATTTTATAACTATCATTAGTTTAACCATTAATGAATAGATCCCCGTCTCTTCCATACATTATGAAAATATACTATGTTTTTATCAAATACAAAATGATATCCCTAATAGAAGACCAATGTTGTTCTCTTGAATCTTCATGATATATTTCTACCATGATCAATGCATATGAAACATCAAGTCATGTAAATAACATAGCATAAATGATTGATCCTATCATTGAAGCGTATGTGATCTTACTCATTCTCTATTTCTCCTACTATGTTTGAGGAAATATTTTCATAGAAATATGTAAACCATGTTACCATGGATCCAATCCCCTCCTGTATTGTTCCATACCAAATCTCAATATTATATAGTCAATATATTTAATTTCACTTTGTCCAAGAAGCCTCTTGAATCTAGTACGAATGAACACGATCCCTAAAATATAGGTTTCTTCGCCTATGTACTTCATTGTGAAACACTTCTCTAACAAATCATTAATATACTATAAGACATGTATGTAATTTACAATAAGGAATATATAATCAAAATATACTACTAGGAAAATGACTTTATTTCCAAAAAACCAATTTTAATCACATGGATTTTCTTTATTTATTAATAGAACAAAATTCTTTGATTGCTTCGTGAAATTTAATGTTCTGTGACATGTATTACTCTTTATTTAGTTCTTAGTTTAATGTATACACCACAGTGTGTAATGCATATCAACAGAAGGATAGTGGAATATCGGTGTGACTCATTACGAGCCATAAATTTCCAATGAGGTTTGGATCCTCCTATCATTTACCAGGTTTCACTATGGTATGTGATGTTGATTGAGTTTAGATAGAATACAAAACTCCCATAAAAATTCAATAAATTGTTGGTAAATATATTCACCACCTTGTTCTAGTCATAGATTCTCTATCTTCATTCCTTGTTGATTCTCAACATAATTCATAAATTACATGAACATCGTAAAGGACTTGGACTTATACCTCATGAAGTAGACATATCAATATTTACTCAAGACATCAGTAAAAGTTTTGAAGTAAGAATATCCTCCTCCAGCTTCCAATAGTAATGGTCCACACACAATAGTGTGTACCAATCCTACAACCTTTTTGACCCCTTCACCCTTTCCACCAATTTTTTTTTTAATTTTTAAACAAGCATGAAATCTATTGTCAGTTTTTATATCAGATGAGTTTAAATAACAATCCTGACAGAGCTTTGTCAAATGCTTCTCATTCACATGACCAAGATAATGATGACAAATATGGGGGTTATATGAGTCATATGAACATGATTTGTTATAAAAATCAAATAATAGGTTTTTATAATTTAATACATATATTCCATTATTTAAATGTTCCATACCGTAACATATTTTATACTTATAAATAAATTATTTACAAACATGAAATTAAACACATATGTTTCTATGCATGGTATAGAAATTATGTTCATTGTAACTGTAGATACATAATAACAATATTTTAAAACCAAAATCATTATTTTTGGAAATCAAAGGGTGTATTCTCCAATGAATAGAGTATCCAAACACGTTCCATTAGTGTCTCTCAGATCCACCTCACCTCTAGTGATATTTTGGAATATACATGGTTTGCGCATTTGGATATAGACTTAAGAATCATAATATGTATCTAATAAACAATGTGTATCTATTGAAATATTACACTCGATAAAGAACCCACGATTAGTTTCCGCTTTCTACTAGGTGTAGTTCATCATCTTTTATACTATACTTCCACATGGAAAACATACAACCTGTTTTTTCCTTTCCCTTTGTATATTATTCAACATGGATGGATAGTGCTCTAGATATTACGTCTTTTTATGAGTCTTAGGACCCTTTTCGTCACTCTACATTTTCTTATTCACCATAAGGAAAATGGGTTTATCATGCGCCACGTCCTTATCCACTTGGAAATAAAATGTATGGAGTTATGAAATACTCTTCAAAATATTTCTCATATTTAAATTAATAATAAAACTTCATAAGGTCTTGGGATGTGATGAATATATGAGATTTGTATGAAAATTATCGTGGAAGTTAATCCCTACGATGTCTAAGTATTCAATATATCCAATAAGAATGACATTATGAGGCCATATTAGAAAAGTATATCCATGACTAGCTGAAAAAAAGTATTTGAGATCTTTTACCTCTCTTTTATCACATTCTCTTAATAGATATCTTGAAGGTGAGACATCATGCAATATAATTACACTTCCACGTGTTTCTTTAAAATATCAATGTACATGGATGATAGAATGAAAAATCGAACATCTGTGGAATCATTCAAATGATTCTCAGAGTGTTTTAACTCTTCATCACTAGTATAATTTCCAGGTGATTTAGGAAAAGTTTCTTCCAGTACCTATAATTTCTTTTCACGTAGAAGGATAACATGTAGGCACCATTGCAACTCTTGGAATTTTTTCTGGCGAGAATGTTTTTTTCTCAAGTATGGATTGTAGTGATATGTTTAATGTCATTTTAATTATTTTTCTAAAAAATAAGATATGTATAATATTAGTACTTTATCTCATAAAATTTTGGAAAATAAATAACTATTTTATTTATTAATTTCCTAATATTTTATCAAAACGCAATATCTCTCACTGTTAACTTATGAAAATCTTGTTTCATAGATATTCTTGTGGAAATTACCCATATTACCCTTCTTATTACCCCAACATTGGTTTATCAATAATGTTGAATTGTTTTCGGGTAGGAATTCTAAATTCCAACTACATTGATGCATAGTTCCTTGACCATATGAGTGGACTCCCAAATCATAAAACCCATAATTGGATTTCCAAAATCCTTGAATCTCAGTTACACCAAGTCCTAATTTGGTATTCAACACATGATATGAACTATGTCAAGACAACCTAAAAATTCCATTTAGAATTCCTTTATAATTTAAAGCACCCCAACTTTAGTAGGTCACACACTTTATATTATGGTTCGATTTTAACTAGGTTAGTGGAAGGCTATACTAACTTAATATATATTATTGAGGTAATTTATCATTTTTTTATTAATTATCTAAATATTTTCTTTATCACATTCTTGTCAATATTACGTTAGTTTACACAAGTTATTAACCATATCATAGAAAATATTTATGCACAATCAAGTTAGTTCGATCACGAATTCTTATTAAATAATTAATAATGTGATCGTGATAAAACATCCATAATGAAATAATCGTGAAGTTAGAGAGAGATAAAATAATACTGTGGTATGATCATGAGATTTACTAAAAATTAGAATATATAGAGGGTCATAAAATAACCATTAAACTAGGGTAATAACACCTTGAACAAATTATAGTTCATGTTACAACTTCCCAACTATTCACCTATGTATCTCTCTTAGATTGGTTTTTCCTTGGCCTTATACATTAACTGCTTCCACTAGCTTGGGAGCACCATCCATTAAAAATAATTTCACTCACACATAGGTGAGGGGAATATGGGTTTACCTAAAATAATTCATAGGACCATAGGACCAGACATAAAAAGTTTTGAGAAGGAATAGAGGCCAAAAATTTAATTTAATAATAAATTAAACGAAACCAGTCACATACGAAGATCATGTCTATGATCAGGATCATCCACATGTATGAAACAAATTGAAAATTTAGTAAAACTGGAATTCAATTCATATTCGTTCTTATTTACGATAAATCATGATCTAATCAATTAATTATATTCTTTAATTAATCACTTATTTTAAGTTAATTATCATCCAAATATCTTTTAGAATCTCATCCATCATAATTTTAAACAAAATAAATAATTTCATTTAAAATTAACTGTGTACATAAATGTACATTAAATGCAATATTTTTAATATTTATCTGATTTTACCTAATATTTATTGTTGATGTATAATACTTACACGAATTACATGATTTTTTTGTCACATGTTATGCTTAAATGCACATACAGTAACAACTGTATTATGAATCATACATGATATATAGATCTAAAGAATATTCATATATTAATTTATCATTTACATATATATAATTATTAAAAACCCATAAAATGGTGTGTCCTATCAACATATTGACAACATGAATGAAAATTTTGAAAATTTTTATACTGTATAAAAAATAATTTTTTAAACTTCATAATTTGGAACACGTACAAGGCATGTGTAGGAAAGCTACATTACATTTACATGTCTCACTGTCTATTGGAGGCACACACCTAGGCACCAATCAGGTAAATTTTACCTCATAAATGGAGTACATGACATGTCCAATGGGCTACATGGTGTGTGATCTCTGTATAACATGGTCACCAATATGGTAGGTCATGTATGAAATACACAAACAATCTGTGACTTAAGAGGACTACACACTATGAACATGTACTACCCAATATGTACTCCAGCTGATTGTGCACCAGGATAGTCCGGTCACCATGTAGTGTAAGTTATAAATGAACCGCGTGTCATAAATGAACACGATGTAAATTAAATAAAATTTCATTACTATTTTATTGAACACAATTTCAGGACATGTAACTCTAGTTAAATGAATCGTACTTCTGTGTTATCTAGAATAGATCCTGGGCACATCTGAATTAGTTCATCAATTTTATTTTGTTAATAAAAGTGTTCGTATAGATTAGTTCTTTGAGAAATGGAGGAGGAAGAAGTATATATCGCAATTTTTAAAAAAAGGATAATTAAAATTTAATATAAAACTAAATAAAAATGAATAAATCAATAAATGATCATTAAGTAATTATAAATAATTATATGAATACTCTAATGCCACTTCTAGGTTCCGAGAATAGTAGAAGCTTTTGATGGGTCATTTCCAACATTTCTTTTTTTATCATTATTGTATATAAATATGAGAACTACATGATGATAAATGTTGTTTTCAATGTAACTTAATCAAATATGACAAGAAATAGAAATCATATAGAAACTACAAGGGAGGATCATAAAATATTATTTAAAATTAATTTAATTAATTATGTAATTTCCTTTTTTAGAATTCATTCATTATTGATGGATCTAGAAATAGACCGGTGTTGCACTTTTGTTTCCCTGTAGGAATAAACTGTACATTCTCTATAGAATTGATCCACATGTGTTCCTTGAATCTCCAGATACTGCCAAAGCAATCATGGGGTGCTACCATGGCTGATCCAATCACTTGCATCTTGCTCCTTTCACTTCAATGAGAACTGCATCCAAATCATTCCCCTGGTCTATCATGACATGATATGATTCAATGGTGGAAGATATCTCTCTATTTTTTGGAGTGTTCTTGGAGAATAGTTCTCTCTAGGGTGTGCGAGGATTCTCCAAATCCACTTTTCACAATACAAAAAAAAAGAATTCTTAGTTAAGAAAATAGTATAATTGGGTTTATATAATACTATGGTTCTAAATAAATAATTTTACAAGTTCTTTTTATTACTTATCTAATCCATTGCAGAAACTCATGTCAAATAAGAACAACAATATTATTATTTATTGACATGGGCTTAACATATTGAATCAAATTAGATATTATTTAATCAAATGATATTCAATATTATAATTTATAACAGGACATAAAAACATGGTCTATCGTTCCTCCATAATAATTATCAGACCTTGAATAATTGATATTTATTTATTAAATAAATATAACTTAATTAATCTCCAATAAATTAAAAAATATTTTATTACTGAATAAAAAATAAATATTTATATGTGATAAAGATTACATGAATAATTATTAAGCCTTGTTTGGGAATAATATTTATTCAACCAATTAAATAATAACATACTATTTAACTGAGATTCTCGATACACTTATCGTGTGACCCTCTAGTCCTTTTTCTCAGTGGTATTATGCGAATCATTCTAAATACCATTGTTAGAATATATAAAAACACCATGGAACCCATAGAGAATGAAGTGAATCTCGCAATGACATGATAACTCATACAGATGCTTTCCATGTAACATATTCCAATTATCATGATATCTCTAACCATCTAGGTTGCTTGTCGATGCCATTAACCTATGTTCTTGATGTCTCATTCATTGACTTCCAGGAAATTGAAATTTCATATAGAACACCTTGGCCTGTATATATTTAGGATATATCATTTAAATAAATGGTATTAAGATATATAATTCTGATAAATAATAAAAGGGAAAAATCCTTTCTCACATTATCCCATAACTCAATACTAGTTATGATGCACCCAATGTATCCTACCAAAGTTTGAATAAATGTCATCACAATTTTTTTCAAAACATAAAAATACATGATTTATAATATTAATAAATTATAATCATAATATCTAATGATCAATAAACACATCCATATATTGGAACATCCAATGGCACATATAAATATGGATTTCCTACCAGAGGGTCTCATTCTCATAATATCCTACACTGGATAATACCAAGGGTGTACCCCATGAGAAGGTGCCTCCATTTCCTATGAGTCTCCACCCTTGGAATCCTATATCATTTGTGTCCCTAAAAAGATATCATCTAGATATTGGAAAAATATTTAATAATAGTGTCATAGCACTTCTGAGTTCTCATCATAGATGGGATACCTACCCATCTTGGGTGATTCACGCCTCTCTTATTAATAAAGTATATAAACCTGTTGATAAAAATTAATTTAGAACAAATCTTATTAGACCCCCCCCCCCCAAAAAAAACCCCTACCCCACCCGGTGGGATACCTATCCCCTATTGTATTTATGCAAGCATCTCATTTCTATCTTAGTGACATGGAAGAAACAACTTTTTATGTGGAAGAGGAAACCCATAGGTTACTATGGAGGTGATTTAAATATTGTTGAAAATAGTTGGTCCAAGTGTTTCATGGAGGATACATTAGTTTTTGAGAAATTCCTCAAAAGGAGGAGATTAACAGAAGATAGATCCCTTCATGAAATCGCAATAAAAGATATTGGAAGTATCATGGGCCTGAAAACACACAATCTGTTCGGATGTTTTAGCACCAATGCACTAAATGTTTCCATGATATAGTTTTCCAATATAACACCGTATTTTAATGTAAGGACATGTATTGTATCAAAATAAAAAAAAGGATTTCATGTATTCATTTTGTATCCCCATCTTGGCCATTTGGGGGACCTTTTCCTCCATTACTAAGAAGACATGGATGTTTAAATATGATTCTTCTACCTACACCACATTTCTTCCACCATTAAGTGGCCTAACATCCTGGCATGAACCTTTTTGGGTTTCTGCCATTGGATGTATCAAAGGGAAAAATGGATATCTTGGATGTTTGTCTAATCATTATGCTAAAGTAGACATGGGAAAAGGGTTCTCTCTTGGAATATGTTGTAGGATACATTTGAAAGGTCATAATAATGTATGATATGAAAATTAATGATGAGTAGTATTGGGAATCAAAAAATGTGAATCATGAAAAAACAATAGAGGATGAAGTTTTATGTTCTGAAGGTACTGATAGAAGATTGAAAGTTACTTAGTTACGATAGGATAAAAATGACAAGTAGTAGCAAGAAAATATTTTTGGATCAGTTTAATAATGAGTAGACAAAACCTTCCATTGATCTCTCAGTGTTCATGGTTTTTATGATATAGATGATTGGAGATAAGGATGTTTTATAAAACATCATTTTTTTTGGAATATTTAAGAATGCTTTGAAAATGTGTATATTGTCTCTATTCTTGTTTTTCTAAAAATGAATCATTAGCATACATAGAAAAATAGAAATAATAGCTTGACCTTCATTGAATTCCAAGAGACCAAAAATGAATAATACTCATTTTATACATTTCAAATTCCTAAATTCATAATTTCTGTCTCTTTGGTAACATTTTCCTTAATCTTCTAGTACAAACTGATGTTTCATAGCTACTCTTAATTTTCAATAAGTTTGGAGTTTATGTATAAACTTGGGAAAAAATAATCAATAAAAGAATTGGTCCACTTTTGGAATGTTATAATCAATGTATTCAAAGAGGAAACTCCAAATTATTGGAAACTACCTCCAAGATATTCCTCTATCATCTTGTAACAACCCAAAATTTCATCAATGGAAACTCCAATCTTATAATTATGTAATATAGTGTATATTTAATTAAATAATGTAGGGAAAACAATAAAAAATTATAAATGATAAATTAATGAAATACAAGGTATTTATAGAATTTCAGGAACCAATACCAATAAAATAGTAACTTGACCTTCAGATTATTAATATGACCCATAAGAATACTAAACCAGCCAATAGAATAGTAATCATACCTATTAAAGTATAAATATGATTTAGGCATCTTATAAATTATAATATGATATAATTATATCATAGTAAAAATAAATAAATATTATAAAAATTATTAATTAAGTGTTGGTATTGTTTAAAAAAATTATTTAAAATTTTATAAATAAAATAATTATAAAAGTGAAAATTAATTCTCATAAAATACATTCATAAATTTAAATTTTTTTCTTATTATTATAAAATAAATTATTATTTCTTTAATTAATTTTTCAATTTTTATAAAATCAGTTATAATGTTAACATTTGTATTTTTCTGGTAAATAATGATTTAAATTAATAATTAAATTTCTCTAATTTATAAAATTATTTTCCTAAAATGGATATAATCCTTTGACTCTACATGTTAACAATCATACTGTTTTAATTTATGGGATTTTTCTAAAATAATTGAATATTCAGTGAATATTGAAATATGCTAATTTGAAGTATAATCTAAATACATGAATTATTGAGTAATATATGATGTATATATGATGTAATCCAATTATATAGAACTCTCAATAATTATTTTAATAAATTAGTCAACAAGGATTAAACAATTCATTATCTTGAGAAATAATAATAAACTAATGAATAAAATAATGAGAAAACACCCCTATCTTCCCTTATAAATACCACCTCTCATAGCCTCTTCTTCTCACACCTCCAAATACATAATGATTATATATATTATTCCTAGTCCCCTTTTGATCCCCCTCCCCCATTTCCATGATCTCTGGGTGTCATCAAAATACCAAACCCTTTCCCCTAAGGAGGTTCTCAAGGAGGAGAAAATCAAGATGGAAAATCCTCTTTGTTTATTTTTTAATTTTTTTAGTTTCATTTTTTTTCGTATTCTCCCATCAAAGCACCTTTTCCAAGTGTAATGTAATCTCATGTAAAAATTATTTACTAGATTTTTTTTCATTTGAATAATCAATTTTTAATCCTCTTCTCGAGTCCCTTTTATTCTAAAAATGTAATCATCGCCCATGATTTATCAATTTACCAGCATTGTGGATGATTTGTGTTCACGTTCCTTTAAAACCTTCATGGATTTTCATAAAACCACAATAATGGTCGGTATATATAGTAAAATGTATTTTGTAACATTTTTAGATTCAATAAATAATGTATATAAGCAATAAAAAATAATGGAACAAAACTAGTTTTTTATGTTTAAAAAACCACCTAAACAATATATATGATTATCAATAATGTTTTATATAATGATTCATCCTCATAACATTTAAAAAAATGATATATATAACCATTTAAACCTATTAATTTTATTTAATAACATATTATTTAAATTCTGGGTAATTATGAAAATTTTACACAAATATTCATACTCATATAGGAGAGAACAGATCATTAAAACCAAGAAATCGAACACTCTTGAATGATGAAATTGAACCTTATAACATATTTAGAATCACATAAATCAAAATAATTAATCTATAATGATTACAATTCATTTATAAAAGGTTATTAATTCATTAATTAATTTCTTTAATGTCATTATCTATGATATGAATGTTAAAAAATCACTCTGATATAAGGTAAAGGGACACTCGAACCCAACTCCATTTCATTGGGATTTCCCTTTTTCAGTCCATTTTTAGTATGGAAGATCCATTAATGATACATAAATATAATTTTATTGTCCTTAAATTTTATTTTCTACCTATACATGTTTCAAATATTATTTTATGACAAATGCAATGATTTTTTCAAAAGAAAACTTCTTTCAAAAAATACACCTTTTACATCTAATGTGACTATTTCTTCTCCACTCAAGATTGATGAATCTTATAGCATATATGTTATTCCCTAATTATTTCGGGAACCCCACATTTTATTCATTAATTTAATATTTATTCATTGAAACCCATTTCATTCCACGGGTTATTTTATGTCCAAGAATGATATATCTTCTATGTGGCATGCATCGTAATGTAAATGTCATGATGTGATAGGTGAGCTCTAAATTATATAGCACCCCAATGAATTGGGTAAGGTTATTTTTTTCATGTGATAAAGTGAAATATGTGTGATCATGATTCTATATTTTTTCACACCTATGTGTGGTACTTTACCAATACGTCATGTTGTTTCATTTTTATGCATTGTCGCATTCCTTGCCATTATTTAATGATTCCTATGATGACTATGATCTTATTCTTATATTATAATGATGATTATTCTCACCCATTTTTATATTGATTAATTTTATTATCTATCCCATTACTAGTATTTTATCTCATCCCCTTTCTTTGATGTATATCCTACTGTTACTTGTTTTTTTATGGAGAACACAATGGACACTAAGAAGCTAGAGAAAAAGGAATTAAATAAATGATTGTGTTTTATAATGAATGGTACTAATTTTCCCAAGAAATAAAACTAGTGGATCATAGTTGTGTAATGATTTTATGTTTTTTGACTTAAAAATGTTGTAATAGTATTATAAATAATATAGGGTTAGTATAGTTGGATTATAGAGATGTTTAGTTAATTTCTGGATTAGGATTAGTGGACCTTAGTGAAAAACCATAGTGAATGACTATGTATGATTAAACACCCAAGTGTCATTATTTTATAAAAGGATAAATATTTGGATCCTAGAATATAATTATTAAGAGGTAACTGTAAAAGAGAATGAATTATTTATTTAGGATTATGGTACATATGTTTTGTTATAACATTTTATATTTTAGAAAATGGTTGTAACTATGAGAAAAGAGGTCAACAACCCATGTGAGTGAAAATGCAGTGATTGCCCGAATGACATTCCTAATGCCTTGAGAGTTGGAGTTAAAAATTTTATGGTGATTCTTACTGACTTAACTCAGGCTTTTAATAATAAGCTAAAAAAATGTGAAAGGTTCACCTTCACGTAATAGGGAGAAACTATCTATTATGTCTTTGATGTGGAAACGACCATCGACATTCATTGGATCCTCTAATCTACTCATCTCAGAATAGTGGATTAACACAATAGAGAATATCATATTTTATTTATTCATTATTCAAATAGGGAGAAGGATAATCTATCCAATTATCATCTAGATGGATAGGTCGATAAATGGTGTACATTGATTAATAATGCCAAGGCATGGGATGAAATTGAAGTGATGGAGTGGGAAGACATTAATATAATTTTTCTCAACAAGTTTTTCCTTAAAAATATTCATAAATATATGGAGGTATAATTCATAGTGATGAAGAAAAATGAATTTTAATCTCTCGCATCTTATGAGGAATTTTTCAATAGTCTTCCAATGTACTCCTCGGGTTTCATATTCAATAATGATAGAAAATTTGATAGATTCTTTAGTGGTTTAAAAACACATCTGTGAAAGGATCTTGCTATCTGATACATTGAATGTTTTGAAGAATTAGTTTGATGTGATATCAAATTATAGACGGTGTTTGGATAATGATCCCTTTTCTATGAAGATAAGAAATGCAATATGTAGTTTCAAGATTGGGTGGTTTAATTAGAATGGGGGAAAGATATACCCACAACACAATTGTGAAAAATGTGGGAAGAGGCGTCATGGAATCTACCTCAAATTGAAAATAAAAAGTTATAATTGTGGGATAAAAGGCCACCAAGATCATGAATGTAGATGATATATAATGAATCTGACCAATAAGATAGAGCAAAGGAGATCAACACTAATGCTTCTATGATAAATGTGTAGGGAACAAGGGAACTATGATAGTCTGTGCACTAAACCTCAAGACGTTGAGGGAAATCAACATCAGCAACCACAAAATCCAAAGAAGAAAGGGAAGGCTTATGCATCAATACTAATACAGTGGATCAAGAAGATAATATCCTACAATGTACACTTACTATTCACACATTATGGGAAAATCTCTTATTTGAGTCGGGTTCTAAACATTCATTTATATCCATCAAGTTTTCTTGGAAAATTGAATTGAAGAACAAAAAACAGGAAGTAGAGATATCTATAAAAACTTATTATGGTGAAATAATTTCAACCCAAGTGATGGGCTCTTCTCCTTTTTATGTATGTGGGGAGATTCTTTGAGTGAATATCATGATACTTCACTTGATGGAATTTGATGCTATAATGGGAGTGGATTGGCACTTATTATACTGATCCCATATCGAATACTGGGAAAAGTAAATATCATTCCATATTCCTAACTAAATCATGATCCTCTACAAATGTAAGGATGATCATAAATAAAGGTTTTATGATCTCTCAATGGTGTGGGTGTTGATTCCCAAGGAAAAAACATAGCTCTCTCAAATGATTATGTTAAAGGAAGGAATCAAACTAGAAGAAATACCCATCGTGAGGGAATATAGTGATGTCTTTAAAAAACTATTACCTAGAATTCCCTCAGATTTTTAGGTGGAGTTCTAAATAAAACTCATTCCCAGAGCTACTAATTTCTCAAAATTTCTCAACAGGTTGGCCTTGACTGAACTAGACGAGTTAAAGAAGCAGCTGCAATATAATTTGGAGATAGGATTCATAAACCCAAGTGCACATCATTGGGGTGCTCCAATGCTATTCATCAAGATTAAATATGGATCAATTAGGATGTGTATCTATTATCTAGAACTCATCAAGATCATTAAAAAGGACAATTATCATCTTCCAATGATTTATGACTTGTTCGATCAACTATGAGGTGATTAGTACTTCTCAAATATGGATCTTCATTCTTGATATAATCAGCTAAATTTGGAGAAGGTGGTTATTCATAAGGCTTCTTTCCACAGAAGGTATTTGTAATATGAGTTTCTAGTGATTCCCTTCGGACATAATAATTCCCCTTCAATATTCATGGATTTGATGAATAGAGACATTAGACATTACTGTAACATATTTTTGGTATTTTTTATCAATGGAATTCTAATCTAATACTTGAGAAAGGAGTAATAAGAAAAATGTCTAAGGATTTTTATGGTAGAATTAAGAAAAGATAGATTGTAAGCCATGTTTAGAAATTGTTATTTCTAGATGTAGCAGATCAGATTCTTAGGACATGTCATAATAAGTGAGGGAATTTCTGCGGTCCCATGAAGACAAAAGTGATTGTGGAATGTACCAGAACATCTACTGTGATGAAAATATGATTTTTTCATGGATTAGATGGGTATTAAAAATTTATTCTGAGAAATTTTTCATGATTATAAAGCAGAAAAAATATGTTAACAAGGAATGGGGAAATTTAGTTATGGATGGAAGAGTTATAGGAATGATTGAAGTAGCTAAAGAATATGTTGATCACTACACCTTTTCTCGCATTATAAACTAGTGGTGAATGATTTGTGATATAAATTGATTTTTAAAAGAAATTATTTGGTTGTGTATTAATTCAAAATGATAATGTGATAGCTGACACCTCATGCAATTTGAATCTCATTGAGAAAAACAACACGAAGAAAGATCTGGAGCTACCATACATAATTTCATCCATTAAAATAATTCTGAACTATCTCTTTGAAGAGAAGTGTGGAATATATATAGTTCAAAAGAGAATAATGTATATATTCACACAAAATTAGATCAACATGTGTCAAATAATATTTTAAGAGATATTCAATGACTATGACTTCTCTATTCACTGTTATCCAGGAAAGGTGAAAAAATTAGCTAATGATACTAGTATAAAAGAACCTACCACTCTATCCATGATGTAGATTGAGAAAGACCCCATATTCAGGGATATGATAAACATATATTTGAAATTCATAATGGTAGGGAATAAATCCTATCATTACAAAATAATTTCCCAACAATCTATCCAAGAGAAGATCGAGGAGTCATAAAGGGATGATCTGGAGCATCCAAAGTATTTGAATGTTGTTAGGTAAGGGATGTTATAAGAGTTACATATCAATGATAAATGTATGATTTATTTTGGAATAATAATTTCTGTGACTTAATCACTTGAGATAAAGATGGAGTTATTGTATAATTGACATATCTCATCATTGTCTATCAATCCTGGAAGTATCAGGATATTCTGGGATCACTAAGAAAATTTCTGATGGGAAAAAATGAAATAGGATATTATGGATTATGTATTATGGTTCTTAATATGTCATCAAGTTAATAAAGGGATAAAAAGTACAATTTTATGATACAACCACTCCCTATACCCTTGTGGAAATGGGAGAATGTCCCTATGGACTTCGACACTGGCCTTGAGAAAACATCCGAAGGAAATAATGTGACATGGGTTGTGGTGGATCAAATCACAAAGACTGCCCACTTTATTATTATTCTGGAAGACCTCTCAAATGAAAAACATGATAATATATATGGGAAATAATTTGTATGGTTCCATGGGGTACAACATTCTATCATATTTGATCATGATCCAAGGTTTGCATCCAAATTCTCGAGGGGTCTTTAGTAGGCCTTCAGTAACAAATTTAATTTCCTCATATCTATTCACCCCAAAACTAATGGCCAATTGGGTAGAACTATTCATAAACATGAAGGCATTTTAGGATCATGCTCAATGTAAATAAAATATGGATGTGATTAGAATCTCCCATTGGTTGAGTTCTTATACAATAAAAATCGTCCATTAACGTTTTCATATGGCTCCATATGAAGCGTTGTGTGGAAAATAATATAATAAACCAACCTATTGAGATGAAGTTGGAAAATGGAAGCTACATGGAGATGGTCCTACGAAATAGATGACATATATGGTTCAAGCCATCCAAAAACATATCAAAGCTACTTAGATTCAGAAAATAACATTGATGAAAACCATCAAAACGGGAAAGTAGATCATAATTAGAGGTAATATGTTCCTTTAAATATCTCCATGTAAGAGAGTCATGTGATTTGGAATTAAAGTGAGGCTAAGACCTAGGTACATTGGACCCTTTGAGATACTTGATCCCATATGAGAAATAGCCCATCATGTTTCACTTCCACCAAGTATGGCTCAAATTCATGATGCATTCCATGTATCCCAACAGAGGAAGTACATACCTGAACCCTCAATTGTACTGAACTCAGAGGTGGTAAAGCTAAATGATGATCTATCTTATGAGGAGAAACTGATAATCATTTTGGACTAGAGAGATAAGGTTCTACGTAACTAGACAATTCATCTTGTCAATGTGTTTTGTAGGAACCATAAGTATGAACAAGTGACTTGGGAATCAGAGGAGGTGATGAAGTATAGGTACCCTCACATATTTTTGTAAAATGAAATTTTGATTGCAAAATTTCAAAATGGGAGAAAATGTAACAACCTAGAATTTCATCAAATGGAAATTACCTTATTATAATTATTCCATATAGTATAAACCACATAAAATAACATATATAGCACAATACAAGATTTATAAATGATAAATTAATGAAATAAGAGGTATTTATATACGTTAAGGAACCCATATCGATTAAATAATATGTTAGCATTTGGAAGAGTTATATGATCCTTATGAATAGTAAATAGGCCAATAGAATTATAACCTCACCTATGAAAGTAAATATAATATTTAGGCATCTTATAAATGATAATATGACATAATTATGTCATAGTATAAGTAAGTTAGCATTATAAATATTAATAATTAAGTGTTGGTATTTTTATAAAATATAAACGTTTATTTAAATTTATTAATTAATAAAATCAATGAAAATAAAATTTATTTCCATAAAATAGATTCATAATTTTCTCAATTTTTTGTCTTCTGATTATAAGATAATTTATGAGTCATTAATTGATTTTTCAAATTGCTATAAAATAAGTTATAATTTTTAAATCGATATCTTCCTAGCAATTGATGATTTTAATTAAAAATTAAATTTATCATATATTGAAAATTATTTTCATAAAATGTAATTCAATATTTAATTCTATAAATTTAAAAATTTTAATGGGAATTTTTTTGATTTTTCTAAAATACATTACTTTTTTGTGAATACTGAAATACGATAATTTACATTACAAGCTAAATACATGAATTATTGATTCATAGATTTTGTATGGGAGATGTGAGCTCATAATATAAAACTCCGCATTATTATTATGATATATTTAACAGTAAGTCTAAAACTATTCATATTACTGAGAAAAAATAATAAACTAATGAATAAAATAATTAGAAAACACCCCTATCCTCCCCTATAAATACAGCCCTACAACACCTCTTCTCCTCACAGCTCAGAAGCATTTAATATTTTCAAGATTATACCCAACAAACTTTCTGACATCCTCCCGAACTTCTATGAGAACATGGTCTCGTCAATTAGAACAAAACCTTTGGCCTAAGGATGTTCTCAAGGAGGAGAAATTCAATAGGTAAAATCAATTTTTTTTATTTTCATTTCAATTTATTTTATTTTCTTATTCTATCATCACAACTAGTTATAAAAGTGGAATTATAATTCCAATATATTTTATATACTGTAATGGTATTATGTTGGTGGTATAATCCATCATTAATCCTATTCTCACCTCTCTTTTATTCTAAAAATGATATCATCGCCCGTGATGGCCCAATTTACTGACATCATGGATGATGCATCTTTATTTTCCTTTATTTCCTTCACAATTTTTCATAAAACCACTTTTATGGTTGGTAAATGTTTTAAAATTAATGAAATAAACTTAATTATGTTCAGAAACGAAATTATATACTCGATAATAAATAATGGAACAAAAAAAGTTTGTGATGTTTGAAAAACTGCCAAAATAATGAAAATGATTGTCACTATTGGTTTATCAATTGATTCAACCTAATAAAATTTAATTAAATTATATATAAACCATATAAATCTCTATATTTTAATTAATAACTAATAATATCAATTCTGTATAGTTATACCCATTTTACATGAACATCCATATTCATATACAAGTGAATCGATCTTGAAAACTGAGAAAACGAATACACCTAAATGATGAAATTGAACTCTATAACTCATATAAAAGACCATAAATTAATTTAATACAACAATAATTAATCAAATTATTTTATAAAAGGTGAATAAATTTTTAATTAATGAATTTAATTTTATTATCTAGGATATTAAAGTGAATAAGGAACTCAAATATAAGGTTTGGGGATTCTTGAACCTTATTCAAATTCTTTGGGATTTTCCCTATAACACTCCATTTTCAGTATGTATGTTCCATTAATGTTCCATAAATATCATTTCTCTTTTCCTTCCATTTAATTTTATAGATATGTGTGATTCAAATTTTATTTTATGAAAAATGTAATGATTTTTTCAGAAGAACTCTTCTTTCCAAAAATACACATTTTAATTCTTGTGAGATTGTTTCTTCTTTACTCAGGATTGATGACTCTTATTCCATTTATGCTATTCCCACATTAGTTTTTGAACAAAAAATTATATTAATGAATTCATTCTTTATGCAGTGAAACCCATTTCTTACCATTGGTTATTTTATGTCCAATATTGATATTCTTTATAAATAGCATGCATTCTAATGTAATTATTATTATGTGATGAGTGAACCCAAAATTATATATTGCTCCAATTAATTGGTTAATGTTATGTTTCTCATGATAAAAATTTAAATATGCTTGACCATGATGATTTCATTGTTCATAACTATGTGCGGTAATTGACAACTAAGACATAGTGTATCATTTTTATGGATTGTCGCATTTTGTGCCTCTACCTAATACTTCCTCTTGTGATTATGAAACTATACCTATTTTATGATAATGATGATTATTCTCAACCCATGTTAAATTGATTCATGTTCCTATCTATCATATTACTAGGATTTTAGATCACCCATTCTTTGATGTATATCCTTAGGTGATAATAATTTCTAAGGGGAACACACGGGAAACTAAAAAGCTAGAGAAGAAGGAAATAAATAAATGCTTCTATTTTATTATGAAAAAGTTACATATGGTGATAATTTTCCAATGAAAAAAAATGTTTGGATCCATTTTTTGAAACTCTTTTATGATGATTATCATTTAAATTATGTAATAATCGTGTAAGAAAATTCGATTCACTATACAGGTCTAACAAATTATCCAGTTAATTCTTCATTATGGAAATGGTGTTTTTTTTGTACATGAGGAAATTAGAGGAATATCGGTATTCTGGATCTATGAAGGGTCCACATGATATATGTTGGGATGTTGTTGTGTGAGGAGTTATTTTTTTGGTGGGTTAGGGGATATCTGTGTGGCTGTTAATAAAATTTAGGTGTAGAAGTATAATTAATAATATTAAATTTTTAGCAGTATTATAGTAGGATAGAGTTGTTAAGGTTGTGGGTGGGGATAACAAATAGGAGAGGATATAGAGTGGAGGTGAATTGTAAATTTGGATTTTTTTCATCATTTTTGGAATAGGTTATTTCAGGGGGATTTAGGTAGATGTCATTAACTGAAAATTATTACTTTTATTATTATTTATCTATATCAATTTTCCATTGTATTTATATAGTGATTCTTATATTATTAATAGAAATATCCATTTATTTCTCTCGTTCACCCGATCCATTTCAATTGATTATTTCATTAAGAGGTTTCTAGAGAGAAAAACTAGAAGCGAGAGGTTATTGATCGGTAGTTTCGAGACTCACAAAATAGAAGACATCTCATAGAAGTGAAAAATTGACTCTTTTGAGGTTGACAGACTAGAAATGATAGTTTTGGATTGTTCGGTACAGTTGAGGGAAATAAATCGACATATTATTATCTTAATCATTCATGAATGTGATTTTATAATGTTGACACTGAACTGTTTTTTATGAGAATAGAAAAAATAATGTAGGTACTTTAGATGACTATGAAAAAGCTAACTAGGGCTGAAAAAAGTGTTGAGATTTCTCCCAACATGAGATGAATATTTTGGTTTTTATAAAAGAAGATATTGAGATTTAGATCTCTAAAGAGATGAATTATTTTAGAATTTTCCAGACACATAAATACATGATGATTTAGATGGATTGACT
This sequence comes from Viscum album, assembly GCA_963277665.1. Classification (NCBI taxonomy): domain Eukaryota; kingdom Viridiplantae; phylum Streptophyta; class Magnoliopsida; order Santalales; family Viscaceae; genus Viscum; species Viscum album. The sequence continues at coordinate 1,587,598,778 of OY728151.1, read as the reverse complement.
TTGAATGCTAGTTACTTTTATAGGCTGTTTTATGTGGTTATATGAATCCAATAAATATCTCAATTAGCCATACCACAAATTTGAGATGCTCCAAAATATGGTTGCATGAAAATGGCATAGTTGAATCAATCATAGAAAAAGAGTTCAGTTTTGGAAGCCCAAGTGGGATACCTACAAAAGGTTACAATAGTGTAAGATATGTAAATGCGTGAGGAGTGTGATTGTTAATCACCAATTGTGAAACAATTAAAAATAGTGGGAGAGGACACCATATGTTTGGATGGTGCTAAAGGATGCTTTAATGTTTCCTAGTTTGGACAAGAAAATAATGAGAAGGTGAAACAAAAAAATATACAATGGATTGATGAGGAGGGGAGAAATCCTAACGTTGATCTGTCACTGCTACAAGTTTTTATGATGCAGATAAAGTTTGAGGATGATGTAAGGACAAGCTTGATGTTTTTTTTCGATCACCTATGAAATGATTTGGAAACAAGAAGATTGTCTCTAATCTAGTTTGTACTGAAGAGAAACATGGGGATACACAGTAAACTAGAAATGCAGATATGACTATTAATTCATTTCTAGAAACTGGTGAATAAGAATTCTCATTTTCTACAAGAAAATTTCTTTTGGTCAATATTTTAGTATCTTTCGTGAAGTGTTTCCAAAATCCATTATTATAAACCGAGGTTTATTGTCTACTGTTGATTTTTCTCAAGTTAGTAGGCTCTATTAAAACATTGAAAACAAGACCACCTTTTGGACATTTGGTCCTCTTGCTGGATACATAAATTGACATGATGGATGAATATATCCATCATTAGAATTTTTTGACAGGGATGACGATGAAAAATAATGTGCTAGAATTGGTGATATAGCCTTTGTCAGTGGGCACTATGTAGTTATAGTCCATCTTCCTACAGTCATTTCCTCTATTAACCCCAAAAGATCATCCTATTTATTCGACAAAGAGTACATTGTTTTTCATTCTAGTGGGTGTAAATAATAGGAACACGAGTCTTCTGTATCTATGAACCAGTTGAGGTATAGGTGTTGGGATACTGTTGTCTGAGGAGTGGGTGTTGTGTGGCGATGGGACTATATGTGTGGGATTTTAAAAACTACAAGGGGTATAATTTTAATTTGTGTTAGAAAGATATTAAGTATATGTTAGTAGTTTAATTTTCTTTGGTGGTGGGATTGAATGAAAATAGGGGTTATAGTGTGTGCGTGTGTGGGAAGAGAATTGTAAATAGGAATTGTATTTTAAATGGATTGGAAGTGGTTGTTTACTGGGACTTCAGAGTGTTGTGAATACATAGAGGGTACCATTCTATTTAGTTCTCTATTATCTTAGATATTTTTATATCATGTCAACCAGTGTTTATAAAAATCGTCATTTATATCTCTCTAACACCTAATTCATAATATTTGTCTTACTAATTAATTAATTTACATAATTATTAATCCAATAAGTCCTAGAGATACATGAATTTCGAATAATATTTAATTTTATATAAATTAAATTAAATTTATTTTATTTGAATTATTTAATAACACAGATTTTAATGGAGGAAACACAGAGTGTTCCTACTCAAACTACCAGATTTATTTCACAGTCCTTATCAGGTATTGTGTAATCACACGACATTTAGAATGCATGGTGTATCACATAGTTTAACATCATGTAGTTCATCGTTTCAAGCCATGTAGTCTATGTGATATGTATGCCACTTGGAATATGTTAATATATACCACATGCATCCCCATTAATTCCCATGTAACGTACATGATGTGTGTAGGGACCGTAGATGGCATGTAGTTCTGAATTAAATGTGGAAATTACTTAGAAATTTAATATTTGGTAAACCCTATCAAATGTAGTCTATGATATCTGCATTCCATGTATCTTGGTTTCAATACTACAAATAATTATAATTCATAATAAATAATTTGTGTGATGTACAGTTCTCAGTGTTTACTCTGTAAATTGTTATACGTTAAATGATGTGTACAACCTATTATACATCGTGTACAATTTTCTATGGTCTTCCATGATACATGTATTGGAACTCGGTGTTTAATCCGTACAGATGATAAAAAATTATATAGAGTTTACATCATTACAAATTCATCTAATCCTAACTAGTTTCCGTTTCCTAGTTGATAGTTAACATGGGATGTGTGAATTATATCATATGTGTTGTAATTAATAAAACATTATGTATGATGACCACATGACCACTATGTCATGTGGAATCACATGAGTTGTAACCTTGAAAACTGCTTTCCACCATGGAAGTTGATACACAATGTAAATTTATGCCAGATAATGAACTCATACATGACCACCCATGATTTTATCATCCACATACTTGTGTGGTTGAATGAGACTACATAGAAAATAAGAAGGTTACATGTCATGTAATCTGGTTGTCCAACCAGGATCTCCTGACCCTATATATGATATCTTCATGTTCTTCACATTTTATGGGATTATTCTTAGTCATATGATATTGATTGGACTTTTTATATCAACTTAATATATTAACATTGAAATATTAAATGTATATCCATCAAAATAATCACATTATTAAGAAAATTATATAATTATAAACATGAATTTGAATGCTCGGATTCCACTTGAGGGTTGTTGGAAAAGTGGAAGCACAGGTCGAGCCAATTCCAACCTTTTCTTTGGTCTGATTCAATGAATAATCCACAAGAACATGTTAATGATTCAATATGTCTAATGAATATACCCAAATAAAAAAGATAATGAATCTTGAAACCAATACGAGAAGATATATCAAATTAAAATTTTAATTTATTTAATAATAACAATTACATTGTTCTTGAGATTCACTAATTAATCATGAATTGGTCCATTTTAACCCCTTGTTCATATTATACCATCATTTCACTAATAGGATCAAAAATATATTCCCTTTTGTGGTTATACAAACTTCTTAAATTCATTTTTATTGCAACACAATTCATCGGGTTTAACGGAATGTCCATATTGTTTACTCGATCATCAGAGCGAGGTTGTGGAAAAATTATCTCATTTTTTAGGAACCTTAGTGATGTTCTTAGTAAATATAATTATCTAGGTATAGGATACATTTTTCACACCAAAAATTATTCACACCCTCTAAAATGATAGAATTTTGTATATATTGAGCTAGGGATTATTTTTGATAATTGCACATAAGCCGTTAATAAAATAATAGACATAATATATTCAAAATTACAATAATAAAATTAATTTTATTTTATAGTGGAACATACCAAATTTTTTAAATATATATCATCTCATAAAATATTTAATTCCTCATTTATTTAAAATATATTCAGGGTTATATCATTTTTGTTACAGGATTCATTACCTGGCCCGTTCAACTCAGCATTTACTGAACATTGAGTAATAAATACTATATATTCAATGTATAAATAAGTATTTTTCATTTTCTTGGAAATAAATATTTATTTTAATATTAAAATCACTAAATAAGGATTTATTTTTAGTGATAGGTGTGTTTCTTTAGTGAATGAGTTGCCCTTTTCATTTTCTGGTTCTTTTCTTGTGTACTTCAATTTATTCTCTTTTTATTTAATTTAATATTATTTTTATTTCTTCTCAATCTATCCAAAAAGAGAATTATTTTTATCCATTTTTAGTAACGTGTATTTCTTCTTGTCTATCTTATTCATGTTGTTGTTTGTCCTCCATAGCTATAGTAAAAAAATAGTTAACTGATAAAAAGATTAATTTTTTTTGTAAATTGTGAATTAATTTATAATCACATTGTTCAATTTTTGAAGGTTATCAATTATTAATAAATATCCCAGAGCACTTCCCACCCATTTTTAGAAATATTTCATCCCTCGTGTTGAATTGGCTAGATCAATGCAATGAAAACATAGTGATGGTAAATTAGTTTTAAATAATCATTATCCTTTTCCCCCTTTATGGGTTCTTACAAAAATCAACATGCTGTTAATGGGATGAACTCTTCCCCTATATGGGTTATATATTTATATTTTTATTCAGTCTTCTATTTCATGAATGCGGTGGCTATGTCCAACATGACCCATGTCAATGCAATAAACACTTACCATTTATGGGTTATCTATTTATCTTTTCAATGAGTTAGTTGTTTCATGAAAGCGGATACGATGTTAACAAGTGCCAAAAATATTCCAATTTCAAAGAAGACATCTGTGAAAGTAGAGAGTGGGGGTGGCCAATGTTCACCCCTATTCTCCCTAGTTATTTGATTAGGGAATAACAGCAATGATAACCTCAAAGTATCACATTCTGTGAAACCAAATTCCTAATCCATGGGTGAAGAGAACCATTCCCAACTCAAATATAATTCAAAGAACCAGTGGCAGGGCGAAGAGAGTGAGGCCCCAATGGTGGGATTGACTATACCAGTACCCACCAATTATAGGAACGATGTGGGAAGGATACAATATATAAGAGAATGAGCATTATTCTTTTTATGAGATTAGAGATGAGTGAAATCTAAATATGAGTGTATTTTTATTTTTTAACCAATTTATTTTACAAAATTAAAGATTTTTTTCGACTGATTATTTGTGGATTAGTGGTCATACTAATATGTCATTACAATTAATTACCATGTATCAGACAGTGGATGTGGGATGGAGGTGATTTGGAGTTAGGCTACACTGGGGGATCTTCCATTTAAGGATTTCATTAATATATTCTATTTTGTTCTATTTGTTTCCTGCTACTCTATATTGTAATCTTTTTTAATATATATTAACCATTTTTAAAAATGATTTATTTTTTATATTCAATCATGTTGACCTCCTCCCACTATCTTTTATTTTTTTCCAATAGATTTTTAATATTCTTGATCATGGTTCTGTTTTCTAGAACTCCATCCAGATGAATGGGAGGGTGGGGAGTCGACATGGATCATGGAATTTTTTTGGTGGCCTTGAAGTGGTGAAATGGTGTCATAGAAGGATTCACCAAGAAACTCTTTCACTCATTGTTTGATGTTGTCAGAATAATATTGAAATGGATTTATGGATGTTGGCTCAACCTCTTGAGATGGTCCACGACATATAGGTTCTTCATAAGTGGAAAATGGATTGATTTCAATCTTCTAGGGAAGTAGATATGGTGATCTTTGGAATTGAAGTGGTTCCAGAGTCGTCGAGGGGTGGAGGATGGTGGGTCTTTATGTCTGAGGTGTGAGGAACAAGATTCATAGTAGACTACATCATCCTAGTTATAAATGAACATTGAATCTCTTATATTCTCCAACATTTAATATTAAAATAGAGTTCCAATTTTTTATTATTCCATTTGTGGGCATGGCCTTATAAATACATCCATCAAAAACACCATACATTGTCAACATGAACAAAACAAATACTTATCTCATGAGCTCAAATTTTTCTTATTTTCCCCAAGGATGGGTGTCTCTCCCATATAGAACCCATTTCAACTCTCGTGAGCGAGGACAGTTAATATAATAATTAGTAATTCTAAATATAATCTCAAATACCAATGCATGTTATATATATTTAAAAATTTCAATGTTTAGTTTCCTATAATTTAACAATATTATAATTTCCCTGTAACCTTCATGCACAAGATTTAATGTTTTATTTCCCTAATATAGCACCACTAAACTCATATTTGTTTGTTCATTTAAAATAATAATCCTTATCTCTAAATAAAATTCCAAATAAAAAAATATTTTTATCAATTTAAATGTGCTTCAACATTTTATTTGAAATTTATGATAATGTTATAGAGAAACAAATTTAATGTTCATATACATTAAAAACACATTTAAAATCATTCAAAATTTCTACAGGTGTGGGTGGGGCATCCAAACCCCTTTGATACACCAGATTTAATGTTGTCTCACTCAGCTCAATCTCGGTTAACCTCATTGCCTCTTGGTCAGTTCCAATAGTAATCATTAATTCTAATTAATATTCAAAACAAAAATACATCATTTATTATTAGTTTAAAATAACGTCAGTGTTTCAATTTCAATTTCATAAATTTTGATGGAATTTATAATTTCATGTTCATATTCCTTAAGAATACATTTAAAATCATTGAAAATTTCTAAAGGTGGGAGGGGAGTCCCAAATGCCTCCATGGATGGGATTTAATTATGGATCCCCTGTCTTGATATTGATACACCACATGTTGGATTGACAAGTTCCAAAATTAATCATGATTTACAAATAAAATTCCAAATAAAAATACATCATTTATATCACTTTAAAACATATTCAATGTTTCTGTTCCAATTTATCTTATTTTCATAAAAAAAATAATTTTATTTTCATATTAATTAAAAATCATTTAAAAATAAATGAAAAAACATAAAGTTCTGGTGGGGGGGGGGGGAAATCCCAAATGACTCCATTAATAGTATTTAATGTTGGATCTCTCACCTCAATCATGGTTCACCCCAAGGTGGGTTTATTACTTCAAATATTAATCATGAAGTGTATGTAAAATTAAAAATACAAATACATTGTTTTTTATCAACATAAATAAACTGCAATCCTTTTGATTCTATTTTACATATTTTTTAAACAAATAATTTCATATTCATATTCATTAAAAATATATTTAAAATCATTGAAATTTTATAAACCCATGGGAGGGGAGGTCGAAACACCTATGTGGATGGGATTTAATGTTGGCTCACATGGCTCGAGCTCGGTTCTCCTCATGTTATCATCTCCAGTTCCAATAATAATCCTTATGTTTAAATAAAAATAAATAAAAATATAAAAATACTGAAAAAATTATAAATTTAAATCAACTTTAATGTTACAGTTGTAATTTCCCATAATTTTATAAAATAAGAATTTCATGTGAATAGAAAAGAAATAAACTGATGATTATAGGCAAATTTTGATCATTAGATGACTCTAAAGAAGCATAGTGATCACTTCTCAGTATTCTATTAACATTACTTCATGTAGACCACTATCGATGGACAAGTCACTTAGATGCTAGTTAAGGTTGGAGAAGAGATCAGAAGGAGATCATATGGAATGACAAAGTTGATTGGTTGGATTAGAATGTTCAAATGAATCGCGGGAACTTAAATCCATTGTGAATTTGAAAAAGTAGAGAGATTTTGGTGAACATGAGACCTTGATGAATTGTTAGTGATGATAATGCATATGATACAATCAGACAGCCACAATATTCAGATATGTAGATCAGATGACCATGATTCTTTTTAGTCGTACAATATATGTTCCCATTCAACATTAAATGTAATGGTCCTCATACATCATTAAAATAATACATGAAATTAAATTCCTCTTATCTATAAATTTTCTAATATAAATTCCAAAGAACATAAAATCCATCTAACCATTTCTTCACACACTTCACGAACAAATTACATGGAATGGTTCTCACACAACGTTAAAATACTACATGACATTATATTCCTCTAATATATACATTTTTCAATATAATTTCCAAAAAAAATTTAATCATCCTTTTTATTTGTTTTACACAATATCACTCATGACACATGTGACTTTCCTCGCTTCTCTACTATCGACACATTGTCCGACATATGCTCTCGGTCAAGGCAAGCTAGTCAGCATATGAGGTTGTCCATAATTTTTAAATGACCCCCTTCCTCCCAAATACCATGTATATAATTGAATGCATGTCCACCCACTTATAATTCAAATATATACAATTCCTAAAGACCTTCACAATTTCTCTTTAAATATAAATACATATAACCATTTCTTCTTAAACATAATGTTCTAATTTTAGGGAATGGTTCTCAAAAAACATTAGAGTATTTCATGAATTTCATTACCACATGTCATTGCTATTTTGAAAAAAATCCAAATAATATCAAATCCATATAACCATTTCGTCAAACACATTATAAACTAATTACATGTCATGGTTCTCATACAACATTAAATTATTTAAGGAATTTCAATTCCTATTATCTATAATTTTTGGAATATAAATTCCGTAAAACATAATATCATTCTTCATATTTGTCATAAACTATGATTCACTCCTGAAACATGAATTTTCCTCCCTTGGGTGTGGTGAACCCAGTGTCCCATATATGCTCTTATTTGAGGCTAGCTGGTCATCCCGGTATTCTGGCCATAATTTTCAAACAAAACCCCCCCAAAAAAACCATTTATATAATTGAATTCAATATGAAATGCATGGACACCACCACACATAGAAATATAGTATACAATTATCTAATCCCTTCACAAATTCTTTTCAAATAAAAATCAATCCAACCATTTTGTCATGTTTAATACTTCATATACTAATTGGATGGCATGGTTATCATATAACATCAAAATATTTCAAGATTTTCATTTCCTATTATCTATACATTTTTGAATATAAACCCCAATGAAGATAAAATTAGCCTCCTTTATTATTGTAAACAATATGTAACTTATAAAACATATATTTTGAACATAGAACCAATTATGAAACTGTAACATTAATATTTCATTATTTAAAAAAATATTCAAATCAAATCAACTTTTCCAATTTGTAATTACTCCTAAAAAATAATTCAATTTAAGATACATATAATACTAATCATAAATAACTATCACATGTCACATTGACTTTTTATCAAAAAAGTGTACTGAAATAAAATACAACACAAAATATTTCTTAAATCAATGTTGGTTCAACAACGAGAATGCTATTGGGATTGATAGGATTCTATAACTTTGTTGTGAAAAACACAAACAAATGAATTTACTCATATGAAATTAATATTATTAAATTTATATACTTCTAGGATTAGAAATAAATAATTTCACAAGAACCCCTTATTATTTATCTAATCCCTTGTGGAACCCTATGTCAAATGAAAATAATAATAATATTATTAATCTATATGTTTTTTAACATTGAATATTAAATGAAATATTATTTAATAAAATAATATTCAATTTTATTATCTCTCATTGGACTTACTAACATAGAGTGTATTTCCTCCATAATTTTTATCATCCCTTGAATAATAACTGTTAATTAATTAAAAAAATATCACTACATTATTTAACAATAATAAATAAATATTACAAATAATAAATATAAAATGAATATTTATATGAGATGAAGTATACATGAATAATTATTAAACCAGATACGAGAGTAATATTTATTCATCCTATTAAATTAGAATATATTATTTAATAGAGAATCTGGATAAAGTTATTCTGTGACCCTCTAGGACTCATTCTCATTAGAATTAGGAAAAAAATTATAACATCAAAGGATATCATCTAGAAACAAGAAAGGAACCTATAGAGAATGAATTTAATGCCTCAAAGATGTGATACCATATATGGATGCTTTCAATATTATATAATCCCTTTATCATGATATCTCTAATCATGCAGGTTGCATACTTGTGTCTCCAACCTATGTGCTCGATGTATCTTTCTTTGAATTCCTAGAATTTGAACATTCCTATAAAACAAAATGGCTATGGATTTATTTAGGAAATATCATTTCCTTCAAATGGCCAAATATATAAACATTTAATAAAGAATAGAAGGGATAAATCATTTCTCCCATTATTCAATAATTAAATACTACTCTTGACACACCCAACATATTCTACCTCACTGTGAACATCTTTCATCACAGTTTTCATAAATATATCAAAGTATATGACTTATAATATTCATTCATAATAATATTAATGTCTAATGATCAATGTGAGTATACAAATATAGGAACATCCCATGACACATATTAATATTGATTTCCAACTAGAGGGTCATATTATTATAATATCATACGCATGATATTACTAAGGACGTACACCCTTATAAGGTTCCTCAAATTCCTATGAGTCTCCACCCATGATAGCATGTATAATTAGTGTCCCTAAAATGATATAATTAGTCAATTGAACATGTAAGAACCTGGGTTTTGAGCCTGTAATACTTTGAAATTGTCTTAATGTTATTCTAGAGCAGGGCGTTCAGACGGCATGTTATTCCGATACCCGGTGTAGCCAGAATTAGATTTTAAGTGTGTTCACACTAGACACACCAAATAAAGATAATAACTGCTAAACATCTGATCATATGTGAAAAAAGGGTGTTTTTGAGTCTATGGAGTGTCGTTTCCCCTATGAGGTTTGTAACATTCGTGGGCAGGACCGTTCTGTGGAAAACGCCACCAGGGGCATTTTCGTAATTCAGCGACATCAGGCGTGAACATTATAACTTCTGAAAGGATGATCGAATTAAAATTTCAAGACCACCATTGCGCTCAAGACATGGATTTTACCCTACTAGCAGCTTAACCTCGACACCGTCGAGAGTTTGGATACGGTCCTACTGGTAGGTGTTTAAAATTAATTATATTTTAATTAATTTTCCCTACATAAAAACATCCACCCCCTTCATCCCACTTTAGAACATCTCCCTTGAGGAAGCTATCCAAACCAAGGATCCAAATCCCTTCATTATCCCCCTCCTCCCCAACGAGGTTTTTACGGCTCTGGCGGGTCATTTGTGCAACGACCGGTTACGCCCTATGAGGTAGGTTTATTGCGTTTCATTTTAAATCTACACATATTCATAGAAATAAATAATAGTGTTGAATTTATGTTTAATTATACAGATAAGTCCATATATTAGTATTTCTCGATCATAACTTTCCAATGACTCTTTCAGATCAAAATTTCGGGTCCCGGGGTGTCCGGGGTGACCCTGGGATGTTTTCCGTCCCAAAACCCCTATTTTCCGGTGGTTCCAGGGTGGTCTGGCGGCTCCGCACGGTGGTTCGGTGAATCCCAGCGGTGGAGGCTCCTCATGAAATCTGGGACGGAGGTATCGGCAACTCCTCAGGTGGTCCAGGACGGTGGAGGTGTGGCGGTCCTCAAGCGGCGTTGGCGGAACATGCGGGGGGCCAGGGGTCATCGTGACCCTAGGTGTGGATTGGGACCCGTGAATCATTGGTCCAGTGGAAAAGGAGCCAGACTAGATTAAGCAAGTCGGCATGAAGAATTGTGGCCCGAGCCGTGAACCATAGGCCGTGGTGGACCGGGCGGTCCAGGCGGCCGAGCCGCAGACCGCCGGTCTAAAGTGTTGGACCGGCCGAACCAGTCAGGCCAACCCCTTATCCGCCCGACGACGTTAAAACGCCTCTAACGTGCGAACCAAGTATTAGATTTGTTTTCCGTCTATGGTGACACAATCCTTGGATCACATAAGAGGATTTTATTTGGTCTTGGAAATTTTTAATTCCCAAGATGGGGGTTCGGTGGCGCAACACATCCATTAAGTGTTGATTAGGACCTCACTGGGATTCTTGTTTCGGATGGCGCGAGCACATCCGGAGACCATTTTAGGATCCTTCAGCGGCGTTGTTCCCCTACAGTCGAGGAGAAGTTCACAAAGGTGGTTTCATGCATTGATTCTAGAGTTGAAGCATGGGCCCATGATCCATCATTCAAGCTGTGTGGAGCATATTTGCAAATTTTTCACAAGACGCCCATTTGGGGTGAATGAATAGTTGAGTTGGCGTGTTTTCCATTGAGCATCGGAACAGAGTTGTTCACCTGACCTTTTTGGTAGTGATGTGTGGGCCCTACTAGATGCTGGTTGGGAATAAAGTGGTGTAGAATAACTTTTTCATCGGGAGTCCGTTACAAGCATGTAAATAGTCTATCTAACATGTTTTTCTGTGAGGATTACAAAGGTGTAATATGTTTGGGAATTCAGATCCTTTTTTGAGATCTCATTAAATGTGGAAACATAATGGGGCATTGGTCGGAGGTTCTATTGAATCACTCCAAACCAACACACGATAGCGATGTTAGTGACACCCTGTGATGGCACGAGCAGTGCAGATTTATCAGACTAGTTCCAAATTTACCCTCCAGAGGGTTTGGGAATTGGGTTACCCACTGGTGTATCAGGTATTACCCTCCAGCAGGGCTAGACAGTGGGCTACCCATTGACCTTAGGGTTTACCCTCTAGAGAGCTTGGGTAGTGGGTTACCCATTGACCTTATGGTTTACCCTCCAGTGGGGATGGGTTGTGGGTTACCTGACGACCTCTTGGGGTTTACCCTCCAACTGGGCTAGGAAGTGGGTTACCAGGAAACTTCTATTAGACTCAGCCCTTTCTATGAGTCTTGTCAATATCTTTTCTCTGTAATTACCAGAGCAGGACCCTTGGTTGTACGGTTCAGCGATCGGAAAACTTTGGTGTGCATGACAGTTGGGCATCAGTGATGGATATCCTTAGAACTGTTGGTGAATTTTCATGGCCTGATCTTCGATATGGAGATCCCCTTACACACTCGTTTGGGTGTCTTTTTGAGCATATATATATACACCCTACTTTTTTCCCACTCCATGGGTTCATTTACTTTCCATCTAGGAGGGGCGAAGACGCAGGGGGTATGCCACATGCATATTGTGTCTAGCTCCTCTTGGTTGGATGAGTCTACTTCATTACATTTTTTGGGTTGAGCTGGAATCTCTCTATTGTATTCTTACTCTGTTCATTGTTATCTCTACTGCTCACCATTTTAGTACATCCTTTGTTTCTCCCTTGAACTTTCAGGTAATCCTACAGAGTATCTTTATACTCACCACTTCTTGGGCTTTTCCTTCACTCGGTGTGCCCTAGTAGATAATAGACAAGTCGATCGAGACTACAGAGGAGCGTAGAGGACTCATGAGCTTGGGCTGCATTCAGTGGTCATAGTAGGACTTTCAGGTATGAAACACACCTACTTTTTACGTTCGTGTAGCTGTTGCTAGGTTGTGGAACCATTCTTTTTGGGTGGTTGTTTTCCCCTTTTACTGTTTAGTTTACCTGTTAGCCCACTTTTCAGCACTTTATTAGTTCTTTTTGTAGAGATCGATGCATAATTTTTGGTTGGGATATGGTAGTCTGTAAATTAGTTTCCTTTTTTACTCTGCAATTCTTCATTGAGTGGGTTGTGTGTGTGGGTATAGGTACATAGGCAAAGGCCTCCCCAATGTTGTTACGCCTTCAGTGCTAGCCCCGGGCCTTTGGAGGTTGTCTTGGGGTAGTTGTGGCTCAAGACCAGTAAGGTCGGGTCGAAAAAAAGTGGTATTAGAGGATGGTTCGTTCCTTGGGGTGTTTTTTTGGATGTCCCTAAAAAGGAATTGGTTTGGATTTTTGGAAACAGTTTTGACATGCCTCGAGAGAGGCTCTAAGGCTAGGGAGTCCAGTGATGGTACATGCGACCAACATATCCATTCACCAGGACCTTGATAACCCACTTGTCGACTCGGAACGTTGAGACATTCATTGCAGGGTACGTTGGAACATGAATCCGATAGGATTGAGTCATTGACTATCCGTTTTGAGTCATCTCCCCTTTGTGATAACTTATATATATATACATGTGCTCATCTGATCGCGGTAATCCATGATAATTTTTAGCATGGCCCCATGACAGCAATCGGCCAGGTTACCCTCTCTAGTTTGGGACGACTACCTAGCGAGTGACGAGGCATCAGTTCAGGGACCCTCACTGAGCCCCTTCTGCCCAGTGGTTCAATAGTAGCCCCTCCGTATGGATAGTTTCAGTTATTACAGATAGCATATGATGAGGTTGGGTGGAGTCTTAGTGCACTCCGAGACTTCTAGAATCAGTGGCTACCGAAGTTCCACGAGGACTCGGATCCCCACGCAGTGGATGACTGGATAGAGTCTGTGGAGCACTTTTTGAGGATGTTACAGACACAAGTGAAGTAGATGGTATCCCTATCTACTGACCTTTTCCTATGGATGACCTAGAATTGGTGGTGGATGGTTACAAAGACCCACGACGAGTAGTCTATCACGTGGGATAGATTCCAGCAGCTCTTTTGGGAAGAGTACTCCCCTCTTGTTTACACTCCATTTGGATTCAGGAGATTCTGGAGCTGAAGCAGGGGGCGACCACGGAGAATTACTCAACCCGGTTTACCGATCTCACACGCTACTCGCAGGATATTGTCTGCGATAGTTACTTCTAGGCACATATGTTTGTGTAGGGTCTTCGCAGGGAAATCCGTGCCAGTGTAGTTCCCTTGGGCATCTGTACTTATGTTTGGGTGATAGAGAAGTTGATCATGAAAGAGATATTCATGGCTGAGGGATTCCTGATGGAAGGGCCTAGTAGTGGCTCATTCAGAGCAAATTCTTTGGTAGCAGGCATGCGGCAGAGAGTAGAGCCTCAGTTGAGGAGACCCTTCCATGAGCAGACTCACAGGCAGGGTTGTACACTATAGTGGCACTGTAGAGCATCGGGGAAGTCAGGAGAGTGTCGGTTATAGGCCTGTAATGGATGGGGTCACCAAGAACAGGAATACCCCACCAGGAATACCGAGAGATGTGGTAGGAATTGGGCGCACCGCAGCAGTCAAGACAGCGCTGTGAATAGGGATCTCCCAAGTGAGGACAGGGTGGTCCTCAGAGAGGTGGTGCAGGCAGAGCAGCATGAATTGGAGGTGGGGGACAGCGTTTTGATATCCCTCCACCGCCACCACTGGGTGCCCATGCCAGACTCAGAGGGGTGGAAGTAGGGGCCACAGGATGCTTTGGGCTATGGGTATTCGTGACCCCCTAGAACACGGGATGGTCAGAGATAGACATTCTGTTTACTCTATGATTTCTTTGGTACTATTAGAAACATGCCCCATCTACACTTTTAAATCACTGTGTTTGGCATTGTATTTGGATCTCCCAGTAGAGGCCCTGACACCTGCGCTTATGCTTGATGTTCCTACGGGAAGTGCATCATTAGTGAACATTGTTTGCAGACAGTGCGAATTGTCATTCAGAGGAGAGAGTTTTACGTGGGACCTACTGGTTATCACAATGGAACCCTACGACGTCATCTTGGGAATGGATTGGCTTTCTATAGTTCACTCCTAGATCGACTGTGGTCTAAAAAAAGTCAGATGCATGCATTCTGATGAGACGAGGTTCACCATCCTCGGTGGGCGAGACCTCGTGGAAGAGAAGAAAGGTACTCTGAGTAGAAGACCATGCCGTTTTTCTCATCCGTTGGCGAGCTTGGCTCTCAGAGAAGTAGCTAATAAAGTAACCTGGATCCCTACCGTAGTAGTGTACTAGATGGACGCCTTTCCCGAGGATGTCCTACGACTACCTCCGAGGTGATAGATGTAGTTCTACATTGACTTTAGTCAGGGACTTCCCCGATATCATGTTTGGCCTATCAGATCACACCATTAGAGATTCCAAAGAAACAACTTTAGTTGGACAACCTTTTTGAGAAGGGATACATCAAACCCAGTGTGTCTCCCTGGACAACTCCAGTTTTGTTTGTGAAGAAGGAAGATGGGAGCCTATGGATTTATGGGGACTATCTTCACCTGAATCATCACATGATAAAGAACAGGTACCCTTTGCCAAGGACTGACGACCTATTCGACTTGTTGAGGGGTTCTAAGTGTTTCTCCATGATTGATCTTTGATCTGGCGACCACCAGTTGCGGGTTCGTGTGGAAGATATCCCAAAGTTTCCTTTTTGTTGTCGTTATGGGCATTACGAGTTTTTGGTGATGCCCTTGGGCATGAAGAATGCCCCGACCATATTCATGTCTTTGATGAACCATATCTTCTAGTCGTACTTGGACCGATTGGTGGTTGTCTTTTTTAACAACATAGTAATCTACACTACGAAGGAGGAGGAGAACACAGAGCACTTGGGGGTAGTTGTAGACTTACTCCAGGAGCACCAGATGTATGGGAATCCATCAAAGCTTCAGTTCTGGATTCATGTGGTTCACTTTCCGGGGCATGTCAAATCAGAATAGGGTTTGGCCATATATCCTTCAATTATAGAGGCAGTTCTTGCATGGGATCCACCCATCAATGCATCTTAGGTGCGGATATTCCTTGTTTTTGTAGGGAAGTATAAGAGGTTCTTTGATGACTTCTCCAGGATTGCTGCCCCTTTGACCGAATTGAGTCCGAAGGGACGATCATTCACTAGGAATGATATGTGGCAGAAGGCCATCGAGGAGCTAAGGAGGATTCTGAATATTGCTCCGATGATGAGGCTTCCAGAGGTGGGAATCAAGTTCATGGTATATTGCAACACTTTAGGAGCTAGGCTCGGGTGCGTGCAGATGGAACAACGGGAAAATATTTCATATGGGTTGAGGTAGTTGAGGCCCAGTGAGAATAATTATGCGACTCAAGATTTCGATATTACAGTAGTGTTCATCGCCTTTATTTTATGGAGACACTAATTTCTGGGAAAGCATTTTGTGTTCTACTCAAACCAGCAGAGCCACAAGTAAATCTTCACTTAGGGGGATCTGAATCTAAGGCAGAGGCACTGACTAGAGTTTCAACAGGACTATGATTTTGATATAGTATACACTCGAATGAAGGGAAACGTAGTAGTAGATGCCCTTATATGGAAGTATCAGGCTCATCTAGTGTGGGAAGCATCAGAGTAGGTGGATTCTCTACAGCTGACCTTGGTGGAGCCAGAGGGTATGACTTTTCTGCCGTCGATGGTGTTGACTCCTTTTCTCCTTTGGCGTGTGAGTGAGTCGAATATGGGGGATGTTGATAGTGAGGTACTGCATGTTGAGATGTCCACAAGAGATGCACCTGCTGGGTATTCTGAAGGAGGGAATCACGAGATCATGTTCCAGGGGTGAGCTGTAGTACCGGTGGAGATGCGGGATGAGGTAATGTTGGAATTCCAGACTTCTCCCTTGGCTATAAATCTCGGGGTGGGGAAGATGTATAGGGAACTTCAGCGGCAGTTTCTGTTGTCTTGCATGAAGCCGAGCGTATCCAAGTTCATTTCTCGGAGTCTTACCTATCAGAAGGTGAAGGTAGAGGATCAGGTTCTATTAGGGTTATTGTATCCCCTGGATTTCATGGACTGGAAGTGGAATGATGTATCTATAGACTTCGTCACAGTGCTTCCATGAACATTGAATAGACATGATTCCATTTAGGCGATAGTGGACTGATTCATGAAGTCCTAGAACTTCCTTGCCATCAGGGAGCAGAGAATGGTGGATAGTCTAGGGTATTTGTACGTTTGGGAGATCATCTGCCATCATTGAGTTCCCTTGACGATCATCTTTGACTGCGACGCATGGTTTACATAATTTTTGTGGCAAGGCCTGCCAGAGGCATTCGAGACTCAACTGTAGATGAGTACAACATTTCACCACCAGACGGATGGGCAGACGAAGCGCACTATCGAGGTGTTAGAGGATATTCATAGGGTGTGCCTGTTATTTATAGCCCTATGATGGGAGGATCACCATCCCATGGTGGAGTTCACGTATAACAACAGTTACCACTCTACTATTGGAATGTCACCTTTTGAGGACCTCTACAGGAGACCCTACAGATCATTGTTGTGCTGGACAGAGGTTGGGGAGTCCTACCTCGTGGGCCCAGAGTTGGTGTGGGGGACGACGGAGAAGGTGAAGGTCATTCGTGAGAGATGAGGGTGGCTCAGAGCAAATAGAAGACCTATGCAGACTGTCGTCGTAGGCCTTTGGAGTTTGAGCTGGGGACCATGTCTTTATTACAGTCTCACCACGGCATGGTATACAGAGGTTAGGCAGGGGAGGCAAGCTATCCCTAACGTTCATCAGGCCTTTTCAGATCACATGCAGTGTTGGAGAGGTTTCATACCATCATTCTCTACCCCCATAGCTGGAGAGAGTGCATGGTGTCTTCCACATGTCGCAGATGAAGAAATATGTGTACGAACCCACAAATGTTATCAACTGGGGATTGATGGACATTGAGGATGAAGCCACCATTGCGAAGGACCCGATGGCTATTGACGACCGGCAGGAGAAAACTTTGTGTGGACGGATTAATCCATTCGTTCGAGTGCTGTGGCAGCACAGGAGGGTGTAGGAGAGCACCTTGGATAGGGAGATCCAGATGCGGGCTCAGTATACCAAGTTGTTTTTGTATTTTTTTCAGTGACAAAAAAGATGAAGTAGGTAATGATATAAAAATCCAGGTTTTGAGCCTGTAAGACTTTGAAATTTTCTTGATGTTATTCCAGAGTAGGGCATTCATATGGTGTGTGATTCCGAGCCACAGTTTGGCTGGAATTATATGTTAAGTGCGTTCACACTAGACATTCCAAATACACACAATAACTCCTAAACAGTTGATCAAATGGGAAAAACTAGGGCTTCATTGAGTCCAGAACATTCCATTTACCCTAGGAGGAGTATAACATTCGCGGGTGCGACCCATCTGTACAAAACGCCACCATGGGAATTTTCGTAATTTAGCGGCATAAGTCGCGAACTTTATAACTTCTGAACAGAAGATCGGATTAAAATTTTGAGACCACCATTGTGCTCAAAACATTGATTTTAACCTAGGAGCGGCTTATCTTCGACCCCGTTGAGAGTTCGGGTACGAGCGGACTGGTAGGTGTTTAAAATTAATTAAATTTTATTTAATTTCCCCTACTTAAACACATCCACCCCACCCCCATCTTCCTCCATTAGAACGTCTTCATGGAAGAAGTTCTTCTAATGAAGGATCGACCTCCCTTAATGCTCCCCCTCCTCCGTAGCGAGGAGTTTGTGGCTCTGGCGGGTCGTTTGGGAAGTGACGGGCTACGCCCTATGAGGTAGGTTCGTTGCATTTCGTTTTGAATTTCTTAACCTTTTTAGAAATCAAATTATTGTGTTGGATTGATTTTTATTTTTCAAGCGAAGGACATATTTTTGTAGGTCTTGATCTAAGTTTACCATAAATTCTTTCAGATCAAAATTTAGGGTCTCAGGGTGTCCATGGTGACCTTAGGCTGTTTTTCGTCCAAAAACCCATGTTTTCTAGTGGCTCCATGGTGGTCAGGTGGCTCTGCACAGTGGTCCGGAAAATCCCAACGGCAGCATCCCCCGAGCAGTCCTGGATGGTGGTGGCATGGTGGTCCTCATGCGGCGTCGGCGGTACATACGGGAGGCCAGAGGCACAGTTCGGTCGGCTTTGTCGATTGGTGTGCAAAGGAAGACCGGGGTCTCTGTGACCCCGGGCACAGACTGGGACCTGCGAAGCATAGGGCACATGGAAAAGGATCCGGACAGGCTTAAGCTGGTCCTAGCGAAGCGCTGCGGCCCACCTGGTAAACCGCGGACCACCGGTCTAAAGGTGTAGACCGGTCGAACCGGTCCGGCCCACCTCGTCTCCGTCTAACGGTGTTAAGACACCTCTAACATGTGAACCAAGTTACATATTCACGTTCTGTAAATGGATATGCAATCCTCAGATCGAAATTTAGGTTTTGATATGGTCTCGGAAATTTTTAATTCCCGAGACTGGGGCTCGGTAACACGACACACCCGTTAAGTGTTGTTTAGCGCCTCACCGGGATTCTTGTTTCATATGGCGCGAGCACATACGAAGTTCGTTTTCGGAGCAGTCAGCGGCATTGTGACCCTGGTGTAGAGGCTAAGTTTAGCATTGTGGATTCTGTCATTGATGTAGGATTTGAGGTGTGGGGCTACAGGCCGTCATTAAATGTGCGTGTAGCGTTTTTTCGACTTCTTCCCTAGAAATCCATTCACGAAGAATTAATAGTCTATTTGGAGTGATTTTCGATAGCATCATGATGTAACAGTTCACCCGACCTATTTCTGGACCGAGGTGTGGGCCCCATGATAAGCTGTATGGGCATAAAGCGGTTATGAATAATTTTTTCATCAGAAGTCCTATTTAAGGGAGTAAATTGTCTATCTCGCGTGTTTTTCCGTGAGGATTAAAACTGTGTAATCTATTTGTGAATGAGGATCCTCTTTCGAGATATCATTATATATAGAAACATGAATGGAAATTTGGTGAAGGTTCCATTGATTCACACCGAGTCAATGCACGATAGTGATGTTCGTGACACCCAGTGATGGCACAGACAGTGCAGAGTTATCGGACCAGTTATAGGTTTACCCTTCAGCGGGGCTAGATAGTGGGTAACCTGTTGAACTTAGTGTTTACCATATAGTGAGGCTAGGATGTGGGTTACCCATTGAACATAGGGTTTACCCTCTAACGGGGCTGGGCATTGGGTTACCCGACGACCTCTTAGGGTTTACCCTCCAGCTCGGATGGGCAGTGGGTTACCTGGTGACTTATTTTAGAATCAACCCTTTCTATTAGGCTAGTCAGTGACTTTTCTCCATTATTATAGGAGTAGGACCCTTGTTTGTACTATTCAGTGATGAGATAGCTTTGGCGTGTGGGACTTTTGGGCATCAGTGATGGATATCCTTAGAACTCTTGGCGACTTTTCCTATGCTGAGGTGGAGATGGACATCCTTTTACACAGTTTTTCAGGATTCATATTGAGCATATATATATACACCCTACTTTTGTTACAACACCTTTGGTTTAGGTACTATCCTTCCAGGAAGGGCGAAGACGCGGGGGGTATGCCACGTGCATACTGTGTCTAGCTCCCCTTGGTTGGATGAGTCTACTTCCTTACATTTGTTGGGATGATTTTCACTCTCTCTATTATACACTTACACTATTCATTATTCTCTCAACTTCTCACCATTTTAGTTTCTCTTTTGTTGCTCCCTAGAGCTTTTGGGACATCCTATTGAGTATCTTTATACTCACCCCTGCTTGGGCTTTGCCCACACGTGGTGTGCCCTTTTAGATGATGGATTGGTTGATCAAGACTATGAAAGAGCGTTGAGGACACAGGACCTTGGGCTGCGTTCAATGGTCTTAGTTATAATTCATGTGTGAGACTGACGGGATTTTTACTTTCATTTACATGTTTCCAGGTTTTTGCACCTTTCTAGTTGGGTGTGTGTTTTCCCTTTTACATTTCATTTTACTTTTCATTCCACTTTTCATCACTTAAATTTTTTTTAGAGATCAATGCATGATTTTTGGTTGGAATATTTTAGTCTGTACAATATTTTCCATTTTAGTCTGCACATTTTCATTAATTGGGTTGTGTGTGTGGGTACAGGTACAATGTCAAAGGCCTCTTTGAGGTTGTTATGCCTTGGGCTCCGGTTGCTGGCCCCAGTCCTATGGAGGTGGCCTTGGGGTAGTTGTGGCTCGAGACTGGTAGGATCGGGTAATGATAGAACATATATTCATGAATCTTGTCATATCACATTAGAATTAGCATCATAGTGGAGATACCTACACATCATGGGTGATTTTTTCCTCTCCTATTCATAAGGTATTTTAACCTATTGATAAAAATTAGCCACCTCTAATCCAAAAAAATTTGCTCAAACCCCCCCAGACAACCCCTATCCCCTCCCATAGGGGATACATCTCCCCTGTTGGCTTTAAAATAGTATCCCATTTACCCCTCAATGAATGGATAAGAAAGACGTGGGATGTGCAAGAGGAACCCAGGAGGGGACTTTGGAAGCGATTTAAACATGGTGGAAAATAGTTGATCAAAAAGACACAATGATGATTCATTAGTTAATGAGATATTACCAAAAATATAGAGTAATAGAAGATGGATTAGTTCTCGAAAAATCATAGGTGGATATCGGAACTCTAGTGGGATTAAAAATCCCAAATCAGTTGAGATGGTTTAGCACAGCTGTGCTAAATGTTTCTTCGATATGGGATTCCTTTCTAAAACTATATTAGAATATAAGGACAAGGGAGGAATGACGAAAAATTCTATATTTCAAGTCATCTTCTTGGTTTTTCATCATGGCCAATCCTGGGGGATTTTCATCCATTTTATAGAATACATGAGTGTGTGAATCACCTCATTCTCCCCAAACCACGTGTCTTCCACCATTCACTAGCTTAACACCACAACATGGGATTTTGTGGGTTTCTACCATCCATATTATCAAAGGGATAAATAGAAATAATTGGTCTTCTATTATCCTTTTTCTATGCTAGACTCAAGAGAAGTGTTCTTGTTAGGAAGTTAATGTATGAGACCGTAGAAATGTCTCTATAGTGGAAGTTATGAAAATACACGATGAGTAGCGGGGTGAATCCTAAAATGTGAAACATGCACAAAAAAATAGATGAGAAATCTATATGTTCAAAAGTCTTAACTTAATATTTAAATATTATTTGTTCATATAGGATTAAATTGACCAGGGGATGCAAGAAAGGTTCATGGATTAGTTTGATGTGGAGTTGAAAAAAGACAAACATTTATAAATCACTGTTTTGGGTGGTTATCATATAGTTGAAGGTAGATGAGGATGTTTCAGAAAATATAAAAATTTTATGGACTACTCAGTATGGGATTTAATGAGACTATATTTTAAATGATCTAGTTTTTAAAAAAGTTAAACATCATGATACACATAAAATTTGTAGTGATAGGATGACTAGTATTGTATTTCATGAAACCAGAAAATTAGAGTTCCCATATTCTACAAGTACAATTCCTATCGTCAAAATTGTTTCCTATATGGTGAGATGTTTCCTAAATATTATAGTAAAAATTGGATTGTTGCATCCATTTATGTGGGTGGTTGTACGAGACTACATAGTGTGTAATTAGGTTACATGTTGTGTTAGTAGGTTGTACAAGAACGATCTCATACACCTCTAGATGATATCTTCATGTGTTCTTCAACTGTTATAGGCTTATTCATATCCATGTGATAGTGATTGGACTTGTTATCTAAACATAATGGACTAAAAATGAAATATTAAAAGAAAATATAAAATAATTTGCATAGTATTAAGAAAATTAAATAGGTATAAATTTGAATGCGGCCAATATAATGCTACATGAGGGTCCCATGTGTAGAAAAAGTAAAGGTCAATCCCATGAACATCATTTATTTTTTTGGATTCAATGTGTAATCCATGAGAAAATATTGAATAATCGCCATTTATAACAAATATAAACCAATTAAAATGATAAAAAATCAAGAAACTACGATCGGAATAACATTCAATCTAAATTTATAATTTATTTAATAATAAGAATTACCTCATTATTGAGATTATTTATTTAATGAAAACATTGGTCTTTTGAACACTTTCGTTGAGTTCTATCGTCAGTGTGCTAATATGATCCAAAATATAATCCCTTTAGTGGTGATACATAGGTATTTTGATCATTATTATTACTAAACAATCCTTCGGGATTAATGAAATGCCTCTACTGATCAATCAATCTTAGAGGGAAGGAGGGGGAAAATTGTCTTGGTTTTTATTGGAGCCTTATAGAAGTTATTAGTAAAGATAATTATCTACGGGCAGAATATGATTTGAACACCACAATATATTTCACACACCCTAAAAAATGATATAATTTTCTATATTTAGAGATAGGGTATATTATTGACAACTGCACAAAATCCCTTAATCAAATAACAAACTTAATATATTCTCCATTCCAATAATAATATATTTATTTTTATATAGTGGAAGCCACTAACATTTGAAAATAAATATATTTTGAAAAATATTTAATTCATTATTTATTTAAATGATAACAAATATTATATCATTTCTATTACCGGATGCTTTACTCATCCTGTTCAACATATCATTTACTGAGCATCGTGTAATATATATTATTCAATTGATAAATAAATTATTATTTTTTAGATTAATAAGAAAAAATATTTATTTTAATATTCATATAACATAAAAAATATTTATTTTGATAGATTTGGGTTCTACTTTAGTATATGATTTTCCTTTTTCTTTATTTTTCATTCCTTGTGTACTATGTTTTCTTATCTTTTCAATTCTCTTATTATTATTGTTCTTTCTCCAGAAACTATCCAAATGTGTTCTTCTTATTTTTTTAATTCTATTAATATACTATTCTTTTTGTTCATCTATATAATTTTTTTTGGTCTCCACTACTAGAAAAACAACATAGTTTGTGATACATAGATTCAATTTCATTTTTTGTAAACAATTAATTAAATTATAATCACATTGTGAATCTTTTTATGGTTGTACATTATTAATATATCTCTAAAATCACCTCCCACACAATTTTCAAATATTTTATCTTCCTAGTTGAATTTTTCAAATCACGTTTTTGAACACTTGGAGAGGTTAAATATGTGTTGAACTGTCTTTTACATTTTTTTCTCCCAAATACGAGTTATAAAAGAACCCAACATCCTATTAATTTGATGAAAATTTTTAATTTCTAGTTCTCTCATTATATTTTCATGAAGTATACTATTTCATGGGACTGTCCTCTATGACTACTATGACACCTATCAATTCAATGAACAATTACCCTTTATGAGTTCTCTCTTTATCTATGAATTGATTCTGTTGTTTAATAAATGTAGATTCTATGCAAACACATCTCAGACTTATTCTAATGTCGCAAAATATATAAGTGAAACTGGTGAGTGGGTGTGGCCAAAGTTCCTCCCTATTATCCATAATTAATAAATTGGGGAAGAACGTCAAATATCAACTCATAATATAATATTATGTGAAACTAGAATAATTAACCTAGGTAGAGAGAACCATGATGAATTCAAATATAAATTGGAGTGCCATTGGAGCAGTGGAGAGAGTGTTTCCCCGACAGTGGGATAGACTATAACAGTGACCCCCAATGAAAGGAATTATGTGGGATAAATATGGTATTGTATATAATTATCATTATACACATAATGAGTTTGAATATGAGTGAAATATAAATTTGTGTGACTTGTTATTTTTAAATAATTTATTTTACAAATTTGTATTTGTTTTTATTGGGATTATTTGAAGTTCGGTGGTCGTATTGTAATTTATTAGCTATTTTTTACCATATATTGGAAAGAGGGTGTGAGATGTGTGAGAGTTCGAGTTAGGTCATGTAGGTAATTTTTCCATTTAACGATTTCATTAATATATTATTTCGTGTTCTCTTTGTTTCCATATAAGATGTAATGTAATCTATGTTAATATATCCTAAGGATTTTTTAAAATGAAGTACTTATTATATTCTGTAGTGTTATCCTCCTCCCACTATCTTGGATCTTTCCTATGGGTGTTTAGTTTGCTCATTCTGGGATCTTTTTTGTGTTCCCTATAAGAGATTGGGCATGTGGTGGTTCCACAAGGATCATGACATTTCTTTGGTCTCATGGAAGTTGTGAAGTGGTGTTGTAGTGGGCTTCACCACGATCTTCCTTCAACCAAGCATTTAAGGGGATGTATTAAACTATATATGGTTTGTGAGGTTTGGCTCAACCTCCCAATATGGCCCATGGAATCATGGTGCTTCAATAGTGGACAATGGCTCACTATCGAGCATCCAAGGTGGTGGAGATGGAGATCAACGGACTTGCAGGGGTGTCAGACTAATCAAGGGTAGCTGCAAGTGGAAGAGGATGATGAATCATTGTATCCAAGGCCTGGGGGATTGGATTCATGCGCAATTTTGATGTTTCAGTTAAGAATTAAAATTGCATTCGTTATATTCTCGCACAACAAAATAGAAAATGGGCACATAGTGGTTTATTATTCAATTCATGGGTGGGGAATTATGAATGTGTCCATTGTTAATGTCCAACTTCATAAATCTAGATGAATAGATACTTCTCACATGGATTCACATTTACCTACCATTCCCCAATGATGGTTGCCTCTCCTATCCAGAACACATTTCACCTCTCGTGATCTTGGATAGTTAAAATAATAATCTATATTTACAAATAAAATCTAAATTAAAAATTCCTGTTAAATTTATATTTGTTTATTAATGTAAATCAACATCAATGTTCAATTTCTTATAATTTGATAATAAAAATAATTTCCCAAGCACATCCACACATGGGATTTAATGTCGGCTCTCCCTACTCCTGATCCACTAACCTCAAGTTGGTTTGGCTTATAAAAAAAATAATCGTGAAGTGT
Source organism: Viscum album (assembly GCA_963277665.1). Classification (NCBI taxonomy): domain Eukaryota; kingdom Viridiplantae; phylum Streptophyta; class Magnoliopsida; order Santalales; family Viscaceae; genus Viscum; species Viscum album. The sequence goes on along the minus strand of OY728151.1, from coordinate 1,587,572,869 downwards.
AAATAAAATTCAAAATAAAAAATAATAATTTATTATAATTTTAATTCAACATCAACATTTCCGTTTCAATTTCCCATTGTAAGATAAAAGACAGGAATACATTTTTATATTCATTAAAAATCCATTTAAAATCATCAAAATTTTCTAAAGCTGTGGGAGAGGCATCTCAAACCCCTGGATGAATGAGATTTAATGTTGGATATACTAGCTAAAGCATTGTTCACCTCATGTTTTCTTGGATGGTTCAAATAATCATCATGATGTTTGAATAAAATTCAAAATAAAAATACTTCAGTTTTTATCAATTTAAATTATCTTCAATGTTTCAATTTCAGTTTTCCAAAATGTGGTAAAATAAATAATTTCATTTTCATATTCATTAATGATCCATTAAAATCATTGAAAATAGTTAAAGGAATGAAATGGTTGTCTCAAATGTCTACATGCACGAGATTTAATTTTAGCTCTCCTAGCTCAAGCTCAGTTCACCTCATGTTATCATGTCCAGTTTAACAAATAATCACGAACTCTAAATAAAAAATCATATTAAATTACATTGTTTTTATCAATTTAAATCAACTTTAATGTTTCAGTTACTATTTCCTATAATCTGAAAAAACATAAAATTTCTCGTTGATATTCACAAAAATGGAATTTAATATAATTGATAATTACTAATGGTCTTTTAGGGGTGTCCCAAACAAATCTATGCATGGGATTTAATACTAACTATGTCACCTGGATCTCGGTTAACCACGTGGTGTATTTCCCATTATAGATAAGAATCATGACGTCTAAATAAAATTAAAAATATAAATAAATTTTTTTCTATACATTTAATTCAACATTAATCTTTTAATTTTTGTCTCCATTATTTGATAAAACAATGAATTTCATGATCATATTCAATTAAAATAAATTTAAAATATTTGAAAATTTATAATGTCATGGGAGTGTCATTCCAAATACTCTATGGTTGGGGTTTAATGCTAGATCACCCAACATGAGCTTGGTTCTCTTCATGTTGTCTTAGAAAGATCATATAATAATCATTATGTGTAAATAAAATTACAAATAAAATTACAACATTTTTTATTAATTTAAATAAACATCAATGTTTCAGATGTAATTTCCATTAATTTTCGGAAAAAAATTCATGTTCTTATTCATTATTAATCCATTTAAAATCATCGGAAAATAATTGAGTCATGGGAGGGGCATACCAAATTCCCCCATGCATATGATTTAATACTAACTCTCTCGACACGAGCTGATTTAACCTCATATTGTCTTGGTCGGTTCAAATAATAATCCTAATGTCCAAATGAAATTCCAAATAAAAATACATCATTTTTTATTGTTCTAATTCAACATCAATGTTTTTGTTGCAATTTAAAATAATTTGATAAAATAAATAATTTCATGATCATATTCATTTAAAAATCATTTAAAATCTTTGAAAATTGATAAAGTCACGGGTGGGACATCCCAAATGCCTCCATGAATGGGATTTAATGATGGATCTCCCGACTCGATCTTGGTTCACCTCATGTTGTCCTGGATAATTTAAATAATTTTCATGCAGTCTAAATAAATTTCCAAATAACAATACATCATTTTAATTTAAATCAACTTAAATTTCTCATTTTAAATTTCCCTTAATTTGATAAAAAAATTTATGTTAATATTTACTAAAAATCCATTAAAAATCATTGAAAATTGAAAAAGACGTGGGAGGGGCATCTCTAGTGACTCCAGGCATGGGATCTAATGCTTGCTCTCCCAGCTAGAGCTCAATTCACCACATGTCAGAAGATTATAATTTATGTTATAAATAATTCATTATTAATAAGTTAAAAATACATTTAGATTATTATGACTGGTAGGAGAATAATATTTTTTATCTTTTAGTTTGCTACTACGTAGAGGTAAGAAGAGTTACTTGCATGGAGCTATATAAGTAACAATGTGAAGAAGAAGGTTGTGAATGAAAAAAGTAGAACTGTGATGTCAAATAATTATCAATATATGGAAGAATCTATTATTGTTATAAACTATCATAAAAAGGATACTGTCTTAAGAGTAAATATAATTATCATGCTATGTTCAATAAAATATGCACTATCATGAAACGACCTATCCCCCAAGGTCGGGGTCATGACTACTCCATACCTGCCTCCTGATGGCTAGGGCCGGGTGACTAACACTGAAGGAATTACCTCTTAAGCGGGGTGAATTTACTTGAGTACCAATATGAATGCACAGACATCAAACCCACAATTATGATAATTAAACAAGCATCCCACTAAGACTACCACTGAGAGTAATGGTACAAATGTTGAAGTAAAGGGGCCAGAACACAGTCCCAAAAAAAATAACTACAAACTCATGAATTCTATCTATAGTAAACCATATATGAAGGTATGGTTAAGGGGGTACCACCTGAATTCGTAGAAGTATGAATCAACATTCAAATCTCACTGGGTATATCCTAGTACATGACCACCTGGGTCACTGTCGAAACATCTATCATGTTCACAAATCACAACACTTGCGGATTGAGCCTGTGCAGGGGTGAATAACACAATACTTTGTAAGGATACAAAAAATTTAAAATAAAGTATGTACACATTAGACTACCAAATATATACAGGACATATGGCTCAAATAATTACAGTTTATAGAGAGAGAGAGAGAGAGAGAGTCACTAGAGAAAGCTCATGTGGGTATAATCTAAAGAAAGAGAAAGCAAGACTAATAGTCATAGTGCTTAAAACCTTGTACTGTTGAAGCACTCAACCTGGATGAGGGCATAGGGATGTTGGATTGAATAGACCTACTCATCTCTTCGGCCAATCGGAGCACATATACCCATTAAACTCTTGGGCCAACTAGATCACATAGACTTGCTCATCTTTTTGGACAACCAGATCACATAGACAAACTCATATTACGAATAAGATACAATGTTAATGGATCTTGGATTAAGACTCATGGTCTTGAAAATCTAATAAACAGGTGCATGGTTTCTGGAAATGAAGATTCATTGTGATTCCTAGAGAATTGTTATAGATTTCATTATGGTGATGCCTTGTGATTTGATATGGATTCCATCATGGTGATTCTATGATAATTTTTTTGGATTAATTCATAGTGAATCCTAGATAGTTGAAATTTATTCCATCATGGTGATTCCTAGAGATTTATTATGGATTTATAGCATTGGATGTCATGCAAGTGAAATTCTCCACATTTCTAAATATGAAAACTGATGAACTGATCCTACATTCAAAATACATGTGTCATAAGTGAAATATTGTTTACAAAAAAAGAACAAGGATGATTTAATGTCCTTTTGAATTTATATTCCAAATAAGTATAAGAGATGAGTAATTAAAAGTCATTTAGTATTTTAGTGTTGTATCAGAACAATGAAAGTGATAACTTGAGGAACATTGATATTTTAGTTTTCATAAAGGGGAACCACATAATATAATCATTGAATTGAGGAATAAATATTATTAAAGGGTTATATGGATTTATATTTGAATATAAATTGTGATGTGATTTCATAATTGTTATGTATTCATAGCAATGGATGTCATGACTGATAATTTCACCATGTTGTTAACTATGATGACTGATGAACTTCTCATAAGATCAAAAAAATTGTCATATGTGACACATTGTTTAAAAAATATAAGAATACTGACTTGATGTTCATTGGAATTTATATTCCAAAATGTATAGGAGAAGAAGAATTGAAGGTCATACAATATTTTAATGATGTATGAAAACCATTTCAGTGTTAACTTTCAAAACATTGATATTGTAGTTGGAATAAAGGAGAACCATACCTTATAATTCATTAATGGTTAAATGTTAAGAAAGTGATATTTGGATTTATATATTATGATAAAATGTTAAGGGCTTCAATATATTTATATTGTAGTTCTATGTAGGAAGGTGGCCATGCAGCCATTCATTTCATTTCAAATTCAATTATATACATGATTTTTTACTATGTATTTAATGATGGATCATTTAAACAGCGTAGCATGTGCTCACTATCCAAAATAAACCAAGAGATTAAGTAGGACACTGGGTTCAACTCACGCAAAGGAGGCCATCCAAGTAAGTAAGGTTTGCTCACAAGCAGAATGGAGTGTCATATGGAGGCCATTACATAGGCTAAAGGCATGCATGATGTCCACCAAAATCCCATAATGAATTGGGTATAGAGAGTTCCCACAAAACCAACATGGGTATGTACTGGGAGGGGGAGATGAGAATAATATGCCACTCCCCATAGTTCATGATTTACATATCATGGAGAAACCGTGAAAGGTTTCAATGTGGTATGGTTTTTGGCAGGTATTATTCACCAGATTCAATAATTGGAGCGATCCTGTCCATTCCTTGAATCATGTACCTCTCTGATTTAAATTCACATCATCCAATATACCATGTAATATATATTCAAAATTAGGAAAACATTTATCACCCAACACTATCATCTTCTTCTTGGATTGCCTTGACAGTGCCACTGTCTCACCAAAGATATCATCCCAACCACACATGATAAAAGAAGATGCCACTATGATCATTCTGAGGTCTAAATAAATAGGAGAACATGATCAAAATATCATGAAATATTGTTTGTATGATTCACATGAATAAATTAGAGATACAATCCTCAATCAAAATGAAAATGTAATTAAATAGGTAAATTCATGTAGGTATGTTCTATAGATGAACATCATCCATTTTGAAAGATTATTTTCTTTTTTTTATGAATAAATTCACATGATATGAACACAGCAGTGAAGAAACTTGGTCACAAAGGAAGAACACCCTGAAATATGGCGTAAAATAACATACATTTGAAGAATTAAAAACTAAGTCATTTATAAATTTAATGTGATGATCCACACAACACAACGATCAGGATTTTTATCTAGTGAAAGACTATTATACCTTTACTATAAAAGGAAAAATCCCTCAATCGATAGGTGATGCTTCTGATTTTAGTATTTCATGATCACTTATTTTACAGATAAACATTGCTTTTCCAAATAATTCTTTTGTGCGAGAAGGTATTGGGATCCATGATCCATTGAGGCCTCATGAAGAAGTGGAGTATCAAGAAAATTCTTGTTTAGTAAAGGATATGAATGCATGGAAATGAAAAATGTGTTTACACCCTCATCGTGCATCATGAAGGAGATCAGTTCTATGATGTTTTCTTCTTTCACGAAGAAGAAATCCTGAAAACATGCAACATGTGTTTAAAAATCCTTATCTTGATTTGCGGAGAAGAACCAGTTCCACAAATTATACTGATCAAGAGAATGTGCATGAATTTTGTACTCTTCCAGGGTTTTGTGTATTCATTACTTGTATAAATCATTAAGTCCGGATACTATTTATCTTTTTTTACACAACATTCAGAAAATAAGAAACCTATATTGTATATGTGTGCAAATAGAATAGGGCATGAATCAAAGGGAATACATCCACGGGTAAGTAGAGGAACTCATACTATAAAAGATTTCATATGAAAATAATTGTATGCCCGATATCATGGTAGATAAACATGGATTAATAAAATCAAACACTGTTTTTGTTTGAAGAGAGAGATAAATAAAGGAGGTAGAAGAAGAATTAGGTGGTGTTACATAAACAGTGAGTGGTATGTTCACTATTCAATTGTTTTCATATGATTTGGAGAATAAAAAAATTCATGCATAGAATTTTAACTCTTCAAAAATGACTAAAATGACAAATATAAAAATGGATATGGTCAATGAATATGCCCTATGCATGTATTGAGTTTAGAATTCATGTTGTGAATAATTTTAATTTGTGAAATATTATTCTTGCCTGAAATATTGTATAAGGTACTATGCAATTTAGTTGAACAAAAACCTTATTCATCAAGAATAATAGAAGTGATATGATACTAAATTCATTGTTGATATTGTGTTACAATGATTATGAATTTAATTGTAATTATTTTTAGAGTAAATGAGATTCATTTATTTAGTAATCACAAATGAAGTTTGTGATTCTAGAATGAATGAGTAGAATAGATCTCAGTGCATTTGGTTTTTCACAGACGAAATAAAATAGAAAAGAAGTGAAGATGATTTTATGACCAAACTGATATCTTATGAATATGATTTGGGCTATAATGAATTCATTATTAATCTGATCCCAAAACGTTTTATTATTGTGACTGGTAGAAGATGATTCTACATCTTTATGTTTCCTTTTGGGATGACGTAAGAAGAATCAAATCTATGCCACTAAGCATGTATCAAAGTGAAGAAGGAGGTTGTGGAAGAAGAAATCATAACTATGAAATACAATAGGTCTCAATAGGTAGATGAATCACTGGGTGTATCAAACCTCTATAAAAAAAAGTAAGGTTATCTTTAGAGGTAGTATAGGGATCTAGCTACGTACTTTGAAACATGAGCATTCAATTGACTATAGAGAATTTCCAGTTAAATGGTATTTCCTAAATGATTTAACCACATTTAAATGATTAATTTAAAGTGGTTATGTGGTAAAGATTATTTCTAGATCATGATATAGAGTAGATACTATTACTAAGTAGTGAACCTTGTAAAAAAATCTTATGATTTTCTATGCATCTTTAATATTATTTCATTCAATTGGGAAAGGAGAATAAAAGAATCGGGATCCTAAAAAGTCAAAAAGGTAAAGGTAGAAAATGTGGAATTTGATGAAAAATTCTCAAACACTGATTCCCCCTCCTAAGAGCTAGGAATCTCCCAAACCTGACATTTCATATGTATTGAGTGTCTTCTTGAATGAAGTGATCATGTAGCCTATCCCAAATGGTAATCAGCAGCACATCAAGATGGAAATATCATGAGAGAGAGAAAAATACATTAGGTTTTCCATGACAATGTGTGGAATATGGATTTTAGGATTTTATAATCTATGTAGTGGCATTCATCGATATAGGGGTGATTTTTTTCCACAACTATATCTTTTAAGAATGGCAGTGGTAAGATGATTTTCAGAGAAATATAGGAGGTGTATCAGTGTGTGTTTTTTCAAAATGCAATTTCTATACTGTCATTTGTAATTAATGTTCAATCATTACATAGATTTCATTACACTCTCTGATACATAGTGGATATTTCATAATTTCTATGTGGTTTTTCAATCCTCTGCATTGGAGGGTATTTCCACGTCAAAAAACTTATGTTATTATTTATTTATTATGCTTCATGTCACATTAAAAATTTATCATTATTATAAAAAAAAAATTCATATGTGATTTTTCCCCGATATTTGGAATCACCCCTACAAGTGGTAAATTGGTGATGGATCAATGTAACAATTTTTTGAGTGAATTATGTTTGTTTTCAATAGGATCGATGGTTCATAAGGAAGGACTAGATTTGGAAATCAATGTAATTTGTGAGAGGTGTTATAGGTCTTACATATAAATCGTTTCATCAGAATGTGTGATTGGTTAAGAAAGAAATCAAATTGAAGGTCAAGTTGATGTGTTGGCTTCTCGGGATTTTGAGAAGAGGGGTCAATTTTTTTCTATGGGTGATCCAGATTGTTTGTCAATCCCAATTCTGGTGGGCCCACAAATTGATTTTTTATGTCTTGTTGAAATGAAATTGCATATTTTGATATGGATAAGTCTTTAACATTTGGATTTTTTATATGGGAAATCTTGTTTTTGTGAGTGTTTAAAAAGTGAATTTTCATTTTTCTATAGATTATTATTGATGGTTTAATGACAATAGGTTTTTGGTCCAACTGAATTGGTCGTATGGTATCTCCATTAATGGGATAAAGGGGTAGATTGATAGGATTCAACCCATTGGTGTTTTCAAATTTGAGATAAGATAGTTTTTGAATATGAGATATGGTTTATCCTATTTCACAAATAAGGGAGCATATGATTCTCCTGTTGTGATATATATATTATATCTATTCATATGAGATATGTATTTTAATATTAACATGGAAGAGATGTGGTAATTTGTAAATTTAAGATAATTTTTTTATATCTTATATATATTTGAAAATGGAAATTGTGAAGGCTTTGAAATGGGATGTAGTTGGTGGTGAACAAATAAAGAGTTTCTAAATATTTAGTCCATTGATATCAATGGTGATGGGGATGCCACATATGTTGTAGACTATGTGTCTTATTGGAGATGGAAAAAAAAGAATCAACACTGGATGTATGATGTGGTGGGACACCATATTTGTGGTTGAATGTACAGTGCATCAACATTGAGTAGGTGAAAAATAGCAATGACATGATTAATTTTCTGGGCCATCTATTGAGACCTTCTTGATTATGGTGATCAAATGGTGTATCCAAGGTGATGATCAGTGGTTCATCATGATGATGATATAATGGGAGAGAGAAATAGATGGAGATCCTTCATGTTCCGCAATATGGTGTGGGGCTAATGAACATTTGGATTTGATCCCCAAATTAGTGGTGTTTTGTCAAAGGAAGGGTTATGTTTATTAATTGATGGATCTTTCATGAATATTATTGCTGAGATGATTTTAAGAGAGTTGATGTAGGTGTATCAGGGTGTGGTATTCACATAGGTTTTTCTAAACACATATTTTTAATTCACATTTGGGCATTGCATGGATATATTTTTACTCTCTAATTCATAGTGGATATTTGAGAATTACAATGTGGTTTTTTAATCCACTGCAACAAACTATTTTTTCCACCATAAAAATCACGTGTGTTGAATTATTTATTATTATTTATATTGCTTCAATATTTAATCGGGTTTGTCACCAATTGTTTTATAAGAAATTTTTTTCCGAGATCAAATATATCACTCAATAGTCCACTATCTTGCCATACCACATCGTGTATCACCCTTTATTTCATTCCCAAATATTATACCAGGGTAATGATCTATTTTTCAGAAGAATTATTTTGAAATAATCATATACTATTATTTTTTGAAACGATGTACAATAGGTATATTTATGGGGTATGCATGATGAACATGACGATAAATCACAACACAAAAATGTGAGAAATGAACCTTGGTCTTTGTTCAGGTTGACCTCAATTAATTGATTGAGTAAATTTAAAACTAAGGAAAATTTTAAAACATTATCCATTCCTAATTCAATGATTTTAAAAGAATTCATATAATTCAATGATTATCATGTGAATTAATTTGTTAGAAAAATTGATACATATTCGGTGTAGGATAATAAAAATAGGAATTAAACGAATATAACAATTCCTTACCTTGGGTTTTGATTAATCACGAATGAAGACCATTTTTTTATCATTGTTTTTGGAGAGATGCTTGAACTCCGTCGATGAATACAATCCTCACAGCCCACAAATCCTTAATCCAAAACCTCTGGATCATCCAACAATGTGTTTGACTCCAGGGATCTTCATCCTCTCATTCCATATATGGATATTAATATAACCCCTTGTAATTTACCATAACAGGGCTTATATAGAAGATATTACGGTTGTGTAATATTTAATAAATCATTTATTGACTTATTTTTTAACCCACCCCCAACATTTTAAAAAACACATCATGCACATAATGGTTATGTCACAACTAGGGTAAAGTCGGAATTCCAAACCTATTAGTAGTCTCTGATTTACCATCTGAGAAACCATTTAGATGATATTACTTTATGTATCAATAATTTATTAAGCTTGATATATTAAATGAAATATTTTTAATATATCCACATTGAGGCTCTTCAGACCTCATAATCCCACAAGGACTCCAAGACTTAATTCGAGAATATTCGTTCAAATATTTCAAAGTGTCAGACTGAAATTTTAGAGTCAATACACTCAATTTCTGAATGGAAATTACCTTTATTTAGTCAACACACTTATCAAGATCATCACTTTTCAAGATACCCTCATAACACACAACCACAGTTTCCAATTCACAACCCATAATCAATATCCACCATAGAAAAAAAATTATGCAATGAAATACCATCATAAAATGAATTAGTTCAAAAAAAATAATCTATAAAAAAACATTTATAAACAAATTTGATATCAAAATAATACCCTTGAAACATTTAATCAAACACTTTATATATATATAATTGATTTTTTACTGAAAACCTTGAGAATCCTAAATGACAGTAACTTCCAAAAGTGGTTTAGATGATATTAGGTTGTGTTACACCATGAATTTAAATCTTATATTATAGAATCCTCAATACATGATACACCTTCCGATGTGGAATGTGATAAATATTTCCTTATCTATTAAAAAAAATCTATCGATGTTGTCAATGTTCAACGTTTGAGGCTTTCATTGATGTTTTGTGAACAAATGAAGTCTTAGGAAAACATGGATGCATATATAATGCTTGAGAACATAAATGGTATTTACCAAGAGGGATCCCGGTGTGAACTAATTGAGATTTACAAGGAACTATTTTAGAAAATTCATGGATATGGTGCCCTAGATGGGATTCATGTAGTCCATCACATTGGATACATTGAGTGCTTAGTGGTTTTTAGGGTCTAATCTCTCCAAAGAACTAGGCACCAAACCCATTATATCATCACTCCCTCTCACATTCTCCAACACTTTTGTGAATTTTAATGTGAAAAATATTGGGAAGTATCTATTATATATTCATACTACTCTTCACTAAGTAGATATGGAAATGAATCATGATAAAATTCATGTCCATATAGTGAAAAAAGAAAGGGAAATTGAATATATTTATACCCAAATCTTCATCAACCCCATTCCAAGAATGGGAAGATCAATGGGAAATAAATGGAATATGATATTTTCTATTTCACATGTGGAAAGAAAAGACATTGGTAGAAAAAACTACACTCATCCAAGGAATCATATGGAAGCATTAGGTGTGCTTTTTTATCATGTAAAATTTATTAATTTCCATATATTGGATATTATATAAAACTTTTGGGGATTAAATATGTACTGAAATATTGGAACCTATTATATTTAGAAAGATTGGTCTAGGAGAGGGAGATATTTAGGTAGCTAAAGAAGCTAAACTTATTGTTGTCGATATTTGGTATTACCACCTCATGTTGTCCACAAGAAGGATCTTGGTAGTAATGGTTTTTTATTATGTTCCTTCAATATTTAAAAAAACATTATTTATTTATAGATAAAAGATACGTATGGATTTATAATAAAATTTGGGAATAAATTTTTCTTTTTTTAAAAATATTAACCTTTTATAGGAATGAAAACATAAATAACGGTGTTTATGTGTTGGATTAAATGAACCAAATAAGGGACATTTATGATGATGTTATTTCACATGACTTATAACACACCCAAATTTGGCATTACCAACTATGTCATTTAAATGAAAATATCATAACTAAATTACATCAATATGGATATTTAAATTCTTTTGATCATAACCAATAGGTGTATATCAAGTATGTTTACATGGAAAAATAACCTAATCACCATTTATTGGTAATTTATAAATGGATAATGATATTCTTGAATTTTTTTTCATAATTATTTTTGTGCACGATTTCATTTTAAAGAATGGGGCTGGTAAAAATACTTCGTAACATTTATTGATGATTTTAGTAGATATGGATATGTCTTATTAATGTGGAATAACTAGAATTTTTATTATAAATTCATGGAATACCAGAATGATGTTGAGAATCAGTTTGGTAAGAAGATTAAGAATCTTTGTTCACATCATGGGGGAGAATGTCATAACCAATACTTCATTTATTATTTATTAGAGTTTGGGATTTTATCTCAACTCGCTCTTCCTTATACACCTCAATGGAATGGTGTAAGATAATGGAGGAACCACACCTTTTTGGAAATTGTGAGTTCAATGATGAGTAATGTGAGTCTTACATAGTCATTTTGTGGATATGTGTTACAAGAATCATCATAAATAATAAACTGAGTGCCAACTGAAGTAAAATATGGTATCCCATACCAATTATGGAATAGAAAGAATGTTTTGTTGTATTACTTAAATGATTAGGGTTTTAAAGTATTTTATAAGGCCTCCTCTAGTGACAAGATTGAACCTTGAGAAACAAAGTGTATCTTTATAGGATAGCATAATGAAACAATGGGATACTACATATACAATCCATCAGACAAAATGGTTGTGGTAGACAGACATCCAACATTTCATGAAGTGTTTCTTGTCTCTAAAAGTGATATTGTTAGTGAGATAGACTTCGATAAACTCTAGGATCAAGATACATAAGATTAGGCATTTGGGAAAATTTCCACAAAGCCCCGTGGATGAAGAAATTTCCAAGATACAAACGTACTATGTAGGTGTACTATAGTGGTTACTAAACTATAATGGGATGTTTTCTAGTCACTAAGGATGGTGACTCACTATTAGTTTATAATAATTATCCTTTTACCTACAAATAAGAAATAAATCTCATTGTTGTTTCTATGTGGAACGACTCCATGAATTATGAAATGGATTCCATGTTCCAAAACCAAGACTATATTTTAGTAGACACTCTAGTGTATGTAAAACCCATTGGATTCAATTGGGTAATAAAGATGAAACTAGACATGGAAGTAGATGTCAGTAACAATAAGGCATTATTGGTTGTAATAGGTTTTAAAGTACATAATGTAATAAAATAGGATGAATCCTCTTAACTAGTTTAAATGATGAAATCCATCAAAATTCAACATTCCATTGTGGCATTCCCTGATTTTGAGATTTGAAAAATGGATATCAAAATAGAATTACCAAATGGGAAACTTCATGAAGATGTATATATTACATATCATGTAGGTTTTGTGACTCCAAAGGATGCCAAAAAGGTATGAAAGTTTCCAAGATCCATTTATGGATTAAAGAAATCATCCTGGTCATGAATCATTTATTTTGATGAGGCCATAATGGAAATTGGATTCATAATGAATGAATATGTGCCACGTCTCTATAAATAGTTTAGTGGGAATGTATTAATTTTATTAATAGTATATGTTGATGATATAATAATCATTGGAAGTGAAATACCAATATAACAATCAATTATGGAATGATTTAATAAATCACTCTATTTATAGAAATTGGGAGAGTTGGTATATATTCATGGAATCAAGATCCATCATGACAGATCCACGGGGTTGCACAATAAAATCCAATGTACTTAAATTTACAAAATATTAATGATATTTAGTATGGAACAATCCAAGAGGGGATTTTCTCTAGTGTCACATGGAATTCATCACTCCTGGAAAATGTGTCCTCAGAAACATTAGGAATGAAAAAATAATAAGGATTCCATACAAATAAAAAATTTGGTAAATCATGTAGGTTATCCTATGTACTATACTAGATGAAAATTATTCATTATGTTTTCTAGGAACATATCTTGTTAATCCATATGAACTCCATTAGATGCTAGTCATGACAATCCATATGTATCAGAGTAAGAGTAAGGATATTTTCCTTGTTTATTGAGTGGATTAGGAACTAGTCTTTAGGGGATATTTAGATGATCGATTCCTAAATAATCAATATGATATGAAGTAAAAAAAGACACATCTTCACATTTAATGGTGGTGAGGTGATCTAGAAGAGCTCAGAGTGGGATATTGTTAAAGATTGTAGACAAGTGTCTGAGCATATTGGGGATTATAAGGAAGCTAAAAAAGCAGTATAGTTTTGAAACTACTTTAATGATCATTATGTGTTATATGTATTTAAAGATCCTATCACACTCTATAGTGATATTTCACCATCAGTGTCTCCTCATAATGATCCAAGCCCACATCCACAAGAAATCTCATATTTTATAAGTATCAGCACTTGACGGATTTTTCTCATAGATGCGATGTTTTAGTGAGAATTATTTTCACAAAATACAACATGGGGGAATATTTAACTATAGCCTTGAATCAATAAAAACATTACTATTATGTGAGTTCTAGCAGAGTAATGTTCACATGATTTTGTTTCTTTTTCAAGTGGTAGTATTTTGGATTTGGTGTCCTATGTCAAAAATTTTGTACATTTATTACATGTATATTCGATGTATTGAATATTAATAAACAAAATAATTACATTTTTTTAAATGAATCTAATAAAATAATGTCATAGAGTTTATTTCGCACTGATAAAGGCCTAGAATTTCCCTACTATGATAATAACCATGATGTGTAATTATGACATTCTCAAACAATGTTTTCTGGTAGGATAACATACTATGTTGGGACACATAGTGCATATTTTATAATGTGCGAGTACTCGTAACAAGATGAATATTCATCTCATGGATCTCTTTCAAAGTAAACTGTAAGATATGAGATTATTACAATACTCTTTCCAGTATGAATTTCAAATATTTTGGGGTGATCATATATTCCTATATTTGGGAATGTGTGATGGTCCATAGACTTTAAGATTATTATTAATGAATGTTATAACTCACATACATAGATGTATTTTGTAAACCATGATGACGAATTTTCATGGAAAAGTTGGATATGTTGGGTGTGTCGTGAGTGAGAATTCATTAATGATTAAGTAGATGCATGATTTTTCCCTTCCATCTTTGTGGAATCTAATATCTTGGTCCATTGATTGGAATAAATCTATCACATTAAATTCCATGCTCATGGTGTAATGATGCGTTTATTTCATTTAGTCAAATAAATACATATAGATCACAGAGGTTATATATATGGATGTATATCTTTGTTGATGAGAAATTGAGGGAAATGGATTATATTATACAATGAGCATTCGTATGTGGTTTTCAACATTGAAAAATTAATATATTTCTCTTGGTTTCCTTGACCCATTTATGGATACTAATATTGGACATTGGCAAAGCCTGCCTAATTCCAATGAGAAACAATCATAGAGGGTCTCACACTATGTTAATCTACTGATCTCGATTAAATTCTATTGGATTTTAATTAATGGAATAAATATTTTTCTCAATCCTGAGGAATAATTTAATTCAATTTATATTAACTTCATAAATTAAATAAATATTTATTATCTGTATTGTGAATAAAATGTGCAATTTATTATTGAATATTTTAATAAATATATTTACTGTATATTGTGAATAAAATATTTACTTATTAATAAAAAAATTATTTAGTTGCTCAGTAAATTCTAGATAGGTTTTAATAGACCCAGACTGAGTGTTATGAAAAATATAAATTAAGAGGATTGTTGCGTAATATTTTTTATTATGAAATTTGGCGTGCAACACAAAATAATAATTATATAATTGTTCTTATGTGGCATGGGGTTTGTTAATCGTAATAAATGATATTAATGGAATGTATGAAATTAAATATTATTTTATCTTAAATCCTAACTCTATAAGTAGATGGATATGTCAATTATATAGTGATTCCAAAAATTGAAAATAGGGAATTATTGTGCTCAATTAATTCTCTCTTAAATGATCGTTCTCTCTCCCTCTAGTGAACAAGAAGTGAAAAAGATATTTCTTCAAGGACAAAGAAAAATTAATCAATAACAAACAATACAAGACAATCAACTCACCGTGCTATCACCTGGAGATCTGGTGGTGTCCCTTGGAGATCATAAGAGCATATGTGGATCATCACTAGAGGGATTCAATCCTTACATCCTCAAAGTGCAACAAAGATAATATGAATGGATCATTTCAGATGATCAACACTCACCAGTGAAGAATGTTCCTAATCCAATGTATTTATTTATTAAAATATTAAATAAATAAATTAAAAAATATATATGCAAGATCCTCTATCTTTGTATTGGGAAATAATTATTAAATGAAGTTATAATATATCACCCACCACCACATGCTGCCACTGCATCTGGAACCAACAAAACATCTTACCACTGCCCAATCCTTATTGACACCTCTCATAGCTATAGGATAATTTTTCATGAAAGGATTTTTCATATTTTTTGATCTTTTGGGTAGAGTTTTAGATGTCTAAATATGTTTTCCATATATTTTGGAAGAATGGAGAACCAGACATCAGAAAAAGCATCCATCGAGCTGCTTCAGGATAGAAATTTTAGTGTGATGAAAAATTTCAAAAACATGATTCACAATGTGATGCTATGAAAATAATGTTGAATGTCTTGTAGTCTCTTCCCACTATAGATTTTATTTTATCTTACACTTCATTTTTGGAAGTGTAACTTGATGTAGTGCTATGAATTAAAAAAGTTGTTGGGCCATACACACCTTTGAATCCCATATCAAATAGGAGAACTTTAATACCCTCTTCTTCATCTGATGGCTTCTCTGAGGAGATGAAGGAACACTAAATCATGCCTTAGTAATTTTGAGGGTAGATCTATTTTTAACATAAAGGGTATCCATGATCTTATTATTTAATGTTATCAAGATCACTTTAGTGTATGGGAATTGGTAACTCTATAAGATATTTAGGAATTCATAGACTCAATGATTACTGAAACAATGAATATATAGCTGGCATGATATTTTTCTGATGATGTTATTTTTTTGGATCTTATGAAAATTCACTCAACCAAATCTCTTGGGATAGAAGTGTTCCAGGACTATTCCTTTATTAAATATTGGCACATCATTGGACATAACATTTAGGAACTCAGAAAAAATATATGGATGTGATAATAAAATTTATGTTCCCATAATGAAACCATTATTGAACTTATTCCTAAAATTAAATAACTCACTTCAGTCTCTGACTTTAGGCTAATCAATCAATGTAATGTGTCTTATAAAATCGTTTAAAAAATATTGGTCAATTTTATTTGTCCTCTTATTCCTTCCATTATCATTAAAAACCAATTATCTTTTATCCCCAATGGACATATTGTTTTTTAATTCCTTTATTTCACATGAGGGGTTTCATTCCATGAAAATAATATTGGTCTCTAAATAAATTATTATATTATGGTAGCTTGAAATGAAAATGGAATATTGTAGAGTTGAATTTTCCTTTATCCTAGTGGATATGAGAAAGTTTGGTTTATACTCCAAATGGATTTAAGTCATCATGGAATACATTTAATCTGTTTATATCAGGATTGATATTAATTGTGGTCACTTTTAGATCATTTCCCCCACTATGGATCTCTAGATTATCCAATTCATTTTTATTATGGTTTCTATATTTTTTTCAAAACATCTATCATTGGAATATAGGGATGATATGGTGCATGTGGTGAATGTTTACTAGTTGTCCTCCCTATTACCCCTTTTTACTGTTGACTATAGCTTACATTTTTTATAGATAATTTAGAAGAATGTTCCACTATTCAACATATTATTCAAAAATATATGATGGCTTATGGTAAATCAATTTACGACTCAAAATCTAAGATCCTAATTAGCTGAATCTATTCAATGAGAAGGAGGAATGAAATCCACACCGCTTCCTAGACCTTGGTGGTTTATAAACCTCAAAAATATATCAACTTTCCTAAGGTATTTGGGTGCTAAAAAATTAGATGTTTTCTGGTATTATGGATAGGGTTGAAAATAATATTCAAGTATGGATGAGTAAAAACGTATCTATAGTAGGTAAGGAAATGATAATCAAGTCAATGAACCAGTCTATCAACAAACATGTAATGTCCCTATTTAAGTTTAATATTTATTTTATTGACCAGTTCCATTCCAAAATGGAAAACATCTTATGGGTATGAACAATTGATGGAATAAGATCCACTTGATGTTTTTTTCTACGATCTGTCACCCTTAGGCATGAAGCAGAATGGGGTTTCAGGAATTGTGCCTATTTAATGAATACCTTCCCACCATGTGGGGATGGATAATTCTAGACCATCCCGCATTAATCTATCCTTAGGTCCTTCAAGCCAAATATTTCCCACCCTCAGACTTCATAGGCTCTAGTCTTGGCCTACGCAGAAGATTTATATAGTGGAGTTTGTGGGTTTCTCATAATCTGCTTGGTAAAGGAATTCACTGGGGGATTGGAAGTGGTTCTATTGTGGATATCGAGGATAACCCTTTGATGGTGGATAGCAGTGAAAATATGGAAACATTGAAATTTTTTTAAGGTTATGGAAATTGAAATGGTACATTAAATTTTTAATTTGAATAAAAACATTTAGATCCTGAAAACCCTGAATGACTTGTTTAATGAGAGAGATCTAAACATTATTTTTTTATATTCCAGTTACAAGGGAGATGGGTGTGTACTGGGTATACTATAGAATAATATCCTTAGGTGTATATTCAGTAAAATCTTGTTATTCTATGATGAATGACACCTCAAAGCCAGATTCAGTAATGACCTGGAAAACCATATGCTGCCTTTTGATTCCTCCCATGTCTCATATTTTCTGGTGGAAATATTTCATTGATATCCACCCTATTATGATGTTTCTAAATTCTATCCATTAATCAAATGACATGTACTACATGATCTATATGGTGGAATCCGAGTCTTCTATTCATGATTTATTTTAATTCCCATGAGCTATTGGAGGTTGATATGGGATGAATGAGTACTCTGGTTCATTTGTGACATAAGATTATTTCATTTTAGAGGTTTTTATGAATTGTTCTTCATCATTTTATGGGGATTATATTAATTTCTATTGTACTATGCAATGGATGATTTGGGTTTTCTGAAATGAACTTTTTTTCAATCATCGGAATAGACAAAACTCTTTTTGGTCCAGGCAAACCATTTCCTGGTTGTCTACTTGAAATCATCATGATTCGTAAGCTGTAAGAAATAAACAAATATATGGATATTCATCTTCTTATCCTCCCATGATCCAGATGACAATGATTAATATTGATTCATTGATCACTAGTGGACCCTTCTTAGGTGTGGGTGTGATTGTTCGAGATTCATCTAGGTCAACCATCACTTCTTGTCACGTGTATTTTTATGCGAGGTGGTGTCCACCCATTGGAGAAGATCCGGAAAACACTTCGGGCTTGAAATTTTATTTGGATAGAGTATGGAGTTCCACTGTCCTGGATTAATACTTTCATATGGTTCATAATTTCATTTCATCCCTAGAGGCCAACCTTCAACTATATAGTCAATTTGTTGGCAAGATATGTAATTATTCCATATTTTATCATTTTCATCCTTCTTATTCATCAAAATATAATTTAATTAGGTATATAACCATTTGGAAAATTATGGTCTCTTAGGTAATACTTTATCTAGTAGCTAGATTTCTCTTTGTGATGGAACTTTGATACAATATCTGATAGTTGATCATCTTCATAATGATTATTTTCTCTTGAAAAACATAACATTTACACTTCAAAAAAACAATTTTCATAAAAAATATAATATATAAAATCTAAATTAAATTTAAGACATTTATTTTATATGTAAAATTAATTGAAAATAAAATAAATGACAAAAAAATCAAAAAATAAATTGATATAAAAATTCTTTATTGAAAAAGTAATTTATAAGTAAAAAAGTTATATTTGGAAAAACAATATATTGTCGGATTGGAATTATTTTTTAGGAAACTCTATGTTGGATTGACTCACCATCTACTATCAAACATTATAAATAATTATATGATAGATTTTATAAAAGCACACATCAATTGGAGATTGTTTTTTTGTGGTTTTAGCTATCAATATAATATTTTTGTGTTTTAAATATTTGTAACTAAATTTCGGATCATATCAAGGAAACAACACATCGGTTTAATGTAACACTGATTACTATAATTCAAAAATAAATATACAGTTTTTTGTGTAATTTTAGAGCAATAAAAACTCATTTTCCTAGTATTCACTCTATGGAAGAGATTTTTATAGACTTTGATATATTAAGAACTAATTTTTTAGTCAGTTCAAGCATATCACATGTCAGATAGAAATTATGTCAACTTTCACATGTCAAAAAAAATTCTAAAATATATTTTATAATATTTCATATTAATTTATGAACATTTTCAGTTTTTTAAACCTTCAAATGCATGTTTTAGAATTTAGAATTAGTAAAACTGTTATTTCAGTCATCATCGAAGAAACAACCCTATTTGAATTTTCATTGGTTCCTATAATTCATAAAACAATATTTTGTTGTTTTGGTATGATTTTTATTATTTTGATCTCATTTTTCCTGATTTCACACAATGGAATACATTTTTAAAGAGCATCATTTTCTAAGAACTCTTTAGCTATTCATTTCAAGAAAAACATAGATCATATTGACGTGTCATATACTCTCACACAAAAAAAATATTTCTAAGAAAAATTTCATTATATTTCACATAAAATTGAGATATTTTTATATGATTTTATCCATCAAACATACATTTCAACATTTTAAATTAATAAAACTATTTTTTCAGTCATATTGGGATAAGAACACCTTAGTTTGATGTGTGGTAATTTACTACAAATCATGATTCAGTATATGGTTTTTGTCATGAATATTCATAAAAATATTATCCCATTTAACCAGTTATCACATAGTGGCACAAGTTTTTAAATACCATCATTTTCTAAGAACACATTATTTAGTCGATATATGCACTTCAGATGTTAGGTTGATTCACTGTCTTCTCTCACATGTAAAAAAATATTATAATAACTTTCTCATAAGATTTAACATCAATTGGATATCTTTTTCAATGGTGTTAATAGTAAAATTATTTTTTTTATATAAATTACTCAAACATAATCTTCCATCATCACGGGAAAACCACACCACAGTTTGACTCACCGTCAGATCATATATTTCAAAAATCATTGCACGGTTGTTATTAAATGATTTCCCTACAATCAAATCTCATTTTTCTAGATTTAAATATTTGGTTCAGTTTTTTAATGATAGTTATTTTTTAAGAACTACGTATTTAGATAGTTCGAGAACATCGCATTTCGGATTGTAGTGTCATTTGCGTTCTCATTTAAAAAAAATTCTATGACATATTTCATAATATTTCACTCAAATGTAGATCTTTTTTTATGGTTTTACCTATAAAATCATATTTTAGTGATTAAAATTAGTGAATCTACATTTTCTGTCTTTTAAGGAAAACCAAACCTATGGTTTACATGCTAATAGTTCCTATAATTAAAAAATAAATCTATGGGTTTCAAGTGGTTTCATAGAAATATGAGCTCTTTTGGCTAGTTTTCACTTAGTGGCACACATTATTAAAGACCTTAATTTTATAATAACTCCTTATTTAGTCAGTTCAAGAACATCACATATGACACTGATGTGGCATTATCTCACATGTGTTAAATATAATTAATAGAATGTTTTCTTATGATTTCATATCAATTGGAGGACTTTTTCTATGTTTTTTACCTTCAAACACATATTTCAGAATTATAATGTACTAAAATTGTGTTTTAGGTCATCTTCGTCAAACAACACCACAATTTGATGTTCCATCTGTCCGTATAATAAATTAGTAAATATATGGTTTTTTCATGTGATTTCAAAGCAACATAAGCTCATTGGTAGAATTTCACTCAGTGGCGCATGTTTTTAAAGACCATCATTTTCTAAGAACTCTTTATTTAGTCATTTTGAGTACATCACATGTCTGATTGATGTGGAGTCTACTCGCTCACGTGAAAAATAATTCTTTGAAATACTTCATAAGATTTAACATCAATAAATGATCATTTAAAATAGTTAATCCCATCAAACAAATGTATTAAAATTTAAAATTTCTAAAACTATGTTTTCGAAAATTTTGGGAAAATAACACCTCAGTTTGATGCATCGACAATTCTTATAATTAAAAAATCAATATACGGTATTTGTGAGTGATTTCATAATAATTCAAAGATTAATGGTCAATTTTCACTCCGTGGTGCATGTTTTTAAAGACGTCATTTTCTAAAAACTCCTTATATAGTTAGTTAGAAAAAATTTCATGTCAAATTGATCCATACTATACAAAATCACATTAAATTTAATTTTAATATATATTTCATAAGATTTTATGTTAATAGGATATCTATTTATAGGTTTTAACATGCAAACAAATTTTTTTTTATTTTATGAAACTGTGTTTTCGGTCATCTTGAGAAAATGAAAAATCATTTAGAATTGTTGTCAATTCTTATAACTAAATTATAAATTTTGAGTTTTTTTTAGTTTGATATCCTAGTAAAATAGGAACATTTTTTTGCACTCTTTGATGACAATTTTTAATGAATTTTATTTTTTATGAACTCCATATTTAGTTTGTTTGAGCACATCGCATGTTAGACCTATAGGTCATATATTCGCACATGTCAAATATAATTCTATGAAATGATTTATATCATTTCACCACAATTTCATATTATTTTATATGGTTTTTACCATAAAATTCATGTTTTGGGGTTTCATATTATTTAAAGTATATTTTCTGTCATATCAGGAAAACAAAGATTATATTTGATGCGTGGTCATTTCCTATAATTCAAAAATATATCTATGGTTTTTTTTCATGTTATTTCATAGAGAATTCAAATAATTTTTCATATTTTCACTCTATGGTGAAAGTTTTTAATGTCCCTCATTTCTTAAGTACAATTTATTTAGTCGATTCAAGCACATAGCTTGTAATATTGACATTCTATCTACTCGAACACATAAAAATTATTATAAGATATATTTAAAAATATCTCACGTTAGTTGGAGATAAATATTTATGGTTTTAAACATAAAATGAATACGTTAGTTTCTTAAACGGTGAAAACTCTATTTTCTGTAATGTCTAGAAAAGAACACCTCAATTTGACATGATGTCTGTTCTTAAAATTAAAAAATCAATCTACTGTTTTTTAGTGTGATTTAACGGCAATTTTGAGCTAATTTAGATGGATTTTAATCTATGTCGTGTGTTCTTAAAGACATTCGTTATCAAAGAAATCCTAATTTAGTCAGTTCAAGCACATCTAATGTCATATTTACATTCCATCTAATCACACACATCATATATAATTTTAAGTAATATTTCTTCAGATTTCATGTCAATTAGAGATTGTTTTCTATGTTTTAAACATTTAGATTCACGTTTTAGTATTTTAAATTAATCTAACATAATTTTCAGTCATATCAATAAAACAAAACCTCAATTTGATGATTCGACGGTTCTTATAATTCAAAAATCAATCTGCAGTTTCTATCGGGAGATTTCACAACAATACAAGCTAATTTTTATGTTTTGTACTCTATGATGCACATTTTTAAAGGCTTTCATTTTCAATGAACTCCATATTATAAAATAATAAAATTATTAAACCAATAATTTATTTTCAATAAATGAAATAATATATATATTAATTACACTACAATGATATATTAATAGATTAATATAATAAAGACTAATAGATTATTATAATAGAATTCTAATATATTTATTGATAAAGTAATTCATAATTTTTAAAAATAATAAAATAAATTAAAATAATTACTAACAATGTAGTGAATAATATATATATATATATATATATATATTAGAATCTTTGGGGTATAATTACATTAAACACACACCCCAAACACAGAGGCTGGAAAGGCGGACTATAGCCCTGCCCCCATGGAATAGTCCAACCATCATGATTTATTTATTCAGTACATGGCCCAAAGGCCCATTGGGGATGACGCACATTACATGGCCCAAGGATCCCAAAACTATCCCAAATGCCCAGTGTAATGTGATTGCCTCATACCACATATGTCACCAAGCCTACGTCATGCCTGCGTCACCGTCTACCGGTGGAAATTATATACCTCCAAGATTTGAACCTGGTTCTAATGCAGGACTACATAGAACTTTTTACCACTCAGGTAAGCCCCCAACTACTGTAATAAATAGTTTAATAAATAATATGAATTATCAAAATAAATTTTTTAAAGTATAAAAGTTATATTTTTTAATAGTAATGTTTATTAAATGTTAAATAATTTTGATCTATTATATTTATTAAAATATTTTTATATTCACTTATTTTTTATATATTTATTCTCTGTGTAAAATTTCATATTGATTTTATTTAATCTTAACAAATTATTTTTCCATCAAACAATTATTTATTAAAAAGAAAATATATTTTCTTCGATTTTAATTATTTTTTATCAAATTCCTTTATAAAAATTATTATAATTTTAAAATATTTTTATATGTTTATCCAATGATTGAATTTTTTTATATTTTATTTATAATGTATATCTTATAGGCTTTAAAAATCACATACATGAAGTATTATGAGGTTTCCACATGGTGACATTGGATGGTTATAAGATATATACTATAAGTATAATCTAAATGAAATTTAAAACATCGAATAAAGAGATTAAAAATAATTTAAATTATAAAAAATCATAAATTTTACTATCCAAAATTAATTTTCATGAAACAAACATTATTTATTATGAATAAAAA
The DNA here is from genome assembly GCA_963277665.1 of Viscum album. Lineage (NCBI taxonomy): Eukaryota > Viridiplantae > Streptophyta > Magnoliopsida > Santalales > Viscaceae > Viscum > Viscum album. The sequence continues at coordinate 1,587,548,464 of OY728151.1, read as the reverse complement.
AATACATTACAAAACTACATGCATAAAATAATGTGTAAATAAAATCTGAACAATATTTATAACATTGAATGTACAAATAAAATTTAATTGAAAATAAAAGTAATAAAAAAATAACAAATAAGAAAAATAAATTTAATAAAAAATTGATTCGTGAAGAAACAATTTAAATTTATAAAGGTTATGTTTTGAAATAATAATATTTTGTTCAATTGAAATTATTTTTCATTAGTTATTTTTAAGAAATTCTTTTCATTTTTTATATTTGTTATCTATTTAGTCAACGATTCAATATTTTTTTATTTTTTTATTTATACCTAATATTTTATATTCATTCAAAATATCATACTTGAAATAATATTACATTCCATGTTGGTGAAATTTAAAGATTAGAAAATATAAAATATAATTAAAATCAAAATGAAACTTAAAACATTTATTAGACATATAAAACATAATCAAAATAATAAAATTATAAATTTAAAAAACAAAAATTATTTTACACAGCATAAACATTATTGATTAAAAATATAAAATTTACATTTAAAAAAAATATTTACAAATAAAATATAGAGTATATAAAATATAAATGAAATTTTAAACATTGATTGTTAAAAAAAATAATTGAAAATACAAGTAATTACAAAAAAAATTCAAAATAAAATATCTCAAAACATGGTTGGTGTAAAATAATTTATAATTACAAGTGTTATGTTTTGAAACAAAAATAATTTGTTCGATTCAAATTATTTTTAGTCAATTAATTTTAGGATATTTATTTCATTATCATTAATTTTTTTAATCAATGTTTCAAATATTATTTATATTTTATTTATACGTTATATTGTTTAGGATTTTCAATAACCCACTTGATACATTATTACGTTTCATGTTGGTTACTTTGGATTCATATAAAACTTAAACAATAAGTACAATATAAATGAAACATAAAACATCGGTTAAATATATAAAAAATATCCTAAATGTAAAAGAATTTCATAAATATAACAAAAATAATAATTTAAATGACACTAAAATTATTGATTAAAAACATAAATTTTACACATAAAAAAATTTATGCAAAAAATATCATATAAAAAATATCTAAATGAAATTCAAATCATTGATTATATAAATAAAAAATTAATTGAAAATAAATGGAATGTCAAAAGACAATAAACCAAAAAAAATAATTAAAACAAAGAAATGTTTAATTTAAAAATAATTAATATATTTAAAAATAATCTAAAGGAATTTTAATATAGTGGCAAAAAATGTAATGAATAATTGAAAATAAAAAGAATTTCATATAGATAATGGATAAAAAATAATTTACAAGGAAAAATAATTTTTTAAAAAAACATAATATTTAATCATCAAAAGATTTGTTGTCATAATTCTTATTAAGTATTATATTATTTATTACATTATTATGAATTATTTTTTATTATGTTTCTATTAATATATATTATGAATTAGTTTATTAAAATATATATTAATACATATTTCCATTGAAACTAATATAGTAATATATATTAATATGATATTATATTAATCTATTAATACATTATTATATTAAATTACTAATATATTATTATTTTAATCTAATAATAAATTATTGTATTTTAATTATTTTATATATTATTTGATTTATAGAGAATATATTAGTTTTTAATTAGTTAGTAATTTTTTAATAAATTTAGTATTGCATTGGTAAAAATATATATTAATTAGTTATTTACAAATATGATAATATTTTATGTCAGCTAAATTAATATTTTAGAAACTAATTTCAATTGATAAAAATTATAGTTCAAATATTTCGATTTGATATTTGAAAATATAATAAGTATTGTCAAAAAGGAAAAATGAAAATGTAACATATTTTAAATATTATTTTGTGATTTTTTAATTATATGTATATTATATTTGTTAAAACAAATCATTTTTAAATCAATTTTTTTATAATATATATCAAGCTATATTCTAATAATATATGTATTACAATAATAAAAATATGTTTGTATAAATACAATTTTTTGGAAAATGAACAGTAATATATTTCCACATATATATTAATTAACTGAATAATAATATTGAAAAATATAAAAAGAAATTATGAAAGAGTTCAGCTTAAAAATATTAATCCAATTAAGGGTGGGAACTTTATGTTAGAACAACTTCTTAAAATAGTTGTTAGGAAGACTATTTATCCGAAAGCACCTTCTTGAAATGAATTTTTAAGAAGGCTCTTTATCATATATCACCTTCTTAACAAAAAATATGAATATTTCTCTTTATCATAAAGCACATTGTATGAAATTTACAATGTAAGGGGATTTATAATTAGTTGATCAACCTGTAATAAAATCCCCTACCTAATATTCCTGTAGATTGGGAAATTGTTTCCCACAATCAGTATTTCAAAATATTTTTTTTATGTATATGATAATATTTTACTGGTTAACATAATGTAATGTTTATAATGATAATTTTGAATGTAAATATTTTTATGTTATGTTCTTTGTACAATATTATTTTTTCTATATGGAATTCCCTATCAATTATCATTTTATTTTTTAGTTAGTTGAAATTGTTTTTTGTATCATAGGTATTGAAGTAATGTGATGGAAAAAATGTAGTTAGTGGTGTTTTCAATTTTGTATGGGGTCCATCTACCCTCATTTTGGATCTGATAAGAATTAGTTTTGGCTAGGTATGTAGAAAACATACAATTTTCAAAGTATTTTTGGTCGGTTATGTATAAACGTTAATGTTTGAAGATATTAAATTAACTTTTTATCATTATAAATACCAAAATTGTAATTATTAATTTTCCTTTCTCATCAAACAAATTTTTTCTGTAATGTCATTTTTCTATTTTTCAACAAAAATATATAAATTTTGATCATTAAAAAGTCTAGGAGTATCACTGCCGAAAAATGGTGCATCGAAAGGGTATTTTTGTCATTTTGTGGTTATAACCCATGATAAACATGTTGCAGTTAGTTATAGAAAGGCACTAAAAACATTGTTATCGACTATTATGAGAAATGAATATCTATAAGAAATCAAATGATATGAATTTAGTAGTGACTTAAACCCATTATAAAAATTTTAAAAAAATTATATTTGTAAAATCACCATTTTTTTAATAGAGATAGGGAGAGGGGGTTTTTTTTAAACTGTGAAACAGACTAATGCCTCGACCACATGCTTTGGAATTTTTTCATGTCTTATATTCATTAAATTATACATACATACAAACATACATACATAGATACTTACGTACACACATATATTTTTAAATGAATTTATATTATGCACAAAAATACGCACACACACAAATGTATAAATATAAATACACATAAAAACATTTATATGAATATATTTTATTAAATAAATATATATATATTTTTATTTTATTTATAAAATATTTGAATTTATAATTTTTTTTATGTATTTACAAAATGCATTTAACAAATTTTACTTACAACATGTATTTGTAATATATATTATATTCTTAATTCATAAATAAATTGTTTTATCCAATTTATATAATGTGTGTATATATATATAACCATTATAATCGATTATTTTTTATCACCTTTTTTTGAGATCATTTATTGTGTTCTCTAGGATTTTTTGGTTTCTGGGTATTCCTAGATCAAAGGAATCTTGGTCACTATTGGTCTCAATCATGGAATTTGATCATTAGTTCTTATTCCTCTCAGGTGATTCTACATACCCTATAAACAAATTATAAAGAGATGAATGGTGATCTTATGAACCATTGAAAATACATTACTTTATATAGAAAGAGAAAACAATGGATTATTCTTGGAAAATTGGGGATTCGTTCCTGCTACATAGGTTGTCCCTCCATACAATCTGAAAACTAATCTTCAATGGATGATTCTGTATCAGCAACCTAAAAATGAATTGCAGAACATATGTAATTGAGATGAAGGAGTATCCATTAGAGGAGTTAGGGGAAACCGCCTGATATTTTATTTTTTCAATGATAAAGATAACCATAATATTAAAAAAGGGATTCCTTCTTCATTAAATAAGAAAAGTATTCTGATGTATGATATGATTAGTAGGAATTATATCCAAAATGTAATCATTTCTATGTCTTGTTTCATGATAAACCTTATAGAAATCCTTTTTTTTTGGGATAATTGAACACACTATATGGGATATTCGCGGACAAATTGTTCAAGTCATGAAATTAGATCAGTAGGACCCCATTCATTTGGGACGTACAATTTGTTTTAGAGTTTTGGTTAATATTTTGTGGCCCCTCATGCATAGTATTTTCCTATTGATGGAGGTATTAAAAAATTGTATATCATTTTATTTTTATGTAGTTTCTAGTTTTTTTTATTTTGTGATTTCTTGGAGAATTTGGACAATGACTACACTAGAATGACCACATACAATGATGATAATATTTTGTAGTATTATATCCATGGATGTTCACCAAGAACCTGGGTGGTTTGTTTACAATTGAATCCAAAAAATAAGAGGATGGAGATAAAATTAACAAAGATATTGATGAAAAATCATCATCATAACAAAAAAATTTATTGTGATAGGGTAAAATCATGTCTCTATATATAAAATGGACCACCACAGACCAAATGTGAGTGAAAAACAGAGCTCCGGGGTCACAATAGATTATCCTAGAAACTCATAAATCCTATATACCTACCCGTCCAAGGTGATCACTTCCTCTCTTATGTTTTTTCATGGTGGAGTAGAAGCATGTGATGGGTCATGGCCAACATTTCATTTTCCCATGATCGACGATAAATTTTCGATCTATATAAGGATAAATTTCATAGGTTCAATGGAATTTAATCAAGTAATATAGGTAATATAAATCACGTCGGAACTAGATGGGATGGTCATCACATATTATTTATAATTAATTTTATTAATTATAAAATTATATTATTTGGAATTATTTCTTCATTGATGGATCTGGAAACTAATCTGCATTGCTCCTTCATTGTGTTGTAGGAATCCAGTTCAGATCCCTTCTAGTTGTCAACCACATGTTTTCCATGAATCTGCAGATGTTTCTAATGGAATCATTGGATTCTAGAACGGTTTATCTTGTTTCTTGCATTCTTTTCCGTTGATTTCCACAAGAATAGCTTCCAAATACTTCTCCATTATTTCACCTAACTTGAAAGGATTTGGTGGAGAAATATCTCTATATATTAATTGGAGCACTCTTGTAGAAGAGAGCATTCTATGGATTGAGACGATTCTCCGAATCTGTTGTGTGAAATAGATACAAATGAATTATCTCTTAAGAAAAAAATATAACTTGGTGTATATACTGCTAGTGTATGAAATAAATAATTTCACAAGTGCCCCTTATTATTTATCTAATCCCTTATTCATCCTCATTTCCTATAATAATAATAATATTATTATTTCTCAACATACATTTAACATTGAGAATTAAATTATGTATTATTCTCTCAAATTATATTCTATATTATTATTCCCCACTAAACCGAAAAACTCAATTCTTCGTTCCTCCATAATATTTATATGGCCTTGAATATTGACTATTAATTAATTAAATAAATATTACTCCATTATTCACTAATAAATAAATAAATATCATATTTAGTAAATAGAAAATAAATATTTATATGGGATGAATAATACAATAAAAATTATTATACCACATTCGGGAATAACATTTATTAAACCTATGAGATAAAAATATATTATTTAAAATTGATTCTCGATAAATATAGTGTGTGACCTACTAGGCATCTTTCTCCATGGAATTATCCGAAGAAACCTAAAGTCCAAGGGTAGCTTCTAGCACATGGCAAGGAACCCATAGTGAATGAAGTTAATGTATCAATGTCATGACACCACATAAAGATGCTTACTTTGTAATATAATATCTCAATCATGATATCTCTAATGAAGCATGATTAATTTCGGTTCCATCAACCAATGTGCTCGATGCGTCATTCTTTGAATTCATGGAAATTGAACATTCCTATAGAACACTGAGGTAAATGATTTATTTTTCCAATATCGTTTCAATCAAATGACCTGAGATATCAACATCAATTAAAATTATAAGGGATATATCAGTTCTCATATTATTCTTCAATGTAATACTACTCATGATGCAACCAACCCATCGTACCTCACCGAGAACATACTTCATCATGGTTTTCATCAATACATTAAAACAAGAAATATATTATTCATTAATAATAATCTAAAATTCCAAATATCATCACACTGTCCCATAGATAGGAACATTCAATGACACATATAAATGTGGATTTATTATTGGTCAATCTCATTCTCATAAAATACTACACTGGATATTACCAAGGGCATACATAATGAGATGTTGAATCAAATTCCTATGAGTCTCCACCCATGATAGACTATATCATTTTCGTCCCTTAAATTATATCATCTGGCTACATAACATATATTCAATAATAGTTTTATATACCTTCTGATTTCTCAACATATTAGGGAATTTCTATGGCCTTTTCGTGTGATAGCTACTCTTAGGACATTATCACATATAATGTTACACATAAGAACAAACATGATGTATTAATTACATTAATAATATTCAAAAAAATGAATATAAGTTATCAAAAAGTACCAAAAGGAAGGATCTAGGGAATACAACTCCAACAGAATCCAACATGCACAATATCCAACTGCTAAAAACCTTCAATTTTCTATCTCTCATATGATACTCATGCTTATGATGACATAAAAATTTATTCAAGGGGTCTTCCATACTATATTTTGTGGGTAGTATTATTAATTCAATAAAATACCTCTGATGGAAATCCCTCAAGAGGTGATACTTTCACAGTATATTATTTTTATGTTGGTGTGACCATGAATATTTTGAAAGATACACCCCTATAGTATTATCATAATACAATGTGATAGGGTAATTATTGATGGGTACCACATCAAGATCATTGTAGAATTTCAACATCCAAGAATATTCCTTAACATCATTAGAAACCACAATATACTCTAAATACACTGTAGAATCAGTGACAACATGATGCTTTGAACTCTTTTTTCTCACAAATTCTCTATTGAGACAGAAATATTATGATGATGGAATCTTTAGATCATTATGATCTGTCTAAAAACTAACATTAATATAACCCCATATGACCATCTTCTCATCTCCTCTATACCCCAATAACATGTCCTTATTTCTTCTTAGATACTCAAGGATAGCCTTAACAGTAGAGCAATGTTTTTCTCCTTGATCTACATGATATATTCCTACCATGCTCAATGAATAAGAAACATGATGTCTATTACATATTATGGAAATAATGATTGATTCTATCACTAAATCATATGGGATCGTACTCATTCTCACATTCTCCTATTGTGTATGAGGACACATATTCGATGAATCATGTAAACCATGTGACACAAGAACCAATCCCCTCATGGATTCATCCAAACTAAATATCTATAGAATTTGTTTAATATATGTACTTTGAAATAGTACAATGAGCCTATTGGATCTACTATGAATGATATTGATCCCTAGAATATAGGCTGCTTCACCTACATCTGTCATGGATAAACATCTCTTTAACTAGTCCTTAACATACTGTAAGACTGTTATGTTATTTCCAATAAGAAGTATTTCATCAACATTTACAACTAGAATAATGAAATAATTTCCACTAAATCTCTTGTAAACACCTGGATCACATTTTTTCATAATAAAACCAAATATCTTTATATTATCTCCGAATCGAATGATCCATGACCTATATGCTTTCATTAATCCATAAATGGATTGCTACAACATGAAAATGATTTTTGATTCACATGGATTCCCAAAACCTTTTTATTATGTCGTGTATACATCTTCTTAAAGGTTCCCATTATGGAATTATTTTTTTACATCCATATTCCAAATTTCACAGTCATGGTAAGATACTATAACAATTAGAATTCTGATGAATTTAAATATTACTGAATGAAAATTCATTTTTATATTTCAATATAGGAAGTTTAAGGATAACTGGTAGCGAAAGTTACAGACCCAAAGTTTCTAAATTAAATAGGCGGGAATCCAATGTTATAATGTTCTAAAACAGAATTCGGCACCAAATATGAAATTCTAAAACAAAAAATAACATGAGGCATCGATCCTTGAGCAACCCATGTCATTCACTATCCCTCAACCATCATCATCATTGTTAATCTACCATCGTCTTCACCACCCTTCATTGATCTCCGATATTTATACCTTTGGAATCCATCATCATCGTCATTAAGCACATACATCTTCATCAAAATCACACAAGTTTCAACTTCACTATTGTGAAAAATGAACCACCACTAGAGAATCTACCATCTTCTTGGTCGCACCTCCCAAAACACCTATCAAAGCATTAATAGAACCATCTGAAAACCTCACTAAGATCCAACACACCAGGACAACCTAGAATGGAGAGATGGAACACAAGGATTGAGTTTATTTCGGAGAGGGTGGGCCTAGTCATAGAGGGGAGAACTTTGACTGGACCACGAACCACAATCATTTGAACCACCAACGGCGTCACACTGAAATAATCCATCTAAACATATTAGATGAAACTTGAATAGAAAGAACCCAAAAAATCCATAAGAAGATCACATCCAAGACTAACAGAACATGTAAGAACAATATACAATTACTAATTTGCAAAATTTCCCGCACCAAATGAATATTTCTAAATCGAGGATAAAAAATATAAAAACACTAGAAAAATAGCTAAATTGAACAGAAGAAAATATGTGTTGGGAATGTCCTAAGTAGAGAACCTCAACCACAACCCCCATCACATCACAAACCACTATGAAAAAACACAAGGATAGAAGCATGGTTTTTATATATGGGATCTAATTCAGAAATCATGTCTTCTTTCCATCATACAAATTCTGAGCTCTATACTTCCTCTTTGTGGGAGAGAGGTTCATCATTGTTAACCAATAATGAGTTAAAATCTTCAATGACAACAAGACCATATCTTTTGGATTTCATACATCTCATTCTCTCCCACATAGTACTTGTGTTTTAGGAACAAATTCTTCCACAAAACCCATGGAACCTATTCTTGCACCAACTCTTGTGTAACGTGAGCATCAATTTCATCATAATCAAACTTTCTCTAACAATACTTTTTGGATATTCTCCATTTAAGGAAATGCATATAGTATGGTGATATTAAAGATCTTTTGGGAGGGGTTTTTAATATATTATCCCTTTTTTCAATAGGATACATTGTAAAGATACACATTGTACCCTAGGGTGCTAGTTTGTGGCCTAATAAGTCCAGAAGAAATGCCTCACAACCCTATACATGTGTATGGACCAAACCATGTTTCTATCAACACTATAACTCATTGGGAATTCAATTTTTCACATTAGGTATCAATCATTTTTTTTTATGTACCATGGTTTATAATTAATATCTCCAAAAGGATAATGGAGGATCAATGCGACTCATCATTGACCTTACCATTCTGACCAAGGTACGGTTACTCTATTAAATAACATCATTCCAATATGGTTTGTAAGGTGAAGTGAGTTGATATATAATCACAAACATCCCACAAAAATATGATAATCTCTTGGTAATGATATTTAACACCTCGATCTAGTCAAAGAATCTTTATCTTCATTATATGTTTATTCTCTACATCATTCTTGATATCCTGGAATTTCTAGAAGGAATCAGACTTATACATCATCAAGTAGACATATCTATATCTACTCATGTCATCAATGAATGATATAAAGTAATAATATCCACATCTATATTCTACATAAAATGGTACACACATATCAGTATGTGACAATCCTAGATGCTCCATGGCCCATTCACTATGTCCACCAAATGGTGATCTGTTCATTTTTATTTTTAAAAAATGACATTTATCAATTTGTTATAGCTCATATGAGTTTCAATAACTATCTTGGAAGTTATTTTTCAACCACATCTCATTTACATGACCAAGACGGTGATGAAAATGGAGAATATTATATGAGTCATGTGAACATGTTTCGTCATCAATTTGCAGTATTTAATTTTCATAATTTAATACTTAAAGACCGTTCTTTAAATGTATCATACAATTAAACTGGTTTTCTTTATAAAAGAATCATCTTTTACTTCCAAACATGTAAACAAACCCCAATGTATATAGGAATGATATATAAATTTTTTTCATGGTAATATTAGGTTCATAACAACAATATTTTAAAAACTAAATAATTCATATTGGAAATTAATGGTTGTAGTATTTAATGGATAGGTCATCCATCCTCACACCATTACCATCTCTGTTACCGGCATCTCCTCGAGTTTTTTTAATGAAAATGGTTCCAAAATTTGGATACAGATGTGAGAACAAAAATTTGTATCTAATACCCAATGTGTATATATATAATTATTACACTCAGTAATGAACTCACCTTTAGTTTCCCATTGAATTTGTTTGTAGTACCTCTTCTAGTGGTATGGCTTTCTACATGGAAAACATAATGCCTACTTTTCATTTACCTTTTTTGGATCTTGATTTCCATAGAAGGATGGTGCTCGGGAACAATAGATTTATTATGATTCATAGTCCCATTTTCCTTTTTCTTCCTTTCTAATTCACCTTAAGGACCACAGTTCTATCATGACCAATTTCCATATCCACTTGGTGAATCAATGTATGAATTTCTGAAATAATAATTTCATTATTTCTCATAATATAATTAACAAAAAAACATGAGAAGGCATTGTGAAGTGGTGAATATATGATATCTATATTGAACTCATCTAGGAATTTAATCTCTAATATTTCTAAGTGTTCAATGTAGATAATAATCATGAACACATGAGGCCCAACTGGTGTAGTCTCTCCAAGCATAGTTATAAAAAAATCATTGGAGATCTTTTACATCTCTTATCTCACATTATCTTGATAGAGATCCATAAGGTGAGATATCATGCTATATTTATCCATGACCTCATACTACTTCAAAACCTCATCGAACATGGATGATAGAATAAAACATTGATTATATTTTTAATCATTCAAATGCATATCATAGAGTTTTAACTCTTCATCACAACCCTTGATTTCAAGAACAATAGTAAAAGTTTCTTCCAACACATAAAATTTAATTTCATGGATAAGGATCCAATCATGGAAAATTGGGTCAGTGAGAAAGTTGTATTTATATAGTATGGATCAAAATGATATGTTTGATGTCATTTTAATGTTGTTTCTATAAACGTGATAATAATAATTTCAGTTCATTATATAATAAAATATAGAAAAATAAATAATTATTATAATTATTAATCTCCATATATTTATTCAAATCCCAATATCCCTAACCATTGGTGTAAGATCCAGGATTTCTATGTATGGTATGTTTTAATTATGTTTTATTTTTTATCCCTTTTGGTGGATAATTAAATGATTTCCCAAGTCAATAATAAGTCATAGTGGTGTTTCTGGGTTTTGGGAAACTAAAGAGGAAGGAAAGGGGGTTCAAGGCATTCTGCAAGGATTTCGCACGTTTAGTTAAAACCATGCAGAATTCCCAGCAAACCATGCGAATGTGGGGGTTTTCAGACAGTAGCCTCTGCACGGTTTGTGCATGGTTTGGAAAATCGTGCGGGTAAATTGTGTGAGGGGGGATACTTTTGGAAAGAGTAATCCACACAATTTTCACACGGTTTGGAAAACCATGCAAGTAAACCGTGCGGCCCAGAAACCTCTAAAAAAATTCAAAATTTCCACGCTGTGATTTTATATCTCACTCGTCATTTTCCTCCACCTCCCGTGCAACCCTACGAATGAACAAATTGGACCAAGAGATTCCAAGGAACAATCTCCTTCGATTATATGTTGTTTGGAGAACCATCAGTTACAGATTGAAGATTCAGGTAAGGATAATCTTCTTGTTGACTTTACTTTTGGTTTCGGGTTTCTATGTCTTTCCCCTATACATATGATGCTCAAAAAACCTACTTTTTGGTGAGTTTTAGGGTATAGAATTAAGGATTGGTTGAATAAAGATATAAGTATTTTTTTTGGAGTGCATTCGCCAATGGATTCATGGTAGTTTCTCGATAAGTTATATCCCTTGGATTTTGTGTAGATTTTTGCATGTAGGAATTTTATTCTTACCATATTTGAAAGAGATTATGGAGCTTCTGTAATTTTGTGATGTATCTGTGTCTAATTGGTTAATTGATCCCCTCTTGATCCCCATGGGATTCAGGGAGGATTACTCGACCAAATTAGGACCACCCAAAGAGCATACCGATATTCCGCGGACATAGAGCTTTCTAGGTAAATGTAGTTCATCAGGTGAAATAATAGAGCATATGAAGAATATATAAATATGATTATGTGATGAGAAATTGGAGTTTAGTAAAATATTTAGGTTGGGTAATAACCTAATAGGTTGTTTGGTTGGAATGAAAAATGGTTAAATGGATTAATGGGAATATTCTTGGGGATTAGAATATCAGTTGAATATCATTAGTAAGATAGGCATGGAAAATGGGAAATGGGGATAAAGTGTTATGTAATATAAATGATTAATGTATTAATGGATTGATGGAATAATTTTATTTTCTCATTTACAGATGTTGTTGTAATGTTGTAAATAATATTGGATATGCTTGTTGGGATATGGTTAATCGCAATTAATGATAAATTATAATGTACACATGGATTGAAAGATAGGGGTATTGACATGAGTTTCTATGCCCACAGGTTGAGTGAGACCGTGTTTCTATCTCCACCCCTAAATGCATGGGTTAGCGAAGGGGATGGAATTTGATTCCCCTAACAGTTTCATTCCATCCAGATTGAGGCTTCAAAGTGAGGATTATGAGTTTTTATAATTTTATTCTTAATGAGTTAGGGAATGATATGATTACCATATGTTCGAGACCACTGAATATTCCTAATCCATTGAAGACATGAAAAAGGTAGATTAAATCTTGAAATGCCTAAGTAGTGAACCCGGATTCAACGGTAATATAAACTAAATGAACATAGACTAGAATGAACTATTGATTTTATTACATTACATGCATTTTTATATCATTTCTATGCCCTATATGCATTGCTTGATATTTTGTAGACACTATTGGTGGTGGCCTACTAAGCTCTACTCACACCCATCTTGGTCTGCTGTTGGGTACCCGAGTAGCTTTCATGCATGCTAGACAGGACAAGGGCAAGGGCCCTAATATAGGTTGTTGTGTTGGTCATGGAACATGTTGGGGTGAAGTTCCAAACATGGTGTCTGGACTATTTGGGTGATTCTATTATTTTCTTTCTTTAGGTTATTGTTCACTTGGCATTGTAACATTAAATGACATATTTACTGTTATATATGGTTGTTCCCATTCTTGGGATTTGGTTATATTGGAATTTTGTCGATTGTTCTCTTTTGTTTCTACTGTTTCCATTATTATATGTTGTGGCTTTCTCTAATATTGAGGGTATATTTTCCTCCCTGCTCATGTCCTATTGGACCCTTGATGCTAGTCGGCACCAACTAGAGTAGAGTATGGGGAGGTGCACTTGAGGTCATGTAACTACCCAGCTCACAACACCGATTTAGTGCCTCCTTGGTCGGAGATGTTACATAGTGGTATCAAAGGAGTTATTTTATCATTATTACTATTTGGAGATGGTAGATAGGAGATTATGAATGCATCGGGCCTTGGTAATGAACTCGAGCCTTTGAATAGCTAACCCATGTACGGGGGAAAATGGAAGTCACCCTAGGTTGGGATTATTGTTCTTGTTGTGTGTTGTTACATTTTATGATATTTAACCATAGGGAGATGCACTTGTTGTGTGATTTTATGGGGTTTATATATTTCTATCGTGGTCAGAACTTTATGAGGTTGTGAAATCATGCCTCATTCTAGGAACCCATGTTGAAAAGGGATATGCATAATGATAGGCACGCTCAAAAAATGATTGTGCGGGGTATAAAGGATAGAATTCATGTGTTCTCTTAAAATTAATGAATTATGACTCATAAGATGGTATGAATGTGTAAAAGGGAATCATGAAAATTCCAACTAGAAATTATAAAATTGTTCTTGATAAATAAGTAAAAGTTGAATAATTTGTATCAAGGTCAAATTGGAATATGAAAATGGTTTGAATGGGAGGAAATGATAAGGCTTTTGACAATGATCATTAGGTACTGTGTTGGCCAGGGACATGGGGTTATGGTCAAGGGTAGTGACCCAGATGTGAGGGGGATATTTTTGGTAATGTATTTGAATTGGTTTTTTTATTACAATTGATGATCCAATCTATATCTATTCATTATCATAAAAGCATTATTGTTGTGTTCTAGAGCTCATGTTTGGCATTGTAGGGTAATGCCACCACCAAGACGTGCGCTGGTTGGGGGACATAAGGAATTTTCCATGAATGATCCTCCATTAGTGTAGTAGTAGAATGAATCAGTCCATGGAATTATGGAATATTAGTTTTTCGATAACTTCCCCTGTTTTATGCAGAAGATGGAGTGAGACCCTGGGCGGGTTGCACCATGCATGTTTGAGATCACCAGGGAATTTCAGCTGCAATTCCCTATGACCTATACAATAGAGGGTGGGAAAAAATAAGTTTATTTCTAGATATATTCCACCCAATATATTCTTGACCATCTATAGAATCCTCTCAATAATCAGGGAAAGTTAGTAGCCTATCTGCTAAGGCGGGAAAGCAAAATGTTGGTGGGACATTATTGTTCAAACATAGCTGGCTGAGAGGATGTTGTTGAAATAGTTTCAGGAGAAGTTTCATGAGAGCTTCTTTCCATAATCCTTGACTTTGGATAAGGATTTGTTATTTATATGGTTGACTTATGGGATAATGTCATTGATGGACTATGCTAGTCATTACATGAATTATAGATTCTTCATTCCGACATTGACAATAGATGAGGTAACTACGGAAAAAATCTTCCAGGACGGGTTGAGACATGAGATCAGATATTAGGTGAATATATTTAGTCTAAAGAGGGTTGATGTGGTGGATCAAGCCCTTATCGTAGAAGGAAACTTGAAGGGAGCTTAAGGAAGTGAACTTCTGGTGTCAGCTGGGCGAGAAAGTAGTGCATCTTCTAATAGTAGATAGCGCCACATTAGAACCTTTCATTAGTGTGGAAGCATTATGAGTAGTCAGAAGAGGGGGTCATCTTCTCATAGTTGTGACCAATTCTAATGTTATTATCTTGGAAGGCTGGGGCACAAGGTTGACCAGTTTCCCTAGCCACTAGTTTAGTGCCGAGCATTTGGTAGTCTGTGCCACATGTAGATATTCTACCGGAACCCGAGGAATTCAGGGAATGATGGAGTTCAAAGGTAGATGTAGAGTGTAGTTAGGTGGGAAGTTTCCATACATCATTTAGGTATTTAGAGCACCATGGGCCATACTGGTAGGGGAGGTGGACATGGAACTCTAGGGCGAGATCACCATTACCAAAAGAGTAGTGTAGTACAGGGTACATAGGCTGTGGCCCAGGGTAAAGGTGTAGGTTATCTCCATGTAGTTCATGCTACACCTAAGGGTGATGAGGAATGAAATTCTACTATTAGAGGTATGATTCTTGTAACTTACATGTTTTCTAGTGCATTATTTGATACACGTGCTACACATTCCTTTAGTTCTGCTCTGTTTATTTTTGTTGTTGGGCTTAACCATAGAGACTGCATGTGGGGTAATGTCTCTTGATACTCCGCAAGGGGTGTGAGTTGTGGATATCAGGAAGTATTAGGGTTGTTCTCTAGAGGTCGGTGGGTATCATTTTTTTGGGATATTTTTGTCCTAGATAAGTTTGGTTATGACCTAATCATTGGAATGGATTGTTTGGTGTAATATAAAGCCCATATCGATTGTTTCTGACATTTTTTAACATTCACATCTCTTTATGGGAGAACTCATGTCCTTCGTGGTGAGTGGGATAATTGAGTTGGCCACGTTGGACCGCTATTCCATCAGATGGGGGATCTCACAAGTAAAGTTGTATGACTTATGGTAGATGATGTGGATAGAGGACATCCAGTCTTCCCTTTTGTTGAAGACCAGTTTTGATGAATTGTTTCTTGAGGACATCCTAGGGTTACCACCAAAGAGATATGTTGTGTTCACAATCTAATTGTTTCCTGGATCGGTTTTAGATTCCTTTCCACCATACCTAATGGAACCGTACAATCTCCTAGAACTAAATGTTCAATTATTGGAATTTGAGTGTAAGGGGTTTATATATCCTAGTACATGACCTTGGGGATGTCATTTGTTGTTTGTTAACAAGTCTGATGGATCAATGAGGGTATTTGGCGATTATTGGAAGTAGAACCAGATGATTTTTATGATCTGATATCCTATTCCTATAATTGATGACCTGTTTGATCAGTTCAAAGGTTCCTCAGTGTTTTCCAAGAATGATTTGAGATCGGGAAACCATCATTTGTGGGTGTGACCTTCTGGCATACCCAAGATGGATTTCTGAAGTAGGTACAAGTTGTATGAATTCCTAGTAATTCCATTTTGTTTGACCAATGCACCAAATATGTTCATGGCCTTAATGAATCATATATTACTCCCTTGTCAGGATTTTTTTCTTGTTGTCTTCAATGATGAAATCTTGGTGTACTAAATAAGTCATGAAAATCATTCAAAAAATCATGACATCGTATTGAGTACACTAATAGAGAATAAGAATTATGACATGCTATCAAAATGTCAGTTTTGTATTGAGGAGTATCAATTTTTGGGACATATCATATCTAAGTTCGGCATATTGGTGGATCTATAAAAGGAGATGGTTATTGTGTCTTTGGAGCATCCCAAGAAATTCTCGGATATTCATTGTTTTCTATGGTTCGATGGTTTTTAATGAAAGTTTATTATAGATTTATATCGTTTGGAAGTATCACTCATAAGAATAACAATGAAGGGGGTTATGATTGATTGGTAAGAGGCATGTGATAATTCATTCGAGAAGCTAGAGAAGTAGTTGACCACCACACTAATATTGATCTTTCTTGAACCAGGTATGAATTATTCCTTGTTCTGTGATGTGTATGGTGTTTGACTTGAGGTATTGTTGATGTAGGATGATAGGGTTCTGTCTTATGGGTTGAGGCAGTTAAGGCCGCATGAAAGAAAATATCCTAGACCTATCCTGGAGCTAGTTGTTGTGGTTAGTGCCTTAAATTTTTGGAGGCATTATTTTTTGGGAGAACCCTATTTGGAGCTTACTGACTGTAGAAGTCTTAATTACATATTCTTTCAAACAGATTTGAATCTTCAACAGTAATGGTTGGTCAAGTTCTTGTGGACTTTTAATATTGAATTGGTGTACACACTGAGAAAAGGGAATAGTGTCACTGATTCTCTTAGCTAGAAGACACAGAATAATGTGGTTTAAGAATCCATTTCAGAGTGGGTGATGATGGCCTTTTTTGTAGAAATACGTTTGGAGGTAAACGAGGGCACAGAAAGGTGACCGTTGAATCTATAGTAGTTGTGTCTCCACTTTTGAAATGAGTTAAAGATATTCAGTTGGTAGATCTGATGTTCATGGCTATGAAGGAATGTATTAATGTTATGGAGACACCTTCTGATTGGATGTTTGGAACTGATGGAGTGGCTTATGTCTATGGTCGTGTTGTGGTGCTGGAACATGTACGTGAAAATTTGATGCATGAGTTCCACAAAACAAGGTGGGAAGTTAATCTGGGCTTGACTAAGATGTACCATGACCTACGTAGGCATTTTTTTATGGGAATGAACAATGATGTGACCAGTTTTGTGGCATGATGTCTTATCTTTCAGCAGGTGAAGGCTGAACATCAGCATCCAGGTGGGTTGTTACCGTGTTTTCCTATTCAGGAGTGGAATTGGAATGACGTCATGATAGACATCATAGTGGGTATTTTGAGGATGCCTATGATGAATGATATGATTTGGGTGGTGGTAGACTGGATAACCAAAGTGTCCCATTTCTTGCTAGTTCAGGAGACCTATACAGTTGACCAACTGTGGGAGTTGTATGTTTGGGAAACATTACAGTTTCATTGCACGCTAAGAATCGTAGTTTATGATCGTGATCTTCATTTCACCTCGTGCTTCGGGAAGGGATTACTGAAGGTACTTGGTACCCAGGTGTTTCTGAGTATGGCTTACCACCCATAGACTGATGGGCTGTCGGAACGTGCAATTTATGTATTAGAAGACATTTTGAGGACATGTGTTGTAGATTTAGGTTGTTAGGTGGAATGGCACGTTTCGGTTGTTGAGTTTTCTTAAAAAAACCGCTTTTAGGCTACAGTTCAGATAGTATCTTTTGAGGAACTTTATGGGAGACGGTGTAGATCACCGTTGTGATGGTTAGAGGCCAGGGAGTCTGAGCTGTTTGGGCCGAGTATTGTGCATGAGATTTCAGATAAGGTTCGTTTGATTCAAAAGAGTAAGGAAATAGAGCAGAGTAAAAATAATTCATATGATTATCAGAATCATAGACCTCTGGAGTTAATGGATGGTGACAATGTGTTCCTTCCGGTGTATCCATGTTTGGGACACCGTCAAAATCAGAAACGGGGCTTGTTGGTGTATAGATATGTGGGACCAATTGAGATTGTGGAGAGGACCAGAGTAGTGGATTATCTATTAGCTCTTCCACATCAATATAGTGTGATGCATGATGTTTTACTTGTTTCAAAAATCTGATAGTATCACCTAGATCCATCCCATGTGATATGTTTCAAGGATGTAGAGATTATGTCAGATGCGTCTTTTTAGGAGAACCTGGCTCGAATTGTAAATCATAAAGAGATTTTTTTGTGGGGTATGGTTGTGCCCCATGTTCATGTTCTATGGAATCATGGAAAAATTCAGGAGGAATAATGGGAGAGGGAATTAGATACACATGTATAGTGGACATATCACTTTTCTATGGGAACTCAATGATGCTTAGAAGCATGACTTGAGGATGAGTTGATATAAGGTGAGAAGGTTGTAAGATCCCTGATTTCTTAGTAATGTATTTTTTTCTTACCATTCAGTTTTCATTCCCCTTTGTGGTTCATTAAATGATTTCCCAATCCTTATGAAAACATGGGGATTTTCCAGGGGTTAGAGACATAAAAGAGGAAGGAATGGGGGTTCTGGGGATTCTGCACGGCTTGCGCACGGTTAGTGAAAACAGTTCGGATGTCCCAAGAAATCGTGCGAAAGTGGATATTTTCAGACAGTAGCCTCCACATGGTTTTCACACTGATTGGTAAACCATGCTGGTAAACTATACAAGCATGGATACAATGGGTAGAGGCATCTGCATAGTTTACGCATGGTTTGGAAAACCATGTGGGTAATCCATGTAGTCTAGAAACTATAAAAAATTACATAATCTCCACTACAAGATTTTAAATATCAGTCATTATTTTTCTCATGTTCCCCCATTTTAACCCTAGGAATGAACCAAAGGGACCATTGGTTGCGCCCAAATTTACCCTACTAGTAAAAGTGGTCGATGTAGTACATGTAGGGGTCGAATCCACAGGGACCGAAGAAGTAACCTTGAGATGCTATGATTTGGTGAAGGATGGGCTATGAAGTATCCAACATTGGTAATGATTTTGTATGGTTTAAAGAACACTAAAAAACCTAAGTGAATTCAATTCAAAGAAAATGGGTTGATCTTAGGATTATTCTCGGGGTGGATTGAATTAATTTTACTTCTTTAGACAATTTTGGATTTATTAATTCTTGATGAATCCATTCTTCAAAAATATCACCACCTTCATCATTTTCTGGTTTGGTACTTAATAAACACAATTACTAATACATTATACACATAGAGAACCAAATTCATGATCTCTCCGAAGAATATGGTCATTTAGTAATTGAATTTAGTTAGATCAAATACAGTAAAGACGAAGTGTAGAAATAACTGAAGAATGAATTTCATAAATTAATTATAAAATTAACAAAAAATCATTCATAAAATAACATTCAATCCAACCACTTAATCCTCCAATGATCAACCCATTAAAGGTTTAGCCCTCCATTTATGGTATACTCTCAATGGTGGGTGGAAGATGGCTAACACGAATTGGATTAAAGAAATTAAACCGCGTAAATAACGAGCACTCCTCCGTGTGTGTGAATGAAATTCACACCTATGTGTGAACTAATTCACAACAACATAGAGATATCACTGTTATTTGTGATAATAAAGTATTAATAAATGAAATGGAAAATATATAAGGGAAATAAGTTTATTAAGAATATAAAGATACAAAAAAAAACTTACATGGAAATGGAAAACATTACAAAGGAAATTTGTAAGCATAACATTACAATGAAACAAGCAATAAAAGATGATAAGAAAATTATCCACACCTATTCCCTTCACCAGTAGCTCCTTATAAAGTCATATTAGGAGCCTTCTTTCTATGCCCCAACAATTAATTCACCCCCAACAATTAATAGATTCAAAAGGAGGGTGAATAATCAAAAGGAAATTGACGTTTCGAATTTGACCCGGAAAACTATTCAGATTCGTCTACCATATTGACGTGTGAATTTGCAATTGAAGATGGCCGAATCCGAAGGGGTTGTAGAAGAGAAATATCTTCGTCCATATTTCTTCTATGAGCTGTAAAAATTTCAGGAAATTTTCCTCACCATTTGGATGTTATGGTCGAACTGGTGGGATGTATTTCTGTGCATTAATGTCGGGTCCACCATTTAAATCTCAAATTCAGATCCCTTTATCATCATGAAAACATCAGAATTTTCTCCGGCCACAGTTGAATAAAATGATCCTCCTTTTTTTATATTTCTACTGTTAAAATATGTGCTTCTTTGGGCTTGGTTTGTGGGCCCCACATTTTTTTGATGGGCCTTAGGCCCATTATGCTTTTTCCAGCAAGTTTTTTCCTTCAGGTGAAAAAATCCCCATCTTTAATTATGATTCATCCATCAGACCTAAAAGAAAAAATGTTCCAAAATTTTTGATGATTAATATAACAAAATATAAAATTAAAATGATGAATATTGTCATTTTCACAAGCAAATTATTGATTCGGCCCAAATTGACACTTTAATCATGAATTTCATAATGATGGGAAATGAAGTTCAATTTATGAATTGGAATAAAATTGATGTTTATGAACTTTTATACACATTAATATTTTGATATTAACAATGAATATTATCCACTTTCAGCGACTAATCACACCCCCCAACTTGAGTTTTTCTAGTCCTGATAAAAATATATTACAAATATGAAATTCAAATCCCCTATTCCAAAAACATATAAATACACATTGCTCACCCAAAGACCTCATACCAAAAAAATTATGGAACCCATCAAAATCATTTAAAACAATCTAGGTACATAAGCACATCCCAAGCCCAATTCCATTCCTTTGTTCAAATTCATCACAACATTTCATCCATTTTCAATTAAGCATGATAAAGTGTTGTGAATCACAAAAGATATGGGGCCCATTTTATTGTTGAAGGAGAAAAAATGGAAGCGCTAGGTGGGAATCACATTAAACCTTAATATGAGTATCCATTTTTTTGATGAATTTTTTTAAACACAATAGATATGAAAAGACTAACTCTGGGCAAGAAATCTATGGATTCATGATCCCCAAGTTTCGGACGCCACACATATTGTCAATTTCATGCTCTAAAATAGATATATAAAGTCTAACTCTGGGCAAGACAACTATTGAGTCACGATACCCAAGTGCCGAACGCCTCACATTTGGAAAAAACATTGCTCTATGTGGTCATTTTTTTTAATAATCAAATTAAACTAAAAGTGACCTCAGAACACTATGCTATAATGAAGGGGACCCATGAACTCAAATTTACACCCACGATCTAGTAGACGTGCATTGTGGATTTTTTCATAAGAGGATGAAAATGTAAACATTGAAAAATCACATCAGACAACCGCTCTTTCCAAAAACTATTCTCATGAACTTAAACATGGAATAAAATCAGAATCAAGGCTTGAAAAGTTTATTTGATATCCAATTTTAGAGTTTTCAATGTGTGTTATCATGTTTATGGTTAATGGAATTTTTCTTTTCATGCATGTTTTTATTCAGAAAAAATATAATTTTTTATCTCTATCCAACATAGAATAACACTGTCCCTAGTGTATAAAGAAAATAAAAGATAGAAGGGGGTAGGATAGGAGTTAAAAGATGATATTGAGAATGATAAACATGGAACAAATTCAAGTGGTTTTTGATGTTGATGTTCATGATGCTCCAGATAACGCCTTTGATCTCTTGGGGGATGTAGGCACCTCCTTGATTGAACATGAATCACCCAAAATCGGTCTTGAACCATAAAAATAAGGACAAAGCAGACAAAACAGACAACACAATGATTTATTTAATTCAAAGTACCATCATTTTTATGGTTTTCCATGTTTTTTTAAATCAAACTAATGATACATTGTCTTCTTTATATTTTCTGGGTAGGGTATTACTCAGGGATCACACCACATGACACGGATGAATACGGTGCTCCAATTTCATACCCATCCATACTCATAAAAGAATAACATGTCAAGAGTATAATTTTTTTAATCTACAATAACATAAATAAAATAAAATTATCTAATTATACATTGTCTTCTATATATTTTCTAGGTAAGGTATTACTCAGGGATCACACCGCGTGACACAGATGAAAACAGTGCTCCCCTTTCATACCCATCCATACTCATAAAAGAAGAACATGCCAACAGTCTAGATAATAAAAAATGAAAAAATGAAGTAGAAGGAAACAAAAGATGATTCACAGTGATTGGAAAAATGAAAACCATGGGTTGCCTCCCATGCAACGCTTTTGTTTAACGTCGTTAGCCCGACTTGTACCCTAAATCTATCCATTTTTCTCTGGTTCATATGTTGGATCAATTAACTCCTCCTTGGTTTCTTGTTTATTTAATGATTCAATGAATGGTTTTAACCTATGACCATTGACATTGAAGACATGACCACTTGTGGGATCCTGAATCTCTATTGCCCCATGAGGGTACACATGATGCACTAGGTATGGAACAGACCATCTGGACCTTAGCTTTCCTGGGTGTAGATGATGTTTTGAACTATACAAGAGCACAAATTTTCCGAGTTCAAAGTGTATTACTTTGAGATTCCTAGATTGGTAGGCTTGAATATTATATTTTTTTATTATTGAATTTTCATAAGCCTCCATCCTAAGTTCCTCGAGTTCATTAAGATCTAATTTCCTTTTTGTTTCAGCCAACTAAATGTAAAAGTTCATTTTTTATTTCCCAAAAATCCTTATGCTCAATTTCAACAGATAAATGACATGCTTTTCCATAAACCAATCTATATGGTGACATGCCTAGGATAGTTTTGAAAGCAGTTCGATCTGCCCAAAGGGCATCTAAGAGTTTCTCGGACCAATCTTTCCTAGAGGGATTGACAGTTTTTTCATGAATTTTCTTAATTTCTCTATTTTCCATCTCAGCGTGAGCGTTGGTTTGAGGATGGTATGTAGTGGAAACATTATGAGTAATTCCATACATAGACATGAGTTAAGAGAATGGGTGGCTGCAGAAATGGGTTCCACGATCACCGATTATAGCCTTAGGAATTCCAAATCGAGAAAATATATTCTCTTTCAAAAATCGGATCACAACATGGTGGTCATTGGACTTTTTGGGAATGTCTTCAACCCATTTTGAGACATAATAAATATCTAAGAGGATGTATAGGTATCCCTTAGTGTTTGGAAAGGGTCGCATGAAATCAATTCCCCAACAATCAAATATTTCAATGACCAGAATGAGAGTGAGGGGAATTTTATTCCTTTTCGTAATGGATTATAATTGCTGACACTGAGGAAAACTTTTGTAGAATTGGAAGGAATCCTTAGTGAGGTTCGGCTAGTAGAAACCACTTTGGAGGACATTTTCAGTGGGTTTCTTTTTAGAAAAGTGGCCTCCACATGCCTATCCATGACAAAATTTTAGAATGGACTCTTGCTCAGACTCAGGAATACATCTCCGGATGATTTGATCAGGACAGAACATGAAGAGGTAAGGATCATCAAACACATAGTGTTTGACATCATAAAATATTTTCTTCTTAGCTTGGGCCCCAAAGAATTTTGGAATGTCACCCGTCACCAAAGGGTTTGCTATGTCAGCATACCAAGGGAAATCATTCACTGAATAGAGGTGCTCATCGGGAAAGGAATCAGACATAGAGAGGTGGTGTGAGTTGTCTTTGAATTCCATCCTAGAGAGTTTATCAGGTACAATATTTTCAACACCCTTTTTATCCTTTATTTTTAAATCGAACTCTTGAAGAAGAAGGGCCCACCTAATCTATCTAGCCTTGGAATCTTTTTTTTGGAAAAGGTATTTGAGGGCTGAATGGTCAGTAAAGACAATGATGGGTGATCCTATGAGATAAGACATAAATTTATCTAAGGAAAAGGAAAAAAATTCAACTCGTTCTCAGTTGTGGTGTAGTTTAATTTTGCATCATTTAAAGATTTTCTTGCATAAGAAATGACACATGTATTTTTCTCACACTGTTGTCCTAAGACTCCTCCTACAGCGAAGTCACATGCATCACACATGAGATAAAAAGGAATTTTCCAATTTGGAGATTGCATGATAGGTGGAGATATAAGAGTTGACTAGAGTGTAGTGAATGATTCCTCACAGCTTTTTATCCATAAAAATGGAGAATCTTTTACCAAGAGAGCACAAAGTGGTCGAGAAGTAGAGCTGAAATTCCTAATGAACCTTCTATAAAAACAGCATGTCCTAAGAAGGACCTCACTTCCTTAATAGTTTTAGGAGAGTGAAGGTGACGAATGATTTCAAACATAGCTTTATCAACTTCAATCCCTCTACCAGATACCAGATGACCTAGAACATGTCATTCCCTTACCATGAAATGGGTTTATTCCCAATTCTGTATGAGATTCTTATCCTCTCTACATGACAAAACCTTTTCAGCATTTATAAGGAATCCCTTAAATGTATCCCAAAATATGGAGAAGTCATCCATGAAGACCTCTAAAAAATCACCCACCATATCCGAGAATATTCCCACCGTGCACTGCTAGAAGGTATCGGGGGCATTACATAACCCAAAGGGAATGAACTTGATGGAAAAAGTGTTGAATGGACAAGTGAAGGTTGTTTTTCCTTGATCCTATAAGGATACATAAATTTTATTATACCCTGACAATCCATCTGGGAAGAAATATAATTGATGACCCGCCACTCGCTCGAGGACTTGATCAATAAAGGGTAAGGGTAAATGGTCTTTCTTGGTACAAGATTTGAGCTTCCTATAGTCAATACAAACTCTCCATCCACTGCTGACCCTTGTTGGAAGTATCTCTCCATCCTTGTTGGTTATTACTGTGATTCCAGCCTTCTTTGGAACCACATGGATTGGACTAACCCACTCACTCTCAGCTATAGGATAGATGATACCAGCTTTTAACAATTTCAGAAGTACTTTTCTCAATACTTCCATGAGATTAGGATTGAGTCGCCTCTAGGGTTGACGACATGGCATTGACTCGGATTGAAGAATAATTCTATGAGTCCCGATAAGTGGGCTAATCCCAGGAATATCAGATAGGTTCCATCCAATGGCTTTATTATTTCTCTTAAAGGCATCTAGAAGCATCCTATCATGATCGGCTTCAAGAGAGGATGAAATGAAAACAGGAAAGGATTTATTGTCCCCTAAGAACGCATAATTTAGTGATGAAGCTAAGACATTAAATTGAAGATCAGATTGGTCATCACATTCCAAGAAAGGATGAGACTTTGTATTGAACTTAGTTTCATTGTTCAGATTTCTTGAAAAAATTGGTTCCTTGTGAAAAGAATATTCATCCACTAAATTTTCCAGAGTAGTGTCATGAATGGATATGGACTCATTGTTATTAATTTCAACCACGAAATCATTGATCGGTGATTCTAGAAATTCATTAATAGAGCTTTCTGAAAGAGATTCAATCCAAGGAGCCAAATTTCCCTCATGTGAATAAAGAAAATCAATCTCTTCTTTACATAACCATCCTTCGGTAATTCCTTGATGTTAATTGAGTTAATTATCAACACTATCAATCCAATTAACCTAATGTATCTCTTCATCACCCCCAATTTGTGAGTTTTCATTGTATATTTTCAAGTGTAGACTCATGTTTCCAAAGGTGATGTTCATGTTCCCATTTCTCACTCAGATAACAGAGTTGATTGTTGCAAGGAAGGGACGACGAAGGATGATTGGGGTATTCTCCCTAGGAACTAACCTTGGGTGATTTTCTAGAACAATGAAGTCTTCTGGGTAAATGAAAATTTTAACTTTCCCCAAAACATCTTTTAAGATCCCCTTTGGATCTTGAACACTACGATAAGCAAGTTGAAGAGTGACAGATGTGGGTTGGAGTTCTTCGAGCCCTAACTGAAAATACATGGCATTAGAAATGAGGTTCACGCTGGCACCTAGATCACACAAGGCTTTGACAAATGTGTTCTCTCCTAGTTCAACATTTATGTAAGGGGATCCTAGGTCTTTCAACTTAGGAGGAATGGTCCCTTGAATGGTGGTACTCACATTAGCAGCCAAAAGGACTTGGTTTTTGTGTGAAAATTTTCTTTTAAAAGTGCACACGTCCTTAAGGTACTTTGAGTAGGAACGTATGGTTTGGATGGCATCGAGAAGGGGAATGTTCAACTTGACATGTGAGAAGATTTCCTGTAGAGACCCGAAGCTTGACGTACATTGACATTACAATACTTTTGCGGAATACTTAGTACATAACAAAAACACACACACAAGGATCGTAATAGTTTAGTGTCTTTGGAAACTCAGAATATAATCTTCTAATCCTGGTGAAAGATCTTCAACATCTCCCATAAAGATCTTACTTTTTATATACCTAAAACCTTTCCTTATATCCTGGGGAAAAGAAAACATGAAAGGGTGAGCTCAAATTCCCAGAAAGGGTAAACAAAAGAAATATCAATCACATCATATACATAAGCACATAACTTTTGGAAATCTTAACCTGTAAAAGAGATCATAATTTCATAACCTGGAAGAAGTCATGGTAGTGAAATGTAATCACAATAATCATAACTTAAAACATTAAAATTTGTGGCATACACACATAATCATAGATAATCATTTCTTGTTAGTCAAGACTCATTTTCAAGACTATCTTAGAGGACAAAGTCCCTTTCTAAACCGAGTCTCCCTCATTTCAGTCCTGTTTCACTGAACCGGTATAACCTACCATTCCGGCCATGTGTATCTCATGAGATATACAATCTTTACCCAATGCATTGGAGGGAGATATAGGTCCCACCCATCTTATAATGAATCCTTTCTTATGTGTGCCACATAATCATAAATCATACATCATCACAAAACACATGTAACAAAAATGGGATTCTTGAAACATCATGACATCATAAAACAAATCATATAAGGTAAATGACTTCATAAAAATAATTTCCTCAAAACATAATCAAATCAATGTAATAATAGGGATAAAAACATAACCCTATATTATCTTATATGGAATATAATTTTGATAAAACATTTGAACACCATTCATGAGGAAAATATCCTTTCTACTTCAAAAATACTTTTCCTTTCTTAACATGTCATTAAATTTTAAACTAAAAGAAGTTGATTAAAAATAAACTCGAAATATTTTAAAGGAAGCTTCTTGGAAATAATGTTTTAAAAATACATTCAGGCCGTATAAGTTTAAAAAAACATTTTTCTCGTACTTTGGTTGGAAAAGTCAAAAAAGTACCTCGTACGAAAAACGACAAAAGATTCCTTTCATACATTTTACTAAAAACTCACCGAAGGGTAACATTGGATTTAAACAATTGTAGGTGTATGGGAATAAAATTAAATAGTGAGAAAACATGGATGTGGATGATAAAATACACCCCAGTAAATACCAAAGTATAAACAATCTCGGATAAAAATGAGATTGTGATATTTTCCCTTACCTTAGGTCTGACTTGCTTTGTAAGTGTCCGAACCACCTATATAATGATTTAAATAATGTCATTGACTTATTACAGAATCATATTCATTGTTATTATATCATATATGGTTCACTTACGACTTTATATTACCCGTTCTTTTGTAAATTCTTGTTAAAGTAGCGTTTTGGGTAAAATCGTCTCATTTGTCGTTCGTGTTTTAACTTGTAATTATTCATATGATTACATAGATAATTATTACTTAATTATTGAATATAAAACATGATTTATATATAATATATATTCAGAATATACATATATATAATGGATCGATAAATGGAAGGAAATACACCGTTCATGGAGACGGTAGGTCGTACGTACGCATGAACGCTGTTTTCGTTTCCTTATTGAATTGAGTGGAATTAAGTAGATTCCATACATATATATACACATAAATCCAGTAGCTTTATAATTTCATATATTTCATTATTATTGCTTATATATACTTTATAATCATTCTTAAATGGTTAACATGGAGAATAAATCTCATCGCTTCGTGGAGACGGTAGTCCGTACGTACGCACGGGCGATGATATCATTTCCATACTTATTGAATTGAATTGGAGTCGATGATACAATATATCAGAATAATTATGATGTTATAATAACTATGTATAGTTATTCTTTACACCATAATACCCATCCATGTAAGGTATTGGTGGAAAAACAGATTACACCACGGCGTGGAGACGGTATTCCGTACGTACGCACGCGCGGTGATTTCATTGTCCGTAGGATGGATAGATGGTGAATTAGGATTGTTTCATACTTATAATAACATATCAGTATATGAGTGATACTGCTTTAATTACTTCATAATAAAACAACCTAAGAAGAAGAAGTGGAAGAAGAAATAAAGGTGAAAGAATCGGTAATGGAAATTACCACTTCTTTGAAGCGCCGTTTTGAGACCTCCTCTTAGGGTACTAAAATTGGTCTTTGAGGAAGAACAGAACCTATAGGATGTTTCTAGGGAAGTGGAGAAGATATTTTGGCAGGGGTTGGCCGAGCTTGAAGGCTCAAAGATGTGTGAGGAAGAGAGGGAGGAGGTGCCCTTTTATAAGGGAGGAGAGGGGCACCTTTGGAATAACTAAAAATTTTATTTTATTATAAAGTCAAGTTCGGTTTTAAATATCTCCAAATTGATTTATATCGAGGCTAAGGTGGGTATGGGTCTCAATCTTCTCATCCAATAGAATTTACACAAGTTTAGGTTCCTATTTTAACCTTATCATTTAGATTTAACATTATGTTAAATAATTTTACTTTTACCGTGTCTTCTTGTGTTATTATACTATAAGGTTAATAAACTTATTATAAGAATCCAAAAGAACCCCAAGTTGTTTATAATTAATATATATAACCTTATCCAAGTCATTTGTCCGAACCGTAGATTTTTAGGAATAAAATAAAAATTAATAATATAATATTTATTTAAAAAACTATTTTATGTCAATTTTGACACTATTTAGTAATTGATTTTTGTGAAAATCTTAACAGAATGATAAGTTCTAAAAAAGATAATTAAATTAATAATCACATGTCATATTAACCTAGAAAATTAGTGGAATTCATAAAAAGTCTCAAATTATATTTATTTGGGTATTTATAATATCAATTATTATAATTTTTCACTATTATGGTAATTACTGCATCATCATTGTGTCATAAATAAATTAAATTATTTAATGTCTAAAAATTATAAATAAAATATCATTATGTAGGAAATTTTATTATATTTCTAATGAATATTTACAATAGAATTTATCTTATGTATAACCCTATATTATAAATGTTTACGTAAATAAACTTTGATTTTAACTCTTTTAACTCTTCTTTGAATTAAATAATAATAAATGTCCTAATCTAATCAAAGTGGGCCTAAATGGTCATATTTTATTCCTCATCTTGTTTTTGGTCGATTTACACTTATCCAATAGTATTTGGACATGTGTTAGGGTAATAATAATATCAATTTTACCCTTAATTACCCTATTTACTTTTAACCGTGGTAAGTAAAAGTAAAAATTTACTATTCGCCAAAAATTATTTTCATCTCATTGAACCACATTTTACTTACTGACATCAACCGTGTCTCTAGGATTTTTGAAATTCCACTCACATAAGCGGTAAAATTAAGTTTTATGAAAAATTCAGTTTTTTTTAACTACCACTTAGTGGTTTCACTATTCATCAAAAATTGAAAGTTTTCAGAAAATACCAAAAATTAGGCCTAAGGTATATTTTATATTATGAACTCAAAAATGATTTCTATTTTACCAAATTCAAAACATATCAGTGGCATTAATTAATTTAAAAATTAATTCCCGTCGTCAAAACAAAAGGCGTGTTTTTAAGAGATAATAACTATCAAAAGATTGACACTTGTTTATAACTGGTTTAAATGTGAAATTACATCCAATGACCAACATTGTATTGAATTTTAAAAATATATTCTAAATATACTTTAAAACCACTCAAATTAATAATTTTTCACTATTAATTATTTCGATTGAAAAAGTTGTTTTTAATTAAATTTTAGTAATTTTCACTATTCATCAAAATATGAAAGTTATCCGAAAATCACCAAAATTTCACCCTAAGCTAATTTCGATATTCCGAATCCATAAATGGAGTCCATTTTGAAAAATAAAATTTACAAAATTTCAAAAAGTGGTTATTACAGTCATAACGGCTAGTTTTAATAATATTTTGATAGCATATCGTTGTTTAGTGAAACTCGGTATTGTGTACTACACACGCTATCAAGGAAGGTCGCGATTGCGTGTAATGAAAGGCAAGTCAAGGATACATGTTGTGAAAGCTCGTTTTGTTGTAGCGCACAACACAAGACATTAATGAAATTAAAAAGAATATTTTTCATAAAATCTTGGGGTGTTACATTCTACCCCCCTTAAAATAAATATCGCCCTCGAAATTCGTCGGGGATATAAATGGTTTACCATTTAAAAGTTTCTTTGATAGAAACCCACATCGTAAAAAGGAATACCAAAACTTATCTTTAAAAACTAAAGTATAAAATGTAATGGTTACCCAAGTTAACTAATCACTGGGTATCCACATAGGAGAACATAGGTGAAAATATGGATATGGAAGAAAAAATCTAACCATCTTGTTCTGATGGAGAGTGGTAGAGAACATGGCTATGGAAAAGACAACAATCACAAATCCATAAATTTGTGACGATCTAAGGTACCATCTGATTAATCAGATATAAGAGCACTAGGAAAACATTTTTGGTTTTCAAGATCGTTTTGAAGAATTTGAATTCGAATAAATACTTACTTTATTTTGGTACAATCTCACTGTTGTTCGTGCCTTGAAAAATTTACACTTCATCTCTTAAATAAATGAAGTTGAATTTGTTATTCGTGAAGAGTTAGAAGATCATGTGATAAAATGACGGGTCATTCCATCTGTCTCAAACAAAAGGTTAGCAAAAGTTATTAAATATACATAAGTCATTCTGTAGTGAGATTAATCATATATGGTTCCTAAAATGGACTTATACTTAATATATCATACTTCTTAATATAATAAAACTAGTTTCTACTAAACAGGGACTTCCTGTAGGCCAGTGGTAGGTGATAAATGTCAGTCGCACTTCGGTTGTGGGTTCGATTCCCACAGCCTTGTCCAACGCGATGGGCTGTTGCCCGTCCTGCAGGTTGTCCTTTTTCTAAAACTACATTACTATAACATCCCATTAATAATATCAAAAAAAAAGTTATATCCTTAAACAACACTAACTTATGTCCAAAATAATCCATTCCAATCTTTAGGCTTATCTAAAATACTTCGGTCCACTCTCATAACATAGTGAAAATGATTACCAGAGATTTAATACCATCGTTGAACCCCATATATCGTAATACTACATTCCTATCTTGTTCGTCACATTCCAATCATTCGAAGGCCTTAATCCTGTATTCCATTGAACCTTAGTGAAAACATGAATGCAGTTAGAAGTTAACACTTTCCACAAACCAAAATCCTCAAAATTCGTTATAATCAAACCATGATATCACATAGTCCTTATATCAATCATGAGCTCATGAATACTTTCAAACATTTCATTTTCTATTTATCACTTCATTATGCGCATATCATCCACTTTCCAAAAAAATATCTGAATAACCTTTCATTGTTACTCATACCATTCATCATAAACTTTCAAAACTTAAGTAAAGACAACAGTGTAACAATCCTTAGATGCCTTTTTATTCTATAGTACAACATTACACTTGATAAACATGTAATCATTCCACTACCTTCTTTAACCATTGACCGAGATTCAACAATTCTGTCATCTCACATATCATTTGTAGTCTCTTCATCATCATCAACAAAAATACTACCCATAAAACCATACCTATTCTCTTCATGAGACATTCCCTTAGGGAATTTGTTTGCATAATGCCCGTACATTCCACATTTAAAACATTTAACCATTGTTGATGTCGTAGCAACACCATTAACCTCATCCATGGTGTTAACTGAAGCTTTTCAATTGCACTTACTAGATTTGTGTCCTTCTTTTCCACACCCAAAGCATCTTCTAGTTCCTTTGAAACAATTTCCTTGATGGCTCTTCCCACATGATTTACATAGGGGAAATTGAACTTTCTCTCCTCTATGATCATCATGAAACTACATCTTTCTCTTATTAGCTGAGTCAGGAAACTTACCAAATTTTACTTTATTGATCATATTATGAGATTTCTGATTCAGCATAATAATGATGTTTGGACTTCCAAATCCCATTTCATTTGATTGCTTATGAAGAATATCATTCCATTTTCCATCATATCCTCCATTATCGTGAATCATCTTGTTTGCAGCCATTTTCTAAAACCCAAAAAGAATAGTGTGAGAGGAAAAAATCATAATAAAGGGGGAGTAACTTCAATATCTAACATCTTTGGTTAAATTATAATATCCTTAGCACAAATCTAGGACTATAACCTATATGTATACTTATCCTTAGGGAAATCCCTAGTCATACCTTAGAAATATCTCTAGGGATCTCACGAACGTTCTCACATCCTAGTTTCCAAAGGTTGACTAAACCTTTCCTCTGATACCAACTGTAGAGACCCGAAGCTTGACGTACATTGACATTACATTACTTTTTCGGAATACTTAGTACATAACAAAAACACACACACAAGGATCGTAATAGTTTTGTGTCTTTGGAAACTCGAAATATAATCTTCTAATCCTGGTGAAAGATCTTCAACATCTCCCATAAAGATCATCCTTTTTTTATACCGAAAACCTTTCCTTATATCCTGGGGAAAAGAAGACATTAAAGGGTGAGCTCAAATGCCCAGTAAGGGTAAAAAAAAAGAAATATCAATCACATCATATACATAAGCACATAACTTTTGGAAATCGTAACCTGTAAAAGAGATCATAATTTCATAACCTGGAATAACTCATGGCAGTGAAATGTAATCACAATAATCATAACGTAAAACATTAAACTTTGTGGCATACACAAATAATCATAGAGAATCATTTCTTGTTAGTCAAGACTCATTTCCGAGACTATCTTAGTGGACAAAGTCCCTTTCTGAACCGAGTCACCCTCGTTTCAGTCCTGTTTCACTGAACCGGTATAACCTACCATTCCAGCCATGTCTATCTCATGAGATATAAAATCTTTACCCAATGCATTGGAGGGAGATATAGGTCCCACCCATCTTATAATTAATCCTTTTTTTATGTGTGCCACATAATCATAAATCATACATCATCGCATAACACATGTAACAAAAATGGGATTCTTGAAACAGCATGACATCAAAAAACAATTCATATAAGGTAAATGACTTCATAAAAATAATTTCCTCAAAACATAATCAAATCAATGTAATAATAGGGATAAAAAAAACCCTATATTATCTTAGATGGAAAATAATTTTGATAAAACATTTGAACTCCATTCTTGAGGAAAATATCCTTTCTACATCAAAAATACTTTTCCTTTCTTAACATGTCATACAATTTTAAACTAAAAGAAGTTGATTAAAACTAAACTCGAAATCATTTAAAGGAAGCTTCTTGGAAATAAGGTTTTAAAAATCCATTCATGTCGTATAAGTTAAAAAACATTTTTCTCGTACTTTTGTCGGAAAAGTCAAAAAAGTACCTCGTACGAAAAATGACAAAAGATTCCTTTCATACATTTTACGAAAAACTCACCGATGGGTAAAATAGGATTTAAACAATTTTAGGTGTATGGGATTAAAATTACATATTGAGAAAACATGGATGTGTATGATAAAATACACCATAGTAAATACCAATGTATAAACAATCTCAGATAAAAATGAGATTGTGATATTTTCCCTTACCTTAGGTCCGACTGGCTTTGTAAGTGTCCTAACCTCCTGTATAATGATTTAAATAATGTCATTGACTTATTAAAGAATCATATTCATTGTTATTATATCATATATGGTTCACTTATGACTTTATATTACCCGTTCTTTTGTAAATTCATGTTAAAATAGTGTTTTGGGTAAAATTGTCTCATTTGTCATTCGTGTTTTAACTTGTAATTATTCATATGATTACTTAGATAATTATTACTTAATTATTGAATATAAAACATGATTTATATATAATATATAATCAGAATATACATATATATAATGGATCGATAAATAGAAAGAAATACATAGTTCATGGAGAGGGTAGGCCGTACGTACGCATGAACGTTGTTTTCGTTTCCTTATTGAATTGAGTGGAATTAAGTAGATGCCATACATATATATACACATAAATCCAGTAGCTTTATAATGTCATATATTTCATTATTATTGCTTATATATACTTTATAATCATTCTTATATGGTTAACATGGAGAATGAATCTCATCGCGTCGTGGAGACGGTAGTCCGTACGTACGCACGAGCGATGATATCATTTCCATAATTATTGAATTGAATTGGAGTGGATGATACAATATATCAGAATAATTATGATGTTATAATAACTATGTATAGTTATTCTTTACACCATAATACCCATCCATGTAAGGTGTTGGTGGAAAAACAGATTACACCATGGCGTGGAGACGGTATTCCGTACGTACGCACGCGCGGTGATTTCGTTTTCCGTAGGATGGATAGATGGTGAATTAGGATTGTTTCATAATTATAATAACATACCAGTATATTAGTGACACTGATGTTATTACTTCATAATGAAACAACCTAAGAAGAAGAAGTGGAAGAAGAAATAAAGGTGAAAGAATCAGTAACAGAAATTACCTCTTCTTTGAAGCGCCTTTTTGAGACCTCCTCTTAGGGCACTACAATTGGTCTTTGAGGAAGACCAGAACCTATAGGATGTTGCTCGGGAAGTGGAGAAGAGATTTTGGTAGGGTTTGGCCGAGCATGAAGGCTCAATGTTGTGTGAGGAAGAGAGGGAAGAGGTGCCCTTTTATAAGGGAGGAGAGGGGCACCTTTGGAATAACAAAACATATTATTTTATTATAAAGTCAATTTCGGTTTTAAATAGCTCCAAATTGATTTATTTCGAGGCTAAGGTGGGGATGGGTCGAAATCCTCTCATCCAATATAATTTAGACAAGGTTAGGTTCCTATTTTAACCTTATCATTTAGATTTAACATTAAGATAAATAATTTTACTTTTACCGTGTCTTCTTGTGTTCTTACACTATAAGGTTAATAAACATACTATAAGAAGCCAAACGAACCCCAAGTTGTTTATTATTAATATATATAACATTATCTAAGTAATTTGGCCGAACCTTAGATTTTTAGGAATAAAATTATAATTAATAATATAATATGTGTTTTAAAAACTATTTTATGTCAATTTTGACACTATTTAGTAATTGATTATTGTGAAAATTATAACAGAATTATAAGTTCGAAAAAAGTTAATTAAATTAATAATAACATGTCTTAGTAACCTATAAAATTAGTGGAATTCATAAAAAGTCTCAAATTATATTTATTCGGGTATTTATAATATCAATTATTCTAATTTTTCACTATTATGGTAATTACTGCATCATCATTGTGTCATAAATAAATTAACTTATTTAATGTGTAAAAATTATAAATAAAATATAATTATGTAGGAAATTTTATTATATTTCTAATGAATATTTAAAATAGAATTTATCTTATGTATAACCCTATATTATAAATGTTTTAGTAAAAAAACTTTGATTTTAACTCTTTTAATTCTTCTTTGAATTAAATAATAATAAATGTCCTAATCTAATCCAAGTGGGCCTAAATGGTCATATTTTATTCCTAAGCTTTTTTTGGTCGATTTAAACTTATCCAATAGAATTTAGACATGTGTTAGGGTAATAATAATATCATTTTTACCCTTAATTACCCTATTTACTTTTAACCGTGGTAAATAAAAGTACAAAGTTACTATTCACCAAAAATTATTTTCATCTCATTGAACCACATTTTACTTACTGACATCAACCGTGTCTCTTGGATTTTTGAAATTCCACTAACCGAAGTGGTAAAATTAAGTTTTATGAATAATTCATTTTTTTTAACTACCACTTAGTGGTTTCACTATTCATCAAAAAATTGAAAGTTTTCAGAAAAATACCAAAAATTAGGCCTAAGCTATATTTGATATTATGAACTCAAAAATTATTTCTATTTTACCAAATTGAAAACATATCAGTTCCATTAATTAATTTAAAAATTAATTCCCGTCGTCAAAACAAAAGGCGTGTTTTTAAGAGATAATAACTATCAAAAGATTGACACTTGTTTATAACTGGTTTAAATGTGAAATTACATCCAATGACCAACATTGTTTTGAATTGTAAAAATATATTCTAAATATACCTTAAAACTCCTCAAATTAATAATTTATCACTATTAATTATTTCGATTGAAAAAGTGGTTTTTAATTAAAATTTAGTAATTTTCACTATTCATCAAAATATGAAAGTTATCCAAAAATCACCAAAATTTCACCCTAAGCTAATTTCGATATTCTGAATCCATAAATAAAGTCCATTTTGAAAAATAAAATTTACAAAATTTCAAAAATTGGTTATTACTATTCATAACGGCTAGTTTTAATAATATTTTAATAGCATATCGTTGTTTAGTGAAACTCGATATTGCGTACTACACACGCTATCAAGGAAGGTCGCGATTGCGTGTAATGAAAGGCAAGTCAAGGATACGTGTTGTGCAAGCTCCTTTTGGTGTAGCGTACAACATAAGACATTAATGAAATTAAAAAGAATATTTTTCATAAAATCTCGTGGTATTACATTTCCCTCAATGTGTCACTAAATTTAGGCTTGGTTTTCCCCCTCATTCGTTGAGGAAATGGTTTTGGTTGTTGAGTTGTTTGTTGAAGTGTTGTTTCTTTCACATTGTTATCAGTTTCTGCAGTTTAGAGCTTGCGGTTAATTTGAATTTTCATTAGATTTTGAAGCTTCAGATGGTTTCTGACTTATTTGTTCACGTTTTTCAATTGATTTCCAAATTCTTAAAACTGTGACAGCCTTTTGTTGATCCTGAGTTGTTTGAGTGAAACTTGTCTCTCCCCGTGATGTTTTTTGTGGAATGGCCAGTGTGGGCATGGGTGCCTTTCCAGTTTTGATGGTTTGATGTTCTTATTTAACGGATGAGAATTTCGAGTTCATTTTTCCATTTGTTTTCACAGTTTTTCTAGTAGGCTTTGTGGAACATTTTGGGTTGGTGCTTGAGCTTGTGGGTTTATCCCAGGAGGATTCTTTGGTTGTTGGATAGGTTGTTGAATGGGTTGTTGGATAGGTTGTTTATATTGGACAAGGGGATGATGGAATTGGGCCGGTTGAGGTTGGAACTGATTATGAGGTTGAACGTATTGTTGACGGTATGGGTTGATACATTGTTGTTGTGTTGGTTGTGGATTGTCCTTCCAACGAAATCCTGGATGGTCATTATACCTTGGATTGAAGGTGTTCGTGAATTGTGGCTTTTGAAAGTTCATTGCATTAACTTCTTCTGGTGGTCCTCCTAAAAGAACATCCTTGAGGGAAGGAATGGTTAGGCAATTATCAGTATTTTGGTCATTCTTGTCACAAATTGTACAAACAAACTCAACAGTTTGGGTTTTGTGGACCTTCCTAAGATCAATCTCCTCAACATTCCTTGTGAGTGCAGCAAGTTTTTCTCTATGGTTTTCTTCTTCTCCATGATTGTACATTCCACCAGATTTGGGTGGCTTCTCATAGTATGGTGACGTTCCCCATGTTTTGTTTTGATCAGCAAGATTTTCTAGATACCCGTAAGCATTTTTTGTGGATTTGTTTTTTAAGGTTCCATTACACATCATATCAATGAATTGTTTGTTTCCGGGACTCATACCTTCATAGAAAATTCTCACATGTTCTTTGATTAAGAAACCATGGTGTGGTACCATGTTTAATGTGTCCTTGAACCTTTCCCAGGTTTCATAGAATGTTTCTCCCTCTCTTTCAATTTTTTTTGCATTCCCTTTTTAAATGAAATTGTTTTGTGATTGGGGTAGTATTTTTTATAAAATTCTCCTTGAAGTTGGTCCCAAGAGTGAATGGCTTCTGGTCTCAAATTGTTTAACCAATTCTTTTCTTGGTCCTTAATAGAAAAAGGAAAATGTCTCATTTTAGCAGATTCAATTTGATTTGGTGGGCACATGGTTTCGATAATGTCATTAAATTCTTTAACATGATGGTAAGGCATCTCAGACTCCATCCCATGAAAGGTTGGAAGATGGTTCAAGACGTGGGGTTTGAAAACATATTGGGCATATCTTATGTTTTCATGCCTAATGCATGAGGGTGCATTGATCCATGTTGGTGTGAGGTAGTCATTCATGGTCAGGTCTGCAACAATTCCCAAGTTAGGGTCTTTCCCGTTATTTTGGTTCCCTCCCCGGTTTATGATTAGGTTTTGTGGGATATTATCCATTGTAACAAACTCAACGTCTGAATTTGGAGTATTAGGAAGATTTGGATCTAAAGGAAATAGACTTATTTTAGTGCATGAATCCCTAGCCCAACGAGTATCCACCCTATCTAATCTGTTTGAGTTATCGCGGGTGTAGGTAGACATGTGCCAAAAGAAAAAAAAAGAGAGAAAGGGAAAAGATAAGAGAAGTGGGATGAAAATAGAAGAATGGGGGTAAGAAAAAAATGATTTTGGTCTAATGAACTTAATTGGTCCCCGGAAACGGTGCCAAAATTTGGTTTCTCCCAAATCTACCGTACTGGTAAAATCGGTCAGTGTAGTACATGTAAGGGTCAAATCCACAGGAACCGAAGAAGTAACCTTGAGACGCAATGATTAGGAGAAGGATAGGATATGAAGTATCCAACTTTGGTTTTGATTTTGTATGGTTTAAAGAACACTAAGAAAACTATTTGAATTAAATTCAAAGAAAATGTGTTGATCTTAGGATTATGCTCGGGGTGGATTGAATGAATTTTAATTCTTTAGACAATTTTGGTTTTATTAATTCTTGATGAATCCATTCTTCAAAAATAACACCACCTTCATCATTTTCTGGTTTGGTGCTTACTAAACACAACTAATAATACCCTATAAACATAGAGAACAAAATTCATGATCTCTCCAAGGTATATGGTCATTTAGTAATTGAATTTAGTTTGATCAAACACAGTAAATATGAAGAGTAGAAAAAACTGATGAATGGATGTCTTAAATTAATTATCCATTTAACAACACTTTTTTCATAAAATAACATTCAATCCAGCCATTGAATCCTCCTAAGATCTACCCATTAAAGGGTTATCCCTCCATTGATGGTATGATCTCTATGGTGGGCTGAAGATGGATAACAATAATTGGATTGATGATATTAAAACTGCAGAAATAACGAGCACTCCTCTGTGTGTGTGAATGAAATTTACACCTATTTGTGAACTAGTTCACTACCACACAGAGATAACACTGTGCTTTGTGATAATAATGTTTTAATAAATTAAATGGAAAATATATAAGGGAAATAAATTTATTAAGAATACAATGATACAAAAATGAAACTTACATGGAAATGGAAAACATTACAAAGGAAATTTGGAAGCATAACCTTACAATGAAACAAGCAACAAAAGATGATAAGAAAAATATCCACCCCTATTCCATTCACCACTAGCTCCTTGTATAGGCATATCAAAAGCATTAGGTAAATAACCCAACAATTAATTCACCCCCAACAATTAATAGAGTCAAAAGGAGGGTGAATAATCAAAAGGAAATTGACGTTTCGAATTTGACCCAGAAAACTGTCCAGATTCGTCCACCATATTGATGTGTGAATTTGTAATTGAATAAGGCCGAATCCGGATGGGTTGTAGAAGAGAAATATCTTCTAAAATATATCCTCTATGAGTTGTAAATATTTCTGGAAATTTTCCTCATCCGTTTGGATGTTATGGTCGAACTGGTGGGTCAGATTTCTGTGCATTAATGTCGGGTCCACCATTTAAATCTCAAATTCAGATCCCTTTATCATTATGAAAAAATCCGAATTAGCTCCGGCCACAGTTGAATAAAATATTCCCCATATTATTATCTTTCTACTGTATAAATTTGAGCTTCATTGGGATTGTATTGTGGTCCCCAAATTTGATTCATTGGCCTTAGGCCCATTATGCTTTTCCTAGCAAGTTTCTGCTTTTAGGTGAAAAATATCCAACTTTACTTATGATTCATCCATCAGACCTAAATGAAAAAATGTTCCAAAAATTTGATTAATCATATACCAAAATATCAAATTAAAATGATGAATATTTTAATTTATAAAAGCAAATTATTGAGTTGGCCTAAATTGACTATTTAATCCTGAATTGCACAATGATGGGAAATGAAGTTCAATTTCTGAATTGGACTAAAATTTATGTTTATGAACATTTAAACAAATTAATATTAAGATATTAACAATTAATATTACCAACTTTCAGTGACTAATAAACCATGATCTCTCAAGGATCAATCTCCCTTAGTTTTAAGCCGTTTGGGGTGCCGTTAGTTGCGTATTGAAGATCCAAGTAAGGCTAATCTCCTGCTTTCTTTTCTATTTGGTTTATGGTTTCTATTTATTTTCCCACTCCATATAATGATCTCAAACCCAACTTTTATGATGATTTTAGGGTAAATATTCAATTTTTGGTTGAATCAAGATCTATAGCTTCGGTTGGGAGTGAATTCACTAACAAGTTCAGGGTAGGTGGTCTACAAGTTATATCTCTTGGGTTTCGTGTAGATTTAGGCATGTAGGGTTTTTAATATTTCCCTCATTGAAAGAATTATTGGTTCCTTTGACACGATGTGATGTAGTTTATTGTAAATAGTTAATTGAACTAGTTTTTATCCACATGGGATGCAATGAGGATGACTCGATGAAATTAGGGCCACCTGAGGGGAATTCCAATATTCCCCAAATTTAGAGCTAAGTAAATGTAGGTCGTTGTGCGCGAAATGGGAAAATTCTATGGGATTAAATTATAAATTGAATATGAATTGTGACATAGGCATGTGAAATGGGAAATTGGGCTAAGGGATTATGTAATATAAATGATGTATGTGTTAAAGGATTGAGGCAATAATGTTATTTTCGTATTTAATGATATTTTTGTGATCTTATAAATGATATTGGCTATGCTTGTTGGGATACGGTTAATCAAGGTGAATGATAAATAATAATTTTACCATCGCATGAATGAGTGTGGTATAAACTTGAGGTTCTACTACAATAGGTTGAGTTGGAATGAGGTTTTAGCTCTGCCCCTAAATGCATAGGTTAGGATTGGGGATGAAGTTATATTCCCCTAACAGTTGCATTCCACCAGGATTGGGGCTTTGTGGTGAGGATTATGGGTTGTTATAATGTGATACCTAGTGAGTTGTAGATTGATTTTATTCATATATTTTTTAGAACACTAAATATGCCCAATCCATTGAAAACATGAAAATGATAGATTAAATATTGAACTTCCCAAGTAGTGAACTCTAATTAAATGGTAGTATAATGTAAATGAACATAGTCTAGAATGTGATATTGACTTGAAAACCTTAAGAATCCATTATTTATCATTTTCATTCAATATATTCCTTGAAGTAATTTTGTAGACACTTTTGGTGGTGTCTTACTAAGTTATACTCACATCCTACTCTGGCCACCATAGGGTACTCGAGCATATTTCATGGTTTAATGTCAGTACAAAGGAATAGAACCTATGGTAGGGAGTTGAGTTGGACATGTAACATGTTGGGTGAGGTTCCAGACTTGGATTCCAGACCATTTTTGGGGATTATATTATTTTTTTCTTTTGGGTTTTGTTCAATTGGCACTGTATCATTACATTGTATATTTACTATTATATATTTTTGCTCTTATTGTTGGGATTTTTGTAAATTATGCATGTTGTGGATTGTTCTCTTTTGTTTATATAATTTCAATTATTATCTGATGTGGATCACCCTGTTATTGATGGTATTGTCTCCCCCCCCCCTTGACCAATTGGACCCTCGCTACTAGTTGGAAACCTCTAGCATATGGGGAAGTCCGGTTGAGGTCATATAACTACCCTGATCAGAGCATCAGTTTAGTGGCTCCCGGTTCTGGGACATTATAATTGGATTTGGAATAACTTATTTCTTGGATATTAAATTGGAAAGGATCCATATTCCCCTCCTAATTTCCCCAACATTGGTTGGTCATGATACATGAATGGTTTTAGGTAGGCATTCCAAATTCTAACTACATTAACTCATAGTTCCTTAATCTATTGAGTGGACTCCCCAATTCTGACGTCCTTAATTGGATTTCATCAACCCTTGCCTCTTAGTGACACCATTTCCTACTTTGGCAGTCAATCCTTGATTTGAACTAATTTAAGTCAATCCAAAACGTCAAATTAAAATTCCAATATTATTGAAAGCAATCCGATTTTGGTTGGTTAAAAACATTAAACTAGGTTTTGATTTTAACTGAGGTACTAGAAGTCTATATAGAATATATATATATTATTGAGGGATTTTATCATTTTATTGAACAATTTCAAATTATTATATTTATCACATGCTTGTTAATATTATGTAGGATTACATAATTAATTATAAATTTAATAGAAAATATTTAGACATTATCTGGTTTATTTTAGATCTATCTTACATTTTGTTAATTTTTTAATTATGCTATTTCCACAAGAAATCCACAATGAAATAACCATGTGACATGACCAAATTAAAATAATAAAGCTATATGATCATGAGAATTACTAATGGATAGTTTATCTAGTTGTTGATAAATTATCCTTTGACCTAGATGAAAATCACCTTGAACCAATTTTGGTTTGTGTGACAACATTCCACCTATCCACCTAGGTATCTCTCTAGTATTAGTTTCTCCTCAACTCCAAACATGAACTTCCTCCACTAGCTTTGGAGCTCCATCCTTTACATATGATTTTACTCGCATGTGGGTGAGGAGAATAAGGGTTTACATA
Organism: Viscum album; assembly: GCA_963277665.1. Taxonomy (NCBI): domain Eukaryota; kingdom Viridiplantae; phylum Streptophyta; class Magnoliopsida; order Santalales; family Viscaceae; genus Viscum; species Viscum album. Next base: position 1,587,504,716 of record OY728151.1, on the reverse strand, counting down.
AAAGAAACCACAAGAATGCAGGCCCTTACATAGTGAGAGGATGAAAGGAACACATGACAAATATTTAAATTAATAATAAATTAAATGAATCAAATCACATAAAAAGATATGTTCTATGCTCTGGATCATCCACATGCCTGAAACAAGTTACATATTTAATAAAACCAATATTCAAATCATAATTTTTCTTATATAAGTTAAATTGTGCTAAGATAAATTAATTGTCTTCTTTAATTAAACAATTATTTTATCTTATTTATCATCTAAATTTTCCTGATATTATCATCCATTATAATTTAATTTAAATTACTTAAATTGATTTATAATTAAATGTGTGCATAAATGTACCTTGGAAGCAATAAGGTGATTACCCATCTGATTATACCCAACATTTTTTATTCATGTATGCTACATACTCTTGTGATATGTGGAATACATAACTAATCACAAGCCTTAATGATGTGTAATTCACATTAGTGATTATATGAATTACATGAATTTTTAGTCATGTGTTTTACTCCAATACTCATAGAGTAATAAGTGTAATATGGCTCATACATGATATAATGATCTTAAAATTACATAGATATTAACTAAACATTTACATGTGTATATATATATATATTAAAAACCCATCACATGGAGTTTCTAATCAACATATTGACCGCACACAATAACTTGTCAATATGGTTTATACAATATAATAAATAAATTTTAAATCTAGATAATTTGGTTTAAGTACATGGCATGCACAGGTGAGTTACACGGCGTGTACATGTCTCACCGTCTATCGAAGGCACGGTCCTAGGGACTCGATGTGTAAATCAAGCCTGTGAAAATGGAGTACATGGAATTTTAAATGGGCTACATGGCATGTGATCTCTAAATTACATGGTCACCAGTTAGGTAGGTCATGTATGAAATACACAACCCATATATGACATAAGAGTAATACGCACTATGAATATTGGATACATGACTTGTACTCTGACTAACCATGTGAGATGATGTCCTAGTCAACATGCGATGTACGTTATAAGTTCACCGCATGTCATCAATGCACATGGTATTAATTAAATATAAATTAATTCCTAATTCATTGAAAACAACATCCTGGACTGTACAAATGTGTTATATGGCTAGAATATTTGGCACCTTCAGGTGAGTTCTTCAATTTTATTTTGTTCATAAAATTAATTGAATTGATTATATCTATAATAATAAATGAATTAAGGGAAAAATTTCGTAATTCGGATTAAAAGAACAATTAAAAATTTATCCAAAACAAAATAAAATTTTACAAATAAATCAATAATCCTTATATAATTATAAATAATTATGTGACCACTCTAATACCACATAACGGTTCTGGGAACACCAGAATCGGGTGATGGGTAATGCCCAACATTACTATTTTTCCTGATCGATGATCAATTTGAGATCTACATGATGACAAACACGATGTTCAATTGAATTTAATTAATGAAGACTGAAAATAGAAATCACAACAAACCAAGAAGGGAAGATCATCACATATAATTTATAATTAATATAATTATTTAAAGAATTTACTATATTGGAATTATTTATTCATTGATTGATCTAGAAAAAGATCTATGTTTCACCCTCATTGCATTTTAGGAATCTACTACTGATTCCCTCTAGTGGTGATCCACATGTGTTCCACAAATCTCTAGACATTTTTGTTGGAATCTAAGGGTGTTAGCATGATGGATTATATCCCTGGCGTCATTTTCCATTGATCCCCCTGTAAAATACTTCCAAATCATTCTCCATAACCTCTATTTACATGGGAGGATTTTATTAAGGAATATTGGTCTCCATTCATGGGAGGATTCATTGAGAAGAGAGCTCTCTAAAGTTTGAGAGGATTCTCCATATCATTTGTTGTTAAAATAGTGTGTGCCCTAGACCCAACTATGCAGCAAATTTTATTAACATATTAGGTGTTCAATTAGTCATGAGTGATGTTTTTTTACCATTATAGTGTTGACTTTTCTACGTCCACTATAATAATGGAAATTTCCAACGGTTAAAGGTCATGTCGAGAAGTTATAGCATATCCTAGGATATAATGAGAACCTCGAGATACTATAACATTAATCTTAAATATATCTTCTATAGTCTAGATACACATTACTAACTGGAAACATTATATTTTTGACTATCAGGTGCTAGGGGTTCAAAATCATTGGGACTACTATTCTTGAATTTCACACATGGCGATCTCTATTTGTGAGATCATGAGGATAGACCAGCCAATAGAAACACCACATGTTTTCGGTGTCATTGGTTGTTCCAATCATCGAACATGTGTATTGGTCTCCTGACATGACACCATTAACAATGTATACCATTGTATTACATATTTTGAAGCCTGGAGAAATCCATGGTATTCAATCGTGGCTAGTTATATTTTGTTGGGTGCGTCGTTGGTGGCATGACATTGGGTGAATGGTAAAGAATGATCTGTCATGTCCATGTTTAGGATTTTTTATATCATAGGGCTAGTTGATTAGGATGGTGTTGCCTTCATAAGTCTTTGTCCAAAGTAGTACAAAGGTAAATCCCTCGGGATACATCAACAAACAATTAAGAATGAAAAGGATGATGACAAAAATGTGTGTCCAGCATTATGAGATATTTAATTAAAAAGCGATTATAATACATAGTCAATGTTCGTAGGATAGTAGTCGTTCCTATCACTATACTTGTATCTTTAGGGGCCATGATGGGTTTCTAGACTCTCCTCTTGGTCTGTGGATTTTATTCACTACTATCGAGATAAGGTCATAGAGGGTCACACAAAATAGTGGATTCCAGAATCCGCCATATTCAGTCAAATATGTACATGATCATAGTGGGCCCCGCTACGGGATCATAGTGTTGGCCATGTAATCGATCACAAAAAAAGTCAAATAAATTCATTAATATTCAAGTTATAATTATTTGGGATTGAATTTATTTAATGTATTTACATGTTTAGTAAATACGAGAAAAATATCAATAAAAAAAATTATATTAATATTCTATGTTCATTTAATATTATGTGGGAAAGATAGTCGAGTTAAATGTCATGTATTTTATAATGTAATATATTTTATATATAATACTTGTATGTGAAAAAATAACAAAAAATATTTATACTTTTTAGATTTTTGAAATTATATATTTAGTGGATGTTAAAATAAACGGGGGATGGGGAACCCAACCTTGTATTTTATCAATTACACTATAAATAAGGGAGGAGGATCTCTCCCCTAGTGTGCAATTCACTATTCAATCATTCATGGAATGGAAATTTGAGAGCCTCTCTATCCTCCTTCTTCTTAGAGAGAGAAGGTGTTGATCAAAGAGTTTGGATCATGTTCTTCCTCAAAAATCAAAGAGATATCAATGTGGTGATCGTCCGGATGTCAAAATAATCATCGGATCACCATTTTAGAACCCAGAATTCGATAATCGATGTTCTAGAGGATTTTTATAGAGTGTGTGGATGATATAAAGGGATCCTTTATTGGATCCTTCAACTGACGATCACCATCAACTAGTTCTAGTCCACCTTGACATTGGATTTGAAATGGGTACGTTTACAGATTAGTTTTGTGCTCCTTATGATTTATTCATGATCCTATGACCATTCCGGTGCTCAGAACGTTGGTGATGACAAGTTCTGTCATCCCGCTGATGAAAATTTTAAAATCCTCGGGCCACCGACTTCCGCTGAGGGCTGCTAAACCTATCATTTTTCCCTAATGCTAACAAATAAATTATCTCTTAAAAATAACATAATTATGTTTATATATTTCTAGTTTTAGAAATAAATAATAACACAAGTTCCCCTTATTATTTATCTTATCCATTTCGGAACCCCGTGTCAGAAAAATATTTTTATTATAATTATTTCGTGACATGTGCTTAACATTGCTAATTAAATTAATTATTTTTTAATTAAATAATATTGAATATTATTAATTATCAATTGTCTTAAAAAATCAATCTATAATTCCTCCATAATTATTATCGGGCATTGAATAATAAATAATTATTTATTAAATAAATATCACTGTATTATTCTATAATAAATAAATAAATATTATATTTACTAAATAGAAAATAAATATTTATATGCAGTAAATTATACATGATTAATTATTAAGCCACATATGGGAATAATATTCATTCAAACTATTATATAAAAATATTTTAGTTAACTGTGGTTCAGGATCCACTTAGTGCGTGACCCTCTATGTCTATTTTTTAATGGAATTAGGTAAATAAGCCTAAAGTACAATGTTAGAATATAGCAACACACCATGGAACCTATAGAGAAATAATTTAATGTTGCAATGACATAATATTGCATACGAACACTTTCAGTGTAATATAACCATATTTGCATGATCTCTCTAATAAAGAAGGTTACATGATGGTGCCATAAAATTATGTGCTTGATGTATCATTCAAGGACATCCATAAAATTAATATTTTCTATAGAACATCATGGACATGGATTTGTTTAGGCGATATCATTTCCATCAATGAGATTGAGATATCAACTTCCATTAAAGAACAGATGCTATAAATCTTTTCATGTATTATTAAGTAATGCAATACTAGTTGTGGGGAACCCAATGTATACTACCTGATTGTGAAAATAGTTTGTTCATGTGTTTGTCAATATATAAAATAATGTGACTTATAAAATTACTTGAAAATGATATTAATGTATAAGGATCAATACACACATCCAAATATAGGAATATCCAATGACACATATAAATGTGGATTTCCTATTGCTGGGTCTTGTTCTCATAATATAAAAAACCATATATTTTTAAGGGTGAAAAACATGAGAAGGTTCCTCAAATTACTATGAGTCCCCACCCCAGATAGAATGTATCATTTGTGTACCTCAAATTATAAAAGTCCTCTATATCACATATATTCATGAATTGGGTCATATCACCTCTGAGTTCTCATCATAGTAAGGATACCTAACCGTATTGGAAAATTTGGGCCGCAATTATTCATAATGTATTTAAACATATTGATAAAAATTAACCCCACTATAATGCAGATCAAATATTCTCAGACACCTTGGAAAACCCCATTCCAACTCCCCATGGAGATACGTCTCCCATCTTGGCATTAAAAGAGGATCCCAATTCCCCCATAGTGATGGGATAGAAAAATACTAAATGTGGAAGAGGAAACCAATAGTGGACTATAGATGCGATTTAAACATGGGGGAAAACAATGGGTGAGAAATAGACATAGCGGAATCATCGTTTTTTTATAAATTCCCAAAAATATGTATAGTAATAGAAGAAGGATCCATTTTTAAAATACATGAGCCAAATGATGGAACTTTCTTGGTATTGAAAACCCATGATCATTTTGGATGCTTTAGCATCGCTGCTCTAAAAGATTCCTTGATATGGTCTTCCTATTTGAATCCTTATTATAATGTATGATCCTGGATGGTATCATAATAATAACGGGGTTTGATGTATCACTTTTGTTTTCCCATATTGTCTATTGGGGGAGGATTATCCTATTTTGAGAAGAATTCATGGATATCAAAATATCTTCCTTCTCCCCAAACCACCAGTCTGCCTCCATTCACCAGCAAGATACCCCGACATGGACATTTGTGTGTGTATTTTCATTGGCCATATCAAAGGGAAAAAGAGAAATATTCATGGATTATCTAATACTTGATCTAAATAATTCTCATGTGAAGACTTGTGGCTGGGAAACAAAATTATTAGACAATTGAAATGTCACAACATTAAAAGATATGAAAATGAATGATAAGTATCACTATGAAAGAAAAAACATGTAACATGAATGATCGATGGAGGTGGAAGCTATGATTTCAAAAGGTACTATCAGAATATTTATTTTTTATTTGTTTAGATAGGAAAAAAATGACTAGGTGAATCAAAAATAATTTCTCGACCAGTTAGATGAGGGGAAGATAAAAAATAGCAATGATCTGTTAGTGTTTTATGTTGTTATGATACCATTGAAAGGAGAAGAGGATGTTTCATAAAATATGAAAATTTTATTGTCTACTCAAGAGAGGTTTCAAAAAGATTATGTTTTCATTAATCTATTTTTTCCAGATGTCAATCTTCAGGATAGGTAGCAGACTGCCAATAATAGGATGACATGTACTACATTAATAGAAACCAACAAAGAAGAGTTCTCATTTTCTACAAGTCCAATTCTTGTGGTCATAATTTCTATCACATTGGTGGCATTATACCTAAAGCCTACAGTAAAAAATTCAGTTTCTTACTTACTAATGATTTTCATTATTGATATGTCAAGTGGATCATGTGGGTACATTGTGTTGGGGTGAATCAGTGTTGACAAATTTTATATATATTTATTTTCTTCTCCCTTATCCACATTTAATTTGAACATCATAACTTCTTTGAGTTAATGGATCTTCCATATTTATAATCAAATTTACAAAACATGCAAGATAGAAAATAAATGAATGAAAACATACCATATTTTTATAAGCATAACCCCTGAGATAGGATACAACATCCTTACTATGTTAGGGATGATCCGAGACCCATATTATTCACAATAAATCAATAAAAAAGTTCATGTGGGTTGGTAAGGTGTGTCCCTAAAAAAATGTGGGTATTTATGATCCTTTTCACACCTTATATTGGTATCCCACCTATGTTATTTATACTATAATAACACAACTGTTATATAGTTACAACACTTAAAAAAATGAGATAGATCAAAAGAACTTCATGTTTTTATACAACACAAAACTGATCCTTTTCTTCAAGCCACTAAAATAAACTGATTCAACACTTTCTCATGTGAATTGAAAATCTACAACAACCAGTGAATATACTCAACAATACTGTATGAAATTTAAATCCGTATACACATCTAAATAAGTAAAAGTTATCACTTCCACTTCAACTCATTAAAATATCATAATGAACAAATAAATATACCTCAATGAAATCTATATTGTCTTCTTCATTTCTTCAATAGATAATATTGCTTCAGCTCAAGTCAGTTATTGTACTCAAAAAACATTGTGTGTTCTTCATGCATGAAATTATTATCATCCAATTCAGATATTTAATTAATTTATTTATCAAAAAAAATTTAATTTCTTCTTTCTACAATAATAAATGCACATGAATATATATTCTTTTGACCATCATTGATCTAGAACACAATGCTATCAAATATGAAAAAATATTATTCCCACATTAATCCCCTTCATGATTTAATGAATTCAATATTTCAAATACATGAATAAAAAAAATTGAATTATTTTTATAAAGAACATATACTGTCTCCATTATTATTCAAGTGATTATATATTCATGTATGCATGAGATTACTCACCATATTCACACAAATAGTGAATACACCACACTATCCACTTTTATTTATCTTTGTACACACACCATGTAAGCGCCTACACAATGTTTTTTATCCAATATCTTCTAATATTAACTCATCATATGTGCATGGGAAAGGACACACACACACAAACTATTCATAGTGTGCCTTGTAAATGAACACTACCTTATCAAATAATGATATTCAGTGTGTGTACATCTCCTTCAAACCATCTTTTGTTCTACCTTCATGTATGAAGAATTGAATGGATATAGGATATTAATGCATGGAATTCTTCATGAATGGGTTCATGTGAATCAAACTATATACATTATACTTCTTAATGTATTCACTAGAACCTTCTTCACGCAATACATGTAGGCAAGATTTCTCAAAACATTGCACAAACCATGAAGGCATGTAACATGTTACCCAATATCTATTCAGAAACCACATTCATCCTAAATAAACATGAGGAGAGTAAAATATGTTTCTAAGGAATTATAAACACCTCTTCTTCTTCACATTGGATTACTATGAGAGAAGGATTCTTCTTCACCAAAGAAGTATCCATACGGAGCCAATGCCTTATGCAAACCAGATCATTTCCATGAATCTATTTCTCTCTCAAAATTCTCTCAGAAGGGAAATAAGACCCATTCCCCAAATGAGACCAATCGTAAATTACTATCAAATTTAATTTGGATAAAAAAATTGTATTGACAACAATTTCAACAAAAATATTACTATTATCCATTCAGGTTCATCAATATACCCCTTTGGTTTTGATTTCAATACCCATTTCACTATCAAATTCAATGTTTTCTTCTCCCCATTACCACATTTCCAAAGATAACTATGGTAAGGAATGCATCAACACATCTTATTCTATAACAACTGATCTTTTCTTCTTCTCCCAATTAATCTCCTCAATTCATAATAGATATCATTTCAGAGTAAAAAAAATTGTTTTCATGATTGGAGAGAACCTATTTTCTTATAGGAATGAGTGGTCATTTAGTTTTCTATAATTTAACATGGGAAAATACTATGTAGAATTTTTTTATCATATTTGAACTCAAATATGTCAATAAATATTTTAAATGTGATTTCAAAACAAAAACCATCATTCATTGGTTTTTCAAAAGATACTTAATTACTCTCATAAAATCATCTCAACAAACAGAAAAAAAAATCAATTGATAGAATTCACATCCCATTTATCCAACCACATTACTTTAGTTATAATATTATAAATTTCTCCCCTTCTGATTTAGAATTTTTATTCTCAAATAAATATGAAATGATGGATTTTTAATGAAAATATTCAATTTCAAGGATTAGAAAAAATCAAATAAATCCTTTACTAGAACTTTATATATTCATGTGATAATTTTTGAGATCAACTCTAGTATTTTTTCAATGAATTTCATGGTAAAGGAATGTGCTTATCTATATTCATCAACAGGATTTAATTTCATCATGAATGATCTTCAACAATAATTTTGTCTAAATTTGAAATAAAGAACACCATGATGGACATAATTTGGAATGTAGTACATTATCTACATATAAATCATAACATTAGTACTCCTCCTTAAAATATTCCTCACCTTAAATTATCTATATAGAGTAAAAAAAAATTCTTGGGAATAAGGTGGGTTTTTAATGATTTTCAATTAGAGAAATAATGTTGACATTTATATCTCATTCCTAAAATTATTTTCAAATCTGCTACAGATTCATGAAAAATAATCATGCATTCTCCTTCATTGACATTACAAAGATTTTCATTTAAGGTAATAATTGACTTCTTGATTTCTGTAGGTTTTTTCGTAGATGGAATAATCTTCTACACAATATCACGTAATTCACTTTATTTCTTCTATTTCTTCTCTAGATTTTATCCAAATCCAATTTCTCTATCCATATGGCTAAAAATTATTTTGGTATATTCTCAAACATCTTATTGTGTATAAACTCCTCTATAGTATCATTATTAACACTAGAAGTCACTTATTTTTTTCATTTTTATTCCCCAGTTCTATTTGTTTAGGAAACCATGTCATGCATTTTTCAGCAATATGCCCCAACATTCTGCACCAACCACAAAAGTCTTCATAAATAATAGTGTTTTCATTTTTAAACATCCTCTCATGATATTTTAATTTTTCTTCTTGATTTTCAGACATAAAATAAACCTTTTAATTTTATTCTGAGATTGATTTTTGTTTCTTATACATATTGATTCCAATAGAATTTATGTTCATTACCTATTTACAACGGTCCATTATGTGACATCTCCTTTCACAGAAGAAGAACATTTTCTTTGGTGTGACATTAAAATCATAATTATTATTGGGTGTATGATTCTTCACACTTTTCTTACATCTCTTCTCTTACTCACACCCCAAACAAGTATTTTCAACTTTTTTTCTTTTCATATGCATATGTTTGGGCATTGTCATCATATCAACCTATGTATAGATAAATATTTGTATATACCATCTCTCATTAGAATTGTGACGAACTCTATTGCAATAAAAACAATTTTCTTCAAGTCACTGAAATATATTATCGATAGAATGATTCATCGTCATCTGTTGATTATGACTAAATTATTTACAATTTCACTTAACATCATATCATATCCCCCATAACAATTTCCTTCTATAATTAGCATCAATTGATAATTATGACAATAGTCAATGGCATGATGCCCAAATTTCCAACAACACAAACACTATCCAAAAAATCATGATTTCATTTTCTTGGATACAATTTGGATAGTTTTGACATCTTTATATTATTGGATAGTAAGATACTTTATCTGAGCTCTTTTTAGTGAATAATAATTACTTCTCTTCTTTATGTACACATTTGATGAAATAATATATTTATAATCGGTCTTATTCACCCATGATTTTTTAAAATTATTTTTTAAACCCATACATATATATGAAACAATATTAGTAAAAATAATATATTTTGATCAAGGAGTACCTGATTCAATGATCTTTCTGCATATTTATTTTTAGATATTCTCAAACACTTATTTCCACTTGAATGAGTCTTTTCAATAATATGAATCATATCAGAATTACTCTTGGATGCATTACAAATCTCAGCATTCTATTAAGATTCAGCTTTGATGTTCTCCATATTTCTCAACATGACCTCTAACCCAAGGTTTTCTATATTATAGAGACTTCTTCTATTCTTCATAAAATTTTAACATATCTTCATATTATTTAAAAATTTCATATTGAAATCCATTTCATGATATTTAATATTCAATAAATTTGTACCATCCTCGACAATTTTTAGTTTTTCATCTCATTGAATCTTCATATTACGAATTTGATCATCATGAATTTGATATTCTATCAATAGATAATTATTTAACTCTTTAATTATATTTTTCTTGTCCTCTAACTAGTCATATTTATAATTATTTGAGGTTATGTGAACTTTAGCTAATGTACGAAGAACTTATGAATAAACTACCTCAGCCCCATCCTTCTCACAAACATTATTTTGTAATTCATCTTCAATCAAAGTTAGTTTTTTATTACATTGAAATAATTTTTTTATTCTTCTGTTAGGATAAATGTCACATCACAGTCTTTGATATCCAAATGATATTACATTATATTCATGGTATCTTTATATGACTCCTCAAGAGTGTAAATCTTGTTACTAAGGACCTTCTCAGTTACATATTTCTCAAACACATTTATTTAATGTTTTTCTTCAACATATGAAAAATGGTAATTGAAAAGTGATACAATATTTTTTTTGGAATCAAATATTTTTTAGAGATGTTTACTTTTTTGAAACATATTTTAAAATTCTTTCTTAATTTCATCAAATTCAGTTTCAATATATGACTTTCCATAATATAGACCCATGAAAAATGAAAATATGTAGGTGAAATTTTTTATCGGAACATTCTTCAGATATTTTTTTTATTTATGAATAGAAAACACAGATTGATTCAAAAAATTATTCTTTATCACCTCATGAACAATAAACATAAAATATACCTTTATCAACAGATTTAATAGATATGGATGATAGAATACAATTCTAACTATATTCAGATTCTGATGAAACATCTTTATTATTCACACTCTTTTTCATTTTTCCTACCGCTTTCTTTTGACTGTTCTTCAATTTTTTGTTGTGAACTCCTTGTTGGAAATAATAGAGATTGGATCTTATCTTTATATCCCCATAAATATGTTACATTGCATTAAATTTTTAACTTCATATAAGTCTCATACACACAACTGGAACAATACTATAGACCTAATGAGATGTGTAACGTATGATCTGATACCAAATGAATTTTCCTGTGGATATTACAGGTACACTGAGATGGGGGGTGATTAATTATACACATATTATCACTATATTTATTTTCCTCTCTTTTACCCCTTTTTTAATGCAAACCATTACACTTTTTATAATCAAGTGGTGCTCCCTATTTACAAGAACATTTATACTACATGAAAGACAAAATGTAAACACAGCACAACACGTAGTATTTTTATAAGGTTCTCCCCTGAGATGAGTGACTAAATTAGAGTTTTTTCTGAATTATCTAAAAAAATATTCCCCACTAGAAACTATTTAACAATTACCATTTGTTTGGTCATGTATCACATTGAAAACCACAGTGGGTAGGTATGAACATTTTTCCAAATTATACTATATCCATGATAAAAATTTATAATGGAATCCAACCATTATTCTACGATTAAAACAATAATCACAGTGAGAATGATTACATGAACATCATGCCATCACTACAACACAAAATTGATCATCCTCTTTGATCCACTAAAATAAATTCATTCTACACTATCTCACATCAATTAATAATCTACGACAACCATAGAATATAATCAAAAACACTACATGAAAGTCAGTTCAGTATACTCTTATGAATTAGTTGAAGTTATCACATCAACATCAAATCCCTATTATATAATAATGAACAACTGATGATATGTTAATAAACTCCAAATTATCAACTTTTTTTCTTCACTGAAAAATATTCCATTATCTCAACTCAATTATTACACATAAGTGTGTAGTTTGTTCTTTATACATGTAATTATCATCATCACATGTAGATTTTTAATAATTTTAATTATCCCCAATATTTGTAAGCCTTTATTGTGATATAAAAAATTCATAATAATATATATTCATTTGACCATTTTTGTGCAACAACACAATGCAAGAACATAAACACAAATAAAATTCTCACTTTAATCTCCTTCACACATTCATTCATGAATTATTTCATATAAATGCATTCTTCAACACACACTTCTTTTAAAAAAGAAATCATAATATATACATTCTTATTCATGTGATTATATATTCACGTATGCATGAACTTACTCACCAACTTCTGAAACACATTGAATACACCACACTATCATCTTTTATGTTTCTTTGTACACAAACCATGTATGAAAAAACAAATTTTTTTACCTAATATCTTCAAATAATAATTCATCACATGTGAATAGTCATTCATATACACACCCGACTATTCACAATGTGTCAAGAATTTTGGTAAATTTTTATGTATGAGTTGTATTTATTTTCAATACTTGTAAATACTGATAAAATAAAGAAGTATCAACATATTTAATAGAATTTTGTTCAAGTGATGATGCCTAGATAATCTCTTTGGATTCATATCATTTGATGCTACACTTGGGGAATTTATCCATGTTTAAATCGAATGATTGTTTCACTGCTCCTTAATTCAATGAACATGTATCATATTTAATACATAGTTTGAAATAATAAAAATGGTGGAAGAGGCATGAAGATATAATTGTGATCATGCAAGAATAAAATAATTATCTGATTCTGCACTTGGTCACTTCAACGAAAAATGTTCAACTTCTAGTGAATATAATCAAAAACACTACATGAAATTCAGTTTAGTGTACTCTTATGAATCAGTTGATGTTGTCACTTCAACATCAACTCACTATAATTAAAGTATGAAAAAATGAAGATACATTAATGAACTGCAAATTGTATTCTTCTTCCCTTCACTAAAAAATAAGGATTCATCTCAATTCAATTATTACACATAATAATGTAGTGTGTTCTTCAAGAACGTAATTCGCCTCATCACATGCATATATTTAATTCTTGTAATTATCCCTACTGTTTTTATATCATGTTTGTACAATTAAAAATTCACAATAATATATATTCATTTGCCCTTTTTTGTGAAATAACACAATTCTATAAAATACACACAAGATATAGATATTTATGAAATTAATAATCCCGACTATTCCTGTGACTTCATTGTGTAATAAAAAATTAAAAATAATATATATTAATTTCACCATTGTTGTGAAATAACACAATACTATAACATAAAACCAATAATAATTATCACTTTAATAGCCTTCACACATTCATGCATTCATTATTTCATATACATGCATACTTCAACACCCACTTCTTTTTACAAATAACATATACTCTATTCAATCAAAGTCATGTGATTATTTAATCTTGTATACATGATCATACTCACCCTCTTCGCACAGACATTGAATACTTCACACAATCCACTTTTATGTTTCCTTGTCTACACATCTTATATGAGCATACATGATTTTTGTTTATTTAATCTCTTCATATATTAATTCATCACATGTGAATGGGAATACATAAGCACACCCACACTGTTCACAGAGTATCATGAATGTTGGGGCCATTTTTGTTTATTTGTATTATTTGTTTTCAATAGTTATAAATAATGAACAAAATTAATAATTATCCCCTACGAAAATGGATGTCGGTTGAAGTGATTCTTCCTGGATAATTTATATGGATTCATAGCATTGGATGTTATGCTTTGGAAATTATCCATGATTAAATCGTACAATTGTTGCACTGATTCTTTTTTAAATGAACTTGTATCATATGTGATACATAATCTACAATAATGAAAATAGTGAAAGAGGCTTGAATTTATAATTATGATCATGCTAGAAGATTAGAATAATGTGATTTTCACGAAGATGATAATATTAGAGAATAAAGAGAAGAAGAGTGAGTGTTCATGGGATTGGAATTTTAAGGTGTCCATTCATGGGTTGAAATACTAAATGATGATTCTTTTTACACATTAATGTAATTTTTATGGGATTACATAAAAAATTGGGATGATCAATTAAGACAATTATAGCTCAACTATAGAACATGTGGGACTCAACGGTCAACCACGCAGATGGAACCCTCCCCAGCCACATGAATGAGGCATGGGTTGAGAACCCCTGCATGAATGACCATGTGTAGGATCGCAGGAGCGCATAGGCGATCCCATGTAGAGATTTGGGCCATGCACAGGGATAGATGGGTGCAGATTGCACCCGCAGATAACATTTGATGAGGCAGTGCTATGTAGGGGGAGGATATATTTGATAGATGGTCAGAGTGTCTTCTTATTTAAACTGCGACCTCCCCTCATGTTTGTTTTGATGTGGGATAAAAAAAATAATGAGAGAAGAAATATAGGTCATCTCACTAACCCCTAATAACATTTATACATCACATATAATTCTATATCTTCTCATCTAATAGCTTATGACCATGTTTGATCTAAGACAATCCAATGATCATTGATCTTATGTGCTACCATCTTCAGCCGATAACCTCCTGAAGGGTTCCCAACACCATAGTATGATAGTGTAATGAATTAACCTCCATGATTGATCTTCTGGCCATCATTGACAATATGGTCCATTGCATAATGGTCAATTGAAAGTCACAACATAATGCATGAAATTACATTTTAATTTATGAAACATAATAATGAAGGTAAAACAAGGCCTATGAAAATGAATTTGTGAGGCCATGTCATTGATCTCGAGTGTTTTTAATAATGAGTAAAATGTGATATATATCAAAATCATGTTATATGTTCACCGTATAAGACAATGTCTCTTGAAAAATGATACACCCATAATTCTCGGCATATCATTACACAGGTTAGAAGATTTTCAATGTCCAGTATCATGGCTATTCAAAGAAGAGTTTGGAAGGTAATCTCTCATGAGATTTGAACATGCTGAAACATTTGACCTTCACCTATAAAAAAGGAATCCCTGAGGATGATCCAGGTTTCATCACCCATATTTTGAGGGCTCCTAATTTTCATGAATAACAAAGCATCATCATGCTATTATTTTGAAAACGACAAGAAAGATCTATGGGCATTCTCATTTTTTTGAAGAAGAGAGCATCTCACAGGACTTCTTCAAGTGGAAAAGAATCATGAAGCATCTCACAAAGAAGAAGACTCTTGAACCATCTAGTTTCTTAAAAAAGATCCAAAAACACGATACTGGTCTAACAAAACCATCATCATGATTTTTGAATTTGATCTCATAGGCACGCTAATTGTGCATGCTCACCCATGTCGTTCATTGGGAATACATTAGAATCATGAACCATAATGGTTTTAATAATAATAATTGTACATTGCATGTGTGTAGAGGACCCATGAACCTATTTCACGTAGAAGAATAGTGAACCGCTCATTTTCATGAAGATAATGATAACATCCTACTGTTTCATGTAATGAATGTATATATAATGTGCAGCGGTTTGCTTTTGAAGAAGGATAAGTTAGTTTAAGGATGGGAAGTACATATATACATGCCATAAAGTGAATTATTTGAAGAAACCTGAGGATATGTGTGTGTTAAAATAAGAGGTAGTATGTGTGTGCACGTGTAAAGAATGAAAAATAACATATCCAAAGGGTTAGACCAATTTTTGTGCATATAAATAGATTAGAAGAAGAGAATAGGCGAATAGGGTGTTCAGTTTGTTTGATAACACATCATAATACCTGAATTCACTCATTTGAAATAATTAAAGACACTAGAACCATGTGTGAAGGGAATAAGAGAAAGAAAAAAACAAAAAGTTGCATCATGTGCATGCGATTATTTATACCCGTTAAGTTTTTCACACAAGCACGAAGAAGTTGAAAATGCATGAAATATTTCATGAACATGCATACGTGGAATCATTTACAGAGGAGAACCAAGAGTGGGTTCACTTGTGTAAATAAGAAGAAGATGTGAAATAAATGGAGGAGTTCATTCAAATTATACTGGCATGATTTCATGAATACATGAAAGGACGAAAGGATAAGAAGTTAATTCTAATGATGCCTTGTAAGATGATCCTCATCATTTGAATATGTACATAAGTTCTTATGATTATATCCAAATGATGTTTATTTTTTTAGTGAATTCATTAATTTAACTAAATAAGAAGAATGAATAAGAAAAGTGTGAATTTGGTTTCTCATTGAATAAGATAGAGTATGAGGTTTGTTACATGCATTCTACTAAAAATGTAACAAGTGAAGGAAGGAAGATTAATTAGCATTTTGAAATTGAATAGATCTCAACAAGTGGAAGAAACTATTGGTTTTCCGAACCCTTTTCAATAGGGAGAAGAATATATAGGGAGGATGTATTAAGAACCATCATGGAGATGTAATATAGAAGTGGTCATCATCGGTTTATGTATGTATAATTGTTTCACTCCCCCAATCAAAGTGTAGGGACTCACAATGACTTAAGGATTGTTTTCTAAGACAACCCACTATAACTTTTTACAATATTATATTGGATAATCCATTTACTGGTTATACCCAAATATGGAAATGATGTTTCTTCTGATATTGGGTACTGAACCTTATAAAAATATCATGTGTATATTTTTATTGCTTTCATTTTATTACATGTGACATAATAAATAATAAAATTGAATCAAGATCCTAACTGGTCAAGAGGTACATGGATAAAAAGATGTAATTGGTTTAAAAAGTCCCCAACACAAATTCACCCCACCTCCTAATGTTCGGCATATCCCAAACAGGTCCTCTCAAAGAATATGGACACCACATTCTCAAATAATGATCTTAATTTTGTGGAATTCTCCTTCCAACTCATTGTACTTCTACCTTCTTATATAAAAACCCAATTGGTTATTGTCTTTCAATGCATAAAAGCCTTCATGTATGGGTTTGTGTGAGTAATTCTATATACATTATACTTCCTAAGGCATTCACTAGCACATTATTCATGAAATAAAAGAAGGAATGGGTTCATAGTGATTTGTGCAAACCAGGGAGTCATATACAAAACTCAACCAACTATTAATGTGAGGAACACTTTCCCTTTATAGATTATCTCTTTGCCTTTTCATTGACTATATTGTTTCATGAAAGCTATGGTTGAGTATATTGTGTCGTCTATCAATGAAATGAAAACATACCCTTTATGGGTTCCCTCTCTATCAATGCATTGATCCTATTGTTCATGAAAACATCAACTGAGTATTCTACACCACTTGTCAATGTGATGAATTCTTGCCCTTTATGGGTTCCATATTTATATTTTCCTTATGTACACAATTTCATGATACTAGATATTGATTTAATAGGTCCCAAAATTATTCCAGTCTCACAGAAGCCATGAGAGAAAGCATAGAATGTGGAAAAATATCAATGATCTCCTCAAACTATCATATTCCATGAAACAAAATTTCTAAACCAAGGTATGAGAGAACCATGGCACATTAAAATATAAATAAATGAGTCAGTAGAAGGATGGAGAGAGTGAGGTCCCAATGGTGGGATTCGGAATACTATTCCCCATAGTGAAAGGAATGATGTATGTGGGATGTAATATAGTAGAGAAATAGTATTAATCCCATGCTGAGATTGGAGGTGAGTGAAATATAAATATGTGTGTATTTTTATTTTTTAACCTATTCATTTTAAACATATGCATGTATTTTTCTAGTGATTATTGGAGTATTGATGGTTTCACTAGTATGTGTCCCCAGATTTTTACCACATATTGGAAAATGGGTGTGTGATGGGGGATAGGTGGACCTAGGTTGTGTTGGTGCCTAAACCATTTAAGGATCTCATTAATATATTATTTCATGTTCTCTTTGTTTCCTCCTACCTTGTACTATAATCCTGTTTAATATAGCATAACCATTTTGAAAAATGAGTTATATTTTATATTTTATCTCATTCTCCTCCTCCCACTATATTGGATTTGTCCTATGTTTGTTTTCTTTGCTCGGATGGGGTTCTTTTTTTTACTCCCACCCAGGGCATGAGATGGTTGGGGCTCAACATAGATCGTGGAATTGATTTGGTGGCATGTAAGCGAATAATTAGGTTATCAAGGGACTTCTGAAAGATCCTCCTTCATTTAGGAATCAATGTGGGTTTATTAACATCTAAATGCATTTATGGGGGTCAAATCAAACTCTTGAGAATTTCCATGTCATATGGGTGTTTCATCAGTCGACAATGGCTTGATGTCAAAACAATATGGTGGTGGAGATTGTGATCTACATTGTTGCAGTGGTGCAAAGATTCATCAAGGGATGTCTAGGAGTTGCTGAGGATAAAGGTTTGCTATTTCTGAGGTGTGGGGGACTAGATTAATGTGGGATGATGTCGTCCCATTAAGAATGAACATTTCATATGTTATATTCTCCCATATTGAAAATGAAAATGGGGACACATTGATTTCTTTTGAAAATCGACGCCAAGTTATTATGAATATGTCCATTAGTAATTCCCTATAGTATCATCCTAAATGAACATATACTTCTCAGACAACCATGCATTTATATTCCATTCCCGATGGATGGCTCTCTCTCCCATCTGGAACTTGTTTCACCTCTTATGAACTTTTCTAGTTAAAATAATCATTATTAATTCTAAATAAAATCTCAAATGCCAATTAAAAATTTATATACATACATACATATATATATATATGTATTATCAACTTCAATGATCAAATAACTAAAATTTTATAAAACAAAACATTTCCCTTGCACCTCCATGCATGGTATTTAATGTTAGATCTCCCTTCTCCCAATCAAGTAACCTCATGTTGGATTGTCCTATTCAAATTATAATATTATACTCTAGAAGAATATATATATTGAAAACAAATTTGGAATTCATGATAACATTAGTGATGTATGTTATTATAGTGGTAACAATGTTGGTACGTTCTCATCTCCACATGTGTCCAAATATTCTAAGATAATAAGATCAAAAAATATGACTTCGAATGAAGAGGCAACCATGGGAATAAATCAAAAGAATATTTTGAACATAAATCCTCCTAGGAAGGTAGTAAAGAATAATGGTGATAAGTACATGGATTATAAATCAAATAATTTTAATGGTAGGGAATCTAAAATAACTACGATGATGGATAACACTCAGAAGAACCCATGTGGAAGATCAAAACATCCACCCACAGTTCCAAATGACATGTAAGTTATCTATCTTGAATATTTGGAAAGAATGAAAAAAAATAAAAGATAC
Source organism: Viscum album (assembly GCA_963277665.1). Taxonomy (NCBI): domain Eukaryota; kingdom Viridiplantae; phylum Streptophyta; class Magnoliopsida; order Santalales; family Viscaceae; genus Viscum; species Viscum album. Next base: position 1,587,484,858 of record OY728151.1, on the reverse strand, counting down.
AAAAAATAATTCTAGTGAATGAAGGGAAAGAAAATATTCCTCATGATGAATACGAATTTCATGAGTGTTTTCAATAAAAAATTAACTCTACAGTTAATGATTTTTTTGTGTGTGAGATGCAAGAAATATGGTTACATTGAAAAAGGTTGTGTAACCGTACTACCAGAATAATAAGTAGTCCAATCTATGTTTAAAAATTAATCAATCATGATGGTTGTTAAGAAGAAAAATTCTCCACACAAATTAGAATAGGAAGTGAAGATATCCATGTTGCCTCAACATAAATTAGAACATACGTTCATAAGCTCAATCATTATGATTGGAGAAAATGGAGTAACATGTTTGTGAAGACCATCACTACCTTTTTAGTCATATTAATGAAGAATGTGGATACAACTTATTCCATTAATCATTTTTATTCTTATTTGTTCTAATAATGCAGGGAATCGAATGTGAAGAATGTTCATAGGTGGAGAAGATGAGAAGTAGTAAGTGATGTCAATTATAAATTTCTATGATTAAGAAGTTACCATACATTAATGATTCATCAATATATATTTAAATACTAATATTATAGATGATTATACAATATGATCATAAATTATTTGATTCCATATTCCAGATAACAATTATAAAGAAGATTCCATATTAGTTTGATCTTATTTATTATTATTATGAATATCAAATGTTCTAGTCGACCATCCATCGGGATGTTTTGAATGTTTCCCATTATGGACTGTCACATGTTGAATACCCATTCTGGTCTATTCCCCATTCAATAATTTCTTGAAATAAAATCATGATGAGATGAACCATTATGAAGATAATGGAAAATTTTTCAATTGAGTGGAGACCAATTTAGAATATTCCAAAATTAATATTCCAATTAGTAAAAAATATGATTATTCACTAAATTTCCTTAGGATCATGTCATTGGAAAAGCCATTTATCAATTAATCTCTAATACTTAGTTATGAATATTAAAAAAAAATTAAAAAAGAAGATAAATTAAATTATTCAATAGTGTATGAAATGCGGGTGTCCCACATGCTCTCTTATCGTGCATATTGAACTTGAATGTTACTTGGTCTATTTGTTGAAGTGAGTACATGATTTTCAGGTTGATTTTTCATAAAAGTATTAATCAAACCATTAGTAAGTCATTACGTGAATTAAAGTTTATAATCCTTGAATACAATTATATGGGTTCTCATTTATTAAGGTGTCATGATTAGTTGGAAATCAGAAACATTTTCTAATAAATGAAATCATCTTGTTTTCTACACTTGACATAGATTAAGTTGACTTAGGATGAAATGATGGATGGTACATTAATTAATTATGGACTGATAACCATTTTTCTGATGAAGTTATTATTTCTTATCAATAAGGGGGAGATAATGTGGAATGAAAGCTTCAATAGTAATGGGGATATATAAGATAATAGTTCTACATATTGAAACATTCATTTGGAAATGAATGTATTTAAAACAAATACAAAGGGGGATATTGAAGAGACCACTTTGTGTATGGAATGAATTTATTTTCAAATTATTTTAATTAGTGGAAAATTATGATTAGTGAAACAAGAATATTGAATTGATGTAAATATGATGAAGAAGATCCAAAGTTAATAGTGCTTGTATGAAATCGTCAAGTCATGAAATTCCATGAATCATGTGAATGGTTTGAAGAATTTGAACAACATGGTGATTTCATGAGAATGGTTTTGGATTACTCCATGGATAATCCTAGAGAATATTTATCTATTCATTCATCATGATTCTAGATGAATTATTATAGATTCATAGTATTGGATTCCATGCTTGAGAAATTATACATGTTTTTAACACTAATGATAAATGAACTGATCCTATGTTCAAAAAACATGTTTCATATGTGACACATTTTTTACATCAAAGAAGATTGATGATTTCAAGTTATTTGGAATATGTGTTACAAAAAATATAGAATAATTTTCATTGATAGTCATGTAGTATTTTAATGTTTCATGAGAACAGTGAAACTTTTAACTTGTAGAACGTTGAGAATTTAGTTTTCATAATGTAGAACCATGACATATAATTAGTTCATGAAGTGTTAATGGTGAAGAAATGGTTTGGTGGATTTATATTTGATGTTAAATTATCAAGGGATTGAAGAATTTTATACTAGAGTTATAATTTTGGATGTGTCCATGAATTTCATATTTAATTCAATTATATACTTGGTTTTTTAACTAATTTGATTTTGGGGGTTTGTTTAAAATTTACCGATTGCCTACTAAGCTATCATGGTAGCCTCAACCAAGAGCTTATACTTGAAACTGGGTTGATCACACCAAAACGAGGCAATCCAAGCTATCTCACAAGAGGCATGGAGTTTCGTGTGAAAGACATAGTCACACCTGAAGTCAAGCTTGATATAGGAAAATTTCCTACAAATAATTGCTTACAAAATGATCCCATAGAACTAGTATAGGGAAATACTAGGAGGGGAGAGGTGAATTTTGAGCCTCTCCCCATAACACTTGATTTATATATCATGGATAAACTAATATAGGATTCAATGAGGAATGATTTTTTATACATATTGTTCACAGGATAAAATAATTGGAGTGATCAAGGTCATTCATCACATCCCATGCCCTGTTGATTTAAATTCACACCATCTAGATTGATCATCAACAATAACCTTTTCATATCTATATAACTACTTACTCACTGCACTTTTTTTTATTTCCCTTATGTGATTTCATTTGTTGAAGAGTCATGGTATTTATGGATTCACTATGGGTAACTCTATTTTGAGAATGAGAGGAATTATTATTTTCCTCATCCCATTGATGAATACGATATATGAAAACCGTGGGATTTTTCTCGAACACCCAACCAAAAAGCACTACGACAAAATCACTAAATATTCCCCATATAATTGAAATTAAAGAATTATCTAGGTGTTTTATTTCACTCTAGATTCATGTGGTCAATAGAACCACAATGAAAACATACTATTTTTCATTTGGGTCTTGGGGGAAGGTACCCTAAACTAGCTGCCTAATTTTGGGCCATACTCCCTACATGGAAATATGTTTCCCTATTCTGATATCTCCACGCATTATATTTACCACCATTCCCCATAGGTATCAAAATACTTCCTCCAAATGTTCGTTCAGAGATGTATAATTCATCCACCATTTTCTATTGACTGTATCTATATAATCCATTATTCAGATCCTGACAATATTCAATCAAATTTCTTACCTTAGCTTCGATTCCAAAATGTGATCCTTTGGGGATACACTCATAGAAAATTCACGTGAAATGAAAAAAAATCATAAATTTAGCCACCTGAAATCATAGAATGTATCTCATCCTTTGGGATGAAAAATACCGTCATTGACTAAATTCTGAATGTGTGGTGATAGAATTATTTGTTGAACATTTCCATGAAATCCTCCCATTCCATGCCTTGGTCAGTTTATCCTGAAGTGCTAAATCCCATCATTGGCATGAAATATCTTCTCGTGAATAAATCACCAACTATACATTGTACACTTATGGTGTGATAAGGAAATAAAAGATTCGATTTATCCTATTCAGCCACACCTCAGCCTTCTCTAGCCCTAAATCACCCCAACAGATGGGTGGATTCAGCTTCTATTACTTGATAGAATGACCCACTTTCTCTGGTTCATCCCATCAGTTCCCTCTATCTACATCATGATAATGTTGGACTATACTCTGAACCAGCTATTGGTTCACCTATGTCTTAGGTGCAACAACATTCTCAAGAACTTCTTCCATTTGGTTTCTATGCACATATATCAGTTTTCATTTTCTAGAAACACAAGAAATTCCATAAGTATCACTCTCGAGATACATGGGGCTTAATGTAACGACCCAAACATTCATTAATAGAAATAACTAATGATCTAATTAAATGTCTGTTTATGTAAAATGTTTATATAATTTTTCAACTTATTTGGATTTATGTTAACAATTGTGATTGTTTCTAATTTAGTATTTGAATAGTGATCACCTAATTAGTATAAATATAGGTCTTTAACAAATCCAATTTATGGAGACAAAGAAAGCGATGGCCCCATCCCGTAGACGCGCCCCATACGAAGCCCATTTTTCAGAGATCATAAAGGTGGTGGCTTCATTGGTCTTCTCTCTTGACCAAGTCCAACCTGAACTTGAATATTTTATGCTTGAGCATGACCACCTATGAGAAAAGTGGAAGTTGATAGAGATTACCACCCGATAATTGTTATCTAAGCCACCCAAGAGTCTGTCAGCATCGCACACCTTACACTTTGGTCTTATGTGAGTGTTATAATGGGTTATGTAACAAGACTATATCACTATTTTTATGTACATTATTTTTTTATATAATAATATATATAATTTTATTTTATTATTGTTAACTTTGTAATTGTTTTTTAAATCAAAAATAGTATTTTTAGTTAATAATTAACTAAGAAATATATTTTGATGAATTAATGGATATTTTAATTAAATAATATTTTAATAAAAGATTATTATTTTTATTAAATAAATTTTGTATTAAATATAAATGACCATATAAATTTATGAATGCAATTGTAATTTTTATTAATGTTTGATAGCCATTTGTGTTGAAACCCGTGAATTTTCAATAAATGTCAGTTTTTATTGTAAAAGTGAAATTTAAAATATTAAAAAATTATTTAGATAAAATAAATATTATTTCTGGAATCATCATGTCGAAATTATCCAAAATTAAATTTTTCATAATTTTCTGAGACAATAAAAGCTTTGGGTAAAAATTTACTACCATTTAAATATATAATGTGTTTTATGACATCATAATTACCCAATAGTGATGTAATAAAATACTATAAGCTTTTTTTCGCCGAATATATGTTTATCAATTAATATAATGTGATTTTGGGTTTGTTTGACTTATTTTACAAAGCATTAATGGCCCCTTCAAGACTTATTAAACATCTTGTCTTTTGAAATTGTTTTCCTTGGGAGTGGGACACATCTCCTTACAAGAAACCCCATTATTTTAAGAAGTTAGGAGTCTATCCTTAGAAAATATTTTTTCCAAATCCCTTTTCCAAAATCCATGGGAAAAAACTATTTGTTGGTTTGTGGTTTGGATTTGTTTAATGTGAGGTGTCCCAAACATAAATAATAATGAATTCCTTCACCTCTCCTTTATAAACCCATAAATGTTCCCACTTCCTCCTCACTAAAATATTTTTGAGTTCATCAAACCACATCCCTACTCTCTCTATAATCCTCCCAAGGTTCCCAAATCTACCATGAATCCTCTCTCAAGCCTCTCTCAAGCCTTTGGAAGAACACTTCCAAGTAAGGTATTTTCTTCCTTTATCATTTTTTTCCATTATTATTTAAGTTTTTATTCCCTATTAATTTGAATTATAAGTGTTGGGGTATGGTTCACAAACTCTCCCATACTTCCCTATTTTGTATTTAATTATGGGATACCCCTTTTTATCTCATTAAGTGCCTCTCATTTACATCTGTTACTATGTCGAAATTCAGAAAATAATTTCTCTCTCCTCTTTTACATTCAAGCGATTATTTTGTATCATGACTCTAAATTCAATTAAAAAAGTTGGGACATGTATCTATATTATACCCATAAACTCCATTTCATGTACATATAATGAGACACCCCTTTCTATCTCATCAACCATTTTTATGAATTCTTAAGTCAAGCTGTTACACTGCCAAAATTGCACCTATTTTCCAAGCCAATATCATTGTATAGTGAATACCTTTCCCATTTCTCTGTCATTGGTATTCTCCATTATTCACATTTAATTATTTATTATAATTTTTTATGTATGAATTACACATTCCATTATCATTGAATAAATGATTATGTTTTATGAATCACTGTTATATGATCCATGTGGCACGCTTTTGCATGATATGAAATGTTTAAGAATGGTGTTCCCTTATAGCTATCCAATGAATTGGGTAATGTATAGTATCATGATACATCATGTGAAATGGGTTTTTACCCATTCTAATTCAAGGGAATTGAATTTTTACTCGTGCTTCAAGTGCAATGAGGATTTACTCAGGCTCCACGTGCAATGATCTTTGGCTGATACAAATTCCTTATTAAGTGTTGTTTCCACATTACCATGTTATGATTATCATTCTTTATCATGACTTTATGTTTCTTCTTCCCTTTTTTTATATTTATATCCTGATTGTCTAACAAATATTGTATTCCTCATGTTATTCCATGATTATTCCCTTACTGGGCATTCTAAATCGCCCATTTCTTATGATTGTCCTCATGTTATCCCACAAAATGCTAAGTACGAGGGAATGTAGTAGTCATGTAAAGGATTTTTTCAATAAAAATGTATTATATCATGCTTTAAGTTGTTATTTATTGATCATACGCCCCAAAGGCACTATAGCTCTCGATCATCTATGTTGTATCACGTGAAGTTTATGTAATAAATTATGATTAATTGTGTAATAAAAGATCAGTGTTGTCATACAAAAAAATTTAAAATTCTATCATAGAGAAATTATTACAAAAAATCATTCCAATATTCATCATTTTCCAAATTAAAACATTTTTTAAAAATTTCAACATGCTTTTGAAAAATAAAAAGTATTAAAAATAACACAACCATTCTATTTTCAAAATCTCCCATATGAAAAAAATTCATCATTTTAGATAATCAACAAATTTACACAAAATCTTAATTCATTACTCAAAATGATATTTTCACTCATAGTGGGATGTTATTTCTACAATGTATATCATGCTCTTCCTATGGGCTATACCCATGAGAATTAGATTACAATCCTATAAGTGTTTCCAAAACACATATGTACCCAACCCCCTAGTAACATGATGTTCAATATACATATTTTAACTATGTATTTTCATGGAAATAATTTAAATTCATGGAAAAAATATTTCATTTTTACCAACCCGACTCAAAGAATGATACCGAATGAATTTCAACTACAAAATCGACACATCGTTTACCACTTGAATGTTAAGGACAGAAAAATATGATACCAATTGTTTCACACTGATATATGGATTGAAACAAAATCATACAACTTGTACCATCCCACCCCTCCTCATTATCATGGTTCGAGGTGGAATTTATACTGGTAGTTAGGAAACATACCCATGGTGCCAAAGGCAAGAAATAAATTCCATCTGATTCAATACAATTGAGGGATGATTTTCCCTTTGAAAAAAATGATCAACAAAATATTCCATTACAAAAAACCACTATATTGACCTTGATGAAAATGTAAAATAAATCAATTTATAACATATATATCAAAACCTAAATAAAATAGAGTACCACCCTAGAGGACTACTAAAATCAATGTACATATTGTAAAACCATACCAATAGAAACTCAGAAGACTTCAAAGACATGACTTAAAGATCCCACTCCAAATTCAAGAATCATGGTGAACCACTAAAGAAGTGTGATTCCTTTAAATTTACTTGTGTCTCAATAAACAAAATCATCAAAATCACCAATGTTCCTAAAAAATGGTGAGTAATGAAAATTAATACTTTTCCCCCATTGACTAACCTATGCATGCCACACGGATAACACAAGTTAGAAAAATTATATAAAAAATTATATAAAAAAATCAAATAGTTACATTTTTTAAATTGATTCTAATAATTGTTACACACAAATAGTTTTCTAAACATAACAGTTTTCTATAGAATGAAAAAAAATTATATAAACCATTTCACATTATTTTTTGGCATACCTGTTCTATTGTTCTCCACACACACTAACATATTCATTCTTCTCTAATAGTTATATAGGCTTGAGCAGTTTACTTTCCATCCACTAAGTCATAACTAAGTGGTAAATCTTATTATTCCCCAATTACACACACCCCTAATATAGGGTCATGTACCATTGTACCACAATTTCAAATTCCCTATATTCAAGGTCACATCAAAATCATGAACCCACAAAACCCATGTATTCCAAAACATTTTCAACCCAACCTATTCAATCCCATTCAACAAAACAATTTATTTATTGAAATCCATTCCAACAAACTGATTTCCCAAATCCATTTTTTTTAAATCAACATTTCAAAATCATGAAACAAATACATTTGCACAACCAAAATACCAAAAAAATAAAAACCATCAATAAAGAGGGTTTAAACCATGCTTTCCACACCAATTTCACAAACATTTTTATGAAATTTAGAAAATTTAAAAATAATCCATTGTGTTCTAGTAGGAGGAGTTGAGAGTGAAGCGACCTACCATGACAGTTTTGGAGAAAACGAAGAACATCATAATAACACCCAAAAATCCATGTTATATCTCCGGAAACACACCATAGATATCTTCCCCTATCATCAAAAAGGCCAAATATAACCATGAATGACATATAAAATCATATATATATCCACATCATACTAGATCTAAGAATATGAGAAAGGGATGAAATTATATATATGAAAAACTGTGAGAAATACCACAGAACGACTTACTAGTGGAATAGAGCATCGACACACCAATAATCACCTTCATAACACTTATAAATTGATCGTGAAATAATCTTAAAACATTTTGAGGAATAAATATTGTGTTAGGGTTGTTTTGGAGAACAAATGATGGGTTTAAAATTAATCCCAACCCAGATCCACTTTTTTAAGCACTTGTTTTTAAACTATGCATGATTATTCGCATGGTTAGGAAAACAGTGCGCTGATCGTGCTCCAATATCTACCTGGTATAGTACCTCGCACGGTTGTTCAAAACATTTTGAAAAACAATGTGCAAACTAGGAAGAATATATATGTCCCACTTTAAATGGTTTCTTCTGGGTAGTAGCAGGGTTTGTCTAAACCGTTCACCTACCCAGAGTCCCCAAAGTCATTGTGTATGGTTTTTTGTAAGACTTTCACAGCTTCCACTATCCTATGTCCAACTATGCACCTGTATAAAATCCCGAAAACATTACAAAATAATCTAAACACTCCTAAAAATTAAACAGACACATTAAATACTAAAAATACATAAATAAAGGGTTACATTCTATAAACTGGGAGGGTTTCGATGAAGTGAAACCACAACATACAATTACTGTTTGAAAGGTTAAAGAAGAAGAAATGGTTAGATGGGTTTATATTTGAAGCGAAATTGTAATGGGATTGCTGAATATTTTTGGATTCTTAGCATTAGATGTCATTAATGAGAAATTATCAATGTTGTAAAAGCTGACGATTGATGAACTAATCCCATGTTAAAAGTACATGTTTCATAAGAGACACATTGTTTAAAACAAAGAGGAAGGATGATTTAATGTTCATTGGAATTTATATTCCAAAATGTATTGAATAAGTGGAATTGTAATTCATGTGGTATTTTAATGTTTCATGAGAACTATGTAAGTGTTAACTTTAGGAAAATTGATATTTATTTTCCATGAAGGAGAACCACGCCATATAATTACTGCATGAAGGGTCAGAGATGAAGAAATTGTTAGATGACATTATATATGAAGAGAATTTGTTAATGGATTGAAGAATCATTATGGATTTAGAGAACTAGATGTCACACTTGAAAAATTTTCCATTATTTTTAACATTTAAGATTGATTAGATGATCCTATGTTCAAATTAGATGTTTCATAATTGAAACATTGTTTACAAAAAATTAGAAGGATGGTTTTATCCTCTTTGGATTTTATATTCCAAAATGTATAAATGTATAAGAATTAAAGATCATATAGTATGTTAATAATCATTGGGAACTATGAAATTTTAAGATTGAGGAACATTGAGATTGTAGTTTTCAAGAAGGAGAACTGCTCTATATAATTAGTTCCTGAAGGGTTAAAGATGAATAAACAGTTATATGGATTTATATTTTATAATAATCTGTGAATGGAAGGAAGAATTGTAATATACCTATAGAAATTGATGTAAATCATGAGCAATAATCCACTTTTTTAAATTAAATTATTTATGAACTGATCCAAAGATCAAAATAAATGTGTCCTAAGAAACAATTTGTTTAAAAAAGGAATAAGGATGATTTTATTTTCATTGATGTTTTTTTCTCAAAAAAGTAAAGAAGAAGTGGAATTTAAATTCATGTAATTTTTTAATTTCGCATAACAACCAATAAAGTGTTAACATTAGCAACATTAATCTTGTAGTTTATATAAAGTAGAACCATTCCAAATAATAAAAGCATGAAGGGTTATACATGATGATTTGGCTCGATGGATTTATATTTCAATTGAAATTGTGAAGGGATTGGAGAATTGAATGTTGGAGTTCTATGTGTAGAGATATCCATTCATTTCATATTAAAATCCATTATGTAAATATATTTTAAGTGGGTATTTCTTTGGGGTATTAAAAGTATGGGTTGAGCAGACCAGCCAACCGCAACCGAGTGCTTATGCGGGACACTAGGTCGGCACATCTAAATAAGGCCATACATGCAAGCATGCAGGAAAAATATAAAGTCGTGTGTAGGCCATGGGTACCCTCGGAGGTGTGCATGATGTGGGATAATATCTAGAAAAGAATTGGGAGCACCAAATTCCCATTGAACTGGTATTGGATGGTTCAGGGATGAGGAGATGGGATTTCTGATCCACTCGCCACACTTATTAATTTATGTAGTGTTGAAAACCCGGGAGATTATTTGATATCAGATTAGGTTTGGTTTTAACTATTAACCACTTTAAATAATTGTATTAATCATGTTTCTCCATCTCATCTCACTCACTATCATTGGAGATCATGTATCATGATCTCCCACAACCATTGCATTCAAAATGAGGAACATATTTATCACCCAATATCATCATATTTCTCATGGAATCTCTCGACAACACTACTATCTCTTCAGATATGTCAACCAAACAACCAATGATCAAATAAAATTCCACTATTATTATTCTATGATCTATATAATTGGACTAAAATGATCCAAATATCATGAAACTACATTTTTAGGACTGACATTAATAAATTCAAGAGGCAAGCCTTGGCTAAACTGCAAACATAGTTGCAATAGTGTCATTCATGTAGTTTATTTCCATGGATGAACATCATGAATTTGGGAAGATTAGTTTCATTTGTTGAAGAAAACATGAAAATGATAGGAACAACATAGTTAAATTGTCTGATCAAAAAGAAAGAACACTATGAAATGCGTCATAACTGTACGCATGTTTAAAGAATTAAAAGTTGAGCCCTTTAAGAATTTAAAGAGATGATTCACATGGCATAATGATCCATATTTGAATGGGTTGTATGTTTGTGATCTCTTCCCAATTAAAGGATATCATCCTCGAGTAATAGGATCTACTACTACACATGTTATTTCATGAACTCTCATTTTCAGGAAAAATAGAGCATCTACGAAGCAGTCTTTTGTATGGGTATGAAATGTGTTTTTTGAATCATTGAAGCCTCAGGAATAAGGGGATTTCCCTAAAAAACAATTTTCATAAAGGAAAAGTCTTTTTTGAAAATACAAAGTCTTTTACACACTCTTCATTCTTTGTGAAGGAGTTTGTTTTCATCAAGCATTATAATTTTGTGAAGAAGAAATACCGAAAACACACAACTAGTGTGTAAATACCCTTGTTGTGATTATTGAAGAAGTACTAGTTCCATGAATATTACTAATCAATCAAAATTTAATGACTTGTTCACTATAATGGTGTTTCATGAAGTTTTCTGACATATAATCCGTTACCTGAAGATATTGTGTATCCAGTTGAGACAAAATTGAAAGAACGAACCTAAATAGTTTGTTTATGAAAAGAGAACCAGACATTCACCTATGTGCATACTTCCATGAGTAATATAGTAAAACATATTGTTTTGTTTTTCATATGAAATAAATTGTATGTATTGACATACTGTTGATAAACATGGGTTATAAAAACAAACACGGTTTTTGTGTGAAGGGAAATAGAATGAATGGAAAAGAAATAAGCTTCGGTTTTTGATATATAAATAGTGAAGAGTAAGTCAAATGTCTAAAGGTATGCCTATGATTTGAGGAAAAAAATTCATGCATAAATGTTTATATCAAACAAGGTACATTAAATGGTGATGGTAAATGCACATTCCCCATTCCTCTCTTGGGTTAATAATTAATGAATAATACAAGATGATTTTCTAACAGATTAATCATTCATGAAATATCATTGATGATATGGTGAAATTATATTAAACAAACCTCTTATGCACAAAGGAGAATATAATATAATATATTTTACATTCACTGTTGAAATTTTTTTATCAAATAATTATAATTAAATTTTTATGATTCTAGGCCAAGTTGATCTTCATTGATTTAATAATTACAAAGGATGTTTCTGATTTCCACAAGAGGAATAAGAATATATCTCAGTGTAATTTTTCACTAATGATAAATGAGAAGAGAAAGGAAACATATTTGGTGACCAAATTGACATTAACTAATTATAATTTGGTTCAAAAATAATTCAGTATCTATTAGTTTCCAACACATTTTTTGACTTGTAGAAGAAGAAGATTGTGCATATTTTAGTTTGTTACATGTAAGAGGTTAGAATAGTTTATTTCTTACTACTAAGAATGTTACAATGTTATGAATAAGGTTGTTGAAGAAAAAATAAGAATTATGTCTTCCAACATGTATCAATAAGTGGAATACTCTATTGATTTTAAAAACCATTATAAAAAATGATACTATCCTCAGAGGCAGAAAAAAGTACCCTTTAAATTTTGTAAAACATGAAATTTCACTTCACTATAGTGAATTTCGTTTCAAAGGGTATTCCCAAATTTTTGTAACAACATTTAGAGGATTACTTACTATTGGTCTTGTGGTCATGATTATTTCCAGAACATTCCAAAAACTATATACTCTTTATAGGAAGCGAACCTTGTAAAAATATCATGTACTTTTCATTACTAAATTAGTATTATTTGATGTAATAGAGAAAATAGAATAAAATAATCAAGATCTTATCAAGTCAAAGAGGTAAAGGTATTAAATGTGGAATTTAATTAAATATTCTCCCACAATGATTCACCCCCCACACAATGTTAGGAATATCCAAAACATGTACATTCATATTTATTGAGGTCAGGTTCACCTCTGGTAGGTTCTCTACAGTGAAATATATTCACTATTAAAGACATGAGTTTCTTTCCGGACTCAGCATTGAAGTGAAGTTTTGGTGATGATGATAAATATAAAACATATCATGAATTATCAGTTGATAATTTAAGATTTATTCTGCATGGTATTTTTTAAGAATGGTTATATCTTGTTTTTGGTGTCTTTAAATGTGTGTAGGAAGATATCAATATACTTGAATAATAAGTTTATGTTTTATATTAGATTTTACCAAAAAAAATTGTTCAGTGTCTAGATATCTCATGATAGGTTGAAACCTTTGATGAAACGATGAGGTAACATGAAATAATTTCCTCAAAAGGGATCAAATAAGTTTAAGATAAAGAAGGAATAAGAAATACTCTAGAAGAAAATATCCATGCACTTGGAGAGATATTGAAAAATAGCACTGATTTCAAGGATTGACAACTGGAAGAAATATCCAAGATGATCAAGTAACTTTTCTCATTGATTTAGAAAAAAAGACATGGTAAATGAAGAAATTTTGGAATGAATTAATAATTCCTGAGAAAATATGATTACTATGATTAAATATCATAAAATAATCCAGAATATCAAATGTCGTGAATTGGTAACTCTATTGGCCAATCTTAAGAAGACGTATATTGACACTTTACAAAATAAGGAGATAGTTTCTACTATTAATAAATGTTCATAGGATGGTTTGAAGCTTTAATTAAATCCAACGTGTTACATGAATTTCATGACTTCATTCAATGATCTATCACAAATATATTAGAAGAATCAGTTATCTTACATATCATCTTGTGCAGATGTTTCTAAACCTGTTATAATGAAAAATCGATATTATAAAAAAATTAATGGACAATTACAGATGAATAAATATGATAATAAACCTACCAACATGAATAATGGGTATAGGAAAAAACGTATAGAATATTGTTTCCCATAGAATGAGAAACAAATCCTGAAGAATACCAACAATCTGATACAAAATAGATCATGAAATCACGATTTTGGGGTCAGTTTTTGTGCTATAACATATTTGGGCTGTGTGCCTTAAATTGTTGGAACGATCCCCGTTATGTAAAAGGATGACGTAATCTTATATCAATGGGGGATAATTTCAAATTAGAACAAGTAACATCCATTGGTCCAGAAGCATCTATATACTGTAATAAGATTTTTAATTCTTAATAAAATTTGTGATGTATGAAATAATAGTGGTCAAAAAGTTGGTACATTCTCATATCAATATGTATACAATGAAGATAAAAAAAATAATATAAAAAATGAGACTTCAAATGAAGAAGAACCCTTGGGAATATATCATAATAATGTTGTGAATAGAAATCCACTCATTAAGGTACCAATGAATAATAGTGAGAAAACCATGGATTCTAAATCCAATAATTTGATGTGTATGCATCCGATAGAACTATTTAGCGGGATTACACTAAGAAGAACCCATTTGGAAGATCCAAACATGCACCCAAAATTCCTAATGATGTGTTATTTATCTGGCCTGATGATTTTTAAAGAATAATAAAATGATTGATGCACAAGATAATGATTTTGAAAAATGGAAAGAAAATATTCCACATGATGACGAAAAATATCAGGATTGTTTATTTAAAAAATGAAACTCTAGTTTTAAACAAGTTCTTTGTGAGATATGTAAGTAATATGGGCTCATTTAAAATGTTTTCTTAACATTACTACCATAACAAGGGGAGGTCCTCAAGAGGTGAAATAATGTATCATTCAAGTAGGATATTAAGAATAAATACTCTCAACAATAATCCGAAGAGGATGTGAAGAGATCCATGTTACCTCAACATAAATCAAAATTGATGTTTAGATGTGAATGAATGAATACTAGAGAAAATGAATCAATTTGGTTGAGAAGATCATCTAAATAATTCTATTCATATTAAAGATGTAAGGATGATACACATTATTCCCTAAATCATTGAGTATTGTATTTTTTCTTATAATTCAGTTATTTGAAGGTGAAGGATGTTCTCAGGGGGAGAAAATCAGAAGTAGTAAGTGTTGTCAATTTCTGATAGTTATGATGAAGAAGTTACAATCCTTGAATAATTCTTCAATTGATATTTAAATTATATTATGATGGGGGTCATCAATGATAATGTTGAAGAATGTGAAGTCCTATTTTGGATATCAGGGATAAAGAAGTTTCCATCTTGGTTTGTTGTTATTTCATAGTACTCTGAAGAAAAAATGTTATAAAATATCATCCTTGGTGAAGTTGTGAACGTTGTCCAATATTTACTATCATAAGTTCCACACCCATTCTCAGGTATTCTTCATATAGTAATTTCATTAAATCAATTCTTGGTGAGATCAACCGTTATGAAGATAATTAGAAATGATTCCCTTGACGGGAATACAAATGAAGAAGCTTCTAGAATTATTATTTCAATTAGTTTCAAATATGATTATTTGAGAAATTTCATGAAGAACATATCATTGGAATATGTATGTCTCCATTAATCTCTCATTTTTTGTTGTAAAAAAAAATTACAAAGGGGTAAAAATTAATTTATTCAATTGCATATGATATGTGGAAGTTCTCTATGGTGGTTTATCCTATCTATTGCCCTTGAATGTTTTATTTATATTCTTTGAAGTGATTTCAGGAGTTTCAGGTTGATTGTTCATAAAAAACATTATCTCACATTCAACAATTTCAGCCTATAATGAATGTGAATAATCCTATATGTAATGTATATTATTTATAATATCTCAAGGCATCATGATTAGTTGTTAATGGATAGATTTTTTGTCTAAATAAAATAGACATGTTTTCTATACCGAGTATAACTCAAGTATAATTAGAGAGAAATGATGGATCACACATTTCGTAAGTGTGTATTGATAACCTTTTTTCTAGGAAAATTGTATTTCTTGTCTGTAAGGGGGAGATAAATTGAAATAAAAATTTAAAAGGTAAAGGGGAGATTGAAGATAATAGTTCAAAATATTAACTCATTAATTTGGAAATAACTTTGAAGGTATTTCCAATTGTACAAAGGGGAGTTTCAAGAGACCACTTTTTTTTTGGGATTTTATTTTTTTTAGATGATTTTCATTGGAAGAAAATGATTCCCAATGAAATGGGAGGTCTACATTTTTTCCAATATGATGAAGAAGTTGCAAAGATAATAGAACTTGGATGAGGTCCTCAATTGTTGAAAATCAATGAAACATGTAAATGTTTTGAAGACTAGGAATTTCATAGTGATTCTTGGAGAAATGTGTTGGATTTCATCCTAGTGATTCCTAGAGAATTTTTATGTATTCTTTCACGATTCCTAGATAATTGTAATAGATTTGAATAATTGTATATCTTCTTTGAGAAATTCATCATGTTGTAATATCTGAGAACTAATGAACAGATACTTCGTTCAAAATACATGGGTCATACGTCACAAATATTTTACAAAAAATAATATGGTTGATTTGATGTTCTTTAATATTAATATTTCAAAATTTATATATGAAAATTAATTTAATTTCATATAGTATATTAATGTCGAGTGAGAACCATGAAAGGGTTAACTCGAGGATCATTGATATTGATGTTTTCGTGATGGATAACAACACCATATCATTAGTGCATGAATTGATAAATATAAATAATTAGTTAGATGGATTCATATTTGAAGATAAATTGTGATGGTATTGAAGAATTATTATGGATTCATATCATTGGATGTCATGACTGAGAAATTATCCATATGGTTAACTCAGATGAAAGATGAACAGATCCGAAGTTCAAAATAAAAGTTTCATAAGTGACACATTGTTTACATCAAAGAAGAAGGATAATATGACGTTATTTGGAATTTATATTCCAAAAATTTTATAATAAGAGGAATTGAAGGTCATGTAGTATTTTAATTTTCCATGAAAATCATGTGAGTGATAACTTTAGGAACATTGATATAATGGATTCCATGAAGGAGAACCATTCCATATAATTAGTACATTAAGGGTTAGAGATGAAGAAATTGATAGATGGATTTTTAATTGAAGAGTTATTATGAAGGTATTGAAGAATTTTATACTAGAGTTCAACGTGTGGAGGTGTACAAGCATTTCATATTGAATGAAATTATATACATAGTTTTTTTACTAAGAATTTTTTGTGGGTTTATTTAAAATGAATGTCCTAATATTACTAGCTAGCCTCCACTAAGAGCTTATATAGGACACTGGGTTGACCGCGCCCAAAGGGGTCCTACCAGGCGAGCATGCGTAGGCAGCATGGTGTTCATTATGTCAGCCATGGGTACTCTTGAAGGATTCTATGATGTGGGTCAATATCCTGAAAAGAAGTGTGCTTTGAGGGCTCTGTCGAAACTGGTACGGAGCGCTACTAGGCATAGAGGAGAATTGTGATCTTCTCCCTACCACACTAGATTTATATAGTGTGGAGAATAATCATTGAGCATGCGAAAGGTTCTTAAACCCTCATCATTCTTTACAAAGGAGGTAAGTTCCATAATTATTTATACATTCACGATGTTGAAAAACTATTAACACGCAATTGGTGTGTGAACACCATTATAATGCTTTACAATGTAGAACATGTTCGATGAAGCTAACTGATCAAGCCACAGTGCATGAGTTGGTTACTCAAATAGGGCTTCTTGAAGTTCTTCTTCATATAAACCAAAAATTAATCTAATATGTATCTATTTGATACACAACATACAATGTGGATAAAACCTATGATGTTTATTTGTGATAAGAAATATGGATCTGATCCGAAGTGCATACTTTCCCGAATAAGAAGAGGAACTCATATTGTTTTAGATTTCATATGACACCATGTGTATGAATGACCATAATATTGATAAAAATGGTAATGAAAACCGAACATGGTTTTTGTGTGAAGTGAGATAGGGAGATAAATAATAAAGTAGGAAGAATATTTATGTGTTTTTACATAAACAATGAGAAGTAAGTGCATTGTGCAATGTTTTTCAAATGATTTTAAGAAAAAAAAACTCCATGCATAAATGTTTTCCTCCAAAAAAACATACACTAATAAAGAAAAAAATGGATATAGGACAACCACATGAACCATGAATGTGTTGAGTTAATAATTAATGATGAGATGAATTTAAGTTTATGATATATTATTCATGCATGAGACATCATTGAAGGTATAATGAAATTTAGTTGAACAAACATCTTCTTCACTATGAAAAATAGAAGATAAATGATAATACATTGACAATTTATATTGTGTATCAAAGAAGAATAATTTAATAATGCTTAATCTCTTAATATATGACCTTCATTGATTTAATAATCATAAATGAATTTTTTTGATTCCATCATGAATAAGAAGCAGAGGGATCAGTGAGGATGGCTTTCGGTAGAAAAAGAAAAATAAATGAAAATAAGAAGAATTGATATCAAAATTGATATTGGATGTTAATAATTTGGGTAATAATAAATTAAGTATTTATCAGTTCACAACAAATGAATATTATTTTGACTGGTAGAAGAAGAATCTTGTGAAACATTAAGATTTTTGTTGGTAATAGGTAAGAAGCGTAACATGCATTCTCCTAAGAAAGCAATAATGTGAAGAAGAATGATGTGGGAGAATGAAGAAGAACTATGAGAACCAATATGTCTCAATGGGTGGAAGATTCTCTTGGTGATTCAAACATTTATCAATAAAAAGGAGGTTGTCTTCATAGGTAGTATTGATATCCTGCTAAGTTAAGTAAAAAATGTACTAGCAATTGAAAATAGTTTTTCCATGTGAAAGGGTATTTCTGATTTTGATATATCCTCACTTAAATGATTACTTTGTAGTAGTTGTGTGGTGAGGATTATTTGTAGACCATTCCAGGGACAAGCTACTCTTACTAAAAAGTGAACCATATGAAAATATTTTGTGCTTGTCTTTCCTATTTAAACATTTTTTCATTCGACAGGTAAAAAATAATAAAATAACTGAGATCAGAACTAGTCGAAGAGGTAAATGGATAAAATGATGAATTGGAAAAAATGTTATAAAACACTGATTAACCACCCCCCTCAGTGTTACTAATATCCCAAACTAGTCCATACACATATATTGAGTGTATTCTAGAATTCAGTGGTCATGTTGAGTTTCCATGTTTATGATCAGTGGTAGTTCATGATGGAGATATCATGATAGAGAGAGAAATCCTCTGGGTGTCATAAGATTGTGCGAGGCTGATGCATATTAGAATGTGATCCCCAATGTTGTGGCATTTCATCTACTGTGGTTTTCACAAATGTTTTTCTAAAATCTCATTTGAAATTAATGTTCGGGCATTACATGGATTTCCTTGTACAATTTAATTTATGGTCCATATTTTAGATTTTCCCATTGTTTTTTTATTCTTCCACATTAGAGGGTTTTTCAAAATTAAAAAATGTGTGTGATGATTTATTTATTCTTCTTTATATCGCTTCCTTATTTTATCGAGTATCTCACAAATTGTTTCTCAAGATATTTTTTCTAGAGATCAGGAATCTCCCCCATCAAGGGATATCAAATGTGATGCTTCATGCTGGAAATTTTTAGTGGGAATTTTGGTTGTTTTCAAGAGGATCGATGGCGCATGAGGAAGGATATGGTTTGAAAAAAAGTAGGTTTGGAGAGGAGTTTTAGGCCTTCTGCCAAATTATATTATTCAGAATGTGTGATTGGTGATGAAATAATTCAAATTGAAGATTTAGATGATGTGAAACCTGCATGGGATTTTTAGAAGAGATAATTTTTTTTTGGGTGTGCCATATTGTTTCACAATCATAATCATGGAAGAGCCAGATATTTCGGGTTTTGGTATTGTTCAATAGGACATTGCATATTCATATATGGAAAAGAATTTAGTGTTTGGATTCTTTTATAGAGGAAGTCATGTTTCTGTCAGAGTTACTGAATGTAATTTTCATTTTTCTTTAGAGGATGGTTGGTAAGATGAAAATAAGGTTATTTTCAACTGAGTTTATTGGATTTTATCTCCATTTATGGGCTAAAGGGGGATATTGATTGGATCAAAGCCTTGGGTGTTTCCAAATTTTATATAAGATAGTTTTTTATTTTGAAATTTCATTTAACCTGTCACACAAATTAGGCTGTATGTATTCCTTATGGAGTGATATATCTTTGATATCTATTTAGATGAAATAAGGGTATGATTCTTAGAATGATCAAACAAGGTAATTTGGAAATTAAATATATAATATTTTATATCTTATCTGTATTGGAAATAGGAAATTGTGAAGGTTTTAAAATGGGAAGCAACTGGTTGCGATCAAAGAGGGAGCTTCTCAATATGTAGTCCATCAGGATCAAGGGGAAACGAGCCACCTCATATATGGTAAACTATGTGTCACATAAGTGATAGATACTAATTAATCAACGTAGGATCAATGATGTGATGGGATAACACCTTTGCAATTTCATTTATTGTGCTTAAAAATTAAACAAGTGATAATTAGAAACAACATGATCAATGATTGGGGTTATGCATCAATAATATGATTAACTACATGAGGACCACCTAGAAAAGACTCTCAAAACATAGTTGTAAACAAATCATTAGAGATCATGTTCCAATTTTGTCTCACCATCTATGGATAGAGATCCCAAAGGTGAGACACCAACTATATGCATCCATGTCCTCATGTTTCTTTAGAAGAATATTACACATGGATGATAGAATGAAACAATGAACACATATATAATCATTCGAATTATTCTCATAAATTTTTAATTCTTCATCACTAGCCTCATTTCTAGGCACTATAGTAAAAGGTTTTTCCAACACATATAATTTCATTTCAAGGTGATGGATAACTCATAGTCACCATTTCCACTCTCGGCAATTTGTGATAGTGATAAGGTTGTCCTTATCAAGTATGTATATCAATGATATGTTTAATTTAATTATAATTTTGTTTCTAAAAAATAATATATAAATAATTTTTGTACTATAGTTGATAAAATTTATGCAAACAGCTAAATATTTCATTTATTAATCTCCTACTATTTAATCAAAACCCAATATCCCTCACCATTTGATTTATATTATCCACTTGCATATATATTCAAGTTGTAAGGATCCATATTTCCATTTTAATTACCCCAAAATTGGTTAGTCAAGAAACATGAAAGGTTTTATGTAGTCACTCCAAATTCCAAATGCGTTAACTCAATGTTCCTTGATCTTTTGAGTGGAAACCCCAATCCTATAATCTTTAATTGGATTTACTCAACCCTTTCCTCCCAGTTACACCATGTCATGCTTTTTCAGTCAACCCTTGATTTGAACCATGTTATGTCAACCTAAAATATCAATTTAGAATTCCCAAATAATTCAAAACACCACAAATTTGGCTAATCAAGCATTTTGAACTATTGCTCAATTTTAATTGAGGTAGTGAAATGCTATACCGACTTAATTTATATTATTGAGGATTTTTATCCTTTTATGTATAAATTTCCAATTATGATCTTTAGAAAATTCTTGTTAATATTTAATGGGTGTATTTAAGTAATTAACCATGTCTTAGATAACATTTATTCATAATGTATTTTATTTTAGTTATATCATGCATGCTTGTTAATTCATTAATTATTTGATTGTGACAAAAAAACCATAATGAAATGACCATACAACTTGAAAGAAAAATAATAATAAAGTGATATGGTAATGAGCTTTACTAATGGTTTATTTATCTAATAGTTGATAAATTAATCATCGAACTAGGAGAATAAATCATTGAACCAATTATGGTCCATGTTACAACTATGCACATGCCCACCCATGTATCCCTGTTGGGTTGGTTTTTCCGTGGATCCAATATTGAACTTCCTCCACTAACATGGGAGATCCATCCTTCACATATGCTTTTACTCACACATAAGTGATTGGGTAATGGGGTTTATATAAAATTAGCCATTTTCACATAGACCCTTACAAAATATGAGGAGAATAGGCATGCATACCAACAATTTTAGTTAATAATAAATTAAATTAAACCAATCACAAACAATGGTATGGTCTATTGTCATGATCATCCACAAGCATGCAATTAATTACACATTTAAGAAATCATGTAGTAAATTATTAATCATTTTTATTTAAGATAAATCATGCTCCAATCAATTATCTCTCTACTTTAATTAATCAATTTGTTTATCATAATTCTCATTTTAATTTTCCTTGAGATTCTCATCCCCCATAATTTTAAAAAAATTAAATAAATTCATTTGAAATTAATTGTGTTCATAAATGTACCTTGGAGGAAATATAGTGAATACAAATATGATTCTACAAAATAAGTATTATTCCCTTACACTGTAGACTCTTATAATGTGTGTCATTCATGACATATCACGTACCATCATGACGTGTACTTCACCTTAGTGATTACATGAATTGAATTATTTTTTGATCATGTGTTATGATCCAATGAACATGATGTAACAACTATAATGTGATTAACACATGATATGCAGATTCCAACATTACATAGATATTAGTTAGAAATTTACATATATGTATATATATAACAAAAACTCATCCCATGGTGTGTCCTGTCAACATAATAACCATAGATAAGGAAATGTAAATAAAGTTTCAATAGTATAATAAAAAAAATTAATATTCATAATTTGGTATTTGTACATGGCATGTGTATTTGAGCTACATTTTCCAGTACATGTCTCAGTGTCTTTCACAGGAACATTAATACCGACTTGGCATGTAAATAATTTATTAGAAAACGGATTAAATGATGTGTCTCATGGGAAACATGGCGTGTGATCTCTGAATTACAAGGTCACCAGTCATGTAATAAATTTATGAAATACACGGCCCGTTTGTGACTTAAGAGGACTACGCAATGCCCATATCGGCTACATGACATGTACTCCGACTGACCATGCACTAGGATAGCCCAATCAACACGAGGTGTATGTTATAAATTCACCTTGTTTAACCAATGAAAACAATGTGAATTAATTCCAAATTAATTCCTGATGCATTGAAAAAATATACATGATGTGTACTATTGTGTTATCAATCCAGAATCCTCAGCACCTCGGCATGAGTTCTTGAATTTTATGTTTTTCATAAAATTTTGTGTATTGATTAGATCAACATGAAACAGAGGAGGATGAAACAAATCTTACAATTTGAATTAAAAAAATAATTAAATGTGAATTAAAAATTAAATAGAAATGCATATATCAATAAATTTTTATAAATTATTATGTGAACACTCTAATACCACTTGTAGGATTTAGGCATAGTCGAATCATATGATTGGTCTTGCCCAACATTTCTTTTCTTCATGATTGATGAGAAATTTATGATTTACATGATGTTAAACGTCTTGTTCAACATAATTGAATCAATGAAGACAGAATGTAGAAGCTACACCAGAACTAGTAGGGAGGATCATGACATATTATATATAATCAATATAATTAATTAAAGAATTTTAATTTATGTAACTCATTGTTTATTGATGGATATAGATATAGATCTGCGTTGCACAATCCTTTCATTATAATAATCATGTACAGATTCACTCTATAATTGATCCACATGTGTTTCATGAATCTCAAGACATCGTCAAAGGAATCTTTGGGGTCTAGCATGATAGATCCCATTGCATGAATTGTCCACATTTGATCACCATTAGAACTACTTCCAATGTATTCTATTTGATCTATCTTGACATGAGAGGATTCGGTGGGGGATGATCAATCTTTGTTCTTAAGAGCGTTTTGTAGAATAGATCCCTCTAGGGATTTAGTGGATTATCTAAATTCGTTGTGAACAAAAAATATGAGTTGTATCATATGAAAATAATATACATTGGTTTATATATTTCTCGGATTAGAACGAAATAATTTCACAAGTGCACCTTATTATTTATATAATCCCTTGAATATTCCCACGAAAAAAATAATTATATTATTATTTATCAACATATGATTAACATTGATAATTAAATTAAATAATATTTAATTAAATAATATTATGTATTATTATTTCTCACTACACCTAAAAACAAGCTCTGTCATTCCCCTATATTATTTATCGGGCTTGAATAATGACTATTTATTTAATAAAAAATATCACTATATTATTCTCTAATCAATAAAAAAATATTATATTTATTAAAATTTAAACAAATATTTATAGAATTCTATGGCCATAGATTCATTTAGTCTATGTCATTTCATTCAAAGGGCATGATATATCAACTTCTTTTAATGAAAAAAAGAGATAAATCATTTCTTGCAATATTCATTAACACAATACTACTTGTGACACACCCAACATATGCTACCTCATCATGAACATATGTCATCACAGTTTTCATTAATACATCAAAGTAAATGACTTATAATATTCATTAATAATAATCATTAATAGTTAGGATTAATATAGACATTCGTAGATTGGAATATCCAAAGACACATTTAAATGTGGATTTCCTACCGTTGAGTCTCATTCTCATAATATACTACATCAGATATTACTAAGGGAATACACCATGAGAAGGTTCCTCAAATTACTATGACTATCCAGCCCTAATAGCATGTATCATTTTTTTCCATCAAATAATGTCATCAGTCTTTAGAACATATATTAATTAAAAGTGGTGTAACACTTCTGGTTTCCAATCATATAGGGGATACCTACCTGTCAGGGGTGATGTCGACCTCTCTAATTAATGAGGTATCTAAACATGTCGATAAAATTTAGGCCCCCTCTAATCCATAAAAAATATACCCAAACCCCCTGAAACCCCCCTACCCCATCCCCTTTGGGATACCTCTCCCATATTGAATTAAAAGGATGATTATAATTCCCCCTCTATGAATGGACAGAAAAAAACATTAGATGTGAAAGAGGAAAACAACAGGGGACTATGGATGCTATTTAAATATGTTGTGAAATAGTGGGTCTGAAAGACACATTGATGGTTCATTAGTTGTTGATGAATTCCCCAAAATATGGTGGGTAACAGAAGATGGTTCACTACATGAAATCTCATAGTTGTATGGTGGAACCATATTGGGAATGGAAACCCATGATTAGTTGGGATGCTTCAATGTTGCTGTGATAAAAATTTCACTAATATGGTTTTCATGTATAAAACCAAATTGTAATGTAAGGACATGGATGATATCATAATAAAAGTGGGATTTGAAGGCTTCATTATGGTTTCCCTTGTTGGAAATTTTTTTTGTGGGGGGGGGGGCTTTCCCGCATTGGAAATAATACATGGATGTCAAAATCTCCTCCTCCAAAATCCACATGTTTTCCTCCATTATCTGGCCAAACAGCCCGACCTGGACCTTTGTGGGTTTCTGTTGCTGGCAGTCTCAATGGAAAAAATGTAAATCTTGGAGGCTTCTCCAATAATTATGATAATTAATACCTAGGCGATGAGTTGTTGTAGGGAAGATGATGTAGGATACCTTCAGAAGGTCTTAATAGTGGAAGATATGAAAATACACGATTAGTAGTGGTGCAAATCACAAAACGTGAAACAGACACGATCGAAGGAGGAGGAAGATGTGATTTGATAAGGTAAAAATGAAGATTGAATGTTTATTTGTTTAGATATGATAAAGATGACAAGTAGAAAAAATAATACTTTCTGGATCAGTTTAATGAGGAGTACTCAACGACTAATGTTGAACTATTGGTAACGCCCTATCCCTAAAAACCCAGAGACAATGCATTATTTTTATACATTGGAATGATTATAAATAATCAAGTCCAAAAAAGGAAGATTGGTTTATTAGTCTTGGAAAATAGATTCCATGCATGAATGTTACATTACACATTAAAAAATAAAACAAAACATAAATGGTCCTTTGAAAACACCATTAATCCCCTAGACTAACCCTACTTATCAGTCACAATACACTTCTTGTAATCTGGAGAAAATTAAATCATAGAAAGGTGTGATCTCAGATGCTCAATAAGGATAAAAATATATCAGAAACATTCATAAATACGCATTAACATTTAAGTAAATGTCTGACTAAAACAAAAGCCTTTTAAACTTAATCATCAACATAATATGGAAAATATACAATAAAATAAAGGTTCTTGCTTATTCACATGGATATTCTACTAGTCTAATAATCACATGAAATATCTATAGATACTTTCATAATGATGGAATACATTATTCCAAACATTCATAACCACGATGTCAAGGCCTTGTGCCAAGACTACAAATAAGATTTTGTCATGTCCTTGTGTCGAGACAGTAGTTTGTCCCATGGGACCTACAGATGCATCAAGGAGCTATAGCGGGCTCCACCCGTCACCTTTTAAGACCAATACATTCTTCTTATGAAATGGTTTAAACATAACATAAACATTCATATTAAAACTATCATACTAAATTTCAATACTTTATTCATAAACCATGAATGGTATTAAAATAACACATCCACGGTCAAACATATTACAAAACCTTCTATACATCATGGAATATTTGTATCATAATAAATCAACTTCAAACAAGTTTAAAATCCATCAAAGGTTGTTGACATAGATGAAATTGATTTGTTAAACTCTTTGAGAGAAATATCCATTTTTAATGAAAACATTGAAAATTCACCCAATTTAGAAAAGAATATATTTAAACAGATTTTTAAATCAATGTGTCCCATACCACTTTGAAACATTTAGAAGGAATTAACATTTTTAAAAAATTCATGTCCATATTAATATACCCTTAAAACCATTATGAAAACATGGACATTAATGAGAATGATTTAGAAGAATAAATATTTAAAATAAATAAAACGATGTTCTAGTAAAAAGGTTCTTTAAAATAATCCATTTTAAAACACTTTCATGAAACATGGACATGGATAATAAATATTTCCCAGTAGATACATACTTAAAAACATCCTCTAATAATAAAGAGATTGTAAATTTAACCCTTACCTCATTGTAATCAATCGAGTCATGTGAACAATAGTCAATAAACACCAAATGAATCACATAATATCATGAATATAAAGGGAATCATGATAATATATATAAAAAGTAAGTACAAAATACTCCATATGCAATAAATAAGTAGTAAACAATGGAAATCACACAGAATGAAATTTGAGATTAGAAACCCCTTACCTAGCACTTTCCTTTGGTCAAGGGAACATTTAACATCCTGTATAATGACCACTATATTTTATTAGATTATAAAAGGACCATATTCATATTTTTTTATATCATAAATTTTCATTTATGACTTTATACTACCCATTTAATAATGATTTTAATGTTAAATTAACTTTTTGGGTAATAATAACTTTCATTATCGTACGTTTTTAACCTGTTATTCATGAGTGTATCATTCTAGTCATGATTTAAATACTTCCAGAATCTAAACCATTATTACTATATCATATATATTTATAATATTAATATTTATAACGTATTGATATATGAAATGGAATACACCGTTTATTGAGATGATAAGCCATACGTATGCATAAATGTTGTTTCTGTTTTCATATCGTATTGAACGGAAGAAAATGAATAAGGTATATAAAAGAACATAAATAAATATATATATATATATATATATGTGACAATATATATCTCAATTATCATTATTATGTCATATGTTACATACTTATTAGTAATATTTATTTTTATAATCGTTGATGAATGGTGAACGTGGAAATGAATCTCATTTCGTCGTGGAGACGATAATCCGTACGTACACATTAGCGACAATATAATTTCCATAAAGGTGTGGAATTGGATGGTATATTAATTTTACAGAGACATTATCATATTATTTGGATTATTTATATACATATTACTCATCATTATATCCATCCAAAAAACATTGTATCGAATAACAAATTACACCATGACTTGGAGACGGTAAGCGGTATATACGCAAACATGGTGACATTATAATTAATAAGTTGGAGAGAATAATGAATACAGTTGTTACATATTTATAATAACATCAAATAATATAGACGATACTGGAGTTATTATTTTATAATGGAATCAACATGGAATGAGGATGTTGAAGAAGAAAAGAACATGAAAGAGGTGATGAAATATTTACCTCTTCTTCGTGTTATTTTATTTTATTTGATCGAAAGGGCTCCATAGGTTGGCTTTCTGACCAAAGAAAGGAATCTAGGATGAAGGATGTAAATGTGGGAGGATATTTGGTTAGGTGTTGGTTGATACAAATGGCTTTGGAGGTGTGATATTAAGATATGAGGAAGTTCTCTTTTATAAGAGAGGTGAGGGTCACTTTAGGGAAATTATGAAATAATATTTTATAATAGAATAATATTCGGTTTTAATGGATCCAAAATGAATTATTTAATTTATAAGGTGGGGATGGGCCGAAAATAGCTCAAAAAACATTTTTTATAAATGCTTAGGTTACCATTTTAACCATGTCATTTAGATTTAACTCTTAGTTAAATAGTTATCTTTTACTATTTCATTTTGTATTCTTACAATATAGGGTTAATAAACTTACTTAAAACATCCAAGTGAATATCAAGTCATTCATTAATGACATATATAATATTATTTAAATCTTTTGGATGAACAATATATTTTTAGGAATATCATATCAACCAATAATATAGCATTTTTTTTAAATACTGTTATATGCCAATTTTTACATTATTTGGTATTTGTTTTTGTTAAATCATAACATCATGATTACAACGACAAAAATTGATTGAATCAACCCAAAAATGTCATAGTAACCTAGAAAATTAGTAGAATTCATCAAAAGTCTCAAATTTCAGTTATTTGGGTATTTATAATATCAATTATTTAAATTATTCATTAATACGTTAATAACTACATCATCATTGTGTCAAAAATAAATTTTATTGTTTAATTTATAAAAATTATAAATAAAATAAAATTATGTAGGAAATATTTTTATCATTATAATGAATATTTATAGTTGAATTTATATTGTCTGTAACCCAATATTGAAAATGGTTTTTTATTAAACGTTGAGTTTAACTCTTTTAACACTTCTTTAAATAAAATAATAATAAATGTCTTAATCTAATACAAGAAGACCAAATGGGTTCATATTTTATTCCTAAGTCGGTTTTTGGTTTAACTATACATATCCAATAGAATTAGGACATGTGTTAGGGTAGTAATTATTTAATTTTTACACTTAATTTCCATATTTACTTTTAACTGTGTTAAATAAAAGTAAAAAGATACTATTCAAAAAAAATTATTTTCATATTATTGTACAAAATTTTACTTACTGATAACAACCATGTCTCTCAGATTTTTTTAAATTCAACTCACAGATGCAGTAAAATTATGTTTTATGTAAATTTGAAAAATACTATTTGGAGGTGGGTAAAAGATAGTAAAAAGTTCAATAAAATTTTTATATATCTAAAATTACTATAAATAGTTGTAAATAAATTATATAGAACATATATAGGTACTATGAATCTATTTTTACTTAAATGTAAATTTAAATAAAATAAATTATTAATTAAATAAAAATTAGGTTTTAAACTATAACTCAGTGTTTTCCACTATTTATCAAAAATTGATGGTTTTCAGAAAATTACCAAAATTTCACCATAATCTAATTCAGATATTATGAATTAACAAATTATGATGATTTTACAAAATTCAAAACATTGAAGTTTCATTTATTAATTTATAATTAATTCCCATTTTCAAAATAACGTGTTTTTAAGAAATAATAACTATCAAAAGGCTTATACTTGATTATGTTCAATTTCAAAGTTAAATTATTTACAATAAAAAAAATTGGATTAAATGGTAAAAATATAATCTTTTGATTATTCCAATCCATTAAAATGTATAATTTAACACTATAAATTATTTAGATTAAAAAAGTTGTTCTCAGTTAAAATATAGCATTTTTCACTATTCACGCAAATTTAAAAGTTATCAGAAAAACATCAAAAAATTATTGAAACTAAATTTTTAGGTCACGAACCTAAATAAGAAGATTAATTTGTCGAATTGAATATATATAAAAGGTTAAAATATTGGATTTAACAAGGGTTCACCATTAAAAGGCGGTAAAAGTGCATTTTTTTGAAACATACTTCTTTTATCTGAGAAAAATAAATTAGTTCGTACATTATGTCTAAGAAACTCATAATATGGATTCCAAAATTATAAGCATTATATAATGATAAAAATCCAGTTAAAACTATTCATAACCGCTTTTGAACGGCTACTTTGGTAAGTCTTGGTGTGCTTGAACTCAGTGTTGCATGTAGCCCAAGTTATTGAATTACATTAAAGAAATAAAGTACTATGTAATCTTGGGGTGTTACACTATTAGTGTAGGAGGTTGTTATGATATATTTGAATGTAGGTAATGATGTTTTATAAAACATGAAAATTTCATGGACTACTCAACAAAGGTTTTACAAAGAGTAAATGATCTCTAATCTAGTTTTTCCAGAATTGAAAATTCCGAATACACAGTAGACTGCAAATAATATGATTAATTGTACTTCACTTCAAGAAATCAATAATTAACAGTTCTCATTTTATACAATTCCAATTCTAGTGGTCATAATTTTTGTCTCTTTTGTGATATTTTTCCTAAATCCTATAGTACAAACTCGAGTCACTTAGCTTCTCACTATTTTCCTCATTGAAGTGTCTAGTATATCTTCATTCTAGGTGCACATTGAATACACACAAGTCTTGGTGCAAATGTCTGTATGAATCTCCTCATATTTTTTATACCCGAATGATTATTTTTTTATAATGCTGTCCAATATCTTTGAGGAAACTAGTTTCATGAAACCGGAAGGGAGTTAAAAGGTTGAAGAGGGTATCTATGAAAGGGGTGAATGAGACAAAAGCAATGATGAAAATGGTTAATTGGGAAGAAGCTATAGGATCACCTCAAAATATTATATTTTTTTCAAATAGATTCCTCTACATGGCAGATATAACCATGCCAAATTCATATATAAACGGGAGCACCATTATAGGAGTGGAGTGACTGAGTGCCCATGTTTTTGAGGGCGTATAGTGTGACTATGATTCTGGGTGAGTCCAATATAATTATGAATGTTTGTATTGATGTTTTAAACATATTATTTTATAAATATAAATATTCATGTTGGTATTTTTGTTTTTAACATGTATTGTAATCGTTTTTTCCTCCTACACCATAATGTAATCTTTGTTTCCCCTACAGTGTTATGTAATATTCATTTCTTCCTACCCTGTAATGTAATATTTGTTTCCTACTACCGTGTAATGTAATCTTGGTTTCCTCATACCGTGTAATGTAATAATTGTTTCCTCCTACAGTGTAATGTAATCTTTTTTTCCTCATAACACGTAATGTAATATTTGTTTCCTCATAACTCATAATGTAATCATTTTTTGCTCCTACCCCATAATGTAATCTGGATTTCCTCCTACCGTGTAATGTAATATTTGTTTCCTCCTACCCAATAATGTAATATATTTTTCCTACTACCATGTAATGTAATCTTTGTTTCCTCATATCATGTAATGTAATCGTTGTTTCCTCCCTCAATGTAATGTAATCTTTGTTTACTCGTACTCCATGATGTAATCTACGTTAAATTTGCTTAAACATTTCCACTACTCTATTTCTCTCTTAATATACTCTCATAGGTCCAATAAGATGCATACCCCAAATGAGTATTTTCAATAGTATTTATAGGAAAATCACCACCGTCCAAACATGTATGCAAAGCCACTTTTTTGAGACTACAATATATGCTCAATTGCTTCTGTTTAGTGTTTGGTTTATCATGAAAACTATGTTTCTTGCAATTTGGATCATAATGAAATGGAAAGAATGATCAAATAATGCTAAGAAGAATGGATGGAGAAAACAGACATCGTGTCATCGAGATCTCGGGGAGAAGAAGCTTTGGGGTTTTCTAGAAGAAGAAGATGACGTGTCGATAATATTTAATTGCTCTTCAAAAATTGATCGATCGATCAGACGATTGCGAGAAACATTTCGGGATGTTGATACACTATCACAACCCAAATTATAATCTCACAGATCACACAGTTGGGGCTTTTCTGTTGCTACAATGAACCACTAAAATCTTCTCCCACATCAAAATTAATTCCAATTACACTCCTACTTTATAACACAAGGGAAAAACATATGGATGAAGTCTTATTAACATAAAACATATATCTACTCCTACAAATTCTCGTTCTGTTCTCTACCACTGAAGCATTCTACCTTTGCACCCCGTGGGCATCGTACTAACTTGATACTTCATGGGGTCGGATGACCAAAGCATATAACTATCCTTCATACAACATAACTTACAAATCCAAATTAACAAAAATATTCAATTTCAACCATACACAATCATTCTTCATACAATATAACTGATATTTTTCATTGTTCCACTACCTATGTAAGCGCTCCCGATGAGCACACTATCTGCTCTGTTCCATAGCCCGCCCATAATGGCTGACTAGTGGTCGACTGCCCAACTATGTAGTGTCAAAATTCCCCCACGAGAACACCAGTCACTCTCTTCCTCTACCACTACATGATTTCCCTATATACTGTTTTCTAACAATTAAACCATGAGAAAAACAAATATTACATATCTTGACATATTGACAATTAGATTCAATGTTAACCATACACATTCATTCTTCATAAAACATAACTAATATTTTTTCATTGTTACTATGACACAACATACGCTCCATGTGAGAACACTAGCCACTCACTTCCTCGGCCTATCCATAATGGTAGGCTAGGGGTAAACTTCCCACCTATGTAGTGTTGGCATGCCCCTTTTCTATAGGAACTTTTTTACATTTAAACCTTTAAAAAACCAAATATTTCACATAAAAAAATTTACACTAAGATTCAATGCCATGAATGCACTTCCCATTTATGACTAAACATTAATTTGGGATATTCTCAAACATCTTCTTGTGTGTTGAATCCTTTTTTACAGTAGCATTGTTAATAATATAAGTCACTGGTTATTTTCCTTTGTTCTTCACATGTTCTATTTTTAGGAAACCACATAAAGTATTTTTCATCAACATTCCCGGAAATTATATACCTCTAATAGAAATCACTTATAAGCAACGGTTCTTAATATTTAAACAACCTCTCGAGAAATTAAACATGTTCATCTTGAATTTCAATCATTAAATAATCCTTTTTTATTTGTTTATGAGATTCATTTAAATTTCTTGCATCGACTTTCATCCAATAGAATTTGGGTTTTAACATGTTTGTGAAGGTTCATTAGGAGACCTATTCTTACATATATGAGGAACTACTTCATTGGTTTTCCATTAATATAATCATTATTCTTGTGTGTTGGTTGCTTCATAGATTTCATAGCTCTACATTCTTTCTCACACCGCAAAGAAGCATTTTCTTCTTTTGTTCTTTACCTCTGTATATGTTTTGGCCATATCATCATATCAGAATATTCATAGTGTAGGGTTAGTACATACGAACACTCATTATAATTGTGAAAACTTATCTAGAAATAATAATAGAAGTATTCCAGTCACTCAAATATAATCGTGATAGATTTATTATTCTTTATCTGTGAATTATGATAAAATTCTAGAGGATTTCTCTTCCAATCAAATCTACTCCGCCATAACACTGGGATTCTATAATAATCATGATTGAAAAATTATCAAAAGATTCAGTGTCCAGAAGCCCAAATTTCAAACAACACCAACAATATCCAACAAATCATGATTTATTCTTATATTATACAATTTGGTTAGTTTTGGAATCTTGTTGTTTTTTGATAGTATTATTCTTCATCTGAGCTCTTTTAATGGAACACAAATTAATACTCTAAATCATATCCACATTTTATGATATAGTATATTTTTTATCTTTCTTATTCACCCATGACTGTCCATATTTTATTGGAACCCATACATATAGATGAAACATTATTTGTACAAATGAAATATTCAGGATTAAGGGTAACCTGATTCAATGATCATTCGACCAATTTATCTATAGATAATATCATACTCTTTTTTCATCTTGAATGGGTTTTTTTCGAAATAAGAATGATTTTAGAATTACTCCTGTAATATTTTCCTATCTCAGAATTATATGAAAATTCAGCTATGATGATCTCTAGATTTCTCAACATGACCCCCAACTCATTATATTTCATATTTAGAGAGTTCTTATGGTCTTAAAGTGATTTACACATATATTCACATTATTTAATATTTTTCAATGTCACATCCATTATGATACATTTATTTTTGAGGAATTTTTTATCATCCTCAACAATTTTTAGTTTTCCTTCCCATTGACTCTTCATATTTTGAACTCGATCAACATGAATTTGAATTGTTATCAGTTGAGAATTATTCAAATCATTAACTATGTTTATCTTATCCACTAAATGGGATTATTTAACATTTATGGAGATTTTTAAGTAAATTTTCGAATGCACGGATCACTTTTATATAAACTACCTCAGTCACATCCTTCTCACAATAATTCTGTTATAATTCATAATCAATAAATGTGATGTTTTATTATAATTTAAATATAAACACTTCTTCTTATTCTTCAACTACAATTAATGGCTAATCCTTGTCTTCAATTTCAAAATTAGTGTCCTTAATATTCTTGGTATCTTTATATGATACCTCAAGAGCATGAATCATCTCTGTTTAGAACTTCTCAGTTATATCATTCTCATATATTTCTTTTAAATTGTTCTACAACATATGATAAATTATTATGGAAATGTGATACAGTTTCTTCTTTGGAATCGGTAATTTGTTAGAGAATTTTATATCCTTGAAACTTATTTTACAAGGCTATCTCCATTTTATTATATTATTTTTTATGATATCAATTTTCCTCATATATTCCCTAGATAAAAGAAAATATGTAGGAGAAAACATTGATAGGAACAGTCTTTTGATATTTTTTGATTTCTAAATAAAAATAAAAGACCGATTCAATAAATTATTTTTATTATTTCAGGAAAAATACTCATCAAAAGGAAATTTATCACATAATTTAACAGATATTAATGATATAATACCATTTTGACTATATTCAAATTGTTATAAACCCTAATTCTTCTTCAAATTTTTTCTCATTTTCTTTCCTCTTTCTTCTTTTTTTTCCTTCAGGGTTTTTTAGAGACCTCTATGTTTGAACTGAAAGAGATAAGAAATGATCCTCAAATCATAAACAACAATATTAATTCGTTGAATTCAAAAATCACTTCATATAATTCTGATACAAACAACTGGAACAATACGATAGATCCAATCAAATGTGTAACCTATGATCTCATACCAATTTAAGTGTCCATTGGATCATTAAATTACACTGATAGGGGGGTAAATTAGTGTACACACATTTTACCACCCAGGTTGGACTTCTATCACCCCAAAAACCTTGGTGGGTAGGTGTAAAACTTTTCCCAAATTATATTAGAATCCCACTGCTGTTCTACAATTAAATAATTGAACACAATGAGAAATATCACAAGAACATCAATATATCAATGCAATTCAAAATTTATCCTCCAC
Source organism: Viscum album (assembly GCA_963277665.1). NCBI lineage: Eukaryota > Viridiplantae > Streptophyta > Magnoliopsida > Santalales > Viscaceae > Viscum > Viscum album. The sequence goes on along the minus strand of OY728151.1, from coordinate 1,587,449,012 downwards.
TTTAAGCCTCTAAAATAAACCTATTCTGATCATTTCCAATGAAACTGGAAATCTACAACTGTGAGTGAATATAATAAACAAAACTACATTCAAGTCATTTCAATATTCTCTCATAAAATAGTGGAAGTTATCAGTTCCACATCATATCATTGATATATTATAATGAACAACAAAAGATACATCAATGAACAAAAAATATACTTATTCATTGCTTTATGAAAATATATTGATTAATTTCAACTTAGTTATTACACACAACAACAGTTTGTTCTCCATGAATTCAATTATCATCATCACATGCAGATATTTAATGCATGTAATTATCCCCACTATTTCTATGTATTATTTGTGAAATAAAAAAATGAACAATAATATATATTCTCTTGAAATTATTTTTGAATGAACTCAATTCTAGGACATACACAGAAATATTATTCTCATTATAATCACCTTCACACTTTCATGCATTCATTATTTCATGTACATGCATATATCAACACACACAAATTTTTACAAATAACCCATACATTCTGAAATCATATTCAGGTTATTATATAACCTCATATGATTGATCTTACTCACCATCTTCACACACACATTGAATACAACATAGTGTCCACTTTTATGTTTCTTTTTACACACACCTTCTATGCACATACAAAATATTTTTTTTATCCGAAATCTTCACATCATATGTCCTCACCTATGCATGGGAATGCATATGCACACATGCACTATTCAATATTTGTCATGAAAATGGACACCACCTTCTCAAATAAAGATCATAAGTGTGTGGACTTCTCCTTCAAACTCATTGTACTTCTACTTTCATGTACAATAAACTAAATGGGTTTTGGTTGTTAATGTGTGGAATTCATTATGCATAGGTGTGTGTGAATCACATTATATAATTTCTAATTATTAATGAATTAACTGGAAGCTTCTTCATGGAAGACGAGTGGTCATAAATTCTTACTTATTTTCACAAACACGGTAGGTATGTAAATAAATCAACCTGGTCTTATTGCGATGAACACTTCCCTGTTATTGGTTAACTATTTATATTTACATTGAGTCTATTATTTCATGAATGTGGCTTCTGATCCCACTATTCCACATGTCAATGCGATTAATAGTTCCACTTCATGGGATCTCTATTTATATGTGCATTGAGCCTATTATTTCATGAAAGCAGTTGATGAGTCTGATGTTCAACCTATCAATGCGATGAACACTTCCCCTTTATGGGATCTCTCTTTATCTACGCATTGAGACCACTATTTCATGAAACCAGATGTTGAGTTAACATGTACCATTCAATTTCTATTGTCATAGAATCCATGAATGATAGTGTTGAATAGGGAATAAACTCAATGATCACCTCACACTATCAAATTATTTGATACAAGATTCCTAATCCTAGGGTGGAGAGAACCATTCCCAAATAAAATTTAAATCGGTGAACTGATGGCGAGGAAGAGAGAGTGAAGCACAAATAGTGGGATAGAGTATACCATTACCCTTGATGATAAGAATGATGTTGGATAGTTATGGTATTGTAAAGAAAGATAATTATAGCCTTACCGATATTGGAGGTGAGTGAAATATAAATATTTATTTATTGTTATCTTTTAACCAATTTGTTTTACAATTTTGTAGGAATTTTTTAAGTGATTATTTGAGTGTCTGTTGTCATACTAGTAAGTATTCAATAGTTTATAACATTTATTGGACATTAGTTGTGGGATAGGGGAGTGGTGGAGTTAGGTCATGTTGGTGGATCTGTCGTTTAAGGATTTCATTAATATATTTTCTCATGTTCTCTTTTCCCCTACCAAATATTATAATCATTATTAATATAGATTAACTATTTTAAAATTTAAGTATTTATTATATTATATCCCATTCTCCTCCTACCACTATCTTGGATTTGTCATATGGTTGTTTTGTTTTCTTGATATACGTTTTTTTCGGTGCACCATCCACATGCATGGGCTGGTGGAGGTTGCACATTGTTCCTGGAATTTCATCGGTGGCATGGTAGTGGTGAAGTGGTGTCACATCAGACTTCACAGAGCTCCAAATTCATTAGAGCTTAGATTTTTCCATATTATCCTTAAAATGGATTTATGGCTGATAGATCAACCTCCTGAGATGGTCCATGGAATCTAGGTCTTTTAACTGTGGACAATGGTTTGATGTGAACCTTCCAAGGAGGCGATGATGGTGAACTCTGGTGTTGGAGAAGTTCCAGATTCATTGAGGGGTGACTACGAGTGGTGGAGGATGACCACTCTTTGTTTCCATGGTGCGGGGGACATGAGTCCTACGATACAATGTTGTACTAGTAAAAAATGAACATTGGACCCATTATTTTCTTCCACATCCAAAAGGAAAATGCAGACATGATTTTTATTATTCATGGAATGGGCAGGGCCTTACCAATATGTACATTGGTAATGACCTATAACATCAACATGAATGAACAGATACTTCTCAAACGACCTCTCATTTAGCTTCCTTTCACTAAGGATGGTTCTATCTACTATGTAGTACTCATTTCACTTCACGTGATCTTGGAAAGTTTAAATAATAACCTGTAATTCTAAATAAATGCTCAAATAACATTGAATATTATTTTATATATATATATATATTTCAATATACATCAATGTTTAATTTATCGAAATTTGATAAAAAATGAATTTCCCTAACAATTCGTTGCATATGATTTAATCCTTAAACTCCATGCTCCAAATCCAGTCAACTCATGTTGGTCTGGCTGGTTTGAATAATAACCATGAAGTCTAATAAAAATCCAAATACAAATACATTTTTTTGATCAATTTAAATCCATTTCAACATTTTAGTTTCTATTTCCCATTATTTTATAAAATAATGATTTACATGTTGATATTCATTAAAAACTAATTTAAAACCATTGGAAATTGCAATAGACATTACAAAGGCATCCCAAATCCCTCGATGCATCTATTTTTTTGGTGATTATCATAGCTTGAGCTCGGGTCACTCCATATTTCCTTAGGTGAGTTAAAATAATATTCATGAATATTAAAGGAAATTTAAAATAAAAAGACATTATTTTTTATCATTTTAAATTAATTTCAATGTTTTAGTTTTTAATTTCATAAATTTCGATAAAAAAATAATTTCATTTTCATATTAATTATAATTCATTTAAAATCAGTGAAAATTTTTAATGGAATGAGAGGGGCATACCAAACCCCTCCATGCACGTGGATTAATGTTGGATCTCCCGGCTCGATATTGGTTCACCTAATGTTGGTTGAATGGTTCAAATAATAATCACATGGTCTAAATAGAATTCCAAATACAACTACATCATTTTAATATCAATTTAATTCATCTTCAATGTTTTAGTTTAATTTTCCCAAAATTTTATGAAACCGACAAATTCATAATCATATTCATTAAAAATCATTTTAAATTCATTGAAAATTTGTTAATGGCTTGGAAGGGTGTCTCAAATTACTCCATGGATGTGATTTAATTCTAGATCTCCCATCTCGAGCTTGTTTCACCTCATGGTGGCTTTCCCAATTCATGTAATAATCATGATGGATAAATAAAATTCCAATGTGAAACACAATGGTTTTGAACAATTTATATTTACCTAAATCAATCAGTTTCAATTTACCATAATTTTTTAAAATAAAAAAACATATATTCATATTCATTAAAATTCATTTTAAATAATTGAAATTTTCTAAAGGTGTGGGAGAGGCATCCCAAATACCTCCATGTATGAGATTTAATGTTGGATCATGTAGATCAATCATAGTTATCCTCATGTTTTCTTATTTTATTCAAATAATAATCATTAAGTCTAAATAGAATTCCAACTAAAAATATGTTGTTTTTTATAAATATAAATCAATTTCATTGTCTGAGTTGTAATTTTACATAATTTGATAAAATAAATAATTTCATGTTCATATTCATTAAATATCCATTTAAAATCATGGAAAATTTCTTTATACGTTGGATGGGTGTCCCAAATTCCTTCACTCATAGGATTTAGTGCTGGCTATCCCAGATTGAGCTCAGTTCACCTCATTTTTTCTTGGATGGTTAAAATAAAAATCATGTACTCCAAATAAAATTCCAAAGAAAAATACTTCGTTGTATTATCATTTTAACTAAACATTAATGTTTTGATTTTTTATTTCCCATTATTTTATAAAACAAATAATTTCATCTTCCAATTCATTAGAATCCATTTAGAATCTTTGAAAAATTATAAAGGCATGAGAGGGGAATCCCATATTATTTGATGCATGAGATTTATTGACGGATCTCTAAACCTGGGCATAGTTAACCTATTGTTGGATTGGCTAATTAAAAAAATAATCAGGATGTCTAAAAAAATCCAAATAAAAATAAATCATTTTTATCAATTTAAATCAACATTAATGATTCTATTTAAATTTCACATAATTTGATAAAAAATAATATCATGTTCATATTTATTAATAAACCATTTAAAATAAATGAAAATTTCCAAATGAATTGGAGGGAATATCATATGACTTTTTATGGGATTTAATTGTAGCTTCCTTGACATAATTCCAGTTTACCACATTACAACTTATTATAATTTTTATATGGAGAAATTTTGTATTCATTAGTTCAAAACACATATATATTATTGTGGTAGGTAGAATAAGAATATTGTGAAGCATTTAAATTTCTAATTGTAAAATATAAGAAGATATATGTTCATGCAACTAAGAAAGTATAAAAGTGATGAATGTTTTTGTGGAAAACAAATCATAACTATGACTTCCAATAGGTGTCAAAAACTAGAAGACTCTCTTGGTGTTACAATAATTTATCAACAAAAATGATATGTTATTCAATGGTAGTATAATCATCCATATAAGTGTTTTAATACATTCCCGGTAATTTTACTATTGTCAATTGAATGTTAAAGGGTATTTAAAACTTGATATTACAATATTTAGATTATTAATTTCTTGTGAATTTCAGGTCTGGATTATTTTCTAGACCATGCCAAGGACTTGATACTATTATGGAGTTGTGAGACCTTGTAAAAAACTCATGTGGTTTTCCTTACTGCTTTAATATTCATCCATATGATAGGTAAAAGAGAATAATATAATTGATGTCCTAATAGTTCAAATACATAAATGGATAAAATGTAGAATTGGATTAAAAAGTATCCAACCTTCATTCACACCCTATTAGTGTTAGGCATATCCCAAATTGGTCCATTCACATGTATTGGGGAAATTTTCACCTCTGCTAAATTTTCTACAGTGAAATCAAGTCTCTTTATAATACTTGAGTTTGATTCATGACTCAAAAATAATGTGTAGTTTTAGTGAAGATTCAGTTACCTCTGAGAGAAATTATATACATATTAAGGCCACGATGAACAAGAAAAACAAAGAGAAGAGAAAGTTGAATAAGAAGTCCCAATAATCTGAATAATAGGAAGTACTAATTTCTCTATTCCATGATTAAAGAGAAGACATAGCGAACATGGAATGTATCAAGAAGGTGGATCAAGTCTCCACCAAGAATATCGATATCCTTCTTACCTATAACAATAAAGAGTTATGTGTTAGTAATTTATAAACATTCTTCAATAAGGAAATACAAGAACAAGTGGTAATGATGATCACTATATGACTTCTGAAGAATTATATGTTGATATATTAAGAGTTATTATTCATGGTATTTATAAATTATGATAATACCTTGTTTGTAGATTCATTCAATGAAGGATGTAAGAGGTCACCCACCTGTAATAAGAAGCCATAGTTTTAAGGAATATCTTGAAATAAATGTTGAGTATCTAAAACTCTACATATAGGACGGAACCATTGAAGCAATAAAGAGGTAGCATGAAATAATTTCCTCGAAATTGATCAAAGAAGTTGAAGAGAATGAGGGAGTTAAAAAGCCTCTAGAATAAAATACCCATGAAGATGAAGATAAATTGAAATATAGCACTAATTTCATGGGTTTTTAATTGGAAGAAATATCCTAAAAGATCAAGGAACATGACTCTTTGATTCACGAAAAAGTTATACTACCTGAAGATAAAGTTTAATGAATGAAGGAGGCTTGTGTAGGGAATATTATTACAATTGAGGAAAACAAAATCATTCACGATATGAAATGTCTCGAATTGGTAGCTTAGTCGGCCAATCATAAGAATAATAATATTGAAACTTCATAAAAGGATATAGATTCTACCGATACCCTATGTTCATTGGAGTATTAAAAAGTTACAATGCCTCCAATATTTGGTAAGAAGAGCTTTACATCCATTAAGGATCTATCACAAGAATCTAAGAATAATCAGGTACCATTCATACAATCATATACTAATGTTACTAACTGTATTACAATGAATTGTGTATTTTAAAAAAAAATTGAACAAGTATGGGTGAATAAATATGATAATAAACCTACCACCATAAATAAGGTGAATAGGAAATAAGGTATGTAATTTGTTTTCCCACGTAGAGAAAAAACTCCATAAAGAAGTCCCAAATGTTTGATATATAAGATATCAGGGAATCTATATTTCTGGGTCAATGATGTTTCTAAAATATATTTATGCATTGTGCATTGATTTTTTGGCAAAATAATCAAAATATAAAATCATAGAGGAATCCTATCTGAATGGGGGATAAAACAACAGAAGAAGAGGAAACATCCATAGTTCCTAAAGAATCAAAATAATGTAAAAAATTTGGAATTCTTAATAACATTCGTGATGTAAAAATTGTTAGTGGTCAAAATGTTTGTACATGATCGTCTCAATATGTATGAAAATATGATAATAAATGAAGATCACAAAATATGACATGGAAGGATGAATAAACCTTGGGAATATATCAGAATAATATTAATAATATAAATCCTCCCAGGAAGGTACCAATTTATAATTGTGAGAAAATTGTGGATTCTAAATAAAAGTAGTTGAAGGCTAGTGCATCCAAAACAACTAATAAGAGGTATTACACTCAGAATAACCCATACGGATGATCCAAACATGCACCATAATTAATAATGAAATGTTAGTTATTCGGCCTAATTATTTATAAATAATGATAAAAATTGAAGATACATAATTTATAGCTAGTGAAAAAGGGAAAAAATATTCAATGTGATGAAAAAAAATTTCATAAGTGTTTTTCAAGAAAATGAAAATCTTTTGTTAAAGAATTTAGTACTGGGAGATTCAAGAAATCTATCCACATTGAAATTGTTTGTTTAACCTCACTAATGAAACAAGAAACAATCTTACAGAGGAGTAATAATGTATCATCCATGAAGTATATTATGACGAAAATTTATCCACTCAATGTATAATATGATGTGAGGAGATCCATTTTTCCTCATCATAAATCAGAACAGATGTTTACATGTGTAAGCAAGAATATTGAAGAAAATGGTTGAGCTTTTTTGAGAAGATAATATCAACCTTTATATTCATATTAATGAACAATGGATGATCCACCTTATTTCCTTAATCATTGATTATTGTATTTGTATATATAATTTAGGGAATTAAAGGGGAATCATATTCTTAGGTGGTGAATGTGATGCGTAGTAAGTGTTCTCAATTCATGATTGCTACGATGAAGAAGATACCACCATTCAACGAATCATCAATTGATATTTATATACTAATATGATGGAGGGAAAACCTTGATGAATTTAAATAATATGATGCTGTATTCTGGATAGTCAGGGAAAAGTTGATTCCATATTTGTTTGATCTTATTTCTTGTTAATCTTAAGAAAACATTTTCCAGAAGAACATATTTTGTGATGTTGGGATTGTTGTCCTATAAGGACTATCAAAATTTGATGACCCTTTAAAGTGTATTATCTATAATGTAATGTCCTAAAATCTCATTTTGATGAGGTCAACCATTAGGAAGATAATGATAAATTTTTAACTTGAGGGGGAGAAGTATATATAATCTTCCATAATTATTATTTTAATTAATATATAATCTTATTATTTTGGAAATTTCTTGAAGATCATGTTGTTGGCCATGGTATGTCTCTATTAATCTCCCATCATTGGTTATCAATAATAAGAAACATATTACAAGGGGAAAATTAAATTAATCAATGGAATAAGAAATGTGGACGTTCCCCATGTTCTCATATCCAACCTATTGAACTTGAATATTTTTTATCTATTTATTGAAGAGAGTAACAGAGTTCGAGGATGAATATTCATAGAAATATTTATCTCACATTTTTTAATTACATCCACGAATGAAATTGAATAATCTTTGAATAAATGTATATGATTTTTTGTTTCTTAAGGTATCATGATTAGTTTGTAATGGGGAACTTTTTTTACTATAAAAAATCCTCTTATTTTCTAAATCTAGAACAAATTTAGTTGTATTAGAGTGAAATTACGGAAGGATCATTGATTAATTTTGGAATGATACATTTTATCCTATGAAATTTTAATTTCGTGTCAATTAGGGTGAGAGAAAGTGATATTTATGTTTGAAAGGAAAAGGGGAGAGATAATATAATAGTTCCCCATATTGAAACATGAATTTGGAATGAAACTTGAAGGTATTTACAAAAAATACAATGGGGAGATTTAAGAGACCACTTTGTGTATGGATTGTAATTTTTTTAAATTATTTTAATTTGTGGAAAAAGATGATCCATACAATTGGAAAATTACATTGATGTTAATATGATAATAAAGTTCCAAAGATAATAGGGATTGGATGAAATACTGAATTCTTGAAATTCCATGAATCATGTGAATGGTTTGAAGACATTGAGTTTCATGGTGATAATTATGAATTGTTACAGATTACTTCATGGTGATTTTGGTATAGTTGTTATGGATTCCATCATTGTGATTCCTGTAGAATTGTTATAGATTAATAGAATTGGATCTCATGCTCGAGAAATTCTACATTTTGTAAACTATGATGATTTATGAATTTAACATATGTTAAAAATACACATGTCATAAGTGAAACATTTTTTACATTATATAAGAAGGATTATTCGGCATTATTTGGAATTTATATTCCAAAAATTAGGGAAGAAGATGAATTAAAGGTTATGAAATATTATAAAGTTATATGAGAACCAAGAATGTTTAATTCTATGAAATTTCGAGATTATAGTTTGTATGAAGGAGAACCGATCCATATAATTAGTGGATGAAGGCTTAATGAAGAATAAATGGTAAGATGGATTTATAATTGATGATAAATTGTGAAGGGATTGAAGAGTTGTATACTATTGTTCAATTTGACGAGGATAAAATGAATTTCATTATGAATTCCATTATATACATGGTTTTTTAACATTGAATTTTTTGGGGATTTATCTGAAAAGTATGAAAAACCTAGTATATTGGCCATCCAGCCTCAACTGAGAGCTTATGTGGAACATTAGGTTGACTGATTCTAAAGGAGGCCAGCCAAGCTAGCTCAGAGGTAGCATGGACTATTCTGTGTAATCCATGGGCACACCTCGAGGCATGCATGTTGTAGGAAAATAGCATGCAAAGAAATGGGTGATTAGAACACCGACATGACCGTAATGGGTTGATACTGAGAATGAGAGAGTATAATTCCTAGCCTCTCCCTACAACTCCTGTTTTATATATCATGGAGAAACCAGGAGAGTTTGATGTGGGACATGTTTTTATTCACATTGTTCACAAATTTAAATGAATGGAATGATCATAGGTGTTAATTCCATCTCACCCCTAGATGATTTAAATTCATACCATCCAAATTGGTTATCCATAATAACATGCACATCTCCATATGAATGGTTACTTGGTCCACTTTTTTCTTTATTTCCCTGTTGATATTTCCTTATCTGAGGATTCATGGTATTTGTATAATCATCCTAGCTAGAACTATTCTACTAAGGATATGTATTTTTTTTCCCTCATCACATCTAGGCATATGACATCTATGAAACATGAGAGTTTTCCCAAACACCAGACACCAGAGTACTGTGATAAAAGCACTAAATATGACCAATCTAATTGTAATTTTGACATTATCTAGGTGGTTTCATACACTACAGATTCATGTGGTAAAAGGAACCAAATTTAAAACATCCAAATTTTATCTTGGGTCTTTGAGGAAGGTTCATTGATCCAGTTGTATGCTTTTGGGTCACACTTCCACCTTGGAAATAGGTATCTCTCCTTTTCTTGCTCTCATTATTAGAGTTCCCACCATTTCTTGTAGGTATCAACATATTTCTTCTAGCCATGCCTCCTGAGATGTCTCTTTCAAACACTTTTTATTTGTTTACCGTACCAATATAAAATGCTATGCATATAATGACATTATTTGAGTGAATTTCATGCCTCAACCCCGATTAAAAAAATATTTTCCTTCAAAGACACACTCACAAAAACATTAGGTTTGAATCATAAAAAATTCATAAATATAGTAGTATACTCTATCACATTGAGGTTCTTCTAAATGAAGATGAAAAATTCCACCATTCTGTGAATTTTTTTCATTAAAGGATAGAATTGTTTGTTGAACAATTCCTCAAAATCCTCCCACGCCACGCCTCATTCCGGTTTATCGTGATGTTCTAAATCACACCATTAGAACGAAACATCTTACAGGATATACATCTAAAACATTACTTTCAACTCTGTTGGTGTGCCAAAGAAATCAAACATTAAATCCATCCAATTCAGCCACACATCAGCCATCTCTAGCCCAAAATTACTAGAGAATATGTTTGGATTAACCTTCTAGGTATTGATATATGGACACCATTATTTTGTTCATCTCTATAGTTCCATATATACATGGATTGATAATCATGGACTATAATCTTAACCACTTATTATTTCACCTGTGGAGCAGGTGAAACCACATTCTCATCAACCTCTTCCAGTTGGCTTCTACGATGCATACCAAGTTTTATTTTTGAAGAAACATAACAAATGACACATGTGTCACTCCCTAGAATCTAAAGTATTAACAATTTCATATTCAATCATAGAGAAAAAATAAAAAAAATACTTACAAATTTAATCGTTTTCTATGGTAAACCATTTTGGAAGAATTTCACAATTATTTTTAAAATTAACTCATTTTTAAAATACCAAAACCATTCTATTTTCAAAATCTCCTGTTTGAAAATCATTTCAAAATTTTTCAAAAATGAAAACATTTAGACCAAATCATAAATCATTATTCAATATGAAATATGAACTTCTAGTGCGAATTCATGTCTACAATGAATGTGTGGATATTTTTGTTGGATAAACACATCAAAGTGATATTACACTCCTATAAGTGTTTTCAAAACACTTATATTCCCATCTCTATGGTAGAATTATGTTCATCGTAAAAAAGGTTGGCTACATCTTTTTATGCTCTATATTTCATGTCCTGACAATCCTACTCCATTTTACCAACTCATCACAATGAATGAACTAAAATATCTTCTAACTCCAAAATTGACCTAACTTATACCACCTATAAGTCAAGGACCTAACAAGCTAATAAAACTTGTTTCACACAAACATTTAGACCGAACAAGAATGATACCACTTGTATCATCCCTCCCACTCATTGGCTTATGCCAAGGTGGATTTTCATCTTGGACTTAAGTGAAATATCCAGGGCATCAATTGGCTAGAAATAAATGCCAAGGGATTCAATAAAATTGGTGGATGATTTTCCCATTGAATATAAAAAATTAAAACAAAAAATTCCATAAAAAAACCACAATATGATGCATGATGACAATGTAAAAAAACTCCATTAATACCATTGATATCAAAACCAATACAAAACAGAGTACCTCAATAGATTACATCCAACATAAAAGTACTTAGTGGGAAAAAACAAAAGATACTCATAATACATTAAAGACATCAATCCAAGGTCCAACTCCAACATCAACTATCATAGAGCCCCAATAAATAAGAGTGATGTTGTCTATTTTCCTATGTCTCAATAAAAAAAATCTAAAAAATCACGAAATTTCAAAATCATGGGTGAGTAATAAAACATAGTATTTTTCCACTATTGACATCTCTACTCATGAATCTAGGATAGAAGAAGTTTCCACAATTATATAAATAACTTTATAAAATAAATTTTAAAATAGTTCCACAGTTTATATCAAACCCAAGTAGTTTCACTCCAAAATATATTTCCAAACATAAAAGTATTACTAGTGAAGCACCCAAATCATTCATTAAACCATTTCACATTCCTTTTTGGAATACACATTTCATAGTTCACCACACACACACTCATGTAGTCTTCTATGATAGTTCCATACTCCTGATAAGTTTCTCGTTAATCCCCAAAGTCATCACAAAGTGGCCAATCTCCTTGTTTCATAATGACACACACCCCTTATCCAGGGTCCTGTCCCATTTAACCCCAATTTCACACAACCCTTATTGAGGGTCACATCGAAATAATAAAATTACACAAACCATGTATTCCAATACCATTATAATTAATCCAAATCATTCAATTTGAATAAAACTATTCCTTTATTGAAAACCATTCCAACATTCTAATTTCCAAAATCCAAAACATCCCTATTTCTAAATCAAAATTTTAAAATCATGAAGAAAAGACCTTTACACAACCAATTTCTGAAAACCGAAAAACCATCACTAAAGGGGGTTTCATCCATTCTTTTCACAAAAATTTCACCAAAAAATGTACTTCAATTTAAATAATTTCAAACCATGAATTGATGTTATAATAATTTTAGTCAAGAGTGAAACCACCTATCTTGAGAGTTTTGGATAAAATGAATAACAACAAGAAACACCCACAAAATCTGGTTGAATCTCCAAAAACCCTCTTTAGATATCTTCCCTATCATAAAAAATTCCAAATATAACCATGATTGGAATAAAAAAATTTTATATTTCCTCGAAGTAATATATATAATAATCCAATAGAGGGATGATTGTAGATTTAAGAATTCTTTTGAAAAACTACCAAAAAAGAAGACTTTCCATGGAAATTGATCTTCATCGCACAGAGAAACTCCGTCGAATAACCTCCAAATAAATGGGCAAATAATCCTCAACCATTAGCGGGAATAAATCCTATGTAATGGAAAATTTGGAGAAAAAATTTACTATTTTAAACATAATATCAACCCATATACACATTAATATGATATTGATTTTAATCCTTGCACGGTTAGTTGTAGGGTTTCGAAGGATGTGTGATAACCTTGCACCATCCTTTACCCTTATAATTACCTCACAAATTTGTCAAACACATTTAGAGAAACCATGCAGAAACCATGGATGTGATCATTTTCTTACTTTTCATGATTATTCCTAGGTGGCCGCACATTTTGGCCAAACTGTGTGCCTTGATTGTATACCTACCATGAGTCCCCAATCTCATTGTTCATGGTTTCCTATAGTATTTTAATGGATTTTACTAACCATGATCCAACCATGTACTTATATAAATTCCTCATAAACACTCCAAATGTCATCCAAACCATCCCAAATATAACCCACATACATTAAATACTTAAAATAAAAAAAGGGCTTACATTAAAGATATTGATTGGGATAAAATGTAGGAGAAAAAAAGATATAAATAGTTCATGAATGTTAATAGATTAAGAAATGGTTATAGGGACTTATATTTGAAATGGAAATGTGAAGGTCTTGAAGATTTATTATGGATTCATAGCATTGGATGTCACACATGTGTAATTCACTATGTTTTTAACTGTGACGATTGATGAATTGGTCCTATGGTCAAAATAAATGTGTTATAAGAGATTCATTTTTAGAAAAAAGAAGAAGGATTATTGGATGTTCTAGGGTATTTATATTAAAAATGTATAGAATAATAGGAATTTAAGGTCATGCAGTATTTTAAGGTTTAATGAGAACCATGCAGGTGCTATCTTGAGTAATATTGATATTGTAGTTTTCAGGAAGTATAAACACACCATATAATTAGTGAATTAAGGATTAAAGATGAAAAAAAATTTATTTGTTTTTATATTTGAAGATAAATTTTAATGGGATGGAATAATTTTTATGGAATCATAGAATTGGATTTCACACTTAATAAATTCTCAATTGTTGTAAACTATTATGATTTATACACTGATTCTATATTCAAAATACATGTGTCAGATGTGAAATATTTTTTACAACTAATAATAAGGATGGTTTGATGTTATTTGGAATTTATATTCTAAAACATTTATAAAAAGAGGAATTGAAGGAAATGAGGTATCTTAATGTTGAATGAGAACCATGGAATTGTTATCTTGATGAACATTGAAATTGTAGTTTTTATGAAGGAGAACCACACCATATAATTTATTCATCAAAATTTAAATATCAATAAATTGTTACATGGAATTATATTTGAATATAAATTGTTATGGGCTTGAAGAATTATTATGGATTCATATCGATGGGCGTCAAAGTTGAAAAATCTCTATTTTTGTAAACATTGATAATGGATGAACTGATCCGATGTTAACAATATATTTTCTAGAAGTGACACATTGTTTACAACAAATAATAATGAGGATTTGATGTTATTTTTAATTGATATATGAAATTTTATGTAAGAAGTGGAATTGAAGGTCATGCCGCATTTTAATGTCTCATGAGAACCATGCAAGTGTTAACATGAGAAATATTGGGCTTCAAGATTGAATGAAGGATAACCAGGCCATATAATCAGTTCATTAAGGGATTAAAATGAATAAATTTTTAGATTTATTTATATCTTAATACAAATTGTGAAGGTCTTGATGAAATGTAAACTATAGTTCTAATTGTTGAGGTATCATGCATTTCATACTGAATTACATTATACGTAATGTTTTTTAACAATGTATTTTTTGGGGGTTTATCTATAAATTATTTTATGAGCTGAATGGACATTGTCAACGTAGATCATAGGTGAGAAATGGGGTCAACACTCCTAAAGAAGTCCATCCAGGAAAGAACGCAGGCAACACGTTGTTCCGTGTGTGGGCTATGGGTACACCAAAAAGCATTCATGATAAGGGATAATATTCTACAACAAAGTGGGAGTAAAATGCTCCCGTAGAACCAATTAGGGTGGTATGGGGTGGGGAGAGGATAATTTTGAGCCACTCCACACAACACTTGATATTTATAGTGTATAGAAACTGGGAGAGGTTTTGTTGTGGAATGGGTTTTTGAACATACTATTGACCTATTTAAATAATTGGATAGATCATTTAGGAAGATGATTTTCATGTGTTTATGAATATATGACTGTGATATGAACACCATAAATAATTAGTCCAATTGAAAATTAATAATTATATGAAATTCAGCGTAACATAACAACTATTCAAGGAAATAAAATCGTTGTATTTTTGGAAATTAATGATATGATTCACACAATATAAAGATTGGGATTTGAATACAGTGAAATGTTGTGATCATGTTCATAAAAATGGATAGAAACATCAGCCAACAGGTGCTACTGATGCTCATATTATTACATGAGCTCCCATTTTCTAGAATAATATAGCCTCTCTACCCCACACTTTTGCGTGAGGTGGTAAAGAGTTCCATAACCCTTTGTGGCCTCTTGAATAAGGGGGTTCCTTCAAACCAATATGGTTTCAAGATGGAGATGAATCTGTAGACATGTGAAAGGTGCTTACACCCTCATCGTGCTATGAGAAGGTGGTCATTTATGTGAATAATTATGTGTTCATAAAGAATAAATACTGTGAACATTAAAATGGTGTGTAATCAACCTTTTCATGCTTCGTGATGAAGAACTAGTTCCATGAATCTTACAACTTGTTCCATAGTGAATGAATTATTTTTAATACCAAGGTGTTTTGTGAATAAATTTTACTTATAAATCATATAATTAAGATACTAAATATCTAGTTGATACAAACCATACATAGAAGAACAAACTAACATATTTTGTATGTACAAAGTGAACAATACATGCACATAAGAGCATACTTGAATGAGTAAAAAGAGGAACTAAAACAGTTTTGGTTTTTATATAACAACAACTGCATTCATAAACAGAATATTAAGGAGACAATACTATCTTCTTGATCTTAGTGGTCTAATAACTAATGATGTTTCAGATTCTTAGACATTTTTATTACATTTCAACTATGAAAAAATAAAAAAATATTCCATATAAATTGAATGTTCAAAAAGATCAATCATCATTTGTACAACATATCTAATATTTTTTATGGTTCACATTCTTGCTCTCCCCACATTCACTCTTGACTCCTAAGGAGACATAAATAATATTTTGCATGGTTCCTCTATATGGTCTCCCTATTAGAACACCCGAGGAGATGGTCTCCTTTGTTATAGGCCCCTTTTCACATTTAAACCATGAAAAAATGTATCAAATTAAAAATAAGATTAAATTCCAACCATATAAACCTATTCTTCATACAACATAACTGATATTTCTTTGTACCAATACTTATACATGTGCTCCCTATGAGCACCCAAGCCACTCTCTTGCTCGGCACACCCATCATTTCTGACAAGGGGTCGAATGCCCAACTAATTAGTGTCGATAGTCCCCCATGAGCACAATATCCACTCTATTCCTCTGATTTACCGTCCGCACACTAGCCACTCTCTTCCTCGGGCTGACCATTATTTAATGCTATGAGTCAACAAATCACCTAAGTAGTGTCAGGAGTCCCCTTTACTGTAGGCATTTTTTTAATATAATACCTAAACTAATATTTCATAAATCAAAATTCACAATATGATTAAATGCCAACCATACTCAATCATTATTCAAGCAACATAACAAATATTTTTCAATGTTCCTCTACCTCTACATGCACTCCCTATTGGATTTGTTTTACATTTAAACCATGGAAAAAAATATCTCTTATCAAGCCGAATTCATACATAGATTCAATGCGAGTCATAGAAAAGTATTCTTCACACAACATAATTTATATGTTTTTCATTTATCCTCTCACACTACATGAATTCCCTTTGAGAACATTATCCACTATCTTCATAGGCCCGCACATAATAGTTGTCTAGGGGTTGATTTCCCAACTAAGTAGTGTTGGAAGTCTCATTCTCTATAGACCACTTCTTTAAATTTAATCCATGAAAAGAATGAATATATTATACAAATCCAAATTCACAAAAAAAGTTTCCATTCTCACAATACAAAACCACTATTCCTAAAACATAACTATTATTTTTTCTCGGTTAATCTGCCACTAAATGTGCTCCCTGTTACCACACTAGCTTCTCTCTTCCATATAAATCATCACATTTATATTTATTCATTACAATAAACTCTTCCAACCAAATATCCTTTACAAATTATGATTATTTACCAATAATATTTCAAAGCAAGAAAACCAAACTTCAATTAATGGAACAATGAATTTGTATCAATCAATTTTATTGACAACATTTACTAAAAAATTATTAAATTAATCAATTTGGGATCTTCAATATCCCCTTTTTTGGATACCCATTTCACTAAAAAATTCAAGGTTTTCTTCTCACACATACAATAATTTCAAAGATAACTATGGGAAATAATTAATAAATTCAACTTATTCTATAACAACTCAACTCTTCTTTTTTCATTCCATTAATCAACTAATTTCATAAGAGAAGTAATTTCACAGAAAACAAATTTATTTTGCTGGATAGGAGAGAATAACTTTTCTTAATGGAATGATTCATCAATTAATCCTCTATATTTGAATGTGGGAAACCCCTATATAGGAAACAACGGCTATCAATTTAGACATCAAAGATGTCAATATAAACATTAAATGTTATGCCAACAGTAAATCCATCTTTTAGAAGTTGTTCAAAACATATTCAATTAATCTCTTGCGTTAATCTCAATAAACTGATTGAAAACGTTCAGTCAAATTATTATCAAATTCACTTCCCATTTATTATCAAATTATATTTTCCTCCCCTTATGATTCAGAATTTTCATTCATAATGAAATAGGAAAAAAATGTCTTTATAATGACAATATTCAATTTCAAGGTGTTGGTAGGAGTAGATGACTCAATAGGATGGTGAATCGAGTATCTATAAAAAATTATTATAAAATTAGTCCTTTGAAAAAATACCCCCATTAAAAATATTATGAAATTCAGTCTGTAGTGAATTTATTAATGTCTGGAATGTTCAATTAATTTCTTAGAAGACTGATTTGTCCCCATATTTACCAATAATAGATTAGTAAAACTTCTAGAACTAATCTACAAATTCAAAATAGGTATAAACATTATCTAAACTAACTATAAAAGTTAAATTTTTTTAATTTGAATGGAATTAAACAAAGACCTAATTAAAATAAAATAAAAAATACACAGCAGATAAAAACAATAGTTTAAATCTCAAGTAGAGACTTGTTCCCCTCCACATGGTGATCACATACCACCAAGCCGTTTATTTTATAAAGATTTTTATCCACACCCTGGATCGAGGTTCACAACAACATAATGGGTTTTCTAGGTCACACATGACCTATACCATAGTTATTCGTGGGAAAACTAACAAACAGATCACACACGATCTCTTCGACTATTCTATGTGGGATACCAGAGTAATAATTGATTGAGTGTGAGGATATTTAGTAACCTCCGGTGATGCATAGGAGATAGTGTGGGTGAAACAAACAGATGCCCAAAGACATCTCAAAAAGTAATCACAAGATCACAATAGAGTTATAAAAGAATAATAGTGTTTAGAAATCTCTGTTTGTTGTGCAGTAAAGCATTGGACTCAAGTGATGTAGTGAATATAATATTTGTGTCCTCTTCTAGAACTCATATTCGGAACAGAGTATCGCAGACTCTATACACTAGATTCTAGGAGTGAAAATATTTATCTCTTTGATGATAGGATTTTCAGAGACCGTTACAGGTTTTCAATTTTAAAATTAAACATCTTGTTTACTCATGATTTGAGTTCTTATATTTTCAATGTTTCCCAAATTTTCATAGTGTACCATTCTCTTTCTCGTTATATTTTTAAGGATTCTCTTGTAATTAGTTTATACTTCATGGTCTAGTAGGCATGAAGATCTCCCCACATTCTTATACCTCATAATATCTATGGATAGTCCTATGAACAACATTTAATAATGTTAGAAACATTCATTTTCCTAAATATGACTGTTAGAAATAAATTTGAATTTATAAATTTGAAATAATATTTATGAATATAGGTGAGTCATATGTTTTGATGAATCATTTTCATCGGTCAATAATCATCATTCTATCATCATTGATCTTTCATCATTAATTTTTCTTCGTCGATCTATCAGGATCGTTGAGTCATTTCCATCGCTATTGATGAGTCATTGTATCAGTGAGTCATTTATACTATTGTTCTGTCAGTATCATTCTAACATCATCAGTTTTTCATCGCCGGTCTGTGATTATCATTCTATCATCATCAGGCTATCATCCTCAGTTTTTTCATCCTATGTCTTTCATCCTCGGTCTGCCATCATTGTTGTGTCGTTCATCGCTGTGTTGATCATCGGTTTGTCGAACAGTGGTGTGTCGAACAATGGTGTATCGACCATCGATGTGTTGAACATCAGTGTGTCAGACATTGGAGTGTCCAACATGGGTTTTTGTAACATGGGTGTGTCTATCATCGGTGTGTTGATCATCAATGTTCCCAACATCGATTTCTCGAACATCGGGGTATCGAACATCGGTGTCAGGGACTCTGAGAAAATTATGAAGTGTTTGTCTTACACGGAACACTAACTAATAAAGTAAAATACAAATATACATGTAAACATACAATTGTCATCATATTAAAGCATAAATATAGTTTATTTTATTATGGGAGATTATTGTATAGTATGAATTAATTAAATTACATAGAGATATTAAACGACATGAAATAGTATAGTATATAGATTTACATTATTTGTGATTTTGAAAACTACTATATCATAGAGGGTCCAACAATCTTCCTATTTTTTATTATAAAAAATTATTAAATTCATTTAATTTTAATGAATAAAAATAACATTAGTTTTCATACATCACTGAATGTGACTGTTCAATATAACAAATGTTTTCCTTTGTTAATGTTTTTTAAAAAATGATCCCCCTAAAATATTGCATCAAAGAAAATATATGTATATAGATTATTTTGAGTGCATTCCAGGTGTCCTATTCCATAGTTTCTCCCCCTGAATTTAATAAAGTATGCCTAAAATTTTATCCCTCTTTTTGGATTAGCATAAAAATTTAAGAAGAGGAAAACAGAAAAAAGAGAAATATCATGAGAATATGAAAATGATTTCCATTAATATGAGAAATATTACAGTTAAAAAAATAAAATGATAAATTCGTTTCAAATTTGAAAACCACCACTAAGGGTTTGGATGATGAGGTTCTTTGCCTTTATCCTAAGTATCAGGAGTAGGATCATATGTTTTGGGTGTGGTAGTAGGAAGAGGTGGCTTGAAGAGAATACTAGGCAAGGTAACACCTGTAGAGACATTTTCTTCAAGGCCATGCCTTCCTTTTGATATCATGAAACTGGTAGATTTCTCTATAATAACTAGTCGAATATGGGAATGAGCCTAAGAGAGAGTCACTGGGGCAGGAGGCAGTGAGATAGTGCCAATGGAAGCAGTAGGAGGAACCCCAATTGCATCAGCCTGAACATGTAGATATGGCTTGAGGTGCATGATGAAATCATTATTGATTCCCCCAACATATTTCATAAATTTTTCAAAATCATCCTAATTATCGATGAATTAATTCAGTAGTGTAGCAAACTCCTTCAAATGAATCATTTTCCTCTTGAAGGCTACTATTACTGGAAGAATCCTGTGGTTTTCATCTAGAAACTCGAAGTTGTTGATGAGAAAATGCTTTGTATAGATCTTAGTAAAGTACTTATCCACTTTCTCTCTGATCTATTTTTGAGTAAGAAAGGCTTCATTTGTGCACTCCCTTACAATATTGTAAAAACATTCTGTATTTCTATGTACCTTTTGAAGAGTTTCTTTTTCTGAATCCCTTTGAAGATTTTTTTTCCTCTAATCACAACAATGAGAGGTCATAAATCAGCAACAACACCTTTCATAATTGTAGAACTAGATGGACCGGTAATCATTTTTCCAAGATCATATTTCAACATATTCAAATAAATAATTAGTAGATGAGTCAACGAGTTTCTAAAAACATATGGTACACCACTAAATGAGGTTTTGAAATAAGAGGTTATTGAATTTAACTCATAGCTCATCTTCCTTACTTCTTCTCCCATCAAGGTATTATATCTGATGATGGTTTCATCTTTGGTAATGAGATTTGGTTGAATCTCCTAGATTACTATTCTTGCAATATTTTCCGCATCTGCATCCAAAATACCTATTTAAGTGTAAGAATCACTTATGGATCCAACTGAGTCTTTCACTAAGTCATATATATCATTTTTGAAAAGCTCTAAATCAGCATTTTTAACATAGTCACTATGCACTGGTTGTGCTAATTGCTCTACAACTGGAGGTGAAACCGGTGGAACATGTGAAATAGGTTCTCCTTCATCTCGGGCCTATGGAGTAGAAGAATGAGGTTCCCTGTCCTCATCAGAGTCATAATATATCCCAAAAAGAATGGGACCTATATTTCTATTCTACTCTCTAGAACAGGTCCAGTCTCTTAGGTCAATAGTGTCAATCCTGACTCATCAGCACTAAGGCTCAAGGAAAATATAATTTTCCTATTCCTATTCATCCTGAACAATAGATAAAAATACATTTCTATGCATAGTGACCTAATGAACATTTGGTTCTGTGTGAACTCAAGCCACTTAAACTTCTCTAGGAACTTCCTCAATCTAAGGAACCAGATCCAGAACCTCTTCCTCATGGCCAAAAGCCATAAGTTTATTATAATCCTGAATGATTTATTGATTTTAAACATTATAATGCGGAGATATATCCTCACAACCAGCATCCACATGATCAACATCCTATAGTTCAATAGGATCAGCATCACCAGTAGCTCCATTAAATAATTCCTCATTGGATCTGTTAACTACTTGTTGTAACACTTTTAACGAATCACTTTCATGCTCATCATTTACCCCGACATCATCATCATCATCATCATCACCATTATCATCATAATCCCCATCTGGCATACCCACATAACATTAAAATCTAGAAACATTAGTCTCTTCCTCTTCCTCATCACCATACAAAGGTTATCTTAACGGTAAATGGATAGGTGGACCTGCAGTTCCATTAGACATATCATTGGGGCATTCAGAAATATAAGGATCAATCCTGTCATCAAGAGTAGATCATTCTTCCCTTGGCAACATAGCCTTAGCTTCCTCATCATAATATATAGGTTCCTCTCCAGGTTTTAGGCCAAGATCAACTTGATCTTTTGGTCTAGTTGGATGATCAATAAGATTGAATACCTCTTATATACTTTCCTCATATCCTACCCATCATTTTACCCATGGAATCCAGAAAATATTCATTGTCTTGAAAATATCATTCTGATGGCAGAAACCACTACATGCACTTATCACTTCATCTCCATCTTCCAAACTTCCTAACTTCTATATCATGGAAGAGATTATCATAGGATAGTACAGACATGTTTCCTTATTAGATGGAATTATCATATCAATAATATGATCCATTTGATATGTAAAAAAGTTCACATTTATCCCATTTTTCAACAGATAGATCAGGAATACATCCTGATACATCACAATAGATAAATCTCACTTCCTTAGGAAGATATGATGTTAAATAAACTTAAAAATTACCCTTTCATCTCCAAAGAATTTGTTGGCAGTGGTCCTAGTTGATTCTCCACATCTATTTAGCTCCTTCATAGCATCATAAAAAAATTGAGATGGAGGTGGAATATTACCCAAATAATCATCATAAATACCTTAATGAGAAATTTCCATGAATTTAGCCCATTATTGAGATGAAAAATATATCTCTTTTCCCTTCACCATTGAATTCATCCATGCTTCCTCAGATTAATCCCAGGATATCTTCAATTGTTGACAAAACTCAAGTACTAGCTAGGGATTATAATGCCTTTCATTGTTTAAGAACCATCTCAACCACCATATATATTCTAGAACCCTCAACAAAAACACCTTGCATGACAGATGCCACTCAGCAGAGGCTTCCTTCTCAGATATAACCACTCGGAATTCCTTGCTTGGCTTTGCAGTCCAAATAGACTCGTCCTTTTGACCCTTAGCTGATGTATATTTTCCAAAATCTTGCATAGCTCACTTTTCTCTTTCAATTTTGAATTTTAGGATTCGATCCGGGGTCCAGGGTTGAGAGATAGAGTGAAAACTGGATGAAGGTTTTAAGGCACAGGGAATGTGGAAGGACGAAGTGGATTGAATTTGATTTATCATTTCAGAATCATAAAATCATAAGTCATAAAATTTAAATGAAAACAAAATAACATACAAAAATGTTGTTTTATTTAAAATATATATAATTACAATAGAGTCCTTAAATACATCGGTTTCAAGGAATTAGTTTTACACGATTAGTTTCACAGATCGGTTTCAAAGATCACTTATAATTGTCAGGACTTCTGAGATTTCTCATTCCTATTTCATTTCTAATGTAGTTCATTCTCTCGAAGGTTATGGGTTTATTGAAAATTTCAGCAAGTTGATGCTCAATCCCAATAAACTCAAGAGTTATATCACCCTTTTGATAATGATCTATCAAAAAGTGATTCCATACATCAATATGTTTTTTTCTAGAGTGTGAAATTGGATTCATTGAAATGTTAATAGAACTTTTTTTGTCATAGTTTATGGGGTTATGTCTGAATTGAAATCCCTAGTATAATAATGTGTGTTTCATCCATAGAATGTTTGCACAATAACCCATATCAGTAATGAATTTTTCTTCACCGGTTGATAATGAAACTGAATTTTTCTTTTTTACTACAACATGATATTAGCTATTTTCCCAAAAAGTGACATTTTCCAGAGGTACACTTTCTATCTAAATTACACCCACCAAAGTCAGCTTCTGAATAGAGAACTTAATAAAATAGTTGTCCTTTTGAATGGAACAATCCTAAATTAGTTTTATACTTTATGTATTTTAAAACTCTTTTAACAGTATTCAAATGTGACTATTTTTGGTTTTATTGATATCGTTCTCACATACACACACTAAACATAATATCTGGCCTACAGTTAGTTAAGTATAGTAAACTCCCAATCATTCCTCTATAAGAACTCTGATCAACTAGTTTTCCATTTTCATCAAGATATAACATACATGTAGAACTCATAGGGGTTTCACTACTCTTAATGCTATCAATACCATATCTTTTAAAAATATAATTATTGTAATTACATTGATTTAAAGTAATACCTTATTTTTTTTGATATATTTGAAAACCATGAAAATATTTACATTCACCCATCAAACTCATTTAAAATTTAATTTTCATTATTTATCAAAAATCATAACACATGGAATTTTTAGAAGATCCAAAGATAATATCATCTACATATATTTGAGCTATTAAGAAATCATTGTAAATTCTTTTTATAAACAAAGAAGAATGTGAAGGTCTTATTGTAAATACTTTAGAGATAAGAAAATTACTTAACCTTTCATACCAAGCTATTGGAGCTTATTTCAAACTATATAGAACATTAGATAATTTGAACACTTGTTTCTGAAAATGTGGATTTTTAAATCATGGAGGATGTTCAAAAAAACATCCTCAATTATATAACCTTTTACGAAATCTCTTTTTACATCCATTTGGTAATGTTTAAATTCCTATTGTGCTGCATATGCAACTGAGATTCTAATTGCTTCAATCCGAGATACTACTACAAAAGAATATTCGTAATCAATTACCTCTTCTTGATTATATCCTTGTGAACCAACCTATATTTGTTTCTAACTATATTTCTAGCTTCATATACTTTATTTATAAACACCCATTTGGTTCCTATGGTTAATGAATCCATTGGACTATCTACATGTTTCCAAACATTATTTCATTCAGTCTAGATAAGTTATTCATGCATGGAAATTACCAAAAATCCATCATTGATTGCATGGTAGATTTTTTTTGGTTCATGTTGTGATAGGAAATATGTATGTTCAACCCTGTTTCTCATGGAAGCTCTAGATTTTGTTCCTCTTTCTAAATATCTATCAAAAACATCTAAGGAATTATTTTTAAGGGTCCTAGTTGGTCTAGAAAAGGTACGACATGTTATTTCAGGTTGGTCATTTTGATCTAGTTCATTATGACTAGAATTTTGAGAATTTATATAACTGTATGTTTTCATAGATTCCATCACATTATAATTTTAGGTTTCATCAATAATGTCCAAATTGTAAAAATCCCCTTCAACATTCTCTAGTAATGTATTGTCCTCCTATTGATCAATTTCATCAAACATGATATGTAAAGATTCCACCGAAAATTGTGTTTCCTTATTAAAGACCCTATAGGACTTTATTGTCGTAGAATATCCATGAAATATTCCTTCATCACTATTGGAGGAAAATTTATATAAATTATATTTAGTGTTTTGAATATAAACCTTACATAAAAGCACTTTAATATAACTTACTTGGGTTTCCTATTATTCCAAAACTCAAAATGAGTTTTCTTAATGATGGGTCTAATTATGACTATGATTATTATTTAATAAACTATATTTATATCTTATTCCCAGAAATAAATTGGTAGGTTATATTCATTAATCATAGTTCATGCATTTTTTTGTAGGGTTCTATTTCTTCTTTATACCACATCGTTTTTTAAGGTGTTCTATGGGCAGAGAAGTTATTATTATATACATTTTGTGAGAAAAAAATTCAAAATCTTTAATTTCAAACACTCGACTATGATGAATTCTAAAGGATTTATTCTTAATTCCACTATGATTTTTTATAGTCCTAGTATACCTTGTAAAGTGAGAATAAGCTTCACTCTTGTGAGATAAGAAAAAGGCCTAGGTATACCTAGACAAATCATCAAAAATAACATAAACATAGTGCTTTTGAAAGTGAATCAAACAACTACATGGTAAAAATAAATCCATGTGAACCAACTCAATATGTTGGTAAGTAGTCACTTATTTCTTTGGTTTGAATGAGAATTTATGTTACATTCCTTTTTGATAAGGATTACACACCATATTGAATGGAAACTCAAATTTGGGTAGGTCATTAACTAAAACTTTTATAGTTAAATTCTTAAGAGTGTATGTTGCAATATCCATGTCTTCTATGCCAAATCCAAGACACATTATTCAAGGCATTTAGACAAGATACATAATGTGAGTCTAGTGTGTGAAGATTTATAGCATATACATTATCATTTGTAAATACAGTAAATACTAAGTTATTCTTAGAATAAAAAAGCTGGTATGAATAATTATTGAATTTTAAATTAAATCTGTCATCACACAATTGCGATAGGCTTATAAGGTTATACATTAATTCGTCAACATAAAGTACATTAGAAATTGAAATAGAGTTAGGGTTAATAGTATAGCCTAGGATAATGATTTTTCTGTTACCACTGTCAGAAAATGTGAAATTTCCTCCATTAATATTAATAATACTTTTAAATCAGGAATAATCCCCTATCATTTGTCTTGAAAAAAACATTGTCCAAGTACCACATCTTTTTACATGAGCTCTTTAAGCATTTTACATATAAAAAAATTCATCCATGAAATGACATTGGTACCAAATTTTTCTTGATCCACATAAGTTAGAGATATAATCTTTAGGAACCCACAACTGTCTTATGGGATTAATATATGCAGAATGCGGAGTGTTTGAAATGTAAACATTGTCTAGCCAAGATGAATTGGATGCAGTAAAAGAATTCTTGGAACTCGAACTTGCTGTAATATTCTGGTTTTTGAAAAAAGTAACATCTATTCCATATTAAGTAACAAAAAGGGGTTTGGAAAAGTTTATTTGAACCGGTTGATATCATATCCTATAAGTATACTTTGGAGATATTTTTTACCAAGAATTTGAGTATGATTATTTTTCCCATTGGTAAATATTTCTAAGACATTCTTCAATTTATCATTAGAGATTTTTAACTCATTGTTCTCCTTGAGCAGTTGTTCATTTTTCACTTTCTCAGTTGTAAGTTCAGATTTAACAGTCATAGTAAGAGCATGTTATTTCTGTAATCATTTATTCTCATCTTTATACTCATTACATTATTCTTACAACATGTGGAATTATTCAAATAATTCATCATTTTTCATATTCTCAGACTCACTTTATTTTTTATAATAATACGAATTATGTACCAGAGAGTCTAAGGTTACCTCAGTTGTGTTTTTCATAAAACACATATTAGAAATATAATCTTTCTCATTTTGAGAAGAAGTAGATTCACAAGAGATATCCTCCGAGGAAATCCAGGTTGACTTCATTTCATTCATATACTTTATATCCTTATTTTCATACTTTTTCTTATATTTTATATTTGGTCAATCAGCCTTGACATGTCCTTTACTTTTACATTCCTAACAGATTATTTAATCTAATTTATCATTTTTCTTTCAATTCTTATTCCAATTTCCCGTGATATCATAATTTCCATTGTAATTGGGCATTTGAAAAAAAAAATATTCTTCCTATAATATTTCATAAATCTTCTAGAGAGATGAGAAATTTCTTCATCAATGCCCGATGCGAATTCATCACTACTAGATATTTCAATAACAACATAAACTTTCTCCATGTCTTTACTTTTAAATGCATTTGTCTTGAAAGCTAAAAACATTTTTATGGGTTCATTATCTTATTGATTCATCACATTTCTTCTATATTAATCATTAATTTTCCAATTAACTGATTCACTGCCATCTTATCAATGTCGCATGATTCCCTAAAAGATACAGATTCCCCACATCATCTTTCTAGATAGCATAAAAGATTCATTATATTATGTTCATTGGCTATAACAACTCCTCCTAAAGAGATCATGGTGTTCACACATTCACTGAACCTAAGATACATATCAGAAATAGACTCATCAGGATTCATTTTAAAGATTTCATATTTAATAGTATATGTATATAATACCATTTTATTATGATTAAATGTTCCATCATGAGAAACAGACAGAGTATTGACAGAATTTATCCATGAATCAATGTTTTGAAGGAGCACCGTGACGTTGGACCCTTAGAAGTTAGATTTGTTCCTAGTGGGAGGTGACGAGTGACACCAAACCACAAACCAGAGGATGGCGTACGAGCGGTGTCATTGGAATCCAATTGCGGGAACAAATAATATTGAACCACCTTCAAACGCGGGCATTTCTCCAAGGACTCAAAGTGGGGGATTTATTGTTTTACGCATTTTAAATTATTTTCCCTCTTCCCCATTATTTAATAATATGAAGAGTGAGGACCAACTAATTAACTGTTTGATATGCGATACATTTTTTGGCGGGATGTTGTTGCAGGATATCTTTGAAGGGTTTTTTATGCTGTATAATACAATTGATTATTAAACCCTTAATCTCCCCACATGTTTACCAGATAACGCGGAGGGCACGAGCCTAATGAACCCATCTCAATCCCTCTCCTATCTTGTTATCCTTGTGACTCCATGGAATACCTATAGCATGGTGACACCAACCAACTATGTTGGGAATAGCGTGTCGACACATGTCACAAGAGGAGGCCACAACACAAAGTCACGATAGTCATCGCAATGGTCAGCACTGATCGGTTGTGGAGGAGGAGTGGTGTACCATCGCGTGTACACGGTGGGCAAGATTCCATGACTCGTCAGCAGCAGTGAAGGGAGAAGGTGGTTGGATTATCGGCCGACCGCTTACGGGGAGGCGACATGACTAGCACACTGTCAGTGTACAAGAAGCCATGGTCGATGCCACATCTGAGGCTGAACACGCACCTTTTGCGTGTTCAGCGGCAACAAAGTGGGTCGCGCGAGGCACCTCCGCACCGCAAACCGAACACACTCCGGACCGTTCGGGTGTTCGGGAGACCGAGGGGTGAAACACCCTGCACCGACTAGGGTGGAACCAAATGTGGGCCGTGATCCCCCTCAGATGGGGTGGCCTCCCTTGCAGGCCGGCCCAGACCTTGGCCTAGTGGGATGATTCTGTCGCATGCCAGCCCGTACAAATTCGGGCCGGGTCAGTCCGACTGGGTCGGACAGGACCCGGGACCATAATCACATAATGGGCCATATCTTGAGAATCAGACGTCCATTTGATGGTCTGTTTGTGTCTTTGGGGCCCTTATAGAAAAGGAGGATATTTTGGAATGTTCAATGATGGACGTAGAGGTGTGATGAATGAATTGAAGGCTGGTTCTCCAAATCATGAAATATGCAGAACCGTATGGCTGACTGATACCTGAAGACTGTTGACTTCCAACTCTATGTGACTCAACTGCCTAGTGGGAAGTGTAACTATGTCACATGACATTCCCATGGTAGGGAGAAACTCTGTGGGACCCGGAAGACCCACGTTACTCACCAAGAGGAGTACCTCAGCAAGCCATGGTGGGGAGCTGCTCTATTCGACATGATAGACCCACGATACGTGATGGGGAGGGGTACCTAAGTAGTTCATGGTTAGTGGGAAGCAGCTCTGTGTGACCCAGAAGGCCCAATGTTCTTGATAGAGGAGGACTTCTCCAACAGTCAAGGTGTTTGACAATTGTGATGGAATAAGTTTTCGATCCTGTGTGGGTAAAATCCTTTGTGGGATTGATCCTATGTGGGTCAGTGCATTCTGATCCTATGTGGATAATTGTGGGGGATTGTTTCCAATCGACCCTATATGGGTCACACACCATATGGTCCGATGCATTTCCTCTTGATAGAATGAGATGATCTAGCATCGTGAAAAATTATCTGTTCTTCTATAGTTCATTGAAAACCTGGTTTGAGCTAAGACTCTGTTTGAACTAAGACATTTACATCTATGGTAAATTTACCTTTTTGGTAATATTTTCATGGTGATACCTGCATGGAACTATTACCTTCATGGTACTATCATCATGGTGATACTTGTGTGGTACCTCTATCTCCGTGGTGTATCATGCGTGCACTTCTACCATTGCGGTGTTACATTTGTTGTATACATACATCATGTATGAGATGAGTATATCTCGATAACATAGGTATATGTATGATCATATACCTATGTAGGATTGATGTATTTCTTTGTGGTTTTAGTTATGTGGAACATTAGTAGACAAACGAGGTCTTGGGGTCCCTACTGAGTATCATTATACTCATCCATACATGGGATTCACCCGCACCTTATTGTGTCTTGTGTAGATGTCGTACAACACTGATCGATGCTGAGGTAGCCAGGATGGGACGGTGCTCAGAGGTGGACCGTTTAGCATTACATGGCCCAGGGACTACTGATCATGAGTTGTACCTACCCGTCAGATAGGATCCATGGTGGACTATCAATGAGAAGTTTATCACATTTTCAGCAATTTTTTTAATTTTCATGCGTACATGTAATTTTCGAGTTGGGTTTGTATTCTAGTCCCTTTTCATTCAACACTCTTTTACAATAACAGTTTACTTCACCGATTCTTGTTGTTTTGTTCTCGGACCATGTGTTTTTATAGTTTTAATGGCAGTTCCTTCCCGTTTTATGGAAAATTACTTTCGGTGCTAGTCACCATCCCCTGGCCTAGGGAAGGGGAGATTATGGTAGTCACGACATGGGCCCTGTGGGATAGGTCATGAAACTAAATAATATTGAGGAGAGTAGTTCGGGTGGGGAAGATGAAGTAGGAGACCTTCAAAAGGTCGTAGTAGTGCAAGATATGAAAATGCACGATTAGTAGAACTGTGAATCACAGAACGTGCAAGAGACGTGATCGATGGATAATGACATTATGGTTTGAGAAGGTACTAAATGAATATTGAATGTTTCTTTATTTAGATATGAGAAAAATGACATGGAGAAACATGAAGACTTTCTAGATTGATTTGATGAGGAGTACTCAAAGGATAACATTGATCTACTAGTGTATGAGGTCGTTACACTATAGTTGAAGGGAGGTAAGGATGTTTTAGAAAACATGAAAATTTTCTCGACTGATCAAGAAATGATTGAAAAAGAGTAAAACATCTATAATCTAGTTTTTCTAGAAGTGAAACTATAGGAAACACAGCAGACTTCAAATAAGATGATGACATGTACTGCATTTCAAGAAAACAATAATGCGGTGTTCTCATTTTCTATAAGTCCAATTCAAGTGGTCATAATTGTTTCACTTTCGCATTATGTTTCCTAAATCCTGTAGTACAAAATAGAGTCTCTAAGCTACTGAACATTTTCCTCATTTATGTGTCAATTAGATCTTATGTATTTGTGCACATTGAATACACGTATGTATTGGAACATATTTCTGTATGAATCACCCCATATTATTTATACTTGAATGGGTATTATTTTGAAAAAACTATCCAATATTGTTTCCGAAATAAGTTTCGTCTAACCAGACGAGAGTTAACAGGTTGTAGAGGAAATGCGCGGAAGGGTGAATGAGATAGAATCCATGATGAAAATGGTGAATGGGGAAGAAGCTAAGGGATCACCTCAAACTATTATATATTATGAAAATATTTTCCCCGATCTAGAGGAGAGAACCGTTACAAATTTGTTTGGATGTGATGAACGTACGGCCCATATTATAATCTTACTGATCGCACAGTTGAGGATTTTCCATACCTACCATTAACCACTAAAATTTTCTCCTACCTTGAAATTAATTCATATTATATGGATCCTATATAACACAAGGTACATCATTCTTGTTGAAGTCTTAGTAACATAAAACATATATCAACTCCTATAAATTCTCGTTCTATGCATTACTGCTGAAGCCTTCTTCCGTTGCACCCTGTGGGCACCATGAAAACTAGTTGCTTTTTGGGGTCGGATGACTGAAGCATTTATGAATCCATCATAAAACATTACTAATATATCAAAATTCACAACAATATTCAATGAAAACAATACCCAAACATTCTTCATACAATATAACTAAAATTTTTCTTTGTTCCACTTCCTCTGCATGAGCTCCCTATGAGAACACTAGCCACTCTCTTCCATGGCCTGCTCTTAATGGATGACTAGGGGTTGACTTCCCACCTATGCAGTGTCGATAGTACCCCATGATCACATATTTCACTATCTTCCTCTACCTCTACATGAGCTCCCTATAGGACCATTTCTTACAATTAAACCATGAAATAAAAAACAAATATTTCATATCAAGCCAAATTCGCACGTAGATTCAATGTTAACCATTAATAATAAATATTAATACAACATAACTAATATTTTTGTATTATTCCTCTAACACTACATACACTCCCTATGAGCACACTGGCCACTATATTCCTCAACCCCACCATAATGGAAGGCTATTGGTTATCTTCCCACATATGTTTTGCCGTTAGGACCCTTGGCTATAGGCCCTCTTTTTACATTTAAACCATTAAAAAAACAAATGTCATATAATGAAAATTTCACACTAAGATTCACTACCAATAATGCTCTTCCCCATTATAATCAAATTATAAGTGTCTCTCATTCTGATTCATAATTTTCATTTAAAAAAAATAGGAAAAAATGAATTTCTAATGACAAGATTCAATTTACATGATTTAAAAATGTTAAATAAATCCATTACTGTAACTTTATGATATCATGTGATACAATATTTTATCAACTCTGGTGTTTTTTCAACATTTCTCCCCCAAAAGGGATGAACTTCATCCATCTGTTTCATCATCACTAACTTTCATCATGAATGATCTTTAGGAATAATTTTATGAGAAATTGAAATAAAGTACTCCAGGATGGATAGCCTTATGAATTAGGTATTGTATTTTCAATGCACTCAAATCTCGGGGAATCAACCTTTATATATTCCTCACCTTCAATTCCTTCCATAAAATAAAAAAACACAAAATATTCAAGGGAATAAAGTGATTCTTTAATGATTTTCAATTAGAGAAACTTGGATGAGATTTATCTCTCAACCTAGATATTCATTTCAATTCTACACTGGATTCATGAAAACTCATCATGCTTTCTCCTTCTGTGACTTTCCAATGTTTATCATTTAATGGAAGTATCGACATCTTGATTTCTCCAGCTTTGATCTTTGATGGAATAAGATTCTTCACAATAGTAGGTAATGCACTTTAATTTTTCTGTTTCTACTCCAACTTCTTAGCCAATTCCAATTTCCCTATCCATATGACTAAAAATTATTTTTGTATATGATCAAACTTCATCTTCTGTGTTGAATTCTTATTTATAGTAGAGTTATTAATAGGGTAAGTCATTGATTCATTTCATGTGTTCTTCCCATTTTCTATTCGTTTAGGCAACCATCTCATGTACTTTTCATCATTATTCTCTACAATTATGCATGTTCCACAAAAATCATCGACAATCATAGGTTCATCCTTTTTGAACAACCGGTCTTGAAATTAAAAATTTTCATCTTGACATTCATGCATCAAATCAACATTTTTATTTATTTTTGATATTTTTTTCATTTACTACATCATCTTGCTTCCAATATCATTTCTGGTTATAACAAGTTTATGAAGGTCCATTATGCGACCTATTCATCCATATTAGAGGCACCATTTCTTTGGCGTTCCATTCGTATCATCATTATTCATGGGTACATGTTTCTTTATAGTTTTCTTACATATCTTCTCCTTCTCACACCCCAAATAAGACTTTTTTATTTTATTCTTTTCCTCATTATATGTTTTAGCTTTGTCATCATATCGAAATATGCATAGTTCAAAGTTAGTGCATACCAACACTCATTATAATTGTGACCACATCTCTTTCTGTAATTATAGAAGTATTACAGGCACTCAAATTTATTCTTGATAGATAACTTATTCGTCATCTGTGAATTATGATTAAATTCTATTGGATTTCTGTTCTCCTCAGATCTACTCTTCCTTAGTACTGGCCTTATATAGTTATAATGAATTAAAATTTTTTGAAAAGACTTAATGGCATGAATCCAAAATTTCATAAAACACCTCAACTATCCTAAAAATTAAGATTTATTCATATTTGATATAATTCGTTTTGTTTTTGCATTATGTTTTTTTGGATAGTATGATTCTTCATATGATCTCTTTGAAGGGAACAAGAATTAATAATCTTCTTCATATCCACATTTTATGATATAATAAATTTTTCATCAGTCTTCTTCACCCATGATTGTCTAGAATTATTTTTGGAACCCATACTTATAGATGAAACAATATTAGTACAAATAAAATATTCCCAATAAAAGGTTAAAAGATTAAATGATCATTCAACTGAATTATATTTAGATAATATTAGACTTTTTTTTCACTTGAATGGGTTTTTTACAAAATAAAAATCCATTCAGAATTACTCATGGAAGATTTTCTAATTTCAGCATTATAAAGAGATTCATCTTGTATGATCTCTACATTTCTCAACATGACATCTTACTATTGATATTTAATATAAATATAGTTATTATTGTCATCATGAGATTTCAAAATATCTTCACAATCTTTAATATATTTCAAATTCACATCAATTTCAATAAATTTCATGTTGAGTAAATTTTTATCATCCTCAACAATTTTCAATTTTCCTTCCCATGGACTCTTCATATTTTGAACTCAATCATCATGAATTTTATTTTCTATCAGTTGACAATTATTCAACTCTTTAACTATATTTATATTATCCTATAGATGGGATTCATTAACATTTATGGAATTTCAATTTAATTATTCTAATGAATGGATCACTTCTATATGAACTACCTTAGTAACATCCTTGATACAATCATTCCCCTATAATTCAAATTTAATAAAATTGAGGTTCTCATTAAATTTAATTATAAAATATTCTATTGATTCCTCAATAAGGATGAATATCTCGTCCTTGTATTAAATTTACAATTGAGAGACCTTGATATTCATGGTATCATTAAATTATTCCTCAATATTGTTAATGATCACATTATAGAACTTCTCAATTACATCTTTCTCGCATATTTCATTTCAATTGTTCTTAAACATGTGAGAAATTTTTATTGAAATGTGACACGGTTTCTTCTTTGGCATCAATATTTTGTGTGAGATGTTTACAGCCAAAAAAATTCATTTGTAAGGATTACTCCATTTCCTCAGCTTCGTTTCCAAGCTATGACTTTCCATTATGTATTCCCTTGATAAAGCTAAAATATTTAGGTGAGAACTTTTATAGGAACATTATTTAGATATTTTTGGATTCTGAATATAAATCACTGAATGAATCAATAAATTTTTCATATTACTAATTGAAAAATATTCATCAAAATGATATTTATCACCTAATTTAGTAGATAATTATGATAGAATACCACTATGACTATATTCATATTGTGATAAACCCTCTTTATTATTCAAATTATTTCTCAGTTTCTTGTCTCTTTCTTCTTTCTATTCTTCAAGGTTTTTAGAGACCTCCATGTTATCACTAACAGAGATAGGAAATGAAAATACCATCTAAAACAACTCAATTACTACTTTGAATTAAAAATTCACTTCATATAATTAGGATACGAAAATCTGGAACAATAATAAAAATTTAATGAAAGGTGTCACCTATGCTCTAATACCAATTGAAGTGTCCATTGGATCATGAAAGTACTCTGAGAGGGGGGGTGGTGAATTAGTGTACACAAATTTTACCAATATTTCATTTCTTCTTCCTTACCATTTTTTAATTTGAATATCTTCACATGTTATAATAATTGGACCATACCTGTTTACAAGAAAAATTATACTACATGCAAGAAAGTGATTAAATATAGCACAACACAAAATAATTTTACGGCTGTGAGGGAATATAATAAAAAACACTACATTCAAGTCATTTCAATATTCCATCCTAAATTACTTGATGTTATCACTTCCATTTCAAGTCACTGCATTGTCATAATGAACAACTAACGATACATCAAAGAACAACAAATCATCTTATTCATTACTTCACTAAAAAATATTGATTCATCCCAACTCAATTATTACACATAACAACATAGTGTGTTCTCCATGAATCCAATTCTCAACATCACATGCTGATATTTAATGCATGTAATTATCCCCAATATTTCTATGTCTTCATTGTGAAACAAAAAATGAAAAACAATATATATTCTCTTGAACTTCTTTGTGATGGAACACAATTCAAGGATATACACGAATATATTATTCTCACTTTAATCACCTTCACACTTTCATGCCTTCATTATTTCACGTGCATGCATACTTCAACACACACTTATTTTTACAAATAACCCATATCATCTACAAGCATATTCATGTTATTATGTAACCACATATGCATGATCGTACACCATCTTCACACACACATTGAATACAACATAGTGTCCAATTTTATGTTTCTTTATACACACACCATGAATACATGTACCACATGTTGGTATATCCAATATCGTCAAATCGTAATTCATAACATGTTCATGGAAATGAATATTCACACATTAACTATTCATTGTGTGTCAAGAAGATGAACACTGCCTTCTCAAATAATGATCTTATGTGACCATACTTCTCCTTCAAACTCACTGTAGTTTTACCTTCATGTACGAAAACATGAATAGGTTTTGGTTTTTAATGCATGAAAGTCATTTCACACATGTGTGTGTGAATTTCAATTTATACATTCTAATTCGTAATGAATGAATTGGAACCTTATTCATGGAAGAAAAGTGGGAACCAATTCTTACATTATTGCACAAACTAGGGAGTCATGTAAATAAATCAACCTGCAGTTAATGTGGTGAACACTTACCCATTATGTGTTATCTCTTTATACTTGCATTGAGTCCTCTGTTTCATGAAAGCAGCATCTGATCCCACTATATCCCTTTCAATACAATTTATGCTTCCCCTTCATGGGCTATCTCTTTATATGTTCATTGATTCTACTATATCATGAAAATAGCTACTGAGCCTATTGTTCCACTTATCAATGCGATGAAAACTCCCCCTTTGTTGGTTCTCTCATTATCTATGAATTGAGTCCACTGTTTCATGAAACCAGATGCTGAGTTAACATGTCATATACTTATTCCAATGACATAGAGGCCATTAATGAAAGTGGTGAATAGGGAAGAAGCTCAATGATCACATAAAAATATCAAATTCTGTGAAACTATATTCCTTAAACTTGGGTGGAGAGAACCATTCCCAACATAAATTTAAATTGGTGCGCCGATGGCGGGGAAAAGGGAGTGAAGCCCCAATATAGAATTGGTGTATACCAGTTCCCCTGATAATAGGAATGATGATGGAGGGATATGTTATATTATTTAAAGAGCATTATCCCCAAGCCGATATTGCAGGTGTGTGAAATCTAAATATGTTTGTATTGTAATTTTTTAACCAATTTGTTTTTCAAATCTATAGATATTTTTCAAGTGATTATTTGGGTATCATGGGTCATACTGGTATGTCTTCATTAGTTTTTACCACGTATTTCACAGTGGGTGTGGGATGGGGGAGAGGTCGATTTAGGTTATATTTGTGGATTTGTCATTTAATGATTTCATTAATATATTAAA
This sequence comes from Viscum album, assembly GCA_963277665.1. Lineage (NCBI taxonomy): Eukaryota > Viridiplantae > Streptophyta > Magnoliopsida > Santalales > Viscaceae > Viscum > Viscum album. The sequence continues at coordinate 1,587,411,223 of OY728151.1, read as the reverse complement.
TCATGTTCTCTATTTTTCCACGTACCCAGTATTGTAATCTTTATTAATATAGATAAACTTTTCTAAAAGTAGTTATTATATTATATCTTCTTCTCCTCCTCCCACTATCGTTGATTTTTCATATGGTTGTTTTCATTGGTTGATGGACAATTTTCTTGGGTACACCCTCCATTAATCGGCTGGTGGTGGTTCCACATGGCTCGTGGCATTGCTTTGGTGGAATATAAGTGGTGAGGTGGTGTCACATCAGACTTCACTAAGCTCCTACTTCATTTATGATTCGAATTTTCCAGATTATCCTTGAAATGGATTTATGGGGGACAGATTAACCTCCCGATATGATCCATGGAGTTTGGGTCCTTTAATAGTGGACAAGAAACTTAAATATTTAATTTCTGATAATTTGAAAAAAATACCCTAGAACCTCCATGCATAGGATTTAATGATGAATCTACCTGCTCCAGTTCCAGTCACCTCATGCTGGTCTGGATGGTTCAAATAATAACCATAAAGTCTAACAAAACTCAGAATACAAAAAAATTGTTTTTTATCAATTTATATCCACCTCAACTTTTCAGTTTCAATTTTCAATAATTTTATAATGTAATTAATTTCATGTACGTCTTGATTAAAAATCTATTTAAAACCATTGAAAATTTATAAAGAACTTTTAGAGTAATCCAAAACCACCTGATGCATTAGATTTAAGGGTGACTATTCCAGGTTAAGCTCGCATAACCTCATGTTTCGATTGGCGGTTTCATATAATAATCATAATGTTTAAATAAAAATTTTAAATAAAAAGACATCATTTTTTATTAATTTAAATAAATTTCAATGTTTTAGTTTTAATTTCAATTTTTTTTAAAAAAACTAATTTCATGTTCATGTTCATTAATAATCCATTTAAAATCATTGAAAATTTCTACTGGCATGGGAGGGGCATCACAAAAACCTCCATGCATGTGGATTAATGTTGGACCTTCTTGATTGAGCATGGTTCACTTCATGTTGGCTTGCCTAGTTCAAATAATAACCGCAATATCTAAATATAATTCAAAATTAAAATACATCATTTTCATATAAATTTAAACCCTCTTCAATGTTTTAGTTTCAATTTCCCATATTTTGTTGAAGAAAAAAAATTACTGTTCATACTCATATAAAATCCATTTACAATCCATGAAAATTTGTTAAAATCTTGGCATGGTGTCCCAAATTCCTCCATGGACAGGATTTAAGGTTGGACCTCCCAGCTCGAGCTTATTTCACCTCATGTTTGCATTCCCAGTTTGAATTATAATCAAAATTTCTAAATAAAATTCCAAAAATAAATACAATTGTTTATTTAACAATCATAATCAACTTCAATCAATAAGTTGCAATTTCCTATAATTTTATAAAATACAAAAAATTCTGTTCATATTCCTTAAAAATCCATTTTAAATCATTGAAATTTTCTAAAGGCATGGGAGAGCCACCCCAAATTTCTCCATGCACGATATTTTATACTAGCTCACCCTGATAAAGCTCAGTTCTCCTCATGTTTTCTTCTCTCATTCAAATAATATTCATTATGTCTAAATAAAATTAGAACTAAAAATATGATGTTTTTTATAAATTCAAATCAACATTAATTTTTCAGTACTATTTTTCTATAATTTTATAAAATAAATAATATCATGTTCATATTCATTAAAAATGAATTTAAAATCAGGGAAATTTTAAAAATACATGGGAGGGGAGTCCGAAATGCCTCCACGCATAGGATTTAATGCTGGCACTCCGAGATCGATCTTGGTTCACCTCATTTTGGCTTGGATGATTAAAATAATAATCATGAAGTCTAAATAAAATTACAAATACAAATACATCGTTGTTTTATCATTGAAAATAAAGTTCAATGTTTGGGATTTTAATGTCCCATAATTTGTTAAAACAAGTAATTTAATGTTCATATTCATTAAAATACGTTTAAAATCATTGAAAATTTCTAGAGGCATGTGAGGGGAATCATAAATGCCTTGATGCATGGGATTTAAAGATGGATATCTCATTTCCAGATCATTTCACCTCATTTTGGCATGGCTAATTAAAATAATAATAATGAATTCTAAATAAAATTACAAATACAAATATTTTTTTTATCAATTTAAATAAACAATAATGTTTTTATTGCAATTTCAATTAATTTGGTCAAAAATAATCTCATGGTACTATTAATTAAAAATCCATTTAAAATAATTGAAAATTAAAAAAGACATTGGAGGGCATTATCATTTACTCTATGTATGGGATTTAATGCTATCTCATTTTACATAAGCTCAGTTTACCACATTTCAGCTGATTATAATTTGGGTCATACGAAATTTTGTAATCATCACATCAATACAAATTTATATTTTAGTGGATGGAAGAAGAATAAGATTATGAAGCTTTTTGTTTGCTGCTGGTAAGAGGTAAAAATATGTATGTTCATGCTGCTAAGAAACTAACAAAGTGAAGAAGAAGTTTGTGGAAGATAAAAAGCAGAACTGTGAAATCCAATAGGTGTCACCATGTGGAATAATCTCTGGGGGTTACAATCCATTATCAAAAAAATGGATAATGAATTCAACGCTTCTATAAAGAACCATCTATGTGCTGTAAAACATTCCAGGTCATTTTAATTTATTGAATTGAATGTGAAAGGGTATTTACCACTAGATATAACCATATTTAAATTAAAACATTATTGTGGTTGTGTGGTCAGGATTATTTCCTAGACTATGCCAAGGACTAGACACTCTTACAAAGTGGTGAGGCATTGTAAAAAGGTCATGTGGTTGGCTTTACTTCTTATATATTCTTTCATGTGAGAGTTAAAAGTGAATAATATAATCAATGTCTTATAGGTCAAATAGGTAAAGAGATAAAATGTGGAATTATATTAAAATGCATCCAACACTGATTTACCCCCCCTCTCAGTGTTTGGAATAACCCAAACTCATCCTTTCACATGTATTCAGCAATGGTTCACCTCTGTTAAATTTTTTATAGTGAAAAAAATCTCTCATTAGAAGACAAGAGTTTGAATCATGTCTCACTAAAGAAATTTAGTTTTAGTGAAGATTTAGTAACATTTATGAAAAATTATATATCAACGAGGATCATGATGAATATGTAAAATAATTAGAAGAGAGGGTTGAAGAAGAAGCCCCTCTTATCTAAATAAGAGGAATTACCTATTTCTCTATGCCTTGCTGACAATGAAGACATGGATGACTTCGAATGTAATTAGAAGGTGGATCATGTTTCCACTATGAATATGGATTGGCTACCTACCTATAACGATCATGATTTAGGTGTTATTACATTTATAAACATTCATCAAGAAGGAAATACTATCATAAGTGGTGATGATGATCAATCAATGAATTCTAACGAATTAGCAGTTGATATATTAAGAGTTATTACACATGGTATTTCTGAATAATAATAATCCATTGGTTGTGGATTCATTCAATGCAAGAAGAAAGATATCAACCACCAATAATAAGAAGCCATTGTTTTAGAAAACAACTTTTAAAAAAATATTCATTTTCTAAAACACTCTGGATAGGTTGGAACATTTGAAAAAAAAAGAGGGAACATGAAATAATTTCCTCAAAATAGAACAAATAAGATGTAGAGAAAGAGGGAGTTAATAATACCCTAGAAGAATATTCCCATGCACTTGAAGATAAATTGAAATGTTGCACAGATGTCAAGGATTTATAATTGGACGGAATATCCATGAAGAACAAGGAAAATGACTCTTTGATTCAAGAAAATGTTAAGCTTCCTTAAGATAAAGTTTAATGAATGTAGAAGGATTCTATAGAGAATATTATCACAATTGAAGAAAATAAAATCATTCACAATATGAAATATCTAGAATTGGTAGATCTGTTGTCCAATCTTAAGAAGAATCATATTGAAACATCATAAAAAGAAGTTAAATGCTACTCATACTCAATGTTCATTGGTGGATATTATGGTTCAAATACCACCAATATGTGGTAAGAAGATCATGAATTCCATCAATGATCAATGACATGAATATGTTAAGACTCAGTTACCATTCATACAATCATTATCTAATGTTACTAAATTTATTATCATGAACAATGTAGAGTTTTAATTTTTTTTTAAAATGTCGATGTAGAAATATTATATAAAACAACAACCATTACTATGGTTGAAAGGAATGAAGGTGTGTAATTGTTTTCCCCAATGAGAGAAAATCTAATAATCAATAAGACCCAACAATTTGATATATAAGATATCAGAAAATCCATATTTTTGGGTAAATTTTGGTTCTTCAACAGATTTTAGAATTGTGCATTAAATTTGTGGTACAATCCTCAAAATGTAAAATTAAAAAATAAGACTATCTGAAAGGGGAGGAATCCATATAATAATAGGCAACATCCAGTGGTTCGGAAGCATCTATATACTGTAAAAAATTGGAATTCTTGATAACATTGGTGATGTATGAAATGGTAGTGGTAACTAGGTTCGTATATGATAATCTCAACATGTTTCCAAATATTATTAGAATATAAGATACAAAAATATTACTTGGAATGAAGAAGATACCATGGGACGATATCATAATAATATTGTTAATATAAATCCATCCAAGAAGTTACCAATGTAAAATTGTGAGAAACCCGTGGATTCTAAATCAATGAGTTTGAAGGCTAGTGCTTCTAAAATAACTAATAAGAGGGGTGAAACTCAGAATAATCTATATGGATGATCCAAATAGGAACCAAAAATTCCTAATGAAATGTTAGATATCTGGCCTATTGATTTATAAATAATGAAAAAAATTGATGATACAGAGGCTAAAGCTAGTGAAAAAGGGAATGAAAATATTCCACATGATGAATTAATATTTCATGAGGGGTTTTAAGAAAATTAAATTCTTTTTTTAAATAAGTTTAATGTGAGCGATGCAAGAAATATGTCCAAATTGCAAATTTTTGATTAACCTCACTACTAGAATAAGGAAAAATCCTCTAGAGGTGTAATAATGTATCATTCATAAAGGCTGTGAAGAAGAAAAATTATCCATTAATGTATAAGAGGTTTTGAGGAGATCCATTTTTCCTCAACATAAATCAGAAAAAATGATTAGATGTGAAAGCATGAATATTAGAGAAAATGGAGGATCATGTTAGAGAAGATAATATCATCCTTTCTATTAATATTAATAAAGAATAGAGGATCCTACTTATTCCCTTCATCATTGATTATAGTATTTGTTCTTATAATTTATGGAATTGAAGGTGAATCATATTCTAATGGGGAGAATGTGATAAGTAGTGAGTGTTGTAAAATATTGATTGCTAAGATGAAGAAGATATCATCTGTAAAATGGTTCATAAATTAATATTTAAATACTTATATGATGGAGGATAAACCTTGATATAGTTAAATAATGTGATTTCCTATTCTATATAGTCAGGGTAAAGAATATTTCTTTATTGGTTTGATCTTATTTCATTGTATTCTTAAGAAACAATGTTGTAGGAGAACATATTTGGTGATTTTGGGATTGTTATCCTATAAGGACTATCAAAAATTGATGACCCTTTCAAGTGTATTCTCCATACTGGAATGTCTCCCAATACAATCATGATGAAATCAACCATTATGAGGATAATGAGAAATGATTCCCTGGAGAGGTATAAAAATGATTAATCTTGCATAATAATTATTTCAATTATTTTTAAATCTTATTATTTTGTAAATTTATCGAAGATCATTTCATTGGCCAAGATATGTCTCTATTAATATCCCATCCTTGGTTATCAAAAATAAAAAACTTAATTTAATGCGGGTAAATTAATTGAATTAATGGAATAAAAAATGTGTACATTCCGCAAGTTCTTTTATACTACAAATTGCACTTGAATAATTTTGATCTATTTATTAAAGTGAGTGAAGGATTTTGAGGTTGAATATTATTAAAAATATTATTCTCATATTTAGTAATTACTTCTACGTATTAATGTGTATAAACCTTGAATAAAATTATATGAGTTCTTGTTTGTTAAGGTATCATGATCAGTCGGTAATTGGAACCTTTTGTTACTAAATAAAATCATCTTGTTTTCTACAACAAGAAAAAAATAAGTTGACTTAATGTGAAATTATGGATGGATAATTGATTAATTATATAATGATACCATTTTCCTAATAAATTTTTATTTACTCTCAATAAGGTGGAGAGAAAGTGAAATGATTGTTTTAATGGAAAAGGGTAGAGAGAATATAATAGATCCACATATTGAAACATTCATTTGGAATTAACATTGAAGGTATTTCACATAAATAAAAAGGGGATATTGAAGAGACCACTTTTGATTTGGAATGCATTTGTTGAAAAATATTTTCATTGGTGGACAATGATGATCATTTCAATTGTAAGATTACATTGATGTCAATATTATAATGAAGTTAAAAAGTTAATGGAGTTGGATGATATACTCATGTCTTGAAATTCAAGGAAACTTATAAATGGTTTGAAGACTCTGAGTTTCATGGTGAAAACTAAATAATTGTTATGGATTCCTTCAAGATGACTCTGGGATAATTGTTATGGATTCCTTCATGGTGATTCCTACAAAATTTTTATGCATTAATAGAACACGATGCCATGGTATAGAAATTCTCCATTTTGTTAACTATGAAGATTGAATAATTGAACCTAAATTCAAAATACACATGACACAAGTGACACATTGTTTATAAAAAAGAATAATGATGATTTGGAAATATTTGGAATTTATATTCCAAAATTTTTAGAAGAAGATGAATTGATGGCCATGATATATTATAATGTTGAATGAGAACCATGAATGTGTTATCCTAAGGAACACTGAGATTTTAGTTTTCATGAAGGGTAACCATTCCATATAATTATTCCATGAAGTCTTAAAAATGAATAAATGGTAAGATGGATTTATATATGATGACAAATTGTGATGTGATTGAAGAGTTGCATACTACAGTTATAAGTCTGGAGGTGGCCATGCATTTAATAATCAAATCCATTATATAGATGGTTTTTTGACTAGGAATGTTTTGGGGGTTTATTTAAAAGGTATGTAAAACCTAGTAAGATGTCCATCTGGCCTCAACTAAGAGCTTATGTGGCACACTAGGTCCACCAATCCAAAAGGAGGCCAGCCAGGCCAACCCACATGTAGCATAGAGTGTCGTGTGAAAGCTATGGGCACACTCTGAGGCATGTATGTTGAGGGCCAATAGATCACAAAAAATAGGTGAAGATAACTCCCACCAAATTGTTATGGGGCGGTACCAGAAGTGAGTGAGGATAATTCATAGCCTCTCCCGCAGCTCCAGATTTATATAGCACGGAGAAACCGGGAGGGGTTTTGATGTGGTATAGGTTTTATTCACCCTGTTCATCTGTTTAATTAATTTGAATGGTCATGGATATTAATTTCATCTCACCCCTTACTAATTTAAATTCACACCCCCATATTAAATATTCATAATAACATGATCTTCACCATATAATTACATACTTTCATCCCTTTGCTCTTTATTTCCCTATTAATATTTCCCTAACTAAGGAGTCATTGTATTTATGGAATCTCCCTGGCTAGCACTATTATACTAATGATATGTATTTTGTTTCCCTCATCCCACTGAAGCATATGACATCAGTGAAACCTGAGAGTTTTCCCAAAAAACAGACCCTGTAGTACTGTGAGAAAAGTGCTGAAGATTCCCCATATAATTTTATTGTGGCATGCTCTAGGAAGTGTCATATACTATAGATTAATGTGGTCGATGGAACAACATTAAAAATATCCAAATTTTCTCTTGGGTCGTGGAGGAAGGTTCACCAATCCATTAGTCGGATTTTGGGTCACACTCCCACCTTGGTAATAGGTTTCCCTCTTTGACTTTCTCCCATTTTTAGTGTTCCCACCATTTCTAGTAGGTATCAACATACTTCCTCTACCCATGCCTCTTAAGATGTCTATTTCACCCATTTTTTCTCTACTGACCATATCTGTATAATCTTTTATACAGATCAGGAAATTCATTGAGTGAATTTCGTACCGTGGCATCGATTCAAAAATATTTTCCCTCAAAATCACACTCACAAAGACGTTAGGTGTGCAGTAGAAAAAACATACATTTTTAGTATACTCTTTCATATAAATTGTCTCCTAATTCAAGTTGAAAATTTCCATCGTTCAGTGAATTGTGACCATTTTAGGATAGAATTATTTGTTGAAAAATTACTCGAAATATTCACATGACATGCCTTGGACCAGTTTCTCCTGATGTGATAAATCCCACCATCGGCATGAAATATCTTCCAACATATACATCTAAAAATTGACTTTCAAATATATTGGTGCCCCCATGTAATCAAAGATTCAATACATCCTATTCAGTCACTCCATAGCCTTATCGAGCCCAAAATTACACAAGAATATGGGTGGATTAATCTTCTAGGTCTAGATAGAATGAACCGATTTCATTGGTTCATCCCATTAGTTCCTTATATCCACAGATTGAAAATATTAGACTATAATATAAACCAATTATTTTTTCATATATGGCTTATGTGAAACCACATTCTCATCAACTTATTCTACTTGGTTTCTAAGATGCCTACCATGTTCAATATTCTACAAACATAAAAAATCCCACATGTATCACTCTCGAGAAACTGAAGGCTTAAAATTTTCATATTCTTTCATAGAGAAAATATCAATACAATTTTTTCCAAAAAAATCATTTCTACTGTAACATCCCAAGATTTTATAAAAAAATATTCTTTTTAATTTTATTAAAGTCTTGTGTTGTGCGCTACACCAAAAAGAGCTTGCACAACACTCATCCTTGTCTTGCCTTTCATTACACGCAATCGCGACCTTCCTCGATAGCGTGTGTAGTACGCAATAACGAGTTTCACTAAACAGCGATATGCTATTAAAATGTTATTAAAACTAGCTGTTATGAATAGTAATAACCACTTTTTAAAACTCTTTAAATATTATTTTTCAAAATGAACTTCATTTTTGGATTCGGAGTATCGAATTTATCATAAGGTGAAATTTTGGTACTTTTCGGATAACTTTCATATTATGATGAATAGTGAAAATTACTTAATTATAATTAAAAACAACTTTTTTAATCGAAATAATTAATAGTGATAAATTATTATTTTGAGTGGTTTTAAAGTGTATTTAGAATATATTTTTACAATTTAATACAATGTTGGTCATTGGATGTAATTTCACATTTAAACCAGACATAATCAAGTGTCAATCTTTTGATAGATATTGTTTCTTAAAAACACGCTATTTGATTTAACAGCGGGATTTAATTATAAAATTAATTAATGCAAATTCTATGATATGAATTTGGTAAAATAGAATTCATTTTTGAATTCGGAATATGAAATATAGCTTAGGATGAAATTTTGGCATTGTTCTAAAAAACATCAATTTTTGATGAATAATGAAACTACTAAGTGGTAGTTAAAAAAATTAATTTCTTCATAAATCTTAATTTTACCGCTTCTGTGAATGGAATTTCAAAAATCCGAGAGACACGGTTGATGTCAGTAAGTAAAATGTGGTTCAATGAGACGAAAATAATTTTTGGTGAATAGTAACTTTTTACTTTTTTTTACCACGGTTAATAGTAAATAGGGTAACTAAGGGTAAATATGATATTAATATTACCCTAACACATGTCCTAATTCTATTGGATACATGTAATTCGACCAAAAACAACCTTATGAATATTATATGACCATTTGGGTCTACTTGGATTAGATTATGACATTTAATATTATATTATTTAATGAATAGTTAAAATAGTTAAAATCAAAGTTTAATAACTAAAACATTTTTAATATGGGGTTATAGATAAGATAAATTCGACTATAAATATTCATTAGAAATCTAAAAAGATTTCCTACATAATGATATTTTATTTATAATTTTTAGACTTTAAATAAATTAATTTATTTATGACACAACGATGATGCAGTAATTACCCTTTTAAGGAAATATTAACATAATTGATGTTATAAATGCTCAAATGAATTTAATTTGAGACTTTTTATGAATTCCACGAATTTTCTAGGTTACTATGATATATTAATGTTGATTTAATCAACTTGGTTCTAACATATGATTCTGTTATGACTTTCACAAAAATCATATATCAAATAGTGTCAAAATTGACACAAAATAGTTTTTAAATCAAATATTATATTATTAATTGTTATTGTATTCCTAAAAATCTAAGGTTCGGCCAAATGACTTAGATAAGGATATATATATTAATAATAAACAATTTGGGGTTCGTTTGGCATGTTATAGTTAGTGTATTAACCATATAGTGAAAGAAAACAAAAAGACACGGTAAAAGTTAAATTAATTAACTTAGAGTTAAATCTAATTGATAAGGTTAAAATAATACCCTAAACTTGTCTAAATCCTATTGGTTGATAGGATTGCGACCCATCCCTACTTTAGCTTCGAAATAAGACCCTTTGGAACCATTATAAACCGATTTTGACTTTAATATAAAATAATATTTTGAGATATTCCTAAGGTGCCCCTCTCCTCCCTTATAAAAGGACACCTCCTCCCCCTCCTCCTCACACCAATTTGAGCACTCAAGCTCGGCCAACCCCTGCCATTTTCTCCTCTCCACTTCCCTAGAATAATCCTAGAGGTCCTGGTCTTCTCCAAAGACCAATCTTAGTTCCTTAAGTGGAGGATTCAAAGAGGCGTTCCAAAGAAGAGGTAATATCCATTACCGATCTTTTCAATTTCTTTCTTCTTCAACTTCTTCTTCTTTAGTTGTTTCATGATAAAGTAATAACATCAGTATTACTTACATACTGGTATGTTATTATAAATATGAAACAACCCTAATTCACCTTCTATCCATCCTACGGAAAAATGAAATCACCGCGCGTGCGTACGTACGGAATACCGTCTCCACGCCGTGGTGTAATCTATTTTTCCACCATCACCTTACAAGGATGGGTATAATGGTGTAATGAGTAACTATATATGATTATTATGAAGTAATATTGATACTGAAATAATATATATATATATACTCCAATACAATTCCACGATCATAGGAACGATATCATCACTCGTGCATACGTACGGAATACCGTCTCCACGATGTGATGCGACTCGTTCTACATGATCTTCATTTCATAATGATTATATAAATGAATTGAATGAATGAATATGGTATATACTACACTAATACAATTCTGTAAATGAATTATCTTTAACCTAAAGATAATAATAAGAATTTATTCGACAAAACACGCATAAGAACAAAAAGTTATAAAGACCCGAGTAACAAGTAACAATGAAATATTACTAACAAGAAGCTAATAATATGACCATATATGATATCATATAAATATTTATGATTCTGGAATAAGTCAATAACATTATTTAAACCATTATACAGGAGCTTCGGACACGAACAAAGCAAATCGGACCTAAGGTAAGGGAAATATCACAATCTCATTTTTATCCGAGATTGTTTATTCGTAAGTATTTACTGGGGTGTATTTTATCATCCACATCCATGTTTACTCAATATGTAATATTATTTCCATCCACCTAAAATTGTTTAAATCCATTTTTACCCTTCGGTGAGTTTTTAGTAATACGTATGAAAGGAATCTTTTGTCGTTTTTCGTACGAGGTATTTTTTGACTTTTCCGACAAAAGTACGAAGAATGTTTTTTTAACTTATACGGCACGAACGGATTTCTACTGTTTTATAAAGCCTTATTTTCATGAAGCTTCCTCTAAAATATTTCATGACTATTTTCAATAAAATCTCTTTCTTTTAAAATTGCATGATGTTTTGTGAAAATAAATTGATTTTGAAGAAGAAAGGATATTTTCCTCAAGAATTCAATTCAAGTGTTTTATCAAAATTATTTTCCATCTAAGATAATAAAGGGTTCTGTTTCTATCCATATTTTTACATTGATTTGAATATGTTGTGATGGAATTATGTTTATGAATTCCTTTATCTTATATGAATTTATTTATGATGTCATGATGTTTCAAGAATCCCATTTTTGTTACATGTGTTATGCGATGATGTATGATTTATGATTATGTGGCACACATAAGAAAGGATTCATTATAAGATGGGTGGGACCTATATCTCCCTCCAATGCATTGGGTAAAGATTTTATATCTCATGAGATAGACAGGGCTGAAACGGTAGGTTATACCGGTTCAGTGAAACAGGACTGAAACGAGGGTTACTCGATTCAGAAAGGGACTTTGTCCACTAAGATAGTATTGGCAATGAGTCATGACTAACAAGAAATGATTTTCCATTATTATGTGTGCATTCCAAAAAGTTTCAAGTTTTATGTTGTGATTATGGGGATCTCATTTTCACTTCTATGATTTATTCCATGTTAAGATATTATGATCTCTTTTGCAGGTTATTATTTTCAAAAAGATATGATATGATTTTTATTTCCTTTATTTGCCCTTGCTGAGCATTTGAGCTCACCCTTTTATGTTTTTGTTTCCCCAGGATATAAATAAAGGTTTTAGGTAAAAAAAAGGGAAGATCTTTATGGGAGATATTGAAGATCTTTCACCACGATTAGAAGATTACGTTCCGAGTTTCCAAAGACACTAAACTATTACGATCCTTGTGTGTGTGTTTTTGTTATGTACTAAGTATTCCGCAAAAGTAATGTAATGTCCATGTACGTCAGGCTTCGGGTCTCTACAGTTGGTATCAGAGCAAAGGTTTAGTCAACCTTTGGAAACTAGGATGCGAAAACGTTAGTGAGATCCCTAGAGATATTTATAAGGTATGTCTAGGGATGTCTCTAAGGTTAAGTATATGTATAGGTTATAGTCCTAGAATTGCGCTAACGATCTTCGAATTTAACCTAAGATGTTAGATATTGAGAGTACTACCCCTTTATTATGTTGTTTTCCCTTGCATGATTTTTGCCTCTCATACTATTCTTTTGGGGTTTTAGACGATGGCTGGAACCCGAAGGAACCGTGTTAATGCGTAATGTGATGGGCAATGCAATGATTGTCCCCCTGAGCAACCAAACGATATGGGAGCCGGAATGCAAATTCTTGTATCCATGCTCACACAACATTCTCAAGCTATGAATCATGCAGGACTTCCAAACGAGCAAAGGAAGGAGAAACATTCTGTTGAATCCTTCATGAGGCAGTGTCCACCTTCATTCAGTGGGTCTACTGATCCATTAGTTGCTGAACAACGGATTAGTACTACTGAAAAGATATTTTCAGTTCTTCAATGTTCTGAACATGATAAAGTCATCCTAGCAGTGTATCGTTTGGAAGGAGATGCTGATCAATGGTGGAATATTATTAAGAATACGAGGCAATGGGATGAAATTGAGTCTATGGAATGGGATGAGTTCAAGAACTTATTTTTCAATAAGTACTTCCCTCGTATTCTCCGAACAAAGATGGAGAAAGAGTTTCTTGAACTGAAGCAAAGGGATGATGAATCTGTTGGTACCTATGAAGCGAATTTTACAAGACTTTCAAGATACGCTTCTGGTATTATCATCCAACCAGAAAGTAAAGTTGATCGATTTTTCAGTGGCTTAAAACCAAGTCTTCGAAGGGCATTAGCTATAAGAGACTTCAGTAGCTATGAAGAAATTGTGCGTTGTGCTATCAAGGTAGAAATGGAAGTTGGTGTTACATATCCATCTCATGGTTTTGACAAGAAACCAAAGATGGAGTTCAAGGAGAAATCTCAGAATAATGGTGAAAAGAAGATAAATGTTTCCTTATGCACCAAGTGTGGAAAGAAGCATGGTGGAGATTGTCTTAAAGGGACTAGAAAATGTTTTAAGTGTGGAAAAGAAGGTCATCGAGCAGCTGAGTGTCGAAGTAATGGAAAATGGTATTCTAATGAAGTGAATAAAGCAAACACTACAGAGAACGTACAACCAACACTTCAATGCTTAAAGTGCAAGGAAATGGGGCATTATGCTAATAAATGCCCTAATCCAAGGGTTAGTGATGATCGACATGAGCAACCGCTTAAGGCAAAGGACAAAGGGAAGTCACATGCGATCACTATTGGCAATGTTGAATATGACAACGATGTGGTGGAATGGTTAAGTGTTTATGTAATGGGATTCCAAAATAATGTTGTATCTTGGAATATTGGAATATTTATGTATTGGTCTAATGTGGTATTCAAAGTTATTGAGATATTATGCGCATAATGAAGGGAAAACGAGAAAATGAAATGTTTAACAGTATTCATGAGCTCATGATTGATATAAGGACTAAGTGATATCATGGTTTGAGTATATAGAATTTTGAGGATTTTGGTATGTGGAAAGTGTTAACTTTTAACTGCATTCAATTTTTCACTAAGGTTCAATGGGTATTCAAGAGAGTACAAGATTAAGGCCTTTGAATGTTTGGAATGTGTCCAACAAGATATATCTTATGATATATGGGGATCAACGATGGTATTAAATCTCTGGTAATCGTTTTCACTATGTTATGAGAATGGACTGCAGTATTATGGATAGGACTAAAGATTGGAATGGATTATGTTGGACATAAGTTAGTATTGTTTAAGGATAGATGTTTTTTCGATATTATTTATGGGATGTTATAGTAATATAGTTGTAGAAAAAGGACAACCTGCAGGACGGGCGACAGCCCATCGCTTCGGACAAGGCTGTGGGAATCGAACCCACAACCGAAGTGCGACTGGCCTTTATCACCTACCACTGGCCTACAGGAAGTCCCTGTTTAGTAGAAACTAGTTTTATTATATTAAGCAGTATGATATATGAAGTATAAGTCCATTTTAGGAACCATATATGATTAATCTCACTATAGATCGACTTATGCATATAAATTTTGCTAACCTTTTGTTTGAGACAGATGGAATGACCCGTCATTCTATCACATGATCTGCTAACACTTCATGAATAACAAATTCAACTTCATTTATTTAAGAGATGAAGTGGAAATTGTTCAAGGCACGAACAACAGTGAGATTGTACCAAAATAAAGTAAGTATTTATTCTAATTCAAATTTTCAACTTTAGGGAAATGATCTTGAAAACCAAAAATGTTGTCCTGGTGATCTTATACCTGATGAATCATATGGTACCTTATATCATCACAAATCTATGGATTTGTGATTACTGGCTTTTCCATAGCCATGTTCTCTACCACTCTCCATCAGAACATGATGGTTAGATTTCTTTTCCATATCCATATTTTCACCTATGTGGAAACCCAATGATTAGTTTATTTGGGTAACCGTTACGTTTCATACTTTTTTTTTAAAGATTGGTTTTGATATTCCTTTTTACGATGTGGGTTTCTATTAAAGAAACTTTCGAATAGTAAACCATTTATAACCCCGATGAATTTCGAGGGCGAAATTCATTTTAAGGGGGGTAGAATGTAACAGCCCAAGATTTTATAAAAAATATTCTTTTTAATTTTATTAAAGTCTTGTGTTGTACGCTACACCAAAAGGAACTTGCACAACACTCATCCTTGTCTTGCCTTTCATTACACGCAATCGCGACCTTCCTCGATAGCGTGTGTAGTACGCAATAACGAGTTTCACTAAACAGCGATATGTTATTAAAATGTTATTAAAACTAGCTGTTATGAATAGTAATAACCACTTTTTAAAACTCTGTAAATATTATTTTTCAAAATGAACTTCATTTTTGGATTCGGAGTATCGAATTTAGCCTAAGGTGAAATTTTGGTACTTTTCGGATAACTTTCATATTCTGATGAATAGTGAAAATTACAAAATTATAATTAAAAACAACTTTTTTAATCGAAATAATTAATAGTGATAAATTATTAATTTGAGTGGTTTTAAAGTGTATTTAGAATATATTTTTACAATTTAATACAATTTTGGTCATTGGATGTAATTTCACATTTAAACCGGACATAATCAAGTGTCAATCTTTTGATAGATATTGTTTCTTAAAAACACGCTATTTGTTTTAACAGCGGGATTTAATTATAAAATTAATTAATGCAAATTCTATGATATGAATTTGGTAAAATAGACTTCATTTTTGAATTCGGAATATGAAATATAGCTTAGGATGAAATTTTGGCATTGTTCTGAAAAACATCAATTTTTGATGAATAATGAAACTACTAAGTGGTAGTTAAAAAAAATAATTTCTTCATAAATCTTAATTTTACCGCTTCTGTGAATGGAATTTCAAAAATCCGAGAGACACGGTTGATGTCAGTAAGTAAAATGTGGTTCAATGAGATGAAAATAATTTTTGGTGAATAGTAACTTTTTACTTTTTTTTACCACGGTTAATAGTAAATAGGGTAACTAAGGGTAAATATGATATTACTATTACCCTAACACATGTCCTAATTCTATTGGATACGTGTAATTCGACCAAAAACAACCTTATGAATATAATATGACCATTTGGGTCCACTTGGATTAGATTATGACATTTAATATTATATTATTTAATGAATAGTTAAAATAGTTAAAATCAATGTTTAATAACTAAAACATTTTTAATATGGGGTTATACATAAGATAAATTCGACTATAAATATTCATTAGAAATCTAAAAATATTTCCTACATAATGATATTTTATTTATAATTTTTAGACTTTAAATAAATTAATTTATTTATGACACAACGATGATGCAGTAATTACCCTTTTAAGGAAATATTAACATAATTGATGTTATAAATGCTCAAATGAATGTAATTTGAGACTTTTTATGAATTCCACTTATTTTCTAGGTTACTATGATATATTAATGTTGATTTAATAAACTTGGTTCGAACATATAATTCTGTTATGACTTTCACAAAAATCATATATCAAATAGTGTCAAAATTGACACAAAATAGTTTTTAAATCAAATATTATATTATTAATTGTTATTGTATTCCTAAAAATCTAAGGTTCGGCCAAATGACATAGATAAGGATATATATATTAATAATAAACAATTTCAGGTTCTTTTGGCATGTTACAGTAAGTGTATTAACCATACAGTGAAAGAAAACAAAAAGACACGGTAAAAGTTAAATTAATTAACTTAGAGTTAAATCTAATTGATAAGGTTAAAATAATACCCTAAACTTGTCTAAATCCTATTGTTTGATAGGATTTCGACCCATCCCCACTTTAGCTTCGAAATAAGACCCTTTTGAACCATTATAAACCGATTTTGACTTTAATATAAAATAATATTTTGAGATATTCCTAAGGTGCCCCTCTCCTCCCTTATAAAAGGACACCTCCTCCCCCTCCTCCTCACACCAATTTGAGCACTCAAGCTCGGCCAACCCCTGCCATTTTCTCCTCTCCACTTCCCCAGAATAATCCTAGAGGTCCTGGTCTTCTCCAAAGACCAATCTTAGTTCTTTAAGTGGAGGATTCAAAGAGGCGTCCAAAGAAGAGGTAATATCCATTACCGATCTTTTCAATTTCTTTCTTCTTCAACTTCTTCTTCTTTAGTTGTTTCATGATAAAGTAATAACATCAGTATTACTTACATACTGATATGTTATTATAAATATGAAACAACCCTAATTCACCTTCTATCCATCCTACGGAAAAATGAAATCACCGCGCGTGCGTACGTACGGAATACCGTCTCCACGCCGTGGTGTAATCTATTTTTCCACCATCACCTTACAAGGATGGGTATAATGGTGTAATGAGTAACTATATATGATTATTATGAAGTAATATTGATACTGAAATAATATATATATATATACTCCAATACAATTCCACGATCATAGGAACGATATCATCACTCGTGCATACGTACGGAATACCGTCTCCACGATGTGATGCGACTCGTTCTACATGATCTTCATTTCATAATGATTATATAAATAAATTGAATGAATGAATAAGGTATATACTACACTAATACAATTCTGTAAATTAATTATCTTTATCCTAAAGATAAGAATAAGAATTTATTCGACAAAACACGCATAAGAACAAAAAGTTATAAAGACCCGAGTAACAAGTAACAATGAAATATTACTAACAAGAAGCTAATAATATGACCATATATGATATCATATAAATATTTATGATTCTGGAATAAGTCAATAAAATTATTTAAACCATTATACAGGAGCTTCGGACATGAACAAAGAAAATCGGACCTAAGGTAAGGGAAATATCACAATCTTATTTTTATCCGAGATTGTTTATTCGTAAGTATTTACTGGGGTGTATTTTATCATCCACATCCATGTTTAATCAATATGTAATATTATTTCCATCCACCTAAAATTGTTTAAATCCATTTTTACCCTTCGGTGAGTTTTTAGTAATACGTATGAAAGGAATCTTATGTCGTTTTTCATACGAGGTACTTTTTGACTTTTCCGACAAAAGTACGAAGAATGTTTTTTTTAACTTATACGGCACGAACAGATTTCTACTGTTTTATAAAGCCTTATTTTCATGAAGCTTCCTCTAAAATATTTCATGACTATTTTCAATAAAATATCTTTCTTTTAAAATTGCATGATGTTTTGTGAAAATAAATTGATTTTGAAGAAGAAAGGATATTTTCCTCAAGAATTCAATTCAAGTGTTTTATCAAAATTATTTTCCATCTAAGATAATAAAGGGTTCTGTTTCTATCCATATTTTTACATTTATTTGACTATGTTGTGATGGAATTATGTTTATGAATTCCTTTATCTTATATGAATTTATTTATGATGTCATGATGTTTCAAGAATCCCATTTTTGTTACATGTGTTATGCGATGATGTATGATTTATGATAATGTGGCACACATAAGAAAGGATTCATTATAAGCTGGGTGGGACCTATATCTCCCTCCAATGCATTGGGTAAAGATTTTATATCTCATGAGATAGACAGGGCTGAAACGGTAGGTTATACCGGTTCAGTGAAACATGACTGAAACGAGGGTTACTCGATTCAGAAAGGGACTTTGTCCACTAAGATAGTCTTGGAAATGAGTCATGACTAACAAGAAATGATTTTCCATTATTATGTGTGAATGCCACAAAGTTTCAAGTTTTATGTTGTGATTATGGGGATCTCATTTTCACTTCTATGATTTATTCCATGTTAAGATATTATGATCTCTTTTGCAGGTTATGATTTTCAAAAAGATATGATATGATTTTTATTTCCTTTATTTGCCCTTGCTGAGCATTTGAGCTCACCCTTTTATGTTTTTGTTTCCCCAGGATATAAAGAAAGGTTTTAGGTAAAAAAAGGGAAGATCTTTATGGGAGATATTGAAGATCTTTCACCACGATTAGAAGATTACGTTCCGAGTTTCCAAAGACACTAAACTATTACGATCCTTGTGTGTGTGTTTTTGTTATGTACTAAGTATTCCGCAAAAGTAATGTAATGTCCATGTACGTCAGGCTTCGGGTCTCTACATCTACATTCATCCATTTTTGAAAAATTTCACCATTATTTTAAAAATTCACTCATTTTCAAAATTCCACAACCATTCTATTTCTAAAATATCATATTTTAAAAAAAATTCAAATTTTTTCAAAAATAAAAACATTTACACCAAATAATAAATCATTACTCAAATTGAAAAAGGCACATCAAGTGCCAATACATTTCTACAATTCTTGTTAGGATCATCTAGTTGGATAAACCCATGACAATGAGATTGAAATCTTATAAGTGTTTCCCAAACACTTATATTCCCACTTCTATGGTAGCATGATTTTCAACATAAAAAGGATATCTACAACTTTTTATGCACTACATTTCAGGACCCTAAAATCCTACTCCTTTTTACCATCGATATTCAAGGAATGAACACAAAATAATTTAAACACCAAAACTGACACAACTAATACCATTTGTAAGTCATGGACCGAACAAGAAAATACCACTTGTTGCACAAAAATATTTAGACCGACCAAGAATTATACTACTTTTAATATACTTCCCCTTTTCATTGGCTTGAGCCAATGTGAAATTTCAACTTGGCCTTAAGTGATATCCCAAATGCATTGAAGTCTGGAAATAAATTCCGAGGGATTCAATATAATTAGCGGTTGATTTGCCCATTGAAAATAAAAAATCACAACCAAACAATCCATAACTGAGAACACTATATGATTCATGATTACAATGTTAAAAAGCTCATGTAATACCATTGATATGAAAACAAATCAAAAATAGGGTACCATAATATAAGACTATTATCATAAAAGTGCATAATAGAAAATAAAACAAAAAGAGACTCATAAGACTCTAATGTCTTGACTCTAAGGTCCAAATCCAACTCCATGTTTCATTGAGCACCACTAAATAAGAGTGATTCATTCCATTTACATATGTCTCAATAAAAAAAATCTGAAAAAATCATTAAATTTCAGAATCAGTGGTTAGTAATGAAACTCAGTAGATTTACCCTAATGACTTCCCTATTCATGCCGCTAGGATAGAACAGGTTAGCACAATTATATAAAACAACTTATATAAAAAAATTGTAAACAGTACCATGGTTTAAATCAAATCAAATTATTTTAACTCCCAAATAGTTCTCTGAACATAATCATTTTCCAAGGAAAGCACACAAATAATTCATTAAACCATTTTACATTCCTCTTTTGGTATACACATTTCATTGCTCACCACACACACACCCATGTAGTATTCTATGATAGTTCCATAGACATGATAGGTTTCTCATTCATCCACTAATTCTTTGCCAAGTGTCCAATATCCTTGATCCATAATGACACACATACCTTATCTAAGGCCATGTCTCTTTTTACCCTAATGGAACCCACCCCATTTTCATGGTCACATCGAATGAATAAATTCACACAGACCTTGTATGCCAAAACCATTTTAAATAAACCAAATCATTCCATTTCAATAAAACTATTACTTTATTGAAAACATTTCCAAAAAGATAATTTCCCAAATCCAACAAATCCATATTTCAGAATTAAACTTTCAAAATCAAGAAGAAAATCCCATTACACAACCAGTTTCTAAAAAAACCAAAATCCACCACCAAAGAGGGTTTCAACAATGATTTTCACAAAAATTTCACAAAAAATTTAAATAAATTTAAATAATTTGAATCTAATCCTTCATGTTATAATTATTTTAGTTTAGATTTAATCCACCTTCCTTGAGAGTTTTGGAGAAAATGAAGAATATCACAAAAACACCCAAATAATCATGCTGAATCTCCAAATACCCACATTAGATCTCATACCTATCATAACGAACTCCAAATATAACCATTATTGGAATAAAAATAATTTTATATGTCCATAAAGGACTGGATATAAGAATCTGTGGGAGGTATGATTTTATATTTTAGAAAAACTATGAAAAAACTACCACAAAAGAACACTTTCCAAGGAAATCAGGCTCCATCGCACCAAGAATATCCTTCGGATCACCTCCAAATTTATGGGTAGTTAATACTCAAAATTTATGGTGAATGAATCCTTATTTAGGGTCAATTTGGAGAAAATTAAGAGTTTTAAACTTAATATCAACCGATATCCACTTTTAAGGGATATTGTTTTTAAATCCTGCAGGGTTAGTTACGTGTCTAGGAAAATTGTACAATAACGATGCACTATCATGTAATTTGAGAAGTACCACATAGAGTTGGCCAAAACATTTAGTCAAACCATTCCCCAAACATGAAAAATATCATTCTATTACTTTTCACGATTACTCACGGGGGTTTGCATGGTTTGGCCAAACAGTGCGCCTTAACTGTACACCTACCCTGAGTCCCTTGTATAATTTTTCATCGTTTCCTATAGGAATTTCAGGGTTTCAGTAACCATGATCTAAACATGAACCTATATAAATTCCATAGAAAATCTCCCAAATTCTTCCGAACCATACAAACATAACCCACACAGTTTAAATAATGAAAATACATAAATAATGGCTTATAAAAAAGAAACTGGTGGTGATAAAATGAAGGATAACCACAACATATAGTTAGTTCAAGTGTGGATAATGAATATGAAATTGTTATATATATTTATATTAGAAATGAAACTATTATGGTCTTGATTAATTATTATGGATTCATAGAATTGGATGTCAAACATGAGTAATTCCCCATGTTGTTAACTCAAACGATTGATGAACTGATCCTAAGATCAAAATACATCTGTTATGAGAGATTAATTGTTACAAACAAGAAGAATGATGATTTGATGTTCTATGGAATTTATATTCCAATAATTTTAGAATAAGTGGAATTGATGGTCATGTAGTATTTTAATGTTTCATGAGAACCCAGAAAGTTTTATCTTAAGTAATATTGAGATCGTAGTTTTCATGAAGTCGAAACGCACCATATAATTAGTCAATGAATGGTTAAAGATGAAAAAATGGTTTTTTTTGATTTATATTTCAAGATAAATTATAATGGGACAGAATAACTATTATAGAATCATAGCATTGGTTTTCACATTTGATCAATTCCCATTATTGTTAACTTTTACGATTTATAAATTGATTCTAATTTCAAAATACATGTGTCATAAGTGACATATTTTTTATTACTAATAATACGGTTTGTTTTATGTTCTTTGGAAGTTATATTAAAAAATTTATAGAAGAAGAGGAATAGAAGTTCATGCGGTATTTTAATGTTCCATGAGAACCAAGAAAATTTTAAATTGTTGAACATTGAGATTGTAGTTTTCATGAAGGAGAACCACACAATATAATTAGTGAATGAATGTATCAAGATGAATAAATGGTTACATGGATTTATATTTGAAGATAAATTGTGAAGGGATTGAAGAATTGTTATTGATTCATATCTATGGATGTCATGCTTGAAAAATTCTCCATTGTGGTAAACATTGATGATCTATGAACTGATCCTATGATAAAAATACATGATTAATTAGTGAAACATTGTTTACAACAAAGATAAAGTTGATTTGATGTTTTTTGGAGTTGATATTTGAAATAGTATAGAAGAAGAGGAATTTAAGGCCTTGCAGTATTTTAATGTGCATGAGAACCATGAAAGTGTTATCTTCTGCAATATTGTGCTTGTAGTTTTGATGAATGAAAACCATGACATATAATTAGTTCCTTTAGGGTTAAATATGAATAAATTAATAGATATATTTATATTTGAATATAAATTTCAATGGTCTTGATGAATTTTACAATCTAGTTCTAATTTTAGAGGTAGCATGCATTTCATAATGAATTACATTATATGTATGGTTTTTTAACTAAGTATTTTTTGGGGGGTTTGTTTAAAAATTAATCCATGAGATGACCGACCAGCCACAACTGAGAGATTATGTTTCACACGAGGTCAACACACCTAAAGAAGCCCATCAAGTAAAGCTCACATGCATCATGTTTTTTCATTTGTAGGCCATGGGTACTCCCCGAGGTGTTCATGATGTGGGATAATATCCCATAAAAAAGTGGGTGTAGAGTGCGGTCGTAGAACCATTACGGGAGGTACATGGTTGGGAGAGGAGATTTTTGAGCCACTCCACCCAGAACATGATATTTATAGAGTATAGAAACTAGGAGAGATTTTGAAGTGGGATGGGTTTTTGAACATACTATTAACTTGTTTAAATAATTGGATCAAACATATGGGATGATGAGATTTAGTTGTTTATGGATACTTGAATGTGATATGAACACCAAAAATAAGTAGGAAAATTGAAAATTAAAAATGCGATGAAATGTGTTGTAAAATAATGCATATTCAAGGAATTAAAATCATAGTCATTTTGGAATTTAATGTGATGATTCACAGAATATAATGATTGGGATTTTATTGTAGTGAAAAGCTGGGATCCCTTGCCTATAAAAGGATAGAATCCTCAACCAATATATGCTACTGCCACTCTTATCATTTCAAGAGGTCTCGTTTTCTAGAAGAATATAGCCTCTCTAAACCACACTTTTGGGTGAGGAGGCAAAGAGTTCCATGACCCTTTGTGGCATCATGAAAAAGGGGATTTTTAGAAACCAATATTTTTTAAATAATAAGAAGAATATATAGACCTGTGAAAGGTGTGTACACCATCATCGGGCTTTGATAAGGTGGTCATTTATGTGAATCATTCTGTGTTCACAAAGAATAAATAATATAAACATGAAACTAGAGTGTAAATCCCCCCTTTCATGTTTCGTGGAGAAGAACATGATCCATGAAGCTTACTGCTTAAGCAATAGTGAATGATTTTTTTTACTACCAAGGTGATTCATGATGCTATTCCACTTATAAAACATTGCATGAAGATATTGTGTATCTATTTGGTACACACCCTATCAAGAAGAACAAACCTACATAGCTTGTTGATATAAAGGGAACCAGACATGCACCCAAATGCATACATTCATGAGCGACAATATGAACTCGAACTATTCAGTCTTTTCATATGACAACATGTTTATTCATTCACATAAAATTAATGAGACAATACTAACTTCTTTCTCCTAGTGGTTGAATGACTAAAGCAGTTTTATCTTCTGGGCCCTTTTGATTACATATATATTCTGACAAAATTGTCAAATATTCTATATAAATTCAATATTCAATAAGATTAATCATCCTTTATAAAACATACCTAATATTTTTCATGGTTCCCATTCATGCACTCCCGGCATGCACACTAGCCACCTAAAGATACATAACTAATATTTTGCATGGTTCCTCTATATCTGTTCCCTATAAGCACACCCAAGGATATATGCCCCTTTTCTATAGGACCTTTTCCACATTTAAAACATGAAAAAAATATTCATAGAAATCCAAATTCACAATAAGATTAAATTCCAACCATACACAATCATTATTCATACAACATAACTGATATTTTTCTTTGTTCCACTACCTCTACATGCACTTCCAATGAGCACACTATCCACTATCTTCCTCAGCCCACCCATTATGACTAACTAGGGGTTAACTACCCACTTAAGCAGTGTCAGTAGTCCCCCATTAACACAATAGCCACTCTCTTCCTTTTCCTTCCTTTGAGCACACTGGCCACCCACTTCCTCTGCCTCTACATTATCTCCCTATAGGACCTTTCCTTACAATTATACCTTGAGAAAAAAATAGTTCATATCAAGACAAATTCACACTTAGATTCAATGTCAATCATACAGAATCATTATTCATGCAACATAACTATTACTTTTC
Source organism: Viscum album (assembly GCA_963277665.1). NCBI lineage: Eukaryota > Viridiplantae > Streptophyta > Magnoliopsida > Santalales > Viscaceae > Viscum > Viscum album. The sequence continues at coordinate 1,587,385,902 of OY728151.1, read as the reverse complement.
ATTGTTCCGATGAAACTACATGCACTCCCCAGTAGCATAGTAGACACTCTCTTCCTCATCCGAACCATAATGTAATTCTATTGGTACATTACCCACCTTAGAAGTTTCAATAGTCCCAATTTTTATAGGCCCTATTTTAAATTTAATCCATGAATAAAAATAAATATTTCATAGATAAATATTCACACAAAGAAACAATGCTAAACATACATAATCATTCTTTATTAGAAGAATAACTTCCAACCAAATATCCCGTCTAAATAATGATTAATTCCAAATAATAATTCAATGGATGAAAACCATCTTTCATTTACTGGAACATTGACATTGTATCAAAAAAATTATTAATAACAATTACAATAAAAATATTACATTAATCAATATGGTATCTTCAATATCCCCCTTCGGATATGTTTTCAATACCCATTTCACTATCAAATTAAATGTTTTCTTCTCACACTAACATTAATTTAAAATATAACTATAGGAAAGAAGGCATAAACTAAAATTATTCTATAAAAACTGAATTCTTCTTTTTCATTCTAGTAATCACCTCATTTCATAAGAGATGTCATTTCAGAGAAAAGGAAATTACATTTCTTTAGAGTATAACATCATATTTCTAAAAATAATTGGTCAACAATTAATATAATCTAATTTAACGTTGACAACCCCTATGTAGAAAACAAACATGATCAATTTAGACATCAATGATGTCAATATAAATTTTAAATGTGATTCCAACACTAAATCCTTCTTTCAGAATATTTTCAAAAGATACTGAATTATTTTCCTTCATTCATCTCAATAAACATATTGAAAACATTCAATTACAAGAATTAACTTCCTCTTTATTATTAAATTATAAGTACCTCCCCTTATGATTCAGAATTTTCATTTATAAATAAATAGAAAAAATTCCTTTATAATGACAAGGTTCAATTTGTATGAGTTGAAAATATCAAATAAATCCTATTCCAGAACATTATAAATTCATGTGATACTTTTTGTGGTCAACTCTGATATTTGTTTAACTTTTATCCCCCTAAAAAGATTAGCTCCATCCATCTGCTTCATCATGACTAACATTATACATGAATGATCTTCAAGAATATTTTAATAATAAATTGAAATAAAAAAACATGATTGATTGCCTTATAAATTCTATATAATATTTTCAAGGTAATAATATCTTAAATACTCCCCCTTAATATACTCATATCCTTAAATTCATTGCATTAAATAAATAATCTCCAAATATTCACGGTAATAAAGTGGTTCTTTAATTATTTTCAATTAGAGAAACAAGGATGAGATTTAAATCCTAACCTAGAAATTATTTTCAACTCCAATCTAGATTTTTTAAAACTCATCATCATTTATCATTATTTGACATTACAATGTTTTTCATTTAATGTAAGTATGGACTTCTGGATTTCTCCATCTTTCATCTTTGATGGAATAATCTTTTTCACATTACCATGTAATGCACTATAATTCTTCTGTTTCTGATCTAACTTCTTAACCCATTCCAATTGCAGTAGCCAAATGACTAAACATTTTTTTTATTGTTATAGTTCTTCTAGTGTGTAAAATCCTTCATTACAGAAGAATTATTGAAACTATAATCCATTGGTTCATTTCCTTTATTCTTTACTAGTTTTTTTGTCAAGGAAACTACATCATTTATTTTTCAGCAATATTATCTGACATTATAGACCTTCCACACAAATCTACAGCAATCATATGGTCTTCCTTTCTAAACATACTCCCATGAAATTCAAAATATTCATCTATATTTTCAAACATAAAATAAACATTTTTATTTGTTTAAGAGATTTATTTCATTTTCTTCTTTAGATTTCATCCAATAGTATTTGTTTTTAAAACATGGTTTTGAAGGTCATTTTTGTAACCTATACATCCATATTAGAGGCACATTTTCTCTAGAATGACATTCATTTCATCATTCTTCTTGGGATTAGGTTGCTTCACAGTTTTCTTAGCTCTCTTCTCCTTCTCACACCCCAAAGAAGCCTTTTCTTATTTTGTTCTTTGCCTCTATATTTGTTGTGGCCTTATCATCACATCAATATATGCATAGTGTAGGGTTAGTACATACCAACACTCATTATAATTTTTACCACTTATATATCAAAAATAATATAAGTTTGCAAGGGACTAAAATCTAATCTTGATATATATATTCTTCTTCATTGATAAATTTGGATTTAATTCTGCAGGATTTCTGTTCACATCAGACCATTTACTCCTTATTAATATCCCTATATATTTATCATGAATTGAAAAATTATACCAAGATTATATGGCTCGATCCCCAAATTTCCAAACACACCAACACTATCCACAAATCTCGAATTATTTTTATTTAATACAATTTAGTTAGTTTTGGAATCTTATTGTTTTTGGGTAGTATGATTATTCATCTAAGATCTTTGAAGAGAACATGAATTCCTACTCTTATTTATATACACATTTGATGATAAAATTGATTTATTATTAATCTTCTTCATCCATGATGGTATAGAATTCTTTTTGGAACCCATACTTATAGATGAAAAAATATTAGTGAAAATAAAATATTCTAAATCAATGGTAACCAGATACAATGATATTGCAACTGATTTATCATTATGTATTATTTGACTCTTTTTTCAACATGAATTAGTTTTTTCCGAAATAATATTCCATTTTTAATTACTCATCGAAGATTTTCGGATCTCAATATTATATGACGAATCATCTTGGATGATCTCTAGATTTCTCAACATGACCACCAACTCATGATATTTTAGATTTAGATATTTCTTAAGGTCTTAATGTGATGTCAACAGATCTTCACATTTATTCATATTTTTTAAAGTCACTTACACTTCATGAAATTTCATGTGGAGGAAATTTTTATCATCCTCAAAAATTTTGTGTTTTTCTTTCCCATTGACTCTTCATATTTTGAACTCGAGCATCATGAATTTAATTTTCAATCATTTGATAATTATTCACCTATTTAATTATATTTATCATATCATCAAGATGGTATTATTTAATATTAATGGAGGTTCCGTGTAAAGTATCCAAGGAACGGATGACTTCTGTATGAACTACCTCAGTCACATCCTTCTCATAATTATTCCTTTATAATTCATCATCAATAAAATTGATGTTTTCATTTAATTTAAATATAAGCTATTCTTTTTATTATTATAATTGGGTGAATGTATCATCCCCCATGTCAATTTACAAATTTGAGTCATTGATATTCATGTTGTCATTATATGATTCCTCAAGAGTGTGAATCATCATAGTACGAACCTTCTCAGTTACTTCATTCTCACATATTTATTTTCATGTATTCTCCAACATATGAGAAATGTTTACTGGAATGTGATAAAATTTCTTCTTTGGATTCAATAATTTGTGAGAGATGTTTACATACTTGAAACTTCTTTTCAAAGACTTTCTCCATTTCCTCAGCATCTTTTTCACGATATGGCTTTTCATCGTATAGTCCCTTGAAAAAATAAAATATCTAGGTGAAAACATTTATAGGACCATTATTATGATATTTTTTGATTTTTGTATAAAAATCACTGATTGATTCAATAAATTATTCATGATTTCAACATGATAATACTAATGATAAGGATCATTATCACCAAATTTAACAGATACAGATGATAGAATAACATTATGACTAAATATAGATTTTGATGAACCCACTCTATTTATCATCACTAGATTTTAATGTGAAAAATGATTTGATCCGAACCAATAAAAAACGAATCCTCGTGGTTTATCAATGTTTCTTCTCCCATATTTTGAGAGCTCTTATTTTTATTCAAAAATAGAGCATATTCGTTCTGTTGTTACGTAATTGCAATGAATGATCCACATGCCTTCTAGATTCGCGAAGTAGATAGGATCTTATAGGACTTAATCAAGTGAAATTCATTATTGAAGAATCTTGTGAATAAGTAGACCCATGAACTATCTAGTTTCATGAACAAAATAAACGAACACGTGAATTGCTTACCCAAACCCTTTTCATTATTAAATAAGGAGATCTTGTAGGCACACAAATTGTTCTTACTAACCTTTTTTGTGCTTGGTAAAGTCATATGAATCAATACCCATCATTCTTTGACACAGAATACCAAAAAATCACTTGTTCATAAAAGAAATGTGCACCTATTTCATAAAGAAGAATAGCGAACCCCTCCGTTTCATGATGAGAAGGACAAAATCCTCATGTTTCATGTTACTAAGGTATATACATTGTGCAAGGATTTTTTTGACGATGGAGTAGTTTTCATGATGATGGGAAGTACATATATTCATGAAATCATGTGGATTATTTCATGAAACCCAAATCCATGTGTTTTTGCATGGAAGATGAAATACGTGAATTCACGTGTGAATAAATAAGAAGAACATGTTAAAAGGACGACACTCATTCATGTGCGAATAAATATAATAGAATAAGATAAGAAGTGAATAGTGTGCTTGGATTGTTTGAGAACATGTCATAGTACATGAATGCACTCATGTTCTTAAATTATAGACATCTGAAACATGTGAAAATATAAGAAGATAAAGGAAAAATAGAGATAGGCAGTGTGTGCATGAAATGATTTATAACCGTTATGGTTTGCTCAAAAGAGGGTAGAAGTGGACTGTGCATGCAGTCTTTTATACACATGCATACATGGAAGAATTTAAAGAAGAAGACAAATAAAGTAGTTGAAATTGTGTTTATTATTAGAATAAGTGAAAGCTGGGAAGGAGTTCATTCAAATTATATATGCATCATTTCTAAAATACATGAAAAGAATAAAGTATAAGAAGTTAATTCTGATGATGCCCAATAAGATGATCCTCATTGTTTTAATAATCTATTATGTTCTTGTGATTATATAAAAATAAAGAATAATTTTTAGTCAATATATTTGTTTCACTAATGAAGATGAAATAAGAAGAAGAAGTGTGAATTTGTTTTTTCACTGAATAAGAAATAATAAGTGGTTGGTTACTCGCATACTGTTAATAATGTAATAAGTGAAGAATAGAAGATTAAGTAGCACTGTGATGTTCAACAGATCTCAATAGGTGGAAGAATATATTGGTTTTAAAAACACTTTTCAACGGGTAGAATACACTATTTGGATGTAGTATAAAGAATCAATAAGGAGTTGAACGTTGTACTTGGTCATCACTAGTTCAGGAAAGTAGAATTGTTTCATTTCCCCCTTTAAAGTGTAGGGACTCACACTGGCTTAAGGATTGTTGTCTAAGACAACCCACTATAACTTGTTACTACATTATAGTGGAGAATCTATGTACTAGACATACCCGTACATGGAAATGATTTTGATGCTCTTATTGAGTAGTGAACCTTATAAAAATATTGTGTTCATATTGTTTCTACATTCATATTATTGCATGAAACAAAGAAAAGAAATCAAGAGAATCAAGATCCTAAAAGGTTAGTAGTTACAAGGATAAAAAGTGTGAATTGGTTAAAAAATTCCCCAACACTGATTGAACCAACCTCTTAGTGTTAGGAATTTCCCAAAATGGTTCTCTCAATTAAAATGGACAAAGTATTGTCAAATAGAGATCTTAATTCTATGGAATTATACTTCCAACTCATTTTACTTCTACCTTCATGTATGAAAATCCAAATTGTTATTATTTTTCAATACACACATGTCTTCACACTTCGGTGTGTCTGAATCAATCTATATAATTTATACTTCACAATGAATATATTAGTAAATTCTTTGTGTATGGAATGATGTAATGGGATCATATTATTTTTGCAAACTAGGGAGGCCTATAAAAAAACTCAACCATCTGTTAATTTGATGAACACTTACCATTAATGGGATCTATATTTTCATTTTCATTGACAATGTTGTTTCATTAAAGCAAATGATGAGTCCATTATGACGTATGTAAATGTGATGAACACTTCCCATTTATGAGTTCTCTCTTTATCTATGCATTGAGTCTATTGTTTCATGGAAATAGAAACTGAGTTTTTTGTACCACATTTCACGGTGATGAACACATCCCATTTTTGGGTTCCGTATTTATCTTTGCCTTATATGCAATGTTTCATGAAATTGGATGTTGATTTATCATTTTCCAGACATATTCCAATGTTAGAGAATCCATGAGTGAAATCAGGTAATGGGGTAGAATCTCAACGATCACCACACACTATCACATTCTTTGAAACCAAATTCCATTACCTTGGGCATCAATATAAATTCCCATTTCAAATATAATGTAGATAATTGGATGAATTGTGGAGATATTGATTTTAAAATGGTGGGATGGAATATACGCGTCCCCTAGTGATATGAATGATGTTGTAGGGATACAATATAGTAGAAGAAGAGTATTACACCTTTGCTGATATTGGAGGTGAGTGAAATATAAATATGGGTGTATTTTTATTTTTTAACCAATTTATTTTTCAAATGTACATTTATTTTTCTAGTTATTTTGGGGGTATCGACAGTCATACTTGTATTTATTCACTGGTTGTTACCACATATTAGACAAAGGGTGAGGGATTGGGGAGAGGTGGACTTAGGTCGTGTTGGTGCAAGTACCGTTTAAGGAATTCATTAATATAATATGTGATGTTATCTTTTCTTCCTACTACACAATAATATAATATTTATTAATACAGATTAATCATTTTTTGAAAATGATGTATCTATTACATTTTATCTCATTATCCTCTTCCCACTATAAGATATTTTTCCCATGGTTGTTTTCATTGCTTGATTGGGGTTATTTTATTTTTTGATCCCTCCACATGCATGAGATAGTGGGAGTTATATATGGGTCGTGGCTATGCTTTGGTGGCATGGTAGTGGTGAAATTGTTTTACATGGGACTTCACTAAGCCCCTCCTTCATCTGGACTTCAATGTGGCCATATTAACAATGAAATGGCATTATGGGGGATAGATCAACCTCTTGAGAAGGTCCATGGAATCCATGTGGTTCATCAGTGGACAATGGGTCGATGTAGAGCTTCATGGATGGTGAATATAGTGATCTATTATGTTATAGTGGTGCAAGAGTCATCGAGGGGTTTCTATGAGTGTAGGAGGATCAAGAATCTTTTTGTCTGATGTGTGGGGGACCAGAGTCATGAAAGATGATGCAATCTAAGTAAAAAATGAATTTTTCATCCATTATATCCTCCCATAGTGAAATTGAAAATGGGGACACAATGGTTAATTATTCAAGGTGTGGGAAAGACCTTATGAATATGTCCATCAGTAATTCCATGCAGTATAAACCCAAATGAATAGATACATCTCACACGACCATTCATTTAGATTCCTTCCCTGAAGGACATCTCTCTCTCCTGTATGGAACTTTTTTGACATCTATTTATCTTTTCCTGTTAAAATAATAATTAGTAATTCTAATGAAAATATCAAATTCCAAAGATATATATATATATATATATATCAACTTTAATGTTCAAATTTCTATAATTTGATAAAACAATGAATTTCCCTAGCATATCCATGCATGGGATTTAATGTTGTCTCTCCTTGCTTCAGATCATGTAACCTCATGTTGGTTTGGCCAGTTCAAATAATAATCCTAAAGTCTAGATGATTCCATATACTACAAATAGATTTGAAATTATTGATAACATTAATGATGTATGAAATTATAGTTGTCACAAGGTTGTTACATGGTCCTATCAATATGTTTCCAAATATAATAATAAAATTAGATCACAAAATTTGACTTAGAATGACGAAGCAACCTTGGGATGAAATCAAAACAATTATGTGAACATAAATCATCCTAGGAAGGTACCAAATAATAATTGTGAGAAATTTGTGGATTCTAAATCAAATAATTTGAACGGTAGTGCATAAAAAATATCTACTATGATTGATGAAACTCACAAGAACCCATGTAGAACATCTTAACATTCACACACAATTTCAAATTACATATTAGTTATATAACCTAAATATTTGGATATAATGAGTAAAATGAATGATGCACAAGATAAATATAGTTAAAAAAGGGAAATAAAATATCCCACATGATGAAGACAAATTTCATTAGTGTTTTTCAATAAAATTTAACTCTTGTGTTAAAGAAGTTTTTTGTGAGATACGCAAGAAATATAGCAACATTGAAAGAGGTTTTTTATCCATAATACTAGAACAAGATGACATCCTAAATAGGTGTAATAAAGTATCATACATGAAGTCTATTAACATGAAAAATTCTTCTTGCCAAGTAGCATAGGATTTGGAGATATCTATATTGCCTCAACATAAATCAGAACAGAGGTTCAGATGTGAAACCATGAAGACTAGAAAAAATAGAGAAACGTTTTTTAAGAGATCATATCTCCCTTTATATTTTTATTAATAAATAATGGAGTATCCACTTTATTCCATTATTCTTTGAGTATTTTATTTGTTCTTATAATGCATGTAATTGAAAGTGAAGAATTTTCTTATTGTGGGAAGTTGAGAAGTAGTAAGTTATGTTAATTCTTGATTTCTAAGCCGAAGAAGATAAAATCCCTGAATGTTTCATCAATTGATATTAAAATAATAATATTATGTAGTATCAAATTTGGAGACATTAAAGAATGTGATTCCCTATTATATATTGATAGGTTAAAGAAGATTCCATCTTGGTTAGATATTATTTCTTGGTAGTTTGTAGAACAAATGTTCTAGAAGATCATCCTTGTTGAATTTTTTATTGTCGACCAATGTGGACAATAACAAGTTTAAGACCCATTCTGGTGTGTTCTCCATACGGGAATCTATTGAAATACAATATTTATGAGATAAACCATTATGAATACAATGATAAATTTTTCCCTTGAAGGGGACACCAATTAAATTTTTCCCAAAATTATTAATTCAATTATTATAAAATCTGATTATTCTAGAAATTGGTTGAAGATAATGTCATTAAAAAGGCTATGTCACTCATAATCTATGTTCCTTGGTTAACAAAAATAAAAAATATTTTACAAAGGGGAGAAATTAAATTAATATGTAATATATAAAATGTGGATCTCCCACATGGTCTCTTATCCTGCCAATTTCAATTGAATGTTTTTGGTCTATTTGTTATAGTGACTGTAGGAGTTTCAAGATTGTTTATTCATAAAAATATTAATTTAACATTTAGTAATTTCATCCTAGAATTAAAGTGAATAGTCCTTGAATTAAATTATATGGGTTCTCATTTCTTTTAGTTTCTTGATTATATAGTAATGGAAAACATGTATTTATAAATCAAGTCATCTTGTTTTCTACGTAGGGGAAATCTCAATTTGACTTAGAGTGAAATGAGTGATGGAAAATTACTTAATTATGGAATGATACCCATTTTCAAATGAAATTTTTTATTTCTTATTAATAATGGGGAGAGAAATTGAAATTAAAGTCTGAATGGTAAAGGGGAGATATAAGATAATAGTTCTACATATTGAAACATTCATTTGGAAATGAAGGCATTTCCAATATATACAATTGCGGAGATTGAATATCCATCTTTGTGTATAGATTGTATTTTTTATCAAATAATTTTGATTTTTGGACAGTGATCATCAAGGAAAATGGAATGTTACATTGATGTCAATATGATGAACAAGTTCATGTTAATGGAGCATGGATGAAATCCTGAAGTATAGAAATCTTCTGAAACATGTAAATGGATTTAAGACATTGAACATTATGGAGATGTATGGATGATTGTTATAGAACCCATCATGATGATTCTTGGAGAATAGTTATGGATTCATTCATTGTGATTCCAATTTAATTTTAATGGATTCAGTTTATTAGATGTCATGATTTAAAAATTCACTTAGTTGTTAACAATAATGATTGATGAACTGATCCTATGATAAAAATATATGTGTCATAAGTGACAGTTTTATTACATCAAATAATAAGGTTGATTTTATGTTCTTTGGAATTTATATTCCAAAAATTAGAGAAGAAGAGGAATTGAAGGTCATTCATTACATTAATGTTCCATGAGAACCTGGAAACTGTTAACATGTAAAACACTAATATTATAGTTTTCACGAAGGATAACCATGCCATATAATTAGTGCATGAAGGGTTAAGGATAAATAAATAAATTGTTAGGTGGATTTATATTTGAATAGAAATTGTGAAGGGATTGAGGAATTGTATTCTAGATTTCTATGTGTGGATGTGGCCATGAATGTCGTATTTATTTCCATTATATACTTGGTTTCTTAACTAACTATGTTTTGATGGATTATTTAAAATTGTGTATAGCCTATAAGCTGACTAGTCAGCCTCAACCAGGAGCTTATATGAGACATTGGGTCTATTAGACCAAAAATATGCCAGTCAGGCTAGCTTATATGTGGGATGGGGTGTCGTGTGGAAGCCCTGGTCATGACTAAAGGAATTCAAGATATAGGCCAATATCATAAAAAGAAGTGAGCACCGAGCGTTCCCACAGAACCAGTATCGGGAAATACTACGATGGGGAGAGGTGAATTTTAAGCCTATCCCCGCAGCACATGATTTATATATCAGGGATAAACTGAGAAGGGATCCAAGGTGGGATGGATTTTTATGACCACTTTTCACTTAATTAAATAATTACAGTGATCAGGGTTGTTCAGCACACCCCATTCCCTTTTGATTTAAATTCACACAGTCTAGCTTTATCATCAAAAATAACCTACTAAACTCTATATAACTACTTACTCACTGTACTTTTTTCTTTATTTCCCTATTAATATTGCTTTTACTAAAGAGTCATGGTATTTATAGAATCACCATGGATAACTCTATTCTGATATTAAGAGGTATTCTATTTCCCTCCGCCCATCGAAGCATACAAATTCTAAAAAACATGGGATTTTCACCAAATACCCTACCTCAGAGCACTGCGAAAAAATCACTGAAGATTCCCCATATAATTACAATTATGGAATTCTCTAGGTTGTTTTTTTCACTCATGATGCATGTGGTCGAAGAAAACACATTGAAAACAAACAAATTTTCTCTTGGGTCTTGGGGGAAGGTTCACTTATCTTCCTATCAAATTTTGGTTCATACTCCCACCTTGAAAATATGATTCCCTATTCCATTTTCACCTTTCATTAGAGTTCCCACCATTTTACATAAGTACAAACATAATTCCTCCACATATCCTTCCCTATATATCTCTATCATCCACCATCTCTCTATTGACTATCTATGTATAATCCATTATACAGAGCATGAAAATATTTAATCAAATTTTCTTCCTTATCATCGATTCCAAAATGTGTTAATTCAAGGATGTACTCACAGAAAATTCATGAGAAAAATCATAAATTTAGCCACTTACTCTATCATAGAAGGGTTCTCCTTCTTCGGATTCAAAAATGCCATCATTCTCCAAATTATAAATGTGAGAGGATAATTTTTTTTAACAATTCGTCAAAATCCTCCAATTCCATACCATGGTCTAGTTTAGTCTAAAGTGCTAAATCCCATATTTGGGATTCAAGATCATCCCATTCATACATTCCCAACTTGACATTCTACTCATCTGGTGTTCTTAAGAAACGAATTATTCTATTTATCATATTCAGCCACACCTCAGCCTTCTCTAGCCCCAAATCACCCCAGAATATGGCTGGATTCTAATTCATGTATTTTATAGAATGGTCCACTTTATTTGGTCCACCCCCTTGATTACCTATATCTACATCATTAAAATCAATGACTATAATCTGTAGCATCTATTGGTTCACCTATGTCTTAGGTTAAACCACATTCTCAGCAGCTTCTTCCATTTGGTTTCTATGCATTCCTACCCGGTTCCATTCTCTAGAATCACAACCAAACGTATAAGTCGTTCTCTCTAGAAACCGAGGGATTAATAATTTCAAATTCCATCATATATCAATTATTACAAAAATTCATTCAAAAACTCATCTCTTTCTACATTTAACAATTTTATAAAAATTTCACCATGCTTTTGAAAATTAACTCATTTTCAAAATAACAGAACAATTATATTTTCAAAATATCCCATCTGAAAACAATTTCAACATTTTTAAAAAATCCACCCGTTTACAAAAAATTATAAATCATTAGTCAAAATGAAATATGTACTCCTAGTGGGATGTTATTTCTATAATTCATGTCATGATCTTCAAATTGGCTAAACCCATGACAATGATATTACAGTCATATAAGTGTTTCCAAAAAACCTATTTACCCAACTCCATACTAACATGAAGTTAAATATAAAATGTTTATCTATGTTATTTCATGATATAAATTTCAATTATTAACAATCTTATTCATGTCTTCCGACCTGACTCTTGGAAATAACATGAATGAATTTCAACTTCAAAAACTATCACACCATATACTAATTGTATGTCAAGGAATAAAAAAGATGATACCACTTATTTCACAAAAATATTTTCACTAAAAATTACCCATAAATCTTTTAACATCCTGCCCCTCCTCATTGGCTTTAGTCGATGTGGAATTTATACATGGAATTAAGAAATATCCCCAAGGCGCCAAAGGCTGGAATGAAATTCCTAGGGTTTGAATACAACTGGGGGATGATTTTTTCATGGAAAATAAGAAAATCACAACCACATATTACATAACCAAAAACATTATATGATTCATGATGAAAATGTAATATAACTCAAGTTATAGAATTGATGCTAAAACAAAACTAAAAAAAGTATCCACAAAAAAAGACTACTATCATCAATGTACATAGTGGAAAACAAAATACAATAGAATCATAGAAGAATTCAATGAAATGACTCCAAGATCCAACCCCAAATCCAACTCTAGGTATCACATAGCACCACTAAATAAGTGTGATGATTTCAATTTACTTCTGTCTTGGTAAAGAAAATCTACAAAAGAACCAAAGTACCCAAGAATGGGTGAGCAATGAAACTCAGTAGATTTCTCCAACGTCTTCCTTACTAATTCCATATGGGTAGAACAAGTTAGAACAATTATTGAAAACAATTTATATAATTTTTTTGAAATAGTTAAATAGTATAAATTGAAGCCAACTAGTTTCACACTAAAAAAGTTTTCCAAACATAATAGTTTTCTAAGGAAAGAAAACAAAACATTATATAAACAATTTTACATTCCATTTTGGCATACCCATTATATCATTCACCACAGACACACCCATGAATTCTTCTGTAATATTTCTCTACACTTTAGGGGTTTTTTCTCCATCAACAAAGTCATTACTAAGTGGCCAGTCTCCTTATTCCCCAATGACATGCACCTCATATCAAGGGTCATGTACCTTCATACTACAAAGGTATATTCCCTATATTTAGGATCATGACAAAATCAGGAACCCAGAAAACCCATGTACACCAAAATAATTTCAAAAAAACCTATTAAATACATTTAAATAATTAGTTTTTAAGGGGTTTTTTAAAAAGGTATGGGTGGAGCTGACATGGCAGCCTCAACTGAGATCTTATACGGGACACTAGGTCGACACGTCAAAATAAGGCCATTTGAGTAAGCATATAGGCAGTATCTAATGTCATGTGTAGGCCTTGGGAACCCTCGGAGGCATGTATGATGTGGCATAATATCTCTAAATGAAGTGGGAGTAGATAATTCCCAAAGAACCGGTACATGGCGGAATAGGGAGGGGGAGGGGGGAATTCTGGTCCGCCCCCCAAAGTGCTTGATTTTTATAGTGTGGATAAACTGAGAGAGGATTTGATATAGGATGGGATTTAGTTTGTGTTGTTCACCATTATAAATAATTGGATTGATAATGGTTTCCATCACATCTCACACATGTTCATTTAGATTCATGTCTTCGGATCTCCCATAACCTTTTCATTCAAAATGAGGCACATATTTATCGCCTAATGTCGTCATCTTTCCCCTTGATTCCCTCAACAACACCATTGTCTAATCAGAGATTTCAACCAAACAACCAAATCTCAAAGAAGATTCCACCATGATTATTATAATGTATAAATAATGGGGTGAACAAGATCAAAATATCTTGAAACTAAATTTTTAGGACTCACATGAATAAATTAAAGAGGAGTTCCCTATCTGAACTGAAAATGAAGTTGCAGGAGGTCCATTCAACCAGTTGAGTTCCATGGATGAACATCATGAATTTTGTGAAGATGAGTTTCGTATGTTTAATAATACCTTCATGTGATATGAACAACATAAATAAACAATCTTATCATGATGGAAGGACATAATTAAATGTGGTGTAACTTAATGCGTGTTCAAAAAATTAAATTCTAATTCATTCAGGAATTTAAATAGACAATTCACAGGGAATAAAGTTGGGGTTTTGAATGCAATATAAGGCTATGATACCTCTGAAATAGATGAATATCACCCTCAACCAAGAGGTTATACTTCTACTTATATTATTTCATGAGATCAAATTTTCAATAAGAAAATAGCATCTATTAATCACTCTTTTGTGTTTGGCGGAAAAGAGATTTAAGAATCACCGAGGCATCATGAATATTGTGATTCCTATGAAAAAATTATGTTTTTAGGAATGAGAGGAATTACTGTACATGAAAAAGGTGTTTAAACCCTAATCATGCATTGTGAATGAGTTTGATTTCATGAACCATTCTCCTTCCATGAAGAATAAATATCGCGAACACACAACAATTGTGTAGACACCCATTTCATGCTTAATGAAGAAGAACTAGTTCCATGAATATTACTACTCAAGAAACAGTGCATGAGTTGTTTACTATGACTGTTTTTCATTATGTTATTCTACATATAATACATTATATGAAGATTTTGTGTATTCAGTTCATACACAACAGACAAATAAGAAAAAACCTACATAGTTTGATTGGGCCAAGTGAACCAGACATTCACCTAAGGGCATAATTTCTTGAGTGAGATAGTAACTCATATTTCATGGGTTTTCATATGAAATCATGTGTATGTATGTATATTGTTTTTTGATAAACAAGGGTTATAAAACCAAAAATGGTTGTTGTGTAAAGGGAGAGATGACTAAGGGAGGATGTAGAAGCTTTGGGTGTTGTTACATAAAGAGTGAGGAGTATGTACAATGTATAAAGTTATGCATATGATTTGAGGAAAAAAATTCATGAATAAAGGTTTTTCTCAAACAAAACAATTTAAATGATAAAGATAAAATGGATATGGGAAATGCACATTCACCATGATTGTATTGGATTATGAATTAAAGAAGACAGAAATATGGTTTTGTGAAAGATTATTCTTGCATGAAATATAATTGAAGTAATGGTGAAATTCAGTTGAACAAACACCTTCAAAACCAATAAAAATATAATATAATATAATCTACATTCACTCTCTATATTTTTTATCAAATAATAATAATTGAATTTTCATGATTCTAAGATTAGTTTATCTTCTTTGATTTAATAATCAAGCACGAATATTGGTATTTTGACAACCCAACAGAAAATATATCCCAATGCATTTTTTTTTAAAATAATGAATAAAGAGAAGAGAAGATAAGAATATTTGGTGACAAAATTGAAATGAACAGATTTTTATTTGGGTCAGAAATAATCTATTATTCATATGATCACAACACATTTATATTGTTTTGACTAGTAGAATAATTCTATTGTGCAACTATTAGTATGTTTGTTGGAAGTGGTAGAAAATTTAAATGAATACTACTATGTGTGAAAAAATTGAAGAATATGGTTGTGGAAGAAAAAATAAGAACTATGACACCCAACAGGTTTCAATAGGTTTAATACACTCTTGGGGGTACAAAACATTATCACAAAAAAGGAGACTATTTTCAGAGGCAGTATAAATATCCATCTATGTTCCATAAAAAATGAAATGTAATATCACTATAGTTATGTTCAAGTGAAAGTTTATTTCTTACTTGATGTAATAACATTAAAAGGAATAATTTATAGTTCTTGTGTGGTCAGGATTATTTCTAGACCATGCCAATGAATAAAACACTTACTGTGAAGTGAACCCTGTTAAAATATCATGAATGTTTCTTTAATATTTTAATATTATTTCATGCGATAGAGAACATAGAATGATACAATCCATATCCTAACAAGTCAATGAGGTAAAGTGATAAAATGTGTAATTTAATTAAAAATTCTACCACAGTGATTAACCCCCCCACCCCATGATTTTAGTCATATATTAAATTGGTACATTTTTAATTATCTAGGTAAGGTTAATATCTGTTAGATTTTCTATAGTTAAATCTAGTCTCGTTCAATTACTTGAGTTTTTTTTTCTGACTCAACATTGAATTTTATTTTTAATGAATATTTGGACACCTTTGTGTATAAGTTAATATCTACCACGAACATGATGAATAAGAAAAATAATAAGAAGATAAAATTGAAGAATAATTCACTCTTATCTAAAAAGGAGTAAATATTTGTTTTCCTATGACTTTATAAAAATGAATACAAATATATCATGAAAGGTAATGATAATGGGACTCATGTTTTAACTAATAATATGGATAACCTTCCTACATCTAATGACTATGATGTATGTGTTAGTACATTTGAAAACATTCCTCAAGATGAAAACACTAGCACAAGTGGTGATGATGATCAATATACATCTTTTAAAGAATTATCAATTGATCGATTAAGGGTTATTCTTCATGATATTTCTGAAGAATGATTATCCCTTATTTTTGGAGCTATTAAATGTTTACAAGAGGAGATCACCTTACCTGTGGAAGAATCTAATGTTTTGGATAAGATCTTAAAATTAAAAATTGTTGAGTGTTTAAATATATTAACAAAGGTTTAATCCTTTTATGAAACAATTAGTGAACATGAAATAAGTTACACAAGATGGATCAAATATGTTTCAAATAAATAGGGAGTTAGAAAGACTCCTGATGAAAAGATCCATGCTGTTGAAGAGAGATTGAAAAATTGCACCGACGTCAAGGGTTGAAAACTGGAAAAAATATCCATGATGATCAATAAAATTGACTCCTTTATATAGAAAAAGATATGATACATGAACATAAATATGATTGAATGAATAATTTATGGAAGTGAATATTATTATTTTTAACATCCTAAAATCATCCAATGTATCAAATTTCTAGAATTGGTTGCTCTGTTGGAAAATATTGAGAAGACACATATTGACACTTCAGAAAAGAAAGATATAGTTTCTAAAAGTACAAATTGTTCATTGGAGTATTTTAATTATTAAATAATTCCAAAATTTAACAATAATATCATTAATTCATTCAATGATATATCATAAATAGGTGATAAGAATTATCTATCATCCATACCATCTTGTACTTATGTTTCTAAACCTGTTATCATGAAAAAGGTAGGTTGTAATGAAAAATATGAACAATTATGGATGACGAAATATTATAAAAACCATATCAACATTACTAATGAGGATAGTAAATAAATTATGTAATTTGTTTCCCCTTATAGGGAATAAAAAATTGAGAATAATACCCAAAAATAAGATACAGAATATATCAGGAACTCAAGATTTGTGGGCCTATGTTGGTGTTGCAACATATTTGGGCAGTGTGCCTGAAATTTTTGGAACAATCACTATAATGTAAATGTTTAAAGAAATCATTTCTCAAGAGAGATATTTCCAGAGAAGAATAAGTAACATCTATAGGTCCAAATGAATCTGTATATTCTAAATAGATTTTTAATTCTTGATAACATTTGTGACGTATATGATGGTAGTGTTCAAAATGTTGGTACATTCTCATCTCAACATGTATACAATGAATTTAAGAAAATAAGACCATAAAATCATATATGTAATGAATAAGAAACCTCTGGAATATATCATAAGAATTTGGTGAACATAAATACTCCCAATAATGTACTAACGAATAATGGTGAGAAAAACATGGATTCTAAATCAAATAATTTGATGGGTAGTTCATCCAAAAGATGTAGTGAGTGGGATGACACTGAGAATAACCCAAGTGGAAGATCTAAACATACACATACAATTCCTAATTACATGTTAGTTATCTGGCCTTAATATTTCAATATAATGAGAAAAATGGAAGATGTAAAATATAATGATAGAGAAAAATTTCAAGTAAATATTCCACTTGATGAAGAAAATTTTCATTATGGTTTATTAAGAAAATGAAACTCTAGTGTTAAATTAGTTTCATGTGAGATTTGTATAAAATATGGGATCATTGCAAAAGATTGGTTATCCTTACTACCATAATAAAAAGTAGTCCTCAAGAGGTGAAATAATGTATCAATCTTGAAGGGTATTAAGAATAAATATTCTCCGCACAAATTAGAAGAGGATGTGAAGAGATCCATCTTTCCTCATCATAAATCAAAACTTATGTTTAGATGTGCAAGAATGAAGACTGGAGAAAATGATGTAATTTTTACTTGTACTTTTAAGTCAGGTATTCTATGTTGAATCATGTAATTAAGGGGATAACCTGATAAGTAGTAAGTATTTTCAATTCTTGATAGCTAATTTGAAGAAGTTACCGTCCTTGAATGATTCCTAAGTTGATATTTAAATACTATTTTGATGGAGGATCATCCTTTATAATGTTTAATATTCTAATGTAGTATTTTTGATATCTATATAAATAATATTCCATCTTTTTTTGATCTTATTTCTTAGTATTTTGATGAAAAAATGTTATAGAAGATCATCCTTGGTGAAGTTGTGAATGTTTTCCAATATAGACTATTGAAATTTGAAGAACCATTCTCTAGTCTTCTCAATACTGTAATTTCATTAAATCAATTCATGATGAGATGAACCATTAAGTAGATAATGAGAAGTGTTTCCCTTGAGGGGGAGCCCAATGAATAAGCTTCTATAATTATTATTTCAATTTGTATCAAATATTATTAATCTATAAATTACATGAAGATCATATCAATGGAAATGGTATGTCTCTATTCATCTATCAACCCATGTTATAAAAAAATTAAAAAAGTGGTATTAATTAAATTAATAAATTGATTATGAAATGTGGAATTCCCCATGGTTATTTATACTATCCATTAAACTTGAATATTTATTTATCTATTTGTTGATGTGAGTGCAGGAGTTTCAAGTTGATTGTTCTTAAAATGTTTTATCTCAAATTCAATAATTTCAGCCTAGAATGAAATTCAATAATCCTAGAAAAAAAACTATATGCTTTATCATTTCGTTAGGTATCATGATCATTAGGTAATGGATAGATTTTTTTGTCTAAGTAAATTCCACTTTTTTTCTACAGCAAGCACCACTCAAGTAAAATACGAGTCAATTGATGGATCACACATTGTTAAGTATGGACGAACACAATTTTTACCATGAAAAATGTATTTCAAGTCAATAAAGTGGCGATAATGTGAAATTAATTTTTAAATGGTAAAGGCGAGGGAGAATATAATATTTCAAAATATTAACTCATTCATTTGGACATAACATTGAAGGTATTTTCAATAATACAAAGGGGGAGTTTGAATATCTCATTTTTTAAGGATTGTATTTGTTGTCAGATGACATTCATTGGCAGGCAATGACGACCAATGGAAAATGAATTTTACATTGATGTTAATATGATGAAGAATTTCCTAAGTTAATGTAACATGGATACGGTCCTCATGTCTTGAAATTCAACAAAACATGTGAATGTTTTGAAGACTTTTTGTTTCATGGTGATTCATAGAGAATTGTTTTGGATTCATTCGTGGTGATTCCTAGATAATTTTTATGGATCCCATCATCATGATTCCTAGATAATAGTAATATATTCGTATCATTTTATGTCATGTTATATAAATTCTTCATGTTGTTAATTTTTACGACTAATAAACTGATACTACATTCAAAATACATGTGTCATAATTAAAACAGTTTTTACGAAAAATAAGAAAGTTGATTTGATTTTATTTGGAATTTATAGTAAAAAATTTATAGATGAAGATGAATTTATGGTTTTATAGTATTTATATGTTGAATCAGAACAATGAAAGTGTTAACATGGGGAACAATGAGATTTATGTTTGCATGAAGGATAACCACCCCATATAATTAGAGCATGGATGGTTAAATATGAATAAATTCTTAGA
Organism: Viscum album; assembly: GCA_963277665.1. NCBI lineage: Eukaryota > Viridiplantae > Streptophyta > Magnoliopsida > Santalales > Viscaceae > Viscum > Viscum album. The sequence goes on along the minus strand of OY728151.1, from coordinate 1,587,365,709 downwards.
TGGATTTATATTTGAAGATAAATTGTGAAGGTATTAATGAATTTTTATGTATTCATATCATTGGATGTCATACATGAGAAATTATCTATGTCGTTAACTTGGATGAATGGTGAACTGAACTTAAGATAATAATATATGTGTAACAAGTGACTCATTTTTTACCTCGAATAAGAAGGATGATTTGATGTTATTTGGAATTTATATGCCAAAAAGTATAGAAGAAGAAGTATTGAATGTCATGATGTATTTTAATGTTGCCTGAGAACCATGTGAGTGCTATATTGAGGAAAATTGAGATTGTAGATTGCATGAAGGATAAACCATGGATATAATTAGTCCTTAAAGGTTTATAGATGAAAAAAATGTTAGATGGATTTATAATTGAATAAAAATTTTGAAGGTATTAGAGAATTATATATTGGAGTTCAATGTTGGGAGGTGGCCAGGAATTTCATATTGAATTCCATTATATACTTGGTATTTTTACCATGTAATTTTTTGGGTTTTTAACAAAATAGTGGACTACCCTGACTAACCAGCCTATATTAAGAGCTTATGCAGGACACATGGTTGAAAATGATAAATGGTGGCCATCTAGGAAAGCACGCCCATGTAGAATAGAGTTCCTTTGTGTCATCCATGGGTAGTCTCAAAGGCTTGAATGATGTGGTCCAATAGCCTGAAATGAAGTGGGATTAGAGGGAACCTAGAAAATCAGTACGGAGCACTACTCGGGAGAGGAGAATTAAAATCCTCTCCCTCCAATGCTTGATTTATATAAAATGGAGAATAATATGAGAGAATTTGAAAGGTTTTTACACCCTCAATGTTCTTTAAAAAGAAAGTCAGTTCCACAAATCTTTCTACTTTCATGTTGTATAAATACCGCTAACACACATGTGGTCTGTAAACACACTTTTGAAGCTTCAAAAAGTAGAACTAGTTCGATGAATCATACTGATCGATCCACAATGCATGGGTTTTTTACTCTCATGTCATTTCTTGAAGATGTTCAACATATAAACAGAACAAGAATATACTATTTATCTAGTTGATTCATAATATACACAGAAGAACAAACCAGCACAGTTTATTTGTGATAAGAGAACCAAATTTGATCCTTAGTGAATACTTACAAGAATATGAAGAGGAACTCATACTGTTTGAGTTTTCATATGAAACCAAGTGTATTAATTCAAATATAATTGATAAAAATAGTTTAATAAAACAAAACATTATTTTTGTGTGAAGTGAGATTTAATGAAGGGAGGAGAAAAAAGCTTCATGTGTTTTCACATAAACAGTTAGTATTAAGTGCACTGTCTGATGTTTTTCAAATGATTTGAAGAATAAAAAATTCCATGAATAAAATTTTTACTCAAAAAAATAAATAAAATTACAATGATAAAAATGGAGATTGGAAATGAACATGAACAATGAATATATTGAGTTAATAATTCAATAGGATTAGAATATGAGTTTATGCAAGATTATTCATACATGAAACATCATTGAAGGTAAAGTGAAATTTATTTGAACAAACATATTCTACATGATGCAAAATAAATGATAAATGATACTACCTTCACTGTTAATAATTTCTATCAAAGTATAATAATTTAATTGTGATGATGGTAAGATGATTTGACCAATAGTCATCTAATAATCATAAAGAAATTTTGTTATTGCAGCATGAATAAGAAGATGAGGGATCAATGTGTTCGGTTTTTACCTGAAGAATAAATAAAAAAGAAGTGAAGAATAATTTGTTACCAAATTGATATCAACCAATTATAATTTCTGTTATATATAATTCAGTATTCATTTGATCACAACACATTTATATTATTTTTACTGGTAGAAGAATAATATTGGAATATTTTCCATTTCTTGTTGGGGATAGGTAAGAAGAGTTACATGGATGATGATAAGAAAGCCACAATTTGATGAACAAGGTTGTTGGAGAACAAAGAAGAACTGTGAGATCCAACATGTCTCAACAAGTGGAAGATTCTCTTGGTGTTACAAACCTTTATCAACAAATAGGAGTTTGACTTCAGTGGCAGTATATAGATCCAGTTAAGGGAGGTAAAACATGCACTACCAATTGAACATAGTGTATTCCAAGTGAAATGGTATATTATACTTATTATAACCAAACTTGAATGATTTCTTTATAGTTTCCATGTGGTGAGGATTATTTCCAAACCCTACCACAAACTAGTGACTGTTACTGAGTAGTGAACCTTGTAAAAATATTGTGTGATTTTTTATTACTACTTTAATATTATTTCATGTTCCGGTTAAAAAAGAATAAATGAATTGATATCGTAAATGGTCAAAGAGTTAAAGGGATGACATGAGTAATTGGATTAAAAGGTCACCGACACTGATTCACCCCCCCCCCCACTCTCTGTGTCAGACATATCCCAAACTAGTCCTTTCACATGTATTGACCGACTTATGGAATGCAGTGATCAAGAGGTGTATCCAAGTTAATAATTAGTGGTAGGTCATGATGGAGAGATCGTGAGAGAGAGAGAGAGAGAAATATCCACCAGGTGACATAAGATTGTTCGAGGCTAATGCATATTATAATTTGATCCTCGATGTACTAACATTTCATCAAAATAAGGGTGTTTTTTTTATTGATTGATCATTCAATCATGGCATTGGTGAGTTGATTTTTTGGGGGATTGTGGAGGCGTATCAGGGTGTCGTTTTGAAATTTTTTTTCTATGCCCTCATTTGTACTTCATGTTGGGGAATTATTGGGATTTCATTGTACACTTTAATTTATAGTTGATATTTCAAAATTACCCTGTGGGTTTTTAATCCTCCGAAATGGAGGGGTTTTCAACATTAGAAATCTTGATTGATTATTTATTTATTTATCATTATTTCATGTAATTATTTCATCGAGTTTCTCAAAAAAAATTTGTCAAGCTGTTTTTGTCCTGAGATCGGGAATCTCCCCCAACAAGTGATATCAATGGTTATTTGTTGGGGATTTCAATTTGAAGTGGGAATTCTGGATATTTACAATATCATTTATGGAGGAAGAGGAAAGATAGGGTTTGGAAAACAAATTAGGTTGAGAGAGGTGTTTCTTGTCTTACACTTAATTATATTCTTCATAATGTGCGATTGGTGAAGAATGATTTCAAGTTGAACATTGAGGTGATGCACTGGTTTCTCAATATTTTGAGTAGAGCGAGCAGTTTTTTATGGTTGTGCCAGATTTTTTCACAATAATAATCATGGGGAAGCTAGATATTTTGGGTTTTGGTATTGTTCTAAATGAAATTTCATATTTATATATGTGGATGGCTATAGTGTTTCGATTTTTTTAGTGGAAGTCATGTTCCTGTTAGAGTTACAAATGGGCATTGTCATTTTTCAAAAGAGAACGATGGATGGTATGATGACAATATGTTGTCATTCCAACTGAGTTTATTGGAGTATATATCAATTCATGGGCTAAATGGGGAGATTAATATTATTAAGACCATGGGTGTTTCCAAATTTGAGATAAGATATTTATTTTTAATTTCAGATTTATTTTATCCTATCACGTAGATTAGGCTACATGTGTTACTCATGGAGTGACAGAACATTTATATCTAGTCAGATGAGAAAATATTCTGATTCAAAACATCGAAAAAACATGGTAATTTGTAAATTTAAGATACAATATTTAATATCATATTTCTATTGTAAAAATGAAATTGTGAAGGCTTTAAAAGGGGATGCAACTGGTTGAGAACAAAGAGGGAGATGCTCAAGATGTAGTCCATTGAAATCAAGGGGAAATGGGCTACCACATTTACGGTAGAACATGTGTCACATCAGTTATGGTTGATAAAGAATCAACTTAGGATCTAGGATGTGACGGGATGCTACGTTTGCGATTTCATTTAGCATGAATTGACATTAAACAAGTGAGAAGTTGGAAAAAAGTGATCAATTATTGGATCCATGCATCACTAATATTATTGACTATATGTGGCCCAGATAATTAAGACTCTCCCAACATATTTGTAAACAAATAATTATAGATCTCATACCTCTTTTTCCTCGCCTTCTCTAGATAGATATCCCGAATGTAAGACAACAACTATATCCATCCATTTCTTAATATTTATCTAAATTATAATTTCACATGGTTGATATAATGATTCAATGAACATCTATAGAATCGTTCAATTTCTTATAATAATGTTTTAACTCTTTTTCATTATAGTCATTTCCAGGAACCATAGGAAAATGTTCTACCAGTACCTATAATTTCATTTCAATTTGAAGGGTAACTCAGAGGCACAATTTCCACTTTTGGAAATTTGTGTCAGTGAAGAAGTTTGTCCTTATCATGTATAGATAGAAATGATATTTTTATTTTCATTTCAAATTATTTTAAAAAAAATTATATATAACGAATTTTAGTACTTTATCTGATAAAATTTTGACAAATAAATAAATATTATCTTTATTAATCTCCCACTATTTTATCAAAACCCAATATCCCTCACCATTGGCTTTAAAATATCCTCTTTCTTGGATATTCATGTGGTAAGGATATATATTTCCTTTACCATTACTCAAACATTGGTTGTTCAAGAAATGTGAATGGTTTGGGGTAGTCATTCCAAATTCCAAATGCATTAACTCATTGTTCCTTGATCTTCTGAGCATACACCCCAATAATAAAATCCTTAATTGGATTTCCTCATCCCTTGCCTCCGAGTTTCAACACTTCATGCTTTTCAAGTCAACCCTTGAAGTGAACTATGTTAATTCTACCAATTAAATCAGTTAGAAATCCTCAATAATTTAAAACACACAAAATTTTTATGATCACGCACTTTGAACTATTGTTCAATTGTAACCTGAGGTAGTGGAAGGATATAACGACGTAATATATATATTTCATGGTTTTTATACATTTATGCATAAATTTACAATTTTTATCTTTATCACATTGTTTTTAATATTAATTGGGTTTACTTAAGTAATTAACCATATCTTACAGAACATTTATGCATAATCTAATTTAGTTTAGTTCTATCTTGCATGATTTTTAATTCATTAATTATGTGATCATGAAAAAAACATCCATATTTAAATGACCACACAACATGAGAGAAATATAATAATTAATTGATATGATCATAAGAAAAACTAGTGGATAGTTTTTCTAGAAATTTATATACTAATTTTTTAATTATGAGAAAACACATTGAATCAATTATGGTTCATGTTGCAACTTTCCACCTGTGCACCCATGTATCTCTCTGGGATTGTTTTTTCCTTGGATCCAAACTTGAACTGCCTACACTAACATGGGATCTACATCCTTAAAATTTTCTTTTAATCACATGAAAGTGAGGGGGAAAAGGTTTTTACATAAAAGATGCCATGGTCACACATACCCATACATAGTTTGAGGAGAGTAGGCAGGAATAAAAATAATTTAAGCTGATAATAAATTAAATGAAACAAATCTCATACAATGGTCTGGTCTATGCTCTTGATCATATAATTCCATGTGACGAATTATGAATTTAATAAAACATTTAGCCAATTATTAATCATTTTATTTAAGAAAAATCAAGCTTGAATCAATTAATTATCTTCTTTAATTAATCAATCATTTTATCTTAATTATCATCTAAATTTTCTTAAGATTCTCATCCATCAAAATTTTAATCAAATTAAATAAATTCATTTGAAATTATATTTGCTCATAAATTTACCATTGAGGAAATATAGTGAATACCCATATAAATCTACCAAACTTGTATTATTCCCATACACTAAATACTCTTTATACACGTGGAATACATGACTTATCATGTACCTTCATGATGTCTACTTCACCTTAGTGATTACAGGAATTACATTAGTTTTCGGTCAGGTGTTATGCTCTAATGAACACAACGTAACAACAATAATGTTACTCAAACATGATATGCATATTTGATCATTACATAGATATTAATTATATATATATATATATGTATGTATGTATATATAATAAACACTTATCACATGGCATGTCATGTCAACATATTGACTGCACATATGAACAAGTCAATAAGGTTTCAATAATGTAATATATAAATTTTAATATATCATAATTTGGTAAAAGTACATGGCATGTGTACTTGAACTACATTGTATGTACATGTCTCACTCTATATCATAGGATCATTCCTACAGACTTGTAAGGTAAATCATGCCTTGGAAAATGGTTTACATGGCATGCCCAACGGGCTACATGGTGTGTGATCTCCGATTCTCATGGTCTCATGTAAGGTATGACATGTATGAAATACTCGGCCCATTTGTGACTTAAGAGGACTATACACTGTCCACATCAACAAAACTTCATTTTCACTAGATGACCATGCACCGGGATAGCCCGATAAACACACAGTGTAAGTTATAAATTCATTGTGTTTCATTAATACAAAAAATGTGAATTAATTCCTAATTAATTCCTGGTGCATTGAAAAAAACAACACGACGTGTAATGCTGTGTTATCTAGCAAGAATCCTTATCACCTTTGGATGAGTTCATCAATTTTATTTCATTCATAAAATTAATCATTTTAATTATATCGACGAGAAAAGGAGGAAGAAAAATATATTATGATTATGATTAATTAAATGATTAAACATGAATTTAAAATGAAATAAAAATTCATAAATCAATCAATTATATTTAAATAGTTATAAATAATAATGTGACCACTCTGATACAACTTGTAGGTTTCATGCATAATGGAATCATATTATGGGTCATGCCTGACATTTCTTTTTTTCATGATCGATGATTAATTCAAGATCAACATTATGATAAATTTCATGTTTAATATCATTAAATCAATGAAGACAAAAAGTAGGAATCGCACCGGAACCAAAATGGAGGATCATGACATATTTTTTATAATTAATTTAATTAATTAAATAATTACCTTTTATGGAATTCTTTCTTCATTGATGGATCTATAAATAGATATGTGTTGAAAAATGATTTCATTGTAGGAATAAATTATAGATTCCCTATAGCATTGATCCACTTGTGTTTATGGAATCTCAAGACATCGTCAAAGGAATCCTTGGGTACTAGCATGATAGATCCTATTGCGTTCATTTTCCACCTTTTATCGCCACGAGAACTGCATCCATAGAATTCTCCTATATCTCTTTTTACTGTGAAGGATTCGGTGGGGGAAGATAGATATCCATTCATAAGATAATTCTTATAGAAGAGATATGTCTAGGGCTTTAGATGATTGTCCAAATTTGTTGTTCACAACAAAAACAAATGAATTGTTTCTTAAAAAATAATATAAATAGGTTTGTATATTGCTAGGATTATAAATAAATAATTTCTGAATTTCCCGTTATTATTTATCTAATCCCTTGTATAAGCCCATGTCAAATAAAGAATAATATTATTATTTATCAACATGCGATTAACATTGATAATTAAATAAAATATTATTTAATCAAATAATATTCAATATAATTATTTCTCGCTGGACCTAAAAACATGTTCTGTCATTTCTCCATAATATTTTTTTGGACTTCAATAATGACTATTTATTTAATAAAAAAATATCAATACATTATTCTCCAATAAAAAAATATTATATTTACTAAAAAGTAAATTAATATTTATAAAACACTATGTCCATAGATACATTTAGGCTATATCATTTCCATCAAAGGGCCGGAGATATCAACTTTTGCTAAAGAACAAAAAAGATAAATCCTTTATTGCAATATTCATTAATGTAATACTACTCGTGACACACCCAAAATATTCTACCTCATCACAAATATATGTCATCACAGTATTTATAAAAACATCAATGTACATTACTGATAATATTCATTAATAATAATAATAAATTCTCTGGATTTATACAGACATTCGTTGATAGGAATATCCAAGGACTCATATAAATCTAGATTTCCTTCCATCGAGTCTCATTATTATAATATCTGACATTGAATATTATCAAGGGAATAAAACATGAGATTTTTCCTCTAATTACTTTGAGTATCCACCCGTGGTAGCATGTATCATTTTTTTCCATCAAATGAGATCATAATTCTATAGAACTTATAATCAAGAACAATTTTGTAGCACTTCAGGATTCCAATAATATAAGGGATACTGACCTATCAGTGGTGACTTATACCTCTCTTATTCATAAGGGATATAAACATGTCGAAAAAATTAGGCCCCCTCTAATCCACAATAAATCTACTCAAACTCCGTGAAAAACCCCTACCCCCTACCCCATGAGGATACCTCTCCCCTCATGAATTAAAATGAGGATCCTATTTCCCCCTGGTGAAGGGATAGAAAAAACATCAGATGTGGAAGAGGAAACCAATAGGGGACTATAGAAGCGATTTAAATATGTTGGAAAACATTGGTTATGAAAGAAAAATGGGGGATTCATTAGTTTTTTAGGAATTTCCCAAAATATGGAGAGTAACAGAAGAAGGATCCCTACTTCGAATCCCATATGTGTATGTTAGAACTGTCTTGGGCTTGAAAACCCTTGATTAGTTAGGATGCTTCAACATTTATGTGATAAAAATTTCCCTGATATGAGTTTCATGTATTAAACCATTTTGAAATGTAAGGACATGGATGGTATAATAATAAATGTGGGATTTAAAGGGTTTATTTTTATTCCCATATTGGCCATTCAGGGGTCGGGGGGAATTTTCTCCATTGGAAATAAGACATGGATGTCAGAATATCCACCTTCTACACAAACAACATGTTTGCCTCAATTTACCAGCCAAACAACCCCACTTAGACAATTGTGGGTTTCAGTCATTGGACGTCTCAAAGGGAAAAATGTAAATCTTGGAGGCTTCTCAAATACATGAGCTAATGAAGACTGAGGTAAGGTGTATTGGTATGAAATATGAAGTAGGAGACCTTCAGAATGTAGAAATAGTGGAAGATATGAAATTGAACGATTATTATCTCTGCGAATCAAAAATCGTGCAATAGAAGTGATCGACGGAGGAGGAAGCTGTGAGTTGAGAATATACTAAAGTATGATTGAATGATTCATAGTTTAGATATGATAAGAATGAAATGGATCAACAAGAAAACTTTCTCGATCTGTTTGATGTGATGTACTAAAAGACAAACATTGATCCAATAGTGTTGGAGGTTGTTAGGATACCATTGAAGGGAGGTGCAGATATTTTACAAAACCTATAAATTTTATGGATCTCTCTTGAAAAGTTTGACAAAAATTAAACCATCTCTAATCTAGTTTGGATAGAAGTGATGATTTGTGATAAACAACATACAGTAAATAAGAATATGACTTGTACTTCTTTTCAGGAAACCATAAATGAAGTGTTCCCATTTTCTACAAGTCCAATTCCAGTGGTCATAATTTTTGTCGCTTTGGTTTAATGTGTCCTAAATTTTGTAGTAAAAATCGGAGTCGCTTAGCTACTCACCATTTTCCTCATTGAACTGTAAAGTAGATCGTAATTCGTGGGGAAACATGAATACACCCATGTACTGGTGCACATGTGTGTTTGAATAAACCCTTATGATTTATACCAAAATGGGTATTTTTTGTGAACATGCTATCCAATATATTTGTAGAAAACAGTTTCATGAAACCTGACATGAGTTAATAGGTTGCATAGGGCATGTGTGAATGAGTGAATGAGAGAGAAGCCAGGATAAAAATATTGAATCAGGTAGAAGCTAAGGGATCACCTCAAAGTATTATATATTATGAAAATATATTCGTAGACCTAGGAGAGAGAACCGTGAACATTTCTGGCGGCTGAGAGGATCGGACGACCCATATTATAATCTTACAGATCAGGCGGTTGAGGCCGTTCCATAGCAACAATGAACCACTAAATTCTTCTCCCACAGCAAAATTATTTCGAATTAATCATCTCCTTTATAACACAAGGGACATCATTCTATATGAATTCTTAGTAACATAAAACATATATCTACTTCTGAAATATCTTGTTCGGTGATCTACCACGGAAGCCTTCTGCCTTTTCACCCTGTGGGCACCATACTAACTTATTGCTTCTTGGGTTTGGTAGACAGAAAAATTTAACTATCCTTCATACATCATAACTAATAATGAAAATTTCAAAAAAAGATTCATTTCTATCCATACACAATCATTCTTTATACAACATAACTAATATTTTTCTTTGTTCCACTACCTCTGCATGCGCTCCCTATGATCCCACTAGCCACCCTCTTCCACTGGCCGACCATAATGGCTGACTAGGGGTTGGTTTCCCAGCAATGCAGTGTCGATATTACCAAATGAGCACACATGTCACTCTCTTCTGCTACATGTACATGAGCTCCCTATAGACCATTTTCTTACAAGTAGACCCTGAAAAAAACAAATATTTCATATCATTCCAAATTCACAATTAGATTCAATGTCAACTATACATAATCATTATTCATACAACATAACTAATATTATTGAATTGTTCCTCTGACACTACAAACGATCCCTATGAGTACACTAGCCACTCTATTCCTTGGCCTTCCCATAATGGCAGACCAGGAGCAACAAGAAGATTTTTAGGATTAGTTTGATGAGGAGTACTCAAAGGCTAACATTGATCTATTAGTCCAGGAGGATGTTAAGATATAGTTTAAGGGAGTTGAGGATTTTTGAGAGAAATAGAAAATTTTCCAGACTACAAAATAATGGTTTGACAATGAGTAAACTGTCTCTAATCAACTTTGGCCAGAAGTGAAACTTCAGGATACATACTAGACTTTAAAAAAATAGGATCACTTGTATTTCATTTCCAGAAACCAACAATGGAGAGTTCTAATTTTCTACAAGTCCCATTCCACTAGTAATAATTTCTATCTCTTTGATGTTTTATTTCCTAAATTCAGTAGTACAAATAGGAGTCTCTTAGCCACTCACCATTTTCCACATTGAAGTGTCAAGTAGATCATATGTCTTGGAAAACATTGAATACATGAAATTCGTGGCACACATGTGTGAATGAATCACCCCATATGATTTATAACGGAATGAGTATTTTTTGTGAAGTAGTTATCCAATATATTTGTAGAAACCAGTTTCACTAAATCAGATGTGTGTTTATAGGTTGCAGAGGACATGTGTGAAATAGGTGAATGAGACAGAAGCCATGATGAAAATGATGAATCGAGCAGATTCTAAGGGATCACCTCAAACTATTACATTTTATTCAAATAGATTTATTGACATACTAGAGAGAACCGTACAAATTTATGATGGCTGAGACGATCAAAATACCCATATTATTATATGAAAGATCGCATGTTTGAGGATTTTCCATTGTTATAGTGAACCACTAAAATCTGCTCCCACATTGAAATTTTTTCCTATTACGCTTCAACTTTATTACAAAAGGTGCATCCTTATGGTTGACGTCTTAGTATGAAAAAACATATATCCACTCCTAAGAATTCTTGTTATGTGCTCTACAGCTGATGCCTTCTTCCATTGCACACTGTGGTCACCGTACAAACATGTTGCTTCTTAGGGTTGGTTGTCCGAAGCATTTAACTATCCTTCATACAACAAAAATAATAAATCCAAATTCACAACAAGATTTGTTTCCAACCATGCACAATAATTCTTCATACTACATAACTAAAATTTGTCTTTGTTCCACTGACACTGCGAGCGCTCCCTATGAGCACACTAGCCACTCCTTAACACATTCCTTTAATAATGGATGAGTAGGGCTCGACTACCCACCTATGCAATATCAAAATCCCCCCCATGATTTCAACTTTCACTCTCTTACTATGCCTCTACATGATCTCCCTATACGAAATTTTCTTAATAAAAAACCATAAAAAAAATTTATATCAACCAAAATTCACACATTGATTCAATTTGAAAAATACACAATCATTCTTCATAAAACATTAACTAATACTTTTTGATTTTTCCTATGACACTGCATACACTCCCTGTGAGAACAAAAGACACACTCTTCCTCAAACCACCAATAATGGAAGGCCAGGGGTCAACTTCCCACCTATATAGTGTCGGAAGACCCCTTTTCTATAGGCCCTTTTTTATAGTTAACCCACTAAAAAAATTATATAAAGAAAAATTCACTCTATGATTCAATTCCAAGAATGAACATCCCCATTATTATCAAATTATAAGTGTCTCCCCTTTTAATTTTGAATTGTCATTAATAAAAAATAGGAAAAAATGCATTTCTATTTACAGGATTCAATTTCTAGTATTCGAAAAATACAAAATAAATCCCTTACCAGAACTTCATATATTCAAGTGATATGTGTTGTGATCAACTCTGGCAGTTTTTCAAATTTTCTCCCATAAAAGGGATGAGATTCATCCATCTGCTTCATCATCACTGACTTTGTTCATGAATGATCTTCCAGAATAATTTTAAAAGAAATTGAAATAATGAACTCCATGATGGATAATCTCATAAAATCTGTATAATATTTAAACGCACACATATCTTGAGGAATACCCCTTTATATAATCCTCACCTTCAATTCCTTGCATAAAATAATAAAACTCAATCTTTTTATGGGAATATGGTGTTAATTTAATTATTTTCAAACTGAAAAACTGGGATGATATTTATCCTTCACCCTACTAATTAATTTCAATTCTACATTAGATTCATGATAAATCATCATTCTTTCACGTTCTTGGACTTTCAAATGTTTATCATTTAAGGGAATTATGGAATTCTTGATTTCTCCTGCTTCCATCGTAGATGGAAGAAGCTTCTTCACATTATCATGTAATGCACTGTAAAGACCCGGAAATTTGAAGTAAAATTTGATCTTAATTTCTTTGGGATTTTACAAGAATGCAGTTTCTGATGGCACCTGATTCTGTGGCCCGATGTTCCCGGAATCAATTTCGGAAGTTTGGATCGGGTACGTTCAGTGAACGAACGAGCGAGTTTTTCTATCTTTTAAACTGGTGCTCGGAATTGAAATTTGAGGGCACCGATGAACTCGCAGCACTGGTATTTTCTTAAGAAGACTATTATCTTAGGTGCGTTTGCATGGGAGAAGATGTTACATTTTTGGGGTTTAAGGAAGAAATAAATAAAATTGTGAACAATTTTATTTTTGATATTCCAGGAAGTTAAAATCTACCATGGGAAGTTGTTGGTGGGGTCCACAACCACTATACATCCCATGTGTGAATATGTGGGAGGTGGGGCCCACACCCACGTAACCTCCCATGGGAGAGTTTAGAGTGGTGGTTCCTATATGAGACCATAATCCCTTGAACTTCTCATAACCCCCTTAAACTCCCTTGCACTTAATGTGCCAACTCCCCTTTAATATCCTTCTCCTTTAAGTTTGTAGACCTCATCACCTTTTCCTTCCACTATTAATTCAGCCAAACATGCCTTAATTAATGAGATGGAAATTCATTTAATTAATTATGTGGTTTGGTTTGAATTTTAAAATCATTGAGGTGTGAATAAAAATAATATCATGGGATATTATTTCGTGTTAGAGCTTCAGGGTGTGTCAGAAAACTTTAACAACGTCATAGTGATTTTGGGCGAACTTTGGTGTGATGAGGAAGAGAACTTACCTCCGATGAATAACAACGAATCTTCAACGAGTAACGGTTCTTCTTCGACGATGAACAACCTCCCTTCAACATAGAACGTTCTCGATGAAGAACGTCCAACAAATCTTCTCTTCCTCCGCATCAAGGGAGAAGTCGCCGACTACTGTGATCATCGCCAACAACAATGTTCTTCTTCTACTTCTGACATCGACAGAATTGATAACATTCTTCTGCGACACCCAACTACCATGATGTTAGACTTTCGCAACTCGATGACGTGCGACGTAAATTACGAGGCAGGGGTTGATTACTTTTTGTTCGTGAAATATCCTTTGTCATTCTTCTACTTTATATTTTTGGGACGCTTGTTATCAATTTATCGGTCGGAGGTTGGACCACACGAACACCACCAAATCTCCTCCCCCTTTGATTTTTTGTTCATTGTGGCTAGAACAAAGGCGGCACGGAGCAACGACACCATGCGGAAACAAGAAATAACGCGACAAAGAAGTGTGGCACCGTCGCGCCGTGCCGTTGAGGCCAAATGAAACTGCTGCCGGAGTCGGGGCTGCGGAGGCGATCCGAAGGCTCTACTAGTTGATCATTGTGCACGGAAATATGGGCAATGACAAACAGGGCCGAAAATTCAATTTTAAGCCTCTGCAGTGAAGGTCAGGTCCCGGGAGGACCGCTGGGGAAGGCATCGAGCAAAACAGACCACAAGAGCGCATCCGGTGGTCAACGGAAGGCAGCGGTGGCACGCCTCCGGAACAGAACTGCCGCGGCACAGCCACGGCGGTGGGCCAAACTGGAATGGCTTAGCCATTTTAGAGGTCGGGCCGGGTCGGACCGGGCCCGAACCACCTATTTTCCGGGAAGTTTTTCTTCAAATTCCCATAACATGGGCTACAGACCTCCGATCGACACACCATCATTTGTGATGCGATCCTTGGATTGAGATGTTTGTTTAGGTATATTACACTCAAGGTTTCGGATAACTTGGGGTACGACCGGGTTGGTTCGAACCCGGAAACAACCGGGCCCTCAGAGTGGAAACACTTATAACATGAGCTTCGGACATCTGATTGATGCGACGTCAACTTTGTTGGATTCCATTTGATGAGATGGAACTTTTGGCATACTTCTCCTGAGGATTTGATGGAGTTGGATAGTGGCAAGGTTGGATTGAACTCAAAATCCAATTGGGCCCCTGGAACGGAAAAGCTGATAACTTTCAGACCAGACGTCCGTTTGACGGACCGTCAGCGACGTTAGTGATCACGTTGAGAAATGGCCCCTATGAGTATACCCTCTGATAGTTCGCGGTATAGTTGAGATACATCTGGGTTGGTTCGCACACGAATCCAACTGGGCCCCTGGGACGTAAAGGCTAATAACTCACAGACTGTGCGTCCGATTGACGCACCGTCTATTGTGTTGAGACAACTATGAAAAGGTGGTCCTTTGAGATACTTCTTAGTGGGAAATATTGATAATTGGTGCATCGACCTATAGCTCATGTAGCGGACCCTCCTGGAGACGAGCGTACGGAGTACAAAGACCGTGTAGCTGGCTGACACCTGATGACTGCCTGACCGAATCGACTCGGAGTGATTCCTATGGCCCAGTGGGGTGCGCATGGTTTTAGTAGAAGACCCCATAGGGAGGAGCGCTTGGTTGTAGCGGCAGACCAGCAGTACACGACAGAAGGAGTACCTCTGTAGGCTATGAGGGGGTGCACTTGGTTGTAGTGGCAGACCCATGGTGGGAAGCACTTGGTTGTAGTAGCAGACCCACAATACTCGACTGGTGGAGTACCTCAGCAGTCCAAGGTTAGTGGGAAGCGCTTGGTTGTAGTGGCAGGCCCACTATACTCGACAGAGGAGGAGTTCTCCAGTAGCCGTGGTTTCGACATCATGAAAAAAATCATGGTTTGAGCTGAGTCTATGAACTTTGCGTTTACCTCATGATTGAGATGGTTCACTTGATAACATAGGTATATGTATGGGCACATACCTAGGTAGTGGATATCCATTGATATCATAACCATTGGGTTTCATCATGATGGAGATGTGTTACTTGATAACTTAGGTATAAGTATGGGCTTATACCTAAGTAAGGGTTATCTGTTGAGATCCTTCTGTGTGGTTATCCATGTTGGATATAGTGAGACCTTGAGGGTCTCGGGGTCCGTACTGAGTATCATATACTCACCCCTGCACGGGCTATGCCCGAACCTTGTTGTGCTGGTTTCAGATGACGGGTAGCGCTGACAGAGGACGAGTGTTCAAGGAATGGATGGTACCCGAAGGTGGATCTCATGATGAGTCAGTATCAGGGGGTGGACACATGACAAGACGATACTCAGAGGAGGTTGACGGGCAAGAGCGTTGTGGATGCTATATGTACCTACCCTTCAAGTTGGATTTGTGGCGGATGATCCTGGAGCTGCGCTATCTGTACCTACCCTTCAGGTAGAATCCGAGGTGGATGACCTAGGAGCTGCTTCTATTTTTCTTCTAGCTATTTTTCATTCTTGTTGTACATTCGTTCAGTTGTAGCTGTACTTTCTGTTGGGTTTGTATTCTTTCCCACTTACTTTTCATCACTCTCTTTTGTACTTAGTGTATTACTTCCGCTTTTACTCTGTGGTGTTTTGTTTACTTTTATAACGGCAATGCCCACCCAGTTATTGGGATTTATGCCATTGGTTCTAGTCACCTACCCCTAGCCTATGGATGGTGGGATTGGGGTAGTCACGACACGGGCCCCGATGACGGGTCGTGACATGCACTTTCATTCTTTTGTTTTTACTCCAACTTCTGAGCCAATTCCAATTTCTCTAGCCATATGAATAAATATTCTTTGGTACATGCTCATACTTCTTCTTCTGTGTTGATTTCATCTATACAGTATCATTATTAATAGTATAAGTCATTGGTACTTTTCTTTTTTTCTTCACATGTTCTATTTGTTTAGTCAACCACGTCATGTATTTTTCAGCAATATTCCCTGAAATTCCACTCCTTCCACACAAATATTCATCAGTTATAGGTTCTTCCTTTTTTAAAAACCTATCATGAAATTCAATATTTTCATCTTGATTTTCATCAATCAAATCAACCATTTTATTGGGTTCTAAGATTTATTTCATTTTATACATCATCTTGTTTCCAATAGAATTTGTGTCTATAACATGTTTGTAAAGGCCCATTATGCGACCTATTCTTCCATAGTAGTGGAATATTTTCTTTGGAGTGACATTAATATCATCATTATTCTTGGGTGTATGTTGCTTAATAGTTTTCATAGCTCTCTACTCATTCTCACACCCCACATAAGCCGTTTCTTCTTCTTTTTATTTTACTCTACATATGATTTGTCCTTATCATCATATCAGAATATGCATAGTGTAAGGTTAGTACATAACAACATTAATTATAATTGTGACCACTTCTCTTTAAATATTCCTTGATGTATTCATGACACTCAAATATATTATTGAAAGATAAATTATTCTTCATTTGTGAATTGTGATTATATTCTCTAGGATTTCACTTCTCATCAGATCTACTCTGTCATAATATTATCCTTCTATAGTTATCATGAATTTACAAATTATGACATTATTCAATGGCCTGAATGAAAAATGTCAATCAAAACAAACATTATCCAACAAATCGTGATTTAATAGATACTAATGATTGACAATCACAATGACCATATTCAAATTGTGATAAACACTATTTCTTCTTCAAATTATTTCATATTTTCTTACCTCTTTCTTCATTCTGTTCTGCAATATTATTTAGAGACCTCCATGTTGGCAATGAAAGAGATAAGAAATGAAAATACCATCTTAAAAACTATAT
The DNA here is from genome assembly GCA_963277665.1 of Viscum album. Taxonomy (NCBI): domain Eukaryota; kingdom Viridiplantae; phylum Streptophyta; class Magnoliopsida; order Santalales; family Viscaceae; genus Viscum; species Viscum album. Next base: position 1,587,348,197 of record OY728151.1, on the reverse strand, counting down.
TACTTCTTTTAGTTCAAAAATTCACTTCATATAATTCAGATACAAACATCTGGAACAATATTATTAAACCAATCATAGCTGTAACCTATGCTCTGATACCAAATGAGTGTGTCAATTGGATCATGAAATTACACTGAGGGGGGGGGGGGGGGTGAATTAGTGTACACAAATTTTACAAAAAATATTTTATTTCTTCTCTCTTACACCTTTTTAAATTGATCCTATGTACTTGTTATAATGAATGGATCTTACCTGTTTACAATAACAATTATACAACATGCAAGACATAATGTAAATGTAGCACAACACATAATATTTTTACAAGGTTCTCCCTTAAGATAGGTTACTATGTCATTGCTATGTTTGGGATGACTCAACACAGAAATTCTCCACTATAAATAAATCAAAAATTACAAGTGTGTTGGTCAACTATCACCACAAAACTATGGTGGGTATGTATGAACCTTTTCCAAAATTATTTTAGAATCCCACCAATGTTCATTATTCTGGAATCCAACCATTGTACTATAATTAAAACCTTGACCTCAATGAGAAATATCACAATAACTTCAAGTTGTAAATTTAATACAAAATTGATCCTCCACTTCAAGCCACTAAAGTAAACATGTTTTTCACTTTCTCACCTAAACTGAGAATCTACAACTCCTAGTGAATATAACCAACAACACAAAATTCATGACATTTTAATATTCTCAACTCAATTAGTTGAAGTTATAAATTCCACATCAAGTAACTGCAATATCCAAATGAATAACTAAATATACATCAATAAAATATAAATCTTTTTGTTATTTTCTTCACGAAAAAATATTGATTCATCTCAACTCTATTATTAAACACAACAATATAGTTTGTTCTCCATGCATGAAATTCTCATCATCACCTGTATACATTTAATGCATGTAAATATCTCAACTATTTCTATGACTTCATTGTGAAATAAAAAATTCACAATAATATATATTATTGTGATCTTCTTTGTGAAATAACACAATTCCAGGACTTACATTCAAATATTATTCCCACATTAATCACCTTCACAATTTCAGGAATTCATTATTTCATGTACATGCATACATTAACACAAACAAATTTTTACAAATAACTCATACCATCAGCAAGATTATTCAAGTTATTTTATAACAACATATTCATGATCTTACTCACCATCTTCATAGACACATTTAATACAACACTGTAACACCCCAAACATCTACGGTACACTTCTCTTGGAATAATGCTATAGTGTGTGTTGTAAACAACATCGAGTTCTAACACACCACAACCAATCAAACAAGCCGTTATGAATAGTAATACCTAATTTTTGAAATTATATATATTTTATATTTCAAAATGGACTTCATTTTTGGATCCAGAATTTCGAAATTATCCTATGATGAATTTTTGGTATTTTTCTGAGAACATCCAATTTTTATGAATAGTGAAAAATACTTAATAAAACATTTTTAATAAAAATAATTTAAAGTGATAAATTATACTATTTAGTTGTTTTAAAGTATAAATAGAATATATTTTTACCATTTCATCCAATGTTGTTCATTATAATTAATTTCACTTTGAAATTGGACATAACAAATTGTCAATCTTTTGTTATATATTGTTTCTTAAAAACACGATATTTGTTGTGACAACGAGAATTAATTATAAAATTAATTAATGAAACGTTTTTTTTGGAATTTTGTAAAATAGTCATCATTTTATAATTCGGAATATCAATTATAGCTTAGGGTGAAATTTTGGCTTTGTTCTGAAAAACATCTATTTTTGATGAATATTGAAACTACAAAGTGGTAGTTAAAAAATTGAATTTTTCATAAAACATAATTTTACCACTTATGTGATTGGAATTTCGAAAATCATAGAGACATGGTTAATATCAAGGATTAAAATTTGGTTCAACAAGATGAAAATAATTTTTCGTGAAAAGTAACTTTTTACTTTTATTTACCACGATTAATAGTAAATAGGGTAATTAAGGATAAAAATGATATTAATATTATCCTAACACATGTAGCAATTCTATTAGACAAGTGTTACTCGACCAAAAACAACATTAGGAATATAATATTATCATTTAGGTCCACATGGATTAGATTAGGACATTTATTATTATTTATTTCAAAGAAGAGTTAAAAGAGTTAAAATCAATTTTTATTTACTAAAACATTTTTAATATAGGGTTATACATAATATAAATTAGATTCTAAATATTCATTAGAAAGATAAAAATATTTTCTACATAATTATATTTTATTTATAATATTTAGATATTAATTAATTTAATTTACTTATGACACAATGATGATGCAGTAATTACCATAATAGTAAAAAATTAAAATAATTGACATTATAAATACTCAAATAAACATAATTTGAGACTTTTAAGGAATTAAAATAATTTTCTAGGAAACTATAGCATATTATGATTGATTTAATTGACTTTATTAGAAGTAATCATTATGTTATGATTTTTTAAAAAAATCAATTATTGAATAGTGGCAAAATTGACATAAAAGTGTTTTTTTAAAACAAATATTATATTATTAATTGATTTTAAATTCCTAAAAATCTAAGGTTCGGCCAAGGGAATTATATCATGACAGGTGTATCATTATTGGACAACTTGAGGGTCTCTTGGATGTATATAGTTTGTTTATTAATCATATAATATTAAAATACAAAGATACATTGCAAAAGTGAAACTAATTAACTAAGAGTTAATAATTAATGATAAGGTTAATATAGTAACCCAAACCTGTCTATATTATATTGGTTGAGTGGTTTTCGACCTATCCCCAACATAAACTTTATATAATCCACTTTGGAGCCATTATAAACTGAATATGAATTTATTATAAAATAATATTTCTAGCTTTTCCAAAGGTCCCATCAACCCTCTTATAAAAGGGCACTCTACCATCTCATTAAATAACACCTTAAAAGCCTTTTGGCTTGGCAAAACTCTTCCCAAATACTCTCTAAACATCTCTCACTTCATCCTAGAGGCCTTCATTTAGTCATAAATCCATCTTAAGAGCCCTTTTGATCAAATCAATAGGAAGAAACCGAAGAAGAGGTAATGATTTCACCACACTTTTCCAAGTTCCATTCTTCTTCCACTTCTTCCTTTTCTGTTATTAACACTATAAAATAATAACTCCAATATCATATATATACTGTGATGTTATTATAAATATGGTAAAATCATATTCAGTATTCTATCCATCATTTTAATAACATATCACCATACGTGCGTACGTACGGCCTACCGTCTCCACGTTGTGGTGTAATTGTTATTCAATAAATTATTATTTGTATGGGTATAATAATGATGTGTAACTCTTGTAAATAATAAATATAACATTATAATTATTATATATATATGATATACCATCCAATTATATATTATTTTAATATCAAAAGAATGATATTGTCGCTTGTGCGTACGTACGGACTACCGTCTCCATGAACGTGATTAGATTCATTATCCATCGTATCCATTCAAGTATAATTCTCATTTGATGATTAATATTATTGTCTATGGAGTTTATATAATTCAGGATATGATTAATAAACAACATATCCATGAAAAACAAGTCTTACATAACAAAACATATAAAAGAAAATGAGTTAGTTAACACCCGAAAAGATGATAATTCTAAAATTTTATTAACAAAGCAATTTTAAAAGATCATATGTGATATCATATTAATATATATGATTCTTTTATAATTTAATAACAATTATTTCACCATTATATAGGAGGTTGACCTACCCCAACCAAGGAAAAGTACAAGGTACGAGTTTATTTCACAATCTCTTCACTATCCGAGGTTGGTTATATGTAATAATTTACTGGGATATCTTTATCATCCACATCCATGTTTCTTAAAAATGTATTTCAAAACATTTTTACTATTTACTGGAATATGGGTTAATGTCATTTATACCTTTGTTTGACTTTTATTAGTGTTTTATAAAGGAATATTTCTGTCGTTTCCCAAAAAAGGTCTTTTTTAACCTATTCGACCTAATTATGGTATGAATGTCTTTTTTTAACTTATACAGCGAGTGCAGTTGTTTTCTACCATTATAATATCGTCGAAGCATCCCTTACAAGATTATAAATATATTTTGAAAATAAATGTTTTATATTATAATTATCTGACTTTTAAATGATTTCAAAAAAATGATATTTCTCTCAAATATATGAAAATCCAGTGCAAATGTATACGTAATTAACGCAAGCATAAAAATGTTTTCAGAAAACCCGACTCTCGAGTGTGGTAGATAGGAAGGGATTGGGAGTGGACCCATCATGGCCTGTAATTAGTCGAGCAGTCTCAGAATTAGTTATTTTGTTTTTAGAATCTTGCATAATGTTTTCAGAAAACACTATAGTTTATTTGAACAATTTTAAAGGTAAGTATCTTTTAAAAAAATTGAATCGGTAGGTCTCATGAGACAATCTAGTGTCTTGGCACAAGGCCTTGAAAAAATCATATTTTTAGTCTCGGAACGAGGCCTTGGATATGTGGTTATGATAGTCTGGCATTATGAATTCCATCATTATGAAAGTGGTTATTGATATTGCATGTGATTATTCGATTAGTAGAATATCCATGTTAATCAGTAAATGGAATTATTTAATTTTATTTTTGCCATAATATGTTGAAGTTCATGTTTAAAAGGCTTTTGTTTTATTTATACACTGCCTTAAATGTTTATTCTTATTTATGAAAGTTTCTGCTATATTGTTATCCTTACTGGGCATTTGAGCTCACCCCTTTTCTATGTTTTATTTCTCCCAAGATGTGAAGAATTAAATTATGAATAACCTGCATTGATATTATGAGAGGATAATAGTGTGGACTATGGAGACAATATGTTGTTGTAGTAGTTTTTCACTTTATGATGTAATGTAAAACATTATGAATATATCTAGTGTTCTCAAGGCTACTAAAACAATCAGTCTTTGGAGATTTGATCTTTCTTGTGATAATGCCAATGTTATGTAATAATGCACCGACTCTGGGTAACTACGGTCGAGGCATTATAGTTGGTATAATAGGAAGTTTAGTACAAACCTTGGAAGCTAGATTTAGATATACTCTGATTATAGAACGTAGACCTAAGATGGACTTTGAGGATTAGTATAGAAGAACCTCCTAGAATTTTGGTATTGTAGAGATTTTATGAGTTTTCCGAGCAATACATCCTTGCTGGATACGAGCAGGTAGAGGCGGCTCTGACACATAAGTACCTAGGTGTAAATCCCGAAATCACCGTTTTGAGATAGACTCGAAAGGGAACTGGTGCATGACAATGGGCCTTGCTGCACTCTTGGTTACAACACTCCCGGGGGATATCCATAGGATAACTCTCATTTTCTTTACAATTCATTATGAAGGGTTTATGAGTATATACATCCTCAAAGTAATTTTTTTATGATTATGGATTATATCCAAAAATAGTTCAATTTATGTTAAGTGTTTTATTAGTATGTAATTATGTATTTTGATTCATAAACTGATCTTGTTTATGCCATTGTTTAGAAATGGAACCTAGTGGAAGAAATGGAAACTGTATCAATGCGTGGACTCCATGTAGGGATTTCCCTCCTGGTCAAGATAATTATATTGGAGATGGTGATGCAATTGGTTCCTATCAGCTAATCACCATACTGGGACGACTCACTCAGGTTATGAATAATAACCTTACCTGTATGGAGCACCCTGATCCGCAACATGGATGATCAATGTTAGATCGCTTCATGAGGAAGCAAACACAAACATTCAATGGGAGTACAAATCCATTAGTTGCTGAGAAATGGATAACATCCCTAGAGAAAATATTTCATGCTTTGGAGAGTAGTGAAAGGGAAATAGTTATCATGCCAGTTTACCGCCTCAATGGAGATGATGATCAATGGTGGTCATTGATTCAAAACACGAAGGAATATGTTGAAGTATAAAATATGGAATGGAGTGAGTTCAAAGATCTGTTTTTAGAAAAATACTTTCCTCGTGACAATCGAGCAGATATGGAAAGGCAATTTCTAAGTCTGAGACAAAAGGAGGATGAGAATGTTGCAATGTTTGAGGCTAACTTTACAAGGTTAGGAAGGTCTGGTGGAGATTATATATGTAACCCTATAAGTAAGATTTATCGTTTCTTTGATGGGTTAAAACCACTTCTCTGTCGAGCATTAGTCTCACAATCCTTCCCATCGTACGAAGAAATTGTCTCAAGTGCTATCAAAAGAGAAACGAAATTATCTATGTCTTATGACTTTAAAGAAAATCAAGAGAAGAAGAGATCTGCTGACCAAACTAGGAATTGAAATAAGTGGAAGAAGGGAAAGGTTGAATATCCATCCTGTGGTAAATGTGGGAAGAAACACCCCAATACTTTCTTGAAGGGAATGGATGACTATTACAAGTGTGGTGAAAAAGGCCACAAAGCTCGTGAATGCAAAGGGAAGAAGGAAGCTACCAATGTTCAATGCTACAATTGCAGGGATATGGGACATTATGAAAATGAATGTTCTATGTGTCAGGGGAATTTAAATCAGAAAAGGCCAAGGGATCAAGGCCAAGCTTATGTTATCACTACTGCTGAGGTAGAAGCTCCGAAAGACGTGGTGGCAGGTAATTTAATGGTTTCCTCAAGTTTAGAAAATGCATTATTTGATTCTGGATCATCAAATTGTTTCATATCTTCCCAGTTTTCTAATAAAATTAGATATTTCCAATTTGATTTAGAAGGGAGTTTTCAGTTAAAACTCTTAAGGGAAGTATCATTGTAACAATGTTTTGTGAATCAGTCCCCATTAGAGCACATAAGTGTTATTTATCTGCTGATCTCATCGTCATACCTATTATTTAGTTTGATATAATCCTCGGTATGGATTCGCTTTTGGATTATGATGTGATTATTTATTGTAAGAAGTAGGAGGTTATGATTTTTGATGATGATGATAATGAACACCTTATCTTTAGAGCAGAATCGTCACCACCTAATTCTTATCTAGATCCACCAACAGTAGCTCAACTAAATTAAATTATTGGGGAGGAAGAGATTGATATGATTGTGGGTGAGGAATGGAATTTTCAAATAGAGGATGTACCATTCGTGAAATAATATGTAGATGTGTTTCTGGAAGATTTCCCAAGAAATCCTCCAGAACGAGAAGTTGAGTTTTACATTGATTTAATTCCTAGATCAAGGCCTATATCGAAGACCCCTTATAGAATGGACACTGTAGAATTAGTTGAACTAAAGAAACAACTAGAGGAATTGAGTAATAAAGGATTTATTCGCGCTAGTGTTTCTCCAAGGGGATCCCCTGTTCTTTCTGTTAAAAATAAAGATGGATCTATGAGGTTATGTGTCGACTATAGGGAGATCAAAGCTATAACAATAAAGAAAAATTATCCCCTACCTCGCATTGATGATTTATTTTATAAACTGCATGGAGCTCAATAAATTTTAAAAATTGATGTTCTATATGGATTCCATCAGTTGTGTGTGAAGTTGGAAGACATTCCGAAGACAACATTTTGAACTAGGTACGGGCATTACGAGTTTACAAAAATGCCTTTTGTATTGACTAATTCACCATCTGTATTCATGGATCTGATGAATAGAGTTGTTAAGGGATATATCGATGAATTTGTTATGGTATTTATTGATGATATATTGGTATACTATAAAAGCTACGAAGATCATGAAAGTCACTTGCGCATTATCATGAAGACTCTGAGAAGACATGAATTATATGGGATGTTTAGCAAGGGTGAATTCTGGCTTTAGGAGATTTCTTTTCTTGGCCATATTTTCTATAATGATGGAATCTCTGTTCATCCTTCTAAGACCAAGGCAATCCAGTAATGGCCAGCACCTACGAGTATAACTGAGGTACGTTGTTTTATTGGTTTGGCAAGTTATTATCGATGTTTCGTCCAGAATTTTGCCCGATTAGAAAACCCATTAACGAAGCTCACACGTAAAGGGGTTAAATTTGTTTGGACAATAGAGTGGGAAAATGTTTCTAATAACTGAAGAGAATATTAGTCAATGCTCTTATATTGAATCTACCATCGGGGAATAATGGGTTCGTTATTTATAGTGATGCATCGAAGAAAGGACATGGTTGTGTCCTTATGAAGAATGATGTGGTTATTTCCTATGCATCACGACAGTTGAAAATTCATGAGAAAAACTATCCTACTCATGATCTTGAGATAATAACTGTGATCTTTTCTTTGAAGATATGGAGGTACTACCTCTATGGTGAAAAATGTGAGATGTATACTGATCACAAGAGATTGATGTATATTTTTTCACAAAAAGACCTCAACAAGAGGCAAAGGAGGTGGATTGAACTACTCAAGGATTATGATTGTACGATACACTACCCTGGGGAATGCAAACAAGGTGGCATATGCTTTGAGTAGAAAATATCATGGAGTTTTGAGAAATATGAGAATTGAAAGGGATCCAATTTTCATGTATCTAGTGAAGATGGACATGGGAATAACCAGGGAAGGTGAAATGTCAATTCTTTTTCAAATGGTTGCCATACCATATTTAATAGAACGGATTAAGAGTTCTCAGACCGATGATGATGAATTTCAAAATAATATTAATGCTGTGAATGATAGGAGATTGAGTGACTTTGTGTATGAAGATGGAATTTTGAAATTCGGGAAGAGACTGTGTGTTCCTGATATACCTGATCTAAAAAGGGAATTTTTGGATGATGCTCATAGTTCAAATTTCTCAATTCACCCTGGGAGAACCAAAATGTATATATATTTGAAGGAACATTTTTGGTGGGACAACATGAAGAGGAAGATTGCTGATTTTTTGTCATGATGTATGGTTTGTCAAAAAGTGAAAGTTGGAAGGCAACTGCCTGGTGGAGTATTGCAACCTCTTCCCATACCGGAGTGGAAATGGGACAATATTACGATGGAATTTGTCATGGGGCTACTAAAGACTCCTAGAAGGAACGATGAAATATTGGTCATTGTTGATCGTCTTACCAGGTAAGCACATTTTCTTGCTATAAGAGAAGATCTACCACTGGTACATCTAGCAAGACTATATATTAATGAAGTTGTGAGACTTCATGGAGTACCCTATCGATTGTTTCTGATCGTGATCCTCATTTTACTTCAAGATTCTGGAAAAGTCTTCAGAAAGTCTTGGATACTGAAATTCATTTGAGCATTGCCTACCACCCTCAAACAGATGGACAATCGGAACGAACTATTCATACCTTAGAAGACATGTTGAGATCGTGCTCACATGACATTCAGGGTATGTGGGATCAATATTTACCTTTGGTAGAATTTTCCTATAACAATAGCCTCCATTCGAGTATTCAGATGGAACCCTATGAAGCGTTATACGGAAAGAGATGGCGTACACCAACCTGTTGGGATGACGTTGGTGAATGAAAACTTGTAGGCCCAGAACTGGTGGAGGAAATGATGGAAAAGGTGAAGGTAATCCAAAATCACATCAAAGCAGTACAAAGTAGGCAGAAGAGCTATGTCGATAATTGAAGAACGGATTTGGAATTTCAAGTCAGTGATCATGTTTTCCGGAAGGTATCTCCATGGAAGGGAGTCATACGTTTTGGTAAGAAAGGTAAATTGAGTCCAAGGTACATTGGACCTTTCAAAATTCTAGAATTAATTGGGGTTGTAGCTTACCGATTGGAAATGCCGCCAAGTCCTTCCAAAGTTCACGATGTGTTCCACATATCTCTGTTGAGGAAATAAATGCCTGACCCAACGCATGTACTCACCTATGAGGAATTAGAACTGGAACCCGAACTGTCTTATTGCAAAGAGCCCATCAAGATTCTTGATACGAGAGAACAAGTGCTGATAAATCGGACGACGCGTCTGGTAAAAGTCTTGTGGAGAAACCATAAGATGGAAGAGGCAACGTGGGAACCCGTGGAACATATGATGAAGAAAAACCCGGGTCTTTTCATTCGGTAGTATTCTAGAAATTTCAAGGAAGAAATTATTTGAAGGAGGGGGGAATGTAACACCCCAAGCTTCTATAGTACGCTTCTCTTGGAATAATGTGATAGCATGTGCTGTACGCAACATTGAGTTCTAACACACCACAACCAATCAAAGTAGCCATTATGAATAGTAATACCTACGTTTTGAAATTACATATATTTTATATTTCGAAATGGACTTCATTTTTTGATTCAGAATATCGAAATTATCCCATGTTGATTTTTTGGTATTTTTCTGAGAACTTCAAATTTTTATTAATAGTAAAAAATACATAAAAACAACTTTTTTACTCAAAATAATTTATAGTGATAAATTATATTATATAGTGGTTTCAAAGTATAATTAGAATATATTTTTACCATTTTATCCAATGGTGTTCATTATAATTAATTTCCCATTGAAATTGGACAAAAAAAATTGTCAATCTTTTAATATATATTGTTTCTTAAAAACATGCTATTTGTTGTGACAGCGGGAATTAATTATCAAATTAATTAATGAAACTTTTATGTTTTGAATTTTTTAAAATAGAAATTATTTTTGAATTTGGAATATCAATTATATCTTAGGGTGAAATTTTGGCATTGTTCTGAAAAACGTCAATTTTTGATGAATAGTGAAACAACTAAGTGATAGTTAAAAAACAGAATTTTTCATAAAACTTAATTTTACCTCTTCTGTGATTGAAATTTCTAAAATCCGAGACACACGGTTAATATCAAGGAGTAAAATTTAGTTCAATGAGATGAAAATAATGTTTGGTGAATAGTAACTTTTTATTTTTATTTACCACGATTAAAAGTAAATAGGGTAATTAAGGGTAAAAATGATATTAATATTACCCTAACATATGTACTAATTCTTTTGGAAAAGTGTATCTTGACCAAAAACAACCTTAGGAATAAATTATTATCATTTAGGTCCACTTGTATATGATTAGGACATTTATTATTATTTAATTTAAAGAAGAGTTAAATGAGTTAAAATCAATGTTTATTTACTAAAACATTTTTAATATAGGGTTATTCATAATATAAATTCGATTGTAAATATTAATTAAAAATATAAAACGATTTCCTACATAATGATATTTTATTTATAATTTTTAGATATTAAATACTTTAATTTATTTATGACACAATGATGATGCAGTAATTACCATAATAGTGAAAAATTAAAATATTTGATATTATAAAAACTCAAATAAATATAATTTGAGACTTTTAATGAATTAAACTAATTTTATAGAATAATATGTAATATTAGGATTGATTTAATTGACTTTTTTCGAAGTAATCATTCTGTGATCATTTTTTCAAAAATCAATTAATGGATAGTGTCAAAATTGACATAAAAGAGTTTTTTTAAAACAAATATTATATTATTAAATGATATTAAATTCCCAAAAAGCTAAGGTTCGTCCAAGAGACTTATATCATGATTGGTTTATCATTAATGGACCACTTGGAAGTCGCTTGGATGTATATATTATGTTTATTAACCATATAATATAAAAATACAAAGAGACATTGTAAAAATGAAACTAATTAACTAAAAGTTAATACCAAATGATAAGGTTAATATAGTAACCCAAACCTGTCAAAATTCTATTGGTTGAGAGGTTTTCGACCTATCATCAACTTAACCTTTAAATAATCCACTTTGGAGCCATTAGAAACCGAATATTAATTTATTATAAAATATTATTTCTAGCATTTCCAAAGGTTCCCCTCAACCCTCTTATAAAAGGGCACTCTCCTTCCTCATTAACTCACACCTTCAAAGCCTTTTGGATCAGACAAAATCTACCAAAATAATCTCTCAACTTCCCTCACATCATCCTAGAGGCCTTACTTTAGTCAGAAATCCAACTTAAGAGCCCTTTTGATCAAATCAAATGGAAGAACCTGAAGAAGATGTAATGATTTCACCACCCTTATCCAAGTTCCATTCTTCTTCCACTTCTTCCTTCTTTGTTAATACCATTATATAATAATAACTCCAGTATCTTATATATATTGTTATGTAATTATAAATATGGTACAACCATGTTATGTATTCTATCCATTCTTTGAATAACATATCACCATACGTGCGTACGTACGGCTTACCGTCTCCACGTCGTGGTGTAATTGTTATTCAATAAATTATTATTTGGATGGTATAATAATGATGTGTAACTAATGAAAATAATAAATATAAAATGATAATGATTCTGTATATATGATATAACATCAAATTATATATTATTATAATATCAAAATAATGGTATTGTCGCTTGTGCGTACGTACGAACTACCGTCTCCACGAACGCGATGAGATTCATTCTCCATCGTATCCATTAAAGTATAATTCTCATGTGATGATTAATATTTGTATCTAAGTACTTGATATCATTCTGGATATGATTAAGATACAACCTATCCATGACAAACATGGCTTACATAACAAAACATATAATAGAAAATGAGTAAGTTAACACCCGAAACGATGATAATTCTAAAATATTATTAAAAAAGCAAGGTTAAAAGATCATATAAGATACCATATTAATATATATGATTCTTGTTTAATTTAATAACAATTATTTCACCATTATACAGTAGTTATCCTACCCAAACCAAGGAAAAGTACATGGTAAGGGTTTATTTCACAACCTCTTCATTATCCGAGGATGTTTATATATAATAATCTACTGGGATCTCTTTATCATCCACATCCATGTTCCTTAAAAATGTTTTTCAAAACATTTTTACTATTTAGTAGAATATGGGTTAATGTAATTTTACCCTTTTTTGACTATTATAAGTGTTTTATAAAGGAATATCTTCATCGTTTTCCAAACAAGGTCTTTTTTAACATTTTCGACCGAATTAAGGTAAGAATGTCTTTTTTTAACATATACGGTGGGTGCGGTTCTTTTCCGCCATTATAAAATAGTCAAAGCATCCCATACAAGATAATAAATATATTTTCAATGTGAATGTTTTATTTTAGAATTATTTGACTTTTATATGATTTAAAAAAAATATATATTTCTCTCAAATATATGAAAATCCAGTGAAAATGTATACGTAATTAACGCAAGCTTAAAAATGTTTTCAGAAAACCCAACTCTCGAGTGTGGTAGACAGGAAGGGATTCGGAGTGGACCCATCATGGTCTGTAATTAGTCGAGCAGTCTCAGAATTAGTTATTTTGTTTTCAGAATCTTGCATAATGTTTTCAGAAAAACACTGGAGTCTATTTGAGAAATTTTAAATGTATGTATCTTCTAAAAAAAATTGTATCGGTAGGTCTAATGAGATAAACTACTGTCTTGGCACAAGGTCTTGAAAAAATATTATTTTTAGTCTTGACATGAGGCCTTGGCTATGTGGTTATGATAGTCTGGCATTATGCATTCCATCATTATGAAAGTGGTTATTGATATTTCATGTGATTATTCGATTAGTAGAATACCCTTGTGAATAAGTAAATGTAATTATTTCATTTTATTTTTTCCATAAAATGTTCATGTTCAAGTTTAAAAGGCTTTTTTTTAGTTATACACTTCCTTAAATATTTATTCTTATTTATGAATGTTTCTACTATATTGTTATCCTTACTGGGCATTTGAGCACACCCCTTTTCTATGTTTTTTTTCTCCCAGGATGTGAAGAAGTAAATTATGAATGGCCTTCAGGGATATTATGAGGGTATAATAGTGTGGACTATGGAGACAATATGTTGTTGTATTAGTTTTTCACATTATGATGTAATGTAAATCTTTATGAATATATCTAGTGTTCCCAAGGCTACTAAACCAATCGGTCTTTAGATATTTGATCTTTCTTTTGATCATTCCAATGTTATGTAATAATGCACCGACACTGGGTAAATAGGGTCGGGGCGTTACAACACAGTTTCCATTTTAATGATTGTTTGTACACACACATTTTATGCAAATACACAATGTTTGATTTTCGAATATCTTCAAATCTTATGTCATCATATGTTCATGGGAATTCATATGAACACGTGAACTATTCAAAGTGTGTCAAGAAAATGAACAATGCCTTCTCAAATAAAGATATTATGTGTGTTGACTTCTCCTTCATACTCATTACAGTTCTACCTTCATCGATGAAAACCTAAATTTGTTTTTTTGTTATTGCATGCTAGACATTCTGCATTGGTGTGTGTGAATCACAATATATAATTTCCAATTATTAATTAATGAACTGGAACCTTATTGAAGGAAGGCAAGTAGGCACAATGTCTTACTTATTTGTACAAACTAGGGAAGAATGTAAATAAATCAACCAGCTCTTAATGTAGTGAACACTTCCACATTATGGGTTGTCTCTTTATATTTTCATTGAGCCCGTTTTTTCCTTAAAGTGGATTCTGAGCCGACTATGCCACCTGTCAATGCCATGATCACTTCCCCATTATGTGTTCTTTCTTTATATGTGTATTGAGTATACCATTTCTTAAAACCAGTTGTTGAGTCTGTTTTTCCAACTGTCAATGCGATGAAAAATTCCCTTTTATGGGTTCTCTATTTATCTATGCATTGAGTCTAATGATTCATCAAACCCGAAGATGACTTAACTTGTCCCATACGTGTTCAAGTGTCATAGAAGTCATGAGTAAAATAGGTGAATAGGTAAGAATATCAATGATCACCTAAAACTATCAAATTCTATGAAACCAGATTCCTGAACCTAGGGTGCAGAGAACCATTCCCAACTTAAATTTAAATCGGTGCGCTGGTGGTGGGGAAGAGATAGTGAATCCCTAATAGTGGTATGGAGTATACTAGTTCCCCTGATTATAGGAATGATTTTGGAGAGATATGGTATAGAAAATAAAGAGAATTATACCCTTGCCGATATTGGAGGTGATTGAAATCTAAATATGTGTGTATTTTTATTTTTATCCAATCTATTTTACAAATTTGTAGGTATTTTTCTAGTGAATATTTGGGTATCTGTGGTCATATTGGTTTTTCATCACTAGTTTTTACCATGTATTGGACAACATGAGTGGGATGAGGTGGAGGTCGAGTTAGGTCATGTTGGTGGATCTGTTGTTTAAGGATTTCATTAATATATTATATCATGTTCTTTTTTTCTCCTACCCAGTATTGTAATCATTATTAATATATATTAAATATTTTAAAAATAAATTAGTTATTAGATTATATCCATTTATCCTCATCCCAATATCATTGATTTTTCATACGGATATTTTTTTTCTTGACCGACATTTTTTTGGGTGCACCCTCCACTTGCATGGGCTGGTAGTGGTTCAACACAACTCATAGCATTGCTTCGGTCGAATGGAAGTGGTGAATTGGTTTCACATCAGACTTCACTGATATCCTCCTTCATTCGGTCATATAATTTTCTAGATTATACTTGAAATGGATTAATGGGGGAGAGATCAACCCTGTGATATTGTCCATGGAGCCTGGGTCCATTAATAGTAGAAAATGCCTTGATGTTGAGCTTCCAGCGAGGCAAAGATGGCGATCTATGGTGTTGGAGCTATGTCAGAATCGTCGAGGGGTGACTCTGAGTGGTGGAGGACGATGACACATTGTTTCCAAGGCGTGGGGGATAGGATTCAAGTGAGGTGATGTCATCCTATTTAAAAATGAACATCAGACCCATTATATTCTCCAACATCAAAAATGAAAATGGGGGCATGAAGTTTTATTATTCAATGCATGGGAAGGGCCTTACCAATATTTCCATCATTAATGACCTATAACATCAACATGAATAAACAGATACTTCTCGCACAACCTCTTATTTAGATTCCTTTCCCTAAGGATAGTTGTCTCTCCTATATATAACTCATTTCACCTCTCATGTGCTTAGAAAGATAAAATAATAATTAGAAATTCGAAATAAAATGTCAAATAACAATGCATATTATATATATATAAATATATTTATTTATATATATATATATTTCAATAAACATCAATGTTTAATTTTTGATAATTTTATAAAATTAAGAATTTCCCTAGAACCTCCATGCATAGGATTTAATGATGAATCTCCCAGATCGAGATTCAGTCATGTAATGTTGGTCTGGATGGTTCAAATAATAACCATGAAGTCTAATACATCTCCAAATACAAATACACTGTTTTTTTATCAATCTAAATCCACTTAAACATTTCTGTTTCAATTTCCCACAATGTTATAATGTAAATAATTTCATGTTCATATTAAGTAAAAATACATATAAAACCTTGAAATTTGATAATGAAATTGGAGAGGCATCCCAAACCCCTTGATTCATCATATTTAATAGTGACTATCTAAAGTTGACATCGGTTCACCTCATGTTTCCTTTGGCCTATTAAAATAAAAAATATGATGTTTAAATAAAATTTCAAATAAAAAGACATCATTTTTTATCAATTTTAATTAATTTCAATGTTTTAGTTTTAATTGGAAAAAATGTGATAGAAAATAATTTCATGTTCATATTCATTAAGAATCCATTTTAAATCAATGATAATTTAAAATGGCATGGGAGGGGCATCCCAAAAACCTCTATGAACGTGTTTTAATGTTGGATCTCCTGGATCAAGCTTGGTTCACCTCATGTTGGCTTGGATGGTTCAAATAATAATCCCAAAGTATAAATAGAATTCCAAATACAAATACATCATTTTTTATCAATTTAAATCATATTCAATGTTTCAGTTTCAATTTCACATAGTTTTATGAAATAATGATATTCTAGTTCATATTCATTAATAATACATTTAAAATCATTGAAAATTGGTTAAATTCTTGGGAGGGAATCCCAAATGCCTCAATGGATGTGATTTAATGCTGGCTCTCCCTGCTTGCGATTTGTTCACCTCATGGTTTCTATCCCAGTTCAAATAATAATCATGATTCCTAAATAAAATTCCAAATATAAATAAATTGGTTTTTTGACAATTTAAAATAACATCAATAAATCATTTAAAATGTCCCATCATTTGGTAAAATAAACAATTTTCTGTTCATATTCATTTAAAATACATTTTAAATATTATAAATTTTCAAAAGGCATGAGAGAGGAATCCCAAAAGCCTCAATGCACGATATTTAATGCTGTCTCACCTTGATCAAGCTCAGTTATCCTCATTTTTTCTTCTCTGATTCAAATAATAATAGTTATGTATAAATAAAATTCTAAATAAAAATAAAATGTTTTTTATAATTTTAAATCAACACAAATTTTTGATTTTTAATTTTCCATAATTTTATAAAATAAATAATTTCATGTTTATATTCATTAAAAATCCATTTAAAATCATGGAAAATTTCTAAACACATGGGAGGGACGTCCCAAATGCCTCTATAGATAGGATTTATTGCTGGATTTCTGAGATCTTGCTCGGTTCACCTCATTTTGGATTGGATGGTAAAAATAATAATCATCTAGTCTAAATAAAATTCCAAATAGAAATACATCATTGTTTTATCATTATATATAAATTTCAATGCTTCATTTTCCCCATATTTCAATAAAAACAAATAATTTCATGTTCAAATTCACTAAATATCCATTTAATATCATTGAAAATTTATAAAGGCATTAGAGGGGAATCCCGAATGCATTGATTCATGTGATTTAATGATTGATTTCTCCATTCGGGATCATTTCACCTCATTTTGTATTGGCTAATTAAAATAATAATAATGATGTCTAATGAAAAATTACAAATACAAATATATCATTTTTGTAAATTTATATTAACTGTAATGTTTCTATTTAAAATTCACATAATTTGACAAAACATAATCTCATGGTCATAGTCATTAAATATCCATTTAAAATAATTGAAATTTACTAATGGCATTGCAGGGCATCACAAATTTCTCTAAGAATGGGATTTAATGATATCCCAGATGACATAATCCCAGCTTACCACATTTCAGCTTATTATAATTTTGGTAAGATAAAATTTTTAATCATCAGTTCACAACACATTTATATTACAATGGATGGTATAAGAAGAAGAGTGTGAATCATTAAGTTAATTTTTGGTAAGAGGTAAGAAGAGCTTTGTTCATGCTTCTAATAATTTAACAAAGTGAAGAAGAAGATTAGGGAAGAACAAAGTTGACCTGTGACATCCAATAGGTGTCAACAAGTGGAAGAATCTCATGGTGATAAAAATCATTATCCACAAAAAGGATATTGTCTTAAAAGGTAGTATAAAAACCCACATAGGGGTTTTAAATCATTCTCGGTCATTTTAATATAGTGAAATGAAAATGAATGGGTATTTACCACTTAATATAATGATATTTAAATTATTACATTATTGTGGCTGTGTGGCCATGATTATATTCTAGACCATTCCAAGGACTATATACTATTAAGGAGTGGTGAGACCTTGTAAAAATGTAATGTGGTTCTCTTTACATAATTATTATTCTTTCATGCGATATTCAATAGCAGATAATAGAATCTATGTACTAATATAAAAAATAGGTAAAGGTAAAAAATGTGGAAATGGATTAAAATGTATCCAACACTGATGTTAGGGGTCACCCGCCTGTAAGAAGAAGCAATTGTTTTAGAAAATATCTGGAAAAAAAATGTTGAGTGTCTAAAACTCACAAGAGTGGTTGGAACCTTTAAAGAAAAAAATATGGAACATGAAATAATTACCTCGAAGTAGATTGAAAAAATTGAAGAGAAAGAGTGAGTTAAAAAGACTCTAGAAGAAAATACCCATTCACTTGAAGATAAATTGAATTATAGAATTGATGTCAAGGGTTATTAATTGGAAGAAATATCTAATAAGATCAAGTAAGATGACTCTTTTATTCAGGACAAAGATAAGCTACCTACAGATAAAGTTGAATGAATGCAGAAGTCTTGTAAAGAGAAAATTATTGCATTTGAATAATAGAAAATCATACACAATATTAAATCTCTAGAATTGGTAGCTCAGTTGGCCATTCTTAAGAAGACTCATATTGACACTTCATAAACAGATATATATTCTACCAGTACTCAATGTTCATTGGCGGATTCTAATGATAGAAAACCTCAGATACGTGGTAAGAATATCATGACTTCCTTCATTGATCTATCACACGAATCTGAGAAGAATCAGGTACAATTAATACCATCTTTTACTAATTTTACTAAATGTATTATCATGAAAAATGTAGTTTTTTTTAAAAATTGAACATTTATGGATGAATAAATATGATAATAAACCTACCACCATGACTAAGGTGGTTACAAAAGAAGGTGTGTAATTGTTTTCCACACAGAGAGAAAAAAATCATAAATAATACCCAACAGTTTGATATATGAGATATCAAAAAATAAATATTTGTGGGTCAATGTTGGTTCTTCAATAGATTTTTGGATTGTGCATTAAAGTTTTTTAAAATCCTCATAATTGTAAAAGCACAAAGGAATCCTATCTAATGGGGGATGAATCCATTGAAGAAGAAGCAACATCCACAGGTCCCGAATCATCTCTATACTGTAAAAAAAATTAGAATTCTTGATAACATTGTTGATGTATGCAATGGTAGTGGTCACATGTTTTGTACATGATCATCTCAACATGTATCCAAATATGATAATAAAATAAGATCACAAAATTTTATAAGGAATTATGATGAAAACTTGGGAAGATATCATAAATATATTTTGAATATAAATCCTCCCATTAATGTACCAATGTATAATGGTAAGAAAACCAAGGATTCTAAATCAATGAAGTTGGAGGCAAGTGCATCCAAAAGAACTACTAGGAGGTATGACACTCATAAGAACCAATATGGATTATCCAAACATGTATCCAAAATTCCTAATTACATGTTAGTTATCTGGCCTAATGATTTTTAAATATTGATAAAAATAGAAGATACAGAAGCTAAAGATAGTGAAAAAGGGAAAGAAAATATTCCATATGATGGATAAAAATTTCATGAGGGTTATTAATGAAATTGAAACTCCATTGTTAAAGAGTTTATATGTGAGGGATTCAATTATTCTGGCCACATTGCAAATGTTTGATTAACATTAATCCAAGAACAAGAAACAATCCTAAAGAGGTAATATAATCTATCATTTATGAAGGTCGTTAAGAAGAAAAATTATCCACACAAAGTATAAGAGGATGTGAGGAGATCCATGTTTCTTCAATATAAATCAGAACAGATATTTAGAGGTTCAAGCATGAATATAGGAGAAAATAGTGGAAATTGTTTGTGAAGATAATCTGGACATTTATATTCATAATAATGTAGAAATGATGATCTTCCATATTCCCTTAATTATTTACAATTGTATTTTTTCTTATAATTTATCGAATTAAAGGTGAATAATATTATTAGGGTGGATAATGAGATAAGTAGTAAGTGTTGTCAAATCATGATTTCTATGATGACAAAAATACCATCCTAGAATGGTCCATAAATTAATATTTAAATACTAATATAACGGTGGATCGACATTGATGATGTTAAAGAAGGTGATGTATTATTCTGGATAGTTAGGGTAAAGAAAATTACATATTGTTTTGATCTTATTTCATGATATTATTTAAAAATAATGTTCTAGAAGAACATATTTTGTGAAGTTGGGATTGTTGTCCTATATGGACTATCACAATTTGTAGACCCATTCAAGGGCATTCTCCATACTGGAATGTCTTAAAATCTAATATTGATGAAATCAACCATTATGAGGATACTGAGAAATGTTTACCATGAGGGGGACACAAATGAAGAAGCTTACATAATTATTATTTCAGTTAATATCAAATTTTTTTATTTTGGAAATTATTTGAAAATCATGTCATTGGGCATCATATGTCTCTTTTAATCTCCCATGCTTGTTTATAAAAAATAACAAACATATTACAAAGGTGGGGGGGAATTAAATTAATCAATGGAATAATAAATGTGTAAGTTCCCCATGTTCTCTTATGCTACCTATTGCCCTTGAATATTTATGATCTATTTATTGAAGTTAGTGAAGGAGTTTGAGGTCGAATGTTCATAACAATATTTTTCCCACATTTAGTAATTACATCCAAGGATAAAAGTGATTAATCCTTAAATAAAATTATATGAATTATTGTTTATTTAGGTATTTTGATCAGTTGGTAATGGGAAATATTTCTTACTAAATCAAATCCTCTTGTTTTCTACACCGAGAATAACATAAGTAGGCTTAGAGTGAAATGATGGATAGATCATTGTTTAAGTATGGAATGACACCATTTTCCTATGAAATTTGTATTTATTTCCAATAATGGGGGGATAAAGTGAAATGAATGTTTTATTGGAAAATGGTAGGGATCTTATAATAGTTACACATATTCAAACATTCATTTGGAAAGAACATTGAAGGTATTTCCAACAAATACAAAGGGGGAGATTGAATAGCCCACTTTGTGTATGGAATTTATTTAATGTCAAATATTTTCATTGGTGGAAAATTATGCTCAATAAAATTGTATGATTACATTGATGTCAATAAGATAAAGAAGTACCAATGTTAATGGAGCTTGGATGAAATACAGAAGTCATGAAATTCAAATAAAAATGTGAATGCCTTGAAGAATTTGAATTTAATGGTGTTATCTTAATAATTGTTATGGATTCCTTCAGGGTAATTCTTTGATAATTTTTATGGATTCATTCATGGTGATTTCTATAGAATTGTTATGGATTAATAGAATTGGATTTCATTCTCGATAAATTCTCTATTTTGTTAACTATGAAGATTGATGAATTTAACCTATGTTCAAAATACACATTTCATAAGTGAAACATTGTTTACAATAACGAATAATGATGATTCGGCATTCCATGGAATTTATATTCCAAAACTTAGAGAAGAATATGAATTGAAGGATATGAAATATTATAATGTTTAATGATAATCATGAATGTGTTATCATGAGGAACATTGATATTTTAGTTTTCATGAAGGATAACCATGCCATATAATTAATGCATGAAGTCTTAACAATGATGAAATGGTAAGACATATATATATTTGAAGTGAAATTGTGAAGGGATTGAAGATATTTATATTAGTGTTCTAATTGTGTAGGTTTCCCTGTATATCATAATTAATTAAATTATATACAAGGTTTTTTAACAATGTATTTTTTGGGGGTTTATTTAAAAATTATGGAAATCCTAGTTAGATTTCCAGCCAGCCTAACCTAAGAACTTATGTGGAACACTAGGTTGATCGATCCTAAAGGAGACCATCCACGATAGCTCATATGTAGCATGGAGTGCCATGTGTAATCCTTGGGCATTCCTGGAGGCATGCAAGTTGGGTGCCAATGGCAAGCAAGGGAGTGGGTGAAGAGAACACCTAAGGAAGCAGTAAGGGGCGACACCGAGAGTAGGGGAGGATAATTCTGAACCTCTCCCAACATCTATTAATTTATATAGCCTGGAGAAACTGGGAGAGAATTCGATGTGGGATGAGTTTTTTATTCTCATTGTTCTTCGGTTTAAATAATTTTAATATGAAATGGGTATGGCTTCCGTTGCTTGGATGAATGTGCTGCACGTGCCTCCTAGAGTTTTGAATTTCACCCCCGCTAGTTCCCCTTCACATGAATCACCGAAGGTGGCGCAACCACCTTTGGCTACCATTGACCTGGGTTATTTTCCATTGGCTCCAGCTCTACCTCTAGTAATACGACCGACTAGTGACTCGTATACATCCGAGAAGAGTTTTTCATTATGTGATGTGCTTTGTGGGAGGCCCTAAGAGCATCGCTAGTCTCATGTCCTGGATGTCTCTTTTGATGCTCCGGTGGTCTCAATCGATGGTTCTGGTGTGTCATTTTCCATTCCATCGGACACATTATGTATTCCTCAGTGTGTCTACTGTGGATGCTGATGGTGAAATTTGGAGATGATCATCTGCCACTCTCATCCTTTCATAATTTTGGTGGCTCATGGAATTAGGATGCTTCGGTAACAATACCTTATCTGAACCATAATACCTTCTACATAACTCTGAGTTCGAAGGTGAATTTCATTTCAGATTAGTTTAAGTATCCTAGGTCTATTAGGAAGTTGTGTTTCAACCTTTTGCGGTCGGACATAGAGGTTCATCGAGGAAGAGACACTCTGCGTTCACCTGTGTCGGTGTCACTCCCTGGGCTCCCACTTCCCTTCCAGAACGATGCCTTTATTCTTGTAATTTGGAACTCTCTTAGGTGTTTTTTGGGAATTTATGACTAGACCTTGTTCCTGGAAGAGGCCTCATTGGATCACATCTATGTTGTCATGGATCTATCCTTACCTCTCCCAGAAAAGTTCTCCCTATGTGTCCAAGATTCCTTTGTCTCGTTCCAAGGCTTGGTCTACACTTCACTACCCAGGTTCTGAACCTTCTGTCACCACTAAGGACATTCTCTCCCTGATTTTAGGAAGAATAATCATGTGTATAGGGGGAAGGGAATCTCTTCATGCTCAATCCTTGGGCCTAGTCCCAGTGTCCATTTTCCAAGACGCCTGACTAATTTTCAATCTCTGGCCTCTCCAAGCATCTCGTTTTATGGTCCTTTGAATCTGTCTGTTGAGAATGAGGGATGTGACCCATTGACTTTGATCTCTTCCCCCTCTTTTGCGGCTATTCGGTTGTCCTTCTTGGCCCTTATCCAAGTGGTGGGCCTGAGTCATCCTCCTCCTACTAACCCCCTATAGTCCAGGATACCGCAGTTCTCGAAAGTTATGGCAATTTTTTGTCCCTATATAGACCCTCCCTCACCATCCTCAATTGAGGGTTCGCTTTCTAGGGTGATCCCTGACTATGAGGTCCTCCATTTTCATCACCCCACTTCTGGTTTTCACTCTGGGCATACGACCTTCAGCCAGGACCCTCCTCTCCCTCTTCCTGCTCCTGTTTTGCGCTCCTCTATCGAATCCCCTTGGTGTCTAGGAACCCTAGCTAGAAATCTTCCCCTCACCCTCTCCTACGTACTCATGTTTTGGTCTCATCATACAGTTCACCTATCATCCATGATGGTTATAGTTAAGAGGATCCAGCCCCTTCATTTGGTAGGCCACCCACCTCCAGGGACATGCCACCCCCCTTCTCGGACCCCTTCATCGAATAACAGTGTTGAGAGGACCAGATCTCCGAAAATACATCGAATTAGCCCTTCTAATCAGAGTAATGTAGCCAAGAAGCCTAGGTCCAAAGGTAGGCATAACATGTTTTAATGTTATATTTCCTAATATGGAATGCTTGTGGTCTGGGGACCCAAGTTAAAATTAAATACATAGTGAGTATGGATAGGTCCAAATATGTGTCTCTTGTTGAATTAATGGAACCCAAATAAATCCTAGAAATGATTTATGATTTTATCATAGAATTATTATGATTGGCTTCATTCAAGCTGGGTCTCAATGCCCCTCTAGCTAGATCTTCTGGAAATTGAGAATTTGTGTGACTCTGGTTCAGGCCTCAGATCAGTGTATCAGTACTGAAATCATGAATGGATATTGAGATTTCCTGTTATCATTAATGTATAGAAGTTGTAATATCATGTAATATACTCTTATTTTTAATGAACTCTAAGTGTCTGATCCCAAGGACTCTACATGGATTGTGGTGAGCGATTTCAATGTGGTGGCAGAACCCAATGAGAGGAAGGGTAGGGACTCCTTCTCTTATAGAGCTAGTTTGGAATTTTCATAGTTCATGTCTTGGGTTGGGATTTTATACATGGGTTTTTCAGGATGTTTTTTTACGTGGGGTAACTATTAGAGATGTGTGCACCGGTTCTAGAGTCATTCCGATAGATGTCATTCAAATATCCATGCTATGTCACCATATCAGAAATCCAATGTCACCCATCTGGCTCATAGGGTTTCAGATCACTGCCCCTCCTCTTTGAAAATTTTCCCAACCTAGACAGAATAAATTATTTTGTTTTCTCCAATTTGTGGACTTTGCATCCATATTTTCTCTGTACATTAATAAAATCATGGAGTAAACTACTATATGGGATTTCATGGGACAGATTTCAAAATAAACTTCTATGGCTCAAGGTCAACCTCAGATAATGGATCAGAATCAAGGAACCTCCTACGCGTGATCTGGATGAGGTCAAGATAGAAATCAATCACCTTGAATAAATTTTGGAAGCAAACTGGAACGAAACCATCTTTGGAGAGATTTTTGTGAAGAATAACATGATGGAGGATCTGTTGTTAATAGAGGAAAATCTAGCTCTCGATCAGTCTCGAGTAATATGGATGAGGCAGGGGGATTGTAACATATCTTATTTGCATGCCAACATCACATAAAGTCAGAGGCCACTTCGGGCTAATATCTGCCTGGAGGACGGTTCATATTCTGATGACCTCAATGTGGTGGGTAACATAGCTGAGTCTTATTTCAAGAAGCATCATGCTGGCCCCAACCCTAACTCGGTGGATGGGTATCCATGGGACCAGGGTGAGGATGTGGGTGTTATTTCTGCTATGGTTTCTCGGTTAGATAATGACATGATTGAAGCCTTCCCATAAGATGATGACATACTAGGGGCTATGAGGAGACTTAACATAGAGGGTGCCCCTGGCCCGGATGGATTCCCTGGATCCTTTTTTAGATCCTCTTGGAGTATTTTTAAGGCTAACATATATTTAGCTATCCAGGATTTCTTCTGGGGAGAGTTCATTCCTTATGCAACTAGTTCTACTTCTATGGTACTCATCACGAAGCTTAAAAATCCACATTTACTTCAGCACTATAGCCCAGTGAGTTTGTGCAACTTTTCTAATAAAGATCTGGCTTCCATTATCAACAACATAATTATTAAACATCTTCCCCACTAGAACTCTCTGGAGCAGCATGGGTTTTTCAAAAAAGATCAAATCAAGGGGCTAATTCAGCATTCCAATAGGATGTAGACGTCATTAAATATTAAATTAATGTTTCCAATATGGTGATCAAGTTGGATATGGATAAGGCTTATGACAGGTTGGAGTGGTCCTTCATAATCAAAGTAATGACAGGTATGGTCCTTTTTCCTTGTGATGATGACTTATTTTTCAGGCATTTCATCTCTTTCTCGTTAGCAGTTCGGTTCATGGGAAGGTCTTTTGGCTTCATAAAAGTGGTCTGTGGGTTGAGGTAATGGGATCCCTTATCCCTAATCCTTTTTATTATGGTTCAGGATGTTCTCATTTCCCTTATAAATAAGGTTATCATTCAGGTTTCTATCCTACCTTATAGTTGTAAATCCATCACATATGGTATCTCCCATATCATGTTTTCTAATTATATAGTTATTTTTATGAATGTTGTCTTTAGGTCTGTCGATGGGATCAATATGATCCTATATGACTACTGCTGCTAGAGTGGTCAGATGATTTACATGAGTAAGAGTCAATTCTATATCCCGAACCATTGCATGGCTAGAAGGATTGACTCCCTTGAAAGTAGGCTGGATACACATCATGTCATTTTTACCATGGAGTATCTTTGTGCTACTATCTCACCTAGTCGGAGCCATGGTCACAACTGGAAGAACTATTTTTTATCTTTTGGTGTCAGGAACATCTTTTCTTAGAGCTTCTTGACTTAAATTCGGTGTCATTCCCTCTCGGAAACCAAATTCCCAATGGGGTGGATCACCAATCTTGATTTTATCCTATCCTCCTTCATCTAGGACAATAATTAAGAGGGTAGAAGTCATTGGGAATATTGGATTAGACATGAAAAACCTATTCAAGAAGGGGAATAAGTGTGAAGAGAATATCTGATACGCTCCAAGGTAAGCGGAAAAAGCTAGCATGGAAGTTTAATGACGCTCAATCATGTTGTGGCAGTTTCATGGCCATGAAATTTAGCAGATACAAAAGATGAGCTAACAGGGTTCTGTCCTTGTTGATTAATTATATTTCATCCCATATCCAATCCCTTCATCCACACACTAGATGGATTTTGGGGAATTGGGATCTTTCCTTTTGGCATCAAAACTGTGTTGGAGCACCATTGGTGTTCACTAGATTCCCGGTTACCGGCATTACATTCAAGAAGGCTTGCAGGACCCCGGGTTTTATCAGAATGGTGCTAGATAGGGACCAACAAATGGTCCTTGATTTCATTGTGCACATAGATGAACCAGATAGATGTGCTTTCACGGCTTCTTCCTTAGGTGCCTTCTCAGCAAGGGACTACCAGAGGATGATCAGTACAACGACTCAACAGGGTACATGGGACTCGATCCAGTGGATCATGGAAATCCTGGTTAAGCTCAATTTTTGGGTGTGGAATCTCATGAATGATTCCCTTCTCATAGATGAGTTTGTAAAGAAGTATGGTGTTTTTTTGGTTCCCAGAAGCATGTGCTGCAGTGATTATATGGACGAGAGTTTGGAGCATCTATTCTTCAACAACAATTTGGCCCAATAGGTGTGGAAAACCTTTGAGGGTTTTCACGAGGATCTATGTTCCTACATCGAGATACTCTCCTTTCATGGATCAATGGTTTCATGTGTCGGGAGACATTGTCCCCAAGAGGAATGCATATGCAGTCATACTGGTGGCTGGTTGATGATGTATTTGGATGGAAAGGAAAATGGTTAAGCATGATGGAATTTTGTGCTCGGTTCGGCGGTGGTGGCATAGACCAAGTTCCTTCTGATTGATATGGTATGATCTTATAAGGACTTTATTTATGCTCCATCTCTAAGGACTTTTTATGTTGGCATTTTTTAACGAATGTATGAGGTATAATGGTAATTGAATGAAATGGTTCCCACACAACAAGGGCATTAATCTTAATATTAATGGTTCATACTTCTCGGATGTCATGAAAGGTGGTGGTGTGGTAAGGGACTCAGGGAGAAATGTTGTCATTGCCTTCAATTTTGACTTTGGAAGAGAGAATTCTCTAATGTTCAAGGCTTTGGCTTTACAGACTGGCCTTCATATTTTGAGGAAGAGGCATATCTGATTGGATACGGTGGAAATGGATTCTATCATCATCCATGATTCCATGCTTGGCATATAAAATACTCCATTTTCAATTTCTTCTGTTATGAGAAAGTGCAGATCTCTGGTCAGTGTCGAAGTTGACATCCTTCATACTTGGAGGGAGGGAAGAATGGTGGCATATCATTTTTCCTCTTTGGCCATGTAGGGTCTTCGTATCTTCCTTCCATTGGACTTGAATTCACTCTCAATGGATGTGAAGAATGTAATTAGGGGGTACGCCCTTGGGCTTTATCACTTCAGGGCGCCATAACTTCTTATCACTCATCTCTTTTTGTATTTTGGATGTTTTGTTCTTTCTTCAATAATAATAAAAATGTTTTTTGTGGTGATTCATAAAAAAATAAAAATTATAATAAAAACACAAAAAAATCAAAAAACAATTCAAATGATCATGGTCATTAATTGAATATTTACCCTTACTTATTTAAATTCATATAATCCAAATTGATCATCCATAATACATGCTCATCATCATATAACTGCAAACTCGCTAAACTTTGTTCTTTATTTCCCTGTTGATATTTCCTTAACTGTGGAGTCATGGTATTTATGGAATCAACCAAGCTAGAAAAATTCAACTAATGATATGTATTCTATTTCCCCCATCCCATTGTAGCATATGAAATCTGTGGAACCTAAGTGTTTTCCCAAACACCATTCGCCAGAGCAGTATGAGAAAAGCTTTGATGATTCCCCAGTTAATTGTATTTGTGACATTCTCTAGGTGGTGTTGTACACTATAGATTCATATGTTTGATGGAACCCCATTACACACATCCAACTTTTTTCTTGGGTCCTGGTGGAAGGTTCACTGATCCAGCTGTCTGCTTTTGGGTCACACTCCCACCATGGAAATAGATGTCCCTCTTATGCTTTCTCTCATTATTATAGTGCCCACAATTTCTTGTAGTTATCAACATACTTCCTATAACCATGCCTCTTGAGATGTCTATTTCAACCCATTTTTCACTACTGACCATATCTATATAATCTGTTATACATTGCATGACATTATTTATGTGAATTTCATGCCTCATCGCTGATTCAAAAAATTTTTCCATAAAAAACACAGTGACAAAAACCACAGGTGTGAAGTAGAAAAAATTCATAAATTTAGTATTATACCCTATCAAAGAATGTTTCTTTTACTTTAGGATGAAAAAGTCCATAGTTCGATGAATTTTGACTATTTGAGGAAAAAAAATTTGTTGAACTATTCCTCAAAATCCTCCCCATCCATTCCTTGGACCAGTTTATCCTAATCTGATAAATCCCTCCATTGGCTTCTTCCAGTATATACATCGAAAGCATGACTCTCAACTCTGTTGGTGCACCAATGTAATCAAAGATTAAATTTATCCAATTCAGCCACATCGTAGCCTTATAATTCCAAAAATTACCCAACAATATGGTTGGATTCAACTTTTATGTCTGGATAGAATGAACCACATTATTTGGATCATCTTGTTATCTCCCTATATAAACATATTGATGATCATAGACTATAAACAAATCCAGTCATTATTTCTAATGTTGCTCAGGAGAAACCACATTCTCATCAACATCTTCATGTTGGTTTCAAAGATGCCTTATTAGTGATATTTTATAGAAACATTAAAAATTCCACATGTAACAATCTCTAGAAACTGAAGGCTTATCATTTTCAAATTCTATTATAGACAAACTGTCAAAACAATTCCTTCCAAAATTAATCATTTTCTACTTTCATCCATTTTGAAATAATACCACCATTCTATAAAAAAATAACGCATTTAAAAAATACCACAACCACCCTCCTTTCAAAATCTCCAATTTGAAAAAATGTTTAAATTGGTTTTAAAATTAAAACATTTAAACCAAATTCATAAATCATTACCCAAATTGAAATAGTCACTTCTAGTACGAATTCATTTCTACAATGCATGTCATGATCTTGTCATTGGATAAACCCATATCAATGATATTACACTCCTATAAGTGATTCCAAAACACTTTTATGCCCAAATCCATGGTATCATTAAGTTTAACATAAAAAGTTTTGCTACGTGTTTTTATGCTCTAAATTCCACGTCCCGACAAATCGTACTACTTTTTTCCTACCCGACTCAAGGAGTAAACTAAAATGAATTTCAACTAGAAAACTAACCCAACATATATAATCAGAAATTTATTTACTAGAAAATATAATACAACTTGTTGAACCAAACTATTTTGACCAGACAAGATAGATACAACTTTTAACATCCCTCCCCTCATCCATGGCTTTCTTAGAGGTGGAATTTCTTGTTGGCCTTATGCGACATCCCCAAGGAACCAATTGCTATAAATAAATGCCAAGGGCTTCAATAATATTTGGGGACGATTTCCCCATTGAAAATAAAAAATCATAACCAAACATTACATAACCAAAACCAATATGTGATGCATGATGACAATGTAAAACAACTCAAGTAATAACATTGATATCAAAACCAAACTAAAATAGAGTACTGAAATAGAAGACGTCCACCATAAAAGTAAACAATGGAAAATAAAACCAGAAGATACTCATAAGTCTCCAAATACGTGACTCCAAGGTCAAACTCCAACTCCAACTCAAAGATTCACATAGAACCACTAAATAAGGGTGATAATTTCCATTTAACTATGTCTCAAAAAATTCAAAAAAATCATCAAATTTCAAAATCAGGGGTGTGTAATGATACTCGGTAGATTTCCCCTAATAAATTCCCTACTCATTATGCTAGGATAAAACACGTTAGCAATATTTTATAAATTAAATTATTTAAAAAATTTGGAAAGAGATCCATAGTTTAAATCAAATACATGTTGTTTCACACAAATACATTTTTCCAAAAAAATTCCAATGAAAGCACAAAAATCATTCATTAAACCATTTTGCATTCCATTTAGGTATTCCCATTTCAACTTTTACTACAAAAAAAACCCATGCAGTATTCTCTGATAGTTCCATAGAAATGATAAGTTTCCCATTCATCAACTAAGTCATCACTATGTAGCCAATCTCCTTGTTCCACAATGAAACACACCCATTATCCAGGTTCATGTACATTTTTAACCAAATGTCACACACCCCTTATTCATGGTCACAATGAAATTATAAAGTCACACAAACCATGTATACAGAAAAAATTTAAAATAAACCAAATCATTTCATTTCAAAAAAAATATTCATTTCTTGAAAACATTAAAAAAACAAATTTACAAAATCCAACAAATCTATATTTCAAATTCAACATTTTAAAATCAAGAAGCAAACCACATTACACAACTAACTACTAAAAAACCAAAAACCATCACTAAAGAGAGTTTCAAACATGATTTTCACATAAATTTCACAAATAAATTCAAATAATTTAATTAATTTGAAACTAAGACATCTTCTTATAATATTTGAGTCAAGACTAAATCCACCCACCTTGAGTGTTTCGGAGAAAATGACTAACGACACAAAAATTCCCACAAAATCAGGTTGAATCTCAAAAAACCACCTTAGATCTCTTCTGTATCATAAAAAATTCAAAATATAACCATAATTGGAATAAAAAACCATGTAACTATCCACAATTGACTAGATATAAGAATCCGAGAGAGGTAGGATTGTATATTTAAGAAATTCTATGAAAAACTACCACAAAAGAAGACTTTACAAGGAAATCGAGCATCATCACACCAAGAAACTCA
Source organism: Viscum album (assembly GCA_963277665.1). Taxonomy (NCBI): domain Eukaryota; kingdom Viridiplantae; phylum Streptophyta; class Magnoliopsida; order Santalales; family Viscaceae; genus Viscum; species Viscum album. The sequence goes on along the minus strand of OY728151.1, from coordinate 1,587,316,374 downwards.
ATCGGATCACCTCCAAATTTATGGGGAAATAATCCTAGACCTTTAGGGGGAATAAAGCCTAATTAATGGTCAATTTGGAGAAAAAATCAGTGTTTTAAACATTATATCAACCAATATCCACTTTTATAGGGTATTGTTTTTAAACCCTCCACGGTTAGTTGCACAGCTAAGAAAATTGTGCACTAAACATACACTATCCTCTTCCATGAGAATTACCTAATAGAGTTAGTGACTGGTTAGATCCTGAAATAATTAGAACGTAGTGATTTGCTTTGATCCCTTGAATATAAGAGGATAGAAACATCAAAAAAGTGGTGCTAATGCCACTTGTATTATATCAAGAGCTCTTGTTTTTCAGAAATATAGAGCCTCTCTAAACAAAAATTTTGGGTTTGGAGGCAAAGAGTTCTATAACCCTTTGTGGCATCATGAATATGGGTATTCCTACAAACCAATATGGTTTAAAGAATGAGAAGAATCTGTAGACATGTGAAAGGTTATTATACCTTCATTATGCTTTGAGAAGGTCGTCATTTATGTGAATAATTCTACTTTCATGATGAATGAAAACAATGAACAAGAAACATGGTTGTAAACTCCCTTTTCATGCTTTGTGAAGAAGAACCAGTTCCATGAAGCTTACTTCTTATTCCATAGTACCTGACATATTTTACTACCAAGGTGTTTTCTGATGCTATTCCATGTATAATCCATTTCATGAAGATATTGCGTATCTAGATGATACACACCCTACATAGAAGAACAAACCTACATAGTTTGTATGCAGAAAGGGAACCAGACATGCACCAATGTGTAAAATTGAAAGCGTAAAAATATGAAATAAAACTATTCTGGTTTTCATATGACATCAAGTGTATTCATTCACATACTATTAAGGAGACAATAATAACTTCTTTCTCCTAGTGGTCGAATAACTAATGTATTTTTTGCTTCTGGGCCCTTTGTATTAAATTTAAACTATGAAAAAATAAACAAATATTCCATATACGGGTTAGATTTAAACTATGAATAAATAAACAAATATTTTATACAAATCCAATATTCAATAATATTAATCATAATTCATAGGAAATATCTAATATTTACATGGTTTCTATTCATGTGATCCCTCCAGGAACACTATACACAAAAAAAGAAATAAATAATATTTTTCAAGATTCATTTATATGTGCTCTCTATAGGAACACCCAAGGAGACAATCCCCTTTTATATACGCCCTTTTTCACATTTAAACCATGAAAAAAATATTCATATAAAACCAAATTCACAAAATGTTTCAATTCCAACCTCAAAAAATCATTCTTTATACAATATAAATTGTATTTTTCTTTGTTCCACTGCCTCTTCATGTTCTACCTGTGATCAGACTAGCCACTCTCTTCCTTGACCCACCCATAATGACTGACTAGGGGTCGACTGCCCACCAATGTAGTGTCGGTATTCCCACATGAGCCAACTGGCCACTCTATTCCTCTACCACTACATGAGATCCATATAGTACCATTCCATACAATTATACCATGAAAAAAATATATTTCATTTCAATCCAAATTCATACTTAGATTCAATGTCAACCATACACCATCATTCATTATACAACATAACTATTATTTTTCATTGTTCCCCTAACACTACATGCACTCCCCAGTAGAACCTTAGACACTCAATTCCTTAGCCCGACCATAATGTAATTGTAGGGTTCAACTTCCCACCTAAGTAGTGTTGGTTTTCCCCATTTCTCTAAGCACTTTTTTAACTTTAAACCACGAAAGAATATATATTTCATAAATCAAAATTCACACTAAGATTCAATGCCAACCATACACAATTATTCTTCAATTGAAGAAAAACTTCCATGAAAATTTACATTCTAAATTTTTATTAATTCCCAATAATAATTCAATGGTATAAAAATAACCTTGACTTACTCGAAAATTGAGTTTTTTTATCAAACAATTTTATTGACAACAATTACAACACAAATATTACATTAATCAATTTTGGATCTTCAATATCCCCATTTGAGTTTTTTTCAAATCCCATTTCACTATCAAATTAAATGTTTTCATCTCTCACTTATAATAATTTCAACAATAATTATTCTAAATAATGCACAAACTCAACATATTCTATAACAGCTGAAATCTTCTTTTTCATTACATTATTTTCCTCACTTCATAAGAGTTGTCATTTTAGACAAAAAAAGTTCGGTTTTCTTGAGAGGATATGCTCACTTTTATTAAAGGAATTAGTCATAAATTAATATAATCTAGTTGAACGTGGGAAAACCCTATGTAGAAATAAAATGTGATCAATTTTGACATCAAAGAAGTAAATATAAATTTTAAATGTGATGCCAACACTAAAACCTTCATTCAGATGATTTTCAAAAGACACTCAATTAATCTCCTAAATTTATCTCAATAAAAATATTTAAAAAATTCAATTACAAGATTTCACTTCCACTTTATTATAAAATTATAAGTATATCTCCTTATGATTTAGAATTCTCACTCATAATGAAATATGAAAATTGCATTTCTAATGACAATATTCTATTTCTACGATTTGAAAATATCAAATAAATCCCGTACCAAAACATTATATATTCATGTGATACCAGTTGTGGTCAACTCTGGTATTTGTTCAATTTTTATCCACCTAATGGGATGAGCTTCATCCATATACATCATCATGACGACCTTTCTTCATGAAAGATCTTAAAGAGTAATTTTTATATATAAAGAACTCCATGATGGATAGCCTTAAGAATGCTATATAATATTTTCAATGCACTCATATCATCAGGACTCCCCCTTAATATATTCCTCACCATCAATACCTTGCATAAAATAAACAATCACAAAATATTCATGGTAAAAAGTTGTTCTTTAATGATTATCAATTAGAGAAACTAGTATAAGATTAAACTCCTAACCTAGAAATTATTTTCAATTATACTCAATATTCCTGAAAACTCATCAAACATCCTCCTTCATTGACATTCCAATGATTATCATTTAAGGGAAGTATGGACTTTTTTATTTCTCTAGCTTTCATAATTTATGGAATAAGCTTCTTCACATTATGAAGTAATGAACTCTCAATATTCTATTTCTGGTCTAACTACATAGGCAATTCCAATTTCTTTTTCCATATGACTAAAAATTATTATTTTTATATAATCATAAATCTTCTTGTGTGTATACTCCTTCATTACAGTATAATTATTAACACTATAAGTCATTGGTTGTTTTCTGTTTTTCATCACTGGGTCAATTTGTTTAGGGAAAAAAATCATGTATTTGTTAGTAATATTCCATGACATTATAGACCTTCCACACAAATATTCTGAAATCATACGATATTCCTTTTTAAACAAACTCTCAAAAAATTAAAATATTTCAACTTGATTTTCATTCATCAATTAAACATTTTTATTTATTTCTGAGATTGATTTCATTTTCTGCTTCATCTTGCATCCAATATAATATGTGTTTAGAACATTTTTTTTATGATAAATTATGTGACATCTACTTCCATAGTAGAAGAATCTTTTCATTGGAATGAAATTCATATAATCATTATTCTTGGGTGAAGTTTGCTTCAAAATTTTCATAGATATATTCTCCTTATCACACCTGAAAGAAGGAATTTCTTCTTTTGATATTTTCCTTTGCATATGTTGTGGCCTTATCATCACATCATCATATGCATAGTGTTGGGTTAGTACATACCAACATTAATTTTAATTATGACCAATTCTATTTCAATAATCATAAAATTATTCAGGGCAATGAAATCTATTCTTCATAGATAAATTATTCTTCATCTATGAATTATGATTAAAATATGATGGTTTTTTGTTCACATTAGATCTTCTCCACCTTCATGCTATACTTATATAGTTATATTTAATTAGAAAATTGTCCCATAATTCAATGGCCCGATGCCCAAATTTCCAACAATACCAACACTATCCAACAAATCTTGATTTATTCCTCTTTCATTCATTTCGGTTAGTTTTGGCATCTTACTGTTTTTTGATAGTATGAATCTTCATATGAGATCTTTGTAGAAAACAAGAATTAATACTCTTCTTAATATACACATTTTATGATATAATAGTTTTTTGAGTATTCTTCTTCACCCACGATGGTCCAGAAATATTTTTGGAACACATACATTTTTTAAAATAAAATATTAGAGCAAATAAAATTTTCTGGATCAAGGAAAAAATGATTCTATTATCAAGAAACTGATTTATCATTTGATATTTTTAGACTCTTTTTCAACTTGATTCGGTTTTTCCTAAATAATACTCCAATCATAATTAATCATGGATGAATTTTTGATCTCATAGTTATATTATGATTCAGAATGGATTATCTCTATATTTCTCAACATGACATCCAACTAATGATATTTCATATATAGAGGGTTATTTTTGTCTTCAAGTGATTTCAAAATATTTTCACATTATTTAATATTTTTCAAAGACACTACCATTTCATGACTTTTCATGTTGAGGAAATTTTTATCATTCCCAACAATTTATAGTTTTCCTTCCCACTGAATCTTCATATTCGCAACTCAATCATCATGAATTTGATTTACTATCAGTGGAAAATTATTCAACTCTTTAATTCTATTTATTTTATCCTCTAGATGGGATTCATGAATATTTATGGAGGTTATATTAAATTTTTCAAATGCATAGATCACTTCTATATGAACTACCTCTGTCAAATCATTCTCACAATCATTCCATTATAATTCATCTTCAATAAATGTGAGGTTTTCATTGCATTTAAATATAAATTCTTCTTTTTATTCTTCAACAAGAATGAATGTCTCATCCTTGTCTTCAATTTACAAATTAGAGTCCAAGATATTCAAGGTATAATTATATAATTCCTCAAGAGTGTGAATCATCTCAGTACGATCCTTCTTAGTTAGTTATTTCACACATATTTCTTTTTAATTGTTCTTCATCTTATGAGAAACGTTTATTGCAATGTGATACAATTTCTTCTTTTTCAATAATAATTTGTGAGAGAAGTTTACATCCTTGAATATTCGTTTCCAAGGCTTTCTCCATTTCCTGAACTTCTTTTTCTAGCTTTGAATTTTCATAATATAGTCCTTGAAAAAATATAATACGTTGGTGAAAATATTTATAGGAACAATATTTAGATATATTTTTTATTTCTGAGTAAAAATCACTGAGTGATTCAATTAATTATTTTTCATTACCTCTTGAAAATAATAATCAAAAGGATCTTTATCCCCTAATTTAATAGATACTAATGATAGATTACCATTATTACTACATTCATATTATGATGAACCCTTTTTATTCTTCATCATATGATTTGAACAAGAAATTTTTTTTGATCTTCCCCTATAAAAACAAATGCCCCAAGGTCGATCCAGCTTTGTGCTCACATATTTTGATATATCTTATTTTTCACAAAAAATAGAGCATCCTCATGCTATTGTTATGCACAGAAAATGAAATATCCACGATCCTTATGGTGTCATGATGTAGAATGGATCTTTTAGGCCTTCAATAAGTGAATTGAATTCTTGAAGCATCTAGTGAATAAGAAGACCCACGAACCATCTGGTTTTATGATGATGATCCTAGAAAACATGATTGGTTTACCCAAACCCTTTTCGTGCTTCATAAAGGCGATCGTCCAGGCATCAAAATTGTGCATGCTCACCATTTTATTTTAATTTTGGGGGCATCATAATCATGAAAAATCATGTTTTCACAAATAATAATCACACATCCCTTGTATGTTGAAGTCCTGTGAACCTCTTTCATGTAGAGGAACAGTTAACCCCTCAATTTCGTGAAGAGAAGGACAAAAACGTCCTACTTCATTTTAATAAATTATAAAAATTGTGTTGGGGTTTGTTTTTGAATAAGGATATGTTTTCATGATGATGAGAAGTTTTCATATTTCTGGATTCATTTTCATTATTTGAAGAAACCAGATGCCTTGTTTTTGTGAAAAGAAGAGGCAGTATGTGTGTTCACATGTGAATAAACAAGAAGAACATGTTAAAAGGCATACCCTCATTTGTGTGCATATATAGAGAATATAATAATAGAATAAGTGAATAGTGTTCTAGGATTGTTTGAGAAAATGTCATACTTCATGAATGATCTCATGTGCATTAATTAAAGACACTTGAACCATGTGCGAAAGGAAGAAGAGAAAGGTAAAATAGAAAAATGAATTTTCTGAAAGAAAAGATTTATACCCATTAGGGTTTTCACAGAATATGGAAGTAGTGGATTGTCCATGCACTCATGTATGAACATGCATACATAAAATAATTTAAAGGAGAGAACCATGAAAGTGGGTGAACTTGTTCAAGTATGAAGAAGAAGTGAAAGAAGAGGAGATGTTCATTCAAATTCTACAAGAATGATTTCATGACTACATGAACATAAGAAAGGATAAGAAGTTAATTCTTATGATGCCCAATAAGCTGATCCTCATTTTATGAATAATCACATAATTTCTTGTGATTCTATAAAAATGAAGAATAATTTTCAGTGAATATTTTATTGCATTAAATTAGAATAAAGAAGAAGAAGTGTGATTTTGGAATTGTACTGAAGAAGATAGAAGAACTAGTTGGTTAGATGCATGCAACTAAGAAAGTAATATGTGAAGAATGGAAGATTATGTATCACTGTGACATCTAACAGATCTAAACTGGTGGAATAATCTACTGGGGTTTAAAACCCTTTTAAAAAGTGAGAAAACTATATAGGGAGGCAGTATAAAGAATCGGCAAGGAACTGTATGTTGTACTTGGTCATCACCAGTTCTGGAAAGTATAATTATTTCATTCCCCCCTTAAAAGTTTAGGGACTCACACTGGCTTAATGATTGCTTTCTAATCCATCCCACTATAACTTGTTACTATATTATATTGGAGAGTCCATGTACTGTTCATACACATACATCCAAATGATGTAGATGGTCTTATTGAGTAGTTTACCTTATAAAAATATTGTGTGCATATTTTTTCTTCATTCATATTACTCAATGAGATAGATAGAAGAAAACAAGAGAATCAAGATCCTAATTGGTCAAAATGTATAGGGATAATAAGTTTTAATTGGTTTAAAACGTCCCCAACACTGATTCACCCCACCTCTTAGTGTTAGGAATATCCCAAACTCGTCCTCTCAAAGAAAATGGACACTTCATTATCAAATAAAGATCTAAATTATGTGTAATTATACCTCAATCTCATTTTAATTATACATTATTGTATGCAAACACATGTGGTTTTTTTTTCAATGCATGAATGTCTTCACAATTGGGTGTGTGTGAATCTCACTATATACTATATAATTCATAATGCATGTAGTATCACCTTATTTATGAAAGGAATGAATGAATGGGTTCGTATTTATTTTAAAAAACATGGGAGGACTGTAAAAAACTCAACCATATGTTAATTTGATGATCACTTTCAATTTATAGGATATCTCTTTGACTTTTCACTAACTCTATAGTTTCATGAAATATAATGTTGATTCCATTAAAACGTTTGTCAATGCGACGAACACTTCCCCTTTACGAGTTCTCTCTTTATCTATGCATTAAGCCTATGGTTTCATGAAAAAAACAACTGAGTCTTCTGCTCCACCTGACAATGTGATGAACAATTCCCCTTTATGGGTTCCATATTTATATTTTCCTTAAGTCCATTGTTTCGTGAAACTGGATGATGAGTTAAAAGTTTCCAGACATTTTCCAATTTTACAGAAGCCATGAGTGAAAGTATGTAATGTGGAAGAAGCTCAACGATCACCAAAAACTATCACATTCTTTGAAACCAAATTCCTTACACTAGGGCTTTGAGATACATTCCCAATTCAAATATAATTTATAGCATTGGAGGAAGGGTGGAGAGATTTGAGGTCCCAATTGAGGGATGGAGTATACCTGTCCACCTGGTGATAGGAATGTTGTTGGAGGGATAATGTATCATAGAGAATGTGTAGTATACCATTGCTGATATTGGAGGTGAATGAAATATAAATTTGTGTTTATTTTTTATTTTTAACCAATTTATATTATAAATAATTATGTATTTTTATAGAGGTTATTGGTGTATTTATTGTCATATAGGTATGTCTTCACCGGTTGTTACCACATATTAGACAACGAGTACGGGAAGAGGGAGAATTGGGATTAGGTCGTGTCGGTGCATCTACCATTTAAGGATTTAATTAATATATTATGTCATGTTCTATTTTCTTCATACTACCCTGTAAAGTAAAATTTATTAATATATCATAAACATTTTTTTAAAATGAAGTATCTATTATATTTTATCTCATTCTCTTCATCCCACTATGTGATATTTTTCCCTATGGTTGTTTTCTTTGCTCGATTGGGGTAAATATTTTTTTGTGATCCCTCCACATGCATGAGATGGTGGCGGTTCTATATCACTCATGGATTTGCATCACTGGAATTTTAGTGGTGAAATAGTTTTACATGGATGTTCACCAAGATCCTCCTTCATATGGGAATAAAATTTGTTGTATTAACTTTGAAAAGGCTTTATGGGGGCCATATCAACCTCTAGAGAAGGTCCATGGAATAAGGGTGATTCATCAGTGGGAAATGGTTCAATAACTAGCTTCTAGGATGTTGAAGATAATGTTTTATGGTGTTATAGTGGTGCGAGACTCATCGAGGGGTAGCTATGAGTGGCAGAGGATAGAGTCTCTTTATGTTTGAGTTTTGGGGGACCAAAGTCATGTAGGATGATGTCATCCATGTTAAAAATAAATATTCCATCCATTATATTCTCCCACATCGAAAAGAAAAATGGGGACACAATGGTTTATTATTCAAGGTGTGGGAAAGACATTATGAATACATCCATCGATAATTCCATGTTGTATCAACCTAAATAAATAGATAATTCTCACACGACCTTGAATTTAGATTCCATTCCTGAAGGATGGATCTCTCTCCTGTATAGAACTTTTTTCACCTCTCCTGATCTTGTCCAGTTTAAATAATAATTGGTAATTCTAAATGAAATATCAAATACCAATGAAACTTGTACGTATATATATATATATATATCTTTCAACATAAATTTTCAAATTCCTAAAATTTTATAGAACAATGAATTTTCCTTGCATCTCCATGCATGGGTTTTAATGTTGTCTCTATGTGCTCCAGATCATGTAACCTCATGTTGGATTGGCCGATTCGAATAATATTCCTAATGTCTAGAAGAATCCCTATAAAAAAAATTTATATTTTTTTTATAGCATAAGTGCTTTATGAAATTATTGTTCTCTCAATGATGGTACATGCTCATCTCAACATGTGTCCAAATATTATAAGAAAATAAGATAAAAAAATATTACATAGATTGAAGAATAAAACATGGGATGAAATCATAAGAATATTGTTACCAGAAAGCCTCCCATAAAGGTACCAAATAAGAATGGTGATAAATCCATGTATTCTAAATAAAACAATTTGAAGGGTAGTGCATCCAAAACAACTACCAAGAGGGACGACACCTAGAAGAACCCATAAGAAAGATCTAAACGTTCACCCACAGTTTCAAATTACATTTTAGTTATCTAGCATAATGATTTGGAAAGTATGAGAAAATTGGAACACGAACAAGATAAATCTAGTTAAATAAGTGAAATAAAATATCCCACATGATGGAGAAAAATTTCATGAGTGTTATTAAAAAAATTGTTACTCTTGGGTTAAATTTGTTTTTCTGAGAGATGCACGAAATATGGTCACATTGAAAAATGATTTTTAACCTTACTACTAGAACAACAAGCATTCCTAAAGAGGTGTAATAAGTTATCATACATGATGTCTATTATGATGAAAAATTATCCACTCCGTGTATAATAGTATGTGATTATATCCATGTTCCCTCAACATAAATCAGAACAAATGTTTAGATTTGAATCCATGAGTACTGGGGAAAATGGAGAGGCTTTTGTGAGGAGACCATCCCTACCTTTCTATTCATATTGACACATAAAGGAGGATCCACCTTATTACCTTAATATTTTAGTATTTTATTTGTTATAATAATGTAGGTAATTGAATATGAAGAATTTTATTAGGGGGAGAAGTTGAGAAGTAATAAGTGCTATTAATTTTAGATTTCTAAGATGAAAAAGTTACCATCCCTGAATGATTCCTCAATTGATATTAAAATGCTAATATGATCGAGTATCATAATTGATGATGTTAAAGAATGTGATTCCCAATTCTAAATATCAAGGATAAAAAATATTCCATCATGGATTGATCTTATTTCTTGGTATTTTGTAGAACAAATGTTATAGAAGATCATCCTTGGTGATGTTGTGATAGTTGTCCAAAATGGACTATCACAAGTTGAAGACCCATTCTGGTGTATTCTCCATATGAGAATTTCGTGAAATACAATCTTTATGATATTACCCATTATGATGATAATGTGAAATTTTTCCCTTAAGGGGTAGACCAATAAACAATCATAAAAATTAATTATTTTAATTAGAATAAAAAATGATTATTCTAGAAATTTCTTGAAGATAATTCCATTGGAAAGGGTATGTCACTCTTCATTTCCCATCCTTGATTATCAAAAATAAAAAAAATTTACAAAGCAGGGATATTAAATTAATCTATACCATATGAAATGGGGATATCCCCCAAGGTCTCTTATCCCACCTATTTCAATTGAATGTTTTTGTTCTATTTGTTAACGTGAGTGAATAAGTTTCAGGTTGATTGTTCTAAAAAATATTAGTCTAACATTTAGTATTTTCATCCTATAATGAAAGTGAATAATCTAAGAATAAAAGTATATGGGTTCTCATTTCATACGGTTTAATGATTATTCGTTAATGGGAAAAAAATTTAATATATCAAGTCCTCTTATTTTCTACACTGTACATAGCTAAAGTTGACTTAGAGTGAAATGAGTGATGACACATTGCATAATTATAGAATGATACACTTTATTCCTATGTAATTTTTATTTCCTATCAATAAGGGGGATATAATGGGAAAATAAAGTTTGTATGGTAATGGTGAGATATAATATAATAGTTCTACATATTGAAACATTCATTGGGAAATGAATGTATTTACAATAAAAACAAAGGTGGAGATTGAAGATCAAACATTGTGTATATATTATATTTATTGACAAAGGATTTTTATTGGTGGAAAATGATCATTAATGCAATATGAATATTACATTGTTGTCAATATGATGAACAATTTCATAGTTAATAGACCTTGGATTAGATCATCATGTATAGAAATTCCCAGAAACTTGTGAAGGGTTTGAATACTTTCAACTATAGGGTGATGTCTGGAGAATTGTTTTGGATTCCATCAAGATGATTCCTAGAGAATATTTATGGATATATTCATTGTGATTCCTAGATAATTGTTATAGATTCAGTGTATTTGATGTCACACATGATATATTCTCATTGTTGTTAACTTTGATGATTGATGATCTGATCCTATCTTCAAAATACATGTGTCATAAGTGACACATTGTTTACAAAAAAGAATATGATTGATTTTCTGTTCTTTTGAATTTATATTCCAATTATTAGACAATAAGAGCAATTGAAGGACATTCATTACTTCAATGTTCCATGAGAACCTAGAAACTGTTAACATGTAGTACATTGAGATTTTATATTTCATGAAGGAGAACCATTCCATATAATTAGCACATGAAGGGTTATTTTTAAAGAAACTATTAGGTGGATTAATATTCGAAGTGAAATTGTGAATGGACTGCATAATTGTATACTAGTGTTCTAAGTGTGCATGTGGCCTTGAATTTCATATTCAATTCCCTTATATACAAGGTTCTTCAACTAAGTATGTTTTGGGGGTTTATTTAGAAGTCTGGATATCCTACTTTGCAGACTGGTAATCCTTAACCAACAGCTTATATGGGACACTTGGTCAATTGCACCAAAAGGAGACTAGACGGACTAGCTCACAGGTAGTATGGAGTGTCTTGTGTAAGCCCCGGCCATGGAAAAAGGGATGCATTATATGGTCCAATATCCTACAAATAAGTGGGAACATAGTTTTCCCACAGAATCTGTATGGTGAAATACAAGGAGGGGGAGAGGTTAATTTTGAGCCTCTCCCTACAACAATTGATTTATATATCATGGAGAATCCAATAAAAGTTTCAATGGGGGATGTGTTTTTATGCACATTATTCACTGGATTAAATAATTGGAGTGATCAAGGTTGTTCGTCACACTGCATGCCCTTTTTATTTAAATTGTCACTATCTAGATTAGTCATCCAAGATAACTTTCTCCACTCTATATAAATTCTTACTCACTATACATTGCTATTTATTTCATTTTAAATATTTCTTATGATGAGGAGTCATGGTATTTCAAGAAATACCATGGATAACTGTATTGTAATAATGAGAGGTATTTTATTTCCCTCCTACCATAAAAGAAAAAAAAATCTACAAACTACGGTATTTTTCTCAAACACCCGACCTCAGAGAACTTCGATAAAAGCACTAAAAGATTCCCCATATAATTACAATTGGAATTATCTAGGTGGTTTCATTCACTCTCAATGCATGTGGTCGAAGGAAAGACATTGAAAACATCCAAATTTTCTCTTGTTTTGGGGGGAAGGTTCACTGATCTAGCTATCTAACTTTGGGTCATACTCCCAGCTTGGAAATATGTGTCCCTATTCCATTTTCTCCCAACATTATAGTTTCCTCCATTTTCCATAGGTATCAATATTCTACTTCAGAATGAAAAATTCCATCATTCTCTTATTTCTAAATTTGTGAGGATAGTGTTTTTTGTTGAACAATTCCTTAAAATCCTCCTATTCCATACCTAGGTCTAGATTATTCTAAAGTGCTAAATCCCATCAATGGTGTGAATTATCTTTTTTATATACATTTCCAACATGAAATTCTCCTCTACTAGTGTGCTAACAAAATCAAAGAGTTGATTTATCCTATTCAGCCACACCTTAGCCTTCTGTAGCCCAGAATCACCCTAAAAGATGGGTGGTATCTACTTCAAGTATTGGATATTATAAACCACATTCTTTGGGTCATCTGATTGATTCCCTCTATCATCATATTTAAAATCTTTTTCTATACTATGTACCAGGTATTGGTTCACCATTTTCTTAGGTGAAACCACATTCTCAGCATATTCTTCCATTTGGTCTCTACGCATGCCTATCAGGGTCCATTTTCCCAAAACACAACGAACCATATTATTAAATATCTCTAGCAACTGAGGACTTAATATTTTCAAATTAAATCACAGGGAATGTATTACAAAAAATCATTCTGAATTTTATCATTTTCCACATTAGACCATTTTGTAAAAAATTCACCATGCTTTTGAAAATTAACTCATTTTCAAAATAAAGCTATCATTCCCTTTTCATAATCTCCCATATGACAATAATTTCTATATTTTTAAAAAATAATCCCATTTAAAAAAAGGTAAATCATTATTCAAAATGATGTATGAACCCCTACTGGGAAGTTATTTCTACAATGCATGCCATGATCTTCTCATTGGCTAAACCCATGACAATGAGATTACACTCCTATAAGTGTTTCCAAAACACCAAGGTACCCAACTCCCTAGTAACATAAAGACCTATATAAAATGTATAACTACGTAATTTCATGATATAAATTTCAATTCAAAACAATCATTTTCCATTTAACCTTTATATCTCAAGGAACAAACCAGAATGAATTTAAAGTCAAAAATTTACACAACTTATACCAACTATATGTCAAGGACTAAAAATGCTTATACCACTTGTCGCACACAAAGATTTGGACTTACCAAGACCCATTAAACTTGTAACATCCCGCCCCTCCTCATTGGCTTGAGTCAAGGTGGAATTTCTAGTAGTAATTAAGCAATATTACCAAGGATCCAAAGGATCGGAAAAAATTCAAAGGGATTAAATATAATTGGAGGATAATTTTCACTTTGAAAATAAGAAAATCACAACCACATATTCCATAACAAAAACCACTATATGATTAAATATGTCAATGTAAAATAACCCATTTTATACCATTGAAACCAAAAACAAAAAAAATGAGTTCCACAAACGAAGACTAGTAACATCAAAGTACACAGTGGAAAACGAATCCAATAGAAACATAGAAGACATCAAAGACATGAATCCAATATTCGACTCCAACTCCATGTATCATAGAGCACCACTAAAGAAGAGTATTTCTTTACATTTACTTGTGTCTCGAAAAACATAATATTCAAAAGCACAAAAGTTCAAAGGAACGGGTGAGTAATGAAACTCTGTAGATTCCCCCCAATGACTTCCCTACTAATTTCATAAGGATAGAACATGTTAGCATAATTATATAAAATAATTTATAATTTTTTTTTAAATAGTTACAATGTTTAAATTAAATCCAACCAGTTTTACAACAAAATAGTTTTCCAAACAATGTAGTAATCTAAGGAAAGAAAACAAAACATTATTTAAACCAATTCACAATCCTTTTTGGCATACCCATTCTACCATTCACCATACACACAACCATGGATTCTTCTCTAATAGTTTTATACTCATTATTGGTTTCTTGTCTATCCAATAAGTTTTCACTAAGTGTATAGTCTTTATATTCCCCAATGAAACACAATTCTTATCCATGGTCATGTACCTTGTACCCCAATTGTATATTCCCTATATTTAGGGTCATGTCAAAATCATAAACACACACTACCCATGTACACCAAAACCATTTCAAACAAACCAATTCATTAAATTTCAATAAAACCATTCCATTATTGAAAATCTTTCCAACAATACATTTTCCAAAATCCTAAAAAACATATTTTAAAATCATGATACAAATCCATTTTCACAACCAATTTCCAAAATATGAAAAACCATCAATAAAAAGGGTTTCAACAATGATTTTCACTCCAATTTCACAAACAATGTTACTTAATTTAAACAATTTTAAACTAATAACGTATGTTCTAGTTTGAGGATTTGATATTGAATCCACCTACATTGGGAGTTTTGGAAAAAAAATAACGAACATCATGAAAACGCCCACAAAACTTGGTTGATTCTCCAAAAACCCACCTTAGATCTCATCCCATATCATATAAAATGCCAAATCTATTCCTTATTTACATATAAAACCTCATATCTATACACATAAGACTATATCAAAGAATATTAGAAATGAATATCTAAGGAAAACTATGAAAACATACCACAAATGGACACATACCGAGGGAATCTAGCATCAACACACCATGAAATTATTTCAGATCAAATCCAAATTGATGGGGAAAGAGTCATTAGCCTTTAAGAGGAATGAGTAATGAGTTAGGGTTTATTTGGAAAAAATTTATGGGTTTAAACTTAATCCCAACACATATCCACTTTTTTAGGATCCTCTTTTGAAATCAACCATGATTATTCGCGCAGTTAAGAAAACTATGTGCTAACCAAGTGCCAGTCTCAACCTCGGGGATTACCTTGCACAGTTTTCACCACATTTGTAAAAACCATGTTCCAATGGGGAAAATACACTTTGTACCACTTTGAACGGTTACTACTGGGTATTCACACAGTATTTCCAAACTGTTCACCTAACCAGAGCCCCATGTCTTATTTTTTACGGTTTCCTGTAGGAGTTTCACAGCTTTCACTAACTGTGGTCCAACTGTGCACCTTTATAAAATCCCCATAAACATTCTAAAATCTTTCTATACCCTCCCAAAAATTACCCACACCCATTAAATACATAAAATACATAAAGAAAGGGTTACATTCTAGAAATTGGGGGTGTTATAATGAAGGATATCCACACCTTATTATGAGATTATAAAGGGTTAAAGATAAAGAAATGGTTACATGGATCCATAACAGACGCATTTTTTACAACCACGAAGATGGTTGGTTTTCTATTATTTAGATTTTATATTCCAAAATGTATTGAATAAGTGGAATTTGGGATCATGTGGTATTTTAATGTTTCATGAGAAACGTTGAAGTGTTATCTTGAGAAACATTGGGATTTTAGTTTTAATAATGGAGAAACACAAAATATAATTAGTGCATGAAGGGTTAAAGATGATGAAATTTTTTGATGACATTACATATGAAGGGAAATTTTTAAGGGCATGAAGATTAATTATGGATTCAGAGCATTGGATGTCACTCTTGAGGATTTATCAAATTAAGATTACTTTTATGATTGAAGAACTAATCCTATATTCAAATTACATGTGTTATAAGTGATTCATTATTTAGAAAAATGAAGAAGGATGATTTGATTTTCTTTGAAATTTATATTCCAAAATGTATATAAGTAGATGAATTCAAGATAATGCAGTATTTTAGTTTTTCATGAGAACAATGAAATTGTTAATTTGAGGAACATTGAGACTGTAGTTTGAATAAAGGACAACTGCACCATATAATTACTGCATGGAGGGTTATAGATGAATAAATTGTTCTATAGCTTTATATTTGAATATAAATTTTGAAGCGATGAAATAATTGTTATGTATTCATATATTTTTATTGAAATCATCATAAATTATCCATTTTTGTTAATTTTTTTGATTGATTAACTGATCCTATGTTCAAAATAAATGTGTCCTAAGAAACACATAATTTTTAAAAATGAATTAGGATGATTTTATGTTCTTTTTAATATTTATTCCTAAAAGTATAGAATAAGAGTAATTGAAGGTCCTGCAATATTCTAATGTTTCATGAGAACCATGAAAGTGTTGTCTTTAGAAACATTGATATTTTAGTTATCATGATGTAGAGCCATTCCATATAATAAATTCATGAAGGTTTAATGTTGATGAAATGGTTATATGGATTTATATTTGAATGGAATCTGTGAAGGGTTTGAATAAATGTATACTACAGTTCTATGTATGAAGATAACCATGCATTTCGAATTGAAATCCATTATATACATATTTTTTTAACTGTGTTTTTTAGGGTTTTTTAAGAGTATGGGTTGATCTGACATGCCAGCCTCAACCGAGAGATTATTTGGCACACTGGGTTGACACATCCAAAGAAGGCCATCCAGGTAAGCATGCATGTACTATCTAATGTCATTTGTAGTCCATGAGTACCCCCAGATTCATGAAATATGTGGGCTAATATGTCGCAAAGAAGTAGGAGTAGAGAATTCCCATATAACCGGTATAGGGTGGTACATGGTGGTACATGGAGGTGAAAGGGGAATTCTGATCTACTCCCCACAGTTCTTGATTTATATAGTGTGGATAAACCGGGAGAGTATTTGATATGGGATGGGATTTAATGTGTTATATTCACTAGTTAAAATATTTGTATCGATCATGGTTGTCTATCACATCCCATGACTGATAATTTACAATCATGTCGTCTGATCTCCCACAACCTCTGCATTCAAAATGAGGCACATATTTATCAACCAATGTCATCATCGTTCTCCTAGATTCCCTTGACAAAACCATTTTCTAAAAAGAGATTTCAACCAAACAACCAATGATAAAAGAAGATTTCACCATGATTATTTTATGGTCCAAATAATGTGATGAACATGATCTAAATATCATGAAAATACATTTTCATGACTCACATTAATAAATTCAAGATGAAATCCATCCCTAAACTACCAATAAAACTACAGGAGGGCCATTCGACCAGTTGAGTTCCATGGATCAACTTCATGCATTTGGGATTTTTAGTTTCATGTTTTTACGAATACATTCATGTGATATGATCACCATAAATAGGTCGTCTTATCATTAAGGAATAACACTACAAAATGAAGAGTACTTTACGCATATTTCAATAATTAAAATCTAAGTAATTAAGGAATTTAAATAGATGATTCACATGGAATAAATATTGGAATTTGAATACTCTATAAGTTTATGGTCCCTTTAAAATAAAAGGAGATCACCCTCAGACAAGAGTTTCTACATATACTCATTTTATTTCACAAGATCACAGTTTCATGAAAAAAAAAAGCATATACGTAGGACACTTTTGTGTGCGGAGGCAATGAGTTGTGTGAAACAATGTGGCCTCATGAATAAGGTAATTACTTTGAAAAATATGTTTTCATGAAAGAGAAGAATATATAGACATGAGAAAGGTTTCTTCACCCTTTTCATGCTTTTTGAATGAGTTCTTTTTCAGGAACCACTCTCCTTCTATAAAGAATAAATATTGTGAACACACTACGAATGTGTAGACACACTTGTTGTTCATCGTGAAGAACTTGTTACATGAATATTACTACACCTGACACAATGCATGAGTTTTTTACTATCATGGTTTTTCAATAAGTTGTTCTTCATATAATCCATTACGTGAATATGTTGTGTATATAGTTGATAAACAATAGATAGATAATAAAAAACCTACACAGTTTGTTTGTGCAAAGAGAACTAGACAGGTACCAAAGTGCATACTTTCTTGAGTAAGATATTAACTCATATCTCATGGTGTTTCATATGATATCAAGTGTATTTATGCATATATCGTTGATAAACATGGGTTATAAAACCAAACATTATTTTTGTGTGAAGGGAGAGAGAACTAAGAGAGGTGGAAGAAGCTTTTGGTGTTGTTACATAAACCGTGAGGAGTATGTACAATGTCTAAAGGTATTTATATGACTTGAGGAATAAAATAATGCATAAAAGTTTATATAAAATAAATAAATAAAATTATAACAATAAAAATGTTTATGGGAAATTTACATTCACCATGGTTGTATAGGGTTATGAATTAAAGAAGTGAAAAATATGATTTTGTGAACGATTATTCTTGCATGAAATATCCTTGATGTTTTGGTGCAATTCAGTTGAACAAACATCTTATGAACCGATAAGAATATAAGATAATAGATTCTACATTCACTATTGATATTTTTTATCTAGGAAGATAATTTAATCATTATGATTCTAAGATTGGTTTAACTTCATTGATTTAATAATCACAAAGGAAGACTGCGAATTCAACAACAATAAGAAGAAGATATCCCATTGAATTTTTCCCCTAATGAAGAAAGTGAAGAGAAGAGAAGAATATTTGGTGACCAAATTGTGATCTAATGATTATAATTTGGGTTAAAAATAATTTAGTATTCATCATTTCACAACACATTTATATATTTTTGACTGGTAGAAGATGAATATTGTGCAGAATTTAGTTTTTTGGTTGGAAGAGGTAGAAGAGTTACTTGCATACTACTAAGAAAGTAAAAAAGTTAAAAGGTATGATGTGGAAGAAAAAAATAAGAAATGTGACATCCAAAAGGTCTCAGTAGGTGGAATACACTCTCAGTGTTACAAACCTTAATCAAAAAAAAGTAGACTATCTTTAGAGGCCATATAAAGATCCATCTAAGTTCCATAAAACAAGAAATATCACTTCACTATAGAGTATTTCAAGTGGAAGGTTATTTTTTTCTAGATGTAACAATATTTAAAATATTGATTTCTATTGGATAGGGGTCAAGATTATTTATAGACCATTTCAATGACTAGATACTCTTACTGAGAAGTGAACGTGGTGAAAATATAGTGTAATTTTCATTACTACATTAATATTATTTCATGCGATAGATAAAATTGAATAATAAAATCAAGATCCTAACAAGTCGAAGAGGTAAAGTGATGAAACATGTAATAGATATAATAATTCTCCCATAGTGATTCAACCCCCCCCCCCCCACACACACACAATGCTAGGCATATCTAAAACTAGTACATTCAAATTATTGAGTTATGTTTAATCTCAGTTAGATTCTGAACAGTGAAATCTGTTATCTTTTGAAGACTAGAGTTTCTTTTCTGACTGAACATTGATGTCATGTTTTGGTGATGATTTGGATACCAATGTGTATAAATATATATCTACCATGAACATGATGAATAAGAAAAATAAAGGGAAGATTAAGTTGAAGAATAATTCCCACTTATCTATAAAAGAGTAAGTATTTGTTTCTATATAGCTTGAAGAAAATGAATACATATCAATCTTGAAAGTTAATGAGAATGTGACTCATGTTTTTACTAAGAATATGGATAAACTTCCTATATATAGTGATTAGGATGTATGTGTTAGTACATTTAAAAACATTACTCTAGGTAAAAATACTAGCACAATTGGGGATGATGATCAATCTACAACTTTTCAAGAATTATCAGTTGATAGATTAAGAGTTATTCTGCATGCTATTTCTAAAGAATGATCATACCTTGTTTTTTGGAGTTGTTAAGTGTAAGCAGGAAGAGATCACCCCACTTGAATAAGAATATTATGTTTTGGATAAGATATTGAAAACAAAAAATATTGTCTAATTCTATCTAGATAGGTTGAATCCTTTGATGCAACAATGAGGGAACATGAAATAAGTTCAAAACAATTGATCAAAGAAGTGAAATTTAAAGTGGGAGTAAAAAATACTCTATAATAAAAGATCCATCCAGTTGATGAGAGATTAAAATATTTAACTGATGTCAAGGGATGAGAACTAGAATAAATATCCATGATGATCAATGGACATGACTTATTGATTTAGAAAAAATTAAATATACATGATGATAAAGATGAATTAATGAATAATTTATTGGAAGAGTTGATGATTATGATTAAAGATCATAAAACCATCCTACGTATCAAATGTCTGGATTTGGTAGCTCAGTTGGACAATATTAAGAGATGCAGGTTGACACTTCCCAAATGAAAGAGATAGTTCTTAAAAATACACACTATTCATTGTAGTATTTTAAGGTTTAAAGAACTACATCATGTTACAATAATATCATGACAACATTAAATTATCTATCACAAATAGATGAGAAGAATAAGGTATCATCTATACTATCTTGTACAAATGTTTCTAGACATGTGATCATGAAAAATTTAGGTTGTAAAGAAAAATATTAACAATTATGGATGAAGAAATATGATAAGAAACCTATCACCATGACTGATTTGTATTGGAAAGAAATTATGGAATTTCTTTCCCCTCATAGAGCATAAAATTCTTGAAGAATTCCAAAAAATTAGTTATAGAATATATCAGGAAATCATGATTTTTGGGTCTATGTTGGTGTTGCAACATATTTTAGCCATGTTCCTTAAATTGTTTGAAAATCCCCCATAATTTAAAAGGATTAAGGAATCCTATTTCATGTGAGATAACTCTATAGAATAATACGTAACATCTATAGGTCCAAAATCATCTATATACTTGTATCAAATTTTTAATTCTTGATAACTTTTTGGGACATATGCAATGGTAGTGGTCAAAAAGTTGTTACATGGTCATATCAACATGTATACAATGATGTTGATAAAATAAAATCCAAAAATCATACATGGAATCAAAAAGAAACATTGGGAATATATCATAAGAATGTTGTGAACATAAATCCTCCCATTAAGGTACCAAAGAATAATGGTGAGAAAAACATGGATTCTAAATCCAATAATTTGAAAAGTAGTGCATCAATAAAAAGATTTTAGAGGGTTGAAATCGAGAAGAACCCAAGGGGAAGATCCAAACTGCACCTACAGTTCTTAATTATGTGTTAGTTATCTGGCCTAATGATTTTTAAATAATGATAAAAATGTAAGATTCATAATATAATGATAGGAAAAAATGTACTGAAAATTTTCCACCTGATGATGAAAAATATCATGAAGGTTTATTATTAAAATGAAACACTATTGTTAATGTTGTTCTATCTGAGAGATGTAAGAAATACGAGCTCAATGCAAAAGATTTTTTAATATTACTTCCATAACAATAAGAAGTCCTCAATAGGTAAAATATGGTATCATTCAAGAAATCTATTAAGAATAAATATTCTCCAAAATATCAGAATCGGATGTGAAGAGATCCATGTTTCCTCAACAAAAATCAAAACAGATGTTTAGATGTGAAAATATAAAGACTGGTGAAAATGAAGAAATTTGACTGCGAAGATAATCATAATCATTCTATTCATATTAATGTAGTAAGGATGGTTCACCTTATTCAATTATTCTATGAGTATTTTATTTGTTCTTATAAGTCAGTTATTTGATGGTGAACCATGTTTTCTGAGGTAGAACCTAAGAAGTAGTAAGTGTTTCCAATTCTTGATAGTTAATCTGATGAAGTTACCATCCTTGAATGATTCCTCAATTGATATTTAAATACTATTATGAGGGAGGATCATCCTTGATAATGTTGAATAATGTGATTTACCATTTTAAATATCTAGGATAAAGGAGATTCCATCTTGGTTTGATCTTATTTCTTTATATTTTGAAGAAAAAATGTTATTGATGATCAGCCTTGTTGAAGTTGTGAATGTTTTCCAATATGTACTGTTGAATGTTCAAGAACCATTATATCGTATTATCCATACTGTAATTTCATTAAATCAATTGTTGTTGATATTTAACATTATAAAGATAATGAGTAGTGATTCCCTTGAGGGAGAGACAAATGAATAATATTCTATAATTATTATTTCAATTAGTATTAAATTTTATTATTATAGAAATTTCATAATGTTAATATCACAATTAATGGTATGTCCCTATTAATATATCATTCCTGGTTATCAAAAATTAAAAAAATACAAAGGTGTATAAATTAAATTAATAAATTTTTTATGAAATGTAAAAGTCCCCATGGTCTTTTATAATATCTATTAAAATGGAATATTTTTTTCTATTTTTTGAAGTGATTGTAGGAGTTTCAAGATGATTGTTATAAAAAATTTATCTCATATTCCTTAATTTCATACTACAATGAATGTGAATAATCATAGAAGGAAATTATATGATTTATCATTTCTTAAGGTATCATGATCATTTGGTAATGGATAGATTTTTTGTCCAAGTAAAATCCACTTGTTTTCTACATCGAGCATAAATCACATAGAATTAGAGTGAAATTATGGATCACAGATTTCTTATGTATGGAATGATACCCTTTTCCCATTGAACATTGTATTTCTTTTCAATAAGGGGGAGGTAAATTGTAATTAAGGTTTAAAAGGTATGGGGGAGAGAGAAGATAATATTTAAAAATATTTACACATTCATTTCGAAATAACATTGAAGGTATTTCCAATAATACAAAGGGGGAGTGTGAATATCACACTTTCGTTAGGGATTGTATTTGTTGTCAGATGATTTTCATTGGAACAAAATGATGAACAATGAAATATTAATATTACATCGATGTCAATATGATGAATAAGTGCCAACGTTAATGGAACTTGAATAAGGTCCTCATGTATTTAAATTCCATGAAACATGTGAAAGTTATGAATACATTGTGTTTCATTGAGATTCATGGTGAATTTTTTTGGATTCCTTTATGGTGATTCCTAGTGAATTTTTAAGGATTCTATCATAATGATTCCTAGATAATTGTTATAGATTCGTATCGTTTTATGTCATGTTTGGTAAATTCTTCATGTTGTTAACTCTGATAACAGATGAAGTGATACTACATTCATAACAAATGTGTCATAAGTGACAAATTGTTTATAAAAATAACAATATTGATTCAATTTTCTTTGGAATTTATATTCCAAAATGTATAGATGTAGAGGAATTTAAGTTCATATAGTATTTTGATGTTGAATGAGAACCAAAAATGTGTTCACAAGGGGAACATTGAGATTGACGTTTTCATGATGGATAACCATGCAATATAATTAGGGCATGAATTGTTAAAGATGAAGAAATTGTTATATTTATTTATATTTGAAGATAAATTGTGAAAGGATTGAAGAATTTTTATGGATTCAAATCATTGGATGTCATTCTTGATAAATTATCTTTGTTTTTAACTCAGATGAAAGATGAACTAATCTAAAGTTAAAAATAAATGTGTAATAAGTGACGCATTGTTTACATTGAATATTAAGGATGATTTGATGTTATTTGGAATTTATATTCCAAAAAAGAATAGAAGAAGAGAAATTGAAGGTCATGCATTATTTTAATATTTTATGACAACTAATGGAGTGATAACATGATGAACATTGAGATTATATATTTCATGATGGATAACCATTCCATATAATTAGTGCATGAAGTCTTAAATATGAAGAATATATTAGATTGATTTATAATTGAATATAAATTATGAAGGGATTGAATAATTATATACTAGTGTTCATAGTGTAGACGTGGACTATAATTTCATATTGAATTCCATTATATAATTGGTATTATTCACTAAGTATTTTTTGGGGATTTATTAAATAAGAATGGACTAGGTTGGCTAGCCAGCCTCAACTAAGAGCTTATGCAGGACACTGGGTTGACCACGCCCAAAGGAGGTCATCGAGGCCAACATGCGAAGGGAGAATGTAGTTCCTTGTGTCCGATGTGGGTACTACCAAAGGGTTGCATGATGTGGTCAAATACCCCACAATGAAGTGGGATCATACGACACATGCAAAACCGGTACTGAGCACTACCTGGGGAGAGGAGAATTCTGATCCCCCCTATAATGCATTATTTATATAGCATATAGAAGAATATGTGAGCATGGGAATGGTGTTTACACCCTCATCATTTATTACAAATAAGTTTAGTTCCACAAATCATTATACCTTCATGAAGAATAAATATTTCTAACACACAACTTGTGTGTAAACACCCTTGTCATGCTTCAAAAAGTATAACCAGTTAAATAAAGCTTACTAATCGATCCAAAATTCATTGGTTCTTTATTCCCTTGGAGTTTTGTGAAGAAGTTCCACATATAAAACAAACATGAATATACTATGTATTCATTTTTTTTACAATATATTGAATAGAACAATCCTACAAAGTTTATTTGTTCTAACAGAACCAGATGTGCTCTAAAGTTCATACTTTCATGTGTTAGAAGAGGAACTCATATTGTTCATGTTTTATTTTTAAACCAAGTGTATTAATTCAAAAAACTATTGATAACAACTTTTTATGAAAACCAAAAATTATTTTTTTATGAAGAGATAGATAAATAATGTAGGAGAATGAATCATCATGTTTTATTTACAAAAATAGTGAGCTATTACATTAGTATAGAATGTTTTTCAAA
Source organism: Viscum album (assembly GCA_963277665.1). Taxonomy (NCBI): domain Eukaryota; kingdom Viridiplantae; phylum Streptophyta; class Magnoliopsida; order Santalales; family Viscaceae; genus Viscum; species Viscum album. Next base: position 1,587,291,150 of record OY728151.1, on the reverse strand, counting down.
TTATTTGATGAATATAAAATTCCATGCATACAATTTTTACTCAGAAAATAAAAAACTTTTAAAGAAAAATATGGTTATGGGACACTAACATTAACCATGAATGTGTTGAGATAATAATTCAAGAGAATAATAATTTGAGTTTATTCAATATTATTTTTACATGTAACATCATTGAAGGTATAATGAAATTTAGTTGAACAAAAATCCTCTACACAGGGAAAAATAAAAGATTAATGATACTACATTCACTATAGACTTTTTTATCAAATTAGAATAATTTAATTGTGATGATGCTAAGATGATCTGTCATTTATTGATTTAATAATCATAATGGAATTTCTTTATTCTAGTATGAATTAGAAGAAGAGGTCTCAGTGAGTTTGGTTTTTCAGTAAAGAATGAATTGAAAAGAAGAGAAGAATATTTGGTGACCAAATTGATATTGGATTATTATAATTTGGGTTATAAATAATTCAGTATTCATTAGTTCAAAACACATTTATATTATTTTGACTGGTAGAAGAAGATGATTGGGAAACATTCAGTTATTTTTGGGAAGAGGTAAGAAGAGTTACTTTCATGATTTTAAGAAATAAACATTATGAAGAATAAAGTTGTGGGATAATAAAGAACAATGGTGAGATCCAACATGTCTCAACATGTGGAATATTTTCTTAGTGTTACAAACCATTATTATCAAAAATGAGGTTGTCTTCATAGGTTGTATAGAGATCTAGTAATGTGAAGTAAAACATGTACTAACAATTGATTATTGTGTGTTCAAAGTTACAGGGAATTTCCTAGTTGCTCTAACCACAAATAAATGATTTCTTCCTAGTGGTTGTGTGGTGAGGATTATTTGCAAACAATTCCACGGACTATCTACCATTACTGAGTAGTGAACCATGTAAAAATATTGTGTGATTTGTCTTTACTGCTTTAATAATATTTCATGTGACGGGTAATAGAGAATAAAATAATTGAGAGGCTAATCGGTCTATTAGTTAAAGGGATGTAATGTGGAATTTGATTGTTGGGTCTCCAACACCGATTCACCCCCCCCCCCCCCACTCTCAGTGTTAAACATATCCCAAACTAGTTCATCCACATATATTGAGTGTATTCTAGAATGCCATGATCAAGTGGTGGTTCAATGTTTATGATTGGTCTTAGGTCATGGTAGTGAGATCATGAGAGAGAGGGATAAATCCTCTGGGTTTTAGAGGATTGTGCGAGGCCGATGCATATTAGGATTTGATCCTCAATGTAGTGGCATTTCATCAAAAGACAAGTGATGTTTATTCACAGATAATTCATTCAAGAATGGCATTGGGGAGATGATTTTTTGACAGATGGTGGAGGTGTATCAGGGTGTGGTTTTTAAAAATGTATTTATATGATCTAATTTTTAATTCATGATTGGGAATCACTGGGATTTCATTATACATGTTAATTTATAGTGGATATTTCAGAATTACGCAGTGGTTTTTTAATCCTCCCCAACATAGGTATTTTCAATATATAAAATCATGCGTTCTGATTTATTTATTCTTCATTATATCACATTCATATTTTATTGGGGTTCGTGCAATTTTTTTCTCAACAGGTTTTTGTCATAATATTGGGAATATTTGCCAACAGGTGATATCAAAGTTGTTTGTTCGTTCTTTCTATTTATAGTGGGAATATTGGTTATTTTAAAGGGGATCGATGGAGTATGAGGTAGGATCAAGTATGGAAAAAAATTATGTTGAGAGAGGTGTTTCATGTCTTACACCTAATTCTATTATTTTGAATGTGCGATTGGTGAAGATAGAATTCAAATTGATGATTGAGGTGATGCACTAGATGCTCAACATTTTGAGAAGAGAAAGCAATTTTTTGTTGGTGTGCCAGATTTTTTTCACAATCAGAATCACAAGGGAGCTATATATTTTGGGTTCGGGTATTGTTTTAATGGACAATTCATATTTATATATGGAAATGACTTTCGTGTATGGATTTATTATATGGGATTTCATGTTTCTATAAGAGTTACAAAAGGGCATTGTAATTTTTCTATAAAGGATGCTGGTTGATATGATGAAAATAGGTTTTTGTTCCATCAGAGTTTATGGGATGGTATCTCCATTGATGGGATAAATGGGTAAATTGATAGGATGCAGACAGACATAGATTCCAAATTTGTGATAAGACAGTTTTTTAAATTGAAATTTTTTATCGTATCACACTGATTAGGTTGCATGTGTTGCTCATGTAGTGATACATATATTATATCTATTTAGATTAGGTAAGTTTTTGATTGATAACATGGCTGTAACATGCTAATTTGGAAATTTAAGATATAATATTTTATAACTTATTTGTATATGGAAAAAAGAAATTATGAAGGATTTAAAGGGGGATGCAACTGGTTGCGATAAAAGAGGGAGCTACTCAAGATGTAGTCCACTGGGATCAAGGGTAACTGGACGCCACATTTATGGTAGACCATGTGGCTCATCAGCGGTGTCAAATAAATAATCAATGAAATATCTATGATGTGATGGGATTCCGTGATTGCGATTTCATGTACCATGCATCAACATTAAACACACGCGATATATGAAAAAATTGATCAATTAGGGATCCATGCATCGAAAATATTCATCTCTACATGAGGCCCCACTAGTGAATACTCTGCAAACATAGTTGTAAACAATGCATTAGAGATCTCATACCACTTTTTTCATTCCTTCTCTTGATAGATATCTTGAAGGTGCGACATCATCATTATTCATCCATGTCCTAATATTTCCGTAAAAGAATATTTCACATGTATTATATAATTAAACAATTAACATATATATAATCAGTCAAATTCTTCTCATAATTTTTCAACTATTCATCCATACCCTCATTCATAGGCTCTATTGGAACAGGTTCTTCTAGCACATATAATTTCAATTCAAGGTGATGGATACCTCATAGTCGCCTTTTCCACTTTAAGAAATTTGTGTCGGTGAGAAGGTTGTCTTTACCATGTATAAATAGAAATGATATGATTAATTTTATTTTAATTTTGTTTCGAAAAAATTATATATAATTTATTTTAGTACATTATCATAAAAAATTTAGACAAATAAATAAATATTATATTAATTAATCTCCCAATATTTTATCAAAACCCAATATCCCTAAAAATGGTGTTATAATATCCGCTTTCTTGCACATTAAAGTGGTAAGGATCCATATTTCCCTTCTCATTACCCCAACATTGGCTGTTCGAGAATCTTGAATATTTTCGGGTAGTCATTCCAAATTCAAATTGAGTTAACTCTTTGTTTCATGATCTTTAGAGCAGATACCCCAATCCAGAAATCATTAATTGGATTTCCTCAACCACTTCCTCCCACTTATGGAATGTCATGCTTTGGTAGTCAACCCTTTATGTGAACTAAGTTATGTCAACCCATATAATCATGTTATAATTCCTCAATTATTCAAAACACCCCAACTTTGGTTGATCAATCACATTAAACTATTGTTCGATTTTAACTAAGGTAGTGGAAGGCTATATAGACTTATTATATATTATTGATGGTTTTTATCCTTTTATTAATAAATTTACAATTATTATCTTTATCACATTCTTCTTAATATTAAGTGGGTTTACTTATGTAATTAACCATGTCTTAGACTACAATTATGCATAATGTAGTTTAGATTGGTTATCTCTTGCATGATTATTAAATCATTAATTATGTGATCCAGAAAAAACATCCACAATGAAATGACCATAAAACATGATAGAAATAAAATAATAAATCAATATGATCTCGATCTTTACTAATGGATATTTTATATAGAAGTTGATAATCTAATTATTGACTTGGGGGAAAACCCATTGAACCAATTATGGTTCTTGTTACAAAATTCCACATGTCCACCCATGTATCTATTTGGGATTAGTTTTTTTGGATCCAAACATAAACTACCTCCATTAACATGTGAGATTAATCCTTCACATTTTCATTTTCTCTAATGAATGTGAGGGGTTACCAAGTTTTACAAAAAAAGAAGCAACAGTCCCATAGACCCTTACATGATATGAGGATATTAGGCACACACACCAAAAATTTATGTTGATAAAAAATTAAATTAAACCAATCAGAAACAATGGTCTGGAATATTCTCATGATAATCCAGATCCATGCAATCAATTACGCAATTAATAAAACAAGCAGTAATTTATTAAGAATTTTTATCTGAGATAAATCACAGTTGAATTAGTTAATTAACTTTTTTAATTAATCAATTATTTTATCTTAATTCTTATCTTCATTTAATTGAGATTCACATCCATCATAATTTTAAACAAATTAAATAAATTCATTTGAAATTAAATGTGTTCAAAAATATACCTTGGTGGCAATATAGTGAATACCGAACTAATTCTACCAAACATATATTATTCCCTTACACAGCTTACTCTTGTTACATGTGGCATACATGAATTATCACATACCTTTATAACTTCTAATTCTCATTTGTGATTAACAGAATTACATTAGTTTTTGGTCATGTGTTAAACTCCAATTCACACGATGTAACAACTATAATGTGACTCGTACATGATATGGATTTTTTTACATTACAGAGATATTAATTAAACATTTACACACACACACACACACACACACACACATATATATATATATATTAAAAACTCATCACATGGCATGTCCTGTCAACATAATTACCACAGATAAGAACATGCCAATAAGGTTTCAATATTATAAAAAAATCGTCGTAATTTGGTATAAGTACATGGTGTCTGTATTTGAACTACAATACATGTACATGACTCACCGTATATCCAAGGGACATTCCTATGAACTTGGAATATAAATCATACCATGGAAAATGGTTTACATGGCGTGTACAATGGGCTACTTGGCATGTGATCTCTGAATTTCATTGTCACCAGTCAGTTAAACCTCGTATGAAATACTTGGCCCGTTTGTGACATAAGAAGACTACACAGTCTCCACATTGGCAACACAACATGTACTCTAGAAGACCATGTGACATGATATTCTGATAAACACACAGTGTATGTTATAAATGCACCGTGATTCACTATTTCAATTAATGTGAATTAATTCAAAATTAACTATTGATACATTGAACAATAAAACTTGACATGTACAATTGTGTCATATTTCCAGAATCCTTAGCACCTATGGATGAGTTATTCAATTTTGTTTCATTCATAAAATTAATCATATTGAATTGATCGACGATAAATGAAGGAGGAAGAAACAGATCAAACAATTTGGATTAATAAAATGATTAAAAGTGAATTAAAAATGAAAAAAAAATCATAAATCAATAAATAATATTTAAATATTTATATATATTATTATGACCACAATGACACACGTTTTATGTTTTAGGCATATCCAAATCATATGATGGGTCATGACCAACATTTCATTTTTTCATGATTAATGAAAAATGGATGAAATATCCAATATGATCATTTACCTTGACTCGTTGATTTAGAACAATGTTAAGACACATGGAGATAATTATGAATGAACAAAGAATTTTTATGAAGAAAAGATTATTATGATTAAAGATAATAAAATTGTCCAATGTATCAAATATCAATAACTGGTAGCTCAATTGGCCAATATTGATAAGACGCATATTGACAATTTAAAAAATAATGATATAGTTTCTAAAAGTACTCAATGTTCAATGGGGTATTTTAAGGTTGAATGAACTATAACATGTTACAATAATATCATGAGTACATTCAATGATCTATCAAAAATAGGTGAGAAGAATCATATATCATCCATACCATATTGTACTAATGTTTCTAAACACGTTTTCAGGAAATATGTTGGTTATAATGAAAAATATGAACAACTATGGATGAATAGATATGATAATAAACCAATCACCAAGAGTTATGGGGATATGAAATAAATAATGTAATTTGGTTCCCCTTAGAGATCATAAAAATGAAGAATAATACACAAAAATCAGATACATAATATATTAGGTAATCGTGATTTGTGGGTCCATTTTGGTGATGCAAAATATTTGGGTAGTGTACCATAAATTTTTGTAACTCTCCCCATAGTGTAAAATGATCAAGGAATCCTATATGAAGGTAGATAATTCTTGATAAGAATAAGTAACAACTATAGGTACAAAAGAATCTTTATAATGTAAACTGATTTTTAATTCTTCATAACATCTGTGACATATGAAGTGGTAGTGTTCACAATGTTGGTACATCATCATATCAACATGTAAAAAATTATGTTAGGAAAATAGTATCACAAAATCATACATTGGATGAAGAAGAAACCTTGGTAATATATCATAAGAATGATGTGATCATAAATCCTCCCATTAAGGTACCAAATATGAATGGTGAGAAAATGAAACTCTAGTGTTAGTTATCCGGCCTAATTATTTTGAAAGAATGAAAAAAATTAATGATTCATAATATAAAGATTAAAAAAATGGAAAGATAATATTCTACAAGATGAAGAAAAATTTCATGAATGTTTATTAAGAAAATGAAACTCTAGTCTTAAATTTGTTATCTGTGAGTGATATAAGAAATATGGGCTCATTGTAAAAGATTGATTAACCTTACTACCAAAAAAATATGAAGTCCTCATGAGGTTAAATAATGTATCATTCATGAAGGATATTAAGATGAAATATTCTCCTCAAAAATAATAAGAGGATGTGAAAAGATCCATGGTGCCTCAACATAAATCAAAACAGATGTTTAGCTGTGCAAGAATGAAGACTGCGGAAAATGAATCAATTTTATGGAGAAGATAATCTCAATATTTCTATTCGTATTAATGAAGTATGGATGATCCACCGTATTCCCTTAATCTTAGTGTATTGTATTTGTGCATATATGTCAGTTATTTGATGGTGATGCATGTTGTTAGGGGGGCTAAGAAGTAGTAAGTGTTGTTAATTATTGATAGCTAATTTGACCATCCTTCAATGATTCCTCAATTGATATTTAAATACTATTATGATGGAGGATCATCCTTGATAACATAGATGAATGTGGTATACTATATTTTATATCTAGGATAAAGACGATTCCATATTAGTTTGATATTATTACTCAGTATTTTGAAGAAAAAATATTATAGAAGATCATCCTTGGTGATGTTTTGAATGTTGTCCAATATGGACTATTACAGGTTAAAAAACCATTCTATGTTACTCTCCATACAGTATTTTTTCATTAAATCAATTCTTGATGATATAAACCATAATTAAGATAATGAGAAATGTTTCCCTTGAGGGGGAGACAAATGAATAAGCTTCTAGAAATATTATTTCAATTAGCATCAAATCTTATCATTCTATAAATAAATTGAAGATCGTATCATTGGAAAAGCTATGTCTCTATTAATCTATCATCCTAGGTTATCAAAAATAAAATAAATTACAAATGATTAGAAATTAAATTAATCAATTTCATATGAAATATGGAAGTCCCCCATGGTATTATATACTAAATAATAAACATGAATATTTTTATCTGTTTGTTGAAGTGATTGTAGGAGTTTCAGGTTGATTGTTCTTAAATAGTTCTATCTCACATTGATTAATTTCAGAATAGAATGAAATTGAATAATCATAGAAGGAAATTATATGATTTCTCATTTATTAATGTATCATGAACAGTTCTTAATGGATATATTTTTTGTCTAAGTAAAATCCACTTATTTTCTACCCCGAGAACTACGCAAGTATAATTAGATTGAAATGATGGATCACACATTGCTTTTGTATGGACTGATACCCTTTTTCCCATGAACATTGTATTTAATGAATATAAGGGGTATATAATGTCAAATTAATTTTTAAAAGGTAAAAGGTATAGAAATGTTAATAGTTTAAAATATTATCCCATTCATTTGGAAATAAAATTCATGGTATTTCCATCAATTAAAAGGGGGAGTTTGAAGATCACACATTTTTAGGGATTGTATTTGTTGTAAGAAGATTTTCATTGGAAGTCAATGGTGTCGAATGAAATAGGAATTATACATTGATTTCAATATTATGAAGAAGATCCAAATATAATGGAACATGGAAAAGGTCATCATGTCTTTAAATTCAAAGAAACTTTTGAATGTTTTGAAGAAATGAGTTTCAGCGTGATTCATGGAGAACAGTTTTGGATTACATCATGGTGTTTCCTGGAGATTTTTTATGGATTCAATCATCATGATTCCTAGATAATTGTAATAGATTCGTATCATTGTATGTCATGTTCGATAAATTCTGCATGTTGATAACTCTAACGACTGATTAAGTGATACTAAGTTTAAAATACAAGTGTCCAACGTGACCCATTTTTATCAAAAATAAGCAGGTTCATTTTATATTATTTGTAATTTATAATCCAAAATGTATAGATGAGGATGAATTTAATGTGATATATTATTTTAATGTTTAATGAGAACCATGAAAGTGTTAACTTGGGGAACATTGAGAATGAATTTTGAATGAAGGTAAACCACATCATATAATTAGTGCATGAATGGTTAATTCAAAGAAATGGTTAGATGGATTTATATTTGAAGGTAAATTGTGAAGGGTTTGATGAATTGTTATGGATTCATAGCACTGGAAGTCATTCTAGAGAAATTCTCTATGTTTTTAACTCGGATGAATGATGAACTGATACAATGTTGAAAATAAATGTGTAATAAGTGTCACATTATTCACATTAAATAAGATGGATGATTTGAAGTACATTGGAATTTATATTCCAAAAATTATATGAGAATAGGAATTGATGGTCATTACGTATTTTAATGTTGCATGAGAACTATGTGAGTGCTAACTTATGGAACACTGAGATAATAGATTTAATGAAGGATAAATGGTCCATATAATTAGTGATTGAAGGTTTAGAGTTGAAGAAAAGGCTATATGGATTTATAAATAAAAATAAATTATGAAGGAATTGATGAATTATATACTAGAGTAAAAAGTGTGGAGGTGTCCAAGCATCTCATATTGAATTCCATTTTATACTTATTTTTTTCAGAAATTATTTTTGGTGGTTTATATAATAATAATGGACTATACTGGCTAGCCAGCCACAACAAAGAGCTTATGTGGGACATTAGGTTGACCACGCCCAAAGGATGCCATCCAGGCCAGCATGCATAGGTGGAATGGAGTTACATGTGTTATTCATGGGTACTATCGAAGACTTGCATGATGTGGTTCAATATCCTGCAAGGAAGTGGGATCAGAGGGTACCTGAAAAACAGGTATGGAGCACTACTAGGGGAGTGGAGAATTATTATCCTCTCCATGCAATGCTTGATTGAAATAGTATGGAGAAGAATATGAGAGCATGCGAATGGTGTTTACACCCTCATAGTTCCTTACAAGGGTGGTCAATTCCACAAGTCATTCTACTTTCAGGAAGAATAAATACCACTAACACACAAGGGGTGTGTAAACACCCTTATAATGCTTCACATAGTTGAACCAGTTAGATAAAGAATACTGATAGAGACACAATGCATGAGTTTTTTAATCTCATAGAATTTTCTGAAGATGTTCCACATATAAAAAAATGAATATACTATTTACCCAGTTGATTCACAATACACAATGAAGAACAAACCTATACAGTTTATTTGTGCTAGGGGAACTAGATGTGCTCCATAGTGCATACTTTCAAGACTAAGAAGTGGAACTTATATTGTTCGAGTTTTTATATGGAAGAAAGTTTATTAATTCAATTACTATTGATAAAAGCGGTTTAGGAAAACCAAAAATTATTGTTGTTTTATGTGGGAGAGAAATAAGGGAGGAGAAAAAAGAATCATGTGTTTGTACAAAAACAGTGAGCATTAAGTGCACTATCTGATGTTTTTCAATTGATTTGAATAAAAAATCATACATAAAATTTTTACTCAAAAAAATACTTTTATAAAGAAAAAAATGAATATGGGACATGAACATGAACCATGAATGTATTGAGTTAATAATTTCAGAGGATAAGAATATTAATTTTTGGAAGATTATTTATACATGAAACATCATTGAAGGTACAATGATATTTAGTTTAACAAACATCTTCTAGACCATGAAAAATAAAAGATTAATGATACTACATTCACTGTTAATATTTTGGGTTCAAAGTTTGATAATTATTTTTGATGATGATATGAAGAACTGAACTTCATTGATTTAATAATCATAAGGGAATTTTGTGGTTCCAGCAAGAGTATTAAGAAGATGTCTTAGGGATTTTGTTTTTGAACTGGAGAAGAAATATAAAAGATTTGAAGAAGATTTGGTGACCAAATTGATATCATCAAATTAAAATTAGTTTTATAAACAATTCATTATTCATTAGTTCACAATAAATTTTGATTAATAGTAGAAGAAGATGATTTGGATGCTTTTAGTTTTTTTTGGGAAGAGGTAAGAAGATTTACTTGCATGCTCCTAGGAAAGAAAAAATGTGAAGAAGAAGGTTGTGGGACAACATAGATGAACTATGAGATCCAACATGTCTATTCAGGTGGTATATTCTCTTAGTGTTACAAACCTTTATAAAAAAAGGTGGTTATCTCCATAGGTAGTGTAGAGATTCAGATATGCGATGTAAAACATGTACTGCCAATTGAAAACAGTGTATTCCAAGTGAAAGGTTCCTTCCTAGTTGTTGTAACCACACATTAATGATTTATTTCTAGTGGCTGTGTGGTGAATATTATTTCCAAACCATGCGAAGGAATATATACTCTTATTTATTAGTTATCCATGTAAAAATATTTTGTGCTTTTTCATTACTGCATTAATATTATTTCATGTGACGGGTAAAAGTGGAAAAAATAATTGAGATCCTAACAGGTCAAAGAGGTAATGGGTGGAAATATTAAATTGGATTAAAAGGACTCCATCACTGATCCCCCCCCAACTCTCAGTGTTATACATATCACAAACTAGTCATTTCACAAGTATTATGTGTATTCTGGAATTCACTATGACAACCGTGATCTTTTATTACACAATTAAACTTAATTTATTACCTAGAAATCATTTGATATGACATAGAAGATTGAGAGGACTTTTGTATTTGGAGCTTAGGATCATTACATAACAAATTAAAACATGAAAAAAAACATATTTATTGAAAACGTCTTTTACATGACCACTACATTCCCTCATACTTAGCATTGCATTGGAATACCTAAGGACATGCATAAGAAACGGGTTAGCTATAAATCCCGGTAAGGGAATAAACATGGAGTAAAATTTGAAATAAAATAAAGGTTATGATATAGGAATATCCATAGAGCACAATTGAAGAATAAAAATAAAGGCATGATAAATCATGATAATCATAACATGGAAATGTGGCAACAACACTTAACATGGAATTTTCATGAGCCAACGATCATTGCACATGGAGCAAGAGTAAATACTCATTGCACATGAAGCATGAGTAAAACCACGTTGCACTTGAATTATCATGAGTAAACACCCATTGAACATGACATATCATGATACTATTCTTAACCCAATGAAATGGAGCGTTATAAGGGTGCACCCCACTTAAAAATTTCATTTCAATGATAAGTGTGCCACATGGATCATTAAACATGGATTCATAAAACATAATCATTTATTCCACGATAAAGGAATGTGTAATTAATAAATGAAACCATATAATCACTATGTAAATGTGCATAAATGAAAATATCATAGATAGAGAAATGGTCAAGGTATTCACTACAAAATGACATTGGATTCGAAAATCAGTGCACTTTCGGCAGTGTAAGGACGTGACGTAAGAATTCATAAAAATTGTTGAAGAGAGTAAAATGGGTATCTCATCATATTTACTTGAAATGGAATGTAATGGGGTCCTATAGATACATTTCCCAACAATTTTAATGGAATTTAGAGTCATGATACAAATGAATTTATTGAATGTAAAAGAGGAGAGTGAGATTCCTTATGTAATTTCACCATAGAAACAGGTGTACATGGGAGGCATTTAATGAGAGACAAAAGGGAATACCATCATTGAAACATAAATATGTAAGCATGGGGTTGGTGAGAAACCATAAACTAACATTTATAATTGAAATTAAAATGGCCTAACAATTTAATGAATATTGGAAAAAAATTAGAAAGGAAAAAAACCCTTACTTGGAAGTGTGCTTCCAAAGGATTTAGAGTGGCTTAAGATAGGCTTATTGGGAGCTTGGGGAACCTTGGGAGGATTCTAGAGAGAGTATGAAAGAGGTTGGACGAACTCAACATGCATTGAGTGAGGAGGATGTGAGATCATGGGTGGTTTTATATAGGAAAGGTGTGGGAATTATTTATTATTTAGGTTTGGGACACCTCACATTAAACTAATACAAACCACAAACCATCCCATGGTAATTCCAATGGTTTCTGGAAAAGGGAATTGTAAAAAAATATTTTATAAGGCCAATGTCTAAAATTCATAAAATAATGGGGATGCTTATGTGGAGGTGAGTCTCACTCACGAAGAAAACAATTTAAAAAGACATGATGTTTAATAAGTCTCGAAGGGTCCATTAATGCTTATCAAAATAAGTCAAAAAAACCAAAAAATTACAATATTTTAATGGAAAAACATATATTTACTGAACATAAAGCCTATAATATTTTATTACATCACGGTTTGGTCATTATGATGTCATAAAACACATTATATATTTAAACGATATTTAATTTTTACCCCAAAATTTGACTGTCTCAAAAAATTATGAAAAATTTACCGTTGGATAATTTTGTTGTCCTGATTCCATAAATAATATAAATTTTATCTAAATAATTTTCTAAATATGTTAAATTTCACTTTTAAAATAAAAACCTACATTTATCAAAAATTCATCATTTTTGAGAAAAAATGGCATTCAAACATTAATAAAAATTACAATTACTTTCATAAATTTATAAGATAATTTATATTAAATAAAAAATAATTGTATAAAAACAATAATATTTCATTAAAATATTATTTATTTCAAAAATACATTAATTCATGAAAATATATTTATTAGATGAACATTAACTAAAAATACTATTTGTGCATTAAAAAAAGTATTTACAAAGTAACAATAATAAAATGAAAGTATATTCATTATTATATAAAAAAATAATGTACATAACTAGAGTTCCGAGGTCTTTTTTCATAACCCCATATAACACCACCATAAGACCAAAGAGTTTGGTGTGTGATGGTGACAGACTCTTGGGGTGGCTCGGATAACATTTCTCGAGTGGTATTATCTATCAACTTCCATTTCCCTAATAGGAAGTCCTACTCGAGCATAACATATTAATGCTTGGCTTGGTCTTGGATTAGAGCGAAGCACCAATGATGCCACCTCCTTTCCGAGGTCTGACAAAGGGGATACAAATGAGGAACATCCACCGGATGAGGCTGTTTCTTCCTTTGTCTGAGTAAATTGGATTTGTTAAAGCCCTATATTTATACTAATCATGTGATCACTGTTCAACGACTATATTAAAAATGATCACAATTCATAACAAAAAATAATATAATTTGACATTATATATAAAAATTTTACATAAAGAGACATTTAATTAGATCATGAGAGATTTCCATTAATGAAATTTTGGGTCGTTATATGCATTGATCAAGTGGTGTATCCATGTTAATGATTGATTTTAGGTCATGATAGAGAGATCATGAGTGGGAGAGAAATCCTTTAGGTGTTATAATATTGTGTGAGTCTGATACATATTAGGATTTGATACTCGATGTAGTGGAATTTCGTCAACATAAGGGTTATGTTTTTTCACAGAGTGATCATTCAAGCATTGCTTTGGTGATCTGATTTTTAGAGATACGGTGGAGGTGTATTAGGGTGTGATTTTCACAAATGTTTTTCTATGGTCTCATTTTTAATTCATGTTTTTGAATTTCTAGGATTTCATTGTACACATTAATTAATATTGAATATTTCGTAATTACCCAATGGGGTTTTAATCCTCCATAACAGAGGGTTTTTAAACATTAAAAATCATTGGTACTAATTTATTTCTTATGATTTATATCACTTCCTTTTTTCATCGAGTTTCTCACAACTTTTTTCTCAAGCGGGTTTTTTCCATCAATCAAGAATCTCACCCAACAAGTGATATCAATGGTTATTGGTCATGATTTCAATTTGTATTGTGAATTTTGGATATTTTCAAGAGGATCGATGGGACATGAGGCATGAAAGGGTTGCGAAAAAAAAGTAGGTTGAGAGAGGTGTTTCAGGTCTTACACCTAATTATATTCTCCATAATATGCGATTGGTGAAGAAAGAAATCAAATTTAAGATTGAGGTGATGTACTAGATGCTTGGTATTTTGACTAGGGAGGGAATTTTTTGGTGGGTGTGAGGGATTTTTTTCATAATCATAATCATGGGGGAACTATATATTTTGGGTTTTTTATTGTTTGAATGGAAATTTCATATTTTGATATGGAGAAGGTATTAGTGTTTGGATTTAATATAGGGGTAATCATGATTCTATCGGAGTTACCAATGGGCATTGTAATTTTTCTACAGAAGATGATGGTTGGTACGATGAAAATAGGTTTTAGTTCCTACTAAGATTATGGGATGGTATCTACATTGATGGGCTGAATGGGAATATTGATAGGATGCAGACTGTTGGTGTTTCCAAATTTGAGATAATATAGGTTTTTAATTTTAGATTTCATTTCTCGTATCACGCATACTAGGATTCTTGTGTGGATTATGCAGGGATACATCTTTCATAACTATTTAGATGAGATAAGTGTCTGATTCCTAACATTTCCTAAACATTGTACTTTTGAAATTCAAGATATAATAGTTTATATCTTATTTTTATTAAAGGATTCATTAGTTTTTGAGGAATTCCTCAGAATATGGAGAGTATTAGAAGATGGAACCAAAATTGAAATCTCATATATGTATGATTGAAATGTCTTGGGATTGAAAATTCATGATTAGTTTGGATTCTTCATCATTGATGTGATAAAAATTTCACCGCATTGGTTTTCATGTATAAAACCATTTTGGAATTTTGGGACATGGATGGTATCCTAATAAATGTGGGATTTGAAGGCTTCTTTTTGGTTTCCCGTCATGACCAGTCTGTGGGGGGAATTCCTCCATTGGAATGAATACATGCATCTAGAATCACTTCCTTCTCCCTAAACCACATGTCTGCCTCCATGCACCGTCCAAGCAACCCGACGTAAACCATCATGGGTTTCTCTCGTTGGTCGTCTCAAAGGGACAACTGGACAACTTGGAGGCTTGTCAAATCCTTGTGCTAAAGAAGACTGAGTCGAATATTTCTGGTGGGGAATCTGACGTTGGAGACCTTCAGAAGGTCAAAATAGTGAATGTTATGAAAATTTGTGATTAGTAGCGGTGCGATTAAAAAACGTGCAATAGACGCGATCGACAGAGGAGGAAGCTGTGTGTTGAGACGGTAATGAAGGAAGATTTAATGTTTCTTATTTTAGATGCTAATAAGATGAAAATGAGAAACAAGAAGACTATTTGGATCTATTTTATGAGGAGTACTCAAAGACTAACATTGATCTATTAGTGTTGGTGGTTGTTATGATACAGTTGAAGGGATGAGAGGATGTTTTACAAGACATGAAAAAATTGGACTGCTCATGAAAGGTCTGGCATAGATTAAACCATATCTAATCTAGTTTCCTAAAATTGAATATTCAGGATACCCAACAATTGAAAATAATAGGATTACTTGTACAAAATTTCGAGAAACCAACAATACAGAGTTCTCATTTTCTAAAAGCCCAATTATATTGGTCCTAATTTTTTTCACTTTGGTATTATGTTTCATAAATCCTATAGTACAAACTGGGGTCTCTTAGATACTAACCATTTACATCATTGATGTGCCAAGTATATCTTATTTCTTGGGGAACATTCAATACGCGCAAGTCTTGGTGCACGTGTTTGTATTAATAACTCCATATGATTTATACCCAAGTGTGTATTTTTTTGTGAACACACTATCCAATATCTTGGTCGAAACTAGTTTAATGAAACTATATGTGAGTTAATAGGTTCCATAGGTAAAGTGTGAAAGTGGTGAATTAGAGAGAAGCCATGATGAAAATGGTGAATGAAGCTGAAGCTAATGGATCACCTCAAACTATTATATTTTTTGAAAATAGATTCCTCGACCAAGGAGAGATAACCGTTCCAAATTCAAATATAAATGGGATCACCATTAGATGAGCAGAGTGACTGAGTGCCCCTGGTTGTACTGGCGTATAGGCCATCTATGATTCTTGGTGATTCAAATATAAATATGCTTTTTTTTATTGTGTTTTTTAACCTATTATTTTATAAATATAATTATGGATGTTTGTATTGTAGTTTTTAACCTATAATGTAATATTTGTTTCCTCCTACCCCGTAATGTAATACTTGTTTCCTCCTACCTCGTAATGTAATTTTTGTTTCCTCATACCATTTAATGTAATCTTCATTTCCTCATACCCCATAATGTATTCTTTGTTTAGTCCTACCATGTAATTTACTCTTCATTTCCTCCTAATGTGTAAGTAATCTTTGTTTTACCCTACCGTATAATGTAATCTTTTTTCCCTATAACACTATATTGTAATATTTGTTTCCGCATACCCCGTAATGTAATCTTGGGTTCCTCCTACCATGTAATGTAATATTGTTTTCCTCCTACTCTGTAGGGTAATCTTTGTTTCCTCTAACCATGTAATGTATTATTTGTTTCCTCCTACCATGTAATGTAATCTGGGTTTCCTGCTAGTTTAATGTAATCTTTGTTTCCTCGTACTGTGTAATGTAATATTTGTTTACTTCTAAATCATGATGTAATCTACGTTAAAATATTTTAACCATTTCCATGGATCTATTTCTCATTAAATATACTCTTAGAAGTTCAAATAAAACACATACCAGAAATGATCTCATTCTTGAGTATTTATAGGCAAATCTACACCGACCAACCATGTACGCACAACCTCTATTTTGCAACTAATTTATACACTCCATTGCTTCCATTTGGAGTACGTTTAATCATGAAAAATACTTTTCTTGAGATTTCAATCATAATGTAATGTAATGAATGATCCAATGAAACTTAAAAGGAGGGCTGGAGAAAACTGACGTCCTGACATGGAGATCACGGTGAGCAGGTTCATTGTGGTTTGCTCGGGGAATAAGAATACAAGAAGATAATATTTAAAAAATCTTCAGAAATTGATCAAATGATAAAAAGATGGGAGAAACATTTCGGACGACTGGGATTCTTGCACGCCCCAGATTATAATAACACAGATTCCAAAATTGAGGCTTTTCTGTTCCGACATTGAACGACTAAAATCTTCTCCCACATCGAAATTAATTCCAATTACAATAATCCTTTATAACACAAGGTAAATCCTTCTATATGAAGTCTTAGTACTAAAAAACATATATTTACTTCTGAATATTCTCGTTCCTTACTCTACCACTGAATCCTTCTACCTTTTCACCCTGGGGGACCCGTACTAATTGGTTGCTTCACGAGGTCGGATAACCGAAGCATTTTACAATCTTTCATACAACATAAATATTAAATCCAAAATCACCAAAATATTCAATTCCAAACATAAACAATAATTCTTCATACAACATAACTAAATTTTTTCTTTGTTCCACTACCTCTACATGTGGACCCTATGAGCACACTAGCCACTCTCTTCCACGACCCACCCATAAGTGCTGACTAGGGGTCGTCTGCCTACCTATGTAGTGCTGATAGACCCCCATGAGCACATCAATCACTCTATTCCTCTCCCTCTACATGAGCTCCCTATAGTAACTTTTCTTACAACTAAACCATGAAAAAAACATCATATCAAGACAAATTCACACATGGATTCAATGTCAACCACAGACAATCATTCATCATATAACATAACTAATATTTTTTCCTTGTTCCTATTACACTACATAGGTTCCTTGTGAGAACACTAGAGACTCCTTTCCTTGGCCCGCCCATAATGGCAGGCTAGGGGTCAACTACCCACCTAGGTAGTATTGGTAGGCCCCTTTTCAATAGACCTTTCTTTACTTTTATAATAATTAAAAACAAAATATTTCATATAATGAAAAATTCATACAATGATTCAATGACCATAATGAAATTCTCCTTTATTATAAAATTATAAGTGTCCCCATACTATATCTATATTTTCATTAAAAAAATAAATAAAATGACTTTCTATGGAAATGCTTCAATTTCCATGATTTGAAAATATCAAATAAATCCCTTAACATAACATCATATATTCATTTGACACATGTTGTGTTCAACTCTGGAATTTGTTCTACTTTTCTCCTCCTAAAGGGATGAGCTTCATCCATATTCTTCATCAACACTGACTTTCATCATTAATGATCTTTATGAATATTTTATGAGAAATTGATATAAAGAACTCCATGATAGATTTCCTCATTAATGCTATATAATATTTTAAAAGAGTTTATATCTTGAGGAATCCCTCTTAATAAAAGAAAATATGTAGGTGAAAAAATTTATAGGAGCATTCTATAGATAATTTTTTATTTCTAAATAAAAATCAATGAGTGATTCAACAAATACTTCTTATTACTGCATCAAAAATACTCAACAAAAGGATATTTGTAATCTAATTTAACATATAATAATGATATAATACCATTATAAATATATTCATATTGTGATAAACACTCATTCTTCATCAAATTATTTCTCAGTTTATTTCCTCTGTCTTCTTTCTGTTCTTTACGATTTTTTAGAGACCTCCATGTTGGAACTAACATAGATAGGAAATGAACATACCATCTGAAACTACTCTTTTAGTTATTAGAATTCATATATTCACTTCATTTATGTATTATAAAAACAATTGGAAAAATATGATAGAACCAATAAAAGGTGTAACCTATGCTATCATACCAATTGATGTTTCCATTAGATCATAAAGGTACACTGAGGGGGGGGGGTAATTAGTGTACCCAGATTTTACCAATATTTCATTTCTTCTCTATTACCGCTTTTTAATTTGAACCTCTGAACTTGTTTTAATGAATTAATATTCCTTGTTTACAACCAAGATTATACTACATGCACGATATAATGTAAATGTAGGAAAAAACAGAATATTTTTACCTGGTTCTCCCACATGATAGGTGACTATGTCCTTTCTGTGTTCGAGATGATTTGATACACATATTCTCCACTAGAAATAAATCAAAAATTAGAAGTGGGCTGGTCAGGTAACATCCCAAAAACCAAGTTTCATAGGTTTAATCCATTTCCCAAATTATATAGGAATACTTCCAATGTTCATTATACTTGAGTCCCATCATAGTTATACAATTAAAACATGAATAGAATGAGAAATATCACAAGAACATCAAGTTTTCACTACAATAAAAAATTTATCCTCCACTTCAATCAACTGAAATAAACCCTTTTCTGCACTTTTTCACTTCAACTTAAATTCTACGACTACTAGTGACTATAATCAACTACACTACATTCAAGTCGTTTCAATATGCTCTCCAAAATTATTTGAAGTTATAACTTCCACTTAAAGTAACTGCAAAATAAAAATGAACAACTAATGATACATCAATGAACTATTAATCTTCTTATTCTTTTCATCACTAAAAAATATTGATTCATTTCAACTCAATTATGACACAAAACAACATAGTGTGTTCTCATTGAATGCAATTATCATCATCAGATGCAGATATTTAATGCATGTAATTATCCCCACTATTTCTCTATCTTCTTTGTGAAATAATAAATGCCCAAAAATCTATATTCTCTTGAAATTATTTCTGAAAGAACCAAATTCTAGGACATACACGAAAATATTTTTATCACTTTAGTCACCTCTACACTGTCATGAATTCATTATATCATTTACATTCATACTTCAACACACACTGATTTTTAAAAATAACCCATAAAGTCTGCAAGATTATTCATTTTATTATAATACCACATAAGCATGATATTACTCACCATCATCACACACACATTGAATACAACATAGTGTCATCGTTTATGTTTCTTTGTACACACACCTTGTATTCAAATACAAATTGTTTTTCTTCAAATATCTTCAAATCATAAGTCAGAACATGTGAATGAGCATGACTATGCACACATGCACTATTCAAAGTGTGTCAAGAAAATGAGAATTTCCTTCTTAAATAATGATCTTTTGTGAGTGGACTTCTCCTTCAATGTCACCGTAGTTCCAACTTCATGTAAGAAAACCTGAATGGGTTTTGGATGTTAATTCATGCAAGTCTTTCGCACAAAGGTGTGTGTGAATCACATTATATACATTCTAATTCAAAGTGAATGAATTGGAACATTAATCATAGAAGTAATTTGGGCACAAATTCTTACTTATTTACACAAAAAAGGGATGCATGTAAATAAATCAACTTTCCGTTAAGGCGGAGAACAATTCCCCATTATAGTTTATCTCGTAATATTTGCACGGAGTCCATTGATTCATGAATGTAGCATTTGAGCCCACTATGCCACCTGTCAATGCGATGAAATCTTCCCCTTCACAGTCCCTCTCATTATATGTTCATTGAGTCTAATATTTCAGGAAAGAAACTGATAAGTCTATTGTGCAACCTATCAATGCGATGAACTCTTCTCCTTTATGGGTTTCTCTTTATCTATGCATTGAGTACACTATTTCATGAAAACGGATGCTGAGTTAACATGTCCCATACTTGTTCCAATGTCGCAGAATCCATGACGGAATGTTGTGAATAGGGAAGAAGCTCAATGATCCCCTTAAACTATCAAATTCTGTAAAACCATATTCCTAAACATAGGGTGGATATAACCATTCCAAACATAAATTTAAATCGGAGCACTGATGACAGGGAAGAGAGAGTGAATCCCCAATACTGGGATGGAGTATAAAAATTACCCCAATGATAGGAATGATGACGGGGGGATATGGTATTGTAAATAAAGAGTATTATACCCTTGCCGATATTGGAGGTGAGTGAAATCTAAATATGTGTCTACTGTTTTTTTAACTAATATGTTTTGAAAATATGTATGTATTTTTCTAGTGATTATTTGAGTATTGGTGGCTTTACTAGTATTTCTACACTATTTTTTACCTTGTATTGGACAACTGGTTTTGGATGGGAGAGAGTTGGAGTTAGGTCATGTTGGCGGATCTTCCGTTTAAGGATTTCATTAATATATCATATCATGTTATCTTTTTTTCCTCCTTCCCATTATTTTAAACATTGTTAATATAGATTAACTATTTTAAAAATGATCTATTTATTATATTATATCTTGTTCTCCTCCTCCCACTATCTTTGTTTTTCCATATGGCTGTTTTGTTTTCATGAATGAAATTTTTTTGGGTGCACCCCACACTTTCATGGGCTAGTGGTGGTTCCACATGGATCGTGGAACTACTTTGGTGGCATGGAAGTGGTGAAGTGGTTTTACATCAGACTTCACTAAACACATCCTTCATTCAGGATTCAAAATTTATAGATTATCCTAAAAATGGATTTATGGGGGATAAATGAACCTCTTTAGATGGTCCATGATGTTTGGGTCCTTTAGTAGTGGACAATCAACTTCAATGTTTAATTTCTGATAATTTGAAAAAACAAATAATTTCCCTAGAACCTCCATGCATTGAATTTAATGATGACTCTCCCTCCTCCAGATGTAGTCACCTCATGTTGGTTAGGCTGGTTCAAATAATAAACATGAAGTCTAATAAAACTCAGAATACAAAAACATTATTTTAATCAATTTATATCCACTTCAACATTTCGGTTTCAATTTCCCATAATTTAAAAACCTATTGAATTTCATGTTCCTATTCATTAAAAATCTATTTAAAAACCTTGAAAATTTCTAAAGACATTGGAGAGGCATCCAAAACCCCCCGATGCATCAGATTTAATGGTGATTATCCCAACTTGATCTGGGTTCTCCTGATATTGCCTTTGGCTAGTTCAAATAATAATTTTGAAGATTAAATAAAATTTAAAATAAAAAGGCATAATTTTTTATCAATTAAAATTAATTTAAATGTTTTAGTTTTATGTTCCAAAAAAATGAAAAAAATATATTTCATGTTTATATTAATTAAAAATCCATTTAAAATCATTGGAAATTGTTAATGGCATGTGAGGGGCAACCCAAACTGCTTCATCACATGGTTTAATGTTGGATCACCTAGGTCGAGTATGGTTCACTTCATGTTGGCTTGGATAGATCAAATAATAATCACAATGTCTATATAAAATTCCAACTAAAAATACATCATTTTCTTATCAATTTTAATCATTTTCAATGTTTTAGTTTCAATTTCCCATAATTTGATGAAGAAATTAAATTCTTGTTCATATTCATTTAAAACCCATTTAAAATCATTGAAAATTTGTAAAAGGATTGGGAGGGTGTCCCAAATACCTCCATGGATGGGATTTAATGCGGGCTCTCCCACCCCTAGCTAAGTTAACCTCATGGTGGATTTTCAAGTTTGAATAATAATCATGATGTATAAATAATATTTTAAATAGAAATAAATTGGGTTTTTAACAATTTAAATCAAATTCAATCAATCAATTTCAATTTCCCATAATTTGGTAAAATAAACATTTTTTTGTTCATATTCATTAAAAATCCATTTTAAATCATTGAATTTTCCTAATGTCATGGGAGAGGCATCCCAAATGCATCCATGAACGAGATTTAATGTTGTCTCACCCCGATCAAGCTCAGTTCTCATCATGTTTTCTTCCCTAATTCAAATAATAATCATTAAATCTAAATAAAATTCTATGAAAAAATATGATGTTTTTTATAAATTTAAATGAACTTAAATGTTTGATTTTTAATTTTCCATAATTTTATAAAATAAATAATTTCATGTTCATATTAATTAAATATTACTTTAAAATCATTGAAAATTGGTAAATTCATGGGATGGGCATCCCAATTGCTCCACACATAGGAATTAATGATGGATCACCTAGATCGTGGTTAGTTCACCTCATATTGTATTGGATGGTTAAAAAACAAACATGTAGTCTAAATAAAATTCAAAATACAAATACATCATTGTTTTATCATTTTAAATAAACATTAATGTTTCAGTTTTTAATTCCCATAATTTCATAAAACACATAATTTCATGTTCATATAGATTAAAAATACATTTAAAATCATTTGAAATATCTAATGTCAAGGGATGTTACTCCCAAATTCCATGATGCATTGGATTTAATGATAGATCTCTCAATTCGGGCTCAATTCACCTCATGATGGCATGGAAAATTAAAATAATAACGATGAAGTCAAGATAAAATTTGAAATTCAAATAAATCATTTTTATCAATTTAAATCAACATTAATGTTTCTATTTCAATTAATCTAATTTAATAAAAAATAATATCATGTTCATATTCATTAAAAATCCATTTAAAGTAATTGAAAATTTATAAAGGCATTGGAGGGAATCAAAAATGCCTCTACGTATGGGATTTAATGCTAGATCTCGAGACTTAAGCATAGTTTACCACATTTCATCTGATTATAATTTGGGTCAGATGAGCTTTTGTATTCATCAGTTCACAACACATTAATATTATTTTGGCTGTTTGTAGAAGTATATTGTGAAGCTTTTAGTTTTCAACTGGTAAGAGGTAATAAGAGAAATGTTCACGGTGCTATGAATGTAGAAAAGTGAAGAAGATGTTTGTAGATGAACAAAGTATAACTATGACAACCAATAGGTGTCAAAAAGTGTAATACTCTCTTTGTGTTTCGAACCATTATAAAAAAATGTTATTGTCTTCAAAGGTAGAATAAAGATCCATATAAGTTCTATAAAACATTCCTGGTCATTTTAATATATTCAATTGAAAGTGAAAGGGTATTTCCCACTTTATATGACCATAATTAAATTATTACATTCTAGTGGTTTCCTAGACAAAATTATTTTCTAGACCATGCTGATGACGAGAACTCTTAGGTAATGGTGAGACCATGTAAAAATGTCATGTGGTTGTCTTTACTTCTTTAATATTATTGCATGCGATAGTTAATATAGAATAATAGAATAGATGTATTAATACATCAAATAGGTAATGGTATGAAATGTGGAATTGGATTAAAATGTATACAACCCTAATTTATCCCCCTATCAGTGTTAGGCGTATCCCAAACTATTCCTTTAAAATGTATTGAGGAAAGGTTCACCTTTGTTAAATTTTATAAAGTGAAATCAGCTCTCATTATATGACTTCACTTTGATTCTTTACTCAAAAATGAATTTTATTTTTTGATAAGATTCAGTTACCTCTGAGAAAATTTATATATCTACAAATACCATGATGAACAAGAAAAATGTAGAGAAGATAAATTTGAATAAGAAGTCCCTCTGATCTAAATAAGAGGAAGTACCTATTTCTATTTTCCTTTCTAACAATGAATACAAGGCCTACATGGAATGTAATGAGAAGGTGGCTCATTTTTTCACTAAGAATATGGATAACCATCCTACCTATAATGATCATGTATTATGTGTTAGTAAATTTTTTAAAAAACCTCAGGATGGAAATTCTAGCACAAGTGGTGATGATGATAAATCTTCGACTTCTCAAGAATTGTCAGTTGATATATTAAGCGTTACTATGCATGGTATTTCTGAATAAAGATAATCCCTTTTTTGTGAATTAATTCAATGCATGAAGTAAGAGATCACCCACTTGTAAGAAGATGCCTATGTTTTAGAGAATATATTTCAAAATAATGTTGAGTGTCTAAAACTACCGAGACAGGTTGGATCCTTTGAATCAACATAGAGGGGACATGAAATAATTTACTCAAATGGATTATAGATGTTGAAGAGAAAGAGAGGGTATAAAATACTATAGAAGAAAATATGAATGACTTTGAAGAAAAATTTTAATATAACACTAATGTCAAGGGATTATAATAGGAATAAATATCCATGAAGATCATAGAACATGACTCTTTGATTCATGACAATGTTAAGCTTCCTAAATATAATGTTTAATGAATGAATAAAGCTTATGAAGATAATATTATTAAAATTGAAGAATAGAAAATCATTCAGAATATGAAATGTCTAGAATTTGTTGCTCAGTTGGGAAATCGTAAGAAGACTCATATTGAAAATTCATAAAAGGAGATAGATGATACTGGTACTCAATGTTCAATGGAGGATTATATGGTTAAAATACATGTAATATTTGGTAATAATATCCTTACTTCCTTCAATGATCTATCACATAAAGGTGAGAAGAATCAGGTTCCATTCATAACATCTTTTTCTAATATAACTAAATGTATTGACATGGACAATATAGTTTTTTAATAAATAAGTGAACTAGTATGGACGAATAAAGATGATATTAATCCTACCACCCTGGCTACGGTTGACAGTAAAGAAGGTTTGTAATTGTTTCCCCACAGAGACAAAAAAACTCATAAAGAAGACCAAACAGTTTGATATATAAGATATCCAGAAGTCAATATTTTTGGTTCAATGATGGTTCTTCAATATATTTTCGCATTTGTCATTAATGATTTGGTACAATCCTGAAAATTTTAAATCATAAAGGAATCATATATGAACGTAGATGAATCCATAGAATAAGAGGGAACATCCACAGGTCCAGAAACATGTCTATAATGTAAAAAAATTTGGAATTCTTGATAACAATGGGGAAGTATGAAATGGTTGCCGTCACAGGATTGGTACATGATCATTTCAAAATGTATCAAAATTTAAATAGAAAAGAAGATAAAAAATCATACATGAAATGAATAATGATCCTTGGGAAGATATCAAAATAATATTGTGAATATAAATCCTCCACGGAAGATACCATTGTATAATGGTGAGAAAACCATGCATTCTAAATCAATGATGTTGAAGGCTAGTGGTTACAAAATAACTACTAAGAGGGATGAAACTTAGAAGAACCCATATGGATGATCCAAACATACACCAAAAATTTCGAATGACATGTTAGTTATTTGGCCAAAATATTTAGAAATAATGATAAAAAATATTGATATAGAAGCTAAATCTAGTAAAAAAGGAAATTAAAATATTCCACATGAATAAAAATTTAATGAGGGTTTTTCAATAAAATGAAACTCTTTTGTTAATGAACTTATATGTGATAGATTCAAGAAATCTAGAAACATTACAAAAACAATTAACCTGGATACAAGAACAAGAAACAATATTCATGTGGTGTAATAATGTATCATCCATGAAGGTTGTTAAGAAGAAAAATTCTCCATGAAAAGCATAAAAGATGTGAGGAGATCAATGTTTCCTCAACATAAATCAAAAATGATGTTTAGATGTCAAATCCTGAAAACTGGAGAAAATGGAGGATCTTGTTTCAGAAGATAATTTGCAACTTTTTATTGATATTAATGAAGAAAGGAGGATCTACCTAATTCCCTTAATCTATTACTATTGTATTTTTATTTGTTTTTATAATTTATGAAATTGAATATGAATAGTATTCGTAGGGGGAGAATGTGATAAGTAGTAAGTGCTGTCAAATCATGATTTGTTAGATGAAGAATACAAAATCCTATAATGGTTCATAAATTAAAATTTGCATACTAATATGATTGAGGATCAACCTTGATGAAGTTAAAGAATGTGATTTCTTATTTTGGATAGTCAGGGTAAAGAAGATTCCATGTTGGATTGATCTTATTTCATGTCATTCATATGAAAAAAATGTTCTAAAAGAATATATATGGTGATGTTGGGAATGATGTCTTATAAGGACTATCAAAAGTCGAAGACCCATTCCTGTTTATTCTCCATACTGGAATGTATTCAAATCCAATAGTTATGAAATCAACCATTATGAGGATAAGGAGAAATAATTCCCTTGAAAGGGATACCAATGAATAAGTTTATATAATTATTATTTCAATTAATATCAAATACTATTATTTTGGAAATTTCTTAATGATCATGTAATTGGCCAAGGTATGTCTCTATTAATCTCCCATTCTTGGTTATTAAAAATAAAAAAAAATATTATAAGGGGGGGGGGGTAATAAATTAATCAATGGAAAATGAAATGTGTAAGTTCCCCAAGTTCAGTTATTCTACATATTTCATGTGAATACTTTTGATCTATTTATTGATGTGAGTGATGGAGTTTGAGGATGATTGTGCTAAAATATATATTTCTCCCATTTAGTAATTAAATCCAAGAATAAAAGTGAATAATCCTTGAATAAAAGTATATGGGTTCTTGTTTCGTAAGGTAGAATGATCATTTGGTAATGGTAAGCTTTTGTTACTCAATAAAATACTCTTTTTTTCAACACTGAGAACAACTTATGTTGACTTAGAATGAAATTATGGATTGATCGTTGATTAAGTATTGAATGATACCATTTTCATATGAAATTTTGTTTACTGTAAATAAGGGGGGAGAAAGTGAACTGAATGTTTGAAAGGAAAGTGGTAGAGATGATATAATAGTTCCACATATTGAAACAAACATTTGGAAAGAAAACTACATGTATTTCCAAAGAAATACATAGGGTGATATTGGAGAGCCCACTTCATGTATGGAATGTATTTGTTGTCAATGATTTTAATTGGTGGACAATGATGATCAATACAATTAGAAGATTACATTGATGTCAATATGAAAAATAAGTTCCAAATTTAATGGATCTTGAATGAAATACCCAAGTCCTGAAATTCCAAAAAACATGTGAATGGTTTGAAGACTTTGAGTTTCGTGGTGTTAACTGAATAATTGTGATGGATTCCTTCATGGTGATTCTTGGATAATTGTAATGGTTTCTTTAATGGTGATCCCTACATAATTGTTATGGATTAATAGAACTATATGTCTTTCTCCTGAAATTACCCATCTTGTTAACTAAGAACATTGATGAATTGAACCTCAGATCAAACTACACATTTCATAAGTGACACATTTTTTTCAATAATGAAAAAGGATGATTTGGAGTTCTTTTGAAATTATATTCCAAAAATTAGAGAAGAAGAAGAATTGAAGGACATGAAATATTATAAAGTTGAATAAGAACCATGAATGTATCTTCATGAGGAACATTGGGATTATACTTTTCATGAAGAAGAACCATGACATATATTTGTTGCGTGAAGGCTTAACAATCCATAAATGTTAATATGGATTTATATTTGAGGAGAAATTGTGAAGGGATTGAATAGTTTCATACTGATGTTCTATGTGTGGAGGTGTACATGAGTTTCATAATGAATTCCATTATATATATGGTTTTTTAACTATGTATTTTTTTGTGATTATTTAAAATATATGGAAAACCTAGTAAGTTGGCCATCCAGCTTCAATTAATAGCGTATGTGGCACACTAGGTCGACCAATCCCAAAGGAGTCCATCCAGGCCAACTCACAGGTAGCATGGAGTGTTGTGTGTAAGCCATTTGAACGCCCGGAGGCATGCAAGTGGTGGGCCAATA
The DNA here is from genome assembly GCA_963277665.1 of Viscum album. Classification (NCBI taxonomy): domain Eukaryota; kingdom Viridiplantae; phylum Streptophyta; class Magnoliopsida; order Santalales; family Viscaceae; genus Viscum; species Viscum album. The sequence goes on along the minus strand of OY728151.1, from coordinate 1,587,262,457 downwards.
GCCTGCAAAGAAGTGGGTGAAGAGCACACCCACTGGATCGGTACGGGGTAGTACGAGGAGTGGGAGAGGATAATTATGAGCCTCTCCCTGTAGCTCCTAATTTATATATCAGGGAGTAACTTTGAGAGGTTTTGAAATGGAACATGTTTTTATACACATTTTTTAACTATTTAAAAAATTGTAATGATCATGGCCATTAGTTGCATCTCGGCCCTTACTGATTTAAATTCACACCATTTAAATTTATCATCCATAATAACATGCTCATCTCCATATAACTTCTTACTCGCTTCACTTTATTCTTTATCTCCCCATTGATATTTCACTAAATGTGGTGTCATTGTGTTTATGGAATCACCGTAGGTAGAACTATTCAACTAATGATATTTATTTTTTCACCCGTCCCATCGATGCATATGACATCTGTGAAACATGGGAGTTTTCCTAAACACCAGTCCTCGAAGCAATACGATAAATGCACTGAAGATGCCCATATAATTCTAATTATTACTTTCTCTAGGTGGCATCATACACTATTGATTATTGTTGTCTAAGGAAACACATTACTATCATTAAAAATTTCCCTTAGTTCTTAGAAGAAGGTTCACCGATCCATCTGTCTGCTTTTGGTTCACACTTGCACCTTGGAATTAGGTGTCCCTCTTCTGCTTGGTCCCATTATTACACTTGCCACCATTTCATGTAGTTAATAGCATATCTCTTCTACCCATGCCTTTTAAGATGTCTATTTCAACCATTATTTCTTTACTGACAGTATCTGTATAATCTGTGATACATAGCATGACATTATTTGAGTGAATTTCATGCCTTATCCCCGATTCAAAAATGTTTTCCTTTAATAAAAAACTTATAAATACTTAAGCTGTGAAGCAGAAAAAATTTATAAATTTAGTAGTATACTATATCCCAGACATTTAATTCAATTTCAGGAAGAAAAATTCCATCATTCAATGAATTATTATCATTTTAGGAAAGAATAGTTTGTTGAACCATTCCTCGAAATCCTCCTATACCATGGCTTAGTCCAGTTTATCCTGATGTACTAAATCCCTCCATTAGCATGCAAGATCTTCCAATCTATACATCTAGAACATAACTATCAACTCTAATGGTGTGCCATGTAAATCAAATATTTCATTCATCCTATTCAGCCACACCATATCCTTCAATATCCCTAAATTACACAAGAATATGGGTGGATTCAACTTCTAGGTCTAGAACGAATGAAACACTTTCTTTGGTACATCCCCTTAGATCCCTATATCCATAGTTTGAAAATATTAGTCTATAATCTGAACCAGTTATTGTTTCACCTCTAGCTCAAGTGAATCCAAATTCTCATCAACTTCATCTAGTTGGTTTCTATGACTCCTTTCGAGTGATATTTTATAGAAACATGAAAAATTCCACATGTATCACTCTCTATAAACTGAAGGATTAATAATTTCAAATTCTATCAAAGAGAAACTATCAAAACAATTCCTTCCAAAATTATTCTTTTTCTAAATTCATCCATTTTGAAGAATTTAACAATTGTTTTGAAAATTAACTCGTTTTCTAAATACCAAAACCATTCTCTTTTCAAAATCACCCATTTGAAAACAATATCAATTTTTTCAAATATAAAAACATTTATACCAAATCATTAATTATAACTCAAATTAAAATAGGCACTTCTAGTGCGAATTCATTTCTACAATTATTGTCATGATCTTCTTGTTGGCTAAACCCATGATAATGAAATTACACTCCTGTAAGTGATTCCAAAACACTTATATTACCAACTCCTTGGTATCATGATGTTCAACATAAAAAGGTTAGCTACGTCTTTTTATGATCTACATTTATTGTCCTGACAATCCTACTCCTTTTTCCAACCCGTCTCAAGGAATGAAGTAAAATGAATTTCAACTCCAAAACCGACAGAACATATACCATATGTATGTCATGTACCAAACAAGATAATACCACTTATCGGACACAAATATTTAGACCAACCAAACGGATACAACTAGTTACATCCATCCCTTCCCCATTTTCTTGTGCCGAGGTGGAATTTCAACATGGCCTTATGTGACATCCCCCCAGAACAAATGGCTGGAAATAAATTACAAGGTCTTCAACAAAATAGATGGATGATTTTCCCAATTAAAATAAAAAATCAAAACCAAATATTCCATAAAAAAACCAATATATGATTCATGATGACAATGTAATACAACTCATGTAATACCATTGATTTCAAAACCAAACTAAAATAGAGTACCACAATAGAAGACAACTAACAAAAAAGTTCACAATGGAAAATAAAACAAATAGAGACTCATAAGTATCTAAATACACGACTCCATGGTCTTAATCCAACTCAATGATTCAAAAAGCACCACTAAATAATAGTGATGCATTCCATTTTCCAATGTCTCAATAAATGAAATCTGAAAAATCAGTAAATTTCAAAATCAAGGGTGAGTAATGAAACTCAGTATATTACCCCTAATAAAATCCCTAATCATGCCTCTAGAAGAGAAAAAGTTAGAAAAAGTATAAGAAACAACGTCTCAAAAAAATTGGCAATACATCCACAGATGAAATAAAATCCATGTAGTTTCAAACCAAAATAGTTTTCCAAACATAATAATTTTCCAAGGAAAGTGCACAAATTATTAATTAAACCATTTTTCATTTCTTTTTTGTATACCCATGTCTTCGTTCACCACACACACACCCATGCAGTCTACTCTAATAGTTCCATACTAATGATCAGTTTCTCATTCATCCACAAATTTTTAACTAAGTGGTCAATCACTTTGTTCCTCTATGACACACAACCCTTATCTAGGGTCAATGTCTATTTTTAACATAATGGAACACACCCCTTATTTAGGGTCACATAGAAAGAATATAGTCACAAAACCCATGTATGAAAAAACCATTTTAAAGATAGATAATCATTATATTTGAACAAAACAATTCCATTGTTGAAAACCATTCCAACATGAAATTTTCCCAAATCCAAAAAATCCATATTTCAAAATCAACATTTTAAAATCAAGAAGCAATTGCTTTTACACAACGAATTTCTGAAAAACACAAAAAAATTAAATAGGGTTTCAACCATGATTTTCACAACAATTTCACCAAAAATTTCATGCGATATAAATAATTTGAAACAAATCCTTAATGTTATAATATTTTGAGTTGAGAGTGAATCCACATAACTAGAGTGTTTTGGTGAAAATGAAGAATATCACAAAAACACCCACAAAGTCAGGTTGAATCTCCAAAAATCCACCATAGATCTCTTCCCTATCATAAAAAATGCCAAATATAACCATTATTGGAATAAAAAAACACGGATCTGTTCACAACGGACTAGATATAAGAATTCAAGAGAGGGAGGATTGTATATTTAATAAAAACAATGAAAAAATACAACAAAAGAAGGCTTTCCAAAGGAATATGGCTTCATCTCACCTAGAAACCCCTTCAGATCCCCTCCAAATTTATTGGGAACAAATACTGGACCCTTTGGGGGAATAAATCCTTAGTTAGGGTAAATATGGAAAACAATTAGGGTTTAAAACCTAATATCAACCCAGATCCACTTTCATAGGATATTGTTTTTAAACCCTACATGGTTAGTTGCACTGTTAGGATAATTGTGTGCTAACCATGCTCCAAAATCTACCTTAATAAGTAACTCATAGAGTTGTAAAACACATTTAAGATATTCATGAACTGTTCATGAAATATACCATTGTCTTACTTTTTACGATTACTCCCGGTTGGCCGCACGGTTTGGCCAAACAGTGCACCTTAACTGTATACCTACCCTAAGTCCCTTATATAAATTTTCCTGGTTTCCTACAAGATTTTCATGGTTTTCACTAACCAAGATCCAACCATGAACTTATATAAATTCCCTAGAAATCATATGAATTTCATTCAAACTATCCAAAACTTATCCCACACACTTTAAATACATAAAATACATAAATAAATTATCACATAAAAGAAACTGGTGTTGATAAAACGAAGTATAACCTCCAGGTATAGTTAGTTCATGAATAGATAAAGACTAAAAAATGGTTATATGGATTTATATTTGAAAATAAATTGTAATGATCTTGAAGAATTATTATGGATTCATAGAATTTGATGTCAAACATGAGCAATTATCCATGTTTTCAAATCAGAAAATTGATGAACTGATCCTAAGTTGAAAATACATGTTTTATAAGAGTCTCATTTTTTACAGCCAAGAAGAAGGATGATTTTTTTTCTATTGAATTTATATTCCATTAAGTATAGAATAAGAGGAATTTAAGTTCATGTAGTATTTCGATGTATTATGAGAACCATGAATGTGTTATCATGAGTAACATTTGGATTATAGTTTTTAGGAAGTAGAAACACATCATATAATTATTGATTTAGGGGTTAAAGATGAACAAAAGGATATTTGGATTTATAATTGAAGATAAATTAAAATGGAATTGAATAATTGTTATGGAATCATAGAATTGGATTTAACGCTTGATCAATTATCCATTGTTGTAACCATTTAAGATTTATATACTGATTATTAGTTCAAAATACATGTGTCACAAGAGATAGATTGTTTACAACTAATAATATGTATGATTTTATGTTCATTGGAATTTATATTCAAATAATAATAGTTGAAGAGTAATTGAAGTTCATGAGTAACATTAATGTTGCATGAGAAGCATGAAATTTATAACTTGAGGAACAATGAGATATTTGTTTTCATGAAGGAGAAACACACCATATAATTAGTGCATGAATTTTTAAAGATGAATAAATGGTTACATGTTTTTATATTTGAAGATAAATTGTGAAGGGCTTGGAGAATTGTTATGGTTTCATATCAATGGATTTCAGTCTTGAAAAATGCTCCATTGTTGTTATGTTTTAAGAAGGATGAACCGATCCTTGTAAAAAATACAAGTTTAATAAGTAAAAAACTATTTAAAATGAAGATGCATTGTTTGATGTTATTTGGAATTGATATTTGGAATAGTATAGAAGAAGAGGAATTGAAGGTCATGCAGTATTTTAATGTTGTATGAGAACCAAGAAAGTGTAATCTTGAGAAATATTGGGCTTGTAGTATGCATGAAGGAGAACCATTCCATATAATTACATCATTATTGGTCAAATATGAATAAATTGTTAGATATATTTTTATTTGAATATAAATTTTGAAGGTATTGATGAATTGTACACTATAGTTCTAATTGTGGAGGTATCATGCATTTCATATTGAATTCCATTATATGTATGATTTTTTATCTATGTATTTTTTTGGGGTATATTTAAATTTTTTTGCATGAGCTGACCAGCCAGCCTCAAACAAGAGCTTATGAGGGATACATTGTCAACGCACCTAAATATGGACATCCAAGAAATCATGTAAGCAACATGTTGTTCCATGTGTAGGTCATGGGTACCCTTAGAGGCCTTCACGATGTGGGATTTTATCCCACAAATAATTTGGTTTAGAGTGCTCCCATAGAACAATTACGGGTGCTACAGGGTGGGTATAGGAGAATTTTGAGCCACCTCACAAAACGCTTGATATTTATAGTGTATAGAAATTGGGAGGGATTTTTATGTGGGGTGGCATTTTGAACAAACTACTCACCAGTTTAAATAATTAGATCAATCATTTAGGAATATGAGTTTCACGTGTTTATGAATACAATAATGTGATATGAACACCATAAATATGTAATCCAATTGAAAATTAAGAATTCAATGAAATGCTCTGTTACATAACACATGCTCAAGGAATAAAAATCTAAGTCATTATTGAAGTTAATGTGATGATTCACTCAATTTAATGATTGGGATTTGAATGTAGTGTAATGTTGTGATCCCTTTCCTATAAAAGGATAGAAACCTCAACCAAGAGGTTCTATGGACACTCATATAATTTCAAAATATCACATTTTCTAGAAAAATAGAGCATATCTAAACCATACTTTTTTGTGAAGATGAAAAGAATTATATGGCCCTTTTTGGCCTCTTGAATAAGGGCATTGCTGCAAACCAATATGTTTTAAGGAAGGAGAATAATCTGTAGACATGTGAAATGTAATTACAACCACATCGTGCTTCGAGAAGGTGGTCATTTATATGAATCATTCTGCGTTCATGAATAAGAAATACTGTGAACATGAAACTGGTGTGTAAACACTCTTTTCGTGCTTCGTGATGAAGAACTAGTTCCATGAAACTTACTTCTTAAGACATTGTGCATTAATTGTTTTACGACCAAGGATTTTCCTGATGATATTCCACATAAAAACCATTGCATGATGGTACTGTGTTTCTAGTTTATACACACCATACATAGATGACCAAACCTACATAGTTTTTCTGTACAAAGGGAACAAGACATGCATCTAAATGAATAATTTCATGAGTAACACGAGGAACTCAAACAATTAGGGTTTTGATATGACAACAAGTGTATTCATGAACATACCAATAAGGATAAAATACTATCTTATTTCTCATAGTTGTCAAATGATTAAATCAGTTTTAGTTTTGGGCCATTTTTATTACATTTAAACTATGAAAATATAAACAAATATTCCACATAAATCCAATTTTAAATAAGATTAATCACCCTTCATACAACATAACTAATATTTTTCATGGTTCCCATTCATGTTCTCCATGCATGCACACTATCCACATAAAGACACATAATTAATATTACTCAATGGTTACTCTATATGTGCTCCCTATAAGCACACCCAAGGAGACAACACCCTTTGCTATATGACCTTTTTCACTTTTAAAACATGAAAAAAATATTCATGTAACGCCAAATTCCAAATAATATTTAATTCCAACCATATACAACCATAATTCATACAACATAAATTATATTTTCCTTTGTTCTTCTTCCTATACATGTGCTCCCTATGAGTACACTAGCCAGTCACTTCCTCTTCCCACCCATAATGACTGGCTAGTGGTCAACTGCCCACCTATGTAGTGTCGGCAGTCCCCCATGACCACACTATCCAATCTATTCCTCTTCCTTCCCATGATCACACTAGACACTCTCTTCCTCTACCTCTACAATAGTTCGTTATATTAACTTTCCTTGCAATTATACCATAAAAAAACCAATATTTCATGTCAATCCAAATTCACACATAGATTCAATGTCAGCCATACACAATCATTCTTCATGCAACATAACTATTATTTTTCATGTTTCCTCTAACACTACATGCACTCCCTTGGGTCACACCAACCACACTCTTCCTCGTCCAGACCATAATGGATTTCTATGGGTAAACTACACACCTAAGAAGATTTGATAGTCCCATTTTTTATAGTACTTTTATATATTTAAACCATGAAAAAAATAAATATCTCATAAATCAAAATTAACACAAAGATTCAATGCCAACCATACATAATCATTTTTCATCTGATGAAACTCTTCCAACACAATATCCTTTCTGAATTATGGTTAATTCCCAATAATAATTAAATGGCTGATAACCAACTTTCAATTACTATCCCATTGACATTGTATCAAAAAAATTTATTAACAACAATTACAAAAAAAAGTATTACATTAATCAATTTGGTATCTTGAATCTCCCCATTTGGTTTTGTTTTCAATACCTATTTCACTATCAAATTCAATATTTTCTTCTAACACATATAATAATTTAAAATATACCTATGAGAAAGAATGCATAAACTCAACTTATTCTACAAAAACTAAACTCTTCTTTTTCGTTCCATTAATCTCTTAATTTTATAAGAGATGTCATTTGAGAGAAAAAAAAAATCGGGTTTCATTTGAGGATATCATCACTTTTCTAAAAAGTACGAGTCATAAATTAATATTCTATAACTAATCAAGTAAAAACCCATTGTAGAAAACAAAGCGGATCAATTTAGACATAAAAGATGTCAATATAAATTTTTAATGCGATGCCAACACAAAAACCATCTTTCATAAGTTGTTCAAAAGATACTCGATTATTCTCCTAATTTCATCTCAATAAATAGATTTAAAATATTCAATTACAATAATGCACTTTAACTTTATTATCAAATTATAATTGTCACACATATGATTCAGAATTGTCATTCATAAAAAAATATGAAAAAATGTCTTTCTAATGACAAGATTCAATATCCAGAATTTGAAAATATCATATAAATCACATTATAGAACATTATATATTAATGTGATACCAGTTGTGGTCAACTATGGCATTTGATCAACATTTCACCCCTAATGGGATGATCTTCATCCATCAGATTCATCAAGACTAAATTTCTTCATGAATGATCATCAAGAATAAGTTTTTCAGAAATTGAAATAAAAAATACCATGATGGATAGCCTTATGATTTCACTTTAATATTTTAAAAGCACTCGTATCTTCCTGACTCCACCTTAATATGTTCATAAACATAAATTCCTTGCATAAAAAAATAAAAAAATATTCATTGTAATAAATTCTTTCTTTAATGATTTTCAATTAGAGAATCAAGGATGTGATTTAACTCCCAACCTAGACATTATTTTCTATTCCACTCTAGATTAAAGAAAACTCTTCATGTTTTCTCCTTATTTGGAACTCCAATGTTTTTCATTTATGGGATTTATGGACATCTTGATTTCCCAAGCTTTCATCGTAGACGGAATAAGCTTCTTCACATTACCATGTAATGCACTTTCATTCATCTATTTCTTCTCTAATTTCATATCCAATTCCAATTACTCTAGTCATATTACTAAACAATCTTTTTTGTATATTATTATACAAATTCTTGTGTGTAAAATCATTATTTACAGTATCATTATTAAAAATATAAGTCATTGGTTCATTTCCATTTTCCTTAACTAGTTCTATTTGATTAGGAAACAACATTATGTATTTTTCAGCAATATTCCCTGATATTCTAGACCTTCCAAAAAATTCAACATCAATCACAAGGTCTTCCTTTTTAAAAAACCTCTCATGAAATTCAAAATTTTAATCATGATTTTAAAACATCAAATTAACCTTTTTATTTGTTTTTTGAGATTGATTTCATTTTATGCTTTAGGATGCTTCACATATATTTTGTGTTTATAAATTGTTTTTGAAGGCCAATTGTGTGACTTCTACTTCCACAATTGCAGGACATTTTCATTGTAATGACATACATATCATTATTCTTCTTTGGTGTAGGTTGCTTCACAGTTTTATTATCTCTTTTCTCCATCTCACACACCAAAGTAGTTTTTTTTTTCTTTTTCACTACATTTCTTTTGGCCTTATCATCACATAAACATATGCATAGTGTAGGGTTAGTACATAACAACACTCATTATAATTTTCACCACTTCTATTGAAATAATCATATAAGTATTCAAGGCACTCAAATATAATCTTGATAGAATATTTTTTCTTCATTTCTGAATTATGATTAAATTCTACAGGATTTCTCTTCACATCAGATCTTCTCCTACATAATACAATCCTTTTATAGTTATACTAAAATGATGAATTATTCCAGGGTTCAATGGCTTGATGCCCAAATTTCCAACAACACCAACATTATCCAATAAATATTGATTTATTCTTATTTTATATAATTCGGTTATTTTTGGCTTATTGTTTTTGGATATTATGATTCTTGTCTGATATCTTTGTAGAGAAAAATAATTACTACACTTCTTCATATACTCATTTGATGATATAATATATTTTTCGTTAGTCTTATTCATCTATGATTGCCCATTATTCTTTTTGGATCCCATACTTATAGGAGGAACAATATTAATACAAATAAAATATTCCAGCGAAAGGGTAACATGATACAATGATCTTGCAACTGATTTATCATTAGATTTTTTTAGACACTTTTTTTCGCTTGGATGGGTTTTTTCGGAAATAAGACACCTTTCAGAAATACCACTGGAAGATTTTCTGATCTCAGAACTATATGAAGATTTACCTTGGATGATATCTGGATTTCTCAACTTGACCTCCAACTCATGATATTTCAGATTTATATAGTTCTTATGTTCTGCAAGTGATTTCAAAATATCTTCACATTTATTCATATTTTTCAAAGTCACGTCCATTTCAAATAATTTCACGTTGAGGAAATTTTTATCATCCTAAAAAATTTTCTATTTTCATTCCCATTGACTCTTCATATTATAAACTCAGTCATCATGAATTTTATTTTATATCAATTGAGAATTATTCAAATCTTTAATATAATTTATCTTTTCCTCTAGATGGGATTCTATAACATTTATGGAATATCTGTGTAATTTTTCCAATGAACTGATCACTTTTGTGTGATCTACCTTAGACACATTCTTCTAACAATCATTCCATTATAATTAATCTTAAATAAATGTGATATTTTCAATGCATTTATATATAAACTATTCCTTCGATTCGTCAACTATGATGAATGTCTCATCCTTTTCTTAAATTTATAAATTAGAGTCCTTGATATTCATGGTATCTTTATATGATTCCTATATATTGTGAATCATCTCAATATGGACATTTTCTGTTACTTCTTTCCCACATATTTCTTTTAAATTTTTCTTCAACATATGAGAAATGTTTATTGCAAGGTGATACGCTTTATTCTTTGGAATCAATATTTTCTGAGACAAATTTAAATCCTTGATACATCCTTTCCAATCCATTATCCATGTCCTCGGCTTCTTTTTCATGATACGACCGTTCATCATATAATCCCTTGACAAAATAAAATTATGTAGGTGAAAACAATTATAGGAACATTATTTATATATTTTTTGATTTCTGAGTAAAAAACACTGAGTGATTCAATAAATTATTCTTCATTACCGCATGAAAATACTAATCTAAAGGATCGTTATCACCAAATTTAACAGATATTGATGATAGACGAGCATTAAAGTTAAATTTATATTCTGAAAACTGTCTTTATTCATGATTAAAGGATATGAATGCACAAAAATATTTTAACTTCACCTATAAAAGGAGAAGCTGCGAGGATGATCCATCTTTCTACTCCAATATTTTGACAGCTCTTATTTTTCATCAAAAATAGATCATCTTTATGATATTGTTAGACAAAGTGAATGAAATATCCATGAGCCTTCTGGTCTTGTGAAGTAGATAGGATATTTATGGCCTTCAATAAGTGAAATGGATTCTTGAAGTATCATGTGAAGATGAATTCAAATGAACCATTTGGTTTCATGAAGATGATCTATGAATAGGTGAATGGTTTACCCAAACCCTTGTCATGCTTCATGAAGATGATCTTGATGGAACGGTAATTGTGAATGATCAACCTATTTGTGCTTTATAAAGGCATCAGAATCATAAAACTTCATGTTTTGATAATGAATACCCAAACATCACTTGTTCATAGAATACATGTACACCTCTTGCATGAATAGAAAACAGTTAACCCCTCAGTTTCATGATGAGAATGACAACATCCTCTTCTTGCATGTTAATATTGTATGAAATTTTTACATGGGCTTGCATTTAAAGAATGAGGATATTTTATAATGATGGGAAGTACATATACACATGCAATCATGTGCATTATTTAAAGAAACTAGAGGCATTGTGTTTGTGAAAGGAAGAGGCAGTATGTGTGTTCACATGTGAATAAACAGAAAGAACATATTAAAAGGCTTACACTCATTCTTGTGTATATAAAGTGAATAGATGATGTGAAGAAGTTAATAGTGTGCTATGTTTGTTTGAGAACACGTTATACTACATGAATACACTCATGTGCATAAATTAAAGACAAACCGACCATGTGCAATCGGAAGAAGAGAAATGGAAAATATAAAGAGGTGGTGTGCGCATGAAAATATTTATACCCATTAGGGTTTGCACACAAGAGGGAAGAAGTGTAATTTTCATTCTCTCTTGCATGCACATGTGTAAGTGGAAGCCTTTAAAGAAGAGAACCAAGACAGTGGGTGAAATTGTGTAAATATGATGAAGAAGTTAATGATAGGGAAGAGTTCATTAAAATTCTGCATACATGATTTCTTGCATACATGAAAAGAAGAAAGGAGAAGAAGTTAATTCTGATAATTCCTATGAATATGATATTTATTTCATGAATAATCACTTATGTTTTTTTGATTATTTACAAATGAAGAATAATTATTAGTGAGTTTATTTATTGCACTAAATAAGACGAAATAAGAAGTATAAGTGTGCATTTGGTTTTGCACTAAAGAAGATAGAATAGCTGGTTGGTTATATGCATGATTCCATGAATGTAATAAGTAAAGAATAGAATTCCAGGTAGCACTGTGATTTCCAACAAATCTCAACATGTGGAAGAATCTATTGGTGTTAAAAACCCTTTTCAACAGAGAGAATACTATATTGGGAGGTGGTATAATGAATTAACAAGGAGCTATAAGTGGTACTTGGTAATCACCAGTTCAAGAAAGTAGAATTATTTCATCCCCCCTTTAAAAGTGCATGGACTCACACTTTCTTAAGGATTATATTCTATGCCATACCACTGTAACTTGTTACTACATTAGAGTGGACAGCCAATTTACTTTTCATACCCATACATGGAAATGATTTTTCTTCTCTTATTGAGTTGTGAACCTTATAAAAATATTGTGTGCATATTTTTAATGCTTTCATTTTATTTCATGAGAGAGAGAAAACAGAAAAAGATAATCAAGATCCAAATAGGTCAATAGGTATAGGGATTAAAAGTTTGAATTGGTTTAAAAGTTCCCCAACTCTGATTCACCCCACCTCTTAGTGTTAGGTATATCCCAAACTAGTCCTCTCAAATAAAATGAACACTACATTCTCAAATAAAGATCTAAATTCTGTGTAATTATACATCAAACTCGTTGTACTTATACCTTCTTGTATGAAAACCCAAATGGTTATTATTTTTTGATTCACTCAAGTCTTCACACATTGGTGTATTTAGAATCTCACTTTATAATTTATACTTCTTAATTCATGTAGTAACACATTCTTTGTGAAAGGAATGACAGAATGGGTTCTTAGAGATTTTTAAAAACTAGGGAGGCCTGTAAAAACTCAACCATACGTTAATGCAATGAATAATTACCCTTTATAGGCTCTCTATTTGACTTTTCACTGACTCTATTAATTCATGAGAGGTACTATTGAGTCCATTATGAAGTCTGTCAATGCGATGAACACTTTTCATTTATATGTTCGCTCTTTATCTATGAATTGAGTATCTTGTTTCAGGAAAATATCAACTGAGCCTTCTACACCACTTGTACATGCAATGAACACTTGACCTTTATGCTATCTGCCTTTATATTTTCCTTCAATCCACTTTTTACTGAACCAAGATGTTGATTTTTCATTTTCCAGAAATATTCCACTGTCAGAGAATCCATGAGTGAAAATAGGTAATGGGGCAGAAGCTCAATGATCCCCACAAACTATCACATTATTTGAAAACAAATTTCTAAACCTAGGGTACATATATCCATTCCCAATTCAAATATAATTTGGAGCATCAGAGGATGTGTGTATAGATTGAGGTCCCAATGCTATGATGGAGTATACAAGTCCCCGTAGTGATAGGAATGATGTTGGAGGGATAAGGTATAGTAGAGAATGATTATTATACCCTTTTGATATTGAGGGTGAGTGAAATATAAATATGAGTGTATTTTTATTTTTTAACAAATTTATTTTACAAATCTGCATGTATTTTACTAGTGATTATTGGGGTATCGATGGTCATAATGGGGACACAATCGTTAATTATTCATATTGTGGGACATACCTTATTAATACGTCCATCAGTAATGCCATGATGTATCAACCTAAATGGATAGATAATCCTCACATGTCCAATCCTTTAGATTCCTTTCATGTAGGATGGATCTCTCACTCATCTCAAACATGTTTCACCTCTAGTGATCTTGTTCGGTTAAAATAATAATAAGTAATTATTAATAAAATATAAAATAACAATGAAACATATATATATATATATATCAATCTACATAAATGTTAAAATTCCTATAATTTTATAAAACAATTAATATACCCAGCATCTCCATGCAGAGGATTTATTGTTGTATCTCCTTGCTCCATATCATGTAACCTCATATTGGTTTGTCTAGTTCAAATAATAATCCTAATGTATAGAAGATTATATATAGTACAAATATATTTGAAAAGATTGATAACATCTGTGATATATGAAATTATAGTGGTCACATGGTTGGTACATACTCCTCTCAACATGTTTCCAAATATGAAAATAAATTAAGATCACGAATTCTAAATTAGAATTAAGAAGCATCCTTGGGATGAAATCCAAAAAATATTGTGAAATGAAATCCTCCCTGGAAGGTACCAAAAAATAATAGTGAGAAATATATGGATTTTAAATCAATTTATTTGAAGGTTAGTTCATCCAAATATACTACTAAGAGGGATGACACTCACAATAACCCATGTGGAAGATCCAAATATACACCCACAGTTTTAAATTACATGTTACTTATATAGACTAAGGATTTGGAATGAATGATAAAATGGAAGATTCACAAGCTAAATCTACTTAAAAAGGGAAATAAAATATCCCACATGATGAAGACAAATTTCTTGAGTGTTTTTCAATAAAATTTAACTCATGTGATAAATATGTTTTGTGTGAGAGATGCAAGAAATATTGTCACATTGCAAAAGGTTTTTTATTCTTACTACTCGAACAAGAATAATTCCTAAATAGTTGTAATAATGTATCATTCATGATTTTTATTATGAAGAAAAACTCTCTACACTATGTAGAATAAAATTTGATGATATCCATGTTTCCTCAAAATAAATTAGAACATATGTTTATATGTGACACCATGAAGACTAGCAAAAATTGAGAAATGTTTTTTTGGAAAGCACCTATACCTTTAATTTTATATTAATAAATAAATTAGGATCCACCTTATTCCATTAATCTTGGTGTATTTTATTTGTTATGATAATGCAGGATATTGAAAGTCAAAAATGTTCTTTGGGGGGAGAAGTATAGAAGCAGTAAGTGACGCTAATTATTGATTTCTAAGCTGATGATGTTACCATCCTTAAATGATTCCCCAATTGAGATTAAAATACTAAAATGATGCAGTATCAGAGTTGATGATGTTAATGAATGTGATTCCATATTCTAGATAGCCATAATAATGATTATTTGATCTTGGTTTGATCTTATTTCTTTTTTATTTTTTAGAACAAATGTTCTAGAAGATCATCCTTAGTGAAGTTGTGATTGTAGTCCAATATGAACTATCATAGTTTAAAGACCCATTATGGTGTATTCTCCATACTAGAATTTGTGGAAATACAATATCACTAGGATCAAACATTATGAAGATACTATGAAATTATTCCCTTGATGAGGATACCAATGAAGAATCTTTAAAAATTATTATTTCAATTAGTATCAAATCTGATTATTCTAGAAATTGCTCGATGATAATGTCTTTCGAAAGGTTATGTCACTCTTAAACTCTCATCCATGGTTATCAAAAATATTTTTTTTTACAAATGGGAGAAATTATATTAATCTATAAAATATAAAATGTGTATTTACCCCATGATCTCTTATCTTGCTTATTGCAGTTGAATGTTTTTGGCCTATTAGCTAGAGTGAGTGCATAAGTTTCAAGTTGATTGTTCATAAAAAGATTAATGTAACATTTCATAATTTCATCCTAGAATGAAATTGATTTTTCCTTGAATAAAATATATGGGTTCTCATTTCTTATTGTGTCATTATTATTTGGTAATGTGAACATTTTTTTAAATCAGGCCCTCTTTTTTACAACACTGGGGATTGCTCAAGTTGAATAAGAGTGAGTTGAGTGATGACATATTTCTTAATTATGGAATGATACCCTTTTTCCGTCTTAAATATTAATTTATTATCAATAAGGGGGAGAGAATGTGAAATTAATGTTTGAAAGGTAAATGGGAGATATAAGAAAATTGTTTTACATATTGAAACATTCATTTGGAACTAAATGTATTTCCAATAGATACAAATTTGGAGATTGAAGATCCAACATTATATGCAGATTACATTTATTGTCAAATGATTTTGATAGGAGGAAAATTAAAATAAATGAAATAGAAATATTACACTGATGTCAATATGATGAACAAGTTCAATTTTAATAGATCTTGGATAAAATCCTCAAGTTTATAAATTCAATGAAACATGTTAATTGTTTGAAGACATTGAACGTTATGTTTATTTCTGGAGAATTTTTATGGATTCCATCATGATGATTCCCAGAGAATAGTTATTGATTAATTCATTGTGATTCCTAGATAATTTTAATGGATCTAGTTTATTAGATGACATGGTTGAGAAATTATCTTAGTTGATAACTCAGAGGATTGATGAACTAATCCTATGTTCAAAATACCGGTGCCCTAAGTGACACATTGTTTACATCATAGAGGGTTGATTTTAAATTCTTTGGAATTTATATTCCAAAAATTAGAGATGAATAGGAATTTAAGGTCATTCATTAAATTAATATTCCATGAGAACCATGAAAATTTTATGTTGTAGATCATTGAGATTTTAGTTTTCATGGAGTAGAAAAATGCCATATAATTAGTGCATGAAGGGTTGATGACAATTAAATGGTTAGGTAGATTTATATTTGAAGAGATATTATGATGGGCTTTATGAATTGTATACTAGAGTTCTATGTGTGGACGTGGACGTGCATTTCATATTGAATTCCATTATATACTTGGTTTTTTAACTATGTATGTTTTTGGGGATTATTTAAAATTATGGATAACCTACTCTCTAACTGGTCAGCCTCAAACAAGATCTTATATCGTACACTGGCTCGATCAGACCAAAAGGAGGCCATCCAGGATAGCTCGTAGGTGGCATGGAGTGTCGTGTGTAAGCCCTGGTCATGACTAAAATTAGGAATGATATGGGCCTATATCCTACAATGAAGTGGGCATAGAGTGTTCCCACAGAATTGGTATTGGGAAATACTAGGATGGAGATAGTTGAATTTTGAAAATCTCCCTACAGTACCTTATTTATATATCATGGAGAAACCGATAGAGATTTCAATGTGGGATGTTTTTTATGATCATTGTTCACTAGTTTAAATAATTTGAGTGGTCAGTGTGGTTTACAAAACCCCATTACCTATTGATTTAAATTCGTACTATCTAGATTGATAATCCATAATAACCTACTCAGTTCTATATAACTTCTTACTCACTACACTTTTTTCTTCATTTCCCTGTTGAGATTGCGTGTGCTAAGGAGTCCGGGTATTTCTAGAATAAACATGGAAAACTATATTCTGATAATGAGATGCATTCTATTTCCTTCCTCCCATCAAATCATACAATATCTACAAAATGTGGGATTTTTCCCAAAAACCTAACCTCAAAGCAATGCAACAAAAGTATTGAAGATGCCCCACATAATTACAATTATAGAATTCCAAAGGTGGTTTTTCTCACCCTCGATGAATGTTGTCGATGGAACCACCTTTAAAACATCCAAATTATCACTTGGGTGGTGGGGGAAGGTTCACTTATCTAGATATATAATTTTGGGTCATACCCCCACCTTGGAAATAGGATTCCCTATTACGTTTTCTCCCAGCATTAGAGTTCCCACAATTTTCCATAGGTATCAACATACTTACTCCCCAAGTTCCACCAGAGATTTCTATTTCATCCATCATCGCTCCATTGACTATATATGTATAATCAATTATACAGATAATGACAATATTTAATTAAATTTTTTTCCATAGCATCAATTAGAAAATGTGTTCCTTCAAGGATTCACTCACAACAAATTCATATTAAAATCAAACAAAATTAATAAATTTATCCACCTGCTCTATTATAGAAAGGTTCTCCTACTTCAGACTGAAATATTCAATCATTAACAGAATTATGAATGTGCGAGGATAGAAATTTTTTTCGAACAATTCCTAGAAATCCACCCATTACATACCTTGGTCCGGTTTAGTCTAAAGTGCTAAATCCCATCATTGGGGTGAAAGATCTTACCATATATACATCACCAACTGGACTTTCAACTCTACTATTGTGCTATGGTAATTAAGGATTCGATTAATCCTTTTTAGCCACACCATGGCATTATATATTCCTAAACCACCCCAAAAGATGGGTTGATTCTACATCATGTATTGGATAGAATGATCCCCTTACATTGGTTCAACCCATCGATTCCCTCTATTAACATCATTATAATCATGGACTATTTTCCATACCAAATATTTGTTCACCTATGTCTATGATGTAACCACATTCTATGATGTTTCATCCATTTGTTTTCTACGCACGCATACAGGGTTCCATTTTCTAGAAACACAACAAACCCTATAAGCCATTATATCTAGAAAATGTGCGCATAAAAATTTCAAATTATATCATAGAGTAATTATTAAAAAAAATTATTTCCAAAATTCATCATTTTCCACATTCAACCAATTTTTAAAAATTTCACCTTATATTTGAAAATTAACACATTTACAAAATAACATAACCATTATCTTGTCCAAATCATCCATCAGAATACAATTTCCACATTTTAAAAAATCATCCCATTTTCAACAAATTAAAAACCATTATTCAAAATGAAATATGTACTCCTAGTACGAAGTTATTTCTATAATGCATGTCATGATATTCTCATTGGCTAAACCCATGACAATGAGATTACACTTCAATATGTGTTTCCAAAACACCTATGTACCCAAATCCCTAGAAACATGAAGTTCAATATAAAAAGGTTAGCTATGTATTTTGATGATATACATTACAATTTCTAACAATTCTATTCATTTCTACCAACCTGACTCAAGGAAAGAACATAAATTGATTTCAACTCCAAAAATGACACATCTTAAAAAAATTGTATCTCAAGGACCGAAAAGGATATTAACACTTGTTTCACAAAAATATTTGGACGGACCAACACCCATAAAGATTTTAACATCATACCCATCCTCATTCACTTGAGTAGAGGTGGAATTTCTACATGGAATTATGCAACATCCCCAAGGTTCTAAAGGATGGAAAGAAATTCCAAGGGTTTCAATACAATTGGGGGATGATTTTCCATTTGAAAATAAAAAATTCACAACCACATTTTCCATAACCAAAACCACTATATGATTATTGATGAAAATGTAAAATAACTCAAGTTAAACCATTAATACCAAAACCAAACTAAAAAAGGGTACCGCAATAGAAGACTACTAACATCAATGTGTATAGTGTAAAATTAATCTGACAGAAACATATAAGTCATCAAAGACATGACTCCATGATCCGACATCAACTCTAAGTATCACTGAGAACCATTGAAGAAGTGTGATGCTTTCCATTTACATGTGAATTGTTAAACATAATCTACAAAATATCCAAATTTCCAAAGAATGCGTGAGTAATTAAACTCATTAGATCTCCACCAATTACTTCCCTACTCATTCCATAAGGGTAGAAAAAGTTATAAAAATTGTATAAAACAATTTATATAATTTTTTTGAATATTGCCATTGTTTAAATTGAAGCCAACATGTTTTACACTAAAACATGTTTCCAATCATAAGAGTTTTCTATATAAAGAAAACAAAACATTTCTTATACCATTTTACATTCCTTTTTGGCATACCTATTCTATCGTTCACCACACACACACGCATGCATTATTCTCAAATTGTTCTATAATCTTTAGTGGTTTCTCTTCCATCCACTATGTTATCACTACATAGCCATTCTCTTTATTCCCCAATGGCACACACTTATTATTCAGGGTCATGTACCTTTGTACCCCAATGTTATATTCCATATATATAGGGTAATGCCAAAATCATGAACCCAAACAACCCATGTATTTCAAAACCATTTCAAACAAACCAATTCATTACATTTCAATAAAATCATTCCTTTATTGAAAACCTTTACAACAAACAATTTTACCAAATCCAGGAAATACATATATTAAAATCAAGAAACTAATCCATTTGAAAAACCAATTTCCAAAAAACCACAAACCATCAATAAAGAGGGTTTTAACCATGCTTTTCACACAAATTTAACAAACTATTTTATGAAATTTAAAAAATTGGAAAATAATCATTTATGATCTAATTAGTGTAGTTGATATTGAAGCCACCTACCTATATAGTTTTTGAGAAAACAATGAACATCATGAAAACTCCCATAAAACTGGGTTGAATCTCAAAAGCCCACCTTAGATCTCTTCCCATATAATCGAAAAGGATAAATATAGCCATTATTTACATCAAAAAACTTATATCTATCCACATAAGACTGTATCTAAGAATATAAGAAAGGGAGGAATGTATATCTAAGAAAAACTATGAAACAATACAACCAAAAGACACTTACTGAGGGAATCAGGCATCAACACAACATGAAACTCCTTTGGATCACTTATAAATTGATGGGAAAATAATCAGGGACCGCTGGGAGGATTAAATACTAATTTACGGTTGATTTGGAGCAAAAAGGATGTGTTTAAACTTAATCCCATACAATATCATCTTTTTAGGAACATATTTTCAAACCATTCATGATTAGTCACGCGGTTAGGAAAACCATGTGATGACCATGTTCCAGTCTCTTACTCGGGTAGTATCTTGCACAGTCGGCCCACACATTTAGAAAAAGAATGTGCCAACCAGTAAAAAACTCTTTCTCTTGCTTTGAATAGTTACTTCTGTGTAGTCACACAGTTTTCCAAACAGTTCACCTAACCTGACCCCTAGTCTCATTGTGTACAGTTTTTTAGGAGTTTCATAGCTTTCACTAATTGTGGTCCAACCGATAACCTGTATAAAATCCCCAAAAAAATTACAAAAATCCTTCCAAACCCTCCCACACATAACACATACACATTAAATACATAAAATACATAATGAAATTGTAACATTCTAAAAACTTAGGGTGTTACGATGAAGGATAACCACACCATATAATTAGTGTTTGAAGGGTTAAAAATGAAGAAATGGTTATATGGATTTATATTTGAATAGAAATTGTGATGGTTGGGATGATTTTTTTTGATTCATAGCATTAGACATCATTCTTGAGCAATTATGTATTTTTTTAACTCTGATGATTGATGAACTGATCCTAATTTTAAAGTACATGTTTCATAACAGATGCATTGTTTAAAACAAAGGAGAAATTTTATTTGATGATCATTGGAATTTCTATTCCAAAATGTATTTAATTAGTTGACTAGAGGTTCATGTGTTATTTTAATGTTTCATGTGAACCATGGGAGTTTTATCTTGAGGAATATTGAGATTTTTGTTTTAATAAAGGATAACAACACAAATATAATTAGTGCATGAAGGGTTAGAGATGAATTAATTTTTAGATGGCGTTATATATGAAGGGAAATTGTGAAGGGCTTGAAAAATCATTATGGATTCAGTGCATTGGATGTAACGCGTGAGAAATGTAACACCCCAATATTCTACGGTACGTTTCCCTTCGAATAATGCGATAGCGTGTGTTGTACGCAACCTCGAGTTCTAACACACACCACAACTAATTAAACTAGCCATTGTGAATAGTAATACCTACTTTTTGAAATCATATATATTCTATATTTCAAAATGGACTTAATTTTTGGATTCGGAATATCAAAATTAGCCTAGGGTGAAATTTTGGTACATTTCGGATAACTTTCATATTTTGATGAATAGTGAAAATTACTAAATTTTAATTAAAAACAACTTTTTTAATCAAAATAATTAATAGTGATAAATTGTGAATTTGAGTGGTTTTAAAGTATATTTAGAATATATTTTTACCATTTAATATAATCTTGGTCATTGGACATAATTTTACAATTAAACCGAACATAAACAAGTGTCAATCTTTTGATAGTTATTATCTCTTAAAAACACGCTTTTTGTTTTGACAGCGGGAATTAATTTTAAATTAATTTCCGCGACTTCTGTGTTTTGAATTTAGAAAAATGGATTCCATATTTGGAATCAGGATGTTCAAATTATGTAAATAGGTAACTTTTATTTTTAGACATTTTGAATAATTACTGCGGTAAATATTTTATTTACCATGGTTAAGGGTAAATCCGGTAAATAAGGGTTAAAAAAAATAATATTATAATAATACTAAATTACCCTAAAACGTGTCTTAACCCTATTGGTTGATACATGGTCGACCATGGGCATCTTTGGGTCTATTTTGGGACCCCATGGATCCACTTGTAAGTGATAATGACACATTATATTAATAAAGTTAAAATACAAATAAAAATGCCATAAGCTTATATCTTTTAGAAGAACAATTTTTACATAGGGTTATACATGTTGGATTTTCGATTATAAATATTCATTAGAAAGCTAAAACGATTTCCTACATAATGATATTTTATTTATAATTTTTAGACATTATATAATTTATTTTATTTATGACACAATGATGATGCAGTAATTACTAAAATAGTGAAAAATAAAAATAATTGATCTTATAAATACCCAAATAATTATAATATGAAACTTTTAATGAATTAAACTAATTTTCTATGATAATATGATATATTAGGATTGATTTAATTGACTTTGTTCGAAGTAATCAATCTGTTAGGAGTTTCACAAAAATCAACTATTGAATAGTGTCAAAATTGACATAAAAGAGTTCTTAAAACAAATATTATATTATTAATTGATATTAAATTCCTAAAAATCTAAGGTTCGGCCAAGAGACTTATATTATGATAGGTTCCTCATTAATGGACCACTTGTGGGTCGCTTGGATGTATATAGTAAGTTTATTAACCATATTATATAAAAATACAAAGAGACATTGTAAAAGTGAAACTAATTAACTTAGAGTTAATACTTAAAGATAAGGTTAATATAAGTACCCAAACCTGTCTAAATTCTATTGGATGAGTTGTTTTCGACCTATCCCCACCTCATCCTTTGAATAGTCAACTTTGGAGCCTTTGTAAACCGAATATGAATTTATTATAAATTAATATTTCTAACTTTTCCAAAGGTGCCCCTCACCCCTCTAAAAAAGGGCACTCCTCCTTCTCATTTCTTCACACATTCAAAGCCTTTTGGTTCGGCCAAACTCTGCCCAAATACTCTCCAAAAATCCCTCACTACAACCTAGAGGCCTTAGTTTGATCAGAAAGCCAACCTAAGGAGCCCTTTTGATCAAATCAAAAGGAAGAACCCGAAGAAGAGGTAATGATTTCACCACCCTTTTCTAAGTTCATTTATTCTTCCACTTCTTCTTCCTTTGTTCTTACCATTCTGAAATAATAACTCCAGTATCTCACATATACTGTGATGTTATTATAAATATGGTACAATCATATTCAGTATTCTATCCACCCTTTGAATAACATGTCACCATACGTGCGTACGTACGGCTTACCGTCTCCACGTCGTGGTGTAATTGTTATTCAATATAATATTATTTGGATGGGTATAATAATGATGTGTAACTCATGTAAATAATAAATATAACATGTTAATGATTCTGTATATATGATATACCATCCATTTATATATTATTTTAATATCAAAAGAATGATATTGTCGCTCGTGCGTACGTACGGACTACCGTCTCCACGAACGCGATGAGATTCATTCTCCATCGTATCCATTCAAGTATAATTATCATTTGATGATTTAAAAATGATGTTTAAGGACTGTATATCATTCTGGATATGAATAAGATACAACAACCATGACTTATGTAACAAAACATATAAAAGAAAATGAGTAAGTTAACTCCCGAAACGACGATAATTCTAAGATATTATTAACAAATCAATGTTAAAAGATCATATATGATATCATATTAATATATATGATTCTTGTATAATTTAATAACAACTATTTCACCATTATACAGGAGGTTAACCTACCCCAACCAAGGAAAAGTACAAGGTAAGGGTTATTTCACAATCTCTTCATTATCCGAGGTTGTTTATACGTAATAATCTACTGGGATATCTTTATCATCCACATCCATGTTTCTTAAAAATGTATTTCAAAACATTTTTACTATTTACAAGAATATGGGTTAAATTCATTTATACCCTTTTTTGACTTTTTATAAGAGGTTTATAAAGGAATCTTTCCGTCGTTTTCAAAACAAGGTCCTTTTTAACCTTTTCGATAGAATTGAGGTAAGAATGTTTTTTTAACTTATACGGCGGGTGCGGTTATTTTACGCCGTTATAAAATCTTCAAAGCTTTCCTTACAAGCTTATAAGAATATTTTCAAAGAAAATGTTTTATTTTATATGGATCTTAAATTATTTCAAAATAAAAGGAGATATTTCTTTAAAAAGAATTTTGATTTCATCTATGTCAACATCCTTTGATGGATTTTAAGATTATTTGAAGTTGATTTATTATGATACAAAACTTCTATATTGTATTGAAGGTTTTGTGATATGTTTGACTATGGATGTGCTATTTTTATACCATTCATAGTTTATTGTGAAAGTATTGACATTTCGTATGCTAGTTTTAATACGAATGTTTATGTTATGTTTAAACCTTTTCATATGGGAATGCATTGGACTTAATAAGTGACGGGTGGAGCCCGCTATAGCTCCTCGATGCATCGGTAGGTCTCATGAGACAAACTAGTGTCTTGGCACAAGGCCTTGACAAAATCTTATTTGTAGTCTTGGCACGAGGCCTTGGCTATGTGGTTATGATAGTCTGGCATTATGCATTCCAACATTATGAAAGTGGTTATTGATATTGCATGTGATTATTCGATTAGTAGAATATCCATGTGAACAAGTAAATGCCATTATTTCATTTTACTTTTGCTATACTATGTTGAAGTTCAATTTTAAAAGGCTTTTGTTTTATTAATTCATTGCCTTAAATGTTTATGCTTATTTTGAATGTTCCGCTATATTGTTATCCTTACTGGGCATTTGAGCTCACCCCTTTTCTATGTTTTATTTTTCCCAGGTAGTGAAGAGGTAATTTATGAATGACTTGCAGGGATATTATGAGGGGTTAATAGTGTGGATATGAAGACTTTGTTGTTGTAGTAGTTTTTCACTTTGAAATGTAATGTAAAACTTTATGATTATATCTAGTGTTTCCAAGGCTACTAAACCAATCGGTCTTTCGAGATTTGATCTTTCTTGTGATCATGCCAATGTTATGTAATTATTGCACCGACTCTGGGTAGCTGGGGTCGGGGCGTTACAGTTGGTATCAGAGGGAGGTTTAGTACAAACCTTGGAAGCTAGATTTAGATAAACTCTGATTAGAGCACGTAGACTTAAGATGAACTTTGAGGATTAGTATAGAAGAACTTCCTAGAATTTTGGTATTGTAGAGATTTTGTGAGTTTTCCGAGCAATACATCCCTGTCTGGATACGAGCAGGTAGAGGCGGCTCTGGCACAGATGTACCTAGGGGTAAAACCCGAAAACACCGCTTTGAGCTAGACTCGAACGGGAACTGGTGCACGACAACGGGCCTTGCTGCACTCTTGGTTACGACACTCCCGGGGGATATGCTTAGGATAACTCTCATTATCTTTACAAATCATTATGAAGGGTTTATGAGTATATACTTCCTCAAAGAAAAACATTTTTATGATTATGGATTATATCCATAAATAGTTCAATTTATGTTAAGTGTTTTATAAGTATGGGATTATGTATTTTGATTCATAAACTGATCTAGTTTATGCCATTGTTTAGAAATGGCGCCTAGTGGAAGAAATGGAAAACGTATCAATACGCGCACTCCATGTAGGGATTGCCCTCCTGCTCAAGATAATTATAGTGGGGCTGGTGATGCAACTGGTGCCGATCAGCTAATCACCATACTGGGACAACTTACTCAGGTTATGAATAATAACCTTACCCGTATGGAGCACCCTGATCCGCAGCGTGGAGGATCAATGTTAGATCGATTCATGAGACAACAACCACCAACGTTCAATGGGAGTACAAATCCCTTAGTAGCTGAGCAATGGATATTTTCCCTAGAGAAAATATTTCAGGCTTTGGGGAGTAGCGAAAGGGAAAAAGTTACCATGGCAGTTTACCGCCTCACTGGAGATGCTGATCAATGGTGGTCATTGATTCAAAACATGAAGGAAGATGATGAAGTATCAAACATGGAATGGAGGGAGTTCAAAGATCTGTTTTTAGAAAAATACTTCCCTCGCGACCATCGAGCAGATATGGAAAGGCAATTTCTGAGTCTGAGACAAAAGGAGGACGAGAATGTCACAATGTATGAGGCTAACTTTACAAGGTTAGCGAGGTACGCTGGTGATTATATTCGCAACCCAAGAAGTAAGATTGATCGTTTCTTTGATGGGTTAAAACCATTTCTCCGTCGAGCATTAGTCTCACAATCCTTTTCATCGTACGAAGACATTGTCTCATGTGCTATCAAGACCGAAAAAGAATTCTCTAAGTCTTATGACTTTAAAGCGAAGCAAGAGAAGAAGAGACCTGCTGATCAATCTGGGAATGGAAATAAGGGGAAGAAGGGAAAGGTTGAATATCCATCTTGTGGTAAGTGCGGGAAGAAACACCCCGGTGCTTGCCTGAAGGGAATGGGAGTCTGTTACAAGTGTGGTGAAAAAGGCCACCAAGCTCATGATTGCAAGGGGAAGAAGGAAGCTACCAACGTTCAGTGCTACAATTGCAGGGAGATGGGGCATTATGCAAATGCATGTCCTAAGCGTCAGGAGAACTTACGTCAGAAAAGGCCAAGGGATCAAGGCCAGGCTTATGCTATCACTACTGCTGAGGTAGAAGCTCCGAAAGACGTGGTGGCAGGTAATTTAATGGTTTCCTCAAGTTTAGCAAATGCATTATTTGATTCTGGATCATCGCATTGTTTCATATCTTCCCAGTTTGCTAAGAAAATTAGATATTTCCAATTTGATTTAATAAGGGAGTTGTCAGTTAAAACTCCTAAGGGAAGTATCGTTGCAACAAAGTTTTGTGAATCAGTCCCCATTAGAGCACATAAATTTTCTTTATCTGCTGATCTCATCGTCATACCTATGATCGAGTTTGATATAATCCTCGGTATGGACTAGCTTTCGGACTATGATGCGAAGATTTATTGTAAGAAGAAAGAGGTTACAATTCTTGATGATAATGATAAGGAACACCTTATTTTTAGAGCAGAATCGTCACCACCTAATTCTTATTTAGATCCACCCTCAATAGCTCAACTAAATTCAATTATTGGGGAGGAAGAGAATGAAATAACTGTGGGTGAGGAAAGGAATGTTCAAATAGAGGATGTACCTGTTGTGAAAGAATTTGTAGATGTATTTCCAGAAGATTTACCTGGACATCCTCCAGAACGAGAAGTTGAGTTTTCTATTGATTTGATTGCTGGATCAAGGCCTATATCGAAGACCCCTTATAGAATGGCCACTGTAGAGTTAGTCGAACTAAAGAAACAACTAGAGGAATTGAGTAATAAGGGATTTATTCGCCCTAGTGTTTCTCCATGGGGAGCCCCTGTTCTTTTTGTTAAAAAGAAAGATGGATCTATGAGGTTATGTATCGACTACAGGGAGATCAATGCTATAACGATAAAGAACAAGTATCCCCTACCTCGTATTGATGATTTATTTGACCAACTGCATGGAGCTCAATACTTTTCAAAGATTGACCTTCGATCTGGATACCATCAGTTGTGTGTGAAGAAGGAAGACATTCCGAAAACAGCATTTCGAACCAGGTACGGGCATTATGAGTTTACTGTAATGCCGTTTGGATTGACTAATGCACCCTCTGTATTCATGGATCTGATGAATAGAGTTTTCAAGGAGTATCTCGATGAATTTGTGGTGGTATTTATTGATGATATCATGGTATACTCCAAAACCTACAAAGATCATGAAAATCACTTGCGCATTATCTTGAAGACTCTGAGGAGGCATGAATTATATGGGAAGTTTAGCAAGTGTGAATTCTGGCTTCAGGAGATTTCTTTTCTTGGCCATATTGTCTCTAAAGATGGAATCTCTGTTGATCCTTCTAAGACCAAGGCAATCCAAGAATGGCCAGCACCTACGAGTATAACTGAGGTACGTAGTTTTATTGGTTTGGCAGGTTATTATCGACGTTTCGTCCAGAATTTTGCCCGATTGGCTAACCCATTAACGAAGCTCACACGTAAAGGGGTTAAATTTGTTTGGACAAAAGAGTGTGAAGAATGTTTCGAAGAACTGAAGAGAAGATTAGTCAATGCTCCTATATTGACTCTACCATCGGGGAATGATGGGTTCGTTATTTATAGTGATGCATCGAAGAAAGGACTTGGCTGTGTCCTCATGCAGAATGATAGAGTTATTGCCTATGCATCACGACAGTTGAAAATTCATGAACAAAACTATCCTACTCATGATCTTGAGTTAGCAGCTGTGATATTTGCTTTGAAGATATGGAGGCACTACCTCTATGGTGAAAAATGTGAGATTTATACTGATCACAAGAGTTTGAAGTATATTTTCTCACAAAAAGAACTCAACATGAGGCAAAGGAGATGGCTTGAATTACTCAAGGATTATGATTGTACGATACACTACCACCCGGGGAAGGCAAACAAGGTGGCAAATGCTTTGAGTAGAAAAGACCATGGAGTTTTGAACAATATGAGAATTGAAAGGGATCCAATTTTCATGGATCTAGTGAAAATGGACATGGGAATAACCAGGGAAGGTGAAACATCAATGCTTTTTCAAATGGTTGCCAAACCATCTTTACTAGAAAGGATTAAGAGTTCTCAGACTGATAATGAAGAATTCCAAAAGAAGATTAAAGCTGTGAATGATGGGAGATTGAGAGACTTTGTGTATGAAGATGGAATTTTGAAATTCGGGAAGAGACTTTGTGTTCCCAATATACCTGATCTAAAAAGGGAATTACTGGATGATGCTCATAGTTCCAATTTCTCTATACACCCTGGGAGCACCAAAATGTATAGAGATTTGAAGGAACATTTTTGGTGGGACAACATGAAGAGGGAGATTGCTGATTTTGTGTCAAGATGTATGGTTTGTCAACAAGTGAAAGCTGGAAGGCAACAGCCTGGAGGAGTCATGCAACCGCTTCCCATACCGGAGTGGAAATGGGACAATATTACAATGGACTTTGTCATGGGGCTACCAAAGACTCCTAGAAGGAACGATGCAATATGGGTTATTGTTGATCGTCTTACCAAGTCAGCACATTTTCTTGCTATAAGAGAAGATCTACCCCTGGAACGTCTAGCAAGACTATACATTAATGAAGTTGTGAGACTTCATGGAGTACCCCTATCGATTGTTTCTGATCGTGATCCCCGTTTTACTTCAAGATTTTGGAAAAGTCTTCAAAAATCCCTGGATACTGAACTTCATTTGAGCACTGCTTACCACCCTCAGACAGACGGACAATCAGAACGGACTATTCAGACCTTAGAAGACATGTTGAGATCTTGCTCACTTGACTTTCAGGGTATGTGGGATCAATATTTACCACTAGTAGAATTTTCCTATAACAATAGCTTCCATTCGAGTATTCAGATGGCACCATATGAAGCGTTATACGGAAAGAGATGTTGTACACCAACCTGTTGGGATGACGTTGGTGAAAGAAAACTTGTAGGCCCAGAACTGGTGGAGGAAACGGTGGAAAAGGTGAAGGTAATCCAAAATCACATTAAAGCAGCTCAAAGTAGGCAGAAGAGCTATGCCGATAATCGAAGGAAGGATTTGGAATTTCAAGTCGGTGATCATGTTTTTCTGAAGGTATCTTCGTGGAAGGGAGTCATACGTTTTGGTAAGAAAGGTAAATTGAGTCCCAGGTACATCGGACCTTTCGAAATTCTAGAACGAATTGGGGTTGTAGCTTACCAATTGGCAATGCCGCCAAGTCTCTCCAAAGTTCACGATGTGTTCCACGTATCTCTATTGAGGAAATACATGCCTGATCCGACGCATGTACTCACCTATGAAGATTTAGAACTGGAACCCGATCTGTCATATTGCGAAGAGCCCATCAAGATTCTTGATACGAGAGAACAAGTGCTGAGAAACCGGACGACGCGTCTGGTAAAAGTTTTGTGGAGGAATCATAAGATGGAAGAGGCAACGTGGGAACCCGAGGAACTTATGATGAAGAACCACCCGAGTCTTTTTATGCAGTAATACCCTAGAAATTGCGAGGACACAATTATTTGAAGGAGGGGAGAATGTAACACCCCAATCTTCTACGGTACGTTTCCCTTCGAATAATGCGATAGCGTGTGTTGTACGCAACCTCGAGTTCTAACACACACCACAACTAATTAAACTAGCCGTTGTGAATAGTAATACCTACTTTTTGAAATCATATATATTCTATATTTCAAAATGGACTTAATTTTTGGTTTCGGAATATCAAAATTATCCTAGGGTGAAATTTTGGTACATTTCGGATAACTTTCATATTTTGATGAATAGTGAAAATTACTAAATTTTAATTAAAAACAACTTTTTTAATCAAAATAATTAATAGTGATAAATTGTGAATTTGAGTGGTTTTAAAGTATATTTAGAATATATTTTTACCATTTAATATAATCTTGGTCATTGGACATAATTTTAAAATTAAACCGAACATAAACAAGTGTCAATCTTTTGATAGTTATTATCTCTTAAAAACACGCTTTTTGTTTTGACAGCGGGAATTAATTTTAAATTAATTTCTGCCACTTCTGTGTTTTGAATTTAGAAAAATGGATTCCATATTTGGAATCCGGATGTTCAAATTATGTAAATAGGTAACTTTTATTTTTAGACATTTTGAATAATTACTGCGGTAAATATTTTATTTACCATGGTTAAGGGTAAATCCGGTAAATAAGGGTTAAAAAAAATAATATTATAATAATACTAAATTACCCTAAAACGTGTCTTAACCCTATTGGTTGATACATGGTCGACCATGGGCATCTTTGGGTCTATTTTGGGACCCCATGGATCCACTTGTAAGTGATAATGACACATTATATTAATAAAGTTAAAATAAAAATAAAAATGCCATAAGCTTATATCTTTTAGAAGAACAATTTTTACATAGGGTTATACATGTTGGATTTTCGATTATAAATATTCATTAAAAGCTAAAACGATTTCCTACATAATGATATTTTATTTAGAATTTTTAGACATTATATAATTTATTTTATTTATGACACAATGATGATGCAGTAATTACTAAAATAGTGAAAAATAAAAATAATTGATCTTATAAATACCCAAATAATTATAATATGAAACTTTTAATGAATTAAACTAATTTTCTATGATAATATGATATATTAGGATTGATTTAATTGACTTTGTTCGAAGTAATCAATCTGTTAGGAGTTTCACAAAAATCAACTATTGAATAGTGTCAAAATTGACATAAAAGAGTTCTTAAAACAAATATTATATTATTAATTGATATTAAATTCCTAAAATTCTAAGGTTCGGCCAAGAGACTTATATTATGATAGGTTCCTCATTAATGGACCACTTGGGGGTCGCTTGGATGTATATAGTAAGTTTATTAACCATATTATATAAAAATACAAAGAGACATTGTAAAAGTGAAACTAATTAACTTAGAGTTAATACTTAAAGATAAGGTTAATATAAGTACCCAAACCTGTCTAAATTCTATTGGATGAGTTGTTTTCGACCTATCCCCACCTCATCCTCTGAATAGTCAACTTTGGAGCCTTTGTAAACCGAATATGAATTTATTATAAATTAATATTTCTAACTTTTCCAAAGGTGCCCCTCACCCCTCTTATAAAAGGGCACTCCTCCTTCTCATTTCTTCACACCTTCAAAGCCTTTTGGTTCGGCCAAACTCTGCCCAAATACTCTCCCAACATCCCTCACTACAACCTAGAGGCCTTAGTTTGATCAGAAAGACAACCTAAGGAGCCCTTTTGATCAAATCAAAAGGAAGAACCCGAAGAAGAGGTAATGATTTCACCACCCTTTTCTAAGTTCATTTCTTCTTCCACTTCTTCTTCCTTTGTTCTTACCATTCTGAAATAATAACTCCAGTATCTCACATATACTGTGATGTTATTATAAATATGGTACAATCATATTCAGTATTCTATCCACCCTTTGAATAACATGTCACCATACGTGCGTACGTACGGCTTACCGTCTCCACGTCGTGGTGTAATTGTTATTCAATATAATATTATTTGGATGGGTATAATAATGATGTGTAACTCATGTAAATAATAAATATAACATGTTAATGATTCTGTATATATGATATACCATCCATTTATATATTATTTTAATATCAAAAGAATGATATTGTCGCTCGTGCGTACGTACGGACTACCGTCTCCACGAACGCGATGAGATTCATTCTCCATCGTATCCATTCAAGTATAATTATCATTTGATGATTTAAAAATGATGTTTAAGGACTGTATATCATTCTGGATATGAATAAGATACAACAACCGTGGCTTATGTAACAAAACATATAAAAGAAAATGAGTAAGTTAACTCCCGAAACGACGATAATTCTAAGATATTATTAACAAATCAATGTTAAAATATCATATATGATATCATATTAATATATATGATTCTTGTATAATTTAATAACAACTATTTCACCATTATACAGGAGGTTAACCTACCCCAACCAAGGAAAAGTACAAGGTAAGGGTTATTTCACAATCTCTTCATTATCCGAGGTTGTTTATACGTAATAATCTACTAGGATATCTTTATCATCCACATCCATGTTTCTTAAAAATGTATTTCAAAACATTTTTACTATTTACAAGAATATGGGTTAAATTCATTTATACCCTTGTTTGACTTTTTATAAGAGGTTTATAAAGGAATCTTTCCGTCGTTTTCAAAACAAGGTCCTTTTTAACCTTTTCGACAGAATTGAGGTAAGAATGTTTTTTTAACTTATACGGCGGGTGCGGTTATTTTACGCCGTTATAAAATCTTCAAAGCTTTCCTTACAAGCTTATAAGAATATTTTCAAAGAAAATGTTTTATTTTATATGGATCTTAAATTATTTCAAAATAAAAGGAGATATTTCTTTAAAAAGAATTTTGATTTCATCTATGTCAACATCCTTTGATGGATTTTAAGATTATTTGAAGTTGATTTATCATGATACAAAACTTCTATATTGTATTGAAGGTTTTGTGATATGTTTGACTGTGGATGTGATATTTTTATACCATTCATAGTTTATTGTGAAAGTATTGACATTTCGTATGCTAGTTTTAATACGAATGTTTATGTTATGTTTAAACCTTTTCATATGGGAATGCATTGGACTTAATAAGTGACGGGTGGAGCCCGCTATAGCTCCTCGATGCATCGGTAGGTCTCATGAGACAAACTAGTGTCTTGGCACAAGGCCTTGACAAAATCTTATTTGTAGTCTTGGCACGAGGCCTTGGCTATGTGGTTATGATAGTCTGGCATTATGCATTCCAACATTATGAAAGTGGTTATTGATATTGCATGTGATTATTCGATTAGTAGAATATCCATGTGAACAAGTAAATGCCATTATTTCATTTTACTTTTGCCATACTATGTTGAAGTTCAATTTTAAAAGGCTTTTGTTTTATTAATTCATTGCCTTAAATGTTTATGCTTATTTTGAATGTTCCGCTATATTGTTATCCTTACTGGGCATTTGAGCTCACCCCTTTTCTATGTTTTATTTTTCCCAGGTAGTGAAGAAGTAATTTATGAATGACTTGCAGGGATATTATGTGGGGTTAATAGTGTGGATATGAAGACTTTGTTGTTGTAGTAGTCATTCACTTTGAAATGTAATGTAAAACTTTATGATTATATCTAGTGTTTCCTAGGCTACTAAACCAATCGGTCTTTCTAGATTTGATCTTTCTTGTGATCATGCCAATGTTATGTAATTATTGCACCGACTCTGGGTAGCTGGGGTCGGGGCGTTACAAGAAATTACCCATTTTTTAAACTACTATTATCGATGAACTCATCCTATGTTCAAATTACATGTGTCATAAGTGAAACATTGACTAGAAAAAAGAATAAGGATGATTTGATATTATTTGGAATTTTTTATTCCAAAAAGTATATAAGTAGATGAATTGAAGAAAATGAATTATTTTAAGGTTTCATGAGAATAATGAAATTGTTAAATTGTGGAACTTTGAGACTATAGTTTTCATGAAGGATAACCACACCATATAATTAGTGCATTGAGGATTAAAGATGAATAATTGGTTTTACGACATTATATTTGAAGATAATTTGTGAAGGGCTTCAAGAATTGTAACGAATTCAAATAAATGTATGTGAATCTTTATAAATTATCTATTGTTGTTAATTTTTATGATTTATGAACTTATACTAGGTTCAAAATAAATGTGTCATAATTCAGACATTGTTTACAATAAAAGAATAAGGATTATTGTTTGTTCATTGGAATTTGAATTCCAAAAAGTATAGATGAAGATGAATTGAAGGTCATGAATTATTTTCATGTTTCATGAGAACCATGAAAGTGTTATCATTAGAAACATTGATATTGTAGTTTTCATGACGGAGATCCATGCCATATAATAAGGGCATAAAGGGTTAACGATTATGAAATGGTCAGATGGATTTATATATAAATGGAAATTGTTAAGGGATTGAATAATTCTATAAAGAAGTTCTATGTGTGGATATATAAATCCATTTAATATCAAAATAAATTATATATATTATATTTTAACTGGGTTTATGTTGGGTTTTTTTAAAATTTATTGGTTCAGATGACATTCTAGCCTCAACCGAGAGTTTTACGGGACACTGGGTTGACACGTCCACTGAAGTCCATCTGGGTAAGCATGCAGGAAATATATAATGTTGTGTGTAGGCCACGTGTACCCCCTGAGGCATGCATGATGTGGCATAATATCTCACAGTAATGTTGGAGTATATAATTCCCATAGAACTGGTACAGGGTTTTATAGGGAGGGGAGGAGGGGAATTCTGATCAACTCCCCATAGTGCTTTATTTATATAGTGTAGATAAACCGAGATATTATTTGATGTGGAAGATCCAAATTTGCACCCACATATTAAAATTACTTGTTAGTTATCTTGACTAATGATTTTGAATGAATGAGAAAAATTGAACATGAAAAAGCTAAATGTATTTAAATAAGAGAAAGAAAATATCCCACAGGGTGAAGACAAATTTCCTGAGTTTTTTTCAATGAAATGTAATTCTTGTGTTATTGTTGTTTTGTGTGAGAGATGAATGAAATATAGTCACCTTGAAAAATTATTTTTAGACTTTACTACTAGATCAAGAAGCATTCTTAAAAAGGTGTAATAATGTATCATACATGAAGTCTGTTATGAAGAAAAATTGTCCACGCCTTGTAGAATATAATGTGAAGATATCCATGTTGCCTCAAAATAAATCATAACAGATGTTCAGATATGAAACAATGAATATTGGGGAAAGTAGGGAAACTTCTCTAGGAGAACATATCTTCCTTTCTCTTCATATTAATAAATATGGTAGGATCCACCTTATTCCCATAATCATTGAGTATTTTATTTCATCATATAATGTTGGGAATTGAAGGTGAATAATGTTATTAGGGGGAGAATATGAGAATTAGTTAGTGCTATTAATTCTTAATTTCTAAACTGAATAAGCTACCATCCCGGAATTATTCCTCAATTGATACTAAAATACTGATATAATGTAGTATCATAATTGATGATGTTAAAGAATGTGATTCCCTATTCTATATATCCATGATAAAAAGTATTCCATCCCGGATTGATCTTATTTCTCGGTAATTTGTAGAACAAATGTTCTATAAGATCATTCTTGCTAAAGATGTGATAGTTTTCCAATATGGACTTTAACATGTTGAAGACCCATTTTGGTGTATGCTCTATACTATAATTTCATGAAATCCAATATTTATGAGATCACCCATTATAAATATAATGTGAAAGGTTTACCTTGAGGGGGAGACCAATAAAAAATCTTACAAATTTATTATTGAAATTAGTTTCAAATTTGATTATTCTATAAATTGCTTGAAGATAATATCATTGGAAATAATATGTCAATCTTAATTTCTCATCCTTGGTTATCAAAACTAATTTTTTTTACAAAGGGGAAAAATTAAATTAATTTATAGTATATGAAATGTGGATATCCCCCAAGGTCTCATATACTTCCTTTTGCACTATATTTTATTCCTTTATTTTTTAAACTGTGTGAATGAGTTTCTTGTTAATTTTTCTTAAAAATAATTATCTAACTATTAGTAACTTCATCCTATAATAAAGCTGAATAGTCCTTGAATAAATGTATACGGGTTCTAATTTATTTTTTTGTTATGATTATTTGCTAATGGGATACATTGTTTTATAAATCAAGTCCTCTTGTTTTCTATATTGAGCATAGCTTAAGTTGACTTAGAGTGAAATGAGTGATGACACATTTCAGAATTATGGAATGATAACCTTTTTTCCTATTATGTTTTTATTTCATATCAATAAAGGGAAGATAAATTGAAATTTATGTTTTTTTACGAAAATGGGGAATATAATAAAATACTTCTACATATAGAAAAAATAATTTTGAACTGATGGTATTTCCAATAAATAAAAAGGTAGAGATTGAAGATCAAATTTATTTATAGATTGTATTTATTGTAAAATGATTTTGATTTGTGGACAATGATCATAAATGAAATAGTAATATTAAATTGATATCAATATGATGAACAAGTTCAATGTTAATGGAGCTTAGATGAAATCTATATGTATAGAAATTTAATGATACATGTGAAGTGTTTTATGACTTTGAAATTTATGGTTATGTTTGGAGAATTGTTAGGGATTCCATCATGATGATTCTTCGAGAATAGTTATGGATTTATTCATCATGATTCCCAGAGGATTGTTATGGATTCAGTTTATTAGTTGTCATTCACGAGAAATTGTCTTAGTTGTTAACTCTGATGATTGATGAACTGATCCTAGGTTCAAAATACATGTTTCATAAGTGACTCATTTTTTACATTAAATAATAACGTTGGTTTTATGTCCATTGGAATTAATATTCCAAAAATTAGATAAGAAGAATAATTGAAGGCCATGCATTACATTAATGTTCCATGAGAACCATGAAACTGTTAACTTGTGGAAGATTGAGATTTTCTTTTTTATTAAGGAGAACCATGCCATATAATTAGTGAAAAAGGGTTAATGACAATGAAATATTTAGGTGGATTTATATTTGAAGATAATTTAACAAGGTATTGAATAACTGTATACTATAGTTATATGTGTGGATGTGGCCATGCATTTCATATTGAATTTCATTATATACATTGTTTTTTAACCAAGTATTTTTTGGGAGTTTATCTAAAATCAGGGATATCCTACTAATTTGATTGTTCTTCCTCAACGAAGAGCTTATATGGGACACTAATTCGATTGCACCAAAATGAGGCCTTCTAGGCTAGCTTGAAGGTTCCATGAAGTGTCATGTGTTATCCCTGGTCACGGAAAAATGCATGCATGATATGGGCCAACATCCTAGAGAGAAGTGGGAACAGAGAGCTCCCACATAATTAGTTTGTGGAAATACTATGAGGGGGAGATGAGAATTTTGAGCCACTCCTTGTAGCCCTTGATTTATATATAACAGAGAAACCGATAGAGGTTTCAATATGGGAAGGGTTTTTTATGCACAATATTCACTGGTTTAAATAATAAGAATGGTCATGGTTGTTCAGAACACCCAATGCCCTGTTGATTTAAATTCACACTGTCTAGATTGATCATCCACAATAACTTACGCAACTCTATATAACTCCTTACTATCTGCACAATGATCAAAATATCCTTGATGATATTGATTATGATGAGGAGTCATGGTATTTCTAGAATCACCATTGATAATTCTATTTTAATATTGAGAAGTATTCTATTTCCCTCCTCTAATCGAAGAATACATAATGTACAAAAGATGGGATTTTTCCCATACACCCAACCTTAGAGAACTGTGATAAAAGCACTGAAGATGTACCATATAATTAAAAATATGGATTTCTATAGGTGGTTTCGTTCACTCTCAATGAATGTGGCTGAAGGAACCGCATTGAAAACATCAAAATTATCTCTTGGGTCTTGGGGGAAGGTTCACTAATCTAGGTTTCTAATTTTGGGTCATACTCCAACCATGGATATATGATTCCCTTTTCCATTTTATCCAATCATTAGAGTTCCCACCATTTTCCATAGGTATAAACATACTTCGTCCACATGTGCCTCCGGAGATGTCACTTTTATCCACCATCACACTATTGAACATATATGTATAATCAATTATACAGATCATGACAATCATTAATCAAATTTGTTTCCTTAGCTTCGATTCCAAAATGTGTTCCATAAAGGATTAACTAACCAAAAATTCATATGAAAATACAAAAATATTCATAAATTTATCAACATACTCCATCATAGAATGTTTCTCATACTTTAGAATGAAAAATTACATCATTCCACGAATTAGGAATGTGCGACGATAGAATTTTTTTGAACAAATCCTTGAAATAATCCTATTACATACATAGGTCCTATTTAGTCTAAAGGTATAAATCCAAGAATTGGAGTGAATGATCATCCATTATATACATCACAAACTTTAATTTCTACTCTGATGGTGTTATAATGAAATCAATTATTCGATTTATCCTATTTAGCCACACCTTATCCTTCTCTATCCCTAAATCACCCCAGAAGATGGGTGGATTCTACATAAAGTATTGAATAGAATGATCCACTTACTTTGGTTCATCCCATCAATTCCCCCTATCAACATCACTAAATGCTTGGACTGCACTCTATACCAGCTATTGGTTCACCTATGTCTTATGTGCACCCACATTCATTGCATATTCTTCCAGTTGGTTTCGTTTCAAGCCTACTGGGTTCAATTTTACAAAAACAAAAAAAAAACCTATAAATATTTCTCCCTAGAAACTAAGGACTTAAAAATTTAAAATTCTATCATAGATCAATTATTACCAAAAATCATTCCAAAATACATCATTTTCCACATTCAACCATATTTTAAAAATTTCACCATGATTTTA
This sequence comes from Viscum album, assembly GCA_963277665.1. Lineage (NCBI taxonomy): Eukaryota > Viridiplantae > Streptophyta > Magnoliopsida > Santalales > Viscaceae > Viscum > Viscum album. The sequence continues at coordinate 1,587,223,111 of OY728151.1, read as the reverse complement.
AAAATTAACTCATTTTCAAAATAACACAACCATTACCTTTTCAAAATGACCCGTCTCAAAACAATTTGAATTTTTTTAAAAAATCAAACCATTTACACAAAATCATAAATCATTATTCATAATGAAATATGAACTCATTGTGGGAAGTTATTTATAAAATACATTTCATGATCTTCTCATTGGATAATCCTATGACAATGAGATTACACGTCAATAAGTGTTTCCAAAACACCTATGTACCCAACTCCCTAGTAAAATGAAGCTCAATATAAAATGGTTAACTATGTATTTTTATTATATAAATTTCCATTCCTAACAATCCTATTACTTTCTACCAACCCGACTCAAGGAAAGAACCTGAATGAATTTCCACTCTAAAATTGACAAAACATATTCTAATTGTATGTCATGGACAGAAAAATCTTATAACACTTTTTGTACACAAATATATGGACTGAACAAGACCCATAACAATTGTAACATATGGCCCACCTCATTGGCTTGAGTCAAGGTGAAATTTTTACTTAGAATTAAGGAACATCCCCAAGGATACAAAGGCTGGAAAGAAATTCCAATGGATTCAATACAATTGGAGGATGATTTTTACTTTGAAAATAATAAAATAACTACCACATATTATTTAAACAAAACCACTCTATAATTCCTTATGACAATGTAAAATAACTAAATTTATACCATTGATACCAAAACATAACCAAAAAAGAGTACCACAATAGAAGACTACTAACATCAAAGTACATAGTGGAAAAAAATCCAACTGAAACATTGAATCCTTCAATGACATGAATCCAAGATCTAAATACAACTCCAAGTATCACATAGAACCTTGTAGGAGAGTGATTCATTCCATTTACTTATGTCTCGATAAACAAAATCTGCAAAAGCACCAAATTTCCAAAGAATGGGTGAGTAATGAAACACAGTTGAATTCCCCCAATTACTTCCCCTCTCACTCCATATGGATAGAACATGTTAGAATAATTATATAAAACAATTTATATAATTTAATTTAAAAAAGTAACATATTTTAAATTGAATCCATCTCGTTTCAAACCAAAATAGTTTTCCTTACATAATAGTTTTCTTTGAAATGAAAAAAAAAACATTATTTAAACTATTTCACATTCCTTTTTGTCATACCCATTTTATCGTTCACCACAAAACACCAATTAATTCTACTCTAATAGTTCTATAGTCTTTAGTGGTGTCTTTTGCATCCACTATGTCATCACTAAGTGGCTAGTCTCATTATTCCCGGATGATGCACACTTCATATCCCAGTTCATGTGCCTTTGTACCCCAATGGTATATTCCCTATATTTTGGGTCATTTATAAATCATGAACCCACACAACCCATGTACACCAGAACCATTTCAAACAAACAAATTAATTCCATTTCAATAAAACCATTCATTTATTGAAAATATTTCTAAAAACTAATTTTCCGAAACTCAAAAAACCATATTTTAAAATCATGAAACAAATCCATTTTCACAACCAATTTCCAAAAAACCACAAACCATAAATAAAGAGGTTTAAAACATGCTTTTAAAACCATTTTCACAAAAAAAAATTAATGAAATTTAAACAATTTAAAACTAATTAATTTTGTTCTAATTATAGGAGTTGATAGTGAAGCCACCTACCTAGATAGTTTTGTAAATAAAAAGGAACATCATGAAAACGCCAAAAAAACAGGGTTAAATCTCCCAAAACCCACCTTAGATATCTTCCCATATCATCAAAAAGGCCAAATCTAACCATTATTTAGATAAAAAACTTATATATATCCACATCAGACTATATATAATAAAATTAGTAAATTAGGAATGTATATCTATGAAAAACTATGAAAAAATACCACAAAAGGACACTTACCGAGGGAATCGGGTAACAAAGCCCCATGAAACTCCTTCAGATCACTTATAAATTGATGTGGAAAGAATACATGGCCTTTGTGAAGAATAAATAATGAGTTAGGGTTGATTTAGAGATTATCTTATGGGTTTATACCTAATCCCAACACACATCCACTTTTTTAGGATCCTGTTTTTAAACCATGAATGATTAGACACGTAGTTAGGAAAACCATGTGCTGGACATGTTCCAGTCTCTCCCTCATTGAGTAACGTGCATAGTTGGACGAAACATTTAGAGAAACCATGTGAAATCTAGGAAAATACTATTTTTTCCAGTTTTAATGGTTACTCCTTGGTGGTCGCACAGTTTTTCCAAACGGTTCACCTAACTGCATCCCCTTGTCTCACTGTGTATGGTTTCCTGTTGGTGTTTCATAGCTTTCACTAATAATGGTCCAACTGTTCAATTGTATAAAATCCCAATAAACATTCCAAGATTCTTCCAAAACCTCCCAATCATTACCCACATAATTTAAATAAATAAAATAAAGTGTTACATTCTATAAACTGGGGGTGTTACAATGAAGGAAAACCATAGTATATAATTATGGTATGAGGGATTAAATATGAAGAAATGTTTATATGGAATTATATTTGTATTGAAATTGTGAAGTGATTGAAGAAATTTTTTAAATTAATAGTATTGACTATCATGCTTGATAACTTCTCCATGTTGTTATCTCTGAATATTGATGAACCGATCCTATGTTCAAAGTACATGTGTCATGACTGACAAATTGTTTACAACAAATAAAAAGGTTGACTTGATGTTCTTTGGAATTTATATTCTTCATAGTATTCATTAATTGGAATTGAGGTTCATGTGGTATTATAATGTTTCATGAGGACCATGGAATTATTATATTGGGGGAACATTGTGATTTTAGTTTTCATAAAGGATAACCACACGATATAATGATTGAATGAAGGGTTAAAGAGGAAGAAATTTTAGATTACATTATATATAAAGGGAAATTTTGATGGGCTTGAAGAATAATTATTGATTTAGTGCATTGGATGTCACACATGAGAAATTATGAATTTTTGTTAACTTTCATGATTGATTAACTAATCCTATGTTCAAATTACATGTGTCAAAAGTGAGACATTAATTTGATAAAAGAATAAATATGATTTGTATTTCATTGGAATTTATATTAAAAAATGTATAAAAGTACATGAATTGAAGATAATGCAGTATTTTAACGTTTCATGAGATAAATTGTGATTCTCTTGAAGGGTTAATGATGAATAAATGGTTATATGGATTCATATTTGAAGATAAATTGTGAAGGGTTTCAATAATTGTTACCTATTCATATAATTGGATTTAAATACTGATAAATTATCCATTTTTATAAATATTTATGATTGATTAACTGATCATAAGTTCAAAATATATGTGTCCTAGGTCCCACATTATTTTTAAAAAATAATAAAGATGATTTTAGGTTTATTGGAATTTTTTTTCCAAAATGTATGGAAGAAGAGTAATTGAAGTTCTTGTTTTATTTTAATGATGCATAAGAACCATGAGTGATTCCTTTAGAAACATTGATCTTTTAGTTTTCATGAAGGATAACCAAGCCATATAATAAAGTAATTTAGGGTTAATGATGATGAAATGGTTAGATGGATTTATATTTGAATGGAAATTGTGAAGGGATTGAATAATTGTATGCTGGAGTTCTATGTGTGGAGATATCCATGAATTTCATATTAAAATCCATTATTTACATAGTTTACTAATTTGGTTTTTGTTGGGGGTTTCATAAAAAGAATCAGTTGAGCTGGAATGCCAGCCCCAACTGAGAGATTATACAGGATATTGGGTCAACACATCCAAATAAGGACATTACGATGAATATGCATGCATTATCTAATGTCGTGTGTAGGGAATGGGTACCCAGAAGGTGTGAATGATGTTGGATAATATCTCACATAAAAGTGGGAGTAGAGAATTCCCATATAACCGGTATAGGGTGGTACATGGAGTGGGAGGGGGTATTATGATCCACTTTCAACAGTTCATTATTTATATAGTGGAGATAAACCGAGAGAGGATTTGATGGGGGAAGGGTTTTAGTGAGAGTTTATCACCAGTTTAAATAATTGGATCGATCATGGTTTTCAATCTCTTATCACACCACTCATTTAAATTCATGTTGTTTGATCTCCCAAAACCATTTCATTTAAAATGAGCCACATATTTATTACCCAATGTTATCATCTTTCTCTTAGATTCCATCGACGCCACCATTGTCTAATCAGAGGTGTCCACCAAACAACCAATGATCAAAGGAGAATCCACCATGATTATTTTACAGTCTAAATAATGGGACGAAAATGATCAAAATATAATTTAACGACATTTTCATGACTCACCTGAATAAATTCAGGAGGCAACAAATGTGTGAACTTCAAATGCAGTTGCAGGATGTCCATTCAACTATTTGAGTTCCATGGATGAACTTCATGAATATGGTGAGTTTAGTTTAATGTGTTTTAAAATACATAAATATGATATGAACACCATAATCAAACAGTCTTATCATGATGGAAGAACATTGTGAAATGTTTCATAACTTTATGTGTGTTTGGATAATTAAAAGCTCGGTAATTCAAGAATTTATACAGATGATTCACATGGAATAACGATCAGGATTCGAATACGCTATAAGTATGTGATCGCTTTATAATAATTGGAGATCGCCCACAGCCATGAGTTTCTAATTCTACTCATATTATTTCAAGAGATCACATTTTCATGAAAAAAATAGCATCTACATTGCACTATATTCTTTGTGGAGGCAATTAGATTTGTGAAACATTGGAGCCTCATGAATAAGGGGATTCCCATGAAAAAGATATGTTTTCATGAATGAGAAGAATATGTGGATATGAAAAAGTTGTTTAGACCCTCTTCATGCTTTATTAATGAGTTTGTTTCTAGGAATCATTCTCTTTTCATGAAGAAGAATTACCACAAACACAAAACTATTGTGTAGACACCCTTGTCGTGCTTCGTGAAGAAGAAATAGTTCCATGAATATTACTACTCAAGACACAGTTCATGAGTTTTTTACTATCACGATTCTTCATTATGTTTTTTCTCATATAATCCATTATGTGAAGATGTTGTGTATCCAGCTTATACACAATAGACATATAAAAAAACCTACACCGTTTTTTGGTGCAAATAGAACCAAACATGCACCTAAGTGCATAATTTATTGAGTTACATAGGAACCCATATTTAGTGGGTTTTCATATGACATAATGTGTATGTATTCATATATAATTCATAAAAACAGGTTATGAAACCAAACATGGTAGTTGATTGAAGAGAGATAGAACTAAGGGAGGTGAAAGAATCGTTTAGTGTTGTTACATAATCAGTGAGGAGTAAGTACAATGTGTAAAGGTCTGCATATGATTTGAGTAAAAAAAATTAATTCATAAATGTTTTTTTCAAACATAATACATAAAATGATAAAGATAAAAATGGATATGGGAAATGTAAATTCACCGTTCTTGTATTTGGTTAATAAATACCGAAGAGAAAAATCTGATTTTTTGAAAGATTATTCTCTCATGAAATAAAAATGATGTTATGGTGCAATTTATTTGAACAATAATCTTCTACTCCTAGAATAATATACGATAATATATTATATATTCACTCAATATATATATTTTTAAAAATATGAATAATTTAATTTTGTTGATTCTTAGATCAGTTGAACATAATTTATTTAATAATCACATTGGAAGAATGTGATTTCAAAAAGAAGAAGAAAGAGAGATATCAGTGCATTTTGATTTTCCATAATGAAGAAATATAAAAGAAGAGAAGAATATTCGGCGACCAAATTGAAATCAACTGATTATAATTGGAGTCAGAAATATTTCAGTATTCATCAGTTCACAACACATTTATATTGTTTTGACTAGTAGAAGAAGAATATTGTGTAGCTTTTAGTATGGGGCTTGGAAGTGGTAGAAGAGTTACTTTCATACTAATGTTAAAGTAAAAATGTTAAGAAGAAGGTTTTGGAAGAACAAATAAGAACCATGACATCAAATAGGTCTCAATTAATGGAATACGCTCTTTGGGATACAAACCGTTATCAACAAAAAGGAGACTATCCTCAGAGGCAGTGTAAAGATCCATTTATGTTCCATAAAATAGGAAATGTTATATCATTATAGTGCATTTCATGTGAAAGGTTATTTCTTACTTGTTGTACCATCATTTAAAGGATTACATTCTAGTGGTTTTGTGGTCAGGATTATTTCCAGACCATGCAAATGACTAGATACTCTTTCTGAGAAGTGAACCTAGTAAAAATATCGCGTACTTTTCATTACTATATTAATATTATTTCATGCAATAGAGAAAATAGATTAAGACAATCAAGATCCTATCATGTCAAACATGTAAAGTGATAAAATGTGGAATTGAATTAAAACTTCTCCAAATGTGATTCACCTCCCCCACACACACAATTTTAGGCATATCTAAAACATGTACATTCATAACTATCAATGTATGGTTAATAACTATTAGATTCTCTACAGTGAAGTCAATTCTATTGTAAAGACTTGAGTTTCTTTTCTAACTCGGCATTGAAGTGCATTTTCGGTGACGATTTCGATACCATTGTGTAAGAGTCTATATCTACCAAGAAAATGGTGAATTAGAAAAATAAAGTGAAGTGAAATTTGAATAATAATTCCCACTTATCTAAAAATGAGTATTTATTTTTTTCACTATGCCTTTCTAAAAATGATAAAATATCTATCTTGTTAGGTAATGAGAATTTGACTAAGAATTTGGATAAATATACTACATATAGTTATTCAGATGTATGTGTTAGTATATTTAAAAACATTCCTCAAGATAAAAATAGAAGAACAAGTAGTGATGATGATCAATCTACAAATTTTCAAGAATTATCAGTCGATAGATTACAAGTTATTCTTCATGCTATTTATGAATAATGATCATCCCTTGTTTTTTGGGTCTTTAAATGTATGCAAGAAAAGATCACTCAGCTTAAATAAGAATATGATGTTTAGGATACGATCGTGAATACAATTTTTTGAGTGTATAAATCTATCTATATTGATTGACACCATTGATGCAACAAAGAGGGAACATGAAATATGTTCCTACAAATGGATCAATGATGTTTAATATAAAGGTGGAGAAAACTAGAATTTAGAAGAAAAGATCCATGCAGTTGAAGAACGATTGAAAAATGGCACTGATGTCAAGGGTTGACAACTAGAAAAAATATCCAAGATGATCAATGAACACGAATAATTGATTTAGAAAAAAGTTATTCTACATGAAGATAAATATGAATGAATGAAGAATTCATGGGAAAAGATGATGATTATGATTAATGATCATAAAATCATCCAATGTATCAAATTTCATGAATTGGTAGCTCAGTTGGCCAATATTGAGAAGACCTGTAATGACATTTAACAAAAGAAAGATATTGTTTCTAAAATACTCAATGTTCATTTTAGAAATTTATGGTTGAAATAACTCCAACATGTTACAATAATATTGTGAATTCATTAAATTTTATATCACAAATAGGTGAGAAGAATTAGGTATCATCCATACCATCTTGTACTAATGTTTCTAAACATCTCATTTTGAAAAAGGTAGGTTGTAAATAAAAATATGAACAATTATGGGTGAAGTAATAATATAAGAAACCTATCACCATGACTAAAGTGGATAGGAATTAATGTATGTAATTTTTCTCCCCTCATAGAGTATAAAAATCGTGAATAATACCCAAATATCAGATATATAATATATTAGGAAATCATGATTTGTGGGTTCATGTTGATGCTGAAACATATTTGGGAGGTGTACCGTAAATTGTTGTAACAATCCCCAATATGTAAAAGTTTGAAGTAATCATATCATAAGGGTGATAATTCTAGTGAATATTAAGTATCTTCTATAGGTCCAAAAGAATCTATATTCTGTAAACAAATTTTAAATTTTTTATAAAATTTTTGATGTATGCAATGTTAGTGGACACAAAGTTGGTACATGTTCATATCAACATGTATACAGTGTTGTTAAGAAAATAACATCAAAAAATCATACATGTAATGAAGAAGAAACCATGTGAATATATCATAAATTTTTTTGATCATAAATCCTCCCATTAAGGTGCTGAAGAAGAATGGTGAGAAAAGCATGGATTCTAAATACAATAATTTGAATGGTAGGGAATCCAAAATAAGAACTAAGAGAGATGAAAATGATATGAACCCAGGTGGAAGATCCAAACATGCTCCTACAGTTCCTAATCATTTTTAAGTTAAATGGCCCGAAGATTTTGAATGAATGAGAAAAATGGAACATTGATAATATAAATATAGAGAAAAATTGAAAAACAATATTCCACATAATGAATAAAAATTTCATGACAGTTTATTAAGATAAATAAAAATCTAGTGTTAAACTATTTCTGTGTTAGAGATGTAAGAAATTAGGGCCGATTGAAAAAGATCGTTTAACCTTACTATCATAACATGAATCAGTCTTCAATAGGTGAAATAATTTATCATTCATGAAGGATGTTAAGAAGAAATATTATCCACACAAATTAGAAGAGTATTTGAAGAGATCCATATTGCCTTAATATAAATGAAAACATTTTTTTAGATGTGCACAAATGAAGACTGGTGAAAATGAAGCAATTTGGTTTATAATATCATCTCAATCGTGCTATTAATATTAATGAAGTAAGCATGATCCACCTTATTACCTTAATCATTGAATATTTTATTTGTGATTATAAGTCAGTTATGTGATGTTGAAGCATGTTCTTAGGGGGAGAACCTAAGAAGTAGCAAGTGTTTGCAATTATTGATAGCTAATCTGATGAAGTTACCATCCTTGAATGATTCTTCAATTGATATTTAAATACTATTATGATGGACGATCATCCATGATAATGTTGATGAATATAATGTACTATTTTTGATATCTTGGATAAAGAATATTCTATCTTGGTTTGATCTTATTTCGTAGGAATTTTAAAAACAGATGTTACAGAAGATCATCCATTGTGATGTTATGAATGTTTTCCAATATGGACAATTTAATGTTCAAGAACAATTCTCTATTATTCTCCATGCTGTAATTTCATTAAATAAATTCCTGGCGAGGTCAACCATTATGAAGATAAAGAGAAATTTTTCACTTTAGGGGGAGACAAATGAATAATATTATAGAATTATTATTTCAATTATTATCAAATCATATTATTAATGAAATTTCTTGAAGATAATATCAATGGAAAAAATTATATCTCTATTAATCTATCATTCTAGGTTATCAAAAATAAAAAAAATTAAAAGGGGTAGAAATTAAATTAATAAATTACATAATAATGTGGCTGTTACCCATGGTATTTTATACTATCTATTAAACTGTAATATTTATTTAACTATTGGTTGAAGTGAGGGAAGGGGTTTTAGGTTGAATGTTCTTAAAAAGTTTTATCTCACATACATTAATTTCATCCTATAATGAAAGTGAATATTCCAAGAGGTAATGTATATGATTTTTAATTTCTTAAGGTATCATGATTAGTTGGTAATGGATAGATTTTTTTTCAAAGTAAAATCCACTAGTTTTCAACACCGAGCACAATTCAAGTAGAATTAGAGTGAAATGATGGATCACACATTGCTTAATTATGGACTGATATCCTTTTTCCCATGAAGTTTGTATTTATTGTAAATAACATGGATATAATGTGAAACTAAAGTTCAAAATGTAAATGGGAGAGATAAGATCATACTAAATAATATTAAGACATTCATTTGGAAATAACATTGATGGTATTTCTAACAATATAAAGGGGGAGTTTGAAGATCACACTTCATTTGGGATTTTATTTATTTTCAGATGATTTTCATTGGAAGACAATGATGACCAATGAAATAGGAAATTTAAATTGATGCCAATATGATAAATATGTTCCAATTTTAATGGATCTTGGATAAGGTCCTCGTGTCGTGAAATTCAAAGAATAATGTGAATTTTTAAAGACTTTGAGTTTCATGGTGATTCATGGAGAATTGTTTTTGATTCCTTCATGGGGATTACTAGATAATTTTTATGGATTTGGTCATCAAGATTACTAGATAATTTTAATATATTCGTATAATTGTATGTCATTTTCAATAAATTCTTCATGTTGTTAACGCGGGCGACAGATTAATAGATACTACATTCAAAATACATGTGTCATAAGTGAAATTTTATTACAAAAAAATAAGAAGGTTGATTTGATATTATTTGGAATTTTTATTCAAAAAATGTATAGATGAAGTGAAATTTAATCTCACATAGTATTATAATGTTGAATGAGAACTATGAAGGTGTTAACATGGGGAACATTGTGATTGAAGTTTTTATTAAGGATAACCATGCCATATATTTAGTGCAAGAATGGTTAAAGATGAAGAAATGGTTAGATGGATTTATATTTGAAGATAAATTGTGAAGGGATTAAAGAATTGTTATAGATTCACAGCATTGGAATTCATTCATGAGAAATTTTCTATGTTGTTAACTCGGGTTAATGATGAATTGATAAGAAGTTCAAAATAAATGTTTAATAAGTGACACATAGTTTACATCGAATAAGAAGGTCTATTAAAAGTTAAATGAAATTTATATTCCAAAAATTATAGAAGTAGAGGAATTGATGTTTATGCATCATTTTAATTTTTCATGTGAACTATGTGAGTTATAACTAGAGTAACTTTTAGATTATAGATTTCATTATAGATAACCATTACATATAATTAGTGCATGAAGGGTTACAGATGAAGAAAATGTAAGAGGGATTTATAATTGAAGATAAATTATGAAGGGATTGAATAATTATATACTACAGTTAAATGTGTGGAGGTGGAGAAGCATTTCATATTTAATTCCATAATATACATTATTGTTTGACTATATATTTTTTGGGGGGTTTATTTAGAAGTAATGGACTCAGCTAACTAGCCAGCCTCAACAAAAAGTTTATATAGGACACTGGGTTGACCATGCCCAAAGGTGGCCACCCAATCCAGCACATTTAGGAAAAATGGAGTTCCTAGTGTCAGCCATGTCTACTCCTATAGGTTTGCATGATGTGGTCCAATTTCCTCCAAAGAAGTGGCATCATAGGGAGCCTGCAAAAATGGTACAGAGCACTACCGAGGGAGGAGAGAATTAAGATCCTCTCCCTACAAGGCTTGATTTATATACCGTGGAGAAGAAAATGTGATCATGTTAAAGGTTTTTAAAACATCATAGTTATTTAAAAAGGTTTTCATTTCCACAAATCATTATACTTTCATGATGATGAAATAACACTAACAGACAACTGGTTTGTAAACACCCTCATAATGCTTCACAATGATGGACCATTTTGATGATGCTTATTGATTGAACCACAATGCATGAGATTTTTACACTCATGGTGTTTCCTGAATCTTTTCCACATATAATCCAAAAATGAATATACTATGTATCAATTTTATTCAAAATAGACATATAAGTACCAACCTATATATTTTATTTTTTCTAAGAGAACCAGATGTGATCCTAAGTGCATTCTATCAAGAGTAATATGAGGAACTCATATTGTTCAAGTTTTCATATGAATCCATGTTTATTAATTAACATACTATTGATAAAAACAGTTTATGAAAACCGAAAATTATTTTTTTGTGATTTGAGAGAGATAGAAGGGAGGAGAAAGAAGCATAATGTGTTTTTACATAAACAGTGAGCAGTAAGTGCAAGGTATGAATTTTTCCAAATGATTTGAAGAATAAAAAATTCAATGCTTTAAATTTTTACTCAAAAAAAAACATAAAATGGTAAATTTAAAAATGGAGATGGGACATTAACCTAAAACATCAATTTATTTAGTTAATAGTTCAAGAGGATATTAATATTATTTTATGCCAGATTATTTTTACATGAAACATCATTGAAGGTACCGTGAAATTTAGTTGAATAAACATCTTCTAGACCAATTAAAATAAAAGACAAATTATACTACATTCATTGTTGATATTTTGTATCAAATTAGAATAATTTAATTCTAATGATGATAATATGATATGACCTTCATTTATTCAATAATTATAAAATAATTTTGGGATTCAAGAAAGAATAAGAAGAAGAGGGCTCGATGTGTTTGGTTTTGCAGTGAAGAAGAAATAGAAAAGAAGATAAGAATATGATGAGATGAAATTGATATTAGTAAAATATAATTTGGGTAAGAAAGAATTTAGTATTCATTAGTACATAAAAAATTTATATTATTTTGGCTGCTAGAAGAAGAAGATTGGAAACCATTCAGTTTTTTGTTGGGAACAGATAAAAAGAGTTACTTGCATGCTACTAAGCAAGCCAAAATTTGAAGAATATGGTTGTGCGAGAAAAAAGAAGAACTTTGAGATCCAATATGTATCAGTAGGGGTATGATTCTCTTGGTGTTACAAAACATTATCAACAAAAATGAGGTTTTCTTCCTAGGTATTATAGAGATCTAGTCAAGTGATGTAAAAAATGTACTACCAATTGACTATAGTGTATTCCAAGTTAAAGGGTCTTTCTTAGTTATTTTAAAAACACATAAATGATTTTATTCTATTGGTTATTTGGTGATGATTATTTCCAAACCATGAAATGGACTAGCTACACCTACTGAGTAGTGAAACCTGTAAAAATATTGTATGATTTTTCTTTACATCTATAATATTATTTCATGTGATGGGTAAAAGATAATAATATAATTGTTATCATAACAGCTTTATGAGGTAAAGGGATGAAATGTGGAATTGGAAATAAGGTCTCCAACAACGATTCACCCCCCCCCACTCTTAGTGTTATATATATCCCAAACTATTCCTTTCACATGTATTTAGTGTATTGTAGAATGCATTGATCAATCGGTGTACCCATGATTCTGATTGGCGGTAGGTCATCCTGGAGAGATCATGAGAGGGAAAGAGATAACTCCTTGGGGTGTAATTAGATTGTGTGAGGCCAAGGAATATTAGGATTTGATCCTCGATGTAGTTTCATTTCGTCAATAGAAGGGTGATATTTTTTCATAGATTGACCATTCCAGCATGGCATTGGTGAGATGATTTTTTGATTGATGGTGGAGGTGTATCAGGGTGTATTTTTCACAAATGTTTTCATATTATCTCATTTTAATTCATGTTTGGGAATTACTAGGATTTCATTGTACACATTAATTTATAGTGGATATTTTGGAATTACATATCATGGTTTTAATCATCCACAATGGAGGGTTTTTCAATGTTAGAAATCATGTGTGCAGATTTATTTATTCTTCTTTATATCACATCATTATTTCATCAAGTTTCTCAAAAACGTTTACTCATGTGGTATTTTTCCTGGGATTGGGAATCTCCCACAACAAGTGATATCAAATTTTACTGTTTCGGCATGCAATATATAGTGGGAATTATTGATATATTAAAGAGGATCAATGATGCATTAGTCATGCAAGGGTTTGGAAAAAAAGTAGGTTGAGTGAGGTGTTTCATTTCGTACACCTAATTTTAATATTCTATATGTGTGACTGGTGAAGAAATAATTCAATTTGAAGATTGAGGTGATGCACTACATGCTCATCATTTTGAGTAGAGAGAGAAATTTTTTATTGGTGTGCCAGATTGTTTCACAATGATAATTATGGGGGAGCAAGATATTTTGGGTTTTGGTATTGTTTGAAAATACATTTCATATCCAGATACGGTGAAGACTTTAGTGTTCGGTATTTTTATAGAGGAAGTCATGTTTCTGTCTGAGTTACAAGTGGTCATTTCCATTTTTCAATAAAGGATGATGTTTTGAATGATGAAAATAGATTTTCGTTACAACTGGGTTATGGGATGGTATCTCCATTTATGGGATAAATGGGGATATTTATAGGTTGTAGATAGTAGGTGTTTCTAAATTAGATATAAGATAGTTTTTTAATTTGAGATTTCTTTTATCTTATCACACATATTAGGATGCATGTGTTCCACATGGATTGATAAATCTTTTATATCTATTTTGATGAGGTATGTTTATGAGTCTGAACATGTCCGAAACATGGTAATTTGGAAATTTATGATTTTATATTTTATATCTTATTTTTATTGGAAAAAGGAAATTGTGAAGGTTTTAAAAGGGGATGAAATTTGTAGTATAAAAAGAGGGAGCTATTCAAGATGTAGTCCACTAGGATCAAGGTGAAACTGGTGGCCACAATTACGGTAGACCATGTGGCACATTAGTGATGGTGAATAAATAATCAAATATGGATCAATCATGTGATTGGATTCCGCGTTTTTGTTTTCATATACCATGCATCGACATTGAACACGTGCGAAGTAGGAAAACATTGATCAGTGATTGGGGCCATGCATCAAAAATATTATTAACTACATGAGGCTTAGCTAGTGGAGACTCTCCAAACATAGTTGTAAACAAAGAATTAGAGATCTCATACCTCTTTTGACTCGACTTCTCTTGAAAGATAGATCGATGGTGCGACATCAGCTATATGCATCCATGCCCTCATATTTCATTAAAAGATCATATCAAATTGATCATATAATGAAACAATGAGAAAAAATAGAATAATTCAAATTATTCTCATAATGTTGTAACTCTTCATCCCAATCATCATTTCCAGGATCCATAGGAAAATGGTCTTCCAGCTTATATAATTTCATTTCAAGGTGAAGGATAACTCATAGGTACCATTTCCACTTTTGGAAATTTGTGCCAATGAGAAGGTTGTCCTTATCAAGTATAAATAGAAATAATGTTTTTATTTTCATTATATTCTTTTTAAATAAAATATATGGAATTTTAATAATTTATCGGATAAAATTTAGACAAATAAATATTATATTTATTAATCTCCAACTATTATATCAAAACACGATATCCCTAACCATTGGCATTATAATATCATCTTGCTTGGATATTCAAGTGTTAAGGATCCACATTTCCATTCTCATTACCCAAACATTGGTTTTGAATGAATCATTAACAGTTTTGGGTAGTCATTCCAAATTAGAAATGCATTAACTCCTTGTTCCCTGATCTTTTGAGAATACACCCCAATCATGGAATCCGTAATTGGATTTCCTCATACCCTATCTCCCAGTAACATCATGTCATGATTTGGAAGTTAACCCTTGATGTCAACTAATTTATGTCAACCAATAACATCATGTTATAAATCCTCATTAATTTAAAACACCCCGACATAAGCTAATCAAACAATTTGAACTACGGTTCGATTTTAACTAAGGTAGTGGAAGGTGATACCAACTTAATAAATATTATTTAAGGTTTTTTATCATTTTATACAAAAATTTACAATTATTATCATTATCACATTTTTGTAAATATTATGTGGGTTTACTTATATAATTGAACATGTCTTATATAACATTTATGCATAATCTACATTAGTTTAGTTCTATCTTGAATGATTATTAATTCATAAATAATGTGATCACGAAAAAACATCCATAATGATATGACCACACACCATTACAGAAATAAAATAATAAATCAATATCATCATGAGCTATACTGATGGACTATTTATCTATCATTTGATAATATAATTATTGACTTGGGGGAAAAACACAATGAACCAATTTTGGTTCATGTTACAAAATTCCCACTATCCACCAATGTATATCTTTGGGATTTGTTTTTCCATAGATCCAAACGTGCACTACATCCACAGACATGGGAGCATTATCCTCCACATTTTCATATACTCAAACACAAGTGTGTGGATAATGGGATTTACATAAAATATGCCTTTGTCACACAGACCCTTACATAATATGCGGAGAGTAGGAAATAAGACCAATAATGAAGTTGATAATAAATTAAATGAAACCAGTCAAATAGAATGTTCGGGTCTGTGCTCATGATCATCAATAAGAATGCAATGAATTATGCATTTAATAAAACTTTCTTTCAATTAGTAATCATTTTTATTTAAAATAAATCACACCTGAATAAATTAATTAGCTTCTTTAATTATTTATTTATATTATCTTAAATATCATTTTAATTGTATTTATCGTCTCATCCATCATTATTTTAAACAAATTAAATAAATTAATTTGAAATTAACTGTGTTCGTAAATGTTCCTTGGAGGAAATATATTGAATTCCCATCATATTATACCAAAAAAGTACTATTCCTTTATGTTGATTACTCTTGTTACACACGGCCTAAACGACTTGTCACGTACCTTCATGATATCTACTTCACCTTAGTGATTACATGAATTACATTAGTTTTCGGTCATTTGTTATGCTCCAATGAATACGAAGTAAAAACTATAATGTGACTCATACATGATATGCATATTTGAACATTACATAGATATTAAATTGACATTTACATATATATATATATATATACATATTAAAAACTCATCACATGGAATGTCATGTCAACTTATTGACCACACATAATAACATGTCAATATGGTTTCAATAGTATAATAAATAAATTTTAAATCAGCGTAATTTGGTTAAGTACATGGGTTGTATAGTTAAGCATCACTGCATGTACATGTCTCTCTATATATTGTAGGAACATGCATACAAACATGGAATGTAAATCATGCCCTAGAAAATGGTGTCCACATCGTGTCCAACGGGCTACATGGCGTGTGATTTCCAAATTAGAAGATCACATGTTAGGTAATCCATGTGTGAAATACAAGGGCCATTTGTGACTTAAGAGGACTACACACTGTCCACATTGGCTACATGAAATGTACTCTGAATGAAAATTTTCCAGGATAGCCCGATAAACACACGGTGTAAGTTATAAAAATACTATTCTTCATCAATGAAAACAGCGTGAGTTAATCCAAATTTAATTCCTAATGCAATGAAAAAAACTAAATGACATGTAAAACCTTGTTATTTATCCCAAATCCACAACACCTATGGATGTGTTCTTAAATATTATTTTGTTCATAAAATTATTTGTACTGATTAGATCAACAAGAAATGAAGGAGGAAGAAACATATCAGACAATTAGGATTAATAAAACAATTAAATGTTAATTGAAAATGAAATAAAAATTCATTAATAAATCAAGTGTCCTTAAATAGTTTTAAATAATAATGTGACCACTCAAAAAAAACTTTTTGGTTTTAGGCATAACCACATCATATGATGGGTCATGGCCAACATTTCTTTTTGTCATGATCGATGAAAACTGGAAGAAATACCCAAGATAATCAATGAACATGACTCTTTGATTTAAAAAATAGTTAAGATAAATGAAGATAAAGATTAATGAATGATAAATCTAGGATAAGATAAGATTATTTTGATTAAATATCATAAAATCATCCAATGTATCAAATTTCTAGGCAAGGTAGCTCAGTTGGCCAATATTGAGAAGACACATACTGGCACATCAAAAAATAATGAGATAGTTTATAAAAGTAATCCGTGTCCATTGGAATATTTTAAGGTTGAATGAAGTCCACAATGTTACAACAATATCATGACTTCAATCAAAGATCTATCACAAATAGTAGAGAATAATCAAGTATCATCCATACCATCTTGTGTTAATGTTTCTAAACATTTTATCCTGAAAAATATAGGTTGTAAGGAAAAATAAAAAAAATTATAGATGAATAAATATGATATGAAACCTATCACCAAGACTAATGGGTTTTGGAAATAAGTTATAGAATTTGGTTCCCCTCAGAGAGCATAAAAAACATGAGCAACGCCCAAAAATCAGATACAGAATATATCAGGAAATCAGAATTTGTGGGTCCATGTTGGTGCAACAACAAATTTGGGTAGTGTGCCTTAAATTGTTAGAACAATCCCCCTAATATAAAAGGATGAAGGAATATTATCTCAAGCAAGATAATTCCAGATAAGAATAATTATCATCTATAGGTCCAAAATCATCTGAATACTATAAATTTATTATTAATTCTTGATAACATTTGTAACGTATGAAATGGAAGTGGTCACAAAGTTTGTACATGCTCATATCAACATGTATACAATGAATTTATGAAAATAAGTTCCCAAAATCATACCTAGAATGAAGATGAAACCCTGGTAATATATTATAAGAATGATTTGAAGATAAATCCTCCCATTATGGAACCAAATAAGAATGGAGAGAAAAACATGGATTCTAAATCCAATAATTTGAAGTCATGGGCATCGAGATTAATTACTAAGATGTATGACACTAAGATGAACCCATGTGTAATATAAAAAATTTCACCTACAGTTGCTAATGATGTTTTAGATATCTGGACTGACGATTTTGAAATAATGAGGAAAATGGAAGAAGCATAATATAAAGACAGAAAAAATGGAAATACAATATTCCACTGATGAATAAAAATTTCACGATGTCTTATTTAGAAAATAAAACTCTATTGTTAAAGAAGTCCAATGTGTGAGAAGTAATAAATATTGGCTCATTTCAAAATATTGTTTAACCTTATTACCAAAAAAAGATGTAGTACTCAAGTGGTGAAATAATGTATCATTAATGAAGGCTATTAAGAAGAAATATTCTCCAAAAAAATAATTATAGTATTTGAAAAGATCCATGATGCATCAACATAAACCTAAACATATTTTTAGATGTGCAAGAATGATGACTGGTGAAAATGAATCAATTCTGTGGAGAATGTCGACTCAATGTTTCTATTCGTATTAATGAATTAAGGAGGATCCACATAATTCCATTAATCATTGAGTATTTATTTTTTCTTATAAGTCAGTTATGTGAGGGTGAAGCATGTTCTTAGTGGGAGAACATGATAATTAGTAAGTGTTTTCAATTAATGATATCTAATCTGATGATGTTACTGTCCTTGAATGAATCTTCAATTGATATTTAAATACTATTATGATGGAGGATCATCCTTGATAATTTTTAAGAATGAGTTGTACTATTTTTTATATCTTAGAATAAGAAGATTCAATCATGGTTTGATCTTATTACGTAGTACATTGAAAAAAATATGTTATAGAAGATCATCTTTTTTGTAGTTGTGAATGTTTTCCAATATGGACTGTTTCTTGTTAAAGACCCATTCTCTATTATTCTTCAGACTGTAATTTCATTAAATCAATTCATGATGAGATAAACCATTATGAATATATTGAGAACTATTTCCTTGGAGGGGGGAAAATGACTAAGATTCTAGAATAATTATTTCAATAAGTATCAATTCTTATTGTTCTAGAAATTTCATGAAGATCATATCATAGGAAAATGTATGTCTCTATTAATCTATCATCCTAGGTTATAAAAAATAAAAAAATATACAAAGGGGAGAAAATTAAAATAATCAATTACATATGAAATGTGTACGTCCCCATGGTCTTTTATACAATCTATTATACTTGAATATTTTTTTATATATATTTTGTTGTGAGTGAAGGAGTTTCAGGTTGATTTTTCTTAAAAATGATTATCTCACATTAAAAAATGTCATCCTATAATGAACGTGAAAAATCCTAGAATAAATCTATATGATTTATAATTTCTTAATGTATCATGATCAGTTGGTAGTTGATAGGTTTTTTTCAATGTAAAATCCACTTGTTTTCTAAACTGAGCACAACTCAAGTAGAATTAGAGTGAAATTATGGATCACAGATTCTTTAATTAAGGACTGATACTCTTTTTACAATGAAAATTCTATTTCTTGTAAATAAATAGGAGATAATTTGAAATTATCATTAAAATGTAAATGGGAGAGAGAATATAATAGTTGAAAATATTAAAAAATTTATTTGGAAATAACTTTGAAGGTATTTCCAACAATACAAAGGTGGAGATTGAAGATAACACTTTTTTAGGGATTGTATTTGTTGTCAGAAGTTTTTCATTGGAAGACAATAATGACCAATGAAATAAGAAGTTTCCATTGATTTCATTGTGATGAAAATTTTCCAATGTTAATGGAACTTGCAGAAAGTCCTCATTTCTTGAAATTAAATGAATATTTTAAATTTTTTAATGACTTAGAGTTTCATGGTGATTCATGGGGAATAGTTTTGGATTCCTTCATGGTGCTTCCTAGAGAATTTTTATGGATTTTGTCATCATCATTCCTTGATAATTGAAATAGAT
The DNA here is from genome assembly GCA_963277665.1 of Viscum album. Lineage (NCBI taxonomy): Eukaryota > Viridiplantae > Streptophyta > Magnoliopsida > Santalales > Viscaceae > Viscum > Viscum album. The sequence goes on along the minus strand of OY728151.1, from coordinate 1,587,202,906 downwards.
TCTTATCATTGTATGTCATGTTTGATAAATTATTCACGTTGTTTTGTCTGACAACTGATAAACCGATACTATGTTCAAAACACATGTGTCATAAGTGACACTTTTTTTTTTACAATAAATAAGAAGGTTCATTTGATGTTGCTTGGAATTTATAATCCAAAATTTATTGATGAAGAGTAATTTAAGGACAAATAGTATTTTAATGTTGAATTCGAACCACGAAAGTGTTAAAATGGGGGACATTGATGTTTAAGTTGGCATGAAGGATAACCACAACATATAATTAGTGCATAAATGGTTAAAGATGAATAAATGGTTAGATGGATTTATATTTGAAGATAAACTATGAAGGGATTGAATATTTATTATAGATTCATAGCATTGGAAGTCATTCTTGAAAAATTATCTATTTTCTTAACTCAGATGAATGATGAACTATTCTGAAGTTCAAAATAAATGTGTAATAAGTTACACATTTTTTACATCGAATAAGAAGGATTATTTGATGTTCTTTGGAATATATATTCCAAATTTATAGAAGAAGAGGGATTGAAGGTCCGGTAGTATTTAAATGTTTCATGAGAACTATGTGAGTGCTAACATGAGGAAAATTGAGATTATATATTTCATGAAGGATAACTGTTCCATATAAATAGTGCTTGAAGGGTTAAAGATGAAGAAAATGTAATATGGATATATAATTTAAGAGAAACTATGAAGCGATTGAAGAATTATATACTTGATTTCAATGTGTGGAGGTATCCAAGAATTTGATATTGATTTCCATTATATAAATGGTTGTTTCACTAAGTACTTATTAGGGGTATATTTAAAATTAATGGACTATGCTGTCTAGCCAACCTTAACTAAGAGCATATACAGGACACTAGGTTGACCACTCCCAAAGGATGACATCTAGGCCAACATGCATAGGAGGAATGGAGTTCCATGTATTATAAATGGGTACTTTTTATGTCATTCATGATGTGGTACAATATTCAGCAATTAAGTGGGATTAGAGGGTTCTGAAAAAACCGGTACCGAGCACTATTGGGGGAGAAGTGAATTATGATCCACTCCCTAAAATGCATGATTTATACACAATGGAGAATAATATTTGAGCATGTTAAAGTTTTTTAACCCCATATAATTCAATAAAAATGATGTTATTTCCACACATATTTCTACTTTCATGAAGAATAAATACCTCTAACTCACAACTGGTGTGTAAATACCCTTGTCATGCTTTACAAAGTTGAACCAGTTCGATGAATCTTACTAATCGATACACCATCCATGTGTTGTTTACTCTCATGGTTTTTCTTGAAGCTATTCCACAGATAATAGAAAGATGAATATTCAATGTGTCTAGTTGATTCAAAATAGACAAATAATAACAAACCTACACATTTTATTTGTTCCATGAAAATTACATGTGCTTTTATGTGCATACATGAAAGAGTAAGAAGAGGAACTCATATTGGATGAGTTTTCATATGAAACAAAGTTTATTAATTTATATACTATTGATAAAAATGTTTTATGAAAAACAAAAGTTAATATAGTTTGAATTGAGAGATAAATAAGGTAAGAAAATTAAATTCATGTGTTTTTACATAAATAGTGAGCAGTAAGTGCACTCTTAGTAGTTTTTCGAATGATTTGAATAATAAAAAATTCCATGAAAAAAATTATTACTCAACAAAATACATAAAATTATAAATAAATAAATGGATATGGGACATGTACATGAACCATGATTGTATTCAGTTAATAATTCAAGAGTATAAGAAGATGAGTTTATGCAATATTGTTCTTACATGAAACATCGTTGAAGGTACATTGAAATTTAATTGAACAAACATCTTATACACCACGAAAAATAAAAGATAAATGATAGTTCATTAACTATTGGTATTTTTTATCAAAGTATAAAAATTTTATTGTGATGATACTATGATGATCTGGCCTTCATTGATTTAATAATCATAAGGGGATTTTGTGATTCCATCCAGAATAAAAAAGAAGAGGGCTCAGTGCATTTTGTTTTTCGATGAAGAATAAATAGAAAAGAAGAGAAGATGATTTTGCGACCAAATTTATATCGGGATATTATAATTTGGGTTATAAATAATTCAGTATTAATTAGATCACATCACAGTTATAATATTTTGACTTGTAGAAAAAGATGATTGGGTAAAATTCTGTTTTTTGTTGGGAAGAGATAAGAAGAGTAACTTGAATACTGCTAAGAAATCAACAATGTGAAGAAGAATGATGTGGGGGTACAAAGAACTGTGAGATCCAACATGTCTGAACAGTTGGAATATTCTCTTGGTGTTACAAACCATTAACAACAAAAAGGAGGTTGTCTTCATATGTAGTATAGAGATCCAGTTATGTGATGTAAAACATATACTTCTAATTGACTATAGAGTAGTCCAAGTGGAAGGGTATTTACTTATCATTGTAACCAAACTTAAATTTTTTATTTATTGTGGTTCGGTGGGGAGGATTATTTGCAAACCATTACAAGGAGTTGATAATCTTACTGGTTAGTGAACCTTGTAAAAATAGTGTGTTCTTGGTCTTTACTATTTTAATTTTATTTCATGGGATGGGTAAATGATAATAAAATAATTGATATCATAGCAGGTCAAAGAGTTAAAGTGTTGAAATGCGGAATTGTATTAAATGGTCTCCAACACCGATTCACCCCGCCCCCCACTCTTACTGTTACACATATCCCATTCTATTCCATTCACATGTATTGATTGTATTCTGGAATTTACTAATCAAGTGGTGTCTCCATGTTTATGATTGGTGATAGGTCATGATGGAGAGATCATGAGAGAGTTATAAATCTTTCAGGTGTCATCAGATTGTGTGAGGCTAAGGCATATTAGTGTTTTATCCTTGGTGTAGTAGAATTTTGTCAACATAAGGGTTATGTTCTTTCACATATTAAACATTAAACCATGGTGTTGGTGAGCTGATTTTTAGAGAGATTATGGAGGCATGTTAGGGTGTGGTTTTCAAAAATATTTTTTAATTCTCTCATTTGTAATTCATGTTCAGGAATTGCTGGAATTTATTTGTACACTTTAATTTTTAGTGGATATTTCAGAATTACCCATTGGGATTTTAATCCTATAGAACATAGGGTTTTCCAATATTAAAAATCATGCACGCTAATTTACTTATTTTTCTTTATATCACATGTTTATTTCATCGAGTTTCTCACAATTTTTTTTCAAGTGGTTTTTGTCCTGAGATCCAGAATCTCCCCCAACATGTGATATCAAAGTTGATTGTTCGGGTTTGCAATTATTAGTCAGAATTTTGGATATTGTCCGGAGGATCAGTGGGGAATGATGACGGATTGGGCTTGGAAAATAATGTAGATTGAGAGAGGTGTTTCAGGTATTACAATTAATTATATTCATTAGAATATGTGATTGGTGAATAATGAATTCAATTTGAAGACTGAGTTGATGTAGTAGTTGTTCGAGATTTTGAGTACAGAGATCAATTTTTTGTGGGTTTTCTAGATTGTTTCACAATTATAATCATGGGGGTATTGATATTTTAGGTTTTGGTATTTTTGAAAGGACATTACATATTTAGATATATATAAGACTTTATTTTTTAGAATTTTTATTGAGGAATTCTTGTCTCTGTCAGAGTTACAAATGGACATTGCCATTTTTCTATAGAGGATGAAGGTTGTAACAATAAAAATAGGATTAAGTTCTAAATGAATTTATTGGATGGTATCTCCAATGATGGGATAAATTGGGAGATTGATAGGATAAAGACTGTGGGTGTTTACAAATTCGAAATAAGGTAGTTTTTTAATTTGAGATTTCTTTTCTCTTATCATGCAGATTAGGTTGCATGTTTTTCTCATAGAATGATAAATATTTTATATCTATTTAGATGAGATAAGTGTTTTATTCATAATATATTTGAATCATGTTAATTTGGAAATTACGTTATAATATTTTATATCTAATTTTTATTGGAATAAAGGAAATAGTGAAGGCTTTAAAATAAGAAGCAATTGGTTGCGAACAAAGAGGGAGAATCTCAAGATGTAGTCCACTAGGATCAAAGGGAAAACGAGATGCAACATTTATGGTAGACCATGTGGCACATCAGTGATGGTGAATAAAGAATCAATGAAAGATCTATGATGTGATGGGATGCCATGTTTGCGGTTTCATGTACCAAGCATCCACATTGAATTAGTGCGAAGTAGGACAAAAGTGATCAAAGATTGGGGCCATGCATAGATAATATTCTTAACTACATGAGGCCCATCTAGTGAATAATCTTTAAACATAGTCGTAAACATAGAATTACATATATTGTACCTCTTTTTCCTCGTGTTCTCCTGATAGATATCTCGAAGGTGAGACATCAACTATACTCATGCATGTCCACATATTTCATTAAAATATATCTGGACATGGATGATAGAATGAAACAATGACCATATATAGAATCATTAAAATTATTCTCATTATGTTTTAAATCATCATCACAATCCTCATTTCCAGGCACCATATGAAAAGGTTCTACTAAAAAATATAATTTCATTTCAAGGTGAAGGATAACTCATAGGCCACGTTTCAATTATTGGAAAATTATGTTAGTGATAACGTTGTACTTATCAAGTATAGATAGAAATGATATGTTTAATTTTATTTTAATTTTGTTAATAAAAAGTAATATATCTATAATCTTAGTACTTTATCAGATAAAATTTAGACAAATAAATAAATATTATATTTTTTAATATCCTTCTATTTTATCAATACCCAATAGTCCTCACCATTGGATATATAATATCCTCATTCTTTGATATTAATGTGTTAAGGATCCATATTTTCCTTCTCATTTCCACAACGTTTGTCATAGAAGAAACTTGAATGTTTTGGGTAGTGAGTCCAAATTCAAAATGCATTTACTCATTGTTCCTTGATCTTCTGATCAGACACCCCAATCCTAAAATTCTTAATTGGATTTCTTCAACCCTTTCCTCCATGTTATGGAATGTCATGCTTTGGCAGTCAACCCATGATGTGAACAAAGTTATGTTAACCCATAACGTCATGTTATAAGACCTCAATAATTCAAAACACCCTAACATTGGATGATCAAGCACTTTGAACTATGGATAGATTTTAACTAAGGTAGTGGAAGGATATAACGACATAATATATATTATTGAGTGTTTTGGCCATTTTTTGCATAAATTTACAATTATTATCTTTATCACATTCTTGTTAATATTTAGTTGGTTTACTTATGTAATTTAACATGACTTAGATAAAATTTATGCATAATATAGATTATATTATTTATATATTGCATGCTTGTAAATTCATTAATTATGTGATCATGACAAAACATCCATAATGAAATGAACATACAACTTGACAGAAATAAAATAATAAATCAATACGATCATGATATTTTCTAATGAATATTTTAACTAGTAGTTGATAAACTTATCATTGACTTGAGATAAAAACACATTCATATAAATATGGTTGATGTTACAACTTTCCACTTGTCCATCCATTTATATTTGTTGGATTAGTTATTCCTTGAATCCAAAGATGAACCGACTCCACAAACATGGGATCTTCATCTTTCAAATTTTCTTTTAATCGCACTCATGTGAGGGGGAAATGGTTTTACATTAATGAAGCCATGGTCACATAGACCCCATCATAATATGAGGAGAGTAGGCAAGCAAACCAACAATTTTTGTAGATAATAAATTAAATGAAACCAATCACATACAATGGTCTCGTATGTGCTCATGATCATCCACACACATTAAATGAATTATGAATTGAATAAAACTAGAGCTCAATTATTAATCATATTAATTTTATATAAATCATGATTGAATCAAATAATTATCTTCATTAATCAATCAATTCTACTGTCTTGATATTCAACTGATTTTTCATGACATTCTCATCCATATTAATTTTAAAAAATTAAATAAATTAATTTTAAATTATTTTTTTTCAAAAATTCACCTTGGAGGCAATATAGATGATAACCATATAATTCTACCAAACAAGTATTATTCCCTAACACTGCTTACTCATGTTTCACATGGGATACATGAATTATCCCATACCATCATGATGTCTAATTAACCTTAATGATTACATTAATTATATTAGTTTTTGGTCATGTGTTATTCTCTAAGGCAGACGAAGTAACAACTATAATTTGACTCATACATGATATTCATATTTGAACATTATGTAGATATTAATTAAACATTTCAATGTATATATATATATATTAAAAAACATCACATGGAATGTACCATCCAATAAATGACCATACATAAGAATATGTTAAAAAGGTTTCAATATTATATTAAGTAAATTTTAAATCGGTGTAAATTGGTATTAGTATTGAGCGTGTGTATTTGAGTTAAATTGCATTCAAATGTCTTACCGTATATCATAGGAACATTCCTACAGATATGGCATGTGATACATTCCCTAGAAAATTGTGTGCACGACGTGTCCAATGGGCTACATGTCGTGTGATCTCCAAATTACTGGGTCACCAGTCAGGTAAGCCTTGTAGGAATTACATGGCCCATTTTTTATTTAAGGGGACACACACTGTCCACATCGACTACACGGTGTGTACTCCAGATGACCATGTTCCAAGATATCCTGATAAACACGCGATGAAAGTTATAAATCCACAATGTTTCATCAATGCAAACACCATGAATTAATTCAAAATTAATTCCTCATGCAATAAAAAAACTACACGACGTGTAAAAATAGGTCATCTAGCCTGAATCCTTATAACCATTGGATGAGTTCTTCAATTTTTTTCATTCATAAAATTAATTTCATTGATTAGATCGACAATAAATGAAGGAGAAATAAATATATCTTACAATTAGAATTAATATTATTATTAAACATGAATTGAAAATGAAATAAAAATTCATAAATAAATCAACGACTTTAAATAGTTAGAAATAAAAATGTGACCACTCTGATTCATCTTGTAGGTTTCAGGAATAGCGGAATCATAGGATGGGTCATTCCCAACATTTCATTTTTTCATGATCTATGATCAATTTAAGATCTACATGTTGATAAATTTTTTATTCAACAGAATTGAATCAATGAGGATAGAAAGTAGAAATCACACGTGACCCAGAAGGGAGGATCATGACATATTGTTTATAAATAATTTTACTAAATAACGAATTATCTTGATGGAAAAATTTCTTCATTTGAGGATCTAGAAATAGATCTGTGTTTCACCATCATTTCGTTTTAGGAATCAAGTATAGATTCCCTCTAGAATTGATCCATGTGTGCTTCATGAATCTCAATACATCATCAATGGAATGTTCATGTACTAGAACAAGAGATCCTATTACTTACATCGTCCACCATTGACCACTACGAGAACTGCTTCCAAAGCATTATCCTAGATATCTATTGAATTTATAGGATTCATTGGGGTATGGTCGATCTTCGTTCTTAAGAGAGTCCTTGTAGAAGAGATCCCTCTAGGGTTTTAGAGGCTTTTCCAAATTCAGTGTGCACAAAAAAAAGAAATGTTTCGTAAGAAAATAATATAATTGGGGTTATATATTGCTAGGATTATAAATAAATAATTTCAAAAGTTCTTATTATTATTTATCTAATAGCTTGCAGATTCCCCTATCAATATAATAATAATATTATTATTTATCGACATGCGATTAACATTCAGAATTAAATTAATGATTATTTAATCAAGTAATAATCAATATTATTATTTCTCACTGAACCTCAAAACATGGTCTATCATTCCTCCATAATATTTATTGGTCCTTGAATAATGACAATTTATCTATTAAATAAATATAATGTTAATATTCTCTAATAAATAATCAAAATATTATATACAATAAAAATTAAATAAATATTTATAGAACATTATGGACATAGATTCATTTATGCTATATCATTTTCCTCAAAGAGCATGATATATCAACTCATGATAATGAAAAGAAGAGATAAATCCTTCCTCATAGTATTCATTAACGCAATACTACTCGTGACATACCCAACATATGCTACCTCATCTCGAACATATGTCATCACTATATTCATTAATACATCAAATTACATGACTTATAATATACATTGATAATAATAGTAAAGTAAATGGATTAATACACACATTTGTAGATAGGAATATCCAAGGACAAATATAAATGTGGATTTCCTACCGTCGAGTATCATTCTCATAATATCCTACATCGGACACTACCACGGGAATACACCAAGAGACGGTGTCTAAAATTATAATGAGTATCCAACCCTAATTTAATGTATCATTTTTTCCATCAAATGATATCATTAGTCTATAGAACATATATTAACTATTGAAAATTCAGCAATGAGAAACTGCTATTGGCAGTCGCTAATGTCCTATAGAGATTGCTCAACAACCACCAATGGTGGTCACATTAGGCCCATCGCTGTAGGAATACGAAGACCGCCAGGAAGTCGCTGACCTATTGCTCGGCCGAGAAAGTGGGACCTCTAGTGGCGGTCGTTGTCTAGATCCTCAACCAAGCTAAAGCGACCGCCACTGGAGGTCGCAGTTCTAATGCATGGTCGATCTATAGTGACAACCATTGGCAATCACTGTCCTTTTTAGTGGGAGACCTATAGCGACCGCCAATTCTGGCTGCTATCATGGAGAAATTTTGTTTAAAAAAAATTCACGGTTACCAATCAATTAAAACATGGTAAAAATCCTAAAAAAGAAAAAAAAAACAATTCCAAACATCATAAACATCATGATCGTCATAAAAAATAAATGACAAATGTGCTTCATCGATCTAAACTTGTACAATCCAATTCTATCTTCTTCTTCAATAATCCTACAATAAGATACAATAAAACTACTAAACAGAACTAATGTAAATTAAAAATATTTATTCAGTTAATATATATATAATAAAATAAAATTTGACATCAAATTATAGGTGTTATAATAATTTAAAACCCCCAATTTTAGAAAATTTGTAATTTTTGGAAAAAATGTTCTTGTTTTGGTGTCTTTGGTTTAGCATATTGAAGTGTTTTGTGGTCTAATAAGCATTACTATCCATGCACACCGAGTGAAACTCATAAATAAAATTGGGTCATACAGTGCACACCGCACATCCGATTGACATTTTTTCCCCTCCTGCATGTCACAAATAATATTAGTTTTATTTTCAGGTGATTCCAAGACATTTTGACTGTGTTTTTTCGGAATTAGATGGTTACATGTCATTTTGGAATTTCATGACTCCAGAAATGTGTTTCCTTCACCACGGTCAAACAACACTTCTGATTGATGTTCCTTCACCCCGACCATTTCTCAATTAACACCACGATTATTGTCGTATGATTTCATGGCCTTCTGAGGTTATTCGACTAGATTTGACCACCCAACACGCCCTTTTAGAGCACGCTGAACTGTTAAAAACAACATATTCACTCGTTCCACGCACACCGCATATCTAATTGATGCATCGTCTCCACCTACATGTCACAAATAGTATTCCTATTGATTTCGTGTGATTTCAAGTCATTCTGAGTGCATTATCTCTGAATTCGACCATTATACATCGTTTTAGCGTTTTATGACTCCAGAAAAGTGTTTTCGGTCACCACGGTCAACCAACTACTTCGATTCACATTCTGTCTAGCCGAACATTTTAAAATTCACACCAAAGTAGTTTTCATATGATTTCATGGCATTCTGAGGTCGTTCGGCTGGTTTTTACCACCCAACGTTCCTTTTTAGAGCACCTTGAACTGTTAAAAACAACATATTTGGTCATAGCATCCACACCACACGTCTGATTGACATATCGTCTCTTCATAAATGTCACGAATAGTATTCCTATTGTTTTCGTGTGATTTCAAGTCATTCTGAGAGTGTTTTCTCTGAATTTGATCGTTACACATCGTTTTGGCATTTTAAGACTCCAGAGATGTGTGTCCAGTCACCGTAGTCAAATGATACTTCTGATTGACGTGCCATCTTCCCGAAAAATTCACAATTCACACGACAATTTTTGCATATGATTTCATGGCATTCCAAGGTCATTTGGCTGGTTTTCACAACACAACCTGCCCTTCTAGAGAACACTGAACTTTTAAAAACCACATATCTGGTCGTACTGCGCACACCGCATGTCCGATTTATGTGTCGTCTCCTCCTACATGTCATGAATATTATTCCTATTGTTTTTTCTGTGATTTTAATTCCTTATGAGCATGTTTTCCTTGAATTCGACCGTTACATGTTGTTTTGGTGTTTTATGACACCATAAATGCATTTACTGTCACCGCAGTCAAACGACACATCCGATTGATGTTTCATCTACAAAAGAATTTCAAAATTCCGACCACAGTTGTTGTCGTAAGATTTCGTTACATTCCAAGGTTGTTAGGATAGTTTTGACCACCCAACACACCCTTTTAGAGCGAGCTAAACTGTTAAAAACAACATATTCGGTCGTACCACACACATCGCACGTCCGATTGACGTGTCACTCCTCCTAAATGTCAAGAATTATATTATTATTTTTTAGTGTGATTTCAAGTCATTCTGAGCACATTTTCCTTGAATTTGACCATTACACATCATTTTGCTATTTTTTGACTCCAGAAATGCATTTTCGGTCACCGTGGTCAAATGATACCTCTGATTGACTTTTTGTCTGCCCATCCTTTTCACAGTTCATACCACGGTTTTGGTAGTATGATTTCATGGAATTCTGAGGTCGTTTTTCTAGTTTTGAGCACCCAACGTGCCCTTTTAGAGCATGTCAAACTGTTAGAAATAACATATTTTGTCATCCCACGCGCACCGCACATCCGATTGACGTTATGTCCCCTCATACATATCACAAATAATATTGATATTGATTTCATGTGATTTCAAGTCATTATGAGTGCATTTTATATGAATTCGACCGTTACATGTCGTTTAAACGTTTTATGAATCTGTAAATGGGTTTCCAGTCACTGCAGTCCAAAGACACCTCTGATTGATGTTTCGTCTTCATGACCATTTGAAAATTCACACCACAGTTGTTGTTGTATGATTTAATGGCATTTCGAGGTCGTTCGGCTGGTTTTGACCACCCAACACACCCTTTTAGAATTCCTTGAACGGTTAAAAACAACATATTCGGTCATACCACACACATCGCATGTCCGATTGACATGGTTTCTCATCATACATTTCACGAATAATATTCATATTGTTTTTGTATGATTTCAAGACATTCTGTGTGTGTATTCTATGAATTCGTCTATTACACAACGTTTTGGCGTTTTATGACTCCAAAAATGTGTTTCTGGTCACCACGGACAAACGTCACCTTTAATTTCTATTCCGAATGCCCGACCATTTCACGATTCACACCACAGTTGTATTCCTATGATTTCATGGCATTCAAAGGTCGTTCGGCTAGTTTTTACCACCCGACACGCCTTTTTAGAGCACACTAAACTGTTAAAAACAACATATTTGATCGTACTACGCACATTGCATGTCTGATTGACGTGTCATATCCTCCTACATGTCACGAATAATATTTATATTGTTTTTGTGAGATTTCATGTAATTATAAGTGTTTCTGCTTTGAATTCGATCGTTCCATGTCTTTTTTCCTTTTTATGACTCCATAAATGCATTTTCAGTCACCGGGGTCAAAGAACACCTCTGATTGATGTTTCATCTACCCGACCATTTCAAAATTCGCACCATGATTTTTTAGTATTATTTCATGACATTCTGAGGTCGTTCACATGGTTTTGACCACCCAACACGCCCTTTTAGTGCACGTCGAACTGTTAAAAACAACATATTCGGTTGTACCATGCACACTGCACATCTGATTGACATTTCGTCTCTCTATAAATGTCACAAATAATATTCCAATTGTTTTTGTGTGATTATAACTCATTCGGAGGAAGTTTTCCTTGAATTCGACCGTTACACATCATTTTGGTGTTTTATGACCACAGAAATGTGTTTCCTATCACCGCGGTCAAACGACACCTCTGATTGTCGTGTCTTCTGCCCAACAATTTCAAAATTCACACAACGATTGTTTTCATGTGATTTCATGGAATTAGAGGTTGTTCGACTGGTTTTGACCACCCAAAGCTCCCTTTTTGTGCGATTGAAACTGTTAAAAACAACATATTCGGCCGTACCGCGCACACCGCACATCCGATTGCCATGTCGTCTCCATCTACATGTCTAAAATAAAATTAAGATTTTATTTCATGTGATTTCAAGTCATTATGAGCAAATTTTCTTTGAAATGCGGCTGTTACACATCATTTTAGCATTTTAGGACTCCAGAAATGTGTTTCTGGTCACCACAGTCAAACACCACCTCTAATTGACATGATGTCTACCCGACCATTTCACAATTCACACCGTGGATATTTTCATATGATTTCATGGAATTCTGAGGCCGTTCATCGGGTTTTGACCACCCAACTCTACCTTTTAGAGCGCCCCGAACTATTAAAAACAATATATTCGGTCGTACCGCGTACACCACAAGTCTGATTAAAGTGTTGTCATCTCCTACATGTCATGATTAATTTTAATATTGTATTAATGTGATTTCATGTCATTCTTGAGTGTGTTTGATATGAATTCGACAGTTACACGTCATTTTTTTTGTTTTATGAAACTGGAAATGCGTTTCCAGTCACTGTGGTCAAACGACACCTCTAATTGATGTGTCCTCTAACCAACCCTTTCACAATTCACACCGCGGTTTCTTTTTTATGCTTTTATGGCATTCCGAGGCCGTTCAGTTGTTTTTGACCACCCAACGCACCCTTTTAGAGCGCGTTGAACTGTTAAAAACAACATATTCGGTTGTACCACCCACATCGCATGTCTGATTTACATGACGTCTCCCCCTACTTATCACGGATATTATTACTATTTTGTTTGTGATTCCATGTCATTATGAGCGTGTTTTCTCTGAATTAGACTGTTACACAATGTTTTGGCATTTTATGACTCCAGAAATGTGTTTTTGGTCATCGTGGTCAAACGAAACCTCCGATTGACATTCTGTCTTCCCAACTATTTCAATATTCACACCACTATTGTTTTCGTATGATTTCATGGAATTCCGAGGCCGTTCGGCAGGTTTTGACCCCCCCCCCCCCAAAGGGCCCTTTTAGATCGCATCGAACTGTTAAAAACATCAAATTCGGTCGCACCACACAAATCGCATGTCTAATTGATGTTCTGTCTCCTCTTACATGTCATGAATAGTATTCCTATTCTATTCCTATGATTTCAAGTTATACTGAAAGTGTTTTCTTTGAATTCATATTTTACACGTCGTTTTGACATTTTGTGACCGTAGAAATGAATTTCGGATCAATGTGGTCAAACAACACCTCAGATTGACATGTCGTCTACCCGAAAATTTCAAAATTTACAACACGGTTGTTTTCATAAGATTTCAGAACATTCTGAGTTCATTCGGCTGGTTTTGACCACCCCACGCGCCTTTTTTGAGCACGTTGAACTATTAAAAACAACATATTCGGTCGTACCGTGCACAACACACATCCGATTGACATTTCTTCTCCTCCTACATGTCCCGAATTATATTCCTATTTTTTCATGTGATTTCAAGTCAATTTGAGCGTGATTTCTCCATATTCGACCGTTAGACATCGTATTGGCATTTTATGACTTTGGAAATGCATTTATGGTCAATGCGGTAAAAAAACCTCTGATTGAAGTTCCATCTACCTGACCATTTCAGAATTCACACCATGGTTGTTTTTGTATGATTTCATGGCATTCCGTGGTCGTTCGGCTGGTTTTGACCACCCAACGCGCCCTTTTAGATCGCACCGAACTGTTCAAAACAACATATTCAGTTGTACCACTTACACCAGACGTCTGATTGATATGAAATCTCCTCCTACATGTCACAAATAATGTTACTATTGTTTTTTTGGGATTTTAAGTCATTTTGAGTTCATTTTCTCTGAATTTTAACGTTACACTTCCTTTTGGCGTTTTATAACTCCGAAAATGCATTTCCGGTCACAGCCGTTAAACAACACCTCCGATTGACATGTCGTCTGCCCAACCACTTCAAAATTCACATCACGGTTTTTTTTGTATGATTTCCTGGAATTACAGTGTCGTTCAGCTGGTTTTGACCACCCAACGCGCCCATGTAGTGCACACTAGACTGTTCAAAACAACATATTCGGTTGTACTGCACACACCGCACGTCATATTGACGTTACGTCTCCTCCTACATGTCAAGAATAATATTACTATTGTTTTCGTGTGATTTCATGTCATTTTGAACACATTTGCACTGAATTCGACCATTACACGTTGTTTTGGCGCGTTTGAAAAGTGTGTGGGCGTGATCAAAATCAGACGAACGACCTCAGAATGCCATGTAATCATATGACAACAAATTTTGGTGAATTGTGAAATACTTGGGAAAATGAAAAGTCAATCAGAGGTGTCGTTTGGCCTTACGGCATAACGATCAATTATCCTAGTGTTTTAAATGTCAATTTTCCTAATGATCCAATGTCAAATAGTCTCATTTATCAATTCACCAATTTCCCTAATGCCCTAATGGCATAGTGAGCTAACATACAATTGGAATAATGGCCAATTATCTAGTTGTACAATTTGAATAAGGGAATAACGACCTAATGGCCATTTGGCCTAAATCCAATTGGACAATAGGCCAACTGGACAATTTCCCTAATGGCCTATCAACATTATGAATAATTTTCCTATCGAACTAATGGCCAATTTTCCTAAGGAATTTTGGAGTGTGGGTGGGGAGGGTTGTCCAGTGGAAGGGTGGTTGTCCGGGGTGCGGATGGCTATCTGGGGTGGGCCAGGGGCCTAAAAATAGTGAACCTGAGCTCAGTCGCAAAAAACAATTTCCATTGTTTCTATTAGTAATCACATGGTATATTAAAAATTATTCACAGAACATGTAATTGAAAACATTAAAAAAATAAAATGAACCAAAAATTTCCAACGCATTCATCAATTTCATGGATACATATAAATTCATGCACACAAAAATTCCATAAATCCAAAACACACATGATACCCCCAAATCTCAAAAAATCTCACAAGGAACCCAACCTAATCATTAACAAAAACCCCTCCAAAAAAAAAGAAACACACCTTGTGAATATGATGCATCAGGCATGGTCATGACAGGTACCTCAATCTGATGGGCTAGGGTCCTACAACAAACAAAAATTATGAATATTTTCATAACAAAAATAATGGAAATTAAATAAATAAATAAATTATAAACCTGTGTCATATGATACCTTGCACCAAGACCTGGACGCATATATTCCTGGAGTTCTCTAACCTCAGTGATCAGTTTCACATTTACCTCCTCAGAAGCGCGCGACTGTGCCTCAAATTCTGACAACTATAGTGTCATCTGAGCAACAACAAGACCGACAACCTTAGTGTGTGATACTATTTAATGAGGAATCCATGTTCCATAGGTGAAACTATATCTATGACCATCCTGACCAATAATGCGATGGAAGATCTCATCCCTTCGCATGGGAAGCTGCCATTGGTCCTCTGGTAGCTGTTCTAACTGAGCTTCAAATTGATCCTGTGAAATATTGAAATATATGTAAATATATTTGTTAATATATATATATATATATTTAAGTATTGGTCATGAGTACAAGAACTTACTACCATTTCTACTGCCTCGGGATCAATTCGATCACGAGTCCTCATCCACACAGACATTTTATCGATCGGTGCACATTAATTCTGTAACAATATAAGAATAGGATATAAACACCAAATCATATTAATTAATAAATTAAAAAACTGAATAATAAATTAAAAAAATTAATAATAAATACCTCATTTCAGATCTGAGACACATGACGAGTCCCGATCCTGGGAGGTGGTCCTTGCAACGCTCGATTCTCAGAATGGTGTCTTGACACCTTTTACATTCAATTAATTCAATTTTCAATAAAATCACACATTCTTGAAAATATATATACCAAAATAAATATACAAACCAAAACACCCTCATTGCACCAATATGAAACTATGTCACGCGACTGAGTCGGGATGACACCTCCCATGACTTTTTACAGAATGATTGGGCCACCCACATTTGGTACCCAGTGGTCCGTCTTGACATTTCCTTTATAATCATTCGACATCTTACAACATTTTCTCATACACATTTTCGGAAACATATCGGGTAATACTTTCAAATTTTTGTATTAATGAAAAAATAACATATGTTAGTATTTTTAATATATTGGAAAGAAATTAAAATGGTCTTCTTACCTGAACCTCCCTCCAAAGAAGATCTAATGTGTCCTGAGGGATATGAGCCCATTTATGAGTGGTAAATGGAAATCGATGTGGGCCATGTATGATATCACCCAGCTGAAAAATAAATGCAGGGGAATTAAATCTCGTGGGATGAAATAGCTCACCAATGGAAACATCAAACGTCGTGTCAGAATTCAAGGATAAAATGCCACGACCAGGGCCTCTCTTGGGAGAGGATGAAGTAGTCAAGTTCGATCCTATTGAAAAAAAATTAATATATAATTAGAAAGATGTTATATATATATTTTTTTTAATTACATAAAAAATAGACACAATGACATTCAAACATATCTCAACCCTTCAACGTAGATGTCATAGAAGGATGATGTGGATTTTCGGCCTCTTCCCCTAATATGCCTTTAATCATAGAAAACATTAGTAAGGGGACTATGACATGTTTCCAATATATAAATTGGAATGTTTTTTAAAAAAGAAAACTTGTATTGTTGTCGATCAAACAAAAAGGAATTGAATAATTTGTTGAGAAAGGATTTTTAAAAAATAGATAGTTAACAAAACAGATATACAAATTATGTAAAAAATCAATATATACATAGACATATTTCTTATTGAATTAATAAAAATTCCAGCAGCACATGAAGGAAATAAAGAATACCTCAATGGGAAGATACACCAACAATAACATGAAGATACCAAAATAGAAATAACCCTAAATATTTATAAATGAATAAACTTGAAATAGTGAGGATTAAATCATAAATGTATTTAAAAAATGGTTAGAAAGTTTTTGATATCCTCATACATTCATTACTAAATAGCGAAAAAACAATTATACCTTTCATGATGCATGAAAATAGACCATTTCTCCTTCAATGGCCACTCTGATCAAATAAATATATTCTTCAGGTTGAATTATGATATGTTGATCAAGCTGTTGGGAAAAAAAACAGAACAGTCTTGGTTTTTTCTTGTTCAAATACAAACACTCCTCACTGGGACATTTTCACAACAACATGAAAACTTGGATTCAAAGGAAAAGTAATGAAGTATACTTGTTTTGCTTGTGATGTCAAACTGAAAGGTTCATTATCAACTTGTTAATTTATGTATAACATATAGTTAAAATTCACCAATGAAAACTTATATTGATCGACTTTCCATCCATGAACTAGATCAATCGAATTACACTTTAACAATACGTACTTCAACCTATGTGCATATAAAACTTCAAGGATGTATATCAATTGACCATAGTAATTACCAGAATCAACGAATGGACAACCGATGCGACTATTTTGAGTTTATGGTTTGATTTCAAAATATTTAATGAGAAATCGAAAACAATTAGCATTAATAGCATTATAACGATGAGCCGTTATAGATGGTTCCTCAGCCAGTTGGATAAATTCTTCAGTTAGCGTGGCATCCCATAACTCCCCCGTCATATGAACCTACATAATTCATAGAATTAAATAAAGATTTATTCATAAATACATTATTATAATACATCACATATAATGAAAATCAACTTATATATATATAATCCTTGAACCAATCATGAAATGATGCATAATGAGATTGTTGAATTTGATACTTAGTCGCATGATACATCACTTCTTTCTTCTCATTAATGTGTTTTCTACAAATGATAACCCGGTGTTTAAATGATCAACATTAGAAAACAAAACATGTTAATGTTAAAAAATAAAAGTGATAAGACACATACTACATTAATGGTGCAACTGATGGAGTATTGATCAAGACATATCGATGCACTTGAATCCACTCGATGTTGTCCATATCAAATATGGTTCCTTCTACAACTGGACCATCATGAATCCGAGAGGTCTTATCTAATTTTGTTTCAACATCCTTAAGATATTTTGTACAAAATTTAGTACACTCATCCATAAAATAATAATTGGCTCTTGATGACTTCATGCATTCTCTGTTGTGTACTAATCATTTTAAATGTACTCAAATACCTCTCAATAGGATACATCCACCTGAATTGCACTAGACCAGCAGCTATTACATCATTAGTTAGTTTCAATGTCATGTGGACCATAACATCAAAAAATAAGGGGAGAAATAGTTTCTCAATGTGACAATGCGTATGTAAAATATGGTCCTGCAAAAATTTCAAATCACTCATTCGTTGATTTCATAAACAAATATCCCTAAAAAATTTACCCACTACATCCAATGGCTGAAAAACATTGGGGATAAACAATAACAAATTGCTATTGGAATCAACCACTTATGTATTATGTGATTGTCATGACTTTTCAACCATTGTAATGTCATGCTCGTTAGATTCACACACATTGAAATATTAGAAGAGTAACCATCAAGAACCTTATATATCTTCAAAATGGAATTAAATTTCTATTTCTCTTTTGTAGTAATCATATATTGTGCAGAAGGAATATATGCCTAGTTTCTCTTATCTAACTATAAATTAAATTGTTTCCTTAAACCCATTTCATCCAAATCACGATGTGCATTAACATGGTCCTTTTATTTTCCACTGACACCTAAAATGGTCAACAATATGTTATCACAATCATTTTTTTCAATCTACATGACATCGAAGTTATGCCTTAGATAGTTAGTTTTCCAATACGAAAGACTATTAAAAATAATTTTCTTTTTCCAATTGTGACTATGATTCCTTCTCGAAGCAAGAAAATTATGTAATGGATGAGCCACCATATCCTGTATTTCATATACTGGGTGGATGTTTTCTTCCAAAATATGAGATAACATTTCGACTCCTATCATGAACTTTGATGTTGGGATGAACTCTATAGAACCATCAAATGCCACTCTGTCCATTATGAACCTGTTCTGTGGGGGGAGAAAACGTTTGTGGCCCATGTATGCCCATTTTTGGGGATTTTTAAGCCAAATAGTGTTTTTACTTTTATTTCAACAAGGGAATGAAAATTACCCTTTTGTACTCCAACTTGAAATTTTTTCAAAATCTGGGAAGTCATTGATTGTCCACAATAATGTAGCCTACAGTTTGAACATTTCATTCGTTTCACAGTCATATGTCATCACACCATCGCCCAAAAATTAATTCAACTCATTAATCAATGGATAAAGGAAAACATCAATCTTATCCCCTAGACATCTATGTCCATCAATAAGAGTGAAAAGTAATATAAATTGTTTCTTCAAACAAAGACACAAAGGAATATTATACAGAACCAACACCATGGGCCATGTGCTATGAGGTTCACCAACCATAGACTTGAATGGATTGAAACCATCTACTGCTAACCCCAATAGGACATTAAGAACATCATTAGAAATTTCGGGATGTCTCTTATCAAAATCCTTCCACGCATGAGCATCTGATGGGTGGGATAACATATCACTTTCATGAATTCTTTCTACATGCCATCTCATTAAATTAGAGACATTAGATGATGTAAAAAAACTTTTCAACCTCAGTTTATTGTGAATGTAACAAATTTTCATTATAGCATTCCCTTTCCCATGTATTTCAATCCGACTTTGATGAGTCTGATTTCCCCTGTTCTCTTTCCACCAGGAAGAGCCACAAACAATAAAAATATTCAAATGGGCAGATTCCATTCTAAACAACATACAATTTTTTGGACATGAATCTACCGTCCCATATGTAAAAACTATTTCTATATCAACTTACGATCATGGTAATAGGACTTGGGAAAATTAGTGTCGACAGGAAGAACATTTTTCAATAACACCAGAAGCATGTCGAATGATGTGTCTGACCACTGAATCAAGGTCATCAAATGCAATCACTCCATGATAAATGAGAATTTTTTGTATGAAGTACATCCAAGATTTAATTCAAAATTTGCATCATCAAGTGCTTCATAAAACCTTCTCAAAGCACGATATGCACCAGAACGAAGATTTATCTCACCGGTCTCAAGATTCTGGATGTCAATTCCTTTAGGATCCATCCCACCTATCATTTCAGTAATCATTTCATGCATTGGATAATTCATCTTTTCATGAACAACCATATGAACTGCATCCAATTTTTGACAACGAGCATATTCTTATCCATGATGAGTCCAACTCTTATAATTTTTCTGAAAACCATTAAAGGATAGGTTCTCTCTCATAGTATCTCATTTAAATTGATATTTATTAGCACATTTTCTACATTGAAAACTAATATAGTCACTTTCAAATCATCTTGTGAAGTGAATGAACTGCATAATGCCATTGAAATATTCTCTAGAAGTTTGATTTGGAAGATAAATCCAACTCTTATCCATAATAATATATGAATAAAAAACATTCACACAAGACATATTACATTGATTTTTCATATCAAATATATTTAAAATAAATACTAACCAATTTTTTGTGGAACATTGATAAAATAAAAAAATTATATATCTGAGTAAAAAATAAGAGAATAGATAATGGAATATAAGTGAAAGACCATGTCGTACCTGAATGCGCTACAAACCTGGATGGGAGGGGAGATGGAGGATGTTCTTTGGGGGAGAGGAGTGGCAGCAGAGGGGAGCCAGACACAAAGATGGTGCGGCGAGGGAGGGGATGGGCGACGGTGGCGGTAGTGAGCCAGAGGAGAGGAGGCGGTGAGGTGGTGACAGTGAAGCGAGGGTGGGATGACGAGGGAAGAGACAGAGGAAAACATCGATCCATAGTTGATGGGCGTCAGTGTTGAGGGGACGAGTAGAGGATATGTGTAAGGGGGGGGGACAAGGCAACGGTGGTGCTCCACGGTAGGGTACGGTGAGGGAGGGGACGTGCGACGATGGTGCAGAGAGGGAGGGGGACGAAGAAGGTGGGGATGGAGGATGGTGGAGAGCCTGAGTAGATTGAGGTGAGGGGATGAGGGACATGCTGCGAAGGGGAATATAGTGGAGGTCAGGGGGATGATGGGGCAAAGGGCCAAGGCGGTGGAGGGTGGAGGCTAGAGGGTGGAGGCCAGAGGCCGGAGGCCGAAGGGATGATGGGGCAGAGGCTGGAAGGGGGCGGCGACCGGAGGGTGGAGGGGGTGGATGCTGGTGGGGGAGGAGGGCAGAGGGTGGCTAGGGGATGGGTTGTGAGTGGAGTAGGGTGACGAGGGTACATGCGGCATGGGTGGAGGGCAGCTAGGGGACAGGCTGTGGCGATTGAGGGGAGACGACGTGGGGTAGGGTTTCGTAAGGGGAGGGGAATGGGGGGCGCCAAAGCATTTTTTTTAAATCACAACGACCGCCAAAGGTCATCTGCCATGATAGGGGAATCAAAGCCCATTTCTCTAGTAGTGATTCAAGAAAATTGTTATAGCACTTTTGGGTTCCAATCATATAGGGGATACATACATGTCAGGGGAGATGTCAACCTCTCTTAATCATATATTATCTAAACATGTCGATATAAATTAAGCCCCCTCTAATCTTGAATATATACACTCAAAACCCCCTAACAATACCTTGTACCCTTCCCCCTAGGGACACATATCCCCTCTTGAATGAAAATGATGATCTTATTTCCCCCTCGATCAAGGGATAGAAAAAACATCGATTGGGGAAGAAGAAATCAATGTAGGACAATGGAAGCGATTTAAATATTTTAAAAAATAGTGGGTCCGAAATATACATTGAGGATTCATTAGTTTTTGAAGAATTCTCCAAAATATGGAGAGTAACAAAAGATTAATTCCTATATGAAATCACATAGCTGTATGCTTGAACCATCTTGGGGTTGAAAATCCATGATTAGTTTGGATGCTTCAATGTTGCTAAAGTAAAAATTTCCCTGCTACAGTTTTCATGTATAACCATATTTTAATGTAAGAACATGGATAGTATCATAATAAATGAGGGATTTTATGGCTTCATTTTGGTTTGCCATATTGGCCATTCGGGGGGGGATTTTCATCCATTCGAAAAAAGACCTGGATTTCAGAATTTCCTCCTTCTCCCCAAACCAGAAGTTTGCCTCCATTCACTGGCCAAACAGCCCGACCTTGACATTTGTGGGTTTCTCTCATTGGTTGTATCAAAGGAGAAAATGGAAATCTTGGAGGATTCTACAATACTTGAGATAAAATAGAATAGTCAAAGTGTTCGGGTGGAGAAGCTGAATTAGGAGACCTTGAAAAGGTCGCAACAGTGGAAGATAAGAAAATGCACAAATATTAGTGCTGTGAATCACAAAACATTCATAAAACGTGATCCCAAGATGAAGAATCTATGAGTGGAGAAGGTAGTGAAGGAATATTTAATGTTTCTTAGTTTAGATATGATAAAAATGACACGGAGAAACCATAAGAAATTCTAGATCAGTTTTATGAGGAGTTCTCAATGACCAATGATGATCTATTAGTGTTGCAGTAACTTACGATATAGTTGGAGGGAGGTGAGGATGTTTTAGAAAACGTGAAAATTATCTAGACTACTCACGAAAGGGTTGAAAAAGAGTAAAATGTCTCCAATCTAGTTTTTCAAGAAGTGAAACTTCTAGATACACAATAGACTAAAAATAATAGGATGACTTGTACTGCATTTCAAGAAACTATCAATGATGTGGTCTAATTGTCTAAAAGTCAAATTCCAATGGTCATAATTTTTTTCTCTGTAGTGTTATGATTCCAAAATCATGTAGTACAAACCAAGGTCTCCTTGCTACTCACCATTATACTCAATGAAGTGCCATGCAGATCTTATGTCTGGGCGCACAATGAATACGCACATGTCTTGGAGCACCTGTGTGTATGAATCACCGCATATGATTTTTACTCGAATGGGTAATATTTTTTTGAACATGATATCCAATATATTTGTGGAAACCAATTTCATGAAATCAGAATTGAGTTAACAGGTTGTAGAGGGCATGGGTGAAAGGGTTGAATGAGAAAGAAGCCATGATTAAAAGAGTGAATGGGGTAGAATCTAAGGGATCACATTAAAATTTCATATTTTATGCAAATAGATTCCCCAACCTGGTGGAATGAACCATGCCAAATTCAT
The DNA here is from genome assembly GCA_963277665.1 of Viscum album. Taxonomy (NCBI): domain Eukaryota; kingdom Viridiplantae; phylum Streptophyta; class Magnoliopsida; order Santalales; family Viscaceae; genus Viscum; species Viscum album. Next base: position 1,587,179,450 of record OY728151.1, on the reverse strand, counting down.
ATATAAATGGGAGTGTCATTAGAGGAGTAGAGTAACTGAGTGCCCAAGGTTGTGATGGAATATAGAACGACTGAGATTCTTGGCGAGCAAAATAGAAATATGCATGTTTTTATTGTGGGTTTTACCCAATTATTTTACAATAATTAATATGCATATTTGTATTTTTGTTTTTGACCTGTAATGTAATCTTTGTTTACTCCTACCCCGTAATGTATTCATTTTTTCCTCCTGTCATGTAATGTGATCCTCATTTCCTCCTACCCTGTACTGTAATATTTTTTTTCTCCTACCATGTATTGTAATATTTATTTTCTCCTACCATGTAATGTAATATTTGTATCCTTATACCGTGTTATGTAATCATTGTTTCCTCCTATCATAGGATGTGAAATTTGTTTCCTCCAACCCTAAAATGTAATCTTATTTTCCTATTACCATATAATTTAATCTTGGTTTCCTCCTACCTTGTAATTTAATATTAGTTTCCCCTACCCATTAATGTAATTTTTTCCCTCCTACCATGTAATGTAATCTTTTTTTCTTCCTACCGTGTAATGTAATCTTTGTTTCCTAATACCATGTAATGTAATCAATGTTTCCTCATATTGTGTAATTTATTCTTTGTTTACTACTAATCTATGATGTAATCTGCATTTTAATAACATTACCATTTCCACCACTCTGTTTCTCTCCCAATATTATCTTCGAAGTACAGTAAAATGAATACCCCAAATGAGCATGTTATCGAGTATTTATAGGCAAATCACCACCAAAAAAACTTTTTTTCACATCCTCTATTTTGCGACTATGTTATATTCTACATTTCTTCCATTTGGTGTTCATTTTATAATGGAAACTAAGTTCAATGAGATTTAGATCATAATGTAATGGTTAGAAAGATCAAATAAAGATTAGAAGCATTTCTAGAGAAAACGGATGTCATGGCATGGAGATCTCGGTGAGCATTTCATTTAGGGTAGGCTTAGGGAATAAAACAATGTTTAGGTAATATAGAATGGAGAAACCGGGAATGGTTTCAATGTGGGATAGGTTTTTAATCACACTATTCATATGATGAAATAATTTTAATGATAATGATCATTAATTTCATCTCCCCACTTACTGATTTGAATTCACACAATCCAAATTGATCATCGTTAATAACATTCTCATCTCCATATAACTGCTTACTCACATCACTATGTTCTTTATTTCCATATTAATATTTTCCTAAATGAGGATTCATAGTATTTATGGAATCACCCTGGATATCATTATTCTTCTAATGATATATATTCCATTTCCACTGTCCCATCAATGCATAATACAAGTTTGAAACCATTGAGTTTTCCCAAACAATAGACCATGGAGAACTGTGAGAAAAGTGTTGAAAATTCCCAAAGTAATTTTAATTGTGACATGATCTAGGTGGCGTCATACACAATAGATTCACGAGGACGAAGGAACCACATTAAAAACATCAAAATATTCTCTTGTGTCTTGGAGGAATGTTCACTGATCTAGGTGTCTTCCTTTGGGTCACTCTACAACCTTGTAAATACGTGTCCCTCTTCTTCTTGCTCCCGTTATTATATTTTTTAGCATTTCATGTAGGTATCAATAGAATTTTTCTACCCATGCCTCTTGATATGTCTATTTCAACAATTGTTTTCTCTACTATCCTTATTTTTATAATATGTTATACATAGCATGGCATTCATTTAGTGAATTTCATTCCCCAGCCCCGTATAAAAAAATATTCCTTCAAAAACACACTCACAAAACCATCAGGTTCGAAGTAGAAAATATTCTAAAATTTAGTATTATACTCTATCATAGAATGTTTCTTCTACTCTAGGATGAAAAATTCCATCGTTTGATAAATTATGATCATTTGATGATATTATTGTTTGTTGAAAAATTCGTCAAATTCCTCTCACACCATGCCTTGGTCCATCTTAGCTTGATGTGCTTTCCACCGTTGTCATGCGAGATCTTCTAGTATAAAAAACTAAAACATTACTTACAACTCTGTATGTGTGCCAAGGTTATCAATATATGGTTTTCATCTTATTCAGACACACCATATCCTTATCTAGTCGATACTTACCCAACAATATGGGTGGATTTAAATTCTAGGTCTAGACAAAATGATCCACTTTCTTTGGTTCATCTTTTTTGTTCCCTATATCCAAAAATTGGAAATCATAGACTATAGTCTCAACTAGTTATTGTTTTATTTATGGCTCAGGTAAAACAACATTCTCATCTACTTATTCTAGTTGGTTTCAACGATGCCTACTGAGTGCTATTTTCTAGAAACATAACAAATTCCACATTTATCACTCTCTAGAAACTTAATTATTACAAATTTAAATTCTATCACAGAGGAAATATCAAAACAATTCATTAAAAAATTAATCATTTTCAACATTCAACCATTTTGGAAAAATTTCACCATTATTTAGAAAATTAACTCATTTTCGAAATACAATTACCATTATCTTTTTCAAAATCTCCCATTTGAAAACAATTTCAAATTTTTTAAAAAATAAAAGAATTGACACCAAATAATAAATCATTTCTCAAATTGAAATTGGCACTTTTAGTGAGAATTAATTTTTTCAATGAGTGTCAGGATCTCTCTATTTGCTAAATCCATGCCAATGAGATTACAATTATAAAAGTTTTTCCAAAACACGTATATGCCCAACATCTGGGTAGCATGAAGTTCAACATAAAAAGGTTAGCTATGTCTTTTTATGCTCTACATTTCATGTCACGAAAATCCTATTCCTTTTAACTAACCCAAATCAAGGAATGAACTAAAATGAATTTCAACTCTAAAAATGGCACAACTTATACCATTTATATGTCAATGAAAAAACAAGATAATACCACTTGATGCACACAAATATTTATATAGACCATGGATGATACCACTTGTATCATCACTCCCCTCCTCATTAGCTTTAACCAAGGTGGAATTTCAACTTGGCCTTAAGTGACATCCCCAAGGCACCAAAGGGTAGAAATAAATGTCAGGGGCTTCCTTAATATTGGGGTATGATTTTCCCATTTAAAATAAAAAATCACAAACAAAAATTTCGTAACCAAAACAACTATATGATGCATGATGAAAATGTAAAACAACCAAAGTAATCCCATTCATATAAGAACCAAACTAAAATAGAGTACCTAAATTGAGGACTTGTAACATAAATTTACACAATGGAGAATAAAACTAATAGAGACTCATAGGACTCAAAATAAATGACTCTAAGGTCCATCTCCAACTACATGTATCACAAAGCACCACTAAATAAGTGTTCTTCTTTCCATTTACCTATGTCTCACTAATAAAAATATGAAAAATCATAAAATTTCAGAATCAAGGTTGAGTAATGAAACACTCTAGATTTCCCCTAATTACATCTCTACTCAATCCTCTATGGAAGAACAAGTTATCACAACTATTTAAAACCAATTATATAAATTTTTTGGAAATAATTCCACAGTATAAATAAAATCCAAGTAGTTTCACACAGAAATAGTTTTCCAAACATAAAAATTTTCTATGGAAAGAACCCAAATAATTCATTTATCCATTTTACATACCGTTTTTGTTTACTCATTTCAATGTCCACCACACACACTCCCATGCGGTCTTCTCTGATAGTTACATACTAATGATATGCTTTTTATTCATCCACTATGTCGTCAATAAGTGTCCAATCTCCTTTTTCCACAATTACATACAACCCATATCATGTTTCATGTCCCTTTTACCCTAATGGAACAGACCCATTATTCAGGGTCACATCCAAAGAATAATGGAACACAAACCATGTATTCCAAAACAATTTTAAAGAAACCGAATCAATCCATTTAAATAAAACTATTACATTTTTGAAAACCTTTCCAACAAGATAATTTCATAAATCCAACAAATTCATATTTCACAATCAATATTTCAAAATTCAGAACAAATCCCTTTACATAAACAGTTCCCGAAAAACCCAAAACTATCAGTAAAGAGTTTTTCAACCGTAATTTTCAAAATAATTTAAATAAGAATTTCAACAAATTTTAATTAATTGTAACTAAACCTTCAATTTATAACAATTTTATATGATAGTGAATCAATATACATTGAGAGTTTTGGATAAAATGAATGACATCAAAAAAGTTGCCACAATATCTTGTTGAATTTCAAAAAACCCACCTTTGATCTCTTTCCGATCATAAAAAATGCCAAATATAACCATTATCAGAAAATAAAACCTTGTATATTTCCACAGCGGACTTGATTTATGAATCTAAGAGAGGGAGGAATGTATATTTAACAAAAACTATGAAAAACTACCACAATAGAAGACCTTCTAAGGAAATCGGGCTTCATGGCACCAAGAAACTCCGTCGGATCATCTTCAAATTTATGGGGAAAGAATACTCGAACTCTAGGGGATAAATCCTAAATTAGGGACAATATGGGGAAAATGAGGGTTTGAATTTTAATATCTACCCATATCCACTTTTATAGGATATTGTTTTTAAATTCTTAACAGTTAGTTGCATGTTCAGGAAAATTTTGCACTAACCATGAAGCATCATATACCTTGAGAAGTACCTCACAGATTATTTCAACACATTTTGATAAAACATGCACCAAACATGAAAAATATCAATGTCTTACTTTTCATGATTAATCTTGGGTTTACGCACGGTCATGTGGTATTTTAATGTTTCATGAGAACCATGAAATTGTTAACTTGATGAACATTGATATTGTAGTTTTCATATTGGAGGACCACACCATATAATTAGTTCATTAAATTTTAAATATGATTAAATGGTTACATGGATTTATTTTTGAAGATAAATTGTGAAGGGCCTAATGAATTGTTATGGATTCATATTAATGCTTGTCATGCCTGAAAAATTCAGCATTTTTGTTATCTTTGATGATGTATGAACTGATCCTAAGAAAGAAATACATGTCTCATAAGTGAAACTTTGTTTCAAACAGAGAAGAAGTATGATTTGATGTTATTTGGAATTAATATTTGAAATATTATGGATGAAGAGGAAATGATGTTCATTCAGTATTTTAATATTGCATGAGAACCATGAAAGTGTTATCTTAAGAAATTTTGGGATTTCAGTACTAATGAAGTAGAATAATGACATATAATTTCATCATTAAGGGTTAAATATGAATAAATTGTTAGATATATATATTTGAATTGTAATTTTGATGGTCCTGATGAATTTTACACTATAGTTCTTATTGTGGAGGTAGCATGCATTTCATAAGGAATTCCATTTTATGTATGGTTTTTTCTATAAGTATTTTTTGGGGGTTTATTTAAAATTTATTACATAAACTGGCCAGCCATTCTCAACCAATAGATTATGTGGGACACAGGGTCATTGCACCTAAATAAGGCCATCATAGAAAGAACGTAGGCAACATATTGTTCCATTTGTAGGCCATGGGAACCCCCATATGAGATCTTGATGTGGGATAATATCCCACAATGAAGTGGGTGTAGAGTACGCCCGTAGAACCATTATGGGTGGTACAGGGTGGGGTGAGGATAATTTTGAGCCACTCCACAGAGTGCATGATATTTATAGTGTATAGAAACTGGGAGAGATTTTGATGTGGGATGGGTTTTTGAATATTATATTCACCGGTTTAAATAATTGTTTAAATCATCTAGGAAGATGGGTTTCATGTGTTTATGAAGACATGAATTTGATAGGAACACCATAAATAAATAGGCCAATTTAAAATTAATTATTCTATGAAATGCAGTGTAACATAAATCATTTTCATGTAATTAAAATCTGAGTCATTCTGGAGTTTAAAGAGATGATTCACACGATATAATGATTGGGTTTTGAATTCAATGAAATGATGTGATCCTTTGCCTATAAAATGATAGAAACCTCAACCATAAGGTTCTACTTCCACTAATATTATTTCAAGAGATCTCGTTTTCAATAAAAGTAGAGCCTCTCTAAACCACACTATTGGGTGAGGAGGCAAAGATTTCTACGACCCCATTGTGGTCTCATGAAGAAGGAGATTCATGAAAAACAATGTGGTTTCAAGAATGATAATTATATTTAAACATGTGAAATGTCATTAAACCCTCATATTACATTGATAAGGTGGTCATTTATGTGAATCATTATGCGTTCATGAAGAAGAAATACTGTGAACAAGAAACTGGTGTGTAAACACCCTTTTCATGCATCTTAAAGAAGAACTAGTTCAGTGAATCTAAATGATTAATCCATAGTGCATGAATTTTTTTCTACCAATGTTTTTCAATAAGTTATTCCACGTATAACCCATTTCATGTCGATACTATGTATCTAGTTGATACACACCACACATAGAAGAACAAACCTACATAGTTTTTCTATACAAAGGGAACCAGAGATGAACCTAAGTGCATGATTTCATGAGTAACAAGAGGAACTTAAACTATTTTTGGTTTAATATGACAAAAAGTGTACTCATTCACATATTGTTAAGAATAAAATACTAACTTCATTCTCATAGTGATCGAATGACTAAATCATTTTTAGCTTCTGGGCCCTTTTGATTACATTTAAACTAGACAAAATAAATAAATAATATATATAAATCCAATATTAAATAAGATTAATCATCCTTCATAAAATATAAGTAATATTTTTCATGGTTCACATTCATGATCTCCCTATATACACACTAGCCACCTACGGGCACATAACTAATATTTTTCATTGTTTCTCTATATTTTCTCCCTATATTCTTACCCATGGAGACAACCCCCTTTTCTATAGACCCTATTCCACATTTAATAGATGAAAATAATCATATAATGCCAAATTCACAATAATATTCAATTCCAACCACACACAATCATTATTCATACAAAATAACTAATATTTTTCTTTTTACCACTGCCTCTATATGCGCTCCCTATGACAACAGTAGCCACTCCCTTCCTCAGACTACCCAAAATGACTGACTTGGGGTCGACTACCCTCCGAAGTAGTGTTAGTAGTCCCCCATGAGCACACTAGCCACTCTGTTCCTCATCCTGTCGATGAGAACACTATCCACTCTCTTCCTTTTCCTCTACAAGACCTCCCTATAGGACATGTACTTATAATTATACCATGAAAAAAATATCATATCAATCCAAATTGATAGTTAAACTCAATTTCAACCATACACAATCATTCTTCACACAGCATTACTATTATGTTTCATTATTCCTCTGACTCTACATGCACTCTCTAGGAGCACACTATCCACTCTCTTCCTCAGTATGATCATAATAGAATGTTAGGGGTCAACTACCCACCTATGTAGTTTTGGTTGTCCCCAATGATATAGGCCCTTCTTTTACAGTTAAACCTTGAAAAAAACATTTCATTAATCAATATTAACACTATGATTCAGTTACAACCATACAAAATCATTCTTCATTTGAATAAACTATTCCTACCAAATATCTTTTCAAAATTATGAGTAATTCCCAATAATAATTCAAAGGCAGAAAACCTACCTACCATTTCCGGCACATTGAATTTTTATCAAACAATTTTATTGACAACAATTACAACACAAATATTACATTAATCATTTTGTGATATTCAATATCCCCCTTTGGTTTTGTTTTCAATACCCATTTCACTATAAGATTCAATGTTTTATGATCACACTTACAATAATTTAAAAGATAACTATTGGAATGAATTCGTGAACACAACTAATTCTATAACAACTGAACTCTTTTTTTCATTCCATTAATCTCCTCATTTCATAAGAGATGTCATTTCAGTGAAAAAAAATTGGTTTTATTGAAAGGGGAGCATCACTTTTATTAAAGGAATGTGTCATCAAGTAATATTATCTAATTTAATGTAGGAAAAAAGTATGTAGAAAAAAAATCTTATCAATTTAGATATCAAATATGCCAATATAAATTTTAAATGTGATTCCAACACTAAAAACTTATTTCATATGTTGTTCAAAATATACTCAATTAATCTCATACATTCATCTGAATAAACAGATTTAGAACATTCAATTACAAGAATTCAATTCCCCTTTATTATCAAATTATAATTGTCTCCCCATATGATTTAGAATTTTCATTCATAAAGAAATTGGAAAAAATCCTTTCTAATGATATGATTCAATTTCATGGATTTGCAAATATAAAATAAATCCCATACCTAATATTTATATATTCATGTGATACAATTTGGGTTCAACATTGGTATTTTTTCAAAAAATTTCCCCCTAAAGGGATGAGCATCATCCATCTGCTTCATCATGACTAACATTTTTAATGAATGATATTCAAGAATAATCTTATAAGAAATTGAAAGAAAAAATTCCATGATGGTTACCCTTATAAAAGATATATAAAATTTTCAATGAAATCATATCTTTAGTACTCACCCTTAATATATTCATCACCTTCAATTTCTTTCATAAAATAAAAAATCACAAAATATTCATGGTAATAAAGTGGTTCTTTAATGATATTCAATCAGAGAAACAAGGATGAGATTTAACCCCTAACCTAGAAATTATTTTCGATTATACTCTAGATTCATTAAAACTCATCATGATTTCCCCTTCTTTGACATTCCAATGTTATAATTTAATGGATTTATGGACTTCTTGATTTCTCAAGCTTTCATCTTAGATGGAATATGATTCATCATATTAACATGTAATGAAATATCATTCTTCTGTTAATTATATAACTTCTTATCCAATTCCAATTGCTCTAGCCATATGAATAAACATTATTTTTTGTATATTCATAGACAACTTCTTTTGTGTAAACTCCTTATTTATATAAGATTTATTAATAGTATAATTCATTGGTTCATTTCCATTGTTCATTCATAGTTCAATTTGTTTATTAAACAACATCATGTAATTTTCTCGCAATATTCCCCGACATTCTAGACCTTCCAGACAAATCTTGAGCAATAAAAGCATCTTGTTTTCAAAACAGCCACTCACGAAATTCAAAATTTTCATCTTGATTTTGAAACATCAAATAATCATTTTTATTTGTTTTAGATATTGATTTCATTTTCTCCTTCATCTTTCATCCAATCGAATATGTGTTTATAACATGTTTTTAATGTCAATTATGGGACCTCTACTTCCATAGTAGTGGAATATTTTAATTGGAGTGACACTCATGTCATCATTCTCCTTGGGTGTAGGTTGCTTCATAGTTTTCATAGCTCTCTTTTCTTTCTCAAAACCCAAAGAAGTATTTTTTTCTTTTGTCTCATTACCTATGCTTATGTTGTGGCCTTATCATCACATAAACATATGCATAGTGGAGGGTTATTACATACCAACACTCATTATAATTTTGACCACTTATATTTCTACAATAATAGACATATTCAAGGCACTCAAATCTATTCTTGAAAGATAAATTATTCTTCATCGATGAATTATGATTAAATTATGAAATATTTTTGTTCACATCAGATCTTCTCCACCTTAATATTATCTTTCTATAGCTATCATGAATTGAAAATATTTTCCAAGATTCAATGCAACAATGCCCAAATTTCCAACAAAACCAACACTATCCGACAAATCACGATTTATTCTTCTTTGATAAAATTTGGTTAGTTTTGGAATCTTATTTTTATTTTGATAGTATGATTCTTCATTTCATATATTTTTAGAGAATAAGAATTTATACTTTTTTTCATATAAAAATTTGATGATATAATAGATTTTTAATTAGTCTCCTTCATCCATGATGGTCCAGGATTTTTTTTGGAACCCATACATTTAGATGAAAAAATATTAGTACAAATAAAATATTCTAGATCAAGGGAATCCTGATAAAATGATCATGCAATTGATTTATCAATAGATATTTTTAGAATCTTTTTTACACATGAATTGGTTTTTTCCAAAACAAGATTCCATTCATATTTACTCATGGAATATTTTCTAATATCAGTATTATATGAAGATACATCTTAGATTATCTCTAGATTTATCAACCTAAACTCCAACTCATGATATTTCAGATTTAGATATTTCTTTTGTTATATAAGTGATTTCAACAAATATTCACATATATTCATATTTTCCAAAGTCACTTCCATTTCCATATATTTCATTTTGAGTATATTTTTATCATCCTCAGAAATTTTATATTTTCCTTCCCTTTGACTCTTTATATTCAGAACTCGATCATCATGAATTTTATTTTCTATATGTGGATAGTTATTCAACTCTTTAATGAAATTTATCTTATCCAATAGATGGGATTCTTAAAAAATTAATTGAGGCTCTTTATAAATTTTTACAATGAAAATATGACTTCTGTTTGTACTAACTTAGTAACATACTTCTCATAATCATTCCATTATAATTTATCTTAAATAAAAGTGAGGTTTTCATTGCATTTAAATATAAAATCTTCTTTTGATTCTTCAACTACGATTAATGGCTCATCCTTGTATCCAATTTAAACAATATAGTCCTTGATATTCATTTTATATTTATATGATTCCTCAAGAGTGTGAATCTTCTCAGTACGGACCTTCTCAGTTACAAATTTCTCACATATTTCTTTTCAATTCTTCTTCAACAGATGAGAAATGTTTATAGAATAGTGATATAGTTTGTTCTTTGGAATCAATAATTAGTGAGAGATGTTTACATCCTTGAAACTTATTTTCCATGAATTTCTCCATTTCCCCATCTACTTTTTCATGATATGACTTATCATCATATAGTCCCATGAAAAAAATAAAATATACAGGTGAAAACATTTATAGTAACATTATTTACATATTTCTTTATTTATGAGTAAAAATCACTTAGTTATTCATTAAATTATTCTTTATTACCTCAGGAAAATATTAATCATAAGTATCTTTATCACCTAATTTAATGGATACTAATGATATACTACAATTATGACTACATTAAAGTTGTGATGTAGCCTCTTTATACATCATCACAGGATTTGAATGCACAAAAAGATTTGATCTTCACCTATAAAAATAGAAACTTCGACACCGATCCAGCTTTCTACTATCATATTTTGAGATCTTTTATTTTTCTTCAAAAATATATCATCTACATGAAATTATTACGCATAGGGAAAGTAAGGTCAATGAGCCTTCTTGTTTCATGATGTAGATAGGATCTTGCAGGACTTCGAGAAGTGAAATGAATTATTGAAGCCTCTCCTGATGAAGAAGACCCATGAACAATCTGGTTTCATGATGAATATCCATGAACACATGAATTTTTTACCCAAACCCTCATCATGCTTCATGAAGGTGATCTTACAGGTATGCAAATTGTGCATGGTCAACCTTTTTGTGCTTAGTGAAGGCATCATAATCAGGAACCATCATGTTTTCACAATGAATACCCACACATACCTTGTGCATATAATTACCTTGCACCTATTGCACAAAGAAGAACAATGAACCCCTCGGTTTCATGAAGAGAAGTACAAAATCTTCTCCTTTCATGTTTACAAGGTATATACATTCTGTAGGGGTTTGTTTTTGAGGAAGTATGAGTTTTCATGATGATTGAAAGTACGTATATGCATGGAATCATTTCAATTATTTGAAGAAACATGGGACCTTGTGTTTTTGAAATGAAGAGGTAGTATGTCTGTTCAGATGTGAATAATGAAGAATAACATGTTAAAAGGCCTACACTCATTCATATGCATATAAAAATAATATAAGAAGAGAAGATTTGAATTGTTTTTTCTGTTTCGTTGAGACCACATCATACTACATGAATGCACTCATGTACATAAATTTAAGCCACTAGGACCTTGTTAAAAGGGAAGAAGAAAAAGAAAAAATAGAAATAGGCAGTTTGTGAATGCAATGATTTATACCCATTAAGATCTGCACACAAGAGGGAATAAGTGGGTTGTGCATGAACTCTTTCATGCACATTCATACATGGAAGAATTTAAGGAAGAGAACAATGAAATGAGTGCACTTGTGTAAATAAGAATAAGAAGAGAAATAATGTGAGGATTTTATATAAATTCTACATGCATGATTTCCTTCATACATGAAAATATTTAAGGAGGAGAATTTAATTCTGATGATGCCCAAAAAGATGATCCTCATTGTTTGAATGATCACATAAGTTCACCTGACTATAAAAATGAATAATAATTTTTTTTGAATATTGTTACTACACTAAAGATGAATAATGAAGAAGAAGAATTGTGCATTTGGTTTTTCACTGATGAAGATTGAAGAACTGGTTTGTTACATGCATGCTGCTATGAAAGTAATATGTGAAGAATGGAAGATTAAGTAGAACTGTGATGTCCAATGGATCACAATAGTTGTAAGAATATTTTGGTGTTGAAAACCTTTTTCAATAGGGATAATAATATATTGGGAGGCATTATAAAGAATCAGTAGGGAGCTATAATTTGTATATGGTCATCACCAGTTCTGGAAAGTAGAATTGTTTCATTCCCCCCTTATAGTGTAGTGACTTGCACTGGCTTAAAGATTGTTTTCTAACCCAACCCATTGTAACTTGTTACTACATTATATTGGATAATCCATGTAGTGAACATAACCGTACATGGAATGGATGTAGCTACTCTTATTGTGTAGTGAAAAATATAAAAATATTGTGTGTATATTATTACTACTTTCATATTATTGCATGCGATAGAGAAAAGATAATAAGAGAATAATGATCCTAAAAGTTCAGTAGGTATAGGGATAAAAATATTTAATTGGTTCAAAAATTCCCCAACACTGATTCACCCCAACTCTTACTGTTAGGCATATCCCAAACTATACCTCTCAATGAAAATTGACACTGCATTCTCAAATAAAGATTTTAATTCATTGAAATTATTCTTACAACTCATTGTGCCTCTATCTTATTGTATGGAAAACCAATTGCTAATTTTTTTTAATGCATGCATGCCTGCACACATGGGTGTGTGCGAATCTCTCAAAATAATTCATATTTCATAATGCATTTAGTAGCACATTCTTTGTGCAAGGAAATAATGAATGGGTTCAAAGTGATTTGTGAAAACATGGGAGGCCTGTAAAAAATTCAACCATCTATTAATGTGATGAAAACTTACTCTTTATGGGATATATATTTGTCGTTTCATTGAATCTATTGTTTCATGAAAGCTATTGTTGATTCTATTATTACATCCTTCAATGCGATGCACACTTCCCCTTTACGAGTTCTCACATTATCTATGCATTGAGTCTACTGTTTCATGAAAATAAAAACTGAGTCTTCGGCGCCACAAGTCAATGCGATGAAAACATCCACTTTATGGGATCCGTCTTTATATTTTCTTTATGTCAAATGTCTCAATAAATCGGACATTGATTTAACATTTTCTTAACATATTCCACTGTTATATAATCCACGAGGGAAAGTATTGAATGCGACAGAAGATCAATGATCACAAAAAACTACCAAATTAATTGAAACCAAATTCTTGAACCTATGGCATAGATATTCATGACCAATTCAAACATAATTTTGTGCATTGGAGGAAGTGTGGATAGATTGAGGTCCCAATGGAGGGATAGAGTATACCAGTCCCCCTAGTGATAAGAATGATGTTGGAGGGATAAATTATAGTAAATAATGAGTATTAATTGAAAAATCCTCCAATATAATATGATGTGTTTTTCTATTGATTATTAGTGTATCAGTGGTCATACTTGTATTTTGACATCGGTTGTTACCACATATTAGACAATGGGTGTGGGATGGGGGAGAGGTGAACATAGGTCATGTTGGTGCATCTACTGTTTAAGGAATTAATCAATATATTATTTCATGTTTTCTTTGCTTCCTAATACTCTGTATAGTAATCATTACTAATATAGATTAATCATTTTTTGGAAATTAAGTATCTATTATATTGGACACTTGGTTGATCACACCAAATGGAGGCCAACCATGCTAGATTTCCAGTGGAATGGATCGTTGTATGTAAGACCTGGTCATGACTAACGGAATCCAGGATATGGGACAATATCGTACAAGGAAGCGGGTAAAAAGAATTTCCAAAAAACCAGTATGGGGAAATAACAGGAGGGGGTGAGGTGAATTTTGAGCCTCTCCCCACAGCACATGATTTATATATCCAGGATAAACCGATTGAGGATTCAATGTGGGATGGGTATTTATAAACAATTTTCACTAAATCAAATAATTAGACTGACTAGGGTTGTTTAGAATAACCCTTGCCCTATTGATTTAAACTCACACCGTCTAGATTGATCATCCATAATAACCTTCTCAACCCTCTATGACTGCAAACTCACAGTATTTTGTTCTTTATTTCCCTATTGAGATTGCTTATGCTAAGGAGTCATGGTATTTCTATAATCACCCTGGTTAAATCTATTTTGATAATGAGAGGTATTCTATTGCCCTCCTACCATAGAATCATACAAAATCTAAAAATCATGGTATTTTTCCCAAACACCCTACCTCAGAGCATTGCGACAAAAGCACTGAAGATTCCCCATATAATTAAAATTTTGGAATTGTTTATGTGTTTTCGTACACTCTTTATTCATGTGGTCAAAGGAACCACATTGAAAACATCCAAATATTCACTTCGGTCTTGAAGAAAGGGTCACTAACCTAGCTGTCTAATATTGGGTCATACTCCTACAATGGAAATATGATTCCCTATTATGTTTTCTCCCAGTATTAGAGTCCCCAAAATTTTCCCTATGTATCAACTATCATCCTCCACATGTTCTTCCTGATATGTCTCTTTCTTCAACCATTTCACTATATACTATTTATTTATAATCCATTATACATAGCATGAAAATCTTCAATCAAAGTTGTTTCCGTAGATTTGATTCCAAAATGTTTTCCTTCAAAGATGCACATGCAGGAAATTTATGTGAAAATAAAAAAAAATCACAAATCTATCCACATACTCTACCATATAAAGGTTCTCCTACATCGGACTGAAAAATTCAATCATTCGATGAATTCGGAATGTGCGAGTATAGAATTATTTTTGAACTATTCCTCGAAATCCACTCATTCCATAACATGGTCCAGTTTAGTCAGAAGTTCTAAATCACATCATTGGCGTGCAATATCTTCCCATATATACCTTTCCAACATTACATTCTACTCTACTGGTGTTCCAAAGAAATAAAAAAGTCTACATATCCTATTCATCCACTCATCATCCTTCTCTATCCTTGAATCACTCCATAAGATTGGCCGATTATACTTCATGTATTAGATAGAATGTATCAGTTGCTTGGGTTCATCCCATTGATTCCCTCTATCAAAATTATTAAAATCATGGACTATAATCTATACCAGCTATTGGTTCACCTATGTATTAGGTGAAACCACATTATCCACAACTTTTTCCATTTGGTTTCTATGCACACCTACCGGGTTCCATTTTTTAGAAAAACATCAATACTTATAAGACATTATCTGTAGATACTAAGGGCTAAAAAATTTCAAATTCTATCATAGAGAAATTATTCCAAAGAATCATTCCAAAATTCATCACTTTCTACATTTGACCCTTTTTTAAAAATTTCACCATGATTTTGAAAATTAACTCATTTCCATAATTACACAACTATTCCATTTTCAAAATCTCCCATCTGAAAACAATTTCATCAATTTTAAAAAATAAACTTCATTTCACCAAACCGTAAATCATTAGTCAAAATAAAATATGTACTCCTAGTGGGACATTATTTTTATACTGCATTCCATGATATTCTCATTGTCTAATCCCAGGAAAATGATATTACACTACTAAAAGTGTTTCCAAAACACCTATGTACCCAACTCTCTAGTAACTTGAAGTTCAATATAAAAATGGTAACTATGTATTTTCATGATATACATTTCAATTCCTAACAATCCTATTAATTTCTAACAAACTGACTTAAGTAAGGAAGCAGAATGGAATTCTACTTCAAAACTAAGGCAAATTATACCAATTGTATGTCAAGGACCAAAAAAATACGATAAAACTTATTTCACAAAAATATTTGGGCTGAAAAATACCCATACAACTTTTAACATTCTGCCCTTCTTCATTGACTTGAGTTAATGTGGGATTTCTACATGGAATTAAGCAACACCCCCATGGCATCAAAGGCTGGGAATAAATTCCATCAATTTAAATACAATTGGGGGATGATTTTCCATTTAAAAATAATAAAATCAAAACCACGTATTCCATTTCCAAATCCACTATAGGTTTCATGATGAAAATGTAAAATAACTCAGGTTATACCATTAATACCAAAACTAAACTAAAAAATATTACCACAATAGATGAATACTACCATTAAAGTACATAGTGGAAAAAAATCCAACAGAAAAATAGAAGGCTTCAATGACATGAATCCATGATCCACCTGCAACTCCAAATATCACAAAGCACCACTAAAGAAGTGTGACGCTTTCCATTCACTTGTGTCTTGGTAAACAAAATATGTAAAAGAACAAAAGTCAAAAATAATGGTTGAGTAATGGAACTCAATAGATTCCCCACCCCCAATGACTTCCCTACCCATGCTATAAGGGTAGAAAAAGTTAGAACAGTTATATAAAAAAATTTATATATTTTTTTTTGAAATAGTTACAAATTTTAAATTGAACCCAACTAGTTTCACACCAAAACAGTTTTCCAAACATAAAAGTTTTCTAAGGAATGAAAACAAAACATTCTTTAAACCATTTCACATTCCTTTTTGGAAAACCCATTATATCGTTAACCACACACACACCAATGCATTATTCTCTAATAATTATATACCCTTTAGTGGTTTCTTTTCCATCCACAAAGTCATCACTAATTTTCGAGCCTCCTTATTCCCCAATGACAGACACTTCTTATCCAGGGTTATGTACCTTTGTACCCCCAAGGTATATTCCCTATATTTAAGGTCATGTCAAAATGATGATCCAACACAACCCATGTACGCCAAAACCATTTCAAACAAACCAATTAAATATATTTAAATAAAACCATTTTGTTATTAAAAAACATTCCAACAAACCATTTCCCCATATAAAAAAACCATATTTTAAAATCAAGAAACAGATCCATTTCCACAAACAATTTCCAAAAAACAACAAACCATCAATAAAGTGGGTTTCAACCATGCTTTTCACACCAATTTCACCAAAAAATTAAAAAATTTAAACAATATGAAACTAATAGTTTATGTTCTATTTATAGGAGTCGAGAGTGAAGACACCAAACTAGGGATTTTTTGCGAAAACAAAGAACATCAGGAAAACGACCACAAAACCGGGTGAAACCTCCAAAAACTCACCTTATATCTCTTCCTATATCATATAAAAGGCCAAATATAACCATGATTTACATAAGAAACCTTATATATATCCACATAATACTATATCTATGAATTTGAGAAAATGGAGGAATGTATATCTAAGAAAAATGTTGAAACAATTCCACAAAAGGACTCCTACTAAGGGGATCAGACATCAACGCCCCGTGAAACGCCTTCGGATCACTTACAATTTTATGGGGAAAGATTCCATGGACTTTGGGAGGAATAAATACTGAGTTAGAGGTGATTTGGAGAACAAATGATGTTTTTAAACATAATCCCAACCCAGATCCAATTTTTTAGGATCTTGTTTTTAAATCATGCATGATTTTTCGAGCAGTTAGGAAAACCATGGGTTGGCCATGTTCTAGTATCTACCTCAGGGAGTACCCTGCACAATTTTCTGACACATTTAGAAAAACCATTTTCCAGCCGAGAAAATACTCTTTTTCCCAATTAGAATGGTTACTTTTGGGTAGTCGCGTAGTTTTTCAAAACTATTCACCTAACCAGATCCCCCTGTCTCATTGTGTACGGTTTCCTGTAGGAATTTCATAGATTTCAGTAAACGTGGTCCAACTGTTCGACTATATAAAAGCCCTATAATAATCCCAAAATCCTTCTGAACCCTAACAAACATTACCTACAAACTTTAAATACATAAAATACATAAATGAAGGGTTACATTCAAGAAACAGGGTTCGTTACAATGAAATATATCCACACCATATAATTATTGTATAGAGGGTTAAGGAATAATAAATGGTTATATGGATATATATTTGAAGAGAAATTGTGAAGGGATTGATTTTTTTTGATTCACGGTACTGGATGTCATTCCTGAGAAATTATCCGTATTGCTAACTCTGAGGATTGGCGAACTGATCCTATGTTCAATGTACATGTGTCATAACAAACACATTGTTTACAACAACGAAGAATGTTGATTTTATTTTCATTGGAATTTATATTCCAAAAAGTATTGAATATGTTTAATTGAAGTTCATGTTGTATTTTAATGTTTCATGAGAACCATGGATGAGTTATCTTGAGGAACATTGAGATTTTAGTTTTCATAAGGAATAACCAAACAATATAATTAGTTCATGAAGGGTAAAAGATGAAGAAATTGTTAGAGGAATGTATATATGAAGGGAAATTGTGAAGTGATTGAATAATAATTATGGATTCAGAGCATTGGATGTCACACATGAGCAATTATCTGTTTTTGTTAAATTTGTTTACTTATGAACATATCCTATGTTCAAATTACATGTGTCATATGTGAACCATTGTTTAGAAAAAAAGGATGATTTGATTTTCATTGGAATTTATATTCCAAAATTTATATAACATAGGAATTGGAGATAATGTAGTATTTTAATATTGCATGAGAACAATGAAATTGTAAAATTGAGGAACATTGAGACTATAGTTTTCTTGAAAAAGAAATGCACCATATAATTATTACATGAAGGGTTGAAGATGAATAATTGTTTATAAGGATTTTATTTGAAGATAAACTATGATGGTCTTGAAGATTTATTAGGGATTCATATAATTGGATATCAAGCATGATAAATTCTCCATTGTTGTTAATATTGACGATTTATGAACTGATCCTAAGATCAAAATATATTTTTACTAAGTCACACATTCGTTCAAAAACGAATAAGGATGATTTTATGTTCTTTATAATTTGTAATACAAAAAGTATAGAAGAAGTGTAATTGAAGGACATGCAATATTTTAATGTTTCAGGGGAACCATGAATGTGATAACTTTAGAAACATTAATCAGGTGGTTTTAATGAGGGAGATCCATTCTATATAATAAGGGAATTAAGTGTTAAATATGATGAAATGGTTAGATGGATTTATATTTGAATGGAAATTGTGAAAGGATTGAATAATTGTATACTGATGTTCTAATTTTGGAGATATCCATGCATTTCGAATTGAAATCTATTACATATATATTATTTTATCAGGGTTTTTTTTGTGGTATTTTTTAAAAATTATTTTTTGAGCTAACATACCAGACTCACCTTAGAGCTTATATGGGACACTAGGGCGACACGTCCAAAGAAGGCCATCCAACTAAAAATTAAGTAGTATATAATGTTTTGGTTTGGCCATGGGTACCCCTAGAGGCCTGCATCAAGTGGGATAATATCTCACAAAGAAGTGGGTGTGGAGGATTCCCACAGAACAGGTACAGGGTGGTACATGGAGGGGGAGAGGGGAATTTTGATCCACTGATCATAGTGCTTGATTTATATAGTGTGGATAATCGGAGGGAGGATTAGATGTGGGATGGGGTTTAGTGTGAGATTGTTACCAGTTTATATAATTGGACCAAACATGGTTTTATATCACATCTCATGCCCGCTCATTTTAAATCTTTTTGTCTGATCTCCCAATACCATTGCATTAAAAATGAGGCACATATTTATCACCCAATGTCATCATCTTTCTCCTATATTCCCTCAACATCACCATTGTCTAATAATAGATGTCATCCAAACAATTGATGATCAAAGAAGATTCCACCCTGATTATTCTAATGTCTAAATAATGGGACGAACATGATCAAAATATCATGAAACTGCATTTTCGTGACTCACATCAATAAATTCAAGAGGAAGGTCATGTCTGAAATGAATATGTAGTTACAGGAGGACCATTCAACCATTTTAGTTCAATGAATTAACATCATGCATTTGTGAATATGATTTTAATGTGTTTACGAATACATGCAAGTGATATGAACACCATAAATAAACATTCTTATTGTTAAGGAAAAATGCTATAAAATGTGGAATAACATTACATGTGTTGGAACAATTTAAAGAAATGTCATTAATAATTTAAATAAACAATTCACATGGAATAAAGACTTGTATTTTAATGCTCTATAAGGCTATGATCCCATTACAATAAATGGGGATCACCCTTGAGCAAGAGGTTCTAATGATACTCATATTATTTCAAGGTATAACATTTTCAAGAAAAAAAGTGCATCTAAAAAGAACTCTTTTGTGTGGGGAGGCAAAGTGTTTTGTGAAATATTGACGCCTCATGAATATGGGGATTCATATGAAAAAATATTTTGTCATGAATGATAAGAATCTGTGGACATGAAATAGGTGTTTAGACCCTCTTCATGCTTAGTTAATGAGTTCAGTTTCATGATGAATTCTCCTTCCATGAAGAAGAAATACCATTGACACACATCTAGTGTGTAGACAACCTTGTCTTGCTTCGTGAAGAAGAACTAGTTCCATGAATATTACAAATCAAGACACAATACTTGATTTGTTTTACTATCACAGAGAATTAATACATTTTTTCACATATAATCAATTATGGGAAGATGTTGTTTATCTAGTTGATACACAATAGACATATATGAAAAATGTACACACTTTGTCTGTTAAAAGAGAACTAGACATGCACCTAATTAAATACATGCTTGAGTAAGATAGTGACTAATATTTAATGGGTTTTCATGTGACATAAATTCTATATATGCATATATGATTGAGAAAAACAGGTTATAAAACCAAACATGGTTGTTGTGAGAATGGAGGGGGAACTGAGGAAACAGGAAGAAGATTTGGGTGTTTTTACATAAATAGTGAGGAGTAAGTACATTTTCTAAGGGTCTTTATATGATTTGAGGAAAAAAATTGATGGAAATATATTTATCTCAAACAAAATACATTAAATAATAATGATAAAAACGGATTTGGGAAATGCACATTCACCATGCTTGTATTGGGTTAAGAATTAATTAAGAGAAAAATATTGTTTTGTAAAAGATTATTCTTGCATGAAATATCATTGAAGTTATGGTGAAAATTAGTTGAACAAACATCCTTTTAACCAATAAAAATATAATTAAATAGACTCTACATTCACTATCAATATTTTTTTATCAAAGGAGAATAATTTAATTTTGTTGATTCTAAGATTAGTTGATCTTCATTAATTTAATAATTACAAAAGAAGATTGTGATTTCAACAACAACAAGAAGTAGATTTCTAATTTCATTTTGTTTTTCACTAAATAAGAAAGTGAAGAGAACAGAATAATATTTGGTGACCATTTTGAAAGAAACTGATTATAATTTGGGTCTGAAATAATTCAGTATTCCTTAATTCACAACACAATTATATTGTTTTGACTGGTAGAAGAATAATATTGTGATGATTTTAGTTTGTTTATTGGAATATGTATAATAGTTTCCTACATACTACTAAACAAGTAACAATGTGAAAAGAAGGTTGTGTAAGAAAAAATATAAATTGTTACATCCAATAGGTCTTAAAAGGTTGAATACGCTCTTGGTGTTACAAACCTCTATCAAAAAAAAGGAGACTATCTTCAATGGTAGTATAAATATACATAAATGTTTCATAACACATGAAATGTAACTTCAATATAGTGCATTTCAAGAGAATGGTTATTTCATACATTCTATACAAAAATTTAACTGATTACATTCTAGTGGTTTTGTGGTCAAGATTATTTTTAGATTATGACAATGACTACATACTCGTACTGAGAAGTGAACCTTGTAAAAATATCATGTACTTTTATTTAATACATTAATATTATTTCATGGGTTATAGAAAATATAATAATACAATCATAATCCTAACATGTCAAATAGGTAATGTGATAAAATGTGGAATTGAATTAAAAAGTCTCCCACAGTGATTCACCCCCCCCACACAGACACAATTATAGGCATATCTAAAACTGGTATATTCATAATTATCGAGGTAAGGTTCATCTCTGTTAGATTCTCTATAGTGAAATCTATTCTCCTTTAATGAAATGACATTATTTTCTTACTCTACATTGAAGTGTTGTTTGGTGATGATTTGGTTACCTTTTTGTATAAGTCTATATCTACCTAGAACATGATGATTAAGAAAAATAAAGAGAATAGAAACATGAAGAATAGTTCCCTCTTATATAAAATAGAGTAAGTATTTGTTTCTCTATGCCTTGATAAAAATGAATATATATCTAACATGGAAGGTAATGATAACTTGACTAATGTTTTGACTAAGAATATGGATAACCTTCCTACATCTAGTTATTAGGATTTTTGTGTTAGTACATTTAGACAGATTCCTCAAGATGAAAATTCTAGCACAAGTGTTGAGGATGATCAATATATGACTTTTCAAGAATTATCAGTTGATAGATTATGATATATTCTAATTGCTATTTGAAAATAATGATTATCACTTGTGTTTGGAGTCATTAAATGTTTGCTGGAAGAGATCACCTGACTTGAAGGGGAATCTTATTTTTTGGATATGATGATGAAAACAAAAATTGTTGACTATATAAATCTATCTAGAAATGATGAAACATTTGATGCAACAATGTGGGAACATGAAATAAGTTCCTAAAAATGGATCAAATAAGTTTATTAGATATAGTATGTAGAAAAGACTGTAGAATAAAATAACAATGCACTTGAAGAGAGAATGAATAATTGCACTGATGTATGGGGTTTAAAACTGGAAGAAATATCCAAGATGATAAACGAACTCTACTCTTTGATTTATAAAAAAGATAAGATACATGATTATAAAGATTAATTAATTAAGAATTTATTAGAAGAGAAGATAATTATGATTAACGATCAAGAAATCATCCAAATTATCAAATGTATTGAATTGGTAGATTAGTTGGATAACATTGAGAAGACACATATTTACACTTCAAAAATTAAGGAGATAGTTTATAAAAGTACTAAATGTTCGGTGGGGTATTTTAAGGTTGTAATAACACCAAATGTTTTCAATAATATCATGAATTCATTCAACGATCTATCACTAATAACCTGGACGATTCTGCTATCATCCATACCATGTTTTACTAATGTTTCTAAACATGTTATCAAGAAAAATGTAGGAAGTAAAGAAAGATATTAAGAGTTAGGGATGAATATATATTATATTTAACCTATCACCATGACTAATGTGGATTGTAATGAAATTATAGAATTTGGTTCCCCTTACAGAGAATAAAAAATCAGGAAGAATACCCAAAAATCAAATACAAAATATATCTGGAACTCATGATTTGTCGGTCCATGTTGGTGCTGCAACATATTTGGGAACTGTGCCTTAAATTTTGGCAAAATCCCAACAATTTAAATGTATAATGGAATTATAACTCCAAGGAGAGAATTCGAGGGAGAGAATTCCAGAGATGAATATGTAACATTTATATTTTCAGAATAATTTGTATAATATAAATAGATTATAAATTATTTATAACATTTTTGACATATGCAATGGTAGTGGTCACAATGTTAGTACATTCCCATATCAACAAGTATACAATTAAGTTAAGAAAATAATATCACAAATTCATACATGGAATGAAGAATAATCCTTGGGAATGTTTTATAATAATTTAGTTAACCTAAATCTCCCATTAAGTTACCAAAGAAGAATGGTGAGAAAAACATGGAATCTAAATCCAATAATTTGAAGGGTAGTGAATCCAAAAGAAGTACTAAGAGGGTTGAAATTTATAATAACCCATGTGGAAGATCCCAACATACACATAATGTTCCTAATAACTTGTTAGTTATCTGGCATGATGATATTTAATGAATTAGAAAAATGGAAGATACATAATACGAGGATATAGAAAAATGGAAATTAAACATTATACATGATGAAGAAAATTTTCATAAAATTTTATTAAGAAGATGAAACTATATTGTTAATGTGGTTCTTTGTTAGATATGTAAGAAATATGTGCTCATTGCAAAAAATTGTTTAACCATACTACCATAACAACAAGAAATGCTCAAGAGGTGAAATAATGTATCATTCATGAAGGATATTATGAAAAAATATACTCCACACAGATCATAAGGGGATATGAATATATACAGGTTGCCTCAATATAAATCAAAACATATTTTGGATGTGCAAGAATGAAACCTGGTGAAAATGAATCAATTTGGATGAGAATATCATCTCAATATATCTAATTTCATTAATGATGTTAGGATGATCAACATTATTACCTTAATATTTGAGTATTGTAATTGTGATTATAAGTCAGTTATTTTGATGTTTAAACGTGTTCTTAGGGGGAGAACTTGAGAAGTAGCAAGTGTTGTGAATTCTTGATAGCTAATCTGAAGAAGTTACCATCCATGAATGATTCCTCAAATGATATTTAAATACTATTACGATGGAGGATCATTGTTAATAATGCTGAAGATTGTGATGTAGTATTTGAGATATCTAGGGTAAACTGGATTCCATCTTGGTTTGATCTTATTTCTCTATATTTTGAAGAAATGAATTTATAGAAGATCTTACTTGGTAATGTTGTGAATGTTGTCCATTATGGACTGTTGCATGTTCAAGAAACATTCTCTAGTATTCCCAATAATGTAATTTCATTAAATCAATTCTTGATGAGATCAACCATTATAACGATAGAGAGAAACTATTCCCTTGAGGGTGAGAAAAATTTATAAGTTCAATAATTATTATTTCGATTAGTATAAAATCTTATTATTCTACAAATTTCTTGAATATTATATTATTGGAAAAGGTATGTCCCTATTAATCTATCATCCTAGGTTATCAAAAATAAAAAAATTACAAAGGAGTAGAAATAATATTAATAATTTTATTCTGAAATGTGGAAGTCCCCCATGGCCTTTTATACTATCTGTCAAACTTGAATATTTTTTTATCTATTTTTGAAGTAATTGCAGGAGTTTCATGTTGATTTTTCTTAAAAATTAATATCTTACATTCAAAAATTTCATCCAAGAATAAATGTGAATAATCCTGGATGGGAAGTGTATGATTTCACATCTCTTAAGGTATCATGATAAGTATGTAATGGATAGATTTGTTTTCTAATTAAAAACAACTTGTTTTCCACATCGAGCACCACTCAATTCGAATTAGATTGATATTATGGATCACACATCGCTTATGTATGGGAAGATACCCTTTTTATCATGAACATAGTATTTCTATTCAATAAGTGGGAGATAATGTGAAATTAAAGATTAAAAGGTAAAGGGAAGAGAGAATATAATAGTTCAAAATATTAACACATTCATTTGGAAATAACATTGATGGTATTTCCAACAATTCAAACGGGGAGTTTTAATATCACACTTTTTCAGGGATTGTATTTCTTATCTGATGATTTTCATTGGTTGACCATAATGTACAATGAAATAGGAAGTTCGCATTTATTTCAACATGATTGAGAATTTACAATGTTAATTGAACATGGATAAGTTCCTCATGACATGACATTCAAATAAAATGGTGAATGTTTTGAAGGATTTGAGTTTCATGGTGAATTATGGAGAATTGTTTTGGATTAATTCATCATGATTCCTTGTGAATTTTTATGGATTCCTTCATCATGATTCTGGGATTATTATAATAGATTCATATCATTACATGTCGTGTTTGATAAATTCTTCATGTTGATAACTCTGATGACTGATGAACTGATACTATGTTCAAAATACATGTGCCATAAGTGACACATTTTTTTAAAAAAAGTAAGGATTATTTTATGTTCATTTTAATTGATATTCTAAAATGAATAGATGAATATGAATTTAAGGATATATAGTATTTTAATGTTGAATTAGATACATGAAAGTGTTAACTTTGGGAACATTGAGGTTGATGTTTGCCTTATGGATAATAACACCATTAAATTAGTTAAAGAATGGATAATGATTAAGAAATGACTAGATTGATTTATATTTTAAGATAAATTGTGAATTTATTGAAAAATAATTATGGGTTCATAGCTAGATGTTGAGCTTTTAGGGAGGAGAAGATGGTGATCTATGGTGTTAGAGTGGTGTTAGAGTCATTGAGGTGCGACTGTGAGTAATAAAGGATGATGACTCTTTGTTTCCAAGCCACGTTGGAAATGAGTAATGCGAGACGGTGTTGTCCTAGTTAAAAATAAACATTAGACCTGTTAATTTCCCCCATGCCAAAAAGGAAAATGGGGACATGGGGGTATATTATTCAATTCATGGAATGTGCCTTACCAATATGTCCATCGACAATGACCTATAACATCAACATGAATGTACATATTCTTCTCGCACGACCTCTCATTTATCTTCCATTCACTAAGGATGGAGGTCTCTCCTATATAGAACTCATTTACCCTCTAATGCGCTTGGAAAGTTAAAATAATAATCATTAATTATAAGTAAAATCTCAAATAAAAATCAATATTAAATATATATATATATAAACATCAATTTTTAATTTCTGGTAAATTGATAAAACAATGAATTTCCCTTTCACCTCCATGCATATAATTTATTGGCGAATCTCCTTGCTTCAGATCCAATCACCTCATGTTGGTTTGGATGGGTCAAGTAATAACCTTGAAGTCTAATAAATCTCCAAATTCAAATACATTGTTTTTTATCAATTTAGATCCACATCAACTTTTCTATTTGAATTTCCCATAATTTTATAATGTAATTAATTTCATTTTCATATTCATTAAATATCAATTTAAAACCATTGAAAATTTCTAATGACATTAGAGAATCATCCAAACCCCTCGATGCATTAGATTTAATGGGGACCATCCCAACTTGAAAGTGGATCACCTCATATTGTCACTAGCCGATTAAAATAATAATTATGATGTATAAATAAAATTTCAATTAAAAATACATAAATTTTTAACAAATTAAAATAATTTCAAGGTTTTAGTTTTATTTTCGTAAATATTTTAAAAAAAACTAATTTCATGCTCATATATATTAACAATCCATTTAAACCCATTGAAAATTGCAAACAGTATGAAAGGGGAATCCCAAATATCTTCATGCATGTGGTTTAATGTTGGATCTCCCCTCTCGATCATGGTTCACCTCCTGATGGCTTGGATGGTTCAAATAATAATCACAATGTCTAAATAGAAATCCAAATATAAATACATGATTTTCTTATAAATTTATATCATCATCAATGTTTCAGTATCAATTTCCCATACTTTGACGTAACAAAGAAATTCTTTATTATATTCATTAAAAATACATTTAAAATCATTGAAATTTTGTAAAAGGCATGGGAGGGTGTCCCAAATGCCTTCATGGACAGGATTTAATGTGGCCTCTCCCAGCTTGAGCTTAATTCACCTCATGGTGGCTTGCCCAGTTTGAAAAATAATTGTGATACCTAAATAAAATTCCAAATATAAATACATTTTTTTTGAAATTTAAATCAACATCAATAAATGAGTTTCAATTTAACAAAATTTATTAAAATTAACATTTTTATTTTTCATGTTCATTAAAAATCCATTTTAAATCATTAAAATATTTTAAAGGCATGGGAGAGGCATCCAAAATGCATCCATGAATGAGATTAAATGATGGATCACCCCGATCAAGCCTAGTTCTCCTCATGTTTTCATCTTTGATTCAAATAATAATAATTATGTCTAAATACAATTCCATATAAAAATACAATTTGTTTTATAAATTTCACTCAACCTCAATGTTTGGGTTGTAAATTTCCATAATTTGATTAAATAAATAATTTAATGTTCATATTCATTGAAAACCAATTTAAAATATTGAAAAATTTAGAAATACATGGGAGGGGCATCCCAAATGATTCCACTCAGAAGATTTAATGCTGGATCTCCTAGATCGTGCTTGGTTCACCTCATTTTGGCATGGATGGTTAAAATAATTATCATGTTGTCTAAATAAAATTCCAAATAAAAATAAATATGTGTTACATCATTTTAAATAAACTTAAATGTTTTGGTTTGGATTTCCCATAATTTGATAAAACAAATAATTTTATGTTCATATTCATTAGAAAATCCATTTAAAATCATTGATATGTTCTAAAGGCATGGGAGTGGAATCCTTAATTCCTTGATGCATTGGATTTAATCATGTATCTCTCAATTCAGGAACAGTTCACCACATGTTCGATTGGGTAATTAAAATACCAATCATGAAGTCTAAATATAATTCCAAATAGAAATAAATCATTTTTATCAATTTAAATCAACATTAATTCTTCTACTGAAATTTCTATTAATTTGATAAAAAAATAATCTCATATTCATATTCATTAAAAATTGATTTAAAATTATTGAAAATTGCCAATGGAATTGGAGGGCATCACAAATTCCCTTATGTATGGGATTCAATGCTACATCCCCTAACATAACCTTACTTTACCACATTTGAGATAATTATAATTTGGGTCATACGAAATTTTGTATACATTAGTTCAAAACACATATATATTATTGAGTCCAGTAGAAGAAGAAGATTGGGAAATTTTTGGTATGTTACATGTAAGAGGTAAGAAGAGATATGTTCATGCTTCTAATAAAGTAACAAAGTGAAGAAGAAGTTTGTGGAAAAACAATGAAGAAACATGACATCCAATAGGTGTCAACAAGTGGAATAATGTATTTGTGTTACAAAACATTATCATGAAAAAGGATATTGTCTTCATATGTAGTCTAAATATCCATCTAAGTGGGGTAAAACATTCCCGATCATTTTGTTATGGTGAATTTATTGTGAAAGGTTATTTCCAACATGATATAACCATATTGAAATAATTATATTCTTCTCGTTGCACGGTCAAGATTATTTTGTAGACCATTTAAAGTACTAGATACTCTTAGAGAGTGGGAAGGACTTGTAAAAATGTCATGTGGATGTCTTTACTGCTTTAATATTCTTGCATGTGATGGGAAAAAGAGATTAATAGAATTGATTTCCTAATCGTTCAAATATGAAAAGTGATAAAATGTGGAATTTTATTAAAAAGTATCCAATGCTGATTCACCCCTGCATAGTGATAGGAATATCCCAAAATAGTCTGTTCACATGTATTGAAGAGTGGTTTTCCTCTGTTAAATTTTCTACTATGAAGTCAACTCTCTTTGGAATACTTGAGTTTGAATCTTGACTCAAAAATGAAGAGTAGTTTTAATGAAGATTCAGTTACCTCTGAGAAAAATTATATATCTATGAAGGCAATGATGAACAGGAAAAATAAAGACCAGAGAAATTTGATGAAGTTGGACCTTTTATCTAAATAAGAGGATGTTCCTATAACTATATGCCTTACTGACAATAAATACATAACTGATATGGAAATTAATGAGAATGTGGCTCATGTTTCCACCAATAATATGGATAACCTTCTTTCCTCTAACGATAAGGAGTAATGTGTTATTACATTTATAAAAATTCATCCAGATAAAAATACTAACAAAAGTGGTGATGATGATCTATCTATGACATCCCATGATTTATCAATTGATAAATTAAGGGTTATTATTCATGTTATTTCGGAATAAAGGATATCTCTTGTTTTTAAGTCATTAAATAGATGAAGTAAGAGATCACCCCCTATAATAAGAAGCCATTATTATAGATAATAGCTTGCCAAAACAATTTGAGTGTCTAAAACTATCCAGATAGGTTGGAACATTTGATGAAACAAAGATGGAACATAGAATAATTTCCACGAAATGAATCAATGATGTTTAAGAGAAAGTCAGATTTAAAATGACTGTAGATGAAAATTTCCATGCACTTGAAAAAAATTGAAATATATCACTGATTCAAGGGTTTATAATTTGATGAAATATGAAAGACGATCTTAGAGCTATAATATTTGATTCAGGACAAAGATAATATACCTAAAGATAATGTTGAATGAATAAAGAAGTCCTCTAAAGATAAGATTAATAGAATTGATGAAATGGAAATCATTCACAATATGAAATGTTTTGAATTGGTATCCCAGTTGGCTAATATTCAGAAGATTCATATTGGAACATCATAAAACGAGATAGATTCTACTGGTACTCAATGTTCAATGTAGTATTCTAAGGATAAAATACCTCCAATGTGTGTTAGGAAGATAATTAATTACTTCGATGATCTATCAGAAGAAGCTGAGAAGAATATGGTACAATTCATATCATATTTTACTAATGTTACTAAATTTATTATCATGAAAAATGTAGTTTTTTAAAAAAAATTGAACATGTATGGATGAATAAAGGTAATAATAAACCTACCACCATGACTAAGGTGGATAAGAAAAAAGTCGTTACTTTTTTCCCCAGAGAGATAAAAAAATCATAAAGAAGATCCAACAATTTGATATATAATATATATATGGAATTCAATATTTGTGGGTCAATGGTGGTTCTTCAATAGATTTTCTCATTTTGGATTAAAATTTTCGTACAATCCTAAAATTTTAAAAGCACAAAGGAAGCATATCTGAAGAGGTATGAATCCATTGAAGAAGAGTAAACATCCACTGGTCCAAAAGCATCTCTATACTATAATAACAATATTGGAATGCTTTATAACATTGGTGATGTATGCAATGGTAGTGGTCATAATGTTTTTACATGCTCACCTCACCATGTATACAAATATGATAAAAAAAGAAGATCATAAAATATGACGTGGAATGAAGAAGAAACCTTGGGAAGACATAGAATAATATCATGAATATAAATCGTCCTAGGATGGTACCAATGTATAATGGTGAGAAAACCATGGATTCTAAATCAATTAAGTTGAACGCTAGTTCTTCCAAAAGAACTACTAAAAGTGATAACACTCAGAAGAACCCATATAGATGATCCAAACATGCACCCAAAATTATTAATTACATATTTGTAATCTGGCCTAAAGATTTAGAAAGAATGATAAAAATTGAAGATACAGTAGAAAATGTTAGTGAAAAAGGGAAAGAACATATTCCTCATGGTGAATAAATATTTGATGAGGAATTTTCTAGAAAATGAAATAGTTTTTTTTAATAAGTTATATGTGAGGGATGCATGAAATCTGGCCACATTGCAAAAGTTTGATTAAACTCACTACCAGAACAACAAACAACACTCATGAGGTGTAATATGTATCATCCATTAAGGTTGTTATGAAGGAAAAGTCTCCACACAATGTATAAGAGGTTGTGAGGAGATCCATGTTTCCTCAACATAAACCAGAACATATGTTTAGATGTGAGAGCATGAATACTAGAGAAAGGGAAGGAACTTTTTTGATAAGATAATCTAAACCTTTCTATTCATATTAATGAATAAAGGATGATACTCCTTATTCCCTTAATCATTGAATGTTGTATTTGTTCTTATAATTTAGGGAATTGAAGATGAGTCATATTCTTAGGGGGGAATGTGTTAAGTGGTAACTATTGTCAAATATTTATTGATAAGTAGAAGAAGATACCATCATTGAATGGTCCATCAATTAAAATTAAAATTCTATTATAATGGAAGATCAACCATGATGAAGTTGAAGAATGTGAGTTCATATTTTGTATAGTTAGGGTAATGGAGATTCCATATTATATTGATCTTTTTTCATGGTATTATTATGAAAAAAATGTTATAGAAGAACAAATTTGGTGATGTTGTGATAGTTGTCCAATAAGGACTATCACTAGTTGAAGTCCCATTCATGTGTGTTTCTCCATACTGGAATGTATTCAAATCCAATATTGATGAAATCAACCATTATGGGGATTATGAGATATGTTTCCCTTGAGGGGGATAATGTAGGTTTTGGGTGCAGTGGAAGCACGTTAGCAGGTAAGCCCAACTTTAATTTTAGCATTAAACGATGTTCAATCTGAGATCTGTCATGATATAAAATGATGGATCTTCGGAATGGAACGATGAACGAAAAAGAAAAGAAGAGTCCCCAAACCATTGAGATAGGATCATCTTATGTTGGATGTAATTAATTTAATTAATTCATAAGAATTACCTTGGTGGAATTCATTCTTCGTTGGAGTCTCCGGTCACGATCCGGTGATCCATCGTTGTGTCATAGAATTGATGTATAAGATTCCTCTAGCGGTGACCCAGACATGCTCCACATATCCTTGGATGTTGCCGAAGCGATCTCCGGGTGCTGGTGCAGAAGAACCTTCACTTGTGATGTCCGCCTTCGACCGCCTTGATCTGATGGAGGATCTCTCTCTTGTAACATGGAAGTGTTCTTGGTGGAAAGGGAATTATTTCTGGCTTGAGTGTATTTCCAAAAACCATTGTGCACAAAAATGGCTAGATCTCAAGAGAATAATGTAATAAAGATTTTTAATACATAGAATAATAAAATGATTTAATTACCCAAAAGTATGTAATCATTTCATCTAGTTCTTAACAATACCCCATGTCATAACAATGATAGTTGACTATCATTATTACTTGACATGCACCCAGCGAATTACATTTAATATTATTTTATTAAATAAAAAATATTTTATCCTCAAAAAACCGGACTATAAAACTACATGGCGTGTAATAATTAATACACAGAGTGTACTTGTCTTCCATAAAACTACACGGCATGTACATTTAATATACATGGCGTTCAATTTTATTTTTCCATTTTTCTCCACCACATTAATTATAACATGTGTAATGTCTATTTATTTTTTAAGTAAATGTAACTACATTACTCGCTAACAAATATATTATCTCACCCACAATATATACTCTCAAATAAATATTGTCGAAATAAATGCAATGATGCATCCTTAAATTATTATTAAACCACAACCGGGAATAATATTTATTTAACTTGTTAAATTAATATTTCATTGAGATACATGGACACACTTACTATGTGACCCTCTAGGCCTCTTTCTCAGTGGCATTAGGTGGAGCCTACCTAAAGTCCAAGGTTATCGTCTACCAACATTCCAAGGCACCCATAGAGAAAGAATTTGAAGCCTCAATGACGTGTCACCTCCTACGAATGCTTACCGGTAATAAAATCCCTTTTTCTCGATATCTCTAATCAAGCGGGTTGCAAGATAGTGCCATCAACCCTTGTGCTCGATTAATAATTCTTTGAATTTCCATAATTGAACACGCCCATATCGTACCATGGCCATGGATTTATTTAGGATATATCAATTCCATCATAGGGCCTGAGATATTTACTACCGTTATGGAATAGAAGGGAAAAATCTGTTCTCGCATTATCTATTAATGCAATATTACTCTTGACGCAACCAATGTATCCTACCTCGATGCGAACAGTGTGTCTTCACAGTTTTCGTCAATACATCTAAGTGTGCATGTCATAATACCACATAAAAATAATCTTACTGTCTAAGGACCAATACACACGTTCATAGATAGGAACATCCAATGACACTATGAAATGCGGATTTTCTACTCGCGGGTCTCGTTCTCATAATATCCCCTGGATATTACCATGGGCTCACACCATGAGAATGTGACTAAATGTTTTATGAGTCCTCACCCCTAGTGACCTGTATTATTTGTGTCCCACAAATAATATTATCCGATCATTGAACATATATTCAAGAACAGTGTTATGGCACTTTTGGGTTCTCATCATTGCAAAGATCCGCTTTGACCCTTTAATGAAACAATTATCCTTAGGACATTATCACATGCATTGTCACGCAGAAGAACAATAAAGATGTGTTAAAGATTTTATTAATGAATAAAGTAAAATGTAGTTGGTTCAAGACCGCCAACTCCAATAGACTCCCACTTGGACTAGATCATACTGCTAACAACCTTTAACCCGCTAGCTCTCAAATGATATTCATTCTTCTGCTAAGATAGGCCTTTAGTCATTGGTTCCTCCATGTTCTCTTCCAGGGACACTCTACTGACTGCCACATCACCGCTGTGATAGAAATCCCTCAAGAGGTGGTACTTCCAGAGTTTGTGCTTTGTCCGTTGATGTGACCTTGGTTCTTTTGAAAGAGCCATCACTAAATTATTATCACAATATATGTAATTGGATCTTTACTGATAGACAACACATCATGCTCTTGTTCAATGTTCCGAATCCAGATAGCTTCCTTGGCTGCATCAGAAGATTCCATATATTCGGAATCTGCTGTAGAATTGGCGACAACTGGCTTCTTTGAACTCATCCATATCACAGTTCCTCCATTGAGACAGAAATGATATCCATATTGCGACTTCAGATCATTCTAATCTATCTGAAAACTAGCATCAACATACCCTTTGATGACAAGCTCCTCGTCTCCTTCATACACCAAGAACATATCCTTAGTTTTTCTCAGATACTTAAGGATAGTCTTAACAGCAGTCCAATGTTGTTCTCCTGGATCAACATGATATCTTTCTACCATGCTCAGTTTATAGCTACATCAAGCCTGGTGCGTAACATGGAATACATGATGGATCCTATAGCTGAAGCGTATGATATTTTTTCATTCTATCTTTCTCTTGTTGTGTCTGAGGACACATTTTCTAAGAAAGATATAGGCCATGTGACAATGGAACTAATCCCCTCTTGGATTGTTCCATACTAAATCTCGTTAATATCTGGTCAATGTATGAACCCTGACTTAGTACAAGAAGTCTCTTAGATCTATCACAAATGATCTTGATCCCTATAATGTAGGTTGCTTCTCCCATGTCTTTAATGTAGTAATACTTGTTCAACCAGTCTGTAACTTACTATAAGGCTTGTACGTTGTTTCCAATAAGCAATATGTCATCAACATATACGACTAGGATAACGACCAAATTCCCATTAAACCTCTTATAAACACATGGCTCTTATTCATTCTTAATGAAACCAAATTCCTTTATGGCTTCATAAAATCGAATGTTCCATGACCATGATTCTTGCTTCAATCCATAAATGGATTTATGCAACTTGAAAACCCTTTTGGCTTCACATAGTGTCACAAACCCTTCTAGTTGTGTCATAGAAATCTCCCTGAAGGTTCCTATTAAGGAATGTTGTTTTGACATCCATTTTCCAAATCTCGTAGTCATGGTAAGCTGTTATGGTAAGTATGATTCTTATGGATTTAAACATGGAAACCGACGAGAAGGTTTCATCATAGTCAATTCCTTGACGCTGTCTGAATCCTTTAGCCACTAGGCTTTCTTTATAAGTGCTAACTTTACCTTCCATGTCCAGCTTTTTCTTGAATACCCATTTTCTTTCAATAGGAATTACATTAACTGGCTCATCGACCAGGACCCAGACTTGGTTATGATACATGGAATCCATCTCCGAATTCATAGCTTCTAGCCATCTCGCAGCTTCTAAGCTTTCTACTTCTTCCTTGTAGGAGAGAGGTTCATCATTTTCCAACAATAATGATTCACCATCCGCGATGAATAGGAAACCAAATCTCTCTGGTTCCCTTACCTCTCTTGTGCTACTACGTAGTACTTGTGTTTTTGGAACCTCTTCCACGGGGACCTTTGGAACTTGTTCCTGTACCAACTCTTGTGTATCTTGAGCATCAAATTCGTTGAAGTCAATATTTCTCCCACTATCCTTTTTGAGGATTTGCTCCCTCTCAAAAAAGATATCTTGTCTGGTGACAATCACTTTCTTGTCTTGAGGGATATATATGTAATATCCTTTTATTTCATTAGGATATCCTATAATGATACAAATCGTGCCCCCGAGGATCTAGTTTATTTCCTGAGAAGGCCTTACAAAATGCCTTGCATCCCCATACACATGTATGTTACAAAATGGGTCTCTTTCCATTCCATAACTCTGATGGAATTCCATTTTCCGCCTTATTTGGTACGCGGTTTAATGTGTCTGATGCAGTTTGTAATCCATATACCAAAAGAATAATGGAAGGTCTGCATGAGTGATCATCGACCTCACCATGTCCAACAAAGTCTGGTTCCTCCTTTCACTAACACCGTTCCACTATGGTGTATAAGGAGGAGTGAGCAGAGATTGAATCGAAGACTCCCGTAGTGGATCGATGAACTCTTGGTTCCGATATTCTCCACCTCAATCTGATAGAAGCTTCTTTATCTTCTCACCGAGTTTATTCTCTACTTCATTCATGAATTCCTTAAATTTCTCGAAGGATTCTGAATTATACCTCATTAAGTAGACAAATCCATGTCTACTCAAATCATCAGTAAAAGTAATGAAGTAAGAATATCCACCTCTAGCTTCTACTAGAAATGGTCCACATACATCTGTGTGTAGCAATCCTAGAAGCTCTATGGCCCTTTCACCCTGTCCACCAAAAGGCGGCTTGGTCATTTTACCTTGTAAACAAGCGTGACATCTATCAAGTGGTTTTATCTCTGTAGAGTCGAAATATCCATCTTGACAGAGCTTTGTCAAGAGCTTGTCATTTACATGACCAAGGTGGTGATGCCACAACTAGGTGATGTATGAGTCATGTGAGTTTGTTTTGTTTTTGATTTCCAACACATATTTTCCATAATTTAATACATAAAAACCATTTTTCAAATGTTTCATACCATAATATACGTTGATCTTATAAAAGAGACAACCCTTATTTCCGAACATGAAAACAAATCCATCCATATCCAAACAAGATACATAAATTATTTTCTTCGTTACACTAGGCACAAAATAACAGTTATGTATAACCAAAATCATCCCAGCCAGCAATGAGAGGTGGTTGTTGCCAATATCCAACGCAGCCAGCCTTGTGACATTGGAAGCTCGAAGATCCACCTATCCTCTGGAGATCTTTATAAAACTACTTGGTTCCTGCATTTGAATATATATTTGAGCCCCAAAAGCTGTATATAATACCCAATGCGTAGAAATAGAAAGATTTCACTCGATAAAAAACACACCTTTAGCGTCCCCACGCTTCTTTGTGTAGTTCCTCTTCTAGTAGCCCTGCTTTACACATGCAAAACATACCGCCTCCCGTTCCTTTCCCTTCCTCTGGATCTTCCCCTTCATAGAGGGATGGTGCTCGGGGGCTTCAGACCATTTATATGTCCTTGGACCCTTTGTCATGCCCTTCCTTTTGTTGTTCACCAAAAGGACCGCAGGTTTGCCATGCCTCATGTCCTTGTCTACCTGGAGAATCAAGGTCAGAAGCTCTGATAGAATCTTCACATTTCCGCTCATGTTATAGTTGAAAATGAAGCTAGAGAAGGTCTTGGATAGTGATTATAGGATGATATTTGAACGCAACTCATCCAGGAATTTAATCCATAAGATGTCCAGGCACTCAATGTAGCCAATAAGCTTGACTACATGAGGCCCATCAGGTGTAGACTCTCCATGCTTCGTGGTAAACAAAGCATTGGAGATCTCATACCTCTCCTGTCTCGCCTTCTCTTCATAGAGATCGTTAAGGTGAGACATCATGCTATACACGTCCATGTTTTCATGTTGCTTAAAGATCACATTAGACATGGATGACATCATGAAACACTTGACATATGTGTCATCATCCACGTGCTTCATGAAGAGAGATAATTCCTCATCACTAGCCTCTTTCCCAAGCGCAAATGAAATTGGATATTCTAGCACATACAATTTTCATTTCGTGGCGAAGGAAGACGCGTAAAAGCCTCTGCCACTCTTGGAAATCAGTTCCGGTAAGAAGGTTTTCCTTCTCGAGTATGGTGCGCAATGATATGTTTGAATTCATTTTATTGCCATTTCTACAAATTAAGATGAGCAACGGTTTAGTAATTTATTAAAAAAATTGATACAACTAAATAAATTAAAACTTATTGGTCTTCCACTATTTTATCGAAATCCAATAGCCCTCACCTTTGATTTTGGAATATTCTCCTGCCTGAATATTCTAGTTTCTAGAATCCATATTTCCCTTTGCATTACAACAACTAGGGTTATTCAAGAAACATGAAGGGTTTTTTGGTAGGCATTCCAAATGCCAACTACGTTAACTCGCAGATCCTTGATCTACTGAGTGGAATCCCCAATCTTGAAATCCTTTTATTTTGGAATTCCTCATCCTTTGCCTCTTGGTCACACCAAGTCCTGTTGTGGCAGTCAACCCTTGATAGGAACCAAGTCATGTCATCCCAATACCATGAATTATAATTCCCCGATAATTGAAATCACCCCAACTAGGGTTGGTCAAGCACTTTGAACTATGGTTCTATTATAACCAAGATTACGGAAGGCTATACCGACTTCATATTTCTTCTGAGGGATTTTATTCTTATACGTAAATTTCCATTTTATTATCTTTGATTACATTCTTGTTAATATTAATTGGGATATACTCATGTGATTAACCATGTATAAGATAATATTTACGTATAAGCATGTTTTATTTTAGTTCCATCTTGCATGCTTGTTTAATTCATTAATTGTGAGATCATGACAACACACGCACAATAAATAAACCATGAAACTGAGAGAAATAAAATAAATGGTATGATCATGAGATTTTATATTTGTTAGTTTATCTAGCAGTTGATAAACTAACCCAAGACCCAGGGGAGAAACACCTTGACCCTTTTGGGTTCGTGTTTATAGCATTCCACCTGTCTAACTTTGTATATCCTTGGATATGTTTCACCTTGGCTCCTGACTTGAGCCGCCTCCACTATCTTGGAATCTCCGTCCATTAGATATGCATTTATCTCACATGGAGGTGAGGGGTAAAAAGGGGTTTTTTACATAAAAGAATCATTGGTCACGCATGCCCTATATATTAATGAGGAGATGGCTCGCATGCCAAAAACATTAATTTAAATAAATTAATTAAAAGAAACCATTCACATAAAAAGGTCTCAGTCTAGCTCATGATCTTCCATTCATGCAATGATATTTACACATAAATGAAACTAGCATTCAATTCTTTAATCAATTTTGTTTAAGACAAATCACGCTCGAATTAATTAATTATCATTAGTTAATCAATCCATTTAACCTAATTTTTTTTAATTTACTTGATATTCTCATCCATAATAATTTTAAACAAATAAATTCATTTAAAATTATCCTTGTATGCAACTTGCACCTTGGAGGCAACCCGGTGAATTCACATTCATTACGCAGATGTTAAATTAAACACATATATATAAAACACCTATCACGTGTTGTGCCTCAGCTTTATGCCTAAACTATGGTACACATCCCAAGGGTTTTTATAATAAATTAATAAATTTTAATAAATCTGCGTAATTTGGGTGAGTACAAGGCATGTAGTTCCGACTACAAGGCGTGTACTTTTCTTCATCATCCATCCGAAGTATATGCCCGGGGACATGGAGATTCAATGTTCTTCGGAAATTTTCGATGTACATGGCGTGTTCTTTTGGACACAAGCTGTGTAGTTTCTGTGTTACACGGTTTCCAGCCCAGAAAACCATGTATGGGGTATACGGTCCAACCTAAACCCGAAGAGACTACACACTGTGTTCATTGGACCACGTGGTTTGTAATCTAGAAACCGTGTGCCACCAATTTCTGGTCAACACATGGTTTCATAAATGACTTCAATACATGACCTGATTTGGCGGATCAGTCAATGCATTGAACCTAGACTACACGGCGTGTACTTTCGAATACATGCCTTGTATTCTGGTGTCGTATGGCCAAAAACGTTTGGATCCTCTGGATGAGTTCCTCTATTTTATTTTAATCATAGTTAAATGAAAAAATTTGTTTCAATGAGGTGAATGAGAAATGAGGGAGGAGGAATAGATATCTACATTCAAGTTTTCCAGAATGATTAACCATGAATTGAAATAACTAAATTATTAAATTAGATAATCACCAATGAAAAACTAAATAATTATAATCAATTATATAACCTCTCTCTGATACCACAAGTAGGTTCCGGGTGCAGCAGAAGCGTGTTGGTGGGTTAGCCCAACATTAATTTTAGAGTTAAACGATATTCAGTCTGAGATCCGTCAAGATATAAATCTTCTGATCTTCAGAATAGAATGAAGAAAAAAAAAGAAAAGAAGTGTCCCGGAACCATTGAGATAGGATCGTCATATGTTGGTTATAATTAATTTAATTAATTCATAAGAATTACCTTTGTGGAATTCTTTCTTCTTTGGAGTCTCTGGTCACGATCTTGTGATCCGTCGTTGCGTCGTAGAATCTAAGTATAGGATTCCTCTAGTGGTGATCCACACATGCTCCACATATCTCTGGACATCGCCGAAGTGATCTCCGGGTGCTAGCACGGAAGAACCTTCACTTGTGTTGTCCGCCTTCGAACGCCTTGATCCTATGGAGGATCTCGCTCTCGTAACATGAAAGCGTTCTAGTTGGAAAGGGAATTTTGTCTTGGCTTGAAAGTATTTCCTAAAACCGTTGTGCACAACAATGGCTAGATCTCATCAGAATAATGTAATAAATATTTATAATACTTAGAATAATAAATTTAATTAATTACCCAAAAGTATTTAATCATTTCATCTAATTCTTAACAATACCCCTTGTCATAATAATGATAGTTGAATATCATTATTAATTGACATGCGCCCAGCGTATTACATTTCATATCATTTAATTAAATAAACAATATTTTTCCACAAAAATCCTGAATGGAAACCTACACGGCATGTAATAATTAAAACACGGCGTGTACTTGTCTTCCATAAAACAACACGGCGTGTACATTTAATATACATGGCGTGTACTTTTATTTTTCCATTTCTCCCCACCACATTTATTAGACCTTGAGTTATGTCTATTTATTTATTGATAAAATGTAACTGTGTTACACGCTGACAAATATATTATTTCTCACACTATATATTCTCTCGAATAACTAGTGTTGAAATAAATGCAATAAGGAATCCTTAAATAATTATTAAACCACTGTCGAGAATAAAATTTATTTAACTTGTTAAATTAATATTTAACTGAGATACATGGACACACTTAGTGCGTAACCCTCTAGGCCTCTTTCTTAGTGGCATTAGGCAGATCCTGCATAAAGTCCAAGGTTAGCGTCTAGCAACATGCCAAGGCACCCATAGAGAAAAAAGTTAACGTCACAAGGACGAGTCACCTCCTACGAATGCTTACCATGTAATATAATCCATTTGTCATGATATCTCTAATCAAGCGGGTTGTGTTCCAGTTCTATGAACCCATGTGCATGATTATTCTTTCTTTGACTTCCTGAAATTGAACTCGCCCATACCTTACCATGGCCATGGATTTATTTACCCTATAACAATTCCATCAAAGGGCATGATATATCTACTTCCAATATGGAATAGAAGGGAAAAATCTTTTCTCGCATTATCTATTAATGCAGTATTATTCGTGATGCACCCAACGTATCCTACCTTGCCATGAACAGTGTTTTATCACAGTTTTCATCAATAAATCTAAGTGAGCATGTTGTAATACCCATTAATAATAATCTAAAAGTCTAAGGACCAATACACACGTCCACAGATAGGAACATCCAATGACACTATGAAATGTGGATTTCCTACTGGTGGATCTCATTCACATAATATCCACCTGGATATTACCAAGGGCACACACCATGAGAAGGTGGCTCAATGTTTTATGAGTCCTCACCTATAACACCCCGAGCTTACATGATACACTTCTCTTTCAATAATTCAATAGCTTGCATTGTACGCAAGTTCGAGATTCTAACACACCGTGAACAATCAAAATGGCCATTATGAATAGTAATACCCACCTTTTGAAATTATATATATATTATATTTCAAAATAGAATTCATTTTTGGATTCTTAATATCGAAAAGATCCTATTTTGAATTTTTGGTATTTTTCTTAGAACTTCCATTTTTTTATGGATAATGAAAAATACTAAAAAACAAATTTTTTAATCAAAATAATTTATAGTGATAAATTATACTATTGAGTGGTTTTAATGTGTAATTAGAATATATTTTTACCATTTTATCCAATGGTGGTTATTATAATTAATTTCACTTTGAAATTGGACATAAACAATTGTCAATATTTTGATATATATTGTTTCTTAAAAACACGCTATTTGTTGTGACAGCAGGAATTAATTATAAAATTAATTAATGAAACATATATGTTGGGAATTTTTTAAAATATACATATTTTTGAATTTGTAATATCAATTATAGCTTAGGGTGAAATTTTGGCATTGTTATGAAAAACATCAATTTTTGATGAATAGTGAAACCCCTAAGTGGTAGTTAAAAAACTGATTTTTCGTTTAAATGAAATATTACTACATCTGTGATTTGATTTTCAAACAATCTGACATAAATTTTTGTCATTAGGAAGAAAAATGTTGTTCAATGGGGTTAAAATAATTTTTTGGTGAATAGTATCTTTTAAGTTTAATTAATCGCGATTAAAGGTAATTAGTGAAATTTAAGGTGAAAATGATATTATAAAAATATGAAAATACCTTTAAACTTGTCCTAACCCTATTGGATGTGTCATGGCAGACCAATAAAATCGATTTCTCATCTTGGGGACCCCATGGAGCCACTTTGGTGGGAAAATGACATAAATAACTTTTATTTAAAGTTAAAATAAAAATGTCACAAACATAAGTTGTTTTACTAATCCAATTTTTAAATGGGGATATACAAGTCATATTTTTGAATATAAATATTAATTATAAATCTAACAATATTAACTATATCATGATATTTTTTTTATAATTTTTATACATTAAATAAATTAAGTTATTTATGACACCATGATGATGCAGCGAATACCTAATTAATTATCGATTTTAATAAAATGGAAGGATAATGTATAATCAAAGAATTACACTTGTTAAAAGCCTATTTTATGAGTATATTTCGAACCCTTATCCCCTTAGCCTAGAAATATATCAGTGTGTGACCTTTCAAATCCGAAACACATTATATAATAAAGTAACATTTCACGACTTTCCAAGAGTGCCCCTCCTCTCCTCTTATAAAAGGCCCCCACCACTACCACCTTACTCACACCGTCAAAGACTTTTGGATCGGCCAAACTATGCCCAAATACTCTCTAAACTTCCCTATATTACTCCTAGAAGCCTAAATTTGGGAATAATTCTTCCCAAGGATGCCTTTGGCTCAAATCAAAAAAGAGATACCAGATTTTAAGGTAATGTCTTCTCTTATGTTATTTAGTTTTTTTTTCTTCTCCAACCCCTTAAACTCTTTTTATTCCTTTCATTTATAACAAAAAAAAGTATCTAAAATATACTAGGATGGTGTTATGAGAAGTATTTGATTTATACTTACACACACCTTCGTCTAATGGTTAATGAACATACTGTTTCTGTGGATGGCGAATTTCTGCCTCACGAAACGATGATTGTTCAACACTCATATAACAACTTAAAAGGTGGCCATTAAGATGTCACTATATTTATATAATATATGTTTATGTTTTACTTAAGCATATTTATTTTTCATTTATTTCATACCGTTATTGTTTCCATTATGGGTAAACACGATATCTTCATTTTAGGATGTGCGGACTACTGCCCCCTCAAAGTGATTTGAATTGTTAATTCCATATGTGGGATGTATAAAAGAAGGGGTAAATGGTATTATAAATT
The DNA here is from genome assembly GCA_963277665.1 of Viscum album. Lineage (NCBI taxonomy): Eukaryota > Viridiplantae > Streptophyta > Magnoliopsida > Santalales > Viscaceae > Viscum > Viscum album. The sequence goes on along the minus strand of OY728151.1, from coordinate 1,587,135,603 downwards.
ATATTGTACTGGAATTATATTATACATTTATATAATTATAACTTATTTCCATTAAATAGAAAAAAAATGAAAGTAGCGTTCATGCGTACGTATGGCTTACCGTCTCCATGAACGGTACATTTCATTTCTTACCTCTAAATGTTATGTAATATTATAAATGAATGTATATACTGGATATATATGATGTTTATGATATCTACATCATTAATATAATTATGGATATAATGGATATTTTACCACATGAAAAACTTGTAATTTTAAGAAGTTTATTTTTTACCCAAGTATCAATGATCGACAAAACGACCGTTATTAACATAAATAATTACATAATATACATAACATGGTAATAAGTGATATATAAGGAATAATAAACATGAAAAGGATTCTTAAGAAACTATAAATTAACACTAGTTTATTATTCAGGAGCGTAAAGAATGGTCGAGTAAAGTCGGACATGAGGTAAGAGAACTTCTTAACCCAATTTTCATTCTTTGTGTTAATCTACTACTTTAAAATTATGTCATGATATTATTATGTCCTATCTTGTATTTGTACTTTCTTTATGTGTACTTATAGTGAATACACATAATAGATATATTTTATTTAAAAAATGATCTTTGTAAGGGACTTCGTCTAAATCTCCATTCATTGAGGCATATTTTGTTTTATACACAATTTTTGTTATACGGTGTATAAAACCCTTTTACTTTTACTTTTATTCAAAAGGAATCTTTTTATACGAAGAGTTTTTACTAAAATACAAAGGAAATTTTTTTTTCATACGTATGCGGCGACAACGAATTCTCCGCCGCCGTGACTATTATTTGAGTTTCAGCTTCATATATAAGCCATAAATTTTTTTTAAAAAAAAATAAATAAATACAATGTTTTACTTTTCTTTTACTTTGGTATTGAAAATGGTTTTGATGATGTTTTTATTATATCAATTTGTTGTATTGATATATTTTGATTTAAGTGTGGAAATATTATGTTCACATTATTCATGTTTTATTTGACAAAATAATGTTATGATTTATGATTTGTTTAAACCTGTTCATATGAGGAATGTATTGGACATAATAAGTGACGGGTGGAGCCCGCTATAGCTCCTCGATGCATCGGTAGGTCTCATGAGAAAAACTAGTGTCTTGACATGAGGCCTTGACAAAATATTATTTGTAGTCTTGGCACGAGGCCTTGGCTATGTGGTTATGATAGTCTGGAATTATGCATTACATCAATATGAAAGTGGTTATTGATATTTCTTCTGATTATTCGACTAGTAGAATATCCATGTGTGTAAGTAAATGACTTTATTTAATATTATTTTTTCCATATTTTGCTGAAGTTCATGTTTAAAAAGGCTTTTTATTTAGTTATACATTTCCTTAAATGTTAATGTTTATTTATGACTGCTTTCCCAATATTGTTATCCTTACTGAGCATCTGAGCTCACCCCTTTCAATGTTTTAATATTTTCCACGATGTGAAGAAGTATTTTATGAATGACCTGCAGGCATAGTCAGAAGAGGATATGAGTGTGGACTATGGAGGCTTTGTTATTGTAGATTTTCACTTTATGATGTAATGTAACATTTATGAATGTATCTACTGTTTCCATGGATACTAAACTAATCAGTCTTTTGAGACATGATCTTTTGTGATCATGCCAATGTTACGCAATAATGCACCGACTCCGGGTAACTGGGGTCGATGCGTTACTATTTTTATTAGTGGGAGGTTAGTACTATCCTTGGAAGCTATATTTAGATAAACTCTGATTAGATCACATATCCCAATGATAGAATTTGAGGATTAGTATAGAAGAAGTTCCTAGAATTTTGGTATTATTGATATTTTGTGAGTTTTCCAAGCAATACATCTCTATCTGGATACGAGCAGGTAGAGGCGGCTCTGGCACAGATGAATCTATGGGTAAAACCCGAAAACACCTCTTTGAGCTAGAATCGAACAGGAACTGGTGCATGACAATGGGCCTTGCTGCACTCTTGGTTACGACACTCCTGGGGGATATGCATAGGTTAATTATCATTTTCTTTATAAACCATTATGAAGGTCTTATGAGTACATACATCCTCCAAGAAAACAGTTTTATGATTATGGATTATATCAATAAAAAGTTCAATTTATGTTAAGTGTTTTACAAGTATGGAATTATGTATTTTAATTCATAAACTAATCTAGTTTATACCATTGTTTAGAAATGACCCCTAATGGGAGGAATGGAAACTGTATCAATGCACGCACTCCTTGTAGGGATTTCCCTCTTGGTCAAGATAATTATTGTGTAGTTGGAGATACAACTGGTGCTGATCAACTTATTACCATACTGGGACAACTCACTCTGGTTATGAATAATAACCTTAATTGTATGGAGCACCCTGATCTTCAATGTGGAGGATCAATGTTATACCGCTTCATAAGGCAACAACCACCAAAATTTAATTGGGGTACAAATCCATTAGTAGCTGAGCAATGGATAAACTCAAATAAGAAAATATTCCACGCCTTGGGGAGTAGCGAAATGGAGAAGGTTATCATGGTAGTTTACCGCCTCACTGGAGATGCCGATCAATGGTGGTCATTGATTCAAAATACCAAGGAAGATTAAGAAGTATCAAGTATGTAATGGAGAGATTTCAAAGATCATTTCTTAGAAAAATACTTCCCTTGTGACCATCGAGTAGATATGGAAAGGCAATTTCTGAGTCTGAGACAAAAGGAGGATGAGAATGTCACAAAGTATGAGGCTAAAATTACAAGGTTAGCAAAGCATGCAACCGATAATATACGTAACCCAAGAAGTAAGATTGATCGTTTCTTTGATGGGTTAAAACCATTTCTCCGTCGAGCCTTAGTCTCGCAATCTTTCTCTCCGTACGAAGATATAGTCTTGTGTGCTATCAAGACAGAAAATGAATTCTCTGTGTCTTATGACAACAAATTAAAGAAATATTACAAGAGAACGGTGTAACAAGAGATACATAAAGGGAAAACGGGAAAGAAGGATTTTCCATTATGCGATAATTGTGGGAAAAATCACCCCAGTACATGCCTAAAAGGAATGGGATTTTGTTATAAATGTGGAAAAAAGGTCAGCAGGATCATGATTGCAAGGGAAAGAAAGAGGATATCAATGTTTAATTCTACAATTGTAGGGAAATGGGGCATTATGCAAATGAATGTCCTAAGCTTTAGGGAATCATACCTCCGAAAAGGCCAAGGGATCAAGGACAATCTAATGCTGTTACTAGAGTTGAGGTGGAATAATTAATATATTGGTGCTTTTGGACTCAATGATTATATTTTGGTTATAAAAATAATGTGATATATATAAGTATTGTACTAAAGTACTTGTTCTTTTCATTAATGTTTTAATATGATGAAGGTAATCATATTTTTAGTATGTGACAATAAGAGAAACTTTACTTTGTTTGGGGAATCTGATAAATTGATTTTGGAATTAAGAGTCCTTTTAGTGAATGTCTGGACTGATGTATTTTCGATAACTATAAAGGTTGGGATGGATTATGTTGACCATTGAATAGTATTGTTTAAGGTTAAAACATTTCTAAAGATTACTTTTGGAATATTATAAAACTATACTTTTAGGAAAAGGACAACCTGCATGTTGTGGGATAACCCATTGCGTCGGACAAAGATGTAGGAATCGAACCCACAACCATTGTGCGATAGGCCTTTATTACCTACCACTAGCCTACAAGAAGTCCCTTGGTATTTCAAAATAGTTTTCCTAATCTAAATGGTATGTGATAATATTTTGAACCTTATAAAATTAGGATAAATAGAATATTTTTGAGTTATATTACCTTTTAGAGTGAAAGATGGGTTTTTGGTAAAAAAATTATTAAATAATGAAAGTCTAAATGAGAAGTATATATATTCCCTTACGTTCTTAGTAAATCTCCTAAATAAATTCCTCAACTTTATAAAATATAAGTTAAAAAAAAACATTTTCGGTTAACTTTTCCAACTGAGGATTCAATGACCATTTATCCAATCACAAGTTTGTGATTTTCTTGTGGTTAACTTTCACCTAATCAATCATTTTACAACTCTCCATCAGACCTTGATGGTTGGTTTTTCTTCCATGTCCATATTTTCATAGAATCCTAGTATGGTCTATCTCGAGTGACCTTTGTACTTATCTTTCTATCTTTTAAAGTTATATTTTTATTAACCATATTTCTAATGAGGGTTTTCCACAAAGGTATTTCCTATCTTCAACCTTTTATTTTCAAAGAAAAATTTCAAATTGTGGGGACGCAATTTATTCATGGAGGGGAGAATGTAACACCTCGAGCTTACATGATACACTTCTCTTTCAATAATGCAATAGCTTGCATGGTACGCAAGTTCGAGATTCTAACACACCGCGACCAATCAAAATGGAAATTATGAATAGTAATACACACTTATTGAAATTATATATATTTTATATTTCAAAATGTAATTCATTTTTGGAATCGGAATATCGAAATTAGCCTATGTTGAATTTTTGGTATTTTTCAGAGAACTTCCATTTTTTATGGATAGTGAAAAATACTTAAAAACAACTTTTTTAATCAAAATAATTTATAGTGATAAATTATACTATTGAGTGGTTTTAAAGTGTAATTAGAATATATTTTTACATTTTTATCCAATGGTTGTCATTATAATTAATTTAACTTTGAAATTGGACATAAACAATTGTCAATCTTTTGATATATATTGTTTCTTAAAAACATGATATTTGTTGTGACAACGGAAATTAATTATAAAATTAATTAATGAAACTTATATGTTTGGAATTTTGTAAAATAGACATAATTATTGAATTCAGAATAACAATTATAGCTTTGGGTGATATTTTGGCATTGTTCTGAAAAAACATCATTTTTTGATGAATAGTGAAACCACTAAGTATTAGTTAAAAAACTAAATTTTCATTTAAATGAAATATTACCACTTCTGTGATTTGATTTTCAAAAATCTGACATACATTTTTTTCATTATAATGTAAAATTTGGTTCAATGAGATTAAAATAATTTTTTGGTGAATAGTAACTTTTAAGTTTAATTAATCGCGATTAAAGGTAATTAGGGAAATTTAAGGTGAAAAGGATATTATAAAAATATTAAAATACATTTACACTTATCCTAACCCTATTGTATGTGTCATGGAAGACCAAGAAAATCCATGGGACAACTTGGGGGGTCCCATGGAGCCACTTTGGTGGGAAAATGACATAAATGACTTTTATTTAAAGTTAAAATAAAAATGTCACAAATATAAGTTGTTTTACTAAAACAATTTTTAAATGGGGTTATACAAGTCATATTTTTGACTATATATATTAATTAGAAAGATAAAATTATTTCCTACATCATTATATTTGTTTTATAATTTGTATATATTATATAAATTATATTATTTATGACACCATGATGATGCAGCGATTACCTCATTAATTAACGATTTTAATAAAATGGAAGGATAATGTAATATATAAGAATTACACTTGTTCAAAGCCTATTGGATTAGTATATTTATAACCCTTATCACCTTATCCTAGAAATATATATGTGTGGGACCTTTAAAATCCAAAACTCATTATATAATAAAGTAACATTTCATGACTTTCCAAGAGTGCCCCTCCTCTCCTCTTATAAAAGGCCCCCGCCACTACCACCTTACTCACACCTTCAAAGACTTTTGGCTCGGCCAAACTATGACCAAATACTCTCCAAACTTCTCTATCTTACTCCTAGAAGCCTCAAATTGGGCAGAATTCTTCTCAAGGAAGCCTTTGGCTCAAATCAAAAAAGAGTTACCCGATTTTAAGGTAATGTCTTGTCTTATGTTATTTTGTTTTATTTTTCTTCTCCGACCCCTTAAACTCTTTTTATTCCTTTCTTTTATAACAACACCAGTATCTAAAATATACTAGGATGTTGTTATGATATGTATTTGAATTACACTTACACACACCTTCGTCTAATGGTTAAAGAACAAACTGTTTTTGTGGATGGAAAATTTCTGCCTCACGAAACGATGATTGTTCAACACTCATATAACACCTTAAAAGGTGGAAATTAAGATGTAAATATATTTATATATGATATTTTTATGTTTTACTTAAGCTCATGTATTTTTCATTTTTTTCATACCTTTATGGTTTCCATTATGGGTAAACACGATATCTTCATTTTAGGAAGTGTGTACTACAGCCCCCTCAAAGTGATTTGAATCGTTAATGCCATATGTGGGATGTATAAAGGATGGAGTAATGGTATTATACATTATATTGTACAGGAATTATATTATACCTTTATATAATTATATCTTCATTCCATTAAATATGAAATAGAAATGAAAGTAGCGTTCATGCGTACGTATGGCTTACCGTCTCCATGAATAGTGCATTTCATTTCTTACCTCAAAATGTTATGTAATATTATAAATGAATGTATATAATGGATATATATGATTTATATGATATCTAAATAATGAATATAATTATGGATATAATGGATATTTTACCACATGAACAACTTGTAATTTTAAGAAGTTTATTTTTGACTCCAGTGCCAAAGATCGGCAAAACGACCGTTATTAACATATATAATTACTTAATGGTCATAACATGGTAATAAGTTATATAAAAGGAATAATAAACATGAAAAGGGTTCTTAATCAACTATAAATTAACTCTATTTTATTATTCAGGAGCTTAAAGAACAGTCGAGTCATGTCGGACACGAGGTAAGGGAACTTCTTAACCCAATTTCCATTCTTTGGCATAATCTCCTACTTTAAAATTTTGTCATGATATTATTAGGTCATATCTTGTATTTGTACTTTATTTATGTGTACTTATATTGAATAAACATAATATATCTATTTTATTTAAAAAAATGATCTTTGTAAGGGACTTCGTCTCAATCTCCATTCATTGGGGCATATTTTGTTTTATACACAAATTTTTTTATACTGTGTATAAAACCTTTTGACATTTATTTTTATTCAAAAGGAATCTTTTTATACGAATCGTTTTTACTAAATGACAAAGGGAATGTTTTTTCTAACGTATGTGGTGACAACGACTTCTCCGCCTTTGTGACTATTATTTGATTTTCGGCTTTCTCTATAAGCCATAACTTTTTTTTAAAAATGAAAAATAAATACCATGTTTTACTTTTCTTTTACTTTGGTATTGAAAATGGTTTTGGTAATGTATTTATTATATCAATGTGTTGTATTGAAATCTTGTGATTTAAGTGTGTAAATATTATGTTTCCTTTATGCATGTTTTATGTGATACAATTATGTTATGTTTTATGATATGTTTAAACCTGTTCATATGAGGAATGCATTGGACTTAATAAGTGACGGGTGGAGCCCGCTATAGCTCCTCGATGCATCGGTAGGTCTCATGAGACAAACTAGTGTCTTGGCACGAGGCCTTGACAAAATCTTATTTGTAGTCTTGTCACGAGGCCTTGGAAATGTGGTTATGATAGTCTGTCATTATGCATTCCATCAATATGAAAGTTGTTATTGATATTGCATTTTATTATTAAACTAGTAGAATATCCACGTGAGTATTTAAATGGAATTATTTAATTTTATTTTTTCCATATTATGCTAAAGTTCAAGTTTAAAAAGTAATTTGTTTTAGTTATAAATTATCTTAAATGATAATGTTTATTTATGAATGCTTCCGAAATATTGTTATCCTTACTGAGCAACTGAGCTCACCCCTTTCAAGGTTTTAATATTTTCCAGGATGTGAGGAAATATTTTATGAATGACCTATAGGGATAGTCAGAAGAGGATATGAGTGTGGAATATGGAGACTTTTTTATTGTACATTATCCCTTTATGATGTAATGCAGCATTTATGAATATATATAGTGTTTTCAAGGCTACTAAACTATTTCATACCAATCAAAATTCACACATTGAGTTAATTTCAAACTAACAAATTGTTCTTCATACAACATAACTATTATTTTTCATTATTCCTTTGATAATAAATTCACACTTTAGGAGAACACTGGCCACATTCTTCCATGGCCTGACCATAATGGAATTATATGGGTCAACTTCCCACCTATGTAGTTTAGATATTCACCGTCCCTATATGACTTTATTTAATTTAAACCTTGATAAAAAGAAATATTTCAGAAATTCAAAAATAAATAATATGATTCAATGCCAACAATACATAATCATTGTTCATTAGTAGAAACTCTTCCACCTAAATATCAATTACAAATTATGATTAATTCCCAATAATAATTAAAAGGCAGAATGAAACCTTCAATTACTGTTACATTGACATTGTGTAAACCAATTTTATACAAAACAATTACAACACAAATATTACATTAATCAATTTGGGATCTTCAATCTCCCCATTTGATTTTGTTTTCAATACCCATTTCACTATCAAATTCATTTTTTTCTCACACATACAATAATTTAAATGATATTTATGGGAAATAATGCATAAAATCAACTTATTCTATAACAAATTAACTCTTCTTTTTCATTCCATTAATCTATTTATTTCATATGAGTTGAACTTTCATAGAAAACAAAATTGGTTTTCTTGAGAGGAGAGCATCACTTCTCTTAAAGGAATTATACATAAATTTATATGCCCTATTTGAACGTGGGAAACCCTATATAGAAAATAAATGTGATCAATTTAGACATCAAAGAGGTCAATATAAATTTTAAATGTTATTACAATAGGAAAACCTTCTTTCCGATGTTGTTTAAAATATACTCAATTAATCTCTTAAATTAATCTCAATAAACAGATTGAAATATTGTATTATCAGAATTCATGTCCAATTTTTTATCAAATTATTAGTGTCTCCCCTTATGATTCAGAATTTTCATTTATAAAATAATAGAAAAAATTCCTTTTGAGAGACACGATTCAATTCCTATGATTGGAAAATATCAAATAAATCAAATATCGTAACATTATATATTCATGTGATACAAGTTTTTTTCAAAATTATTATTTGATCATCTTTTCTCTCCTATGAGGATGTGATTCATCCATATTCTTCATCATGACTAACTTTCTTCATGAATGATCTTCAAGATTAATTTTATGGGAATTTGAAATAAAAAACTCCATGATTGATAGCATTTTTGTAACACACCAGGTAAATAAATAATATGAAATTTTTTTATTTATCCATATTTGTGAATAATGTATTAATATTATTTTAAAGAGAACACTATGCTCTATGGCGTTCCAAATACACAACAATGAGTTTCTCTGAAATATTACGTTGCACTCTAATAATAAAATGATAATATTTTCAATGGTAGTGAACGCCTAGCCATTGTAATGGCGGGAATGAACAGAACTAACTACAAAATGAATATATATGTTTTTCAAATATTTTTAATTTTATCAAATAAATGTTAAAGGATTAAAAATGAAAATGAATCCAATTTTAAGCGTAAATATTCTAATATTATTTAAAAGTTTGATTAACCGCCTCTTGATGGAGAACATCTTTAAAATAAACTTTTGTAATATTTTATGTGTTATATTTGACAAAATAAAATTATTCTTTAGAATCGGGACTTCAAAATTTACTTTCTGTAAATTTTTGGTATTTTTCCGATAATGTTAATTTTTTAAATGAATAGTGAAAATTGTTGTATCTTAATTCAAAACCTAATTTTAATCAAATTTATATATGTGATTATATAATCTTTTTAATTGGTTTTTAAGTGAAATTATAATATATATTTACCAATTAATCCAATCTTGGTCATTGGAATTAATTTCACTTTGAAATTAGACTTAATCTACTGTCAATCTTTTAACAGATATTGTTTCTTAAAAACACGCTATTTGTTTTGACAGCGGGAATTAATTATTAAATTAATTAATGAAACATACATGTTTTTAATTTTGTAATATAGAAATAATTTTTGAATTCGGAATATTAAATATAGCTTAGGATGAATTTTGTGGTAATTTTCTGATAAACATCAATTTTTGAAGAATAGTGAAACCACTAAGTGGTAGTTAAAGAAACTGATTTTTCGTTTGAATGAAACATTTCCACATCTGTGATTTGATTTAAAAAATCCGACATACATGGTTTTCATCAGGAACTAAATTGTGGTTCAATGAGATTAAAATAATTTTTTGGTGAATAGAAACTTGTAAGTTTTATTAATCGCGATTAAAGTTAATTAGTGTAATATAAGGTAAAAATAATGTTTTAATAAAATGAAATGACCTTGACACATGTCCTAACCTTATTGGATGAGTAATGGCCGACCATGAAAATCAATGGGTCAACTTGGTGACCCCATGGATCCACTTTTGTTGGAAAATGAAATTAATAACATTTTATTTAAAGTTAAAATTAAAATGTCACCAACATGTGTTTTTTTAATAAAACAATTTTTACATGGGGTTATACAAGTCATATTTATGACTATAAATATTAAATAAAAATATAAAAAGATTTCCTACCTCTTGAACTTTTTTTATAATTTTTAGAAATTAAATAAATTAATTTATATATGACACCATGATGATGCAGTGATTATCTCATAAATGAAAGATTTAAACAAAATGAGAATATAGGTTGAAATATAAACTTTAAACATGTCACAAACCTATTTCATGGGTGGATATCGAAAACTTATCACCTTAGACTCGAAATATTTTCTTTTGGGACATTTAAAATCCAAAAATCATTTTATAATAATGTAATATTTTATAACATTTCAATAGTGCCCCTCCTCTCCTCTTCTAAAAGGCCCCCACCTCTACCACATTACCCACACCTCTCAGGCCTTTTTCTCGGCCAAAACCTGCCCATTTCAACTCTACACATCCCTATATTCATCATTGAAGCCTCACTATGGGGCAGAATCCTTTCCAAGGAAGCCTTTGAGCTCAAATCAGAAAGAGTTTTCCGAATTAAAGGTAATGTCTTCCCTTGTGTTTTTTTGTTTTATTTTGATTCTCCAACCCCCTTAACTTTTTTATTTCTTTCTTCTGTATAAACACCAGTAAAATAAATATACTTGAATGATTTTATAAGAAGTATTAGAGCTACACATACACACACATCTCCCTAATGGATAAATAACATATTGTTTCTGTGGATTGCGAATTACTGCCTCACGAAACGATGATTGTTCAATATTCTTTTAACACCGTTAAAGGTGGATATTATGATGTAACTGTATTTTATATATGATATATATGGTATTTATGTTTTCTATATGTTTCTTTATTTTATATTTAAAACATACCTTTATTCTTTGCATGTTATGAAAATTCGATAATTTCATATGAGGAAGTGTGGACTACCGCCCCCTCAGGTGATGTGACTCATTCATGCAATACATGGAATGTATAAAGAATGAAATTGATGAACTTATGTGATCTATATAACATATATATTATAATGGAATTATAATATATATATATATATCCCATCTATTATTAATTCCAGTAATGTTCCAAAGAAATGAATGTAGCGTTAATGCGTACGTACGGCTTACCGTTTCCATGAACGGTACATTTCATTTCTTATCTCCAAATGTTATGTACTACTATAAGTACATATATATAATGGATATATATGTCATATATTAAATCTAAATTATGGATATAATTCTGTAATTATAATATATATATATATCTCTTTTAACTTTAATTCCATTAATATGACAAAAAAATGAAAGTATTATTCATGCGTACTTACGACCTACCGTCTCCATGAACGATGCTTTTAATTTTTTATCTCCAAATGTTATGGAATAGTGTAAAATGAATATATAATGGATATATATGATATTTAAATCATCAATACTATTCATTATATGATGTACCTATAACTACAAGGAATATTCTTTTTCAATAAGTTCAATTTTTACTCATGTACCGAACATCGACAAAAACTTCTGATATTAACTCACTTTATTAACCAATTATTATAACATTATAATATGTGATATAAACTGAATAATAATATTTAAGGAGGGTCCTTAAGAAATTATAAATTGACCAAATTTTATTCTTCAGGAGATTAAAGAACATTCAAGTCATGTCGGACACAAGGTAAGGGATCCTACCCCTCTCTTTCTTTTTAAGTACACTCTTTTATGTCATTACCTTTAATATCATATTTATTATGATTGGGATGTTAATTTATATTAATCTTACTGTAATTTTTATGTTCATATGATGAGAGGCCCAATTTTCTCTCATTAATCCATTTTGGATGTTTTGAGTGGCGCTGTTAGGCTGCCGAATTTTCTTAAGAGATCCAATCTTTCTCTTTTTAAGTACTCTCCTTTATGTCACTTCTTTTAACTCCTCTTTGTTATGTTGGGGGATGTTCTTTTATATTAATCATTCTGTAAAATTTATGTTAATATGATGAGAGACTCTATTCGATTTCATCAATCCAATTTTTTTGATGTTTTAAGTGGCGATGTTAGGCTGGTGAGTTTTCATAAGGGATTTTTCATCTCACTTTTATTCCTGTGAGATTTATGTTACATTATTCTTTGAGTGGTATATATACTGCCAATTATTCTAATATTTGTGTAATATACTATCTTTTATGAGTATTTACAACAATTTTGTATTGTCCTTCTTTCATGGGGTGTATGTTTCGAATGATACACAAGTCAGTAAGGGAACCATTCATCCTCCTCTTTTTAAAAGACTTCTTTTGTTGGGTATTTTAATTAACATATTTTAATGTTGGGATATGTTCTTCTATACCCTTATTGATGTAAATTTTTTGTCCAAGTTATGAGATACCCTTGTTATCTCTCATCAATTCATTTTCAGAAATTTGATGTGACCTCGTTACGCTGTCAAATTTTTGCAAGGGAACTTCTTAACCCAATTTTTATTCTTTGGGAGAAACTTGTACCCCTTGAATATGCCATTCTATAAATATTTGTAAATGTTCTCTGATTGTTTTACACTCAATACTCACTTATATTTGGCGTATTCATTTGTCACACATAATTATATTATTGATTTATCCTTAATCCGAGGATACCTTCTTTGTAAGGGAATTCGTATCAATCACCTTTCATTGAGACATATTTTGTTTTATACACTACTTTTTTTATACAGTGTATAAACCCCTTTGAAGTTTACATTTATTTAAAATTAATCTTTTTTTATACGAAGTGTTTACTAAATGACAAAAGGGAATGAATTTTTTGTCGTACGTATGAGGCGACAATGACTTCTCCGCAGTCGTGACCATTATTTTTAGTTTCTACTTCCTCTACAAGCCATAATTTTTTTTTTAAATTGAAAAATAAATACCATGTTTTACTTTTAATTTATTTTGGTATTGAACATGGTTTTCATAATTTTTTTATTATATCAATGTTTTGTATTGATATCTTTTGATTGAAATGTGGAAATGTTATGTTTCCTTTATACATGTTTTATGTGATGCGATTATGTTATGGTTCTTGGGAATTATTATGAAGATGGGTGGTTCTGTGATAAACTAAGGGAGGGTTAGCCCGATATAGCTCTCCAATGCATTGGGTAACATGAAGGGGATAAACGTTAAGTATTCTACGAAGAGATTAAGGGAATATACTCTGAGGGGTATTCCAAACGTAACCACGAGGGTTAATCCCTACGTAAGAATGTTATGAATGCCTCATGTTACCTTTATGTCTTATGGTTTCTATGAGTTATTCATAAATATTATGATTTCATGTGGTATGTTAACGTGCCTATGTTTTATGAGTAATATATGATTTCATTGATTCTTATGTATACATGGACTAATGTTTTCTTTCCGTATTGTAATAATCCTTACTGAGATTTTTATTCTCATTCCAAGTTTTTTTGAAATGTTTTTCACAGGACATAAAGTTGAATAGTGTCAAGGATGTGATCATGGAAATGAAGGCTGACTAAAACAAGGAAGTAGACATGAATAATTTGTTTAAGAGTTTTTATTTTTTGAAAAAAACATGGATGCTGAGTAGATGTGTCTACTTTGTAATCTTTGAGATGTAATAGTTATGACCTAATTCTCTAAAATTCTAGACCTGAAAAGATCCTCAATGTGAATTCTTCTTTAATTCAATATTAAGTAAGGTTTAAGGTTGGGGCCTTATAGTTGGTATCAGAGGTCCGTTTAGATAACTTTAGAAGTTAGGGTATTCTTTAAGCATAAGTGACATTACCATAATGGCTAGGATTCAAGAAAGAGTCATAGTTTATAGATAAAGTTAATGAGTAAGTATAACTTAGTGTTTATCTTCCTCATTAGTACATGATGATTTTGTTGATATACTCACCCTAAATTTTTTGATTTTAGTAAATGGATGGATCTAGCAGGCACCAATGTGACAATGGGTTTGAATGAAACTGTGGTGGTTCTCTGATTTAGAGACTGGATGAAATGGGAGATTCAATGAAAAATCTTGTGGTTATTCTAAACCAACTATCAGGAGTCATGATCAACAACTTGAACCTTGGTGAGTTCTCTAATGCATCACGTATGAGATAACCAACTTGATGTGGAAGTTCAGGTAATAATTATAAAGGTAACCATTAGGGTTTATATGATCCTTACTTTTGAGGTAATTATGGGTTACTATATGTTATGATGGAATATGAACGACATGAGATAAACTTGAGTTAAAACTATTTTATGGTTATTTTTGATGATTTTATCGCTTTTTGAGGAATGTTATAAGAATTAAATTGTTTTGGAAAATGAAAACACACAGACTGTGTGACAACCTGTCGCGTCAGACAAAGCTGTGGGAATCGAACCCACAACAAAAGTGCAACTAGTATTTATCAGCTACCACTGGACTACGCGAAGTACCTAGTTAGTATGACTTATTCTTTTTAGTTAGATGATTTTAAGAATTAAGAGTAAGTTGATTTTGGGTTATCTATGTAAATTATTAACCTATCATGGAGGATATGTGATTAGGCTAATTAGTTTTCAATATGAGACTTTAAGAGAAACTAATGTTATTTGGAGATAAATGTTAATTTTATACCTTGGAAGACTATGTGATTAAATACTACAAATATTTGGGTTTCAATATTATATTGGTTTATTTTGATGAATTTTATGGACATATTGTTTATCGAATGGTCTTCATTGAACTTTGTGATTTGTTGGAAAATTTTTGGAGATTAAGAATAGATTTTCTTTTTATAAAGGGTTATCCTTTTCTAGATTATATGATCTTGTACTAACCTTTTTGTATTTGGTTTTGGTTAAAGTCTATAGTCATGGGCGGTATATAGTTCTCTTTTTCAGATTAGGTGATTCTCTAGAAGTTGATTATAGTACTCTTAAAGTGAACAAGTCTTCCAAAATACTCATCATTTGGGGAAAGTATGAGTTTGGGTAAGGAATCTAGTAAAAGTTGAAAGTCAACCTGAAAAGTAAGTATATTTCCTTAAGATCAAAAATAAATTCCTCAATTAAAAATAACATAAAACAAAAATGTTGTCTATTAACTTTTCCTACTGGGGAATCGAATACCCTTTAACCCACCACAAGTTTGTGATTTTCTTGTGGTTAAGTTTCTCCTAAACATGTTTTCTATCACTCTACCTCAGATCATGACCCTTTGTTTTTTCTTCCATATCCATGTTTTCCTACATGGAATCCTTGAATGGGTTAACTCGGGTGACCTTTGTACTTCTCTTTATTTATTTTAAAGTGATAGTTTTACTGACTGTTGCTCCAATGTAGGACTTTCAATGAAGTTTCTGATCCCAATTTTAAAATTGCGAGGACACAATTCTCAAAAGGGGGGAAGGATGTAACACTCCAGGTAAATAAAAAATATGACATTTCTATATTTATACATATTTGTGAGTAAATTATTAATATTACTTCAAAGGGATCACTATGCTCAATGGTGTACCCAATACGCAACAATGTGTTTCTTTGAAATGTTATGTTGCACTCTAATAATAAAATGATATTATTTTAAATGGTAGAGAACGCCTAGCCATTGTAATGGTGGGAATGAACGGAACTAACTACAAAATGATTATATATGTTTGTCAAATATTTTTTCTTTTATCCAATAAATGTTAGAGGATAAAAAATTCGAATGAATCCAATTTTAAGTGTAAAAATTCTAATATTATTTAAAAGGTCGATTAACCGCCTTTTGATGGTGAACCTATTTTAAATCCACTTTTTGAAAATTTTATGTGTTATTTATGACAAAATAAAATTATTTTTTAGAATCGGGACATCAAAATTTACATTGTGTAAATTTCTGGTATTTTTCCGATAAAGTTCATTTTTTTAATGAATAGTGAAAAATGTTGTATTGTAATTCAAAACCTCTTTTTAATATAATATATATATGATTATATTATCTTTTTAATTCGTTTTAATGTGAAATTATAATATTTTTTTACCATTTAATCCAATAGTGGTCTTTGGAATTAATTTCACTTTGAAATTGGACTTAAACTAGTGTCAATCTTTTGATAGATATTGTTTCTTAAAAACACGCTATTTGTTTTGATAGCAGAAAATAATTATTAAATTAAATAATTCAAATTATATGTTTTAAATTTTGTAAAATAGACATCATTTTTGAATTCGGAATATCAAATATAGCTTAGTGTGAATTTCTGGTAATTTTCTGAAAAATTTAAATTTTTGATGAATAGTGAAACCACTAAGTGGTAGTTAAATAAACTGATTTTTCGTTTAAATGAAACGTTACCACTTCTGTGATTTGATTTTTAAAAATCATACATACATGGTTGCCATTAGGACGTAAAATGTGGTTCAATGTTATTAAAATAATTTTTTGGTGAATAGTATCTTTTAAGTTTTATTAATCGCGATTAAATGTAATTAGAGTAATTTAAGGTAAAAATATTGTTTTAATAATATAAAATAACCATGACACATGTCCTATCCTTATTTGATAAGTCATGGACGACCAAGACAATCCATGGGTCAACTTGGGGACCCCATGGAGCCACATTGGTTGGAAAATTACATTAATACTTTTTATTTAAAGTTAAAATTAAAATGTCACAAACTTGTGTTGTTTACTAAAAAACATATTTCATGGGGTTATTGAAGTCATATTTTTGAAAAAACATATTCATTATAAAGATAAAAAGATATCCTACATCATGATATTTTTTTATAATTTTATACATTATATAAATTTATTTATTTATGACATCGTGATGATGCAGTGATTACCTCATAAATGAACGATTTAAATAAAACGAGAGGATATGGTGAAATCTAAGTCTTAATCTTGTAAAAAACCTATTGGATGGGTGGATTTCAAAACAGTATCACATTAGCCTCAAAATATATCTTTTTGGGACATTTAAAATCCGAAAATCATTTTATAATAATGTAATATTTTATAACTTTCCAAGAGTTCCCATCCTCTCCTCTAATAAAAGGCCCCCACCTCTACCACATTACCCACTCCTCTCAAGCCTTTGGCTCGGCAAAAACATACCCATTTAATCTCTCCACATCCCTATCTTCATCATTGAAGCCTCACCTTTCGGCATAATCCTTTCCAGGGAATCATTTGAGCTCAAATGAATAAGAGTTACCCGATTTAAAGGTAATGTCTTCCCTGTGTTTTTTTCTTTTATTTTGCTTCTCCAACCCAATTAACATTTTTTATTCCTTTATTTTGTAACAACAATAATATCTTAAATATACTTCGATGTTTTGATAAGAAGTATTAGAGCTACACTTACACACACATCTGTCTAATGGTTAATGAACATAATGTTTCTGATGATGGCGAATTACTGCCTCACGAAACAATGATTGTTCAATATTCTCATAACACCTTTAAAGGTGGCCATTATCATGTTGCAGTATTTTATATATGATATATATGGTATTTAAGTTTTATATATTATTATTTGTTTTATATTTAAAACATACCTTTATTCATTTCATGTTGTGAAAATGTGATAATTTCATATGAGGAAGTGTGGACTGCTGCCCCCTCAACTGATTTGACTTGTTCATGCAATACATGGAATGTATAAAGAATGAAATTGATGAACTTATGCAATCTATATAACATATATATTATAATGGAATTATAATATATATATTTATATATACATATCTCATCTATTTTTAATTCCATTAATGTTCCAATGAAATGAAAGTAGCATTCGTTCGTACGTACGGCTTACCGTCTCCATGAACGGTACAATTAATTTCTCATATCCAAATGTTATGTAATACTATAAGTACATATATATAATGGATATATATGTAATATATTAAATCTAAATTATGGATATAATTATGGAATTATAATATATATAATATACATATCTTTTAAATTTAATTCCATTAATATGACAAAAAAATAAATGTAGCGTTCATGCATACGTACGACCTACCGTCTCCATGAATGGTGCTTTTAATTTTTTATTTCCAAATGTTATGGAATAGTATTAAATGAATACATACTGGATATATATGATATTTAAAACATCAATATTATTCTTTTGATGATGTACCTATAACTACATGGAAAATTCTTTTCCAACAAGTTCCATTTTTACTCATGTACCGAACATCAACAAAAACGTCGGATATGAACTCAATTTTTTAAAAAATTATTATAACATAATAATATGTGATATTAACTTAATAATAATCTTTAAAGGAGGTCCTTATGAAATTATAAATTGACCAAATTTTATTATTCATTAGATTAAAGAACGATCTAGTCATGTGAGACACGACGTAAGCGATCCTACCCCTCTATTCCTTTTTATGTACACTTTTTTATGAAATTCCTTTTAAGCTCATTTTTATTATGATTGGGATGTTCTTTTATATTAATCTTACTTTAAGTTTTATGTTCATATGATTAGAGTCTATATTTTCTCTCATTAATAGATTTTGGATGTTTTGAGTGGCACCGTTAGGCTTCCGAATTTTCGTAAGAGATCCAATCTCTCTCTTTTTATATAATCTCATTTATGTCACATATTTTAAGATCCAAATTGTTATGTTAGGGGTTGTTATTTTATATTAATCCTTCTGTAAACTTTATGTTAATATGATTAGATACACTATTTTATTTCATCAATCAATTTTTTTGGAAGTTTTAAGTGGCGCTTTTAGGCTGCCGAGTTTTCATAACGAATTTTACAACTCACTTTTATTCCCATGAGATTTTTTCTACATTTTCCTTTGAGTGGTATATATAATTCATATTATTCTAATCATTATGTAATATAATTTCGTTTATGAGTATTTACATCAATGTTGTATTGTCCTTCTTTCATTGGGTGTCTGTTTCGAAAGATACAGAAGTCGGTAAGGGAACCTTTCACCCTCCACTTTTTAAAAGACTTCTTTTGTTGGGACTTTTAATTTACATATTGTAATGTTGGGATATGTTATTCAATATCCTTTTTGATGTAAATTTTATGTCCATGTGATGAGATACCCCTCTTATCTCTCATCAATTCATTTTCTGAATTTTGAAATGATGTCGTTATGTTGTCAAATTTATGCAAGGGAACTTCTTAACCCAATTTTGATTGTTTGGGATAAACTAATACCCCTTGAATATGTCATTATATGAATATGTGTGAATGATATCTGATTGTTTTACACTCAATATACACTAATATTTGGTGTATACATTTGTCACACATAATTATGTAATTGATTTATCCTCAATCTGAGGATACCGTCTTTGTAATGTACTTCGTCTCAATCTCCTTTCATTGAGGCATTTATTGTTTTATACACTACTTTCTTTTATAAGATGTATAAACCCCTTTGACTTTCACATTTATTCAAAAGGAATATTGTTTATACGAAGTTTTTACTAAACGACAAATGGGAATGTTTTTTTGTCATACGTATGCGGCGACAAGGACTTCTCCGCCGCTGTGACCATTTTTTTATTTTCGGCTTCATCTACAATCCTTAACATTTTTTTAAAATGAAAAATAAATACAATTTTTTAATTTTCATTTATTTTGGTATTCAAAATGGTTTTCATAATTTTTTTATTATATCAATGTTTTGTATTGATATCTTGTGATTGAAATGTGGAAATTTTATGTTTCCTTTATGCATACTTTATGTGATACGATTAAGTTATGGTTCTTGGGAATTGTTATTATGACGGGTGGTTCTGTGATAAACTAAGGGCGGGTGATCCCGATATAGCACTCTAATACATTGGGTAATGAGAAGGGGTTAAACGTTAAGGATTATCCGAAGAGATTTAGGGAATATACTGTGATGGGTATTCCAAACGTAACCATGAGAGTTACTCCCTACGTAATAATGTTAAGAATGCCTCAAGTTACCTTTATGTCTAATGATTTCTATGTGTTATTCATAAATCCTATGATTTCATGAGGTATGTTAATGTGCTTATGTTTTATGAGTAATGTATGATTTCATTGATTCTTATGTATACATGGACTAATATTTATTTCCGTACTTTTATAACATTAACTGATCTTTTTATGCTCATCCCATGTTTTTTTGAAATTTTTTTCACAGGAAATAATGTTGAATAGTGTCAAGGATGGGATCAAGGTAATGTAAGGCTGTCTAAAACAAGGAATTAGACATGAATCCTCTATTCACGAGTTTTTAGTTTGTGAAAAAAATGGAAGCTGAGTAGATGTGTCTACTTTGTAATCTTTGAGATGTAATATTTATGTCCTAATTCTATAAAACTCTAAACCGGAAAAGAACCTCAATGTGAAATATTCATTTAAATCAATATTAAGTAAGGTTTAAGGCTGGGGCCTTATACTTATGAATGCTATATAATATTGTCAAATCACTCACATCATCAGGAGTCCCCCTTAATGTATTCATAATCTTCGATTCCTTGCATAAAATAAACCATCAATAAATATTCATGGTAATAAATTTTCTCTTTGATTATTTTCAATTAGAGAAACAAGGATGAGATTGAACTCCTAAACTAGATTTTATTTTCAATTCTACTCTTGATTCATGAAAACTCATCATGATTTCATCTTCATTGACCTTCCATAGTTTATCATCTATGGGATGTATGGACTTCTTTACTTCTCTAGAATTCATCCTAGATGAAATATGATTCTTCACATTAGAAAGTAATTCACATTCATTATTCTATTTCTACTCTAACTTCTAGCCATTTCCAATTGCTCTAGCCATATGACTAAATATTCTTTTTTATATGCTCAGACTTCTTCTTGTGCATATACTCCTTCTTAATTTTAGCATTATTAACACTATAAGACACTTGTTATTTTCCATTGTTCTTCACTAGTTATATTGGATTAGGAAACAACATCATGTATTTTTTAGGAACATTCCCTGACATTATAGACCATCGACACAAATCTTTCACAATCACAGGGTCTCTCTTTTTAAACAACCTCTCATGAAATTAAAAAAATTTCATTTTGATTTTCAAACATCAAATAAATATTTTTATTTATTTATGACAATTATTTCATTTTCTTCACTAGTTTTCATCCAATTGCATTTGTGTTTATAACATGTTTTTTGAGGTCAATTATGTTACCTCTACATCCATATTAGAGGTACCTTTTCTTTTGCATGACATTCATATCATTATTTATCATGGGTGTAGTTTTCTTTATAGTTTTCATAGCTCTCTTATCCTTCTCAGAACCCAAAGAAGTCATTTCCCCTTTTGTTTTTTTCCTCTACATACGTTGTGGCCTTATCATCACATCAAAATATGAATAGTGTATGGTTAGTACATATCAACACTCATTATAACTATGAACACATATTTTTCAATATTCATAGAAGTAATCATGTCACTCAAATATAGTCATGATAGATAAATTCTTCTTCATATATGAATTATGATTAAATTTTTGTGGATTTGTCTCCACATTAGATCTTCTCCACCTTAATACTATCTTTATATAGTTATCTTGAATTGAAAAATTATTCCAAGATTCAATGGACCGATGCCCAAATTTTCAAACACACCCACACTATCCACCAAATCTTTATTTATTATTCTTTGATACAATTCAGTTAGTTTTGGTATCTTATTGTTTTTTATAGTATGATTCTTCATCTAAGAACTTTGTAGAGAAAATGAATTCATACTCTTCTTCAAACACCCATTTGATTATATAATAGATTTTTCATTAGTCTTCTTCATCAATGAATTTCCAGAATTTTTTTTGGGACCCATAAATATAGACAAAACAATATTAGTCAAATAGAATTTTCTTGATCAAGGGTAACCTGATTTAATGATCTTGAAACTGATTAATCCTTAGATAATTTTAGACACTTTTTCGAATTGAATGGGATTTTTATAAAATAATACTCTTTTCAGAATTACTCCTGGAAAATTTTATAATATTATCACTATATTAATATTCATCTAGGATTTTCTCTAGATTTCTGAACTCGACCTCCAACTAAAGATATTTCACTATTCCAGAGTTCATGTAGTCTTCAATTTATTTAAACATAACTTTACATAATTTCATGTTTTTCCAAGTCAATTATATTTCAAGACATTTGATGTTGAGGAAGTGTTTATCATCCTTCAAAATTTTCAGATTTCCTTCCCATTGACTCCTCATATTCTGAAATTTATCATCATGAATTTTATTTTCTATCAGTTGAGAATTATTCAAATCATTAATTGTATATATCTTATCCTCTAGATGGGATTATTAAACATTTATGGAGGTTTTGTGTAATTTTTCCTATTCATGAATCGCTTCTGTATGAAATACTTTAGTCACATCCTTCTCACAATCATAAAATTTTAATTCATTCTTAATAAAAGTGATTTTTTCATTGTATATAAATATAAACTCTTCTTTTGTATCTTAATGTAGGATGAATTTATCATCCTTTTCATCAATTTACAAATTAGAGTCCATTATATTCATGGAATATTTATATGATTCCTCAAGAGTGTGAATCATCTAACTATTAACCTTCTTAGTTACATCATTCTTAGATATTTATTTTCAATTGTTCTTCAACATACGAGAAATGTTTATTTTAATGTGATTCTGTTTCTTCTTTGGCAGCGTTAATTAGTGAGAGAAGTTTACATCCTTGAAACTTCTTTTCCAAGGATTTCTCCATTTCCTCTTCTTCTTTTTCAAGCTATGAATTTTCATTATACAGCCTCTTGATAAAATAAAATATGTAGGTGAATAAATTTACATGAATACTCTTTAGATATATTTTATTTCTGAGTAAAAATTATTAAGTTATTCAAAAAG
The DNA here is from genome assembly GCA_963277665.1 of Viscum album. NCBI lineage: Eukaryota > Viridiplantae > Streptophyta > Magnoliopsida > Santalales > Viscaceae > Viscum > Viscum album. The sequence goes on along the minus strand of OY728151.1, from coordinate 1,587,112,249 downwards.
TTATTCTTCATTACTGCATAAAAATACAAATCAAAAGATATTTATCACCAAATTTAATAGATACTGATGATAAAATACCATTATAAATGCATTCATATTGTGATTTCCCTCTTTATTCAACATTATAGGAATTGAACACGCAAAAAGATGTGATCTTAAACTATAAAAACAAAATCCCCAAGGTTGATCCAGCTTTCTGCTCCCATATTTTGAGACCTCTTATTTATCTTGAAAAGAAGAGCATCTTCATTGTATTGTTACGTAAAGGGAATGCATGATCCATGAGCCTTATGGTTTCATGATGTAAACCGGATCTTGAAAGCCTTAAAAAAGAAAAATGAATTATTGAAGTGTCTCATAAAGAAGAATAACCATGAACCATCTAGTATTATGAAGAAGATCAATGAACATGTGAATGGTTTACCCAAACCCTGGTTATACCTCATGAATGTGATCTTTCAAGAAGAAAAATTCTTCATGCTCACATTTTTTGTTCTTTCTAAAGGCATCAGAATAATGAACCATCATGTTTTAAAAAATATTACCCAGACATCCCGTGTGGGTAGAAGACTCGTGCATCTCTTGTATGAAGAAGAAAAATGAACCCCATAGTTTCATGAACAGAAGGAAACATCTTCTTGTTTCATTATTAATAATGTATATAATTTATGTATGGGGTTGTTTTTGAAGAAGGAGGAGTTCTCATGATGAAAGAAAGAACATATAATAATACAATCATGTGAATTATATGATGAAACCTGAGGCCTTGGGTTTTGTTTCAAAGAATATGCATAATGTGTGTTCACATGTGAATAATGAAGAAGAACATGTTAAAAGGCCCACACACATTCATGTGCATATAAAGAGAATAGAAGAAGAGAAGAGGTGAATAGTTTTCTTGGTTTGTTTGAGAACACGTCATACTACATTAATGCACTCAAGTGAATAAATAAAATACATCAGAACCATGTGAAAAGGGAAGAAGAGAAAGGGAAAATTGAAAGAGGCAGTGTGTGCATGAAATGATTTATACCCATTAGGGTATTCACACAAGATGGAAGAAGTGTATTGTGCATTCACTCTTTCAGGGACATTCATAAATGGAATAATTTAATGAAGAGAACAAATATAGTTGGTGCACTTGTGCATATACGAAATAGAGGTTAAAGAATGGGTGGATTTCATTAAAATTCTACATTCATGATTTCATGAGTATCTGAATATAATAATGGAAAAGAAGCTAATTTCGATGATACCCAGTAAGATGATCATAATTTTTTGAATAATCACTTAAATTCTTGGGATTCAATACCAATGAAGAATAATTTTTAGTGAATTTAGTTATTTTACTAAATAAGAAGAAAGAAGAATAAGAATTGTTAAATTGGTTTTGCACTGAAGAAGATAGAAAAATTGGTTGGTTGAATTCATGTTGTTAAGCATGTAATATGTGAAGAATGGAAGATTATATAGCACTTTGACTTTAAAAAGATCTCAATAGGTGCATGAATTTTATTTTGGTTGAAAATCCTTTTAAATATGGAGAATACTAAATTGGTAGGTCTTATAAAGAATGATCAAAGATAATTATGTTGTACTTGATCATCAAAAGTTTAAGAAATTAGAATTGTATCATTCTCCCCTTAAATGTTTAGGGACTCACACAGTCTTAAGGATTGATTTCTAAGCTAACCCATTGTATCTTGTTACTACATTATAGTAGAAAATCCATGTACCTGTCATACCCACACATGGAAATGATATATCTTCTCTTATTTAGTAGTGAACCATAAAAAATATTGTGTGAATATTTTTACGACATTCATATTATTTCATGAGATAGAGAAAATATAACAAGTGAATCAAGATCCTAACAAGTCTATAGGTACATGGATAAAAAGTTTTAATTGGTTTAAAAATTACCCAACACTGAATCACCCCACCTCTTAGTATTAGGGATATCCTAAACAAGTCCTCTCAAAGAAAATGAACACTCCATTCTCAAATAAAGATAATAATTTAGTGGAATTATACATCCAACTCAGTGTACTTCTACTTTCTTGTATGCAAACCCAAATAATTATTGTTTTTCGATGCACTCAATTCTTCACACCTTGGTGTGTGTGATTCTCACAATATACTTTATATATATTAATTCAAGTATTAGCACCTTATTTTAGAAATTCAAGAAGGAATGGGTTATTAGTGATTTATGAAAACTAGGGAGGCCTGTAAAAAACTCAACCATTTGTTAATGCGATGAACAGTTCCCCTTTATGGGCTCTCACATTTTCTTTTCATTGACACTCTTGATTCATGAATGCTGATGTTGAGTCTATTATGATGTTTGTCAATGCGATGAACACTTTCCCTTTATAGGTTCTATATTTATCTATGCATTGAGAATATTGTTTCATGAAAACAACAACTGAGTTTTCTGCACCACCTATCAATGCGATGAACACATCCCCTTTATGGGTTATCTATTTATCTTTTCATTAAGTCCATTTTGTAATGAAACCATACATTGAGTTAACATTTTCCATATTTATTCCAATGGCACAAAATCCATCAGTGAAAGTATAGAATGGGGTAGAATCTCAAAGATAACCAAAAACTATCACATTCATTGAAACCAAATTCTTGAACCTAGGGCTTATAGATCCATGACCAATTCAAATATAATTTTGATCATTGGTGGATGGGTGGAGAGATTGAGGATCCCATGGTGGGATGGAGTACACTAGACCCATGGGTGATATGAATTATGCTGGAGGGATACGATATATTAGAGAAAGAGTATTATACCCTTGCTGAGATTGGAGGTGAGCGAAATATAAATAAGTGTGTATTTTTATTTTTTAACCAATATATTTTCAAAATATACTTGTTTTTTTAGTGATTATTGGGGTATCGATGTTCATACTAGAATGTATTCACTGGTTGATACCACATATTAGATAATAGGTGTGGGATGGGGGAGAGGTGGTCTTAGGTCTGGTTGGTGCATCTAACATTTATGGATTTAATTAATATGTTATGTCAGGTTCTCTTTGCTTCCTACTACCCTGTATTGTAATCTTTATTAATATAGCTTAGAATTTTTTTGAAATTTAAGTATATATTATATTTTATCTCATTATCCACTTCCCACTATATGATATTTGTCCTATTGTTGTTTTCATTGCTCGATTGGGGTTTTTTTGTGTTCCCTCAACATGCATGAAATGGTGGGGGATTTTAGATGGCTCATTGATTTGATTCGGTGGCATGGTAGTGGTGAAATAGTTTTACATGGGACTTCCCCAAGAAACTCCTTCATTTGGGATTCAATGTGGCTTGATTAACATTTAAAGGGATTTAAGGTGGCCATATCAACCTATTGAGAAGGTCCATGACATCCGGGTGACTCTACCGTGAAAAATGCCTCGATTTTGAAAATCTAGGATGGTAAATATGGTGATCTATGTAGTTATAGTGGTTCAAAATCCATCAAGGGGAAATTGTGAGTGGTGGAGTATGGAGACTCTTTATGTCTGAGGTGTGGAGGACCATAGTCATGTCGGACGATGTCAAACCAGTTAAAAAAAATTTCATCTATTATATTCTCTCACATCAAAATGGAAAATGGGGACACAAAGGTTTATTATTCATGGTGTGGGAAAGACCTTATGAGTACATACATATGTAATTCATTGTAGTAGAAAACTAAATGAACATATATTCTCACATGACCATTCATTTAGATTCCATTCCTGAAGGATGGTTCCCTCTCCCTTCTAGAACTAGTTTCACCTCTAGTGATCCAGTCTAGTTAAAATTATATTTTTTAATTCTAAATAAAATATAAAATACCTATGAAGCGTATATAAATATATAAATATATATATTTCAATAAACTTCAATTATCAAATTCATATAATTCGATAAAACAATGAATTTCCCTAGAATCTCCATTCATGGTATTTAATGTTGGATCTCCTCTCTCCAGATCATGTAACCTCATGTTGGTTTGGATGGTTCAAATAATAATCCTAATGTCTAGAAACTTATCTATACTAAAAATAGATTTGAAATGCTTGATAACATCAGTGATGTATGATGTTATAGTGGTCCAAATATTGGTACATTCTCATCTCAACATGTTTCCAAATATGATAAGAAAATAATATCACAAAATCTGACTTACAATGAATAAGAAACCATGGAAATAAATCAAAAGAATATTGTGAATAGAATGCCTCACAAGAAGATACTAAATAAGAATGTTGAGGAATCCATCGATTCTAAATAATATATTTTGTAGGTTAGTGCATCCAAAATTACTACTATGATGGATGAAACTCTAAATAACCCATGTGGAAGATCCAAACATGCACCCACAGTTTCAAATTACATGTTCGATATCTAGTATAATTAGTTGAAAATAAGGATAAAAATGCTAAATTCACTAGATAAGTCTAGTTAAAAAGCTGGAATCAAATATCAAACATTATGAAGAAAAATTTCATGAGTGTTTTTCAATAATATATGAATCTTGTGTTAAATAAATTTTGTGTGAGAGATGAATGAAATATGGTCCCATTGCAAAAGGATTTTTAATCTAACTACTAGAACCATAATAAGTCATAAATAGGTGTAATAATATATAATTAATTATGTCTATTATGAAGAAATATTTTCCACGCCATGTTTAACAGGATGTGAAGATATTCATGTTTCCTCAATATAAATCAGAACAGATGATCAGATGTGAAACCATGAAGAATGGGGAAAATAGAGAACCATTTTTAGGAGATCATCTCTACCTTAATATTCATATTAATAAATAAAGTATGATCCACCATATACCATTAATATTTCAGTATGTTATTTGTTATTGTAATGGAGGGAATTTAATGTGAAGAATATTCTTAGGTGGAGAAGCTGTGAAGTAGTAAGTGCAATTTATTCCTGATTTCTAAGAAACAAATGATACCATCCTAAATGATTCCTAAATTAAAATAAAAATACTAATATGATGGAGTATCATAATTAATGATGTTGTGTATTATGATTCCATATTATATATATCTATGATAAATAAGATTATATCTAGATTAAATCTTATTTCATGGTATTTTTTAAATCAAATGTTCTAGAAGATCATCCTTGGTTATGTTGTGATAGTTGTAAAATATGGACTTTCACTAGTTGAAGAACCATTCTAGATTATTCTCCATACTTTAATTTCATAAAATCCTATCATTATGAGATCAACCATTTTGAATAGAATGAGAAATGTTTCATTTGAGAGGGAGACCAATAAAAAATATTCTAAAATTTTTATTTTAATTATGATCAAATCTGATTATTTTAGAAATTCCCTGAAGATAATGTCTTTAGAAAGGGTATGTAACTCTTTGTCTCTCATCCATGGTTATTAAAAATAAAAACAAAATTAAAAAGAGGAGAAATTAAATTAATCTATAGTATTTGAAATCTAGATGTCCCCCAATGTATATTATCCTACCTATTTCACTTGAATGTTTTTTTCTATTGTTTCGAGTCAATGCTGGAGTTTCAGGTTGATTTTTTTAAGGATTAATCGAACATTTAGTAATTTTATCCTAGAATGAAAATGAATAGTCCTTGAATACACGAATATGAGTTTTCATTTCATATGGTGTCACGATTATTTGGTAATTGGAAACTTTGTTTTATAAACAAATTCATCTTGTTTTCTACATTGATCATAGCTCATATTGAATTAGAGTGAAATGTGTAATAGAACACTGCTTAATTATGGAATGATACCTTTTTTCCAATAGAATAATTAGTTATAATCAATAAGTGGGATAGAATGTGAAATTAATGTTTGAAAGGTAAAGGGGATATATAAGATAACAGTTCTATATATTGAAACATTCATTTAGAACTGATGGTTTTTCCAATAAATACAAAGGGGGAGATTGAAGATCCAACATTGTGTATAGATTGCATTTATTGTCAAATGGTCGTGGTTTGTGGTAAATTATCATCAATGTAAAAGGAATATTACATTGATGTCAATATGATGAACAAGTTCAAAGCTAACGGTTCTTGGATGAAATCCTAAAGTATAGAAATTAAAAGAAACATGTGAATGGTTTGAAGACATTTAACATTGTGTTGATGTGAGGAGATTTGTTATGGATTACATAATGAAGATTCCTGGAAAATAGAATTGGATTCATTCATCGTTATTCCCAGAGAATTAGTATGGATTCAGTGTATTAGATGTCACACATGAGAAACTCTCTTAGTTGTAAACTATGATGATTGATGAACTGATCCAATGTTCAAAATACATAAGTCATAAGCCAGACATCATTTTCATCAAATAAGAAGGTTTATTTTATGTTCATTGGAATTTATATTACAAAAATTAGAGAATAATAGGAATGGAAGGTCATGAATTACATTAATGTTCCATGAGAACCATTAAACCGTTTACTAGTGGAACATTGATATTATAGTTTTCATGACGTCGAACCATTCCATATAATTATTTAATGAAGGGTTAATGATAAATAAATGATTAGGTGGATTTATATTTGAAGATAAATTCTGAAGGGATTTACGAATTCTATACTAGAGTTCTTAGTGTGTATTTGGCCATGAATTTCATATTGAATTCCATTATATAGATGGGTTTTTAACTAAGTATGTTTTGGGGATTTATTTAAAAGTATGGATAGCCTACTATGCTGACCGGTCATCCTCAACCAAGTGATTATGTGGGACACTAGGTCGATGGCATGAAAAGGAGGCTAGTCAGGAAAGATCACAGGTGGCATGTAGTGTCATGTTTAAGACCTGGTTACGACTAATGGAATGCATGATATGGGTCAATATCCTACACAGAAGTGGGAACATAGCGTTCCCACAGAAAAATAATATGGAAATACTACGAGGGGGATAGGTGAATTTTAAGCCTCCCCCAACAGCAGTTGATTTATTTATCATGGGTAAACCGATAGAGGAATAAATATGGGATGGTATTTTATGCACACTTTTCACAGGATTAAATAATTTTAGTGATCATGGTTGATCATATCACCCCATGACCTGTTGATTTAAATTTACACTCTAGATTGATCATCAACAATAATCTTCCCAGCTCTATATAAATTCTTACTCAATGTACATTGTTCATTATTTCCTTGTTGATATTGCTTATGCTAAGGATTCATGGTATTTCTAGAATCCCAATGGATATCTCTATTCTAATAATGAGAGGTATTCTATCGACCTCCTCCCATCGAAGCATAAAAAATCTAAAAAACATGGAATTTTTCCCAAACACTCGACCTCAGAGAACTACAACAATACCACTGAAGATGCCCCATATAATTAAAATTATGGAATTATATAGGTGGTTTTGTTCACTCTCGATTAATTTGGTTGAAGGAACCACATTGAAAACATCCAAATATTCTATTGGGTCTTGGGGGACGGTTCACTGACCTAGCTGTCTAATTTTGGATCATAATCCCACATAGGAAATATGATTCCCTATTTCATTTACTCCCAGAAGTAGAGTTCCCACATTTTTTCATAGGTATCAACATACTTCGTCAACATGTTCCTCTTGAGATGTCTCTTTGATCCACCATCACTCTATTGAACATATATGTATAATCCATTATACAGAGCATGAAAATCATGAGAATTTTTTTCCTTCACTTTGATTCCATAATATGTTCCTTCATGGATGTACTCCCAAAAAATTCATGTGAAAGTCAAACAATATTCTTAAATTTATCCACGTACTCTATTATTGAGAGGCCCTCCTACTTTGGACTTAAAAATTCCATCATTCACGAAATTCTGATTATGCGAGGGTAGAATTTTTTTAAACAATTCCACTAAAATCATCCCATTCTATACCTTGGTTCAGTTTTGTCAAAGGTTCCAAATCCCATTGTTGGCGTGCAAGATATTCCTGTATATGCATCTCTAACATGAATTTACACTCTGTTGGTGTACTAAGGAAATCAATGATTCAATTTATCCCATTAATCCACACCTTTTCCTTATCTAGCCATGAATCACCCCAGAAGATGGGTGGATTCTACCTCATGTATTCGATAGAATGATCAAATAGCTTTGGTTCATCCCATTTATTCCCTCTATCCACATCTTAAAAATCTTGGACATACTCTGTACCAACTATTGGTTCACCTATGTCTTAGGTGAAACCACATTCACATTAGATTGACACATTTCGTTTCTACACACTTCTACCAGGTTCCATTTTCTAAATACAATAGAAACCCTATAATTCATTCTCTCTAGAAACTGAGGGCCTAAAAATATCAAATTCTATGATAGAGAAATTATTACAAAAATACTATCTGAAATTCATCATTTTCCACATTTGACCATTTTTTAAAAATTTCATCATGGTTCTGAATATTAACCCATTTTGAAAATAAATAAACCATTCTCAATTAAAAATCTATCATCTGAATACGATTTAAACATTTCTAAAATATCAACACATTTACAAAAAATCATAAATAATTATTCAAAATGAAATATTTGATTAACAGTGGGAAGGTAATTCTAAAATGCATGTCATGATCTTCTCATTGGATAAACCCAGGAAAATGAGATTGCACTCTTATAAGTACTTCCAAAACACCTATATACCCAACTCTATAGTAACTCTATGTTCAATATAAAAAGGTTAAATATGTATTTTCACGACATAAATTTTAATTCCTAACAATCCTATTCATTTCTACCAACCCGACTCATCTAAAGAACCTTAATGAATTTCAACTCCAAAACAGACACAACTTATACCAATTGTATGTCAAGGACTGAAAATAATGATACCACTAGTTCCACAAAAATATTTGTACAGACCAAGACCCATTAAATTGGTAACATCATGCCCCACCTCATTGGCTTGAGTCGAGGTGGAATGTCTACATAGAATTAATCAACATGTCCAAGGAAACAGAGGCTGTAAAGAAATTCCAAGGGTTTCCATACGCTTGGTGGATGATTTTCACATTGAAAACAATAAAATCTCAACCACATGTTCCATAAAACAAAAACACTATATGATTCTTAATGAAAATGTAAAATAACTGATGTTGTACAATTGATTTGAAACCAAACTAAAAAAGAGTACCAAAATACAAGAATACTGACATCAAAGTACATAGTGGAAAACAAATCCAACAGATAAATAAAATACTTCAAATACATGACTTCAAGATCTAACTCCAACTCCTAGTATCATAGAGAACCCTTGAATAAGTGTGATGCTTTCCATTTACTTGTGTCTTAAAAAACAAAATCTGCAAAAGTGCTATTGTTCCAAAGAATTGGTGAGAAATGAATTTCAGTAGATTTAACTCAATGAATTCCCTACTCAAGATAGAAGGTCAGAACATGTTAGCAAAATTATATAAAAAAATTAAAATAATTTTTTTTCAAATATACACAATGATTAAATTGATTCCAACTAGTTTCACACCAAAATAGTTTTCCAAATAAATAGTTTTCTTAGGAATGAAAACAGAACATTATTTAAACCATTCCACATTCTTTTGGCATACCCATTATATCTTTCAACACAAACTCACCCATGCATTCTTATCTAATAGTTCTATACTCTATAGTGGTTTCTTTTCCATCCACTAAGTCAACACTATGTTGCTAGTCTCCTTATTCCCCAATGATACACCCTTCTTATCCAAGGTCATGTAACATTGAACCCCAATGGTATATTTCCTATATTTAGGGTCTTGTCATAATCATGAACCCACACAACCCATGTACACCAAAACCATTTCAAAAAACCCATTTCAATACATTTTAATAAAAACATTCCTTTATTGGAAATCATTCCATCAAAACATTTTCCCAAATCCAAAAAAACATATTTTAAAATAATGGAACAAATCCATTTGCACAACCAACATCCATAAAACCACAAAACATTAATAAAGAGGGATTCAACCATTCTATTCACACCAATTTCACAAAAAAATCTATAAAATTTAAAAAATTTGAAACTAATCATTTATGTTCTAATTAGAGGAGTTGATAGTGAAGCCACCTAACTAGATAGTTTTGGCGAAAACAGAGAACATCATGAAAACACCCACAAAACAAGGTTGAATCTAAAAAAACTCAACTTAGATGTATTCCCATGTCATAAAAAGGCCAAATTTAACCATGATTTACATAAAAAACCGTATATCTATCCAAGTAAGACTATATATAAGAATATGAGAAATGGATGAAAATATATCTCAGAAAAAATATGAAAAAATACTACAAAAGGACACTTACAAAGGGAATCAGGCATAAATGCACCATGAAAAGCCTCCAGATAACTTCTAAATTTATGGGGAAAGAATACATGGCCATTGGGTGGAATAAATACAGATTTATGGTTGATTTGGAGTAAACATGATGGGTTTAATCATAATCCCAACCCAGATCCACTTTTTTAGGATCTTTTTTTTTAAAATGGGCACGATTAGTCGTGCGGTAAGGAAAACGTTGTGGCGACTGTGTGCCAGTATTTTTGTTGCGATGAACCATGCATATTAGGGCGTCACATTTAGAAAAATGGTGTGCCAACTGGGAAAATACTCATTGTCCCACTTTGAAGGGTTACTCCTGGGTAGTTGCACAATTTATCAAAATTGATCTAATAACCAGAGCCCCTTATCTCATTATGTACGGTTCCCTGTAGGAGATTCATATCTTTCACTAACTGTGGTCCAACTTTTTACCTATATAAAAGCTCCATAAACATTCCAAACCCTTCAAAAACCTCCCAAACATTACCCACACATATTAAATACATAAAATTCATAAATAAATGGATACATTCTAGAAACTAGGGGTGTTACAATGATGGAGAACAACACCATATAATTATTCTAAAAAGGGATAAAGATGAAGAAAGGGTTATATGGATTCATATTATTATAGAAATTGTTATGGTATTGATGAATTTTTTTGGATTCATAGAATTGTATGTCATGGTTGATAAATTCTACATGTTCTTAACTCTAAATATTGACAAACTAATCCTAATTTCAAAGTACATGTGTCATAAAAAACACATTTATTACAAGAAAGTAGAATTTTGATTTTATGTTCATTGGAATTTATATTCCCAAAAGTATTGAATATGATTAATTGAGGTTCATGTGGTATTTTAATGATTCATGATAACCATGGAAGTGTTATCTTTAGGAACATTGAGATTTTAGTTTTTATAAAGGAGAAAAATACAATATAATTAGTGCGTTAAGGGATAAAAATGAAGAAATTGTTAGATGTATTTACATATGAAGGAAAATTTCGAAGGGATTAAAGAATCATTATAGACTCAGAGCATCAGATGTCATGCCTGAGCAATTCTCCATTTTTTGTTCACATTTATGATTGATTAACTGATCCAAAGTTTAAATTACATGTTTCATAAGTGATATATTGTTTAGAAAAAAGAAGAAGAAGGAATATTTTATTTTCTTTTCAATTTATATTAAAGAACGTATACGTAGGGTAATTGAAGATAATGTTGTGTCTTAATGTTGTATGAGAACAATTAAATTGTTAAATTGAGGAACATTGAGACTATAGTTTTCATCAAGGATAACTACACAATATATTTAGTGCATGAAGGGTTAAAGCTGAATAAATGGTTATTTGCATTCATATTTGTAGTTAAATTGTGAAGGGCCTGAAGAATATTTACATATTCATATAATTGGATTTTAATATTGAGAAATTATCCATTTTCGTTAATTTTTATGATTGATGAACTGATTCTATATTCAAAATATATGTTTCCTAAGTCATGTATTATTTCCAAAAAAGAATATGGATTATTTTATGTTCTTTGCAATTTGTATTCCAAAATGACTAGAAGAAGAGGAATTGAAGGTAATGTAGTATTTGAATGTTGCATGAAACCCATTAAAGTGTTAAATTTTGAATCTTTGATCTTTTAGTTTTCATGAAGGTGAACTATGTCATATAATAAGGGAGTTAGGTGTTAAAGATGATTAAATGGTTAGATAGATTTATATTCGAATGGAAATTGTGAAGGGATTGAATAATTGTATAACATAGTTCTTTGTGTGGAGATATCCATGCATTTCATATTGAAATCCATTCTATACATAGTTTTTTTAACCAGGATTTTGTTTGGTTTTTTTATGTATGGGTTGAGATGACATGTCAGCCTCAACTGAGAGCTTATATGTGACATTGGGTTGACAAGTCCAAAGAAGGACATCCAGGTAAGCATGAAGGCAGTATCTAATGTCGTGTGTAGGCCATGCGTACCCACTCGAGGAAACCATGATGTGGGATAATATCTCGCAAAGAAGTGGGGATAGAGAATTCCTATATAAATGGTAAAAGGGGGTATAGGGAGGGGTAGAGGGGAATTTTAATCCACTCCCCACTGTCTTTGATTTAGTGTTTATAAATCAAGATAGGATTTGATACGGGATGGGGTTTAGTGTGTGGTGTTAACCGATATAAATAATTGGACCATTCATGGTTTTCTCTCACATCTCACGCCCGCTCATTTAAATTCATGATGTCTAATCTACGACAGCCTTTTCATTAAAAATGATGCACATGTTTTTCACCTAATGTCGGCATCATTCTCCTAGTTTCCCTTAACAACACCATTGTCTAATCAGAGATGTCATCCAAACAACCACGGATCAAAGAATATTCCACCATGACTATTTTATGGTCTAATAATTGGACGAACATGATCTAAATATCATGCAACTACATTTTCATGACTCACATGAATAAATTCAAGAAGAAAGCCCAATCGAAACTACAAATCCTTGTGATATGAACTCCATAAATAAACAATTTTATCGTGAAGGAAGACCACTGTGAAATGCGGTGTAACATTATGCGTTTTTGAAGAAATAAAATCTATGTAACTTAGGAATTTAAATAGATGACTCACATAGAATAATGATCGGGTTTTGAATGATTTATAAGGATGTTATCCATTTATAATAAAACGATATCACCATTGTCCAAGATTTTCTACTAGTACTCATAATATTTAAAGAGATCAAAATTTCATGAAAAAAAAGAGCATCTGCAAAGAACCCTTTTGTGTGGTGAGGAAATGAGTTTTTTGAAACATTGATGCCACATGAATAAGGGGATTCCCATGAAATTTTTTTTCATGAATTATATGAATATTTGGAAATGAAAAAGGTGTTTACACCCTCATCAGGCTTTGTTAATGAGTTCAGTTTCATGAAGAATTCTCCTTCCATGAAGTAGAAATACCGCGACCACACACATATTGTGTAGAAACCCTTGTAATGATTCATGAAGAAGAACTAGTTCCATGAATATTACTACTCAAACTCTTTCATATTTTTAAAATTCACTTCCTTTTCAAGAAATTTTGGGTGGAGGAAATTTTTATCATCCTCAACAATTTTCAGTTTTCAAACCCATTGACTCTTCATATTATGAACTCGATCATCATGAAATTGATTTTCTATTAGTTGATAATTATTCAACTCGTTAATTATATTTACCTTATCTTCTAGATTGGATTATTAATCATTTAGGGAGGTTCTATATAATTTTTCCAATGCACGAATCACGTTTGTATGAACTACCTCAATCAAATCCTTCTCAAAATCATTATGTTATAATTCAACATCAATAAAAGTGATGTTTTCATCGAATTTAAATATAAAATCTTTTTTTATTCGTCAACTAGGATGAATTTATCATCCTTGTCTTCAATTTAAAAATGAGAGTCCTTGATATTCATGGAATCTATATATGATTCCTCTAGACTGTGAATTGTCTCAGTACAGATCATCTCAGTTACTTCTTTCTCAAATATATCTTTTCAATTGTTCTTCAACATATGCGAAATGTTTATTTCAATGTTCTATAGTTTTTTCATTGGAATCAACAATTTTCGAGATAAGATTACATGCTTGAGAATTTTATTCCAATTCTTGCACCATTTCCTCAACATCTTTTTAAATATATTACTTTTTATCATATACTCCCTTTATAAAAGTAATTATATAGGTGAAAACTAAGATATGAACATTATTTAGATATTTATTATTTTTGAATAAAAATTACGGATTGATTCAAAAAATTATTCTTAATACTGCTCAAAAAGTACTCAATAAAATGATCATTATCACCCTATTTATCTGATATTATTCATATACTACCATTTTTTCTATATTAAAATTTTGATAAACCCTATTTTTTCTTAAAATTATTTCTATTCTTCTTACCACTTTCTTCTTTCTCTTCATCATAGTTTTTTTATAGTCCTCCATGTTGGCCTTGTCAGATATAGTAAATGAATATACCATCTGAAAAAACACTATTACTTCTTTGAATTCAAAAATTCACCTCATATATGTTTGACAAAACCACTGGAACAATAAGATAGATCCAAACAATGGTGTGAGATATTCTCTGATACCAATTTAAGTGTCCCTTGGATAATGAAAGTAAACTGAGATGGGGTGAATTAGTGTACACTAATTTTACCAATATTTCATTTATTCTCTCTCACACCTTTTTAATTTAAACCTTATACACTTGTTATAATGAATTGATCATCCATATTTATAAGCACAAATATACTACATGTAATACAAAAATTAAATGTATAACAACAAAAAATATTTTTACAAGGTTCTCCCATGAGAAAGGTGACTATGTCCTTTCTGTGTTGGGGATTATTTTAGACAGAGATTATCCACTAGAAATCAATCTAAAATTACAAGTGGGTTGGTCAGGTATCACCCCAAAAACCATGGTGGGTAGGTATGAACCTTTTCCCAAATTATACATGAATCCCACCAATGTTCATTAAACAAGAATAACACCATTGTTCTATAATAAATACATTGAACACAATGAGAAATATCACAATAAATTCCAGATTTCACTATAATAAAAAATTGATCCTCCGCTTCGAGCCACTGAAATAATCCTACTCTTCACATTCTCACTTCTACTGAAAATATGCGATAGCTAGTGAATATAATCAACCACACTATATTCATTCCATTTCAATACACTCTCTTAAATTAGTTGAAGTGATCACCTCAACGTCAAGTCACTTCATTATCATAATGAACATCTAATGATACATCAATGAATTGTTAATCTTCATATTCATTGCTTCACAAAAAAATTGATTCATCTCAACTCAATTGTTACACACAACATTCTAGTGTGTTCACCATGCATGCAATTATCATCATCACATGAAGATATTTGATGCATGTAATTATCCCCAGTATTTCTATGTCTTCTTTATGAAATAAATGTTTCACAATAATATATATTCTCTTGCACTTATTTGTGAAAGAACACAATACGAGGGAAAACACATAAATATTATTCTCACTTCAATTACCTTCAAACATTAATGAATTAATTATTTCATTAACATGCATACTTCAACACAGACTTATTTTTACAAATAACCCATATTGCTTGCAAGAATATTCATGTTATTATATAACTACATATGCATGAGCATACTCACCATCTTCGAACAAAAATTTAATACAACATAGTGTCCACTTTATGTTTCTTTGTACAGACAACTTGTATTCACATACACAATTTTTTATCCAATATCTTCAAATCATAAGTCAACACATTTAATTGGGAATGAATATGCACACATGCACTATTCAATGTGAGTCATGAAAATGAACACTTCCTTCTCAAATAAATATATTAAGTGTGTGGATTTCTCCTCCAAGCTCAATATAGTTATACCTTCAAGTACAAAACCTGATTGGGTTTTGGTTTTTAATACATGCATGTGTTTGTACATAGGTTTGTGTGAATTGCGTTATATAATTTCAAATTCTTAATGAATAAACTAGAACCTTAATCATGGATGAAAAGTGGGCATAAATTATTACTTATTTGTACATACCAGGGAGGAATGAAAGCAAATCAACCTACTATTAATGTGGTGAACACTTCCCCATTATGGTTTATCTCTTTGTATTTGAATTGAGTCAGTTGTATCATGAATGTGGATTTTTTTCACACTATGCCACATGTCAATGTGATGAACACTCCCCCTTCATGGTATCTCTCTTTATAAGTTCACTGAGTCTCTTATTTCATGAAATCAGTTGTTGAGCATTTTGTGCCACCTATCAATGTTATGAACACCTCTCGTTTATGAATTCTTTATTTATCTATGAATTGAGTCTACTATTTCATGAAAACCAATGCTGAGTTAACATGTCCCATACCTGATCCAATTTCACAGAAGCCCTGACTGAAAGCAGTGTATAGGGAAAAATCTCAATGATCCCCTTAATCTATCAAATTTTGTGAAACAATATTCCTGAACCTAGGTTGGAGAGAAACATTCCCAACTTAAATTTAAATCAGTGCGCTAATGGAGGGGAAGAGAGAGTAAAGACCCAAAAGTGGAATGGAGTATACTATTTCCCCTAATAATTGGAATGATGTTGGAGGGAGATTTTATAGTAAAGAAAGAGCATTATACCCTTGCTGATATTGGAGGTCAGTGAAATCCAAATATTTAGGTATTATTATTTTATAACCAATTTGTTTTTACAAATATCTAGGTATTTTCTAGTGATTATTTGAGTATCTGTGGTCGAACTGGTACGTCTTCACTAGTATTTACCATGTATTCTACAATGGTTGTGGGATGAGGGAGAGGTGGAGATAGGTCGTGTTGGTGGATCTGTCATTTATGGATTTTAATAATATATTATATCATGTTTTCTTTTTTCCCTCTATCCTAGTATTGTAATCATTTTTAATAGAGATTAACTATTTTAAAAATGAATTATTTATTATATTATATCTCGTTTTCCTCCTCCCACCATCTTTGATTTGTTATATGGTTGTTTTTTTATCTTGAACAACATTTGTTTTGGGTGCGCCATCAACTTGAATGGGCTGGTGGTGATTCCACCTAGCTCGTGGCATTGATTCGGTGGCATGGAAGTGGTGAAGTGGTGTCACATAGGACATAATTAAGATCCTCCATCATTCAGGATTTGAATTTTACAAATTATCCACGAAATGGATTTATTGGGGACATGTCAACCACCTGAGATGGTCCATGGATGTTGGGTCCTTTAACAGTGGACAATGTGTTGTTGTCGTGATTCCAGGGAGACGAAGATGGTGATCCCTGGTGTTCATGTAATGTCGGAGTCATAGAGGGGTGACTGCAAGTGGTGGAGGATGACGACTCTTTGTGTCCAAGTCACAAGGGACTAGAGTCCTGCGAGATGATGTCATCCCGGTTAAAAATAAACATTGGACCTGTTATTTTCTCCCACATCAAAAAGGAAAATAGGGACATGATGTTTATTTATTCAAGGAATGGGAATGGCCTTACCAATATGTCCAACATGAATGACCTATAACGTAAACATCAATGAAATTATACTTCTCGCAAGACCTCTCATTCATCTTCATATCCCTAAGGATGGCTATCACACCAATATAGAACTCATTTTACCTCTCATGAGCTTAGAAATTTAAAATAATAATCAGTAATTATAAATATTAGCTCAAATACCAATTCAATATATATATAAATACATATATTTCAAAAAACATAAATGTTTAATTTATGATAATTTGATAAAACAAAGAATTTCTCTACCACCTCATTGCATGGGATTTAATGAGGACTCTCCCTGCTCTAGATTCACTAACCTCCTGTTGGTCTGGATGGATCAAATAATAACCATGAATTCTAATAAATCTCCAAACCCAAATACATTTTTAATCTATTTAAATCCACTTCAACTATTCAGTTTCAATTAATCATAATTTTATAATGTAATAAATTTCATGTTCATATTCATTTAAAATACATTGAAAACCATGAGAAATTTCAAATTACATTGGAGAGGCATCCCAAACCCCTCGATGAATCATATTTAATGGTGGTTATTACATCTTGATCTCTGTTCACCACATGTTTACTTTGGGCAGTTCAAATAGTAATCATGAGGTTTAAATTAAATTTCAAATGAAAAGACTTCATTTTTTATTAATTTTAATTAATTTCAATGTTTTAGTTTTAATTTCTAAAAATATAACAAAACAAACTTCCATGTTCATATTCATTACAAATCCATTTAAAATCATTTAAATATTCTTTTGGAAAGGGAGGGGCATCCCAAACACTTCCATGCACGTGATTTAACGTTGGATCTCCCGGCTTGTGCTTGGTACACCTCATGTTGGCTTGGCTGGTTCTAATAATAATAAAAATTTCTAAATATAATTCCAAATAAATATAAAATTTTTTTTTATCAATTTAAATCATCTTCAATGTTTCTGTTTCAATTTCCCATAATGTGATGAAACTAATAAATAATTGATCATATTCATTAAAAGTCTATTTAAAATTGGTGAATATTTGTTAAAGGCATGGGAGGGTGTCCTAAATGCCTCGACGGATGAGATTTAATGTTGTATCTCTCAACTCTAGCTAGGTTCACCTCATGGTGTCTTGCCTAATCAGAATAATATTCATGATTTTTAAATAAAATTCCAAATATAAATACATTGGGTTTTTTACAATTTAAATCAACTTCAATCAATCAGTCGCAATTTTCCATAATTTGGAAAAATAAAAACTTTTCTGTTCATATTAATTAAAAATACATTTTAAATAATTGAAATTTTCTAAAGGTGTGAGAGTGGAATCCCTAATGCCTCCATGCATCAGATTTAATGTCGGCTCAACCCGATAAATCTATGTTCTCCTCATGTTTTCTTCTCTGATTCAAAACATAAAAATTATGTATAAATAAAATTCCAAATAAAAATAAAATGTTTTTTTATAAATTTAAATAAACATCAATTTTTGTGTGTTATTTTTTTATAATATGATAAAATAAATAATTTTTTGTTCATATTCATTAAAATCCATTTATAATCATGGAAATTTCTAAATACATGAGTGGGGGATCCCAAATACCTCCACACATATGAAGTAATGCTGGATCTCCGAGATCAAGCTCGGTTCACCTCATTTTGGCTTGGATGGTGAAAATAGTAATCGGGTTGTCTCAATAAAATTCCAAATTCAAATACATAATTGTTTTTTTCAATTTAAATAATCATCAATGTTTCAGTTATATTTTTCCAAATTTTGATAAAAAAATTAATTTCATGATGATATTTATTAAAAATCCTTTTAAAATCATTGAAAATTTATAAAGTCATGGCATGGGAATCCCAAATTCCATAATGCATGAGATATAATGATGGACCTCTCAATTCGAGAATAGTTCACCTCATGTTTTCTTGGGAAATTAAAATAATAATTGTGATGTCTAAATAAAATTCCAAATACAATTAAATCATTTTTTTCACATTAAATCAACATTAATGTTTCTATGGAAATTTCACTTAATTTGATAAAAATTTACCATATGTTAATATTCATTAAAAATCCATTAAAATAAATGAAAATTTCTAAAGGAATTGGGGGGAAACACAAATTCCTCTATGTATGGGATTTAATGCTAGATCCATTAAATTAAGCTCAGTTTAACATATTTGAACTTATTATAGTTTGGGTCAAATGAAATTTTGTATTCATTAGTTCACACCATATTTATATTATTGTGTTTGGTATATGAATTAGATTGTAAAGATTTTAGTTGGAAGTTGGTATGAGCTATGAAAAGATATGTCCATGCTGCTAAGAATGTAACAAAGTGATGAAGAAGATTGTGGAAGAACAAAGAAAAATGTAACAACCAATAGGTGTCAACAAGTAGAAGAATCTCTTTGTGTTACAAACCTTTGTCAAAAAAATTATAATGTCTTCAAAGGTATTATAAAGATCCATCTATGTGTTGTAAAACATTCCCCGTCATTTTAATATATTGAATTGAAAGTGAAAGAGTATTTCCCTCTTGATATAACAATAACTAAATTATCACATTCTTGTGGATGTGTGGTCATGATTATTTTATATAATACTTATGTGTCACCTCAATCTTTCACGTTATGCTTCTAATTGAATAAGACAATAGCTTGCCTTGTATGCAACTTCGAGTTCTAGCACACCACGACTAATAAAACTAGCTGTTATGAATAGTAATACCCACATTTTGAAAATTTATATATTATATTTTTCAAAATGGACATCATTTTTATATTCATAATATCATTAATTAACATAGGAGTAATTTTATGTTTTTTTCTGAAAACATTCAATTTTTGATGAATAGTGAAAAACAATACGTTATTATTTAAAACAAACTTTTTTTTAAATAATTATTTATTTTATTTAAATTTATTTTAAGTATAAATTGATACATAATACCTATATAAATTCAATATAATTCATTGTGGTAATTTTATAATAAGATTAGATGTATAAAATTTTATTCAATTTTTTACCGTCTTTTACCCACCTTCTAGGGACACTTGCAAATTTGCCTAAAAAGTAATTTTAAGTAATCTTTGAATTGAATTTTAAAAATCCAAGATTCATGGTGGACATTGTTATGTAAAATTAGGTTCTATAAGATGAAAATAATTTTTGGTGAGTACTAAATTATGAATTGTATTTACCATAGTTAAAAGAAAATAGGGTAATTAAAGGTAAATATGATATTATAATTACCCTAACATGTGTCCCAATTCTTTTGTATAAGTGTATTTCCAGAAAATTAAACCTTAGGAAAAAAATATTATTCTTTTGGTCCACTTGGATTAGATTATGACATTTATTATTATTTTATTTAAAGAAGTGTTAAAAGAATTAAATTCAATGTTTAAAACCTAAACCATTGCTAATATAGGGTTAAAAAAATAAATTCGACCATAAATATTCATTATAATGATAAAAATATTTCCTACATAATTTTATTTGATTTATAATTTTTAGGCATTAAATAATACAATTTATTTATGACAAAATGATGATGCGGTAATTATTTTATTAATGAAAGATTAAAATAAATGATACTATAAATATCCAAATAAATGAAATTTGAGAATTTTGATTATCTAAACTAATTTTATTGGATAATATGACATTATAGGGTTGATTAAATAATTTTTTTTATTTGTAATTTTTTTTATGACTTTCAGAAAAACAAAATACTAAATAGTGTCAAAATTTACATAAATGAGTTTTTAAAACAAATAAAATATTACAACTTGATATAATATTCCTAAAATATAAGGGTCAGCCCAAGGATTTAGATATGGTTATATATATTAATAATTAACCACATGGGATCGCTTGGGTTTTTATAGTTAGTTTATTAACCATTTATTATAATAATACAAGGAGACGTGTTAAAGGTCAAACTATTTAACTAAGAGTTTAATCTAAACGATAAGGTCAATATGGTGACATAAACTTGTATAAAACATATTTTTTAATAGGATGTAGATATATCAACATATTATACTAGAAATAAATCCATTTTGTGCCATTATAAACTGAAAATTATTTTCTAATAAAATAATGTTTCCATCTTTTCTAAAGCTTCCCCTCACCTCTCTTATAAAAGGGAATTTCCCCTTCTCTTAATTTCACACCGCCAAAACCTTTTGGATCGTCCTACCCCTAACAAACTATCATACCAACTACACTCAAATCATCCTATAGGATTTATTTTGATCATAAATCCATCCTATGAAGCCCTTTTGATCAAATCAAACGGAAGCACCTGAAGAAGAGGTAATAATTTCAACACCTCATTCAAAGATATCTTCTTCTTCCACTTCAACTATCTTTGATGTTTCCATACCAAAATAATAACATACATATCTTATACATACTATAATATTATTATAAATATTTTACAACCATATTCCTTATTCAATCCATCCTATGAATGAAAAAGTCACCATACGATTATACGTACCACTTACCGTCTCCACGTTGTGGTGTAGTTGATATTCAACACTTCACTATTTGGATGGGTATAATGATGTTGTATTATTGAATTATATAATAAATATAAAATGTTAATTATTCATTATATATAATATAACATCCAATTATACATGATTTCACCTTGAATTGATTGATATTTTTTCTCGTCCGAACGTAAGGATTACTATCTCCACGAACACGATGAGAATCATTCCACATTGTAAACATTCAAGAATGATTTTCATTTGATGAATAAAAATAATGTTTAAGAACATAATATAAATCTGGATAAGAATTTAATACCTCCTATCCATAATAAACATTTCTTCTATAACAAAACATATAATGGAGGACGAATCAGGTTACACACGAAACAATGAAACCACTAAAATTTTATTAACTAAACAATATTATAAGATAATATGTATTATCATATTTATGTATATGGATCTTGTATAATTTAATAACAATTATTTAACTATTAAATGGTAGTTTAATGTAGCCTCGACCATGTAAAAGTAAAATGTAAGGGGTTTTCATCTCACTTCTTATTCCTCTGTGATTCATGCTATATTGCCACTATTTACTTTTGTGTGGTTTATATAATGCCCATGATTGTATTATTTGTTTAATATACATTAATTTACAGGTCTTTTAATCTTCATTGTATTATTCTTATTTCATAGGGTGTACGTTTCTCTTGTTACTGAATCAGTAAGGGAATTTCTAATTTCAATTCCCACTCGCTGGGTTTTGCGCATAATTCATTGATCATTTTACTCCAAGATTATTTGAGAAATAAATATTTATTTATTTATGTAGTAATTTACACTACCCTTTCTATGGATATAAATTTTATACAAATAATCACTCCATTGATAAATTTTCAAGTCATTGCTGTGAACTTGATAAGGGTAATCTTAACTCAATTTCCATTCATTGAGTTAAATATCCAAGTAATTGGATATGTTTTTACAATATTATGTGTGAATGTTCTCTAGTTTATTTACACTAAATACCCAAAAATATTTATTGTAATTATATTTTTCACACATAATTATTTCATTCATTTATACTTAATCTAAGGATGCGGTCTTTATAAGGGATTTCATCTCAATTTACATTCCATTGAGAATACGTTGTTGTTATGCACCCATTCACAGTTATTTGGTGTATATACTGTACATTGACATAGTATATCATGAATCCTATTATTCCCATGATATTATAAAGTTTTTATTTCTTAAATTATTTTTTTTCAAGCATATCTCATTTGGTTAGGAACTCTAACAAATATATCATTTTAAATGTTTTAATGATTTATTCTTCTAAATATTTCTCCTTAATGTCCATGTTTTAAAATTGATTTTATGGATTTACTTATATGTACATGAATTTTTTAAAATTAAAATTCCATTTAAAAATTTCTAATGAGGAATGAGACACTTAGATAAAAAAATCTCTTTTATAGGACATCATTATAAATAGTCCGACTTCTAAATGTTTTCAAGATAAAGGTTATATTTATCAAAAATGGTTTTAATGATTATTTTCATCTATTTCAATATCCCTCATTTATTTATATTATTGATAGATATTTATTTATTCTAATACAATCTTCCATATTTTATTTAATGAGTTATGTTTGATTGTGGATGTGCTTTTTTTATACCATTCATCATTTAGGGTTAAATTATTGACATGTAGTATGCTAGTTTTAATATGAATTTTTAGATTATGTTTATCCCCTTTCATATGAGGAAGGAATTAGACATAGTAAGTGATGGGTGGATCCCTCTATAGATCCCCGTTGAATCAGTAGGTCTAAGGAGACAAACTTGTGTCTTGGTGCATGAACTTGACCAAATCTTATTTGCAGTCTTGGCATGGGGCCACGACAATGTGGTTATGATGTACAGCATTATGAATTCCATCATTATGAAATTGGATATTGAGATTTCATGTGGTTATATAACTAGTTGAATATCCATGTCAATAAGTAAATGGAATTTTTTGATTTATCTTTTCTATATTATGCTGATGATTATGTATAAATGGATTCTGTTTTAGTCTTATACATTTTCTTAAATGATTATGCTTATTTATGATAGCATCCACTATATTTTTATCCTTATTTAGAATCAAAGCTCGCCATTTTCTTATGATTTATTTTTCCATGTATGTGAAGATGTATATTACGATAACCTGTAGGAATACACCATAATATATAAGATTTATCAAAGGAAACACACTATTTTTTTTCATTTGATAATGTAATGTAAAACATCTGTATGAATCTAGTACTTCCAAGGATACCCAACTAATAGGTTATAGAGACTTGATTTATTGTGATCATGCAAATGTTATGTCATAAAGAAACAACTATGGTTAACTAGGGTCAGTGTGTTATAGTTGGTGGCAGAGGAAGTTTAGTACAACCCTTGGAAACTAGATTTATAAAGACTATAATTATGTAACATTACCCTAAATTAGACATTGAGGATTAGTATAAAAGAAATTACAAGAATTTTGGTAATGAAGATATTTTCCGAGTTTACAATGAAAAACATGCCTATCTAGATATGATATGGCAGAGGCTTCTTTGTCACAAATGTACCTTTGAGTGAAATCTCCGACAAGGAGTTTCATTATTAAGCCATGGAATCTTAGTACATGACAACATGCCTTTATGACTCTTGGTTATGAAACTCCTAGTGTATATTCTTAGGATAATTCACATTTTCATTACAAACAGATTTAATGGATTTTAATACAATATGAGAATAAATAACCTATATTAATCCTAAGGTATTTTATATTAAATATACAGTGTCAATATATTCTCTAAATTATTTTATGACTCACACTATGCTTTCTCCATTTAGTCAATGGATGGATTCCAAGGAAGAAATAGTGACATTTAACATGATTTACAAGGTGGGAATGTTGGTGGAAATGAGAAACGAAATGGAATGTTGATAGGTGTAAAATATATCATGTTCATACCGAATGATTTTTCCAAAAATATGATCAACAACATATACATTAACCAACTCTCAAACTCAACAAAGATGAGAAAGGCATAGAATGATAAGAGCTCTAGATGTAGAGACCATGGAGAAAAGAAAGTTCAATTTCCATCATGCATGAAATGAGGAATAAGACACACAATAATGTCTCTCAATCGAAGAAAATTTTTTATGTGTGGGTAATAAAGACATAAAGTAAAGAATTTCTAAGGAAAAATGAAGATTACTATGAATGAAAATAAAAATGATCATAAGAATCCAATTACATAATTTTTCCATAAATGACAAGGACCATGGAATTACCCGAGTCAATTACCTATTCTATAGGATGACCACTTGGTCATGGAAGAACCTATATGGAAATAAATGGATGGAGAAATGTTAAAAGGTACTAATGATCTTTGTTTATGGGATTATAAGTGAAGACATTTATCTTGTATGTGTAACCATGAATCTTTTTATGTGAACATTCTATTTGAGGTATATTTATCTTTTCATTTGTGGATATAATTATAAAGAACCATTTGGGTTTATATGATCCATGACTTGAGGAAATTACATGTTATTACTTTTTGGGATGAAAATGCAAGGTATGAGATAACATTTATGGGTAAAATAAATTATGGTTATTTTGGGGAATTTATCTAATTTTTTGGGATGTTATAAAATTGATTAGTTTTTGAAAATGGAAACACATATACCATTGACAAAAAGTGACGTCGTACAAAGCAGTATGAATCGAACACACAACAATGGTGTGACTGGGATTTATAACCTTCCACAGGACAACGTGATGTATCTCATTAGTAAGACTGATTATTTTTAGTTAAATGATTTTAAGGATAATGAATATGTTGTTTTTTGGTTGTTATGATTTATCAAATAGATATTCTTAGTATAAGAATGTTATTGGGTGATTAATTGATAAAATGTATTTGGAAGACGTTTGCTATTTTGGGAAGAGTTTCTGCGTAAATAAATATAATACTGTGGGATTTCATTTGAGGAATAATGGTGTATTTTTTTAATTTGAAAGAATCCACGTTTTTTTGTGAACTTATAGCGATTTGTGGTATTCATGTAAATGATTAACTAATCTTATAGAATATGTAATTTGGTTAATTGATTTTTTGTATGTGAATTTAATAGTAATCGATGTTATTTGGAAATAAATGTTAATATTTGTCATGGAAGACTATGTAATAAAATCTTTATGAATTTTGGTTTTCAAACATAGTTTTGATTAATTTAAATAATTATAATGAATTTTCTTATTGTATGGTCTTTGTTTAACTTTTTTTATTGTTTGTTTAATTTTTTAGATTATGGGTAGTGTTTCTTTCTCTAAAGGTTATCATTTTTGGGGATCATCTAACATTTTACTCTCTATTTTCATTTTGGATATTATCTAAAGAAAAGGGAAATATATAGTTCAAAATTTTTGGATTATTTGATTCTCTAGAGGTTGATTCTGGCACTTTAGGTGTGACAAAGTCATGTAGAATACTCTTTGTTTGGAAAAAAGTTGAGTAAGTGGTATATATTATTATAGGATGAATCACTTCTGGTAACGTATGTATATCTCCTTATGTTCTTAGTAAATATCATAAATAAATTCCTCAACATTATAAAAAAACATAAAACAAAAAAAGATGATTGATAACATTTTCTTATAGGAAACTAATGACCATTTAACCCATAAAATTTTTATTTTTTTCTGGTAATTTACTTTCTCTTGATCATGTTTTCTATAACCCTCAATCAGAATTGGATGGTTTGTTTTCTCTTCCATATACAAGTTTTCCAACATGGAACCCTAATATGGTTTATCTCGGGTGACCTTTGTACTTGTCATTATTTATTTTAAAGTGATAGTATTGTTGAATCTTTTTCTAATGTGGGTTTTTAAAAGTGTAGTTTTGAAATGTCAAACCCCTAGTTTTTGTTTCTGAGTTTAATTTTATACGAGGAAAATATTTGGAGTGGAGAATGTAACACCTCATTCTTCCATGGTACACTTCTCTTTGAATAATATATTATCTTGCGTTGTACGAAACATCGAATTCTAACACACCATGACAAATAAAACTAATTGTTTTGAATAGAAATACCCAATTTTTGATGTTTTATAAATTTTATTTTTCGAAAATGACTTCATTTTTAGATTTGGATTGTCAAAATTAACTTAGGATTAATTTTTGGTATTTTTCAAAAAACGTTCAAATTTTGATGAAAAGTGAAAAATGATGTGTTATTGTTTAAAACATACATTTTATTTATAATATTATTTATATTATATAAATTTATTTTTAGTTAAAATAGATACATAATACCTATATAATTTCAATATAAATCATTGGTGTCATTTTATAATAAGATTATATGTATAAAATTTAATTGATCCTTTTACTGTCTTTTATCCACCTTCTAGGCACATTGGAAAATTTGCAAAAAACATTATTCTATAGAATATGTGAATTGAATTTCAGAAATCTGCGAGACATGGTTGACATAAATATTTAAAATGTGGTTCAATAAGATAAAAATAATTTTTGGTTAATAGTAACTTTTTGATTTTATTTACCACTATTAAAAGTAAATACGGTAAATTAAGGGTAACAATTATATTATAATTCCCATAACACATGTCCTGATTTCATAGGATAAGTTCACTTCGACCTAAATAAAAATTAGGAATAAAATATGATACTTTTGTTCCACTTTAATTAGATTTGGACATTTATTATTATTTTATTTAAAGAAGAGTTAAAAGTGTTAAATTCAACATTTAATTACAAAAACATTTTTAATGTTGGGTTATATAGAAGATAAATTCGACTACAAATATTCATTAGAAATATAAAAAAATTTCATACATAATATACTTTTATTTATAATTTTTAGACATTAAATAATTAGATTTATTTATGACACACTGATGATGCAAAAATTGTCTTATTAATGAAAGATTAACATAATTTATATTATAAATATCCAAAAAAAATTAAATTTTGACTTTTGATTCATTACACTAATTTTATATGTTAATATTACATATTAGGGTTGATTAAATAAATTTAGTTGGAAGTGATAAATTTTTAAGACTTAAATAAAAACAAAATACTAAATAGTGTCAAAATTGACATAATTGAGTTTTTAAATCAAATATTATATTATTAATTGATATATTTCTCCTAAAATATAATGTTCATAAAAAGGACTTAGATAAGGTTATATATATCAATAAATATCCACTTGGTGTTTTATTTTATTTTTAGATTAATTTTATTAACCATTTGTTATAATAATACAATGAGATAAGGTAAATGTCCAACTATTCAAGAAAGAGTTAAATATATAAGATAAGGTTAATATGGTGAAATAAACTTGTATAAAACATATTGGTTGAGAGTATTTCGATCCATTACCACCCAATCCTAGATATATATATTTGTAGCCATTAGAATCCAAAAATTATTTTTATTATAAAATAATATTTCAATCATTTCATAAGGTAACCTTCACATCTCTTATAAAAGGGAAGTTCCCATTCTCTTAATTTTACACCACCAAATCCATTTGCCTCAGCAAAAACCTGCCCATATATCCTCCCAACTACCCTAAATTCATCCTAGAGGCCCTTCATTAATCAAAAATCCAATCTATGGATCCCATTTTATCAAATCTAATGGAATCACCTGAAGAAGAAGTAAAACTTTTATATCATCTCTCAAAGTTATCTTCTTCTTCCACTTCCTCTTTCATTGATGTTTCCATTACTAAATAATAACTCCAATAACTTATATATATTTTGATTTTATTATAAATAGGGTACAAACATATTCATTATTATATACATCCTATGAATGACAAAGTCACCATACGTGCGCACGTACGTCTTACCGTCTCCACATCGTGGTGTAGTTCTTATTCAACACTTCATTATTTTAATGGGCATAATAATAATGTATAATTGATTTAAATAATAAATATAACATGTTAATTATTATTTAAATATGATATAACATCCAATTATATTTTATTTCACCTTCAATTTAATGATATTGTCAATCGTATGTACGTACGGATTACCGTCTCCACGAACGTGATGAGATTCATTCCCCATCGTATCAAATCAAGAATAATTTTCATTTTATTATTACAAATAATGTTTAAGAACATAATATAATTCAATATATGGATTACATACATCTTATCCATAACAAACTTGGATTATGTAACAAAATGTATTATAGAAATCAAATCAGTTAACAACCAAAACAAGTGTACTAATGAAATTTTATAAACAAAAAAATATTAGAAGATAATATATAATATCATATTTATGTAATTGTTTCTTTGATAATTTAATAAAAATTATTAAACTATTATAAATTAGGTTAACATACCCTCGACCAAGGAAAATTACAAGGTTAGGGGTTTTCATCTCACTTATTATTCCAGTGAGATTCATGCTATATTGCCACAATTTTATTTTGTGTGGTTCACATGATTGTATTATTTGTGTAATATAATTTAATTTATGAGTATTTACATATTCATTGTATAAGAAATCTTTCATGGGGTGTATGTTTCATAAGATACCAAATAAGTAAGGGAATTTCTATTTTCAACTCCCACTCAATGGGTTTGAAGCATACTTCATTGATCATTTTACTCCAAAATTATGTGTGAAATCAGTATTAATTTATTTATGTAGTAATTTACACTCCCATTGAGATAAACATCAATGTCAATGGTTTTATTTTTATAAGAATATGTGTCAATTTACACTAATTTATTTACACTAAATACCCAGTCATATTGAGTGTAATTATATTTTTCACATATAATTATGTCATTGTTTTATCCTTATTCTATGCATATGGTCTTCATAAGGAATTTCATATCAATTTACATTCCATTGAGACTTAATTTTTGTTAGGCGCCAATTAAATTTTTTATGGTGTACATACGGTATATTGACATATTATATCATGACTCCCTTAATTCTCCTAATATTAAAATTTTTTATTACCTCTATTATCTATATTCAAGTGTCTCTAATTTTTTTAGTAAATATAACTAAAATATCATATTAAATGTTTTAATGACTTATTCATCTAAATATTTATCATCAATGTCCATGTATTAAAATTGGTTTTAAGGATTAATTAAAATGTAAATGAGTGTTTTAAATTTAGAATTACTTTTTATAGATTCAATGTGGTTTGGGAAACATTGATTAAAAAATATATTTTAAATGAATTCTTGATAAATATTCCGACCTTTAAATGTTTTCATGAAAAATGGGATATTTCTCGAAAATATTTTTACAGATTATTTTCATCTATTTCAATATCCCTCACTGTATTTTATTTTTTATAGATATTGATTTATTATAATAAAATTTTATATATTGTATTGAATGAGTAATGTTTGACTATGCATGTGCTATTTTTATAATATTATGTTTTGTGGTTAAAGTATTGACATTTTGTATGATAGTTTTAATATGAATGTTTAGATTATGTTTCTCCTTTTCCATATGAGGAATGTATTGGACATAGTAAGTGACAGGTGGATCCCCCTATAGCTCCTCAATGCATCGGTAGGTCTAATGAGTCAAAGTAGTGTCTTTGAATGAGGCCTTGACTATGTGGTTATGATATCCGACATTATGAATTCCATCATTATGAAATTGGATATTGAGATTTGATGTGATTATTCTACTAGTAGAATATCCATATGAATAAGTAAATGGATTAATTTGATTTATATTTTCCATATTATGTTGATGTTCATGTTTAAAAGGGTTTTTTTAGTCTTATACATTTTTAAAAAATTTTATTTTTATTTATGATAGTTTCTGCTATATTGTTATCCTTATAGATCATTTCAGGTTGCCCCTTTCTCATTTTTTTTTACCCAGATGTGAATAAGTATATAAATAATAACTTGTTGGAATTGTCTATGTGGTATAATAGTGTTCATAAGAGACATAATGTTATTGTATTTCATTTGATAATGTAATGTAATCATTATGCATGTATCTAGTTCATCCAAGGATAATAGACTAGTCAGTCTTTCCAGATATGATCTATTGTGATCATTCCATTGTTATGTAATAATGCACCGACTCTAGGTAACTAGGGTCGGGGCGTTACAGAAGATACTATTAGGGAGTTGTGAGACCTTGTAAATTTGTCATTTGGTTGTCTTTACTAATTTAATATTCTTTCAGGCGACAAGTAAATTAGAAAAATAGAATATATGTCCAAATAGGTCAAATAGGTAAAGGGATAAAATGTTGAATTGGAATAAAAAGTATCCAACACTGATCCACCCCCTCCTTGTGTTAGTAATTTCCCAAACTATTCCTTTCACATGCATTGAGTAAAGGATCGCCTCTGTTAGATTTTATAGAGTTAAATCAACTCTATTTAGAAGACTTGTGTTTGATTCCGGACACAAAAATGAAGTGTAGTTCTACTGAAGATTCAATTACCTATGACAAAAATATTATATCTATGAAGACCATGATGAACATGAAAAATAAAGAGAAGAGAAAGTTGAAGAATAAGTCCCTCTTATCTAAAAAAGAGGAATTAAAAATTTCTCAATTCCATGATGATAATGAATATATAGCCGAAATGGAAAGTAATAAGAATGTGGATCAATTTTCTACCATGAATATGGATAACCTTCTTTCCTCTAATGATCAAGATTTATGTGTTAGTACATTTATAATCATTCCAAAATATGTAAATACTCGAACAAGTGGTGATGATGATCAATATATGAATTCTCAAGAATTATCAGTTGATATATTTAGTGTTGTTATGCATGGAATTTATGAATAATGATAATCCCGTGTTTGTGAAGTCCTTCAATGAATGAAGTAAGAGATCACCAACCTATAAGAAGAATCCATTGTTTTAGGGAATAACTTGCATTATAATTTTGAGTGTCTATAACTCTTCAAATAGGTTGGAACCTTTGATGCAACAAATAGGGAACTTGAAATAATTTCCTCCAAATGGATCAAAGAATAAGAAGATAAAGAGGGAGTTAAAAAGACTCTAGAATAAAAAACCCAAGAACTTGAAGATAAATTGAAATATAGCCCAGATGTTAAGGGTTTATAATTTGATGAAATATCCCGGAAGGTCACGTAACATGACTCTTTGATTCGGGGAAAAGATAAGCCACATGAAGATAAATATTAATGAATGAAAAATGCTTGTGAATAGAGGATTATTACAATTTAATAAAATAAAATCATTCACAATATGAAATTTCTATAATTGGTAGCACAGTTAGCCAATCATAAGAAGACTCAAATTGAAATATCATAAAAGATGATAGATCCAACACTTTCTCAATGTTCATTGGAGGATTCTAACGTTAAACTACCTCCAATATGTGGTAATAAGATCAATAATTCCTTCAATAATCTATCATAAGAAGATGAGAAGACTCGAGTACAATCCATACCATCTTTTACTAATTTTTCTAAATGTATTATCATGAGCAATGTAGTATTTGAAAAATATTGAAAAGTATAGATGAATAGAGATAATAATAAACCAACCACCATTAATAAGGTATATAGAAAAGAAGGTTTTTAATTTTTTCCCCATATAAATATAAAAATCATAATGAAGACCCAACAGTTTGATACATAAGATATCACTAAATCAATATTTGTGGTTCAATGGTGGTTCTTCAATAGATTTTCGCATTGTTCATTAAATTTTTTGTAAAATCCTAAAAATGTAAAAGCTCAAAGGAAGCCTATATGAAGGGGGATGATTCCATAGAAGAAGAGGAATCATTCAAAGGTCCACAAGCATCCCTATACAGTAAAATAAATTTGGAATTCTTGATAACATTGATTATTTATGCAATGGTAGTGGTCACGTAGTTGGTACATTCTCATCTCAACATGTATCCAAATATGATAACAAAAGTTCATCGAATCTGACACGGAATGAAGAAGAAACCTTGGGAAGATATCAAAATAATATTGTGAATAAAAATCCTCATTAGTAGGTACCAATGTATAATTGTGAAATGGCTGTGGATTCTAAATAAAATATGTTTAATGCTATTGATTCTATAATAACTACAAAGAAGGATGACATTAAGAAGAACCCATATGGATGACCCAATCATGCTCCCAAAATTAATAATGTCATGCTAGTTATCTGGCCTAAATATTTAGAATGAATGATAAAAATTTGTGATACAGAAGCTAAAGCTAGTGAAAAAGGGAAAAAAATATTCCACATGATTAATAAGAAATTCCTGAGGGTTTTCAAGAAAATGAGACTCTAGTGTTAAAGAAGTTATATGTAAGAGATGCATGAAATCTGGATAAATTGCAAACATTGGTTTAACCTCACTACCAGAACAAGAAACAATCCAAAAGATGTGTAATAATGTATCATCCGTGAAGTATGTTAAGAAGAAAAATTCTCCATGAAAAGTATAAGAGGATGTGATGAGATCCATGTTTCCTAAAAATAAATCTGAACAGATATCTAGGCATGAAATCATGAACAATAGAGAAAATGGAGGATCATATTTGAGAAGATAATCTCAACCATTATATTCATATTAATGAAGAAAATGGGATCCTCCTAATTCAATTAATCTTTGACTATTGTATTTGATCTTATAATTTAAATAATTGAAGGTGAATCATATTCTTAGGGGGATAATGTGATAAGTAGTTAGTGTTTTCAAATCTTGATTTCTAATATGAAAGAAGATATCATCCATTAATGATTCATAAATTGATATTTAAATACTTATATGATGGAGTATAATCCTTGATGAAGTTAATGAATGTGAATTTTTATTCTGGATAGTTATGGTAAAGGAGATTCCATATTGGTTTGATCTTATTTCATGGTACTCTTATGAAAAAATGTTCTAGAATAAATTATTTGTTGAAGTTGGGATTTTTTGCCAATAAGGACTATCAATAGTTGAAGATCCATTCACATTTACTCACCATACTGGAATGTATTCAAATCCAATCTTCATAAGATCAACAATTATGATGATAATGAGAAATGATTCCCTTGAGGGGGATACAAATAAATATATTTCTAGAATTATTATTTAATTAATAACAAATTTGATTATTTTGGAAAATGCTGGATGATCATTTCATTGGCCAAGGTATGCCAATATTAATCTCCTATCATTGGTTATCTAAAATAAATAACGTATTACAAAGGGTGGGAAATTAAATTAGTAAATGGAATATGAAATATTGAAGATCCCCATGTTCTCTTATACAATATATTGAACATGAATATTTTTGATCTATTTATTTAAGTGAGTGAAGTATTTTTAGGCTTACTGTTCTTAAAAATATTTTTCTCACATTTAGTAATTACATCCAAAAATGAATGTGAATAATCCTTGAATAAAATTATACGAGTTATTGTTTCATAAGGTATAATGATTAGTTGGTAATGGGAGTGTTTTTTTACTAAATAAAATCCTCTTGTTTTCTACACTGAGAACAACTTGAGTTGAGAGAGAGTGAAATGATGGATGGATCATTGATTAAGTATGGAATGATACTATTTTACTATGCAATTTTTATTTATTTTCAATGAGGGGTATAGAAATTGAAATGAATGATTTAACATAAACGTGGAGAGATAAAAAAAATAGTTCCACATATTGATACATTCATTCGGAATGAACAATGAAGGTATTTCCGACAAATACAAAGGGCGAGATTGAAGATCCCACATTGTGTATGGAATTTATTTTTTGTTAATGATTTTCATTAGAGGAAAATGATTATCAAAACATTTGTATGAATAAATTGATGTTAATATTATAAAGAAGATCAAAATTTAATGGAGCTTGGATGAAATACTCATTTTTTGAAATTCCAAGAAACATGTGAATGGATTAAAGACTTTGAATTTTATGGTGTTAACTAAAGATTTGTTATGGGTTCCATCATGGTGATTCTGGGATAATTGTAATGTATTCCTTAATGGTGATTCCTATATTATTGTTATGGATTAATAGAATTGGATGTCATGCTCGAGAAATTATCCATTTTTTTTAACTATGATTATTTATGAATTGATCCTATGTACAAAATTCATATGTCATAAGTGACACATTGTTTACAATAAAGAAGACGGATGATTAGGTGTTCTATGGAATTTATATTCTAAAAAATAGAGAAGAATATATATTTAAGGTCATGAAGTATTATAATGTTGAATGATATCCATGAAAGTGTTATCATGTGGAACATTGAGATTTTAGTTTGCATGATGGAAAACCATGCCTTATAATTAATTCATTAAGGATTAATGATGAAGAAACAATAATATGGATTTATATTTGAATTGAAATTGTGAAGGAATTGAAGTGTTGTCTACTAGTGTTCTATGTGTGGAGGTGTCCATGAATTTCATTATCAATTCCATTATATACAATGTTATTAACTACGTATTTTTGGGGTATTATTTAAAAATTATGGACATCCTAGTATGTAGGCCATCAAACCTTAATTGAGAGATTATTTGGAACACTGGGTTGACCAATCCCGAAGGAGACCAGCCAAGCCTGCACACAGGTAGCATGGAGTGTCATGTGTAAGCCATTGTCCTACCTGGAGTCATGCATGTTGTGCGCCAATAGCCCACAAAGAAGTGGGTGAAGAGAACACCCACAAAAATAGTATGGGTTGGTTCTAGGAGTGGGCGAGGATTATTCTATGCCTCTCCCAAATTCTCCTAATTTATATAGTAGGGAGAATCCAGGAGAGGTTTAGACATGGGACATGTTTTTATTCACATTGTTTAGCTATGTAAATAATTTTAATAATCATGGACGTTAATTTCATATCACCCATTAATAATTTAAATTCACACCATCCAAATTGATAATCTATAATAACATGCTCATCTCTATATAATTACTTACTCGTTTCACATTGTTCTTTATTTCCATGATGATATTTCCCTAACAGAAAAGTCATGGTATTTATGGGGTCACCCTGGCTTGCACCATTATACTAATGATATGTACTCTGTTTCCCTCGTCCCATAGAATCATATGAAATCTGTGAAACATGAGAGTTTTTCCAAACACCAAACTATAGAGAACTGTAAGCAAAGAGGTGAAGATGCCTCATCTAATTGTAATTGTGACATGCTCTAAGTGGTGTCTTACACTATAGATTCATGTGGTTGAACGAACCACATTACAAACATCCAACATTTCTCTTGGTTCATTGAGGAAGGATAAATAATCTAGCCGTCTGCTTTTGGGTCACACTCCCACCTTGGAAATAGGTGTCCCACATGTTCATGGTCACATTATTAGGGTTCCAACCATTTCTTGTATGTATCAACTTACATCCTCTACCCATGAATCCTGAGATCTCTTTTTCAACCATTTTTTATATTCAGACCATATTAGTAAAATCTGTTATACAGAGCATGACATTATTTGAGTTAATTTCAAGCCTCATGCCCAATTAAAAAATGTTTTCCTTCAAAAACACACTCACAAAAAAATCATGTGGGAAGTAGAAAAAAATAATAAATTTTGTAGTATACTGTATCACAGAAACATTATTATACTTTACGTTGAAAAATAATATTATTAGATGAATTATGATCATTTTAGGATAAAATTGTTTGTTAATCACTTTTTCAAAATCCTCCAATGCTTTCCTTGTTCCAGTTTATCCTGATGTGCTAAATCCCAGCACTATCATGCACGATTTTCCAGTATATACATCTAAAACATGACTTTAAACTCTGTTGGTGTGACAAGGAAATCAAATATTACATTCATCTTATTCAAAAACACCTAATCATTCTCCATCTGAAAATTATCCATGAATATGGGTGGATTCAATTTCTTGGTATATATAGAATGAACCACTTTCCTTGGATTTTCATGTTAGTTCCATATATCAACAAATTGAAAATAATATACTATAATCTAAAAAAGTTATTTTAACACCTATGGCTCAGGTGAAACAACATTATCATCAAATTCTTCATGTTTTTTTCTATGATGCCTATCGAGTTCAATTTTCTGGAAACAAAACCAATGCCAGATTTATCACTCTCTAGAAACTGAAGGCATAAAAAATTCAAAATCTATCGAAGAGAAACTATCAAAACAGTTCCTTATAAAATTAATAATTTTCTACGTTCAACCATTTTGGAATCATTTCACCATTGTTTTGAAAATTAACTCAATTTCAGAATACCCAGACCATTCTATTTTTAGAATCTCCAATTTGAAAATAATTTGAATTTTTTTCAAAAATAAAAACATTTACACCAATTCATAAATAATTAGAAAAATTGAAATAGGAACATATTGTGAAAATTAATTTAAAAAATGCTTAATGTGCTCTATTTGTTGGCTAAACACATGACAATGAGATTACACTCCTATAAGTGTTTCAAAAAAACTTATATTCCAAAATCCATGGTAGCTTGAATTTCCATATACAAAGTGCAGCTACATATTTTTATGCTCTACATTTCATGTCCCTATAATCCTACTCCTTTTTACCAACCCAACACAATGAATGAAATAAATTTAATTTCAACTCCAAAACTGACCCAACTTATTCCATCTCTAAGTCATGGATCGAAAAAGATAATACTACTTATTACACAAAAATATTTAGACCCGCCAAGACTGATACCACATGTAACATCTGTCTCCTACACATTGACTTTATTCGAGGTGGAATTTCAACTTGTCCTTAAGTGACGTCCCTAAGGCACCAAAGGATGGAAATAAATTTAAAAGGAATTAATAAAATAGGTGGATAATTATCTCATTGAAAATAAATAATCACAGCAAAACATTCCATAACCAAAAACAATATATGATGCATGATGAAAATTTAAAACAACTCAAGTAATACCATTGATATCAAATCCAAACTAAAATAGAGTGTCGCAATAGAAGACTTCTATCATAAAAGTACAAAATGGAAAATAAAACCCACAGCGACTCATTAGACTCTAATAACTTGTCTCCAAGGTCCAACTCCAACTCAAAGATCACAGAGACCCAATAAATAAGAGTGATACATTCCATTTAACTATGTATCAATAAAAAATTCATAAAAATCGCCAAATTACAGAATCTATCTGAGTAATGAAACTCAGTAGATTTCATATAATGACTTTACTAGCCATGCTACAAGGATTGAACTTGTTACCACAATTATATAAAAATTTTGGAAATAGTTCCATAGTTTAAATCAAATCTGTGTAGTTTCACACCAAAATAGTTTTCTAAACATAAAAATTTTCAATGGAAAGAAAACAAATAATTCATTAATCAATTTTACATTCCTTTTTGGTATACCCATTTCATCGTTCTCCACACACACACCCATGCAGTCTTATTTGATGGTTCCATACTCATGATAAGTTTCTTTTTCATCCACTAAGTCATCACTAAGTGGACAATATCACTGTTCCACAATGAAATACAACTCTTATCTAGGTTCATGTAATTTTTTACCCCAATGGCACACACCCCTTATTCAGGGTCACATCGAAAGTATAAAGTCAGACAAACCATATATGCCAAAACCATTTTAAAGTAACCAAATAATTCCATTTCAATAAAACTATTCCATTATTGAATTTTTTTACAAAAAACTAATTTCCCAAATCCAACCAATTCATATTTCAAAATCATTATTTTTAAATCAAGAAGAAAATCCCATTAAACAACCAATTTCCAAAAAACCAATAAAAATCACTAAAGAGGTTTTCATCCATGATTTTAAAAACAATTTCCCCAAAAATTTAATTCATTTTAAATAATTTTAAACTAAGCCATCATGTTATAATAATTTCAGTCGATATTGAATCCACCTACATTGAGGGTTTTGGAGAAAATGAAGAACAGCACAAAAAAACCCACAAAATCGAGTTGAACCTCCCAAAACACATCTTAGATCTCTTACCTATATAAAAAAATTACTAATATAACCATTATTGGAATAAAAAAACATTTATCTATCCACAAGAGACTATATAAAAGAATCCTTGAGAGGGAGGATTGTATATTTAATAAAAAAATGAAAAACTTCCACAAAAGAAGACTTTCCAAGGAAATTAGGCTTCATCGCACTGAGAAACTTCTTCAGATCACATCCAAATTTATGGGGAAAGAATCCTAGACCTTTAGGGGAATGAATCCAAATTTAAGTTCAATTTAGAGATAAACTTAATGTTTTATACTTAATATCAACACCAATTTACTTTTATAGTATATTGTTTTAATCACTCCATGGTTAGTTCCATGGTTAGGAAAAATATGTGCTTACCATATGTCATCCTCTTCCTTGAGAAGTACCTCACAGAGTTGGACAACATGTTTAGACAAACCATGAACCATCCATGAATAGTTTCACTTTCTTAGTTTTCATGATGAATCCTGGGGGGCCGTACGATTTGGAAAAATAGTGAACCTTAACTGTACACCTACCCTGAGTCCCCTCTCTCATTTTTCATGGTTTTCTCTAGAATTTTCATGGTTTTCACTATCCATGATCCAACCATGAACCTATATAAATTTTTCATGAACACTCCAAAATTCATCAAAAACATCCCAAACATAACCCACACACTTTTAATACTTCTAATACATAAATAAAGGATTACATAGAAGAAACTGGTGGTGATAAATTGAAGGATAACCACAATATAATGTTATTTCATAAATGGTTAATGATTAAGGAATGGTGAGATGGATTGATATTTGAAATGAAACTATGAAGGTCTTGAAGAATTATTATGGATTCATAGAATTAGATGTCAACCATGAGTAATTCTCTATTTTTTTAACTCATACGATTGATGAAATGACACTATGTTCAAAATAAATATGTTATAAGAGATTCATTTTTTACAGCCAATATGAAGAATGATTTGATGTACTATGGAATTTATATTCCAAAAAGTACAGAGTAATAGGAATTGATGGTCATGTAGTATTTTAATGTTTCATGAGAACAATGCAAATGTAATCTTGAGTAACATCGACATTGTATTATTCATGATGTAGAAACACATAATATAATTAGTGAATGAAGGGTTAAAGATGAAAAAATGGTTAGTTGGATTTATATTTGAATATAAATTGTAATGGGATTGAATAATTGTTATGGAATCATTGCATTGGATTTCACGCTTGATCAATTCTCTATTATTGTTATCTTTTATGATTTATAAACTGATTCTATGTTCAAAATAAATTTTTCATAAGTGACATATTGTTTATGATTAATAATATGGATGGTATGATATTCTATGGAATTTATATTAAAAAAATTATTGAAAAATAAAATTTGATGTTCATGCGGTCTTTTAATGTTTCATGAGAACCATGAAATTGTTAATTTGAGAAACAATGATATAGTAGTTTTCATAAAGGAAAACCACACCGAATAATTAGTTCATGAAAGTTTAAAGATGTATAACGGTTACATGGATTTATATTTGAAGTGAAATTTTAATGGTCATGAAGAGTAGTTATGGATTAATATCAATGGATATCACGCTTGATAAATTCTCCATTGTTGTTAACATTGACAATGGTTGAACTGATCATATGTTAAAAATACACGTTTCATAAGCGACACATTGTTTACAACAAAGAAGAATGATGATTTGAATTTATTTGGAATTGATATTTGAAAAAGTATGGAAGAAAAGTAATTGATGGCCATGAAATATTTTAATGTTGTATGAGAACCATGAAAGTGTAAACTTGAGCAATATTGGGCTTGTAGTTTTCATGAAGGATAACTATTACACATAATTAGTTCATTAAGGGTTAAATAAGAATAAAATGATAGATATATTTATATTAAAATAGAATTTGTGAAGTGATTAATTAATTGAAAAATATAGTTCTAATTGTTTAGGTAATATAAATTTCATAATTAATTCCATTATATGTATGGTATTTCAACTAATAAATTTTTGGGGGATTATTTAAAAATTATTTCATGAGATGACCAGCCAGCCTCAGCTAAGAGATTTTGTGGGACATAGGTTCAACGCAAATAAGGAAGTCCATCCATGAAATCATGTAGGAAACATGTTGTTCCTTGTGTAGGTCATGGGTATCCCAAGAGGCATTCATGATCTAGGATAATATCCCACAATGAAGTTGGTGTAGAGTGCGCCTGGAGAACCATTATGGGAGATAAAGTGTGGGGGTGAGTTGAATTTTTATCCACTCCATGTAGCACTTAATATTTATAGTGTATAGAAACTGGGAGATATTTTGATGTGTGATGGGTTTTTGAACGTACTATTCACCAGTTTAAATAATTTGATCAGTCATTTGGGAATATGCGTTTCATTTTTCTAAGAATACATTAATGTGATATTCACACCATAATTATGTATTCCAATTTACAATTAATAATTATATGAAATGCTGTGTAACTTAACACCTATTCAAGGAATTAATATCTAAGTAATTTTTGAATTTAAAGAGATGATTCACACAATATAATTATTGGGATTTGAATGGTGTGAAATGATGTGATCCCTTTCCAAAAAAATGTAAAAATCCTCATCCAAGAGGTGATACTGCCTCTCATATGATCTCAATAGATATAGTTTTCTAGAAAAATAGATCCTCTATAAACAAAACTTTTGTGTGAGGAGGCAAGGAGTTCTATGACCTATTGTGGCCTCATGAATAAGGGTATTCCTGAAAACCAATATGATTTCAAGATGGAGAAGAATCTGTATATATGTGAAAGGTGCTTACACCCTCATCTTTCTTTCAGATGTTGGTCATTTATTTGAATCATTATTCATTCATGAAGAAGAAATACCGTGAACATGAAACTTCTGTGTAAACACCCTTTTCATGCTTCTTGAAGAAGAACCAGTTCCATAAAGCATACTGCTTAAGCCAAGTGCATGATTTATTTAATACCAAGGTGTTTGGTGAAGCTATTCATCTTATAAACCATTGCTTGAAGATACTGCATATCTGGTTGATACACACCCTACATAGATGAACAAACCTACATAGTTGGTCTGTACAAAGGTAACCACATATGCACCTACGTGATTACTTGCATGAGTAACAAGAAAAACTCAAACTATTCAGGATTTCATATGACAACAATTATATTCATGCACATAATATTATGGAGACAATACTAACTTCTTCCTCATAGTGGTCGAATGAATAATGAAATTTTAGCTTCTGGGCCCTATTGATTACATTTAAACTATGAAAAAATCAACATATATACATATACATGTTACATTTAAACTATGAAAAAATAAACAAATATTCCATATAAATCCAATATTTAATAAGATTAATCATCATTCATACAACATAACTAATATTTTTCAAGGTTCCTATTCATGCCCGCACTGTATGCACACTAGACACCTAAGGATACATAACTAATATTTATCATGGTTCCTCTGTATGCACTACCTATAAGCACAACTAAGGACATGGGCACCTTTACTATAGGCTCCTTTTCACATTTAAACAATGAAAAAAATATTCATATAAAGCCAAATTTACAATAAGATTCAATTCCAACCATACAGAATCATTCCTCATATAACATAAATGATATTTTTATTTGGTCCAATCCCTCAACATGTGCTCCATCTGAGAAGACTTGCCACTCTCTTCCTCGGGCAACCCAAAACGACTGACTAGTGGTCAAATGCCCACTTATGTAGTGTTGGTATTCCCCCATTATCATACTAACCACTCTCTTCCTCTATCATCCTATTACAACACTAGACACTCTCTTCTTATGCCTCTACATGAGCTCTTTATAGGATATTTCATTAATATTATACTATGAAAAAAACAAATATAACATTTTAATCCAAATTAACACTTAGATTCAATTTCAACCATACACAATCATTCTCCACATAACATAACAATTATTATTTTTTGTTCATATTACACTACATTTAGTCCTAAGAGAACAC
This sequence comes from Viscum album, assembly GCA_963277665.1. Taxonomy (NCBI): domain Eukaryota; kingdom Viridiplantae; phylum Streptophyta; class Magnoliopsida; order Santalales; family Viscaceae; genus Viscum; species Viscum album. Next base: position 1,587,069,200 of record OY728151.1, on the reverse strand, counting down.
TATCCACTCTCTTCCTTGGAAGGACCATATTGTAACGGTAGGGGTCAACTACCCACCATAGAAGTGTTAGTAGTCCCCTTTACTATAGGCCCATTTTTACATTTAAACCACGGAAAAAAATTCATAAATCAAAATTCACAATAAGATTCATTGCCAACCATACACAATCATTCTATTTTAGTAGAAACTCTTCTATCAAAATATCCTTTCAAAATTGTGATTAATTTCCAATAATAATTCAATGGAATAAAACCAACCTTCCATTACTGGGACATTGAATTTGTATCTAAAATTTTTATTGACAACAATTACAACACAAATATTACATTACTCAATTTTGGATATTCAATCCCCCACATTGGTTTTGTTTTCAATAACCATTTAACTATCAAATTCAATGTTTTCTTCTCACTCTTACTATAATTTCAATTATAGATAAAGGAAATAATGCATAAAAATTATTCTATAATAATTGAACTCTTATTTTTCTTTCCATTATTCTCCTCATTTCATAAGAGATGTCATTTCAGTGAAAACAAAATTGGTATTCGTGAGAGTAGAGAATCACTTTTCTTAAATGAATGATTCATAAATTAATATTCTATAATTTAACATGGGAAAAACTATATAGAAAATAAAGGTCGTCAATTCAGATATCAAAGAGGTCAATATAAATTTTAAATGTTATTCCAACACTAAAACCATCTTTGAGAAGATTTTCAAAAGATACTCTATTAATCTCCGGCATTCATCTCAATAAACAGATTGAAAACATTATATTACAAGAATGAACTTCCCCTTTATTATCAAATTATAAGTGTCTCCACTTATGATTCAAAATTTTAATTCATAATGATATAGGAAAAAAATTGCTTTCTTATGACAAGATTAAATTTCTAGGACTATAAAATATCAAATAAATCCCACACTAGAAAATTATATATTAATGTGATAATAGTGGACTTCAAATCAGGTATTTGTTTATCTTTTCTACACCTAAATGGATGAGCTTCATCCATTTTCTTCATGATTACTAACATTCTTTATATAAGATCTTCAAGAATAATTTTATGAAAAATGAAATGAAAATTCCATGATGGATGCCCTTATGAATGATATATTATAATATCATAGCAGTCATATCTTCAGGATTCCCCCATAATATATTCAACACCTTAAATTCCTTGCATAAAATAAACAATCACAAAATATTCAAGATAATAAAGTTGTTCTTAAATGATTTTCAATCATAGAAACAAGGATGATATTTAACTCATAACCTAGAAATTATTTTCAATTCAACTCAAGATTCATGAAAACATATTATGCTTACTTCTTCTTTAACATTCCAATTTTTATCATTTAAGGGATGTATGGACTTCTTGATTTCTCCAGATTTCATCTTAGATGGAATAAGATTCTTCACATTTGTATGTAATGAAAATTCATTATTCTATTTCTGCTCCATCTTCTTAGCCAATTCCAATTTCTCTAGCCATATGACTAAACATTATTTTTTCTATATTCTCATATTTCTTCTTGTGTGTATACTCCTTCATTACAATTTCAATATTAACACTATAAGTTATTGGTTCTTTTCCATTGTTCTTCACTAGTTCTATTTGTTTAGGAAACAACATCATGTATTTTTCAGCAATATTCCCTTACATTATAGACCTTCACCACAAATCGTCAGCAGTCACATGGTCTTATTTTTAAACAACCTCTCCTGAAATCCAAAATTTTCAACGTGATTATCAAATATAAAATAAATTTTTTTATTTGTTTATGACATTGATTAATTTTTTTTATTCATCTTTCTTCCAATAGCATTGGTGTTCATAAAATGTTTTTGAAGGTCATTTATGTGACCTCTTCTTCCACAGTAGAGGCACATTTTCTTTTTCCTGACATTCATATCATCATTATTCATGGGTGTAGGTTGCTTCACAGTTTTCTATGATGTCTTCTCCTTATCACATCCCAAAGAAGTATTTTCTTCTTTTGTTTTTTTCCTCTGCATATGATGTTGCCTTATAATCACATCAACAAGTGCATAGTTTTTGGTTAGTACATACCAACACTCATTATAATTCTGACCGCTTATATTGTAATAATCATATAATTATTAAAGGAACCCAAATATATTCTTGATAGATAAAATCTTCTTCATATATGAGTTATGATTTAATTGTGATAATTTATCTTCACATAAGTTCTTATCCACCTTAATACTATCCTTCTATATTTATAATGAATTGAAAAATTGGGCCAAGAATCAGTGTTCTGATGCCCAAATTTCCTGCAACACCAACACTATCCAACATTTCATGATAAATTCATCATTTATATAATTTGGTTAGGTTTCACATTTTATTTCTTTTAGATAGAATGATTATTCATCTGATTTTTTAAGAGAAAAATAATTCATACTATACAAATTTGATGATATAATAGACTTTTCATTAGTCAAATTCATCCAAGATTGTCCAGAATTATTTTTTGAACCCATACTTATAGAAGAAACAATATTAGTAAAAATAAAATATTCTGGATCAAGGGTATCCTAATTCAATGATCTGTAAATTGATTTATCATTATATATTTTTTAACACTTTTTTCCCTTGAATGCGTTTTTTTTGAAATAAGACTCTTTTTAGAATTACTCATGGATGATTTTCTAATATCAACTTTCTATTAAGATTAAGCTTAGATGATCTCTATATTTCTCAACATGTCCTCAAAATCATGATATTTCATATGTATAGAGTTCATATGGTCTTCAAGTGATTTCAAAATATTTTCATATTCTTTCATATTTTTTAAATTCACTTCCTTTTCATGACATTTCATGTTGAGTAAATTTTTATCATCCTAAAAAATTTTTAGTTTTACTTCCCTTTGACTATTCATATTCTGAACACGATCATCATGAATTTGATTTTCTATCAGTTTAGAATTATTTACCTCTTTAATTATATTTATCTTATTTCTAGATGGTATTATTTGACATTTATGGAGGTTTTGTGTAATTTATCCAATGCATGGATCACTTCTGTATGAACTAACTCAGTCTCGTACTTCTCCCAATCATTCCATTATAATTCATCTTCAATAATATTGAGTATTTCATTGAATTTAAATATAAACTATTCTTTTGATTCTTCAACTAGGATTACTGTCTCATCCTTCTCATCAATTTACAAATTAGAGTCCATGATATTCATGGTATCTTTATATGATTCCTCAAGAGTGTTAATAATCATTGTATGAACCTTCTCAGTTACTTCCTTCACACATATTTATTTTCAATAGTTATTCAACATATGAGAAATGTTTATTGCAAAGTGATACAGTTTCTTATTTGGCATCAATATCTTTTGAAAGATGTTTATATCCTTGAAACATCTTTTATAAGTCTTTCTACATTGCCTTGGATTATTTTTCAAGATATGACTTTTCATAATATAGTCCCTTGATAAAATAAAAAATGTAGGTGACAACATTTATAAGAACATTATTTAGATATATTTTGATTTCTAAATTAAAAATAAATTAGTGATTCAATAAATTATTCTTTATTACCACATTAAAATAGTAATCAAAAGGATCATTATCAACTAATATAACAGATACTGATGATAAAATACCATTATGGCTACATTCATATTGTGAAGAACCCCTTTATTCATCATCATAGGATTTGAACATTTAAAAAGAATTGATCTTCATGTATAAAAATAGAAGCCTCGAGGCCGATCCATCATTCTGATTCCATATTTTGAGAGCTCATATTTTTCACAAAAAACATAGCATCTTCCTTATATTGTTTTTCATTGGGAAATAAATATCCATGAGCCTTATGGATTCATGAAGTAGAGGGGAACTTTCTGGCCTTCAACAAGTGAAATGAATTCTTGAAGCTACTCATTAATATGAAGACCCATTAACCATCTGTTTTCATGAAGAATATGCACAAATATGTGAATGGTTTTCCCATACCCTTGTCGTGATTCTTGAATTTGATCTTAATGGAATTAAAATTGTGCATGATCACCCTTTTTGTGCATTGTGAAGGCGTTATAATCATAACCCATCAGTTTTTCAAAAAGAATACCCACAAATCCCTTGTGCGTAGAAGACCTGTACATCTCATTCATGAATAAGAACAGATAACCCCTAAATTTCATGAATATAAGGACAATATCATCCTATTTCATGTTATTAAGGTATAAAAATTGTGCAGGGGTTTGTTTTTGAAGAAGGAGGAGTTTGCATTATGATGAGAAGTACATATATTCATGAAATCATGTGGATTGTTTGAAGAAACCCAAGGACTTTTGTTTTTTCAAATAAGAGGTAGTATGTGTGTTCACATGTGAATAAATAAGAAGAAAATTTTAAAATTCCTACACTCATTCATGTGCATATAAATATAATAGAAGAAGTGGAGAAGTGAATAGTGTGCTCGGTTTGTTTGAGATCACATCATATTACAAGAATGAACTAAAGTGAATAAATTAAAGTCTTGTGAACCATGTGGAAAGAGAAGAAGAGAAAGGGAAAATAGAAAGAGGAAGCGTGTGCAAGAAAAGATTTAAACCCATTAGGGTTTTCACACAATAGGGAAGAAGTGGACTCTGCACACACTATTGTATGCACATAAATACGTGGAAGCATTTAAAAAAGATAACAAATACAGTTGGTGTACCTGTGTAAATAAGAAGAAGTTAACGAATGGGATGAGGTCATTCAAATTCTACATGCATTATTTCATGCATACATGAAAAGATGAAATGAGGATAAGTTAATTCTGAGGATGCCCAGTAAGCTGATCCCCAATGTTTGAACAATCAGATTAGTTCTTGTGATTATATACAAATGTATAATAATTATTAGTGAATATATTTATATCACCAAATAGGATTAAATAATAACAATAATTGTGAATTTTGTTTTTCACAGAAGAATATAGAAGAACAGGTTGGTTACTTTCATGCTGTTAAGAAAGTAATATGTGAAGAATGGAAGATTAAGTTGCACGGTGACGTCCAATGTATCTCACCAGGTTGAAGAATATATTGGTTTTGCAAACCCTTTTCAAAATGGATAAGAATATATTTGGAGGTAGTATAAAGAATTACCAAGGAGATGTAAGTTGTACTTGGTCATCACAAGTTTAGGAAATTTGAATTGTTTCATTCACCCCTTGAATGTATAGGGACTCACACAATCTTAAGGATTTTTTTCTAAGCCAACCCACTGTAACTTGTTACTAAATTATATTTGAGAATCCATGTACTGGTAATAGTCATACATGGAAAAGATGTATATTCTCTTATTGAGTTGTGAACCTTATAAAAATATCATGTCCATATTTTTTCAATTTTTATATTATTTCATGCGATAGAGAAAAGATAACAAGATTATCATGTTCCTAACATGTCAATAGGTACAGGGATAAATAGTGTTGATTGGTTCAAAAATTCCCCAATATTGATTCACCCAATATATTAGTGTTAGGAATATCCCACAAGTCATCTCAATGAAAATGGACACTACATTCTCAAATAAGTTATTAATTCTGTGGAATTATTATTCCAACACATTCTACTTCTACCTTCTTGTATGACAACCCAAATGATTATTTTTTGTCAATTCACGCAATTCTTCACACATGGTTTTGTGTGAATCTAACTATATAATATATACTTATTAATGCATGTAGTAGCACATGCTTATTAAAGGGAAATAAGGAATGTGTTCTAAGTGATTTTTTCAATCTAGGGACGCCTGTAAAAAAATCAACCATTTGATAATGTGATGAACACTTTCCCATTATGGGATCTCTATTTGTCCTTTCATTGAATTTGTGGTTTCATCAATGCCACTGTTTAGTCCATTATGACATCTATAAGCGCGATGAACACGTACCCTTTACAGGTTCTCTCTTTATCTAAGTATTGAGCCTATTGTTTCAAGAAAAAAACAACTATGTCATTTGCGCCACCTATCAATGAGATGAACACTTTTCCATTATGGGTTACATATTTATCTATTCATTAAGTACATTGTTTCATGAAACTAGATGATGAGTTAACATTCTCATGACATATTCCATTCTGACAGAATCCACGATTGAAAGTAGGGAATGGGGTAGAAGCTCAATGATCACCACAAACTATCACATTCTTTGAAACAAAATTCCTAAACCAAGGGAATAAAGATCCATGCCCAATTCAAATGTAATTTATCGGATTGGAGGGAGGGTGGATAGATTGGGGTCTCATTGGTGGGATGTATTATACCATTCTCCATAGTGATATGAATGATATATGAGGGATACAATATAGTAAGGAATAGTTATTATACACATGTTGAGATTAGAGGTGAGTGAAATATAAATATGTGCGTATTTTTATTTTTTAAAAAATTCATTTTACAAATCATGATGTATTTTCAAGTGATTATTGAGTTATCGATGGTCATAATAATATGTAATCACTGGTTGTTACCACATATAAGACAATGCCTGCAGGATGGGGGAGAGGTGGACATAGGTTGTATTGGTGCATCTACCGTTATAGGATTTAATTAATATATTATGTCATGCTATCTTTGCTTCCTACTACTCTGTACCATAATCTTCATTAATATAGAATAATAAATTTTTGCAAATGATGTATCTATTATATTTTATCATGTTCTCCACTTCCAACTGTATGAGATTTGTCTAATGGTTGTTTTCATTACGCGATTGGGGTTCTTTTTTCTTGTGATCACTCCACATGCATGGGATGGTGGGGTTTCTAGATGGCTCATGGATTTTCTTTGGTGGCATGGAAGTGGTGAAATAGTTTTACATGGGACTTCAACAAGATCCTCCTTTATCTGGGATTTTTATGTGGCTGAATTTACCTTGAAATGGATGTATGGGTGCCATATCAACCTCCATATATGTTTCATGGAATCTAGGTGATTAATCCGTGTAAAATGGATCAATGTTGAGCTTCTAAGATAGTGAAAATAGTGATATATGGTGTTACGGTGGTGCGAGAGTCATCTAGGGGTAGCTGCGAATGCCTAAGGATAGAGACTCATTATGTCTGAGGTGTGGAGGACCAGAGTCTTGTAGCACGATATCATACCCATTAAAAATTAAAATTTCATCTAGAATAATCTCACACGTAGAAAAGGAAAATGGGGACACAATTGTTTCTTAATCAATGAATGGGAAGGACCTTATAGAAATGTCCATCCCAAATTCCGTGCAGTATCAACCTAAATGAACAGATACTTCTCACACGAGCATGCATTTATATTCCTTTCCCAGAGGAAGGCTCTCTCAACAGTCTAGAACAAGTTTCACCTATCATGATCTTGTCCAGTTAAAATAATAATTAGTAACTCCATGTAAATTCCCAAATACTAATGAAACTTATATATATCAATCAAAATCAATGATAAAATTCCTGTAATTTGATAAAACAATGAATTTCCCTAGGATATCCATATATGAGATTTAATGTTGGTTCTCCTTAATCCAGATCAAGTAACTTCATGTTTGTTTGGCAGGTTCAAATAATAATCCTAATGTCTAGAATATTCTCTATACTATATATAGATTTTAAATTCATGATAACATCACCGATGTCTGAAATTATTGTGGTCACAAGGTCGTTACATAATAATATCATCATTTTATCAATGATGTTAAGAAAATAAGATAACAAAATCATACATAGAATGATGATGAAACCTTGGGAAGAAATAAAAAGAATATTATGAACTAAAAGCCTCCCATGAAGGTACCAAATAAGAATAGTGAGAAATCCATGTATTCTAAATCAAATAATTTTAAGGTTAGTTCATCCAAAATAACTACTAAGAGGGATGTAACTCCGAAGAACCCATGTGGAATACCAAAAATTGCACCCACATTTCCAAATTACATGTTATTTATCTAGCCTAATGATTTGGAATGAATGTGAAAAATGGAAGTTGAAAAAACTAAATCTAGTTAAAAATGGAAATAAAATAACCCACATGATGAAGAAAAATTTACTGAGCTTTTTTAAATAAAATGTAACTACTGAGTTAAAGAGGTTTTGTGTGAGAGATGCAAGAAATATGGTCACATTGAAAAAGTATATTTAACTTCAATACTAGAACAATTATCATTCCAAAATATGTGTAACAATGTATCATAAATGAAGTCGGTTAAGATGAAAAATTATCCATTCCATGTAAACTAAGATGTGAAGTTATCCATGATGCATCAACATAAATCAGAATAGATGTTCTCATGTGAAACCATGAATACTGGAGGAAATGGAGAAATTTTTTTTTGGAGTTCATAACTTCCATTCTATTAATATTAATAAATAAAGGAGGATCAACTTTATTCCCTTAATTGTTGAGTATTTTATTTTTTCTTATAATGCATGTAATTTTAAATGAAGAATGTTTTTAGGGGGAGAATCTAATAAGTAGTACGTATTTTTAATTATTTATTTCTAAGCTAGGGAAGATACAATCTTTTAATGATTCCTCAATTGATATTAAAGTAGTAATATTACATAGTTTCATAATTTATGAATTTAACTAATGTGATTGCCGATTCTAGATATCCAGGATAAAGATTATTTCATATTGGTTTGATCTTATTTCATGTTATTTTATAGAAAACATGTTATAGAAGAACATCCCTGGTGATGTTGTGATAGTTTTCCAATATGGGCAATCAGAATTTGAAGAACCATTCTATTGTATTCTCCATACTATATTTTCATGAAATCAAATATTTATGATATCAACGATTATGAAGATAATTAGAAATTTTTTCATTGAGGGGGAGACCAATAAATAATTTTCCAAAATTAATATTTCAATTATTATAAAATCTTATAATTCATGAAATATCTTGAAGATAATGTCATTGGATAGGGTATGTCACACTTAATCTCTAATTATTGGTTATAAGAAAATTACAAAGGGTAGAAATTAAATTAATTAATAGTATATGATATGTGGATGTCCACCCAGGTCTCTTATCCTGCCTATTGCACTTGAATATCTTTGGTCTATTTGTTGGAAGGAGTGCAGAAGTTTCATGTTGATTGTTCATAAAAATATCAACCTATCATTTAGTAATTTCATCCTAGATTGAAAGTTAATAGTCCTTGAATACAGTTATATGGGTTCTCATTTATTATGGTTCATTATTATTTGGTAATGGGAAACATTCTTTTATAAATCAAGTCCTCTTGTTTTCTAGACTAAGCATCACTCAATTTGACTTAGAGTTAAATGAGTGATGGAACATTGCTTAATTATGGAATGATACCCCTTTTTCTATGAAATTTTTATTTCATATCAATAAGGGGGAGAGGAAGTGAAATTATTGAATGAATGCTATTGTGGAGTTATAAGATAATATTTCTACATATTAAAAAATTCATTTAGAAGTGAAGGTATTTCTAAAAAATACAAATGGGTGATTGAAGATCCAACATTGTGTATATCTTATATTTATTGTAAAATAATTTTGATTGGTTGACAATGATCATTAATGAAATAGTATTATTGCATTGATTACAATATGATGAAAATGTTCAAAGTTAATGTCTCTTAGATGAAATCATCAGGTATAGAAATTCCAAGAAGTATATAAATGGTTTTAAGACATTGAACATTATGGTGATGTATGAATAATTGTTATGGATTCAATAAAGATGATTCCTAGAGAATTGTTTTGGATTAATTAATCATTATTCCAAGTGAATTATTATGGATTCAGTGTATTAGATGTCACAGTTTAGAAATTCTCTCAGTTTTTCACTTTGATGATTGATGAATTGATCCTATGTTAAAAATAAATGTGTCATAAGAGTCACATTTATTACAACAATTAATATGGTTGATTTTATGTTCTTTGGAATTTACATTCCAAAAATTAGAGAAGAAGATTCGTTGAACGTAATGCATTCCATTAATGTTTCATGAGAACCATAAAACTGTTAACTTGTGGAACATTGAGATTGTAGTTTTCATGATGGAGAACAATGCCATATAATTAGTTCAAGAAGTTTTAATGATAAATAAATTGTTTGGTGGATTTATATTTGAAGAGATATTGTGAAGGGCTTGAAGAATTGTATTCTAGAGTTCTAAGTGTTGATGTAGCCATTCATTTCATACTGAAATCCACTATATTTTTTTTAACTATGTATGTTTTCGGTGTTTATTTAAAATTATGGATAGCCTACTAAGATGACCAGTCAGCCTCAAACAAGAGAATCTATTGGACTCTAGGACTATCACACCAAAAGGAGGCTAGCGAGGCTAGATCACAGGTGGCATAGAGTGTCTTCTGCTAGCATTGGTCACAGCTAATGTCATGCATGATATGGGCCAATATCCTATAAAGAGGTGGGCACATAGTGTTCCCACAGAACTAGTATGGGGAAAACTAGTTGGGGGAGAGGTCAATTTTGAGCGTCTCCCCACAACACTTGATTTATATATCAAGGAGAGAATGATAGAGATTTCAACAAGGTATGTGTATTTATAAACATTGTTTACTATTATAAATAATTGGAGCGATCAGGTTTGTTCATCTCACCTGATGCCCTGTTTATTTAAATTCACATTGTCTAGATTGATCATCCAAAATAACATATTAAACTCTATATAATTTCTTACTCACTGAACATTGTTCTTTATTTCCCTGTTGAGATTACTTATTCTAAGGATTCATGGAATTCCTATAATAAAAATGTATAACTCTATTCTAATAATGAGAGGTATTCCATTTCCATCCACCAATAGAATCAAACAAAATCTACAACACATGGAATTTTTTCCAAACACCCAACCTCATAGCACAACGACAAAAGCATGGAAGATTCCCCATATAATTACAATTATGTAATTATCAAGGTATTTTATTTCACTCTCGATGCATGTCGTTGAAGGAACCACATTGAAAACATCTAAATTTTCTCTTGGGTCTTGGGGGATGGTTAAGTGATCTAACAGTCTAATTTTGGTTCATAATCCCACCTTGGTAATATGATTCTATATTACATTTTCTCCCAACATTAGATTTCACACCATTTTCCATATTCATCAAAATAATTCCTCCACATGTACTTCCTGAGATGTCTCATTCATCTACTTTAACTCTATTGACCATATAAGAATAATCCATTATACAGAGCATGAAAATCTTCCATCAAATTTTTTTCCTTAACGTTGATTCCAAAATGTGTTCCTTCAATGATGCACCCACATAAAATTCATGTGAAAATAGAAAAATTCATAAATTTATCCACAAACATTATCATAGAAATGTTCTCCAACTTCGAACCGAAAAATTTCATCATTCAATGAATTCTAAATGTGCAAGGATTGATTTTTTTTAACATTTCTTTGAAATCTTCCCATTCCAAACCTTTGACTTGTTTAGTATAAAGTGATAAATACCATCCTTGGAATTCATGATATTCCAATATATACATATCCAACATGATTTTATAGAGTTCTTGTGTGCTAAGAAAATTGATGATTTGATTTATCCTATTTAGCCACACCTCATCCTTCTCTAGCCCTAAATCACCCCATATGTTGGGTGGATTCTACTTCATGTATTGGATAGAATAATCTTCTTTCATTCGTTCATCCCATATATTTCATCTAACCACATCTTTAAAAGCATCCACTATACTCTATACTAGCTATTGGTTCACCTATGTCATAATTGTAAACACATTCTTAGCAGCTTCTTCCATTTGGTTCTTACGCACAGCTACCGGGTTCTATTTTAGAGAAACAAAGAAACCCTACAAGTCTTTCTCTCTAGAAAATAAGGGCTTAAAAATTCCAAATTCTATCCTAGAGAAATTATTACAAAAATCATTCAAAAATTCATCATTCTCTACATTTGAATAATTTTTAAAAATTTCACCATGCATTGAAAAATTAACTCATTTTCAAAAAAATACAACCATTATCTTTTCAAAATCTCCCATATATAAAAAATTTACTCATTTTTAAAAGAAAACCTCATTCAATCTGAATCGTAAATCATTAGTGAAAATGAAATATGCACTCCTAGTGGGATGTTATTTCAACAATGCATGTCATGATCATCTCATTGTATAAACCCATGACAATGAGATTAAACTGCTATAAGTTTTTCCAAAACACCTATGTACCAAACACCATAGTAACTAGAAGATAAATATAAGAAGGATAACTAGGTTTTTTACATAGATACCTTCAATTCCTAAAAAAAACTATTCCTTTCTACCAACCCAACTCAAGTAAAGAACTAGATTGAATTTCTACTCCAAAACTGACACAACTTAATCAAATGGTATGTCAAGGACTAAAAAAGATGATACCACATTTATCACACTAATATTTGGACTGAACAAGACCCGTAAATCTTGTAACATCCCACCCCACCTCATTGGCTTCAGTCGAGGTGGAATTCCAACATTGAATTAAGCAACATTCCAATAGTGCCAAAGGATGTAGAAAAATTTCAAGGGTTTCAATACAATGGAGGGATGATTTTCCCTTAGAAAATAATAAAATCACAACCACAAATTCCATAACCAAAACCACTATAAGATTTTTGATGACAATGTAAAAAAAATCAAATTATACCATTGATACCAAAACCAAACTAAAAAATAGTACCACAATAGAAGACTACTAACATCAATGTACATAATGGAAAACAAATCCAATCGAAACATAGAAGACATCAAAGATAGGAATCCATGATCCAACTCCAACTCCATGTATCAAAGAGAATGACTGAAGAAGATTGATTCTTTCCATTTACTTGTGTCTCAATAAATAAAATCATCAAAAGCACCAAAGTTCCACAGAATGGGCGAGTAATGAATTCTATTATATTTCCCCCAATGACTTCCCTACTAATGCAATACGGATAGAACAAGTTAGCACAAATATATAAGACAATTTATATAATTTTTTTAAAAATTTTACATAGATTAAATTGAATCCAACCATTTTCAGGCCTAAATTTTTTTCCACCATAATAGTTTTCTAAGGAAATAAAACAAAACATTATTTAAAACATTTCGAATTGCTTTTTGGAATACCCATTCTATCGTTCACCACATAGAAACCCATGCATTCTTCTCTAATAGTTTTATACTCTTTAGTTGTCCTTTTCCATCCACTATGTCATGAATAAGTGGCCAGTCCTGTTATTCCCAAATGACACACACTTCTTATCCAAGTTCATGTACCTTTGTACCCAAATGGTATATTCCAAATATTTAGGGTCATGTAAAAATCATGAACCCACACAACCCATGTACGCCCAAACAATTAAAAACAAACCTATTAAAAACATTTAAATTAAACCATTCCTTTAAAAAAACATTTCCAACAAACCATTTTCCCAAATCCAAAAAACCATATTTTAAAATCAAGAAACAAATCAATTTTCACAACCAATTTCGAAGAAAAACCCCAAACCATCAACAAAGAGGGCTTCAACCATGCTTTTCACACCAATTTCACAAAAATAAATTATGATATTTAAAAATTTTGAAACTAATCATTCTATTTAGAATTATAGGATTTGAGGGTTATGCCACCTACCAAGAGTGTTTTGGAAAAAACAAAGAACATCCTCAAAACACCCACAACACCCGGTTGAATCTATAAAAACCCACCTTACATCTTTCCCAATATCATAAAAATGACAAATCTAACATTTATTTACATAAAAAACCATATTTCTATCCAAATAATACAATATCTAAGAATATAATAATGTTAGGAAAGTATATCTAAAAAAAATGAGAAAATACCACACAAGGAGACTTACCAAGGGAATCGGGCATCGATACACCATGAAATGGCTTCAGATCACTTCCAAATTGATATGGAAAGAATCCTGGCCTTTAGGACGAATAAATAATCAGTTGGTGTTGAATTGGAGCCCAAATGATGAGTTTAAAAATAATCCCAACCAAAATACAGTTTTTTAGTATCTTGTTTTGAAACCGTGAACGATTAGTCACGCGATTAGGGAAACCGTGTACTGACCATGTTCTAGTATCTTCCATGGGGAGTACCTTTCACAGTTGGCCACACATTTAGAAAAATCATTTTCCAACTAGGAAAATACTCTATTTACTACTTTTAATTATTACTCCTAGGTAGTCACACAATTTTTCCAAACTGTTCACCTAACCAGAGCCCCATTTTTCATTGTGTGGGGTTTCCCATAGGAGTTTCACAGCTTTCACTAACTGTGGTCAAACTTTGCGCAAATATAAAATCCCCATGAACATTCCAAAATTATTCCAAACCCTCCAAAAAAATACCCACACACTTTCAATACATATAATACATAAATAAAGGGTTACAATCTAGAAACTGTGGTTGTTACAATGAAAGATCACTACACCATATAATTAGTGTATTATTGGTTAAAGATGAATAAATGGTTATATATTTTTATATTTGAAGAGAAATTGTGAAGGTATTGAATATTTTTTTGGATTCATATCATTTTACGTCATTCATGAGCAATTCTCCATGTTGTTAACTCTGAATATTGGAGAATTGATCCTAATTTCTAAGTACATGTGTCATAACAGACACATTGATTACAACAAAGAAGATGGTTTATTTGATGTTTTTGGAATTTCAATTCCAAAAAGTATTGAATAAGTTTAATTGAGGTGCATGTGGTATTTTACTATTGCATGAGAACAATGGAAGTGCTATCTTAAGGAATATTGATATTTCAGTTTTCATAATGGAGAACCACTCAATATAATTAGTGCATGAATGGTTAATGATTAAGAAATTTTTAGATTACTTTATATATGAATGGAAATTGTGAAGGGATTGAAGAATCATTGTGGATTCAGAGCATAGATGTCATGCATGAGCTATTATCCATTTTTGTTAATTTTATGATTGGTGAACTAGTCCTATGTTCAAATTACATGTGTCATAAGTGCAACATTTTTTAGAAAAAAGAAGAAGGTTAATTTTATTTTATTTGGAATTTATTTTCCAAAAGGGATTTAAGTATAAGAATTTAGGATAATGTAATATTTTAATGTTTCATGAAATCAATTAAATTGTTAAATTGAGGAAAATTGAGATAGTATTTTTTATAATAGAGAACCACACCATATAATTAGTGCATGAAGGGTTAATGATGAATAAATGTTTATATGGATTTATATATAAAGATAAATTGAGAAGGGATAGAAGAATTGTTATGGATTCATATAATTGGATTTAAATATTGAGAAATTCTCCATTTTTATTAATTTTTACGACTGATGAACTGATACTAATATCAAAATACATCTGTCCAATGTCACACGTTGTTTTTAAAAAAGAATAAGTATGGTTTTATGTTTATTGGATTTTTTATTCCAAAAAGTATAGAATAAGAGGAATTTAAGGTCATGTAGTGTTTTATTGTTTCATGAGAACCATGAAAGTGTTATCTTTAGAAACTTTGATCTTGTAGTTTTCATAAAAAAGGACCAGGCCATATAATAAGGGCATGAAGGATTAAATATTCTGAAATCATTAGATGGATTTTTATTTGAATGAAAATTGTGAAGGGATTGAATAATGATATTCTGGAGTTATTATTATGGATATATCCATGAATTTAATATTGAAATCCAATATATACATAGCTTTTTAACTTGATTTTTGTTGGGGTGTTTTTAATGTATGGGTTGATCTAACTTCCCAGCCTCAAATGAGAGCTTATACGAGACACTGGGTCGATACGTTCAAAAAATTACATCTGGGTAAGCATGTAGGTAGTATCAAATGTCATGTGGAGGCCATGGGTACCCCCATAGGCATTAATGACGTGGAAAAATATCTCACAATGAATTGGGAATAGATAATTCCAATAGAACTGGTATATGGTGGTATAGGGAGGGGTAGAGGGGAATTATGATCCACTCCACACAGTGATTGATTTATATTGTGTGGATAAACCGAGAGAGGATTCGATTTGGGATTGGGTTTAGTGTGTGATGTTCACCAGTTCAAATAATTTGATAGATCATGGTTTTCCATCACATCTCACACCTGCTCATTTAAATTCATGTTTTCTGTTCTCCCACGACCTTTGCTTTGAAAATAGGGCACACACTTATCACCCAATGTCATCATCTATCACCTAGATTCCCACAACAACACCATTATCTAATAAAATATGTCAACCATACAACCAATGAGCAAATAAAATTCCCCCATGATTATTCTATGTTATAAATAATGGTATGAACATAATTGAAATATCATGAAACTACATTTTCATGACTATAAATTCAAGAGGCAAGCCCTCTCTGAACAAAAATGAGTTGAAGGGGGGCCATTCAACAATTTGAGTTCCATTGATGAACTTCATGGGTTTAGGAAGATGATATTAATGTGTAAATGAATACATGAATGTGATATGAACACCATAAATAAATATTCTTATAATTAAGGAATAACATTATGAAATGCAGCATAACTTTATGGGTGTTTGTAGAATTAAAAGCTAAGTCATTCATCAAGTTAAATAGATTATTCAAATGGAATAATGATCTGGATTTGAATATGATATAATGTTTTTATCCCTTTACAATAAATGTAGATCAACATCGACCAAGATGTTCTACTACTTCTCATATTAATTCAAGAGATCGCATTTTTAGGAAAAAAGGAGCATCAACGAAGAACCCTTTTGTGTAGGAAGGCAATGAGTTTTGTGAAACATTGAGGACTCATGAATAAGGGTATTACCTTGAGAAAATATTTTTTCATGAATGAGAAGAATCAGTGGACATGAAAAAGGTGTTTACAAACTCTTCATGATTTGTGAATGTGTTTAGTTTCACAATGACTTCTCCTTCCAGGAAGAAGAAATACGGAAAACACACAACTAGTGTGTAGACACCCTTGTCGTGCTTCGGGAAGAAGAACTACTTCCATGAATATTACTACTCAACACATAGTGAATGAGGTATTTACTATAACGATGTTTTATTATGATTTTCCAAATATAATCCATTACATGAATATGTTGTGTATCTAGTTGATACATAGTGGATCGATAAGAAAAAACATACACAGTTTGTTTATGAAAAAAGAACCAGATAGGAACCTAAGTGAATACATTCTTGAGTAAGGAAGTAACTCATATTTCATGGGTTTTCATATGACATCAAAAGTATTTATGAATATATCATTGATGTTAAGGATTGAAAACTGGAAGAAATATCCAACATGATCATTGAACGTTACACGTTGATTTAGAAAAAATTTAAGCTACATGAATATAATGATGAATGAATGAAGAATTTATGGGAAGATAATATGATTATTATTGAAGGTCATAAAATCTTCCAAAAAATAAAATGTCTAGAATTGGTAGATCAGTTGGTTAGTATTGAGAAGACACATTTTGACACTTCACAAAAAAGGAGATAGTTTCTAAAAGTACTCAATGATCATTGGAGTATAATAAGGTAGAATGAACACCAACATGTTACAATAATATCCTGACTTCATTAAACGATCTATCAAAAATAGATGTGAAGAATAATGTATCATCCATACAAACTTATAATATTTATTCTAAACAAGTTATCATGAAAAATGTAGGTTGTAACGAGAAATATGAACCATTATGGATCAATAAATATTATAAAAACCCTATCACCATGAATAATGTAGATAGGAAAGAAATTATGGAATATGGGTTCTATTAGAGAGCATAAAAAAATCATGAAGAATTCCAAAAAATATAATATAGAATATATCTTGAAATCAAGATTTTTGGGTCAAGGATGGTGTTAAAAGTTATTTGGTTATTGTGCATAATATTTATGGAACAATCCAAATAATTTAGATGGATAAATTAATCCTATCTAAAAGGGTAGAATTCATGAGTATAATAAACAACATCAATAGATCCAGAAGCATCTTTATAATCTAGATAGATTTATAATTCTTGATAACATTTCTGAAGTATGAAATCAGAGTGGTCAAAAAGTCCGAACATGCCCATCCCAACATGTATACAAATATCTTAAGAAAATAAGATCACAAAATGACACATGGAATGAAGGATAAACCTTGGTAATATATCATAAAATTGTTGTGAATAAAAATCATCCCATTAAGGTACCAAAGAAGAATGGTAAGAAAACCATGGATTCCAAATCCAATAATTTGAAGGGTAGTGCTCCCAAATGAACTAATAAGCGGGATAAAACTAAGAAGAAACCATGTGGAAGATCCAAAATTTCACCCACAGTTCATAATGACTTGTTAGTTATCTGGCACGATGATTTTGAGTAAATTAGAAATATGGAATATGAACAATAAAAATATAGAAAAAAATGTAATGAAAATATTCCACATGATGTGGAAAAATTTCCTGAGTGTTTATTAATATAATGAAATTCTAGTGTTATATAAGTTCTGTGTGAGAGATGTAAGAAATATGGGATCATTATAAAAGATTGTTTAACTTTACTATTATAACAAGAATAATTCGTCAAGAAGAGAAATAATGTATCATTAATGAAGTGTATGAAGAAGAAATATTGTACAAACAAATTAGAATAGGATGTGAATAGATCCATATTACCTCAATATTAATCAAAACCGATATTTAGTTTTCCAAGAATGAACACTATAGAAAATGAAGCAATTTTTTCGAGATGATCATGTCAATATTTCTATTCATATTAATGAGGTAAGGAGGATCCAACTTATTCCCTTAATATTTGAGTATTGTGTTTTTTTCTTATAATTTAGTTATTTTTTGTTGAAGCATGTTCTCAGGGGGAGAACCTGAGAGGTAGTAAGTGATGTGAACTCTTTATATCTAAGATGAAGAAGATAATATCCTTGAATGACTCCTAAATTGATAGTAAAATACTATTATGTTGGAGGATCATCCTTCATAATTTTGAATAATGTGGTTCCCTATTTTGGATATCACAGATATAGAAGATTCCATCGTGGGTTGATCTTATTTCTTAGTATTATGTTGAAAATATGTTATAAAAGATTATCCGTGGTGAAGTTATGATAGATATACAATATGGACTATCAGAAGTTCAAGACCCATTATCCGGTATTTTCCATACTATAATTTCATTAAATCAATTTTTGAGGATATCATCCTTTATTAATACAATGAGAAATATTTCCCTTGAGGGGGATACAAATAAATATGCTTCTTTAATTATTATTTCCGTTAGTATGAAATCCAAATATTCTATAAACCGCATGAAGATCATATCATTAGAAAAAGGTATGTCTCTATTGATCTCTCATCATTGGTTATCGAAAATAAAAAAAATACAATGGGGTATAAATTAAATTAATGAATTCCAAATTAAATTTCGATGTCCCCCATGGTCTTGTATAATATATATTTCACTTGAATGTTTTTATCAATTTTTTAATTGAGTGTAGGTGTTTCATGTTGATTTTTCATAAAAACATTAATCTTGCATTCAATAATTTCATCCCATAACGAAAGTGTATAATCCTAGAAATAATGTATAGGATTTCTCATTTCATAAGGTATCATGATCAGTTGGTAATGTATAGATATTTTGTCTAAATAAAATCAATTTGTTTTATACACCAAGAGCAACTCAAGTAGAATTAGAGTGAAATGGTGGATCACAAATTTCTTAATTATGGAATGATACCCAATCACCATGAACTTTTTATTTCATTTCAATAGGGGTAGATAAAGTGAAATTAAGGTTTAAAAGGTAAAGGGGAGATATAATATAATAACTCAAAATATTAACACAACAATTTGGAAATAACATTGGAGGAATTTCCAACAATACAAAGGGGTAGATTGAAAAGCCCACATTTTTATGGAATGTATTTTTTCAGATGATTTTTTTAGAATACAATGACGAAAAATGAAATATGAATTTTACATTGATTCCAATATGATGAAAAAGATCTAATGTTAATGTAACTTTGATAAGGTCCTCAAGTTTTGAAATTCAAAGAAACATGTAAATGTTTTTAAGACATTGAGTTTCATGGTGATTCTTGGAGAATTTTTTTCCTTCCTTCACAATGATTACATGAGAATTTTTATGTATTCCATTATCATGATTCCTGGATAAATGTAACAGATTTGAATCATTGTATGTTATTTTTGAAAAATTATCCATGTTGTTAACTCCAGTGACTGATGAACTAATACTAGATTCAAAATACATGCATCATAAGAGATACATTTTTTACAAAAAAGAAGAAGTTTTATTTGATGTTCTTTGGAATTTATTTTCCAAAATGTATATATGAATAGTAATTTATGGTCATATAGTATTTTAATGTTTAATGTGAGCCATGAAAGTGTTAACTTATGGAACATTTATATTGAATATTACTTGAAGGAAAACTGTGCAATATAATTATTGAATGAATGGTTAAAGATGAAGAAATGGTTAGGTGGGTTTTCATTTGAAGAAAAATTGTGAATGTATTGAATGTTTTTATGGATTCATAGAATTGGATTTCATGCTTGTGAAATTATCCATGTTGTTATCTGGGATGAATGATGAAATAATTCGATGTTCAAAATAAATTTGTCAAAAATGACATACTTTTTACGTCAAAGTAGTAGGATTACTTGAAATTATTTGGAATATATTTTCCAAAATCTATAGAAGAAGAGGAATTGAAGGAAATGCAATATTTTTATATTGCATGAGAACCATTTGAGGTCTAACATGAGGAAAAATGAGATTATATATTTCGTAAAGGAGAAATATTCCATATAATTAGTGAATGAATGGTTAGAGATAATGAAATGGTTAGATGGATTTTTAATTAAAGAGAAATTATGAAGGCCTTGATGAATTTTGTAATGGAGTTCAATGTGTAGAGTAGGAAAATAATTTTATATTGAATTCCATTATATACAATGTCTTTTCACTAAGTATTTTTTGGTGATTTATTTAAAAAGAATGGTCTATGATGACAAGCCAGCCTCAACTAAGAGCTTATGCAGGACACTGGGTTGACTATGCCCAAAGGAGGCCAACCATGAAAACATACGTAGGTGGAATAGAGTGCCTTGTGATAGCCATGGGTATGCCCAAAGGCTTTCCTGATGTGGTTCAATATCCCACAATGAAGTGGGATCATAGGGCATGTGCAAAAATTGAATTGAGAACTACCAGGGGAGGGGAAAATTTTGATCATCTCTCTATAAAACTTGATTTATATAGTGTGTAGTAGAATCTGTGATCATGTGAAAGGTGATTACAACCATGTTGTTCTTTAGGAAGGTGCCCATTTCCACAATAATTTCTACTTTTACAAAGAAGAAATACTGCTGGCACACAACTAGTGTGTAAACTCCCTTGTCATGTTTCAAAAAGTAGAACTAGTTCGATGAAGCCTACTGATCAAGCCATAGTGCATGAAATTTTTTACTCTTATGGTGTTTCCTGAAGATGTTCTACATATAAAAAAACATCAATATACCATGTATCCAGTTGATACACAATAGACAGATAAGATCAAACCTAAAATTTATATTCGTTCTAAGAGAACCAAAAGTGCACCTAAGTGCATACATGCACGAGAAAAAGAAGAATTCATATAGTTTGAGATTTCATAAGACACCAAGTGCATGAATTCACAAACTGTTGTTAAAAATAGGTTAAGAAAACCAAACGTGGTTGTTGAGTGATGGGGGAGAGAATGAAGGGAGGATGAAGAAGCTTCATGTGTTTTTACATAAACAAAGAGAAGTAAGTCCAATGTCTAACTTTTTAAAATGATTTGAAGAATTAAAAATTCCATGAATAAAGGTTTTACTTAAAAAAATACATAAAATGATAATGATGAAAATTGATATGGGAAATGCCCATGAACCCTGAAATTATTATGTTAATAATTCAAGAGGATAATAATAAGAGGTTATGAAATATTATTCATGCATGAAATATCCTTGGAGGTATAGTGAAATTTAGTTGAAAAAACATTTTCTACACCCATAAAAATATAATAGAAATGATACTAAATTAAATGTTCATATAGTGTATCAAAGAAGAATAATTTCATTGTGATGATGCTAAGATGATTTGACATTAATTGATTTAATAATCATAATGTAATTTTGGGATACTAGAATCAATAAGAAGAAGAGGGCTCAGTGAGGTTGGTATTTCATTGAAGAAGAAACAGAAAAGAAGAGAAGAAGATTTGGTGACCAAATTTATATCTACTGATTATAATTTTGGTTATATAGAATTAAGTATTCATCAGTTACAAACACATTTATATTATTTTGACTAGTAAAAGAAAAATATTGGTAATCAATTATTTTTTTTGGGAAGAGGTAAGAATAGTTACTTGAATTATACTAAAAAAGTAAAAAAGTGAAGAAGAATGTTGTGTAAGAACAAATAAGATCTGTGAGATCCATCATGTCTCAACAAGTGGAATAATCTATTGGTTTTATAAACCATTATCAACAAAAAGTTGGGAGTCCTCATAGGTAGTATAGATATCCATCTATGTGATATAAACCAGTTACTTCTAATTTAATATAGTATATTCCAAGTCAAAGTTTCTTTATTACATATTGTATCCGAACATAAATGCTTCCTTTCATGTGGTTTTGTGGTGAGGATTATTTCTAGACCATGCCAAGGACTAGCTACTCTTACTGAGTACTGAACCATGAAAAAATATAGTTTTCTTGTCTTTAATTCATTAATATTTTTTCATGTTGTAGGTAAAAGAGAATAAAATAATTTAGATCCTAAAAGGTCAATGAGGTAAAAGGATAAAATGTGGAACTGGATTAAAATGTCTCCAACCTCGATTCACCCCCCCACTCTAATTGTTAGACATATCCCAAAATAGTCCATTTACATGTATTGAGTGTCTTATGGAATGCAAAGAGAAAGCGGTGTATCCAATATTAGGATTGGTTATAGGAAAAATGTGATTAATGATTGGGGCCATGCATCGACAATATTCTTGACTACATGAGGCATGGCTGGTGAATACACTCCAAACGTAATTGTAAACAATGAATTAGAGATTTCGTACCTATATTGTGTCTCTTCTTCTTGAAAGAGATCCTCAGGGTGAGAAAACAGCTATATGCATCCATGTCCTCATTTTTCATTATAATATTAATGCACATGTATAATAGAATGATACAGTGAACATCTATAGAATCATTCAAATTCATCTCATAATGTTTTAACTTTTCATCACTATCCTTATTCCCATGCACCATAGGAAATGGTTCATCCAACACATAAAATCTCATTTTAAGGTGAAGGATAACTCATAGGTGACTTTTTCACTATTGGAAATTTTTGTCAGTGATAAGGTTTTCCTTATCAAGTACAGAGAGAAATGATATGTTTGATTTTATTTTATGTTTGTTTTTAATAAATAATATATAAATAATTAAAGTACTTTATCAGATAAAATATAGACCAATAAATAAATAATATATTTATTAATCTCCCACTATTTTATCAAAACCCAACAACCCTCACCATTGGATTTATAATATCATCTTTCATGGATATTCAAGTGGTATGTATCCATATTTCCCTTCTCATTACCCCAATGTTTATTGTTCAAGAAACATTAAAGGTTTTGGGTAGTCATTCCAAATTCCAAATTCATTGACACGTTGTTCCTTGATCATTGGAGGAGACACCCCAACCCTAAAATCCATAATTGGATTTCCTCAATCCTTGCCTCCCTATTACAGAATGTCATGCTTTGGAAGTGAACCATTGATGTAAACTAAGTAATTTCAACCCATAAATTCATGTTAAAATTCCTCAATAATTTAAACACCCCAACATTGGATGATATGGAACATTGAACTATGGTTCGATTTACACTGAGGTAGTGGATGGATATTATAAGGACCCAGCCTTAATCATTACTTAATCATGAATTAAATGAATTATTCACATAGAGGATCTTTTCAGGTTTATAGTTTTAGGCAATTAGGACATAACTATTACATCTCATAGATTATAAAGTAGACACTTCTACTCAGCTTCCATTTTTTTCACACAATAAAAACTCGTGAACACAAGAGTCATGTCTAGTTCATTTTTTTTAGACAGTCTGACATTTCCTTGATCCAATCCATGACCCTATTCAACTTTATGTCCTATTAAAAAAATTTCCAAAAAACTTGGGATGAGCATAAAAATCTCAGTAAGGGTTATAACTATATAGAAAGAAAAAATTAGTACATTTATACATAAGAATCAATGAAATCATACTTTACTCATAAAACATAAGCAATTTTACATACCTCATGAAATCTTAAGATTTACAAATAACTCATAGAAATCATAAGACATAAAGGTAACTTGAGGCATTCATAACACTCTTACATAGGGAGTTACCCTCATGGTTAAATTTGGAATACCCACCAAAGTATATTCCTTAAATCTCTTCGGATAAACCTTAACGTTTAACTCCTTCGCGATACCCAATGCATTAGAGAGATACATCGTGCTCACCCGCCATTAGTTTATCAAGGAACCACCCGTCTTCATAACAATTCCCAAGAACCATAACATAATCATATCATATAAAACATGCATAAAAGAAACATAAAATTTCAAGACTGCAATAACAATATATCCTTTTAATATATTGAAATAATTAATCCAATCTAAAAATAATTTTCAAACCCATTTACAAAATTTAATAAAGATATTTTTGAATTAAAGTGTCCCATAACACTTTGAAGCTTTTAAAATTTTAAACCATTAATATCCATATAAATAATCCATAAAAACATTTTGAAAACATGGATATTAATGAGAAATATTTATAAGAATAAATCATTTAAACATTTAAAATGATATTTCAGTTAAAGGGATTTCAAAAAAATGACAGACTCTTGAATACAATAATTGAGGAATAAAATTTAATCAGAACTTTATAATATCATGAGAATAAAGAGATTCGTGGTATAATATTACAAAGGACAGTATATACACCATATAAGTGTGAATTTGTGCATAACAACAATGAAGCCTCAACAGATATGTAAAATGAGATGAAATCCCTTATAAAGAAGGTATCCTTAAATTAAGGATAAATCAATCTCATAAATATATGTGACAAATATAAATACACCCAATATAAGTGGATAGTCATTTTAAAACAATCAATGGTCATTCACACATATTCAAAGGATGACATATTCAGTAACTACATGTTGAACCCAATGAAATCGAAATTGGGTTAAGAAGTTCCCTCGGTAAAATTCGACAGCATAACAACATCACTTTAAAATTCATAAAATTAGTTGATGAGAGAGAAAATGGTATCTCATCACATGGAAATAAAATTTACATCAATAACGATATAGAATAACATATACCAACAAAAAAAGATGTAAATTAAAATACATAACAAAAGAAGTCTTTTAAAAAGAGGAGGGTGAAAGGTTCCCTTACCGATTTGGGAAACTTTCGAAACGTACACCCCATGAAAGAAGGGTCATACAATGAAGATGTAACTACCAATAAATGAGAGTATATTATACAAATAGTAAAATAATTGTCAGTACATATACCACACAAAATGATATAGTGGCCAATGTAGCATGAATCTCACAGGAATAAAAAGTGACATGAAAATCCCCTTACGAAAATTCGGCAGCCTAACGGCGCCACATAAAACTACTAAAAATGGATTGATGAGATAAAATAGGGTCTCTCATCATATTAACAGAATATTTACAGCAATATTAATATAAGATAACATCCCCCAACATAATAAAGCGGATCTTGATGTAAGTTACATAAAAAGAATACTTAAAAATAAAGAGAGAGGTAGGATCCCTTACCTCATGTCCGACATGAATCGATCATTATTTAATCTCCTGAATAATAAAATTTGGTCATTTTATAATTTCTTAAGGAACTTCTTCAAAGATTATTATTCATTCCATATCACATATTATAATGTTATAATAATTGGTTAATAAAGTGAGTTCATATCAGACGTTTTTGTCGATGTTCGGTACGTGAGTAAAAATTGAACTTGTTGGAAAAGAATTTTCCATATAGTTATAAGTACATCATCTACAGAATATAATTGATGTTTTAAATATAATATATATCCATTATATATTCATTTTATACTATTCCATAACATTTGGAGATAAAAAATTAAAAGCACCGTTCATGGAGATGGTAGGCCGTACGTATGCATGAACGCTACTTTCATTTTTTTGTCATATTAATGGAATTAAAGTTAAAAAAGAGATATATATATTATAATTCCAGAATGATATCCATCATTTAGATTTAATATATGTCATATATATCCATTATATATATGTACTTATAGTAGTACATAACATTTGGAGATAAGAAATGAAATGTACCATTCATGGAGACGGTAAGTCGTACGTACGCATGAACGCTACTTTCATTTCATTGGAACATTAATGGGATTAAAAATAGATGAGATATATATATTATAATTCCATTATAGTATATATGTTATATAGATCACATAATTTCAAAAATTCCATTCATTATACATACTATGTATTTCATGAACGAGTCACATCACTTGAGGGGGCGGTAGTCCACACTTTCTCATATGAAATTATCGCATTTGCACAACATGAAAAGAATAAAGATATATTTTAAATATAAAATACAGAAGCCTATAGAAAACAAAAATACCATATATATCATATATGAAATACAGTGACATCATAATGTCCAACTTTAAAGGTGTTAAAAAAATATTGATCAATCATCGTTTCGTGAGGCAGTAATTCGCCATCCACAAAAACAATATGTTCTTTATCCATTAGACAGATGTGTGTGTAAGTGTAGCTCGAATCCTTATTATAAAAACATACAAGTATATTTATGATACTGGTTTTGTTAAAAAAATAAAGGAATAAAAAATGTTAAGGGGGTTGGAGAAGCAAAATGAAACCAAAAAAACACAAGGGAATACATTACCTTTAAATCGGGTAACTCTTTTTGATTTGAGCTCAAAGGCTTCCTTGGAAAGGATTCTTACAAAAGGCGAGGCTTCAATGATGAAGAGAGGGATTTGGAGAGATTAAATGGACAGGGTTTTACCGATCCAATGGCTTGAGATGTGTGGGTAATGTGGTAGAGCTGGGGGCCTTTTATAAGAGGAGAGGAGGGGCACTCTTGGAAAGATATAAAATATTACTTTATTATAAAATTATTTTCGGATTTTAAATGTCCCAAAAGGATATATTTCGAGGCTAAGATTATAAGGTTTCTAAATTCACCCATCCAATAGGTTTTCGACAAGTTTAAGATATGTATTTCACCCTATCTTTTCATTTTATTTAAATCGTTCATTTATGAGGTAATCACTGCATCATCACAGTGTCATAAATAAATAAATTAATTTAATGTCTAAAAATAATAAAAAAATTATCATGGTGTAGGAAATATTTTAATATTTCTAATTAATATATATAGTCAAATATATGACTTCTATTACCACATGTAAAAATTTGTTTAGTAAAACAACACATGTTTGTGACATTTTAATTTTAACTTTAAATAAAAAGTTATTAATGTCATTTTCCAACCAAAGAGGCTCCATGGGGTGCCCAAGATGACCCATGGATTTTCATGGGCGTCCATGACTCATACAATAAGGGTAGGACATATGTCAAGGTCATTTCTTATTATTAAAACATTATTTTAACCTTAAATTCCACTAATTACCTTTAATCGTGATTAATAATACTTAAAATTTACTATTCACCAAAAAATTATTTTAATCTCATTGAACCACATTTTACTTCCTAATGACAACCATGTCTGTAGTATTTTTGAAAATCAACTCACAGATGTGGTAAAATTTAATTTAAACGAAAAATCTGTTTCTTTAACTACCACTTAGTGGTTTCACTATTCATAAAAAATTGATGTTTTTCAGAAAATTACCAAAAATTCACCCGAAGCTATATTTGATATTCCAGATTCAAAAATGATGTATATTTTACAAAATTAAAATCATATAAGTAGAATTAATTTATTTAATAATTAATTCCCGCTGTCAAAACAAATACCGTGTTTTTAAGAAACAGTATCTATTAAAAGATTGACAGATGTTTAAGTCCAATTTCAAAGTGAAATTAATTCCAATGACCACTATTGGATTAAATGGTAAAAATATAGTACAATTTAACTTTAAAATCAATTCAAAATATAATATAATCATATATATAAATTATATTAAAAAGTGGTTTTGAATTAAAATACAACATTTTTCAAAAATCATTAAAAAATGAACTTTATCGGAAAAATATCAACAATATACACAAAGTAAATTTTGATGTCCCGATTCTAAAGAAGAATTTTTTTTTGTCAAATATAACACCTAAAATTTTGAATAAGTTGATTTAAAAGAGGTTCGCCATCAAAAGGCGGTTAATCGACCATTTAAAGAATATTAGAATGTTTACGCTTAAAATTGGATTCATTCGCATTTTTAATCATCTAACATTTATAAGATAAAAGTAAAAATATTTTACAAACATATATAATAATATTTTAGTTAGTTCCATTCATTTCCGCCATTACAATGGCTAGGCATTCACTACCATTTAAAATAATATCATTTTATTATTATAGAGCAACGTAAGATTTAAAAGAAACTCATTGTTGCGTATTGGGTACTCCATCGAGCATAGTGTTCCATTTAATGTAATATTAATACTTTATTAAAACAAATATGGATAAATATAAAAATTTCATATTCATTATTTACCTGGGGTGTTACATACTTCCCCCCTTTGGGAAATTGCGTCCTGGCAATTTTAAAATTGTGCTTGGAAACTTCATTAAATGTCCCACATCAGAGCAGGAGTCAGTAAAACTATCACTTTAAAATAAAGAATGAGAAGTACAAAGGTCACCCGAGTTAACCCATACTAGGATTCCATGTAGGAAAACATGAATATAGAAGAAAAAAAGGGTCATGTTCTGAGGGAGAGTGTTAGAAAACATGTTTAGGAGAAAGTTAACCATAAGAAAACCACAAACATGTGGTGGGTTAAACTGTATTCGATTCCCCAGTAGGAAAAGTTAATAGAAAACATTTTTGTTTTAAGTTACATTTCATTGAGGAATTTATTTTTGATCTCAAGGAAACATATGTACTTGTCATGTTGACTTTCATCATTTACTATATTTCTTACAAAAACACATACTTTCCCCAAATGACGAGCATTTAGGATGACTTGTTCACATTAAGAGCGCTATAATCAAATTATAGAGAATCACCTAATCCACAAAAGAGAACTATATATTTCCAATGTCTTTAGACCCATCCCAAAACAAAAATCCAAAATGGTTAGTAAAATATCAGATAATCTAGAAAAGGATAACCCTTTATAAAAAGAAAATCTATTCTTAATCTCGAAAATTTGTCCAACAAAACCCAAAGTTCAATGAAGACCATTCGATAATCAATTTGTCCAAAAAATTCTTCAAATTAAACCAATTTAAGATTGAAACCCAAATATTTGAATGATTTAACCACATAGTCTTCCAAGGTATAAAAATAACATTTATCTCCAAATAACATTAGTTTCTCTTAAAGTCTCATATTGAAAAGTAATTAACCTAATCATATATCCTCCATGATAGGTTAATAATTTCCATAGATAACCCAAAATAAACTTACTCTTTATTAATAAAATAATACAACTAAAATGAATAAGTGATAATAACCAGAGAGTTCACGTAGTGCAGTGGTAGGCGATAAATATCAGTCGCACATTGGTTGTGGGTTTGATTCCGTCAGTTTTGTCTGACGTGATGGGTTGTCACACGGTTTACGTGTTGCCCTTTTTCAAAAACAATATAATAATTAAAACATTATCCAAAAAGAGATAAAATCTTCAAAAATAAGCATAAAATAATTTAACCTCATTTTTATCTCATGCCTTTCAGTTCCCATCATAACATATAGTAACCCATAATTACCTCAAAAGTAAGGATCATATAAACCCTAATGGTTACCTTTATAATTATTACCTGAACTTCCACATCGATTGGTCTTCTCGTGCATGATGCATTATAGAACTTACCATGGTTCAAGTGGTTGATCATGACTCCTTGATAGTTAGTTTAGAAAAACCACGAGTTTCCTCATTGAATTCCCCATTTCATCCAGTCTCTTAATTAGAGAACCACCACGGTTTCCTTTAAACCCATTGTCACTTTGGTTCCTGCTAGATCCATTAATTTAATAAAACTATAAATGTCAGTGTGAGTATATCAACAAAACCATCATGTACTAATGAGGAAGATAAACACTAAGATATACTTACTCATTCACTTTATCTAAAACTCGGACTATTTCTGAAATCCTAACCATTATGACAATGTCACTTATGCTTAGAGAATACCCTAACCTCTAAAGTTATCTAAACTGACCTCTGATACCAAATATAAGACCCCGGCCTTAAACATTACATAATCATGAATTAAATTAATAATTCAAATAGAGGGTCTTTTCAGGTTTAGAGTTTTAGAGAATTAGGACATAACTATTACATCTCAAAGATTACAAAGTAAACACATCTACTTTGCTTCAATTTTTTTTCACAGAATAAAAATTCATGAACACAAGAGTCATGTCTAGTTCCTTGTTTTAGGCAGCCTGACATTTTCTTGATCCCATCCTTGACCCTATTCATTTTATGTCCTGTGAAAAACATTTCAAAAAAACATGGGATGAGCATAAAAAGCTCAGTAAGGGTGATAACAATACAGAAAGAAAACATTAGTCCATGTATACATAAGAATCAATGAAATCATAATTTACTCATAAAAGATAATCAATTTAACATACCTCATGAAATCATAAGATTTTCGAATAACTCATATAAATCATAATACATAAAGGTAACTTGAGGCATTCATAACACTCTTTCGTAGGGAGTAACCCTCATGGTTACGTTTGGAATACCCATCAAAGTATATTCCCTAAATATTTTCGGAGATACCTTAATGTTTAACTCCTTCGTGTTACCCAATGCAGTGGAGAGCTCTATCGTGCTCAACCGCCATTAGTTTATCACGGAACCACCCATGTTCATAGAAATTCCCAAGAACCATAACATAATCGTATCACATAAAACATGCAGAAAGGAAACATAAAATTCCCACACTGTAATAACAATATAACATTGTATGATATTGAAATAATGAATCCATTCTAAAAACCATTTTCAAACCCATTTAAAACATTTAATAAAGAGATTTTTTAATCCAAGTGTCCCATAACACTTTGAAGCATTGAAAATTTTAAAATTAATATCCATATAAATAATCCATAATACCATTTTTGAAAACATGGATATAAATGAGAAATATTTATAATAATAAATAATCAAAACATTTAATACGATATTTTAGTTAAAGGGTTTTTAACAAAATGAAAGACACTTGAATACAATAATTAAGGAATAACATTTAATCAGAAAATTATTATATAATGACAATAAAGGGATTAATGATATAATATTCCAAAGTATAGTATATACACCATATAATAGAGAATTTGTGCATAATAACAATGAAGCCTCAATAGAAATGTAAATCGAAATGAAATCCCTTATAACGAAGGTATCCTTAAATTAGGGATAAATCAATCACATAATTATGTATGACAAATATAAATACACCCAATATAAGTGGATATTAATTTTAAAACAATTAAAGGTTATTCACACATATTCAAGGGATTACATATTCCGTTAATACATGTTGGACCCAAAGAAATTGAAATTGGGTTAGGATGTTGCCTTGGTAAAATTCAATAGCCTAAGGACGTCACATTAAAATTCATAAAATTAGTTGATGAGAGAGAAAATGGTATATAATCACTTGGACATAAAGTTTACATCAATAAGGATATATAATAACATATCCCAACATAAAAATATGTAAATTAAAAGGCATAAAAAAGTTGTCTTTTAAAAAAAGGAGGGTGAAAGGTCCCCTTACTGATTTGGGAAACTTTTGAAATGTACACCCCATGAAAGAAGGGTCATACAATGAAGATATAAGTACCCATAAATCAGAGTATATTAGAAAAATAGTAAAATAATGGTCAGTACATACACCACACAATATGAAATAGTGTCCAATGTAGCATGAATCTCATAGGAATAAAAATTGAGATGAAAATCCACTTATGAAAATTTGGCAGCCTAACAGCGCCACATAAAACTCCAAAAATCGATTGATGAGATAAAATAGGGTCTCTCATGATATTTACATAAAATATGTAGAAAGATTAATATAAAAGAAAATCCCCCTACATAATAAATAGGATCTTAAAGTAAGTTACATAAAAAGAGTACTTAAAAATAATGAGCGAGGTAGGATCCCTTACCTCGTGTCCGACATGACTCGATCATTCATTAATCTCCTGAATAATAAAATTTGGTCAATTTATAATTTCTAAAGGACCTAATTTAAGTATTATTATTCATTTCATATCACATATTATAATGTTATAATAATTATTTAATAAATTGAGTTCATATCAGACGTTTTTGTCGATGTTCGGTACATGGGTAAAAATTGAACTTGTTGGAAATGTATTTTCCATGTAGTTATAGGTACATCATCTAAAGAATAGTATTGATGTTTTAAATATCATATATATCAATTATATATTCATTTTATACAATTCCATATCATTTGGAGATAAAACATTAAAAGCATCATTATGGAGATGGTAGGCCGTACGTACGCATGAACGCTACATTCAATTTTTTGTCATATTAAGGGAATTAAAGTTAAAAGAGAGATATATATATATTATAATTCCATAATGATATACATCATTTAGATGTAATATATGAAATATATATCCATTATATATATGTACTTATAGTAGTACATAACATTTGGAGACAAGAAATGAAATTTACCGTTCAAGGAGACGGTAAGCCGTACGTACGCATGAACACAACTTTCATTTCTTTGGCACATTAATGGAATTAAAAATAGATGATATATATATTTATATATATATATATTATAATTCCATTATAATATATATGTTATACAGGTCACATAAGTTCATCAATTTCATTCTTTATGCATTCCATGTATTTCAAGAACGAGTCACATCACTTGAGGGGGCAGTAGTCCACACTTCCTCATATGAAATTATCGGATTTGCACAACATGAAAAGAATAAAGGTATGTTTTAAATATAAAATACAGAAGAATATAGAAATCATAAATACCATATATATCATATATAAAATACATTTACATCATAATGGCCACATTTAAAGATGTTAAAATAATATTGAACAATCATCGTTTCGTGAGGTAGTAATTCACCGTCCACATAAACAATATGTTCTTTAACCATTAGACAGATGGATGTGTAATTTTAGATCGATTCCTTCTTAAAAAAACACCCAAGTATTTTTATGATATTTGTGTTTTTAAAAAACAAAGGAATAAAAAATGTTAAGGCGGTTGGAGAAGCAAAATAAAACAAAAAACACAAGGGAATACATTACCTCTAAATCAGGTAACTTTTTTGATTTGAGCTCAAAGGCTTCCTTGGAAAGGATTATTCCCAAATGTGCGGATTCAAGGATGAAGAGAGGGATGTGTTGAGATGAAATGGGTAGGGTTTGGACGATACAAAGTCCTGAGACGTGTGGGTAATGTGGTATAGGTGGGGCCTTTTATAAGAGGATAGGAGGGGCACTCTTGGAAAGATATAAAATATTACTTTATTATAAACTGATTTTCGGATTTTAAATGCCCAAAAAGGATATATTTCGAGGATAAGGTCATAAGGTTTCTAAATTCACCCATAAAATTGGTTTGTGACAAGTTTAAGACTTATATTTCACCCTATCTTCTCATTTTATTTAAATCGTTCATTTATGAGGTAATCACTGCATCATCACGGTGTCTTAAATAAATTATTTAATTTAATGTCTAAAAATTATAAAAAAAATATAATGATGTAGGAAATCTTTTTAGATCTCTAATGAAAATTTATAGTCCAAAATATTACTTCTATATCCCCATGTAAAAATTGTTTTAGTAAAACAACACATGTTTGTGCATTTTAATTTTAACTTTAAATAAAAAGGTATTAATGTCATTTTCCAACCAAAGTGGCTCCATGGGGTCCCCAAGTTGACCATGGATTCTCTTGGTCGTACATGAATCATCCAATAAATGTAGTACATTTTTCAGGTTCATTTCATATTAATAAAACATTATTTTTACCTTAAATTACACTTATTAACTTTAATCGCGATTAATAAAATGTAAAAGTTACTATTCACCAAAAAATTATTTTAATCTCATTGAACCACATTTTGCTTCCTAATGAAAAAAATGTATGTTGTATTTCTGAAAATCAAATCACAGAAGTGGTAAAATTTCATTTAAATGAAAATTCTGTTTCTTTAACTACCACTTAGTTGTTTTACTATTCATCAAAAATTGAAGTATTTCAGAAAATTACAAAAAATTGACCTTAAGAAATATTTTATATTCCTAATTAAAAATTGATGTCTATTTTACAAAATTCAAATCATATAATTTGCATTAATTAAATTAATAATTAATTCCGGCTGTCAAAACAAATACCGTGTTTTTAAGAAACAATATCTATTAGAAGATTGGCATTAGTTTAAGTCCAATTTCAAAGTGAAATTAATTCAAATGACCAATACTGGATTAAATGGTAAAAATATATTATAATTTCACTTTAAAATCAATTAAAAAGATAATCTAATCATATATATATTAGATTAAAAAGAGGTTTTGAATTAAAATACATCATTTTTCACTATTCACTAAAAAATGAACATTATCGAAAAAATACCAAAAATTTACACAAAGAAAATTTTGATGTCCCAATTCTAAAGAAGAATTTTATTTTTTCAAATATAACACATAAAAGTTCCAAAAACTGGATTTAATATAGGTTTTCCATCAAAAGGCGGTTAATCGACCTTTTAAAGAATATTAGAATGTTTACGCTTAAAATTGGATTCATTCACATTTTTAATCCTCTAACATTTATTAGATAAAAGTAAAAATATTTGACAAACATATATAATCATATTTTAGATACTTCCATTCATTCCCGCCATTACAATGGCTAGACATTAACTACCATTTAATATAATATCATTTTATTATTAGAGTGCAACATAATATTCTAAAGAAACTCATTGTTGCGTATTGGGTACGCCATCAAGCATAGTGTTCCCTTTAAAGTAATATTAATACATTATTCACCAATACAGATAAATATAAAAATGTCATATTCTTTATTTACCTGGGATATTACATCCTTCCCCCCTTTTGGGAATTGCATCTTCGCAATTTTAATATTGGAATCGAAAACTTCATTGAAAGTATCACATCAGAGGAAGAGTCAGTAAAACTATAACGTTAGAATAAAGAATGAGAGGTACAAAGGTCACCTGAGTTATCCCATGCTAGGATTCCATGTAGGAAAACATGGATATGGAAGAAAAAACAAAGGGTCATGTTTTGAAGGATATTGATAGAAAACATGTTTACGAGAATGTAAACCATAAGAAAACCACAAAATTGTGGTGGGTTAAAAGGTATTCGATTCCCCAGTAGGAAAAGTTATTAGACAAAATTTTTGTTTTAAGTTTATTTTCATTGAGGAATATATTTTTTATCATAAGGAAACATACGTACTTGTCATGTTGACTTTCAAATTTTACTAGATTTCTTACACAAACTCATATTTCCCCAAATGACGAGCATTAAGGATGACTTGTTCACATTAAGAGCACTATAATCAACTTATAGAGAATAACCTAATACACAAAAGAGAACTATATATTTCCCATGTCTTTAGACCCTTCCCAAAACCAAAATCCAAAATGGATACTACAAGATCAGATAATCCATAAAAGGATAACCCTTTATAAAAAGAAAATATATTCTTAATCTCCAAAATTTGTCCAACAAAACCCTATGTTCAATGAAGACCATTCGATGAAAAATTTGTCCAAAAAATTCTTCAATGTAAACCAATCTATGATTGAAAACCAAATATTTTAAGGATTTAATAACATAGTCTTCCAAGGTATAAAATTAACATTTATCTCCAAATAACATTAATTTTTCTTAATGTCTCATATTGAAAAGTAATTAACCTAATCATATATCCTCCATGATAGGATAATAATTTCAATAGATAACCCAAAATAAACATACTCTTAATTAATAAAATCATCTAAATAAAAATAATAAGTCATACTAACCAGGGACTTCACGTAGTCCAGTGGTAGGCGATAAATACCAGTCGCACTTTGGTTGTGGGTTCGATTCTGACAACTTTGTCCGACGCGACGGGTTTTCACACAGTCTGCATGTTGTCTTTTTTCCAAAACTATATAATCCTTAAAAAATTATACAAAAAGAGATAAAATCTTCAAAAATAACCATAACGTAATTTAACCTCAATTTTATCTCATGCCTATTATTTTCCATCATAAAATATAGTATAACATAATTACCTCAAACGTAAGAATCATATAAACCCTAATGGTTACCTTTATAAGTATTACATAAACATCCACATCGATTGTTCTTCTCGTACATGATGCATTACAAAACTTACCAAGGTTCAAGTGGCTGATCATGACTCCTTGATAGTTGGTTTAGAACAACCAAGAGCTTCTTCATTGAATTCCCCATTTCATCCAGTCTCTTAATCAGAGAACCACCATAGTTTCCTTCAAACCCATAGTCACATTGGTACCTGCTAGATCCATCCATTTACAAAAACAAAAAATGTCATTGTGAGTATATCAACAAAACCATCATGTACTAATGAGGAAGATAAACACTAAGATATACTTAATAATTCTCTTTATCTAAAACTAGGACTCTTTCTGAAATCCTAACCATTATGGCAATGTCAATAATTCATAGAGAATACCATAACCTCTAATGTTATCTAAACCGACCTCTGATACCAACTATATGGCCCCGACCTTAAACATTATATAATCATGAATTAAATGAATAATTCACATAGAGGATCTTTTCAGGTTTAGAGTTTTAGAGAATTAGGACATAACTATTACATCTCAACGATTACAAAGTAGACTAATCTACACAGCTTCCATTTTTTTTCACAGAATAAAAACTCATGAACACAAGAGTCATGTCTAGATACTTGATTTAGATAGCCTGACATTTCCTTGATCCCATCCTTGACCATATTCATCTTTATTTCCAGTGAAAAACTTTTCAAAAAAACATGGGATGAGAATAAAATGTTCAGTAAGGGTGATAACAATACAGAAAGAAAACATTAGTCCATGTATACATAAGAATCAATTAAATCATACTTTACTCATAAAACATAAGAAATTTAACATACCTCATGAAATCATAATATTTACGAATAACTAATAAAAATCATAAGACATTAAGGTAACTTGAGGCATTCATAACACTCTTACGTAGGTAGTAACACTCATGGTTACGTTTGGGATACCCATCAAAGTATATTCCCTAAATATATTCTGAGAAACATTAACGTTTAACTCCTTTGCGTTACCCAATGCATTGGAGAGCGATATCGTGCTCACCCGCCATTAGTTTATCACAGAACCACCCGTCTTCCTAAAAATGCCCAAGAACCATAACATAATCATATCACATAAAACATGGATAATGGAAAAATAACATTCTCACACTGCAATAACAATATAACATTTTAAGATATTGAAATAATGAATCATTTCAAAAAACTATTTTCAAACCCATTTAAAACATTTAATAAAGAGATTTTTGAATCCAAGTGTCCCATAACAATTTGAATCTTTTATAATTTTAAAATTTAATATCCATAAAAATAATCCAGGAAATCATTTTGAAAACATGGATATTAATGAGAAATATTTATAATAATAAATCATTAAAATATTTAATACAATATTTTAGTTAAAGGGTTTTTAACAAAATGAGAGACACTTGAATACAATAATTGAGGAATAACATTTAATCAGAACTTTATAATATCATGAGAATAAAGGGATTCATGATATAATATTCCAATGGACAGTATATACACCATATAATAGTGAATTTTTGCATAACATCAATGAAGCCTCAATAGAAATGTAAAATGAAATGAAATCCCTTATAAAGAAGGTATCCTTAAATTAAGGATAGATCAATCTCATAATTATGTATGAAAAATATAAATACACCCAATATAAGTGGATATTAATATTAAAACAATCAAAGGTCATTCACAAATATTAAAATGATTACATATTCATTAACTACATGTTGAACCCAAAGAAATCGAAATTGGGTTAAGAAGTTCCCTTGGTAAAATTTGACAACCTAACGACGTCACTTTAAAATTCATAAAATTAGTTGAGGAGAGGGAAAATGGTATCTCATCACTTGGACATAAAATTTACATCAATAAGGATATATAATAATAGATCATGAAATAAAAATATGTAAATTAAAAGACGTAACAAAAGAAGTCTTTTAAAAAAAAGAGGGTGGAAGGTTCCCCTACCGATTTGAGCAACTTTCGAAACATACACCCCATGAAAGAAGGGTCATACAATGAAGATGTAACTACCCATAAATGAGAGTATATTTTACAAATATTAAAATAATGGGAAGTAAATACACCACACAAAATGAAATAGTGTCCAAATTAGCATGAATCTCACAGGAATAAAAAGTGACATGAAAAGCCACTTATGAAAATTCGACAGCCTAACGACACCACATAAAACGTCCAAAAATGGATTGATAAGATAAAATAGGGTCTCTCATTGTATTAACATAAAATTTACTGAAATTTTAATATAAAAGAACATCCCCCAACATATGAAATAGGAGCTTAAAGAAAGTTACATAAAAAAGAGTACTTAAAAATAAAGAGAGAGGTAGGATCCCTTACCTCGTGTCCGACATGACTCGATCGTTCTTTAATCTCCTGAATAATTAAATTTGGTCAATCTATATTTTCATAATGACTTCCTTTAAATATTATTATTCAGTTCATATCACATATTATAATGTTATAATAATTGGTTTATAATGTGAGTTCATATCAGACGTTTTTGTCGGTGTTCGGTACATGAGTAAAAATTGAAATTGTTGGATAAGAAATTTCCATGTAGTTATAGGTAAATCATCTACAGAATAGTATTGATGTTTTAAATATCATATATAACCAGTATATATTCATTTTATACAATTCCATAACATTTGGTGATAAAAAAATTAAAAGCATCGTTCATGGCGACGGTAGGGCTTACGTACGCATGAACGTTACTTTCATTTTTTTGTCATATTAATGGAATTAATGTTAAAAGAGAGAGATATATATTATAATTCCAGAATTAGAACCATCATTTAGATGTAATATATGAAATAAATATCCATTATATATATGTATTTATAGTATTACATAACACTTGGGGATTAGAAATGAAATGTACCGTTCATGGAGACGGTAAGCCGTACGTACGCATGAACGCTACTTTCATTTCATTGGCACATTAATGAGATTAAAAATAGATGATATATATATATATATTATAATTCCATTATAATATATATTTTATATATATCACATAAGTTCATCAATTTCATTCTTTATACATTCCATATATTGCATGAACGAGTCACATCACTTGAGGGGGTGGTAGTCCACATTTCCTCATATGAAATTATCACAATTGCACAAAAGTTATTGTATAAAGGTAAGTTTTATATATAAAATAAATAAGCATATAGAAAAAATAAATACCATATATATCATATAAAAAATATAGTGACATCATAATGGCCACCTTTAAAGGTGTTAAAAAAATATTGAACAATCATCGTTTCGTGAAGCA
Organism: Viscum album; assembly: GCA_963277665.1. Taxonomy (NCBI): domain Eukaryota; kingdom Viridiplantae; phylum Streptophyta; class Magnoliopsida; order Santalales; family Viscaceae; genus Viscum; species Viscum album. The sequence continues at coordinate 1,587,029,155 of OY728151.1, read as the reverse complement.
GTAATTCGCCATCCACAGAAACAGTATGTTGTTTAACCATTAGACGGATTTGTGTGTTAGTGAAGCACGAATATTTCTTATAAAAACATCCAAGTATATTTATGATACTTGTTTTCTTACAAAATAAATGAATAAAAAATGTTAAGGGGGTTGGAGAAGCAAAATAAAAAAACACAAGGGAAGACATTACCTTTAAATCGGGTAACACTTTTTGATTTGAGCTCAAAGGCTTCCTTAGAATGGATTCTGCCCAAAGTTTAGGTTTCAATGATTAATATAGGGATGTGGAGAGATGAAATAGTGAGGGGTTGGAAGAGAAAAAGTATTGAGAGGTGTGCGTAATGTGGTAGAGGTGAGGGCCTTTTATAAGAGGAGAGGAGGGGGACTCTGGGAATGTTATAAAATATTACTTTATTATAAAATTATTTTCGGATTTTAAATGTCCCAAAAGGATATATTTCGAGGATAAGATGATAATGTTTTAAAATCCACACATAAAATAAGTTTTTGACAAGTGTATGACTTAGATTTCCCCATATCTTCACATTTTATTTAAATCGTTCATTTATGAGGTAATCCCTGCATCATCACGGTGTCATAAATAAATAAATTAATATAATGTCTAAAAAATATAAAAAAACTATCATGATTTATGAAATATTGTTATCTTTATTAGGAATATTTATAGTCAATAATATGACTTTTCTAACCCCATGTAAAAATTGTTTTAGTAAAACAACACATGTTTGTGACAATTTAAAAATTCACTTTAAATAAAAAGGTATTAATGTCATTTTCCAACCAAAGTGGCTCCATGGGGTCCCCAAGTTGACCCATGGATTTGTTTGGTCGTCCATGACTCATACAATAAGTGTAGGACATGTGTGAAGGTCATTTCATATTATTAAAACATTATTTTTACCTTAAATTACACTAATTACCTTTAATTATGATTAATAAAACATAAAAGTTACTATTCACCAAAAAATTATTTTAATCTCATTGAACCACATTTTACTTCTTAATGAAAACCATGTATGTTTTATTTTTAAATATCAAATAACAGAAGTGGTAAATTTTCATTTAAACGAAAAATCAGTTTCTTTAACTACCACTTAGTGGTTTCACTATTCATAAAAAATTGATGTTTTTTCCAAAAATTACAAACAATTTACCCAAAGATATATTTAATATTCCGAATTCAAAAATGGTGTCTATTTTAAATAATTCAAAACATATAAGTTGCATTAATTAATTTAATAATTATTTCCCGCTGTCAAAACAAATAGCGTGTTTTTAAGAAACAATATCTATTAAAAGATTGACACTAGTTTATGTCTAATTTCAAAGTGAAATTAATTAAAATGACAACTATTGGATTAAATGGTAAAAATATATTATAATTTCACTTTAAAACCAATTCAAAACATAATCTAATAATATATATAAATTAGATTAAAAAGAGGTTTTGAATTAAAATACAATATTTTTCACTATTCATTAAAAAAATGAACTTTATTAGATAAATACCATAAAATTACCCAATGTAAATTTTGATGTCCCAATTATAAAGAAGAATTTTATTTTGACAAATATAACACATAAAATTTTCAAAATCTCGATTTAAAAGAGGTTCGCCATCAAACGGAAGTTAATAGACCTTTTAAAGAATATTAGAATGTTTACGCTTAAAATTGGATTCATTCGCATTTTTAATCCTCTAACATTTATTGGATAAAAGAAAAAATATTTGACAAACATATATAGTCATTTTGTAGTTAGTTCCGTTCATTCTTCCCATTACAATGGCTAGGTGTTCACTACCATTTAAAATAATATCATTTTATTATTAGAGTGCAACGTAAGATTTCAAAGAAACTCATGTTGCGTATTGGGTACGCCATAATGAATAGTGGTCCCTTTAAAGTAATATTAATACTTTATTCAAAAATATGGATAAATATAAAAATTTCATATTCTTTATTTACCTGGGGTGTTACAGCTATATCGACTTAATATATATTGTTGAGGTTTTTTGTCCTTTTCATGGGAAAATTTACAATTATTATCTTTATCAAATTCCCGGTAATAGATAGTGGGTTTACCTAAGTAATTAACCAAGTATTAGAGAAAATTTATTCATAATCTAGTTTAGTTTAGTTCTATCTTACATGCTTGTAAATTCATCAATTATGTGATTGTGACAAATCATCCATAATGAAATTACCATACAACTTGATAGAAAAATAAAAATAAATCAATATGATCATGAAATTTACTAATGAATAGTGTATCTAGTAGTTGATAAAATAATCATAGACTTAGGATAAAAACACATTGAACCAATTATTCATCATGTTACAACATTCCACCTGTCCTCCCATGTATATATGATGGATTGTTTTTTCCTTGGATGAAAACATTAACCACCTCCACATACATGGGAGCTTTATTCTTCACATTTTCTTTTACTCACATGAATGTGTTGGGAAAAGGGTTTTACTTAAAAGAAGCTATTGTCACACACACCCTTACATAATAAGAGGAGAGTAGGCACGCAGACCAAAAATTTATGATGATAATAAATTAAATAAAACCAATCACATAAAATGGTCTGGTCTATGATTCAGATCATCAACATGCATACAACGAATTATGAATTTAATTAATCTTGTGGTCAATTATCAATCATTTTTATTTAATATAAATCATGCAAGAATCCAATAATTATCTTATTTAAATAATCTATTATTTTATCATGTTTCTAATCTAAATTTTCTTGATACTTTTATCCATCATAATTTTAATCAAACTAAATAATTTCATTTGAAATTAGTTATGTTCAAAAATGTACCTTGGAGGAAATATATTGAATAGCCTTCTAATTATATCAAAAAAGTATTATTCAATTACACTGCTTACTCTTATTACACATGGAATGCACGAATTATCATGTACCTTCTTGACATCTACTTAACTTTAATGATTACATGAATTACATTAACTTTCAGTCGTGTGTTATGATCCAATTCACATGAATTAACAACTATAATGTGACTCATATATCATATGCATATTTGAACATTGTTTTTATTTTAATTAAACATATATATATATTAAAAACATGTCACATGGCATGTCCTGTCATCTTAATTACCACACATAATAATATGTCAATAAACATTCAATATTATATTAAATAAATTTAATATTTGTGTAATTTGGTATAAGTACATAGCGTGTGTATTTTAGGTACAATGAATCTACATGTATCTATGTATATCATAGGAACATGCCTACGAACTTTGAATGTAAATCAATCCTTGGAAAATGGTGTACACATCGTATCCAATGGGATATGTGGCGAGTGACCTCCTAATTACAAGGTCCTTAGTCAGGTAATCCAGGTTTGAAATACACAGAATCATTTTGACTTAAGAGGACTACACATTGTTCACATCGGCTGCACAGTGTGTTCTCTGGATGACCATGTGCCAGAAAAGCCCGATAAACATGCAGTGTAAGTTATAAATGCATTGTGTTTCATCAATGAAAACAACACGAATTAATTCCAAATTAATTCCTGATGCATTGAACAAAAAAAATGACATGTAAAACTGTGTTATCGATCTAGAATCCTTATTACCATTGGATGAGTTCTTCAATTTTATTTAATTTATAAAATTATACGTATTGATTAGATCGATGAGAAACGAAGGAGGACAAAATGGATCTTACAATTTGGATTGATAAAACGATTAGACGTGAATTTAAAATAAAATAAAAAATCATAAATAAATCAACGATCTTTATATAGTTCTAAATAATAATGTGACCACTCTGATGCAACTTGAAGGTTTATGTTATAGTGGAATCATATTATGGGTCCTTACAAACATTTCTTTTTCTCATGATTGATGAACAATTTGATATCTACATGATGAGAAACTTATGTTCAACAGAATTGAATCAATGAAGATAGAAAGTATAAATCACACCGGAACTAGAAGGGAGAATAATGACATATTATTTATAATTAATTTTATTAATTAAAAAATTATATTTGATGAAATTCATTCTTCATTGATTTATCAAGAAATATATATATGTTCCGTCGTCATTTCATTGTAGGAATCATGTATAGATTCCCTCAATCACTGATCCACACATGTTTAATAAAACACAAGACAACGTCAAAGGAATATTCAAGTACTAGAACTACATATACTTTTTCATGTATCGTCCACCTTTGATCCCCATGAGAACTACTTCCAAATCATTCTCCTTGATCTCTCTTGACATGAGAGGATTCGGTGGGGGAAGATTGATCTCTGTTCTTAAGAGCGTCCTTGGAGAGGATAGCTCTCTAGGGCTTTAAAGGATTCTCCAAATTCATTCTCCACAACAAAAACATATGATTTGTTTCTTATGAAAATAATATAATTGGGTATATATATTCTTATGATTACAAAAAAATAATTACACAAGTGTGCCTTATTATTTATCTAATCTCATAAAGAAGCCGATGTCAAAAAATATTATTTTTATTATTTATCGACATGTTATTAACATTGAAAATTAAATTAATTATTATTTAATAAACTAATATTCAATATTATTATTTATCACTAGACCTAAAAACATGGTCTATCATTCCACAATAATATTTTTTGGGCCATGTATCATGAATATTTATTTATTAAATAAATATAACTAACTTATTCTCCTATAAATAAAAAAATATTATATTTATTAAAAAAACATAAATATTAATATAACACTATGTCAATAGATTTATTTAGGCTATATCATTTCCATCAAAGGGCATGAGATATAAACTTCTGATAAAGAACAAAAGAGATAAATCCATTCTCACATTATTCATTAACGCAATAATACTCATGACACACCCAACATATGCTACCTCATCACGAATATATGTCATCAACGTTTTCTTTAATACATCAAAGTACAAGACTTATAATATTCATTATTAATATTCATAATGTCTAAGGATTAATACACACATTTTTCTATGGGAATATCAAAGGACACATATAAATTTGGATTTCCTACCATCAAGCCTCATTCTCATAATATCCTACACCAGATATTACCAAGGGAATACACCATGAGAAGGTGCCTCAAATTTCTATGAGTATCCACACCTGGTAGCATGTATCATTATTGTCCATAAAATTATATCATGTTTCTATCAAACATATATTCAAGAACATTTTTGCAGCACTTCTGGGTTCCAATAATATAAGTTATACCTACCTGTGAGGGGCGATGTCTACTACTCTTATTCATATCTTATATAAATATGTCGAAAAAAATTAGTCCCCCACTAATCCAGAACAAATATACTCAAACCCCTTGAACAACCCACTACCCCCTTCCCCCTGGGTATACCTCTCCCATATTGAATTAAAATGAGGATCCCAATTACACCTCGGTGAAGGAAAAAAAACGTCGGATGTGGAAGAGGAAACCAATGAGGGACTATAGAAGCTATGTAAATTTGTCAGAAAATAGTGGGTCTGAATGACACCTGGAGGATTATTTAGTTTCTGAGGAATTCCCCAAAATATGTAGGGTAATGGAATATGGATCCCTACATGAAAACTCATAGGTGAATGCTGGAACCGTCTTGGTCATGAAATCCTAATGATTAGTTAGGATGCTTCGACATCAATGCGATAAAAATTTCCCTTATATGGTTTTCATTTATAAAAACATATTGGAATGTAAGGACATGGATGGTATCATGATAAAAGAAATATTTTAAGGCTTCATTTGGGTTTCCCATATTGTCTATTCAGGGGGCTTTTCCTCCATTGGAAAGAATACATGGATGTCAGAATCTCCTCCTTCTCCCCAAACCACATGTTTGCCTCCATTCACTGGCCTAATAGCCCAACCTGGACATTTGTGGGTTTCTATCGTTGGCCATCTCAATGTGGAAAATGGTAATCAAAGAGGATTCAAAAATCCATGATCTAAAGAAGACTAAGGAAAAGAGTTCTAGTGGGGAAGATGAAGTAGGAGACCTTCAGAAGGTCTCAATTGCTGAAGATACGAATATGTGCGATTAATAGTGGTGTGAATCACAAAACGTGCAACAAACGCGATCAACGGAGGATGAAGCTATGAGTTTAGGAGGTACTGAAGTAATATTGAATGTTTCATAGTTTAGATTTCATAAAAATTACAAGGAGAAATAAGAAGACTTTTTGGATTATTTTTTTGGGGAGTACTCAAAGTGTAACGTTGATATATTACTATAGGAGGTTGTTACTATATAGTTGTAGGGAGGTGAGGATGTTTTAGGAAACATGAATTTTTTTTTGAACATCTCAAGAATGGTTAGACAAAGAGTAAACCCTCTCAAATCTATTTTCCCCAGAAGTGAGACTTTTGGATACACAGCAGATTACAAATAATAGGATGACATGTACTGCAGTTCATGAAACCAACAATGTTGAGTTCTCATTTTCTACAAGTCTAATTTCAGTGGGCATAATTGTTGTCTCTTTGGTGTTATGTTTCTTAAATCTTGTAGTACAAACTGAAGTCTCTTAGCTACTCACCATTTTCCACATTGAAGTGTCTATTAGATATTATGTCTTTACATACATTGAATACACAATAGTCTTGGAGGACATGATTGTATGAATCACCACATATTCATTATATAGGAATGGGTATTTTTTGTGAATATTCTATCCAATATCATTATGGAAACCAGTTTCATGAAATCGGACATGAGTTAACAGATTGAAGAGGGACTGTGTGAAAGGGGTTAGTGAGACAGAGTCCATGATGAAAATAGTGAATGGGGTAGAAGCTAAGGGATCACCTCAGTCAATTATATTTTATGAAAATAGATTCCTCGACCAGGTGGAGAGAACCATGGAAAATTCATATATAAATGGGAACACCATTAGAGGAGTAAAGTGACTGAGTGCCCAAGTTTGTGATGGATTATAGCATGGATAAGATTCTTGGTGAGTCAAATATAAACATGCTTGTTGGTATTTTTTTAACCTATTATTTTACAGATATAAATATTCATGTTTGTAGTGTTGTTTTTAACCAGTAATGTAATATTTGTTTCCTCCTACCCTGTAATGTAACCTTTGTTTCCTCCTACCATGTAATGTATTCTTCGTTTCCTCCTACCCTGTAATGTAATCGTTGTTTCCACCAACCATGTAATGTAATCATTGTTTCATCCTACTATGTAATGTAATATTTGTTTCCTCATATCGTGTAATGTAACCTTTATTTCCACCTACCCCATAAGGTAATCTTTGATTCCCCAAACACTGTAATGTAATATTTGTTTCCTCCTACACCGTAATGTAATCATGGATTCCTCCAATCATGTATTTTAAGCTTCGTTTCCACTTACCCCATAATGTATTATTTGTTTCCTCCTACCATGTAACGTGATCATTGTTTCCTTCTACCATGTAATGTAATCTTTGTTTCCTCTTACCGTGTAATGTCATCATTGTTTCCTCCTACATTGTAATGTAATATTTTTTTACATCTAATCAGTGATCTTATCTTTGTTAAAATAGTCTAACCATTTCTACCTCTCTATTTCTATTTCAATAATATCTCAGAAGTCCAATAAAATGCATTCCCCAAATGAGGTTGTTCTAGAGTATTTATAGGAAAATCACCACTGACCTAACTTTTATTAAAAACCTCTATTTTGCAACTACGTTATGTGTTTCATTTCATCCAATTGGTGTTTATTTTTTCATGAAAACTGAGTTCCTTGAGATTTCGATCATAATGTAGTTGACAGGATGATCCAATAAATCTTAGAAGCATGACTAGAGAAAACTGACGCGGTGGCATGGAGAAATTGGTTAGCATGTAATTTGGTGTTGGCAGGGAAAAGAATATGATGTGCAGATAATATTAGATGTCTATATATAAATTGATCAAATGATCAGATTATGGGGAAAAACATTTCGGACGGCTGAGACATTCTCACGACCTAGATTATAATCCCCCAGATTGCACGGTTGGGGCTTCTCCGTAGCTAAAATGAACCACTAAAATATTCTCCCTCATCAAAATTATTTACTATTATTTGGAGCCTTTATAACACATGGTACATACTTATAGATGAAGTCTTATTAATAAAAGTCATATATCCACTCCTATGAATTCATGTTTCGTGCTCTTCTACTGAATCCTTCAACCTTTTAACCCTGTTGGAACCATACTAACTTGTTTCTTCTTGGGGTTGGATGACCGAAAAATTTAACCATCCTTCATACAACATAACTAGTAAATCGAAATTCACAACAAGATTCAATTCCAATCATACACAATCATTCTTCATACAACGTAACTGAAATTTTTCTTTGTTCCACTTCCCCTACATGCACTCCCTATGAGCACACAAGACACTCTCTTCATATGACCCACCCGTAATGGCTAACTAGGGGTTAAATTCCCACCTATACAGTGTCGACAGCCCCCCATGCACACACATGTCACTCTCTTCCTCTACCTATACATGAGCTACCTATAGGCCCTTTTCTTATAATTAATCCATGAAAAAAACAAATATTTCATTTCAAGACAAATTCACACATAGATTCAATGTCCACCATACACAATGGTTCTCCATAAAACATAAAAAATATTTTATCATTGTTCCTCTGACACTACATATGCTTCCTGTGAGCAAACTAGCCACTCTCTTCCTTAGCCCACCCCCAATGGCAGTCTAGGGGTCAACTTCCCAACAAAGTAGTTTCGGTAGGCCCCTTTTCTGTAGGCACTTTTTTAAATTTAAACCATTAAAAAACCAAATATTTCATATATATAAAAATTCACTCTAATATTCAATGCCATGAATGCACTTCCAGTTTTTTCTAAAAGTAAAATTTTCTCCCCTTCTATTTCGAAATTTTCATTAAAAAAAGAATCATTTCCTTTCAAGTGACAAGATTCAATTTCCAGGATTTCAAAATATCAAAGAAATACCTTATCATAATATCATATATTCATGTGATACACGTTGTGATCAACTCTTGTATTTGTTCAACTTTTCTCCCCCTAAAGGGTCGAGCATCATCCATCAACTTCATCGTCAATGAAATTCTCCATGAATGATCTTCAAGAATAATTTTACAAGACATTGAAATAAATAACTCCATGACGGATATCCTTATGAATGATGTATAATATTTTCGTAACACTCATATCATTAGGAATCCCCCTTAATAAAAGAAAATATGTCTGTGACAACTTTGAAAGGAACACTGTTTATATATTTTTTTATTTCTAAATACAAATCATGGAGTGATTAAATAAATTATACTTATTACTAATTGAATGATACACATCAAAAGGATCATTATCGATGGATTTAATATATACAAATAAAAGACAACCATTATCACTCTATTCAGATTGTGATAAACCCTCATTATTCTATAAATTCTTTCTCAGTTTCATACGACTTTCATATTTCTGTTCTTCATTGTTTTTTTAGAGACCTCTATGTTGGCACTGACAGAGATAAGAAATGAACATACCATCTGAAACAACTCTATTACTTCATTAAATTCAAAAATTAACTTCATATAAGTCAGATAAAAACAACCATTACAATAATATAGATCCAATCAAAGGTTTAACCTATTCTATCATACCAATTTAAGTGTCCATTGGTTCATGAAAGTACACTGTGAGGGGGTGAATTAGTGTTCACAAATTTTACCAATATTTCATTTCTTCTCTCTTACATCTTTTTAATCTGAACCATTACACTCGTTATAATGATGGACCATCCCTGTTTATAAAGGCAATTATACAACATGAAAGACATAAATAAAATTTATCTCAACATAGAATACGATTACAAGGTTCTCAAATGAGATAGGTGACTATGTACTTACTGTGTTCGGGATGCTTTGAGACACATATTCTCCACTATAAATCCATAAAAATTTACAAATGTGTTGGTCATGTAACACCCCAAAAAACAAGGTTGGTAGGTATGAACTTTTCCAACAATATATAGGAATCCCACCAATGTTCAATATAATGGAGTCCAAATTTTTTTCTACAATTTAAACATTGAATACAATGAGAAATATCAGAAGATCCTTTTGGTGTCACTGCAATACAAAATTGATCCTCCACTTCATGCCACTGAAACAAACCTATTATGCGCTTTCTCACTTCAACTGAAAATCTATGACTTCCTATGAATATAATCAACAACACTACATTCAAGTCATTTCAATATGATCTCCTAAATAAGTTGAATTTATCACTTCCACGTCAATTCACTGAAATATTAGAATGAAAAACTAAATATACATCAATGACCAATAAATATTCTTATTCTATTCTTCACTAAAAATTATTGACTCATCTCAACTCAATTATTACACTCAACAACATAGTGTGTTCTCTATGCATGCGATTCTCATCATAACTTGCAGATATTAAATTCATGTAATTATCCCCACTATTTTTATGTCTTCTTAATGAAATAATAAATGCACAACCATATATATTCTCTTGAACTTCTTTGTGAATGAACATTTTGAAACAACATACAAGAAAATATTATTCTCTCTATAATCACCTTCATACTTCCATCCATTCATTATTTCACGTAAATGCATACTTCTACACACACATATTTTTAAAAATAACCCATATTGTCTGCAATCTTATTCATGTTTTTATATACCACATATGCATGATCATACTCACTGTCTTCACACACACATTGAAAACAACATAGCTGCCACATTTATGTTTCTTTGTACAAACACTTTGTATGAACATAAAAATATATTTTTATCCAATATTATCAAATCATAAGTCATCACATCTGCATGGGAACACATATACACAAATGAACTATTCAAAGTGTGTCAAGAAAATGAACACTGCCTTCTCAAATAAAGATCTTATGTTTTTGGACTTCTCCTTCAGATTCACTGTAGTTCTACCTTCATGTATGAAAACCAGAATGGGATTTGGTTTTTAATGCCTGCAAGTCATTGTGAATAGGTGGGTGTGAATCACATTATATAAATTCTAATTCTTAATTAATGAATTGGAACATTCATCATGGAAGAAATGTGGGCTAAAATGCATACATATTTGCACAAACCAGGGAGGCATGTAAATAAATCAACCTGATATTAATGCTGCGAACAGTTACCCATTATGAGTTATCTATTTATACTTCCATTGAGTCTGTTCTTTCATGAAAGCGGCTAATGAGCCCACTATGCCACCTTTCAATGCGATGAACACTTCCCCTTCATGGGATATTTCCTTATATATGCATTGAGTCTTCTATTTCATGAAAGTAGCTATTGAGTCTATTCTTCCACCTATCGATGAGATGAACATTTCCCCTTTATGGGTTCTCTCTGTTTGTATGTATTGAGTACACAATTTCTTGAAACCTGATGCTGAGTAAACATGTCCCATATTTTTTCCAATGTCGTGGAATCCATGAATGAATGTGGTGAATAGGTAAGAAGCTCAATGATTACCTCAAACTATCAAATCATGTGAAACCTCATTCCTGAACATAATGAGGAGATAACCATTCCCAATATAAATTTAAATTGGTGCGCTTATGGTGGGGAATATAGAGTGATGCCCCATTTGTGGGATGTAGTATACCTATTCCCCTAATGAATGGAATGATGTAGGAGGGATACAGTATAGTAAGGAATGAGAATTATATCCTTCCCGATATTGGAGGTGTGTGAAATCTAAATATGTGTTTATTGTTATTTTTTAAAAAAAAAATTAAAAATCTATAGGTAATTTTATATTGATTATATGAGTATCATTGTTCATACTAGTTTTTCTTCACTATTTTTTACCATGTATTGGATAGCAGCTGTGTGATGGGGGAGAGCTGGAGTTAGGTCATGTTGGTGGATCTTCCATTTAAGGATTTCATTAATATATTATATTGTGTTCTCTTTTTTTTCAACTACCCTATATTGTAATCATTATTAAAAGTGATTAAATATAATAAAAATTAACTAGTTTTTATATTATATCCCATTATCCTCCTCCTACTATCATTGACTTGTCATATGGTTATTTTGTTTGCTTGACTGATGATCATTTCCGTGCACCATCCACTTGCATCATCTAGTGGTGGTTCCACATGACTTGTTCCATTGATTTGGTGGCATGGAAGTGGTGAAGTGGTGTCAAATCAGATTTCACATGGATCCTCCATTATTAAGGATTCATATTTTCTAGATTATCCTCTAAATGAATTTATGGGTGAAAGAACAACCTCCCGAGAAGGTCCATGGAGCCCGGGTCCTTTAACAGTGGACAATTTCATGAAGTCAAGCATCCAGTGAGGTGAAGATGGTGATATCCTGAGTTAATGTTGTGTCAGAGTCATCAAGGGGTGACCGCATGTGGTGTAGTATGATGGATCCTTGTGTCCAATGTGCATGGGACCTGAGTCATGAGAGGCGATTTCATCCCAGTTAAAAATGAACATCAGACAAATTATTTTCTCCCACATCGAAAAGGAAAATTGGGACATGATGGTTTATTATTCTTTTCATGGGAAGGGCCTTACCAATATGTCGATTAGTAATGACCTATAACCTCAACATGATGAACATATACATCTCCCATGACCATTCAATTATAAAACATTCCATAAGGATGGTATCCTCTACTATATAGAACTCATTTCACCTCTCGTGAAATTGGAATGTTGGAATAATAATCAGTAATTCTAAATAATATGTCAATTACCAATGCATATTATATATATATATATTTATATTTCTATCTACTTAAATAATTAATTACTGATAATTTGATAAAACAATGAATTTCCCTAGCACCTCCATGCATAGTATTTAATGATGACTCTCCCTACTACAGATCTAGTCACCTCATGTTGGTCTAGCTGGTTCAAATAATAACCAGGAAGTCTAATAAAAATCCAAATAAAAATACATTGTTTTTTATCAATATAAATACACTTCAACTTTTCAGTTTCAATTTCCCATAATTATATAAAGTAATTAATTTCATGTTCATATTCATTAAAAAGCCATTTAAAACCATTGAATATTTCTAAAGACGTTGAAGATGCATCCCAAACCACTTAATGAATCAGATTTAATGGTGACTATCCCAGCCTGAGAGCAGTTTACCTCATGTTGCCTTTGGCCGGTTCGAATAATAATCAAGAATTTTAAATAAAATTTCAAATAAATAAGACATAATTTTTTTTATCATTTTTGAATTAATTTCAATGTTTTAGTTTAAAATATCAAAAATTTGAAAACAAATTATTGCAGGTTCATATTCATTAAATATCCATTTAAATTCATTGAAAATTTATAATGGCATGAGAGGGTCATCCCAAACACCACCAAGAACGTTGTTTAATGATGGATCTCTCAGATCGAGCATGGTTCACCACATGTTTCCTTTTTGTTTCAAATAATAATCACAAAGTCCAAATAGAATTCCATATAAAAATAAAACATTTTAATATAAATTAATATCGTATTCAATTATTTAGTTTCAGTTTCCCATAATTTGATGAAACAAAAAAATTCTATTTCATATTAATTAAAAATCCATTTAAAATCATTAAAAATTTGTTAAAGGCTTGGGAGGGTGTCCCAAATGCCTCCATGGCCAGTATATAATGATGGATCACCCAGATCGATCTCAATTCACCTCATGGTGGCTTTCCCAGTTTGAATAATAATTATTATGTCTAAATAAAATTCCAAATATAAATACATTGGTTTTTTTAACAATTTAAATCCATTTCAATCAATCAGTTTCAATTTCTCATAATTTGGTAAAATAAACGATTTTTTGTTCATATTGAATAAAAATCCATTTTAAATCATTCAAATTTTCTAAAGGTGTGGGAGAGGAATCCCATATTCCGCCATTCCCAAGATTTAATGTTTTCCCACCCCGATCAAGCTCAGTTCTCCTCATGTTTTCTTCTCTGATTCAAATAATAATCATTTATTCTAAATAAAATTCCAACTAAAAATATGATATTTTTATATATATTAAAATCAAATTCAGTGTTTGAGTTTTAAGTTTCCATTATTTGATAATATAAATATTTTTTTGTTCATATTCACAAAAAATTAATTTAAAATCATGGAAAATTTCTAAATACATTGGAGGGGCCTCCCAAATGCCTCCACACATAGGATTTAATGCAGTCTCTCCCAGATCGATCTCGTTTCACATCATTTTGGCATGGATGGTTTAAATAATAATCTTGTAGTCTAAATAAAAATTCAAATACAAATGAATCATTGTTTTACCATTTTAAATAAGTTTCAATGTTTCATATTCCTTATTTCCAATAATTTGAAAAAAAATTTATTTATTGTTCATATTCATTAAAAATCAATTTAAAATCATCGAAAATTGCTAAAGGCATGGGAGGGGAATCCCAAATTCCTTGATTCATGGGATTTAATGATGGATCTGTCAATTCAGGCGTAGTTCACCTCATGTTGGATTGGATAATTAAAATAATAATCATGAATTCTAAATAAAATTACAAATACAAATAATTCAGTTTTATCAATTTAAAAAATCTTTAATGTTTATGTTGAAATATCACATAATTTGATAAAAAATATGATTTTCATATTCATTAAATATACATATAAAATAATTGAAAATTTCTAAAGGAATTAGAGGGAATCAAAAATGCCTCTATGTATGGGATTTAATGCTAACTCCCCTAACTTAATCACAGTTTCCCGCATTTCAAATGATTATAAGTTGGGTCAGACAAAATTTTTCATTAATCACTTCACAAAACATTTATGTTATTGTGGCTGGTAGATGAAGAAGATTGTGAAGCATTTAGTTTTTTGCGGGTAAGAGGTAAGAAGAGATATGTTCATGATTCTAAGAAATTAACAATGTTAATAAGATGTTTGTGGAATACAATGTAGAACTGTGACATCCAATAGGATTCAAAAAGTGGAAGACTGTCTTGGTGTTACAAACCATTATAAAAAATTATATTTTCTTCAAAGGCTGTATAAAGATCCATCTTAGTGCTGTAAAACATGCCTAGTCATTTTAATGTAATGAATTAAAAGTGACACAATATTTCCCACTTGATATAACCATATTTAAATTATTACATTATTGAGGATATGTGGTCAGGATTATTTTAAAGACAATGAAAAAGACTATATTCACTTCAGGAGTGGTGAGACCTTGTAAAAATGTCACGTGGTGGTCTTTACATCATTAATATGATTACAATCCATAGGTAAAATAGAAAAATAGAATCGATGTCCAAATAAGTCAAATATGTAAAGGGATAAAATGTGGAATTGGATTAAAATGTATCCAACACTGATTCATCCCTATTAGTGTTAGGCATATCCCAAATTTGTCCTTTCACATGTATTGAGGATAAGTTCACCTCTGTTAAATATTCTACAGTGAAATAAACTCACATTAGAATACATGAGTCTATTTCCTGACTTAAAAATGAACTGTAGTTTTATGGAATATTTAGTAACATCTGAGAAAAATTATATATCTAAGAAGACCATGACGAATAGGACAAATAAACTGTATAGAAATTTGATGAATAAGTCCATCTTATCTAAATAAGAGGAAGTAACTATTTCTCTATGTGTTGCTTACAATGAAGACATAGCCGACATTGAATGTAATGAGAAGGTGGATCAAGTTTACGCTAAGAATATGGACAACCGTTTTTCCTCTAATGATCTAGAGTTGTATTTTAGTACATTTTTAAACATTCATCAAGAAGGAAATACTAGCACAAGTGGTGATGCGGATCAATCTATGACTTATCAAGAATAATCCATTGATATATTAAGAGTTATTATTCATGGTATTTCAAAATAAAGTTAATCCCTTGTTTGGGGAGCCATTAAATGCATGAAGTAAGATATCACCCACCTGTAAGAATAAGCCATTGTTTTAGAGAATAGATTTTAAAAAAATGAGGACTGTCTGAAACACTCCAGATAGGATAGATCCTTTGAATAAACAAATAGGGAACATGATATAATTTCCTAAAAATGGATCAAATATTTTTAAGTGAAAGATTGACTTAAAATACTCTAGAATAATATACCTGTGAACTTGAAGTTAAATTGAAATTTAGAAATGATGTGAGGGGTTTATAATCAGAAGAAATATCCATGAAGATCATGGACCATGATAGTTTGAATCAGGACAATGTTAATCTACTTGAAGATAAAGTTGAATTAATGAAGATGTCTTGTGAAGAGAATATTATTGCAATTGAAGAAAAGAAAATCATTCCCAATATAAAATGTCTTGAAATGGTAGATCAATTGGACAATCTTAATAAGACTCATATTGAAACTTCATAAAAGGATATAGATGATGCTGTTACTCAATATTCTTTGGAGCATTCTAATGTTCAAATACCTCTAATATGTGGTAACACGAGCATGACTTCCTTTAATGATCTATCACAAGAAGCTATGTGTAATCAGGTACCATTCAAACCATCTTTTACTAAGGTTACTAAATGTATGATGATGATAAATTTAGTGTTTTTAAAAAATTAATTATGTATGGATGAATAAAGATGATAATAAACCTACCACCCTGACTAAGGTGGATAGGGAAAATGTTGTGTAATTTTTTCCCCACAAAGAGAAAAAAATACCAATGAAGAACCAATAGTTTGATATATAAGATATCAGGATATCAATATTTGTGGCTCAACGTTGGTTCCTCAATACATTTTCTCATTGTGCATTAAATTTTTGGTACAATCCTCAAAATTTAAAATCACAAAGGAATACTATCATAATGGAGATGAATCCATATAAGAAGAGGCAACATCTATAGGTCTAGAAGAATATCTATACTGTAAACAAATTTGGAATGATAGATAACATTGGTGATGTATGAAATGGTAGTGGTCACATGTTTGGTACATTCTAATCTCAAAATGTATCCAAATATTATAGGAAAAGAAGATCACGAAATCTAACTTGGAATGATGAAGTAACCATGGGAAGTAATTAGACTAATATTGTGAATATAAATCCTCCTAGAAAGGTACCAATGAATAATTGTGAGAAAACCATGTATTCTAAATTAATGAAGATGAATTATAGTGCATCCCAAAGAACTACTAAGATGGATGACACATAGAAGAACCCATATCAGTGATCCAAAATATGCACAAAAAATTCCTAATGACTTGTTAGTTATCCGGATTAACGATTTAGATAGAATGATAAAAATTGAAAATATAGAAGATAAAGATAGTGCAAAAGGGAGTGAAAATATTCCACATCGTGAATAATAAATAATGAGGGGTTTTCATGTAAATGAAAATATTTTGTTAAAGAAGTTATATGAAAGAGATTAATGAAATATGGCCACATTGAAAAAGTTTGATTAACACCACTACCAAGACAAGAAAAAATCCTCATGTTCTGAAATTCCACGAATCATGTGAATGGAATTTAATTGTTGTCAATGATTTTCATTGGTGGACATTTATTATCAGTACAATTGGATGATTACATTGATATAAATATGATAAAGAATTACCAAAGTTAATGTTGAATGGATGAAATACTAATGTTTTGAAATTAAATGAAACATGTGAATGTTTTGAAGACATTGTGTTTCATGGTGTTAACTAAAGAATTTCAGGGGATACCTTCATGGTGATTCTTGGATAATTGTTGTGGATTCTTTCTTGGTGATTCCTACCAAATTGTTATGGATTAATAGAATTGGATTTCATGCATGAGAAATTCTCCATTTTGTTAACTATGAAGATTTATGAATTGAAACTATGTTTAAAATACACATGTCATAAGTGACAATTTGTTTACAATAAAGAAGAAGGATAATTTGGAGTTTTGGGAATATATATTTCACAAATAAGGGAAGAAGATGAATTTAAGGTCCTGAAATATTATAATGTTTAATAAGAACCATGAAAGTGTTATCATGAGGAACGTTGAGATTGTATTTTGCATGAATGATAACCATGCCACATAATTAGTTCATGATGGAATAATGATGAAAAAATGGTAAGTTGGATTAATAATTGAGGAGTAATTCGGAAGGGATTGAAGAGTTTCATACTAGTGTTATATGTGTGGAGGTTTCCATTCATTTCATAATGAATTCCATTATATACATAGATTTTAAAATAAGTATTTTTTGGTGTTTATTTAAAAATTCTAGAAAACCTAGTATGTTTTCCATCCCACCTCAATTGAGAGCTTATGTTGCACAATATGTCGACCGATCCTGAAGGTGGCTAGCCAGGCCATCTCACATGTAGCATGGAGTATCATTTGGAATCCATGGAAATGACTAGAGGCATGCATGTTGTGGGAAAATATCCCACATAGAAGTGGGTGAAGATCACACCCACCAAACTGGTATGGAGAGGTACTAGGAGTGGGAGAGGAAAATTTGGAGCCTCTCCCCACAGCTCATGATTTATATATCATGGAGAACCTGGGAGTGGTTTCTGTAGAGACCCGAAGCTTGACGTACATGGACATTACATTAATTTTGCGGAATACTTGGTACATAACAAAAACACACACACAAGGATCGTAATAGTTCAGTGTCTTGGGAAACTCGGAACATAATCTTCTAATCGTGGTGAAAGATCTTCAATATCTCCCATAAAGATCTTCCCTTTTTTTTACCTAAAACCCTTTTTTATATCCTGGGGAAAAGAAAACATAAAAGGGTGAGCTCAAATGCTCAGTAAGGGTAAACAAAAGAAATATCAATCACATCATATACACAAACACATAACTTTTGGAAATCTTAACCTGCAAAAGATATCATAATTTCATAACATGGGATAAATCATGGCAGTGAAATGTAATCACAATAATCATAACTTAAAACATGAAACTTTGTGGCATTCACACATAATCATAGAGAATCATTTCTTGTTAGTCAAGACTCATTTCCAAGACTATCTTAGTGGACAAAGTCCCTTTCTGAATCGAGTAACCCTCATTTCAGTCCTGTTTCACTGAACCGGTATAACCTACCGTTCCAGCCCTGTCTATCTCATGAGATATAAAATCTTTACCCAATGCATTTGAGGGAGATATAGGTCCCACCCATCTTATAATGAATCCTTTCTTATGTGTGCCACATAATCATAAATCATACATCATCGCATATCACATGTAACAAAAATGGGATTCTTGAAACATCATGACATCATAAAACCATTCATATAAGATTAAGGAATTCATAAACATAATTCCATCACAACATAGCCAAATCAATGTAAAAATATGGATAGAAACAGAACCCTTTATTATCATAGATGGAAAATAATTTTGATAAAACACTTGAAATGAATTTTTGAGGAAAATATCCTTTCTTCTTTAAAATGAATTTCTTTTCACAAAACATCATGCAATTCTAAAAGAAAGAGATTTTATTAAAAATAGTCATGAAATAATTTCAAGGAAGCTTCATGAAAATAAATCTTTATAAAACCGTAAAAATCCGTTCGTGCCGTTTATGTTAAAAAAAACATTCTTCGTACTTTTGTCGGAAAAGTCAAAAAAAGTACCTCGTACGAAAAACGACAAAAGATTCCTTTCATATCTTTTACTAAAAACTCACCGAAGGGTAAAATTGGATTTAAACTATTGTAAGTGGATGAAAACAATATTACATATTGAGGGAACAGGTATTTGGATGATAAAATACACCCCGGTAAATACTTACGAATAAACAATCTCGGATAAAATGAGATTGTGACATTTCCCCTTACCTTAGGTCCGATTAGCTTCGTATGTGTCCGAACCTCCTGTATAATGATTTAAATAATGTCATTGACTTATTACATAATCATATTCATTGTTATTATATAATATATGGTTCAATTATGACATTATAATACCCGTTCTTTTGTAAATTCCATGTTAAAGAAGCGTTTTGGGTAAAATCGTTTCATTTATCGTAGGTGTTTTGACTTGTTGTTCTTGACATTATTATTACTTATATCATGATTTACTTACTTCCAGAATATAAAATATGATTTATATATCATATATATTCAGTATATATATATATATAATAGATAGATAAATGAAATGAAAAACACCGTTCATGGAGACGGTAGTCCGTACGTACACATGAACACTGTTTTCTTTTCCTTATTGTCTTGAATGGAAGTAAGTAGATGACATACATATATATATATATACATAAATCCAGTAACTTTATAATGTCATGTATTTCATTATTATTTCTTATATATACTTTATAATCATTCATAAATGGTTAACATGGAGAATGAATCTCATCGCGTCGTGGAGACGGTAGTCCGTACGTACGCACGAGCGATGATATCATTTCCATAAATATTGAATTGAATTGGAGTGGATTATACAATATATCAGAATAAATATGATGTTATAATAACTATGTATAGTTATTCTTTACACCATTGTACCCATCCATGTAAAGTGGTGGTGGAAAATAGATTACACCACTGCGTGGAGACGGTATTCCGTACGTACGCACGCGCGGTGATTTCATTTTTCCGTTGGATGGATAGAAGGTGAATTAGAGTTGTTTCATATTTATAATAACATATTAGTATATAAGAAATACTGATGTTATTACTTTATCATGAAACAACTAAAGAAGAAGAAGTTGAAGAAGAAAGAAATTGAAAAGATCGGTAATGGATATTACCTCTTCTTTGAAACGCCTCTTTGAATCCTCCACTTAGGGAACTAAGATTGGTCTTTGAAGAAGACCAGGACCTTTAGGATTATTCTAGGGAAGTGGAGAAGGGATTTTTACAGAGGTTGGCCGAGCTTGAGTGCTCAAATGGTTTGAGGAGGAGGGGGGAGGAGGTGTCCTTTTATAAGGGAGGAGAGGGGAACCTTAGGAATACCTCAAAATATTATTTTATATTAATGTCAAAATAGGTTTATAATGGTTCCAAAGGGTCTTATTTCGAAGCTAAAGTGGGGATGGGTCGAAATCCTATCAACCAATAGAATTTAGACATGTTTAGGGTATTATTTTAACCTTATCAATTAGATTTAACTCTAAGTTAAATAATTTAACTTTTACCGTCTCTTTTTGTTTTCTTTCACTATATGGTTAATACACTTACTATAACATGCCAAACGAACCCCAAATTGTTTATTATTAATATATATATCCTTATCTAAGTCCTTTGGACGAACCTTAGATTTTTAGTAATAAAATAACAATTAATAATATAATATTTGATTTAAAAACTATTTTGTGTCAATTTTGACACTATTTGATATTTGATTTTTGTGAAAGTCATAACAGAATTATATGTTCGAACCAAGTTGATTAAATCCACACTAATATATCATAGTAACCTAGAAAATTAGTGGAATTCATAAAAAGTCTCAAATTACATTTATTTGAGCATTTATAACATCAATTATGTTAACATTTCCTTAAAAGGGTAATTACTGCATCATTGTTGTGTCATAAATAAATTAATTTATTTAAATTCTAAAAATTATAAATAAAATATAATTATGTAGGAAATCTTTTTAGATTTCTAATGAATATTTATAGTCGAATTTATCTTATGTATAACCCCATATTAAAAATGTTTTAGTTATTAAACTTTGATTTTAACTATTTTAACTATTCATTAAATAAAATAATATTAAATGTCATAATCTAATCCAAGTGGACCTAAATGGTCATATTATATTCATAAGGTTGTTTTTGGTAGAATTACACTTATCCAATAGAATTAGGACATGTGTTAGGGTAATAGTAATATCATATTTACCCTTAGTTACCCTATTTACTATTAACCGTGGTAAAAAAAAGTAAAAAGTTACTATTCACCAAAAATTATTTTCATCTCATTGAACCACATTTTAGTCCTTGATATTAACTGTGTCTGTCGGATTTTCGAAATTTCATTCATAGAAGTGGTAAAATTATGTTTTATGCAAAATTCAGTTTTTAACTTACCACTTAGTGGTTTCACTATTCATCAAAAAATGAAAGTTTTCAGAAAAAAGCCAAAATTTCATCCTAAGCTATATTTCATATTCCAAATTCAAAAATGAACTCTATTTTACCAAATTCATAACATATAAATTTCATTAATTTATTTTATAATTAAATCCCGCTGTTAAAACAAATAGCGTGTTTTTAAGAAACAATACCTATCAAAAGATTGACACTTGATTATGTCTGGTTTAAATGTGAAATTACATCCTATGACCAAAATTGTATTAAATTGTAAAAATATATTCTAAATATACTTTAAAACAACTCAAATTAATAATTTATCCCTATTAATTATTTTGATTAAAAAAGTTGTTTTTAATTATAATTTAGTAATTTTCACTATTCATCAGAATATGAAAGTTATCCGAAAAGTACCAAAATTTCACCTTAGGCTAAATTTGATACTCAGAATCCAAAAATGAAGTCCATTTTGAGAGCTAAAATTTCTAAAATTTTAAAAGGTGGTTATTACTATTCATAATGGCTAGTTATAATAATATTTTAATAGCATATCGTTGTTTAGTGAAACTCGGTATTACGTACTACACACGCAATCGAGGAAGGTTGCGATTACGTGTAATGCAAGGCAAGTCAAGGATGCATGTTGTGCAAGATCCTTTTTGTGTTGCGTACAACACAAGACATTAGTGAAATTAAAAAGAATATTTTTCATAAAATCTTGGGCTGTTACATTCTACCCCCCTTAAAATGAATTTCGCCCTCGAAATTCATCGGGGTTATAAATGGTTTACTATTCGAAAGTTCGTTAATAGAAACCCACATCGTAAAAAGGAATACCAAAACCAATATTTTAGAACAAATTTATGAAACTTAACAATTACCCAAATAAACTAATCACTGGGTTTCCACATAGGTGAAAATATGGATAAGGAAGAAAAATCTAACCATCATGTTCTGATAGAGAGTGGTAGAGAACATAGCTATTGAAAAGCCAACAATCACAAATCCATAAATTTGTGACGATCTAAGGTACCATCCGATTCATCAGGTATAAGATCACTAGGACAACATTTTTTTGGTTTTCAAGATCATTTCCCTAAAGTTGAAAATTTGAATTAGAATAAATACTTTCTTTATTTTGGTACAATCTCACTGTTGTTCATGCCTTGAACAATTTCCACTTCATCTCTTAAATAAATGAAGTTGAATTTGTTATTCATGAAGTGTTAGCAGATCATGTGATAGAATGACGGGTCATTCCATCTGTCTCAAACAAAAGGTTAGCAAAAATTATATACATAAGTCGATCTATAGTGAGATTAATCACATATGGTTCCTAAAATGGACTTATACTTCATATATCATACTGCTTAATATAATAAAACTAGTTTCTACTAAACATGGACTTCATGTAGGCCAGTGGTAGGCGATAAAGGCCAGTCACACTTCGGTTTTGGGTTCGATTCCCACAGCCTTGTCCGAAGCGATGGGCTGTCGCCCGTCCTGCAGGTTGTCCTTTTTCTAAAACTACATTACTATAACATCCCATAGAAAAAAAACTTCTATCCTTAAACAATACTCACTTATGTCCAACATAATCCATTTCAATCTTTAGGCTTATCCATAATACTGCAGTCCACTCTCATAACATAGTGAAAACGATTACCAGAGATTCAATACCATCGTTGATCCCCATATATCATAAGATATGTTTTGTTGGTCACATTCCAAACATTCAATGTCCTTAATCATGTATTCTCTTGAATACCTTAGTGAAAACATGAATGCAGTTTAAAGTTAACACTTTCCACATACCAAAATCCTCAAAATTCTATATACTCAAACCATGATATCACTTAGTCCATATATCAATCATGAGCTCATGAATACTATTAAACATTTCATTTTCTTGTTTTCCCTTCATTATGCACATATCATCTTATTTCCAAAAAATATCTCAATCACTTTGAATACCACATCAATAAATATTGCAATACTCAGTGATACAACATTATTTTGGAATCCCATTACATAAACACTTAATCATTCCACCACATCGTTGTCATATTCAACATTGCCAATAGTGATCGCATGTGACTTCCCTTTGTCCTTTGCCTTCAGTGGTTGCTCATGTTGATCATCACTAACCCTTGGATTAGGGCATTTATTAGCATAATGCCCCATTTCCTTGCACTTGAAGCATTGAAGTGTTGGTGGTGCGTTCTCTGCAGTGTTTGCTTTATTCACATCATTAGAATCCCTTTTTCCATTACTTCGACACTCAACTGCTTGATGACCTTCATTTCCACACATAAAACATTTTCTAGTCCAATTAAGACAATCTCCACCATTCTTCTTTCCACACTTTGTGCATAAGGAAACATTCATCTTCTTTTCACCATTATTCTGAGATTTCACCTTGAACTCCATCTTTCGTTTCTTGTCAAAACCATGAGATGGATATGTAACACCAAATCCATTTCTACCTTGATACCACAAAGCACAATTTCTTCATAGCTACTGAAGACTCTTATAGCTAATGCCCTTCGAAGACTTGGTTTTAAGCCACTGAAAAATCGATCAACTTTACTTTCAGGTTGGATGATAATGCCGGATGCATACCTTGCAAGTCTTGTAAAATTCACTTCGTATATACCAACAGATTCATCATCTTTTTTTCTTTAGTTCAAGAAACTCCTTCTCCATATTTGTTCGAAGAATACGAGGGAAGTACTTATTGAAAAATAAGTTCTTGAACTCGTCCCATTCCATGGACTCAATTTCATCTCTTTGCCGTGTATTCTTGATAAGATTCCACTATTGATCAGCTTCACCTTCCAAACGATATACTGCTAAGATGACTTTATCATGTTCAGAACATTGAAGAACTGAAAATATCTATTCAGTGGTACTGATCCATTGTTCAGCAACAAGTGGATCAGAAGACCCACTGAAAGAAGGTGGACGTTGCCTCATGAAGGACTCAATAGAATATTGTTCCCTTCTCTGCTCATTTGGAAGTCCAGAATGATTCATAGCTTGTGTAAGTATAGCAATAAGATTTTTCACTCCATCTCCAATCACATTTGTTTGTTCAGGAGGACAATCATTGCATTGTCCATTGCATTGATCAACACGGTTCCTTCGAGTTCCAGCCATCGTCTAAAACCCAAAAAGAATAGTGTGAGAGGGAAAAATCATGTTAGGGAAAACAACATAATAAAGGGAGAGTACCTTCAATATCTAACATCTTAGGTTTAATTCTATGATCATTAGCGTAATTCTAGTACTATAACCTATACGTATACTTAACCTTAGGGACATCCCTAGACATACCTTAGAAATATCTCTAGGGATCTCACTAACATTCTCCCATCCTAGTTTCCAAAGGTTGACTAAACCTTTCCTCTGATACCAATTGTAGAGACCCGAAGCTTGACGTACATGGACATTACATTAATATTGCGGAATACTTGGTACATAACAAAAACACACACACAAGGATTGTAATAGTTTAGTGTCTTTGGAAACTCGGAACATAATCTTCTAATCGTGGTGAAAGATCTTCAATATCTCCCATAAAGATCTTCCCTTTTTTTTACCTAAAACCCTTTTTTATATCCTGGGGAAAAGAAAACATAAAAGGGTGAGCTCAAATTCTCAGTAAGGGTAAACAAAAGAAATATCAATCACATCATATACACAAGCACATAACTTTTGGAAATCTTAACCTGCAAAAGAGATCATAATTTCATAACATGGGATAAATCATGGCAGTGAAATGTAATCACAATAATCATAACTTCAAACTTGAAACTTTGTGGCATTCACACATAATCATAGAGAATCATTTCTTGTTAGTCAAGACTCATTGCCAAGACTATCCTAGTGGACAAAGTCCCTTTCTGAATCGAGTAACCCTCATTTCAGTCCTGTTTCACTGAACCGGTATAACCTACCGTTCCAGCCCTGTCTATCTCATGAGATATAAAATCTTTACCCAATGCATTGGAGGGAGATATAGGTCCCACCCATCTTATAATGAATCCTTTCTTATGTGTTCCACATAATCATAAATCATACATCATCGCATATCACATGTAACAAAAATGGGATTCTTGAAACATCATGACATCATAAAACCATTCATATAAGATAAAGGAATTCATAAACATAATTCCATCACCACATAGTCAAATCAATGTAAAAATATGGATAGAAACAGAACCCTTTATTATCATAGATGGAAAATAATTTTGATAAAACACTTGAAATGAATTTTTGAGGAAAATATCCTTTCTTCTTCAAAATGAATTTCTTTTCACAAAACATCATGCAATTTTAAAAGAAAGAGATTTTATTAAAAATAGTCATGAAATATTTTCAAGGAAGCTTCATGAAAATAAATCTTTATAAAACCGTAAAAATCCGTTCGTGCCGTTTATGTTAAAAAAAACATTCTTCGTACTTTTGTCGGAAAAGTCAAAAAAAGTACCTCGTACGAAAAACGACAAAAGATTCCTTTCATATCTTTTACTAAAAACTCACCGAAGGGTAAAATTGGATTTAAACTATTGTAAGTGGATGAAAACAATATTACATATTGAGGGAACAGGTATTTGGATGATAAAATACACCCCAGTAAAAATTTACGAATAAACAATCTCGGATAAAATGAGATTGTGACATTTCCCCTTAACATAGGTCTGATTAGCTTCGTATGTGTCTGAACCTCCTGTATAATGATTTAAATAATGTCATTGACTTATTAAAGAATAATATTCATTGTTATTATATCATATATGGTTCACTTATGACATTATAATACCCGTTCTTTTGTAAATTTCATGTTAAAGAAGCGTTTTGGGTAAAATCGTTTCATTTATCGTAGGTGTTTTGACTTGTAGTTCTTGACATTATTATTACTTATATCATGATTTACTTACTTCCAGAATATAAAATATTATTTATATATCTTATATATTCAGTATATATATATATATAATATATAGATAAATGAAATGAAAAACACCGTTCATGGAGACGGTAGTCCGTACGTACACATGAACGCTGTTTTCCTTTCCTTATTGTCTTGAATGGAAGTAAGTAGATGACATACATATATATATATATACATAAATACTGTAACATTATAATGTCATGTATTTCATTATTATTTCTTATATATACTTTATAATCATTCTTAAATGGTTAACATGGAGAATGAATCTCATCGCGTCGTGGAGACGATAGTCCTTACGTACGCACGAGCGATGATATCATTTCCATAAATATTGAATTGAATTGGAGTGGATTATACAATATATCAGAATAAATATGATGTTATAATAACTATGTATAGTTATTATTTACACCATTGTACCCATCCATGTAAGGTGGTGGTGGAAAATAGATTACACCACGGCGTGGAGACGGTATTCCGTACGTACGCACGCGCGGTGATTTCATTTTTCCGTAGGATGGATAGAAGGTGAATTAGAGTTGTTTCATATTTATAATAACATATCAGTATATAAGAAATACTGATGTTATTACATTATCATGAAACAACTAAAGAAGAAGAAGTTGAAGAAGAAAGAAATTGAAAAGATCGGTAATAGATATTACCTCTTCTTTGAAACGCCTCATTGAATCCTCCACTTAGGGAACTAAGATTGGTCTTTTAAGAAGACCAGGACCTCTAGGATTATTCTAGGGAAGTGGAGAAGGGATTTTGACAGAGGTTGGCCGAGCTTGAGTGCTCAAATTGTGTGAGGAGGAGGGGGGAGGAGGTGTCCTTTTATAAGGGAGGAGAGGGGAACCTTAGGAATACCTCAAAATATTATTTTATATTAATGTCAAAATAGGTTTATAATGGCTCCAAAGGGTCTTATTTAGAATCTAAAGTGGGTATGGGTCGAAATCCTATCAACCAATAGAATTTAGACAAGTTTAGGGTATTATTTTAACCTTATCAATTAGATTTAACTCTAAGTTAAATAATTTAACTTTTACCGTCTCTTTTTGTTTTCTTTCACTATATGGTTAATACACTTACAATAACATGCCAAACGAACCCCAAATTGTTTATTATTAATATATATATCCTTATCTAAGTCCTTTGGACGAACCTTAGATTTTTAGGAATAAAATAACAATTAATAATATAATATTTGATTTAAAAACTATTTTGTGTCAATTTTGACACTATTTGATATTTGATTTTTGTGAAAGTCATAACAGAATTATATGTTCAAACCAAGTTGATTAAATCAACACTAATATATCATATTAACCTAGAAAATTAGTGGAATTCATAAAAAGTCTCAAATTACATTTATTTGAGCATTTATAACATCAATTATGTTAACATTTCCTTAAAAGGGTAATTACTGCATCATTGTTGTGTCATAAATAAATTAATTTATTTAAATTATAAAAATTATAAATAAAATATAATTATGTAGGAAATATTTTTAGATTTATAATGAATATTTATAGCCGAATTTATCTTATGTATAACCTCATATTAAAAATGTTTTAGTTATTAAACTTTGATTTTAACTATTTTAACTATTCATTAAATAAAATAATATTAAATGTCATAATCTAATCCAAGTGGACCTAAATGGTCAAATTATATTCATAAGGTTGTTTTTGGTCGAATTACACTTATCCAATAGAATTAGGACATGTGTTATGGTAATAGTAATATCATATTTACCCTTAGTTACCCTATTTACTATTAACCGTGGTAAAAAAAAATAAAAAGTTACTATACACCAAAAATTATTTTCATCTCATTGAACCACATTTTAGTCCTTGATATTTACCGTGTCTGTCGGATTTTCGAAATTTCATTCACAGAAGTGGTAAAATTAAGTTTTATGCAAAATTCAGTTTTTAACTTACCACTTAGTGGTTTCACTATTCATAAAAAATTGAAATTTTTCAGAAAAAAAGCCAAAATTTCATCCTAAGCTATATTTCATATTCCAAATTCAAAAATGAACTCTATTTTACCAAATTAATAACATAGAAATTGCATTAATTTATTTTATAATTAAATCCCGCTGTTAAAACAAATAGCGTTTTTTTAAGAAACAATATCTATCAAAAGATTGACACTTGATTATGTCTGGTTTAAATGTGAAATTACATCCAATGACCAAAATTGTATTAAATTGTAAAAATATATTCTAAATATACTTTAAAACAACTAAAATTAATAATTTATCCCTATTAATTATTTTGATTAAAAAAGTTGTTTTTAATTATAATTTAGTAATTTTCACTATTCATCAGAATATGAATGTTATCCGAAAAGTACCAAAATTTCACCTTAGGCTAAATTCGATACTCCGAATCCAAAAATGAAGTCAATTTTGAGAGATAAAATTTCTAAAATTTTAAAAGGTGGTTATTACTATTCATAACGGCTAGTTATAATAATATTTTAATAGCATATCGTTGTTTAGTGAAACTCGGTATTACGTACTACACACGCTATCGAGGAAGGTTGCGATTACGTGTAATGCAAGGCAATTCAAGGATGCGTGTTGTGCAAGATCCTTTTTGTGTTGCGTACAACACAAGACATTAGTGAAATTAAAAAGAATATTTTTCATAAAATCTTGGGCTGTTACAGTTTCAATGTGGGAAAAGTTTCCATTCACACTATTCATCATTTTAAATAATTTTAATGATCATGTCCATTAATTTCATCTCACACATTACTAATTTAAATTCACACCATCCAAATTTATCATCCATAATAACATTATCATCTTTATATAACTGCTTACTCACTTCACATTTGTATTTATTTCCCTATTTAGATTTCCCTAAATGGGGAGTTATGGTATTTATGGAAACATCCTCTCTAGCACTATTATACTAATGATATTCATTCCTTTTCCATCGTCCCATCAAAGCATATGACATCTGGGAAACCTCAGAGTTTTCCCAATCAATGGACCCCAGAGCACAGTGAGAAAAGCACTGAAGATGCCTCATCTAATTGTAATTGTGACATTCTATAGGTGGCATCGTACACTATAGATTCATGTGGTCAACAGAAGATACCCCATCTCTCCCCTCTTATTATTGCTCCCATTATTAGAGTTCCCAACATTTCTTGTAGGAATCAACATATTTCCTCTAGACATGCCTCATAAGATGTCTATTTCATCAATTTATTCTCTACTTACCATATATGTATAATCTGTTATATAGAGAATGACATTCCTTGGGTGAATTTCATGCCCCCTCACCGATTCAATAATGTTTTCCTTCAAAATCACACTCACAAAAACATCAGGTGCGAAGAAAAATAAATTCAAAATTTTAGTTGTATACTCTATCACATAAAGGTTATTCTACTTCATGATGAAAAAGTCCATCATTCGATGAATTATGATAATTTGAGGATATAATTTTCTGTTGAAAAATTCCTAAAAATCCATCCACGCCATTCCTTGGTCTAGTTTATCCTGATGTTCTAAATCCCACCACTGGCCTACAAGATCATCCAACATATACATCTAAAACATGACTTTCAACTCTGTTGGTGTGCCATTGAAATCAATGATTCAATTCATCCTACTCAGACACACCATAGCCTTCTCTAGCACAAAATATCGTAAAAATATAGGTGGATTCAACTTCTTGGTGCCGACAGAATGAACCACTTTCTTTGGTACACCCCATTAGTTCCCTATATCAACAGATTGAAAATCATAGACTATAATCTAGATGAGTTATTGTTTCACTTATGGCTCAGGTGAAACCAAATTCTCATCAACTTATTCTAGTTGGTTTCTATTATGCCTATCGAGTTGTATTTTCTATAAACATAAAAAAATCAACATGTATCGCTCTCTAAAACTGAAGGCTTAAAAATTTCAAATTATATCAACAACCGACTATCAAAACAATTCCATCCAAAATAAATAATTTTCTACATTCAATCATTTTTTAAAAATTATGCCATTATTTTGATAATTAACTCTTTTTCAAAATTCCACAACCATTCTCTTTTCAGAATCTCCCATTTGAAAACAATTTATAATTTTTTAAAAAATAAAAACAATTACACTAGATCATAAATCATTACTCAAATTGAAATAGGCACTTCTAGTGAGAAATAATTTCTACAATGAATGTCATGATATTCATTTTGGATAAACCCATTAAAATGAGATTACACTCATTTAATTGTTTCCAAAACACATATATGCACATCTCCATTGTAACTTGAAGTTCAACATAAAAAGGTTACCATTGTCTTTTTATGATCTATATTTTTTCCTAACAATACTACTCCTTTTTTACCAACCCTAATCAAGGAGTGAACTAAAATGTATTTCAACTCCATAACCCACAAAACATATACCATCTGTAAGTCAAGGACTAAACAAGCGAATGCCAGTTGTTGCACACAAATATTTTGACCGACAGAGATGGATACCACATGTAACATCGCTCCCCCCTAATTGGCTTGAGCTGAGGTAGAATTTCAACCTGGCATTATGTGACATCTCCAAGGCACCAATGTATAGAAATATATTCCAAGGGATTCAATAAAAATGGGGGATGATTTTACCATTGAAAATAAAAAAAATCATAATCAAACATTCCATAACTAAAACCACTATAGTATGCATGATGACAATGTAAAACAACTCATGTAACACCATTGATCTCAAAACCAAACTAAAACAGAGTACCCCAATAGAAGACTTCAATCATAAAAGTACAGAAAGGAAAATAAAACCAACAGAGACTCCTAAGACTCCAAAGGCATTAATGTAACGTCCATCTCCAACTCCATGTGTCACTAAGCACCACTAAATAAGAGATATACTTTCCATTTACCTATGTATCAATAAAAAAAATATGAAAAATCATAAAATTTCACAACATGGGTGAGTAATGAAACTCTGTAGATTTACCCTAATGAAATCCCTACTAATTTCACTAGGATTGAAAAAATTAGCTCAATTCAATAAAAAAACTTTATATATAAAAATTTGGAAAAAAATCAATAGTTTTAATCAAAACCTTGAAATTTCACACCCAAATTGTTTTCTGAACAAAAAAAATTCAAATGGAAGAACAAAAATAATTCATTATACCATATTACATTCCTTTTTTGTATACCCATTTCATTGTTCACCAGACACAAACACCCTTGCAGTATTCTCTGATAGTTACATACTAATGATATGTTTCACATTCATCCACTAATTCATCAGTATGTCGCCAATATCATTTTTCAACAATGACACACACCCCTTATCTAGGTTCATGTTGCTTTTACCCTAATGGTACACAACCCTTATTCAGGGTCACATTGAAAGAATAAAGTCACAAAAACCATGTATTCCAAAACCATTTTAAAGTAACCAAATCATTTTATTTCTATAAAACTATTCCTTTATTGAAAACCATTCTGACTAACTATTTTCTGATATCCAACAAATCCATATTTTAAAATCATCATTTTAAAATCAAGTAGCAAATCCCTTTACACAACCAGTTTCTGAAACACAAAAAACCATCACTAAATAGGGTTTCAACCATGATTTTCACAACAATTTCACCAACAATTTCAAAACAATTTAAATAATTTGAAACTAATCTTTCATGTTATAATAATTTGAGTTGAGATTTAATCCACCTACCTTGAGAGTATTGGATAAAATACATAAAATCACAAAAATGCCCACAATATTGGGTTCAATCTCTAATAACCCACATTAGATCTCTTCCTTATCATAAAAAATTCCAAATATAACCATTATTTGAAAAAAAACCTTTTATTTGTCCACAACGGACTATATTTAAGAATCCAAGAGAGGGATGATTGAATATTTATGAAAAACAATGAAAAAATACCACAATAGAAGAACATACAAGGAAATCGGGCTTCATCGCACCAAGAAACTCCTTCAGATCACCTCAAATTTTATTGGGAAAGAATACTCGACCTTTAGGGGGAATAAATACTATGTTAGGGAAAATTTTAACAAAAATGAGGGTTTTAAACATAATGATAAACCATATCCACATTTATAGGATATTGTTTTTAAACCCTCCACGGTTAGATGCACGGTTAGGAAAATTGTGCACTAACCATGCGCCATCCTCTACCTTGAGAAGTGCATCACAGAGTTGGCCAATAGTTATAGACAAACCATGAACCAAACATGAAAAATATAAATGTCTTACTTTTCAAGATTACTCCTGGGTGGCCACACGGTTTGGCGAAATAGTGTTCCTTAACTGTACACCTACACAGAGTCCCATGTCTCATTTTTCATGGATTCCAATAGGATTTTCATGGTTTTCACTAACCACGATCCAACAATGAACCTATTTAAATTCCCCAGAAACACTTAAAATTCTACCAAACCATCCCAAACATAACTCACACATTTTAAATACATAAAATACAAAAATAATGTCTTACATACATGAAACTGGTGGTCAAAAAATGAAGGATAACAACAATGTATAGTTAGTTCATAACTAGTTAAAGATCAATAAATGGATAGATGGATTTATATTTGAAAACAATTGTGAAGGTCTTCAAGATTTATTATGGATTCATAGAAATGTATGTCAAACATGAGTAATTCTCTATGTTGTTAACTCTAAATATTTATGAATTGATCCTATGTTAAAAATACATGTGTTATAAGAGATGAATTTTTTAATTCCAATAAGTAGGATTATTTGATTTTATATAGAATTTATGTTTCATAAAGTATAGAAGAGGAGGAAATAAAGGACATGCTGTATTTTAATGTTTCATGAGAACCATGAAAGTGATATCTTTAGTAACACTTAGATTATATTTTTCATGAAGAATAAAAACACCATATAATTAGTGAATCATGGGTTAAAGATGATCAAATGGATATTTGGATTTATATTTGATGATAAATTATAATAGGATTGGATAATTTTTATGGGATCATAGTATTAGATTTTTACGCTTTATAAATTCTCCATTTTTTGTCAACTATTTTTATTTATAAATTGATTATAAGTTCAACATACATGTTTCATAAGTGAATGGTTGTTTACATCTAATAATAAGGATGTTTGATGTTCTTTTGAATTTATATTAAAAAAATTATAGAAGATTATGTATTGATGGTCATGTGGTACTTTAATGTTGCATGAGAACCATGAAATTGTTAACTTGAGGAACATTGTGATTGTAGTTTTCATGAAGGAGAACCACACCATATAATAAGTTCATGAATGTTTAAAGATGAATAAATGGTTACATGGATTTATATTTGATGATGAATAGTTAAGGGCTTGAATAATTGTTATGGATTCATATCAATGGATTTCACTCTTGAAAAATTCTATATAGTTTTTAACTTTGATGATGGATGAACTGATCCTATGTTAAAAATACATCTGTCATTAGTGAAATATTGTTTAAAAAAATATGAAGGATGATTTGGTGTTATGTTGAATTTATTTTAGAAATAGTATGGAAGAAGAGGAATTGAAGTTCATGCAGTATTTTAATGTTGCATGAGAACCGTGAATGTCTCAACATGAGAAATGTTGGTCTTGTAGTTTGAGTGGAGGAGAACTATGCCATATAATGAGTTCATTAAGGGTTAAATATGAATAAATTGTTAGATATAAATATATTTTAATAGAAATTGGGAAGGTCTTGATGAATTTTACAATATAGTTCTAATTGTGGAGGTGTCATGAATTTCTTAATGAATTCAATTATATGTATGGTTTTTTATCTATGTATTTTTGCTCGGTTTTTTAAGAATTATTACATGAGCTGGCCATCCAGCCACTACCGAGAGCTTATGTGGGACACGAGGTCAACACATCTAAACAAGGACATCCCGATAAGCAAGAAAGAAACATTTTGTTCCATGTATATGTCATTGGTACCCCCAGAGGAATTCATGATGTGGGATAATATCTCACAATGTAGTGGTTTTACTATGGGACCATAGAACAATTACAGGAGGAGTAGGGTGAGGGAGAGGAGAATTTTGAGCCACTACATGCACCCCATGATATTTATAGTGTATAGAAACTGAAAGAGATTTTTACATGGGATGGGTTTTTGATCTTACTATTCACTGGTTTTAATAATTTGATCAATCAATTGGGAATATGAGTTTCATGTTTTTTTTAATACATGAATTTTATATTAACACTATAAATTAGTAGACCAATTGAAAATTATGAAAAATTTGAAATGAAATTTAACATAATGCATGTTCAAGGAATTAAAATCTTACTTATTATGAAATTTTTAGAGAAGATTCACACAATATAAATATTGGGATTTGAATGAAGTGAAATGATCTAATCCCTTGCCTATAAAAGGATTGAAACCTCAACCCAGAGGTTCTTATACCACTTGTATTATTTCAAAAGCTCTCATTTTCTAGAAAAATAGAGCCACTCTAAACCACACTTTTGTGTTAGGAGGCAAAGAGTTCTATGACCCTTTGTGTCCTCATGAATAAATGGATTCCTACTAACCAATATGATTTTAAGAAGGATAAGAATATATAGACATGAGAAAGGGTCTTACACCCTCATCGTACTTTAATAAGGTGGTAATTTATTTAAATCATTACACATTCATGAATAATAAAAAATGTGAACCTGAAACCGGTGTGGAAACACCCATTTAATGCTTTGTGATGAAGAACCAGTTCCATGAAGCTTACATATTAAGCCATACTGCATGAGTTTTTTTTCTATGAAGGGTTTTTTTGAATCTATTCCATGTATAAACCATTACATGAAGATACTATGTATCTACTTATTACACACCATTCATAGAATAACAAACCTACATAGTTTGTCTTTACAAAGGGAACAAAACATGCACCTATGTGCATACATTCATGAGTAACAAGAAGAACTCAAACTCTATGGGTTTTCAGATGACAACAAGTGTATTCATGAACATAATTTAAAGGATACAATACTAACTTATTTCTCCTAGTGGTCGAATGACAAAAGCAGTTTTAGCTTCTAGGCCCTTTTGATTATATTTTAAACTATGAAAAAATTAAAAAATATTCCATATAAAGCCAATCTTCAATAAGATTAATCATCGTTCATACAACATAACTACTCTTTTTTAGGGTTCCCATTCTTGTTCTCCATGCATGCACACTAGCCACCTACAGATTCATAACTAATATTATTCATGGATCTTCTATATGATCTCCCTATTAGCTCACCCATGGAGACATCCCCTTTGTTATAGGCCCTTTTTTACATTTAAATGATGAAAAAATATTCATATAAAGACAAATTAACTATAAGATTCAATTCCAACCATACACTATCATTATTCATATAGAATAAATGAAAATTTTATTTGTTCCACTTCCTCTACAAGCACTCACTATGAGAGCACCAGCCACTCTCTTCCTCGGCCCGCCCATAATGACTTACTAGTGGTCAACTTCCCACCTAAGCAGTGTCAGTAGTCCCCCATGAGCACAATTCCCACCCTCTTCCTCTTCCTTCCCATGAGCACACTAGCCACTCTATTCCTCTACGTCTACATGAGCTCTTTATAGGACCTTTCCTTACAATTATACAATAAAAAACTAATACTTCATATCAAGCCAAATTCACACATTGATTCAATGTCATGCATACACAATCATTATCCATACAACATAAATATTATTTTTCATGGTTTCTCTAAGAGTACATGCACTCCCTTGGAGCACACTATCCACTCTCTTCCTCAGCCTGACCATAATGGATTTCTATTGGTCAACTACCCACATAAGTAGTTTCGGTAGGCCAATTTTCTATATACCCTTTTAAACATTTAAATAGTGAAAAAAGTAATATTTAAAAAATAAAAATAAAGAATAAGATTCAATTCCAACCATACAATATAATTCTTCATTAAAAGAAAATCTTACAACCAAATATCCTTTCTATATTATGATTAATTCCCAATAATATTTCAATGGCAGAAAACCAACCATCAATTACTATAACATTGAATTTGTATCAAACAATTTTATTGTCAAAAATTACAATGAAAATATTGCATTAATCAATTAGGGATCTTCAGTATCCCCATTTGGTTTTGATTTCAATACCCATTTCACTATCATTTTCAATGTTTTCTTCTCACACTTACAATAATATTGAATACAACTATGTGAAAGAATGTATAAACACAACTAATTCTATAACAACTGAACGCTTCTTTTTCTTTCTATTAACCTCCAAATTTCATAAGAGATGTCATTTCCGAGAAAAAAATATTGGTTTTATTGAGAGGAGAGCATCACATTTCTTAAAAGAATGAGTCATCAATTAATTTTATCTAATTTAATGTGGGAAAAACCTATGTAGAGAAGAAAGGTGATATGTTTAGACTTCAAAGATGTAAATATAAATTTTAAATGTGATGTCAATACTAAAACCATCATTCAGAAGTAGTTCAAAAGTTACTCAATTAATCTCCAACATTCGTCCTAATAAACAGATTGAAAAATTTTAATTAAAATAATTCACTTATCCTTTATTATCAAATTATAAGTGTCTCCCCTTACGATTAAGAATTTTGATTCCAAATTAAATAGGAAGAAATTCCTTTCTAATGACAAGATTCAATATATAGGATTTGAAAATTTCAAATTAATACCATAATAGAACATTATATATTCATGTGATACTAGTTGTGGTAAACTCTATTATTTTTTCAACAATTCTAACCTTAATGGTATGTGCTTCATCAATCTAATTCTTTATGACATTCTTTCTTCCTGAATGATTTTCAAGAATGATTTTATGAGAAATTGAATTAAAAAACACCATGATTGATAGCCTTATGAATTTAATATAATATATTAAAATCACTGGTATCTTTATGAAACCCCCTTAATATATTCATCAACCTCAATTACTTGCATAAAATAAATAATCAAAAAATATTCATTGTAAAAAGTGGTTTTTAATGATTTTCAATTAGAGAAACAAGGATGAGATTTATCTCTTAACCTATAAAATATTTTCAATTCTACTCTAGATTCCTGAAAAATCTTCATGATTTCTCCTTCGTTGAATTTACAATGTTTAACATTTATGGGAAGAATAGAATACTTGATTTCTCCAGCTTTCATCTTATATGGAATAAGCATCATCACATTAGCAAGTAATGAACATTCATTCTTCTATTTCTACTCTAACTTCTTATCCAATTCCAATTTATCTAGATATATGAAGAAACATTGTGTTCCATGTATATGCTTATACATCTTGTTGTGTGTAAACTCACTTTTTACAGTATAATTATTAAAACAATAAATCATTGGTTCTTCCCTTTGTTCTTCACTAGTTCTATTTGTTTAGGGAAAAAACATTTATTTTTCAGCATTATTCCATGACATTCTAGACCTTCCACACAAATCATCAGCAATCATAGAGTCTTCCTTTTTAAACAATCATTCAGAAAATTCTAAATTCGCATCTTGATTTTAAAACATCATATAAACCATTTTATTTGTTCCTGAGATTGATTTAATTTTCTTCTTTTATCTTTCAACCTATATCATTTTTGTTTATAACATTTTTTTGAAGGTCAATTATATTACCTCTACTTCCACAGTAGAGGAACCATTTCATTGGTGTGACATTCATATCATCAATCTTCTTATTTTTTGGTTCCATCATAGTTTTCTTAGCTCTATTCCCATTATAAAACAATAAAAAAGAATTTACTTCTTTTGATATGTTTTGGCCTTATCAGCAAATCATCATATCCTAGTAGAGGGTTAGTACACACCAACAATTATTATAATTTTGACCACTACTATTAAAATAATCATAGAATTATTCAAGGAACTAAAATCTATTCTTAATAGATAAATTCTTATTCATCTATGAATTATAATTAAAAATTGGAAGATTTCTACTCACATGAGATCCACTCAGCCTTAATACCATCCTTCTATAGTTATAATTAATTGAAAAAATATTCCAAAATTCAATGGCTTGATGCCAAAATTTCCAACAACACCGTCACTATCCTACAAAGCATGACTTTTTCTTCTTTGATACAATTCGGTTAGTTTCAGTATCTTATTTCTTTGGATATTATGATTCTTCATCTGAGATATTTTTAGAGAAAAATAATTCCTAATCTTCTTCGTATACACATTTGATGATATAGTATATTTTTCATTAGTCTTCTTCATCCATGATTGTCCAAATTTCCGTTTGGAACCCATACATATAGACAAAACAATATTATTACAAATAAATGATAATAGATCAAGGGTAACATGATACAATGATATTCCAACTGATTTATCATTAAATATTTGTAGACAATTTTTTAAACATGAATGGTTTTTTTCCTAAATAAAACTTCTTCCATAATTATTCGTGGATGATTTTTTAATCTGTGTATTATATGAATATTCACCTTGGATGATCTCTAGATTTCTCAAATTGACCTCCAAATCATGATAATTCAAATTTAGAGAGTTATTAAGGTCTTCAATTGATTTCAACATATCTTCACATTTATTCATATTTTTCAAAGTCACTTCCATTTCAAGACAATTCATGTTTAGGAAATTTTTATCATCCGTAACAATTTTCTGTTTTCATTCCCATTGACTCTTAATATTCTGAACGTGATCGTCATGAATATAATTTTCTATGAGTTGATAATTATTCAACTCTTTAATTATATTTATCTTATCCTATATAAGGGATTTATTAACATTTATAGAGGTTATTCATAATTTTACCAATGCATAGATCGCTTCTATATTAACTACACCATTCACATCCTTCTCACAATCATTCATTTATAATTCATCTACAATAAATTTTTTTTCCATTTCATTTAAATATAAATACATATTTTTATTCTTCAACTACGATTAATGTCTCATCCTTGTCTTTGATTTAAAAATTAGAGTCCTTTATATTCACAGAATCATTATATAATTCCTTAATAGTGTGAATCATCTCAGTACTGACGTTCTCAGTTTCTTTTTTACCATATATTTCGTTTCAATTATTCTTCAACATATGAGAAATGTTTATTTCAATGTGACATAGTTTCTTCTTTGGCATCAATAATTTATGAGAGATGATTATATCCTTCAAACTTCTATTCCAATACATTCTCCATTTCCTTAGCTTCTTTTTCAAGATATGACCTTTCATCACATATTCCCTTTATTAAATAAAATATGTAGGTGAAAACATTTATAGGAAAATTATTTAGATATTTTTTGATATCTGAGTAAAAATCACTGTGTGATTAAATAAATTATTCTGCATTACCGCTTGAGAATAAAAATAAAAATATCTTTATCACCAAATTTAATAGATGCTAATGATAGACTATAATTATAACTACATTCAGATTGTGAAAAACCCTCTTTATTCATCATTACAGGATATGAATGCAGAAAATGATTTGATCTTCACCTATAAAAATAGAATCCCCAAGGATGATCTAGCTTTCTACTCCAATATTTTGTGATCTCTTATTTTTATTCATTAATAGAGCATTTTGATGCTATTTTTATGCAAATGGAAAGAAATATCCATGAACCATATGGTTCCACGAAGTAGATAGGATCATTTAGGACATAAAAAAGTGAAATGAATTCTTGAAGCATCTCCTAAAGGATAAGTCCCATGAACCATTTGGATTCATGAAGAATATCCATGGAAACATGAATGGTTTACCCAAAACCTAATCGTACTCCCTGAAGGTGATCATTCAGGCATGAAAATTGTGCATGCTCACCGTTTTTGTTTTTTGTGAAGGCATCTGAATCATGAACCATCGTGTTGTCACAAAGAATACCCACACATCCCTTGGGCGTAGAAGACTCGTGCACCATATGAATGATGAAGAACAACGAACCCCTCATTTTTAAGAAGATAAGGAAAACATCCTCTTATATCATGTTAATAAGGAATATACATTATGTAGGGTTTGTTTTTGAAGAAGGAGGGGTTTTCATGATGATGGGAAGTACGTATATGTATGTAATTATGCGCATTATTTGAAGGTGAAAAGAATAGTCATTATGTGTGTTCACATGTGAATAAATAAAAAAGAACATATTAAAAGGTCTAACTCATTCGTGTGCATATAAAATGAATAGAAGAAGATAAGAAGTGGATAGTGTAGTTGGTTTGTTTGAGAACGCGTCATACTACATGAATGCACTCATGTGCTTAAATTAAAGACACCCAAACCATGTCAAAATGTAAGAATTGAAAGGGAAAATAGATAGCGACAATGTGTGCGTGCAAAGAATTATAGAAATTAGGGATTTCACGAAACATGGAAGAAGTGGGTTGTGCATGCACTCTTTCATGCACATGCATATGTGGAATCAATTAATGAAGAGAACCAAGACATTTGGTGCACTTGTGTAAATTAGGTAAAGAAGATAAATAAAAGTACGAGTTCATTCAAATTATACTTGAATGATTTCTTTCATATTTTAAAATTAATAATGGAGAAGAAGTTAATTATGATGATGAATAGTAAGATGATCCTCACTGTTTGAATAATAACATATGTTTTTTTGATTCTATTCAAAAGAAGTATAATTATTAGTGTATTTAGGTATTGCACTAATGAAGAAGAAAGAGGAAGAAGAAGTTTTAATTTTGTTTTGCACTGATGAATATAGAAGAACGGGTTGGTTACTTTCACGCTACTAAGAAAGTAATAAGTGAAGAATGGAAGACTAAGTAGAACTGTGACATCCAACAGATCTCAATAGGTGGAAGAATATTTTGGTGAAGAAAAACCATTTCAATAGGGAGAAGACTATATTGGGAGGAAGTATAAAGAATCATCAAGGAGTTATAAGTTTTAATTTTTCATCACCAACTCAAGAAAGTAAAATTGATTCATTCCGCACTTAAAATTTTAGGGACTCACATTGGATTCAGGATTGTTTTCTAAGACAACCCACTTTAACATGTTACTACATTATAGTGAATAATCCATGTACTAGTCATTCCCATACATGGAAAGGATTTTGCTGCTATCATTGAGTAGTAAACCTTATAAAAATAACATTTTCATATTTTGACTGATTTATTGCATGCGATAGTGAAAAGATAACAAGATAACCAAGATCCTAAAATGTAAATATGTATAAGGATAAAAAGTATGAGTTGGTTTAATAATTCCCCAACACTGATTCACCCCACCTATTAGTGTTAGGAATAAAACAAACAGCTCCTCTCAATGAAAATGGACACTGAATTCTCAAATAATGATTTTACTTCTGTGGAATTATACTTCCAACTCATTGTACTTTTACCTTCTTCTTTGAAAAACCATATGGATAATGTTTTAAATGCAAAAATGTATTCACAATTGGGTGTGCGTGAATCTCACTATAAAATTTATACTTCTTAATGCATGTAATAGCATATTCATGGTGAAGAGGCAAGATGGAGTGGGTTCTTAGTGATTTGTGAATTCAAGAGAGTCCTATAAAAACCTCAACCATCTATTAATGCGATGAATTCTTACCCATTATGAGATCTCTCTTTGTCTTTTCATTGAAATTTTTGTTTCATGAAATCTATTTTTAGTCCATTATGACGTCTTTCAATGAGATGTACACATCCAATTTAGGATTTCTCACTTTATCTATGGATTGGGTCTATTGTTTCAACAAAATAGAAACTGAGTCTTCTGTGCCACCTGTCAATGTGATTGACACTTCCCCTTTATGGCTTCCATCTTTATCTTTTCATTAATTCCAAGGTATCATGGAAGTGGATGTTGATTTAACGTTTTCCAGACATATTCCAATATTAGAGAATTCGTGAGTGAAATCAAGGAAGGGGGCATAATCCCAATGGTGGGATGGAGTATACCAGTACCCCTGGTGAAAAGAATTATGTAGGAGGGATGCGGTTTAGTATAGAAAGAGTATTGGGTGAAAACTCATCCTTATTATAATATGATGTATTTACTAGTGATTATTGGGATATCTATGGTCATACTAGTATGTATTGACTTGTAGTTACCCCATATTAGACAATGGGTGTGGGATAGGGGAGAGGTGGACATAGGTCATGTTGGTGCATCTACTATTTAAGGATTTAATTAATATATTGTTTCAAGTTCTATTTGCGTCCTACTACCCCATACTATAATATTTATTAATGTAGCTCACAAGTTTTATGAAAATGAAGTATCTATTATATTTTATCTTGTTCTCATCTTCCCAGTGTTTGAGATTTTTACAATGGTTTTTTTCTTTGCTCGATTAGGGTTATTTATTTGTGATCCCTCTACATGAAATAGAGGGTGACTGTTCTAGATGGCTCGTGGATTTTATATTGTGGCATGGTAGTGGTGAAATAAGATTACTTGAGAATTCACCAACCTCCTCCTTCATCTGGGATTTGAAGTGGACATATTAACCTCGAAATGGACTTATGTGGGGTAGATCAACCACCTAAGATGGTCTATGGAACCCAATTTATTCATCAGTGGACAATGGATCAATGTCATGCTTCTAGGATATTGAAGATAGTGATATATTGTATTACAGTGGTGGAATAGTCATCAAGGTGACAGTGTGAGTGGCAGAGGATGG
The DNA here is from genome assembly GCA_963277665.1 of Viscum album. Lineage (NCBI taxonomy): Eukaryota > Viridiplantae > Streptophyta > Magnoliopsida > Santalales > Viscaceae > Viscum > Viscum album. The sequence goes on along the minus strand of OY728151.1, from coordinate 1,586,985,419 downwards.
AGACTCATTATGTTTGAGGTGTGGGGGGAATAGATTAATTTATAATGATGTCATCCTAGTTAAAATGAAAAATTCTTCTGTTATATTCTGCCACATCAAAAAGGAAAATGGGGACACGATGGTTTATTATTCAAGGCATGGGAAAGAGCTTATAAATACGTCCATCGGTAATTCCATGTAGTATCAACATAAATGAATAGATACTTCTCACACAACCGTGCCTTTAAATTCCATTCTTGAAGGATGGCTCTCATTCCCATCTAGAACTTGTTTCACCTCTTATGATCTTTTCCAGTTAAAATGTTAATTATTAATTCTAAATTAAATATCATATACCAATTAAACATATATATATATATATATATCAATCAATTCCAATGTTTAAATTCCAATAATTTGATAAAATAATGAATTTCCCTAGCATCACCATACATGGGATTTAATTTTGGCTCTCCTTGCTCCAGATCAAGTAACCTCGTGTTGGTTTGGAAGGTTCACATAATAATCCTAAAGTATAGAAGCTTCTATATACAAAATATAGATTTCAAATGATTTATAACATCAGTGATGTATGAAATTATAGAGGTTACAAGGTTGGTACATGCTCATCAAAACATGTGTCCTATGATGATTAGAAAATATTATCACAAAATCTAAAAAAGAATGAAGAAGGAACCTTGGGATGAAATCACAAGAATATTATGAACATAAAGCCTCCATGGAAGGTACCAAATAAGAATAGTGATAAATTTTTGGATTCTAAATCAAATAATAAGAAGGGTTTTACATCCAGAATTACTACTAAGAAAGATCAAACTCACAAGATCCCATGTGGAAGATCCAAACATGCACCCATAGTTTTGAATTAGATTTTAGTAATCTAGCATAAATATTTGGAAGGAATGAGAAAAATAGAAGAGTCATAAGATAAATATAGTTAAAAAAGAGAATTAAAATATCCCACATGATGAAGACAAATTTCATGAGTGTTTTCAATAAAATGTAGAGGTTGTGTTAAAGAAGTTTTTTGAGAGATATTTAAAAAATATGGTCACTATGAAAAATGAAGTTTATACTTACTACTAGAAAAAGAATAAGTCTTAAAGAGGTGTAATAAATTTATCATACATGAAGTCTGTTAAGAAGAAAAATTATCCATTCCATGTAAAATAAGATGTGAAGATATCCATTTTTCCTCAACATATATAAGAACAGATGTTCAGATGTGAAACTATGAAGACAGTAGAAAATTGAAAAACATTTTTTAGTAGATCATCTCTACCTTGATATTATTATTAATAAATAAAGGAAGATACTCCTTATTCCCTTAAAAATGAGTATTTTTTTATAATGTAGGGAATTTAATGTGAAGAATTTTTTTAGGGGGAGAATTTGAGAAGTTGTATGTGCTATTAATTCTTGATTTCTAAGATGAAGAAGTTACCATCCCGTAATGATTTTTCAATTGATATTAAAATACTAAAATAATGGACTATCATAATTTATGATGTTAAATAATTTGATACCCTATTCTAGATAGCCATGATAAGGAATATTCTATCTGTGTTTGATCGTATTTCATGGTATTTTATAGTAAAAATTTTCTAGAAGATCATCCTTCGTGATATTGTGATAGTTGTCCAATATTTACTGTAAAAAGATGATGACCCATTCTATTGTATTCTCCATAATGTAATTTCTTGAAATCCAATTTTTATGAGATCAACCATTATTTAGATAATGAGAAATGTTTCCCTTCCGGGGGAGACTAATAAATAATCCTCCAAAATTATTATTTCAATTAGAATCAAATATGATTATTGTATAAATTGCTTGAAGATAATGTCATTTGAAAGGGTATGTCACTCATAATCTCTCATCCTTGGTTATCAAAAATTAAAAACCTTTTAAAAAGGGGAGAAATTAAATTAAACTATTGTATATGAAATGTGGATGTCCAACATGGTCTCTTCTCCTCCCTATTGCACTTGAATGTTTTTTGCCTATTTATTGAAGTGAGTGATTGAGTTGCAGGTTGTTTATTCTTAAAAATAATAATTTAAAATTTAGTAATTTCATCCTAGAATGGAATTGAATAGTCCTGTAATACATGTATATGGGTTTTCATTTCTTATGGTGACATGATTATTTGGTAATTGGAAACTTTTTATATAAATCATGTTCTCTAGTTTTCTACACCGAGCATAGCTCTAGTTGACTTAGGGTAAAATGAGTGATTTCACCATGCTTAATTATGGAATGATACACTTTTTTCCTATAAAATTTTTATTTATTATCAATAAGGGGGAGAGATTGTGAAATTAATGTCTCAAATGTAAAGGGGAGATATAAGATAATAGTTCTTCAAATTGAAACATTCATTTGGAATAGAATCTATTACCAATAAATACAACGAGGGAGATTGATTATCCAACTTTTTATGTAGATTTTATTTATTGTCAAGTGATTTTAATTGGTGGAAAATTATCGTCAATGAAATAGGAATATTAAATTGATTTTAATATGATGAAAAGTTCAATGTTAATTGGGAATGGATGAAATCCTCAATTATAGAAAATCCATGAAACATGTGAATGGATTGAAGACTTTGAACATTATGGTGATGTCTGGAAAATTGTTATGGGTTCCATCATAATGATTCCTGGAGAATATTTATGGATTCATTCATCGTGATTCCTATAGAATTGTAATTGATTTAGTGTATTAGATGTCATCCTTGATAAAATATCATAGTTGTTAACTCTGATGATTGATGAACTGATCCTATGTTCAAAATACATGTGTCATAAGTGACACACTGTTAAAATCAAAGAATAAGGTTGATTTTATGTTATTGGGAATTTATATTCCAAAAATTAGAGAAGAAGAGGAATTGAAGGTCATGCGTTACATTAATGTTCCATGAGAACCATGAAACTTTTAACTTGTGGAACATTGAGATTGTAGTTTTCATGAAGGAGAATCATTCCATATTATTAGTGCATGAAGGGTAAATGATAAAGAAATGGTTACGTGGATTTATATTTGATGAGAAGTTGTGAAGGGATTTATGAATTGTTTACTAGAGTTCTAAGTGTGGATGTGGCCATTCATTTCATATTGAATTCCATTATATAGTTGGTTTTTTAACTAAGTACGATTTGGGGGACTGTTTAAAATTATGAATAGCCTACTAAGCTGATCGGTCAGCCTCAACCAAGTGTTTATATGGGACATAGGGTCGATCACACCCAAAGGAGGCCAACCAATCAACCTTGCAGGTTCCAAGGAGTGTCATGTGTAAGCCATGGTCACGACTAAAGATAATCCAGATATGGTCCAATATCCTATAAGGAAGTGGGAATAGAGCGTTCCAACCAAACCAGTATGGGGTAATACAAGGAGAGAGGTAAATTTTGGGCCTATACCCATATCCAATGATTTAAATATCACGTAGAAACTGATATAGGATTCAATGTGGATGGGGTTTTAAGAACATTGTTCAGTATTCTAAATAATTGGAGTGATCAGGGTTGTTCAGCACATCCCATGACCGGTTGATTTAAATTCACATTGTCTAGATTGATCATCCACAATAACCTACTCAACTCTATAGAACTGCATACTCACTACACATTGATCATTATATCCCTGTTGATATTGATTATTCTATCGAGTCATGGAATTTATAGAATCACAATGGGTAACTCTATTTTGGTTTTTAAATGTATTCTATTTCCCTCCTCCCATCGAAGGATACAATATTTACAAAAAATTGTATTTTTCCCAAACACCCGACCTCAGAGCACTGCGATAAAAACACTGAAGATGATCCATATAATTACAATTATGGAATTATCTAGGTTGTTTTCTTCCCTCTCAATACATGTGGTCGAAGTTACCACATTAAAGACATCAATATTTTCTCTTGGGACTTGGGGGAAGGTTCAATTATCTAGTCGTCTAGTTTTGGGTCATACTAAAACCTTGGAAAAATGATTCCCACTTCTGTTTTCGCCCAGCATTAGAGTTCCCACCATTTTCCATAAGTATCATCATAATTCCACAACATGTTTTCCATAAGATGTCATTTTCATCCCCCATCTCTCTATTAACTATATATGTATAATCCATTATACCTAGAATGAAAATATTTAATCAAATTAGTTTCCATAGCTTCAATTCAAAAGTGTGTTCCTTCAAGGATGCACTAACAGAAAATTCATGTGAATATAAAACAAAATTCATAAATTTATCCACATACTCTATCATAAAATGTTTCTCATACATCCGACTAAAAAATTAAATCATTCTCTAAATTCTGTATGTCTGATGATTGTGTTTTTTTGGGACAATTCCTTGAAATCCTCTGATTCCAACCCATGGAACAATTTAGTCTAAAGATTTAAATCCCATCATTATAATTCAAGATCTTCCCATATATTAATTTCCAACATTACTTTCAAATATCCTAGTGTGCCAAAGAAATCAAAGATTCTATTTATCCTATTCAACCACTACTCAGCCTTCTCTAGCCCCAAATCACCCTATAAGATGGGTGGATTCTACTTCATGTATTGGGTAGAATGATCCACTTTCTTTGGTTCATACCATCAATTCCCTCTATACACATCATTAAAATATTGGACTATACTATGTACCATCTATTGGTTCACCAATTTCTTAGGTGCAACCACATTCTCCACAGCTTCATCCATTTTTTTTCTATCCACGCTTACCGTGTTCCATTTCCTATAATCAAAAAATACCCTATAAGACTTTCTCTCTAGAAACTGAGGGCTTAAAATTTTTAAAATATATCATAGAGAAATTATTACCAAAAATCATTCCAAAATTATTCATTTTCCACATTCTACCGTTTTTTAAAAATTTAATTATGGTTTTGAAAATTAACACATTTTCAAAATAACACAACCATTATCTTTTGAAAATCAATCATCAGAAAACAATTTAATTTTTTTAAAAAAATCAACTGATTAACACTAAATTGTAAATCATTAGTAAAAATGAAATATGTAATCTTAGTGGGAAGTTATTTCTATAATTCATGTCATGATCTTATCATTGTCAAAACACATGACAATGAGATTACACTACTATAAGTTTTCCCAAAACTCCTATGTATCGAACTACCTTTTAAAATGAAGTTCAATATAAAAAGGGTAACTCTGTATTTTCATGATAAAAATTTCAATTCCGAAAAATCATATCCCATTCTACCAAACCTACACAAGGAAAGAACCTGGATGAATTTAAAATTCATAATTGTCCCAACTTATTCTAATTGGATGTCAAGGAAAGAAAAATCTGATACCACTTGTTGCACACAAATATTTGTACTGTACAAGACCCATAAAACTTGTAACATCCATCCCCTCCACTTTGGCTTGAGTTGAGTTGGTATTTCTAATTGTAATTAAGCAACATACCCAAGGCACCAAAGGCTGGAAAGAAATTGAAATGGTTTCAATACAATTGTGGTATGATTTTCCCTTTTAATATAAGAAAATCACAACCACATATTCCATAACCAAAACCAATATATTATTCTTGATCAAAATTTAAAATAACTCATGTTATATCATTGATACCAAAACCAAACTAAAAAATATTACCACAATAGGTGACTACTGACATCATAGTACATAGTGGAAAACAAATCCAAAAATAATCTTAGAAGACTTCATTTACAAGACTCCATGATCAAACTACAACTCCATGTCTCACAGAGCACCACTAAAGAAGTGTGATGTTTTCCATTTACTTGTTTATTGGTAAACAAAATATGCAAAAAAACAAAGTTCCAATGAATGGTTGATTAATTAAACTCAGTAGATTTCCCATAATGACTTCCATCCTCACTCCATAATGGTATAAAATGGTAAAACAATTATAGAAAACATCTTATATAATTTTTATTGAAATAGTTACACATTTTAAATTGGATCCAACTGGATTCATTGAAAAATATTTTTCCAAACATAATTGTTTTCTAAAAAAATAAAACAATCTTTAAACCATTTCACATTACTTTTTTTCATACATATTATATCGTTCACCACACACACACATGAAATCATATCAAATAGTTCTATACTCTAGTGGTTTATTATCCATACACTAATTCATCACTAAGTGTCCATTATCCCTAATCCATAATGAAAAACACTTCTTTTCAATGGTAATGTACATTTGTACCCCAAAATAATATTCCCTATATTTAGGGTCATGTAAAAATCATGAACCCTCACTAAACCATGTCCGCCAAAACCATTTCAAAAAAACCCAACTAAATCCATTTCAATAAATACATTATATTATTGAAAACCATTCCGAAAATCCATTTTCCAAAATAAAAAAACATATTTTAAAATCATGAATCAAATCCATTTACACAACCAATTTCCAAAAAACCACAACCCATCAATAAAGTGGATTTAAAACATGCTTTTCACACAAATTTCCCAAAAAAAAATATGAAATGTAAACAATTTTTAAACTTATAATTTATGTTCTAATTATTAGATTGTATATTTAAGCCACCTACCTAGACTGTTTTGGTGAAAACAAAGAACACCATTAAAACACCAACAAAACCAGGTTAAATCATCAAAAACCCACCTTATATCACTTCCCATGTAATAAAAAAGGCCAAATATAGGCATGATTTACCTAAAAACACTTATATATATCCACATCAGACTATATGTAAGAATATGAGAAAGGGAGGAAAGTATATCTAAGAAAAACTATGAAAAAATACCACAAAAGGACATTTACTGATGTAATTGGGGATCAACGGACCATGAAACACCTTCATATCACTTCCAAATTTATGGGGATTGAATCCTTATACATTGGGAGGAATAAATAATTACTACAGGTTGATTTAGAGAAAACAAGATGTGTTTGAGATTAATCCCAACCTAAATCTACATGTTTAGGATCTGGTTTTTAAATCGTGCACGATTAGTCATGCGGTTAGGGAAACTGTGTGCTGACCATGTTCCAGTCTCTAACTCGGAGAGTAACATGCACTGTTATTCAACACATTTATAAAATCGATGTTCCAATAGATAAAATACACGTTTTCCCACTTTGAACGGTTACTCTTGGGTATTCGGATAATTTTTCCAAACTGTTCACCTTACCAGATCCCATTGTCTCATTGTGCCTAGATTCCTGTAGTAGTTTCACAGCTTTCAGTAATTTTGGTCCGACTGTACACCTGTATAAAATCCCCAAAAACAATCCAAAAGACTTCCAACCCCCCTCCCCTCCAATATTTCCCACATACATTAAATACAGAAAATAAAAAAATAAATGGTTATATTCTTGGAACTGTGTGTGTTACAAATAAGGATTACCACACCATATAATTAGTGTATGAAGAATTAAAAGAGAATAAATGTTTATATGTATTTATATTTGATGAAAAATTGTGAAGGTATTGAAGAATGTTTTTTGATTCATAGCATTGGATGTCGTTCTTGGGAATTTATTTATGTTATTAACTCTTAATATTGATGAATTGATCCTAATTTGAAAGTACATGTTTGATAACAGATGCATTTTTTTAACAACGAAAAATGTTTATTTGATGTTATTTGGAAATTCTATTAAAAAATTATTGAATAAGTGGAATTGAGGATCATGTGCTATTTTAATGTTTCAGGAGAACCATGGATGTTTTATTTGGATGAACATTGAGATTTTAGTTTTTCATTAAGGTGAAACACAAAATATAATTAGTTCATGAATTTTTAAAGATAATGAAATTGTAAGATGACTTTATATATGAAGGTAATTTTTGAATGGATGGAAGAATCATTATTTATTCAGAGCGAAAGGTGTCACACTTGAGCAATTATAAATTTTTTTAAATTTAATGATTGATGAACTGATCCTATGTTCAAATTACATATGTCGTAAGTGAAACATTTTTTATAAAAAAGAAGAAGGATGATTTGATTTTTTTGGAATTTATATTCCAAAAGGTATATAAGTAGAGTAATTGAATATAATTTAGTATTTTAATGTTTCATGAGAACAATGAAAATTTTAAATTGAGGAACATAGAGACATTAGTTGTCATGAGGGAGAACTGTACCATATAATTAGTGCATGGAGGGTTAAAGATAAATAAATACTTATAAGGATTTATATTTTAAGATAAATTGTGAATGGATTTAATAATTCTTACAAAATAATATACTTGGATTTAAATATTGAGAAATTATCCATTTTCCTTTATTTATACGATTTATGAACTACTCTTATGTTAAAAAAATGTTTCCTATGTCTCACATTGTATTCAAAAATGGATAAGGATGATTCTATATTCATTAGAATTTGTGTTCAAAAATTTTTAGAATAAGAGGAATTGAAGGTGATGTTCTATTTTAATGTTTCATGAGATCCAATAATGTGTAAACTTTAGAAACATTGATCTTGTAGTTTTATTGAAGGAGAACCATGACATATAATAAAGGCATGAAGGGTTAATGATAATGAAATGGTTAGATAGATTGTTTTACGAATGGAAATTGTGAATCGATTGAATAATTGTATATTGTAGTTCTATGTGTGGAGATATCCATGCATTAAATATTGAAATCCATTATATACATAGTATTTTAAATGGGTTTTTTTATTGTTTTTTTTATAATATATGGGTTGAGATGACATGACAGCCTCAACTGAGAGCTTATATAGGAAACTGGGTTGACACATCCAATGAAGGCCATCTAGGTAAGCATGATGTCAGTTTATAATGTTTTGTGTAGGATATGGGTACCCCCACTGGCGTGCATGATGTGGGATAATATCTCTCAAAGAAGTGGGAGTAGATAATTCACATAGAACCAGTACAGGGTGGTATAGGGAGGGGGAGAGGGAAATTATAATCCACTCCCCAAAGTTCATGATTTATATAATGTGGATAAACAGAGAAAGGATTGGATGTGGGATGGGGTTTACTGTGTGTTTTCAACCAGTTTATAAAATTTTATTGAACATGGTAGTCCATAAAATCTCTATAATTCTCATTTAAATTCATGTCTTCTGATCCCCCATTACATTTGCATTCAAAATGAGGCTTGTATTTATCACCCAAATGTCATCATCTTTCTCCTAGATTCCCTCAACAACACCATTTTCAAATTAGACATGTCAACCAAGCAACCAATGATCAAAGAATATTCCACCATGATTATTATAAGGTCTAAATAATTGGATAAACATGATCAAAATGTCATGAAACAACATTTTCATGACTCAGATTAATAAATTCTGGGGGAAAGCCCTATCTAAAGTGAAAATGCAGCTGCTGGAGGGCCATCCAACAAGTTGAGTTCCATGGATGAACATTATTCATCTGGGAAGATGAGTTTCATGTGTTTATGAATACATGAAAGTGATATGAACACCATTTATAAAAATACTTATCATGAACGATGAATACTATGAAATGTTGCATAACATTACCCATGTTGGATAAATTAAAAGCTAAGTCATTCTGGATTTTAAATAGATGATTCCCAAAGGATAAAGATTGGGATTTTAATGTGCTTTAATGATTTGATCCCTTTACAATAAAAGGATATCACTCGTTACTAAGAGGTTCTACTACATATCAAACTGTTCCATGATATCACTTCTTCAAGAAAAAAAAATAATATATGAAGCACTCTTTTTTATTGGGAAGCAAATAGTTTTGTGAAACATTGAGGCCTCACTAATAAGGGGATTCCCATGAAAAAAATATTTTTTCATGAATGAGAAGAATTTGTGGATGTGAAAAAGGAGTTTACACCATCATCATTCTATGTGAGTGAGTTCAGTGTCATGAAGCATTCTCCTTCCATGAAGAAGAAATACCACGAACACACAACTAGTGTTTAGACACCCTTGTCGTGCTTCGTGAAAATGTACTATTTCCACGAATATTACTAATAATGACACATTTCATGAGTTTTTTACTATCATTGTGTTTCATTACATTTTCCACATATAATCAATTACGTGAAGAGGATCTGTATCCAGTTGATACACAGTTGACAGATAAGAAAAAACCTACACAATTTTTTTTGCAAAGAGAACTAGACATGAACCTAAGTGTATAATTGCATGAGTAAGATAGTAACTCATATTTATTGTGTTTTGATATGAATGAATGTGTATTTATGAATATATCATTGATATAAACGAGTTATAATACAAAACATGGTTTATGTGTGAAGGGAGAGAGAGTTAAGGTAGGAGGAAGAATCTTTGGGTGTTGTCACATAAATAGTTAGGATTAAGTACAATGTCTAACGGTTTTCATACAATTCGAGTAAAAAAATAATTCATAAAATATTATCTCAAAAAAATACATAAAATGATAAATATAAAAATTTATATGGGAAATTCACATTCACCATGCTTTTATTTGGTTAATAATTAAATAAAATAAAAAAAAATTGTGAAATATTATTCATTCATGAAATAGCATTGATGTTATGGTGAAATTCAGTTGAAAAAACATCTTCTACACTATGTAGAATATAATTTTATAGATTCTACATTCACTCTCGATATTTTTTATCAATGAATAATAATTTAATTGTGGTGATTCTAATATTAGTTTATCTTTATTGGTTTAATAATCACAAATGAATATTGGGATTTCAACAAAAAGAAGTAGAAGATATCTCAGTGCATTGCGTTTTTCACACAATAAGAAATATAAGAGAAGTGAAGAATATTTGGGGACCAAATTGAAATCAACTAATTATAATTTGGGTTAGAAATAATTCAGTATTCATCCGTACAAAACAAATTTATATTTTTTTAATAGTAGAAGAAGAATATTGTGCAGATTTTAGTTTGTTTCATGGATGAGTTATAAGAGTTACTTCCATTATAATAAGATAGTCACAATGTGAAGAAGAAGGTTGTGGAAGATCAAATAGTAATTGTGACATCTAACAGGTCTGAATAGATGAAATACACTGTTGGTGTTACAAACCATTATAAAAAAGGGGACTATCTTTATAGGCATTATAAATATCCATATAAGTTTCGTAATACATGAAATGTAACATCAATATAGTGAATTTCTACTGAATGGTTATTTTATACTTGATGTAAAAATATTTAAAGGATTTCACTCTAGTGGTTGTGTGTTCATGATTATTTCCAGACCACGCCAATGACTAGATACTCTTACTGAGAAGTAAACCTTGTAAAAATATTGTGTACATTTTTTTACTACATTAATATTATTTCAGGCAGTAGAGAAAATAGAATAATACAACAAAGACCCTAAAAATTCAACGAGGTAGAGTGATAAGATGTGTAACTAAATTAAAATTTCCCCCACAGTGATTCACCCCCCCCCCACACATAATGTTAGGCATATATAAAAATGTTTCATTAATAATTATCGAGGTATGTAGCTTCTGTGATAAATTATATTTAGTGAAATCTATTCTCTTTTAAAGACATCAGTTTCTTTTCGCACATATCATTGAAGTGCATTTTTGGTGAAGATTTGGATACCTTTTCTTAGAAGTATACATCTACCATGAACTAGATGAATAAAACAAATAAAGGGAAAATAAAGTTGATGAATAATTTTCTATTGTCCAAAAATGGGTAATTATTTTTTTCTCTATGCACTGAAAAAAATTTAGACTTATATAGCATGGAAGGTAACGAAAATGTGACTCATGTTATGACTACAAATATGGATAACCATCCTACATCAAGTGATTAAGATGAATGAGTTAGTACATTTAAAAATATTACTCATGATGAAAATACTAGCACAAGTGGTGATGATGATAAATATAAAACTTTTCAAGAATTATCATTTGATAGATTAAGTGTTATTCAACATTATATTTATAAATAAGTATTGTCCTATGTTATTTTGAGTCTTTAAATGTATACAAAAAAGAACATGAAACATGGAAAAGAATCTTATGTTTTGGATAAGATCTTGCAAACAAAAATTATTGAGATTCTAAATCTATCAATATAGGTTAAAATCATTGATGCAATAATTAGGATAATAAAATATGTTCCTCAAAATTGATCAAAGAATTATAAGAGAAAGAGTGAGTCAATAACACTATAGAAGAAAATATGCATTCAGTTAAAGAGATAGTGAAAAATTGCACTGATATCAATGGTTGAAAACTGGAAGAAATATCCAAGATGATCAATGAACTAGACACTTGGATATAGAAAACAGTTAATCTACATAAATATAAAGATGAATGAATGAACAATTTATGGTATGAGAAGATTATTATGATTAATGATCATAAGATCATCCAAAGTATCAAAAGTCTAGATTTGGTAGCATAGTTGGCCAATATTGAGAAGACACACATTGACACATCACAATAGAAGGAGATGGTAAATAAAAGCTCTAAATGTTAATTGGAGTATTTTAAAATTCAAATAACTCCAAAATTTTGCAATAATATCATGACTTCATTAAACGGTCTATCACAAATAGATGAGAAGAATAACCTATCATCCATACCATATTGTACTAGTGTTTCAAAACATGTTATCATGAAAAATGTAGGTTGTAATGAAAAATATGAACAGTTATGGATGAATAAATATGATTACAAACCTATAACAATGAATAATGTGGATACGAAAGAATGTATGGAATTTGGTTCCCCTCAGATAGCATAAAAATCATGAATAATACCCAAAAATCAGATAAAAAATATATCAGGAACTCAAGATTTGTTGGTCCATGTTGGTGTTGCAACATATTTGTGATGTGTACCATAAATTGTTGGAACAATCCCCATCAATTAAAAGGATGAATGAATCATATCTCAATGGATATAATTCCAAAGAATAATATGTAAAATATATAGGTCCAAAATCATCTGTATACTATAAGCAGGTTTTTAATTCTTGATAACATTTGTGACATATGCAATAGTAGTGGTCCCAAATTTGGTACATGCTCATATCAACCTGTATACAATGAGGTTAATAAAATAAGATCACAAAATCATACATGGAATGAAAGATCATCCTTGGGAATATATCAAAAGAATTTTGTGAGCATAAATCCTCCCATTAATGTACCAAAGAAGAATGGTGTGATAAATGTGTATTATAAATTCAATAATTTGAAGGGTAGTGCATCCAAAATAAGTACAAAGAGGGATGAAATTTAGAATAACCCATATGAAGATCCAAACATTCACATATAGTTCTTAATGATGTGTTAGTTATCTGGCCTGAATATTTTTAATGATTTAGTAAAATGGAAGATGCATAATATAATGATAGTGAAAAATTGAAAGAAAATATAACACATGATTAAGAAAAATTTCATGATGGTTTTTTAAGAAAATGAAACTCTAGTGATAATGTAGTTCTGTGTGAGAGATGTAATAAATATGGGGTCATTACAAGAGCTTTTCTAACCGTACTACCATTACAAGAAGCAATCCTCAATAGGAGAAATAAATTATAATTTATGAGAGATATTACGAATAAATATTCTCCACACAAATCAGAAGAGGATGTGAAGAGATCCAAGTTGCCTCAAAATAAATCAAAACATATGTTTAGATGTTCAAGAATGAATATTGGTGAAAATGAAGCAATTTGGTTGAGAAGATCATCTTAATCATACTATTCATATTAATTAAGGATGATCCACCTTATTCCCATAATCATTGAGTGCTGTATTTTTTTCTTATAAGATAGATATTTGAAGGTGAAGCATGTTATTAAGGGGATAACCAGAGAAGTTGTAAGTGTTTTCAATTCTTGTTATCTATTTTGAAGAAGTTACCATCCTTGAATGATTCCTCAATTGACATTTAAAAACTATTATAATGGATGATCATTCATGCTAATGTTGATGAATGTGATGTAGTGTTTAGGATATCAAGGATAATGAATATTCCATTTTGGTTTGATCATATTTCATAATATTTTGAAGAAATTTTTTTATAGAAGATCATCTATGGTGATGTTGGGAAATTTGTACAATATGGAATGTTGAAAGTTCAAGAACCATTCTATCATATTATCTATACTATAATTTCATTAAATAAATTCTTCATGAGATCAACCATTATAAATATAATGACAAATATTTCACTTGTGGGGGGGATAAATTATTAAGATTCTAGAATTATTATTTCAATTAGTATCAAATCATAGTATTATATAAATTGATTGCAGAACATATCATAGTCAATGGTATGTATCTGTTAATATATCATCCTTGGTTATAAAACTAAATAATATTACAAAGGGAAAGAAATTAAATTAATCAATCACTTTTGAAATGTGGATGTCCCCCATGGTCTTTTATACTATCTATTAAACTTGAATATTTTTTATCTATTTGTTGAAGTGAGTACAGGAGTTTCAGGATTATTGTTCTTAAAATGTTTTATCTCACATTAAATAATATCATCCTAGAAAGAAACTGATTAATCATATAAGTAATGTATATTATTTCTCAATTATTATGGTATCGTGATCAGTTGGTAATGGATAGATTTTTTATCTAAGTGAAATACAATATTTTCTACACCGAGCACTTCTCAAGTAGAATTAGATTGAATGAATGGATCACACATTTCTTATCTAGCAGTTTTGATAAGCTAACCCTGACCTAGGTAAAAACACCATGAACCCGATGGTTCATGTATTGTAGCTCCCAACAATCAACCTTTGTATATTATTGGATTGGTTTGGCATTAGAATTAGGTTTTGAACCATCTCCTCTGGCTTGGGAGATCCTCCATTACATGGGGTTTACATTAAAGAAACCATGGGTATGGAGACACTACATTTTATTCGAAGAAGGCTTACAGGCCAACAAATTTAAATTAAGTAAATTTAAATGAATCCATACAAACTCCTGGGGTATTTGTTCTAGCTCATTATCATCCATATCATGCAACAACATTTACGTATATTTCGTATTCAAATTATTTTAATCATTCTTTTATTCAAGATAAGTCGCACCTGATTTCAATTAATTATGATCTTATAATTAACCAATTCTTTATCTTAAATTTAATTCTGAATTTCCTTGATATTCTTCTCATCCATATTCATTCTATGGGTCTTTTTACATTGGTGGAAACCTGCTTAAATTCCATTTCTGGAAAGTAAATTGTTTGTAGGATATATTACAGAGCTTGTATTTGTTCTCACACTTTATCCTAAGTACATGTCGGGGGATTTGAAGTGTTTTCTGTACTTTGAATATTTTACTGTACAAGGCATGTATATTAATCTAACATGGCATTTACTTCCTTGTTAAATGGTTACCAGCCTTGCAATCCCATGTACGCGGTGCACAACTTATCCTTGTACATGGTTTCACCTGGTCCAAATCAGACTACATGTCATGTTGATTCAACATACGCGTCGTGTATTCTAGTTTCTATGCACTATTCAGTTTTGGTCAACACGGTGTATTAAAAACTTAGGTAACTCAATTCACAAGGCATGGTTTGGATGACCAGTACCAGTTCATTGAACCTAAGTACATGACATGTAGTTTTCACTAGACTTCATGTATTCTTCTGTTGAAAAGACAGAATGAGAGGGTCCTCTAGATGAGTTCTTCGTTTTTATTTTAATTAAAATTAAAATTGAAAGGTCATTTCTATGATGTTAATCATGAAACGAATGAGGAAAAATAAATCTTGTTCATTCCATTTTATTTAAAAAATTTTCTTGTATTGAATGAAATATAAATGCATAAATTATAAATAGAAATTAAAAAACTATAATCAACGTTTTGAGTCCCTCTGATTCCAATTGAAGGTCCCGAGCGCATCAGATGCTCATGGGTGGATGTGCCCACCTATCTTTTTTCCATTAGAAATGATCAATCTGGGATCAATACGATGATTAATGCCAGACTCCACAGATCAAATCATAGAAATAAACAAAGAATAAGAATAGTCCCGGAACCACAATGTAGGATCATCGCAAGTTGATTATAATTAATTTAATTAATTAACAAGAAGTACCTATTATGCCGTTATTTCTTCGTTGATATTTCGGATCACGTTCTGACGTGATTTATCATTGCATTGCAGAAACCATGTGTATAGTTCCTCTAGAGGTGATCCACACTTGCACCACGTATCTTTGGACGTTGCTAAAGTAATCTTCGATTGCTAGCATGGAGAATCCTTTGCTTGCATTTTCCACCTTAGATCGCCTTGATCCGATGGAGAAGGATCTCTCTCGGTCTCGAGAGCATTATTTGTGGAAGATGTTCTTTAGGGGTTGAGAGAATTCCCCAGAATTATTGTGCACAATCATTAGGGAAAAGTGTTGGGGTTCTGAGGATATTTATAATTGGGTTTGAGGGTATAGAGTTATGACAAAAAATAAACGTGTTATGTATTTTATTTATTTCATTAACTCTTATTGAAAAAACCCACATGTCGAATCATTAATTCCTTGACATTCACCCATGCTAATTATAATAAATAATATTTAATAAAACAATATTATTTCCTCATAATCCCAACTTGAAAAACTACACAATGTGTAATCATTAATACACAGAGTGTACTTGTTTTTCATTTCCTTTCCAAAATGAAAACTTCAATGCATTCCCATTCAATGTACATGGCATGTATATCTTTTTTTCATTTTATTCTGCCTCCAAAATTAATGCGATTTTGGCTTCCATGAATAATTATTAAACCACATACTGAAAAATATCTTTATTCTACTTGAGATACTTGGATAAACATATTGTGTGACCCTTTAGGCCTCTTTTTCATTGGCATTAGGTGGGCTTGCCTAAAGTCCAAGATTACTATATAGCAATGGTTAAAGGAACCCAATAGAAATAAGTTGATGCTGCATTGACATGCCACCTCATACAAATGCTTACTATGTAATTTTATCTCTTTGTCTAAATATCACATCACCCAGGTTTCATGGTAGTTTCATAAACCTATAATCTTGATCTGTCATTCATTGAATTCCAGAAATAAACTCTTCGTGAACCCATGGCCATGGAATTTGGGCGATAGCTCTGTTTGAATCACAGGTACCTAGATATTTTCTTCCATAAATATGGAAGGAAAAAATCATTCCTCAAATTATCCATTAACAACTTGTTTTTCGGGATGCACCCAACATACCCTAATTCCCACCAACTTTTTTTGTGACAGTTTTCATCAGAAAATATATGTGCATGAGTCATGACATGAGTCTATTATAATCTTACAGTCTAAGGACCATTACACACGCTCATAGATATCAATTTCCAATGACACCAACGCCTATGGAATTACTACTGGATGGTCTGTTCTCACAATCTCCCATCATGGAGATTACCTAGTGGGAACTCCATGGGTGAGAGTCGTGTCTTCATACGACTACTCGCACATGATGGTCTGTATACTATGTGTCCTATCATAGTATGTCATCAAACCATAGAAATTTATTAATGAATACTTTTATAGCATTTCAAGGTACTCATCATAACGGGGATCAACCATGACCTCATCAATGCAAGAAATATTATAGGAAATTATTATATTATAGTCATGTAGAACAATGAACTATATATTTAAGGTGTTCATTTATGTAATCAAACTATGAACAGTTGGTTATTAGGACACCAACTCTAACAACCTCCCACTTGGACTAGAGGCAACTGCCTATGACTTTTAGTCCGCTAGACCTCACATGATGATCGTGTTAATGCTGAGTCATGGATTTGGTCAAGGGGTCTTCCACATTGTCTTCCATGGAAATACTGCTCACTATATCGTCACCTCACTGAGAAAAAAACATTAAGAGATGATGCTTCTAATGTATGTGCTTTGTCCACTGATGTGACCTTGTATATTTTTCAAGTTCCACTGCTGCGGTATTATAACAATAGAGTGTGATTGGATATTTAATGCTAGGTACTACATCTATCTCTTGGACGAAGCTTCACATCCATATTGCTTATTTAGCTACCTTAGAAGCCACGATATAATCGGACTCTACTATAGAATCTGTGACCACACCTTTCATTCAGCTATTCCAGCTCATTGTACCTCCTTTCAAACTAAAGATGTATCTAGTTTGTGACTTCATTTCATCTTTATTATTCTGGAAACTAGCATCTACATGTCCAATGATGACTAGTTCCTCATCCCCTCCATAAACTAGGAACATATCCTTAGTACGTCTCATATAATTATGGATAGTCTTGACTTCCATCCAATGGCGGTCTCCGAGATCCACTTGATATATTCCTACCGCACATAATGTGTAAGAAAAATCTAGCCTTGTACATAGAAAAGCATACGTGATTGGACCAATCATATATGTTTAAGGGATCCGTACAATTTTCTTTATTTACTCGTATCTCTAAGGAAACATTTTAATGGAAAGATGAATGTCAAGTGACACTGGAAACAATCCCATATTGAACTATTCCATAATGAATCTCTTCAGTATCTTGTTAATGTATGTACTTTGACTCTAGGCCAATATTCTCTTGGATCTATCACAATGGATCTTTATCCCAAGAATATATGTTTCCTCTCCCAATTCATTCATAGAGAAGCATTTATCCATCCATGCCTTAGCTTACTATAAGAAAGGTACTTTGTTTACAAATAGTAATATGTCATCAACATATACTATTTCGAAAATGATTACACATACACAAAACCTTTTATAGAAACAAGTCTCATATTCGTTATTAACAAATCTAGATTTCATTACGGCCACATCAAAACAAATGATCCATTACCTTTATGATTTCTTTAATCCATAAATGGATTTTAGCAACATGCATAACTTGTTGGAATCGTTCGTAGTCCCAAAACCATCAGTTTGTATCATGTAAACATCTTCTTGGAGGTTCCCAATAAGTAATGATGTTTTGACATCAATTTTCCATATTTCATAGTCATGGTAAGCTATAAAATCCAATAGGAATCTGATGGATTTCAGCATTTCAACCAGTGAAAAGGTTTCATCATAGTCAATTCCTTGAAAATGTCTAAAATCATTTGAACCATTCATTCCTTATAGTTGTTGAATTGTCCTTCCATGTCCATTTTCGTCTTGATTACCCATTTATTCCCAACAGGCTTTACATCAACTAGAGGATCTACCAAAATCCATACTTGGTTTTGGTACATGAAATCCAATTTAGAATTCATGGATTCTTTCCACTGGGCAATGTCTATTCCTTCAACTGCTTCCTTGTAGGTAAGAGGATCACCATTTTCAACCAATGATGAGTCACCATCCTCAGTTACAAGAAAACCGTATCATTCTAGTTCTCTCACCACTCTCATGCTCCTACATAGTTCTTGGGTCTCTGGAATAGATTGTTCTTCCCTGGGTATTTTTGGAATCTGTTCTTGTAACAACTCCAATGTATCTTGACCCTCGACTTCCTCAATGTCTATCATTATCCCACTATCTCTTTTGGAGATGTTATCCCTCTCAAGTAATATGGCGTGTCTTTCCACTTTAATTTTTTTATCTAAGGGGTTGTATAGGTAATATCCCATTATTCCCTTGGGATATCCTATAAAGGTACACTTTGTGCCTCGGGGTGCATGTTTGTTACCTAAAGAGGTCATAACAAATGCTTTGCTACCCCACACATGTAAATATGATAACATGAATTTGCATCCACTCCATAACTCAAATGGAATACCATTTATCGATTTAGTTAGTACTTGGTCTATTATGTGTGCTGCTATTTTTAATGCATATCCATACAAGGATAACAGAAGACTCACATGACTAATCATTGATCTCACCATGTCCAAAAGGGTGCGGTTCTTCCTTTCACTTACACCATTCGATTGAGGTGCGTAAGGAGAAGTGAGTTGGGATAGAATCCCAAATTCATATAAGATATCAATGAAGGCCGGATTATGATATTCTCCTCCTCTATCTGAGTGGAGTTTCTTAATATTCATACCAAGCCAGTTCTCAACTTCATTATTGTATTCATTGAACCAATCAAAAGAATCAAACATATACCTCATTATGTAAATATATCCATTTCTACTAAAATCATTAGTAAACATTATGATGTACCAGAACCCACCCCTTACTTCAACTACAAATGGTCCACACACATCTATGTGAACTAATTCAAAAATATCTTTAGCCATTTCACCTTTCCCACTAAATGGTGCATTGGTCATTTTTCTTTGTATACATGTATGACATACACCCTGTGTTTTTAGTTCCAAAGAATATAAATACCCATCTTCATTTTATTTTGTCAAATCTTTCTCAATGACATTACCTAGATGGTGATTCCAAATTTGGTTGTGGAAAGATTCGTGTGAATTAATTTTTTCATAGATTTACATTAAATGTTTTATGTAGTCTAAAACATAAAGGTCATTAAATAAATGTTCCCTAACAAAACAAATGATATCTTTTTAAAATTAGAAACATTAATTTCCAAACATGAAGATGAATCCATCAGTATCAAATCTAGATACTAAAATAATGTTTTTGGTTATAGAGGGTACATAATAACATCATTTTAAAACTGAGACCATCCCAGTAGGCAATGTGATGTGGTAGTCTCCGATGGCTATAGCAGCGAGTCTGGCTCCCTGGGCTTCTCGCAGATCCCCCTCACCTCGGTCAATCATTCTAAATCTACTGGGTTTCTATATTTGGATATTGATTTAAGCACCATAATAAGTATCTAATAACCAATTTCTAGAAATTGATAGATTGAATTCGTTAACAAACACACCTTAAAATTCCCCTTGCTTCCATGGATGGGTGCAGTTTTTCATCCAGTGTCCCTTCTTGACTGATGTAAAACAACTAGCCTCGTGTTCTCTTTCCACCCATTGATATTATTTTTCATGGAAGGACATGATGAATCATTGGGCTTAATGCTATTTACCTTCCATTTCATTTTATTTAATATAAGGACAGCTAGCTTTTCATACTTCATATCATTGTCCACATGGAGAATGGGGATAAGAAGATCATATAGAGACTTATCAATATTGTTCACCTTGAAATTTACTGCAGAGATAGAGAAGCTCTGGGGGATGATTCAAGAATGATATTGGTACCCAGTTCATCGGGGAGTTTAAACCTTAGAACCTCCAAGCGCTCAATGTAGCCAATGAGCGTGACTACATGAGGCCCAGCTGGGGCGCCCTCACCAAGTGTGCTACGAAATAGAGAGTTGGAGATCTCAAACCTTTCATGTCTTTCCCTCTCCCAGTATTGACCACAGAGGTGCTCGAGAATGCTATAGGAATCCATGTATTTATGAGACTTCATGAGCTCACTAGACATTGAGGACAACATCAAACACTGAATGCCAAGTGTATTATTCAAATGTTGATCATAGACAATGAAATCTTCATCACTTTCCCCTTGGCCAGGAAAATCAAGATGTGAGGACTCCAACGTGTAAAACTTTTTTCATGGAATAGGATATCCCAAAGGCTACTAAACCATTCCTAAATGTTATTTCCTGTGAGGAAATTTTCGTTATCCAGAATTGATTGCAGAGAAAATGTGGTTGATGGGATTGTCATATTGATTCTACAAATTAAAGAGAATATTTATTAGTACCTTTTGATTAAATTTTATAAAAAATTATAAATGAATATATGGATTATACAAATATTTTATCATGTCCCAACAACCCCCACCATTGAACATGGAATGCCTTGTTTTTTTGACAGTCTAGTGGAAAGGATCCATATTCCCATTCTCATAAACCCAACAAGGGTTGGTCAAGATATTTAAAGGTATTAAAGAAGGTAGGTCTTTTCCAACTGCGGGCTGGAAAATCCTTAATCTGTTGAGTGGAATCCCCAATCCTAAAATCATGAGTTTGGATTTCCTCAAATTTTGCCTCCAATATTAAGCCATGTCTACAAAGGGATACTCCTCTTGATTTAATATGGTTATGTCAACCCGAAACATTCATAAGGTCTTTCATTATAAAAGTATGTGTCCCAATAAGGGTTGGTCAATCATATTGTTTTATTGAGTCTTTCTCTTAATCAAGTAACGGATGGATTTGTCTGACATAATGTGGTATTTTAGTATTTTAATCCTTAATGCGTAGTTTTCCATTATCACATGATTTTTAATATTAAGTGATGCTTTCTTAAGTGGTTCATCATGTTTTGATAATTTTTAAGCATAGTCTGATTTTTTATTTTATTCCATCATTGCAAGCTTGTTTATTTAATTAAATATGTGATCACAACAACATATAAATAATAAATAAACCATGCAATGAGACAGAAATAAAATAAAAAGGCATGATCATGAGATTTTGTTGGTATGCTTATCTAGCGATTTTGATAAGATAACCCTGACCTAGGGAAAACACCTTGAACCAAATGGTTAGTGTTTCGCATCTACCACATGTCCACCTTTTTATCATCATAGGTTGGATTCTCCTCTTCTTTGGGTTTTGAACTGTCTACTTTGGCTTGGGATATCCTCTGTTACATTATGATTACATTAAAGAAACCATGGGCACGCAGGCCCTACATTTTTTTCAAAGAAGGATCGCAGGCCAACGAATTTAAATTAAATAAATTTATATGAATCCATACACACACAAAGGGACTTTGGTCTAGCATATGATCATCCATAGCATGAAACGACATTTAAGCATATTTAGTATTCAAATTATTTGAATCAATTTTTTATTCAATATAAGTTGTGCTTGAATTAAATTTATTATGATATTATAATTAATCAATAATTTTCTAAAATTCCTTTCTGAATTTTATGGAGATTCTTTTCATCCATATTCCTTGTACGTGTCCTTGTAGTTTGGAAGAAACATTGTGAAATTCCATTTCTAGAAAGTACACGATGTGTAGGTTATATTACACGGCATGTATTTGTTTTCTCCCTTTATCAAATGTACTCGTTGGGGGATTTGGCGTGTTTTCTGAACTTTGTAAATTGTGGAGTACGTGATGTGTAGATTAATATAACTTAGCGTGCACTTCCTTTTTACGCGGTTACCGGACTGGAAATCCCTTGTACATGGTACACAGTTTCTCCTTGTACATGGTTTCACCCAGACTAGATCAAACTACATGGCATGTTGATTCAAAAAACATTCCGTGTATTCCAGTTTCCGCCCGCCGTTCAGTTCTGGAAAACATGATTTTTTAAAAAATTTGGTATGCTCAATTCAAACGGTGTGGTTTGGTAGACCAATATCAGTTTGTTGAACCTAAGTACACATCGTGTACTTTTCACTACACTCCTTGTATTCTTGTGATGTACAGACCGAGTGAAAGGCTCCTCTGGATGATTTCCTCATTTTTATTTTAATAAAAATTAAAATTAAATGGTATTTTCTGTGTTGAGAATCAATAAACAATGTAGGAAGAATAGATCTTGTTCATTTAGTTTTGTAGAATGATTTATCTTGAATAGAATCAAATATAAATATTTAAATACTCAATAGAAATTAAATAACTATAATCAGCATTGTGACCCCATCTGATACCAATTGAAGGTCCCAGGTGAAGTGGAATCTCGTTGGTGGATCTGCCCACTTGACTTCTTGTCATTACCAATGATCAATCTAGGATCAATATGACGATAAAATCCAGACCCCATAGATCAAATCACATAAATAGACAAATAAGAAGGATAGTTATGGAACCACAATGGAGGATCATCACATGTTTATTATGATTAATTTAATTAATTTACAAGAAGAACCTTTTATTGAGTTATTACATCATTGATATTTCTGATCACGTTCCGATGTGATTCATCATTGCATCAGAGAAACCACGTGTATACTTCCTCTAGCAGTGATCCACACATGCACCACGTATCTCTGGATGTCACGAAAGGAATATTCCTTTGATATCGTGGAGAAGCCTTTTCTTGCATTGTCTGTCTTAGATCACTTTGATCTGCTGGAGGAGGATCTATCTCAGTCTTGAGAGCGTTCATGGAGGAAGGATTTCTTTCAGCCTTGAGAGAATTCTCCAGAATTTTTGTGCACAACCACTAGGGAAAAGTGTTGGGGTTGTGAGGATATTTATAATCAAGTTTGAGGTTATAGTGTTATGACAATAAAGAAACGTGTTACAAATTTTATTTCTTTCATTAACTCTTACTGAAAAAATCCCATGTCGAATCATTATTTCCTCGACATGCACCCACGCTAATTGTAATAAATATCATTTTATAAAAAAATATTATTTCCTCAAAATCCCGACACGAAAAACTACATGGCGTGTAATCATTAATACATGACATGTACTTGTTTTTCATTTCCATTCCAAAATGAAAAAAACACGGGGTTTATAAATTGTTTTAATTTTATTATTCTTCCAACATAAATATTATTTAGTCTTCCTTGAATAAATATTAAACCACAAGAGGGAATAATCATTATTATACTTGAGATACTTGGATACACATAGTGTGGGATCCTCTAGGTCTCTTTCTTATTGGCATTAGGCGGGCATTCATAAAGTCCTAGATTATTTTCTAGTAATGGGTCAAGGCTCCCAAGAGAATGAAGTTGAAAATGCAATGATGTTTCACCTCATATGAACTCTTACCAAGTATTTTAATCACTTTGTGTCAATATCTCATCATGAAAGTTTCATGGTAGTCTCATAAACCTATATGCATGATATGTCATTCTTTAACTTCCAGAAATAAACTCATCATGAATCTATGGAAATTAAATTTGGGAAACAATTATACTTCAATCAAAGGTCCTAAGATATAGATGTCCACAAATACGGATGGGAAAATCCTTCCCCGACTTATCCATTAACAATATGTCATTTGTGACAGACCCAATGTACCTACTTCCCACCAACTTTCTTCGTGACAGTTCTCGTCAGCAAGTCTAAGTGCATGAGTCATGACATGAGTTAATGATAATCATACTGTCTAAGGTCTATTACACATGCACATATATTGTAATTTATGATGACACTATGACTTGCAGAATTACTACTAGATGTTCTATTCTCATAATCTCCCATTTGGAGATTACCTAGTTCTAACTCCATGAGAGAGAGTCTTGTCTTCTAATGAGTACCCCCACATGAAGGTTTGAATACTATGTATCCTATCATAGTATGTCATCCAACCACATAAATTTATTTAATTATATTGTTATAGCATTTAAAGGTTCTCATCATAGCGGGTATCTTTCATGACCTCATTAATGAAACAAATATACCAAGACATTATTATATTATACTCATGAAAAACAATGAAAAATATCTAATAAGTGTACATAAATGTAATCAATGTATAAATAGCTGGTTCTCAAGACACAAAATCTAACAGTTGTGTGGTCAGGATTATTTTCTAGACTATGTCACAGAATAAATACATTTAGGGAGTGGTGAGACATTGTAAAAATTTCACGTGGTTGTCTTTAGTGCTTTAATTTTCTTGCATGAGATAGGTAAAAGATAATAATATAATCAATTTCCTAAAAGGTAAAATAGGTAAAGGGATAAAATGTTGAATTAGAATAAAAATTATCCATCACAAATTCACCCCCTCTTAGTGTTAGGAATATCCCAAACTGGTCTATTCACATGTATTAAGGAAAGGTTCACCACTGTTAAACTTTTTAATGTTAAATCAACTCTCTTTAGAAGACTTGAGTTTTATTCCTGACTCAAAAATGATGTGTATATTTAGTGTATATTCAGTTACCTCTGAGAAATATTGTATATCAATGAATACGATGATGTACAGGAAAAATAATGTGAAGTGAAAGTGGAAGAAGAAGTCCCTCTTATCTAAATAAGAGGAAGTACCTATTTCTCTATGCATTGCTGACAATGAAGACGTAGAGGGCATAGAAAGTAATGATAAGGTGGTTGATGATTCCACTAATAATATGGATAACCATCCTACCCCTAATAATAATGATTTATGTGTTAGTACATTTATAAACATTCCTCAAGATACAAATACTAGAACAACTGGTGATAATGATCAATCTACAACTTCTCAAAAATTATCAGTTGTTATATTAAGAGTTATTATGTGTGGTATTTTTGAATAAATAAAATCTTTTGTTTGTGGATTCATTCAATGCATTATGTAATAGATCACCCACATGTAAGAAGAATCCATTTATTTAGATAATTTCTTGAAAAAAATGTTGAGTGCCTAAAACTCTCCAAATAGGTTGGAACCATTGAAGCAACAAAGAGGGAACTTGAAATAATTTATTCCAAATGAATAAATGAATTTGAAGAGAAATAGGGTGTTAAATGGAATATAGATGAAAATACTCTTTCACTAGAAGATAAATTGATATATTTCCCTGATGTCTATGTTTTATAATTAGAGGAAATATCCAAGAAGATCAAGGAACATAACTTTTTGATTTGGGACAAAGTTAAGCCTCCTAAATATAATGTTGAATTAATGAAGAAGGATTTTTAATATATTATTATTACAATTGAGTAAAATATAATCAATCTCTATGTGAATTTTATTGAATTGGTAGCTCAGTTGGCCAATATTAAGAAGACTCATATTGAAACTTCATAAAAGGAGATAGATGATACATGTAGTCAATGTTCATTAAAGGATTATAAGGTTAAAATACCTCCAATATGTAGTAACAAGATCATTACATCATTAAATGATCAATCACAAGATGCTGAGAAGAATCAGGTACCATTCATACTATCTTTTACAAAAGTTACTAAATGTATTTTCATGATCAATGTATTTTTTTAACAATTGAAAAAGTATGGACGAATAAAAATGATAATAAACCTACAACCATGAGTAATGTCAATAGGAATAAAGGTGTGTAATTTTTTCCCCAGAGAGAGAAAAACAAATCATAAAGAAACCCCAGTAGTTTGATATATAAGATATCTTGTAATCAATATTTTGGGGTCAATGTTGGTTCTTCAATAGATTTTCGCATTGTGCATTAAATTTTTGGTACAATAATCAAATTTTAAAAGCACAAAGGAATCCTATCTGAAGGGGGATGGATACATATAAGAAGTGGAAACATCCATAGGTCTACAATCCTCTCTATAATATAAATTTTTATTGGGATTCTTAATAACATTAGTGATGTATGCAATGGTAGTGGACACAAGGTGAGTACATTCTGAACTCAAAAAGTATCCAAATATGATAAGTAATGAATATCAAAAAATATTACATGGAATATAGATGAAACCATGGGAATATTTAAGAAAAATATTCTGAATATAAATCCTCCGATGAAGGTACCAATGTATAATGGTGACAAAACTGTGGATAATAAATCATTGAAGTTGAATCCTAGTGCTTCCAAAAGAACTAATAAGTGGAATGGAATTCAGAATAACCCATATGGAAAATCCAAACATGCACCCAAAAATCCTAATGACATGTTAGTTATCTAGTTTAATTATTTAGAAAGAATGATAAAAATTAATGATACAGAAGAAAAACATAGTGAAAAAATGAAACTAAATATTCCACTTGATGACTAAAAATTTCATGAGGGTTTTCCAGAAAATGAAACTCTTTGGTTAGAGAAGTTATATTTGAAATATGTAGGAAATATGGCCACATTGAAAAGTTTTGTTTAACCTCACTAGCAGAACAAGATAAAATACTCATGTGGTATAATAATGTATCATCGATGAAGGATATTAGGAAGAAAAATAGTTCATGCAATGTATAAGATGATGTTAGGATATCCATGTTTCTTCAGCATAAATCAAAATAGATATTTAGATGTGAAAGCCTGAATACTAGAGAAAGTGGAGTAACCTGTTTAAGAAGATAATATCAACCTTTCGATTCATATTAATGAAGAAAGAGGATCCACCTTATTCCCTTAATCTTTAATAACTTTATTTGTTCTTATAATGTAGGGAGTTGAAGGTGAATCATATTCTTATGGGTATAATGTTATAAGTAGTTTTCAAATCTTGATTGATAATATGAAGAAGATACCATACTTGAATGGTTCATTAATTAGTTTATAAATACTAATTAATATAGAATCAACCTTGATGAAGTTATATAATGTGATTTCCTATTCTGGATAGTCAGGGTAAGGTATATTTCATATCGGATTGATCACATTTCTTGTAATTCTTAAGAAAAAATGTTCTAGAAGAACATTCTTGGAGAAGTTGTGATTGTTGTCCTATAAGGACTAACACAAGTTGAATAACCATTCAAGTGTATTCTCTATATTGGAATGTCTCCAAAAACAATATTGATAAAATCAACCAATATGAGGATAATGAGAGATGTTTCCCTTGAGGTATAAAAAATTGAATATGGTTCCATAATTATTATTTCCATTAATATCAAATCTGATTATTTTGTAAATTTCTTGAAGATCATGTCATTGGTCAAGGTATGTCTCTATTAATCTCACATCATTGTTTATCATAAATAAAAAAAATATTTCAATGGCGACTATTAAATTATTAAATCGCATAATAAATTTGTATGTTCATTATGTTTTCTTATCCAACCTATTTAACTTGAATATTTTTATCTATTTATTGAAGTGAGTGATGGAGTTTGAGGTTGACTATTATTAAAAATACTTTTTTTTCACAATTAGTAATGACATAAATGAATTAAAATGAATAATCCTTGAGTAAAATAATATGAGTTATTGTTTCTTAAGGTATCAGGATCAGTTGGTAATGGGAAACATTTGTTATTAAATCAAATCCTCTTGTTTTCTACCCCAAGAATAACTTACATTGACCTAGAGTGAAATGATGGATGAATCATTGATTATGTATGGAATGATACCATTTTACAATGAAATTTGTATTTATTGACAATAAGTGGGAGAGAAAGTGATATAAATGTTAGAAATGGAATGGGGAGAGAGAATATAGTAGTTCCACATATTGAAACATTCATTTTGTTATAACATTAATGATATTTCTAACAAATACAATGGATGAGATTTAAGAGCCTGCTTTGTGTATGGAATGTATTCATTATCAATGATTTTCGTTTTTTGAAAATGATGATCAATACAATTGGAATATTACATTGATGTCAATATGATAATGATGTTCCGAAGTTAATGGATGATGGATGAAATATTCATCTCTTGAAATTCCACGATACATGTGAATGGATTGAAGACTTTGAGTTTCATGGTGTTAAGTAAAGAATTGTTATGGATTCCTTCATGGTGATTCTTGGATAATTTTTATGGATTACTTCATGGTGATTCCTATAGAATTGGTATGAATTAATAGAATTGGATGAAATGCTCGAGAAATTCTCCATTTTGTTAACCTTGAACATATATGAACATACACATTTCATGAGTGACACATTGTTTACAATAAAGAATACAGATGATTAGGTGTTATTTGGAATTTATATTCCAAAAATTAGATAAGAATATTTAGTGAAGGTCATGGAATATTATAATATTTAATGAGAACCATGATAGTGTTATCATGATGATCATTGATGTTGTAGTTTTCATGAAATAGAACTATGCCATATAATTATTTCATGAAGCCCCAATGATGAAGAAATGGTAAGATCAATTTATATTTGAAATGAATTTGTGAAGGGTTTGATGAGTTTTATACTATTATTCTAATTGTTGAGGTGTCCATGAATTTAAAAATTAATTACATTATATAAAAGGTTTTTTAACTAAGTTTATTTGGGGGGTTTATTTAAAAATTATGGAAAACCTAGTAATTTGGCCATCCTGCCTCAACTCAGAGCTTTTGTGGAACACTAGGTCGACCAATCCCGAAGGAGGCCAGTCAGGACAACTCACAAGTAGCATGGTGTTCCATGTGTAAGCCATGCGAATTCCGGGAGGCATGCATGTTGTAGTCCAGTAGCTCTTAATGAATTGGTTGAAGAGCACACCCACATAACCTGTATGGGGCCATACCGGGAGTGGGTTGGATAATTCTAAACCTCTCCCTATAGCTCCTGATTTATATAGCATGGAGAAACCAATATAAGTTTCGACATGAAAAAAGTTTTTATTCACACTGTTCATTGTTTATGAAATTGGAATGATCATGGGCACTAATTTTATCTCAGCCATTATTGATTTAAATTCAAACAATCTAGAATGATCATCCTTTATAAGAAGCTCCTCTCCATATAATTGCTTACTCACTTCACTTGGTTCTTTATTTCCATATTGATATTTCTTTAACTGAGGAGTCATGGTATTTATGAAATCACCCAATATAGGACTATTCTTCCAATGAAATGTATTCTGTTTCCCTCATCCCATCAATACATATGACCACTGTGAAACCTAAGAGTTTTCTCAAACAGCTGACCTTGGAGCACTCTGATAAAAGTGATGAAGATTCCCCATCTAACTGTAATTGTTGCATTCTCTTAGTGGTGTTGTACACTATAAATTAACGTGGTCAATGTAACCACATAAAAAGCACCCAACTTTTCTCTTGGGTCTTGGAGGAAGGTTTAGTGATCTAGTTGTCTACTTTTGGGTCATACTCTATCCTTGGAAATAGGTTTCCCTCTTATGATTTCTCCCAATATTAGAGTTCCCACAATTTGTTGTAGGTATCACCATACTTCTTCTACCCATACCTCTTGAGATGTCTATTTAATCCATTTTTTCTCTACTTACCATACCTATATAAACTATTATATAGATCATAACATTCTTTTAGAGAATTTCAAGCCTCAGCCCCGATTCAAAAAAAAAAAATCTTTCAAAATAACACTAACAAAATCATTTGGTGTAGAGTATAGAAAATTTATAAATTTATTAGTATACTCTATCGAAAAAATTTTCTTTTAATTTAGGATGAAAAATTAAATTATTCTATGAATTATGAACATTTTGGATAGAATTTTTTATTGAAAAATTCTGCTAAATCCTCCCAAGCCGTAACATGGTCCAGTTTCGCCTGATGTGCTAAATCCAACCATTACCATGCAAGATCATCCAGCATATACATCTAAAACATGAATTTTAACTCTGCTGTTGTGCCAAAGAAATCAATGATTCAATTCATCCTATTCAGCCACACCTTAGCATTCTCTAGCACAAAATTACCCATGAATATGGATGGATTCAACTTCTAGGTCTAGACAGAATGAACAACTTTCTTCCGTTCATCATGTTAGTTTCTTATATCCACAGATTGTAAATCATATACTGTAATTTGAACCAGTTCTTGTTTCACATGTGGCTCAGGTGACACCACATTCTCAAGATCTTATTATAGTTGGTTTCTACGATGCCTATCGAGTTATATTTTCTATAAACATAACAAATTCCCCAGGTATAACTCTCTAAAAACTGAATTCTTAAAAATTTCAAATTCTATCATAGAGAAACTATCAAAACAATTCATTCCAAAATTAATCATTTTCTAAATTCATCAATTTTGGAAAATTTTAACCATTATTTTGAAAATTAACTCATTTTCAAAATTCCACAACCAATCTATTTTTAAAATCTCCCATTTGAAAATAATTTAAATTTTTTTGAAAACTAAAAACATTTACACAAAATCATAAATCATTACTCAAATATAAATTTTTATTTCTAGTGAAAATTAATTTCTACAATGCATGTGATGATCTTCTTGTTGGTTAAATCCATTACAATGAGAATACTCTCCTATAATTGTTTCCAAAACACTTATATTCCCAACTACATGATATCTTGAAGTTAAACATAAGAATGTTAGATACGTTGTATTATGCTCTACATTTCATGTCCCAACAATCCTACTCCTTTTTTCAACCCTGACTCAAGGAATAAACTAAAATGAATTTCAACTCCATAACTGACACAACTTATAGCACTTGTATGTCAAGGAACAAACAAGCTAATACAAATTTTTTCACACCAATATTTAGACCGTCCCAAAATGATGCCACAAGTAACATCCCTACCCTCTTCATTGGTATGAACAGAGGAGGAATTTCAACTTGTCCTTAAGTGACATCCCCATGGCACTGAAGGCTAGAAATAAAGTTCAGGTTCTTAAATTAAATCTTGGTATAATGTTCCCATTGAAAATGAAAAATATCAACGAAACATTTCATAACAAAAACCAATATATGATTCATGATTAAAATGTAATATCATTGATATCAAAGACAATGTAAAACAATGTACCACAATAGAAGACATATATCCTAAAAGTACATAATGGATAATAAATCCAATAGATACTCATAAGACTCAAAATACATGACTCTATGGTCCAAATCCAACTCCATGTATCACAGAGCACCAATAAATAAGAGTGATTCTTTCCATTTACATATGTTTCAATAAAAGAATCTAAAATATATCCAAATTTTGAAATCAGGGGTGAGTAATGAAACATAGTATATTTCTCGTAATGACATCCCTGCTCATGCCTCTAGGATAGAACAAGTTATCCCAATTATATAAAATACATATATAAAAAATTTGGAAATTGTTCCACATTTTAAATCAATCAAATTAGTTCGACACCAAAATGGTTTTCCAAACACAAAAAATTTTCCAAGTAAATAACCCAAATCATTCATTAAACCATTTTAAATTCCTTTTTTGTACAACTATTTCATTGTTAACCACACCCACACCCATGCAGTATTCTCTGACAGTTCAATACTCATGATATGTTTCTCATTTTTCAACTAATTCATCACTAAGTGTCAAATCACCTTCTTCCACAATAACACCCACCCCTTATCTAGGGACATGTCCCTTTTTAACCCAATGGCACACACCCCTTATTTAGGGTCACATCAAAAGAATAAAGTCACACAAACCAGGTATGCCAAAACCATTTTAATGAAAACAAAATATTCAATTTCAATAAAAATATTCCTTTATTAAAAACCATTACCACAATCTAATTTTCCTAATCCAAGAAATCCATATATCAAATTCAACATTTTCAAATCACGAAGAAAATCCCTTTGCACAACCAATTTCCAAAAACCCAAATACAATCACTAAAGAGGGATTCAACAGTGTTTTTCACAAATATTTCACAAAAAATTTCAATAAATTTAAATAATTTCAAACTAATCATTCATGTTATAAAAATTTGAGTTGAGAATGAATCAACCTGCCTTGAGAGTTTTGGTGAAAATGAAGAAAAACACAAAAATAAACAAATAATCCGGTTGAATCTCCAAAAACCCACCATAGATTACTTCAGTGTCATAAAAATTGAAAAATATAACCATAATATGAATAAAAACCCCTTGACCTGTTCATAGTGGACTAGATATAAAAATTTGAGAGAGAGAGGATTGTATATTTAAGAAAAAATATGAAAAACTACCACAAAATATGGCTTTCCTAGGAAATCGAGATTCATCGCACCATGAAACTCTTTCAGATCTTCTCCAAATTTATGGGGAAATAATCATAGACCTTAATGGGAAATAAATCCTATGTTGGGATCAATTTGGAGAAAAATGAGGGTTTTAAAATTAATATCAACCCAGATCCACTTTTATAGGATATTGTTTTTAAACCCTGCACGATTATTTTCACAGTTAGGAAAACTATGTGCAAACCATGAGCCATCCTATACCATGAGAAGTACCTCAATTATTTGACCAAAACATTTAGATAAACCATAAACCAACCAAGAAAAATTTCATTGACTTACATTTCATGATTACTCCTGGGTGGATACACAGTTTGGGAAAAAAGTGTGTCTTGTCTTTACACCTACCGTTAGTCCGATGTCTCATTTTTCATGGTTTCATATAGATTATCATGGTTTTCACTAACCATGATCCAACCATGATTCTATATAAATTCTCCAGAAACACTCTAGAGTTCTTCCAAACCATCCCAAACATAACCCAAACACTTTAAATAAATAAAATAAATAAATGAAGGCTTAAATACAAGAAACATGTGGCTATCAGATGAACGAGAAAAACAACATATATTTAGTTAATAAATGGTTAAAAATTAAGAAATGGTTATATGGATTTATATTTGAAAATAAATTTTGAAGGTCATGTATAATTATTATGTATTCCTAGAATCTAATTTCAAATAAGAGTAATACTCCATGTTTTTAACTCTGACTATTGATGGTCTTATCCTAATTTCAAAATACATGTGTAATAAGAGATACATTTTTTACATCAAAGAAGAAGGATGATTTGATGTTCTATGGAATTTATATTCCAAAAAGTATTGAATAAAGGGAATTTAAGTTCATGTAGTATTTTAATGTTTTATGATAATAATGAATGTGTTAGCTTGAGTAACATTGAGATTGTAGTTTTCATGAAGTAGAAACACACCATATAATTAGTGAACTAATGGTTAAATATGATCAAATGGTTAGTTGGATTTATATTTGATGATAAATTGTAATGGGATTGAATAATTGTTATGGAATCATAGCATTATATTTAATTCATGATCACATCTCCATTGTTGTTAACTTTTATGATTTATAAATTGATTCTATGTTCAAAATATATGTTTCAAAAGAGACAGATTGTTTACAACTGATAATAAGGATGGTTTCATATTGTTTGGAATTTGTATTAAAAAAATTATAGTAGAAGAGGAATTTAAGGTCATTCGGTATGTTAATGTTGCATGAGAACCATGAAATTGTTATCTTGATGACCATTGACATTATAGTTTTCATGATGGAGAACTACACCATATAATTAGGGCATGAATGTTTACATATTAATAAATGTTTACAAGGATTTATATTTGAAGAGAAATTGTGATGGTCTTGAATAATTATTTTGGATACATATAAATGTATGTCACACTTGAAAAATTCTCCATTTTTTGATAACATTAATGATGGATGAACAGATTCTAAGTTACAAATACATGTGTTGTAAGTGAAAAATTATTTACTAGAAAGAAGAAGGAACATTTTATGTTACCTGGAATTGATACTTTAAAAAGAATAGATGAAGAGGAATTAATGTTCATGCTGTATTTTAATGTTTCATGAGAACCATTGAAGTGTTAACTTGAGCAATATTGGGTTTGTAGTATGCAGGGAGGAGAACCATGAAATATAATTAGTTATTAAGGGTTAAATAAAAATAATTAATTTGATATAATTATATTTGAATTGAAATTGTGAAGGGATTGATGAATTGTAGACTATAGTTCTAATTGTGGAAGTAGCATGCATTTCTTAATGAATTTCATTACATGAATGTTTTTTAAATAAGTATTTTTTGGTGTTTTATTTAAAATTTAATGCAAGATCTAACCATCCAACCTCATTCGAGAGATTTTGTGGGAAACAGGGTCAACGCACCTAAATAAGGTCATCTAGGAAAGGACATAGGCAACATATTGTTCCATGTGTAGGACATGGGTACCCCCAGAGGTGTTCATGATGTGGGATAATATCCCACAAATAATTGGGTGTAGAGTTCTCTTGTAGAACCATTACGGTGGTATAGGGTGGGAGAGAGGAGAATTTTGAGCCACTCCATGCAGTTCTTGATATTTATAGTGTATAGAAACTGGGAGAAATGTTGATGTGGGGTGTGTTTTTTAACTTACTATTCACTAGTTTAAATAATTAGATCAATCGTTTGGGAAGATGAGTTTCATGTGTTTTTGAATACATGAATGTGATATAAAAACCATAAATAAGTAGCCCAATTGAAAATTAATAATGCTGTGAAATGAAATGTAACAGAACGCATGTTCAAGGAATTAAAATCTGAGTCATTATGGAATTTAAGGAGTTTATTCACAAAATATAAACATTGGGATTTGAATGGAGTGAAATTATTTAATCCCTTTCTTATAAAAGGATATAATCCACCACCAATAGTTTCTACTGTCAGTCGTATTATTTCATGATCTCTCATTTTCCAGAAAAATAGATCCTCTCAAGAACACACAATTGTGTGGGGAGGCAAAGAGTTATATGACCCTTTGTGGCCTCATGAATAAGGTGATTCCTGCAAACCAATATGGTTTCAAGAATTAGAAGAATCCGTAGACATGTGAATGTTTCTTAAACCATGATCGTGCTTTTATAGGGTGGTCATTTATGTGAATCATTTCATGTTCATGAAAAATAAATACTCTAAACATGAAACTGGTTTTTAAACACCATTTTCATGCTTCGTGATGAAAAACTAGTACCCTTAATCTTATGTTGGAGTTGGTGGCCTAGAACCAACTAATTTGAACTTTATTCATTAAATAAATACCTTATCACATCTTGATTGGTATTCTGCATGACAATGCATTTGATATTGTCCTAAGGATATTTGTTGCATTAAAGGGTCATAGCGGATCCCTACTATGACGAGAAACGGGAAGTGCCATAACACTGTTCTTAAAAATATGTTCTATGGCAGGATGATGTTATTTGAGGGACACAAATAATATATTCCATTAGGGGTGAGGACTCACAAAATGTTGAGGCACCATCTCATGGTGTGATCCCTTGGTAATATTTAGGAGGATATTATGAGAACGAGACCCACCAGTAGGAAATCAACATTTCATATTGTCATTGGATGTTCCTATCTGCAGACGTGTGTATTGGTCCTTATAAATCACTCACTTAGATGTATTGAAAAAAACTATGTCGACACACTTTTTGCAGCATGGTAGTATACGTTGGGTGTGTCACGAGTAATACTGCATTAATAGATAATGAGAGAACATATTTTTCCCTTCTATTATATAATGGAAGTAGATATCTCATGCCCTTTGATGGAATTTATATATACTAAA
This sequence comes from Viscum album, assembly GCA_963277665.1. Taxonomy (NCBI): domain Eukaryota; kingdom Viridiplantae; phylum Streptophyta; class Magnoliopsida; order Santalales; family Viscaceae; genus Viscum; species Viscum album. The sequence continues at coordinate 1,586,948,641 of OY728151.1, read as the reverse complement.
TATATCCATGGCCATGGTATAAAATGAGAATGTAAAATTTCGGGATGTCAAAGAAAGAAAAATCGAGAACATGGGTTGATGGCACTAGCATGGAGGCCACTTCATAAGAGATATTGTGACAAATAGATTAATTTCACGGTAAGATTATGTAGGAGGTGACATGTCATTGCGGCATTAACTTTGTTTCTATGGGTTCCTTGGCGTGTTGTTAGACGCTAACCTTGCACTTTAGGCAGGCTCAGCCAAATTCCAGTGAGAAAGAGTCCTAGAGGGTCACAAACTATGTGTGTCCATGTTTCTTAGTTAAATAGTAATTTAACAAGGTAAATAAATATTATTCCCGATTGTTGATTAATAATTAATTACGGATTCCTGATCACATTTATTTCGACACTAGTTATTCAAGAGAATATATTTTGGGCCAAACAATATATTTATTAGTGAGTAATGCAGTGATATTTATTTTAGAAATAAATATCCATTATTCATGGTCTAATAAATGTGGTGGAGGAAATAAAGAAAAATGGAAAAATAAAAGTACACACCATGTATATTAAATTAACATGATTTTTATTTTTTCTGGTATTTTATGAGAAATAATTTTATTTATTTAATTAAATAGTATTATATGAAATTCTTTCGGCGCATGTGAAGTAATAATAATAGTCAACTCTTATTGTTAGACATGTGGTATTACTGCGAATTAAATGAAATGAATAAGGGTAATTAATTCATTTTATTATTTTATGTATTTAAAATAACAATTATATAATTATCATTAGACTATATATTTTTTGTGTGGTTGTGCAATGTTGATTTTGAAAAGCTCTAAATCCAAGAGGGAATTCATTTTATACCAAGAATGCTCTCAATCTATGATAGAGAGATCCACCTCCCCCAGATCATGGCGATTGAAGGTGGACATCGCAAGCGAAGTCTCTTCCACACTATCAACTGAAGATCCCTTAAGAAATTTCCAAAGATATGTGGAGCACGTGTGGATCACCGCTAGAGGAATTCTACACTTGGAATCAATGAATCCATGATATATCACATCAGATCGTGAATGGAAACATAAACGAAGAAAGAATTTCATTAAAGTAATACTTTTAATTTAATTAAATTAAATAATAACCAACATATGATGATACTATTTTTGGTTCTGGAACTCCCCTATTTCTTTTTTGTTCTTCATTCTAATCCTAATATATAATGTTTTATTATCTTGACGGATCTCAGATTGATCGTTTCAACGCTAAAATTAAATTTGGGTACACCCTCCAATGCACATCCACTATGCCCGGAACCTAAAAGTTTTATCAGAGGGGTCATAAAGATGATTATAATTATTTAGTTTTTCATTGTTGATTTTACGCATATAATAATTTTGTTGTTTCAATTCATGTTAATCAATCAATAAATTCGAAATCTCGAGATCTGTTCCTCCCCTCTCGTTTCTCGTTCACCTTATAGAAATGAATTTTCTTCTTTTCATTTTGATTTAAATAAAATAGAGGATCTCATCCAGAGGTGAAAAATGTTCATGGACGTTCAACACGAGAATACATGGAAAGTACTCGGAAGTACACACCGTGTAGTCGAGGTTCATTGCATCTAACTGATCCACCAAATTAGGCCGTGTGTTGGAGTATTCCTAAGTCATAAATGACACCATGTGTTGACCAGGAATAGGTGGCACACAGTCTCCATATTACACATCGTGTGGTGCACTAAACATGGAGTGTAGTCCCTTCGGGCTGGGGTTGAACTGTGTACCCCGTACATGGATTTCACGAAAAGAAACCATGTAATGCGGATACTACATGACGTGTGTCCAACTGAACTTGCCGTGTAGTCAGAAAATTTCCGAAGTACATCTTCACCCCATGTCCCCAGGCGTTTACATCTTATGGAATGTGAACAAAAGTAAATATTGTGTAGTCAACACTACAGGTCGTGTACTCATCCTAATTACGCAGATTTATTAAAATTTAATATTATATTATTGAAAACATTGAAACATGTATCATAGTGCAGGTATATTGCTAAGGTACAACACGTGATAGGTGTTTTACATATATGTGTTAAATTTATCATTTTCGTAATGAATGGGAATTCACCGGGTTTCCTCCAAGGTACAAGTTACGTACAAAGATAATTTTAATTGAATCTATTTGTTTAAAGTTATGATAAATGATAATCTCAAGGAAATTCATAAAAATGGTTTACGAGAAAAGGATTGATTAATAAAAGATATTTAATTGATATGAGCATGATTTATCTTAACCAAAAACGATCAAAGAATTGAATGCTAGATTTGTTTATTCATAAATATCATTGCATGTATGGATGATAATGAGCTAGACCAAGACCTTTGTATGTTAATGGTTTGCATTAATTAATTTATTTAAATTAAATTTGTTGGCCTACGATCTTTCTCCTCGTTAATATGTAGGGACTGCACGACCAGGGTTTCTTTTATGTTAAAAACCCCTTTTTACAATTACCTGCTTGTTATATATATGCATATGTAATTGATGGAGCTCCATATCAAGTGGAGGCAGCTCAATTCAGGATCCATGGTGAATCCAATCCATGTAGATACAATATTGAATAGGTGGAAAACATTAAACATGATCCCAAAAAGGTTCAAGGTGTTTCTCCCCTATGTATTGGGTTAGTTTATCAACTGCTAGATAAACTAAACAATAGAACAATCTCATGATCATACCATTTAATTTATTTCTATGAGTTTCATGGTTTATTTATTTTGGGTGTGTTTTCACGATCACACAATTAATGAATTAAACAATCATGTATTATCGAACTAAAATAAGACTGGCTTATGCGTAACATATTATCTTAGGCATGGTTAATCACTTAAGAATATCCCACATAACATTAAAAATCATGTAATCAATGATAATTAATTTTCAATTTATGTATAAGGATAAAATCCCCCAATGAAATATTATATTGGTATAGCCTTCCATAATATAGGTTATAATCGAACCATGGTTCAAAGGGCTTGACCAACCCTAGTTGGGGTGCATTAAATTATTGGGGGATTTTCATTCAAGGTTTTGGGTTGACATGACATGGTTCACATCAAGGTTTGAATACCAGAGAAGAACATGTTGTGACCTAGAGGGATAGGTTGAGGAAATCCAAAATAAAAGGATTTTAGGACTGGGGAGCCCACTCAACAAATCAAGGAGTTGCGAGTTAATGCAGTTAGAATTTTTAAAGCATACCTCAAACCCTTCAAGTTTCTTGACCAACCCAAGTTTAGGTAATGCGAAGTGCAATATGGATCCTTTCCACTAGAATATTCAGGCAACTAAATATTTGGAAATTAATGGTGAGGGATATTGGATATCGATAAAATAGTTGGAGACTAATAAGTCTTAAATTAATTATTTTTTTATGTTTTATCATGATAATGTAATATAAAGTTGATCAACTTATTTTTTATAAATGGAAAGAAAATGAATTCAATCATATCATTGCGAACCATACTTGAGTAGGAAAACCTTCTCACAAGAACCAATTTCAATGAGTGGCAGAGGCATTCATGTGTCATCCATCGCCATGAGAGGAAATTGTATGTACTGGAAGAGCATATTCCAGTTGCGCCTAGGAAAGAGGCCAGTGATGAGGAACTATCTCTCTATATGAAACATTTGGATGATTCCACATATGTCCAGTGTTTCATGCAATCATCCATGTCTAATGAGCTCTTTAAGAAACAAGAAAACATGTAAGTGTTTAGCATGATGTCTCTCCTAAGGATCTCTATCAAGAGAAGGTGATACATGAGAGATATGAGATCTCCAATGCATTGCTTAAACTAATCATGGAGCTTCTGCACCAAATGGGCCTCATGTATCCATGCTCATTGGCTATATTGAATCCCTGTACATCTTGGGGATTATGTTCCCAAATGAGTTACATACAGATATCATCTTACCATCACTTTTGAAGACCTTATCTAGATTCATTGTTATTTATAACATGAGAAACAATGAGAAGAGTCTATCAGAACTCTTGAACTTATTTCTCCAGGTAGATAAAGACATGGGGTGTGACAAACCCGCATTCCTTATGGTCAACAAGAAATGAAGGACAAGGCAAAGGGGCCAATGAATTATAAACAGTCCGAAGCACCCAAGAACTGTCCCTCCAAGAAGGGGATGATCGAGAATAAGGATAAGGAATGGGAGGCAGTATGTTTTTCATGTGGAAAGAAAGGCCACTGGGAGAGGAATGTCACCCAAAAGCATGGTGATTCTAATGGTGTGTTCTTTATCTAGTGTAATGTTTTCATTTTGATACATTGGGTATTACTTATAGCTTATGGGGCTCACATCTATATTAAAATGTAAGAAATAAGTATATTCATAACGATTTCAATAAGAGAGGTGGATCATCGAGATGATAATGGAGTGAGGATGGATGCATTGTCCATTGGAAATTAACACCTCTCATTTCCGACTATGATGATTTTTGTTTTTCATAACTGTTATTATGTGCATGGTGTTACCAAGAACATAATTTATGTATCTTGTATGGATATGGGTGGATTTATTTTCAAGATTGGAATTAAGGGTTGTATCTTTTGTATGAACAATGTATGTTATGGTATGGATCATTTAAATAATTGTTTTTATGTATTGTATTAAGAAAACCAAGTGCTGGCAATCGAAAACGAAACAAAATCATATGACTCATACATCACCCAATTGTTGAATCATTGTCTCGGTCATGTAAACGAGAGGAGCTTGACAACGATCTTCCAAGATTGATATGTAGACATTCTGAGCTAAAACCACTCGATAGATGTCATGCTTGTTTAGAAGGAAAAATGACCAAGACGCCTTTTAGTGGAAAAGGTGAAAGGGCCCTATAGCTTCTATGATTAGTGCACACAAATGTCTATGGACCATTTCCAATCGAATCTATAGGTGGATATTCATACTTCATTAGATGTACCGATGATTTGATTATATGTTTCTATGTATACTTAATGAGGTATAAGTCAGAAGCCTTAGAAAAATGTATGGAATTAATGAATAAAGTAGAGAATAAGCTTGAAAAGAAGATAAAGAAGCTTCGATATGATTGAGGTGGAGAATATCGAAACCAAGAGATCATTGATCTTCTATGAGAGTCTAGGATTCTATCTCTACTCAGGTATCCTTATTCACCATAGTGGAATGGTGTTAGTGAAAGGATGAACCACACCTTTTTGTACATGCTGAGGTCGATGATGAGTAATTAAGATCATCCATTATCATTTTGGAGATGTGCATTATAAACTGCATCCTACTCATTAATCTAAGTACCGAATAATGAAAAAAAGGGAAATCACTCTGAGTTATATAATGGAAAGAAACCCATTTTGTTGAACACATGTGTATGGGGATGAGAGGTGTTTGTTAAGGCCTTCTTAGGCAACAAACTAGCACCCCAGGCCATGAGGCGTATCTTTATAGGATATCCCAAGGTAATTAAAGTATGTTACCTATATAACCCTTTGGATAAGAAAGTGATTATCGACAAAAAAGCTTACATTCTTGAGAGGGAGAAAATCCTCAAAAAGTATTGAGGTATATAGATTGACTTTGATGAAAATAATGATAAAGATACACAGGTGTTGGTAAAGGAAACATTTCCACAAGTCCCCATGGATGTGGTTCCAAAAACCCATGTACTATGTAGGAGCTCAAGAGAGGTTACGGAACTGAAGTGATTTGGCTTCTTAGTCACAATGAATGGGGAATAATTATTGTTAGAAAATGATGAACCTCTCTCCTACATGGAAGCAATAGAAATATCAAAGCATAAATATGGAAAGAAGCTATGAATTCTGAGATGGATTCCATGTATTAGGACCAAGTATGGGTTCTAGTCTATGAGCTAGATGATGTAAAGCCTGTTGGATGCAAATGGGTATTCAATAGAAAACTGGACATGGAAGGTCAATTTAGCACCAATATAGCAGGGCTAGGGGGTAAAGGATTCAGATAGTGTCACATATTTGACTAATATGAAACGTTCTCGCCATTTTCCATGTTTAAATCCATAAGAATCATACATTCCATAGCAGCTTACCATGACTACTAGATTTGAAAAATCAATGTCAAAACAATGTTACTTAATGGAAACCTTCAGGAAAATCTCTTTATGACACAGCAAAATGTGCTTGTGACACAATGTGAAGCCAAAAGGGTTTGTAAGTTGCAAAAATCCATTAATTGATTAAAGAAAGAATACTAATCATGGAGCATTCAATTTGATGAATCCATAATGGAATTTTGTTTCATTAAGAACGAATGTGATCCATGTGTTTATAATCATTTTAATGGGGATGTGATCGTTATCCAAGTAGTATATGTTGATGACATATTGCTTATTGGAAACTATGTACCAGTCTTACAGTCAGTTAAGGAGAGGTTAAACATGTTTTTCTCCATGAAGGACTTGGGTAAGGAAACCTACATTTGAGGGATCAAGATCATTCATGATAGATCCAAGAGGCTTCTTGGACTAAGTCAGGGTACATACATTGACTAGATTCAAAATAGATTTTGTATGGAACAATCCCAGAGGGATTGGTTCCAGTGTCATATAACCTACATCTTTCTATGAAAATGTGTTCTCAGATGCAACTAGAGAATGATAGAATTAATAAGATCCCATATGCTTCATCTATAGGATCCATCATGTATCCATGTAATTTACCAGGCTAGATGATTCCTTTTCCCTGATCATGGTAGGAAGATATCAGGAAGATCTATGAGAAAATCATTGGAATACTGTTAAGACTATCTTTATGTATCTGAGAAGAACTAAGGATATGATCCTGGTGTATGGAGGAGATAAGGAGCATGTCATAAGAGGGTATGATGATGCTGGTTTTCAGACAGATCAGAATGATCTGATGACACAATATGGATATGTTTTTTCTCAATGGAGGATTTGTGAGCTGGAAGAGTTCAAAGTAGCTAGTTGTCACTGATTATAAAGCAGAGTACGAATATATAGCGGCTTCTGATGTATCCATGTAAGACTTCTGGATTCGAAAAATTGTTTAGGATCATGATGTGGTTCCTAGAAATAAAAATCCTACCACATTCTAATGTGATAATACTGCAGCGGTGGCTCTTGTATAAGAACCAAGGTCACATCAACAGACAAAGCACATACTCTGAATTTATCACCTATTAAGGGATTTCAATTAATGGGGTGATTTTACGGTGACAAGAGTGTGCACAAAAGATAACGTGGCATACCCCATGACTAAAGGCCAATCTCAACAGAATCATGAATATCATGTGAGAGCTAGCGGGTTAAAGGTTGTTAGCAGTTGGCGCTAGTCCAAGTGGGAGTCTACTAGAGTTGGTGGCCAAGAACCAACTACTTTTTTTACTTTATTCATTAAATAAATACATAATAAGATCTTAATTGTTCTTCTACATTTCAATGCATGTGATAGTGTCCAAAGGATAGTTGTTTCATTAAAAGGTCAAACCGGATCCTTGATATGATGAGAACCCAGATGTTTCCTAACTCTGTTCTTGAATATATCTTCTATGGACGAATGATGTTATTTGATGGACACAAATAATGCAGGCCATTATGGGTGAAGACTCATAAAATGTCGAGGCACCTTCTCATGGTGTGCACACATGGTAATATCCAGGAGGATATTATTAGAACGTGATCCACCAGTAGAAAATCAACATTTCCTAGTGTCATTGGATGTCCCTATCTACGAACCTGAGTGTTGGACCATACATATTATGGTTATTATTAATGGTTATTCAAACTCATGCACTTAGATGTATTTACGAAAACTATGACGAAACAATTTTCGTAGTGCGGTAGGATACGTTGGGTGTGTCACGAGTAATAATGGATTAATAGATAAGACATGAAATGATTTTTCTCTTTTGTTCTATAACGGAATTAGATATCTTAGCCCTTTAATGGAATTGATATAGCCTAAATAAATGAATGGCCATGGTGAGGAATGAGAAATTTCAATACCAAGAAGTCAAAGAATGAATAATCGAGCACATGGGTTGATAGAACTAGCATGAAACCCTCTTGATATGAGATATCGTGACAAAAGGAATAAATTACATGGTATGAGTTCGTAGGAGGTGACACATCATTGGGGCGTTAAAATATTTCTCTATGGGTGGCTTGTAATGTTTCTAGAAGCTAACCTTGGAATTTAGGCAGGCTCTGCCTAATGCCACTGAGAAAGAGGCCTAGAGGGTCACACACTAAGTGTGTCCAATTATCTCAGTTATATATTAATTTAACAAGTTAAATAATTATTATTCTCGATTGTGGATTAATAATTATTTAAGGATGCCTGATCGCATTTTTTTAGACACTAGTTATTTGAGATAATATATTGTGGGAGAAATAATATATTTATTAGTGAGTAATTTAGTGATAATTATTTTCGAATTAAATAGAATTTATTCAAGGTCTAATAAATGTGGTGTAAGAAATAAAGAAAAATGGAAAAATAAAAGTACACACCGTGTATGTTAAATATCAACGCCATGTATTTTTTCTATTAATTTATGAGAAATAATATTATTTATTTAATTATAACATATTATGTGTAGTTCACTGGGCACATGACAAGTAATAATAATTATCAAGTTTTATTATTAGTAATGGGGTATTACTAAAAATTAAATGAAATGAATAAATGACTTCGGGTAATTAATTCCTTTTATTATTCTATTTAATTAAAATCCAAATTATATAATTCTCAATAGCCATGCCTTTTATTGTGTGGTTGTGAACAACAGATTTGGAAAATATCTCAAGCCGGGAGATCATTCATTTTCCACCAAGAATGCTCTAAAGCTACGATAGAGAGATTAACCTCCACCGGATCAAGGCGATCGAAGGCGTACATTACAAGTGAAGGCTCTTCCGCGCTAGCACCCGAAGATCCCTTCAGCAACGTCTAGAGAAATGTGGAGCATGTGTGGATCACTACTATAGGAATCCTATACTTGGATTCTATGATGCAATGAAATATCACATCAGATCCTGACTGGAAACATCAATGAAGAAAAAATTCCATCATGGTAATTCTACTCAATTAATTAATTTAATTATAACCAACATATGATAATAATATTTATGGTTCTGGGAATCCCCTCTTTATTTTTAATTCATCATTCTATTTATAAGATTCGGTGTTTTATTATCATTATGGTCCTCAGATTGATCGTTGTTATCGCTAAAATTAATGTTGGGTACACCAACCAATGCGCTTTTGCTGCAGCCAGAATCTACAGCTTACTTCTTATGCCATAGTGCATGAATTGTTTTACTACCAAGGTTTTTTGTGAATCTATTCCATGTATAAGCCATTTGATGAAGATAATGCATATCTAGTAGATACAGACCATGCATAAGAGAACAAAACATCATAGTTTTTCTGTACAAAGTGAATTAGACATGAACCTATGTTCATACTTTCATGAGTAACAAGAGGTAGTCAAACTGTTTTGGAAATAATATGACAACAAGTGTATTCATGCACATACTATTAAGGATACAATAGTATCTTCTTTCACCTTGTGGTCTAATGACTAATCAATTTTATCTTCTTGTCCCTTTTGATTACTTTTAAACTATGAAAAAATAAACAAATATTCTATATAATTCCAATCTTCAATAAGAATAATCATCCTCCATTAAATATAACTAATATTTATCATGGTTCCCATTCATGTTCTCCCTACATGCACACTATCCACCTAATGAGACATAACTAATATTTTTCATGGTTCTTCGAAATTCGCTCCATATAAGCACACCCAAGGAGACAGTCCACTTTTCTATATGCCCTTTTCACATTTAAACCATGAATAAAAATATTCATATAAATCCATAATCACAATAAGATTCACTTCCAACCATAAACAATCATTCCTCATACAACATAACTGATATTTTACATCTTACACTACTTCTACATGCGCTACCTATGATCACACTAGCCATTCTATTCCTCGTCCCACCCATAATGACTGACTAGTGGTCAAATTCTTACCTATGTAGTGTCGGTAGTCCCCCATGAGCACACTAGCCACTCTCTTCCTCTACCTGCCCATGATCACACTAGCCACTCCCTTTCTCTGCCTCTACATGTGCTCCCTATAGGACCTTTCCATACAATTATACCATGAAAATAAACAAATATTTCAAATCAAGCCAAATTCACACATAGATTCAATGTCAACCATACACCATCATTCTTCATAAAACATGACTATTATATTACATTGTTCCTATAACACTACATACACTCCCTTAGATAATATTATCCACTCTCTTCCTTGTCCAGACCATAATGGAATTATATGGGTCAACTTCCCACCTAAGTAGTGTCAGTAGTCCACTTTTATATAAGACAGTTTTTTACATTAAAAAAAATAAAAAAAATTATATCATAAATAAAAATTCACACAAAGATTCAATGCCAACCATACACAATCATTCTTCATTATAATAAAATCTTCCAACTAAATATCCTTTCAAAATTATGATTAATTCTGAATAATAAATTAACGTTAGAAAAAGAACATTCAATTACTGGAACATTGAGATTGTATCAAACAATTTTATTGACAATAATTAAAACACAAATATTACATTAATATATTTTGGAAGTTCAATCTCCCCCTTGGGATTTTTTTCCAATAAAATTTCACTATCAAATTCCATGTTTTCATTTCACAATTACAATAATTTGAATGATAACTATGTGAAAGAATGTGTAAACTCATCTTATTCCATAAAAACTGAACTCTTATTTTTCATTCCATTAATATTGTCATTTCATAAGAGATGTTATTTCATAGAAAACAATATTGGTTTGCTTGAGAGGAGAGCATCACTTTTCTCAATGGAATTAAACATTAACTAATATGCTCTAATTGAACGTGGAAATATCATATGTAGAAAACAAAGGTGAACAATTTTGACATCAAAGATGTCAATATAAATTTTAAATGTGACTCCAAAACTAAAAACAACTTTCAGATGTTTTTAAAAAGATACATAATTAATCACATACATTCATCTCAATAAACATATTGAAAACATTCAATTACAATAATAAACTTCCCCTTTGTTATCAAATTATAAGTGTCTCCCCTTATGATTCATAATTTCCATTCATAAGTAAATAGTAAAAAATGCCTTTCTAATGACAAGATTGAATTTTGAGGATTTGAAAATATGAAATTAATCCAACACCATAACATTATATATTCATGTGATACCAGTTGTGGTCAACTCTGTTATTTGTTCAACTTTTCTACCCCTAAGGGGATGAGATTCATCCATCTTATTCATCATGACTAACTTCCTTGATGAATGATCTTCGAGAATAATTTTATGAGAAGTTGAAGTAAAAAACTCCATGACGGATAGCCTTATGAATGCTATATAATATTTTCAAAGAACTCATATCTTCACGACTCCACCTTGATATATTCATCACCTTCAATTCCTTTCATAAATTAAAAAATTGGAAAATATCCATTGTAATAAAGTGGCTCTTTATTGATGTTGAATTAGAGAAACAAGTATATAATTTAACATTTAACCTAGAAATTATTTTCAATTAAACTCTAGATTCATTAAATCTAATCATGATTTCTCAGTATTTGACATTACAAATTTTATCATTTACATGATGTATGGACGTCTTGATTTCCCCTACTTTCATCTTATATGGAATAAGATTCTTCAGATTAGCAAGTAATGTAATTTCATTATTATATTTCTTCTCTGACTTCATATAAAATTCATATTGCTCTAGACATATGACTAAACATTATTTTTTGTATATTCTTAGTCTTCTTCTTCTGTGTAGAATCCTTCTTTATAGTAGCATTGTTAACACTAGCATTTATTGGTTATTTTCCATTGTTCTTAACTACTTCTATTTGTTTAGGAAACAACATAATGAATTTTTCAAAAATAATCCCTAACATTCTAGACATTCCCCAAAAATCTTCATCAATCATATGGTCTTCCTTTTTAATCAACCACTCATGAAATTCAAAATTTTCATCTTGATTTTCAATCTAAAAATAATACTTTTTATTTATCTCTGTGATTGATTTCATTTTCTGCTTCAACATGCTTCCAATAACATTTTTTATAACATGTTTTTGTAGGTCAATTATGTAACCTAAACTTCCATAGTATAGGCACCTTTTCTTTGTCATGACATTCATATCCTCATTCTTATTTGGTGTTGGTTGATTCACATTTTTTATAGCACTATTCTCCTTCTCACACATCAAAGAAGTAATTTCTTCTATTGTTTGTTTCCTATAAATATGTTGTGGACATATCATCAAATAAACATATTTATAATTTAGGGATTGTACGTTCCAACACTCATTATAATTCTGACCACATCTATTGAAATAGTCATATAAGTATTCAAAGAACTCAAATCTATTCTTGATAGCTAGATTCTACTTCATCTATGCATTATGATTAAATTATGTAGGAATTATATTCACATCAGATCCATTCTACCATAATAATATCCTTCTATAGTTATCATGAATTGAACATGTATTCAAAGATTCAATGGCCCGATGCCCAAATTTCCAAAAACACCAACAATATCCAAAAAATATTGATTTATTCTTCTTTGATTCAATTCAGTTAGTTTTGGCATCTTATTTTTTGGGATAGTATGATTCTTCATCTGAGATATTTGTAGAGAAGAATAATTCCTACTCTTATTAAAATACCCATTTGATGAAATAATAGATTTTTCATTTGTCTTATTCATCCATGATTTTATATAATTCTTATGGGTTCCCATACTTATAGACAAAAAAAATTAGTACAAATTTTTTTTTTGGATCAAGGGTAACCTGATTCAATGATCCTGTAATTGATTTATCATTAGATATTATTTGTCATTTTTTCCACTTGAATAGGTTTTTTCCATAATAAGAATCCATTCAGAATTAATCTTGGATGATTTTCTGAGCAAATAATTATATGAATATTAAGATTGGATGATCTCTAGATTTCTCAACATGACCTCCTACTCCTGATATTTTACATTTTTAATGTTTTTTGTCCTTCAAGTGATTTCAACATATCATCACATTTTTTCATATTTTTCAAAGTCCCATCCATTTAAATACATTTAATTATGAGGAAATTTTTATCATCCTTAACAATTTTCAGTTTTCCTTCCCATTGACTCTGCATATTTTGAACTCAATCATCATGAGTTTTATTATATGTTAATTGAGAATAATTCAACTTTTTAATTGTATTTATCTTATCCTCTAGATCTGATTCATTAACATTTATGGAGGTTCTGTTTATTTTTTCCAATGCAAAGATCACTTCGGTATGAACTACCTCAATCATATCCCTCTCACAATCATTTCATTATACTTCATCTTCAATAAATGTGAGGTTTTCATTACATTTAAATATAAACTCTTCTTTTGATTCTTAAACTAGGATTAATGTATCATCCTTGTCTTCAATTTACAAATTATAGTCCTCGATATTCATGGTATCATTATTTGATTCATCAATAGTGTGAATCATCCCAGTACAGACCTTCTTAGTTACATCTTTCTCAAATATTTATATTCAATTATTATTCAGCATATGAGAAATGATTATTGAAAAGTGATACACTTTATTCTTTGGAAACAATAATTTGTGAGAGAAGTTTATATCACTGAAACTACTTTTCCAAGTATTTATCTATTTCCTCATCTTCTTTTTCAAGCTATGGCATTTCATCATATAGTCCAATGATAAAAATATATGTAGGTGAAAAAATTTATAGGAGCATTCATTAGATATCTTTTTATCTCTATGTAAAAATCACCGAGTGATTCAGTAAATTATTCATCATTAACGCTTAAAAATAATAATCAAAAACATGTTTATCACAAAACATAACAGATACTAATGATAGACAACCATTATTACAACATTCAGATTGTGACGAACCATCTTTATTCATCATCCAAGGATTTGAATAGGTGAAATTATTTGATATTAAACAATAAAAATAGTAGCTCGAAGGCCGATCTAGCATTCTGCTCCAATATTTGGAGGGATATTATTTTTTTTCTTGAAAAACAAATCATCTTCATTGTATTGTTATGCAAAAAGAACAATAGATCCACGAGCCCTCTGGTCTCATGAAGTAGAGAGAATCCAGCATGCCTTAAACTAGGGAAATGAATTCTTGAAGTGTGTCATGAAGAATAAGTCCCCTGAACCATCAGGTTTAATGAAGAAGATCCACGAACACGTGAATGGTTTACCCAAACCCTTTTCCTACATCATGAAAGTGATCTTATAGGAATGTAAATTATGCATGATCACCTTTTTTCAGCATTGTGAAGACATCATAATCATGAACCATCGTGTTTTAACAATGAATATCCATGCATACCTTCTTGGTAGATGCCTCGTGAACCTCTTGCACATAGAAGAATAGTGAACCCCTTGGTTTCATGAAGAGAAGGAAAATATACTCCTATTTCATTTTAATAAGGTATATACATTGTGTAGGGGTTTGTTTTTGTATAAGGAGGATTTGTCATGTTTATGGGATGTAGGTATATGAATTAAATCATGTTCATTATTTGAAGAAACATGAGGCCTTTTGGTTGTTCAAATAAGAGTCAGTATGTTTGTTCACATGTGATAAATCATAAGAATATGTTAAAATTCCAACTGTCATTCATGTGCATATAAAGAGAATAGAAGAATAGATGAGGTGAATCGTGTGCTCAGTTTGTTTGAGAACATTTCATACTACATGAATGAACTATTGTGTATACGTTAAAGATGAATGAACCGTGTTCAAAGGAAAGAAGATAAATGGGGAAATGGAAAGGGGCAGTGAGTGCAGGAAATGATTTTTACCCATTAGGGTTTGCACACAGGAGGGAAGAAGAGGATTGTGCATTCACTCTTTCTGGAACTTGCATATGTGGAAGAATTTATATAATAGAACCATGATAGTGGATTCACTTGTGTAAATAAGAATAATAAGGTAAAGAAGAGAAGTATTTCATTGAAATTCTATATGCATCATTTCATGCATACATTAAAAAAAGAATGGAGAAGATGTTAATTATGATGATAACCAGTAAGGTGATCCCCATTTTTTGAATAATCACATAAGTTCATGGGGTTATATACAACTGAAGATTATTTTTTTGTGCATTTAGTTATTTCACTAATGAAGAATAAATAAGAAGAATAAGTGTTCATTTGGTTTTACACTGAAGGAGAATGAAGAACTGGTTGGTTACATACATGTTGTTCATCACGTAATAAGTGAAGAATCGATGATTTAGTAGAACTGTGACATCCAACAGATATCAATAGGTGGAAGAATCTATTGGTGTTACAAACCCTTTAAAACAAGAAGAAGACTATATTAGGATGCATTATAAATAATCAACAAGGAGTTGTAAGTTGTACTTGATCATCACCAGTTCAAGAAAGTATAATTGTTTCATTCCCCAAATAAAAGTGTAGGCCCTCACACTGGCATAAGAATTGTTTTCTAAGAAAACCCACTATAACGTGTTACAAAATTATAGTGGAGAATCCGTGTACCGGAAATAAAACTACATTGAAAGGATATGGGCTCTCTTATTGGGTATTGAACTGTATAAATATATTGTGTGAATATTGTTACTGTTTTCATATTGTTTCATGAGAAAGAGAAAATATATCAAGAGAATCAAGTTCCTTACAGGTCAATAGGTAAAAGATTTATAATGTTTTAATTGGTTTAAAAATTCTTCAACACGGATTCACCCCACCTCTTAGTGTTGGGAATATCCCAAACTAGTCGTCTCAAAGAAAGTGGACACTCCATTATCAAATAAAGATCTTAATTTTTTGTAATTATACATCCAACTCCCTGTACTTATACCTTATTGTATGCAAACCCAAATTTTTATTGTTTTTCAATGCATGAAAGTCTACACACTTGGGTGTGTTTGAATCTAACTATATACTTTATACTTCTTAATGCATGTAGTAGCACCTTCATTGTGAAATGAAATAAGGAATGCATTCATAGTGATTTTTGAAATCTAGGGAGGCCTGTAAAAAACACAACTATATGTAAATGCGATTAACACTTACCCTTTATGGGAACTATCTTTGTATTTCCATTGACTCTATTGTTTCAGGAAATCTAGTGTTCAGTCCATTATGAAATCTGTCAATGCGATGAACACTTCCCCATTACGGGTTCTCTATTTATCTATGTGTAGATTTTATTGTTTCATGAAAACAGCAACTGGCAATTCTGCACGACTTGTCAATGCGATGGACACTTCACCTTTATGGGTTTGGTCATTTTCTATGCCTTAAGTCCACTGTTTCCTGAAACCGTAGTTTGAGTTACAAATTTCCATACATATTCCAATGTCACAGAATCCATGAGATAAATTAGGGAATGTGGGAGAAGCTCAATGATCACCACAAACTATAACATTCTATGAAACCAAATTCCTGAACATAGGGAATTGAGAACCATTAACAATTAAAATATAATTTAGAGGATTGGAGGAAGGGTGGATAGATAGAGGTCCCAATGGTGTCATGGAGTATACCAGTCCCCCTATTGATAAGAATGATGTTAGAGGGATACGACATAGTATAAAAATAGTGTTATAAAGTTGATGAGATTGGAGGTGAGTGAAATATAAATATGTGTGTTTTTTTATTTTTTAACCAATTTATTTTACAAATCATCATCTATTTTTCTAGTGATTATTTGGGTATCGACGGTCATACTGGTATGTATTCACCGATTTTCACCACATATAAGACAATGGGTGCAGGATGAGGGAGAGGTGGGATTATGTTGTGTTGGTGCATCTACCATTTATGTATTTAAATAATATATTATTTCTTGTTATATTTTCTTCCTACTACCCTATACTATAATATTTACCAATATTACATAATTTTTTTTGGAAAATGAATTATCTATTATATTTTGTATCGTTCTCCTCTTCCCACTATATGAGATATGTCCTATGGTTTTATTCTCTGCTCGATTGGGGTTTTTTATTGTAATCCCTCCACATGAATGGGATGGTTGGGGTTTTAGATAGCTCATGTATTTTCTTTGGTGTCATGGTAGTGTGGAAATAGTTTTACATGGGACTTCACCAAGCTCCTCCTTCATCTAGGCTTCAAAGTGTCTGTATTAACATTGAAACTGATTTATGGGGTCCTAATCAACTTCCTGAGAAGGTCAATGACATTTCAGTGACTCATCAGTGGATAAAGAATCGATGACAAGCTTCTAGAATGGTGAAGATGATGATCTATGCTGTTACAATCGTGCGAGAGTTGTCGAGGGGAAATACTGAGTGGCGGAGGATGGTGGATATTTATGTCTAAGGTGTGGGGGACTAGATTAATACAGGATGATGTCATCCGAGTTAAAAATGAAAATTTCCTCTATTATATTATCCTACATCGAAAATGAAAATGGGGAAAAAATGGGTTATTATTCAATGTGTGGGAAGACCTTATGAATACATCCATTGGTAATTCCATGCAGTATCAACCTATATGAACAGATACTTCTCACATGACCATGCATTTAGATTCCTTTCTTGAAGGATGGCTCTCTCTCCCGTCTCGAACTTGTTTCACCTATCGTGATTTTTTCCAGTTAAAATAATAATTAGTAATTCTAAATAAAATCACAAATACCAATGAAATTTATATATATATATATATATATTTCAATCAACTTCAATGTTCAAATTCGTATAAATTGATAAAACAATGAATTTCCTAGAATCTCCATGAATGGGATTTAACGATGTCACTCCTTAATCAAAATAATGCAACCTCATATTGGTTTGTCCGGTTTAAATAACAATCCTAAAGTCTATAAGCTTCCTTATACTAAAAATATATTTAAAATTATTGATAACATCAGTGATGTATGAAATTATATGGGTCACAATTTTGGTAGATGATCATCTCAACATGTGTCCAAATATGATAAGAAAATAAGATCACGAAATCATAATTATAATTAAGAAGTAACCTTGTGCTGAAATCAAAAGAATATTGTGAAAATAAATCCTCCCATTAAGGTTCCAAATAATAATTTTGAGAAATCCGTCTATTCTAAATCAAGGATTTTGAAGGGTAGTGCATACAAAATAACTACTATGAGGGATGAAACTCAAAAGAACCCATGTGGAAGATCCAAACATGCACCCACAGTTTCAAATTACATGTTAGTTATCTAGAATAATGATTTGGAAAGTATGTGAAAAATGGAAGATTCACAAGGAAAATATAGTTAGAAAATGTAAATCAAATATCCTACATAATGAATACAAATTTCATGAGTGTTTTCAATAAAATGTAACTCTTGTGTTAAAGATGTATTGTTTGACATATGCAAGAAATATGGTCACATTGCAAAATTATTTTTAACCTTACTACTTTAACAGGAATCAGTCCTAATGATGTGTAATAATGGATCATACATGAAATATGATAAGAAGAAAAATTCTCCATGCCTGGTAAAATAGAATGTGAAGATATCCAGGTTTCCTCAACATAAATCAGAACAGTTGTTTAGATGTGAATCCATGAAGACTATGGAAAATGGAGAAACTTTTTGTAGGTTGTAATATCTACCTTTCTATTCATATAAATTAATAATGGATGATCCACATTATTCTCTTAATATTTGAGCATTTTATTCATTATTATAATGCTGGGAATTAAAAGTGAAGAATTTTCTTAGGGGGAGAAGTTGAGAAGTAGTAAGTGCTGGTAATTCATTATTTCTATACAGAAGAAGTTACCATCACAGAATGAATCCTCAATAAATATTAAAATACTAATATTATTGAGTATCATAATTGGTGATTTTAAATAATGTGATTCTTGGTTTTAGAAAGTTAGTATAAAGAAGATTCCATCTTTCTTTATATTATTTCATGGTATTTTGTAGAACAAATGTTCTAGAAGATCATCCTTGGTGAAGTTGTTATAGTTTTCCAAAATGGACTATCAAAATTTGAGGACCCATTTCGATGATTTCTCCATACTTTAATTTCTTGAAATCCAATATTTATAAGATCACCCATTAATATGATAACAAGAAATGTTTTTATTGAGGGGGAGACAAAAAAAGAATCTTCCAAAATTATTATTATAATTATTACCAAATTTGATTATTCCGAAATTTCTTAAATATAACGTCATTGTAAAGGGTATGTCACTCTTAATCTCTCATCCATGGTTATCAAAAAAAATTACAAAGGATAGAAATTAAATTAATTTATAGTATATGAAATGTGGATGTCCCCCATTTTCTCTTATCCTACCTCTTAAACATGAATTTTCTAGGTCTATTTGTTAAAGTTAGTACATGAGTTTCAGGTTAATTGTTCATTAAAATATAAATCTAAAATTTAGTAATTTAATCCTAGAATTAATGTGGATATTCCTTGAATACATGTATATGGGTTCTCATTTCTTATGGTGTCATGATTATTTGGTAATGGGAAAAATTATATTATAAATCATGTCCTCTTGTTTTCTACATTGAGCAAAGCTCAAGTTGACTGACAGTGAAATGAGTGATGACACATTGATTTATTATGGAATGATAACATTTTTTCCATTGAAATTTTAATTTCTAATCAATAACGGGGAGTGAATGTGAAAATAATGTTTGAATTGTAAAGGAGAGACATAAGATAATAGTTCTATATATATAAACATCCATTTGGAAGTGAAGATATTTACAATAAATATAATGGGGGAGATTGATGATCCATCTTTGTAAATAGATTTTAATTATTTTCAAATGATTTTGATTTGTGGAAAATGACAATCAATATAATAATACAAATACATTGATGTCAATATATTGAACAAGTTCTAAGCTAATTGATCATGGATGAAATCCTCAAGTATAAAAATTCCAATAAACATGTGAATGGTTTGAAGACATTGATCATTATGGTGATGTATGGAGATTTGTTATGGATTCCATCATCATGATTCCTGGATAATAGTTATGGATTTATTCATCATGATTCCTAGATAATTGTTATGGATTCATTTTATTAAATGTCACACTTGTGAAATTATCTTAGTTGTTAACACTGATGATTGATGAGTTGGTCTAATATTCAAAATACATGTTTCATAATTGACACACTGTTTAAATAAAATAAGCAGGTTGATTTTAAGTTCTTTGGAATTTATATTCCAAAAAATTGAAAAAGAGGAATTGAAGGTCATTCATAACATTAATGGTCCATGAGAACCACTAAACTATTCACATGTGGAACATTGATATTTTAGTTTTCATGAAGGAGAAACATGCCATATAATTAGGGCATGAAGGGTTAATGGTAATGAAATGGTAAGGTGGATTTATATTTGAAGAGAAATTGTGAAGGGATTGAAGAATATTATAATAGAGTTCTAAGTGTGGATGTAGCCATTAATTTCATATTGAATTCCATGATATACATGTTTTGTTTACTATGTATGTTTTTGGGGTTTATTTAAAAGTATGGATATCCTTGTAAGTTTTTTAGTCTGCATCAACCAAGAGCTTATATGTTACACTGGGTCGGTCGCACCAAAAGGAGGCCAGTTAGGCTTGCTCAAAGGTGGCATGGAGTGTCGTGTGTAATCATTGGTGATGTCTAAAGGCTTGCATGATATGGTCCAATATCATACAAACAAGTGGGAACAGATAATTCCCATATAACCAGTATTGGGACATACTAGGAGTGGTAGAGGTTAATTTTGAGCCTCTCCCTACAACACTTGATTTATATATCATGGATAAACTAATAGAGGTTTTAATATGGGATGGGTTTTTATGCAAAATTTTCACTGGATTAAATAATTTTAGTGATTAGGGTTCTTCAGCAAACCCCATTACCTTTTGATATAAATTCACATGGTCTAGATTGATCATTCATAATAACCTACTCAACTCTATATAACTACTTACTCATTGCACTTTGTTCTTTATTTCATTGTTGAAATTGCTTATGATGTGGAGTCATGGTATATAAAAAATCACCATGGATAACTATATTCTAATAATGAGAGGTATTATATTGACCTCCTCCCATCGAAGCATACAAAATCTACAATAGTTGGGATTTTTTCTGAACACCCGACCTTAGAGCACTTCGACAAAACCACTAAAGATGCACCAAATAATTAAAATTATGTAATTATCTAGGTGGTTTCATTAACTCTCGATGCATGTGGTCAAAAGAACCACATTTAAAATTTCCAAATTTTATATTGGGTTTTGGGGGAAGGTACACAGATCTAGCTGTCTATTTTGGGTCATACTCCTACCTTGGAAATATGATTCCATATTCCGTTTTCTCCCAACATTAGAGTTACCCAACATTTCCATTGCTATCAACATACTTCCTCCACATGTGCCTCCTATGATCACTCTTTCATACATCATCTCTCTATTGATTCTATATGTATAGTCCATTATACCGAGCATGACGATCTTCAATCAAATTTGTTTCCATAGCTATGATTCCTAAATGTATTCCTCAATGGATGCACTCACAAAAAAATCATGTCAAAATATAAAATATTCATAAATTTAAACACATACTCTATCATATAAAGGTTATCATAATATGGACTGAGAATGTAAATCATTCCCTAAATTATGATTGTGTGAGGATAGAATTTTTTTCAACAATTCCTCAAAATCCTCCCATTCTATAACATGGTCCAGTTTAGTCTAATGTTATAAATCCCATGATTGGCCGGAATAATTTTCTCATATATACATCACCAACTTGACTTTATACTTTTATGGTGTTCTAAGGAAATCAATGATTCAATTTATCCCACATAGCCACACCATATCCTTATCTAGCCCTGAATCACCCCAAAATATGGGCAGATTTAACTTCAAGTATTTGATAGAATGATCCACTTGCTTTGGTTCATCACATATATGCCCTCTATCCACATCTTTAAAAGAATTTTCAATACTCTGTACCAGCTATTGGTTCACCTATGTCATAGGTGCAACCACATTCTCATTATATTTTCCCATTTTGTTTCTACGCATGCCAATCGGGTTCCATTTCCTAGAAACACATCAAAACCTATAATTCATTCTCTGTAGAAACTGAGGGATTCTAAATTTCAAATTCTACCATAGATAAATTATTGCAAAAATTCTTTCCAAAATTCATCATTTTCCACATTCGACCATTTTTTAAAAATTTCACCATGCTTTTTAAAATTAACTCATCATCAAAATAACACAACCATTCTCTTTTCAAAATCAACCATTTGAAATGAATTTCAACATTTTTAAAAAATCAACCAATTTACACCAAATCGTAAATCATTAGTCAAAATGAAATATTCACTTCTAGTGGGAAGTTATTTATATCATTCATTTCATTATCTTCTTATTGGATAAACCCATGAAAATGATATTACACTCCTATAAGTGTTTCCTAAACACCTATGTACCCAACTCCCTAGTAACATTATGTTCAAAATAAAATTGATAACTATGTATTTTCATGATATAAATTTCATTTCTAACATTCCTATTCCTTTATATCAACTCTACTCAAGGAATTAACTTGATTGAATTTCAACTCCAAAAATGAAACAACTTATACCAATTGAATGTCAAGAAATGAAAAGGATGAAACCACTTGTTGGAAAAAAAATATTTTAACTGACCAAGACCCATAAAACTTGTAACATCCTGCCCCTCATCATTTTCATGAGTCATGTTAGAATTTGTACTTGGAATTAATAAAAATCTCCAAGGCTCCAAAGGCTGGAATAAAATTCAAAGGGTTTCAATAAAATTGGGGGATTATTTTCCCTTTGAAAATAAGAAAATCGCAACCACATATTCCATAACTAAAACCACTATATGATTCTGGGTGAAATTGAAAAATAACACACATTATACAATTGAAACCAAAACCAAACTAAAAAATATTACCAAAAAATAAGACTATTATCATCAAATTACATAGTGGAAATCAACTCCAATGGAAACATAAAAGACATCAAAGACATGACACATGGATCCAACTCTAACTCCAACTATCATAGAGCACCACTAAAGAAGTGTGATGCATTCCATTTACATATTTCTCAAAAAACCAAATCTAAAAAAGCCCAAAATTTCAAAACAATGGGTGAGTAATGAAACTCAGTAGATTTCCACCAATAACTTCCCTACTCACTCCATAAGGATAGAACATGTTATCACAATCATATTAAAAAATTAGATATTTTTTTTGAAATAGTTACTATGTTTAAATGGAATCCAACCAGTTTCACACCAAAATAGTTTTCCAAACATAATTGTTTTCATAAGAATAAAAATAAAACATTATTTAAACCATTTCAAATTCCTTTTTGGCATACTCGTTCTATCGTTCACCACAAACACACCCATGCATTCTTCTCTAATAGTTATATACTCTTTTGTGGTATCTTTTACATCCACTAAGTCACCCCTAATTGGATGTTCTCCATATTCCAAAATGACACCCACTTCTTATCCATGGTCTTGTACCTTTGTTCCCCAATGGTATATTCCCAATATTTAGGGTCATGTATAAATCATCAACCAACACAACACATGTACGACAAAACCATTTTAGACAAACCAATTCAATCCATTTAAATAAAACCATTACTTTAATGAAAATATTTCCAAGAAACTGTTTCCCCTAATCCAGGAAAACAATATTTTAAAATCATGAATCAAATCCATTTGCAAAACAAATTTCAGAAAAACCAAAAATAAATAATAAAGAGGGATTCAACCAAGCTTTTCCCGGAAATTTCACAAACAATTTTCGGAAATTTAATCAATTTGAAACTAATAATTTATGTTTTCATTAGAGGAGATGAGAGTGAAGCCAACTACCTAGAATGTTTTGGTGAAACCAAAGAACATCCTGAAAATCCCCACAAAACCGGGTTGAATATACAAAAACCCACCTTAGATCTCTTCCCATATCATCCATAATTCCAAATATAACCAATTTTCAAATCAAAAACCTTATATCTATCCACATTTGACTACATATAAGAATATGAGAAAGGGAGGATAATATATCTAACAAAAAATATGAAAAAATAACACAAAAGGACACTTACCGAGGGAATCAGTCATCAACGCACCATGAAACGCCTTCAGATCACTTCTAAATTGATGGGTAATGAATCATTGGACATTGGGAGGGATAAATACTGAATTACAGTTGATTAGGAGAAATAATTGTGGGTTTAAACATTATCCCAACCAAGGTCCACTTTTTTAGGATCTGGTTTTTAAACCGTACATGAATAGTAACGTTGTTAGGAAAACCATGTGCTGACCATGTGTCGGTTTCTGCATCAGGGAGTACCTTGAACAGTTGGCCGACACATTTATAAAAACCATGTGCCAACCGGGAAAATATTCTTTGTCCCACTTTGTATGGCTACTCCTCAGTAATCTCACAGGTTTTAAAAATTGTTCACCTAACCAAACACCCATGTCTCACTATGTATGGTTTCTTATAGTAGTTTCATAGATTTCACTAACAATGGTCCAGTTTTAAACCTATATAAAAGCCTCAAAATGGTTCTAGATGCCTTAGAAACACTCCCAAACATTACCTATATACAGAAAATACATAAAATACATAAATAAATGGTTACCTTATATAAATTGGGTGTGTTACAATGGAGGAGAACCACAACATATAATTAGTGTATGTAGGTTTATGGATGAAGAAATAGTAATGTGGATTTATATTTAAATAGAAACTGTGAAGGGATTGAATAATTATCATTGATTTATAGCACTAGACATCATGCTTGAACAATTCTCCAGGTAGTTAAATTTGAAGATTGATGAACTAATCCTGATTTCAATGTACATGTGTCATAATAGACACACTTTTTAAAACAAATAAGAAGGTTGATTTGATGTTATTTGTAATTTCTATTACAAAAATGTACTAAATAAGTGGAATTTAGTTTCATGTGGTATTTTATGGTTTCATGAGAACCATGTATGTTTTTTCTTGAGGAACATTGGGATTTTAGATTTCATAAAGGATAACCACATAATATAATTAGAGCAGGATGGGTTAAAGATGAATAAATTGTTAGATGACTTTATATATGAATGTAAATTGAGAAGGTATTAAGAATACTTATGGATTCATAGCATTGGATGTCACACATGAGAAATTATCCATTTTTTATAACTTTTATGATTTATGAACTTATAAAAAGTTCAAATTACATGTGTCATGTGCAATACATTTTTTAGAAAAAATAATAAGGATGATTTGAGTTTCATTGGAATTTATATTCCAAAACGTATATAAGTAGGGTAATTGACGATAATACAATATTTTAATGTTGCCCGAGAAAAATGAAATTTTTAAATTGAGGGACCCTGAGACTATTGTTTTCAGGAAGGATAACTGCACCATATAATTAGTTAATGAAGGGTTGAAGATGAATAAATGGTCATATGGCTTTATATTTGCAGATAAATTGGTATAGGATTGAAGAATTTTTACGGATTCATATAATTGGATTTCAATATTGATAAATTCTATATTTTTGTAATTATTTATGATTGATTAACTAATCCTAAGTTAAAAATATATGTTTCCTAAGTCACACATTATATTAACAACGAATAATGATGATTTTATGTTCTATGAAATTTGTATTCCAAAAATTATAGAAGAAGAGGCAAGCCCTGTATGAATAATGGGGGGAACAAGATAGAAATATCATGCCACTACATTTTCATGACTCACATTAATAAATTAAAGAGGGAAGCCTTGTCTGATCTATAAATGAAGTTGCGGGAGGGCCATTCAATTTTTTTAGTTCCATGGATGAACATCATGATTTTGGGAAGATGGCATTCATGTGTTTATGAATACATGCTTGTGATTTTAACACCATAAATAAACAGTTATATCGCGATGGAAGAACACTATTAAATGAGGCATAAATTTAAGCATGTTTGATGAATTTAAAGATAAGTAATTTAGGAATTTAAATAGATTATTCACATTGAATAAGTATCGGTATTTTAATTCTTTATAAGGCTGTGATTCCTTTACAATAAAAGGAGATCACCTTTGGACAAGAGTTACTACTACTACTCATATTATATAAAGATATCACATTTTCAAGAAAAAAAGTGTCTAAGAATCACTCTTTTGTGTGGGGAGTAAAAGAGTTTTCAGAAACATTGAGGCCTCATGAATAAGGGTATTCAAATGAAAAAATATGTTTTCGTGAATGAGAATAATATGTGGACATGAAAATGGGTTTACACCCTCGTCAGGATATGTGAATGAGTTCGGTTCCATGAAGAATTATCCTTCCATGATGAATAAATATTGCAAACACACAACTAGTGTGTATACATCCTTATCGTACTTCGTGAAGTAGAACTAGTTCCATGAATATTACTACTCAAGACATAGTTTATGATTTTCTTACTTTCATGGTTTTTCATTATGTTTTTCTTTATATAATCGATTACGTGAAGATGTTGTGTATCTATTTGATACACAATATACATATAAGTAGAAAACTACATAGTTTGTCTGTGAAAAGACAACCAAACATGAAACTAAGTGCATACTTTATTAAGTATGATAGTAACTCATATTTATTGGGTTTTCATATGTCAACAACTGTATGTATAGATATATTGTTGATAAACACGATTTTTAATACCAAACATGGTTGTTGTGTGAAGGTAGATATAACTAAGTGAGGAGGAAGAAGCTTTGGGTGTTGTTACGTAATTAGCGAGGTGTAAGAACAATATCTAAAGGTCTGCACATGATTTGAGGAAAAAAATTCCTACATAAAATATTACCTCAAACAAAATATATATAACGATAAAGATAAAAATGGATTTGTTAAAGGTATGTTCACTATGCTTGTATTTGTTAAAGAATTAAATTAGAGAAAAATATAATTTTGTGAAATAATATTCTTGCATCAAATATCATCAATGTTATGGTGTAATTCACCTGAACAAACATATTTTGCAGCAAGAATAATATAAGATAATATATTCTATATTACCTCTCGATATTTTTTATCAAATAAGATTAATTTTTTTTTGATTATTCTAAGATTAGTTGAACATCATTGATTTAATAATCACAGATAAAGATTGATATTTCAACAAGAATATGAAGAAGATATATCAGTGCATTTTTGTTTTTTCATAAAGATGAAATAGAAGAAAAGAGATGAATATTTGGTGACCAAATTGAAATCAAATGACTATAATATGGTTCATAAATAATTCAGTATTCATCAGTTCAAAACACGTTTATATTGTTTTGACCTGGTTGAAGAATAATATTGTCCATCTTTTAGTTTTTTTCTTGGAAGAGGTTGAAGCATTACATCCATACTACTAAGAAAGTAAAAAAGTGAAGAATATGGTTGTAGAATAACAAATAAGAACTGTGACATCCAACTTGTCTCAATAGGTGGAATACGCTCTTGGTGTTACAAACCATTGTCAACAAAAATGAGACTATATTTATAGGAAGTATAAAGATCTATCTATGTTCCGTAAATGTTGAAATTTCACTTCACTATAGTGAATATCATGTGAAAGGTTATTTTTTACATTCTGTAACAACATTTATACGATTAATTTCTAGCTGTT
Organism: Viscum album; assembly: GCA_963277665.1. Lineage (NCBI taxonomy): Eukaryota > Viridiplantae > Streptophyta > Magnoliopsida > Santalales > Viscaceae > Viscum > Viscum album. The sequence continues at coordinate 1,586,920,791 of OY728151.1, read as the reverse complement.
GGGTGGTTAGGATTATTTCAATACCATGAAAATGTATAGATAGTCTTACTAAGAATGGATCCTGGTATAAATATCATGTTTTTTTTGTTATTACATTAATATTATTTAATGCTATAGAGAAAATAGAATAATGCAATCAAGATCCTAACAAGTCAAAGTGGTTAATTAAAAAAAATGTTGAATTGAATTAAAAAATCTCCCACTATGAATAACCCCCCCCCACACACAATGCAAGAAATATCTAAAAATGGTACATTCATAATTATTGAGGTAAGGCTCATCTCAATTTGATTCTCTACAATGAAATATATTCCCTTTTAATGACTTGAGTTTCTTTTCTAACTCAACATTGAAGTGCAGTTTGGTTGAATATATGGATACCGTTGTGTAAAACTATATCACTACCAATAACATGATGAATAAGAAAAATAAAGTGAAGAAAAATTTGAAGAGTAATTACATCTTCTCTAAAAACGTGTAATTATTTGTTTATCTATGTGTTTATTAAAATGAAGACATGCCTAAAATGGAATGTAATGAAAATGAGACTCTAGTTCTGACTATGAAGATAGATCAACTTCCTACATTACTGACTAGGATGTGTGTTTTAGTACATTTAAAAACATTACTCCAGATGAAAATACTAGCACAAGTGTTGATGATGATAAATATACAACATTTCATGAATTATTAGTTGATATATTAAGAGTTATTCTACATTCTATTTCTGAATAATGAAAATCCCTTGTTTTTGGAAACATTAAATGTATGCAGGAAGAGATCAACCTTCTTGAAGAAGAATCTGATGTTTTGTATAAGATCAAGACAAAAAATAATAATGACTATCTAAATATATCTAAATGGGTTGAAACCATTGATGCAACAATTAGGGAAAATGAAATCAGTTCCTCCAAATGGATCATAGAAGTTTAAGAAAAAGGGTGAGTCAAAAGGACGATAGAAGAAATGATCCATGTAGTTGAAGAGAGATTGAGAAATTGCACTGATGTCAAGGGTTGGAAAATGGAAGAAATATCCAAGATGATAAATTAACCAGACTCATTGATTTAGAAAAAAGTTATGCTACTTGAGGATAAATAATAATGAATTTAGAATTTATGGGAATAAAAGAAGATTATGATTAAAGATCATAGAATCATCCAAAGTATAAAATGTCTAGAATTGGTTGCTCAGTTGTCTAATATAGGTAAGAAACATATTTACACTTCACAAAATAATGATATAGTTTCTAAAAGTACTCAATGTTCATTAAAATATTTTATGGATTAAAATACTACAACAAGTTACAATAATATCATGAATTCATTCAATGATCTATCACAAATTGCTGAGTAGAATCATGTATCAACCATACCATATTGTATTAATGATTCTAAAGATGTTATCATGAAAAATGTAGGTTGTAATGAAAATTATGAGAAATTATGGATGAATAAATATGATAATAAACCTATCACCATGACTAATGTGGATATGAAAGAAAGTCTGAAATATTTTCCCCTCCTATAGCATAAAATTCATGAAGAATACCCAAAAATAAGATACATTATATATCAGAAAATCATGATTTGTGGGTCCATGTTGGTGTTGCAACACATTTGGGCAGTGTCCCTTAAATTGTTGGAAAAATACCCATAATTTAAAAGGATTATGGAATCCAATCTCAAGTGATAAAATCCTAGAGAAGAAAAATTAACATCTATGGGTCCAAAAGCTTCTGTATACTATAAATTGATTTTTAATTCATGATAACATTTGTGATGTATGAAATGGTAGTGGTCGCAAAGTTATTACCTTCTCATATCATCATCTATTGAATTATGTTAATGAAAATATGATAATAAAATCATATATTTAATGAATAATCAACATTGGGAATAAATCATAACAATGTTGTGAACATAAATCCTTCCATTATGGTACAAAATTATAATGGTGAGAAAAACATAGATTTTAAATCCATTAATTTGAAGTGTAGTGCATCCAAAAGAATTACTAAGTGGGATGAAAGAAATAATAACCCATGTGGATGATCCAGAATTGCACCTACAGTTCTTAATGAAATGTTAGTTATATGGCTTGATGATTTTTAAATAATGAGAAAAATGAAAGATGTATAATATAAAGATAGAGAAAAATGGAAAGAAAATATTACACATGATGATGAAAAATTTCATGACAGTTTATTTAGAAAAAGAAACTCTAGTGTTAAAGTATATATGTGTGATAGATTTAAGAACTAAGGTCTTGTTATAATAGATTTTATAACCTTACTACAATAACAATAAGCAGTCTTCAATAGGTGAAATAATTTATCATTCACGAAGGCTATTATGAATAAATAATTGACACATAAATTAGAAGAGGATTTGAATATATACATTTTTCATCAACATAAATCTAAATTGTTGTTTAGATGTGTAAGAATGAAGACTGGTGAAAAATAATCTATTTGGTTTTGAAGATCATCTCAATCTTACTGTTCATATTAATGAAGTAAGGATGATCTACCATATTCCCTTAATCTTTAAGTATTGTATTTGTGCTTATAAGTAATTTTTTGAAGGTGAAGCTTGTTCTTTGGGGGATAACCCGATAAGTAGAAAGTGTTAACAATTCTTGATAGCCAATCTGAAGAACTTACCATCCGTGAATAATTCCTCAATTGATATATAAATAATATTATTATAGAGTATCAACCTTGATAATGATGAATAATGTGATTTACGAATTTGTATATCCGGGATAAAGAATATTACGTCATGGTTTGATCTTATTTCTTATTATTTTAAAGAACATATTTTATAAAAGATCACCCTTAATAAAGTTGTGAAAGTTGTCCAATATGTATTGTTGCATGTTCAAAAACCATTCTCTAGTATACATCGTATTGTAATATCATTAAATGAGTTCATGATGAGATAAACCATTATGAAGATAATTAGAAATGTTTCCATTGAGGGGAAAACAAATGAATATGCTTCTAGAGTTATTATTTCAATTGGTAACGAATATTATTATTCTAGAAATTTCTTGAATATCATATCATTATATATGTTATGTTTCTATTAATCTACCATACTAAGTTATCAAAAAAATTACAATGGGGTAGAAATTAAATTAATAAATTTCTTATGTAATTCGGAGGTACCCCATGGTATTTTATACTATCTATTAAACTTGAAAATGATTTTATCTACTTGTTGAAGTGAGTAAAGGAGTTTCAGGTTGATTATTCTTAAAAGGTTTTTTCTCAGATTCAAAAATTGTTTCCTAGAATGAAACTGAATAATAAAATAAGGAATGTATATGATTTATCATTGTTTAAGGTACCATGATCTGTTGGTAATGGATATATTTTTTTGTCTAAGTAAAATCCACTTGTTTTCTACACCGAGCACAACTCATGTATATTTAGAGTGAAATGATGAATCACACATTGCTTAAGTGTGGACTGATACCCTTTTCCCAAGAACATTGTATCTATTTTTAATAAGGGGGAGATAATTTGAAAATAAAATTTTAAAGGTAAAGGTTACAGAGAAGATAATAGTTCAAAATATTAGCACAATCATTTTGAAATAAATTTGAAGGTATTTCCAACATTATAAAGGGGGATTTTTTTTATCACAGTATTTTAGGAATTGTATTTGTTTTGAGATGGGTTTCATTAGATTACAATGATGACCAATGAAATATGAAGTTTACATTGATTTCAATATGATGAATAAGTTCCATAGTTAATGGAACATGGATAAGGACATCATGTTTTGAAATTCAAAAAATCATTAGAATGTTTTAATGACATTGAATTTTATGGTGATTAGTGGAGAATTGTTTTGAATTCCTTCATAGTGATTCCTAGAGATGTTTTATGGATTCCATCATCACGACTCCTAGATAATTTAAATAGATTCATATCATTGTATGTGACGTTTGATAAATTATTCATGTTGTTAACTCTGATGATATATGAACTGATACTACGTTCAAAATACATGTGTCAAAAGTGACACATTTTTTACAAAAAATAACAATATTAATTTAATGTTATTTGGAATTTATATTCCAAAATATATATATGAAGAGGAATTTAAGGTCATATAGTATTTTTATTTTGAATTAGAACCATAAAAGTATAAACTTGAGGAACATTGGTATTGAATTTTGCATGAAGGATAACCTCGCCATATAATTAGTGCTTGAATGGTTAAAGATGAAGAAATTGTTAGATTGATTTATATTTGAAGATAAATTGTGATGGGATTGAATAATTGTTATGGATTAATAGAATTGTAAGTCATTTATTATAAATTATTTATGTTTTTATCTCGGATTAATGATGAACTGATATGAAGTTCAAAAGAAATGTGTAATAAGTGGCACATTGTTTACATCAACTAAAAAAATGATTTGATGATATTTGGAATTATTATTACAAAATCTATAGAGGAAAAGTAATTGAAGGTCATTAATTATTTTAATGTTTCATGAGAACCATGTGAGTGATAACATGATGAACATTGATATTATAGATTTCATGATGGATAACCATTCCATATAATTATTTATTGAAGGGTTGGATGTGGAGAAAATGTTAGATGGATTTATTATTGAAGAGAAATAATGATGGGCTTGAAAATTTAAAACATATAGTTCAAAGTGTAGTGGTGGCGAAGAATTTCATATTGAATTCCATTATATACATGGTTTTTTACTAAGTATTTTTGGGGGTTTATTTAAAAAGAATTAACTAAGCTGACTAGCCAGCCTTAACTAATAGATTATGCAGGACACTGGGTTGACCAAGCCAAAAGGAGGCCATCCAGACCAGCATGCATAGTCAGAATAGTGTTCCTTGTGTCATCCTAGGTTACTCTCCAAGTCTTGCATGATGTGGTCCGATATCCCACCAAGAATTTGGATCCAAGGGCCCATGAAAAACTTATACAGAGCACTATTGGGGGGAGAGGATAATTATGATCCTCGCACTGTAATGCTAGATTTATATAGTTTTGAGAGGAATATGCGAGCATGTGAAACGTGTTTACACAATCATCATTATTAAAAATGAGGTCAGTTACACAAATAATTCTACATTCATGAAGAATAAATACCTCTAACACACAACTAGTGTGTAAACACCTTTTACATGTTTCATAATGTAGAACCAAATCGATAAAGTTTTCTGATCGAGCCACAATGCATGAGTTTTTTAATTTCATGGAATTTCAAGAAGTTGTTCCGCATATAAACTAAATATGATTACACTATGTATCTAGTTGATTCTCAATACACAGATAAGTACAAAACTTCATAGTTCATTTTTTCTAAGAGAACTATATGTGCTCTTAAGTGCATACTTGCAATAGTAAGAAGATGAATTCACATTGTTAGATTTTTCATATGAAACCAAGTGTATTAATTTACATACTATTGATAAAAACAGTTTATGAAAACCAAAAATTATTATTGTGTGATGTGAGATAGAAATAAGGGAGGAGAAATAAGCTTCATGTGTTTTTACATAAACAGTGAGCAGTAAGTGCACTGTCTGAATTTTTTCAAATGATATGAAGTATAAAAAAATTCAGGCATAAAATTTTTACTCAAAATAAGACATAAATTGGCAATGATAAAAATGGACATGGGACAAGAACATGATCTATGCATGTATTGAGTTAATAATTCAAGTGGATAATAATATGAGTTTACGAAAGATTATTATTACATGAAACATCATTTAAGGTACATTGAAATTTTGTTGATCAAACTTATTCTACACCAAGACAAATAAAAGATAAATGATACTATAATCACTTCTGAAATTTTTTAGAAAATAATAATAATGTAATTATGATTATGGTAATATGATTTGACCTTCATTGATTTAATAATCATAAGGGAATTTTGTGATTCCAGCAATTATAAGATGAAGATGTCTGAGTGAGTTTAGTTTTGCACTGAAGAGGAAATTGAAAAGAAGATAATAATATTTAGTGACCAAATTGATATCATAAGATTATAATTTGGGTTATAAAGAATTTATTATTCATTAGTTCACAACACATTTATGTTATTTTTACTCATATAAGAAGAATATTTGAAAAATTCCAGTTTTTTGTTGGGAAGAGGTAAGAATATTTACTTGCATGCTGCTAAGGAAGAAACAATGTGAAGAAGAACGTTGTGGGATAACAAAGATGTGCACTAAGATCCAACAAGTCCCAACATTTGGAAGACTCTATTGGTGTTACATTACTTTATAAAAAAATGAGATTTTCATCATAGGTAGTATAGAGATCCAGTTATGTGATGTAAAACTTGTACTGCCAATTGAATAGAGTGTATTCCAAGTGAAATGGTATTTCCTACTTCTTGTAGCCACAAATAAATGATTTACTTATAGTGGTTTTGTGGTGAGGATGATTTCCAAACCATTCTAAGTACTAGATACTCTTAATGAGTAGTGAACCTTTTAAAAATATTCAGTTCTTTGTCTTTACTGCTTTACTATTATTTCATTTGATGGGTAATAGATAACAGAATAATTGAGTTCTTAACAGGTCGAAGAGGTAAATAGATGAAATGAGTAATTGGATTAAAAGGTCTCCAACACCGATTCCCCCCCACTCTCAATGTAAGACATATCCCAAACTATTCCTTTGACATGTATTTAGTGTTTTCTATAATGCACTAATCAAGAGGTGCATCAATGTTTATGATTGGAGTTAGGTCGTGATAGAGAGATCACGAGAGAGATAGAGAGTGAGAAATCATTCGGGTGTCCTAAGATTGTGTGAGGCTGATGAATTTTATGATTTGATCCTCACTGTAGTGGATGTTCGTCAACAGAAGGATGATGTTTTTTCTCAGATTAATCATTCAAGCATGGAATTGGTGAGGTGATTTTTAGAGAGATGGTGGAGGCTATCAGGTTGTGGTTTTCCCAAATGCTTTTATATTTTCTCATTTGTAATTCATGTTTGGGAATTATTGGGATTTATTTTTACACATTAATTTATATTGGATATTTCGGAATTACCAAGTGGGTTTTTAATCCTCCCCAATAGAGGGGTTTCCATATTAAAATTTTTCCATGATGATTTATTTATTCTTTATTATATCACTACCTTATTTCATCAAGTTTCTCCCAAATTTTTTCTCATGTGGGGTTTTTTCCTGAGACCAGGAATCACTCCAAACAATGGATATCAAATGTGAGTTTTTTGGGCAAGCAATTTGTAGTGGGTATTTTGTAAATTTTATAGAGGATCAATGGCCCATGAAGCAAACTTGGTTTCGGAAAACAAAGTATGTTGAGAGAGGTGTTTTTGATTTTACGCTTAGTTCTATTCATCAGAATGTGTGATTGGTGAATAAATAAATCAAATTGATGATTGAGGTGATGCAGTAGCTGCTCAGGATTTTGAGTAGAGAGAGCAATTTTTTGTGGGTGTGACAGATTGTTTCACAATAATAATGTTGGGGGAGATTGATATACTGATTTTTGGTATTGTTTGAATGGAAATTGCATATTTAGATATGGTTTTGAATTTAGTGTTTGAATTTTTTATTTGGGAAGTCATGTTTCTGTCAGAGTTACAAATGGGCATTGTCGTTTTTTTGTATAGGATGATGGTTGGTACGATGAAAATAGGTTTTTGTCCCAACGGATTAAATGGGATGGTATATCCATTTATGGGATAAATGGGGATTTTTATAGGATGAATACCATTGGAGTTTCAATATTTGAGATATGATTGTTTTTTTAATCATAGATTTTCTTTTATCTTATCACGCAGATTAGGATTCATGTGATGCTCCTGGAGTGATACATCATTTACATATACTTAGATGAGATAATTTTCTGATTCATAACATATATGAAACATTGTAATTTGGAAATTTAATATATATTTTATTTTATTTTATTTGTATTTTAAAAAGGGAAATTCTGAAGGCTTAAAAAGGGGAAGCAACTGGTTGCGAATAAAGAGGGAGATTCTCAAGATGTAGTCCACTGGGATCAAGGGGAAATGGGCCGCCACATTTATGGTAGACCATGTGTCACATCCGTGATAGTTAATGAAGAATAAATGAAGGATTCAGGATGTGATTGGATGCCATGTTTTCGGTTTCATGTACCATGCATCAACATTGAACAAGTGAAAAGTAGGAAAGAATTGACCAATGATTAGGGCCATGCATTGACAATATTATTGATTAAATGAGGCCCACCTAGTTAATACTCCCCATACGTATTTGTAAACAAAACATTAGATATATCGTACCTATTTTGTCTCACCTCCTTTTGATAGAGATCTCGAAGGTGCGACATCAGCTATATGCATCCATATCCTCTATTTCATTAAAAGATTATTATACATGGATGATAGATTGAAAAAATTAACATCTACAGAATCATTCTAATTATTTTTAAAAAGATTAAACTCTTCATAACTATCCTCATTTCTAGGCGACATAGGAAAAGTTTCTTCCAACCCATATAATTTCAATTAAATTTGAAGGATAACTCATAGGTGCCTCTGCCACTTTTGAAATTTATGTCAATGAGAAGGTTTTCCTTATCAAGTATATATAGAAATGATATGTTTAATTGATTTTAATTTTTTTCAAAAAATATATATATAAATGATTTTAGTACTATATCTAATAAAATTTAGACAACTAAATAATTATTATATTTATTAATATCCCACTATTTTATCAAAACCCAATAACCCTCACCATTTGATTTATAATATCCTCTTTCTTGTATATTCAAGTGTTAAGGATCCATATTTCCCTCCAAATTACCCCAATGTTTGTTGTTCAAGAAAATTGAATGGTTTTGGTTATTCATTCCAAATTCCAAATGCATTTACTCAGTGTTCCTTGATCTTCTGAGCAGACACCCAAATCCTGAAATCCATAATTGGATTTCCTCAACCCTTGGCACCCATTTACTGCATGTCATGAATTGGAAGTCAAACCCTTGATGTGAACTATGATAATTCAACCCACGAAATCAAGTTATAATTTTTCAATAATTAAGAACACCCCATCTTTGGATGATCATGAACTTTGAACTATTGTTTGATTTCCACTGAGGCAGTGGAAGGCTATACCGACGTAATTTATATTATTGAAGAGTTTTGTCCTTTTATGAATAAATTTAAAATTATTATCTTTATAAAAGTGAAGTTAATATTTATTTGGCTTACATAAGTAATTAAACATGTTGTAGATAACATTTATTCATAATCTAGTTTAGTTTAGTTTTATCATTCATGCTTGTTAATTCTATAATTATGTAATTGTGACAAAACATCCATAATGAAATAACCATACAACTTGACTGAAATAATATAATAAATCCATATGATCATTATCATTACTAATTAATAGTTTATCTAGTGGTTGATAAACTAATTGTTGACTTGGGAGAAAACACATTGAACCAATTGTGGTTCATGTTACAACTTTCCACCTGTCCACCCATGTATCTCTCTTGGATTTGTTTTTCCTTGGATCCAAAATTGAACCGCCACAACTATCATGGGATCTTCATCCTTCACATTTTATTTTACTCACATGAATTATCTGGGAAAAAGGGTTTTACATAAAAGAATCCATGGTCAAACATGCCCTTAAATAATATTAGGAGAGTAGTCACGCATACCAATAATTGAAGTTGATAATAAATTAAATGAATCCAATCACATACAATGGTCTGGTCTATTCTCATGATCATCCACATTCATGAAATGAATTATTCTTTTCATAAATCATTCGATCAATTAATTTTTATTCAATATAAATCTCACATGAATCTATAAATTATCATCTTTAATTAATCAATTATTTTATCTTAATTCTCATCTGAATTTTCTTGAGATTATCATCCATTATAATTTTAAACAAATTAAATAAATTCATTTCAAATTTTCTATGTTCATAAATGTGACATGGAGGGAATATAGTTAATACCCATCTAATTATACCAAAGAAGTATTATTCCACCACACTGCTTACTCTTGTTACACGCGGAATACACGAATTATCATGTACCTTCATGACATCTACTTCACCTTAATGATTACATGAACTGTGTTAGTTTTTAGTCATATGGTATTCTCCAATGCACACGAAGTAACAACTATATTTTGACTCATATTTTATATTCATATTTGAATATTACATAGATATTAATTAAGCATTTACGTATATATATATATAGATATATTAAAAAATCATCACATGGAATGTCCTATCAAATTAATAACAACACCTAAGAATATTTCAATAAGGTTTCAATAGTATAATAAATAAATATTAAATCAGAATAATTTTGAATAAGTACATGGAGTGTGTATTTGAGTTAAAATGAATGTACATGTCTCACCGTATATCATAGGAACATGTCTATGGACATGGCATGTAAATAATTCCATTGAAAATAGTTTATATGGTGTGTCCAATTGGATACATGGAATGTGATCTCAAAATTATAAAGTCACCAGTTAGGTAAGCAATGTATGAAATACACAGCCAATTTGTGACTTAAAAGGAAAAAATACAATTCACATCGGCTACAAGGCGTGTACTCCAGATGACCATGTGTCCGGATATCCTGATAAACATGTTGTTTACTTTATAAATACACCATGTTTCATTAATAAAAAAACATGAATTAATTCCAAATTAATTCCCGATTCATTGAACAAATCTACATGACATGTACAACTGTGTTATCTAGCTAGAATCCATTGCACCTTCATATGTGTTCTTCAATTTTATTTCATTCCTATAATTAATAGTATTGATTAGATCAACGAGGAACGAAGGAGGAAGAAACATATCATATAATTTTGATTAATAAATGTATTTAACATGACTTGAAAATGAAATAAAAATTTATAAATCAATCACCGATCATTAAATAGTTATAAATAATAATGTGACCACTCTGATACCAATTGTAGGTTTTAGTAATAGTGGAATCATAAGATGGGTCATGCCCAACATTTCTTTCTGTCATGATCGATGATCAATTCGATATCTATATGATGATAAACACTGTGTTCAATAGAATTGAATCAATGAAGAAAGAATGTAGAAATCCCACCAGAACAAGAAGTAAGGATCATGACATATTATTTATAATTAATTTTATTAATTAAATAATTAAATTTTACGGAATTATTTATTTATTGATTGATCTAGAAATAGATCTTTGTTGCACCATCATTTCATTGTAGGAATCAATTATAGATTCCCTCTAGCGTTGATCCATGCATGTTTCATGAATCTCAATACATCATTAAAGGAATATTTGGGTACTAGCATGACATATCAAATTGCTTGCATCATCCACCTTTGATCACAATGATAACTGCTTCCAAATAATTCTCCTTGATCACCCTTGACATGAGAGGATTCGGTGGGGGAAGATCGATCTCCGTTCTTAAGAGAGTTCATGGAGGAGAGAGCTCTGTAGGGATTTAGAGGATTCCCCAAATTCATTGTTCACAATAAAAACAAATGAATTGTTTCTTACTAAAATAATATAATTGGGTTTATATATATCTAGTATTAGAAATAAATAATTTCATAATTTTCCCGTATTATTTATCTAATCCCTTGTAGAAGCCACTATAAAAAATAATATTGTTAATATTTATCCACATGCGATTAACATTGAGAATTAAAATAAATATTATTTAATAAAATAATATTTAATCATATTATTTCTCGTTGGATCTAAAATATTGGTCTATCATTCCTCTATAATATTTATCAGACCATGAATAATGACAATTTATTTATAAAATAAATATCATTGCATTATTCTCTGATATATAAACAGATATTATATTTATAAAAAGTAATTAAACATTTATAGAACACTATGGTAATAGATTCACTTAGACTATATCATTTCCATCATAGGGCATTAGATATCAACTTCTACTAATGAACAAAAGAGATTAATCCTTTCTCGCATTATTCATTAAAACAATACTACTCGTGACACACCCAACATATGCTACCTCATCAAGAACATATGTAATAACATTTTTCATTCATACATCAAAGTACATGACATATAATATTCATTAATAACAATCTTACCGTCTAAGGATTAATACACATGTTACTAGATAGGAATATCAAAGGACACATATTAATGTGGATTTCCTACCATCGAGCCTCATTCTCAAAATATCCTACACCGGATATTACCATGGGAATACACCATGAGAAGGTGCCTAAAATTACTATGAGGTATATAAACTTGTGGATATAAATTAGGACCCCTCTAATAAGGGATTCCTACCTATCATAAGTGATGTTGAATTCTTTTATTCATAAGGTATCTAAACTTTTTGATATAAATTAGGCCCCATCTAATCCAGAACAAATCTTCTCAAACCCCCCAAACAACCACTACCCCTTCCTCCCGGGGATACCTCTCCCCTCTTGAATTAAAATGAGGATATTATTTCCCCCATGGGATAGGGATTAAAAAATTCATATGTGGATGAGGAAACCCATGGGGGGCTATGGAATGGATTTAAATATGTTGGAAAACAGTGGGTTAGAAATACATGTGAAGGATTCATTAGTTTATGAGGAATTCCAAAAAATATGGAGAGTAAAGGAAGATAGATCCCTACGTGAAATATCATTGGTATATGCTGGAACCATATTGGGATTAAAAACCCATGATTAGTTTGGATGCTTAAACATTACTGCAATAAAATTTTCCAGCTATGGATTTCATGTATAATAAAACATTTGAATGTAAGGACATTGATGGTGTCACAATAATAAATAGATTTTAAGGCTTCATTTTGGTTTCCCATCTTGGCCATTCAGTGGGAGGATTTCCTCCTTTGGAAAGAAGACATGGATGTCAGTATCTCCTCCTTCCCCCCAAACCACATGTTTGCCTCCATTAACCGTCCAGACAGCATGAACTCATCCTTTGCGGGTTTCAATCATTGTCCATATCAAAAGGAAAAATGTAAATCTTTGAGGTTTTTCTGATCTTCGAGCTAAAGAAGATTTTGGTGGAGTTTTTTGGATAGTAATATGAAGTAGAAGACCTTCAGAAGGTCGTAATAGTGGAAGATATAAAAATGTGCGATTATTAGTGGTTTCAATCATAAAACGTGCAACAGACGCGATCGAAGGAGGAGGAAGATATGATTTTAGAAGGTACTAAAGGAAGATTGAATGTTTCTTATAATATATATGATAAAAATAACAAGGATCCATATGAAAAAATTATATAATTGTATGATGATGAGTACTCAAAGACTGATGTTTATATATTAGTTTTGGAGGTTGTTACGATACAGTTGAAGGGAGGTGATGATGTTTTAGAAAACATTAATATTTTCTAGACTTCTCATGAACGGATTGAAAAATATTATACTGTATCTAATCTAGATTTTTCCGAAGTGAAACATTAGGATACACACCAAACTACAAATAATATGATGAATTGTACTACATTTCAAGAAACCAACAATGTAGAGTTCTCATTTACAACAATTCCATTTCATGTTGTCATAATTGTTGTATATATTGTTACTTTTCCTATATCATGTAGTACAAACTAGAGTCGCTTATCTACTCACAATTTTCCTCATTGAAGTGTCAAGCAGATCTTAAGTCTTGGCGCACATTGAATATGTTCAAGTCTTTGCACACATTTGTGTATGAATCACCCCATATTATTTATACCAAAATGGATATTTTTTTTAACATGATATCCAGTATCTTAGTGGAAACCAATTTCATGAAACTGGACATGATTTAAGAGGCTGTAAAGGGAATGTGTGAAATGAGTGAATGAGACAGAAGCCATTATGAAAATGGTGAATGGGGAAGAAACTAAGGGATCACCTCAAAGTATTATTTTTTATGAAAATAGATTCTTCATCCTGTCAAATATAACTATTCCAAATTCATATATAAATGGGAGCACCATTAGAGGAGGGGATGAATGAGTTCCCAAGGCTGTGATGGCGTATAGCGCGACTGAGACTCCTGGTGAGTCAAATATAAATATGAATGATTGTATTGTTGTTTTAAACCTATTATTTTAAAAATATATATATGCATGTATTGTGACTTTGATTGCTAGAATACTCATTTCAACACTGATATATATTTTGTGCAAGCTTCACCGCAGGTTCCCTCATATTGGATAGTAGGCACACAATGTGAAAGAGGTTGAGGTGACTCATGTTGCAGATTAATGAATTAGTTATTATATTATTACATGTTCTGTTTGTTTCCTCTAACATTGTAATGTAATATTTGTTTCCTACTACCCTGTAATGTAATCCTTCTTTCCACCTACAGTTTAATGTAATATTTTTCCCTCCTACCCCGAAATTCAATCTCAGTTTCCTCATACTATGTAATGTAATTTTTGTTTCCTCCTACCGTTAAATGTAATCATTGTTTACATCCACTCCGTGATGTAATCTGTGTTAAAATTGGTTAACCATTTCCACCACAATGTTTATCTCTCAATATACTCCCAGAATTCCAATAAAATGCATACCCCAAATTGAGCATGTTCTCGAGTATTTATATTCAAATCACCACCGACCAAACTTGTACCCACAACCTCTATTTCAAGACTATGTTATATATTTAATTGAATTTGTTTGGTGTTCCTTTTATCATGAAAACTATGTTTCTTGAGATTTCTATCATAATGTAATGAACCGAATGATCAAATAATTCTCAGAAGCATGGCTACATAAAACTAATGTTGTGGAATGGAGATCACAGTGAGGAGGTGATTTGGGGTTTTATCGGGGAAGAGGATGATATGTAGATAATATCTGACAAATATTCAGAAAATGATAAAACGATCAGATAGTTTGGAGAAAATTTTTTGATTGTTGAGACGATCACACGACACAGATTATAATCCCACAGATCACACCATTGTGGCTTTTCTGTATCTATAGTGAACCACAAAAATATGCTTCCACATATAAATTAATTCTTATTATGTGGGTCCTTTATAATACATGGGACATCATTCTAGATTAAGTCTTAGTAACAAAAAATATATATCTACTCCTTCAAATTCCAGTTTCGTGCTCTACCGCAGAAGCCTTCTACCAATACACACCATGGGCTCTGTAATAACTTGTTTCTTCATGGAGTTAGATAACCGAAGAATTTAACAATCCTTTATAAAAAATAACTAATAAATCCAAATTCAAAAAAAGGATAAATTCCAACCATACACAATCATTCTTCATACCACATAAAGGAAATTTTTCATTTTTCCATTGCCATTGTATGTGCTCCCTATGATCACACTAGCCACTCTCATCCACAGCCGACCCATTATGGCTGACTAGTGGTTGACTACCCACCAATGTAGTGTTGACAATCCCCCAGGAGAACACCTTTCACTCTGTTTCTCTGCCTCTACATGAGTTCCCTATAGGCCATTTTCTTACAATTATACCATGAAAAGAACAAATATTTCATATCAAGACAAATTCACAAATAGATTAAATGTCAACCATACATAATCATTCTTCATAAAACATAACTAATATTTTTTGCATTGTTCCTATGACACTACATACACTCCCTGGGAGCACACTAGACACTCTCTTCCTTGGCCAACCCATAATGGTAGGCTAGGGGTCAACTTCCCTCCTATGTAGGGTCGGCATGCCCCTTTTCTATAGGCCCTTTTTTAATTTGAACCATTAAAAAACAAAATATTTCATATAATTAAAACCTACCAATATGATTCAATTCCATTAATGCACATCCCATTTATTATCAAATTATCAGTGTCTCCCCTTCTGAATCAGAATTTTCATTCATAAAAAATAGGAAAAAATGTCTTTCTAATGAAAAGAATAAATTTCCAGTATTTGAAACTATCAAATAAATCCCTTACAAGAACATAATATATTCATGTGATACATGTTTTGATAATCTCTGGTACTTGTTAAAATTCCCCCCCCCCCCCTAATGGGATGTGATTCTTCCATCTGCTTCATCATCACTAGCTTTCTTCATGAATGATATTCAAGAATACATTAATGAGAAATTGAAATAAAGAACTACCCGATGGATAGACTTATGAATGTTGTATAATATTTTCAATGAACCCATATCTTGAGAAATCCCCCTTAATATATTCGTCACCTTTAATTCATTGTATAAAGTACACAAACAAAAAATATTCATGGTAATAAAGTGGTTCTAAAAAGATTTTTAAATAGAAAAACAGGGATGAGATTTATCTCTCAACCTAGAAATTCTTTTCGATTATACAATAGATTCATGGAAAGTCATCATGTTTTCTCTTTCTTTGACATTACAAAGATTATCAATTAATTTAATTATAGGATTCTTGAATATTATAGCATCCATCTAAGATGAAATAAGTTTATGCACATTACAATGTAATGCACATTCATTCTTCTGTTGCTACTATCACTTCTTAGACCATTCCAATTTCTCAATCCATGTGACTAAATATTCCTTTGGTGTATGCTCAGACTTCTTCTACTGTGTTGAATCCTTCTTTTCAGTAGAATTATTTACTATAGAACTCATTAGTGCCTTTTTTATGTTCATCAACTTTTCTATTTGATTAGGCAAACACATCATGTATATTTCAGAAATATTCTCTAAAATTCATCAGCTTCCACACAAATATTCAGAAATTATAGGTTCTTACTTTTTAAATAACCTATCATGAAATAAAAAATATTCATCATGACATTCAATCATAAAATCCACCTGTTTACTTGTTTCTAATATTAATTTCATTTTTTTCATCATCTTATTTCCAATAACATTTGTGTTTATAACATGTTTGTAAAGGTATTTTATGTGACCTCTTCTTCCATAGTAGATGCACCTTTTATTTTCCATTCCATTCTAGTCATCATTATTCATGGGTGTTGGTTGCTTCATAGTTTTCATAGCTCTCGTATCCTTCTCACACCCCAAAGAATTCATTTCTGCTTTTGTTCTTTTCCTCTACATATGTTTTGGCCTTGTCATCTTATAAGAATATGCATAGTGTAGGGTTACTATATACCGACACTCATTATAATTGTGACCACATCTCTTGAAATAATAATATAATTATTCCAGGCACTCAAATCTATAATTGATAGGTAAATTATTCTTAATATGTGAATTATTTTTAAATTATATAGGATTTATCTTCTCATCAGAGCTACTCCACATTAATACTAGAATACTATAGTTACCATGAATTGAAAAATTATGATAATATTCAATAGCATGAATCCCAAATTTCAAACAACACCAACAATATCCAACATATCTTGATTTATTCTTCTTCGATTCAATTATGTTATTTTTGGAATCGTGATGTTTTTGGATAGTATGATTCTTCATTTGATCTCTTTTAATGGAACATGAATTAATAATCTTATTCATATCCACATTTGATAATATAGTAGATTTTTCACAAGTCTTCTTCACCCATGATTATCTAGAATTATTTTTGGAACCCATACTTATAGATAAGACAATATTAGTTCAAATAAAATATTTTTGATCAATAGTAACCTAATTCAATGATCTTTCAAATGATTTGAATTTAGTTAATATAATACTATTTTTCCTACTTGAATGGGATTTTTTCGAAGTCATATTACTTTCAGAATTACTCATGGAATATTTTTGGACCTCAGCATTATATAATTATTCAGCTTGAATGATCACTAGATTTATCAACATGACCTCCAACTCATGATATTTCAGATTTATAGATTTATAACAGTCTACAAGTTATTTATAAATATCTTCACATTCTTTCATATTTATAAAATTCACATCCATTTCCATACATTTCATGTTGAGTAAATTTTTATCATCCTCACTAATTTTCTAGTTTCCTTCCCGTTAACTCTTCATATTCTGATCTCGACCATCATGAATTTTATTTTCAATCGCATGATAATTATTCAACTATTTAATTATATTTTTCATATCCTCTAGATGGGATTATTTATCATATATGGTGGTTCTGTTTAATTTTTGTAATGCATGGATAACTTCTGTATGAACTACCTCAGTCACATCCTTCTCACAATCATTCTTTTATAATTCATCATTAGTAAAAGTGAGGTTTCCATTTCATTTTAATATAAAATATTCTTTTGGATCTTTAATTAGGATGAATTTATCATCCTTGTCTTCAATTTACGAATGAGAGTCTATGATATTCATGGTATCATTATATGATTCCTCAAGAGTGTTAATCCTCTCATTACGGACCTTATCAGTTACATATTTCTCACATATTTCTACTCAATTGTTCTTCAAAATATGATAAATTTTTATTTAAAATTGATACATTTTATTCTATGGCATAGATAATTTGTGATAGAATTGTACTCCCTAGAAAAATATTTTCCAAGGCTTGATCCCTTTCCCTAGCTTATTTTTTAAGATATCACATTTCATCATATAGTCTCTTGATAAAAGAAAATATATAGGTTATAACATTGACAAAAACATTCTTTAAATATTTTTTAATTTCTTAATAATAATCACAGAGTGATTCAATAAATTATTCTTGTTACTTCTAGAAATATAATCACCAAAAGGTTCTTTATCACCTGATTTAACTAATACTGGTGATAGACATCCATTATGAATATATTTAGATTGTGATAATCCCTCTTTCTTCTTAAAAATAATTCTCAGTTTATACCTTTTTCTTCTTTTTGACCTTCACTGTTTTTTTATAGACCTTCGTGTAGGAAGTGACAGAGATAGGAAATCAACAACCCATCTTAAACAACTATATTACTTCTTTGAATTCAAAAAATCACTTTATATTGGTCTGATACAAACAACTAGAAAAATAATATAGATATAATGAATGGTTGAACCTATGCTCTGAAACAAATTTAAGTGTCCATTTTATCATTAATGTATACTGATAGGATTTGGGTGAGTTATTATACACAAAATTTACCAATATTTAATTTCTTTTCTCTGACCCCTTTTTAATATGATCCCCTTCACATTTTATAATGAATGTATCTTACCTATTTACAAGGAAAATTATACTAAATTGAACAGATAAAGTAAATGTAGCACAACCAATTTTTTTTACAAGTTTCTCCCAAGAGATATGGGACTATGAACATTTTGTGTTCGGGATGATTCGAGACACATATTCTCCACAAGAAATAAATAAAAAACTACAAGAGGGTTGGTTAGGTATCACCCAAAAAACCAAGGTGGGGAGGTATGAACTATAATGACCCATACTTTACATACATTGTCAATACTTCAAAATTGAAGCATACATATTGCAATATATAACAAAACCATGAAAGGACCGTATAGGTATAGTGACTTTATAAACTGGGAAACATAAACAACTGGTTCATAAAGCGTCTACACTATCTCCCATTTATTTCATCATATCTATAGTCCCTTTTGGAATATCTTACTTAATAACCTTCTTTCTGACTGGGGGAAAGAAAACATACAAAATGGTTAGCTCAAATGCTCAGTAAAGGTAAACAAAAGAAATATCAATCACATCATATTCATAAGAACATAACTTTTGGAAATCATAACCTGCAAAAGAAAGCATAATTTCATAACATGGGATAAATCATAGTAGTGAAATGGAATCCCAATAATCATAACATAAAACATTAAACTTTTTCGCATACACACATAATCATAGAGAATCATTTCTTATTAGTCAAGACTCATTGCCACGACTATCTTAGTGGACAAAGTTCATTTCTGAACCGAGTTCACTCCTCGTTCCAGTCCTGTTTCACGGAACCGGTATAACCTACCATTCCAGCCATGTCTATCTCATGAGATATAAAATCTTTACCCAATGCATTTTAGGGAGGTATAGGTCACACCCATCTCATAATGATACCATTCTTATGTGTGCCACAATATCAGAAACCATACCTCATAACATAACCCATGTAATAAAAATGGGAATCATAAACATCGTGACATCATAAAACAATTCATATAAGATAAAGGAATTCATAAAAATATAATTCAATCACAACATAATCAAATCAATGTAATAATTTGGATAGAAACAGAACCCTTTATTATCTTAGATGGAAAATAATTTTGATAAAACACTTAAACTCCATTCTTGAGGAAAATATCCTTTCTACTTCAAAAACACTTTTCCTTTCTTAACATGTCGTACAATTCTAAACTAAAAGAAGTTGATTAAAAATAAACATGAAAACATGTAAGGAATCTTCTTGGAAATAATGTTTAAAAATCCATTCATGTCGTATAAGTTAAAAAAACATTCTTCTCATTCTTTTGTCGGAAAAGTCAAAAAGTACATCGTACGAAAAACGACAAAATATTCCTTTAATATCTTATACTAAAAACTCACTGAAGGGTAAAATTGTATTTAAAAAATTGTAGGTGGATGGAAATAATGTTAAATATTGATAAATATGGATGTGGATGATAAAATACACCCCTTTAAATTTCAAAGTATAAACACTCTCTGATAAAAATGAGATTGTGATATTTCCCTCACCTTAGGTCCGATTTTCTTCGTAAGTGTCTGATCCTCCTGTATAATGATTTAAATAATGTTATTGAGTTATTATATAATCATACCTATTGTTATGATATCATATATGGTCATATTCTTATCTACTTATTAGTAATATTTCATTACTACTTGTTATTCGTGTGTTTATTACTTTTTGTTCTTATGCGTGCTTTGTTGAATATATTCTTATTCTTCTATTTAGGTTATAGATACCACATTTCTAGAATGGTATTAGTGTAATATATATCATATTCATTCATTAAATTCATTTATACAATCATTATTAAATGAAGATCATGTAGAATGAGTCACATCACATCGTGGAGACGGTATTCCGTACGTACGCACGAGTGATGATATCGTTCCTATGATGGTGGAATTGTATTGTAGTGTATTTATACTATTTCAGAATCAATATCACTTTATAATAGTCATATATAGTCATTATTTACACCATTATACCCATCCATGTAAGGTGGTGGTGGAATATAGATTACACCACTGCGTGGAGACGGTATTCCGTACGTACGCACGCGCGGTGATTTCTTTTTCCGTAGGATGGATAGATAGTGAAATAGGGTTGTTTCATAATTATAATAACATATCAGTATATTAGTGATACTGATTTTATTACTTCATAATGAAACAACTAAATAAAATAAAGTGGAAGAAGAAATAATGATGAAAGAATCGGTAACAGACATTACCTCTTCTTTGAAGTGCTTCTTTGACGACTCCTTTTAGGGCACTAAAATAGGTCTTTGAAGAAGACCATAACCTCTAGGATGTTTATAGGTAAGTGTAGAGGAGAAATTTGCAGAGTTTGGACGATCATGAAGGCTCAAAGTGGTGTGAGGAAGAGGGGGAGGAGGTGCCCTTTTATAATGGAGGAGAGGGGCACCTTTGGAATAACTAAAAATATTATTTTATTATAAAGACAAATTCGGTTTTTAATAGCTAAAAATTGATATAATTATAATATAAGGTGGGTAGGGGTCGAAATTCTCTCATAAAATATAATTTAGACAAGTTTATGTATGAATTTTAACCTTATCATTTAGATTTAACTTTAAGATACATAATTTAACTTTTATCGTGCCTTCTTTTTTTCTTACACTATAAGGTTAATAAACTTACTATATCAAGCCAAACGAACCCCAAGTTGTTTATTATTAATATATATAACCTTATATAAGTCATTTTTCAGATCCATATATTTTTAGGAATAAAATAACAATTAGTAATATAATATTTGTTTTAAAAACTATTTAATGTCAATTTTGACACTATTTTGTAATTGATTTTTGTGAAAATCATAACAGAATGATTAGATCGAACCAAGTTACTTAAATCAATACTAACATGTCATATTAACCTATAAAATTAGTTTAATTAATAAAAAGTCTCAAATTACATTTATTTGGGTATTTATAACATCAATTATGTCAATATTTCATTAATAAGATAATTACTGCATCATCATTGTGTCATACATAAATCAAACTATTTAATGACTAAAAATTACAAATAAAATACCATTATGTAGGAAATTGTTTTAGAGTTCTAATGAATATTTATAGTCGAATTTATCTTATGTATAACCCCATATTATAAATGATTTACTTATAAAACATTGATTTTAACTATTTTAACCCTTCTTTAAATAAATTAATAATAAATGCCCTAATCTAATCCAAGTGGGCCTAAATGGACATATTTTATTACTAAGGTAGTTTTTGGTCTAATTAAACTTTCCCAATAGAATTAGGACATGTTTTAGGGTAATAATAATATCATTTTCACCCTTAATTACCCTATTTACATTTTACCGTGGTAAAAAAAGAAAAAAGTTACTATTCACCAAAAAATTATTTTCATCTCACTGAACCACATTTTAATTACTGACATCAACCGTGTCTCTCGGATTTTTGAAATTCCACTCACAGAAGCGGTAAAATTATGTTTTATGAAAAATTCATTTTTTTAACTATCTCCTAGTGGTTTCACTATTCATCAAAAATTGAAAGTTTTCAGAAAAATACCAAAATTTCACCCTAGGCTAATTTTGATATTCTGAATCCAAAAATGAAGTCCATTTTGAAAAATAAAATTTATCAAATTTCAAAAAGTGGTTATTACTATTCATAACGGCTATTTTTAATAATATTTTAACAGCATATAATTGTTTAGTGAAACTCGGTATCGCGTACGACGCAAGCTATCGAGGAAGGCCGCTGTTGCGTGTAAAGCAAGCCAAGATAGTGTTGTGTGTAGTGAAAGATTCCTTTGATGGTTTATATAACATAAAAACAAAATGCTTCACATAAAATTCTCAGGTGTTACATTCTACCCCCCTTAAAATGAATTTTGCCCATCGAAATTCGTCACTTTGTAACAAACAGATGAGGATACCTCTCCCTCATAATATCCTCAAGCTCCCATGTAGCTTCTTCTAATTTGTGGTTATTCCATAAAACTATCACCAATCGATTGGTCTTTCTTCGTAGGACTTTTTCTCTACGATCCAGAATCTCTATCGTCTATTCTTCATAAGAAAGATATTTCTCCAGCGGCACAACTTCTGAGCTAAGTACATGTGGAGGATCAGGTATGTACTTTCTCATGAGAGATACATGGAACACATCGTGAACTTGAGAGAGTTTCAGTGGAAGTTCCAATCGGTAAGCTAGCTTCCCAACATGATCCAATATTTAGAAAGGACCTATATATCCAGGGCTCAACTTCCCCTTCATTCCAAATCTAATGACTCTCTTCCAGGGAGATATTCGTAAGAACACATTATCACCCTCTTCAAACACTAGGTCTTTTCTTTGGTTGTCGGCATAACTTTTCTATCGACTCTGAGCTTCTCTTATTTGTTGTTGAATAGATCTAACCTTTTATTCTATTTCATCAACAAGATTAGGTCTTAATAGCTTTCTTTCCCCAACTTCATCCCAGCAAGTTGGAGTCCGGCATTTCTTTCCATAGAGAGATTCATAAGGAGCCATCTGAATACTGGAGTGAAATCTATTATTATAAGAAAATTCCACCAAAGGTAGGTGTTGATCCCTGCCACCTTTGAAATCCACAGAGAAAGCTCTCAACATATCTTCTAGGGTTTGAATTGTTCTCTCAGACTGACCATCTGTCTGAGGATGATAAGCACTGCTGAAACTCAACTCTGTATCCAGAGTATGCTGAAGACTTCGCCCGAACATCGAGGTAAATCTCGGATCCCAATCAGATATAATAGAAAGTGGTACTCCATGCAATCTTACCACTTCCTTCACATATATCATGGCAAGCTGATCTAGAGAGAAATCCTCTCTAATAGCAATGAAGTGTGCAGACATAGTAAGACGATCAAATATGACCCAGATAGCATTATTGCCTTTGGATGTTTTAGGAAGTCCTGTGACAAAGTCCATAGTGATTTTTTCCCATTTCCATTCGGGTTTGGGTAATGGTTGTAACATCCCCTTAGACTTCTTTCTCTCAGATTTAACTTGCTGACAAACCAAGCATCAGGATACATATTCAGCAACATCTCTTTTCATTCCATCCCACTAGAAGTACTCTTTCAGGTCCCTATACATCTTCGTGCTTCCAGGATGAATAGAGAATGAAGAACTATGAGCCTCATCCAGAAGCTCTTTATTTAATTCTGGGATGGGAGGAACACAAACCTAATTCCTGAACTTTATTATCCCATCACAATCAAGGTTGAATTCAGGAACATTTATCACCTTCTTTTGTAACTCGACATCTTCTTTCTGTGCCTATTTAATCTTCACATGTATAGACGTTTGAACATTTAGTTGAGAAAGGTAAGATTTTCCCCCTTCCATTATAATTCCAAGATCCATCCTTTGTAAATCCATAAATATTGGATCTTTTGTGATCCTCATCATGGATAAACTGGCATGGTCTTGTCGACTTAATGCATCTGGAACCTTGTTTGCTTTCCCAGGGTGGTAATGGATTGAGCAGTCATAATACTTAATCAGCTCCAACCATCTTCTTTGATGTATATTCATCTCCTTTTGTGTGAAAATATACTTTAAACTTTTATGATCAGTATAAATTTCACACCTTTCTCTATAAAGATAATGCCTCCAAATCTTTAATACAATGATTACCGCAGCTAACTCCAAATCATGTGTTGGGTAATTTTGCTCATGGATTTTCAACTGTCGTGAGGCATAAGCTATCACCATAACATTTTTCATAAGAACACACCCCAATCCCTTCTTGGATTCATCACTATAGATCACAAACCATTCTCCACTACAAGGCAGTGTGAGCACAGGTTCACTGGATAACCTTCTTTTCAACTCCTTGAAATTCTCTTCACATTCTTTCGTCCAAACGAAATCATGAATAATATTTCACAAAACATCGATAATATCCAGCCAAACCAAGAAAACTTCAGATCTTAGTTACTGTTTTTGGTTTCAACCATCTTTCGATAACCTCTGTTTATGCTGGATCCACAGATATCCCCTCTTTTGAGATTATGTGACCCAAAAATGAAACTTTTTGAAGCCAAAATTCATAGTTGGTAAATTTGTCATAAAGCTTCTCCTTTCTCCAAGTCATCAATATAATTCTCAAGTGATCTTCATGTTCTTCCTTTCTCTTTGAATAGATAATAATATCGTCTATAAAGTCTTCCACAAATTGATCAAGATAGTCTCTAAAGACTATATTCATCAGATCCATGAAGATAACAGGGCATTAGTAAGACCAAATGGCATCACTATAAATTCATAGTGTCCATACCTTGTACGGAATGTCTTCTTTGGTATATCCTCCCTTTTGACCCTTAATTGATGATACCCTAAACGAAGATCAATCATGGAAAAGTATTGAGCTCCGCGTAGTTGGTCAAATAAGTCATCAATGCATGGGAGAGGATATTTGTTCTTGATAGTGATTTTGTTATGTTCTCGATAATCAATGCAGAGTCTCATTGATCCATCTTTCTTCTTAACAAATAGAACAGGTGCTCCCCATGGTGACGCACTAGAGCGTATGAATCCATTATCAAGATTTTCTTAGAGTTGCTTCTTCAATTCCTGCAACTCAATTGGGGCCATTCTATATGGTGTCTTGGGAATAGGCAAAGCACCCAGCACGAGTTCTATTGAAAACTCAACTTCACGATTTGGTGCAAGACTCGGTTATTCCTCCGGAAAGACATCATCAGACTCTCGTACAATGGGAATATTCTTAATCATGAGTTTATCACCAACCATTTGAGATAAATAACCTTCATTTAGTGGAATCAAGACCCATAAGGTAGAAGGAATTTCCACTGGAAGGTTATGTTCATCCTTGCATTGATAGACGATCATAGATTGATCTGGAATATGAAATGTGACTTCCCTTCTTCAGAAATTGATATGAGCTCCATATAAAGAAAGCCAATCCATGCCAAGAATCACATCAAATTCCACTATAGGATGGATCACAAGATTTTCATGAAGCTATTTCCCACAACCTTCGATCATAGAAGAATTATAAACATTTGATGCGACTGTTGTGCCATTAGGTGTTGCCACAGCTAACTCAACATCTAATTGTTGAGGTAATATGGTGATACCCTTAGGAAATTCATCAGAAATAAAAGAGTGGGTGGATCCAGAATCAAATAAAACATTTTATACTTTAGAGTGGATGGTAAGTGTACATTTCACCACATCGTTATCGTACTCCACATCGCTGATAGAAATTGGATGTGAATTTCCATTGTATTTATCCTTAAGAGTTTGTTGACGTCGACCATCATCATCAACACTTGTATTAGTGCATTTATTGGCATAATGTCCCATATCCTTGCAGTTGAATCATTGAAGTGTAGTAGGTTCATTCAGTGTATCCCTTACTTTGTTTTCATCATTAGATATCTTCTTCCCATCATCGTGGCATTCAAATGCCCGAAGACCTTCCTTTCCACATTTGAAACATTTACTTGTCTCTTTATGACAACTCCCTCCATGTTTCTTTCCACACTTTGAGCATAAGGGAAATCTCATCTTCTTTTCAGTGTGCTCTTTAGATTTTCCTTTGAATTCCATTTTCCTCTTCTTATCAAACCCATATGACTGATGGGTTACTCCAATCTTCATCTAAACTTTGAGAGCACATCGAACGATTTCCTCGTAGCTATTGAAGTCCCTTATGGATATGGCCCTTATAAGACTTGGATTTAAGCCACTAACGAATCGATCGATCTTACTCTCAAGTTGGATAATAATACCAGAATCGTACCTTGCAAGTCTTGTAAAATTTGCTTCATAGGTACCAACAGATTCATCATCTTTTTTGCTTCAGTTCAAGAAACTCTTTCTCCATCTTCGTTCAGAGAATACGAGGGAATTACTTATTGAAAAATAAGTTCTTCAACTCGTCCCATTCCATGGACTCAATTTCATCCCTTTGCCTTGTATTATTTATAAGATTCCACCATTGATCAGCATCACCTTCCAAAAGATACACTGCTAAGATGACTTTATCATGCTCAGAACATTGATGAACTGAAAATATCTTTTCAGTAGTACTAATCCATTGTTCATCAACTAATGGATCAGTAGACCCGCTGAATGAAGGTGGACACTGTCTCATGAAGGATTCAATAGAATGTTGCTCTCTCCTTTGCTCGTTTGGAAGTAATGCATGATTCATAGCTTGAGAATCTTGTGTGATCATGGCTACAAGATTTTGCATTATAGATCCCATAACGTTTGGTTTCTCAGGGGGACAATCATAGCATTGCCCCTCACATTGCGTATTAACACGGTTCCTTCGGGTTCCGTCCATTGACTAAAACCAAGAAGAATAGTGTGAGAAACACTAATTATAATAGGAAAACTACATAATCAAGAATAAAATTTCACACTTAAGGTCTTATCCTAGGTTATTCATGGCCATTTCTAAAACACTAAAATTGTGTTCTATGCTTAGAATTATCCTTAGGGTTCTTACTAAGTCTTTCACATCCTAGTTTCCAATGGTTGACTATACCTTTCCTTTGATACCAACTATAACGACCCATACTTTACATACATTGTTAATACTTCAAAATTGAAGCATACTTATTACAAAATATAACAAAACCACGAAAGGAACGTATAGGTATAGTGTCTTTAGAAACTGTGAAACATAAACAACTGGTTCATAAAGCATCTACACTGTCTCCCATTTATTTCATCATATCTATAGTCCCTTTTGGCATATCATACTTAATAACCTTCTTCCTGGCCTAGGGAAAGAAAAAATACAAAAGGGTAAGCTCAAATTCTCAGTAAGGGTATACAAAAGAAATATCAATCACATCATATTCATAAGAACATAACTTTTGAAAATCTTAACCTGCAAAAGAAAGCATAATTTCATAACATGGGATAAATAATAGTAGTGAAATGGAATCCCAATAATCATAACATATAACATGATACTTTTTGGCATACAAACATAATCATAGAGAATCATTTCTTATTAGTCAAGACTCATTTCCACGACTATCTTAGTTGACAAAGTCCATTTCTGAACCGAGTTCACTCCTTGTTTCAGTCCTGTTTCACTGAACCGATATAACCTACCGTTCCAGCCATGTCTATCTCATGAGATATAAAATCTTTACCCAATGCATTTAAGGGAGATATAGGTCCCACCCATCTCATAATGATACAATTCTTATGTGTGCCACAAAATCAGAAACCATTCATCATAACATAACCCATGTAATAAAAATGGGAATCATAAACATCGTGACATCATAAAAAAATCATATAAGATAAAGGAATTCATAAAAATATAATTCCATCACAACATAATCAAATCAATTTAATAATAGGGATAGAAACAGAACCATTTATTATCTTATATGTAAAATAATTTTGATAAAACACTTGAACTCCATTCTTGAGGAAAATATCCTTTCTGCTTCAAAAACACTTTTCTTTTCTTAACATGTCGTACAATTATTAACTAAAAGAAGTTGATTAAAAATAAACATGTGAACATGTAATGGATGCTTCTTGGAAATAATGTTTTAAAAATCCATTCATGTCGTATAAGTTAAAAAAAATTCTTATCATACTTTTTTCGGAAAAGTCAAAAAGTACATCGTACGAAAAACGACAAAAGATTCCTTTCATATCTTTTACTAAAAACTCACCGAAGGGTAACATTGTATTTAAAAAAATATAGGTGGATCTAAATAATGTTACATATTGAGGAAATATAGATTTGGATGATAAAATACACCCCAGTAAATTCCAAAGTATAAACAATCTCGGATAAAAATGAGATTGTGATATTTCCCTTACCTTAGGTCTGATTTGCTTCGTAAGTGTCTGATCCTCCTGTATAATGATTTAAATAATGTTATTGAGTTATTCTATAATCATAACTATTGTTATCATATCATATATGGTCATATTATTAGCTTCTTATTAGTAATATTTCATTAATACTTGTTATTCAGGTGTTTATTACTTTTTGTTCATATGCGTGTTTTGTCGAATAAATTCTTATTCTTCTCTATAGGTTATAGAGACCTCATTTACTGAATTTTATTAGTGTAATATATATCATATTTATTCATTCAATTCATTTATATAGTCATTATGAAAATAAGATCATGTAGAACGAGTCGCATCACATCGTGGAGATGGTATTCCGTACGTACGCATGAGTGATGATATCGTTCCTATGATCGTGGAATTGTATTGCAGTTTATGTATACAATTTCAGAATCAATATCACTTTATAATAGTCATATATAGTCATTATTTACACCATTATACCCATCCAAGTATGGTGGTGGTGGAAAATAGATTACACCATGGCGTGGAGACGGTATTCTGTACGTACGCACGCGCGATGATTTCTTTTTCCGTAGGACGGATAGAAGGTGAAATAGGGTTGTTTAATACTTATAATAACATATCAGTATATTAGTGATACTGATGTTATTACTTCATAATGAAACAACTAAATAAGAATAAGTGGAATAAGAAATAAAGATGAAAGAATCGGTAACGGACATTACCTCTTCTTTGAAGTGCTTCTTTGAGACCTCCTTTTAGGGTACTAAACTAGGTCTTTGAAGAAAACCAGAACCTCTTGGATGTTTCTAGGGAAGTGGAGAGGATATAATGTCAGGGGTTGTCCGAGCTTGAAGGCTCAAGGTGGTGTGAGGAAGAGGGGGAGGAGGTGCCCTTTTATAAGGGAGGAGAGGGGCACCTTTGGAATAACTAAAAGTATTATTTTATTATAAAGTCAAATTCGGTTTTTAATAGCTCCAAATTGATTTATTTCGAATATAAGGTGGGTATGGGTCGAAATAATCTCATACAATATAATTTAGACAAGTTTAGGTATCAATTTTAACCTTATCATTTAGATTTAACTTTAAGTTAAATAATGTAACTTTTACCGTGTCTTCTTGTTTTCTTACACTATAAGGATAATAAACTTACTATATCAAGCCAAACGTACCCCAAGTTGTTTATTATTAATATATATAACCTTATCTAAGTCATTTGGATGAAACTTATATTTTTAGGAATAAAATAACAATTAGTAATATAATATTTGTTTTAAAAACTATTTTATGTCAATTTTGACACTATTTAGTAATTGATTTTTGTGAAAATCATAACAGAATGATTAATTAGAAAAAAGTAACTTAAATCAATAATAAAATGTCATATTAACATATAAAATTAGTTTAATTCATACAAAGTCTCAAATTACATTTATTTGGGTATTTATAACATCAATTATGTCAATATTTCATTAATAAGATAATTACTGCATCATCATTGTGTCATAAATAAATTAAATTATTTAATGTCTAAAAATTACAAATAAAATACCATTATGTAGGAAATAGATTTACCTTTATAATGAATATTTATAGTCGAATTTATATTCTGTATAACCCCATATTAAAAATGATTTACTTATCAAGATTTTATTTTAACTATTTTAACCCTTCTTTAAATAAATTAATAATAAATGTCCTAATCTAATCTAAGTGGGCCTTAATGGTAATATTTTATTCCTAAGGTTGTTTTTGGTCGAATTACAGTTTTACAATAGAATTAGGATATGTGTTAGGGTAATAATAATATCATTTTTACCCTTAACTACCCTATTTACTTTTAACCGTGGTAAAAAAATTAAAGAGTTATTATTCACCAAAAAAATATTTTCATCTCATTGAACCAAATTTTACTTACTAACATCAACCGTGTCTCTCAGTTTTTCGAAATTCCACTCACAGAAGCGGTAAAATTAAGTTTTATAAAAAATTCAGTTTTTTTAACTACCACTTAGTGGTTTCACTATTCATCAACAATTTAATGTTTTCAGAAAAATACCAAAATTTCACCCTAGGATAATTTCTATATTTCAAATCCAAAAATGAAGTCCATTTTTAAAACTAAAATTTATAAAATTTCATAAAGTGGTTATTACTATTCATAACGGCTAGTTTTAATAATATTTTAATAGCATATCGTTGTTTAGTGAAACTCGGTATTGCGTACGACGCAAGCTATCGAGGAATGTCGTGGTTGCGTGTAATGCAAGCCAAGCTAGTGTTGTGTGTTGTGAAAGATTCCTTTGATGATTTATATAACATAAAAACAAAATATTTCACATAAAATCTCGGGTGTTACATGAACCTTTTCCCAAATTATATTGGAATCCCACCGACATTCATTATACTAGAATCCAACCATTTTTCTATAATTAAAACATTGAATACAATGAGAAATATCAGAAGAACATCAAGCTATCGTAGCAATAAAAAATTGATCCTCCACTTCAAGCCACTAAAATAAACCTATTCTTCACTTTCTGACTTTAACTAGAAATATACGAATACCTGTGATTATAATCAACAACACTAAATTAATGTCTTTTCAATATGGTATCATAAATTAGTTGATGTTATCACTTCCCCATCAAGTCACTACAACATCAGAATGAACAACTAATGATACAACAATGAAATATAAATCTTCATATTCTTTTCTTCACAAATAAAATATTGATACATCTCAACTCAATTATTACACACAACAACATAGTGTTTTCTTCATGTATGCAATTCTAATCATCACATGCATATATTTAATGCATGTAATTATCCCCACTATTTCTATTTATTCTATTGGAATTAAAAAATTCACAATAAAATATATTCACATGAACTTATTTGTGAAGGAACTCAATCCTAGTACACACTCATAAATATTATTCTCCCTTTAATCACATTCACACATTCATGCATTCATTATTTCATTTAGATGCATACTTCAAGAAACACTTATTTTTACAAATAAATCATACCATCTGTAAGCTTATTCAAGTTATTATATAACCACATATGCATGATCTTACTCACCATATTCACACACACATTGAATACAACAAAGTGTTCACTTTTATGTTTCTCTATACACACACCTTGTATGAAGATACTCAATGTTATTAATCCAATATATTCAAATATTAAGTCATCGCAGTTTCTTGGGAATTCATATGCACACTTTCACTATTCAAAGTGAGTCATGAAAATTATCACTACCTTCTAAAATAAAGACCTTAAGTGTGTGGACTTATCCTTCAAACTCACAGTAGTTATACCTTCATGTATGTAAACTGGAATGGGTTTTTGTGGTTAATGCGTGCAAGCCATTGTGCACATGTGTGTTTGAATTGCATTATATACATTATTATTATTATTATTGAACGAGCTAGAAACATCTTCATAGAAGAAAAGTGGGCACAAATTCTTACTTCTTTGCACAATCCCGGAAGGCATGTATTTATATCCACCTTCTATTAATGTGGTGAATAGTTTCCCCTTATGGGATATATCTTTATATTTTCATTGATCCTGGTGTTTCATGAATGTGGCTACAAATACCATTATTCCACCTGTCAATGCCATGAACACTTCCCCTTCATGTTCTCTCTCTTTCTTTGTGCGATGAGTCTAATATTTCATGAATACAGTTTTTGAGTCTGTCGTTCAACCTATCAATGTGATGAACACTTCCCCTTTATTGGTTCACTATTTATCTATACATTGATTCAACTATTTCATGAAACAAGATGTTGAGTTAACATATACCATACTAGTTCCAATGTCACAGAATCCATTACTAAAATTGGTCAATAGGGAAGATGTTAAATGATCACCTTATACTATCAAATTCTGTTAAACTAGATTCCAAAACCTAGGTTGGAGAGATCCATTCACAACATAAATTTAATAAGTGCACTGATGGCTGGGTTGAACTTCATCCACCTTCTTCATCATCACTGACTTGTTTCATGAATGATCTTCAGTAATAATTTTATGAAAAATTGAAATAAATAACTCTATGATGTATATCATAATGAATTCTGTATAATATTTTCAATGCAGTCATATCTTGAGGAATCCCCCTTAATATAATCCTCACCTTCAATTTATTTCATAATATAAAAAACACAAAATATTAATGGGAATAAATTGGTTCTTTAATAATTTTCAATTATAGAAACTCTGATGAGATTTATCTCTCATCCTAGAAATTCATTTCAATTATACACTTGATTTATGAAAACTCATCATGTTTTCTCCTCATTTGGCATTCAAAGATTATCATTTAAGGGATTTATGTTCTTCTTGATTTCTCCATCTTCCATCTTATATGGAATAAGCTACTTCATATAATCAAGTAATTCACTTTCATTATTCTATTTCTCCTCCAACTCTTATCCTATTCCAATTTCTCTAGCCATATGACTAAACATTATTTTGGTATATGCTCAAACATCTTCATGTGTTTTGAATACCTCTTTACAGTATCATCATTAATAGTAGAAGTCACCGGTTCTTTTCCTTTTTTATTAACTTGTTCTATTTGTTTAGGAAACCACCACAAGTATTTTTCCGCAATATTCCCTGAAATTATACACCTTCCCCACAAATCTTCAGAAGTCATAAGTTATTCCATTTTGAACGACTTCTCAAGAAATTCAAAATTTTCATCTTGATTTTCAATCATCAAATCAATCTTTTTATTTTTTTCTAAGATTGTTTTCATTTTCTGCATCAGCATGCTTTCAGTATCATTTGAGTTTTTAAAATGTTTGTGAAGGTCCATAATGCGACCTCTTATTCCATAATAGTGGAAGATTTTCTTTGTTGTGTCATTAATATCATCATTATTATTGGGTGTTAGTTGATTGACACTTTTCATAGATCTCTTCTCCTTCTCACACCCCAAAAAAGACTTTTCGACATTTGTGTTTTTCCTCTGCATATGTTGTTCCCTTGTAATCATATCAGAATATATATAGTGTATGGTTATTAAATAACAACACTCATTGTAATTGTGACCACTTCTCTTGAAATAATAATATAAGTATTCCAGGAAGTCAAATATATTCTTGATAGATAAATTATTCTTCATCTGTGAATTATGATTAAATTCTGTAGGATTTCTCTTCTTATCAGCTCTACTCATCCTTAATATTGGCCTTCTATAGTTATCATGAATTGAAAAATTATGACAATATTCAATGTCATTAAGCCCAAATTTTAAACAACAACAACAAAATCAAAAAAAAAATTTATTTATTCTTCTTTGATACAATTAGGATAGTTTTGGCATAAGTTTTTTTTGGATATTATGATTCTTAATCTAAGAAATTTGAAGGGAACAAGAATTAATAATCTTCTTAATATCCACCATTGATGATATAATAGATTCTTTGTGAGTCTCATTCACCCATGATTTTCCAGAATTCATTTTGGAACCCATACTTATAGAAGAAACCATATCACTACAAAAAAAATATTCTTAATGAAGTGTTACCTGATTCAATTATCATTCAACTGATTTATCTTTTGATAATATCAGACTCTTTTCCAATATGAATTATTTTTTCATGAAATAAGACTCTATTCATAATTACACATGGAATAATTTTTTATCTCGTCATTCTATCGAGATTTATCTTGGATAATCTCTAGATTTTTCAACTTCACATCCAACTCCGGATATTTCTTTTTTAAAGAGTTAATATGGCCTTCAATTTATTTCAACAAATCATCAAATTATTTCATATTATTAAAATTCGCTTCCATTTCAAGACATTTCATGTTGAGGAATTTTTTTTTCATCCTCAAAATTTTTTAGTTTTCCTACCCATTGATTCTTCATAATCTGAACTCGATCATCTTTAATTTGATTTTCTATCAGTTGGTAATTATTTAAACCTTTAATTATTTTTATCTTATAATCTAGATGGTATTATATATCATTTATAGAGGTTATGTGTAATGTTTCCAATGCACGGATCAATTCTGTATGAACTACCTCATTCAAATCCTTCACACAATCATTTTTTATAATTCATCTTCAATAAAAGTGCAGTTTTCATTGAACTTAAATATAAAATATTCTTTTGATTCTTAAACGTGGATGAGTGTCTCATCATTGTATTCAATTTAAAAATGAGAGTCCTTGATATTTTTTGTATCTTTATATGATTCCTCAAGAGTGTGAATTATTTTATTATTTATTATCTCAGTTACTTCTTTCTACTATATTTCTTTTCAATTGTTCTTCAGTGTATGAGAAATGTTTATTGAAAAGTTATATAGTTTATTCTTTGGCATCAATAATTTGTGAGATATGTTTACACCCTCGAAACTAATTTTCCAAGGCTTTATCAATTTCCTAAACTTCTTTTTCACGCTATGAATTTTCATCATATAGTCCCTTGGAAAAAAATACAGGTGAAAACAATGATAGGAACATTATTTAGATATTTTTTGATTTCTAAATAAATATTATTGAGTGGTTCAATAAATTCTATTTATTAATTATTAACAAATACTCATCAAGAGTATCTTTATCACCTGATTTAATTGATACTAATGATAGACTACCATTATGTCTATATTCATATTTTGATAGACCCTCTTTCTTATTCAAATTCTTTCTCAGTTTCTTGCCTCTTTCCTCTTCCCGTTCATCATGTTTTTTTAGAGACATCCATTTTGGCACTGCCAGAGATAGGAAATGAACATACCATCTAAAACAACAATATTAATTCTTTGAATTAAAAACATCATTTCAAATATGTCTGATACAAAAAACTGACACAATAATATAGATCCAATTAATGGTGTAACATATGCTCTGATACCAATTGAAGTGCCCATTGGATCATGAACATACACTGATAGGGGGTGAATTAGTGTACACAAATTTTACCAATATTTAATTTCTTCTCTCTTAACCCTTTTTATGTTGAACCTATTACCTTATTATAATGATTGGATCATCCTTGTTTACAAGGAAAATTATACTACATGCAATATGGAAAGTAAATGTAGCACAATAGAGAATATTTTTACAAGGTTCTCCTCCGAGATAGGTGACTATGTCCTTGCTATGATTGAGATGATTCGAGATACATATTCTCCACTAGAAAACATTAAATAATTACAAGTGGGTTGCTCAGGTATCACCCTAAAATCCAAGGTGGGTAGGTATGAACCTTTTCCCAAATTATATAGGAATCCCAGCAATGATCATTATTTTGGAATCCGACCATTGTTCTATAATTTAAACATTGAACAGAAAGAGAAATATCATAAGAACATTTGGTTGTCACTACAATAAAAAATTGATCACCCACTTTAGCCACTGAAATAAACCTTTTTTTCACATTCTAACATAAATTGAAAATCTACGACTGCCGGTGAATATAATCAACAACACTAATTTATGTAGTTTTAATATTCTCTCCTAAATTAGTTGCAGTTATCACTTCCACATCAAGTATCTTCAATATAATAATTAACAACTAATGATACATCAATGAACTATAAATCTTCTTATTCATTGATTCACAAAAAAATATTTATTCATCTCAACTCACATATTACACACAACAACATAGTGTGTTCTCAATGCATGAAATTCACATCATCACATGAAGATATTTAAAACTTCTAATTTTCCACAATATTTATATGTCTTCTTTTTCAAATAATAAATGAAAAATAATATATATTCTCATGAACTTGTATGTGAAATAAAACAATGCTATGACATACACGGAAATATAATTCTCACTTTAATCACCTTCACACTTTCATGCATTAATTATTTCATGTACATGCATACTTCAACACATACTTATTTTTATAAATAACCTATAATATTTATAAGATTATTAAAGTTATTATATAACCAAATATGCATGATCATACTCACAATATTCACACACAAATTTAATACAACACAATGTCCACTTTTATGTTTCTTTGTACACACAACTTGTATGCACATACACAATGATTTTTTATCCAATATCTTCATATCTTAATTCATCACATGTTCATTAGAATGCCTCTACACACATGTAGTATTCAAATTTTGTCAAGAAAATTAACACTACCTTCTCAAATAAAGATCATAAGTTTGTGGACTTCTCCTTGAAACTCATTGTAGTTCTACCAGAATTTAAGAAAACATAAATGGGTTTTGTTGTTAATATTTGCAAGTCATTGTTCACAGGTGTGTGTGAGTCACATTTTTTAATTTCAAGTTCTTAATGAATGATCTGGAACCTTATTCTTGTATGAAAAGTGGGCACAAATTCTTACTTCTTTGCACAAACCCGTGAGGCATGTTAGTAAATCAACATGTTGTTAATGCGGTGAAAACTTCCCTGTTATGGTTTATCTCCATATATATGCATTGAGTCTGCTGTTTCATGAAAGTGGATTCTTCTCCAACTATGCCACGTATCAATGCGATGAACACTTCCCCTTCGTGGGATCTCTCTTTATTTGTGCATTTAGTCTACTATTTCATGAATGTAGCTGATGAGTCTGTTCTGGAACCTATCAATGCGATGAACACTTACCCTTCATGGGTTCTCTCTTTATCTACATTTTGAGTCCACTATTTCATGAACACCGATGTAGAGTCACCATGTCCCATACGTTTTCCAATTCCATAGAATTCATGACTGAAAGCGGTGAATAGGGAAGAAGCTTAGTGATAACCTCAAACTATCAAATTTTATGAATTCATATTTTGGAACCTAAGGTGGAGATAACCATTACAAACATAAATTTAAATCGGTGCAGTAATGGCGGTGATGAGAGAGTAATTCCCTAATAGTGGGATGGAGTAAACTAGTTCCTCCAATGATAGGAATGATGTTGGAGGGATATGGTACAGTAATGGAAGAGCATTACACCCCTGACGATATTGGATGTGAGTGAAATCTATATATGTGTATATTTTTATTATTTGACCAATTTTTTTACAAATTTGTATGTATCTTCTACAAATTATTTGAATATTTGTGGGCGTACTGGTATGTCCTCCCTATTCTCTACCATGTATTGGATAGTGGGAGCAGGATGGGGGAGACATGGATTTAGGTAGTGTTGGAGGATCTTCCCTTCAAGGATTACATTAATATATTATTTCATGATCTCTTTTTTCCCCTACAAACAAGTATTGTAATCATTATAAAAATAGATTAACTATTTTTAAAATGAATTAGATATTATATTATTTCTGGTTCTACTCCTCCCAATATCTTTGATTTGTCATACGGTTGTTTTGTTTTCTTGACCAACGTTTTTTTGGTCGGTGTACCATCAACTTGCATATGCTGGGGGTGGTTCCACATGGCTCGTGGAATTACTTCGGTGGACTGGAAGTGGTGAAGTGGTGTGACATCTGAATTCACTGAACTCCTCCTTCATTCGGGCTTCTAATTTTCCAGATTAACCTCAAAATTGATATATGGGGGATAAATCAACCTCCCGAGATGGTCTGTGGAGTTTGGGTCCTTTAACAGTGGACAATGGATTGATGTCGAGATTCCAGGAAGCTGAAGATTGTGACCTATAGTGTTGGATTGTTGTCATAGTAATCGAGGGGAGACTATGAGTGGCAGAGGATGATGACTCATTGTGTCCATGGTGGGGGGGACAAGAGTCATGTAATACGATGTCATCCCGGTTAAAAAGTAACATTGGAGCCGTTATTTTCTCCCACATAGAAAATAAAAATTGGGACATGATGTTTTATTATTCACGGTATGGGTAGGGGCTTACCAATATTTCCATCGGTAATTACATATAACATCAACATCAATGAACATATACTTCTCGAACGACCTCTCATTTATATTCCTTTCCCTAAGCTTGGTTTTCTCCCCTATATAGAACTCATTTCAACTATCATGAGCATGGAAATTTAAAATAATAATATGTTATTCTAAATAATATCTCAAATACCAATGTAAATTTTATATATATACACAAATATATATTTCAATCGACTTAAATGTTTAATTACTGATAATTTGATAAAACAAAGAATATCCCTACCACGTCCATGCATATGATTTAATGATGACTCTCCCTACTACAAGTACATTCACCTCATGTTTTTTGGGCTAGTCAAATAATAACCATGAGCTATAATAAAACTCGAAATAAAAATACATTGTTTTTTCAACAATTTAAATCCACATCAACTTTTTAGTTTTAATTACCCAGATTTTATAATGTAATTTATTTCAAATTCATATTCATTAAAATTCCATTTAAAACCATTGAAAATTGCTAAATACATTGGATAGTCATCCCAAACCCCATGATGCATCATATTTAATTGTGACATTCCCAACATTAGCTCAGATCACCTCATGTTTCCTTTGGCTAGTTCAAATAATAATTATGAATTTTAAATGAAATTTCAATTAAAAAGACATCATTTTTACCAATTTAAAATAATTCAATGTTTCTGTTTTAATTTCAAAAAATTTGACAAAAAAATAATATCATGTTAATGTTCATTAAAAATCCATTTAAAATCATTGAAAATTTCAAATGGAATGGGATTGGCATCCCAAACACCTCCATGTATGTGGTTTAATGTTGGATCTCCCAGTTCGAGCTTGGTTCACCTCATGTTGGCTTGAATGGTTCAAATAATAATCACAAAGTCTAAATAGAATTCCAAATACAAATATTTCATTTTATTATCAATTTAATTCATTTTCAATGTTTCAGTTTCAGTTTCCATTAATTTTATGAAACAAATACATTATTGTTCATAATCATTAAATGTAAATTTAAAATCATTGATGGGATTTAATGCTAGATCTCCCAACTCGAGCTCAGTTCACCACATGGTGGCTTGCCCAGTTTGAATAATAATAATGACGCCTAAAAACATTACAAATATAAATACATTTTTTTTACAATTTTAATCAACATAAATCAATCAGTTTCAATTTCCCATTATTTTGATAAAATAAATAATTTTATGTTCATATTCATTAAAAACCTATTTTAAATCAATGAAATTTTATAAAGACATGGGAGAGGCATCCCAAATTCCTCCATTCATGATATTTAATGCTGGATCACCCCAATCAAGATCAATTATCCTCATGTTCTTCTCTAATTCAAATAATAATAATTATGTCTAAATAAAATTCGAAATAAAAATACAATGTTTTTTATAAATTTAAGTCAACTTCAATGTTTGAGTTGTAATTTTCCATAATTTGGTAAAATAAATAATTTCGTGTTCATATTCATTAAAAATCATTTAAAATCATGGAAATTTCTAAATACATGGGTGGGGAATCTCAAATGCCTCCACGTAGATGATTTAATGCTGGATCTCCCTGATCGAGCTCGGTTAACATCATTTTGGCTAGAATGGTGAAAATAATAATCATGTAGTATATATAAAATTTAAAATACAAATACATCATTATTTTATAATTTTTAATAAACTTCAATGTTTCAGTTTTAATTTCCCATAAATTGATAAACCAAATAATTTAATGCTAGCTCCTCTGACTTAAGCTTAGTTTACCAAATTTCAGCTGATTATAATTTGGTTCATACGAAATTTTGTGTTCATTAGTTCAAAACACATTTATATTATTATGGCTTGTAGAATAAGAAGATTTTGATTATTTTAGTTTGTTGATGGTAAGAAGTAAGAAGAGATGTGTTCATGCTGCTATGAAAGTAACAAAGTGAAGAACAAGTTTGTGGAAGAACAACGTAGAATTGTGATGTCCAATAGGTGTCAACAAGTGGAAGACTCTCTTGGTGTTACATACATTTACCAAAAAAAGGATATTGTCTTCAAAGGTAGTATAAAGAGCCATCTAAGTGCTTTAAACATTCTGTGTAATTTTTATATTGTGAATTGAAAGTGAAAGGGTATTTCCTAATTGATATAACCATATTTAAAATATTAAATTATTGTGGTTGCATGGTCATGATTATTTTATAGGCTA
Organism: Viscum album; assembly: GCA_963277665.1. NCBI lineage: Eukaryota > Viridiplantae > Streptophyta > Magnoliopsida > Santalales > Viscaceae > Viscum > Viscum album. Next base: position 1,586,879,759 of record OY728151.1, on the reverse strand, counting down.
TGTTGATGACTATATTTAACACCTCGTGCTTAAACATTGTGCTTCTCTTTGAATAATACAATAGATATCGTTGTATCTAACTTCGATTTCTAGCACACCACGACATATCAAACTAGCCATTATTAAAATTAATACCGACTTTTTGAAATTTTAAAAAATTTATTTTAAAAAATGGACTTCATTTTTGGTTTTGGAATATCAAAATTGTCTTTGGATTATTTTTTTTATTTTTATGAAAACATGTAAATTTGGATCAATGGTGAAAAATGATGCATTATTGTTTAAAACAAAATTTTATTTAAATAATAATTTATTTTATTGAAATTTATTTTAAGTCAAAATAGATACATAATACCTATCTAAGTTAAATATAATTCACTGGAGTCATATTATAATAAAATTAGATGTATAATATTTTATAGAAACTTTTTACCGTCATTTACCCACATTTCAGGCACATTTGAAAATTTGCATGAAATGTAATTTTACTTTTTCTGGGAATTGAATTTCAAAAATCCGAGAGACACAGATGACATCAGTATATAAAATATGGTTCAATAGGATGAAAATAATTATTGGTTAATAGTAACATTTGAATATTATTTACCGTAGTTAATATTAACTACAGTAATTAAAGGTAATTTTTTTTATTAATACAGTAACAGATATCTTAATTCAATTGGATAAGTTTATTTCGACCAAATTCAACCATTTTAATAATGAAATGATCCTTTTGGTCCACTTGTATTACATTTGGACATTTATTATTATTTTATTTAAATAAGAGGTAAAAGTGTTAATTTCAATGTTTAATAAGTTAACCATTTTTAATATAGGGTTATACAAAAGATAAATTCGACTATAAATATTGATTAGAAAGATAAAAATATTTACTACATAATTTTATTTTATTTATAAATTTTAGACATTAAATTATTGAATTTATTTATGACACAATGATGATGTAGTTATTACCTTTTTAATGAATGATTAAAATAATTGATATTATAAATACCCAAATAAATTTAAATTGAGACTTTTTATTCATCACATTATTTTTATAATTTAATATTAAATATTAGGGTTGATTAAAAAAATTTCTAAGTTATAAAGTTGTTATGACTTTCACAAATACAAAATACTAAATAGTGACTAAATTAACATAAATTAGTTTTTAAAAAATATACTATATTATTAATTGATATAATATTCCTAAAATATAATCTTAGGAAGAAAGACTTAGATAAAGTTAGATATATCAATAATTAAACAATTTTGGTACACTTTTCTTATTATAGTATGTTTATTTACCATTTGTTATAATAATACAAGGAGACATGGTAAATGTAAAACTATTTAACTAAAAGTTAAATCTAAGAGATAAGGTTAATATGGTGAACTAAACTTTTCTAAAAACTATTGGTTGAGATTATTTTCACCCGTACCCATCTTATCCTTTAAATAAATCCATTTAATCAATTATAAACTGAAAATGATTTTATAATAAAATAATATTTCAATCTTTTCCTAAGGTGAACGTCACCACTCTTATAAAAGGGCACTTCCCCTTCTCTTAATTTCACACCTCCAAAGTCAGTTGGATCGGCCAAAACCTACCATGATATACTTACAACTACCCTCACAGAATCATATATGACTTCATTTGATCATAAATCCATCTTATGGAGAACATTTTATCAAATCAAAAGAAAGCACCTAAAAAAGTGGTAATAATTTCATTACCTATTTCAATGTTATATTATTCTTCCACTTCCTCATTCTTTATTATTTCCATACAATAATAATAAATCTAGTACCTTATATATAATGTGATTTTATTATAAAACTGTTACAACCATATTCAATATTATATTTATGCTATGAATGACAAAGTCACCCTATGTGCGTACGAACGGTTTACCGTCTACACATTGTGGTGTAATTGTTATTCAACACTTCGATATTTGGATGGGTATAATAATCATGTATAATTGAGGTAAATAATAACTATAACTTTTTAACTATTCTTTATATATGATATAACATCCAGTTATATACGATTTTACCATGAAATGAATGATATTGTCGCTCGTGCGTATGTACAGATTACAGTCTCCCCGAACGCGATGAGATTCATTCCACCTCATATCCATTCAAGAATAATTCTAATTTGATGATTAAAAATAATTTTTATGAACATAATATAACTATTAAAATTAATAAAACATATTTTATACATAATAATCATGTTATATGTAACAAAACTGAAAAATTAAAACGAATTAGTTAACTCCCAAAAAAATGATACTACTGAAATTTTATTAACAAATAAATATTAGAAGACCATATATACTATCATATTTAGGTATATGGTTCTTTAATAATTTAATAAATTTTTTTTAACTATTATAAATATGGTTAACGTACCCTCGACCAAGGAAACGTATAAGGTAAGGGGTTTTCATCTCACTTCATATTCTGGTGAGATTCATGCTATATTTCCACTATTTCTATTTTTGTGGTGTATTTACTTCCCATGATTTAATTATTTGTGTAATATAAATTAATTTACGGATATTTAAATCATAATTTTATGATCCTTATTTCAGGTGGTGTATGTTTCGTATGTAACCAAATCAGAAAGGAAATTTTTAATTTCAATTCCCACTCACTAGGTTTTATGCAAAAATTATTGATAATTTTACTCCAATATTATGTGTTAAATAACTATTTATTTATTTATGTAGTAATTTACCCTCCCTTTTGTGTGTATATACTTTTTATACACATAATAAATCCATTGATAAATTCCCATGTCATTGATTTGAACTTGATAAGGGTAATCCTAACTCAATTTCCATTCATTGAGTTAAACATCCAAGTCATTGGTTTTGTTTTTACAAGAATATTTGTGAATGTACTCTGATTTATTTACACTAAATCCCAACTAATATTGAGTGTCATTATATTTTTTCCACCTAATTATGTCATTTATTTATCCTTAGTCCAAGGATTTGGACTTTATAAGGGATTTCATCTCAATTTATGTTCCATTAAGACTTCTTGTAGTTATGGGAGAATTCCATTTTATATGGTGTACATACTATACTTTGACATAGTATATCATGATTCTATTTATTCTCATTATATTATAATGTTTTTGTTACCTATATTATTAGTATTCAAGCATCTGTCATTTGGTTAAGAACTCTAACTAAAATAACATTTTAATTATTTTAAGGATTTATTCTTCTAAATATTTCACATTAATGTACATGTTTTAAAAAAGTTTTTAAGTATTTATTTATATGGACATGAATGTTTTAAAATTAAAATTCCATTTAAAAGTTTCAAATTGTTATGGTACACATTTATTCAAAAATCTCTTTTAAATGACTTCTTGATAAATTGTCCGACTTTAAAATGTTATCAAGAAAAAGGGGATATTTCCCTTAAATAGTTTTACTAATTATTTTCATCATTATAAATATCCCTCATTTTATTTTATTCTTGATAGATATTTATTTATTATAATATAATCTTCCATATTTAATTGAATGAGTTATGTTTGACTGTGTATGTTCTCTTTTTATACCATTCATGTATTGTGGTTAAATAATTGGAATTTTGTATCGTAGTTTTAATTTAAATGTTTATATTATGTTTCTACCTTTTCATGTGAGGAATGAATTGGAATATGTACGTTATGGGTGGATCCCGCTATAGATCATCGATGCATCGGTAGGTCTCATGAGAAAAACTGCTGTCTTGGCATAGGGATTTGACAGAAACTTATCTGTAGTCTGGGCACGAGGCCATGACAATGTGGTTATGATGTCCGAAAGTATGGATTCCATCAATATAAAATTTTTTATTGAGATTTCATGTGATATTTTGACTAGTATAATATTAATGTTAATATGTAAATGGAATTATTTGATTTATCTATTCCATATTATGTTGATATTTATGTTTAAATGGCTTGTGTTTTTGTCTAATACATTACCTTCAATGTTTGTTTTTATTTATGATAGTTTCTGCTATATTGTTATCCTTACTGAGCATCTATGCTCACCCCATTATTATGTTTTATTTTTCCCAAGTTGTGATGATGTATATTATGATTAACCTGCAGTTATAGGATAAGGGATATAACATTGTTCAAAAGAGACCCAATGTTATTGTTCTTCATTTGATAATATAATGTAAAACTTTTTTATGTATCTATTACTTCCAAGAATACTAAAATAATCATTCTTTAGAGACTTGATTTATTATGATCATGAAAATTTTATGTAATAATGCTCCAACTCTAGGTAACTAGGGTCGGGGAATTACAGTTGTTGTTAGTGGAAATTTAGTACAATCCATGAAAACTATATTTAGAAAAACTCTGATTAGAGAACATTACCCTAAGATATAAATTTAGGATTATTATAGAATAACTTCCTAGAATTTTGGTAATGTAGATATTTTGTTAGTTTTCTAAGAAATACATCCTTGTCTGGATATGAGCAGGTAGAGGTGGCTCTGGCACAGATGTAGCCAGTCGTGAAAACAATATCAAGGAGATTCGAGGTTAACCCAAAGTATCTTGGTACAGGACAACAGACCTTGATTCACTCTTGGTTAGAACACTCCAAAGGAATATGCTTAGGATAATTAAAATTTTCATTACAAACCAATTTGAATTATTTTAATATAAGATGAGAATAAATATCCTTGGTTAATTTTAAGTTGTTTTAGATTGCAAATATGTTTTCATGATATTCCCAAAATGATTTTATGACTAGAACTATGTTTTTTAGTTTTATTCACTGGCTGGATTACAATGAATACATAGTGACATTTAACATGATGTACAAGGTGGAAATAGTTGTGTAAATGAGCAAACAGAATGAAATTTTGATATGCGTAAAAGATATCGTGTTCATACTGAATGAGTTTTCCAAAAATATGATCAAAAACATATACATTATCCAAATCCCGAACTCAACCTAGATGAGAAATTCAGAGAATGATAAGTGCTCTAGCAGTGGATACCATGGGGAAAAGAAATACCAATTTCCATAATACAGGAAATATGGAAGTAGACACCTAGGAAAGTGTCTTAAATAGAACAAATAAATGGTTTATGTGTGCAGAATAAAGAGATAAAGTAAATAATTTCCAGGGAAAAATGAAGAGAACTATGGAAGAAAACAAAAAGTATCAAAATAATCCAATTATAGTGATTTTCTATAAATTTTGGGGACCTTGGAATTACTCGATTCAATTCCTTATTCAATAAGATAACATCTAGGTCAATGAAGAACCTATGCAGAAATAAATGGATGGTGAAATGTTAAAAGGTATTAAAAATATTTTTTATGGGATTACTAAGGAAGTCATTTTTCTTATATGTGTAACCATGAAACTTTTTATGTGAAAAATATATTTTAGGGAGAATTATCTTTTCATTTTTGGATAATATTATAAAGAACCATTTGGGTTTATATGATACTTGAATTGATGCAATTACAGGTTATTACTTTTTGAGATGAAAATGTGAGGTATGCGATAAAAAATATGGCCAAAATATGTTTGGGTTATTTTTAATGAATTTATATCATTTTTATTGAAGGATAAAAAATTAAAGAGTTTTTGAAAAATAACAACACATGGACTGTGTGAAAACTAGTATCGTCGGACAAAGCTGTAGGAATCGAACCCACAACCAAGGTGTGACTTGGATTTGTCATCTACCACTGGACTACATGAAGTACCTAGTTATTATGAATAATTATATTTAGTTAAATGATTTTATGGATGAAGAATATAATGATTTTGGGAACTTATTATTTACTAAATGGATATCCTTAGTATAGGAAAATGATTTGGTGATTAAGTGATAAAAGTTACTTTCGAAGATGTTTTCCCTTTTAAGAACACATTCTACTAACGAAAAATAGAATACATTGTGATTTCATTTGTGGAGTAATGGTGGATTTTTTTTGGATGAATATATGTTTTTATATTGATCTTATTGTGAGTTGGGTTATTTATGAAAATGATTATCCTGTCATAGAGAATAAGTGATTTGGATAATTTCTTTAAAGTATGTGAATTTAAGAGTAGTCGATGTTATTTGGAAATAAATGTTAATATTTATCATGGAAGACTATGTAAACAAATCATTATGAATTTTGGGTTTCAAACATAGTTTTCATTATATTGAATAATTATAAAGAAAATATTTTATTGAATGGTATTTTTCTAACTTTTGGTATTGTTTGTTTAATTTTGCAGATTAGGATTCTTATTTCTTTCTCTAAAGGATTAAACTTTATGGGTATCATCTAACATTGTACTAAACATTTTGGTTGGCTTAATTTATAACAACACTTGAAATATATAGTTCATCATTTGTGGATTATGTGATTCACTTTTATTTTATAATAGTTCTATAGTTGTGACCTCATCATCTTGAATACTCATTGTTTGGAAAAAACATGAGTTAGTGGTAAAAATATATTAAAGGATGAAACTCTACTTGTAAAGTAAGTATATCTCCTTATGTTCATAGTCAATCCCATAAATAAATTCTTTCAAAATTATAAAAAGTAACTTAAATCAAAAAAGGATGTCCGTTTACTTTTCCTACTGGGAAAATAATGACCATTTAACCAACAACAAATTTATGATCTTCTAAAAGTTTACAGTCTCTTGATCATGTTTTTTATCACCCTGAATCAGAACTAGATGGTTTTTTTTCTCTTCCATATTAATTTTTGCATACATGTAACCCTAATAAGGGTTATCTAGGGCGACCTTTGTACTTCTCTTTCTTTCTTTTAACGTGATATTAATGTTGACACTTTTTACGATGTGGGTTTTCAACAAAGATGTTCTAAAATTTAAAACCCCCAGTTTTTGTTTCCTAGTATAAATTTTATTGACTAAATTAACTTTAGGGGAGAATGTTACACCCCAAGCTTCCATGGTCCTCTTCTCTTTGAATAATACAATACCTTGCACTATACGCAACTTCGATTTTTCGCACACCATAAAAATCAAACTAGTTATTATGAATAGTAATACACACTTATTGAAATTTTATAAATTTTATTGTTCAAAATGGAATTCATTTTTGGATTCGGAATATCAAAATTATCTTAGAATGATTTTTTGGTATTTTTCTGAAAGTATTCAATTTTTTATGAATTGTGAAAAATGTTGCGTTATTGTTTAAAACATACTTTTTATATAAATTATTAATTTCTTTTATTTAAATTTATTTAACGTAAAAATATATAAATAATATCTATATAAGTCCAATATAATTAATTGGAGTCATTTTATTTTAATAATAGATGATTAAAATTTTATAGAACTTCTTACAGCCTTTTAACCACCTTCTAAGAAAATTTGAAAATTTGAAAAAAAAATAATTTTACCTCTTTTGGGAATTGAATATCAAAAATCTGAGAGACACGGTTAAAATAAATATGTAAAAAGTGGTTCAATAAGATGAAAATATTTTTTTTCTAAATAGTAACATTTGAATTTTTTTACCACGGTTAAAATTAAATAGGGTATTTAATGGTATAAATGATTTTATAATAACCATAACACATGTCCTAATTCTATTTAATAAGTGTATTTCAACCAAAAACAACCATAGGAATAAAATATGATCCTTTTTGTCCACCGGGATTAGATTAGGACATTCATTATGATTTTATTTAATGAATAGTTAAAAGTGTTAAATTCAATGATTAATAACTAAACCAATTTTAATGTAGGGTTACACAAATTATAAATTCTACTATTAATACTAATTATAAATATAAAAATAATTCTTACATAATGGTATTTTATTTATAATTTTTAGGCATTAAATAATTTAATTAATTTTTAACACAATGATGATGCAGTAGTTACCTTATTAATGAATGATTAAAATAATTGATATTATAAATATCTAAATAAATGTAAATTGAGACTTTTAATTAAATAAAAATATTTTTTAGTTTAACATGACAATTTATTTTTGATTAAATAAAATATTTTTGACGTGGTAACGTTTTTATGACTTTCACATAAATAAAATACTAAATATTGTCAAAATTGACATAAATGATTTTTTAAAACAAATACAATATTATTAATTTATATAATATTAATAAAATAAATGGTTTAAAGAAAAGAATTAGATAAGTATAGATATGTTAATGCTGAACCACTTTGGGTTTTTTGGATTTTTATAGTATGTTTATTAACCATTTATAAAAATAATACAAGGAGACATTGTAATGGTAAAACTATTTTACTTAGAGTTAAATCTGAATGATAAGGTTAATATGGTAATCTAAACTTGTCTAAAACCTATTTTATGAGATTATTTTGACCCATACCCACCTTATCCTAAAAATAAATCCATTTTTATTTATTAGAAACCAAAAATGATTTTATAATAAAATAACATTTCAATCTTTTCCTATGGTTTATTTCACCTCTCATACATTAGGGCACATCCCCTTCATTTAATTTCACACATCCAAACTCATATGGCTCGACTAGAGATACCAAAATATCCTCCATAATACCCTATATTTATCCTATAAACCTTACTTTGATCATAAATATATCCTAAGGAGCCCTTTTGATCAAATCAAACGGAAGCACCCGAAGAAGAGGCAATAATTTCATCACCACTTTCAATGTTATCTTCTTCTTCTTCCACTTCCTCTTTATTTTTTGTTTCCATAATAAAATAATAAATCCAGTACCTCATACATATATTTATGATATTATAAATATGGTACAACCATATTCAATATTCTATCAATCCAATGAATGACAATGTCACAGTGCGTGTGTGCGTGCGTACGACTTACCGTCTCCACGTCGTGGTGTAGTTGTTATTCAACACTTAATTATTTAGATGGGTGTAATAATAATGTATAATTGATGTAAATAATTATTATAACATGTTAATTATTCTTTATATATGATATAAGATCCAATTATATATGATTTCACCACCAATTTAATGATATTGTTGCTCATGCGTACGTACGGATTACAGTCTCTATCAACGTGGTGAGATTCATTCCCAATCGTAAAAATTCATGAATAATTTTCATTTTATGATTAAAAAAAATAATTATTAACTTAATATAATTCTGTATATGAATCAAATACATCCTATACATAACAAAAATGTCTTCTTTAACAAAACATATAAAGGAAAATATATCATTTAACACTAGATACAATGATACTACTGAAATTTTATTAACAAAACAATATTAGAAGATTATATATAATATCATATTTATATAAATGGTTATTGAATAATTTAATAAAAATTATTTAATTGTTATAATGGTGGTTAATATACCCTTGACCAAGGAAAAGTACAAGGAATGGTGTTTTCATATCACTTCTTATTCCCATGAAATTAATACTATATTTCCACTATTTCATTTTTTGTGTTGTATGTACTGCCCATGATTATATTATTTGGGTAAAATACATTAATTTATGAGTATTTACGTCTTCATTGTATGATACATCATTCATGGGGTGTATGTTTCATAACATACCAAATCGGTAAGAGAGTATGTAATTTCAACTCCCACACACTGGGATTTATGAATACTTCATTGATCATTTAACTCTATGATTATGTGTGAAATAACTATTTAATTATTTGTACAGAAATTTAAACTCCCCATTGTGTGGATATACTCTTGATACACATAATCACTCCAATGAAAAATTCTCAAGTCATTGATGTGAACTTGATAAGGGTAATCTTAATTCAATTTCCATACATTTAGTTAAACATCCAAGTCATTGGTATTGTTTTTACTAGAATATGTGTGAATGTCCTCTAATTGATTTACACTAAACACCAAATAATATTAAGTGTAATTATATTATTCACACATAATTATGTCATTGATTTATCCTTAATATTATGATACGTTCTTTATAAGGGTTTTCATCTCAATTTACGTTCCATTGAGACTTCTTTGTTGTTATGCACCAATTAACTTTTATATGGTGTACCTACTGTACATCGACATAGTATGTCAGGAATCCCTTTAAAATATTTCTTGACAAATATTACTAATTTAAGATGTTTTCATGAATAAGGGGATAATTCTATCAAATAGTTAAATTGATTATTTTCATCTATTTCAATATCCCTCATTTTATATTTTTCTTGATAGATATTGATTTATTATAATACAATCTTCAATATTTTATAGAATTGGTAATGTTTAACTGTGGATGTGCTCTTTTTATATCATTCAAGGTTTGTGGTTAAAGTATTGGCATATCTTGGAACAAGGCCTTGACAAAATATTATTTGTAGTCTTGGAACGAGGCCTTGAAAATGTGGTCATGATGACCGACATTATGCCTTATATAAATATTAAATGGTTTATTGAGATTGCATGTGATTATTATACTAGTAGAACATCCAAGGGAATAAGTAAATTGAATAAATTGATTTAACTTTGCCATATTATGTGGATGTTTATGTTTAAAAGGCTTGTGTTTTAGTTTTATAAATTGCCTTAAATGTTTATGCTTATTTATGATTGTTTCTGATATATTTTTATCCTTACTAAGAATCTGAGATCACCACTTAAGTTTTATTTTTCCCAGGATGTGAAGAAGTATAATATGATTAACATGCAAGAATAGGATAAGGTATATAATATTGTTCAATGGAGACACAATGTTGTTGTTTTTCATTTGATAATGTTATGTAAGACATATGTATATATCTAGTACATCCAAGGCTACAAAACTAATCAATCATTCGAGACATAAATTATTACAATCATGCCAATGTTATGTAAAAAAGTACCAACTCTATTTAACTAGGGTCGGGGTGTTACAGTTGGTGTTAGAGGATGTTCAGTACAAACCTTAGAAACATTATTTATAAAAACTCTGATCAGATAACATTACCCTAAGACAGAAATTCAGTATTAGTATAGAATAACTTCTTATAATATTGGTAATGTTGAGATTTTGTGTGTTTTCCAAGATATATATACATGTATGGATACGAGTAGGCAGAGGTGGATCGGGCACAAATGTACCTAGGAGTGAAAACTCTGACAAGGAGTTCAGGCTTGACTTAGAGTATCTGAGTACACAACTATGGGCCTTGTTTCACTCTTGGTTATGACACTCCTAGTGTATATCCTTGAGATAATTCAATTTGTCTTTTCAAACATATTTGAAGGATTTTAATATAAGATGAGAATAAAAAAACGTGGATAATCCTAAGGTGTTTTAGATTGAAAATAAGGTGTCATGATATATCCTAAGCGAATTTAGGACTCACAATATGCTTTCTAGTTTTAGTCAATTGCTGGATTCCATGGAAGACATAGTGACATTGAACATGATGTACAAGGTGGGAATAGTAGTGGAAATGAGGAACTAAATTGAATATTGATAGGCATAAAATATATTTTGTTCATACTGAATTTTTTTTTCAAAAAATATGATCATCAACTTATACATTAACTATCTCCCAAACTCAACAATGAAGATAAAGGTAGATACTTTTAAGGTCTCTATCAGTGAATACCATGGAGAAAATAAATCACAATTTTCATCATGCATGAATTGTTGAAGGAGAAACCCAGGAAAGTGTGTCCATATGTTGTAAGAAGATCTTCACTTCCTTAAATGATCTATCACAAGAAGCTGAGATGAAGTAGGTACAATTCATACAATCTTTTACTAATCTTACTAAATGAATTATCATGAACAATGAATATTTTTATAAAAATTAAACAAGTGTGGATGAATAAAAAATATAATAAACCTACCACCATGACTAAGGCGGATATGAAATAAGGCGTGTAATTTTTTTCCCCATAGAGAGAAAAAAAAATTTAAAATGAATACCCAATAGTTTGATACATAATATTTTAGTAAATCAATATTTGTGGGTCAATGTTGGTTCTTCTATAAATTTTCTTATTATTCTATAAATTTTTGGTACAATACTCAAAATGTAAAAGAATAAAGGAAGCCTATTTGAAGGGGGATGAATACGTAGAATAATATTCAACGTCCATAGGTTTAGAAGCATCTCTATACTGTATAAAAAATTAGATTTCTAGACATCGTTTTTGTTGTATGCAATGGTAGTGGTAACAAGGTTGGTACATTATCATCTCATCATGTATATCATTATTATAATAAATGAACATCAAAAAAATTGAATTGGAATGAAGAAGAAACCTTAGGACGATATCGAAATAATATTGTGAATATAAATCCTACCAAGAAGGCACTAATGTATAATGGTGACAAAAACATGGATTCTAAATCAATGAACATGAAGTCTAGTTCTTCCAAAAGAACAATTAAGAGGGATGATCCATCTAACGGCACAAAGGCCCCCAAAATTCATAATGACATGTTAGTTATTTGGCCTAATGATTTATAAATAATGATAAAAATTGAAGATACAGAAGAAAATGCTAGTGAAAAAGGGAAAGAAAATATTCCACATGAGAAAAAAAATTTCATGAGGGTCTTTCGCGAAAATTAAACTCTTCTTTTAAAGAAGTTAAATGTTAGAGATGAAAGAAATATAGCCACATTGAAAGAGTTTGTTTAACCCCACTTATAGAACACGAAACAATCCTCAAGAGGTGTAATAATGTATCATCCATGAAGGCAGTTATGTTGAAAAATTCTCCCCGCAATGTATAAGAGGACGTTATGAGATCCTTGTTTCCTCATCATAAATTAGAAAATATCTTTAAATGTGAAATCATAAATACTAGGGAAAATGGAGTAACATGTTTTAGAAGATAATGTCAACCTTTCTATTGATATTAATGAAGAAAAGAGGATCCTCCTTATTCCCTTAATCATTGACAATTGTATTTGTTCTTAAAATTTTGGGAATTGAAGGTGAATAATATTATTAGAGGGAGAATGTGATAAGTAGTAATTGTTGTAAAATCTAGATTTCTAATATGAAGAAGATTTCATTTTTTAAAGATTCATCATTTTATTTTTAATTACTATTATGACGCATGATCCTCTTTGATGAAGTTAAATACATTGGTGTTCTGTTTTAGATAGACAGGGTAACACATATTCCTTATTTATTTGATCTTATTTCGTGGCATTCTTAAGAAAAAATGTTCTAGAAGAACATATTTGGTGAATATGGGATTCTTGTCCTATATGGACTATCGGAATTTGATTACACATACAAGTGTATTCTTCATACTATAAATACTTCAAATACAAACATGATGTGATCAACCATTATGAGGATAATGAGAAATGATTCCCTTATGGGGGATACAGATGAAGAAGCTTTTTGAATTATTATTCCAATTAATATCAAATCTGATTATTTTGTAAATTTCATAAAGATCATGTCATTTTCCAAATATGTCTCTATTAATCTCTTATCATTGGTAATCAAAAATAAAAAAAATTACAATTGGTGGGAAATTAAATTAATTAGTGGCATAATAAATGTGGATGTTCCCAAAGTTCCCTTATCCTACCTATTGAACTTGAATAAATTTGAACTATTTATTGAAGTGAGTTAAGGAGTTTGAGGATGACAGTTCTTAAAAATATTTTTAACACATTTATTAATTACATCCCGTAATTAAAGTGAATAATCATTTAATAAAACTATATGAGTTCTTGTTTCTCAAGGTATCATAATTAGTTGGTAATGGAAAAAAATGTTACTAAATCAAATCCTCTTGTTCTCAACACTATGAATAACTTAAGATGACATATAGTGAAATGATTGATGGATCATTGATTATTTTTGTAATGATACTGTTTTACTATGATATTTTTACTTCGTGTCATTAATGGGGAGTGAATGTGAGATGAATGTTTGATGGGAAAATGAGAGAGAGAATATAATAGTTCCGCATATTGAAACATACATTTGAAAAAAAAATTGATGGTATTTCATACAAATACAAAGGGGAAATTGAAGAGACCACATTGTGTATTGAATGTATTTGTTGTCAATGATTTTGATTGGGGGGAAATGATTATCAATACAATTAGAAGATTAAATTTATGTCAATATGATACAGAAGTTCCAAATTCAATGGATTTGTGATGAAATACTCAAGTCCTGAAATTATAAGAAACAATTGAATGGTTTGAAGACTTTGAGCTTCATGGTGTTAACTTATGATTTGTTATGGTTACCTTCATGGTTATTCTTGTATAATTATTATGGATTCCATCATGGTGATTCCTACTGAATTGTTAAGGATTAACAGAATTGGATGTCATGCTCAAGAAATCCCCCATTTCATTAACCATGAATACTGATGAATTGAACCTAAGTTCAAAATGCAGATGTCATAAGTGACAGATTGTTTACAATAAATAAGAAGGACGATTTGGTGTTCCTTGGAATTTATAGTCCAAATAATAGAGAAAAAGATGAATTGATTGTCATGAAATATTATAATTATTAATGATAACCATGAAAGTGTTATCATGTGAATCGTTGATATTGTAGATTTTATAAAGGAGGACCATTCCATATAATTAGTGCCAGAGGTCTTAATAATGATGAAATGGTAATATGGATTTATATTTAAAGAGAAATTGTGAAGGGATTGAAGAGTTGTACAGTAATGTTCTAAGTGTGGAGTTATCCATGAATTTCATAATTAATTCCATTATATATAAGGTAAATAAGGATTTTTGGGTGTTTATTTATAATGTATGGAAAACTTAGTAAGTAGTCCATCCCGCATCAATTGAGAGCTTATGTGGCACACTAGGTTGACCCATCCCAAAGGAGGTCACCCAAGCCGGCTCACATGTAGTATAGAGTATCATGGGTAAGCCATGGGAATGCCTAGAGTCTTCCATGTTGTGGGCCAATAGCCCGCAAAGAAGTGGGTGAAGAGCACACCCACAGAACCTATATGCGGTGGTACCAGGAGTGGGAGAGGAAAATTATGAGCTTGTTCCCATTGCTCATAATTTTTATAGCATGGATAAACTAGGAGTGGTTTCGATGTGGGACAGGTTATTATTCATAGTGTTCTTCAGTTTAAATAATTGGAATTATTATGGCCATTAATTACATCTCACACCTTACTAATTTAAATTCACTCCATCCAAATTTTCCATCCATAATTACATGCTCATATCTATATAATTGCTTACTTGCTTCACATTTTTCTATATTTCCTTGATGAGATTTCCCAAACTGAGGATTCATGGTATTTATGGTATCACCCTAGCTAGCACTATTCTACTAATGATATGTATTCTATTTACCTCATCCCATCAAATCATATGACATATATGAAACTTGAGAGTTTTCCAAAACACTAAACCCCAGAACACTGGGAGAAAAGTGTTGAATATGCCTCATCTAATTGTAATTGGTACATGCTCTAAGTGGTGTCTGGCACTATAGATTCATGTAGTGGAAGGAACCACCTTACAAAATCCTACTTCTCTCTCGGGACTTGGAGGAAGGGTCACTGATCAAGTTGTCTTCTTTTGGGTCACAGTCACACCTAGGAAATAGGTTTCCCTCTTCTTCATTCTCCCATTATTAGGGTTCCCACCATTTATTATAGGTATCACTATAATTCCTCTACCCATGCCTCATGAGATTTCTATTTCAACAATATTTCCTCAAATGACTATATCGATATAATCTATTATAAAATGCATGAAATTATATGAGTGAATTTCATCCCTTAGCCCAGATTTAAAAATGTTTTCCTTCAAAAACACACTCACAAAAACATCAGGTGAGAAGTAGAAAAAATCATAAATTTAGTAGTATACTATATCACAGAATGTTTCTTCTACATCAGGATGAAAATATCAATCCTTATATGAATTATGATCATTTGAGGATGTAATTGTTTGTTAAAAAATTCCCCAAAATCCTCCCATTCCATGACTTGGTCCAGTTTAGCCTGATGTGCTAAATTCCACCACGGGCATGAAAGATCTTCTAACACATACAACTAAAAAATTACTTTCAACTCTATTGGGGTGCTAAGGGAATCAAAGATCAAATTCGTCCTATTCAGACAATCCTTAGCCTTCTCTATCCCAAAATAACCCATGAATAAGGGTGGATATAACTTCTATGTCAAGATATAATGAACAACTTTATTTGGTTTATCTCGTTAGTTCCTTATATCCTTACATTGAAAATATTAAACTATAATCTAAACCAGTGTTTGTTTCACATGTGTCTCAGGTGAAACAAAATTTTCATCATATTCTTCTAGATGGTTTCTATGTTTCCTACTGGGTGATATTTTCTAGAAGCATAAAAAATTCCACATATATCACTATCTTGAAACTGAAGTCTTTAAAATTTCAAATTCCATCAATGAAAAACTATGAAAACCATTCCTTCCAAAATTAATAATTTTCAAAGTTCATCCATTTTGGGAAATGTTCACCCTTCTTTTTAAAATTATCTCATTTTCAAAATACCACAACCATTCTCATTTCAAAATCTCCCATATGAATTTTTTTAATTTTTTTCAAAAAATAAAAACATTTACACCAAATCAGAAATCATTACCAAAATTGAAATAGGAAATTCTTGTGCGAATTCATTTCTATAATGCATGTCATGATATTCTTGTTCTCCAAAACCATGACAATGATATTTCACTCATAAAAGTGTTTCCAAAACACTTTTATTCCATAATCCTTTGTATCATGATGTTAAACATAAAAAGGATAGCTACTTCTTTTTATGCTCCACATTTCATGTTCCGAAAATCCAAATCCTTTTTACCAACCCAAAACAAGGAATGAACTATAATAAATTTTAACTCCAAAACTGAAAAAAGTTATACCATCAGTATTTCAAGGACCAAAATAGATAATACCACTTGTTCCACAAAAATATTTAGGCTGACCAAGACTAATACCACCTGTAACATCCCTCCCCTCCTCATTGGTTGAGCTGAGGTGTAATTTCAACTTGGCCTCAAGCGAAATCCCCAAGGCAGCAAATGCTGTAAAAAATGCCAAGGGGTTCAATAAAATTGGGCGATGATTTTCCCATTGAAAATAAAAAATCACAACAAAACATTCCATAACCAAAACCACTATATGATGCATGATGGCAACGTAAAACAACTCATGTAAATCCATTGATATCAAAACCAAAATAAAATAGAGTACTGTAATAGAAGACTTCTAACATAAATGTACACAATGGAAAAAAACTAACAGAGACTCATAAGACTCTATGGACCAGACTCCATGGTCCATCTCCAACTCCATGTATCACAGAGCACTACTAAATAAGAGTGAAGCTTTCCATTTACCAATGTCTCAATAAAAAATATGAAAATACACCAAATTCCAAAATCATGGGAGAGTAATGAAACTCAATAGATTTTCCATAATGACTTCCCTACTCATGTCGCTAGGACAGAACACATTAGCTCAATTATATAAAACAACTTATATGAAAAATTTGGAAATTGTTCTGTAGTTTAAATCAAATCCAAGTAGTTTAACACCAAAATAGTTTTCCAAAAATTACAATTTTCCAATTAAATTACAAAAATACTTCATTAAACCATTTTAAATTCCTTTTTGGTAAACCCATTTCATCTTTTTCCACACACACACCCATTATGTCTACTCAGACAGTTTTATACTCATGATATGTTTCTTGTTCATCCACTAAGTCATCACTACGATAAAAATAAATTTATTGCACAATTACATAGACCCCTTGTCCTGGGTCATGACCCTTTTTACCCCAAATGGCACACACCCATTATTCAGGGTCGCATCAAAAGAATAAAGTCACAAAAACCAGGTATACGAAAAGCATTCAAAAGAAACCTAATCATTCCATATCAATAAAAATATTCTTTTATTTAAAACCATTCCAAAAAACTAATTTCACAATTCAAACAAATCCATATTTCGAAGTCCAATTTTTAAAATCACAAGAAAATCCTTTTACAAAACCAATTTCCAAAAAAACCCTAACTAAAGAGGGTTTCAACCATGATTTTCACAGCAATTTAATAAAAAATTTCAAGCAATTTTTGTAACGTGAAGCATTGGCTTCTTGTTATAATAATTTTAGTCAAGAGTTAATCCACCAACATTGAGAGTTTTGGATAAAATGAATAACAACAAAAAAGCACCCACAAAATTGGTTTGAATCTCAAAAAACCCACCTTAGATCTCTTCCCTATGATAAAAAATATCAAATATAACCATTATTGATATAAATAACTTATATATTTCTATAACAGAGTAGATATATGAATCCAGAAAGAGGGATGATTGTATATTTAAGAAAAATATTAAAAAATTACCACAAAAGAAGACTTTCCAAGGAAATCGGGCATCATTGCATGAAGAATATCTTTCAGATCACATATAAATTTATGAGGAAATATTCCTAGACCTTTTGGGGGAATAAAGACTATGTTATGGAGATTTTGGTGAAAAATTCAGGGTTTTAAACATAATATCAACCTAGATCCACATTTATAGGATATTTTTTTCCAAATTTGCACAGTTAGATTCACTATTAGGAAAACTATATGATAACGATATGCCATCCCAAAAAGTGCGCCATAACTGTATGTCTACCCTGAGTCCCCTATCTCATTTTTCATGGTTTCCTATAGGATTTTCATGGTTTTCACTAACTATGATCCAACCATAAACCTAAATAAATTCCTCATAAACACTCCAAATTTCTTCCAAACCATCCCAAACTTAACCCACACACATTAAAAACATAAAATACATAAATAAAGGCATACATACAAGAAATTGGTGGTGATAAAATGAAGGAGAAGCAATAAATATAGTTAGTTAGTGAATGGTTATTGATTAATAAATGGTTAGATGTATTTATATTTTAAATGAAATTGTTATGTTATTGAAGAATTATTAGGGATTCATAGAAATAGATGTCAAACATATGTAATTATCTTTTGGGTTAACTCTGACGATTGATGAACTGATCCCAATTAAATATACTTGTTTTATAAGAGATTCATTTTTACATCCAATAAAAATGTTTATTTGATGTTCTATGGAATTTATATTCCATAAAGTACATAATAAGAGGAATTGAAGGTCAAGCAGTATTTTAATGTTTCATGAGAACCATGAAAGTGTTATCTTGTGTAACATTGATATTTTAGATTTTATAAAGTATAAAAACAACATATAATTATTGAATGATTGGTTAAATATTGAAAAAATATTAGTTGGATTTATATATGAAGATAAATTGTAATGGGATTGAATAATTGTTATCGAATCATAGAATTGGATTTCACGCTTGATCAATTCTCCATTCTTAGTTAACTTTTAAAATTTGTCAACTGATTCTATGTTCAAAATACATGTGTTAAAAGTGATAGATTTTTTACAACCAATCATAAGTATGGTTTGATGTTCTTTCGAATTTATAGTCAAAAAAGTTTAGAAGAAGAGGAAATAAAGGTCATGCAGTATTTTAATGTTTCATGAGAACAATGAAATTGTTAACTTACAGAACATTGTTTAGTTAATGAGAACCATGTATTTTAATTAGTGCATCATTGATTAAATATCAATGAAGATTAAATATATTTATATTTGAAGAGAAATTTTGATGGTCTTGAATAATTGTTATGGATTCATATCAATGGATGTCACACTTGAAAAATTCTCCATTATTGTTAAGTTTGATGATGGATGATCTGATCCTTATTTAAAAATACATGTGTCATAAGTGACATGTTGTTTACAAAAATGAATAATGATTATTTGATGTTATTTGTAATTGATATTTGATATAGTATGGGAGAAGATGAATTGAAGGTCATGCAGTATTTTAATGTTGATGAGAACCATGAAAGTGTTAACTTGAGAAATATTGGGCTTGTAGTTTTCATAAAGGAGAACCATGCCATATAATTAGTTAATTAAGGGTTAAATATGAATAAATTGTTAGATATATTTATAGTTGAATAGAAATTGTGAAGGGCTTGATGAATTTGACAATATAGTTCTAATTGTGGAGGTAACATGTATTTCATAATGAATTTCATTATATGTGTGGTTTTTTTATCTATGTATTTTTTGGGGGTTTATTTGAAAATTATTGCATGAGCTAGCCATCCAGCCTCTACTGAGGGATTATGTGGGACACCGGGTCAACACACCCAAAGAAGGCCATCAAGGAAAGAACATAAGAAACATGTTATTCCATGTTTAGATCATGGGTACCCCTAGAGGAATTAATGATGTGGGATAATATCCCACAAAGAAGTGGTTGTAGAGTGCACCCATAGAACCATTACGTATGGTACAAGGTGTGGGAGAGAAGAATTTTGAGCCACTCCAAGAAATGATTGATATTGATAGTGTATATAAATTGGGAGAGATTGTAATGTGGGATGGGTTTTTGAATGTACTATTCACTGATTTAAATAATTGGATCAATCCATTGGGAAATGAGTTTCATGTGTTTATGAATACATGAATGTGATATAAACACCAAAAATAAGTAGGACAATTGAAAATAATAATGCTATGAAATGCAGTGCAAATTAACGCATCCCGACCATAATGGAATGGTATGGGTCAACTAACCACATAAGTATTGTCGGTAGCCCTATTTTCTATTCTACCTTGTTTTACATTTAAACCTTGAAAAAATATTTCATAAAAAAAATTCTCAAAAATATTCAATTCAAACCAGAAACAATAATTATTAATTATATGAAACTCTTCCAACAAAATATACATTATATATTATGATTAATTCCCAATAATAATTCAAATCCAGAAAACTAACCTTCAATAACTGGCACATTGACTTTGTATCCAACAATTTTATTTAGAACAATTACAACAAAAAATTTACATCAATCAATTTTGGATCTTCAGTCTCCCCATTTGGTTTTGTTTTCAATACACATTTCACTATCAAATTCATTGTTTTCTTCTCAAACATAAAATAATTTCAAAGATAACTATTGGAAATATTTCATAACCTTATCTTATTCTATAACAACTAAACACTTAATTTTCATTCCATTACTCTCCCCATTTCATAAGAGATGTCATTTCAGAGAAAAAATTATTGTCTTGCTTCATAGGAGAGCATCACATTTATTAACAGAATGAGTCATCAATTAATATTCTCTAATTGAACATGGGAAAACCCTATGTAGAAAACAAAGGTGAGCAATTTAGATATCAAAGATGTCAATATAAATTTTTAATGTGATTCCAAAACTAAAAAATTATTTCATAAGTTGTACAAAAGATACACAATCAATCTCCTGCATTCATCTCAATAAAAACATTGAAAAAATTCAATTACAAGAATTATATTCCCCTTTATTATCAAATTATAAGTGTCTCCCCTTATTATTTAGAATTTTCATTCATAATGAAATATGAACAAATGCCTTTCTAATGAAAAAATTTTATTTATAGCATTTTAAAATATAAAAATAAATAACATACCAGAATTTTATATATTCATGTGATACAAGTTGTGTTAATCTTTCATATTTTCTAAAAATTTACCCCCAAAATGGATGTGTGTTATCCATCTTCTTCATCAGGAAAAACTTTCTTCATGAATGATCCTCAAGAATAATTTTATGAGAAATTGAAATAAAAAAATAAATGATGAATAGCCTTATGAATGATGTATAATATTGTCAATGAACCCATATCTTTATGACTCCCACTTAATATATCCATCTCCTTCAGTTACTTGAAAAAAAACAATCAGAAAATATTGATGCTAATAAAATCGTTTTTTAATGATTTTTACATAGAGAAACACGGATGAGATTTAACTCCTAACCTAGAAATTATTTTCAATTCTACACTAGATTCATGAAAAAATCATCATGATGGATTCTTAATTGACATTCCAATGTTTATCATTTAATATAATTATGGACATCTTGATTTATCGAGATTTCATCATAGATGGAATAGTCTTCTTAACATTATCATGTAATTCACATTCATTCTTCTATTTTTACACAAACTTCTCGGCCAATTCCAATTTCTCAAGCCATATGACTAAACAATTTTTTTTGTATATTCTCAAACATCTTATTGTGTGTAGACTCGTTCGTTACAGTAGAATTATTAATAGCATAAGTCAGGTGTTCTTTTCCTTTTTTTCATCAGTATTTTTATTTTTTAGGAAATAAAAACACGTATTTTTTAGCAATATTCCATAATATTCTAGACCATCCCGACAAATCTTCATCAATTATATGGTATTACTTTTTAAAAAACCTCTCACAAAATCCAAAATTTTCATCGTGATTGTCAAACATCCAATAAACCTTTTTATTTCTTTTTGAGATTGATTTAATTTTCTGATTCATCTGGCTTCCAATATCATTTGTGTTTAAAACATGTTTTTGAAGGTCAATTATGTGACCTCTACTTTCATAATAGTGGCACATTTTCTTTGGTGTGACATTCATATCAACATTTTTCTGGGGTGTAGGTTGCTTCATAGTTTTCATAGCTCTCTTCTCCTTCTCACACCCCAAAGAAGCCTTTTCTTCATTTGTTCTTTTCCTATGCATATGTTGTGGCCTTAACATCACATCAACATATGAATATTTTATGGTTAGTACATACCAACAATCATTATAATTCTGACCACTTTTATTGCAATAATCATTGATGTATTCAAGGTAATAAATTCTATTATTGATAGAAAAATTCTTCTTTATCTATGAATTATGATTAAATTTTACAGGATTTCTTTGAACATCATATCTTCTCCACCTTAATACAATCCTTCTATAGTTATCATGAATTGAAAAATTAATCCATGATTTAGTGGCTCGATTCCTAGATTTACAACAACACCAACACTATCCATCAAATGTTGATTTATTCTTCTTTGATAAAATTTATTTAGTTTTAGAATCTTATTATTTTTGGATAGTTTTATTCTTAATTTTACATCATTATTGAGAAAAAGAATTACTACTCATATTCATATACAAATTTGATGATATAATATATTTTTCATTAGTCTTCTTCATCCATGATTCTAGAGAATTATATTTGGAACAACTACTTATTGATGAAACAATATTTTTAAAAATAAAATATTTTGGATCAAGGGTATCACGATTCAATGATATTGAAACTGATTTATCAATAGATATTTTTAGACACTTTTTTTCACTTGAATGTGTTTTGTACGAAATAAGACTCCTTTAATAATTACTCTTGGAATATTTTCTGATCTCATCATTATATGAAGATTCATCTTGGATGATCTCTAGATTTCTAAACTTGACCTCCAAGTCAATGGTTTATTAGATTTAAGGAGTTCTTATGATCTTCAAGTGATTTCATCATATCATTACATTATTTCATATTTTTTAAGGTCACTTCCTTTTCAATACATTTCATGTTGAGGAAATTTTTATCATCGTCAACAATTTTCAGTTTTCATTACCATTGACTATTCATTTACTGAACTCAATCATCATGAATTTGATTTTCTATCACATTTTACTTATTCACACCCATAATTATATTTATCATATCCTCTAGATGGGATTATTTAACATTTATGGAGGTTCTGTGTAATTTTTTCAATGCTTGGATCACTTTTGTATGAACTACCTCTGTCACATACTTCTCATAATAATTCCTTTATTATTCATCTTCAATAAAAGTGATTTTATCATTGTATTTAAATATAAACTCTTCTTTTGATTATTTAACTAGGATGAATGTATAATCATTGTCTTCAATTTACAAATGAGATTACATGATATTCATGGTATCTTTATATGATTCCTCAAGAGTGTAAATCATCTCAGTATAGACCTTCTCAGTGACTTCTTTCCCACATATTTCTTTTCAATTGTTCTGCAACATATGAGAAATGTTTATTTCAATGTGATACAGTTTCTTCTTTTCCATAAATAATTTGTGAGAGCTGTTTACATCCTTGAAAATTATTTTCTCTGTCTTTATCCATTCCCTTGGATTATTTTTCAAGATATGATTTTTTACCATATTGTCCCTTCATAAAATAAAATATGTAGGTGAAAAAACATATTGGAACATTATTAAGATATTTTTTATTTTTGATTAAGAATCACATAGTGATTCAATAAATTATGCTTCATTACCACTAGAAAATTTTAATCATAGGATCTTTATCACAAATTTAACAGATACTGGTGATAGACTACCATTATGACTACATCCTGGTTGTGATGAACCCTCCTTATTCATCATCATAAGATTTTAATGTGGAAAAAAATTGGATCTTCACCTATAAAAAATGAATCCCTGAGGCCGATTCATCTTTCTGGCCCCATATTTTTAGAGCACATATTTTTCCTGAAAAACAAAGCATCTTTATAAAATTGTTACACAAATGGAAATCCAGATCCATGAGCCTTCTTGTATCATGAATTAGATAGGTTCTTATTGGCATTCAAAATGTGAAATGAATTCGTGAATAATCACATGAAGAAGAAGACCCATTAACCATATGGTTTCATGAGTAAGATCAACAAATACAGGAATGATTTACCCAATCCCTTGTCATGCTTCATGAATGTGATCTTGCAGGGATGAAAATTGTGCATGATCACTATTATGAGCTATTTAAAGGAATCAAAATCATGAAACATAATGCTTTCACAAATAATACCCACACATCCCTTGTCCGTAGACGACCCGTGAACCTCTTTCACAAATAAGAACAATGAACCCCTCAGTTTCATGAAGAGAAGGAAAACATCCTCCTGTTTCATGTTAATAATGTATATACATTGTGCAGGGGTTTGTTTTTGAACAAGGAAGAGTTTTCATGATGATGGGAAGAATTCATATTCATGTAATCATGAGAATTATTTGAATAAATCAAGAGCCTTGTGTTTTTGCAAATAATATGAAGTATGTTTTTAAACATATGAATAAAGAAGAATAAAATGGTAAAAGGACTACACTCATTTATGTTCATATAAATAGAATAGAAGAGCTGATGAAGAAAATAGTGTGATCAGATTCATTGAGAACGTGTCATACCATATGAATGTAATCATGTGAAAAAATTAAAGATATATGAATCTTGTGAAATGGGATGAAAATAAAGGAAATATAGAAATAGTTACTGTGTGCAAGCTAATATTTATACCCATTAGGTTTTTCACACAGGAAGGAAGAAGTGGATTGTGCATGCACTCTTGCATGCACATGCATACATGGAAGCATTTAAATATGAGAACCAAGATAGTGGGTGAAATTTTGTAATGAGGTAGAATAATTTAAAGAAGGGTAGGTTTTCATTAAAATTCTACATTCATGATTTTGTACATACTAGAAAAGTATAATGGAGGAAAATTTAATTCTGATGATGCCCAGTAAGCTAATTCTTCACTTTTGAACAATCCCATAAGATATTTTGATTCTATACAAATGAAGAATTTTTTATAGAGAATTTTTTACTTCACTAATGAAGAAGAAATAAGAAGAAGAAGTGTGAATTTGGATTATCACTGAAGAAGATAGAATAAATAGTTGGTTAATTTCATGGTGTTAAGCATGTAATAAGTGAAGAATGGAAGATTAAGTAGCACTATTATGTTCAATAGATCCCAATAGGTGGAAGAATCTATTGGTGTTGCAAACCCTTTTCAACAATGAGAGGAGTATATTTGGAGGCAGTATAAATAATTAGCAAGGAGCTGTAAGTTGTAATTGGTCATCACCAGTTCAATAAAGTAGAATTATTTCATTCCTCCCATAAAAGAATAGGGACTCATACTAGCATAAGGATTATTTTCTAAGCCAACCCACTATAACTTGTTACTAAATTATAGTGGATAATCCATGTAATATGCATACCCATACATGGGAAGGATGTAGCTTCTCTTATTGAGTAGTGAACCTTATAAAAATATCTTGTTCTTATTTTTACTACTTGAATATTATTTCATGAGACATAGAAAAGATAACAAGATAATCAAGATCCTAAAAGGTAAATATGTACGGGGATAAAAATATTTAATTGGTTTAAAAATTACACAAAACTGTTTCACACAACCTATTAGTGTTAGGAATATCCCAAATTGGTCCACTCAAATAAAATGGACACTGCATTCTCAAATAATATCTTATTTCAGTGGAATTATACCTATAACTCATTTTACTTCTACCTTCTTGTATGAAAACAGAAATGTTTATTATTTTTCAATTCACAAAAGTCTTCACACATGGGTTTGTGTGAATCTCACTATATACTTTATAATTCTTAATGCATGTAGTAGCACATTCTTTGTGAAAGGAAAGAAGGAATGAGTTCTTAGTGATTTTTAAAAACTAAGGAGGATTTTAAAAAACAAAACAATTTGTTAATAGGATGAACACATACCATTTACGGGCTATCTCTATATCTTTTCATTGACTATGTTGTTTCATGAAATCTACTGTTGTGTCCATTATGACGTATGTCAATGCGATGAACACTTCCCTTTTATGGGTTCTCTCTTTATCAATGAATTGAGTCTATAGTTTCGTGAAAACAAAAAATAATTCTTCTACACCACCTGTCAATGCGATGAACACTTCACCTTTTTGGGTTATATCTTTATCTTTGCCTTATATCCCCTTTTTCAGGAAATCGGATGTTGAGTTTACATTTCTTAGACATTATACCCTTTCTGAGATTGGAGTTAAGTGAAATATAAATATGTGTGTATTTTTATTTTTAACCATTTTTTTTACAACTTTCCATGTATTTTTCTAGTGATTATTGGGGTATCATTGGTCATACTGGTATGTATTCAGTGGTTGTTACCACATATTTGACAACGGGAGCAGGATTCGGGAGAGTTGGACTTAGGTCATGTGGTGCATCTACTATTTTAGGATTTAATTAATATATTATGTCGTGTTCTCTTTTCTTACTACTACCCTATACTATAATAATTATTAATATAGCTAAAACGTTTTTTGAAAATGAAGTGTCTATTATATTTTACCATGTTATTCACTTCCCACTGTATGTGATTTTTCATATGTTGGTTGTTTTTTATACTTGATTTGGGTTCCTTTTTTTTCTGATCCCTCCACATGAATTATATGGTAGAGGTTCTAGATGGCTTGTGGATTTTCTTTGTGGCATGTTAGAGGTGAAATAGTTTTACATGGGACTTCACCAAACTCCTCCTTCACCTGGGCTTTGAAGTGGCTGGATTAATCGTGAAATGTCATTATGGGGGCTATATCACACTCCAAGAAGGTCCATGGCCTCTGGATGATTCATCAGTGGACAATGGCTTGATTTCGAGCTTCTAGGATAGTGAATATGGTGATCTATGGTGTAAAGTGGTGCAAGAGTCCTCGAGGGGTACCTGTGAGTGGTGGAGGATGGAAACTCTTTATGTATGAGGTGTGAGGTACAAGAGTAACGCAGGATGATGTCATCCTAGTTAAAATTTAAAATTTCATCAATTATATTCTCCCACCTTGAAAAGGAAAATGGGGACACAATGGTTTATTATT
Organism: Viscum album; assembly: GCA_963277665.1. Taxonomy (NCBI): domain Eukaryota; kingdom Viridiplantae; phylum Streptophyta; class Magnoliopsida; order Santalales; family Viscaceae; genus Viscum; species Viscum album. Next base: position 1,586,852,168 of record OY728151.1, on the reverse strand, counting down.
CAAGTTGTGGGAAGGACCTTATGAATACACCCATCAGTAATACCATGCAATATCAACCTAAATGAACATTTACATCTCAAATGAAAAATTATTTAGATTTCTTTCCTAAGGGACGACTCTTTGTCCCGTCTGGATATTACTTCTGCTCTCCTGATCTGGTGCAGTTAAAATAATAATTGGTAATTCTAAATAATATATCAATTACCAATGAAACTGTTTATATATATATATATACTTTAATCAAATTCAATGTTAAAATTCCTATAATGTGATTAAACAATGAATTGTCATAGCATCTCCATGATTGGGATTTAATGTCGTCACTCCATGCTCCAGATCAAGTAACCTAATGATGTATTTGGGGGTTCAAATAATAATCCTAATTTCTAGAAGCTTCTATATACTTCAAATTGATTTGAAATGCTTGATAACATTAGTGATGTATGAAATTATAGGGGTCACAGTATTTTATTATTTCTTATATTATAGGGAACTAAAATTGATGAATGTTCTTCGGGGGAGAAGATGATAAGTAGTAAGTGTTGTTAATTCTTGATTTCTATTGTGAAGAAGTTAACATCCCTGAATGATTCTTCAATTTATAATAAAATAATAATATCAGATGTTGTTAAATAATGTGAATGCCTATTCTAGATAGCGAGGATAAAGATGATTATATCATGGATTGATCTTATTTTGTGGTATTTTTTACAACAGATGTTCTAGAATATAATCCTTGGTGAAGATGTGATTGTTGTCCAATAAGGACTATCATATGTTGAAGACCCATTCTGGTGTATTCTCCATACCATAATTTATTGAAATTCAATCTTTACGAGACCAAACATTTTGACTATAATGATAAATGATTCCCTTGAGGTGGAGACCAATAAATAATCTTCTAAAATTATTATTTCATTTATTTTCAAATATGACTGTTCTAGAAATTGTTGAAGATAATTTCATTAGAAATGGTATGTCACTCTTAATACCGCATCCTTGGTTATTAAAAATAAAAAACATTTAACAATGGGGGAAAATTAAATTAATCTATATTATATGAAATTTTTATCTCCCCCAAGGTCTCTTATCCTACATATTGCACATGAATGTTTTTTGTCTATTTTTTGAGTGAGTGGAAGAGTTTCAGGTTTATTGTTCTTAAAATGATTAATCTAGCATTAATTAATTGCATCCTTGAAGGAAATTGAATAGTAGTTGAATATTAGTATATGGTTTCTCATTTCATATTGTGTCATGATTATTTCCTAATGGGAATCATTGTTTTATAAATTAAGTCCTCTTGTTTTCTACATGGAGCATAGATCATGTTTTCATAGAGTGATATCTGTGATAGAAAACTTCTTAATTATGAAATGATACCCTTTTTGCAATGAAATTTTTATTACTTATCAATAAGCGGGAGAGAAAGTGAAATTAACGTTTGAATGGTAGAGGGGAGATATAAGATAATAGTTATAGATATTGAATCATTCATTTAGATCTCAAGGTATTTCCAATAATTTCAAATTGTGTGATTGAAGATCCATCATTTTGTATAGAATGTATTAATTGTCATATTATTTTGGTTGGTGTAAAATGATCATCAATGCAATAGGAATTCTACATTGATGTCAATATGATGAACAAGTTCAATGTTAATGGATCTTAGAAGAAATACTCAAGTATAGAAATTCCAATAAACATGTGAATGTTTTGAAGACTATGAAAATTATGGTGATGCCAAGAGAATTGTTATGGATTCCATCCTGATGAATCATGGAGAATAGTTTTGGATTCATTCATCGTTATTCCAAGATAATTGTTATGGATTCAGTGTATTAGATGATATGCTTGAGAAATTCTCATATTTGTTATCTCTGGTGATTAATGAACTGATCCAATGTTCAAGAAACATGTTTCATAAGTGACAAATTGTTTACATGAATGAAGAAGGTTGTTTTTATGTTCCTTGAAATTTATATTGCCAAAATTGGAGAAGAATATTAATTTATGGTCATGCATTAATTTAATGTTCCAGGAGAACCATGAAACGGTTACCTTGTGGAACATTGAAATTATAGTTTTCATGAAGGAGAACAATTCCATATAATTAGTGTGTGAATGGTTAATGATAAAGAAATGGTTAGGTGTATTTATATTAGATGACAAATTGCGAAGGGGTTGACGAATTTTATACTAGAGTTATATGTGTGGATGTGTCCAGGAATTTCAAATTGAATTCCTTTCTATACATTGTTTTTTAACTATGTTTATTATGGGGGTTTATTTAAAAGTATGGATACCCTACTAAGAGGACCTGTCATCCTCAACCAAGATCTTATATGGGACACTTGGTGGATCACACCAAAAGCAGGCCAATGAGGCTAGCGAGCAGGTGGCATGGAGTGTCTTCAGTAAGCCCTAGTCATCGCTAATGGAATGCATGATATGGGCCAATATCCTACATTTATGTGGTCACATATAGTTCCCACAGAACCCGTAAGGGGAAACACTAGTATGGGAGAGGTGAATTTTGAGCCTCTCCCTATATCACTTGATTTATATATCATGGAGAAACAGATATAGGATTCAATGCGGGATGTGTTTTTATGAAAAATATCCAATGGTTTAAATAATTGGAGTGATCAGGGTTGTTCAGAACACACCATGCCATGTTAACTTAAATTCACAACGTCTATGTTGATTATCCATAATAACCTATTCAACTCTATATAACTTCTTACTCACTACACTTTGTTCATTTTTTCCCTGTCAAGATTTATTATGCTGAAGAGTCATTGTATATCTAGAATCACCATGGATAACATTATTATGGCAATTATTGGTAATCTATTTCCCTCATCCCATCGAAGCATACAGAATCTACAAATAATGATATTTTTCCCCAACAACCGACCACAAAGAACTGAAAAAAAGCACGGAAGATATCCAATATAATTAAAATTATGGAATTATCTTGGTGGTTTCATTCACCCTCAATTCATGTGTTCGAAGGAACAACATTGAAAACATCCAAATTTCCTCTTGGGTTTTGGGGGAAGGTTTGGTGATCTAGCTGTCTAATTTGGGTCCATACTCCCACCTTGGAAATATGTTTCCCTATTCTACTTTCACCAAATATTAGAGTTCGCACCATTATACATAGGTATCAACATATATCCTCCACATGTTCCTCCTGATATTTCTCTTTCATCAACCATTTCTATATTGACCATATACGTATAATCCATTATACAGACCATGAAAATCATTAATAAAATTGTTTTCCTTAGATTCATTTCCAAAATGTGTTCCTTTAAGGATGTGCTCGCATAAAAATCACTTGAATATCAAACAGAATTATTAAATTTAGCCACAAACTCAATCCTAGTGAGGTTCTCCTACTTCAGACAAAAAAATTCAATCATTCTCTGAATTATGAATGTGCGAGGATAGAATTTTAATTTTTGATCAATTCCAAGAAATCCTCTCATTCCATACCATGGTCAAGATTAGTCTAAAGTGTCAAATCAATTCACTGGCCTACAAGATCATACCATATATACATCGCATACTTGACATTATAATGTACTGTTGTGCTAAGGAAATACAAAATTCTATTTATCCTATTTAGCCACACCTCAGCCTTATCTAGCCCCGAATCAACCCAGAAAATTGGTGGATTTTACTTCAAGTATTAGATAGAATGATTAACATTCTTTGTTTCATCCCATATATTCCCCCTATCCATATCTTTAAAAGCGTTGACTATACTATGTACCACCTATTCATTCACCTATGTCCTTGGTCTAACCGCATTCTCAACAGCTTCTTCCATTTGGTTTCTACACACACCTACCAGTTTCCATTTTCTAGAAAGACAAAAAACCCTCTAAGTCTTTCTCTCTAGAAACTATGGGAATAGATATTTCAAATTCTATCATGGAAAAATTATTACAAAAAAGAATTCCACAATTCATCATTTTCCACATTCAGACAATTTTAAAATTTTCACCATGGTTTTTGAAAATTTAATCATTTTTAAAATAACACAACCATTATTTTTTCAAAATCTCCCATCTAAAAACAATTTCAACATTTTTACAAGATCAACCCATTTGCACCTAATCGTAAATAATTAGTCAAAACGAAATATTCACTCCTATTGGAATGTTATTTCTATAATGAATGTCATGATATTCTTATTGGCTAATCACATGACAAGGATATTACACTACTATATGTGTATCCAAAACACCTACGTACCCAACTCTATAGTAACATGAAGTTAAATATAAAAAAAGTTAACTATGTATTTTCATGATATAAATTTCAATTACTAATAATCAAATTCCTTTCTACCAACCCAAGTCAATGAATGAACCTGAATGAATTTCAACTCCAAACTGACACAACTTATACCAATTGTATGTCTAGCACTAAAAAACCTATACCACTTGTTTCACGCAAATATTTGGACTAAAAAATCAAATACAACTTGTAACAACCTATCCCACCTCATTGGCCTCCATCGAGATGGATTTTATACTTGAAATTAAACAACATCCCGAAGCCTCCAAAGGATGGAATGAAATTTCAAGGGTTTCAATACAATTGGAGGGTGATTTTTCCTTTGATAATAAGAAAAACAGAACCAAATATTCCTTAACCAAAACCGCTATATGATTCTTGATGATAATGTAAAATAAATCATGCTATACCATTTATACCTAAACCAAACTAAAAAATAGTACCCCAACAGAAGACTACGAACATCAATGTACATAGTGGAAAACAAATCCATCAGAAATTGGGAAGACTTCAGAGACATTACTCCAAGATCCAAATCCAACTCCATGTATCATAGAGAACCATTAAAGAATTGTGATGCTTTCCATTTACTTGTGTCTTGATAAACAAAATATTAAAAATCACCAAAGTTCCAACAAATGTGTGAGTAATGAAACTCACTATATTTCCCCCAATGACGTTCCTAGTCATTCCATAAGGATAGAAAAAGTTAAAACAATTATATAAAAAATTAATATATTATTATTTTTTGAAATAGTTAAATAGATTAAATTGACGCCAACCATTTTCACACCAAAATTGTTTTCCAAACACAATATTTTTCTATGGAAAGAAAACAAAACATTTTTTAAACCATTTCACATTCCTTTTTGGAATACCCATTCTATCGTTCACCAAACACACACCCATGTATTCTTATCTAATAGTTATATACCCTATAGTTGTTTCATGTCCATCCACTAAGACATAACTATGTGTCCAGTATCCTTATTCCCTAATGACACACACTTCTCATCCAGATTATGTACCATTATACCCTAATGTTATATTCCCTAGATTTAGGGTCATGTAAAAATCAGGAATACACAAAACAAATGTACGCCAAAACCTTTTCAAACAAACCAATCCAATCCATTTCAATAAAACCACTCCTTTATTGAAAACCATTCCAACAAACAATTTTCCCAAATAAAAAAACCCATATTTTAAAATCCAGAAACAAATCCATTTGCAAAACAAATTTCCTAAAACCCACGAGCCATCAATAAAGAGGGTTTACACCATGATTTTCACACCAATTTCACAAAAAATATCATGAAATATAAAAAAAATGAAACTATTTATTTATGTTATAATAAGAGGAGTTGATATTGAAGCCACCTACTTAGAGATATTTGGTGAAAACAACAAACATCATGTAATAGCCCAAAAAACATGGTTGTACCTCCAAAACCCAGCATAGATATCTTACCATATCATCAAAAAGGATAAATCTAACCATGATTTACATCAGAAAACATTTATATTTCCACATCATACTATATCATAGAATATGAGAAAGGGATAAAATTATATATAAAAAACTATGAAAAATTACCACAAAAGGACACTTACCAAAGGAATCAGGCATCAACGCACTAGAAAATGCCTTCAAATCACTTAAAAATTGACGGGGAACGAATCTTGGCCTTTGGGAGGAATAAATAATGAGTTATGGTTGATTTGGAGAAAAAATTATGGGTTTAAACTTAATCCCAACCTAGATCCATTTTTCAGTATCTTGTTTTTAAACCGTGCACGATTAGTCACGCGGTTAGGAAAATTGTGGGTTGACCATGTTCTAGTCTCTGCCTTGGGGATTACCTTGCACAGTTGGACGAAAAATTTATAAAAACCATGTACCAATTGGGAAAATTATCTTTGTCCCACTTTGAATGGTTACTCCTTGTTAGTCACACAATTGGTCCAAATTGTTCACCTAACCAGAGACGCATGTCTCATTATGTAGGGTTTCTTGTAGGAGTTTCATAGGATTCTCTAACTGTGGTATAACTGTGCAACTGTATAAAATCATCAAAAACATTAAAAAATCCTTAAAACCCTCCATAACATTACCCACACACTTTAAATACTTAAAATACATAAATAAATGGTTACATTATAGAAACTGGGGGTGTTACAATGATGGATAACCACACCATATAATTAGTGTAAGAAGGGTTAAAGATGAAGAAATGATTATATGGATTTATATTTGAAGATAAATTTTGATGGTATTGAAGAATTGTTTTGGATTCATAGCTTTGGACGTCATTCATGATAAATTATCCATGTTGTAATGTCTGAAAATTGATGAACTGATCCTATGTTCAATGTACATGTGTCATAACAGACACATTGCTTACAATAAAGAAGAAGGTTTATTTGATGTTCTTTGTAATTTCTATTAAAAAAATTATTGAATAATTTGAATTTAGTATCATGTGGTATTTTAATGATTCATGAGAACAATGTATGTGTTATCTTGAGGAACATTGAGATTTCAGTTTTCATAATGGAGAACCACACAATATAATTATGCATGAAGGGTTAAAGATGAATAAATTGGTAGATGAATTTATATATGAAGGGAAATTGTCAAGTGATTGAAGAATAATTATGGATTTAGAGTATTGGATGTCACGCTTGAGAAATTATCCATTTTTGTTAACTTTTATGATTGATTAACTAATCATAAGTTCATATTACATGTGTTATAAGTGAAACATTGTTTAGAAAAAAGAAGAAGGACGATTTTAGTTTCTTTGGAATTTATATTCCAAAACGTATATTAGTATAGGAATTAAAGATAATTCAGTACATTAATGTTTCACGAGGACAATGATTTTGTTAAATTGATGAACATTGAGACTTTAGTTTTCATGAAGGAGAACTGCACCATATAATTAGTTCATTAATCGTTAAAGATGAATTAATGGTTTTTTGGCTTTATATTTGAAGATAGATTTTGATGGGCATGATGAATTGTTACAGATTTATATAATTGGAGTTCAATATGTAGAAATTATCCATTTTTATTAATTTTTACAATCGATGAAGTGGTCCTATGTTCAAAATACTTCGATTTTATGTCACACGTTGTTTTCAAAAAAGCATAAGGCTGATTTTATGTTCTTTGTCATTTTTATTACAAAATGAATAGAAGAAGAGGAATTGAAGGTCATGTAATATTTTAATGCATCATGAGAACTATGAAAGTGTTTAACTTAGAAAAATTTATCTTTTATTTTTCATGAAGGATAAAAAATGCATATATTAAGGGCCTGATGGGATAAAGATGATAAAATGGATATATGGATTTATATGTGAATGGAAATTTTGAAGGGATTGAATAATTTTATAGTGGGGTTCTATGTTTAGAGATATCCATGCATTTAATATTGAAATACATTATATACATAGTTTTTTAACTATATATTTCTAGGGTTTTTGTAAGTATTGGATGAGCTGACATGCAAGCCTCAACCGAGAGTTTATATAGAACACTAGGTCAACACATCCAAAGAAATCCATCCAGGTAATCATGTAGGAAGTATATAATGTAGTGTGTAGGAAATGGATACCCCGGTGGTGTACATGATGTGGGATAATATATCGCAAAGAAGTCGGAGTAGATAATTCTGATAGAACTGGTACAGGGTGGTACAGGGTGGGGGAGAGGGGAATTCTGATCCACTCCCCCCAGTTCTTGATTTATATAGAGTGGATAAATTGAGAGAGGATTTTATTTGGGAGGGGGTTTAGTGTGGGTTGTTAACCAGATTAAATAATTGGATTCATCATGGTTTTCCATCACATCTAACACCCTCTCATTTAAATTCATATTTTCTAATCTCCTACGACCTTTTTATTAAAAACGAGGCACACATTTATCACCCAATATCGTTATCTTTCTCCTAGATTCCCTCGACAACATCATTATCTAATCAGAGATGTCAACCAAAAACCCAATGATCAAAGAATAATCCACCATGATTTTTCTATGGTCTAAATAATTTGATTAACATGATCAAAATTTCATGAAACAACATTTTAATGAATTACAAGAATAAATTCAAGAGGCACGGCTTGTCTGAACTGCAAATGTAGTTGAAGTAGGGCCATTCATCTAGTTGAGTTCTATGGATGAACTTCATGGGTTTGGGAAGATGAGTTTCATGTGTTTGCGAATACATTAATGTGATATGAACACCATAAAAAAATATTATTTTCAAGGAAGAACAATATGAAATACAGCAGAACTTTACATGTGATTGTAGAATTAAAAGCTAAGTCATTCATGATGTTAAATAGAATATTCACATGGACTAAAGATCAAGATTTGAATGTGCTATAAGTATATTATCACATAATAATAAAAGTCAATCAACCTAGACCAGTATGTTATACTGCTACTCATATTGTTCCAAGAGATCACATTTTCACGAAAAAAGGGCATCCAAAAATCACTCTTTTGTATGGGGAGGAAAATATTTTTGTGAAACATTGAGGCCACATGAATTAAGTGATTCCCATGAAAAAATAGGTTTTCATGAATGAGAATAATATATGGACATGAAAAAGGTTTTTACACCCCCTCCATGATTTGTGAATGAGTTGGATTCACAATGTATTCTCCTTCCATGAATATGAAATACCACAAAGACATAACAATTATGTAGACACCCTTGACATGCTTCTTGAAGAAGAAAAATTCCATGAATATTACTAGTCAATAAATAGTGAATGTGTTGTTTACTATAATGATGTTTAATTATGTTTTTTCACATATAATCCATTACATGGAGATGTTGTATATCCAGTTGATACAGAATAGATAGATATGAAAAAAACCTACACAGTTTGTTTGTGAAAAGAGAACCAGACATGCACCTAAGTGCATACTTTCTTGAGTAAGATAGTAACTCATATTTCATGGGTTTTCATATTAAATCAGGTTTCTATATGCATATATCGTTGATAAACATGGGTTATAAAACCAAACATTGTTGTTGTGTGAAGGGAGAGTGAACTAAGAGAGGAGGAAGAAGCTTTGTGTGTTGTTACATAAACAGGGAGGAGTACGTACAATGTCTAAAGGTCTGCATATGATTTGAAGAAAAAAATTCTTGCATAAAAGTTTATCTCAAAAAATACCTAAAATGAAAAGATAAAATTGGATATGGGAAATGCACATTCACCATACTTGTATTGGTCTAATAATTAATGAATAGAAAACTTTTATTTTCTGAATGATTATTCATGGATGAAATATCATTGAAGTTATTGTTCAATTTAGTTGAACTAACATCTTATGCACCATGAATAATATAATATAATAGATTCTACATTCACTCATGATATTTTTTTTCAAATAAGAAAAATTTAATTGTGATGATTCTATGATTAGATGAATTTAAGTTATTTAGTAATCAGAAAAGAAGATTTTAATTTCAACAAGAATAAGAAGAATAGATATCAGTGGATTTTGATTTTTACTAAAGACAATAGAGAAGAGAAGAAAAGAATATTCGGTGACCAAATTGAAATCAACTGATTATAGTTTTGTTTAGAAATAATTTAGTTTTCATTAGTTCACAACACATTTATATAGTTTTGAATAGTAGAAGAGGGAAATTATGAAGTTTTTAGTTTGTTTCTTCAAATAGGTAGAAGATTTAGTTGCATACTACTAATAAAGTAACAAAATGAAGAATAAGGTTGTGGATGAACAAATTAGAACTTTGACATCCAACACATCTCAATAGGTGGAAGACACTCTTGGTGTTACAATCCATTATCAACAAATATGACCCTATCTTCATAGGGAGTATAATGATTCATCTATGATCCATAAGAAATGAAATGTCACTTCACTATAGTGCATTTAAAGTGAAACATTATTTATTACTTCCAATAACAACGTTTAATGTATTGCTTTATAGTGGTTGTGTCATTAGGATTTTTTTACAGACCATGCCAATGACTAGATACTCTTACTGAGAAGTGAACATTGTAAAAATTACTTGTAATTTTCATTAATTCATTAATATTATTTCATATGATAGAGAAAATAGATTAATATAATCAATATCCTTTCATTTCAATGTGGTAATGTGATAAAATGTGGAATTGAAAAAAAAAATTATCCCACAGTGATTTACCCCCCCCCCGTCACACAATGTTATGAATACCTGAAATGAGTACATTCATAATTATCGAGGTAAGGCTCAACTCTATTAGATTATCTTCAGTGCATCTATTCTCTTTTAAAGACTCGAGTTCCTTTTCTTATTCAACATTGAAGTGAATTTTTGCTGTATATTTGGATACCTTTGTGTATAAATCTATATTTACCAACAAAATGTTGAATATGAAAAATAAAAATACTAAAATTTTGAAGAATAATTTCATCATATCTATAAAATAGTAATTATTTGTTTCTCTATGCCATGAAAAAAATGAATACATATATATATTAGAAGGTAATAAAATGATGACTCATGTTTTGACTAATAAATTGGATAACCTTCCTACATCTAGTGATTAGGATGTATGTTTTAGTACATTTAAAAACATTCCTCAAGATCAAAATTCTATCACAATTGGTGATGATGATCATTATTAAACTTTTCAATTATTATCAGTTGATAGATTAAGTGTTATTGTATATTTTATTTCTAGAGAATTATCATCCCTTGTTTTTGGAGTCTTTAAATGTATTCAGGAAGAGTTCAAACGACTTGAAGAAGAATCTAATGTTTTGGATAAGATCTTGAAAACAAATGTCCAGTTTCTAAATATATCTTGATAGGTTGAAACCATTAATTCAATAATTAGGTAACAATAAAATAGTTCCACAAAATGGATAAAATAACTTTAAGAGAAATATGGAGTCAAAATGAATTTTGAAGAAAAGATCCAAAGAGTTGAAGGGAGATTGAAAAATTGCACTGTTGTTAAGGGTTGACAACTCGATGAAATGTCGAATATTATCAATGAACATGACTCATTGATTTAGAAGAAAGATAAGCTACATGAATATAAATATTAATTAATGAATAATTTATGAGAATAGAAGATTATTATTATTAAAGATTATAAAATCATTCAATGTATCATATGTCTAGAATTGGTAGATCAGTTGGCCAATATTGAGAAGACACATATTGACACTTCACAAAAGAGGGACATAGTTTCTAAAAGTACTCAATTTTCATTAGATTATTTTAAGTTAGAAATAAATCCAACATGTTATAATAATATCATGACTTCATTAAATGATCTATCTCAAATAGCTGATAAGAATTAGTTATCATCGATACCATCTTGTACTAATGTTTCTAAACAAGTTATCAGAAAAAATATAGGTTGTGAAGAAAAATATGAACAATTATTGATGAATAAATATTATATGAAACCAATAACTATTACTAATTTGGATTGGATAGAAATTATGGAATTTCTTTTCTCTTATAGAGAATAAAAATAGTTAAGAGTACCCAACAATATAATATAAAATGTATCAGGAAATCATGATTTTTGGTTCAATGTCGGTGCTGAAACATATTTAGGCAGTGTACCATATATTTTTTGGACAATAAACATATTATAAAAGGATTAATGAATCCTATATTATGGGGGAGAACTCTAGATTATAATAATTAATATACTTAGGTCCATAAGAATCAATATACTTCAAACATATTTATAATTCATGATAACATTTGTGACGTTTGAAATAGTAGTGGTCACAAAGTTGGTACATGCTCATCTCAACATGTATACAATGAAGTTAATAAAATAAGATCAAAAAATAAAACTTGGAATGAATAAGAAACCTTTGGAATATTTCATAAGAATTTTGTGAATATAAATCCTCCCATTAAGGTACCAAAGAAGAATGGTGAGAAAACCATGGATTCTAAATCCATTAATTTGATGGGCAGTGCACCCAAAATAACTACTAAGATAGATGAAAATGAGAAGAACCCATTTGGAATATCCAAACCATCACCCACAGTTCCTAATGACGTGTTAGTTATCTAGGAAAATGATTTTTAAAGAATGAGATATATGGAAGACGCACAAGATAAATATAGGAAAAAATGGAATGAAAATATTCCACATGATTAAGAGATATTTCATGATGGTTTATTAAAAAAATGAAAATATAGTGTTAAATAAGTTTTGTGTAGGATATGTATGAAATATGGGATCATTTCAAAATATTATTTAACCTTACTAACATAATAATAACATGTCATCAATAGGATAAATAATGTATCATTCATAAAGGATATTATGAAAAAATATTCTCCACACAGGTCAGAATAGGATGTGAAGAGATCTATATTACCTAAACATAAATCAAAATAGATGTTTGGATGTGAAAGAATAAATGATATATAAAATGAATAAATTTGGTTGATATGATCATCTCAATGTGTCTATTCATATTAATGATGTAATATCGATCCACCTTATTCCCTTAATCTTTGAGTATTGTATTTGTGATTATAATTCATTTATTTGATGGTGAAGCATGTTTTCAGTGGGAGAACCTGAAAAGTATTAAGTGTTGTCAATTCTTGATAGCTATGATGAAGAAGTTACAATCCATTAATGAATCCTAATTTGATATTTAAATACTATTATTATGGAGGATCATCCTTTATAATGTTGAAGAATGTGATGTCCTATTATGGATAACCAGGATAAAAAATATTCCATCTTTGTTTGATCATATTTATTACTATTATATAGAGAAAATGTTATTGAAGATTATACTTGGTGAAGCTGTGATAGTAATCCAATATGGACTGTCACAAGATCAAGTCCCATTCTCTAGTATTCTCCATACTATAATTTCTTTAAATTAATTCTTCATGATATCAACCATTATGAAGATAATGAGAAATATTTCCCATGACAGGGAGACAAATGAAGAAGACTCTATAATAATGATTTCAATTAGTATCAAATAAGATTATTGTATAATTTGATTGAATATAATATCATTAGAAAAGGTATGTCTCTATTAATATCTCATTATTGGTTATCATAAATAAAAAAACAAAGGGGTATAAATTAAAGTAATCAATTCCATATGAAATGTGGAAGTCCCCCATGGTATTTTATCCTATCTATTACACTTGAATGTTTTTATCTATTTGTTGAAGTGAGTGTAGGGGTTTCAGGTTGATTTTTCTTAAAATGATTCATTTCACATTCAATAATTTTAGCGTTGAATGAATGTGAATAATCCTAGAATGAAACTATATGATTTCTCATTTCATAATGTATCATGATTAGTTGGTAATGGATATATATTTTGTCTAAATAAAATCAACGTGTTTTCTACACCAAGAACAACTCAATTAGAATTAGAGTGAAATTATGGATCACACATTACTTAAGTATGGAATGATACCTTTTAACCATGAACTTTGTATTTATTTTCAATAAGGGGGAGATAAAGTAAAATAAATGTTTAAATTGTAAATGGGAGAGAGAATATAATAGTTAAAAAATCAACACAATCATTTGGAAATAACATTGAATGAATTTCCAACAATACAAATGGGGAGTTTCAAGAGGCAATTTTTTATGGATTGTATTTTTTAAGATGATTTTTGTTGAAAGAGAATGATGAAAAATGAAATATGAATTTTACATTGAGTCCAATATGATTAAGAAGTTATAAAGTTAATGTATCATTGATAAGGTCATCATGTCTTGAAATTCAAATAAACATGTGAATGTTTCTAAGACATTGAGTTTCATAGCGATTCTTTGATAATTGTTTTGGATTCCTTCATGGTTATTACTATAGAATTTTTATGGATACTGTTATCACGATTCTTGGATAAATGTAATAGATTTGTTTCATTGTATGTGATGTTTGAAAAATTCTCTATGTTGTTAACTCCGGCGACTGATGAACTGATAATACATTCAAAACACATGTGTTTAAAGTGACACATTTTTTACAAAAAAAAATTTATTTGATGTTCTTTGGATTTTATATTCCAAAATATAAAGATGAATTTGAATTTATGGTCATATAGTTCATTAATGTTGAATCAGAACCACAAAAGTGTTAACCTGAGGAACAATGACATTGAATTTTCCATGGAGGATAAACACACCATATAATTATTGCATGAACGGTTAAAGATGAAGAAATGGTTAGATGGATTAATATTTGAAGACATATTGTGATGGTATTGAATAATGGTCATGGATTCATTGCAATGGATGTCATGATTGAGAAATTCTCCATGTATTTAACATATATGAATGATGAACTGATCCGAAGCTCAAAATAAATGTGTAATAAGTGACTCATTTATTACATCAAATAAATAGGATTATTTGAAATTATTGGATTTTGTACTCAAAAATGTATAGATGAAGAGGAATTTATGGTCATGCAATATTTTAATGTTTCATGACAACCATGTGAGTGCTAACATGAGTAACATTTCGATTATACATTGCATAATGGATAATTGTACCATATAAATAGTGCATGTAGCGTTAGAGATAAAAAAAATGGTTAGATGGATTTGTAATTGAAGGGAAATTATGAAGGTCTTGAAGAATTTTATAATTGAGTTCAATGTGTGGAGGTGGAAATGGATTTCCTGTTGAATTCAATTATATACATGGTTTATTCACTAAGATGTTTTTGGTGAATTATTTAAAAATAATGGTCTAAGATGACTAGCCAGCCTCAACTAAGAGATTATGTAGGACACTGGGTTGACTACGTTCAAAGGAGGACAACCAGGACAGCATGCGCTTGTGGAAGATAGTGCCTTGTATCAGCCATGGGTATGCCTGAAGGCTTCCTTGATTTGGTCTAATGTCCCACAAATAAGTGGGCTCGGGGGGCGCCTCTAAAACTAGTATGTAACACTATTAGGGGGAGAGGAAAATTATGATCCTATAACTAAAACACTTGATTTATATATTGTGTAGTAAAATATTTGAGCATGTGAAATGTGTTTACACCCTCATCATTCTTTAGGAAGGTGGTTAGTTACACACAGATTTCTACTTTTACGAAGAATAAATACCGCTAACATTTAGCTGGTGTGTAAACACCCTTGTAATTATTCACAAAGTAGAACCAGTTCGATGAAGCCTACGAATCGAGCCATAGTGAATGTATTTCTCACACTCAGGGTGTTTCCTGGATATTTTCTACATATAAACCAAATATTAATATTCTATGTATCCAGTATATACACAATAGATAGATAAGAACAAACCTTCAATGATTATTTGTGCTAAGAGAACCAGATGATCTCATAAGTGCATACTTGCATGAGAAAACTAGGAACTCATATTGTTTGAGTTTTCATATGACACCAAGTGTATAAATGCACATAATTTTGATAAAAATGGGTTAATATAACAAAACATGGTTGTAGAGTGAATAGGAAGAGAAATAATGGAGGAGGAATAAGATTCATGTGTTTTTGCATAATCATTGAGCAGTAGGTGCACTATCTGATGTTTTTTGAATGATTTGAAGAATAAAAAAATCCATGCATAAAAGTTTTACTAAAAAAATACATAAAATGATAAAGATAAAAATTGATATGGGACATACACATGAACCATGAATGTA
The DNA here is from genome assembly GCA_963277665.1 of Viscum album. Classification (NCBI taxonomy): domain Eukaryota; kingdom Viridiplantae; phylum Streptophyta; class Magnoliopsida; order Santalales; family Viscaceae; genus Viscum; species Viscum album. The sequence continues at coordinate 1,586,836,174 of OY728151.1, read as the reverse complement.
TTGATTTAATAAATCAATAGGATACGAATATGATTTTATGCAAGATTATTCTTGCATGAAATATCATTGAAGGAACAATGAATTTTAGTTGAAAAAACAAATTCTACACCATGAAAATAGAAGACAAATGATATTACATTCATTGTCATTTTGTGTCTCAATGTAGAATAATTTAACTATGATGAGGCTAAGATGATCTAACATTCATTGTTTTAATAATCATAATGTGATTTTGTAATTCTATAATGAATAAGAATAAGAGGTCTCATCGAGGTTGTTTCTGAATTGAAGAAGAAATAGAAAATTAGAGAAGAATATTTTGTGACCAAATAGATATTGTTTGATTATAATTTCAGTCATAAAAATTCATTATTCATCGGTTCACAACACATTTATATTATTTTGACTGGTAGAAGAAGATTATTTGGAAACGTTTAGTTTTTTGTTGGGAGGAGGTATGAACAGTTACTTTCGTTCTACTATGAAATCAATAATGTGATGAAGAATGTTGTGGGAGAAAAAATAAGAACTATGAGATCCAACATGTCTCAGTAGGTGGAAGATTCTATTGGTGTTATAGACCTTTGTCAACAAAAATAGTTTTTCAATATAGGTAGTATAGAGATGAATCTATGTGATGTAAAACATGTAATGATAATTGAATATAGTATATTCCATGTAAAATGGTCTTTCCAACTTGTTGTATCCACAAATAAATGATTACATTCTTGTGGTTGTGTGATGATGATTATTTCAAGACCAAGACAACTACTAGCTACTCTTACCGAGAAGTGAACCTTGTAAAATTATAGTGTTCTGGTCTTCAACACTGCTTAACCCTCCCCCCCAATAATTAGTATTAGACATATCCCTATCTAATTCGTTCAGAGTTATTGAGTGTCTTCAAGAATGCAGTGATCATGTGGTATATCCATGTTTAGGATTGGTGGTAGGTCATGATGGAGAGATCAAGAGAGAGGGAGAAAGAAATCCTCTGGGGGATATAAGATTGTGTGAGGCTGATGCATATAAAGATTTGATCGTCGATATAGTTGTATTTCATCAACATAAGGGTGATGTTTTTTCATAGATTGATCATTCAGGAATGTCCTGGGTGAGATTATTTTTAGAGAGATGGCAGAGGCATATAATGGTGTTGTTTTCACAAATTTTTTTCTATGATCTCATTTGTAATTCAAGTTTAGGGATTACTGGGATTTCTTTGTAAAGTTTAATTTATAGTGGATATTTCAGAATTAGCCTTTGGGTTTTTATTCCTCCACATCGGAGGGTTTTTCAAAATTAAATATTTTGCGTGAAAATATATTTGTTGTTCTATATATCACTTCATTATTTCATTTATTTTCTCACATTTTTTCTGAAGAGTTTTTTGTCCAGATATCGGGATTCTCCCCCAACAAGTGATACCAATGGCGATTTTTCAGGATGGCTATCTGTGGTGGGAATTTTGGTTATTATCAAGAGGATTTATGGCGCATGAGGTATGCTGGGGTTTGGGAAAATAGTAGGTTGTGAGATGTGTTTCAGGTATTACACCTAATTCTATTCTTCCAAATGTTCGATTGCTGATGAATGAATTCAAATTGAAGATTTAGGTGATTCACTAGATGCTCATGATTTTATGCAAAGAGGGAAATTTTTTGTGGGTGTGCCATATTTTTTCACAATCATAATCATGGGGAAGCTATATATTTTAGGTTTTGGTATTGTTTGAAAGGACATTTCATATTTAGATATGGTTAAGACTTTCGTGTGATGATTTTTTAAAGGGATGCCATGTTTCTTTCAGAGTTACAAAAGGGAATTGCCATTTTTATACAGAGGATGATGGTTGGTATGATAAAAATAGGATTTGTTTCCAACTGATTATATGGGATGGTATCTCCATTAATGGGACAAATGGTTTTATTGATATGATGTATACGGTGGGTGGTTCCAAATTTGAGATAATTTTTTTTATTTGATATTTCTTTTATCTTATCATTAAGTCTAGGCTACATGTGGTGCTCATGGAGTGATACATGTTTTATATATATTTATATGAGATATGTTCTTGATTCATAACCGGGACCAAACATGGAAATTTGGAAATTTAAGATATAATATTTTATATATTATTTGTATTGGAAAAGGGAAACTGTGAATGCTTAAAAAGGGGAAGAAACCGGTTGCAATCCAAGAGGGAGATACTCAAGATGTAGTCCAATGCGATCAAGGGGAAACGAGTCGCAACATTTATGGTACACCATGTGTAACATCAGTGAAGGTGAATAAAGAATCAACATAGGATCTATGATGTGACGGGATGTCCTGTTTGCGGTTTCATGTACCATGCATCGACGTTGAATAAGTGTGATGTAGGAAAAAAGTGATCAACTATTGGGGACATGAATCAACAATATTCTTGACTACATGATCCCAGATAGTGAGGACTCTACCAAATTAGTTGTAAACAAACCATTAGAGATCTCATACATTTTTTGTCTCACCTTCTCTTGATATAGATCCTGAAGGTGAGATAATAGTTATATGCATCCATGTACTCATATTTGTTTAAAAGCTTATTGCTCATGGATGGTAGAATGAAACAATGAACATATATAGAATCATTCAATTTCTTCTAATAATGTATTAACTCATCATCGCTATCCTCCTTTCCAGGTTCCATAGTAAAAGGTTATTCCATTACATATATTTTCATTTCAGGGTGAAGGATAACTCATAAGTGCCTTTTACTCGATTGGAAATTTGTGTTAGTGAGAAGGTTGTCTTTATCAAGTATAGATAGAAATGATATGATTAATTTCATTTAAATTTTGTTTCTAAAAAATAATATATAATTAATTTTATAGTATTATCTTATAAAATGTAGATAAATAAATTAATATTATATTTATTAGTCTCCCACTATTTTATCAAATCCAAATATCCCCCACCATTAGCTTTATAATATCATCTATCTTGGATACTCAAGTTTTAAGGATCCATATTTCCCTTCAAATTTCCCCAAAGTAGGTTTTTCAAGAAACTTGAATTGTTTTGGGTAGTCGTTGTAAATTCCAAATGCATAACCTCATTGTCCCTTTATCCTCTGAGTAGACACCCAAATCCTGAAATACATAATTGGATTTCCTCAACCCTTGCCACCCAGTTACAACATGACATGATTTGGAAGTCAACCCTTGATGTGAACTAAGTAAATTCAACCCATAACATCAGGTTAAAATTCCTCAATAATTAAAAACACCCCATATTTGGAGGATCAATCACTTTGAACTATGGTTCCAATTTAACTGAGGCAATGCAAGGCTATACCAACTTAATATATATTATTGGTGGTTTTTTGAATTTTATGTGTAAATTTAAATTATTATCTTTATCACATTATTGTTAATATTCAGTGGGTTTACTTATGTAATTAACCATGAATTAGATAACATTAATGAATAATCTAGTTTAGTTTAGTTCTATCTTTCATTCTTGTTAATTCATTAATTATCTGATCCCAACAAAATAACCATAATGAAATGACCATAAAACTTGACAGAAATAAAATAATAAATCAAGATGATCATGAGCTTTACTAATGAATAGTTTATCTAGCAGTTGATAAACTAATTGTTGACATGGGAGAAAAACACATTGAACGAATTATGGTTCATGTTACAACAATCCACCTTCCCACCCATATATCTCTCTTGGATTAGTTTTTCCTTACATTCAAACATGAACCGCCCCCAATAACATGGGATCTTAATCCTTCACATTTTCTTTTACTCACACACAAGTTTGGTGAAATTGGTTTGACATAAAATAATCCATGGTCACATAGACCATTACATAATACCTGGAGAGTAGGAATGTAGACCATCAATTGATGTTGATAATAAATTAAATGAAACCAATCACATTCAATCGTTTGGTCTATGCTAATGATCATCCACATGCAGGAAACAAATTATTCATTTAATAAAACTTGTAGTAAATTATTAATAATTTTTATTTAATATAAATCACTCATGAATCAATCAATTATCCTCATTAGTTAATCAATTTTTTAATCTTAATTATCAAATAAATTTTTATGAGATTTTCATTCATTATAATTTTATCTAATTAAATAAATTCATTTTTAATTAACAGTGTTCATAAATGTAACATGGAGGAAATATAGTGAAAACCCATCAAATTCTACCAAAATCCTATTTTGATCTTACACTCCTTACTCTAGTTACACCTGGAATACACGAATTATCACGTACCTTCATGACGTCTACTTCACCTTAATGATTACATGAATTACATTAGTTTTCGGTCATGTGTTATGCTCCAATTCACATGAAGTAACAACTATAATGTGAAACATACATGATATGAATACATGAACATTACATTGATATTAATTAAACACACACACACACATAGATATATATATATATATATATATATTAAAAACTCATCACATGGCATTTCCTTTCAACTCAATGACCACACATAATAATAAGTCAATAAGTTTTCAATAATATAATAAATAAATTTTAAATCGACGTAATTTGGTATAATTACTTGGAATGTCTATTTGAGCTACACCACATGTATACGTCTCACCGTATATCATAGGAACATGAATACAGACTTTTCATGTTAATAATTCCCTAGAAAATGGTGTGCACAACATGTCAAATGGGCTACATGGCGTGTGATCTCTGAATTACAATGTCACCATTCAGGTAATCCATGTATGAAATACATTTCCCATTTGGGTCTTAAGAGGACTACACACATTCCAGAACGGCTACACAACGTATACTATGGATGACCATGCACTAGGATAACCCGATAAACACGTTGTGTAAGTTATAAATTCATCGTGTTTCATCAATGCAAACAACGTAAATTATTTCCAAATTAATTATTAATGAATTGAACAAAACTTAACGACGTGTAAAACAGTGTTATGTATCCAGAATCCATAGCACCTTTGGTTGAGTTTTTCAATTTTATTTCATTCATAAAATTAATCATATTGATTTGATTGATGAGAAAAAAAGGATGAAGAAACATATCATACAATTTGGATAAATAAAAAGATTAAAATTGAATTTAAAATGAATGAAAAATTCATAAATCAATCAACGATCTTTAAATATTTATAAATAATAATCTGACAACTCTAATACCACACGTAGGTTTCATGCATAGCGGAATCATATGATGGGTAATTCCCATAATTTTTTTTGTCATGATTGATGATCAATTCGAGATCTACATGATGATAAACGTCGTGTTCAACATAGTTGAATAAATGAAGATAAAATGTATAAATCACACTGGAACTAGAATGGAGGATCATGACATATTATTTATAGTTAATTTTATTAATTAAATAATTAACATTGATGGAATTCTTTCCTCATTTATTAATCTAGAAATAGATCTATGTTGCTTCATCATTTCATTATAGGAATCAAGTATATTTTCCCTGTATGATTGATCATCACGTGTTTCAAGAATACCAAGACATCATCAATGGAATCATCGGGTACTGGCATGATAGATTATACTGCTTTCATCGTCCACCTTTGATCGCCACGAGAACGGATTTCAAATCCTTCTCCTTGATCTCGCTTGACTAGAGATGATTTGGTGGGGGAAGATCGATCTCCATTCTTAAGAGCATTAATAGAGAATATAACACTATAGGTATTTAGAGGATTATCCAAATTCATTGTGCACAACAACAAAAAAATGAATTATTTATTAATAAAATTATATAATGGGGTTTATATTTTGCTAGGATTAGAAATAAGTAATTGCACAAGTACCCCTTATTATTAATCTATTCCAATAATTTCCATTGGGGGGTATTTCCTACATTGGAAAGAAGACATGGATGTCAGAATATCCTTCTTCTCCCCTACCCACATGTTTCCCTCCATTCACTGGCCAAACAGCCTGAACTGGACCTTTCTGGGATTCTGTCGTTTGCCATCTCAAAGGAACAAATGGATATCATGGAGGTTTCTCCCATCCTGTATCTAAATTAGACTGGGGAAAAGAGTTATGGTGGGGAAGCTAATTTAAGAGACATTTGGAAGGTCCCAGTAGTGGAAGATATGAAAAAGTTCTATTAGTAGCAGTGAAAATCATAAAACATTCAACAAACACAATCAAAAGAGGGAGAAGCTGTGAGTTGTGAAGTTACTGAAGGATGATTTAATGTTTCTTAGTTTAGATATGACAAAAATGACAAGGAGAAAGAAGAATACTTTCTGGATCATTTTTATGAGGATTTATCAAAGGCTAACATTGATTTATTAGTGATGGAGGTTGTGACAACACAGCTGAAGGGAGGTGAGGATGTTTTTGAAAACAAGAAAATTTTCTGGAATACTCAATAAAGGTATGACAAAGAGTAAACCATCTCTAATCTAGTTTGGCCAGATGTGAATCATCACGATACATAGCTAACTATAAATAAGAGGATGACCTGTACTACATTTGAAGAAACAAAAAATGCAGCATTCTAATTTTCTACAAGTCTAATTCTAGTGGTCATAATTGTTTTATCTTTGGTGTTAGGTTTAATGTCCAGGATTTTTTCCATGTATTATTTTAATATTAAATGGGAATTATTTCGAGACCAGGCTCTGAGACGGCGTGCAGTTCCAAGGCCCGGTGAGCCCGAGACAAATGTTTGAATTTAATTTAATATTTAAATTATGCGCGCATGCATTTTTCATGAAAAAGTTGAATAACTCATGAACTGGGGCTCGGATTAGAAATCTGAGGGCACTGTTGCGGTCAGAACAACAATTTTTCCTTAGGTGAGGCCTAACTTCGGTCGGCGCAGGCCGGTGGTGAAATCTGGTTTTTGGACGCAACAGTAATAAAATATTTAATAAAAAAAATTTATTCCTGCAATAATATCTTTTAAAATCTCATATAATTTATCCTCTTTTAGAAGAGGCTCACGCAGGGTCCAGGGATATAGCCCCATAACCCTGAAAACCCTTGGCGGCTCTGGATGGGACCCCCAACGCAGTGGCAACGACATTCTTGACAGATTTCGACAGTGACGACGACGCGACAGGCGGTTCTTCACCGTCAAACGCAGATATTCCAGGTAGGATGATCGTTATTGATTCCTTCTTTCCCCGTTCTTGATTTCTACGACGAATGCGGTCTAATCCCCTAACAGATTAGTCCGCGGATCGATCGTTATTACGGGAAGGGCTTTGTGGGGAATTCTGGGAGATTAAATCCATGATGATTCTTATGATTTTGATCTTTTCAACTATGTTTAATACTATTAACGGGAGTGTATCAATGCCATGACGAATGAAGGTGGAGGTTCATTCCTCAGTTTTGTTTCATTTGAATTTTCCACCATTCTCTTATTCGCGTTCTTCGCGTTCTTCACGGGGCGATGAACAACGGATCGTTGCGCATCCGTTCTGTGACGCAACGATCTAATATTGGGATCCAACCACGGTGCGGTGTCACGGAGGTGTGATGACGGTTTATCCAGGTTATTCGAAGCGGATCGAGAGATACGGGTTTTCGGGCGTTTTTCATCGGATGGATCGTTCGACATTTATGATTCATTTCAAGAACTTAAAACACCTGTTTCGGTGTTCCTTCAATAAGTCGATACAAACCCTGGAGCGTCAGGATGAACGAACGAGAAAACAATGATCTGGAGGATCTGCCGAGGCGCATGGAGGAAGTCGACGATTCTGGGAAATTCCCGACCACACACCGTGTAGTATGGCTACACCGCATGGGTTCATCGGTAGGGTTTCCCGGAATGTACATCGGGAGTACACGGACACAGGCAGAGTATTCATACATGGGTAGGGTACACGGCCATGGACACCCTGTGTATACCCCTCCCCAGCCAGACCCATCCAAATACACGGGGTACCCCGTGTACTGGTACACGGGCAGGAGACACAGACATGGGCAGAGACCATGTACGGGCACATGGAAAACGTACAAGGAGCGAGCCCAGGTGCTCGAACATGGTGTGTGTTTTCATCTACATGATGTTTAGTTGATTTCTGACCAGCAAGCCGAGGGACACAGGTCGTTTACATGGGCAGTACCCGGTGTCAAAGAGCACGACATGTACTTTTCTACACACCGTGTTGTTTGGTTTTGAACATCTTGAACGAATGAAACGGGCCATTTACATGGGAAGTACCCGAGGTCAAGGAACACAGTGTGTAACCATACTACACTCTGTGTAATAAATTCTTCAAGACTTGAGCCACTTGCCTTCTATGACTTGGACTAGTTCTTAGGGTTTATACCCTTGGTAATTCCCTTAAGGATCTGGTATTGATTCCTTTATATAGGATTATGATCCCTTCAGCAGAACTCCCTGAATAGAGTTTTTGGAATCCCCTCTGAGCCATATCCTCTATTTATTCATGGATCCATTTGTAGATTTCATGGTATCGACGTTACCAACATTACCCAGGAGCCGATCCTCTGCTTAGCAGATTTGCTCAGACTGAGTTGTCGGAATCACCCCATGACTTGGTTGTGTTCCTCATCTGAGAATTTTTTTCCCAAGGTACATGTGGAGTGTGTTCTCCTAGAAATAGTACTTGGTATCTCTCTCTTCAGACCTAGGAGTGTGTTCTCCCGATAGTAAGCTTAGTGGGATCATCGAGCTGGATCTATTAGTGGTATCAGGTAGGACTTTTTTGTATGAGTATATCTGGATATTCTTGTTATATGTTCCATAGACATATACTGTTTAGAGATGATTATACCTTTTCTTTGTGGTAATTTCTATTGTTGTATTTCATTTGTGGATTTCGGTGTGCCCTATTGGGTATTGTTATACTCACTCATGCACGGGCTTTGCCCACACGTGTCATGTCTTGTGCAGACGAGCAAGCCTTTGACATGATTCTAGGTAGACCTGGAACGGATGGTGCTCAGTGAGATCAGACAGGCCGAGGTGTGTTCCTTCAGTAGTGGATTATATTCCCAGTACCTTTCACTATAGGTTGGACTTGTTGCATACTTTCTTTTGGTGGGCTTGTACTTTTGGCCTAGGGTTTTACTTTACTGTACTTTACTTCCTTTTCATACTCTATTGGATGGGTTTTGGTGTATGCATGAATATTCAATTTTTTGTATTTTTTACCTTTCATCTTTGTGGACTTGGAGATGTGTGCGCGTGTGTACAGGTTATAGGCAATGCCTCCCATGGTAGTAGAATGCCTACTCGATGCTATTCACCAGCCCCTGGCCTATTGGAGGCGGGCTTGGGGAGTTGCAGCTCAGGCCCCACTAGGATGGGTTGTGATTGAGTGGTATCAGAGGTGGTTGGTTCTACCTTAGGACCGAGAGTCTGTGAGTTGTTTTGGGGAAATAGTGCTAAGTGTTTTGAGTTCGACTGTCAGGACAGGGACCCCAGTGTTGGTGCGACAGATGATGTATTCATACACCCGGGCTCTGATAACTTTCTTTTAGACTCAGAACATGAAAACAATAGTTTTATGGGGAAAATTAATGGTAAATCATCATATAGGAATGGGTTGTGGTTTCCATATCCTTCTTGAGTCAGCTCTCCAGATATACTCCCTGACTGCGATACATCTTGTTTCTTAAATAGGATGTCTCTACAATGCGCACCCGCTAGGATCCAGCAGATCAATCATGAGGATGGCCCCCTCAGTGATGAAACATCGATATATGGACCAGATCCCCCAGTTCTACCACCAGGTGGCCTACCAGTTATTCCACAACCAGTGGGGAATTGTTTGGCACCTGCTGTACCAGTGGAGGAGGAGCGCAGACTGAGCGCACTCAACGAGTTTCAGAGACAATGACCCCTCAAGTTTTGAGGCAAGCCTGACCCTCAGGCATCAAGGGACATTCTTGAGGCAGTGACCAGAGTCTTTCGTTTGGTCCGGAAGACAACAGACCAGATGGTGATCCTGGAAGCGAGCCTTCTGCAGGGCTCGGCAGGGCGATGGTGGAGTTTGGTCATCCAGACTCACGACGAGTTGACTCTTGCATGGTCTTAGTTTGAGCGTCTCATCAGATAGGAGTTTTAACAGGTTACCCTGAGAGAATTATGTATACAAGAGCTTCTACAGCTCCAGCAGGGAACCATGTCGGTGGCTGACTATTCGTCGAGGTTTACCGACATCTCGAGAAACTCGATGGATATGGTCAGAGATCAGTACTTCAGAGCTCAGACTTTTGAACAGGGATTTCTCAGAGATATCCAAGCTAGCATCATCCCTATGAGCATTCCAACTTATGCTAGGGTGCTCGAGCGGTCTTTGGTGGTCGATAGCTTTTTGGCGAAGCAGGGACAGCCAATAGTTGTTAGCAGTGGGCGAGCTGGAGCATAGACCTCGGCGGCAGGGAGCCGACGTCAGGGACCCAGGAATGGGAGATGTTTCCATAGGAGATCCCAGTATAGGGGATCAACCATATAGGGATCACAAGGAACCCATATCCAGACTTGAGAGAGGCGATGTTAGTCATGTGACGGCAGGGGACATCTCGCTCTAGATTGTCCAACCCAACGTGCTACTGACACGGGAGCAGTGGATGGACCACCGAGGCAGAGTCAACGTGTGGAGCAAGAGGATCCTCAAGGTGGAGGACGTGGAATAGGTGCTGGGAGAGCATCTAGAGGTTGTCGGCGTTTCGACCCTTTACGGCCACCACCCCCAGGAGGTCCACCACAGGCTCAGGGAGCTGCTGGATAGAGGCAGGGACAGCTGCAGGCAGCAGAGGCTTATGACCCAGGTACTCCTGGAATTGTTAGAGGTATTATCTGTGTCTTTTCTACTTTGGATTCTATATTGATAGACACATGTGCTAGTCATTCCTTTTTGGACTCTTATCTTTTTTTCGAGACCTTTAGATTCCAGTTGATCCATTGACTTGACCCTTAAGATTAGAAACACTGACTGGAGAAGATTCAGAGATCTCACACCTTTGCAGGCAGTGTGACCTACCACTTGGAGGTGAGAGTTCCGGTTGGAACCTCTTGGTGGTATCGTCGAGGCCTTACGATGTCATTCTTGGCATAGATTGGTTATCCATAGTTCATGCCCATATTAATTATTTTAGGTGAAGGGTGCGGTGTGTCTGCAGTGATGGAATGAGGTTCTCTTTTTTCGGTGAAAGATAGACTTAGGTAGCGCAGGATGGACTCGTGCATAAGAGGTCACAACCGATTTCACATTAGTTGGCTAGCCTTGCCCTTGGTGCGGAAGATTTTATGAGTTTCCAGTTTCCAGCAGTCGTGGCTGAATAAGAGGACGTCTTTCTGGAGGATGTCCCCGGGCTACCTCCACATCGGGAGATAGATTTCTGCATTGAGTTGCAACCCAGTATGTCCCCGATATTAGCATCAGCTTATCGGATGAATCCTACAGAGCTTCGTGAGCTGAGGATGCAGCTGGACGACTTGCAGATGTAGGGCTTTGTGAGACATAGTGTTTCACCCTAGGCAGCCCCAGTGCTATTTGCCAAGAAGGAAAACGAGAGCTTGATGCTGTGTGTGGATTACAAGCGATTAAATTAGGTGATCGTGAAGAACCGGTATCCACTACCGAGGATCGATGACCTCTTCGACTAGTTGAGAGGGGCACGATGGTTCTCCAAGGTTGATCTATGATCAGGCTATCACCAGTAGCGAGTACGAGAGAGGATATACCGAAGACGGATTTTAGATGTCGCTATGGTCACTATGAGTACATGGTGATGCCCTTCGGTGTGACGAATTCCCGGCAGTGTTCATGGGACTCAAGAACCGGATTTTTCAGCCCTATCTAGACTGGTTTGCAATGGTATTCATCGATGATATCCTTGTGTACTCTGCGTCCGAGGAGGAGCACACACAACACATAAGGATGGTCCTGAACACACTCCGAGAGCACCAGGTGTATCGGAAACTCTCGAACTGTCAGTTCTGGTTATAGGAGGTCCAATTTCTAGGGCACATTATCTCAGCAGATGGTGTAGCAGTGGACGCAGCAAAGGTGGAGGCAGTGCTAGGATGGGTGCCACCCCGGATCGTGATGGAGGTGCAGAGTTTTTTTTGGGTTGGCAGGCTACTATCATAGATTCATCCATGATTTCTCTAGGAATGCAGCACCCATGATAGATTTGACCCGAAAGGGACAACCTTTCGTATGGACCGAGAAATGTCAGCAGGCTTTCCAACAGTTGAGATATAGTCTTACGAGTGCCCCGATCTTGAGATTACCGGAGGAGGGTGCTGAGTACGTAGTGTTCTACGAGGCATTAAGAACCGGGCTTGGTTGTGTCCTGTAGTAGAGGCATGCTGTCATTGCCTATGGATCACGTCAGCTGAGGCCACATGATCAGAACTACGCGACCCATGATCTTGAGTTGGAAGCGGTAGTCATCGCATTGAAGATGTGGTGGCACTACCTGATTGGAGAACAGTTTACTATCTACCTTGATCACTAGAGTTTCATATATATCTTTTCTCAAAAGGATCTGAATTTGAGACATAGGCGATGGATTGAGTTCCTTCAGGATTACGACTTTGAGATCGTTTATACTCCTAGGAAGGGGAACGTGGTGGAAGATTCTCTCAGTAGGAAATCCAATTCGCAGTTGCTGGATGAGGTGACGAGGTAGTTGGACTCTTTGTTATTGTCCTTCGTGGATAGAGATGAGGGATATTACCTTTAGTCGATGGTTGTTACCCCTCCACTCTTACAGCGAGTCATGGAAGCACAGCGCGGGGATGCTAGCTGTGAGACTCTACGTGCTCAGATATCCACAAGTGATACTGCTGATTTATCTTCAGAAGGAGGGGAGAACATTTTCCTTTTCAGAGGGTGCACGGTAGTACCAATGACATTGTGGGAGGATGTTCTGAGAGAGTTTCATACATACCCTTTGGCGGTGCATCAAGACATGGAAAAGATGTACCATGACCTTCGATGTCAGTTCGGGTGGCCAGGGATGAAGAAGTGTGTGGCAGAGTTTGTTTCTCGGTGCCCTACTTCTCAGCAAATAAAGGCTGAGCACCAGGTTCCAGCAGGTTTGACTCAGCCCCTTGAGGTTCCATGGTGGAAGTGGGATGGGATATCCATGGACTTCGTGACGGGTTTACCACGCATGCCCAGGGGACATGATGCCATCTGGGTGGTCGTTGATCGACTCACCAAATCAGCCCACTTCCTAGCCATACGGGAGAAGAGTTCAGTAGAGAGATTTGGATGCCTCAACGTGCGGGAGATAGTTAGACTTCATGGAGTACCATCCATGGTCTTCTCAGATCATGATGCTCGTTTCACATCCCGGATGTGGGAGGGATTGCAAGATTCTTTTGGGAATCAATTATGCTTGACCACAGCGTTTCATCCCCAGACAGATGGTTAGATAGAGCGGACTATCCAGGTCCTAGAGGATATTTTATGAGCTTGCATACTTGAATTCGGTCATAGATGGGAGGATCACCTTCCACTGTTGGAATTTTCTTATAACATCAGTTACCATTCCACTATTGGTATGGAACCATTCGAGGCTCTGTATGGGCGACCCTCCAGGTCTCCACTTTGCTGGACTGAGCTGGGAGAGTCAGCTCTCATGGGCCTAGAGATGGTGAGAGCTACTGCAGAGAAGGTGAATGTCATCCAGGAGTGGATGAAGAGTACACAAAGTTGGCAGAAGTCATATGCTGACAGGAGGCGGATGCCCTTGGAGTTTGAGGAGGGATACCATGTGTTTCTTCAGGTGTCACCTCGATGGAGATTGCGGAGATTAGGCTGAGGTGGCAAGCTATCTCTGAGGTTCATTGGCCCTTTTCAAATTCTGAGTAGAGATGGCGAGGTGGCGTATCTCTTGGATCTACCTCCTCAGATGGACCGGGTACACAACGTCTTCCATGTGTCGCAGCTATGGAGGTACGTGCATGATCCATCACACGTCATCCACTGGGGCGAGCTGGACATCGAAGATGGAGCGACCTTTGCTGAGTACCCAGTGGAGATCAAGGATCGGCAGGAGAAGATCCTTTGTGGACGAGCTATTCCCTTGGTGCGTGTCCGGTGGCAGCACGAGAATCTCCAGGAGGGCACGTGGGAGAGGGAGGCTCAGATTCGCATGCAGTACCCACATCTTTTTGTGTAGACCTTGTTTTGGCATTTTGGGGACATAAAATCACTAAGGTGGGTGTGATGTAATGTCCCAGATTTTTTCCATGTATTATTTTAATATTATATGGGAATTATTTTGAGACCAGGCTCAGAGACAGCGTGCAGTTCCAAGGCCCGGTGAGCCCGGGACAAATGATTGAATTTAATTTAATAATTAAATTATGCGCCCATGCAGTTTTCCTAAAAAAAGTGGAATAACTCCCGAACGGGTGCTCGGATTAGAAATACGAGGGCACCGTTGCCGTCAGAACAACAATTTTTCCATAGGCGAGGCATAACTTTGGCCGTCGTAGGCCGATGGTGATATCTGGTTTTTGGACACAACAGTAATAAAATATTTAATAAATATATATTAATCCTGCAATATGATCTTTTAAAATCTCATATCTTTTATCCTCTTTAAAAAGAGGCTTGCACTAGGGTCCAGGGTTATGACCCCATAACCCTTAAAACCCTTAGCGACTCGGGAGGGGACCCCCAACGCGGCGGCAACGACGTTGTTGACAAATTTCGACAGCAAAGATGACACGGTGGGTGGATCTTAGCAAGCAAACGCAGATAATCCAGGTAGGATGATCGTTATTGATTCCACCTTTCCCCGTTCTTGATTTCTGTGATGAACGCGGGCTAATCCACAAACAGATTAGTCTGCGGATCGATCATTCTTGTGGGATGGGATTTTACTGGGACTTCTAGGAGATTAAATCCATGATGATTCTTCTATTGTTGATCTTTTCTACTCCGTTTAATCCTATTAACGTGAGAGGATCAATTCAGTGAAGAACTATAGAGGATGTTCGTTCCTCAGTTTTGTTTCATTGGATTTACCCCCTTTCTCTCCTTCGCGTTCATCGCGTTCTTCGTGGGGTGAGGAACAAAGGATCGTTGTGGATCTGTTATGTGACGAAACAATCTGAGATTGTGGATACAACCCCGTAGAGGTGTCACGGAGGTGTGACGAAGGTTTCCGAAGGCGATTCGATTCGGATCGGGAGATACGATTTTTCAGGTGTTTTTCATCGGATGGATCGTTCGATGTTTATGATCCGTTTCAAGAGCCGATAAAACCCGTTTTGGTGTTCCTTCGATAAGGATAACCAATCCCTGGAGCATCAGGATGAATGGATGAGAAAACGAAGATCCAGAGGATCAGCCGAGGTGCGCGGAGGAAGACGACAATTCATGGAAAATTCCGACTACACGCCGTGTAGTAGGGCTACACGGTGTGTGTTCGTCTGTAGGGTTACCCGGTGTGTACTCCGGGAGTACACAGACATGGGAAGATTATTCGGACACGGGTAGGGTACACGGCCACAGACATGCCATGTATACCCCTCCCTGTCCAGACCCAGCCAGATACACGGGGTACCCTATGTACTGGTACAAGGGCAGGCAACACGGACCCGGGCAGAGACCGTGTACGGGCACATGGACAGCGTACATGGAGCGAGCCCATGTGCTTGATCACAATGTGGGTTTTTATCTACATGCTGTGTAGTTCCTTTCTGACCCGCAAGACGGGGGACACATGCCATTTACACGGGCAGTACCCGGTGTCAAAGACCACAACATGTACTTTTCTACACGCCATGTAGTTTGTTTTTTCACGGCTTGAACGAACGACACGGGCCATTTACACGGGCAGTATCTGGGGTCAAGGAACACAGAGTGTAACAATACTAAACGCCGTGTAATAAATTCTTCAAGGCTTGATCCACTTTCCTTCTGTGACATGGACTATTTATTAGGGTTTGTACCCTTGGTAATTCCCCAAACGTTCTTGTATTGATTCCTCTATACAATATTATGATCCCTTCATTAGAACTCCCTGAATAGAGTTGTTGGAATCCCATCAGAGCCGGAACCTATATTCATTCCTGGAACCCTTGGTAGAGTTCTTGGTATCGACATGACCGACTTTACCCGGGCGCCGATCCTCTTTTTAGCGGATTAGCTCAGACTGAGTTGTCGGAATCACCCCCGGACATGGCTGTGATCCTCATCTGGGCATATTATTCCAAAGGTACTTTTGGAGTGTGTTTTCTTGGAACGAGTACTTCATATCTCTCTCTTCATACCTAGGAGTGTGTTCTCCTGATAGTAACCTTATTAGGATCGTCGATATGGATCTAGTTGTGGTATCGTGAAGGTCGTGTGTGTATGAGAATATCTTGATATTCTTGTTATATGTTCCGTAGACATATACTGTGTAGAGCTGATTGTAACATTTCTTTGTGGTAGTTTCCTTTGTTGTTTTTCCTTTATGGTTTACGGGGTGTCCTACTGGGTGTTGTTATTCTCACCCTTGCACGGGCTTTGCCAGCACGTGTCGTGTCTTGTGCAGACGAGCGAGCCTTTGACAGGATTCTATGTGGACCAGGACTGGATGGTGCATAGTGAGATTAGATAGGGTGATCTGTTTTCATTCAGCGGTGGATTGTAGTCCCAGTACCTTTTTCTATAGGTTGGACTTGTTGGATACTTTCTTTTGGTGGTCTTGTACTTTTGGCCCAGGGTTTCACTTTACTGTACTTTACTTCCCTATCGTACTCTGTTGGTTGGATTTTAGTGTATGCATGCATCTTCTCTTTTTTGTAGTTTTTACTTTTCATCTTTGTGGACTTGGAGATGTGTGTGTGTGTGTACAGTTTATTGGAAATGCCTCCCATGTTAGTATCATGCCTACTCAGTGCAAGTCACCAGCCCCTGGCATATTGGAGGTGGGCTTGGGGAGTTGCGGCTCGGGCCCCACTGTGACGGGTCGTGACATTAGGTTTCCTAAATCATGTAGTATAAACTAGAGTCACTTAGATACTCACCATTTTCCTCAATGAATTGTGAATTAGATCTTATGTCTTGGTGAATATTGAATATGTGCAAGTCTTGGCACATGTGTGTGTATGAATCACCCCATATATACAACAGGGTTATCAACTGAATGTGGTAAAAATGTATAACACCTATAAATTTTATAAGTAGAATAGGGTATGAATGCCTATCATCCACACATTCACATTGCAAGTCATAATCATATCAATTTCATATGAATTCAAATTATATAATATATGACAAACCATATTATATCATTTTAAATTAAACAAGAAAACCAATTATCCAATGGATTTAATAGTAAATAAATACAATTGAAAGACATTACATCCCTTGAAACGATTATATTTGTTCCAAATCACTTATAAGGTTTATCCCAACACATCCTTGCCAACCATCCAATTTTCAAAACATGGAAAATCAATTTCAAGTCAAGGTGTCTTGTTACAAATGTCGAAGTAAAATATTCACATACCCATTTGGAAAATTCTTAAAAAAAGTGTATTAGAACCTTTTAGTAGCACTGGTACACTCCAAATACATATGGGATGAAATCCAATTCAATTTAAAACTAATCTGGGAGATACAAACCATAGTTAACCATTTTGGGAAATTGGCCTAAGATGGCCATTTTGGGTGGCACACCAATTGGGTGTCCATAAAAATCAAGGATGATCTATAAACCTCTAATACAAACCCAATTCACCTATATCAAGGATCTAGGGACATTTAGACATGATGGAATCAATAAAACAGATGATCTCATCAATGGCTAGCTCATGGAATGATGGAGTAAATAAGAAATATCCAAAACTCAAATGGAAATCAACGTCACCTCCAACATTAGGGTCGTAGATGATGCCTCGCTGAATATTATCCTCAAATTAAGAGCGTAATTGAGTAGATATGAGTTTAGTTCCAACACCTTGAAAATAGGGAGAAAGATCATGCAACTAAATAGCGCCAAAAAAGTCAATATTTTCCATGAAAAAAGGGTACTCGTGGTTAGCCTTACCTCAAGGGTTCCAACGCTTCTCTCAGATCAACAATCAGACTCTGGAATGATAAGATACAAGAGATCCAAGGGGAAGAGGTTTTGAGCTACAATGTTAAGGAGAACCGTAGGTTCTTTCTGTAAGAGTGGAGGAAAAATAATTTTAGAACATAAATTAATGAAGCGGAAAATGGTGATTTTTCCATCAAAACTGGTTTTGCATGGTTTCTGCACAATTTTATCCAAACTGTGTGCACACCATTCAAATTCCACTTCATTACTAGAAATATTTCAAAGTCACTGTGATAAATTTCACTAACTGTGTGTATACTATGAAGATCCCTACTACAGCAGTTCCACGGCTGTGTGCTGTGGTCGCACGGTTTCAGTCTAACCTTGCATCCTACTCTTCTTGTAACACCCCAAGATTTCATAGTATGTTATTTTTTCAAAGTAATTCAATAACTTGCACTACACACCACATCGAGTTCCAGCGCACCATTACTTAACATACAAGCCGTTCAAAAGTGGTTATGAATAGTATTAACTAAATTTTGAACTGTTGGAACCACTTTGTGTATAAGGTTGTATTTGTTGTCAATAGTTGTCAATGGAGATCAAAATGAAGAAGATCATGAAGTACTCCGATGAAGTAGAGGAGTGGTGATTCAGATGATTGTTGTGCTGATATTAAGTTCAAAGAACATGTGTCAAAGGTGATACATTGTTTACAACAATGAAGAATGTGAGGAGTAATCCATTCGAGGATGATTAAAGAAGAATGAAGTTTTTGGATGAAGACCATGCAATTACTCATGATTTCATGAGAACCATGCCAGAGACTTCTTGACGGATTGAATCACATGTTTTGCATGAAGTTGATCATGACAACCATGCTAGAGACTTCTTGACGGATTGAATCACATGCTTTGCATGAAGTTGATCATGACAGTTGATGAAGAAGACAATGTGCCAATGTGTTGACTTCTGAGATGGCCATGCGGAGAATGCAATTATGAGATGGCCATGCACATCACATTGTATCATACGATAATGGTACTAATGTTGTTCCTTCAAAGAATACATATCACAATAGTGGAGTTTGTGATAAAAGCCAAAGAGTTGCTGAAGGATACAGATCACCAAGAAGAAGTGCTGTTGAGGTGATCGTGCTTGTTGACAAAGCATACAAACGACATACAAATTTGTTAACAAAAGGAGATTTCATGGCGACGTGTCGAGTTCAAGAGTTGTGGTCAACGATCTATATTTGATTCAAGAACGTCGACAGAGGAATGAATGAGCTGGTGGCGGTGCAAAAAGAGCAGATACAAGGTGGCGCTGTTTCCCAGTGTTTGCCATATTTTTGGGCCTCAAAATCGGAAATTGAAGACATAGGTTGTCTGCAAAAGGCAGTGCGCGCAAAGAGGAAGTGGTGCGCGAAATATAAGAGGCTTGCGTGAAATAATTAAGTTGTGCGTGGAAAACAGCGGGATGCGCGAAATAGTTTTTCGCGCAAATAATGTTTCAGAATCAGAACGTTGAAAAATTGTAAAGGCATGGGCTGCGTGAAAAACCAGAGCTGTGCGCGAAAAAATGGGAATGTGCACGAAAAATGTTGTGCGCAGAATAGCTGGGTGATTTTTTCGCGCAATCAGCGTATCGAATCGGAAATACAGAAAATCAGCAAAGGCAAGAGGCGCGCGAAAAATCAGAGATGTTCGCACCATGTGCGCGGAAAAATCGAACTGATGCGCGTAAAGTTGGCTGTGCGCGAAATGTGGGATTGAAGTTTTACGGACACGAGAGGATTCATGTTCTAAATGATGATAAATAGAGAAGTAATAAGATGTGCGAAAAACCAAGGTGTTGCGCGAGATTAAAAGGAAGGTGCGCGTAATTCAAAGAACTGAGAGACAGTTTTGCGCGCAAGAAGGGGGGGGGGGGTTTACGCGCTGGATCAAAAACGTCTATAAATATGAGGTGAACCCCTCTCATCCGGAGAGGCTCGACACTTAGACAAATCCTGAGCTCCGGCGCGTGGAAAAATTAAGGTACAGAGGGTTGCGCGAAAAAGAAGGCGTTGCGCGAAAAAGGGAAGTTTTGCGCGAAAAAGAAGAGTAGCACGAAAAGCCTTTTACGCGACAAAAATTATTTTTACGCGCAAGGTTTGAATTTTACGCGCATGCCCCCGGGAAGGGTGCGCGGAAAATTTGGGGGTCCCGCAGGCCTTTTGACAGGTGCTTAGCACTCTCAAATCTGCTTTGCGAAGAGAAGAAGAACGATCGTGCAACCAAAATCTGATCTGCACAGAGAGAGAAATATATCGATACACTCAGGTGTCAGAATTGGGAATTGAAGGAAGAGAAGGAGATTTAGTGCATTCAGGTATTGCACTGAAGTAGAAGATTGATTTCAAAAGAGCATCAACTCAGGACTCTGATGCAAGCAAAGTCTCATGCTGAACAGGAGACAAAGACTTCAATGCATATCTTTTGAAGAGAACTTCACGTCTTTAAACTGAGTGAGACTTCACCAATGGCAGTGAGCCAGGGGGAGTCAACGGGAGTGACCCGAGGGAAGCAGTGAGCTATCCCTGAACCTTTGTAAAGGAAGTGAGCCTGGGATAGAGTGATTGTGCCTGAACAATTGTAATCTACAGCTAGTGAATCATAGTGGATTTAGGTACGACCGGCAACCTGTCGGCGTATGCTCCTTGGACGTAGCCCTTAGTGGTGAACCAAGTAAAAATTGTTGTGTCATCTCTTTTCATGTGAATGTTTCATTGCTGATCATATCCATCATACAGGTTTGACTAGTTCCTACCAATGTGGGAACAAGATCCACAAATTTAAGAAGAAAAAGTTGACACCCTGATTCACCCCTCCCCTCTCAGGGTGTCCCAGGGTCCTACATGAACATTATATAATCCTACAAATTTTAGAATCAATATTATGAGTTTCTTACAAATAATGTAAGAACAAATACATTTCATCAGATAAAAGAATTATTTATCGAAAAAATCAATTTTACCTCTTTTTAATTACAAAGCCTTTTTAAATCAAATATTTTAAACTTTTATATATTCAATTTGACAAAATAAATTTATTCTATATAATGGGGAAATAAAAAATTTACAATTTAACACCCCAAGAATCCATGGTCAACTTCTCTTTGAATAATACAGTAATGTGTGTTTTACAAATCTTTTAGTTCTAACACACACCACAAACAATCAATCTAGCCGTTATGAATATTAATACCTACTTTTTCAAATTTTATAAATTTTATCTTTCAAAATTGACTTCATTTTTTTTATTTTTAATATCAAAATTAGCATAGGGTAAAATTTTGGTACTTTTCGGATAACTTTCATATTTTGATGAATAGTGAAAATTTCTAAATTTTAATTAAAAATAACTCTTTTAATAGAAATATTTAATAGTGATAAATTATGATTTTTAGTGGTTTTAGACTATATTTTGAATATCTTTTTACCATTTAATACAATTTTGGTCATTGGACGTAATTTCACCTTTAAACCGGACTAAAACAATTGTCAATCTTTTGATAGTTATTGTTTTTTTAAAACACGCTTTTTGTTTTGACATCAGGAATTAATTTTAAATTAGTTTCTTCCAATTATATGGTTTAAATTTTGAAAAATTGATTCTATATTTGGTGCCAGGATTTCCAAATTGTGTAAATAGGTAACTCTTATTTTTAGACATTTTGAATAATTACTTCGGTAAATATTTTATTTACCGTGGTTAAAGAGTAAATTCGGTAAATATGGGTAAAAAATAATATTATAATAATATTAATTTAACCTAAAACAAGTCCTAACTTTCTTTTTTGATTCATTTTAGACCATGGGAATATGTGGTCTATTTTGGGACCCCATGGATCCACTTGTATGTGATAATGACACATTATATTAATTATGTTACAGTAAATAAAAAAATGACATAAGAATATATCTTTTAGAAAAACAATTTTTACATAGGGTTATATATATTATATTTTAGACTATAAATATTATTTATAATTCTAAAAATATTTCCTATATAATGGTTTTTTATTTATAATTTTTAGACATTTAATAATTAAATTTATTTATGACACAATAATGAGGCAGTATTTTCCTTATTAATGAATGAATCAAATAATTGGTATTATATATGTTAAAATAAATATAATATGAACGTTTTGATGAAATATATGGAATTAATTGGTTAATATGACATGATAGGATTGCTTAAATGATTTGTTTTGAATAAATAATGTATTTAAGACTTTAGCAAAAAAAATTATTGAATAGTGTCAAAATTGACATAAATGAGTTTTTAAAACAAATGTTATATTATTAATTGATATTCTATTCCTAAAAATATATGGATTGTCCAAAGGACTTATATCATGATAGGTGTATCATTAATGGACCACTTGGGGGTCGTTTGTAATTATATAGTATGTTTATTAACTGTATAATAAAAAATACAAAGTGACATGGTAAATGTCAATCTAATTAACTAAGAGTTAAAACTAAAAGATAAGGTTAATATAATAAACCAACCTGTCCAAAATATATTTTTTGAAATTCTTTATACCCATACACACATTAGACATTGAATAGTACAATTTGGAGCCATTATAAACCAAATATGAATTTATTATAAGTTAATACTTTATGGTTTTTCTAAGGAGCCCCTCCTCCCCCATTTAAATGGACAGAACTTCTAACCAACTCTTCACACCATCAAAGCCTTTTGGTTCGGCCAAACACTTTCCAAATATTCTCTCAACCTTCCTAACTTCAACCTAGAGGCCTTAGTTTGATCAAAAACCCATCCTATGGAGCCCTTTTGATCAAATCAAAAGAAATAACCTAAAGAAGAGGTAACGTTTTCACCACCCTATTTCAAGTTCCTTTCTTCTTACACTTTTTTATTCTTTGTTATTTCCATTATAAAACAATAAATCCAGTATATTCCATATATTGTGATTTTATTATAAATATGGTACAACCATATTCAGTATTCTATCTATCATTTGAATGACATGTCACCATACATGCATACGTACGGCTTACCGTCTCCACGTCGTGGTGTAATTATTATTTAATACACTATTATTTGGATTGGTATTATAATAATGTGTAATGCATGTAAATAGTAAATATAAAATGATAATTATTCTTTATATATGATATAAAATCCAATTATATATTATTATAATATCAACATAATGATATTGTTGCTCGTACGTACGTACAGACTACCGTCTCCATGAACGCGATCAGATTCATTCTCCATCGTATCCATTCAAGTATAATTCTCATTTTATGATTAAAAATAATGTTTATGGACTTAATATCATTCTGGATATTAATAATATATAACCTATACATAACAAACATGGCTTATGTAACAAAACTTGTAATAGAAAACGATTAAGTTAAAAACCGAAACGATGACAATTCTAAGATATTATTTACAAAGCAATGTTAAAAGAGAATATATGATATCATATTAATGTATATGATTATTTTATAATTTAATAACATCTATTTCACTATTATACAAGATGATAACCTACACTCATCCAAGGAAAATTATAAGGTAAGTGTTTATTTTACAATCTCATCATTATCTGAGGTTGTTTATACGTAATAATCTACTGGGACCTCTATATGATACACATACATGTTTCTTAAAAATGCATTTCAAAACATTATTACTATTTTAACGAATATTTTTTATGTTACATATATCATTGGTTTACTTTTTATAATAAGTTTATAAATAAATCTTTCCTTAGTTTTCCAAACAAGGACTTTTTTATCCTTTTCGACAGAATTAAGGTAAGAATGTGTTTTTTTAACATATACGGTGGACGCGGCCATTTTACATAGTTATATATTTGTCAAAACTTCCCTTACAATCTTATAAGAATACCTTCAAAGTAAATGTTTTATTTTACAATTATGTGACTTTTAAAGGATTTCAAAAAAGAGATATTTCTCTCAAATATTTTTTATTTCATCTATGTCACCTTCCATTGATGGGTTTTAAGCTTATTTGATGTTGATTTATTATGATACAAAACATCCATATTGTATTGAAGGTTTTGTGATATGTTCGACTGTGGATGTTCTATTTTTTTACAATTAATGATTTATGGTTAATGTATTGAAATTTCATATGAGAGTTTTAAGAAGAATGGTTATGATATTTTTAAACCTTTTCATATGAGTAATGTATTGGACTTAATAAGTGACGGGTGGATCCTGCTATAGTTCCTCGATGCATCGGAAGGTCTCATGAGACAACTAGATGTGGAATTGGCTGAGGATCTTACCCAATTTGATTTATGGTTTTGGCCGAGGCCTTAATCATTTTTAGACGTCTTGGCTAAGGCCTTAAATAAATGTTTCAGAATGTCCGACAATATACATTCACTCATTATGGAAATAATATTTATGGTTCATGTGGTAAATCGACTAGTAGAATACCCATGATTATGTTTTATTATGCACTATTTACACAGATCATATTCTTTCCATAAAAGTATTCATATTTATTATTGGTAAAGGCATGAGGTTTCAATTATTTACCAAGTTTAATATTTATGTCATTTTCCAATATATTTCTTACCATTACTAACCATTTGATCACACCCCTTTCTTATGGTTCATTTTCCCATGATATGATGAAGTTAGTTATGAGTGACTTGGAGGAATTATTTAGGAGGATTGGATGTTTCCAATCGAATAAATTTGTGTTGTATTTCATTTAATGTTGTAATGTTGAACTTATGTATGAATCTTGTTTCCAATAATACTAAATTGATCGGTCTTTCGAGACATGATTTTCTTGTGATCATGCCATTGTAATGTAATAATGCACCGACTTTGTGTAACTGGGGTTGGGATGTTACAGTTGGTATCAGAGGAAGTTTAGAACAAAACATAGAATCTAGATTTAGATAAACTCTAATTAGAGAACATGGACATAAGATGGAATTTGAGGATTAGTATCGAAGAAAATCCTATAATTTTGGTATTGTAGAAATTTTTTGAGTTTTTCGAGAAATACATCCATGTTTGAATACGAGTAGGTAGAGGCGGGTCTTGCATAGATGTAACCAGGGGTAAAACCCAAAACACCACTTTGATCTAGACTCGAACAGGAACTTTTGCACGACAATGAGCCTTGCTTCACTCTTGGTTATGACACTCTCGGGGGATATTCTTAAGATAATTCTCATTTTCATTACAAACATTTATGAAGGGTTTATGAGTATGTAAATCCTCAATGAAAACATCTTTATGATTAAGTATTATATCCATAAATCGTTCAATTTATGTTAGGTATTTTACATGTTTGGAATTATTCGTTGCAATTCATAAACTAACCTATCTTATGCCATTTTATATAAATGGTGCCCCGTAAAAGGAATGTCAACTCTAGAAATACGTATGATCCAAAGAATAAGAAGGATCATATCTTTCATTGCATTAATCCTTCATTTAGAAGGGAAATAGTCTCCCACGTATTATCATCATATTAAGAAATAGTATCATGTGTTGATAAGATAAGTAAAGAGTTAACTGAGTCATATGTCTTTGAATGGAAGAAAGAGAAGAAAAGAATGGATGATAGAAAGACGAATAAAGGGAAGAGGGAAATGAATAATTTTCCCATATGTGATAACTGTGGAAAGAAACACCCTGGATGTTGCCTGAAGGGAATGTGAGTTTTTTATAAGTGTGGAGAAAAATGACACCATGTGCGTGACTGAAAGGGTAAGAAAAAGGTTTCAAATGTACAATGCTTCATCTGCAAGGAGTTGGGACACTATAAGAACCAATGTCCAAATCATCAGAGTATGCCACAAATGATGCTATTGGATAGTAATCAAGTTATGATACTACCATAGATGAGGAGGAATGATTAGAGTTCCTATGTTGTTATTAGAGAATTATGTCATTTGAGTGTTGTATCAAAAATGTACTAGTCATAATAATTATGGAGTATATATGGATTGTACTACAGTACTATTTCATTAAGGACTTGAGGTTGTGTAGAACAATGAATAGTGTCTCAATAGTAGGTTAAATTTTTGGAAAATATATGGTTGAGAGAAAGATAAAACATAATATGGTTCTGATAATGCGGTAGTGATTTTGGAATAAGAGATTGTTGATTTAAATAAATTATATCGGATATTCTTCACTACCTTGAAACTGATTAATGATTTCTAATCCCATCATTTTTGTAGTTTACAATATTTTAGGATAGATGGAGTATAGCAGTATTCTATAAGGAATAATGGAGCATGAATGTAATTAATAAGGTTTTGTGGTAATTCAGGATGTGCAGTGTTTTAAAATAATACATGACGAAGGTGTTCACATGTTATTACGTGGGAAAAAGGATCTTCATTGTGTTTACCTTAGTTACAAATTTTGGACTAGGAGTTTGGAAAAAATTATTTTGGATAACTCTAGTTTGAGATTATTTTTTATTGCCATAAAAGGACAACTCGGAGGTCGGGCGGCAACCCGTCGCGACCGGCAAGGCCACGAGAGTTGAACCCGCAACCGAAGGGCGAAAAGGCTGTATCACCTACCACTTACCCACGTGATGTCCTGGATTGAATAATGTAGTCATTTTTAAAAAAAATATTTTAGTTGAATTATAGATTAATTTTTTTTGAAACCCTATACGAAAAGGATAAATAGAATATTAATTTTATGTTCTATTATCTTTTGGAGTAAAAGATGATTTTGTGGTAAAAATTAGTTAAAGGATGGAAGTATACTTGTCAAGTATATTTTTTTCTTCTTCTCTTATTCTATGAGGAAATTAATTCTGATAATTTAGTGAAGGGATCTTAAAAAAAATTGTTATCCTATTACCATTTGTTTTGTTGAACCGATGGTATTTTAAATCATCATAAATTGATGAATTTAAGGCCATTAATTTTACAATTGTTTGTGATTGCGGACCTCAATCACTACCTATAAATATTTACATTTTTCTTCCAATTATATGTCTCTAATTTCCACCAAATTTCTCCTAATCGATATCATAATTTGGTGGTGACCCTTTCATTTTATTTTACTCTTATTAAGACTAAATTTTATTAACCTAATTTCTGATGTGCGTTTTCCCAAATTTATTTTCTATTTTGAAGATTTTATTTTCGAAAAATAATTTCAAATTGTGAGGACACAATTTATTGAAGGGGGGAATAATGTATCACCCCATTATTTCATAGTACGTTATTTCTTCAATGTAATTCAATAACTTTCACTACATGCAACACTGAGTTCTAGCGCAACCTGACTTACCGAACAAGCCGTTCAAATGTGGTGATGAATAGTATTAACTAAATTTTGAACATTATATAATTTATATAATTTTATAATCCATATTATGAGTTTTTGAGAAATAATGTATGAACAAATACATTTCTTCAGATAAGAGAATTATTTAAAAAAATGCAATTTTACCACCTTTTAATGACAAAGCCTTCTTAAATTCAATATTTTAAACGTTTATATAGTCAATTTGTCTAAATAAATTTATTATATAGAATGGTGACATAAAAAATTTACAATTTAACATCTCATGCTTCCATGGTACGCTTTCATTTGAATAATATAGTAACGTGTGTTGTACGCAACATCGAGTTCTAACACACAACACAAACAATCAAACTAGCTGTTATGAATAACAATACCTACTTTTTGAAATTTTATAAAATTTATCTTTCAAAATGGACATCATTTTTTGATTGGTAATATTGAAATTAGCTGAGGGTAAAAATTTTGTACTTTTAGGATAACGTTCATATTTTGATGAATAGTGAAAATTACTAAATTTTAATTAAAAACAACTTATTTAATTGAAAAAATTAATAGTGATAAATTATTATTTTGAGTCATTTTATTGTATATTTAGAATATTTATTTAACGTTTAATACAATTTTGGTCATTGTATGTAATTTCAATTTTAAACCAGACATAAACAATTGTCAATATTTGGATAGTTATTATTTCTAAAACACACGCCATTTGTTTTGACAGCGGGAATTAATTTTAAGTTAATTTATTACACTTATATGTTTTAAATTTTTAAAAATGGATTCCATATTTGGAATACATATTTCCAAATTGTTTAAATAGGTAACTCTTATTTTTTGACATTTTGAATAATTACTTCAGTAAATTTTTTATTTACCATGGTTAAGGGGTAAATTTTGAAAATAAGTGTAAAAAATAATATTATAATAATACTAACTTACCCTAAAACATGTCATAACCCTATTGGTTGATACATTTCCGACCATGAGCATCTTTGGGCCGCTTTAGGGACCCCATGGATCCACATGTATGTGACAATGACACTTTATATTAATTAAGTTATAGTAAATTCATAAAATTACATAAGAAAATATCTTTTAGCAAAACAATTTGTATATAGGGCTATATATATTATATTTTTGACTATAAATATTAATTAGATATATAAAAATATTTCCTACATAATGGTATTTTGTTTATAATTTTTAGAAATTTATTAAATAAATTTATTTATGACACAATAATGATGCCGTATTTTCCTAATTAATGAATGAATCAACTAAACGGTATTATAAATGTTAAAATAAATATAATTTGAAAGTTTTGATGATATCCATGAATTTTATGGGTTAATATTAAATGATATGATTTCTTAAATGAATTTGGTTCTAATTAATAAAGTTGTTAAGACTTCAACAAAAATCAATTATTGAATAGCGTCAAAATTGACATAAATGATTTTTTAAAACAAATATTATATTATTAATTGATATTATATTCCTAAAACTCTACAGATCGGCCAAAGGAATTATATCATGATATTTTTAACATTTGTGGACCACTTGGGGTTCTCTTGGATGTATATAGTAAGTCTATAAAATATATAATATAAAAATACAAAGTGACATGGTAAATGTCAATCTAATAAACTAAGAGTTAAAACTAAAATATATGGTTAATATAATGACACAAACCTGTATAAAATCTATTGACTGAAAGAATTTAGACCCATCTCCACATTAGAATTTTAATAGTACACTTTTGAGCCATTAGAAACTGAATATAAATTTATTATAAATTAATATTTTATGTTTTTTTCTAAAGGGCCCCTCCTACCCATTATAAAAGGGAACCACTTCAAACCGATTCATCAAAACCTTCAAAGACTTTTGGACTTTTTATCGGCCAACCCCTACCCAAAAATTCTCTCACCTCCCTCAATTCAAACTAGAGGCCTTATTTTGATCATAAATCCATCCTAAAGAGCCTTTTTGATCAAATCAAAAGTAAGAATCTGAAAAAGAGGTAACGTTTTCACCACCCTCTTTCAAGATCCTTTCTTCTTCCACAACTTCTTTCATTGTTATTTCCATTATAAAACAATAAATCTAGTATCTTCTATATACTTTGATGTTATTATAAATATGGTACAACCATATTCAGTGTTCTATTCATCCTTTGAATGACGTGTAACCATACGTGCATACGCACGGCTTACCGTTTCCACGTCGTGGTGTAATTGTTATTCAATACACTTTTATTAGGATGGGTATAATAATGATGTGTAATTCATGTAAATATTAAATTTAACATGATAATTATTCTGTATATATGATATAAGATCAAATTATATATTATAATAATATCAAATGAATGATATTGTCACTCGTGCGTACCTGCGGACAACCGTCTCCATGAATGCGATGAGATTCATTCTCCATCATATCAATTCAAGTATAATACTCATTTGATTATTAAAAATAATGTATATGGACTTAATATCATTCTGGATATGAATATGATACATCCTATCCATAACAAACACAGCTTATGTAACAAAACATGTAAAATAAAATGATTAATTTAACACCTGAAACGACTATAATATAAGATATTGTTAACAAAGAAATGATTAAAGATCATATATAATATCATATTAATTTATATGATTCTTGTATAATTTAATAAAAATTATTTACCCATATACCAGAGTTTAACCTACCCTCAACCAAGGAAAAGTACAATTTAACAGATTATTTCACAATCTCTTCATTATCTGAGGTTGTTTGTACGTAATTATCTATTGGGACCTCTTTATCATCCATATCGATGTTTCTAAAAAATATATTTCAAAACATTATTAATATTTTACATAATATGCTTTAAAGTTATTTATACCCTTGTTTGACTTTTTATAAGATGTTTATAAAGGAATCTCTCCGTCGTTTTCCAAACAAGGTCCTTTTTTACCTTTTCGACAGAATTAATGTAAAAATGTCAATTTTCTAACTTATATTGAGGATATGACCATTTTACACTGATATAAAGTCTTCTAAGATTACCTTACAATATTATAAGAATATTTTCAACGTAAATCTTTTATTTTATAATTACGTGACTTTTAAATGATTTCAAAAAAGAGATACTTCTCTCAAATAGTTTTGATTTCATCTATGTCAACATCCTTTGATGGATTTAAATATTATTTGATGTTGATTTATTATGATAAAAAACATCCATATTGTATTGTTTTTTTGTGATATGTTCAACTATGGATGTGCTATTTTTATACCATTCATGGTTTATTGTTAAATTATTTACATTTCGTATGCTAGTTTTAATATGAATGTTTATGATATTTTTAAACCTTTTTATATGAGGAATGTATTGGAATTAGTAAATGATGGGTGGAGCTCACTATAGCTCCTCGATGCATCGGTAGGTCTAATGAGGCAACTCGACATGGAATTGACTGAGGCCCTTTCCAAATTTGATTTATGGTTTTGGGTGAGGCCTTAATCATTTTTAGATGTCTTGGTCGAGGCCTTGAAAAAATGTTTCAAAATTTCTGGAATAATAGATTCCTTCATTATGGAAATAATATTTATGGTTCATGTGGTAATTAGACTAGTTGAATACCCAGGATTATGTATTATTATGGCATTTTTTACTCAGCTCATATTATTTCCCTAAATGTATTCATTTTTATTATTGGTAAAGGAATGATGTTTCAATTATTTACCATGACTCATATTTATGTAATTTTCCTTTTTTTTACATACACTTACTGAGAATTTGAGCTCACCCATTTATTATGTTTCATTTTCCAAGGATATTAAGAAGTTCATTATGAGTGATGTAGAAGAATTATTTAGGAGGATTGGATGTTTTCAAATCCATAAATTGGTTTTGTGTTTCTTTTCATGTTGTAATGTTGAACTTATGTATGAATCTTATTTCCAATAATACTAAACTGATCGGTATTTCGAGACAATATTTCTTTGTGATCATCTCAATGTTATGTAATAACGCACCGACTTTGGGTAACTGGGTTCGGGGTGTTATACTTCTTTCTCTTTTTCGGAGCTCTGGGCACTATAAGTGCCCGAGATGCACTTCTGACCTTCGTACCATGATTAGAGGAATTAATTAGGAACATTTAAGTTATAAAAAATTACAAAATAATGATATGTACATTGTTCAAAGAGTGGTTCATTACATTTCTAAATTAATGAAATTTCATGTGGAAAAAATAAAGAAATTGATATGATAACCCACCCTCCAAACTCTCTTGCATTTAGGGAATTTGATTAGATACTCCCTATCATTTCTAATGATTTTCTTAATATATAATTGTGGTCTGTAGTTTATTATTTCAATCCATTCAGATCTATGGTTGGTGAAACTCATAGCACATGTCGCATAGTGTTGGTTGTGTATAATCTTCCTCGATGTATTTGAATTAAATAACAATTTATATTGATTTTCACTCTTATTTATGGACCTAGATTTTAAAAATATATGATTGATATTTAGTTTAATTCATTTATTGATAATTTGAATGAATTTTGGGGCGATGGTGTAATGAATAACAACTGTGATATGAATGAAAAGTTTAAACTATAGGCCAATTTATTGTGGACAATCAATGAATTTATATCTTATCCATATTTCTCAGGTTGGAGTAAATAAGGGTAATTTAATTTCCCTTACTAAAATAAAAGAAAAAAATAATACATGGATTAAACATTTAAAGATGGACCTATATGGGTAATAGATTTCTCCTTATCCCTCTTCACAGGTTCAGAAAGGACAGAGTGGCATCTGATTGTTCTAGAGAATTAAACCCAGCACCAATGATCATGAAAACAGTATAAATATTATCAAATATTTAGGAAGAAAACATCCAAAGGGTATATGAATTTTAGTATTTTGTGGATCATTAATTACCCAATATTCATGGTGCGGGTAAACAGCGTAGTCATAAATAGAAGACAAAGAGTGTTTTTTTATTCTCACTTACTAGAAATATAACATGCTAAGAAATAATCTCAATATCACGCACATTGGGATGAACTTTTGTGACAATATATTGTGGTCCATTTAGGTATCATTGGAAAATCAAAGGACCATTTCAATTCATTACGTGATTTAGAAAAAATTAGTTTATGTAAACAATTTAATTTCTAATTGGGTGAGGGAAATAAGGTGTGTATGCCTACTACACAATATATGATGAGTTAAAAATAGAAATATGAATTTATTTCCATTTTGAGTATTCTCAAGGTACTTGATGGTTACTCTTCAAATATTTCGTAGTGTATGAATGCGATGAGTAGGATATTTACGAGTTTAAAAATTCATAACAATCAAAAATTACTTCAGTTGTTGATTCCAGTCACAATTCATGATTTTTTATCACACAATGTTGTTCAACCATTGATTGATATGGGTGATTTTTTAGAAATCATTGTTTAATAAATCAATTAATGGGTGATTTTAAAAAAATTATAAGATATAATTGTACTTCCACATTTTCATGTGGAGAATCTATTTCCACAATCTTTTTTCAATGTTATGGTTCGCTTGATAGTGCACCTAATCAATGAAGTAATGATCATGGCGGAATTGCAAATCAGGTGGATATATCCTATTGTGCTGTATTTTAATAAATTAAAATTATTTCTACATAACAGATCCCATCCAAATTCATCAATAGACAATAGTTAATTGATGGACGAGTGTAATAATTTGGGTGAAGAATATCTTATGAATGTTGAAAGAAAATTTGATAATCTCTATCATATTTCTGATGGTCTCGTAGAATAAGGAACTATATTTATATAGAAAACATTGATATTGTACAATCTCATCAGTATTTCTCATTCAATACTCCATCATTTTTTACCATTGACTTTTTATGTGTCTTGTCGCTTTTATTGTTTAAATTTTTCATGTTTTGTTTTCATATATAATGTTGATCATTTAAACATGGATTTTTCATTTTCATGAAACACATTAATGATCTAAAATAAGAGATGTTTTTTGAATGTGATTATCAAATTCAATAGTCCCATTATGCGTCATTTCATGATTACTTCAAGGGTTTTGTATATATAAATAGATTTTCATTATGATTGAAGTATAGCTCTAATTTTTTTCTACATAAATTTTTATGGAATTATTTAAATTATATTGGTCTATAACATATTGGATTTTGGTGACCCAATGATAACTGAATAATTTAACCAACTAGATGAGGGTCCATATATAAGGTAACATCATTATAAAGATTTATAAGCCTATGAAATTTGGTTTCATGTTATCGATGCCGATCAAAAACAAGAAACACAAAATAATGGAATTTTTTATCCATCCTTCCATTCTAGTTATTATTAAGGTAAATTGAAATAAATCCATGAATATGTATATATTCACGAATTGAAATACATATTGTTATAGTGTACGTGGTTGTATCTAGTCCATGAAAGTAAAATCAATCAATATTAGTTTACATTGTTGAAACATAACAATATTTTATTCTAGGTAGGATGAGTTGGTAATGAACCATTAATTTTGACATCACAACTAGAAGATAAATTCTTCATTACCTTTCTATCTGATCTAAGTAGGACAGATATTGTGAAAATTTCATGGAAATGAGTGTTTTTAATTGAATGAGATCAAAACAAATACTATTTCCTTTATTTCACAACAGTTTGATCAACACATTATAGTTAAACATGATGATAATATTCACTGGGTTAGGGAGAAAATTGAAGAATAAATGGTCTATTTTCATGATTAATTAAATGTATTATTGTTTTCCCTCTCTTATGTTTAAAACACTTTTTTTAATTATTTGAATTTTTATAAACTGATTAACTATTTTTTATATATTCATTTCCTTTATCATTGATATATAAATGCATGAAAATTGACATGAATTAGAGTAAAAACAATTAAAAGAATAATTTTCCAGAAAAATAAAAAAAATTCCAATAATATTTTTATTATAAAACACATGAAAGAATAAAATATATGTAAACTATGATATGTAAATAATTACAAAATTATGTTTACTATGCCCCCCCCCCATCTGAGAGGAACTGGTTGTGGTATTTCATCGTGTAATTCTAACATGGCCCTTGATGTATCATTCAACGATACATACCATCCTGTGGGAGTTGGTTCCCCTGCATTTATTTTCCTTCTAGGTTATATCATATGAAACCCACAATGATTTTAGTTGACTACATGTTACTAGTATTCATTCCCCAAGGATACATTATATTTGATATGGAGGGAATTTTTAGCAAGGGGACCATTTTAGTTTCTTATTAATGTAAGACAAATAACTACATGTTTCATAATATTTCTCTTTAATAGAATAATATGAGAGTATGACCAAATTTTTATTATCTATTGTTTATGGAATAATGTCATAAAATGTGAAATGACAATAAATGGAAAGTTGAGAGGGAGCAATGGGTATTGTATGTTGGTGCCACATTCATTCTGTATAGAGTCCTGAGTGGTGTTCTCCCATATTTTTGGTGTGTGGTAGTTGCATATTGGTCCACATAGGCTTCAATGGTGAATCTATTTATTTTGGATTTTAAATTTTTAAAAATGTGTATCATTTTACATATCAGTGTGGATGATGACTTGAGATCAATATGATCTAGTAGTTGCATCTCTTATAGTAAGTTCTTGTACTAATTATAAATACTTACATACATCTATATATATTTATATTTATATATATATATATTACGAATTCTTAAATTTAGGCCGAGTTTGAGTAACTTCCAAAGGGCCAACGATAAATTTCCATGAAAAGGGATGAGATATTACATCAAATTATTGTTCATGATGCACATGGATACAATCTAAAATATGTAACACATATTTCGCATTCTAGAGTTTCATGTTCTGAGGTTTTGGATCCTATTGTTCTTGGGTAGACAGCGCAAGTGGGGGATATGGAGGAACGAATGGTTTCTTCTAAAGAGGTAAATGCGCAATTGTTACCTAAGGATAGAGAGTTTAGGGAGTATATGTGTTGAGTTTATGTTGTAGTGGATTATATGAAGAGGGTTTATACTAAATTTATTTATTTATTTTTATTACATTCATTATTATTATCATCATAATTTTTATTTTTAGTAGGCCCCTACTACATCAGATAGTGGTAGAAATCATTTTCCAAAATGAGGTATCAGATTTAAGAGGTGTGTTTTGTTTTATATTTATGGTGTCTTGTTCAAATTGAATATCTCACCTTGTTTTGGTATTTTTAGTAAAGTAACACACCAAATATGTATTTTCAATAGTATAAAATTCAACCAATTATTGATTCAAAACCCTAAAAATACATTTATAATGGTGAGAAAACATTGGAAAATAATAAATAAATAAATTTTTAGATTTAAATTTTAATTCTACATCAAATGTGGAGGATACAACAAATTATTAGTTAGATAACATCCATTACATAGTTAACTCAGCTCCAAAACCTTTATTAGAGTTGAAAACATATTTTCAACCATTTTGGGAACTCATACTGACCATAGGTAAATTGGAAGTGTTTTTTTCAATGATAATTGGTTTAGATTCTTTTTATATTACCCCTTCTACCTGGATCTAGATATGACATTCTGAGAGGATAGAGAGTTTTTCATCCTTACTATGGAAGTCCTCAATGATGAATCAGTGGATTTATTCAATAGAATCTACATGAATGAAGAGCCCAACCATTATGTAGTTACCCTGTCTTATGAATTATCAATATGAAATATTATAGAAAATTCATTTATTTATATTCTCTATAGTATAATGAAAAGAGGGGTGAAACCCATTGGAATAAGTAAATATCTTCCAATAATAGATACATAGAGATAATTTTATCCAGTGCAGGGGAGCCCATCATACTTCTCATTTCAATTATTTTCTAGAACAATAAATTTACACAAATGATGATATTTTCTTGTAATAAGAATGAGCTAGGTTAATCAAGAATTTCCTTATAAATATGATAAAAATATACCCTATGTTAAATTCAAATCATTTATTTCTTACTACATAGTTTCATAAAGAAGGGTTTTCATCTAGAACTATATAATCTAAGAATAAAACTTATGTTATATGATTATATACCTTATGGAAGAGTTTTAATGACTCTAGGAACATGAAACCTTTAAAACCTAAATAAAAAAGATATAAATATAAAAGATATGTATAATGAATTTTTATCATCCAACATATTCAAATGTTATAAATAGTTTGTGTTGCAGCATCAAAATTATTCATCTTACATAATACAATAAAACATTTTATTCCATTATCATTACACTTTCATTAGTTCATAGACACATTTCTTCTTTTAAAAAAATATATTCTAGTTATCTTCATCAAACCTATTTGTTTCATCATATAAATTACTTCCATCAAATCTCCTTGAATGAAATATATATTTACATCTGTATTTTCCATTCAATCACATTCTGATTCCAAAATAATTAATATTATTTAGATAGTTTTGAGGATAAATATCAATGAGAATATCTATAAAAAATCAAACCCTTATTACCATTAAAACCCTTTTACAAATAACAATGTCTTGAATCGTTTATCCTCATTAACTTCTTCCATCAAACGATTAGATGAGTTTCTATAAAGTGATCATTTCTCTAATTGAGTGTTTGTCAAAACCAATATTTCATTAGAAATCATTGATGTAATTTAATGATTATTTATTGACTCCCATTATTTTATGTCACTGTGTGATGATTCTTATTTTTGGAATTCTATTTTCCTTGTCTCTAATGAATGAAATAAATTAATGTTATCCCTGAACCATTGAACTGGTTAATTTATTTTGGTTGATCTTTTCACCTAATTAGGCTTCCCTATTCTATATGGATCTGATCACTATCATCTTGACTCCTAACAAAATGTAGTCACAAATGAGATTTATTTATCACTAAACATTCCATTATATCCTTTATTGGCCCTATAATAATATTTTAGAAATTTATTCTTTGATATCAACAACTTTTTTACTTTCTGTGTGTTTACTAAGATCTACTTCTACTATAATATTCGATTAATTTCAATTAAAATAATTTTCCCCTTGTTCTGATCCTTCTAGAAAACCTCCTCATTATATTTATAGTCATGAAATTGGATGAAATTTCAACTATTATAATCCCATAAGAAATATTCAAATTTTTTATCTTCATATCAAATGAAAAAATAAAAATATTATTAATCTTTGAGAATGACTCAATTTATAGCATCAACATGAATATATTCCATGATTTAAAAGAAATAATGATTGCTATTGTCGTGATGTTTACTCGAAAAAACCCGTTTAGATGATCCTATTGGGTTTGTTGTAAGATCTATTTTCTTGATCAAGTTTTAGAGATATGGAAGTTCATTCACAAAATGTATCGTATGGTAAATAATATATAGAGGCAAAAACCATCTATATAGGAGCATTGGTGGATAAAGTTACTACCCCTCACTAAAACTCCAAGTTGATGATCCCCCAATTTGATTTTTGTTTATTATTTTTATTCATCAATAGAAAATTAATCCAAAAATTAAAATTTTCATCATTATTACACTACAAAATGATCATTGGACCATGGTAAATCCTATTCATTTTAAATTCCCCTTCACTATTTCTATAGTGTAACCCAATAATATTTTTTTCAAGCCCCCACATTAGTCCATTCTACAGCATCATCTCTCTTTATACAATATGTAGGAAAACCCACCATGCTAAAAGTTGTCCCATTAAAACCATATGTACCTCTCATTTTACCTTTAAAAATCCTCATAGTTACCTCTACATTTGTTCTTAGTAACCTATATATATCCATGATGCTTCTCATTTTATGGCATAGACTCTTTTAATTCCATGAAAAATATATCACATCGTGGGTTATTATTCATGTCAAATGGTACATTTGCATAGATAAAAACCCTACATTGAAAATGAACTCTCTTAATCATGTTAGTCATTACGCAATAATCCAATTTGGTTTAATACCACCATGATATGTCCAGTTTTATTTCAGCAGATGTGTGATCACCATTAGAACCAATAGTGTGAGTTGAACCAATGTTTTAGTTTATCCTTGTATTATCACATCAATAGAATCACATTGAATGTTGCGAGTTCACCAAAATTGGAACGAAAAACATCAAGGATGTAATATAATGGATAAAGGGAATTTGAATTTTGACTGTGGGATCACGTTGAAGATTCTTACAATGCATCTACTCATGAAGTTTTTTTATTTTTTTTAGAAGATTTAGTGGGGAAATGGAAGGGGAAGCTATAGGTAGATGAACAGAAGTTATATGTATTTTATGTAACTGCAAAAGTTCATGAGTTCCAAGAACATTGATGACGGGACATCAATGACTTTACTAGTGAAAGAGGTGAATGGAGATTCCATAATGACATTTGTAGTTAAATGGATATGACTTGACATTTCTCACTATGAGATTGAAATTGATGTATCAAATTTTAATTTCAGTTGGATGTTGATCATAGATATAAAATCTAATCCAGAAATTTATTATGGTGGTGATGAATGGATAACTAACTAAGGACCACAGTCAATAGTGGGATTCAACTACCTATTTAAACTTTAGAAAAAATGTTCATGGAAGAGATTACAATTACATAAAAAGGAATAGGTAACATTGGTAGGAAGGCCATATGGGTTCATCTAGGTGTTTTAGGAATCATCAGCACATGGATAATATACCTTAATTGTTCGGTATGTTCGAAAATTACATTTGTCCCTCGAATTTTGAGTAAAGTGACAGATCATGAAAAACTAGTCAATATACCAAGAAATCACATTTGTATTGACATTAAATCATGGTAGAATGATCATCGAGTAGTTTTTGATCTGTAGGAATCAATGTTGCATTCATTGGATACTCATGTCACTCGATATTATGGAAGAATATGGGTAAAGTTGTGTAGTGTTATTAAAATTACATATCTCCTGTCACTCGGTCAAAAATGAGAAAATGACTTCTTAATGGAATGTGAAGCTTGGATAAAATTTCTCAAATAATATGTGATCTATTGGAATCTAGTACTTGTAAAATCAATTTTCATATTGGTCAGTACAATTAAATGTTCATTTTCACATTTCTTTTCATTTTTTAATAATGAGTAAATCAAGTGTGAATGGGTCAAAATTGACAAAAAAAGTTTTTATTGACATTAAATATACGGTCAAATATATTTATGACATTTAAATTATTTAGGATGCATCTTCCTATGGATCTAATACTTGAATTCATTATTATGATCCATACGGACGTTTGTCTATTAGATTTGGAGTTATGTGTCAAATCACGTAAAAGTGGTGTGTACCAAGAAAACACACATGGATTGACATGAAATCATGGAATAATGATCACCGATCTGTTTTATATCTGAGGTAATCAACACTGCATCCATCAGATTGTCGTGTCGCCTGATATGATGGAAAATCATGGGAAATGTATTCTTTGGTTATTAAAATGAAATATCTCCCAACATCATGTCAAAATGAGAAAATGTCTTCTGATTGATGTGTGAATCTAGGAAAACATTCCTCAAATCATATGTTATTAACTCGAATCAACCATGAATCATTCTAATGTATGGTTTGGTCATTATAATTAAAAGTTCAGTTTCATATCTATTATCAACTTGGTAATAATGGGAAAATTATGTGTGTAGGGGGTCAAAACAGGCCAAATGAGCTTCAATAGACATGAAATATTTGGACAATGATATTTAAGTCATTTAAAATCTTTAGGAAGCATCAGAATGTAGATCAGATATTTGAATTGCCCTATATCATCAAAAGTGACATTTGGCCCTCAAGTTTGGAGTTAGGTGACAAATCACACAAAAGATGTCAATACCATGAAAATGCACTTGGATTGATATGAAATCATGGGAAAAATTTCATTGTTCCATTTTTTATCTATAGAAATTAACGTTGCATCCATCGGAATCTTGTGTCGCCTGTTGTGATAAAAAATGATGACTAATGTTGTCTAGTGTTATTAAAATGACATATCTCCCTTGAGGAGGTCAAAATAAGTAAATGGATTCCGATTGAAGTGAAAAGTAATTAGAAAATTCCTCAAATAATATGTGATATGTCATAATTAATTGTGTGTCAATTGGATTGTCAAATTGATTTGTATACGATAACCATTGTTTTCTACATTAATAGTCATTGTTTTCCCCTATGTTCTTGTCCCTCAAAGTACAGATCCTCTCATGGCCTAGTGAACAGATCATTACACACACCGTTATCCTGCAAGCTTCTGGTTATCATTCCTTCCATTATTTCATTTCAGGATGGAAGCTTCTCATTTATGGGATCACCAACATCATTATGTGAGAATTCATTGATTATTTTGACTATTTATTTGATCTTGATGTTGTTCACAAGTGAGGAAATATCTTCTCTAACATTATCAAAATTGGTGCAGAAATTTTGAAATTTTAACAATCACTATTAAGTTGATTAATCCGGTTTTTTTTTTTTTTGTAAGTTATTTTCTGAATCAGGATAAAGTTGACTCTTACATATCTATGAGTCGAGTCTATGATTCGTTTTTAGTGGTCTCTATTGAGTCAGAATGGACTCTCAAGTTTTACTACCTTGATGGTGATTGTGATTGTTTTTATGGTTGTTGAATTCGTGAGGCAACTCGTGATATCGTACGTGTTTATCGATCTAGTCATTCCCTTCGAATGAACTCAGATAAAGACTTGATTTCATATATAATTTCCTTCAAACGTGCAGACTCTGAGTTAAATCGCACACTCGGGCAGTCTCAGCACTTCGATCGGGTGAGATCCCATTTTTTGTAATTTCAAATTTGATGGTTATTTGTTAACTTCAACCTGACGCACCCCACATAGACTAGAATTCAATTTCTTCCCCTATGCTCTGAATTCGGTTGCACCCATATCACTCTGCTCTTCCTTCACACTAACATCTGTCTCCTTCGATAGTGCATTGCATGGCACAAACCATCCAAACCCACCCATCACTCAACCTTGCATCACAGATTCATAGTCACACACTCTGATGACACTCGACCTCACAACATACTTGGGAGTGACACCCAAATATTTTTTGAGAAACATCAAGACTGAACATCCATAATTTATTTTTAAAAATCATCTTCTTTAGAAAATAATGAATTAAAAAATTATAAGGAAGGATCATCCCTTACTATCCCGGATCAGAATGCTGATAGGGGAGTAATGAATCCGTTGAATTCGGGTCCTATAGAATAGGATGATTATCCAATTATTAATAAGAGTGGTAATAGGTAAGGCACTACATAATCCCTCATATAGTTGGGGTAAAGGCTCAAGTAGCTCATGAGAATAAGGCACCCACCTAAGGAAGTTGATCCTTAAAAATTTGTTATCTTAACCATAGTATATGGTAAGGATGTTTGGATGAATGTGTCTAATGAAACTAATTTTAATGATTCATATAGTGGCAGTGAAACCAATCATACTACTACTTTCCAAATTGTATTAAATTATGAAAATGTGGTAATTTCTATTATGGAATCTATTTCGGGATCCCAACATCACCTTGAAAAGTCTTGGAACACAATTTGTTCCTCCTAAGAGACATCATAGATCTGGAAGATAAGCAAGAATGACTTATTATCCATGATCGACTCTCTTTGTGTCCCAAATTCTGGTGATTTATATATTGTCTCACGAGGGAATGAGATAGATTTGATGATGATTTCATGTGGAGGATGGACATCAACTTTCCTCCTCTAAAAAGAATTATATAAGGCCTCCTACACAGAAGATCAATAAAGAAGTTGGGGAAAATTCTTCATCTAAGGCTGACCTGGTCACAAAGGAAGCTCCAACAAGTATGGTTCGTAATGAAATTGCACCATATAAAGTGGTTATGTATTCTCTGGATGGGTAGTCTTCCAGCCTCCACCACATTTAGGGTATAACTGGTAAGGGTATTCCGAGATCGTAGACATGGTTTACAGGCATGTACTGAAGTTGCAGGTGGTTATGTCATTCTTCAGTTCAAAGGGAACATCAGAGACTCCTGTAGGTAATGTTTTTACCCTATGTAGTTTAGTTGTTCTTCTATTCCTTTATAATATGAGTTTTGTAAAATTTCATCTTTCCATTATCATGATGGGTTCTTGAAGAGATCAGCAGGAACCTAGATATCATGTAGATCAGGCCGGAATAATCCTAAGTATATCTTCTTCATGTGTGATTATTTACCCATACTATAAGGACAAACTCCTATCAAATACTATGCCAATTTACTAAGGAGATTCCATGAGAGATTCAAAGACAACGTGTGAGCCACTATCATTGTAAGACTCAAATGTGGATATTTGGGTATTGTTTCTTATTTTGCGAAATGGTTGCTGGGTGTCTCTATTTTGGATTATATCGCAAGAAATCCTATTGGGGACTGAACCTTATGGGAAATTAGATATATATCGTATCTTGAAAACAACAGAACATAGAGATTTACATGAATTGGGGAATTCAATTTCTATGACATTATAAACAAGGCTAGAATCACAAACTTTTACATTGTTTTTTGATGAAATAATTTAGAATAAAATTAACATGTCAAGGCCAGAATCTCAATCATTTTACTGACATCATATGCTAGATTCAGTAAAACCACATGCAGTAGAAGAAGGGGAGAATGATTGTTGGGGTACAGTGCATCATCTTTTGAGTTCATTGTTGATAATATTGTTGCATTTTTTAAATACTAATATAGTTATAACCAAGTTACTATTGGTAACCACCTGGGCACCAATATTGTTATTCTAATAATTTACTACCATTAAATACTTAAATGGTTGTGCCCAAGTTACAATATGTAATCACTAGTGATAATATTAGTGAATCAGTTAAATATTAGTTTTTTTGTTATATATTAACTTTATATATTGATGCCCAGGTGATATTTCTGGTGCGGGTGTTAAATACTAATAGATCTTGTATTGAGTTTTATAATTATTTTTATTTTATTCATTCGTGGGATCCCCACCATTTCCCTTTGAAAATTAATTGATTATTTTTGACTATTTATTTGATCCTGATGTTGCTGCATATGTGAGGAAATATCTTCTTCAACCTTAGACA
Organism: Viscum album; assembly: GCA_963277665.1. Classification (NCBI taxonomy): domain Eukaryota; kingdom Viridiplantae; phylum Streptophyta; class Magnoliopsida; order Santalales; family Viscaceae; genus Viscum; species Viscum album. The sequence goes on along the minus strand of OY728151.1, from coordinate 1,586,792,563 downwards.
AATTGGTGCATCAATATTGAAATTTTTATCAATCACCATAAAGTGGTTTAATCTAGTACGGTGGTTTTGGATTAGGTTGAAGTAGACTCTTACGTGTATACGATTCGAGACTATGAGTCGAGTTCACGGGTCTCAAACGAGTATGAGTGGACTCTTGAGTTTGACTACCTTGATTGATGGAATATTGATTCCAGCATTGATATAAATATGAATGTGCATAATATGGGATTATAATATGTGTCGCGCGATGGTCTCAATAATCCAAAATTTTTCTCCCAACCTTCCGATCATTCGATCTATTTCTGATGAGCCGTCCGATATTATCTGCACGTATTTTTCTTCCCTATGTCAACCTTAAAGCACATGCTCACCGAGATCTCCATGCCACAACGTCGGTTCTCTCTAGCCATGCTTCTTAGCTTTATTTGATCATTCGTTCCATTACATTATGATTGAAATCTCAAGAAACTCAATTTTCATGATAAAAAAACACCAAATAGAAACAATGCAGCATATAATGTAATTGCGAAACAGAGCGGTGGAAATGGTTAATCTATATAAATGCATATTACATCACGGAGTACAAGTAATCAAAGATTACATTACATGGTAGGAGGAAATAAATATTACATTACAATGTAAGAGGAAACGAATATTACATTACACGGTTAGAGGAAACAATTATTACATTACGTGGTTGGAGGTAACAAAGATTACATTACAGGTTTGGAGGAAACAAATAGAACGGGAGATAATATAATAACTAAATCCTTAATCGGCAACACAAGGCATCTCCAACTCTTGCAAATTGTGCACATACTTTCCAATACATGGGAACCTAGGTGGATGATGGTTCCCATAACTGATATATATTTGGTGCCAGCTTCGCCGTATGTTCCAGTGTATTGGACATCTGGTCCATAATTTTCAAGAGTTGGAGGTGCCTCGTGTTGCCAATTAAGGATTTAGTTATTATATTTTGACCCATTCTAATTGTTTCCATCAACCCTGTAATGAAATATTTGTTTCCTCCTACCCTGTAATGTAATCTTTGTTTCCTCCTACCGTATAATGTAATCTTTGATTCCTCCAACCCCATAATGTAATCTTTGTTTCCTCATACCGTATAATGTAATCCTTGTTTACTTGTAGTACGTGATGTAATTTGTGTTAAAATATATTAACCATTTCAACATCATTGTTTCGCGACTACGTTATATGCTGCATTACTTCCTTATGTTGTTCGTTTTGTCATCAAAACTGAGTTTCATGAGATATCGATAAAAATGTATTGGAAAAAATGATCAAAAATATCTCAGAAGCATGGCTCGATAAAACCAAAATCATGGCATGGAGATCTCAGTGATCAGGTGCTTTGGGGTTAACTCGGGGAAGAAGACGACATGATGATAATATCAGATGTATCATTTGAAATTGATCGAATGATAAGAAGGTTGGGAGAAACATTTCAGACGGTTTAGATGATCGCATGACCCGGATTATAATCCCATATATCCCATGGTTGAGGCTTTTCTGTAGCTACAGTAATCCACATAAATATGCTCCCACCATGAAATTAATTCCTATTAAGTGGATCCTTCATAACACATGTGAAATCCTTCTAGATGAAGTCTTAGTAACAGAAAAAATATATCTACTCCTTCAAATCCTGGCTCCATGATCAACCATTGAATCCTTCTACCATTGCACACAGTGGGAACCGTACTAACTTGTTTCTTATTGGGGTTTGATGGCCTAAGCCTTTAAACATCCTTCATACAGCATAACTAATAAATCCAAATTCACAACAGGATTCATTTCTAATTGTACACAATCATTATTCATACAACATAACTAAAATATTTCTTTCTTCCACTACCTCTGTATGCGGTCCCTATGAGCACACTAGCCACACTCTTCAATGACCCACCCATAATGGTTGACTAGGGGTCGACTGCCCACCTATTTAGTGTCGGCAATCCCCCATGAGCACTCTTGTCACACTTTCCCTATACCTCTACATGATCTCCCAACATGACCTTCCCTTACAATCAAACTATGAAAAAAAATATTTCATATTAATCCAAATTCACACTTAGATTCAATGTCAAACATACACAATAATTCTTCATACAACATAACTAATATTTTTTTCATTATTCCACTAACACTACATATTCTCCCTATGGGCACACTATCCACTCCCTCCCTCAGCCCGCCCATAATGGAAGGCTAGTGGTCAACAGCCCACGTAAGTAGTGTTGGCATGCCCAATTTCAATAGGCCCTTTTTTTACATTTCAACCATTAAAAAGTCAAATATTTCGTCTAAAGAAAAATTCACACTATGATTCAGTACCATGAATTCCCTTCTCCTTTATGACTAATCATTATTTCGGTATATTCACATACTTCTTCATGTGTGGTGAATCATTCTTTATAGTAACATTATTAACAATAGAAGTCACTGGTGCTTTTCCTTTGTTATTCAGTTGTTCTATTTGATTGAGAAACCACCTTATGTATTTTTCAGCAATATTCCCTGGAATTCTACACCTTCCACACAAATCACCAGCAATAATAGGTTCTTACCTTTTAAACAACCTCCCTCGAAATTCAAAATTTTCATCATGACTATAAACCATCAAATCTACCTTTTTATTTGTTTATGAGATTGATTTCATTTTCAACATCAGCTTTCTTCCAATTGCATTTGTGTTTATAACATGTTTTGTGAAGGTCCATTATGAAACCCCTTCATCCATAGTAGATTCACCTTTTCTTTGGTGTTCCATTAATTTCATCCTTATTCTTGGGAGTAGGTTGCTTCATAGTTTTCATATCTCTCTTCTCCTTTTCAAACCCCAGAGAAGCCTTTTTCTACTTTTTTTCTTTTCCTCTGCATATATTTTTCCCTTCTCATCATATCATAATATGCATAGTTCATGGTAAGTACATAACAACACTCATTGTAATTTTGACAACTCCTCTTGAAATAATCATAATTGTATTCTAGGAACTCAAATATATTCTTGATAGATATATTATTCTTCTTATATGAATTATGACAAGATTCAATGGAATGAAGGCCAAATTTCAATAAACACCAAAAATATCCCACAAATCATGATTTATTCTTCTTAGATTCAATTCAGTTAGTTTTGGAATCATGTCATTTTTGGATAGTATGATTCTTAATCTGATCTCATTGAAGGGAACAAGAATTAATACAATTTTTTATTTACCAATTTGATGATAGAGTAGATTTCTCATCAGTCTTATACATCCATGATTATCCAGAATAATTTTTGGAACCGATATTTATAGATGAAACAATATTAGTACAAATAAAATATTCTGGATCGAGGGTTAGCTGATTCAGTGATAATTCAAATGATTTATATTTAGATAATATCTAACTGTTCTTTCCTCTTGAATGGGGTTTCTCCCAAATAAGAATCCTTTCAGAATTACTCCTGGAAGATTTTCTGATATTAGCATTATATGAAGAGTCATCTCAGACGATCTGTAGATTTCTCAACATGACCTCCAACTGATGATATTTCATATTTAGAGAGTTCTTATAGACATTAAGTGATTAGTAATAACATAATATTCTTTCAGATTTTTCAAATTCACTTCCATTTAAAGACATTTCATGTTGTGAAAATTTTTATCATCCTAAACAATTTTTAGTTTTCTTTACCATTGACTCTTCATATTCTGAACTCGATCATCACGAATTATATTTTCTATCAGTTGAGAATTATTCAACTCTTTAATTATATTTATCTCGTCCTCTATGTGGGATTATTTTTCATTAATGGAGGTTATGTTCAATTTTTCCAATGCATGGATCAATTTTGTATTAACTTCCTCAGTCACATCCTTCTCACAATCATTCCTTTATAATTCATCTTCAATAAAAGTTAGTTTTTAATTGCATTTAAATATAAACTCTTATTTTGATTCATCAACTAGGATGAGTTTCTCATCCTTGAATTCAATTTACAAATTAGACTCCTTGATATTCAAGGTGTCTTTATATGATTCCTCAAGAGTGTTAATCATCTCAGTGCGGACCTTTTCCATTACTACATTCTAACATATTTATTTTCAATTGTTCTTCAACATATGAGAAATTTTTATTGCGAAGTGATACAGTTTATTCATTGGCATCAATAATTTGTGAGATAAGTTTACATCCATGAAACTTATTTTCTAAGGCATACTCCATTTTTTCAGATTTTTTCTCAAGCAATGACTTTTCATTATATAGTCCATTGATAAAAGAAAATATATATGTGACAACATTGATAGGAACATTCTTTAGATATTTTTTTATTTTTGAATTAAATTCACTGAATGATTTAATAAATTTTTCTTATTAATGATTGAAAAATACCAATCAAAAGGCTATTTATCACCTGATTTAATAGATAATAATGATAGACTACCATTATGACTATATTCAGATTGTGATAAACCCTATTTCATCTTAAAATTATTTCATAGATTCATGAATCTTTCTTCTTTCTGTTCTTCATGGTTTATTTAGAGACCTCTATGTTTGCATTGACAGAGATAGGAAATGAACATACCATCTGAAACAACTATTTTAGTTCTTTGAATTCAAATATTCACTTCATATAAGTCTGATAAAAACAACTGGAACAATAAGATAGATCCAATAATAGGTGTAACATATTCTCTCTTACTAATTGATGTGTCCATTGGATCTTGAATGTACATTGAGGTGGGTGGGGGTGATTTAGTGTACAAAAATATTATCAACACTTCATTTCTTCTCTATTACACCTTATTAATTTGATCATCGACACTTGTTTTAATGAATGGATATTCCTTTTTTACAACCACAATTATACTACATGCAATATGGAAAGTAAATTTTGGAAAACACAAAATATTTTTACAAGGTTCTCCCTCGAGATAGGTGACTTTGTCCTTTCTGTGGTCTTGATGATTCCAGACACATATTCTCCACTAGAAATAAATCAAAAATTACAAGTGGGTTGGTCAAGTATCACCCCAAAAACCATCGTGGGTAGTTATGATCCTTTTCCAAAATTATATAAGAATCCCACCAATGTTCATTTTACTGGACTTCTACAACTGTTCTATAATTAAAATATTGAAAATAATGAGAAATATCACAAGAACATCAAGATGTTACTGCAATACAAAATTGATCCTCCACTTCAAGCCACTGAAATAAATCCATTCTGCAATTTCTCACTTCAACTAATTATTTACGATTGCCAGTGAATATAATCGAAAAAAATAAATTCAATTCATTTAAATATGTTCTCCTAAATTCATTGATGTTATCACTACCACATCAAGTCACCACAATATCAAAATGAACTAATAAATATACATCAATGAACTGTAAATATTTTTATTCATTTCTTCACTAGAAAATATTGATTCATCTCAACTCAAATATTACACCCAAAACATTGTGTGTTCTCCATGCATGAAATTATCATATAAAATGTATATATTTAATGCATGTAATTATCCCCAATATTTCTATGTTTTCTTTGTGAAATAAAAAATTCACCACTATATATATTCTCTTCAACTTCTTTGTGAAAGAACATAATGAAAGGACATACACGAAAATATTATTCTCACTTTAATCACCTTTACACTTTCATGCATTCATTATTTAATGATCATGCTAACTTACAATTTTTTATACAAATAACCGATACCGGATGAAATATTATTCATGTTATTATACAACCACATATGCATGATCTTAATAAACATCTTAAAACACACATTGAATATAACACAGTGTCAACTTTTATGTTTATTTGTACACACACCATGTATGAACATACACAATGTTTGTTTATCCAATATCATCAAATATTAAGTCATTACATGTGCATGGGAATGCATATGCACACATGCATTATACATTTTATGTCATGAAGATGAACACTTCCATATCAAATAATGATCTTATGTTTTTGGACTTCTCCTTAAAACACATTGTAGTTCTACCTTCATGTACGAAAACCTGAATGGGTTTTGGTTGCTAAGGTGTGCATGTATTTCCGCATAGGTTTGTGTGTTAATTGCATTATATACATTCTAATTCTTAATGAATGAACTGGAACCTTCTTCATGGAAGACAAGTGGGAACAAATGCATACTTCTTTTCACAAACCAAGGAGGCATGTAAATAAATCAACCTGCTGTTAATGAGGTGAATACTTCCTCATTAGGGTTTATCTCTTTATATTTGCACTGAGTCAGCAGTTTCATGAAAGTGGCTTCTAATCCCACTATGACACCAGTCAATGCGATGAACACTTCCCCATCATGTGTTATCTCTTTATATGTGCATTGAGTCTATTATTTCTTTTATGTAGCTGTTGAGTATGATATTACACCTATCAATGCGATGAACACTTCCCCTTTATAGGTTCTTGTCACGACCCGTCCCCCGAGGACAGTGCTCTGACTACCCCAAGACCACCTTCCATAGGCTAGGGGATGGAGACTGGAACTAAAAGAAATACTCTCTAAAACCGGAAGACATTGTCTTTAATCTTGAATAAACACATGTTCTAAGAACACAAAAAGAAGCAACTGTGAAGTAAACTACTGTAGTAAATCAGTGGTGAAAGTAAAAGGGGATGGAATAGAAGGGAAAATGTAAGAGTAAAAAAAATGAAAGAAAGATACAACTCAAAAAATGAAAATAGATATTGGTTCATCCTCCGAGGAACCTACCTGAAGGGTATGTATAGTTCACCTCCTCAGCACTCTTTGTCCATCTGTCTCCTCCATGTCATGTCACGTCAAATGGTCCACCTCCAAGCACCGTCCAGTCCTGACTCCCTCATCCTCTATTAATGTTGTATGTCATATTAATAAGACAGAACAAGGTGTGGGCGTAGCCAGTGCAGGGATTGGTATAACAATACTTAGTAGGGAACCTGAGACTCTCGTAGGTCTCCTAGAGTTGAACAAAGGAAATACCATAAAGCAGGGCCTCAATCTCAAAGCACAAAGCAATAAACATCAAATCTACATATGTATATTCCCATACATGTACCTATGTTATCAATACAGACTCATCTCATATATGAGGGATGAATACCAAAATGGTAACCCCACGAAGACAGTTCCACGAAGTTATAAGTAACACACATATATCAACATGAAGATAGTACCACGAAGGTAAAATTACCACACATATATCACCATGAAGAAAGTACCAAAAATTTAAAATTACAACATAGGTATCACCGTGAAGATAGAACCACGAATGTAAATGTACCACACATGTATCACCATGACGCAAGTACCACGAAGGTATAAGTCTTAGTTAAACAGAGTCTCAGTTAAAACTCAGTTTTCAGTGAAGTATAGAAGTACAAATGATTAGTCACGAATCTAGATATTCTTATTATGTCAAGAGGAACTGATACTGATTATACAGGGTCTCAACCACACATGATCGATTGTTACCAACCCCCGCAATGACCCACATAGGATTTGACCCACACACGATCGGTATGCACTGACCCACATAGCATCGCTGAGCACTAACCCACACAAGATCTGACCCACCGAGGATCTCTATGAATTCGTATAGCCAGTCACATATTCTCTTGGCATAGGAACAAGTAACCATCCCAGTCACAACTTCAAACACCTCGGCTGCTGGAGAACTCTTACTCTAATGAGTACAGTGGGCCTGACTCATCACACAGGGGAGCTTCCTACTAACCTTGGAATGTTGAGGTACTCCTCCTGTCATGTACCATGGGTCTACCATAACAAACAGAGGCTCTACCCATCGTGGGTCTGGCACATCACATAGAGGGACTCCCCACTATGTTTCATCCTCGGCACACAGATTTGCTCCCCACTGCACCTATAGGGACACTCCGAGTAGTGATTGTCAGCAGTCATCAAGTCACAACAGGTCACAGGGTTCCATACGCAGCTCATTTGGGTGAACCATTCCCCAAGCAATCGATCATACCACAACCGATTATAAGTCCCACGATGATGTAACCTAAAGGTCTGTCATGTCAGAAGGGTCCCAAAGCAATAGATGATGCGTCAATCGGACAGTCGGTTGTATGTTATTAGCGTTTTAGCTATGAGGGTCCTGTTGGATTCAGGGTTCGATCCAAACCGGTCATACTCCAACATTATCCAAAATCAAGTGGAGTATAACAAAATGGATTTCCTCAATCCATTGAATCTGGTGCTGCAGGAAGTTTTTCAAAAGAACGCTCAGTTCGCATATTATGTTTACAAAGGCATATCTCGGTCTATTTGGGTCCGGGTCTGGTCCGACCTGGACAGGGTCGACCCGAACTGGTTGGGGTCGACCCACCCTGACCCGGGTCAGGCTCGGTTGTCCTGGGATACGGTGGGCCTGGCCCGCTGGTCCATGGTTCGGCCTGACCCTCGAAGGGGACGACCTGACCTGGCCCTCAGAGTGCAGCCTGGTGGTGCGGTCCACCTGAGCTGGTATTGAAGGGGGAGCATCCCACTTTAGTTCGGAATGGCAACGAGCATCTCCTTAAGAATTTTCAATTCTCTGAGGGACCCGAGCAGGTCCCCTCGAACCGAAACGGCCGACCGGTGTTCTGGTTGTCCCTCCTCCTAGTGGTGCGGTTGCACGTCGCTGGTTCACTGTTGTCGGCATGTCTGACTGCACTTCGGCCATCGCCATGGCCTCCTGCATCACTGGCGGTGCAGACGCGCACCGACGCTCTACCACATGGCCAGCCGGATGACGGCTACTGCCCTGCACCACCGCAGTAGACGGGCCACGACTTCCTCTTCATTCGGCGGCGCGGACGAGCACCACCATTCATTCCTCGCGGTCGGTCGCGTGCTGGACGACACCTTCATCTGTGAGACATTGTTGCTTCATTCCATGCCCGAAAAATAAAATGATCCCATATTCTCAATCAACTAGTCATGGGCTCTTCATCCATGTCTCATACTCAAACAAAATCTGTTTTTCCAGCGTCAGTAAAAAAATTGGCATTGAAGAACGCACAAAGAACGTGCGAAGAATGAAAGATAAGAGTCAAGGTATGTGTGTGGGACAATGAACATGTTATTTTGGCCATCATTTTTGTGAAACAATAATATGAATAATTGATAAATAAATTCAATCATATATATGTACCCTACCTCAATATTCTGTTGGATGTGGCACAAGGATGGAGATGATGACAGTGAAGTCACCGACGTCCGTCGCTCCCACAACATGCTTCAATGTCGGTTCCTTTTTCTTCATCTGGAGAGCATTCTTTGATGGAGAGGTTCTTCATTTTGAGGGTGTTTCTCGAAAGGCTCTCCTTTGGAAAACACTTTCCCCACAATAGCTGTGGTTCCAAATTAATTGGTTAAGATTTAATATTGCCACATTAATGAAGAGATCCCAAGAGTTAACAAGTTGAATCATTTATATAGAATTATTGAATCCTATTAATTAAAAACGAATTTAGTTTAACATTTTGTTTAACATGGTATTTAAGGCCCAACATTAAATGCCCGACCACCCTCATGATGTCCCCACCTTCATGAATCAAATGGGAGATTTAAATTTCAAAAATAAAATGAATCATGTTTATTTTATTTTCTCACATGAAAAGTCCGAATACTAATTTCCACCCTCAGCCTACTATAGTCTAGGTGAAGGTATCCTTAAGAAAATATCAGCGCTGGGAGTTAAAAAGTGTCCTCGTATTTCAATTATGAGCACCGGTTGAAAAGATACAAAATTCCACTTGTGCCATTACTGAACGCACCCAAAAAAATGTTTGGAAAATTATTAACCGTCACCCTCAAACTGCGCTGGTCGATGTTAGGCTCTCCTTAAGTGAATCATGTGGCAAAAAACCCATCGGTACTCTCAGATTTAAAATCCTAGTTACCATTTAAAATTTATGGATTTTACAATAAAATAAGTGTCACTTAATTATTTTATTTACGAAAAAAACTAACTCACACTGGTGGCCTGCGCTGGCCAATGATAGTTTCTGCCTAAAGAAAGCGTACCCTCCCATGTTCAGAGGTTGTCTCAGATTGTTAATCCATGTAATGTTTGTGAGTTATAAGAATTTGAAAAATAAAATAAATTTATATAATTATTTTATTTACGGTTATGCCACTTTCGGGTTTTCTCACAGGAGACCTGCACCGACTAATCTTATGTACCGCTTAGGGTAGACCCACCATCCTGAGCGCAACGATGCCCTCAGATTTCTGATCCAGGTAACTGTTTAGGAGTTATTCCACATTTTTAGGAAAACTGCTTACACGCAGTTATTAAAGATTAAAAAAACATCGACATATCAGTTCATGAAATCCGGACCTCAGAATCATGCGTCGTCAGATTTCGCAGTCTCAAAATAATTCCATATAATTAAAAAAATTATAAAAAATTTCTGGGACATTACAGTTATCTTTTTATCTATGCATTGAGAAAACTGTTTCATGAAACTGGATGCTGAGTTAACATGTCCCATTCTTGTTCCAATGTTAGAGAATCTAGGACTAAAATTGGTGAAATGAGAAGAAACTCCATAATCACCTCACACTATCAAATTCTGTGAAACTAAATTCCTGATCCTAGGGTGGATAGAACCTTTCCAAACATAGTTTAAATCAGTGCGCAGATGGAGTAGAAGAGAGAGTGAATCCCCAATAGTTGGATGGAGTATACCAGTCCCCCCGATGATAGGAATGATGTTATAGGTATATGGTATAGTGATGATAAAGCATTATACCCTTGCCGATATTGGAGTTGAGTGAAATCTAAATATGTATGTATTGTTATTTTTTAACCAATTTTTTTTACAAATATGTAAGTATTTTTCTAGTGATTGTTTGAGTATATATGGTCATACTGGTATGTCATCACTAGTTTATAATGTCTATTGGATAGCTGGTACATGATGATGGAGAGGATGAGTTAGGCCATGTTTGTGGATCTACCATTTATGGATTTCATTAATATATTATATCATGTTCTATTTTTTTCCACCTTCCCAGTATTGTAATATATATTAATAAAGATTAACTATTATAAAATTTTAAAAGTTATTATATTATATCCCATTCTCCTCCTCATACTATATTTGATTTTTCATATGGATGTTTTGTTCGCTTGACCGGCTTTTTTTTTGGTGCACCCCCACATGCATGGGCCGGTAGTGGTTCCATAAAGATCGTTGAATTACTTTGGTGGAATGGAAGTGGTGTCACATCGGACTTCACTGATCTACTCATTCATTTGGGCATCAAATTTTCCAGATTATCCATGAAATGGATTAATGTGGGAAAAATCAACATCCCAAAATGTTCCATGGAGTCTGGGTCCTTTAATAGTGGAAAATGTCTGGATGTCAAGCTTCTAGGGAGTCGATGATGGTGATCTCTAGTGCTTGAGTGGTTCCATAGTCTTCAAGGGGTGAATGCTAGTGGTGGAGGATGACCACTCTATGTTTCCAAGGCAAGGGGGATAGGAAACATGCGAGACGATGTCATCCCGGTTAATACTGTTAATTTGACCCATTATTTTCTCCAACATCGAAAAGGGAAATGGGGACATGATGGTTTATTTTTCATGGCATGGGCAGGGCCTTACCAATATTCCCTTCAGTAATGACCTATAAAATCAACATCAATGAACAGATACTTCTCACATGAGCTCTCATTTAGCTTCATTTCCCTAAATATGGTTGGCTCCCCTATATTGAACTCAATATATATATATATATATATTTCAATGAACTTCAATGTTTAATTTCTAATAATTTGATCCAACAAAAAACATCCCTAGAACCTTAATGCATTGGATTTAATGATGACTCTCCCTACTGTATATCCAATCATCTCATGTTTGTTTGGATGGTTCAAATAATAACCATGAAGTCTAATAAAACTCCAAATACAAATACATTGTTTTTTATCAATTTGATTCAACTTCCACTTTTCAGTTTCAATTTCCCATAATTTTATAATTTAATGAATTTCATGTTCATATTCATTAAATATCCATTTAAAAGCATTGAAAGTATCTAAAGACATTGGATAGGAATCACAAACCCCTCGATGCATCAGATTTAATGGTTACTATCCTAGCATGAGATCATTTCACCTCATGTCGCCTTTGGTCAGTTCAAATAATAATCACGAAGTATAAATGATATTTCAAATAAAAAGACATCATTTTTTCAATTTAAATTAATTTCAATAATTTAGTTTTAATTTCAAAAAATATGACAAAAAAATAATTTCATGTTCATATTCATTAAAAAACCATTTAAAATCATCGAATATTTCTAATGGCATGGGAGGGGCAACCCAAACACCTCCATGAACGTGGTTTAATGTTGGATCTCCCGAATCGAGCTTGGTTCACATCATGTTTTCTTGGATGCTTCAAATAATATTCACAAAGTCTAAATAGAATTACAAATACAAATACACCATTTTATTATTAATTTAAATCATCTTCAATGTTTCAGTTTCAATTTCCCATAAATTGAGGAAAAAATATATTATTGTTCATATTCATTATAAATTCATTTAAAATCATTGTAAATTTTCTAAAGTCTTGGGAGGTTTTCCAAAATCCCTTCATGGATGGGATATAATGCTAGATCACCCAGCTCAAGCTCGGTTCACCTCATGGTGTCTTTCCCATTTCGAATAATAATAATGATGTCTAAAATAAAATTTCAAACAGAAATACAATGGTTTTATTAACAATTTAAATCATCTTCAATCAATGAGTTGAAATTTCCCATAATTTGGTAAAATAAACAATTTTCTGTTTATATTCATTAATAATTCATTTTAAATCATTACACTGTTCTAAATGCATGGGTGAGGCATCCCAAATGCCTCACTAATAGAGATTTAATACTGGCTCACACTGATCAAGCACAGTTCTCCTCATGTTTTCTTACCTGATTCAAATAATAATAATTAACTCTAAATAAAATTCAAAATAAAAATACAATGTTTTTTTAAATTTAAATCAAATTTAATGTTTGAGTTTTAATTTTCCATAATTTGATAAAACTAATAATTTCAGGTTCATATTCATTTAAAATCCATTTAAAATAATAGAAATTTCTAAATACGTGGGAGGGGCATCCCAAATGCCTCCACGAATAGGATTTAATGCTAACTCTCCCAGATCGAGCTCGGATCACCTCATTTTGTCTTCATTGGTGAAAATAATAATCATGTAGTCTAAAAAAATTCCAAATAAAAATACATCATTTTTTATTATTTTAAAGAAACGTAAATGTTTCGGTTTTAATTTCTCATAATTAGATAAAAATAATAATTTACTTTTTATATTCATTAAAAATCCATTTAAAATCTTTTAAAATTTATAAAGGCATGGGAGGGGAATCCCAAATGCCATGGTGCATGGGATTTATTGATGGATCTCTCAATTCGGGCTCAGTTCACCTCATGTTGGCTTGGCTAATTAAAACAATAATCATGATGTCTAAATAAAATTCCAAATATAAATAAATCATTTTTATAAATTTAAATAAACATTAATTTTCCTATTTCAATTTAACATTATTTGATAAAAAATAATCATATGTTCATATGAATTAAAAATCCATTTAACATAATTGAAAATTTCTAATGTCATTGGAGGGCATCACAAATGCCTCTATGTATGGGATTTAATGCTAGCTCCCCTGACATAAGATCAGTTTACCACATTTCAGCTTATTATAATTTGGGTTAGATGAAATTTTTTATTCATCAGTTCACAACACATTTATATTATTGTGGGTGGTAGAAGAAGAATATTGTGAAGCTGTTAGTTTGATGCTGGTAAGAGGTAAGAAGAGATATGTTCATGCTACTAAGAAAGTAACAAAGTGAAGAATATGTTTGTGGAAGAACAAAGAAAATTTGTGACATTAAATTGGTGTTAACTAGTGGAATACTCTCTCGGTGTTACAAACCATTATCAACAAAAAGGTTATTTTCTTCAAATGTAGTATAAATATCCATATAAGTGCAGTTAATCATTCCCTACCATTTTAATATTTTGAATTTAAAGTGGAAGGGTATTTCCCACTTGATATAACCATATTCAAATTATCACATTCTTGTGGTTGCATGGTCAGTATTATTTTCTAGAATATGACAAATACTAGATGTTACACCCCAAGCATCCATGGTATGTTTCACTTTGAATAGTAAAGTAGCTTATGGTGTTCGCAACATCGAGTTCTAGCACGCCACGACAAATCAAACTAGCTGTTATGAAAATTAATTTCCAGTTTTAGAAATTTTAGAAATTTTATTTTTTAAAATGGGTTTCACTTTAGGATTTGGAATATCAAAATTAGCTTAAGATTATTTTTTGGTATTTTTCAGAAAACTTTTAATTTTTGATGAATAGTGAAAAGAAATTCATTATTGTTTAAAACATACTTTTAATTTCAATAATTATTTATTTTATTTTAATTTTCATTAAGTAAAAATAGATACATAGTAACTATAAAGTTTTATATAATTCATTGGATTCATTTTATAATAATATTAGATGTATAAAATTTTATTGAACATTTTACCATCTTTTAACCACATTCTGGGAACATGTGCAAATATTCATAATACACAATTTTACCACTTCTATGAATTAAATTTCAAAAATATGAGAGACAAGGTTGAAAACTGTTTGTAAAATGTGGATCAATAAGATTAAAATATTTTTTGATGAATTGTAACTTTGGAATTTTATTTACCACAGTTAAAATTAAATAGGGTAATTAAAGGAAAAAATGAAATTATAATTACCCTAATACATGTACTAAGTATATTTAATAAGTTTATTTAGACAAAAATCAACCTTAGTAAAAAAATATGATCCTTTTTGTAAACATGGATTAGATTAGGACATTTATTATTATTTTATTTAAAGAAGAGTTAAAAGTGTTAAATTAAATGTTTAATAAAAAAACCATTTTTAATATAGGGTTATAAAAAAGATAAATTTGAATATAAATATTCATTAGAAATATTAATATATTTTCTATATAATGGTATTTTGTTTATAATATATAGACATTAAATAATTAAATTTATCTATAACACAATGATGATGTAGTAATTATCTCATTAATGAATGATTAAACTAATTGATATTAATAATATTCAAATAAATGAAAATTGATACTTTTTATTCATTCCACTAATTTTATAGGTTAAAATGGCATGTTAGGGTTTATTAAATAATTTTTTTCAAAGTGATAATGTTTTTATGACTTTCACAAAAACAAAATACTAAATTGTGTCAAAATTGACATAAATGAGTTTTTAAAACAAATACTATATTACTAATTGATATAATATTCATAAAATCTATGGTTCAGACAAAATACTTATATAAGGTTAGATATATCAATAATTAACCACTTGGGATTCTCTTTTCTTTTTATTGTAACTTTATTAAACATTTATTATAATTATACAAGGAGACATGGTAAATGTAAAACTATTTAACTAAGAGTTAAATCTAAAATATAAGGTTAATATGGTGACCTAAACTTGTTTAAAACCTATTGGATGACAATATTTCTACCCATATACACCTTATCTTCTAAATAAATCTGATTGGATCCATTAGAAACCGAAAATGATTTTATAATAAAATAATATTTTCATGTTTTCCTAAGGATTCCCTCACCTCTTATAAAAGGGAAATTCGCCTTCTCTTAATTTCACACCTCAAAAGTCATTTGGCTCAGCCAACCCCTAAAAAATATCCTCCAAACTACCCTCATGTAATCTTAGATGCCTTCCTTTGATCATAAATCCATCCTAATAATTCCTATTTATCAAATCACAAGGATGCACCCAAAGAAGAGGTAATAATTTCTTCACCGCTTTCAAAGTTATCTTCTTCTACCACTTCCTCTTTCATTATTGTTTTCATACCAAAATAATAACTCTACTACCCTATACGTACTGTGATTTTATTTTAATTATGGTACAACAATATTCATTATTCTATCTGTCCTATGAATGACAAAGTCACCCTACGTGCGTACTTACGGCTTACCATCTCAATGTAATGGTGTAGTTGTTATTCGACACTTTATTGTTTGGATGGTTATAATAATGATGTATAATTGATGTAAATAATTAATATAACATGTTAATGATTCTTTATATATTATATAACATCAAATTATATACGATTTCACCTTCAATTGAATGATATTGTTGTTCGTGCGTACGTATAGATTATCGTCTCCATGAACACAATGAGATTAATTCCACATCATAACCATTCAACAATAATTTTCATTTGATGAATAAAAATAATTTTTAAGAACTAAATATAATTATGGATATGAATCAAATTTATCTTGTCCTTAAGAAACATGGCTTATTTAACAAAACATATAGAGTAAAAAGAATCAGTTAACACCCGAAACAATGATGATAATGAAATTTTAATAACAAAAAATATTAGAATATCATATATATTATCATATTTATGTAAATCGGTTTTGTATAATTTAATAACAATTATTTAACTATTATAAAGGTGGTGAACGTACCCTCGACAAAGGAAAAGTACAGGGTAAAATTTTTTCATCTCACTTCTTATTCATGTGAGATTCATGTTATACTGCGACTACTTCCTTCTGTGTGGTGAATGTACTTTCCATGGTTGTGTTTTTTTTGTAATATACATTAACTTATGAGTATTCAAATCTTCATTTTATGATCCTTCTTTCATGGGGTGCATGTTTTGTATGTTAACAAATTGGTAAGAGAATTTATAATTTCAATTCTCACTCACTGGGTTTTACGAATATTTCATTGATCATTTTACTCCATGATTAGCTGTGAAATCACTATTTATTTAATTAGGTAGTAATTTCCACTCCCCTTTTTGTGGATATACAGTTGATACACATAATCAATCCCTTGATAAATTCTCAACTCATTTATGTGAACATGATAAGGGTAATCTTAACTCAATTTCCAATCATTGAGTTAAACATCCAAGCCATTGGTTTTGTTTTTATAAGAATATGTGTGAATGTCCTCTCATTTATTTACACTAAATACCCAATAATATTGTATTTATAATTTTCACACAAAAATTATTTCATTGATTTATCCTTAATCTAAAGATACAGTCTTTATAAGGGATTTCATCAAAATTAAGATTTCATTGAGACTTTTTTGCTTTTATGCGGTAATTCACTTTTATAAGGTGTACATACTATACTTGGACATAGTATATCATGAATCCATTTGATCTCATGATATTATTCTGTTTTGATTACCTCAATTATTTTTATTCAAGAAACTCTCATTTTGTTAGGAACTCTATCTAAAATATCATTTTATATGTTTTAATGATTTATTCTTCTAAATATTTCTCATTAATGTCGATGTTTTAAAAATGGTTTTACGAATTTATCTATATGGACATGAATATTTAATATTAAAATTCCTTCAATATTTTTCAATGTGGTATGGGAAACACTTATTCAAACAACTATTTTAAATTACTTCTTGATAAGTAGGCTGAATTTTAAATGTTTTCAAGAAATAGGGATATTTTTCTCAAATAGTTTTACCGATTATTCTCATCTATTTATATATCCCTCATCGTATATTATTATTGATAGATATTGATTTATTATAATACAATCTTCCATATTGTAATGAATGAGTTATGTTTGACTGTGGATGTGCTCTTTTTATACCATTCATTGTTTTTGGTTAATGTATTGACATTTCATATGATACTTTTAATACCAATGTTTAGATTATCTGTCTCCCTTTTCATATGAAGAATGAATTGGGCATTGTATGTGATAGGTGGGGCCCACTATAGCTTCTAGATGCATCGGTTGGTCTCATGAGAGAAACTAGTGTCTTGGATCAGGGCCTTGACAAAATATTATTTGTAGTCTTGACACAAGGCCTTGAAAATGTGGTTATGATGTATGAAATTATGCATTCTATCATTATGAAATTTTTATTTAGATTGCATTTTATTATTCGAATACTTGATTATCCTTGTAAATAAGTAAATGAAATTATTTGATTTATATTTTCCACATTATGCCGATGATTATTTTTAAATGGCTTCTGTTTTAGTCTTATACATTGCCTTAAATGTTTATGCTTATTTTTGATAGTTTCTATTATATTGTTATCATTATAGGGAATTTGAGGTCACCCATTTCATATGTTTTATTTTTTCCTGGATGTGAAGAAGTATATTAAAATTAACCTATAGTAATATGCTATGCGATATAGGACTTTTCAATGGAGGAACAATGTTATTGTTTTTAATTTTATAATTTAATGTAAAACTTATGTATGTATCTAGTACCTACAAGGATACTAAACATATAAATTTTTGGAGACTGGATTTATTGTGATCATTCCAATGTTATGTAATAATGCACATCTCTAGGTAACAAGGTTTGGGGCATTACAGTTAGTGTTAGAGGAAGTTTAGTACAAAAATTGGAAACTAGATTTAGAAAAACATTGATTAAGGAACATTACCCTAAGATATACATTGAGGATTAGTATAGAGGAACTTCTTAGAATTTAGGTAATGTATTGATTTTTTGAGTTTTTCAAACAAAAAATATCTATCAGGATATGAACAGGTAGATGCTGCTCTATCTCAGATGTACCTAGGAGTGAAAACTCTGAAAAGGAGTTTTGGGATTACCCGGGGTATCCTGGTAAATGACAACGGACCTTGCTACACTCTTGTTTACGACACTCCCGAGGGATATACATAGGACAATTCAAATTTTATTTAGAAACTGTTATGAAGGATTTTAATATAAGATGAGGCTAAATTACCATGGTTAATCCCAGGGTGTTTTAGATTGAAAATAAGGTTTCATGATATTCACTAAATGATTTTATGACTCACACTATGGTTTCTGGCTTTATTTAATGGAAGGATTCTAAGGAAGTCATAATGACAATGAACATGATTTATAAGGTGGGAACATTGGTGAAACTGAGTAACGAAATGGAATATAGATAGGCGTAAAATATATCATGTTCATCACTAATTGATTTTCAAAAAATATGATTAACAACATATACATTAAATAACTCCCAAACTCAGTAAAGAAGAGAATGGTGGAGAATGATAAGACCTCTAGCCGTGGAGACCATGGAGAAAAGAAAGCTCAATTTCCATCATGCACGAAATTTGGAATGGGACACCTAGAAAAGTGTCTAAATGGAACAAATAAATTCTTTATGTGTGGGAAAGAAGGACATAAAATAAGGAATTGATGAATAAATAATGAATATTACTATGGAAGAAAATAAAAATGATCCTAAGAATCCAATTAAAGTCATTTTCCACAAATTTAGGGGACCATGGAATTACCTGTGTCAATGACCTATTATATAGAAAAACCTCTTGGTCATGGAAGAACCTATGTGGAAATAATTGGATGAAGAAATTTTAAAACGTATTAATGATATTTGTTTATGGGACTACTTTGGAAGACATTTCCCTTGTATCTGTAAACGTGTAGTTTTTTATGTGTAAATTATATTTGAGGGAGAATTATCTTTTCATTTTTGGATATAATTATAAAGAACCATTTGGGTTTATATGATCCTTGAATTGAGGCAATTACAGGTTCTTACATTTTGGGATGAAAATGCGAGGTATGAGATTACATTTATGGTTAAAATATGTTAGGGTTATTTTTGGTGAATTTCTATCATTTTTGGGAAAGTTATCAAATTAAATAGTTTTTGAAAAAGTACAACACATAGACCATGTGACAACCAGTCACGTCATACAAAGAAATGAGAATCAAACCCACTACCAATGTGTGAGTGTGATTTATCACCTACCACTGGACAACGTGAAGTCCCTGGTTAGTAATACTAATTATTTTTAGTTATATGATTTTATGGACCGATAATATGTTGATTTTGGGAACTTATGCTTTATCAAATGTATATCCTTAGTATAGGAAAATGATTTGGTAATTAAGTGAAAAAAGTTATTTCAGAAGACGTTTTCGATTTTTGGAACACTATTTGCCAAAGGAAAATAGAATACTATTGGATTACATTTGAGGAGTAATGGTGGATTTTTTTTTTTGGAAGAATCTATGTTTTTATTGTGAACATATAGTTATTTGGGTTATTTATGGAAATGTTTATCTTCTCATAGAGAATAAGTGATTTGGTAAATTACTTTTATGTATGTGTATTTTGGAGTAGTAGATGTTATTTTGCAATAAATGTTTAGATTTATCATGGAAGACAATGTAATGAAATCCTTATGAATTTTGGGTTTAAAACATAGTTTGGATTATTTTTTATAATTATAATGAAATTGTATATTGAATGGTCTTTGTTGAACTTTAGGTATTGTTTGTTTAATTTTGGAGATTAAGAGTATTATTTCTTTGTCAAAAGCATTGTCCATTTTGGGGATAATCTAACATTGTACTAACCATTTTGGTTTTGGTTAATATCTAATGAAAAGGGAAATATATAGTTCATCCTTGTGGATAATGTGATTCTCTTGAAGTTTATTCTAGCACTTTATATGTGACCAAGTCATCTTGAATACTCATTTTTTGGAAAAAATATGAGTGAGTGGTAGAAATATATTAAAGGATGAAACACTACTTGTAAAGTATGTTTATCTCATTATGTTCTTAGTCAATTTCATAAATAAATTCATCAACATTATAAATAGATACTTAAAACGAAAAATGTTTTTCGTTTATTTTTCCTACTAGAAAACTAATGACCGTTTAACCCATAACAAATGTTTCATTTTTTAGTAGTCAGCTTTCCCTTAATCATGTATTCTATCACCCTCGATCAGAAATTTATGGTTTGTTTTCTCTTCCATATCCATGTTTTCCAACATGGAACCCATATAAGGGTTATCTCAGGTGATCTTTTTTACTTCACTTTCATTCTTTTAAAGTGATAGTATTGTTGACTCTTTTTGATGTGGGATTTCCACAAATATGTTTTGAAAAGTCAAACCACGAGTTTTTTTTCGAGATTAAATTTTGAGGATGAAATTATTTTGAGGGGAGAATGTGACACCCCAATCTTCCATGGCATGCTTCTCTTTGAATAATACAATATCTTGTGTTGTACGTAACTTCGAGTTCTAGCACACGATGACAAATCAAACTAGCTGTTACGAATAGTAATACCATCTTTTTGAAATTTTATAAATTTTATTTTTCAAATTGTAATACATTTTTGGATTTGGAATATCAAAATTAGCTTAGGATAATTTTTTTGTATTTTACTAAAAAGTTTCAATTTTATATGAGTAGTGAAAAATGATGAGTTATTGTTTGAAATTGACTTTGTATTTAAATAATTATTTATTTTATTGAATTTTTTATGGAAAAAATAGATACATAATTCCTATATAAGTTCAATATAATTCATTGGAGACATTTTATATTAATATTAGATGTATAAAATTTTATTGAACTTTTTACCGTCTTTTACCCACCTTCTCGGAACCTTTACAAATTTTTATAAAATTTATTTTTACCGCTTCTGTGAATTGAATATAAAGAATATGAGAGACAAGGTTGAAATCAGTATGTAAAATTTTTTTCAATAAGTTGAATATAATTTTTGGTGAATAGTATTTTTTAAAGTTTATTTACCATGGTTAAAAATAAATAGTGTAATTAAAAGTAAAAACGGTATTATAATTACCATAAGAGATGTCCTAATTCTATTGGATAATTGTGTTTCAACAAAAATCATCCATAAGAAAAAAACATGATCCTTTCGGACCACTTGGATTAGATTAGGACATTTATGATTATTTTATTTAAAGAAGAGTTGAAAGTGTTAAATTCAAAGTTTAATAAATAAACCATATTAAATGTAGGGTTATAAAAAAGATAAGTTTGAATGTAAATATTTATTATATTACTAAAAATATTTCATAAATAATGGTATTTTATTTATAATTTTTAGTCTTTTTGTAATTAAATTTATTTATGACACAATGATGATGCAATAATTACCTTATTAATAGAAGATTAATGTTAATGTTATTATAAATATCCAAATAAATGTAAATTTAGACTATTTATTCATTAAAATAATTTTATTTTTAAATATGACATGTTATGGTTGATTAAATAATTTTTTTTCCAATGTGAAAACCTTGTTATGACTTTCACAAAAACAAAATACTAAATACTGTCAAAATTGACATAAATGAGTTTTTAAATCAAATAATATATTATTAATCTATATAATATTTCTAAAATCTAAGGTTGTTACTTTGAACATAGATAATGTTATATATATCAATAATTAACCACTTGGTGTTTTCTTTCTATTTTATAGTAAGATTATTTACCATTTTTTATAATAATACAAGGAGACATGGTAAATGTCAAAATATTAAAGTAAGAGTTAAATGTAAATGATAAGGTTAATATGGTTATCTAAACATGTCTAAAACTGAATTTTTTAGATTATTACGACCCATACACACCTTATCCTTGAAATAAACCCATTTTCTTCCATTAGAAACCGAAAATGATATTATTATAAATTTATATTTCAATCTTTTCCTAAGGTTCCCTTCACCTCTCTTATAAAATAGAACTTCCACTTCTCTTAATTTCACACCTCCAAATCCATTTTCCCTCACCAAACCCAGCCAAAATATCATTCCCAGTACCCTAACATCATCCTAGAGCTCATCCGTTGATCAGAATGCAAACCTAAGGATCAATTTTGATCAAATCAAAAGAAAGCACCCAAAGAAGAGGTAATAATTTCATCACCTCTGTCAAAGTAATATTCTTCTTCCACATCCTCTTTATTTTATGATTCCATAACAAAATAATTAATCTAGTACCATCTACATAATATTATGTTATTATAAATATTGTAAAACCATATTAATTATTTTATCTATCAAATAAATGACAAAGTCACCATACTTGTGTATGTACGACTTACGTCGCCACGTCGTGGTGTATATGTTATTCAACACTTCACTATTTAGATGGGTATAATAGTGATTTATAATTGAATTAAATAATAAATATAACATGTTAATGATTCTTTATATCTGATATGACATCCAATTATATATTATTTCACCTTAAATTTAATGATATTGTCGCTCGTGCGTACGTACGGATTACTGTCTCCACGAACGCAATGATATTCATTCCACAACATAACCATTCAAGAATAATTTTCATTTGATGATTAAAAATAATTTTTAATAACTTCATATAATTCTGTATATTAATCAAATACATCCTGTCCATAACAAACATGGATTATTTATCAAATCATATAATGGAACACGAATCAGTTAACACCCGAAAGAATGACACTACAGACATTTTATTAACAAAACAAAATTAGAAGATCATATATAATATCATATTTATGTACATGGTTATTCTATAGTTTAATAAAAAAAATTAACTATTATAAAGGTGGTTAACATACCATCTACCAATGTAAAACTACAAGGTACGAGGTTTTCATCTCATTTCTTATTCCCGTGAGATTCATGCAATATTTCCACTATTTCCTTGTGTGTTCTGTATGTACTTCCCATGATTGTATTATTTGTGTAATATACATTAATTTATGGGTATTTAAATCGTCATTGTATTCTCGTTACTTCATGAGTTGTTTGTTTCATACGTTACCAAATTGGTAAGGGAATTTTTAATTTCAATTCCCTCTCATTGGGTTTTACGCATACTTCTTTGATCATTTTACACCAAGATTCTGTGTGAAATCACTATTTATATATTTATGTAGTAATTTACACTCCTCTTTGACTGGATATAATATTTATATGTATAATTACTCCACTGTTAAATTCTCTTGTCATTGATGAGAACTTCATAAGGGTAATCGTAACTCAATTTCCATCCATTGAGTTAAACATCCAAGGCAATGGATTTGTTTTTACAAGAATATGTGTAAATTCCTGTTGATTGATTTACACTAAATACCCAATCATATTTAGTGTAATTATATTTTTCACACACAATTATGTCATTGATTTTTACTTAATCTAAGGATATGCTCTTTATAAAGGATTTCATCTCAATATACATTCCACTGAGACTTCTTTGTTATTACGCGCCAATTCACTTTTATATGGTGTACATACTGTACTTAGACATATAATATCATTAATATCATTATTCTCATGATATTATAAAGTTTATATTTTCAAAATTATTTTGATTTAACCATCTATCATTTGGTTAGTAACACTATCTAAAATATCATTTTAAATGTTTTAAATATTTATTCTTCTTAATATTTATCATTAATGTCCATGCCTTAAAAATGGTTTTAAGGATTTATATATATTTAAATGAATGTTTTAAAATTAAAATTCCATTTAAATGTTTCAAAGTGGTGTGGGATGCTTTGATTCAAAATTCTCTTTTAAACTAATTCTTGATAAATAGTCCGACTTTTAAATCTTTTCATGAAAAAGCGGTTATTTCTCTCAAATATTTCTACTGATTATTTTCATATATTTCAATATCACTCAATGTAATTTATTTTCGATAAAGGTGGATTTATTATATTACAATCGTCCATATTGTATTTAATGAGTTATGTTTGAATGTGTATGTGCTCTTTCTATATCATTCATGGTTTATGGTTAAATTATGGACATTTCATTTAGTAGTTTTAATACAAATTTTTAGATCATGTTTCTCTATTTTCATATGAGGAATGTATTAGACATAGTATGTTATGGGGGGATCCTGTAATCGATCCTCAATGCATCGATAGGTCTCATGAGACAAAATAGTGTCTTGGCACAATTCCTGGACAAAATCATATTTGAAGTCTTGGAACGAGGCCTTGACTATGTAGTTATAATGTCCGACATTATGCATTCCATCATTATGAAATTTTCTATTGAGATTTCTTGGGATTGTTCGACTATTAGAATATACATGTGAGTAAGTAAATGGAATTATTTGATTTTTCATTCCCATATTATGCTGATGTTTATGTTTACAGGGATTGTGTTTTAGTATTATAAATTTACTTAAATGTTTATGCTTATTTATGATAGTTTTTGCTATATTGTTATCTTTATTGAGAATATGAGCTCACCCATTTCTTATGTTTTATTTTTCCTTGGATTTGAATGTGTATATTACGATAAACCAGTAGGTATAGGATAATGGATATAAGGGGGTTCAAGGGAGAAACAATGTTGTTGTTTTTCATTTGATATTTTAATGTAAAAAAAATGTATATATCTAGTACTTACAAGTCTTCTAAACTAATCTATCTTTTGATACATGAATGATTGTGATCATGACAGTGTTATGTATTAATGAACTGACTCTTGGAAACTAGGGTCGGTGAGTTACACAGAATACTCTTATGGAGTGGTGAGAACTTGTAAAAATGAATGTGGTTGTCTTTACTGCTTTAATATTCATTAATGTGACAGGTAAAAGAGAATAATATAATCGATGTCCTAATAAGTCAACTAGGTTAAGGGATAAAATGTGAAAATGGATTAAAAGTTATCCAACACTGATTCTCCTTGCTCTCAAGGTTAGGAATATCCCAAACTTGTACATTCACATGTATTGGTAAAAGCCTCACCTCTGTTAGATTTTCTAACGTGAAATTATCTCTTTCTAGAAGACTTCAGTTTGATTCCCGACTCAATAATGATGTGTAGTTTTAGTGAGGATTCAGAAACCTCTGAGAAAAATTATATACCTACGAAGACCATGATGAATAGGAAAAATAAAGATAATAGAATGTTAAAGGATAAGACCATCTTATCTAAATAAGTGGAAGTAACTATTTCTCTATGCCTTGGTAACAATGAATACATAGCAGACACAGAATGTAATGAGAAGGTGGATCAAGTTTCCACCAAGAATATGGATAAGCTTCTTGCCTCTAACGTGCATGAGATATGTGTTAGTAAATTTATAAACATTCCAAAACATTGAAATACTAGCAAAAGTGGGGATGGTGATCAATCTATGACTTCTCAAGAATTATCTTTTGATATATTAAGTGTTATTATGCATGGTATATCTGGATAAATATAATCCCTTGTTTGTGGAGTCATTCAATGCATGATGTAAGAGATCTCCCACCTGTAATAAGAAACCATTTTTTATAGAATAGATTTCAAAAAAATGTGTAGTGTCTAAAACACTCCAGATAGGTTGGATCCGTTGAAGAAACAAAGAGGGAACTTGAAATAATTTCCTCAAAATAGATCAAAGATGTTTAAGAGAAAGAGGTGATTAAAAAGACTCTAGAAGAAAATACCCATGGGAATGAAAATAAATTTAAATATATCACAAATGTAAATGGGTTATAATTGGAATAAATATCCAATAAGATCAAGGAATATTTATCTTTGATTCCAGATAAAGTTAAGCTACCTGAAGATAATTATTAATGAATGATGAATGCTTGTGAAGAGAAGATTATTACAATTGATGAAAAGAAAATCATCCAGAATAAGAAATGTCTAGAATTGGTAGCTCAATTGGCCAATCATAAGAAGACTCACAATAAAGATTCATAAAAAGTGAT
Organism: Viscum album; assembly: GCA_963277665.1. Classification (NCBI taxonomy): domain Eukaryota; kingdom Viridiplantae; phylum Streptophyta; class Magnoliopsida; order Santalales; family Viscaceae; genus Viscum; species Viscum album. The sequence goes on along the minus strand of OY728151.1, from coordinate 1,586,765,882 downwards.
AGATGCTACTGGTACTCAATGTCCATTGGAGGATTATAAAGTTAAAATACCTCCAATATGTGGTAACAATTTAATGACTTCCATCAATTATCTATCACAAGAAGCTAAGAAGAATCAGGTATAATTCATCCATTTGTTTACTAATGTTACTAATTTTATTATCATGAAAATTGAAGTTTTCAAAACAATTGATCACTTATGGACGAATAAAGATAATAATAAACCTACCACAATGACTAAGGTGGATAGAAAATAAGGTGTGTAATTGTTTCCCCATAGATAGAAAAAAATCATAAAGAAGACCAAGATGTTTGATACATAAGTTATCCGGAAATCAATACTTCTGGGACAATGTTAGTTCTTCAATATATTATCACATTATGAATTAAATTTTTTGTATAATCCTCAGAATGTAAAATTAAAAAGGAAGCCTATCTAGAGTATTATAAAGTGATAGAAGAAGTGGAAACATCCATATGTCCAAATTTATCTCAATAATGTAAAAAAATTTGATTGGTTGATATCATTGGTCATGTATGCATTGTTAGTGGTCACAAGGTTGGTACATTCTCATCTCAACATGTATCAAAATATGATATGAAAAAAATATCACAAAATATTACTTGGAATTAAGAAGAAATCTTAGGAAGATATAAGAATAATTTTTTGAATATATATCATCCAATGAAGGAACCTATGTATAATGGTGTCAAAACTGTGGATTCTAAATCAAAGAAGTTGGAGTCTAGTGCTTCCAAAAGAACTTATTAGAGGGATTAAAATCATAAGAATTCAAATTTATGATCCAAACATGCACCCAAAATTCATAATGACATGTTAGTTAGCTGGCCTAAAGATTTAGAAATAATGATAAAAATTGACGACACGGAAGCTAAAGATAGTGAAAAAGGGAATTAAAATAATCCACATGATAAATAAAAAATTCATGAGGATTTTTCATGAAAATGAAACTCTTGTGTTATTGAAGTTATATGTGAGATATGCAATAAATCTGGACACATTGAAAAAGTTTTTTTAAACTCACAACCAGTATACGAAACAATCTTCAAGGGGTTTAATAATATATCATACATGAAGACAAATAAGAAGAAAAATTCTATAAGAAAATTATAAGAGGATGTGACAAGATCCATGTTTCCTCATCATAAATCAGAACATATGTTTAGATTTTCAAGCATGATTACTAGAGAAAATGTAGGAACTTGGTTGTAATGATAATCTCAACCTTTCTATTCATATTAATGAAGAATGTATGATCTGACTCATTCCCTTAATCTTTTACTGTTGTATTTGTTCTTATAATTTAGGCAATTGAAGGTGAATCATATTCATAGGGGGATAATGTGATATGTAGTAAGTGTTGTAAAATCTTGATTGATAATATAAAGAAGATATAATCAGTGAATGATTCCTAAAATGATATTTAAATACAAATATAATGGAGGATCAACATTGATGTAGTTAAATAATGTGATGTCATTTTTTAGACAGTCAGGGTAATGCAGATTCCATATTGGTTTGATATTATTTCATTGTATTCATAATAAAAAATGTTATAGAAGAACATATTTGGTGAAGTTGAGATTTTTCTCCAATAAGGACAATCACAAGTTGAAGGCCCATTTAAGTGTATTCTCTATACTAGAATGTCTTAATTTTAAATATTGATGAGATCAACAATTATGAGGATAATGAGAAATGTTTCCCCTGAGGGCGATAAAAATGAATAAGCCTCCAGAATTATAATTTCAATTAATATCAAATCTGGTTATTTTATAAATTTCTAGAATATCATGTATTTGGACAAGGTATATCTCTATTAATTCCCTATCCTTGGTTATAAAAAATAAAAAAAATATTACAAATGGTGGTTAATTAAATTAATCAATTGAATAAGTAATTTGGAAGTTCCCCATGTTCTGTTATCCTACATATTGCACTTAAATATTTTTGATCTATTTATTGAAGTGACTGAAGGAGTTTGAGGTTTACTATTCTTAAAAATATTTATCTCACATATAGTAATTACATATAATAATGAATGTGAATAATCCATGAATAAAATTATATGAGTTCGTGTTTCCTAAGGTATCATGATTAGTTGGTAATGGGAATATTTTGTTTCTAAATCAAATCCTCTTGTTTTCTACATTGAGAACAACTTATGTTGACTTAGAGTGAAATGATTGATGGATCATTGATTAAGTATGGAATGATACCATTTTCCTATGAAATTTTTATTTATTGTTAATATGTGGGAGAGAAAGTGAAAAAAAAGTAAAAAAAAACTGTGAGAGATAATATAATAGTTCCACATATTGAAACATTCATTTGGAAAGAACATTTAAGGTATTCCCAACAAATACAAAGGAGGAGATTGAAGGGACCACATTGTGTATGGAATGTATTTTTTGTCAATGATTTTCATTGGAGGAAAATGATGATCAATACAATTGGAATATTACATTGATGTCAATAGGGTAAAGAAGATTCAATTTCAATGCAGTTTGGATGAAATACTCAAGTCATTAAATTCGATGAAACATTCGAATGGTTTGAATACTTTGAGTTTCATACTGTTAACTAATGATTTTTTATGGATTACTTCATAGTGATTCGTGGAAAATTGTTATGGATTACTTCATGGTGATTCCTACAAAATTGTTATGGGTTAATATAATTGGATGTCAGGCTCATGAAATTATCCATTTTGATAACAATGAAAATTAATGAATTGAACAAATGTTCAAAATACACATGTCATAAGTGACACATTTTTTACAATAAAAAAGAAGGATGAATTGGAGTTCTTTGGAATTTATATTCCAACAATTAGAGAATAAGATGAATTAATGGTCGTGAAATATTATAATTTTGAATGGGAACCATTAATGTTTTATCATATGGAACATTGAGATTGAAGTTTTCATGAAGGAGAACAATGCCATATAATTAGTGCATGAAGGCTTAACGATGAAGAAATTGTAATATGTATTTATATTTGAAGAGAAATTATGATGGTATTGAAGAGTTTTATAATAGTGTTCTAAGTGTTTGGTGTCCATGAATTTCAAAATTAATTCAATTATATAAATCATTTTTTAACTAAGTATTTTTTGGGGGTTTATTTAAAAAGTATGGACAACCTAGTATATTGGACATCCAGACTCAACTGAGAGCATATGTGGAACAATATGTCGACCAATCCTAAAGAAGGCCAGACATGCCAGCTCACAGGTAACATGGAGTGTCATGTGTAAGCCATGGTCATTCCTAGAGTCATGCATGTTTTGGGCCCATATCCCGCAAAGAAGTTGGTGAAGATCACACCCGCAGAACCAGTATGGGGCAGTACTGTGAGTGGGAGAGGATAATTATGAGCCTCTCCCTACAGCTCTAGATTTATGCAGCATGGAGAAACTACAAGAGGTTTTGACACAAGACAGGTTTTTATTCACACTGTACATCGGTTTAAATAAATGGAATGATCATTTTCTTTAATTTCATTTCAACCCTTACTGATTTAAATTCACACCATCCAAATTTATCATCCTTCATAACATGCTCATCTCCATATAACTACTTACTCGCCTCACATTGTTATTCATTTCCCTGATGTGATTTCCCCAACTAAGGAGTCATGGTATTTATGGAATCACCCTGGCTAGCACTGTTATACTACTGATATGGATTCTATTTCCCTCTTCCCATCGAAACATATGACATCTGTGAAACCTGAGAGTTTTCCTAAGCACCCAAACTCGGAGCACTACGAGAAAAGCACTGAAGATGCCTCATATAATTTTAATTGTGATATTCTCTAGGTGGTGTCATAAACTATAGATTCATGTGGTTGAATTAAACATATTAAAAACATCAAAATTTTCTCTTGGGTCTTGGAGGAAGGTCCACTGATCCAGCTGTCTGCTTTTGGGTCTCACTTCCACCTTGGAAATAAGTGTCCCACTTCTTCTTTCTCCCATTATTAGGGTTCCCACCATTTCTTGTAGGTGTCAACATACTTCCCATACCCACGCCTCATAATATGTCTATTTAAACCATTTTTCTCTACAGACCATATCTGTATAATTTGTTTTATGGATCATGAATTCTTTAAGTGAATTTCATGCCTCAACGCCGATTCAAAAAAAATTCCTTCAAAAATACACTCACAAAACTTCTGGTGCGAAGTATAAAAAACCATTAATTTATTAGTATACTATATCACATGAAGTTTATTTTACTTCAGGATGAAAAAGTCCATCGTTTGATGAATTATGATCATTTGAGGATAGAATTGTTTGTTAAAGAATCCCTCAAAATACCCTCATGCCATGCCTTGGTCCAGTTTAGCCCAATGTTCTAAATCAAAACACTGGCATGCAAGATCATCCAACATATACATCTAAAACTTTAATTTCAACTCTATTGTTGTTTCAAGGAAACCAATGATTCAATTAATCCAATTCAGCCACACATTAGCCATCTATAGCCCAAATTTACCATAGAATATGGGTGGATTCAACTTCTAGGTCTAGACAGATTGAACAATTTTCTTTTGTTCATCCTGTTAGATCCCAATATCCACAAATTGAAAATATTAAACTATAATCTAAATGAGTTATCGTTTCACCTATGGAACAGGTGAAACAACATTCTAATCAACTTATTATAGTCAGATTCAACGATTCCTACTGAGTGATATTTTCTAGAAAAATAACAAATGCCTCATGTATCACTCTATTGAAACTGAAGGCTATAAAATTTCATATTCGATCAAAGAGAAACTATCAAAACAATTCCTTCAAAAATTAACCATTTTCTACGTTCAACCGTTTTGGAAACTTTTCACCATTCTTTTGAAATTTAACTCGTTTTCAAAATACCACAACCAAATTCTTTTCAGAATTTCTTCATTTGAATACAATTTCTAATTTTTTCAAAAATAAAAAACATTTGTCACCAAATCCTAAATCAATACCCAAAATAAAATTGGAACTTTTTGTGAGAATTCATTTCTACAATGCATTTCATGATCTTCATGATTCTTAAACCGACTACAAGATGATTACACTCTTATATTTATGTCCAAATCAATTATATTCCCAAATCCTTGATATCTTGATGTTCAACATAAAAAGGTTAGCTATGTATTTTTGGCACTATTTTTCATCTCATGACAATCCTACTCCTTTTTACCAACCCAAATAAAGGAATGAACTAAAATGAATTTAAACTCCAAATCCAACACAACTTATAACATCTTTAAGTCAAGGACTGAAAAAGATAATACCACTGATTATGAAAAAATATTTAGACTGATGAAGACTGATACCTCTTGTAACATCCATCCCCTCCTCATTGGATTGAGCCGAGGTGGAATTTCAACTTGGCCTTAAGAGAAATCCCCAAGGAACCAATGGATGGAAATAAATGCCAAGGGATTCAATAAAATTGGGGGATGATTTTCCCATTAAAAATAAAAAATAAAAACTAAACATTCCATAACCATAACCACAATATGAAGTAGGATGACAATTTAAAACAACTCAAGAAATACGATTGATATCAAAACCAAATTAGAATAGATTATAACAATATAAGACTTCTAACATAAAAGCACACAATAAAAAATATAAACAACAAAGACTCATATGACATTAAAGTCAGCACTCCAAGGTCCAAATCCAACTCCATGTATCACATAGCACCACTAAATATGAGTTATGCTTTCCATTTACCTATTTTTTAATATAAAAAATCTGAAAAATCACCAAATTTCAAAATTAGGGGTCTGTAATGAAAGTAAGTAGATTTCCCATAATGACTTCCCTACTCATGCCGCTAGGATATAACAAGTTAGTAAAATTATATAAGAAAACTTATATAATTTTTTTTGAAATAGTTCCAAGTTTTAATCAAATCCAAGTAGTTTCACACCAAAATAGTTTCCCAAATACAAAAATTTTCCAAGGAAGGCACACAAATCATCCATTAAACCAATTTACATTTCATTTTGGCATACCAATTTCATCATTTGCTACACACACCCATGCAATATTCTCTAATAGTACCATACTCATGATAAGTTTATAATTCATCCACTAAGTCGTCATTATATGGCCAATATCCTTATTCCAAAATGACATACACCCCTTATCCAGGGTCACTCCCCTTTTTACCCCAATAGAACACACCCCCTATTCAGGGTCACAATGAAAGAATAATGTAACAAAAACCATGTATTTCATGACCATTTTAAAGTAACCAAATCATTCCATTTCAATAAAAATATTCTATTGTTGAAAAAAATTACAACAAATAATTTCCAAAATCCAAAAAATCCACATTTCAAAATAAACATTTTAAAATCAAGAAGCAAAGCCCTTTACATAACCAATTTCTGAAAAACCAAAAACTGTTAATAATGAAGGTTTCAGCCATGATTTTCAGAATAATTTCACAAAAAATTTCAATGCATAAAAATATTTTGAAACAAAGACTTTATGTTATAATAATTTGAATCTAGAGTGAATCCTCCATCGTTGTGAGTTTTGCTGAAAATGAAGAACATAATAAAAACAGCCACAAAATCGGGTTGAATCTCCCAAAAACACAACTTATATCTCTTCCCTATCATAAAAAATTCCATATATAACCTTTATTGGAAGTAAAACCTTGGATCTAACCACAAGGGAGTAGATATATGAATCTGATAGTGGGAGGATATTAGATTTAGGAAAAACTATGAAAAAATACCACATGAGAAGACTTTCCAATGAAATCGGTCTTCATTGCACTAAGAAACTAATTAGGATCACCTCCAAATTTATGGGGAATTAATACTAGACCTTTATGGGGATTAAATACTAACTTGGTGTCAATTTGGAGAAAAAATGAGGGTTTTAAATTTAATATCGACCCAAATCCACTTTTATAGGATATTGTTTTTAAACACTGCACATTTAGTTGAATGATTAGGAAAACTATGCACTAAAAATACGACATCCCATACCTTGTGAAGTACCTCACAGAGTTGGAAAACACATTTAGACAAACCATGAACCATCCATGAAAAATATAAATGTCTTACATTTCACGATTACTCCTGGGTGGCCACACGGTTTGTCCAAACAGTGCTCCTTAACTATACACCAACCCTGAGTCCCCTATCTCATTTTTCATGGTTTCCTATAGTATTTTCATGGTTTTAACTAACCATTATCCAACTATGAACCTATAAAAATTCCCCATAAACACTCCAAAATTCATCCAAACCATCCCAAACATTACCCGCACACTTTAAATACATAAAATACATAAATAAAATCTTACATGGAAGAAAATGGTGGTGATAAATTGAATGATAACCACAAAATATAGTTATTTCATGAATGGTTAATGATTAAGAAATGGTTATAATGAATTATATTCAAAAAAATTGTGAAGGTCTTGATGAATTATTATGGGTTCATAGAATTGGAAGTCAAATAGGAGTAATTATCCATGTTGTTAACTATGAAAATTGATGAACTGATCCTAAGTTCAAAATACATGCATATAAGAGATTAATTTTTTACAGCCAATAATATGGATGATTTGATTATCTATGTAATTTATATTCCAAAATGTACAAAATAAGAGGAATTGAAAGTCATGTAGTATTTTAATGTTTCATGAGAACCATAAAAGTGTTATCATGAGTAACATTGAGATTGTAGTTTTCATTATGTATAAATACACCATATAATTAGTGAATGAAGGGTTAAATATGAAAAAATGGTTAGTTGGAGTTATATTTGAAGATAAATTGTAATGGGATTGAATAATTGTTATGAAATCAAAGCATTGGATTTCACGCTTGATCAATTCTCCATTGTTGTTATATTTTACGATTTTTAAACTAATTTTAAGTTCAAAATACATGGGTCATAAGTGACAGATTGTTTACAACTAACAATAAGTATGGTTTAATGTTTTTTGGAATTTATGTTCAAAAAAGTATAAGAGAAGAGGAATTCATGGTCATAGAGTATTTTAATGTTGCATGAGAGTCATGAAATTGTTATCTTAAGGAACATTGAGATTGTAGTTTTCATGAAGGAGAACCAGACCATATAATTTGTGCATGAATGTTTAAAGATGAATAATGGTTACATGGATTTATATTTGAAGAGAAATAATGAAGGGCTTTTAGAATTGCTATGGTTTCATATCAATGGATATCCCGCTTGAAAAATTATCCATTTTTGTAAACTCTGTCAATGGATGAACTGATCCAAAGTTAAACATACATGTGTCATAAGTAAAACATTGTTTACAACAAATAATAAGGATGATTTTATTTTATTTGGAATTGATATTCGAAATAGTATGGAAGAAGATGAATTTATGGTCAGGAAATATTTTAATGTTTCATGAGAACCATGCAAGTATTAACTTGAGAAATATTGGGATTGTAGTATGCATGAAGGATAATCATGCCATATAATTAGTTCCTTAAGGGTTAAATATGAATAAATTGTTTGATATATTTATATTTGAATAGAAATTGTGAAGGGATTTGTTAATTGAACAATATAGTACTATTTGTGGTGGTAACAAGCATTTCATAATTAATTCCATTATATATATGGTTTTTTAACTATGTATTATTTGGGGGTTTTTTAAAAATTATTGCTTGTGCTAACAAGGCAACCTCAACCGAGAGATTATGTGGGACACGGGGTCAATGAAACTAAAAATTCCATACAGGAAATTATGCAGGAAAGATTTTGTTTCATGTGTAGGACATGGGTTCCCCTAGAGGCATTCCTGATATTGGATAATATCCCACAAATATGTGGGTGTAGAGTGCGCCCATAGAACCATTATGGGTGGTACAGGGTGGGGGAGAGTATAATTTTGAGCCACACCATGTCGCGCTTAATATTTATTGTGTATAGAAATTGGGAGAGATTTTGATGTGGGATGGGTTTTTGAACGTACAATTCACCGGTTTAAATAATTGGATCAATCATTTTGGAAGATGAGTTTCATGTGTTTATGAATAAATGAATTTGATATAAAAACCATAAATATGTAGGCCAATTTAAAATTAAGAATTCTATGAAATGAAGTGTAACTTAATGCATGTTCAAGGAATTAAAATCTAATGCATCATGGAATTTAAAGAGATGATTCACACAATATAAGGATTGTGATTTTAATGTAGTAAAATATTGTGATCCCTTTCCTATAAAAGGATAGAAACCTCAACCAAGATGTGCTACTATCACTCATATTATTTAAATAGATCTTTTTTCCAGAAAAATAGAGCCTCTCAAAACCACACTTCAGTGTGAGGAGGAAAAGAGTTCTATGACCCTTAGTCACCTCTTGAATAAGGGGATTCCACAAAACCAATATGGTTTCAAGAAGGATAATAATCTAAAGACATGTGGAAAGTACATACACCCTCATCTTTCTTTAGAAGGTGATAATTTATTTGAATCATTCTACGTTCACAAATAAGATATAATGATAACATGAAACTAGTGTGTAAACACCATTTTTATGACTGGTGAAGAAGAACTAGTTCCATGACGATTACTGCTTAACCCAAGTGCATGACTTTTTTTACAACCATTACATTTCATGAAGCTATTCAATTATAAACAATTACATGGAGATACTACATATATAGTTGATACACACCATACATAGAAGAACAAACCTACGTAGATTCTCTGTACAAAGGGAACCAGACATGCACCTAAGTGTATACATGAATGAGTAATAAGAGGAACTCAAACTGTTCGGGTTTTCATATGACAACAAGTGTATTCATGAACATACTATTAAGGAGACAATATTAACTCCGTTCTTTTATTGGTCTAATTAATAAATAAATTTTAGCTTCTGGGCCCTTTTGAATACATTTAAACTATGAAAAAATAAACATATATTCCATATAAATCCAATCATCAATAAGATTAATCATACTTCATACAACATAAGTAGTATTTTTCATGGTTCACATTCATGTGCTCCCTCCATGCACAATATCCACCTAAGGAGACATAACTAATATTTTTCATGGTTCCACTATATGTGCTCTCAATAAGCAATCCCAAGGAGATATTCCCCTTTTCTATAGGCCCTTTTCACATTTAATCATTGAAAAAAAATATTCATATAAATCCAAATTCACAATAAGATTTAATTCCAACCAAAAAATATAATTATTCAAACAACATAACTAATATTTTTCATCATTACACTGCCTCTATATGCGCTCTATAGGAGAACACTATCCACTCTCTTACATGGGAAACCCATAATGACTGAATAGGTGTCAACTTCCCACCTAAGAAGTGTCAGTTGTCCCCCCTTGAGCACACTAGCCACTCTCTTCCTCTACCTTCCCATGAGCACACTTTCCCTCTCTTCCTCTGACTCTACATGAGATCCCTATATGACCTTCCCATACAATTATACCTTGAATAAAAATTCATTTCATATCATGCCATATTCACACTTAGATTTAATTTAAACCATACACAGTCATTCATCATAAAACATAGCTATTTTTTTATTTATTCCTATGACACTACATGCACTCCCTAGGAGAAAACTAGCCACTCTTTTCCTCATCCCGAAAATAATGGAATGGTGGGGGTGAACTACCCACATATGTAGTTTCAATAGTCCCCTTTTCAAAAGACCTTGTTTTACATTTAAATAATGAAAAAAATAAAAATTTCATAAATCAAAATTCACACTAATATTCAATTCACACCATTCACAAACATTTTTCATTAGAAGAAACTCTTCCAACCAAATATCCTTTATAAATAATGTTTAATTCCCAATACTAATTAAAAGGCATAAAACCATCCTTCAATTACCAGCACATTGAATTTTTATCAAACAATATTATTGACAACAATTACAACACAAATATTACATTAATCAATTTTGGATCTTAAAACTCATCCTTTGGTTTTGTTTTAAATACCTATTTCACTATGAAATTCAATGGTTTATTCTTACACATACAATAATTTCAGTGATAACTATGGGAAATAATGCATAAACTCAACTTATTCTATAAAAACTGAAATCTTCTTTTTCATTCCATTAATCTCCTCATGTCATAAGAGATGTCATTTTAGAAAAACCAAAATTGGTTTTCTTGAGATAAGAACATAAACTATATTAAAGGAATGAGTTATAAATTAATATTATCTAATTTAATGTGGAAAACCCTTATGTAGAAAACTAAGCTGATCAATTTAGACATAAAACATGACAATATTAATTTTAAATAGGATGCCAACAGTAAAACATTCTATTAGAATTTGTTCAAAAGTTACTAAATTAATATCATATATTCATCTCAATAATAAAATTGAAAACATTCAATTACAAGAATTCACTTCCCCTTTATTATCAATTGATATGTGTCTCCCCTTATGAATCAGAATTGTTATTCATAAAAAAATAGTAAAAATCACTTTATAATGACAAGATTCAATTTTGAGGATTTTAATATATCAAATAAATCATATAACAGAACATTATATATTAATGTGATACCATTTTTGGTCAAATATAGTATTTTTTAAACATTTCTCCACCTTAATGGATGAGCTTCATCCATCTTCTTCATCATGACTATCATTCTTCATGAATGATCTTCATGAAAACTTTTATGAGAAATTTTAATAAAAAACTCCACGATAGATAGAATTATGAATGATATATAATATTCTCAAAGAACTCAAATCATTATGAATACCCCTTAATATATTCATCACCTTCAATTCCTTTCATAAAATAAACAATCACAAAATATTCAAGCTAATATAGTGGTTCACAAATGATTTTCAATTAGAGAAACAAGGATGAGATTTGACTCATAACCTTGAAATTATTTTCAATTCTACTCTAGATTCATGAAAACCCATCATTCTTGCTACTTAATTGAATTCCCAAGGTTTAACCATTAAGTAAATTATGGAATTCTTTATTTCTTCATCTTTCATATTAGATGGAATAATCTTCTTCACATTAACAAGTAATTAACATTTATTCTTTTATTTCTTCTCTTATTTCTAATCCTATTTCATTTGATCTAGCCATATGATTAAACATTGTTTTTTATATGCTCAGACTTCTTCTTGTGTGTATGATCCATCTTTAGAATTGAATTATTAATACTATATGTTATTGGTTCTATTCCATTTTTCATCAATAGTTCTATTTGTTTAGGAAACAACATCATGTATATTTCAGAAATATTCCCTGACATTCTAGACCTTCCACACAAATATTCAATAATCATTGTGTCTTCCTTTTATACATCCTCTAAAAAAATTCAAATTTTTGTTGTGATTGTGAATCATTAAATAATTTTTAATTTGTTTCTACGATTGAATTTATTTTCTACTTCTGCTCGCTTCCAATAGCATTTTTGTATATAACATGTTTTTCAAGATCAATTATGGGACCTCTACTTCCACAGTATAGGAACGTTTAATTTGTCATGACATTCATAACATCATTCTTCTTGGGTGTAGGTTTCTTCAAAGTTATCTTAGATCTCTTCTCCTTCTCACAACCTAGAGAAGTATTTTCTTCTTTTATTCTATGCCTCTGCATATGTTGTGGACTTATCATCACATCAACAAATGCATAGTGTAGGGTTAGTAAATATAAACACTCTTTATAATTTTGACCAAATATGTTTCCATAAAAATAGAAGTATTCAAGTCACTCAAATCTATTATTGATAGATAAATTCTTCTTCATCTATGAATTATGATTAAATATTGTAGGATTTCTCCTCACATCAGATCTTCTCCACCTTAATACAATATTTATTCAGTAATATTAAATTGAAAAATTGTGACATGATTCAATAACCCGATGCCCAAATTTCCAACAACACCAATAATATCCAAAATATGTTGATTTATTCTTCTTTCATAAAATTCAGTTAGTTTTGGAATCTTATATCTTTTGGATAGTATGATACTTCTTCTGAGATCTTTGTATAGAATAATAATTCCTACTCTTCTTCATATACACATTTGATGATAGAATAGATTTTTCATTAGTCTTCTTCATCGATGATTTTCTTGAATTATTTTTTTAACACATACATATAGACGAAACAATATTAGTACAAATTAATTATTTTGGATCAAGGGTAACATGATTCAATGATCTTGAAAATGATTTATCATTAGATATTTTTAGACACTTTTTTTCATTTGTAATGGTATTGTCTGAAATAAGACTCCTTTACAAATTACTCATTGAATATTTTTTGATTTCATCATTATATAAAGATTCAACTTGGAAGATCTCTATATTTCTCAACATGATGTCCAACTCATGATATTTCAGATTTAGAGACTTCTTATGGACTTCAAGTGATTTCAACAAATCTTCACATTCTATCAAATTTTTCAATGTCACTTCCAATTCAAGACATTTCATGTTGATGAAATTTTTATCATCCTCAACAATTTTCAGTTTTCTTTCCCATTGAATCTTAATATTATGAACTCAATCATCATGAATATGATTTTATATCACTTGAGAATTATAAAACTCTTTAATCATATTTATATTATCTTCTATATGGGATTATTTAACATTTATGGAGGTTCTGTGTAATTTTTCCAAAGCAGGGATCACTTCTATATGAACTACCTCAGTCACATCCTTCTCACAATCAATCCTTTATAATTCATCTTCAATAAATGTGAGGTTTTCCTTGAATTTAAATATAAAATATTCTTTTGATTCTTTAACTAGGATGAATGTATCATCCTTTTCTTTAATTTAAAAAGTAGAGACCTTGATATTCGTGGTATATTTATATGATTCCTCATGAGTGTGAATCATATAAGTATGGACCTTCTCAGTAAACACTTTCTCAAATATTTTATTCAAATTGATCTTCAACATATATGAAATGTTTATTTCAAAGTGACACAGTTTATTCATTTACATCAATAATTTGTGAGAGAATATTACATCTTTGAATGTTCTTTTCAAAGTATTTCTCCATTCCCTCTGCTTATTTTTCAAGATGTTACTTTTCATCATATAGTCCTTTGATAAAATAAAATATATCCGTGATGAAATTTATAGGAACATTCTTTAGATTTTATTTGATTTCTGAGTAAAAATCACTGAGTAATTTAATAAATTATTCTTCATTACTTCTTGAAAATATAAATCAAAAGGATATTTATCACCAAATTTAAATGATACTCATGATAGAATACCATTATGACTGCATTCAGATTGTGATGAACCCTCTTTATTCATCATTATTGGTTTTGAACTTGAAAAAATATTTGATCTTAACCTATAAAAATATAAGCCCCAAGGCTGATCCATATTTCTTCTCCTATATTTTGAGAGCTGTTATTTTTCATGAATAACAGAGCATCTTTGTGCTATTGTTTTGCAAAGGGAAATCAAGATCCATCAGCCTTTTGGTTTTACTAAGTAGAGAGGATCTCGAAGGCCTTCAACAAGTGAAATACATTCTTGATGATTCTCTTGAACAAAAATACCCATGAAATATCTAGTTTTATGGAGAAGATCCACAAATACGTGAATCATTTACCCAAACACATGTCGTGATTCCTGATGGTGATCTTGCAGGCACACAAATTGTGCATGATAGCCCTTTTCTGATATTTGAAGGCATGAGAATCATGTACAATCATGTTTTCACAAAAAATACCCACACATCCATTGTGCGTAGAAGAACCGTACACCTATTTCACGAAGAAGAATAGTGAACCCCTCAATTTCATGAATAGAAGGAAAACATCCTCATGTTTCATGTCAATAAGGTATATACTTTGTGCAGGGGTTTTTATTTGAAGAAGGGGGAGTAATCATGATTATAGGAGGTACATATATGCATGAAATTCTGTGCATTATTTGATGAAACTCTAGGCCTTTTTTGTGTGAAGAAGATGCAGTACCTGTGTTCACATGTGAATAAAGCAGAAGAAAATGTTAAAAGGCCTACACACATTCTTGTGCATATATATAGAATAGAAGAAGTGAATAGTTTGCTCAGTTTGTTTGAGAAAATGTCATACTACAAGAATGAACTCAGTTGAATAATTTAAATATACCCGAACCATGTGAAAAGGGTATAATACAAAGGGAAAATAAAAAGGGGAAGTGTGTGAATTCAATGGTTTGTACCCTTTAGGTTTTTCACACAAGAGTGATGAATTGGACTGTGCATGCACTCTCTCATGCACATTCATACGTTGAATAATATAAAGTAGAGAACGAATATAGTGGGTGATCTTGTGTAAATAATTAGAGGAAGTGAAAAAAGGGGAGGAGTTCATTCAAATTCTACATGAATGATTTCATGCAAACATGAAAATAAGAATGGATGAGTAGTTAATTTTGATGATTCCCAGTAATCTTATCCTCATTATTTGAACAATCACATATGTTATTGTGATTCTATAAAATTGAAGAATAATTATTCATCCTTTTAGTTATTTCAATAAAGAGGATGAAATAAGAAGTGGAAGTCTGCATTTGGTTTTTCACAGAAGAAGATAGAAGAACTGGTTGGTTACATTCATGCTGCTAAGCATGTAATAAGTGAAGAATGGGAGATTAAGTAGCACTATGATGTCAAACAGATCTCAAAATGTGGAATAATCTATTTTTGTTTCAATCCCATTTCAATAGGGAGAAGACTATATTTGGAGTTACTATAAAGATTCATCAAGGAGTTATAAGTTTTACTTGGTCATCACCAGTTAAAGAATGTAGAATTGTTTCATTCCCCCTTTAAAAGTGTAGGGACTCACACTGGCTTAAGGATTGTTTTATAAGCCAATCCACTGTATCATATTCCTATATTATAGTGGAGAATCAATGTAATGGCCATACTCTTACATAGAAAGGATGTAGCTACTCTTATTGTGTAATAAAACTTATAAAAATATCATGTGCCTATTTTTTCTACTTTTGTATTATTGCATGAAATTGAGATAATATTAAAAGAGAATCAAGATCCTATCAAGTCAATAAGTACATGGATAAAATGTTTTGATTGGTTTAAAAATTCCCCAACACTGATTCACCCAATCTATTAGTGTTAGGCATATCCTAAACTCGTCCTCTCAAAGAAAATCGACACCGCATTATCAAATAATATCGTAATTATATGGAATTATACATCCAATACACTATACTTATACATTCTTGTATGAAAACTCAAATTGTTATTGTATGTAAATTCATGCAAGTATTCACACTTGGGGTTGTGTGATTCTCACTATATACTTTATACTTCTTAACTCATGTAGTATCACCTTCTTTGTGAATGGCCAGAAGGAATGGGTTATTAGTGATTTTTGAAAACCAGGGAGGCCTATAAAAAAATCAACAATTTGTTAATGTGATGAATACTAACCCATTATGGTCTAGTTCGTTGTCTTTTCACTGACTCGGTTGTTTCATGAAAGCTACTGTTGAGTCCATTAGGACGTCTGTCAATGCCATGAACAAATCCCATTTATGGGTTGTCTATTTATCTATGCATTGAGTATATTATTTCATGAAATTAGATACTAAGTCTTGTGTCCCACCTATCAATGTGATGAACACATACCATTTATGGGTTCCATCATTATCATTTCCATAAGTCCACTGTTTCATGAAACCGGATGTCGAGTTATCATTTTCCAGACATATTCCAATGTCACAGATGCCATGAATGAACGCATGGAATGGGGTAGAAGGTCAACGATCACCACAAAATATCACATTATTTGAAACCAAATTTCAGAACCAAGGGCATATAGATCCATGCCCATTTCAAATATAACTTAGATTGTTGGAAGAAGGGTAGAGATATTGAGGTCCCAATGGTGGGATGGAGTATACCGGTCCCCCTATTGATAGGAATGATGTTGGAGGGGTACAGTATAGTAGAGAATGATTATTTTACCCATACTGAGATTGGAGGTGAGTGAAATATAAATATGTGTCTATTTTTAATTTTTAACCAACTTATTTTGAATATCATCATGTATTTTTCTAGGGATTATTGGGGTATCAATGGTTATACTAGTAAGTCTTCATTGTTGTTACCAAGTATTAGAAAATAGGTGCAGAATGGGGGAGAGGTGGACTTAGGTTGTGTTGGTGCATCTACCATTTTAGGATTTAATTAATATATTATGTCATGTTATATTTTCTCCCTATTACCATGTACTGAAATATTTACTAACATAGCTTAACAATTTTTTAAAATGAAGAATCTATTATATTTTATCTCATTTTCCTCTTCCCACTGTATGATAATTGTCTTATGGTTTTTTTCTTTTCTCAATTACGGTTCTTTTTTTGTGATCCCTCCACATGAATGAGATGGTGTGGGTTCTAGATGTCTTGTGGCATTGCTTCAATGGTATGGTAGTGGTGAAATATTTTTACATGGTACTTCACCAAGCTCCTCCTGTATCTGTGCATCGAAGTGGCCGGATTAAACTTTAAATGGATTTATGGGGGATATATCAACCTCTTTATAGGGTCCATTGAATCTGAGTGATTCATCAGTTGGAAATGGATAAATGTCGAGCTTCTAGGATGGTGAAAATGGTTATATATGGTGTTACAATGATGCGAGAGTCATCGCGGGGCAGCTGTGAGTGGCGAAGGATGGAGACTCTTTATGTTTGAGGTGTGGGGGACCAGGGTCATGTAGGATGATGTCATCCCAGTTAAAAATGAATAACTCATCTATTATATTCTCCCACATCTAAAAGCAAAATGGGGAAACAATGGTTAATTATTCAAGGTGTGGGATGGACATTATGAATACGTCCATTGGTCATGCCATGCAATATCAACCTAAATGAATATATACTTCTCACACGACCATAAATTTAGATTCCTTTCTCGAAGGACGTCTCTCTCTCCCATCTAGAACTTGTTTCACCTATTGTGATCTTGAACCGTTAAAATAAAAATTAGTAATTATAAATAAAATCTCAAATACCAATGAAACTTATATATATATATATTCCAATCAAATTCAATGTTAAAATTCGTATAATTTGATGAAATAATGAATTTCCCTAGCATCTCCATGAATGGGATTTAATGATGTCTCTCCCTACTCCAGATCTAGTCACCTCATGATGGTTTGTCTGGTTAAAATAATAATTGTAATGTCTATAAGCTTCTCTATAATACAAATAGATTTTTAATTCTTGATAACATCAGGGATGTATGAAATTAGAGTGGTCATAAGGATGGTACATGATCATCTCAACATGTTTCTAAAATATTATAAGAAAATAATATCACAAAATCTGACATAGAATGATGAATAAACCTTGGGAAGAAGTCAAAAGAATATTGGGAACATAATCACTCCCAGGAAGCTATCAAATACGAATGGTGAGAAATTCATGGATTTTAAATCAAATAATTTAAAGGGTAGTGCATCCAAAATAACTACTAAGAGGGATGACACTCAGACGAAACCATGTGGAAGATCCAAACATGCACCCAAATTTTCAAATTACATGTTAGTTATCGAGAATGAATATTAGAAAAGGATAAGAAAATGGAATATGAACAACATAAACATAGTTAAAAAAGTGAAATCAAATATCCCACATGATGAAGAAAAATTTCACGAGTGTTTTCAATAAAATGTAACACTTGTGTTAAAGAAGTTTTGTGTGAGAGATACATGAAATATGTTTCCATTGCAAAAGGTTGTTTAACATTACAACTAGAACATGAAGTAATACTAAAGAGGTGTAATAATGTATCATACATGAAGTCTATTAAGAAGAAAAATTCTACATGAAAATTAGAATAGGATGTGGAGATATCCATGTTGCCTCAATATAAATTAGAACATATGTTCAGATGTGAAACCATGAAGACTGGAGAAAATGGAGAAAAGTTTTTAGGAGATCATCTCTACCATTATATTACTATTAATAAATAAAGGAGGATCCACGTTATTCCTTTATTGTTTGAGTTGTTTATTTATTTTTAAAATGCATGGAATTGAAAGTGAATAATGTTCATTGGGGGAGAAGATGATAAGTATTATGTGTTGTTAATTCTTGATTTCTTAGCCAAAGAAGATACCATCCCTGAATGATTCCTCAATTGATATTAAAATAATAATATGATGGAGTATCATAATAGATGATGTTAATGAATGTGATTCCTTATTATATATAGCAATGATAAACAATATTATAACTTATTTTGATCTTATTTCTTTGTATTTTGTAGAACAAATGTTCTAGAAGATTATACTTGGTGAAGTTGTAATGGTTTTTCAATATGGAATATTACATGTTGAATACCCATTCTTATGTATTCTCCATACTAGAATTTCTTGAAATTAAATCATTATGAGATTAACCATTATAAAGATAGTGATAAATGTTTTACTTGAGGGGGATACCAATAAATAATAATCTAATATTATTATTTCAATTAGTTTAAAATCTGATTATTCTATAAATTGCATGAAGATAATTTCATTAGAAAGGGTATGTCAATCTTAATCTCTCATCCCTGGTTATCAAAATTAATAAACTTTTTACAAAGGTGAAAATTTTAATTAATCTATATTATATGATATTTGTAAGTCCCCCAAGGTCTCTCAACCTACCTATTACACTTAAATGATTTTTATCTATTTTTTGGACTGAGTGTAGGAGTTTCAGGTTTATTGTTCAAAAATATATTAATCTAACATCTAGTAATTGAATCTTAGAATTAATTTGAACATTCTTTGAATACAATTATATGGTTTCTCATTTCATATGGTGTAATGATTATTTGGTAATGGGAAACATTTTTTTTATAAATCAATTCCTCTTGTTTTATACACATAGCATAGCTTAATTTGACTTAGTGTGAAATTAGTGATGGAACATTGCTTAATTATGGAATGAAAACCTTTTATACAAAGAAATTTTTATTCCCTATCAATAAGGGGGAGAGAAAGTGAAATTAATTTTTTAAAGGTAAATGGGATATATAATATAATAGATCTACATATTGAAACATACATTTATAACTGAAGGTATTTATAATAAATACAAATGGGGGAATGAAGATCCATCATTTTGTATAGATTGTATTTATTGTCAAATGATTTTGATTGGTGTACAATAATAATCAATGCAATAGAAATATAACATTGATGTGAATATGATGAACAAGTTCAATGTTAATGGGGCTTGGGTGAAATCCTCATGTATATAAATTCTATGAAACATGTGAATGGTATGAAGACTTTGAACATTATGGAGATGTTTGGAGAATTGTTAGGGATTTCATCATGATGATTTCTAGAGAATAGTTTCAGATTCATTCACTGTTATTCCTAGATAATTGTTATGGATTCAGTGTACTAGTTGTCACACTAGATTTATTTTCATTTTTTTTTTCTCTGTTGATTGATGAACTGATCCAACGTTCATAATACATTTGTCATAAGTGACACATTGTTTAAATCAAAGAAGATGTTTGATTTTATGTTCTTTGGAATTTATATTCCAAAAATTATATAAGAATACGATTTGAATATCATGAATTACTTTAATGTTCCATGATAACTATAAAACTGTTATCTTTTGTAACATTGATATTTTAGTTTTCGTGAAGGAGAAACAAGTCATATAAATAGTTCATAAAAGTTTAATGATAAAGAAATGGTTAGGAGGATTTATATTTGTATATAAATTATGAAGGGCTTGAATAATTGTATACTAATGTTCTAAGTGTGAATGTTGACATGCATATCATATTTATTTCCATTATATACTAGTTTTTTTGACTAATTATGTTTTGTTGTTTATTTAAAAGTATGGATAGACTACTAATTTAAACATTCAGCATCAACGAAGTGCTTATATGGGACAATAGGTAGATCGGACCAAAAGGGGGCCAGCGAGGCTAGCTTGCAGGTGGCATGGAGTGTCGTGTGTAAGCCATGGTCACGGATAAAGGAATGCATGATATGGTCCAATATCCTACAAAGAAGTGGGTACATAGCATTCCCACATAACTAGTATGGGTTAATACTAAGAGGTGGAGAGGTGAATTTTGAGCCTCTCCCTACATCACTTGGTTTATATATCATGGAGAAACTGATAGAGGTTTCAATGCTGGATAGGTTTTTATACACAATGTTCACTGGTTTATATAATTGGAGTTATCATGGTTGTTCTACACACCCCATTCAATGTTGACATAAATTCACATGTTCTATATTTATCTTCCAAAATGACCTAATAAACTATATATAACTACTGAGTCACTGCACTTTGTTATTTATTTCCCTTTTGAGATTACTTATGCTGAGGATTCATGGTATTTCTATAATCACCATGGATAACTCTATCATAATAATGGGAGGTATTATATATACATCCTCCCATCTATTCATACAAATTGTACAAAACATGGGATTTTTTCCAAACAACCGACCTCAGAGCACTGCGACAAAAACATGGAAGATTCCCCATATAATAACCATTATGTTATTCTCTTGGTGGATTCATTCACTCTCGATTCATGTGGTCGAAGGAACCATATTGAAAACATACAAATTCTCTCTGGGGTATTGGGGGAAGGTTTGGTGATCTCACTGTATAATTTTGGTTCATACTCCCACCATGGAAATTTGTTTCCATATTATGTTTTCTCCCAGAATTAGACTTCCCACCATTTTCTATAGGTATCAGCATACATCCTCTACATGTGCCTCCTGAGATGTCTCATTCATCCAACATCACTCTATTTGTAACACCCCAAACTTCCATGGTACGCTCCTCTTTGAATAATAGAGCAGCGTGTGTTGTACGCAACCTCGAGTTCAAACACACCGCGACTAATCAAAGTAGTCGTTATGAATAGTAATACCCACTTTTTAAAATTATAGAAATTTTATATTTAAAAATGGAATTCATTTTTGTATTCCTAATATTGAAATTAGCCTATGTAGAATTTTTTGTAATTTTCTGAGAACTTCTAAATTTTTGCGAATAGTGAAAAATACTTAAAACAACATTATTAATCAAAATAATTTATTGTGGTAAATTATACTATTTAGTGTTCTTAAAGTATAATTACAATATATTTTTACCATTTTATCCAATGGTGGTCATTATAATTATTTTAACATTGAAATTGGACATAAACAATTGCCAATCTTTAGATATAAATTGTTTCTTAAAAACACGCTATTTGTTGTGACAGCGGGAATTAATTATAAAATTAATTAATGAAACTTATATGTTTGGAATTTCGTAAAATAGACATCATTTTTGAATTCGTAATATCAATTATAGCTTAGGGTGAATTTTTGGCATTGTTTTTGAAAAACTTCAATTTTTGATGAATAGTGAAACCACTAAGTGGTAGTTAAAAAAATGGTTTTTCATTTAAATGATATATTACCACATCTGTGATTTGATTTTCAAAAATTCGACATACATGGTTTTCAATAAGAAGTAATATGTGGTTCAATGAGATTAAAATAATTTTTTTGGTGAATAGTAACTTTTAAGTTCTTAATCGCGATTAGAGGTAATTAGCGTAGTTTAAGGTAAAAATAATGTTTTAATAATATGATATGAGCTTGACACATGTCCTACCCTCATTGGATGTGCCATGGACGACAAATACAATCCCGGGGTCATCTTGGGCACCCCATGGAGCCACATTAGTTGGAAAATGACATAAATACCTTTTATTTAATGTTAAAGTAAAAAAATGACACAAACATGAAATGTTTTACTAAAACAATTTTTACATGTGGTTATACAAGTAATATTTTTGACTATAAATATTCATTGGAAAGATAAAAATATTTCCTACATCATAGTATTTTTTTTATAATTTTTAGACATTAAATAAATTATATTATTTATGACATAATGATGATGCAGCGATGACCTCATTATTTTACGATTTAAATAATATAAAAAGATAATGTAAACTCCAAGGCATAAACTTGTCAAAAACCTATTAGATGAGTATATTTAGAACCCTTATCATCTTACCCTCGAATTATATAAATGTGGGACCTCTAAAATCGGAAAATCATTTTATAATAAAGTGACTTTTCTTTACATTCCAAGAGTGCCCCTCCTCTCCTCTTATAAAAGGCCCCCACCTCTACCACCTTACTCACACTTTCAAAGCCTTTTGGCTCGGCCAACCTCTGCCCCAATACTCTCCAAACATCCCTCCATTACTCCTAGAAGCCTCACTTTGGGCAGAAGTCTCCCCAAGGAAGCCTTTGGCTCAAATCAAAAGAGTTACCCAATTTTAATGTAATGTCTTCTCATATGTTATTTTGTTTTATTTTGATTATCCAAACCCGTAAACTCTTTTTATTCCTTTCTTTTGTAACAACACCAGTATCCTATATATACTAGGATGTTTTTATAATTATTATTAGAGCTACACTTACACACACCAACATCTAATGGTTAAATAACATACAGTTTCTGTGGATGGCGAATTTCTGCCTCACGAAACGATGATTGTTCAACACCCATATAACACCTTCAAAAGTGGCCTTTAAGATGTCACTATATTTATATATGATATATAATATGTTTTTTTTTCAATATTATTTTGTATTTTTAATTTATGGCATACCTTTATGGTTTCCATTATGGGTAAACGCGATATTTTTATTTTAGGAAGTGCGGACTACTGCCCCCTCAAAGTGATTTGAATCGTTAATACCATATGTTGGATGTATAAAGGATGGAGTAAATGGTATTATATGATATATTATACTGGAATTATATTATACATTTATATCATTATGATTTCATTCCATTATATACGAAATTGAAATGAATGTAGCATTCATGCGTACGTACGGCTTACCGTCTCCATGAACGGTGCATTTCATTTCTTACCTCTAAATGTTACATAATATTATGAATGAATGTATATACTGGATATATATGATATATATTATATCTACATCATGAATATAATTATGGATATAATGGATATTTCAAAACATGAACAACTTGTAATTATAAGAAGTTTATTGTTGACTCAAGTACCAAATATCGACAAAACGACCATTATTAACTTAAATAATTACATAACGTTCATAACATTGTAATAAGTGATATAAAAAGGATAATGAAATTGAAAATGGTTCTTAATAAGGTAGATATTAACTCTAGTTTATTATTTAGGAGGTTAAAGAATGGTTGAGTCAAGTCGGACACGAGGTAAGGGAATTTCTTAACCCTATATCCAATCATTGGGTTAATCTCCTACTTTCAAATTATGTCATGATATTATTATGTCCTATATTGTATTTTGACTTTCATTATGTGTACATATATTGAATACACATAATATATCTATTATATTTTAAAAATTATCTTTGTAAGGACTTGGTCTCAATCTCCTTTCATTGAGGCATATTTGGTTTTATACACAAATTTCTTTTATACGGTGTATAAACCCCTTTGACTTTTACGTTTATTCAAAAGAATCTTTTTTATACAAAGAATTTACTAAATGGAAAAAGGGAATGTTTTTGTCGTACCTATGTGGCGGCAATGACTTCTCTGCCGCCGTGACCATTATTTGAGTTTTGGCTTCCTCAACAAGCCATACCTTTTTTTTAAAGAAAAATAAATACCATGTTTTAATTTTCTTTATTGAAAATGGTTTTGAAAGAGTTTTTATTTTATCAATGTGTGGTTTTGATATATTTTGATTGAAATGTGGAAATGTTATGTTTCCTTTATGCATATTTTATGTGATACGATTATGTTATGGTTTATGATATGATTAAACGTATTCATATGAGGAATGCATTGGACTTAATAAGTGACGGGTGGAGCCCGCTATAGCTCTTCGATGCATCGATAGGTCTCATGAGACAAACTAGTGTCTTGGCACGAGTCCTGGACAAAATCTTATTTGTGGTCTTGGCACGAGGCCTTGGCAACGTGGTTATGATAGTCTGACATTATGCATTCCATCATTATGAAAGTGGTTATTGATATTTCATGTGCTTATTTGACTAATAGAATATCCATGTGAGTAAGTAAATGGCATTATTTAATTTTATTTTTTCCATATTATGCGAAACATCATGTTTAAAAAGGCTTTTGTTTTAGTTATACATTGCCTTAAATGTTAATGTTTATTTATGAAAGCTTCCGCAATATTGTTATCCTTACTGAGCATCTGAGCTCACCCCTTTCAATGTTTTAATATTTTCCAGGATGTGAAGAAGTATTTTATGAATGACCTGCAGATTAGTCAAAAGAGGATATGAGTGTGGAATATGGAGACTTTGTTATTGTAATTTTTCACCTTATGATTTAATGTAACATTTATGAATGTATCTAGTGTTTCCTAGGCTACTAAACTAATCAGTCTTTCGAGACTTGATCTTTTGTGATCATGCCAATGTTACGAAGTAATGCACCAGCTCTGGGTAGCTCGGGTCGGGGCGTTACAGTTGGTATTAGAGAATGTTTAGTACTAAACTTGGAAGCTAGATTTAGAAAATCTCTGATTAGAGCACATATCCCGAAGATAGACTTTGAGGATTAGTATAGGAGAGCTTCCTAGAATTTTGGTATTATAGAGATGTTGTGAGTTTTCCGAGCAATACATCCCTGTCTGGATACGAGCAGGTAGAGGCGGCTTTGGCACAGATGTACCTAGGGGTAAAACCCGAAAACACCACTTTGAGCTAGACTCAAACGGGATCTGGTACACGACAACGGGCCTTGCTTCACTCTTGGTTACGACACTCACGGGGGATTTTCTTAGGATAATTCTCATTTTCTTTACAAACCATTATGTAGGGTTTATGAGTATATACATCTTCAAAGAGAACATTCTTATGATTATGGATTATATCTATAAACTGTTCAATTTACATTAAGTATTTTAAATGTTTGGAATTATTCATTGTAATTCATAAACTAACCTATTTTATGTCATTGTATAGAAATGGCGCACAGTAGAAGAAATGTGACTCCAGCAAAACGTATGATCCAATGAGTAAGAAGGATCGTATCTTTAACGGTATTAAGCCAACATTTCGAAGGGAAATAGTCTCCCATGTGTTCTCAACATATGAAGAAATAGTATCATGTGTTAATAAGATAAGTAAATAATTCACTGAGTCCTATGGCTTTGAAGCGAAGCAAGAGACGAAAGGGATGGAAGAGAGAATGATGGATAAAGGGATGAGGGGAATGAAGAATTTTCCAATATGTGGTAATTGTGGGAAGAAACATCATGGAACTTGCCTAAAGGGAATGGGAGTTTTTTATAAGTTTATAGAAAAAGGACACAAAGTGTGTGACTGCAAGGGTAAGAAAATGGTTTCAAATGTACAATGATTCTTCTACATGGATTGGGGACACTACGCAAACCAGTGTCCAAATCATCAGAGTATGCCCCAAATGATGTTATTGGATAATAATCAAGTTATGATACTACCACAGACGAGGAGTAATGATTAGAGTTCTTATGTTTTTATTAAATAATTTTGTAATTTGAGTGTTATATCAATGATGTACTGGTTATAATAATTATGGAGTATATAAGGATTGTACTGCAGTACTATTTCATCAAGGACTTGAGATTGTGTGGAACCAAGAAAAGTGAATCCACAGTAGGTTAAATGTTTGGAAATTATATGGTTGAGAGAAAGATAAACCATAATATGGTTCTGATACCGAGATAGTGATTTTTGGAATAAGACGTGATTGATTTGGAAAAATTATATTAGATATTCTTAACTTCCATGAAACTGATTGATGATTTGAATACATTTTTGGATAGAAGGAGTATATCTAGTATTCTATAACGAATAAGAGATCATGTTAATTCAGTATGTCTAAAAAGAATACATGATGAAGGTGTTCACATGTTGTTACGTGGAAAAACGGATCTTCATTATGTTTACCTTCCTTATAAAATTTGGACTGTGAGTTGGACAGAAGTATTTTGGATAACTATAAAGGTTGGAATGGATTAAGTTGATCTTTGGATAGTATTGTTTAAGTTTAAAGCATTTATGAATATTATTTTTGGAATATTATAATACTATAGTTTTAGGAAAAGGACAACCTGCAGGGTGGGGCATAACCCATCGCGTCAGACAATGCTACAGGAATCGAACCCACAACCATAGTGCGACATGCCTTTATTACCTACCACTAGCCTACAGGAAGTCCCTGGTTATTACAAAATAGTTTTTGTATTCTAAATGGTATGTTCTAATATTTTGAACCTTGTACGGTTATGATAAATATATTATTTTTGAGTTCTATTATCTTTTTGAGTGAAAGATTAGTTTGTGGTAGAAATTAGTTGAAGGTTGAAACTCTACTTGTCAAGCATAAATATATATATATGCCTATATCTTATTCTATGAATAAATTAATTCTTAAACTTTATTAAAGGGATATTAAAACAAAAAAAATGTGTTATCCTAATACCTTATGTCTTGTTGAACTGATGATGTTTTAAATCAACATAGATTGAAGGCTTTGAGGCCCTCAATTTGACATTTGTTTGTGATTGATGACCTCAATCAATCCCTACAAATATTTACGTTTTTCCTCCAATTATATGTCTCTAATTTCCACCAATGTTCTCTTTATCGAGATCATAATTTGGTGGTGACTTTCTTATTTCTATTTCTCCCTTATTAAGGCTAAATTTTATTAAGCTTATTTCCGATGTGGGTTTTCCACAAAGGTATTTTCTATTTTCAACCTTTTATTTTCAAAGAAAAATATCAAATTTCAAGGATGCAATTTATTGAAGGAGGGGAGAATGTAACACCCCAAGCTTCCATGGTACGCTCCTCTTTGAATAATAGAGCAGCGTGTGTTGTACGCAACCTCGAGTTCTAACACACCGTGACTAATCAAAGTAGCTGTTATGAATAGTAATACCAACTTTTTAAAATTGTAGAAATTTTATCTTTAAAAATGGAATTCATTTTTGTATTCCTAATATTGAAATTATCCTATGTATAATTTTTTGTAATTTTCTGAAAACTTCCAAATTATTGTGAATAGTGAAAAATACTTAAAACATCTTTTTTAATAAAAATAATTTATTGTGGTAAATTATACAATTTAGGGGTTTTAAAGTATAATTAGAATATATTTTTACCATTTTATCCAATGGTGGTCATTATAATTAATTTAACATTAAAATTGGACATAAACAATTGCCAATGTTTTGATATAAATTGTTTCTTAAAAACAGGCTATTTGTTTTGACAGCGGGAATTAATTATAAAATTAATTAATGAAACTTATATGTTTGGAATTTTTTAAAATAGACATCATTTTTGAATTCGGAATATCAATTATAGATTAGGGTGAAATTTTGGCATTGTTCTGAAAAACTTCAATTTTTGATGAATAGTGAAACCACTAAGTGGTAGTTAAAAAATTGGTTTTTTGTTTAAATGAAATATTACCACTTCTATGATTTTATTTTCAAAAATCTGACATACATGGTTGTCAATAAGAAGTAAAATGTGGTTCAATGAGATTAAAATAATTTTTTGGTGAATAGTAACTTTTAAGTTCTTAATCGCGATTAGAGATAATTAGTGTAGTTTAAGGTAAAAATAATGTTTTAATAATATGAGATGAGCGTGAAACATGTCCTACCCTCATTGGATGTGCCATGGTAGACCAATACAATCCATGGGTCAAATTGGGGACCCCATGGAGCCACTTTAGTTGGAAAATGACATAAATACCGTTTATTTAATGTTAAAGTAAAAAAATGACACAAACATGTATTGTTTTACTAAAACAATTTTTACATGGGGTTATAGAAGTAATATTTTTACAATAAATAGTCATTGGAAATATAGAAATATTTACTACATCATAGTATTTTTTTTATAATTTTTAGACTTTAAATAAATTAAATTATCTATGACATCATGATGATGCAGCGATGACCTCATTATTTAACGATTTAAATAAAATAAAAAGATAATGTAAAATCCAAAGCATAAACTTGTCAAAAACCTATTGGATGAGTATATTTCGAACCCTTATCACCTTACCCTCGAATTATTTAAGTGTGGGACCTCTAAAATCCGAAACTCATTTTATAATAAAGTGACTTTTCTTTACTTTCCAAGAGTGTCCCTCCTCTTCACATATAAAAGGCCCCCACCTCTACCACCTTACTCACACTTTAAAAGCCTTTTGGCTCTGCCAACCTCTGCCCAAATACTCTCCCAACTTCCCTCAATTACTCTTAGAAGCCTCACTTTGGTCAGAAGTATTCCCAAGGAAGCCTTTGTCTCAAATCAAAAGAGTTACCCAATTTTAAGGTAATGTCTTCTCTTATGTTATTTTGTTTTATTTTGCTTATCCCAACCCCTAAAATCTTTTTATTACTTTCTTTTGTAACAAAAAAAGTATCCTAAATATACTAGGATGTTTTCATAATGAGTATTCGAGATACACTTACACACACCAACATCTAATGGTTAAAGAACATACATTTTCTGTGGATGGCGAATTTCTGCCTCATGAAACGATGATTGTTCCACACTCATATAACACCTTCAAAGGTGTACATTAATATGTCACTATATTTATATATGATATATAATATTTTTTCGTTTTCCTTATGATTTTTTATTTTTCATTTATGGCATACCTTTATGGTTTCCATTATGGGTAAATGCGATATTTTCATTTTAGGAATTGCGGACTACCGCCCCCTCAAAGTGATTTGAATCGTTAATACCATATGTGGGATGTATAAAGGATGGAGTAAATGGTATTAAATGATATATTCTACTGGAATTATATTATACATTTATATCATTATGATTTCATTCCATTAAATACGAAATAGAAATGGAAGTAGTGTTCATGCGTACGTACGACTTACCGTCTCCATGAACGGTGCATTTCATTTCTTACCTCTAAATGTTACGTAATATTATGAATGAATGTATATACTGCATATATATGATATATATTATATCTACATCATGAATATATTTCTAGATATAATGGATATTTCACCACATGAACAACTTGTAATTATAAGAAGTTTATTGTTGACTCAAGTACAAAATATCGACAAAACGACCGTTATTAACTTAAATTATTACATAATGTTCATAACATTGTAATAAGAGATATAAAAAGGATAATGAAATTGAAAATGGTTCTTAATAAGGCAGATATTAACTCTAGTTTATTATTCAGGAGGTTAAAGAACGGTTGAGTCAAGTCGGACACGATGTAAGGGAATTTCTTAACCCAATTTCCAATCTTTGGGTTAATCTCCTACTCTAAAATTATGTCATGATATTATTATATCCTATATTGTATTTTTACTTTATTTATGTGTACATATAGTGAATACACATAATATATCTATTTTATTTTAAAAATTATCTTTGTAAGGACTTCTTCTCAATCTCCATTCATTGAGGCATATTTGGTTTTATACACAAATTTCTTTTATACGGTGTATAAACCCCTTTGACTTTTAAGTTTATTCAAAAGGAATATTTTTTATACAAAGCATTTACTAAACGACAAAAGGGAATTTTTTTGTCGTACGTATGCGGCGACAACGACTTCTCTGACGTCGTGACCATTATTTGAGTTTTGGCTTCCTCTACAAGCCATACCTTTTTTTAAAAGAAAAATAAATACCATGATTTACATTTCATTATTGAAAATGGTTTTGAAAACATTTTCATTATTTCATTGTGTTGTATTGATATATTGTGATTGAAATGTGGAAATGTTATGTTTCCATTATTCATGTTTTATGTGATACGTTTATGTTATGGTTTATGAAATGTTTAAACCTATTCATATGAGGAATGCATTGGACTTAATAAGTGACAGGTGGAGCCCGCTATAGCTCCTCGATGCATCGGTAGGACTCATGAGACAAACTAGTGTCTTGGCACGAGGCCTTGACCAAATCTTATTTGTGTTCTTGGCACGAGGCCTTGGCTACGTGGTTATGATAGTATGACATTATGCATTCCATCATTATGAAAGTGGTTATTGATATTTCATGTGATTATTCGACTAATATAATATCAATGTGAGTAAGTAAATGGCATTATTTAATTTTATTTTTGTCATATTATGCTGAAGATCAAGTTTAAAAAGGCTTTTGTTTTAGTTATACATTGCCTTAAATGTTAATGTTTATTTATGAAAGCTTCCACAATATTGTTATCCTTACTGAGCATCTGAGCTCACCCCTTTCAATTTTTTAATATTTTCCAGGATGTGAAGAAGTATTTTATGAATGACCTGCAGGGATAGTAAAAAGAGGATATGAGTGTGGACTATGGAGACTTTGTTATTTTAGTATTTCACCTTATGATGTAATGTAACATTTATGAATGTATCTAGTGTTTCCAAGGCTACTAAACTAATCGGTCTTTCAAGACTTGATCTTTTGTGATCATTCTAATGTTACGAAGTAATGCACCGACTCTGGGTAGCTGGGGTCAGGGTGTTACACTATTGACCATATATTTATAATCAATTATACAGAGAGTGAAAATTTTCAATCAAATTTGATGCATTATTTTCTATTCTAGAATGTGTTCCTTCAAGGATGAACTCACATCAAATTAATGTGAAAATAAGAAAAATTCTTAAATTTAACCCCAAAATATATCATAGAAAGGCTCTCATACTTCAGACTGAAAAATTCCATCATTTTCTAAATTATAAATGTGCGAGGATATAATATTTTTTTGAAAAATTCCTTGAAATCCCCCCATTACATACCTTGGTCCAGTTTAGTAGAAAGTGCTAAATCCCATCATTCACTTGCAATAACATCCCATATATACATCAACAATATGAATTTGTACCCTTTTGGTGTCCTAAGTAAATCAAATATTTGATTTATCCTATTCACCACTCCTCAGCCTTCTCTAACCGTTAATCTCCCCAAAAGATGGGTGGATTCTTCTTCAAGAATTGGATCGAATGATCCAATTTATTTAGTTAATCCCATATATTTCCTCTATCCACATCTTTAAAATATTCGACTATACTATGTACGAGCTATTGGTTCACCTATGTCTTAGGTGTAAGCACATTCTTTACAGCTTATTCCATTTGGTTTCTACACACACCTACTAGGTTACATTTTCTATAAACACAACAAACTATATAAGTCATTCTCTCTAGAAAATGAGAGTTTTAAAATTACAAATTATATCATAGAGAAAGTAATACCAAACATCATTCCAAAATTCATCATTTTTCACACTCTCCCATTTTTTAACAATTTCACCATTCTTTTTAAAATTAACTAATTTTCAAAATAACACAACCATTCTCTATTGAAAATCTCCCATCTAAAAACAATATAATTTTTTTAAAAGAACAACCCATTTACATAAAATCGTAAATAATTAGTCAAACTGAAATATGTACTCCTAGCTGGATGTTATTTCTACAATGCATGTCATGATCATGTCATTGGGTAAACCCATGACAATGAGAATGCACTACTATATGAATTTTCAAAACACCTATGTAACAAAATCCAAAGTAACTTTATGTTTAATATAAAAATTTTAACTATGTATTTTCATGATATACATTTCCATTTATAACAATCATATTCCCTTTTTCCAACCTGACTTATGGAAAGAACCCGATTTAATTTCAACTCCAAAACTGACACAACTTATACCAATTATATGTCAATGACCAAAAAAGACGATACCACTTGATTCACACATATATTTGGACTGACCAAGACCCATTCAACTTGAAACATCCCTCCCTTTTTAATTGGATTGTGTCAAGGTGGAATTATTACTTGGAATTAAGAAACACCCCCATGACACCAATGGTTGGAACGGAATTCTAGGGATTTCAATACAATTGGGGGATCATTTTCCCATTTTAAATAAGAAAATCACAACAAAATATTATTTAACCAAACCCACTATATGATTCATGATGACAATTTAAAATAACTCATGTTATACAATTAATACCAAAACTAAACTAAAAATTATTACCACAATAGAAAACTACTAACATCAAAGTATATAGTGGAAAAAATCCATCAGAAACTTAGAAGGCTTCAAAGACAAGACACCCAGATCCAACACCAAATCCATGAATCACAGAGCACCACTAATGAAGTGCGATTATTTTCATTTACTTTTGTATTGGTAAAAAAAATATGCAAAAGAACTAATGTTCCAATGAATGGGTGAGTTATTAATCTCAATATATTTCCACTCCAATGACTTCCCTACCCATTCCAGAAGGGAAGAACAAGTTAGAACAATTATATAAAACAATTTATATTTTTGTTTTTGAAAAAGTTACACATTTTAAATTGAAGCCAACTATTTTCACACCAAAATAGTTTTCCAGACATACTAGTATTCTAAATAAGTAAAACAAAATATTTTTTTAACCATTTCACATTCCTTTTTGGCATACCCATTCTATCGTTCACCACACACAAACCCATGCATTCTTCGCTAGTACTTATATACTCTTTAGTTGTTTCTTTTCCATCCACTAATTCATCACTAAGTGGCCAGTCTTCTTATTCCCCAATGACACACACTTCTTATACAAGTTCATGTACCTTTATACCCAAATGGTATATTCACTATATTTAGGGTCATGTTAAAATCATGAACCCACACAACCCATGTATGCCAAAACCATTTAAAACAAATAAATTCAATATATTTTGATAAAACCATTCCTTTATTGAAAACCATTCCATGAAACGATTTTCCCATATAAAAAACATATTTTAAAATAATGAAACAAATCCTTTTGCACAACCAATTTTCAAAAAACCAGAAACCATCAATAAAGAGGGTTTCATCCATTATTTTGACACCAATATCACAAAAATTTTTATGAAATTTAAACAATTTGAATCTAATAATTTATGTTCTAATAATAATATTTGAGATTTAATCCACCTACCAAGAGAGTTTTGGTGAAAACAAAGAACATCTTGAAAACGCCCAGAAAACTGGGTTGAATCTCCAAAAACCCACCATAGATCTCTTCCCATATCATCAAAAGGCCAAATCTAACCATGATTTACATAAAAAACGTATATCTATCTACATCATACTATATCTACGAATATGAGAAAGGGAGGAATGTATATTAAAAAAACTACAAAAAAATACCATAAAAGGACACTTACCTAGGGAATGAGACATTAATACACCAAGAAATTCAT
This sequence comes from Viscum album, assembly GCA_963277665.1. NCBI lineage: Eukaryota > Viridiplantae > Streptophyta > Magnoliopsida > Santalales > Viscaceae > Viscum > Viscum album. The sequence continues at coordinate 1,586,731,526 of OY728151.1, read as the reverse complement.
TCAGATCAATTCCAAATTGATGGGGAAATAATCCTTGGTCTTTGGTAGGAATAAATACTGAGTTAGGTTTATTTGGAGAAAAATTTATTGGTTTAAACATAATACCAACCCAGATCCACTTTTTTAGGATCATGTTTCTAAACTGTCCACGATTAGTCGCACGGTTAGGAGAATCGTGTGCTGACCATCTTAGAGTTTGTGCCTTGTGGAGTACCTTCCACAGTTGGACGAAAAATTTATAAAAACTATGTCACTACAAGGAAATTACACTTTTTCCCACTATCAATGGTTACTACTGGGTAGTCACACACTTTTTCCAAACTGTTCACCTAGGTAGATCCCCCAATCTCATTGTGTAGGATTTCCTGTAGAAGTTTCATAGCCTTCACTAACCATGTACCAACTGATTACCTATATAAAATCCCCATAAATAATCAAAAATCCTTCCAAAAACACCCAAACATTACCCACACATTTTATATACATAAAATACTTAAATTAAGGGTTACAATCTAGAAAATGGGGGTGTTACAATGAAGGATTACCACACCATATAATTATTGAATTAAGGGTTAATGATGAATAAATGTTTGTATGGGTCTATATTTTATGAGAAATTGTGAAGGGATTGATCATATTTATTAGATTCATAGCATTGGACTTCTTGTTTGAGAAATTACCCATGTTGTTAACTCTGACGATTGATGAATTGAACCTATGTTCATATTACAAGTGTTATTACAGTCACCTTTTTTACAACAAAAAAGATGGTTGATTTGATGTTCATTATAAATAGTATTTCAAAAAGTATTGAATAAGTGGAATTGATGTTTTTGTGGTATTTTACTGTTTAATGGGAACCCTTGAAGTGTTATCTTGTGGAACATTGAGATTTCTGTTTTCATAAAGGATAAACACACAATATAAATAGTGTATGAAGGTTTAAATATGAAGAAATTGTTAGAAGACTTTATATATGAAGTGAAATTGTGAAGGTATTGATGAATAATTATGGATTCAGAGCATTAGATGTCACGCTTGAGAAATTATACATTTTTGTTAACTTTTATTATTGATGAACAAATCCTATGTTCAAATTACATGTGTCATAAGTGAAAAATGGTTTAGTAAAAAGAATAAGGATGATTTTATTTTATTTGGAATTTATATTCTAAATCATATATAAGTAGAGGAATTTACGATAATGCAGTATGTTAATGTTTCATGTGAAAAATGAAATTGTCAAATTGAGGAACATATAGAATATAGTTTTCGTGAAGGAGAAGCACACCATATAATTAGTACATGAATGGATAAAGATGAATAAATATTTATATTGATTTATATTTGTAGATAAATTGTGAAGGGCATGAAGAATTTTTATAGATTCATATAATTGGATTTCAATATTGAAAAATTCTCCATTTTTGTTAATTTTTACGATTAGTGAACTGATCCCATGTTCAAAATACATGTTCCCAAAGTCACATATTTTTTTCACATAATTATAAGGAATATTTTATGTTATCAGGAATTTTTATTCCAAAATGTATATAAGATGAGGAATTGAAGGCCATGTAGTATTTAAATGTTGTATTAGAACCATTAAAGTGTTAACTTTAGAAACATTGATGTTGTAGTTTTCATGAAGGAGAAAAATTCCATATAATACGGGCATGAAGGGTTAAAGATGATGAAATGGTTGGATGGATTTATATTTGACTCGAAAAAGTCAATGTATTGAATAATTATATACCAGATTTCTATGTGTGGAGATATCCATTAATTTAATATTGAAATCTATTATATACATAGTTTATTTTACTGTTTTTTTTTGGGTTTTTTAAAAAAACTATGGGTTGAGCTAACATGCCTGCCTCAACCGAGAGCTTATACGAGACACTGGGTCGACACGTCTAAAGAAGGCCATCCAGGTAAGCATGTAGGCATTATCTAATGACTTGTATAGGCCATGGGAACCCCCGGAGGAGTGCATGATGTGGGATAATATCTCACAAAGAAGTGGGAGTAGATAATTCCCATAGAACCAGTATAGGGTGGTACATGGGGGGGAGAGGGGAATTCTGATCCACTCTCCATAGGGCATGATTTATATAGTCTGGATAAACCGAGAGAGGTTTTGATTTGGGATGGGGTTTATTTTGTGATGTTCACTGGTTTAAATAATTGGATCGATCAGGGTTGTTCATCATATCTCACACCTGCACATTTAAATTCATGTTGTCGGATATCCCACAACCCTTGAAATCAAAATGAGGCACATATTTATCACCCAATGATATTATTTCTTCCTTGATTCCCTCAACAACACCATTTTCTAATATGAGATGTCAACCAAACTACCAGTGATCAATGAATATTCCACCATGATTATTCTACGGTCTAAATAACAGGACGAACATGATCATATTATCATGAAAATATATTTTTATTACTCACAAGAATAAATTAAAGAGGCAACACTGTCTGAACTGCAAATGCAATTGCAGGAGGGCCATTCAAGTAGTTGAGTTCCATGGATGAACATCATGGGTTTGGATATATGAGTTTAATGTGTTTATTAATTTATTAATTTGATAAAAACACCATAAATAAAGAGTCTTACTATGGAGGAAGAACACTATGAAATGCAGCGTAACATTACGCATGTTTGAAGAATTAAAAGATAAGTCATTCAGGAAGTTAAATAGATGATTCAAATGGAATAAAGATCAGGATTTTAATGAGCTATAAGGATGTGATTCATTTACAAAAAAGGAGATCACCATTAAGCATTATGTTCTAGTGCTACTCATATTATTTCAAGAGATGACAATTTCTAGAAAAAAATTGCATCAACAAAGCACTATATTGTGTGGGGATGAAATTAGTTTTGTGAAAAATTGTGGCCTCATGAATAAGGGTGTTACATGAAAAAATATTATTCCATGAATGAGAAGAATATGTGGAAAAGAAAACGGTGTTTACACATTCATCATGATTTGCGAATGAGTTCGGTTTCATAAAGCATTCTACATCCATGAAGAAGAAATACAATGAATACAAAACTAGTTTGTAGACATCCTTGGCATGCTTGATGAAGAATATCTAGTTCCATTAATATTACTACTCAAGACACTATTCCTGGGTTTCTTACTATAACAGTGTTTCATTATGTTTTTTCACATATAATCTATTACATGAATATGTTGTGTATCCAATTGGTACACAATAGACAGATAAGAAAAAACCTACATAGTTTGTTTGTGCAAAGAGAACCAGACATGAACCTAAGTGAATACATTCTTGAGTAAGATAGTAACTCATATTTCTTGGGTTTTCATATGACATCATGTGTATGTATGCATATATCATTTAAAAACATGGGATATGAAACCAAAATTGGTTGTTGTGTGAAGGGAGAGAGAACAAAGGGAGGAGGAATAAGCTTTGGGTGTCATTACATAAACAGTGAGTAGTAAGTTCAATGCCTAGAGGTCTTCATATTATATGAGGAAATAAATTCATTAATAAAATTGTATCTCAAATAAAATACATAAAAATTATGAAGATATAAATTGAGATGGAAATGCACATTAACCATTCTTGTATTGGGTTAAGAATTAAAGAAGATAAAATTCTTATTTTGTGAAAGACTATTCATTAATGAAATATCATTGAGGTTATGGTGCCATTTATTTGAACAAACATACTTTTCACCAAGAATAATATATGATAATAGGTTCTACATTAACCCTCAATAATTTTTATAAAATAAGAATAATTTAATTTTGATGATTCAAATATTATTTGAACATTATTGATTTAATAATCACAAAGAAAGATTTTGATTTCAAAAAGGAGAAGAAAAAGAGATCTCAATGCATTTTTTATTTAACTAATTAATAAAGAGACGAGAAGAGAATAAAATTTGGTGACCAAATTGAAATCAACTTATTATAATTTGGGTCAAAACTTATTTAGTATTCATCAGTTCAGAACACATTTACATTGTTTTGACAGGTAGAAGAAGAATATTGTGAATCTTTTATTTTGTAACTTGGAATAGGTAGAAGAGTTAATTTTATACTACCAAGAAAGTAAAAAATTTAAGAAGAAGGTTGTGTAAGAACAAATAGGAACTATGATATCCAAAAGGTCTCAATAGGTGGAATACACTCTTAATGTTACAAACCATTAAGAAACAAAAAAACTATCTTCAAAGGTATATAAAGATACCTATAAGATCCGTAAATCCGGAAATGTTACTTCACTATATTTCATTTCAAGTGAAAGGTTATTTATGACATTTTATAACTACATTTAAATGATTAACTTCTAGTGGTGGTTTGATCGGGATTATTTCTAGACCGTCCCAATGACTAGACACTCTTACTGAGAAGTGAACCTTGTAAAAATATAATGTACTTTTATTTACTACAATATTATTATTTCATTCAATAGAGAAAATATAATAAGACAATCAAGATCCTAACAAGTCAAAGAGGTAATGTGATAAAATGTGGAATTGAATTAAAATTCCTCCACAATGAATCACCCCCCACCACAATGTTAGTCATATCTAAAATGGGTACATATATAATTATCGAGGTAAGGTTCATCTCTATTAGATTCTCTATAGTTCATCTATTCTATATTGAATACTTTAGTTCCTTTTCTGACTCATCATTGAAGTGCAGGTTTTGTGATGATTTGGATACCATGGTGTATAAGTCTATATCTACCAAGAACATGATGAATATGAAAAATAAATAGAAGATAATGTTGAATATTAATTAACTATAATCTAAAAAAGAGTAAGTATTTGATTATCTATTCCTTGCTAGAAATGAAGACATATATATCATGGAAGGTAATGATAATTTGACTCATGTTTTGACTAAGATGATGGATATCCGTCCTACATCTAGTGATTAGGATGTATGTGTTTGTATATTTAAAAACAATCCTAAAGATTAAAATACTATCACAAGTGGTGATGATGATCAATCTACATATTACCAAGAATTATCAATTGATAGATTAAGAGTTATTCTACATGTTATTTTTGAAGATTGATCATCCCTTGTTTTTGGAGTCTTTAAATGTATGTAGTATGAGATTGCCTAACTTGAAGAAGAATATGATGTTTTGGATATGATAATGAAAAATAAATTGGTGTGTGTCTAAATCTATCTAGATAGGTTAAAACCTTTGATGCAACAATGAGGGAACATGAAATATGTTCCTCAAAATGGATCAAAGAAGTTTAAGAGAAATATGGAGTCAAAAGACTCTAGAAGAAAAAATACATGCTTTTGAAGTGAGATAGAAAGATTTCACTGATGTTAAGGATTGAAAATTGGAAAAAATAACCAAGAAAATAAATTAACAAGACACTTGATCTAGAAAAAAGTTAATATACATTAAGATAAATATGAATTAATGAATAATTTATGGGAAGAGAATATGATTATTGTTAAAGATCATAAAATCATCCAAAGTATCAAATGTCTAGAATTGGTAGCTCAGTTGGACAATATTGAAAAGACACATATTGAAACTTCACAAAATAAGGAAATAGTTTCTAAATGAACTCAATGTTCATTGGATAATTTCATGGTATATATAACTCCAACATGTGACAATAATATCATGGCTTCATTCAAATATCTATCACAAATAACTGAGAAGAATTAGGTATCATCCATACAATCTTGTAATAATGTTTCTAAACATGTTATCATTGAAAATGTAGGTAGTAATAAAATATAAACAATTATGGATGAATAAATATGATAATAAATCAATCACCATGAATAATATGGATAGTAACGAAATTATGGAATTTGGTTTCCCTTAGAGAGAATAAAAAATCATGAAGAATACTCAACAATCTAATATAGAATATATCTGGAAATCAAGATTTTTTTTCAATGTTGTTGATGAAACATGTTTGGATAGTGTGCCATTAATTGTTTCGGTCAATCCACATAATTTAAAAGTATTATTGAATCCTATCTCAAGTGGTATAATTATACAGTATAACTGTTAACATCCATAGGTCCATAAGCATCTGTATTCTATAAACATATTCCTAATAATTAATATAATTTGAGATGTATGAAATGGTAGTGGTCACAAAGTTGGTACATGCTCATTCCAACATGTATACAGTGATGTTAAGAACATAATATCTCAAAATCAGACCTAGAACGTAGAATAAACTTTTCGAATATATCATAAAAATGTTTTGAACATAAATCCACCCATTAAGGTACCAAAGAAGAATGGTGAGAAAACCATGGATTCTAAATCCAATAATTTGAAGGGTAGTGAACCCAAAAGAACTACTAAGAGGGATGAAACTGATAAGAACCCATGTGAATGATCCAAACACTCACCCACATTTCATAATGATGTGTTGGTTATCTTGCATGATGATTTTAAATGAATGAGAAACATGTAAGATTCAAAATATAATGATAGTGAAAATGGAATGAAAATATTCCACATGACGAAGAAAAATTTCATGAGGGTTTATTAAGAAAACAAAACTCTAGTGTTAAATAAGTTCTATGTGAGAGATATATACGAAATAAGGGCACATTCCAAAAGATTATTTAACCTTACTACCATAACAAGAAGAATTCATGAAGAGGATAAGTAATGTATCATTCATGAATGATATTAAGTTGAAATATTTACCACACATGTCAGAAGAGTATGTGAAGAGATCCATATTACCTCAATGTAAATCAGAATAGTTGTTTAGATGTGAAATAATGAAGACTGTTTAAAATGAATTAATTTGGTTGAGAATATAAACTCAATATTTCAATTAATTTTAATGATTTAAGGAGGATCCACCTTATTCAAAATATCTTTGAGTATTTTATTTGTGATTATAATTCAGTTATTTGAAGGTGATAGATGTTCTCAGGGGGAGAACCTAAGAAGTAGTAAGTGTTTTCACTTCTTGATAGCTTAGTTAAAGAAGTTACCATCCTTGAATGACACTTAAATTGATATTTAAATACTATTATTATGGAGGATAATCCTTGATAATGTTGAAGAATGTGATGTACAATTTTGGATAACTAGGATAAAGTAGATTCCATCTTGGTTTGATCTTATTTATTTTTATTATGTAGAACAAATGATATAGAAGACGATCCTTGGTGATGTTGTGATAGTTATCCAATATGGACTCTCACAAGTTCAATACCCATTCTCTTGTACTCTCCATACTATATTGTCATTAAATGAATTCATGATGAGATCATCCATTATGAAGATAATGCGAAATATTTCCCTTGAGGGGGAGAAAAATGAATAAGATTATAGAATTATTATTTCAATTAGTATCAAATCTGATTATTCTATAAATTGATTTATGATCATATCATTCTAAAAGGTATTTATCTATTAATCTCTCATCATTGGTTATAAAAAATAAAAAAAATTACAGAGGGGTAGAAATTAAATTAATCAATTCCATATGAAATGTGGAAATTCCCCATGTAATTTTATCTTATATATTGCACTAGAATGATTTTATCTATTTTTTGAAGTGAGTGTATGAGTTTCAGGATTATAGTTCTTAAAAAGTTACATCTCACATTCAATAATTTCATCCTAGATTGAAAGTGAATAATCCTATAAGGAATGTAAATGATTTTTCATTTCATAAGGTATCACAATAATTTGGTAATAGATATATATTTTGTCTATATAAAATCCACTCGATTTCTCCACCAATAACAACTCAAGTATAATTAGAGTTAGAAGATGTATCACACATTTCATAAGTATGAAATGATACCTTATTCCCATGAACTTTGTATTTATCATAAATAAGGGGGAGATAATGTGAAATAAAATTTAAAAATATAAAGGGGAGAGAGAATATAATAGTTCATAATATTAACCCAATCATTTGGAAATAACATTGAAGGAATTTCCAACAATACCGAGGGGGAGTTTGAAGAGCCCGAATTTTTATGGATTGTATTTTTTCAGATGATTTTTGTTGGAAGACAATGATGAAAAATGAAATAGTATGTTTAAATTGATGCCAATATGATGAAGAAGTTCCAAAGTTAATGTAATTTTTATATGGTCCTCATGTATTGAAATTCAATGAATCATGTTAATGTTATTAAGACATTGAGTTTTATGGTGATTATTTGAGAATATTTTTGGATTCCTTCATGGTTATTACTAGAGAATTTTTTTGGATTCCTTTATCAAGATTCCTGGATAAATTTAATATATTTTTATCATTGTATGTCATGTTTGAAAAATTATCCATGTTATTAACTCAGATGACTGATGATCTGATTCTACGTTCAATATATGCATGTCATAAATGACACATTTTTTAGAATAAAAAAGAATGTTGTTTTGAGGTTATTTGGAATTTATATTCACAAATGTAAATATGAATAGTATTTTGAGGTCATATAGTATTTTAATGTTGAATGAAAAAAATGAATGTGTTAACCTAAGGAAAGTTGATTTTAATGATTGAATGAAGGATAACTACGCCGTATAATTAGTGCATGAACAGTTAAAGATGAAGAAATGGTTAGATGGAATTATTTATTAAGACAAATCTTGAAGGTATTGAAATTTTTTTTGGTTTCATAGCAATGGATGTCATGCTTGAGAAATTCTCCATGTTGTTAAATCAAATTAATGATGAACGGTCCAAACTTAAAAATAAATGTGTCATATGTGACACATTTTTTACATCAAAGAAGTAGAATTATTTTAAATTATTTAGAATTAATATTCCAAAATGTATAGAGGAATAGGAATTTATTGTCATGTAATATTTTATTGTTGCATGAGAACTATGTGAGTTCTAACGTGAAGAACATTGATATTATAGATTGCATAAAGGATATCTATTCCATATAATTAGTGCAAGAAGGGTTAGAGATAATGAAATGGTTAGATGGATTTGTAATTGAAGAGAAATTTTGAAGGTGTTGATGAATTTTATAATGGATTTCAATGTGTGGAGGTGGAAAAAAAATTTCATATTGAATTCCATTATATACATGGTTATTCCCTAAGTATTTTTTGGTGTTTTATTTAAAAATAATGGTCTAAGATGACTAGCCAACCTCAACTAAGATCTTAGGTAGGACACTGGGTTAAGTACGCCCAATGGAGGCCAACAATGCCAACATGCTTAGGTGTCATAGAGTGCCATGTGTCACCCATAGGTACATCTGAAGGCTTGCAAGATGCTATCCAATATCCCACAAAGAAGTGGGCTCAGAGGGCGCCTTCAGAACAAGTATGGCACCCTACCATGGGGGAGTGAAAAATTATGATCCTCTATCTATTAAAAATTATTTATATAGTGTGTATATTAATATGTGATCATGTGAATGTTTTTTACACCCCATTCGTTCTTTAGGAAGGAGTTCAGTTCCACACATATTTCTACTTTTACGATGAATAAATACCGCTATCTTGCAATTGCTGTATAAACACCCTTTTCATGCTTGGAAAAGTAGAACCATTTCGATGATGATTATCGATCGAGCCATAGTAAATGAATTTTTTAATTTTCTGGAGTTTATTGAAGATGTCCTGCATAGAAACCAAATATGGATATACTATGTATCCAGTTGATACACGACAGATAGATATGAAGAATCTTATAATGCTTGTTAGTGCTAAGAGAACCAGATGTGCTTCTAAGTGCATACTTGCACAAGAAAAATAGGAACTCATATTATTTGAGTTTTAATGTTAAAACATGTGTATGAATGAACATAATATTGATAAAAATAAGTTATTAAAACAAAACATGGTTTTTGAGTGAAGAGGGAGAAAATGGAGGGAGGAGGAAAAAGCTTCATGTGTTTTTACGTAAATAATGAGCAGTAGGTGCACTGTATGATGTTTTTCAAATGATATGAAGAATATAAAATTACATGCATTAATGTTTTACTCAAAAAAATACATAAAATGTTGAAGATAAATATGTATAGGGGACATACACATGAACCATGAATGTATTAAGTGAATAAATCTAGAGGATATGAATACAAGTTAACGCAAGATTATTCTAACATGAAATATCATTCAAGTAATAGAAAATTTTAGATGAAAAAAAATATTCTACATCAAGATAAATAGAAGTGAAATGATACTAAATTTACTATTAATATTTTGTATCAATGACAAATAATTTAATTGTGATGACTCTAAGATGATATGACATTCATTGAATTAATAATCATAAAATAATTTTGTGATTCTATAATTAATAAGCAGAAGAGGGCTCAGTGAGGTTGGTTTTTCATTTAAGAATAAATGGAAAAGAAGAGAAGAATATTTTGTTACGAAATAGAAATTGGCTGATTATAATTTGGGTTATAAAGAATTTAGTATTCATAAGTTTACAACACATTTATATTATTTTTACTAGTAAAGGAGAAGATTGGAAAACATTTAGTTTTTTGTTGGGAAGAGGTAAAAATATTTACTTGCATTATACTATGATATCATGAAATTAAAGAATAATGTATTGTGAGATCAAAGAATTACTATGAGATCCAACCTGTCTCAATAGGTGCAAGATTCTATTGGTGTTAAAGAACTTAATCAACAAAAAGGAGTTTGTCTTCATAGATAGTATAGAGATCCAGATATGTGATGTATAACAAGTACTTTCAATCGAATATGTTGTATTCCAAGTCAAAGGTTCTTTCCTACTTTTTGTGTCCACACATAAACGATTAAATTATTTTGGTTGTGTGGTGAGTATTATTTCTAGACCATGACAAGGACTAGCTACTCTTACTATGCGGTGAACCTTGAAAAAATATAGTGTGTCTGTCTTTACTACTTTAATATTATTTCATGGGGTAGATAATAGAGAAAAAATGTATTGAGATCCTGAATGGTCAAATATTTAAAGGGATAAAATGTTGAATTGGATTAAAAGGACACCAACACCAATCCCTCCCCCCACTCTTATTGTCAGACATATCCCAAACTAGTCCTTTCACATGTATTTAGTGTCTTATGGAATGCAGTGATCAAGTGTTGTATCCATGTTTTTGATTGGTGGTAATTCATGATGGATAGATCATGAGAGAGAGAGAAATTCTCTCGGTTTCATAATATTGTGTGAGGCTGATGCATATTAGGATTTGACCCTCGATGTAGTGGAATTTCATCAACATAAGGGTGATGTTTCTCCTATATAGATCATTCAAGCATGGAGTTGGTGAGAGGATTTATAGATAGTTGGTTGAAGTATATAAGGGTGGGGTTTTCAAAAAAAATCTATTATCTCTTTGTAATTCATGTTCAGGAATTACTGGGATTTCATTGTAAACATTAATTTATAGTGGATATTTCAGAATTACCATGTGGGTTTTTAATACTCTGTATCAGAGTGTTTTTCAACATGAAAAATGTTTTGTGGTGATTTATTTATTCTGATTTATATAAAATCATTTTTTCATAGAGTGTCTCAAAATAAATTTCTCAAGTAGTTTTTGTTCTGAGATCGGGAATCTCCCCCATCAAGTGATATCAAAGGTAATTGTTTGATCTTGAAATTTGTAGATTGAATTTTGTCTATTTTCAAGAGGATTGATGGAAGATGATATAGAATAAGGTTTTGAAAACAAATTAGGTTGAGAGTTTTTTTAGGTCTTACACAAAATTATATTCTTCCGAATGTGCGATTGTTGAAGAAAGAATTAAAATTGAAGATTTAGTTGATGCATTAGATGATAGGGATTTTGAGCAGAGTGATCAATTTTTTGTGGGTGTGACAGATTGATTCACAGTCATAATCATGGGGGAGCTATATATTTTGGGTTTTGGTATTGTTCGATAGGAAATTTCATATTCAGATATGGCAAAGACTTTAGTTTTTTGAATTTTTATATGGGATGTTATGTTTTTGTCCGATATAAAAAAGGGAATTGTCATAATTATATATATGATAATGGTTGGTATGATGAACATATGTTTTCATTCCAATTGTGTATATGGAATTCTATCTCAATATATGGGGTAATGGGGGAGATTGATAAGATGTAGACTGTGGGTGTTTCCCAATTTGATATAAGATAGTATTTTAATTTGAGATTTCTTTTATCCTATCATGAAGATTAGGCTTCATGTATTTCCCTTGGAGTTATACATATTTTATATATATTTAGATAAGATATGTTTCTGATTCTTAACTTTGGAAAAACATGGAAATTTGGAAATTTAAGATATAATATTTTATATCTTTTTTATAGGAAAAAGGAAATTGTTAAGGCTTCAAAAGGCGAAGCAACTGGTTGCGAACAAAGATGGAGCTAAACAAGATGTAGTCCACTGGGATCATGGGGAAACAGGCCACCACATATATGGTATACCAAGTGGAATAACAGTGATGGTGAATAAAGAATCAACACAGGATCTATGATGTGATGGAATGTTTGCTTGTGGTTGCATGTACCATGCATCGACATTGAACAAGTGCGAAGTAGGAAAAAAGTGATCATTAATTGGGGCTATGCATCGACAATATTCTTGAATACATTAGGAATAACTAGTGAAGACTCTCCAACCATATTTGTAAACAGTGCATTAGAGATCTCATACAACTTTTTTCTCTCCTTCTCCTTATATAGATTCTCAAGGTTAGACAACAGCTATATGCATCAATGTCCTCGTATTTATTTAAATGATTATTTCACATGGATGATAGAATGAAACAATTCACATATATATAATAATTAAAATTATTCTCATAGTGTTTTAACTCCTCATCACTATCCTCATTTCAATGCTCCATAGGAAGAGGTTCTTCCAGCACATATAATTTCATTTCAAGGTGAATGATAACTCATAGTTGCCTTTGACACTATTGTAAATTTGTGTCAGTGATAAGGTTGTCCTTATCATGTATATATAGAAATGATATGTCTAATTTCATTTTAATTTTGTTTCTAGAAAATAATATATAAATAATTTTAGTACATTTTCTGATAGAATTTACCAAAATAAATAAATATTATATTTATTAATCTCCCACTATTTTATCAAAACCCAATAGCACTCACCATTGGATTTATAATATCTTATTTCTTGGATATTCAAGTGGATAGGATCCATATTTACCTTTCTCATTACCCCAACGTTCGTTGTTCATGAAACATGAATGTTTTTGTGTATTCCTTCAAAATTCCAAATGCATTAACTCATTGTTCCTTGATCTTCTTAGAACACACCCCAATCCTGAAATCCTTAATTATATTTCCTCAACCCTTGCCTCCCTGTTAGGGAATGTCATGCTTTGGCAGAAAACCCTTGATGTTAACTAAGTTCCCATAACATCAATTTATTATTCCTCAATAATTCAAAACACCCCAAAATTGGATGATCAGGCACTTTGAACTATAGTTCTATTTTAACTAAGGTAGTGTATGGCTATACCGACATAATATATATTATTGAGGGATTTTTTCCCTTTTATGCATAATTGTAAATTTATAATGTTTATAACATTATTTTTAATATTATGTTGTTTTAAATAAGTTATTAACCATGTCTTATATAACATTTATTCATAATCTAGTTTAGTTTAGTTCTATCTTGCATGCTTGTTAATTCATTAATTATTTAATCACAAAAAAAATCCATAATTAAATGACCACACAACTTGATAGAAATAAAATAATAAATCTATATGTTCATGAGCTTTACTAATGAATAGTTTATCTAGAAGTTGATAAACTAATCCTTGACTTTGGATAACAACACATTGAGCAAATTATTGTTCATGTTACAACATTCCACCTATCCACCAATGTTTGTCTCTTAGATTGGTTTTTCCTTGGATCAGAACTTGAACCACCTCCACTAACCAGTTATCTTCATCCATTACATTTTCATTTACTCACACACAAGTGAGGGGAAAAAGGGTTTTAAATAATGGAATCCATGGTAACACAGACCCTTACATAATATAAGGAGAGTAGGCATGCAGACCAACAATTTATGTTGATAATAAATTAAATGAAACCAATCACAAACAATGGTCTGGTATATGCTCATGAGTATCCACATTCATGCAACGAATTATTCATTTAATAAATCTTGGGGTTTATTATTAATAATTTTTCAATATAAATCACAACTGATTAGATTAGTTATCTTCTTTAATTAATCAGTTCATTTATCTAAATTCTCATAGGAATTTTCTTGAGATTCTCATCAATCATAATTTTAAACTAATTAAATAATTTCATTTGAAATTAACAGTGTTCATAAATGTACCGTGGAGGAAAAATAGTGAATTCAAATTTACTTCTACCAGACAAGTATTATTCCCTTACACAGCATACTCATGTTACTTGTGGAATACGTGAATTATTACGTACCTTTATGACATCTAATTGACCTTAATGATTACATGAATTACATTAGTTTTTGTTCTTGTGTTATCCACAAATTCACATTATGTAATAACTATAATGTTAGTCATACATGATATGGATATTGGAACATTACATAGATAATAATGAATCATTTAAACACACACACACACACACACACATATATATATATGTATATATGTATATTAAAAACTCACCACATGGGATGTCTTTTCAACTTAATTACCACACATAAGAATATGTAAATAAGGTTTCAATAGTATAATAAATAAATTTTACATCAGTGTATATAGAATCTCAACTTTTTTTCACATAAACATTCAATACATTATACAAAACTGAAGATCTATAAGGTTTAGTGTCTTGGAAACCAGGAACTCAAAACATGAAAACATAAATAATTCTCCTTAAACACTTGAAAGGCTTCTCCTTATGTTCATCTTAGGTTAATTATTGAATCTCATATCCTGGGTAAATACATCAATAGAAAGGGTGAGCAGAAGGCCCAGTAAAGGAAACAAGGGAAACATTTAACATGTGAACTTGAGATACATCAATAAAGTCATGAAAAAGAACATTAAGGAATGAGAAGGAAATCATGAGGAATATCATAATAAAAATAACATATTTCCTAACATGAAGATGTGGATAAAACATTTTACTTATAAAATCATTTCCGTTTCACCAAGGTCCATCCCCAAGGTTTCATTTAAAATTACCAAGGTTATTCACGAAGATATCGTTAATAGTGGTCATCACTAGAGATTAAGTCTTTACCCAATGCATTGGAGAGATATCAGGGTGCACCCTTAAATATTACTTTGTTATCATGTGAGCCTCATATATCACCATAAAAAATATCATAAATAACTCATATTGCATAAAATAAATGGGTTTTATTTCATAATCATAACTTTTTAAAAACTGCTTTAAAGACATGATATTTATGTCACTTTTAACCCACGGAAAAGGAAAGCGGGTCTCATGTTTGTAAATCCCAGAATTTGAAATTGAATAGTTTGGTATATATTTGAATACCCCTTTAAAATAAAGATATTTGGGTATTATCTTAATAAAAAAAATAATTTGATAAAAAAAGAGAGAGACATTTTGAGACGGAAAATCGGCAGCATAACGATTATGTTGTAGGGTTTTAGAAAACATAAAAAAGAGAGGGGACATGGGTAACCCAATAATAAATGATCCATAAAATAGTAGGGGGACAGAATATAAAGGATTTAAGGACATATTAATGAGATTTTAAATATATACCATATTAAATGAAGAACATGAAAGGAAGACAAAAATATGACTTCTCTTATGAAAACTGGCACCCTAAAGGCGTCTCTTAAACATTAAAAAAATGAATTGACGAGATCAAATAGGGACTCTCATCATATTAACATAATATATCAGTATGATAAATATATATATCATACCCCAACATAATTAAAAGTAACTTGAAAGACTTGACAAGAAAATTGAATTTCAAAATGAGAAGGGTGAAATAATCCTTAAAAAATACGGCAGCATAACGACGTCACTTAAAATTTAAAAAAATGAATTGATGAGATCAAATAGGTTATCTCATCATATGAACATATAAGATCAGTATGCTAGATATAGATAAAATATACCAACATAATAAAAAGTAACATGAAAAACATGACCGGAAAATAGAAATTGAAAATGATAACGGTGAAAGAATCCCTTAAAATTTCCAGTAGCCTAATGGTGTCACTTAAACATACATAAAAAGAAATGATAATTATAAGAGGGGATCTATAATCATACGAACATGAAAATTTCAGTATGAGGAAAACAAAACAACATCCTACAACATAAGAACATGGATAATTAAAGAAATGACTTAAAAAAGAGAATTTGAAATGAAAGAGAGAGGCTGGATCCCTTACCTTAAAACGTAACTCTTAAAACTTGAATGTTGGAACCTTGAGGGCTTGGCGGCACCTTGGAAGGAATATTTGGGAGGTAATGAGACCAGAGCTCCGTTTTGGGAGAGTTGGGAGTGAAAACTAAAGGAGGAAATGGTGGTTATTTATAGGTAAAGGGAGGTGATACTTTAATAATTTCAAGGAACACCTCACTAGTGGTTTTGGAAAAACCATTGGCTTTCCCCAGGTATTTTCCCATGGTTTTGGCCACATGGGACCCCTAATACAATAATTCATCCCCTTTAGTCGACCATCCCTTAAAATATCTCATGAAATCATCATGATGTAGTCATGATGTCATTAAACATACTAAAACCCTAAAACTGTATTTTTACTATTCAATGAAAATTCATCTTTTTACGAAAACTCCCAAAAGATTATATTAACATAATATCAATGCTCTGAATTCAAAAATAAACTCCATTTTATAAAAATAATTTTCTAAATATTTTTAATTTAATTTTAAAATAAAAACACTATTCACACAAAATTCATTTTTTTCCGAAAAAAGCCCAAAAACTACCTTCACATAATATCGATGCTATAAGTTCAAAAATAAATACCATTTTATAAAATTAATTTTCTAAATAATTTTAATTTATTTTTAAATTAAAAAACACTATTCACCCAAAAAAACTAATACTTCAATAATATTTAATGAAACAATTGTTTACCTATTTAATTGAATTACACTAGTCAATCAGGGTGCCTAACTTATATTAATACTTTTTTAAGTGAGAATACTTATCCATTTGGTCACATTAATAATCCTAGTAATAAAATTACTATTCATAATTTACTATTCGTCAATATTTACATTCATCTTATTAGACTGTAAATTTCTTACAGAACACATTTGCAGAAGACCATTTTTTGAAAATAATTACACATCATTAATTATTTAAAGTTTACATAATTATTTTAAAATATACTTTTTTCAAAATACATCAATAAAATACATCCTATATTCATTCGAACATTTGAAAACACCCAAAATTCACCATAAGAAGAAAACATAATTTTATTTATAAAAAAACATTATGGTCTCCTTACATATCCCCTTATATCCCCGGCATAGGACCAAAGTGTAAGGTGTAATAAGGTAATAGAATCTGAGGGTAGCTCGACCAACATCACACGAGTAGTAATTTCTATCAGTTTGAACTTCTTGCGAAGGCAATTCTGTTCTAGCTTCACATGATGAAGTTCGTCATGGGTTTGGTCTAGAGCAAAGCCCAATGGTGCTACCTCCTTCACAATTTCTGTTAGATGGGATTCCATCGGTCCTAGACTACTGGATGAGGCCATCAAATCTTCTTTGTATATTAATTAACCAAGATCACTTGTATTTAGAGACAATAGTCGCAACATTCAGTTTCCAATGCTCATACTGACTTATGGTCATATAATAGTCAAATCCCAACTGTTTGATTTTAATTGTACTAGTGTTATCAAATGAAACAGTTTTGTTGCGTATGAAAAATAAAATAACACACAAAATTAGGAAACAAAATTTATTCAAAAATTCGGGTCGTTACATTCTTCCCCCCTTATGAAATTGCATCCTCGCAATTTTTATAATTGGGCGTGTAAATTTCATTGAAATTCCCATATCGGAAAAAGAGTCAGTAACACTATTACTTTAAAAGAATGAAAAGGAAGTACAAAGGCGACCCGAGTTAACCCATACTAGGATTCCATTTAAGAAAACATGGACATTGAAGAGAAAAATTATGTTCACGATCTGAGGGAGAGTGATAGAATTCATTATTAGGAGAAAGTTAACAACAAGAAAATCACAAACTTATAATGGGTTAAACGGTATTTGATTTCCCAGTAGGAAACATTAATAGACAACGTTTTTGTTTTACGCTCATTTTCATATTTTTGAGGAATTCATTTACTATATAGAATAAAAACACAAGGAAATATATTTACCATCATGTAGAGTTACATCCCTTAATAAGTTTCTACAAAAACTAATCTTTTCTCCAAAAGATGAGAATTACAAAAACACTGAGTCTCTTCAAAAGCACAAGAATCATCTTCAAGTGAATCACATAATCCACCAAAGATTAACGATCTATTTCTTCAATCTTTAAACATTATCCCAAAAACAGAAAGGGTAAGATAAAACAACTCTTCCAAAATAAAGAACCTCGTAGGAAGGGAAACTACTTTTAAATCATCAAAATTCCACGGTATTACCCAAAGTTCATCATAGACCATTCCACAAATAACTGTCCATAAAATTCCTTAAAATATACCAAACTAATATTGAACCCAATTACAAGAAATATTTGACAACATAGTCTTCCAAAATAATCTCTATCGTTTATCTCCAAACAACATCAACCACTCCAGAAATCTTATAAAAAATTATCTAACCTAAACATATTTTCCTCAAGATAGGTCAATCATTTCCATAAGTAACCTATATTACCATAAGATCACCTTAAATTCGTCGATTCTTGAAAATATAAGTCAAACTTTATCCCTACAATAAAATAATGTAGTCATATATTTACCTCAATCATATAGGGTTCCCAATATAGTGAACGTCCTCTAAAATAATAATCATTTTTTAATCCCCTAATCAACTTTTTTTTCTAGAAGAATAGCTTCACAACATCAACATGTAGTATATAATAGTAGATGATTTCCTTAATGATATAAAACAATTTAGGTAGTGACTCGATGTTCTTATAAAACATTAAATATATGCTCATTGGGCATGAACTAAAAACAACAACATGACATAGACAATTATTGTGAAGAAGTCATATGTACTTTAGTCATCAAGATCCATCTCAGCATAGGAATTGCGTTGTTCCCTTGTCCTTGAAGATTGTTGATGCTCATAATGCTTCTCATCCCTTCCAATAGAGCATTGCCTTGGATAATGTCTAACTTATCCACATTTATGACATTGAAAAGTATAAGGAACATTAGATTGAACCTTATCTCTATTCATCACATTATCAATTTTTTAAAGAAATTAGCTACTTTATGCCCTATCATGCCACACGCAAAACATCTCCCAGTTCCTTTGTGACATTCCCCTTCATGCCTCTTTCCACACTTTTTGCACAAAGGAAATTGGGTCTTCATTTTCTTATCAACTTTATCATATGAACATTCTTGAGACTTTGCCTTCTTATTCCTTGATGAATTTGGTCTTTCAACTAGGTACTAATTATTAATTGTGATTTTTGATATCTGGTTGGCCTAATCACAATATGATCATCTTGATATCTCTTCATCTCTATCACATTAATAGGGTATTCGTCACATTTCCTATCACATTGGATTTGGGGACATGTTCTTCCTTTTCCCGACATTAACTACGAAAAGAACGTATAATTAGGGGGCTTAAATACTTTGCCAATGATCATGAAACGGAAACTAAAATAATAGAAGGATAAACTTGTAGAAGAAAAGTATACCCTAACTTGTGACCCCCTAGGTTTCAATCTAGGTTATACATGATCATATATTATTATGTGAATCCTTATTTTATTTTATCTTTGTTCCATTAATAATGGTTCTTACTAAGATTATGAATTTACCACAACATAACCCCTGGGAGTGTCGTAACCAAGAGTGCAGCAAGGCCCATTTTTGTGTACCAGTTCCCTTTTGAGTATAGCTTAAAGTAGTGTTTTCAGGTTTTACCCCTTTTTACATCTGTTCCAGAGCCACCTCTACCTGCTCGTATCCAGACAAGGATGTATTTTCTTGATAAACCACTTACTCAATACTCACCAAAATACTAGGAATATTTCTTATATTTAAACTTTTTTATATGGTTCTTCCTAAAGTTTTCATATCCTAATATCCACAAATAACTAAACCATCCTTTCATACCAACTATTTGATCTTACCTTTTTATCATATAAACATTCATTACATTATACAAAACTGAGGATGTTTAAGGTTTAGTGTCTTGGAAACCAGGAACTCAAAACATGAAAACATAAAATATTATTCTTAAAAACGTGAATGGATTATCCTTATGTTCATCCTAATTTCATTACTGCATCTCATAACCTGGGGAAATACATCAAAATAAAGGGTGAGCATAAGGCCCAGTAAGGGAAACAAGGGAAACATTTAACATGTGAACTTGAGATAAATCAATAAGGTAATGAAAAAGAACATTTAGGCATGAGAATGAAATCATGAGGCATATCATAATAAAAATAATGCATTTCATAACATGAAGTTGTGGCTATAAAATTTAACTTAGACAATAATTTCTGTTTCACCATGGTCCATCCCCAAGGTGTCATTAAAAATTACCAAGGTTATTCACCAAGATATCATTAAAAAAGGGCATCTCTAGAGATTATGTCATTACCCAATGAATTGGATTTCTATCAAGGACAACCCTTAAATATGAATTTTTTTTCATGTGATACACATATATCACCATTAAACATTTCATTAATAACCCATATATAATAAAAGAAATGGGTTTCATTTCATAATCATAAAGCTTTAAAAACTGCTTTAAAGACTTGATATTTATGTCACTTTAAACCCACAGAAAAGGAAAGAGGGTCTCAAGTATATAAATCCCAAAATTTAAAATAGAAAATTTTGTTATATATTTGAATACCCCATAAAAATAGAGATCTTTGAGTATTCACTTAATAAAATAAAATAATTTGAGAAAAAAAGAGAGACATTTTGAGACGGAAATTCGGTAGCATAACGGCGATGTTGTAGGGTTTTAGAAAAAATTGAAAAGAGAGGGTAAATGGGTCACCTACTCATAAATAATCCATAAAACTATAGGGGGACAGAATATAAAGTATTTGAGAACATTAAAGGAAGACCAAAATAGGATTTCTCTTATGAAATTTCAGCAGCCTAACGGCGTCACATAAACATCAAAAAAAAGAATTGACGATATCAAATAGGGACACTCATCATATTAATATAAAAGATATGTATGATAGATATAGATATGAAACCCCAACATAATAAAATGAAACTTGAAAGACTTGACAAGAAAATAGAACATTAAAATGAGAAGGGTGAAAGAATCCCTTAAAAATTTGGCAGCATAATGGTGTCACTTAAACTTCAAAAAAATGAATTCACGAGATCAAATAGGGTATCTCATCATATAAACAAAAAATATCAGTGTGATAGATATAGAGATCGTACCCCGACATAATTAAAAGGAACTTGATGGACTTGACATGAAAATAGAACTTGAAAATGAGAAGGGTGAATGGATCCCTTAAAAATTTTGGTAGCCTAACGTCATAACTTAAACATTCATAAAACGAAATGATGATATTAAGAGGAGATCTTTCATCATATGAACATTAAAATGGAAGTACGATGAATACAAAAGAACATCCTCCATCATATGAACATGGATAATAAAAGAAATGACATAAAAGAGAGTACTTGAAAAGAAAGAGAGAGGTTGGATATCTTACATTAAAACGTAACTCTTAAAACACGATGGTTGGAACCTTGAGGGATTGGGGGCACCGTGGGAGGAATATTTGGGAGGTAATGAGACTAGATATTTGTTGGGGGAGATTTGGTAGTGACACATAAAGGAGGAAAGGGTGGGAATTTATAGGGAAAGGGAGGTGATACTTTAATAATTTCAAGAGACACCTCACTAGTGGTTTTGAAAAACCCATGGGCTTTCCCAGGGTATTTGCCCATGGTTTTGGATACATGGTACCCCTCATAAAATCATTCAGCACCTTTATTCAACCATCCCTTAAAATATCTTTTGACATCATCATGATGCACTAATGATGTCATTAAACATACCAAAACCCTAAAACTGTATTTTTACTATTCACTGAAAAATCAACTATTTTCAAAAACTCCCAAAAATTTATCTTAAAATAATATCAATTCTCTGAATTCAAAAATAAACACCATTTTATGAAAATAATTTTCTAAATATTTTTAATTTAATTTTTAAATAAAAACACTATTCACCTAAAATCATTTTTTTCAGAAAAAAAACCCCAAAAATTACCTTAACATAATATCAATGCTATAAGTTCAAAAATAATGTCCATTTTATAAAAATAATTTTCTAAATATTATTAATTTAAATTTTAATTAAAAAAACACTATTCACCCGAAAAAACTGATACTTGACTAATAATTAATGAAACATTTATTTACATATTTTATTGAATCACACTACTCAATCAAGGTGCCTAAATTATATTAATACATTGTTTAAATGAGATTAATAATCCATTTGGTCACATTACTAATCCTAATCATAAAAGAACTATTCATAATTTATTATTCATCAAAAATTATGTGGATCGTCTTAGACTCTAAATTTCTTACTGAACTCATTTGCAGAAGACCATTTTTTGAAAATCATTACACGTCATTAATTATTTAAGGATTACATGTATATTTTAAAATATCCTTTTTTCAAAAAAACATCAATAAAATTCATCTTATATTCATCCCAACATTTGAAAACTCCCAAACATCACCATAAGAAGAAAACACAATTTTATTTATAACAAAGGAATATGGTCTCCTTGCATAGCCCCTTATAACCCTAGCATTGGACCTAAGTGTAAGGTGTGCTATGGTAAGAGAATCTGAGGGCGGCTTGGCCAACATCGCATGAGTAGTAATTTCTATCAGTTTGAACTTCTTGCGAAGGCAATTCCGTTATAGATTCACACGATGATGTTCGGCATGGGTTTTGTCCAGAGAAAATCCCAGTGGTGCTACCTCCTTCCCAAGTTCTATTAGATGGGCTTCGATCGGTAAAAGTCTTCTGGTTGAGGCCATCGAATCTTCTTTCTATATTAATTAACCAAGATCACATGTAATTAGAGAGAATAGTCGCAACATTCAGTTTCCAACTGTCATTCTAACTAACGGTCATATAATAGTCAAAACCCAATAGTATCATTTTAATTATACTCATTTTATCAAATGAAACTATTTTGTTGAGTATGAAAAATAAAATAACAAAAAAAAAATTAGGAAACAAGATTTATTCAAAATTTCGGGTTGTTACAGTGTAATTTCATAGAAGTACATGGCATGTGTATTTGAGTTACACTACATGTACATGTTTCACCGTATAACATATGATCATTCCTACATATATTTCATGTAAATCATTCCCTAGAAAATGGTGTTCACGGTGCGTCCAATGGGCTACATGGTGTGTGATCTCCGAATTACAAGGTCACTAGTCAGGTAAGCCATGTATGAAATACACATCCCATTTACTACTTAAGAGTACAACACACTATAAATATTGACTACCCAGCGTGTAATCCTGATGTTCGTGCACCAGGATAGCCCAAAAAACACATGGTGTAAGTTATAAATCCCCCATGTTTCATTAATGAAAAAACATGAATTAATTCCAAATTAATTCATAATACATAGAACATAACCACACAATGTGTACAACTCTGTTATCTAGCCAGAATCCTTAGCACCATTGGAAGCGTTCTTCAATTATATTTCGTTCATAAAATTGATTGTATTGATTAGATCGACAAGAAACGAAGGACGGAGAAACAGATCTTAAAATTCGGATTAATAAAATGATTAAATGTGAATTCAAAATGAAATTAAAATTCATAAATCAATCAACGATCATTAAATAGATAAAAATAATTTTGTGACCACTCTGATACCACTTGTGGCTTCCAAGCACATCAGAATCATATGATGGGTCATGCCCAACATTTATTTTTGTCATGATCGATGATCAATTCGAGATCTACATGGTGATAAACATCATGTTCAACAGAATTGAATCAATGAAGACATATAGTAGAATTCACACCAGAACCAGAAGGGAGGATCATGAAATATTATTTATAATTAATTTAATTAATTAATGAATTAACTTTGATGGAATTATTTCTTCATTGATGGATCTAGAAATAGATTTGCATTGCACCATCATTTCATTGTAGGAATTACGTATAGATTCCCTCTAGCATTGATCCACATGTGTTTCATAAATCTGAAGACATTGTCAAAGGAACCATCGGGTACTGGAATGATAGATACTATTGCTTCCATCAACCACCGTTGATCGCCAGAAGAAGTTCTTCCAAAGCATTCTCCTTGATCTCTCTTGACTTGAGAGGATTTAGTGGGGGACGATCGATCTCCGTTTGTAAGAGAGTTCTCAGAGAAGAGAGATCTCTAGGAATATAGATGATTCTCCAAATTTGTTGTGCACAACA
The DNA here is from genome assembly GCA_963277665.1 of Viscum album. Classification (NCBI taxonomy): domain Eukaryota; kingdom Viridiplantae; phylum Streptophyta; class Magnoliopsida; order Santalales; family Viscaceae; genus Viscum; species Viscum album. The sequence continues at coordinate 1,586,706,902 of OY728151.1, read as the reverse complement.
AAAACAAATGAATTGTTTCTTAAGAAAATAATATAATTGGGTTTATATATTTCTAGGATTAGAAAAAAATAATTGCACATGTGCCCCTTATTATTTAACTAATCCCTTGGAGAAGCCCATGTCAAAAAAATGATATTATTATTTATCGACATGCGATTAACATTTAAAATTAAATTAAATATTATACAATCAAATAATATTCAATATTAATACATCTCACTGGACCTAAAAACATGGTCTGTAATTCTTCCATAATATTTTTCGGGGCTTGAATAATGACTATTTATTTATTAAATAAATATCACTGCATTATTATTCAATAAATAAACAAATATTATATTTTGTAAAAAGTAAACTAATATTTATAGAACATTATGGACATAGATTAATTTATGCTATATCATTTCCTTAAATGGGCATGAGATATCTACTACTGGAAAAGAACAGAAGAGATAAATCTTTTCTCGAATTATTCATTTAAACAATACAACACGTGGCACACCCAACATATGTTACCCCATCCGGAACATATGTCATCACTGTTTTCATTAATACATCAAAGTACATGACTTATAATATTCATTAATAATAATCTTAAAGAATAAGTATTAATACACATGTTCTTAGATATGAATATCCAAGGACTCTTATCAAGGTGGATTTCCTACCGTCATGTATCATTCTCATAATATCATACACCAGATATTACCAAGGGAATAAACCATGAGAAGTTGCCTCAAATTACTATGAGTATCCATCCTTGATATCATGTATCATTTTTTTCTGTAAAATGATTTCATAAGTCTATAGAACATATATTCAATAACATTGTAGTATCACTTCTGGGATCTAATCATATAGGGGATACCTACCTGTCAGGGGCGATGTCATCTAATATTATTCATAAGGTATATGAATATGTTGATAAAAATTAGGACCCCTCTAATCAGGAACAAATCTACTCAAACCCCTCGAACAACCCCCTACCCCTGCCCCTTGGGGATACATCTCCCCTCTTGAATTAAAATGTGGATCCTATTTCCACCTTGGTGAAGGGACAGAAAAAACTTCGGATGGGGAAGTGGAAACCAATGGGGGACTCTGGAAGCGATTTAAATATTCTAGAAAATAGTGGGTCTCAAAGACACATGGAGGATTCATTTGTTTTTGATAAATTCTCCAAAATATGGAGAGTAACGGAAGATGGATCCATAATTTAAATTTCATAGGTGTATTGTTGATCATTATTGCGATCGAAAATCCATGATTAGTTTGGATTCTTCAACGTTGCGGTGATAAAAAATTTCCCTTATATGGTTTTCATATATAAAACCATATTGAAATGTAACGACATAGATAATATATAATAAAAGAGGGATTTGAAGGCTTCATTTTGGTTTCCCATCGTGGCCATTTGGGGGGGGGGGGCTTTTCCTCTATTGGAATGATGACATGGATGTCATAATCTCCTCCTTCTCCACACACCACATGTTTTCCTCCATTCGTCAGCCAAAAAGCCCGACTTGGACATTTGTGGGTTTCTATCATTGGTCGTCTCAAATGAAAAAATGGAAATAATGGATTATTCTCCAATACATGAGATAAATAAGGATGAGGTGAAGATTTTTGGTAGGGATGATGAAGTAGGAGTCCTTCTTGAGGGTGCAATAGTGTACGATATGAAAATTCACGATTTGTAGCGGTGTGAATCACCAAATGTGCGACATACGTGGTCGAAGGAGGAGGATGTTGTGTGTTGAGAAGGTACTAATGTAAGATTTAATGTTTCTTATTTTAGATATGATAAAAATGACAAGGAGAAACAAGAAGACATTATAGATTAGTTTTATGATGAGTACTCAAATACTAACATTGATCTATTAGTGTTGGAGGATGTTATGATATAGTTGAAGGGAGTTGATTTTGTTTTAGAAAACATGAAAATTTTATGGACTGGTCAAGAACGGTTTGACAAAGTGTAAATCGTATCTAATCTAGTTTGCCCAGAAGTGAAGTATCAGGCTACATAGCTGACTGCAAATAATAGGATGGCTGGTACAACATTACATAAAACCAACAACTTAGAGTTATAATTTTATACAAGTCCAACTCTAGTGGTCATAATTGTTGTCTCTTTGGTGTTATGTCTTCTAAATCCTGTAGTACAAACTAGAGTCACTTAACTACTCACCATTTTTGTCGTTGATGTGTCTAGTAGATCTTATGTCTTGTCACACATTGAATAAATGCATGTGTTGTTTCACAGGTGTGTATGAATCACCCAATATGATTTATACCCAAATGGGTATTTGTTTTGAACACATTATCCAAGATCTTTGTGGAAGCCAGTTTCATGAAACTGTATGTGAGTTTATAGGTTTCAAATGGCATGTGTGAATGGGGTGAATGAGACAGAAGAAAAGATGAAAATGGTGATTGGGGAGAAACTAAGGGATCCACTCAAACTACAATATTCTATACAAACATATTCCTCAAACTGGAGGAGATAACCATTCAAAATTCATATAGAAACGGGAGCTCCATTAGAGGAGCAGAGTGACTGAGTGCCCAATGTTGTGAGGGCGTATAGCGCGGCTGAGATTCATGGTGATTCAAATATAAATATGCATGTTTGTATTGTTGTTTTTAACCTATTATTGTACAAATATAAATATTCATGTATGTATTGTTGTCTTTAACCTATAATTTAATATTTGATTCCTCCTACCCCATATTGTAATCATTGTTTCCTCCAACCGTGTAATATAACATTTGTTTCCTCCTACCCTATAATGTAATATTTGTTCCCTTTTACCGTGTAATGTAATCTTTTTTCCTCTTACCTAGTAATGTAATCTTTGTTTCCTCCATCCCAATAATGTAATATTTGTTTCCTCCTACCCCGTAATGTAATCTTGGTTTCCTCCTACTGTGTATTGTAATCTTAATTTCCTCCTACCCCGTAGTGTAATATATGTTTCCTCCTACTGTGTAATGTAATCTTTGTTTCCTCCTACCATGTAATGTAAGCGTTGTTTCCTACTACAATGTAATGTAATCACTGTTTCTTCATATCATGTAATGTAATCTTTGTTTCCTCCTACCATGAAATGTAATCATTGTTTACTTCTAATCTGTGATGTAATCTGCGTTTAAATAGCTTACTCATTTCCACCACTCTATTTCTCTCTCAATATACTCTTAGAAGTCCAACAAAATGCATAATCAAAATGATCATTTTCTCGATTATTTATAGGCAAATCACCACCAATAAAACATGTACACATAGCCTCTATTTCCTGACTGCATTATATGTTGCATTGATTCCATTTTTTGTTCGTTTTATCATGAAAAATGAGTTTATTGAGATTTCAATCATAATGTAATGGAAAAAATGATCAAATAAATCCCATAAGCATGGATGTACAAAACTGACATCGTGACATGGAGTTCTCAGTGAGCAGCTTCTTTGGGGTTGGCTCGAGGAAGAAGTTGACATGAAGATAATCTCAGATAGATCTTCAAAAACTGATCGAATGATCAGAGGGTTGGGAGAAACATTTTGGAAAACTTATATGATCACAAGGCCCATATTATAATCCCATAGATCACACGATTGAGGCTTTTTCGCAGCTATAGTGAACCACTACAATCTGATCCCACGTCAAAATTGATTCTTATTACGTGGCTCCTTTATAACACAAGGGGAATCCTATAAAATGATGTATTAGTAACAGAAAACATACAAACACCTACAAATTCTCATTTCATGCTCTACCCATGAAGTCTTCTACCTTTTCACCCTATGGGCACTATATTAACTTTTTTTCTTCATGGGGTTTGATGACCGATGCATTTAACCATCATTCATACCACATAAATAATAAATCCAAATTCACAACAAGATTCAACTACAACCATACACAATCATTCTTCATAAAACATAACAGATATTTTTCATTATTCCACTGCCTCTGCATGTGCTCCCTATGAGAACAGTAGCCACCCTCTTCCACAAAAAGCCCATAATTTTTGACTAGTGGTCGACAGCCCACTTATGCAATGTCAAAAATCCCCCATGAGCACACATATCACTCTCTTCCTCTACCTCTACGTGAGCTCCATATATTCCTTTTTTGTTCAATTAATCAATAAAAAACAAATATTTTATAACAATCCGAATTCACACTTAGAAACAATGTCGACCACACACATTTATTCTTCAAACTACATGACTCATATTTTTGTATTGTTGCTCTAACACTACATAAACTCCTCGTGATCACACTAGGAACTCTCTTCCTCGGCCCGCCCATAATGGATGGCTAGGGGTCAACTGCCTACCTAGGTAGTGTCGGTAGGCCCCTTTGCTATATGACCTTTTTACATTTAAACCATAAAAAACCAAATATTTCAAATAAAGAAAAATTCACACTAAGATTCAATGCAATGAATGCACTTCCTATTTATTATTAAATTATAAGCGTCTCCCCTTTTAATTTAGAATTTTCATTCATAAAAAAACGAAAAAATGCATTTATAATGACATGATTCAATTTCTAGGATTTTAAAATATCAAATAAATCCCTTACCAAAACATCATATATACATTTGATACATGTTGTCATCATCTCTAGTATTTTTTCAACTTTTCTCCCCCTAAAGGGATGAGCTTCGTCCATATGCTTCATCATCACTGACTTTCTTCATGAATGATCTACAAGAATAATTTTATGAGAAATTGAAATAATGATTTCCATTGTGGATAGCCTTATGAATACAGTATAATATTTTCAAATCACTCGTATCCTTAGGAATACCCCTTAATAAAAGTAAATATGAATGTGAAAATATTGATAGGAACAATCTTGTGATATTTTTTGATTTCTAAATAAAAATCCATGAGGGTTTCAATAAATTACTCTTATTAATGCTTCAAAAATACTCATCAAAAGAATATTTATCACCTGATTTAATAGATATTATTGATAGACTATCATTATGACTATTTTTAGATTTTGATAAACCCACATTCTTCTTCAAATTCATTCTCAGTTTCTTTCCTTTTTCTTCATTATGTTTATAATAGTTTTTAGAGACCACAATGTTGGCACTGATAGGGATAAGAGATGATCATACCATCTAAAATAACTCTATTACTTCTTTGAATTCAAATATTCACTTCATATAAGTCTAATACAAAAAATTATAACAATAAGATATATCCAATCAATGGTGTAACTTATTCTCTAATACATATTGATGTGTACATTAGATCATGAAAGTACACTGAGAGGGGGGTTTATTAGTGTACACAAATTTAACCAATATTTCATCTATTCTTTCTGACACCTTTTTAAATTTAACATATTCACTTGTTATAATGATTTGATCTTCCCTGTTTACAAGTACAATTATTCTACATGAATGGTAGAAAGTAGATGTAGTACATCACGAAATATTTTTACATGGTTATACCCTGAGATAGGTGACTATGTCCTTGTTGTGTTTGGGATGATTGAGGACACATATTATCCACTAGAAATCAATCAATGGTTACAAGTTGGTTGGTCAGGTTTCACCACAAAAAGCAAGTTGGGTTGGTATGATCCTTTTCCAAAATTATATAGCAATCCCACCAATGTTCATTATACAGGAATCCCACCACTGTTATATAATTAGAAAATTGGACACAATGAGATATATCACATGAACTTCAAGCTGTCACTGCAATACAAAATTGATCCTCCACTTCATGCCACTGAATTAAACCTATTCTGCACTTTCTCACATCAACTGAAAATCTACATCTGCTAGGGAATATATTCAAAAACACAACATTCAAGTCATTTCAATATGCTCTCCTAAATTAATTGAAGTTATCACTTCCACATCAGGTCACTCTAATATCATAATGAACAACTAAATATACATCAATGAAATATAAATCTTTTTATTCTTTCCATCACAAAAAAATATTTATTCATCTCAACTCAACAACAACATAGTGTGTTCTCCATGCATGCAATTCTCATCAACACATGCAGATATTTAAGGAATGTAATTATCCACACTATTTCTATGTATTCTTTGTGAAATAAAATATGCACAACAATATATATTCTCTAGAACATATTTTTGAAAGAACACAATGCTAGTATATACATGCAAATATTATTCTCACATTAATCACCTTCACACATTCATGCATTCATTATTTCATGAAAATGCTTAGTTTAACACACACTTATTTTTAGAAATAACCCATACCGCCTTCAAGATTATTCAATGTATTATATAACCACATATGCATGAGCTTACTCACCATCTTTTCACACACATTGAATTCAACACAATGTCCACTTTTATGTTTCTTTGTACATGCAGCTTGTATTTACATACACAATGTTTGTTTAACCAATATATTCGAATCTTATGTCATCACATGTGCTTGGGAATGAATATGAACACATGCACTATTCAAAATGTGTCAAGAAAATGAACACTACCTTATCAAATAAAGATCCTATGTGTGTGGACTTCTCCTTTAAACTCACTTATTTCTACCTTCGGGTACGAAAACCTAAATGGATTTTGGTTTCTAATGCGTGCAAGTCTTTGCGCACTTGTGTGTGTGAATCGGATTACATACTTTCTATTTCTATATGAATGAAGTGGAACCTTCTTCGTAGAAGAAAAGTTGGCACAAATTCTTACATATTTTTTCTTACTAGGGAGGAATGTAAATAAATAAATATGTGGTTAATTTGGTGAACACATCCCCATTGTGGGTTATCTCTTTATATTTTCATTGAGTCCGATGTTTCATGAAAGCTACTTATAAGCCCACTATGCCACCTGGAAATGCGATGAACACTTACCCTTCAAGGTCGGTCTCTTTTTATGTGCATTGAGACTACTATTTCATGAATGTAGCTTCTTAGTCTCCTATTCCACCAATCAATGCAATGAACACTTCCCATTTATCGGTTCTCTCATTATCTATGAATAGAGTAAAATGTTTCATGAAACCAGATGCGGAGTTAACGTGTACCGTACTTGTTCTAATGTCACAAAATCCAAGACCGAAAGCGGTTAATAGGGAAGAAGATCAATGATCACCTAAAAGTATCAAATTTTGTGAAACTAGATTCCTAAACATAGGGTGGAGAGAACTATTCCCCACATAAATTTAAATCGTTGCGCTGATGGAGGGGAAGAGAGAGTGACGCTCCGATAGTGGGATGGATTATACCAGTTCCCCTGATGATTGGAATGATGTTGGAGGGATATGGTGTAGTAAAGAACGATAATTATACCCTTTCCAATATCGTGTGTGAGTTAAATGTAAATATGTGTGTATTGTTATTATTTATCCAATATTTTTTTTAAAATATTTATTTTTCAAGTTATTATTTGAGTATCTATGGTCGTACTAGTATGTATTCACTAGTTTTTACCGTGTGTTGGACAACAGGTGTGGGATGGGGGAGATGTGGAGTTAGGTCTTGTTGGTGGATCTATGGTTTAAGGATTACATTAATATATTATATCATGTTCTATTTTATTCCTTTTAATGACACGTAAAATTCAATGTAATTTTTTTTAATTTTATTTTTGATTTTACAAGAATGTAGTTTCTGACGGCACCTAATTCTGAGGCCCGGTGTGCCCGGAATCAATTTCCGAACCTTAGCTCGGGTAAGTTCATTGAACGAACGAGCGGGTTTTTCTAACAATTGAACCGGTGCTCGGAATCGAATTCTGAGGGTACCGATGGAATCACAGTGCATGTAATTGCTTAGAAAAACCATTTCTGGTGTTGCGTTTACTCGTGTGTGGTTTTTATGTTTTTGGATTAAGTAATGGAATAAAATAAAAATGGTGCGACCAATTTTTATTTTACTTAAAGATGCTTAACCTAAGATAAGTGATTGGAGTGGGACCCACAATATCCTACCCAGAAGGTAGGATATTTGTGAGGTGGGGCCCACACAATCTCCGCCATTTCTTTTCTTCATAAACCCCATCCTTTAATAATGTAACGCACCCGCACCCCTATTATGTGGAAGTTATCCTTGGCGTTTTCTATTTATGAAATTCCTCAATTAATTTGGACGGTTAAAATTTTGAAATTAATTCATTTTAATTGATTATTTCATTTTTTAATTTCAAACGCATGGCTTGAAAAATAAAATAAGAAAACTCATATTTTATTAAGGGTAGTTGGGTTGTGTGAGGCTTAGGAGAATTCGCTAAAGTTCTTGATGTTCTTCCTCCTCGACGATGAACGCGAAGAACACCGACCTCTGAAAATGTGCGACGGTGAGAGACGCCTTCCTCGGAGATCGATGACCCGACATGCATCACCTCGTTCTTTCGTTCCGCGTCAAAGGAATGGAGACATCATTCCTCCGCGACGTGACGATCTTCCTTCTTCCTCGGCGATCATTTATGCGATGTCCCTTTCCGCGACAACCTCTTTCGACGACTACGCTCGAGGTAGGGGTTTATTATATTTGTTTGTTCATGATTACTTCCATCATTTCCTCCTTTTTAATTTGAGCTGCCAGATATTGAAATAACGGGAGGAGGTCGGACCGGACAAACACGTCGACCTTCCTCCCCCTTGTTGGTTTTATTTTGTTGCGGCACGTGAAAGGCCGCGCGGTGCTGAAGCACCGCGCGGGAAATATTAAAGGAAGGACGAAGAAGTGCGGCGCCGTCGCGCGGAGCTGTTGAAGACGAACTAAACCGCTGCGCCGTCGGGCCGCGCCGAAGAATCAAAAAAGCACTGTGGTCGGAGCGGGGCTGTGGCGGAGGGGCGCAGCGCCGGACGGAACAAGGCCGCGGCATAGGCCTCGGCGGTGTTGGAAACGGCGGCCGATTCCGGGCCACTGACATTGGAGTAGGGGGGACTAGCCCATTCTGGTCCCGTGGCGGCAGCAGCCGGCTGGCCAGAGCGTGACGGCCGGTTACGGGAAAACTGGGGGTTCGTAACCCCCGGTTGGCCAGCAGGTGCGACACCCAACATGGGGGTCGCGGCTTCACTACGCAGGGGGCAGCGCCCCTCCCCCCCCCTCACCGCTCGGTCGTTACGGTCGGGCTGCACCCAAGCAGCCGGACCCGGACCCAGGTTGGGTCGCCCTGTTCGGGCTGACCCTGGAGGTATCGGGCCGGGTCGGACCGTGCCCGAACCCCCTATTACCGGACCTCTCACTGTCTTTTGCCCATAACATGGGCTGGTGACCTCTGATCGACGCACAGTCAGCTGCGATCCGGTACTTGGATCGAGACGGTCGTTTCAGTATATTACACTCAATGTTTCGGAGTACATTGGGATCGGCCGGGTGGGTTCGTACACAAAACCAACCGGGCCCTCGGAGCGGAAACGCTTATAACTTGAGCTCTGGACGTCCGATTGACGTGCCGTCGACTTTGATGGTTTCCTTTTAGTGAGACGGCCCATTTTTCTTACTCCACTCGTGGTTTGGACGCAGATGGAGTATGGTTAGATTGGTTTTGAAATAAAAACCAACCGGGCCCTTGGGACCAAAAAGCCAATAACTCTCCGACCAGGCGTCTGATTGACGTGCCGTCTCTGACGTTGAGTTCCTATTGACGATACGGAACATTTGGATACATCAACTCTGGACTACATGTCAGTTGATGTATCATCCCCTCGGCTCATGGAGCGGACCCTCCCGAACGAGCTTGTTGTGTGCGGGAACCCTAGAGCTGGCTGCGACTGCGACGACGATGACGACTGTGCATGTATCCTCCGTGTATTCGATGGCGACGACTACAACACTCGGCGATCCTACGTGGATCAGTGCTACCGATCCTGTGTGGTTTAGATCCTGTGTGGGTCAACGCTCAGCATTCCTGTGTGGACCAGCGCCTATAGATCCTGTGTGGGTCCGATCCTCTATGGGTCATTGCGGGGGTTAGTTACCTATCGATCCTTTGTCGGTCATTTCAGGGGTTAGTACCTATTGATCATGTGTGGGTCCGACGGCTTAGATGAATCAATGGCAACATCCGATCATCTCTATCATCATACGAAAAAGTATACTCGTGTGATCTGAATCATGACTTTCAATCCTTATCTTCGATAAGATTGACTTGATATCCTGTGTGTATTACATTATGATTTCCTGTGTGGATTGGGTGGTGATTTCCTGTGTGGATTGGGTTGTGAATTCCTATGTGGACTGGGTTGTACATGAGCTCGGATGTTGGAGCCGAACGAGAATTGATGACTTTGGTATATGTATGGGCATCTACCTAAGTGGTGTTGGATGTTACTTCATGATTATATCTTTCCTTTGTTGATTATCCTTTGTGGATTTTGGGAGACCTTCGGAGGTCTCGGGGTCCCTAGTGAGTAGCTTATACTCACCCCTGCACGGGCTATGCCCGCACTACGTTGTGCTGGTTGCTGATGACGGACATCGCTGATCATGGTTGAGGCTTGCGATACAGGTCAGTACCTGGAGGTGGACCACTGGGCGGGACGTACTCGGAGCGGATGGCTGGAACGAGAAGCTATGGAGACTATCTGTACCCACCCTTCATGTGGGACATTTAGTGGACGGCTCGAGCCTGTGGCTTTACTTTTCAGTTGTTTTACTCCCTTTTTCAGTTGTACTTTACATTCAATTTAGGTTTGTATACTGGCCCACTTACTTTTCCGCACATACTATTGTACCAGTTTTTACATTGTCTTTACTTTTGCTTGATTTCTCTGTTTTTTTTGTTTACTTTACAAAGTAAATTCCTTCCCTTTTTACCCATAATTACACTTCGATGATAGTCTCCATCCCCTGGACTATGGAAGGCGGGTTTGGGGTAGTCACTCACGGGCCTCGAGGACGGGTCGTGACAAATTGGTATCAGAGGAGTTCGGTTCTACCGCAGAACTCTGGACTCTGATCTTTCTTCTATGTGAAGAAATAGTGTTAGGGGTATTGAGTGTGGTTATTAGTCCAGGGAGTCCAGTGTTGGTACGGCGGCTGACGTATCCGTACACCAGGACCCTGACTACTGATTTCCGACTTAATGCACGAAAACATTGATTGCTTGTATATTTCAGTTTTTCTATGTGATTACTTTGTGTCAGCTCACCAGGTACACTTTTTGACCATGGTGAAACTGTTTCTTTCAGGATGGCCCCACGACGGCAGCTAGCTAGGGTTCTGAGTGTTGTGCATGACGACAACCCACCAAGTGACGAGGCCTCAGTACAGGGCCCTTTGACAGCAGAGGCACCGACGGTACCTCTACCCGCCGAGCCACCGATGCTTCCAGCCCTAGCCGTTGACGATGCACATCGCCTTAGTGCACTGCATGAGTTTCAGCGTCAGCGACCGCCCAGGTTCCATGGTGAGACGGACCCTCAGGCAGCCGAGGATTGGCTGGATGTAGTTGTACGAGTTTTCAGGTTAGTAAGGACACCATCAGACCTCATGGTGATCCTTGCAGCGAGCCTCCTGCATGCGGCAGCTGGTAGATGGTTGAGCATGATGCTCGAGTTGTACGATTAGGCATCTCTCCTCTAGACATACTATGAGAGCCTCTTTTTCTAGGATTTCGTCCCATCCACCCTCCGTGCGGTGTGCATCCAGGAGCATCTACAGCTGCGGCAGGGCAGCTTGACGGTCGCCTAGTACTCGGTGAGATTTACAGATCTCTCATGATATTCGATGGACATGGTATGGGACCCATTCTTCTGGGGCCGAACAATTGAGCAGGGATTGAGGCATGAGATCAGGGCATCACTAATCTCCATCAGCATTCCGACACAAGGAGGGGTACTGAAGCAAGCCCTACTCATCGAGAGCTTCCTTGCTGACCCTACAACAGCAGCAAGACCTACCGCAGGGCGGCACGTAGCAGAGCCTTCTACAGCAGGCATTCGATGGATGACTCATGTGTCCAGACATACCAGACCCTCAGGAATTTGACCTCAGGACACTGGCTCAGTGGTGCGGGGCACACAACATGATGTCAGTCTTTCGAGAGGCAGATAGTGCTACGCATGTGTTGGGCATGGCCACATGGCTCGTGAATGGCCGACCCGCCATGCGGAGGAGCAGTAGACGATTGAGGGGCCACCCAGCCAGAGGCAGAGGGTCGAAAGTGGTGGTCCGCAGTGAGTAGGAGGACGAGTCAGAGGAGCTGGCCGAGCAGCAGGTGGTGGGCGACACTTTCTGGCTCTACCACCACCACCCCCATGAGGTCCCCCATGACCACAGGGAGGTAGCGGGCAGGGATAGGCATAGCTCCAAGCAGCGGAGGCCTACGACCACGGTGCGCTAGAGATGATTCGAGGTACTATATGTGTCTATTACACCCTTTCTGTAGTTCTTATAGACACAGGATCAAGTCATTATTTCATTTACGATGTCCTTGTTCGGAGATCAGATATTCCGACAGAGCCGTTGGCTCGATCCTTACGGCTAGAGACTCCTGCGAGAGCAGACTCAATGATTACGCACTAGTGCCAGCAGTGTGAGCTTACTCTAGGAGGCGAGATCTTCTACTGGGATCTTTTTATAGTGGCGTCGAGGCTTTACGACGTCATCCTTGGCGTGGATTGGTTATCTACAGTCCATGCTCAGATTGACTGTATTAGGCGCAAGGTGTGATGTGTACGCACCGATGGGAGAAGGATCACCTTCACCAACGAGAAGGAAGCCTTCACAGCACAAGATGGACTCTCGTAGAGGAGAGGACAATGCAACACTCATCAGTTGTCTAGCCTCATCCTAGGAGCAGTTGACATGCGGAGTCCAGGGTTTCCTGCAGTGGTGGATTAGTATCCAGAAGTTTTCCCCGACGACATTCCAGGACTACCTCCTCGCAGAAAGGTAGACATTTATTTTGATATGTACCCTGGAACAGTCTCGATATCCACCCCATCATATCGGATGGCTCTCGCCGAGCTTCAAGAGCTACGAGTACAGTTGGAGGACTTGTAGGGCAAGGGATTCATCTGACCTACTGTTTCACCCTGGGCTTCCCCGATTTTGTTCCCCAAGAAGGCGGACATGAGCTTAAGACTGTGTGCCGATTACCATCGCCTGAAATAGGTGACATTGAGGAACAAGTATCCTCTACCGAGGATTGTCTACCTCTTCTATTAGCTCATGGGAGCACGGTGGTTCTCGAAGATAGAACTCAGGTCAGGTTATCATCAGCTCAGAGTTCGAGACAAGAACGTGCAGAAGACGACCTTCAGATGTCGGTATAGCCACTATGATTTCTTGGTTATGCCTTTTTGCGTAACCAACTCTCTAGAAAAGTTCATGGGTATCATGAACATGATCCTTCATCCATACCTCGATCGATTTTTTGTTGTCTTCGTTGACTACATTTTGATATACTCGAAGACAGTGGAGGAGCACACATATCACTTGCGGGTTGTACTAGACAAACTCCGAGAACAGCAGCTTTATGATAAGCTCTCGAAGTGTTAGTTCTGGATACGTGAGGTCCACTTCTTGGGACACATCATCTCTATGGTGGGAGTTACGGTGGATCCTGCAAAGATCGAGGGAGTGATAGCTTTGGAGCCACCCAGGAGCGTGACGGAGGTGCGGAGTTTCTTGGGACTAGCTGGGTACTCTCGGAGATTTGTGAAAGACTTCTCCAGAGTTGCGACACTACTCTCAGGTTTGTCGAAGAAGGTGAAACCCTTTGTGTGGTCAGACAGATGTCAGCAGAGCTTCCAGGAGCTGAGACAGAGATTGACCTGCGTGCCTATCTTGAGGCTACCCGAGGAGGGAGTTGGATACGTAGTTTACTACGATAAATCATGGATCAGACTCGGATGTGTCCTGATGCAGGAGTGGTCCGTGATCACCTATGGATCACGTCAGTTGAGGAATCATGAGAAGAACTATGCTACACAAGATGTGGAGTTAACAGTAGTGGTCTTCGCTCTGAAGACGTGGCGACACTATCTAATGGGCGAGCTCTTTACAGTCTATTCTGACCATCAGAGTCTCCAGTACATATTCTCGCAGAAGGACCTGAACTTGAGACAGCGGCGATGGCTCATGTTCCTCCACGACTATGACTTTGAGATAGTCTATACTCCTGGGAAGGGGAACATAGTAGCTGATGCTCTCAGTTGGAGGATAGTAATTCAGCTACTTTGGGAGGCGACCGAGAAGCTAGCCGCTTTGCAGATATCCTTCGTGGATAGCGATGGAGCAACCATTCTTCAGTCACTCACAGTCACTCCTCCACAACTACAGTGGGTCAGAGAGGCATAGTGTGGTGAAGCCAACTGTGAGACACGGCATGCGCAGATATCCTTAGGATAGGCACCTGATGGTTTCTATTTAAGAGGAGATCACAAATTCCTTTTCAGAGGATGTACCTTGGTACCATTTTCTTTACAGGAGGAGGTGCTGAGAGAGTTTCACACTTCCCCATTGGCAGTACATCCTGGAGTGGGGAAGATGTACCAGGACCTCAGACGACAGCACTGGTGGCCACGTATGAAGAAGGTTGTGGCAGATTTCGTTTCTCGATGCCTCACCTGCTAGCAGGTGAAGGAAGAGTAGCAAGTACCAGCAGGCTTGGTGCAGCCCTTGGAGGTCCCAGAGTGTAAGTGGGATGGGATATCAATGGACTTCGTGACTAGACATCCACGTACTTCCAGAGGTCACGACTCCATTTGGGTGATTGTCGACCGACTCACCATGTCGTCTCACTTTTTACACATCAGAGATCTGGGCATAGTGGAGAGCTTGGGACGCCTCTACGTTCAGAAGATTGTACATCTTCATGGTGTTCCATCATCTATCGTCTCCGAATGAGATGATCGCTTTACATACCATCTTTGGAAGGGGTTGGAGGAGGCATTCGGGATGGAGCTACGTCTGAGCATCGCCTTTCACCCCCATACAGATGGTCAGATAAAGAGGACCATTCAGAATCTCAAGGACATGCTCCGTTCATGTTTCCTCGACCTTGGTCATAGGTGGTAGGACCACCTAACCTTGGTGGAGTTTGCGTTCAACAATAGCTACCACTCCACTATCGGGATGGAACCATACGAGGTGTTGTATGGACGACCTTGCAGATCTCCACTGTGCTAGACAGACCCTGGGGAGTCAGCCCTTGTGGGACCAGAGATGGTCTAGGCCATGACAGAGAATGTCCAGGTCATCCAGTAGAGGTTGAGGACAGCTCAGAGCCTGCAGAAGTCTTATGATGACAGGAGGTGGAGGCCACTGGAGTTCGAGGATAGAGACCACGTCTTCTTGCGGGTGTAAAACCCCGAGATTTTATCAAAAATATTCTTTTAATTTCATTAATTTCTTGTGTTGTATTCTACACCAAGATTACCTTGCGCTATACGCAACACCTTATTAACTTGCAGTATACGCAATACTATTTTTGGATCGTGTTACACAAAATTTTTATAATAGTTATTCTACTCAACAATGAGTATATATATATATATATTCAATGTATAAATGAAATATGGTTGGATTTGGTTATACGAAACAACGAAGGATTCTTTCACAACACGCACCCCTGACTTGGCTTGCATTACACGCAATCACGACCTTCCTCGATAGCGTGTGTTGTACGCAATACCAGGTTTTAATAAACAACGATATATTATTATAATATTGTCATTAACTAGCCATTATGAATAGTATTAAATAAATTTTTAATTTTATAACATTATTATTCATCTTACACAATTTCTAGAACATGGTATAAGAACAAAATAAATTTTTCGGGTAAAATATGTATTTTTCAAAAAATGCAGTTTTGACGCCTTTTGATGGCGAACCCACATTAAATCTAGTTTTTGACATTTTTATATGTTCAATATGACAAAATAAAATTCTTATTTTGAATCAGGATATAAAAATTTACATTAGATAAAATTTTGATATTTTTCCGATAACTTTCATATTTTAATGAATAGTAAAAACACGCTATATTTTAATTAAAAACAACTTTTTTCATCGTAATATCTTATGTGGTTAAATTATAATATTGAATTGTTTTAAATAATAAATAGAATATATTTTTACCATTTAATACAATGTATGTCATTAGCATTGATTTTACCTTGAATTCGTAGGTTAAAACAATTCAATCTTTTGCAATGTTTTAAAGAAAAACTAGTTTTCTTTCGACAACGGGATTAATTTTAATTTAATTTATGCATCTTTTTTGTATTGAATTTGGAAAAATGGATTCCATATTTGGAATCAGTGGGTCCAAATTATGTTAATAATCTACTTTTTATTTTTGGGCACTGTGAATAGTAACTACGGTAAATTTTATTTACTATAGTTAAAAGTACATCCGGTAATTAAGGGTAAATATAAGATTATAAAATTACCTTAACACTTGGAAAAATCCTATTGGATGGCTAAGAGTAGACCCATATAACATAAGGGTCATATTAAATTCATTTTATGGACTTTTTTCCATGAATATAATTTAATTATTACTAAAACCAAAGAATGTGACAACATGTCACTTTCTTAAATCTTATAAGTATAATAATTTTAATTTAGTAATAAACTTCAAGAAACTTCAAACATGAATAGTCTACAGAAAGATAATACAATTATATACATCCTAGGAATTTATTTAGTATTTTTAGAGATTAAATAATTATCATTTATAATGGCACAAAGATGATGCAGTAATTGTCTTATTAATGAAATATTGACATAATTGATGTTATAAATACCCAAATAAATGTATCTTGATACTTTTTATGACTTATATTAATTTTAAAGGTTAATATGACATGTTATTGTTGATATAAGTAACGTTTTTTGAACTTATAATTCTTTTATGAATTACATATAAATCATGTAACAAATAGTGTCAAAATTGACATAAATTAGTTTTTAAAACAAATATTATATTATTAATTGTTATTTAATTTCTAAAAATATAAGGTTCGGACAAATGACTTAGATAATGATAGATATATTTATAATAAACAACTTGGGGTTCGTTTTGCTAGTTATGGTATGTTTATTAACCATATAGTGTAAGAAAACAAAAAGACACAGTAAAATTTAAATTATTTAACTCAGAGTTAAATCTAATTGATAAGGTTAAAATAATAACCTAATCTTGTCTAAATCCGATTGTATGAGAGGATTTCGAGCCATCCCCACTTTATCATCGAAATAATACCCTTTTGAACCATTATAAACCGATTTTGACCTTAATATAAAATAATATTTTGAGATTTTCCTAAGGTGTCCCTCCCCTCCCTTATAAAAAGGCACCTCCGCCCTCTCCTCCTCACACCAATTTGAGCATTCATGCTCGGGAAACCCCTTCCAAAATGTCTTCTCCACTTTCCTAGTATCATCCTAGAGGTCCTGGTATTCTTCAAAGACCATCCTTAGTTCATTAAGTTGAGGTTAAGTGAAGGCGCATCAAAAAGAGGTAACATCCATTATCGATCTTTTTCAATTTATTTCTTCTTCAACTTCTTCTTATTTAGTTGTTTCATGATAAAGTAATAACATCAGTATTTATTATATACTTATATGTTATTATAAATATTAAACAACTCTAATTAACCTTCTATCCATCCTACGGAAAAAGGAAATCATCATGCGTGCGTACGTACGGAATACCGTCTCCACGCCGTGGTGTAATCTATTTTCCACCACCACCTTAATTGGATGGGTATAATGGTGTAATGAGTAACTATATATGATTATTATAAATTTATATTGATACTTAAATAGTATACATACACTTCAACACAATTCCACGACCATGGGAACGATATCATCGCCCGTGCGTACGTACGGACTACCGTCTCCACGACCCGATGAGATTCATTATCCATGTTAACCATTCCAGAATGATTATAAAGTATATATAATGAATAATAATGAAATATATGACATGGTAAATCTACTGGATTTATATATATATATATTTCATCTACTTACTTCCATTCAAGACAATACGGATAGGAAAACAATGTTCATGCGTACGTACGGACTACCGTCTCCATGAACGGTGTGTTTCATTTCATTTATCTATCTATTATATATATATATATACTGAATTTAAATGATATATAAATAATATTTTATATTCTGGAAGTAATTAAATCATGATATAAGTAAAAATAATGTCAAGAACAAAAAGTCCAAACACCTACGATAAATGAAACGATTTTACCCAAAACGCTTCTTTAACATGGAATTTACAAAAGAACGGGTAATATAATGTCATATGTGAACCATATATGATATCATAACAATGAATATGATTCTGTAATAAGTTAATGACATTATTTAAATCATTATACAGGAGGTCCGGACACTTACGAAGCAAATCGGACTTAAGGTAAGGGAAATATCACAATCTCATTTTTTATGAGAGATTGTTTATACTTTGAAATTTACTAGGGTATATTTTATCATCCACATCCATGTTTCATCAATATGTAATATTATTTCCATCCACCTAAAATTTTTTAAATCCAATTTTAACCTTCGGTGTGTTTTTAGTAAAAGATATGAAAGGAATCTTTTGTCGTTTTTCGTACGAGTTACTTTTTTAATTTTCTGATAAAACTACGAGAAGAATGTTTCTTTAACTTATACAGCATGAATGGATTTATAAAACATTATTTCCAAGAAGAAACCTTTAAAAGTTTTCATGTTTATTTTTAATAAACTTATTTTAGTTTATAATTGTACGACATGTTAAGAAAGGAAAAATGTTTTTGAAGTAGAAAGGATATTTTCCTCAAGAATGGAGTTCAAGTGTTTTATCAAAATTATATTCCATCTAAGATAATATGGGGTTCTGTTTATATCCCTATTATTACATTGATTTTATTATGTTGCTATGGAATTATTTATATGAATTCCTCTATCTTATATGAATTGTTTGATGATGTTACGATGTTTAAGATTCCCATTTTTATTACATGTGTTATGCATTGATGTATGATTTCTGATTTTGTGGAACACATAAGAATGGTATCATTATTAGATGGGTGTGACCTATATCTCCCTCCAATTCATTGGGTAATGATTTTATATCTCATGAGATAGACATGGCTGGAATGGTAGGTTATACCGGTTCAGTGAAACAGGACTGAAACGAGGGTGACTCGGTTCAGAAAGGGACTTTGTCCACTAAGATAGTCTTGGAAATGAGTTTTCACTAATGAGATATGATTCTCTATGATTATGTGTGTATGCCACAAATTCTTAGGTTTTATGCTATGAGTATTGGGATTTCATTTCAATACTATGTTTTATCCCATGTTATGAAATTATGATCTCTTTTGCAGGTTCCGATTTTCAAAAGATATGTTCTTATGAATATGACGTGATTGATATTTCTTTTGTTTACCCTTACTGAGCATTTGAGCTCACCCTTTTATGTTTTCTTTTCCCCAGGACATAAAGAAAGGATTTAGGTTTAAAAATAGAAGATCTTTATGGGAGATGTTGAAGATCTTTCACCATTATTAGAAGATTATATTCCGAGTTTCTAAAGATACTAAACTATTACGGTCCTTGTGTGTGTTTTTTTGTTATGTACTATGTATTCCGCAAAAGTAATTTAATGTCCATGTACGTCAAGCTTCGGGTCGCTACAGTTTTTATCAGAGGAAAAGTTTAGTCATCCTTTGGAAACTAGGATGCGAAAACGTTAGTGAGATCCCTAGAGATATTTCTAAGGTATGTCTAGGGATGTCCCTAAGGATAAGTATACGTATAGGATATAGTCCTAGAACTAAGGTAACGATATTAGATTAAACCAAATATGTTAGATATTGAAGTTACTCCTCCTTTATTATGATTTTTGCCTCTCACTCTATTCTTTTTGGGTTTTAGAAAATGGCTGGAAACAAGATGATTCACGATAATGGAGGATATGATGGACAATGGAATGATATTCTTCCTCAGCAACCAAATGAAATGGGATTTAGAAGTCCAAACATCATTATTATGTCGAATCAGCAATCTCATAATATGATCAATAAAGTAAAATTTGGTAAGATTCCTGACTCGTCTAATAAGAGAAAGTTGGAGTTTCATGATGATCATAGAGGAAAGAAATTTCAATTTCCCCTATGTAAATCATGTGGTAAGAGGCATCAAGGAGAATGTTTCAAAGGAACTAGAAGATGCTTTGGGTGTGGAAAAGAAGGACACAAAGCCAGTAAGTGCAAAGGAAAAGGTTCAGTTAACACCAGGGATGAGGATAATGGTATTCCTATGACATCCACAATGGTTAAATGTTTTAAATGTGGAATGTACGGGCATTATGCAAACCAATTCCCTAAGGGAAAGTCTCATGAAGAGAATCAGTATGGTCGTATGGGTAGTATTTATGTGGATGATGATGAAGAGACTACAAATGATATGTGAGATGAAAGAATTTTTGAAGCGCGGTCAACGATTTAAGAATTTAGTGGAATGATTACATGTTTATCATGTGTAATGTTTTATAAGTAATCTCATGGTACTATGGAATAAGGAGACATCTAAGGATTTTTAGACTGTTGTCTTTCCTTGAGTTTTGAAAGTGTATGATTAATGTAACCAGTATCCATGAAAGGTTATTTAGATATTTTTGGAATATAGATGACATGCGCATAATGAAGGGAAAATGAGAAAATTAAATGTTTGATAGTATTCATGAGCTCATGACTAATATAAGGAGAAGGTTATATCATGGTTTGAGTATATAGAATTTTGAGGAATTTGGTATGTGGAATGTTTTAACGTTTAACTGCATTCATGTTTTCACTAAGGTTCAAAGGGTATTCAAGAGAATACATGATTAAGGCCTTTGAATATTTAGAATGTGACCAACAAGACATATCTTATGGGGATCAACGTTGGTATTAAATCTCTGGTAATCGTTTTCACTATATTAAGAGAGTGGACTGAAGTATTATGGATAATCCTAAAGATTGGAATTGATTATGTTGGATTTTTTTAAGGATATATCTTTTTTCGATATTATTGATGAGATGTTATAGTAATATAGTTTTAGAAAAAGGACAACCTGCAGGACGAGCGACAACTCATCGCGTCGGACAAGGTTGTGGGAATCGAACCCACAACCGAAGTGCGACTAGCCTTTATCGCCTACCACTGGCCTACAAGAAGTCCATTTTTAGTAGAAACTAGTTTTATTATATTAAGCAGTATGATATATGAAGTATAAGTCCATTTTAGTAACCATATATGATTAATCTCATTATAGATGGACATATGAATTTTTTTGATAACTTTTCTAACCTTTTGTTTGAGACAGATGGAATGACTCATCATTCTATCACATGATCTGCTAACACATCATGAATGACAAATTCAACTTCATTTCATTAAGAGATGAAGTGGAAATTGTCCAAAGAATGACAAACGGTGAGACTATACCAAAATCACGAAAGTATTTCTTCTAATTCCAATTTCATAAACTTTAGGGAAATGATCTTGGAAACCAAAAATGTTGTCCTAATGCTCTTATATATGATGAATCAGATGGTACCTTAGATCGTCACAAATTTATGGCTTTGTGATTGTTGGGTTTTCCATAGCCATGTTCTCTACCACTCTCCATCAGAACATGATGGTTAGATTTCTCTTCCATATCCATATTTTCACCTATGTGGAATCCCAATGATTAGTTTATTTGGGTAACCATTACGTTTCATACTTTTGTTTTTAAAGATTGGTGTTGGTATTCCTTTTTACGATGTGGGTTTCTATTAAACAAACTTTTGAGTAGTAAACCATTTATAACACCGACGAATTTAGAGGGAGAAATTCATTTTAAGGGGGGTAGAATGTAACACCCTGAGATTTTATGAAAAATATTCTTTTAATTTCATTAATGTCTTGAGTCGTATTCTACACCAGATTACCTTGGGCTATACGCAACACCGTATTAGCTTGCAGTATACGCAACACTATTCTTGGATCGTGTTACACACAATTTTGATAATAGTTATTCTACACAACAATGAGTATATATATATATATATATTCAATGTATAAATGAAATATGTTTGGATTCTATTATATGAAACAACGAAGTATTCTTTCACAACACGCAACCCTGACTTGGCTTGCATTACACGCAATCACGACCTTCCTCGATAGCGTTTGTTGTACGCAATACCGGGTTTTAATAAACAACGATATATTATTATAATATTGCCATGAACTAGCCGTTATGAATAGTATTAACTAAAATTTTAATTTTATAACATTATTATTCATCCTACACATTTTTTAGAACATGGTATAAGAACAAAATAAATTTTTTGGGTAAAATAAGTATTTTTCAAAAAATGCAGTTTGCCGCCTTTTGATGGCACACCAACTTTAAATATAGTTTTTGACATGTTTATATGTTCAATTTGACAAAATAAAATTCTTATTTTGAATCAGGATATGAAAATTTACATTAGATAAAATTTTGATATTTTTCCGATAGCTTTCAAATTTTAATGAATAGTAAAAACACGCTATATTTTAATTAAAAACAACTTTTTTCATCGTAATATCTTATGTGGTTAAATTATAATATTTAGTGGTTTTAATGTATTAATAGAATATATTTTTACCATTTAATATAATGTATCTCATTAGCATTGATTTTACCTTGAATTCGTAGGTTAAAACAACTCAATCTTTTGCAATGTTTTAAAGGAAAACCTGTTTTCTTTCGACAATGGGATTAATTTTAATTTAATTTCTGAATCTTTTGTTTATTGAATTTGGATAAATGGATTACATATTTGGAATCAGTGGGTCCAAATTATGTTAATAGGCTACTTTTTATTTTTGGGCATTGTGAATAGTAACTACGGTAAATTTTATTTACTATAGTTAAAGGTAAATCAGGTAATTAAGGGTAAATGTAAGATTATAAAATTAACCTAAAACTTGTAAAAATCCTATTGGATGGATCAAAGTAGACCCATCTAACCTAAGGGTCGGATTAGATTCATTTTATGGACTTTTTCCCTCGAAAATAATTTAATTATTATTAAAACTAAAGAATGTGACAACATGTCACTTTCTTAAATCTTATAAGTATAATAATTTTAATTTAGTAATAAACTTAATCAATCATAGAAAATGAATAGTCTCCAGAAATATAATACAATTATCTACATCATAGAAATTTTTTTAGAATTTTTAGGGATTAAATAGTTATCATTTATTATGACACAAATATGAAGCAGTAATTGTCTTATAAATGAAATATTGACATAATTGATGTTATAAATGCCCAAATAAATTTAACTTGAGACTTTTTATGGCTTAAATTAATTTTCTAGGTTAATATGACATGTTATTGTTGATATAAGTAACTTTTTTCGAACTTATCATTCTGTTATGAATTACATAAAAATCATGTACCAAATAGTGTCAAAATTGACATAAATAATTTTTTAAAACAAATATTATATTATTAATTGTTATTTAATTTCTAAAAATCTAAGGTTAGGCCAAATGACTTAGATAAGGATAGATATATTAATAATAAACAACTTTGGGTTCGTTTGGCTTGTTATGGCAATTTTATTAACCATATAGTTTAAGAAAACAAAAAGACAGGGTAAAAGTTAAATTATTTAACTTAGAGTTAAATCTAATTGATAAGGTTAAAATAATAACCTAAACTTGTATAAATCATATTAGATGAGAGGATTTCGACCAATACCCACTTTATCATCGAAATAAGACACTTTGGAACCATTATAAACCGAATTTGACCTTAATATAATATAATGTTTTGATATATTTCTAAGGTGCCCCTCTCCTCCCTTATAAAAGGGCACCTCCTCCCTCTCCTCCTCACACCAATTTGAGCATTCAATCTCGTCCAACCCTTACCAAAATATCTTCTCCACTTCCCTAGTATAATCCTAGAGGTCCTGGTCTTCTTCAAAGACCATCCTTAGTTCTTTAAGTGGAGGTTAAGTGAAGGCGCGTCAAAAAGAGGTAATATCCATTACCGATCTTTTTCAATTTCTTTCTTCTTCAAATTCTTCTTCTTTAGATGTTTCAGGATAAAGTTATAACATAAGTATTTCTTATATACTAATATGTTATTATAAATATGAAACAACTCTAATTAACCTTCTATCCATCCTATGAAAAAGGAAATCATCGCGCGTGCGTACGTATGGAATACCGTCTCCACGTCGTGGTGTAATCTATTTTCCGCCACCACCTTAATTGGATGGGTATAACGGTGTAATGAGTAACTATATATGATTATTATAAGGTGATATTGATACTGAAATATTATACATACACTTCAAAACAATTTCATGACCATGGGAACTATATCATCGCTCGTGCGTACGTACGGACTACCGTCTCCACGACGCGAAGAGATTCATTATCCATGTTAACCATTCCAGAATGATTATAAAGTATAAATAATGAATAATAATGAAATATAAGACATGGTAAATCTACTGGATTTATGTATATATATATATATGTCATCTACTTACTTCCATTCAAGACAATAAGGAAAGGAAAACAGCGTTCATCCGTACGTACGGACTAACGTCTCCATGAACGGTGTGTTTCCTTTCATTTATCTATCTATTATATATATATATATATACTGAATATATATGATATATAAATCATATTTTATATTATGGAAGTAATTAAATCATGATATATGTAATAATAATGTCACGAACAACAAGTCCAAACACCTACGATAAATGAAACGATTTTACCCAAAACGCTTCTTTAACATGGAATTTACAAAAGAACGGGTAATATAAAGTCATAAGTGAACCATATATGATATCATAACAATGAATATGATTCTGTAATAAGTTAATGAAATTATTTAAATCATTATACAGGACGTTCGGACACTTACGTAGCAAATCTGACTTAAGGTAAGGGAAATATCACAATCTCATTTTTTATTCGAGATTGTTTATACTTTGAAATTTACTGGGGTGTATTTTATCATCCACATCCATGTTTCATCAATATGTAATATTATTTCCATCCACCTAAAATTTTTTAAATCCAATTTTACCCTTCGATGTGTTTTTACTAAAAGATATGAAAGGAATCTTTTTTCGTTTTTCATACGAGGTACTTTTTGACTTTTCCGACATAAATATGAGAAGAATGTTTTTTTAACTTATACGACATGAATGTATTTATAAAACATTATTTCGAAGAAGCTTCCTTTAAATGTTTTCAAGTTTATTTTTAATCAACATCTTTTAGTTTTTAATTGTACGACATGTTAAGAAAGGAAAAAAAAATTTGAAGTAGAAATGATATTTTCCTCAAGAATGGAGTTCAAGTGTTTTATCAAAATTATTTTCCATCTAAGATAATATAGGGTTCTGTTTATATCCCTATTATAACATTGATTTGATTATGTTGCGATGGAATTAATTTTATGAATTCCTTTATCTTATATGAATTGTTTGATGATGTCACGATGTTTAAGATTCCCATTTTTATTACATGGGTTATGCAATGATGTATGATTTATGATTTTGTGGCACACATAATAATAGTATCATTATTAGATGGGTGGGATATCTCCCTCCAATGTATTTGGTAAAGATTTTATATCTCGTGAGATATACATGGCTGGAATGGTAGGTTATACCGGTTTAGTGAAACAGGACTGAAACGAGGGTGACTCGTTTCAGAAATGGACTTTGTCCACTAAGATAGTCCTGGAAATTAGTCTTGAATAATAAGATATGATTCTATATGATTATGTGTGTATGCCACAATGTTTCATGTTTTTAGCTATGGTTATTCGGATTTCATTTCAATACTATGTTTTATCCCATGTTATGAAATTATGATCTCTTTTGCAGGTTAAGATTTCCAAAAGATATGTTCTTATGAATATGATGTGATTGATATTTCTTTTGTTTACCCCTACTGAGAATTTGAGATCACCCTTTTATGTTTTCTTTTCCCCAGGACATAAAGAAAGGATTTAGGTTTAAAAAAAGAAGATATTTATGGGAGATGTTGAAGATCTTTCACCATGATTAGAAGATTATATTCCGAGTTTCCAAAGACACTAAACTATTACGGTCCTTGTGTGTGTGTTTTTGTTATGTACTAAGTATTACGCAAAAGTAATGTAATGTCCATGTACATCAAGATTCGGGTCTCTACAGCGGGTCTCACCTCGACGTGGATTTCGGAGATATGGCCGACGTGGCAAGTTGTCTCCATGCTTCATCAGACCATTGTAGGTCCTCATCAGGATTGTCGAAGTGGATTATCGCCTGGCTCTACCACCTCAGTTGCACTGGGTGCACGACGTCTTCCACGTATCTCAGCTGAGGAGATACGTGCACGACCCGACACATATCATTGACCATGGGGAGAAGGACATTGATGATGGGGATACTTTTGCGAAGGTCCTGAAAAGGATTGATGATCGACAGGAGAGGGTCCTACATGGACGGTCGATTCCGCTAGTGTGCATCACATGGCAGCACGGGAACCTATAGGAGAGCACTTGGGAGCGGGAGGCTCAGATCCAAGATCAGTACCCACTTTTGTTTACGTATTTTTTGACGTATCATTACGGGGACGTAAATCCCTGAAGTGGGAGTAATGTAACGACCCGTAAAATTCAAGGGAATTTTTTTTTAATTATCATTAGGATTTTACAAGAACGCAGTTTCTGACAGAACCTGATTCTGAGGCCCGGTGTTCCCGGAATCATTTTCTGATGTTTAGCTCGGGTACGTTCATTGAACGAATGAGCTTGTTTTTCTAACTTTAGATCCGGTACTCGGAATCGAATTTCTAGGGCATCGATGAAATCGCAGCACCGGTAATTGAATAGAAACACCATTTCCAGAGTTGCGTTTCCTCGTGTGTGGTTTTTATGTTTTTTTATTAAGTAATAGAATAAAATAAAAATGGTGCGACCAATTTTTATTTTACCTAAAGTTTCTTAACCTAAGATAAGTGATTGGATTTGGACCCAAAATATCCTACCCACAAGGTAGGATATTTGTGAGGAGGGGCCCACACGAGCCCCACCAATTCTTTTATTATTAAACCCCATCCTTTAATAAAGTAATGCACCCGCACCCCTATTAAGTGGAAGTCAACCCTTGCGTTCTCGGTTTAAGAAATGCCTCAATTCATTTGGATGGTTAAAACGTTGCAATTAATTAATTTTAATTGATTGTTTCGTTTTTGAATTTCAAACACATGGCTTGAGAAGTAAAATAAGACAAATCTTATTTTATTAATGTTTGTTTGGTTGTGTGAGGCTTGGGAGAATTCGAACAAGTTCTTGAAGTTCTTCCTCCTCGATGAAGAACTTGAAGAACACCGACCTCCGATGACGGGCGACAGTGAGAGATGCCTTCCTCTGATATTGATGACCCGACATGCATCACCTCATTCATTCTTTCCGCGTCAAAGGAAGGGAGACATCGTTCCTCCGCGATGCGATGATCTGCCTTCTTCCGCGGTGATCATTTTCGTGACGTCCCTTTCTGCGATAACCTCTTTCGACAACTACGCTCGAGGTAGGGGTTTTTTTTGTTCGTGATTACTTCCGTCGTTTCCTCCTATTCAATTTGACCCGCCTGATATCGCAATAATGGGAGGTGGTCGGACCGCACAAACACGGTCGACCCTCCTCCCCCTTGTTGGTTTGATTTTGTTGCGGCACGTGAAAGGCGGGGCGGTGCCGAAGCACCGTGCATGAAATATTAAAGGAAGGAGGGAGATGCACGGTGTCGTCGCGTCGTGCCATTGATGCTGATCTAAAGGGAGGTGTTGTCACGCCGCACCGAAGAATCACAAAAGGACCGCAGCCGTAGAGGGGCCGCGGCGGACGGGCGTGGCGCCGTCGTGCCGTGCCGGACGAACCAAGACCCCAGCTTACGTCGCGCCGGTGCAGGGACCGGCGGCCGGTTCTGGGCCGCCGGCGTCGGAGCAGGGGGGACCATCCCATGCCGGTCCCGTGGCGGCAGCAGCCAGCCTTCCAGAGCGGTCCGGCCGGTCAGGGTAAAACCGGTGGTTCGTAACCCCCGGTTGGACAGCAGGTTCTCCCCCCCACATGGGGGCCGCGACTTCACTACGCGGGGGGTAGCGCGCCCCCCTTCACCCCTCGGATGTTACGTCTGAGCCACCTGGCCGCTTGGCCACCTGGCCTGGCCGAGCGCGCCCAGGGCGGGCTGGGCCGCGCCCAAGCGGCTGGACCCGGACCGGGGTCGGGTCGACCCGGTTCGAGCCAACCCTTGGGGTATCGGACCGGGCCCGAACCCCCTATTATCGGGCCTCTCACAGTCTTTTGCCCATAACATGGGATGGGGACCTCCGATCGATGCATCGTCAGCTGCAATGAGATCCTTGGATCGAAAAGGTAGTTTTGGTATATTACACTCAAGGTTTCAGTGTACTTTGTGTTCAGCCGGGTTGAATCGTACACGAATCCAACCAGGCCCTCGGAGCGGAAACACTTATAACTTGAGCGATGGACGTCCAATGGACGTGCCATCAACATTGATGGTTTCCTCTTAGTCAGACAGACCTTTTGTCTTACTCCGCTCGAGGTTTGGATGTAGTTGGAGTATGGTTGGGTTGCTTTTGACTTAAAACCAACCGGGCCCCCTGAACAAAAAAGCAAATAACTCTCAGACCGAGCGTCCGATTGACGTGCCATCTGTGACGTTGAGTTCCTGTTGACGATACGGAACTTTTGGATACATCAAATCAGGACTATGTGTCAGTTGATGTATCAGCCCCTCGGCTCGTGGAGCAGACACTCCCGAAGGAGCTTGCTGTGTGCGGAAACCCTAGAGCTGGCTGGGACTGCGACGACAATGATGACTGTGCAAGAATCCTCCGTGGATTCGACGGCGACGAGTACAACACTCATCAATCGTACGTGGATTAGTGCTACCGATCCTGTGTGGGTCAAATCCTATGTGGGTCAGTGCTCAACGGTCATGTGTGGGACAGCGCCTATAGATCCAGTGTGGGTCTGATCCTGTGTGGGTCATAGCGGGGGTTAGTTACCTATCGATCCTTTGTGGGTCATTGCGGGGGTTAGTACTTATCGATCCTATGTGGTTTTGATGACTTATATGAATCAGTGGCTACATCTAATCATCTCTATTGTCATATGAATAAGTATACCCGTGTGACCTGAATATTGACTTTCAATCCTTATCTTCGATAAGATTGACTTTATATGCTGTATGGATTACATTATGCTTTCCTGTGTGGATTGGGTTGTGATTTCCTGTGTGGATTGGGTTGTGATTTCTTGTGTGGACTGGGTTGTACTTGAGCTCGGATGTTGGGGCCAAACGAGAATTGATGACTTAGGTATATGTATGGGCATATACCTAAGTGGTTTCCGATGTTACTTTGTGATTTTATCTTTCCTTTGTGCATTATCCTTTGTGGATCCTAGGAGACCTTAGGAGGTCTCGGGGTCCCTACTAAGTAGCTTATACTCACCCCTTCACGGGCTATGCCCGCACTACGTTGTGTTGGTTGCAGACAATGGACAACGCTAATCGTGGTTGGGGATTTAGGATGCAGGTTGGTACATAGATGTGGACCACTGGGCGGGACATACTCGGAGCGGACGGCTGGACCGAGGAGCTATGGAGACTATCTGTACCCACCCTTCAAGTGTGACTTTCAGTGGAAAACTCGAGGTTGCGACTTTAATTTTCAGTTGTTGTACTCCCTTTTTCAGTTGTACTTTACTTTCAGTTTGGGTTTTTATACTGGCCCACATACTTTTCCGCACTTACTATTGTACCCAGTTTTTACTTAGTGTTTACTTATGCTTTCTTTCTCTATGGTGTTTGTTTACTTTACAAAGGCAATGCCTTCCCTTTTTACTGGGAATTACGCCTTGGTGCTAGTCTCCAGCCCCTGGCCTATGGAAGGCGGGCTTGGGGTAGTCATGGCATGGGCCCCGAGGATGGGTCGTGACATTCCTACGACCCAGTATTGTAATATTTATTAATATAGTATAACAGTTTTAAAAATGAAGTAGTTATTATATTGTATCTTGTTCTCAACCTCCTACTATATTTTATTTGTCATATGGCGATATTTTTTCTTGACCAATGTTCTTTTGGGTTCACACTCCACTTGCATGGGCTGGTGGTGCTTTCACATGGATCATGGTATTACTTTGTTTGAATAGAAGTATTGTCACATCGGACTTCACTGAGCCCCTCCATTATTCGAGCTTCTGATTTTCTAGATTATCCTTGAAATAAATTTATGGGGGACAGATCAACCTCCAGAGATGATCCATGGAGTCTAGATCCTTTAATAGTGGAAAATTCTTTGATGTCGAGCATCTGAGGAGGCAAATATGGTGATCTCTGGTGTGGGAGTGGTTTCAGAGTCGTCGATGGGTGACTGTGAGTGGTGGGGGATGACAACACTTTGTGTCCAAGGTGCAGGGGGCATGAGTCATGCAAGAGGATGTCATCCCGGTTAAAAATAAACATTGGACCCGTTATTTTATCCCACATCAAAAAGGAAAATGGGGACATGACGGTTTCTTATTCAAGGATGGGCAATGTCATACCAATATGTCCATCGGTAATGACCTATAACATCATAATCAATGATCAAATACTTCTCTCAAGACCTCTCATTTAGCTTCATTTCCCTAAGGATTGCAATCTATACTATATAAAAATCATTTCTGCTCCCGTGAGCTTGGAATGATAATATAATAATCAATAATTATAAATAAAATCTCAAATAACAATGAATATTATATATATATATATATCAACATAAATGTTTAATTTCTGATAATTTTATAAAATAACGAATTTCCCTAGAACCTTCATGTATAGGATTTAATGATGACTCTCCCTACACTAGATCCAATAACCTCATGTCGGTTTGGATGGTTCAAATAATAACCATGAAGTTTAATAAAATTCCAAATACAAATACATTTTTTTTATCAATTTAAATCCACATCAACATTTCATTTTAAATTCCCCATAATTTTATAATGTAAAAAATTTCATCTTCATATTAATTAAAAATTTATTTAAAACCATTGAAAATAGATAAAGACATTGAAGAGGCATCCCAAACCCCTCAATGCATCAGATTTAGTGGTGTCTATCCCAGCTTTAGCTCAGTTGACTTCATGTTTACTTTGGTCGATTCAAATTATAATCATGATGTATAAATAAAATTTCAAATAAAAAGACATCATTTTTTATAAATTTAAATTAATTTAAATGTTTTAGTTTTAATTTCCAAAATTTTGACAAAAAAAATTTCATCTTCATATTCATTAAAAATCCATTTAAAATCATTGAAATTTTTTAATGGCATGGTAGGGACATCCCAAACACCTACATGCACATTGTTTAATGTTGGATCTCCCAGCTCGAGCATGGTCACATCATGTTGGTTTGGCTGGTTCAAATAACAATCACAAAGTCTAAATAGGATTCCAAATACAAATACATCATTGTATAATCAATTAAAATCATCTTCAATGTTTTAGTTTCAATTTCCCATCATTTGATGAAACAAATAAATTCTAGTTCATATTCATTAAAAATATATTTAAAATCATTGAACATATCTAATGGCATGGGAGGGGCATCCAGGAACCTCCGTGCACATGGGTCAATGTTGGATCTCCCTGCTCGATCTTGGTGACATTTTTTTGGTTTGTGTAACGACCCAAAGTTTCATTAATGGGAAATCCCTCTTGATCGAGTTAAATGTTTCTTTATAAAAATGATTTTATAAGATGTCAACTTCTTTAGTTTTACGTTAAGATTTTTGACTGTTACTATTATAGTCGTTGAACAGTGATCATCTGAGTAGTATAAATATAAGGCTTTAACGAACCCATTTCTACTTAGAAAAAAGAAGTGATGGCCTCATCCAGTAGAATTGCCCCTTACGAAGCCCATTTGTCGGATCTCGGAAAAGAGGTGGTGTCTTTGGGATTCACCCTTGGCCAAGCCCAAGCTGAGCTTCATTATGTCAAGCTTGAATGGGACCGTCTACGGGAAAAGTGGAAGTTGCTAGAGATTACCACTCGAGCGATGTTATCTGAGCCGCCCCAAGAGTCTGTCACCATCGCACACCTTACCATTAGGTCTTATGCGGCTATTTTAAGGGGTTATGTAACAAATAAGTAGCACCATGTTCATGTACATTATTTTTGTATATAATAATGAATATAATTTCTAGTCATTTTTGATACATTGTAATTAGTTTTTAAAGTACAAATGGCGTTTTTAGTTATTATTTAATTATAAATTATATTTTATTAAATTAAAGGATTTTTGAATTAAATAATATTTTAATCAAATATTATTATTAATATTAAATTAATTTTTATTAAATATATATGATCTTATAATTATATGAATGCAATTAAATTTTTATTAAGGTTTGAAAGCCATTTCTTTCAAAACCCGTGAATTTTTTTATAAATGTCAGTTTTTATTTTAAAAGTGAAAATTCACATATTAAGAAAATTATATAGATAAAATAAATATTATTTTTGGAATCAGGACATCTAAATTATCCAACGGTGAATTTTTCATAATTTTCTGAGACAGTCAAATGTTTGGGTAAAAATTAAATACAATTTAAATATATAATGTGTTTTATGACATCATAATGACCCAATGGTGATGTAATAAAATACCATAATCCTTATGTTCTTCCAATATGTGCTTTATCATTAAAATAATGAGGTTTTGGGTTTTTTTGAGTTACTTTACAAAGCATTAATGGAGCCCTCAAGACTTATTCAACACTTTTCCGTTTTAAATTAATTTCCATGGGAGTGTGACTCACCTCCACATAAGCAACCCTAATTTTTTAATAAGTTCGGACCATGGGCTTGTAAAATATTTTTTTCATCTTTCCTTTTCCAGAAACCATGGGAAAATACCATGGGATGGTTTGTGGTTTGGATTATTTTAATATAAGGGGTCCCAAGCCAAAATAATAAAGAATTCCCTCACCTTTCCTATATAAACTCACCCAAGCTCCCACTTACTCCTCACTCAAAGCCCTTGGAGTTCGTCCAACCTCTGCCCTAATCTCTCTAAAATCCTCTCAAGGTGCCCCAAGCTCCCATTAAGCTTCTCACAAGACTCTCTCTATCCTTTGGAAGCACACTTCCAAGTAAGGGTTTTTTCTTCCTTTCTCATTGTTTTCAATTTTCTTTAAGTTGTATTGCAATTTTAATTTCAATTATGAATATTGGGGTATGGTTTTTCACCTCACCCATACTTCCCTCTAATTTTTAAAATGATGGGAGACCCCTTTCTCTCTCAGTAAATGCCTCCCATGTACACCCGTTACTATGCCGAAATTTCGAAAGGAACTTTTTTCTCCTCTTTTATATTCAAGAAATACTTTTGTATCATGAATCTAAATTCCTTTTCAATTGTTAGGACATGTATCTATATGACCTGATTACTTTTCATTACTTGTAAATATGATGAGGAACCCCTTTCTCTCTCATCAACCATTTTTATGAATTTTTATGTCACGTCGTTACGCTGCCGAAATTACACCGAATTTCTAAGCCAATATCATTGTGTAGTGAATACCATGCCCATTTCTCCATCAAGGGTATTCTCCTTTATGCACATTTACTTATTTATTATAATGGTTCATGTATGAATTCCACATTCCTTTATCATGTAATAAATTATTATGTTTTATGAATCCATGTTTTATGATCCATGTGGCACACTTATGCATGAAATGAAATGTTTAAGAAGGGTGCGCCCTTATAGCACTCCAATGCATTGGGTAAAGTATAGTATCATGATAAGTCATGTGCAATGAGTGTTGACTCATGATAATTCAAGTGCAACGATGGTTTACTCGTGCTTCAAGTGCAATGAGTGTTTACTCATGCTCCATGTGCAATGAGCCGTGGCTCATGCTAATTCAATGTTAAGTGCTGTTGCCACATTTCCATGTTATGATTATCATGCTTTATCATGAATTTATGTTCATGTTACTATTATGCTCTATTGATATTCCTATTTCCTAACATGTATTTAAATCCTCATGTTATCCATTGTGTACTCCCTTACTGGGCTTTATAGCTCACCCTTTTCTTATGCATGTCCTCAGGTTATCCCATGCAATTCTAAGTACGAAGGAATGTAGTGGTCGTGTAAAGGAAGGTTTCAATAAACATGTTGTATTTCAAGTTTAAAGTTTTTATGTCATGATCCTAATCCACAAAGACACTAAACCTCTCGATCTTCTTTGTTTTATCAACTGAAGTTATATTTAATAAAGCATGTTTAAGTTGTAATAGAAAGCAGGGTTTTCATGGTAGGTATAAATGGATAGGTTTGGTTATTTTTGGGATTAAGAAACCCTAGTAAAGCCTTAGATACAAGAATAAGTATAATAAAAACATCCCTAAGTTTTGGTAAATACTAAGTAAGTGGTTTATCAAACAAATACATCCCTCTCTGGATACGAGCAGGTAGAGGCGGCTCTGGCACAGATGTATCCTAGGGGTAATACCCGAAAACACCGCTTTGAGCTAGAATCGAACAGGAACTGGTGCACGACAACGGGCCTTGTTGCACTTTTGGTTACGACACTCAAGGGGGATATGTTTTGATAAATTCACAATCTTAGTATGAACCCTTATTAAGGGGAAATGCACCTATGAATATATGTTAGAAGGAATATCATGAAAAGCCTGGATTGAATCCTATAGACTCATGAATTAAAGTGATTAAAGTTTATTTATAATTCATCAACTTTTGTCTTTGGATTACCCTTTATGTGTTACCCCTAACTTTCCTTTTATTCCAGCCAGTGGCCGGTAATAGGAGAACACAGGCTAACAACCATTTTGAAGATCAGTGTGATGATTGTACTAATGAGATGCCCAATCCAATGGGAGCGGGAATCGCGAACTTTGTCACGCTTCTCTCTCAGCTAACTCAAGTTTTAAATAGATACACGGGTCAAGAGGAATGTTCAACCCCCCCTAAGAAAGAACAAGTCTCTATCGAGAGTTTCATGAGACAAAGTATACCTACTTTTAGTTGATCATCGGATCCCACGATCGATGTGCAATGGATCAACTCCATTGAAAAGATCATCTCTATCCTTCAATGTTCTGAACAAGAGAAGGTTCTCCTGGAGGCTTATCGTATGGAGGGTGAATCTGATCAATGGTGGACGTTGATCAATAATACGAGGACTGAGGAGGAGATCGAGGCTTTGGAATGGAAGGAATTCCGGAAGATGTTTTTCGATAAATATTTTCCGTGCACCCTCCATCTTAAGATGGAAAGGGACTTCCTTTCCCTCAAGAAGAAAGATGAAGAATTTGTGGGAATGTATGAGGAAAACTTCACAAGGCTTTCATGATATGCTTCTGGCTTTGTCGTTACCCCCAAATGCATGGTTGACCGCTTCTTTGTCGAGCTGAATCCTAGCATGCGGAATGAATTAGCGATCCGTGACTTCCATAGCTATGAGGAAATTGTCCGATGTTCCCACAAGGTTGAAATGGAGATCGGAGAATCACAGGGGTATCATGGGGACAAGAAGCGTAAGGTGGACTCCAATTTTGGTGGTCTGATGGATAAATCCAACGGCGCTAAGAAGTTCTAGCACCCCACTTGCCAAAAGTGTGGAAAGAAGCACCCTATAAATTTCCTTAAGGGGACAAGAAAATGCTTTAGGTGTGGAAGAGAAGGGCACCTACCTGTTAACTGTCAGCAAGAAGGACTCGCGGCTGTGAAAGAGGAGAGGAACGCTCCATTTGAACCTCAACGCGTTGTTTAATGCTAAAAATGCAAAGAACTGGGTCATTTTTCAAATCAGTGCCCCAATCCAAGGGTTATCAGAGGCAACCAGCAACCTCCAAGACAGGAAGGAAGAACTTTTGCCATCACTTCTTCCAAAGTGAACCCCGAAAACGAAGTGGTGACAGGTACACTAGTTATTCATTCATGAATAGAAAACGTACTTTTTGATTCAGGTTCTACGCATTCTTTTATATCTCAAAAGTTTACTAGAACAATCCCTGCACCACCACAAATCATGGAAGTAATGATGTCGGTGAGTACGGAAAATGGGGCAATCATTGCATCCCATGAGTATAAGTCCTCCCCTGTTATAATCTGTGGATTGAATTTCCCAGTGAACCTCGTCATACTCCCTTTTGTGGAATTTGATGCAATTCTTGGCAAGGATTGGATTTCCTTATATAGAGCCAACATAAATTGTCGGGAGAGGGAAATCACACTCCATATGGAGAATCGACCCCTGATTCTTTACAAGTGTCAGAAGGAAGATGAATCTCCTTTAGCTCCATCATCTCAAGCTTGGATATTAATGACTTATGAGCACGCATATCTAGCTCCAATGATTCAGTCCAAGGAAGAAACCACCCTTGAAAAAATGCCTATTGTGAGGGAATTCGCTAATGTATTTTCCAAGGAACATCCTGGTCTTCCACCAAGAAGATATGTTGAGTTCTCAATTGAACTTATACCCGGTGCTCTACCAATATCCAAGACTCCATATAGAATGGCTGTTGTTGAGCTTGAAGAGCGGAAGAAACAACTACAAGAGAATCTAGATAAAGGGTTTATACGCCCAAGTGCATCACCATGGGGTGCACCAGTCCTCTTCGTCAAGAAGAAGGACGGGTCAATGCAGCTTTGCATTGATTATCGTGAACTTAACAAAATAATGATAAAGAACAAGTATCCTCTCGCAAGAATCGATGACTTGTTTGATCAGCTGCGTGGAGCACAATACTTCTCCAAGGTGGGCTTGCGGTCGGGATATTATCATGTAAGGGTGAAGAAGGAAGATATCCCCAAGACTGCTTTTCGTACGAGGTATGAGCACTATGAATTCATATTAATGCCTTCCGGACTCACCAATGATCCAGAAATATTCATTTACTTGATGAATAGAGTCTTTAGAGATTACCTATAAAAATTTGTGGTAGTCTTTATAGATGATATTCAAATATACTCCAAAACCAAGGAGAACCATGAGGAGCATTTAAGAACTGAACTGTAGACTTTGCGCAAGGAGAAGCTCTATGCCAAGTTCAAAAACTATGAGTTCTGGTTGAAGGAGGACTCATTCTTGGGCCATATCATCCCAAGCAATGGGATATCTGTGGACCCCTCCAAAATAGATGCAATTGAGGGATGACTGAGGACAACATTGGTAACTGATATCCGTAGCTTCATGGGGTTAGATGGATATTATCGACGATTTGTGAGAAATTTCTCACGATTTTCCAACCCTCTTACCAAGCTAACTCGAAAGGGAGTAATGATTTCTTGGAGTGGTGAATGTGAAGAAAGCTTCAAAGAGTTGAAAAGGAGGCTTATCACTACACCCGTGCTCACTTTGCCCACAAGTGGGGAGCTTTTTTTGGTATTCAGTGATGCTTCAAAGAAGGGCTTAGGATGTGTGCTGATGCAGAATGATAAAGTGATATCCTATGCCTCAATGCAGTTGAAAATCCATGAGCGAAACTATCAAACGCACGATCTGGAGTTGGCGGCGGTGAACATTGCCTTGAAAATCTGGTGGCATTATCTCTATAGAGAGAAATGTGAGATATATACTGACCACAAGAGTCTTAAATATATATTCACACAGAAAGAGATTAATATGTGCCAGAGAATATGGATAAAGCTCATTATGTATTATGACTTTTCAATACATTACCACCCTGGGAAAGCGAACAAGGTGGCAGATGCCCTAAGTAGAAAGGATCCAGCGATTCTATCAATGATGAGAATTGAGAAGGATCCAATCTTCTTAGACATAATGAAGATGGATGTGGGAATCATAATTAAGGGAACATCATCAATCCTTTCACAAATTATTTCTCAACCATCTCTTTTGGAAAGGTAAAAAGATGCTCAAAAGGATGATGCGGGAATCCAAGAAAAAGTGGAATCTATCAAAAAGGGAAAATCTTCAGAGTTTAATGGTAATGAAGAAGGAATTGTGCAGTTTGGGAAAAGACTATGTGTTCCATCATGTTCGGAGCTGAAGAATGATCTTTTGGATGATGCACATAGTTCAAATTTCTCTATTCACCTTGGAAGCACAAAGATGTATCGAGATCTCTGAGAAAACTTTTGGTGGGATAATATGAAGAAGGACATCGCTGAATATACATCAAAGTGCCTGGTGTGTCAGCAAGTGAAGGCAGAGAGGCAGAAGACTAAGGGGATGATGCAACCATTGCCCATAACAGAATGGAAATGGGAGACCATCACCACGGACTTTGTCACTGGACTTCCAAAGATATCCAAAGGCAACAATGCAATATGGGTTGTTGTGGATCGTCTTACAAAGACTGCACACTTCATTGATATTCGAGAGGATTTATCATTGGATCAATTGGCACAGATATATATCAGGGATGTGGTATGGTTGCATGGAGTACCACTATCTATTGTTTCTGACCGAGATCCAAGATTCACCTCTATGTTTTGGAAGAGTCTTCAACAAACCCTGAATACTGAACTGAACTTCAGTACGGCCTATCATCCTCAAACTGATGGAAAATCCGAGCGAACTATCCAAACACATGAGGATATGTTGAGAGCGTTCTCAATGGACTTTAAAGGAGGATGTGATCAACATATTCCTCTGGTTGAGTTCTCTTATAATAATGGTTTCCACTCGAGCCTCCAAATGGCACCATATGAAGACCCGTATGGGAAAAGTTTTAGAACACCGTCATGTTGGGATGAGGTAAGTGAACGTAAGCTGCTTGGACCAGAGATGGTCGAAGAAATGGTGGAGAAGGTTAAAACCATTTAGCAGCATATCGAGGAAGCCCAATGTCAATAGAAGATTTATGCAGATAATCGTCGACGAGACCTTGAGTTTAAAATCGGAGACCTGGTGTTTTTACGCATATCTCCATGGAAGAAGGTCATGAGGTTTGGAAAGAAAGGGAAGTTAAGTCGAAGGTACATCGGCCCCTTCGATAATCTTGATCATGTTGGGGTTGTGGCCTATCGAATAGCACTTCCACCTACTATGGCCAAGGTGCATGATGAATTTCATGTATCCCTCTTAAGGAAGTACATACCGGACCCTTCACATGTACTCTTTTCCGAGGTGGTACAATTGGATGATGATCTTTCTTATGAGGAGCAACCAGTGAAGATCTTAGATCGTAGAGAAAAAGTTCTACGAAATAAGACAATTCCCCTCGTCAAGGTGTTGTGGAGAAACCACATGTTTGAAGAAGAAAAATGGGAGTTGGAGTATATGATGAAGTTGAGTTACCCACGTTTGTTTTAGTATGTGAAAAGGAAAATTTCGAGGGCGAAATTTCTTAAGGGGGGAATATTTTAACGACCCAAAGTTTCATTAATGGAAAATCCCTCATTATCAAGTTAAATGTTTCTTTATAAAAAATGTTTTTATAAGATGTCAACATCTTTAGTTTTTCATTAAGATTTGTGACCGTTACTTTTATAGTCGTTGAACAGTGATCATCTGAGTAGTATAAATATAAGGCTTTAACGAACCCATTTCTACTCAGACAAAGGAAGTGATGGCCTCATCCAGTATAATTTCCCCTTACGAAGACCATTTGTCGGAGCACGGAAAAGAGGTGGCGTCTTTGGGCTCGCCCTTGACCAAGCCCAAGCTGAGCTTCATTATGTCAAGCTTGAACGGGACCGTCTACGGTAAAAGTGGAAGTTGATAGAGATTACCACTCGAGCGATGTTATCCGAGCCGCCCCAAGAGTTTGTCACCATCGCACACCTTACCCTTAGGTCTTATGAAGCTAATTTAAGGGGTTATGTAACAAATAAGTAGCACCATGTTCATGTACATTATTTTTGTATATAATAATGGATATAATTTCTAGTCATTTTTGAAACATTGTAATTAGTTTTTGAAGTACAAATGGTGTTTTTAGTTATTATTTAATTAAGAATTATATTTTATTAAATTAAAGGATTTTTGAATTAAATAATATTTTAATAAAATATTATTATTAATATTAAATTAATTTTTATTAAATATAAATGATCTTATAATTTTATGAATGCAATTAAATTTTTTATTAAGGTTTGAAAGCCATTTCTGTCAAAACCCGTGAATTTTTTTATAAATGTCGGTTTTTATTTTAAAAGTGAAAATTCACATATTTAGAAAATTATTTAGATAAAATAAATATTAATTTTGGAATGAGGACATCGAAAGTATCCAACAGTAAATATTTCATAATTTTCTGAGACAGACAAATTTTTGGGTAAAAATGAAATATCATTTAAATATATAATGTGTTTTATGACATCATAATGACCCAATGGTGATGTAATAAATTACCATAATACTTATGTTCTGCCAATACGTGTTTTATCAATAAAATAATGAGGTTTTGGGTTTGTTTGACTTACTTTAAAAAGCATTAATGGATCCCTGAAGACTTATTCAACACTTTGCCTTTTTAAATTAATTTCCATGGGAGTGTGACTCCCCTCCACATAAGAAACCATAATTTTTTAATAAGTTCGGACCTTGTCCTTGTAAAATATTTTTTTCCTCTTTCCTTTTCCAGAAACCATGGGAAAATACCATGGGATGTATTGTGGTTTTGATTATTTTAATATAAGGGGTCCCAAACCTAAATAATAAAGAATTCCCTTACCTTTCCTATATAAACCCACCCAAGCTCCCACTTCCTTCTCACTCAAATCCCTTGGAGTTTGTCCAAACTCTGCCCTAATCTCTCTATAATCCTCTCAAGGTGCCCCAAGATCCCAGGAATCCTCTCACAAGCCTCTCTTTAGCCTTTGGAAGCTCACTTCCATGTAAGGGTTTTTTCTTCCTTTCTCATTTTTGTTAATTTTCTTTAAGTTGTATTGCCCTTTTAATTTCAATTATGAATATTGGGGTATGGTTTCTCACCTCCCCCATAGTTCCCTCTTATTGTTTGAATGATGGGAGAACCCTTTCTCTCTCATAAATGCCTCCCATGTACACCCGTTACTATGCCGAAATTCCGAAATGAACTTTTTTCTCCTCTTTTATATTCAAGCAATACTTTTGTATCATGAATCTTAATTCCTTTTCAATTGTTGGGACATGTATCTATATGACCTTCTTACTGTACATTACATGTAAATATGATGAGGAAAACTTTTCTCTCTCATCAACTATTTTTATGAATTCTTATGTCACACCGTTACGCTGCTGAAATCACGCCGATTTTCTAAGCCAATATCATTGTGTAGTGAATACCATGCCCATTTCTCCATCAAGGGTATTCACCATTATGCACATTTACTTATTGATTATAATGTTTCATGTATGAATTCCACATTCCTTTATCGTGGAATAAATGATTATATTTTATTAATCCTTGTTTTATGATCCATGTGGCACACTTATGCATGAAATGAAATGTTTAAGAAGGGTGCACCCTTATAACACTCCAATGCATTGGGTAAAGTATAGTATCATGATACGTCATGTGCAATGGGTGTTGACTCATGCTAATTCAAGTGAAACGAGGGTTTACTCGTGCTTCAAGTGCAATGAGGGTTTTCTCATGCTCCATGTGCAATGAGCCCCGGCTCATGCTAATTCAATGTTAAGTGTTGTTGCCACATTTCCATGTTATGATTATCATTCTTTATCATGCCTTTATGTTCATGTTACTCTTATGCTCTATTGATATTCCTATTGCCTAACATGTATTGAACTCATCATGTTATTCATTTTGTACTCCCTTACTGGACTTTATAGCTCACCCATTTCATATGCATGTCCTGAGGTTATCCCATGCAATGCTAAGTACGAAGGAATGTAGTAATCATTTAAAGGAAGTTTTCAATAAAGATGTTGTATTTCATGTTTAAAGTTTTTATGTAATGATCCTAAGCCCCAAAGACACTAAACCTCTCGATCTTCTTTGTTGTATCAAGTGAAGTTATATGTAATAAAGCATGTTTAAGTTATAATAGAAAGCATGGTTTTCATAGTTTGGCTGGTTCAAAAAATAGTCACAAAGTCAAAATAAAATTCCAAATACAAATTCATCATTTTATAATCAATTTAAATCATCTTCAATATTCAGTTCCAATTTCCCATAATTTGATTAAAAAAATAAATTCTTGTTAATATTCATTAAAAAAAACATTTAAAATCATAACGAAAAATTAATGTCTTGGGAGGGTGTCCAAAATGCCTCAATGGATGTGATTAAATGCTTGATCTCCCAGCTCAAGCTCGGTTA
The DNA here is from genome assembly GCA_963277665.1 of Viscum album. Classification (NCBI taxonomy): domain Eukaryota; kingdom Viridiplantae; phylum Streptophyta; class Magnoliopsida; order Santalales; family Viscaceae; genus Viscum; species Viscum album. The sequence continues at coordinate 1,586,664,560 of OY728151.1, read as the reverse complement.
ACCTCATAGTGGCTTGCCCAGTTCAAATAATAATCATGATGTCTAAATAAAATTACAAATAGATAATAAATAGTAATAATTGGAAATAAAGAGTAATAATTGGAAATAAATACTGATAATTGGTAATAATTAATAATAAATAGTAATAAAAAGAAAAAATTAGTAATAATATGGAATAATTAGTAATAATTAGTAATAATTAGTAATAATTAGTAATAATTTGTAATAACTTAAAAAATATTATTAATTAGGAATAAATAGTTATAATTAGTAATAATTAGTAATAAATATAAATAATTAGGAATAATTAGTAATAATTAGTAATAATTACGAATAATTAGTAATAATTATGAATAATTAGTAATAATTAGGTATAATTAGTAATAAATGGTTATAAAAATTAATAAATTGGAATAAATATGGACAAATAAGAACCAATAAGAATAATTAGGAATAATTAGGAATAAATAGGAATAAATAGGAACAAATAGGAACAAATATGAACAAATAGGTATAAATAGGAATAAATAGAAATAAATAGTAATAAATTGGAATAATTATTATAAAATAGGAATAATTAGTAATTAATAGGAATAATTAGTAATAAATAAGAATAATTAGTAATAAATAGGAATAATTAGTAATAAATAGTAATAATTAGCAATAAATAAGTGTAATTACTAATAAATAGGAGTAAATAGTAATAAATAGTACTAATAAGTATTAAATAGTAATTATTTGTAATAAAGATTAATAAATGGTAATAAATGCTAATAATTTGTAATAAATAGTAATAATTCGTAATAAATAGTAATCATTTGTAATAAATAGTAATAAATAGTAATAATTAAGAATAATTAGGAATAATTAGGAATAATTAGGAATAATTATTAATAAATAGTAAAAATTAGGAATAATTAGTAATAATTTGTAATAATTTGTAATTAATTAAAATAATTATGAATAAATAGTAATAATTTTATATAATTAGTAATAAATAGTAATAATTAGTAATAAATAGTAATATTTATTAATAAATAGTAAAAATTGGTAATAAATTTTAATAATTGGTAATCAATAGTATTAATTAGTAACAAATAGTAAAAATTTGTAATAATTAGGAATAAATAGTAATAATTAGTAATAATTAGAAATAATTTGTAATAATAATAACAATTAGTATCAATTAGTAATAATTTGGAATAAATAGTAATAATTAGTAATAATTAGTAAAAAATAGTAATATTTATGAATAATTAGTAATAATTAGGAATAATTAGGTATAGTTTGGAATAATCAATAATAATTAAGACTAATTAGTAATAATTATCGATAAATAGTAATAATTAGGAATAAATAGTAATAAAAAGGAATAGGTAGAAATTAATAGAAATTAATAGAAATTAATCCGAATAAATAGAAATAAATATGAATAAATAGGGAAAAAAGGAAAAAATCGGAAAAAATATATATAAATAGGAACAAATAAAAATAAATAAAATTAAATAAGAATAAATAAGTATAAATTGTAATAAATTAGAATAAATAAGAATAAATAGTAATAATTAGGAATAATTATTAATAAATAGGAATAATTAGTAATAAATGTGAATAATTAGTAATAAATAAGAATAATTAGTAATAAATAAGAATATTTATTAATAAATAGGAGTAATTGGTAATAAATAAGAATAATTAGTAATAATTATGATTAACTAGTAACAAATAGTACTAATTAGTAATAATTAGTATTAATTAGTAATAAATAGTAATAATTGGTAATAAATAGTAATAATAGGTATGGAATAGCAATAATTTGTAATAAATAGTAATAATTGGCAATAGTTTGTAATAATTAGTAATAATTAGTAATAATTAGTAATATTTTAGAATAACTAGGGATAATTTTTAATAATTAGTAATAATTATGAATAATTTGTAATAATTCGAAATTATTAGTAATAATTAGTATGAAATGTTAATAATTAGGAATAAGTAGTAATAAATAGTATTAATTAGTAATAAATAAGAATAATTAGTAATAATTATGAATAATTTGTATTAAATAGTAATAATTAGTAATAAATAGTACTAATTAGTAATAAATAAGAGTAATTAGTAATAAATAAGAGTAATTCATAATCATTTGGAATAATTATTAATAATTAATAATAAATAGGAATAATTAGTAATAATTAGGAATAAATAGGACTAAATAAGAATTAATATGAATGAATAGATATAAATAGGAATAAATAATTATAAATAGTAATAAATAGTAATAATTATTAATAAATAGTAATAATAGGTAATAACATCAATTCTAATAACTTGTAATAACTTGTAAAAACTTGGCAAAAATTCTTGTGGATTGACAACACTCCTATTTCTCTATGACTCTTCCCCTTTTAACTTTCACAAACTCAAAACATTATGAAAAGTATACTTCTACAGATGTATATCCAATATCATATGCACGAGTTTGAATATACATTCATAGGATAACATTTTTCAAAATGCTTTCAGGTGGGGATAGTTGCAAGAAGATGATTCATCAATGAAATGGGGGTTGTTTTGTTTGACGGGTCATTTACATGCATCTTTCTCACACTGAAATCACAATGAAAAATCTTTTGAGATGTATCCTAAAACATTCTCATATAAAAAAGAATGAATATGTGTACCTCCCAACAGATTATTCATTGTGATTTCAGTGTGAGAAAGTTTCAAGTAAATGAGGCGTCAGACAAAAGAGTAGCCATCAATCCATTGGATGTTGTGTCACCCAAAATTAATGGTAATTATTAAGAAGTAGATATAATTATTTATATTATTTTTCATATAATTGTTTATAATTTCAAACTAAATCAGTAATTATTTAATATTTTTTAGAAAATATAGAACAAGGAAGTCGAAAAAAATCATTATTATGTGATCACGAATGCATAAATCAGCACAGAAATCCAAACTGTTTTGTTTTAAATCCTGTATATATTGTGGGTGTTGATGATTTATTATCATTTTAATAATCAAAACTAGAATTTGTTTTAGAATGAAAAATTATGTGTCCTAGTAAAAAATGTGCTCTGAGAATGTTTGACACATTTAACAAGGTCGGGGGACATCTCATGCAGTTTGGTTTTCAACCAGATTATGTTTTTTGGTATCAACACGGTGAACACAGTTCTAGAAAATATACTAATAAATTCATTCTGGATCCATCATATTTTCAACATTTATTAAATGATGTTGCATGTCCATCGGTTCGAAAAACTGAAACTCAAGATGATATTAAATTAACTCATGAGTTGGCACCGTCAAAATTTTATAAGTTGTTGAGGTCTAATGAGGATGCATTATATCCTGGTTAGAAGGTATGAAAATTAGAAGCTGTTGGAAAATTTATGGCTATTAAATAAGATAATGGAATGTCAAACAACTATTTTGATCAGATATTTTCTATGGTTAAAACACTATTGTTTGAAGGAAATGTGTTTCCTTAAAATTACTATCATAGCAAGTGGATGGTTCGTAATCTAGTCCTTAATTATTAGAAGATTCATTCATGTGAAAATAATTGCATCTTGAATTCTGGTGAAAAGGAGTCACTGGATACTTATCCCACATGTGGACAATTATTGTATACAGAAGCTTAACCTGGGAAGTCTGGATCTATTCCTATAAAATAGTTGAGATATTTCCCCCTTACACCAAGCCTACATCGTTTATTTAGGTCTTAGAACATTTCATCGATGCAGTAAGGGCACAAAACCAAGATTTCTACAGAAAAAATCTTGAATCATCTATCTAATGACGATTCATGGAATCATTTTGACAGTCTACATCCATCATTTTCTTTAAGATCCCAAAACATGCAATTGGGTCTTTCTACTAACGGTTTCTGTCCGTCGAGTTCTTATGTTAGTCAGTATTCCTATTGGTCTATCTTTATAAGTCCATACTATTTACCTCTGTGGATGTTGATATAGGAGACCTATATCTTTTTGACCTTAATAATCGTAGGACATCAATGAAATAATATTTATATTTATTTGAATACATTTATTGATGAGTTAGATGCATTGTGGAGTAATCATGTTAGTACATATGATGTTTCTGTAAAAAAAATTCATATGAAAAGATTCATTGATGTGGAGGATTAGTGAATTACCGGCATATGGCATATTATCTATCTTGAGTACACATGGTCCAAAATAATTTCCTTGCTTTATGAAAGACAACCTAGATTTATGCTCATAAATGGAATTTTTTTCTTCTATTTTGACTGTCATCACAGATTTATTCCTACAAATCATCCGTTTTAGAGGAACAAATATCATTTCAGATAAGGAACAATTGAAAGGGAAGAACATTAAAAAATGATCTCAGGTATAGAGTTAATATCAGTAGTATTTTCATAACCTCTCATCACCTTTGGGCCAACATCAAACCAACAGAAAATTCATGGATTTGGGAATGAAAATAATTGGATAAAATGGATCCTTTGTTGGGATCTTCCATATGGGTCTGATTTTTTTGGTCCGCTACATGTTGGATGTCATGAATATTGAGGAGAACTATTTTAATAATTTAGTTAATATAGTTTTGGATACACCAGGTAAGACCAATGATACTATAGAGGCATGATTAGATCTTTCCCAAATTTGTAGGCGACCATAATTTGAACTATTTTAAAATGCATGATCACAGATGATAATGAAGCCAAAAGAATCTTATACTTTTTCCAATGAAATTAGCTTATTATATTTTCAGTGGATTGAAAATTTGAGACTTCCATTTGTCTATGCATCTAATTTGGGCTGATTTGTTAAAAATGATTATACTACCAGATAAAAGATTTCTGATTTTCATGTTATAATGGAAAGAATTATGCTGATTGGATTCAGAGGTTTGTTGAATCCTATTATTTGGGATTCGTTAATACACATATCATATTTTTTTCGAGACATTTTTGCTGCGACAACAGACTACGATGTGCTAAGAATAATGGAAGAAGATGGTGTTGTAATTATATGTGAACTGGAAAAAAATTTCCCGCTGTATTTCATTGACTCAATGGAACATCAAATATTAAATTTTCCACATGAAGAAAAATGTGCAGGTCCATTATAGTTTCTATGGATGTACCCATTTGAGATATGCAGGCATAAATTGAAGAAAAATGTATGTAATAAAGCATCAATTGAAGGCTCAATTGCTGAATCTTTTTTACAAGAGGGAATTTATTTTTTTCTAATATTATTATTTTGAATATAAATATCCATCAAAACCCAAACACATGGGAAATTACGAGTGGAATGTTTATGATGAAATGGAAAATCAATTATCAGTTTTAATCATGAAAATCTTGGCTTCGATAGAGTTCATGATCAATGGATTTTAGACGATGAACATCACAGAGTACATACTTTTGTTTTTCTCAACTATTAAGAAATGACACCATTTGTATGGTGAGTTATTCTACCTATTAATATATAATTTATGTTAGAATATGTAAGTTTATTTTAATGTTATGTTATATGATAATCATATAAAGAAAAAACATTTAAAAATTAAAGTAGCTGCTCTTGAAGAACGCAGACAGAAAAAAATTTATCAATGGATTCAAAAACTGGTAACATTAATTATTGATGGTTTAACATATCAATTTTGTTTTTTATTTATTATATTGATAATTTTGAAAAAAAAATTATGTGTCTCAACATGGTAATAAAATTTATAATCAACTGTGTATATTGAGAAACCCACCAACCAAAATGTTCAAATATTATAATGCATATTTGGTGAATGGTTCTTATTTCATACACGTGCATATGGGGAATAAAAAAACAATGAAAAGTGGAATTTTCTTGAGACTATAACATCATAGAGAAACAGATGTTGACTTTTATGACTTTCTGGATGAAATTATTGAGCTGTGTTATCTAGGACAAAATTACATATTGATTTTTAATTTTCGGTGGTTGGATACATAGAGAGGATTTCGTGATTATCCAACATGTGTAATTGTTGATTTTAAATATAAAAGTCTTCTTGTAGTAAATGAACCATTTTTAGTGGATCAATAGATATATAAAATTGATTACACAAATAACTGTGCTACATCAAGAGAACTGAGTGATTGGTAAAGCATAATAAAAATAAAATATCAGGAAAATCTGTTTACTCAATCTGAATGTGAATCCGCTGAAGTGGAAGGAATTGAAATTTTTCAAGAGACTACTCAAAATTAATATTTTTCACAAAGAGATGTGAATATTGATGATGACCCCACACAATTAAGTGTCGATGGCGATGAAGATATTAATTATGAAACTAATGAATTTTAAAAGAAATGAGATGATGGAACTGGAACTCATATGGATATTGATGTTGTCAAGGATGAATATGAAGACATTGACATCGTCAGATATGAAGATGATAGTGAAGGTGAACATTGACACAATTAAATGCTAGTTATAATCATAACTAATATATATCTATATATAATAGTAATCTTCAACCATCTGCTAACAACATTAATTTTTTTAGTTAGAATCAGATCTATTTTGTGAGTTGGTGGAGGATATGCAACCTTAGTATGAGGGAGATTAGGTATCATATGACCCTCATCCTACTGGTGGTTCAGGGGGTACAAGAGGGGGCATGGTCTTGCGCGACTAATGAATCCTAACCCTATACCCGAGTGACGTCCATGTCTTGGATTCGATGCATGCACATAGAGGTATGGTAACTTATATATTTGAGTTATCATTCATTAATGAATTTTTATACAAATTGTTTGATTTTTTTTCACAGTTTTTAACATGTAGCTGTTGGAAAGGGGAGTACTATCTTGCACAATTTTTTTTCTCAGCCATGATCACATGGGATCATATTCCTGTTGATTTGTAGCTCGACATTTTCAATAATTGGATGGTATTTAAATAAATAATATTTATTAAGAAATTTATTTTATTAATTACTTTATATTATATTATTTGTAGGGTTTATGGTATCCCATCGATGATAGAATGCATGACGCTATCCATAAAGCATGTGAGGTGTCTATGTGTTATTGTTTCCGTCAGTTTTTGCACAATTTTGAGAAAAATGCCATTAAGAAAGCAGGAGTGATACTATTTTATGATTCATGTATAGACGGCCAACCAGAAAACATTTCATCTCATGTTTGGTATGGATTATATTCACACTGGTTGGGTGGTGGATTTTAAATGTATTCTTCATTGGGTCTGCAGAACTGGAGGAGACAGGTAGGGACGCATCGAGCAGGTAGTCGTACATTTAGTACACATAGAGATCATCTAGTCAATATCTTTTTTTCATATTTTATATAACATTAAATATAAATAGTTTATTTTATATTCTTCTCTGTAGTCGAGCATCCCGATATTATGGAGTATGATGCTTATCCGAGGATGTATAGTGATCCCGCCACAAGAGAGATTAGAGGTGATCTCCTGCGTCAGATCTTGGTCAATATTTTTTTATTTTGACAATTAACTGCATATAATAATTTCAATATTTTAATTTCAAATTGGAATTGTAGGAGTCATATGAGGCTAGGACCCCTCAGACACAGGCTGAGAGTAAGGACGAGAAGACTGATCAGACCAGTGCCCACCATTTCGATGTGGCAACATAGATGTAGGGCGAGTCAGTATGACTTTGAGAAGGGCCGAGTAGTTGGTATCATCTATCAATTTACTGCTGGTACTAATTATGGTACTATTGCGATGTTGGCGTCCAGCTCAAGAGGAGCTCATAGAGATGCATCATCTTCTGGATCGCAGTATTAGGAGTAGTTGCGAGATCATACTGAGCTTATAGAAAGTTTGCAGAAGCAGCCTGAAGAGATGTGACAGTAGAAGTAGCAGGAGCAGTAGTACGAGGAGGATATGCATCGATGGTAGTAGTAGCATTAGTAGCAGTACGAGGAGAAGATTCATCAATGGAAGCAGCAACATCACGAGAAGATGAAGTACATGCGCCATCAGACTCATAGTATAGGGATGAATTATCCTCCATTATCTCCTACAACACCTCCCCCTCTTCTAGAAGACGACCCCCAGTGATTTTTTATGTTAAATACATTTGAATTTAAGATTTTTTGTAATATAAACTATTTACTGTTTCTGTCTTTTATATTGGTGCGAATATTGCATATTTTTTTATTTTTAATATTTTTTATTATTATTAGAATTATATTATTTAATGTTTTATTATATTACTTCTAATAATAATAATAATAATATTTTATGATTTTTTTATATTTTTCTGTCAATATTGAAAATTTTATTTTTCTTAATTTTTTTATTATTTTAATAATATTAATATTATTTTTTCATTAATAATAATTTTATTAAATATTTTTTCATATTTTTTTAATGTTTATTTATTTTACTTATAATAATATTATTATTTTATGATATTTTTTATATTTTTTTTGTGAATATAGAGAATTGTAATATTTTTTATTTAATTATTATTTTAATAATAATATTTTTATTTTTTCATTAATCATAATTTTATTAAATATATTTTTTTTACTTAATTTAGTATTAGTGACGGGACCTGTTGCAACCAGATCCTGTCACCAATAATTTAAATATATATATTTTAATATGTTTTATGACGGGCCCGTTGCAAAAGGTTTATTTATATATAATGTATATAATCGGAGACTTATTTGCGACAATTTTTTCTACAACGGGCTATTTGCAACGTGACCACGTCGCAAAAACCTATTTTGGACGGGATCCCGTCACAAATAGACCGTCAAAAATACATCAAATTCTAGTAGTGAAAGTTATGATACAAAAAGATAAAGTTGAATGAATGAAGAAGGCTTGTGGAGAGAAGATTATTACAATTGAAGAAAAGAAAGTCCTTCACAATACGAAATTTCTAAAATTGGCAGCTCAGTTGGCACATCTTAAAAGGACTCATATTGAATCTTCATAAAAGAATATAGATACTACTGGTAATCGAGGTTAATTGGATGATTATATGGTTAAAATACCTCCAATATGTGCTATGAAGATCATGAATTCCTTCAGTGATCTATCATAAGAAGCTAAGAATAATCAGGTACCATTCATACCATCTTTTGCTAAAGATACTAAGTGTATTATCATGAGCAATATATTTTTTTAAAAAAATTGAACAATTATGGATGAATGATGATGATAATAAACCTACCACTATGACTAAGGTGGATAGGAAAGACGATGCGTATTTTTTCCCCACAGAGATAAAAAATAATCATAAAGAAGACCCAATAGCTTGATACATAAGATATCATAAAATCATTATTTTTGGGTCAACGTTTTCCCTTAAATATATTTTCACATTGTGTTTTATATTTTTAGTTCAATCCCCAAAATTTAGAAGCACAATGGAAAACTATCTGAAGAGGGATGAATCTATAGAAGAAGAAGCAACATGCAGAGGTCCAAAAGAATTTCTATATTGTAAACAAATTTGGAATGCTTGATAATATCGGTGATATATTCAATGGTATTGGTCACATGGTTGGTACATGCTCATCTCAACATGTATCCTAATATGAATATAAAATAAGATCACAAAACATGACATGGAATGAATAAAAAACAATGGAAAGATATCAGAATAGTTTTTTGAATATAAATCCTCCCAGGAAGGTACCAATGTATAATGGAAAGAAAACTGTGGATTCTAAATCGAAGAAGTTGAAGGCTAGAACTTGCAAAAGAACTACTAATAAGGATGACACTATTAAGAACCCATATGTATGATCCAAACATGCTCCCAAAATTCATAATGACATGTTAGTTATCTAGCCTAAATAATTATAATGAAAGATAAAAATTAATGAAACAGAAGCTTAAGCTAGTTACAAAGGGAAATAAAATATTCCACATGATGAATAAAAAATTCATGAGGGTTTTTCAAGAAAATTAATCTCTTGTGTTAAAGAAATTATATGTGAGAGATTCAAAAAATATAGCCATATTGAAAATTTTTGTTTAACCTCACTACCAGAACATGAAATAATCCTCAATTGGTGTGATAATGTATCATCCATAATGGTTGTTAAGAATAAAAATTCTACATGCAAATATAAGAGGATGTGAGGAGATCCATGTTTCCTCAATATAAATCTGAACAGATATTTAGACGTTTAAGCATGAATATTTGAGAAAACGGGGGAACTAGTTTGAGAAGATAATATCAACCTTTCTATTCATATTAATGAATAAAGAAGTATCCACCTTATTCCCTTATTCTTTGACTATTTTATTTGTTCTTATAATTTATGTAATTGAAGGTGAATCATATTCTTTGGGGGAGAATATGATATGTAGTAAGTGTTTTCTAAAGTTGATTGTTATGATGAAGAAGATACCATCCTTGAATGATTCTTCAATTGATATATAAATACTAATATGATGGATGATCAACCTTGGTGAATTCAGAGAATTTTATTTCCTATTCTGGATAGTCAGGGAAAAGAAGATTACATATTGGTTTGATTTTATTTCATGGTATTATTAAGAAAAAATGTTCTATAAGAACAGATTTGGTGAAGTTCAGATTTTTTTCCTATAAGGACTTTCACAAGTTGAGGACTCATTCAAGAGTAATCTCCATAATATAATGTATTCAAATCCAATATTGATGATATCAACCGTTATGGGGATAATCAGATATGTATTCCTTGAGATGGATACAGATGAAGAATCTTCCAGAATTATTATTTCAATTAATAACAAATCTGATTATTTTGGAAATTTCTTGAAGATCATGTCATTGGAAAAGGTATGTATCTATTAATCTCCCACCCTTGGTTATCAAAAATAATAAACTTATTACAATGGGGTGGGGGAATTAAATTAATCAAATGCATACGAAATGTGAAAGTTCCCCAAGTTCTCTTATCCTAACTATTTCACTTGAATGTTTTGATCTATTTATTGATGTGAGTGAAGGCGTTTGAGGTTGATTATTCTTAATAATATTTATCCCACATTTAGTAATTACATCCAATAAGGAAAGGGAATACTACTTGAATAAATTTATATGAGTTCTTGTTTCTTATGGTATCAGGATTAGTTGGTAATGGGAAACTTTTGTTACTAAATGAAATCCTCTTGTTTTCTACACCGAGAACAAATTAAGTTGGCTTAGAGTTAAATGATAAATGGATAACTGATTAATTATGGAATGATACCATTTTCCTAGGAAATGTTTATTTCTTGTCAATAAGGGGGAGATATAGTGAAATGAATGTTTTAATGGAAAATGGGAGAGATAATATAATAGTTCCACATATTGAAACATTCATTTGGAATGAAAATTAAAGGTATTTCCAACAAATACCAAAGGGGATATTGAAGAGCCCACTTTGTTTATGGATCTTATTTGTCGTCAATTATATTCATTGGGGGATAATGATGATCAATACATATGGAAGATGACCTTGATGTCAACATGATAAAGAAGTTCCAATGTTAATGGATCTTGGATGAAATACTCAAGTCGTGAAATTCCGAGAAACATGTGAATGGTTTGAAGACTTTGAGTTTCATGGTTTTAAGTAAATAATTTTTATAGATTCATTCATTGTGATTCTTGGATAATTGGTATGGATTCCATCATGGTGATTCCTGCAGAATTGATATAGATTAATATAATTGGATGTTATGCTTGAGAAATTATACATTTTGTTAACTATGATGATTTATTCATTAATCCTAAGTTCAAAATACACATGTTATATGTGACACATTGTTTACAATAATTAATAATGATGATTTGGAATTCTTTGGAATTTATAATCAAAAAATTAGAGAAGAGGATGAATTGAAGGACATGAAATATTTTAATGTTGAATGATAACCTTGAATGTGTTATCATGAGTAACATTGAGATTTTAGTTTACATGAAGGATATCAATGAAATATAATAAGTTCATGAATTTTAAACTATGAAGAAATGGTAATATGGATTTATATTTGAGGAGAAATTTTTAAGGGATTGAATAGATTCTTATTAGTGTTCTAAGTGTGGAGGTGGCCATGAATTTTATAATGATTTCCCTTATATACATGGTTCTTAACAAATAAATTTTTCGGGGTTTATTTAAAATGTATGGATAACCTAGTATGTTGTCCTTCCATCCTCAAATGAGAGCTTATGTTTCACACTTGTTCAACCAATCCCGAAGGAGGCTAGCCATGCCAGCTCATGGTTAGCATAGAGTTCCATGTGTATGCCATGGGCATGCCTGGAGGCATGAATGTTGTGGGGCAATATCATGTATGTAATTGGGTTAAAAGAACACCCACAGAACCGGTATGGGGCCACTACTACAAAAACTTCCTATACCAGCACTAAAAAAGGGCTTTAACAGCACTAAAAAAGCGCAGTAAAGCTCAGCGCGGATATAGGGGGGTCTCATTTATCAGCGCTCCGAAAAGAGCTGATAAAGGCCCCTTTTATCTGTGCTAAGAAAATATCTAATAAAAGACCCCTTAATCAGGGAATTTTTTAGCGCTGATAAAAGGGCAATTTATCAGCGCTTCTTTTTTAGTGCTGATAAAGGTCAACAAATTTAAAAAACTAACAAAAATATAATTTTGGGAGTACTTTAATCAGTGCTCAATGCCCCCTTTATTAGCTCTAGTAGGTCTCCTGCACGCTTCCCATACAGTGCATCCTCATACGCGTGCACACCCTTCGGTTCCACCCGAACATGAACCCGGGACATCACCCCTTTCGCTGCTGCACCTTTACCCCTAAGACATTTTGTTTTGTTCTCCATTTAGTGATATATCTATATATATAGTGATATTTATTCATATATTGATATAGATTCATTTTAATATAAATATATTTATTTATATATTAGTATATATATATATATTAAATCATATATTAATTTATTCATATATATATATATAGTTATAATTTTTTACATGTATATTTATTTGTATATTAATATATACTTATAAGATTATTTTTAAATACATTTATGAAAAAATTTGTTTTTATGTGTGTTTATAAATAAATGAAAACATACATATATACATTGATATATGCAACACATAGACACACAGAGAGAGAGACAGACACACAATCACATATATATTTATGAATAAATACATATATATTTGTATTTGAAAAGCCATTTAATGTACTTATAAGATTATTTTTAAGTACATTTTTGAAAAAATATGTTTTTGATGTGTGTTTATATGTAAATAAATAAATACATACATATATACATATATACAACACACAAACACACACATAGACACCCACCCACCCACACACACACATATTTATGAATAAATACATATATATGTGTATTTGAAAATCCATAGAATGTTAAAATGACCATAACATATAATCTATAATTATGTTTCAATTCCACAACTAGTAAAATAGAAGAAAATCAAACAATATTCTATATAATATGTGGTACAGGCCTAACGGACATCCAGATCAGAAGTTATACTTGTTTGAATGTTAAAAAATCGGGTTATCCCGACTAAAAACTTAGTTTTGGAGGCCTTCTGGGCCTTTTTGGGCTTGAAAAATTTGAAAAAGGCTTCTCCAATATTATTTACATGTAGATCTATTCGCAGGCTTCGATTTGATATGCTGAAGAGCATAAACTAACACCCGGATCAAAATTTATGGTCGTTTGAAGTTTGAGATACATTTTCAACATATTTTTGATGTTTTATTAATTGTTCTGATTTTATGTGTCCTAACATTGTTATTAAATGAATTTTAATCGATAATAATTTGAAAATTAACATTTAATAATATTTTTTAAAAATATTTTGAAGCCATTTTCACTAAATTTCATATATATTAAATGTAATAGTCTATTTATACGTATCTATAACATATTTAAAAAACATATATTGTATTTATATCAATATAAATATACATATATAACAGAATAATATTTTTCATGATTTTTTTTGTAATTCAACATTTATCAGCGCAGGGTAAAAGTGGTGATAAAGGGGTACCCTTTATCAGCGCTAAAAAAAGCTCTCATATTGGGGGGGGGGGTCCTTTATCAGCGCTAAAAAAAGTACTGATAAAGGGGGCCTTTATCAGCATTTTTTAGGGATGATAATTGTGACTCTTTATCAGCGCTGATAAAATTGAAATGCATTCCATGCCCACTTTTGTAGTACTGGGCTGTACCAGGAGTGGGATTGGATAATATTGTGCCTCTCCCCACAACACTTGATTTATATAGCATGGAGAAACAGAGAGAGGATTTAATGTGGGACAAGTTTTTATTCACACTTATTAATGGTTTAAATAATTGTAATGATCATGTATTTTATTTTAATCTCTCCCTTGCTGATTTAAATTCACACCATCCAAATTTATCATCCATAATAACATGATCATCTCCATATAACTGCTTACTCGCTTTACTTTTTTCTTTATTTCCATGTTGATATTTCCCTAACTGAGGTTTCATGGTATTTATGGAATCACCCTGGCTAGAACTATTATACAATCGATATGTATTTTGTTTCCGACATCCCATCGATGCATAGGACAGCTATGAACCCTGAGATTTTTCCAAACACCAGGCACCCGAGCATTGCAAGAAAAGCGCTGATGATTCCCCATCTAATTGTAATTGTGACATGCTCTAGGTGGTGTCGTACACTGTAGATTTATTTGGTTGAAGGAACCACATTGCAAATGTCAAACCATTATCATGGGTCTTGGGGGATTGTTCACCGATCCAACTGTCTTCTTTTGGATCACACTCCCACCTTGGAAATAGTGTTCCCTCTTCTACATGCTCTCATTATTAGAGTTCCAACCTTTTTGTGTATGTATCAACATAATTCCTCTACCCCTGCCTCCTAAGATGTCTCTATAAACCAGTTTTTCTTTACTGGCTATATATTTATAAACTTTTATACATATCATATCATTATATGGGTGAATTTCATACCTTATCCAGGATTCAAAAAAAAATTACTTCAAAAACACGTTCAAAAAAACATCAGGTGTGAGGAAGAAAAAAATCATAAATTTAGTAGTATAGTCTCTCACAGAATGGTTATTCAACTTCAGGATGAATAATTACATCTTTCAATGAATTATAATCATTTTAGGATTGAATTTTATGTTGAAAAATTTCTCATAATCCACCCATGTCATGCCTTGGTCCAGTTTAGCCTAAAGTACTAAATCCCACCATTGGCATGCAAGATCTTCCAACATATAAATCTAAAACATGAATTTCAACTTTGTTGGTGTGAAAATGAAATAAAAGATTCAATTCATATTATTAAGCCACACCACAACCTTCTCTAGACAAAAATTACCCCAAAATATGGGTGGACTGAACTTATAGGTCTAGACAGAATGAAATACTTTCTTTGGTTCATCCAGTTAGTTCCGTACATCAACAGATTAAAAACCATCAAATATAATCTGATAATGTTAATTTTTCACCTGTGGATTAGGTGAAACCACATTCTCATCATCATCTTCTAGTTGGTTTCTATGATTCCTTCCAAGTGCAGTTTAATAGAAAATAACAAATGCCACATGTATTAGTCTTTAGAAAATTAAGGCTTAATATTTTCAAATTCTATCATAGTGCACCTATCAAAACAATTCCTTCCAAAATTAGTCATTTTCCACATTAAAAAATTTTGGAATAATTGCCCCATTCATTTGAAAATTAACTAATTTTCTAAATACCACAACCATTCTCTTTCCAAAATATCCCATTTGAAATAAATTTCAATTTTATTCAAAAATAAAAACATTTACACCAAATCATAAATCATTACTCAAAATTAAATAGTAACTACTTGTGAGAATTCATTTCTACAATGTATGTCATGATCTTCTTGTTGGCTAAACCCATGAAAATGAGATTACACTCCTATAAGTGTTTCCAAAACACGTATTTTCCCAAATACTTGGTATCATTAAGTTGAACATAAAAAGGATAGCTATTTATTTTTATTCTCTACATTTCAAGTCTCTAAAATAATACTCCTTTTTACAAATCCGACTCAATGAATGAACTAAAATGAATTTGAAATCCATAACTGACACAACTTATAGAACCTATAATTGAATGGCCAAAAAAATAATAAAACTTATTTAACACAAATATTTAGACCAACCAAGACTAATAACTTATGTAACATCCCTCCCCTCCTCATTGGATTGAGCCGAGGTGGAAATTTAACATGGAATTTTGTGACACCCACAAGGCACCAAAGCCAGATATTAAATGCCAAGGGATTCAGAAATATTTGGTGATGATTTTCCCATTGAAAATATAAAATAACAACTAAAAATTACATAACCAAGACCACTGTATAATGAATCAAGACAATTTAAAACAAATCAAGCAATACCATTGATATCAAAACAAAACTAAAATAGAGTACCACAAGAGAAGACTTCTAACATAAAAGTAAACAGTGGAAAATAAAACCAACAGATAATCAAAAGACTCTGAAGACAGGACTCCAAGGTCCAAATCCAACTCCAAGTATCATAGTGCACCACAAAATAATATTGATACTTTATATTTACATATGTATCAATAAAAAAAATATGAAAAATAACAAAACTTCAAAATTAGGGGTGAGTAATGAAACTCAATAGATTTTCCCTAATGACTTCCCTACTCATGATTATATGATAGAACAATTTATAAAAATTATATAAACCAATTTATATAGAAAAATTGGAAATATTTCAACAGTTTAAATCAAATCCAGGTAGTTTCACACGAAAATAGTTTTCCAAACAGAAAAATTTTCAATTGAAAGCAATCAAATAAATAATTAAACCTTTTGGCATTCCTTTTTGGTATACCCATTTCATTGTTCACCACACACACACATATTAAATCTGATCCGATTGTTCTATACTCATGATAAGTTTCTCATTCATCCACTAAGTCATCACTAAGTTTCCAATCTCCTTGTTCCACTATGACACACACCCCTTATCGGGGGTCATGTACCTTTTTACCCAAATGGAAAACACCCATTATTCAGCATCACACCAAAAGAATAATGTCACACAAACCATGAATTACAAAACAATTTTAAAGAAACCAAATCATTACATTTCAATAAAAACTATCACATTATTGAAAAAATTTCCAGCAAAATAATTTCCCAAATCCAACAAATCCATATTTCAAAATCAACATTTTAAAATCAAGATGGAAATAACTTTACAAAGCTGATTTTCAAAACACCAAAAACCATCACTAAATATGGTTTCAACCCTAAATTTCACAAAAATTTCACGAAAAATATAAATCAATTTAAATAATTTGAAACTAAACCTTCAAGTTATAATAATTTTATTTGAGAGTTTTTCCATCTACCTTGACAGTTTTGGAGAAAAAGAATAACAACAAAAAATCACCCACAAAATATGGTTGAATATTCAAAAACCCACCATAAATATCTAACCTATCATAAAAAATGAAATTTATAACCATTATTGGAATAGAAAACATTGGATCTATCTTTATAGTATATGATATATGAATCTGAGGGAGGGAGGATTGTATATTTAAGAAAAACTTTGAAAAACTACCACAAAAGATGGATTTCAAATAAAACAGGGCTTCATCTCAACAATAAAATTCTTCGGATCACCAAAAAATTTATGGGTAATAAAACCTAGACATTTAGGGCGAAAATCCAAAGTTAGGATTAATTTAGAGGAAAAATAAGGGTTTAAAACTTACTAACAACTCAGATCCACTTTTTTAGAATATTGTTTTTAAAACTTTCATGGTTAATTACATGATTATGAAAAATGTGCGCTAACCATGCTCCAACCTCTACCTTGAGAAGTACTCATAGAGTTCTCCATCCTATTTGGAAAAATCATGCACCAAACATGATCCTATATAAATTGTACACCTACCCAGAGTCCCCTGTATCATTTGTCATGGTTTTCTATATGATATTCATGGTTTTCACTAACAATGATCCAAACATGAACCTATATAAATTCCCCAGAAACACTCCAAAATTCATCCAAACCATCCCAAACTTATCCCACACACTTTTAATAAATCAAATACAAAAATAAATTCTTACAAACAAGAAAACAGTGGTGATAAAATGAAGGAGAACCACAACATAGAGTCAGTTCATGAATTGTTAATGATTAAGAAATGGTTTTATGGATTTTAATTTGAAATGAAATTACGAGTGTCCTGAAGAATTATTATAGATTATTAGTATTGAATGTCACACATGAGTAATTATCCATTTTGTTAACTCTGACGATTGATGAACTGATCCTAAGTTCAAAATACATGTGTTATAAGAGATTCATTTTTTTAGAGCCACGAATAAGGATGATTTGATGTTCTATGGGATTTATATTACAAAAAGTATAGAATAATAGGAATTTAATTTAATGTGGTATTATAATGTTTCATGGGAATCATTCAAGTGTTATCATGAGTAAAATTGAGATTTTAGTTTTAATAAGGTAGAAACACACGATATAATTAGTGAATTAAGGGTTAAATATGATCAAATGTTTTGTTAGATTTATATTTGAAGATAAATTATAATGGTATTGAATAATTGTTACGGAATTAGAGTATTGGATTTCACGCTTGATCACTTCTCCATTGTTGTTAAATTTTATGATTTATAATCTAATTATAAGTTAATAATACATGTGTCATAAGTGACAGATTGTTTACAACTAATAATAAGGATGGTTTTATGTTCTTTGGAATTTATATTAAAAAATTATAGAGGAAGAGGAATGTAGGGTCATGTGTAATTTTAATGTTCCATGAGAAACATGCAATTTTTAACTAGAAGAACATTGATACTGTAGTTTTCATGAAGGATAACCACACCATATAATTAGTTCCTGAATGTTTAAAGATGATTAAATGGTTACATGGATTTATATTTGAGGAGAAATTGTGAAGGGATTGAAGAATTGTTATGGATTCATATCAAAGGATTTCACGCATGAAAAATTATTCGTTTTTGTTTTCTTTGACGATGGAAGAACTTAACCTAAGTTATAAAAATACATGGGTCATAAGTGACACGTTGTTTACAAAAAATAAAATGAATGATTTTATGTTATTTTTAATTGATATTTGAAATAGTATGGAAGAAGGGAAATTTAAGGTCATGTAGTATTTTAATGTTTCATGAGAACCATGCATGTGTTAACTTGAGAAATATTGGGATTGTAGTTTTCATGAAGGAGAACCATGACATATAATTAGTTAATTATGGTTTAAATATGAATTAATTGTTAGATATTTTATATTTGAATACAAATTGTAAAGGGCTTGATTAATTTTAAATTACAGTTATAATTGCGAAGGTTACATTCATTTTATAATTAATTCCATTATATGTATTGTTTTTAACTTATTAATTTTTTGGGGTTTATTTGAAAGTTATTGCATGAGATGACCAGCCAGCCTTAACTGAGTGCTTATGTGGGACTTGAGATCAATGCAGCTAAAAATTACCATCAATGAATTCACGTAGGAAGCATGTTTTTTCATGTGTAGGCCATGGGTACCCAGAAAGGCCTTCATAATGTGTGATAATATCCCACTATGAAGTGGGTGTAGAGTGCACTCGTAGAACAATTACGGGTGGTACAGGGTGGGGGAGAGGATCATTTGGAGGAACTCCCTACAGTGCTTGATATTTATAGTGTATAGAAACTGAGAGAGATTTTGTTGTGTGATGGGTTTTTGAACGTACTATACAATGGTTTAAAAAATTGGATAAATCATATGGGAAGATGTTTTTCATGTTTTTAGAAATACATGAACGTGATTCACACAATATAAAGATTGGGATTTGAATGTAGTGAAATGTTGTGACACCTTTCCTATAAAAGTATAGAAACCTCAACCAAGGGGTGATACTACTTGTCGTATTATGTCAAGATCTCTCGTTTTCCAGAAAAATATAGCCTCTTTATGCCAATATTTTGTGTGAGGAGGAAAAGAGTTTTATGACACATTGTGGCCTAATGAATGAGGGGATTCTTGAAAACTAGTATGGTTTCAATAAGGGTATGAATATATAGACATGTAAAAGGTGATTACACCCTCGTCATTCTTTGAGAAGGTGGTCATTTTTGTGAAGCATTATGTGTTCATGAAGAAGAAATAATGTGAACATGAATCTGATGTGTAAACACACATTTCATGATTCGTGAAGAAGAACCAGTTCCAAAAAGCTTACTTCTCGATTTATAGTGCATTAATTTTTTTACTACCAAGGTGTTTTGTGAAGATAATCCTTGTATAAACTATTTCATGAAGATTCTACGTATCTAGTTGATACACACCTGACACTGAAGAACAAACTTACATAGTTTGTCTATAAAATGGGAACCAGACATTCACATAAGTTCATACTCGCATGAGTAACAAGGGGAAATCAAACTATATGGGTTTTCATATGACAACAAGTGTATTCATTCACATGCTAATAAGGGGGAAATACTATCTTATTACTCCTAGTGGTCAAATGACTAATGTAGTTTCAGCTTCTAGACCCTTTTGATTACATTTAAAATATGAAAATATAAACAAATATTCCCTATAAATGTTACATTTAAACTATGAAAAAATTAACAAATATTCCATATAAATCCAATATTTAATAATATTGATCGTCCTTCATAGAAAATAACTAATATTTTTTGCATGGTTCCCATTTATGCTTTCCCCATGTACACTATCCACCTATGGAGACATAACTAATATTTTTCATTGTTCATCTATATGCGCTCCTTATAAGCACACCCATGAAGACATTACCTTTTTCTATAGGCCCCTTTTCACATTTAAACCATAAAAAAATATTCATATGAAGCCAAATTCACAATAGGATTCAATTCTAATGGTACAAAATCCTTCTTCATACAACATAGCTGATATTATTCTTTGTTCCATGGCCTCTACCTGCGCTCCCTATCTGAAAACTAGCCACTCTCTTCCTTAGCCTGCCCATAATGACTGAATAGGGGTCGACTGCCCACCTAAGTAGTGTCGGTAGTACCCCATGAGCACACTATCCCCTCTATTCCTCTTCCTACCCAGGATAACACTATACATTCTCTTCCTCTTCCTCTACAAGATCTCCCTATAAGACCATTACATACAATTATACCATAAAAAATATTTTATATCAAGCCAAATTCAAACATAGATTCAATGTCAACCATAGAAAATAATTCTTAATACAACATACCTATTATTTTTAACTGTTACTATGACACTACATGAACTCTCTAGGAGCACAGTGGACACACTCTTCCTCGGCCCAAACATAATGGAAGGTTAGAGGTCAACTACCCACCTATGTAGTTTCGTAGTCCCCTTTTCTATATGGCACTTTTTTTACATTTAAACCATGAAATAAAAAAACATTTCATAAATAAAAATTCAGACTATGATTCAATTCCAACCATACACAATCATTCTTCATGAAACATAACTAATATTTTCTTCATTCATCTTCCTCTACATGTGCTCCCTATAGGCCCTTTTTTACATTTAAACCATGAAAAAAAACATCCAATCAAGAAAAATTCACACTTAGATTCAATGCCAACAATAGAAAATCATTCTTCATAAGACAGAACTAATATTTTTTCATAAATCCTATAACAATACATGTGCTTAGTATGAGCACACTAGCTACTATCTTCCTCGGCCCACCCATTATGGCTGGCTAGGGGTCTAATTTCCACCTAAGTAGTGTCAGAAGTCCCCTTTTCTATATGTCCTTTTTTAAAATTTAAACCATTAAAAGAATGAAAATTTTATATAAACAAAAATTAAAAATAATATTCAGTTACAACCATACACAAACTTTCTTCATATAATATAACCAATATTTTTTCATTATTCCACTACCTCTGCATGTTCTCCATATGACCACACTAGCTTCTCCCTTTCTCATAAATCATCAAATTTATATTTATTCATTTTTAAAACTCTTCTGAACAAATATCCTTTCTAAATTATGATTAATTCCCAATAATAATTCAAATGTAGAAAACCAACCTTCAATTACTAGAACATTGATTTTGTATCATACAGTTTTATTAACAAAAATTGAAACAAAAATATTACATTAATGAATTTGGGATCTTTAATATCCCCCTTTAGTTTTGTTTCCAATATGCATTTCACTATAAAATTCAATGTTTTATTCTCACACTTACAATAATTTAAAATATAACTATGGGAATGAATCAATAAAATCAACGTATTCTATAATAATTGAACTCATCTTTTTTTCTTTCCATTAATCAACTCATTTTATAAGAGATTCCATTTCATAGAAAAAATTGGTTTTCTTGAGAAAAGAGCATCACTTGTAATAAAATAATGACTCATCAATTATTCTACTATAATCTAATGTAGTAAAACCCTCTATAGAAAACAAATGTTATCAATTTAGTCATAAAAGATGTTAATGAAAATTTTAAATGTGATACCAACACTAAAACCTTATTTTAGAAGTTATTAAAAAGATACTCAATTAATATCCTAAATTCATCTCAATAAATAGACTGAAAACATTCAATTAAAAAAATTCACTTCCCCTTTATTATCAAATTTTTAGTGTTTCCCCTAATGATTCAAAATTTTCATTTATAAATAAATAGGAAAAAATATTCCTTTCTAATGATAAGATTCAACTTCTAGGATTTGAAAATATCAAATAAATCTCATACAAGACCATTATATATTCATGTGATACCTGTTGTGGTCATCTCTGGTATTTTTTCAAGTCTTCTCCACCTAAATGTATGAATTGCATCCATCTGTTTCATCATGAATAACATTCTTCACGAATGATCATTAAGAATAATATTAGGATAATTTGAAATAAAAATATCCATTACGTATAGTCTTATGAATGTTGAATAATATTTTCAAAGAAATCATATCTTCATGACTCCCCCTTAATATATTCATCACCTTTAATTCCTTGAATTAAATAAACAAGTACAAAATATTCATGGTAAAAAAATGGTTTTTAATGATATTCAATTAGAGAAACAAGGATGATATTTATATCCTAACATAGAAATTATTTTCAGTTATAATCTAGATTCCTAATAACTCATCATGCTTTCTCATTTGAATTTACAATGTTTATCAATGAAGTGAAGTATTGACTTCTTGATTTCTCTAGCTTTCACCTGAGATGGAATAAGCATCTACACAGAAGCAAGTAATGCACTTTCATTCTTCTATTTCGGCTCTAACTTCTTATCCAATTGAAATTACTCTAGAAATATGACTAAAAATTATTTTTTTTATATTCTCATACATCTTCTTATGTGTATACTCCTTCTTTACAATAGTATTATTAACACTATATGTCAGTGGTTCTTTTCCATTATTCTTCACTAGTTCTACATGATTATGAAACAACATCATCTATTTTTCATCAATATTACCTGATATTATAGACCTTACACAAATATATTTAGAAATCAGAGGGTATCCCTTTTTAAAAAACCACTCATGAAATTTAAAATGTTCATCTTGATTTTCAGACATCATATAAACCTTTTTATTTTTTATGATATTGATTTCATTTTATGCTTCAGCTTGCCTCAAATATATTTTTTTGTTTATAACATGTTTTTGAAGGTCAATTATGTGACCTCTACTTCTATAGTTGAGGCACCTTTTCATTGACGTGAAATTTATATCAACATTCTTCTTGTGTGTAGGTTTCTTCATAGA
Source organism: Viscum album (assembly GCA_963277665.1). NCBI lineage: Eukaryota > Viridiplantae > Streptophyta > Magnoliopsida > Santalales > Viscaceae > Viscum > Viscum album. The sequence goes on along the minus strand of OY728151.1, from coordinate 1,586,640,727 downwards.
TTTATTAGCTCTTGTTTCCTTAAAACACCCCAAAGAAGTCTTTTTATTTTGTTCATTGTCTCTACATATGTTGTGGGCTTATCATCCCATAAGAATATGAATAGTGAATGGTTAATACATAAGAAAACACATTTAATAGTGACAACATCTGTTAAAATAATAATATAATTATTAAAGGCACTCAAATCTAAACTTGATAGATAAATTGTTCTTTATATATGAATTATGATTAAATTCTGCAGGATTTCTCTCAACATCAGATCTCCTCCCCCTTAATACTATACTTTTATAGTTATCATGAATTGAAAAATTATGCCAAAATTCAATGGCCCGATGCCCAAATTTCTAACAACACAAACACTATCCAAAAAATACTTATTTATTCTTGTTTGAAACAATTCAATTAGTTTTGGCATCTTATGGTTTTTGGATAGTATGATTCATCATCTGAGATCTTTGTAGAGAAAAATAATTCACACTCTTCTTCATATCCATATTTGATGTTATAATAGATTTTTTTAGTCATCTTCATCCCTGATTTTCCATAAATCTATTTGGAACCCATACTTATAGTCGAAATAATATTAGTATGAATAAAATATTCCGGATCATGGGTAACATGATTTCATGATATTTCAACTGATTTACCATTTTACATTTTTAGACACTTTTTCCCACTTAAATGGGTTTTTTTTGAAATAAGACTCCATTCAGAATTACTCAAGGAATATTTGGTGATTTTAGCATTATATGCATATTCAACTTGGATGATCTCTAGATTTCAAAATAAGACCTACAACACATGATTTTTTAGATTTAGAGAGCTCATATGGTCTTTAAGTTATTTCAACATATCTTCACATTATATCATATTTTTCAAAGTCACTTCCATTTCACAAAATTTCATGTTTATGAAACTTTTATCATCCTCAATAATTTTCAGTTTTCCTTCCCATTGACTCTTCATATTCTGAACTAGATCATCAAAAAAATTTTTTCTATTAGTTTGTAATTATTCACTTCATTAATTATATTTATCTTATCCTCTATATGGGATTTATTAACTTATATGGAGGTTCTGTGTAATTTTTCCAATGCAGGGATCACTTCTATATAAACTACCTCAGTAACATCATTCTCAAAATCATTACTTTATCATTCATCTTCAATAAATGTAAGGTTTCATTAAATTTAAATATAAAATATTCTTTGGATTATTCAACTAGGATGAATGTATCATCCTTGTCTTCAATTTGCACATGAGAGTCATTGATATTCATGGTATCTTTATATGATCCCTCAAGAGTGTTAATCATCTCATTATGGACCTTCTCATTTACTTATTGTTCCCATATTTATTTTCAATTGTCCTTAAACATATGGGAAATTTTTATTCCAATGTTCTACTATTTCTTCTATGGAGTCAATAATATGTGAGAGAAGTTTACATCCATGAAACATCTTTTCCATGGATTTCTATATTTCCATAGATTCTTTTTCATGCTATGAATTTTCATAATATAGTACCTTGATAAAATAAAATATGTAGGTGAAAAAATTTATAGAAAAATTCTATAGATAATTTTTGATTTCTGAGTAAAATAACTGAGTGATTCCATAAATTATTCTTCATTACCACTTGAAAATACTAATCAAATGGATCATTATCACCAAATTTAATAGATATTGATGATAGAATACCATTATGAAAACATTCCTATTACTAAGAAACCTCATTATTCATCATCACAAGATTTGAAAGCGCAAAAATATTTTATCATCACCTCTAAAAACTGAATCCCTCCGGACGATCCAACTTTCTGCTCCCATATTTTGAGAGCTCTTATTTTTCATAAAAAATATAGCATCCTCACACTATTATTACGAAAAGGGAAAGAAAAATCTGCTAGCCTTATGGTTTCTTTAATTAGAGAGGATATGGAAGTCCTTCAATAGTTGGAATTAATTCCTTATGCGTCTCGTGAAGAAGAAGGCCCATCAACTATAAGGTTTCATGAAAACGATTCAAGAACACGTGAATGTTTTACCCAAACCCTTGTCATGATTCATGAAGGTAATCATGGAGGAAACAAATTATGCATGATCACCCTTTTTGTGCTCTGTTAAGTCATACAAATCATGAACCATCATGTTTTCACAAATAATAACCACACACCTCTTGTTCATAGAAGACATGTTCACATTATGCACGAAGAAGAACAGTGAACCCCTCGGTTTCATGAAGAAGATGAAAACATCCTCCTGTTGCTTGTTAATAATGTATATACATTGTGCATGGGTTAGTTTTTGAAGATGTAGGATTTTACATGATGATGGGAAGTAAGTATATTCATGAAATGATGTGCATTATTTTAAGAATCCCGAGGCATTATGTTTGTGAAAGGAAGAGGAATTATGTGTGTTCACATGTGAATAAAGAAGAATAACATGTTAATAGTCCTATACTCATTCGTGTGCAAATCAATAGAATAGAAGAAGTTAATAGTGTGCTCAATTTGTCTGAAAACACATCATACTACATGAATGCCCTCATGTATATAAATTAATGACACTCGAACAATGTGAAAAGTGAAGAAGATAAAGGGAAAATAGAAAGGGGTAGTGTGTGCATGGAAATATTTATACCCATTAGGGTTTGCACACAATAGGGAAGTAGTGGACTGTGCATGAACTCTTTCATGCACATGCATATGTGGAAGCATTTAATGAACACAACCAAGACAATGGGTGCAATTAGGTAAATTAGAAAAATAAGTGAAGGAAGGTGAGGAGTTCATTCAAATTCTACATGCTTGATTTGATTCATACATGAAAAGAATAATGGAGAAAAAGATAATTATGATAATGCCCAGTAAGATTATCCTCATTGTTTGAACAATCACATATGTTATTGTGATTATATACAAATTAAGAATAATTTTTAGTGCATTTATTCATTGTACTAACGAAGAAGAAAGAATAATAAGTGGTGTGAATTTTGTTTTTCACTGAAGATGACAGAAGATGTGGTTTATTACATTCATGTTGCTAAGAATGTAATAAGGGAAGAATGGAAGACTAAGTAGCAATGTGACTTCCATCAGTTCTCAACAGGTGGAAGAATCTATTGGTTTTGAAAACCCTTCTCAATATAGAGAATTCAATATTGTTGGGGTTATAATAAATCATCAAGGAGCTGTAAGTTGTACTTGGTCATCACAAATTTAGGGAAGTAGCATTATTTCATTCCCCCCTTAATAGTGTAGGGAGTCACATTGTCTTAAGGATTTTTTTCTAAGCCAAAACACTGTAACTTGCTACAACAATATAGTGAATAATCCATGTACTGGTCATACCAATACATGGAAAGGATGTAGCTTCTATTTTTAATTAGAAAACCTTATAAAAATATAGTTTTCAAATGTTCACTGCTTTCATATTATTTCATGTGACAGAGAAAATATTACTAGAGGATCAAGATCCTAACAGGTCAATAGACATAGGGATCAAAAGATTGAATTGGTATAAAAATACCCCTACACTGATTCACACACATCTCAGTGTTAGGCATATCCCAAACTGGTCCTCTCAAAGAAAATGGACACTTAATTCTCAAATAATGTCCATAATTCTGTATAATTATACTTCAAACTCATTGTACTTCTACCTTCTTATATGAAAACCCAAATGGGTATTGTGTGTCAACGCACGCAAATCTTCACACATGGGTGTGTGTGAATATCACAATATAATTTATAATTCTGAATTCATATAGTAGCACATTCTTTGTTAATGTCTAGAAGGAATGGGTTCATAGTGATATGTGAAAACTAGGGAGTCTTGTAAATAAACTCGACCAATTGTTAATGTGATGACAAATTACCTTTTACGGGCTCATTCTTATTTTTCATTGAATCTTATGTTTCATGAAAGATACTGCTGAGTCCATTATTAATTAAATCAATTTGAAGAACACATACCCTTTATGTGATCTCTCTTTATCTATGCATTGAGAATATTCATTCATGAAAATAGCAACTGATTCTTTTTCTCCACCTATCAATGCAATGAACACATACCCTTTATGGGTTCCCTATTTGTCTTAGCCTTATGTCCATTGTTTCATGAAACTAGATGTTGAGTTAAATTTTTCCATATATATTCCAATGTCACATAAGCCATGAGTGAAATTATGTAATGGGGAAAAACATGAAAGATCACCACAAACTATTACATTCATTGAAACCAAATTCCCAAACCAGGGGAATAGTGATCCATACCCAATTCAAATATAATTCAGAGCATTGGTAGAAGGGTGGAAATAGTGAGGTCCCAATGATGGGATGGAGTATACCAGTCCCCCGGGTGATAGAAATGATTTTGTAGGGATTTAATATAGTATAAAGAGAGTATTATTTCCGTTATGAGATTGTAGGTGAGTGAAATATATATCTGTGTGTATTTTTATTTTTTTAACCAATTTATTTTACAAAATTGCATTTATTTTGCTTGGTATTGTTGGGGTAATTTTAGTCACACTAGTATGTCTTCACAATTTGTTACCACATAGCAGATAATGGGTGTTGGATGGGGGAGAGGTGGACTTAGGTCATGTTGGTGCATCTACCATTTAATGATTTAATTAATATATCATGTCATGTAATCTTTGTTTCCTACTACCCTGTACTATAATCTTTATTAATATAACTTTTTTTTTGAAAATGAGGTGTCTATTATATCTTATCTTGTTTTCCTCTTCCCATTGTATGAGATTTGTCTTATGGTTGTTTTCTTTTCTTGATTCTTGTTTTTTTGAGATCCCACCACATTAATGAGATGGTAGGGGTTTTAGATGGCTTGTGGATTTGCTTCGGTGACATGGTTGTGGAGAAATAGTTTTTCATGGGACTTCCCCAAGATCCTCCTTCACATGGGCTTCAAATTGACTGGTTTAAACTTCAAATGGATGTGTGTGGATCAATTCAACCTCCCGAGAAGGTCCATGTCATCCAGATGATTCATCAGTGGTAAATGGATCAATGTCGAGCTTCTAGGATGAAAAATAGGCTGATCTATGTTGTTGATGTGGTGTGAGACTCATCGTGTGGCTGCTACGAGTGCCAGAGGATGACAACCCTTTATGTCTGAGGTGTGGGGGACGAGATTCATGTAGGATGATGTCCTCCCAGTTAAAAATGAAAATTTCATCTGTTAAATTCTCCATGAACGAAATGGAAAATTGGGACGGAATGGTTTATTATTCAAGGTGTGGGAAAGACCTTATGAATACATCTATAGGTAATGACATGAAGTATCAATTTAAATGAACAAATACTTCTCACATGACCAAGCATTTAGATTCCTTTCCCGAAGGATGGATCTCTCTCCCATCTGAAACTTATTTCACCTCTCGTGATCTTTTCCAGTTAAAATAATAATTTTAAATTGTAAATACAATAACATATACCTATGAAACATATATATATATATATATATATCAATAAAATTCAATGTTCAAATTCCAATAAATTAAAAAAATAATTTATTTCCCTATCTTCTCTAAGAATGGGATTTAAATTTTTCTATCCATTCTCCAGATCAAGTAACCACATGATGGTTTGGCTAGTTCTAATAATAATCCTAATGTCTAGAAGCTTCTCTATACTACAAATATATTTGAAATTCTTGATAACATCAGTGATGTATGGAATTATAGTGGTCACAATGTTGGTAAATGATCATCTCAACATGTGTCCAAAGATGATAATAAAATAAGGTCCCAAAATCTTACTTAGAATAAAGAAGAAACTAATTAAATCAAAAGAATATTGTGAATAGAAATCCTCCTAGGAAGGTATCAAATAAGAATAGAAAGAAATACAAGGATTCTAAATTGATTAATTTTAAGGGTAGTGCATCCAAAAGAACTCCTATGAGGGATGACAGTCAAAAGAACCAATGTGCAAGATCCAATATTGCACCCACAATTTCAAAGTACATGTTATTTATATAGCCTGATGATTTGGAAAGATGAGAAAAATGGAAGATGCACAAGATAAAACTATTTAATAAAGGGAAAGAAAATATCCCACATGATGAAGACAAATATCATGAGTGTTTTTCAATGAAATGTAACTCTAGTGTTAATGATGTTTTGTGTGAGAGATGCAAGAAATATTGTGACATTGCAAAAGATTATTTAACATTACTAATGGAAGAAGAAGAATTCCTAAATTTGTGTAATAATGTATCATACATGAAGTCGGTTAAGAATAAAATTTATCCACACCAATTATAATAGGATGAGAAGATATCCTTGTTGCCTCAACATAAATATGAAAAGATGTTCAGATGTGAAATAATGAAGACTGAAGAAAATGTAGATACTTGTTTTAGGAGATCAAATATACCATTCTATTAATATTAATAAATAAATGACGATCCAACATATTCCATTAATCTTTGATTATTTTATTTGTTCTTATAATGTAGGGAATTGAATGTGGAGAATGTTCTTAGGGGGATAAGCTGAGAAGTTGTATGTGCTATCAATTCTTTATTTTTATGCTGAAGAAGTTACCATCCATGAATGATTCCTCAATTGATACTAAAATAATAATATGATGGAGTATCATAATTTTTTATGTTAAATAATGTGATTCCCAATTCTAGATAGACAGGATAAAGTAGATTTTACCTTGGTTTGATCGTAATTCTTAGTATATTATAGAAAAAATTCTCTAGATGATAATCCTTGGGGAATTTGTGATAGTTGACCAATATGGACAATCACAAGATGAAGACACATTCTGGTGTATTCTCCATATTGGAATTTCGTGAAATCCAGCCTTTATTAAATCAACTATTATAAACATAATGAGAAATGTTTTCAATGAGTCTGATACCAAAAAAGAATCATCCAAAATTATTATTTTAATTATTACGAAATCTTATTATTCTAGAAAATAATTGAAGATAATGTCATTGGAAAGGGTATGCCACTCTTAATCTCCCATACTTTGTTATCAAAAAAAAATACGATGGGAAAAAATTAAAATAATCTATTTTATATGAAATGTGGATGTCCCCCAAGGTCTCCATTCCTGACAATTTCACTTGAATGTTTTTGTTCTATTTTGTGAAGTGAGTGTAGGATTTTCATGTTGATTTTTATTAAATTTATTTATCTAACATTTTGTAATTTAATCCTGGAATGAAAGGGAATAGTGCCTGAATACAAGTACATTCCTTCTCATTTCATATGGTGTAATGATTATTTGGTAATGGGAAAATTTGTTTTATAAATCAATTACTCTTTTTTTCTACACAGAGCATAGTTCATGTTTACTTACAGTGAAATGATTGATGGCACATTTCATAATTATGGACTGATACCCTTTTTTTATATGAAATTTTTATTTCTTATCTATATGGGGTAGATAAAGTGAAATTAAATTTTGAATGGTAATGGAGAGATATAAGATAATAGTTCTACATATTGAAACATTCATTTTGATCTCAAGGTATTTCCAATTAATAAAAACGGGTAGATTTAAGATCCCACATTCTGTATAGATTGTATTTATTTTAAAATGATTTTTTTGGTGGACAATGATCACCAATGCAATAGGAATATTACATTGATGTCAATATTATGAACAACTTCAAATTTAATGGAGCTTGGATGAAATTACCATGTATTGAAATTCCATGAAATGTGTGAATAGTTTGAATAGGTTGAACTTTTCAGTGATGTATGGAGAATGTTTTTGGATTACTTCATGATTATTCTTGGAGTATAGATATGGATTCTTTCATCGTGATTCCTAGTGATTTATTTTGGATTCAGTGTATTAGATGTCACATATGAGAAATTATCTAGGTTGTTAACTCTAATGTATGATGAAATAATCCTATGTTCAAAATACATGTGTCATAAGTGACACTTTGTTTACATCGAAGAAGAAGGTTGATTTGATGTTCATTAAAATTTATATTCCAAAAATTAGAGAAGAAGAGGAATTGAAGGACATGAATTACATTAATTTTTCTTGAGAACCATGAAACTGTTAACTTGTGGAAAATTGATATTGTAGTTTTCATGATGGAGAACCATGCAATATAATTAGGTCATTAATGGTTAATGATAAATAAATGTTTAGTTAGATTTATATTTGAAGAGAAATAGCGAAGGGCATGAATAATTGTATACTAGAGTTCTAATTGTGGATGTGTCCATGCATTTCATATTTAATTCCATTATAAACTTGGTTTTTTTAACTATGTTTGTTTTGGGGGTTTATTTAAAAACATGGATACCATAATAAGATGACCGGTCAGCCTCAACCAATAGTATATATGGGACACTTGGTTGATCACACCAAAATGAGGCCAGCCAGGTTAGCTCGCAGATGGCATGGAGTGTCGTGTGTAAGCCATGGTCACGGCTAGTAGCATGGATGATATGGGCCAATATCGTACAATGTAGTGGTCACATAGAATTTACACAAAACTAGTACAGGGAAATACTAGGATGGGGAGAGCTGAATTTTGAGACATTCCCCGCATCACCTGCTTTATATATCATGGAGACACTGACATAGGTTTCAATGTGGGGTGGGATTTTATACACACTGTTAAATGGTTTAAATAATTGGAGTGATCAGGGTTGTTCAGAACACCACATGACCATTTGATATAAATTGACAATATCTAGATTGACCATCCACAATAACCTACCCAGCTCTATATAATTGCTTACTCGCTACACTTTGTTCTTTATTGACCTATTGAGATTTCATTTTTCTGAGGAGTCATGGTATTTGTATAATTACCATGGAAAACTATATTATGGTAATGAGAGGTTTTCTATTTCCCTAAACCCATAGAATCATAGAAGATCTTCAAAATAAGGGATTTTTCCCAAACACCCGACTTAAGAGCACCACGACAAAATGCACTGATGATTACCCATGTAATTACAATTATAGAATTTTCTATACGGTTTAATTCACTCTCGATGAATGTGGTTGCATAGAACACACTAAAAAATATAAATTTTCACTTTTTTCTTGGGAGAAGGTTTGCTGATCTAGCTATTTAATTTTGTGACATACTCCATCCTTGGAAATATTCTTCCCTTTTCCATTTTCTCACAGCATTAGAGTTCCCACCAATTTAAATAGCTATAAACATACTTCCTCAAAATGTTCCTCCTGAGATGTCTCTTTCATCCACCATATCTCTATTAACCATATATGTATAATCCATTATACAAATCATGGAAATCATTAATCAAATATGGTGTCTTATCTTTGTATCCAAAATGTGTTCCTTTAAGGATGCAGTCACAAAAAATTCATGTGAATAGAAAAAAAATCATAAATTTAATCAAATACTCTATTATAGAAAGGTTATCATACTCCGGGATGAAAACTTCCATCATTAGTTGAATTATGAATGAGTGAGGATTGATTTTATTGAACAATTCCTCTAAATCATCCCATTAAATACCTTGGTAGTGTTTTGTCTTATGTGAAAAATCCCATAATTGTTGTGGAAGATCTTCCCATATATACATTGCTAATTTGACATTATACTCTTCTCATTTGTTGAGGAAATCAACGATTTAATTTATCCTATCCCGCCACACCTCAAACTTCTATAGCCCTGAATCACCCTAGAATATGGGTGGATTATACTTATAGGAATGGACATAATGATACACTTTCTCTACTTCATACCATTGATTCCCTCTATCCACATCTTGAAAATATTATTCTATACTCTTAACTAGTTATTGGTTCACCTATGTCTTAGATGAAACCACATTCTCAAAAGAATCTTCAACTTGGTTTCTACGCATGCCTACTGAGTTCCATTGTGTGGAAACAATAAAAAAATAATATGTCTTTGCCTATAAAAACCGAGGGCTTAAAAATTTCAAATTCTATCATCGAGAAATTATTACAAAAATTCATTCCAAAATTCATTATATTCCACATTCAACCATTTTTTTAAAATTTCACCATTATTTTGAAAATTAACTCATTTTCATATTAACACAACCATTATATTTTCAGAATATCCCATCTGAAATCAATTTCAAAATATCTAAAAAATCAACCCATTTACACCAAATCGTAAATAATTATTCAAAATTAAATATTCACTCATATTGGTATGTTATTTCTACAATGCATGTCATGGTATTATCATTGGCAAAACCCATGATAATGAGATCACACTCATATAAGTGTTTCCACAACACCAATTTACCCAAATCCCTAGTAACATTATGTTCAATATAAAATGTTTGACTATTTATTTTCATGATATACATTTCAATTCCTATCAATCCTATTCCTTTCTACCAACCCAACTCAAGGAAAGAACCAGAATGAATTTCTACTCAAAAATAGACACAACTTATACTAATTGTATGTCATGTACCGAAAAAGATTATGCCACTTGTTGCTAAAAAAATATTTGGAATAACCAAGGCTCATATAACTTTTAACATCCCTCCCCTCCTTGTTGGATTGAATCAAGGTGGATTTTATTCTTGGAATTAAGCAAAATCCCCAAAGTACCAAAGGATGGAAACATATATCAAGGGAATCAATACAATTGGTGGATGATTTTACCTTTTAATATAAGAAAATAAAAACCACATATTCCATAACCAAAACCGCTATATGATTCTTTGTTACATTGTAATATCACTCAAGTTATACCATTGATATCAAAACCAAACTAAAAAAGAGTACCACAATAGAATACTATTAACATTAATCTACATAGTGGAAAACAAATTCAACAAAATCATAGTAGACTTCAAAGACATGAATCCAAAATCCAACTCCAACTCTAAGTATCACAAAGAATCACTGAAGAAGTGTGAAGCATTACATTTATTTGTGTCTTGATAAAAAAAATATGCAAAATCACCAAAGCTCCAAAGAAAGTGTGAGTAATGAAACTCAGTACATTTCCCCCAATTACTTCCATAGTCATTCCATATGTATAGAAAATTTTAGAACAATTATGAAAAACAATTTATATATATATTTGAAATAGTTACATATTTTAAATTGAAGCCATCCAGTTTCACCCCAAAATAGTTTTCCAAACATAACAGTTTTCTAGGGAAATGTAACACACCTTTCTTAAAACCATTTCACATTCCTTTTTGGAATAACCATTCTATCGTTCAACACACACACACCTAAGAATTATTCTATAATATATCTAGACTCTTTAGTGCATTATTTTCCATCCACCAAGTCACCACTAAGTGTCTAGTATCCATATTACCCAATGACTCAAAATTCTTATCCATGGTGATGTACCTTTGTACCCAATGGTAAATTCCCTATATTTACAGTCACGTCAAAATCATGAACCCACACAACCCATGTATGCCAAAACCATTTCAATCCAACCAATTCAACCCATTTCAATAAAACCATTCCTTTATTAAAACCTTTCCAAAAAACCATTTTCCCAAATAAAAACCCATATTTTAAAATTATGAAACAAATCCATTTTCACAACCAATTTCCAAAAACCACAAAACATCAATAAAGAGGGTTTCAACCATAATTTTCACACCAATTTCACAAATTTTTTTTTGAAATTTAAACAATTTGAATCTAATGATATTAGTTCTAATAAGATGAGTTGATAGTGAATCCACCTTCCTAGAGTGTTTTGGGGAAAACACAGAACATCATTAAATCCCCAAAAAACCGGGTTGAATCTCAAAAAACCAACCTTAGATCTCATCCAATATCCTCATAAAGGACAAATAATAACTTGATTTACATCCAAAACCTTATATCTATCCACATTAGACTATATCTAAGAATATGAAAAAGGTAGGAATGTATATCTATGAAAAACTACGAAAAAATACCACAAAAGGGCACTTACTTAGGGAATCAGGAATCAAAGCACCATGAAACGCATTTGGATCACTTCCAAATTGAAGGGGAAAGAATCCTCGATCAACTGGTGGGCTAAATACTATGTTAGGGTGGATTTAGAGAAATATTATGTGTTTAAACTTAATCCCAACCCAGATCCACTTTTTTAAGATATCGTTTTTAAACCATACATGATTAGTCACACGGTTAGGAAAACTGTGTGCTTACCATGTGCGAGTCTCTTCCTTGGAGAGTACCTAGCATAGTTTTTCAACACATTAAGAAAAACCTTGTACCTAAAGGGAAAATTATCTTTGTCCCACATTGAATGGTTACTCTTGGGTAGTCACAGGGTTTGTCCACACAATTCACCTAACAAGAGACCCATGTCTCATTGTGTACGGTTTCCAGTAGAAGTTTCACAACTTTCACTAACCTTGGTCCAACTGTGAACCTATATAAAATCACCAGAAACATTCCAAAAGTAATCTAAACCCTCCCAAACATTACCCACACACATTAAACACATCAAATACATAATGAAAGGGTTACATGGTAGAAAATAGGGTTGATTGAATTAAGGAGAACCACATCATATAATTAGTTTATAAAAGGTTAAATATGAAGAAATTGTTATATGGATTTATATTTCAAAAAAGAGGAAGGTTGATTAGATGTTTGTTGGAATATATATTACAAAAAGTATTGAATAATTTCAATTGAGGTTCATGTGGTATTTTAATTTTTCATGTGAACCATGGAAGTGATATCTTGAGGAACATTTAGTTTTCATGAAGGAGAACCACAAAATATAATTAGTGCATCAAGGGTTAAAGATGAAGAAATTGTTAGATGAAATTATATATATAGGGAAATTGTGAAGGGATTGAAGAATAATTATGGATTCAAGGAATTGGATGTCACTCTTGAGAATGTATGTATTTTTGTTAAGTTTTATGATTGATTAACTGATCCTTAGTTCAAATTACATGTGTCATAAGTGAAACATTGTTTATAAAAAATAATACGAATGATTTGAATTTCTTTGAAATTTATCTTCAAAAACTTATATAAGTAGATGAATTGAATATCCTGTTTTATTTTAATGTTGCATGAGAACAATGAAATTGTTAAATTGAGGAACATTGAGACTGTAGTTTGCATAATGGAGAGCCACACAATATAATTAGTTCATGAATGGTTAAAGATGAATAAAAGGTTTTGTGGTTTTATATTTGAAGATAAATTGTGAAGGTCTTGAAGAATTGTTACTAATTCATATAACTGGATTTGAATCATGAGAAATTTTCCATTTTTGTTAATTTTTATGATTGATGAAAAGATCCAATGTTCAAAATGCAAGTGTCATAAGTCACACTTTTTTACAAAAATTAATAAGAATGATTTTATGTTATTTGGAATTTATATTCCAAAATGTATAGAAGAAGATGAATTAAATGTTATGTAGTATTTTATTATTTCATGAGAACCATGCAAGTGTTATCTTTAGAAGCATTTATCAAGTAGTTTTCATGAAGGAGATCCATTCTAAATAATAAGGTCATGAAGGGTTAAAGAAGATGAAATGGATTGATGGATTTATATTTTAATGGACATTTATAAGGGATTTAATAATTGTATAGTGGAGTTCTATATGTGGAGATATCCATTGATTTCATATTGAAATCCATTATATACATAGTTTTTTAACTGGGTTTTTGTTGGTTTTTTTAAAAGTATCAGTTGAGCTAACCTGCCATCCTCAACCGAGAGCTTATACATGACACTGGGTTGACACGTCAAAAGAAGGCTATCCTGGTAACCATTCAGGCAGTATCTAATGTTGTGTGTATTCCATGGGTACCCATGTAGTCATGCATGACGTTGGATAATATCTTGAAAAAATTTGGGTGCATAGAATTCTCATAGAACCGGTACAAGGTGGTACAGGGAGGTGGAGAGTGGAATTCAGATCCACTCCCTAGAGTGGTGGATTTATTTAGTGTGGATAAACCAGGAGGGGATTCGATGTGGAATGGGGTTTAGTGTGTGATGTTCACCGATTTAAATAATTGGATTGATCATGGTTGTCCATAACATCTCAAACCTGCTCATTTAAATTCATGTCGTCTGATCTCCAACAAACTTTTCATTCAAAATGAGGCACATATTTGTCACCCAATGCCATCAACGTTCTCCTAGATTACCTTGAATACACAATTTTAAAATAAGAGATGTCAACCAAACAACCAATGATCAAATAAGATTCCACCATTATTATTCAATGGTCCAAATAATGGGACAAACATGATCAAAATATCATGCAACAACTTTTTCATGACTCACATGAATAAATTCAAGTGTTAATCCCTATCTGAACTACAAATGCAGTTAGAGGAGGGTCATTCAACTAGTTGAGTTCCATGGTTGAATATCATGAGTTTGTGAAGGTGAATTTCATGGGTTTATGAATTCATGCATTTGACCTCAACACCATAAATAAATAGTCTAATCCTAAAGGAAGAACATTATGAAATGCGGCGTATCATTACGTGTGTTTGAAGAATGAAAAGCCGAGTCATTCAGGAATTTAAAGAGACAATTATCATGGAATAAATATCGGGATTTTAATGCGCTACAATGATGTGATACCTATACAATGAAAGGATATCAACATCAACCAATAGGTTCTACATCTACTCATATTATTTCAAGAGATCTCATTATCATGTAAAAAGAGCATCTATGAAGCACTCTTTTGTGTGGGGATGCAAAGAGTTTTGTGAAACATTGAGGCCACAAGAATAAGGGGATTCCCATGAGAAAATATGTTTTCATTAATGAGAAGAATCAGTGGATATGGAAAATGTTTTTTACACCCCTGTCATGCTTTGTGAATGAGTTCGGTTTTAGGAAGAATTCTTCTTCTATGTAGAAGAAATACAGCGAACACAGTATAAGTTGGTAAAAACCCTTGTCGTACGTCATGAAGAAGAACTAGTTCCGTGAATATTACTACTCAGGAAATAGTGTATGAGTTATTTACTATCTCGGTGCATCATTATGTTTTTCCACATATAATCCATTACGTGAATACTTTTTGTATCTAGATAAAACATAATAGACAAATAAGATTGTTTCTCATATTTCTTGGGTTTTCATATAAAATTAAGTGTATTCATGTATATATAGTTTATAAACATGGCTTATAAAGGAAAACACGGTATTTGAATGAAGTGATAGAGAACTAAGGGATGAGAAAGAGGCTTTGGGTGTTTTTACATAAATAGTAAGTAGTAAGTAAAATTTCTAAAGGTCTACATATGATTTCACAAAAAAAAATTCATGAATAAAAGTTTATCTCAAACAAAATACATAAAATGATAAAGATAAAAATACATATGGGAAATGAAAAGTCACCATGCCTTTAATGGGTTAAGAATTAATGAAGAGAAAAATATTATTTTTTGAAAGATTATTCTTTCAAGAAATAAAATTGATGTTTTGGTGAAATTCAGTTAAACAAGCATACTTTGAAACAAGAATAATATAATACAATAGATTCTACATTCACTCTAGATATTTTTTATCAAATAGGAATAATTTAATTGTGATGATTCTAATATTAGTTGATCTTCATTGATTTAATAATCACAAAGAAATATTGTGATTTAAAAAAAACAAGAAGAATAAATATCAGTGCATTTTCTTCACTAAATAATAAATAGAAGAGAATAATATTTTTTGACAAATTGATATCAACTGATTATAATTTGGTCCATAAATAATTCATTATTCATTAGTTCACATCACATTTATATTGTTTTGACTAGTAGAAGACATATATTATGCAGATTTAGATTTTTTTCCTAGAAGAGGTAGAAGAGTTACATTAATACTACTATGTAATAAACAATGTGAAGAATAATGTTGTGGAAGAAGAAATAAGAAATGTGACATCCAACAGGTCTCAATAGGCGGAATACTCTCTTGGTTTTACAAACCTTTATCAATAAAAAGGATACTATCATTAGAGGCAGTATAAACATAAATCAATGTTACGTAAAAAATGAAATGTAACTTCACTATAGTGCATTGCTAGTGAATGATTATTTCCTACTTTCTGTAACAACATTCAAAGGATTACTTTATAGAGGTTGTGTGGTCAGGATTATTTCCAGACCACCCTAATGACAAGATACTTTTACTGAGAAGTGAACCCTGTAAAAATATCATGTTCTTTTATTTACTACAGTAATATTATTTCATGCGATAAAGAATATACAATAAGAGAATCATGATGATAACAAGTCAAAGATCTAAAGGGATAGAATTTGGAACTGGATTAAAAATTCTACAACTGTGATACTCCCCCCACACAATGTTAGGCATATCTAAAACTGGTACACTCATAATTATCGAAGTAAGTTTCATCTCTGTTAGATTCTATATATTGAAATTGACTCTCTTTTAAACACATGAGTTTCTTTTCTGACTCAACATTGAAGTAAATTTTCTTTTGAATATTTGGATACCTAGGTGTATAATTCTATATCTACCAAGAACATGATGCATAAGAAAAATAAATATATGATAAAGTTGACGAATAATTCCCTATTATCTAAAAAGTGTAAGTATTTGTTAATTTATGAATTACTATAAATGAAGACAAATCTATATTGGAAGGTATTGAGAATGTGACTCATGTTTTGACTAATAATATTGATAACCTTCCTACCTCTAGTGATTAGAATGTATGTGTTAGCAAATTTAAAAACATTCCCCATGATGAAAATACTAACATAAGTGGCGATGATGATCAATCTAAAACATCTGAAGAATTATCAGTTTATAGATTAAGAGTTATTCTACCTGATATTTCTGAAGAATGACTATCCCATGTTTTTGGAGTCTTTAAATGTATGGATGAAGAGATCACCCGACTATAAGATGAATCAAATGTTTTGGATAATATATTGATAACAAAAATTATTGAGTGTCTAAATATATCAAGATAGGATAAAAATTTGATGAAAAAATGATGGAAAATGTAATAAGTTCCTACAAATGGATCAAATAAGTTTAAGAGAAAGAGGGAGTCAAAAAGACTCTAGAGGAAAATGTACATGCAGTTGAAGAGAGATTGAAAAATTGCACTGTTGTTATGGGTTGACAACTGGATGAAATATCAACGATGATCAATGAACATGAATCTTTGTTTTAAAAAATATTTTTAGCTACATGAAGATAATGATGAATGAATGAATAATTTTTGGCAATATAAGATGATTAGTTATAAATATCATAAAATCATCCAAAGTATCAAATGTATGGAATTGGTATCTCAGTTGACCAATATTGGGAAGACCCATATTGACACTTCACAAAAGAATGAGATAGTTTCTACAAGTAATAAATGTTAATTTGAGTATTTTATGGTTTTAATAACCTCAACATGACATAATAATATCATGAATTCATTAAACTATATATCATAAATAGTTGAGAAGAATCAGGTATCATCCATACCATCTTGTACTAATGTCTCTAAAACTATTATCATGAAAAATATAGGCTGTAAAGAAACATATGAAGAATTACAGATGAAAAAAATATGACAGGAAACCTACCACCATGACTAATGTGGATCGGAAAGAAATTATGGAATTCGGTTCCCCTCATAAATCATAAAAGGTCATGATGAATACCCAAAAATAAGATGTAGAATATATCAGGATGTCACGTTTTGTAGGTCTATGTTGGTGTTGCACAATCTTTGGTCAGTGTGCCTTAAATGTTTGGAACAATCACCATAATGTAAATTTATTAAGGAATCATATCTTAAGCGAGGAAATTATAGAGAAGAATAAGTAACATCTAAAGGTCCAAATACATTTGTATACTGTAAACAGATTTTGAATTCTTGATAACATTTTTGACGAATGCAATGGTAGTGGTCACAATGTTTTCACATGCTCATAAAAAAATTTATTCAATGATGTTAAGAAAATAATATCACAAAATCATACATGGAATGAAGAATAATCCTTGGGAATATATCATAAGAATGTTGTCGACAGAAATCCTCCCATTAAGGCACCAAAGACGAATGGTGAGAAAAACAAGGATTATAAATCCAATAATTTGAAGGGTAGTTCATCAAAAACAACTACTAAGAGGGATAGAAATAAGAATAACCCATGTGAAAGATCCAAACATGCACATATAGTTCCTAATGACGTGTTAGTTATCTTACCTAGTGATTTTTTATGAATGCGAAAAATGGAAGATGCATAACATAAAGACAACAAAAAATGGAATGAAAATATTCTTCAGGATGAAGAAAATTTTCATGAATGTTTAATAAGAAAATGATAATCTATTGTTAATGTAGTTATTTTTAGAGATGTAAGAAATATGGGATCAATTCAAAAAATTGTTTTACCTTACTAACATAACAATATGAAGTCCTCAAGAGTTGAAATAATGTATCATTTATAAAAGCTATTAATAAGAAATATTCTCCACAAATATCTGAAGAGGATATGAAGAGATCCATGTTGCCTCAACATAAATCAAAACAGATGTTTAGATGTGCAATATTGAATAGTAGTGAAAATGAAGCAATTTGGATGAGAAGATCATCTCAATCGTGTTATTCATATTAACGAAGTAAGGGTGATCCTCCTTATTCCCTTAATATTTGATTATTGTATTTGTGATTATAATTCTGTTATTTTAAGGTGAAGCATGTTCTTATGGGGATAACTTGAGAAGTAGTAAGTGTTTTCAATTATTGATTTCCAATCTAAAGAAGGTACCATCCTTGAATGATTCCTAAAATTGATATTTTAATACGATTATGATGTAGGATCATCATTGATAATGTTTATGAATGTGATGTACTATTTTGGATATCTAGGATAAAGAATATTCCATGTTAGATTGATCTGATTTCTTAGTATTTTGAATAAAAAATGTTATATAAGATCATCCTTGATGAATTTTTGAAATTTGTCAAGTATGGACTGTCACATGTTCAATAACCATTATATGGTATTCTCTATACTATAATTTCATTAAATTAATTCCTGATGATATCAACCCTTATGTAGATAATTAGAACATATTCCATTGAGGGGGAGAAAAGTAAAAAATATTCTATATTTTTTATTTCGATTAGTATCAAATTTGATTATTCTAGAAATTTCATGAAGATCATATCATTTGAAAATGTATGTCTCTTTTAATGTATCATCCTATGTTGTCCAAAAAAAATTACAAAGGGGTAGAAATTAAATTAATAAATTGCTTAGGAAATGTGAAGTTCCCCCATGGTCATTTATCCTATCTATTTCACTTGAATATTTTTTATCTATTTGTTGAAGTTAGTGAATGTGTTTCAGGTTGATTGTTCTTAAAATGTTTTATCTCACATTCAATAATTTCATCCTAGAATGAATGCTAATATTTATAAAATTAATGTACATAATTAATCATTTCTTAAGGTATCTTGATCTGTTGGTAATGGATGGATATTTTGTCTAAGTAAAATCCACTTGTTTTTTTCCTCAGGTACAACCCAAGTAGATTTAGAGTGAAATGATGGATCAAACATTTCATAAGTTTGGTATGATACCCTTTTTCCCATGAACATTGAATTTCATGTCAATAAGGGGGAGATAGTGTGAAATTAATGATTAAAAGGTAAAGGGGAGATTGAATATAATAGTTCAAAATATTAACATGTTAATTTAGAAATAACATTGAAGGTAATTTGAACAACACAAAGGGGGGAGTTTGAAGAACAAACTTTTTTAGGGATATTATTTTTGGTTAGATATTTTTCATTGCAAGACAATGATTACCAATGAAATAAGAGTATTACATTGATGTAAATGTGACGATGAAGCTCCAAAGTTAATGGAACTTGGATAAGGTCATCATGTCGTAATTTTCAATGCAAAATGTGAATGTTTTGATGACTTTGTGTTTCATGCTAATTCATGGAGAATTGTTTTGGATTCCATAATGGTGATTCCTAGAGGCTTTTTATGGAATAAATTATCATGACTCCATGATAATTGTAATAGATTCAAATCATTGTATGTCATTTTTGATAAATTCTCCATGTTGTTAACTCTGATGACTGATGAACTGATACTACGTTCAAAACATAGGTGTCATAAGTGACACATTTTTTACAAAAAATAATATGGATGATTTAATGTTCTTTGGAATTTATATTCTAAATTTTATAGATGATGAATAATTTAAGGCTATATATTATTTTAATGATGAATGAGAACCATGAAATTGTAAGCTTAGGTAACATTGAGATTAAAGTTGTCATGAAAGATAACCATAACATAAAATTAGTGCATGAATGGTTAAAGATGATAAAATGGTTAGATGGATTTATATTTGATGACAAATTGTGAAGTGATTGAAGAATTGTTTTGGATTTATATAATTGGATGTCATTCATGATGAATTATCTATATTGTTAACATGGATGAATGATGAACTGATCTGATGTTCAAAATAAATACATCATAAGTGACACATAGATTACACCGAATATGAAGGATTATTTGATGTTATTTGGAATTTATATTCTAAAAAGTATAGAAGAAGACGTATTGATGTTCTAGCAGTATTTAAATGTTTCATGAGAACCATGTGAGTTGTAACTTGAAGAACATTGAGATTATAGATTTCATAAAGATAACCATTCAATATAAATAGTGCACGAAGGGGTAGAGATTAATAAAATGTTATATGGATTTATAATTGAAGAGAAATTATGAAGGTCTTGAAGAATTATATATTATAGTTCCATGTGTGGAGGTGGATAAGAATTTCATATTGAGATCCATTATATACTTGGTTTTTTCACTACGGTTTTTTGGGGTTTATTTAAAAATAATGGACAAGCTAACTAGACAACCTCAACTAAGAGCTTATGTAGGACACTAGGTTGGCCATGCCCAAAGGAGGCCATCTAGCCCATCATGCGCAAGGAGAATGGGTTTCCTTGTGATAGCCAAGGGTACTTCTGAAGGATTTCCTGATATGGTCCAATATCTCTCAATTATGTGGGATTAGAGGATGCCTGCATAAATGAAATAGAGTGCTACTGGGGGAGAGGAGAATTATGATCCTCTCCCTGCAATGCTTGATTTATATAGCATGGAGAAGAATATGAGAGCATGTGAAAGGTGTTTACTCCCTCATCATTCTTTACGAAGTGGGTCTGTTCGACGAATATTTCTACTTTCATAAAGAAGAAATACCGGTAACACACAACTGGGGTGTAAACACACTTGTCATGCTACAAAAAGTAGAACTAGTTCGATGATGCTTACTGATTGAGCCAGAATACATGAGTTTTTTACTCTCATGGAATTTCCTGATGATATTCCACATATATACCAAGCATGAATACACTATGTATCCATTTGATTCAAAATATATTGAGAATAAAAATCCCACATCGTTTATTTGTGATAATAGAACCAGATGTGCTCCGAAGTTCATACTTGCATGAGTAAGAAGAAGAACACATGTTGTTAGAGTTTTCATAGGTCACCAAGTATATAAATTCACATCCTATTGATAATAAAAGTTTATGAGAAACCAAACATGATTTCTATGTGACGTGAGAGAGAAATAATGGAGGTGAAATAAGCATCATGTTTTTATACATAAATAGAGAGCAGTAAGTGCAGTCCATGAAGTTTTTCAAATGATTTGAATAATAAATAAACCATGAATAAATTTTTACTCAAAAAAATACATAAAATGATAAAGATAAAAATGGGGATGGGACATTCACATGAACCATGAATGTATTAGGTTAAAAATTAAAGATGATTAGAATACGAGTTTATGAAAAATTATTTTTACATGAATCTTCATTGAAGGTACATTGAAAATTAGTTGAACAAACATGTTCTACACCATGAAAAATAAAAGATAAATGATACTAAATTCACTATTTATATTTCGTATCAACGTAGAATAATTTAATTGTGATGATTCTAAGATGATATGTCCCTCATTGATTTAATAATAATAAAATAATTTTGTGATTCCTTTATGAATAAGAAGAAGGAGGCTCAGTGAAGTTGGTTTTTCACTAAAGAAGAAATAGAAAAGAAGAGAAGAAGATTTGGTGAGCATATTGGTATCAGTTTATTATAATTTGTGTTGCAAAGAATTTATTATTAATTATTTCACAACACATTTATATTATTTTGACTCATAGAAGAAGAATATTGGGAAATATTCATTTTTTTGGGATGAGGAATGAAGAGTTACTTTCATGCAGCTAAGTAAGAAACAATGTGAAAAAGAAAGTTGTGGGAGAAAAAATAATAACTTTGAGATCATACATGTCTCAACAGTTGGAAGATATTATTGGTGTTACAAACATTTATCAACAAAAAGGAGGTTGTCTTCATAGGTAGTATATAGATCTAGTTATGTTTTTTTAAAACAAGTACAACCAATTGAATATATTGTATTCCCAGTGACATGATCATTTTCACTTGCTATAACCAAACATTAATGATTTCATTCTATAGGTTTCATGGTGGGGATTATATCCAAACCTTGTTGAGGAATAGATAAGCTTACGGAGTAGTGAAACATATAAAAATATTGCATACATGTCTTTATTTCTTTAATATTATTTCATGTGAAGGGTAAAAGAGAATAAAATAATTGAGATCCTGAGTGGTCGAAGAGGTAAAGGGATGAAATGATGAATTGGATTAAAATTTCACCAACACAGATTCACCGCCCACTCTCAGTGTAAGACATATCCCATACTAGTCCTTTGAAATGTATTGAGTGTCTTCTATAATGTGTGGATCAAGCAGTGTATCCATGTTCTGATTGGTGGTAGGTCATGATGGATAGATTATGGGAGAGAGAGAGAGAAATCCTCCAGGTGTCATGTGATTGTGCGAGGCCAATGCATATTAGGATTTGATCCTCGATGTAGTGGCATTTCATCAACCAAAGGGTGATTTTTTTTCATATATTGATCATTCAAACATGGAATCAATGAGGTGATTTGTAGATAGATAATATAGAAGTATCAGGGTGTGGTTTTCACAAATGTTTTTCTATTCTCTCATTTGTAATTCATGTTCAGTAATTACTAGGATTTCATTGTAAACATTAATTTATAGTTTATATTTCATAATTAACTAGTGGGTTTTTAATCCTCCTCATTATATGGGTTTTCAACATTAAAAATATTGTGTTCCGATTTCTTTATTCTTATTTGTATCACTTCCATCATGTTTCTCAAAAAAAAATTCTCAGGAAGTTTTTTGAATGAGATCGTGAATCTCCCCAAACAAGTGATATTAAAGGGTATTGATCAGGCGTGTAATTTTTACTTGGAATTTTGGATATTTTCAAGAGGATCAATGGTGAAAGAGGTAGTATAGGTTTTTTTTAAAAAAAATTAGGTTGATAGTGGTGTTTCAGGTTTTACGAATAATTATATTCTTCAGATTGTGTGATTGGTGAAGAATTAATTAAAATTGAAGATTGAGTTGTTGCGCTAGCTGCTCGGGATTATGTGCAGAGAGAGTAATTTTTTGTGGGTGTGCCTGATTTTTTCACAATCATAATCATGGGGGAGCTAGATATTTCGGGTTTTGGTAATGTTCGATATGACATTTCATATTCAGATATGGAGAAGATTATAGTGTTTGGATTTTTTATAGGTGAAATCAAGTTTTTGTCATATTTACAAAAGGGTGTAGTTATTTTTCTATAGAATATGATTATTGGTATGATGAAAATTGGTTTTCATTCCAACTGAATTTATGGGATGATATCTCCATTTATGGGATACTGGGGTTGACTCATAGGATACGAACCATGGTTGTTTCCAAATTTTAGATAAGATTGTTTTTAAATTTGATATTTCTTTTATCCCATAACGTAGATTCGGATGCATGAGTTACTCATGGAGTGATAAATCATTTATATATATTTAGATGAGATAAGTGTCTGATTACAAACATGGATGAAACATAGTAATTTGGAAATTAAAGAAATAATATTTTATATCTTATTTATATTGGAAAAAGGAAATTGTGAAGGCTTTAAATGGTGAAGAAATTTGTTGCGAACAAAGAGGGAGCTGGTCAAGATGTAGTCCATTGGGATCAAGGGGAAATTGGCTGCCACATTTATGGTAGAACATGTGGAACATTAGTGATGGGGGATAAATAATCAATGCAAGATCAATGATGTGACGGGTTGCTGTGTTTGAGGTTTCATGTACCATGCATTGAAATTTATCAACTGAAATGTAGAAAAACATTTATCAATGATTGGGTCCATGAATAGATAATATTATTTACTACATGAGGCCCATCTAGTTAGGACTCTCCAATCATAGTTGTAAAAAAACATTGGGGATCTCTTACCTCTTATGTCTCACCTTCTCTTGAGATAGATCCTGATGGTGAGATATCAGTTATATGCATTCATGTACTCATATTTCATTTAAATATTATTTCACATGGATGATATAATGAATCAATGGAAATATATAGAATCATTCAAATTATTATCATATAATTTTAACTCTTAATCTCTATCCTCATTTCCAGGCGTCGTAGCAAAAGGTTCTCCCAACGCATATAATTTAATTTCATGGTGAAGGATAACTCATATGTGACTTTGATACTATTAGAGATTTGTGTTAGTGAGAAGGTTATCCATATCATGTATAGATTGAAATGATATGTTTAATTTCATTTTAATTTTGTTTCTAAAAAATAATATATATAAATAATATTATTACTTTACATGATAACATTTAGACAAATAAAATAATATTATATTTATTAATCTCCAACTATTTTTTCAGAACACAATATCCCTCACCATTTGATTTGTAATATCCCCTTTTTTGGATATAAAATTGTTTGGGATCCATATATCCCTTCTCATTACCGCAAAATTATTTTTTCGATAACCTTGATTGGTTTTGGGTAATCATTACAAATTCCAAATGAATTAACTCATTGTTCCTTGATATTCTGAGTAGACACCCCAATCCAGAAAACTGTAATTATATCTCCTCATCCCTTTTCTACGAATTACGACATCTCATGCTTTGGCAATCAAACCATTATGTGAACTATGTAAATTCAACCAATAACATGAAGTTATAATTCTATATTAATTAAAAACACCCCAACATTGGCTGATCGGGATCTTTGAATTGTGATTCGATTTTAACTGAGTTAGTGGAAGGATATACAAATTTAATATATATTATTGAGGGATTTAATCCTTTTATGCATAAATTTCCTATTATTATCATTATCACATTATTGTTAACATTATGTGGGTTAACTTAAGTTCTTAACCATGACTTAGTTAACATTTATGCTAACCTCATTTAGTTTAGTTCTATCTTGCATGCTTGTTAGTTCATTAATTATGTGATCATGACAAAATATCCATAATGAAATGACCATATAACTTGATATAAATAGAATAATAAATAAATATGATCATGAGCTTTACTTATGTATTGTTTATCTAGTATTTTATTAACAAATCATTGAATTCGGGGAAAAACACATTGAACCAATTATAGTTCATTTTACAACATTTCCACATTTCCACCCATGTATCTCTCTTGGATTGGTTTTTCCATGGATCCGATCATGAACCTCCTCCACTAACAATGGAGCTTCATCCTTCACATTTTCATTTACTCACACACAAGTGAGGGAAAAGGGGTTTTTACATAAATGAAGTAATGGTCACCCAGACCCTTACATAATATGAGGAGAGTAGGCACACAGACCAAAATATTTAGTAGATAATAAATTAAATGAATCAAATCATATAAAATGGTCTAGTCTATGCTCATGATCATCCACATTCATGAAATGAATTATTCATTTAATAAAACATGCATTCAATTATAAATCATTTTTATTTAAGATAAATCACACTCAAATCATTTAATTGCCTTTTTTAATTAATCAATTTTTTTATCATAATTCTCATCTGAATATTCTTGAGATTATAATCCCTAATAATTTATACAAATTAAATATAATCATTTCAAATTAACAATGAACATAAATGTACCTTGGAGGCAATATAGTGAATACCCATCTGATTCTACCAGACAAGTATTATTCCCTTTCACTGCTTACTCTTGTTACATGTGGAATACACAACTTATCATGTACCTTCATGTTGTCTACTTAACCTTAGTGATAACATAATTTACATTAGTTTTTGGTCATGTGTTATGCTCGAATGCACAGAATGTAACAACTATAATGTGACTCATACATGATATGCATATTTGAACATTAAGTAGATATTAATTAAACCTTTATATATATATATATATATATATTATTAACTCATCACATGGTATGTACTGTCAACTCATTGACCACACATTAGAGCATTTCAATAAGGTTTCAATAGTATAATAAAGAATTATAAATCAGTTTGTTTTCGTATAAGTACATGGTGTGTGTATTTGAGCTACCAGTCATGTACATGTCTCATCGTTTATCATAGGAACATGCCTACAGACATGGCGTGTAAGTAATTCCCTGTAAAATAGTGTCCACAGCACGTCTAATGGGATACATGACTTGTGATATCTGAATTACGAGGTCATCAGTCAGGTAATCCATGTATGAAATACATGGCCCATTTGTGACTTACGTGGACTACACACTATCTACGTCGGCTACAAAACATGTACTCTAGATGACCATGCACCAAGATATCCTGATAAACACATGGTGTAAGTTATAAATGCACCGTGTTTCATAAATGCATACAACATTAATTAATTCCAAATTAATTCCTCTTAAATTGGATAAAAAATATAATATTTGTACAACTGTGTTATCTAGCTACAATCCTTAGCACCACAAGATGAGTTCTTCAATTTTATTTTTTTTCATAAAATAAATTGTATTGATATGATCGACGATAAATGAAGGATGAAGAAAAAAATCATACAATTTGGATTAATAATACGATTAAATGTAAATAGAAAATTAAATAAACAATCATAAATAAATCAACCATCATTATGTAGTTATAAATAATAATGTGACCACTATGATACCACTTGTAGGTTTCAGGAATAGTGGAATCATACGATGGGACATACTCAATATTTCATTTTGTCATGATTGATGATCAATTCTATATATAAATGATGATAAACGTCATGTTCAAAAGAATTGAATCAATGAAAAAAATATTAGAAATCACAACGGAACTATACGGGAGGATCATGACATATTATTTATAATTAATTTAATTAATTATAGAATTACCTTTTATGGAATTATCTCTTCATAGATGAATATAAAAATAAATCCGTGTTTCACCATCATTTCATTGTAGGAATGAAGTATATATTCCCACTAGCATTGATCCACTTGTGTTTCATGAATCCCAAGAAATCGTCAAAGGAATATTTCTGTACTAGCATGAAATATCATATTTCTTGCATCTTCTGCCTTTGATAACCAGGATAAATACTTCCAAATCATTATCCATGATCTCTCTTGAATTTATAGGATTCAGTGAGGGATGATTGATCTCCGTTCTTAAGAGAGTTCTTGGAAAATAGAGCTCTCTAGGGCTGGGGAGGATACTCCAAATTCGTTGTGCACAATAAAAACAAATAAATTGTTTCTTAAGGAAATAATATAATTGGGTATCTATATTGCTATGATTAGAAATAAATAATATCACAAGTTCCCATTATTATTTTTCTAATACCTTGCAGAATCCCATGTCAAAATAATAACAATAATATTATCTATCAACATGTGATTAACATTGAGAATTATGTTAATTATTATTTAATCAAATAATATTCAATATTATTATTTCTCTGTAGACCTAATAACATGGTCTCTCATTCCTCCAAAATATTTATCAGGCCTTGAATAATGACGATTTATTTATTAAATAAATATCAGTACATTATTATCCAATAAATAAACAAATATTATATTTAATAAAAAGTAAACAAATATTTATATGTGTTCAATCATACATGAATATTTATTAAATAATGTATTGGAATAATAATCAATAAACCAGTAAAATAATAATATATTAGGTAACTATGATTTTGGATACACTTAGTGTGTGACTCTTTAGGTGTCTTTCACAGTGGCATTAGGAAAATTAACCAAAAGTCCATGTTTACTATCTAGAAGTATTCCAAGACAACCATAAAGAAAGAATTTAATGGGGCTGATACAAATACATCATTTTCTTAAAAATTTAAATCATCATTAATTTTTATGTTTCAATTTCCCATAAATTTATGAAAAAAATAAATTCTTGTTCATATTCATTAAAATTAAATTTAAAATCAATGAAATTTTTTTAATGGCTTGGGAGGGTGTCTCAAACACCTCCATGGACAGAGTTTATTGTTGGATCACCCAGCTCGAGCTCGGTTCACCTCATTGTGGCTTGCCCAATACGAATAATAATCATGATGTATAAATAAAATTACAAATAGAAATAGATTGGGTTTTTAACAATTTAAATCATCTTCAATTAACCAGTTTTAATTTTCCATAATTTGATAAAATAAAACCAATTATGTTCATATTCATTAAATATCAATTTTAAATCATTTAAAATGTTTAAAGGCTTGGGAGAGGAATCCCAAATGCTTCAATGATTGATATTTACTACTGGATCACACAGATCAAGTGCTTTTATCATCATTTTTACTTCTATGATTCAAATAATAATCATTATGTCAAAATAAAATTCCTAATAAAAATACATTGTTTTTTATAAATTTAAATAAACCTCAATGTTTGAGTTGTAATTATCCATAATTTGAAAAAATAAATAATTTACTTTTCATATTCATTAATAATCCATTTTAAATAATGGAAAATTACTAAATATATGGGAGGGGTCTCCCAAATTCCTCCACACATAGGATTTAATGCTTGATCTCCCAGATCATGCTCGTTTCACCTAATTTTTTCTTGGATGGTTTAAATAATAATCATTTGTAAATAAAATACCAAATATAAATACATCATTATTTTACCATTTTAAATAAAATTCAATGTTTTAGTTTTAATTTCCAATAATGTGATAAAATAAATATTTTCTTGTTCATATTAATTAAAAATAAATTAATAATCATTGAAATTTTCTAAATGCATGGGAGGGGAATCCCAAATTCCTTAATGGATGGGATTTAATGATGTATCTCTCGATTCGTGCTTTTTTCTCCTCATGTTATCTTAGCAAATTTAAATTATAATAATGATTTATAAATAAAATTCCAAATAAAAATAAATCAATTTATCAGTTTTAATCAACATGAATGTTTTTATTTCAATTTCACTTAATTTGATAGAAAATAATATCATTTTTATTTTCATTAAATATCCATTTAAAATAATTGAAAATTTCTAATGACCTGGGGGGAATCACAAATACCTATATGTATTGGATTTAATGATAGATCTCCCTACATAAGCTCAGTTTACCACATGTTAGACGATTATAATTTGGTTGAGACAAAATTTAGTATTCATAAGTTCTCAACACATTTATATTATTTTGGCTGGTAGAATAAGAAAATTGTGAAGCTTTTAGTTAGCTTATGGTATGAGGTAGGAAGAGATACGTCTATGCTAATAATAAATTAACAATGTGAAGAAGACGTTTGTGGATGAATAAAGAAGAACTGGTAGATCCAATAACTGTCAACAAGTGGAATACTCTCTTAGTGATATAAACCATTATCAACAAAAATGTGTCTATCTTCATAGGTAGTATAATGATCCATTTAAGTGATATAAAAATTTCCATATCAATTGAATATAGTGTATTAAAAGTGAAAGCGTATTTACCACTTACTATAACAACATTAAAATTATTACATTCAAGTGGTTTCTTGGTAAAGATTATTTACATACCATTCTAAGTACTAGCTACTCATAGAGAATGGTGAGTCCTTGTAAAAATATCATGTGGTTGAATTTACTTTCTTAATATTCTTAAATGTGACAGGTAAAAGAAAATAATAGAATCTATGTTCTAATAGGTCAAATAGTTAATGTGATAAAATCTGGAATTGGATTAAAATCTATCCAACACTGATTCACCCCCTTTCAGGGTTAGGGATCTCCCAAACAAGTCTTTTCACATGTATTAAGGAATGGTTCACCACTATAAGATTTTCTATAGGGAAATATACTCTCTTTATAAAACATGAGATTCTTTCCTGACTCAAAAATGAAGTTTAGTTTTAGTGAATATTAAGTTACGTCTATGAAAAATTATATATCTTTGAAGACCATTATGAATAGGAATAATATCGAGAACAGAAATTTTAAGAATAAGTCCATCTTATCTAAATATAAGATACTATATATTTCTATATGACTAGATGAAAATGAAGGAATACTATGTTTGTAAAGTAATGAGAGGGTGTCTCATGCATCTAATAAAAATATGTATTACCATACCACCTATAATGATCAGGAGTTACATGTTAGTACATTTATTAACAATCCTCAAGATGTAAATACTAGAAGAAGTGGTGATGATGACCAATCTACAACTTCTCATGAATTATCAGTCAGTATATTAAGAGTTATTATTCATAGTATTTCATAATAAATATAAAACATTTTTTGTGGAGGCATTCAATGCATGAAGTAAGTGATCACCCACCTTGAAGAATAATACATTGTTTTATAGAATATATTGAAAAAAATGATGAGTTTTTAATGCTATATAGAAAAGTTGGAACCTTTGATGAAATACTGAGGGAACATTAAATATGTTCCTTAAAATGGATCAAAGAAGTTGAAGAGAAAGAGGGTGTAAAAAATATTCTATAATAATATACCGATGCAAAGAAAGAGAAATTGAAAAATAGAGATAATGTCATGATATTACAATTGGTAGAAATATCCAAGAATATCTAAGAACACGATTCTTTGATTCATATCACAATTAAGATACAGGAAGATAATGTTGAAATAATGAAGAAGTCTTGTAAAGAGAAGATTATTATAATTGAAGATAAGAAAATCATCCCCAATATGAAATGTCTTGAATTGGTAGCTCAGTTGGCCAACCTGAAGAAGACACATATTGAAACTTTATAAAAGAAAGAGATAGATTCTAATGATACTAAATGTTCATTGGAGGATTATAATGTTAAAATACCTCCAACATTTGATAAGGATATCATGACTTCCTTTAATGATCTATAACAAGAATATTATAAGTATCAAGTAACGTCCATATCATATTGTAAAAATTTTACTAAATGTATTATCATGAAAAGTGTAGGTTTTAAACAAAATTTATACATGTGTGGCTGAATAAAGAATTTAAGAAACCAAAAACAATGACTAAGGTCGATAGGAAATAAGGGGTGCAGTTTTGTACCCCATAGAGAGAAAAAAAATCATAAATAAGACTCAACATTCGAATAAAAAGATATAAAGAAATCAATATTTGTGGGTGAATCGTTTTTCTTCAAAAGATTTTCTCATTGCGCATTAATT
The DNA here is from genome assembly GCA_963277665.1 of Viscum album. Classification (NCBI taxonomy): domain Eukaryota; kingdom Viridiplantae; phylum Streptophyta; class Magnoliopsida; order Santalales; family Viscaceae; genus Viscum; species Viscum album. Next base: position 1,586,609,190 of record OY728151.1, on the reverse strand, counting down.
TTTTGGTACAATCTGTAAAATTTAAAAGCAAAAAGGAATCGGATCTAAAGGGGGATAAATCCATAGACAAAGAGGCAACATCCATTGTTCTTGAATCATATCTATACCATAAACATATTATTAATATTTTATGACATTAGATATGTATGAAATGGTATTGGTAACAAGGTTGGTACATGTTTATCTCAACATGTATCCAAAAATGATAATTAATTAAGATCACAAAATTTGACTTGAAAAGTATAATTAACCTTGGTATGACATAAAACTAATAATGTGAATATAAATCCTTCGAGGAAGGTACCATTGTATAATGGTGAGAAAAACATGGATTCTAAATCTAAAAGTTTAAGGTTTATAATTCCGAAAGAACTAATAAGAGGGATGACACTTAGAAGAACCCATGTGGACGATCTAGACCAGTACACCAAATTCCTAATCACATGTTAGTTATCTAGCCTAATGATATTGAAATAATGATTAAAATTGAATATACAGAAGCTAAAGCTATTTCCAACAGGAAATACAAGATTCCAAATGATGAATAAAAATTTCAGGAGGGGTTTTTCAAGAAAATTAAACACTATTGTTGAGGAAGATCTATGTGAGAGATGCAAGAAATTTGGTCATGTTTCCAATGTTAGTTTAACCTCACAACAAAAATTGGAAACAGACCTCCCGAGGTGTAATAATGTATCATCTATAAAGGATTTTAAAAAGAAAAATTATCCATGCAAAGTATAAGAGGATGTGAAGAGATCCATGTTTCCTCAACATTAATCACAACAAATGTTTAGTTGTGAAAGCATGAATATTGGAGAAAATGGAAGAAATTTATTGAGAAGACCATCTCGACATTTTTATTCATATTAATGAATAAATGAGGATCCACCTTATTCTCTTAAAATTTGACTATTGTGTATTTTCTTATAATTTGGGGAATTGAAAGTGAATCATATTCATTGTGGGATAATATGAGAAGTAGTAAGTTCTGTCAAGTCTTGATTTCTATGCTGAAGAAGGTTCCATCATTAAATTATTCATCAACTGATATTTAAATATTAATATGATGGATGATCATCCTTGATGAAGTTAAATAATTTGATTTCCTATTCTGGATAGTCTGGGTAAAGCAGAATCCATCTTTGTTGATCATATTTCATGGTATTATTATGAATTTTTTTTTCTAAAAGAACATATTTGGTGAAGATGGAATTGTTGTCCAATATGGACTATCTCATGTTGAAGACCCATTCTGGTGTATTCTCTATACTGGAATGTCTTCAAATATACTCTTGATGAGATCAACTATTATGAGGATAATGAGAGACTTTTCCCTTGAGGGGGAGACAAATGAAGAATCTTCCAAAATTATTATTTCAATTAATATCAATTCTGATTATTTTGGAAATTGCATGAAGATCATCTCATTGGAAAAGGTATGTCTCTCTTAACCTCTCATCCTTGGTAATTAAAAATAACAAACATATTCCAAAGGGGGATAGATTAAATTAATCAATGGAATACGAAATGTGGAAATTTCCCAAGGTATATTATCTTTCTTATTGTATTGGAATGTTTTTGATCTATTTAATGGAGTGAGTGAACAAGTTTGAGGTTAATTGTTATTAAAAATAATTATCTCACATTTATTAATTTCATCCTTGAATGACTGTGAATAATAATTGAATAAAATTAAATTATTTCACATTTCTTATGGTATAATGACTACTTGGTAATGTGAAACATTGTTTTCTAAATCAAATCCTCTAGTTTTCTACACTGAGCACAACTGTATTTGTGTTAGTTTTACATTTTAGATAGATCATTTCTTATGTACGAAATGATTCCATTTTTCAATGAAATTTGTATTTCTTGTCTATAATGGGGATAGAAATTGTAATTAATGTTTTAATGGAAAATGGAATAGATAATATTATAGTTCCACAAATTGAAACACTCATTTAGAAAGAACATTGATGGTATTTACAAAAAATACCAATTGGAAATTATGATCAATCAAATTGGAATATTACATTGATTTCAATATGATAAAAAATTTTAAACTTAATGGAGCTTGGATGAATTCATAATGTCTTGAAATTCCAAGAAACATGTGAAAGGCTTGAAGATTATGAGTTTCACGGTGTTAACTACAGAATTTTTATGGATTCCTACATGCCGATTCTTAACTAATTTTTATGGATTATTTTATGGTGATTCCTAGAGAATTGTTATAGATTAATAGAATTGGATTTCATTCTTGAGAAATTATCCATATTGTTAACTATGACTATTATTGAATTGATCATATGTTCAAAATAAAATAATAGTAAGTGAAACATTGATTACATCAAATAATATGGTTTATTTGAGGTTCTTTTGAATTTATATTCCAAAAATTAGGTAAGAAGATGAATTAAAGGTATTGCAATATTTTAATGTTGAATGAGAACCATGAAAGTGTCAACTTTAGGAAAATTATGCTTGTTGTTTTCATGAAGGATAACCATGCCATATAATTAGTGCATTAAGGCTTAAAGATGTAGAAATGGTGAGAATGATATATATTTGATAATAAATTTTGAAGGTATTGATGAATCGTATAATAGTGTTATAAGGGTTTTGAGGGCCATGAATTTCATATTGATTTAGATTATATCCTTGGTTTTTTTGACAAATTTATTTTTGGGGGTATTTTTAAATTGTATGGAAAACCTAGTAAGATGAACATCCAAACTCAACTAAGAGTTTATGTGGAACACTAGGTCGACTGAATCCGAAGGAGGCTAGCCAGGAATACTCATAGGTTGCATGGAGTTCTATGTGTAAGCCATGGGAATGCCCAAAGGAATTCATGATATGGTCCAACATCCCACAAAGAAGTGGGTGTAGATCACACCCACAAAACCAGTATGAGGAGGTATCGGGGGAGGATAACATTGAGCCTCTCCCCACAGTTCCTAATTTATAGAGCATGGAGAAACTATGATATTTTATGATGTGGGATAGTTTTTTATTCACAGTACTCATAATTTTAAATTTTTGGAATGATTGTGGATGTTAATCGCATCCCTCACCTTGCTGATTTAAATTCCCACCATCCAGATTGATCATCCATAATAACATTCTCATCTTCATATAACTGCTTAATTGCATCACTTTGTTCTTTATATCACTCATTAGATTTCCCAAACAGAGTAGTCATGGTATTTGTGGAATTAACCTAGATATCACTACTCTACAAAGGAGATGTATCATGTTTCCCTTGTCCCGTCAAAGTATATGACATATATGAAACCTGAGAGTTGTTCCAAACACCCAACCCCAAGGAACTCCGAGAAAAGCACAGAAGATTCCTCACCTAATATTAATTGTTACATGATATAGGTGGTGTCATACACTCTAGATTAATTTTTCAAAGAACCACATTTCAAACATCAAAATCTTCTCTTAGTTCATGGAGAAAGGATCACTAATCTAGCGGTCTGCTTTTGGGTCGCACTCCCACCCTGGTAAAAGGTTTCCCTCTTAGGCTTTCTCCCATTATTAGAGTTCCCACCATTTCTTATAGGTATCTACATAATTCCTCTACATGTGCCTCCTTAGATGTCTCTTTCAGCCATTCTCACCATTTTTACCCTATTCGTATAACCTGTTATTCAGAGCATCATAATCTTGGAGTGAATTTCATGACTCATCCCTCATTCAAAAAAGTGTGCCTTCAAAAATCCACTCACAAAAAATTCAGGTGTGATGCAGAAAAAATTCATAAATTTTGTATTATACTCTATCATATAAATTTTCATCTTATTCAGGATGAAAAAATCCATCATTTGATGAATTATGATTATTTGAGGATAGAATTGTTTGTTGAACAATTCTTATAAATCCTACCATTCCATTCCTTGGTACAATTTATCCTGATGTTCTAAATATAACCATTGGTTTGCAAGATCTTCTAGCATATACGTGTACAACATGAATTTTTTCTCTACTAGTGTATCAAGGAAAACAAAAATCTGATTCATCCTATTCAGCCACACCTCTACCTTCTCTAGCCCTAAATTACCACAAAATATGGGTGGATTAAACTTCTAGGACTATACACAATGAACCACTTTCATTGGTTCACCCCATTAGTTCTCTCTATCCACATATTGAAAATCTTCTACTATACTATGAATCAGTTGTTGTTTCACCTGTGGATCAGGTGCAATGACAATCTCAGCAACTTCTTCCAGTTGGTTTCTAAGATGCCTATTGAGTGATATTTTCTAGAAAAATAAAAAATTCCACATGTCTCACTCTCTATAAAGTGAAGTATTAAAAATTAAAAATTCATTCATAGAGAAACTATCAAAACAAATCCTTCCAAAATTAATAATTTTCCACATTCATCTCTATTAGAAAAAAATCACCATTTGTTTGAAAATTAATTAATTTTCAAAATACCACAACTATTCTCATTTTAAAATATATCATTTGAAATAAATTTCAAATTTTTTTAAAGTAAAAATATTTACCCCAAATAATCAAACATTACTCAAAATGAAATTGGATCTTCTAGTGGGAATTCATTTATACAATGAATTTCATGCTCTTCTTGTTGGCTAAACCCATGAAAATGAGATTACACTCCTATAAGTGTTTCCAAAAAAAATATCTCTAAATCCTTGGTAGCATGATGTTCAACATAAATGGTTAGCTATGTCCCTTTATGTTGTACATTTCACGTCTCGATAATCCAAATCATTTTTACCAACCTGACTCACGGAATGAACTAAATTGAATTTCAATTCCAAAACTAAAAAAACATATACCACTTGTATGTCATGGACCCGACAAGCTGATACCACATATTTTAGTAAAATATTTAGACCAACCATGGATTATACCACTTTTATCAACCCTCCCCTCCTCATTGGCATGAGCCATGGTAGAATTTCAAATTATCCTTAAGAGACATCCCCAAATAACCCAAGGCTAGAAATAAATTCCCAGGGCTTCAATAAAATTGGGGTATTATTTTCACATTGAAAATAAAAAATCACAAAAAAACATTCCATAACAAAAAACACTATATGATTCCTGGGACAATGTAAAACAAATCAACTAATACCATTGATATCAAAACCAAACTAAAACTGAGTACCACAATATAAGATGTCTAACATCAAAGTACACAATGGAAAACAGATCCAACAGAAACTCATAAGACTCTAATGACATGACTCCATGATCCAAATATAACTCCAAGTATCATAGAGCTCCACTAAATAAGTGTGATTCTATCGATTTACTTGTGTCCCCACAAAAATTTAGAAGAGCCACCAATGTTCCAAATCTGGGGTGAGTAATGGAACTCAGTATATTTCCCCCAATGACTTCCATACTCATTCCACTAGGATTGAACAAGTACGAAATATTATATAAAACTATTTTTATAATTTTATTGGAAATAATTCAATAATTTAAATAAAATCCACATTGTTTCACACCAGAATAGTTTTCTAGACATAAAAATTTTCCATGGAAAGAAGAAAAATCATTCATTAAACATTTTCAAATTCGGTTTTGGAATAACCGTTTCATCAGTCACCACACACACACACACACACACCCATTCATGATCTTGTGATAGTTCCATACTCATGATAAATTCCTTGTTCATCCACTAAGTCATCACTAAGTGGCCAATAACCTTGTTCCATAATTACACACACCCCTTATCCAAGGCCATGTCCCTTTATACCCCAATGGTACACACCCCTTATTAAGGGTCACATAGAAAGAATAAAGTCGCAAAAACCATGTACTACTAAACAATTTTAAAGAAACCAATTAATTACATTTCAATAAAAATGTTCCTTTATTGAAAAAATTTCCAAAATACTAATTTCCCAAATCCAACAAATCTATATTTCAAAATCAAAATTTTAAAATCAAGAAGAAAATCCCTTTTCACAACCAATTTTTACAAAATAAAAAACAATCACTAAAGAGGGAATAAAACATTCTTTTTTCACCAATTTCACCAAAAAATTCAGGAAATTTAAATAATTTGAAATTAATACTTCATGTTATAATAATTGGACTCCAGAGTGGATCCTCCTACCCGGAGTGTTTTGGAGAAAATGATGTACAACACAAAAACGATCACAAAATTGTGATGAATCTCCAAAAACCCACATTACATATCTTCCCATATCATTAAAAATGCCAAATATAAGAATTAATGGAATAAAAACCCATGGATCTATCCTTATTAGAGTAGATCCTAAGAATCTGAAATACGCAGGATTTTAGATTTATGAAAAAATATGAAAAAGTACCACAAAACGAGACTTTATAAATGAACCGAGCTTCATCGCACAATTAAATTCCATTTAATCACATCCAAATTTGTTGGAAAATAATCCTAGATCATTGGGGGGGAATTAATCCTGAGTTAGTGACAATTCGTAGAAAAATGATGGTTTTAAACTTTATATCGACCCAGTTTCACTTTTATAGGATTTTGTTTTTAAACCCTGCACGGTTAGTTGCATAGATAGGAAAACAACGCACTAACCATGTGCCGGCCTCTACCTTGACATGTAACTCACATATTTGGAAAACACATTTATACAAAACATGCACCAACCGTGAAAAAGATCAATGTCCCAATATTCATGGTTACTAATGGGTGGACACACAGTTTGGAAAAACTATAGGCCTTAACTGTACAACTACCATGAGTCCCCTATCTAATTTTTCATGGTTTCCTATATAACTTTCCCAATATTAACTAACCATTATCCAATAATGAATCTATATAAGTTCCTCTAAAACAATACGAATGTCAGAAAAACCATCCCAAACATAATTCAGACTCCTTAAATACATAAAAACATAAATAATGGATTGCATTCAAAAAATTGGGGCTGATACAATGAAGGAGAAAATCAATATATAGTTAGTTCATAAATGGTAAATTATTAATAATTGGTTAGATGGATTTATATTTGAAAATAAATTGGGATCTTCTTGATGAATTGTAATGGATTCATAGCCTTGGATGTCACACATGAGTAATTCTCCATGTTATTAACTATGATGATTATTGAACTGATACTATGTTCAAAATACATGTGTCCTAACAGATTCATTTTTTACAATGAATAATATGGATGATTTTATGTAATTTGGTATTTATATTCCAAATTGTAGAGAATAAGTGGAATTAAAGTTCATGCGGTTTTTTTATTCTTTATGAGAACCATGAAAGTGTTTTCTTGAGTATCATTGATATTGTAGTTTTCATGAAGTAGAACCACACCATATAATTATTGAATGAAGGGTTAAAATGCACAAATGGTTAGCCGTATTATTATTTGAAGAGAAATTGTGATGGGATTGAATAATTGTTATGGATTCATAGCATTGGATTTAACTATCGATTAATTCTCCATTGTTGTTAACTTTTATGATTTATGAACTAATTATATGTTCAAAATACATGTGTCATAAGTGAGAGATTCTTTACAACTAATAATAGGGATAGTTTGATGTTGTTTTTAATATATATTCCAAAAATAATATAAGATGTATAATTGAAGTGCCTGGAGTATTTTAATGTTGAATGAGAACCATGGAATTGTTATCTTGAGGAACATTGAAATTGTAGTTCTCATGAAGGAGGACCACACCATATAATTAGTTCATGAATGTATAAATATGAATAAATGGTTACAAAGATCTATATTTGAAGACAAATTTTGACTGGATTAAATAGTTGTTATGGATTTATATCTGTGAATGTCACACATGAAAAAATCTTTATTGTTATTAACATTGATTATAGACGAACTGATCCTAAGTTAAAAATAAATTTGTCATAATTGACACATTGTTTACAACAAAGAAGGAGAATGATTTGATGTCATTTGGAATTGATATTCTAAAAATTAAGGATGAAGATAAATTGAAGTTCATATATAATATTAATGTTTCATGAGATCCATGCATGTGTAAACATGGGAATCATTGGGATTTTAGTTTTCATGAAGGAGAACCATCCCATATAATTCGTGAATTAAGGGTTAAATATGAAGAAATTGTAAGATATATTTATATTTGAATAGAATGTTTGAAGGGATTGAAGAATTGTACACTAGAGCACTATGTGTGGAGGTAGCCATGCAATCCATATTGAATTACATTATAATAATTGTTTTTATCTATGTATTTCTTTGGGGTTTATTTAAAAAGTATGGAATTATCTTACCATCATTCCCCAACCGAGATCTTATGTGGGACACGAGGTCAACCCACCTAAAGAAGGTCATTAAGGAAAGCACATTGGAAACATGTAGCGTCTTGTGTAGAACATGGGTAACCCTAGAGGTTTGTATGATGTGGAAAAATATCCCACAATAAAGTGGTTGAAAAATGTGCCCGTATTACCATTGCGAGGTGGTACAGGGAGGGGGAGTGGATAATTCTTAGCCACTCTCCGTAGCGCTTTATTTTTATAGGGTATATAAACATTGAGAGAATTATATGTGAGATGGGTTTTTGAATGTACTATTCACTAGTTTAAATAATTGGATCAACCATAGATGTCCATCAAATATCATTCCCCACTCATTAAAATTCATGTCATATGATCACCTGTTAAATTTTCATTCAAAATGAGGTCCACTTTTATCACCATGTTTCATCATATTCTTCAAGGATTCCCTCGAATACCCCACTATCTCATCAAAGATGTCAGCCAAACCACCCATGATCAAAGAAGAGTCCACAATGATACTTTTTAAGTATAAATAATGGGACAAACACAATTGAAATATCATGAAACTTAAGATTGATGATTCATATGATGAAATTAGAGAGATAATCCTCAGCTAAACTGTAAATGTAGTTACAGGTGGTCCATTCAAGTAATTGTGTTCTATGGATGAACTTCATGAATCTAGGAAGATGATTTTCATGTGTTTATGAATACATTAATTTGATATGAACACCATAAATAAGTAGGCCAATTGAAAGTTAAGAACTATATGAAAGTAAGTGTAACATAATATATGTTCAGAGAATTAAAATCTAATTCATTCAAGCATTTATGTATATGATTCATAGAATATAATTATTGGGATTTGAATATGGTTCAAGGCTGCGATACATTGACTATAAAAGGAGAGAAACCTTGACCAAGAGGTGCTACAAAAACTTTTATTATTTCAAGATCTCTCGTTTTCTAGAAAAATAGAGCCTCTCTAAACCACACTTTTTTGTGAGGATTGAAAGAGTTATAAGAACCTTTGTGGCCTCATGAATAAGGGTATTCATGTAAACCAGTATGGTTTCATGAATGATAAGAATCTGAAGTCATGTGAAAGGTGTTTACACTCATATCATGCTATTCCAAGGGTGTCATTTACGTGAAGCATTCTGAATTCATGAAGACAAAATACTGTGAACATAAAACTATTGTGTAAACACCATTTTCATGCTTGGTGAATAATAAACAGTTCCATAAAGATTACTTCTTTAGCCACATTTCATGAGTTTTTTACTTACATGGTGTTTCGTGAAGCTATTCCACATATAATCCATTTCATGAAGATAATGTGTATTCAGTTTATACAAACCAAGCATAGAAGAACAAACCAACATAGTTTTTCTATACAAAGAGAACTAGAAATGCACCTATGTTCATACTTGCATGAGTAAAAAGATGAACTCATACTTTTTTGGTTTTCATATGACAACATGTGTATGCATGCACATACTATTGATAAACACAGGTTAAAAAACCAAACCTAGTATTTATATGAAGACATAGAGAAATAATAGAGGATGATGAAGCTTCTGGCGTTGTTACATAAATAGTAAGCCGTAAGAACAATTTATGAAGGTTTTCATATGATTTGTTGAATAAAAATGTGCATTCATAAAATTTAACTCAAACAAAATACATAAAATGATCAAGATAAAAATCGATATGGGAAATGTACATGCATATTGGATGTATTGAGTTTATAATTAAAGAATAGAGAAACATGATATTATCATATATTATCATTGCCTTAAATATCATTAATGCTATAATGAAATTCAGTTGAAAAAACATATTCCACACTAAACACAATAGAAGGGAACTAAATTTTCATTCACTATAGATATTTTGTATTAAATAAGACGAATTTAATTGAGATGATGCTAACCTGAGTTTTTCTTCATTTATTTTATAATCACAATGGAAGTTTGTGATTATAATTAGTATATGAAGAAGTGATCTCAGTGCATTTGTTTTTTCACTTGTGGAGAAATAGAAATAAGAGAATAATATTTGGGGACCAGATTGATATCATCTGATTATAATTTGGGTTATAAAGAATTCAATGTTCATCAGTTCACAACAATTTTATATTATTTTTAATGGTAGAAGAAAAAGATTTTACATCTTCTAGTTTTCATCTGGGAAGAGTTTAGAAGAGTTACTTGAATTCTGCTATGCTAGTAAGAAAGAAAAGAAGGCAGTTCTGGAAGAAGAAACTAGAATTGTGACATCTAATAGGTCTCCAGAAGTGGTAGAATCTCTTGGTGTTATAATCCTTTATCAACAAAAAGTATTTTATCATCAGAGGCAATATAAAGATCCAAATAATTTCTATAAAACATACATTGTTAGTTGAATATTGTGCGTTATAAGTGAAGGGTATTTCCTACTTACTGTAACCACATTTAAAGGATTAATTATTTATGGTCGTGTTTTCATGATTATTTTAATACAATTATATGGACTATATACTCTTACTCATTAGTGATCCTTGTAAAAATATCATTTTCCTATCTTTAATACTTTAATATTCATTCATGAAATAGAGATAAGAGAAATCGAATCATGATCCTTATAGTTCAAAGGGGTAAAGGGATAAAATGTGGAATTGCATTAAAAATTCTCAAAAATGATTCATCCCCCTGCTTAGTTTTAGGCATATACCAAATAGGTCCTTCCATATTTATGAAGACAAGGTTCACCTCTATTTGATTCTCTATTGTGAAATATATTCTATTTTGAATACATGAGATTCATTCCAGACACAAATATGAATTGTAATTTTGTTGAATATTTAATCACCATTGAGTATAAATATATATATACCAAGACCATGGTGAAATGGAAAAAAGGAGATAATGTTTGAAGAATAAGTTCCACATATCTAATGAATAAGATGTATCTGTTTATATATTCCATCCTGATAACAAATACATATCAGTCATAGAATGTAATGAGAAAGTGGATCTAGTTTCCACCAAGAATATAGATAACCATATTACCTCTTGAGATCAAGAGGAATTTTTTAGTATGTTTAATAACATTAATAATGATAAAATTTCTAGCCAAAGTGGTGAGGATGATAAATCTACAACTGCTAAAGAATTATCAGTTGATAGATTAAGTGTTATTTTGGATAGTATTCCTGAATAATTGGAATAACTTATTCTGGAGTCTTTAATTATATTTATGACGATATTACCAAGCTAGTAGAATAATATGATGTTTTGGAGAAGAGCTTGAAATATAATTAGCTATATAAATCTATCTAGAAATGTTGGAACCTTTTAAGAAATAATGAGGGAACATGAAATAATTTCCATAAAATTTCAATAAAATGTTGAAGAGAAATTATGAGTAAAAAATTCCCTAGAAGAATAGATCCACTAACCTAAAGAGATAATGAAAAATAACAGTAATGTCAAGTGATTATAAATGGAAAAAATATCCATGAAGATCACGGAACATGAAAACATTATTCATAATAACGTTAAACTACATGAATATAATGTTCAATGAATGATGATGGCTTGTGATAATTTTAGGATTATGATTAAAGATAAAAAAATCATCCACAAAATCAAATGTATAGAATTGGTCGCTCAGATAGCCAATCTGTAGAAGGCACATATTCACACTTCACAAAAGAAGGAGACTGTTTCTAATGCTACTCAATTTTCATTGGAGGATTTTGAGGTTGAAAGAGCTATAACACATGAAAATAATTGAATGAATTCATTCAATGATCTATCACATGAATTTCAGAATAATTAGATACCACATATACCATCTTTTAATAATGTTTTTGAATATTTTATAATGAAAAAATGTGTGTTTAAATGAAAAAATGAACAAGTATGGATGAATAAATAAGACAAGAAACCTAACACCATGAATAAGCTGGAAATGAAGGAATGTGTAGAATATGGTTCACCATAGAGATAAAAACAAGTAATGAATAAGACTCAATGATCTGGTATAGAAGATACCAAGAAATAAACAATTTATGGTTAATGTTGGTGTTGCAACATATTTGGGTAGTGTTCCTTAAATTGTTGGTACAATACTAAAAATGTAAAATTACAAAGAAATCCTATCTAATGGGGGAGAATTATAGACATGAAGAAGAAACATCAATAGTTATAGAAGCATCTTTATATTATAAACATATTTTTAATGCTTGATAACATTTGTGAAGTAACAAATGTTAGTGGGAACATGGTGTGTACATGAACATCTAGTCATTTATCCATAGAAGTTATGAAAATAAAATAAAAAAAATATGACTTGTAATAAAGAAGAAACCATGGGAATATATCAGAGGAATATTTTGAATAGAAATCCCACAAATAAGGTACCAAAGTTGAATGGTGATAAAATCAGGTATTTTAAATCAATGAAGATGAAGGGTAGTGCATCCAAAATATCTTTTAAGAGGGATGACACTGAGAATAACCGATGAGGAAGATTCAAACTTTCACCCAGATTTCCAATTGACATCTATGTGATCTAGCCTAAATATTTAGAATGAATGAGAAAAATGAAAGATTCACAAGCTAAATATAGTGAAAAGGGATAAAATAATATTACACATGATGAAGACAAATTTCATGTGGGGTTTTAATGAAAATGAAACTCTTGTGTTAAAGAAGTTCTTTGTGAGAGATGAAAGAAATCTGGTCATATTACAAAAGGTTGTTTAACATCACTACCATAAAAAGATAAAATCTAAATAGGTGTAATAATTTATCACTCATGAAGGCTGTTAAAAATAAAAAATTTCAAGAAAAAACAAAATCATATTTGAAGAGATCCATGTTTCATCAACATAAATTAGAAAATATGTTCAGCTGTGAAATCACGAAGATTGGAGAAAATGGAGAAACATGGTTGGGAATATTATCTCAACCATGTTGTTCTTATTAATTATGAAAGAATGATCCACCCAATTCCATTAATGTTTGAGTATTTTGTTCATGCTTATAATGTAATTATTTAAAGATGAAGCATATTCTTTGGGGGAGAACTTGAGAAGTAATAAGTCATGTTAATTCATGAGAGATAAGATAAAGAAGTTACCATCCTTGAATTATTCATAAATTAATAATTAAATACTAATATAGTGGAGGAAAATCATTGATTATGTTGATGAATGTGATGTCATATTTTTTATATCAAGTTTAATGAATATTACATCTTGGTTTAATCATATTTCATGCTATTTTGATGAATTTTTTTCTAAAATATTATACTTGGTGAAGTTGTAAAATATGTCCAATATAGACTCCCACAAGATTAAGAACCATTCTGGTGTATTCTCCACACTGGAATTTCTTATAATCCATTATTGATGAGATCAACTATTATTAAGATAATGAGAAATGTTTCCCTTAAGGGGGAGAAAAATGAAGAAGTTTCCAGAATAATTATTTCAATTAGTATAAAACATAATTATTCTAGAAATTACATGTTGTTAGTGTCATTGGAAGATCTATGTATCTATTAATCACGTATCCTTGGTTATCAAAAATATATTTTCTTTACAAAGGGGTATAAATTTAATTAATAATTTTCATAAGAAATGTGGAAGTACACCCATGTTTCTAATCCTTCATAGTGTACTTGAATATTTTTTTCTTTTATTTAAGCGAGTGCATGAGTTTTTAGTTGATTTTTATTAAATTGATTAATATCAATTTCAGTAATTTCATCCTATAATGAATGATAAAAATCAATGAAGAAAATTATATGAGTTATCATTTATTAATTTATCATGATCAATTGGAAATGGATAGATTTTTTGTCTAAATCAGATCCTATTATTTTCATCCCCAAGAATAGATCAAGTAGACGTAGAGATAAATGACAGATGACACATTTCTTAAGTATGGACTGATAACCTATATTCCCATGAACTTTTTATTTCTTGTTAATAAGGGGGAGAAAATGTTAAATGAATGTTTTAATTATATTGGGGATATGGAAGATAATATATCCAAATATTGAAACATTCATTTGGAAATAACATGGAAGGTATTACCAAAAAATACAAAGGGGGAGATTATAGAGCCCCCTTTTATGGATTGTATTTGTTTCCAAATTATTTTCATTGTAAGATAATGATAATAAATGAAATAGAAAAATTACATTGATTTAAATATTATTAAGAAGTTACAAAGTTAATGGATCATGGATAATGTCCTTACGTCATTAAATTCCAGGAAACATGTGAATGTTTTGAAGACTATGAGTTTCATGGTGATGCATGGATAATTGTTATGCATAATTTCATTGTGATGCCTAGAGATTTTTTTTTCAATTCATTCATCATGATTCCATTAAAACTGTTATGGACTCATAGCATTGGATGTCACACCTGAGAAATTCTCCATATTGTTAACTCTAACGATTGATCAACTGATCGTATGTTCAAAATAGATGTTTCATAAGTAACACATTATTTTCAGAAAATAATTTGGATGATTTTATGTTCATTGAAATTTTAATTAAAAAATTTATATAAGAAGAGGAATTTAAGGTCTTGTAGTTTTTTAATGTTTCATGAGAACCATTAATGACTTAACTTGAAGAATATTGATATTTTAGTTTTCATGAAGGAAAACCAAGCCAAATAATTAGTTCATGATGTTTAAAATGCGAATAAATTGTTATATAGATTTATATTTGTAGTGGAATTCTTAAGGGCATGAATAATTTCTATGGATTCATATTATTATATGTCACACATGATAAATTCTCCATGTTGTTAACAATTGAAGTTGATTACCTAATCGTAATTTCAAAATAAATGTGTCGTATGTGACACATTGTTTACATCAAATAAGGGTGATGATTTGATTTCATTTGGAATTTATATTACAAAATGTATAAAATAATATGAATTGAAGGTCATGTATTGTTTTAATGTAACATGAGTACCATTTGAGTGTTAATTTTGTGGAACATTGTGATTATAGATTGCATAAAGGATAACCATTCCATATAATTAGTGCATGAAGGGTTAGAGATGAATCCATGGTTAGATGAATTTATATTTGAATGGAAATTATGATGTGTGTGAAGAATCATATATAAGAGTTAAAAGTTTGGAGGTGGCCATGAATTTCATATTTAAATCCATTATATACTTGTTCTTTAACTAAGTATTTTTTGGGGGTATATTTAAAAATAATGGAGTGAGATGACCAACCAACATCAAAAGAGAGTTATGTGGGACACTGGGTTGACTATGCCCAACGGAGGCAAGAAAAGAGAACATTCACAATCAGCATGGATTTTCATGTGTTGACCATGGGTATGCCTAGAGGCACGCATGATGTGGGCCAATACCCTATAAAGAAGTCGGCATAGAGTAGGCCCACCGAAAAAGTATGGAGCAGTACTAGGAGGGGAATAGGATAATTTTAACAGACTCCTCATAGAGGTTTATTTATATAGTGTGGAGAAATCGAGAGAGCATTCGATGTGGGTTGAGTTTTTTGTACTTAACTTATTTAAATAATTGGAGAGGTTATGTCTATCCATCTCATCATGAAACCTATTGATTTTTATTCATTCTGTCCTATATTCCACAATATTTTCATTCAAAATGTGGATCATATTTATCACCCAACATCATACTCTTCCTCCTGTTGTCCCTCGACAACACCACTGTTTTTCCAAAGATGACAACCAAACCCCCCATAATCAAAGAATTTGAAAACATGATCATTTTGAGTATTAAATATTCGGATGAACATGATAAAAATATCATAATTTTTTTTAATGATAATCATTATGAAATTAAAGACACAAGACTTGGACGAACTATAAACCCAGTTGTTGGAAATCCATTTGAGTCATTTGATGGGTTAAGGCCATGAAAGACATTGTTACTTTACCTAAGATTTACGAATTATAATATGAGTCATTAAATAATTTAATGAGATAATTCACACGGAATATAGAACAGGATTATAATGTGGTGAAAGGCTATGATCCCTTTCTAATTAAAGGAGATTACCCTCTATCGAGAGGTTATGCGACTACTCATTTTATTTCATGTGATCCAATTTTATATAAAACATATCCTCTATTAAGAACTCTTTTGTGACAGAATTAAATGAGTTGCATGATCCTTCAAGGCCTCGTGAAGAATGGGAGCCCCATGAACTATTCTAGTTTTGAGAAGGAACAGAATATATTTACAAGTGAAAGGTGTTTACACCCTCATTGCACATTATTAACGAGGTTGGTTCCACAATGGTTTTTTTGCATTCACCAAGAATAAATATCGTGAACATGAAATTGGTGTGTAAACACCCCTATCATGCTTCTCAACGAATAACAAATTCCAGGAACATTACTTCTCAATCCATATTGCATGATTTTTTTACTCTCATGGTGTTTCACGATGTTTTTCCATGTTTAAATCATTATGGGAAGATACTGTGTATCTAGTTTTTTACTCTCATGGATTCTAAATCCACGAATTTTAGTGTTTTGTTATATAAATAGTGATTAGTAAGTTCATTTTCCAATGTTTTGAATATGATTTTAAGAAGAAAAAAATTCATGTATAAAATATTCACTTAAAAAATAGATAAAATTATAAAGATAAATATGGGGATGGAAATGAAAATGAACCATTCATGTATTGAGTTAAGAATTCAAGAATAAAAGAATTAGAGTTTGAGAAATATTACTGTAGCATAAAATATATTTGATGGTATGGTGCAATTCATTCGAAGAAACATCTTCTACACTAAGAAGGATAAAATAGAACTAATACAACATTTATTTTTGAAATTGTGTATCAAAGAAGAATAATTTAATTGTAATGATGGTTATCTTAGGTAATCTTCATTTATTTAATAATTATAATGGAATTTTGTGATTCCAGTATATGGAAGAAGAAGAGATCTCAATAAAATTGGTTATAAAAAAAGAAGAAACAGAAAATAAAATAAGAAGATTTAGTAAGAAAATTGATATCATTTGATTATAATTTGGGTCAGAAATAATTCTGTATTCATCATTTCAAAACCCATTTATATTATTGTGACCTGTAGAAGAATATGATTGTGTAGAATTTAGTTATTTTCTAGTAATAGGAATGAAGAGTTACATGCATTCTGATAAGAGGGTAACAAAGTGGAGAAGAAGGTTGTGGTAGAGCTAAGAAGAAATGTGACATCCAACATGTCTCAATGGGAGGAATACTCTCTTATTGTTACAAACGTTTATCAATAAAAATGATACTATATAGATAGGTATTATAATGACCTAGCTATGTGTTGTAAAGAATGCACTATGAATTGATTATAGTGCATTGAAAGTGAAAGGGTATTTCCAAATTGATATAACCACATTTAAATGATTGATTTTTGGTGGATTTGTTGTCTGGATAATTTTCAGACCATGCTAATGAATATTTACTTTTACTGTGTAGTGATCCTTGTAATAATATACCGTGATTTTATTTACTGCATTAATTTTATTTCATGCTGGATGGAAAAGAGAATAAGAGAATCAAGATCATAATAGGTCGAAATGTTAAAGGTATAAAATGTGGAATTGGATTGAAAAGTCTTCAACACTGATTCAAATACCTCTCAATGTTACGAATATTAAAAACGTGTCCTTTCACATGTATCGAGTGTCTTCTTGAATGCAGTGATCAAGAAGAATATCCCAGTTGATGATCAGCATTACATCAAAATAGATAGATCATATGAGAGATAAATCTATCAGGTGTCACAAGAATGTGTGAGGATGATTCATGTAATGATTTTATCCCCATTGTGGTGGTGTTTCGTTGACAGAAGGGTGATGTTTTATCAGTGATGTATCATTGAATAAAGGTATTGGTGAGCTGATTTTTAGATACATGGAGGAGGCCTATCAGGGTTTCCTCTTCACAATTTTTTTTTCTACACCCACATTTTAAATTCATGTTTTAGAATTAATTGGATTACTTTATAAATTTTGATTCATAGTGGACATTTTAGAATTGACCAGTGGTTTTTTAATCCACCACATCATTGGGATTTCCCACATTAAAAATCATGTGTACTGATTTATTAATTCTGCCTTGTATCACTTCCATATTTCATCAGGTCTCTCAAAAATTGTTTTCTAAGATATTTTTTTCCATATATTGTCATTCTCCCCCAACAAGTGGTACAAAGGTGATGGTTCAGGCTTTCAATTTTTAGTAGGATTTTTGGATGTTTTCTTGAGGATAGAAGGCACATGAGGTAGGCTAGGTTTTTTAAAAAAATATAGGTTGGGGGAGGTGTCCCTAGTGATACAACTAATTAATTTCTTCAGAATGTGTGATTGATGAAGAAATTATTCAAATTGAAGATCGATGTGAGGTTCTAGATGATTGGTATTTTGATCAGAGGGAGCAACATTTTTTGTTGGTGCACCGAATTGTTTTGCAATCAAACTTATGGGGGACTCTACCGTAGAAATAGCTTTAGATAGCACCAAACATTAAAAGCTTTTAAAAAAGTCATTGATAAAGGGGGTACCTTTATCAACACTTAGAAAAAAGAACTGATAAAGGTACTTTTAATAGAACTAAAAAAGTGATGTTAAAATTACCCCTTTATCATGGCTTTTTTAGCACTGATAAAGGTACCCCCTTTATCAGCACTTTTTTAATGCTGTAAAAGGTTCCCCCTTTATCACCATTTTTAGTAGTGTTGATAAAGGGGGGGGGGGGTTTAGTAGATATTTTTTACTATAATTGAGATAATACGCACCTCAAAAAAATTATTTCATTTTAAAAAAATATAAATATAAATATATTGATATAAATATTATATATATTTTAAATATGATTTAGATAAGGTAAATAGGAATTTACACATGATATAGAGGATATTTAGTGAAAATTTATTATAGATTAATATAAATAGGATTTTTAATTTATAAATAAATAATTATTATTGAGTAATATAATTTTCTAAAAATGTCAAGATAAAAAATCCAAATATTAATAAAATATCGAAAATATGTTGAAAACGTAACTCGATCTTCAAATAGCCATATCATTTTATCAGGGTTTCCGTTTGGGATCTACCTTATATCAAATTGAAGCCTGCAATGAGCTCTATGTCATGGAGTCACACTGATGAACTCATAGGACTTAGGTCACATTGATTGACCCCCAGAAAGGATCGTAAGCCCTCCAACACAAAGTTTGTAGTCAGGATAACCAAATTTTTTAACATTTAAAGGAATTTAAAAGTTTTTTAAGGGGTTCATTATTCCCATTTGTATTGAGTACTGAATTTATTACTAAAGATTAAATTCATATTGATAAAATTGGTTTGAAATATTATTGTTTTTAACAATGTAATATTATTTATAATCATATATATAACAATTATACATATTTTTTTTGTATATTCACACATAAAAGTTTAGTTTTATAAATAAATAATTAATGATATTTATAGAAAAAATATATTATTCAATATATAAGCCTTATCTAAATATAAAATAATATTCATTTTATTTAATATACAAATTTATTAATATTTATAAACCTATACAATTAATCTATATATAATGTTTCTATATATATATATATATATATTTCAAGCATATTGATACACAAATGCACAAAAAATAATTTATATATGTATTATAATATATATATATATATATATATTAATGTATGAATAAAAACAATTTTATGAAATATATATAAATATATAGATGTGTCATAAAATACTGAAAAAAATGTAGTAGCGTTGAAAAGGTGATGGAGTATGAGGGAGATGTCTCAAATTTGAATCCTAGGAGAAGTAGTGTATAAAAAATAATGAATTATTAATTAATTTGTCAAATTACTTAAAAAACTACATAATACAGACCAGGACATCAAGTATGTTAGTGGTAGGAGATCCACCCTTGTCGACCTTTAGTTGCGGGTTCAAGTCTCACGGCCTTGTCGGACACGACAGGTTGTTTCCTAACCACATGGTTTTCCTTTTTAATACAATAGAAACATAATCTCAAGAAATAATTTAACAATATAAAGAGTATACAATATCAAACATAATTGATTCCATCCTTTAGACTTATCCAAAATACTTTTGTCCAAACTCATAGTCCAAAATTTATAAGGAAGGTAAACAGAATGAGGATCATTTTTTTCCACATAATAACATGTAAATACCTTCATCATGTGTTCTTTGAAAACATTGTAACACCCTAAATTGCCATAAAACCTTATTGATTACATTCATGCTCTCTTATTCCTTATAGAATACTTGATATAATCATTCTATCAAAAAATGTTGTAATGTCTAACAATGATGGAATATTAAAATCATTAACTAGTTCCTAGGATGTAAATAATATCCATTATAATTTATCCAAATAAATCATCTATTATTCCAAAATCAATACCTCGGTATTAGGAAAATATTAATTTTTTTTATTCCATCAACTATGTCGTTTCCAAAAAATTAACATTCCATTAGGTCACCTTTCTTAGTTCCACAGAATCTCAAGTCCTTAATGGAAATGTACTGCAGTACATTCCATATATAATCTATAATTCATATAACATTTACATCAATAATAAAATACTCAAATGACACAATACCTTAATAATAACAGAATAACTCTTAATCATTCCTATTCATCTTCAGTGGTATCACAACTTGATTATTATCCAATATCAGCATTTTGGGTATTCTCTGATGATTTGTAAATTGATTCTAGTAGTGTCACAACTCTTTGATGATGAAGCATTGTACATTTGAAACCATTTTCTTACCCTTGAAATCACGTACTTGGTGTTCTTTTTCTCCACAATTATAAAATACTCTCCTTCCCTTCAATAATTTACCAAGGTGATTCTTTCCACAGTTATAACATATGGTAAAATCTATCATTCCCTTATTCCCTTTATCCATCATTCCCTATACCATCCTTCTCTTCTATATCTTCCTTTCAAATCCATAGGACTCATAAAATTTTTAACATATCTTATTAAGACATTATACAATTTCTTCATATGATGATAATACAAGAGATAGTATTTCCTTTCTAAATATTTTCTTAATACCATGATAGATATGATCCTTCTTACTCTTTGGATCAGGCATATTGCTCGAGGTCTCATTCCATCTTCTGGGTGCCATTTATAAATACTGGCATACAATAGGTTTGATTATGAATGGAAATTCATATTTCCAATCTTGTAAAAAATTTAACATAAATTGAACAGTTTAGGGATATAATCAATAATCATAAAAATGTTCTCGTTGAGTAAAATATATACTCATAAACCATTCATATATGTTTGGTAAATAAAACAAGAATTTTTATAAGCATATCCACTCGAAGTGTCATATCATAGAGTGCAGCAAGGCTAATTTTCGTGCACCAGTTCCCGTTTGAGTCTAGCTCAAAGTGGTGTTTTGGTATTTTACCCCTAGGCACAACTATGCCCAAGCCGCCTCTACCTGCTCATATCCAGACTGGGATGTATTTCTTGGAAAACTCACAAAATATCTACAATAACAAAATTAATGTAAGATCTTCTATACTAATCCTCAATGTCATTGTTAGTGTTGTGTTCTCTAATCAGAGTTTTTCTAAATATAGTTTGCAAGGTTATTGGTAATGTTACTATGATACAAACTGTAACACCTCGACCATAGTTACCCAGATTCAGTGCGTTATTACATAACATTGTCATGATACAAGTAAATGAAGTCCCAGAAGACTGATCAGGTTAGTAGTAATGGAAAATAGATTACATACATGAATATCACATTACACATTAGAAAATGAAAAACAACAACAACATTTTCCCCTTTTTAACAAATTCATATCACATAGCCTATCCCTGCAGGTCAAACATAAAATAATTATTCACATAATGGGGAAAATAAAACATAGAAATGGTTGAGATTTTATTTTCAGTAAGGATAACAATATAGCGGAAACTTTCAAAAATATGAATAAACATTTAAGGAAATGTATAAGAATAAAACAAATTCCTTTTAAAGATATACATCAGCATAATATAGCAAATATAAAATCAAATAATTCAATTTACTTATTCAATTGTATATTCTACTAGTCGAATAATCACATGAAATATTAATAGCCACTTTCATAATTATAGAATTCATAATTCCAGAATTCATAACCACATAGTCAAGGCCTTGTTCCAAGACTACAAATAAGATATTGTCAAGGAATTGTGCCAAGACATTCGTCATATGAAAGGATTTAAAAAGAACATAAACATTTCTACTAAAACTATCATAAAAAATGTCGATTATTTATCTATATACTATGAATCGTATAAAAATTACACATCCGCACTCAAACATATCACAAAACCTTAAATATAATATGGAGTATTTGTATAATAATAAATCAACTTCATACATGTTTAAAATCCATAAAGGGATTTTGACATAGATGAAAATGATTTGTAAAACTCTTTGAGAGAAATATAGCTTTTTCATGAAAACATTTTAATGTCACCTAATTTAGAAAGGAAGACATTTAAAGAAATTTTTTAATCAAATTGTACCATACAAAATTGAATCTTTTGAATGGAATTAACATTTTAAAAACATTCATGTCCATATAAATAAATCCTTATGAACCTTTTTGAAATCATGGATATTAATGTCAATGATTTAGAAGAAAAAAAAATTAAACAATTAAATGATGTTTTATTAAAAAATTCCGTTAAATGAATCCCTTTGAAAACACATTCATGAAACATGGAAATGGATAAAAAATATGTCCCAGAAGATACTTATGTAAAAACAACGTCAGATAATAACGAGATTGTAGAATTAACCCTTACCTTGAACTTTCCTTTAGTCGATTGTATGTTTATCCTCTTGTATAAAGACCTTAGTATGTTATTAATTTATAACATTACCATATTAATATTTATGATATCATACATGATTCATTTATGACTTTATACTACACATTTTTTAATAATTTCCATGTAAAATTAACATTTCGGGAAATAATAGCTTTCTTTATCAAACATGTTTTAACTTTTTACTCTTGATTGTTTAACTTAGATAATGATTTAAATACTTCCAGAATATAAAACATGATTTATATATAATATATATTTATAATTTAAATATGTATAACAGAAATATATATTAAATAGAAAACACCGTTTGTGGAGACGGTAGGCCGTACGTAAGGATAAACGTTGTTTCCATTTTCATATCATATTGAACATAACTAAGAGAATAAGATATATGTATATATATATACAGTCACATTATTATGTCATATATTAGATAGTTATTAATGATATATATTTTATAATCACCATTTAATGGTGAACGTTGAAATGAATCGAATTGCATCGTGGAGACGGTAATCCATACGTACGCACGAGCGATAATATAATTATATTGATGGAGAAATCATCTATAATTGAATGGTATTTCATATATAAAGAATCATTAAAAAGTTATTATTATTATTAAATCAGTTATAATCATTATTATACCAATCCAAACAATGAAGTTTTTGAATAACATACTACACCGCAACGTGGAGATGGTACGCCGTACGTATGCACATATGGTGACTTTGTCATTTGAAGGATATATAGAATAACAAATATGGTTGAAACATATTTATCATAACATAAAATTATATATATTATAGTTAATTTATTATTTTATAATGTAATAAACAACAAAAAAGTAAGTGGATGAATAGAAGTTATTGAAGGAGGTGATGAAATATTTACCTATTTTTCTTTTTCTTCCTTTTGATTTGATCCAAATGGCTCCACATGTTGGATTTATGACCAATGAAACACCTCTAATATGAAGGGAGGAATGTTGGGAGGATATTTCGGAAGGTTTTGGCCGAGCCAAATGGCTTTGGAGGTGTGAAATCAAGAGAATGGGAGGTTCACTTTTAGAAGAGATGTGAGGGTCACTTATGTAAAAGTTGGAAATAATTTTTTAAAATAAAATAATTTTCGGTTTCTAATGGATCCAAAATGAATTATTTAAATTATAAGGTGTGTATGGGTGTGACACATCGCATAAAATAGGTTTTATTTTGGATTAGGTCATCATATTAACCTTATCGTTAACATTTAACTCTTAGTTAAATAGTTTTACATTTACCATGTCTCTTTCTATTTTTCTATTATATGGTTAATAAACATATTATAACAAGTCAAGATAACCCCATGTGGTTAATTATTGACATATGTAACCTTATATATGTACTTTTTCCAATCCTCTTATTTTACGAATATTATATCAATTAATAATATACTATTTGTTTTAAAAACTCATTTATGTCAATTTTGACACTATTTAATATTATATTTTTATGAAAGCCATATAAACATTAAGAATTCGAATAAATTTTTTTTAACCAACCATATCATGTCATATTAACATATAAAATCTGTGTAATTTATCAAAAGTCTCAATTTACATTTATTTGGATATATATAATATCACTTTTTTTAAAATTTAATAAATAGGGTAATTATTATATCATCATTGTGTCATAAATAATTTAAATTATTTATGTCTAAAAATTATAAATAAAATACCATTGTGTATGAAATATTTTTATCTTTATAATTAATATTTATAGTCTAATTTATATTTTGTGTAACCATATATTAAAAATGGTTTAGTTATTAAACATTGAATTTAACTCTTTTATCTCATATTTAAATAAAATAATAATAAATATCCTAATCGAATCCAAGTGGGGAAAAGAGGATTATATTTTATTCCTAAGGTTTTTTGGTCGAATTACACTTATCCAATAGAATTAGAACTTGTTTTAGGGTAATTATAATATCATTTTTACCCTTAATTACCCTATTTACTTTTAACCATGGTAAAAAAAGTGAAAAGTTAATTTTAAAAAAAATTATTTTCATCATATTGAAACAAATGTTATTTATTAAATCAACCATGTCTCTCAAAGTTTTTATATTCAACTCATTGAAGCAGTAAAATTATGTTTTATGCAAATTTACTAACGTGCCTAGACGTGGGTAAAAGAGGTCAAAAGTTCAATATAATTTTGTACATCAAATTTAATTATAAAAAGAATCAAATTAATTAAATTGAACATATGTAGGTATTATATATATATTTTTAGTGAAAATAAATAAAAATAAAATAAATAATAATTTAAATAAAAAGTCAGTTTTAAATAATGACACAATGTTTTTAACTATTCATCAAAAATTGAATGTTTTCAGAATAATACCAAGAAGTCACCCTATGCTAATTTTTATATTCCTAATTCCAAAATGAATCTATTTTAACAAAATAAAAACTTATTATTTTCATTTATTAATTTAAAATTAATTCCTGTTGTCAAAACCAAAAAGTCGGTTTTAAAAAAATAAAAACTATCAAAAGATTGACATGTTTTTATGTCCAATTTAAATGTAAAATTACTTATAATGACCTATTATGTATTAAATTATAGAAATATAATCTAATTAAACATCCAAACCATTAAAATTCATAATTTATCGCAATAAATTATTTAGATTAAAAAATTTGTTTTCAATAAAAACTTAGTATTTTTCACTATTCATTAAATTATGAAAGTTATCATAAAAGTACCAAAAATTTATCAAAAATTATTTTTTATGTCCCACATCTAAAGAAAAATTTAATTTCATTAAATTTAATATATAAAATATCCAAATATTGTTTTTAAAAAGTTTTCAACATTAAAAGGAGGAAAATTGAATTTTTTTAAAAAATAATAATTTTATCTGAAAAATTGAATTTGTTCTTTTATTATCTCTTAGAATCACATAATATGGATTCTAAAAATATATAGATTATATAAGATTCATAATTAAATTAATACTATTCATAATCGATTTTTGAACGATTAGTTTAGTAATTTGTGGTGCGTTTGAACTCGGTGTTGCGTGTAGCTCAAGCTATTGAATTAATTTAAGGAGATAACAAAGTATGAAATATAGGGCTGTTACATGTAGTGTTAGGTCATGTTGGTGGATATTCCATTTAATGATTTTGTGAATATAGTAAGTCATCTTCTCTTTGTTTCATCCTACCCTATACTGAAATCTTTTTAATATAGATTAATAATTATCAAAAATGATCTAGTTATTATATTCTATCTCATCCTCCTCCCACCATTGTCTTTTGATTGTACTATGGATATATTTTTTCTTCGATTTATGTTCATATTTTTTTTGCTCCCTCCACATGCATGGGATGGTGGTGGTTCCAAAAGGATGGTGGCATTTCTTTGGTTGCATGACAATGGTGAAGTGGTGTTGTAGAACACTTCATAAAGATCCTCCGACATCTAGGCTTCGAAGTTGCTTGATTATTCCCAAAATGGATTTTTAAGGGTCATATCTTCCTCTTAAGATGATCCAAGACATTAAAGTGCTTTATTAGTGGAAAATGGATTGATGTTAAGCTTCCATGGCAGTAGAGGTGGTGATCAATGGAATTGTAGCAGTGTTTGAGTCAATGTGGTTTGGTTGTGAGTGGTGGAGGATGAAATCTCTATGTGTAAAATGCATTAGGGACCCGAGTCAATGAAGTTGATGTCAACCTGGTTAAAAATGGTCATTTCATCTATTATGTTCTCCCATATCGAAAAGGAAAATGGGCACACAATGGTTTTTTATTCAATTCTTTGGCTTGGCCTTATGAATACGTCAATTAGTAACACCCTACAACATCAACTTGAATAAATAGATACTTCTCACATAACTGAACTTTTAGTTTCCTTTCCCCAATGATGTCTATCTCTCCGTTCTAGAACTCGTTTCACCTATCATGTGCATGGCCAGTTAAAATAATAATCAGTAATTCTAAAAAATCATAAATACCAATGCATTATATATATATTTCCATTAACTTCAATGTTCAATTTCATATAATTTGATAAAAAAGATTATACATAGAACCTCCATGCATGAGATTTAATGCAGACACCCTCTACTCCAGATCCAATCACCTCATGTCTGTTTAGCCATATCATATAATAATCCTGACCTCTAAATAAAATTCAAAAAAAAATAATCTCTCTTATAAATTTAATCATATTCAAAATTTAATTTGAAATTTCCAAAAATATTAAAAATAAAATAATTTCATGTCCATATTCCATAAATTTCCATTTAAAATAATTGAAAATTTCTAAATCCTTGGTAGAGGAATCCCAAACCCCTTGATGTACTAGATTTAATGATGGATATCCCAGATCAAGCTTGTATATCCTCATGTTGTATTAGGTGGTTTAAATAATTATCATGAATTATAAATAAAATTCAAAATAAAAATACATTTTTTGGTATCAATTTAAATTAACTTCAATGTTTTATTTTAAATTCACCAAAATATGATAAAATAAAGAATTTCATGCTCTTAGTTATTAAAAATACATTTAAATCATTAAAAATTGAAAGATAATTGGAGGGGAATCCCAAATGCCTCCATGAACATTATTTAATGAGGTATCTCCCAGATCATGCTTATTTCACCTCATGATTTCTTAGCAGGTTAAAATAATAATCACTAAGTATAAATAGAGTTCAAAATTAAAATAAATTATTTTTCATCAATTAAAACCATCATTATTGTTTTTGTAATAATTTCTCATAATTTTATAATAAAATTACTTCTTGTTCATTTTCATTAAAAAACATTTATAATCATTTATAATTTTTAAGGGTGTGGGAGGGTATCCCAAATGCCTCTGTGTAAGAGATTTAATGATTGCTCTCCTAGAATGAACTCAGTTTAACTCATGGTGGCTCACCTAGTTTGAGTAATAATTATGAAGTATAAATAAAATTTTAAATATAAATACATTAATTTTTTATAAATTTAAATCAAATTAAATCCATTAGTGGAAATTTCCCAGAATTTCATAAAAAACAATTTCCTGTTCATATTCAATAAAAATCAATTTTAAATCACTGTAAATTTCTAAAGGCATGGGAAGGGTATCCCAAATGCCTAAAATCATTGGATTTAATATAGGCCCTCCCAGATTGACCTCGGTTCACCTCATATTGGATTGGATGGTTTAAATAATAATCATGTATTATAAATAAAATTCTTAATACAAATACATAATTTTTTATCATTTTAAATCATATTCAATGTTTTAGTTTTGATTTCCAATAATTTGATAAAATAATGAATTTGATAATCATATTAATTAAAAATCCATTTAAAATCATTTAAAATTGAAAAATTCATAGGAGGGGCATCCCAATTTCCTCGAAGTAAGAGATTTAATGATTACTCTCTAGACACAGGCATGGTTCAACTCATGTTTTCTTGGATGGTTCAAATAATAATCATGCGGCATAAATAAAATTCCAAATATAAATAAATCATTTTTATCAATTTAAATAAACTTAACCATTTCAGTTTGAAATCCATTAATTTGATAAAAAAATTCATGTTCATTCATATTCAATAAAATTATATTTAAAATAACTGAAATTAGTAAAAGGTATCGAAGCAGCATAAAAAATGCCTCCAAGAATGAGACTTAATTCTAGGTCTCCTAGCTTGAGCATGGTTCCCCATGTGTGGGATGATTATAATTTGTGTTAGAAAAAATATAGTATTCCTACATGAATGGGATTTCATGATAGCTCTCCTGGCCTGAGCTCGGGTCACTGCATGTCAGCTAATTATAATTTTGGTAAGAAACTTTTTAGTATTCATCAGATAAAAAAACATTTATATTATTATGACTAGTAGAATATTATGATTGTTCATCATTTATATTTCTTCTTGGAATAGGTAAGAATATTTAATTTCATGATACTATGCACATAACATAGTAAGGAAGAATGTTGTGTAAGAAAAAACTAGAACTGTGAAATCTAACAGGTCTCAATAGGTGGAAGACTCTCTTAGTTTTACAAACCATTATCAACAATAGGAGAGTGTCTTCATAGATAGTATAAAGATATAGTTATTTGTTGTAAATAATGTACTATAAAGTTAATATAGTGCTTTTTATGTGAAAGGGTACTTCCTAATTTTCATATCCGCATTTAATGTATGAATTTCTAGTGGTTGTGTGGTCTGGATCATTTTCAGATCATGCTATTGACTAGCTACTCTTACATAGTAGTGAACCTTTTAAAAATTTCCTGTGCCAATATTTACTAGTTTAATATTATTATATGTGATATGGAAAATTGAATAAGAGAATATAGATCCTAACAAGTCAAATAGGTCAATGGATAAATTTTGAAATTGGATTAAAAATTTTCCAACACTTATTCACCCCCCTCTCAGTGATAGGCCTATCCCAAACTGGTCCTTTCACATGTATCGAGGAAAGTTTCACCTCTGTTATATTCTCTTTATGAATGCTATTAACTTTTGAAGTCATGAGTTTCTTTTCTAACTCATCAATGAAGTTTAATTTTGGTGAATATTTAGTTACCTTGGACCAAATTTCTATATCAATAAAGACCATGTTGATTTCGAAAATGAGAGGATATTGTTGAATAAGTAGTAACACTTATATAAATTATAGGATGTATTTATTTCCCCATTCCTTGTTTAAAATGAAAACATATCAGGCATGGGATGTAATTAGAATGTGGATCATGTTCCACCTAGAATATGGATAACCTTCCATCATCTAGTGATCATGTGTTACATGTTATTACATTTATAAACTTTCTGGAAGATGAAAATGTTAACACAAGTGGTGATGATGATAATCTACGACATCAAATTAATTATCAGCTGATTGATTAAGAGTCATTATTCATGGTATTTATTTATAAATGGGGTCCATTGTTTGTGGAGTCTTTAAATTTATATATGAAGATATCACCCAGCTGGAAGAAGATGATGATATTTGGGAGAACAGCTCCCAAAAATAATTCTTAAGTGTCTATAGATCTCATGATTGGTTTGAACCATTGAATAAAAAAAGAGGGAACTTGAAATATGTTTCTAAAAACTTCAAAAATAATTTTAAGTGAAATAGGGAGTTTAAAATACTTTAGAATAAATATCCATTCACATGAAGAGGTATTGAAAAATAGCATTGATGTCAATGTTTTATAATTAGAAGAATTATCCATTAACATCAAGGAACATGACTCATCGGTTCAAAACAAAGTTAAGATACATGAAGATAATATTGGATGAATTATAAAGGCTTGTTATGAGAATATTATTATGATCGAGGATCAAAAAATCATCCAAAAATATAAAATATCTATGATGGATAGCTCAGTTGGCCAATATTGAGAAGATTCATATTGAAACATCATAAATCAAGGAGTTGATAGCTACTGGTACTCAATTATCATAGGAGGATTAAAAAGTTAAAAGACTACAAATATGAAATAGGATGGTTATGACTCCATTTAGTGATCTATCACAAGTATCTGAGATGAAATAGGTACAATCCAAATCAAGTTGTACTATAGTTTCTAAACCTATTATCATGAATAATAAATGTTTTAAAACAAAATATGAACAAGTATAGATGAATAATGATGATAATAAACCTACCATTATGAATAAGGTTGATTGTACATATGTGTTTTAACTTGGTTCCCCAAATAGAGAAAAAAATCATGAAGAATACGAGACAATCTGATACAAAACATATCAAGAAATCATGATTTGCGGGTAAATGACGGTTCTGTAATAGATTTGCGAATTGTGTGTTAAATTGTTTGTGAAATCATCAAAATTTAAAATAAAAAAAAGACAATGTCAAGAGGATAAATCCCTAGAATAAAAAGAAATATCCATAGGTCCGGAAGAATCACTATACTAAAAACAGATTTGGAATGCTAGATAACATCTGTGATTTATAATGGTAGTGGTCACATGGGTAGTACATTCTCATCCCAACATGTAACCAATGTTTATAAGAAAATAATACTAATAAATATAATAAGGAATAAAGAAGAAAACTTGGGATGAAATCAGAAGAATATCATGAACATAAATCCTCCTAGGAAGGTGCCAATGAAGAATGGTGATAAATCTATGTATTATAAATCAATGTATTTATAGCACAGAGATTCCAAAAGAAGTACTATGAGGGATGACAATATGAAGAACCCATGTGGAAGATATAAACATGAACCGACAGTTCCTAATGACATATTGGTTACCTATCCTAATAACATGGAAATAAGAATAAAAATGGAAGATTCCCATGATAAAGATATTTAAAAATAGTAGAAAAATTTCTCATATGATGAATACAAATTGAATGAGGGGTTTTCAAGAAAATTCAACTCTGGTGTTAAAGAAGTTCTTTATGAGAGATGAAAGAAATATGGTATCATTGAGAAAGGTTGATTGACCTTACTAACAGAACATGGAACATTCAAAAAGAGGTGTATTAATGTATCATACATTAAGGTTCTTATGAATAAAAATTATCCCCATAAAGAAGAAGTGAATGTGAAGTGATCCTTATTTCCTTAACAAAAATTATAAAATAGGATAAGATTTGAAAGCATGAAGATTGGATAAAAAGGAGAACCTTGTTTGAAAATATTATCCTAACCATTATATTATTATTATTGGATAAATGAATATCCACATTATTCCTTTAATATTTGAGAATTTTATTTATTATTATAATGTAGGGAATTTTTTGTGAAACATGTTCTTAGGGGGAGAACCTAAGAAGTAGTAGGTGGTGTCAATTCTTGATATCTATGCTGAAGAAAATGATAAACATGAATGATTAATCAATTAATATTTAAATAAAAATATGATTTAGGGTCTCCCTTGATAATGTTAAATAATGTGATTTACTATTTACATGTTTCCTAGATAAAGAAGATTCCATCTTGGTTTGATGTTATTTCATTGTATTCTGAATAAAAAATGTTCTAGAAATAAATCCTTTTTGAAGTTGTGATAGTTTTAAAAAATAGACTATCACATGTTCATGACTCATTTGGTTGTATTCTCTATAGTTCATTTTGTAGAAATCCAATCATTATTATATCAAACCGTATGAATAAATTGAGAAATGTTTCCCCTGAGGTGATAAAAATGAAGAAGCATCTATAATTATTATTTCAATTAATATAAAATATGATTATATTGGAAATTGAATGAAGATCTATGTATTGGAAAAGATATGCCACTCTTAATCTCCAATCCTTGTCATCAATAATAATTAAAAATTTTAAAAGGGGATTAATTAAATTAATCAATGGAATAATAAATTTGGAAGTCCCCTAAGTTCTCTTATCCTACCAATTTCACTTGAATTTTTTTGTTCTATTTAACGAAGTGAGTGGAGGCATTTCAGGTTGATTGTTCTTAAAAAGAATAATATCATATTTAGTGATATCATACTAGAATTAATGTGAATAATTCTTGAATAAACATATTTTATTTCTCATTTCTTAGTGTTTCATGATCAGTTGGTAATTGGAATCTTTTTTGTCTAAATAAAATCCTCTAGTTTCTACACTGATCACATATAAAGTTGAATTTGAGTAAAATGATGGATGGCACATTTCATAAGATTGGACTGATAACCCTTTTCCTATGAACATTTTATTTCTTGTCAATAAGGGTGATTTAATGTTAAATGAACGTTTGAAAGGTATAGAGGAAAGATAAGTTAATAGTTCCATAGACTGAAACATTCTTTTGGAAAGAAAATTGATGGTATTTCCAAAAATACGATCATGAACCCCTCCTCACAAGGTGTACCCCTACTAGGCCAAAAATGTGATAAGCTAGATAATGAACCCTGAGTCTAGCCTCTAGTATGCCACGGGTTGGTAACTAGCACCGAGGGTATTGTAAACACACAAATGGGAGGCATTAACCTCTAAGAGAAAACTTGAAAAAGCGATAGATAAGACATACACCAACCAACTACAAGACATGACTGAAATATAAAATAAAACCCAAGTACCAATATGTAATGTCATGAAAAACTACTACAAACAAAATGAAAAAACTGAAAGTACCAAATTAAAGTAAAAACAACATCAACCGTTAAGCCTGAACAGCTCCTTCAACCCCAAGCTAGTAGTAAGCAGCACGATCTGTAAACTACTCCAAGTGACCTGGAAAATAGTTTATATATTCATTGGTTGAGTATAACAGTATACTATGTAGTATCTTCCCTAGATCCTATGGTGTAAATGTAAATAAATCATGCTAAATCACAGTGAACAACAAGTGAACTAACTCATCACCTAAATAGGTATATTACGTTCCCAGCTTCACCATGGATATTATCACCAAGTATCACATACACGAGTATATTATATAATAGGTAATATCAACAGTTCCCTCCTACCACTTCCCCAATGGTTTGCAGGTTTTCCCCAAAATCTCTTGTCCTAAGCATCTCTCTCCAAAAAAGATTTGCCACAGACACCTTGGCATAACAGCACAACATGCACCTCATGCAACAAAACCACCATGTCCACATATGAAAAGTAACCAGGTTGTTTCCGGGAGACCCCACAGCTCGCATAATGTGTATCATTCATCGAGTATTAATCCTCAATCCATTATAAACCATACACCAAGTAAGGATCCTCAAGCCATTACATCTTATACAAGTGACACCAATATTATTAAATAGAAAACTATATCCAAAATATATGTGTCTAAATAACCAGAAGCCATTACAACCCTCTACAATCCTATATGGGGAAAACTAACCATTGTTCCTACTAGAAAAAGTATCTACCAAGAGAATAGAGCGGGGCCATAGGGGGTAGGAATCCATCTATCATCCCACCTTAATGTTTTGGAAAACACCTCCGATGGATTAGAATCCTCAGGGTGTCAGTTTCCCTAACTGATGTGGTGGTGTAGCTTATGGAACCAAAAAAATTACACAATATACTATATATCACAACCACACAATGGGAATAACATAGTCTTAGACCCAACTGCAGCTAATGACTCTCAGACTCCCATCGTCCACTTCTAAGACTAGGTGTCCTATAAGCACAAAACCATTTAAATAGATTTTTTTACATTACTTCATTACATTTTTATCATTTTCAATTTACATTAATTAATTAATTAAGCATTAATTAACCTTTTACAATTACACATTATATTTCATTTTCATCAAACCCAAATTCCACTATTCCATTAAATTGCACCCTCAGCATTGCATCCCAGCAATCTCTAACCCCATGGGTTAACATCATTTATTAAATCATTTATTAAAATTATTATTACATTCCCATATTCCCAGGATTTATAGATAAATATTCTAATCTACTAAACACAAGGGGGCTCAACATGGTCGGTAATTGAACTACCCATCAAGTCCTTGCCACATATAGCAAGATCATAGACCCATCCTCACTTGAGAATCTAAACATGTAAAGCACATGGCATACCCCATGAATCATCACCCCTTTTGGAAGGAGGGTAAGAAAATAAGCTGCCTTGAGTACTGCGGAAAGTAAATAAGAAAAACAACCATCATGAATCATAAAGAATCCAAACATTGACATCCAACCCGTGTAATCGTCTCTGATTTCCTCCTTACACCCATATGCATAAAGGGATGCATATGGCCACTATAGTTGTAAACTGCAGCCACAACCAATGGGACTCTATACCGCCACATATCACAACAGCCATCCAGGCTCACATCACAACACAAGCAGTTGGAAAAAATTCATCATATTTACTGGGCTATTTTCCATTAACCAAGTAATCCATCCTTAAAACACAATGATGTCTCACAAATCATAGCATAAGGCTCATGGCCATTACCTGCAGGAGGGTAACTCAAAACCCTATGATGCATTATATTTTAATCAAATATATGGTTATTTAAACAATCTAGAATTAACCAATTTACTATTTTTTGGTTCCAACTATGGGTAACCTAAATAGAAAGAAATAATAGCCATCACAAATTGATTAAACATGCATACTGCATCAATTTGATTAACATCAAATTACAATGACAAACTGATTCATTTACATGCCTCTTTAACTTTATCAAAATAATTAATCAATTAATTTTGGGTTTAAATTATTTACCAATATCCATCAATAACAAAAATATAAACAAAGAAAGCATAGATATCATATTATCTATCAAAACAAGAAGCAATAACATGGGATCAATATAAATCTATTTATTAGGTTCAAATATTTCTTATCTCAATTAGATTTTGATCCAGTGAGGTAAACATGCTAACTCTACATTTTCATGTAAAAGAAAAGAGAAACCACAAATACATTCCCTCAAAAATCATCTTGACGTTCATTATACGATAACAGAACATCAAAACAGATCACGATCACCTCTCTTGGAGGACTACATCCACACAAGGACGTAGGTAAACCACCACATTGGCGAACACCCATGAAAATTCAGTTAGGAACATGGAGATAACAAGCCACAATAGGGAAAGGAGAAATAGAAGGAGACAAACCCAAAAGAATAATGATAAATCAGACCTTTTATGGATGATTGATCAACACTGTTTGGTTACACCAAAATGGTGGGGGTTCACTTAATGTAAGATGAACTTCAAGGGGAACAAATCCAAGTAATAATATTTGATTGTACGAATCCTATGGAAGGAAGGAAAGGTTTCAGCATCTCGCACTAGAGAACTAGGAAAAAGAATAAAGGATCAAGACATCTCATCCCTTTAGAATATTTAACAGAGAAGCGGTTTATGATACACTAGATTTTCCATTAAAAGAGGGTCTCATTAAACCATGAGGTTTGACAAAGAAAAGGAATCCCAAACCATAGGAGAATTAATATAGGAGTTATGGTCTTTGAATCGACCATAAATCCATTAAAAAAAGAATCTTTATTCTGTTTTCTTCAATAAAACATTAAATTGGTGAATCTAGAAAAATATTGAAATTTGGAAAAGGAAATAGGAAATTGTATCTATGAGACATTAACTATGAGATAATAACTGTGAGACAATATCTGTGAGATACTAACTCTGAGATGGTAACTGTGACACCATTTCTGTGAAATAGTTTCCGGGACACCATTTATGTGACACCATTTCTCTGACACCGCTTCTGTGAAACTATTTCTATGACACCCCTTTTGTGACACAGTTTTTGTGAGGCTGTTTCTATGACACTGTTTGGGATTTTGGAAAAGGAAAAGTGACCCTATTTCATGAAATTGTTTGGAATTTTGACAAAGGAAATGTGACATAGTTTGATGAAACATATTGGAATTTTGGAAAAATATTAGTGATGTTGTTTTATGAAACAACATGGAATTTTTTAAAAGGAACTGTGGCACAGTATCATGAAATAGTTTGGATTTTTTTCAAAGGAGTAGTGACACCATTTTATGAAATTGTATAGAATTTGGGAAAAGGAAAGGTGACACAATTTCATGAAACAGTTTGGAAATTTGGAAAATTGTTGGGTATTGTCACCTTGACCTCCAAGAAAAACTCAAACACCAGATTTTAACAAGGAATGTACCAGATATGTCTCGTCCATTACATCATATTCCTCTCAAAAAGTTCTCAACCCCGATAATCCAAAACTAACCCAAAAGGAAAAAGAAAAGGGGTCCTAACAACCACACATCTAGATACATCACAAAATAGAGAATTCCATAATAAGAAACATAAAAAAATTTCCTTATAAATAACAAAGGTCTATAACCAAAAAAAAAAATTACATGAAAAGTGTTAAATATCAAAAAACTCAAGGTAATGATCACATATCTATGAATTTCATTCCCATGTAGTATTTTCTATGCCATCGTGTTGGCACACGACATGAATCAAGGAGATACAACACCCACACAACACATTCTCTTTGCGGTCTAGGATTTCCACAGGCCACTCATCAAAGGTTGAGTCTTCATTAAAATTGATATCTACCCAATCGATTATATGAGATTCATCATGAATACAATGACAGATCTGCGACACATTAAAAATATTGTGTATCGAACTCATTAGTGGGGGAAGTGCTACTCGATACACCACAAATCCAACATGATATGTCACCTCGAAGGGACCACAAAACAGGGATACAACTTACCCCCATGACAAAACATTCTCTACCCACGACGGGGAGTCAACTTAAAAAACATTTTATCCCCAACATAACACTCAAAAATATCTCCTACTATGATTGGCATATGATTTCTAACGATCCTGCACTGTATTCATCCTCCCATGAATCACATGAAACATCTAAGTTATATTCTCTACTATTTCCGGTATGAGAATTGCTGACTCTTCTAACCAAGTTCAGCACAACAGATAACAGAAAGGTCTTCCATACAAGGATTCAAATGGCTTCATACTAATGTTGGAGTGAAAAATATTATTGTAAGAGAACTGCACCAAGTGTATGTTCCTCATCCATGAACCTCCAAATTCTAGGACAGAAGAGTAAAACATGACTTCAAGAGTCTAGATAGTGTGCTATGTCTAACAATCTATCTGTGGATGAAAATTATTTCTAAGGAATATCTGAGAACAAAAAACATGCTGGAGACCTATCCACACCCTAGAGGTAAAATTTGGATCTCGATCAGAAATGATCGTCCCAGAGACTCTATGGAGTCTCACCACCACCTCCAGATATCACCTCAACAAAACTCCCACTAATCTCGACTCCATGATAAACAAAAAGTGGGATGATTTTATTAAATGATAAAATACAACCATAATAGCGTCCTGAGATCCACAAGATAGAGTTAAACTAGTAACAATGTCCCTTGAGATGTCCTCCCACATCCACTGAGGAATATATAATGGATGGAGAAAATCATCGGGGACACGGTGCTCGACAATCACCATCTAGCATACCAAACATCAAGACACAGACTCTATAACATCATGCTTTAGCCCAGTCCACTAAAATTGTCTTTTCAAGCCTTGGTTAATATTTGTCATGCCAGGATGCACTGCTAATGGAAAACTATGGAACTCTCTATGAACCATCTCATGCATCACCAAAGGAAAAAATAGCCTTCTGTGATACAACACTTAGTGTTGTTCATCCACCGACCAACCATCATGGGCCTCACCATAAAAAACATGGTCTCTCTAGACCTCCACCTCTAGATCCCCAAAATGGGACTCTACCACTGGCTTCACTAGAGATGATTGCACCATCATTGGAAAAAGAGAACCTCTATCCCTAGTTTCTCCCATATCGAAATGTAATGTTGAATTTCCTTCAACCACTCTTCATGAACCACCATATTCATGCACTTCATCACTACATGAATTCATTCTTAGAGCATGAGTTACCACATTTCACATTCCCATGGTATATTATATTTGGACATTGTATTCTTGGAAGAAATCCATCCACCGATATTGTCGCATGTTCAAGTCATAATAGGATAAAACATACCTCATGCTCTTATGATCAGTGAAAAAATCAAAGCGCTCTCCAATGAGGTAATATATCTACAACATCCGAGAAAACACCACTGCCACCAAATCAATATCACGGGTGTAATTGTTACGTTCATGGGGAAGTAACTGCCGAGACCCATTAGAAACAACTAATCTCTTCTACATCAGATCATAGCCTCACCCCAGATTTAAAGAATCATAGAAAAGCTTAAAACGAACTCCCTTTTCTGGAAAAAAACGAATTGGAGAACATATTAACTTCTACTTCATATACATGAAAGATTTCTGACACTGATCAATCAACATGAACACCCGATACTTCCTATTCAATGTTGTCAGAGGAGTAAAAACCCGAGAGAAATTGGAATAGAACCTTCGGTAGTAGCTTGCATGACCAAGGAAACGTCGCACATATGCCACGTTCATGGGGGGTACCCATGAAAAAACTACTTCTATCTTTTATGTATCCATATATACTCCATACTGGGATGACAAATTCCCCATCAAATGGACTTCTCAAGCACAAAACACACACTTTGACAACATCCCAAATAGTTCTTGTTGATGAAGAACTCCCACAACAGTGTGCAGATGCTCTGCATTCTCCTCCGTAGATGTAGAGTACACAAAGATGCCGTCGATGAAAACCACCATGAACATATGCAAGAACTCACGAAACACAGAATTCATCAATCCCATAAATACAATTGGAGAATTTTCCACCCCAAACAACATTACAATGAACTCGTAATGCCCAAGACAACAATGGAATGCAGTCTTTGGGATAACCTCCACCTTCACATGCATCTGATGATATCTTAACCAGAATTCGATCTTAGAGAACCAACTTTCACCCTTCAGTTGATTGAATAAATCATAAATATCTGGAATAGGATAGTGATTCATCACTATCACTTTGTTTATGTGATTATAATCGATACACAACAAAAAATTGTAGTCATCCTTCTTAAAAAAAATAGTGCACCCCACAGTGATAGACTCGACCTAAAAAACAGCATTGTAACAGACCATAATATTATCTACATAGCTCTCGTAAGTCAAAAGGGGCTATCCAATATGGAGACAAAGATATTGAAGATTCTCCTGGCAATAGCTCGATCCCAAACTCGATCTCTCGTCGAGGGGGTAATACTACAACATATTCTGTAAGGACATAAGGGTAATCCTCTACGACCCTGGGAAACGCCAACAGCAAAACCTCTGAAGAACTCCGCATAATCTAAGATATCAAGGATGATAAGGATGAAACATGCCTCTAACCCATCGGAGGGTCTCGCTCACAAATAAACATCGCTAGCTCTCCATCATCATTGAAGAACACTACCCTCCTCCTAAAGTGATCCATGATAGATTGAACTGAATACAACCCATACACACCAAGGATTAAATCATATGGTTGTATCCATAAACATAGGAAATATCCAAAATATTAGTGTTTCCCTAGCACTAGCTCATTGTCTCTACATAAATCAACCAAGTCATCTCAACCTCCAACTGCCCTAGTCAACTTCAAGGGAACTAAAATCTTCTCTATGTCAAGTCCCAAGGAATGGACAAGGGAAGGTGATATGAAGGAGTGTGTTTATACTGAATAAAATAGGGCATAAAACCATGTAGAAAACAATTAAAGGTTACCTTGAACGAAGTCTGGATTGCCTGGTACTAGCAACACTAAACCATGAAGCGAACCATGACCTCCTCCATGACCTCTCTGACCCTGATGAAGACTGCAAACATGGTTTTGGTTGTCTATATGAGGATGGGGAGAGTCATGGAGTAGAAAACCTGGTGCACGATGACCACTATGAAAGGATATTAACTCTTTCTACTGATGGACTCAACATACATAAGAAAAAAAGCATTGGATCTCTTGGAATAGGCATAATATCTTCCACCCCCAGTGAATCTAGATGTTGAGGGATGGGACCTACCCCCAGCCGAATGGAAAACATTCTGCATTGAGAATCGGGAACCGCAGACCATAGCTCTACTTCATGAATAATCATGATCAATCCCCTATCATGATGATCTGGTTCTGGCCAAGGTCCTCTAATCGACCTCTGCCATCTCTAGCACCTTAGCATATCTATTAAACTAAAACTGGGTGACCTAGAAATGGATCTCTGTATGAAAAGCCTCCTCAAAATTCATCACTCTGGCCTCCTCATTTTGAAATAGGTTTGAGGCATATTGTAAACGGTTACTGAAATATATTCCAACATCTTACACACTATACCTCCCTTGTCGTAGGGTAATAAGATCCTGGAGACTGGACGCCTTCACATTCGAAGATAGAAACATGACTCTAAAATTTCCTCATAACTCCGCCCATGAGATCACCAACTCCTTGTGAATTTTGATGAACAAGAACAACCACTTCCTCACTACTCCATGCAGCATCCTCACAACCAAAGTCACCCAGTGATCCTTCCATGAATAGATCAAACTGAAGCCTATGTAAACCATCTCCGATCATTATTCTGTGAATGCATTTGAAATGGACCCCTTTTACTTTTTTATATTTTGGGGATGAAACTTGTGGATTTTCATCCTCCATGTGTCGTCATCGTCAAACTCTACCATGCATCGATCTACTGGCACAAACTTCTAGACATATTCTACGTGAACCTCATGAGGATATTGACCTAGATCCGTACATGAAAAATAACAAACAATTAGAGATCCTAGATAGGGTATATGGAAGACTCAACATTAATCATTAAATTTTTTTCATTTATTCTTTTTAGATTAACATATCCCAAGGATTACCAATTCAAACACAGGAGCAAAAAGGACTGACTCATTATCCTTTACTAGGTCTCTACCCTACAACTAGCATCACCTTGTTTAGTTTCTGTTGTAATCATAATGGTCCATGCATTAGATTAAAGGGGGCCCTAAACACCTATGACGTTGATGGTCTATAGTGTTTACATCACTTGCTAAACATGGATGACATTGTTTCCCTACCAACCTAGGAAACCTTACCTATACCATACAAAAAACTCCATCCTATCTCTCAACCTTGCCTTTGATACAACTTTATCATGACCCCCTCCGCATAAGGTGTACCCCTCCTAGACAGTCAATGTGATAAGGGAGATAATGAAACTCGAGTCCAACCTCTAGTAGGCCCCGAGTTGGCAACTAGCACCGAGGCTATAGTAAACACACAAATGGGAGGCATTACACTCTAAACGAACACATGAATAATTGAGAGATAAGAAAAACACCAATAAACTATATGCCATGAATGGAATATAAAAAAAACCCAAGTACACATATGTAATGTCCTGAAAAACTACTACAATCGAAAGGAATAAAATTCAAGTACCCAAGGAAAGTAAAAAACAGTAACATCCCAAAGCCCGAATAGCACCTATAACCCAATGCTAGTAGTAAACAACCTGATATCCAACTTGATCTAGGTGACCTGAAAATAGTTTATATATACATAGGGTGTGTATAATAGTATAATTAGTAGGATCCTATTTAGAGCCTCTGGTGAAATTGTAATGAATGCATGCTAAATCAGAGTGAACAATAAGTGAACTAACTCATCACCTAAACAGGTATACTATGTTCCCAAACTCACCATGGATAATCTCACCGTGTATTCAGTAACAGAGTATATAATATTATAAATATTATCAATGGAACCTTGCTACCACTTCCCGAATGGTTTTCCGCTTCTCCCCAACATCGCACGTCCTAAGCATCTCTCTCCGAAAAGTCTTGCCTAAAAGCACCTAGTCGTAGCACCACAACTGGCACCTCATGCTACAAAACCACAACGTCCATGTAATCAAAGTAACCATCTATCTTCTAGGAGCCATCATATCTCGCATAACATGTATCATACATTGGGTATTAAACCTCAAGCCATTATAGCACATAAAAAATCTAAGGATCCTCAAGCCTTTACAGTCTATACAGTTCACATATATAGTAGTCCATTAAAAACTATCTCCAAAATATATGTGTGTATATAACCACATTCCATTACATCCCTCTACACACATATATGAGGAAAAGTAACATTTTTTCCTACTAGAAAAAGTAACTACCAAGCGATGAGAGTGGGGCCAAATGTGGTAGTAAGTCATCCATCATCCCACCAGAATGTTGTGGAAAACACCCCCCCCCCCCCCGGGATCAAAATCATCAAGGTGTCAGTTTCCATAACAGACAGGGTAGGGTAGCTTATGGAAACACAAAAAGTACATATAATACTATAGCTCACAACCACAATTTAAACATAACCTAGTCTTAGACCCGACTATATATAACATTTCTCAGACTCATGGCCTCCACTTCTAAGACTATATATCCTATAATCACACAACCATTTACTTAGATTTTTTAAATTAATTCATTCCATTTTTATCAGTTTCACTTTATTTTAATTAATTCTTTATATATTTATTAAAAATTAAAATTTTCAAAATGTATTTCATTATCATCACATCCAAATTCCATTTTTCATTTAAATTTAATCCTCGGAATTGTGTCCCAACAAGCTCTAACCCCATGGGTTAACATCATTTATCCAATCATTTATTAATAATATTATTACATTCCCATATTCCCAGGAATTCAAGATAAAAATTCCATGTTACTAAACACATGGGGGCTCAACCTGGTGGGTAGTTGAACTAATCGTCCGGTCTTTTCCACTTATAGAAAGAGCGTAATCCCATCCTCCATTGAGAAGATAAACATGTAAAGCATGTGGCATACCCCATGAGTCTTCTCCCCTTTTGGAAGGAAGGTAAAAAAACTAGTTTCCTTGTGAACTATGAAATTGTTAACTTGTGGAATATTGATATTGTAGTTTTCATGAAGTATAAGAATTCCATATAATTAGTTCTTGAAGGGTAGGTGATAATGAAATTGTTAGGTGGATTTATATTTGAAGATAAATAGTGAAGGGATTGAAGTATTGTATACTATAGTTCTATGTGTTGATGTGTCCATGCATTTAATATTGAATTCCATTATATACTATGTTTTTTAACTAAGTAATTTTTTGGGGTTTATTTAAATTTATGGATATCCTACTATGTTGACCGGTCAGCCACAAACAATATCTTATATGGGACACTGGGTCGATTGCACCAAAAGGAGGCCATCCAGGCTAGCACGCAGGTGGCATGGAGTGTCGTATGTATGCTATGTCCATGACTAAAGGCATGTATGATATGTGCCAATATCCTACAAAGAAGTGGGCATTAAGATTTCCCACAGAATTAGTATGGGGAAATACTTGGAGGGGGATATGAGAATTTTGAACCTCTCTATGTAGTACCAGATTTATATATCATGGAGAAACCGATAGATCTTTCAATGTGGGATGCGTTTCTATGAACATTGTTCACTGTTATAAATAATTGG
Source organism: Viscum album (assembly GCA_963277665.1). NCBI lineage: Eukaryota > Viridiplantae > Streptophyta > Magnoliopsida > Santalales > Viscaceae > Viscum > Viscum album. Next base: position 1,586,565,028 of record OY728151.1, on the reverse strand, counting down.
AGTGATCGGTGGGTTTTAGCACACCCCAAGACCTGTTGATTGAAACAATCACTATCTAGATTGATCATCCACAATAACCTTCTCAACTATATATAACTTCTTAATAACTACACTTTTTTCATTATTTCCCTATTGAGATTTCTTATTCTAAAGAGTCATCGTATTTATAGAATCAACATGAAGTACTCTATTCTGATAATTAGAGGTATTCTACTTCGTTCCTCCCGTCGAATCATATAATATCTACAAAAGATGGGATTTTTCCCATTCCACTGACCTTAGAGCACTACAAAAAAAGTAGTGAAGATTCCCCATATAATTACAATTAAGGAATTCTCTAGGTGGTTTTTTTCACCCTTGATGCATGTGGGCGAAGGAACCACATTGAAAACATATGAATTTTCTGTTAGGTCATGGGGGAAGGTTAACTTATCAAGCTCTCTAATTTTGGTTCATACTCCCACCTTGGAAATATGTTTCCCTGTTCCGTTTTCTCCCAGCATCATTGTTCCCACCATTTTCAATAGGTATCAACATAATTCTTCCCCATGTTTTACCGGGGATGTCTCTTTCATCCACCATCACTCTATTGACTATATATGTATAATCAATTACAAAGAGAATGACAATATTCAATTAAATTTGTTTCCATATAATCAATTCAAAAATGTGTTCCTTAAAGGATGCACTTAAAACAAATTCATGTGAATATCATAAAAAATTAATAACTTTTTCAACCTACTCTATCAGAGAAAGGTTCTCCTACTTCGGACTAAAATATTCCATCATTAACTGAATTATGAATGTGCGAGGGTAGAATTTTCTACTCTACTAGTGTGATAAGGAAATACAAAATTTGATTTATCCTTTTTATCCACATATCAGCCTTCTCTATGCCTGAATCACCCTGGAAGATGGGTGGATTCTACTTCATGTATTGGATAGAATGATCCACTTACATTGGTTCAACCTATTTATTCCTTCTATCAACATCATTAAAAGCATGGACTATTTTTTGTACCATTTATTGGTTCACCTATGTCTAAGATGCAACCACATTCTAAGCAGTTTCATCCATTTGGATTCTATGCATGCCTACAGGGTTCCATTTTATAGAAACACAAAAAACCGTATAGTTCGTTCTTTCTAGAAGTTGAGGGCATAAAAATATCCAATTATATCATAGAGAAATTATTACAAAAAATATTTCCAAAATACATCATTTTCCACATTCGACCACTTTTTAAAAATTTCACCATCACTTTGATAATTAACTCATTTTCAAAATAAAATTACCATTTTCTTAAAAAATCTTCCATAAGAATACAATTTCCATATTTAAAAAAAATATACCCATTTACAACAAATCATAAATAATTATTCAAAATGAAATATGTAATCCTAGTAGGACGTTATTTCTATAATGCATGTCATGATATTATCATTGTCTAAACCCTTGAAAATGATATTTCACTGCTATAAGTGTTTCTAAAACACCTATGTAACCAAATCACTAGTAACATGATGTTCAATATAAAAAGGGCAACTATATATTTTCATGATATACATTTCAATTCCTAATAATCAGATTCCTTTCTACCAACCTGACTTATGGAAATAACCTAAATTAATTTCAACTCCAACACTGACACTACTTAAAACAACTGTAATTCAAGGACTGAAAAGGGTTATAACACTTGTTGCACAAAAATATTTGGATGGACCAACACCCATTAAACTCGTAACCACCTTCCCCTCCTCATTTTCTTGAATCGAGGAGGAATTTCTACTTGGAATTAATCAACATCCCCATGGTGACAAATGGTTGAATGAAATTCCAAGGGTTTCAATAAAATTGGGGGATGATTTTCCCATTGAAATTAAAAAAATCACAACCACATATTCCATAAAAAAATCCTCTATATGATTCATGATGAAAATGTAAAATAAAACAAGTTAAATTGTAGATACAAAAACCAAACTAAAAATGGTACCACAACCGAAGACTACAAACATCTATGTACATAGTGGAAAATGAATCCGACAGAAACTTAGTAGACATCAATGACATGACTCAAAGATCCAACATCAAATCAAAGTATCATAGAACACCATTGAAGAAGTGTGATGCTTTCCATTTACTTGTGAATTTTTAAAAAAATCTACAAAAGAACCAAAGTTCCAAAGAATGGATGAGCAATTAAACTTAGTAGACATTCCCCCAATGACTTCCGAACTCATGCCAAATGGGTATAACAAGTTATAAAAATTATATAAACCCATAAATATTATTTTTAATATTTACATAGTTTAAATTGATGCCAACTAGTTTTACACCAAAACAGTTTTCGAAACATAATAGTTTTCTATGGAAAGAAAAAAAATCATTCCATAAACCATTTAGATTCATTTTTGGCTATACTATTCTATAGTCCTCCACACACACACCCATGTACTTTTACTTTATATATGAAGTGAAATTGTGACGGGATTGACGAATAATTATGGATTCATAGAATTGGATGTCACGATTGATAAATTATCCATTTTGTTATCATTTATTATTGGTGAACTGATCCTAAGTTCTAATTAAATGTTTCATAAGTGAAATATTGTTTAGAAAAAAGAATAATGATGATTTGATTTTCCTTGGGATTTATATCAAAAAATGTAAATAAGTAGAGGAATTGAAGAAAATGGAGTATTTTAAGGTTGGATGAAAATAATGAAATGTCTAAATTGAGGAACATTGAGATTTTAGTTTTCATGAAGTAGAACACATCCATATAATTAGTGCATGAAGTGTTAAAGATGAATAAATTGTTATATGGCTTTATATTTGAAGATAAATTCTAAAGGGCTTTATGATTTGTTACGAATTCTTATAATTGGATTTCAACATTGATAAATTCTCCATTTTTTTAAATTTTTATGATTTATGAACTTATACTATGTTCAAAATACATGTGTCTGAAGTCACACATTGTTTACAAAAAAAATACGAAGGATGATTTTTGGTTCTATGTAATTTGTATTCCAAAACGTATAGGAGAAGAGGAATTGAAGGTCATGAATTATTTTAATATTTCATGAGAACCATGAAAGTGTTAAATTTAGAAACATTGATCTTGATGTTTTCATGAAGGAGAACCATGTCATATAACAAGGGTATGAAGGGTTGAAGATGATGAAATGGATAGATGGATTTATATATGAATGGAAATTGTGAAGGGATTAAATAATTGTATTATGGAGTTCTAAGTGTGGATATATCCATCCATTTAATATTGAAATCCATTATATACATTATTTTTTAACTGGATTTTGGTTGGGTTTTTTTAAAAAATTACCGGTTCAGTTGACATTCTAGCCTCAACTGAGAGTTATACAGGACAATGGGTCGACACGTTCAAAGAAATCCATCCAGGAAACCATGAAGGTAGTGTCTAATGTCATGTGTAGGCCATGGGTACCCCCTGAGGCGTACATGATGAGGGATAATATCTCACAAACATGTGGGAGTATATAATTCCAATAGAACAAGAACAGGTCGGTACAGGGATGGGGAGAGGGGAATTTTGATCCACTCCCCACAGTTCTTGATTTATATTTTGTAGATAAACTGAGAAAGGAATCGATCTGGGATAAGGTTTAGTGTGTGGTGTTCACTAGTTTAATTAATTGGATCGATCATGGTTGTCCATCACATCTCATTCCTGATCATTTAAATTCATTTAGTCTGATCTCCCATGACCATTACATTCAAAATAAGTCACATAATTATCACCCAATGCCATCATCATTCTCCTATATTCCCTCAACAACACCATTTTCTTATCAGAGATATCAACAAAACAACCAATGATCAAATAATATTCCAACATGATTATTCTATGGTCTAAATAATTGGACGAACATGATCATAATTTCATGAAACTAAATTTCCATGACTCACAGGAATAAATTCAAGATGAATTCCTTATCTGAACTACAAATGTAGTTGCAGGAGGGCCATTCAACCCGATGAGTTCTACAGATGATCGTCATGAATTTGGGAAGATGAGTTTCATGTGTTTACGAATACATGCATGTGATAAGTACACCATAAATAAACAATCTTATCATGAAGTAAGAACACTATGAAAAGTGCCACATTTTTATGCGTTTTTGAAGAATTAAAATCTATATACTTCATGAATTTAAATATATGATTCACATGGAATAAAGATCAGGATTTTAATTCTTTATAAGTCTATGATCCCTTTACAATAAAAGGAGGTCACCCTCGACCATTAGGTTCTAATACTACTCATATTATTTCATGTGATCACATTTTCAAAAAAAATCTACGAAACCTTGCTTTATGCGGGGAGGAAAAGAGAGTTGTGAAATATTAAGGCCTCATGAATAAGGGGATTGTAATGAAAAAATAGGTTTTCATGAATAAGAATAATAAATGGACAATAAAGGGATTTTTACATACATGTAATTCTTTATTAATGAGTTTATCATCATGAAGCATTCTACTTCCATGAAGAATAAATACCGCGAACAAAAAACTACTGTGTAGACACCATTGTCATGATTTGTGAAGAAGAACTAGTTCCATGAATAATACTACTCAAGACACGGTGCATGAGTTGTTGACAATAACAGTGTTTCATTAAGGTTTTCCACATATAATTCATTACATGAAGATGTTGTGTATCCAGTTGATACACAATTGACAGATAAGAAAAAACCTACATAGTTTGTTTTGTGTAAAGAGAACCAGACATGCACCTAAGTTCATACTTGCTTGAGTGTGATAGTAACTCATATTTCTTGGGTTTTAAAATGACATAATGTGTATGTATGCATATATCATTGATAAACAAGGTTTATAAATCAAAACATGGTTGTTGTATGAAGGGATAGAAAACCAGGGGGAAGATGTTTTGTGTGTTGTTACATAAACAGTGAGGAGTAAGTACAATGTCTAAAGGTCTGCAAATGATTTGAGGAAAAAAACAAAAGCATTAAAGTTTATCTAAAAAAAGATACACAAAATGATAATGATAGAAATATATATGGAAAATTCACATTCTCCGTGCTTGTGTTTGGTTAAGAATTAAATAATAGAAAAATATGATTTTGAGAAATATTATTCATTCATGAAATATCATTGATGGTATGATGAAATTAAGTTGAAAAAACATCTTCTCCACCAAGAAGAATATAGGATAATATATTCAACATTCATTATCAATATTTTTTATCAATGACGAATAATTTATTTGTGATGTTTGTAAGATTGGTTGAACTTCATTGATTTATTTATCACAAAAGAAGATTGTGATTTCAATAAAAATAAGAATATGCAATCTTACTGAATTTTTTTTCACTAAAAAGAAAGATAAGATAAGGGAAGAATATTTTGTGACCAAATTGATATCAAATGATTATAATTTGGGTATGAAATAATTCAGAATTCATTAGTTTACTACACATTTATATAGTTTTGACTGGTAGAAGATGAATATTTTGCAGCTATTAGTTTTATTCTTGGAATAGATGTAAGAGTCACTTGCATACTAGAAATAAAATATTCCACCTTATGATGAAAATTTTAATGATGGTATATTAATAAAATTAAACTCTAGTGTAAAATTAGATCTGTGTGAGAGATATAAGAAATATAAGCTCATTTCAATAGATTGATCAATCTTACTACCATAACAAGAATGACTCCTGAAGAAGTGAAATAATGTGTCAGACATGAAGGCTATTAAGAAAAAATATTCTCCACAAAAATCATAAGAGGATGTGAATATATCCATTTTTCCTCAACATAAATCAAAACATTTGTTTATATTTTAATTAATGAATAATGATTAAAATGAATCAAATTGGTTGAGATGATCATCCCAAAATTTCATTTCATATTTATGAAGTAATGATGATCCACATTATTCCCCTAATCATTTAGTATTATATTTGTGCATATATGTTAGTTATTTTATGGTGAAACATGTTATTAGTGGGAGAACCTAATATGTTTTAACTGTTGTCAATACTTGATAGTTAATCTGAAGAAGATACCATCTTTGAATGATTCCTAAATTGAGATTTAAAAACTATTATGATGGAGGATCATCCATGATAATGTCGAAGAATGTGATGTAGTATTTTGGATATATATGATAGATAAGATTCCATCATGGATTGATCTTATATCTTTATATTTTGAAGAAATATGTTATAGAAGATCATTCATGTTGACATTGTGAATGTTTTCCAATATGAACTTTATCATGTTCCAGATCCATTCTATGGTATTCTCCATACTTTAATTTCATTTAATAAATTGTTGATGAGATCATCCATTATTAAGATAATGAGAAATTATTCCCTTGAGTGGGAGGCAAATTAAAATGCATCTATAATTATTATATCAATTATTAAAAATATTATTATTCTTTAAATTTCATGGAGATCATATCATTGGAAATAATATGTCTCTATTAATATATCATCGTAGTTTGTATAAAAAAAATTACAAAGGAGAAGAAATTTAATTATTCAATTGCTTATAAAATGTTGATGTCTCCCATGGCCCTTTGTACTAACTATTATACTTGAATATTTTTTATCTATTTTTTGATGTTATCATTGGAGTTATAGGTTGATTGTTCCTAAAAGGTTTTATCTCACATTCAATAATTTCCACCAAGAATGAAAGGGAATAATCCTAGAATGAATGTATATGATTTATAATTTAATAAGGTATCATGATCTATTTATAATGGATAGATTCATTGTCTATGTAAAATCCACTTATTTTATACACTAAGCACAACTCAAGAAGAAATAGAGTGAGATGTTGGATCACACATTGGTTAAGCATGGACTGATACCCTTTTTTCATTAACATTGTATTTCCTGTCAATAACGGGGAAATAATTTTAAATTAATGATTAAAAGGTAAAGGGGGGAGATAATATCATTATTAAATTTATTAACACATTAATTTGGATATAACTTTGAACTTATTTCCAACAATAGAAAGGGGGAGTTTGAAGATCACACTTTTTAGGGATTGTATTTTTTGTCAGATTATTTTCATTGGAAAACAATAATGACCAATTAAATATGAAGTTTACATTGATTTAAATATGATGATGAAGATCCAATGTTAATGTAGCTTTGATATGGTCTTCATGTCTGGAAATTAAAAGAAACATGTGAATCTTTTGAAGACATTGAGTTTCATGGTGATTCAGGGAGAATTGTTTTATATTCCTTCATTGTGATTCCTATAGAATTTGTATTTCTTCTGTCATCATGATTCCTCAACAGTTTTAATAGATTCATATCATTTAATTTCATGTTGGATAAATCTTTCATGTTGTTAACTCTGAATATTGAGAAACTAATACTATGTTCAAAATACATGTGTCAGAAGTGATAGATTTTTTACAAAAAAATATGAAATTTAATTTTATGTTATTTGGAATTTATATTCCATAAATCTATATATGAAGAGTAATTTATGGTTATATATTAAATTAATGCTTAATGTGAACCATTAATGTGTTAACTTGTGGAACATTGACATTGATTTTGGCATGAAGGATAACCACACCATATAATTAGTGCATGAATGGTTAAAGAGAAAGAAATGGTTATATGGATTTATATTTGAAGATAAATTGTGAAGGGATTGAATAATTGTTATGGATTCATAGAATTGGATGTCATACATGAGAAATTATATATGTTATTAACTCAAATAAATGGGGAACGGATTTGAAGGTCAAAATAAATTCGTAATAAGAGACACATTGTTTACATTGAATAAGAAAGATGATTTAATGTTCGTTGGAATTTATGTTCCAAATAGTATAGAGGAATAGGAATTAAATTCCACATATTATTTTCATGTCTCTAGAGTTCCATGTGAGTGCTCAATTGAGGAACATTGAGATTAGAGATTGTATGAATGATAACACTTCATTATAATTAGTGCTTGAATGGATAGAGTTGAAGAAAAGGTAAGATGGATTTATCATTGAAGATAAATTATGAAGGTATTGAAAAAATTATATTCTAGAGTTCAATGATTGGATGTGTCCAGGCATTTCATATTGAATTCAATTATATATTTGGTTTTTTCAATAAGAATTTTTTGGGGGTTTATTTAAAAACAATGGACTAAGCTCACTAGGCAGCCTCAACTAAGAGCTTATGGAGGACACTAGGATGACCATGCCAAAAGGAGGTTATCCAGATCATCATGAGAAGGATGAATTTATTTACATGTGTCAGCCATGGTTACTCCCAAATGCATGCATGGTGTGGTCCAATTTTCTGCATTGAGTTCAGATCAGAGGGCTCCTGCAAAACTGGTATGGTACTCTATCGGGGGAGAAATGAATTATGATCCTCTCCCTACAATGATTGATTTATACAGCACGAAGAATAATATAAGAGTGTGTGAATGGTTTATACAGTCTAATTGTTATTTTAAAAGTATTTAGATACACAAATCAATCTACTTTTAGGAAGAAGAAATACCACTAACACACAATTAGAGCGTAAACACTATTGTTGTGCTTCACAATGTAGAACCAGTTCAACAATGCTTACTGATCTATCAATAATTCATGAGTTTTTTACTCTCATGGAGTTTCCTAAAGCTATTCGATATATAATTTTAAAATTAATATATTTTTTATCCACTAGATTCACAGTAGACATTGAAGAACAAACCTACACAATTTATTTGCGCTAAGAGAACCAAAAGTGCTCCTAAGTTCATACTTGCTATAGTAAGAAGAGGAACACATATTGTTTGAGTTTTCATATGAAACCAGGTGTATTAATTCATATATTGTTGATAAAAATGGTTTAATAAAATAAAAAATTATTTTTGTTTGAAGTGAGTGATATTGAAGAGAGGAGAAAGAAGTTTCTTGTGATTTTACATAAATAGTTTGTAGTAAGTGCACTATCTGATGTTTTTCAAATTAATTGAATAATAAAACATTCTATGCATAAAATTTTTACTCAAAAAATATACATAAAATGATATGGATACATAACATGAACACGAACCATGAATTTATTTTGTTAATAATTCTATAGGACAAGAATATGATTTTGTGAAAAATTATTCTTACATGAAGCATCATTAAAGTTACAATGAAATTTAGTTGAACAAACATCTTGTACACCAAGAAAAATAAAAGATAAATGATAATGAATTCATTGTTGATATTTTGTATCAATTTATACTAATTTAATTGTGGTGATGATAAGATGATTTGAACTTAATTGATTTAATAATCATAATGTAATATTGTGATTTCGGCAAGAATAAGAAGAAGTGGGCTTAATGAGTTCTGTTTTTCACTGAAGAAGAAAAAAAAGAAAAAAAATTGTTGAACGTATTGAAATAGAAAGTTTATAGTTTGGGTTATAATGTATTCAGTATTAATTAGTTAAAGACACATTAATATTATTTTTACTGGTAGCAGAAAAAGATTGGGAAACATTCTATTTTTTGTTGGGAAGTGGTAAGAATATTTACATTCATGCTGTGAAGAAAGTAACAATGTGAATAAGAAGTTTATGGGAGAACAATTAAGAACTGTGATATCCAACATGTCTCAATAGGTGGAAGATTCTCTATTTGTTACAAACCTTTGTCAACAAAAAGAAGGTTTTCTTCATAGGTAGTATAGAGATCTAGTTAAGTGATGTAAAAAAATGTACTTCCAATTGACTATATTGTATTCCAAATAAAAGGGTCTTACCTACTTGACGCAACCACTCATAAATGATTTATTTTTTGTGGTTGTGTGGTGAGGATTATTTCCAAACCATGATAAGGACTAGCAACTCTTACTAAGTAGTCAACCTTGTAAAAATATTGTGGGATTTGTCTTTACTACATTAATATTATTTAATGTGGTGGGTAAAATAGAATAAATTAATTGAGAACCTTATAGTTCAAATAGGTAAAGGGTTGAAATGTATAATTGGATTAAAAGATCTCCAATACCGATTCACCACCCCCCACTCTCAGTGTAAGACATATCCCAAACTTGTCCTTTCACATTAATTGAGTGTCTTCTGGAATGAAATGATCATGCGGTGTTTCCAAGTTTATGATTAGTGGTATGTAAAGTTGGAGAGGTCATGAGAGAGAGAGATAAATCATTATGGTGTCATAATATTGTTTGAGGACGATATATATTAGTATTTGATCCTTGATGTAGTGGAATTTAGTCAACAAAAGGGTGATGTTTTTTTCTCAGATTTATCATTCAATCATGGAGTTGGTGAGCTGTTTTTATAGAGATTGTGAAGGCTTATCAGAATTTGGTTTTCAAAAATCTTTTTCTATTCTATCATTCGGTATTAATTTTTGGGATTACCGAGATTTCATTGTACAATTTAATTTAAAGTGGATATTTCAGAATTACCCTATGGGTTTTTAATACTCTGTATTGGAGGGTTTTTCAACATTAAATATCTTGTGTGATTATTTTTTTATTTTTCTTTATATCAATTCCCTATTTAATTGAGTTTCTCAAAAAAATTATCAAGTGATTTTCTCCTGATATTCAGAATCTCCCCCCAAATAGTTATATCAAAGGATTTTTATCGACCATGCAAATTTTAGTGGGAAATTTGGATATTTTCAAAAGGATTGATGGTGCATGAGGTAGGATAGGGTTTGGAAAAAAAATGTAGTTTGAGAGAGATGTATCAGGTCTTACACATAATTATATTCTTCAGAATGTGAGATTGGTGTAGAAAGAATTCAAATTGAATATTTATGTGATGCACTGGCTGCTCGGAATATCGACCAGAGAGAGAAATTTTTTGTCGGTGTTATTGATTGTTTCACAATAATAATCATGTGGTAAATATATATTTTGGGTTTTGGTATTTTTTCAAATAAAATTGAATATTTATATATGGAAAAGACATTATTTTTTGGATCTTTTATTGAGGATGTCATGTTTCTGTTAGAGTTAAAAAGGGCATTGTAATTTTTCTATAGAGGATGATGGTTGGTATGATAAAAATAGTTTTTTGATCCAATTGAGTTTATGGGATGGTATCTCTATTTATGGGATAAATTAGGAGATTGATAGTATATAGACTATGGGTGTTTCCAAATTTGAGATAAGATTGTTTTTTAATTTGATATTTCTTTTATCATAAAATGCAGATTACATTTCATGTTTTACTCATTGAGTGATACATCTTTTTTATCTATTTTGATGAGATAAGTGTATGATTATTAACATGGATGAAACTTGGTAATTTGGAAATTTAAGATATAATATTTTATTTCTTATTTCTATAAGGAAAAATAAATTGTGAGGGCTTTAAAAGGTGAAGTAACTAGTTGCGAACAATGAGGGAGCTCCTCAAGATGTAGTCCACTGGGATCAAGGGGAAACAGGCCACCATGTTTATGGTAGTGAATTTTTCACATCAGTGATGGTGAATAAAGAATCAACCCATGATCTATGATGTGACGGGATGCCACATTTTTGGTTTCATGTACCATGCATTGGGATTCCACAAGTGTGATGTAAGAAAAAATTGATCAACGATTAGGGACATGAATCTACATTATTCATCACTACATGAGGCCCAAATAGTGAATACACTCCAAACATAGTTGTAAAAAAAGAATTAGATATCTCGTACCTCTTTTGTCTCGCCATCTCTAGATAGATATTTCGAAGGTGAGAGAACAACTATATGCATCCATATCCTCATATTTCTTTAAAATATTATTTCACCTGGATGATAGAATGAAATAATGAACATCTATAAAATCATTGAAATTTTTCTCATAATATTTTTACCTCTTCCTCACAATCCTCATATCTAGAAACTATTTGAAAAGGTTCTTCCAGCATATATATTTTCTTTTCAAGGTGAAGGATAACTCAAAGGATCCTTTGCAACTTTTGAAAATTTGTGTCAGTGAGAAGGTTTTCCTTATCAAGTATATATAGAAATGATATGTTTAATTTCATTTTAATTTTGTTTCCAAAAAATTAGATACCAAGATTTTTATTTATTTATCTGATATAATAAAAACATATAAATAAATATAATATTTATTAATCTCCCACTATTTCATCAAAACCTAATAGCCCTCACCATTGGCTTTATAATATCCTCTTGATTTGATATTTAAGTGGAAATGATCCATATTTCTATATTCATTACCCCAATATTGGTTGTTCAAAAAAACATGAATGGTTTTCTATTGTCATTACAAATTCCAAATGCCTTAAATAATTGTTCCTTGATCTTCTGAGCAGACACCCCAATCCTGAAATACATAATTAGATTTACTCACCCCTTGCCTCCCATTTATAGTATGTCATGCTTTGGTAGTCATCCCTTGACGTGAACTATCTTATGTCAACTCATAACATCAAATTAGAATTACCTAGTAATTCAAAACACCCTAACTTTGGCTAATCAATCACTATGAATTGTGGTTCGATTTTGACAGAAGTTGTGGAAGAAAGGCTATACTAACCTAATAGATATTATTATGGGTTTTTATCCATTTATGCGTAATTTTACAAATATTATATTTACCACATTCATGTTAATATTAAGTGGGATTAATTAAGTTATTAACCATGTCTTATAGAACATTTATGCCTAATCTAGTTTAGTTTCGTTCTATCTTGCACTCTTGTTAATTCATTATCTATAAGATCATGACAAAACATCCATAATTAAATGACCATACAACTTGACAGATATAAAATAATAAATCGATATGATCATAATCTTTACTAATGGAGAGTTTATCTAGGAGTTGATTAACTAATAGTTGACTTGGGAAAAAAACACATTGATCCAATTATGATTCATGTTACAAATTTCCACCTATCCACCCATGTATCTCTCTGGGATTGGTTTTTCCATGGATCCAAGCTTGATCCGCCTCCTCTAACATGGGAGATTCATCCTTAACATTTTCTTTTACTCGCATGCAAGTGATGAGAAAAGAGAATTTACATAAAAGAAGCCATGGTCCCACAAACCCATACATAATTTGATGGGAGTCGGCATGCAGACCAACAAGTTAATTTGATAATATATTAAATGAAACCAATCACATACAATGGTTTGATCTATGATCATGATCATTAAAATACATGAAATTAATTATGAATTTAAAAAACATGCATTTAGTTATTAAATTTTTTTGATTTAATATATATCACGCTTGAATCAATTAATTATCTTTTTTAATTAATCAAATTTTTATCTTAATTATCATCAAATGTTTCTTGAGATTCACATTCATCAAAATTTTAAACAAATTAAAGAAAATCATTTTAAATTAACTATGTTCATAAATGTACCTTGGAGGCAATATAGTGATTACCCATATTATTCTACCAAACAAGTATTATTCCCTTGCACTGCTTACTCTTGTTACATGTGGAAAACATGACATATCACATACCTTCATGACGTCTACTTCACCTTGGTGATTACATGAATTACATTACATTTTGATCATTTATTATTCTCCAATTCATACTAAGTAACAACTATAATGTGACTCATACATGATATGAATATTTGACCATTACATAGATATTAATTAATTATTTACATATATATATATATATTAAAAACTCATCACATGGAATGTCCTATCAACATAATGACCACACATAAGAACATTTAAATAAGGTTTCAATAGTATAATAAATAAATTTAAAACTAGTGTAATTTGGTATAGGTTCATGGAATGTGTATTTGAGCTACATTCCATGTACATGTCTCATCGTATATCATAGGAACATACCTACAGACATGGAAGGTAAATCATGCCCTGTAAAATGGTGTACATGGAATGTCCAATGGGATACATGGTGTGTGATCTCTAAAATACAAGTTCACCAGTCAGGTAATCCATGTAGGATATACACGTCCCATTTGTGACTTAAGAGGATAATACACATTCCACATCGGCTACACAAGATGTACTCTAGATGACCATGCACTAGGATAGCCTAATAAACATGAATTTTATGTTATAAATGAACCATGTTTCATCAATTTATCCAATGTGAATTAATTCTAAATTAATTCCTGATGCATTGAACAAAACTACATGATGTGTACAGCTGTGTTATCTATCCAGAATCCTTACCACCTCTGGATTAGTTCTTCAATTTTATTTCATTCATAAAATTAATTGTATTGATTAGATCAATAAGAAATGAAGGATTAAGAAACAAATAATACAATTTGTAATAATGTTATGATTAAACGTGAATTGAATATGGAATAAAAAATAATAAATCAATCAACAATATTTAAATACATATAAATAATAATGTGACCACTCTGACACCACTTGTAGGTTTCAGGCATTGTAGAATCATATGATGGGTCATGCCCAAAATATGTTTTTGTCATGATAAATGATCAATTCGAGAACTACATGATGATAAACATCTTTTTCAACAGAATTGATTCAATGAAGACAGAAAGTAAAAATCACACTGGAACCAGTAGGGAGGATCATGCCATATTATTTTTAATTAAATTATTAAATTAAAGAATTTAGTTTGATGGAATTCTTCCTTCATTAATGGATCTATAAATAGATCTATGTTTCACAATCATTTAAATATAGAAATCACAAAAATATTTCCTTTAAATTGATCAACATGGGATTCATAAATCTCAAGACATCGTCAAAGGAATCGTTGGGTACTAGCACGACAGATCATATTTCTTGCATCATCTACTTTTGATCACCAGAAGAACTGCATCCAAATCATTCTCCTTTATCTCTCATAATGTGATAGGATTTATTTGGGGAAGATCAATCTCCGTTCTTAAGAGAGTTCTCGGAGATGTGAGCCCTCTAGTTCTTTAAGGGATTCTCCAAATTTGTTGTGCAAAATAAAAACAAATGAATTGTTTCTTAAGAAAATAATATAATTGGTTTCATATATTGCTTGGATTAAAAATATATAATTTCACAAGTTCCCCTTATTATTAATCTAATCCCTATCAGAAGCCCACATCAAAAAAAGTAATGTATTATTATTTATCGACATGCTATTAAAATTGAGAATTAAATTAAATATTATTTAATCAAATAATATTCAATATTATTATTTCTTACTAGTCCAAAAAACTAGGTTTTCCATTCCCCCATAATATTTATCAGGCCTTTAATAATGTATATTTATTTATTAAATAAATATCAATGCGTTACACTCCAATAAATAAACATATATTATATTTACTACAAAATAAATAAATATTTATAGAACACTATTACCATATATTTATTTAGGCTATATCATTTCCATCAAGGGGAATCCGATATCAACATTTTCTAAAGAATAGAAGAGATAAATCCTTTCTTTTATTATACATTAATGCAATACTACTCATGAAACACCCAAAATATGCTACCTTATCATGAATATAAGTTATCACGGTTTCCATTAATACAAAAAATTACCTGACTTATAATATTCATTAATAATAATCTTAAAGTCTAAGGATTAATACACACGTTTATAGATAGTAATATCCAAGGACACATATAAATGTGGATTTCTTACCATCGAGTCTCATTCTCAAAATATCCAACACTGGATATTACCAAAGGAATACACCTTGAGAATGTGCCGAAAATTTCTATGAGTGTGCACCCCTAATAGCATGTATGAATTTTTTCTGTCAAATGTTATCATCAATCTATAGAACATATATTCATGAATAGTGTTGTTGCATATCTGGGTTCCAATAATATATGGGATACCAACCTGTCTAGGGCGATGTCGACTTCTCTTATTCATAAGGTATCTAAACATGTTGATAATAATTACCCCCCTCTAATCCAGAACAAATCTAATCACCCCCCCTCCAACAACCCCCTACCCCTACCCCATGGGGATACGTCTCCGCTCTTGAATTAAAATGAGGATCATTTTTACCACTCGATGAAGGGATTGAAAAAACCTCAGATGTGGATGATTAAACTAATGGGGGAAAATGGAAGAAATTTAAATATGCTGGAAAACATTGGCTTTGAAAGACACATGGAGGATTTATTAGTTTTTGAGGAATTCCCCATAATATGGAGAGTAGAGGAATATGGATACCTTCTTGAAATATCATAGGTGTCTACCTGAACCATCATGGTCATGAAAACAGATGATTTGTTAAGATGCTTCAACATTGTATGATAAAAAATTACCCTCTATGATATTATTGTATAAAACCATATTAATATATAAGGACATGGATGGAATCAGAATAAAATCAGGATTTTAAGGGTTAATTTTGGTTTCACATCATGTCCATTTGGGGGGGATATTTTACCCCATTGTAAAGAAGACATGGATGTCACAATCTCCTCTTTCTCCACAAACCACATGTTTTCTCCCATTCACCGGAAAAACATGGCGACCTGGACCTTTGTGGGTTTCTGTCATTGGTCATCTCAAAGAGAAAAATTGAAATATTCCAGGCTTCTAAATCAATGAGCTAAAGAAGACTGGGGAGAGGAGTTCATAAGGGGAAGATGAAGTAGGAGAACATCCGAAGGTTGCAATAGTTGAAGATATGAAAATATGCGATTAATAGTGGTTTGAATAACAAAATGTTCAATAGATGCGATCGACCGTGGAGGAAGCAATGAGTTGAAAAGTTACTAAAGGAAGATTGAATGTTTCTTGGTTTATATATGAAAGAAATGACAAGGAGAAAGAAGAAGACAATATAGATTAGTTTGATGAGGATTACTCAAATAATAATGTTGATCTATTATTGTTTTAGGTTTATATGATATAGTTTAAGAAAGGTGATGATGATTTAGAAAAAAAGATATTTTTCATGACTTCTCAATAATGTTTTAAAAATGTGTAAACCGTCTCTAATATAGTTTGGCTAGAAGTGAATCTTCGGGATACACAACAGACTGCAAATAATAGGATGACGTGAACTGCATTTCATGAAACCAACAATGTAGAGTTCTCATTTCCTACATGTTTAATTCCAGTGGTCATATTTTTTGTCTCTTTGGTGTTATATTTCATAAATCATGTATTACAAACCGGAGTCACGTATCTACTCACCATTTTCCCCATTGATGTGTCAAGTAGGTCTTAACTCTTAGTACATATTGAATATGTGTAAGTCATGTTGAACATGTATGTATGAATCACCCCATTTTCATAATATAGTAATGGGTATTTGTTGTGGACATGCTATCCAAAATCATTGTACAAACCATTTTCAGGAAACTGGATGTGAGTTAACAGGTTGCAGGGGGCATGTGTGAAAGGAGGGGATGGGACTGAAGCCATGATGAAAATGGTGAATGGAGAAGAAGCTAAGGGATCACCTCAAACTATTATATTTTATGAAAATAGATGCATTGACCATCTGGAGAGATCTATGCCAAATTTGGACATCTGAGATGATCACACAACCCATATTATAATCTGACAGATTGCACTGTTGAGGAATTTCCATAACTAAAGTGAACCACTAAATTATGCTCCAACATAAAAATTAATTCCTATTATAACGCTCATTTATAACACAATGGTAATCCATCTAGATGAATTATTAGTATCTAAAAAATATATCTACTCTAGAAATTTCTCATTCCATGCTCTACCGCTAAAGTCTTCTGCCTTGGAACCCCATGGAAACCTTGCATACTTGTTGCTTCTTAGGGTTGGATGATCGAAGAATTTAAAAATCCATCATGCAACATAAATAATATAGACAAATTCACAACAAGATTTAATTCCAAACATACAGAATCATTCATCATACAACATTACTAAAAATTTTCATTGTTCCACTTCCTCTCCATGTGCTCCCTATGGCACACTAGCCACTCTCCTACACAAACCACCATTAATGTCTTACTTGGGGTAGACTACCCACCTATGCAGTGTCGATAGTACCCCATGATCACACATATCACTCTCTTCCTCAACCTCTACATGAGCTCCCTAAATGAACTTTTCATAAACTTAATCCATGAAAGAAAATATTTCCTATCAAGAAAAATTCACACATAGATTCAATGTCAACCATACACAATAATTCTTCAGACAACATAACTAATATTTTTTAATTGTTCCTCCAATGCAAGATATTCTCCCTATGAGAACACTAGCCACTCTCTTCCTCGACCTTCCCATAATGCCAGACTAGCTGTCAACTACCCACCTATATATTTTCGGCATGCACCTTTGATATAATCCATTATTTACCATTAATCCATTAAAACACCAATTATTTCATATAATGAAAAATTTACACTACGATTCAATTCCATGAATACACTTATCCATTATTATCAAATTATAAATGTCTGCCCTTGTGAGTGGGAATTATCATTCATAAAAAATAGGAAAAATGTATTTCTAATGAGAAGATACAATTTCTGATAACTGAAAATAACAAATAAATACCTTACCAGAACTTCATATATTCATGTAATAAAAGTTGTGATCAACTCTGGTATTTGTTAAAATTTTCTCCCGTAAAAGGTAAGAGCATCATCCATCTACTTCATTATCACATACATTCATCATGAATGATCTTCAGGAATTATTTTATGAGAAATTGTTATAAATAACTCCATGATATATAACTTTATGAATGATGTATAATATTTTCAAAGAACTCATATCTTGAGGAAAATCCATTAATATATTCCTCACCTTCAGTTCCTTGAATTAAACAAACAAACAAAAAATATTAATGGGAATAAAAAGGTTCTTAAATGATTTTCAATTAGAGCAACTAGGATGAGATTTATCCCTCAACCTAGAAATTATTTTCAATTCTACAATAGATTCATGAAAAAAACATCATGATTTATCCTTCATTGACATTATGATGTTTATCATTTAAGGGATCTATGGACGTCTTGATTTCTCCAGCTTCCATCTTATATAGAATATGGTTTTTCACATTATAAAGTAATGAACATTCATTATTCTATTTCTACACCATCTTTTTATCCAATTCCAATTACTCTAGATATATGACTAATCATTCAATATGTATATGCTCAGACATCGACTTGTGTGTTGAATCTTTCTTTACAGCAGCATTATTAATAGTAGAAGTCAATGGTTCTTTTCCATTGTTCGTCACTTGTTCAATTATCTAGGCAACCTCCTCATGTATTTTTCAACAATATTCCGTGGAATCATGTACCTTCCATAAAAATCATTAGCAATCATATGTTCTTCCATTTTAAGAATCCACTCATGTAATTCAAATTTTTCATATTTATTTTCAATCATCAAATCAACCATTTTTTCTGATATTGATTTCATTTTCAACATCAGCCTGTTTCCAAGAGAATTTTACTTTTAACATGTTTGTGAAGGTCCATTTTGTGAACATTTAATCCATAGTTGAGGATCCGTTTCTTTGGTGTGAAATTCATATAATCATTATTCTTCGGTTTATATTTCTTTATAGTTCTCATAGCTCTATTATTCTTCTCACACCCCAAAGAATCATTTTCTTCTTATGTTCTTTGCATCAATATATGATTTGACCATATCATCATATCAGAATATGCATAGTGCAGGGTTAGTAAATACCAATACTCATTATAATCGCGACTACTTATCTTGATATAATCTTAGAAATATTCTAGGCCCTCAAATATATTCTTGATAGATAAATTATTCTTCATCTGTGAATTATGATTTAATTCTATAATATTTCTCTTATCTTCATATCTAAACCTCAATATTACTAGACTTCTATTGTTATCCTGAATTGAAAAATTATTACAGATTCAACGACCTAATTCCCAAATTTTAAACAACACAAACACTATCCAAAAATTCCTGATTTAATAGATACTAATGAAATATTACCTTTATGATATATTCAGATTGAGATAAACACACTTTCTTATTCTAATTATTTCTTCATTTCATGAATATTTCTTCTTTATGTTATTCATGATTTTCTAGAGACATCCATGTTGGCACTGACAGATATAGGAAATGAAAAACCCGTCTGAAACAACTCTATTACTTCTTTTAATTCAAAATTTAACTTCATATAATTCTTATATAAACAATTGTAACAATAAGATAGATCAAATCAAATGTGTAACTTATGATCTGATACCAATTGAATTGTCTATTGGATCATGAAAGTACACTGAAAGGGGTTGGGGTGAATTATTTTCCACAAATTTTACCAATATTTCATTTCTTTTCTCTTACCCCTTTATAATTTGAACCTATAAACTTTTTATAATGAATGGATCTTCCTTATTTACATGAAAAATTATACTACATGAATGAATGAAATTAAATGTTTCACAACACGGAATATTTTTACAAGGTTCTCAATAAGATAGGGGACTAGGTCCATGCTATGCTCGGGATGATTCGTGACACATATTTTTCTCTAGAAATCTACAAAAAATTACATGTTGGTTGGTCTGGTATCACCCCAAAAACCATGGTGGGTAGGTATGATCCTTTTCAAAAATTATATAGGAATATTACCAATGTTCATTATACTACAATCCCACCATTGTTCTACAATTAAAACATTGAACACAATGAGAAATATCACATGAACTGGAAGATGTCACATCAATAAAAAATTGATCCTCTACATCAAGACATAGAAATAAACCTATTCTTCACTTTCTCACTTCAACTGAAAATCTACGACTTCCAGTGAATATAATCCACAACACGACATTCAAGTTATTTCGATATACACTCCCAAATTTGTTGAAGTAATCACTTCCACGTCAAGTCACTAAAATATCATACCGAACAACTAAGGATACAATAAAAAATGTTAAATCTTATTATTATTTTCTTCACTAAAAAATATTAATTCATCTAAACTCAATTATTACAAACAATAACATAGTTTGTTCTCCATGCATGAAATTCTCATCATCACATGAAGGTATTAAATGCATGTAATTATCCCCAATATTTCTATGTCTTCATTTTTAAATAAAAAATGCACAACAATATATATTCTCTTTAACTTCATTGTGAATTAACACAATTCTATGACGTACATGAGTATATTATTCTAACCTTATTCACCTTTAAACATTCATGCATTCATTATTTCATATACATGAAGACTTCAACAAACACTTATTTTTACAAATAACCAATACTGTCTGCAAGATTATTCACGTTATTATATAACCACATATTCATGAGCTTACTCACCCTCTTCACACACACATTGAATACAACACAGTTTCCACTATTATTTTTATTTGTACACACACCTTTTTTTCACATAAACAATGTTTTTTTATCCAATATCTAAAAATATTATGTCATAAAATGTGCATGGGAATGAATATGAACACATGAACTATTCAAAGTGTGTCAAGAAAATTAACAATTCCTTCTCAAATAATGATATTAAGTGTGTGGACTTCTCCTTCAAAATCAATGTAGTTATACCCTCATCTACAAATACCTAAATGGGTTTTGGTTGTTAATGTTTGCAAGTCGTTATGCACAGGTATGCGTGAATCGCATTATATACATTCTAATTCGTAATGAATGAACTGGAACCTTCTTCATTCAAGAAAAGGGGGCACAAATTCTTAATTATTTTCACAAACTAGGGAGGCATGTAATTAATAAAACAAGCTGTTAATGCAGTGAACACTTCCCCATTATGGGTTATCTATTTATATTTGTATTCTGTCTAATGTTTCAGGAAGAAGCTCATTGATCCCCTAAAACAATCAAATTATGTGAAGCCAAATTCCAGAACCTAGGGTGGAGAGATCCATTCCCAAATTAAATTTAATTCGGTGCATTGATGGAGGTCAAGAGAGAGTGAATCCTCAATAGTGGTATAGAGAATACAAGTTCCCTCAATGATAGGAATGATGTTGTAGGTATATGGTATACTGATGAAAGAGAAATATACCCTTGACGATATTGGAGTTGAGTGAAATCTAAATTTTTTTGTATTGTTATTTTTTAACCAATTTGTTTTTAAAATCAGTGGGTATTTTCAAGTGATAATTTGAGTATATGTGGCCATACTGGTATGTATTAACTTTTTTTTACCATGTCATGGATTGCGGGTATAGGATGGGATAGAGGTAATGTATGGTTACGTCGTTGGATCTATCGTTTAAGGATTTCATTAATATATTATATCATGTTGTCTTTTTCCCTCCTACCCAGTATTGTAATATTTATTAATATAGATTAAATATTTTTAAAATGATGTTGTAATTATATTATATCATGTTCTCATACACCCATTATCATTGATTGGTCATATGTATATTTTTTTCTTGACCGATGTTTTTTTTGGGTGCACCCTACACTTACATGGGACTGTGGTGGTTCAACATGGCTTGTGGCATTGATTCGGTGGCATGGATGTGGGGAAGTAGTGTCAGATCAGACTTCACCGAGCTCCTTCTTCATACGGGCGTCAATTTTTCTAGATTATCCTTAAAATGGATTTATGGGGGACAGATCAAACTTTCGTGATGGTCCATGGGGTATGGGTCGTTTAACGATGGACAATGTCTTGATTTCAAGCATCTAGGGAGGCGAAGATGGTGATCTCTTATTTTGGAGCTGTTTCAGAGTTGTTGAGGGGAAAGTGTGAGTGGTAGAGGACGATGACTCTTTGTGACCAAGCGCGGGGGATAATAATCATGAGAGACAATGTGATTCAAGTTAAAAGTGAACATTGGACACATTATTTTCTCCCACATCGAAAATGAAAATGCTGACATGATGGATTATTATTCATGTCATGTGTATGGCCTTACCAATATGTCTATTAGTAATTACCTATAACATCAACATGAATGAACATATACTTCTCGCATGACCTCTCATTTAGCTTCATTTCCCTAATAATTGTTTTATCTCCTATATAGAACTCATTTCACCTCTCGTGAGCATGGAATGTTAAAATAATAATAAGTAATTATAAATAAAACACAAATATCAATGCATATTATATATATATATATTTCAATAAACCTCAATGATTAATTTATTATTATTTTTTTAAAATTGAGAATTTCCCTAGCACCTCCATGTATAGTATTTAATGATGACTCTATCTACTCCAAATCAAGTCACCTCATGTTGGTCAGGCTAGATCAAATAATAAACCAGAACTCAAATAGAACTCCAAATATATATACATTTTTTCATATGTTTATAATGAAATCATTTTCATGTTCATATTCATTAAAAATCCATTTAAAACCATTCAATATTGCTAAATATATTAGAGAGGCATCCCAAACCCCTCGATGCATCAGATTTAATTGTTACTATCATAGCTTGAGATCGGTTCACCTCCTGTTTCCTTTAGTCGGTTCAATTAGTAATCATGATGTTTAAATAATATTTCAAATAAAAAGACATAATTTTTAATCAATTTTAATTAATATCAATGATTTAGTTTTAATTTCCAAAAATTTGATTAAAATTTCATGTCATGTAAATATTCATTAAAAATCCATTTAAAATCATTGAAAATTTTTAATGGCGCGGGATGGGAATCCCAAGCATCTCCATACATGTGGTTTAATTTTGTATCTCCCATCATGAGCTTGGTTCACCTCATGTTGGCTTGGGTGCTTCAAATAATACCCACAAAGTCTAAATAGAATTCCAAATACAAACACATAATTTTTTTTATAAATTTAAATCGTTTTCAATGTTTCAATTTCAATTTCCCATAATCGGATGAAACAAATAAATTTATGATTATATTCATTAAAAATACATTTAAAATCATTGAAATTTTGTTAAAGGCTTGGGAGGGTGTTCCAAATGCCTCCAAAGATGGGATTTAATGTTGTCTCTCCCAGCTTGAGCTCGATTCAACTCATCATGACTGACCTAGTTCAAATAAAAATCATGTTGTCTAAATAAAATTACCAATATAAATACATTGGTTTTTTGAAAATTTAAATCACCTTCAATAAATCAGTTTCAATTTCTCATATTTTGGTAAAATAAACACTTTTTTGTTCATATTCATTAAAAATATATTTTAAATAATTTAAATATACTAATGGCATGGGAGAGGCATCACAATCACCTCCAGGCATGAGCTTTAATGATGGCTCACCCTGATCAAGCTTAGTTCTCCTCATGTATTCTTATCTGATTCAAATAATAATCTTGAATTCTAAATAAAATTATAAATAAAAATTCTATGTTTTTTATAAATAAAAATCAACATCAATTTTTGAGTTGTAATTTTCCATAAGTTGATAAAATAAATATTTTCATATTAATATTTGTTAAAAATCCATTTCAAATCATGGAAAATTGCTAACTACATGGGTTGGGCATACCAAATGCCACCACGCATAGTATTTAATGATGGCCCTCCCAGATTGATCTTGGATCACCTCATTTTGGCTTTGATGGTTAAAATAAGAATATTGTAGTCTAAATAAAATTACAAATATAAATACATATTTTTTTATCATTTTAAAAAGACATCAATGTTTTTGTTTTAATTTAATATAATTTGATAAAACCAATAATTTCATGTTTATATTCACTAGAAATCCATTTAAAATAATTGAAAATTTCTAAAGGCATGGGATGGGAATCCCAAATGCCTTGATGCGTGGGATTTATTGATGGATCTCTCAATTCGGGCTCTATTCACCTCATGTTGGATTGGCTAATTAAAATAATAATCATGAAGTCTAAATAAAATTCCAAATAAAAATCAATAATTTTTATCAATTTAAATCATCTATAATGATATCATTTTACTTTCACATAATTTGATAAAAAATAAACTCAAGGCCATATTAATTTATAATAAATTTAAAATAATTGAAAATTCCTAAAGGCATTTGAGGGAAAAATGACTCTATATAGGGGATTTAATTCTTTCTCCCCTAACTTAAGCTCGATTTACCACATTTGAGATGATTATAATTTGGGTCTGATGAAATTTTTTATTCATCAGTTCACAACACATTTAAATTTTTGTTGATGATAGAAGAAGATGATTGTAAATATTTTTTTTTCTATTGGTAAGATGTATGAAGAGATATGATCATGAATCTAGGAATGTAACAAAGTTAAGAAGACGTTTTTGGAAGAACAAAGAAGAAATTTGACATCCAATCTATATCAACAAGTGGAATAATCTCTTGGTGTTACAAAACAATATCAACGAAAAGGATATTGTCTTATAAGGTTGTATAAAAATCCATCTATGTGATGTAAAACATTCCCGGTCATTTCAATATAGGGAATTGAAAGTGAATATGTATTTCCACTTGATATGACCATATTTAAATTATTAAATTCTTGTGGTAGTGCATTCAGGATTATCTTCTATACCTTTCCAAGGACTAGATACTCTTAGGGAGTGGTGATACCTTTGTAAAATTTCACGTGTTTGTCTTTACTTTTTTAATATTATCGCATCCGACAGGAATAGGAGAATAATAGAATTGATGGCCCAATAGGACAAATAGGTAAAGGGATAAAATGTGGAATTGGATTAAAAATTATCCAACACTGATTCACCCCCCCTCTTAGTTTTAGGCATATCCCGAACTGGTCCTTTCACAGGTATTGAGTAAAGGTTCACCTCTGTTAAAATTTCTACAGTGAAATCCACTCTCTAAAGAAGACTTGATTTTGATTCCTAACTGAAAAATGAAGTGTAGTTTTAGTGAATAATGATTTATCCCTATGAAATATTATAGATCTATGAATACCATGATGAGAAGCTAAAATAATGATAAGATAATGTTGAATAAGAATTCACACTTATCTAAAAAAGAGTAAGTACATATATCTATATGCCTTGCTGACAATGAATACATATCCAAATTGGAATGTAATGAGAAGGTGGATCAAGTTTCCACCAAGTTTAAGGATAACCTTCCAACCTATAATTATTAGAAGATATGTGTTAGTATGTTTTAAAATAATTCTTAAATATGTAAATACTAGCACAAGTGGTGTTGATGATTAATCTATGACTTATCAATAATTATTCGTTGATATATTAAGAGTTTTTCTTCATGGTATTTATGAATAAATATAATCCCTTATTTTTGTATTCATTCAATTAATGAAGAAATAGATCTCCCACAAATAAGAAGAATCCATTGTGTTAGAGAATAACATGCTAAAAAAATGTTGAGTGTTTAAAAATCTGAAGATAGGTTGGAACCTTTGAAGAATCAAAGAGGGAACTTGAAATAATTTCCTCTAAATGGATCAAAGAGGTTGATGAGAAATCAGGAGTAAAAAATACTCTAGAAGAAAATACCCATGAACATGAAGATAAATTAAAATATAGGACTAATGTCATGATTTTATAATTGGAAAAAATATCCATGAAGATCAAAATACATGAATCTTTCATTCAGGAAAAAGTTAAGCTACCTAAAGAAAAAATGAATGAATGAAAAAGCCTTGTGAAGAGAAGATTATTACAATTAAATAAAAGAAAATCATTCACAATATGAAATGTCTAGAATTTGGTTTCTCAGTTGGCCAATCATAAGATGACTCATATGGAAACATAATAAAAGGAGATAGATTCTATTGGTACTCATTTTTCAATGGAGCATTCTAAGGTTATAATACATCCAATATGTGGTAAGAAGATCATGGATTCTTTAAATGATCAATCACAAGATGTTGAGAAGAATCAGGAACCATTCATTACATATTTTACAAATTTTATTAAATGTACTTTCATGAAAAATTTAGTTTTTAAAGAAAATTGAACAATTATGGATGAATAAATATGATAATAAACCTACCACCATGACTAAGGTGGATAGGAAAGAAGTTGTGTACTTTTTTCCCCACAGAGAGAAAAAAATCATAAAGAAGACCCAACAATTTGATATATAAGATATCAAGAAATCAATATTTTTTTTGTCAATGTTGGTTCTTCTATAGAATTTCTCATTGGGAATTAAATTTTTGGTACAAACCTCAAAATGTAAAGTCACAAAGGAATCCGATCTGAAGGGGGATGAATCCATAGAAAATTGGAATCATCCAGAGGTACTGAAGCATCTCTATGCTGTAAAAAAATTGGAATTCTTGATAACATTAGTGATGTATGAAATGGTAGTGGTCACAAGGTTGGTACATGCTCATATCAACATGTATCCAAATATGATAAGAAAATAAGATCACCAAATCTGACTTGGAATGAAGAATAAACCTCGGGAAGATATTAGAATAATATTGTGAATATAAATCCTCCCAGGAAGGTACCAATGTATAATGGTGAGAAAACCATGGATTCTAAATCAATGGAATTGATGGATAGTCTTCCAAAAAACTACTAAGTGGAATGAAACTCAGAAGATACCATATGGATGATCCAAACATGTACACAAAATTCCTAATGACATGTTAGTTCTCTGGCATAAATATTTAGAAATAATGATAAAAATCGAAGATTCACGATATAAATCTAGTGTAAAAGGGAATGAAAATATTCCTCATGATGAATTAAAATTTCACAAGGGTTTTTCATGAAAATGAATCTCTCCTATTAAAGAATTTATATGTGAGAGATGCAAAAAATATAGCCACATTGAAAAAGTTTGTTTAACCTCACTACTAGAAAAAGAGACAATCCTCAAGAGTTGTAATAATGTATCATCCATGAAGGTTCCTATGAAGAAATATTCTCCATGAAATGTATAAGATAATGTGGGGAGATCCATGTTTCCTCAACATAAATCCGAACAGATTTTTAGATGCGAAAGCACGAATACTAGAAAATGGAGGAATTTTTTTTGAGAAGATAATCTCAACCATTCTATTAATATTAATGAAGAATGGAGTATCCTACTTATTCCATTAATCTTGGTATATTCTATTTGTTCTTATAATTTAGGGAACTAAAGCTGATTCATATTTTTTGGGGGATAATTTTATAAGTAGTAAATTTGGTCCAATATTGATTGATACGATAAATAAGATACCATCCTATAATGGTTCATCAATTAATATTTAAATACTAATAGGATGGAGGATCAACCTTAATGACGTTAAAGATTGTGATGTCCTATTCCGGATAGTCTCGGTAAAGAAAATTCCATTTTGGTTTGATCTTATTTATTTGTATTCATAAGAAGAAATGTTCTAGAAGAACATATTTGGTAATGTTTGGATTGTTGTCCTATAAGGACTATCAGAAGTTGAAGACCCATTCAAGTGTATACTCTATACAGGAATGTCTTCAAATCCAATATTGATGAAATCATCTATTATGAGGACAATTAGAAATTTTTCCCTTGATGGAGATACAAATGAAGAAGATTACATAAATATTATTTCAATTAATATCAAATCTGATTATTTTGGAAATTTTTTGAAGATCATGTCATTGGACAAGGCATGTCTGTATTAATCTCCCATCCTTGGATACAAAAAATAACCAACATATTACAATGGTGGGGAATTAAATTTATCAATGGCATAAGAAATGTGTAAGTTCCCCAAGTTCTCATATCCTACCAATTTCACTTCAATATATTAGATCTATTTATTAATGCGAGTGGAGGAGTTTGAGGTTTACTGTTCTTAAAAATATTTTACTCACAATTAGTAATTACATCCAAGAATGAATGTGAATAATCATTTAATAAAATTATATGAGTTTTTTTCTTGAGGTATCTTGATCAGTTTGTAATGGTAAAATTTTGTTACTAAATAAAGTCCTTTTGTTTTCTACACTTAGAACAAATTAAGTTGACTTATAGTGAAATTATGGATGGATCATTGATTGTGTATGGAATGATACCATTTTCCAATGAAATTTTTATTTATTATCAATAAGGGGGAGTGAAATTGAAATAAAATTAGGAAAGGAAAAGGGGAGAGACAATATAATAGTCCCACATATTGAATCATTCATTTGGAATGAAAATTGAAGGTATTTAAAACAAATACAAAGGGTGTTATTGAAGATCCCACATTGTGTATGGAATGTATTTTATTTCAATGATTTTCATTGGTGGACAATGATGATCAATAAAATTGTAAGATTACATTGATTTCAATATTATAAAGATGTTCCAAAGATAATGGACCTTTGATGAAATACTCATGTCTTGAAATTCCAAGAAACATGTGAATGGTTTGAGGACTATGAGTTTCATAGTGTTAGATAAAGAATTGTTATGGATTCCTTTATGGTGATTCGTGGATAATTGTTATGGATTCTTTCATGGTGATTCCTATATAATTGTTATGGATTAATAGATTTCGATGTCATGATCGAAAAATTCTACATTTTGTTAACTATGAAGACTGATGAATTCAAACTAATTTTAAAATACACATTTCATAAGTGAAACATTGTTTTCAATAAAGAAAATGGATTATTTAGCGTTCTTTGGAATTTATATTCCAAAAAGTTGAGAAGAAGATCCATTGAAGGTCATGAAATATTACAATTTTGAATGAGAACCATGATTGTTTTATCACGAAGTACATTAAAATTGCAGTTGTCATGAATGATAACCATGCCATATAATTATTTCATTATGTCTTAATGATGAAGAAATGGTATGATAGATTTTTATTTGAAATGAAATTGTCAACAGATTGAAGTGTTTTATACTAGTGTTCTAATTGTGGAGGTGTCCATGAATATTTAAATTAATTCCATTATATATGATGTTTTTAAACTATTTATTTTTTGGTGTTTTTTTAAAAAGGTACAGAAAACTTAGTATGTTGTCCATCTAGACTCAATTGAGATATTATGCGGCACAGTTGGTCGACTGATCCTGAAGGAGGTCGGCCAAGCCAGCTCATAGGTAGCTAGAGTGTCATGTGTACTCTATGGGAACATCTGGAGGCATGAATGTTTTGGGCCAATAGATCGAAAAGAAGTGGTTGAAGAGAACACCCACATAACGGAAATGGGGGGTACTAGGAGTGGGAAAGGATAATTCTAAACCTATCCACAAAGATCATGATTTGTATATCATGGAGAAACTGGGAGAGGATCCGATGTGGGATAGGTCTTTATTCCCACAGTTCATCTGTTTCAATAATTGGAATGATCATGGTAGTTAATTGTGTCTCATCACTTACTGATTTAAATTCACACCTTCCATGTTTATCACCCATAATAACACGATCATCTCCATACAACTGGTTGCTCACTTCATTTTGTTCTTTATTTCCCTATTGAGATTTCCCTAACATAGGAATCATGGAATTAATGGAATTACACTGGCTAGCACTATTAAACTAATGGTATGCATTTTTTCCCTCATCCCATCGATGCATATGAAATATTTGAAATTTGAGAGTTTTCATAAAAACTAGACCCTAGAGAACTCTGAGAAAAATGTTGAATATTACCCCTATAATTGTAATTTTGACATATTCTAGGTTGTTCCGTACACTGTAGATTCGTGTGGTTGATGTAACCACATTACAAGAATACAAATTTTCTCTTGGGTCATGGAGTATGGTTCATTGATCTAGCATTCTACATTTGGTTCATAGTCTCACCTTGGAAATAGGTTTCCCTTTTCTTCTTGCTTCCATTATTATATTTCCCACCATTTCATATAGGTATCAACATACTACCTCTACCCATTCCTCATGAGATGTCTATTTCAACCATTTTTACTCTACTGACCATATCTATATAATCTTCTACACAGATCATGACATTGTTTCATTGAATTTCATGCATCATCCCCAATTAAAAAATGTTTTCCTTAAAAAATACACTCACATATACTTCATGTGAGAAGAAAAAATAATTCATAAATTTAGTAGTATACTCTATCATAGAAAGTTTCATCTACTTTAGGATGAAAAATTCCATGGTTCAAAGAATTCTGACCAGTTATGGATATAATTGTTTGTTGAAAAATTCCTAAAAATCATCTACAACCATGCTTGGGTCCAGTTTATCCTGATGTGCTAAATCCCACCATTGGCATGCAAGATGTTCTAGCATATACATCTAAAACATGACTCTAAACTATGATGGTGTGCCAAGGTAATCAAAGATTTAATTCACCCTATTCATCCACAACAGAGCTTTCTCTAGCGCAAAATTATCCAAGAGTATGGGTGGATACAACATCTAGGTCTAGAAACAATGAACCACTTTCTTTTGTTCATCTCGTTATCTCCCTATATCCGCAGATTGAAAATATTAGACTATAATATGAACCAGTTATTGTTTCACCTATGGATCTGGTGAAACCACATTCTCATCAACTTCTTCTAGTTGGTTTCTTCGATTCCTATCGAGTGTTAATTTATAGAAACAAAAAAAATGCCACATGAGTCACTCCCTAGAAACTAAAGGCCTAAAAATTTAAAATTCGATAAGAGTGAAACTATCAAAACAATTCCTTCCAAAATTCATCATTTTCTACACTCTACTATTATGGAACAATTTCACCATTCTTTTGAAAATTAACACATTTTCAAAATAACACAAGAATTATGTTTTCAAAATCTCTTATGTGAGAACAATTAGAAATATTTTGACAAATAAAAACATTTACATCAAATCATAAATCATTACTCAAATTGAAATAGACAATTCTAGTGATAATTTATTTCTATAATGCCTGTCATGATCTTTCTTTTTGGTAAACCCATGACAATGAGGTTACACCCCTATAAGTATATTCAAAACAATTAAATTATGAACTCCTTGATATCATGAAGTTCAATATAAAATGTTTAGCTACGTCTTTTTATACACTACATTTCATGTCCCTACAATACTACTCCTTTTTACCAACCCAACTCAAGGAATGAACTAAAATAAATTTCAACTACAAAACCGACACAACATATATCATCTGTATGTCTTGGACTGAAATAGTTAATACCACTGGTTTCTCACAAATAATTAAACATAACAAGACTTATGCCACTTTCAACATCTCACCCCTCCTCATAGGTTTGATCCATGGTAAAATTTCAACTTCTCCTTAAGTGACATTCCTAATGCACCATTGGATGGAAATAAATGTCAAGGGCTTTAATAAAATTGAATGATTATTTACCCATTGAAAATTAAAATTGCAACCAAACATTACATATCCAAAACCACTATATGATGCATGAATAAAATTTAAAACAACTCAAGTAATACCATGGATATCAAAACCAAACTAATACATAGTACCAAAATATAATATTTCTAACATAAAAGTACACAATGGAAAATAAAACCAACAGAAACTCATAAGACTCAAATGACATGAATCCAAGGTACAAATCCAACTCCAAGTATCATAGAGCACCACTAAATAGGAGTGGTTATTTACATTTACCTATGTCTCAATAAACCAAATATAAAAATTCATCAAATTTCAAAATTGGTGGTGAGTAATGAATCTCTGTATATTTTCCGTGATGACTTCCCTACTAATCCCGCTAGGATAGAACAAGTTAGCACACTTATATAAAACAAATTATATAATTTTTTTGAAATAGTTAAATTATTTAAATCAAATCCAAGTAATTTAAATCCTAAATAGTTTTCCAAACATAAAAATCTTCCAAGTTATGCACACAAATCATTCAGTAAACCATTTTTCATTCATTTTTTGTACACCCATTTCATAGTTCACCACACAAACACCAATGAAATCTTCTCTGATAGTTCCATAGTCAGGATAATTTTCAAGTCCACCCACTAAGATTTCACTAAGTAGCCAATCCCCTTGTTCCACAATGGAACACACCCCTTATCTAGGGTCATGTCCCTTTTTACCCCAATGGCACACACCCCTTATTCAGGGTCACATCGAAATAACAATGTCACACAAACCATTTATGAAAAAACCATTTTAATGAAACCAAATAATTCTATTTGAATAAAACTATTTCTTTATTTAAAACCTTTACAAAAAACTATTTTCCCAAATCCAAAGAATCCATATTTCAAATTTAACAATTTAAAATTAATAAGAAAAGACTTTTTCACAACCAATTTTAGAAAAACCTAAAACCATCACTAAAGAGGGTTTCAAACATGATTTTCACAAAAAAATTCCCAAATATATCATGAAATTATAATAATTTGAATCTAAGTCTTCATGTTATAATAATTTTAGTCGATAGTGAATCCACCTTCCTTGATTGTTTTGGAGAAAATGAAGAACAACACAAAAATGCCCACAAAATCAGGTCTTGCCTCCCAAAACCCACCATATATATATTCCCTATCATAAAAATGACATGTATAACAAAAATGGGAATAAAAAACATTGGATATGTCCATAGCTGACCAGATATAAGAATCCGAGATATGGATGATAGTATATTTAAGAAATACTATGAAAAACTACCACAAAAGAAGACTTACCAAGGAATTAGGGCTTCATCTCACAATGGAACTCATTCAGATCACCTCCAAATTTATGGAGAAACAATATTAGACCTTTAGGGGGAATAAATCCAAATTTAGGGTCAATTTGGAAAAAACATTAGTGTTTTAAACAAAATATAAACCCAAATACACTTTTATAGGACATTGTTTTTAAACCCATCATGGTTAGTGCATGGTTAGGAAAATTGTGCGCTAACCATGAACCATACTCTATCTCGAGAAATACCTCACAGTGTTGGCCATAATTTTTAGACAAAATAGGCACCAAGTATGTTAAATATCATCTTCTTACTTTTCACAATTACTCTGTGGTGGCTGCACGGTTTGGCCACACAGTGCGCCTTAACTGTACACCTACCAAGAGTCCACTGTCTAATTTTTCATGGTTTTCTATAGGAATTTCATAGTTTTCACTAACTATGATCTAACCATGAACATATATAAATTCCCCAGAAACACACCAAAATTATTCCAAACCATCCCAAACATAACCCACACACTTTAAATACATAAAATACATAAAATTGTTTTACAAAAATTAAACTAGAGGTGATAAAATGAATGAGAACCAGAAAATATAGTTAGTTCGGGAATTATAAAATATTAAGAAATGGTTATATTTATTTATATTTGAAATGAAATTGTGAAGGCCTTGAATAATTACTATGGATTCATAGAATTGGATGGAAAACATTATTAATTATCCATGTTGTTAACTATGACGATTGATGAACATATCCTAAGGTCCAAATACATGTGTTACAATAGATGCATATTTTACATCCAAGAAGAAGGATGGGATGATGTTCTATGGAATTTATATTCCAAAGATTACAGAGTTATTGGAATTTATGGTCATGTTTTATTTTAATGTTTCATGAGAACCATGCAAGTGTTATCTTGAGTAACATTGAGATTATAGTTTCCATGAAGTGTAAAAACACCATATAATTAGTGAATGAAGGGTTAAATATGAACAAATGGTTATTTGGATTTATATTTGAAGATAAATTTTAGTGGGATTGAATAATTGTTACGGAATCATAGCATTGGATTTCATGATTGATCAATTCTCCATTGTTGTTAACTTTTACGATTTATAAACAGATTCTAAGTTGAAAATACATGTGTCATAAGTGAATGATTTTTTAAAACTAATAATAAGTATTGATTGATTTTTTTGGAATTTATATTAAAAAATTTATAGAAGAAGATGAATTGAAGGTCTTTCTATATTTTAATGTTTCATGAGAACCATGAAATTGGGAACTTGAGGAACATTGAGAATGTAGTTTTCAGGAAGCAGAACCACTGATTGAAAATTACTTTTTTATTATCGAGTCAAATTTGAGAAAAAATTATGAATCCATACATGAATTCAATGAAAAACAGTATTCAAGGCACCATGGTACAAAATCTTATGAAAAAAGAACTCATTCAAGACTACACAAATGATCCCCACCCAGCATCATAAATAATAAATCAGTTTCTCTTACTCGTCGCTTCATGGAAAGAAGTCTTCTGCATGACTACATGAGCATGGAACTGATGGTATTTCCATACCCTCTCATACATTTAAAAATGAAAGTGAAATCCAAATGAAAACCCTTGCTCTAAACCCCATCTAAAGACATTGATGTAAGAGAATATAGTTTCATTGACTCTTAAACATCATGTTGCATGAAACCAAAAATCTATCCATGAATCGAAAAACTACATCTGCACATCAAATCACACAATGAGAATGAACACAACCCATAGAAGAATCACTTCACCAAACACAATAATGAAATCAATAGAATAGTAGATAAATTTTGATGGGCTTGAATAATTTTTATGGATTCATATCAATGGATGTCAAGCTTGAAAAATCCTCCTCTATTGTTAACTTTGACGATGGATGAACTGATCCTCAGTTAAAAAATACATGTTTCATAAGTGTCACATTGTTTTCAACAATGAAGAAGCATTGTTTTGTGTTAAATGAAATTGATATTTTAAACTATATAGTTGAAGAATAATTGAAGGTCATATAGAATTTTAATATAGCATGAGAACCATGAAAGTGTTTACTTGAGAAATATTGGGATTGTAGTTTGCATGAACGAGAACCATTCCATATAATTAGTTCATTAAGGGTAAAATATGAATAAATTTTTATATTTATTTATATTTGGATAGAAATTATGAAGTTACTGATGAATTGTATACTATAGTTCTAATTGTGGTGGTAGACTTCATTTCAAAATGAATTCCATTATTTGTGTGGTTTTTTAACTAAGTATTTTTTAATGAGTTAATTTAAAAATTATTTCATGAGCTGACTAGCTAGCCACAACCGAGAGCTTATGTGGGACACGGGGTCAACACACCTACTGAAGGCCATCCAGGATAGCATGCAAGCAACATATGGTTCCCTGTGTGGGCCATGTGTACCCCCAGAGGTGTTTATGATGTGGGATAATATCCCACAAAGAATTGGGTGTAGAGTGTGCCTGTAGAACCATTACAGGTGGTACAAGGTGGGGGAGAGGAGAATTTATAGCCATTCCAACCAATGATTGATATTTATAGTGTACAGAAACGAGGAGAGATTTGGATGTGAGGTTGGTTTTTCAATGTACTATTCACTAGATTAAATAATTTGATCAAACATTTGGGAAGGTGAGTTTCTTGTGTTTATGAATACAATAATGTGATATGAACACCAAAAATAAGTAGGCCATGTAAAAATTATGAATTCTATGAAATGTAATGTAACATAACACATGTTCATGGAATTAAATTCTAAGTCACTCTAAAAGTGAAAAAAATGATTCACACAATATAAGGATTAGGATTCGAATGTAGTGAAAAGCTTTGATCCCTTGAATATAAAAGGATAGAAAACTCAACCAAGAGGTTCTACTGCCACTCGTATTATTTAATGTCCACTCGTTTTCCAGAAAATTTCGAGCTTCTCTAAACCACAGTTTTTTGTGAGGATGAAAAGAGTTATATGACCCTTTGTGGCCACATCAATAAGGGTATTCATGAAAACCAATATGGGTTCATCAAGGAAAAGAATATATAGACATGTGAAAGGTGATTAAACCCTCATCATGCATTGAGAAGGTGGTCGTTTATGTGAATCATTCTAACTTCATGAAGATGAAACACTATGATCATGAAACTGGTGTGTAAACACCCTTTTCATGCTTCGTGATGAAGAACCAGTTCCATGATGCTTACTACATAAGACATAGTGCATGATTTTTTTACTACCAAGGTGTTTCGTGGAGCTATTCTACGTATAAAACATTGCATGAAGATATTGTATATCTAGTTTATACACACAATACATAGAAGAACCAACCTACACAGTTTGTCTGTACAAAGGGAACCTGACATGCACCAAAGTTCATACTTTCATGAGTAACAAGAGGAACTCAAATTGTTTAGGTTTTCATATGACATCATGTATATTCATGCACATACTCTTAAGGATACAATACTAACCCCTTCCTCTTAGTGGTCGAATAGATAATGAAATTTTAGCTTTGGGTCCCCTTTAATTACATTTAAACTATGAAAAAATAATGAAATATTCCATATACATGTTAAAATTAAAATATGAAAAAATATACAAATATTCCATATTAATCCAATATTCAACATGATTAATCATCCTTCATACAACATAACTAATATTTTTCATAGTTCCCTTTCATGTGCTCCCTAAATGAACACTAGTAACAAAAGGATACAAAACTAATATTTTTCGTGTTTCTTCTATATGAGCTCCCTATAAGAACACCCAAGGAGAAAATACCCTTTTCTACAGGCCCTTTTTCACATATAAACCAAGAAGAACATATTCATACCAATCCAAATTCACAAAAAGATTTAATTCCAACCATACCCAATCATTTTCATACAACATAACTGATATTTTCCTTTGTTCCACTACCTCTACTTGCACTCCCTATAAGCACATTAGCCACTCTCTTCGTCGGCCCACCCATAATGACTATCTAGGGGTCGAATTCCCACATAAGCAGTTTCAGTAGTCCCACATGATCACACTATCCACTCTCTTCCTCTGCCTTCCCATGAGAAGAATAACCACTATCTTCCTCATCCACTATATGATCTCCCTATAGGACCCTTCCATACAATTATATCATGAAAAAAAACTAATATTTCATATCAATAAAAAATCACATATAGATTAAATGTTTACCGTACACAATCATTCATCATAAAACATAACTATTACTTTTCATTGTTCCTATGACACTACATGTACTCCCAAGGAGCACACTATCCACTCTTCTCCTCGTCCCTACCATAATGGAATTCTAGAGGTCAACTACCCAACTAAGTAGTTTAGGTAGCCCCCTTATCTATATGACATTTTTTACATTTAAACCATGAAAAAACAAAATCTTTCATAAATCAAAATTTACAATAAGATTCAATGCCAACCATACATAGTCATTCTTCATTATACGAAACAATAACAACGAAATATCCTTTCTAAATTATGATTAATTCCCAATAACAATTCAATTCCATAAAACCAACCATCAATTAGTGGCACATTGAATTTGTATCAAACTATTTTATTAACGAAAATTAAAACAAAAATATTACATTAATCAATTTGGGATCATAAATCTCCTACTTTGGTTTTGTTTTCAATACTAATTTCACTATTAAATTTAATTTTTTCTTCTCACACATTCAATAATTTCAAAGATAATTATGTGAAAGAATACATAAACTCAACTTATTCTATACCAATTGAACTCTTCTCTTTCTTTCCATTAATCTCTTCATTTCATAAGATATGTCATTTTAGATAAAATAAAATTGGTTTTCATGAGGGGAGAGAATCAATTTTATTTAATGAAATAATCATCAAATAATATTATCTAATTGAATGTGGGAAAACCCTATGTAGAAAACAAAGGTGATCAATTTAGACATCAAAGATGTCTATATAAATTTAATTTGTTATGGAAATACTAAAACCTTCTTTAATAAGTTGTACAAAAGGTACTCCAGTAATCTCCAACATTCATCTCAATAACCATATTGAAAACATTATATTACAAGAACGAACTTCCCCTTTATTATCAAATTATATGTGTATCCCCTTATGATTCAAAATTATCATTCATAATGATATAAGAAAAAATGACTTTCTAATGACAATATTAAATTTATTGGATATTAAAATATCAAATAAACCCCATACCATAACATTCTATATTCATGTGATACCAGTTGTGGTCAACTTTTGTATTTGTTCAACTTTTATCCCCCTAAAGGGATGTGCATCGTCTGTCTTCTTCATCATGAATAACATTCTTCATGAATGATCTTCAAGAATAATTTTATGATAATTTCATATAAAAAACTCCATGATGGAATCCCTCATGAATGCTATAAAATATTTCAAATGAACTCATATATTTAGGTCTCCACCTTAATATATTCATCACCTTCAATTCATTGAAAAGAATAAACAATAAAAAAATATTCATGGGAATAAAGTTGTTCTTTAATGATTTTCAATTAGAGAAATAAGGATGAGATTAAACTCCTAAACTAGAAATTATTTTCTATTATACTCAAGATGCATGAAAACTCAACAAGATTTCTCCTTCTTCGACATTCCAATTTTTATCATTTAATGGATGTGTGAAATTCTTGATTTCTCTAGATTTCATCATATATGGAATAAGCTTATTTACATTAGCATGTAATGCACTTTCAATATTCTATTTCATATATATCTTCTTATAAAATTTCAATTGCTTTATCCATATGACTGAGATTTCTTATTTGTATATACTCATACCTATTTTTTAATAGAATCCGGCTTTACAATAGCATTATTAAAACTATAATTCATTGGTTATTTCCCTTTTTTCTCACTATTTTTATTGGTTTAGGAAACAACATTATGTATTTTTCTGAAATATTGCTTTCCATTGTATACCTTCCACACAAATCTCCAGCAATCATAGGGTCTTATTTTTAAACAACCTATAAATAAATTCAAAATTTTCATCTTGATTTTAAAACATCAAATAAACCTTTTTATTTATTTCTGAGATTGATTTCATTTTCCACATTAGCTTGTTCCAATAGAATATTTTTATAACATGTTTTTGGAGGTTAATTTTGTGGCTTGAATTTCCACAGTAGATACACCTTTTCATTGGCATGACATTCATATCATCATTCTTCTTGGG
The DNA here is from genome assembly GCA_963277665.1 of Viscum album. NCBI lineage: Eukaryota > Viridiplantae > Streptophyta > Magnoliopsida > Santalales > Viscaceae > Viscum > Viscum album. The sequence goes on along the minus strand of OY728151.1, from coordinate 1,586,525,318 downwards.
TGTAGGTTGCTTCATAGTTCTCTTTGCTCTATTCTCCTTTTGACACCCCAAAGAAGTTATTTCTTCTTTTTTTTTCCTCAGCATATGTCGTGGCCCTATCATCACATCAACAAATGAATAGTGTAGGGAAAGTATATACTAACACTCATTATAATTATGACCACTTATATTTCAATAATCATAGAAGTATTCAAGGCACTCGAATATATTCTTGATAGATAAATTCTTCTTCATATATGAATTATTATTATATTATACATGATTTCTATTCACATCAGATCTTCTCCACCTTAAAATTATACATCTATAGTTATCATGAATTGAAAAATTAAGAAAAGATTCAATGGGTTGAGGCCCAAATTTCCAACAACACTAACAGTATCCAACAAATAATGACTTATTAGTATTTGATACAATTTTATTAGTTTTGGAATCAATTTTTTCTTTAGATAGTATGATTCTTCATATGAGATATTTTTAGATAACAATAATTCACACTCTTCTTCATTTACAAATTTGATGATATAATAGATTTTTTATTAGTCTTCATTATCCATGATTGTCAAAAATTCTTTTTGGAAGCCATACTTATAGACAAAATAATATTAGTAAAAATAAAATTTTGTTGATCAATGATATCCAGATTCAATAATCTCGAGACTAATTTATCATTAGACATTTTCAAACTCTTTTTTTACATTAAAGGGTTTTTTAAGAAATAAAACTCCATTCAAAAATACTCATGAATGATTTTATGATCTCAGTATTATATGAAGATTCATCTCAGATGATCTCTATATTTCTCAACATGACCTCCAAATCATGATATGTCATATTTAGAGAGTTCTTATGGTCTTCAACAGATTTCAATATATATTAAAATTCATTAATATTTTTTAATGTGAATTCCATTTAAAAAAATTCGTTATGAGGAAGGTTTTATCATCCTCTTCAATTTTCAGTTTTCCTTCTAATGAATCTTCATAATCTGAATTCCATCATCATGAATTTTTTTTACTATTAGTTCATAATTATTAAACTCTTTAATGATATTTATCTTAAACTATATGTGGGATTATTTAAAATTTTTAGAGGCTATTTGTAAATTTTCCATTACACATATGACTTTTTTTAATCAACTTCAGTCACATCCTTTGCACAATAATTCCTTTTTAATTCATCTTTAATAAATGTGATTTTTTCATTACATTTAAATATAAACTCTTATATTGATTATTCAACTAGGATGAATGTCTCATTTGAAGGTTCTGGGTGCAGCGAAAGCACGTGGGTGGTTGTGCCCACATGGATTTTGTCATTAGCAATGATCAATCCATGAACAATATGATGATAAGACGCCAGTCTGAAAGGATCAAATCACGGAAATAGGAAAAAGGGAAAGAATTTCTCAGAACCATAATGTTGATCGTCATAGGTTGATTATAATTAATTTAATTAATTGAAAAGAAGTAACTTTTGTGTGTTCTTTCATCATTGATTTTATTGATCTTGTTCAGATGTGATTCATCATTGCGTCGCAGAATCAAAGTGAAGACTTCCTCTAGAGGTGATTCAAACGTGCACCTCATATCTCTGGACGTCGCCAAAGGATTCTCTGGGTGCTAGCGTAGGGAAACTTTTTCTTGTGTTTTCCACCATAGATCGTCTTAATCTGATGGATGAGGATCTCTATCTGTCTTGAGATCATTCTTGGAGGATGAAGATCTCTCTAACTTGAGGGGATTCTCCAGAATTGTTGTGCACAATGATTATCTTAGGAAAAGAGTTGGGGTTGTGAGCATATTTATAATCGCGTTTGAAGTTGTAAAGTTATGACAATAAATAAAGGCGTTGTGAATTTTATTTATTTCATTAACTATTTTCAATCCTCATGTCGAGTCATTAATTCCTTATAATGCCCCCACACTGATTATAGTAAATAATATATAATAAAATGATATTTCCTTAGAATCCTGACATGAAAAACTACACGGCTTGTACTTGTTTTTCATTGAAAACTACACGACGTGTACATTCAACGTACATTGAATTTATATATTCTTTTCAATTATTCATTTCCTTTCCAAAATGAAAACTACACGGTGTGTACATTCCATAATACACATTGTGTACTTGTTTTAAAAATAAATACAACACAGCGTGTAATCATTAATACACGGCGTGTACTTGTTTTATTTTATTCATCCTCCAACATTAAAACGAATTAGGCTTCCTTGAATAATTATTATACCATTTATCAGAATAATATTTATTATACTTGAGATACTTGAATACACTATGTGTCTGACCCTCTAGGCCTTTTTCTCCTTGGCATTAGGTGAGCTTTCCTAATGTCCTTGATTATTATCTTGAAAAGGGTTAAGGAGCCCAAGAGAATGAAGTTGACGCCACAATGACGTGTCACCTCATACGAATGCTTAACATATAATTTAATTTTTTCTCTCAATATCTCATCAAGTAGGTTTCATGGAAGATTCATAAACCTATATACTTAATCCGTCATTCATTGAATATCATAAATAAACTCTCTGTTTCACCATGGCAATGGAATTTCATACGAATGTTCTATTTAATTCAAAGGACCGAGATATCAACATCCATAAATGGTAGAAAAAAATCCTTCCACTACTTATCCATTATCAAATTGTCACTCATGACACACCAAACATATCCTTCTTCCCTCCAATTATGTTCATGACAGTTTTCGTCAATAAATCTAAGTGTGTGAGTCATTACATGAGTTAATCCTAATCTTCCTGGCTAAGGACTATTACACATGCTCACAGATAGTAATTTATGATGACACCAAGACATTTAGAATTACTATTGATGTGTCTGCTCTCATAATATCCCATATTGGAGATTACCAAGTGCGAACTAAATGAGGGAGAGTCTCGTCTTCTTATGAGTACTCGCACATGATGGTCTATATACTATGTGTCCTGTCATAGTATGTCATCCAACCGTAAGAAATTATTTTAGAATATTGTTATAGAATTTCATGGCTCTCATCATATTGGGGATCATCCACGAATTTATTAATGAAATAATTATTACAGGACATTATTATATTATAGTCATCCAGAAAAATGAACAATATATAATTAGTGTACATTCACATAATCAATGTACAAAAAATTGGATCTCAGGACACCAACACTAACAAACTCCCACTTGGAATAGAGCCAACTGTCTATGACTTTTAGTCCTCTAGACCTCACATGATTATCATGTTTCTACTAAGTCAAGGCTTTAATAAAGGGGTCTGCCACATTATCATCTGTGGAAATATTTCTCACTACAACTTCACCTCTCTGAGATAAATCCCTCAAGAGATGATACTTCAGAAGTATGTGCTTCATCCATTGATGTTACCTTGGATATCATGCAAGTTCCACCACTGCAGTATAATAATAATAGAGAGTGACATAATATTTACTTCTAGGTACAACATCCAGCTCTTGGATGATGCTTCACATCCATACTGCTTCTTTATCTTCCATAGAAGATGCGATATACTCAGACTCCGTAGTTGAATCTGCCACCAAACATCTTTTTGAGCTCTTCCAGCTCACAACACCTCCCTTCAAACTGAAGATGTATAAGTTCTGTGACTTCATGTCATATTGATCAGTCTAGAAACTAGAATCTACCCATCCTCTAATGACTAGTTCCTCATCTCCTCCATATACCAGGAACATATCCTTAGTATGCCTTAGATACTTAAGGATAATATTTACTTCCAGATTATGGTGGTATCCTAGATCTTCTTGATTTCATCCTACCACACATAATGCTTATGGAATATCTAGACTTGTACATAGTATATCATACATGATGGACCCAATCGCGTTTGCGTAAAGGGTCCTTGCCATTTTAATTTATTCCTCATGTGTCTGAGGACACATTTTCTTAGAAATATTAATGTCATATGACACTGGCAACAATCACCTCTTGGATTTTTCCATACTGAATCTCTTTAGTATATTTTCAATGTATGTACTTTGACTCATGCCCAAAATTTGCATTTATCTATCATGATGGATCTTGATCCCTAGAATATATGCTTCCTCACCCAAGACTTTCATGGAGAATCATTTATGAAACCATGCCTTAACTGACTATAAGATAGGTACTTTGTTTCCAATTAGTAATATTTCATCAACATATACTATTAAAAAAATGACTACACTTCCACTAATCCTTTGGTAGACACAAGGATCACATTCGTTCTTAACAAATCTCAATTATGGTATGGCTTCATCAAAACGAATGTTCCATGACCTTGATGTTTTCATTAATACATAAATGGATTTATGCAACTTTCATACCTTGTTGGAATCCTTTGGAGTCACAAACCCTTCAGGTTGTGCCATGTAGATATCATCCTGGAGGTTCCTGTTAAGGAAAGCTGTTTTGTCATATATTTTCCAAATTTCATTATCATGGTAATAGATAATGTCTAATAGGATTCTGATGGATTTCAGCATTGCAATCGGTGAAAAGGATTCATCATAGTCAATTCCTTGATGCTGTCTAAAACCTTTTGCAACCAGTCGTGCCTTATAGGTGTTGAATTTTCCCTCTATGTCCAGTTTCTCCTTGAATACCCATTTATTACCAATAGGATCTACATCAACTGGATGATCTACTGAAATCTAGACATTGTTTTGGAACATGGAATCCATTTCAGAATTCATGGATTTATGCCACTTGGTAATGTATGTGCCTTCAACTGCTTCCTTTTAGGTAAGAGGGTTATCATTTTCAACCAATTATAAGTCACCATCCTCAGTGACAAGAAAACCATATCATTCTGTTTCTCTCACCTCTCTCATGCTCTTATGCATTTCTTGTGTCTCTGGAACAGATTGTTCATCCACAGGACTTTGTGGAATCTGTTCTTGTACCAACACCTATGTATCTTGATCCTCGACTTCATCGAAGTCTATCTCACTCACATTATCTCTTTTGGAGATGTTATCCCTCTCAAGGAATATGGCGTGTCTATCCAATGTAAAAATATTATTTGTGGGGTTGTATAGGTAATATCCACTTGTTTCCTTGGTATATCCTATAAAGATACTCTTTGTTCCTCGAGGAGCATGTTTGTTACCTTAAGAGTCTTTAAAAAATGGTTCACTACCCCACACATGTAAATTCGATAACATGTATTTATGTCCACTCCATAACTCGTATGGAATACAATTTATCAAATTAGTTGGTACTTGGTTTTGTATGTGTGATGTTGTTTTTAATGTATATCCCCAAAAGGATAATTGGAGACTCACATGACTCATCATTTATCTCACCATGTCTAACATGGGGTGGTTCCTCCATTCTCTTACACCATTCCACTGTGGCGTGTAATGATAAGTGAGTTGAGATAGAATCCCAAACTCATATATGAAATCAATGATGGCATGATTAAGATATTCCCCTACTATTTTTTAGCAGAGTTTCTTAATCATCATACCATGCTGGTTCTCAACTTCATTCTTGTATTCATTGAACCAGTCAAAAGAATATGACTTGTACCTCATTAAGTAGATATATACATATCTACTAAAATCATAAGAAATAGTTATGAAGTACGAGAACCCAACCCTTTCTTCAACTGGAAAGGGTCAACATATATCCTTGTGAACTAATTCTATAAGCTCTATATCCCTATCACCTTTCCCACTAAATGTAGCTTTGGTCATTTTTCCTGGTAGACACGCATTACATACACCAAGTGATTTTAGTTCAATAGAATCTAAATACCAATCTCTATGTAATTTTGTCAAACGTTCCACATTTACATAACCTAGCTGGTGATTCCAAATTTGGGTGTGTTATGAGTCATGTGAATTAACTTTGTCAGTGATTTACATTACTTGGTTTGTGTAGTCTAACACATAAAGCCCATTATATAAATGTCTGCTACCAAACCAACCACTATCTTTATAAATGTAGCAACATTAATTTCCAAATATGAAGATGAATCCATAAATATCTAATCTGGATACTAAAATAATGTTTTTAGTAACATAAGGCACATAATATCAACCCTTTAACACCAATATCATTCTATTTGGCAATGTCAGGTGGTAGTCCCTGATAGCTACAACAGAAAATCTAGATCCTTTGGTTTCTCATAGATCTACCTCCCCTTGATCAATATTCCTAAATCTAATTTTTTTTCATGTATTTGGATACATATGCGAGCACTAAAATTTGTATCTGACACCCAATTTGTAGAAATAAATAGATTCCATTCATTAACAAACACACCTGAAGCTTCCCCTTGCTTCCTTGGATGGTTGCAGTTTTTCTTCCAGTAGCCCTTCTTTCCACTTTCAAAACAAACAACCTCATGATTGCTTGCCTCCCCATTGATCCTCCTTTTATTGGAAGGCCTTGAAGAATCTTTTGGATTAAATCGCTTCACATTACCTTTCCTTTTATTCACCTTGAGGAAAGAAGGATTTTCACGCTACATGTAATTGTCCACTTGCCGAATGAGGATATGAAGATCTGACATAGGCCTCTCAAATGTTTTTCATGTTGAAGTTCACAACAATGTTAGAGAATCTATGGGGAAGTGATGAAAGAATGAGATTAGTACCCAGTTCTTTGGGGTGTTTAAACTCTAGAACCTCCAAGCGCTCAATGTAGCCAATGAGCATGACTACATGAGGCCCAACTGGGGCACCCACTCCAAGCATGCTCTGAAATAGAGCCTTGGAGATCTCAATATTTTCTTTTCTTTCACTCTCCTTATATATACCACAGAGGTGATCGAGCATGCTATAGGTATCCATGTCTTCGTCAGACTCCATGAGTTTACTAGATATTGATGATAGCATCAAACATTGAACGTCGAGTGCATCACTAAAATGTTTATCATAGATGAAGAAATCTTCATCACTCTCCCCTGGGGCAGGTGTGGCCGAAAGTGAGGACTATAGTATGTAAAACATTCGTTCATGGTGTAATATAACCCGAAGGCACCTAATGAATTCTTGAACGTCACTTCCGGTGATGATATTGTCTTTATCTAGAATTGATTGCAGTGAAAATGTGATTGATGAGTTTGTCATTTTGATTCTACAATTTAAAATAGCATATTAATTAGTTCATTATTGATTACATTTTATGCGAAATGATAAATTTTAATTAAGTCTCCCACTATTTTTTCAAGTCCCAATGGCCCCCACCATTAAACTCGGAATGTCTAGTTGCTTTCGACAATCTATTGGCAAGGATCCATATTCCCTTTCTTATAACCCCAACAAGGGTTGGTCAAGCTATTTGAAGGTATTTAGGTGGTTAGGTCTTTGCCAACTGTGAGCTTACAGTTCCTTGATCTGTTGAGTGTACTCCCCAATCTTGAAATCCAGACTTGGATTTCCCGATCTCGTGCCTCCAATATTACCCCAGGTATAGAAAGGGCCACTTCTCTTGATGTAATATGGTTATGTCACCCCGAAACCTTTCATAAGGGCATCCTTTATAAAAGTTAGTGTCCCAACAAGGGTTGTTCAAACACATAGTTTTGTTGAGTCTTGCCCTTAATCCATTAACGGATGTTTTGGAATGACTTAATAAGGTATTTGAGGGATTTTAATCCTTTATTCATTGTTACTCATTATCACATGCTTATTAATATTATGTGATTCTTGGTTATGTGATTAACCATGTTTTTATAATGTTTAGTCATAGTCCATTTTTTATTTTATTCCATCATTTCATGATTTTTTTCAACAATTATGTGATCGTCACAACACATACATAATATATAAACCATGAAATCAGACAGAAATAAAATAAGTTGGAAAGATCATGAGCTTCTATTGGTTAGCTTATCTAGTAGTTTTGATAAGCTAACCATGACCTAGGTAAAAACACCTTGAACCTGATGGTTCATCTTTTGCACCTCCCACATGTCCACCTTTGTATCTTATTGGGTTGGTTTCGCCTCATTTTTGGGTTTTGAACCATCTCCTTTGACATGGGAGATCCAAAATTACTTGGGTTTTACATTAAAGAAACCATGGGCACGCAATCCCTTCATATTATTGTAAGAAGTCTCACAGGCCAACAAATTTCAATTAAATAAATTTAAATGAAACCATACACAAACAAAGGGTCTTTGTTCTAGCCCATGATCATCCATAGCATGCAACGCCATTTACACATATTTGGATTTCAAATTATTTTAATCTTTATTTCATTTAAGATATGTCGCGCTTGAAATAAATCAATTATGATCTTATAATTAATCAATTCATTGTCTTAAATTACTTTATGAATTTCCATGAGATTCTTCTCATCCATATTCCTTTTACATGTCTTTTTACTTTTGGAGAAAACCTGGTGAAATTCCAATTGTGCAATGTATATCGTGTGTAGTTTATATTTACATGGCATGTATTTCTTTTCACCCTATATCCAAAGTACATGCCAGGAGCCTTGGCGTGTTTTCTCTACATTGGATATTTTGGAGTACATGGGGTGCAGATTAATGTAACCTGGCATGTACTTCCTTGTTACGTGGTTACCGACCTGGAAATCCCATGTACGCAGAACACGACATCTCCTTGTACATGGTTTCACCAGGACCAGATCAGACTACACATCATGATGTTACAACATACACGTCGTGTATTCCAGTTTCCATGCACTGTTCAATTCTGGTCAACAAGGTGTAATTGAACTCCGGTATAATCAATTCACATAGCATGTATTAGTGGACCGATACCATTTCAATGAACCTAAGTACATGACGTGTAGTTTTAATTACACGCCATGTATTTCCGTGTTGTACAGACATAAATATTGACTCCTTCGGATAAGTTCCTCGTTTTTATTTTAATACAAAATTAAAATTAAATGTTCTTTTCTAGGATATGAATCGAGAAACGAAGGAGGAAGAACATATCTTGATTATTCAGATTAGAGAATGATTTATATTGAATTGAATCAAATAAAAATGCGTAAATTATCAATGGATAATAAATAACTATAATCAACGTTGTAACCTCCCATTGATACCAATTGAAGGTTCTTGGCATAGTGGAAGCGCATGGGTGGATGGGCCCACATGGATTTTTTCATTTGCAATAATCAATCCGGGATCAATATAATGATAAAATTAAATTCTCCATGGATCTAATCATAGAAATAGACAAACTAAAAATAATGTCCTGGAACCACAATGTAGATCGTCACAGGTTGATTATAATTAATTTAATTAATCTAAAAGAAGTACCTTTTGGGTGTTCTTTCTTCGTTGATGTTCTTGATCATGTTATGATGTGATTCATCATTGCGTCGCAGAAGCCATGTGTAGACTTCCTCTATCGGTGATCCACACGTGGACCTCGTATCTCTGGACATCACCAATGGATTTTCCAGGTGAGAGCATGGAGAAACCATTGCTTGCGTTGTTCGCCATAGATCATCATGATCTGATGGATGAGGATCTCTCTCATTCTTCAGAGAATTTTTGCAGGAATGAGTTCTCTCATCCATGAGGGAATTCTCTAAAAATGTTGTGCACAACGATTCTCTTAGGAAAAGAGTTGGGGTTGTGAGGATATTTATAATCGGGTTTGAGGTTGTAAAGTAATGACAATAATTAAACTAGTTACGTGTTTTATATAGTTAATTAACTCTATTAAAACCCCATGTCTGGTCATTAATTCCTTGACATTCAACCACACTGATTATAATAAATATGATGTAATAAAATGATATTTACTCAAATCCTGACTGAAAAAACGACACAGAGTGTAATCATAAACCCACAGCGTGTACTTGTTTTTCTTTGAAAACTACACAGCGTCTACATTCAATGTACATGACATGTATATCATTCTTTCCATTATTTATTTCCATTCCAAAATGAAAACTACATGGCGTGTACATTCAATAATACATGGCGTGTATTTTTATTATTTTATTCTTCCTCCAACATTAAAATGTTTTAGGCTTCCTTTAATAATTATTAAACCAAGTATGGGAATAATATTTATTCTAGTTGAGATATTTGAATACACTTACTATGTGGCCATCTAGGACTCTTTCTCGTTGGCATTAGGTGGGCTTGACTAAAGTCCAAGATTACTGACTATAAATGGGTCAAGGCACCCAAGAGAATGAAGTTGAAGCTGCATTGACGTGTCACCTCATACAAATTCCTACCATGTAATTTAATCCCTTTGTCTCAATATCTCATCAAGGCGGTTTCATGGATGTTTCAGAAACCTATATGCTTGATCTGTCATTCTTTGACTACCTGAAATAAACTCGTCATTTCACCATGGCCATGTAATTTCATGCGACAGTTCTATTTCAATCAAAGAGATGAGATGTCAACATCCATAAATTGAAGGGACAAATCATTCATCGACTTATCTATTAACAACATGTCAATCGTGACGTACCCAATTTACCCTTATTCCCTTCAACTTTCTTCATGACGGGTTTCGTCAGTAAATCTAAGTGTGTGAGTCATGAAATGAGTTAATGAAAATCTTCCAGTCTAAGGACCATTACACACGCTCATTGATAGTAATGTCTGATGACACCAAGACATGTGGAATAACTACTGGTGGGTATGTTCTCATAATCTCCCATCATGGAGATTACCAAGTGAGAACTCCATGAGAGAGAGTCTCGTCTTCTTACGAATACTCGCACCTGATAGTCTGTATACTATGTGTCCAATAATAGTATGTCCTCCAACAATAGAACAATATTTAAAAATATTGTTATATAATTTCAAAGTTATCATCATAGCGGGGATCAGCGATGACCTTGATAATGCAACAATTAATCCAGTACAATATTATATTATAGTAATGCCGAATAATGAACAATATTTGATAAGAGTACATTCATGTAATCAAAGTACAGATAATTTGATCTCAAGACACCAACTCTAACATAATTCTTGTCTTAAATTTACATATTATAGTCCTTGATATTCATGGTATATTTATATGATTCCCCAAGAGTGTGAATCATCTCATCACATACCCTCTTTTTTACTTCTTTCACACATATTTCTTTTCAATTATTCTTCAACTTATGAAAAATGTTTATTTCAACGTGATACAATTTCATCATTGAACTCAATAATTAGTGAGTGATGTTTACATCCTTGAATCATCATCTCCAAGGCTTTCTCAATTTCTTCAGCTTCTTTTTCAAGATATGACTTTTCATCATATTGTCCCTTGATAAAATAAAAAATGTTGGTGAAAACATTTATAGGAACATTATTTAGATATTTTATGATTTATGAGTAAAAATCATTGAGCAATTCAATAAATTATTCTTAATTACCACTTGAAAATACTAATTAAAAATATATTTATCACAAAATTTAACTGATACTGATGATAGATGAAAATTATGACTATATTCAGATTGTGAAGAACCCCCTTTATTCCTCATCACGGTATTTGAACATGCAAAAATATTTGATATTCACCTATTAAAATAGTTGTCCCAAGTTCGATCCTGCTTTCTGCTCCCATATTTTGAGAGCTCTTGTTCTTCTTGAAAAACCGAGAATCTTCGTGCTATTGTTACGCAAAGGGAAAGAATGATCCACACGGCTTCTAGTTCTGCGAAGTATAGTGGATCTTGTAGGACTTCTACATGTGATATTAAATCATGAATCATCTCATGAAGAAGAAAACCCATCAACCATCTGGTTTCATGAAGAAGATCCACAAACACGTGAATGGTTTACCCAAACCCTTTTCATGCTTCATGAAGGTGATATTGCAAGCATTTAATTTTTTCATTCTCACCGTTTTTGTGATATGTGAGGGCATCTGAATCATAAACCATCATGTTTTCACAATAAATACCCCCACATCCCTTGTGTGTAGAAGACCCCTGAACCTCTCGCACGAAGAAGAATAGTGATCCCATCGGTTTCATAAAGAGAAGGAAAACATCCTCCTGTTCCATGTTAATATGGTATATACATTCTGAAGGGGACTATTTTTGAAGAAGGAGTTTTCATGATGATGGGAAGTACATATATGCATGAAATCATGTGAATTATTTGAAGAAACCTAAGACCTTGTGTTTGTGAAAAGAAGAGGTAGTATGTGCATTCAAATGTGAATAAAGAAGAAGAAAATTTTAAAAGGGCTACACTCATTTCTTTTCATATAAATAGAATAGAAGAAGTGAAGAACTGAATAGTGTGCTTGGTTGTTAACACATATTAGTCAACGGGTGCGGGATGGGGGAGAGGTTGGCTTAGGTCATGTTGTTGCATCTACCATTTACGGATTTACTTAATATATTATGTCATGTTCTCTTTTCTTCCTAATACCCTAAACAGTAATATTTATTCATATATTTTAAATACTTTTTGAAAATGATGAATCTATTATATTTTATCTCGCTCTCCTCTTCCCACTTTATGAGATTTTTCCTATGGTTGTTTTCTTTGCTCAATTGGGGTTCTTTTATTTTGTGATACATCCATATGCATGAGATGGTGGGGTGTCTAGATGGCTCATGTCTTTGCTTAGATGACATTTTAGTGGTGAAATAGTTTTACATGGGGCTTCACCAAGATCCTCCTTCGTCTAGGATTCAATGTGGCCGGATTAACCTTGAAATAGATTTATGGGGGCCAGATAAACCTCCTGAGAAGGTCCATGGAATCCAGGTGAAACATCAGGGGAAAATGGCATGATGTCGAGCTTTTTGGATGGTGAAGATGGTGATCCATAGTGTTACAGTGGTGGGAGAGTTGTCAAGGGGTAGCTGCGAGTGGTGGATGATGAAGTTTATTTTTGTCTAAGGTGTGGGGGACCATATTCATGTAGGATGATGTCTCCCTAGTGAAAAATTAAAATTTAATCTATTATACTCTCCCAATTCAAAATGGAACATGGGGATACACGGGTTTACTATTCATGGTGTGGGAAAGACCTTATGAATATGTCCCTCGGTAATTCCATGCAGTATCATATTAAGTAATAGATACTACTCACACGACCTTTCATATAGATTCCTTTCTTGAAGGATGGCTCTCTCTCATGTCTAGAACTTGTTTCACCTCTTGCGATCATGTCCAGTTACAATAATAATTAGTAATTATAAATAAAATCTCAAATACCAATGAATTATATATATATATATATTCAATCAACTTCAATGTCCAAATTCCTATTATTTGATAAAACAATGAATTTCCCTAGAATCTCTATGCATGGATTTTATTGATCGAACTCCTTACTCCAGATCATGTTATCTCATGGTAGTTTGGTCGGTTCAGATAATAATCATAAATTCATGAAGATTATATATACTACAAATAGATTTTAAATTCATGATAACATCAGTAATTTATGAAATTATAATGGTCACAATGTTGGCACATTATCATCTAAAAATGTGTCCAACAATGATAAGAAAATTATATCACAAAATATGACTTTGAAGGAATAAGAAACCTTGGGAAGATATCAAAACAATATTGTGAACAGAAAGCCCCATAATAATGTACAATTTAAGAATGGTGAGAAATCCAAGTATTCTAAATAAATGAATTTGAAGGTTAGTACATCCAAAATAACTACCAAGAGGGATGTCACTCAGAAGACCCATGTGGAAGATCCAAACTTGCACCCACAGTTTAATATTACATGTTACGTATCTAGACTAATGATTTGGAAAGAATGAGAAAAATGTAACATGCACATGGTAAATCATGTTAATAAAGCGAAATCAAATATCCCACATGATGAAGACAAATTTCATGACTGTTTTTCAATAAATTGTAAATCTTGTGTTAAAGAAGTTTTTTGTGAGAGATGAAAGAAATATGGTCACATTGAAAAAAGGACTTTTATCCTTACTACTAGAACAAGAAGAATTACTAAAGAGGTGTCATAATGTATCATACATGATGTCTCTTACGAAAAAAAATTGTCCACTCCATGAATAAAAGGATGTGAATATATCCATGATGCCTCAAAATAAATCAGAACAGATGTTCAGATGTGCAACCATGAAGATAGGGGAAAATGGAGAATCCTTTTTAGGAGACCAACTCAATTTTTCTATTAATTTTAATAAATAAATGGGGATCCACCTTATTCAATTAATCATTAATTATTTTATTTTTTCTTATAATGTATTGAATTTAAAGTGATGTGTTTTATTAGGGGGAGAAGCTGAGAAGTAGTTAGTGCTATTAATTCTTGATTTCTAAGACGAAAAAGGTACCATCCCTGAATGATTACTCAATTGATATTAAAATACCTATATATTGTAGTATCATAATTTATGATGTTAATGAATTTTATTCCATATTCTAAATATCCAGGATAATGAATATTCTATCTTGGATTGATCTTATTTCGTGGTAATTTGTAGAAAAAATGTTCTAGAAGATCATCCTTGGTGATGTTGTGATAGTTCTCCAATATGGAATATCACAAGTTGAAGACGCATTTTGGTGTATTGTCTATACTATAATTTCTTTAAATACAATATTTATGTGATCACCCATTATGAAGATAATTTGAAATGTTTCCCTTGAGGGGGATACCAATAAACAATCATACAAAATTATTTTTTAAATTATTATAAAATCTGATTATTCTAGAAATTCCATGAAGATAATGTCATTTGAAAGGGTATTTCACTCTTAATTTTTCATCAACAGTTATCAATAATAAAAAACCATTTAAAAAGGGGAGAAATTAAATTAATCAATAGTATTTGAAATGTGGATATCCCTCACGGTCACTTATCCTTCCTTATGAAATTTAATGTTTTTGGTCTATTTGTTAAAGTGAGTGCAAGAGTTTCATGTTGATTGTTCATAAAAATATTTATCTAACATTTAGTAATTTCATCATAGAATGAAATTGAATAATCCTTGAATAAAAGTATATGGTTTCTCATTTCATAGGTTCTTATGTTTTTTTGGTAATGGGAAACGTTGTTTTATAAATAATTTCTAGTTGTTTTATACATTTAGCATAGATCTAGTTGACTTAGAGTGAAATGAGTGATGAAACATTGCTTAATTATGGAATGATACCATTTTTCCTATGAATTTTTTTTCTTATCAATAAGGGGGAGATAAAGTGAAATTAATGATTGTTAGATAAATGGGAGTAATAATATAATAGTTCTACATATTGAAACAATCATTTGGAACTGAAGTTATTTCCAATAAATAAAAAGGTGGAGATTGAATATCCAAATTTGTGTATAGATTGTATTTTTTTCAAATGATTTTTATTGGTGGACAATGATCATCAATTAAATAGTAATATTACATTAATGCCAACATAATGAACAATCTTTAAGTTAATAGAGCTTGGAAGAAATCCACAAGTATGGAAATTACAAGAAACATGTGAAGGGTTTGATGACTTTGAAATTTATGGTGATGTTTGGAGAATAGTAATGGATTTCATCATGATGATTCCTAGAGAATAGTTATGGATTCATTCATCGTGATTCCTAGAGAATTGTTATAGATTTAGTGTATTAGATGTCATGAATGAGAAATTATCTTAGTTTTTAACTCTGCTGATTAATGAATTGATCCTATGTTCAAAATACATGTTTCATAAGTGACACATTGTTTACGTGAAATAAAAAGGATGAATTTATGTTCTTTGGAATTTATATTCCAAAAATTAGATAAGAAGTGGAATTGAAGGCCATACATTACATTAATGTTCCAGGAGAAACATGAAACTGTTAACTTGTAGAACATTGAGTTTTTAGTTTTCATTAAGGATAACCATGCCATATAATTAGTGCAAGAATGGTTAATAACAAAGAAATAGTTATCCGGGTATATATTTGAAGATAAATTGTGAAGTTATTGAATAATTGTATACTATTGTTCTATGTGTTGATGTGTCCATTCATTTATTATTTAATTCTATTATTTAATATGTTTTATATCTAAATTTGTTTTGGGGGTTTATTTGAAATTAGGGATAGCCTACTAAGCTAACCAGTCACCCTCAGCCAAGACCTTATATGGGACACTGGGTCGATCACACCAAAAAAAGGCCAGCTGGGCTAGCTCATAGGCACCATGAAGTATCGTGCGTAATCCCTAGTCATGGCTAAATGAAAGCATGATATGGGCCAATTTCCTATAAAGAATTGTGAACATAGAATCCCCACAGAACCTGTATGTGGAAATACTAGGAGGGGGAAGTGAATTTTGAGCCACCCCCTACAACACATGATTTATATATCATGGAGAAACCGATAGATTTTTCAATGTGGGATGAGTTTTTACACACAATGTTCACTGGTTTAAATAATTATAATGATAACGGTTGTTCAACACACCCCATGCCTAGTTGATTCAAATTCCCACTGTCTAGATTGATAATCCACAATAACATACACAACTCTATATAACTGCTTACTCACTGAACTTTGATCATTATTTCGTAGTTGAAATTTCTTATGTTGATGTGTCATGGTATATCTAGAATCACCATGGATTAATCAATTATAATATTTAGATGTATTCTATTTCTCTCCTCCAATTGAAGCATACATAATCTACAAAACATGGGATTTTTCCCAAACACCCGACCTCAAAGCACTACGATAAAAGCACTGAAGATGTACAATATAATTACAATTATGGAATTCTCTATGTTTTTTCGTTCACTCTCGATGAATGTGGGCGAATGAACTAAATTTAAAACATAAAAATTTTACCTTGGGTCTTGGGGGAAGGTTCACTAATCTAGCTTTCTAATTTTGGGTCACACTCCAACCTTGGGAATATGATTCCCTATTCCATTTTCACCCAGCATTAGAGTTCCCACCATTTTCCATAGGTATCAACATACTTCGTCTACATTTTCATCTTGAGATGCCTCTTTAATCCACCATCACTCTATTGACTATATATGTATAATCCATTATACAGAGCATGAATATCTTGAATGAAATTTGTTTCCTTAGCTTTGATTCCAAAATGTCTTCCTTCAAGGATTCACTCACATCAAATTCATGTAAAAATCAATCAATATTCATAAATGTAGCCACATACACTATCATATATCGGTTCTCCTACTTTGGAATGAAAAATTACATCATTAAAAGAATTATGAATGTGAGAGGATTTATTTTTTTGAACAATTCCTTGAAATCCCCATATTCCATACATAAGTCCAGATTAGTCTAAAGTGATAAATCCCATCATTGGGGTGAAAGATCTTCCCATATATACATCACCAACTTGACTTTCTACCCTTTTGGTGTTCTAAGGATATCAGTTATTCTATTTATCCTATTCAGCCACACCATAGCCTTCTCTAGCCCTGAATCACCTGAGAAGATGGATGGATTCTACTTCATGTATTGGATAGAATGATCCTCTTTCCTTAGTTCATCCAATCTATTCCATCTATCCACATCTTTAAATGCTTTTACTATACTCTATTTTAGATATTGGTTCACCTATGTCTTAGAAACAACCACATTAATAGAAGTTTCTTCTAGTTAATTTCTAGGCACGCCTACAAGGTGTCATTTTACAGAAACACAAAAAAACCTATAATTCGTTCTCCCTAGAAACTAAGGGATTAAAAATTTCACATTCTATCACGAATAAATGGTTACAAAAATTCTTTCCTAAATTCATCATTTTCCAGATTCGACCATTTTTTAAAAATTTCACCATGATTTTGAAAATTCACTCATTTTCAAAATAACACAACCATTCCCTTTTCCAAATGTCCCATCTGAAAAAAAATCAACATTTTTAAAAAATCAACCAATTTACACCAAATTGTAAATCATTAGTCATAATGAAATATTCACTCGTAGTGGGATGTTATTTCTAAAATACATATCAAGATCTTCTCATTGGATAAACCCATGACAATGATATTACACTTCTATATGTTTGTCCAAAAGACCTTTATACCCAACTCCCTAGTAACTTGATGTTCAATATAAAATGGTTAACAATGTATTTTCATTATATACATTTCAATTCCTAACTATCCTATTACTTTCTACCAACATGACTCATGGAAAGAACCTGAATGAGTTTCCACTCTAAAATTGACACAACATATTCAAATTGTATGTCTTGGACTGAAAAACCTTATACCACTTGTTGTACACAAATATATGGACCGAACAAGGCCAATAAAGCATGTAATATCCCCCCCTCCTCATTGGCTTAAGTCAAGGTGGAATTTTTACTTGGAATTACGGAACATCCCGAAGATCCAAAGGTGGGAATGAAATTCCAATGGTTTCAATAAAATTGGAGGATGATTTTCACTTTTAAAATAATAAAATCACAAGCACATATTCCCTAAACAAAACCACTATATGATTCATGATGAAAATGTAAAATAACTCAATTTATACCATTGATACCAAAACCAAACTAAAAAACAGTACCACAACAGAAGACTACTACCATGAATGTACATAGTGGAATAAAATCCAACAGAAAAATAGAATCCTTCAAAGACATGAATCCAAGATCCAACAATCACTCCATGTATCATAGAGCACCACTGAAGAAGGGTGATGCTTTCCATTTACATATTTTTTGGTAGACAAAATCTACAAAAGAACAAAAGTTCCAAATATTGGGTGAGTAATGAAACACATTAGAATTCCCCCAATGACTTCCCTACTCACGCCTTATGGATAGAACATGTTAGAAAATTATATAAAACAATTTATATATTTTTTTAGAAATATTTACATATTTTAAATTAAATCCATCCTGTTTCACGCCAAAATAGTTTTCCTAACATAATAGTTTCCAAAGGAATGAAAAAATCATTATTTAAACCATTTCACATTTATTTTTTGCATACCCATTCTATTTTTCAGCAGAAAAACACCCAAGCATTCTCCCCTAATAGTTCTATACTTTTTTGTGGTTTTTTTTCATCCACTATGTCATCACTAAGTGGATATTATCTGTATTCCCTAATGATGCACACTACTTATCCAGCGTCATGTACCTTTGTAACCCAATGGTATATTCCATATATTTAGGGTCATGTCTAAATCATGAACCCACACAACCAATGTACTCCAAAACAGTTTCAATAAAACCAACTAAACCATTTCAATAAATCCATTCCATTATTGAAAATCGCTCCAACAATCCATTTTCCCAAACACAAGAAACCTTATTTTAAATTCAAGAAAAAAATCCATTTTCACAACCAATTTCCAAAAAACCACAAACCATCAATAAAGAGGGTTTCAACCATGATTTTCACACCAATTTCAAAAATAAATTAAATGAAATTTAAAAAATTTTAAACTAATCATATAATTTCTAATTAGAGGAGTTTTTATAGAATCCCCATACCTAGAGAGTTTTGGAAAAAAACAAAGAACATCATGAAAATGCCCAAAAAACAAGGTTGAATCTCCAAAAACACACCTTAGATCTCTTCCCATATCTTAAAAGGTCAAATATAACCATTATTTACATGAAAAACCTTATAGATATCCACATAATACTATATATAAGAATATTTTTAAAGGGAGGAACGTATATTTATGAAAAACTATGAAAACATACAACAAAAGGACACATACTGAGGGAATCAGGTATCAACACGCCATGAAACGCCTTCATATCACTTCTAAATTGATGTGGAAAGAATACTTGTCCATTCTAAGGAATAAATACTGAGTTAGGATTGATTTGGAGAAAAACATATGGGTTTATACTTAATCCCAACCCAGGTCCACTTTTTTAGGATCTTGTTTTTAAACCATGCACGATTAGACGCACAGGTAGGAAAACTATGTGGTGGACATGTTCCATTATCTCCCTCGGGGAATAACTTGCATATATGGAAAAAAACATTTAGAAAAACCATGTGCCAATCATGAAAATACTCTTTGTCCAACTTTTAATGTTTACTCCTTGGTGGTCGCACAGTTTGTCCAAACTGTTCACCTAACAAGATCCCCTTGTATCATTGTGAATGATTTCCTCTAGGAGTTTCAAAGCGTTGAATAACCATGGAACAACTGTGCACATGTATAAAATCCACATAAACATTCCAAAATTATTCCAAAAACCTCCCAAACATTACCCACACAATTTAAATACTTAAAATAAAAAAACAAAGGGTTTCATGCTAGAAACTGGGGGTGGTACAAGGAATGAAAACCACACTATATAATTAGTTTATTAAGGATTAAAGATAATTAAATGGTTATATGGATTTATATTTGAATAGAAATTGTGAAGGGATTGAATAATTTTTTTAGATTAATATTATTGAACATCATTCTTGAGCAATTATCCATGTTGTTAACTCTGAAGATTGATGAACTGGTCAAAAGTTCAACGTACCTGTGTCATAACAGTCACATTGTTTACAACAAAGAAGAAGGTTTATTTGATGTTATTTGGATATTATATTGCAAAAATTATTGAACTAGTTGAATTTAGGTTCCTGTGGTATTTTAATGTTTCATTAGAACCATGCATGTATTATCTTGGGGAACATTGAGATTTTAGTTTTCATAAAGGATAACCACACAATATAATTATTTCCTGAAGGGTAAAAGATGATGAAATTGTTAGATTACTTTATATATAAAGGGAAACTTTTAAGGTCTTGAGGAATCATTATGGATCAAAGCATTGGATATACGCATGAGAAATTATCCATTTTTGTTTAATTTTATGATTTATAAACTAATCCTATGTTCAAATTACATGCCATAAGTGATACATTATTTATAAAAAAGAAGAGGGTTGATTTGATTTTGACTGGAATTTATATTCAAGTATATAAGTAGAAGAATTGAAGATATTGCAGTATTTTAACATTTCAAGAGATAAATTGTGAAGGCCTTGACGGGTTAAAGATGAATATAAGGTTCGATGACTTCACATTTGATGATAAATTGTGATGGGATTGAATATTGGTTATAGATTCATATAATTGGATTTCAATCTTGATAATTTCATCATTTTTGTTAATTTTTATGATTGATTAACTGGTCCTATGTTCAAAATATAAGTGTCCTAAGTCACACATTGATTTCAAAAAAAATAAGGATGATTTTAGGTTATTTGGAATTTATATTCCAAAATGTATAGTAGAAGAGGAATTGAAGGTCATGTTGTATTTTAATGTTCCATGATAACCATGTGTGTTACCTTTAGAAACATTGATATTTTAGTTTTCATGAAGGAGAACCAAGCCATATAATAAAGGAATTAATGGTTATCGACGATAATATGGTTAGATGGAATTATATTTGATTGGAAATTGTGAAGGGATTGAATAATTGTATACTAGAGTTCTAAGTGTGGGGATATTCATGAATTTCATATTGAAATCCATTATTTTAATAGTTTTCTAATTGGATTTTTGTTGGGGTTTTTTTAAAAAGTAATGGTTGAGTTGGCACACCAGCCTCAACTAAGAGATTATATGGGACACTGGGTCAACACGTACAATGAAGGACATCCAGGTAAACATTCATGCAATATCTAATGTCATGTGTAGGGCATGGGTACCGCTGGAGGAGTGCATGACGTTGGCTAATATATCACAAAGAAATGGAAGTAGATAATTCCCATATAACCGATATAGGTTGGTACATGGAGAGGGAGAGGGGAATTCTGATCCACTTCGCACTATTCTTGATTTATAGAATATAGATAAACTGAGAGAGGATTTGATGTGGGAAGGGGTTTAGTGTGAGTTGATCACCAGTTTAAATAATTGGATCGATCTTGGTTTTACATCACTTCTCACTCCCACTCATTTAAATTAATGTTGCTTGATCTCCCAAACCCTTTGTATTCAACATGAGGCACATATTTATCACCCAATGACATCATATTTATCCTAGATTCCCTCGAATAAAACATTTTCGAATCAGAGATGTCAACCAAACAACCAATGATCAATGAAGATTCCACCATGATTATTTTACAGTCTAAATAATGGGATGAACATGATAAGAATATCATGCAACAACATTCTCATGACTCACCTGAATAAATTCAAGAGGCAAGGAATGTCTGAACAGTAAAATCAGTTGTAGGAGGGCCATTCAACCAGTTGAGTTCCATGAATGAAATTCATGCATTTGAGATGTTTAGTTTCATGTGTTTAAAAATACATGAATGTGATATGAAATCCATAAACAAATAGTTTTATCATGAAGGAAGAACACTGTGAAATGTGGAATAACATTACGTGTGTTTGAATAATTAAAAGATATGTAATTCAGGAATTTATATAGATGATTCACATGGAATAAAGATCGAGATATGAATACTCTATTAGGCTGTGATCCCTTTATAATAAAAGGAGATCACCCTCAGCCAAGAGTTTCTACATTTTCTAATACTATTTCATGAGATCACATATTCAAGAAAAAAAGAGTATATATGAAGCACTCTTTTCTGTGGGGAGGCAAAAAAATTTTGTGAAACATTAGGGCCTCATGAATAAAGTGATTCCAATGAAAAAAATATGTTTTCATGAATGAGGAGAATATGTGGACATGAAAATGGTTTTTAGACTCTCATCATGATTTGTGAATGAGTTCGTTTCCAGGAAACATTCTCCTTCCATGAAGAAGAAATACCATGAACACAAAACTAGTGTGTAGACACCATTTTCGTGCTTTGTGAAGAAGAACTATTTACATGAATATTACTAATCAATAATTAGTGAATGAGTTGTATACTATCACGGTGCTTCATTATGTTTTTCCTCATATAATCCATTATGTGACGATTTTGTGTATCCAGTTTATACACAATAGACAGATAAGAAAAAACCTATATGGTTTTTTTGTGGAAAGAGAACAAAAAATTCACCTAAGTGTATAGTTTCTTGAGTTACATAGTAACTCATCTTTCTTGGGTTTTCATATGACATCAGGTTTATGAATTCATATTTCATTGATAAACATAGGTTATAAAACCAAACATGGTTGTTTTTTAAAGGGACAGATAACTATGGGAAGTGGAAGAATCTTTGTGTGTTGTTACATAAACAGTGTGGAGTAAGTACAATGTTTAAAGGTCTGCATATGAATTGAGGAAAAAAATTCATTCTTAAACGTTTTTCGCAAACAAAATACCTAAAATGACAAATATAATAATGGATATGGTAAAGGTAAATTCAACATTCTTGTTTTGGGTTAATAATTAAAGAAGAAAAAAAACTGATTTTGTGAATGATTTTTCTCTCAGGAAATAACATTGATGTTATGGTAAAATTCAGTTGAAAAATTATATTCTACACCTATAAGAATATAATATAATAGATTCTAAATTCACTCTCAATATTTTATATATCAAATATTAATAATTTAATTGTGATTATTCTAAGATCAGATGAACATCATTGAATTAATAATCACAATGGAAGATTGCGATTTCAACAAGAAGTAGGAGAGATATCATTGCATTTTTTATTACCTAATGATGAAAGAGAAGAGAAGAGAATAAATTTTTTTGAACAAGTTGAAATAAACTGATTATAATTTGGGTCAGAAATATTTTAGTATTCATCAGTTCACAACACATTTATATTGTTTTGACATGTAGAACAAGAATATTGGTCAGCTTTTAATTTGTTGATTGGAAGAGGTAGAATAGTTACATTCAAACTAATATACATGTAAAAAGGAGCAGAAGAAGGTTTTGTATGAACAAATAAGAACCGTGACATCACATAGGTCTCAATAGGCAGAATACACTCTTGGGGTTACAAACCATTATCAACAAAAAGGAGACTATCCTCAGAGGTAGGGTAAATATACATCTATGTTACGTAAAACATGAAATTTTAGTTCACTATAATGAATTTCAAGTGAAAGGTTATTTCTTACTTGATCTAACAACATTTAAAAGATTACTTTATAATGGTTTTGTGGTCAGGATTATTTCCAGACCGTTCCAATGACTAGATACTCTTACTAAGAAGTGAACCATATAAAAATATCAAGTACATTTGATTACTAAATTTATATTATTTCATGCGATAGTGAAAATATAATAATACAATCAAGATACTAACATATCAAAGAGTTAAAGTGATAAAATGTGGAATTGAATTAAAACATCTCCCAAAGTGATTCACCTCCCACCACACAGACAATGTTAGGCATATCTAAAACTTGTAAATTCATAATTATCGATGTAATGTTTATCATTGATAGATTCACTATAGTGAAATCAATTCTATTTGAAAGACTTGAGTTTCTTTTCAAACTCAACATTGAAGTTTAGTTTTTGTGATGTTTTGTATACCTTTGAGTAAAAATCTATATCTACCAAGAACATGATGAATAATAAAAATAATGACAAAATAAATTTGAAGAATAATTCCCTCTTATCTAAAAAAGAGTAAGTATATGATTCTCTATTACTTTATAAAAATGAAGAAATTTCTATATTAGAAGGTAATGAGAATTTGACTCATGTTTTGACAAAGAAGTTGGATAACCATACTATATATAGTGATTAGGATGTATGTGTTAGTACATTAAAAAACAGTCCTCAAGATTAAAAAACAATAACAAGTAGTGATGATGATCAATCTATAAGTTTTCAATAATTATTAATCGATAGATTACCAGTCATTCTGCATGCTATTCTTGAAGAATGATCCTACCTTTTTCTAGAGTCTTTAAATGTATACAAGATTAGATCACTTGACAAAAACATGAATATGATGTTTGGGATAGGATCTTAAATAGAAAATTGTTGAGAGTATAAATCTTTCTAGATAGATTTAAACCTTTGATGAAATAATGAGGGAACATGAAATATGTTCCTCAAAATGGATCAAAGATGTTTACGATAAATAGGGAGTAAAAAAGACTCTATAAGAAAAGATCCTTGTAGTTGAAGATAGATTGAAAATGTACACTCATGTCAAGGGTTGACAACTAGATGAAATATCCAAGATTATCAATGAACATGAATAATTGATTTATAAATTAGTTAAGCTACATTAAGATAAAGATGAATGAATGAAGAATTTATGGGAAAATATGATGATTATGATTAAAGAACACAAAATAATCCAAAGTATCAAATGTCTAGAATTGGTAGCTCGGTTGGCCAATATTTAGGAGACACATATTGACACATTAGAAAAGAAGGTGATAGATTCTAAAATACTAAATGTTCATTTTATTATTTTAAGGTTTAATGAACTCCAACATGTTACAAAAATATTGTGAATTTATTCAAATATATATCACAAATAACTGAGAATAATTAGGAATCATCCATAAAATATTGTACTAATGTTTCTAAACATGTTATTCTAAAACATTTAGGTTGTAGATAAAACTATGGACAATTATGGACGATGAAATATGATCAGAAACCTATCACCATGAATGGTGTGGATAGGAATGAAATTATGGAATTTTTTTCCCTTCATAGAGCATAAAAATCCTATAGAATACCCAAAAATCATATACAACATTTATCAGGAAATCATGATTTGTGGGTCCATGATGATGTTGAATCATATTTTGGAAGTGTGCCTTAAATTTTTGTGACAATCCCCATTATTTAAAAGTTTGACGGAATATTATCTCAAGGGAGATAATTCCAGCTAATAATATGTAACATCTATAGGTCCAAAAGAATCTATATACTGTGAATAGATTTTTAATTATTGATGTCATTTGTGATGTATGCAATGGTAGTTGACAAAAATTTGGTGCATGATCATATCAACATGTATACAATAATGTTTATAAAATAAGATCACAAAATAATACATGGAATGAAGTAGCAACCATGGGAATATATTATATGAATGTTTTGAACATATAACCTCACATTAATGTACTGAAGAATAATGGTGAGAAAATCATGGATTCTAAATCCTATAATTTTAAGGGTAGGGAATCCAAAAGAATATCTAAGAGGGATAACAATGAGAATAACCCATGTGTAAGATCCAAACATTCACCTATAGTTCCTATTGACGTGTCAGTTATATGGCATAAAGATTTTGAAAGAATGATAAAAATGGAAGATGCATAATATCAAGATATCGAAAAATGGAATGAAAATATTCCACAGGATGAAGAAAAATTTCATGATGGTTTATTATGAAAATAAAACTATAGTGTTAAGGTAGTTTTTTTGAGAGATGTAATAAATATGTGCCCATAGAAAAAGATTGATTAACCTTAATACCATAACCAGAAGCAGTCCTCAATATGAGAAATAATATATCATTCATGAAGGCTATTAAGAGGAAATATTATATACACAAATCAGAAGAGGATGTGAAGAGATCCATATTGCCTCAACAAAAATCAGAAAAGATTCTTAGATGTGCAAGAATGAAGACTGGTGAAAAAGATGCAATTTGGTTGATAATATTATCTCAATATTTCTATTAATATTAATGAAGTAAGGATGACCCCCCATATTACCTTAATCATTTATTATTTTATTTGTCCTTATATATCGGTTATGTGAAGTTGAAGCACGTTCTTATGGGGTGAAGTAGAGAAGAACTATGTTTTTTTCAATTCTTGATAGATAATCTAATGATTTTATCATCCTTGAATGATCCTTCAATTGATATTGAAATACTATTCTGATGGAGGATCATCCTTGATAATGTTGAAGAATGTGATATACTATTTTTGATATATAGGATAAAGAATAACCTATCGTGGATTGATCTTATTTCATATTAATTTGAATAACAAATGTTATAGAAGATCATCCTTGGTGAAGTTGTGAAAGTTGTCTAATATGGACAGTTTCAAGTTCAATAACCATTTTATATTATTCTCTATACTATAATTTCATTAAATAAATTCTTGATGAGATCAACTATTACGAATATAAGGAGAAATGTTTCCCTTGAGGGGGAGACAAATGAATAATATTATAGAATTATTATTTCAATTAATATGAAATCATATTATTCTGGAGATTTCTTAAATATCATGTCATTTGAAACAGTATGTATCTATTATTCTATCATCCTAGGTTATCAAAAATAAAAAAAATTACAAAGGGGTTGAAATTAAATTAATCAATTTTCTAATAATGTGGAAGTCCCCCATGATCTTTTATACTATCTATTAAACATGAATATTTTATATCTATTTTTGGAAGTGAGTGCAAGAGTTTCAGGTTTACTTTTCTTTAAAAGTTTTATGCCACATACATTAATTTCATCATAGATTGAAGTGAATAATACTAGAAGGAATGTATATGAT
This sequence comes from Viscum album, assembly GCA_963277665.1. NCBI lineage: Eukaryota > Viridiplantae > Streptophyta > Magnoliopsida > Santalales > Viscaceae > Viscum > Viscum album. The sequence goes on along the minus strand of OY728151.1, from coordinate 1,586,498,027 downwards.
TTCTCATTTCCTAAGGTATCAGGATAAGTTGGTGATGGATAAAATTTTTGTCTATATAAAATCAACTTGTTTTCAACATCGAGCATAGCTCATGTAGAATTAGAGTGAAATGATGGATCACACATTGCTTACGTATGGGATGATACCCTTTTTCCCATGAACATTGTATTTATTGTCAATAAGGGGGGTATAATGTGAAATTAAGGTTTAAAATGTAATGGGGAGAGGGAATATAATAGTTAAAAATATTTACACATTCATTTGGAAATAACATTGATGGTTTTTTCTACAATATAAAGGGGGAGATTGAAAATCACACATTTTTAGGGATTGTATTTGTTGTCCGATGATATTCATTGGTACATAATGATTACCAATGAAAAAGGAAGTTTAGATTGTTGTCAATATGATAATGAAGTTCCAAAGTAAATGGAACTTGAATTAGGTCCCCATGTCTTGAAATTCAATGAAACATGTGAATGTTTTTTTGACCTTGAGTTATATGGTGATTCATGGAAAATTTCTTTGGATTCCTTAATGGTGATTCCTAGAGAATTTTTATGGATTAGGTCATCACGATTAATAGGTAATTGTAATATATTCATATAATTGTATGTCATGTTCGATAAATACATCATGTTGTTAACTAGGACAACAGATGAATAGATACTACGTTCAAAATACATGTGTCATAAGAAAAACATTTTTTACAAAAAAATAAGAAAGTTTATTTGATGTTATTTGGAATTTTTATTCCAAAAATGTATAGATGAAGAAAAATTTAATGTCATATAGTATTTTAATGTTTAAATAGAACCATGAAGGTGTTAACTTGGGGACTATTGAGATTGAAGTTTTCCTAAAGGATAACCATGCCATATAATTAGTGCATTAATGGTTAAAGATTAAGAAATGGTTAGATGGATTTATATTTGATGATAAATTTGGAAGGTATTGAATAATTATTATGGATTAATAGAATTGGGAGTCATTCTTTAAAAATTCTATACATTGTTAACTCATATGACCGATTAAATGATCTGATGTTCAAAATAAATGTTTAATAAGTGAAACATTGTTTACTTCGAATAATAAGGATGATTTGACGTTCATTAGAGTTAATATTCCAAAAAGTATAGAAGAAGAGGAATTGACCGTAATGAATCATTTTAATGTTTCATGAGAACCATGTGAGTTCTAACTTAAGTAAAATTGAGATTATAAATTTCATGATAGATAAAGATTACCTATAATTAGTTCTTGAAGTTTTATAGATGAAGAAAATGTTAGATTTATTTATAATTGAAGAGAAATTATGAAGGGATTGAAGAATTATATTCAAGAGTTAAAAGTGTGGAGGTGGACAATAATTTTATATTTAATTCCATTATATACTTTATTTTTTCACTATATATTTTTTGGGTGTTTATTTAAAAATAATGGAGAAAGCTAAATAGCCAGCCTCAACTAAGAGCTTATGCAGGACACTGGTTTGACCATGCACAAAGGTGGCCATCCAGTCCAGCACGAGTAGGAAGAATGGAGTCCCTTTTGTTATACATGGGTTACTCCTATAGGAAGTCATGATGTGGTCCAATATCCCACAAATAATTTGTATCATAGGGAACCATCAAAAATGGTACATAGCACTACCGGGGGAGAGGAGAATTTAGATCCTCTCCCTGCAAGGCCTGATTTATATACCGTGGAGAAGAATATGTGAGCATGTGAATAGTGTTTACACACTCATAGTTCATTAAAAAAGAGGTCATTTCCACAAATCATTCTACTTTCATGAGTAAGAAATACTTCTAACACAAAACATGTGTGTAAACACCCTTTTCATGCTTCAAAAAGTTGAACCAGTTTGATGAAACTTATTGATTGAGCCATATTGAATGAGTTGTTTACTCTCATGCAGTTTCCTAAAGCTATTCCACATATAAAACAAACATGAATATACTATGTATCTATTTGATTCAAAATATACATAGAAGTAAAAACCTACACAGCTTATTAGTTCTAAGAGAACCAGATGTGCTTCTAAGTGCATTCTTTCAAGAGTAAGAAGAGGAACTCATATTGTTCGATTTTTCTTATGAAACCATGTGTATTAATTAACATATTATTGATAAAAATGGTTTATGAAAACCAAACATTATATTTTTGTGATGTGAGAGAGAAATAAGGGAGGATAAATAAGCTTCATGTGTTTTTACATAAACAGTGAGCAGTAAGTGCAAGGTCTAATGTTTCTCAAATGATTTTAAGAATAAAAGATTCCATGATTAAAATTTTTACACAAAAAATATATAAAATGTTAAAGATAATAATGGAGATGGGACATTAACCTAAACCATTAATTTATTGAGTTAATATTTCAAGAGGATTAGAATATGATTTTATGCAAGATTATTATTACATGAAACATCATTGAAGGTGAAATGAAATTTAGTTTAACAAACATATTCTACACCAATAAAAATAAAATATAAATGATACTTCATTAATTTTCGATATTTTGTATCAAAGTAGAAAAATTTAATTGTGATGATGCTGAGATGATCTGAATTTCATTCATTTAAGAATCATAAAGTAATTTTGAGATTCGAACAAGAATAATATTAAGAGGGCGTGGTGAGTTTGGTTATTCACTGATGATGAAATAGAAAAGAAGACAAGAATATGATGTGACCAAATTCATATTAGTTGATATAATTTGGGTTATAAAGAATTTAGTATTCATTAGTTCACAATAAATTTATATTATTTTTACTAGTAGAAGAAGAAGATTGGAAGAAATTCAGTTTTTTGTTGGGAAGAGGTAAGAAGAGTTTCTTGAATGCTACTAAGAATGAAAAAATGTGAAGAAGAAGGTTGTGGGAGAAAAAATTACAATTGTTAGATCCAATATGTCTTAATATGTAGATTATTCTCCTGGTGTTACAAACCTTTATCAACAAAAAGGAGGTTGTCTTCATATATAGTATAGAGATCTAGTTAAGTGATGTAAAATATGTACCACCAATTTACTATAGTCTATTCCAAGATAAATGGTCTTTCTTAGTTGTTGTAACCACACTTAAATGATTCTATTCTATTGGTTTTGTGGTGAAGATTATTTCCAAACCCTGACAAGGACTAGCTACTCTTACTATGTAGTGAACCATGTAAAAATATTGGGTGCTTTTTCATTACTTCTATAATATTATTTCATGTGGTGGGTAAGAGAGAATAAAATAATGGATATCATAATAGGTTGAAGAGGTAAAGGGATGAAAAGGGGAATTGGATTAAAATGTCTCCAACAACGATTAACCCACACCCACTCTCAGTGTTAGATATATCCCAAACTATTCCTTTCACATGTATTGTGTGTATTGTAGAATGCATTGATCATGTGGTCTATCCACATTTGTGATTGGTTGTAGGTCATCCATGAGAGATCATTAGAGAGAAAGAAATAAATACTCCGGGTGTAATAAGATTTTGTGAGGCCAATGCATATTAGGATTTGATCCTCGATGTAGTTTCATTTCATCAATAGATGGGTAACATTTTTTCACAGATTGATCATTGAAGTATGGAATTGGTGGTCTGATTTTTAGAGAGATGGTGGAGGCATATCTTGGTATAGTTTTCGCAAATGTTTTATATGCTCTCATTTGTATTTCATGTTTGGGCATTACTAGTATTTCTTTGTACACATTAATTTATAGTGGCTATCTCGGAATGAAACATTGGGTTATTAATCCTCCCCAATGGAGGATTTTTCAATATTAAAAATCAAGTGTGCTGATTTATATATTCTTCATTATATCACATCCTTATATCGTCGAGTTTCACGCAAATGTTTTCTCCAGGGGTATTTGTCCTGAGATCGCGAATCTCCCCCATCAATTGATATTAAAGGTGACTATTTTGGAATGAAATTTGTAGTGGGAATTTTTGATATTTTAAATAGGATGGATGGCGCATGAGGAAGGAAAGGGTTTGAAAAAAAAGTAGGTTGAGAGGGGTTTTTTTGGTCTTACACCTAATTCCATTATTCCTAAAGTGTGACTGGTGAAGAAATAATTCAAGATGATCATTGACGTGATGAACTACCTGATCAGGATTTTGATTTTCATCATGGAGTGGTACATATTTTATATCTATTTAGATGAGGTATGTTTATGATTCTGAACATGGCTGGAACATGGTGATTTTGGAAATTAGGGATATAATATTTTATATCTTATATGTATTGGAAAAAAGAAATTGTAAAGGCATTAAAAGGGGAAGAAATAGGTAGTAAACCAAGGGGGAGCTACTCAAGATGTAGTCCACTGGAATCATGGTGAAATGGGTGCAACATTTAGGGTAGACCATGTGGCACATTAGTGATGGTGAATAAATAATAAACTCCAGATCAATGATGTGATGGGATGTCGTGGTTTCTATTTAATATACCATGCTTCGACATTGAACACATGCGATGTAGGATAAAAATGATCAATGAATTGGGTCATGCATCGAAAATATCCTTGACTACATGACGCCTGACTAGTAAAGACTCTCCAAACATATTTGTAAACAATGAATTAGAGATCTCGTACCTCTTTTGACTCGACTACTCTTGATATAGATATTGAAGGTGCAACATCAGCTATATGTATCCATGTACTCATATTTCATTAAAAGATTATTTCACATGGATGATATAATGAAACAATGAGCATCAATTGAATCATTCATATTCTTATCATAAATTAGTAACTCTTCATCACTATATTCATTTCCAGGCACCATTGGAAAAGGTTCTTCCAGCACATATTTTTTAATTTCATGGTGAAGGATAACTCATAGGTTCCTTTGCCACTTTTGGAAATTTGTGTCAGCGAGCAGGTTGTCCTTATCATGTATAGATATAAATTATGTGTTTAATTTCATGGTAATTTTGTTTTTAAAACATATATATATAAGTAATTTTTGTATATTATCGTACAAAATTTAGACAAATAAATATTATATTTATTAATCTCCCACTATTTTATCAAAAAAATAGCCCTAAACAATGGGATTATAATATCATCTTTCATTGATATTCAAGTGTTAAGGAACCCTATTTCCATTCTCATCACCCCAACATTTGTTGATCAAGAAACATGAACAGTTTTGGGTTGTCATTCCAAATTCCGAATGCATTAACTCCTTGTTCCATTATCTTTTGAGCAGACACCCAAATCGTGAAATCATTAATTGGATTTCCTCAACCCCTTCCTCATAGTTACATCATGTCATGCTTTGTCATTTAACCCTTGATGTGAACATTGTTATGTGAACCTAGAACATTATGTTTGAATTCTTCAATAATTCAAAACACCCGATCATTGGCTGATCAAACACTTTGAACTACGATTAGATTTTAACTAAGGTATTGGAAGGATATATTTACTAAATAAATATTATTGTGGGTTTTCATCATTATATGCATAAATTTACAATTATTATATTTATCACATTCTTGTTAATATTATGTGGGTTTACATATGTAAAAACAATGTTTTACATACCATTTATGCATAATCTACTTTAGTTTAGTTCTATCTAGCATGATTGTTAATTCATTAATAATGTGATCGCGACAAAACATCAACTATGAAATGACCACACATCTTGACAGAAATAAAATAATTAATAAATATGAACATGATCTTTACTAATGTAATGTTTATCTATCATTTTATAAATAAATCTTTGACTTGGGGGAAAACACATTGAACCAATTTTGGTACATGTTTTAACTTTCCAACTATCCACCGATGTATCTCTCTGGTATTTCTTTTTCCTTAGATCAAAACATGAACTGGATCCACCAACATAGGATCTTTATCATACACATTTGCTTTTACTCACACACATGTGAGAGGAAAATGGGTTTTACATAAAATAATCCATGGTCACATAGACCCTTACATAATGTGAGGAGAGTAGGCAAGTAGACAAATAAATATGTTGAAAATAAATTAAATGAAACAAGTCACATAAAGTGATATGGTCTATGCTCATGATCATAAAAATGCATGAAATGAATTATTCATTTAATAAACTTTCATTCAATTATTAATCATTTTTATTTAAAATAAATCGCACTTGAATCAATTAATTATCTTCTTTAATTAATCAATTAATTTATCATAATTCTCATCTTAATTTTACTAAGATTCTAATCCATTGTAATTTTAATCAAATTATATAAATTCATTTGAAATTAACTGTGTTCATAAATATTCCTTGGAGGAAATATAGTGAATATCCATCAGATTCTACCAAACAAGGATTATTCCCGTACACTGCTTACTCTTTTTACACATGGCATTAACGACTTGTCACGTACCTTCATGACATCTACTTCACCTTAGTGATTAAATTAATTACATTAGTTTTCGGTCACGTGTTTTGATCCAATGCGCAAGTAGTAACAAATATAATGTGACTCATACATGATATGTAGATTTGAACATTGTGTAGATATTAAAAAGACATTTACATATTTATATATATATAAATAATAAAAACTATTCACATGGCATGTCCTGTCAACATAAGGACCACACATAATAACATGAATATATGGTTTAAATAGTATACTAAATAAATTTTAAATCGGAATAATTTGGTATAAGTACATGTCATTTTTATTTTAGCTACACTGCATGTACATGTCTCACCATATATTTTAGGAACATGCATACGAACTTGGCATGTTAAACATGCCCTGGAAAAATGGTGTACACATTGTGTCTAATGGGCTACATGGCGTGTGATCTTTGAATTAGAATTTCACCATTCATGTAAGCCGTGTAAGAAATACAAGGCACATTTGTGGCTTAATAGGAATACACATTTTCCATATTGGCTACATGGAATGTTCTACAAATGACCATCTGCCAGGATAGACCTAGAAACATGTGGTGTAAGTTATAAATACATTGTACATCATCAATGCACACAATGTGAATTAATTCCAATTTAATTACTAATTCATTGAAAAAACTACATGATGTTTACAACTGTGTTATATATACCAAATCCTTGGCACATATGGTTGAGTTAATCAATTTTATTTCGTTCACAAAATTAATTGTACTCAATAGATTGAGAAGAAATGAAGGAGGAAGAAACAGATCATAAAATTTGGATTTATAAAATGATTAAACATGAATTTAAAATGAAACTAAAATTAATAAATAAATCAATGGTCCCTATTTAGTTATAAATAATAATTTTACTACTCTAATACCACTGGTAGGTTTTAGGCATAGCCACGTCATATGATGGGTCATGCCCAACATTTATTTTTGTCATGATTGATGAAAACTAGAAGAAATATCCACGATGATCAATGAACATGACAATTTGATTTAGAAAAAAGTTAAGATATATGAAGATAAATATTAATGAATGATAAATTTATAGGAAGAGAAGATTATTATGGTTAAATATCATTAAATCATCCAACGTATCAAATGTCTAGAATTGGTAGCTCGGTTGGCCAATATTGATAAGACACATATTGGAACCTCAAAAAAGAATGATATAGTTTCAAAAAGTAATAAATTTTCATTGGAGTGTTATAAGGATGAAATAAATCCAACATGTTACAATAATATCATGACATCATTCAACGATCTATCCGAAATAGCTGAGAAGAATCAGGTATGATCCATAACATATTGTATTAATCTTTCTAAACATTTTTTCATGAAAAATATAGGTTTTAAAGAAAAATTTTGAAAATTATATATGATTAAATATGATAAGAAACCTATCAACATGACTAATGTGTATTGGAAAGAAATTATGGAATTTTTTCCACTTAGAGAGAATAAAAATCATGAAGAATACCCAAAAATTAGATACTGAATATATCTCTAAATCATGATTTGTGAGATCATGTTGGTGCTATAGAATATTTGGGTAGTGTGACTTAAACTGACAGAACAATCCCCATAATTGTATTAAAAGGTCTCCAACACTGATTCACCCCCCCCCCCCACTCTTAATGTTAGACATATCCCAAACTTGTCCTTTCACATGTATTGAGTGTATTCCAGAATTCACTAATCAATTGGTGAATCAATGTTTATGATTGGTGGTAGGTCATGATGGAGATATCATGGGATAGGGAGAAATGCTTTGGGTGTCATAAGATTGTATGAGGTCGAGCCATATTAGTATTTGATCCTTGGTGTAGAGGAATTTTTTCAACAGAAGGGTGATGTTTTTTCACCGATTGATCAATCATGAATGGCATTGGTGACCTGATTTTTAGAGATATGGTGGGGGAGTATCAGGGTGTGGTTTTCACAAATGGTTTTCAATTCTCTCCTTTTTAATTCATGTTCGTGCATTATTTGAATTTATTTGTACACATTAATTTTTAGTGGATATTTCGTAATTACCCAATGGGTTTTTAATCCTATGCAAAGGAGGGTTTTTCAATATTAAAAATCTGGCATGATAATTTATTTATTTTTCTTTATATCACTTCCTTCTTTCATCGAGTATCTCAAAAAAAATTCTCAAGTGTTCTTTCTCCTGATATCGAGAATCTCCCACAACAAGTGATATCAAAGGTGATTGTTCGGGCTTGGAATTGTTAGTGGGAATTTTGGAAATTTTAAAGGGGATCAGTTGCGAATGCTGAAGGCTAGGGTTTGTAAAACAATTTAGGTTGAGAGATGTGTTTTAGGTATTACACATAATTATATTCATCATAATGTGTGATTGGTGAAGAATGAATGAAAATTGAATATTGATGTGATGTAGTAGCTGCCCGGGATTTTGAGTAGAGAGAGAAATTTTATTTGGGTATTCCAGATTGTTTCAAAATCATAATCATGGGGGGGGGGTAAATATATTGGGTTTTGTTATTGTTTGAATAGAAATTACATATTTAGATATTTAGAAGACTTTAGTATTTTTATTTTTTATAGAGGTAGTCATGTTTCTATTAGAGTTACAAATGGGAATTTCCATTATTCTATAGCGGATGATGGTTGGTATGATGAAAATCGGTTTACGTTCCAAATGCGTTTATGGGATGGTATATCAATTTATGGGATAAATGGGGATATTGATAGGATGAAGACCGTGGGTGTTTCCAAATTTGAGATAATACTGTTTTTAAATTTGAGATTTCTTTTATCTTATCACTCAGAATATGTTTGATGTTTTTCTCATGGAGTGATAAATATTTTATATCTATTTAGATGAGAGAAGTGTATGAATCTTAACATATCTGAATCATGGTAACTTGGAAATTTATGATATAATATTTTAAATCTAATTTGTGTTGGAAAAAAGGAAATAGTGAAGGATTTAAAAGGGGATGCAACTGGTTGCGAACAAATAGGTAGATTATCAAGATGTAGTCCACTGTGATCATGGTGAAATGGCCCGTCACATTTATGGTATAACATGTGGCACATCAGTGATGGTGAATAAAGAAAAAACCTAGGATCTATGATGTGATGGGATTCCGTTTTTGCGGTTGCATGTACCATGCATCCATATTGAACTATTGCGACGTAAGAAAAAAGTGATCAATGATTAGCGCCATGCATCGACAATATTCTTAACTACATGAGGCCTAGCTAGTGAAGACTCTTCAAACATAGTTATAATCCAAGAATTAGATAAACTGTAACTCTTTTGTCTCATGTTCTCTAGATAGAGATCATGAAGACGAGACATCAAATATATGCATCCATGTCCTCAGATTTCATTAAAATATATTTTCACATGGATGATAGTATGAAACCATGAACACCTATAGAATCATTAGAATTTTTCTCATTATGTTTTTAATCTTCATCATTATCCTCATTTGTAGTCACCAAATGAAAAGGTTCTTCCAACACATGTAATTTCATTTCAAGGTGAAGGATAACTCATAGGCCCCTTTTCCAGTATTAGAAATTTTTTCCAGTGAGAACGTTGTCCTTATCATGTATAGATAGAAATGATATGATTGATTTCAATTTAATTTTTTTCTGAAAAATTATATATAATGAATTTTAGTAATTTATCTGATAAAATTTTTCCAAATAAATAAATATTATATTTATTAATCTCCCAAATATTTTATCAAAACCCAATAGTCCTCACCATTGGATTTATAATATCCTCATTATTTGACAATAAAGTGCTAAGGATCCATATTTCCCTTTTCATTACCCCAATTTTAGTTGTTCAAGAAACATTATTGGTTTTGGGTAGTCATTCCAAATTCCAAATTCATTAACTCACAGTTCCGTGATCTTTTGATCAGACACCCCAATCCTGAAATCCTTAATTTGATTTCATGAACCCTTTCCACCTAGTTATGGAATTTCTTGCTTTGGTAGTAAACCCATAATGTGAACTTAGTTATTTCAACCCATAACATCAAGTTCCAATTCGTCAATAATTCAAGAAACCCCAACATTGGTTGATCATGCACTTTGAACTATGGATAGATTTTAACTAAGGTAATGGAGGGATATACCGACATAATATATATTATTGAGGGTTTTGGTCCTTTTTTGTGTAAATTTACAATTATTATATTTATCACATTCTTGTAAATATTTTTTGGGTTTACATATGTAATTAACCATGTCTTAGATTTCCTTTTTTCATAATCTTGTTTAGTTTATATATATATTTCAGTTTAGTTAATTCATTAATTATGTGATCATGAAAAAACATCCATAATGAAATAAACATACAACTTGACAGAAATAAAATAATAAATCAACATGATCATGAGATTTACTAATGAATATTTTATCTAGTAGTTTATAAACTAATCATTGACTAGGGAGAAAAGCACATTGAACTAATTATGGTTCATGTTAGGACTTTCCACCTGTCCACCCATGTATATATATTGAATTGGTTATTTTTTGGATCCAAAATCGAACCGCCTCCACAAAAATGGGATCTTCATTCTTCACATTTTCTTTTAATCATACGCATGTGAGGGGGAAAAGGGTTTTAAATAAAACAAGCCATGGTCATACAAACCCCAACATAATATGAGTAGAGTATGCACGCAGAACAACAAATTCAGTAGATAATAAATTAAATTAAACCAATCATAAAAAATGGTATGGCCTATGCTCAAGATCATCCACATTCATTAAATGATATATGCATTTAATAAAAATCACAGTAATTTATTATTCATTTTAATTTAATATAAATCATTATTGAATTAATTAATTATCTTCTTTAATATATCAATTCTTTTATCTTAATTATCATATAAATTTTCTTGAGATTCTCATCCTTCCTAATTATAAAACAAATTAAATAAAGTCATTTGAAATTTATTCTGTTCAAAAATGCACCTTGGAGGCAATATATTGAATACCCGTCAAATTCTACCAATCAAATACTATTCCCTAACACTGCTTACTCTTGTTACACATGTCATACAAGAATTATCACATACCTTCATGAAATCTTCTTCACCTTAATGATTACATGAATTACATTAAATTTTGGTCATGGGTTATGCTCCAAGGAACACGATGTAACAACTATAATGCGACTCATATATGATATGCATATTTGAACATTATGTAGATATTAATTAAACATTTGAAAATATATATATATATTAAAAACTCATCACATGGAATATCCTTCCAAACAAATAAACACACATAAGAATATGTTAATAAGGTTTCAATAGTATAATAAATAAATTTTAAATCAACATAATTTGGTATATGTACATGGAATGTGTATTTGAGTTACACTACATGCACATTTCTCACCGTATATCAAAGGAAAAGGCCTATGAACATGGTATGTAAATCATTACCTAGAAAATGATGTGCATGATGTGTCTAATGGGTAACATCGTGTGTGATCTTCGAATTACTAGGTCACCAGTCAGGTAATCCAAATATTAAATACACGACCTGTTTGTGACATAAGGGGACACACACTGTCCACATCGGCAACACGGTGTGTACTCCAGATGACCTTGTGAAAGGATATCCCGATAAACACTAGGTGAATGTTATACATTCACTGTGTTTCATCAATGAAAAAAACATGAATTAATTCCAAATTAATTCCTGATTCACTGAAAAAAACTACACGACGTGTACAACTGTGTTATCTAGCCATAATCCTTAGCACCTTTAGACGATTTCTTCAATTTTATTTCATTCATAATATTAATCGTATTGATTATATTGACGGGAATCTAAGGAGGTTGAAATAGATCATACAATTCCATTTAATAAAATGATTAAACATGAATTGAAAATAAAATAAAAATTCACAAATAAATCAAAGATCTTTAAATAGTTCTAAATAAAAATGTTCCCACTCTGACACAACTTGTAGGATTCAGGCATAGAGAAATCATAGGATAGGTCTTGCCCAAAATTTATTTTTGACATGATCAATGATAAATTTATGATCTACATGAAGATAAATTCAGTGTTAAATATAATTGAATCGATGAAGACAGAAAGTTGAAATCACACTGGAACCAGAAGGGAGGATCATGACATATTATAATTAATTAATTTTAATAAATCAAGAATTACCATTTATGGAATTATATCTTAATTTGTGGATCTCGAAATAGATTTGTGTTGCACAATAATTTCGTTTTAGGAATCAAGTACAGATTCCCTCTAGCATTGATCCACGTGTGCTTCATGAATCTCAAGACATCATGAAAGGAATCTTCAGGTCGTAGCACGAGAGATCCTATTGCATGCATCGTCAGCCATTGATCACCACATAAACTACTTCCAAAGAATTATCCATGATCTCTCTTGACTTGAGAGGATTCATTGAGGTAAGGTCGATCATCGTTCTTAGGAGCATCCTTTGAGAAGAGAGCCCTATAACGCTTTAGAGGATTTTCCAAATTCAATGTGCACAAAAAAAACAAATGAATTGTTTCATAAGAAAATAATATAATTGGGTTTATATATTTTTAGGATTAGAAATAAATTATTTCACATGTTTCTCTTATTATTTATCTAAAACCTTGTAGATGCCCCTATCAAAAAATAATAATATTATAATTTATCAACATGCGATTAACATTGAGAATTAAATTAAATCTTATTTAATCATGAAATAATCAATATTATTATTTCTCACTGAACCTGAAAACTTGGTCTATCATTCATCTATAATATTTATCGGGCCTTGAATAATGAAAATTTCTCTATTAAATAAATATCACTGCAATATTCTCCAATAAATAAAAAAATATTATATTTACTAAAAAGTAAATAAATATTTTTAGAACACTGTGGCCGTAGATTTATTTAGGCTATATCATTTCCATGAAATAGCATTAAATATCAACTCCTAATAATTAAAATATGAGATTAATCATTTCACACATTATTCATTAACGTAATACTACTTTTGGCATACACAACATATGCTACCTCATCACGTACATATGGAATCATTGTTTTCATTAATACATAAAAGTACATGACTTATAATATTCATTAATAAAAATATTAATGTTTATGGATTAATTCATACATTAATAGATATGAATATCCATGGACACATATAAATGAGGATTTACTACCATCGAGTCTCATTCTCGTAATATCCTACACCATACATTACCACGAGAATACACCATGAGAAGGTGTCTCAAATTATTATGAGTATCCACCCTCAATTTCATGGATCATTTTTTCCATCAAATGATATCAATAGTATATAGAACATATATTCACTACAAATTTTTTTTCCATGAGAGACCGCCATTGGCCGTCGCTGATGGCCTATAGACACCGCTCAACGACCGCCAATGTTTATTGCTTTAGGCTCGTCGTCATTGGACTACAGTGACCACCAATGGTGGTCAGTTTAGGCCTGTCTTCATAGGCCTACAATGACCGCAAAGGTGATCACTAAAAGAGGCCAAAATTCTGGCCAAAAATGACCGCCAGGCAGTCATTGACCTATTGCTCGGCCGAGCAATAGCGACTTCCAGTGACAGTCGTTTTCCTGATCCTCGGCAGAGCTACTATGATCACCACTAGCGGTCGCAATTCTTATGCTCGAACGAGCTATAGAGACCTCCATTGGCGGTCGCTATCCTATTTAGTGGGCGACCTATAGCGACCGCCAATGGGGGTGGCTATATTGGAGATTTTTTTAAAACAAATCACATTTACCAGTCAACAAAAACATGGTAAAAATCCTAAAAATGAATAAAACAATTCCGAACAGGATAAAAATCAAGATCATCATAAATAATAAATGAAAATCGTGCATCATTGATCTAAAAAGGTCCAACCCATTTCAATATTCTACTTCAAAAAACCTACAATAAGATACAAAAAACAACTATACAAAACAATCATAAATTAAAAATATTTATTTAGATAATATATATATAATAAAATTAAATCGGACATCAAATTAGGGGTGTAATAATAATTTAAAACCACAATTATATGAAATTTTATCATTTTTTTAAAAAAAATTATTGTTTTGGGGTCTTTTGTTTATCTTATTGAACTGTTTTGTGGTCTAAAAATAAATACTCTACGTGCACACCGTGTGAAACACTTAAAAAAAATATTCGGTTGTACCGTGCACACCACACTTCAGATTGACATGTTTTATCCTCCTACATGTCAAAAATCATATTCATGTTGTTTTTGTGTTATTTCGAGCCATTTTGAGTGTGTTTGCTATGAATTCAACCGTTGCACATTGTTTGGGCCTTTTATGACCCCAGAAATGCTTTTCTGGTCAACGCGGTCAAAAAACACCTCCGATTGACGTTCTGTCTACCTGACCATTTCACAATTTAACACCAAATTTGTTGTCATATGATTTCAAGGCATTATGAGTTCATTTGTCTAGTTTTAACCACCCAACACGACCTTTTAAAGCACATCGAACTGTTAAAAACAACATTTTTGGTCTTACCACGCACTCTGCACGTCTGATTGATGTCTCGTCTCCTCCTACATGTCACGAATAGTATTCCTAATGTTTTCTTGTGATTTAAATTCATTATGAGTTTGTTTTCTCTGAATTCGACTGTTACACGTCGTTTTAGCGTTTTATAAATCCGGAAATGTGTTTCCGGTCACCGAAGTCAACCGAATCCTCCGATTGACGAGCCCTCTTCTCAAGAATTTTAAAATTCAGACCGTGGTTGTTTTCGTATGATTTCATGGCATTCTCAGACCGTTTGGATGGTTTTTACCACCCAATGTGCCTTTTTAGAGCCTGTCGAACTGTTTAAAAAGAACATATTCAGTCGTACCACGCACACTGCACGTCCGATTGACATGTAGTCTCCTATAACATGTCACGAATAGTATTCCTATTGTTTTAGTGTGATTCAAAGTCATTCAACACGCGTTTTCTCTGAATTCGACCATTACACGTCATTTTGGAATTTTATGACTCCAGAAATTTGTTTGCAGTCACCGCAGTCAAACTACACATCCGATTAACGTTTCATATACCCGACCATTTAACAATTGACACCAAGGTTGTGGTCGTATGATTTCCTGGAATTCAGAGGTCGTTCAGCTGGTTTTCACCACCCAATGCACCCTTTGAGAGCGCGCTGAACTGCTAAAAACAACACATTCAGTCATACCGCACACACCGCACGTCTGATTTACGCGTCATCTCCTCCTACATGTCATGAATAGTATTCCTATTGTTTTTGTGCGATTTTATGTCATTATGAGCATGTTTTCAATGAATTCAATTATTACACATAGATTTGTCATTTTATGACTCCCAAAATGCGTTTCATGTCACCGCTGTCAAGCGACACATCTGATTGACATGTTGTCTAACTGACCATTTCAAAACTCAGACCATGGTTGTATCAGAATGATTTATTTACTTTATGAAGTTGTTCGGATGGTTTTGACCACCCAACGTGACCTTTTAGATCGAGCCAAACTGTTAAAGACAACATATTCAGTCGTACCACACACACTGCACGTCACATTGACATTTTTTATACTCTTAAATAGAAAGAATAATATTACTATTGTTTTAGTGTGATTTCAAGTCATTCGGAGAGCATTTTCTCTGAATTTGACTATTACACATCGTTTTGGCATTTTATGACCCCGGATATGCATTTCTGGTCACCGCGGTCATACGACACCTCTGATTGACGTGTCGTCTACCCAAACATTTGACAATTCACACCATGGTTTTTGTAGTACGAATTCATGGAATTCCGAGGTTGTTCAGCTGGTTTTGACCACCCAACTCGCCCTTTTAGAGCACATTGAACTGTTAAAAACAACAAATCCAGTCATACCGTGCACACTGCATGTCCGATTGACGTGTCGTCTCCTTTAACATGTCACGAATAATATTCCTAGTATTTTCGAGTGATTTCAAGTCATTCTGAGTGTGTTTTCCTTGAATTCGACTATTACACGTCTTTTTGATGTTTTAGGACTCCGGAAATGTGTTTCCGGTCACCGTTACCAGATGACACCTCCAATTATTTGTCGTCTACCCAACCTTTTCACAATTCACACAATAGTTGATGTCGTATGATTTCATGGCATTTCTGGGTCGTTCAACTAGTTTTCAACACCCAACACGCCCTTTTAGAATGCCTCGAACTGTTAGATACAAAATATTTGGTCATACCGTGCACACCGCACTTCTGATTGACATGTCATCTCATCATACATGTCACTAATAATATTTCATTTTCTCATGTTATTTAAAGTCATTAGGAGCGTGTTTTCTCTGAATTCGACCGTTACATATCGTTTCGGCATTTTATTACTCCAGAAATGCGTTTCTGGTCAGCACGGTCAAACAACACCTCTGATTGATGTTCCGTATTCCCAAACATTTCAAAATTCACGCCATTGTTATATTCGTTTGATTTCATGGAATTATGAGGTAATTCTACTGGTTTTTACCACCCAACACGCCCTTTTAGTGCGCATCGAATAGTTAAAAACAACATATCAGATCGTACCGCGTACACCGCACGTCTTATAGACATTTCGTCTCCTCCTACATGTAATAACTAATATTTCTATTCTTTTCGTGTTATTTCATGTTAGTCTGATTGTGTTTGCTCAGAATTTGACCGTTACACATTGTTTTGTCATTTTATGACTCCAGAAAAGAATTTTCAGTCACTCCGGTCAAATGACAACATTTAATGATTTTTCATCTATATGACCATTTAAAAATTCACACCATGGTTGTTTTCGTTTGATTTCATGGAATTCTGAGGTCATTCACCTGGTTTTGACCACCCAACGCGCCCTTTTATTGTGCGTCAAACTGTTAAAAACAACATATTCAGTCGTACCTCGCACACCGCAAATACGATTGGCATGTCGTCTCCTCCTACATTTAACGAATAAAATTCCTATTTTTTCATGTGATTTCGTTTAATTTGGAGTACATTTTCTCTGAATTCGACCGTTACACATCTTTTTGGCGTTTTATTACCCCAGAAATGAGTTTTTGGTCACCGGGGTCAAACGACACCTCAGATTGACGTGTTGTCTATTCGACCATTTCACAATTCACACCTCAGTTGTTGTCATATGATTTCATGGCATTTGAGGTTGTTTGACTGGTTTTGACTACCCAACATTCTCTTTTAGAGCACGTTGATCTGTTAAAAAAAACATACTCGGTCTTACCACACACACCGCACATCCGATTGACATGTCATCTCCTCTTACATGTCACAAATAATATTCCTATTGTTTTCGTTTGATTTCAAGTCATTCTGAGGGTGTTTTCTCTGAATTCGATCGTTACAGATCGTTTTGGCATTTCATGACTACGGAAATGTGTTTCTGGTCGCCATTTCCAAACAACACCTCTGATTGATGTGCTGTATGCTCGAAAATTTCACAATTCAAACCATGGATACTGTCATATGGTTTCATGGAATTATGAGGTCGTTCAACTGGTTTTGACCACCCATTACTCCCTTTTAGAGCACATTGAACTGTTAAAAACAACATATTCGGTCGTACCGCGCACACTGCATGTCTGATTGATGTTTCTCCTAATTCTACAAGTCATGAATAATATTCCAATTTTTTTGTGTAATTTAATTTCATTCTTTGTGCGTTTGATCTAAATTCGACCGTTATATGTCGTTTTGGCGTTTTATGACTCTGGAAAGGAGTTTTCGGTCACCGCGGTCAAACAACATCTCCATTTAACTTTTCCTCTACCTGGCCATTTCGCAATTCACACCACAGTTGATGTCTTAGGATTTCATGACATTCTGTGGTCGTTCGGCTATTTTTGACCACCCAACGCACACTTTTAGAGCGCGCTTAACTATTAAAAACAACATATTCGGTCATACCGTGCACAACTCAAGTCCGATTGACATGAAGACTCCCCATAAATTTCAATATTAGTATACTTTTGTTTTTGTGTGATTTCAAGTCATTCAGAACACATTTTTTCTGAATTTTACCTTTACACATCGTTTTGGGGTTTTTTGACTCCTAAAATGCATTTTCATTCATCGCGGTTAGAAGACACCTCTGATTGACATGTTGTCTGCCCAAATATTTCACAATTCAGACAACAGTTGTTTTTGTATGATTTCATGGAATTTCGAGGTCGTTTCGCTAGTTTTGACCACCCAACAGGAAATTTTAAAGCGCGTCGAACTATTAAAAACAACATATTCAGTTGTACCATGCACACCGCACGTCCAATTGATGTTTCGTCTCCTCCTACATTTTAGGAATAGTATTCCTATTGTTTTCATGTGATTTCAAGTCATTCTAACCAATTTTTCCATGATTTCGACTATTACACATAGTTTTGGTATTTTATGACTCCAGAAATGTGTTTTCGTTCACTGCGGTCAAACGACAACTCAGATTGACGTGCCTTCTACCCGACCAATTCAAAATTTACACCATGGTTGTTGTCAAATGATTTCATGGCATTCTGAGTACATTATACTAGTTTTGACCATCGAACGTGCCCTTTTAGAATGCGTCGAACTCTTAAAAACAACATATTCAGTCGTACCGTGCACACTGCACATCCGATTGACGTTTCGTCTCCTCCTACATGTCACAAATAATTTTTGTATTGTTTTTTGTTGATTTAAAGTCATTTTTAGCACGTTTTCTCGAAATTCAACTGTTACACGTCATTTTGGCGTATTATGACTCTGAAAATGTGTTTCTGGTCACTACAGTCAAAAGACTCCTCTAATTGACGTTCCGTCTGCCAGGATGACTATAAATAATACTTTTCTTTTTCCAATTGTGGATGCGCTGCATACCCGCAGCACTGATATTACGTAATGGATGAGCTACCAAATCCTGTATTTCATATACTATTTTGATGTTTTCTTCCTCAATATGAGATAATATTTCGACTCCTATCATGACCATTGTTGTTGGGATGAACTCTTTAGAACCATCAATTGCCAATCTTTCATTTCTGAACCTGTGCTGAGGGGGGAGAAAATGTTTGTGACCCATGTATGCCCATTTTTTGTAATGTTTAAGCCACACATAGTTTTAACATTTATTGCAACATCAGGTAGAAAATTCCCCTTTTGTACTATGACCTGATAAATTTGCATTAGCCGGTAATTCATTGATTGTCCACAATAATGTTTCTTGGAGTTTGAACATTTTATTCATTTCATAGTCATAATTCATCACACCATCACCAAAAAATTCTATCAACTCATCAATCAATGGCTGAAGGTAAACATCAATCTTATCCCCCTGAAATCTAGGTCAATCAATAAGAGTGGAATGTAATATAAATTGTTGCTTCATACAAAGCCACAGAGGATGATTATACAGAACCAACACCACGGTCCATGTGATATGAGTTTCACCAACCATAGAAGGGAATTTATTGAAACCATATGTCGCTAACTCTAATTGTACATTACGAACAACTTTAGAAAAGTCAGGATGTCATTTATCAAAATCCTTCCATGCATGAGCATCTGTTGGGTGTGTTAGCATATCACATTCATGAATTCTTTCTGCATTCCATCTCATTAAATTAAAAACATTAGTTGACATAAAAAATCATATAAACCTCGGTTTAAGGGGAAAGTGACACATTTTTTTTACAACAATCATTTTACCCTGTATCGAAATCTGACTTTGATGAGTCTGATTTCCCCAGTTCTCTTTCCACCTGGAAATGCCACAAACAATACAAATATCCAAATGGGAAAATTCCATTATAGACAACAAATTTTAGTTTGAACATTCATCTATGGTCTCATATGTAAAACCTATTTTCTCTGTCAACTTATGAGCATGGTAATACAACTCGGGAATCTTAGCGTCGACCAGAAGAACCTTTTTCAATAACACCATCAGCATGTCTAATGATGTTTCTAACAACTAATTCATTGTCTTCAAATGCAATGACTCCATGATAAAAGATAATTTATTTTCAGAAGTAATCTAGGATTTATTTTTATGTTTGCATCATCAAGTGCTTCATGAAACCTCCTCAAATCACAATCTTCACCAGAGCGATGATTTATCTCACTGATCTCATGATTCTGGATTTCAATGCCTTCAGGATACATCCCAGCTACCATTTTAGTACGAATTTAATTTATTGGATAATTCATCCCTGTATCAACATTCATCTGAACCGAATCCATATTTTGAAAACCAACATATTATTCTCCATGACAAGTCCAACTCTTATAATTTTTCATAAATCTGTTAAAGAATAGTTCTTGCTCACAGTATATCGTTTAAATTGATATATGTTAGAACATTTTCAACATGCAAAACTAATATAGTCACTTTAAAATCCTCTGGTGAAGTCAATAAACTGCATAATGCCTTTGAAATATTCTCTAGACGTTCGAATTGGATGATCAATCCAAATATTATCCATAATTATATCTGCATAAAAAAACATTTACACAAGACCTATTAAATTCATTTTTCATATCAAATATATCTAAAATAAATACTAATCAATTGCTTATGGACCATTGATAAAATATTAAAATTATATCTCGGAATAAAAAACAAGAGAATAGATAATGGAATGTAAGTGAAAGCCCATGTCATACATGATTGTGCTACAAACCTAGAATGGAAGGGTGCTATAGGAGGTGTTGTGGGGGAGAGGAGAGGCAGTGGAGGGGAGCTAGTGTTAGAGATGGTGCAGTGGGGGAGGGGATGGGTCACGGCGGCGGCGGTGAGCCATTAGAGAGGAGGCGGTGACGTGGAAATGGTGCAACGAGGGTGGGACGACGAGGGAGGGGACAAAGGATAGCGGGGAGCCGGAGTGGATGGGTGATAGTGGTGAGGGGACGAGCAGTGGCCATGAATGAAGGGAGGGGATGGGGCGATCGCGGTGCCCCACAAGAAAGGACAGTGAGGGAGGGGTCGTGCTGCGATGGTGGGGAGAGGTAGGGAGACGAAGAGGGAGGGGATGAGGGATGGAGGAGAGATGGAGAGGAGGGCGTCGAGGGGACAGGGGATGGGAAGCAAAGGGGCGGAGGGTGGAGGGTAGGTGGTGGAGGGGGAGGAGGCCATAGGGTGAAGGTAGGTGGCCGAAGGGCAGAGGGGGTGGAGGTTTGATGGGGCGGAGGTCGGAGGTTGGAGGGGGCGGAGGCCTGAGGGGGTGGAGGGCAGAGGGCGGCAAGGGGACGGGGGGCGAGGGATAGAGGGATGCGAGGGGACGGGTGGCGAGGTAGGAGGGAGATGAGGGACAGGCGATGGCGATCGATGGTGGGGTATGCGGGGTAGGGTTTCATGAGGGGAGGTGGCGGGGGGGGGGGGGGTTACCGAAGCATTTCTTTAAAAGCCCAGCGACCGCCAAAGGTGGTTGCCCATGTCGGGGGGATTCAAATCCCATGTCTCTAGTAGTGATTCAAAAACAGTGTCGTAGAACATCTGGGTTCCAATCATATAGAGGATACCTACCTATTAGAGGATACATCAACATCTCTTAATCATAAGGTATCTAAACATGTCGATATAAATTAACAACCCTCAAATCTAGAACAAATATACTCAACACCCCCTACAAACACCCTACCCCCTTCCCCCTAGGGATACATCTCCCATCTTGAATGAAAATAAGGATCCTATTTCCCCCATGATCAAGCGATGGAAAAAACAATGAATGTGGAAGAGGAAACCATGAGATGACTATGGATGTTATTTAAATATGATGGAAAATAGTGAGTTTGAAAGAAACATGGAGGATTCATTAGTTTTTGAGGAATTCCACAAAATATAGAGAGTAATGAAAGGTTAATCCTTACTTGAAATATCAAATTTGTAGGCTTTAACCATCATGGAATGGAAATACATGATTAGTGAGGATGATTCAATGTTGCTACGATTAAAATTTCCATGTTATGGTTTTCATGTATAAAACCATATTGGAATGTACGGACATAGATGGTATTATAATAAAAGTTGGATTTAATTGCTTCATTTTGGTTTCCCATATTGGACATTTGAGGGGGGCTTTTCCTCCATTGTAAAGAAGACCTGGATTTCAGAATATCCTTCATCACCTCAAACCACATGTTTGCCTCCATTCACTGGCCAAACAGCCCAACCAAGATATTTGTGGGTTTCTCTCATTAGTGTATCAAAGTGGAAAATAGAAATCCTTGAGGATTATCCAATCCTTGAGCTAAAAAATAATGAGGCAAAGAGTTCTTTTGGGGAAGTGGAAGTAGGAGACCATCGGAATATCACAATAGTGGAACACATGAAAATTCGCAATTAGTATTGGTGTGAATCACAAAACATGCAACAAACGCGATCAATGGTGGAGGAATATATGAGTCGAGAAGGTAGTGAAGGAAGACTGAGTTTTTCTTAGTATAGATATGATAAAAATTTCAAGGAGAAACCAGAAGACTTTCTGGATCAGTTTGATGAGGAGTACTCAAAGACTAACGTTGATCTATTAGTGTTGGAGGTTGTTAGGATACAATTGGAGGGAGGTGATGATGTTTTAGAAAACATGAATTATATTTGGAATTCTCATGAAAGGTTTGACAAAGAGTAAAACGACTCTAATCATGTTTGTCCAGAATTGAATCATTAATATACATAGCAGATTGCAAATAATTTGATGACTTGTACTGCATTTCAAGAAACTAGTAATGCAGAGTTCTCATTGTCTACATGTCAAATTCCAGTGGTCATAATTTTGGTATCTTTATTGTTATGTTTCTAAAATCATGTTGTATAATCCAGAGTCTCTTATCTACTCACCATTTTCTTCATTGAAGTGTCATGTAGATCTTATGTCTGGGCGCATAATGAATATGTGCACATCTTTGCGCACATGTGTGTATGAATCACCCCATATACTTTATACTCGAATGGGTATTTTTTGTGAACATGCTATCCAATATATTTGTGGAAACCAATTTCATGAAATTAGACGTGAGTTAATAGGTTATAGAGGGAATGTGTGAAAGGGGTGAAAGAGACAGAAGCCATGAAGAAAATAGTGAATGGGGTAGAATCTAAGGGATCACATCAAACTATTATATTTTATGAAAATAGATTCCTCCACCTAGTGGAGAGAACCATTCCAAATTCATATGTAAATGGGAGTGCCATTATAGGAATAGAGTGACTGATTTCCCAAGGTTGTGATTCCATATAGCAAGACTAAGATTCATTGCGAGTAAAATATAAATTTTCATGTTTGTATTGTTGTTTTTAACATATTATTTTACAAATATAAATATTCATGTTTTTATTTTTTTACCTGTAATGTAATCTTTTTTTCCTCCTACCCTGTAATGTAATATTTTTTTCCTCTTTCCTTGTAATGAGATCTTTGTTTCCTCCTACCTTGTAGTGTAATATTTGATTCTTCCTAACATGTATTGTAATCTTTTATTCAACCTACCGTCTATTGTAACCATTGTTTCCTTCTACTGTGTAATTTAATCATTGTTTCCTCATACCCCATAATGTAATCATTGTTTTCTCCAACCCTATAATGTAATCTTTGCTTCCTCATACCCTGTAATTTAATCTTGGTTTCCTCCTACCATGTAATGTAATAATAACTTCCTCCTACCCCATAATGTAATTTTTTCCCTCCTACCATGTAATGTAATCTTTGTTTATTCCAACTGTGTAATGTAATCATTGTTTCCTCATACCGTTTAATGTAATTTTTTTCCTCATATCGTGTAATGTAATCTTTGTTTACTTCTACTCATTGATGTAATTTGCATTAAAATAACATAACCATTTCCAACACTGTGTTTCTCTCTCAATGTACTCTCATATGTCCAACAAAATGAATAACCCAAATGAGCATGTTATCGAGTATTTAAAGGATTATCACCGCCATCCAAACATGTATGCATAGCCTCCGTTTTGAGACTATGTTATTTGCTGCATTGCTTCCATTTGGTGTTTGTTTTATCAAGATAACTGAGTTGGGTGACATGTTGAGAATTATTTAATAGACATGATGATCATGTAATGCTCAAAAGCATGTCTGGAGAAAACTGATGTCAGGGTATGGAGGTCTCGGTGAGCAGGTGCTTTGTGGTCGGCTCAGGGAAGAAGAGGATGAGTAGATAATTTCAGATGACTCTTCAGAAATTGATTACATGATTGGATGGTTGGGAGAAACATTTCGGATGGCTGAGACAGTCGCACTACCTAGATTATAATCCCACAAATCGCACGGTTGAGGCTTTTCTGTAGCTATAATTAACCACTAAATTCTTCTCCCACATCGAAATTAATTCATATTACACAAATCCATTATATCATAATGGATATCCTCTTATATGATGTCTTAGTAATAGAAAACATATATTTACTACTACAAATTCTTATTACGTGCTATAATGTTGAAGCCTTCTGCCTTTGCACCCTGTCGGGACTGTACAAACTTGTTACTACTTGGGGACTGATGAACAGATCATTTAACCATCCTTCATACAACATAACTAATAAATCCAAATTCTCAATAATATTCAATACCAATCATACACAGTCATTCTTCATATAATATTATTGATGTTTTTCATTGTTCGACTACCTCTGCATGCACTCCCTGATGGATATCCTTCTTAATGTTGTATAATATTTTCATAGCACTCATATCTTGAGTAATCCCCATTAATTAAAGAAAATATGTAAATGAAAAAATTTACATGAACATTATTTAGATATTTTTTTGATTTCTGAAAAAAAAATCACTGAGTTATTCAATTTATTCTTCTTATTACTACTCGAAAAATAATCAAAAAAGGATATTTATCACCTGATTTACATATACTAATGATAAAATCCCATTATGACTATATTCATATTGTGATGAACCCTCATTATTCTTCAAATTCATTCTGAATTTGTGGCCTCTTTCTTCTTTTTGTTCATCACGGTTTTTAAGAGACCTCCATGTTGGCACTAACAGAGATAGGAAATGAAAATCCCATCTGAAAAAACTCTATTACTTCTTGGAATTCAAAATTCACTTCATATAATACTAATAAAAACAACTATAACAATAAGATATATCCAATCAAATGAGTATCCTATGCACTAATACAAACTGAGGTGTCTATTGGATCATGAAATTACATTGAGAAGGGGAGTGAATTAGTGTACACAAATTTTACCAATATTTCATTTCTTCTCATTAACACCATTTTTAACATGAACATCTTCTCTTTCTATAATGAATGGATCTTCAATTTTTATAATCATAATTATACTACAAGTAAGACAAAAAGTAAATGTAGCACAAAACATAATATTTTTAGAAGGTTCTCTATTGAGATAGGTGACTATGTCCTTGTTGTGTTCCTAATGATTCGAGACATAAATTCTCCACTTGACATCAATCAAAAATTATAGGTGGGTTGGTTAGGTATCACCCCAAAAACCAAGGTGGGTAGGTATGAACATTTTCCTAGATTATATAGGAATCCTACCAATGATTATCATACTGGAATCCCACTATTGTTATACAATTAAAACATTGAACACAACGTGAAATATCACAAGAACTTCAAGCTGTCACTACAATAAAAAATTGATCCTCCACTTAAATCCACTGAAATAATCTTATTCTTCACTTTCTCACATCAACATAAAATCTACGACAGCTAGTGAATATAATCAAAAACAATACATTCATGTCATCTAAATATTCTCTCCTAAATTAGTTGACGTTATCACTTCCACGTCAAGTCACTAAAATATCAGAATGAATAACTAATTATAACTTAATGAACTATATATATTCTTATTCATTGATTTACTAAAAAATACTGTTTCTTCTCAACTCGATTATTACACATAATAACATTGTGTGTTCACCATGTTTGTAATTTTCATTATCACATGATGATATTTAATGCATGTAATGATCCTCACTATTTATATGTCTTCTTTTTGAAATAAAAAAATTACAACAATTTATATTCTCTTGATATTATATGGGAAAGAACAAAATGCTAGGACATACACGCAAATATTAATATCACCTTAATCACCTTAAATCTTTCATGGATTCATTATTTCATGTACACGCATACTTCAACACACACTTATTTTTAAAAATAACTCATACTGTCTTCAAGATTATTCAAATTATTATATAACCACATATGAATGAGATTACTCACCATCTTCACACACACATTGAATACATCATAGTGTCCACTTTTATGTTTCTTTTTCACAATCCTTGTATGTACATACATGATGTTTGTTGTACAATATGTTCAAATCATAATTCATCACATGTGTATGGGCATGCATATGCACACATACAATATTCAATGTGTGTCATGAAAATGAACACTGCATTCTCAAATAATGATCTTAAGTGTGTGAACTTCTCTTTTAGACTCACTATAGTTCTACCATCATGTACGGAAACCTGAATGGGTTTTGGTTGTTAATGCATGCATGACATTGCACACAGGTGTGAGTGAATCACATTATATACTTTATTATTCTTAATCAATTAACTGGAACCTTCTTCATTGAAGACAAGTGTGCCCATATTCATACTTCTTTTCACAAACTAGAGAGGCATGTAAATAAATCAACCTACTGTAAATGTTGGGAACAATTCCGCATTATGGGTTATCTATTTACATGTGCATTGAGTCTACTATTTCATGAATGATTAATTTGAGTCTAATGGGCCACCTATCGATGCAATGAATGCTTCCCCTCTATGTGTTCTCTATTTATCCATGCATCGAGTACACTATTTCATGAAACCAAATACTGAGTTAACATGTCCCATAATTGTTCTATTGTCTTAAAACCCATGAACAAAAGTGTATAATAGTTAAGAAGCTCAATGATCACCTCAATCAATAAAATTCTGTTAAACCAGATTCCTTAACCTATGGTGAAGAGAACAATTCCCAACATATATTTAAAATGTTGTGTTGATGGCGGGGATGAGAGAGTGAAGCCCCGATAGTAAGATGTAGTATACCAGTTCCCTCGATGATAGGAACGATGTTGGATGGATATTTTATAGTAAAGAATGAGATTTATAGCCTTGTAGATATTGGAGGTGAGTGAAATATAAAAATGTGTGTATTGATATTTTTTATCAAATTTATTTTACAAATCTATATGTATTTTTCTTGTGATTATTTGAGTATCTGTGGTCATACTGTTATGTCTTCACTTGTTTTTACCGTTTATTGGACAGAGGGTGCAGGATGGTGGAGAATTTGAGTTAGTTCATGTAGGTGGATATGTCATTTAAGGATTTCATTAATATATTATATCACGTTCTCTATTTTCATCCAACCCAGTATTGCAATCTTCATTAATATATATTAATTATTTTAAAAATGAAGTAGTTATTATATTATAAATTGTTCTCCAGCTACCACTATCTTTGATTAGTCATATGGTTGTTTTTTTCCCTTGACTGACTTTATTTTGGTGTGCACCCTCCAATTGCATGGGATGGTGGTGGTTCCACATGGCACTTAATATTGCTTCGGTGGCATGGAAGTGGTGAAGTGGTGTCACATTATAACACACCAAGCTCCTCCTTCATATGAGCTTCAAATTTTCCAGATTATCCTCTAAATGGATTTATTGGGTAATGATCAACCTCCCGAGATGATCCAGGGAGTCCTGGTCCTTTAACAGTGGAAAATGGATTGATTTCTAGCTTCCATGGAGGTGAAGATGTGATCTCTGGAGATGGATCAGTGTCAGAGTCGTCGAGGAGAGACTACGAGTGGTGGAGGATGATGGATCTTTGTGTCCACGGTGCGGGGTATATGAGTCATGTGATACAATTTCATCCTAATAAAAAATGAACATTGGACCCATTATTTTCTCCCACATTGAAAAGGAAAATGGGGACATGCTGATTTATTATTAAAGGCATGGGAAGGGCCTAACCAATATGAACATCAGTAATGTCTTATAACATCAACATGAATGAACATATTCTTCTCGAATGACCTCTCATTTAGCTTCATTTACATGAGGGTGGTTGTCTCTCTTATATAGAACTCATTTCACCTGTCGTGAGCTTGGAAGGTTAAAATGATAATCAGTAATTATAAATAAAATCTGAAATAAAAGTTCTTATTATGTATATATATATATATTTAAAAAAACATAAATATTTAATTTATACTAATTTTATAAAATAAAGAGTTTCCCTAGAACTTCCATGAATTGGATTTAATGATGAATCTCCCTTCTCCGAATCCATTCACCTCCTATTGGTTTGGATGGTTTAAATACTAACCATGAAGTCTAAAAAACTCCAAATACAAATACATTATTTTTTATGAATTTAAATCAAATTCAGATTTTTAGTTTCAATTTACCATAATTTTATAAATTAATTAATTTCATGTTCATATTCATTAAAAATACATTCAAAACCATTGAAAATTACTAATGAAATTGGAGAGGCATCCCGAACCCCTCGATGCATCTGATTTATTGGCTATTATCCCGTCATGAGATCAGTTCACCTCATGTTACCTTTGGCCAGTTCCAATAATAATCATGAATTTTAGATAAAATTTCAAATAAAAATACATCATTTTTTATCAATTTAAATAAATTTCAATGTTTTAGTTTTAATTTCCACAATATTGAAAAAAAAATTTCATGTTCTTATTCATTAAAAATCCATTTCTGTTCATTGAAATTTTTTTATGGCATGTGTGGGGAAACCCAGACACCTCCATGATCGTGGTTTATTGTGGGATCTCCTTGCTCGAGCTTGGTTAACCTCATGTTGGCTTGGCTGGTTCAAATAATATTCAAAAAGTCTAAATAGAATTCCAAATACAAATACATCATTTTCTTTTCAATTTAAATAATCTTCAATGTTTCAGTTTAAATTTCAAATAATTATATGAAACAAATAAATTAATGTTCATATTACTTAAAAAACTGTTTCAAATCATTGAAGATTTGTTGAAGGCTTGGGAGGGTGTCCCAAATGCCTCCATGGATAGGATTTAATGGTGGATCTCCCAGCTCAAGCTTGGTTCACCACATGGCAGATTTCCCAGTTATAATAATAATCATGATGTCTAAATAAAATTCCCAGTAGAAATAAATTGGTTTTTTAACATTTTAAATCAACTAAAATCAATAAGTATTAATTTCCCATAATTTTGTAAAATAAAAAAATTTATGTTCATATTCATTAAAACCCCATTTTAAATCATTGAAATTTTCAAAATCCATGGGAGAGGGATCCAAAATGCCTTCATGCATGAGATTTAATGTTAGCTCAACCTGATCAATCTCAATTACCCTCATGTTTTCTTCTCTGATTCAAATAATAATAATTAAGTCTAAATAAAATTCCAACTGAAAATAATTTTTTTTTTAAATTTAAATCAAATTCAATGTTTGAGATTTAATTTTCCATAATTTGATAAAATAAATAATTTCATGTTCATATTCATTAAAATTCCGTTTAAAATCATGTAAAATTTTTAAATACATGGGATGTGCATCCCAAATTCCTCTAAACATAGGATTTAATGCTAGCTCTCCCTGATCGATCTCGGTTAACCTCATTTCGTTTGGGATGGTTAAAATAATAATCATGTAGTCTAAATAAAATTCCAAATATAAATGCATCGTTTTTTTATCATTTTAAATAAACTTTAATGTTTTAATTGTTTGTTTCCTATAATTTGATAAAACAAATAATTTCAAGTACTTATTCATTAAAAATCAATTTAAAATCATTTAAAATTTCTAAAGCATTGGAGGGGAATCCCAAATTCCTTGATTCGTGGGATTTAATGTTGGATATATCAATTCAGGCTCAGTTCTTCTCTGGTTGGCTTGTCTAATTTAAATAAAAATCAAGGATTCTAAATAAAATTCCAAATAAAAATAAATCATTTTTCCTATTTAAATCAAATTTAATGTTTCTATTGCAATTTCACATAAATTGATAAAAAATAATAACATGTTCATATTCATTAAAAATCCATTTAAAATAATTGAAAATTGGTAAAGGAATTAGAGGGAATCACAAATGACTCTATGTAATGGATTTAATGCTAGCTCCCCAAACTTAAGCTCAGTTTACCACATTTCAGTTGATTATAATTTGGGTTATAGGAAATTTTTTATTCATCAGTTCAAAACAACATTTATATTATTGTGGCTAATAGAAGAAAAATATTGTGATTATTTTAGTTTCCTACTGGAAAGAGTTAAGAAGAGATATTTTCATGCCTCTAAGAAAGAAACAAAGTGGATAAGAAGTTTTTGGAAGAACAAAGTAGAATTGTGAAATCTAATATGTGTCAACCAATGGAAGACTCTCTTGGTATTACAAACCGTTATCAACAAAAACAATAGTATCTTCAAAGGAAGTATAATGATCTATCTAAGTGCTATAAAACATTCCCAATCATTTTAATATAGTGAATTGAATGTGAAAGGGTTGTTCCCACTTTATATTTCCATATTCATATTATTACATTCTTTTGATTGTGTGGTCGGGATTATTTTCTAGACCATTACAAGTACTAGATACATTTAGGGAGTGGTGAGACCTTGTAAAAATTTCATGTGGTTGTCTTTACTTCTTTAATATTCTTTCATGTGACAGGTAAAAGAGAATAATAAAATCAATTTCTTAATAGGTAAAATTTGTAAAGGGATATAATGTGGAATTAGATTAAAATTTATCCAACATTGATTGAACCCCAATAAGAGTTAGGAATATTGGAAATTGGTCCTTTCAAGTGTATTGAGGATCATTTCACCTCTTTTAAATTTTCTACAGGGAAATCAACTCTCTTTAGAAGACTTCAGTTTGATTCCTAACACAGAAATTAAGGGTAGTTTTAGTGGATAATTAGTTACCTCTATTAAAAATTATATATCTACGAAGACCATGATGAATAGGAAAAAAAAGTGAAGAGAATGATGAATAATAATTCCCCCTTATCTAAATAATATGAAGTACCTATTTCTCAATACATTGCTAACAATGATGACATAACTGACTTGGAAAGTAATGAGAAGGTGGATCAAGTTTACACCAAGAATATGGATAAAATTACTTCCTCTAATGATCAATAGTTATGTGCTAGAACATTTATAAACATTCCTCAAATATGGAAATACTATCACAAGTGGTGATGATGATCATTCTACGACTTCTCAAGAATTATCAGTTGATATATTAACAGTTATTGTTCACGGTTTTTATAAGTAAAGATAATCCATTTTTTGTGGAGACATTCAATGCATTATGTATGGTATCAGCCTCCTTTAAGAATAAGCCATTGTTTTAGAGAATAACTTGAAATAAATGTTGACTGTCTAAAACTCTTAATATAGATTGGATCCATTTAAGCAACAAAGAGATAACATAAAATAATTTCCTCTAAATTGATCAAAGAATTTGAAGAGAAAGTGGGGGTTAAAAAGACTCTAGATGAAAATACCCATTCACTTGAAGATAAATTAAAATATAGCACAGTTGTCAAGGATAAATAATTGGAAGAAATATTGAAGAAGATCAAAGAACCTGACACATTGATTTAGGAAAATGTTAAGATACCTGAAGATAAATTTTAGTGAATGAAGAAGTCTTGTGAATAGAATATTATTACAATTGAAGAAAATAAAATCATTCAAAATATGAAATTTCTATAATTGGTAGCTCAGTTTTCCAATATTAAGAAGACAGATATTGAAACTTCATAAAAAGAGATAGATGCTACTAGTACTCAATTTTCATTGGAGGATTATATGGTTAAAATACCTCCAATATGTTGTAATAAGATCATGAATTCCATCAATGATATATCACCAGAATCTGCGAAGAATCAGGTACAATTCATACCATATTTTACTAATGTTACTAAATGTGTTATCATGATCAATGTTGTTTTTTTTAAAAAAATTGAACAATTATGGATTAAAAAAGATGATAATAATCCTACCACCATAACTAAGGAGGATAGAAAATAATGTGTGTAATTTTTTCCCCACAGAGAGGAAAAAAAATCATAAAGAAGACCCAACAGTTTTATATATAAGATATTTAGAAGTCAATATTTTTGGGTCAATGTTGGTCCTTCAATAGATTTTGGCATTATGCATTAATGTTTTGGTATAATCCTCAAAAATTAAGTCACAAATGAAGCCTATCTGAAGGGGGATGAATCCATAGAAGAAGATGCAACAACCATTGGTCCAGAAGCATCGTTTTACTATAAACTAATATGGAATGATTGATAAAATTGGTGATGTATGCAATGGTAGTCATCACAAGCTTGGTACATGATCATCTCAAAATGTATCCAAATATGATAAGAAAAAAGGATCACAAAATATTACATGGAATGAATAATAATCCTTGGAATGATATCAGAATAATATTGTGAATATAAATCCTCCCACGAATCTACCAATGTTTAATGGTGAGAAAAATGTGGATTCTAAATCAAAGAAGATGAGATATAGTTCGTCCAAAAGAACTACTATGAGGTATGACACTCATAAGAACCCATATATATTATCCAAACATGCACCCAAAATTCTTAATGACATGTTAGTTATCTATCCGAAATATTTATAATGTGTTATAAAAATTAAAGATACAAAAGCTAAAGCTAATGAAAAAGGGAAAGAAAATATTCCACCTGATGAATAAAAATTTCATGAGTGTTTTTTAAGAAAATGTAACACTTTTTTCAAAGAATTTATATGTGATAAGTGAATGAAATATGGCCACGTTACAAAATTTTCTTTAACCTCACTACAATAACAAGATACAATCCTCATGAGGTGTAATTATGTATCATCCATGAAGGATGTTTATGAGAAACATTATCTACGCATAGTATAAGAGGACGTGAAGAGATCCATTTTTCCTCAACATAAATCAGAACAACTGTTTATTTGAGAAATCTTGAATACTGGAGAAAATGGAGGAACTTGTATGAGGGGATAATCTCGACCCTTCCATTAATATTAATGATGAAATAAGGATCCTCCTTATTCCCTTAAACCTTGAATATTGTATTTGATCTTATAATTTAGGGAATTTAAGGTGAATCATATTTTTTGGGGATAATGTGATATGTAGTTATTTTTTCAAATCCTGATTGCTAAGATGAAGAAGATATCATCCTTGAATGGCTCATCAATTAATATTTAATGACTAATATGATGGAAGATAAACTTTGATGATGTTAAATATTGTTATTTCCTATCCATGATAGTTAGGGTAAAGCAAATTACATACATATTTGATCTTATTTCATAGTATTCTTCGGAAACAATGTTCTAGAAGAACATATTTGGGGAAGATCGGAGTGTTTTCCTATAAGGACTATCACGTGTTGAAAACCCATTCAAGGGTATTTTCGATATTGCAATGTCTTCAAATCCAATATTTATGATATCAACCATTATTAGGATAATGAAAAATTATTACCTTTAGGTGGATTCAAATGAAGAAGCTTCCCTAACTATTATTTAAATTAATATCAAATCTGATTATTTCGGAAATTTCTTGAAGATCATGTCATTAGCCAAGGTATGTCTCTATTAATCTCTCATCCTTGGTTATCAAAAATAAAAAACTTATTACAAAGGGGGGAAATTAAATTAATCAATGGAATAAGAAATGGGTATGTTCCCCATGTTCTATTATCCATCCTATTTCACTTGAATATTTTTGATCTATTTATTGATGTGGGCAAAAGAGTTTGTCGTAGACTATTATTAAATATATTTTTCTCACATTTAGTAATTACATCCATTAATGAAATTGAATAATTCTTAAATAAATTAATATGAGTTATAGATTCTTAAGGTATCATGATCAGTTGGTAATGTGAAACATTTATTACTATATCAAATCCCCTTGTTTTCTACACTGAGAACAACATAAGTTGACTTAGAGTGAAATGATGTATGGTTCATTGATTATATATGGAATGATACCACTTTCCTATGAAATTTTTATGTATTATAAATAAGGGGGAGAGAATGGGAAATGAAATTTTGAAAGGAAAGAATGAGATAGAATATAATAGTTCCACATATTGAAATATTCATTTGGAAATAACATTGAAGGTATTTCCAACAAATAAAAATGTGGATATTGAAGATCCCACTTTGTTTATGAAATGTATTTATTGTTAATGATTTTCATTGGTGGACAATGATGATCAATAAAATTGGAAGATTACACAGATTTCAAAATGGTAATGAAGTGAAAAAGTTAATGGAGCCTGGATGAAATTCTCATATCTTGAAATTCCACGAAACATGTGAATGGTTTGAAGACATTGAGTTTCATGGTGTTAACTAAATAATTTGTATAGATTCCTTCATGGTTATTTGTGGATAGTAGTTATGGATTACATCATGGTGCTTCCTACAAAATTTCTATGGATTAATATAATTGTGTTTCGTGCTCAAGAAATTCTCCATATTGTTAACTATCAATATTGATGAATTCAACAAAAGTTCAAAATACTCATTTCCTATGTGACACAATGTTTACAATAAAGAAGAATGATGATTTGGCGTTCATTGGAATTTATATTCCAGACATTAGAGAAGATGATGAATTGAAGGTCATGAAATATTATAATGTTGAATGAGAATCATGAAAGTGTTATCATGAAGAACATTGATATTTTGTTATTCATGAAGGAAAACCATGTCATATAATTAGATCATGAAGTATTAACAATTATGAAACAGTAAGATGAATTTATATTTGAAGAAAAATTGTGAAGGGATTGAATTGTTTAATACTAGTGTTCTAAGTGTGGAGGTGCCCAATAATTTCATAATGAATTCCATTACATACATGGTTTTTTAACTATGAATTTTTTGGGGTATTATTTTAAAAGTATGAAAAACATACTAAGGTGTCCATAAAACATAGAATGAGATCTTATGTGGCACACTAGGTCGACTGACCCCGAAGGGGGCCAGCGAGGCCATCTCACTAGTAGTGTGGTGTTTCATGTGTAAGCCATGGGATTTCCTAGAGGCATAAACATTGATGGCCAATATCCCGAAATAAGTGGGTGATGAGTACACCCACCAAACCGGTATGGGGTGGTATGAGGAGTGGTTGAGGATAATTCTGAGCTTGTCCCTATAGCTCCTAATTTAAATAGAATGGAGAAACTAGGAGAGGTTTCAAGGTGGGACATGTTTTTATTCACACTATTCATATGTTTAAATAATTATAATAATCATGGTCATTAATTTCATCTCTCCCCTTGTTGATTTAAATTCACACCATCCAAATTGATCCTCCATAATAACATACTAATCTCCATATAACTTCTTACTGACTTCACATTGTTCTTTATTTCCCTGTTTCTATTTTCCTATATCAGGAGTGATAGTATTTATAGAATCGCCCTAGCTATAACATTTCTACTAATGATATGTATTCTTTTTCCCTCATCCCATCGATGCATAAGAAATATTTGAAACCTTTGAGTTTTCACAAACACTAGACCTTTGAGAGCTGTGAGATAAGTTTTGAAGATTCCCAATGTAATTGTAATTGTGACATGCTCTAGGTGGCGTCGTACACAATAGATTCACTTGGTTGAAGAAGCCACATTACAAACATAAAAATTTTCTCTTGGGTCTTGGTGGAAGGTTCACTGATCTAGCTATCTTATTTTGGGTCACACTCCCACCTTGTAAATACTTTTCCCACCTCTGATATCTCCCATTTTTAAATTTCACACCATTTCTGGTAGCTATAAACATACTTCCTCTACCCTTGCCTCCTGAGATGTCTATTTCAACAATTTTGTTTCCCTACTAACCATATCTATATAATCTTTTATACAGAGCATGAAATTCTTTGAGTAAATTTCATGCCTTATCCCTAATTCAAAAACTAAATTCATTCAAAAACATACTCACAAAAAAAATCAAGTTTCAGGTAGTTAAAATTCTAAAATTTTGTAGTATACTCTATCATATACAATTTATTTAACATTATGATGAAAAATTCCATCATTTGATGAATTATGATCATTTGAGGATATTATTTTCTGTTTAAAAATGCATCAAAATCCTCTCATGTCATTCCATAGTACAGTTGATCTTGATGTGCTTCCCACACATGTCATGCATGATCTTCTAGCATATAAAACTATAACTTGACTTACAACTCTTCTTGTGTGCCAAGGAAATCAAATATTTGATTCATCATATTCATCCACACCATAGACTTATCTAGCTGAAACATACCCATGAATATGGGTGGATTCAACTTCTACGTCTAGAAAAAATGAACCAATTTCATTAGTTCATCCCATTTGGTCCCTATATCAAAAAATTTTAAATCATAGACTATAATCTAAACCAGTTATTGTTTTACATGTGGCTCTAGTAAAACCACATTCTCATAAATATCTTCTAGTTTGTTTCAATGATTCCTACCATGTTCTATTTTCTAGAAAAATAAAAAATGCCACATTTATTACTCTCTAGAAACTGAATTCATATAAATTTAAATTATATCACAGAGAAACTGTCAAAACAATTCAATAAAAAATTATTCCTTTTCTACATTCAACTATTTTTGAAAAATACCACCATTCCTCTAATAATTAACTCATTTTCCAAATACCATAACCATTCTCTTTTCAAAATATCTAATTTGAAAAAAAGTTTCAATTTTTTTTTTCAAAAATAAAAACATTTATACCAAATAATAAATCATAACTCAAAATGAAATAGGCACTTCTAGTGAGAATTAATTTTTACAATGAATGTCATGATCTTCATGTTGGATAATCCCATGAAAATGAAATTACACTCCTATAAGTGTTTCAAAAAAACATAAATGCCTATCATCTTGGTAGCATGATGTTCAACATAAAAAGGTTAGCTATGTGTTTTTATTCTCTAAATTTCATGTCCCGAAAATCCTACTCCTTTTTACCAACCTGAATCGAGGATTGAACTAAAATGAATTTCAACTCCAAAAATGACACAACGTATACCATATGTAAGTCAAACACCAAACAAGATAAATCTACATGATGCACACAAATATTTAGACTGACCAGGACCGATTCCACTTGTAACATACATCCCCTCCTCATTAGCTTGAGCCAATGGGGGAATTTCATCTTGGACTTAAGTGACATCCCCAAGGTACCAAAGGCTAGAAATAAATGTCAGTGGTGTCCTTAAAATTGGGGTATGATTTTACCATTGAAAATAAAAAATCATAACCAAACATTCCATAACCAAAACCACTATATGATGCATGATCACAATGTAAAACAACAAAAGTAATATCATTCACATAAAAACCAAACTAAAATAGAGTACAAAAATATAAGACATGTAACATAAAAGAGCACAATGGAAAATTAAACCAACAGAGAGTCATAAGACTCTAATGAAATGACTCTATGGTCTAACTCTAACTCCATGTTTCACAGAGAACCACTTAATATGAGTGATTCATTCAATATACCTTTGTCTCAATAAAAAATATGAAAAATCAGAAAATTTCAAAATCATGGGTGATTAATGAAACTCTGTAGATTTACACTAATGACATCCCTACTAATTCCTTTAGGGTAGATTAAGTTATCACAATTATATAAACAAATTATATAAAAAATTGGAAATACTTCTATAGTTTAAATCAAACCCAAGAAGTTTCACACCATAATAGTTTTCCAACAAAAATTCTATGTAAGGAACACAAATCATTCATTAAACCATTTTACAATCAATTTTGGTTTACCCACATCATCGTCCACCACACAAACACCCATGTAGTCTTCTCTGATAGTTCCATACTCATGATAAGTTTCTTATTCATCCACTAAGTCGTCAGTATGTGGAAATTCACTTTATTCCACAATGACACACACCCCTTATCATGGTTTATGTCCATTTTACCCTAATGTAACACACCCATTATTCAGGGTCACATCGAAAGATTAATTTCACACAAACCATGTAATCCAAAATCATTTTAATGAAACCAAATAAATACATTTAAATAAAAGTATTAATTTATTTAAAACCTTTCCAACAAGATAATATCCCAAATCCAACAAATTCATATTTCAAAATCAACATTTTAAAATCCAGAAGAAAATCTCTTTACACAACAAGTTCTAGAAATACCAAAAACCCACCACTAAAGAGTTTTTAGACCATTATTTTCAAAACTATTTCAATAAAAATTTCACGAAATTTATATAATTTTAAACTAATCCTTCATGCTATAATAATTTAATTTTAGAGTTAATCCACCTACATTGAGAGTTTTGGAGAAAATTAATAACATCACAAAAATGGCCACAATATCGGGTTGAATCCCCAAAAACCCACAATAGATCTCTTCCCGATCATAAAATAATGTAAAATATAACCATTATCAGAAAATTAAATCTTGGATATGTCCACAGTGGAATTTATATAAGAATACTAGAGAGGGAGGATTGTATATTTAACAAAAACATTGAAAACTACCACAATAGAAGACCTTCTAAATAAATTGGGCTCCATCGCACCGAGAAACTCCTTAAGATCACCTCTAACTTTATGGGGAAAGAATAATCAACCTCTAGGGGGAATAAGTCCAAAATTAGGGTCAATTTCGAGAAAAATGAGGGTTTAAAACTTAATATCAACCCATATCAACTTTTGTAGGATATTGTTTTTTGACCCGACATAGTTAGTTGCACATTTAGGAAGAATGTGCACTAACAATGCACCATCATATAAATTGAGAAGTACCTCACATATTTTTACAACCCATTTAGAAAAAACATGAACCAACCATGAATATTGTCAATGTATTACTTTTCATGATTACTCCTGGGTGGCCACACTGTTTGGCTAAACAGTTCACCTTAATTGTACACTTACCCTGAGTCCCTTATCTCAAATTTCATGGATTCATAAATAATTTTATTGGTTTTAAATAACCATGATCCAACCAAGAACCTATATAAATTATCCATAAACAATCCAAAATGTTTCCAAACCATCAAAAACATAGCCCACTCACTTTAAATATTTAAAATACATAAATAAAGGTATACATAAAAAACTGGTGGTGATAAAATGAAGGATAACCACAACATATAGTTAGTTCATGAATGGTTAAATATTAAGAATTAGTTATATTGATTTATATTTGAAATTAAATTATGATGGTATTGAAGAATTATTATGGATTCATAGAATTAGATTTCAAATATGAATAATTCTCCATTTTATTAACTCTGACGATTGTAACATAATGCATGTTCAAGGAATTAAAATCTGATTCATTATAGAATTTAAAGTGATAATTCACACAATATAAAGTCTGGGATTTGAATGTAGTGAAATTATTTGATACCTTGGATATAAAACGATAGAAACATCAATCAAGAGGTGATGCTTCTTGTATTATTTCAAGAGCTCTTGTTTTCTAGAAAAGTAGAGAATCTCTAAACCACACTATTGTGTGAGGAGGATACGAGTTCTATGATCCATTGTGGCCTCATAAATATGGGGATTCCAGCAAACCAATATGGTTTCAAGAATGATAAGAATCTATAGACATGTGAATTGTTCTTAAACACTCATCGTGAATTGAGAAGTAGTTCATTTTTTTGAATCATTCTACATTCATGAATATGAAATACTGTGAACATGAAACTGTTCTGTAAACACACTTCTCATGCATCATGAAGAAGAACCAATTCCATCAATCTTAATGTGTAATCCATAGTGTGTGACATTTTTTACTACCAAAGTGTTTCGTGATGCTCTCCCACGTATAAACCATTTCGTGAAGATAATTTATATCTTATTGATACACACCATACATAGATGAACAAACATACATAGTCAGCCTATACAAAGGGAACAAGACATGAAACTAACTGTATACATTAATGAGTAATAAGAGGAACACAAACTATTCAGGCTTTCATATGACAACAACTGTATTCATGAACATACTATTAAGGAAACAATATTAACTTTGTTCCCCTAGTGGTCAAATGAAAAAAGTAGTTTTAGCTTCTGGGCCATTTTGATTACATTTAAACTATGAAAAAATAAACAAAAATTCCATATAAAGTCAATATTAAATAAGATTAATCACCCTTCATACAACATAAATAACATATTTCATGGTTTCAATTCTTGCACTCCATGCATGATCACTAGAAACCTAAGGAGACATAACTATTATTTTTTCATGGTTCTTCTATATGTTCTCCATATAGGCACAACCAAGGAAATAGTACCCTTTTCTATAGGCCCATTTTTACATTTAAACCATGAAAAAATATTCCTATTTATCCAAATTCACAAAAAGATTCAATTCCAACCATACACAATCATTCTTCATCCAACATAACTAATATTTTACTTTGTTCCAGTACCTCTAAATGTGCTCCCTATGAGTAGACTAGCCACTCTCTTCATCGGCCTTCCCATAATGAGTGACTAGGGGCTGACTTCCCACCTATATAGTGTCGGTAGTCCCCCATGAGCACACTAGCCACACTCTTCCTTGGCCTGCCCATGAGCACACTAGCCACACTCTTACTCTGCCTCAACATTAGCTCCCCATACGACCTTTCCTTATAATTATACCATGAATACAAAAAATATTTCATATCAATCCAAATTCACACATAAATTCAATTTCAACCTACACAATCGTTCTTCATTAAACATAAATATTATTATTCATTGTTCCTTTGACACTAAATGCACTCCCTAGGAGCACACGATCCACTTTATTCATCAGCTTGACCATAATGGAATTATATGGGTCAACTACCCACATAAGTACTGTCAGTAGTCCCCTTTCCTATAGGACCATTTTTTACATTTATACCATGAGAAAAATGAAATATTTCATAAATTCAAAATTCACAATATGATTCAATGCCCACCATACACAATCATTCTTCATTAGAAGAAACTCTTCAAACTAAATATTATTTCCAAATTAGGATTAATTACCAATAATAATTCAAAGGCAGAAAAAACAACCTTAAATTACCGGAACATTAACTTTGTATCAATCAATTTTATTGACAACAATTATGAAAAAAAAATATTATGTTAATAAATTTGGTATCTTCAATCTCCTAATTTGGTTTTTTTTTCAATACCCATTTTACTATCAAATTCAATGGTTTCTTCTCACACATACAATAATTCAGAAGAAAAATATGGTAAATAATGCTTAAACTCAACTTATTCAATAACAAATGGACCATTTTTTTAATTCCATTAACATCCTTATTTCATAAGATATGTCCTTTCATAGAAAAAAAATTGGTTTTCTTGTGAGGAGAGAATCACTTTTCTTAAAGGAATTAGTCATCAATTAATATTCTCTAATTGAACATGGGAAAACACTATGTAGAAAACAAAGGTGATCAGTTTAGTCATCAAAGCTATCAATATAAATTTTAAATGTGATTACAACACCAAAACCTTCTTTCCGATGTTGTTAATAATATACTCAATTAATCTCCTAAATTAATCTTATTAAACATATTGAAACATTAAATTACAAGAATTCACTTCCCATTTATTATCAAATAATGCGTGTCTCTATTTATGATTCAGAATTTTCATTCATAAAAAAATTGAAAAAATGCCTTTCGAAAGAGAAGATTCAATTTCTAGGATTTGAAAATACCAAAAAAAATCACATATCTTAACTTTATATATTCATGTGATACCAGTTGTGGTGAAATCCTGTATTGGATCAACATATCTCCACCTAAGGGGATGAGCTTCATACATCTTCTTCATCCTGACTAACTTTCATAATGAATGATATTCCAGAATAATTTTATGAGAAATTGAAATAAAAAAAATCCATGAAGGATAGCCTTTTGAATGCTATATAATATTTTAAAATCACTCGTATCTTTATGACTCCCCCATAATGTATTCATCACCTTCAATTCCTTGCATAAAATAAACAATCAAAAAATATTCATGGTAATAAA
Organism: Viscum album; assembly: GCA_963277665.1. Lineage (NCBI taxonomy): Eukaryota > Viridiplantae > Streptophyta > Magnoliopsida > Santalales > Viscaceae > Viscum > Viscum album. The sequence goes on along the minus strand of OY728151.1, from coordinate 1,586,455,465 downwards.
GTGGTTCTTTTATGATTTTCAATTAGAGAAAAAAGAATGAGATTTACTACATAACCTAGAAATTATTTACAATTCTACTAATGAATCATGAAAACTCATCATGCTTTAACCTTCTTTGAATTTCAAAAGTTTATCATTTAGGGGAAGTATGGACTACTTTATTTCTCTGTCATTCATCTTAGATGAAATAATATTCTTAACATTGCAAGTAATTCAATTTCATTCTTCTGTTTCTACACTAACATCTTAGCCAATTCCAATTCCTATAGCCATACGACTAAAAATTAATTTTTTATAAGCTCAAACTTCTTCTTTTGCATATACTACATCTTTATTGTAGCATTATTAACACTATAAGTCACTAGTTCATTTCCTTTGTTCTTCACTAGATCGATTGGTTTAGGAAACAAAATCATGTATTTTTTTAGCAATATTCCCTAACATTGTTGACCTTCCACGCAAATCTTCTGCAATCATAGGGTCTCCCTTTTTAAACTACATCTCATGAAATTCAAAATTATCATTTTTATTTTCAAATATCATATATATATTTTTATTTATTTATAAGAATGATTTCATTTTCTTCTTTAGATTTCGTCAAATATCATTTGTGTTTATAAGATGTCTATGGAGGTCAATTATGTGACATCTACTTCTATATTAGAGGCACCTTTTCTTTGGCGTGGCATTTATATCATCATTCTTCTTGGGTGTAGGTTGCTTCATAGTTTTATTAGCTCTCTTCTCCTTCACAAACCCCAAAGAAGTCATTTCTTATTTTGTTCTTTGCCTCTGCTTATGTTGTGGCCTTATCATCAAAAAAACTTATGAATAGTGTAGGGTTAGTACATACCATCACACATTATAATTATGGCCACTTCTATTGCAATAAACATAGAAGTATTCAAGGAACTCAAATATATTCATGATAGTTAAGTTCTTCTTCATCTATGAATTATGATTAAATTATGTAGGATTTCTCTTCACATTAGATATTCTACACCCTAATACTATCCTTCTATTGTTATAATGAATTGAAGAATTATTCCAAAATTCAATTGCCTGATTCCAAAATTTCATACAACATCAACACTATACAAAAAATCTTGATTTATTCTTCTTTGATACAATTCAGTTAGTTTTGGAATCTTATTTCTTTTTGATAGTGTGATTATGCATCTAAGAACATTGTAGAGAACAAGAATTCCTATTCATCTTCATATACCCATTTGATTATATAATAGATTTTTCATTAGTATTCTTCATCCATGATTGTCCAGAATTATTTTTGGGACCCATACTTATAGAGAAAACAATATTAGTCAAATAAAATTTTTGGGATCAAGTGTAACATGATTAAATGATCATGAACCTGATTTATCATTAGATATTTTTAGACTCTTTTTCGAATTAAATGGGTTTTGTCCAAAATAAGAATCCTTTCAGAATTACTCCTGGATGATTTTCGAATATTATCATTATATAAATATTCTCCTTGGTTGATCTCTAGATTTCTCAACTTGACCTCCAACTCATAATATTTCACATTTCAAGAGTTCTTGTAGTCGTCAATTGATTTCTACATATCTTCACATTCTTTCATATTTTTCAAAGTCACTTCTATTTCAAGAAATTTCATGTTGAGGAAATTTTTATCATCCTCATCAATTTTTATTTTTCCTTCCCATTGACTCTTCATATTCTGAAATCGATCATCATGAATTTTATTTTCTATCAGTTGAGAATTATTCAACTCTTTAAGAATATTAATCATATCCTCTAGATTGGATTATCTAACATTTATGGAGGATCTGTGTAATTTTTCCTATGCACGGATCACTTATGTATGAACTACCTCAATCACATCCCTCTCACAATAATTCCTTTATAATTAACCTTCAATAAAATTGAGGTTTTCATTACATTTAAATATAAACAGTTATTTTGAATCTTCAACAAGGATGAATTTATCATCATTGTCATCAATTTAAAAATTAGAGTCATTGATATTCATGGAATATTTATATGATTCCTCAAGAGTGTGAATCATCTCAGTATGGACCTTCTTAATTACATATTTCTCACATATTTCTTTTCAATTGTTCTTCAACATATGAGAAATGATTATTATAATGTGATACAGTTTCTTCATTGGCATCGTTAATTTGTGAGAGAAGTTTATATCCTTGAAAATACATTTCCATGGAATTATCCATTTCCTCTACTTCTTTTTCAAGTTATGAATTTTCATCTTATATCATCTTGATAAAATAAAATATGTATGTGAAAAAAATTTATAGGAATACAAATTAGATATATTTTGATTTCTGAGTAATAATTACTAAGTGATTCATAGTATTATTCTTTATTACTTATTTAAAATACTAATCAAAAGATATTTATCACCAGATATAACAGTTACTGATGATAGACTACAATTATGACTACATTCAGATTGTGATTAACCATCTTTATTCATCATTATTGGATTTGAACATGAAAAAAGATTTGATCTTCACCAATAAAAAAATCTCTAAGGCTGATCCAACTTTCTGCTCCCATATTTTGAGAGCTCTTATTTTTCTTGAAAAATAGAGCCTCTTCTTGGTATTATTACATAAAGGGAAATCAAGATCCATGAGACATATGGTTTCCTGGTGTAGAGAGGAACTTGAAAGCCTTCAACAAGTGAAATGAATTCTTGAAGTTTCTCATGAAGAAGAAGAACCATGAACCATCTGTCTTCCTAAAGAAGATCCATGAACACGTGAATGGTTTAGCCAAATCATTGTCATGCTTCAGGAATGTTATATTTCAGGCACGGAAATTGTGCATGATTGATTTTTTGTACATTGTTAAGGCATCAGAATAATGAACAATAATATTTTCTCAACTAATACTCACACAGACCTTGTCAGTAGAAGACCCGTGAATCTCTTGCATGAATAAGAACTGTGAACCCCTCAGTTTCTTGAAGAGAAGGACAACAACCTCATGTTTCATTACTAATAACGTATATACATTCTGCAGGGGTTTGTTTTTTAAGGCGGAGCGTTTAGGATGAAGGGAAGTACATATAGGAATGTATTCATGTGAACTATTTTAATAAAACCACGTCCTTCGGTTTTTTTTCAAAAAATAGGCAGTATGAGTGTTCACATGTGAATAAAGATGAATAACATGTTAAAAGGCCTACACTAATTCATGTGAATATAAATAGAATAGAAGAAGAGAATACATGAATAGTTTTCTTGGATTGTTTGAGAACATGTCATACTACATCAATGAACTCATGTGTGTAAATTAAATACACTCGAACCATGTGTAAAGGGAAAATGACAAAGAGAAAATTGAAAGAGGCAGTGTGTGCATGCAATGATTTATACCAATTTGGGTTTTCACACAAGATGGAAGAAGTGTAATGTGCATTAACTCTTTCATGCACATTCATACAAGGAATAATTTTAATATGTGAACCAATATATTTTGTGAACATGTGCAAAAAAGAAGAAGAAGTTAATGAAGGGGTGGCATTCATTCAAATTCTACATTCAGAATTTCATGCATATGTTAAAATAAGAATGGAAAGGAAGTTAATTCTGATGATACCGAGTAAGTTAATCCTCATTGTTTGAATAATCACATAATTTCTTGGGATTATATACAAATGAGGAATAATTTTTTGTGCATTTAGTTCCATTACCAAAGAAGAAGAAAGAAGAATAAGAAGAGTGCATTTGGTTTTGCAGTAATGAAGATAGAAGAATTTGTTGGTTACTTTCATGTTGCTAAGTAAGTAATAAATGATGAATGGATGATTAAGTAGCACTGTGACTTCAAACAGATCTCAATAGGTGAAAGAATCTTATTGTGGTTGTAAACCCTTTTAAACAGGGAGAAGACTATATTGTGAGGTCATATAAAGAATCAGAAAGTAGTTGCATGTTGTACATGATCATCAACAGATTAGGAAATTGGAATTGTATCATTCCCCCATTAAAAGTGTAGGGACTCACAAAGGATTTAGGATTGTATTATAAGAACGCACGAAAATCATTTTTTCCATTTTTTAATGTCGTTTTATGGATTCCTAGTACCCCAACTTACAACCACATACAAGATAGAAAATTCATACCAACGCAGATTTACAGATCATAATAACCATATTCAACTCCGCATCCCATGCACAAGTCTTCTTCTCCAGTAGCAGATTCCCATTCAGGGTGCCTCCAAATGCTTCCACTATGAACCAGACTCTTAAGCTGATCTTGAACAGATTGATCTGGGAATGCCTAATTGACAATAGTACACTTTTTAAATGCCAAAGTCACCTCATTATTCCGCTTTCATGTAGATCTTGTCTGCATTGGTCTCAGACGAAATGAGTTGCCATTCCATGGTCTTATTCTAAGAGTAGCAGACAATTGTCTGTCAGTTGTAGACATCATCTGATTCCCACTTTTAACAACATCACTGAATGAAAGACTAACTGGACCACTCACATTCTCTTTCCCTCCCCCAGAACTCTCCCTTCCAATTCTGGCTTGCTCCCCCAATGCAACATCAACAAACTCAGAGTTATTCCCCGGCCTCTGAACTGGAGTATGACACTCCATCAAAGGAAGCCTCCTATCCTCAGTAGTGGCATTTTCCACAGATGATTCGACATTATCCCCTATCCTCGGGTCCATACTCTCCACCAAAGGGAAGTTCCTTTCCATATTGTGATTGTTTTCCACAATCATTGTACCTGTTCCAAGACCCAAACATTCAACCTGTTGTTCCTCCCTATCCTCCTCACCAACTGAAGTTGGTTCAAGAACCCCACATTCAACCTGCTGGTCTTCCAAGGTTTCCTCACCATCATCACCTCCAACAACAGCATCCTCATCCAGTCTCGTAGCAAACAAGTCATCAAAAATCCCTTCAAATATGTTAATCAAAGATATAAAATGATTATCCAGAGGATCAAGGCTTCTAGACACCTCAGCACTGGCCCTGGGGACTTCCTCTGCTATACTGAACATTATTCCGTCCCTACTATTGTCTGAACCCATACCATCCATGGAAGCAGCCGGTAATCCCAAGTCCAACCTTAACCATTGTAAAACCTCAGACACCATCAGATTCACCAGGTTCGCCTTAACACCGAAAGCCTCCGGGACCTTGTCTTCCTCAATAGACACCATACGAGATCTCGATGATTGACAGCCCCAGCAGCACCAGACAAATGGGAACCCCTTCCTTCGTCGACCAGCTCCACTGTTCTCGAATTGAAGCCCACCTTAACACCACATCTTTTTACTACATTATAGTATAGAATCCTTGTACTGTTCATACCCATATATGGAAATGATATATCTTATCTTATTTAGAATAGATCCTTATAAAAATATTGTGTGCATATTTTTACGACATTCATATTATTTCATGAGATAGAGAAAAGATACCAAGAGAATCAAGATCCTAACAGGTCAATTGGTACAATGATATTTTTTTTAATTGGTTTATAAATTCCCCAACACTGATTCTCCCCACCTCTTAGTGTTAGGAATATTGAAAACTAGTCCTCTCAATGAAAATGAACACTCCATTCTCAAATAATGATATTACATCTGTGGAATTATACATACAACTCATTGTACTTCTACCTTCTTGTATGAAAACCAAAATTGTTATCGTTTGTAAATGCACTCATGTCTTCACACCTGGGTGTGTTTGAATCTCACTATACACTATATACTTCTTAATGCATGTAGTAGCACCTTATTTTAGAAAGGGAAGAAGGAATGGGTTCTTAGTGATTTATGAAAACAAGGGAGGCCTGTAAAAAACTCAACCATCTGTTAATGCGATGAACAGTTACCCATTATTGTATATCTCTTTTTCTTTTCATTGACTCTGTTGTTTCATGAAAGCTGATGTTTTGTTCATTATGATTCCCATCAATGCATTGAACACTTCCCCTTTACAGGTTCTCCCTTTATTTATTCATTGAGTATATTGATTCATGAAAACAACAAATGAGTCTTCTGCACCACCTATCAATGTGATGAAAACTCCCCATTTATGGGTTCCATATTTATCTTTTCCATAAGTCCTCTATTTAATGAAACCAGATATTGAGTTAACATTTTCCATACATATTCAATTGTCACAAAATCCATGAGTGAAAGTATAGAATGGGGCAGAATCTCGAAGATCACAAAAAACTATCACATTCATTGAAACCAAATTCATGAACCTAGGGCATATAGATCTATCCACAATTCAAATAAAATATAGATCATTAGAGGATGGGTGGAGAGATTGAGGTTCCCATGGTGGGATGTAGTATACTAGCCCCCCTAGTGATAGAAATGATGTTGGGGGATACGATATTGTAGATAATGAGTATTATACCCTTTCTGATATTGTAGGTGAGTGAAATATAAATATGTCTGAATTTTTAATTTTTAACCTATTTATTTTCAAAATATAAATGTATTTTTTTAGTGATTATTGGGGTATCGATGTTTATACCAGTATTTCATCACCGGCCGATACAACATTTTAGACAATAGGCGAAGGATGGGGGAGAGGTGGGATTAGGTCTTGATGGTGCATGTAACGTTTAAGGATTTAATTAATATATTATGTAATGTTCTCTTTGCTTCCTACTACCCTTTACTATAATCTTTATTAATATTGATTTAACATTTTCTGAAATTGAAGTATCTATTATATTTTATCTTTTTCTCCTCTTCCAACTGTATGAGATTTGTCCTATGGTTGTTTTCATTGCTTGATTGGGGTACTTTTTTGTGATCTCTCTACATTAATAAGATGGTGGGGGATATTAGATGGCTTGTGGATTGTATTCGATGGCATGGTAGTGGTGAAATAGTTTTACATGGGACATCACCAAGCTCCTCCTTCATCTGGGCTTCAAAGTGGATGGATTAACCTTCAAATGGCTTTATGGAGGCCATATCAACCTCCAAAGAAGGTCCATGACATCCGGGTGATTCATCAGTGGACAATGGCTTGACGTCGAGCTTCTAGGACGGTAATGATGGTGATCTGTGGTGTTATAGTGGTGCGAGAGTCATCGAGGGGAAGTTGCGAGTGGTGGAGGATAGAAACTCATTATGTTTGGGGTGTGGGAGACCAGAGTCATGCAAGATGATGTCATCCCAGTTAAAAATGAAAATATCATCTATTATATACTCCCACACCAAAAAGGAAAATGGGGACAAAAAGGTTTATTATTCAATGTGTGAGAAAGACCTTATGAATAAATCCATCAGTAATTCCATGAAGTATCAAACTAAATGAACAGATACTTCTCACATGACCATTCATTTAGATTCCGTTCCTGAAGGATAGTTCCCTCTACATTCTAGATCTTGTTTCACATCTTGTGATCTAGTCTAGTTAAAATAATAATTAGTAATTATAAATAAAATATCAAATAACAAATAAACTTATATGTATATATATATATATATATATTTCAATCAAATTCAATGTTCAAATTCATATAATTCGATAAAACATTGAATTTCCCTGGCATCTCCATTCATTGTATTTAATGTTGGAACTCCTTGCTCGAGATCATGTAACATCATGCTAGTTTGGCCAGTTCAAATAATATTCATAAATTCAAGAAACTTATCTATACTAAAGATAGATTTTAAAAACTTTATAACTTCCATGAATTATGAAATTATAGTGGTCACAGTGTTTGTACATGCTCATCTCAACATGTTTCCAATGATGATAAGAAAATAAGATCAAAAAATATGTCTTAGAATGAAGAAGAATCCTTGGAAAGAAATCAGAAGAATATTGTGAACAGAAATCCTCCTAGGAAGGTACTAAATAACAATGTTGAGAAATTCATGGATTCTAAATCAAAAAAATTTATGGGTAGTGCATCCAATGTAACTATTAAGATGGATGACACTCGGAAGATTCCATTTGAAATATCCAAACTTTCACCCATAGATTCAATTTAAATGGTAGTTATCTAGCCTAATTATTTGGAAAGAATGTGTGAAATGGAAGATACACAATATAAGTATAGTTAAAAATGTGAAATCCAGTATCCCACATGATAATGAAAATTTTCATTAGTGTTTTTCAATAAATTTGAATCTTGTGTTAATGAAGTTTTTTGTGAGAGATGAAATAAATATGATCCCATTGAAAATGGATTTTTAACCATACTACAAGAACAAGAAGAATTCCTAATGAGGTGTAATAATGTATCATGAATTAAGTCAGTTTTGAAAAAAAAATCTCCCCGCCAAGTATAATAAGAAGTGAAGATATCCATGATAAGTCAACAAAAATCAGAACAAATGTTCATATGTGAAACCATGAAGATAGGGGAAAATGGAGAATCTTTTTTAGGAGATCATATCTACCTTTCTATTAATAATAATAAATAATTGAGGATCCACCTTATTCCCTTAATAGATGAGTATTTTATTTGTTCTTGTAATTAAGGGAATCAAATGTGAAGAATTTTATTAGGGGTAGAAGCTGAGAAGTAGTAAGTGCAGTTAATTCTTGATTTCTAAGCTGAAGAAGTTACCATTTCTGAATGATTATTCAATTGATATTAAAATACTAATATTATGGAGTATGATAATTAATGATGTTATGAAATGTGGTTTCATATGATAGATAGCTATGATAAAGAAGATTACATTATGTTTTAATCTTATTTCATCGTATTTTGTAGAAAAATTGTTCTAAAAGATCATCCTTGTTGAGGTTGTGATAGTTGTCAAATATGGACTATTAGTAGTTGAAGACCCATTCTAGTGTATTATCTATACTAGAATTTCATGAAATCCTATCTTTATGAGTTCAAACATTATGAATATAACGATAAATGTTTCCCTTTATGGGGATACCAATAAAAAATATTCCAAAATTATTATTTCAATTAGGATGAAATTTGATTATTCGAGAAATTTCTTGAAGATAATGTCCATAGAAAGGGTATGTCACTCTTAGTCTCTCATACAAGGTAAATTAAAAAAATTACAAGGTGGAGAAATAAAATTAATCATTACAAGGTGGAGAAATAAAATTAATCATTAGTATTTGAAATGTAGATGTCCCCGAAGGTATCTTATCCTACATATTTCACTTGAATGTTTTTTGTCTATTTTTTGGAGTGAGTGGAGGAGTTTTCGGTTGATTGTTCTTAAGAAGATTAATCTATCATTTATTAATTTCATCCTAGAGTGAAAGTGGATAGACATTTTATACAATTATATGGGTTCTCATTTATTAAGGTTTCATGATTATTTATTAATTGGAAACTATTTTTTATAAATAAAGTCCTCTTGTTTTATGCATTGATCATAGCTCAAGTTGAATTAGAGTGAAATGTGTGATAGAACACTGCTTAATTATGGAATGATACCCTTTTTTATAATGAAATTTTTATTTCTTATCAATAAGGGGGAGATAAAGTGAAATTAATGTTTGAAAGGTAATTGGGATATATAAGAGAACGGTTCTACATATTGAAACATTCCTTTATAACATAAGGTATTTACAATAAATACAAAGGGGGAGATTGAAGATCCAACATAGTGTATATATTGTATTTATTATCAAATTATTTGAGTTTATGGACAATGATCATAAATGCAAAAGGAATATTACATTTATGTCAATATGATGAACAATTTCAAATTTGATGGACCTTAGATGAAATCCTCAAGTATAGAAATTCCATGAATCATGTGAATGGTTTGAATACTTTTAACATTATGGTGATTTATAGAGAATTGGTTTGGATTCCATCATGATGATTCCTGGAGAATAGTATTGGATTCATTAATCATTATTCCTAGAAAATTGTGATGTATTCAGTGTAGTAAATCTCACGCATGAGAAATTCTCTTAGTTGTTAAATCTGATGATTGATGAACTGATCCAATTCTCAAAATAAATAAGTCATAATAGACACATTGTTTACATTAAATAAGAATGTTTATTTTATGTTCATTGGAATTTATATTAAAAATATTAGACAAGAATAGGATTGGAAGGACATCAATTACTTTAATGTTCCATGAGAACCATTGAACTGTTAACTAGTGGAACATTGATATTATAGTTTTCATGAAGGAGAAATATGACATTTAATTAGTTAATGAAGGGTCATTGAGAAAGAAATAGTTAGGTGGATTTATATTTAAATAGAAATTGTTATTGGATTTATGAATTGTATAATAGTGTTCTAAGTTTGTATGTGGCACTGAATTTCATATTGAATTTCATTATATGGTTGGTTTTTTAACTAAGTAAGTTTTGGTTACATATTTAAAAGTATGGATAACCTACTAAGCTAACCGTTCATCCTCAACCAGGACCTTATGTGGGACACTAGGTCGATTGCATGAAAAGGAGACTAGTCAGGATAGATCACAGGTGGCATGAAGTGTCGTGTGTAATCCCTAGTTACGGCTAACGACATGCATGATATGGGCCAATATCCTACAAATAAGTGGGAACCGAGCGTTCCCATAGAGAAATTATAGGGAAATACTTGGAGGGGGAGGGGTGAATTTTGAGCCTCTCCCAACGACACTTGATTTATATATCATGGAGAAACCGATAGAGGCTTCAATATGGGATGGTATTTTATGAACAGTATTCACTGGTTTAAATAATTGGAGTGATCAAGGTTGTTCAGATCACCCCAAGACATATTGATTTAAATTCTCACTGTCTAGATTGATCATCCACAACTGCCTTATTAACTCTATACAAATGCTTACTCAAAGCACTTTGTTCTTTATTTCCATGTTGATATTGCTTATGATAAGTATTCATGGTATTTCTTGAATCACCATGGATAACTCTATTCTAATAATGAGAGGTACTCTATTGACCTCCTCCCATCGATGCATACAATATCTATAATACGTGGGATTCTTTCCAAACACTCGACCTTAGATAACTACAACAAAACCACTGAAGATGAACCATATAATTAAAATTATGGAATTCTCTAGGTGGTTTAATTCACTATTAATGCATCTGGTTGAAGGAACCACATTTAAAAAATCCAAATTTTCTCTTGGGTCTTGGCGGAAGGTTATGTGACCAAGCTGTCTAATTTTTGGGTCATACTCCCACCTTGGAAATATGTTTCCCTATTACATTTACTCCCCGAAAAAGAGTTCTCACCATTTTTCATAGGTATTAACATAATTCCTCCTCATGTTCTTCTTGAAATGTCTCTTTCATCCAGCAATGCTCTATTGAACATATATGTATAATCCATTATACAGAGCATGAAAATCTTCATAAATTTTTTTGCCTTATCATTGTTTCCAAAATTTGTTCCTTCAGGTATGTACTCATATAAAATTCATCTTAATATCAAAAAATATTCTTAAATTTATTCACATACTCTATTATATAAAGTCTATCCTACTTCAGAGTTAAAAATTCCATCATTCACCAAATTCTGAATGTGTGAGGATAGAATTTTTTTTAACAATTTAACACAAATCCTCCAATTCCATACCTCGGTCCAATTTAGTCTAAGATTCTAAATCCCATCATTGGCATGCAATATATTCAAATATATGCATCGCTAACTTGACATTATACTCTGCTGGGGTGCTAAAGAAATCAATGATTATATTTATCCCATTCATCCACACCTTTTCCTTCTCTAGCCCTGAATCACCCCAAAAGATAGGTGGATTCTACATCAGGTATATGATAGAATGATACACTATATTTGGTTCATCCCATCTATTCCCTCTATCCACATCTTTAAATGCTTGGACTAACTCTGTACAATATATTGGTTCACCTATGTCTTAGGTGTAACAACATTCTCATTAGATTCATCTATTTGGTTGCTATGTAATCCTACCAGGTTCCATTTTATATAAACACAATAAACCCTATAATTCATTATCTCTAGAAACTAAGGGCATAAAATTTTCAAATTCTATCATAGTGAGATTATTAAATTTTTTTTCAAAAATTCATTATTTTCCACATTTGACCATTTATTAAAAATTTCATCATGCTTTGGAAAATTAACACATTTCCTAAATAACACAATAATTCCCTTTTAAAAATCTCTCATATGAATACGATTTCTACATTTTTTAAATTTCAAAACATTTACACCAAATCATAAATCATTAGTCAAAATGAAATATGCACTCCTAGTGGGATGTTAATTCGAAAATGCAGGTCATGATCTTCTCATTGGATAGACCCATGAAAATCAGATTAACCTCATATAAGAATTTCAAAAACACATATGTAACCAACACCCTAGTAACTCGATGTTCAATATAAAAAGGTTAAATATGTATTTTCATGATATAAATTTTAATTCCTAACAATACTATTCATTTCTACCCACATGACTCAAGGAAAAAACTTGAATAATTTTCAACTCCAAAACAGACACAACTTATACCAATTGTATGTCAAGGACTGAAAAATCCGATACATCTAGTTCCACAAAATCATTTGGAATGAACAAAACCCATAAAACTGGTAACACCCCGCCCCTCTTCATTGGCTTGAGTCATGGTGGAATTTCAATATGGAATTAAGAAACATCCCCAAGGAACCAAAGGATGGAATGAAATTCCATGGATTTCAATACACTTGAGGGATTATTTTGCCTTATAAAATAATAAAATCAAACCACATGTTCCATAAACCAAAACAACTATATGATTCTTGATGAAAATGTAAAATAAATGTAGTTGTACCATTGATACCAAACCAAACTAAAAAAGAGTACCACAACAGAAGACTACTATCATTAAAGTATATAGTGGAAAACAAATCCAACAGAAACATAACATAATTCAAATACATGACATCAAGATATAACTCCAATCACATGTATCATAGAAAACCATTGAATAAGATTGATGTTTTACATTCACTTGTTTCATGATAAACAAAATCTGCAAAAGCACTAAAGTTACAAAGAATGGGTGATTAATTAAACTCAGTATATTTACCCCAATGAATTTCTTACTCACACCAGAAGGACGGAACATGTTATCACAATTATATAAAACAATTTATTTAATTTTGATTTCCAATTATTAGATAGTTTAAATCGATGCCTACCATTTTCACACCAAAATAGTTTTCCAAACAAATTAGTTTTCTTAGGAATGAAAACTACACATTATCTAAACCATTTCACATTCCTTTTTGGAATACCAATTCTATCATTCACCACACACCGACCCATGCATTTTTCTCCAATAGTTCAATACTCTCTAGTGATTTTTTTCCATACACTATGTCTTCACTATGTGGCTAGTCTCCTTATTACCCAATGATACCCCCTTCTTATCCATTTTCATGTACCATTGCATGCCAATGGTCTATTCCCTATATTTAGGGTCATATCAAAATCATGATCACACACAAACCAGGTACGCCAAAATAATTTAAAAAAAACCAATTCAATACATTTCTATAAAAACATTATTTTATAGGAAATCCTTCAATGAAACCATTTTCCCAAATCCAAAAAAAAACATATTTTAAAATCAGGAAACAAATCCATTTGCACAACCATTCTCCAAAAAACCAAAAACCATTAATATAGAGGGTTTCAACCGTTCTATTCACACCAATTTCACAAAGAATATAAAAAAATTTAATCAATTTGAAAATAATCATTTTTGTTCTAATTAGATGAGTTGATAGTGAAGCCACCTAACTAGAGAGTTTAAGCGATAAAAAAGAACATCACGAAAATGCACACAAAACCGGGGTGAATCTCAAAAAACCCGTATTTGATCTCTTCCCATAACATAAAAAAAGGAAAAAATAACCATTATTTACATCAGAAACCTTATATCAATCCACATCAGACTATATATAAGAATTTTAGAAATGAAGGAATGTATATCTAAGAAAAACTATGAAAACATTCCAGTAAATGACACTTACTGAGTGAATGAGGCATCAACGCACCAAGAAATGCCTTCTCATATCTTCTAAATTGATGGGGAAAGAATACATGGCCTTTGGGTAGAATAAATACTGATTTAGGGTTGATTTGGAGAAAACATGATGGGTTTAAACTTAATCCCATCCAATATTCACTTTTTTAGGATCTTTTTTTTAAATTGTGCACGATTAGTCATGCGGTTTGGAAAACCATGTGCTGACCATGTGGCAGTCTCTTCCTTGGAGAGTACCATGCATAGTGGTCCAACACATTTATAAAAACCATGTTCCAACTAGGAAAATACTCTTTGTACCACTATGAATGGTTACTTTGGGGTAGTCACACAGGTTTTCACAATTGTTCACCTACCAGAGCCCCCTATATCATTATGTATGGTTTCCTATAGGAGTTTAATATCATTCAGTAACTGTGGTCCAACTTTTCACCTGTATAAAAGCTCCATAAACATTCCAAACCCTTCGAAACACTCCCAAAAATTACCCAAATAAATTAAATAATTAAAATTCATAATGAAATGGTTACGCTCGATAAAATATGGTTGTTAAAATGAAGGAAAACCACAACATTTAATTATTGTGTATAAAGGGTTAAAGATGAAGAAAGGGTTATATGGATTCATATTTGAATAAAAATTGTGAAGGTATTGAAGAATTTTTTTTGGAATCATAGAATTGGACTTCATGGTTGAAAAATTCTCCAGGTTGTTAACTCTGATGATTTATGAACTCATCCTAATTTTAATGTACATGTGTCATAACAGACACATTTCTTACAACAAAGAATGATATTTATTTTATGTTCATTGGAATTTATATTCCCAAATGTATTTAATAAAAGGAATTTACATTCATGTGGTATATTAATGTTTCATGATAACCATGTAAGAGTTATCTTGAATAACATTGAGATTTTAGTTTTCATATAGGAGAACTGTAGAAGATAAGTATTGAATTAAGGGATAAAGATGAAAGAAGTGTTAGATGACTTTATATATGAAGGGAAATTGTGAAGGGATTAAAGAATCATTATAGATTCAGAGCATTGGATGTCATGCTTGAGAAATTATCCTTTTTTGTTAACATTTATGATTGATGAAATGATCCAAAGAGAAAATTACATGATTCATAAGTGATACATTGTTTATAAAAAAAGAAGAAGGATGATTTTAATTTTTTTTGGAAATTTTATTCCAAAATGTATATTTTGTGGAATTGAAGATAATTTAGTATTTTATAGTTTCCTGGGAACAATTAAATTGTTAAATTGAGAAACATTGAGACTGTAGTTATCATGAAGGATAACTACACCATATAATCAGTGAATGAAGGGTTAAAGATGAATAAATGGTTATATGTATTTATATTTGCATATAAATTGTGAAGGGCAAGAGTAATTGTTATAGATTCATATAATTGGATTTTAATGTAGAGAAATTATCCATTTCTGTTAATTTTTATGATTGATGAACTGATTCTATGTTCAAAATATATGTGTCCTAAGTGTCATATTATTTTTAAAAATGAATAAGGATGATTTTATGTTCTTTGGAATTTGTATTCCAAAAGGTATAGAAGAAGTGGAATTTAAAGTAAAGTAGTATTTTAATGGTGGATGAAAATAATGAATGTTTTAAATTTAGAAACATTTATATTTTTGTTTTCATGAAGGAGAACCATGCCATATAATAAGGGAATTAATTATTAATGATTATTAAATGGTTTGATAGATTTATATTTGAATAGAAATTGTGAAGGGATTGAATAATTGTATAGTGGAGTTCCATGTGTGGACATATACATGCATTTCATATTGAAATCCATTATATATATAGTTTATTTACCTAGATTTTTGTTGTGTTTTTTTAAGTATGGGTTGAGATGACATGCTAGCCTCAACTGAGATCTTATATGGTAAACTGGGTCAACATGTCCAAAGAAGGCCATCCAGGTAAGCATGCAGGCAGTATCTAATGTTGTGTGTAGGCCCTAGGTACCCATAGAGGCTATCATGACGTGGGATAATATCTTGCAATGAAGTGGGGGTATAGAATTCCCATTTAACCGGTACATGGTGGTATAGGGAGGGGAGAGGTGAATTCTAATACACTCCCGTCAATCCTTTATTTATATAGTCTGGATAAATCGATAAAGGGTTTGATGTGGGGTGGGGTTTAGTGTGTGTTGGCCCAAAATATGAATAATTGGATTGATCATGTATGTCCCTAATAACTCACTCCCGCCCACTTAAATTCAGGATGCCTGATCTCCCACAACATTTTCATTAAAATGTGGCACATATTTATCACATAATGTCGTCATCATTCTCCTAGATTCCCTTGACAACACCATTTTATAATCAGAGATGTCAAACAAACAACCAATGATCAAACAAGAATACACCATGATAATTTTAAGGTCTAATATTGGGACGAACATGATCAAAATATCATACAACAACATTTCCATTACTCACTTGAATAAATTTAAGAGGCAATCCCTTTATGAACTGCAAATGTAGTTGCATGAGGGACATTAAATGAGTTGAGTTACATGAATGAACTTCATGTGTTTGGGGGGATGTGTTTCATTTGTTTATGAATACATTCATGTGACATGAACACCATAAATAAGAAGTCTTATCATGAAGGAAGAACATTATAAAATGTGGTGTAACTTTATGAGTGTTTGAAGAATTAAAATCTATGTAACTTAGTAATTTAAACAGATGTATCACATGGAATAAATATCGAGTTTTTAAGGCGTTATAAGGCTGTGATAAATTTATAATAAAAGGAGATCACCCTCGGACAAGAGATTCTACTTCTTCTCATATTATTTAAAGAGATCACATTTTCAAGAAAAAAAAGAGCATCTACAAAGAACTCTTTTCTGTGGGGAGGCAAAGAGATTTTTGAAACATTGAGGCCACATGTATAAGGGTAATACCATGAGAAAATATGTTTTCATGAATGAGAAGAATATTTTATTCCTGAAAATGTTGTTTACAACCTCATTAGGATTTGTAAATGATTTCGGTTTCATGAAGAATTCTCCTTCCATGAAGTAGAAATACCACGAACACACAACTACTATGTTGACACAGTTGTCGTGCTTCGTGAAGAAGAAGTTTTTCCATGAATATTACAACTCATGACACAATTAAATAGTTGTTTACTATCATGGTGTTTCATTTTGTTTTTCAACATATAATCCATTACATGAAGATGTTGTGTATTTAGTTCATACGCAATAGACAGATAAGAAAATACCTACATCATTTGTTTCTGAAAAGAGAAATAGACATTCACCTAAGTGAATACATTAATGAGTAAGATAGTAACTCATATTTCTTGGGTTTTCATAGGGCTGAAATTTTATCTATGCATATATCATTGATAAACACATGTTATAAAACAAAACATGGTTGTTGTGTGAAGGGATAGAAAACTAAGGGAGGAGGAAGAAGATTTGGGTGTTGTTACATAGACACAGAGTAGTAAGTACAGTGTCTAAAGGTCTGCATTAGATTTAAGGAAAAAATATCATGAATAAATCTTTATCTCAAACAAAATACATAAAATGAAAAAGATAAAAATGGATATGGGAATGGTACATTCAACATGCTTATAATGGGTTAAGAATTAAGGAAGAGAAAAATCTGATTTTGTGAAATATTATTCTTGCATGAAATATCATTGATGTTATGGTGAAATATAGTTTGAAAAACATCTTATGCACTACGAAGAATACAATATAATAGATTATATATTAACTCTCTATAATTTTTATCAAATTAGAATAATTTAATTTTGATGATTCTATGATTTGTTTATCTTCATTGATTTAATAATCACATAGGAAGAATGTGATTTCAACAACAACAACAAGAAGAGATATCCGTGAATTTTTTTCCAATATAATATTGAGACGAGTAAAGAATAATATTTTGTGACCAAATTGAAATCAACTCATTATAATTTGGGTCCGAAATAATTTTGTATTCATTTGTTCACAACACATTTATATTTTTTTTTACTCGTAGATGAAGAATATTTTGCAGCATTTACATTTTTGTGTGGAAGAGGTAGAAGTTTCACTTTCATACTAATAATCATGTAAAAATTTGAATAAGAAGTTTGTAGAAGAAAAGATAATTACTTTTAAATCCAACAGGTCTAAATAGGTGGAATACAATATTGGTGTTACAAACCATTATCAACAAAATGGAGACTATCTTCATATGCTGTATAAAGATCAATATATGTTCTTCAAAAAATGAAACGTCACATCACTATAGTTAATTTATAGTAAAATGTTATTTCATACTATCTGTAATGATATTTAAAGGATTAATTTCTTGTGGTTGTGTGGCCAAGATTATTTCTAAACCTTGTCACCGACTATATAATATTTCCGAGATGTGATCATTGTAATAATATCGTGTAATTTTCTTTACTACATTAAAATTATTTTATGTGATAGAGAAAATAGAATAAAAGAATCAATATCCTAACAATTAAAAGAGGTAAAATGATGAAATGTGTAATTTAATTAAAAATTATCCAACAATGATTAACCCCCCCCCCCCACATACACACACACAAACACAGTTTTAGGCATATCTAAAACTGGTACATTCATAATTATTGAGGTAAGGTTCATCTTTGTTAGATTCTATATAGTGAAATCTATTCTCTATTGAAGACATGAGTTTCTTTTCTGAATCAACACCGAAGTTTAGTTTTGGTGATTATTTGGATACCTTTGTGTATAAGTCTATCAATACCATGAACATGATGAATATGAAAAATAATGGGAAGAGAAAGTTGAAGAATATTCCATCATATCTAAAAAAGAGTATGTATTTTTTTCTTTGTGCCTTTATAAAATTGAAGACATATCCTACTTGGAAGGTAATGTGAATTTTACTCATGTTTTTACTAATAATATGGATAAAATTTCTACAAATAGTGATTAGGATGTATGTGTTATTACATTTCAAAAATTTACTCAAGATGAAAATACCATCACATGTGGTGATGATGATAAATTTACAACTTTTCAGGAATTATCAGTTGATAAATTAAGAGTTATTCTACATGTTATTTATGAAGAATGATCATCCCATGTTTTTTGGAGTCTTTAAATGTATGCAGGAAGAGATCACCCGACCTGAAGAATAATCTGATGTTATAGATAAGATCATGAAAAAATAAATTATTGAGTGTACAAATCTATCTACATAGGTTGAAACCTTTGATGAAACAATGACAGAACATGAATTAAGTTCCACAAAATGGATCAAAAATGTTTAATAGAATGAGGGAATCAAAATTAATCTAGAGGAAAAGATCAATGCAGTTGAAGAGATATTGAAAAATTGCACTGATGTTAAGGGTTAGCAATAGGAATAAATGTCCAATATGATCAATGATAATGACTCTATGATTTAGAAAAAAGTTAAGCTACATGAATATAAATATTAATGAATGAATAATTTATGGTAATAGAAGATGGTTATGATTATAGATCATAGAATCATCCCAAGGATCAAATTTCTAGACTCTTTTGGACAATATTTTGAAGAAAAATATTGACACTTCACAAAAGAAAGATATAGTTTCTAAAATTACTCAATGTTCGTTAGATTATTTTAAGGTTGAAATAACTCCATCATGTTACAGTAATATCATGTCTTCATTAAAAAATCTATCACAATTATCTAAGAAGAATCAAGTATCATCCACACCATCATGTACTAATGTTTCTAAACATGTTATCATGAAAAATGTAGGTTGTAAAGAAAAAAATGACCAATTATGGATGAATAAATATAATATGAATCCAACAACCATTAATATTGTGGATTGAAAAAATATAAGGAATTTGGTTACACTAAGAGAGCATAAAAATCATGAAGAATACACAAAAATAAGATACAAAATATATAAAGAAATCACGATTTGTGGGTCCATGTTGGTGCTGAATCATATTTTGGAAGTGTTCCTTAAATTGTTGGAATAATCCCCAAAAGGTGAAAGGATTAATGAATCATATCTCAAGGGAGATAATTATAGAGAAGAATAAGTATCATATATATTTCCAAAATAAAATCTATACTATAAACAAATTTTTAATTTTTGATAACATTTGTCACATATTTAGTGGTAGTGCTCACAATGTTTGTACATGCTCGTATTACAATGTATACAATGATGATAAGAAAATAAGATCCCAAAATCATACATGGAATGAAGAAGGAACCATTTGAATATATCATAAGAATTTTGTGAACATAAATACTAACATCAAGGTACCAATGAAGAATGATGAGAATAAAAAGGATTTTAAATCCAATAATTTGAAGGTTAGTGCATCCAAAAGAGGTGATAAGAGGGATGAAACTAAGAAGATCCCATGTGGAAGATCAAAACATGCACCTACTGTTCCTAATGATGTGTTAGTTATCTGACCTGAATATTTTGAAAGAATGAGAAAAAAATAATATTCATAATATATAGATAGCGAAAATTGGAATGAAAATATTCCACAAGATGAATAAAAATTAAATGATGGATTATTAAGATAATGAAATGCATGTGTTAAAGTAGTTTTGTGTGATAGATGTAAGAAATACGGGCTCAATGTAAAATATTTATTATCCTAAATACTATAACAATAAGAAGTCGTAAAATGATGAAATAATGTATCATTCAGGAAGGATATTAAGAAGAAATACTCACCAAAAAAATCAGAATATGATGTGAATAAATCCATGTTGCCTCAACATAAATCAAAATAGTTTTTTAGATGTGAAAGAATGAATACTGATGGAAATGAAGAAATTTGGAAGAGAATATCATCTCAATATTTCTATTCAAAATAATGAAAAAAGGATGATCCACCTTATTCCCTTAATCAATGAGTATTGTATTGGTGCTTATTAGTCAGTTATTTGAAGGTGATGCATGTTCTTAGGGGGAGAACCTGAGAAGTAGTAAGTGTTGTCAATTCTTGATAGGCAATATGATGAAGTTACCATCCTTGAATGATTCCTCAATTGATATTTAAAAACTATTATGATGGAGGATCATCCTTGATAATGTTGAAGAATGGGATTCACTATTTTGGATTACTAGGATAAATAAGATTCAATCTCGGTTTGACATTCATTCATAGTATTTTAAAGAAAAAATGTTATTGAATAACATCCTTGGTGAAGTTGTGAATGTTGTTCAAAATGGACTGTTGCATGTTCAAGAACCATTCTATGGTATTCTCCATACTATAATTTCATTAAATAAATTCTTGACGAGTTAAAACATTATGAATATAATGATAAATTTTTCCCTTGAGGGTGAGAAAAATGAATAAGCTTCTGGAATTATTATTTCAATAAGATCAAGTCTTATTGTTGTAGAAATTTTTTGAAGATCATATCACTTGAAAATGTATATCTCTTTTAATCTATCATCCTAGGTTATCAAAAAAAAATTACAAAGGGGTAGAAATTATATTAATCAATTTCTTGTGAATTGTAGAATTCCCCAATAGTATTTTATACTATCTATTAAACCTGAATATTTTTTTATCTATTTGTTAATGTGAGTTCTTGAGATTCATGTTGATTGTTCTTAAATTTTTTTATCTCACAATCACTAATTTCAACCTAGAATGAAATGGAATAATCCTAGAAGTAAAATATATTATTTCTCATTTGATTTGGTATCATTATCAGTTTCTAACAGGTAGAATTTTTGAATAAGAAAAATCCAATTTTTTTCTACACGGAGCACAACTCAAGTATAATTACAGTGAAATGATTGATCACACATTTCGTAATTATGGAGTGACACCCTTTTTCCCATGAACTGTACATTTATTATTAATAATGGATAGATAATTTGAAATTAACGTTTAAAATGTAAATTTAAGAGAGAATTAAAAATATTAACAGATTCATTTGGAAATAACATTGATGGTATTTCCAACAATACAAAGGGGGAGTTTTAAGATCACAATTATTTAGGGATTTTATATGTTGTCAGATGGTTTTCATTGGAAGACAATTATGACCAATGATATAAGAATTTTACATTGATTTCAATATGACGAATAAGTTCCAAAGTAAATGGAACATAGATAATGTCCTCATTTAGTGAAATTCAATGAAACTTGTTAATGTTTCTAAGACATTGAGTTTCACAGTGATTCATAGAGAATTGTTTTGGATTCCTTCATGGTGATTCTTAGAGAATTTTTATGGATTTTGTAATCACGATTCCTGGATAATTGTAATAGATTCGAATCATTGAATGTCATGTTCAATAATGTCTTCATGTTGTTAAATCAGAAGACATATGAATAGATACTACGTTCAAAATAAATGGGTCATAAGTGAACCATTTTTTACAAAAAAATAAGAAGGTTGATTTGATGTTTTTTGGATTTTTTATTCCCAAAAATGTATAGATGAAGTGAAATTTAAGGTAATATAGTACATTAATGTTGAATGAGAACCATGAATTTGTTAACTTGGGGATCATTGAGATTGAAGTTTGCATGAAGGATTAGCCCGCCATATAATTAGTTTATGAATGGTTAAAGATGAATAAATGCTGAGATGGATTTATATATGAAGACAAATTGTGAAGGGAATGATGAACTGGTCTGAATTTCAAAAAAATTTATAATAAGTGAAAAATTGATTACATCGAATAAGGATGATTTGATGTTATTTTGAATTTATATTCCAAAACGCCTAGAAGAAGTGTAATTGAAGGTGATGATGTATTTTAATGATTCATGACATCCATGTGAGTGATAACCCGTGGAACATTGAGATTATAGATTAAATTATGGATAACCATTCTATATAATTAATTCTTAATGGATTAGAGATGAAGAAAAGGTTATATGGATTTATAATGGAAGAGAAATTATGAAGGGATTAAGGATTTATATACTAGATATCAAAGTGTGGAGGTGCCCAATCATTTCATATTGAATTCCATTAAATATTGGTTTTTTAACTATTTATTTTTGGGTGTTTATTTAAAAAGAATGAACTACGATTTCTAGAGAGACTCAACATAGAGCTTTTGCAGGACACTGGGTTGACCACGCCCAAAGGAGGACATGCAGACAAGCATGCATAGGCAGAATGGAGTTCCTTGTGTCATCCATGGGCAATCCCAAAGGCTTGTATGGTGTAGTCCAATATCTGAAAAATAAGTGGGATCTGAGAGAGCGTGTAAAAATGGTACGACTCACTACCGGGGATGAGGATAATTATGATCCTCTCCCTACAATGCTTCATTTTAATAGTGTGGAGAAGAATATGCTAGCATGTGAAATGTGTTTAAACCCTCATCATTCCTTACAAGTGCGGTGAGTTCCACAAATAATTCTACTTTAATGAAGATAAAATACCACCAACACAAAACTAGTTTTTAAACACCATTGTCATGCTTCACAATGTAGAACCAGTTCGATGAATCTTACTAATTGAGGCACAATGCATAAGTTGTTTACTCTCATGAAATTTCTTTAAGATATTCCACATATAAACCAAACATGAATATACTATGTATCCATTTGATTCACAACAGAAATATAAGAACAAATCTACATAGTTTATTAGTGCGAAGAGAACCTGATGTGCTCCTAAGTGCATACATAAAATATTAAGAAGAGGAACTCATATTTTTCAATATTTAATATGACACCAAGTGTATTAATTTACATACTATTGATAAAAATGGTTTATGAAAACCAAACATTATTTTTGTGTGAAGTGAGAGAGAAAAAATGAAGGATAAAGAAGCATCATTTGTTTTTACATGAACTGTGAGTTGTATGTGCATTGTCTGACGTTTTTCAAATGATTTGAAGAATAAAAACATCCATGGATAAGATTTTTGATCAAAAAAATACATAAAATGGTAAATATAAAAATGGAGATGGTACATGAACATAAACCATTAATCTATTGAGTTAACAATTCATGGGGATAAAATATGATTTTATGCACGATTATTATTACATTAAACATCATTGAAGGTACATTGAAATTTAGTTGAACAGACATATTATACACCAATAAAAATAAATGATAAATGATACGACATTCATTATTGATATTTTTTATCATATTAGATTAATTTAATTTGGATGAAATTAAGATGGTCTAACCTTAATTGAGTAAATAACCATAAGGGAATTTTGTGATTCCAGCAAGCATAAGAAGAAGTGGGATATGTGAGTTTTTTTTTCCCAGAAGAAGAAATAGAAAATAAGAGAAGAATATTTGGTGGCAAATTTGATATTGGAATATAATAATTTGGGTTATAAAAAATTAATTATTCATTACATCACAACACATTTCAATTATTTTGACTGGTAGAAGAAGAAGATTGGGAAACATTCAGTTTTTTGTTGGGAAGAGGTGGGAAGAGTTACTTGCATACTGATAAGCAAGAAACAATGTGAAGAAGATGGTTGTGGGAGAACAAAGAAGAACTATAAGATCCATCTTGTCTCATGTAACATCAAGTAACGTTTTAGGTACTTTTGATGTCTCTAAGTGTCTATGTTTTGGAGTACTAACTTGGGGGGTGTGTTTGGGTGAATTTATTAAGTAGATCAAAAAGTCAATGGCTTGTTCACGGTTAACGGACGGTTTGATAAACCGTGTAATCAAACCGTGCCAGCCTAGCAGCACTGGACAATGGGGTATGCACGGTGTGCGCACGGTTTGGTAAACCGTGCGACTAAACCGTGTGGACCAGCAACCCTGGACAGTGAGATCCGCACAGTGTGCGCACGATTTGACAAACCGTGTGGACAAACTGTGCGGTCACTTAAAATTAGATCCTTAAATTGTGGATCTTTGCTGGTTTTCCTCTAAATGCTTCGTTTTTCCTCCTAAGTGGCCCTAACTCGGGATTTGTCTTCTCCTAGTGTCAAAGAAGGGTCTCCCTTTGTTACAGAGGCGATCCAAAAGCTCCTCTTGGTGAATCGAAGCGGGATTCTCAAGGTATGTGATCAATATTCTTCGTTCCTGATTGGTTTCTTAGATCTACTTAGATATACTTCTCCTCTACTCATGTTTTCATAGATCTACACCAGTTATGGGTAGATCTAAGTGTGTGGTACCAAATTTGATGAGTTTTGGTCTCAATCATTCTAGGATAAGAGATATAAGCCAGGTTCTTGAAGAATAGACCCTGTTTTCTTAAGCGTTCTCATCCTTTGTGGTTTTGGTCAAAAACATCGAGGTAGGTGGTTCCGTCCCGACTTGCCAAATTGTTTATCATTGTTTTTTCTTGATTTGTTTCAATTGTTGATTTAAATCCAATTTCTCAAGTTTTATTTCAATTATATTGATAAAAACTCGAATACATTGAATTGAGATATTTGAAATGGTATGGGCATAAAAATTTGGGAAAAACCCCAATTCCATTGAATTGGGTGTGTTTATGGAAAATTGGTCAATTTAAATTGTTGAATTTAAATTGCGAATTTTATGGAAATTTTTTCAATTAAATTGTTGAATTTGATTGTAGAAAAGAAATGTGTAATGATGGAATTGGTTTTGAATGTATCTCAAACTTAAGAAAATGGCATAAAATTTTTTGATAGAAACCCATTGGTTTTATTTTGCAAAAAAGGCATGTTTTTGAATAAAACCTGTTGTGGTTTTAAATGGAATGGAACTTCCACTTTGAAATGGAAGAATGGGATTGATCATATTTTAATCATTCTTAAAATAGTTTGCACATCATGTAAGAGTTCATGCAAGACTTAGGTAGTTAGTGAGTTATTTGGATACACTCTATGCTATGTCAACATTCTATAACATACATGACATGGGTCACATCCTCGAAGGGTTGGTGATGAGTCTCCTTTGGCCAGTGTCATAGGGATGCATGTATACACATTTTTCTGAGTTCATATAGATTGTGCAGAATTCTATAACTGGTTAATTCTATCGTACCTTTTGGAAAATGACCATGTTTCTCGTTTGTTTGTTTATATTTGAGATATAAATGTATGCCAATTCTTTTGAACAGCTTACTTGCCTGGTGAATTTATATAAACTATTTTATATAAATGTTTAATTTAATCTAATGTTTTAGAATCATTCCATAATTATAAAGCCTTTACATAAAGTAATTTTTCCATCATATGAAAATGTATAGCATGTTTGTGGAAATATGCTATTGTGTTTCCAAACATATTTATTTGAAAATTGAAAGCTTTTCTTTGGATAATCTATTTTTTGCATCTATTATGGAATATTTGGTGGTATCCTACTGGGCTTAGGCTCACACCCAACTTTATCCTTCGGGTGTTTGTAGACTTCCTTCTTCCAGGCTTGAGAAAAGGGAAGGAATCTCTTGGAGGTGGATCCAGCTGTTGATCTTCTCTTGGTGAGTAGTGTCCTTAGGGAACATGGGGTTGTTTTCCAATACTAGTACTTGGGGTATAGTACTTTTGGATTTTTTTTATTAGAAATTTTATTCTAGTATATCACTCACGGTGGAGTTTTCCTTTATAATTCATACTGTTTTGTTATCTATTTATTCCGCATTCTTGTGGAAAAAATCGATCCCACATTCTTGATGTTTGATCCCAATTGATAGTCGTCAAACCGTGGGGATCGGTCACACCCTTTGGGCTATGTCAGGACCGGCTTTATTATCGGGTTACCATGGTACCTGGGCTGGTTCGTGACAAATTTTTATTAGATGGAGGTTGGGAATCTTTCCTTGATGACAGTATGCATTGGGGTATTCTTGTCAGGACTTAGGAGGTAGTTCTGATTGAGTACCTAGCTAGCTCTCACCACAATTAACCTTAAGTCACCAAGGCTAGTTAGGAAAATACAAC
This sequence comes from Viscum album, assembly GCA_963277665.1. Taxonomy (NCBI): domain Eukaryota; kingdom Viridiplantae; phylum Streptophyta; class Magnoliopsida; order Santalales; family Viscaceae; genus Viscum; species Viscum album. The sequence continues at coordinate 1,586,428,579 of OY728151.1, read as the reverse complement.
ATGTGGATTAGTTCTAGTATTTTCCCTGTTTTGATTTGGATTGAGTGGATTCCAAATCTTGTTAATCCCCTCTATTAAGAATAGTTTTCCTTGTTACTCAGTTTTGGTGTTAATCTATGCTTTTTTATTCTATGCATCATCGTGCCTCCGAGAAGAAATGGAGATCAGATCCAAAAAGGGTCAGCTGCAGAACCCTAGCAAGTGAGTCCTATTGTGGATCCGAGTTTGGTTGAGATAGACATGGCCGAAAAGTCAGGGTTGAAGGAGGTTGTTTTTCCTCCTAGTGGTAGTGTTGGTTCCATGAAAGTAAAATGGATGCATGACTTTTCTCCTGGTAGTTCTCAACATCAGAGTCATCCCAGACCTCCGGTACCACCGGGCGGGGCTTCCTTGACATACTATCATTGTGGGAAGCCAGTAAATTCTAAGAGGGTTTGCATTGAGGCACCCAAGAACTATAGCTCCTGCGAACGTTTAGGGAACCTACAGAGATTCTTCCATCACTTCTCAACTCCACTACTGGAAAAGGATCTTTAGCACCTACAAATACTGCAGGGCAATCAAATGGTTCACATACAAAAGGGTTCTAGCCAGAGGAATCCGGAACGAAGCTTCTTCACGCAGTGGAAGAGTCGCCAGAGGTAGCTGATGCCGGTCCTGTAACATTGAGAGGTACCATTACTATAGCTTCGTATTTCGTGATAGCTCTTTTTGATATCAGTGCATCTCATTCTTTTATTTCAACCCGTCTTGTTAATCTACTTAATCTACCTATGGAACTTTTATCTTCTGCAATTGATATTACTACACCCCTTGGTGTAATGAGGAAGAAGGGTCTCTGTAGTCTTGCTTGTGTCTTATCTCTATCAAATTTTGATCATGTATGGATTTTCCTGGTTCTCGATATGAAATCTTTTGACGTCATATTGGGGATGGAGAAGCTCATTGCCAATAAAGCCCTGGTTGATTGATATCTTCGACGGGTCTACCTTACTACACCCAGTGGTGTGTCTCTCATTTTTCAAGGAGAATGGGACCCAAGTTCAAGCATAGTCGGACCCTTATTCCCAGATTTTGGGAAAGTTATATCTGTTTTTGTTTTTTATCAAGAGATATATTCGTTGTGTGGTGATCTCCCTACAATAGTTTCTGAGTTTCCTGATGTGTTTCCTTCAGACTTCGCTGGTTTGTCACCAGTAAGAGAGGTTGATTTTACTATTGACTTAATATCTGGTACTCAAAAAGTTTCTATTCCCTCATACCGAATGGATCCAGCTGAAATAAAATAACTTAAGAATCCGTTAGACAATCTTCTTGAGAAAGGTTTTATATGCCCGAGTGTGTCACCTTGGGCAGCACTAGTTCTCTTCCCCAAGAAGTTTGATGGTTCTTTTCGCTTATGTGTTGATTATCGAAAGCTACATCGAGTTACGATAAAGAAAAAATATCCGCTACCACAAATTGATGAAATGCTTGTTCAATTTAAATGGGAAAAGTGGTTTTCAAAAATTGATCTTCGATCTAGTTACCATCAGTTGAGGATAAAGGAATCTGACATTTCTAAGACCTCTTTTCGAAGTAGGTATGGCCATTATGAGTACCTTGTCATTCCCTTCAGCCTTACAAATGCTCATGTAGTATTCATGGCCTTGATAAGTCATGTTTTCTGTGAGTATCTTGATACTTTTTTGGTTGTCTTTGTGGATGACATTCTTGTCTACTCTATGTATGAGGAGGAACATTTTCATCATATGAGAATAGTTCTGAGTCATCTAAGGAATCACTCACATTATGACAAGCTTTCAATGTGTGATTTCTGGATTCAGGAAGTGAAATTCATGGGACATGTCATGTCAGAACATGGAATATCAGTTTGTCCTGAGAAGTTGAAGGCTGTTATGACTTTTGAACAACCACAAAATGTTTTCGAGATTCAGAGCTTCTTGGGCTTAGCAGGATATTATCGCCGGTTTGTTAAAGGCTTCTCAATGTTATCTTCTCCAATGACTGCTCTGACTCCAAAGGTAGTGAAGTTTTCCTAGAATGAAAAATGTCAGAGTTATTTTGTTGATCTAAGGCGTATTTTGAGTACTGTTCTAGTGTTAACTCTTCCAGAGGATGGGATTGCTTATGTGGTCTTCTGTGATGCATCGGGTTCAGGTTTGGTATGTGTGCTCATTCAGGGTAATCATGTTGTTTCCTATGGATTTCGTCAGCTTAAGCCTCGTGAGAAGAACTATCCTACCCATGAACTTGAACATGCATCTGTAATGCACGCACTTAAGTGTTGGAGACATTACCTTTATGGAGAAAAGTTTACTGTGTATTCAGACCACAAGATCTTGAGTTATATCTTCTCTCAAAAAGATTTAAATATCTGCCAAAGGCGTTGGGTGGAGTACCTGCAGTCCTTCTACTTTTACATTGCCTATACCTCGGGGAAAGGGAATGTCATTGCAGATGTGTTAAGAGGAAAACATCCAATTTAGTTTGTGAAATAATCTTTAGAAGTGTGGAGTTTGATGGCTCTTTTTTCTCAGTTGCATATTGGAATTCATTGGAAGAGGAATGATGTTTATTTAGCCATTGATCAGTTGAATTATGCTCTAATTGAGCTAATTCTTCATGAAAAACATCTGGATGATGAATTTCGTTGCAATAGGGACTCTCTTTATTGTGGGGAGACCGACACCTTATGTTCGTTCTCCAAAGAGGGTGTTTTGTGTTATCGAAATCGTTACGAATTACCATTATCTGCAAGGAAGGATGTGAGGGGGGATTGCCATAACTCCCAGTGGGTTGTGCACTCGGGAACCACGAAGATGATTAATTATATGTAGTGGAAGTTCTAGTGGCCAGGTATGAGACAATACATTTCTGAGATTGTATCTCATTTCTATGCATTCCAGCAGGTGAAATCTGAGAACCTGAAACCTTTGGGTTTTCATCAACCACTTCCAGTCCCTATATGGATGTGGGGTGAAATCTAAATGGACTTTCTGGGAAGGCTTACCTCAAACCCAGAGGAAGAAGAAAACGATATGGGTTGTGATCGACAGACTGACCAAGTCAGCTCAGTTTATACCTATTCGAGATATAACCAAAGTTGAGGGGTTGGGAAATATCTATGTGAATGAAATTGTTCGTTTTCATAGAGTTCCATCATCAATTGTCTCTTATATGGATCCTAAGTTTACTTATCGCTTTTGGAGAGGCTTCAGGAAGCACTAGGATCTCAGGTCTGTTTGAGCACGACCAAACATCCATAGTCAGATGGTCAGATAGAGAGAGCTATTCAGATCCTTGATGATACGCCCCGCGCTTGAGTTCTCGACTTTGGTGGGTCATGGGATGATCATCTGGGGATAGTCGGGTTTTCTTATAACCAAAGTTATCAATATGCAATCAAGGTGGATTCTTTTGAGGCTTTGTATGGGTGTCCATGAAAATCTCTTTTATGTTGGATGAAGATTGGTCAAATTTCGTTAGTAGGACCGAGTTTGGTCCAAGAGACGACAACTAAGATCTAGTTGATTCGTCAGAGAATGTTGACAGTGCAGAGTCGATACAAGTCTTATGATGATCGTCACCATAAATCTTTAGAGTTCATTGTTGGTGATTAGGTGTTCTTGAATGTTTCACACTGATTGGTTCATCGACGACTTGGGAGGAAAGGGAACCTTACTCATCGTTTTTTGGGACCTTTTGAGGTTATTTTTCTTGTGGGGAAAGTTGCTTACCATATAGCTCTACCCCCACTGCTGACGTAGATACATAACGTGTTCCAGGTATCATAGCTGTGAAATAATCTCTCTGATCCATCACATGTTGTGAGGTGGAGTGATCTTGAGAGTGAACCAGATTTATCTGTTACAGAACGACCAGTCAGTGTTGTTGATTCTGAGACCAAGGTACTTTGTGGGAGAACGATACCTCTGCTCTGTGTACATTTGCAGCATGGTTTAGATTCACATGAGACATGGGAAAGGGAGGCACTAATGAGAGATCAGTGGGCTCATATTTTTGGAATGGAGGTTTATTCATAGGATTTCTAGGGATAGAAAGGTCTATGGTGGGGAGTTTGTAACATCCTGTTACATTTTAAGGTACTTTTGATGTCCCTAAGTGTCTCTTTTTTGGAGTAGTGACTTGGGGGGTGGATTTCGGTGAATTTTTTAAGTAAATAAAAAAGGAAATGGCTTGTGCACAGTTAGCACACTGTTTGGTAAACCGTTCGATCAAACCATGCCCACCTAGCAGCATTGGACAGTGTGGTACTCATGGTGTGTGCACGTTTTGGTAAACCGTGCGAAAAAACCGTGAGGACCAGCAACCCTGGATAGTGATATCCGCACAGTGTGTGCACAGTTTTGACAAACCGTGCAGACAAACAGTGTGGCCACTTAAAATTAGATCCTTAAATTGTGGATCTCGGCCATTTTGACTCTAAATGCTTTGTTTTTCCTCCTATGTGGCGCTAACTCGCGATTTTTCTTCTCATGCGGTCATAAAAGGTTCTCCCATTGTTCCAGAGGCGATACAAAGGCTCCTCATGGTGCATCTAAGTGGGATTATCAATGTATGTGATCATTCTTCTTCGTTCTTGATTGGTTTCCTAGATCTATATAGATCTACTTCTTCTCTTCTCTCGGTTTCTAAGATCTATGCCCATTATGGGTAGTTCTAAGTGTGTGGTACCAAATTTGATGAGGTTTGGTCTTAATCATTCTAGGAGAATAGATCTAAGGAGGGTTCTTGAAGAAGAGACCCAGTTTTCTTGAGTGTTCTCAACCTTTGTGATTTTGGTCAAAAACTTCGAGGTAGGTGGTTCCGTCCCGACTTTACAAATTGTTTATCATTGTATTTTCTTGATTTATTTCAATTGTTGATTTAAATCCAATTTCTAAAGTTTTCTTTCAATTAAATTAATAAAAACTAGATTCCATTGAATTTTGATATATGAAATGGTATTGGCATTGAAATTTGGGAAAAACCCCAATTCCATTGATTTGGGTGTGTTTATGGAAAATTGGTCGATTTAATTTGTTGAATTTTAATTGCGGAGTTGATGGAAATGTTTTCAATAATATTTTTGAATTTAATTGAGGAAAATAAATGTGTAATTATGGAATTGGTTTTGAATGGATTTAAAACTTATGAAAATGGCATAAAATGTTTGTATAGAAACCCATTGGTTTTATCTTGCAAAAAAGGCATGTTTTTTTATAAACCTGTAGTGGTTTTAAATGGAATGGAATTGCCACTTAGAAATGGAAAAATTGGATTGATCATTTTTAAGCATTCTTAAAATAGTTCACCCATCATGTAAGAGAGCATGCAATCATTAGGTAGTTAGTGAGTTATTTGGATACACTCTACACTACGACAACATTCAATAACATACATAGAACGGGTCACATCCCCGACGAGTTGGTGATGAGTCTCCTTTGGCCAGTGTCATAGGGATGTGTGTATACAAATTTTTCTTAGTTCACATAGAGAGTGTGGAATCATATAATTGGTTAATACTATCATAGCTTTTGGCAGATGACTATGTGGCTCACTTGTTTGTTTATATTTGAGATATATATGTATGCCAATGCTTTTGAACTGCTTACATGCCTACAAAATTTATATAATCTGTTCTATATAAAAGTTTTATTTAAGCCATTTTTTTAGAAATATTCCATCATTGTAAAGACTTTTCTTAATGTAATTTTTCCATCATATGAAAATGTATATCATGTTTCTGGAAATATTCTTTTGTGTCTCGAAACCTATTTATTTGAAAATTGAATGCCTTTATTTGGATAATGTATATTTGGCATCTGTTACAAAATCTTTGGTGGTATCCTTCTAGGCTTAGGATCACACCCTACATTTTCCTTCACATGTTTGTTGACTTCCTTCTTCCAGGATCGAGCAAAGGGAATGAATCTCTTGGAGGTGGATCCAGTTGTTGATCTTTTATTGGTGAGTTGTGTCCATAGGGACCCTGGGGCTATTTTTCCATTCTAGTAATTGGGTTGTAGTACATTCGGTTTTTTATGCCAAATTGTATTCTGGTACATCACTCCCGTTGTATTTTTCCTTTGTAATGCATATTGTTTCGTTATCTATTACTTCCAAATTCTTATGGGAAAAATCGTTCCCCCTTGCTTGTTGTGTGATTCCAGGTGGTAGTCGCTGACCCATGGGGATGGGGAACGCCCATCGGGCTATGTCAGGACCGGCTCAGTTATCGGGTTTCCAGGTTACCCAGGCTGGTTCGTGACATCTCAACAAGTGGAATATTTTCTTGGTGTTACAATCATTTATCAACAAAAAGGAGGTTGTCTTTATAGGTAGTATAGAGATCCAGTTAAGTAATGTAAAGCGTGTACTTCCAATTGACTATAGTGTATTCCAAGTGAAAGGTTCTTTCCTAATTATTTTAACCACAATTAAATTATTACTTTCTAGTGGTTGTGTGGTGAGGATTATTTCCAAAACATGCCGAGGACTAGATACTCTTACTGAATAATGAACCCTGTCAAAATATTGTGTGCGGGTCATTACTGTTTTAATATTATTTCCACTGAAAGGTAAAAGAGAATAAAATAATTGAGATCCTATAAAGTTTAAGTGGTAAATGGATAAAATATAGAATTTTATTAATATGTCTCTATCACCGATTCACCCCCCAGTGTTTGTAATATCCCAAACTGGTCCATTCACATGTATTGATTGTCTTCTGGAATGTAGTGATCAGGTGGTGTATCTATGTTTATGATCGGTGGTAGGTCATGATGGATAGATCATGAGAGAGATAGAGTCGGATAAATACTCTGAGTGTCATAATATCATGTGAGGCTGATGAATATCAGGGTTTGATCCCCAATATAGTGACATTTCATCGACATAAGGGTGATTTTTTTTAATAGATGGATCATTCAAGCATGGTGTTCGGGAGGTAATTTTTAGAGATATTTGGAGGCATATCATAGTGTGGTTTTCCCAAATTTGTGTCCATACTGTCATCTATAATTCATGTACAATAATTACTTGGATAATTTTGTACTCTTTAATTTATATTGGATATTTAAGAATTTCCAAGTGGGTTTTTAATCCTATGCATTGGGGGGGTTTTCAACATTAAAAAAATTGTGTGATGATTTATTTACTCTTATTTATATCTCTTCTTTATTTTATCTAGTATCTAACAATTTTTTTCTGAACTGCTTTTTTCCGGAGATCGGGAATCTCCCCCAACAAGTTATGTCAAATGTGATGGTTCGTGCTAACAAATTGTAGATGGAATTTTGGATTATTTCAAGAGTATCAATGGTGAAAGAGGTTGTCCAGGGTTTGGAAAACAATGTAGGTTGAGATAGGTATTTAAGGTCTTACTCTTAATTCTTTTCATCAGAATGCATGATTTTTGAAGAAATATTTCAAATTGAAAATTGAGGTGATGTGCTAGCTGCACAAGATTTTGAGTAGAGAGAGTAATTTTTTGTGGGTGTGCCAGATTGTTTCAAAATCATAATCATGGTGGAGATAGACATTTTGCGTTTCTGTATTGTTCAATAGGACATTTCATATTCATATATGGAGAATACTTTAGTGTTTGTATTTTTTAATAGCGGAAGTCATGTTTCGGTAGGAGTTACTAAAGGGCAATGTCATTTTTCTATAGAGTATGATGGGTTGAAAGATGAAAATAGATTTTTTTTTAAATGAGTTTATTGGATGGTATCTCCACTGATGGACTAAATGGAGAGTTTGATAGGATTCAGGTTATGGATGTCTCCAAATTTGATATAATATAGTTTTTGAATTTAAGGTTTATTTTATCCTATCACACAGATTAGTCAACATGTATTGCTTATGGGATACCACATTTTTTATTTCTTCTACTATTCTTCGGAATTAAACAAGTGAGAAGTAGAAACAATGTGATCCATGATTGCGGTCATGAATCAACAATATTCTTAACTTCATGAGGACCTCCTAGTGAAGAATCTATAAACATAGTTGAAAACAAATCATTAGAGATCTCATACAACTTTTGTCTCTCATTCTATAGATAGTGTTCCTGAAGGTGATACATAAACTAAATGAATACATGTCATCATGTTTCATTAAAATAGTATTTCACATGGATGATATAATTAAACATGAACATCTATAGAATCAATCAAATTATTCTCATAAATTATTAACTCTTCATCACTAGCCTCATTTCTAGGCGCTATAGGAAAAGGATCTTTTAGCACATATAATTTCATTTCAAGGTGATGGATAAGTCATACGCATCTTTTCCACACATGGTAATTTGTGTTAGTGAGAACGTTGTCCATCCCAAGTAGGGATTGAAATGATATGTTTAATTTTTTTTTTGTTTCTAAAAAATAATATTTAACGAATTTTAGTACATTATCTGAAAAAATTTGACAAATAAATAAATATTTTATTTATTAATATCTTACTATTTAATCAATACCCAATATCTATCACCATTTGATTTATAATATCCTCTTTCTTGGATATTCTAGTGATAAGGATCCATATATCCCTTATCATTACCCCAACATTGGTTGGTTAATAAACATGAATGGTTTTAGGTAGTCATTCCAAATTCCAAATGCATTAACTTGTTGTTCCTTGACCTTTTGAGAGGAAACCCCAATCCTGAAATCCTTAATTGAATTTACTCAACCCTTGCCTCCCAGTTACACCATGTCATGATTTGGGCGTCATCCCTTGATTTTAACTAATATAATTCATCCCAAAAAATCAATTTAGAATTCCACAATAATTCAAAACACCCCAACTTTGGCTGATCAAGAACTTTTTACTATGGTTCTATTTTAATTGAGGTAGTGAAATGGTATACCTAGTTAATATATATAATTGAGGATTTTATACATTTAGGCGTAAATTTCCAGTTATTATCTTTAGCACATTATTGTTAAAATTAAGTGGGTTTACATAAGTAATTAACCATGTCTTAGATAAATTTTATGCAAAGTATAGTTCATTTTAGTTCCATCATGCAAGCTTGTTAATTCATTATTTATGTGATCGTGATAAAAAATCTATAATGAATTGACCATACAACCGGTGATCAATAAAATAATGTAGTGATATGATAATGTGCTTTACTAATGATTGGTTTATATATTAGTTGATAAACTAATCGTTGACTTAGGAGAAGAAGACATTGAACCAATTATGGTTCATGTTACAACTTTCAACATGTCCACCCATGTATCTCTCTTGGATTGGTTTTTCCTTGGATCTATGCTAGAACAACCTCCAATAACATGGGAGATCCATCCTTCACATATGATTTTAGTCACACGAAAGTGAGGGTAAAAGTGTTTTATATAAAATAATCCATGTTCACAAAGACCCTTACATAATATGAGGAGATTAGGCAGGAATACCAACATTTTTAGTTAATTATAAATTAAATGAAACCAATCACAAAGAATGGTCTGGTCTTTTCTCAAGATCATCCACATGAATACAATGAATTATGCATTTAGTAAAACTAGTAGTCAATTCTTAATCATTTTTATTTATGATAAATCACACTCGAATACATTAATTATCTTCTTTAATTAATCAATTATTTTATCTTATTTCTCATTTTAGTTTCCGTGGGATTGTCATCCATCATAATTTTAAACAAATTAAATAAATTCATTTGAAATTAATTGTGTCCCTAAATGTACCTTGAATGAAATATAGTGAATACCCATATGATTATACCAAATAAATATCATTCCTTTACACTTCTGACTCTTATTACATTTGGAATACACAAAATATCCCGTACGTTCATGACGTGTACTTCACATTAGTGATTACATGGATTAAATTATTTTTTGGTCTTGTGTTATGCTCCAATGCACACAAAGGAACAAATATAATGCGACTCATACAAGATATGTAAATTTGAACATTACATAGAAATTAATTAAACATTTACACATATATATAGAAAACAAAAACACATCACATGGAATGTATTTTCATCGTAATGACAAAACATAAGAAAATATCAATATGGTTTCAATAGAATAATAAATAAATTTTAAATCTGCGTAATTTGGTATAAGTACATGGCATGTGAATTTGAGCAACATTGCAAGTACATGTCTCAGCGTCTATCAGAGGAACATCACTACGAACTTGGTGTGTAAATCATTCCTTGGAAAATGGATTACATGGAATGTCTCATGGGCAACATGTAATGTGTTCTAAGAAGTAAAAGGTCACCTGTCATGTAATCCATTAATGAAATACACTGCCCGTTTGTGACATAAGTGGACTACAAACTACCCACATCGGCTACACAACATGTAATCTGTCTGACCATGCATCAAGATATCCCAATAAACACATGGTGTAAGTTATAAATGCATTGAGTTTATCAATTCAAACAATTTGAATGAAGTCCAAATTAATTCCTGATGCATCGAACACAACTACACTACTTGTAGTGTTATGTTATCCATCCATAATTCTTCGCACCTCTAGATGGTTTCTTCAATTTAATTATTTAGTAAAATTAATTTTACAGATTACATCAATGAGATATGAAGGAAGAAGAAACAGATCATACTATTCAGATTAAAAAACCACTAAACGTGAATTGAAAATGAAATAAAAATTCAGAAATCAATAAATAGTTAAAAATAATTATGTGACCACTCTGATACCACTTGTAGGTTCCTGGAATAGTGGAATCATACAATGTGGAATGCCCGAAATTTTTTTTGTCATCGATGATCAATTCAAGATATACATGATTATTAACATCATGTTCAATAGAATTGAATCAATGAAGACTGAAAGTAGAAATCAAACCAGAGCCAGAAGTGAGGATAAGGAAATATTAATTATAATCATTTTAATTAATTATAGAATAAACATCGATGGAATTATTTCTTCATTTATAGGTCTAGAAATAGATATACATTGCACCATCATTTAGTTTCAGGAATAAAGTATTGATTACCTCTAGAATTGATCCACATGTGTTTCATGAATCATAAGACAATGTCAAAGGAATCATTGGGAACTAGAATGACATATCCTATTGCTTGCCTCGTTCGCCTTTGATCATCATGAAAAGTGCTTCCAAAACATTCTCCATTATCTCTCTTGACTTGAGAGGATTCAGTGGTGAAGATCAATCTATGTTCATAAGAGAATTATTGGAGAAGAGAGCTATCTAGGGCTTTAGTGGATTCTTTAAATTCATTGTACACAACAAAAACAAACGAATTGTTTGATAAAAAATAATATAATTGGGTTTATATATTGCTATGATTAGAAATAAATAATTTCACAGGTGCCCCTTATTATTTATCTAATCCCTTGAAGATGCCCATGTCAAAAAAATAATATTATTATTATTTATTGACATGCGATTAACATTAATAATTAAATTAAATATTAGTTTATAAAATAAATTTCAAGATTATTATTTCTCACTGGACCTAAAAACATTGCTTGGCATTCCTCCATTATATTTTTCAGGCCTTGAGTACTGACTATTTATTTATTAAATAAATATCACTGCATTATTCTCCAATAAATAAACAAATATTATATTTACTAAATGTGATTAAATATTTATAGAACACTATGTTCATATATTCATTTAGGATATATCATTTCCATCATAGGGCATGATATATCGACTTCTACTAAAGAACAGAAAAGATAAATCATTTCTCGCATTTTTCTTTAACACAATACTACCCCTGACACACCCAACATATGCGACCTAATCAGGAACATATGTCATCATAGTATTCATTGATACATAAAAGTACATGATTTATAATATTCATTAATAATAATATTAAAGTCTAATGATAAATACACATGATCGTAGATATGAATATCCAAGGACACGTATCAATGTGGATTTCCAACTATCGAGTCTCATTCTTATAATATAATACACTAGATATTACCAAGGGAATACACCATTAGAAGGTGCGTCAAAATATTATGAGTATCCACCCCTGATAGCATGTATCATTTTTTCCAATCAAATGATATCATCAGTCTATAGATCATATATTCAAGAATATTGTTGTAGCACGTCTAGGTTCCAAACATATAAGGTATACCAACATGTTAGGGGTGATGTCAACATTTTTTATTCATAATATATCTAAACATGTCGATAAAAATTACGCCCCCTCTAATCCAGAAAAAATATAATAAAACCCCTCAAACAACCCCCTTACCCCTTGGGATACCTGTCAACTCTATAATAAAAATTAGGATCTTATTTTCCCCTCGGTGAAGGGAAAGAAAAAACATCGGATGTGGAAGAGGAAACCAATGGGGTACTATGGAAGCGATTTAAATATGTTGAGAAATAGTGGATCTAAAAGACACATGGAGGATTCATTAGTTTTTGAGGAATTCCCCAAAATATAGAGAGTAAAGGAATCTAGAACCCTTTTTGTAATCTCATAGGTGTATGCTAGAACTGTTTTCGTCTTGGAAACCCATTATTATTTAGGAGGCTTCAACATTGTTATGACAAAAATTTCTCTTCTATGGTTTTCATGTATAAAATCATATTGAAATGTAAGGACATTGATGGTATCATAATTAAAGCAGGATTTGAAGGCTTCATTTTGGTTTCCCATCTTTTCCATTTATGGGGGGTTTTCCTCCATTGGAAAGAAGACATGGATGTCAGAATCTCCTCATTCCCCCCAAACCATATGAATTCCTCCATTCATCGGAAAAACAGCCAGACCTACACCTTTGTGGGTTTCTGTCATTGGTCATCTCAAAGGGACAAAAGTAAACCATAGAGTCTTCTCCAATACTTGAGCTATAGAAGACTGAGGCAAAGAGTTATTGTGGGGAAGCATATGTAAGAGACCTTCAAATGGTAACAATAGTGGAAGATATGAAAATATGCGATTAGTAGCTGTGTGAATCACAAAACATGAAAAATATGTGATCAAAGGAGGAGTAAGTCATGAGTTGATAAGGTACTGAAGGAATATTAAATGTTTCTTAGTTTAGATATGATAAAAATGACATTAAGAAACACGAAAATATTCTAGATCAGTTTGATGAGGTGTACTCAAGGACTAACTTTGATCTATTAGTGTTGGAGGTTGTTATTATATGATTGAAGGGATGTGAGAATGTTTTAGAAAACATGAACATTTTTAGGACTTCTCATGAATGGTATGAAAAAGGGAAAATCATATATAATCTTGTTTTTATTGAAGTGAAACCTTAGGATAAATAGTAGACATCAAATAATAGGATGAGTTGTACATCATTTCAAGTAACCAACAATGAAGATTTCTCATTTTCAACAAGTCCAATTCTAGTGGTCATAATTGTTGTCTCATTGGTGTTATGTTTCCTAAATCCAGTAGTACAAACCTGAGTCACTTAGCTACTCACCATTTTCCTCATTGAAGTGTCATGTTGATCATATGTTTTGGCGCAAATTTAATACATGCACGTCTTAGTGCACGTGTGTGTATGAATCACCCCATATGATGTATACCATATTGGGTATTTGTTGTGAACACGCTATCCAATATCATTTTGGAAACTTGTTTCATGAAACTAGATGTGATTTTACAGGTTACAATGGGTATTTGTGAATGTGGTGAATGAGATATAATCCATGATGAAAATGGTGAATGTGGAATAATCTAAGGGATCACCTAAAACTATTATATTTTAAGCAAATATATTCCTCCACCTGGCAGAGATAACCCTGACAAATTCATATATAAATGGGAGCGCCATTAGAGGAGTTGAGTGACTGAGAGCCCAAGGTTGTGATGGCGTATACCGCAGCAAAGATTCATGGTGAGTCAAATACAAATATGCATGTTTTTATTGTTGTTTTTAATCTATTATTTTGAAAATATAAATATTCATGTTTTTTAACATGTAATGTAATCTTCATTTCCTCCTACCAAGTAATGTAATATTTGTTTCTTACTACTAGGTAATGTAATCTTTGTTTCACCCTACTATGTAATGTAATAATTGTTTCCTCATACCCCGTAATGTAATCTTTGTTTCCTCCAATCCTATAATGAAATCATTGTTTCCTCATACCCCATAATGTAATCATGGTTTCCACTTACCGTGTAATGTAGTATTCATATCCTCCTTCCCCATAATGTAATCTTTGTTTCCTCCTACCATGTAATGTAATATTTGTTTCCTCCTACTGTGCAATGTAATCTTTGCTTCCTCCTTCTGTACAATGTAATAATTGTTTCCTCCTAACAGGTAGTGTAATCTTTGTTTACTTCTTCTCTGTGATGTAATATGCATTAAAATATCATAACCATTTCCTCCACTCTATTTCTCATTCAATATACTCTCGGAATTCCAATAAAATGCATACCCCAAATGAGCATGTTCTCAAATATTTATAGGCAAATCGCAACCGACCAAACATGTACGCACAGCCTCTGTTTTGTGACAATGTTATAAGCTGCATTGCTTCCAATTTGTGTTATATTTATCATGAATAATGAGTTTCTTGAGATTTAGATCATAATGAAATGAACATAATGATCAAATATCGCTCAGATGCATGGCTGGATAAAACTAACATTTGTGGCATGGAGATCTTTGTGAGAAGTTGATTTTGAGTTTTCTCGGGGAAGAAGATGACGTACGGAGAATATCGGATGACTCTTCAGAAATTGATGAAATAATCAGGCAGTAGGGAGAACTATTTTAGATGGTTGAGAAGATCGCATAACCTAGATTATAATCCCATTGATCTCACTATTAAGGATTTTTCGTACCTACAATGAACCACTAAAATCTTCTCCCACATCGAAATTAATTTTTATTCAATGGATCCATTATAATACAAGGTACATCCTTATATATGAATTCATAGTAACAGAAAACATATATCTACTCCTGAAAATTATCGTTATGTGCTCTATCGTTGAAGATTTTTCCTTTGCACCCCATGGACACCATACTAAAATGTTGCTTCATGGGTTCAGATGACCGAATCATATAACCATATTTCAGAAAAAATAACTAATAAATCCAAATTAACAACAATATTCAATAACAACAATACACAATAATATTTCATAAAACATAACTATTTTTTTACTACCTATGTGTGCACTCCATATGAGAAAACTAGCCACTCCCATCCAGAGCCTTCCCATAATTACTGACTAGGGGTCGAATTCCCACCTATGTAGTGTTGGCAGTCCCCCATGAGCACACGTGTCACTCTCTTCCTCTCCATCTACATGATCTTCCTATTGGAACTTTTCTTACCATTAAACAATGAAAACAATATTTCATATCAAACTGAATTAAAAATTATATTCAATGTCATCCATACACAATCATTCTTCACACAACATACCAAATATTTTTTCATTGTTCCTATAACACTATATATGATCTCTATGAGAACATTAGCCACTCACTTCCTCGGCCTGCCCATAATGGAAGTTTATTGGTCAACAGCCCACCTAAGTAGTGTCGGGAGAACCCTTTTCTATAGGACCATTATTTACATTTAAACCATCAAAAAACCAAATATTTCATATAAAGAAAAATTCACACTAAGACTTAATGAGAAGAATGAACTTCCTGTTTATGACTAAACATTCTTTTGGTATATTCCTATAGTTCTTCTTTTGTGTTGAATCCTTCTTTACAGTATAATTATTAACAGTATAAGTCACTTGTAATTTTCCTTTGTTATTCATATGTTCTATTTGTTTTGTTAACCACCTCATGTATTTTTCAGAAATATTCCCAGAAATTATACACCTTCAACAAAAATATTCAGCAATCATAGGTTATTCATATTTTAAAAACCTCTCATGAAATTTAAAATTTTCATATTTACATTCAATCATCAAATCATCATTTTTATTTTTTTCTAATATTGATTTCATTTTTGACATCAGCTTTCTTCCAATAACATTTTTTTTTATAAAATATTTGTGAAGGTCCATTATGTGACCTCATCTTATATAGTTGAGGCACCTTTTCATTGGAATTCCATTCATATCATTATTGTTCATGGGTGTAGGTTTATTCAGAGTTTTCTTAGCTCTCTTCTCTTTCTCACACACCAAAGAAGCCTTTTCATCTTTCTTTGTTCACCTCTACATATGTTTTGGCCTTTTCATCAATTCAGAATATACATATTGAAGGTTTAGTACATACCAAAACTCATTATAATTGTGACCACTTCTCTTGCAATAATCATAGAAGTATTCCAGGCACTCAAATATATTCTTGATAGATAAATTATTCTTCATCAGTGAATTATGATTAAATTCTATAAGATTTCTCTTATCATCATATCCACTCCACCATAATATTGGCCTTCTATAGTTATCATGAATTGAAAAATTATGACAAGATTCAATGCCCTAAAGCCCAAATTTCAAACAACACCAACAATATCCATCCAATATTTATTTATTCTTATTTGATACAATTAATTTAGTTTTTTCATCTTGTTGTTTTTGGATAGTATTATTCATCATCTGATCTCATTGAAGGGAATAATAACTTATACTCTTCTTCATATCCACATTTGATGATATAGTATATTTTTCATCAGTCTTCTTCACCCATGAATATCTTGAATTCATTTTGGAACCCAAACTTATAAATGAAAAAATATTAGTACAAATAAAATATTTTGGATCTACGGTTACCTGTTTCAATGATCTTTCAACTAATTTATATTTAGATAATATAAGGCTATTTTTTCCACTTGAATGGGTTTTGTTCGAAATAATAATCCTTTCAAAATTACTCATGGAAGATATTCTGACCTCAGCATTATATGAATATTCAGCTTGGTTGATCTCTAGATTTATCAACCTGACCTCCAACTCCTGATATCTCAAATTTATAGAGTTTTTATAGTCTTCATGTTATTTCCAAATATCTTCACATTATTTCATATTTTTCTAATTAACATCCTTTTCAACACATTTCATGTAGATAAATTTTTTATCATCATCATCAATTTTTAGTTTTCATTCCCATTGACTCTACATATTCTAAACTCGATCATCATCAATTTTATTTTCTATAAGTTGGGAATTATCCAACCCTTTAATTACATTTATCTTATACTCTAAATGGGATTCTTTGACATTTATGGAGGTTCTGTGTAATTTTTCAAATGCACGGATCACTTCGGTATAAACTGCCTCAGTCACATCCTTCTTAAAATAATTCCATTATAATTCATATTAAATAAAAGTGAGGATTTCATTGAATTTAGTTATAAACACTTCTTTTGATTATTTAAAGAGTATGAATGTCTCATCCTTGTCTTCAGTTTATAAATGAGAGTCCTTTATATTCGTAGTATCTTTATATGATTCCTCAAGAATGTTAATTTTCTCAGTACGGACCTTCTCAATCACTTCATTCTCACATTTTTCTTTTCAATTATTCTTAAACATATAAGAAATTTTTATGAAAAGTGATTTATTTTCATCTATGGTATTAATAATTTGTGAGAGAAGTATACCCCATTTAAACTTCTATTCCAAGGATTCCTCCATTTCCTCATATTATTTTTCAATATATGTATTTTCATCATATAGCCCCCTGATAAAAGAAAATATGTTGGTGACAACATCGATAGAAACATTATTTATATATATTTTTCTTTCTGAATAAAAATCACTGAGTGAATAATTAAATTCTTTTTATTAATTCTTGAAAAATACTCATCAAAAGAATATTTATCACCCGATTTAACTGATAATAATGATAGACTACCATTATGAATATCTTCAGATTGTGATAAACCCACTTTCATCTTCAAATTATTTCTCATCTTCTTTCCTCTTTCTTCTTTTAGTTCATGAAGGTTTTTTAGAGATCTCAACGTTGTTACTGATAGACATAGGAAATGCACATCCCATCTGATACAAAACTATTATTTTTTTAAATACAAAAATTAATTTCATGTATGTCTCATACAAACAACTGGGGAAATAAGATAGATCCAATTAAAGGTGTAACCTATGCTCTGATACCAATTGAAGTGTCCATTGGATCATGAATGTACACTGAGAGGGGGTGAATTAGATTACACAAATTTTACCAATATTTCATTTCTTCTCTCTTACTCCATTTTAATTTGATCCTCTACACTTGTTATAATGAATGGGACATCCCTGTTTACAAGCACCATTATACTACATGCAAGACAGAATGTAAATGTAGCACATCATATAATATTTTTACAAGGTTCTCCCCTGTTCTAGGTGACTAAGTCTGTACTGTGTTCAAGATGATTCGAGACACATATTCTCTACTTGAAATCAATCAAAAAATACAAATGGGTTGGTCAGGTATCACCCCAAAAAACAAGGTGGGTAGGTATGAACTATTTCCCCAATTATATAGGAATCCCACAAATGTTCATTATACTGGAATCCTGCAATTTTTATACAATTAAAACATTGAACACAAGGAGAAATATCATAAGAACATCAGTTTTTCATTGCAATACAAAATTGATCCTCCATTTCATGCTAGTGAAATAAACATATTCTTCACTTTCTCACATAAACTAAAAATATACGACTACTAGTGAATATAATCAACAACAATACCATCAAGTCATTTCAATATTATTTCAAAAATTAGTTGAATTTATCACTTCCATCTGATGTCATTTAAATATCTTAATGAATAACTAATGATACATCAATGAACTATATATATTCGTATTCTTTTCTTCACTAAAAAATATTGATTCATCTCAACTCAATTATTATATACAATAACATATTATGTTCTCCATGCATGTGATTCCCATCATCACATAATGATATTTAATTCATGTAATTATACCCACTATTTCTTTATCTTTTTTTTTGTGAAATAAAAAGTGATCAAGAATATATATTCTCTAGAACTTATTTGTGAAAGAACACAATGCTATGACATACAGACAAAAAAATTTCTCAATTTAATCACATTAAAAATTTCATGAATCCATTATTTCATGTACATGCATACTTCAACACACACTTATTTTTAAAAATAACCCATACCATCTGCAAGCTCATTCAGGTTATTATATACATATGTATGCATGATCTTACTCACCATCTTCACACACACATTGAATACAACATTGTGTCAACATTTATTTTTCGTTGTACACACAACTTTTATGCACATACACAATGCTTTTTATCCAATATCTTCAAATAATAAGTCATCACATGTGCATGAGAATGCATATGCACACATTTACTATTCAACACGTGTCAAGAAAATTAACACTACTTTCTCATATAATAATCTTATTTTTCTGGACTTCTCCTTTGATCTCATTGTAGTTATATAGTCTTGTACGAAAATCGGAATGGTTTTTTGTTGTAAATGCATGCAAGTCATTGCACAAAGGTGTGTGTGAATCACATTATTTACTTTCTAATTCTTAATGAATGAACTGGAACCTTCTCCACGAAAGACAAGTGGGCCCAAATTCTTATATCTTTACACAAACCTCATAGGAATGTAAATAAATAAACATGTTGTTGATGTGGTGAACACTTCCCCATTATGTGTTATATCTTTATATATTCATTGGTTCCATTTTTTCATGAAAGTGGCTTATACACACACTATGACACATGTCAATGCGATGAACACTTCCACTTCATGGATCTCTCTTTATATGTTCATTGAGTTTGATATTTCATGAAAGCAGATGTTGAGTATATTTCTCCACCTATCTATGCGATGAACACATCCGCTTTATGGGTTCTCTCTTTATCTATGAATTGAGTCAATTGTTTCATGAAACAAGATGATGAGTTATCATTTCCCATACATGTCCCAATGTCATTGAATACATGACTAAAAGTGGTGAATATGGAAGAGGCTAAATGATCACCTAAAACTATCAAATTCTTTGAAACTATATTCCTGAACCTAGTGTGGAGAGAAATATTCCCATGTTAAATTTAAATCGGTGCGTTGATGATGGGGATGAGCTTCATCCATCTACTTTATCATCACTAACTTTTTTCATGAATGATCATTAGGAATAATCTTATGAGAAATTTAAATAAAAAATCCACGATGGAATGACTTTTTATTGATGTAGAATATATTCAATGAACTCCAATCTTGATGAGTCCCACTAAATATATTCATCACCTTCAATTACTTGCATAAAATAAACAAACACAAAATATTCATGGGAATAAAGTGGTTCTTTAATGATTTTTAATTAGACAAACTGGGATGATATTTATCTCTCAACCTAGAAATGTTTTTCAATTCTACACTAGATTTAAGAAAAATAATCATACATTCTCCAACATTGACTTTCCGAAGATTATCATTTAAGGGAAGTATGGACTTGTTGATTTCTCCACCTTCCATCTTAGATGGAATAACCTTCATCACATTAGAATGTAATGCACTTTAATTCATCTGTTTCTACTCCATATTATTAGACAATTACAATTGTTCTATCCATATGACTAAAAATTATTTTGGTATATGCTCAGACTTCTTCTTGTGTGTTGAATCCTTCTTTACAGTGTCATTATTAACAGTATATGTAACTGGTGCTTTTCCTTTATTCTTCACTTGTTCTAATTGTATATGAAACCACACAATTTATTTTTCATCAAAATTCTCTAAAATTTTGTACCTTCCACACAAATCATCAGAAATCATAGGTTCTTCCTTTTTAAACAACATATCATGAAATTGAATATTTTCCTCTTGATTTTTAATCATCAAATCAACCTTTTTATTTTTTTTAGATATTGATTTCATTTTCTGCTTCACTTTTCTTCTAATAGAATTTGTGTTCATAAAAGGATTATGAAGTTCCATTATGTGACCAGTTCTTCAATAATAGAGGCACCATTTCTTTGGAGTGAAATTCAAATCACCATTTTTCTTTGGTATAGGTTGATTTACAGTTTTCATAGCTCTCTTCTCCTTCTCACACCTCAAAGAAGACTTTTCAGCTCTACTTCTCTGCCTCTTCATATTTTTTGGCCTTGTCATCATATCCAAATATGCATAGTACATGTTTTGTACATACCAAAAATCATTATAATTGTGAAAACTTCTGTTTAAATAATCATTGATGTATTCTAGGAACTCAAATCTATTATTGATAGAAAAATTATTCTTCATCTGTGAATTATGATTAAATTCTATAGGATTTTGATTCTCATCATATCTAATCCTCCTTAATACTAGCCTTCTTTAGATGTCATGAATTGAAAAATTATGACAATATTCAATGGCCCGAATCCCAAATTTCAAACAACACCAACACAATCCAAAAAATCTTGATTTATTCTTTGTTGATAGAATTCAATTAGTGTTTAAATGTTGTTGTTTTTGGATAGTATGAGTCGTTATATGAGATAATTTAATGGAACAAGAATTAATAATCTTCTTCATATCCACATTTTATGATATAATAAATTTTCCAGGAGTGTTCTCCACCCATGATTGTTTAGAATTCGTTTTGGAACCCATACTTATAGAAGAAACAATATTAGTACATATAAAAAATTCTGGATCAAGGGTTACCTGATTTAATGATCTTTCAAATTCCTTATCATTAGATAATATTAGACTCTTTTTTCAACTTGGAATGAGTTTTTCCATAAAAAATACTCCTTTAAAAATTACTGCTGGAATCTTTTTTTATCTCATCATTCTATGGGGATTTAGCTTGGATGATCTCTAGATTTCTCAAATTGACCTCCATATCATGATATTTCATATTTAGAGAGTTCATTTTGCCATAAATTTATTTCAACAAATATTCACACTCTTTAATATTTTTCAAATTAAGTTCATTTTCAAGGAATTTCATGTGGAGTAAATTTTTATCATCCTCGACAATTTTCAGTTTTCCATCACATTTAATCTTCATATTTTGTACTCGATCATCATGAATTTGATTTTCTGTTAGTTAATAATTATTAAACTCTTTAATTATATTTATCTTATCCTATAGATGGGATTATTAAACATGTATGGAGGTTCTCTGTAATATTTCCAATGCACAGATTACTTCTCTATGAACTACCTCAGCCACATCCTTCTCACAATCATTACTTTATAATTCATATTCAATTAAAGTGAGGTTTTCAGTGAATTTAAATATAAACTCTTTTTTTCTTCAATTAGGATGAATGTATAATCCTTGTATTCAATTTACAAATGAGAGTCCTTGATATTCATGGTATCTATATCTGATTCCTCAAAAGTGTGAATAATCTCATAATAGCCCTTCTCAGTTACTTCTTTCTCATATATTTCTTTTCAATTATTCTTCAAAATATGTGAAATGTTTATTTCAAAGTGATACAATTTATTCATTGGCATCAATAATTTGTGAGAGATGTTTAGAACCTTGAAACTTATATTCCAAGGATTTCTCCATTTCCTCAACTTCTTTTGCAATCTATGACTTTTCATCATATAGTCCCTTGATAAACGAAATTATGTAGGTGAATACATTTATTGTAACATTCATTAGATATTTTTTTTGAATAAAAATCACAGATTGATTCAATAAATTCTTCTTAATACTGCTCGAAAAATACTCCACAAAATGATCTTTATCACCTGATTTAACTAATAGTAATGATATACTACCATTATGACTATATTCATATTATGATAAACCCCATTAATTCTTCAAAATCACTCTATGTTTCTTACCTCTTTCTTCTTTCTATTCATCAAGTTTTTTTAGAGACCTCCATTTTGGCACTAATAGATATGGTAAATGAACATACCATCAGAAAAACACTATAACTTCTTTGAATTCCAAAATTCCCATCATATAAGTATGATAAAAAAAACTAGAACAATAAGATAGATCCAATCAAAGGTGTGACCAATGCTCTGATATCAATTGAAGTGTCCATGTGATAATTAATGTACACTGAGAGGGGTGTGAATTAGTGTACACAAATTTTACCAATATTTCATTTCTTCTTTGTAACCCTTTTTAAATTTGAACATCATACCTTTTTATAAGGAATTGATCTTCCCTATTTACAAACACAATTATACTACAGAAAATACATAAAGTAAATATAGCACAACACCAAATATTTTTACAATATTCTCCCCTGATATAGAAGACTATGTCCTTGCTGTTTTGGGGATTATTTGATACAAATATTCTCCACTTGAAATCAATCAAAAATTACAATTGGGTTGGTCAGCTATCCCCTCAAAAACCAAGGTGGGTAGGTATGATCCTTTTCCCATATTATAATGGAATACCACTAATGTTAAATAAACTGGAATACCACCATTGCTCTATAATTAAGTCATTGAACACTGTGAGAAATATCACAAGAAATTCAATATTTCACTATAATAATAAATTGATCCTCCATTGCATGCCACTGAAATTAACCTACTCTGCACTTTCTCACTTCTACTAAAAATCTATGAAATCTTGTGAATATAATCAGCAACACTAAATTCAATTCGTTTCAATATGCTCTCTTTAGTTAGTATATAAGTTATCACTTCCTCGTTAAGTCATTGCATTATCATATTGAACAACTAAATATACATCAATGAATTGTTAATATTCTTATTCTTTTCTTCGCAACAAAATTGATTCATCTCAACTCAATTATTACACACAACAACATAGTTTGTTCTCTATGCATGTAATTCTCATCATCACATGATTATATTTAATGCATGTAATTATCCTATATATTTCTATGTCTTCTTTATGAAATAAAAATTGCACAATAATATATATTATATTGAACTTTATTGTGAAAGAACATAATACTAGGGAATACACAAAAATATTATTCTCACTTCAATCACCTTCACACATTCAAGCATTCATTATTTTGTGTACATGCATACTTCAACACACACTTGTTTTTACAAATAACCCATACATTCTGCATGAATATTCATGTTATTATATAACCACATATGCATGAGCTTACTCACCATCTTCCCACACACAATAAATACAACATAGTTTCCCCTTTTATGTTTCTTTTTACACACACCTTGTATTCCCATAGACAAATTTTTTTATCCAATATCTTTGAATCTTAAGTCATCACATGTGCATGGGAATGCATATGCACACGTGCACTATTCAAAGTGTGTCAAGAAAATGAACATTTCCATATAAAATAAAGATCTTAATTGTGTGGACTTCTCTTTAATACTCACTATAGTTTAACCTTAATGTACAATAACCTGAATGGGTCTTGTTTGTTATTGCGGGAATGTCTTTGTTCACAGGTGTGTGTGAATTTCATTATATAATTTCTAATTCATAATGAATGAACTGGAACCTTCTTCATGGAAGAAAAGTGGGCACAAATTCATACTTCTTTAAACAAAACAGGGATTCATGAAAATAAATCAACCTACTATTAATGTGTTTAGCACTTCCCCATTATGGGTTATCTCATTGTATTGGTAATGAGTCAATATTTTCATGAAAGTGGCTTCTGATCCAACTATGTCACATGTTAATGTGATTAAAACTTCTATATCATGTTTTCTCTCTTTATATATGCATTGAGTCTGCTATTTCATGAAAGCAGTTATTGAGTCTGTTGTGCCACCTATGAATGTGATGAACACTTCCCCTTTATGGGTTCTCTCTTTATATATGAATTGAGTCCAATATTTCATGAAACCCAATGCTGAGTTAACATGTGCAATAGTTGTTCCAATGTCATAGATGTCCTCACTAAAAGCAATAAATAGGGATGAATCTCAATGATCTCAAAAAAAATTCAAATTATGTGTAACCAGATTCATGAACCTAGGGTGGGGAGAACCATTCCCAACTTAAATTTAAATCAGTGTGCTAATGGCCGGGAAGATAGAGTAAATCCCCAAAAGTTGGATGGAGTATACCAGTTCCCTGAACGATAGGAATGAATTTGGAGGTATATGGTATAGTTAAGAAAGGTTATTATACAGTTTCTGATATTAGAGGTCAGTGAAATCCAAATATTTAGGTATTGTTATTTTTTAACCAATTAGTTTATACATATATGTAGGTATTTTCTAGTGATTATTTGAGTATCTGTGGTCATACTGGAATGTCTTCACTAGTCTTTACCATGTATTGGATAGTGGGTGTGGGATGGGGGAGAGGTGGAGTTAGGTCATGTTGGTGGATCTACCATTTAAGGATTTCATTAATATATTATATCATGTTTTCTTTTTTTTTTCCTCTAACCTAGTATTGTAATCTTTGTTAATAGAGATTAATTATTTTAAAAATGAATTATATATTATATTATATCCTGTTATCCTCCACCCACTCTCTTTTATTTGTCATATGGCTATTTTGTTTGCTTGACCGACATTTGTTTTGGGTGCACCATCAACTTGAACGGGCAGGTGGTGGTTCCACATACCTCATGGCATTTCTTCGGTGGCATGGAAGTGGTGGAATGGTGTCACATAGGACTTCACTGAGCTCCCCCTTCATTCGGGCACTGAATTTTCCAAGTTATTCTAAACATGGATTTTTGGGGGACATATCAACCACCCGAGATGGTCTACAGAGTTTATGTCCTTTAACAGGGTACAAAATCTTGATGTCGTGATTCCAGGGAGATGATGATGGTGATATCTAGTGTTGGAGCGATTTGAGTCATCGAGGGGCACCTGCGAGTGGTGGAGGATGACGACTCATTGTGTCTGAGGCACGAGGGATAGGAGTCCTGTGAGATGATTTCATCACGATTAAAAATATACATTGGACCCTTTATTTTCTCCCACATCAATACAGAAAATGGGGACATGATGTTTTATTATTCAAGGAATGGGCATGGCCTTACCAATATGTTCAACGGTAATGACCTATAACATAGACATCAATGAATAGATACTTCTCGCACGACCTCTCATTTAGCATTCTTTCCATAAGGATGGCTATCTCTCCTATATAGAACTCATTTCTCCTCTCATGAGCATGGAAAGTTAAAATAATAATCAGTAATTATAAATAATATCTCAAATACCAATTCATATTATATATATATATATATATATTTCAATAAACTTAAATGTTTAATTTCTGCTAATTTGATAAAACAAAGAATTTATCAAGCACCTCCTTGCATTGGAATTAATGATGACTCTCCCTTCTCCAGATCCACTCACCTCCTATTGGTTTGGCTAGCTCAAATAATAACCATTAAGTCTAATAAAACTCCAAATTCAAATACCTTTTTTTATCAATTTATATCCACATCAACTTTTTAGCTACAATTTCCCATAATTTTATAATGTTATGAATTTAATGTTCATCTTCAATAAAAATCCCTTGAAAACCATTGGAAATTGATCAATACATAGGGGAGGCATCCCAAACTCATCGATGCATCAGATTTAATTGTGGTTATCCCATCTTGAGCTCTATTCACCTCATGTTGCATTTGGCCAGTTCCAATGATAATCATGATGTTTAAATAAAATTTTAAATAAAAGGACATCATTTTTTATACATTTAAATTAATTTCAATGTTTTAGTTTTAATTTCCCAAAATTAGGTAAAAAAAATTCATGTTCATATTCATTAAAATCCCATTTAAAATCATTTAATTTTTCTTATGGAAAGGTAGGGGAATCCCAAACACCTCCATGCACATGGTTTAATGTTGGATGTCTCATCTCGATCTTGGTTCACCTCATGTTGGCTTGGCTGGTTCAAATAATAATCACAAAGTCTAAACATATTTCCAAATAAAATACATCAGTTCATTATCAATTTAAATCATCTTCGATGTTTTGGGTTCATTTTAACATTATTTGATGAAACAAATAAATTATTTTTCATATTAATTAAATCTCTACTTAAAATCATTGAATATTTGTTAAAGGCTTGGGAGGGTGTCAAAAATGCCTCGATGGATGGTATTTAATGATGTATCTCCCAACTCGAGATTAGTTCACCTCATAGTGGCTTTCCTAATTATAATAATAGTAATGATGACTAAATAAAATTCCAAAGAGATATAAATTGGTTTTTTAACAATTTAAATCATCTTCAATCATTCCGGTTGCAATTTCCCATAATATAGTAAAATAACCAATTTTCTGTTCATATTCATTAAAAATCCATTTTAAATTATTTAATTTTTCTGAAGGAGTTGGAGAAGAATATATAATTCCTCCATGCACGAGATTTAATTCCGCCCCCCCCCCTAATCAAGCTAATTTCTCCTCATGATTTCTTCTTTGATTAAAATAATAATAATTAAGTCTAAATAAAATTCCAAATTAAAATAAAATGTTTTTTTAATTAAAATCAACATCAATTTTTTAGTTTTAATTTTATAAAATTTTATAAAATAAATAATTTCTTGTTTAGATTCATTAAAATCCATTTATAATCATGGAAATTGCTAAATACATGAGAGGGGAATCCCAAATGCCTCCACGCATAGGATTTAATGCTGGATCTCCTAGATGAAGCTCGGTTCACCTCATTTTGGCTTGGTTGGTGAAAATAATAATCATGTAGTCTAAATAAAATACCAAATACAAAAACATCATTGTTTTATCATTTTAAATAAACATTAATGTTTCAGTTTTATTTTTTGCATAATTTGATAAAACACATAATTTCACGTTCATATTCATTAAAAGTCCATTTAAAATCGTTGAAAATGTATAATGTCATGGGACATGAATCCCAAATTCCTTGATGCATGGGATTTAATGATGTATCTCTCAATTAGGGCTCAGCTCACCTCATGTTGTCTTGGGAAATTAAAATAATAATCACGAAGTCTAAATATAATTCCAAATAAAAATTAACCATTTTAAACAATTTAAATCAAATTTATTGTTTCTATTGCAATTTCACTTATTTTGATAAAAAATAATCTTTTGTTGATATTCATTAAAAATACATTAAAATAGTTGAAAATTACTAAAGTCATTGTAGGGCATCACAAATGCCTCTATGTATGGGATTTAATGCTACGTCCCCAGACTTATGCTCAGTTTACCATATTTCAACTTATTATAATTTGGGTAAGATGAAATTTATTATTCATAAGTTTACAACTCATTTATATTATTGCATCTGGTAGAAGAATAAGATTATGAATATTTTAGTTTGATGTTGGTAAGAGCTAAGAAAATATATGTCCATGCTCTTAAGAAAGTAACAAAGTGATGAAGAAGTTTGTGGAAGAACAAAGAAAAAATGTGACAACCAATAGGTTTCTACAAGATGAAGACACTCTTTGTGTTACAAAACATTGTCAAAAAAATTATAATTTCTTCTAAGGTATTAAAAATATCCATCTACATTTTGTAATACATTCACGATCATTTTAATATAGTGAATTGAAAGTGAAAGGGTATTTCCCACATGATATAACCATATCTAAATTATTAAAATATTGTGGTTGCATGGACATTATTATTTTATAGACTATGCCAAGGATTATATGTAACACCTCATGCTTTCATGGTATGCATCTCTTTGAATAATACAATAGCTTTTGTTGTATGTAACTTCGAGTTCTATCATGGCAGTACTAATCAAACTAGTCGTTATAATGATTAATATCCACTTTTTAAAATTTTATAAATTTTATTCTTCAAAATGGAAATCATTTTTGGATTTTTAATATCAATGTTAAATTAGTATGAATTTTTGGCATTTTTCTGAAAACGTTCAATTTTTGATGAATAGTGAATAACAATGTGTTATTGTTCAAAACCAACATTTTATTTAAATAATTATTTATTTTATTTGAATTTATTTTATTTCAAAATAGATACATAATACCTATATAATTTCAATATAATTCATTGGGGTCATTTTATAATAAGATTAGATGTATAAAATTTTATTCAAATTTTTACCGTCTTTTACCCACTTTAGAGGATCATTTGCAAATTTTCATAAAATATAATTTCGCTTATTTTTTAAATTTAATTTAAAAACCTTTAGATACATGGTTGACATTGTTATGTAAAATTTGGTTTAATAAGATGAAAATACTTTTAGGAGAATACTACTTTTGAATTTTATTTACCACGGTTAAAAGTAAATAGGGTAATTAAAGGTAAAAATGATATTATAATTTCTCTAACACATGTCCAAATTCTATTGTATAAGTGTATTTAGACCAAAATAAACCTTAGGAACAAAAAACTATCCTTTTGGTCCACTTTAATTAGATTAGGAAATTTATTATTATTTTATTTAAAGAAGAGTTAAAAGTGTAAAATCCAATGTTTAATAACTAAACCATTATTAATATAGGGTTATACAGAATATAAATTCGACTATAAATATTCATTATAAAGAGAATCATATTTCCTACATAATGGTATTTTATTTAAAATTTTTAGACTATACATAATTAACATTATTTATCACACAATGATGATGCACTAATTACCTTATTAATGAAATATTAAAATAATTGATATTATAAATATCCAAATAAATTTACATTTAGTCATTTGATTCATTAAACTAATTTTATTGGATAATATGAAATGATAGTGTTGATTAAATAGGTTTTTTTTCAAGTGATACAGTTTTTTTGACTTCCACAAAAACAAAATACTAAATATTTTCAAAATTGACACAAATGAGTTTTTAAAACAAATACTATATTATTAATAGATATAATATTCCTAAAATAATTGGTTCATCCAAAGGATTTAAATAAGGTTATATATATCAATAATTAACCACTTGGGATCGCTTTTATTTTTATAGTAGGTTTATTAACCATTTATTATAATAATATAAGGAGACGTGTCAAATGTCAATCTATTTATCTAAGAGTAAAATCTAAAAGATTCGGTCAATATGATGACCTAAAATTTTCTAAAACATATTTTTTGAGAGGATACAGATACATCCCCATATTATCCTCTAAATAAATCCATTTGGAGCCATTAGAAATCGAAAATTATATTATAATAAAATAATTTTTCAATCATTTCTAAAGGTGCCCCTCACCTCTCTTTTTAAAGGGCATTTCCCCTTCTCTTAATTTAACTACGCTAAAAAAAATTTGGATCGTCCAACCCCTACCCAACTACCCTCAAAACTACACTCACATCATCCTAGAGGGTTTATTTTTATCATAAATCGAACCTACGAAGCCCTTTTGATGAAATCAGAAGGAAGCACCTAAAGAAGAGGTAATAATTTCAACGCCTCTTTCAAAGATATCATCTTCTTCAACTTCCTCTATCCTTGATGTTTCCATACCAAAATAATAACTTCAGTACCTTATACATTCTGTTATATTATTAAAAATATGGTACAACCATATTAATTATTCTATTAATCCTACTAATAAAAAAGTCACTGTACGAGCGTACGTACGACTTACCGTCTCCACTTTGGGGTGTAGTTGTTATTCAACACTTCACTATGTGGATGGTTAAAATGATGATTTATAATAGATATAAATAATAAAACTAAAATGTTAAATATTCTTTATATATCATATAACATGCAATTATATATGATATCACCTTCAATTGAATGATATTGTCGCTCATTCCTACGTACAGTTTACTCTCTCCATGAACATGATGAGATTCATTCCCCATTATAGCCATTCAAGAATAATTTTCATTTGATGACAAAATATAATGTTTTATAACATAATATAATTCTGTATAAGAATAAAATACATCCTATCCATAAAAAAACATTTCTTCTATAAGAAAACATATAAATGAAAACGAATTAGGTTACACCTGATACAATGATACTACTCATATTTTATTTACAAAACAATATTAGAAGATCAAATTTAATATAATATTTATTTATATGGCCCTTGTATAATTTAATAAAAATTATTTAACTATTATACATTTGGTTAATGTACCATCGAGCATGGAAAAGTACAAGGTAAGGGGTTTTCATCTCACTTCTTATTCCCGCGAGATTCATGCCACATTGCCACTATTTCCTTTTCTATGGTGTATGTACTGCCCATGATTTTACTATTTGATTAATATAATTTAATTTAATGGTATTTAAATATTAATTGTATGATTATTATTTCATTGTGTGTATGTTTCATTAGTAACCAAATCAGTAAGTGAATTTGTCATTTCAATTCCCACTCGCTGGGTTTTGTGCATACTTCATTGATCATTTTAATAAATGATTATATGTGAAATGACAATTTATTTATTTATGTAGTAATTTACAATACCCTTTTTGTGGATATACATTTTATACACATAATCACTCCATTGATAAATTTTTATGTCATTGATGTGAACTTGATAAGGGTAATCCTAACTCAATTTCAATTCATTGAGTTAAACATCCAAGTCATTGGTTATGTTTTTCTAAGAATATGTTTGAATGTCATCTAGTTTAATTACAATAAATACCAAATTATATTGAGTGTAATTATAATTTCACACATAATTATTTCATCTATTTATCCTTAATATAAGGATACAGTCTTTATATGGGATTCCATCTCAATTTTCGTTCCATTGAGACTTCTTTGTTGTTATGTTCCAATTCACTTTTATATGGTGTACATAATGTACTTTGACATAGTATATCATAAATACATTTATTCTCATGATATTATAATGTTTTTATTTCATCAATTATTTTTATTCAAAAATATATCATTTGGTTAGGAACTCTAACTAAAATATCATTTTAAATGTTTCAATGATTTATTCTTCTAAATATTTATCCTTAATGTCTATGTTTTAAAAATGGTTTTATGGATTTATTTATATGGAAATTAATGTTTTCAAATTAAAATCCCTTTTAAAAGGCTCAATGTGTAATGGGATAGTTAGATTCAAAAATCTCTTTTAAAGGACTTCTTGACAAATAGTCTGACTTCTAAATGTTTTAATGAAAAAGGGGATATTTATCTCAAATGGTTTTACTAAATATTTTGATCTAGTTAAATATCCCTCATTGTTTTATATTAATGATAGAGATTTTTTTATTATAATACAATCATACAAATTGTATTTAATGAGTTATGTTTGACTGTGGATGATCTTTTTTTATATCATTCATCATTTGTGGTAAAATTATTGACATTTAGTATGCTAGTTTTAATAATAATGTTTAGATTATTTTTCAAACATTTCATATTAGGAATGTATTATACATTGTCAGTGATGGGTGGAGCCCTCTATAGCTCTTCAATGCATCTGTAGGTCTCATGAGACAAACTTGTGTCTTGTCGCAAGGCCTTGACCAAATATTATTTGTAGTCTGGGCAAGAGGCCTTGACAATGTTGTTATGATGTCCAACATTATGCATTACATCATTATCAAATTGGATTTTGAGATTTCATGTGATTATTAAACTAGTAGAATATCAATATGAATATGTAAATGAAATTATTTGATTAATCATTTTCTTATTATGCTGATATGTTTGTTTAAAAGGATTTTTTTAGTCTTATACACTGTCATTGATGTTTATGCTTATTTATGATTGTTTCCACTATATTGTTATCCTTACTGATAATCTTAGATCACCCCTTTTGTATGTCTTATTTTTTCTAGGATGTGAAGAAGTATATTACGATTAAGCTATAGGAATACACTAAGAGATATAATATTTTTCAAAGGAGACACAATGTTGTTGTTTCTCATTTTATAATGTAATGTAAAACTTCTGTATGTATCTAGTACATCCAAAGATACTAAACTAATCTATTATTAGAGACTTGATTTATTTTTATCATGCTAACTTTATGTAATAATGCAACAACTCTTGTCAACTGGGGTCGGGGCATTATAGTTGGTTTCAGAGGATATTTAGTACAAACTATGGAAACTAGATTTATAAAAACACTAATTAGAGAAAATTACCCTAAGATTGAAACTAAGGATTAGTATAAAAGAACATACTATAATTTTGGTAATGTATATATTTTTTGAGTTTTCCTTGAAATACATCCTTATCTAGACACGAGCAGGTAGAGGATCCTCTGACACAAATTTACCTTTGAGTGGAAACTCCAATAAGGAGTTTCAGGATTGACCCAAGGTATCTCAGTACATGACAAAAGGACATTATGACTAATGGTTACGACACTCCTTGGGGAAATGTTTATGATAATTCACATTTTCTTTAAAAACTGATTTTAAGGAATTTAATATAAAATGTGAATAAATAACAATTTTTATTCATAAGGTGATTTAGATGGAACATATGGTGTCAATATATTCTCTATATTATTTTATGACTCACACTATGCTTTATGTATTTAGTCATTAGATGTATTCCAAGGAATACATAGTGAAATTGATCATGATATACATGGTGGGAACGGTGGTGGAAATGAGCAACGAAATGGAATGTTGATAGGCCTAAAAGAAATCTTTTTCATGCCGAATGAGTCTTCCAAAAATATGATCCACAACATATACATTATCCAGCTCCCAAACTCTACAAAGAAGAGAAAGGAAGATAATGTTAAGAGCTCTAGCAGTAGAGACCAAGAAGAAAATAAAGATCAATTTCCATCATGAAGTTAGTGATGAAATACGTATCCAAGAAAGTGTCTCAATGGAACAACGAAATTCTTTATGTGTTGTAAATAAGGACATAAAGTAATGAATTTCCGGGAAAAAATGAATATTAATGTGGAAGAAAATAATAATGATCCTATGAATCCAATTACAATCCTTTCCATAAATGAAGAGGACCTTGGAATTATCTTATTCAATGCACTATTCTATAGGATAACCTCTAGGTCAAGGATGAACCTATGTGTAAAAAATGTATGGTGAATTGTTTACAGGTATTAATGATCTTTGTTTATATGATTACTTTGGAAGACTTTTCTCTTGTATGTGTAACCATGCAGTTTTTTATGTGAAAATTCTATTTGAGGAAGAATTATCATTTCATTTGTGGATATAAATATAATGAACAATTTGGGTTTATATGATATTTTAATTGAGGAAATTATAGTTTATTACTTTTTGGGATGAAAATTAAAAGTATGAGATAACATTTATGTTTAAAATATGTAATGGTTATTTTTGAGGAATTTATCACATTTTTTTGAGGTTATAAAATTAAATAGTTTTTGTAAAAGGGAAACACATACACCATGTGACAACAAGTCACGTCATAAAAATCTGTAGGAATCGAACCCACAACCAAGGTGTGACTGGGATTTTTCACCTAGCACTGGATTACATGAAGTCTCCAGTTATTATGACTAATTATTTTTACTTAAAAGATTTTACGGATGATGAGTATGTTGATTTTTAGATCTTATGATTTATCAAATGGATATTATTAGTATAGGATAGTGATTTTGTGATTAAGTGATAAAATTTATTTTGATGACGTTTTCTCTTTTAGGGAACACTGTTTGCCCAAGGAAAATAGAATAATGTGGGATTTCATCTGAAGACTAATGGTGGATTTTTATTAGTTTGGAAGAATTTATGTTTCTATTATGAACTTATAGTGATTTGGGTTATTTATGGAAATGATCAACCTATCATAGAGAATAAGTGATTTAGTTAATTACATTTATGTATGTGAATTTAAGAGAAGTCGATGTTATTTGGAAATAAATGTTACAATTTTTCATAGAAGATGTTGTAATTAAATCATTATTAATAGTTTTTTCACACATATTTTGGATTATTTTGAAAAAATGTAAGGAAATTTTTTATTGAATGGTCTTTGTTTAACTTTTGGTATTGTATGTTTAATTTGGAGATTAAGTGTAGTGTTTCTTCTATAAGGGATTATCCTTTTTGGGGATCATCTAACATTGTACTCCCCATTTTTTTTTTGGTGAATCTCTAAAGACAATGGAAATATATAGTTCATATTTTTTGGATTATTTGATTCTCATGAAGTAGATATTTGCGCTTTAGGTGTGACTAAGTCATCTAGAATACTATTTGTTTGGAAAAACGTTTAGTTAGTGGTAGAAATTTATTAATGGATGAAACTCTAACTGTAATCTAAGTATATCTCTTTATGTTCTTAGTAAATCTCATAAATAATTTCCTCAAAATTATAAAAAGGAACTTAAAACAAAAAACCTTGTTTGTTAATATTTCCTTCTTGGCAATTAATCACCATTTAACCCATAAAAAATTTATCATTTTCTGGTAGTTAACTTCCTCATGATCATGTTTTATATCACCCTCCATCAGAACATGATGGTTTTATTTCTCTCCCATATCCATGTTTTCCTACATGGAACCCTAAAAATGGTTATCTCAGGTGACCTTTGTACTTCTTTTTCTTTCTTTTAATGTGGTAGTATTATTAACTCTTATTCTGATGTGGGTTTTAAACAAAGTTGTATTGAAATGTAAAACCCTAGTTTTTGTTTCCGAGTTTAATTTTATAGGAGGATATTATATGGAGGGGAGAATATGACACCCCAATATTCCATGATACACTTTTTTTGAATAATACAATATCTTACGTTGTACGCAACTTCAAATTGTAACACACCATGATAAATAAAACTTGCTGTAATGAATAGTAGTTCCCACTTTTTGAAATTTTATAAATTTTCTTTTTCAAAATGTACTTCATTTTTGGATTCAAAATACCAAAATTAGCTTAGGATGAATTTTTGGTATTCTTTTGTAAACATTCAAAATTTGATGAATACTGAAAAACGATGTGCTATTGTTTAAAACAGACATTTTATTTATATAATTATTTATATTATTTAAATTTATTTTTATTTAAAATATATACATAATACCTATATAAGTTCAATATAATTCATTGGAGTCATTTTATAATAATATTAGATGTATAAAAGTTTATTGAACTTTTTACCGTCTTTTACCAACAATCTAGGCACATTTGAAAATTTGCATAAAACATAATTTTACAGCTTATTTGAATTTAATTTCTAAATTATGAGATACATGGAAGACATCAGTAAGTATAATGTGGTTCAATAATATGAATATTTTTTTGAATAGTTACTTTTAAATTTTATTTACCACGGTTAAAAGTTAATATGGTAATTAAGGGTAAAAATTATATTATAATTACCATAACACATTTCCTTATTCTATTGGATATGTGAAATTAGACCAAAATCAACATTAGGAATTAAAAATTATTCTTTTTGTCCACTTGTATTAGATTAGTAAATTTATTATTATTTTATTTAAAGAAGAGTTAGAAGTGTTAAATTCAATGATTAATAACTAAACCATTTTTAATGTTGGCATATAAAATAGAATTCGACTATAAATATTCATTATAAAGATAAAATTATTCCCTAAATAATTTAATTATAATTATAATAATTATACATTAAATAATTAAATTTATTTATGACACATTGATGATGTCGCAATTACATTATTAAAGAAAGATTAAAATTATTGATATTATAAATATCGAAATGATTTTATATTCAGACAGTTGATTCATTCCACTAATTTTAGATGTTATTATGACATTTTAGGGTTTATTAAATAAATTTTTGTTCTATGTGATAATGTTTTTATTACTTACACAAAAACAAAATACTAAATAGAGTCAAAATTGACATAAATGAGTTTTTAAAACAAATACTATATTATTAACTGATATACTTTTCATAAAATATAATGTTCATCCTAAGGAAATAGATAAGGATGGATATATAAATAATGAAAAACTGGGTTTTTTTGTATTTTTATAGTAAGTTTATTAACCATTTATTATAATAATACAATGATAAAAGGTAAATGTCAAACTATTTAACAAAGAGTTAAATCTAAATGAAAAGGGTAATATGGTGACATAAACTTATATAAAGCCTATTGGTTGACAGTATTTCAATCCATTACCACCTTATCCTAGAAATATATATACTTTGTATCTATTAGAAACGGATAATGATTTTATAATAATATAATATTTCAATCTTTTCCTAAGGCGACCTTCACTTATCTTATAAAAGGTAACTTCTCATTATCTAAATGTTACACCTCCAACGCCATTTGGCTCATCCTAAACCTGCCAAAATATCCTTCCAACTACCCTAAAGTCATCCTAGAGTCCTTCAGTTGATTAGAAAGCCATCCTATGGATCCCTTTTGATCAAATCAATAGGAATCCCCTAAATAAGAGGTAACAATTTCATCACATCTTTCAAAGTTATCTTCTTCTTCCACTTCCTATTTCGTTGTTGAATCCATAAAAAAATAATAACTCCAATACCTTATACATATTTTGATGTTATTTTAAATACGGTACAACCATATTCATTATTATATCCATCCTATGAATGAAAAAGTCACCATACGTGTGTACGTACGACTTACCATCTCCTTGTCGTGGTGTAGTTCTTATTCAACACTTCAGTATTTATAAGGGTAAAATAATATTGTATAATTTATTTAAATAATACATATAACATGTTAATTATTATTTATATATGATATAGCATCCAATTATATATTATTTCACCTTCAATTGAATGATATTGTCACTTGTACGTACGTACGGATTACCGTCTCCACGAACGCGATGAGATTCATTCCCCATCGTAAAAATTCAAGACAAATTTTCATTTATTATTGATAAAATGTTTAATAAATTAATAATATTATATAAATGAATTATATACATCCTATCCATAACAAACATGGCTTATATAACAAAACATATAATGGAAAACGAACCAGTTAATGCACAAAACAATGAAACTACTGAAATTTTATTAACAAAACAATATTAGAAGATAATATATAATATCAAATTTTTGTACATGGTTGTTTTATAATTTTAAAAAAAATATTTAACTATTATAAATTAGTTTAATGTACCCTTGACCAAGGAAAATTACAAGGTAATGGGTTTTCATCTCACTTCATATTCCCGTGAGATTCATGATATATTGCCACTATTTCCTTTTGTGTGGTTACCATGATTGTATTAATTATGTAATATAATTTAATATATGAGTTTTTACATATTCATTGTACAAAACTTCTTTCCTGGGGTGTATGTTTCATAAGTTACCAAATCGGTAAGCGAATTTCTAATTTCAATTCCATGTCACTAGTGTTACGCATACTTCATTGATCATTTTACTCCAAGATTATATGTGAAATTAGTATTTATTTATTTATGTAGTAATTTACAATCCTCATTTTGTGGATATACTTTTGATACATATAATCACTCCATTGATAGATTCTCAAGTAATTGATATGAACATGGTAAGAGTAATCTTAACTGAACATTCATTCATTGAGTTAAACATCCAAGTCATTGGTTTTGTTTTTACAAGAATATGTGTGGATTTCCTCTGATTTATTTACACTAAATACCCAATCATATTGAGTGTAATTATACTATTCACATATAATTATGTCATTGATTTATCTTTAATTTAAGTATATTGTCTTTATAAAGGATTTCATCTCAATTTATGTTCCATTAAGACTTCATTGTTGTTATGCACCAATTCAATTTTATATGGTGTACATATGGTACTTTGAAATAGTATATCATGAATACCTTTATTCTCTTAATATTGTAAATTATTGATTACCTCAATTATTATTTTTCAATTGCCTCTCATTTGGTTAGGATCTCTAACTAAAATATCATTTTAAATGTTTTAATGATTTATTTTTCTAAATATTTATCATTAATTTCCATGTTTTAAAAATGGTTTTAAGGATTTATTAAAATAGAAATGAATGTTTTAAAATTAAAAATCCTTTTAATATTTTAAAAGTGTTTTTGGAATCTCTGATTAAAAAATATATTAAAAATTACTTCTGGATAAATATTCCGACCATTAAATGTTTTAAATGATAAGGGGGGTTTTCTCTCATATATTTTTACTAATTATTTTCTTCTATTTAAATATCCCTCATTGTATTTTATTTTTTATCGATAATGATTTATTATAATAGAATCTTTAATATTTTATTGAATGAGTTACGTTTGACTTTGGATGTGCTCTTTTTATACCATTCATGTTTTGGGGTTAAATTATTGTCATTTCATATGCTAGTTTTAATACGAATGTTTAGATTATATTTCTCCCTTTCCAAAAGAGGAATGTATTGTATATAGTAAATGATGGGTGGATCCCACTATAGCTCATCAATTCATCAGTTTGTCTCATGAGACAAACTAGTGTCTTGGAACTAGTCCTTGAATAAATCTTAATTGTAGTCTTTGAATGAGGCCTTGACAATATGGTTATGATGTCGGGAATTATGAATTACATCATTATGAAATTGGATATTGAGATTGCATGTGATTATTCGAGTAGTAGAATATCCCTGTGAATAAGTAAACGAAATTATTTGATTTATCTTTTCCATATTATGCTGATTATTCTGTTTAAAAGGGTTTTTTAGTCTTATAAATTTTCTTAAATGTTTATGATTATTTATGATAGTTTCCGCTATATTGTTATCCTTACAAAGCATTTGTGGCCGCCCCTTTCTTATGTTTTATTTTTCCCTGGATGTGAAGAAGTATATTACGATTAACCTACAGGAATAAGATAAGAAGTATAATAGTGTTCAAAGGAGACACAATGTTATTTTTTTTTGATTTAATAATTTAATGTAAAACTTATGCATGTATCTAGTACTTCAAAGTAAACTAAACTAATTAGTCTTTCAAGAAATGATATATTGTGATCATTCCACTGTTATGTAATAATGCACCGACTCTGGATAACTACGGTCAGGGAGTTACGCAAGATACTTTTAGGGAGTGTTGAGAACTTGTAAAAATGTCATGTGGTTGTCATTACTACTTTAATATTCTTGCATGAGACAAGTAAAATAGAATAATAGAATCGATGTCCTAATAGGTCAAATAGTTAAAGGGATAAAATTTGGAATTGGATTAAAAAGTATCAAACACTGGTTTTCCCCAATCCTAGTGATAGGCATATCCCAAAATGTTCATTTCACATGTATCAAGGAAAGGGTTGCATCTGTTAGATTTTCTAGAGTGAAATCAACTCTATTTAGAAGACTTTATTTTGATTCCCGACTCAAAAATTATGTGTTGTTTTAGTGAAGATTCAGTTACCTTTTAGAAAAATTTTATATCTACGAAGACCATGATGAACTTGACAAATAAAGAGAAGAGAAATTTGAAGAAGAAGTACATCTTATCTAAATAATAGGAAATACCTATTTATCTATTCCGTTATGACAATGAAAATGTAGCCAACATGGAAAGTAATTAGAAGGTGTCTCTAGTTTCCACCATGAATATGGATAACCTTCTTTCCTATAACAACCAGGATTTATGTGTTAGTACAATTATAAACATTCCACAAGATGCAAATACTACGAAAAGTGGTGATGATGCTATATCTATGACTTCTCAAGATTTAACAGTTGATATATTAAGAGTATTTAAGCATGGAATTTCTAAATAAACATAATCCATTGTTTGCGGAGTCCTTAAATGCTTGAAGTATTAGATTACCCACCTGTAAGAAGAATCCATTGTTTTAGATAATAGCTTGCATAAAAATGTTGAGTGTCTAGAACTCTAAAAATAGGATGGAACCTTTGATGAAACAAAGAGGGAACTTGAAATAATTTATTCAAAATGGATAAAAGAAGTTAAAGATAAATATTGATTTAAAAAGACTCTAGAATAAAATATTGAAGCAGAAAAAGATAAATTGAAATAAAGCATAGATGTTAACGGTTTATAATTGGAATAAATATCCAAGAAGGTCAAGGAACATGAATCGTTGATTCGGAAAAAATTAAAGAAACCTGAAGATAAATATTAGTGAATGAAGAAGGCTTGTTAAGAGAATATTATTACAATTGAAGAAAAGAAAACCATTCACAGTATGAAATGGCTATAATTGGTAGATCAGTTTTCCAATATTAAGAAGTATCATATTAAAACTTCATTAAATAAGATAGATGCTACTCGTACTCAATGTTCATTAGAGGATTCTAATGTTAAAATACCCCCAATATGTGTTAATAAGATCATGAATTCCTTCAATAATCTATCGAAAAAGATGAAAATACTTAGGTAAAATAAATACCATCTTTTACTAATGTTACTAAATGTATTATCATCAGAAATGTTGTTTTTAAAAAAAATTAACAAGTATGGTTGATTAAAGATAATAATAAACCTACCACCATTACTAAGGTAGACAGAAAAGAAGGATTTTAATTTTTCACCACAGAGTGAAAAAAAATCATAAAGAAGGCCAAATAGTTTGATTCATAATATATTATGAAATCAATTTTACTGGGTAAATGATGGTTCTTAAAAAGAGTTTCGCAGTGTTCATTAAATTTTTTGTACAATCCTCAAAATGTAAAAGCACACAGGAAGCCTACTTGAAGAGGGATGAATACATAGAAGAAGAGGCATCATCCACAGGTCCATAAGATTCTCTATACAGTAATTTTTTTTTGGAATTCTTGATAAAATTGTTGATGTATGTAATGGTTGTGGTCACATGGTTGGTACATTCTCATCTCAACCTGTATCGAAATATGATAAACAAATATCACCGAATTTGACGATGAATGAAGAAGAAACCTTGGGAAGATATAAAAATAATATTGTGAATAAAAATCCTCCTAGGAAGGTACCAATGTAAAATGGTGAAAAAACCGTGGATTATAAATCAATAAAGTTGAATACTACTTCTTCCAAAAGAACTACTAAGAAGGATGACATTTGGAAGAACCCATATGGATGACCCAATCATGCACCCAAAATTAATAATGACATGTTACTTAACTAGCCTAATGATTTAGAAATAATGGAAAAAAATTATGATAAAGATGATAATGCTAGTGAAAAAGAGGAAAAAAATATTCCACATGATGAATAAAAAATTCATGAGGGTTTTCAAGAAAATGAAGCTCTTGTTTCAAAGAAGTTATATGTGAGATATGCAAGAAATCTGGCCACATTGAAAACATTTGTTTAGCCTCACTTACAGAACAAGAAACAATCCTCAAGAGGTGTAATAATGTATCATCCATGAAGGATGTAAATAAGAAAATTTATCCAGGCAATGTATATGAGGATTTGAGGATATCCATGTTTCCTCATCCTAAATCAGAACAGATGTCTAGACATGTAAGCATGAATACTAGAGAAATTGGAGGAACATATTTGGGATGATTATCTAAACCTTTCTATAAATATTAAGGATGAAAAGAGGATCCTCTTAATTCGATTAATCTTTGACTATTGTATTTTTTCTTCTAATTTATGGAATTAAAGGTAAATCATATTTGTAGAGGGGAGATCATGATAAGGAGTAAGTGTTGTCAAATCATGATTGCTAATATGAAGAAGATACCATCCTTACATGAATCATAAATTTATATTTAAATATTGATATTATGGAAGAAAAACCTTTAATAAGTTAAATAATATGACTTCCTATTCTGGATAGATAATGTAAAGGAGATTCCATATTGGTATGATCTTATTTTTTGGTTCTCTTAAGAATAAATGTTCTAGAAGAATATATTTGGTGAAGTTAGGATTTTTTTCCTATAAGGACAATCACTAGTTGAATAACCATTAAAGTGTATTCTCCATACTTTAATGTCATCA
Source organism: Viscum album (assembly GCA_963277665.1). Lineage (NCBI taxonomy): Eukaryota > Viridiplantae > Streptophyta > Magnoliopsida > Santalales > Viscaceae > Viscum > Viscum album. The sequence continues at coordinate 1,586,385,923 of OY728151.1, read as the reverse complement.
AATACAATCTTGATTAGATCAACCATTATGAGGAAAATGAGAAATGATTACCTTGAGGGGGATACAAATGAATAATCTTCCAGAATTTTTAATTCAATTAATATCAAATTTGATTATTTTCAAAAATTCTTGAAGATCATGTCCTTGGCCAAGGTATGTCTATATTAATCTCCTATCCATGGTTATCAAGAATAAACAACTTATTACAAATGGTTGGAAATTAAATTAATCAATGGAAAAATAATTTGGTATGTTCCCTATATTATCTTATCCGACCTATAGCACATGAATATTTTCGATCTATTTATTTAAATGAGTGATGGAGTTTTAGGATGAATTTTTTTAAAAATAATTTTCTCACATTTAGTAATTACATCCAAAAATTAGAGTGAATAATCCTTGAATAAAATTATATGAGTTTTTTTCTTAAGGTATTATGATTAGTTGGTAATGGGAATGTTTTTTACCAAATAAAATCCTCTTGTTTTCTACACAAAGAACAACTTCAGTTTACTTAGAGGGAAATTATAGATGGATCATTGATTATGTATGGAATGATACCATTTTACAATGAAATTTTTATTTTTTTTCAATAAGGGGGGGGGATAAATATAAATTAATGTTTTAAAAGTAAATTGGAGCGAGAATAAAAAAGTTACACATATTGAAACATTCATTTGGAATGAACATTGATGGTATTTCAAACAAATTCAAAGGGGGAGATTGAAGGTCCCAATTTTTGTATGGAATTTATTTGATGTTTATTATTTTTAGTGGTGGAAAATGATGATCAATACAATGGGATGTTTACATTGATGTAAATATGATAAAGAATTTTTTTTAATTTAATGGATCATGGATGAAATACCCATGTCATGAAATTCCAAGAAACATGTGAATGGTTTTAAGACATTGAATTTTATGGTGTTAACAAAATATTGGTTTTATATTCCTTCTTGGTGATTCATGGATAATTGTTAAGGATTTCATCATGGTGATTCCTATAGAATTGTTATGGATTAATATAATTGGATGTCATTCATGAGAAATTATCAATTTTTTTAACAATGAAGATTGATTAATTGAACCTGTGTTCAAAATATAAATTTCATAAGTGACACATTCATTAAAATAAAGAAGAAGGATGATTTGGCATTATTTGGAATTTATATTCTAATAATTAGAGATGAAGATGCATTGAAGGTCATGAAATGTTATAATGTTGAATGAAAACCATGAAATTGTTATCATATGGAACATTAAGATTTTAGTTTTCAATATGGAGATCCATGTCTTATAATTAGTGCATAAAGGCTTAACCATGAAGAAACTACAAGATGGGTTTATATTTGAAGACAAATTGTGAACGTATTGAAGATTTGTCTACTAGTGTTTAAGTGTGGAGGTTTCCATGAATTTCATAATGAATTACATTATATACATGGTTTTTTAACTTAGTATTTTTGGGTGTTTATTTAAAATGTATTTACAACCTAGTATGTTGACCATCTAGCCTCAACTGAGAGCTTATGTGGCGCACTAGGTTGACCAATCCCGAATGATGATGGCAAGGCCAGCACACAGGTAGCATTGAGTATCATGTGTAAGACATGGGCCTACCCGGATGCATGCATGATGTGGGACAATAGCCCGCAAAAAAGTGGGTGAATATCACACTGACAAAACTAGTATGGGGAGGTACCGGGAGTGGGAGAGGATAATTCAATGCCTCTCCCCGCAGCTCCTGATTTATATAGCATAGAGAAACCAAGAGAGGGTTCGAATGGGAAATGATTTTACTCAAATTATTCATCGATTTATATAATTGGAATGATCATGGACGTTAATTTCATATCACCCATTATTGATTTAAATTCACACTATCCAAATTGATCATCCATAGTAACATGCTCATCTCCATAAAACTGGTTACTCGCTTCACTTTGTTCATTATTTCCCTAATGAGATTTCCCTAACTGAGGAGTCATGGTATATATGGAGTCACCCTAGCTAGCAGTATTATACTAATGATATGTATTCTGTTTCCCTCATACCATAGAATCATATGACATATGTGAAAACTGAGATTTTTCCCAAAAACCAAAATTTACAGAACTGCAAGAAAAGTGCTGACGATCCCTCATCCTATTGTAATTGTGACATGATCTAAGTGGTTTGGTAAACTATAGATTCATGTAGTTGAAAATACAACATTACAAACATCCAACCTCTCTCTTGGGTCTTGGATGATGGTTAACTGATCTAGCTGTCTGCTTTTGGGTCACACTCCCACCTTGGAAATAGGTGTCCCACTTCTTCTTGCTCACATTTTCTGGGTTCCCCCCATTTTTTATAGGTATCAACACACTCCCTCTACCCATACCTCCTATGATGTCTATTTCAACCTTTTTTGATCTACTGACCATGTCTGTATAATCTGTTATATAAACCATGAAGTTATTTGAGTTAACTTCATGCCTAATCCCCGAGTCAAAAATGTTTGCCTTCGAAAACAGACTCACAAAAACATCATGTGCGAAGTAGAAAAAATCATAAATTTTGTAGTATACTGTATCACAGAACGTTTATTCTAATTTAGGATGAAAAAATACATTGTTCGATGAATTATGATCATTTTATGATAGAATTTTTTGTTAATAAATTACTCAAAATCCTCCCACGCCATGCCTTGGTCCATTTTAACCAAATGTGCTAAATCCCACCTTTAGCATGCATGATCTTCCAGTATATACATATTTAACATGACTATAAACTATGTTGGTGAGCCAAGGAAATAAATGAATACATTCATCCTATTCAGCCACACCTAAGCCTTCTCTATCCCAAAATTATTCAAGAATATGGGTGGATTTAACTTCTTGGTCTAGAAAGAATAAACCACTTTCATTGTTTTTTCCCGTTATTACCATATATCCAAAGATTAAAAATATTACACTATAATCTAAAAAATTTATTATTTCACCTGTTGATCATGTGAAACCACATTCTCATCAACATTTTCTTGTTGATTTCTATGATGCCTACTGAGTGCAATTTTCTAGAAACATAACAAATGCCACATTTATCACTCTTTAGAAACTGAAGGCTTAAAAAATTAAAGTTCTATGAAAGAGTAACTATCAAAAAAATTGATTCCAAAATTAATAATTTTCTACGTTCTACCATTTTGTAAACATTTAACCATTATTTTGAAAATTAATTCATTTTCAAAATACCACATCCATTCTTTTTCCAAAATCTCCCATTTGAAAATAATTTAAAAAAATTTCAAAAACAAAAAAGTATTCATAAAATCATAAATCATTACCCAAATTAAAATAGGCAGTTATTTTGAAAATTAATATAAAAAATTATTGACATCATCTATTTGTTCGCTAAACACATGACAATGAGATTACTCTCCTATAAGTGTTTCCAAAACTCTTATATTACCAAATCCTTAGTAGATTTAATATAAACATAAAAAGGTTACCTATGTCTTTTTATGCTCAACAATTCATGTACCAACAATCCTACTCCTTTTTACCAATGTGACTCAAGGAATGAAATAAAATGAATTTAAAATCCATAACTGACACAACATATGCCATCTCTATGTCAAGGACTGATGAAGATAATACCACTTGTTATACACAAATATTTAGACCGAACAATATTGATACCATTTATAACATCCATCCCCTCCTCATTGTCTTGAGTCGAGGTGGAATCTCAACTTGTCCATAAGTGACAACCGTATGATACCAAAGGCTGCAAATACATTTAAAGGGATTCAATAAAATTGGGGAATGATTTTCCGATTAAAAATAAAAAATCACAACCAAACATTCCATAACCAAAACCACTATATGATGCATGATGGAAATTTAAAACAACTCAAGTGATACCATTGATATCAAAACAAAACAATAATAGAGTTTCGCAATAGAAGACATCTAACATAAAAGTACACAATGGAAAATAAAACTAACAGAGACTCATAAGACTCTGAAGACATGTCTCCAAGGTCTAACTCCAACTCCATGTATCACATAAAACCAATAAATAAGATTGATTCTTTCCATTTAACTATGTCTAAATAAAAAAATTCTGAAAAATCACATAATTTCCAAATCTAGGTGAGTAATGAAACTCTTTACAATTCATATAATGACTTTCCTACTCATGTTGCAAGGATATAACAAGTCAGCACAATTATATAAAACTACTTATATAAAAAATTTGGAAATAGTTCCATAGTTTAAATCAATTCCATGTAGTTTCACGCCAAAATAGTTTTCCAAAACTAAAATGGTTCTATGTAAATCACACAAATCAATCATTAAACCATTTTACATCCTTTTTGGGATACACATTTCATTGTTCTCCACACACTCACCCCCATGCAATCTTCTATGATGGTTCCACACCCATGATAAGTTTCTTCTTCATCCACTAAGTCATCACTAAGTGGCCAATATCATTGTTCCACACTGTCACGCAACCCTTATCTAGGGTCGTATCCCTTTTTACCCCAATGGAACACACCCCTTATTCAGGGTCACATCAAAAGAATAAATTCATACAAACCATGTATGCCAAAACCATTTTAAAGAAACCAAATCATCCCATTTCAATAAAACTATTCCATTATTGAATTTTTTCCAGAAAAATAATTTCCCAAATCCAACAAATCCATATTTCAAAATAATCATTTTAAAATCAAGAATAAAATCCCTTTACACAATCAATATCCGAAAAACCAAAAACCATCACTAAAGAGGGTTTCAACAATGATTTTCACAACAATTTCACTTAAAATTTCGTGCAATTTAAATAATTTGAAACTAACACTTCATGTTATAATAATTTTAGTCGAGTATTATAGACCACCTACCATGAGAGTTTTGGAGAAAATGATGAACATCACAAAAACGCCCATAAAATCAGGTTGATCCTCCAAAACTCCATCTTAGATCACTTCACTATCATAAATAATTCCAAATATAACCATTAATGGAATAAAAAAAATTTATCCATACACAAAATACTAGATAATAGAATCCTAGAGAGGGAGGACTTTATATTTAAGAATAAATATGAAAAAATCCCACAAAAGTAGAAATTCCATGGAAATATAGCTTCATCGCACTAAGAAACTCGTTCAGATCACCAAAAATTTTTGGTTAATGAATCCTAGAACTTTAGGGTGAATAAAGCTTGTTATGGTCAATTTTGATAAAAAAATATGGTTTTAAACTTAATATCAACCCAAATTCACTTTTATAGGATATTGTTTCTAAACACACCATGGTTAGTTTCACGGTTAGGAAAACATGGTGCTAACCATATTCCATCCTCTTCCTTGAGAAGTACCTCATATATTTGGACAACATGTTTTAACAAACCATGCACCATACATGAAAAATATCAATGTCTTACATTTCATGGTTACTCCTAGGGGGCCTTAGGATTTTTTCAAACAGTGCACCTTAACTGTTCGCCTACCCTGAGTCCCCTGTCCCATTTTTCATGGTTTCCTCTACGATTTTCAGGGTTTTCACTAACAGTGATCCAACCATGAACCTATATATATTTCTTCAGAAACACTACATAATTCTTCCAAATAATCCCAAACATAACCCACACACTTTAAATACACAAAATACATAAATAAAAGATTACATATAAGAATCTGGTGGTGATAAAATGAAGGATAACCACAAAATATATTTATTTCATGAATAGTTAATGATTAAGAAATTGTTAGATGGATTTATATTTGAAATGAAATTTTAAAGGTCTTGAATAATTATTATGGATTCATAGAACTGGATTTCAAACATGATTGATTCACCATGTTGTTAACTCAGACGATTGATGAACTGATCCTAATTTCAAAATACATTTGTTTTCAGAGATGCATTTTTTACATCCAATAAGAAGGATGATTTTATGTTCTATGGAATTTATATTCCAAGGATAACATAATAAGAGGAATTGAATGTAATGTATTATTTTAATGTTTAATGAGAACCATGCAAGTTCTATCTTGAGTAACATTGTGATTGTAGTTTTCATTAACTATAAACACACAATATTATTAGTGATTAAAGGGATAAATATGAAAAAATGGTTAGTTGGATTTATATTTGAAGATAATTTGTAATGCGATTGAATAATTGTTATAGAATCATAGCATTGGATTTCACGCTTGATTAATTCTTTATTCTTGTTAAATTTAATGAACTATAAACTGATTCTATGTTCAAAATACATGTTCCATAAGGGACAGATTCTTTACAACTAATAAAAAAGATTGTTTGATATTCTATGGAATTTATATTAAAAAAATTAAAGAAGAATAATAATTTATGTTCATCTGGTATTTTAATGTTTCATGAGAACCATGAAACTTTTAACTTGAGGAACATTGATATTGTAGTTTTCATAAAGGAAAATCACCCAATATAATTAGTGCATTAAATATTAAAGATGAATAAATGTTACATGTATTTATATTTGATGTCGAATTTTGATGGTCTTGAAAAATTTTTATGGATTCATATCAATTAATTTCATGCTTGAAAATTACTTCATTTTTGTTAACTTTGAAAATGGATGAACTGATCCTATGTTAAAAATACATGTGTCATAAGTGACACATTGTTTACAACAAAGAAGAAGGATGATGTGATGTTTTTTGGAATTGATATTTGAAATAGAATGGAAGAAAAGTAATTGAAATTCATTCAATATTTTATTTTTTCTTGAGAACCATGCTATTGTTAACATGAGAAATATTGGGCATGTAGTTTACATCAAGGAGAACCATACCACATAATTAGTTCATTAAAGTTTAAATATGAATAAATTGTTAAATATATTAATATTAGAATAGAAACTGTGATGTGATAAATAAATTGTACAATATAGTTCTAATTGTGGAGGTAGCATGAATTTCATAATTAATTCCTTTTTATGTATGGTTTTTAAACTAAGAATTTTTGGGGGGCTTATTTAAAAATTACTTCATGAGCTAACCTGCAAGCCTCATCTAGGAGCTTTTATGGGACACAGGGACAACACAACTAAAAAAGGCCATCCATGAAATCATGTAGGCAACATGTTGTTCCGTGTGTAGGTCATGGGTACCCCAAGAGGAATTAATGATGTGGTATAATATACCACAAAAATGAGGGTGTAGAGTGCACCTATAGAACCACTACGGGTGATAATGGGTGGGGGGAGTAGAATTTTGATCCACTCCATGCAGCACTTAATATTTATAGTGTATATAAACTATGAGATATTTTGATGTGGGATGGGTTTTTGAATGAACTATTCACTAGTTTAAATGATTAGATCAATCATTTGGGATGATGAGTTTCATGTGTTTATGAATACATGAATGTGATATGAACACCATAAATAAGTAGGCCAATTTAAAATTAAGAATTCTACGAAATGCAGTTTAACATAACACCTACTCAAGGAATTAAAATATAATTCATTATATAATTTAATGAGATGGTTCACTAAATATAATGATTGGGATTTGAATGTAGTGAAATTTTGTGATCCCTTTCCAAAAAAGGATAAAAACCTCAACCTGGAGGTGCTATTTCTGCTCATATTATCTCAACAGCTCTCTTGTTCCATAAAAATAGATCCTCTATAAAACACACTTTTATGTGAGGAGTCAAAGTGTCTATGACCAATTGTGGCCTCATGAATAAGGGTATTCCTGAAACCCTATATGATTTCAAGAAGGAGAATAATCTGTAGATATGTGAAAGGTTCTTACACCCACATCATGATTCCATAAGGTGGTCCTTTATTTGAATCATTATACATTCATGAAGAAGAAATAATGTGAACATTAAACTTGTGTATAAACACCCTTTTCATTCTTCGTGAAGAAGAACCAGTTCCATGAAGCTTACTACTTAAGCCAAGTGCATGATTTTTGTTACTACCAAGGTGTTTTGTGAATCTATTCCACGTATGAACCATTGCATGAAGATATTGAGTATCTGGTTGATACACACCACACATAGAAGAACAAACCTACATAGTTTGTCTACACAAACGGAACCACACATGAACCTATGTGAGTACTTGCATGACTAACAAATGGAACTCAAACTATTCAGTTCTTCATAGGACAACAAGTGTATTCTTGCACATAATATTAAGGAGACAATACTAACTACTTTCTCATAGTGGTCTAATGACTGATGAAATTTTATCTTATGGGCCATATTGATTAAATTAAAACTATAAAAAATAAACTAATATTCCATATACATGTTAATTTTAAACTATGAAAGAATAAACAAATATTCCATATAAATACAATTTTTAATAATATTATTCATCCTTCATAAAACATTAATAATATATTGCATAGTTCCCATTAATGTGCTACCTGCATGCACACTATCCAACAAAGGAGACATAAGTAATATTATTCATGGTTCCTCTATATGCGTGCCTATAAGCACACCAAATGATATAGTCCCCTTTACTATATGCCCTTTTTCACATTTAAACCATGAAAAAAATATTCATATAAATCCAAATTAACAATAATATTCAATTCCAACCATACACAATCATTCATCATACAATATCAATGATATTTTTATATGGTCCACTGCCTCAACTTGCACTCCCTATGAGAACAGTAACCACTCTCTTCCTCGGGCAACCCATACTGACTTACTAGGGGTCAACTGCCCACCAAAGTAGTATCGGTAATCCCCCATGATCACACTAGCCACTCTCTTCCACTTCCTTCCCATGAGCACACTAGCCACTCTCTTATTATGCCTCTACATGATCTATTTATAAGACCTTTCCATACAATTATACCATGACAAAAAAATATTTCATTTCATGCCAAATACACACATAGATTCAATGTCAACCATACACAATCATTCTCCATACGACATAACTATTATTTTTCATTGTTCCTCTGACTCTACATTCACTCCCTAAGAGCACACTAGCCACTCTCTTCCCTATACTGACAATATTGTAATGTTAGGGTTCAACTACCCACCTAAGTATTGCACGTAGTCCCCTTTACTATAGTCCCTTTTTTTACATTTAAACCATAAAAAAGAAATATTTCATAAATCAAATTTCTCACTAAGATTAAATGTCAATCATACACAATCATTCATCATTAGAAAAACATATTACAACCAAATATACATTTAAAATTTTGATTAATTCCAAATAATAATTCAAAGGTAGAAAACCAACCTTCCTTTACTAGCAGATTGACTTTGTATCAAACAATTTTATTGAAATCAATTAAAAAAATATTACCTTAATCAATTTTGGATCATCAATCTCCCCCTTTGGTTTTGTTTTCAATTAACATTTATAGATCAAAATCAATGTTTTCTTATCACACTTACAATAATTCCAAAGATAACTATAGTAATGAATTCATAAACACAAATTATTATATAACAATTGAACACTTATTTTTCTTTCTATTAATCTCCTCATTTCATAAGAGACGTCATTTCAGAAAAACAAAAATGGTTTCCTTGAGAGTAGAGCATCACATTTCTTAACGTAATGAGTAACCAATTAATATTCTCTAATTGAACATGGGAAACCCTATGTAGAAAAGATAGGTGATTAATTCGAACATCAAAGATGTGAATATAAATTTTAAATGTGATGCCAACACTAAGACCTTATTTCAGAAGTTGCTCAAAATATACTCAATTAATCTCCTTCTTTCATCTCAATAAATAGAATGAAAACATTCAATTAAAATACTAAACATCCCCATTATTATCAAATTATAAGTGTCTCCCCTTATGATCTAGAATTTTCATTCATAATGATATAGGGAAAAAATCCTTTCTAATGACCAGATTCATTTTCATGGATTTTAAAATATCAAATAAATCCCATAACAGAACTTTATATATTCATGTGATATGAGTTGTGTTCAACTCAGTTATTTTTTCAACTTTTATACCCATAAATGGTTGAGCTTCATCCATATGCTTCATCATGACTAACATTCTTCATGAATGATCTTCAAGAATAATTTAATGATAAATTGAAATAAAAAATTCCATAATGGATACCCTTATGAATGATATATAATATTTTCAATGCACTCATATCTTCAAGACTCACCATTAACATATTTGGCACCTTCAATTACTTTCCTAAAATAAAAAATCATAAAATTTTCATTCTAATAATGTGGTTCTAAAATGATTTTCAATTAGAGAAACAAGGATGAGATTTAACTCTTAACCTCGAAATTATTTTCAATTCTACTCTAGACTCATAAAAACCGATCATGCATGAATCTTCAATAACTCTCCAATGTTTATCATTTACGGGAATTATGTACTTATGGATTTCTCCAGCTTTCGTCTCATATGAAATAAGTTTCTTCACATTAGTGAGTAATGAACTTTCATTATTCTATTTCTTCTCTAACTTCTAAGCCAATTCCAATTTCTCAAGCCATATGACCAAACATTATTTTTTCTATATGACCACACTTCTTCTCGTGTGTATACTCCTTCTTTACAGTAGAATTATTAACACTATAATTTATTGGTTCTTTTCCTTTTTTCTTCACTAGTTCTATTTGTTTAGGAAACAAAATCATGTATTTTTCTGCAATATTCCCTAGGATTATAGACCTTCCACAAAAATCTTCAGCAATCATAGGGTCTTAATTTTTAAACGATATGTCATGAAATCCAAAAATGTTCATCGTGATTGTGAAACCTAAAATAAAACTTTTTATTTGTTTATGAGATTGATTTTATTTTTTTTCTTCAGCTTGCTTCCAAATAAATTAGTGTTAATAACATGTTTTTGAAGGCCAATTATGTGTCCTCGTCCTACACATTAGAGGCACCTTTTCTTTGTCTTGAAATTCATATCTTCATTATTATTGGGTATAGGTTTCTTCATAGTTTTCTTAGGTCTCTTCTCCTTCTCACACCCCAACAAAGTATTTTCATCTTTTGTTCTTTCCCTCTTCATATGTTTTGGACTTATCATCACATCAACATGTGTGTAGTGTACGGTTAGTACATACCAACACTAATTATAATTCTGACCAATTATATTGTAATAAACATAGATGTATTCAAATAACCCAAATATATTCTTGATAGGTAAAGTCTTCTTTATCTATGAACTGTGATTAAATTATGTTGGATTTATCTTCACATCAGATCTACTCTGACTTAATAATATCCATCTATAGTTATCATGAATTAACAAATTATGACAAGATTCAGTGGCTCGATGCGCAAATTTCCAACAACACCAACACTATCCAACAAGTCATGCTTTATTTTACATTGATATAATTCGGTTAGTTTTGACATCTTATTGTTTTTAGATAGAATGATTTTTCATTTGATATCTTTTTAGTGAAAAATAATTCGTAATCTTCTTCATATAAAAATATGATGATATAATAGATTTTTCATTAGTATTCTTCTTCCATGATTGCCCATAATTATTTATCAAGCCCGTACTTATAGATGAAACAATATTAGTACAAAAAAAATATTCTGGATCAAGGGTAACTTGATTCAATGATCTAGAAATGGATTTATAATTATATATTTTTAGACACATTTTTCACTTGAATGGTTTTTTTCAGAAATAAGACTCCTTTTAGAATTTCCCCTGGTAGATTTTATGATCTCAGCATTATATAAAGTTTCATCATAGATGATATCTAGATTTCTCAACTTGATCTCAAACTCATGATATTTCAGATTTAGAGTGTTCTTATGGTCTTCAAGTGATTTCAACATATCTTAACATTATTTCATATTTTTTGAATTAAATTACATTTAAAGAAATTTCATGTTGATGAAATTTTTATCATCCTCAACAATTTTTAGTTTTTCATTCCCATCGACTGTTCATTTTCTGAACACGATCATCATGAATTTTACTTTCTATTAGTTTTGAATTATTTACCTCTTTAATTATATTTATCTTATTATCTAGATGGGATTATTTAACATATATGAAGGTTTTGTGTAATTTCTTCAATGCATGGAACACTTCTGTATTAACTAACTCAGTCACATCCTTATCACAATCATTCCTTTGTAATTCATCTTCAATAAAAGTGAGGTTTTCATTGAATTTAAATATAAACTCTTCTTTTGAATCTTCAACTTGGATGAATGTCTCCTCCTTGTCTTCAATTTACAAATGAGAGTCCTTGATATTCATGGTATCTTTATATGATTCCTCAAGAGTGTGAATCATCTCAGTATGGATCATTTTAGTTACTTCATCCACAAATATTTATTTTCAATAGTTACTCAAAATATGAGAAATGTTTATTGAAAAGTGATACAATTTCTTCATTTTCATCAATAATATTTGAAAGAAGTTTACGTCCTTGAAACTATTTTTCCAAGTCTTTCTCCATTCCCTCGGCTTCTTTTTCAAGATATGAATTTTCATCATATAGTCCCTTGATAAAATAAAATATATAGGTGACAACATTTATAGGATCATTCTTTAGATATATTTTGATTTGTGATTAAAATTCACATAGTGATTCAATAAATTATTCTTTATTACCACATGAAAATACAATTCAAAAGGATCTTTATCAACAAAATTAATATATAATGATGATAGAATACCATTATGATTACATTCATATTGTGATGAACCCCTTTTATTCATTGTCACAAGATTTGAACATGGAAAATGATTTGATCTTCACTTATAAAAAAATAATCCCTGAGGATGATCCTGCTTTCTGACCCAATATTTTGAGAGCTGTTATTTTTTTCAAAAAACAGAGAATCTTTGTGCTATTGTAACGTAAAGGGAAATCAATATCCATGAGAATTTTGGTTTCAGGATCTATAGAGTATTTTGTTTTCCTTCAACAAGAGAAATTCATTCCTGAAGATACTCCTGAATAAGAAGATTGATGAACCATCTGTTTTCATGAGGAATATCCAAAAATACATGAATGGTTTACCCAAAACCTTGTTGTGCTTCATGCAGGTGATCTTAATGGCCTAAAAATTGTGCATGATCACCCTTTTGTGCATTGTGAAGGCATCAGAATCATAAACCATCATGTTTTTACTAATAATACCAACACATCCCTTGTGTGTAAAAGACCTGTACACCTCTTTCATGAAGAAGAACAGTGAAATCCTCAATTTCATGAAGTGAAGGACAACATCCTCATATATCATGTTGTTGAGGTATGTAATATGGGAAGGTTTTTGTTTTTTGAGAAGGAGGAGTTTGCATGATGATGGGATGTATGTATATTCATGCAATCATGTTGATTGTTTAAAGAAACCCAAGTCCTTGTGTTTAATTAAAGAAGAGGCAGTATGTGTGTTCACATGTGAATAAAGAAGAAGAATATTTTAAAAGGTCTACACTCATTCATGTGAATATAATGAGTATAGTAGAAGTGAAGAACTGAATTGTGTGCTCGGTTTGTTTGAGAACACGTCATATTACATTAATGAACTCATGTGAATGAATTAAAGACAGATGAACCCTGTTGAAAGAGAAGAAGATAAAGGGAGAATAGAAAGAGGAGGTGCGTGCATGCCATGATTTTTTCCCATTAGGGTTTGCACACAAGAGGGAAGACGCGGATAGTGTATGCACTCTTGTACGCACATGCATACGTGGAAGCATTTAAATAAGAGAACCAAGACAGTGGTTGTACTTGTGTAAATAAGAATAAGAAGTTAATGAAGGGGAAGAGTATATTAAAATTCTACATGCATGATTTCATGTATACATGAAAAGAATAAAAGAGGATAATATAATTCTGATGATTCCATGTAAGCTGATCCTCAATGTTTGAACAATCACATAAGTTCATGGGATTATATACAAATGAGTAATATTTTTTATTCCATTTAGTTATTTCAATAAATAGGAATAAATAAGATGAATAAATGTGCATTTGGTTTTGCACTAAAGAAGACAGAAGAACTGGTTGGTTACTTTCTTGCTGCAAAGAATGTAATATGTGAAGAATGGAAGATTAATTATCACTGTGACGTCCAACAGATCTCAACTGGTGGAAGAATATATTGGTGTTTCAAACCCTTTTCAACAGGGATAAGTCTATATTTGGAGGAAGTATAATGAATTAGAAAGGAGAAGTAAGTTGTACTTGGTCATCACGAGTTCACGAAAGTACAATTGCTTCATTCCCCCCCCCCCATAAAAGTGTAGGAACACACACTATCTTAAGGATTGTTTTCTAAGACAACCCACTATAACCTGTTACTAAATTATATTGGAGAATCCATGTACTGGTCATACCCATACTTGGGAAAGATTTATCTTCCATTATTGAGTGGTTAACCTTATAAAAATATCATGTGCATATTTTTACTACTTTCATATTATTTCATGTGATAGAGAAAAGATAACAAGAGAATCAAGATCCTAACAGGTCAATAGGTACATGGATAAAAAGATCTGATTTGTTTAAAAATTCCCCAATACTGATTCACCCAACCTATTAGTGTTAGGCATATCCCAAACTAGTCCTCTCAATAAAAATGGACACTACATTCTCAAAGAAGATCTTAATTTTGTGGAATTATACTTCATACTCATTGTACATCTACCTTCTTGTATGAAAACCCAAATGGTAATTGTTTGTCAATTCACATATGTTTTCACACTTGGTTTTGTGTGAATAAAACTATAAAATTTATACTTCTTAATGCATGTAGTAGAACCTTCATTGTGAAGGGAATGAAGTAATGGGTTCTAAGTGATTTTTGAAAACTAGGGAGGCCTGTAAAAAACTCAACCATTTGTTAATATGATGAACACTTTCCCATTATAGGATCTCTATTACACTTTTCATTGAATTTTTTGTTCCATTAATGATAATGTTGAGTCCATTATGACATCTGTCAATGCGATGAACACTCCCCATTTATAGTTTCTCTCTTTATCTATGAATTGAGTCTATTGTTTAAAGAAAACAACAACTAAGTCCTTTGCGCCTCCTGTCAATGTGATGAACACATCCCCTTTATGGGTTACATATATTTCTTTTCATTAAGTCCATTGTTTCATGAAACTAGATGATGCGTTTACATTTTCATGACATATTCCAAAGTCACGGAATCCATGAGTGAAAGCAGGGAATGGGGCAGAAGCTCAATGGTCACCACAAACTATCATATTCTTTAAAACCAAATTCTTAAACCTAGGGCATAGATATCCATGCCCAATTCAAATATAATTTAGATGAATAGAGGAAGGGTGGAGATATTGGGGTCCCAATGTTGGGATGGAGTATACCGGTCCCCATGGTGATATGAATGATATTGGAGGGATATAGTATAATAAGGGAATATTATTATACCCTTTTTGATATTGGAGGTGAGTGAAATATAAATATGTCTGTATTTTTATTTTTTAACAAATTCATTTTACAAATCATCATGTATTTTTCTAGTGATTATTAGGGTATCGATGGTCATACTAGTATATCTTCTCTGGTTGTTACCACATATTAGACAATGGGTGTGGGATTGGGGAGAGGTGGACATAGGTAGTATTGGTTCATCAATAGTTTTAGGATATACTTGATATATTATGTCATGTTTTTTTCATTATAATACCTTGTACTGTAATATTTGTTAATATATATTCAACATTTTTTTAAAATGATATATCTATCATATTTTATCTCATTCTCCTATTACCAATGTATGAGGTTTGTTTTATAGTTGATTTCATTAAATGATTGGGGTCTTATTTTCTTTTTATCCCTCCACATGCATGAGATGGTGGGTGTTCTAGATGGATTGTGGCTTTGCTTCAGTGGAATGGTAGTGGTGAAATAGTTTTACATGGGACTTGATCATGCTCCTCCTTCATTTGGGATTTGTTGTGGCCGAATTAACCATGAAATGGATGTATGGGGGCCATATCAACCTCCTGATAAGTTACATGGAATCTGGGTTATTCTTAAGTGGAAAATGGCTCAACGACGAGCTTCTAGGATGGATAAAATTGTGATATATCATGTTATAGTGGTGGGAGAGTCATTGAGGGGCAGCTGCGAGTGGTAGAGGTTGTAGACTCGTTATGTCCGAGCTGTGGGGGACCAGAGTCATGTAGGACGATGAAATCCCAGTTTAAAATTAAAATTTCATCTATTATATTCTCACACGAAGAAAAGTAAAATGGGGACACAATAGATTATTATTCATTGTGTGGGAAGGACCTTATTAAAATGTCCATCTCTAATTCCATGCAGTATCAACCTAAATGAACAGATACTTCTCACACGAGCATGCATTTAGATTCCTTTCCCAGAGGATGGCTCTCTCTCCCATCTAGAACTTGTTTCACCTCTCATGATCTTGTCGAGTTAAAATAATTATTAGAAATTCTAAATAAATTCACAAATACCAATGGTACTTATATATATATATATCAATCAACATTAATGTTTAAATTTCTGTAATTTGTTAAAACAATGAATTTCCCGAGAATATACATGCATGAGATTTAATGTTGGCTCTCCAGATCAAGTAACTTCTTGTTGGTTTTCCTGTTTCAAAAAATAATACTAATTTCTAGAATATTTTATATACTAAAAATATATTTTAAATACTTGATAACTTCTGTGATGTATGAAATTATAGTGGTCAAAAGGATTTCACATAATAATCTCAACATGTTTCCAAAGATGATAAGAAAATAAGATCAAAAAATCTTACATAGGATTAAGAAGCTAGCTTGGGAAGAAATAAAAAGAATATTGTGAATAGAAAGCCTCCCAAGAAGGTATGAAATAATAATAGTGAGAAATCAATGGATTCTAAATTAAAGTAATTTAAGGGTAGTGAATCCAAAATTACTACTACGTGGGATGACACTCAGAAGAACCCATGTGGAAGATCCAAACTGCCACCCACATTTTCAAATTACATGTTAGTTATCTACCCTGATGATTTGAAAAAAAATGAGAAAATTGGAAGATGCACAAGGTAACTATAGTTAAAAAAGGGAAATGAAATAACCCTTGTGATGAAGAAAAATTTCATGAGTGTTTTTAAATAAAATTTAACTATTGAGTTAAAGAGGTTTGGTGTGAGAGATGCAAGAAATATGGTCACATTGTAAAAGGTTGTTTAACCATACTACTAGAACAAAAATCAGTCCTAAAGAGGTGTAACAATGTATCATAAATGATGTCTGTTAAGAAGAAAAATTACCCATTCTATGTAGAATTGGATTTGAAGATATCCATGTTTCCTAAACATAAATTACAACAGATGTTCATATTTGAAACCATAAAGACTAGAAGAAATGGAGAAACTTTTTTAGGAGATCATCTCTTCCTTTCTATTAATATTAACAAATAATGAAGTATCCACATTTTTACCTTAATAATTGAGTTTTTTATATTATAATATAGTTAATTGTAAGTGATGAAAGTTTTAGTGGGAGAAGGTGATAAGTACAAAGTATTTTCAATAATTGATTTCTAAGCTAGAGATGATACCATCCCTTAATTATTCCTCAATTGATATTAAAATACTAATATTATATAGTTTCATAATTGAGTGTTTTAAATAATGTGACGCACAATTCCAGATAGCCAGGATAAAGATGGTTCCATCTTTGTTTGATCTTATTTCTTGGTATTTTATAGAACAAATGTTCTAGAAGATCATCCTTGGTAAAGTTGTGATTGTTTTCCAATATGCACTATCACAAGTTGAAGACCCATTTTGGTGAATTCTCCATACTATAATTTTTTGAAATGGTATATTTATGAGATCAACCAGTATGAAGATAATGAGAAATGTTTCCCTTGAGGTGGGAACCAATAAAAAAATTCCCAAAATTTTTATTTCAATTAGTATCAAATTATATTATTGAAGAAATATCTTGAAGGTAAAGTCATTGGAAATGGTATGTCAAACTTAATCTCTCATCCTGGGTTATCAAGAAAATTAAAAAGGGTATAAATTAAGCTAATCTATATTTTATGATATGTGGATATCCCCCATAGTCTATTATCCTACCTATTGCACTTGAATGATTCAGGTATATTTGTTGGATTGAGTGTAGAAGTTTCAGGTTGATTGTTTTTAAAAAGATTAATCTAAATTTAGAAATTTTATTCTAGATTGAAAGTTAATAGTCCTTTAATACAAGTATATGGGTTCTAATTTCTTATGGTTTCGTGATTATTTGGTAAAGGGAAACATTATTTTATAAATTAGATCCTCTTGTTTTCTACACTGAGCATAGCTCAAGTTGACTGAGAGTGAAATTAGTGATGGCACATTGATTAATTATGGAATGATACCCTCTTTTCATATAAATTTTTTATTTCTTATCAATAAGGGGTAGAGGAAGTGAAATTAATGTTTGAATGTTAAAGGGGGGATATAAGATAATGGTTCTAAATATTTAAACATTCATTTAGAACTGAATGTATTTCCAAAAAATATAAAGGGGAGATTGAAGATCCAACTTTGTGTATAGATTGTTTTAATTTTCAAATAATTTTGATTGGTTGACAATTATCATCAATGAAATAGTAATATTAAATTGATTTCAACATGATGAACAAGATCAATGTTAATGTACCTTATATGAAATCCTCATGTTTTGAAATTCCAACAAATATATGAATGGTTTGAAGACTTTGAACGTTATGGTGATGTACGGAGAATTGTTATGGATTCCATCATGATGATTCCTAGAGAATAGTTTTGGATTCATTCATCGTTATTCCTAGATAATATTTATGGATTTAGGGTATTAGAAGTCACACTTGAGAAATTATCATTGTTTTTCACTCTGATGATTGATGAATTGATCAAATGTTCAGAATACATGTGTCATAAGTGAAACATTTTTTACATCAATGAATAAGGTTGATATTTTGTTCATTGGGATTGAAATTCCAAAAATTAGAGAAGAAGAGGAATTAAAGGTTAGACATTCCTTTAATGTTTCATGAGAACCATGAAACTGTTAACTTGTGGAACATTGAGATCGTAGATTTCATGAAATAGAAAAATGCCATATAATTTGTGAAAGAAGGGTTAAAGATAAATAAATTGTTAGGTGGATTTATATTTGAAGAGAAATTGTGATGGGATTAAAGAATTGTATGCTACAGTTATATGTGTGTATTTTTCCATTCATTTCATACTGAATTCCATTATATACTTGGTTTTTTAACTATGTATGTTTTGGGTGTTTATTTAAAATAAAGTATAGCCTACTAAGCTAACCAGTCAGCCTCAACCAATTGCTTATATGGGACAATGGGTCTATCACATGAAAAGGACGCTGGTGAGGCTAGATCACATGTTTCAGGGAGTGTCGTGTGTAATCACTGGTCACAACTAAACTCATGCATGATATGGTCCAATATCCTATAAAGATGTTGGCACATAGAATTCCCATAGAACCAGTATGGGGAAATACTAGTTGGGGGAGAGGTGAATTATGAGTGTCTCCCCGCATCCCTTGATTTATATATAAGGGATAAAGTGATAGATATTTCAATGTTAGATTGGTTTTTAGGAACATTGTTAACTGGTTTAAATAATTGAAGTGATTAGGTTTTTTCAGCTCCCCAATGCCCGGTTGATTTAAAATCACGTTGTCTTGATTGATCATCCAAAATAACCTTTTCAACTCTATATAATTGAATACTCACTACACATTGTTCTTTATTTCCCTATTGAGATTACTTATTCTGAGGATTCATGTTATTCCTAGAATCAACATGGATTACTCTATTCTGATAATGAGAGGTATTCTATTTCCATCCCCAATTGAATCATACAAAAACTATAAAACATGGTATTTTTTCCAAACACCTAACCTCAGAGCACTACGACAAAAGCATGGACGAGTCCCCGTATAATTACAAGTATTGAATTATCTAAGTGGTTTCTTTCACTCTCGATGCATGTGGTTGAAGGAACCACATTGAAAACATCCAAATATTCTCTTTGGTTTTGGTGGAAGGTTTAGTGATCTAGAAGTATAATTTTGGGTCATACTCCAACCTTGGAAATATGTTTCCCTATTTCATTTTCTCCCATCAATAGATTTCCCACCATTTTCCATAGTTATCAACATACTTCCTCCACATTTACCTCCTAAGATGTCTCTATCATCCACCATCACTCTGTTGACCATATATGTATAATCCATTATACAGAGCTTGAAAATCTTCAATAAAATTTCTTGCATTGGTGTCGATTCCAAAATTTTATCCATGAAGTATGAAATCACATAAAATTAATTTTTAAATCCAAAGAAATCTAAAATTTATACACAAACTCTATCATGTAAACATTCTCCAACTTTGGACAGAAATATTCCATCATTCACTGAATTCTGAATTTGCAAGGATAGAATTTTTTTAACATTTCATTGAAATCATCCAATTCCATACATTGGTCTAGTATAGTCTAAATTGATAAATAAAATCATTGTAATTAATGATCTTTCTATATATACATCTCCAACTTGACTTTATACTCTTCTAGTGTGCTAAGGAAATCAATGGATTGATTTATCCTATTCTACCACACCTCAGCCTTCTCTATCCCTCAATCACCCCAGAAGATGGATGGATTCTACTTTAATTATTTTACACAATGATCCACTTTCATTGTTTCATCCAATATATTCCTTTTATCCACATCATTATAAGTTTCCACTATACTCTATAGCAGCTATCGGTTCCCCCATGTCATAGGTGTAACCACATTCTTAGCAGCTTCTTAAATTTGGTTTCTACGCACAACAACCAGGATTCATTTTCTAGAAAAACAAAAAACCCTATAAGTAATTCTCTGTAGGAACTAAGGGCATAAGCATTTCAAATTCTATCCTATATAAATTATTACAAAATATATAAAAAATTCATCATTCTCTACATTCGATTTTTTAAAAAAATTCCACCATTCTTTTGAAAATTAACCCATTTTAAAAATAACCCAACCATTCTCTTTTCAAAATCTCCCATTGATAAACAATTTCAACATTTTTTAAAGATCAGCCCATTTATATCAAATCTTAAATCATTAGTCAAAATTAAATATCCACTATTAGTGGGATGTTATTTCTATAATTCATGTCATGATCTTCTCATTGGCTATATCCATGACAATGATATTACATTACTATAAGTGTTTCCAAAACACCTATGTACCCAACTCCCTAGTAACTTTATGTTAAATATAAAATGGTTAACTATGTATTTTTATTATATAAATTTTAATTCCTAAAAATACTATTAATTTCTACCAACCTGACTCAATAAAGATCATGGATGAATTTAAACTCCAAAATTGACACTAGTTAAACCAATTGTATGTCAATGACTAAAACAACCAATACCACTTTTTTAACACAAATATTCGGATTGAACAAGACCCATAATACTCGTAACATCCCGCCCCACCACATTGGCTTGTGTCGAGGTGGAATTCAAACTTTGAATTATGAAACATTCCCAAGGTGCCAAAGGATGGAGATAAATTTCAAGGGTTTCAATACAATTGGTGGATTATTTTCCCATTGAAAATAAGAAAAACACAACCACATATTCCATAACCAAAACCACTATATTATTCTTGATGATAATGTAAAATAACTCATGTTATACCATTGATACCAAAATAAATCTAAAAAATAGTACCACAATAGAATACTACTAACATAAAAGTACAGAGTGGAAAAAATTCCAATAGAATCATAGAAGAATTCAATGATAGGACTCCAAGATCCAACTCCAACATCATGTATCATATATAACTACTAATGATGTGTGATGCATTCCATTTACTTGTTTCTCAATAAATAAAATCTGAAAAATCACCAAAGTAACACAGAATGGGTGAGTAATAAAACTTAATATATTTCCCCCAATGATTTCCCTAATCATGAAATAAGGATAGAACAAGTTAGCACAATTATATTAAAATAATTGCATGTTCATATTCTTTAAAAATCCATTTAAAATTATTGAAAATTTCTAAAGGCATGGGAGTGGAATCCCAAATGCATTTATGCATGGGATTTAATGATGGATCTCTCAATTCGGGCTCAGTTCACCTCATGTTGGCTTGGATAATTAAAATTATAATCATGAAGTCTAAATAAAATTCCAAATATAAATATATCATTTTTATCAATTTAAATAAACAGTAATGTTTCTATTGAAATTTTACTTAATTTGATACAAAATAGTCTCATGTTCATATTCATTAAAAATCCATTTAAAATAATTGAAAATTTATAAAGGTATTGGAGGGAATGAAAAATGCCTCTATGTATGGGATTTAATTCTAGCACCCCTAACATAAGCTCGGTTTACCACATTTCATCTGATTATAAGTTGGGTCAGGCAAAAAATTTTATTCATCAGTTCACAACACATTTATATTATTGTTTTCGGTAGAGGAAGGAGATTGTGAAGCTTTTAGTTTGCTACTGGTAAGAGGTAAGAAGATATATGTTCATGGTGCTAAGAAAGTAGCAATGTTATGAATAAGTTTTTGGAAGAACAATGTAGAACTGTGACATCCAATAGGTGTCAACAAGTGGATGACTCTCTTGGTGTTACAAACCTTTATAGAAAAGGATATTGTCTTCAAAGGTAGTATAAAGATAAATCTTAGTTTTTTACAACATTCCCAGTCATTTTAATATACTGAATTGAATGTGAAAAAGTATTTCCCACTTGATATAACCATATTTAAATTATTACATTCTTGAGGTTGCGTGGTCAGGATTAATTTATAGACCATTAAAAATAATAGATACTCATAGGGAGTGGGCAGACCTTTTAAAAATGTCACGAGGTTGTCTTTACTTCATTAATATTCTTACATGCGACAGGTAAAAGAGAATAATAGAATCGATTTACTAATAGGTCAAATAGTTAAAGGGGTAAAATGTGGAATTGGATTAAAATGTATACAAAACTAATTCACCCCATATCAGTGTTAGGCATATCCCAAATTGTTCCTTTCACATGTATTGAGGAAAGGTTCACCTCTGTTAAATTTTCTACAGTGAAATCAACTCACATTTGAATACTTGATTCTGATTCTTAACTCAAAAATTAATTGTAGTTTTAGTGAATATTTAGTTACCTCTGAGAAAAATTATATATATATGAAGGCCATGATGAATAGGAAAAATAAATAAAATATAATTTTAATGAATAAGTCCCTCTTATCAAAATAAGAGGAAGTACCTATTTCTCTATGCCTTTCTGAAAATGAATACATAGCCGAGTTAGAAATTAATGAGAAGGTGGATCAAGTTTACACCATGAATATTGATAAACTTCCCACCTCCAACCATCATGAGTTATGTGTTAGTACATTTATAAACATTCCTCAAGAAGGAAGTACTATAACAAGTGGTGATGATGATCAATCTACGACTTATCCAGAATTATCATTTGATATATTAAGATGTATTATGCATGTTATTTCTAAATAAAGATAGTCTGTTGTTTGTGGAGTCATTAACAACATGAATTAAGATATCACCCACCTGTAAGAATAAGTAATTGTTTTAGAGAATAGCTTGTAAAAAAATTGGACTATCTAAAACTCTCCAGATAGGTTGGAACATTTGATGAAACAAATAGGGATCTTGAAATAATTTCCAAAAAATTGATCAAAGATGATGAACAGAAAGGGGGAGTTAAATGACTCTAGAATTATTTACCGGTGAACATAAAGATAAATTGAAATATATAACTGATTTCAAGGGTTTATAATTGGATGAAATATCCATGAAGATTGAGGAACCTGACTCTTTGATTCAGGACAATTTTAAGCCACCTGAAGATAAAGTTGAATGAATGAAGATGTGTTGTGAAGAGAAGATTATTACAACTGAAGAAAAGAAAATAATTCCCAATAGGAAATGTCTATAATTGGTAGCTCAATTGTCCAATCATAAGAAGACTCATATTGAAACTTCATAAAATGATATAGATGGTAATGGTTCTCAATATTGATTTGAGGATTCTAAGGATAAAATACCTCTCATATGTGGTAAGAAGATCATGACTTCCTTTAATGATCTATCACAAGAAGCTGAGTAGAATCATGTAGCATTTATACCATATTTTATGAACGTTACTAGATGTATTATCATGAACATTGTAGTTTTTTTTAAAAAATGAACAAGTATGGATGAATAATGATTATAATAAACCTACAACTCTGGCTAAAGTGGATAGGAATTAATTTGTGTAATTTTTTCCCAACAGACAGAAAAAAAATCATAAAGAAGACCCAATAGTTTGATATATAAGATATCATGAAATCAATATTTGTGGGTCAATGATGGTTATTCAATACATTTTCGCATTGTGCATTAAATTATTGTTACAATTCTCAAAATTTTAAATCACAAAGGAAGACTATCTTATGGGGGATGAATCCATAGAATATGTGGAAACATCCACAGGTCCAGAAGCATCTCTATACTGTAAACAAATTTGGAATTCTTGATAACATTGGTGATGTATGAAATGGTAGAGGTCACATGCTTTGTAAAAGATCATCTCAACATGTATCCAAATATGATAAGAAAATAAGATCACCTAATTTTACTTGGAATGAAGAAGAAACCCTAGGAAGTAATCAGAATAATATTGTAAATATAAATCTTCCCAAGAAGGTACCAATGTATAATTGTGATTAAACCGTGGATTCTAAATCAATGATGTTGATGTCTAGTGAATCCAAAAGAACTACTAAGACATATGAAACTCAGAAGAACCCATATTGATGATCCAAACATGCACACAAAATTCCTAATGACATGTAAGATATATGGCCTAAGGATTTAGATAGAATCATAAAAATTGAAGATATAGAAGCTAATGATAGTGCAAAAGGGAATGAAAATATTCCACATCATGAAAAAAATCATGAGGGGTTTTCAAGAAAATGAAACTATTTTGTTAAGGAAGTTATATGTGAGAGAATAAATAAATATGGCCACATTTCCAATGTTTGTTTATCTCACTACTAAAACAAGAAACAATCCTCAAGATATTAAAGTCCACGAAACATGTGAATGGAATTTATTTTTTTTCAATGATTTTCATTGGTGGAAAATGATTATCAATACAATTAAATGATTACATTGATGTCAATTTGATAAATAAGTACCAATGTTAATGGAGCTTGGATGAAATACTCATTTTTTCAAAATCCATGGAACTTGTGAATGGATTGAAGACTTTGAATTTCATGGTGTTAACTAATGAATTTTTGTGGATTCCATCATAGTGATTCTTGGATAATTGTTTTGGATTCCTTCATGGTGATTCCTACAGAATTGTTATGGATTAATATAATTGGACATCATGCATGAGAAGTTCTCTATTTTGTTAACTATTAAGATTGATGAATTTAACCTGAGTTAAAAATACACATGTCATAAGTGAAATATTGTTTACAATAAAGAAGAAATATGATTTGTCTTTCTTTGGAATTTATATTGCAATAATTAGAGAAGAAGATGAAATTAAGGTCATGAAATATTATAATGTTGAATGAGAACCATGAATGTTTTATCATGAGTAACATTGAGATTATAGTTCACATGAAGGATAACCATTCCATATAATTAGTGCATGATGGATTAACGATGAAAAAATGGTATGATGGAATTATAATTGAAGAGTAATTGTGAAGGGATTGACGATTTTCATAATTGTGTTATAATCGTGGAGGTGTCCATTCATTACATAATGAATTCCATTATATACATGGTTTTTTAACTAAGTATCTTTTGGGGGTTTATTTAAAAAGTCTAGAAAACCTAGTAAGTTGGTCATCCTGCCTCAACTGAGAGCTTATGTGGAACACTAGGTCGACCGATCCAGAAGGAGGCTAGCCAGACCAGCTCCCAGGTAGCATGGAGTACCGTTTTTAAGCCATGGGCATGCCCAGAGGCATGCATGCTGTGGGACAATAGCTCGCAAAGAAGTGGGTGAAGATCACTCCCACCGAACTAGTATGGGGAGGTACCAGGAGTGGGAGGGGATATTTCCAAGCCTCTCCCCATAGCTCCTGATTTTTATATCATTTAGAAACTAGGAGAGGATTCAACGTGGGACATGTTTTCATTTACACTATTCATCTTTTTAAATAATTGGAATGATCATGTCTGTTAATTTCATCTCTCTCCTTACTGATTTAAATTCACACCATCCAAATTTATCATCCATAATAACATTCTCATCTCAATATGACTGCTTACTCGCTTCACTTTTTATTTATTTCCCTATTGATATTTCACTAAATATGGAGTCATGGTATTTATGGAATCAACCCAGCTAGAAATATTACACTAATGATATGTATTCTTTTTCATTCAACCCATCGAAGCATATGACATCTGTGAAACCTCAGATTTTTCACAAACACCAGACCCCGCAACACTATGAGAAAAGCATAGATGATGCCCCATATAATTGTAATTGTGACATGCTCTGGGGGCACTGTTCAATATAGATTCTGGTGGTCAAAAGAACCACATAACAATCATCCAAATTTTCTCTTGGGTCTTGGAGGAAGTTTCAACAATCTAGTTGTCTCCTTTTGGGTCACACTCCCACCTTGGATATAGGTGTCCCTATTCTGCTTGCTACCATTATTAGAGTTCCCATCATTTCTTTTAGGAATAAACATATTTCCTATAACCATACCTCAAGAGATTCCTATTTCAAACATATTTTTCTACTGACCATATCTTTATAATCTCTTATACAGGGAATGACATTATTTGAGTGAATTTCATTCCTCATCAACGATTGAAAAATGTTTTCAGTCAAATACACACTCACAAAGACATCTGGTGTGAAGCATAATAAATTATAAAAATTAGTTGTATAATCTATCACATAAGGTTTCTCCTACTTCAGGATGAAAAATTCCACCGTTCGATGAATTATGATCATTTGAGGATATAATTTTTTGTTGAACAATTCATTAAAATCCTCCCATGCCATGACTTGTTCTGGTTTATCCTGATGTGCTAAATCCCACCATTGGCATGCAAGATCTTCCAGCATATACATCAAAAACATGACTTTTAACTCTGTTGGTGTGCCAAGAAAATCAAAGATTAAATTAATTCTACATAGCCACAACATATCCTTCTCTAGAACAAAATTACACAAGAATATGGTTCGATTCAACATCATGGTCTAGATAGAATGAACCACTTTTTTTGGTTCATCCCGTTAGTTCCCTATATCCACAGATTGAAAATCAGAGACTATAATCTGAACCAGTTATTGTTTAACCTGTGGTTCAGGTGAAACCACATTCTCATCAACATATTAAAGTTGGATTCTATGATTCCTATCGAGTTATATTTTCTAGAAACATTAAAAATTCCACATGTATCACTCTCTAAAACTGAAGGCATAAAAATTTAAAATTCTATCACATACCAAATATCAAAACAATTCCTTCCAAAATTAATCATTTTATACATTAAACCATTTTTAAAAATTACACCTTTATTTTGATAATTAACTCATTTCCAATATACCACAACCATTCTATTTTCAAAATCACCCATTTGAAAACAATTTCATATTTTTTTGAAAATAAATACATTTACAGTAGATCATTATTCATTACTCAAATTGAAATAGGCACTTCTAGTGCGAATTCATTTCCACAATCAATTTTATAATATTCCTTTTGGATAAAAACATTAAAATGATATTACACTCCTATAAGTGTTTCCAAAACACTTATATTCCTAACTCTATGGTTGCTTAAAGTTTAACATAATACATTTAGCTTCGTCTTTTTATGCTCTGCATTTCACGTCCCGACAATCCTACTCCTTTTTTACCAACACGGATCAGGGAATGAACTAAAATAAATTTCAACTCCAAAATTAGCACAACTTATACCATCTGTAATTCAAGAACCGAACAAGATAATTCAACTTGTTGCACAAAAATATTTAGACCAACCAAGACAGATTACACTTGTAACATCCCTCCCCTCCTCATTGGCTTGAGCTGTGGTAGAATTTCACCTTGGCATTAAGTGACATCCCCTAGGCACCAAAGGCTAAAAATAAATTCCAAAGGGTTCAATAAAATTGGGGGATGATTTTCAAATTGAAAATAAAAAAAATCACAAACAAACATTCCATAACCAAAACCACTATATGATTCATGATGAAAATGTAAAACAACTCAAGTTACACCATTGATATCAAAAACAAACTAAAATAGATAACTGTACTATAAGACTTCTAACACAAAAGTAAAAAATGGAAAATAAAACCAACAATGACTCATAAGACACTAAATACATTACTCTAAGGTCTAACTCCAACTCCATGTGTCAAAGAGAACCACTAAATAAATTTTATTCCTTCCATTTACCTATGTATAAATAAAAAAAATATGAAAAATTTTAAATTTTCAAAATCTTGGGAGAGTAATGACACTCAACATAATTACCTTAATGACATCCTAACTCATTCCACTAGGATTAAACAATTTAGCACAATTCAACAAAACAAATTATATAAATAAATTGGGAAATGGTTCCATTGTTTAAATCAAATCCATGTAGTTTCACACAAAAATTGATTTCCGAAAAAAACAATTTTCCAAGTAAAACGCACAAATAATTCTTTAAACCATATTACATTCCTTTTTAGTATACCTATTTCATTGTTCACAACACAAACATCCATGCAGTATTCTCTGATAGTTACATACTCATGAAAGTTTCTCATTCATCCACTATGTCATCACTAAGTGGCCAATCTCCTTGTTCCTCAATGACACACACCCCTTATCCAGGGTCATTTCCCTTTTAACCTAATGGAACACACCCCTTATTCAGGGTCACATCGATAGAATAAATTCACACAAACCATGTATGCCAAAACCATTTTAAAGATACCAAATCATTCTATTTCAATAAAACTATTCCATTATAGAAAACCGTTCTTAAAATATAATTTCCCAAATACAACAAATCCATATTTCAAAATCATCATTTTAAAATCAATAATCAAAGCCCTTTACACAACAAGATTCTATAAAACCAAAAATCTTAACTAAATAGGGTTTAAACCATGATTTTCACAAAAGTTTCCCCAAAAATTTCAATCAATTTAAATAATTTGAAACTAATAATTAATGTTATAATAATTTGAGTTGAGAGTGAATCCACCTACCTTGGTTGTTTTGGATAAAATGAATAACATAATTAAAACGCCAACAATATCCGGATGAATCTCAAAAAACCCACCTTAGATATCATCCCTTTGATAAAATCTTCCAAATATATCCATTATTGGAGTAAAAAACCTTGTATTTGTCCAAAATAGAGTAGATTTATGAATCCAATAGAGGGAGGACAGTATATTAATGAAAACGATGAAAAGTACCACAAATGAAGAGCATACAAGGAAATCGGGCTTCATCGTACCAAGAAACGCCTTCGGATCACCTCCAAATTTATGGGGAAAGAATGCTCGGCCATTAGGGGGAATAAATACTATGTTTTTAAAGACCCGTAAATTTAAAGGAAATTTTTTTTCTTAATTTTATTTGGAATTTTACAAGAACGCAGTTTCTGACGGCGCCTGATTACGAGGCCCGGTGTGCCCGGAATCATTTTCCGAAGTTTGGCTCGGGTACGTTCAGTGAACGGACGAGCGGGTTTTTCTAACATTTGAATCGGTTCCCGGAATCGAATTCTGAGGGCACCGATAAAATCGCAAAGCCGGTATTCTCTTAGAAACGCCTCTTCCGGAGTTGCGTTTGCTCGGGTGTGGTTTCTAATTTTCGGGCTTAAAGTTAAGAAATAAAATAATTTTGCGACAACTTTATTTTATTTCACTTAAGCCACTTGGAAGCCACTTGAAGCCACTTAAAGGCGGCTTGAACTGAGTTGAACTGGATAGGATGCTATCCAGAAATATCCTACCCCCTTGGTAGGATATTTGTGAGGTGGGGCCCGCACGAGCCCCGCCGTTTCTTTCCGCTAAGAAACGCACCCGTGAAAACCTGTCTTAATGAAAGTCAAATGACGCGTTTTCTAAATTTTTAACAGACCATTAAATGGGATGTTTCTTTCTTGAATTAAATGGGCTGTTTCTTTCGTGAATTAAATGGCCTGTTTCTTTCGTTTAAGTAATTCAACGAATTAATTCAGTCGTTTCTTAACCGGTTTCGTGTGTTGGCATATTAATAAAATAAGACCAACCTAAAAATCCTTTGAAAAGATTTGAGAGGATCCCTGTTTCTTCAGCTCCCTCGCAAAGAACGCGAAGAACACGAAGAACGCAAAGAACGCCGAACCCAGAAATCGACGACGCCTTCGTCCGAGACGTTCTTCCGATACCCAATCTCCGATCTCTGATCACCGACCATTCGAGGTGAGTGCTTTCGGATTTCCGCTCAAGGTTCTTTTCTTTTTGGTTTTTAACACATATTTAATAAATTATAATTTAAATCTGTTGTTCTTGGTTCATTGAGTTCACCGACTCAACGCCAGTTTCTGCGACGACGCGACGCCTTCCCGCGACGACGCGACGATCGATCTCTTCCGCGACGATCTCTTCCGCGAAGAACGTCCGCGCACGACGATCATCAAGGTAGGGACTTCATTATGGGAATTACCCCTTTTTTTAAATTAATTCCCATCTTTGTTTCTTTAAAAATTAAAGAACCAGATTCAAGGAAACAATTTTATTTTTATTAGAATTAAAATTGTTGGTTTATGTGTTGAACAAATTCTCCGGGTTGTTTATTTCTAACGCTGAGGGTGCGGGCCAAACGAACACGGCCCGACGACCCTCCGCCGTTCTTGTTTTGTGCGGATTTGACGGTCGACGACGGAACGTGCCGCAGCGGACGTTTGACGATCCCGCAGTAAAGAACGGATCCCGGGAGGAGCAACGGCGCAGACGGGATGGAAAATGGGCCACCGGAGCGACGCCGGCGGCCCGCGGAAGTTGCCGGCGGCGCGGGTCACCGGCACGGCGGCGCCCCGGCGCGCCGCCGGACGAAATCCACCGCGGCTGAAGCCGCGGAGGCGGCGGCCAACGGACCCGCGGCGCGCGGGTCCTGTTCGTCCAGGTGGACGCAGCTCAGCGCGTCCGCGGTTCGCCTGCGCGGCCCGCACGCGGGCCGCGGTTCTTCCTCAAGCCGTGGGTCAGCGCCCGCGGCTTCCACCGGCGCCGCTCGGCAAGGCCGAGCCGGCCGAGCCAGACCGGCCTTGGCCGGGCCGGGCCGGGCCCGCCGGGTCAGACCCGGGTCGGGTCGACCCGGGTCGGGCCGACCCAGGGGGGGTCGGGCCGGGTCGGCCCAGGCCCGTACCCCCATATTCGGACGTTTTCGTTCACACGCCCGTATCGTGAGCTTCGTGCCTCCAAACGACTCGCTGTCAGCGGCAACGCGATCCTTGGATCGAGACGGTCGTTTCGGTATATCGCAGTCAAGGTTTCGGAATACTTTGATTTCAGCCGGGTTGGTTCGTACACGAGACCAACCGGGCCCTCGGAGCGGAAACGCTCATATCTTGAGCTACGGACGTCCGATTGACGTGCCGTCAGCTTAGTTGAATTCCTCTAAGTGAGACGGATCTTTTGGCATACTCCGCCCGATGTTTGGACGCAGGTGGAGTGCGGTCGGGTTGGTTTTGCCTTAAAAACCAACCGGGCCCCTGGGACGAAAATGCCAATATCTCTCAGACTGGGCGTCCGATTGACGCGCCGTCTGCGACGTTGAGTTCCTGTTGACGATACGGAACTTTTGGATACATCAACTTCGGACTTCGTGTCAGTTGATGTATCAGTCTCTCGGCTCGTGGAGCGGACCCTCCCGAACGACCTTGCTGTGTGCGGGAACCCTAGGCTGGTTGTGACTGCTACTTCGACAGCGACGACTGTGCAGAGATCCTCAGTGGACTGCGGCGACGACTGTGCAGTGATCCTCTGTGGACTCCGACGACGACCGTGCAGAGATCCTCAATGGACTGCGGCGACGACTGTGCAGAGATCCTCAGCGGACTGCGACGACTCCTGCACTCAGCAATCCTACGTGGATCAGTGCTTCAGGTCCTGCGTGGGCCTGGTCCTGTGTGGGCCCGATCCTGTGTGGGTCCGATCCTGCATGGGTCAGCGCTCAGTGGTTCTGTGTGAGCCAGCGCCTACAGGTCCTGCGTGGGCCCGGTCCTGTGTGGGCCCGATCCTGTGTGGGTCATCTCTCAGTGGTTCTGTGTGAGCCAACTTCTACAGGTCCTGCGTGGGCCCGATCCTGTGTGGGTCACTGCAAGGTTAGTACCTATCGATCCTTCGTGGGTCCGATGACTTAGATGGTTCAATGATCATCTTTATCGTCATCCGAAGAAGTATACATGTGTGAGCTGAATCTTGTGTTACTCCCCTTTGTGGATTGTGTTGAGCTATCCTGTGTGGATTTACTGTTTACTCTCCTTTGTGGATTGTGTTGTTCTATCCTGCGTGGGTATGCGTTTTGCTTTCCTGTGTGGACTGGGTTGTGCTTGGGCTCGGACGTTGGAGCCGAACGGAAATTGAAGACTTAGTTATATGTATGGGCATATACCTAAGCCGTGTCAGATGTTACTTCGTGATTGTATCTTTCCTTTGTGGATTATCCTTTGTGGATTTCGGGAGACCTTCGGGGGTCTTGGGGTCCCTACTGAGTAGCTTATACTCATCCCTGCACGGGTTATGCCCGCACTTCGTGGTGTTGGTTGCTAACGACGGACAGCGCTGATCGTGGAGGAGGCGTGCGGAGCAGGACAGTACCTGGAGGTGGACCACTGGGCGGGACGTACTCGGAGCGGTTAGGTGGACCCGAGGAGCAGTGGAGGCTATCTGTACCCACCCTTCAGGTGGGACTTCCGGAGGACGGCTCGACGCTGCAGATTTCCCTTTTCAGTTGTTGTTTTTCCTTTCAGTTGTA
The DNA here is from genome assembly GCA_963277665.1 of Viscum album. Classification (NCBI taxonomy): domain Eukaryota; kingdom Viridiplantae; phylum Streptophyta; class Magnoliopsida; order Santalales; family Viscaceae; genus Viscum; species Viscum album. The sequence goes on along the minus strand of OY728151.1, from coordinate 1,586,352,850 downwards.
CTTTACAGTTGGGCTTGTATTTCCGGCCCCTTTTTACTTTCAGCACAGCTTGTACAGTTTTACTTAGTGTTTACTTTTCCGCTTTCTTACTCTGTGGTGCTTGTTTACTTTTCAAAGGCAATGCCTTCCTTTTTTGTTGGGATTTACGCCTTGGTGCTAGTCGCCAGCCCCTGGCCTATGGAAGGCAGGCTTGGGGTAGTCACGACACGGGCCCCGAGGACGGGTCGTGACAAATTGGAATCAGAGCGGTCGGTTCTACCGCAGACTCTGATCTTTCTTCTATTTGAAGCAATAGTGTTTAGTGTATTGAGTGTGGTTATCAGTCCAGGGAGTCCAGTGTTGGTGCGGCGGCCGACGTATCCATACACCAGGACCCTGACTTCTGATTTCCGACTTAATGCACAAAAACATTGATTGCATGTGTGTTTCAAGTTTTCTTTGTGATTACTTGTGTCAGCTCACCAGGTATACTGTTCTGACCGTGGCATACTGGTTTCCTTTTCAGGATGGCACGACGACAGCAGCCAGCTAGGGCTCCTAGAGTAGGGCGCGACGACAGCCCACCGAGCGACGAGTCCTCGGTACAGGGCCCGTTGACAGTAGAGGCACCGGCGGTACCTTTACCCACCGAGCCCCCAATGCTTCTAGCACTGGCAGCTGACGACGCACGACGCCTCGGAGCTCTGCATGAGTTCTAGCGCCAGCGACCACCCAGGTTCCGTGGGGAGTCGGACCCCCAGGCAGCCGAGGACTGGCTGGAGGCGGTCGTCCGGGTTTTCAGGCTAGTGAGGACACCGGCAGACCTCATGGTGATCCTCGCGGCGAGCCTACTGCACTCAGCAGCCGGACGCTGGTGGAGCCTGATGCTCCAAGTACACGATGAGGCCACCCTCATCTGGACGGACTTCGAGAGCCTCTTCCACTTAGAGTTTGTCCCGGCCACCCTCTGAGTGGTGCGCATCCAGGAGCTTCTTCAGCTGCGGCAGGGCAGCTTGACGGTCGCTCAGTACGCGGCGAGGTTCACCGACCTTTCTCGGTACTCGACAGACATGGTACGGGACCCCTTCTTCCGGGCCCGGACTTTCGAGCAGGGTTTGAGACATGAGATCAGGGCATTGCTGATCTCCCTCAGCATCCCGACCTAGGAAGGAGTACTGGAGCGAGCCCTCCTGATCGAGAGCTTCCTGGCTGAGTCCACAGTGAGACCTACCGCAGGGCGGCAGATAGCGGAGTCTTCGGCAGCTGGTAGCCGGCGGATGACTTAGGGTTCTAGGCGGACCAGACCTTCCGGCAGGCGACCTCGGGACGCTGGCTTAGCATCGCAGGGCACCCGGCCCGGAGCCAGCCTTCCGAGAGGCAGACAGTGCTACGAGTGCGGCGGGCAGGGCCACATGGCTCGTGACTGCCCGACCCGTCGTACTGAGGGGCAGCAGACGGTGGAGGGACCACCCAGGCAGAGGTAGAGGGTCGACCGTGGCAGTCCGCAGGGAGGAGGCGGATGAGGCAGAGGAGCTGGCCGAGCAGCAAGTGGTGGGCGACGCTTTGAGGCTCTACCAACACCACCACCAGGAGGCCTGCCCCGACCACAGGGAGCTGGCGGGCAGAGATAGGCTCAGCTCCAGGCAGTGGAGGCCTATGACCACGGCGCGCCAGAGATGATTCGAGGTACAATCTGTGTCTATTCCACCCTTGCTGCAGTTCTGATAGACACAGGAGCGAGTCACTCTTTCATAGCCACTGCCCTTGTTCGGAGCTCGGAGATTCCGACAGAGCCGTTGGCTCGATCCTTACGGCTAGAGACTCCTACGGGAGCAGACTCGACGATTACGCACTGGTGCCGGCAGTGTGAGCTTACTTTAGGAGGCGAGAGCTTCGGCTGGGATCTTCTTGTAGCAGCGTCGGGGCCTTACAACGTCATCATGGGCATGGATTGGTTATCTACGGTCCATGATCAGATTGACTGCATTAGGCGCAAGGTGCGCTGTGTGCGCACCGACGGGAGCAGGTTCACCTTCACCGGCGAGAAGGGAGCCTTAGCAGCACAGGATGAAATCACGCAGAGGAGAGGTCAGCCGATCACTCATCAGTTGGCTAGCCTCATCCTGGGAGCAGTTGACGTGCGGAGTCCCAGTTTTCCTGCAGTGGTGGATCAGTATGCGGATGTCTTTCCCGATGACGTTCCAGGACTACCTCCTCGCAGAGAGGTAGACTTTTATATTGACATATACCCCAGGACAGCCCCGCTATCCACTCCAGCATATCGGATGGCCCCCGCTGAGCTTCGAGAGTTGCGGGTACAGTTGGAGGACTTGCAGGGCAAGGGGTTCATCCGACCCAGTGTTTCGCCCTGGGCTTCCCCGATTTTTTTCACCAAGAAGGCAGACGGGAGCTTGCGACTGTGTGTCGATTATCGTCACCTAAATCAGGTGACAGTGAGGAACAGGTATCCACTACCCAGGATTGATGATCTCTTCGACCAGCTCAAAGGAGCACGGTGGTTCTTGAAGATAGACCTCAGGTCAGGCTATCATCAGCTTAGAGTTCGAGACGAGGATGTGCAGAAGACGGCCTTCAGGTGTCGGTATGGCCACTTTGAGTTCTTGGTTATGCCTTTCGGCGTGACCAACGCTCCAGCAGTGTTCATGAGCCTCATAAACAGGATCTTCCAGCCATACCTCGATCGATTTGTCGTAGTCTTCATAGATGACATTTTGGTGTACTCGACGACGGAGGAGGAGCACGCCTACCACCTGCGTGTTGTACTAGACACACTCCGAGAGCACCAGATTTATGGAAAGCTCTCGAAGTGTCAGTTCTGGTTACGTGAGGTCCACTTCTTGGGGCACGTCATTTCTGATGCGGGAGTTGCAGTGGATCCCGCGAAGATCGAGGCAGTGCTAGCTTGGGAGCCACCCAAGAGCATGACAGAGGTGCGGAGTTTCTTGGGCCTAGCCGGATACTATTGGAGATTTGTGTCGGACTTCTCCAGAGTTGCGGCCCAACTCTCAGCATTGACGAAGAAGGGGAAACCCTTCGTGTGGTCAGACAGATGTCAGCAGAGCTTCTAGGAGCTGAGTCAGAGGTTGACCAGCGCACCTATCTTGAGGTTGCCTGAGGAGGGAGTTGGATACGTAGTCTACTGCGATGCATCAGGGACCAGACTCGGGTGTGTCCTGATGCAGGAGCGGGCCGTGATTGCCTACGGATCATGTCAGTTGAGGCCACATGAGCAGAACTACGCTACCCATGACTTGGAGTTGGCAGCAGTGGTCTTCGCCCTGAAGACATGGCGACACTATCTGATGGACGAGCGCTTCACAGTCTTTTCTGACCACCATATTCTCAGGTACATCTTCTCTCAGAAGGACCTGAACCTGAGACAGCGGCGATGGCTCGAGTTCCTCCAGGACTATGACTTTGAGATAGTCTATACTCCTGGGAAGGGGAACGTGGTGGCTGATTCCCTCAGCAGGAGGACGGGCATCCAGCTACTTGAGGAGGCGACAGAGCAGCTAGCCGCTTTGCAGATATCCTTCGTGGATAGAGACGGAGCAGCCTTCCTTCAGTCTCTCACAGTCTCTCCTCTACTTCTTCAGCGGGTCAGAGAGGCACAGCATGGGGATTTTGAGTGTGAGACGCGGCGTGCACAGATATCCTCGGGACAGGCACCTGATGGTTTCTCCCTTGGAGCAGAGCACGATGTCCTTTTCAGAGGACGTACCTTGGTACCAGTCGCCTTACGAGAGGAGGTGCTATGAGAGTTTCACACTTCTCCTTTGGCGGTACTTCCTGGAGTGTCGAAGATGTACCAGGATCTCAGGCGACAGCACTGGTGGCCGGGAATGAAGAAGGTTGTGGCAGAGTTCGTTTCACGGTGCCTCACCTGCCAGCAGGTGAAGGCAGAGCATCAGGTACCAGCAGGCTTGGTACAGCCCTTGGAGGTCCCAGAGTGGAAGTGGGATGGGATATCTATGGACTTTGTGACTGGACATCCACGCACTCCCAGAGGTCACGATTCCATTTGGGTGATTGTTGACCGACTCACCAAGTCGGCACACTTCTTACCCGTCAGAGAGAGGGGCACAGTGGAGAGCTTGGGGCGTCTCTACATTCAGGAGATTGTACGACATCACGGTGTTCCATCGACTATCGTCTCCGATCGGGACGCTCGTTTTACTTCCCGGCTTTGGAAGGGGTTGTAGGAGGCGTTCGGGACGCGACTTCGTCTGAGCACCACCATTCACCCTCAGACGGATGGTCAGACGGAGAGGACCATTCAGACTCTCAAGGACATGCTCCGTGCATGTGTCCTCGACTTTGGTCGCAGCTGGGAGGACCACCTACCCATGGTGGAGTTCGCGTACAACAACAGCTACCACTCCACCATCGGGATAGCACCCTACGAGGCATTGTACGGCAGGCCTTGCAGATCTCCTTTGTGCTGGACAGACCCTGGAGAGTCAGCACTTGTGGGACCAGAGATGGTCTGGGCCACGACAGAGAAGGTCCAGGTCATCCAGGAGCGGATGAGGACAGCACAGAGCCGGCAGAAGTCATATGCTGACAGGAGGCGGAGGCCACTAGAGTTCGAGGATGGCGACCACGTCTTCTTGCGGGTCTCACCTCGACGTGGTTTGAGGAGATTTGGCCGAGGCGGCATGTTGTCTCCACGCTTCATCGGACCCTTCCAGGACCTCAGCAGGGTTGGCGAGGTGGCTTATCGCCTGGCTCTGCCACCTCAGTTGCACCGGGTGCACGACGTCTTCCACGTATCCCAGCTGAGGAGATACGTGCACGACCCGACGCACATCATTGACTATGGGGAGCTATACGTGGATGATGGGGCGACTTTTGCGGAGGTCCCAGTGGAGATAGAGGATCGACAGGAGCGGGTCCTACGTGGCCGATCGATTCCTCTTGTGCGCATCAGATGGCAGCACGGGAACCTCCAGGAGAGCACTTGGGAGCGGGAGGCTCAGATGCGTGCTCAGTACCCACATTTGTTTCCCTATTTTTTGATGTATCTTTACGGGGATGTAAAGTCCTGAGGTGGGAGTAATGTAAAGACCCGTAAATTTCAAGGAAATTTTTTTTCTTAATTTTCTTTGGAATTTTACAAGAATGCAGTTTCTGACGGCGCCTGATTCCGAGGCCCGGTGTGCCCGGAATCATTTTCTGAAGTTTGGCTCGGGTACGTTCAGTGAACGGATGAGCGGGTTTTTCGAACATTTGAACCGGTGCCCGAAATCGAATTCTGAGGGCACCGATGAAATCGCAGCGCCGGTATTCGCTTAGAAACGCCTCTTTCGGAGTTGCGTTTGCTCGGGTGTGGTTTTTAATTTTCGGGCCTAATGTTAAGAAATAAAATAATTTTGCGACAACTTTATTTTATTTCACTTAAGCCACTTGGAAGCCACTTGAAGCCACTTAAAGGCGGCTTGAACTGAGTTGAACTGGATAGGATGCTATCCGGAAATATCCTACCCCCTTGGTAGGATATTTGTGAGGTGGGGCCCACAGGAGCCCCGCCATTTCATTCCGCTAAGAAACACACCCGTGAAAACCCGTCTTAATGAAAGTCAACTGACGCGTTTTCTAAATTCTTAACAGACCATTAAATGGGCTGTTTCTTTCATGAATTAAATGGGCTGTTTCTTTCGTGAATTAAATGGCCTGTTTCTTTCGTTGAATTAATTCAACGAATTAATTCATTCATTTCTTAACCGGTTTCTTGTTTTGGCATATTAATAAAATAAGACCAACCTAAAAATCCTTTGAAAAGATTTGAGAGGATCCCTGTTTCTTCATCTCCCTCGCGAAGAACGCGAAGAACACGAAGAACGCGAAGAACGCCGAACCCAGAAATCGACGACGCCTTCGTCCGAGACGTTCATCCGATCCCCGATCTCCGATCTCCGATCACCGACCATTCGAGGTGAGTGCTTTCGGATTTCCGCTCATGGTTCTTTTCTTTTTGGTTTTAAACACAGATTTAGTTAATTATAATTTAAATCTGTTGTTCTTGGTTCATTGAGTTCGCCGACTCAACGCCGGTTTCCGCGACGACGCGACGCCTCCCCGCGACGACGCGACGATCGATCTCTTCCGCGACGATCTCTTCCGCGAAGAACGCCCGCGCACGACGATCATCAAGGTAGGGATTTCATTATGGGAATTACCCCTTTTTTTAAATTAATTCCCGTCTTTGTTTCTTTAAAAATTAAAGAACCGGAATCAAGGAAACAATTTTATTTTTATCAAAATTAAAATTGTTGGTTCATGTGTTGAACAAATTCTCCGGGTTGTTTATTTCTAACGCGGAGGGTGCGGGCCAAACGAACACGGCCCGACGACCCTCCCCCGTTCTTGTTTTGTGCGGATTTGACGGTCGATGACGGAACGTGCCGCAGCGGACGTTTGACGATCCCGCAATAAAGAATGGATCCCGGGAGGAGCAACGGCTTAGACGAGAAGGAAAACGGGCCACCGAAGCGACGCCGGCGGCCCGCGGAAGTTGCCGGCGGCGCGGGTCACCGGCGCGGCGGTGCCGGCGGCTGGAGGCAGCGGCGCCCCGGCGCGCTGCCGGACGAAATCCTCCACGGCTGAAGCCGCGGTGGCGGCGGCCAACGGACCCGCGGCGCGTGGGTCCGGTTCGTCCAGGCGGACGCGGCTCAGCGCGTCCGCGGTTCTTCCTCAAGCCGCGGGTCAGCGCCCGCGGCTTCCACCCATGCCGCTCGGCCATGCTGAGCCGGCCGAGCCGGACCGGCCCTGGCCGGGCCGGGTCGGGCCCGCCGGGTCGGCCCGGGCCCGTAACCCCCATCTTCGGACGTTTTCGTTCAAACGCCCGTATCTTGAGCTTCGTGCCTCCAAACGACTCGCCGTCAGTGGCAACACGATCCTTGGATCGAGGCGGTCATTTCGGTATATCGCACTCATGGTTTCGGAATACTTTGAGTTCGGCCGGGTTGGTTCGTACACGAGACCAACTGGGCCCTCGGAGCGGAAACCCTCATATCTTGAGTTACGGACGTCTGATTGACGTGCCGTCAGCTTTGTTGAATTCCTCTAAGTGAGACGGGTCTTTTGGCATACTCCTCCCGAGGTTTGGACGCATGTGGAGTGCGGTCGGGTTGGTTTTGCCTTAGAAACCAACCGGGCCCCTGGGACGAAAATGCCAATATCTCTCAGACCGGGCGTCCGATTGACGTGCCGTCTGCGACGTTGAGTTCCTGTTGACGATACGGAAATTTGGATACATCATCTTCGGACTTCATGTCAGTTGATGTATCAGCCTCTCGGCTCGTGGAGCGGACCCTCCCGAACGAGCTTGTTGTGTGCGGGAACCCTAGGCTGGCTGCGACTGCTACTTCGACAGCGACGACCGTGCAGAGATCCTCAGTGGACTGCGGCGACGACTGTGCAGAGATCCTCAGCAGACTGCGACGACTCCTGCACTCAGCGATCCTACGTGGATCAGTGCTTCAGGTCCTGCGTGGGCCCGGTCCTATTTGGGACCGATCCTATGTGGCCCCGATCCTGCGTGGGTTAGCGCTCAGCGGTTCTGTGTGAGCCAGCGCCTACAGGTCCTGCGTGGGCCCGGTCCTGTGTGGGCCCGATCCTGTGTGGGTCATCTCTCAGCGGTTCTGTGTGAGCCAACTTCTACAGGTCCTGCGTGGGCCCGATCCTATGTGGGTCGCTGCAAGGTTAGTACCTATCGATCCTTCGTGGGTCCGACGACTTAGTTGGTTCAATGATCATCTTTATCGTCATCCGAAAAAGTATACATGAGTGAGCTGAATCTTGTGTTACTCCCCTTTGTGGATTGTGTTGAGCTATCCTGTGTGGATTTACTGTTTACTCTCCTTTGTGGATTGTGTTGTTCTATCCTGCGTGGGTATGCGTTTTTCTTTCCTGTGTGGACTGGGTTGAGCTTGGGCTCGGACGTTGGAGCCAAACGGAAATTGAAGACTTAGGTATATGTATGGGCATATACCTAAGTCGTGTCAGATGTTACTTCGTGATTGTATCTTTCCTTTGTGGATTATCCTTTGTGGATTTCGGGAGACCTTCGGGGGCCTTGGGGTCCCTACTGAGTAGCTTATACTCACCCCTGCACGGGCTATGCCCGCACTTCGTGGTGTTGGTTGCAGACGACGGACAGCGCTGATCGTGGAGGAGGCGTGCGGAGCAGGACAGTACCTGGAGGTGGACCACTGGGCGGGACGTACTCGGAGCGGTTAGGTGGACCCGAGGAGCAGTGGAGGCTATCCGTACCCACCCTTCAGGTGGGACTTCCGGAGGACGGCTCGACGCTGCAGATTTTCCTTTTCAGTTGTTGTTTTTCCTTTCAGTTGTACTTTACAGTTGGGCTTGTATTTCCGGCCCCTTTTTACTTTCAGCACAGCTTGTACAGTTTTACATAGTGTTTACTTTTCTTCTTGCTTACTCTGTGGTGCTTGTTTACTTTTCAAAGGCAATGACTTCCCTTTTTGTTGGGATTTACGCCCTGGTGCTAGTCGCCAGCCCCTGGCCTATGGAAGGCGGGCTTAGGGTAGTCACGGCACGGGCCCCGAGGACGGGTCGTGACAATGTTAGTGTAAATTTTGAGAAAAATTATGGTTTTAAACATAATATTAACCCATATCCACATTTATAGGATATTTTTTGTAAAACCTCTATGGTTAGTTTCACGGTTACGAAAATAATACACTCACTATGAACCATCCTCTACCTTGATAAGTACCACACAGAGTTGGCCAACACCTATAGACAAACCAAGCACCAACCATGAAAAATATCAATGTCTTACTTTTCATGATTAATCTTGGGTGGCCGCAAGGTTTGGCCAAATAGTGCTCCTTAACTGTACTCCTACTCCGAGTCCCCTGTCTCATTTTTCATGGTTTCATATAGGATTTTAATTGTTTTCACTAACCATGATCCAACCATGAACCTATACAAAATCACCAGAAACATTTAAAAATTGTTCCAAACCATCCCAAACATAACTCACACACTTTAAATACATAAACTACAAATATAGAGGCTTACATACATGAATCTGGTGGTGAAAAAATGAAGGATAACACCACAACATATAGTTTGTTAATGAATGCTTAAAGATTAATAAATGTTTAGATGGATTTATATTTGAAAAAAAATTGATGGTCTTGAAGAATTATTATGGATTCAAAGAATTGGATGTCAATCATGAGTAATTATCTATTTTTTTTACTCTAAATATTGATGAACTGATCCAAAGTTCAAAATAAATGTGTTATAAGAGTTTCATTTTTTATATGCAAGAAGAGGGATTATTTGATGTTCTATGGAATATATATTCCAAAAGGTATTGAATAAGTGGAATTGAAGGTCATGATGTATTATAATGTTTCATGAGAACCATGTAAGTGTTATCTTGAGTAATACTGAGATTTTAGTTTTCATGATGTAGAAACACACATTATAATTAGTCAATGAAGGGTTAAAGATGAACAAATGGTTATTTGGAATTATATTTTAAGATAAATTTTAATAGGGTTGAATAATTTTTATAGAATCATAGAATTGGATTTCACTCTTTATTAATTCTCCATTGTTGTTAACTTATTATAACGACCCATACTTTACATACATTGTTAATAATTCAAAATTGAAGCATACTTATTACAACATAAAACAAAACCACGAAAGGACCGTATAGGTATAGTGTCTTTAGAAACTGGGAAACATAAACAACTGGTTCATGAAGCGTCTACATTGTCTCTCATTTATTTCATCATATCTATAGTCCCTTTTGGCATATCTTACTTAATAACCTTCTTCCTGACCTGGGGAAAGAAAACATACAAAAGGGTGAGCTCAAATGCTCAGTAAGGGTAAACAAAAGAAATATCAATCACATCATATTCATAAGAACATAACTTTTGGAAATCTTAACCTGCAAAAGAGAGCATAATTTCATAACATGGGATAAATCATGGCAGTGAAATGTAATTACAATAATAATATTTTAAAACATGAATATTTTTGGAATACACACATAATCATAGAGAATCATTTTGTTATTAGTCAAGGCTCATTGCCAAGACTATCTTAGTGGACAAAGTCCATTTCTGAACCGAGTTCACTCCTCGTTTCAGTCCTGTTTCACTGAACCGGTATAACCTACCGTTCCAGCCATGTCTATCTCATGAGATATAAAATCTTTACTAAATGCATTGGAGAGATATATAGGTCCCACCCATCTCATAATTATACCATTCTTATGTGTGCCACAAAATCATAAATCATACATCATTGCATAACCCATGTAATAAAAATGGGAATCTTAAACATCATGACATCATAAAACAATTCATATAAGATAACAGAATTCATAAAAATAATTCCATCACAACATAATCAAATCAATGTAATAATAGGGATAAAAACAGAACCCTTTATTATCTTAGATGGAAGATAATTTTGATAAGACACTTGAACTCCATTCTTGAGGAAAATATCCTTTCTACTTCAAAAACACTTTTCCTTTCTTAACATGTCATACAATTATAAACGAAATGAAGTTGATTGAAAATAAACTTGAAAAATTGTAATGGATTCTTCTTGGAAATAATGTTTTAAAAATCCATTCATGTCGTATAAGTTAAAAAACATTCTTCTCGTACTTTTGTTGGAAAAGTCAAAAAGTACCCCATACGAAAAATGACAAGAGTTTTCTTTCTTATATTTTACTAAAAACTCACTGAAGGGTGAAATTGGATATAATCTACTGTAGAAGGATATAAACATTACATATTGAGGAAACATGGATGTGGATGATAAAATACACCCCAGTAAATACCAAAGTATAAACAATCTTGGATAAAAATGAGACTGTGATATATTCCTTACCTTAGGTCCGTTTTTCTTCGTAAGTGTCCGAACCTCTTGTATAATGATTTAAATAATGTTATTGACTTATTCCAAATTCATAATTATTTTTATGATATCATATATGGTCATTTTCTTAGCTTTTTAGTAGTAATATTTCATTGCTACTTGTTATTCGGGTGTTTATAACTTTTTGTTCTTATACGTGTTTTGTTGAATAAATTATTATTCTTATATTTAGGTTATAGATACCTCATTTACAGAATGGTATTAGTGTAATATATATCCTATTCATTCATTCAATTCATTTATATAATCATTATGAAATGAAGATCATGTAGAACAAGTCGCATCACATCGTGGAGACAGTATTCCGTACGTACGCACAAGTGATGATATCGTTCCTATGATCATAGAATTGTATTGGAGTGTATGTATAATATTTCAGAATCAGTATTAATTTATAATAGTCATATATAGTCATTATTTACACCATTATACCCATCCATGTAAGGTGGTGGTGGAAAATAGATGACACCACGGCGTGGAGACGGTATTCCGTACGTACGCACGTGCGGTGATTTCTTTTTCCCTAGGATGGATAGATGGTGAAATAGGGTTGTTTAATACATATAATAACATATCAGTATATGAGTGATACTGATGTTATTACTTCATAATGAATCAACTAAAGAAGAAGAAGTGGAAGAAGAAATAAAGATAAAAGAATCGGTAACGGACATTACCTCTTCTTTGAAGTGCTTCTTTCAGACCTTCTTTTAGGGCACTAAGATTGGTCTTTGAAGAAGACTGGGACCTTTAGGATGTCTATAGGTAACTGTAGAGGATTAATTGTCAGGGTTTGGCCGATATTGAAGGCTCAAAATGGTGTGAGTAAGAGGGGGAGGAGGTGCCCTTTTATAAGGGAGGAGAGGGGAACCTTTGGGAAAACTAAAAATATTATTTTATTATAAAGTCATGTTCGGTTTTAAATAGCTCCAATTTGATATATTTCGAAGCTAAGGTGGGGATGGGTCGAAAGCCCCTCATCCAATAGAATTTAGACAAGTTTAGGTTCCTATTTTAACCTTATCATTTAGATTTAACATTAAGTTAAATAAGTTTACTTTTACCGTGTCTTCTTGTGTTCTTATAATATAAGGTCAATAAACTTACTATAAGCAGCCAAACGAACCCCAAGTTGATTATTATTAATATATATAACCTTATCTATGTCATTGGGCCGATCATTCTATTTTTAAGAATAAAATAAGAATTACTAATATAATATTTTTTTAAAAAACTATTTTATGTCAATTTTGACACTATTTAGTAATTGATTTTTGTGAAAATCATAACAGAATTATTAGTTAGAACCACGTTAATTAAATCAATACTAACATGTCATATTAACCTAGAAAATTAGTTTAATTCATAAAAAGTCTCAAATTACATTTATTTTGGTGTTTATAACATTAATTATGTCAATATTTCATTAATAAGATAATTACTGTATCATCTTTGTGACATAAATAAATTAAATTATTTAATGTCTAAAAATTACAAATAAAATCCAATTATGTAGGAAATATTTTTAGATTTCTAATGAATATTTATAGTCGAATTTATCTTATTTATAACCCCATATTAAAAATTATTTACTTATTAAACTTTGATTTTAACTATTTTAACCCTTCTTTAAATAAATTAATAATAAATGTCCTAATCTAATCCAAGTGGGCCTAAATGGTCATATTTTATTCCTAAGATTTTTTATGGTCGAATTAAACTTATCCAATAAAATTAGGACATGTTTTAGGGTAATAATAATATCATCTTTACCCTTAATTACCATATTTACTTTTAACCGTGGTAAACAAAAGTAAAAAGTTACTATTCACCAACAATTATTTTCATCTCATCGAACCACATTTTAATCCTTCATATTAACCGTGTCTCTCGGATTTTCGAAATTCCACTCATAGAAGCGGTAAAATTAAGTTTTATGAAAAATTCAGTTTTTTTAACTACCACTTAGTGGTTTCACTATTAATCAAAAATTGAAAGTTTTCAGAAAAAAACCAAAATTTCACCCTAGGCTAATTTCGATATTCCGAATCCAAAAATGAAGTCCATTTTGAAAAATAAAATTTCTAAAATTTCAAAAAGTGGTTATTACTATTCATAACGGCTAGTTTTAATAATATTTTAATAGCATATCGTTGTTTAGTGAAACTCGTTATTGCGTACGACACAAGCTATCGAGGAAGGTCGCGATTTCGTGTAAAGAATGCCAAGAAAGTGTTGTGTAGAAAAAGATTCCTTTGATGATTTATATAACATAAAAGTATCGGGTGTTACATTCTACCCCCCTTAAAATGAATTTCGCCCTCGAAATTCGTCACTTTGTAACAAACAGATGAGGATACCTCTCCCTCATCATATCCTCAAGCTCCCATGTAGCTTCTTCTAATTGCTAGTTCCTCCATATAACATTCACCAACTGAGTGGTCTTGTTTCGTAGGACTTTTTCACTATGATCCAGAATCTCTATCGGTTATTCATCATAAGAAAGATCTTGCTCTAGCGGTACAACTTCTGAGCTGAGTACATGTGAAGGATTAGGTATGTACTTTCTCAGGAGAGATACATGGAACACATCGTGAACTTGAGAGAGATTCGGTGGAAGCGCAAATCGGTAAGATACCTTCCCAACACGAACCAGTATTTCAAAAGGACCGATATATCTAGGGCTCCACTTCCCCTTCTTTACAAATCTCATGACCTTCGTCCTGGGAGATATTTGTAAGAACACTTTATCACCCACTTCAAACACTAGGTCTTTTCTTCGGTTGTCGGCATAACTTTTTTGTCGACTCTGAGATTCTCTTATGTGTTGTTGAATAGATCTGACCTTTTCTGCCATTTCATCAACGAGATCAGGTCCTAATAGCTTTCTTTCCCCAACTTCATCCCAGCAAGTTGGAGTCCTGCATTTCTTTCCATAGATAGCTTCATAAGAAGCCATCTGAATACTGGAGTGAAAGCTATTATTATAAGAAAATTCCACCAAAGGTAGGTGTTGATCCCAACCACCTTTGAAATCCATAGAGCAAGCTCTCAACATATCATATAGAGTTTGAATTGTTCTCTCAGATTGACCGTCTGTCTGAGGATGATAAACAGTATTGAAACTCAACTCTGTATCCAGAGTATACTGAAGACTTTGCCAGAACTTCGAGGTAAATCTCCGATCCCGATCAGATATAATAGAAAGTGGTACTCCAAGAAATCTTACCACTTCCTTTACATATATCCTGGCAAGCTGATCCAGAGAGAAATCGTCTCTAATAGTAATGAAGTGTGCAGACTTTGTAAGACGATCAACTATGACCCAGATAGCATTATTGCCTTTGGATGTTTTAGGAAGTCCTGTGACAAAGTCCATAGTGATGTTTTCCCATTTCCATTCGGGTATGGGTAATGGTAGTAACATCCCCTTAGACTTCTGTCTCTCAGCATTAACTTGCTGACAAACCAAGCATCGAGAGACAAATTCAGCAACATCTCTTTTCATGCCATCCCACCAGAAGTACTCTTTTAGGTCCCTATACATCTTCGTGCTTCCCGGATGAATAGAGAATGAAGAACTATGAGCCTCATCCAGTAGCTCCTTATTTAATTTGGGGATGGGAGGAACATAAACCCGATTCCTGAACATTATTATCCCATCACAATCAAGGTTGCATTCAGGAACATTTGTCACCATCTTTTGTAACTTGACATCTTCTTTCTGTGCCTCTTTAATCTTCACATGTATAGATGGTTGAACATTCATTTGAGAAAGATAAGATTTTTCCCCTTCCATTATAATTCCAAGATCCATCCTTTGTAAATCCGTAAATATTGGATCTTTTGTGATCCTCATCATGGATAAACTGGTATGGTCTTGTCGACTTATTGCATCTGCCACCTTGTTTGCTTTCCCAGGGTGGTAATGGATTGAGCAGTCATAATCCTTAATCAGCTCCATCCATCATTTTTGACGCATATTCAGCTCCTTTTGTGTGAAAATATAAATTAAACTTTTATGATCAGTATAAATATCACACCTTTCACCATAAAGGTAATGCCTCCAAATCATTAATGCAAAGATTAACGCAGCTAACTCCAAATCATGTGTTGGATAATTTTTCTCATGGATTTTCAACTATCGTGAGGCATAAGCTATCACCATATCATTTTCCATAAGAACACACCACAATCCCTTCTTGGATGCATCACTATAGATCACAAACCTTTCTCCACTACAAGGCAGTGTGAGCACAGGTGCACTGGATAACCTTCTTTTCAAATCCTTGAAATTATCTTCACATTCTTCCGTCCAGAAAAACTTAACTCCTTTCCGATTCAACTTGGTGAGTGGATTAGATAATCGTGAAAAATCTTTCACAAAACTTCGATAATATCCAGCCAAACCAAGAAAACTTCGGATCTCAGTTACTGTTGTTGGCCTCGACCATCTTTCAATAACCTCTGTTTTTGCGGGATCCACAGATATACCCTCTTTTGAGATTATGTGACCCAAAAATGCAACTTTTTGAAGCCAAAATTCACACTTGGTACATTTAGCATAATGCTTCTCCTTTCTCAGGGTCTACAATATAATTCTCAAGTGATCTTCATGTTATTCCTTGCTATTTGAATAGAGAAGAATATCTTCTATAAAGACTACCACAAATTGATCAAGATAGTCTCTAAAGACTCTATTCATCAGATCCATGAAGATAGCAGGGGCATTAGTAAGACCAAATGGAATCACTATAAATTCATAGTGTCCATACCTTGTACAGAAATCCGTCTTTGGTATATCCTCCCTTTTGACCCTTAATTGATGATACCCTAAACGAAGATCAATCTTGGAAAAGTATTGAGCTCCTCGTAGTTGGTAAAATAAGTCATCAATGCATGGGACAGGATATTTGTTCTTGATAGTGATCTTGTTAAGTTCTCGAAAATCAATGCAGAGTCTCATTGATTCATCTTTCATCTTAACAAATAGAACAGGTGCTCCCC
Source organism: Viscum album (assembly GCA_963277665.1). Taxonomy (NCBI): domain Eukaryota; kingdom Viridiplantae; phylum Streptophyta; class Magnoliopsida; order Santalales; family Viscaceae; genus Viscum; species Viscum album. The sequence continues at coordinate 1,586,336,899 of OY728151.1, read as the reverse complement.
AAGGTGACACACTGTGGCGTTTGAATCCCTTATCAAGATTCTCTTGGAGTTGCTTCTTCAATTCCTGAAACTCAATTGGGGCCATTCTATAAGGTGTCTTTGAAATAAGCAAAGCACCCGGTACGAGTTCTATTGAGATCTCAACTTCACGATTTGGTGGAAGACCCAGTAATTCCTCCGGAAAGACATCATCAAACTCTCGTACAATGGGCATATTCTTAATCATGATTTTCTCACCAACCATTTGAGATAAATAACCTTCATTTAGTGGAATCAAGACCCATAAGATGGAAGAAATTTCCACTAGAAGGTTAGGTTCATCCTTGCATTGATAGACGATCATAGATTGATCTGGAATATGAAATGTGACTTCCCTTATTTGGCAATTGATATGAGCTCCATATAAAGAAAGCCAATCCATGCCAAGAATCACATCAAATTCCACTATAGGAAGGATCGCAAGATTTGCAGGAAGCACATTCCCACAAACATCGATCGGAGAAGAATGAAAAACTTTTGATGCGACTGTTGTGCAATTAGGTGTTGTCACAGCTAACTCAACATCTAATTGTTGAGGTAATACGGTGATACCCTTTGAAAATTTTTCAGAAATAAAAGAGTGGGTGGATCCAGAATCAAATAAAACATTTTCTAATTTATAGTGGATGGTAAGTGTACCTTTCACCACATCGTTATCGTACTCCACATCACTGATAGAAATTGCATGTGACTTTCCTTTGCCTTTAGCCTTAAGAGTTTGTTGATGCCGACCATCATCATCAACCCTTGTATTAGGGCATTTATTGGCATAATGACCCATCTCCTTGCACTTCAAACATTGAACTGTAGTTGGTTCATTATGTGAATCCCTTCCTTTGTTTGCATCATTATACATCTTCTTCCCATCATTGCGGCATTCAAATGACCGATGACTTTCTTTTCCACATTTGAAAAATTTTCTTGTCCCTTTAAGACAACTCCCTCCATGTTTCTTTCCACACTTTGAGCATAAGGGAAAGCTCATCTTCTTTTCAGTGTGCTCTTTAGATTTTCCATTGAATTCCATTTTCCTCTTCTTATCAAACCCATATGACTGATGGGTTACTCCAATATCCAACTCAACATTGAGAGCACATAGAACGATTTCCTCGTAGCTATTGAAGTCCCTTATGGCTAAGGCCCTTCAAAGATTTGGTTTTAAGCCACTAAAGAATCGACCGATCTTACTCTCAGGTTGGATAATAATACCAGAATCGTACCTTGCAAGTCTTGTAAAATTTGATTCATAGGTACCAACAGATTCATCATCCTTTTGCTTCAGTTCAAGAAACTCTTTATCTATCTTTGTTTGGAGAATATGAGGGAAGTACTTATTGAAAATTAAGTTCTTGAACTCGTCCCATTCCATGGACTGAATTTCAACCCTTTGCCTCCTATTCTTAATAAGATTCCACCATTGATCAGCATCTCCTTCCAAACGATACACTGCTAGGATGACTTTATCATGTTCAGAACATTGATGAACTAAAAATATCATTTCAGTAGTACTAATCCATTGTTTAGAAACTAATGGATCAGTAGACCCGCTGAAAGAAGGTGGACGCTGCCTCATTAAGGATTCAACATAATGTTGCTCCTTCCTTTGCTCATTTGGAAGTCCTACATGATTCATAGCTTGAGAAAGTTGTGTGAGAATGGCTACAATATTTTTCATTCCAGCTCACATAACTTTTGGTTGCTCAGGGGGACAATCATTGCATTTCCCGTCGCATTCCTCATTAACACGGTTCCTTCGGGTTCCAGCCATTGACTAAAACCAAGAAGAATAGTGTGAGCAACACTAATTATAATAGGAAAACCACATGATCAAGAATAAAATTTCACACTTAAGGTCTTATCCTAGGTTATTCATGGCCATTTCTAAAACACAAAGATTTTGTTCTATTCTTAGACTTATCCTTAGGGTTCTTACTAAGGCTTTGACATCCTAGTTTCCGAAGGTTGACTATACATTTCCCCTGATACCAACTATAATGACCCATACTTTACATACATTGTTAATACTTAAAAATTGAAGCATACTTATTACAACATATAACAAAACCACGAAAGGACCGTATAGGTATTGTGTCTTTAGAAACTGAGAAACATAAAATACTGGTTCATAAAGCGTCTACACTGTCTCCCATTTATTTCATCATATCTATAGTCCCTTTTGGCATATCTTACTTAATAACCTTATTCTTGACCTGGGGAAAGAAAACCTACAAATGGGTGAGCTTAAATGCTCAATAAGAGTAAACAAAAGAAATATCAATCACATCATATTCATAAGAACATAACTTTTGGAAATCTTAACCTGCAAAAGAGAGCATAATTTCATAACATGGGATAAATCATGGCAGTGATATATAATCACAATAATCATAACATAAAACATGAAACTTTTTGGCATACACACATAATCATAGAGAATCATTTCTTATTATTCAAGGCTCATTTCCAAGACTATCTTAGTGGACAAAGTCCATTTCAGAACCGAGTTCGCTCCTCGTTTCAGTCCTGTTTCACTGAACCAGTATAACCAACCGTTCCAGCCATGTCTATCTCATGAGATATAAAATCTTTACCCAATGCATTTGAGGGAGGTATAGGTCCCACCCATCTCATAATGATACCATTATTATGTGTTTCACAAAATCATAAATCATACATCATTTCATAACCCATGTAATAAAAATGGGAATCTTAAATATCATGACATCATAAAAAAATTCATATAAGATAACGGAATTCATAAAAATAACTCCATCACAACATAATCAAATCAATGTAATAATAGGGATAAAAACAGAACCCTTTATTATCTTAGATGGAAAATAATTTTGATAAAACACTTGAACTCCATTCTTGAGGAAAATATCCTTTCTGCTTCAAAAACACATTTCTTTTCTTTACATGTCATACAATTCTAAACTAAAAGAAGTTGATTAAAAATAAACATGAAAACTTGTAAAGGATGCTTCTTGGAAATAATGTTTTAAAAATCCATTCATTCCGTATAAGTTAAAAACACTATTCTCGTACTTTTTTCGGAAAAGTAAAAAAGTACCTCGTATGAAAAACAACAAAAGATTTCTTTCAAATATTTTACTAAAAACTCACCGAAGGTTAAAATTGGATATAAAATACTGTAGAAGGATATAAGTACTACATATTGAGTAAACATGGATGTGGATGATAAAATACCCCACAGTAAATACCAAATTATAAACAATCTCGGATAAAAATGAGATTGTGATATTTTCCTTACCTTAGGTCCATTTTGCTTCGTAAGTGTCCGAACCTCCTATATAATGATTTAAATAATGTTATTGACTTATTATAGAATCATACTTATTTTTATGATATCATATATGGTCATTTTCTTAGCTTCTTAGTAGTATTATTTCATTGCTACTTGTTATTCGGGTGTTTATAACTTTTTGTTCTTATGCGTGTTTTGTCGAATAAATTATTATTATTATATTTAGGTTATAGATACCTCATTTCCAGAATGGTATTAGTTTAATATATATCATATTCATTCCTTAAATTCATTTATATATTCATTATGAAATGAAGATCATGTAGAACGAGTCACATCACATCGTGGAGACGGTATTCCGTACGTACGCACGAGTGATGATATCGTTCATATGATCGTGGAATTGTATTGGAGTGTATGTATACTATTTCAGAATCAGTATTACTTTATAATAGTCATATATAGTCATTATTTAGACCATTATACCCATCTGAGTAAGGTGGTGGTGGAAAATAGATTACACCACGACATGGAGACGGTATTCTGTACGTACGCACGCGCGGTGATTTCTTTATCCGTAGGATGGATACATGGTGAAATAGGGTTGTTTCATACTTATAATAACATATCAGTATATGAGTGATACTGATTTTATTACTTCATAATGAAACAACTAAAGAAGAAGAAGTGGAATAAGAAATAAAGATGAAAGAATCGGTAACGGACATTACCTCTTCTTTGAAGTGCTTCTTTGTGACCTTCTTTTAGGGCACTAAAATTGGTATTTGAAGAAGACCAGGACCTGTAGGATGTCTCTAGGGAAGTGTAGAGGATTAATTGGTAGGGGTTGGCCGATATTTAAGGCTCAAATTGGTGTGAGGAAGAGGGGGAGGAGGTGCCCTTTTATAAGGGAGGAGAGGGGAACCTTTGGGAAAACCAAAAATATTATTTTATTATAAAGTCAAGTTCAGTTTTAAATAGTTAAAAATTGATATATTTCGAAGCTAAGGTGTTGATGGGTCTAAATCCTCTCATCCAATAGAATTTAGACAAGTTTAGGTTCCTATTTAAACCCTATCATTTAGATTTAACATTAAGTTAAATAAGTTTACTTTTACTGTGTCTACTTGTGTTCTTATACTATAAGGTTAATAAGCTTACTATTAGCATCCAAACGAACCCCAAGTTGTTTATTATTAATATATATAACCTTATATAAGTCATTTGGCTTAAGCTTCTATTTTTAGGAATAAAATAACAATTACTAATATAATATTTGTTTTAAAAACTATTTTATGTCAATTTTGACACTATTTAATAATTTATTTTTGTGCAAATCATAACAGAATTATTAGTTCAAACCAAGTTAATTAAATCAATACTAAAATTTCATATTAACCTAGAAAATTAGTGGAATTCATAAAAAGTCTCAAATTACATTTATTTTGGTTTTTATAACATTAATTATGTCAATATTTAATTAATAAGATAATTACTGTATCATCTTTGTGTCATAAATAAATTAAATTATTTAATGTCTAAAAATTAAAAATAAAATACCATTATGTAGGAAATCTTTTTATCTTTTTAATTAATATTTATAGTCGAATTTATCTTATGTATAACCCCATATTAAATATTACTTACTTATTAAACTTTGATTTTAACTATTTTAACCCTTCATTAAATAAATTAATAATAAATGTCGTAATCTAATCCAAATGGGCCTAAATTCTCATATTTTATTCCTAAGTTTGTTTTTGGTCAAATTACACTTATCCAATAGAATTATGACATGTGTTAGGTAATAATAATATCATCTTTACCCTTAATTACCCTATTTACTTTTAACCGTGGTAAAAAAAGTAAAAAGTTACGATTCACCAAAAATTATTTTCATCTAATTGAACCGCATTTTAGTCCTTGATATTAACCGTGTCTCTCGGATTTTCGAAATTCCACTCACAGAAGCAGTAAAATTATGTTTTATGAAAAATTCTGTTTTTTTAACTACCACTTAGTTGTTTCACTATTCATCAAAAATATAATGTTTTCAGAAAAATACAAAAAATTCACCCTAGGCTAATTTTGATATTCCGAATCCAAAAATGAAGTCCATTTTGAAAAATAAAATTTATAAAATTTCAAAAAGTGGTTATTACTATTCATAACGGTTAGTTTTAAAAATATTTTAATAGCATATCGTTGTTTAGTGAAACTCGGTATTGCGTACGACGCAAGCTATCGAGGAAGGTTGCAATTTCTTGTAAAGAAAGCCAAGAAAGTATTGTATAGAAAAATATTCCTTTGATGATTTATATAACATAAAAGTCTCAGGTGATACACTTATATTCTTTATAAATTTATTCTAGTTCAAAATACATGTTTCATATGTGACAGATTGTTTACTACTGCTAATATGGATGGTTTGATGTTCTTTGGAATTTATATTCAAGAAGGTATTGAAGAAGATGAATTGAAGGTCGTGCGGTACTTTAATGTTTCATGAGAACCATGAAATTGTAAACTTGAGGAACATTGTGATTGTAGTTTTTAGGAAGGAGAACCACATAATATAATTAGTACATGAATGTTTAATGATGAATGAATGGTTACATGGATTTATATTTGAAGATAAATTGTTAAGGGATTGAAGAATTATTAGGGATTCATATCAATGGATTTCACACTTGAAAAATTCTATGTAGTTTTTAACTTTGATGATGGATGAACTAATGCTAAGTAAAAAAAACATGCGTCATAAGATAAATATTTTTTAAAAAAATAAGAAGGAATATTTGATGTTATTTGGAATTGATTTTTGAAATAGTATGGAAGAAGAGGAATTGAATGTAATGTAGTATTTTAATGTTGCATGAGACTGTGAACCATGTCGTATTAACTTGATCAATATTGGGATCTTATTTTTCATGTAGTAGAACCATGCCATATAACTATTTCAGTAAGGGTACATATGAATAAATTGTTAGATATATTTATATTTTAATATAAATTTTGAAGGTCTTGATGAATTATACACAATATTTCTAATTATGGATGTAGAATGAATTTCATAATGAATTACATTATATGTATGGTTTTTTATCTATTTATTTTTGGGGGGATTGTTCAAAAATTATTGCATTAGCTGACCATCCAGCCTCAACCTAGAGCTTATGTGGGACACGGGGTCAACACACCAAAATAAAGCTATCTCGGAAATCCAGAAGGAAACATGTTGTTCCATGTGTAGGCCATGGGTACCCCCAGAGGCATTCATGATGTGGGGTAATATCCCACCAAAAAGTGGGTGTACATTGCGCCCGTAGAACCATTACGGGTGGTATAGGGTGGGGGAGAGGATAATTTTGAGCCACTCCATCCAGCACTTGATATTTATAGTGTATAGAAACTGGGAGTGATTTGGATGTGGGATGGGTTTTTGAACTTAGTATTTAATGGTCTAAATAATTGAATCAATCATTTAGGAAGATTAATTTCATGAGTTTCTGAATACATGAATGTGATATTAAAACTATAAATAAGTATCCCAATTGAAAAGTATGAATTATTTGAAATTCAGTGTAACATAACACATGTTCAAGGAATTAAAATCTTTGTCATTATGGAATTTAATGAGATGATTCACACAATATAAATATTTGGATTTGAATGCAATGAAATGATCTAATCCCTTCCCTATAAAAGGATTGAAACCTCAACTAAGAGGTGCTACTAAAACTTTTATTATTTCTAGAGATCTTATTTTCTAGAAAAAAAGAGCCTCTCTAAACCACACTTTTTTGTGATGAGGAAAGTGTTCCAGGACCATTTGTGGCCTCATGAATAAGGGGATTCATGAAAACCAATATGGTTTCAATAAGGAGAAGAACCTCTAGAAATGTGAAAGGTTATTACACCCTCATTGTAATTTTAGAAGGTTTTCATTTATGTGAGTCATTCTGCATTCATGAAGAATAAATACTGTGAACATGAAAGTGGTGTGTAAAGACCCTTTTAAGGATTTTTGAAGAAGAGCCAGTTCCATGAAGCTTACAGATTATGCCATAGTGCATGATTTTTTTTACTTACAAGGTGTTTCATGAATCTATTCCATGTATAAACCAGTGCATGAAGATACTACGTATCTAGTAGATACACACCATACATAGAAGAACAAACCTACATATTTTGTCTGTACAAAGGGAACTAGACATGCACCTAAGTGCATACATGCACGAGTAACAAGAGGAACTCAAACATTTTGTGTTTTCATATGACAACATGTGTATTCATGCACATAATGTTAAGGATACAATAATATATTATTTATCCTAGTGGTCAAATGACTATAGTTGTTTTAGCTTCTGGGCCCTTTTTATTACATTTAAACTATGAAAAAAAATATTCCAAATAAATCCAATCTTCAATAAGATTAATCATATTTCATACAACATAACTAATATTTTTCATAGATCCCATTCTTGTACTCCATGCATTCATGCTAGCCACCAAAGGATACATAAATAATATTTTTCATGGTTCCTCTATATGTGCTACCATTAAGCTCACCCATGGAGACAACCCCCTTTCCTATGGGCCTGTTTTCTCATTTAAAACATGAAACAAATATTCATATAATGACAAATTTACTATAAGATTCAATTCCATCCATTAAACAACCATTATTCATATATAATAAATGATATTTTTCTTTCTTCCACTTCCTCTACATGCACTCACTATGAGAACACTAGCCACTCTCTTCCTCGGCCCGCCCATAATGACTGACTAGTGGTCAACCTCCCACCTAACCAGTGTCGGTAGTCCCCCATGAGCACACTTGCCACTATCTTTTTCTTACGTACCATGTGCACACTATCCACTCTCTTCCTCTACCACAACATGAGCTCCCTATAGGTCCTTTCCATACAATTATACCAGAGAAAGAAAATATTTCATATGAATCAAATTTCACACTTATATTCAATGTCAAGTATACACAATCATTATTCATATAACATAACTATTATATTTCACTATTTCTCTAACACTACATGCACTCTTTAAGAGAACACTATCCACTCTCTTCCTTAGCTTGAACATAATGGAATTATAGGGGTCAAATACCCCCATAAGTAGTTTCAGTAGTCCCATTTTCTATAGGCCATTTTTTACATTAAAATTATGAAAAAATTAAATATTTACAAAATCAAAATTATCAATAAAATTCAATACCAACAATAAAAAATCATTCTTTATTAGATGAAACTCATCCAACAAATTTCCTTTCTAAATTATGATTAATTTACAATAATAATTCAAAGGAAGAAAATAAAATTTCAATTACAAGCACATTGAATTTGTATCAAGCAATATTGTTGACAATAATTACAACGAAAAATTTATAGTAATCAATTTGGGATCTTCAATATCACCCTTTGGTTTTTTTTTCAATACACATTTCACTATCAAATTCAATATTTTCTTATCACAGTTATAATAATTTTGAAGATAACTATGGGAAAGAATGTATAAACACAACTTATCCTATAACAACTGAACACTTCTTTTTCGTTCCATTAATCTCCTCATTTCATAAGAGATGACATTTCAGAGAACAAAATATTGATTTTATTGAGGGGAGAGCATAACTTTTGTTAAAGGAATGAGTCATCAAATAATATTCTCTAATTGAATTTGGGAAAACCCTATGTATAAATCAATGGTGATCAGGTTAGACATCAAAGATGTCAATATAAATTTTAAATGTGATGAAAATACTAAAACATTCAATCATATGTTGTTCAAAAGAAACTTAGTTAATCTCCTACATTAATCTAAATAAATAGATTGAAAACATTTAATTAAAATTATTTACTACTCCATTATTATCAAATTATATGTGTCTCCCCTTATTATTATGAATATTCATTCAAAAAGAATTAGGATGAAATGACATTCTGATGACAAGATTCAATATCTAGGATTTGAAAATTTCAAATAAATCCAACACCAGAACTTTATATATTCTTGTGATACCAGTTGTGGTCAACTATATTATATGTTCAACTTTTCTCATCCTAAAGGGATGAGCTTCATCCATCTACATCATCATGACAAACTTTCTTCATGAATGATCTTCAATAATTATTTTATGATAAATTAAAAAAAAACACCATGATGGATAGACATATTAATGATATATAATATTTTAAAATCACTCGTATATTTAGGATTCCCCCTTAATATATTAATCACCTTCAATTACATTCATAAAATAAATAATGAAAAAATATTCGGGGTAAAAAAGTGTTTCTTTAATGATATTCAATTAGATAAACAAGGATGATAATTATCTCCTACCCTATAAAATATTTTCAATTCTACTATAGAATCATTAAAACTCAACATGATTTCTCCTTCATTGAATTTAAAAAGTTTAACATTTAAGGGAAGTATGGACTACTTGATTTCTCCTTCTTTCATCTTATATGGAAAAAGCATCTTCACATTAGCATGTAATGTACATTCATTGTTCTGTTTGTTCTATAACTTCTTATCCAATTCAAATTTCTCTATCCATATGACTAAACATTCTTTTTCTTGTATATACTTAGAATTATTATTGTGTGTAAACTCAATCATTATAGTATAATTATTAAAACAATAATTCATTGGTTCTTCCCCGTTTCTCTTCACTAGTTCTATTTGTTTAGAAAAAAAATTAATTTTTCAGCAATATTCCCTAACATTTTATACCTTCAACACAAATCTTCATCAATCACGGAGTCTTCCTTTTTAAACAGCCTCTCATGAAATTATAAATTTTAATCTGGATTTTCAAAAATCATATAAACAATTTTATTTGTTCTAGAGATTGATTTCATTTTATTTTTTTATCTTTCATCCAATAGAATTTTTGTTTATAACATGTTTTTGAAGAAACATTATGTGACCTCTACTTCCACAGTAGAGGTACCATTTCTTTGGTGTTACATTCATATCATCATTCTTCTTATATATAGGTTGATTCATAGTTTTCTTAGCTCTCTTATTCTTCTCATGCACCAAAGAAGTATTTTAGTCTTTTGATATGTTGTGGCCTTATCATCACATAAAAATATGCATAGTGTAGGGTTAGTACACACCAACATTCATTATAATTTTGACCACTTCTATTACAATAATCATTGAAGTATTCAAGGCAATCAAATCTATTCTTGTTAGATAAGTTCTTCATCATCTATGAATTATGATTACATTTTGGATGATTTATACTCACATTAGATCTACTCCTCCTTAATACTATCCTTCTATAGTTATAATAAATTGAAAACTTATTACAAGATTCAAGGTATTGATTCCCAAAATTCCAACAACACCATCACTATCCAAAAAAGGATGATATATTATTCATTGAAACAATTCAGTTAGTTTTGGTATCTTATTGTTTTTGGATAGTATGATTCATTACCTGAGATATTTGTATAGAACATGAATTCCCACTCTTATTCATATAAACATTTGATGTTATAATATATTTTTCATTAGTCTTCTTCATCAATGATTGTCCAGATTTCTTTTGGGACCCATACTTATAGATGAAAAAATATTAGAACAAATAATGTATTTTTATCGAGAGTATCATGATACAATGATCTTCCAAATAATTTATCATTTTATATTTTTAGACTCATTTTAAAACTTGAATGGGTTTTTTCCTAAATTAAACACCATCCATAATTACTCCTGGAAGATTTTTTAATCTTAGTAATATATGAATATTTAACTTTGATGATCTCTAGATTTCTCAACTTGACTTCCAACTCATGATATTTCAGATTTAGAGAGTTCATATGGTCTTAAAGATATTTCAAAATATCTTCAAATCTATTCATATTTTTTCAAAGCCAAATACATTTCAAGACATTTCATGTTGAGGAAATTTTTATCATCCGCAATAATTTTTTGTCTTCCTTCCCATTGACTCTTCATATTATTAACTCAATCATCATGAATTTGATTTTATATTAGTTGATACTTATTCAACTCTTTAATTATATTTATATTATCCTCTATATGGGATTAATTATCATTTATGGAGGTTTTGTATAATTTATACAATGCACAGATCACTTCTATATGAACTACCTCAGTAACATCCTTCTCACAATAATTCCTTTATAATTCATCTTCATGAAAAGTGATGGTTTCATTAAATATAAATATAAACTCTTCTTTTGATTCTTCAACTAGGATGAATGTCTCATCCTTGTGTTCGATTTAAAAATTAGAGTCCTTGATATTCATGGAATATTTATATGATTCCTCAAGAGTGTCAATCCTCTCAGTATGGAACTTCTTAGTTACTTCTTTCCCACATATTCCTATTCAACTGTTCTTCAACATATGAGAAATTTTTATTACAAAATGACACAGTTTCTTCTTTGGCATCAATAATTTCTGAGAGATGTTTACATCCTTGAAACTTCTTTTCCAATCCTTTCACCATTTCCTCGGCATTTTTTTCAAGATATGACCTTTCATCATATAATCCATTGATAAAATAAAATATGGAGGTGAAAACATTTTTAGGAACATTATTTAGAAATTTTTTGATTTATGAATAAAAATCACTGTGTGGTTCAATAAATTATACATCATTACCGCCAGAAAATACAAATTAAAATGATATTTATCACCAAATTTAATATATATTAATGATAGAACAACATTATAACTACATTTATATTGTGACCAACCCTCCTTATACATAATTATAGAATAATAATGCACAAAAATATTTTATATTCACCGAAAAAAATAGAATCCCCTATGACGATCCGATTTTCTTCTCACATTATTTGAGATCTCTTATTTCTCATCAAGAATAGATCATCTTCGTGCTATTTTAACGCAAAGGGAAAGCAATATCCACGAGCCTTATGGTTTCACTAGGTAGAGAGGATCTTTTAGGACTTCAAAAAGTGAAATTATTTCTTAAATCATCTAGTGATGGAGAAGACCCACGAACCATCTACTTTCATGAAGAAGATCCACGAACACATGAACCGTTTACCGAAAATCTACCCATGCTTCATGAAGGTGATCTTGATGGCATGAAAAATTTGCATGATCACCCCTTTTTTTGTGAAGGCATCAGAATCATGAACCATCATGTTTTAAAAAATAAAACCCACACATACCTTGTGTGTAGAAGACATGTGCACCTCTTTCATGAAGAAGAACAATGAGCCGCTTGGTTTCAGGAAGATAAGGAACACATCCTCCTATTTCATGTTAATAAGGAATATACATTGTGTAGGGGTTTTTTTAATAAGGATGAGTTTTCAAGAAGATGGGAAGTAAGTATATTCATGTAATTATGCGCATTATTTGAATAAATCCAAGGCCTTGACATCGTGAAAATAAGGTGCATTATGTGTGATCACATGTGAATAAATAAAAATAACATGTTAAAAGTCCTACACTCATTCGTGTGCATATAAAAAGAATAAAAGACGATAATAAGTGATTAGTGTTCTTGGTTTGTTTGAGAAAGCGTCAAAATAAAAGAATATACTCATGAACATAAATTAAAGACACAGAAACCATGTGAAATGTTAAGAATAGAAAGGGAAAATAGAAAAAGGAAATGTGTTCATGAAAATATTTGTACCCATTAGGGTTTGCACAGAAGAGGGAAGAAGTGGGTTGTGCATGCACTCTTTCATGAACATGCATATGTGAAGCATTTAAAAAAGAGAACCAAGACAGTGGGTGCACTTTTGTAAATAAGATAAAGAATTGAAATAAGGGGAGGAGTTCATTCAAATTATACATGCATACATGAAAATAATAATGGAGAAGAAGTTAATTAAGATGATGCTCAATAAGATGAATCTCATTGTTTGAATAATCACATAAGTTCTTGTGATTCTTTACAAATGAATAATAATTTAGTGTATTTAGTCATTGCACTAAAGAAGTTGAAATAAGAAGAAGAAGTGTGCATTTGGTTTTTCTCTGATGAATATTGAAGAATGGGTTGGATAATTTCTTGCTGTTAAGAATGTAATAAGTGAAGAATAGAAGATTAAGTATAATCGTGAAGTCCAACATATCTCAATAGGTGGAAGAATCATTTGGTATTGTAAACCCTTTTCAATGGGGAGAATAATATATTGGGAGGCAGTATAAAGATTCATCAAGGAGTTATAAGTTGTAATTTGTCATCACCAATTCAGGAAAGTAAAATTGTTTCATTCACCCCTTAAAATTGTAGGGACTCACATTGGCTTGAGGATTGTTTTGTAAGACAACCCATTATAATTTTTTACTACATTATAGTGGAGAATCCATGTACTAGTCATACCCATACATGGAAAGTATGTTGTTGATATTATTGAGTAGTGAACCTTATAAAAATATCATGAGCATATTTTGAATGCTTTATTTCATTCGATATAGAACAGATAACAAGAGAATCAAGATCCTAGTAGGTCAATAGGTATAAGGATAAAAATTTTGAATTGGATTTAAAATTATCCAACAATTATTCTCCCCACATCTTATTGTTACGCATATCCCAAATGGGTCCTCTCAATGAAAATGGACACTCCATTCTCAAATAACGATTATAGTTCTGTATAATTATAATTCCAACTCATTATACTTCTACCATATTATATAAAAACCCAAATCGATATTGTGTTTCAATGCATGAAATTATTCACACTTGAGTGTGTGGGAATATAACTATATAATTTATACTTCATTATGCATGTAGTAGCACATTCTTTGTTAATGGAAATAAGGAATGGGTTATTATTGATTTCTGAAATCTATAGAGGCCTATAAAAAACTCAACCATCTATTAATGCGATGAACGTTTACCCTTTATGGTCTCTCTCATTGTCTTTTTAATGACATAATTGTTTCATGAACGATATTTTTGAGTCCATTAGGTTGTGTTTCAATGTGATGAACACTTCCACTTTACGATTTCTCTCTTTATCTATGCATTGAGTCTATTGTTTCTTCAAAATAAAAATTGAGTCTTTTGTGCCGCCTGTCAGTGCGATGAACACTTCTATTTTATGGTTTCCATATTTATTTTTTCCTTAAGTCCAAGGTATCATGAAATTGGATGTTGATTTAACATTTTCAAGACATATTCCAATATTAGAGAAGTCATGACTGAAAGCAGGGAATTCTGCAGAAGCTCAATGATCAACATAAACTATCCCAATCTATGAAACCAACTTCCTGAACCGAGGGCATAGATATATATTCCCAATTAAAATATAATATAGAGAATTGGATGAAGTGTGAAGAGATTGAGGTCCCAATGTAGGGATGGACTATACCAGTCTACCTGGTGATAGGAATGATATTGGAGGGATACAATATTGTAGAGAAAGAGTATTGGGTGAAAACTCGTTCTTTTTAAAATATGATGTATTTTCTAGTGATTATTGGGATATAAATTGTCATAATAGAATGTCTTCACCGGTTGTTACAACATATTAGACAAAGGGTGCGGGGTGGGGGAGAGGTGGACTTAGGTCGTGTTGGTGAATCTACCATTTAATTATTTAATTAATATATTATTTCACGTTCTATTTTCTTCCTACGACCCTGTACTATAATATTTATTAATATAGCTCAATTTTTTTTCAAAATGAAGTATCTATTATATTTTATCTCATTCTACTCTTCCCAGTGTGTGAGATTTTTCCTATGGTTGTTTTCATTGCTCGATTTGGGTTGTTTTTTTTGTGATCCCTCCACATGCATGAGATGGTGGGGGTTCTAGATGGCTTTTGGATTTGCTTCGGTGGCATGGTAGTGGTGAAATATTTTTACATGGGACTTCACGATGATCCTCCTTCATTCGGGCATTGAAGAGGTCGGATTAACCTTGAAATGGATTTATTGGGGATATATCATCCTCCTGGGAAGGTCAATGACATCCAATTGATTCATTAGTGGAAAATGGATTGATGTCAACTTCTAGGATGGTGAAGATAGTGGTCTATGGTGCTACAGGGGTGCAATAGTCATCGACGGGAATCTGCGAGTGGTAGAGGATAGAGACTCATTATGTGTGAGGTGTGGGGGACCAGAGTCATGTAGAATGATTTCATCCAAATTAAAAATGAATATTTCATCTATTATATTCTCCCAAATCAAAAAGGGAAATGGGGACACCATAGTAAATTATTCAAGGGATATGAAAGAGATTATGAATACATCCATCACTAATTCCATGTAGTATCAACCTAAATGAATATATACTTCTAACACAACAATGCATTTAAATTCCATTCCAGAAGGATGTCTCTCTCTCCCATCTAGAACATATTTCACCTTTCGTGATCTTCTCCAGTTAAAATAATAATTAGTAATTCTAAATAAAATCTCAAATACCAATGAACATTATATATATAAATATATATATACATCTCTCAATCAATGTCAATATTCAAATTCCAATAATTTGATAAAACAACGAATTTCCCTAGCATCTACATACATGGGATTTAATGTTGGCTCTCCTTTCTCTAGATCAAGTAGCCTCATATTGGTTTGGCCGGTTCAAAAAATAATCCTAATGGATAGAATATAATATATACTACAAATAGGGTTGAAATGACTTATAACAATAGTGATGTATGAAATTATAGTGGTCACAAGGTTGGTACATGATCATCTCAACATGTGTCCAAATATGAAAAGAAAATAAGATCACAAAATCTAACTTAGAATGAAGAAGAAACCTTGCGATGAAATCAAAAAAAAATGGTGAACCTAAATCCTCCCTGGAAGGTAGAAATAAATAATGGTGAGAAATTTGTGTATTTTAAATCAAATAATTAGAAGGTTAATACATCCAAAATTTCTACTAAGGTTGATGAATCTCACAAGAACCCATTTGGAACATCCAAACTTCCACACATAGTTTCAAATTACATTTAAGTTATCTAGACTAAATATTTGGAATGAATGTGAAAAATGGAAGAGTCACAAGGTAAATATAATTAAAAAGGGTAAAGAAAATATCCCACATGATGTAGAAAACTTTCAGGAGTTTTTTTCAATAAAATGTAATTGTTGTGTTAAAGATGTTTTTGGTGAGATTGGTATGAAATATGGTCACATTGCAAAACGATGTTTTCCCTGACTACTAGAAAAATAAGAAGTCCAAAATAGGTGTAATAATGTATCATACATGAAGTCTATTAAGATGAAAAATTCTCCATGCCATGTAGAATAAGATATGTAGATATCCATGTTCCCTCAACATAAATCAGAATAGATGTTCAGATGTGAAACCATGAAGACTGTGCAAAATGGACAAACATTTTTTAGTAGATCATCTCTACCTTTCTATTCATATTAATAACTAAAGGAGGATCCACCTTATTCCCTTAAAAATTGAGTATTTTATTTTTTATTATAATGCATGGAATCGAAAGTGAATAATGTTCTTAGGGGGAGAAGCTGAGAAGTAGTAAGTGGTGTTAATTCCTGATTTCTATGATGATGACGTTACCATCCCTGAATGATTCATTAATTGATATAAAAATACTAATATGATGGAATATCATAATTGATTGTGTTAAAGAATGTGTTTACCAATTCTAGATAGCAATTATAAAGAAGATTATAACTCAGTTTGATCGTATTTCTTGGTATTTTGTTGAACAAATGTTCTAGAAGATCATCCTTTGTGAGTTTGTGGTAGTTGTCCTATATGGACTATAAAAATTTGTAGAACCATCCTATTTTTTTCTCCATACTATTATTTCTTGAAATTAAATCATTATGAGATCAACCATTATGAATATAATGAGAAATGTATCCCATAAGGGGCAGACCAATATATAATCCTCCAAAATAAATATTTCAATTTGTATCAAAAATGATTATTCTATAAATTTCTTGAAGATAATGTCATTGGAATGGGTATTTCACTCTTCATCTCCAATCCATGGTTATCAAAAATTAAAAACCTTTTAAAAAGGGGATAAATTAAAATAATCTACTGTATATGAAATGTGGATGTCCCACAAGGTCTCTTATCCTCCCTATTTCACTTGAGTGTTTTTTTTATTTCTTGTAGTGAGTGTAGGAGTGTCAGGTTGTTCGTTCCTAAAAAGATTATTGTAAAATTTAGTAATTTCATCCTAGAATGAAATTGAATAGTCCTTTAGTATACGTATTTGGGTTCTCATTTCTTAAGGGGTCATGATTATTTGGTAATGAGAAACGTTTTTTATAAATCAATCCCTCTTGTATTCTACACTGAGGTCAAGTTGACATAGAGTAAAATGAGTGATTTCACCTTTATTAATTATAGAATGATACACCTTTTTCCTATGAAATTTTTATTTTCTATCAATACTGGGGAGAGAGTGTGAAATTTTGGTTTCAAAGTTAAAGGGGATAAATAAGATGATAGTTCTAAAAATTGAAGCATTCATTTGGAAATGAAGGTATTTCTAATAAATACAAAGGGGGAGATTGAAGATCCATCTTTTTATATAGATTTTAATTATTTTTAAATGATTTTGATTGCTGTAAAATGATCATCAATTCAATATGAATATTACATTGATGTCAATATGATTAACAAGTCCAAAGATAATTGATCTCGGATGAAATCCCCAAATATAGAAATTCCAAGAAATATGTGAACGTTTTGAAGACTTTGAACATTATGATGATGTGTAGATAATTGATATCGATTCCATCATGATGATTCCTGGAAAATAGTTATGGATTCATTCATCATGATTTATAGAGAATATTAATGTATTCATCGTATATATGTCATACATGATAAATTATCTTAGTTATTAAATATGAGGATCGATGAACAAATCCTATTTTCAAAATACATGTGGCATATGTGACACACTGTTTAAATCCAAGAAGAAGGTTGTTTTTATGTTCAGTGGAATTTATATTCCAAAACATAGAATAGAAGATTAATTGAAGGTCATGTGTTACTATACAGTTCCATGAGAACCATGAAACTATTAACATGTGGTACATTGAGATAGTAGTTTTCATGAAGGATATTAATTCCATATAATTAGTGCAAGACATGTTAATGATAAAGAAATGATTAGGTGGATTTATATTTTAATAGAAATTGTGAAGGTATTGAAAAATTTTATACTATATTTCTATGTGTGTATGCGGCCATGAATTTTATATTGAATTCCATTATAAACTTGGTTTTGTAACTAAGTAAGTTTTGGGGGATTGTTTAAAATTATCGATAGCCTACTAAGCTGACTGGTTCGCCTCAACCAAGTGCTTATATGGGACATAGGGTCGATCAAACCAAAAGGAGGCCAACCAAGCTAGCTCGCAGGTGGCATGGAGTGTCATGTGTATGCCATGGTCACGACTAAAAGCATGCATGATATGTGCCAATATCCTATAAGTGGGCATATTGAATTCTCACAAAACCAGTATTGTTTAATACTAGAAGGAGAGAGGTAAATTTTGATCCTATCCCCATAGAACATGATTTATATATCATGGATAAATTGAAATAGGATTCAATTTGGGATGGGTTTTTAAGAACATTGTTCACTAGTCTAAATAATTGGACTGATAATGGTTGTTTAGAACATCCCCATTCCCTATTGATTTAAATTCACATAGTCTAGATTTATCATCCACAATAACCTACTCAACTCTATATAACTGATTACTCACTGCACTTTGTGATTTATTTCCCAATTGAGATTGCTTATGATAAAGATTCATGGTATTTCTAGAATCACTATGCATAACTCTATTCTGATAATGAGAGGTATTCTATTTCCCTCCTCCCATAAAAGCATACAAAATCTACAAAACATGGGATTTTTCCCCAACACAAGACCTCAGAGGACTGCAAGAAAATCACTAAAGAAGGCCAATATAATTACAATTATGGAATTCTCTATGTGGTTTTGTTCACTCTCGATGCATGTGGTAGATGGTACCACATTGAAAACATCCAAATTTTGTCTTGGGTCTTGGGGGATGGTTCACTTATCTAGTTGTATAGTTTTGGGTCATACGCCAACCATGGAAAAATGTTTCCCTCTTCCGTTTTCTCACAGAATAAGAGTTACCAACTTTTTCCATAGGTATTAACATACTTCATCCACATGTTCCTCCTAAAATTCTCTTTCATCCCCCTTCTCTCTATTGACTATATATGTACAATCCATTATACAAATCATGAACATATTTAATAAATTTTTTTTCTTTAGCTTCAATTCGAAAATTGGATCCATCAAGGATGCACTATAAGAAAATTCATGTGAAAATAAAACAAAATACTTAAATTTATCTACATCCTCTATCATAGAACGGTTCTTCTACTTCGGACTAAAAAATTCCATCATCCGATAAATTCTTAATGTGTGAGGATAGAATTTTTTTGGACAATTCCTAGAAATCCTCCCATTCCAGGCCTTGGTCCAATTTAACCTAAAGTTATAAATCCTATCATTGGAATTCATGATCTTCCAATATATACATCCTCAACATTACATTCTACTAAACTAGTGTGATAATGAAATCAGCGATTCTATTTATCCTATTCAACCATAACCCAGCCTTCTCTAGCCCAAAATCACACTAGAAGATGGGTGGATTCTACTTCATTTATTGGATAGAATGATCCACTTGCTTTTGTTTATACCATCAATTCCCTCTATACACATCATTAAAATATTTTACTCTACTCTATATCAGCTATTGGTTAACTGATGTCTTAGGTGCAACCACATTCTCAGCATCTTCTTCCATGTGGTGTCTATGTACACCTACCAGGTTCCATTTTCTAGAAACACAAAACCCATATAAGCCTTTCTCTCTAGAAACTGAGGGATTAAATTTTTTAAAATCTACTATAAAGAAATTATTACAAAAATTCTTTCCAAAATTCATCATTTTCCACTTTCAACCATTTTTTTAGAATTTCACCATGGTATTGACAATTAACTCGTTTTCAAAATAACATAACCATTCTTTTTTCAAAATCTCCCATATAAAAACAATTTACCCATTTTTAAAAAAATAAACCCATTTACACCAAATTGTAAATCATTAGTCAAAATAAAATATCTATTCCTAGTGGGAAGTTATTTCTATAATTCATCTCATGATCTTCTAATTATATAAATCCATGACAATGATATTACACCACTATAAGTGTTTCCAAAACACCCATGTACCCAACTCACTTATAATTGAATTTCAATAAAAAAAGGGTATCTAGGTATTTTCATGATATAATTTTCAATTACTAAAAATCTTATCCCTTTCTACCAACCTAAATCACGGAAAAACCTAAATTAATTTCAACTACAAAAATTTCACAACCTAAACAAATTGGTTTTCAAGGAATGAAAATGATTATACTACTTATTGAACACAAATATTTGGAATGACCAAGACCCATAAAACTTGTTACATCCCTCCCCTCCTCATTATCTTGAGTCGAGGAGGGATTTCTAATTAGAATTAAGCAACATCCCCAAGGCGCCAAAGGATGGAATGAAATTCCAATAGATTCAATACAATTGGGGGATGATTTTCCCTTTGAAAATAAGAAAATCACAACCACATATTCCATAACCAAAACCACTATATGATTCTTCATGAATATTTAATATAACTCAAGTTATTCCATTGATTCCAAAACCAAAATAATAAATATTACCACAATAGAAGGCTACTAACATCAAAGTACAGAGTGGAAAAAATCAAAAAGAAACTTAGAAGACTTCAACGACATGACTCCAGGATCATACTCAATCTTAATGTCTCACAGAGCACCACTGAATAAGTGTAATGATTTCCATTTACTTGTTTATTGGTAAATAAAATATGCAAAAGAACAAAAGTTCCAAAGAATTGGTGATTAATTAAACTCATTATATTTCCATCAATGACTTCCATACACACTCTACAAGGGTAGAACAAGTTAAAACAATTATATAAAACAATTTATATATTTTTTCTTGAAATAGTTACATATTTTATATTGAATCCAACTAGTTTCACAGAAAAATAGTTTTCCAAGAATAATTTTTTTAAGGAAAGAAAAAAACCATTCATTAAACCATTTCACATTCATTTTTGGAATATCTATTTTATCATTCACCACACACAGACCCATGAATTCTTCTCTAATAGTTCTATACTCTTTAGTGGTTTCTTTTCCGTACACTATGTCATCACTAAGTTTCTATTCTCCTTATTCCCTAATGAAAAAAACTTCTTATCCAGGGTCATGTACATTTGTACACCAAAGGAAAATTCCCTGTATTTAGGGTCATTTCAAAATCATGAACCCACACAACCCATGTTGGCCAAAACCATTTCAAAAAAACCAATTCAATACATTTCAATTAAAACATTAATTTATTGAAAACCATTACAAAAATACATTTTCAAAAATCCAAAAAAAATTATTTTTAAATCAATAAACAAATACATTTTCACAATCAATTTATAAAAAACCACATCCCATCAATAAAGAGGGTTTTAACCATTATTTACAGACCAATTTCACAAAAACAAATTATGAAATTTAATCAATTTGAAAATAATCATTTATTTTTTAATTATAGGACTTTACATTGAAGCCACCATCCTAGAGAGTTTAGGTGAAAACAGAGAACATCATGAAAATGCCCACAAAACCGGGTTAAATCTCCCAAAACGCACCATAGATCGCTTCCCATGTAATCAAAAAGACCAAATATAGCCACGATTTACCTCAATAACATTATATCTATCCACATAAAACTATATCTAAGAATATGATAATGGGAGGAATGTATATCAAAGAAAAACTATGAAAAATACCACAAAAGGATATTTATGGAGGGAATCATGGATCAACGCACCACGAAACTTCTTCAGATCACTTCCAAATTATTTGGGAAAGAATATTTGGCCTTTGGGGGGAATAAATACTAAATAAGGGTTGATTTGGAGAAAACATGATGTGTTTAAGCTTAATCACTTCCCAAATACACTTTTTAGTATCTTGTTTTTAAATCGCGCATGATTAGTCATGCAGTTAGGAAAACCGCATGCTGAACTTGTTTGAGTCTCTACCTCGTGGAGTAACTTGCACAGTTGGCCGATGAATTAGGAAAAAAAATGTGAAAATAGAGAAAATACTCTTTTTCCCGCTTTAAACGGTTACTCCTGGGTTGTCGCATAATTTTTCCAAATTGTTCACCTAACCAGATCCCCCTGTCTCATTATGTACGGTATCCTATAGGAGTTTCAAAGCTTTCACTAATAGTGGACCGACTGTGCACCTGTATAAAATCCTCACAAACATTCCAAAATCCTTCCAACTGCCCCCCCCCCAACAATATTTCCCACACACTTTAAATACTTGAAATAATAAAAGAAATGGTTATATTGTTGAAACTATGTGTGTTACAATGATGGATAACCACACCATATAATTAGTGTCTGAAGCATTAAATATGAATAAATTGTTATATGGATTTATATTTGAAGACAAATTGTGAATGGATGGAAGAATGTTTTTGGATTCATAGCATTGGATCTCGTTCTTGGGAAATTATCCATGTTGTTAACTCTTAAGATTGATGAAGTGATCCCATGTTCCAAGTACATGTGTCATAACAAATATATTGTTTACAACGAATAAAAGGGATGATTTGATGTTCCTTGGAATTTCTATTAAAAAAATTATTGAATTGTGGAATTGAGGTTCATGTGGTATTTCAATGTTGCATGAGAACCAATGATGTTTTAACTTGAGGAACACTGAGATTTTAGTTTTCATAAAGGAGAATCATGGAATATAATTAGTGCATGAAGGCTTAAAGAGGATTAAATTGTTATATGACATTTTATATGAATGGGAATATTTTTACAACATTATGAATTATTATGGATTCATAGAATTGGATGTCACAATTGAGCAATTATACATTTTTTTAACTTATATGACTAATGAATTGATCCTATGTTAAAATTAAATGTGTCATATGTGAAACATTGTTTAGAAGAAAAAAAAGAAGAATGATGATTTAATTTTATTTGGAATTTATATTCCAAAAGGTATATAAGTAGAGTAATTTATGATAATGTAGTTTTTTAATGTTTCCTGAGAACAATGAAATTGTTAAATTGAGGAACCTTGAGACTCTAGTTTTCATGAAGGAGTACTGCACCATATAATTAGTGCATGAAAGGTTAAAGAAGAACAAATGGTTTAAAGGATTTATATTTGAAGATAATATGTGAAGGGGTTAATGAATTTTTATGGATTCATATAATTGGATTTAAATATTGAGAAATTCTCCATTTTTGTTAATTATTACGATTGATAAACTACTCTTAAGTTCAAAATACATGTGTCCTAAGTCACACATTGTTTTCGAAAAAGAATAAGAGTGATTTTATGTTCTTTGGAGTTTGTGTTACAAAATGTATAGAAGAAGAGGATTTGATGTTCATGCAGTATTTTATTGTTTCATGAGAACCATGAATGTGTTGACTTTAGAATCATAGATCTTGTAGTTTTCATGAAGGAGAACCATGAAATATAATAAGGGCATGAAGGGTTAGAGATAATGAAATGGTTATATGGATTTATATTTGAAAGGAAATTGTGAATGGAATGAATAATTATATACTAGAGTTCTATTTGTGGCGATCTACATTCATTTCATATTGAAATCCATTATATACATTGTTTTTTAAATGGGTTTTTTGTGGCTTTTTTATATATGGGTTGAGCTGACATGCCATCCTGAACTGAGAGCTTATACAGGACAATGGGTTGGCACGTCCAAAGAAGGCCATCTAAGTAAGCATCTAGGTAGTATCTAATGTCGTGTGTAGGCCATGGATACCCTTGATTGCGTGCATGATGTGGGCTAATATCTCTCAAAGAAGTGGGAGTAAATTATTCCCATATAACTAGTACATGGTGGTATTGGGAGGTGGAGGGATAAATTCTGATCCACTCCCCACAGTTCATGATTTATATATTGTGGATAAACGGAGAGAGGAATTGAAGTGGTATGGGGTTTAGTGTGTGTTTTACACCAGTTTTAATAATTGGATTGACCATTGTATTCCATCACATCTCAAGACCGCTCATTTAAATTCATGTTGTCGGATATCCCAGGACCATTTCATTCAAAATGATGGACGTATTTATTACCCAATGTCGTCATCTTTCTCTTACATTCCCTCAACAACACCATTTTCTAATTAGATATTTCAACAAAGAAACAAATTATCAAATAATATTCCACCATGATTATTATAATGTCTAAATAATTGGATGAACATGATCAGAATATCATGAAACAACATTTTCATGACTCACATGAAAAAATTCATTGGGAAATACCTATTTGAAGTGAAAATGCACGTTGTAGGAGGGCCATTCAACCAGTTGAGTTCCATGGATGAACTTCATGCATTTTGGAAGATGAGTTTCATGTGTTTATGAATACATGATTGTGATATGAACACCGTAAATAAAAAGACTTATCATTAAGGATGAATACTATGATAAGTGGCATAACTTTACACGTGTTGGAAGAATTAAAAGCTAAGACATTCATGAATTTAAATAGATGATTCACATGGTATAATGATTGGTATTTAAATTTTATCTAAGGGTTTGATCCCTTTTCAATAAAATGATTTCACTCTCGACCAATAGGTTCTACTACTACTAATATTATTTCAAGATATCACATTTTCATGAAAAAAGGAGCATCTATGATTCACTCTTTTGTATGGGGAAGAAAAGAGTTTTGTAAAACATTGAGTCCTCACAAATAAGGGGATTCCCATGAAAAAACATGTTTCCATGAATGAGAAGAATCTATGGACTTGAAAAAATAATTTTAAACCCTTGTCATTCATTGTGAATGAGTTCAGTGTCATGAAGAATTCTCCTTCCATGAAGAAGAGATACTGTGAACACACAACTAGTGTGAACACACACTTGTCGTGCTTCGTGAAGAAGAACCATTTCCATGAATAGTACTACTAAAGATACAGTGCATGAGTTGTTTACTATCATGGTGTTTCATTATGTTTTTCAACATATAATCAATTATGTGAATATGTTGTGTATCTGGTTGATACACAATAGACATATAAGAAAAAACCTACACAGGATGCTTTTGCAAAGAGAACCAGACATGCACCTAAGTGCATACTTTATTGAGTAAGATAGTAGCTCATATTTATTTGGTTTTCATATGACAAAATGTGTATGTATGAATATATCATTGACAAAAATTAGTAATAATACCAAACATGGTGGTTATGTGAAGGGAGAGATAACTAAGGGAGGAGGAAGAATCATTGGGTGTTGTCACATAAATAGTTAGGAGTAAGTACAATGTCTAAAGGTTTTCATATGATTTGAGTAACAAATATCATGCATAAAAGATTATCTCAATCAAACTAGATAAAATAATAAATATAAAAAATGGTTATGGGAAATACACATTCACCATGCTTGTATTGGGTTAATAATTAAATAAGAGAAAAATCTGATTTTGTGAAAGATCATTCTTGCATGAAATATCATTAAAGATATGGCGCAATTCAGTTGAAAAACCCACTTCTACACCAAGATGAATATAATATAATAGATTCTACATTCACTCTCGATAATTTTTATCAAAGAATAATAATATAATTGTGGGGATTTTAAGATTATTTTATCTTCATTGATTTAATAATCACAAAGGAATATTGTGATTTCAACAAGAAGAAGAATAAGAGATCTCAGTGGATTTTATTCACTAAATAAGAATGATAAGAGAAGTGATGAAAATTTGGTACCAAATTTCAATCAACTTATTATAATTTGGGTCATAAATAATTTATTATTAATCAGTTCACAACACATTTATATATTTTTTACTGGTATAAGAATAATATTGTGAAACTTTTAGTTTGTTTCTTAGAAGAGGAATAAGAGTAAATTGCATTCTACTAAGCAAGTAACAAAGTGAAGAAGAATTTTGTGGAAGAAAAAATAAGAACTTTGAAACCAAACATGTCTCAATTGGTGGAATACACTCTTGTTGTTACAATCCTTTATCAACAAAAAAGGGACTATCATCAGAGGCAATATAAATATCATTCTAAGTTCTGTAAAACCTGAAATGTAACATCAATATAGTGCATTTATAGTGAAATGTTATTTCTTAATTGATGTAAAAACATTTAAAGGATTACATTCTTGTGGTTGTGTTGTCAGGATTATTTCCAGACCATCCCAATGACTTGATACTCTTACTGAGAAGTGAACCTTGTAAAAATATTGTCTACTTTTATTTACTACATTAATATTATTATATTCGGTATAGAAAATAGAATAAGACAATAAATATCCTCACAAGTCAAAGAGGTAAAGTGAGGAAAAGTGGAAATGAATTAAAAATTCTTCCACAGTGATTCACACCCCCCCCCCCCCACACACATAATTTTAGTCATATCTAAAAAATTTACATTCATAATTATCGAGGTAATGTTCAACTCTATTAGATTATCTTTAGGGAAATCTATTCTATTTTAAAGACATGAGTTCTTTTCCCCCTCATCATTGTTGTGCAGTTTTGCTGAAGATTTGGATACCTTTGTGTATACGTATATATCTAACTAGATCTTGATGAATATAAAAATTAAAGAGAAGAGAAATTTAAATAATAATTCCATCTTGTCTAAAAATGATTAATTGTTTGTTTCTCTATACCTTGCTAAAAATTAAGACATATCTAGTATAGAAGGAAAAGAGAATGTGACTCATGTTTTGACTAAGAATATGGATGACCTTCCTACATCTAGTGATTAGGATGTATGTGTTAGTACATTTAAAAACACTCCTCAAGATGAAAATACTAGAAGAAGTGGTGATGGTGATAAATATACAAATTATTTGGAATTATTAGTTTATAGATTAAGTGTTATTCAGCCTGTTATTTCTTAATAATGATTATCCCTTGTTTTTTCGAGTCATTAATTGTACGTAGGAAGAGATCACCAAACATGAAAAAGAATCTTATGTTTTGGATAAGATCTTGAAAACAAAAAATTTTGAGTTTCCAAATATATCTGGATAGGTTGAAATCTTTGATGCAATAATTAAGGAGCCTGAAATTAGATCCCCAAAATTGATCAAATAAGCGTAAGATAATGAAGGAGTCAAAAGGAATCATGGAGAATATATCCATGCAGTTGAAGAGTGGTTGAAAAATTGAAACTGATTTCAAGGGTTGATAATTGGATGAAATATCAATGATGATCAATGAAAATGACACTTTGATTTAGAAAAATTGTAATCTACATGAATATAAAGAATAAATAATTATGAATTTATGGTAAGAGAAGATTATTATGATTATAGATCAAAAAATCATCATATGTATCAAATTTCTAGAATTAGTAGCTTAGTTGCCCAATATAGGGAAGACACATATTAACACATCACAAAAGAATGAGATGGATTATAAAAGTTCTCAATGATAATTAGAGTATTTTAACATTGAATTAAGTCCAAAAATTTACTATAATATCATGACATCATTCAATGATCTATCACAAATAGATGAGAAGAATAACCTATCATCTATACCCTCATGTACTAGTGTTTCTAAACATGTTATCATGAAAAATGTATTTTGAAATGAAAAATATGAACAATTATGGATGAATAAATATGATAATAAACCTATAACCATGAATAATGTGGATAGGAAAGAATTTAGGGAATTTTTTTCCCCTCAAATAACATAAAAAATCATGAAGAATATTAAAAATCAGATACAAAATATATCAGGAACTCATGATTTGTGGGTCCATGTTGGTGCTACAAGATATTTGGGAAGTGTGCCTTAAATTTTTGGAACAATCGCCATCATGTAAAATGATAATGGAATCCTATATCAATGTATATAATTCCTAACAATAATAAGTAAAATATATAGTTCCAAAAGAATCTATATACTGTAAACAGATTTTAATTCTTGATAACATTTGTGACGTATGCAATGGTAGTGGTCACAAAGTTGTTACATGCTCTTATCAACATGTATGAAATGATGTTAAGAAAATAAGATGAAAAAATCAAACATGGAATCAAGAAACAACCATGGAAATATATCAGAAGAAATTTTTGAGCATAAATCCTCCGATTAAGGTACAAAAGAAGAATGGTGAGAAAAACATGGATTCTAAATCCTATAATTTTAAGGGTAGTTAATCCAAAATAATTACTAAGAGGGATGAAATTTAGAATAACCCAAGTGTAAGATCCAAATATACACATAAAATTCCTAATGACGTGTTAGTTATCTGGCCGGAATATTTTAAATTAATGAGAAAAATAGAAGAAGAAAAATATAAAGATGGAGAAAAATGTAAAGAAAATATTCTACATGATTAAGAAAAATTTCATGATGTTTTATTAAGAAAATGAAACTCTAGTGTTAACGTAGTTCTATTTACGATATATAAAAAATATGGGCTCATTGGAAAAGATTGTATAACCTTACTACCATAACAAGAAAAATCTTCAAGAAGTGAAATAATGTATCATTCATGAAGGATATAATGAATAAATACTCTCCACCCAAATAAGAAGAGGATGTGAAGAGATCCATGTTTCCTCAACATAAATCAAAACATATGATTAGATGTTCAAGAATGAATACTGGTGAAAATGAAGAATTTGGTTTAAAAGATCATCTCAATCATTCTATTCATATTAATTAAAGATGATCCACCATATTCCCATAATCTTTGAGTATTTTATTTGTTCTTATAAGTCTGTTATTTGAAGGTGAAACATGTTCTTAGGGGGGTAATAAGGGAAGAGGTAAGTGTTTTCAATTCTTGATATCTACTCTGAAGAAGTTACCATACTTTATTGATTCCTCAGTTGATATTTATAAACTATTATGATGGAGGATCATTATTGATAATGTTGAAGAATGTGATTTAGTATTTTGGATATCAAGGATGAAAAAGATTCCATCTTGGTTTGATCTTACTTCTTAGTATTTTGAAGAAAAAATGTTATAGAAGATCATCCATGGTGATGTTGTGAAAGTTGTCCAATATGGAATGTTGCAAGTTCAAGAACCATTCTATCGTATTCTCTATACTATAATTTCATTAAATCCATTTTGGATGAGATCAACCATTATAAAGATAATGAGAAATGATTCCATTGTGGGGGAGAGAAATTTATAAGATTCTATAATTATTATTTCAATTAGTATCAAATCATATTATTATATAAATTGATTTATTATCATATCATTTTCAAAGTTATATCTCTATTAATATATCAGACTTTGTTATCAAAAATAAAAAATATTACAAAGGGGTTGAA
Source organism: Viscum album (assembly GCA_963277665.1). Lineage (NCBI taxonomy): Eukaryota > Viridiplantae > Streptophyta > Magnoliopsida > Santalales > Viscaceae > Viscum > Viscum album. The sequence goes on along the minus strand of OY728151.1, from coordinate 1,586,307,140 downwards.
ATTAAATAAATCCATTGTTTATGAAATTTGGAATTCCCCCATGGACTTTTATACTATCTATTAAACTTGAATATACTTTATCTAGTTGTTGAATTGTGTTCATGATTTTTAGGTTGATTGTTCTTAAAAAGATTTATCTCACGTTATATAATTTCATTATAGAACGAAAGTGAATAATCCTAGAAGTAATGTATATGATTTCCCATTTATAAAGGTATCATGATTAGTTGGTAATGGATATATTTTTTGCCTAAGTAAAATCCACTTATTTTCTACACTGAGAACTACTCAAGAAAAATTAGAGTGAAATAATGGATCACACATTTATTATCTAGCTGTTTTTTTAAGCTGACCCTAACCTAGGGAAAACCACCTTGAACCTGATGGTTCGGGTTTTGTAGATCCCACCTATCCACTTGTGTATCTTCCTGGGTTGGTTTCACCTCAGCTATAGGTTTTGAACCATCTCCACTGGCTTGGGAGATCTTCCATTACATGGGGTTTACATTAAAGAAACCATGGTCACGCAGACCCTACATTTTACTGGAAGAAGGCTTGATGGCCAACAAATTAAAATTAAATAAATATAAATGAAACCATACACACACAATGGGTATTAGGTCTAGATCATGATCACCCATTACATGCAATACCATTTACGATTGTTTAGTATTAAAATTCATCTAATCCTTATTTTATTCAAGATATGTCTCACTTGAATACAATTAATTATGATCTTATAATTAATCAATTCTTTATCTTAAATTCCTATCTAAATTTCATCGAGATTCTTCACATCCATTTTACTTGTACGGGTCTTTTTACTTTGGAGGAAACTTGGTGAAATTCCCTTTCTGGAAAGTACACGGCGTGTAAGCTATATTACAAATCATGTATTTGTTTTCACCCTTTACCCAAAGTACATGCTGGGGGCTTTGGCATGTTTTCTGTACATTGAAAGTTTTGGAGTACACGGCCTGTAGATTAATCTCACATGGCGTGTACTTCCTTGTTATGCAGTTACCAGCCTAGCAATCCCGTTTACGTGGTACACAGCTTCTCCTTGTACATGGTTTCACCTAGGCCAGATCAGACTACATGTCATGTTTATTCAACATATGTGCCATGTATTCCGATTTCCATGCGCCATTCAGTTCTAGTCAACACGGTGTATTAAAAACATAGTTATTCTCAATTCACATGGCGTGGGTTAGAGAACAAGTACCAGTTGGCTGAACATAAGTACACGACATGTAGATTTCACTACACGTCGTGTATTCATTTGTCGTAATGACAGAATGAAAGGATACTCCTGATGAGTTCCTCGTTTTCATTCTAATCAAAATTAAAATTAAAATGTCCTTTCTATGATGTGAATCGAGAAATAAAGGACGAAAAATAGATATCGTTCATTCAATTATATCGAACGATTTATCCTGAATTGAATCAAATATAAATGAAAAATTTATCAATATAAATTAAATAACTATAATCAATATTGTGACTCCCTCTGATACCAGTTAAAGAACCGATCGCAGTGGAAGCTCATGGGTGGATGTGCCCACATGACTTTTTTACATTATTAATTATCAATCTGGGATCAATACGATGATAAATTCCAGACTCCACTGATAGAATCACAAAATAGAAAAAAAAGTGGAATAGTCTCAGAACCATAAAGTAGGATCATCAGAGGATTATTTTAATTAATTTAATTAATTGATAAGATGTACCTTTTATGGTTTTATTTGATTGTTTATATTTCTGATCACGTTCCGATGTGATTCGTCCTTGAGTTGCAGAAACCAAGTGTAGACATCCTCTAGTGGTGATCCACACTTGCACCACGTATCTTTGGACGTCGCCAAAGGAGTCTTTGGGTTCCAGCATGGAGAATCATTTGCTTGCGTTTTCCATCTTAGGTCGCCTTTATTTGATGGAGGAGGATATCTCTTAGTCTTGAAAACATTTTGGGAGAAAGGAGTTCTTTCGGCCTTGATAGAATTCTCTAGAATTATTGTGCACAACCATTAGGGAAATGTGTTGGGGTTATGAGGATATTTATAATCGGGTATGAGGTTATAGAGTTATGACAATAAATAAACATGTTACATTTTTATGTATTTCATTAACTCTTGTTGAAAAACCCTCATGTAGAATCATTAATTCCTTGACATGCATCCACGTTGATTATAAAACATATCATTTAATAAAAAAATTTTTTTTTTTTCAAAATCACTGCTGTAAAAACTTCACGGTGTGTAATCATTAATACAGGGAATGTACTTGTTTTTTATTTCCTTTACAAAATGAAAACTACACAGTGTGTAAATTAAATTTACATGGCGTGTATATCATGTTTTAATTTTATTCATCCTCAAAAATTAAAATGATTTAGGCTTACATGAATAATTATTAAACACCATATGGGAATAATCTTTATTCTACTTGAGAAACATGGATACACATAGTGTGTGACCCTATAGGATTCTTTCTCGTCAGTATTAAGCAGGCTTGCCTAAAGTCCAAGATTACTATCTAGAAATGAGTCATGTCACCCAAGAGAAAGAAGTTGACAATTCATTGAAGTGCCACCTCATACAAAAGCGTATCGTGTAATTTTATACCTTTGCCTCAATATCTCATCATGCAGGTTTCTGGGCAGTTTCATAAACTTATATGCTTGATCTGTTATTATTTGACTTACAGAAATAAACTCGTCGTGACACCATGCCCATGGAATTTGGGCGATAGTTCTATTTCAATCAAAGGGCCCAAGATATTTACTTCCATAAATATGGATGCTAAAAATCCTTTATCGACTTATCCATTAACAACATGTTATTTGTGACGCTCCCAACATACCCTACATCCCACCAACTGTTTTCGTGATGATTTTAATCAGAAAATCTATGTGTGCGAGTCATGACATGAGTTAATGATAATCTTCCAGTCTAAGGAACATTACACACACTCATAGATAGCATTGTCTAATGACACCATGACATGCGGAATTACTACTGGTGGGTCTGTTCTCATAATCACCAGTCGTGGAGATTACCTAGTGCGAACTCCATGAGAGAGAGTCTCGTCTTTTCTTTATGATTACTCAGACATGATGGTCTATATACCATGGGCCTTATCTTTGTATGTCATCCAACCGTAGAACATTAATTAAGAATATTGTTATATCATTTCAAGGTTCACATCATAACAGGGATCTTCCATGACCTCATCAATGCAACAAATATTCCGGGACATTATTATATTGTCGTCATGCCGAACAATGACCAATATACAATAAATGTATATTCATGTAATCAATGTATAAATATTTTGTTCTCAGGACACTAACTCTAACAAACTCCCACTTGGACTACATCCAACCGCCTACGACTTTTAGTCTGCTACACCTCACATGATGATCATGTTTCTTCTGAGTCATGGATTTAGTCAAGGGGTCTGCCACATTGTCTTCAATGGAAATACTGCTCACTGCAACTTCACCTCTCAGCAAAAAATCTCTAAAGAGATGATACTTATGAATTATGTGATTTGTCCAATGATGTGACCCTAGATCTTTTGAAAGTGCCACCGCTATAGTTTTATCACAATAGAGTGTGATAGGATCTTTAATGCTAGGTACTACATCCAACTCTTGGATGAAGATTTGCCTCCATACTGCTTCTTTAGCTGCCTCAGAAGCTGTGATATACTTGGACTCTACTTTAGAATCTGTGATGACACCTTGCTTTGATCTGTTCCAGCTCATAGCACCTCCATTCAAACTGAAGATGTATCCAGTCTGTGAATTCATGTCATCATGATTAGTATAGAAAATAGCATTTATATGACCTCTAATGGATAGATCCTCATATACTCCATAAACCATGAACATATATTTAGTAAATCTTAGATACATTAGGATAGTCTTGACTTCCATCCAATAGCGGTCTCCTAGATCAGCTTGATATCTTCCTACCACACTTAATGCGTATGCAACATATATACTTGTACAGGTAATACCATACATGACTGGCCCATTCGCGGATTCGTAAGGGATCCTTGCCATTTTTTTATTTACTAATGTGTCTGAGGTCACATTTGCTTTGAAATATGAATGTCATTTGACAGTATCAACAATCCACTCGTGGACTGTTCCATACTGAATCTCATCAGCATCTTATCAATGTATGTACTTTGACTCACGCCCAAAATTATCTTGGATATATCACAATGGATCTTGATCCCATGAATATATGCTGCCTCTCCCAAGTCTGTCACAGAGAAGCATTTATCCAACCATGCCTCATCTCACTATAAGACATGTACATCATTTCAAATTATTAATATTCCATCAACATATAATATTTGGAAAATGACTACACGTCCATGACATATTTTATAGACACAAGGCTCACATTCATTCTTAACAAATCCATTTTTCGTTACGGCTTCCTCAAAATGAATGTTTCATGACCTTGATGATTGCTTTAATCCATAAATGGATTTTTGCAACTTGAATACCTTGTTGGCATCCTTTGGAGTCACAAACCATTCAGGTTGTGTCATGTAGAAAACATCCATGAGGTTCCTGATATGGAATGATGTTTTGACATCCATTTTCCAAATTTCATAGTCATGGTATGTTGTAATGGACAAAAAGATTCTGATGGATTTCAGCATTGTAACGTGTGAAAAAGTTTCATCATAGTCAATTCCATGACACTGTCTAAAATCCTTTGCAACCATTCATGCCATATAGGTGTTTACTTGTCCATCTATGTCCATTTTGTTATTTAATAACGATTTATTACAAACAGGATTTACATCAACTGGAGAATATACCAATATCAAAACTTTTTTTTTTGGTACATGGAATCCATTTCAGAATTCATGGATTCTTTCCACTTGGATATGTCTATCCCATCAACTGCTTCATTATAGGTAAGAGGATCAACATTTTCAACCTATAATGATTCACCATCCTTAGTGACAAGAAAACAATATCGTTCTAGTTATCTCACCTCTCTCATGCTCCTATACAGTTCTTTTGTCTCTAGAAATGATTGTTCTTCCACGGGGCATTGTGAAATCTGTTCTTGTACCAACTCTTGTGTATCTTGATACTCGACTTCATCAAAGTCTATATTTCTCCCACTATATCTTTTGTTGATGTTATCCCTCTCCAGGAATATGGCGTGTCTTTCCACTGTAACCTTTTTATGTTAGGGGTTTTAAATGTAATATCCCCTTGTTTGATTGTGATATCCTATAACGGTACACTTTGTGCCTCGGGGAGCATGTTTGTTACCTGAAGTGGCCTTAAAAAATGCTTGGCTACCCCACACATGTAAATTTGATAACATGGATTTGTGTCCACTTCATAACTCATATGGAATACCATTTATCGATTTAGTTGGTACTTGGTTTAGAATGTGTGATGCTCTTTGTAATGCATATCCCCAAAAGGATAATTGAAGACTCGCATAACACATCATTGATCTCACCATGTCCAACAGGGTGATGTTCTTCCTTTCACTTACACAATTCCACTGAGGTGTGTAAGGACGAGTAAGTTGAGATAGATTCCCAAATTCCTATAAGAAATCAATGAAGTCCTGATTATGATATTCTCATCCTCTGTCAGAGCGGAGTTTCATAATCTTTTTACCAAGCAGGTTCTCAACTTCATTCTTATATTATTTGAACCGATCAAATGAATATGAATTATACCTCATTATGTAAATATATCCATATCTACCAAAATCATCAGTAAAAGTTATGTAGTACAAGAACCCACCCCTTGCATCAACAGGAAATGGTACACACACATCTCTGTGAACTAATTCTAGAATCTCATTAACCCTTTCACCTTACCCACTAAATGGGGCTTTGGTCATTATTCCTTATAGACACGCATGACATAAACCATGTGGTTTTAGTTTGAAAGAATCTAAATAGAAATCTTGATTATATTTTGTAAATAGTTTCTCTTTGACATGACCTAGATAGTGATGCCAAATGTGGATGTGGTATGATTCATGTGAATTAACATTTTCATTGATTTCCATTACTTGTTTCGTGTAGTCAAACACATAAAGGTCGTTATAAAAATGTGCCCTACCAAAAAAAACTCTATCTTTAAAAAAGTAGAAAGACTCTTTTCCAAACATGAAGATGAATCCATAAATATCTAATCTGGATACTAAAATAATTTTTTTGGATATAGAGGGTATATAATCGCATCCTTTTAATACCAAGACCATCCCAATAGGCAATATGAGGTGGCAATCTCCGAAAGCTACATCAGGGAGTCTGGCTCCGTTGGCTGCTCGCAGATCCACCTCACATCGGTCAATATTTCTAAATCTACGTAGTTTCTATATTGGGATATATATGTGATCACAACAAGTAGTATCTAATAACAAATTGTTATAAATAGATAGGTTGCATTCGATAACAAACACACCTGAAGCTTTCCGTTGCTTCTTTGGCTGGGTGCAGTTTTTCTTCCAGTGGACCTTCTTGCCACATGTGAAACAAATAGCCTCATGTTCTCTTGCCTCTCCTTTGATCTTTCTTTTCATAGAAGGCCTTGAAGAAGCGTTGGGATTAAAGCTATTTACCATCCCTTTAATTTTATTCAACATAATGAAAAAAGTATTTTAATGCTTCATATCATTGTCCACTTGGAGAATGTGGATAATAATATCAGATAAAGACTTATCAGTGTTATTCATCATTAAATTTATATCATAGTTAGAGAAGATCTGGGGGAGTGATGCAAGAATGAGATCAACACACAGTTTTTCAGGGAGTTTATTCCCTAGAACCTCCAAGAGCTCAATGTATCCAATGAGATACACTAAATGAGGCCCAACTGGGGAACCCTCTCCAAGCATGCTCTGAAATAGAGTGTTTGATATCTCAATCCTTTCATGTCTTTCTCTCTCCTGGTATAGACCACGGATGTGCTCAAGAATGATATAGGAATCCATGTCTTCATGAGACTTCATGATCTCACTAGACATTGATGACAACATAAAACATTAAACATCGAGTGCATCATTCAAATGTTGATCATACACCAGGAAATATTCATCAGTTACCCCTTGGGTAGGAAGATCAAGAAGAGAGGACTCGAGCATGTAATGTATTAGTTCATGGAATAGGATAACCCGATGGAGCCTAAACCATTCCTGAAAGTTACTTCTTGTGAGGATATTTTCTTTATCCTAAATTTATCACAGAGAAAATGTATTTGATGAGATTGTCATATTGATTATACAAATTAAAACAGTATATTTATCAGTACCTTTTGATTATATTTTATGAAAAATAAAAAATAAAGGTATTAATTCTCCCACTATTTTATCATGTCCCAAAGACCCCCACCAATGAACATGGAATGCATGGTTTATTTGACATTATAGTGTCAAGGATCCATATTCCCCTTCTCATAACCCCAACAAGGGTTGGTCAAGCTATTTAAAGGTATTTAGGTAGGCATGTCTTTTCCAACTACGAGCTGTAAGTTCCTTGATCTATTGACTGGACTCCCCAATCTTGAAATCATTACTTTGGATTTCCTCAACTCATTCCTCCAATATTACACCATGTCTAGAAAGGGATACTCCTCTTGATGTAATATGGTTAAGTAAACCTGAAACATTCATAATGGATTCCATTATAGAAGTATGTATCCCATAAAGGGTTGGTCAAACACATAGTGTTACTGAGTCTTTCCCTTAATCATGTAACAGAAGTCTTGGACTGACGTAATATGGTATTTGAGGTATTTTAATCCTTTATGCATAGTTTCGCATTATCACATTCTTGTTAATATTATGTGATGCTTGCTTAAGTGAATAATCATGTTTTGATAATGTTTACACATAGTCCAATTTTTTTATTTTATTCCATCTTGGCAGGATTTTTTTTCATTAACTATGTGATCACGACAACCCATATATAATAAATAAACCAAGCAATCAAAAAAATGGCATGATCATGAGATTATATTGGTTATCTTATCTACTGATTTTGACAAGCTACCCTGACCTAGGGGAAAACACCTTGAACACAATGTTTCGTGTTTTGCAGATCCCACCTGTCCACCCTTTTATCTTCTTGGGTTGGTTTCGCCTCACCTTCGGGCTTTGAACTGTCTCCTTTCTCTTTGGAGATCCTCCATTACATGGGTTTTACATTAATGAAACCATGGCCACGCAGACCCTACATTTTATTGGAGAAGGATCGTAGTCCAACAAATTTAAATTAAATAAATTTAAATGAAACCATACACACACAAATGGTCTTTGGTCTAGATCATGATCATCCATAGCATGCAACGTCATTTACGAATATTTAGGAATCAAATTATTTTAATCTTTATTTTATTCAAGATAAGTCGCTCTGGAATTCAATTTATTATGATCTGATTATTAATAAATTATTTATATTCAATTAATTTCTGAAATTCATTGAGATTCTTTTCATCTATATTCGTTGTACGGGTCCTTATACTTAAGAGGAAACATGGTGAAATTCCATTTTTGGAAAGTACAAAACATGTACTCTATATTACATAGTGTGTATTTGTCCTCACCCTTTATCCAAAGTACATGACGGGAGATTTGGAGTGTTTACTATACATCAAGAATTTTGGAGTACACGACGTGTAGATTAATCTAACATGGCGTGTAATTCCATGTAACGCGGTTATTGGCCAGGAAATCCTATGTATGCGGTACACAGTTTCTCCTTGTACATGGTTTCAACTGGGATGGATCAGACTACATGGAATATTGATTCATCATACATGCGATGTATTCCGGTTTCCACCGGTCATTCAGTTCTGTTCAAAGAAGTGTATTAAAACATAGGTATGCTAAATTCACATGGCATGGTTTGGAAGTCAAGTACCAGTTCGTTGAACCGAAGTACACGGTGTGTAGTTTTCACTACAAGTAGTGTATTCTCGTGTTGTACAGACTGAATGAGAAGCTCTTCTAGATGAGTTCCTTGTTTTTATTTTAATCAAGAATAAAATTAAAAGGTTGTTTCTGTGATGTGAATCGAGAAACAAAGTTGTAAGAACAGATCTCGTTCATTCAGTTTTATAGAATGATTTATCTAAAATTGAATCAAATATAAATACCTAAATTTTTAATATAAATTAAAAAACTGTAATCAACGTTGTGACACCCTCTAATACCAATTGAAGGTCCCGGGAGCAGCGGAAGCCCATGGGTGGATGTGTCCACTTGAATTCATGTCATTATAAATGATCAATCCAGGATCAATAGGATGATAAACTCTGGACTCCACGGATCGAATCACAGAAATCGACAAAGATGATGAATAGTTCCGGAACCCCAAAGGAGGATCATCGCAGGTTGATTATAATTAATTTAATTAATTTACAATATCTACCTTTTATGGCATTATTTATTCATTGATATTTCTGATCATGTTCATATGTGATTTGTCGTTGTGTCGTATAAACCAAGTGTAGACTTCCTCTAGTGGTTATCCACACATGCACCACGTATCACTAGACATCACCAAAGTAATATTCGGGTGCTAGCATGGAGAAGCCTTTGATTGAATTTTCTACCATAGATCACATTAATCTAAAGGAGGAGGATCTCTCTCGGTCTTGATAGAGTTCTTGGAGGAAGGAGTTCTTTTATCTTTGAGAGAATTTTCTAGAATTGTTGTGCATAATCATTAGGGACAATTTTTGGGGTTCTGAGGATATTTATAATCGGGTTTGAGGTTTTAGAGTTATGACAATAAATATACGTGTTACGCATTTTATTTATTTCATTAACTCTTATTGAAAAGAACCCATGTTGAATCATTAATTCATTGACATGCAACCATGATGATTATAAGAAATATCATTTTATAAAACAATATTATTTCATCAAAATCCCGACATGAAAAACTACACGGCATGCAATCATTAATACATGGCGTGTACTTGTTTTTCATTTCCTTTCCAAAATGAAAACTACATGGTGTGTATAACTTTTTTTCATTTTATTCTTCCTCCAACATTAAAATGGTTTAGGCTTCCTTGAATAATTATTAATCCACATGCGGGAATAATCTTTTTTTTTTCTTGAGATACTTGGATAAACATTGTGTGTTACCCTCTAGGACACTTTCTCGTTGGTATTAGGCAGGCCTACCTAAAGTCGAGGATTAATATCTAGAAATGGGAAAAGTCACCCAAGAAAATGAATTTGATGCCACATTGATGTGTCACCTCATACAAACACATAACGAGTAATTTAATCCCTTTTTCTCAATATCTCATCAAGTAGGTTTCATGGAAGTGTCATAAACCAATATGCTTGATCCATCATTCCTTGTCATCCAGAAAAAAACATTTCGTGACTCCATGGCCAGGGAATTTGGGATATAGTTCTATTTCATTCATAGGGAATGATATATCTACTTACATAAATATGGAAGGGACAAATCCTTCCTAAACTTATCATTTAACAATTTTTCATTCGTGACACACCCAATGTACCCTACTTATCGCCAACTTTTTTGTGATGGTTTTCGTCAGCAAATCTAAGTGAGTGAGTCATGACATAGTTAATGATAATCATCCTATCTATGGACCATTACACATGCATGTATATAGTAATGTCTGATGACACTAAGACATGCAGAATTACTACCGGCATGTCTATTCTCATAATCACTTATCTTGGAAATTACCTAGTGCGAACTCAATGGGAGAAAGTCTCATCTACTTACAAGTACTCACACATGAAGGTTTTTATACTATGTGTCCTATCATAGTATGTCTTCTAACCGTAGAACTTTATTTTTGAATATTGTTATGCAAAATAATGAAAAATATATAATAAGTGTACATACATGTAATAAAAGTAAAAATAGTTGGTTCTTAGAACACAAACTCTTACAGTTGTGTGCTTAGGATTATTTTCTAGAAAATTCCAAGGAATAAATACTCTTAAGGAGTGGTGAGACCTTGTGAAAATTTCACATGGTTTTCTATAGTTCTTTAATATTATTGCATACGGCAGGTAAAAGATAATAATATAATCGATGTCCTAATCGGTCAAATATGTAAAGGGATAAAATGTGGAATTGGATTTAAAAGTATCCAACACTAAATAACCCCCCTCTTAGTGTTAGGCATATCCCAAACCGGTCCTTTCACATGTATTGAGGAATGGTTCGCCAATGTTAAATTTTTTATGTTGAAATCAACTCTCTTTAGAAGAATTGAGTTTGATACCTGACTCAAAAATTATGTGTATATTTAGTGCTGATTCATTTATATCTAATAATAATTATATATCTATGATCACCATGAAGAACTGAAAAAATAAAAAGAATAGAAAGTGGAAGAAGAAGACCCCCTTATCTAAATAAGCGTAAGTACCTATTTCTCTAGGCCTTGATGACAATGAACACATAGCCGACATGGAATGTAATTTGAAGGTGGATCGAGTTTCCACCAAGAATATGGATAATCATCCTACCTGTAATGATCACGAATTATGTCTTAGTATATTTTGATCCTTCCTCAAGATAAAAATACTAGAACAAGTGGTGATGATGATTGTGGAGGCCCAAAGCTTGACTTACATGGACAATACATTACTTTTGTGGAATACTTAATACATAACAAAAACCAAAACTCAAGGACCGTAATAGTTTAGTGTCTTTGGAAACATGGAATATAAACTTATAATCATATTGAAAGATCTTCAACAACTCCCATAAAGATCTTCCCCTTTTTTCTTCCTTACCTAAAACCTTTCTTTATTTCCTGGGGAAAATAAAACATATAAAGGGTGAGCTCAAATGCTCAGTAAGGGAAAACATATATAACATAAAAAAATCCATAAACATTTGAAAGAAAAAACATGAACATGAAATATTAACATTAAAACATTGGGCAATGAAATAAATATTGGAAGTACGTAAGGCATATATCATAATGAAACATTAATCATGATAAAATAGCATGGGAGTAAAACATGTAATTTTGGAAACCATTACGAACATGTCATGATTTCCATAGTAGCCAAGGCATTCCTGCCAAGACCATCTTAGTGGACAAAGTCCCTTTCTGAATCGAGTTCACTCCTCGTTTCAGTCTTATAACACCAAACCGGATTAACTCACCATTCCAGCCAAGTCTATCTCATGAGATATAAATCATTACCCAATGCATTGGAGGGAGATATAGGTCCCACGCATCTCATAATGAAATCATTCTTACTTTTTCCACAAAATATACATACATCATTCATAAAAACCCAATAAATAAAATGGGTTTCATAAACATCATCCCATCATCACATAATCCATATAAAAGAAATGGATATCATTTCATAATAAGAAAAGTGAAACCATGTAAATCATAGAGACATTATACTTTAAACATACACATATGAAATAATGTTATCTTAGATGAAAAATGGTTTTTGATAAAACACTTGAAAATAATTCTTGAGGAAAATATCCATTTTTCTTCAAAATCATTTTCTTTTCACAAAATGTCGTGCAATTTTAAAAGAAAATGATTTTTTGAAAATAGTCATGAAATATTTTGGAGTAAGCTCCATGAAACCACGTCTTTATAAAACCATAAAACTCATTTCATGATGTATACGTTAATAAAACATTCTCCTTGTACTTTTGTCGGAAAAGTCATAAAATACCTCGTAACGTAAACAAAAGAATGATTCCTTACATACCATGTAGTGTAAGTAAAAATGGGTAAAAAGGAATTTAAACATACATGAATACACTTTTATAAAACCTGGACATGGATGATAGAAATAACCCCAGTAAATACTTACAAATAAGAAATCTCAGATTAAAATGAGATTTGCAAAATTATCCCTTACCTTATGTCTGATATGCTTCGTACGAATCCAATCCTCATGTATAATGATTTAAATAATGTCATTGAATTATTACAGAATCATATTCATTGTTATTATATCATATATGGTTCACTTATAACTTTTTATTACCCGTTCTTTTGTAAATTCATGTTAATGTAGCGTTTTTGGTAAAATCGTTTCATTTTCCGTTCATGTTTTAACTTGTAATTATTAATATGATTACATAGATCATGATTACTTACATCCAGAATGTAAAACATTATTTATATATAATATATATTCAGAATATACATATATATAATATATCGATAAATGGAAAGAAATACACCATTCATGGAGACGGTAGGTCATACGTACGCATGAACGCTGTTTTCGTTTCCTTATTGAATTGAATGGAATTAAGTATATGAAATACATATATATATATATACATAAATCCATTAGATTCATTATTTCATATATTTCATTATTATTCATTATATATACTTTATAATAATTCTTGAATGTTTAATCATGGAAAATGAATCTCATCGAATTCGTGGAGACGGTAGTCCGTACATACACACGATCGATGATATCATTCCCATGATCGTGGAATTGTATTGAAGTGTATGTATAATATTACATAATCAATATAACTTTAAAATAACCATATTTAGTGATTTAGTTACACCATTATACCCATCCATGTCAGGTGGTGGCGGAAAATAGATTACACCACGGCATGGAGACGGTATTCTATACGTATGCACGCGTGGTGATTTTGTTTTACATAGGATGGATAGATGGTGAAATAAGGTTGTTTCATACTTATAATAACATATCATTATATGAGTCATACTGATGTTATTACATCATAATGAAACAACTAAATAAGAATAAGTCGAAGAAGAAATAAAGTTGAATGAATCGGTAACAGACATTACCTCTTCTTTGAAGCGCCTCTTTGAGACCTCCTCTTAGGGCACTAAAATTGGTCTTTAAAGAAGACCAGGACCTATAATATGTTTCTAGGGAAGTGGGAAAGTGAAATGGGCAGGGGTTGGCCGAGAATTATGGCTCAAATTGGTGTGAGGAGGAGAGGGAGGAAGTGCCCTTTTATAAGGGAGGAGAGGGGCACCTTTGGAAATCTTAAAAATATTAATTTATAATAAATATAACCCTACTTAATAACCTCAAAATATGACTCATATTCAAATATTAGATGATATAGGGTTGTAATATCATCAACCAATAATGTTTTGTCATATTAGGATATTATTTTAAACATTATCAACTTGATTTATCAATTTAATTTTATTTGTGGTAATAACATTCTAAATTTTTAAATTATAACAAATAATTACTTATTTGTTGTTAATTGTCAATAATTGTATACTTTATAAAATTTGAGACCTTATAAATTTAAATTTATAATTTTTATATATTTTTGTGATATTTAAACAATTTTATAATATGTTATTTTTATAAAATAACAATAGTTTCAATTTTGACACTATTCATTTATTTGAATTTAAATAAAATATATACAGAATATTTGTCCGAACTAAAATATTTAATAGATTCATTAAAGGTCATATGTATCTATAAAATTATTTTAGTACATTAAATAGTTCATATAATATTTATTTTATTATTTTTAAATCCATTTTTTAGGTTTATCTCTTAATAAAATAATTACAACAGCATTTTTGTATAATTATTTAATATACTTATTTGTTGCATAAAAATTAAAAATAAAATCTTATGAATAATATAAGTCTATTAAATTTCACAATAATACTTTTACTAGAATTAATCATCATAAAATAACAATATTTAAATTGTTATATTTATTAAATTATGATGGTGACAACTTTGAAATTATTTAAAATAAAATAATATAAGTGTCATAATCACTTTTATCGGACTCCCAACGGTTATATATTAGGTAATTGGATGACTATGGTGTATATATACACTAAAAATAAGTTTTGGTCAGTTTTTTGGGTCTTTTAATGGGTATTATTATTTCAATAAAAACTATATTACTGCTTTTTTACTTAATAAATAATTTCTGCCTCATTAATGTATCACCATTAATGACAAATATTTAATCCCTAAAAATTCTAAATAAATTATCATGATGTAGGTAATTTTGTTATCTTTCTGGAGACTATTCATTTTCTCAGTTTTATGATGTTTATCACTAATTTAAAATTATAATACTTATAAGATTTAAGAGAGTGACATGTTGTCACTTTCTTTGGTTTTAATAATAATTAAATTATTTTCATGGTCAAAATTCCATTAAATGAATCTAATCCGACCCTTAGGTGATATGGGTATACTTTTAGCCATCCAATATAATTTTGGCACATGTTAGGGTAATTTTATAATATTATATTTACCCTTAATTACCCGATTTACCTTTAACTATGGTAAATAAAATTTACCGTAGTTATTATTCACAATTCCCAAAAATAAAAAGTAGCCTATTAACATAATTTAGACCCACTGATTCCAAATATGGAATCCATTTTTTCAAATTCATTACACAGAAGTTTCAGAAATTAAATTAAAAATAATCCCGTTGTCGAATGAAAACGGGTTTTTGTTCAAAACATTGCAAAAGATTGAATTTATTTAACCTACGAATTCAGTGTAAAATCAATGCTAATGACATAAATTATAATAAATGGTAAAAATATATTCTATTTATACTTTAAAACCATTAAATATTATAATTTTACCATATAAATTATAACGATGAAAAAAGTTGTTTTTAATTAAAATATATCGTGTTTTTACTATTCATTAAAATATGAAAATTATCAGAAAAATATCAAAACATTATCCAATGTATACTTTTATATCCTCATTCAAAAGAATAAGTATTTTGTAAAATATAATTTATAAACATGTAAAAAACTATATTTAAAGTGGGTGCTCCATCAAAAGGCGGCGAAACTGCATTTTTTTGAAAAATACTTATTTTACCCGAAAAATTAATTTTGTTCTTATACAATGTTCTAGAAAATTAGTAAGATGAATAATAATGTTATAAAATTCAAAATTTAGTTAATACTATTAATAATGACTAGTTCATAATAATATTATAATAATATATCGTTGTTTAGTAAAACCCGGTATTGCGTACAACACACGCTATCGAGGAAGGTCGTGATTGCATGTAATGCAAGCCAAGTCATGGTTGTGTGTAGTACACGACTCCTTTGTTGTTTAATATAACAAAATCCAACCATATATCAATAATACATTTAATATATATATATATATATATATACTCAATGTTGCGTAGAATAACTACTATCAAAAAAACATGAAATTGTGTGTAACACGATCCAAGATTAGTGTTGTATGTACTGCAAGCTAATACCGTGTTGCATATTACACAAGATAATCATGGGGTATCAAACAACAAAATTCCTTAAAAATAATACTTCTCAAAAAATCATGGGGTGTTACATTCTACCCCCCCCCCCCTCAAAATGAATTTCGCCCTCGAAATTCATCGAGGTTATAAATGGTTGACTACTTGAAAGTTTATTTAATAGAAACCCACATACTAAAACTTAATTTCAAAAAGTGATGTATGAAACATAACGGTTACCCAAATTAACTCATCACTGGGTTTCCTCGTGGGAGAACATAGGTGAAAATATGGATATGGAAGAGAAATCTAAGCATCAAGTTATGATGGAGAGTGGTAGAGGACATGGATATAAAAATCCAACAATCACAAATCCATAAATTTGTGATGATCTAAGGTACCATCTGATTCATCGGATATAAGATCACTAGGACAACATTTTTGGTTATCATGATCATTTCCATAAAGTTGATGAATTAAAAGAAATACTTACATGAATTTCGTACAATCTCAATGTTTTCCGTGAATTGAACAATTTTCACTTCATCTCTTAAATAAATAAGTTGAATTTGTTATTCGTGAAGCGTTAGCAGATCATGTGATAGAATGATGGGTCATTCCATCTGTTCCAAAAAAAAGGTTATCAAAAGTTATCACAAATACATAAGTCCATCTATATTGAGATTAATCATATATGGTACCTAAAATGGACTTATACTTCATATATCATATTGCTTAATATAATAAAACTATTTTCTACTAAACAGGGACTTCCTGTCGGCCAGTGGTAGGCGATAAAGGCCAGTGGCACTTCGGTTGTGGGATCGATTCCTACAGCCTTGTCCAACGCGATGGGTTGTCGCCCGTCCTGCATGTTGTCCTTTTTCTAAAACTACATTATGATAATGTTACAGAAATAATTTCAAAAAAAGTTCTACCCTTAAACAATACTATATGATGTCTGACATAACACTTTACAATCTTTAGACTTATCCAAAATACATATGTCCAATCTCATAGTATAAAGAAAACAATTACTGGAAAGGTCACATAACAAGAATGTGAATAACATCATTTATCACACCATATGTCTTGTCTGTCACATTCCAAACATGTGAATTCCTTAATCATTTATTCTATTGCAACATGAATTACCACAAAACCTTAGTTGAAAACATGAATGCTATCAGAAGTTGTCTATTTCCACATTCCAAAATCCCAATAATTCTATATACTCAAACCAAGACACCACTTAGTCCTTATATCAATCATGAGCTCATGAATACTATCAAACATATTAGATTCTCTTTATTCCTTCATTATATGCATATAATCTTCTTTCCAAAAATATTTCAATCACTTTTCATGGTTATCGATGCCATAATCTTATGGAAAACCACAATGGACCAATACATAGATATTCTAATATACCATAAAAGTACCTCAATAACATTATTCTTTAATACCAATACATAAACACTTCAAACCATCATCTTCAATGATTTTCATTGAATAATTCCTTCCTTGATTTAGAAGTATCCTCTTAGGTCAGGGCATTGAGTTGGTTAATGCCCATGTTATCCACAGATAAGACATTGAACTCCATAATAGTCTGTCACTCTATGACCCTTCTCTCCACACAGATAACATCTTCCCCTCCATGTGAGGTATTCCTCAAGGTTCTTCTTCCCATCTTTATAAATCTCAATCTTCATTTCTTTATGATCCTCAACATGCGAACATGCATAATCGTATATCTTCCTCTTATTTGATGAATTAGGCATACCACTAAATATCACCTTGTTAATAATGTATCGCGATGACTGATTCGGAATAATCACAATATCTTTCTCTCTAGGCATTACACGATTTTTTTGCTCATAGTCGCCAATTTTTCCATTGGATTCAATGTTAACCTAATTCCTTCTGGTTCCCTCCATTGACTAAAACACAAAAAAAAATCTGTGAGAGGGAAAAATCATTCAAGGGAAAACAACATAGTAAAGGGGGAGTACCCTCAATATCTAACATCTTAGGTTAAATTCTAATATCATTACCTTAGTTCTAGGACTATATCCTATACGTATAACTATCCTTAGATACATCCCTAGACATACCTTAGAAATATCTCTAGGGATATCACTAACATTTTTTGCATCCTAGTTTCCAAAGGTTGACTAAACCTTTCCTCTGATACCAACTGTAGAGGCCCAAAGCTTAACGTACATGGCCAATACATTACTCTTCAGAATACTTAATACATAACAAAAACCAAAAATCAAGGACCGTAATAGTTTAGTGTCTTTGGAAACATAGAATATAAACTTCTAATCAGGTTGAAAGATCTTCAACAACTCCCATAAAGATCTTCCTCTTTTTGTTTCCTTACCTAAAACCATTCTTTATTTCCTGGGTAAAATAAAACATATAAAGGGTGAGATCAAATGCTCAGTAAGGGAAAACATAGAGAATATAAAAAAATCGATAAACATTTGAATGAAACAACTTGAACATGAAATATAAACATTAAAACATTGAGCAAAGACATAAATCTTGCAAGTACGTAAGGCATATATCGTAAAGAAACATTAATCATGATAAAATAGCATGGGAGTAAAACATGTAATTGTGGAATACATTAAGTACATGTCATGATTTCCATAGTAGACAAGGCATTGCTGCCAAGACCATCTTAGTGGACAAAGTCCCTTTCTGAATCGAGTTCACTCCTTGTTTCAGTCCTGTAACACTGAACCAGATTAACTCACCATTCCCGCCATGTCTATCTCATGAGATATAAATCATTACCCAATGCATTGGAGGGAGATATAGGTCCCACCCATCTGATAATGAAATCATTCTTTCTTGTTCCACAAAATAAACATACATCATTCATAAAAACCCAATAAATAAAATGGGTTTCATAAACATCATCCCATCATCACATAATCCATATAAAATAAATGGATATCATTTCATAATAAGAAAATTGAAACCATTTAAATCATAGATAAATAATACTTTAAAAATACAAATATGAAATAATTTTATCTTAGATGAAAAATGGTTTTTGATAAAACACTTGAAATGAATTATTGAGGAAAATATCATTTTTTCTTCAAAATCTTTTTTATTTTAAAAAAATTTCGTGCAATATTAAAAGAAAAGGATTTTTTTGAAAATATTCATGAAATATTTTGGAGGAAGCTTCATGAAAATATGTCTTTATAAAACCGTAAAAATCTTTTCATACCGTATACGTTAAAAAAACATTCTCCTCTTACTTTTTTCGGAAAAGTCAAAAAGTACCTCGTAACAAAAACAAAAGAAAGATTCCTTACATACCATGTAGTAAAATTCAAAAATGGTTAAAAGGGACTTTAAACATACATGAATACACTTTTATAAAACATGGACATGGATAATAGCAATAATCCCAGTATGTACGTACGAATAAGCAATCTCGGATAAAAATGAGATTTCCAATATTAGTCCTACATTTGGTCCGATATGAATCATACGTATCCAAACCTCCTATATAATGATTTAAATAATGTAATTTACATATTAAAGAATCATATTCATTGTTATTATATCATATATGGTTCACTTATGACTTTATATTACCCATTTTTTGTAAATTCATGTTAAAGTAGCGTTTTGGGTAAAATCGTTTAATTTGTCGTTCGTGTTTTAACTTGTAATTATTCATATGATTACATAGATCATGATTACTTACATAAAGAATTTAAAACATGATTTCTATATAATATATATTCAGAATATACATATATATAATATATCGATAAATGGAATTAAATACACCGTTCAAGGAGACGGTAGGCCGTACGTATGCATGAACGCTGTTTTCGTTTCCTTATTGAATTGAATGGAATTAAGTATATGAAATACATATATATATATATATATATACATAAATCTAGTATCTTCATTATGTCATATATTTCATTATTATTCATTATATATATTTTATAATCATTCTTAATTGGATGATCATGGAAAATGAATTTCATCGCATTCGTGGAGACGGTAGTTTGTACGTACGCACGAGCGATAATATCATTACCATGATTGTGGAATTGAATTGAAGTGTATGTATAATATTATAAAATAAATATCACTTTAAAATAACCATATTTAGTTATTTATTTACACCATTATAACCATCCATGTAAGGTGGTGGTGGAAAATAGATTACACCATGGCGTGGAGACGGTATTCCGTACGTACGCACGGGCGATGATTCTGTTTTCCATAGGATGTATAGATGGTGAAATAGGGTTGTTTCATACTTATAATAACATATCAGTATATGATTGATACTGATGTTATTACTTCATAATGAAACAACTAAAGAAGAAGAAGTGAAAGAAGAAATAAAGTTGAAAGAATCGGTAACATACATTACCTCTTCTTTGAAGCGCCTCTTTGAGACCTCCTCTTATGGCCCTAAAATTGGTCTTTGAAGAATACCAGGACCTATATGATGTTTCTTGGTAAATAGGGAAGTGAAATGGGCAGGGGTTGGCCGAGCATGAAGGCTCAAATTGGTGTGAGGAGGAGAGGGAGGAGGTGCCCTTTTATAAGAGAGGAGAGGGGCACTTTGGAAATATTAAAAATATTAATTTATAATAAATCTAAACCCACTTAAAACCCTCCAAAAAATGACTCATATTCGAATATTAGATGGGATAGGGTTGTAATACCATCAATCAATAAAATTTAGACATATTAGAAAATTATTTTAAACATTATCAACATGATTTATCAATTTACTTTTATTTGCGGTAATAACATTCTAAATTATTAAATTATAAGAAATAATTACTTATTTGTTGTTAATTTTCAATAATTGGATAATTTATAACATTTAGGACCATATAAATTAAAATTTATAATTTTTATATATTTTTGTGATTTTAAAACAATTTTATAATATGTTAGTTTTATAAAATAACAATAGTGTCAATTTTGACACTATTCATTTATTTGAATTTAAATAAAATATATACAGAAGATATGTTCGAAATAAAAGATTTAATAGATTCATAAAAGCTCATATGTATCTTGAAAAGTAGTGTAGTACATTAAATAGTTCATATATTATTTATTTTATTATTTTTAAATCCATATATTTGGTTTATCTCTTAATAAAATAATTACTACAACATTTTTTTTATAATTATTTAATATACTTATATGTGGAATAAAAATTAAATATAAAATTATATGATGAAGATAAATCTATTTACTTTCACAATAATACTTTTACTCTAATTTATAATCTTAAAATCACAATATTTAAATTGTTATATTTATCAAATTATGAAGGTGACAACTTTGTCATCATTTAAAATAAAATAATATAAGTGTCATAATCACTTTTATAAGACTCCAAACGGTTATATATTAGGTCATTGGATGCTTATGGTGTAGATATAAACTAAAAATAAGTTTTGGTCAGGTTTGGGGGTCTTTTAATGGGTATTATTATTTCAATAAAAACTATATTACTATTTTTTCAATTAATAAATAATTTCTGTATCATTAATGTATCACCATTAATGACAATTATATAATTCCTAAAAATTCTAAATAAATTATAATGATGTACATAATTCTATTACCCTTCATGAGAATTTTTATTTTCGAAGTTTTATGATGCTTATCACTAATGTAAAATTATTATACTTATAAGATTTAAGAGAGTGACATGTTGTCACTTTCTTTGGTTTTAATAATAATTAAATTATTTTCATGGTCAAAAGTCATTAAAATGAATCTATTCCGACCCTTAGGTGATATGGTTATACTTTTATCCATCCAATAGAATTTTGGCATGTGTTAGGGTAATTTTATAATATTATATTTACCCTTAATTACCCGATATACCTTTAATTATGGTAAATAAAATTTACCGTAGTTACTATTCATAATTCCCAAAAATAAAAAGTAGCCTATTAACATAATTTGAACCCACTGATTCCAAATATGGAATACATTTTTTCAAATTCAATACATAGAAGTTGCAGAAATTAAATTAAAATTAATCTCGTTGTAGAATGAAAACGGGTTTTTGTTTAAAACATTGTAAAAGATTGAAATGATTTAACCTACGAATTCAATGTAAAATCAATGCTAATGACATAAATTATATTAAATGGTAAACATATATTCTATTTATATTTTAAAATCATTCAATATTATAATTTAACCATATAAATTATTTCGATGAAAAAAGTTGTTTTTAATTAAAATATAGCGTGTTTTTACTATTCATTAAAATATGAAAGTTATCAAAAAAATATCAAAATTTTATCCAATGTAAATTTTTATATCCTGATTCAAATGAAGAAGTTTATTTTTAACAATTGAATTTATAAACATGTCAAAAACTAGAATTATAGTTGGTGTGCCATCAAAAGGTGGAAAAACTGTATTTTTTGAAAAATACTGATTTTACCAGAAAAAATTATTTTGTTCTTATACCATTTTCTAGAAAACATGTAAGATGAATAATAATGTTATAAAATTCAAAATTTATTTAATACTATTCATAACTTCTAGTTCATAATAATGTTATAATAATATATCGTTGTTTAGTAAAATCCGGTATTGCGTACAACACACGCTATCGAGGAACGTCGCGATTGTGTGTAATGGAAGACATGTTAGGGTAGCGTGTAGTGCATGACTCCTTTGTTTTTTAATATAAAAAATCCATCTATATTTTATTAATACATTAAATATATATACGTACTCCATTTTGCGTAGAATAACTACTATCAAACAAACTTGAAACTGTCTTTAACACGATCCATGATTATTGTTGTATGTACTGCAAGCTAATATGGTGTTGTATATAACAAAAGATAATATTGGGGTTTCATACAACAAAATACATTAAAAATAATACTTCTCATAATTCTCGGGGTGTTATAATGAACAATCTACAACTTCTCATGAATTATCAGTTGTTATATTAAGAGTTATTATGCATGGTAATATTGAATAAATAAAATCTCATATTTGTGGAGTCATTCAATGCATGAAGTAATATATCATCCACTTATAAGAAGAATCCATTGTTTTAGATAATTTCTTGCAAAAAAGGTTCAGTGTCTAAAACTCTCCAAACAGTTTGGAACCTTTGAAGCAACATAGAGGGAACTTGAAATAATTTCCTCCAAATGGATCAAAGAATTTGAAGAGAAATAGGGAGTTAAAATGACTCTATATGTAAATACTCATGCACTTGAAGATAAATTGAAATGTTGTACTGATGTCAAGGGTTTATAATTGGAATAAATATCCAAGAAGATTAAGGAACATGACTCTTTGATTTGGAACAAAGTTATGCTAACTAAAGATAAGGTTTAATTAATGAAGAAGGATTGTGAAGATAAGATTATTATAATTGAGGAAAAGATAATCATTCACTATTTCAAATTTCTAGAATTGGTAGCTCAGTTGGCCAATATTAAGAAGACTCATATTGAAACATCATAAAAGAAGAGAGATGCTACTGGTACTCAATGATCATTGGAGGATTCTATGGTTAAAATACCTCCAATATTTATTAAAAAGATCATTACTTTATTAAAGGATCTATCACAAGAAGGTGATAAGAATCAAGTACCATTCATACCATCTTTTAGTAATGTTACTAAATGAATTACCATGATCATTGTATTTTTTTAATCAATTGAAAAAGTATGGATGAATAAAGATGATAATAACCAAGCACCATGACTATGGTGGATAGGAAATAAAGTGTGTAATTTTTTCCTAGAGAGAGAAAAAAAATCATGAAGAAGACCCAGTAGTTTGATATATAAGATTTGAGGAAATCAATATTTTTTGGTCAATGTAGGTTCATCAATAGATTTTCGCGTTGTGCTTAAAATTTTTGGAGCAATCCTCAAAATGTAAAAGCACAATGGAAGCCTATCAGAAGGAGGATGAATCCATAAAGAAGTGGAAACAACTAGATATCTATAAGCCTCTCTATACTGTAAAAAATATTTGTAATTCATGATAACATTAGTGATTTATGCAATGTTAGTGGTCACAAGGTCAGTACATTCTCATATTAACATGTATCCAAAAAAGACAAGACAATAATATCACAAAATATGTCTTCGAATGAAGATGAAACCTTGGGAATATTTTAGAATGATATTGTGAAGATAAATCCTCCTAGGAAGGAAATAATGTATAATGGTGACAAAACCATGGATTATAAATCAAAGAAGTTGAATGCTACTGCATCCCAAAGAACTACTAAAAGGAATGACACTCAGAAGAACCCATATGTAGAATCCAAACAATCACCCAAAATTAGTAATGATATGTTAGTTATCTAGCCTAAATATTTAGAAATAATGATAAAAAATAATGATACAGAAGCTAAATCTAGTGCAAAAAAGAAAGTAAATATTCCACATGATGAATAAATATTTCATGAGGGTTTTTCCAAAATATGAAACACTTTAGTTAAAGAAGTTATATTTGAATGATGAATGAAATCGTGCCACATTGAAAAAAAAATTAACCCCACTACCAGAACACGAAGAAATACTCAAGTGGTGTAACAATGTATCATAGATGGTGGCTGTTAAGAAGATAAATCCTCCTTGCAAATTATAAGAGGATGTGCAGAGCTCCATGATTACACAATATAAATTAGAAAAAATGTTTATATGTGCAATCATGAATACTAAAGAATGTATAGGAACTTGTTTGATAAGATATTCTCAATATTTCTATTCAGATTAATGATGAAAGAGGATCAACCTTATTCCCTTAATCTTTGAAAACTATATTTTTTCTTATAATTTAGGGAATTAAAGGTGAATAATATTCTTAGGGGTATAATGTTATAAGTAGTCAGTATTTTCAAATCTTGATTGCTATGAGGAAGAAGATACCATGCAAGAATGGTTCATAAATTAGTTTTTAAATACAATTATGATATAGGATCAACCTTTCTGATGTTATAGAATGCGATTTCTAATTCTGGATAGTCAGGATAAAGTAGATTCCATGTTGGTTTGAACTTATTTATTCGTATTCTTAAGAAAAATTGTTCTAGAAGAACATATTAGGTGAAGTTTTGATTGTTGTCCTATATGGACTATCACAATTTGAATACATATTCATGATTATTCATTATACTGGACTGTCATCAAATACAATATTGATTACCTCAACAAATATGAGGATAATGATAATTGTTTCCCTTGAGGGTGATAAAAATGAAGAAGCTTCTATAATTATTTTTTCAATAAATATCAAATCTTATTATTTTTGAAATTGCGTGAAGATCATTTCATTGGTCAAGTTATGTCTTTATTAATCTCACATCCATGGTTTTAAAAAATAAAAAAAACTTGTTACAATGAGGGGAATTAAATTAATAAATGTCATAATAAATTTAGAAGTACACCATGTTCTCTTATCCTACCTATTTCACTTGAATATTTTTTGTCTATTTATTGAAGTGAGTGAAGGAGTTTCAGGTTGATTGTTATTAAAAATATATTCCTCACAATTATTAATTACATCCAATAATTAAAATGAATAATCCTAGAATAAAATTATATTAGTTCTTGTTTCTTAAGGTATCATGATTTGTTGGTAATGGTAAACATTTGTTACTAAAACAAATCCTCTTGTTTCTACACAGAGAATAACATAACTTGACATAGAGTGAAATGATGGATTTATCATTGATTAAGTATGGAATGATACCATTTTCCAATGAAATTTGTATTTATTGTCAATAAGGGGGAGAAAATGTGAAATAAATGTGTTAAAATGAATGGGGAGAAATAATATAGTAGTTCCACATATTGAAACATTCATTTGGAAATTACATTAAAGCTATTTCCAAAAAATACAAAGGAGGAGATTTAAGATCCCACTTTGTGTATGGAATGTATTTGTTTTCAATGATTTTGATTCGTAGAAAATGATGATCAATACAATTTGAAGATTACATTGATGTCAATAAGATAAAGAATTTCCAAAGTTAATGGAGCTTGGATGAGATACTAATCTCTTGAAATTCCAAGAAACATGTGAATGGTTTGAAGACTTTGAGTTTCATGGGGTTAACTAATGAATTGTTATAGATTCCTTCAAGGTGATTCTTGGATAATTTTTATGGATTCCTTCTTGGTGATTGCTATAGAATTATTATGGATTGATATAATTAGATGACATGCTCGAGAAATTCTCCATTTTGTTAACAATAACAATTTATGAACAAACACATTTCATGAGTGACACATTTTTTACAGTATAGAAGACGTATGATTTGGTGTTATTTGGAATTTATATTCCAAAAATTAGAGAAGAATATGTAGTGAAGGTCATGAAATATTTTAATTTTTAATGAGAACCATGAAATTTTTATCCTGACGAACATTGAGACTATAGTTCTCATTAAGGAGAACCATTCCATATAATTAATGCATGAAGGTCGAACGATGAATAAATGGTAAGATCGATTTATATTTGAAGTGAAGTGGTCTAGGTATTGAAGAGTTGTATACTAGGGTTCTAAGTGTTTAGGTTTCCGTGAATTTCATAATTAATTCCATTATATACAAGGTTTTTTACTTATGCATTTTTTGGGTTTTTATTTAAACAGTATGGACAACCTATTAATTTGGTCATCCAACCTAAACTAAGTGATTATGTGAAACACTAGGTCGACTGACCCCGAAGGACGCAAGCTAGGCCAGCTCAGTGGTAGCATCGAGTGCCATGTGTACACCATGGGAATGCATGGAGGCATGCATGTTGTGCGCCAATAGCTTGTAAAGAAGTGGGTGAAGAGAACACCCACATAACCTGTATGGGGACGTACCAGGAGTGGGATAGGATAATTCTAGACCTCTTCCTGCTACTCCATATTTATATAGGAGGGAGAAACCAGGATAGGTTTCGACATGAGACAGGTTTTTATTCAATCTATTCACTGTTTAAAAAATTGGAATGATAATGGCCACTAATTTCATCTCACCCCTTACTGATTTAAATTCACACCATCCAAATTGATCATTCATTATAACAAGCTCATCTCTATATAATTATTAACTCACATAACTTTGTTCTTTATTTCAATATTGAGATTTCTCTAACTGAGGAGTCATGGTATTTATGGAATCACCCAATCTAACACTATTCTACTAATGATATGTATTATGTTTCCCTCATCCCATTAAAGCATATGGCATTTGTAAAACCGAATACTTTTCACAAATACCAGACCCTGGAGCACTGCGAGAAAAGCGATGAATATTCCCCATCTAATTGTAATTTTGACATGCTCATAGTGGTGTCGTACACTATTGATTCATGTCGTCTATGGAACCACATTAAAAACATCCAACTATTCTCTTGGGTCTTGGAGGATGGATTAGTGATCTAGATGTCTACTTTTGGGTCATACTATATCCTTGGAAATAGGTTTCCCTCATCTGCTTTCTCCCATTATTAGAGTTCCCACCATTTCTTGTACGTATCAACATAATTCCTCCACTCATGCCTCCTGATATGTCTATTTCAACCATTTTTTCACTACATACCATACATATATAATCTGTTATACAGAGCATGAAATTATTTGAGAGAATTCATGCCTCAGCCCTGATTCAAAAAAAAATCCTTCAAAAACACACTCAGAAATACATTAGGTGTGAAGTAGAAAAAATTCATAAATTTTGTTATATACTCTATCACAGAAGTTTTCTCCTAATTTATGAAGAAAAAGTACATTGTTCGATGAATTATGTCTATTTGAGGATAGAATTGTTTGTTGAAAACTTCAAGAAAATCCTCCCAAGCCATGCCTTGTTCTAGTTTAGCCTGATGTACTAAATCCCACCATTATCATGCAAGATCTTCCAACACATACAACTAAAACATGAATTTTAACTCTGTTGGTGTCGCAAGGAAATAAAATATTGAATTCATCCTATTTATCCACACCATAGCCTTCTATATCCCAAAATTACCCATAAATATGGGCAGATTCAACTTCTAGGTCTTGACCGAATGAAAAACGTTCTTCCATTCATCAGGTTACTTCCCTATATCAAGAGATTGGAAATCTTAGTCTATAATCTGAACCAGTTATTGGTTAACATGTGGCTCAGGTGACACCACATTCTCATCAACTTCTTCTAGTTGGTTTCTATGATGCCTTTCAAGTTCTATTTTCTATAAAAATAATAAATTTCACAAGTATCACTCTCTAGAAACTGAAGGCTTAAAAATTTCAAATTCTATCGTAGAGAAACTATCAAAACAATTCCTTCCAAAATGAATCATTTTCTACATTCAACCATTTTCAAAAAAAATCACCATTATATTGAATATTAAATCATTTTCAAAATACCACAACCAATATCTTTTCAAAATCCTCCATTTGAAAGCAATTTATTTTTTTTTAAAATAAAAACATTTTCACCAAATCATAAATCATTACTCAAATTTAAATAGTCACTTCAAGTCAGAATTCATTTCCACAATGCATGTCATGATCTTCTTGTTGGTTAAACCCATGACAATGTGATTACACTCCATTATGTGTTTCCAAAAAACTTATATGCCCAACTACTTGGTATCATGAAGTTCAACATAAAAATGGTAGCTACTTCATTTTATGCTCTACATTTCATGTCGCGACAATCCTACTCCTTTTTACCAACACGACTCAAGGAATGAACTAAAATGAATTTCAACTCCAAAACCGACACAACTTATTGAATCTGTATGTCATGGAACAACCAAGATAATACTATTTATTTCACACTAATATTTAGACCGACCAAGACTTATACCACTTGTAACATCCCTACCCACCTCATTGGCTTGATCTGAGGTGGAATTTAAACTTGGCCTTAAGTGACATCCCCAAGGCACCAAAGGCTCGAAATAAATTCCAGGGGATTAAATAAAATTGGGTGATGTGTAACGCCCCGACCCCAGCTACCCAGAGTCGGTGCATTACTTCGTAACATTGGCATGATCACAAGAAAGATCAAAACTCGAAAGATCGATTGGTTTAGTAGCCTTGGAAACACTAGATATATTCATAAAGTTTTACATTACATTTCAGAGTAAAAACAACTACTACAACAACATGGTCTTCATATTTCACACTCATATCCCCACATACTGTCCCTGCATGTCATTCATAACTTACTTCTTCACATCCTGGGAAAATAAAACATAGAAAAGGGGTGAGCTCAAATGCCCGGTGAGGATAACAATATAGCGGAAACTTTCACAAATAAGAATAAACATTTAATGCAATGTATAACTAAAACAAAAGCCTTTTAAACTTGAACATCAACATAATATGGCAAAAGTAAAATGAAATAATGCCATTTACTCATTCACATGGATATTCTACTAATCGAATAATCACATGCAAAATCACTAACCACTTTCATAATGTTGGAATGCATAATGCTAAACGTTAATTTCTTTGTCTAGGCCTCATCCCAAGACCTAGGGGTTACTTCTAACCGGAACCCAACCCGGAGTGCCTCTAATAACCGGACACCAACCCGGAGTGCCTCTAATAACCGGACACCAACCCGGAGTGCCTCTAATAACCGGACACCAACCCGGAGGGCATACTTTTACCAGTCCCTAACCTGGAGGGCTTACTTTAACCAGTCCCCAACCTGGAGGGCTTACTCTTACCGGTCTCCAACCCGGAACATACTAGTTTAGCACATTCATCTGAAGAAAAGTTTGAAATATAACATAAACATTCGGATTAAAACTAGCATACGAAATGTCAATAGTTTCACCATAAACTATGAATGGTATAAAATAGCACATCCACAGTCAAACATATCACAAAACCTTCAATACAATATAGAAGTTTTGTATTATAATAAATCAACTTCAAATAAGCGTAAAATCCATTAAAGGATGTTGACATAGATGAAATCAAAACACTTTTTAGAGAAATATCTCTTTCTATTTTTGAAATCATTTAAGAGCCATATAAAATAAAACATTTTCTTGAAAATATTCTTGTATGCTTGTAAGGAAAGCTTTGACGATTTTATAACGGCGGAAAATAACCGCACCCGCCGTATAAGTAAAAAAACATTCTTATCTTAATTCTGTCGAAAAGGTTAAAAAGGACCTTGTTTTGAAAACGACGGAAAGATTCTTTATAAACCTCTTACAAAAAGTCAAACAAGGGTATAAATGAATTTAACCCATATTATTGTAAATAATAAATATGTTTTGAAATACATTCGAAGAAACATGGATGTGGATGATAAAGAAATCCCAGTAGATTATTACGTATAAACAACCTCGGATAATGAAGAGATTGTGAAATAACCCTTACCTTGTACTTTTCCTTGGTCGGGGTAGGTTAAACTCCTGTATAATGGTGAAATAATTTTTATTAAATTATACAAGAATCATATACATTAATATGATATCATATATGATCTTTTAACATTGCTTTATTAATAATATCTTAGTATTATCGTCGTTTCGGGTGATAATCGATTCGTTCTTCTTAAATGTTTGGTTACGTAAGACATGTTTGTAATGGATAGATTATATCTTATTCATAATCATAATTATATTAACATTATTTTTAACCCTAAAATGAGAATAAGACTTGAATGGATATGATGGAGAATGAATCTCGTCGCGTTCGTGGAGACGGTAGTCCGTACGTACGCACGAACGCTACTTCCATTTAATTTTTTATTTTAAAAGAATTGAATCCAAATGAGGCATAGGTATATTACTATTACAGTATAATATAATATTTTATATATGTTACTTAAGTTCATTAACACCATCCTTTATACGTTCCATGTGTGGTATGAACGAGTCATATCATTTTAAGGGGGCGGTAGTCCGCACTTCCTCAAATGAAATTATCGTATGCATATACAACATGAAACGAATAATGGTATGAAATAAAATGGAATTACAGAAGCTTATATATAAAATATATATCATTAACATCATATTTAATTACAGTGCCATCATAATGTCCACCATGAGAGGCGGTAAGATGTTTTTGAACAATCATCGTTTCGTGAGGCGTTAGTTTGCCATCCACAGAAACATTATGTTCATCATCCATTAGATGGAGTTGTGTGTATGTGTAGTTTGAATCCTTCTTATAACAACATCCTAGTATATTGAGGATACTTGTGTTGTTACAAAAGAAAGGAAATAAATATATTTGGGGGTTGAAGAAGCAAAATAAATGAAAATAATTTAAGAGAAATCGTTACCTTTAATTTAGGTAACTCACTTTGGTTGGAACCAAAGGACTTTTTGAAATGATTTCTGCCTAAGGGGAAGCTTCAAGGAGGAGGAGAGGGATGTGGGGAGCTTAGTTGGTCAGAGTTTGGACGAGCCAAGTGGCTTGAGAGGTGTGAGGAAATGAGAAGGAGGAGTGCCCTTTTATAAGAGGGGTGAGGGGGACCCTTGGAAAAGCTAGAAATATTAATTTATAATAAATTCATATTCGGTTTCCAAAGGCTCCAAAGTTGACTATTAAAAGGGTGAGGTGGGGATAGGTCGAAAACAACTCATCCAATAGAATTTAGACAGGTTTGGATACTTATATTAACCTTATCTTTAAGTATTAACTCTAAGTTAATTAGTTTCACTTTTACAATGTCTCTTTGTATTTTTATATAATATGGTTAATAAACATACTATATACATCCAAGCGACCCCCAAGTGGTCCATTAATGATTAAACTATCATAATATAAGTCTCTTGTCCGAACCTTAGATTTTTAGGAATTTAATATCAATTACTAATATAATATTTGTTTTAAGAACTCTTTTATGTTAATTTTGACACTATTCAATAGTTGATTTTTGTGAAACTCATAACAGACTGATTACTTCGAAAAAAGTAAATTAAATCAATACTAATATATCCTATTATCCTATAAAATTAGTTTAATTCATTAAAAGTTTCATATTATATTTATTTGGGTATTTATAATATCAATTATTTTATTTTTTCAAAATTATAGTAATTACTGCATCATCGTTGTGTCATAAATAAAATAAATTATTTAATGTCTAAAAATTATAAATAAAATATCATTATGTAGGACATATTTTTAACTTTATAATTAATATTTATAATCGAAAATCCAACATGTATAACCCTATGTAAAAATTGTTCTTCTAAAAGATGTATGCTTGTGTCATTTTTGTATTCATTTTAACTTAATTAAAATAAAGTGTCATTATCACTTACAAGTGGATCCATGGGGTCCCAAAATTGACCCAAAGATGCCCATGGTCGACCATGTATCAAACAATAGGGTTAAGACACGTTTTAGGGTAATTTAGTAGTATTATAATATTATTTTTTAACCCTTATTTACCGGATTTACCCTTAACCATGGTAAATAAAATATTTACCGCAGTAATTATTCAAAATGTCTAAAAATAAAAGTTACCTATTTACACAATTTGAACATCCTGATTACAAATATGGAATCCATTTTTCTAAATTCAAAACACAGAAGTGGCAGAAATTAATTTAAAATTAATTCCCGCTGTCAAAACAAAAAGCGTGTTTTTAAGAGATAATAACTATCAAAAGATTGACACTTGTTTATGTTTGGTTTAATTGTAAAATTATGTCCAATGATAAACATTAAATTGAATGGTAAAAATATATTCTAAATATACTTTAAAACCACTAAAATTCATAATTTATCACTATTAATTATTTTGATTAAAAAAGTTGTTTTTAATTAAAAGTTAGAAATTTTCACTATTCATCAAAATATGAAAGTTATCCGAAATGTACCAAAATTTCACCCTAGGGTAATTTCGATATTCCGAATTCTAAAATGAAGTCCATTTTGAAATATAAAATATATATGATTTCAAAAATTAGGTATTACTATTCACAACGGTTAGTTTAATTAGTTGTGGTGTGTGTTAGAACTCGAGGTTGCGTACAACACACGCTATCACATTATTCAAAGAGAAGCGTACCGTAGAAGCTTGATATGTTTTATTTTTATTTTTTTTTTGATGTCCCCATTTAGTCAAAAGTTTAAAATATTTTATTTAAAAAGGGTTCACTATTAAAAGTTTGT
Source organism: Viscum album (assembly GCA_963277665.1). Taxonomy (NCBI): domain Eukaryota; kingdom Viridiplantae; phylum Streptophyta; class Magnoliopsida; order Santalales; family Viscaceae; genus Viscum; species Viscum album. The sequence goes on along the minus strand of OY728151.1, from coordinate 1,586,273,686 downwards.
AAAAGTACAATTATGTCTAAGAAACTCATAATATGGATTCTAAAATTATAAGGATTATATAAAGTTTAAAATTTAGTTAATACTATTCATAACCTCTTTTGAATGGCTTGTTTGGTAAGTCATGGTGCGCTTGAACTCGGTGTTGTGTGTAGTGCAAGTTATTGAATTATTTTGAAGAAATAACACACTATGAAATCTTGGGGTGTTACATTCTCCCATCCTTCAATAAATTGCGTCCTCGCAATTTGAAATTGTTCTTCGAAAATAAAAGGTTGAAAATAGAAAATATATTTGTGGGAAAACCCACATCGGAAATTGGGTTACTAAGATTTAGTCTTAATATGAGGAAAAGAGAAATGAAAGTGTCACCACCAAATTATGATCTCGATTAGGAGAACATTGGTGGCAATTAGAGACATATAATTGGAGGAAAAACGTAAATATTTATAGGTAGTGATTGAGGTCATCAATCACAAACAAGTATAAAATTGAGGTCCTTAAACTTATCAATCTATGATGATTTGAAATACCATCGGTTCAACAAAACATAGGGTATTGGGATAACACATTTTCGACGTTTCAAAATATCTTAGTTGAAATCCCACATCGAAAAATGAATTAATGAGGCCTCTATTTAAAATAAAGAGTGGAAAGTATGAAGATTACCGAAAATAACACATACTAGGGTTCCATGTAGGAAAATATGGATATGGAGGGGAAATCTAACCATCAATTATCTGATGGAGAGTGGTAGAGAACATGGCTATGAAAAGGCCAACAATCCCAAAGCCATAAATTAGTGATGATTTAAGGTACCATCTAGGACAACATTTTTGTTCTAAGTTCCTTTTCTTAACGTTGTGGAATTTATTTATGAGATTGGCTAAGATCATAAGGAGGCATACATACTTTATAATTAGAGTTTTATCCATTAATAAATTTCTACCACAAACTCATCTTTCACTATAAATCATAATAGAACGTAAAAAAAATTCTATTTACACTATTCGTATAGGGTTCCAAAATAATCGAATTTATAATTCATCTACAAGATCTTTTAATAAAAACTAAATTATTTAATCCAGGACATCTCGTGGTCCAGTGGTAGGTGATACACCCTTGTCGCCCTTCGGTTGCGGGTTCAAGTCTCACAGCTTTGTCGGACGCGACGGGTTGCCGCCCGACCTCCGGGTTGTCCTTTTATGGCAGTCCAAAATTAATATCAAACTTAGAATTTATCCAAAATACTTCTGTCCAAACTCACAGTCCAACATTTATAAGGAAGGTAAACATAATGTAGATCCTTTTTACCCTGTAATAGAATATTAATACCTTCATCTTGTATTCTTTTAAAACACTGAAACATCCTGATTTACCATAATCCTTATTGATTACATTCATGCTCCCTTATTCCATATAGAATGCTGGATATACTTCATCAATCCAAAAATTTTATAAACCCCACAATGATGGAATATACTAATCATTAATCTGCTTCAAGGTAGTCAAGAATATCCAATATAATTTATCCAAATCAATCATGTATTATTCTAAAATCACTACTTCGGTATCAGAACCATATTATGGTTTATCTTTCTCTCAACCATATATTTTCCAAAAATTTAACCTTCTATTGAGTCACTTTTCTTTGTTCCACACAATCTCACGTCCTTAATGAAATAGTACTGCAGTACAATCCTTATATACTCCATAATTATTATAACAAATACATTGTTGATACAACATTCAATTGAAATAATCAACATTAGAACACTAATCATTCCTCTTCATCTGTGGTAGTATCATAACTTGATTATTATCCAATAGCATCATTTGAGGCATAGTCTGATGACTGGGACATAGGTTCGCGTAGTGTCCAAACTCCTTGCAAATGAATTATTGTACATTTGAAACCATTTTCTTACCCTTGTAGTCACGTACTTTGTGCCCTTTTCCTCCACACTTATAACAAACTCACATTCCTTTCAGGCAAGTTCCAGGGTGTTTCTTTCCACAGTTACCACATATGGGAAAATTCTTCTTTTCCCTCTTCCCTTTATCCATCTTTCTCTCTTTCATCCTTTTCTTCTCTTGCTTCCCTTTAAATCCATAGGACTCAGTAAACTCTTTACTTATCTTATCAACACATGATATTATTTCTTCATATAATGATAATACATGGGAGACTATTTCACTTATAAATTCTAGCTTAAGACCATGAAAGATATGATCCTTCCTTCTCTTTGGATCATGTGCATTTCTGGAGTTCTCATTCCTTCTACTGGGCGCCATTTCTAAACAATTGCATAAACTAGATCAGTTTATGAATCGAAATACATAATCCCATACTTATAAAACACTTAACATAAATTGAACTATTTATGGATATAATCCATAATCATAAAAATGTTTTCTTTGAGGAAGTATATACTCATAAACCCTTCATAATGATTTGTAATGAAAATGAGAGTTATCCTAAGCATATCCCCCGGGAGTGTCGTAACCAAGAGTGCAGCAAGGCCCGTTGTCGTGCACCAGTTCCCGTTCGAGTCTAGCTCAAAGTGGTGTTTTCGGGTTTTACCCCTAGGTACATCTGTGCCAGAGCCGCCTCTACCTGCTCGTATCCAGACAGAGATGTATTGCTCGGAAAACTCACAAAATCTCTACAATACCAAAATTATAGGAAGTTCTTCTATACTAATCCTCAATGTTCATCTTAGGTCTACGTGCTCTAATCAGAGTTTATCTAAATCTAGCTTCCAAAGTTTGTACTAAACTTCCTCTGATACCAACTGTAACGCCCCGACCCCAGCTACCCAGAGTCGGTGCATTACTTCGTAACATTGGCATGATCACAAGAAAGATCAAAACTCGAAAGATCGATTGGTTTAGTAGCCTTGGAAACACTAGATATATTCATAAAGTTTTACATTACATTTCAGAGTAAAAACAACTACTACAACAACATGGTCTTCATATTTCACACTCATATCCCCACATACTATCCCTGCATGTCATTCATAACTTACTTCTTCACATCCTGGGAAAATAAAACATAGAAAAGGGGTGAGCTCAAATGCCCAGTAAGGATAACAATATAGCGGAAACTTTCACAAATAAGAATAAACATTTAATGCAATGTATAACTAAAACAAAAGCCTTTTAAACTTGAACATCAACATAATATGGCAAAAGTAAAATGAAATAATGTCATTTACTCATTCACATGGATATTCTACTAATCGAATAATCACATGCAAAATCACTAACCACTTTCATAATGTTGGAATGCATAATGCTAAACATTAATTTCTTTGTCTAGGCCTCATCCCAAGACCTAGGGGTTACTTCTAACCGGAACCCAACCCGGAGTGCCTCTAATAACCGGACACCAACCCGGAGTGCCTCTAATAACCGGACACCAACCCGGAGTGCCTCTAATAACCGGACACCAACCCGGAGGGCATACTTTTACCAGTCCCTAACCTGGAGGGCTTACTTTAACCAGTCCCCAACCTGGAGGGCTTACTTTTACCGGTCCCCAACCCGGAACATACTTGTTTAGCACATTCATCTGAAGAAAAGTTTGAAATATAACATAAACATTCGGATTAAAACTAGCATACGAAATGTCAATAGTTTCACCATAAACTATGAATGGTATAAAATAGCACATCCATAGTCAAACATATCACAAAACCTTCAATACAATATAGAAGTTTTGTATTATAATAAATCAACTTCAAATAAGCATAAAATCCATTAAAGGATGTTGACATAGATGAAATCAAAACACTTTTTAGAGAAATATCTCTTTCTATTTTTGAAATCATTTAAGAGCCATATAAAAAAAACATTTTCTTGAAAATATTCTTGTAAGCTTGTAAGGAAAGCTTTGATGATTTTATAACAGCGGAAAATAACCGCACCCGCCGTATAAGTAAAAAAAACATTCTTATCTTAATTCTGTCGAAAAGGTTAAAAAGGACCTTGTTTTGAAAACGACGAAAAGATTCCTTTATAAACCTCTTACAAAAATTCAAACAAGGGTATAAATGAATTTAACCCATATTCTTGTAAATAATAAATATTTTTTGAAATACATTTCGAAGAAACATGGATGTGGATGATAAAGAAATCCCAGTAGATTATTACATATAAACAACCTCGGATAATGAAGAGATTGTGAAATAACCCTTACCTTGTACTTTTCTTTGGTTGGGGTAGGTTAACCTCCTGTATAATGGTGAAATAATTGTTATTAAATTATACAAGAATCATATACATTAATATGATATCATATATGATCTTTTAACGTTGCTTTATTAATAATATCTTAGTATTATCGTCGTTTCGGGTGATAATCGATTTGTTCTTCTTAAATGTTTGGTTACGTAAGACATGTTTGTAATGGATAGATTATATCTTATTCATAATCATAATTATATTAACATTATTTTTAACCCTAAAATGAGAATAAGACTTGAATGGATATGATGGAGAATGAATCTCGTCGCGTTTGTGGAGACGGTAGTCCGTACGTACGCACGAACGCTACTTCCATTTAATTTTTTATTTTAAAAGAATTGAATCCAAATGATACATAGGTATATTACTATTACAGTATAATATAATATTTTATATATGTTACTTAAGTTCATTAACACCATCCTTTATACGTTCCATGTGTGGTATGAACGAGTCATATCATTTTAAGGGGGCGGTAGTCCGCACTCCCTCAAATGAAATTATCGTATGCATATACAACATGAAACGAATAAATGTATGAAATAAAATGGAATTACAGAAGCTTATATATAAAATATATATCATTAACATCATATTTAATTACAGTGCCATCATAATGTCCACCATGAGAGGCGGTAAGATGTTTTTGAACAATCATCGTTTCGTGAGGCGTTAGTTTGCCATCCACAGAAACATTATGTTCATCATCCATTAGATGGAGTTGTGTGTATGTGTAGTTTTAATACTTTTTATAACAACATCCTAGTATATTGAGGATACTGGTGTTGTTACAAAAGAATGGAAATAAAAAGATTTTGGGGGTTGAAGAAGCAAAATAAATGAAAATAATTTAAGAGAAATCGTTACCTTTAATTTAGGTAACTCACTTTGGTTGGAACCAAAGGACTTTTTGAAATGCTTTCTGCCTAAGGGGAAGCTTCAAAGAGGAGGAGAGGGATGTGGGGAGCTTATTTGGGCAGAGTTTGGACGAGCCAAGTGGCTTGAGAGGTGTGAGGAAATGAGAAGGAGGAGTGCCCTTTTATAAGAGGGGTGAGGGGCACCCTTGGAAAAGCTAGAAATATTAATTTATAATAAATTCATATTCGGTTTCCAAAGGCTCAAAAGTTGACTATTAAAAGGGTGAGGTGGGGATAGGTCGAAAACAACTCATCCAATAGAATTTAGACAGGTTTGGGTACTTATATTAACCTTATCTTTAAGTATTAACTCTAAGTTAATTAGTTTCACTTTTACAATGTCTCTTTGTATTTTTATATAATATGGTTAATAAACTTACTATATACATCCAAGAGACCCCCAAGTGGTCCATTAATGATTAACCTATCAGAATATAAGTCTCTTGGCCGATCCTTAGATTTTTAGGAATTTAATATCAATTAATAATATAATATTTGTTTTAAGAACTCTTTTATGTCAATTTTGACACTATTCAATAGTTGATTTTTGTGAAACTCATAAAAGATTGATTACTTCGAACAAAGTCAATTAAATCAATCCTAATATATCATATTATCCTAGAAAATTAGTTTAATGCATTAAAAGTTTCATATTATATTTATTTGGGTATTTATAATATCAATTATTTTATTTTTTCACTATTATAGTAATTACTGCATCATCGTTGTGTCATAAATAAAATAAATTATTTAATGTCTAAAAATTATAAATAAAATATCATTATGTTGGAAATATTTTTATCTTTCTAATGAATATTTATAATCGAAAATCCAACATGTATAACCCTATGTAAAAATTGTTCTTCTAAAAGATGTATGCTTGTGTCATTTTTGTATTCATTTTAACTTAATTAAAATAAAGTGTCACTATCACTTACAAGTGGATCCATGGGGTCCCAAAATTGACCAAAAGATGCCCATGGTCGACCATGTATCAACCAATAGGGTTAAGACACGTTTTAGGGTAATTTAGTATTATTATAATATTATTTTTTAACCCTTATTTACCGGATTTACCCTTAACCATGGTAAATAAAATATTTACCGCAGTAATTATTCAAAATGTCTAAAAATAAAAGTTACCTATTTACAAAATTTGAACATCCTGATTAAAAATATGGAATCCATTTTTCTAAATTCAAAACACAGAAGTGGCAGAAATTAATTTAAAATTAATTCCCGCTGTCAAAACAAAAAGCGTGTTTTTAAGAGATAATAACTATCAAAAGATTGACACTTGTTTATGTTTGGTTTAATTGTAAAATTATGTCCAATAATAAACATTAAATTGAATGGTAAAAATATATTCTAAATATACTTTAAAACCACTGAAATTCATAATTTATCACTATTAATTATTTTGATTAAAAAAGTTGTTTTTAATTAAAAGTTAGAAATTTTCACTATTCATCAAAATATGAAAGTTATCCGAAATGTACCAAAATTTCACCCTAGGGTAATTTCGATATTCCGAATCCAAAAATGAAGTCCATTTTGAAATATAAAATATATATGATTTCAAAAATTAGGTATTACTATTCACAACGGCTAGTTTAATTAGTTGTGGTGTGTGTTAGAACTCGAGGTTGCGTACAACACACGCTATCACATTATTCAAAGAGAAGCGTACCGTAGAAGCTTGATATGTTTTATTTTAAATTTTTTTTGATTTCCCCATTTAGTCAAAAGTTTAAAATATTTTATTTAAAAAGGGTTCACTATTAAAAGTTGGTAAAACTACAATTATGTCTAAGAAACTCATAATATGGATTCTAAAATTATAAGGATTATATAAAGTTTAAAATTTAGTTAATACTATTCATAACCTCTTTTGAATGGCTTGTTTGGTATGTCATGGTGCGCTTGAACTCGGTGTTGTGTGTAGTTCAAGTTATTGAATTATTTTGAAGAAATAACACACTATGAAATCTTGGGGTGTTACATGATGATTTTCCATTTGAAAATAAAAAATCACAACCAAACATTCCATAACCAAAACCACTATATAATGAATGATGACAATGTAATACAACTCATGTAATACCATTTATATCAAAACCAAAATAAAACAATGTACCTCAATTGAATACTTCTAACATAAAAGTACACAATGTAATATAAAACCAATAAAGACTCATAAGACTCTAAATACATGACTCCAAGTTCCAAATAAAACTCCATTTATCATTGTGAACCACTAAATAGGAGTGATTATTTCCATTTTTCTATGTCTCAATAAAATAATCAAATCAATTACCATATTAAAAAATCATGTGTGAGTAATGAAACTCAGTAGATTTTCCCAAATGAATTCCCTACTCATGCTACTAGGATAGAACAAGTTAGAAAAATTAAATAAAAAACATATAAAAAAAATTTGGAATTTGTTTCACATTATAAATCAAATCCAATTAGTTTCACACCAAAACAATTTTCCAAACATAAAACAAATTACCAAGGAAATCACACAAATCATTTTTTAAACCATTTTACATTCATTTTTGGTATACCCATTTTATTGGTCACCACACACACACCCATGCAGACTTCTCTGCTAGTTCCATACTCATAATATGTTTCTCATTCCTCCTCTAATTCATCACTAAGTGGCCAATATCCTTGTTCCACATTGATACACACCCCTTATCCAGTGTCATGTCCATTTTTACCACAATGGAACACGCCCCTTATTTATGGTCACATCAAAAGAATAATGTCTAACAAACCATGTATGCCAAAACCTTTTTAAGGAAACAAAATAATTCCAGTTCAATAAAACTATTCCTTTATTGAAAGCCATTACCAAAAACTAATTTTTCAAATCCAAAAATTTCATATTTCTAATTTGACATTTTAAAATCAAGACCAAAATCCTTTTGCGCAACCATTTTATGAATACCCAAAAACCATTACTAAAGAGGGTTTCATTAATGTTTTTCACAAAAATTTCACAAAAAAATCCAGATATTTAATTAATTAGAAAATAATTCTGCATGTTACAAAAATTTTATTTGAGAGTGAGTCCACCTACCTTGAGAGTTTTGGTGAAAATGAAGAACAACACAAAAATGCCCAAAAACCAGGTTGAATCTCCTAAAACCCAGCATAGATCAATTACTGATCATAAAAAACGACAAATATAAACATAATTTGAATAAAAAAAATTTGATCTCTCCACAGTTGACTAGATATAATAATCTTAGTGAGGTAGTATTGTATATTTAAAAAAAATACAAAAAACTACCACAAAAGAAGTCATTTCAATTAAATCGAGCTTCATTGAACCATGATACTCCTTCAGATCACATCCAATATTATAGGGAAAGAATTGTAGACCATTATGGGGAATAAATCCTAGGTTAGGTTCAATTTGGAAGATATTTAGGGTTTTAAACTTAATATCAACCTAGATCCACTTTATAGTTTATTTTTTTTAAACCCTGCACGGTTAGTGGCACGGTTAGGAAAACAATTCACCAACCACGAGCCATCTGATACCTTGAGAAGTCCCTCACAGAGTTGACCAAAAAATTTAGACAAACCATGAACCAACCATGAAAAATATCATTGCCTTACATTTCCTGTTTACTCCTTGGTGGTTGCACAGTTTGGTCAAACATTATGCCTTAACATTACACCTACCCTGAGTCCCATGTCTCTTTTTTCATGGTTTCCTATAGGATTGTCATGGTTTCCACTAACCCTGATCCAAACATGAAACTATATAAATTCTCCAGAAGCACTCCAAAGTTCTTCCAAACCATCCCAAACATATCCCACACTATTTAAATACATAAAATAAATAAATAATTGCTTACATACTAGAAGCATGTGGTGATAAAATGAACGAGAACCACAACATATAGTTAGTTCATCACTGGTTAAACAATAAGAAATAGTTATATGGATTTATATTTGAAACGAATTTGTGATGGTCTTGTTGAATTATTATGGATTCATTGAAACTAATGTAAAATAAGAGTAATTATCCATGTTGTTAACTCTGATGATTGATGAACTTATCCTACGTTCAAAATACATGTGTAATAAGAGATACATTTTTTACATCCAAGAAGAAGCATGACATGATGTTCTATGGAATTTATATTCCAAAAAGTACAGAATAAGAGGAATTGATTGTCATGTTGTATTTTAATGTATCATGGGAACCATGAAAGTGTTATCTTGAGTAAAATTGAGATTATAGTTTTCATGAAGTAGAAACAAACCATATAATTAGTGAATGAAGGTTTAAATATGAACAAATGGTTAATTTGATATATATTTGAAGATAAATTTTAATGGGATTGAATAATTGTTATGAAATAATAGCATTATATTTAATTCTTGTTCACATCTCCAATGTTGTTAAATTTTACGATTTATAAACTAATTCTATGTTCAAAATACATGTTTCATAATAGAGAAATTTTTTACAACTAATAATAAAGATTTTTTGATGTTCATTGGAATTTATATTCTAAAATGTATAGAATAAGAGAATTGAAGTTCATGCGGTTTGTTAATGTTGCAAGAGATCCCTGAAATTGTTGACTTGTTGAACATTGACATTATAGATTTCATGAAGGAGAACCACACCATATAATTATTGCATGAAAGTATAAAGGTTAATAAATGGTTACATGGATTTATATTTGAAGCGAAATTGTGAAGGTCTTGAATAATTGTTATGGATCCATATCAAAGGATGTCACACATGAAAAATTCTCCATTGCTGCTAACATTGATGATGGGTGAACTCATCCTATGTTAAAATTACATGTGTCGTAAGTGAAAATTTATTTACAACAAAGAAGAAGGATGATTTTTTGTTACTTATAATTGATATTTGAAAAAGTTTGGAAGAAGAGTAATTAATGGTCATGCAGTATATTAATGATTCATGAGAACGATGGAAGTGTTAACCTGAGCAATAAAAGGATTGTAGTTTTCAAGAAGCAGAACCATGCCATATAATTATTACATTAAGTGTAAAATATAAATAATTTTTTTGAGATATTTATATTTCAATTGAAATTGTTAAGCTGTTGACGAATTGTAAACTATATTTCTAATTGTGGAGGTAGTATGCATTTCATAATGATTTCCATTATATTTATGGTTTTTAACTAAGTATTACCTGGTGTTTTATTTAAAAATAATTGCATGATCTGTCCATCAAGCCTCAATCGAGAGCTTATGTGGGACATGGGGTCAACGCACCTAAAGAAGGCCATCAAGGAAAGCACACTAAAAACATGTTGATTCATGTGTAGGACATGGGTACACCCAGAGGTGTTCAGGATGTGGGATAATATCCAACAAAAAAGTGGTTGTAGAGTTCGCTTGTAGAACCATTATGGTGGTACAAGGTGGGAGAGTGGATAATATTGAGCCACTCAATGCAGTTATTGATATATATAGTGTTAAGAAACTGGGAGAGATGTTGATGTGGGATGGGGTTTTGAAGATACTATTCACCAGTTTAAATATTTGGAACAATTGTTTGGGAGGATGAGTTTCATTTGATTATGAATACATTATTGTGATACGAACACCACAAATATGTAGTCCTATTGAAAATTAATAATTCTATGAAATGAAATGTTACATAATGCATGTTCAAGGAATTAAAATCTAAGTCATTCGGGAATTTAAAAAGATGATTCACAAAATATAAACATTGAGATTTTAATGGAGTAAAATTATTTGATCCCTTGACTATAAAAGGATATAAACCTCAACCAAGAGGTTCTACTTCCACTCATATTATTTCAATATCTCGTCTTTTTTCCAGAAAAGTAGAGCCTCTCAAAACCACACATTTGTGTGAGGTGGAAAATAGTTCTATGACCCATTTTGGCCTCATGAATAAGGAGATTCTTGCAAACCAATATGGTTTCAAGAAGGAGAATAATAACTAGAAGTGTGAAATGATCTTAAAACCTCATCGTGATTTTATATGGTTTTCATTTGTGTGAATCATTTCATGTTCATGAAGAATAAATACTCCAAACTTGAAACCGGTTCATAAACACCCTTTTCATGCTACTTGAAGAAGACCCAGTTCCAGGAAGCTTATGTTGGAGCAGGTGGCCTAGAACCAAGTACTTTTTACTTTATTCATTAAATAAATACTTTATCACATCATGATGGTTCATCTGTGTGACATTTCATTTGATAATGTCTTAATGATAGTTGTTGCATTAACGGGTCATAGCAGATCTCTACTATGATGAGAAACCAGAAGTTCATTTACACTATTCTTAAATATATGTTCTATGGACGAATTATGATATTTGGGGGACACAAATAATATATGCAATTAGGGGTGAGGACTCATAAAACATTTAGTCACCTTCTCATTGTGTGTGCACTTGGTAATATCTAGGAGGATATTATGAGAACTAGGCCCGCTAGTAGGAAATCCACATTTCGTAGTGTTATTGGATGTTTCTATAATCAGACATGTGTATTGGTCCTTAGACTTTATGATTATTATTAATGGTTATTATAACTCACGCTCATAGATGTATTGATTAAAACTATAATGACACACTTTTCACAGTGAGGTAGGATACATTGGGTGTGTCATGAGTAATATTGCATTAATAGATAATGGGAGAAAGGATTTGTCCCATCTGTTCTATAACAGAAGTAGATATCTCAGACCCAATGATGGAATTTATATATCCTAAATAAATTCATGGGCATGGCGAGGAACATGCAAGTTAAATTCTGGGAATTCAAAGAAAGAATATCATGAACATGGGTTGATGGCATTAGCATTCAACCCGATTGATATGAGATTTCTGGACAAAGGGATTAAATTTCACGGTAAGTGTTCATATGAGGTGACACGTCATTGCGGCATTAACTTCTTTCACTATGGGTGCCATGGCGTGTCGCTTGACACTATCCTTGGACATTAGGCAGGCTCTGCCTAATGACACTGAGAAAGAGGCCTAGAAGGTCACACACTAAGTGTGTCCATGTATCTCTGTTAAAAATTAATTTAACAAGTTAAATAAATATTATTCCCGATTGTGGTTTAATAATTATTTAAGGATGCCTGATCGAATTTATTTCTACCTTAGATATTAGATATAATATATTATGGGCCAAATAATATATTTATTAGTGATTAATGTAGTGATATTTATATTAGAAAAAAAATATACATTATTCAAGGTCTAATAAATGTGGTGGTGGAAATAAAGAAAAATGGAAAAATAAAACTACACGCCATGTATATTAAATAAACACATAGTGTGTTTTTTCAAGGAATTTATGAGAAATATTATTATTTATTTAATTAAATAATTTTGTATGTAATTCTTTGGGTGCATGTCAAGTATTAATTATAGTCGACTGTTATTATTATACATGGTGTATTACTAAGAATTAAATGAAATGAATAAATTCTATCGGGTAATTAATTCATTTTATTATTTTATGTAATTAAAATCCAAATTATATAATTCTCATTAGCCTATCCATTTTTTTGTGGTTGTGCACAATGGATTTAGAAAAGCTCTCAAGCCAAGAGGGAATTCTTTTTCCACCAAGAACACTCTCAATCTATGATAGATAGATCCACCTCCACTAGATCAACGCGATCGAAGGTGGACATCGCAAGCGAAGGCTCTACCGCACTAGCACCCGGAGATCCATCGGGCGATGGCCAGAGATACATGGAGAATGTGTGGATCACTGCTATAGGAATCATTCACTTAGATTCTATGACGCAACAACAGATCACATCAGATCATGACCGGAAAAATCGACGAATAAAAAATTTCATCAAAGTAATTCTTGTCAATTAATTAAATTAATTATAACCCATATATGATGATCCTATTTATGGTTCTATGAATCCCCCATTTCTTTTTCGATATCTGTTCTATTACGAAGATCTGACATATTATTATCATGACAGATCTCGGATTGGTCGTTTTTAACACTAAAATTAAGGTTGGGTACACCCATGAACGCACATCCACTATGCCCGGAACCTACAAGTGGTAGCCGGGTGGTAATATCAGTGATTGTAATTATTTATTTTTTCATTGGTGATTTATGCATTTTATAATTTAGTTGTTTCAATTCAAGTTAATAATTCTTTAAAATATGAATCTCGAGATATGTTCCTCCCCTCTCGTCTCTCGTTAACCTTAACGAAATGAATTTTTTACTTATAATATTCATTATAATAAAATAGAGGATCTCATCCATATGTTCCAAATGTTCATGTACGTACAACACCAGAATACATGACATGTATTAGGCAGTACACACTGTGTAGTCTAGGTTCAGTGCATTGGACTGATCAGCCAAATCAGGTCATGTGTTGGAGTATTCCTAAGTCATAAATGACACTGTGTGTTGACCAGGAATAGGTGGCACCCAGTTTCCATATTACACATCCTCTAGTCCACTGAACATGGCGTGTAGTCCCTTTGGTCTGGGGGTGGACCGTGTAAACCGTACACCTCTTGCGTGGCTGGAAACCATGTAATGTGGATACTACATGATGTGTGTCCAACTGAACACGCAATGTACTCCGAAAATTTCCAATGTAGATCTTTACGCCATTTCCTCGGACGCATACTTTGGAAGGACAGTGAACAAAAGTAAACATCATGTAGTAGAAACTACACATCATGTACTCTCCAAATTACGTATATTTTTTAAAATTTATTAATATATTTTACATAACTTAAAGACGTGTACTTTAGTGTAGGTATAATGCTAAGGCACAACATGTGATAGGTGTTTTATATATATGTGTTTAATTTAACATCTTCATAATGAATGGGAATTCACCGATTTTCCTCTAAGGTACAAGTTTCGTACAAAGATAATTTTAAATGAATATATTGGTTTAAAATAATGATGGATGAGAATCTCAAGGAAATTCAGAAAATGGGCTTAAGATAAAAGAATTTATTAATAAAAGATAATTAATTGATTTGAGTGTGAATAATCTTAAACAAAAACGATTAAGGAATTGAATTCTAGAATTATTTACGCATAATTATCTTTGCACGTATGGATGATCATGAGCTTGACCAGGTCCTTTTTATGTGAATGGTTTATTTTAATTTATTTATTTAAAATAAATTTTTTGGCATGCGAGCCTTCTCCTCATTAATATGTATGGAATGTACGCCCAAGGGTTCTTTTTTGTAAAAACCCCCTTTTTACCAATCACCTGCATGTGATATAAATGCATATGTAATGGATGGATCTCCCATGGTAGTGGTGGCGGCTCAAATCAGGAGCCAACGTGAAACCAATCCATGTAGATACAATGGTTGACATGTGGAATGTTGTAAACATGAACCAGGAAGGTTCAAGGTGTTTCTCCCATAGGTATTGGGTTATCTTGTCAACCACTGGATAAACTAACCAATAGAACATGCTCATGATCATACCATTTATTTTATTTCAACGAGTTGCGTTGTTTATTTATTTTGGGTGTGTTTTCACGATCACCCAATTAATTAATTAAACAAGCATGCATGATTGAACTAAAATAAGACCGGCTTATGCGTAAAATATTATCTTAGAAGTGGTTAATACCATCAGGGAATCCCTCTTATTATTAAAAAGCATGTAATAAAAGATAATTAATTGGATATTTATGTATAAGGATAAAATCCCTCAATGAAATATTAAGTCGGTATTTCCTTCCATAATCTTGGTAAGAATCGAACAATAGTTCAAAGTGTTTGACAAACCCTAGTTAGGGTGCTTTCAATTATCGGGGAATTTTAATTCAAGGTTTTGGGATGACTTGACATGGTTCACATCAAGGGTAGACTTCCAGAGTAGAAATTGGTGTAACCAAGAGGCTAAGGTTGAGGAAATCCAAAATAAAAGGACATCAAGATTGGGGAGTCTACTCAGCGGATCATGGAGCTGCTAGTTAATGCAGTTTGCATTTGGAATGCCTACTTAAAACCCTTCAAGTTTGTTGACCAATAAGTATTAAATTATTTATTTTTCTCAGTTTTATCATGATATGGCAATAAATCATTGATCATCTTAATTTGTATAAATGGAAAGAAAAATGACTTCAAACATATCATTGCGAATCATAGTTGAGAAGGAAAACCATCTCACCGGAAACAATTTCCAAGAGTGGCAGAGGAATTTATGTGTCATCCTTCGGTATGAGAGGAAATAGTATGTACTAGAAGATCCTATTCCAGTTGCACCAAGGAAAAAGGCCTATGATGAAGAACTATCTCTCAATATGAAACATATTGATGATGCCATAGATGTCCAGTGTTTCATGTTTGCAGCCATGTCTAATGAGCTCTTGAAGCAACATGAAAACATAGAGGTGTATAGTATGATGTATCACCTTAAGGATCTCTATCAAGATAAGGTGGTACAGGGTAGATATGAGATCTCCAATTCATTGTTTACAACTAATCATGGAGAGTCTGTTCCAACTTACCCTCATTTATTCATGCTCATTAGCTACATTGAATGCCTAAACATCTTATAGATTATGTTTCCGGATGAGTTTCGTACAGATCACATCCTATCATCAATTCTCAAGACCTTCTCTAGCTTCATTGTCAATTTTAACATGAGAAACAATTAGAAGAGTCTATCGGAACTTCTGAACATAATTCTTCAAATAGATATGGACATGGGGTGTGACAAACCTACAATCCTTTTGTTGAATAATAAATGGAAGGACAAGGAAAAGGTGAAAAAGAATTATATATGGTCTAAAACCCCCATGCATAGTCCCTCCATGAAAGGGAAGATAAATAGGAAGTGCAAATAACAGGATGTGGTATGTTTTTCATGTTGCAAGAAAGGCCACTAGAAGTGGAATTGTACCCAAAAGCATGGCGACGTAAATTTGTGTTCATTATCAAGTGTAATCATTCAATTTTAATACATTGGGTATTAGATACAACTTGTGGGGCTCAAATATGTATTCAAATGCAGGAACCAAGTAGATTTAGAAATATTTCTAGAGGATAGGTGGATCGTCGAGATGGTAATGGCGCGAGGCTGGCTATAATAGCCATTGGTGATTACCAACTCTCATTGCCGATTGGGATGATTTTGGTTTTACATAACTGTTATTATGTTCCTATTATTAACAAAAACATAATTTCTGTATCTTTTTTGGATATGGATGGAATGATTTTCATTTTTTGAAATAAGGGTTGTCTCTTTTATAAGAACAACTTATGGTATGGTATGGTGCATTTAAATAATGGTTTGTATGTATTGAATTATGAAAACCAAGTGTTGGCAATCGATAACGAAACAGAATCACAAGACTCATAAATCACCCAGTTGTGGAATCACCGTCTCGGTCATGTAAACGAGAAGTGCTTGACAAAGATCTTCCAAGATGGATATTCAGACTCTACTAAGCTAATACCACTTGATAGATGTCATACTTTTTAACAAGGAAAAATGACCAAGATGCCTTTTTATAGACAAGTGAAGGGGCCATAGAGCTTCTAGGATTGGTGCACACGGATGTCTGTGGACCATTTCCAATAGAATCTAGAGGTGTATATTCATACATCATTAATTTTACTGATTATTTGAGTAGATTTTTCTATGTATACTTAATGGGGTATAAGTTAGAAGACTTAGTGAAATTTAAAGAATTCAGTAATGAAGTAGAGAATCATCTTGATAAGAATATAATGAAGCTTCGATCGGATCTAGGTGGATAATATATTACCCATGATTTCATCGATCTTCTAGGGGAGTCTGGGATTTTATATCTTCTCATGTATCCTTATACACCGTAGTAGAATGGTGTTAATGAATGGAGTAATTGTACCTTGTTTGACTTGGTGAGGTCAATGATGAGTCATGCAGATCTTCCATTATCCTTTTGGGGATATGAATTATAAATTGCAACAGACACATTATAATGAGTACCAACTATTGTGGAAAATGGAATTCCCTCCGAGTTATGGAATGGAAAGAAACCCATTTTTTGCACACACGTTTAAGGGGATGTGATGTGTTTGTTAAGGACTTATCGGGAAACAAACTAGCACCACAGGGAATGTGGTGTATCTTTATAGGATATCCCAAGGAAACGAAAGGATGTTACCTATATAACCCATCAGAAAAGAAAGTGACTGTTTCCAGACAAGTTGTATTTCTTGACAGTTAGAACATATTTATAAAGGATAGTGGAAGAAATATTGACTTGGATAAAGTTAATTATCAGGATACATAGGAGTTGGTACATGAACAAGTTCCACACATCCTCATGGAAGAGGTTACAGAAACACAAGTACTATGTAGGAGATCAAGAGAGGTAACCGAGCTGAAGATATTTGGTTTCCTAGTCACCATGGATGGTGAATCATTATTGTTAGACAATATTGAACCTATCTCCAACAAGGAAGCAGTACAAATATCAGAAGCTACAATATGGCTAGAAGCTATGAATTCTGAGATGGATTCCAGGAATTCGGACCATGTCTAGGTTCTAGTTGATGAGCTAGTTGATATAAATCATGTTGGATGAAAATGGGTATTCAAGAGAAAACTGGAAATGGAAGGTCAAGTTAGCACCTGTAAAGAAGGGCTAGTGGCTAAAGGATTCAGACAACATCAAATAATTGACTAATATGAAACATTATCTCCTTTCTACATGTTTAAATCCATAATAATCATACTTTCCCTAGCAGATTACCATGACTACTAGATTTGGAAAATGGATGTCAAAACAACATTCCTTAATTGAAACATTCATGAAAATGTCTATATGACACAACCAGAAGGGTTTGTTACACCAGGTGAAGCCAAAAAGGTTTGTAAGTTGAAAAAATCCATTTATGGATTAATGAAATCATACAGATCATGGATCATATGATTTGATGAATCCATAATTGAATTTTGATTCATTAAGAACGAATGTGATACATGTGTTTATAAGAGGTTTAATGGGAATGTGATCGTTATCCTTGTAGTATATGTTGACGAAATATTTCATATTGGAAATGATTTATGAGTCATACAGTAAATTAAGGACTTGTAGAACAACTGTCTCTCTATGACAGAATTGGGTGAAGCTGCCTACATTATAGGGATCAAGTCATTCGTGATATATCCAAGATGCATCTTGGACTAAGTTAGGATACATACGTTGACCAGATTCTAAATAGATTTAGTATGTAAATATAAAATTGGGGATTGGTTGTATTGTAATATGGCCTACATCTCTCTAATAAAATTTGTCCTCAGATGCAACAAGAGAAAGAAAGAATGAGTAAGATCCCATACGCTTCAGCTATATGATCCATCATGTTTGTCATGTTATGTACCAGGCTTGATGTTGCCTATGAACTGAGAATGGTAGGCAGAAATCAAGAAGATCTAGGAGAACATCATTGGACTACTGTTAAGACTATCCTTATGTTTCTGAGAAGAACTAAGGATATGTTCCTGGTGTATAGTGGAGACGAAAAATCTTGTCATAAATGGGTATGCTAAAGCTGGTTTTTAGACAGATCAGAATGATCTGATGTCACAATATGGATATATTTTTTGTCTCGATGGAGGATTTGTGAGCTGGAAGAGTTTAGAGTAGTCCATTGTCGCCGATTATACAGTGGAGTCTGAATATATAGCAGCTTCTGATGTAGCCAAGGAAGACGTCTGGATTTGGAACATTGTCCAGGAGCATGATGTTGTTCCTAGACGGAAAAAACCTTTCACATTGTATTGTGATAATATTGCATTGGTGGCTCTTTCAAAATAACCAAGTTCAAATCAACGGACAAAGCACATACTATGAAAGTATCAACTCTTGAGGGATTTCTATCAAAGGGTTGAAGTTCCAGTGAGCAGAGTGTCCACAGAAGAGATCGTGGTAGCCCCCATGAATAAAGTCCTATCTCATAAGAAACATGAATATCATGTGAGAGATAGAGGATTAATGGTTGTTAGTAGTTTTCCCTAGTCCAATTGGGAGTCTGTTGGAGTTGGTTGCCAAGAAAAAACTACTTTTTACTTTATTCATTATATAAATACATAATCACATCTTGACTGTTCGACTGCGTGACAATGAATGTGATAATGTCCTAATGATAGTTGTTTCATTAAAAGGACATAGTGGATCACTGCTATGATGAGAACCCAGATGTTTCATAACACTGTTCTTGAATATATGTTCTATAGACGAATGATGTTATTTGAGGGACACAAATAATACATTCCATTATGGGTGAGGACTCATAAAACAGTGAGGCACCATCACATGGTGTGCGCACATGGTAATATCAAAGAGGATATTATTAGAATGAGACCCGCCAGTAGGAAATCAACATTTCATAGTGTCATTGGATGTTCCTATCTGCAGACGTAAGTATTGGTCCTTACACTTCATGGTTATTATTAATGGGTATTATAACTCGTGCACTGTTATTTTTTGACGAAAACTATGACGTCACACTTTTCGCAGTGAGGTGGGATACGTTGGGTGAGTCACAAGTATAACTACATTAATAAATAATGCAAGAAAGTATTTTTCCCTTCTATTCTATAACTGTAGTAGATATCTCAATCCCTTTGATGGAATTGATATAGCCACAACAAATCCACGGCCATGGTGAGTAATGGGAATGTTCAATTCTGGGAAGTCAAAGAAAGAATAATCGAGCACATGGGTTGATTGAACTAGCATGCATCCCTCTTTATAAGAGATATCATGACAAAGGTATTACATTACATAGTAAGAGTTCGTAGGAGGTGACACGTCATTGAGGCATTAACTTCATTCTCTCTAGGTGCCTTGGAATGTTTCTACATGCTAGCCTTGGACATTAGGAAGGCTCGGCCTAATTCCACTGAGAAAGATTCCTAGAGGGTCACACACTATGTGTGTCAAATTATCTCAGTTAATATTAATTTAACAAGGTAAATAATGATAATTCCCGATTGTGGTTTAATAATTATTTAAGGTTGCCTGATCACATTTACATAGACACTAGTTATTCGAGAGAATATATTTTGGGACAAATAATATATTTATTAGTGAGTAATTCAGGGATATTTATTTTAGAAATAAATAGCCATTATTCATGGTCTAATAATATTGGTGGATTAAATAAAGGTAAATAGAAAAATAAAAGTACAGGTAGTGTATATTAAATATACACGCCGTTTATTTTTTCTTGGAATTTATGAGAAATAATATTATTTATTAAATTAAATAATATTATGTGTAATTCGTTGGGCGTATGTCAAGTAATAATAATTTTCAACTATTATTATTAGACATGGGGTATTACTAATTATTAATTTAAATGAATAAATGCTTTCAGGTAATTAATTCATTTTATTATTCTATTTAATTAAAATAACAATTATATAATTCTCATTAGCCTAGAAAATTATTGTGTGGCTATGAACAAAAGATTTGGAAAATCTCTCAAGCCAATGGAGAATTCATTTTCCTCCAACAACGCTCTCAAGCTACAATAGAGAGATCTACCTCCACTGGATCTGGGCGATCGAAGGCGTACATCACTGGTGAAGGCTCTTTCGCACTAGCACCCATAGATTCCTTCGGTAATATATAGAGATACGTGGAGCACATGTGGATCACTACTAGAGGAATCCTATACTTGGATTATAGGACGCAATGACAGATAAAGTCGGATCATGACCGAAAACATCAATGGAGAAATGATTCTATCAAGGTATTTCTTGTCAATTAATTAAATTAATTATAACAAACATATGATGATCCTATTTATGGTTCCGGGACACCCCCATATCTTTTTAATTCTACGTTCTATTCCAGATATTCGTTGTTTTATTATCGTTATGGGTCTCAGATTGATCATTTTTATCGCTAAAATTAATGTTGGGTACACCCACCAACACACTTTCGCTGCACTCGGAACCTAAACCTTACTGCTTAAGCCATAGTGTATGAATGTTTTTACTACCAAGGTGTTTCATGAATATCTTCCATGTACAAGCCATTGCATGAAGATACTGCATATCTAGTTGATACACAACATACATAGAGGAACAACGCTACATAGTTTGTCTGTACAAAGGGAATCGGGACATGAACCTAAGTACATACATTCATGAGTAAAAAAAGGAACTAAAACTGTTTAGGTTCTCATATGACAACTAGTGTATTCATTCACATACTATTATGGAGACAATACTAACTTATTTCTACTAGTGATCGAATGAAGAAATCTGTTTTATCTTCTTGGCCGTTTTGATTACTTATGAACTCTAAAAAAATAAATAAATATTCCATATAATTCCAAACTTCAATAGGATTAATCATCCATCATACAACCTATCTAATATTTTTCATGGTTCCCATTCATGTTCTCCCTACATCCACACTATCCACCTAATGAGTCATAACTAATATTTTTCACAGTTCATCCAAATGAACTCTATATAAGCACAACCAATGAGGCAGTTCCATTATCTATATGACCTTAACACATTTAAAACATGAATAAAAATATTCATATAAATCCAAATTCACAATAAGATTCAATTCCAACCATACACAATCATTATTCATACAACATAACTAATATTTTAATTTTTTCCACTACCTCTACATTCGCTCCCTATGAGCACACTAGCCACTATCTTCCTTGGCCCTCCCTTAATGACTGACTAGTGGTCAACTTCCCACCTAAGCCGTGTCTCTAGTCCCCCATGAGAACACTAGAAACTCTTTTCCAATGACTGCCCTTGATCACACTAGCCACTCTCTTTCTCTTCCTCTACATGTTCTCCATAAATGACCTTTCCTTACAATTTTACCAGGAAATAAAACAAATATTTCAAATCAAGCCAAAATCACACATAGCTTCAATGTCAACCATACTCAATCATTCTTCATAAAACATAACTATTATTTTTCATTGTTCCTATGGCACAACATGCACTCCGTTAGAGCACACAATCCACTCTATTCCTCATCCAGACAATAATGATATTATATGGGTCATATTTCCACCTATGTAGTGTCAGTAGTCCACTTTTTTACTGGCCCTTATTTTACATTTAAACCACGAAAAAAAGAAATATTTCATAATTAAAAATTCACACAAAGATTAAATTCCAACCATACGCAATAATTATTCATTATAATAAACACTTCTAACTAAATATCCTTTCAAAATTATGAATAATTCCCTATAATAATTCAATGTCATAAAAACAACCTCAAATTATAGGAACATTCAAATTGAATCAAACAATTTTATTGGAGACAATTAAAACAAAAATATTACATTAATAAATTTGGGATGTTCAATATCCCCATTTTGTTTTGTTTTCGATACCATTTCCCTATAAAATTCAATTTTTTATTCTCACACTTGCAATAATTTCATAGATAAAGATTGGAATGAATGTGTAAACTCAACTTATTCAATAACAACTGAACTCTTCTTTTTCATTCCATTATTCTTCTCATTTCATAAGATATCTCATTTCATAGAAAACCAAATTGGTTTGATTGATAAGAGGGCATCACTTTTCATAAAGGAATTAACCCTTTATTAATATTCTCTAATTGAACGTTGGAAAACCCTACGTAGAAAACAAAGGTGACCAATTTTGACATCAAAGATGTCAATATAAAATGTAAATGTGACTCCAACACTAAAACCTTCTTAAAGAAGTTATTAAAAAGATACATAATTAATCTCCTACATTCATCTCAATAAATAGATTAAAACATTCAATTAAAATAATGCACTTCCCCTTTGTTATCAAATTATAAGTGTCTCCCCTTATGATTCATAATTTTCATTCATAAAGAAATAGGAAAAAACTCATTTCTAATGACCTGAATCAATTTCTTTGATTTGAAAATATCAAATAAATCAAATAACATAACAATATATATTCATGTGATTCCAGTTGTGGTCAACTCTAGTATTTTTTCAATTTTTCTCCCCCTAAGGGGATGAGCTTCATCCATATTCTTCATCATGGATAACTATCTTGACAAATGATCTTCAAGAATAATTTTATGAGAAATTGAAATAAAAAACTCCATGATGTATACCCTTATGAATTGTATATAATATTTCCGAATAACACATATCTTTTGGAATCCCCTTAATATATTCATCACCTTCAAATCATTACATTAAATAAACAATTAGAAAATATTCATGGTAATAAAGTGGTTCATTAACGATGTTCAATTAGAGAAACAAGGATGAGATTTAACATCTAACATAGAAATTATTTTCAATTATACTCTTGATTCATGAAAACACATTATTCTTTCTACTTCTATGACGTTAAAAAAAATCATTTAAGGGAAGTGTGGACTTCTTGATTTCTCATGCTTTTATCTTAGATGGAATAAGATTATTCACATGAGCAAGTAATGAACTTTCATTCTTCTATTTCTTCTCTAACTTCTTATCCAATTCCAATTTCTCTAGCCATATGACAAAACGTTATTTTTTGTATATTATCATACTTCATCATGTGTGTAGACTCCTTATTTATAGTACCACGGTTAACACTATCATTCATTTGTTCATTTCCTTTGTTCTTCACTAGTTAAATTTTTTTAGGAAACAACCTCATGTATTTTTCAGCAATATTCCCTATCATTCTAGGCCTTCCACACAAATATTCAGTAATCATAGGGTCTTCCTTTTTAAACAACCACTCATGAAATTCAAAATTTTCATCATCATTTTCAAAAAATAAATAAACATTTTTATTTATCTCTGAGAATGATTTCATTTTTTTTCAACATGCTTCTAATATCATTTTTTATAACTTTTTTTTGAAGGTCAATTATGTGACCTATAATTTCATATTAGAGGCACCTTTTCTTTGCCATGACATTCATATCATCATTTTTATTATGTGTAGGTTGCTTTAATTTTTTCGTATCTCTCTTGTCCTTATCACCCCACAAAGAAGTAAATTATTCTTTTGTTCTTTTCCTATACATTTGTTTTGGCCTCTTCATCACATAATAATATGTATAATGTAGGGTTAGTACATACCAACACTCCTTATAATTCTAACCACTTTTATTGAAATAATCATATATGTATTCAAGGCAATCGAAATATATTTTTGATAGGTAGATTCTTCTTCATCTATGAATTATTATTAAATTATGTAGGATTTATCTTCACATCAAATCTTATCTACCTTAATACTATCCTTCTATAGTTATCATGAATTGAACAAGTATTCAATGATTCAAGGGGTCGGTGACCTATTTTCAAAAAACACCAACACAATCCAAAAAAATCTTGATTTATTATTCTTTGTTACAATTTGGTTAGTTTTGGCATCTTATTGAATTTGGATAGTATGATTATTCATGTCAGATATTTGTAGAGAACAAGAATTCACACTCTTCTTAAAATACCCATTTGATGATATAATAGATTTTTCATTAGTCTTCATCATCCATGATTTTCCAGAATTATTTTTGGGACCTATATTTATAGACAAAACAATATTATTAAAAATAATATTTTTTTGATCAAGGGTAACCTGATTTATTGATCATGAAACTGATTTATCATTAGATATTTTTTGTCTCTTTTTCCACTTGAATGAGTTTTGTCTGAAATAAGAATCCTTTCAGAATTACTCCTGGACGATTTAATGATCTCAGCATTATATTAATATTAAGATTGGATGATCACTAGATTTCTCAACTTGACCTCCTACTCATGATATTTCACATTTTGAGAGTTCTTGTGACCTTCAACTGATTTCAACAAATCTTCAAATTCTTTCATATTTTTAAAAGTCACATACATTTCAAGACATTTCATGTTGAGGAAATTTTTATCATCCCCAAAAATTTTCCGTTTTTCTTCCCATTGACTCTACATATTCTGAACTCGATCATCATGAATTTGATTTTATATCAATTGAGAATAATTGAACTCTATAATTATATTTATGTTATTCTATATATGGGATTCATTAACATTTATAGAGGTTCTGTGTAGTTTTTCCAAAGCACAGATCACTTCTGTATGAACTACCTCAGTCACATCTTTCTCTCAATCATTCCTTCATAATTCATATTCAATAAAAGTGAGATTTTCATTACATTTAAATATAAACACTTCTTTTTATTTTTCAACTAGGATTAATGTATCATAATTTTCATCAATTTATAAATTATTGGTTTTGATATTCATGGTATCTTTATATGATTTCTGAAGCATGTGAATCATCTATGTATGGACATACTTAGTTACTTCTTTCTCAAATATTTATTTATAATTATTCTTCAACATATGAGAAATGATTATTGACAAGTGATACCATTTCTTCTTTGGCAACAATAATTTGTGAGAGAAGTTCATATCCTTGAAACTGTTTTTCCAAGTCTCTCTCTATTTCCTTAGCTTCTTTTTCAAGAAATGAAATTTCATCATATAGTCCATTGATAAAATAAAATCCGTAGGTGAAAAAATTTATAGGAACATTAATTAGATATCATTTTATTTCTGATTAAAAATCACTGAGTGATTCAATAAATTATTATTCATTACCGATTGGAAATACTAATCAAAAGGATGTTTATCACGAAATTTAATAGATACTGATGATAGACTACCATTATGAATACATTCAAATTTTGACAAACCCTATTTATTCATCATAACATGATTTGAACACACAAAATGATTTTATCTTCACCTATAAAAATAGAATCCGGATTGCCGATCAAGCTTTCTGGTCCAATATTTTGAGGGATCATATTTGTTTCTATAAAAACTAAGAATCATCATTGTATTGTTATGAAAAAGAAATGAAATATCCACAAGCCTTCTGGTCTTGTGAAGTAGAGATGATCCTGCTGGCCTTAAACTAGTGAAATGCATTCATGAAGTGTCTCATGAAGAAGACTACTTGTGAACCATCACATTTAAAGAAGAAGATTGCTGAACATGTGAAAGGTTTACCCAAACCCTTGTCCTTCTTCAGGAAGTTGATCTGGTAGGAATTAAAATTGTGCATTCTAACCCATGCTATGCTTTGAAAAGGCATCATAATCATGAACCATCATGTTTTAAAAAAGAATATCCACAAATTCCTTATGAGTAGAAGCCTCATGCACCTCTTGAAAAAAGTAGAATAGTGAACCCCTATATTTCATGAAGAGAAGGAAAATATCCTCCTATTCCATGTTAATAATTAATGTACATTGTATAGGGGTTTGATTTTGAAGAAGGAGGAGTTTTCATGTTTATGGTAAGTAGGTATATGAATGCAATCATGTCCATTATTTGAAGAAACTGTATGCCTTTTCTTTGTGAAAATAAGAGGAAGTATGTGTGTTCACATGTGAATAAAAAATTCGATCATGTTAAACTTCCTACACTCATTTGTGTGCATATAAAGAGAATAGAAGAAGAGAAGAGGTGATGAGTGTGTTCATTTTGATGGAGAACACATCATACTACTTGAATTTACTCATGTGCATAAATTAAAGATGCATGAACCATGTGAAATGGGAAGAATATCATGGGAAAATAGAAAGAGGTAGTGAGTGCATGAAAATATTTTTAACCATTAGGGTTTGCACACAAGAGGGAAGAAGTGGACTGTGCATGCACTCTTGCATGAACATGCAGATGTGGAATCATTTAAAAGATGGGAACCAAGAAATTGGGTGCACTTGTGTAAATAAGAAGAATTAGTGAAAGAAGGGGAGGAGTTCATTAAAATTCTACATGCATCATTTCATTCATACATTAAAAGAATAATGGAGAAGATGTTAATTTTCATGATACCTAGTAAGATGATCCTCATTGATTGAATAATCACATACGTTCTTGGGATTTTATACAAATGAAGAATATTTTTTAGTGCATTTAGTTATTGAACTAAAGAAGGAGAAAGAATAAGAACAAGTGATCATTTTGTTTTTCACTAAAGAAGAAAGAAGAACCGGTTGGTTACATACATGTTTTTGAGCAAGTAATAAGTTAAGAATGTAAGATTAAGTAGCACTGTGATGTCCAACAGATCTCAGCAGGTGGAAGAATCTATTGGTGTTACAAACCCTTTTAAACAGGAATATGACTATATTGGGAGGCAGTATAAAGAATCAACAAGGAGTTGTATGTTGTACTTGATCAATACTAGTTCAGGAAAGTAGAATTGTTTAATTCCCCCCTTAAAAGTGTAGGTACTCACAATATCTTAAGGATTGTTTTCTAAGCCATCCCACTGTAACTTGCTACTAAATTATAGTAGAGAATCTTTTTATTGGTCATACCTAGACATGGAAAAGTTGTCGCTGCTCTTATTGAGTAGTGAACATTATAAAAATACAGTGAGCATATTATTACTGTTTTCATATTTTTTTCATGATACAGAGAAAAGATAACAAGAGAATAAAGTACCTAACAGGTCAATAGGTACATGATTTAAAAACTTTGAATTGGTTTAAAAATTCTCCAACCCTGATTCACCCCACCTCTTAGTGTTAGGCATATCCCAAACCGGTCCTTTCAAAGAAAATGGATAGTCTAATATCAAATAAAGATCTTAATTCGGTGGAATTATACTTCAAACTCATTTTACATCTAATTTCTTGTATGAAAACCGAACTAGTTATTGTTTTTCAATGCACGCAAGTCTTCAAACATGGGTGTGTGTGAATCTCACTTTATACATTATACATATTAATGCATGTAGTTGCACCTTCATTGTGAATGGAAATAAGGAATGGGTTCATAGTGATTTGTGCAAACTAGGGAGGACTGTAAAAAAATGCAACCATCTATTAATGAGATGAACACATACCCATTATGGTCTCTCTCTTTGTATTTTCATTGAATCTATTGTTTCATAGATTTGGGTCCATTATGAAATCTTTCAATGCGATGAACACTTCTCCATTATGGGTTATCTATTTATCTATGTGGTGAGTCTATTGTTTCTTGAAAACAACAAATGGGTCTTCTGCACCACCTGTCAATGCGATGAACACTTCCCCTTTTTGGGTTTTGTCTTTATATTTTCCTTATGTACACTATTTCATGAAACCAAATGTTGAGTTAACATTTTCCATACATATTCCAAAGTCCCAGAATCCATGAGTGAAATTAGGGAACGGGGAATAAGCTCAATTATCTCCCCAAACAATCACATTATTTGAAACCAAATCCTTGAACCTAGGGCATTGAGATCTATGCACAATGGAAATATAATTTAGATGATTGGAGGACGGGTGGAGAGATTGAGGTCCCAATGGTGGGATGGAGTATACTTTTCCCCCTCGTGATATGAATGATGTTGGAGGGATATGATAAAGTAGATAAAGAGTATTATTCCCTTGATGATATTGGAGGTGACAGAAATATAAATATGTGTGTATTTTTATTTTTTAACCAATTTATTTTACTATTCTTCATGTATTTTTCCAGTGATTATTTGGCTATCGATGGTCATACTGGTATGTATTCACTGTTTGTTACCACATATAAGACAACAGGTGTGGGATGGGGGAGAGTTGGAATTAGGTAGTGTTGGTGCATCTACCATTTAAGTATTTAATTAATATATTATGTCGTGTTATATTTGCTTCCTACTACCGTTTACTGTAATATTTATTAATATATATTTAAAAAAAATACCAAATTAAGTATCTATTATATTTTTTCTCTGTCCCCTCTTCCCACTGTATGAGAATTGTCCTACGGTTGTTTTCTTTTCTTAATTGTGGGGTTTCTTTTGTGATACCTCCATATACATGGGATGTTGGGGGTTCTATATGGCTCATGGATTTTCTTCGGTGGCATGGTTGTGTTGAAATAGATTTACATGGGATTTCACCAAGCTCCACCTTCATCTGGGCTTCAAAGTGGCCGGATTAACCTAGAAATTGATTTATGGGGCAAGATCAACTTCGTGAGAAGGTCCATGCCATTCAGGTGATTCATCGTTGGACAATGGCTCGATGACAAGCTACTAAGATGGTCTAGATGGAGATCTATGGGGTTACAATGGTGCAAGAGTCACCGAGGGGCAGTTATGAGTAGCGAAGGATGGCGACCATTTATATCTAAGTTATGGGTTACCAGATTCATAGAGGATGATGTCATCCTAGTTAAAAATGAAAATTTCATCTATTATATTCTCCCACATCAAAAGGGAAAATGGGGGAACAATAGATTATTATTCAAGGTGTGGGAATACCTTATGAATACATCCATCGGTAATGCCAGGCAGTATCAACCTAAATGAAAAGATACATCTCACACAACCACGCATAGAGATTCCTTTCCCGAAGGATGGATCTCTATCCCGTTTCGAATATGTTTCACCTCTCTTGATATTGTCTAGTTAAAATAATAATTAGTAAATCTAAATAAAATAACAAATACTAATGTAATATATATATATATATTTCAATAAACTTCAATGTTAAAATTCCTATAATTTGATAAAACAATGAATTTCCCTAGCATCTCCATGAATGGGATTTAATGTCGGTTCTCCTTGCTCAAAATCATGTAACCTCATGTTGGTTTGGCCAGTTCAAATAACAATCCTAAAGTCTAGAATCTTATCTTTACTACAAATAGATTTAAAATGATTGATAAAATCAGTGATATATGAAATTTTAGTGGTCACAATTTTGGTACATGATCATATCAATATGATTCCAATGATGATAAGAAAATAAGATCACAAAATCTTACATATAATGAATAAGTAACCTTTGGAAGAAATCAAAAGAATATTGTGAAAATAAACCCTCCCATTATGTTTCCATATAATAATTTTGAGATATATAGTGATTATAAATCAATGAATATGAAGGGTAGTGAATCAAAAATTACTACTATGTGGGATGAAACTCAGAAGAACCCATGTGAATGATCCAAACTTGCACCCACAGTTTCAAATTAGATGTTAGTTATCTAGCCTAATGATTTGGAAAGAATGAGAAAAATGGAATATGAACAAGAAAAATGTAGTCAAAAAATTTAAAGAAAATATCCCACATGATGAATATAAATTTCATGAGTGTTTTAAATAAAATGCAACTCTTGGGTTAACGAAGTATTGTGTGAGAGATGAAAGAAATATTGTCACATTGCAAAAAGGCTTTTTAACCTTACTACTTGAACAAGAAGAAGTCCTAAAGAGGTGTAATAATGGATCATACATTAAGTATGTTAAGAAGAAAAATTCTTAATTCCAAGTATAAAATAATGTGAAGACATCCAAGTTTCATTAACATAAATTAGAACAAATGTTCAGATGTGAAACCATGAAGACTGGGGAAAATGGAGAAACCTTTTTTAGGTGGTCATATCTAACATTATATTAATATAAATAAATAAAGGAGGATCCAAATTATTCCCTTAATATTTGAGTATTTTATTCATTCTTATAATTTAATGAACTAAATGTGAAGAATTTTCATAGGGGAGAATCTAAGAAGTATTAAAAGTTGTTAATTCTTGATTTCTAAGCTGAAGAAGTTACCATTCCAGAATGATTCCTCGATAGATATTAAAATTATAATATTATAGAGTATCATACTTTATGATTTTAAATAATGTGAATCTATATTTTATATATCTATTATAAAGAATATTACATCTTGGTTAGATCTTATTTCATGGTATTTTGTAGAAAAAATTTTCTAGAAGACCATTCTCAGAGAAGTTGTTATATTTGTCCAATATGGACTATCAAAAGTTGAATACCCATTTTGGTGAATTCTCCATACTAGAATTTCATGAAATCCATTATTTATAAGATCACCCAAGATGAAGATAATGAGAAATGTTTCCATTGAGGGGGAGACCAATAAATATTCTTCAAAAATTATTATTTCAATTATTACCAAATCTGATTATTCTAGAAATTGCTTAATGACAATGTCATTGGAAAGGGTATGTATCTCTTAATATCACATCTTTTGTTATCAAACATATTTTTTTATACAAAGTGGATAAATTAAATTAATCTATAGTATACAAAATGTGGATGTCCCCCATGGTCACTTAACCTACCGATTAAACTTGAATTTTTTTGGTCTATTTGTGAAAGTTAGGGCATGAGTTTCATGTTGATTGTTATTGAAATTATTAATCTAACGTTTAGTAATTTAATTCTAGAATTAAAGTGAATAATACTTGAATATAAGTATATGGGTTCTCATTTATTATGGTTTCATGATTATTTGGTAATGGGAAACATTTTTTTATAAATCAAGTCCTCTTGTTTTCTACATTGAGCATATATCAAGTTGACTTATAGTGAAATGAGTGATGGAACATTTCTTAATTATAGTATGATAAAATTTTTCCTATGAATGTTTTATTTCTTATCAATAATGGGGAGAGAACGTGAAATTACTGTTTTAATGGTAAAGGTGAGATATAAGATAATAGTTCTACATATTAAAACATTCATTTGGAAGTGAAGGTATTTCCAAAAAATACAAAGGGGTAGATTGAAGATCCAACTTTGTGTATAGATTTTATTTATTTTCAAAATATTTTGATTGGTGGAAAATGATCATCAATGCAAACATAATATTACATTGATGTCAATATAATGAACAAGTTCAAAGTTAATAGAGCTTGGATGAAATCCCCAAGTATAAATATTCCAAGAAACAAGTGAATGGTTTGAAGAAATTGAACTTTATGGTGATGTATGGAGATTTTTTATGGATTCCATCGTGATTATTCCTAGATAATAGTTATGGATTCATTCATCATGATTCCTAGATAATTGTTATGTAATCAATGTATTAATTGTCACACATGAGAAATTATATTGGTTGTTAACTCTGATGATAGATGAACAGATCTTATATTCAAAATACAAGTGTCATAATTGACACATTGTTTAAATCAAATAAGGAAGTTCATTTTATGTTATTTAGAATTTATATTACAAAAATTATAAGAGAATATGAATTTTAGGTCATGGATTACATTAATGTTCCATGAGAACCATTAAACATTTCAATTGGGGAACATTGAGATTGTAGTTTTCATGAAGGATTACCATGCCATATAATTAGTTCATAAAGTTTTAATGATAAATTAATGGTTAGGTGGATTTATATTTGAAGAGAAATTGTGAATAGATTGAATAATTGTATACTAGATTTCTATGTCTGGATGTGGCCATGAATTTCATATTAAATTCCATGATATACTTGGTTTTTTATCTATGAATGTTTCTGGGGTTAATTTTAGAGTTTGTATAGCCTACTAAGTTGATCGGTGTGCCGCAACCAAGGGCTTATATGGTACACTAGGTCAGTCTCACGAAAAGGTGTACATCCATGATAGCTCTCAGGTGGCCTGGAGTGTCGTGTGTATGCCCTGGTCATGGATAAAGGCATGCAGGATAAGGGCCAATATCCTACAATGAATCGGGAACAGAGAGGTCCCATATAAGTATCATGGGGACATACTAGGAGGGGGACATGTTAATTTTGAGCCTCTCCCCACATCACTTGATTTATATATCCTGGAGAAACTGATAGAGGGTTCAACAGGGGATGGGTTTTTATGCACAATTTTCAATGGTTTTAATAATTCGAGGTATCAGGGTTTTTCAGCACACCCCATTCCCTGTTGATTTAAATTCACATGGTCTAGATTGATCATCCATAATAACATACTCAACTCTATATAACTGCTTACTCACTGCACATTATTCTTTATTTCATTTTTGATATTTCTAATGATGATGAGTCATGTTATTTATAAAATCAACATGGCTAACACTATTCTAATAATGAGTGCTATTATATTTACCTCCTCTTATCGAAGAATGAAAAATCTAAAAAATGGATTTTTTCCAAAAACCCGACCTTAGAGAACTATGAAAAAGCCAATGAAGATGCACCAAATAATAAATATTATGGAATTCTCTAGATGGTTTCGTACACCCTCGATGCATGTGGTCAAAGGATCCACTTTGAAAGCATCCGAATTTTCTCTTCGGTCTTGGGGGAAGGTTCACTGATCTACCTGTCTAGTCTTGGGTCATACCCCCACCTTGGAAATATGTTTCCATATACCGTTTTCTCCCAACATTAGAGTTCCAAAAATATTTCATTGTTATAAAAAAAACATCATCCAGATGTTCCTCCTAAGATGTCTCTTTCATCCACCATCTCTCTATTGACCATAAATGTATAATCCATTATTCAGAGCATGAAATTCTTCAATCAAATCTGTTGCCTTAGCTACGATTCCATAATGAGTTCCTTTAAGGATGCACTCACAAAAACATTCATGTCAAAATAAAAAATATTCATAAATTTAGCCACATACTCTATCATAGAAAGGTTCTCCTAATTTGGACTGAGAAATTCAATCATTCACTAAATTATGAGTGTGTGATGATATAATTTATTTTATCAATTCCTCGAAATACTCGAATTCCATAACTTGGTCTAGTTAAGTATAATGCTATAAATCCCATTATTGGCTGGAATGATCTTCTCATATATATATCACAAAATTGACATTCTACTCTTCTGGTGTGATAAGGAAATCAATGATTCGATTTATCGCATTCCATTTTCTAGAAACAAAAAAAAACCCTATAATTATTTCTCTCTAGAATCCAAGGGATTTAAAATTTCAAATTCTACCATATAGAAGTTGTTATAAAAATTTGTTCTAAAATTCATCATTTCCTACATTCAGCCATTTTTTTAAAATTTCACCATTCTTTTGAAAATTAAATCATTTTCATAAGAACACAACCATTTTCTTTTCGAAATATCCCTTTTGAAATCAATTTCAACATTTTTAAAAAAGCAACCCATTTACACCAAATCGTAAATCATTAGTCAAAATGAAATATACACTCCTATTGGGAAGTTATTTCTACAATGCATGTCATGATCTTCTCATTGGCTAAACCCAAGAAAATGGAATTACACTCCTATAAGTGTTTCCAAAACACCTATGTACCCAACTCCCAAGTAACATGAAGTTCTACATAAAATGTTTAACTATGTATTTTCATGATATATATATTTCAATTCCTAATAGTCTTATTCCTTTATACAAACTCGACTCAAGGAATGAACTTGAATGAATTTCAACTCCAAAACTGACACAACTTATAACAATTGTATGTCATGAAATGAAAAGGTCGATACCACTTGATGCAGACAAATATTTGAACTAAACATGACCCATACAACTTGTGACATCCTTCCCCTCCTCATTTTCTTGATTCAAGGTGGAATTTCTACTTGCAATTAAGCAACATCCCCAAGTCACCAAAGGTTGGAAAAATTTTTCAAGCATTTCAATACAATTGGGGGATTATTTTCCATTTTAAAATAATAAAATCACAACCACATATTCCATAACAAAATCCAATATAATTTTCTTGATGAAAATGTAAAATAACTCAAGTTATTCAATTGACACCAAAACCAAACTAAAAAATAGTACCAAAATAAACGACCACTAACATCAAAGAACATAGTGGAAATCAAATCCAATAGAAACATAAAATACTTCAAAGACATGACTCTTGGATCCAACTCCAACTCCAACTATCACAGAGCACCACTAAAAAAGTTTTATGCATTCCATTTACTTGTGTCTCGATAAACCAAATCTAAAAAAGACCCAAATTTCGAAAGAATGGTTGAGTAATGAAACTCATTAGATTTCCCCCAATGACTTCCCTACTCAGGCCATAAGGATCGAACATGTTATCACAATTATATAAACCAATTTATATAACTTTTTTTGAACTTGTTACACATTTTAAATTGAATCCAACCAGTTTAAAATCA
Source organism: Viscum album (assembly GCA_963277665.1). Taxonomy (NCBI): domain Eukaryota; kingdom Viridiplantae; phylum Streptophyta; class Magnoliopsida; order Santalales; family Viscaceae; genus Viscum; species Viscum album. The sequence continues at coordinate 1,586,238,628 of OY728151.1, read as the reverse complement.
AAACATTTTTCCAAACATAATAGTTTTCTTTGGAAGGAAAAAACATTATTTAGTTCATTTCACATTCCTTTTTGGCATAGCCACTCTATCGTTCACCACATACACACCCATGAATATTATCTAATAGTTATATAATCTTTAGTGGTTTATTTTCCATCCACTAATTCATCACTAATTGGATATTCTCATTATTCCCCAATGACACAAACTTATCATCCATGGTCATGTACCTTTGTACCCCAATGGTATATTACCAATATTTAGGGTCATGTAAAAATCACGAAACCACTCAACCCATGTATGCCAAAACCATTTCAAACAAACCAATTCAATCCATTTAAATAAAACCAATCCTTTATTGAAAATATTTCGAGGAAACCATTTCCCCAAATCCAAAAAAAATATTTTAAAATCAAGAATCAAATCCATTTGCACAACCAATTTCCAAAAACCCACAAACCATCAATAAAGAGGGATTAAACCAAGCTTTTCCCACCAATTTCACATTCAATTTTATAAAATTTAATCATTTTGAAACTAATAATTTATGTTCTAATTAGAGAAGTTTAGAGTGAAGCCACCTACCTAGAGTGTTTGGGTGAAAAAAATGAAGATCATGAAAATTCCCACAAAACCGGGTTCAATCTCCAAAAACCCACCTTAGATCTCTTAACATATCATCAAAAAGGCCAAATATAACCATGATTTACATCAAAAACCTTATATCTATAAACATTAGACTACATTAAGGAATATGAGAAAGGGAGGAATTTATATCTAACAAAAAATGAAAAAATAACACAAAATGACACTTACTGAGGGAATATGGCATCAACGCACCATGAAACTCTTTCAGTTCACTTATAAATTGATGGGGAAAGATTCATTGGCCTTTGGTAGGAACAAATACTGATTTAGGGTTGAATATGAGAAAAAATTATGGGTTTAAACTTAATCCCAACACAGTTACAATTTTTTAGGATCTGGTTTTTAAACCGTGCACGATGAATCGCGCGGTTTGGAAAATTGTGTGCTGACCATGTGCCAGTCTCTACCTCTGGGATTAGCTTGAATAGTTGGCTGAGACATTTATAAAAACCATGTGCCATCTGGGAAAATACTCTTTGTCCCACATTGAATGGATTCTCATGTTTAATCTCACAGTTTTTCTAAACTGTTCACCTAACCAGACACCCATGTCTCACTGTGTACGGTTTCATATAGGAGTTTCATAGAATTAACTAACCATGTTCCAATAGTGAACATATATAGTAGCCCCATAAACATTCCAAAAGCCTTTGAAACACTCCCAAAAATTACCCACAATGTTTAAATACATAAATAAAGGGTTATATTCTATAAATTGGGGGTGTTAAAATGAAGTAGAACTACACCATATAATTAGTGTATAAAGGGTTAAGGATGAATAAATGGTTATATGGATAAATATTTGAATAGAAATTGTGAAGGTATGGAAGAATTATCTTTGATTCATAGCACTGGAAGTCATGCTTGAACAATTCTACAGGCTGTTAACTATAAATATTGATGAACTGATCCTGAGTTCAATGTACATATGTCATAATAGACACATTGTTTATAACATAGAAGAAGGTTGATTTGATGTTATTTTTAATTTTTATTCCAAAAAAGTATTAAATATGTGTAATTGAGTTTCATGTGGTATTTTAATTTTGCATGAGAACCATGTAAGTGTTATCTTGAGGAACATTGAGATTTTAGTTTTTTTAAAGGATAACCACACAATATAATTAGTAAATGAAGGGTTTAAGATGAAGAAATTGTTAGATGAAATTATATAGGAAGGGATGTTGTGATGGGATAAATGAATCATTATGGATTCAGAGCATTGGATGTCATGCTTGAGCAATTATCCATTTTTGTTTACATTTACGATTGATGAACAGATCCTAAGTTCTAATTACATGTGTCATAAGCAATACATTTTTTATAAAAAAAATAAGGATGATTTTATTTTCTTTGGAATTTATATTCCAAAACATATATAAGTAAGGGAGTTGAAGATAATCTATTATTTTAATGTTGCCTGAGAACAATGAAATTTTTAAATTGAGGGACACTGAGACTGTAGTTTTCATGAAGGATAATCATGCCATATAATTAGTGAATGAATGGTTAAATATGAATAAAGGATGATTTTATGTTCTTTCAAATTTTTATTCCAAAAAGTAAAGAATAAATGGCAAGTCCTTTATGAATAATTGGGAGAACATGATAATAATATCGTGAAACTATATTTTCATGACTCATATGAATAAATTCAAGATTCAAGCCCTGTCTGAACTGCAAATGTAGTTATAGGAGGGTCATTCAACAAATAAGTTCCATGGATGAACTTAATGATTTTGGGAAGATTAAATTCATGTGTTTACGAATTCATGCATGTGACTTTAACACCATCAATAAATAGTCTTCTCATGAAAGAATAATAATATTAAATGAGGCATAACTTTAGGGGTGTTTGAAGAATTAAAAGCCAAGTTATTCAGTAATTTAATTAGATTATTCACATGGAATAAACATCGGGATTTTAATGCTTTAAAAGGTTGTGATCCTTTTACAATAAAAGTAGATCACCCTCAGGAAATATTTATTATTGCTAATCATATTATTTAATGATATCTCATTTTCACGAAAAAAAAGAGTGTCTATGAAGCACTCTATTGTGTGGGGAGGAGAAGAGTTTTTTGAAACATTGAGGCCTCATGAATAAGGGTATTCCCATAAAAAAATATGTTTTCATGAATGAGAAGAATTGGTGGAAATAAAAAATGGGCTTACGGCCTTGTTAGGCTTTGTGAATGAGTTCAGTTTCATGAATAATTCTCATTCAATGAAGAATAAATACTGCGAACACACAACTAGTCGTATACACCCTTATCGTGCTTTGTGAAGTAGAAGTATTTCCATGAATATTACAAATCAAGACACAGTGCCTGATTTTCTTACTATCATGGTGTTTCATTAAGTTTGATCATATATAATCCATTACGTGAAGATTTTATGTATCCATTTGATAAACAATAGAGGGATAAGAAAAAACCTACACAGTTTTTTTGTGCAAAGAGAAACAGACTTGCACCTAAGTGCTTACTTTTTTGAGTAAGATAGTAACTTTTATTTATTGGGTATTTATTTGACATAAAGTGTTTGTATGAATATATTTATTATAATCATGGGTTATAAAACAAAACATGGTTGTTTTGTGAAGGTAGATATAACTAAGTGTGGAGGAAGAAGCTTTGGGTGTTGTTATGTAAATAGTGGGGAGAAAGTAAAATGTCAAAAGGCCTACAAATGATTTGAGGGAAAAACATTACTGCATAAAGTTTTATATCAACCAAAATATATAAAATGATAAAGATAAAAATGTATTTGGTAAAGGTACATTCACCGTGCATGTATTGGATAATGAATTAAATAAGATAAAAATCTTATTTTGAGAAATATTATTATTATAATAAATATCATTGACGATATGGTGCAATTCACATGAACAACCATCTAAAAAATCAATAATAATATCAGATAATCTATTCTATATTCACTCTCGATATTTTTTATCAAATAGGAATAATTTAATTTTGATGATTCAAAGATGAGTTGAACTTCATTGATTTAATAATCACAGAGGAAGATTGTGATTTCAACAAGAAGAAGAAGAAGAGATCTCCGTGAATTTTTTTTTTCAATAAGGAAGAAAGAGAACAGAAGAGAGGAATATTTGGTGACCAAATTGAAATCAACTGATTATAATTTAGGTCAGAAATAATTCAGTATTCATCATTTCAAAACATATTTATATTTTTTGACCTGGTTGACGAAGAATTGTATGTAGCTTTTAGCTTTTTTCCTAGAATAGGTAGAAGAGATACTTCCATACTACTATGAAAGTAAAAAAGTGATGTATAATTTTGTAGAATAATAAATAAGAATTGTGACAAACAACATGTATCAATAGGTGGAAAACAATATTGGTGTTACAAACCATTATCAACAAAAATGAGACTATCTTCAGAGGTAGTATAAAGATCCATCTATGTTCCATAAAACATGAAATGTCAATTCACAATAGTTTATTACAAGTTAATGGTTATTTATTACATTCTCTAACAACATTTATATGATTACATTCTAGTGGTTGTGTGGTCAGGATTTTTTCCATACCATGCCAATGACCAGATACTCTTACTGAGAAGTGGACCATGTAAAAATATCCTGTAATTTTCATTATTACATTAATATTATTTAATGCGATAGAGAAAACAGAATAAGACAATCAAGATCCTAACAAGTCAAATAGGTAATGAGATAAAATGTGGAATTGAATTGAAAAATATCCCACCATGATTAACCCCCCACCACACACACACTAAAACACACACAATGTTAGGAATATCTAAAAATTGTATATTCATAATTATTGAGGTAAGGTTCATCTCTGTTAGATTCTATACAATGAAATCTATTCCCTTTTAAAGACATGATTTTATTTTCTAATTCAACAATGAAGTGCTGTTTTTGGTGAATATATGTATTCCATTTTGTATAATTATATCTCTACTAAGATCACGATGAACAAGATAAATAAATAGAAGAGAAAGTTGAAGATTATTTCCCTCTTATCTAAAAATGAGTAAGTATTTGTTTCTCTATGACTTTCTAAAAATGAAGACATGTCTATCTTGGAAGGTAATGAGAATGTGACTCATGTTTTGATTAAGAAGATAGATCAACTTCCTACATATAGTGAATAGGATGTGTGTGTTAGTACATTTAAAAACTTTACTCGAGATGAAAATTATAACAAATGGTTTTATGATGATCAATATAAAACTTTTCATGAATTATTAGTTGATATATTAAGAGTTATTCTGTATTTTATTTCTGAAGAATGAACATCCCTTTTCTTGGAGTCTTTAAATGTATGCAGGAAGAGATCAACCGACTTGAAGAATAATATGATGTTTTTTATAAGATCAAGAAAACAAATATTATTGAGTGTATAAATCTATTTAGATAGGTTGATACCTTTGATGCAATAAAAAGGGATCATGAAATAAGTTCCTCAAAAAGGTTAAAATAAGTTTAAGAGAAAGGGGGAGTCAACAGGACTATAGAAGAAAATATCCTTGTGGTTGAAGAGAGATTGAGAAATTTCACTGATGTCGTGGATTGACAACTGGAAGAAATATCCATTATGATAAATGAACATGACTCTTTGATTTAGAAAAAAGTGAAACTACATGAAGATAAATATTAACGAATGAATAATTTGTGGTAATAGATGATGATTATGATTAAATATCATAGAATCATCCAAAGTATCAAATGTCTAGAATTATTTTCTCAGTTGGCCAATAATGGGACAAAACATATTGACACTTCACAAAATAAGGATATAGTTTCTAAAAGTACTCAATGTTCGTTGCAATATTTTAAGATTTAAATAACTCCAACATGTAACAAAAATATAATTACTTCATTCAATGATCTATCTCAAATAGATGAGATGTATCATGTATCAACCATTCCTTCTTGTACTAATGTTTCTAAACATGTTATCAAGAAAAAATTAGGACGTAAAGAAAAATATGAACAATTATGGATGAAAAAATATGATAAGAAACCTATCACGATGTCTAATGTGGATAAGAAATAAAGTATGAAATTTGGTTCCCTTTAGAGAGCATAAAAATCATGAATATTACCCAAAAATCAGATATATGATATATCAAGAAATCAAGATTTGTGGGTCCATGTTGGTGCTACAATATATTTGGTTAGTTTGCCATAAATTGTTGGAACAATCCCAATAATTTAAACGGATTATGGAATCCTATCTCAAGGGATAGAATCCTAGAGAAGAATAATTAACCTCTATGGGTCTAAAAGCATCTGTATACTGTAAACTGGTTATTAATTCTTGATAACATTTGTGATGTATGAAACGGTAGACGTCACAAAGATGGTACTTTCTCATATCAACAAGTATACAATTAAGATAAGAAAATAAGTTCAAAAAATGATTTATGGAATGAATAATCAACCTTGGGAATATATCATAAGAATTTTGTGAACATAAATCCCCCATTAAGGTACCAAAGAATAATGGTGAGAAAAACAATGGTTTTAAATCCAATAATTTCATAGGTAGTGAATCCAATAGAAGTAATAAGAGGGATGACACTAAGAAGAACCCATGTGGAAGATCCAGACATGCACAACAGTTCCTAATGACTTGTTGATTATCTGGCCTGATTATTTTTAAAGAATGAGATAAATGGAAGATTCACAATATATATATAGTAAAACAATTAAATGAAAATATTAAAGATGACAAATAAAAATTTCATGATGGTGTATTAAGAAAAAGAAACTATATTGGTAATGTAGTTCTGTGTGAGATATGTAAGAAATAAAGGCTCATTGAAAATGAATTTTTAACCTTACTACCAAATCAATAAGCATTCCTCAATTGGTGAAATAATTTATCATTCATGATGTCTATTATGAATAAATATTCTCCACACAAATTAGAAGAGGATGTGAACTGGTCCCTGTTACCTCAACATAAATCAAAACAGTTGTTTAGATGTTGAAGAATGAAGACTGGTGAAAATGAATCAATTTGGTTTAGAAAATTATCTCAATCTTACTTTTCATATTAATGAAGTAAGGATGATCCACTGTATTCACTTAATCATTGAGTATTGTATTTGTGCTTATATGTACGTTATTTTATGGTGAAGCATGTTCTTATGGGGAGAACCTGAGAATTACTAAGTGTTTCCAATTCTTGATAGCCTATCTAAAAAATTTACCATCCTTGAATGATTACCAATTGATATTTAAATACTATTATTATAAAGGATCGTCCTTGAGAATGATGAATAATGTGATGTACAATTTTGGATATCTATGATAAAGAATTTTCCATCTTGGTTTGATATTATTTCTTTGTATTTTGAAGAAGAATTGTAAAAGAATATCATCCTTGGTGAAGTTTTGAATGTTTTCCAATATGTACTATTGCATGTTCAAGAACCATTCTCTAGTATTCTATGTACTATAATTTCATTAAATCAATTCTTGATGGGATCAAACATTATGAAGATAATTAAAAATGTTTCCATATAGGGGGAGACAAATGAATAAGCATCACGAATTATTATTTCAATTAGTATCAAATATTATTATTCTAGAAATTTCATGAAGATAATATCATTGTAAAAGGAATGTCTCTATTAATCTATCATCCTTTTTTATCAAAATAAATTACAGTGGGGTAGAAATTAAATTAATCAATTGCTTATGAAATGTGGAAGTACCCCATGGCCTTTTATACTATCTATTAAACATTAATATTTTTTTATCTATTTGTTGATGTTAGTGGAGGAGTTTCTGGTTGATTATTCTTTAAAAGTTTAAACTCACATTAAAAAATTTCAGTGTAGAATGAAATTGAAGAGTCCTAGAAATAAAGTATATGATTTGTAATTTCTTAAGGTATCATGATCAGTTGGTAATGGATATATTTTTAATCTAAGTAAAATTCACTTGTTTTCTACACCGAGCACAACTCAAGTAGAATTTGAGTGATATGATGGATCACACATTTATTAAGTATGGACTGATACACTTTTCCAAAGAACATTGTATTTCTTGTTAATAAGGGGGAGATAACGTAATAATAAAATTTAAAAGGTAAAGGGGAGAGAGAAGACAATAGTTCAAAATATTAACACATTCATTTGGAAATAACATTGATGGTATTTCCAACAATACAAAGGGGGGGTTTTAATATTACACTATTTTAGGGATTGTAATTTTTTTCATATGGTTTTCATTGGAATAAAATGATGACCAATGAAATAGGATTTTTTAATTGATGTCAATATGATGTATATGTTCCAATGTTAATGGAACATTGATATGGTCCTCATGTCTTAAAACTCAAAGAAACATGTCAATGTTTTAATGACTTTGAGTTTCATGGTGATTCATGGTGAATTGTTTTGGATTACATCATAGTTATTCCTAGAGATTTTTTATGGATTCCATCATCATGATTCATGGATAATTGTAATAGATTCATATCATTGTATGCCTTGTTTGATAAATTCTTAATTTTGTAAACTCTGATGACAGATGAACTGATACTACGTTCAAAATACATGTGTCATAAGTGACACATTTTTTACAAAAAAAAATAACATGGTTAATTTTATGTTATTTGGAATTTATATTCAAAAATATATAGATGATGAAGAATTTCAGGTCATAGAGTTTTTTAATTTTTAATGAGAACAATGAAAGTGTTAACTTGGGGAACATTGAGATTGAAGTTTTCCTGAAGGATAACCATGCCATATAATTAGTGCATGAATAGTTAAAGATGAAGAAATGGTTATATTGATTTATATTTGAAGATAAATTGTGAAGGTATTGAAGAATTTTTATGGATTAATAGAACTGGAAGTCATTCATGAGAAATTCTCGATGTTTTTAACTCACATGAATGATGAACTGATATGAAGATCAAAACAAATGTGTAATAATTGACACATTGTATACATCTAATAAGAAGGATGATTTGACATTATTTGGAATTTATATTACAAAAATTATAGAAGAAAATGAATTTAAGGTCATCCATTATTTTAATGTATCATGAGAACCATGTGAGTGATAAATTGACGAAAATTGATATTATAGATTACGTGATGGATAACCATTCCATATAATTTGTTATTGAATGGTTATATGTGAAGAAAAGGTTAGATGGATTTATAATTGAAGAGAAATTATGATGGGATTAAACAATTATAAACTAGAGTTCAAAATGTGGAGGTGGACAAGAATTTCATATTGAATTCTATTATATACTCGTGTTTTTTAATATGTATTTTTTGGGGGATTATTTAAAAACAATGGTCAAATCTAACTAGACAACATCAAATAATAGATTATGCAGGACACTGGGTTGACCACGCCCAAAGGAGGCCATCCAGACCAGCTTGCATAGGCAGAATAGAGTTCCTTGTGTCAGCCATGGGTACTCTTGAAGTCTTTCATGATGTGGTCCAATAACCCACAATGAATTGGTATCAGAGGGCCCCTGAAAAAAAGGTTTGGAGAACTATTAGGGAGAGGATAATTATGATCCTCTCCCTATAATTATTTATTTATATAGTGTGGAGAAGAATAAGAGAGCATATGAAAGGCGTTTACACACTCATCATTCTTTACAAAGTAGTCCAGTTCCACAAATATTTCTACTTTCATGAAGAAAAAATACCACTAACACAGAACTATTGTGTTAACACCACTGTCATGCTTCAAAAAGTATAACTAGCTTGATGAATCTTAATTATCGAGACACAATGCCTTAGTTGTTTAGTGTCATGGAATTTCATGAAGTTTTTTCCCTTATAAACCAAATATGACTATACTATGTATCTAGTTGATTCACAATAGACAGAAAAGAAAAAACATACACAGTTCATTTGTGCTAAGAGAACCAGATGTGCTCCTAACTGCATACTTGAAATAGTTAGAAGAGGAACTCATATTGTTAGAGTTTTAATATGACACAAAGTGTATTAATTTAAATACTATTGATAAAAACGGTTTATTAAAACCAAAAATTATTGTTGTATGAAGTCAGACATAAAGAAGGGAGTAGAAACAAGATTCATGTGTTTTTACATAAACATTGAGCAGTAAGTGCACTCTCTGATGTTTTTCAAATGATTTAATGAATAAAAAACTTCATTCATAATATTTTTACTCAAAAAAATACAAAAAATGGTAATAATAAAAATGGATATGGGACATGAACATGATCCATGAATGTTTTGAGTTAATTATTCAAGAGGATAATAATATGAGTTTATTATAATTATTATCACATGAAACATCATTAATGGTACACTGATATTTTTTTGAACAATGATATTGTACACGATGAAAAATAATAGACAAATGATACTACATTCACTATTGATATTTTTTCTATCAAATAAGAATAATTTAATTGTGATGAAGGTAAAATGATATGACCTTCATTTATTTAATAATCTTAAGGGAATATTTTTATTCCAGTAAGAATAAGAAGAAGATGTCGCAGTGAGTTTCGTTTTTCACTAAATAAGAAATTAAAAAGAAGAGAAGAAAATTTAGTGACCAAAATTATATCATAATATTATTATTTGGGTTATAAAGAATTTAGTATTCATTAGTTCACAACACATATATATTATTTTCACTCGTAGAAGAAGAATATTTGGAAACATTCAGTTTTTTGTTGGGACGAGGTAAGAAGAGTTACTTGCATGCTACTAAGTAAGCAACAATGTGAAGAAGAAGGTTGTGGGAGAACAAAGAAGAACATTGAGATCCAACATGTCTCAACATGTGGAAGATTCTATTGGTGTTTCAAAACTTTATCAACAAAAATGAGGTGGTCTTCATAGGTAGTATAGAAATCCAGTTAGGTGTTGTAAAACATGTACTGCCAATTGTCTATAGTGCATTCCATGTGAAAGGGTATTTCCTACTTCTTGTAGCCAGACATAAATGGTTTATTTCTAGTGGTTGTGTGGTGAGGATTATTTCCAATCCTTTATAAGGACTAGATACACTTATTGAGTAGTGATCCTTGTAAAAATATCATGTCCCTTGTCTTTACTACATTAATATTATTTCATGTTATGGGTAATAGATAATAAAATAATTTTGAACCTAATAGTTCGAACAGGTAATGGGTTGAAATGTGGAATTGGATTAAAAGGTCTCTAACACCAATTCCCCCACCCCACTCTCAGTGTTTGACATATCCCAAACTTGTCCTTTCACATGTATTGAGTGTATTCTAGAATGTACTGAAAAAGTGGTGTATCCAATTTTATGATTGGTGTTAGTTAGTGATGGAGAGATCATGATAGATATAAAGATAGAGAAATCCTTTGGGTGTCATAAGATTGTGCAAGGCCAATGCATATTAGGATTTGATCTGCAATGTAGTGGAATTTTGTCAACAGAAGGGTGATGTTTTTACCTAGGTTAATCATTTGAGAATGGAATTGGTGAGATGATTTTTAGAGAGATTTTGGACGAATATCAGGGTGTCGTTTTCCCAAATGATTTTATATTCTCTCATTTTTAATTAATTTTTTGGAATTATTGGGCTTTCTTTTTACACATTAATTTATAGTGGATATTTCTAAATTACCAAGTGGGTTTTTAATCCACCCCAATAGAGGTTTTTTCATTATAAAAATTATTACAAGATGATTTATTTATTATTCTTTATATAACTTCCTTATTTCCTTGAGTTTCCCAAAAAAAGTTTCACAAGCGTTTTTTTCCTGAGATTAGGAATCTCCCCCATCAAGTGATATCAAAGGTGATTTTTTGGGGCCTCCAATTTATAGTGAGAATTTTGGATATTTTATGGAGGATCGATGGCACATGAAGCAGACTACGGTTAGGAAAACAAAGTAGGTTGAGAGAGGTGTTTCAGGTATTACATGTAGTTCTATTCTCACAATGTGTGATTGGTGAAGAATGAATTCAAATTGAAGATTGAGTTGATGCACTATCTTCTAGGGATTTTGAGTAGAGAGATCAATTTTTTTGGGTGTGCCATATTTTTTTTCAATAATAAGCATGGGGGAGATAGATATTTTGGGTTTTGGTATTGTTTTTAAAGACACTGCATATTCAGATAAGTCTATGACTTTAGTGTTTGTATTTTTTATTGGAGATGTCATGTTTCTGTTAGCGTTACAAATGGGCATTGTCATTTTTTTATAGAGGATGATGGTTGGTACGATGAAAATTGGTTATTGTTCTAACAGAGTTTATGGGATGGTATCTTCATTAATGGGATAAATGGATATATTGATAGGATGCATACCATGGTATTTTCCAAATTTGAGATATGATAGTTTTTTTTATTTTAGATTTTGTATTATATTATGACGCAGATTAGGCTGCATGTTTTTCTCATGGAGTGATACTTGTGTTATATAAATTTAGATGACATAATTTTCGGGTTCATAACATGTCTGAAACATGGTAATTTGGAAATTTTATATATAATATTTTATATCTTATTTGTATTGTAAAAAATGTAATTGTGAATGCTTTAAAAGTGGAAGAATCTAGTTGCGAATAAAGATAGAGCTGCTCAAGATGTAGTACATTGGGATCAAGGGGAAATGGGCTGCCACATTTACGGTAGACCGTGTGTCACATCTGTGTTAGTGAATAAATAATCAATGAAGGATCTATGATGTGAGATGATTCCACATTTTCGGTTTCATGTACCATGCATCGACATTGACCAAGTGCGGAGTAGGAAAAAATTGATCAATGATTGGGTCCATGCATCAAAAATATTCTTGATTACATGTAGCACGTCTAGTGAAGAATCTCCATACATATTCATAAAAAAAGAATTTGATATCTCGTACCTCTTCTGTCTCACCTTCTCCTGATAGATATCTCGAAGGTTCGACATCAGCTATCTGCATCCATGTCCTCATATTTCATTAAAATCTTACTGCACATGGATGATAGAATGAAAAAATGAACTTCTATAGAATCATTATATTTATTTTTATAAATTTTAAAAACTTCATAACTATCCTCATTTCATGGATCCATAAGAAAAGGTTCTTCCAGCACATATAATTTCAATTCATGGTGAAGGATAACTCATAGCGGCCTTTGCCACTTTTGGAAATTTGTGCCAGTGAAAAGGTTATCCTTAACATGTATAGATAGAGACGATATGTTTAATTTCATTTTAACTTTGTTTCAAAAAATATATATATAAATTAATTTAGTATATTATCTAATAAAATTTAGAAAACTAAATAAATATTATATTCATTTATATCCCACTATTTAATCAAAACCCAATAGCCCTCACCATTGGAATTATAAAATCATCATGATTGGATATTCAACTGCTAAAGGTCCATACTTTCCATCAAGTTACCCCAATGTTGGTTGTTGAAGAAACATGAATGGTTTTGGGTAGTCATTCCAAATTTCAGAAGCATTAAGTCATTGTTCCATGATCATCTGAGCGAGCACCCCAATCCTAAAATCCTTGATTGGATTTCCTCAACCCTCGACACCCATTTACGACATGTCATGCATTTGGAGTCAAACCATGATGTGAACTAAGTTATTTAATCCCAAAAAAATAATTTTATAATTTTTCAATAATTAAAAACACCCCAACTTTTGGATGATCAAGCACTTTGAACTATGGTACAATTTGAACTGAGGCAGTGGAAGCATATACCGACTTAATATATATTATTGAGGGTTTTTGTCCTTTCATGCATAAATTTACAATTATTATCATTATTAAATTATTATTAATGTTGAGTGGGTTTACATAATTAATTAACCATGTCAATGATAACATTTATGCATAATCTAGTTTTCTTTAGTTCTATCTTGCTTGCTTGAAAATTCATTAATTATGTAATCATGAAAAAACATCCATAATGAAACGACCATACAACTTGACTGAAATAAAATAATAAATCTATATGATCCTGACCATTACTAATGAATAGTTTATCTAGTAGTTGATAAACTAATTTTTGACTTGGGAGAAAACCCATTGAACCAATTGTGGTTCATGTTACAACATTCCACCTATTCACCCATGTATCTCTATTGGATTGGTTTTTCCATGGATCCAAACATGAACCGCCTCCACTAGCATGGGATCTTTATCTTTCACATTTTCTTTTACTCACATTAATATTAGGGGAAAATGGTTTTACATAAATGAAACTATGGTCACACAAACCCTTATATAATATGAGGAGAGTAGGCACGCAGACCAACAATTTATGTTGATAATAAATTAAATGAAACCAATCACATACAATGGTTTGGTCTATGATATTTATCATTCACATGAATGCTAGGAATTATTCTTTTAATAAAACTAGAGATCAATTATTATTCATTTTTATTCAATATAAATCACACTTGAATCATTAAATTATCTTCTTTAATTAATCAATTATATTATATTAATTCTCATTTGAATTTTCTTGATATTATCATCATTAATAATTTTAAACAAATTAAATAAGTTCATTTAAAATTAACTATGTTCATAAATGTGCCTTGGAGGCAATATAGTGAATATCCATCACACTGCTTACTCTTGTTACACGTAGCATACGTGAATTATCACGTACCTTAATGACATCTACATCACCTTAATGATTACATGAATTACATTAGTTTTTAGTCATGTGTTATGCTCCAATGCACTCTAAGTAACAACTTTAATTTGACTCCTAAATGATATGAATATTTTAACATTATATAGATATTAATTAAACATTTATATATAAATATATATTAAAAAATCATCACATGTAATGTCCTATCAAATTAATGACCACACCTATGAATATGTCAATAGGATTTCAATAGTATAATAAAAAAATTTAAATCGGCATAATTTGTTATAAGTACATGGAATGTGTATTTGAGCTACATTTCATGTACATGTCTCACTGTATATCATAGGAACATGCCTACAGATTTGGCATGTAAAGAATTCCCTGGAATATGGTGTACATGGTGTGTCCAATGGGCTACATGGCATGTGATCTTAGAATTACAAGGTCACTAGTAAGGTAAGCCATGTATTAAATACACGGCCCATTTGTGACTTAATAGGATTAAACACTATACACATCGACTACACGGTGTGCACTCCAGATGGCCATGTGTCAGGATAGCCTAATAAACATGTGGTTAATCTTATAAATACACTGTGTTTCATTGATGCAAACAATCTGAATTAATTCCAAATTAATTCCTGATGCATTGAACAAAACTAAATGACGTTTAAAACTGTGTTATCTAGCCAGAATCCATAGCCCCTTTGGATGAGTTCTTCAATTTTACATCATTCCTAAAATTAATCGTATTGATTAGATCGACAGGAAATAAAGGAGGAAGAAACAGAACTTACAATTTGGATTAATGAAATGATTAAACATGACTTGAAGATGAAATAAAAATTAATAAATCAATCAAAAATCTTTAAATATTTATAAATAATAATGTGACCACTCAGACACCACTTGTAGGTTTTAGTCATAGTGGAATCATAAGATGGGTCATGCCCAACATTTCTTTTTGTCATGATCGATGATAAATTCATGATATACATGATGATAAACACCGTGTTCAATCAAATTAAATCAATGAAGACAGAAAGATGAAATCCCACCAGAACTAGAAGGGAGGATCATGACATATAATTTATAATTATTTTTATTAATTAAAAAATTACCTTTGATGGAATTCATTCTTCATTGATGGATCTAGAAGTAGATCTGTGTTGCACCATCATTTCATTTTAGGAATCAAGTATAGATTCCCTCTAGCATTGATCCACACATGTTTCATGAATCTCAATACAATGTTAGAGGAATCATTGGGTACTGTCATAACAGATCCAATTTTATTCATTATCCACCATTGATCACCAAGAGAACTGCTTCCAAAGCATTCTCCTGGATCTCCCTTGACATGAAAAGATTCGGTAGGGGAAGATTGATCTCTGTTCTTAAGAGCATTCTTGGAGAACAGAGCTCTCAAGTGATTTAGAGGATTCTCCAAATTCCATGTGCACAATAAAAACAAATGAATTGTTTCTCTGGAAAATTATACAATTGCGTTTATATATTTATAGGATTCGAAATAAATAATTTCACAAGTGCCCCTTACTATTTATATTATCCCTTAAAGAATCCCCTGTCAAAAAAATATTATTATTATTATTTATCAACATGCAATTAACATTGAGAATTAACATAAATATTATTTAATCAAATATTATTCAATATTATTATTTCTCATTGGATCTAAAAACATGGTCTGTCATTCCTCTGTAATATTTATCGTACCTTGATTAATGAAAATTTAATTATTAAATAAATATCAATATATTAGTCTCTAATAAATAAACTAATATTATATTTACTAAAATGTAAATAAATATTTATAGAACACTATGGTAATAGATTCATTGAGGCTATATCATTTCCATCAAAGGGCATGAGATATCATCTTCTACTAAAGAACACAACAGATTCAACCTTTCTCTCATTATTCATTAATGCAGTACTACTTTTTACCCACCCAACATATGCTACCTCATCATGAACATATGTCATTACAATTTTCATTAATACATCAAAATACATGACTTATAATATTCATTAATAATAATCCTAAAGACTAAGGATTAATACACACGTTTGTAGATAGGATTATCCAAGGACACATATACATATGGATTTCCTACCATCGAGTCTCATTCTCAAAATTTCTTAAATAGGATATTACCAAGGGAATACAATATTCGAAGGTGTCACAAATTACTATGAGTATCCACCCCTGATAGAATGTATTATTTTCATCCATCAAATGATATCATTAGTCTATAGAAAAAATATTCAAAAACATTGTTGTAGAACATCTTAGTTCCAATCATATAGGGGATACCTACCTGTCAAGGTTGATGTCGACCTCTCTTATTCATAAGGTATCTAATCATGTCGATATAAATTAGCCTCCCACCCCAATCTAGGAAAAATCTACTCAAAACCCCCAAACAACCCCTACCCCTTCATCCAAGTGATACCTCTCCCCTCTTGAATTAAAATGAGTATCCTATTTCCCCCTCATTGAAGGGACTAAGAAAACATCAGATATGGAAGAGGAAACCAATGAGGGATTATGGAAGTTATTTAAATATGTTGTAAAATAGTTGGTCTGAAAGACATGTAGAGGATTCATTAGTTTTTTAGGAATTCCCAAAAATATGGAGAGTAACAGAAGATGGATCCCTACTCTAAATCTCATAGTTGTATGTTGGAACCATCTTGGGATTGAAAACCCATGATTAGTTTGGATGATTCAACGTTGCTACAAAAAATAATTTCCCGATATGGATTTCATGTATAAAAAAATATTGGAATTTAAGGAAATGGAAGGTATCATAATAAAATAGATATTTTAAGGCTTCATTTTGGTTTCCCATCTTGGCCATTCGGGGGGGCTTTTCCTCCTTTGGAAATAATACATGGATGTCAGAATCTCCTCCTTCCCCCCAAACCACATGTCTTCCTCCATTCACCGGCCAAATAGCAAGACCTCGACCTTTGTGGGTTTCAGTCATTGGCCATATCAAAAGGAAAAATGTATATCTTAGAGGCTTTTCCAATCCTTGAGATAAATAAGATTTAGGTGAAGTGTTCTGGTGGGGAATATGAAGTTGGAGACCTTCGGAAGGTTGTAATAGTGGAATATATAAAAATGTTTGATTAGTAGCGGTGTGAATCATAAAACGTGCATCAAACGTGATCGACGAAGGAAGAAGCAATTATTTGAGAAGGTAATGAAGGAATATTAAATGTTTCAAAGATTATATATGATAAAAATAACAAGGATCTACAAGAAGACATTCTAGATTAGTATGATCAGTAGTAGTCAAAGACTAATGTTGATCTATTAGTGTTGGAGGTTGTTATGATACAGTTGAAGGGAGGTGAGGAAGTTTTAGAAACCATGAAATTTTTCTAGACTGCTCAAGAAAGGTTTGAAAAAGATTAAACTATCTATAATCTAGTGTGGCCCGATTTGAAACTTCAGGATACACACCAAACTGAAAATAATAGGATGACATGTACTGCATTTCATGAAACCAACAATGCATAGTTCTCATTTTCTAAAAGTCCAATTCATGTGTTCATAATTGTTTTCTCTGGTGTTATGCTTCCTAAATCTTGTAGTACAGACCAAATTCTCTTAGCTACTCACCATTTTCCTCATTGAAGTGTCAATTAGATCATAAGTCTTCGTGCACATTGAATATGCACAAGTCATGGCACACATGTGTGTATGAATCACACCATATGATTTATACCCAAATGGGTTATTATTGTGAACATGCTATCCAATATCGTTTTGGAAGAGAGTTTCATGATACCAGACGTGATTTAACATGTTACAGAGGGAATGTGTGAAAGGAGTTAATGAGGCAAAATCGACGATGAAACTGGTGAATGGGGAAGAAGATAAGGGATCACCTGAAAGTATTATATTTTATGAAAATTGATTCCTTATCCTATCATAGATAACTACTCCAAATTCAAATATAAATGGGAGCACCATTAGAGTAGGGGTGACTGAGTTCCCAAGGATGTGATGGCGTATAGCGCAATTGATACTCTTGGTGAGTCAAATATAAATATGAATGTTTTTATTGTTTTTTAATCCTATTATTTTACAAATATAAATATTCATGTATTGTGACTATGATTGCTGGAATACTAATTCCAGTAGTGATATATATTTGGTGCCATCATCGCCTCAGCTTCACGCATATTAGATAGTAGGTGCACAATGTGAATGACGTGGAGGTGCCTCGTGTTACCGATTAAAGATGTAGTTATTATATTATGACCTGTTCTGTTTGTTTCCTCCAACCCGGTAATGTAATATTTGTTTGCTCCAACCCTGTAATGTAATATTTGTTTCCTCTTACCATGTAATGTAATCCTTGTTTCCTCTTACCCCATAATGCAATTTTGTTTCCTCCAACTGTGTCATGTAATCTTTGTTTCCACCTACCATTTAATGTAATATTTGTTTACTTCCACTCCATGATGTAATTTGAGAAACAATTGCTTAACCATTTCCACCACATTGTTTCTCTTTCAATATACTCTCAGAATTTCAATAAAACACATACCCCAAATGAGCATGTTCTCGAGTACATAGAGGCATATCACCACCCACCAAACTTGTACCCAAAACCTCTATTTCGAGACTATGTTATATGATGCATTGCATCTATTTGGTGTTCTTTTTATCATGAAAACATAGTTGCTTGATATTTTCATCATAATGTAATGGACAGAATGAATTAACAGAGATCAGAAGCATAGTTGCATAAAACTGATGTTGTGGCATGGAGATCTTAGTGATGATGTGATTTGGGGTTTGTTCGGGGGAGAAGACAATGTGTAGATAATAGCGGACGGATCTTTAGAAATTGATCGAACGATTAGACGGTTGGGAGAAACATTTCGGATGGTTGAGATAATCGCACAACCCAGATTATAATCCCACATATTACATGGTTGAGGCTTTTTCGTAGATATAGTGAACAAAAAAACCTTCTCCCACATCCAAATTAATTACTATTACGCGGCTCCTTTATAACACAAGGGAAATCTTACTAGATGAAGTCTTAGTCACAGAAAACATATATCCACTCCTGCAAATTCCTGTTTAGTGCTCTATCGCTGAAGCCTTCTGCCTTTGCACGCCATGGGCACCGTAATAACTTGTTGCTTCTTGGTGTCAGATGAGCGAAGCAAATAACCATACTTTATACAACAAGACAATTAAATCCAAAATCACAAAAAGATTCAATTCCAACCCTAAACAATCATTCTTCAAACAAAATAACTGAAATTTTTCTTTGTTCCACTGCCTCTGCTTGCGCTCCCTATGATCACACTAGACACTCTCTTCCACAGCCCTCCCATAATGGTTGAATAGAGGTCGACTACCCACTTATGCATTGTCGACAATCCCCCATGAGCACACCTATAACTCAGTTCCTCTGCCTCTACATGAGTTTCTTATAGGCCCATTTCTTACAATTAATCCATTAAGAAACCTATATTTCATATAAATCCAAATTCACACTTAGATTTAATGTCAACCATACACAATAATTCTTCATATAATATTTTTTTAATTGTTCCTCTGACACTATATATGCTCCCTGTGAGAACACTAACCACTCTCTTCCTCAGCCCACCCATAATGGTAGGATAGAGGTCAAGTACCCTCCTATGTAGTGCCGACATTCCCCTTTTCTATAGTCCATTTTTTTAAAATTTAAACCCTTAAAAAACAAAATATTTCATATATAGAAAATTTCACACTGTGATTCAATGCCATGAATTCACTTACCCTTTATTATCAAACTATAAGTGTCTCTGCTTCTGATTCTAAATTGTCATTCATAAAAAATTTGAAAAATGACGTTCTAATGACAAGATTCAATTTCAAGGATTTGAAAATATCAAATAAATCCGTTAAAAACATCATATATTCATTTGATACATGTTGTGATCAACACTGGTATTTGTTCAAATTTTCTCCCCCAATATGGATGAGCTTCTTCCATCTGCTTCATCATCACTGACTTTGTTCATGAATGATCTTCAAGAATAATTTTATAAGAAATTGAAATAAAGAACTCCATGATGGATAGCCTTATGAATACTGTATAATATTTTCGATGAACTCATATCTTGAGTAATCACCCTTAATATATTCCTCACCTTCAATTACTAGTATAATATTAACAAACACAAAATATTAATGGGAATAAATTGGTTCATAAACGATTTTAAATTAGAGATACTGGGATCAGATTTATCTCTCAACGTAGAAATTCTTTTCAATTCTACACTATATTCCTGAAAACTCATCATGTTTTCTCCTTCTTTGACTTTCCAAAGATTATCATTTAAGGGAAGTATGGGATTCTTGATTTCTCTAGATTCCATCTTTAATGGAATAAGCTTCTTCACATTAGAAAGTAATGCACTTTCATTATTCTGTTTCTACTCTATCTTCTTAGACAATTCCAATTTCTCTATCCATAAGACTAAACATCCTTTTGGTATATTCTCAGACTTCATATTCTCTGTTAAATCCTTCTTTATAGTAGAATAATTAACAGTATAATACATTGGTGCTTTTCCTTTGTTCTTCACTTGTTATATTTTTTAGGCAACCACCTCATGTTTTTTTCAGCAATATTCCGTAAAAATATGGACCTTCAACAAAAATCTTCAGTAATAATAGGTTCTTCCTTTTTAAACAACCTCTCATGATATTAAAATTTTTCATTTTGACATTCAATCATCAAATCAACCTTTTTACTTATTTCTAATGTTGATTTCGTTTTCTGCATTAGCTTTTTTCCAATAGCACTTGTGTTTATAACATGTTTTTGGAGGTCTATTATGTGACCTATTCTTCTATAGTAGATGAACATTTTCTTTTGCATTCCATTCATATCATCATTATTCATGGGTGTAGGTTGCTTCATATTTTTCTTAACTCTCTTCTCCTTCTCACACCCCAAAGAAGCCTTTTATACTTTTATTCTTTTCCTATGCATTTGTTTTGGACTTTTCATCATATTAGAATATGCACAGTGTAGGGTTACTACATACCAACACTCATTATCATTGTGACCACATCTCTTTAATAAATCATAGAAATATTCCAAGCCCTCAAATCTATTATTGAAAGATAAATTATTCATCATATGTAAATTTTAATTTAATTCTGTATGATTTATCTTGTCATCAGATATACTCCAACATAACACTGGACATCTATAGTTATCATGAATTGAAAAATTATGATAAGATTCAATGGACTAAAGCCCAAATTTCAAACAACACCAACAATATCCAACAAATCTTGATTTATTCTTTTTTGATAATATTTGGTTAGTTTTGGAATCTTGTAGTTTTTGGATAGTATGATTTTTCATTTGAGCTCTTTGAAGGGAACAAGAATTATTAATATTATTCATATCCACCTTCGATAATATAGTAGATTTTTCATTATTCTTCCTCACACATGATTATCCATAATTGTTTTTAGAACCCATACTGATAAATGAAACAATATTAGTACAAATAAAATATTCTGGATCAAGGGTTACCTGATTCAATGATCATTCAACTGATTTATATTTAGATAATATAAGACTATTATTTCCACTTGAATGGGATTTTTCCAAAATAAGAATCATTTCAAAATTTATCATGGATGATTTTTTGAACTCAACATTTTATTAAGATTTTGCTAGAATGATCACTAGATTTCTCAAAATGACTTCCAACTCATGGTATTTTAGATATAGAGAGTTATTATGGTGTTCAATTTATTTAAAAATATCTTCAAATTCTTTAATATTTTTCAAATTCACATCCATTTAAATAAATTTCATGGTGAGGTAGTTATTATCAACATCAATAATTTTTAGTTTTCCTTCCCATTAACTCTTCATATTCTGATCTCACTCATCATGAATTTGACATTCAAAAAGTTGATCATTATTCACCTTATTAATTATATTTTTCTTATCCTCTAGATGGGATTATTTAACATTTATGGAGGTTCTGTTTTTTTTTCTAATGCATCGATAACTTCTGTATGAACTACCTCAGTCACATCCTTCACAAAATCATTCTTTTATAATTCATCATCAATAAAAGTGAGGTTTTCATATCATTTTAATATAAAATGTTATTTGATTATTAAACTACAATGAATTTCTCATCCTTGTCTTCAAATTACAAATTAGAGTCTTTGATATTCATGGTATCTTTATATGATTCCACATGAGTGTCAATCATCTCAGTACAGACCTTCTCAGTTACTTCTTTCTCACATATTTCTATTAAATTGTTCTTCAAAATATGAGAAATGTTTATATAAAATTGAATCATTTTCTTATATGGAATCAAAAATTAATGAGAGAATTTTACATCCTTGAAACTTATTTTCTAGGGTTGATCCATTTCCCCAACTTCGTTTTTTAGCTATGAATTTTCATTATATAGTCCCTTGATAAAAGAAAATATGTAGGTGATAACTTTGATAAAAACATTATTTAGATATTTTTTAATTTATGAATTAAAATCACTGAGTGATTCAATATGTCCTTCTTATTACTTCTAGAAATGAACTCATCAAAAGGTATTTTATCACCTGATTTAACTGATACTAATGATAGACTTCCATTATGAATATATTCATATTGTGATAAACCCTCTTTCTTCGTCAAATTCTTCCTCCCATACTTGCCTTTTTCTTCATTTTTTCTTCAATGATTTATTAGAGACCTCCATGTTGGCACTGAAAGAGATAGAAAATGTAACAGCCCAAGATTTTATGAAAAATATTCTTTTTAATTTTATTAATGTCTTGTGTTGTACGCTACCCCAAAAGGAGCTTGCACAACACGCATCCTTGACTTGCCTTGCATTACACGCAATCGCAACCTTCCTCGATAGCGTGTGTAGTACGCAATACTGAGTTTCACGAAACAACGATATGCTATTAAAATATTATTAAAACTAGCCGTTATGAATAGTAATAACCACTTTTTAAAATTTTAGAAATTTTAGATCTCAAAATGGACTTCATTTTTGGATTCGTAGTATCGAATTTAGCCTAAGGTGAAATTTTGGTACTTTTCGGATAACTTTCATTTTCTAATGAATAGTGAAAATTACTAAATTTTAATTAAAAACAACTTTTTTTATCGAAATAATTAATATTGATAAATTATTGATTTGAGTGGTTTTAAAGTATATTTAGAATATATTTTTACAATTTAATACAATGTTGGTCATTGGATGTAATTTCACATTTAAACCAGAGATAAATAAGTGTCAATCTTTTGATAGATATTGTTTCTTAAAAACACGCTTTTTGTTTTAACAGCGGGATTTAATTATAAAATTAATTAATTCAACTTTTATGTTATGAATTTGGTAAAATAGACTTCATTTTTGAATTTGGAATATGAAATATAGCTTAGGATGAAATTTTGGCATTGTTCTGAAAAACATCAATTTTTGATGAATAGTGAAACTACTAAGTGGTAGTTAAAAAAACTGAATTTTTCATAGAACATAATTTTACCGCTTCTGTGAATGAAATTTCAAAAATCCGAGAGACACGGTTGATGTCAGTAAGTAAAATGTGGTTCAATGAGATGAAAATAATTTTTGGTGAATAGTAACTTTTTACTTTTATTTACCACGGTTAAAAGTAAATAGGGTAATTAAGGGTAAGAATGATATTAATATTACCCTAACACATGTCCTAATTCTATTGGACAAGTGTATCTCGACCAAAAACAACCTTAAGTGTAAAATATTATAATTTAGGCCCACTTGGATTAGATTAGGACATTTATTATTATTTAATTCAAAGAAGAGTTAAAAGAGCTAAAATCAATGTTTATTTACTAAAACATTTTTAATATGGGGTTAAATATAAGATAAATTCGACCATAAATATTCATTATAAAGCTAAAAATATTTCCTACATAATGGTATTTTATTTGTAATTTTTAGACATTAAATAATTTAATTTATTTATGACACAATGATGATGCAGTAATTATCTTATTAATGAAATATTGACATAATTGATGTTATAAACACCAAAATAAATGTAATTTGAGACTTTTTATGAATTCCACTAATTTTCTAGGTTACTATGATATATTAATGTTGATTTAATCAACTTTATTCGAACATATAATTCTGTTATGACTTTCACAAAAATCATATATCAAATAGTGTCAAAATTGACACAAAATAGTTTTTAAATCAAATATTATATTATTAATTGTTATTTTATTCCTAAAAATCTAAGGTTCGGCCAAATGACTTAGATAAGGATATATATATTAATAATAAACAATTTGGGGTTCGTTTGGCATGTTATAGTAAGTTTATTAACCATATAGTGTAAGAAAACAAAAAGACACGGTAAAAGTTAAATTATTTAACTTAGAGTTAAATTTAGTTGATAGGGTTAAAATAATACCTTAAACATGTCTAAATCTTATTGGTTGATAGGATTTCGACCCATCCCCACTTTAGCTCCGAAATAAGACCCTTTGGAACCATTATAAACCGATTTTGACTTTAATATAAAATAATATTTTGAGATATTCCTAAGGTGCCCCTCTCCTCCCTTATAAAAGGGCACCTCCTCCCCCTCTTCCTCACACCAAATTGAGCACTCAAGCTCGGCCAACCCCTACCAAAATCACTTCTCCACTTCCCTAGAATAATCCTAGAGGTCCTGGTCTTCTTCAAAGACCAATCTTAGTTCCCTAAGTGGAGGATTCAAAGAGGCGTTCCAAAGAAGAGGTAATATCCATTACCGATCTTTTCAATTTCTTTCTTCTTCAACTTCTTCTTCATTAGTTGTTTCATGATAAAGTAATAAAATAAGTATTTATTATATACTTATATGTTATTATAAATATGAAACAAATCTAATTAACCTTCTATCCATCCTACGAAAAAAGGAAATCACCGCGCGTGCGTACGTACGGAATACCGTCTCCACGCCGTGGTGTAATCTATTTTCCACCACCACCTTAATTGGATGGGTATAAAGGTGTAATGAGTAACTATATATGATTATTATAAAGTGATATTGATAATGAAATAGTATACATACACTTCAACACAATTCCACGACCATGGGAATGATATCATCGCTCGTGCGTACGTACGGACTACCGTCTCCACGACGCGATGAGATTCATTCTCAAAGATTAACCATTCATGAATGATTATAAAGTATATATAATAAGTACTAATGAAATATATGACCTAATAATGATACTGTAATTATTTATATTTATATGTATGTCATCTACTTAAATCCATTCAATTCAATAAGGAAACGAAAACAGCGTTCATGCGTACGTACGGACTACCGTCTCCATGAACGGTGTATTTTATTCCATTTACTGATTTATTATATATGTATATTCTGAATATATATATATAAATCATGATTTATATTCTGGAATTAGGTAATCATGATCTAATTAATCATATGAATAATTACAAGTTAAAAACACGAACGACAAATGAGACGATTTTACCCAAAACGCTACTTTAACATGAATTTACAAAAGAACGGGTAATATAAAGTCATAAGTGGACCATATATGATATAATAAAAATGAATATGATTCTGGAATAAGTCAATAACATGATTTAAATCATTATACAGGAGGTTCGGACACTTACAAAGCAAGTCGGACCTAAGGTAAGGGAAAATATCACAATCTCACTTTTATCCGAGATTGTTTTTACTTTGGTAATTACTGGGGTGTATTTTATCATCCACATCCATGTTCACTCAATATGTAATATTATTTCCATCCTTCTACAATAGTTTATATCCAATTTTACACTTCGGTGAGTTTTTATTAAAAGATACGAAAGGAATCTTTTGTCGTTTTTCGTACGAGGTATTTTTTGACTTTTCCGACAAAAGTACGAAGAATGTTTTTTTTAACTTATACGGCATGAATGGATTTTTAAAACATTATTTCCAAGAAGCTTCCTTTACAAGTTTTCAAGTTTATTTTTAATCAACTTCTTTTATTTTAAAGTCGTATGACATGTTATGAAAGGAAAAAAAAATTTGAAGTAGAAAGGATATTTTCCTCAAGAATGGAGTTCAAGTATTTTATAAAAATTATTTTCCATATAAGATAATAAAAGGGTTCTGTTTTTATCCCTATTATTACATGGATTTGATTATATTGTGATGGAAACATTTTTATGAATTCCTTTATCTTATATGAATTGTTTTATGATGTCATGTTGTTTAAGAATCCCATTTTTATTACATGGGTTACGTTATGATGTATGGTTTATGATTATGTGGCACACATAAGAAAGGATTCATTATAAGATGGGTGGGACCTATATCTCCCTCCAATGCATTGGGTAAAGATTTTATATCTCATGAGATAGACAGGGCTGGAACGGTAGGTTATACCGGTTCAGTGAAA
The DNA here is from genome assembly GCA_963277665.1 of Viscum album. Lineage (NCBI taxonomy): Eukaryota > Viridiplantae > Streptophyta > Magnoliopsida > Santalales > Viscaceae > Viscum > Viscum album. The sequence continues at coordinate 1,586,211,846 of OY728151.1, read as the reverse complement.
CAGGACTGAAACGAGGGTTACTCGATTCAGAAAGGGACTTTGTCCACTAAGATAGTCTTGGCAATGAGTCTTGACTAACAAGAAATGATTCACTATGATTATGTGTGAATGCCACAAAGTTTCATGTTTTATGTTATGATTATTGTGATTACATTTCACTGCCATGATTTACCCCATGTTATGAAATTATGATCTCTTTTGCAGGTTAAGATTTCCAAAAGTTATGTGCTTATGTATATGATGTGATTTATATTTCTTTTGTTTACCCTTACTGAGCATTTGAGCTCACCCTTTTATGTTTTCTTTTCCCCAGGATATAAAGAAAGGTTTTAGGTAAAAAAAGGGAAGATCTTTATGGGAGATATTGGAGATCTTTCACAACGAATAGAAGATTACGTTCCGAGTTTCCAAAGACACTAAACTATTACGATCATTGTGTGTGTGTTTTTGTTATGTACTAAGTATTCCGCAAAAGTAATGTAATGTCTATGTACGTCAGGCTTCGGGTCTCTACAGTTGGTATCAGAGGCAAAGGAGGTAGGAATGTATCCGATCCTTGGGAACTCTCACATGTGAGCGTTGGACGAAGCATGGCTCTCCGCCCAAGGGCTTCATGAGGAAATGGCTGCCACTGGGGATGGTGGTGTGTCCCACCCAGGGGGTGTAGCCGCCCTTGGAGTGCCCTGATAGGTATCAACTATAGTCCACTGGAAGTAATTCCAGACCGCTACAGTTGGTATCAGAGGAAAGGTTTAGTCAACCTTTGGAAACTAGGATGCGAAAACAGAAGTGAGATCCCTAGAGATATTTCTAAGGTATGTCTAGGGATGTCCCTAAGGATAAGTATACATATAGGATATGGTCCAAGAACTACGGTAACGATCATATAATTTAACCTAAGATGTTAGATATTAAGGGTACTCCCCCTTTACAATGTTGTTTTCCCTAGCATGATTTTTGCCTCTCACACTATTCTTTTTGGGTTTTAGACGATGGCTAGAACCCGAAGGAACCGTGTTGATCAATGCAATGGACAATGCAATGATTGTCCTCCTGATCAAACAAATGTTATGGGAGATGGAGTGCGAAATCTTATTGCTATACTTACAAAAGCTATGAATCATTCTAGACTTCCAAATGAGCAGAGAAGGGAACAATATTCTATTGAGTCCTTCATGAGGCAACGTCCACCTTCTTTCAGTGGGTCTTCTGATCCACTTGTTGCTGAACAATGGATTAGTACCACTGAAAAGATATTTTCAGTTATTCAATGTTCTGAACATGATAAAGTCATCTTAGCAGTATATCGTTTGGAAGGTGAAGCTGATCAATGGTGGAATCTTACCAAGAATACGAGGACAAGAGATGAAATTGAGTCCATGGAATGGGACGAGTTCAAGAACTTGTTTTTCAGTAAGTACTTACCTCGTATTCTTCGAACAAAGATGGAAAAGGAGTTTCTTGAGCTGAAGCAGAAGGATGATGAATCTGTTGGTATATACGAAGCGAATTTTACAAGACTTGCAAGGTATGCATCTGGCATTATCATCCAACCTGAAAGTAAAGTTGATCGATTTTTCAGTGGCTTAAAACCAAGTCTACGAAGGGCATTAGCTATAAGAGACTTTAGTAGCTATGAAGAAATTGTGCGTTGTGCTGTCAAGGTAGAAATGGAAGTTGGTGTTACATATCCATCTCATGGTTTTGACAAGAAACGAAAGATGGAGTTCAAGGAGAAATCTCAGAATAATGGTGAAAAAAAGATGAATGTTTCCTTATGCACAAAGTGTGGAAGAAGCATGGTGGAGATTGTCTTAAAGGGACTAGAAAATGTTTTAAGTGTGGAAAAGAAGGTCATCGAGCAGCTGAGTGTCGAAGTAATGGAAAAAGGGTTTCTAATGATGTGAATAAAGCAAACACTACAGAGAACGCACCACCAACACTTCAATGCTTCAAGTGCAAGGAAATGGGGCATTATGCTAATAAATTCCCTAATATAAGGGTTAGTGATGATCAACATGAGCAACCACTGAAGGCAAAGGACAAAGGGAAGTCACATGCGATCACTATTGGCGATGTTGAATATGACAACGATGTGGTGGAATGATTAAGTGTTTATGTAATGGGATTCCAAAATAATGTTGTATCATAAAGTATTGGAATATTTATTGGTCTAATGTGGTATTCAAAGTAATTGAGATATTTTTGGAAATAAGATGATATGTGCATAATGAAGGGAAAACGAGAAAATGAAATGTTTAACAGTATTCATGAGCTCATGATTGATATAAGGACTAAGTGATATCATGGTTTGAATATATAGAATTTTGAGGATTTTGGTATGTGGAAAGTGTTAAATTTTAACTGCATTCATGTTTTCACTAAGGTATTCAAGAGAATACACGATTAAAGACTTTGAATGTTTGGAATGTGACCAACAAAACATATCTTATGATATATGGGGATCGACGACGGTGTTAAATCTCTGGTAATCGTTTTCACTATGTTATGAGAGTGGACTGCAGTATTATGGATAAGCCTAAAGATTGGAATGGATTATGTTGGACATAAGTTAGTATTGTTTAAGGATATAAGTTTTTTTTTCGATATTATTGAGGGGATGTTATAGTAATGTAGTTTTAGAAAAAGGACAACCTGCAGGACGGGCGACAGCCCATCGCGTCGGACAAGGCTGTGGGAATCGAACCCCCAACCGAAGTGCGACTGGCCTTTATCGCCTACCACTGTCCTATAGGAAGTCCCTGTTTAGTAGAAACTAGTTTTATTATATTAAGCAGTATGATATATGAAGTATAAGTCCATTTTAGGAACCATATATGATTAATCTCACTATAGATCGACTTATGTATATAATTTTTGGTAACCTTTTGTTTGAGACAGATGGAATGACCCGTCATTCTATCACATGATCTTCTAACACTTCACGTATAACAAATTCAACTTCATTTATTTAAGAGATGAAGTGGAAATTGTTCAAGGCACGAACAACAGTGAGATTGTACCAAAATAAAGTAAGTATTTATTCTAAGAAAATTTTCAACTTTAGGGAAATGATCTTGAAAACCAAAAATGTTGTCCTAGTGATCTTATACCTAATGAATCAGATGGTACCTTATATAATCACAAATATATGGATTTGTGATTACTGGATTTTCCATAGCCATGTTCTCTACCACTCTCCATCAGAACATGATGGTTAGATTTCTCTTCCATATCCATATTTTCACCTATGTGGAAACCCAGTGATTAGTTTATTTGGGTAATCGTTACATTTCATACTTTAGTTTTTAAAGCCAAGTTTTGGTATTCCTTTTTACGATGTGGGTTTCTATTAAAGAAACTTTCGAATAGTAAACCATTTAAAACCCCGACGAATTTCGAGGGCGAAATTCATTTTAAGGGGGGTAGAATGTAATAGCCCAAGATTTTATGAAAAATATTCTTTTTAATTTTATTAATGTCTTGTGTTGTACGATACCCCAAAAGGAGCTTGCACAACACGCATCCTTGACTTGCCTTGCATTACACGCAATCGCAACCTTCCTCGATAGCGTGTGTAGTACGCAATACTGAGTTTCACGAAACAACGATATGCTATTAAAATATTATTAAAACTAGCCGTTATGAATAGTAATAACCACTTTTTAAAATTTTAGAAATTTTAGCTCTCAAAATGGACTTCATTTTTCGATTCGTAGTATCGAATATAGCCTAAGGTGAAATTTTGGTACTTTTCGGATAACTTTCATTTTCTAATGAATAGTGAAAATTACTAAATTTTAATTAAAAACAACTTTTTTATCGAAATAATTAATAGTGATAAATTATTGATTTGAGTGGTTTTAAAGTATATTTATAATATATTTTTACAATTTAATACAATGTTGGTCATTGGATGTAATTTCACTTTTAAACCAGACATAAACAAGTGTCAATCTTTTGATAGATATTGTTTCTTAAAAACACGCTTTTTGTTTTAACAGCGGATTTAATTATAAAATTAATTAATGCAACTTCTATGTTATGAATTTGGTAAAATAGACTTCATTTTTGAATTTGGAATATGAAATATAGCTTAGGATGAAATTTTGGCATTGTGCTGAAAAACATCAATTTTTGATGAATAGTGAAACTACTAAGTGGTAGTTAAAAAAACTGAATTTTTCATAAAACTTAATTTTACCGCTTCGGTGAATGAAATTTCAAAAATCTGAGAGACACGGTTGATGTCAGTAAGTAAAATGTGGTTCAATGAGATGAAAATAATTTTTGGTGAATAGTAACTTTTTACTTTTATTTACCACGGTTAAAAGTAAATAGGGTAATTAAGGGTAAGAATGATATTAATATTACCCTAACACATGTCCTAATTCTATTGGACAAGTGTATCTCGACCAAAAACAACCTTATGTGTAAAATATTATCATTTAGGCCCACTTGGATTAGATTAGGACATTTATTATTATTTAATTCAAAGAAGAGTTAAAAGAGTTAAAATCAATGTTTATTTACTAAAATATTTTTAATATGGGGTTATACATAAGATAAATTCGACTATAAATATTCATTATAAACCTAAAAAGATTTCATACATAATGGTATTTTATTTGTAATTTTTAGTCATTAAATAATTTAATTTATTTATGACACAATGATGATGCAGTAATTATCTTATTAATGAAATATTGACATAATTGATGTTATAAACACCAAAATAAATGTAATTTGAGACTTTTTATGAATTACACTAATTTTTTAGGTTACTATGATATATTAATGTTGATTTAATCAACTTTATTCGAACATATAATTCTGTTATGACTTTCACAAAAATCATATATCAAATAGTGTCAAAATTGACACAAAATAGTTTTTAAATCAAATATTATATTATTAATTGTTATTTTATTCCTAAAAATCTAAGGTTTGGCCAAATGACTTAGATAAGGATATATATATTAATACTAAACAATTTGGGGTTCGTTTGGCATGTTATAGTAAGCGTATTAACCATATAGTGTAAGAAAACAAAAAGACACGGAAAAAGTTAAATTATTTAACTTAGAGTAAAATTTAGTTGATATGGTTAAAATAATACCCTAAACTTGTCTAAATATTATTGTTGATAGGATTTCGACCCATCCCCACTTTAGCTTCGAAATAAGCCCCTTTGGAACCATTATAAACCGATTTTGACTTTAATATAAAATAATATTTTGAGATATTCCTAAGGTGCCCCTCTCCTCCCTTATAAAAGGGCACCTCCTCCCCCTCCTCCTCACACCAAATTGAGCACTCAAGCTCGGACAAACCCTACCAAAATCACTTCTCCACTTCCCTAGAATAATCCTAGAGGTCCCGGTATTCTTCAAAGACCAATCTTAGTTCCCTAAGTGGAGGATTCAAAGAGGCGTTCGAAAGAAGAGGTAATATCCATTACCGATCATTTCAATTTCTTTCTTCTTCAACTTCTTCTTCATTAGTTGTTTCATGATAAAGTAATAACATAAGTATTTCTTATATACTGATATGTTATTATAAATATGAAACAACTCTAATTAACCTTCTATCCATCCTACGAAAAAAGGAAATCACCGCGCGTGCGTACGTACGGAATACCGTCTCCACGCCGTGGTGTAATCTATTTTCCACCACCACCTTAATTGGATGGGTATAAAGGTGTAATGAGTAACTATATATGATTATTATAAAGTGATATTGATAATGAAATAGTATACATACACTTCAACACAATTCCACGACCATGGGAACGATATCATCGCTCGTGCGTACGTACGGACTACCGTCTCCACGACGCGATGAGATTCATTCTCAAAGATTAACCATTCATGATTGATTATAAAGTATATATAATAAGTACTAATGAAATATATGACCTAATAATGATACTGGAATTATTTATATTTATATGTATGTCATCTACTTAATTCCATTCAATTCAATAAGGAAACGAAAACATCGTTCATGCGTACGTACGGACTACCGTCTCCATGAACGGTGTATTTCTTTCCATTTACTGATTTATTATATATGTATATTCTGAATATATATATATAAATCATGATTTATATTATGGAATTAGGTAATCATGATCTAAGTAATCATATGAATAATTACAAGTTAAAAACACGAACAACAAATGAGACGATTTTACCCAAAACGCTACTTTAACATGAATTTACAAAAGAACGGGTAATATAAAGTCATAAGTGGACCATATATGATATAATAAAAATGAATATGATTCTGGAATAAGTCAATAACATGATTTAAATCATTATACAGGAGGTTCGGACACTTACAAAGCAAGTCGGACCTAAGGTAAGGGAAAATATCACAATCTCACTTTTATCCGAGATTGTTTTTACTTTGGTAATTACTGGGGTGTATTTTATCATCCACATCCATGTTCACTCAATATGTTATATTATTTCCATCCTTCTACAATATTTTATATCCGATTTTACACTTCGGTGAGTTTTTAGTAAAAGATACGAAAGGAATCTTTTGTCGTTTTTCGTACGAGGTATTTTTTGACTTTTCCGACAAAAGTACGAAGAATGTTTTTTTAACTTATACGGCATGAATGGATTTTTAAAACATTATTTCCAAGAAGCTTCCTTTACAAGTTTTCAAGTTTATTTTTAATCAACTTCTTTTATTTTAAAGTCGTATGACATGTTATGAAAGGAAAAAAAAATTTGAAGTAGAAAGGATATTTTCCTCAAGAATGGAGTTCAAGTATTTTATCAAAATTATTTTCCATATAAGATAATAAAAGGGTTCTGTTTTTATCCCTATTATTACATGGATTTGATTATATTGTGATGGAAACATTTTTATGAATTCCTTTATCTTATATGAATTCTTTTATGATGTCATGTTGTTTAAGAATCCCATTTTTATTACATGGGTTACGTTATGATGTATGGTTTATGATTATGTGGCACACATAAGAAAGGATTCATTATAAGATGGGTGGGACCTATATCTCCCTCCAATGCATTGGGTAAAGATTTTATATCTCATGAGATAGACAGGGCTGGAACGGTAGGTTATACCGGTTCAGTGAAACAGGACTGAAACGAGGGTTACTCGATTCAGAAAGGGACTTTGTCCACTAAGATAGTCTTGGCAATAAGTATTGACTAACAAGAAATGATTCTCTATGATTATGTGTGAATGCCACAATGTTTCATGTTTTAAGTTATGATTATTGTGATTACATTTCACTGCCATGATTTACCCCATGTTATGAAATTATGATCTCTTTTGCAGGTTAAGATTTCCAAAAGTTATGTGCTTATGTATATGATGTGATTTATATTTCTTTCGTTTACCCTTACTGAGCATTTGAGCTCACCCTTTTATGTTTTCTTTTCCCCAGGATATAAAGAAAGGTTTTAGGTAAAAAAAGGGAAGATCTTTATGGGAGATATTGGAGATCTTTCACCACGAATAGAAGATTACGTTCCGAGTTTCCAAAGACACTAAACTATTACGATCCTTGTGCGTGTGTTTTTGTTATGTACTAAGTATTCCGCAAAAGTAATGTAATTTCTATGTACGTCAGGCTTCGGGTCTCTACAGAAAATGAACAACCCAACTGAAAAAACAATATTAATTCATTGAATTCAAAATATCACTTCATATATGTCTTATACAAACAACTGGAATAATAAGATAGATCCAATCAAAGGTGTATCATATGCTCTCATACCAATTGAAGTGTCCATTGGATCATTAAAGTATACTGAGAGGGGTGGGGGTGAATTAGTATACACAAAATTTACCAATATTTTATTTCTTTTCTATTACCCCTTTTTAATTGGAACCCCTTCACTTATTATAATGAATGGATCTTCCCTGTTTAGAAGCAGAATTATACTACATTAAAGACAGAAAGTAAATGTAGCACAACACAAAATATTTTTTCTTGTTTCTCCCCTGAGATAGGTGATTATTTCCTTGCTGGGTTCAGGATGATTCAATACACATATTCTCCACAAGAATTAAATCAAAAATTACAAGTGGGTTGGTTAGGTATCACCCAAAAAATGAAGGTGGCTAAGTATGAACCTTTTCCTAAATTATATTGGAATTCCACAAATGTTCATTATACTGGAATCTGACCATTGCTCTAAAATAGAAACATTGAATGCAATTATAAATATCTCAGGATCTTCATGTTTCCACTGCAATACAAAATTTTTCCTCCACTTCAATCCACTAAAATAAACATATTCATCACATTCTCACTTCAACTAAAAATCTGTGACATCTGGTGATTATAATAAACTACACTAAATTAAAGTCCTTTCAATATTATCTCATAAATTAGTTGAAGTTATCACTTCCACATTAAGACAATGCAATATCAGAATGAAAAACTAAAGATAAATCGATGAAATATAAATCTTCTTATTCTTTTCTTCACTAAAAAATATTGATTCATCTCAACTAAATTATTACAAAAAATTCCATAGTGTGTTCTCCATGTATGAAATTATCATCATCACATTAATATATTTAATGCATGTAATTGTCTCTACTATTTATATGAATTAATTGTGAAATAAAAAATGAACAACAATATATATACTCTTGAACATATTTTTAAATTAATGCAATTCTAGGAAAAACAGGTAAATATTATTCTCACCTTAATCACCTTCACACTTTCATCCATTAATTATTTCACATACATGCATACATCAACACACACTAATTTTTACAAATAAATCATACCATCTGCAAGCTTATTCAAGTTATTATATAACCACATATGCATAATCTTACTCTCCATCTTCACACACACATTGAATACAACACAGATTCCACTTTTATGTTTCTTTGTACACACTCCGTGTATGAACATACTCAATGTTTTTTATACAATATCTTCAAATATTAAGTCATCTCAAGTTCATGGGCATTCATATGCACTAATTCACTATTAAAAGTGTGTCATGAAAATGAACACTAACTTCTAAAATAATGATCTTAAGTGTGTCAACTTCTCCTTCAAACTAACTGTAGTTATACCTTCATGTATGATAACCTGAATGGGTTTTGGTTGTTAATGCATGTCATTCTTTGCGCAAAGGTGTGTTTGAATCACATTATGTACTTTATAATTCTTAATGAATGAACTGGAACCTTCTCCATGTATTAAAAGTGTGAACAAATTCTTACATCTTTGCACAAACCAAGAAGGCATATAAATAAATCCACCTGCTGTTAATGTGGTGAACACTTTCCCATTATCAGTTATCTTAATATATTGGCATTGTGTCTTCTGTTTCATGAAAGTGCCTACTAATATCACTATTCTTCTTGTCAATGTGATGAACACATCCACTTTATGAGCACTCTCTTTATATATGCATTGAGTCTAATATTTAATGAAATCAACTGTTATGTCTATCGGTCCTCATATCAATGTGATGAAAACTTTTCCTTTATGGGTTCACTCTTTATCTATTCATTGAGTCTACTATTTCATGAAACCAGATTTTGAGTTAATATATCCCATACTTCTTCCAATGTCGCAGAATCCACGACTAAAAGCGCTGAATATGGAAGATTATATATGATCACCTCAAACAATCAAATTCTGTGAAACTATATTCTAAAACCTAGGGTGGAGAGAACCATTCCCAACTTAAATTTAAATCATTTTGTTGATGGCAGGGATGAACATCATCCATCTACTTCATCATCACTAACTATTTTCATGAAGGATCTTCCGGAATAATTTTATGATAAATTGAAATAAATAACTCCATGATGGATATCATTATGAATTCTGTATAATATTTTCAATGCACTCTTATCTTGAGGAATCCCCCTTAATATATTCCTCACCTTCAATTCCTTGCATAAAAAAGCAAAAAGTATTCATGGGAATAAATTGGTTCTTTAATTATTTTCAATTTGAGAAACTCGGATGAGATTTATCTCTCAAACTAGAAATTATTTTCAATTATACAATTGATTCATGAAAACTCATCATGCTTGATCCTTCATTGACCTAAAAGATTTTATCTTTTATGGGATGTATGGACTTCTTGATTTCTCCATCTTCCATCTTAGATGGAATAAGCTTCGTGACATTAGCATGTAATGCACTTTCATTCTTCTGTTTCTCCTCCAACTTCTTATCCAATTCAAATTTACCTAGCCATATAACTAAACATTATTTTCGTGTATGATCAAACTTATTCTTGTATGTTGAATCCTTCTTTATAGTATCATTTAAAATAGTATAATTCACTGGTTCTTTTCATTTTCCCTCCACTAGTTCTATTTATTTATGTACCCACCACATATATTTTTCCTCAATATTCCCTGAAATTCTGAACCTGTAACAAAAATCTATAGCAATCAGAGGTTCTTCATTTTTGAATGAGTTATCATTAAATTCAACATTTTCATCTTGATTTTCAATCATCAAATTCACCTTTTTTTATTTTATGATATTGGTTTCTTTTTCTACATCATCTTGATTCCAATAGCACTTGTGTTTATAAAATGATTTTGAAGGTCCATTATGCGACCTCTTATTACATAATAGAGGCACCTTTTCTTTGGTGTGTCATTCGTATCATCATTATTCTTGGGATTAGGTTGCTTCACAGTTTTCTTAGATCACTTCTCCTTCTCACACCCCAATGAAGCCTTTTCTTCTTTTGTTCTTTTCCTCTACATATGTTTTTCCCATGTAATCATATCAGAATATATATAGTGTAGGGTTAGTACATACCAACCCTCATTATAATTCTGACCACTTCTCTTGAAATAATCATAGAAGCATTCTAGGAACTCAAATCTATTTGGATAGATAAATTATCCTTCATATGTGAATTATGATTAAATTATGTAGGATTTCTCTTCTAGTCAGATCTACTCCTTAATATTGGCCTTCTATAGTTATAATGAATTGAAAAATAATGACAAGACTCAATGTACTAAATCCCAAATTTCAAACAACACCAACACAATGAAACAAATCTTTATTTATTCTTCTTTGATACAATTGAGTTAGTTTTGGAATCTTGTATTTTTTGGATAGTATGATTCTTCATCAAAGACCTCTGATGGGAACAAGAATTAATAATCTTATTCACATCCAAATTTTATGATATAATAGTTTTTTCATGAGTCTTCTTCACCCATGATTTTCTATAATTATTTTTGGAAGCCTTACTTATAGAAGAAACCAAATCAGTACAAAAAAAATATTCTGAATCAAGGGTTACATGATTCAATTATCTGTCAACTAATTTATCAGTAGATAATATCAGCCTCTTTTTTCCACTTTGAATGAGTTTTTCTAGAAATAAGACTCCTTTCATAATTACACCTGGAATCATTTTTTATCTCAACATTGTATGGAGATTTTGTTTGGATGATCTCTAAATTTCTCAAATTGTCCACCAACTGATGATATTTTTATTTAGAGAGTACATATGGCCTTAAATTGATTTCAACATATCTTCACATTCTTTAGTATTTTTCAAATTCACTTACATTTCCAAACATTTCATATTGAGGAAATATTATTCATCCACAACAGTTAGTAGTTTTCCAACCCATTGGTTCTTCATATTTTGAACTCGATCATCATGAATTTGATTTTCTATCAGTTGAGAATTATTCAACCCTTTAATTATATATATCTTATCTTCAAGATGGTATTCTTTAACATTTATATAGGTTTTATTTAATTTTTCAAATGCATGGATCAATTGTGTATGAACTACCCCAGTCACATCCTTCAAACATTCATTCCATTATAATTCATCTTTAATAAAAGGGAGGTTTTCATTGAATTTAAATATAAACTCTTCTTTTTATTCTTAAACTAGGATGAATATATCATCCATGTATTCAATTTACAAATGAGAGTCCTCAATATTCTTGGTATCATTTTATGATTCCTCAAGAGTGTGACTCATCTTAGTATGGACCTTCTCAGTTACTACTTTCTCACATATTTCTTTTCAATTGTTCTTCAATGTTTGAGAAATGATTATTGAAAAGTGATACATTTTATTCTTTGGCATCAATAATTTGTGAGATAAGTATACATCCTTGGAACATATTTTCCAAGTCTTGCTCCATTTCCTCAACTTCTTTTTCAAGCTATGACTTTTCACCATATAGTCCATTGATAAAAGAAAATTTGTTGGTCAAAATATTGATAGGAACATTCATTAGATGTTTTTTGACTTCTAAATAAATATCATTAAGGGATTAAATAAATTCTTCTTATTTATTCATAAAAAATACTCATCAAAAGGATCTTTATCGCCTGATTTAATCGATAAAAATTATAGACTACAAATATGACAATATTCATATTTGGATAAACCCTCTTTCATCATCAAATTATTTCACAGTTTCATGCCTCTTTCTTCTTCCTGTTCTTCATGTTTTTTTAGAGACCTCTATATTGGCCCTGAAAAAGATAGGATATGAACATACCATCTAAAACAATTGTATTACTTCTTTAAATTAAAATCATCACTTCATATAAGTATATACAAAAAACATGATCAATAAGATAGATCCAATCAAAGGTGTAACCTATGATCTGATACCAATTGAAGTGTACATTGGATCATGAAAGTACACTGATAGGGGGTTGAATTAGTGTACACAAATTTTACCAATATTTCATTTCTTCTCTCTTACCCCGTTTTAATTTGATCTGATGCACTTGTTAGAATGAATGGATATACCCTTTTTACAATAAAAATTATACTACATGCAATACAGAATGTAAATGTAGCACAACACAGAATATTTTTACAAGTTTCTCAACTGAGATAGGTGACTATGTCCTTGTTGTGTTTGAGGTTATTTGAGACACATATTCACCACTATAAATCAATCAAAAATTACAAGTGGGTTGGTCAGGTATCACCCCAAAAACCATGGTGGTTAGGTATGAACCTTTTCCCAAATTATATAGGAATCTCACCAATGTTCATTATATTGGAATCCCACCGTTGTTCTATAATTAAAACATTGAACACAATGATAAATATCATAATAACATCAAGTTAGAACTACAATAAAAAATTTATCCTCCACTTCAAGCCACTTAAATAAACCTATTCTACAAATTCCCACTTCAACAAAAAATCTACGACTACCAGTTAATAACATCAACAACACTACATTAAAGTAGTTTCAATATGCACTCCTAAATTAGTTCGAGTTGTCACTTACATGTCAAGTCTTTGTAATTTCAGAATGAAAAACTAAATATACATTAAAGAACTACAAATATTCTTATTCATTGCTTCCCAAAAAATATTGATTCATCTCAACTAAATTATTACACACAACAACATAGTGTGTTTTCAATGCATGCAATTCTCATCATCACCTACAGATATTTAAATCTTGTAATTTTCCCCACAATTTCTATGTATTTACTGTGAAATAAAAAATGCACAATAATATATATTCTCTTGGAAATCACTGTGAAATAAAACAATGCAATGACATACACACAAATATTATTCTCACTTTAATCACCTTCACACATTCATGCAATCAATATTTCATGTACCTGCATACTTCAACACACACTTATTTTTAAAAATAACACAAACTTTCTGTAGTCTTATTCAAGTTATTATATAAACACATATGCATGAGCTTATTCAGTATCATCACCCAAACAGTTAATACAACATAGTTTCCACTTTTTTGTTTATTTGTAAACAAACCTTGTATGCACATACACAATGTTTTTTTATCCAATATCTTCATATCTTAATTCATTACATGCGCATGGGAATGCATATGCACAAATGCACTATTAAATTTTTTTCAAGAAAATGAAAACTTCCTTATCATATACAGAACATAAGTGTGTGGACTTCTCCTTGAAACTCATTGTGGTTCTACCTTCATGTATGAAAACATAAATGGGTTTTTGTTGTAGATGTGTGAAAGTATTTGTGCACCGGTGTGTTTGAATCAAATTATATAATTTTTAATTCATAATGAATGAACTTGAACCTTCTTCATTGACGAAATGTGGTCACAAATTCTTACTTCTTTTCACAAACCATGGAGGCATGTAAATAAATCAACCCGATATTAATGTGGTGAACACTTCCCTATTATGGTTTATCTCTTTATATTTTCATTGAGTCCACTGTTTCATGAAAGCGACTTCTGATCCCACTATGCCACCTATCAATGCGATGAAAACTTCCCCTTCATGGGCTCTCTGTTTATATGCTCACTGAGTCTATTATTTCATGAATGTAGTTGTTGAGCCTGTTCTTCCACCTATCAATGTGATGAAAACTTCCCCTTTATGGGTTCTCTCTTTATCTATGTATTGAGTCGACTGTTTCATGAATCCAAATGCAGAGATAACATGTCCCAAACATTTTACAATTCCATAGAATCCATTACTGAAAGTGGTGAATAAGTAATAAGCTCAATTATCACCTCAAACTATCAAATTTTTTGAAACCATATTCTAGAACCTAAGGTGTAGAGAACCGTTACAAACATAAATTTAAATCAGTGCGCTGATGGTGGGGAAGATAGAGTAATGCCCCAATAGTGGGATGGAGTATACCAGTTCCTCTGATGATAGGAATGATATTGGAGGGATATGGTATAGTAATGAAAGAGAATTATAGCCTTGACGATATTGGATGTGAGTAAAATCTAAATATGTCTGTATTTTTATTTTTACCCAATTTTTTTACAAATCTCTAGGTAACATCTAAAAATTATTTGAGTATCTATGGTCGTACTGGTATGTCTTCACTAGTCTTTACCATGTACTGGACAATGGGAGTAGGATGGGGGAGAGGTGGAGTTAGGTCATGTTGGTGGATCTTCTCGTTAAAGATTTCATTAATATATTATATCATGTAATCTTTTTCCCTCCTACTCAGTATTTTAATCTTTAGTAATATATATTAAATATTTTAAAAATCAATTAGTAATTATATTATATCCCGTTCTACTCATCCCACAATCTTTGATTTGTTCTACAACTATTTTTTTTACTTGACCGACGTTTTTTGTGTGTACGATCAACTTTCATGGGCTGGTGGTGGTTCCACATGGCTTGTGGCATTGCATCGATGGCATGGAAGTGGTGAAGTGGTGTCACATCAGACTTCACTGAGCTCCTCCTTCATTCAGGATTCAAATTTTCCAGAATATCCTCAAAATGAATATATGGGGGACAGATCAACCTCCCGAGATGGTCTGTGGAGTTTGGGTCCTTTAACAGTGGACTATGGCTTGATGTCCTGATTACATGAAACCAAAGATGGTGACATATGGAGTTGGAGTGGTGTTAGAGTCATTGAGGGGCGACTATGAGTGTCGGAGGATGATGACTCTTTGTGTCCAAGGCGCGGGGGACAAGAGTCATGTGATACAATGTCCTCTCGGTTAAAAATTAACATTGGAGTCGTTATTTTCTCCCACATTGAAAAAGGAAAACAGGGACAATATGTTTTATTATTCAAGGAATGGGCAGGGCCTTACCAATATGTCCATAGGTAATTACCAATAACATCAACATCAATGAATATATACATCTTGCACGACCTCTCATTTAGCTTCCTTTCCCTAAGACTGGATTTCTCCCCTATATAGAACTCATTTCACCTCTCGTTAGCCTGGAAAGTTAAAATAGTAATCAGTAATTTTAAATAATATCTCAAATACCAATGAATAATATATATATATATATATATATATATATATTTCAATCAACTTCAATGATTAATTTCTGATAATTTGATCAAACAAAGAATTTCCCTACCACCTCCATGCATTGGATTTAATGATGACTCTCCCTGCTCCAAATCCAGTCACCTCATTTTGGTTGGGCTGGTTCAAATAATAACCATGAAATCTAATAAAACTCCAATTACAAATACATTTTTTTAACAATTTAAATCCACTTCAACTTTATAGTTTCTATTTCCCAGATTTTATAAAGTAATGAATATCATGTTCATATTCATTATAAATCCATTTAAAACCATTGAAAATTGCTAAATAAATTGGAGAGGCATCCTAAACCCCTTGATGCATCAGATTTGATGGTGACTATCCCAGCATTAGCTCAGATCACCTCATGTTTCCTTTGGCCGGTTCAGAAAATAATCATGAAGATTAAATAAAATTTCAAATAAAAAGACGTCATTTTTTATCAATTTAAATTAATTTCAATTTTTTAGTTTTAATTTCAAAAAATATGATAAAAAAAGAATTTCATGTTCAAATTCATTAAAAATCCATTTAAAATCATTGAAAATTTATAATGGCATCGAAGTGGCATCCCAAACACCTCCATGCATATGGTTTAATGTTGGATCTCCCAGCTCGAGCATGGTTTGCCTCATGTTGACTTGGCTGGTTCAAATAATAATCACAAAGTCTAAATAGAATTCCATATACAATTACATGATTTTCATATCAATTTAAATCATCCTCAATGATTCAGTTTCAGTTTCCCATAAATTTATGAAACTAATAAATTATATTTCATAATAATTAAAATTCAATTTAAAATCATTGAAATTATGTTAAAGGATTGAGAGGTTGTCCCAAATGCCTCCATGGATAGGATTTAATGTTGGTTCTCCCGTCTAGAGCTCTGTTCACCTCATGGTGGCCTTCCCAGTTCGAATAATAATCATGATGTATAAATAAAATTCCAAATATAAATAAATTTTTTTTTAACAATTTTAATCAACTTCAATAAATCAGTTTATATTTCCCATAATTTGGTAAAATAGACAATTTTCAGTTCATATTCATTAAAAAATCATTTTAAATCATTTCAATTTTCTAATGGAATGGGAGAGGCATCCCAAATGCCTCCATGCATGATATTTCATGCTGGCTCACCCCAATCATGCTCATTTCTCCTCATGTTTTCTTCTCTAATTTAAATAACAATAATTAAGTCTAAATAAAATTTCAAATAAAAATACAAATTTTTTTATAAATTTAAGTCAACTTCAATGTTTTAGTTTTAATTTTCCATATTTTTATAAAATAAATAATTTCATGTTCATATTCATTAAAAATCCATTTCAAATCATGGAAATTTATAAATACATGGGTGGGGCATCTCAAATGCCTCCACGAATAGAATTTAATGCTGGATCTCCCTGATCGAGCTCGGTTCACCTCATTTTTTCATAGAAGATGAAAATAATAATCAGGTAGTCTAAATAAAATTCCAAATACAAATACATCATTTCTTTATCATTTTAAACAAACATCAATGTTTCGGTTTTAAATTCCCATAATTTGATAAAACAAATAATATCATGCTATCTCCCCTGACTTAAGATCAGTTTACCACATTTTAGCTGATTATAATTTCGGTCATAAAATTTTTTTTATTCATCAGTTCACAACACATTTATATTATTGTGTCTTGTATTAGAAGAAGATTTTTAATCTTTTAGTTTGATGCTGGTAAGAGGTAAGAAGAGATGTGTTCATGCAGCTATGAAAGTAAAAAAGTGAAGAAGAAGTTTGTGGAAGAACAAAGTAGAAGTTTGACATCCAATTGGTGTCAAGAAGTGGACGACTCTCTTGGGGTTACAAACATTTACCAACAAAAAGGATATTGTCTTAAAAGGTAGAAGAAAGTGCCATCTAAGTGTTGTAAAACATTCTCGGTCATTTTAATATTGTTAATTGAAGGTGCAAGTTTATTTCCCTCTTGATATAACCATATATAAATTATTACATTATTGTGGTTATAAGGTTATGAATATTTTCTAGACTATGTCAAGGACTAGGTGTATCACCACATGCTTACATGGTGTGCTTCTCTTTGAATAATAAAATAGTTTGTATTGTACGCAACTTCGAGTTCTATCACACCACGACAAATCAATCTAGCCATTACGAATAGTAATACCAAATTTTTTAAATTCTCACAAATTTATTTTTAAAAATGGACTTTATTTTTGGATTTGGAATATCAAAATTATCGTATGATGAATTTTTTTATTTTTCTGAAAAATTTTAAAATTTGATGAATAGTGAAAAATGATGCGTAATTGTTTAAAACATAATTTTATTTAAATAATTATTTATTTTATATAATTTTATTTTAAGTCAAAATTGATATATAATACATATATATGTTCAATATAATTCATTGGTTTCATTTTATAATAAAATTAGATGTATTAAATTTTTTAGAAACTTTGTACCGTCTTTTACCCACATTCCAGGAACATTTGTAAATTTGCATAAAATGCAACTTTACCGCTTCTCAAGATGGAATTTCAAAAATCCAAGAGACACGATTGACATCATTATATAAAATTTGGATCAAGAAGATGAAAATAATTATTGGTAAATAGTAACTTTTGAATTTAATTTACCACGGTTAAAAGTAAATAGGGTAATTAAAGGTAAAAAAGATATTACAATTACCCTAAAATATATCCTAATTCTATTGGATAATTTTATTTTGACAAAAGTCAAACTTTGGATTAAAATATGATCCTTTTGGTCCACTAGGATTAGATTTGGACATTTATTATTATTTTATTTAATGAAGAGTTAAAAGTGATTAATTCATAGATTAATAAATAAACCATTTTTAATTTGTGGTTATTAAAAAGAAAAATTCGACTATAAATATTCATTATAAGGATAATAATATTTACTATATAATGGTATTTTATTTATAATTTGTATACATTAAATAATTTAATTTATTTATGACACAATGCTGATGTAGTAATTACCTTATTAATTAATGATTAAAATAATTGATATTATAAATACCCAAATAATGTAAATTCAGTCTTATGATTCATTCGAAAAATTTTATAGGTTAATATAAAATGTTACGGTTTTTATAAAAAAATCGTAGTTATAATGTTGTTATGACTTTCACAAAAACAAAATACTAAATAATGTCTAAATTGACATAAATGTGTTTTTAAAACAAATACTATATTATTAATTTATTTAATATTCCAAGAATATAAGGTTAGGAAAAAGGACTTATATAAGGTTAGATATATCAATAATTAACCAGTTGGGGTACACTTTTTTTATTGTAATTTTATTATCCATTTATTATAATAATACATGGATACATGGTAAATGTCAAACTATTTAACTAAGAGTTAAAGGATAATTTTGTGAACTAGAACTATATAAAACATATTGGTTGAGAGTATTTCGAACCATACCCACCTTATCCTTGAAATAAATCTATTTAGAGCCATTATAAATAGAAAATTATTTTATAATAAAATAATATTTCGATCTTTTCCTAAGGTGATCGTCACCACTATTATAAAAGGTCACTTCCCCTTCTCTTAATTTCACACCACCAATGTCATTTGTCTCAGACAACCCCTGCCAAATTATCCTCCCAAATACCATAACATCATCATATAGGACTAAATTTGATCATAAATCCATCCTATGGAGCCCTGTTGATCAAATCAAAAGAAAGCACCCAAAAAAGAGGTAATAATTTCATCACCTATTTTAAATTTATCTTCTTCTTCCACATCCTATTTCTTTGTTATTTCCTTAAAAAAATTATAAATCCAGTACCTTATATATACTTGGATTTTATTATAAATATGTTACAACCATATTCATTATTTTATCTATCCTATGATTGACAATGTCTCCATACGTGTGTACGAACGTCTTACCGTATCCACGTCATGGTGTAGTTGTTATTCAACACTTCATTGTTTGGATGGGTATGATAATGATGTATAATTGATTTAAATAATAAATATAACTTGTTAACTATTCTTCATATATTATATAACATCCAATTATATATTATTTCACCATTAATTGAAAGATATTTTCCCTCGTGCGTATGTATGGATAACTGTCTCCCCAAACGCGATAAGATTCATTCCCCATCATAACCATTCATGAATAATTCTCATTTTATGATTAAAAATAATGTTTAAAAAATTAATATAAATCTGTATATTAATAAAAAAACCTTTTATCCACAATAAACATGGTTTATGTAACAAAACATATAAAGGAAAATGAATCAGTTATCATCCGAAACAATTATACTACTAAAACTTTAATAACAACTCAATATTAGAAGATCATTTATAATATAATATTTAGGTATATGGTTCATTTATAATTTAATAAAAATTATTAAACTATTATACAGAAGGTTAACATAACCTCAAACAACTCAATGGGTTTTTACGCATACTTCATTGATCATTTTACTCCATGATTATGTGTGAAATCGCTATTTATTTATTTATGTCGTAATTTACAATACCCTTTGTGTGGATATTCTTTTGATATAAAAAATAAATCTATTGATAAATTCTCATGTCATTGATTTGAACTTGATAAGGGTAATCTTAACTCAATTTCCATTCATTGAGTTAAAAATCCAATCATTGGTTTTGTTTTTACAAGAAAATGTGTGAATGTCCTCTAATTGATTTACACTAAATACCCAATAATATTGATTTTAATTATATTTTTCACACATAATTATGTTATTTATTTATCCTAAATCTAAGGATAAGTTCTTTTTAAGGGATTTCATCTCAATTTGTGTTCCATTGAGACTTCTTTGTTGTTATAGGCCATTTCACTTTTATATGGTGTAAATTCTGTTCTCTAAAATATTATATCATGAATCCCTTTATTCTCATGATATTATAAATTATTTATTACCTGTATTATTTGTATTCAAGTATCTCTCAATCGGTTAAGAACTCTAACTAAAATATAATTTTAAATGTTTTAAGGATTTATTCTTCTAAATATTTATCATTAATGTACATGTTTTAAAACATTATTTAAGGATTTATTTATATGGACATAAATGTTTCAAAATTAATATTCCTCTTGAAAGATTTAAACTAGTATTGGACACTTTGATTTAAAAATCTCTTTTAAACGACTTCTGGATAAATAGTCTGACATTTAAATGTTTTCACGAAAAAGGGGATATTTCTCTCAAATAGTTTTACTGATTATTTTCATCTATTTAAATATACCTCATTTCATTTTATTTTGCATAGATATTTATTTTTTCTACTAAAATATTCTATATCTTGTTGAATGAGTTATGTTTGACTTTTTATGTGCTCTCTTTATACCATTCATGGCACGTGGTTAAAGTATTGACATTTTGTATCCTAGTTTTAATATGAATATTTAGATTATGTTTCTCCCTTTTAATGTGAGGAATGAAATGGAATAAGTGATGGGTGGATCCCACTATATATCCTAGATGCATCGGTAGGTCTCATGAGACATATTATTGTCATCGCACAAGGCCTTGACAAAACCTTATTTGTAGTCTGGGCACGAGGCATTGATAATGTGGTCATGATGTCCGGAATTATGGATTCCATCAATATGAAATTGGTTAT
Source organism: Viscum album (assembly GCA_963277665.1). NCBI lineage: Eukaryota > Viridiplantae > Streptophyta > Magnoliopsida > Santalales > Viscaceae > Viscum > Viscum album. The sequence continues at coordinate 1,586,190,364 of OY728151.1, read as the reverse complement.
TGAGATTTCATGTGATTATTCTACTAGAAGAATATCCATGTGAATATGTAAATGGAATTATTTGATTTATATTTTTCATATTATGTTGATGTTTATTTTTAAATGTCTTTTGTTTAAGTCATATACATTGCCTTAAATATTTATGTTTATTTATGATAGTTTCTACTATATCGTTATCCTTACTAAGCATATGAGCCCACCCCATTCTTTTGTTTTATTTTTTCCAGATGTGAAGAATTATATTACAATCAACCTGTAGGAATAGGCTAAGGTATATAATATTTTTCAAAGGAGACACAATGTTGTTGTTTTTCATTTGATAATGTAATGTTAAACATATGTATATATCTTTTACTTCAAAGTCCAATAAACTAATTGATCTTTTTATACATGATTTATTATGATCATTCCAATGTTATATAATAATGCGCCTACTCTAGGTAACTAGGTTCAGGGCATTACAGATGGTTTCATAGGAATTTTAGTACTAACCTTGGAAACTAGATTTAGAAAAACTCTGATTATAGAACATTACCCTAAGAGATACTTTTAGGAATAGTATAGAAGAACATCATATAATTTTATTAATGTAGAGATTTTTTGAGTTTTCCCAAAAATACATCCCTGTCTGGAGACGAGAAGGTAGAGGTGGCTCTGCCACAGATGTAGCTAGGAGTGATAACTCTAACAAGGAGTTTTGGGCTTGACCCATGGTATCTTGGAACAGGAAAACAAGACTTGTTTCACTCTTTGTTAAAACACACTCATGCAGTATTCTTAGGATAATTAAAATTTTCGTTACAAACCGATTTTAAGGATTTTAATATAAAATTATAATAAATTACCATGGTTAATACTAACTTTATTTAGATTGAAGATAAGCTATCATGGTATTCCCAAAATGATTTTATGAATAACACTATGCTCATTTGTTTTAGTCAATGGTTTGATTCCATGGAATACATAGTGACATTGAAAATGATGTACAAGGTGGGAATGGTGGTGTAAATTTGAAACAAAATTGAATTTTGATATGAGTAAAATATATTGTGTTCATACCGAATGAGTTTTCCAAAAATATGATCAATAACATATACATTAACCAAATCCCAATCTCAAAAAAGAATATAATGGCAGAGAAAGATAAGAGACCTAGTAGTGGAGACCATGGAGAAATGAAAGATCAATTTCCATCATGTACGTAATATGGAAGGAGGCACCCAGGAAAGTGTCTCAATTGATCAAATAAATGCATTATGTGTGGAGAAGAAAGACATAAAGTAAATAATTTCTAAGGAAAAATGAAGTGAACAATGGAAGAAAATAAAAATGATCCTAATAATCCAATTACAATAATTTTCTATAAATTTAGGGGACCATGGAATTACTCTAGTCAATTCCCTATTCTATAGTACAACCTCTAGGTCAAGGAAGAACCTATGTGGAAATAAATGGATTGTAAAATGTTAAAAGATATTAATGATCTTTTTTGTGGGATTACATTCGAAGACTTTTATCATTTATTTGTAACCATGCAGTTTGTTATGTGAAAATTCTATTTGAGGGAGAATTATATTTTCATTTTTGGAAATAATTATAAAAAACCATTTGGGTTTATATGATCCTTGAATTGTGGAAATTATAGGTTATTAATTTTGGGGATGAAAATGTGATGTATGAGATAAAATTTATGGTCAAAATATGTTAGGTATATTTTTTAGTATTTTACCACATTTTTTGGAAGGTTATAAATTTAAATAGTTTTTGAAAAAGAACAACACATAGACTGTGTGAATACCACTCATGTCATACAATGATGCAGGAATCAAACCCACAAACTAGGTGTGATTGGGAGTTATCACCTACCACTGGACAACGTGAAGTCCAAGATAGTATGACTAATTATTTTTTTATATGATTTTATGGGTCGATAATATGTTTTTTTTGGGAAATTATGATTTATTAAATGGATATCCATAGTATAGGAAAATGATTTGGTGATTATGTGATAAAAGTAATTTTAGAAGACATTTTCTCTTTTAGGAACACTATCATCCTAAGGAAAATAGTATACTATGGGATTTAATTTGAGGAGTAATAATGGGTTTTTTTTATTTTTGGAAGAATATATGATTTTATTTTGAACATATAGTGACTTGGGTTATTTATGGAAACGACTAACTTATCGTAGAGAAAAAGTGATTTGGTTAATTACTTTAATGTATGTTACTTTAAGAGTTGTTTATGTTAATTGGAAATAAATATTAAGATTTATCATGGAAGACTATGTAAAAAATAATAATGAATTTTGGGTTTCAAACATAGTTTGGATTATTTTGAATAATTATAAGGAAATTTTTTATTGAATTGTATTTGTTGAACTTTTGGTATTGTTTGTTTAATTTTGGAAATTAAGATTAGTATTTCATTCCCTAAAGGATTATAATTTTTTGGGATCTTTGAACATTGAAATAATCATTTTGTTTTTGGTTAATCTCTAAAGATAAGGGAAATAAATAGTTCATACTTTGTGGATTATTTGATTCTTTAGGAGTTGATTCTATTGCATTAGTTGTGACCAAGTCATCTTCAATACTCGTTGTATGAAAACAAGAGAGTTAGTGTTAGAATTTATTAAAGGATGAAACTGTATTTGTAAAGTAATTATATCACATTATTTTCATATTCAATACCATTAATAAATTCCTCAAAATTATAAAACGGTACTTAAAACAAAAAACGTTGTCCGTTTACTTTTCCCACTGGGAAACTAATGACCATTTAAACCATAAAAAATTTATCGTCTTCTGGTAGTTAAATTTCTCATGATCAGGTTTTCTACCACCCTCCATCAGAACTTGATGGTTTGTTTTCTTATCCATATCAATGTTTTCGTACATGTAACCCTAATAAGAGTTATCTTGAGTGACCTTTTTATTTCTCTTTCTTTGTTTTAAAGTGATAGTAATGTTGACTCTTTTTCCGATGTGGGTTTCCAACAATGATGTTTTAAAATGTCAAACCCCTAGTTTTTGTTTCCAAGTATAAATTTAAGCGATGAAATTATTTGGAGGATAGAATGTGACACCCCAAGATTCCATGGCCCTCTTCTCTTTGAATAATATAATAGCTTTCACTATACGCAACATCAATTTCTAGCACACCATGAAAAATGAAACTAGCTGTTAGGAATAGTAATAACCACTTTCTGAAATTTTATAAATTTTATTTTTCAAAATGGACTTAATTTTTGGATTCGGGATATCAAAATTATCTTATGATAAATTTTAGGTATTTTTCTGAAAACATTCAATTTTTGATAAATAGTGAAAAACGATGCATTATTATTTAAAACATACTTTTTATTTAAATAATTATTTATTTTATTTAAATTAATTTTATGTAAAAATATAGAAATAATACATATATAAGTCCAATATAATTAATTAGAGTCATTTTATAATAATATTATATTTATAAAACTTTATTGAACCTTTTACCATCTATAACGACCCGACTCATTAGCAAAGGTACGAATCTTTATTTTTTCATTCGAATCATTTTTTTAAGATTTTTAATTTGGGTTACATCGAAAAGAAGGTCTTAGGAGTGTCCAGGGTTGGTTCGGAGCTCAGGAGATTGAGAAATGGACTTGCAGACAGTGGTGCACGGCCTGCGCATAGCCTACGCTTGGTTTTAGACAAACAGTGTGACCTTTGGTCTGGAGGCAGGGAGGTGCACACGGTTTGGGTAAACTATGTACCTAAACTGTGCAACCCTATTTTTGAGGTAGTGAGGTGCCCACAGTTTTCACACGGTTTGAGTATACCGTGCGACTAAACAGTGCGACCCCTTTCTGGGTGAAATTACCAATTTTCCCTTAATTTTTTTTAATGCCTCAAGCTTCACTCTTCCTCCTTCCTGTGGACAGAACAGAGGGGAGACCACTTTTGAGCTCGAAAACTCTCCTTCCTCTATTTTCATGGAGGATTCATCATCCTTCACCTAATTCATGATCCATCGGAAGCATTGGAAATTCCAAGGTAAGGCTTACCACACCTAGGATTCCTTCCTTGGGGAATCATGGTATTCATTTCGGTATTTTACCGCAGGCTCATATGCCCTATATTAAGGTAATTGGATTGAAACTCAGATATCTTCCAACCTACAGCAAATCAAAGGTCGGTATTATCTGAGCCTATGCCTATATCTCTAAGGTAGGTGGTCACGTGGTTTCCATTTTGGGTTATCTCCTTTTTTAGTTATTATCATCATGTCGGGGTTTGTGTTGGGCCAAACCCCTTAATTATAATGATTTATCCATATCTAAAAGACCCATGTGGTATAAGATTGATGAATCTAACCTTGTTAGGGTGTTTAGATTTGGTGTGGACTGGGATTGGTCAACCATAGGTGTTATGCCTTGATATTTGGACCTTTTTCACCTTTGGACCTTAACGTTATGTCTTGAATGGGAATTTTCCATGTTAGGCCAATGAGATGACTTCATTAGAGGTTGTCTATGATGAGATAGCCTTAACCCATGAATTAATTAAACTGTATGTTTCCTTGATATGTGATTATGTGATATTACAAGATGGAAACTCCTTGCATTGTTAATGTGATATGATATAAGATGTATTTCCTTATATATATGTGTGTGTGAATGGTTATGACATGCTGTGTCGACATGTTTGTGATAACCCATGTGTGGACGGCAATAATTCTTACCCCGTGCTAGATGAATCTCTGTGTGTGGGCGGGAATCATTCTTACCCCATGTATGATGAATCTTCGTGTGTGGGTGGGAGGAATTCTTACCCCATGCCAGCTGCACCATTGTTTAATGGGACAAGAAGAATTCATAAATTGTGCCTATATATCCTTTATGGGTGGGAGGAATTCTTCCCCACGTCATCTATGGTGCTTGTGGACGAGAGGAATTCAAACCTTGTGCAAGTGATGATTATACGTATTTGAGAAGCATGGAAGAGAGGCATGTTTACCTCATTCTAGTGATAACCTATATCTATGTACTTGTACCTCTGGTGATTGTTCAAATTACTATCCATGATCTGAAGCAGGTAGACCCACCAGGTGTCCTTCCGGAACATGACCGTGTGGTTTGTTTACTACTTTTCTTTACATACGTGCAGTTTACCACTCACTATTTATTTTTTGAACACCTGTCTGGTTTTGGTTGTTTCCTACTGAGACTTGTCTCACACCCTCCCTGGCGGCCTCCATGACACCCGTGCAGACTTTAATGCTGCAGGTACTAGTAGGGGTAAGGGTCTTGCGTTAGGTTGATGATGATATATATATATATATGTTTTAGCTGGAGTTCTAGAGCAGAGGACCAAGCTTGGCTAGAGATCCTTGTGGACTACTTTTGTTCTCTTTTTTTATTACTTTATATCATTGTTTCTATCTATTTATACTATATCAGCATGCCACACATCCTTTTTGTATTAGACAATGCCTATGTGTATTTTTTATATCTATTCGAGTTTTCCTTTTTTTTGGTTGTATGTTTCCTTCTTCTCCTATTTATCCATCATTGTGATTCCGCTATTTTTATTACATTGATGTGATACTATTGTTTTCTCTGACATTGGTTTGTAGTCTCCCACCTGATTTACCATTACACCCCTATTAGTAGTCGGCAGCCCCTGTCCTATGGGGAGACGAGCCAGGGGTCATGTGGCCAACCGGTCTCGGGGCTCAGGTTGAGGGTCATCCAGGTCCAGGACGTCACAAAGTTGTTTCATAGGTTTCTTTATATCTAGATTTACTATTTGGAGATGGTAGACTTGGATATTGAGGACGCTTAGGGAAATAGCCATGAGTCGTGCTTGGTTGTCACGAACCCATGTACAGGGTATGGGTCATGATTCCTATTTTATGTATTTATTGATTCTGCTATTTACTGTTTATACCATTTCACAGTTGGGTGATTCACATGTTTTTTGATGTTATTGAGATTTTCAATGTTGGAATTTGGATTTCAGGGTTCGACCTGATGAAATGAGGGTTATGTGTTAGAACATGCATCACGATAGGCACAATATGATTTGTCCATGCGTCTTTCCATGCCACATTTAAATTTTCAGTGAGCATTTCTTGTTATTTGTTTCCATGCCTTGTTAATATTTGGGAAACAATGATAACCCTTCATGAAGGTTGTGAATTGAAGAATGATGTGGATTTAGTTGGTGTCACTCATTGTTCCATATGGTGTATGGGCCCTTGTGGATCAGAAAATGACATTCCAACTAAACCAATTACTTTCTTTAAAGGAAATTCAAATACTTTATTAGCATAAGTAAACGAGAAATGACATCCAAGTGTGTGTCGTATTTCAATTCATAAGTATTATGGTCCCTTATGGGCTCGGAAATGCCATGTCATTGGATTCAGTTAAATCTAAACAAATGCAGGTTTTAATAAGTTTTTCATATGGGTGTGGATTGGTGATCTTAGTGGTAGGAAGGCTTAGTATCTGTACTAGCTTCTAGGGTTCAGCCTTTAATTTTTAGGTTTCTTCTTTTGAGACATTTGTTTGGCATTGTAGAACTATGCCTCCAAGACATCCTTGAGTCACGAAAGTTGAAGGTAGTGGCGATCACATTCCTGAGGTGGCGGGCCCTGAGCTGCCAGTTGATCTCCCTGTCAAGCCACATGTGGATCCACTGTTGGAACCAGGCGTGAAGCAGAAGCCCCAAAAGGTTGGTTTTTATATTTTTTCTTCTATTGTACGATGTGAAGATTCCGACGTCGGTGAAGAGAAGCCCAATTAAAGCTGACGACCACGCGTGAAGGGTTTTATGCACAAACATAAACCGTAAAATAAATGGTTGAGATTCGAATCCACGCACGACGTCTAATCATCGTTGGCGATCATTGCTCCATGAATCCGAAGTCGAAATCCTCTAGATCATCCACACGAGCTTCAAGTAATCCGCAGGAGTTCCGTTCATCGTAGTCTGGGTGCTAGAGCTAAAAAAAAGATGATCCCTTCGACATTCCAACGATCACTGCATCTCTTCGCTAGCGATGCCCGAGCGAGAGCTCCATCCGAGCTCCTTGGATCCAGAGTATCTCTCTCTAGAGTATGGGTGATAGGATAGGAGAGATAATATCCATGATTAATCATTCTAAATCCCCTCTCCTATAATAATTATAGTTGTTAATTAATTACCCAGAATTGCCAACTCGACCCTCGAATAGTTAACGCACTATAAAAAACATTTATGACTACTAAACTGAGTCTTAAATAATATTATCATTTATTTATAATATATTAAAATATATTATGGGATAATAATTGAGTCATTAACTCGAATCATCACTCCCATAAATATTAATTTATCATTGAATAATTAAATATGCTTCAATTAATATTTTTCATGAATTTACATAAAAATGTAAATACATTTATTATATAAATTCAATACTCATTATTCTAAACTCGAATAATTTGAATTTAATTATTTCATTGTTGATTGTTAAAATTTGGACAAATCCCGGACCCCTGTGTCAGTGCCCACCATGTCCAAAACTCATATTCAAGTGAATACGGCAGATTCATCAATACGCTATTGTGTGTGACCCTCTAGGCCAGTATTTCGACAGCCGTGAATAGTATTCACAAACCAAGAATGGGATCTAGAAACCCATCATGACCCCTGAAGAAATAGGGATTTTCACAACAGCAATAACCTACCTATGAACATGCACTGTGTAATATAATATCTTTATCTGTAATATGTCATAGAGTAGAACGCACTCATGTGTCATCACCCTTTTATTTCTTTATAGTTTGTGGATGTAACGGGACTAATTTACCCTTCACTTCCATGGAAATGTTATTATAAAGGTATTGTCATCCATATCAACATGGCCTAAGATTTATTACTTCCATAACCCTGAAGCGACAAATTCTTTCTTGACCATTCAACCAATGCCATACCACCAACGACACACCCAACAAAAACTACCTCACCATGAATTATTTTCCAAGGATTTCATCTTTCATCAAAGTATGCAATCAAATGAAATACATTGGTAATGATCTCAAGTCATGAGACCATTACCCATGATTTTATAAAGGAACATCCAATGACACCTGAAACATGTGGAGTTCCTATTTGCGGGTCAGTCCTCGTAATCTCTCTACTAGAGATCTCCAAGTGCGAACATCATGAGAAGAATTATCAATGCTTATGAGCCCCCTGCACCTGATAGTCAAACATCTACTTTGTCCAATCAGTAAGATTTATCTAGACTATATAACATACATTTAATATTAACGTCATAGTATCTAGAGGTTCTCATTAAAGCATGGGATCTGCTATAAACTTTCGATACGAAAATTAATCTTTGGACATTACTGTTTAAATAGTGGACACAGAAAATTCTACACAATAATGGTAAGATGACATCATGAATTTCTTACTATATACAGGATATGGTAATCAAAAGCTCTGAATAGTTGGGTCCAGGGAACCAACTATTTCAACATACTCTTGCTATTAATGAGATGGGCACTGATTCCCAGTTCCGTGAGAGCTTCTTGCATATGATGCAGATTATGCTTGGTGGAGCGCGACCTGCCCCGAGTATGGTATAGTTGACCCACGAGATTCAGTCATATCATAATCCTACATTTACGAGAGATGGAGTCACACTTGTAGCAGAGTCCTGGTTGGAAGATATTCTGACCATCTTCCAGCTCCTTGAGACACCTCCAGAGCAGAGGGTCAAGATCACAGCTTATATGCTACGTGGTTCATCCAGGAGGTGGTGGGATGTCATCACCCAGGCGGGAAAACAAAGTGATATGATCTAGAATGATTTCCGGACTGTCTTCTACGATTATTTCATTCCCCAGACATTGAGGGCTGACAGAGCTAGCGAGTTTATGAATCTGCAGCAAGGGACCATGACAGTCACAGAATATACATCCTGTTTCACTGAGTTACATTGTTTTGTTCCTACCATAGCTGCTGATGATCTCACGGCCACTAGGAATTATATGGATGGGCAGTGTTACGCCATCCGGTCACAGGTTAACGTGATCAGGTTGATGACCATTTTAGAAATTGTCAAACAGGATTTGATCACAGAGAGTAATTTGAGTGAATCAGACAGTTCGAACAATGGAAGTTCGACAACTAAGGGTTCTAGTGGATCTAATTCGGGGAAGAAATGGTGGTCAGACCCTTTTCTTAGGTGGTACTCTAATCTATCACCAAGGTGGCGTTCCAGGACATTTGAGGAGGAAGTGTACTAGAAATCCAGTGGAGTGCAGAGGTTGTGGTAGGTTGGGTAACCACCACCATTTCTGCAGGACTTTCCCCCAGGGCCTAGGGAGTTGGGATCTGTACCTACTCCATGATATGGTGCTGGATCGACAGGATCATGTTAGTCAGGTGGCTGGAATACCATCAGTTGATCAGGCCGTGGCGGCAGTCGGGGCAGAGGCAATCAGGTGTATAACTCTCCGCACTAGCAGGGTGGGTCCGCTCAAGGTAGTCAGGCTATGACTCAGGGCCGTGGTACCAGACAGTTGTATGAATTCAAGCCTATGCCATAGGAGCAGTACGCTGGACCATCTATTTTATGAGGTATGATTCTAGTTTCCTCTACGTTAGTATATACTTTTTTTTTGAAAAAGGTGCTTCTCACTCTTTTATATCATAGGTGATTATTGGAATTTTTGGCCTCAACATACAGTCATATCATGTCATGATCACGTTAGATACCCCATTAGGTATCAGTTTAGAGGGAATTAATATTTTTCAGAATTCTCCCCTCTAGGTGGGCAGTTACCTTTTCGTGTAAAACCTGTATGTTCTGGATATGACAGGTGTTGATGTAATAGTCGGGATGGACTGGTTAGTTCCCTATAGAGCCTGGATTGACTTCTATCGTCATAGGGTGGCGTTCACGTCACCAGAGGGCGACATGCATATGCATCAGGGAGAATGGGATCTTAGTGCGACACGAGCAGGACCAGAACACCAGATCTTACGTGGTGTCATGTCACATGTTGCCAGTCTTTATCGTGATGACCAGGGGTTAAAAACCTCTGTTTGACCTCTGGTTGTAGAGAATTTCAGTGATGTCTTTCCTGATGATTTCTCAGGTCGACCACTTGTGCAAGAGGTGGAGTTTACAATTGATCTTATACCAGGATTAGCACTAGTGACCATTCCTCCATATAGGATGGCACCTAAAGATCTTATGGAACTCAAGATTCAGATGGTGGACCTAGAAGAAAAAGGCTTTATATTTCCCATTACATCTCCTAGGGGATCACCGGTTCTCTTTGCCAAGAAGGAAGATGGTACCCTTCTTTTTTGTGTGGATTATCATAAGTTAAATCAGGTGAATATTAATAATCGGTAACCTTTACCTCGAATAGACGACCTCAATGATCATCTTCAAGGATCTAAGGTGTTTTAAAAGATAAATTTGTGGTCGGGCTATCACCAGGTGCATGTTAAGACTTAGGACATACCTCGAATGGCGTTAAAGAGATGGTATGCTCTCAATGACTACCTAGTCATGTTGTTTGGTATTACGAATTCACTTTCATTGTTTATAGATCTCATGAATCAGATTTTTCACAAGTACTTTTATTATTTTATGGTTGAATTTGTGGACGATATCTCAGTCTAGTCACACTCGATACACGACCATGCAACCCATCTTGAGATTGTGATGAATACACTAAGAGAGAATCATCTTTATGCTATGATCAGTAAATGTCACCTTTGGATAAATAAGGTTCACTTCCTGTGTCACATTATTTCAGAGTCAAAAGTTTCAGTTGACCCGGAGAAGGTGAGTGCTGAAATTTCTTGGGTGAAACCAAATAACATATTTGATATCATGAGTTTCATGGAGATTTTAGGCTTTTATAGGTGGTTCATTCAGGACTTTTCATGCCTAGAATCACCGCTTATGTATTTGACCAAAAAGTGGGTGATATTCGATTGGATAGAACCTTGTGAATTAGCTTTTCAGGAACTGAAGGGCAGAATAACTTCAGCACCGATACTGATCTTATTGGAGCTAGGCAGAGCATATAAGGTCTATTGTGACGTGTCAGGTGTCGGTCTTGGAGCTGTCTTTTTTCTGGACTAGAGAGTCATTGTGTATGGTTCTCGTAAGTTAAAGGCTCATGAACGAAATTATCTAACGCATGACCTCAAGCTCGCAGTGGTTGTACATGCCTTACGCTATTGGAGAAACAATTTTTTCAGTGGGAATTTTGTGGTATTCACTGACCACAAAAACCTCATATATATCTTCACTCTGTGAGATCTAAATCTTAGGAAACGCAGGTGGGTCGAGTACCTTCAATCCTTTGATTTAGAACTAGCCTACACTCCTGGTAAAAGAAATTCAGTAGTCGATGTGCTGATTCAGAAAACTCAATCGCAAGTGGTTCGGGAATCTAATGAGGAGTGGAAACTGATGGCCTTATTTTTGGAGATACACGTTGAGGATCATGAGGGTCAGGGACAGACTGTTCTCTCAGCCTTAGTGGTGAAATCTACTCTTTTGGAACGGGTCATGGCAAGATAGTTATCAGATCTAGAAGGCATTGTTCTACGAGAAAGTGTCGTTGATGATGCCCCTACAAATTGGACTGTGGATGAAGGTGATACTCAATTGTTTCGTGGGCGTTTATTGGACCCATAAGACATCAGAGAGGAGATGATGGGGGATTTCCCTACCTCAGCATGGGTAGTTCACCCAGGATTAACCAAAATGTATTGTGATTTCCAACTATAGAACTGGTGTCCTAGCATGAAGCAGGAGATATCTGGTTTTATCACATGTTGCTTCACCTGTCATTAGGTGAAGGAAGAACATCATCATCTGGAACGGCTTTTTCAGTCTTTTTCCATTCTGGAGTGGAAATGGGATGATGTTTCTATAGGATTTGTAACCAGTTTACCCAGGTCACCTTGTGGTAATGATATAGTATGGGTTATTGTCAACCGTTTGATGAAGTTCACACATTTTTTACCTATGTGGGAGACCTTCATAGTTGATGATTTGGGAAGACTGTATGTCAAGGAAATAGTGTGCCTTCATAGAGCACCTCGTTCTGTTGTCTCGGACAGAGATCCTCATTTTAAATCTTCGTTCTAGCAGGGTTTATAAAAGGCCATGGGTACGCATGTAATTTTGAGCATGGCCTATCACCCACAGACTGATGGACAGGCCGAGCAGACTATACAGGTACTAGAGGAAATGTTACATGTATGTGTTCTCAATTTAGGATGTTTAGGGGAGAAACAAATTCCGCTTGTTGGATTCAGTTATAACAATAGATTCCAGGCTACCATTGAGATGGCTCTATATTATGCATTATATGGTAGGCCTTGTTGCTCACCATTGTGTTGGCTTGAAGAAGAGGAGGCATCGGTTCTAGGACCATGTCTTTTGCAGGAGACTACAGAGCTGATACAGCTTATTAGGAAGCATATGTAGACAGCTCAGTCTTGACAACAGTCCTATGCTAACAAGCACCATCGACCTATTGAGTTCGAGTTTGGGAACCGGGTTTTCATGAAGGTCTCACCTTGGTTGGGGTGAAGACGTATACCGAAGAGGGTAAGCTTTCTATGAGGTTCGTAGGACCCTTTGAGGTGATGAAGCGGATCAGACCAGAAGCTTACCAGCTTGAACATCTACAAAGATATCAGGCCATGCAAGATTTTTTTCATGTATCTCGCCTATGCTGATACTTTTCAAATCCGACTCATTTTTTTCAGCCTAGTGAGGTTGAACTGGTTGTGGAAGCTTCATTTGAGGATTATCCAATGTGAATTGTTGACTGGAGTGTGAAGACACTCTGTGGCGGGTCTGTTACTATAGTACGGGTGCTATGGCCTCACAGCCGGGTACAGGACGAGACCTGGGAGCGAGAGGACAATATACTTTCTCAATGGCCAGAGCCTTTCGTTGATGACACATCAGTTCCATCGTAAGGCCAACTTGGGGATGAGTTTTTTTAAATAGTGGAGGTTGTAATGACCCGACTATTTGGAAAAGGTACGGATCGTTATTTTTTCTTTAGAATAATTCCATTAAGCTTGTTATATTTGGTTAACACCCTAAGGATGGTTCGGGGAGTGTCTGGGGTTGGTTCGGAGCCCGGGAGATTGAGAAATTGATTTGCAGACCGTGGCGCACAGCCTGCGCATGGCGTGTGCTTGGTTTCAGACAAACTATGCGGCCTTTTGTCTGGAGGTAGGGAGTTGTGCATGATTTTCACACAGTTTGGGTAAATCATGCTCCTAAACCATTCGAACCTATTCTAGAGGTAGTGAGGTGCTCACAATTTCCGTAGGGTTTTAGTAAACTATGCGCCTAAACTGTGCGACCCTATTCTGGGTGAAATTACCATTTTTCCCTTAATTTGTTTTAAAATCCTTAAGCTTCCCTCTTCCTCCTTCACACAGACAGAATAGAGGGGAGCCCTATTTTGAGATCCAAAACCCTCCTCCCTCTATTTTCTTGTTGGATTCATCGTATGGAACTAGATTCTTGATCCATTAGAAGCATTGGAAGGGCCAAGGTAAGTATTACTACACCTAAGCTTCATTCCTCAGTGTATCTTGGTATTCATTTCCCTATTTTACCGTTGGCTCATATGCCCTATTTTCAAGGCATTGGACTGGAACTCAGATCTCTTCCAACCTACTGCGAATCTGAGGTCGATATAAAGCAAGCCTATGCCTGTTGATCTAAGGTAGGTGGTCACATGGATTCCATTTTGGGTTTTCGACTTTTTGAGTTATTATCATCGTGTCATGGTTTGACTTTCGCCAACCCCCTTAATTATAATGACACCTTCAAATATAAATGACCCATGTGGTATGAGATTGATTAATCTAATCTTATTAGGGTGTTAAATTTGATGTTGACCGATAGTGGTTAGCCATAGGTGTTATGCCTTGATATATGACCCTTTTTCACCTTTGGACTTTAATGTTTTGTCTTGAAAGGTCATTTTCCATGTTGGGAAAATGAGATGACTTGGATAGAGGTTGGCTAGGATGAGATAGCTTGAACCCTTGAACGAATTGAAATGTATGTTTCCTTGAGATGTGATTATGTGATATTACAAGATTGAAATTCCATGATTTGTTAATGTGATATGATATAAGATGGATTGCCTTATATATATTTAGGTGAATGTTTATGCCCTTCTGTGTTGACATGTTTGTGATAACCCATGTGTGGGCGGGAAGCATTCTTACCCCATTCCAGATGAATCTCCATGTGTGGGCGGGATGCATTCTTACCCCATTCTAGATGAATCTCCGTGTGTGGGCAGGATGCATTATTACCCCATGCCAGCTAAACCTTTGTGTAAAGGGATGGGAAGCATTTATAACTCATGCCTATATAAACTTTATGGTAGGGTGGAATTCATCCCCACGCTAGCTACGGTGCTTGTGGACGAGAGGCATTCATACATAGGGCCAGTTATGATTATACATATGTGAGAATCATGGAGAGAGGCATGTTTACCTCATTCCAGTGATAACCTATATCTTTGTACTTGTACCTCTGGTGATTTTTCACATTACTAGCCGTGATCTGAAGTAGGTAGACCCGCCAGGTGTCCTTCCGAAACCTGAGTGGGCGGTTTTTTTATTATATTACATTACATACGTGCAGTTTACCACACACTGTTTTTTTTTCGTAAACCTATTTGGATTACACGTAGACCCCATTAGTGGTGGCCTACTGAGACTTGTCTCACACCCTATCTAGGAAACCTCATTGGCACCCGTGTAAACATTACTACTGTTGGTACATGTAGGCGCAAGGGTCCTACATCAGGTTGTTGATATATATATATGTATATGGTATAGATGGACATCCAGAGCCGAGGACCGAGCTTGGATTGAGATAATCATGGAATACTTTTTTTGTCTTTTTGTATTACTATATAGCATTCATGCCAGCTACTTCTACTGTATCATCATGACACACATCCTTTTTGTATTAGTAATTTCCTATGTGGCTTTTGTATATCTATCATGGTTTTCATTATTTCTGTTGTTTGGTTGTATGTTTCCTTCTTCTTCTGTTTATCTATTAGTTGTGCTTCCACTATTTTTATTACCTTGATGTTATACAACTATGTACTCTAACATAGCGGTATAGTCTCCCCACTGATTTACCATTACACCCTCACTGCTAGTCGGCATCCCCTGGCCTATGGGGAGATGAGCCAAGGGTCATGTGGCCAACCGGGCTCTGGGCTCGGGTTGAGGGGAAGTTTGGTCTGGGACGTCACAAGGTGATATCAGAGGTTTCTTTCCTTCTTTCTTTACTATGTGGCGATGATAGACATGGAGAATGAAAACACATAGAGACTTAGCCATGAGTCGTACGTGGGCGTCGTGAACCCATGTACGGGGTATGAGCCTAGTTTACTATATTATGTTGTTATTGATTCTGCTATGTATTGTCGATACCATATCACTGATGGGTGTTTCACATTTTTTGTGATGTTATTGAGATTTTTAATGTTGGAATTTGAATTTCAGGTTATGACCAGATGAAATGAGGGTTATGCATTAGAACATGCATCACGATAGGCATAATATGATTAGGGGATGCATCTTTCCATGACACATTTGAATTTTCAAAGAGCATTGGTTGTTGTTTAATTCCATGCCTTGTTAATATGTGTGAAACTATACTAACCCTTCTTGCAAGTTTTGAATGGAGGAATGATGTGGTTTTACTGGGTGTCACTCTTTGGTTCATAAGCTGTATAGGCCCTTATGGATCAGAAAATTACATTCCCACTAAACTAAACACTTTCTTTAAAGGAAATAAAAATACTTGTTTAGCATAAGTTAATGATAAATTACATCCAAGTGTGTGTCATCATTCAGTTCATGAGCAGTATGGGCCCTTATGGGCTAGGAAATTCCATGTCACAGAATTCAGTTAAATCTATACAGTTGTTGGTTTTACTATGTTTTTCATACGGGTGTGGATAGGATATCTTAGGGGTAGGAAGGCATAATACATGTCCTATCTTATAGAGTTTAGACATTAATTTGTTGGTTTATTCTTTTGAGATGTTCTTTTGGAATTGTAGCACTATGCCTCTGAGACGTCCTCATGTTGCACGTGCTGAAGGTGGTGACGATCACGTTCCTGAGGTGGTGGGCCTTGAGCTGCCAGTTGATCTCCCTGTCGAGCCACATGTGACTCCTCTTCAATTCATGAGATGGGATCTGATGCCCAGTTCGTTGAGAGCTTCTTGCATATTATGCAGAGTATGCAAGGTGGAGTGAGACCAGCCCCGAGTATGGTAGAGTTGACCCGTGAGTTTCAGTCATAGCAACCTCCAACAATTATAGAATATGGAAAACCACATGCTGCAGAGTCCTGGATAAAAGCTATTATGACCATCTTCGAGATCATTGAGATGCCTCTAGAGCGGAGGGTCACGCGCAAAGTTTATATGCTATGTTGTTCATCCAGGATGTGGTGGGATGTCATCACCCTTTTGGGACATCAGATAGATATGATCTGGACTGATTTCCAGACCGTCTTCTACAAATATTTCTATCCCCAGACTTTGAGGGATGACAGAGCAAGGCATTTTATGAATCTATAGCAGGGGACCATGAAAGTCGTGGAATATTCATCATGTTTCAACGAGTTATAGCATTATGTTCCTACCCTAGCTGCTGATGATCTCACGACCACTATGCATTTTGAGGATGGGTTGTTTTATGCCATCAAGTTGTAGGATAACATGTTTAGGATGACGACCATTTCAGAAATTGTCTATCAGTATTTGATCACAGAGATGAATTTGAGTGAATCGGATAGTTTGAACCAGGGAGGTTCATCACCTAGGTTTTCTATTGTATCTAATTCGAGGATGAAGCGGTGTTTTGAGTAATATCATGGTGTTAGTGGTGGTCAGACCCTTTTCTCAGGTGGTACTCCGATCTGTCACCAATGTGGGGTTCCATGACATTTGAGGAGGCAGTGTATGTGATATCTAGTGGAGTGCATGAAGTTGTGGTATGTTTGGTCATCTCCACCATTTTTGAAGGACTTTTCCCCCAGGTCCTATTGAGCAGGGATCTGTACGTACTCAACGATCCAGTGCTAGATTGGCAAGATCACATCAGTCAGGGGGGTGCAATACCACCGACCAATCTGGTCGTGGCGGTAGTCGAGGAAGAGTTAATCAGGTGTATTACTCTTAGCACCAGCACGGTGGGTCTGTTCAAGGTAGCCAGGATGTGAATCAATGCTGTGGTACCAGACAGTTGTATGCAGTCGATCTTAGGCCACAGGAGAAGTACGTCGGACCATCTTCTGTACGAGTTACGATTATAGTTTCCTCTATGTCAGTATGTTCATTGTTTGATATGGGTGCTTCTCACTCTTTTATATTGGATGTTATTATTTTAAGTTTGGGCCTCGATGTTGAGTCATATCATGTCATGATCACGTTAGATACCCCATTTGGTATTTGTTCAGAGGGAATTTGTCGTTGTCATAATTGTCGTCTCGATGTGGGTTGTTACCTTTTCATGTGGAACCTGTATGTTATAGATATGACATGTTTTCATTTAATAGTCGGGATGGACTGGTTAGTTCCCTATAGAGCCCAGATTGACTTCTATCATCGGAGGGTGGAGTTTACATCAATAGAGGTTGACACGCATATGCATCAGGTAGAATGGGATCTTAGTGTGACATGATCTGGACCGGAACACCATATCATTATTGGTGTCACGAAACAGGTTTCTAGACTTTATCTCTATGACCAAGGGTTACAAACCTCTATTTATCCTCCAGTGGTGGAGCATTTTCGTTGATTTATTTCCTGATGATTTCTCAGGTCTACCTCCAGTGCGAGAGGTGGAGTTTACTATTGATCTTATACCAGGAGTAGCACCAGTCACCATTCCTCCTTATAGGATGGCACCTAAGGAACTTCTGGAACTCAAGAGTCAGCTGGGGGACCTAGAAACAAAAGGAATTATACTTCCCGGTACTTATTTTTAGGGATCACCAGTTCTCTTTTCCAAGAAGGCAGATGGTACCCTTCATATTTGCATGGATTATTGTAAGTTAAATCAGCTGTCTATTATGAATCAGTATCCTTTACCTTGAATTGAAGACCTCTTTGATCAGCTATGATGATCGAAGGTGTTATCAATGATATAATTGAGGTCTGGCTATCCCCGGGTGCATGTTGGGAAATCAGACATACCTCTCATGGTGTTCAGGAGCAGTCATGCTCATTATGAGTACCTAGTCATGCCGTTTGGGCTTACGAATGCACCTGCAGTGTTTATGGATCTCATGAAACATATTTTTCACCCATAACTTGATTCCATTGTGGTTGTATTTGTGGAAGATATATTAGTATATTCACACTCGAGACACGGCCATGCCACCCATATTGAGATCATGCTGAATACACTAAGATAGCATCAGCATTATGCTATTCTTAGTAAATCCCATCTTTGGATAAATAAGGTTCCCTTCCTAGGTCACATTATTTCTGAGTCTGGAGTTTCAGTTGACCCTGAGAAGGTTAGTGCTGTATTATCGTTAGATCATCTCAATAACCTCTTTGATATCAGGAGTTTTTTCGGGCTTGCGAGCTATTATAGGAAGTTCATTCAGGACTTTTCATTCTTAGCAGCACCGCTTATAGCATTGACCAAAAAGGCGGTGAGATTTGAATGGTCAGAACCTTGTGAAGTAGCTTTTCCAGAACTGAAGGGCAGACTAAGTTCAGCACTGATACTGATCTTGCAAGAGCCAGGAAAAGCTTATATGGTCTATTGTTACATGACAGGTGTCGGGCTTGGAACTGTCTTGATGTAGGATGAGTGAGTCATTGCGTATGGTTCTCGTGAGTTAAAGTCTCATGAAAGGAATTATCTGACGCAAAACCTCGAGCTCGTAGCTGTTGTACTTTCCTTACTATATTGGAGACACTATTTATTGGGAGTGAATTTTGTGGTATTAAATAACCACAAAACCCTCAAATATATCTTCACTCAGTGGGATCTAAATCTCAGTCAATGCATGTGGGTCGAGTACCTGCGATCAGTTGATTTCGAACTGGCCTAGACTCATGGGAAATGAATTTCAGTAGCTGATTCGCTAAGTCGAAAAACTCAGTCACAATTGGTTCGGGAATATAATGAGGAGTGGAAGCTGATGGACCTATTTTCAGAGATGTTCATTGAGTTTTAGGAGGGTCATGGTCAGACATTCCTCTCTTCCTTTGCGGTGACATCTACTCTTTTGGAACTGGTCATGGCAAGACAATTATCAGATCTGTTATGCCTTGTTCTACGAGAAAGTGTCATTGTTGATGACTCTACTGATTGGACCATGGATGAAGGTGATAATGTCACGACCCGCCCTCGGGGCCCGTGCCGTGACTACCCCAAGCCCACCTTCCATAGGCCAGGGGCTGGCGACTAGCACCAAGGCGTAAATCCCAACAAAAAGGGAAGGCATTACCTTTGAAAAGTAAACAAGCACCACAGAGTAAGCAAGCGGAAAAGTAAACACTAAGTATGAACAAAGTACAACTGAAAGTGCGGAAAATTAAATGGGCCAGTATACAAACCCAAACTGAAAGTAAAGTACAACACGGAAGGGAAAACAGCAACTGTAAAGTAAAAGCCGCTACACCAAGCTGTCCACTGGAAATCCCACCTGAAGGGTGGGTACAGATAGCTCCACTGCTCCACGGGTCCCGTCGTCCGCTCCGAGTACGTCCCGCCCAATGGTCCTCCTCCAGGTACCGTCCTGCTCTGCACACCTCAACCACGATCAACGCTTTCCGTCGTCAGCAACCAACACAACGTAGTGCGGGCATAGCCCGTGCAGGGGTGAGTATAAGCTACTCAGTAGGGACCCCGAGACCCCTGAAGGTCTCCCAAAATCCACAAAGGATAAAACACAAAGGAAGATACAATCACGAAGTAAAAACCGACACTGCTTATGTATATGCCCATACATATACCTAAGTCATCAATTCCAATACGCTCCAACCTTCAAGCCCAAGTACAAATCAGTCCACACGGGAAAGTAAACGTATTGCACACAGGAAAGCAAAACGAAATCCACACAGGATAGCACAACACAATCCACACAGGAAAGCAATAGGATCCAGCTCACACAGGTATACTTTTTCGAAGGGCGTTAAAGATGATCTCTGATCCATCTAAGTTGTCGGACCCACGAAAGATCGATAGGTAACTAAACCCCGCAAAGACCCACACAGGATCGGGCCCACATAGGACCTGTAGGTGCTGGTTCACACAGGACCGCTGAGCGCAAAGACCCACACAGGATCGGACCCACACAGGATCGGGCCCACACAGGACTTGTAGCACTGATCCATGTAGGATCGCTGAGTGATGTAGTCGTCGTCGTCGAATCCACTAAGGATCTCTGTACTTTCGTTGTCGCAGTCACAGTAGCAGTAGCAGTAGCAGTAGCAGTAGCAGTCACAGTCGCAGCCAGCACTAGGGTTCCTGCACACAGCAAGCTCATTCAAGAGGGTCCGCTCCACGAGCCGAGAGGACGATACATCAACTGTCACAAGGTCCAGATTTGATGTATCCAAAAGTTCTGTATCGCCAACAGGAACTAAACTCAACAGACGGCGCGTCGATCGGACGCCCGGTCTGAGAGTTATTGGCTTTTTCGTCCCAGGGGTCTGGTTGGTTTTTAAGGAAAAACCAACCCAACCGTACTACACCTGCGTCCAAACCTCGGGCGGAGTATTCCAAAAGATCCGTCTCACAAAGAGGAACCCAAAAAAGCTGATGTCACATCAATCGGACGTCCAAAGCTTAAGATATGAGCATTTCCGCTTCGAGGGCCCGGTTGGTTTCCTGTACGAACCAACACGGCCAAACTCAAAGTATTCTGAAACCTTGAGTGCGATATACCGAATCGATCGTCTCGATCCAAGGATCGCATCTCCGATGAATGTTCGTCAATCGGAGGTCTGTTGCTCATGTTTTGGCCAAATGACCAAAGTCGATTCGAAAACGGGGGGTCCGGGTCCGGGCCGACCCGACCCGACCTGGGTCTGACCCGGCCCGGCCGGCGGCGTGGCCCGGCGCGGCGGCGCGGCCCGGCTGGCGGCGGTGCGTCCTGGGCGCCGCTCGGGTGCCACGCGCGGGGGGCAAAGCCCCCGCCTCCTCTGCTGGCGGCGCGGCTGAAGTCGTGCCTTTGATGAACGCCCCCCCCCCCCCCCACGTGGGGGCCTGCTTTTGAGAAAAAGGGGGGGGGCGCCTGCCCCCTTTGTGAACCCCCCCCCCCCTCTTAATGGGGGGGCATTCAAGTTGGCCGGAGGAATTTAATTCCCCCGGTTTTTCCCCTTCCGGCCGGCCCGACTTGGCCGGCCGGTTCTTTTTCAACTGGACCGGAAAAGCCGGTCCCCTTCCAGCTTCCGACACCGGCGGCCTGGCTAGCCGCCGGTCTTCCCGTTCCGCCGCGGCCCGGAACTGGCCGTGGCCTTCGTCATCCGGCACGGTGCGACGGAAACGCGCCCCTCCTCCATGGCCCCGCTCCGGCCGCGGCGCCTTCGGTTTCCTTCGATGCGGCGTGACGGCGTCGCGTTCTTGATAAACTTTCCGCGGCGCGGCGCGACGGCACCGCGCAACTATAGCCGTGTCATTCCCGCGTGGTGTGACGTCACCATGCCATCACGTTCATCCACAAGAAAATAATAATATTCAAGAACAAAGGAGGGGGGATTCGGTCGTGTTTGTGCGGTCCGGCCCCCCTCTCATTAGACGATAACACATAAATATTTATCCACAAGATTTTCATACTAGAACCAAGAACGAGAGTAAATGAATAATCAACAACAAACCCCTACCTCGGTTTCAAGATCGATGATCATCAACGACCCGCAGAAGATGCGTCGCGGTGGTCGGCGTCACGGAAGAAGGACGTCGATGTCGTGAAGCGAGGATTCGAAGTTCTTTGATGACGATTTCGTCACAGGAAAATCGTCGCGGATGAGATGACGCAGAAGAAGACGTCGTCGGTGTCGCAGGTATGGCGTCGCAGAAGACGATTCCCGAGAACGTGGCGTTCTTCGTCGATGTTCGAAGGTTCTTCGCATTCTTCGTCAAAGTTTGAAGAAGAAGTAGATGAAGGCTCCAAATTCTCTCAAGGTGGCTAGAGAATTCTAACCCAAATAAAATAAGTTAAAGTCTTATTTTATTCACACAATTACCAATTTGAATTTCAAAGGTTTGAAATTCAAACAATTCAACTCCATTAATTAACAAAGTTGTCATGTTATTAAAAGAGGAGTTTTAAGGGAGTATTAAAAAAAAGAAGGTGAAGAGTTATGCTTCGTGTGGGCCCCACCACACTTAATCCTCCCAAGGGAGGTTAAGTGGATGTGGGTCCCACCTCTAACTCCCTTTGGGAGAAAAATAATCAACAAGTTAAAATAAAATTTGTATCCTACAATTTTATTTAACTTATTCTAAAATCCCAAAAACTAACTCTTAACCCGCAATAAATGCAACCTCGGAAAAGGTCTCCTTAAGCGAATATCGGCGCTGCGAGTTCATCGGTGTCCTCAGATTTCAATTCCGAGCACCGGATCAAAATATAGAAATTCCCGCTCGTTCGTTCACTGAACGTACCCGAGCCAAACTTCGGAAATTGATTCCGGTCACTCCGGGCCTCGGAATCAGGTGCCGTCAGAAACCGCGCTCTTGTAAAATTCCAAAGAAAATTAAGAAAAAAAATTCCCTTTTAATTTTATGGGTCTCTACATTACTCCCACCTTGGGGCTTTACGTCCCCGTAAAGATACATCAATACTAGGGAAACAAATGAGGGTACTGATCATGCATCTAAGCCTCCCTCTCCTAAGTGCTCTCCTGGAGATTCCCGTGCTGCCATCTGATGCGTACTAGAGGAATCGACCGTCCACGTAGGACCCGCTCCTGTCGATCCTCGATCTCCACCAGAACCTCCGTAAAAGTTGCCACATCGTCAACGTCAAGTTCCCAATGGTCAATGATGTGTGTCGGGTCGTGCACGTATCTCCTCAGCTGAGACACGTGGATGACGTCATGCACCCGGTGCAACTGAGGTGGTAGAGCCAGGCGATAAGCCACCTCGCCAATCCTGCTGAGGACCTGGAAGGGTCCAATGAAGCATGGAGATAACTTTCCGCCTCGGCCAAATCTCTGAATACCACGTCGAGGTGAGACCACCAAGAAGACGTGGTCGCCATCCTCGAACTCTAGTGGCCTCCGCCTCCGGTCAGCATATGACTTCTGCCGGCTCTAAGCTATCCTCATCTGCTCCTGGATGACCTGGACCTTCTCTGTCGTGGCTTGGACCATCTCCGGTCCCACAAGTGCTGACTCCCCCGGGTATGTCCAGCACAAAGGAGATCTACAAGGTCAGCCGTACAATGCCTCGTACAGTGCCATCTCAATGGTGGAGTGGTAGCTGTTGTTGTACGCAAACTCCACCAAGGGTAGGTGGTCCTCCCAACTACGTCCAAAGTCGAGGACACATGCGCGGAGCATGTCCTCGACAGTCTGAATGGTCCTCTCCGTCTGACCATCCGTCTGAGGGTGAAAGGTTGTGCTCAGACATAGCTGCGTCCCGAACACCTTCTGAAACCCCATCCAAAGCCGGGAAGTAAAGAGAGCATCTCGATCGGAGACGATAGATGATGACACACCGTGGAGCCGCACAATCTCCGGAATGTATAGATGCCCCATGCTCTCCACTGAGCCCTGCTCTCTGATGGGTAATAAGTGTGTCGACTTGGTGAGTCGGTCAACAATCACCCAGATAGAGTCGTGACCTATGGAAGTGCGTGGAAGTCCAGTCACGAAGTCCATAGATATGTCGTCCCACTTCCACTCTGGAACCTCCAAGGGCTGTACCAAGCCTGCTGGTACTTGATGCTCTGCCTTCACCTGCTGGCAGGTGAGGCATCGAGAAATGAACTCTGCTACAGCCTTCTTCATGCCCGGCCACCAGTGTTGTCGTCTGAGATCCTGGTACATCTTCGCCACTCCAGGATGTACCGCCAAAGGAGATGTGTGAAACTCTCCCAACACCTCCTCTCGCAAAGCGACTGGTACCAAGGTGCATCCTCTGAAAAGGATTTCATGCTCTGCTCCAAGGGAGAAACCATCTGGTGCCTGTCCCGAGGATATCTGTGCACGCCGTGTCTCACAGTCAGCGTCCTCACGCTATGCCTCTCTGACCCACTGCAGTAGTGGAGGGGTGACTGTGAGAGGATCGAGGAAGGCTGCTCCATCTCTATCCACGAAGGATATCTGCAAAGAGGCTAGCTGCTCCGTCGCCTCCTCAAGTAGTTGAATTCCCGTCCTCCTGCTGAGGGAATCGGCCACTACGTTGCCCTTTACAGGAGTATAGACTATCTCAATGTCATAGTCCTGGAGGAACTCGAGCCATCACCGTTGTCTCAGGTTCAGGTCCTTCTGCAAGAAGATATACCTGAGACTTTAATGATCAGAAAAGACTGTAAAACGCTCGCCCATCAGATATTGCCACCAAGTCATCAGAGCGAAGACCACTGCTGCCAACTCCAGGTCATGGGTAGCGTAGTTATACTCATGCGGCCTCAACTGTCGTGATCCATAGGTGATCACTACTTGCTCCTGCATCAGGATGCAACCGAGTCCGGTCCCTGATGCATCGCAGTAGACTACGTACCCTACTCCCTCCTTAGGAAACCTCAAGATAGGTGTGCTGGTCAATCTCTGTCTCAGCTCCTGGAAGCTCTACTGACATCTGTCTGACCACACGAAGGGTTTCCCTTTCTTTTTAAAAGATGTGAGTGGTGCCGCAACTCTAGAGAAGTCTGGAACGAATCTCCGATAGTATCCAGCTAGTCCCAAGAATCTCCGAACCTCAGTCACGCTCCTGGGTGGCTCCCATGCTAACACAGCCTCGATCTTCGTAGGATCCACTGCAACTCCCGCCTCAGAGATAATGTGTCCCACGAAGTGAACCTCACATATCCAGAACTAGCACTTCGAGAGCTTACCATAAAGCTGGTGCTCTCGGAGTGTGTCTAGTACAACTCGCAAGTGATAGGTGTCCTCCTCCTCAGTCATAGAGTAAATCAGAATGTTGTCGATGAAGACCATGACAAACCGATCAAGGTATGGCTGAAAGATCCTGTTCATGAGGGCCATGAACACTGCTGGAGCATTGGTTACGCCGAAAGGCATAACCAAGAACTCATAGTGGCCATACTGACATCTGAAGTCCTACTTCTGCACGTCCTCGTCTCTGACTCTGAGCTGATGATAGCCTGACCGGAGGTCTATCTTCGAGAACCACCGTGCTCCCTTGAGCTGATCAAAGTGGTCATCAATCCTCGGTAGCGGATACTTGTTCCTCACTGTCACCTGGTTCAGGCGACGATAGTCAACACAAAGTCGCAAGCTTCCGTCCGCCTTCTTGGCGAACAATATCGGGGAAGCCCAGGGTGAAACACTGGGTCGGATGAACCCCTTGCCCTACAAGTCCTGCAACTGTACCCGTAGCTCTCGAAGCTCGGCGGGGGCCATCTGATATGCTGGAGTGGATATCAGGGCTGTCCCGGGGTACAAGTCAATATAAAAGTCTACCTCTCTGCGAGGAGGTAGCCATGGAACGTCATCGGGAAAAACGTCCGCAAACAGATCCACCACTGCAGGAAAACTAGGACTCTGCACGTCAACTGCTCCAAGGATGAGGCGAGCCAACTGATGAGTGATGGGTTGTCCTCTCCTCTGCGGAAGTCCATCATGTGCTGAAAAGGCTCCATTCTCGCCGGTGAAGGTGAACCTGCTCCCGTCGGTGCGTACACATCGCACCTTGCTCCTAAAACAGTCAATCTGTGCATGGACCGTAGATAGCCTATCCATGCCCAAGATGACGTCGTAAGGCCTCAATGCTGCTACAAGACGATCCTAGCCGAAGCACTCGCCTCCTAGAGTAAGCTCACACTGCCGGCACCAGTGTGTAATCATCGAGTCTGCTCCCGTAGGAGTCTCTAGCCGTAAGGATCGAGCCAACGGCTCTGTCGGAATCTCCGAGCTCCGAACAAGGGTAGCGGCTATGAAAGTGTGACTCGCTCCTGTGTCTATAAGAACTGCAGCATGGGTGGAATAGACACAGATAGTACCTCGAATCATCTCGGGTGTGCCGTGGTCGTAGGCCTCTGCTGCCTGGAGCTGTGCCTGTCTCTGCTTGCCAGCTCCCTGTGGTCGGGGTGGACCTCCTGGTGGTTGTGGTGGCAGAGCCTCAAAGCGTCTCCCACCACCTGCTGCTCGGCCAGCTCCTCGGCCTTGTCCGCCTCCTCCCAGCGGACCGCCACCGTCGACCCTCTCCCTCTGCCTCGGTAGTCCCTCAACTGTCTGCTGCTCCTCGGCACGGCGGTTCGGGCAGTCACAAGCCATGTGGACCTGCCCGCCGCACGAGTAACACTACCTGCCTCTCGAAAGACTGGCTCCTTGCTGTGTGCCCCGCACTGCTGAGCCAGTGTCCTGAGGTCGTCTGCCTGAAGGTCTGGTCTGCCTAAACCCCTGAGTCATCCATCGACTTCCTGCTATAGATGACTCTGCCACGTGCCGCCCTGCGGTGGGTCTCGGCGCCGGTGTAGACTCAGCAAGGAAGCTCTCGATCAAAAGGTCTCGCTCCAGTACTCCTGTCTGAGTCGGTATGCTGAGGGAGATCAGTGATGCCCTGATCTCGTGTCTCAAACCCTGCTCGAAGGTCCGGGCCCGAAAGAATGGGTCCTGTACCATTTCGGTCGATTAGCGCGAGAGATTAGTAAATCTCGCCGAGTACTGAGCGACCGTCATGTTACCCTGCCGCAGCTGAAGAAGCTCCTGGATACGCACCGCACGAAGGGTGGCTGGGAATAACTCCGAGCGGAAGAGGCTCTCGAAGTCCGTCCAAAGTAGAGATGCCTCATCGTGCACCTGGAGCATCAAGATCCACCATCGGCCCGCTGCTGCGTGCAGTAGGCTCACAGTGAGGATCACCATGAGGTCTGCAGGTGTCCTCACTAGCCTAAAAACTCGTACTACTGCCTCCAGCCAGTCCTCTGCTACCTGGGGGTCCGTCTCCCCACGGAACCTAGGCGGTCGCTGGCGCTGGAACTCGTGCAAAGCTCCAAGGCGATGTGCGTCGTCAGCGGCTAGTGCTGGAAGCATCGGTGGCTCGGCGGGTAGTGCTACCGCCGGTGCCACTGCTGACAAAGGGCCCTGCACCGAGGCCTCGTCTCTCGGTGGGCTGTCGTCACGCTCAACTCTCAGAACCCTAGCTGTCTGCCGTCGTTGGGCCATCCTGAAAAGGAAACAGGTGCGCCATGGTCAGAACAGTATACCTGGTGAGCTGATATAAAGTAATCACAAAGAAAACTTTGAAACACACACGCAATCAATGTTTTCGTGCATTAAGTCGGAAATCAGTAGTCAGGGTCCTGGTGTATGGATACATCGGCCGCCACACCAACACTGGACTCCCTGGACTGATAACCACACTCAATACGCCAAAAATTATTGCTTCACATAGAAAAGATCAGAGTTCGCGGTAGAACCGAACTCCTATGATACCCATTTATCACGACCCGCCCTCGGGGCCCGTGTCGTGACTAACCCAAGCCCGCCTTCCATAGGCTAGGGGCTGCCGACTAGCACAAAGGTGTAAATCCCAACAAAAAGGGAAGGCACTGCCTTTGAAAAGTAAACAAGCACCACAGAGTAAGCAAGCGGAAAAGTAAACACTAAGTAAGAACAGAGTACAACTGAAAGTGCGGAAAAGTAAATGGGCCAGTATACAAACCCAAACTGAAAGTAAAGTACAACTCGAAAGGGAAAACAGCAACTGTAACGTAAAAGCCGCTACACCGAGCTGTCCACTGGAAATCCCACATGAAGGGTGGGTACAGATTGCTCCACTGCTCCACGGGTCCCGTCGTCCGCTCCGAGTACATCCCGCCCAGTGGTCCTCCTCCAGGTACCGTCCTGCTCTGTACACCTCAACCACGATCAATGATGTCCATCGTCTGTAACCAACACAACGTAGTGCGGGCATAGCCCGTGTAGGGGTGAGTATAAGCTACTCATTAGGGACCCCGAGACCCCTGAAGGTCTCCCAAAATCCACAAAGGATAAACCACAAAGGAAGATACAATCACGAAGTAACAACCGACACTTCTTAGGTATATGCCCATACATATATCTAAGTCATCAATTCCAATACGCTCCAACCTTCGAGCCCAAGTAAATCTCAATCCACACAGGATAGCACAACACAATCCACACAGGAAAGCAATAGTATTCAGCTCACACAGGTATACTTTTTCGAAGGACGATAAAGATGATCTCTGATCCATCTAATTTGTCAGACCCACGAAGGATCGATAGGTAACTAACCCCCGCAAAGACCCACACAGGATCGGGCCCACATAGGACCGGTAGGCGCTGGTTCACACAGGACCGCTGAGCGCAAAGACCCACACAAGATCGGACCCACACAGGATCGGGCCCACACAGGACCTGTAGCACTAATCCACGTAGGATCGCTGAGTGCTGTAGTCATCGTTGTTGAATCCAATAAGGATCTCTGTACTGTCGTCATCGTAGTCACAGTAGAAGTAGCAGTAGCAGTAGCAGTCACAGTCGCAGTCAGCACTAGGGTTCCCGCACACAGCAAGCTCGTTCGGGAGGGTCCGCTTCACGAGCCGAGAGGCTGATACATCAACTGTCACAAGGTCCAGAGTTGATGTATCCAAAAGTTCCGTATCGCCAACAGGAACTCAACGCATCAGACGACGCGTCGATCGGACGCCCGGTCTGAGAGTTGTTGGCTTTTTCGTCCCAGGGGCCCGGTTGGTTTTTAATGCAAAACCAACCCGACCGTACTACACCTGCATCCAAACCTCGGGTGGAGTATGCCAAAAGATCCTTCTCACAAAGAGGAACCCAACAAAGCTGACGGCACGTCAATCGGGCGTCCGTAGCTTAATATATGAGTGTTTCCGCTCCGAGGGCCCGGTTGGTTTCGTGTACGAACCAACCCGTCCGAACTCAAAGTATTCTGAAACCTTGAGTGCGATATACCGAATCGACCGTCTCGATCCAAGGATCGCATCACCGCTGACGGGTTGTCAGTCGGAGGTCCGTAGCTCATGTTATGGCCAAATGATCGAAGTCGATTCGAAAACTGGGGGTTCGGGTCCAGGCCGACCCGGCCCGACCCCCCCTGGGTCGACCCGACCCGGGTCCGACCCGGCCTGGCCAGCGGCGCGGCGCGGCCGGCGGCGGCGTGGCCTGGGTGCCGCTCGGGTGCCACGCGCGGGGGGCAAAGCCCCCGCCTCCTCTGCTGGCGGCGCGGCTGAAGCCGCGCCTTTGATCAACGCCCCCCCCCCACGTGGGGGCCTACTTTTGAGAAAAACGGGGGGGCCGCCTGCCCCCCTTTGTGAACCCCCCCCCCCCCTCTTAATGGGGGGGAATTCAAGTTGGCCAGGGGAATTTAATTCCCCTGGTTTTTCCCCTTCCGGCCGGCCCGACTTGGTCGGCCGGTTCTTCTTCAACGGGACCGGCAAAGCCGGTCCCCTTCCGGCTTCCGACACCGGCGGCCCGGCTAGCCGCCGGTCTTCCCGTTCCGCCGCGGCCCGGAACCGGCCGTGGCCTTCGTCATCCGGCACGGTGCGACGACACCACGCCCCTCCACCGTGGCCAGGCTCCGGCCGCGGCGCCTTCGGTTTCCTTCGACGCGACGCGACAGCGTCGATTTCTTGATAAACTTTCTGCGGCGCGGCGCGATGGCGCTGCGCAACTATAGTCGTGCGATTCCCGCGTGGTGCGAAGGCACCACGCCATCACGTTTATCCACAAGAAAATAATAATATTCAAGAACAAAGGAGGGGGGATTCGGCCGTGTTTGTGCGGTCCGGCCCCCCTCTCGTTAGACGATAACACATAAATATTTATCCACAAGATTTTCATACTAGAACCAAGAACGAGAGTAAATAAATAATCAACAACAAACCCCTACCTCAGTTTCAAGATCGATGATCGTCAACGACCCGCGTAAGATGTGTCGCGGTGGTCGGCATCACGGAA
Source organism: Viscum album (assembly GCA_963277665.1). Classification (NCBI taxonomy): domain Eukaryota; kingdom Viridiplantae; phylum Streptophyta; class Magnoliopsida; order Santalales; family Viscaceae; genus Viscum; species Viscum album. Next base: position 1,586,160,156 of record OY728151.1, on the reverse strand, counting down.
GAAGGACGTCGATGTCGTGAAGCGAGGATTTGAAGTTCTTTGACGACGATTTCGTCGCGGGAAAATCGTCGTGGAAGAGATGACGCGGAAGAAGACGTCGTCGGTGTCGCGGGTATGGCGTCGCGGAAGACGATTCCCAAGAACGTGGCGTTCTTCGTCGATGTTCGAAGGTTCTTCACTTTCTTCGTCAATGATTGAAGAAGAAGTAGATGAAGGCTCCAAATTCTCTCAAGGTGGCTAGAGAATTCTAACCCAAATAAAATAAGTTAAAGTCTTATTTTATTCACACAATTATCAATTTGAATTTCAAAGGTTTGAAATTCAAACAATTTAACTCTATTAATTAACAAAGTTGTCGTGTTATTAAAAGAGGAGTTTTAAGGGAGTTTTAAAAAAAGAAGGTGAAGAGTTATGCTTCGTGTGGGACCCACCACACATAATCCTCCCAAGGGAGGTTAAGTGGATATGGGTCCCACCTCTAACTCCCTTTGGGAGAAAAATAACCAACAAGTTCAAATAAAATTTGTATTCTACAACTTTATTTAACTTATTCTAAAATCCCAAAAACTAACTCTTAACCCGCAATAAACGCAACCTCGGAAAAGGTCTACTTAAGAGAATATTGGCGCTGCGAGTTCATTGGTGTCCTCAGATTTCAATTCCGAGCACCGGATCAAAAGTTAGAAATTCCCGCTCGTTCGTTCACTGAACGTACCCGAGCCAAACTTTGGAAATTGATTCCGGGAACTCCGGGCCTTAGAATCTGGTGCCGTCAGAAACCACGCTCTTGTAAAATTCGAAAAAAAATTATGAAAAAAATTTCCCTTGAATTGTATGGGTCTTTACAGATACTTTAGTGTCATGTAAGAGTGTATGGGTCCCAGCTGACATTAAAGAGGAGCTGATGACGGATTTCCATGCCTCAGCATGGGAAGTTCACCCAAAAATCAATAAAATGTATCGTGATTGGCGAAGATAGTACCGGTGGCCTAGTATGAAGTAGGAGATAGCATGTTTTATCACCCATTCTTCCACCTGTCAGCAGGTGAAGGCAGAATATCAACATCTGGAAGGGCTTTTGCAGCCTTTTTCCATTCTAGAGTGCAAATGTGACGATGTTTCTATGGACTTTGTAACGAGTTTACCCAGGTCACCTCATGGAAATGATGCAGTATGGGTTATCTTTATCCATTTGATGAAGGTATCGTATTTCATACCTATGCGGGAGACCTTCACGATTGATGATTTGGGAAGAGTATATGTGGAGGAAATAGTGCCCCTTCATGGAGCACCTCATTCTGTTGTCTCGGGCAGAGATCCTCATTTTAAATCTCGGTTCTAGTAGGGTTTATAGAAGGCCTTGGGTACACAGGTACTTTTCAGCACAGCCTATCACCCACAGATTGACGGATAGATAGAGTTGACTATAGAGGTACTAGAGGATATGTTACATGCATGTGTTCTCAATTTTGGAGGTTCATGGGAGAAACACATTCCTCTTGTCATGTTCAGTTATAACAATAGCTTTCAGGCTACCATTGAGATGGATCCATATGAATACTTATGTGGTAGGTCTTGTCACTAGCCTTTATGTTGGTTTGAAGTAGGGGAGGCAGCTGTTCTAGGACCATGTCTTGTGCAGGAGACTATAGAGCAGATACAGCTTATTAGGAAGCGTATGAGAACATCTCAGTCTAGACAGCAGTCCTATGATAATAAGCACAAGAGACTTATTGAGTTCGAGGTAGGGATCCTTGTTTTCCTGAAGGTCTCACCCAGGTTGGGGAAAATATGTATACGGAAGCAGGGTAAGCTTTCACCAAGGTTCGTAGGACCCTTTAAGGTGATGAAGCATATTGGACCGGTAGCGTACCAGCATGCACATCCACAAAGATATCAGGCCATGCACAATGTTTTTCAGGTATCTCAGCTACGCCAATAATTTTAAGATCCGACTCATGTTTTTCAGCCTGATGAGGTTCAACTGGATGTGGATGCTTCCATCGAGGAGTATCCGATGCGATTTGTTAACCGGAGTGTGAAGACACTCCATGGAAGGTTTTTTCCTCTTGTATGGGTACTATGGCAGAATGGCCGGGTACATGACTGGACCTGGGAGTGAGAGGCTGATATACATTCTCAATGGCCGGAGCTTTTTGTTGATGACACCATAGTACCCTCGGAAGGCCAACCCGAGGAAGAGTTTCTTTAAGAAGGGTGGTTGTAACGACCTGACTCTTTGGAAAAGGTACATATCATTAGTTTTTCATTATAATCTTTCCTTAGGCTTGTTTAATGTGGGTAACATCCTAATGATGGTCCGGGGAGTGTCCGGTGTTGGTTCGGAGCCCGGGAGTTTGAGAAATGGACATTCAGACAATAGCACGTGGCCGGCTCATGGCTTGTGCATGGTTCCAGACCAACCATGCGTCCTTTTGTCTCGAGGAAGAGAGGTGCACACAGTTTGCACACGGTTTGGGTAAACCTTGTGCCTAAACTGTGCGACCCTTTTCTGGATGCAGTTTGGTGCGCACAGTTTTTGCACGATTTACATAAACCGTGCGCAAACCGTGCGACCCTATTCTAGGTGAAATTACCATTTTTTCCTTACATTGTTATAAAAGACATAATCTTCTCTCTTCCTCCTTCTAGAGGACATAATAGAGGGGATCCCTATTATGAGCTCCAAAACCCTCCTCCCTCTATTATCATGGTAGATTCTTCATCCGGCACCAGATTCATGATCTGTCAAATGTATTGGAAAGGCCAAGGTAAGGCTTAGCATACCTAAGCTTCCTTCCTTAGTGAATCTTTGTATTTGTTTCTCTATTTTACCCCAGGATCACATGCCATATTTTCAGATCATTAGACTAGAACATAGATTTCTTCCAACCTACTATGAATCTGAGGTCGATATCAAGGAAGCCTACGACTACAGCTGTAATGTAGGTGGTCATGTGGTTTCCATTTTGGGGTTTCCCCTTTTTGAGTTATTATCATTGTGTCGTTGTTTTTATTTCGCTAAACCCCTTAATTATAATGATTTTTTCTTATCTAAATGCCCCATGTAGTATGATACTGATGAATCTAACCTTTTTAGGGTGTTAAGATTTGGTGTGGATCGGGAGGGGTCAACGAAAGGTGTTATGCCCTGATATTTGGACCTTTTTCACCTTAAGACCTTAACATTATGTCATGACAGGGAATTTTCCATTTTATGCAAAATATATGACTTTGTTAGAGGTTGGATAGGATGAGATAACATGAACACCTGAATGAATTGAAATATATGTTTCCTTGAGATGTGATTATGTGATATTACAAGATGGAAATTCCATAATTTTTTAATGTGATATGATATAAGATGGGTTTCCTAATATATATTGATGTGAATGGTTATGCCATGCTTTGTTGACATGTTTGTGATAACCCGTGTGTGGGAAGGAAGCATTCTTACGACGTGCCATATGAATCTCCGTTTGTAGGCGGGAAGCATTCTTACCCTGTTCCAAATGAATCTCCATGTCTGCGCAGGAGGCATTCATACCATGTGCCAGCTAATCCTTTCTATAATGGTACATGAAGCATTCCTACCTCATTCCTATATATCCTATATGGGTGGTAGGAATTCTTCCCTATTCCAGCTATGGTGATTGTGGACGAGAGGAATTCATACATAGGGCAAGTGATGATTATACGTTTGTGAGATGCGTGGAAGAGAGGCATGATTACCTCAGGAACCTGATAACCTCTATCTATGTACCTGTACCTTTGGTGATTGATCAGATTACCAGCCATGTGATGAAGTAGGTAGAACCGCCAGGTGTCCTTTCAGAACCGGAGCTGGAGGGTTGTTTATTACTTTACTTTACTAACTTGCAGTTTACCACACACTGTTTATTTTTTGAACAACTATTTGGATGACATGTAGACCCCGTTGGTGGTGGCCTACTATGACTTATCTCACACCTTACCTGGGCGGCCTCCTTGGCACCTGTGTAGACTTTAATGCTACTTGTACTAGTAGGTTCAAGGGTCATGTGTCAGGTTGTTTATATATATATATGTTCCAGCTGATGTTCGATAGCAGAGGACGGAGCGTGGCAAGAGAGGCTCATGGACTAATTTTGTTCTCTTTTTGTATTACTGTCTAGCATGCTCACCAGCTATTTCTACTATATCAGCATGCCACACATCATTTTTGTATTAGACACTACCTATGTGCCTTTTGTATATATATCAGGGTTTTCTTTATTTCTGTTGTTTGGTTGTATGTTTCCTTCTTCTCCTATTTATCCATTGGTTGTGCTTCCTCTATTTTTATTACTTTGTTGTTATACCGTTGTGTACTCTGAAATGGGGGTACAGTCTCCCCACTGATTTACCATTACACCCTTGTTGCTAGTCAGCAACCCCTAGCCTATGGGGTGATGATCCAGGGGTTATGTGGCCAACCAGGATCGGGGCTTGGGTTGAGGGGCAGCCGGGTCAGGGACATCACACCATCTTTTACACACCTTCTAGGTAGATTTTCAAATTTTCATAAAACATAATTTTACCCCTTCTATGAATTGAATTTCAAAAATTTGAGAGACACAGTTGAAATCAGTAAGTAAAATGTGGTTCAATAAGATGAAAATAATTTTTTCTGAATAGTATCTTTTGAATTTTATTTACCACGGTAAAAAGTAATAGGGTAATTAAAGGTAAAAATGATTTTATAATTACAATAACAGAAGTCCTAATTATATTTGATAAGTGTATTTCGACCAAAATCAACCTTAGGAATAACATATTATCCTTTTAGTCCTCTTGGATTAGATTAGGACATTTATTATAATTTTATTTAAAGAAGAGTTAAGAGTGTTAAATTTAATGTTTAATAACTAAACCAATTTTAATGTATGGTTATACAAATCATAAATTAGACTATTAATATTAATTAGAAATATAGAAATATTTCCTACATAAGGGTATTTAATTTTTTATTTTTAGACATTAAATAATAAAATTTATTTATGACATAATGAAGAGGCAGTAATTATATTATTAATGAAAGATTAAAATAATTGATATTATAATCATCTAAATAAATTAAAATTGAGACTTTTCATTCATTCCACTAATTTTCAAGGTTAATATGACATGTTATTTTTGATTAAATAAATTTTTTTTTAAGTGATAACATTTTTATGACTTTCACAAAAACAAAATACTAAATAGTGTCAAAAATGACATAAATAAATTTTTAAAACAAATACAATAATATTAATCGATATAATATTACGAAAATCTGGGGGTCGTCCAAAGGACATAGATAAGGTTAGATATGTCAATAATGAACCACTTGAGGTTTTCTTTGGATTTTATAGTAATATAATTAAACATTTATTATAATAATACAAGGAGACAAGGTAAATGTCAAACTATTTAACTAAGTGGTAAATCTAAAAGATAAGGTTAATATGGTAACCTAAAATTGTCTAAAACATATTTGTTGAGATGATTTAGACCCATACCCACCATAGACACGAAATAAATCCATTTTTATTTATTAGAAACCAATATTTATTTTATAATAAAATAATATTTCAATCTTTTCCTATGGTTCCCTGCACCTATCATATAAAAGGGATTTTCCACTTCTCTTAATTTCACACATCCAAAGCCATTTGGCTCAGCCAAACCCTTCCAAAATATCCTCCCAACTACCCTATCTTCATCATATAGGACTTAATTTGATAATAAATCCATCCAAAGGAGCCCTTTTGATCAAATAAAATGGAAGAACCTGAAGAAGAGGTAATAATTTCATCTCCTCTTTCAAAGTTATCTTTTTCTTCATCCACTTCCTCTTTATTTTTTGTTTTCATACCAAAATAATAAATCTAGTACCTCGTACTTACTTTGATGGTATTATAAATTTTTAACAACCATATTCATTATTCTTTCAATCCTATGAATGACAAAGTCACCGTGCGTGGGTGTGTGCGTATGAATTATCGTCTCCACGTCATGGTGTAGTTGTTATTAAACACTTAATTATTTGGATGGGTATAATAATAATTTATAATTGATTTTAAAAATAAATATAACATGTTAATTATTATTTATCTATGATATAAAATACAATTATGTAACGCCCCAACCCCAGTTACCCAGATCTGGTGCATTATTACAAAACATTGGCATGATCACAAGAAAGATCAAATCTCGAAAGACCGATTGGTTTAGCAGCCTTGGTAACACTAGATATATTAATAAAGTTTACATTACATCATAAAATGAAAACTACAACAACATAGTATCCATATTCCAAATTCTTATCCCCTCATATAATCCCCGATGGTCATTCTTAAATTACATTTTCACATCCTGGGAAAAATAAAACATAGAAAAGGGGAGAGCTCAAATGCCCAGTAAGGATAACAATATAGCGGAAACTTTCATTTATAAGAATAAACATTTAAGTCAATGTTTAACTAAAGCAAAAGCCTTTTAAACATGAACTTCAACATAGTATAGAAAAAATAAAATGAAATAATGCCATTTACTTATTCACATGGATATTCTACTAATCGAATAATCACATGCAATATCAATAACCACTTTCATAATGATGGAATGCATAATGTCAGACTATCATAACCACATAGCCAAGGCCTCGTGCCAAGACTACGAATAAGATTTTTCCAAGGCCTTGTGCCAAGACACTATTTTGTCTCGTGAGACCTATCGATGCATCGAGGAGCTATAGCGGGCTTCCCGCGTCACATATAATGTCCAATACATTCCCATATGAAAAGTTTTAAACATAACATAAACATTCGTATTAAAACTGGCATACGAAATGTAAATACATCATCCATAAACCATGAATGGTATAAAAATAACACATCCACAGTCAAACATATCACAAAAACATCAATAAAATATATAAGTTTTGTTTCATAATAAATCAACTTCAAATAAGCGTAAAATCCATCAAAGGAAGTTGACATAGATGAAATCCAAAATATTTTTAGAGAGATATGTCTTTCTATTTTGAAATAATTTAAGAGTCATATATTTATAAAATAAAACATTTTCATTGAAAATATTCTTATAAGATTGTAAGTGAAGCTTCGAAGATTTTATAACAGCAGAAAATAGCCGCACCCACCGTTCAAGTTAAAAAAACATTCTTACCTTAATTCTGTCGAAAAGGTTAAAAAGAACCTTCTTTGGAAAACGACGGAAAATTCCTTTATAAAACTCTTATAAAAAGTCAAAAAAGGGTATAAATGACTTTAACCCATATTCATGTAAATAGTAAAAATGTTTTCAAATACATTTTAATGAAACATGGATGTGGATGATAAAGAAATCCCAGTAGATTATTATGTATAAACAACGGCGGATAATGACAAGATTTGCGAAATAAACCCTTACCGTGTACTTTTCCTTGGTTGGGGGTAGGTTAAAATCCTGTAAAATGCTGAATTAATTGTTATTAAATTATAAAAGAATCATATACATCCTTATGATATCATATATGATATTTTAACTTTGCTTTGTTAATAATATCTTAGAATTATCGTTGTTTCGGGTGTTAACTTACTCATTTTATTTTATATGTTTTGTTACGTAAGCCATGTTTTTCATGGATAGGTTATATATTATTGATATCCATGATGATATCAAGTCCTGAAAAATTATTTTTAAATCATAAAATGATAATTATACTTGAATGGATACGATGGAGAATGAATCTCATCGCGTTCGTGGAGATGGTAGTCCGTACGTACGTACGAGCGACACTATCATTATTTTGATATTAAAATAATATATAATTGGATGTTATATCACATATAAAGAATCATTATAATGTTATATTTATTATTTATATGAATTAATAATCATTATTATACCCATCAAAATAATAATATATTGAATAACAATTACACCACGACATGGAGACGGTAAGTCGTACGTACGCACGTATGCTGACATGTCATTCAAAGGATGGATAGAATAGTGAATATGGTTGTACCATATTTATAATAATATTACAGTATATAGGAGATACTAGATTAATTATTTTAGAATGGTAATAACAAAGAAAGAAGAAGTTGAAGAAGAAATGAATTTGAAGAAGGGTGGTGAAAACATTACCTCTTCTTCGGGTTCTTCCTTTTTTTGAACAAAAGGCTCCATAGGATGGCTTTCTGATCAAAATAAGGCCTCTAGGTTGTATTTTGGGAAGTTGAGAGAGTATTTGGGCAGGGTTTGGACGATCCAAAATGCTTTGAAGGTGTGAAATAATGAGAAGGGGAAGTGCCCTTTTATAAGAGGGGTGAGGGGCACCTTTGGAAAAGCTAGAAATATTATTTTATAATAAATTCATATTCGGTTTCTAATGGCTTAAAAGTGTATTATTTAAAGGTTAAGGTGGGGATGGGTAGAAAAATACTCAACCAATAGAATTAATACCGGTTTGTGTCATTATATTAACCTTATCTTTTAGTTTTAACTCTTAGTTAATTAGTTTGACATTTACCATGTCACCATGTATTTTTATATTATATAGTTAACAAACCTACTATATACCTACAAGAGACCCCAAAGTGGTCCATTAATGATACAAAAATCATTATATAAGTCTCTTGGATGAACCTTAGATTTTTAGGAATTTAATATCAATTAATAATATAATATTTGTTTTAAAAACGCTTTTATGTCAATTTTGACACTATTAAATAGTTGATTTTTGTGAAAATCATAACAGAATGATTACTTAGAAAAAAGTTAATTAATTCAGTCCTAACATGTAATATTATCCTAGAAATATATTTTAATTCATAAAATGTCTCAAATTATATTTATTTGGGTATTTATAATATCAATGATTTTAATTTTTCACTATTATGGTAATTACTGCATCATCATTGTGTCATAAATAAATTAAATTATTTAATGTATAAAAATTATAAATAAAATATCTATATTTAGGAAATATTTTTATCTTTATATGGAATTTTTATAGTTGAAATTCCAACTTATATAACCCTTTTTAAAAATTGTTTTTCTAAAAGATATATGCTTTTGTCATTTTTGTATTTATATTAACTTAATTAAAATAATGTGTCCCTATCACCTACAAGTGGCTCAATGGGGTCCCAAAATCGACCCAAATATGTCCATGGTCGGAAATGTATCTACCAATAAGATTAGGACACGTTTTAGGGTAATTTAGTATTATTATAATATTATTTTTAACCCTTATTTATTGGATTTACCCTTTAACCATGGTAAATAAAATATATACCGAAATAATTATTCAAAATGTCTAAAAATAAAAGTTATCTATTTACAAAATTTGGAAATCATGAATCCAAATATGGAATCCATTTTTCCAAATTTAAAACACAGAAGTGACAGAAATTAATTTAAAATTAATTCTCGCTGTCAAAACAAAAATCGTGTTTTTAAGATATAATAACTATCAAAAGTTTCATACTTGATTATGTCTGGTTTAATTGTGAAATTATGTCTAATGAAAATAATTGTATTAAATGGTAAAAATATATTCTAAATATATTTTAAAACCACTCAAATTCATAATTTATCACTATTAATTATTTAGATTAAAAAAGTTGTTTTTAATTAAAATTTAGTAATTGTCACTATTTATCAAAATATGAAAGTTATCCAAAATTTTACCTTAGGCTACATTAGATACTCTGAATCCAAAAATGAAGTAAATTTTGAGAGATAAAATTTCAAAAATTTCAAAAGGTTGGTATTACTATTTATAACGGCTAGTTTGATTGGTTGTGGTGTGTGTTAGAACTCGATGTTGCGTACAAGACACACTATTGCATTATTCAAAGAGAAGTGTACCATAGAAGCTTGGGTTGATACATTCTCCCCTCCTCCAAATAATATTTTTTCTAGAAATTTATATAATACTACCGCATGAAAAGTCTCGGGGTGGTTCTTCATCATAAGTTCCTTGGGTTCCCACGTTGCCTCTTCCATCTTATGGTTTCTCTACAAGACTTTTACCAGACGCGTCGTCCAGTTTCTTAGTACTTGTTCCCTTGTATCAAGAATCATGATGGGTTCTTCGCAATAAGACATGTCAGGTTCAGTTCTAATTCCTCATAGGTGAGTACATGCATTGGTTAAGGCATGTATTTCCTCAATAGAGATACGTGGAACACATCGTGAACTTTGGAGAGACTTGGAGGCATTTACAATCGGTAACCTATAGCCCCAATTCGTTCTAAATTTTGGAAGGTCTGATGTACCTGGGACTCAATTTACCTTTCTTACCAAAACGTATGACTCCCTTCCGTGGAGATACCTTCTAGAAAACATGATCACTGACTTGAAATTCCAAATCCTTCTTTCGATTATCGACATAGCTCTTCTGCCTACTTTGAGCTGCTTTGATGTGATTTTGGATTACATTCCCCTTTTCCATCATTTCCTCCACTAGTTTTGGGCCTACTTTTTTTCTTTCACCAACGTCATCCCAACAGGTTGGTGTGTGACATCTCTTACCTTATAACGCTTCATATGGTGCCATCTGAATACACGAATGGAAGCTATTATTATAGGAAAATTATACCATAGGTAAATATTGATCCCACATACCCTGAAAGTCAAGTGAGCAGGATCTCATCATGTCTTCTAAGGATTGAATAGTTCGTTCTGATTGTCCATTTGTTTGAGGGTGGTAGGCAGTGCTCAAATTATGTTCAGTATCCAAGCCTTTCTGAATACTTTTCCATAATCTTGAAGTAAAACAGGGATCACGATCAGAAACCATCGATAGGGGTACTCCATGAAGACCCACAACTTCATTAATATATAGTCTTCCTAGTCGTTCAAGTGGTAAATCTTCCCTTATAGCAAGAAAATTTTCTGACTTGGTAAGATAATCAATAATGACCCATATTGCATTGTTATTTCTAGGAGTCTTTGGTAGCCCCATGACAAATCCCATCGTAATATTGTACCGTTTCCACTCCGGTATGGGATGAGGTTGCATGACTCCTCCAAGCTGTTTCCTTCCTGCTTTCACTTGTTGACAAACCATACATTTTGACACAAAATCGGCAATCTCCCTCTTCATGTTGTCCCACCAAAAAAGTTCCTTCAATTCTCTATACATTTGGAGCTCCCATGGTGTATAGAGAAAATGGAACTATGAGAATCATACAGCAATTCCCTTTTTATATCAGTTATATCGGGAACACAAAGTCTCTTCCCGAATTTCAAAATTCCTTCTTCATACACAAAGTATCTCAATCTCCCATCCTTCACAGCTTTAATCTTCTTTTGAAATTCTCCATCATCGGTCTGAGAACTCTTAATCCTTTCTAGTAAAGATGGTTTGGCAACCATTTGAAAAGGCATTGATGCTTCACCTTCCCCAGTTATTCCCATTTCCATAATCACTAGATCCATGAAAATTGGATCCCTTTCAATTATCATCACGTTCAAAACTCCATGGTCTTTTATGCTCAAAGCATCTGCCACCTTGTTTGCTTCCCACGTGTGGTAGTGTATCGTACAATCATAATCCTTGAGTAATTCGTGCCATCTCCTTTGCCTCATGTTGAGTTCTTTTTGTGAGAAAATATACTTCAAACTCTTGTGATCAGTATAAATCTCACATTTTTCACCATAGAGGTAGTTCCTCTATATCATCAAAGAAAAGATCACATCTTCTAACTCGAGATCATGAGTAGGATAGTTTTGTTCATGAATTTTCAACTATCGTGATGCATAGGTAATAAACCTATCATTCTGCATAAGGACACAACCAAGTCCATTCTTTGATGCATCACTATAAATAATGAACCCATCATTCCTCGATGGTAGAGGTAATATAGGAGCATTGACTAATATTCTCTTCAATTATTCAAAACTTTATTCACACTCTTTTGTCCAAACAAATTTAACCCATTTACGTGTGAGCTTCGTTAATGGGTTAGCCGATCAGGCAAAATTCTGGACGAAACGTCGATAATAACCTGCTAAACCAATAAAATTGTGTACCTCAGTTATACTCGTAGGTGCTGGCCATTCTTGAATTGCCTTGGTCTTAGAAGGATCAACATAGATTCCTTATTTAGAGATAATATGGCCAAGAAAATAAATCTCCTGAAGCCAGAATTCACACTTTCTAAACATCCCATATAATTCATGTCTTCTCAAAGTCTTTAGGATAACGCGCAAGTGATTTTCATGATCTTCATATCTTCTGGAGTATACCAAGATATCATCAATAAATATCACAACAAATTCATAGATATTTTCCTTGAAAACTCTATTCATCAGATTCATTAATACAGAGGGTGCATTAGTCAATCCAAAAGGCATTACTGTAAACTCGTAATGCTCGTACCTGGTTCGAAATGATTTCTTCGGAATGTCTTCCTTATTCACACACAACTGATGGTATCCAGATCGAAGGTCAATCTTTGAAAAGTATTGAGCTCCATGCATTTGGTAAAATAAATCATCAATGTGAGGTAGGGGATACTTGTTCCTTATTATTATAGCATTGATCTCCCTGTAGTCGATACATAACCTCATAGATCCATCTTTCTTTTTAACAAAAAGAATAGGGGCTCCCCATGGAGAAACACTAGGGAGAATAAATCCTTTATTACTCAATTCCTCTAGTTGCTTATTTAGTTCGTCTAATTCTACAATGGTCATTCTGTAAGGGGTCTTCGATATAGGCCTAGTTCCTGGAATTAAATCAATGGAAAACTCAACTTCTCGTTATGGAGGATGTCCAGGTAAATCTTCCGGAAATACATATACATATTCTTTCACAATAGGTACATCCTATATTTGGGCATTCCTTTACTCACCCATGTTCATTTCATTCTCGTCCTCCCCAATAATTTAATTTAGTTGAGCTATTGGGGGTGGATCTAGATAAGAATTAGGTGGTGATGATTCTGCTCTAAAGATATGGTGTTCCTTATCATCATCATCAAAAATCGTAACCTCCATCTTCTTACAATAAATCTTCACATCATAGTCTGAAACCCAATCCATACTGAGGATTATTACAAACTCAATCATAGGTATGACGATTAGATCAGTAGATATAGAACATTTATGTGCTCTAATGGGGACTGATTCACAAAACCTTAATGTAATGATACTTCCCTTAGGAGTTTTAACTGACAAATCCCTTGTTAAATCAAATTGGAAATGTCTAATTTTTATAGAAAATTGGGAAGATATGTAACAATGTGATGATCTAGAATCAAATAATTCATTTTCTAAACTTGAGGAAACCATTAAATTACCTACCACCACGTCTTTCAGAGCTTCTACCTCAGCAGTAGTGATAGCATAAGCCTGGCCTTGATCCCTTGGCATTTTCTGAGGTAAGTTCCCCTGGCGCTTAGAAAATTCATTTTCATAATGTCCCATATCCCTGAAATTGTAGCACTGAACATTGGAATCTTTCTTCTTCCCTTTGCAATCGCGGGCTTGGTGGCCTTTTTCACCACACTTGTAACAGACATCCATTACCTTCAAGAAAGTACCGAGGTGTTTCTTCCCACATTTACCACAGGATGGATATTCATCCTTTCCCTTCTCCCCCTTATCTCCATTCCGAGATAGATTAGAAGATCTCTTCTTCTCTTTCTTTGCTTTAAAGTCATAAAACATTGATAATTCTTTCTCTGTATTGATAGAACATGAGACATTGTCTTCATACGACGAGAAGGATTGTTAGACTAATGCTCGACAGAAAAATAGTTTTAACCCATAAAAGAAACAATCAATCTTACTTCTTGGGTCACATATATAATCTCTAGCATACCTTTATAACCTTCTAAAGTTATCCTCATACTTTGCGACATTCTCATCCTCCTTTTGTCTCAGACACAGAAATTGCCTCTCCACATCTTCTCAATGGTCACAAGGAAAGTATTTTTCTAAAAATAGATCTTTGAACTCCATCCATTAAATATTTGATACCTCATCATCTTCCTTCATATTTTGAATCAATGACCACCATTGATCAGCATCTCCAGTGAGGCGGTAAACTGCCATGATAACTTTTCCCCTTTCACTACATCCCAAATCCTGAAATATTTTCTCTAGGGAACTTATCCATTGCTTAGCTACTAAGAGATCTGTAATCCCATTGAATGTTGGTGGTTTTTTCCTCATGAAGTGAACTAACATTGATCCTCTACACTGCAGATCAGGGTTCTCCATATGGGTAAGGTTATTATTCATAACCTGAGTGAGTTGTCCCAGTATGGTGATTAGCTGGTCGGCACTAGTTGCATCAATAGCTCCACTATAATTATCTTGAGTAGGAGGGAAATCCCTACACGGAGTACGCGAATTGATACGGTTTCCATTTCATCCACTAGGCGCCATTTCTAAACAATGGCATAAACTAGATCAGTTTATGAATCAAAATACGTAATTCCATACTTATAAAACACATAACATAAATTGAACTATTTATGGATATAATCCATAATCATAAAAAATGTTTTCGTTGAGGATTTATATACTCATAAACCCTTCATAATGATTTATAATGAAAATGCGAGTTATCCTTAGCATATACCCTAGGAGTTTCGTAACCAAGAGTGCAGCACGGCCCGTTGTCATGCAGCAGTTCCCGTTCGAGTCTAGCTCAAAGTGGTGTTTTTTTGTTTTACCCCTAGGTACATCTGTTCTAGAGCTGCCTATACCTGCTCGTATCCAGACAGGGATGTATTTCACGGAAAACTCAAAAAATCTCTACAATACCAAAATTCTAGGAAGTTATTTTATACTAATCCTCAAAGTCCATCTTAGGTCTATGTGATCTAATCAGAGTTTATCTAAATATAGCTTCCAAGGTTTGTACTAAAATTTCTCTGATACCAACTTTAATGCCCCGACCCCAGTTACCCAGATCCTGTGCATTATTACATAACATTTGCATGATCACAAGAAAGATCAAATCTTGAAAGACCAATTGGTTTAGTATCCTTGGTAATAATAGATATATTAATAAAGTTTAAATTACATCACAAAATGAAGACTTCAACAATATAGTCTCCATATTCCACATTCTTATCCCCTCATATTATCCCTCCAGGTCATTCATAAATTACTTCTTCACATCCTAGAAAAAATAAAACATAGAAAAGGGGTGAGCTCAAATGCCCACTAAGGATAACAATATAGAGGAAAATTTCATAAATAAGAATAAACATTTAAGGAAATTTATAACAAAAACAAAATCATTTTAAACTTTAAATTCAACATAGTATGGAAAAAATAAAATGAAATAATACCATTTACTTATTCACAAGGATATTCTAGTAATCTAATAATCACATGCAATATCAATAACCACTTTCATAATGATGGAATGCATAATGCCAGACTATCATAACCACAAAGCCAAGGCCTCATGCCAAGTCTACAAATAATATTTTTCCAAGGCCTTGTGCAAAGACACTAGTTTGTCTCATGAGACCTACCGATGCATTGAGGATCTATAGTGGGCTCCCCCGTCACATATTAAGTTTAATGCTTTACCATATGAAATGGTTTAAATATAACAGAAACATTCATATTAAAACTAGCATAAGAAATGTAAATACTTCATCCATAATCCATGAATGGTATAAAAATAACACATCTACAGTCAAACATATCACAAAACCATCAATACAATATATAATTTTTGTATCATAATAAATCAACTTCAAATAATCGTAAAATCCATCAAAGGATGTTGACATAGATGATATAAAAACACTTTTTAGAGAAATATCTCTTACTATTTTGAAATCATTTATGAGTCATATATTTATAAAATAAATCATTTTCTTTGAAAATATTCTTATAAGCTTGTAAGGGAAGCTTCGAAGATTTTATAACAGCGGAAAATAGTTGCACCCTCTGTAGAAGTTAAAAAAAACATTCTTACATTAATTCTGTCGAAAAGGTTAAAAAGAACCTTGTTTGGAAAGCGACGGAAGGATTCCTTTATAAACCACTTATAAAAGGTAAAAAAGGGTATAAATGACATTAACCAATATTCTTGTAAATAGTAATTTTTTTTAAATACATTTTTAAGAAACATGGATGTGGATGATAAAGATATCCCAGTAGATTATTATGTATAAACAACTTCGAATAATGAAGAGATTGTGAAATAAACCCTTACCTTGTACTTTTCCTCAGATGGGGGTAGGTTAACCTCTTTTATAATGGTGAAATAGTTGTTATGAAATTATACTAGAATAATATACATCCATATGATATCATATATTATTTTTTATCTTTGCTTTGTTAATAATATCATAGAATTATCGTTGTTTCTAGTGTTAACTTACTCATTTTCTTTTATATGTTTTGTTACGTAAGCCATGTTTGTCATGTATAGGTTTTATCTTATTCATATCAATGATGATATCAAGTCCGTAAAAATTATTTTTAAATCATAAAATGATAATTATACTTGAATGGATACGATGGAGAATGAATCTCATCACGTTCGTGGAGACGGTAGTCTGTTCGTACGCACGAGCGATAATATCTTTCTTTTGATATCAAAATAATATATAATTGGATGGTATATCACATATACATAATCATTATCATGTTATATTTATTATTTAAATGAATTACAAATCATTATTATACCCATCCAAATAATAATATATTGAATAACAATTACACCACGACTTGGAGACGGTAAGCCGTACGTACGCACGTATGGTGACATTTTATTCCAATGATGGATAGAATACTGAATATGGTTGTACAATATTTATAGTAATATTATAATAGATAGGAGATACTGGATTCATTATTTTAGAATGGTAATAACAACGAAAGACGATGTTAAAGAAGAAATGAATTTGAAAAAGGGTGGTGAAAACATTACCTCTTCTTCGGGTTCTTCCTTTTGATTTGATCAATAGGCTCCATAGGTTGGCTTTCTGATCAAACTATGGCCAATAGATTTTATTGAGGGATTTCTAGAGAGTATTTGGGCAGGGGTTGACCGAACCAAATGGCTTTGATGGTGTGAATTATTGAAAAGGGGAAGTTCCCTTTTATAAGAGGGGTGAGGGGCACCTTTGGAAAAGCTAGAAATATTATTTTATAATAAATTCATATTCGGTTTCTAATGGCTCCAAAGTGTATTATTTAAAGGTTATGGTGGGTATGGGTCAACAAAAACACTAAAACAATATAATTTAGACAGGTTTGTGTCATTATATTAACCTTATCGTTTAATTTTAACTCTTAGTTAATTAGTTTGGCATTTACCGTGTCACTTCTAATTTTTATATTATATAGTTAATAAACATACTATATACCTCCAATCGACCCCCAAGTGGTCCATTAATGATAAAAATATAATTATATAAGTCTCTTGGCCGAACCTCATATTTTTAGGAATTTAATATCAATTAATAATATAATATTTTTTTGAAAACTCTTGTATGTCAATTTTGACACTATTCAATAGTTGATTTTTTTGAAAATCATAACAGAATGATTACATAGAAAAAAGATAATTAAGTCAATCCTAACATGTAATATTAACCTATAAAAGTAGTTTAATTCATAAAATGTCTCATATTATATTTATTTGGGTATTTATAATATCAATTATTTTAATTTTTCACTATTATTGTGATTACTGCATCATCATTGTGTCATAAATAAATTAAATTATTTAATGTATAAAAATTATAAATAAAATATAATTATGTAGTAAATATTTTTATATTTCTAATGTATATTTATAGTTGAAAATCTAACATATATAACCCTTTGTAAAAATTGTTTTGCTAAAAGATATATGCTTTTGTCATTTTTGTATTTATTTTAACATAATTAAAATAATGTGTCTCTATCAACTACAAGTGGCTCCATGGGGTCCCAAAAACGACCCAAAGATGCAAATGGTCGTACATGTATCCGCCAATAATATTAGGACACGTTTTAGGGTAATTTTTTATTATTATAATATTATTTTTTAACCCTTACTTTCCGGATTTACCCTTTAAACATGGTAAATAAAATATTTACCGAAATAATTATTCAAAATGTCTAAAAATAACATTTATCTATTTACACAATTTGGAAATCATGATTCCAAATATGGAATCCATTTTTTCAGATTCAAAACATAGATGTGGCAGAAATTAATTTAAAATTAATTACTGTAGTCAAAACAAAAAGTGTGTTTTTAAGATATAATAATTATCCAAAGATTCATACTTGTTTATGTCTGGTTTAATTGTGGAATTATGTAAAATGAACAAAATTGTATTAAATGGTAAAAATATATTCTAAAAATACTTTAAAACCACTCAAATTCATAATTTATCACTATTAATTATTTTAATTAAAAAAGTTGTTGTTAATTTAAATTTAGTAATTTTCACTATTCATCAAAATATTAACGTTATCCGAAAGGTACCAAAATTTTACCTTAGGCTAAATTCGATACTCTGAATCCAAAAATGAAGACCATTTTGAGAGATAAAATTTCTAAAATTTCAAAAAGTATGTATTACTATTTGTAACGGCTAGTTTTATTGGTTGTGGTGTGTGTTAGAACTCAATGTTGCGTACAACACACGCTTTGCATTATTCAAAGAGAAGAGTAAAATAGAAGCTTGGGGTGTTACAAATTATATATGATTTTACCATCAATTGAATGATATTGTGGCTCATGCATACGTACGGATTACTGTCTCCACGAACGTGATGAGATTCATTCCCCATCATAACCATTCCTGAATAATTTTCATTTGATGATTAAAAATATTGTTAATAACTTAATATAATTTTGGATATGAATAAAATAAATCCTATTCATAACAAACATGTCTTTTTTAAAAAACAATGTAAAATAAAACTAATCAGTGAACACCCAATACAATGATACTAATGAAATTTTATTAACAAAACAATATTAGAAGATTATATATAATGTCCTATTTATGTAAATGGTTACTGTATAATTTAATAAAAAATATATAACAATTATAAATAAGGTTAATATACCCTTGATCAGGGTAAATTACAAGTTATGTGGTTTTCATCTAACTTCTTATTCCCATGAGATTCATACTATGTTGCCACTATTTCCTTTTGTGTGGTTTATGTACGACCAATGATTATATTATTTTGTGTAATATACATTAATTTATGTGTATTTGCATCTTCATTTTATGATACTTTTTTCATGGGGTTACTGTTTCGTAACATACCAAATCAGTAAGGGAATTTCTAATTTCAACTCCCACCCACTGGGTCTTACGCATACTTCATTTATCATTTTACTCCAAGAATATGTGTGAAATCACTATTTAATTATTTGTGTAGTAATTTCAACTCCTCTTTGTGTGGATATTCTTTTGATACACATAATAAATCCATTGATCAATTCTCATGTCATTGATTTGAACTTGATAAGGGTAATCTTAACTCAACTACCACTCATGGAGTTAAACATCCAAGTCCTTGGTTTTGTTTTTAGATGAATATGTGTGGATTTCCTCTCATTGATTTACACTAAATACCTGATAATATTGAGTGTAATTATATTTTTCAAGCATAATTATGTCATTTATTTATCCTTAATCTAATGATAAGGTCTCTTTAGGGGATTTCATCTAAATTTGTGTTCCATTGAGACTTCTTTGTTGTTATGCGCCAATTCACTTTTATATGGTTTACATACTGTAATTTGACATAGTATATCATGAATCACTTAATTCTCATGATATTATAAATTTTTTATTACCTATATTATTTCTATTCAAGCATCTCTCGTTTGGTTAAAGACTCAAACTAAAATATCATTTTAAATGTTTTAAGGATTTACTATTCTAGACATTTCTCATTAATGTACATGTATTAAAAATGTTTTCAATGATTTATTTATATGGACATGAATGATTTAAAAATAAAATTCCTTTTAAAATATTTAAATTGGTATGGGACACTTAGATTCAAAAATCTCTCTTAATTGACATATTGATAAATAGTCTGACTTTTATATGTTTTCAAGAAAAATGAGATAATTCTCTAAAATAGTTTTACTGGTTATTTTCATCTATTTCAGTATCACTAATTGTATTTTATTCTTGATATAGATTTATTTATTATAATACAATCTTCCATATTTTATTGAACTAGTTATCTTTGACTGTTGATGTTCACTTTTTATACCATTCATGGTTTTTGGTTAATGTATTGGAATTTTATATCCTAGTTTTAGTATGAATGTTTAGATTTTATTTCTCCCTTTTCATTTGCGTAATGTATTGGACTTATTAAGTGGTGGGTGGATTCTTCTATATCTCCTCGATGCATTAGTATGTCTCATGATACAAACTAGTTTCTTGGTAGAAGGCCTTGAAAAAATCATATTTGTAGTCTTGGAACGAGGATTTGACAATGTGGTTATGATGTCCAGCATTATGCATTCTATCATTATTAAATTGGTTATTGAGATTACATGTGATTATTAGACTAGAAGAATATCCATGTGAATAAGTTAATGGAATTATTTGATTTATTCTTTCCATATAATGTTGATTTTTATTTTTACAATGCTTGTGTTTTAGTCTTATTCATTGCCTTAAATTTTTATTCCTATTTATGATAGATTCTGCTATATTTTTATTTTTACTGAGCCTCTGGGCTCACCCCATTCTTATGTTTTATATTTCCCAGGATGTGAAGAATTATTTTATGATTAACCTACAAGAATATGATAAGAGATATAATAGAGTTAAAAGGAGACAAAATGTTGTTTTTTTCATTTCATAATGTAATGTAAAACTTATTAATATATATAGTACATATAAGGCTACAAAACTAATCAATCTTTCAAGACTTGATTTATTATGAACATGACAATGTTATGTAAAAATGGACCAACACTAGGTAACTAGGGTCCAGGTGTTACAGTTGGTGTTTGAGGAAGTTAAGTAGAAACCTTGGAAACTGTATTTTGAAAAACACTGATTAGAGAACATTAACCTAAGATAGACATTTCGGATTTGTATATATGAACTTCTTATAATTTCGGTAATGTAGATATTTTGTGAGATTTCTGAGAAATACATTCATGTATGAATATGAGCAGGTAGAGATGGCTCTGGCACAGATGTACCTTGGAGTGAAATCTCTGACAAGGAGGTTAAGGCTTGACATAGGGTATCATGGTACACAACTACGGTCCTTGTTCCACTCTTGGATACGACACTCCAAGGGTATATCCATAGCATAATTCACATTTTCTTTTCAAACCGATTTGAATGATTTTAATTCAAGATGAGAGAAAAATCTGTGGATAATCCTAAGGTGTTTTAGATTGAAAATAATGTGTCATGATATTCCCAATTTGAATTTATAACTCACAATATGATTTCTAGTTTTAGTCAGTGGCTATATTCCAAGGAAGACATGGTGACACCGAACATGATGAACATGGTGGGAACGTTGGTGGAAATGATCAAATAAATCGAATTTTGATAGGCGTAAAACATATTGTGTTCATACCGAATGATTTCTCTGAAAATATGATCAAAAAAATATATATTAACCCAATATTGTTCTCAACAAAGAAGAGAAAGGTGGATAATGTTAAGGTATCTATCATTGGAGACCATGGAGAAAATAAATCTCAATTTTCATCATGCAAGAATTGTGGGATGAGAATCCCAAGAAAGTGTCTCAAGGGAAAAAATAAAAGCATTATGTGTGGGAAAGAAGGACATAAGGTAAGGAATTCCTGAGGAAAAATAAAGAGTGTTATGGATGAAAATAAAAATGATCCAATGAATCCAATTACAGTCATTTTCTATAAATGTAGGGGACCTTGTCATTACCCGAGTCAATTACCTATTCTATAGGATAACGTCTAGGTCTAGGATAATCCCATATTGAAATAAATGGATGGTGAAATGTTAAAAGGTATTAATGTTATTTGTTTATGGGATTAATTTGGAAGACATTTCTTTTGTATGTTTAACTATGCAGTTTGTTATGTGAAAATACAATTTGAGGGAGGATTATATTTTCATTTAGGGATATACTTATAAAGAACCATTAGGTTTTATATGATCCTTGAATTGAGGAAATTACTCCTTATATCTTTTTTGGATTAAAATGAGAGTTATGAGATAAAATTTAATGCTAAAATATGTTGGGGTTATTTTTGAGGAATTTATCACATTTTTCGGGAAGGTTATAAAATCAAATAGTTTTGGAAAAAGGATAAAACAGTGATTGTGTGAAAACCCATCACATCAGAAAAAGATGGAGGAATCGAGCCATCAACCAAGGTGTGAGTTAGATTTATCACCTACCACTGTACAACGTGAAGTCCCTGCTTTGTAGGACTAATTCTTTTTATTTAAATGATTTTATGGATCAAGAATATGTTGACTTTGTGAAATTATGATTTATCAAATGGATATACATAGTATCAGAAAATTATTTAGTGATTAAGTGGTAAATGTTATTTTGGAAGACGTTTGGTCTTTCGGGAACACTGTCTTCCTAAGGGAAATAGAATACTATGGGATTTCATTTGAGGTTTAATGGTGGATTTTTTTTTATTTTTTAAGAATATATGTTTCTATTTTGAACTTATAGTGATTTGGGTTATTTATGGAAATGATTAACCTATAGTAGAGAATAAGTTATTTGGTTAATTACTTTTATGTATGTGAATTTAAGAGTAGTCGATGTTATTTGAAAATAAATGTTCAGATTTATCATGGAGGACTATGTAATCAAATCCTTATAAATATTGAGTTTCAATCTTATTTTAGATTATTTTTATGAATTATAAAGAAATTGTTTATTAAATGATCTTTGTTTAAATTTTGGTATTGTATTTTTAAATTTGGAGATTTAGGGAATTATTTCATTATCTAAAGGAATATCTTTTTGGGATCATATAACATTGTACTAAACATTTTGGTTTTTTTTAATCTCTAAATTCAATGGAAATAAATAGTTCTTCATTTGTGGCGTATGTGATTCTCTAGAAGTTTAATCTAGCACTTTACGTGTGACCAAGTCATCTTGAATAGTCCTTGTTTGGAAAATAGATGACTTAGTGGTATAAATTTATTAAAGGATGAAACTCTACTTTTAAAGTAAGTATATATCATTATGTTATTAGTATATATCATAAATAAATTCTTCAGCATTATAAATAAGAACTTAAAAAAACTTGTCATTTTACTTTTCCTATTGGGAATCTAATATCTGTTTAACCCATAACAAATTTATTTTTTTCTAATAGTTATCTTTCTCCTGACATGTTTCTATCACCCTCCATCAGAACAATATGGTTTGTTTTCTCTTCCATATCAATGTTTTCCTACATGGAACCCCTATAAGAGTTATCTTGGGTGACCTCTGTACTTCTCTATCCTTTTTTTAAAGTGATAGTAATATTGACTCTTTTTCTGATGTGGGTTTTCAACAATGATGTTTTGAAATGTCAAACCCCTAGTTTTCTTTCGATTTTAAATTTCAAGGATTAAATTATTTGAAGGATGTTATAATGTGACACCACAATCTTCCATGGTCCTCTTCTCTTTGAATAATACAATAGCTTGCGTTGTATGCAACTTTGAGTTATAGCACACCATGAAAAATAAAATTTTCCGTTATGAATAGTAATACCCACTTTTTGAAATTTTATAATTTTTTTTTTCAAAATGGACTTCATTTTTTGATTCGGAATATCAAAATTAGCTTAGGATTAATTTTTTTTATTTTTCTATAAACTTTCAATTTTTGATAAATAGTGGAAAATGATGCGTTATTTTTTATAACATACATATTATTTAAATAATTATTTATTTTATATAAATTTATTTTAAGTAAAAATATATACATAATACCTATATAAGTTCAATATAATTCATTGGAGTCATTTTATAATAAGATTATATGTATAAATTTTTTTTGAACTTTCTACCATCTTTTACAAACCTTCTAGGAAAATTTCAAATTTTGATAAAACGTAATTTTACCGCTTCTGGGAATTGAATATCAAAAATCCAAGATACACTGTTGAAATCAGTTTGTAAAATTTGGTCAATATGATGAAAATAATTTTTTTTGAATAATAACTATTGAATTTTATTTACCACGGTTATAATTAAATAGGGTAATTAAAGGTAAAAATGATATTATAATTACCATAAAACATGTCCTGATTCAATTTGATACGTTTATTTCGGCCCAAATCAACCTTAGGAAGAATATATGATCCTTTTCGTCCACTTGGACTAGATTAGGACATTTATTATTATTTTTTAAAAGAAAAGTTAAAAGTGTTAAATGAAGAGTCTAATAACTAACCCATTTTTAATGTACGATTACACAGAAGATAAATTTGACTATAAATATTCATTATAAGGATAAAAATATTTCCTAAATAATTGTATTTTATTTATAATTTCAGGATATTAAATAATTATATTTATTATGACACAATGATGATGCAGTAATTACCATATTAATGAAAGATTAAAATAATTGATATAATAAATGTCCAAATAAATTTAAAATGATACTTTTTATATATTACACTAATTTTAAATATTAATATAACATCATATTGTTGATTAAATATGTTTTTTTTCCATGTGATAAATTTGATATGACTTTCACTAAAACAAAATACTAAATAGTGTTAAAATTGACATAAATGAGTTTTTAAAACAAATACTATATTATTAATTGATATAATATTCCAAAAATCTAATTATAATAAAAAAAGACTTATACAAGGTTATATATTTCAATAATCAAAATATTGGGGTTCTATTGGATTTTTATATAATGTTTATTACCCATCTATTATAATAATACAAGGAGACATGGTAAAAGTCAAACTATTTAACTACGAGTTAAATCTAAAAGATACGGTTAATATGGTGACCTAAACTTGTCTAAAACCTATTGGTTGAGAGTATTTGGATCCATCCCCACCATATAATCGAAATAAATAAATTTGGATCCATTATAAACCGAAATTTATATTATAATAAAATAATATTTCAATCTTTTCCTAAGGTTCCCTTCACCTCTCTTATAAAAGGTCACATCCCCTTCTCTTAATTTCACAACTCCAATTCCATTTTTCATGGCCAACACCTAACACAATAGCTTCCCAACTACCCTTAATATATCCTATATTCCTTCCTTTGGTCATAAATTCAATTTATGGATCTCTTTTGATCAAATCAAATGGAAGCACCTGATAAAGAGGTAATAATTTCATCTCCTCATTCAAAGTAAACTTCTTCTTCTTCCACTTCATCTTTCTTTGTTGTTTACACACAAAAATAACTAATCCAGTATCATATACATATTGTGATGTTATTATAAATATGGTACAACCATATTCACTATTCTATCCATTCTATGAATGACAAAGTCACCATACGTGCGTACGTAAGGCTTACCGTCTCCACGTCGTGGTGTAGTTGTTATTCACCACTTCATTATATATATGGGTATAATAATGATGTATAATTGATGTATATAATAAATATAACATGTTAATGATTCTGTATATATGATATCATAGCCAATTATATACAATTTCACCTTCAATTGAATGACATTTTCGCTCCTGCGTACGTACGGATTACCGTCTCAACAAACGTGAAGAGATTCATTCCCCATCATAACCATTAAATAATCATTTTCATATTATGATTAAAAATAATGTTTAATAACTTAATATAAATATGGATACGAGTTAAATACATCCTATCCATAACAAACATGGCTTATGTAACAAAACGTATAAAGGAAAAAGAATTAATTATCACATGAAACAGTGACACTACTGAAATTTTATTAACAAAACAATATTAGAAGATCATATATAATATCATATTTATGTACACGGATCATGTATAATTTATTAAAAATTCATAAACTATTGTTAATTAGTTTTACATACCCTCTACAATGGAAAGGTACAATGTAATGGGTTTTCATATCACTTCTTATTCTCGTGAGATTTATGCTATATTGCCACTATTTCCTTTTGTGTGGTGTATGTACAACCCATGATTGTATTATTTGTGTAATATACCTTAAATTATGAGTATTTACATCTTCATTTTATGATACTTCTTTCATGGGTTGATACACAGAATCACTCCATTAATAAATTCTCAATTCATTGATGTGAACCTGATAAGGGTAATCTTGACTCAATTTCCATTCATTGAGTTAAACATCAAAGTCATTGGTTTTGTTTTACAATAATATGTGTGAATGTCCTATCATTTGTTTTCCCCAAAGAACCAATCATATTGAGTGTTATTATATTTTTCACACATAATTATTTTATTGATATATCCTTAATCTAAGGATATAGTCTTTATAGGGGATTTCAACTCAATTTACGTTCCATTGATACTTATTTGTTGTTATATGCCAATTGACTTTGATATGGTGCACATACTATACTTTGACATAGTATATTTTGGATCCCTTTATTATTCTTTTAATTTAAATGTTTGATTACCTTAATTATTTTTATTCAATAATCTCTCATTTGGTTAGGAACTCCAACTAAAATATCATTTTAATTATTATAAATATTTATTCTACTAAATATTTCTCATTAATGTCCATGTTTTAAAAATGGTTTTTTGGATTAATTTATAAGGACATGAATGCGTTAAAATTAAAATTACCTTTAAAAGATTCATTCTGTTGTGGGAAACTTTGATTAAAAAATATCTTTTAAATTACTTGTTGATAAATAGTCTGACTTTTATCTATTTTCAAGAAAAGGGGGATATTTATCTAAAATAGTATTTCAGATTATTTTCATCTATTTAAATATACCTCATTGTATTTTATTCTTGATAGATATTGATTAATTAAAATAAAATCTTCCATATTGTATCGAATGAGTTATGTTTGATTGTGGATGTGATCGTTTTATACCATTCATGGTTTGTGGTTAAAGTATTGACATTTCGTATTCTAGTTTTAATATGAATGTTTAGATTATGTTTCACCCTTTTATTATGAGGAATGTATTGGACTTAGTAAGTGACAGGTGGACTCCACTATATCTCCTCAATGCATCGGTAGGTCTTATGAGACGAACTAGTGTCTTGTCACAATTCCTTGACAAAATCATAATTTAGTCTTGGAATGAGGCTTTAAATATGTGCTTATGATGTCTAGGCTTATGAATTACATCATTTGGAAATTGGCTATTGAGATTTCATGTGATTATTCGACTATTAGAATATCCATTTGAATAATTAAAAGGAATTATTTGATTTATCTTTTCCATATTATACTGATGTTTATGCTTAAAAGGCTTGTGTTTTCATTTTTTATGTTTACTTAAATTCTTATGGTTAATTATGATAGGTTCTGATATATTTTTATCCGTAATAATCATTTGAGCTCACCCCTTTCTTATTTTTTATTTTTTCAAGGATGTGATGAAGTATATTAAGATTAACCTGTAAGAATAGGCTAGGGGAAATAATATTGTACAAAGGAGACACAATTCTTTTGTTTTTCATTTGATAATGTAATGTAAAACATATGTATGTATCTTGTACTTACAAAGCTACTAAACTAATAGGTATTTAGAGAATTGATATATTGTTATCATGCCAATTTTATGTAATAATGCATTATATCTTGGTAACAAGGGTCGGGGTGATACAAAAGATACTCTTACGGAGTGTTGAGACATTGTAAAAATTTCACGTGGTAGTCATTACTTCTTTAGTATTCCTGCATTTGACAGGTAAAAGGGATTAATAGAATCGATGTCCTAATATGTCAGATAGGTAAAGGGATAAAATGTGGAATTGGATTAAAAAGTATCTAACGTCGATTCACCCCCCTCTCAGTGTTAGGAATATCCCAAAATGGTCATTTCACATGTATTGAGGAAAGGTTCGCCACTTTTTTGATTTTCTACACTGAAATAAACTATCATTAGAAGACATGAGTATGATTTCTGACTGAAAAATGAAGTGTAGTTTAGTGAAGATTTATTTACCTTTGAGGAAAATTATATATCTACAAACACCATGACGAACATGAAAAATAAAGAGAAGATAAAGTTGAAGAAGAAATCCCTCATATTTAAATAGTAAGAAGTACTTATTTCCATATACCTTGCTGACAATGAAGACATATAAGACATGGAAAGTAATGAGAAGGTGGACTAAGCTACCACAAAGAATATGGATAACCTTATTTGTTCTAATGATATGGAGTTATGTGTTAGTACATTTATAAACATTCCACAAGATGGAAATACCAGAAAAAGTGGAGATGATGATCAATCTATGACTTCTCAAAAATCATCAGTTGATATATGGAGTTATGTGTTAGTACATTTAGGACATTTATTATTATTTAATTCAAAGAAGAGTTAAAAGAGTTAAAATCAGAGTTTATTTACTAAAACATTTTTAATATAGGGTTATAGATAAGATATATTCGATTGTAAATATTAATTAGAAAGATAAAAAGATTTCCTAGATAATGATATTTTATTAATAATTTTTAGATATTAAATAATTTAATTTATTTATGACACAATGATGATGCAGTAATTACCCTAATAGTGAAAAATGAAAATAATTGATATTATAAATACACAAATAAATATAATTTGAGTCTTTTAATGAATTAAACTAATTTTCTAGGATAATATGACATATTAGGATTGATTTAATTGACTTTTTTCGAAGTAATCATTCTGTTATGATTTTTTCAAAAATCAATTATTGAATAGTGTCAAAATTGACAAAAAAGAGTTTTTTTAAAACAAATATTATATTATTAATTGATATTAAATTCCTAAAAATCTAAGGTTCATCCAATAGACTTATATCATGATATGTGTATCATTAATGGAACACTTGGGGGTCTCTTGGATGTATATAGTATGTTTATTAACCATGATATTTAAAAATACAAAGAGACGTTGTAAAAGTGAAACTAACTAACTAAGAGTTAATACTTAATGATAAGGTTAATATAGTAACCCAAAACTGTCTAAATTATATTGGTTGATTGGTTTTAGACCTATCTCCGCCTTAAACTTTAAATAATCCACTTTTGAGCCATTAGAAACCGAATATGAATTTATTATAAAATAAGATTTCTCGCTTTTCCAAAGGTGCCCCTCACCCTCTTATAAAAGGGCACTTTCCATTATCATTAACCGACACCTTCAAAGCCTTTTGGCTCAGCCAAACACTGCCTAAACACTCTCTCAACTTCCCTCACCTCATCCTAGCGTCCTTCCTTCTGTCAGAAATCCAACCTAAGAGCCCTTTTGATCAAATCAAAAGGAAGAACCCGAAGAAGAGGTAATAATTGCACCACCCTTTTCCAAGTTCCTTTCTTCTTCCACTTAATCCTTCTTTGTTATTACCATTCTAAAATAATAACTCTAGTTTCTTATATATACTGTTATGTTATTATAAATATGGTACAACCATATTCAGTATTCTATCCATCCTTTGAATAACATGTCACCATACGTGTGTACGTATGACTTACCGTCTCCACGTTGTGGTGTAATTGTTATTCAATAAATTATTATTTGGATGGGTATAATAATGATGTGTAATTCATGTAAATAATAAATATAACATGATAATGATTCTATATATATGATATTCCATCCAATTATATATTATTTTAATATCAAAAGAATGATATTGTCGCTCGTGTGTACGTACGGACTATCGTCTCCATGAACGCGATGAGATTCATTCTCCATCATATCCATTCAAGTATAATTATCATTTGATGATTAATAATAATATCTAAGGACTTGATATCATTCTGGATATGATTAAGATACAACCTATACATGAAAAACATGACTTACATAACAAAACATATAAAAGAAAATGAGTAAGTTAACACCTGAAACAACGATAATACTAAGATATTATTAACAAATCAATGTTAAAAGATCATATATGATATCATAATATTTTATAATTTAATAACAGTTATTTCACCATTATATAGGAGATTAACCTACCCCAACCAAGGAAAATTACAAGGTAAGGGTTTATTTCACAATCTCTTCATTATCCGAGATTGTTTATACGTAATAGTCCACTGTGATCTCTTTATCATCCACATTCATGATTGTTAAAAATGTAATTCAAAACATTTTTACTATTTACAAGAATATGGGTTAAAGTAATTTATACCCTTTTTGACTTTATATAAGAGGTTTATAAAGGAATCTTCCCGTCGTTTTCAAAACAAGGTGCTTTTTAACCATTTCGACAGAATTAAGGTAAGAATGTTTTTTTTAACTTATACGACGGGTGCGGCTATTTTCCGCCGTTATAAAATCATCGAAGATTCCCTTACAATCTTATAAGAATATTTTTTCAAATAAAATGTTTTATTTTAGAAATATATGACCCTTAATTATTTCAAAATAGAAAGAGATATTTTCTAAAAAGAGTTTTGATTTCATCTATGTCAACATCCATTGATGGATTTTACGCTTATTTGATGTTGATTTATTATGATACAAAACATCTATATTGTATGGAAGGTTTTGTGATATGTTTGAGTGTGGATGTTCTATTTTTATACCATTCATGGTTTATGGTGAATGTATTGACATTTCGTATGCTAGTTTTAATACGAATGTTTATGTTTTGTTTAAACCTTTTCATATGGGACGGCATTGCACTTAATATTTGACGGGTCGAGCCCGCTATAGCTCCTCGATGCATCGATAGGTCTCATGAAAAAAAACTACTGTCTTGGAACAAGTCCTTGAGAAAATTTTATTTTTAGTCTTGGCACGAGGCCTTGTCTATGTGGTTATGATAGTCTGGAATTATGCATTCCATCATTATGAAAGTGGATATTGATATTGAATGTGATTATTCGATTAGTAGAATGTCCATGTGAATATGTAAATGGCATTATTTCATTTTATTTTTTCCATACAATGTTTAAGTTCATGTTTAAAAGGCTTTTGTTTTAGTTATACACTGCCTAATATGTTAATTCTTATTTATGAATGTTTCTGCTATATTGTTATCCTTATTGGGCATTTGAGCTCACCCCTTTTATATGTTTTATTTCTCCCAGGATGTGAAGAAGTAAATTATGATTGACCTGCAAAGATATTATGAGGGGATAATAGTGTGGACTATGGAGACAATATGTTGTTGTGGTAGTTTTTCACTTTATGATGTAATATAAAACATTATGAATATATCTAGTGTTCCCAAGGCTACTAAACCAATTGGTCTTTCGAGATTTGATCTTTCCTGTGATCATTCCAATGTTATGTAATAATGCACCGACTCTGGGTAACTGGGGTCAGGGCGTTACAGTTGGTATCAGAGAAAGTTTAGTACAATCCTTGGAAGCAAGATTTAGATAAACTCTGATTAGAGCACGTAGACCTAAGATGAACTTTGAGGATTAGTATAGAAGAAATTCCTAGAATTTTGGTATTTTAGATATTTTGTGAGTTTTCCGAGAAATAAATCCTTGTCTGGATACGAGTAGGTTTAGGTGGCTCTGGAACAGATGTACCTAGGGGTAAAACCTGAAAACACCGCTTTGAGCTAGACTCGAACGGGAACTGGTGCACGACAACGGGCCTTGATGCACTCATGGTTATGACACTCCTGGGGGGATATGCTTAGGATAACTCTCATTTTCATTAAAAATCATTATGAAGTGTTTATGAGTATATACATCCTCAAAGAAATTTTTTTATGATTATCGATTATATCTATAAATAGTTCAATTTATGTTAAGCGTTTTATAAGTATGGAATTATGTATTTTGATTCATAAACTAATCTAGTTTATGCCATTGTTTAGAAATGGCGCCTAGTGGAAGAAATGGAAATCGTATCAATACATGCACTCCATGTAGGGATATCCCTCCTGCTCAAGATAATTATAGTGGAACCGGTGATGCAACTGGTGCCGATCAGCTAATCACCATACTGGGACAACTCACTCAGGTTATGAAAAATAACCTTACCCGTATGGAGCACCCTGATCTGCAACATGGAGGATCAATGTTAGATCGATTAATGAGGCAAAAACCACCAACGTTCAATGGGAGTACAAATCCCTTAGTAGCTGAGAAATGGATAAATTCCCTAGAGAAAATATTTCAGGCTTTGGGAAGTAGTGAAAGGGAAAAAGTTATCATGGCAGTTTACCACCTCACTGGAGATGCTGATCAATGGTGGTCATTGATTCAAAACATGAAAGAAGATGATGAAGTATCAAATATGGAATGGAGGGAGTTCAATGATATGTTTTTAAATAAATACTTTCCTCGTGACCATCGAGTAGATATGGAAAGGCAATTTCTGAGTCTGAGACAAAAGGAGGATGAGAATGTCGCAAAGTATGAGGCTAACTTTACAATGATAGAAAGGTATGCTGGAAATTATATACGTAACCCAAGAAGTAAGATTGATCATTTCTTTGATGGGTTAAAACCATTTCTCCATCGAGAATTAGTCTAACAATCCTTCTCATTGTACGAAGACATTGTCTCACGTGCTATCAAGACAGAGAAAGAATTCCCTAAGTGTTATGACTTTAAAGAAAAGCAAGAGAAGAAGAGATCTACTGATCAATCTGGGAATGGAAATATGGGGAAGAAGGGAATGGTTGAATATCCATCATGTGGTAAATGTGGGAAGAAACACCCCAGTACTTTCTTGAAGGGAATGGGTGTCTGTTACAAGCGTGGTGAAAAAGTCCACCAAGCTCGTGAATGAAAAGAGAAGAAGGAAGCTACCAATGTTCAGTGCTATAATTGTAGGGAGATGGGAAATAATCCAAATAAATGTCCTAAGTGTCAGGGGAACTTACCTCAGAAAATACCAAGGGATCAAGTCCAAGCTTATGCTATCACTACTGCTGAGGTAGAAGCTCTGAAAGACATGGTGGAAGGTAATTTAATGGTTTCCTCAAGTTTAGAAAATTAATTATTTGATTCTAGATCATCACATTGTTTCATATCTTCCCATTTTGCTAAGAAAATTAGATATTTCCAATTTTATTTAACAAGGGAGTTGTCAGTTAAAATTCCTAAGGAAAGTATCATTGCAACAAGGTTTTGTGAATCAGTCCCCATTAGAGCACATAAATGTTCTTTATCCACTGATCTCATCGGCATACCTATGATTGAGTTCGATATAATCCTCGGTATGGATTGGATTTCGGATTATGATGCGAATATTTATTGTAAGAAGAAGGTGGTTACGATTTTTGATGATGACGATACGGAACACCTTATCTTTAGAGAAGAATCGTCACCACCGAATTTATATCTAGATCCACCCCTAGTAGCTCAACTAAATTCAATTATTGGGGAGGATGTGAATGAAATGAATGTGGGTGAGGAAAGAAATTTTCAAATAGAGGATTTACCTATTGTGAAACAATATATAGATGTGCTTCCGGAATATTTACCTGGACATCCTCCAGAACGAGAAGTTGAGTTTTCCATTGATTTAATTCCTGGATCAAGGCCTATATCGAAGACCCCTTATAGAATGGCCACTGTATAATTAGTTGAACAAAAGAAACAACTAGATGAATTGAGTAATAAAAGATTTATTCTCCCTAGTGTTTCTCCATGGGGAGCCCCTATTCTTTTTGTAAAAAAGAAAGATGGATCTATGAGGTTATGTATCGACTATAGCGAGATCAATTCCATAACAATAAATAACAAGTATCTCCTACCTCGCATTGATAAATTATTTGACTAACTTCATGTAGCTCAATGCTTTTCAATGATTGACCTTCGATCTGGATACCATCAGTTGTATTTGAAGAAGGAAGACATTCCGAAGACAGCATTTCAAACCAGGTATGGGCATTACGAGTTTACTGTAATGCCTTTTGGATTGACTATTGCACCCTATGTATTCATGGATCTAATGAATAGAGTTTTCAAGGAATATCTCGATTAATTTTTGGTGGTATTTATTGATGATATCTTGGTATACTCTAAAAGCTACGAAGATCATGAAAGTCACTTGCGCATTATCCTGAAGACTCTGAGAAGCCATGAATTATATGGGAAGATTAGCAAGTGTGAATTTTGGCTTCAGGATATTTTTTTTGGACATATTTTCTCTAAATATGGAATATCTGTTGATCCTTCTAATACCAAGGCAATCCAAGAATGGCCAGCACTTACGAGTATAACTGAGGTACGCAGTTCTATTGGTTTGGAAGGTTATTATCGACGTTTCGTCCATAATTTTTCCCGATTGGAAAACCCATTAACGAAGCTGACACGTAAAGTGGTTAAATTTTTTTGGAAAAAAGAGTGTGAAGAATGTTTCGAATAACTGAAGAGAAGATTATTCAATGCTCATATATTGACTCTACCATAGGGGAATGATGGGTTCGTTATTTATAGTGATGCATCGAAGAAAGGACTTGGTTGTGTCCTTATGTAGAATGATAGGGTTATTGACTATGCATCATGATAGTTGAAAATTCATGAGAAAAACTATCCTACTAATGATCTTGAGTTAGCATTTGTGATCTTTTCCTTGAAGATATGGAGGCACTACCTCTATGGTGAAAAATGTGAGGTTTATACTGATCACAAGAGTTTGAAGTATATTTTCTCACAAAAAGAACTCAACATGAGGTAAAGGAGATGGCTTGAATTACTCAAGGATTATGATTGTACGATACACTACCAACCGGGGAAATCAAACAAGGTGATAGATGCTTTGAGCAGAAAAGATCATGGAGTTTTGAACAATATGAGAATTGAAAGGGATCCAATTTTCATGGATCTAGTGAAGATGGACATGGGAATAAACAGGGAAGGTGAAACATCAATTATTTTTCAAATGGTTGCCAAACCATCTTTACTAGAAAGGATTAAGAGTTCTCAGACCGATGATGAAGAATTTCAAAAGAAGATTAAAGCTATGAATGATGGGAGATTAAGAGACTTTGTGTATGAAGATGGAATTTTGAAATTCGGGAAGAGACGTTGTGTTCCCGATATACCTGATCTAAAAAGGGAATTGTTGGATGATGCTCATAGTTCCAATTTCTCAATACACCCTGGGAGCACAAAAATGTATAGATATATGAAGGAACATTTTTGGTGGGAAAACATGAAGATGGAGATTGCTGATTTTGTGTCAAGATGTATGGTTTTTCAACAAGTGAAAGCTGGAAGGCAACATCCTGGAGGAGTCATGCAGCCTCTTCACATACCGGAGTGGAAATGGGACAATATTACAATGGACTTTTTCATGGGGCTACCAATGACTCCTAGAAGGAACGATGCAATATGGGTCATTTTTTATCGTCTTTCCAAGTCAGCACATTTTCTTGATATAAGAGAAGATCTACAACTGGAACGTCTAGAAAGACTATATTAATGAAGTTGTGAGACTTCATGGAGTACCCCCTTCTATTGTTTATGATTGTGATCCCCGTTTTACTTCAAGATTTTTGAGAAGTGTTCAGAAAGCCTTGGATACTGAACTTCATTTGAGAACTGCCTACCACCCTCAAACAGATTGACAATCAGAACGAACTATTCAAACCTTAGAAGATGTGTTTAGATCCTGCTCACATGACTTTCAGGGTATCTGGGATCAATATTTATCTCGGGTAGAATTTTCCTATAACAATTGCTTCCATTCGAGTATTCAGATGGCACCATATGAAGAGTTATACAGAAAGAGATGTCGTACACCAACATGTTGGGATGACCTTGGTGATAGAAAACTTGTAGGCCGAGAACTGGAGGAGGAAACGATGGAAAAGGTGAAGGTAATCCAAAATCACATCAAAGCAGCTCAAAGTAGGAATAAGAGCTATGCCGATAATCGAAGGAAGGATTTGGAATTTCATGTCGGTGATCATGTTTTCTGGAAGGTATCTCCATGGAAGGGAGTCATATGTTTTTGTAAGAAAGGTAAATTGAGTCCCAGGTACATCGGACCTTTCGAAATTCTAGAACAAATTGGGGTTGTAGCTTACCGATTGGAAATGCCGCCAAGTCACTCCAATGTTCACGATGTATTCCACGTATCTCTATTGAGGAAATACGTGCCTTACCCAACGCATGTACTCATGTACGAGGAATTAGAACTAGAACCCAATCTGTCTTATTTTGAAGAGCCTTTCAAGATTCTTGATAGGAGAGAATAAGTGCTGAGAAATCGGACGACGCGTCTGGTAAATGTTTTGTGGAGAAACCATAAGATGGAAGAGGCAACATGGGAACCCAATAAACTTATGATGAAGAACCACTCGAGTCTTTGAATGCGGTAGTATTCTAGAAATTTCGAGGATGAAATTATTTGATGGAGGGGATAATGTAACACCTCAAGCTTCTACGGTATGCTTCTCTTGGAATAATGCGATAGTGTGTGTTGTACGCAACATCGACTTCTAACACACCACAACCAATCAAACTAGCCGTTATGCATAGTAATACCTAATTTTTGAAATTATATATATTTTATATTTCAAAATGGACTTCATTTTTGAATTTAGAATATTGAAATTATCCTAAGTTGAATTTTTGGTATTTTTCTGAGAACTTCCAATTTTTATAAATAGTGAAAAATACTTAAAAACAACTTTTTTAATCAAAATAATTTATAGTGATAAATTATATTATTTAGTGGTTTTAATGTATAATTATAATATATTTTTACCATTTTATCCAATGGTGTTCATTATAATTAATTTCACTTTCAAATTGGACATAAACAATTGTCAATCTTTTGATATATATTGTTTCATAAAAACATGCTATTTGTTGTGACAGCGGGAATTAATTATAAAATTAATTAATGAAACTTTTATTTTAGTAATTTTTTAAAATAGATATCATTTTTGAATTCGGAATATCCATTATATATTTGGGTGATATTTTGGCATTGTTTTGAAAAAAATCAATTTTTGATGAATAGTGAAACTACTAAGTGGTAGTTAAAAAACTGATTTTTTTCATAAAACATAATTTTACTGCTTCTGTGATTGGAATTTTGAAAATCCGAGAGACACTGTTAATATCAAGGAGTAAAATTTGTTTCAATGAGATGAAAATAATTTTTTGTGAATAGTAACTTATTTCATTTATTTACCACAGTTAAAAGTAAATAGGGTAATTTAGGGTAAAATTGATATTAATATTACCCTAACACATGTCCTAATTCTATTGTAAAAGTGTATCTTGACCAAAAACAACCTTAGGAATAAAATATTATCATTTAGGTCCACTTGGATTCGATTAGGACATTTATTATTATTTAATTCATAGAAGAGTTAAAAGAGTTAAAATCAATGTTTATTTACTAAAACATTTTTAATATAGGGTTATACATAAGATAAATTCGATTGTAAATATTCATTAGAAATATAAAACGATTTCCTACATAATGATATTTTATTTATAATTTTTAGATATTATATAATTTAATTTATTTGTGACACAATGATGATGCAGTAATTACCATAATAGCGAAAAATTAAAATAATTGATATTATAAATACTCAAATAAATATAATTTGAGACTTTTATTGAATTAAACTAATTTTATAGGATAATATGACATATTAGGACTGATTTAATTTACTTTTTCAGAAGTAATCATTCTGTTATGATTTTAAAAAAATCAATTATTGAATAGTGTCAAAATTCACATAAAAGAGTTTTTTTAAAACAAATATTATATTATTAATTGATATTAAATTCCTAAAAATCTAAGGTTCGGCCGAGAGACTTATATCATGATAAGTGTATCATTAATGGACCACTTTAAGGGTCGCTCGGATGAATATAGTAAGTTTATTAACCATATAATATAAAAATACAAAGAGACATTGTAAAAGTGAAACTAATTAACTAAGAGTCAATACTTAATGATAAGTTTAATATAGTAACCCAAACCAGTCTAAATTCTACTGGATGAGTGGTTTTCGACCTATCCCCACCATAAACTTTATATAATCCACTTTTGAGCCATTAGAAAACGAATATGAATTTATTATAAAATAATATTTCTAGCTTTTCCAAAGGTGCCCCTCACCCCTCTTATAAAAGGGCACTCTCCCTTCTCATTAACTCACACCATCAAAGCCTTTTGGCTTGGAGAAACACTGCCCAAATACTCTCTCAACTTCCTTCAATTAATCATAGAGGCCTTCTTTTAGTTAGAAAGCCATCCTAAGAGCCCTTTTGATCAAATCAAACGGAAGAACCCGAAGAAAAGGTAATGATTTCACCACCCTTTTCCAAGTTCCTTTCTTCTTCCACTTCTTCCTTATTTGTTATTACCGTTATAAAATAATAAATCCAGTATCTTATATATACTGTGATGTTATTATAAATATGGTACAACCATATTCAGTATCCTATCCATCCTTTGAATAACATGTCACCATACGTGCGTACGTACGGCTTACCGTCTCCACGTCGTTGTGTAATTGTTATTCAATAAATTATTATTTGGATGGGTGTAATAATGCTGTGTAATTCATGTAAATAATAAATATAACATTATAATGATTCTATATATATGATATACCATCCAATTATATATTATTTTAATATCAAAAGAATGATATTGTCGCTCGTGTGTACGTACGGACTACCGTCTCCACGAACGCGATGAGATTCATTCTCCATCGTATCCATTCAAGTATAATTCTCATTTGATGATTAATAATAATATCTAAGGACTTGATATAATTCTGGATATGATTATGATACAAACTATCCATGACAAACCTGGATTACATAACAAAACATATAAAAGAAAATGAGTAAGTTAACACCCGAAACAACGATAATACTAAGATATTATTAACAAATCAATGTTAAAAGATCATATATGATATCATATTCTTGTATAATTTAATAAAAATTATTTCACCATTATACTGGTGGTTAACCTACCCCAACCAAGTAAAAGTACAAGGGAAGGGTTTATTTCACAATCCCTTCATTATCCAAGGTTATTTATACGTAATAATCTTCTGGTATCTCTTTATCATCAACATCCATGTTTTTTTAAAATGTATTTCAAAACATTATTACTATTTACAGGAATATGGGTAAATGTATTTTATACCCTTGTTTGACATTTTATAAGAGGTTTATAAAGGAATATTTTCATCATTTTTCCAAACAAAGTGCTTTTTAACCTTTTTGACAGAATTAAGGTAAGAATGTTTTTTTAACTTATACGGAGGGTGCAGCTATTTTCTGCCGTTATAAAATCTTCGAAGCTTCCCTTACAATATTATAAGAATATTTTCATAGAAAATGTTTTATTTTAGAAATATATGAATCTTAAATGATTTCAAAATAGAAAGAGATATTTCTCTAAATAGAGTCTTGATTTCATCTATGTCAACATCCATTG
Source organism: Viscum album (assembly GCA_963277665.1). NCBI lineage: Eukaryota > Viridiplantae > Streptophyta > Magnoliopsida > Santalales > Viscaceae > Viscum > Viscum album. The sequence continues at coordinate 1,586,120,645 of OY728151.1, read as the reverse complement.
ATGGATTTTACGCTTATTTGAAGTTGATTTTTTATGATACAAAACTTATATATTGTATTGAAGGTTTTGTGATATGTTTGACTATGGATGTGCTATTTTTAGACCAATCATGTTTTATGGTTAAAGTATTGACATTTTGTATACTAGTTTTAATACGAATTTTTATGTTTTGTTTAAACATTTTCATATATGAATGCATTGGACTTAATATGTGACGGGTGGAGCCCGCTATAGCTCCTCAATGCATCGGTAGGTCTCATGAGACGAACTAGTGTCTTGGAACAAGGCCTTGAAAAAATCTTATTTTTAGTCTTGGCATGAGGCCTTGGCTATGTGGTTGTGATAGTCTGGAATTATGCATTCCGTCATTATGAAAGTGGTTATTGATATTGTATGTGATTATTCGATTAGTAGAATATCCATGTGAATAATTAAATGGCATTATTTCATTTCTTTCCATACTATGTTGAAGTTCTAGTTTAAAAAGATTTTGTTTTAGTTATACACTTCCTTAAATGTTTATTATTATTTATGAAAGTTTCTACTATATTGTTATCCTTACTGGGCATTTGAGCTCACCCCTTTTCTATGTTTTATTTCTCCTAGGATGTGAAAAAGTAAATTAAGAATGACCTGCAGGGATATTATGAGGGGATAATAGTGTGGACTATGGAGAAAATATGTTGTTGTATTAGTTTTTCAATTTATGATGTAATGTAAAACTTTATGAAAATATCTAGTATTCCCAAGGCTACTAAACCAATCGGTCATTCGAGGTTTGATCTTTCTTGTGATCATGAAAATGTTATGTAATAATTCACCGACTCTGGGTAACTGGGGTCGGGGCATTACATAATTAGTGCAGGAGGTCTTAACAATGAAGAAATGGTAATGTGGATTTATATTTAATGAGAAATTGTGAAGGGATTGAAGATTTGTATAGTATTGTTCAAAGTGTGGAGGTGTCCATGAATTTCATAATGAATTACATTATATACAAGTTAACTATGTATTTTTTAAGTTTTATTTAAAAATTATTGAAAACCTAGTAAGTAGGCAATCAAGCCTCAACTGAGAGCTTATGTGGCACACTAGGTTGACCAATCCCAAAGGAGGCCAGCCAGGGCAGCTCATAGCTTGCATGGGGTGTCATGAGAAAACCATGGGCATGCCGGGAGGCATGAAAGTTGTAGTCCAATATCCAGCAAATAAGTGGGTGAATTGGACACCCACAGAACCTGTATGGGGTGGTATTAGGAGTGGGAGAGGAAAATTCTGAGCCTCTCCCCATAACTCCTGAGTTATATAGCATGGAGAAACCTGGAAAGGTTATGATGTGGGACAAGTTGTTATTCATAGTGATCATCAGTTTAAATAATTCGAATGATTATGGACGTTAGTTACATCTCACACCTTACAGATTTAAAATCACACCATCGAAATTGACCATCCATAATAACATGCTCACATCCATATAAATGCTTACTCGCTTCACTTTTTCTTTATTTCCCTGATGAGATTTCCATAACTGAGGATTCATGGTATTTATAGAATCACCCTAGCTAGCACTATTATACTAATGATATGTATTCTGCTACCTTCATCCAATAAATGCATATGACATTTTTGAAACCTGAGAGTTTTCCCAAACACAAAACCCTGGAGAACTGCGAGAAAAGTGTTGAAGATGCCGCATCTAATTGTAATTGTGACATGCTATAGGTGGTGTCATGTTCTTTAGATTCATGTAGTCAAAGGAACCACATTACAAACATCTAACATTTGTCTTGGGTCTTGGAGGATTGTTCACTGATCCAAATGTCTGCTTTTGGGTCACAATCTGACCTTGGATATAGGTGTCCCTCTTCTTCATTCTCTCATTATTAAGGTTCACACCATTTATTGTAGGTATCAATATACTTCCTCTACCCATGCATCTTCAGATGTCTACTTCAACCATTTTTATCTAATGACCACATCGATATAACCTGTTATACAAAGCATGAAATTTGTTGAGTGAATTTCATGCCTCATCCCCGATTTAAAAATGTAATCCTTCAAAAACACACTCATAATAACATTAGGTGTGAAGCAGTAAAAAATCATTAATTTATTAGTATACTATATCACAGAATGTTTCTTCTACTTCAGGATGAAAAGGTCCATCGTTCGAAGAATTATGATCATTTGAGGATATAATTTTTTGATTAAAAATTCCTCAAAATCCTCCCATTCCTTGACTTGGTCCATCTTAACATGATGTGCTAAATCCAACCACTGGCATGAATGATCTTCTATCATATACATCTAAAAATTTACTTTCAACTCTGTTGGTGTGCTAAGAAAATCAAAGATCCAATCCGTCCTATTCCGCCACACCTTAGCCTTCTCTAGCCCAAAATTACCCATGAATATGGGTGGATTCAACATATAGGTCTAGATAGAATGAAGCACTTTTTTTTGGTTTATCCTGTTAGTTCCTTATATCCACATATTGAAAATATTAGACTATAATCTAAACCAATTATTGTTTCACCTATGGCTCAGGTGTTACCAAATTCTCATCAAATTCTTCTTGTTGGTTTCTATGATGCCAACCGAGTGCTATTTTCTAGAAACATAACAGAATCCACATGTATCACTCTATAGAAACTGAAGGCTTAAAAATTTAAAATTCTATCAATGAGAAACTATCAAAAAAAGTCCTTCCAAAATTAATCATTTTCTACGTTCAACCATTTTTGGAAAATTTTCACCATTATTTTGTAAATTAACTCATTTTTAAAATACCACAACCATTATATTTTCAATTTCTCCAATTTGAAAAAAATTTGAATTTTTATTCAAAAATAAATACAGTTACACCAAATCATAAATCATAACCAAAATTGAAATAGGCACTTCTTCTGCAAATTCATTTCTACAATGCATGTCATGATCTTCTTGTTGGATAAACCCATGACAATGATATTACACTCATAAATGTGTTTCCAAAACTCTTATATTCCCAAATACTTGGTTGGATGATGTTAAAAATAAAAATATTAACAATGCCTTTTTATGCACTAATTTTCCTGTCCCGACAATCCTACTCCTTTTTACCAACCCAAATCAAGGAATGAACTAAAATAAATTTCAATTCCAAAACCAACAAAAATTATACCAACTGTAATTCAAGGACCAATATAGATAATATCACTTCTTCCACAAATATATTTTGATATACAAAGACTAATACCACTTGTAAAATCCCACCCATCCTCATTTGCTTAAGCCGAGGTGGAATTTCAACTTGGCCTTGGGCGACATCCCCAAGGCAGCAAAGGGTTGAAGAAAATTCCAAGGGATTCAATAAAATTGGGGAATGATTATCCCATCGAAAAAAAAATCACAACCAAACATTCCTTAACCAAAACCACTATATGATTCATGATGAAAATGTAAAACAACTCAAGTAAAACCATTGATATCAAAACAAAACTAAATTAGAGTACCGCAATAGAAGACTTCTAACATAAAAGTACACATTGGAAAATAAAAACAATAGAGACTCATAATACTCTAAAGACATGACTCCAATGTCCAACTCCAACTCCAAGTATCACATAGAACCACAAAATAAGAGTGATGCTTTCTATTTACCTATGTCATAATAAAAAATATGAAAATTGACCGAATTTCAAAATCAGGGGTGAGTAATGACACTCGGTATATTTCCCATAATGACTTCGCTACTCATGCCACTAGGATAGAACAAGTTATCACAATTATATAAAACAACTTATATGAAAAATTTAGAAATAGTTCCATAGTTTAAATCATATACAAGTAGTTTCACCCTAAAATAGTTTTCCAAACATAATAATTTTCCATGGAATGTACAAAAATAATTCATTAAACCATTTAACATTGCTTTTTTGTAAATCCATTTCATCGTTCGCCACACACACAACCATTCAGTCTTCTCTGACAGTTCTATACTCATGATAAGTTTCTCGTCGATCCACTACGTCATCACTAAGTTTCCAATCTCCTTATTACAAAATTACACACAACCCTTATCTAGGGTCATGTCCATTTTTACCCCAATGGCACACGACCCATATTCAGGGTCACATCGAAAGAATAATGTCACAAAAACAAGGTATGCCCAATCCATTTTAATGAAACCAAATCATTCCATTTTAATAAAACTATTCCTTTATTTAGATGTTTTCAAACAAACTAATTTCCAAAATCCATCAAATCCATATTTCAAAATCAACATTTTAATGTCATGTAAGAAATCCCATTACACAATCAATTTGCAAAAAAAACCCTCACTAAATAGGGTTTCAACCATGATTATCACAACAATTTAACCAAAAATTTCATGAAATTTAAATAACTTGAAACAAAGCCTTCATGTTATAATAATTTGAGCCGAGGGTGAATCCACATACCTTGAGAGTTTTGGAGAAAATGAAGAACAACACAAAAACTCCCACAAAATCAGTATGAATATCGAAAACCCCACCTTAGATCTCTTCACTATCATAAAAAAATCCAAATATCACCATTATTGGAATAAAAACACATAGATCTGTCCCTAAAAGACTAGTTATAAGAATTTGAGAGAGGGAGGATGCTATATTTATGAAAAACTATGAAAATTTACCCCAAAAGAAGACTTTCCAAGGAAATCCGGCTTCATCAAACCATGAATATCCTTCATATCAACAAAAAATATATGGGGAAATATTCCTAGACCTTTTGGGGGAATAAATCCTACGATAGGGTGAATTTGGAGAAAAAATGTGGTTTTTGAACTTAATAACAACCCAGATCCACTTTTATAGGATATTGTTTTCAAACACTGCATACTTTGTTGCACAGTTAAGAAAACTATGCACTAACCATATTCCATCCTCTACCTTGAGAAGTACCACAAATAGTTGGACAACACTTTTATAAAAACCATCCTCCAACCATGAAAAATATCAGTGTATTACTATTCATGATTACTCATGGGCAGCTGCATGGTTTGGAAAAATAGTGTGCATTAACTGTACGCATGCCCTGAGTCCCCTGTCTCATATTTCAGGGTATCCTATAGGATTTTCATGGGGTTCTGTCACGAACCATCCCAGGTACCCTGGTAACCCGATAACCGAGCCAGCCCTGACATAGCCCTAAGGGTATTCCCCACCCCCATGGGTCGGTGACTAGCACCTGGCATCACACATAATACATGTGGGAATGATTTTTTGAAACGATAAGGAAGACCCAAAAGGAAACAAAGTAGTATCCATAACAAAAGAAACTCCAATGGGAGTGATGTACCAGAATACAACATGTCCTGAAAACTCAATGTAATACAACCCAAGTACTAAAATGGGAAAACAACCCCAAGGACCCTAATGACACAACTCACGAAGACCAAAAATCAACAGCTGGATTCTCCTCCAAGAGATCCCTTCCCTTTGCTCAAACCTAGAAGTAGAATGTATACAAATACCCGATGGAAAATGTAGCGTGTGAGCGTATTCCCAGTAGGATACCATCAAATATTCCGTAACAGATGCCCAATATATATTATCTAAAGAAAAGATATCCATTTTCAAATAAACAGGTTTGGTAATTCAAAATCATAATTAAAAAAACATTCTATACATTTTCAAATTATAGAAATAAATATTTTATGTAATGATTTTACTAATTATGGAATATTTCTAAAAGAATGGATTAAATAAAAAAACATTTATATAAAAACATTTATATAATTTTAGGAGGCATGTAAAGCAGTTAAAAAGCAGTGGAATACATTTATATCTAAAACATAAATAAACAAGGGAGAAGCATGATAATCTTCCAAAAGGTACTGTAGTATTAACAAGTTATAGGATTACACACTTTCTATGTGAACTCAGGAAAATGTGTATACAAACGTCCCTATGAAACTGGCCAAAGTAGACTCGTCACCATCCAATTGGGGATGGGACCTGCCACACGTATGTTTTAGAATTTTGTCGTACTATAGAGTGTACCCAAATAACTAACTAAAAACCTAAGGATTTCATGTGCTCTTACATGATGGGTGAACTATTTTAAGACTGCTTAAAAATACAATCAGTCCCATTCTTCCACTTCATAAGTTTCAATTTCTATCAATTTAAAACCAAAACAATTTTTATTCAAAACATGCCTTTTAAACAAGATAAAACGAATGGGTTTCTATCAAATCATTTTAAGCCATTTTCAACAGTTTAAAATCCATTCAAAACCAATTCCATCATTACACGATTTATTTCCACAATTATATTCACTAATTTAAATAAAATTATTTCCATCAAATCCTTAATTTAAATTAGACAATTTAAATTACACAATTTTCATAAACACACCCAATTCAATGGAATTGGGGGTTTTCCAAATTTCCATGTCAAAACCATTTCAAATACATTGATTCATTGGAATCGTGTTTTTATCAACTTAATTGAAATCCAATATGAGAAATTGAATTTAAATCATTGATTGAAATAAATCATGCAATACAAGGATAGTCAATTTGGATAAACAGAACAGAACCACCTACCTCAAGGTCGTTGATATCAGCAGCAAAGATAATCCATATAGAGTGGATCAATACACCTCCTTACGATGTTTTTATAGAAAGCATTGACACACCAATGATCGATGCTTGTCAAGGGTTCCTAAAACCAAAACATCTATTAAATTTCATAAGGAAGTAAAATATTACATGTGTTTACATTTTCTCTCTCTTGATTAATTTCTGGATTATCATTTTAAATTATCACATGAAAATATAATTATTACATGTGATGATATTTATCTTTTATTGATAAATTTTCAACTTATCATTATCACATGAAATGATAATTATCACATGCGATAATATTTTTCTTTTAATGATCCAAATAATTGTCATTTTGATAATTTTTAAACCATTATCCAATTAATAATTGCATTGTTGTAATTTCAGACAAATTATCTATTGAGAATTATCTTATGAAAATATGTATAAATTATCCATTGATAAAATGATGTAACAATCGCTCGATGATTCCATACAATTAATTGTGATAAATTGAATGTATATATATATACATATTTATACAATTAGTTACCAATTATTCCTAAATATATTTGGTTTAATAAATTTTTTAAAACAACCATTTATTTTATTTATTTTTAAAAAATAATAAGGGATGTAGGAATAAATTAAAAAGAAAAAAAAATAAAATAAAAATAAAAAAACAATGTAAGTTAATCAGAATAGGCGATGTGCACAGAGAAGATGGGAAGAACCATGCCACGCCAGGATCTGCAAATTGCATGAATCGATCCCACCACCACGTGCAAAAAGAATGGAAGGGTCCCTTTAACTCGACAACTAAATATACCAGGAAAGACAGATTGGTTTGGATGATTTAAAACCCCAAAAAAAGTAATCCTTTGGAAAACCCAAAACTCCCAACTAATCAACCGTTTTACTTGAATCATGATTGAGGAGTCATTAGTTTCAGACATTTAATGAGTTTATAAAAAATTCTGGTCAAAACCACTCCAAAATCTTGTTCTTAGAAAACCCCGGCATCCAAAAATGGTGGAAACGCCAAAGGGGGTACATGGTGATCAGTAAAAACAGAAATATTTAATGTTTTGAAAATAATAAAAATAATTATTTAATATAAAAATCAATTAATCATCAAATTTTCGTTGCGCGTAAAAATTATACCTTGCCTAGGTAAAGAACCCCATTCCAGACCAAAGGGTGGTCTCAGATTTTCAAACGACGAACCGTTTATGAGATAATAATTATTTAATATTCAAAAAACGGATTTAATTATTAATGTAAATTAATTATTTATTATAAAGGTTAAATGATATCAAACATTCAATGAGAACAAAAGTTAAAGCTTGCCGAGGGTAAACCCCACATTCCAAACACATTGGTGGTCTCATATTTCCTATACATCACACTGTTTGAATGATATTTAATTATCATTAATAAATGATATATTAAATATTATTCAATAACATTATCTCATGAGCAAGACATCTAAATGTTCAGCATCTTCAAATGTTATACCCCTACTAAGGTAAACCCTATATCTTGGACATAACCGTGGTCTCAATTTTCCAATAAATGATATGATTTAGAGCTATTGAATATTTTTTAATAAATAGCTTATGCTTAAAATAATAAATATAATATTTTTATTCCATCCTATTCGAGACATTGCAGACGTAAAAAACTCATACTTATAAAGTGTTTAACTTTGAAAATATGTACTTGAATATAACAGAGCATTAATTGGGTATTTTAACATTCTGTGGCGGGTTTTAATAAAAAAACAACTTTTTACTGATAAACCATTTTTTCCAAACTAACATGATAATAATTTAACACAATAATGTTTAGGAATCCCTGAAACAGTAGTGTGATGTTACAACCTCCCCATCATAATATCTTTCTGTCCCCAGAAAGCCTATGAAGAAACGTCCAAGTTAAAAATATGAGGCCACTGCTCTCTCAGAAGTGTCTCCCTTTCCCACATATCATGAGAATCAGAACCATGTATCCATAGTACACAGACCAGAGGTATCATCCTTCTACAAAGTACCTTAGTCTCAGAATCAACAATCCTAACTGGTCATTCAGTCACAGATAAATCTGGTTCTATCTCAAGATCATTCCAGCTCAAAACATGAGATGGATCAGAGAGATACTTTCGCAGCTGCGATACATGGAACGTGTTATGTATCGACGTCAGTTATTGTGGTAGATCTAGGTGGTAAGAAACTTTTCCTACATGATCAGAAACCTCGAATGGTCCCACAAAATGAAGAGAAAGCTTCCCTTGCCTCCCAAGCTGTCGATGACCTAATCGGGGTGAAACAATCAAGAACACCTGGTCACCAACTGAGCAATCTAAAGGACTACAGCGACGATCAGTATTAGACATGTACCGACTCTGTGCTATCAACATTTTCTGATGAATCAACTGGATCTTAGATGTCATCTCTTTGACCAGACTCAGTCCAACCAAGGAACTTTCACTAATCTCTAACCAACAAAAAGGAGATTTACAAGAACGGCCATACAATGATTCAAAGGGTGCAATTTTTATCTCATACTAATAACTGTTATTATAAGAAAACTCAACTGACCCAATATGATCATCTCAAGACCCACCAAAGTCAAGAACACATGCATGAAGCATATCCTCAAGGATATGAAAATCTCCCCCTATCTAGCCATCTGACTGAGGATTGTAGGACGTGCTCAAACAGACTTGAGATCCCAGTGCTTCCTAAAGGCCTCTCCAAAAGAGAGAAGTAAACCGAGGATCCCTAATAGAGACTATAGCAGACAAAACTCCATGAAAAGGAACAATTTCTTTCACATAGATATTTACCAACTCCTCAAAATTGGTTGTATCTTGAATAGGTATAATGTGATCCGACTTGGTCAGCCTGTCGATCACAGCCCATATCACATTTTTATTCTTCTGGGTTTGAGGTAACCCAACCACAATGTCCATAGAGATTTCATACCACATCCATGTAGGGACTGGAATTGGTTGAAGCATACCCGAAGGATTCAGGTGCTCATCTTTCACCTACTGGAATGTATAGAAATGAGATACAAACTCAGCAATGTCCTATCTCATACCTGACCACCAGAACTGTCGCCGCATATAATATAACAACTTCATGGTTCCTGGGTGCACAACCCTCAGAGAGTTATGGAAATTGCCAATCACATCATTCCTTGATGATAATGGCACAACGTGACGGTTCCGATAAAACAGAACACCCTCGTTGGAGAATAACAACTGGGTGTCGGTCTCCCCATCATAAAGATAGTCCCTAATGCTATGGAATTCATCATCTAGTTGTTGTTATTGAATAATTATCTCGAGAAGAGAAGATTTCAACTGGAAACTAGCTAAAGAAACTTTATTCCCCTTCCACTGAACTCTAATATGTTACTGAGAAAAAAGAGCCATTAATCTCCACTCTTCTAAAGATTCTTTCACTTCCTATGATTGAAGATTCCTTATTAATGCATCTGCAACTACATTCCCTTTCCTCAGGGTATTGGAAATGTCAACGTCGAAAGATTTCAGGTACTCCACCCAACGCCTTTTGCGGAGATTCAAATCTTTGTGAGGGAAGATATAACTCAATATCTTATGGTCTGAATACACAGTACACCTTTCTCTATATAGGTAATGTCTCCAACATAGAAGTGATTTCATTACAGCTGCGAGTTCAAGGTCATGGGTATGATATTTCATCACATGAGGCTTATGTTGACGAGATCCATAGGCAACAACATGATTACCTTGCATAAGGACACATCCAAAACCTGAACCTGATGCATCACAGAAGACCATGTAACCAATCCCTACCCCAGGAAGAGTTAACACTGGCACAGTAGTCAAAATACACTTTAGCTCAACAAAAGAACGTTGAAATTTATCATTCCAGGAAAACATCACTCCCTTTCGAGTCAGAGCACTCATTGGAGAAGCTAACTTTGATAAGTCTTTAACTAATCGATGATAATATCATGATAAACCTAAGAAGCTTCGAATCTCGAAAACATTTCATGGTTGTTCCAAAGTCATAAAAGTCCTCACCTTCTCAGGATAAACTGATATTCCTTGTTCTAACACGACATGTCCCAAGAATTTCACTTCCAGAATCCAGAAATCGCACATTGAAAACATGGAATAATGTTTATAATTCTTTATAAGACTCAGAACTGTTCTCAAATGATGCACAAGATCCTCCTCAGACTTGGAGTAGAGAATAATGTCATCCAAAATGTCCACCACAAAAGAATCTAGATACTCATGGAAAACCATGTTCATCAATGCCATGAAAACTGCAGGAGCATTTGTTTGGCCGGAGGGCATAATAAGGTTCTCGTAATGGTCATACCTACTCCAAAAAGTAGTATTTTGAATGTCACTTTCCTTTTTCCTTAAATGAGGGTAACCAAGTCAGAGATCAATTTTTGAAAACCACTTCGCCCCTTTCAATTGATCAAAAAAATCATCAATTCGTTGTAATGGAAATTTGTTCTTTATAGTAACTTTATTGAGCTTTCGATAATCAACACATAAGCAAAGAGAACCATCAGCCTTCTTAGTGAAGAGAATTGGTGCTTCCCTAGGTGACATAGTCGGGCGTATAAATCCTTTCTCAAGAAGATCTTCTAACTAAGAATTAGTTATCACATGAAACAATGACACTACTGAAATTTTATTAACAAAACAATATTAGAAGATCATATATAATATCATATTTATGTACATGGTTCATGTATAATTTAATAAAAATTATTAAAAAATTATTAATGATTTTTACATACCCTCGACAATGGAAAAGTGAAATGTAAGGGGTTTTCATATCACTTCTTATTCTCGTGAGATTTATGTTATATTGCCACTATTTCCATTTGTGTGGTGTATGTACATCCCGTGATTGTATTATTTGTGTAATATACCTTAATTTATGAGTATTTACATCTTCATTTTATGATACTTATTTCATGGGTTGATACACAGAATCACTCCATTAATAAATTCTCAATTCATTGATGTGAACCTGATAAGGGTAATCATGACTCAATTTCCATTCATTAAGTTAAACATCAAAGTCATTGGTTTTATTTTTACAATAATATGTGTGAATGTCCTATGATTTTTTCCCCAAAGAACCAATCATATTGAGTGTTATTATATTTTTCACACATAATTATTTAATTGATATATCCTTAATCTAAGGATACGGTCTTTATAGGGGATTTCAACTCAATTTACGTTCCATTGATACTTATTTGTTGTTATATGCCAATTCACTTTTATATGGTGCACATACTATAATTTGACATAGTATATTTTTAATCCCTTTATTATCCTTTTAATTTAAAGGTTTGATTACCTTAATTATTTTTATTCAAGCATCTCTCATTTGGTTAGGAACTCCAACTAAAATATCATTTTAAATGTTATAAATATTTATTCTACTAAATATTTCTCATTAATGTCCAGGTTTTAAAAATGGTTTTTTCGATTAATTTATATGGACATGAATGCGTTAAAATTAAAATTACCTTTAAAAGATTCATTCTGTTGTGGGAAACTTTGATTAAAAAATATCTTTTAAATGACTTGTTGATAAATAGTCAGACTTTTATCTATTTTCAAGAAAATGGGGATATTTATCTCAAATAGTATTTCAGATTATTTTCATCTATTTAAATATACCTCATTGTATTTTATTCTTGATAGAGATTGATTTATTAAAATCAAATCTTCCATATTGTATCTAATGAGTTATGTTTGATTGTGGATGTGATCATTTTATACCATTCATGGTTTGTGGTTAAAGTATTGACATTTTGTATTCTATTTTTAATATGAATGTTTAGATTATGTTTCACCCTTTTATTATGAGGAATGTATTGGACTTAGTAAGTGATAGGTGGATTCCACTATAGCTCCTCAATGCATCGGTAGGTCTTATGAGACGAACTAGTGTCTTGTCACAAGTCCTTGACAAAATCATATTTTAGTCTTGGAATGAGGCTTTAACTATGTGGTTATGTTGTCTAGCCTTATGAATTCCATCATTTTGAAATTGGATATTGAGATTTCATGTGATTATTCGACTAGTAGAATATCCATTTGAATAATTAAAAGGAATTATTTGATTTATCTTTTCCATATTATGCTGGTTTTTATGCTTAAAAGGCTTGTGTTTTCATTTTTTATGTTTCCTTAAATGCTTATGGTTAATTATGATAGGTTCTGATATATTTTTATCCTTAATAATCATTTGAGCTCTCCCCTTTCTTATTTTTTATTTTTTCAAGGATGTGATGAAGTATATTACGATTAACCTGTAGGAATAGGCTAAGGGAAATAATATTGCTCAAAGGAGACACAATTATTTTGTTTTTCATTTGATAATGTAATGTAAAACTTATGTATGTATCTAGTACTTACAAGGATACTAAAATAATAGGTATTTAGAGAATTGATATATTGTGATCATGACAATTTTATGTAATAATGCATTATATCGTGGTAACAAGGGTCGGGGTGATACAAAAGATACTCTTACGGAGTGTTGAGACCTTGTAAAAATTTCATGTGGTAGTCATTACTGCTTTAGTATTCCTGCATGTGACAGGTAAAAGGGAATAATAGAATCGATGTCCTAATATGTCATATAGGTAATGGGATAAAATGTGGAATTGGATTAAAAAGTATCTGACGTCGATTCACCCCCCTCTCAGTGTTAGGAATATCCCAAAATGGTCATTTCACATGTATTGAGGAATGGTTCACCACTTTTAGATTTTCTACACTGAAATAAACTCTCTTTAGAAGACATGAGTATGATTTCTGACTGAAAAATGAAGTGTAGTATAGTGAAGATTTATTTACCTTTGAGGAAAATTATATATCTACAAACACCATGACGAACATGAAAAATAAAGAGAAGATAAAGTTGAAGAAGAAATCCCTCGTATCTAAATAGGAAGAAGTCCTTATTTCCCTATACCTTGCTGAAAATGAAGACATAGAAGACATGGAAAGTAATGAGAAAGTGGACCAAGCTACCACAAAGAATACGGATAACCTTATTTGTTCTAATGATATGGAGTTATGTGTTAGTACATTTATAAACATTCCACAAGATGGAAATACCAGAACAAGTGGAGATGATGATCAATCTATGACTTCTCAAAAATCATCAGTTGATATATTCAGAGATATTATGTATGGTATTTTTGAATAATGATAATACCTTGTTTGTGGAGTCACTCAATGCATGATGTAAGAGATCACCCACCTGTAAGAAGAATCCATTTTTTAGATAATATCATGCAAACAAATTGATGATAGTCTAAAACTCTCCAGATAGGTTGGAACCATTAATGATAAAAATAGGGAACATGAAATAATTTACTCAAAATGGATCAATGATGTTAAAGAGAAAGAGGGAGTTAAAAAGACTCTAGAAAAAATACCCATGCACATTAAGATAAATTGAAATATAGAACAGCTATTAAGGGGTTATAATTGGATGAAATATCCAAGAAGATAAAGGAACATGATTATTAGATTCAGGAAAAATTTAATATACCTGAAGATAAAGTATAATGAATGAATAAGGCTTGTGACGAGAAGATTATTACAATTGAAGAAAAAAACATTCACAATATGAAATGTCTATAGTTGGTAGCTCAGTTGGACAGTCATAAGACGACTTATATTGAAACTTCATAAAAAGAGATAGATTCTACTGGTAGTCAGTGTTTAGTGGCGGATTCCAAGGTTATAATACCTTCAATATGTGGTAAGAAGATCATTACTTCCTTCAATGATCTATCGCAAGAAGCTGATAAGAATTAGGTACAATTCATACAATATTTTACTAATGTTACTAAATGTATTATCTTGAACAGTGTTGTTTTCTTTAAAAAAAATATAACAAGTGTGGATGAATAAATATAATAATAATCCTACCACCATTATTAAGGTGGATTGAAAATGAGGTGTGTAATTTTTTTCCCCACCGAGAGAAAAAAAATCATAAATAAGACCAAACAGTTTGATATAGAAGATATTATTAGATATATATTTGTGGGTAAATGTTGGTTCTTCAATAGATTTTTGCATTGTTCTTTAATTTTTTGGTACAATACTCAAAATGTAAAAGCACAAAGGAAGCCTATTTTAAGGAGGATGAATACATATAAGAAGGGGAAACATCCACAGGTCTATAAGAATCTCTATACTATAAAACAATTTTGAATTCTTGATAAAATTGGTGATGTATGCAATGGTAGTGGTCACAAGGTTGGTACATTATCATCTCAACATGTATCCAAATATTATAAGAAAAGATGATCACAAAATTTGTCTTGGAATGAAGAAGAAACATTGGGAAGATATCAAAAAAATATTGGGAATATAAATCCTCCCAGGAAGGTACCAATGTATAATGGTGACAAAAACGCGGATTCTAAATAAATGAAGTTGAAAGCTTGTGCTTACAAAATAAAAATTAAGAGGGATGACTCTCAGAAGAACCCATATGGATGATCCAAACATGACCCCAAAATTCATACTGGCATGTTAATTATTTGGCCTAAATATTTAAAAATAAAGATAAAAAGTGAAGATACAGAAGATAAAGCTAGTGTAAAAGGGAAATAAAATATTCCACATGATGAATAAAAACATCATGAGGGTTTTTTTAATGAAAGTCTTGTGTAAAAGAAGTTATATGTGAGAGATTCTAGAAATATGGCCACATTGAAAAATTTGGTTAACCGCACTACCTGAATAAGGAACAATCATCAAGAGGCGTAATAATGTATCATCCATGAAGGCAGTTAAGAAGAAAAATTCTCTACGCAAAGTATAAGAGGGTGTGAGGAGATCCATGTTTCCACATCATAAATTAGAACAGATGTTAGGGTGTTAAATCATGAATACCTGAGGAAATGGAGTAACTTATTTGAGGAGATAATGTCAACCTTTCAATTCATATTATTGAAGAAAGGAGGATAATCCTTATACACTTATTCATTGAATATTGTATTTTTTCTTATAATTTTGGTAATTGATGGTGAATCATATTCTTTGGGGGAGAATTTGATAAGTTGTAAGTGCTGAAAAATCATGACTACTAATATTAAGAAGATACCATCATTTAAAGATTCATCAATTGATATTTAAATACTAATATGATGTAGGATCAACTTTGATGAAGTTAAATAATGTGGTATCCTATTTTGGATAGTCAGGGTAACACAAATTCCATATTTGTTTGATATTATTTCATTGTATTCTCAGGGAAAATGTTCTAGAAGAACATATTTTGTGAAGTTTGGATTGTTGTCCTATAAGGACTATCACAAGTTGAAGACCCGTTCAAGTGTATTCTCCATACTGGAATGCCTTCAAATCCAATATTGATGAGATCAACCATTATGAGGATAAGGATAATTGTTTCCCTTGAGGGGGATACAAATGAAGAATCTTATAGAATTATTACCTCAATTAATATCAAATATGATTATTTTTAGAAATTTCTTGAAGATCATTTTATTGGCCAAAGAATGTCTATATTAATCTCTTATCCATGGTTATCAAAAATAAAATACTTATTACAAAGGGTGGAAAATTAAATTAATCAATGGAATAAGAAATGAGGATGTTCCCCAAGTTCTCTTATCCATCCTATTACAGTTGAATATTTTTGATATATTTATTGATGTGAGTTAAAGAGATTGAGGTTTAATTTTCTTAAAAATATTTTATTCACATTTAATAATTACATCCATCAATTAAAATGAATAATACTTGAATAAAATTATATGATTTCATTTTTCTTAAGGTATTATGATCAATTGGTAATTGGAAACTTTTGTTCCTAAATCATATCTTCTTTTTTTCTACACTGAGAATATCATAAGATGATTTAGAATGAAATGAAGGATGAATCATTGATTATGTATGGAATGATACCATTTTCCAATGAAATTTGTATTTCTTGTCAATAATGGGGAGTGAAAGAGAAATGAATGTTTGAAAGGAAAGGGGGAGAGGGAATATAATAGTTCCACATATTGAAACATTCATTTGGAAATAACATTGAAGGTACTACCAACAAATACAAAGGGTGATATTGAAGAGCCCACTTTGTGTATGGGATTTATTTGTTGTCAATGATTTTCATTTGTGGAAAATAACGATAAATACAATTATATGATTACTTTGATGTCAATATGATAACAAATTTCCAAATTTATTGGAGCTTGGATGAAATAATCATGTCTTGAAATTCCAATAATCATGATAATGGTATGAAGACTTTCAGTTTCATGGTGTTAACATAAAATTTGTTATGCATTCCTTCATGGTTATTCTTCGATAATTGTTATGGATTCCTTCATGGTGATTCCTATAGAATTGTTATGGATTAATATATTTGGATGTCATTATAAAGATATTCTCCATTTCATTAACTATGAATATTGATGAATTGAACATAAGTTCAAAATACACAATTAATAAGTGACACATTGTTTAAAATAAAGAATAAGGTATATTTGGTGTTCTTTGGAATTTATATTACAAAAATTAGAGAAAAAGATGAATTGAGGGTCATGAAATATTATAATGTTGATTGAGAACCATGAAAGTATTATCATGTACAATATTGATATTGTAGTTTTAATAAAGGAGAACCATTCCTTATAATTTGTAACACCCCACACTTCTACGATACACTTCTCTTGTAATAATGTGATAGCATGTGTTGTACGCAACATCGAGTTCTAACACACCACAACCAATCAAACTAGCCATTATGAATAGTAATACCTACTTTTTGAAATTATATATATTTTATTTTTCAAAATGGACTACCTTTTTTGATTCAGAATATCGAAATTATCCTAAGTTTAATTTTTGGTGTTTTTCTGAGAACTTCCAATTTTTATGAATAGTGAAAAATACTTAAAAAATACTTTTTTAATCAAAATAATTTATAGTGATAAATTATAATATTTAGTGGTTTTAAAGTATAATTAGAATATATTTTTAACATTTTATCTGATGGTGTTCATTATAATTAATTTCACTTTAAAATTGTACATAAACAATTGTCAATCTTTTGATATATATTGTTTCTTAAAAACACGCTATTTGTTATGACAGCAGTAATTAATTATAAAATTAATCAATGAAACTTTTATGGTTTTAATTTTTTAAAATAGAAATAATTTTTGAATATTTAATATCAATTATAGCTTAGGGTGAAATTTTGGAATTGTTCTGAAAAACTTCAATTTTTGATAAATAGTGAAACTACTAAGTGGTAGTTAAAAAATGAATTTTTCATAAAATCTAATTTTACCGCTTCTGTGATTGGAATTTCGAAAATCCGAGAGGCACTGTTAATATCAAGGAGTTAAATGTGGTTCAATGAGATGAAAATAATTTTTTGTGAATAGTAACTTTTTACTTTTATTTACCATGGTTAAAAGTAAATATGGTAATTAAGGGTAAAAATTATATTAATATTACCCTAACACATGTCCTAATTCTATTGGAAAAGTGTATCTCGACCAAAAACTACTGTAGGAATAAAATATTATCATTTAGGTCCACATGGATTAGATTAGGACATTTATTATTATTTAATTCAAAGAAGAGTTAAAAGAGTTAAAATCAGAGTTTATTTACTAAAACATTTTTAATATAGGGTAATAGATAAGATATATTCGATTGTAAATATTAATTAGAAAGATAAAAAGATTTCCTAGATAATGATATTTTATTAATAATTTTTAGATATTAAATAATTTAATTTATTTATGACACAATGATGATGCAGTAATTACACTAATAGTGAAAAATTAAAATAATTGATATTATAAATACACAAATAAATATAATTTGAGTCTTTTAATGAATTAAACTAATTTTCTTGGATAATATGACATATTAGGATTGATTTAATTGACTTTTATCGAAGTAATAATTCTGTTATGATTTTTTCAAAAATCAATTATTGAATAGTGTCAAAATTGACATAAAAGAGTTTTTTTAAAACAAATATTATATTATTAATTGATATTAAATTCCTAAAAATATAAGGTTCAGACAAGAGACTTATATCATGATATTTGTATCATTAATGGAACACTTGGGAGTCTCTTGGATGTATATAGTATGTTTGTTAACCATATAATTTAAAAATACAAAGAGTCGTTGTAAAAGTGAAACTAACTAAATAAGAGTTAATACTTAATGATAAGGTTAATATAGTAACCCAAAACTGTCTAAATTATATTGGTTGAGTGGTTTTAGACCTATCCCCGCCTTAAACTTTAAATAATCCACTTTTGAGCCATTAGAAACTGAATATGAATTTATTATAAAATAATATTTCTAGCTTTTCCAAAGGTGCCCCTCACCCCTCTTATAAAAGAGAACTCTCCATTCTCATTAACTGACACCTTCAAAGCCTTTTGGCTCAGCCAAACACTGCCTAAATACTCTCTCAACTTCCCTCACCTCATCCTAGCGGCCTTACTTCAGTCAGAAATCCAACCTAAGAGCCATTTTGATCAAATCAAAAGGAAGAACCTGAAGAAGAGGTAATAATTGCACCACCCTTTTCCAAGTTCCTTTCTTCTTCCACTTATTCCTTCTTTGTTATTACCATTCTAAAATAATAACTCTAGTTTCTTATATATACTGTGATGTTATTATAAATATGGTACAACCATATTCAGTATTCTATCCATCCTATGAATAACATGTCACCATACGTTTGTACGTATGACTTACCGTCTCCACGTTGTGGTATAATTGTTATTCAATAGATTATTATTTGGATGGGTATAATAATGATGTGTAATTCATGTAAATAATAAATATAACATGATAATGATTCGGTATATATGATATAACATCCAATTATATATTATTTTAATATCAAAAGAATGATATTGTCGCTCGTGTGTACGTACGGACTATCGTCTCCATGAACGCGATGAGATTCACTCTCCATCATATCCATTCATGTATAATTCTCATTTGATGATTAATAAAAATATCTAAGGACTTGATATCATTCTGGATATGATTAAGATACAACCTATACATGAAAAACATGACTTACATAACAAAACATATAAAAGAAAATGAGTAAGTTAACACCTGAAACAACGATAATACTAAGATATTATTAAAAAATCAATGTTAAAAGATCATATATGATATCATAATATTGAATAATTTAATAACAGTTATTTCACAATTATATAGGAGGTTAACCTACCCCAACCAAGGAAAAGTACAAGGTAGGGGTTTATTTCACAATCTCTTCATTATCCGAGATTGTTTATACTTAATAGTCCACTGCGATCTCTTTATCATCCACATTCATGATTGTTAAAAATGAAATTCAAAACATTTTTACTATTTACAAGAATATGGGTTAAAGTAATTTATACCCTTTTTTGACTTTATATAAGAGGTTTATAAAGGAATATTCTCGTCGTTTTCCAAACAAGGTGCTTTTTAACCATTTCGACAGAATTAAGGTAAGAATGCTTTTTTTAACTTATATGATGGGTGCGGCTATTTTCCGCCGTTATAAAATCATCGAAGATTCCCTTACAATCTTATAAGAATATTTTCAAAGAAAATGTTTTATTTTAGAAATATATGACTTTTAAATGATTTCAAAATAGAAAGAGATATTTTCTAAAAAGAGTTTTGATTTCATCTATGTCAACATCCATTGATGGATTTTAAGCTTATTTGATGTTGATTTATTATGATACAAAACATCTATATTTTATGGAAGGTTTTGTGATATGTTTGACTTTGGATGTTCTATTTTTATACCATTCATTGTTTATGGTGAATGTATTGACATTTCGTATGGTAGTTTTAATACGAATGTTTATGTTATGTTTAAACCTTTTCATATGGGAATGCATTGCACTTAATATGTGACGGGTCAAGCCCGCTATAGCTCCTAGATGCATCGATAGGTCTCATGAAAAAAAAACTACTGTCTTGGAACAAGGCCTCGAGAAAATCTTATTTTTAGTCTTGCCACGAGGCCTTGGCTATGTGGTTATGATAGTCTGGAATTATGCATTCCATCATTAAGAAAGTGGATATTGATATTGAATGTGATTATTCGATTAGTATAATATCCATGTGAATAAGTAAATGGCATTATTTCATTTTATTTTTTCCATACTATGTTTATGTTCAAGTTTAAAAGGCTTTTGTTTAGTTATACACTGCCTAAAATGTTAATTCTTATTTATGAATGTTTCTGCTATATTGTTATCCTTATTGGGCATTTGAGCTCACCCCTTTTATATGTTTTATTTCTCCCAGGATGTGAAGAAGTAAATTATGAATGACCTGCAAAGATATTATGAGGGGATAATAGTGTGGACTATGGAGACAATATGTTGTTGTGTTAGTTTTTCACTTTATGATGTAATATAAAACTTTATGAATATATCTAGTGTTCCCAATGCTACTAAACCAATTGGTCTTTCGAGATTTGATCTTTCCTGTGATCATTCCAATGTTATGTAATAATGCACCGACTCTGGGTAACTGGGGTCGGGGCGTTACAGTTGGTATCAAAGAAAGTTTAGTACAAACCTTGGAAGCTAGATTTAGATAAACTCTGACTAGAGCATGTAGACCTAAGATGAACTTTGAGGATTAGTATAGAAGAACTTCCTAGAATTTTGGTATTTTAGATATTTTGTGAGTTTTCCGAGAAATACATCCATGTCTGGATACGAGTAGGTTGAGGTGGCTTTGGAACAGATGTACCTAGGGGTAAAACCCGAAAACACCGCTTTGAGCTGGACTCGAATGGGAACTGGTGCACGACAACGGGCCTTGATGCACTCTTGGTTATGACACTCCTGGGGTATATGCTTAGGATAACTCTCATTTTCATTAAAAATCATTATGAAGGGTTTATGAGTATATACATCCTCAAAGAAAACATTTTTTATGATTATCGATTATATCTATAAATAGTTCAATTTATGTTAAGTGTTTTATAAGTATGGAATTATGTATTTTGATTCATAAACTAATCTACTTTATTCAATTGTTTAGAAATGGCGCCTAGTGGAAGAAATGGAAACTGTATCAATACATGCACTCCATGTAGGGATTTTCCTCCTGCTCAAGATAATTATAGTGGAACTGGTGATGCAACTGGTGCCGATCAGCTAATCACCATACTGGGACAACTCAATCAGGTTATGAAAAATAACCTTACCCGTATGGAGCACCCTGATCTGCAAAATGGAAGATCAATGTTAGATCGATTAATGAGGCAACAACCACCAACGTTCAATGCGAGTACAAATCCCTTTGTAGCTGAGCAATGGATAAATTCCCTAGAGAAAATATTTCAGGCTTTGGGAAGTAGTGAAAGGGAAAAAGTTATCATGGCAGTTTACCACCTCACTAAAGATGTTGATCAATTGTGGTCATTGATTCAAAACATGAAAGAAGATGATGAATTATCAAATATGGAATGGAGGGAGTTCAATGATCTATTTTTTGAAAAATAATTTCCTTGTGACCATCGAGCAGATATGGAAAGGCAATTTCTGAGTCTGAGACAAAAGGAGGTTGAGAATGTCGCAAAGTATGAGGCTAACTTTACAAGGATAGAGAGGTATGCTGGAAATTATATATGTAACCCAAGAAGTAATATTGATCGTTTCTTTGATGGGTTAAAACCATTTCTCCATCGAGAATTAGTCTAACAATCCTTCTCATTGTACGAAGACATTGTCTCACGTGCTATCAAGACAGAGAAAGAATTCCCTAAGTGTTATGACTTTAAAGCAAAGCAAGAGAAGAAGAGATCTACTGATCAATCTGGGAATGGAAATATGAGGAAGAAGGGAAGGTTGAATATCCATCATGTGGTAAATGTGGGAAGAAACACCCTGGTACTTGCTTGAAGGGAATGGGTGTCTGTTACAAGTTTGGTGAAAAAGTCCACCATGCTCGTGAATGCAAAGAGAAGAAGGAAGCTACCAATGTTCAGTGCTATAATTTTAGGGAGATGGGAAATTATCCAAATGAATGTCCTAAGTGTCAGGGGAACTTACCTCAGAAAAGACCAAGGGATCAAGGCCAAGCTTATGCTATCACTACTGCTAAGGTAGAAGCTCTGAAAGACATGGTGGAAAGTAATTTAATGGTTTCCTCAAGTTTAGAAAATGCATTATTTGATTGTAGATCATCACATTGTTTCATATCTTCCCATTTTTCTAAGAAAATTAGATATTTCCAATTTGATTTAACAAGGGAGTTATCAGTTAAAATTCCTAAAGAAAGTATCATTGCAACAAGGTTTTGTGAATCAGTCCCCATTAGAGCACATAAATGTTCTTTATCCACTGATCTCATTGGCATACCTATGATTGAGTTCGATATAATCCTCGGTATGGATTGGATTTCGGATTATGATGCGAATATTTATTGTCAGAAGAAGGTGGTTACGATTTTTGATGATGACGATAAGGAAGACCTTATCTTTAGAGAAGAATCGTCACCACCGAATTTATATCTAGATCCACCCCCAGTAGCTCAACTAAATTCAATTATTGGGGAGGAAGTGAATGAAATGATTGTGGGTGAGGAAAGAAATTTTCAAATAGAGGATTTACCTATTGTGAAAGAATATGTAGATGTGCTTCTGGAATATTTACCTGGACATCCACCAGAACGAGAAGTTGAGTTTTCCATTGATTTAATTCCTGGATCAAGGCCTATATCGAAGACCCCTTATAGAATGGCCACTGTATAATTAGTTGAACAAAAGAAACAACTAGATGAATTGAGTAATAAAAGATTTATTCTACCTAGTTTTTCTCCATGGGGAGCCCCTATTCTTTTTGTTAAAAAGATAGATGGATCTATGAGGTTATGTATCGACTATAGGGAGATCAATTCCATAACAATAAATAACAAGTATCCCCTACCTCGCATTGATGAATTATTTGACTAACTTCATAGAGATCAATGCTTTTCAATGATTGACCTTCGATCTGGATTCCATCAGTTGTGTTTGAAGAAGGAAGACATTCCGAAGACAGCATTTCGAACCAGGTATGGGCATTACGAGTTTACTGTAATGCCTTTTGGATTGACTAATGCACCCTATGTATTCATGGATCTGATGAATAGAGTTTTCAAGGAATATCTCGATTAATTTTTTTTGGTATTTATTGATGATATCTTGGTATACTCTAAAAGCTACGAAGATCATGAAAGTCACTTGCACATTATCCTGAAGACTCTGAGAAGACATGAATTATATGGGAAGATTAGAAAGTGTGAATTCTGGCTTCAAGATATTTTTTTGGCCATATTTTCTATAAATATGGAATCTCTGTTGATCCTTCTAATACCAAGGCAAACCAAGAATGGCCAGCACCTACGAGTATAACTGAGGTACGCAGTTCTATTGGTTTGGAAGGTTATTATCGACGTTTCGTCCATAATTTTGCCCGATTGGAAAACCCATTAACGAAGCTCACATGTAAAGGGGTTAATTGTTTTTGGAAAAAAGAGTGTGAAGAATGTTTCGAATAACTGAATAAAATATTAGTCAATGCTCCTATATTGACTCTACCATCGGGGAATGATGGGTTCGTTATTTATAGTGATGCATCGAAGAAAGGACTTGGTTGTGTCCTTATGCAGAATGATAGGGTTATTGACTATGCATCATGATAGTTGAAAATTCATGATAAAAACTATCCTACTAATGATCTTGAGTTAGAAGTTGTGATCTTTGCTTCGAAGATATGGAGGAACTACCTCTATGGTGAAAAATGTGAGGTTTATACAGATCACAAGAGTTTGAAGTATATTTTCTCTCAAAAAGAACTCATCATTAGGTAAAGGAGATGGCTTGAATTACTCAAGGATTATGATGGTACGATACACTACCAACCAGGGAAATCAAACAAGGTGACAGATGCTTTGAGCAGAAAAGATCATGGAGTTTTGAACAATATGAGAATTGAAAGGGATCCAATTTTCATGGATCTAGTGAAGATGGACATGGGAATAAATAGGGAAGGTGAAACATCAATTCTTTTTCAAATGGTTGCCAAACCATCTTTACTAGAAAAGAATTAAGAGTTCTCAGACCGATGATGAAGAATTTCAAAAGAAGATTAAAGCCATGAATGATGGGAGATTAAGAGACTTTGTTTATGAAGATGGAATTTTGAAATTCAGGAAGAGACGTTGTGTTCCCGATATACCTGATCTAAAAAGGGAATTGTTGGATGATGCTCATAGTTCCAATTCTTCAATACACCCTGGGAGCACAAAAATGTATAGATATATGAAGGAACATTTTTGGTGGGAAAACATGAAGATGAAGATTGCTGATTTTTTGTCAAGATGTATGGTTTGTCAACAAGTCAAAGCTGGAAGGAAACATCCTGGAGGAGTCATGCAGCCTCTTCACATACCGGAGTGGAAATGGGACAATATTACAATGGACTTTTCCATGGGGCTACCAATGACTCCTAGAAGGAACGATGCAATATGGGTCATTTTTTATCGTCTTTCCAAGTCAGCACATTTTCTTGCTATAAGAGAAGATATACAACTGGAACGTCTAGAAAGAATATATTAATGAAGTTGTGAGACTTCATGGAGTACCCCCTTCGATTGTTTCTGATCGTGATCCCTGTTTTACTTCAAGATTTTTGAGAAGTGTTTAGAAAGCCTTGGATACTGAACTTCATTTGAGAACTGCCTACCACCCTTAAACAGATGGACAATCAGACCGAATGATTCAAACCTTAGAAGACGTGTTTAGATCCTTCTCACATGACATTCAGGGTATGTGGGATCAATATTTACCTCGGGTAGAATTTTCCTATAACAATAGCTTCCATTCGAGTATTCAGATGGCACCATATGAAGCGTTATACATAAAGAGATGTCGTACACCAACCTGTTTGGATGACCTTGCTGATAGAAAACCTGTAGGCTGAGAACTGAAGGAGGAAACGATGGAAAAGGTGAAGGTAATCCAAAATCACATCAAAGAAGCTCAAAGTAGGCAGAAGAGCTATGCTGATAATCGAAGGAAGGATTTGGAATTTCATGTCGGTGATCATGTTTTCCGGAAGGTATCTCCATGGAAGGGATTCATACGTTTTTGTAAGAAAGGTAAATTGAGTACCAGGTACATCGGACCTTTCGAAATTCTAGAACAAATTGGGGTTGTAGCTTACCGATTGGCAATGCCGCCAAGTCACTCCAATGTTCACGATGTATTCCACGTATCTCTATTGAGGAAATACGTGCCTGACCCAACGCATGTACTCATGTATGAGGAATTAGAACTAGAACCTGATCTGTCTTATTTTGAAGAGCCCGTCAATATTCTTGATAGGAGAGAATAAGTGCTGAGAAATCGGACGACGCGTCTGGTAAATGTTTTGTGGAGAAACCATAAGATGGAAGAGGCAATATGGGAACCCGAGAAACTTATGATGAAGAACCACTCGAGTCATTGAATGTGGTAGTATTCTAGAAATTTAGAGGATGAAATTATTTGATGGAGGGGAGAATGTGACACCTCAAGCTTCTACGGTACGCTTCTCTTGGAATAATGTGATAGTGTGTGTTGTACGCAACATCGAGTTCTAACACACCACAACCAATCAAACTAGCCATTAGGCATAGTAATACCTACTTTTTGAAATTATATATATATTATATTTCAAAATGGACTTCATTTTTTAATTTAGAATATTGAATTTATCCTAAGTTGAATTTTTGGTATTTTTCTGAGAACTTCCAATTTTTATGAATAGTGAAAAAATACTTAAAAACAACTTTTTTAATCAAAATAATATATAGTGATAAATTATATTATTTAGTGGTTTTAATGTATAATTAGAATATATTTTTACCATTTTATCCAATGGTGTTCATTATAATTAATTTCACTTTGAAATTGGACATAAACAATTGTCAATCTTTTGATATATATTGTTTCATAAAAACATGCTATTTGTTTTGACAGTGGGAATTAATAATAAAATTAATTAATGGAAGTATTATTTTAGTAATTTTGTAAAATAGATATCATTTTTGAATTCGGAATATCCATTATATATTTGGGTGATATTTTGGCATTGTTCTGAAAAACATCAATTTTTGATGAATAGTGAAACTACTAAGTGGTAGTTAAAAAACTGATTTTTTTCATAAAACATAATTTTACTGCTTCTGCGATTGGAATTTTAAAAATCCGAGAGACACTATTAATATCAAGGAGTTAAACTTGTTTCAATGAGATGAAAATAATTTTTTGTGAATAGTAACTTATTTCATTTATTTACCACAGTTAAAAGTAAATAGGGTAATTAAGGGTAAAATTGATATTAATATTACCCTAACACATGTCCTAATTCTATTGGACAAGTGTATCTTGACCAAAAACAACCTTAGGAATAAAATAATATCATTTAGGTCCACTTGGATTCGATTAGGAAATTTATTATTATTTAATTCATAAAAGAGTTAAAAGAGTTAAAATCAAAGTTTATTTACTAAAAAAATTTTAATATAGGGTTATACATAAGATAAATTCGATTGTAAATATTCATTAGAAATATAAAAATATTTCCTACATAATGATATTTTATTTATAATATTTAGATATTATATAATTTAATTTATTTATGACAAAATGATGATGCAGTAATTACCATAATACTGAAAAATTAAAATAATTGATATTATAAATACTCAAATAAATATAATTTGAGACTTTTAATGAATTAAACTAATTTTCTAGGATAATATGACATATTATGATTGATTTAATTTAATTTTTCATAAGTAATCATTCTGTTATCATTTTAAAAAAATCAATTATTGAATAGTGTCAAAATTCACATAAAAGAGTTTTTTTAAAACAAATATTATATTATTAATTGATATTAAATTCCTAAAAATATAAGGTTCGGCCGAGAGACATATATCATGATAAGTGTATCATTAATGGACCACTTTGGGGGTCGCTCGGATGAATATAGTAAGTTTATTAACCATAAAATATATAAATACAAAGAGACATTGTAAAAGTGAAACTAATTAACTAAGAGTCAATACATAATGATAAGTTTAATATAGTAACCCAAACCAGTCTAAATTCTATTGGTTGAGTGGTTTTCGACCTATCCCCACCTTAACCTTTATATAATCCACTTTTGATCCATTAGTAAACGAATATGAATTTATTATAAAATAATATTTCTAGCTTTTCCAAAGGTGCCCCTCACCCCTCTTATAAAAGGGCACTCTCCCTTCTCATTAACTCACACCTTCAAAGCCTTTTGGCTCGGAAAAACATTGCCCAAATACTCTCTAAACTTACTTCAATTAATCCTAGAGGCCTTCTTTTAGTTAGAAAGCCATTCTAAGAGCCCTTTTGATCAAATCAAAAGGAAGAACCCGAAGAAGAGGTAATGATTTCACCACCCTTTTCCAAGTTCCTTTCTTCTTCCACTTCTACCTTCTTTGTTATTACCGTTATAAAATAATAACTACAGTATCTTATATATACTGTGATGTTATTATAGATATGGTACAACCATATTCAGTATTCTATCCATCCTTTGAATAACATGTCACCATACGTGCGTACGTACGGCTTACCGTCTCCACGTCGTTGTGTAATTGTTATTCAATAAATTATTATTTGGATGGGTGTAATAATGATGTGTAATTCATGAAAATAATAAATATAACATGATAATGATTCTATATATATGATATACCATCCAATTATATATTATTTTAATATCAAAAGAATGATATTGTCGCTCGTGTGTACGTACGGACTACCGTCTCCACGAACGCGATGAGATTCATTCTCCATCGTATCCATTCAAGTATAATTCTCATTTGAAGATTAATAATAATATCTAAGGACTTGATATGATTCTGGATATGATTATGATACAAACTATCCATGACAAACCTGGATTACATAACAAAACATATAAAAGAAAATGAGTAAGTTAACACCTGAAACAACGATAATACTAAGATATTATTAACAAATCAATGTTAAAAGATCATATATGATATCATATTCTTGTATAATTTAATAAATATTTTTTCACCATTTTACTGGAGGTTAACCTACCCCAACCAAGGAAAAGTACAAGGCAAGGGTTTATTTCACAATCCCTTCATTATCCAAGGTTATTTATACGTAATAATCTACTGGTATCTCTTTATCATCAACATCCATGTTTTTTTAAAATGTATTTCAAAACATTATTACTATTTACAGAAATATGGTTAAATGTCTTTTATACCCTTGTTTGACATTTTATAAGAGGTTTATAATGGAATCTTTTCGTCATTTTTCCAAACAAAGTGCTTTTTAACCTTTTCGACAGAATAAGGGTAAGAATGTTTTTTTAACTTATACGGCGGGTGCGGCTATTTTCTGCCGTTATAAAATCTTCAAAGCTTCCATTACAATATTATAAGAATACTTTCATAGAAAATGTTTTATTTTAGAAATATATGAATCTTAAATGATTTCAAAATAGAAAGAGATATTTCTCTAAAAAGAGTCTTGATTTCATCTATGTCAACATCCATTGATGGATTTTATGCCTATTTGAAGTTGATTTTTTATGATAAAAAACTTCTATATTGTATTGAAGGTTTTGTGATATGTTTGACTATGGATGTGCTATTTTTAGACCAGTCATGGTTTATGGTTAAATTATTGACATTTTGTATACTAGTTTTAATACGAATGTTTATGTTTTGTTTAAACCTTTTCATATAGGAATGCATTGGACTTAATATGTGACGGGTGGAGCCTGCTATAGCTTCTCGATGCATCGGTAGGTCTCATGAGACAAACTAGTGTCCTGGAACAAGGCCTTGAAAAAATCTTATTTTTATTCTTGGCATGAGGCCTTGGCTATGTGGTTATGATAGTCTGGAATTATGCATTCCATCATTATGAAAGTGGTTATTGATATTGTATGTGATTATTCGATTAGTAGAATATCCATGTGAATAATTAAATGGCATTATTTCATTTTTGTTTTCCATACTATGTTGAATTTCTAGTTTAAAAAGCTTTTGTTTTAGTTATACACTACCTTAAATGTTTATTCTTATTTATGAAAGTTTCTTCTATATTGTTATCCTTACTGGGCATTTGAGCTCACCCCTTTTCTATGTTTTATTTCTCCCAGGATGTGAAAAAGTAAATTAAGAATGACCTGCAGGGATATTATGAGGGGATAATTGTGTGGACTATGGAGATAATATGTTCTTGTATTAGTTTTTCACTTTATGATGTAATTTAAAACATTATGAATATATCTAGTATTCCCAAGGCTACTAAACCAATCGGTCTTTCGAGGGTTGATCTTTCTTGTGATCATGAAAATATTATGTAATAATTCACCGACTCTGGGTAACTGGGGTCGGGGCATTACATAATTAGTGCAGGAGGTCTTAACAATAATGAAATGGGAATATGGATTTATATTTAATGAGAAATTATGAAGGGATTGAAGATTTGTACACTATTGTTCAATGTGTGGAGGTGTCCATGAATTTCATAATGAATTACATTATATACAAGTTAACTACGTATTTTTTAGGGTTTATTTAAAAATTATTGAAAACCTAGTAACTAGGCCATCCAGCCTCAACTGAGAGCTTATGTGGCACACTAGGTTGACCAATCCCAAAGGAGGCCAGCCAGGGCAGCTCATAGCTTGCATGGAATGTCATGAGTAAACCATGGGCATGCCGGGAGGCATGAAAGTTGTGGTCCAATATCCCGCAAATAAGTGGGTGAATTGAACACCCACAGAACCTGTATGGGGTGGTATTAGGAGTGGGAGAGGAACATTCTGAGCCTCTCCCCATAACTCCTGAGTTATATAGCATGGAGAAACCTGGAAAGGTTATGATGTGGGACAAGTTGTTATTCATAGTGATCATCAGATTAAATAATTCGAATGATTATGGACGTTAATTACATCTCACACCTTACAGATTTAAAATCACACCTTCCAAATTGACCATCCATAATAACATGCTCACATCCATATAAATTCTTACTCGCTTCACTTTTTCTTTATTTCCCTGATGAGATTTCCATAACTGAGGATTCATGGTATTTATAGAATCACCCTAGCTAGCACTATTATACTAATGATATGTATTCTGCTTCCTTCATCCAATAAATGCATATGACATTTTTGAAACCAGAGAGTTTTCCCAAACACAAAACCCTGGAGCACTGCGAGAAAAGTGTTGAAGATGCCGCATCTAATTGTAATTGTGACATGCTATAGGTGGTTCCATGCTCTTTAGATTCATGTAGTCAATTTAACTACATTAAAAACATCTAACATTTGTCTTGGGTCTTGGAGGATTGTTCATTGATCCAAATGTATGATTTTGGGTCACAATCGGACCTTGGATATAGGTGTCCCTCTTCTTCTTTCTCTCATTATTAAGGTTCACACCATTTATTGTAGTTATCAATATACTTCCTCTACCCATGAATCTTGAGATGTCTAATTCAACCATTTTTTCTCTAATGACCACATCGATATAACTTGTTATACAAAACATGAAATTCGTTGAGTGAATTTCATGCCTCATCCCCGATTTAAAAATGTAATCCTTCAAAAACACACTCACAATAACATTTGGTGTGAAGCAGAAAAAAATCATTAATTTATTAGTATACTATATCACAGAATGTTTCTTCTACTTTAGGATGAAAAGGTCCATTGTTCGAAGAATTATGATCATTTGAGGATATAATTTTTTGATTAAAAATTCCTCAAAATCCTCCCATTCCTTGACTTGGTCCAGCTTAGCCTGATGTGTAAATCCAACCACTGGCATGAATGATCTTCCATCATATACATCTAAAAATTTACTTTCAACTCTGTTGGTGTGCTAAGAAAATCAAAGATCCAATTCGTCCTATTCCGCCACACCATAGCCTTCTCTAGCCCAAAATTACCCATGAATATGGGTGGATTCAACATATAGGTCTAGATAGAATGAAGCAATTTTTTTGGTTCATCCTGTTAGTTCCTTATATCCACATATTGAAAATATTAGACTATAATCTAAACCAATTATTGTTTCACCTATGGCTCAGGTGATACCACATTCTCATCAAATTCTTCTTGTTGGTTTCTACGATGCCAACCGAGTGCTATTTTCTAGAAACATAACAGAATCAACATGTATCACTCTATAGAAACTGAAGGCTTAAAAATTTAAAATTCTATCAATGAGAAACTATCAAAATAATTCCTTCCAAAATTAATCATTTTCTACGTTCAACCATTTTTGGAAAATTTTCACCATTCTTTTGTAAATTAACTCATTTTTAAAATACCACAACCATTATATTTTCAAATTCTCCAATTTGAAAAAAATTTGAATTTTTATTCAAAAATAAATACAGTTACACCAAATCATAAATCATAACCAAAATTGAAATAGGCACTTCTTTTGCAAATTCATTTCTACAATGCATGTCATGATCTTCTTGTTGGATAAACCCATGACAATGATATTACGCTCATAAATGTGTTTACAAAACTCTTATATTCCCAAATACTTGGTTGGATGAAGTTAAAAATAAAAATATTAGCTATACCTTTTTATGCACTAATTTTCGTGTCCCGACAATCCTACTCCTTTTTACCAACCCAAATCAAGGAATGAACTAAATTAAATTTCAATTCCAAAACCGACATAAATTATACCAACTGTAATTCATGGACCAATATAGATAATATCACTTCTTCCACAAAAATATTTTGATATACAAAGACTAATACCACTTGTAAAATCCCACCCATCCTCATTTTCTTAAGCCGAGGTGGAATTTCAACTTGGCCTTGGGCGACATCCCCAAGGAAGCAAAGGGTTGAAGAAAAATCCTAAGGGATTCAATAAAAGTGGGGAATGATTATCCCATTGAAAAAAAAATCACAACCAAACATTCCTTAACCAAAACCACTATATGATTCATGATGACAATGTAAAACAACTCAAGTAAAACCATTGATATCAAAACAAAACTAAATTAGAGTACCGCAATAGAAGACTTCTAACGTAAAAGTACACATTGGAAAATAAAAACAATAGAGACTCATAATACTCTAAAGACATGACTCCAATGTCCAACTCCAACACCAAGTATCACATAGAACCACTAAATAATAGTGATGCTTTCCATTTACCTATGGCACAATAAAAAATATGAAAATTGAATGAATTTAAAAATCAGGGGTGAGTAAGGACACTCGGTAGATTTCCCATAATGACTTCGCTACTCATGCCACTAGGATAGAACAAGTTATCACAATTATATACAACAACTTATATGAAAAATTTAGAAATAGTTCCATAGTTTAAATCATATACAAGTAGTTTCACCCTAAAATAGTTTTCCAAACATAATAATTTTCCATGGAATGTACAAAAATAATTCATTAAACCATTTAACATCCCTTTTTTGTAAATCCATTTCATCGTTCGCCACACACACACCCATTCAGTCTTCTCTGACAGTTCTATACTCATGATAAGTTTCTCGTTGATCCACTAAGTCATCACTAAGTGTCCAATATCCTTATTACACAATTACACACAACCCTTATCCAGGGTCATGTCCATTTTTACCCCAATGGCACACAACCCATATTCAGGGTCACATCGAATGAATAATGTCTCAAAAACAAGGTATGCCTAATCCATTTTAATGAAACCAAATCATTCCATTTCAATAAAACTATTCCTTTATTTAGAAGTTTTCAAAGAAAATAATTTCCAAAATCCATCAAATCCATATTTCAAAATCAACATTTTAATGTCATGTAAGAAATCCCATTACACAATCAATTTGAAAAAAAAACCTCACTAAATAGGGTTTCAACCCTGATTATCACAACAATTTAACAAAAAATTTCATGAAATTTAAATAACGTGAAACTAAGCCTTCATGTTATAATAATTTGAGTCGAGGGTGAATCCACCTACCTTGAGAGTTTTGGAGAAAATGAAGATCAATACAAAAACTCCCACAAAATCAGTATGAATATCCAAAACCCCACCTTAGATCTCTTCACTATCATAAAAAAATCCAAATATCACCATTATTGGAATAAAAACACTTAGATCTGTCCCTATAAGACTAGTTATAAGAATTTTAGAGAGGGAGGATGCTATATTTATGAAAAACTATGAAACTTTACCCCAAAAGATGACTTTCCAAGGAAATCTGGCTTCATCGCACCATGAATATCCTTCAGATCACCAAAAAATATATGGGGAAATATTCCTAGACCTTTTGGGGGAATAAATCCTATGATAGGGTGAATTTGGAGAAAAAAATGTGGTTTTTGAACTTAATAACAACCGAGATCCACTTTTATAGGATATTGTTTTCAAACACTGCATACTTTGTTGCACAGTTAAGAAAACTATGAACTAACCATATGACATCCTCTACCTTGAGAAGTACCAAAAATAGTTGGACAACACTTTTATAAAAACCATCCTGCAACCATGAAAAATATCAGTGTATTACTATTCATGATTACTCATGGGCAGCTGCATGGTTTGGAAAAATAGTGCGTATTTACTGTACACATGCCCTAAGTCCCCTGTCTCATTTTTCAGGGTTTCCTATAGGATTTTCATGGGGTTCTGTCACGAACAATCCCAGGTACCCTGGTAACCCGATAACCGAGCCAGCCCTGACATAGCCCTAAGGGCATTCCCGACCCCCATGGGTCGGCGACTAGCACCTGGCATCGTACATAATACATGTGGGAATGATTTTTTGAAACGATAAGGCGGAACCAAAAGGAAACGAAGTAGTATCCATAACATAAGAAACTCCAATGGGAGTGATGTACCAGAATACAACATGTCCTGAAAACTCAAAGTAATACAACCCAAGTACTAAAATGGGAAAACAACCCCAAGGTCCCTAATGACACAACTCACGAAGACCAAAAATCAACAGCTGGATTCTCCTCCAAGAGATCCCTTCCCTTTGCTCGAACCTGGACGTAGAATGTATACAAATACCCGATGGAAAATGTAGCGTGTGAGCGTATTCCCAGTAGGATACCATCAAATATTCCGTAACAGATTCCCAATATAGATTATCTAAAGAAAAGATATCCATTTTCAAATAAACAGGTTTGGTAATTCAAAATCATAATTAAAAAAACATTCTATACATTTTCAAATTATAGAAATAAATATTTTAAGTAATGATTTTAATAATGATGGAATATTTCTAAAAGAATGGCTTAAATAAAAAAAACATTTATATAAAAATGTTTATATAATTTTAGGAGGCATGTAAAGCAGTTCAAAAGCAGTGGAATACATTTATATATAAAACATAAATAAACAAGGGAGCAGCATGATAATCTTCCAAAAGGTATTGTAGTATTAACAAGTTATAGGATTACACACTTTCTATGGGAACTCAGGAAAATGTGTATACAAACGTCCCTATGAAACTGGCCAAAGTAGACTCGTCACCATCCAATTGGGGATGTGACCTGCCACACGTATGTTTTAGAATTTTGTCGTAGTGTAGAGTGTACCCAAATAACTAACTAAAAACCTAAGTATTTAATGTGCTCTTACATGATGGGTGAAATATTTTAAGACTGCTTAAAAATACAATCAGTCCCATTCTTCCACTTCATAAGATTCGGTTTTTATCAATTTAAAACCAAAACAGTTTTTATTAAAAACATGCCTTTTTAACAAGATAAAACGAATGGGTTTCTATCAAATCATTTTACGCCATTTTGAACAGTTTAATATCCATTCAAAACCAATTCCATCATTACACGATTTATTTCCACAATTATATTCACTATTTTAAATAAAATTATTTCCATCAAATCCTTAATTTAAATTAAACACTTTAAATTACACAATTTTCATAAACACACCCAATTCAATGGAATTGGGGGTTTTCCAAATTTCCATGCCAAAACCATTTCAAATACCTTGATTCATTGGAATCGTGTTTTTATCAACTTAATTGGAATCCAATTTGAGCAATTGAATTTAAATCATTGATTGAAATAAATCATGCAATACAAGGATAATCAATTTGGATAAACAGAACGGAACCACCTACCTCAAGGTCGTTGATATCAGCAGCAAAGATAATCCATATAGAGTGGCTCAATACACCTCTTTACGATGATTTTATAGAAAGCATTGACACACCAATGATCGATGCTTGTCAAGGGTTCCTAAAACCAAAACATCTATTAAATTTCATAAGGAAGTAAAATATTACATGTGTTTACATTTTCTCTCTCTTGATTAATTTCTGGATTATCATTTTAAATTATCACATGAAAATATAATTATTACATGTGATGACATTTATCTTTTATTGATAAATTTTCAACTTATCATTATCACATGAAATTATAATTATCACATGCAAAAATATTTATCTTTTAATGATCCAAATAATTATCATTTTGATAATTTTTAAACCATTATCCCTTTAATAATTGCATTGTTGTAATTTCAAACAAATTATCTATTGAGAATTATCTTATGAAAATATGTATAAATTATCCATTGATAAAATGATGTAACAATCGCTCGATGATTCCATACAATTAATTGTAATAAATTGAATGTATATATATATACATATATATAAAATTAGTTACCAATTATTCCTAAATATATTTGGATTAACAATTTTATTAAAACAACCATTTATTTTATTACTTTGAAAAAAATAAGAAGGGATGTAGGAATAAATTAAAAAGAAAAAAAATAAAATAAAAATAAAAAAACAATGTAAATTAATCCGAATAGGCGATGTGCACAGAGAATATGGGAAGAACCTTGCCACGCCAAGATCTGCAAATTGCATGAATCGATCCCACCACCACGTGCAAAAAGAATGGAAGGGTCCCTTTAACTCGACGACTAAATATACCAGGAAAGAAAGATTGGTTAGGATGATTTAAAAACCCAAAAAAAAGTAATCCGTTGGAAAACCCAAAACTCCCAACTAATCAACTGTTTTACTTGAATCATGATTGAGGAGTGATTAGTTTCAGACATTTAATGAGTTTATAAAAAATTCTGGTCAAAACCACTGCAAAATCTTGTTCTTAGAAAACCCTGGCATCCAAAAATGGTGGAAACGCCAAAGGGGGTACATGGTGATCAGTAAAAACAGAAATATTTAATGTTTTAAAAATAATAAAAATAATTATTTAATATAAAATTTAATTAATCATCAAATTTTTGTTGCGCGTAAAAATTATACCTTGCCTAGGTAAAGAAACCCATTACAGACCAAAGGGTGGTCTCAGATTTTCAAACGACGTACCGTTTATGAGATAATAATTATTTAATATTCAAAAAATGGATTTAATTATTACTGTAAATTAATTATTTATTATAAAGGTTAAATTATATCAAACATTCAATGAGAACTAAAGTTAAAGCTTGCCGAGGGTAAACCCCACATTCCAAAAACATTGGTGGTCTCAGATTTCCTATACATCACACCGTTTGAATGATATGTAATTATCATTGATAAATGATATATTAAATATTATTCAATAACATTATCTCATGAGAAAGACATCTAAATGTTCAGAATCTTCAAATGTTATACCCCTACTAAGGTAAACCCTATATCTTGGACATAACTGTGGTCTCAATTTTCCAATAAATGATATGATTTAGAGTTATTGAATATTTTTGAATAAATAGCTTATGCTTAAAATAATAAATATAATATTTTTATTCCATCCTATTCGAGACATT
The DNA here is from genome assembly GCA_963277665.1 of Viscum album. Classification (NCBI taxonomy): domain Eukaryota; kingdom Viridiplantae; phylum Streptophyta; class Magnoliopsida; order Santalales; family Viscaceae; genus Viscum; species Viscum album. Next base: position 1,586,083,110 of record OY728151.1, on the reverse strand, counting down.
GCAGACGTCAAAAACTCATACTTATAAAGTGTATAACTTTGAAAATATGTAATTGAATATAACAGAGCATTAATTGGGTATTTTAACATTCTGCGGCGTGTTTTAATAAAAACACAACTTTTTACTGATAAACCATTTTTTCCAAACTAACATGATAATAATTTAACACAATAAGGTTTAGGAATCCCTGAAACAGTAGCGTGATGTTACAACCTCCCCACCATAATATCTTTCTGTCCCCAGAAAGCCTATGAAGAAACGTCCAAGTTAAAAATATGAGGCCACTGCTCTCTCAGAAGTGTCTCCCTTTCCCACATATCATGAGAATCAGAACCATGTTGCCATAGTACACAGACCAAAGGTATCATCCTTCTACAAAGTACCTTAGTCTCAGAATCAACAATCCTGACTGGTTATTTAGTCACAGATAAATATGGTTCTATCTCAAGATCATTCCAGCTCAAAACATGAGATGGATCAGAGAGATACTTTCGTAGCTGCGATACATGGAACATGTTATGTATCGACGTCAGTTATTGTGGTAGATCTAGGTGGTATGAAACTTTTCCTACATGATAAGAAACCTCGAATGGTCCCACAAAATGAAGAGAAAGCTTCCCTTGCCTCCCAAGCCGTCGATGACCTAATCGGGGTGAAACATTCAAGAACACCTGGTCACCAACTGAGAAATCTAAAGGACTACAGCGACGATCAGTATAAGACATGTACCGACTCTGTGCTATCAACATTTTCTGATGAATCAACTGGATCATAGATGTCATCTCTTTGACCAGACTCGGTCCAACCAAGGAACTTTCACTAATCTCTGACCAACAAAAAGGATATTTACAAGAACGGCCATACAATGATTCAAAGGGTGCAATTTTTATCTCAGACTAATAACTGTTATTGTCATAAAACTCAACTGCCCTAATATGATCATCTCAAGACCCACCAAAGTCGAGAACACATGCATGAAGCATATCCTCAAGAATATGAAAATCTCCCTCTGTCTAGCCATCTGACTGGGGATTGTAGGACGTTCTCAAACAGACTTGAGATCCCAGTGCATCCTAAATTCCTCTCCAAAAGTGATAAGTAAACCGAGGATCCCTAATAGAGACTATAGCAGACAAAACTCCATGAAAACGAACAATTTATTTCACATAGATATTTACCAACTCCTCAACATTGGTTGTATCTTGAATAGGTATAATGTGATCCGACTTGGTCAGCCTGTCGATCACAGCCCATATCACATTTTTATTCTTCTGGGTTTGAGGTAACCCAACCACAATGTCCATAGAGATTTCATACCACATCCATGTAGATACTGGAATTGGTTGAAGCATACCCGAAGGATTCGGGTGCTCGGCTTTCACCTACTGGAATGTATAGAAATGAGATACAAACTCAGCAATGTCCTGTCTCATACCTGACCACCAGAACTGTCGCCGCATATAATATAACAACTTCATGGTTCCTGGGTGAATGACCCTCGGAGAGTTATGGAAATCGCCAATCACATCCTTCCTTGATGATAATGGCACAACGTGACGGTTCCGATAACACAGAAAACCCTCGTTGGAGAATAACAACTGGATGTCGGTCTCCCCATCAAAAAGATAGTCCCTAATGCTATGGAATTCATCATCCATTTGTTGTTTTTGAATAATTATCTCCAGAAGAGAATATTTCAACTGGAAACTAGCTAAAAAAACTTCATTCTCCTTCCACTGAACTCCAATATGTTACTGAGAAAAAAGAGCCATCAATCTCCACTCTTCTAAAGATTCTTTCACAGCCTATGATTGAAGTTTCCTTATTAATGCATCAGCAACTACATTCCCTTTCCTTAGGGTATAGGAAATGTCAACGTCGAAATATTGCAGGTACTCCACCCAACGCCTTTTGCGGAGATTCAAATCATTGTGAGAGAAGATATAACTCAATATCTTATGGTCTGAATACACAGTACACCATTCTCTATATAGGTAATGTCTCCAACACAGAAGTGATTTCATTACATCTGCGAGTTCAAGGTCATGGGTATGATATTTCATCACATGAGGCTTATGTTGAAGGGATCCATAGGCAAAAACATGATTACCTTGCATAAGGACACATCCCAAACCTGAACCTGATGCATCAAAGAAGACCATGTAACCAATCCCTACCCCAGGAAGAGTTAACACTGGCACAGTAGTCAAAATACACTTTAGCTCAACAAATGAACATTGACATTTATCATTCCAGGAAAACATCACACACTTTTGAGTCAGAGCACTCATTGGAGAAGCTAACTTTGATAAGTCTTTAACAAATCGACGATAATATCATGATAAACCTAAGAAGCTTCGAATCTCGAAAGCATTTCATGGTGGTTCCAAAGTCATAAAAGTCCTCACCTTCTCAGGATAAACTGATATTCCTTGTTCTAACACGACATGTACCAAGAATTTCACTTCCAGAATCCAGAAATCGCACATTGAAAACATGGAATAATGTTTATAATTCTTTATAAGACTCAGAACTGTTCTCAAATGATGCACTTGATCCTCCTCAGACATGGAGTAGAGAAGAATTTCATCCAAAATTTCCACCACAAATGAATCTAGATACTGATGGAAAACCATGTTCATCAATGCCATGAAAATTGCAGGAGCATTTGTTTTTCCGGAGGGCATAATAAGGTTCTCGTAATGGTCATACCTACTCCAAAAATCAGTATTTTGAATGTCACTTTCCTTTTTTCCTTAAATGAGGGTAACCAAGTCAGAGATCAATTTTTGAAAACCACTTCGCCCCTTTCAATTGATCAAAAAAATCATCAATTCGTTGTAATGGATATTTGTTCTTTATAGTAACTCAATTGAGCTTTCGATAATCAACACATAAGCAAAGAGAACCATCAGCCTTCTTAGTGAAGAGAATTGGTGCTTCCCTAGGTGACACAGTCGTCCGTATAAATCCTTTCTCAAGAAGATCATCTAACTAAGAATTAGTTATCACATGAAACAATGACAATACTGAAATTTTATTAACAAAACAATATTAGAAGATCATATCTAATATCATATTTATGTAAACGGTTCATGTATAATTAATTAAAAATTCTTAAAATATTATTAATGAGTTTTACATACCCTCGACAATGGAAAATTACAATGTAAGGGGTTTTCATATCACTTCTTATTCTCGTGAGATTTATGTTATATTTCCACTATTTCCTTTTGTGTGGTGTATGTACATCCCGTGATTGTATTATTTGTGTAATATAACTTAATTTATGATTATTTACATCTTCATTTTATGATACTTATTTCATGGGTTGATACACAGAATCACTCCATTAATAAATTCTCAATTCATTGATGTGAACCTGATAAGGGTAATCATGACTCAATTTCCATTCATTAAGTTAAACATCAAAGTCATTGGTTTTATTATTACAATAATATGTGTGAATGTCCTATGATTTGTTTTCCCCAAAGAACCAATCATATTGAGTGTTATTATATTTTTCACACATAATTATTTTATTGATATATCCTTAATCTAAGGATACGGTCTTTATAGGGGATTTCAACTCAATTTACGTTCCATTGATACTTATTTGTTTTTATATGCCAATTCACTTTTATATGGTGCACATACTATACTTTGACATAGTATATTTTTAATCCCTTTATTATCCTTTTAATTTAAAGGTTTGATTACCTTAATTATTTTTATTCAGGAATCTCTCATTTGGTTAGGAACTCCAACTAAAATATCATTTTAAATGTTATAAATATTTATTCGAGTAAATATTTCTCATTAATGTCCAGGTTTTAAAAATGGTTTTTTCGATTAATTTATATGGACATGAATGCGTTAAAATTAAAATTACCTTTAAAAGATTCATTCTGTTGTGGGAAACATTGATTAAAAAATATCTTTTAAATGACTTGTTGATAAATAGTCCGACTTTTATCTATTTTAAAGAAAAGGGGGATATTTATCTCAAAAAGTATTTCAGATTATTTTCGTCTAATTAAATATACCTCATTGTATTTTATTCTTGATAGGGATTGATTTATTAAAATCAAATCTTCCATATTGTATCTAATGAGTTATGTTTGATTGTGGATGTGATCTTTTTATACCATTCATGGTTTGTGGTTAAAGTATTGACATATTGTATTCTATTTTTAATATGAATGTTTAGATTATGTTTCACCCTTTTATTATGAGGAATGTATTGGACTTAGTAAGTGATAGGTGGATTCCACTATAGCTCCTCAATGCATCGGTAGGTCTTATGAGACAAACTAGTGTCTTGTCACAAGTCCTTGACAAAATCATAATTTAGTCTTGGAATGAGGCTTTAACTATGTGGTTATGATGTCTAGCCTTATAAATTCCATCATTTTGAAATTGGATATTGAGATTTCATGTGATTATTCGACTAGTAGAATATCCATTTGAATAATTAAAAGGAATTATTTGATTTATCTTTTCCATATTATGCTGATGTTTATGCTTAAAAAGCTTGTGTTTTTATTTTTTATGTTTCCTTAAATGCTTATGGTTAATTATGATAGGTTCTGATATATTTTTATCCTTAATAATCATTTGAGCTCGCCCCTTTCTTATTTTTTATTTTTTCAAGGATGTGATGAAGTATATTACGATTAACCTGTAGGAATAGGCTAAGGGAAATAATATTGTTCAAAGGAGACACAATTCTTTTTTTTTCATTTGATAATGTAATGTAAAACTTATGTATGTATCTAGTACTTACAAGGCTACTAAACTAATAGGTATTTAGAGAATTGATATATTGTGATCATGCCAATTTTATGTAATAATGCATTATATCTTGGTAACAAGGGTCGGGGTGATACAAAAGATACTCTTACAGAGTGTTGAGACCTTGTAAAAATTTCATGTGGTAGTCATTACTGCTTTAGTATTCCTGCATGTGACAGGTAAAAGGGAATAATAGAATCTATGTCCTAATATGTCATATAGGTAAAGGGATAAAATGTGGAATTGGATTAAAAAGTATCTGACATCGATTCACCCCCCTCTCAGTGTTAGGAATATCCCAAAATGGTAATTTCACATATATTGAGGAAAGGTTCACCACTTTTAGATTTTCTACACTAAAATAAACTCTCTTTAGAAGACATGAGTATGATTTCTGACTGAAAAATGAAGTGTAGTTTAGTGAAGATTTATTTACCTTTGAGGAAAATTATATATCTACAAACACCATGACGAACATGAAAAATAAAGAGAAGATAATGTTGAAGAAGAAATCCATCGTATCTAAATAGGAAGAAGTACTTATTTACCTATACCTTACTGACAATGAAGATATAGAAGACATGGAAAGTAATGAGAAGGTGGACCAAGCTACCACAAAGAATATGGATAACCTACTTTGTTCTAATGATATGGAGTTATGTGTTAGTACATTTATAAACATTACACTAGATGGAAATACCAGAACAAGTGGAGATGATGATCAATCTATGACTTCTCAAAAATCATCAGTTGATATATTCAGAGATATTATGCATGGTATTTTTGAATAAAGATAATACCTTGTTTGTGGAGTCACTCAATGCATGATGTAAGAGATCGCCCACCTGTAAGAAGAATCCATTTTTTAGATAATATCATGAAAAAAATTGATGATAGTCTAAAACTCTCCAGATAGGTTGGAACCATTAAAGAAAAAATAGGGAACATGAAATAATTTCCTCAAAATGGATCAATGATGTTAAAGAGAAAGAGGTAGTTAAAAAGACTCAAGAAGAAAATACCCATGCACATTAAGATAAATTGAAATATTGAACAGCTATTAAGGGGTTATAATTGGATGAAATATCCAAGAAGATAAAGGAACATGATTATTAGATTCAGGACAAATTTAATATACCTAAAGATAAAGTTAAATGAATGAATAAGTCTTGTGACGAGAAGATTATTACAATTGAAGAAAAAAACATTCACAATATGAAATGTCTATAGTTGGTAGCTCAGTTGGATAGTCATAAGACGACTCATATTGACACTTCATAAAAAGAGATAGATGCTACTGGTACTCAGTGTTCAGTGGAGGATTCCAAGGTTATAATACCTTTGATATGTGGTAAGAAGATCATGACTTCCTTCAATGATCTATCACAAGAAGCTGATAAGAATTAGCTACAATTCATTCAATATTTTACTAATGTTACTAAATGTATTATCTTGAACAATTTTGTTTTCTTTAAAAAAAATTGAACAAGTGTTCATGAATATATATAATAATAATCCTACCACCATTAATAAGGTGGATTGAAAATAATGTGTGTAATTGTTTTCCCCACCGAGAGAAAAATAAATCATAAAGAAGACCGAACAGTTTGATACAGAAGATATTTTTAGATATATATTTGTGGGTAAATGTTGGTTCTTCAATAGATGTTTGCATTGTTCTTTTAATTTTTGGTACAATACTCAAAATGTAAAAGCACAAAGGAAGCCTATTTTAAGGAGGATGAATACATATAAGAAGCGGCAACATCCACAGGTCTATAAGAATCTCTATACTATAAAACAATTTTGTATTCTTGATAAAATTGGTGATGTATGCAATGGTAGAGGTCACAAGGTTGGTACATTATCATCTCAACATGTATCCAAATATTATAAGAAAAGATGATCACAAAATTTGTCTTTGAATGAAGAAGAAACATTGGGAAGATATCAAAAAAATATTGGGAATATAAATCCTCCCAGGAAGTTACCAATGTATAATGGTGACAAAAATGCAGATTCTAAATAAATGATGTTGAAAGCTTGTGCTTACAAATGAAAAATTAAGAGGGATGACTCTTAGAAGAACCCATATGGATGATCCAAACATGACCTCAAAATTCATACTGACATGTTAATTATTTGGCCTAAATATTTAAAAAGAAAGATAAAAATTGAAGATACAGAAGATAAAGCTAGTGTAAATGGGAAAGAAAATATTCCACATGATGAATAAAAACATCATGGGGGTTTTTATTTAAAATGAAATTCTTGTGTAAAAGAAGTTATATGTGAGAGATGACAGAAATATGGCCACATTGAAAAATTTGGTTAACCGCACTACCTGAATAAGAAACAATCATCAAGAGGTGTAATAATGTATCATCCATGAAGGAAGTTAAGAAGAAAAATTATCTACGCAAAGTATAAGAGGGTGTGAGGAGATCCATGTTTCCACTTCATAAATTAGAACAGATGTTTAGGTGTTAAATCATGAAAACCTGAGGAAATGGAGTAACTTGTTTGAGGAGATAATGTCAACCTTTCTATTCATATTATTGAAGAAAGGAGGATCATCCTTATACACTTAATCATTGAATATTGTATTTTTTCTTATAATTTTGGTAATTGATGGTGAATCATATTCTTAGGGGGAGAATTTGATAATTAGTAAGTGCTGAAAAATATTGACTACTAATATGAAGAAGATAACATCATTTAATGATTCATGAATTGATATTTAAATACTAATATGATGTATGATCAACTTTGATGAAGTTAAATAATGTGGTAACCTATTTTGGATAGTCAGGGTAACACAAATTCCATATTTGTTTGATATTATTTCTTGGTATTCTCAGGAAAAATGTTCTAGAAGAACATATTTGGTGAAGTTTGGATTGTTGTCCTATAAGGACTATCACAAGTTGAAGACCCGTTCAAGTGTATTCTCCATACTGGAATGCCTTCAAATCCAATATTGATGAGATCAACCATTATGAGGATAAGGATAATTGTTTCCCTTGAGGGGGATACAAATGAAGAATCTTCTAGAATTATTACCTCAATTAATATCAAATCTGATTATTTTTAGAAATTTCTTGAAGATCATTTTATTGGACAAAGAATGTCTGTATTAATCTCTTATCCATCGTTATCAAAAATAAAATACTTATTACAAAGGGTGGGAAATTAAATTTATCAATGGAATAAGAAATGAGGATGTTCCCCAAGTTCTCTTATCCAACCTATTACAGTTGAATATTTTTGATATATTTATTGATGTGAGTTAAGGAGGTTGAGGTTAAATTTTCTTAAAAATATTTTATTCACATTTAATAATTACATCCATCAATTAAAATGAATAATAATTGAATAAAATTATATGATTTCATTTTTCTTAAGGTAATATGATCAATTGGTAATGGGAAAATTTTGTTCCTAAATCATATCATCTTTTTTTTCTACATTGAGAATATCTTAAGATGATTTAGAATGAAATGAAGGATGAATCATTGATTATGTATGGAATGATACCATTTTCCAATGAAATTTGTATTTCTTTTCAATAAAGGGTAGTGAAAGAGAAATGAATGTTTGAAAGGAAAAGGGGATAGAGAATATAATAGTTCCACAAATTGAAACATTCATTTGGAAATAATATTGAAGGTATTGCCAACAAATACAAAGGGGGATATTGAAGAGCCCACTTTGTGTATGGGATTTATTTTTTGTTAATGATTTTCATTGGTGGAAAATAACGATCAATACAATTATATGATTACATTGATGTCAATATGATAAAATATTTCCAAATTTAATGGAGCTTGGATGAAATACTCATGTCTTGAAATTCCAAGAATCATGATAATGGTATTAAGACTTTCAGTTTCATGGTGTTAACATAAAATTTGTTATGGATTCCTTCATGGTTATTCTTCGATAATTGTTATAGATTCCTTCAGGGTGATTCCTACTGAATTTTTATGGATTAATATAATTGGATGTCATTCTAAAGATATTCTCCATTTCTTTAACTATGAATATTGATGAATTGAACATAAGTTCAAAATACACAATTAATAAGTGACACATTGTTTAAAATAAAGAATAAGGTATATTTGGTGTTCTTTAGAATTTATATTACAAAAATTAGAGAAGAAGATGAATTGAGGGTCATGAAATATTATAATTTTGATTGAGAACCATGAAATTATTATCATGTAGAACATTGATATTGTAGTTTTAATAAAGTAGAACCATTCCATATAATTTGTAACACCCCAAGCTTCTACGATACGCTTCTCTTGGAATAATGTGACAGCGTGTGTTGTACGCTACATCGAGTTCAAACACACCACAACCAATCAAACTAGCCGTTATGAATAGTAATACATACTTTTTGAAATTACATATATTTTATTTTTCAAAATGGACTTCATTTTTTGATTTAGAATATCGAAATTATCCTAAGTTTAATTTTTGGTATTTTTCTGAGAACTTCCAATTTTAATGAATAGTGAAAAATACTTAAAAAATACTTTTTTAATCAAAATAATTTATAGTGATAAATTATATTATTTAGTGGTTTTAAAGTATAATTAGAATATATTTTTAACATTTTATCTGATGGTGTTCATTATAATTAATTTCACTTTGAAATTGGACATAAACAATTGTCAATCTTTTGATATATATTGTTTCTGAAAAACACGCTATTTGTTATGACAGCAGGAATTAATTATAAAATTAATCAATGAAACTTTTAGGTTTCTAATTTTGTAAAATAGACATAATTTTTGAATTTTTAATATCAATTATAGCTTAGGGTGAAATTTTGGCATTGTTCTGAAAAACATCAATTTTTGATAAATAGTGAAACTACTAAGTGGTAGTTAAAAACTGAATTTTTCATAAAACTTAATTTTACCGCTTCTATGATTGGAATTTCTAAAATCTGAGAGATTCGGTTAATAAAAAGGAGTTAAATATGGTTCAATGAGATGAAAATAATTTTTTGTGAATAGTAACTTTTTACTTTTATTTACCACGGTTAAAACTAAATACTGTAAGTAAGGGTAAAAATTATATGAATATTACCCTAACACAAGTCCTAATTCTATTGGACAAATGTATCACGACCAAAAACCTCCTTAGGAATAAAATATTATCATTTAGGTCTACATGGATTAGATTAGGACATTTATTATTATTTAATTCAAAGAAGAGTTAAAAGAGTTAAAATCAGATTTTATTTACTAAAACATTTTTAATATAGGGTTATAGATAAGATAAATTCGATTGAAAATATTAATTAGAAAGATAAAAAGATTTCTAAAATAATGATATTTTATTAATAATTTTTAGAGATTAAATAATTTAATTTATTTATGACACAATGATGATGCAGTAATTACCCTAATAGTGAAAAATTAAAATAATTGATACTATAAATACAAAAATAAATATAATTTGAGTCTTTTAATGAATTAAAATAATTTTCTAGGATAATATGACATATTAGGATTGATTTAGTTGACTTTTTTCGAAGTAATCATTCTGTTATGATTTTTTCAAAAATCAATTATTGAATAGTGTCAAAATTGACATAAAAGAGTTTTTTAAAACAAATATTATATTTTTAATTGATATTAAATTCCTAAAATCTATGGTTCATCCAAGAGACTTATATCATGACAGGTGTATCATTATTGGACCACTTGGGGTCTCTTGTATGTATATAGTTTGTTTATTAACCATATAATTTAAAAATACAAAGAGACGTTGTAAAAGTGAAACTAACTAACTAAGAGTTAATACTTAATGATAAGGTTAATATAGTAACCCAAAACTGTCTAAATTCTATTGGTTGAGTGGTTTTAGACCTATCCCCACCTTAAAATTTAAATAATCCACTTTTGAGCCATTACAAACCGAATATGAATTTATTATAAAATAATATTTCTAGCTTTTCCAAAGGTGCCCCTCACCCCTCTTATAAAAGGGCACTCTCACTTCTGATTAACTGACACCTTCAAAGCCTTTTGGCTCAGCCAAACACTGCCTAAATACTCTCTCAACTTCCCTCAACTCATCCCAGTGGCCTTCCTTCAGTCAGAAATCCAACCTAAGAGCCCTTTTTATCAAATCAAAAGGAAGAACCCGAAGAAGAGGTAATAATTGCACCACCCTTTTCCAAGTTCCTTTCTTCTTCCACTTCTTCCTTCTTTGTTATTACCATTCTAAAATAATAACTCCAGTTTCTTATATATACTGTGATGTTTTTATAAATATGGTACAACCATATTCAGTATTCTATCCATCCTTTGAATAACATGTCACCATACATGCGTACGTATGACTTACCGTCTCCACGTTGTGGTGTAATTGTTATTCAATAAATTATTATTTGGATGGGTATAATAATGATGTGTAATTCATGTAAATAATAAATATAACATGATAATGATTCTGTATATATATTATATACCATCCAATTATATATTATTTTAATATCAAAAGAATGATATTGTCGCTCGTGTGTACGTACGGACTATCGTCTCCATGAACGAAATGAGATTCATTCTCCATCGTATACATTCAAGTATAATTCTCATTTGATGATTAATAATAATATATAAGGACTTGATATCATTCTGGATATGATTAAGATACACCTATACATGAAAAACATGACTTACATAACAAAACATATAAAAGAAAATGAGTAAGTTAACACCCAAAACAACGATAATACTAAGATATTATTAACAAATCAATGTTAAAAGATCATATATGATATCATAATCTTGTATAATTTAATAACAGTTATTTCACCATTATATAGGAGGTTAACCTACCCCAACCAAGGAAATGTACAAGGTAAGGGTTTATTTTACAATCTCTTCATTATCCGAGATTGTTTATACGTAATAGTCCACTGCGATCTCTTTATCGTCCACATTCATGATTGTTAAAAATGTAATTAAAAACATTTTTACTATTTACAAGAATTTGGTTTAAAGTAATTTATACCCTTTTTTGACATTATATAAGAGGTTTATAAATGAATATTTCCGTCGTTTTCCAAACAAGGTGCTTTTTAACCATTTCGACAGAATTAAGGTAAGAATGTTTTTTTTAACTTATACGACGGGTGCGGCTATTTTCCGCCGTTATAAAATCATCGAAGATTCCCTTACAATCTTATAAGAATATTTTCAAATAAAATGTTTTATTTTAGAAATACATGACTCTTAAATGATTTCAAAACAGAAAGAGATATTTTCTAAATAGAGTTTTGATTTCATCTATGTCAACATCCATTGATGGATTTTACGCTTATTTGATGTTGATTTATTATGATACAAAACTTCTATATTGTATGGAAGGTTTTGTGATATTTTTGACTGTGGATGTTCTATTTTTATACCATTCATGGTTTATGGTGAATGTATTGACATTTCGTATGCTAGTTTTAATACGAATGTTTATGTTATTTTTAAACCTTTTCATATGGGAATGCATTGCACTTAATATGTGACGGGTCAAGCCCGCTATAGCTCCTTGATGCATCGATAGGTCTCATGAAAAAAACTACTGTCTTGGAACAAGGCATTGATAAAATATTATTTTTAGTCTTGGCACAAGGCCTTGGCTATGTGGTTATGATAGTCTGGAATTATGCATTCCATCATTATGAAAGTGGATATTGATATTGAATGTGATTATTCGATTAGTAGAATATCCATGTGAATAAGTAAATGGAATTATTTCATTTTATTTTTTCCATACTATGTTTATGTTCATGTTTAAAAGGCTTTTGTTTTAGTTATACACTACCTAAAAGGTTAATTCTTATTTATGAATGTTTCTGCTATATTGTTATCCTTATTGGGCATTTGAGCTCACCCCTTTTATATGTTTTATTTCTCCCAGGATGTTAATAAGTAAATTATGAATGACCTGCAAAGATATTATGAGGGGATAATAGTGTGGACTATGGATACAATATGTTGTTGTGGTAGTTTTTCACTTTATGATGTAATGTAAAACTTTATGAATATATCTAGTGTTCCCAAGGCTACTAAACCAATTGGTCTTTCGAGATTTGATCTTTCCTGAGATCATTCCAATGTTATGTAATAATGCACCGACTCTGGGTAACTGGGGTCGGGGCGTTACAATTGGTATCAGAGGAAGTTTAGTACAAACCTTGGAAGCTAGATTTAGATAAACTCTGATTAGAGCACGTAGACCTAAGATGAACTTTGAGGATTAGTATAGAAGAACTTCCTAGAATATTGGTATTTTAGATATTTTGTGTGTTTTCTGAGAAATACATCCCTGTCTGGATACAAGTAGGTTGAGGTGGCTCTAGAACAGATGTACCTAGGGGTAAAACCCAAAAACACCGCTTTGAGCTAGACTCGAATGGGAACTGGTGCACGACAACGGGCCTTGATGCACTCTTGGTTATGACACTCCCGGGGGATATGCTTAGGATAACTCTCATTTTCATTAAAAATCATTATGAAGGGTTTATGAGTATATACATCCTCAATGAAAACATTTTTTATGATTATCGATTATATCCATAAATAGTTCAATTTATGTTAAGTGTTTTATATGTATGGAATTATGTATTTTGATTCATAAACTAATCTAGTTTATGCCATTGTTTAGAAATGGAGCCTAGTGGAAGAAATGGAAACTGTATCAATACATGCACTCCATGTAGGGATTTCCCTCCTGCTCAAGATAATTATAGTGGAACTTGTGATGCAACTGGTGCCGATCAGCTAATCACCATACTGGGACAACTCACTCAGGTTATGAAAAATAACCTTACCCGTATGGAGCACCCTGATCCGCAACATGGATGATCAATGTTAGATCGATTAATGAGGAAACAACCACCAACGTTCAATGGGAGTACATATCCCTTAGTAGCTGAGCAATGGATAAATTCCCTAGAGAAAATATTTCAGGCTTTGGGAAGTAGTGAAAGAGAAAAAGTTATCATGGTAGTTTACCGACTCACTGGAGATTCTGATCAATGGTGGTAATTGATTAAAAACACGAAAGAAGATGATGAAGTATCAAATATGGAATGGAGGGAGTTCAATGATCTGTTTTTAGAAAAATACTTTCCTCGTGACCATCGAGCAGATATGGAAAGGCAATTTCTGAGTCTGATACAAAAGGAGGATGAGAATGTCGTAAAGTATGAGGCTAACTTCACAAGGTTAGAAAGGTATACTGGAAATTATATACGTAACCCATGAAGTAATATTGATCATTTATTTGATGGGTTAAAACCATTTCTCCATCGAGAATTAGTCTAACAATCCTTCTGATTGTACGAAGACATTGTCTCACGTGCTATCAAGACAGAGAAAGAATTCCCTAAGTGTTATGACTTTAAATCAAAGCAAGAGAAGAAGAGATCTACTGATCAATCTAGGAATGGAAATATGGGGAAGAAGGGAAAGGTTGAATATCCATCATGTGGTAAATGTGGGAAGAAACACCCCAGTACTTGCTTGAAGGGAATGGGTGTCTGTTACAAGTGTGGTGAAAAAGTCCACCAAGCTCGTGAATGCAAAGAGAAGAAGGAAGCTACCAATGTTCAGTGCTATAATTTTAGGGAGATGGGAAATTATCCAAATGAATGTCCTAAGTGTCAGGGGAACTTACCTCAGAAAAGACCAAGGGATCAAGGCCAAGCTTATGCTATCACTACTACTGAGGTAGAAGCTCTGAAAGACATGGTGGAAGGTAATTTAATGGTTTCCTCAAGTTTAGAAAATGCATTATTTGATTGTAGATCATCACATTGTTTCATATCTTCCCATTTTTCTAAGAAAATTAGATATTTCCAATTTGATTTAACAAGGGAGTTTTCAGTTAAAATTCCTAAGGAAAGTATCATTGAAACAAGGTTTTGTGAATCAGTCCCATTAGAGCACATAAATGTTCTTTATCCACAGATCTCATCGGCATACCTATGATTGAGTTCGATATAATCCTCGTTATGGATTGGATTTCGGATTATGATGCGAAGATTTATTGTTACAAGAAGGTGGTTACGATTTTTGATGATGACAATAAGGAACACCTTATCTTTAGAGAAGAATCGTCACCACCAAATTTATATCTAGATCCACCCCCAGTAGCTCAAATAAATTCAATTATTGGGGAGGAAGTGAATAGAATGACTGTGGGTGTGGAAAGAAATTTTCAAATATGGGATTTACTTATTGTGAAAGAATATGTAGATGTGCTTCCGAAAGATTTACCTGGACATCATCCAGAATGAGAGGTTGAGTTTTCCATTGATTTAATTCCTGGATCAAGGCCTATATCGAAGAACCCTTAAAGAATGGCCACTATATAATTAGTTGAACAAAAGAAACAACTAGATGAATTGAGTAATAAAATATTTATTCTCCCTAGTGTTTCTCCATGGGGAGCCCCTATTCTTTTTGTTAAAAAGAAAGATGGATCTATGAGGTTATTTATCGACTATAGGGAGATCAATTCCATAACAATAAATAACAAGTATCCCCTACCTCGCGTTGATGATTTATTTGACTAACTTCATGGAGCTCAATTCTTTTCAAAGATTGACCTTCTATCTGGATACCATCAGTTGTGTTTGAATAAGGAAGACATTCTGAAGACAGCATTTCGAACCAGGTATGGGCATTACGAGTTTACTGTAATGCCTTTTGGATTGACTAATGCACCCTATGTATTCATGGATCTGATGAATAGAGTTTTCAAGGAATATCTCGATTAATTTTTGGTGGTATTTATTGATGATATCTTGGTATACTCTAAAAGCTACGAAGATCATGAAATTCACTTGCGCATTATCCGGAAGACTCTGAGAAGACATGAATTATATGGGAAGATTAGGAAGTGTGAATTCCGGTTTCAGGATATTTTTTTTCTTGGCCATATTTTCTCTAAATATGGAATCTATGTTGATCCTTCTAATACCAAGGAAATCCAAGAATGGCCAGCACCTATGATTATAACTGAGGTACGTAGTTCTATAGGTTTGGAAGGTTATTATCGACATTTCGTCCATAATTTTGCCCGATTGGAAAACCCATTAACGAAGCTCACATGTAAAGGGGTTAATTTTTTTGGAAAAAAGAGTGTGAAGAATGTTTCGAATAACTGAAGAGAAGATTAGTCAATGCTCCTATATTGACTCTACCATCGGGGAATGATTGGTTCGTTATTTATAGTGATGCATCGAAGAAAGGACTTGGTTGTGTCCTTATGCAGAATGATAGGGTTATTGACTATGCATCATGATAGTTGAAAATTCATGAGAAAAACTATCCTACTAATGATTTTGAGTTAGCAGTTGTGATCTTTTCTTTTAAGATATGGAGGCACTACCTCTATGGTGAAAAATGTGAGGTTTATACTGATCACAAGAGTTTGAAGTATATTTTCTCACAAAAAGAACTCAACATGAGGTAAAGGATATGGCTTGAATTACTCAAGGATTATGATTTTACGATACACTACCAACCGGGGAAATCAAACAAGGTGACATATGCTTTGAGCAGAAAAGATCATGGAGTTTTGAACAATATGAGAATTGAAAGGGATCCAATTTTCATGGATCTAGTGAATATGGACTTGGGAATAAACAGGGAAGGTGAAACATCAATTCTTTTTCAAATGGTTGCCAAACCATCTTTACTAGAAAGGATTAAGAGTTCTCAGACCGATGATGGAGAATTTCAAAAGAAGATTAAAGCTATGAATGATGGGAGATTAAGAGACTTTGTGTATGAAGATGGAATTTTGAAATTTGGGAAGAGACGTTGTGTTCCCGATATACCTGATCTAAAAAGGGAATTGCTGGAGGATTCTCATAGTTCCAATTTCTCAATACACCATGGGAGCACAAAAATGTATAGATATATGAAGGAACATTTTTTGTGGGACAACATGAAGATGGAGATTACTGATTTTGTGTCAAGATGTATGGTTTGTCGCCAAGTGAAAGCTGGAAGGCAACATCCTGGAGGAGTCATGTAGCCTCTTCACATACCAGAGTGGAAATGGGACAATATTACAATGGACATTTTCATGGGGCTGCCAATGACTCCTAGAAGGAACGATGCAATATGGGTCATTTTTTATCGTCTTACCAAGTCAGCACATTTTCTTTCTATAAGAGAAGATCTACAACTGGAACATCTAGAAAGACTATATTAATGAAGTTGTGAGACTTCATGGAGTACCCCCTTCGATTGTTTCTGATTGTGATCCCCGTTTTACATCAAGATTTTTGAAAAGTGTTAAGAAAGACATGGATACTGAACTTCATTTGAGCACTGCCTACCACCCTCAAACAAATGGACAATTAGAATGAACTATTCAAACCTTAGAAGACATGTTTAGATCCTGCTCACATGACTTTCAGGGTATGTGGGATCAATATTTACCTCGGGTAGAATTTTCCTATAACAATAGCTTCCATTCGAGTATTCAGATTGCACCATATGAAGCGTTATACAGAAAGAGATGTCGTACACCAACCATTTGGGATGACCATGGTGATAGAAAACTTGTAGGCTGAGAACTGTAGGAGGAAACGATGGAAAACGTGATGGTAATCCAAAATCACATCAAAGCAGCTCAAAGTAGGCAGAAGAGCTATGCCGATAATCGAAGGAAGGATTTGGAATTTCATGTCGGTGATCATGTTTTCCTGAAGGTATCTCCATGGAAGGGAGTCATACGTTTTTGTAAGAAAGGTAAATTGAGTCCCAGGTAAATCGGACCTTTCGAAATTCTAGAACGAATTAGGGCTGTAGCTTACCGATTGGCAATGCCGCCAAGTCACTCCAATGTTCACGACGTATTCCACGTATCTCTATTGAGGAAATACGTGCCTGACCCAACGCATGTACTCAGGTACGAGGAATAAGAACTAGAACCTGATCTGTCTTATTTTGAAGAGCATGTCAAGATTCTTGATAGGAGAGAACAAGTGCTGAGAAATCGGACGACGCGTCTGGTAAATGTGTTGTGGAGAAACCATAAGATGGAAGAGGCAACATGGGAACCTGAGGAACTTATGATGAAGAACCACTCGAGTCTTTGAATGTGGTAGTATTCTAGAAATTTTGAGGATGAAATTATTTGAAGGAGGGGAGAATGTAACACCTCAAGCTTCTACGGTATGCTTCTCTTGGAATAATGCGATAGTGTGTGTTGTACGCAACATCGAGTTCTAACACACCACAACCAATCAAACTAGACGTTATGCATAGTAATACCTACTTTTTGAAATTATATATATTTTATATTTCAAAATGGACTTCATTTTGGGATTTAGAATATCGAAATTATCCTATGTTGAATTTTTGGTATTTTTCTGAGAACTTCCAATTTTTATGAATAGTGAAAAATACTTAAAAACAACTTTTTTAATCAAAATAATTTATAGTGATAAATTATCTTATTTAGTGGTTTTAATGTATAATTAGAATATATTTTTACCATTTTATCCAATGGTGTTCATTATAATTAATTTCACTTTGAAATTGGACATAAACAATTGTCAATCATTTGATATATATTGTTTCATAAAAACATGCTATTTTTTTGTGACAGTGGGAATTAATTATAAAATTAATTAAAGAAACTTTTATGTTAGTAATTTTGTAAAATAGATATCATTTTTGAATTAGGAATATCCATTATATCTTTGGGTGATATTTTGGCATTGTTCTGAAAAACTTCAATTATTGATGAATAGTGAAACTTCTAAGTGGTAGTTAAAAAATTGATTTTTTCATAAAACATAATTTTACTACTTTTGTGATTGGAATTTTGAAAATCCGAGAGACACTGTTAATATCAAGGAGTAAAATTTGTTTCAATGAGATGAAATTTATTTTTGTGAATAGTAACTTATTTCATTTATTTACCACAGTTAAAATTAAATAGGGTAATTAAGGGTAAAATTGATATTAATATTACCCTAAAACATGTAATAATTCTATTGTACAAGTGTATATTGACCAAAAACAACCTTATTATTAAAATATTATCATTTAGGTCCACTTGGATTCGATTAGGACATTTATTATTTTTTAATTCATAGAAGAGTTAAAAGAGTTAAAATCAAAGCTTATTTACTAAAACATTTTTAATATAGGGTTATACATAAGATAAATTCGATTGTAAATATTCATTATAAATATAAAAAGATTACCTACATAATGATATTTTATTTATAATTTTTATATATTATATAATTTAATTTATTTATGACACAATGATGATGCAGTAATTACCATAATAGTGAAAAATTAAAATAATTGATATTATAAATACTCAAATAAATATAATTTGAGACTTTTATTGAATTAAACTAATTTTCTAGGATAATATGACATATTAGGATTGATTTAATTTACTTTTTCATAAGTAATCATTCTGTTATGATTTTAAAAAAATCAATTATTGAATAGTGTCAAAATTGACATAAAAGAGTTTTTTAAAACAAATATTATATTATTAATTGCTATTAAATTCCTAAAAATCTACGTATCGGCCAAAAGACTTATATCATGATAAGTGTATCATTAATGGACCACTTTGGGGGTCGCTCGGATGTATATAGTAAGTTCATTAACCATATAATATAAAAATACAAAGAGACATTGTAAAAGTGAAACTAATTAACTAAGAGTCAATACTTAATGATATGTTTAATATAGTAACCCAAACCTATCTAAATTCTATTGGTTGAGTGGTTTTCGACCTATCCCCACCTTAACCTTTATATAATCCACTTTTGAGCCATTATAAAATGAATATGAATTTATTATAAAATAATATTTCTAGATTTTCCAAAGGTTCCCCTCACCCCTCTTATAAAAGGGCACTCTCCCTTCTCATTAACTCACACCATCAAAGCCTTTTGGCTCGGCAAAACTCTTCCCAAATACACTCTCAACTTCCTTCAATTAATCCTACATGCCTTCTTTTAGTTAGAAAGCCATCCTAAGAGCCCTTTTGATCAAATCAAAAGGAAGAACCAGAAGAAGCGGTAATGATTTCACCACCCTTTTCCAAGTTCCTTTCTTCTTCCACTTCTTCCTTATTTGTTATTACCGTTATAAAATAATAACTCCAGTATCATATATATACTGTGATTTTATTATAAATATGGAACAACCATATTCAGTATTCTATCCATCCTTTCAATAACATGTCACCATACGTGCGTACGTACGGCTTACCGTCTCCATGTCGTGGTGTAACTGTTATTCAATAAATTATTATTTGGATGGGTGTACTAATTATGTGTAATTCATGTAAATAATAAATATAACATGATAATGATTGTATATATATGATATACCATCCAATTATATATTATTTTAATATCAATAGAATGATATTGTCGCTCGTGTGTACGTACGGGCTACCGTCTCCACGAACGCGATGAGATTCATTCTCCATCGTATCCATTCAAGTATAATTCTCATTTTATGATTAATAATAATATCTAAGGACTTGATATCATTCTGGATATGATTATGATACAAACTATCCATGAAAAACCTGGCTTACATAACAAAACATATAAAAGAAAATGAGTAAGTTAACACCCGAAACAACGATAATACTAAGATATTATTAACAAATAAATGTTAAAAGATCATATATGATATCATATTCTTGTATAATTTAATAAAAATTATTTCACCATTATACTAGAGGTTAACCTACCCCAACCAAGGAAAAGTACAAGGGAGGGTTTTATTTCACAATCCCTTCTTTATCCAAGGTTGTTTATACGTAATAATCTACTGGTATTTCATTATCATCAACATCCGTGTTTTTTTAAAATGTATTTCAAAACATTATTACTATTTACAGGAATATGGGTTAATGTCTTTTATACCCTTGTTTTACATTTTATAATAGGTTTATAAAGGAATATTTTCGTCATTTTTCCAAACAAGGTGCTTTTTAACCTTTTCGACAGAATTATGGTAAGAATGTTTTTTTAACTTATACGGCGTGTGTGGCTATTTTCTTCCGTTATAAAATCTTCGAAGCTTCCCTTACAATATTATAAGAATATTTTCATAGAAAATGTTTTATTTTAGAAATATATGACTCTTAAATGATTTAAAAATAGAAAGAGATATTTCTCTAAAAAGAGTCTTGATTTCATCTATGTCAACATCCATTGATGGATTTTACGCTTATTTGAAGTTGATTTATTATGATACAAAACTTCTATATTGTATTGAAGGTTTTGTGATATGTTTGACTATGGATGTGCTATTTTTAGACCATTCATGGTTTATGGTTAAAGTATTGACATTTTGTATACTAGTTTTAATACGAATGTTTATGTTTTGTTTAAACCTTTTCATATAGGAATGCATTGGACTTAATATGTGACGGGTGGAGCCCGCTATAGCTCCACGATGCATCAGTAGGTCTCATGAGACAAACTAGTGTCTTGGAACAAGGCCTTGACAACATCTTATTTTTAGTCATGGCATGAGGCCTTGGCTATGTGGTTATGATAGTCTGGAATTATGCATTCCATCATTATGAAAGTGGTTATTGATATTGTATGTGATTATTAGATTAGTAGAAAATCCATGTGAATAATTAAATGGCATTATTTCATTTTTTTTTCCATACTATGTTGAAGTTCTAGTTTAAAAGGCTTTTTTTAATTATACACTGCCTTAAATGTTTATTCTTATTTATGAATGTTTCTGCTATATTGTTATCCTTACTGTGCATTTGAGCTCACCCCTTTTCTATGTTTTATTTCTCCCAGGATGTGAAAAATTAAATTAGGAATGACCTCCAGGGATATTATGAGGGGATAATAGTGTGGACTATGGATACAATATGTTGTTGTATTAGTTTTTCACTTTATGATGTAATGTAAAACTTTATGAATATATGTAGTATTCCCAAGGATACTAAACCAATCGGTCTTTCGAGGTTTGATATTTCTTGTGATCATGACAATGTTATGTAATAATTCACCGACTCTGGGTAACTGGGGTCGGGGCATTACATAATTAGTGCACGAGGTCTTAACAATGAAGAAATGGTAATATGGATTTATATTTAATGAGAAATTATGAAGGGATTGAAAATTTGTACACTATTGTTCAAAGTGTGGAGGTGTCCATGAATTTCATAATGAATTACATTATATACAAGTTAACTACCTATTTTTTAGGGTTTATTTTTAAATTATTGAAAACCTAGTAAGTAGGCCATCCAGCCTCAACTGAGATCTTATGTGGCACACTAGGTTGACTAATCCCAAAGGAGGCCAGCCAGGGCAGCTCATAGCTTGCATGGAGTGTCATGAGTAAACCATGGGCATGCCCGGAGGCATGAAAGTTGTGGTCCAATATCCATCAAATAAGTGGGTGAATTGAACACCCACAGAACCTGTATGGGGTGGTATCAGGAGTGGGAGAGGAAAATTCTAAGCCTCTCCCCATAACTCCTGATTTATATAACATGGAGAAACCTGGAAAGGTTATGATGTGGGACAAGTTGTTATTAATAGTGATCATCAGTTTAAATAATTCGAATGATTATGGATGTTAATTACATCTCACACCTTACAGATTTAAAATCACACCATCCGAATTGACCATCCATAATAACATGCTCATATCCATATAAATGCTTACTCGCTTCACTTTTTCTTTATTTCCCTGATGAGATTTCCATAACTGAGGATTCATGGTATTTATATAATCACCCAATCTAGAACTATTATACTAATGATATGTATTCTGTTTCCTTCATCCAATAAATGCATATGACATTTCTAAAACCTGAGAGTTTTCCCAAACACAAAACCCTGGAGCACTGCGAGAAAAGTGTTGAAGATGTTGCATCTAATTGTAATTGTGACATGCTATAGGTGGTTTCATGCTCTTTAGATTCATGTAGTCAATGGAACCACATTACAAACATCTAACATTTGTCTTGGGTCTTGGAGGATGGTTCACTGATCCAAATTTCTGCTTTTGGGTCACAATCTGACCTTGGATATAGGTGGCCCTCTTCTTCTTTCTCTCATTATTAAGGTTCACACCATTTATTGTAGGTATCAATATACTTCCTCTACCCATGCATCTTGAGATGTCTACATCAACCTTTTTTTCTCTAATGACCACATCGATATAACCTGTTATACAAAGCATGAAATTCGTTGAGTGAATTTCATGCCTAATCCTCGATTTAAAAATGTAATCCTCAAAAACACACTCACAATAACATTAGGTGTGAAGCAGAAAAAAATCATTAATTTATTACTATTCTATATCACAGAATGTTTCTTCTACTTCAGGATGAAAAGGTCCATCGTTCGAAGAATTATGATCATTTGAGGATATAATTTTTTGATTAAAAATTCCTCAAAATCCTCCCATTCCTTGACATGGTCCATCTTAGCCTGATGTGCTAAATCCAACCACTGGCATGAATGATCTTCCATCATATACATCTAAAAATTTACATTCAACTCTATTGGTGTGCTAAGAAAATCAAAGATCCAATTCATCCTATTTCGCCACACCTTAGCCTTCTATAGCCCAAAATTACCCATGAATATGGGTGGATTCACCATATAGGTCTAGATAGAATGAACCACTTTTTTTGGTTCATCCTGTTAGTTCCATATATCCACATATTGAAAATATTATAATATAATCTAAACCAATTATTGTTTCACCTATGGCTCAGTTGAAACCACATTCTCATCAAATTCGTCTTATTGGTTTCTACGATGCCAACCGAGTGCTATTTTCTAGAAACATAACAGAATCCACATGTATCACTCTCTAGAAACTGAAGGCTTAAAAATTTAAAATTCAATCAATGAGAAACTATCAAAAAAATTCCTTCCAAAATTAATCATATTCTATGTTCAACCATTTTTAGAAACTTTTCACCATTCTTTTGTAAATTAACTCATTTTTAAAATACCACAACCATTATATTTTCAAAATCACCAATTTGAAAAAAAATTGAATTTTTATTCAAAAATAAATACATTTACACAAAATCATAAATCATAACCAATATTGAAATAGCCACTTCTTCTGCAAATTCATTTATACAATGCATGTCATGATCTTCTTGTTGGATAAATCCATGACAATGATATTACACTCATAAATGTGTTTCCAAAACTCTTATATTCCCAAATACTTGGTTGGATGAAGTTAAAAATAAAAATATTATCTATTCCTTTCTATGCACTAATTTTTGTGTCCGGAAAATCCTACTCCTTTTTACCAACCCAAATCAAGGAATGAACTAAAATAAATTTCAATTCCAAAACCGACAAAAATTATACCAACTGTAATTAAATAACCAATATAGATAATATCACTTCTTCCACAAAAATATTTAGATATACAAAGACTAATACCACTTGTAAAACCCCACCCATCCTCATTTTCTTAAGCCGAGGTGGAATTTCAACTTGGCCTTGGGCGACATCCCCAAGGCAGCAAATGGAAGAAAATGCCAAGGGATTCAATAAAATTGGGGAATGATTATGCCATTGAAAAAAAATCACAACCAAACATTCCTTAACCAAAACCACTATATGATTCATGATGACAATGTAAAACAACTCAAGTAAAACCATTGATATCAAAACAAAACTAAATTAGAGTACCGCAATAGAAGACTTCTAACATAAAAGTACACATTGGAAAATAAAAACAATAGAGACTCATAATACTATAAAGACATGACTCCAATGACCAACTCCAACTCCAAGTATCACATATAACCAATAAATAAGAGTGATGCTTTCCATTTACCTATGGCACAATAAAAAATATGAAAATTGAACGAATTTCAAAATCAGGGGTGAGTAATGACACTCGGTAGATTTCCCATAATGACTTTGCTACTCATGCCACTAGGATAGAACATGTTATCACAATTATATAAAACAACTTATATGAAAAATTTAGAAATAGTTCCATAGTTTATATCATATACAAGTAGTTTCACCCTAAAATAGTTTTCCAAACATAACAATTTTCCCTGGAATGTATAAAAATAATTCATTAAACCATTTAACATTACTTTTTTGTAAACACATTTCATCGTTCGCCACACACACACCCATTCAGTCTTCTCTGACAGTTCTATACTCATGATAAGTTTCTCGTTCATCCACTAAGTCATCACTAAGTGTCCAATATTCTTATTCCACAATTACACAAAACCCTAATCTAGGGTCATGTCCATTTTTACCCCAATGGCACACAACCCATATTCAGGGTGACATCGAAAGAATAATGTCACAAAAACAAGGTATGCCCAATCCATTTTAATGAAAACAAATCATTCCATTTCAATAAAACTATTCCTTTATTTAGAAGTTTTCAAACAAACTAATTTCCAAAATCCATCAAATCCATATTTCAAAATCAACATTTTAATGTCATGTAAGAAATCCCATTACAAAACAAATTTGCAAAAAAAACCCTCACTAAAGAGGGTTTCAACCATTATTATCACAACAATTTAACCAAAAATTTCATGAAATTTAAATAACGTGAAACTAAGCCTTCATGTGATAAGAATTTGATTCGAGGGTGAATCCACCTACCTTGAGAGTTTTGGAGAAAATGAAGAACAACACAAAAACTCCCAAAAATTCAGTATGAATCTCCAAAAACCCACCTTATATCTCTTCACTATCATAAAAAAATCCAAATATCACCATTATTGGAATAAAAACCCTTATATCTATCCCCAAAAGACTAGTTATAAGAATTTGCGAGAGGGATGATGCTATATTTATGAAAAACTATGAAAATTTACCCCAAAAGAAGACTTTCCAAGGAAATCCGACTTCATCGCACCATGAATATCCTTCAGATCCCCAAAAAATATATGGGGAAATATTCCTATACCTTTTGGGGGAATAAATCCTACGATAGGGTGAATTTGGAGAAAAAATGTGGTTTTTGAACTTAATAACAACCAAGATCCACTTTTATAGGATATTGTTTTCAAACACTGCATACTTTGTTGCACAGTTAAGAAAACTATGCACTAACCATATGCCATCCTCTACCTTGATAAGTACCACAAATAGTTGGACAACACTTTTATACAAACCATCCTCCAACCATGAAAAATATCAGTGTATTACTATTCATGATTACTCATGGGCAGCTGCATGGTTTGGAAAAATAGTGTGCATTAACTGTACACATGCCCTGAGTCCCCTGTCTCATTTTTCATGGTTTCCTATAGTATTTTCATGGGTTTCTCTCACAAACCATCCCAGATACCCTGGTAACCCGATAACCGAGCCATCCCTGACATAGCCCTAAGGGAATTCCTGACCCCCATGGGTCGGCGACTAGCACCTGGCATCGTACATAATACATGTGGGAATGATTTTTTTCAACGATAAGGCGGAACCAAAAGGAAACAAAGCAGTATCCCTAACAAAAGAAACTCCAATGGGAGTGATGTACCAGAATACAAAATGTCCTGAAAACTCAAAGTAATACAACCCAAGTACTAAAATGGGAAAACAACCCCAAGGTCCCTAATGACACAACTCACGAAGACCAAAAATCAACAGCTGGATTCACCTCCAAGAGATCCCTTCCCTTTGCTCGAACCTGGAAGTAGAATGTATACAAATACCCGATGGAAAGTAGGGTGTGAGCCTATTCCCAGTAGGATACCATCAAATATTCCGTAACATATTCCCAATATATATTATCTAAAGAAAAGATATCCATTTTCAAATAAACAGGTTTGGTAATTCAAAATCATATTTAAAAAAACATTCTATACATTTTCAAATTATAGAAATAAATATTTTAAGTAATGATTTTACTAATGATGGAATATTTCTAAAAGAATGGCTTAAATAAAAAAACATTTATATAAAACTGTTTATATAATTTTAGGAGGCATGTAAAGCAGTTCAAAAGTAGTTGAATACATTTATATCTAAAACAGAAATAAACAAGGGAGCAACATGATCATCTTCCAAAAGGTACTGTAGTATTAACAAGTTATAGGATTACACACTTTCTATGTGAACTCAAGAAAATGTGTATACAAACGTCCCTATGAAAATGGACAAAGGGGACTCATCACCATCCAATTGGGGATGTGACCTGCCACACGTATGTTTTAGAATGTTTTCGTAGTGTAGAGTGTATCCAAATAACTAACTAAAAACCTAAGGATTTCGTGTGCTCTTATATGATGGGTGAACTATTTTAAGACTGCTTAATTATATGATCAATACCATTCTTCCACTTCACAAGTTTCTATTTCTATCAATTTAAAACCAAAACAGTTGTTATTCAAAACATGCCTTTTTAACAAGATAAAATGAATGGGTTTCTATCAAATCATTTTAAGCCATTTTCAACAGTTTAAAATCCATTCAAAACCAATTCCATCATTAGACGATTTATTTCCACAATTATATTCACTAATTTAAATAAAATTATTTCCATCAAATCCTTAATTTAAATTAAACAATTTAAATTACAGAATTTTCATAAACACACCCAATTCAATGGAATTGGAGGTTTTCCAAATTTCCATGCCAAAACCATTTCAAATACCTTGATTCATTGGAATCGTGTTTTTATCAACTTAATTGGAATCCAATTTGAGCAATTGAATTTAAATCATTGATTGAAATAAATCATGCAATACAAGGATAATCAATTTGGATAAACAGAACGGAACCACCTACCTCAAGTTCATTGATATTAGCAGTAAAGATAATCCATACAGAGTGGCTCAATACCCCTCCTTACGATGTTTTTATAGAAAGCATTGACACACCAATGATCGATGCTTGTCAAGGGTTCCTAAAACCAAAACATCTATTAAATTTCATAAGGAAGTAAAATATTACATGTGTTTACATTTTCTCTCTCTTGATTAATTTATGGATTATCATTTTAAATTATCACATGAAAATATAATTATTACATGTGGTGATATTTATCTTTTATTGATAAATTTTCAACTTATCATTATCACATGCAATGATAATTATCACATGTGATAATAATTATCATTTAATGATCCAAATAATTATCATTTTGAAAATTTTTAAACCATTATCCATTTAATAATTGCATTGTTGTAATTTCAAACAAATTATCTATTGAGAATTATATTATGAAAATATGTATAAATTATCCATTGATAAAATGATGTAACAATTGCTCGATGATTCCATACAATTAATTGTGATAATTAGAATGTATATCAAATATACATATATATACAATTAGTTACCAATTATTCCTAAATATATTTTGTTTAACAATTTATTTTAAAACAACCATTTATTTTATTACTTTGAAAAAAATAAGAAGGGATGTAGGAATATATTAAAAAGAAAAAAAATAAAATAAAAATAAAAAAACAATGTAAATTAATCAGAATAGGCGATGTGCACAGAGAAGATGGGAAGAACCATGCCATGCCAGGATCTGCAAATTGCATGAATCGATCCCACCACCAAAAGAATGGAAGGGTCCCTTTAACTCAAAGACTAAATATACCAGGAAAGATAGATTGGTTTGGATGATTTAAAACTCCAAAACAATTAATCCTTTGGAAAACCCTAAACTCCCAACTAATCAACCGTTTTACTTGAATCATGATTGAGGAGTCATTAGTTTCAGATATTTAATGAGTTCATAAAAAATTCTGGTCAAAACCACTGCAAAATCTTGTTCTTAGAAAACCCCGGCATCCAAAAATGGTGGAAATGCCAAAGGGGGTACATGGTGATCAGTAAAAACAGAAATATTTAATGTTTTAAAAATAATAAAAACAATTATTTAATATAAAAATTAATTAATCATCAAATTTTCTTGCGCGTAAAAATTATACCTTGCCTAGGTAAAGAACCCCATTCCGGACCAAAGGGTGGTCTTAGATTTTCAAACGACGTACCGTTTATGAGATAATAATTATTTAGTATTCAAAAAACAAATTTAATTATTAATGTAAATTAATTATTTATTATAAAGGTTAAATGATATCAAACATTCAATGAGAACAAAAGTTAAACCTTGCTGAGGGTAAACCCCACATTCCAAACACATTGGTGGTCTCAGATTTCCTATACATCACACCGTTTGAATGATATTTAATTATCTTTAATAAATGATATATTAAATATTATTCAATAACATTATCTCATGAGCAGGACATCTAAATGTTCAGCATCTTCAAATGTTATACCCCTACTAAGGTAAACCCTATATCTTGGACATAACCGTGGTCTCAATTTTCCAATAAATGATATGATTTAGAGTTATTGAATATTTTTGAATAAATAGCTTATGCTTAAAATAATAAATATAATATTTTTATTCCATCCTCTTCGAGACATTGCAGACGTCAAAAACTCATACTTATAAAGTGTTTAACTTAGAAAATATGTAATTGAATATAACAGAGCATTAATTGGGTATTTTACCATTCTGCGACATGTTTTAATAAAAACACAACTTTTTACTGATAAACCATTTTTTTCCAAACTAACATGATAATAATTTAACACAATAAGGTTTAGGAATCCCTGAAACAGTAGCATGATGTTACAACCTCCCCACCATAATATCTTTCTGTCCCCAGAAAGCCTATGAAGAAACCTCCAAGTTAAAAATATGAGGCCACTGCTCTCTCATAAGTGTCTCCCTTTCCCACATATCATGAGATTCAGAACCATGTTTCCATAGTACACAGACCAGAGGTATCATCCTTCTACAAAGTACCTTAGTCTCAGAATCAACAATCCTGACTGGTCATTCAGTCATAGATAAATCTGGTTCTATCTCAAGATCATTCCAGCTCAAAACATGAGATGGATCAGAGAGATACTTTCGCAGCTGTGATACATGGAACGTATTATGTATCGACGTCAGTTATTTTGGTAGATCTAGGCGGTATGAAACATTTCCTACATGATCAGCAACCTCTAATGGTCCCACAAAATGAGGAGAAAGCTTCCCTTTCCTCCCAAGCCGTCGATGACCTAATCGGGGTGAAACATTCAAGAACACCTGATCACCAACTGAGAAATCTAAAGGACGGCAGTGACGATCAGTATAAGACATGTACTGACTCTGTGCTATCAACATTGTCTGATAAATCAACTGGATCTTAGATGTCATCTCTTCGACCAGACTCGGTCCAACCAAGGAACTTTCACTAATCTCTAACCAACATAAAGGAGATTTACAAGAACATCCATACAATGATTCAAAGGGTGCAATTTTTATCTCAGACTAATAACTGTTGTTATAAGAAAACTCAACTGACCCAATATGATCATCTCAAGACCCACCAAAGTCGAGAACACATGCATGAAGCATATCCTCAAGGATATGAAAATCTCCCTCTGTCTAGCCATCTGACTGGGGATTGTATGACGTGCTCAAACAGACTTGAGAACCCAGTGCATCCTAAAGGACTCTCCAAAAGCGAGACGTAAACCGAGGATCCCTAATAGAGACTATAGCAGACGAAACTCCATGAAATTGAACAATTTCTTCCACATAGATATTTCCCAACTCCTCAACATTGGTTGTATCTTGAATAGGTATAATGTGATCCAACTCAGTCAGCCTATCGATCACAGCCCATATCACATTTTTATTCTTCTGTGTTTGAGGTAACCCAACCACAATGTCCATAGAGATTTCATACCACATCCATGTAGGGACTGGAATTGGTTGAAGCATACCCGAAGGTTTCGGGTGCTCGGCTTTCAGCTACTGGAATGTATAGAAATGAGATACAAACTCTGCAATGTCCTGTCTCATACCTGACCACCAGAACTATCGCCGCATATAATATAACAACTTCGTGGTTTCTGGGTGCACAACCCTCGGAGAGTTATGGAAATCGCAAATGACATCCTTCCTTGACGATAATGGCACAACGTGACGGTTCCTATAACACAGAGCACCCTCGTTGGAGAATAACCACTGGGTGTCGGTCTCCCCATCATAAAGATAGTCCCTAATGCTATGGAATTCATCATCCAGTTGTTTTTTTTTTTTGAATATTTATATCGAGAAGAGAAGATGTCAACTGGAAACTAGCTAAAGAAACTTCATTCCCCTTCCACTGAACTCCAATATGTTACTGAGAAAAAAGAGCCATCAATCTCCACTGTTCAAAAGATTCTTTCACAGCCTATGATTGAAGTTTCCTTATTAATTCATCTGCAACTACATTCCCTTTCCTCGGGGTATAGGAAATGTCAACGTCGAAAGATTGCAGGTACTCCACCCAACGCCTTTTGCGGTGATTCAAATCTTTTTGAGAGAAGATATAACTCAATATCTTATTGTCTGAATACACAGTACACCTTTCTCTATATAGTTAATGTCTCCAACACAGAAGTTATTTCATTACAGCTGCGAGTTCAAGGTCATGGGTATGATATTTCATCACATGAGGCTTATGTTGACGAGATCCATAGGCAACAACATGATTACCTTGCGTAAGGACACATCCCAAACCTGAACCAGATGCATCACAGAAAACCATGTAACCAATCCCTACCCCAGGAAGAGTTAACACTAGCGCAGTAGTCAAAAGACACTTTAGCTCAAAAAAAGAACATTGACATTTATCATTTCAGGAAAACATCAATCCCTTTCGAGTCAGAGCACTCATTGGAGAAGCTAAATTTGAGAAGTATTTAATAAATCGACGATAATATCATGATAAACCTAAGAAGCTTCAAATCTCGAAAACATTTCATGGTTGTTCCAAAGTCATAACAGTCTTCACCTTCTCAGGATAAACTGATATTCCTTGTTCTAACACGACATGTCCCAAGAATTTCACTTCCAGAATCCAGAAATCGCACATTGAAAACTTGGCATAATGTTTATAATTCTTTATAAGACTCAGAACTATTCTCAAATGATGCACATGATCCTCTTCATACATGGAGTAGAGAAGAATGTCATCCAAAATGTCCACCACAAAAGAATCTAGATACTCATGGAAAACCATGTTCATCAATTCCATGAAAACTGTAGGAGCATTTGTTTGGCCGGAGGGCATAATAAGGTTCTCGTAATGGTCATACCTACTCCAAAAAGAAGTATTTTGAATGTCACTTTCCTTTTTCCTTAAATGAGGGTAACCAAGTCAGAGATCAATTTTTGAAAACCACTTCACCAATTTCAATTTATCAAAAAAAATCTTCAATTCATTGTAATGGATATTTGTTCTTTATAGTAACTCGATTGAGCTTTCGATAATCAACACATAAGCGAAGAGAACCATCAGCCTTCTTAGTGAAGAGAATTGGTGCTTCCCTAGGTGACACTGTCGGGCGTATAAATCCTTTCTCAAGAAGATCATCTAACTAAGACTTCAGTTCCTTTAGTTCAGCTGGATCCATTCAATAAGAGGGAATAGAAACCAGTTGAGTACCAGAAAATATGTCAATAGAAAAATCAACCTCCCTTAGTTGTGGAAAACCAATGAAGTCAGAATAAAACACGTTGGGAAACTCAACGACGACTGAAGGAAGATCAACACACATTGAATATAAATCTAGATCAAAATATAATACTGCTTTAACCTTCCCCAACTCTGGAGAAGAGGGTTCGGCTCTTCTTGACCTTGGGTCCCATTCTTCTTGAAAAACAAGAGGCACACCACTGGGTGTAGTAAGGTAGACCCGTCAAAGGTAACAATCGATCCGGGATTTATTGGCAATGAGCCAATCCATCCCAAATATGACTTCAAAATATTTCATGTCGAGAACCAAAAAACTCCAAGAATGATCAATATCTGATAGAGAAAAGACACAAGCAGGACTATGGAGACCTTTTTCTCTCATTGTACTAAGGGGTGTAGTAATATCTGTCACACAAGATTAATGCTCCACAGGTAGATTAAGCAGATAAAAAATATTTTTTGAAATAAATGAGTGAGATGTACCAGTATCAAAGAGAGTGGTCGCTAAAGATGAAGCTATAGTAATGGTACCTCTCACAGTTGCAGGACCTGTATCAGCTACCTCTGGCGACTCTTCCACTGCATGAAGAAGATTCATTCCGGATGCTTGTGGGTGGAACCCTTTTTTACGTGAAGCATTTGATGGCCCCGAGGTTTTTGGAGGTGAATATGATCTTGTTCCACTACGTGGAGTAGATAAGTGATAGCAGAATCTCTGTATGTTCCCTAAATGTCTACATGATATATTGTTCTTGGGGGCCTCAGTTAAAACCGTCTTATAATTTCTTGGATTAACACACTGATAGAAAGTCAATGAAGCCCCTCCTGGTGCTTCCAGAGGTCTAGAAGGACTTTGTTGTTGAGAACTACCTTGAGAAATGTCGTGCATCCATTTTCCTTTAAAAGTAACCAACACTTCCACTAGAATGAAAAAGGAACTCCCATTAACCCTAACTTTCCGACCAGGTCCATCTCAACCATCATTTCCCTATCCGGCACATCAGCATAAGTGGGTAGTTTCAGTAAAAAAAATTTAGAATAGATATCTGATCAAAGTCCCAACTAGAATCGTCAATCCTTCATCTTCTCATTAGATACAAACTCAAGAGTAAACTGTAGAAACTCAGAAAAGCGATTTGAGTACTCAGTCACGGTTTTGTTGGCCTGCTCAAGCTTGAAAAACTAGATAGCCTTGGCCAACACCATTGATTCTGGATGGCACTGGTTAGTGAAAAGTACCCTAAAGTCTTTCCACTCCAAACCCTCTTGTTTCCCAGCCATCACCATTGTGTCCCAGCATCTCCTACTTGGTCCCTCCAGTATGAAGGTGGCACACATCAAATTGATAACATCAGGTACCTCCAAGAACCCAAAAAGACATTCAATATTACTCAACCATTCCTCAACATGTTGAGGGTCAGTGGAACCTTTGAAAACTGGTGGATTTTTGTGTAGAAACACTTGAAACGATTTCGGATAATATCACTATGAGGATTGATAGCTGGATCCTGAACAAGAACTGGAGGTGGTGCCCATCCTAGAGAGTGGACAATGTGAACAATCACCTCAACCAAACATGGATCAACAATAGGACTCTTTTGTTGAGATTCAGCAGCAGTCTATTTTTGGTTCTGATTCCCATATCTCCTCAAAGACATGATTATACATAACATCCAAAATTAAAAAATACATTATATTAACACTCAAAATGAGTAACAATGAAAACAATTCTTAATAAGAGGGATAACAAGATTTGGATTCCACTCTATCCAAATAAAAACAGAGAAAATACTAGAACTAATCCACAAGTCATATTTCCCTAACCAAACCTGGTGACTTAAGATTCATTACCATGAGAGTTATCCAGTCACTCAATCACAACTACCTCCTAAGCCCCAACAAGAATAATCAAATTCATACTATCATCAAGGCAAGATGTTTATACCTCCTTTTGATACCATTTTGTCACGAACCATCCCAGGTACCCTGGTAAACCAATAACAGAGCTGGCCCTGACATAGCCCGAAGGGCGTTCTCGATCCCCACGGGTCGGCAACTAGCATCTTGCATCGTACAACATACAAGTGGAAACGATTTTTTCCACAATAATGCAGAACCAAAAGGAAACAAAGTAGTATGCACATCAAACGAAACTCTAATGGGAGTGATGTACCAGAATACAACATTTCATGATAACTCAAAGTAATACAACCCATGTACTAAAATGGGAGAAACAACCCCATGGTCCATATGGATACAACTCATAAAGACCAAAACTCAATAGATGGATTCACCTACAAGAGATCCCTTCCCTTTTCTCGAACCTGGAAGAAGAAAGTCTACAAACACCCAAAGAAAATAGTAGGGTGTGAGCCTAAGCCCAGTAAGATAACACTAAATATTCCTTAATAGATTCCAAATGTAGATTATCTAAAGAAAAGTTATCAATTTTCAAATAAACAGGTTTTTCAATTCAAAAGCATATTTAAACAATACTTGTAATACATTTTCAAATGATCGAAATAAATATTTATGTAATGATTTTACAAATGATGAAATATTTCAAAAATAATGGCTTAAATAAAAAAACATTTATATAAAACTGTTTATATAAATTTAGAAGTCATGTAAAGCAGTTCAAAAGAATTGGAATACATTTATATCTCAAATATAAATAAACAAGGGAGCAACATGGTCATCTTCCAAAAGGTACGGTATTATTAACCAGTTATACGATTCCACACTCTCTATGTGAAATCAGAAAAATGTTTATACACACGTCCCTATGACACTAGCCAAAGGAGACTCGTCACAAACCTGTCGAGGATGTGACCCACAACAAGTATGTTTTAGAACGTTGTCGTAGCATAATGTGTATCCAAATAACTCACTAACTACTTAAGGCTTTCATGATCTCTTAAATGATGGGTGAAATATTTTAAGACTACGTAAAAATATGATCAATCACATTCTTCCATTTTAAAAGTTCCAATTTTGATCCATTTAAAACCAAAATAGTTTTTATTCAAAACATGCCTTTTCACAAGATAAAAACAATGGGTTTCTATCAAATCAATTGAAGACATTTTCACCAGTTTAAAATCCATTCAAAACCAATTCCATCAATACAAAATTTATTTCCACAATTAAAATAAAAAATATAATTAATTTTTTTTCCATCATTCCAAATTTTAAATTATACATTTTAAATTAGACAATTTTTCTAAACACAACCTATTCAATGGAATTGGGGGGTTTCAAAATTTCTATGCCAAAACCATTTCCAATAACTCGATTCATTGTAATTGGCTTTTTATCAACTTAATTGAAAGAAAATTCGAGAAATTGAAATAAAATCATTAATTGAAATAAATCAAGCAATAAAAGGATAATAAAATTGGCTAAACAAAACAAAACGACCAACCTCAAGGTCACGAATATCAGTGGCAATGATAATCCACACAGAGTGTCTCAATACACCTCTTCACGACGTTTTTATCGCAAGCTCCGACACACCAATGATCGACGCTTGACAAGGGTTCCTAGAACCAAAACATCTATTATATTTCATAAGTAAGTAAAATGTTACGCGTGATTACATTTTCGATCTCTTAAATAATTTCTGGAATATCGTTTTAAATTATCACATGCAAGGATAATTATTACATGCGATGATATTTATCTTTCATTGATAAATTTTCAACATATCATTATCACATGCAATGATAATTATCACATGCGATAATATTTATCTTTTTTTGATGCAAGCAGTTATCGTTTTGATAATTTTTAAACAATTATCCATTCAATAATTGCATCGTTGTAATTTCAATCAAATTTTTTATTGAAAACTATCTTGTGAAAATATGTATAAATTATCCACTTATAAAAGGATGTAACCATCACTTGAAAATTACATACAATTATTTGTGATAATATACATGTATATATATACATATATATATATATATGTTATGAATAACCAATTATTGATAGATAGATTTGGTTTCACAATTTTTTTTAAAACATCCATTTATTTTATTCATTTGAATCAAATAAGAAGGGATGAAGGAATAAATTAAAAAGGGAATCAATAAAATAATTATAAATGACAACCATTTAAAATAATCAAAATAGGCGATGTGCACAGAGAATATGGGAAGAACCATGCCACGCCAGGATATGAAAATGCCTTGAATCGATCCCACCAACG
This sequence comes from Viscum album, assembly GCA_963277665.1. Lineage (NCBI taxonomy): Eukaryota > Viridiplantae > Streptophyta > Magnoliopsida > Santalales > Viscaceae > Viscum > Viscum album. The sequence goes on along the minus strand of OY728151.1, from coordinate 1,586,046,524 downwards.
CGTGAAAAAATAATAGAATGGTTGCATTAACTTAACAACTAAATATACCAGGAAGGACTGATTTGTTTGGATTATTTAAAATCCCAAAACATGTAATCTTTTAGAAAACCCAAAACTCCCAATTAATCCACCATTTTTCTTGAATCTTGACTAAGGAGTCATTAATTTTAGACATTTAATGAGTTTATAAAACTTTTCGGTCAAAACTACTTCAATATCATGTTCTTAGAAAACCCCTCCATCCAAAAATTGACGAAACGCCTAAGGGGGAAGATGGTGAACAGTAAAAATGGGAATATTAAATGTTTTAGAAATAATAAAATTAATTATTTAATATAAAAATTAAATAATCATTAAACGTTTGTTCCGCATAAAAATTATACACTGCCTAGGTAAAACACCTCATTTCGGACCCAATAGTGGTCTTGGATTTTCAATACGACATATCGTTTATGAGATATTAATTATTTAATATTCAAAAAATGGATTTAATTATTAATGTAAATTAGTTATTTAATATAAATTTTAAATTATATCAAATGTTCAATGCGAACAAAATTTATACCTTGTTTAGGGTAAACCCCCCATTTTGGACCTATTGGTGGTCTTGGATTTCCCATACATCGCACCATTAGAATTATATATAATTATATTTAATAAATTATATATTAAATATTATTAAATAACATTATCTCATGAGCGAGACTTTTAAATGTCCGGCGTATTTTATTGTTATACCCCTCCTAAGGTAAACACTATATTTCGAACATAGTCGTGGTCTCAAATTTCCTATACAACGAGCTGGTTTGGATTTATTGAATTATTTTGAATAAATTGCTCATGCTTAAAATAATAAATTTAATATTTTTATTCTGTCCTCTTCGAGACTTTGCAGACCTCAAAAACTCATACTTATTCAGTGTTTAACTTAGAAAATATTTAATTCAATATTCCAGAGCATTAATTGGGTGTTTTACCATTCTGCGACATGTTTTAACAAAAAACCAACATTTTACTGATAAACAATTTTTTTCCAACTAACATAATAAAAATTTAACACAAGAAGGTTTAGGAATACCAGAAACAGAAGTGTGATGTTACATTTTCACTAACCATGATCCAACCATAAACCTATATAAATTCCTCAGAAACACTCCACAATTATTCCAAACCATCCCAAAATCAACCCACACAATTTAAATACATAATATTCAAAAATAAATGATTCCATACAAGAAACTAGTGGTGATAAAATTAAGGAGAACCACAACATATAGTTATTTCATGAATGGTTAATGATTAAGAAATCATTAGTTTTATTTATATTTGAAAATAAAATTTTAAGGTATTGATAAATTATTATGGATTCATATAATTGGATGTCAAACATATGTAATTATCCATGTTGTTGTCTGTAATGATTGATGAACTGGCCCTATGTTCAAAATATATGTGTTATAGGAGATGCATTTTTACATCCATGAAAAAGGTTTATTTGATGTTATATGGAATTTATATTCCAAAAAGTACATAATAAGAGGAATTGAAGGTCATGTAGTTTTTTAATGTTTCATGGGGACCATGTAATTGTTATCTTGAGTAACATTGATATTTTAGTTTTCATGACGTAGAGAAACACACCATAAAATTAGTGAATGAAGGGTTAAAGATGAAAAAATGGTTTGTTGGATTTATATTTTAAGATAAATTGTAATGATATTGAATAATTATTGTGGAATCCTAGAATTGGATTTCACGCTTGATCAATTATCCATTGTTGTTATCATTTACAATTTATAAACTGATTCTAAGTTCAAAATACATGTGTTATAATTGACAGATTGTTTACAACTAATAATAAGGATTGTTTGAGTTTGTTTTGAATTTATATTAAAAAAAGTATAGAAGAACAGGAATTAATGGTCGTTCAATATTTTAATGTTTCATGAGAACCATGAAATTGTTATCTTGAGGAACATTGATTAGTTCATTAGAAACATGTATTTTAATTAGTGCATGAATATTTATAGATCAATAAAGGTTACATGGATTTATATTTTAAGAGAAATTTTGAAGGGCATGAAGATTTGTTAGGGATTAATATCAATGGTTGTCACGTAAGAAAAATTCTCCATTGTAGTTATCTTTGATGATGGATGAACCGATCCTAAGTTAAAAATATATGTGATATTTGTTACATGTTTTTTACAACAAAGAAGAAGGATCATTTGATGTTATTTGCAATTGATATTTGAAATAGTATGGAAGAGGTGCAATTGAAGGTCATGTAGTATTTTAATGATACATATGAACCATGAAAGTGTAAACTTGAGCAATATTGGTCTTGTAGTTTGCATAAAGGAGAACCACACCATATAATTAGTTAATTAAGGGTCAAATTTGAATTAATTTTTTGATATATTTATATTTGAATAGAAATTTTGAAGGGCATGATGAATTTTACAATATAGTTCTAATTGTGGAGGTAAAATACATTTCTTAATGAATTCCATTATATGTATGGTTTTTTACTAAGTATTTTTTGGGGGTTTATTTAAAAATTATTTCCTGAGCTGACTAGACAGCCTCAACAGAGAGCTTATGTGGGACACAGGGTCAACGCACCTAAAGAATTCCATTAAGGAATGTACACAAGAAACATGTTATTCCGTGTGTAGGCCATGGGTACCCCAACATGCATTCATGATGTGTGACAATATCCCACAAAGAAGTGGGTGTAGAGATCACCCGTAAAACCATTACGAGTGGTACAGGGTGTGGGAGTAAAATTTTGAGGCACTCCTTGTAGTTCATGATATTTATAGTGTATAGAAATTGGGAGTGATTATGATGTAGGATGGGTTTTTGAACGTACTATTCACCGATTTAAATAATTGGATCAATACTTTGGGAAGATTAGTTTCAGGTGTTTATGAATGCATTAATGTAATATGAACACAAAAAATTAAGTAGGCCAATTGAAAATAACAATGCTATGAAATGTTGTGTAACTTAACGCCTGTTTATGGAATTAAAATCTGAGTCATTCTGGAATATAAAGAGATTATTAACATAATATAATTATTTGGATTTGAATGAAGTGAAATATTGTGATCCCTTTCCTATAAAAGGATAGAAACCTCAACCAAGATGTGCTACTTCCAATCGTATTATTTCATGATATCTCTTTTTTCATAAAAATATAGCCTTTCTAAACTACACTTCTGTGTGAGGAGGAAAAGAGTTTTATGACCCATTGTGGCCCCATGAATAAGGGGATTCCTGAAAAACAATACCGTTTAATGAAGGAGATGAATCTGTAGACGCGTGAATGGTTCTTACACCCTCATTGTGCTTTGAGAAGGTGGTCATTTAATTGAATCATTCTGTGTTCAAGAAGAATAAATACTGTGAACATGAAACTTGTGTGTAAACAACCTTTTCATGCTTCCTAAAGAAGAACCAGTTCCATGAAGCTTACAACATAATCCAACTACATGACTTTTTTTACTACCATTGTGTTTCATGAAGTTATTGCACATATAAACCATTTCATGTAGATACTGCGTATCTAGTTAATACACACTATACATAGAAGAACCAACCAATATAGTTTGTCTGTACAATGGGAACCAGACAAGAAAATATGTTCATACATGCATGAGTAACACGAGGAACTCAAATTGTTCGGTATTTCATATGAAAAAAAGTTTATTCATACACATACTATTATAGAGACAATATTAACTTCATTCTTTTAGTGGTTGATGAATAAATCATTTTTATCTTTTGGGCCCTTTTGATTACATTTAAACTTTGAAAAAATAAACAAATATTCCATATAAATCCAATCTCCAATAACATTAATCACCATTCATACAACATAACTAATATTTTTCATTTTTCACATTCATGTGCTCCATGCATTCACACTAAGCACACCCAATGTGACATTCCCCATTGCCATAGGCCCTTTTTCAAATTTATACCATGAAAAAAATATTCATATAAATCAAAATTCAATATAATATTCAATTCCAACCATACAAAATCATTCTTCATACAACATAACTAATATTTTTCTATTTTCCACTACCTCTACATGCGCTCCCTATGAGAACATAGCCACTCTGTTCCTCTGGCCATCCATAATGACTGACTAGGGGTCAACTGCCCACTTAAGCAGTGTCGGTAGTCCCCCATGAGCACACTACCCACTCTCTTCCACTGCCTACCCATGAGCACACTATCCACTCTCTTCCTCTGCATCTACATGAGCTCCCTATAAGACCTTTCCTTACAATTATACCATGAAAAAACAAATAATTCATATCAAGCCAAATTCAAACATAGATTCAATGTCAACCATTAATAGTTATTCTTGATACAACATAACTATTATTTTTCATTGTTCCTATGACACTCCATGCACTCCCTTGGAGCACACTAGCCACTCCCTTATTTAGCCCGATCATTATGTAATGGTAGGCGTAAACTACCCACCTATGTAGTATCAGTAATCTCATTTTCTCTATAACCTTTTTTTACTTTTACACCATTAAAAAATTATTTCATAAATCAAAATTCCCAATAAGATTCAATGCTAACCATAAAAAATAATTATTCATTAGAAGAAACACATCCAACCAAATATTCTTTCAAAATTATGATTAATTCCCAATAATAAACCCAAAGCGTGAATCCGCCCTTCAATTATTGTCACATTGACTTTGTATCAATCAATTTTATTGAAACAATTACAACAAAAATATTACATTAATAATTTTTTGATCTACAATCTCCCCAGTTGGTTTTGTTTCAAATACCCATTTCACTATCAAATCCAATTTTTTCTTCTCACACTTACAACAAATTCAAAGATAACTATTGGAAAGAATTCATAATCAAAACGTATTCTATAACAATTGAACTCTTCTTTTTTCATTCCCTTACTCTACTCATTTCATAAGAGATGTCATTTCAGAGAATCCAAAATTGGTTTGATTTATAGGAGAGCATCACTTTTATTAAAGGAATGAGTCATCAATTAATATTCTATAATTGAACATGGGAAACCCCTATGTTGAAAACAAAGGTGATCAATTTACATATCTAAGATGTCAATATAAATTTTAAATGTGATGCCAACAATAAAACCTTATTTCACAAGTTGTTCTAAAGATACTCAATTAATCTCTAACATTCAACTCAATAAACATATTGAAAACATTCAATTAGAAGAATTTTCTTCCCCTTTATTTTCAATTTATAAGTTTCTCCCATTATTATTAAGAAGTTTCATTCATAAAGAAATAGGAAAAAATACCATTCTAATGAAAAGATTAATTTTATAGTATTTTAAAATATAAAAATAAATCACATACCAGAACATTATATATTCTTGTGATACTAGTTGTGTCCAACTTTGGTATTTGTTCAACTTTTCTCCCCCTAAATGGATGATCTGCATCTGCCTTCTTCATCATGACTAAATTTCTTCATAAATGATCATCTATAATAATTTTATGAGAAATTGAAATAAAAAAATCCATGATTAATAGCCTTATGAATAAAATATAATATTTACGAGGCACTAATATCTTCAAGAATCCCCCTTAATATATTCATCACCTTCAATTCCTTGCATAAAATAAACAATAAAAAAGATTCATGCTAATAAAGTGGTTGTTTAATGATTTTCAATTAGAGAAACAAGGATTAGATTTAACTCATAACCAAGAAATTATTTTCAATTCTATTCTAGACTCATGAAAACTCATCATGACTACTTTTTCTTTGACTTCCAATGTTTATCATTTAAGGGATGTATGGAATTCTTGATTTATCCCACTTTCATCTTAGATGGAATAAGCTTATTCACATTATCAAGTAATGAACTTTCATTCTTATGTTTCTGCTCCAACTTCTTAGCCAATTCCAATTTCTCTATCCATATGACTAAACATTATTTTTTGTATATTCTCAGACTTCTTCATGTTTGTGGACTGTTTCATTACAGTAGCTTTATTAATATTATATGTCATTGGTTCTTTTACTTTGTTATTACCTAATTTTATTTTTTAGGATATAACATCTTGTATTTTTTAGCAATATTCCCTGACATTCTAGACCTTCCACACAATTATTCCTTAATCATAGGGTCTTCAATTGAAAACAACCTCTAAAAAAATTCAAAATTGTCCTCATGATTGTGAAACATCAAATAAACATTTTTATTTTTTTCTGAGGTTGATTTCATGTTCTACTTCATCTTGCTTCTAATTGCATTTGTTTTTATAACATGTTTTTGATGGTAAATTTTGTGACGTCTACTTCCACAGTAGAGGAAACGTTTCTTTGGTGTGACATTCATATCATCATTTTTCTTGGGTGTAGGTTTCTTCATAGTTTTCTTATCTCTCTTCTCCTTCTCACACCTCAAAGAAGTCTTTTCTTCTATTGTTCTTTTCCTCTTCATATGTTGTGGCCTTATAATCACATCAACATATGCATAGTGTAGGGTTAGTACATGCCAACACTCATTATAATTCTGACCACTTCTATTTCAATAATCATAGATTTATACAACGCACTCAAATCTATTATTGATAGATAAATTCTTCTTTATATATGAATTATGATTAAATTGTGCAAGATTTCTCTTCACATAATATCTTCTCTGCCCTAATACTATCCTTATATAGTTATCATGAATTGAAAAATTATACCAAGATTCAATGGCTCGATGCCCAAATTTACAACAACACCAACACTATCTAACCAATATTGATTTATTCTACATTGATAAAATTTTCTTAGTTTTATAATCTTATTGTTTTTGGATAGCTTGATTCTTCATTTGAGATATTTATTGAGAACATGAATTACTACTCTTCTACATATACACATTTGATGATATAATATATTTTTCATTAGTCTTATTCATGCATTATTGTCCATAATTATTTTTGGAACCCACACTTATAAACTAAACAATATTAGTAAAAATAAAATATTTTGGATAAAGGGTAACCTGATTCAATGATATTGCAACAGATTTATCATTAAATATTTTTAGACACTTCATTCCTCTTGAATGGGTTTTGTACGAAATAATACTCCATTACGAATTACTCGTGGAATATTTTCTGATCTCAGCATTATATGAAGATTCATCATGGATGATCTCTAGATTTCGCAACATGACCTCTAACTCATGATATTTCAGATTTAGAGATTTATTATGGTCTTCAAGTGATTTCCACATATCTTCACATTCTTTCATATTTTTCAAAGTCACTTCCATTTCAATACATTTCATGTTGAGGACATTTTTATCATTCCTCAATAATTTTTAGTTTTCATTCCCATTGACTATTCATATTCTAAACTCCAACATCATGATTTTAATTTTATATCAATTTAGAATTATTCACCACCTTAATTATATTTATCTTATCTTCTAGATGGGATTATTTAACATTTATGGATGTTCTATGTAATTTTTGAAATGCAAGGATCACTTCTGTATGAACAACCTCTATCACATCCTTCTCACAATCATTCCTTTATAATTCTTCTTCAATAAAAGTAAGGTTTTCATTGAATTTAAATATAAAATCTTCTTTTCATTCTTCAACTAAGATGAATGTTTCATCCTTGTCTTAAAAATACAAATGAGATTCCTTGATATTCAAGGTATATTTATTTGATTCCTCAAGAGTGTGAATCATCTCAGTATGGACCTTCTCAGTTACTTCTTTCTCACATATTTCTTTTCAATTATTCTGCGACATATGAGAAATGTATATTTCAAAGTGATACAGTTTTGTCTTTTTCATCAATAATTTGTGACTGAAGATTCCATTCATGAAAATTATTTTCAAAGTCCTTATCCATTCCCTCATCTTATTTTGCAAGATATGCATTTTCATCATATATTCCCTTGGTAAAATAAGATATATATTTGATGACATTTATAGGAACAATATTTAGATATTTTTTTATTTTTTTTACAAATATCTGAGTGATTCAATTAATTATTCTTCATTGCTGCTTTAAAATACTTATCATAGGATCTTTATCACATTATTTAGCAGATACTGATGATATAATACCATTATGAATACATCCAGATTGTGATTAACCCTCTTTATTCATCATCATAGTATTTTAATGAGCAAAATAATTGGATCTTCACCTATAAAAACCGAATCCCTAATGCCGATCCAACTTTCTGCTCCCATATTTTGGGATCTCTTATTATTCGTGAGAAACAGAACATCTTCATGATATTTTTACACAATGGGAAAGCGAGATCGATGAGCCTTCTGGTTTCACTAAGTAGAGAAGATCTTACTGGCCTTCGACAAGTGAAATTCATTATTGAATATTACATGAAGAAGAAGACACATGAACCATCTGTTTTCATCCGGAAGATCCATAAATACATGAATGGTTTACCCAAACCCTTGTCATGCTTCATGAAGGTGAACTTGTAGGCACAAACATTGTGCATGATCTCCATTTTTGGGCCTTGGGATGGCATCAGAATCATAAACCATCATGTTTTCAAAAAGAATACCCACACATCCCTTTTCCGTAGAAGACCCATGAACCTCTAGCACAAAGAAGAATAGTGAACCCCTATGTTTCATGATGAAAGGAAAACATCCCCTTATTGCATGTTAATAAGGTATATACTTTGTGCAGGGGTTTGTTTTTGAAGAAGGAGGAGTTTGCATGATGATTGGGAGTACGCATATGCATGAAATCATGTTCATTATTTGAAGAAACACAAAGAATTATGTTTTTTTAAATAAGTGGAAGTATGTGTGTTCACATGAGAATAAAGAAGAATAAAATATTAAAAGGACTAAAATCCTTTGTTTTCATATAAAGAGAATAGAATATGTGAAGAAGTAAATAGTTTGATCGGTTTCTTTGAGAACATGTCATACTACATGAATTCACTCATGTGCAAAAATTAAAGACATCTGATCCATGTGAAAATGGAATAAGATAAAGGGAAAATATAAATAGGTAGTGTGTGCAAGAAATGATTTATACCCATTAGGGTTTTCACACAAGAAGGAAGAAGTGGGTTATGCATTAACTCTTGCATGCACATGCATACGTAGAAGATTTTAGTTATGAGAACAAAGACAGTGGGTGAACATGTGTAAATAAGAAGAAGAATTGAAATAAGGGGAGGAGTTCATTCAAATTATACATTCACTATTTCATGCATACATGAAAGGAAGAAAGGAGTACAAGTTAATTCTGATGATTCCCAGTAAGCTGATCCTCATTTTTTGAACAATCACATAAGATCTTTTGATTCTATACAAATGAAAAATAATTTTTAGATCATTTAGTTTGTCACTAAATAAGATTAAATGAGAAGAAGAAGTGTGAATTTTGTTTTTCACTAAAGAAGATAAAAGAACTAGATGGTTACTTTCAAGCTGTTAAGTAAGTAATAAGTGGAGAATTGAAGATTAATTAGCACTATGATGTCCTACTTATCTCAACATGTGGAAGAGTCTATTGTTGTTGCAAACCCTTTTCAACAAGGATATTACTATATTTGGAGGCTATATAATGAATAAGAACAGAGCTGTAAGTTGCACTTGGTCATCACCAGTTCAAGAAAGTAGAATTGTTTCATTCCACCCTTAAAAGTATTGGGACTCAAACTATCCTAAGGTTTTTTTTCTAATCCAACCCACGATAAATTGTTACTACATTATAGTGGATAATCCATGTACTTTTCATACCCATATATGGAATGGATGTAGGTTCTCTTATTGAGTAGTGAACCGTATAAAAATATCGTGGGAATATTTTTACTACTTTAATATTATTTCATGTGACAGAGAAATGATAACAAGATAATCAAGATCCTAAAAGTTATATAGGTACAAGGATTAAAATATTTAATTGGTTTAAAATTTCCCCAACACCGATTCACACATCCTATTAGTGTTAGGAATATCCCAAACTGGTCCTCTCAATGAAAATGGACACTGAATTATCAAATAATATCTTAATTTTGTGGAATTATACTTATAAAACATTGTACTTATACCTACTTGTATGAAAAACCAAATGGTTATTATTTTTCAATTCAAACAAGTCTTCACACTTGGGTTTTTTTGAATCTCAATATATACATTATAATTCATAATGCATGTAGTAGGACCATCTTTGTGAAAGGAAAGATGGAATGGGTTCTTAGTGATTTGTGAAAACTAGGGAGGCTGGTAAAAAACTCAACCATTTGTTAATATGATGAACACTTACCCTTTATGGGATATCTCTATGTCTTTTAATTGTCATTGTTGTGTCATGAAAGCTACTTTTGAGTCCATTATGACGTATGTCAATGTGATGAACACTTCCCCTTTATGGGTTCTCTCTTTATCTATGGATTTAGTCTATTGTTGCATGAAAATAGCAAGTAATTCTTCTAAACCACCTATCAATGCGATGAACACTTCACCTTTATTGGTTCCATCTTTATCTTTGCCTTAATTCCACTCTTTCCTGAATCCGGATGTTGAGTTAACATTTCCCAGACATTATACCCTTGTGAGATTAGAGGTGAGTGAAATATAAATATTTGTGTATTTTTATTTTTTAACCAATTTTTTTTTACAAATTTTAATCTATTTTTCTAGTGATTATTGGGGTATCGATGGTCATACTGGTATTTCTTCAGCGTTTGTTACCACATATTAGACAACAGGTGCAGGATGGGGGAGAGGTGGACTTAGGTCGTGTTGGTGCATCTACCATTTTAGGATTTAATTAATATATTATTTCATGTTGTATTTTCATACTACTACACTGTATTGTAATCATTATTAATATATATTAAACGTTTTTTTAAAATGAAGTATCTCTTATATTTTATCTCGTTCTCCTCATCCCACTGTATGATATTTTTCCTATGGTTGTTGTTGTTGTTTTACTTGACTGGGGTTATTTTTTCTTTGATCCCTCCATATTAATTAGATGGTCAGGGTTCTATATGGATTGTGGATATGATTATGTGTCATGGTAGTGGTGAAATAGTTTTACATGGGACTTCACCAAACTCCTCCTTCATCTGGGCTTTGATGTGGCTGGATTAAACATTAAATGTATTTATGGTTTCCAGATCATCTTCTTAGAAGGTCCATGGAATCTGGGTGATTTATCAGTTTAAAATGGCTAGATGTTGAGCTTCTAGGATGGTGAATATGGTGATCTATGGTGTTATAGTGGTTAGGTATTCCTCGAGGGGCCCCTTCGAGCGGCAGAGGATGGAGACTCATTATATCTGAGGTGTGGGGGACTAGAGTAATGTAGGATGATTTCATTCTAGTTGAAAATTAAAATTACATCTATTATATTCTCCCACATCGAAATGGAAAATGTGGACACAATGGTTTATTATTCATGGTGTGCACATGACCTTATGAATACGTCCATCAGTAATGCCACGCGGTATCAACCAAAATGATCATATACTTATCACTCAACAAATCATTTAGATTTTATTCCTAAAGGACAACTCTCTCTCCCATCTAGAACATGCTTCACCTCTCGTGATCTTGTCCAATTAAAATAATAATGAGTAATTCTGAATAAAATCTCAAATACCAATGAAACCAATATATATATATATATATATTTCAATCAACTTCAATGTTAAAATTCCTATAATTTGATAAAACAATGAATTTCACTAGCATCTCCATGCATGGGATTTGATGTTAGAACTACTTGCTCCAGATCATGTAACCTCATGTTGGATTGGCCAGTTCAAATAATCATCCTAATGTCTAGAAGCCTCTCTATAGAAAAAATTTATTTGAAATGCTAGATAACATCAGTGATGTTTGAAATTGTAGTGGTCATAAGGATGGTTCATGATCATCTCAACATGTCTCCAAAGATGATAAGAAAACAAGATCCCAAAATATGAATTAGAATGAAGAAGCAACATTGGGATGAAATAAAAAGAGTATTGTGAACATAAATCCGATCATGAAGGTACCAAATAAGAATGGTGAGAGATCTGGGGATTCTAAATCAAATAATTTGAAGGGTACTACATCCAAAATAACTACTATGTGGGATGACACTCAGATTAACCCATGTGGATGATACAATCATGGACCCACACATTCAAATTACATGTTAGTTATCTAGCCTAATGATTTGAAAATATTAGGGAAAATGGAAGATGCGCAAGAAAAATCTAGATAAAAAATGGAAAGAAAAGATCACACATGATGAAGAAAAATTTCATTAGTTTTTTTCAATAAAATATAACTTTTGTGTTAATGAAGTTTGTTGCGAGAGATACATGAAATATGGTCACATTGCAAAAGTCTGGTTTACCTTACTACTAGAACAAGAAGTGGTCCTAAAGAGGTGTAATAATGTATAATACATGAAGTCTGTTATGAAGAAATATTATCCATGCCATGATGAATATGATGAAATGATATCCATGTTTCCTCAGCACATATTAGAACACATGTTCAGATGTGAAACCATAATGATTGGAGAAAATGTAGAATGTTTTTTAGGAGATCATCTCTACCTTTCAATTTATATAAAAAAATAAAGGAGTATCCACCTTATTCCCTTAATATTTGGGTATTTTATTTTTTATTATAATGTAGGGAAATAAAATTGAATAATGTTCTTAGTGGGAGAAGCTGATAAGTAGTAAGTGTTGTTAATTCTTGATTTCTATACTGAAGAAGTTTCCATCCCTGAATGATTCCTCAATTGATATTAAAATACTAATATGAGATGATTTTAATGAATGTGATTCCCTATTATAGATATCCAGGATAAAGAAGATTATATCTTGGTTTGATCTTATTTCATTGTATTTTGTACAACAGATGTTCTATAAGATCATCCTTGGTGAAGTTGTGATAGTTTTCCAATATGGACAATCACATGTTCAAGACCCATTATGTTGTATTATCCATACAATAATTTCTTGAAATTCAATCTATACGAGATCAACCATTATGAAGATAATGATAAATGTTTCCCTTGTGGGGGAGACCAATAAAGAATCTTCCAAAATCATTATTTCAATTAGTTTTAAATCTGATTGTTCTAGAAATTGCTTGAAGATAATTTCATTAGAAAGTGTATGTCACTCATAATCTCTCATCCTTGGTTATCAAAAATAAAAAAAATTACATAGGGGAAATTAAATTAATCTATATTATATGAATTTTTTTTGCCCCCCCAAGTTCTCTTATCCAACCTATTTCACTTTAATGTTTTTTGTCTATTTGTTGGAGTTCGTGAAAGAGTTTCAGGTTTATTGTTCTTAAAAAGATTAATCTAACATTTAGTAATTGCATCCTAGAATGAAATTGAATTGTCCTTGAATTCAATTATTTGGATTCTCATTTATTATGGTGTCATGATTATTTGGTAATGGGAAAAATTGTATTATATATCATGTCCTATTATTTTCTACATTGATCATAGTTCAAGTTGTCTTACAATGAAATGTGTGATAGCTCACTACTTAATTATGGAATGATACACTTTATCCAATGAAATTTTTATTTCATATCTATAAGGTGGATAGAAAGTGAAATGAATGTTTGAAAGTTAAAGGGGAGATATAAGATAATAGTTCTACATATTGAATCGTTCATTTAGAACTGAGGGTATTTCCAATAAATAAAATGGGGGACATTGAAGATCCAACATTGTGTATAGATTGTATTAATTTTCAAATGATTTTGGTTGGTGGACAATGATTTTCAATGCAATAGAAATATTGCATTGATGTCCATATGATTAACATGTTCAAAATTAATGGAGCTTGGATGAAATACTCAAGTATAGAAATTCCAAGAAACATGTGAATGGTTTGAAGACTATGAACTTTATGGTGATGTCTGGGGAATTGGTATGGATTCTATCATGATGATTCTTGGAGAATAGTATTTGGATTCATTCATCGTTATTCCAAGAGAATTATTATGGATTCAGTGTATTAGACGTCACGCTTGAGAAATTATCTTAGTTGTTAACTCAAATTATTGATGAACTGATCCAATGTTGAAAATACATGTTTCATAAGTGACACATTGTTTACATGAATGAATAAGGTTGATATTATGTTCATTGGAATTTATATTCCCAAAATTGGAGAATAATATGAATTGATGGACATGTATTACATAAATGTTCCATGACAACCATGAAACTGTTAACATTCGGAACATTGAAATTATAGTTTTCCTGAAGGAGAACCATGACACATAATTTGTGTATGATGGGTTAATTATAAAGAAATTGTTAGGTGTATTTATATTTGAAGACAAATTGTGAAGGGCTTGAAGAATTTTATACTAGAGTTCTATGTTTGGATGTGGCCATGCATTTCATATTGAATTACATTATATACCTAGTTTTTTAACTATGTATGTTTTGGGGGTTTATTTAAAAGTATGGATAGCCAACTAAGCTGACAAGTCAGCCTCGACCAAGAGCTTATATGGGACACAGGGTCGATCACGCTAAAAGGAGGTCAACAAGGCTAGCTCGCAGGTGGCATGGAGTGTCGTGTGAAAGCCCTAGTCATGGATAAAGTCTTGCAAGATATTGAACAATATCCTACAAATAAGTGGGAACATAGAGTTCCCATAGAACTAGTATGGGGAAATACTAGGATGGGAGAGGTGAATTTTGAGCCTCTCCCTGCCGCACTTGATTTATATATCATGGTGAAACGGAGATAGGTTTCAATAAGCGATGGGTTTTTATGCACACTGTTCAATGGTTTAAATAATTGGAGTGATCGTGGTTGTTCAGAACACACCATTCCATGTTCACTTAAATTCACACTATCTAGATTGATCATCCTTAATAACCTATTCAACTCTATATAACTGCTTACTCACTACAATTTGTTCTTTATTTCCCAATCATGATTTATTATACTAAGGAGTCATGTTATTTTTAGTATCACCATGGATAACTCTATTCTATAAATGAGAGGTATTCAATTTCCCTCCTCCCATTGAAGCATAAAAAATCTACCAAACATGAGATTTTTCCCAAACAACCGACCTCAGAGCACTGAAAAAAAACCACGGATGATATCCCATATAAATACAATTATGGAATTCTCTAGGTGGTTTCATTCACTCTCGATGCATGTGGTTTAAGGAACAACATTGAAAACATCCATATTTTTTTCGGGGTCTTGGGGGAAGGTTTGGTGATCTAGCTGTCTAATTTTGGGCCATACGCCAACCTTGGAATGATGTTTCCCTTATCTATTTTCTCTCATCGTTAGAGTTCCCACCATTGTCTATAGGTATCGACATATATCCTCCACATGTACCTCCTGATATGTCTCTTTCATCCACCATTTTTCTATTCACCATATATGTATAATCCATTATACAGAGCATGAAAATCATCTGTCAAAATTGTTTTTCGTTGCATCGATTCCAAAATGTGTTCCTTCAAGGATGCACTCACCAAAAATTCTTGTTAAAATAAAAAAAAATTATTAAATTTAGCCACAAACTCTATCATATAAAGGTTATCCTTCTTGAGACAGAAAAATTCCATCATTCTCTGAATTCTGAATGAGCAAGGATAGAATTTTTTTTAACAATTCCCGTAAATTCTCCCATTCCATACCTTGTTCCATTTTAGTCTAAATTACTGAATCCCATCATTAGACTGCAAGATCATCCCATATATACATCACCAACTTGACATTCTACTCTACTAGTGTTATAAGGAAATCCATGATTTGATTTATCCTATTCAACCACACCTCAGACATATCTATCCCCGAATCACCCCAGAATATGGGTGGATTCTACTTCAAGTATTAGATAGAATTATACAATTTATTTGGTTCTTCGCATTTATTCCCTCTATCTATATATTTAAAAGGATTGACTATACTATGTACCAGCTATTTGTTCACCTATGTCTTATGTGTAACCACATTTTCAGCAGCTTCTTCCATTTGGTTTCTACGCACACCTACCGGGTTCCATTTTCTAGAATCACAACAAACCCTTGAAGTCATTCTCTCTAGAAACTGAGTGCATAAAAATTTCAAATTCTATCATTGAGAAACTATTACAAAAAAATCATTCCAAAATTCATCATTTTACGCATTTGACCATTTTTAAAAATTTCCCCATGCTTTTTGAAAATTTAATCATTTTTAAAATAACACAACCATTCTCTTTTAAAAATCACCCATCTAAAAACAATGTCAACATTATTTTAAGATCAACCCATTTACACAAAATCTTAAATAATTAGTCAAAATAAAATATTCACTCCTAGTGCGATGTTATTTCTATAATCCATGTCATGATATTCTCATTGGATAAACCCATGAAAATGAGATTACACTATTATAAGTGTTTCCAAAACACCTATGTACCCATCTCCCTAGTAACATTAATTTCAATATAAAAATTTTTTACTATGTATTTTCATGATAAAAATTTCAATTACTAGCAATCAAATTCCTTTCTACCAGCCTGACTCAGGGAATGAACCTGAATGAATTTCAACTCTAAACCGACAAAACATATACAATTTTTATGTCTAGGACTAAAAAAGCCAATACCACATGTTTAAAAAAAATATTTGGACTGACCAAGCCCAAAAAATTGTAACATCCCGTCCCACCCCATTGGCTTTAGTCAATGTGGAATTTGTAATTTAAATTATGCAACATCCCCAAGGTGCCAAAGGATGGAATGAAATTTCAAGGATTTCAATACAATTGGGGGATGATTTTTCCTTTGAAAATAAGAAAAACACAGCCACATATTCCATAACCAAAACCACTATATGATTCTGGATGAAAATGTAAAATAACACAAGTTATAACATTTATACCAAAACCAAACTAAAATAGAGTACCACAAAAGAAGACTAGTAACATCAAAGTACATAGGGGAAAAGAAATCCAATAGAAACATAGAAGACTTCAATGACATGGCTCCAAGATCCAACTCCAACTCCAAGTATCACAGAGAGCCATTAATGTAGTGTGATGATTTCCATTTTCGTGTGTCTCAATAAATAAATTATAATAAAGCACCAAAGTTCCAAATAATGGGTAATTAATGAAACTCACTAGATTTCACCCAATGACTTCCCTACTCATTCCATAACGATAGAACATGTTAACACAGTTATATAAAACAATTTATATAATTTTTTTGACATAGTTACATATTTTAAATTGAAGCCAACAATTTTCACACCAAAAATGTTTTCCAAACACAATAGTTTTCTAAGGAAAGAAAACAACATATTCTTTAAACCATTCCCATTCCTTTTTGGAATACCCATTCTATCGTTCACCACACACACACCCATGAATTCTTCTCTAATAGTTATATACTCTGTAGTTTTATCTTTTCCATCAACAAAGTTATAACTAAGTGGCCAATATCCTTATTATATAATTACACACACTTCTTATCTGTGGTCATGTACCATTATACCCAAATGGTATATTCCCTATATTTAGGTTCATGTCAAAATCATGAACACACACAACCCATATATGCCGAAACCATTTTAAACAAACCAATTCAATCCATTTCAATAAAACCACTCCTTTATTGAAATCCTTTCCAACAAACCATTTTCCCAAATCCAAAAAACCCATATTTTAAAATCAAGAAACAAATATATTTACACAATAAATTTCCTAAAACCCACAAACCATCAATAAATAGGGTTTAAACCATTCTTTTAACACAAATTTCACAATCAATTTTATAAAATTTATACAATTTGAAACTAATTATTTATTTTCTAATTATCGTAGTTTATATTCAAGACACCTACATAGAGTGTTTTGGTGAAAACAAAGAACCTCATGAAAATGCCCACAAAACCGAGTTGAATCTCCAAAAACCCTTCTTAGATCTCTTCCCATATCCTAAAAAAGGATAAATATAACCATTATTTACATAAAAACGATATATCTATCCACATCCTAATATATCTAAGAATATGAGAAAGGGAGGAAATTCTATCTAAAAAACTATGAAAAATACCACAAAAGGACACTTACTGAGGGAATCGGGCATCAACCCACCAACAAATGCCTTCAGATCACTTGGAAATTTATGGGGAAAGATTCCTTGGCCTTTAGGAGGAATAAATACTTATTTAGGGTTGATTTGGAGAAAAAATTAAGGGGTTAAACTTAATCCCAACCCAGATCCACTTTTTTAAGTTCTTGTTTTTAAACCGTGCACGATTAGTCGCGCGGTTAGGAAAACCATGTGCTGACCAAGTTCCAGTCTCAACCTTGGGAATTACCATTCATAGTTGGATGAAAAAATTATAAAAATCATGTGGCAACCGGGAAAATACTCTTTGGTCCACATTGAATTGTAATTCCTGGTTAGTCACACAGTTTGTCCAAACTGTTCACCTAACCAGAGCCCCCCATCTCATTGTGTAGGGTTTCTTGTAGTAATTTCACAGCTTCTACAAACCGTGGTCCAACTATGAACTTGTATAAAAACCCCATAAACATTAAAAAATCCTTAAAACCCCTCCAATACATTTCCCAGACACTTTAAATACATAAAATACATAAATAACGGGTTACGTTCTAGAAACTGGGGATGTTACAATGAAGGAGAACCACACCATATAATTAGTGTACGAAGGGTTAAAGATGAATAAATGGTTATATGGATTCATATTTGAAGAGAAATTGTGAAGGGATTGAATAAGTTTTTTGGGTTTCAGAGCATTGGACGTCATGATTGAGCAATTCTCCATGTTGTTAACTCTGATGATTGATGAACTAATCCTATGTTCAAAGTACATGTGTCATAACAGACATATTCTTTACAAAAAAAAGAAGGTGGATTTGATTTTCTTTGGAATTTCTATTCCAAAAATTATTGAATAAGTGTAATTGAGTTTAATGTGGTAATTTAATGTTTCATGAGAACCATGTAAGTTTTTTCGGGAGGAACATTGAGATTTTAGTTTTCATAAAGGAGAACAAAACAATATAATTAGTTCATGAAGGGTTAAAGATGAATAAATTGTCATATTACTTTATATATGAAGATAAATAGTGAAGTGATTGATTAATAATTATGGATTCAAAGTATTTGATGTCACTCTTGAGAAATTATCCATTTTTGTAAACTTTTATGATTGATGAACTGATCCTGAGTTCAAATTACATGTGTCATAAGTGAAACATTGTTTATAAAAAAGAATAAGGTTGATTTGATTTTCTTTGGAATTTATATTCCTAAATGTATATAAGTAGACGAATTGAAGATAATTCAATTTTTTAATGTTGCATGATAACAATGAAATTGTTAAATTGAGGAACATTGATAATGTAGTTTTCAAGAAGGAGAACTGCGCCATATAATTAGTGGATGAAGGGTTAATGATGACTAAATGGTTATATTGATTTATATTTGAAGATAAATTTTAAAGGGCTTGAAGTATTGTTAAAAATATATATAATTGGATTTCAATATGTAGAAATTATCCATTTTTGTTAATTTTTACAATTGATGAAGTGGTCACAATTTTAAAATACACATGTCTTAAGTCACACATTGTTTTCAAAAAAGAATAAGGATGATTTTATGTTATCTGTAATTTGTCTTCCAAAAAGTATAGAATATGAGGAATTCATGGTCATGTAGCATTTTAATGTTTTATGAGAACCATGAAAGTGTTATGTTTAGAAACAATTATCTTGTTGTTTTTATGAAGGGGAACCATGCCATATATTAAGGGCCTGAAAGGTTAAAGATGATGAAATGGTTCGATGGATTTATATTTCAATGTAAATTTTCAAGGAATTGAATAATTTTATACTGGAGTTCAATGTGTGGAGATATCCATGAATTTCATATTGAAATCCATTATATACATATTTTTTAACCGCATTTTTTTGGGTTTTTTTAAGTATGGGTTGAGCTGAAATGCCAACCTCAACTGAGAGCTTATACAGGACACTGGGTCAGCACATACAATGAAGACCATCCAGGTAAGCATGTAGGTAGTATCTAATGTTGTGTGTAGGCCATGGATACCCCCAGAGGCGTGTATGATGTCGGATAATATCTCAAAATGAAGTGGGAGTAGATAATTCCCATATAACTAGTACAGGGTGGTACAAGGTGGGGGTGAGGGGAATTCCGATCCACTCCCCACAATTCTTGATTTATATAGTGTGGATAACCCAAGAGAGGATTCTGTTTGGGATGGGGTTTAGTGTGTGTTGTTCACCGGTTTAAATAATTGGGTTGATAATGGTTTTCCATCACATCTCAACCCCTCTCATTTAAATTCATGTTGTCTAATTTACTATGAAATTTTCATATAAAATGAGGCACAAATTTATCACCCAATGTCATTATATTTCTTCTATATTCCCTCGACAACACCATTATCTAATCAGAGATGTCATCCAAAAAACCAATGATCAAATAAGATTCCACCAAGAATATTATATGGTCTAAATAATTGGATGAACATGATAAAAATATCATGAAACTACATCTTCATGACTCACATGAATAAATTCAAGATGCAAGCCCTGTCTGAACTACAAATGCAGTTGTAGGAGGGCCATTAAACCAGTTGTGTTCCTTGGATGAACTTCATTGGTTTGGGAAGATGAGTTTCATGTGTTTACGAATACATTCATGTAATATGAACACCATATATAAACAATCCTATCATAAAGGAAGAACACTATGAAATGCAGCACAACTTTATGTGTGTTTGAAGAATTAAAAGCTAAAGTCATTCATGAAGTTAAATAAACGATTCACATGGAATAAAGATCCGGATTTTAACACGCTATAAGGCTATGATCCATTTATAATAAATGGAGATCACCCTTGAACAATATGTTATACTGCTACTCATATAATTTCAAGAGATCGTATTTCCAAGAAAAAAAATATCATCTACAAATCACTCTATTGTATGGGGAGGCAAAGTGTTTTGTGAAACATTGAGGCCTCGTGAATAAAAAGATTCCCATGAAAAAAATATGTTTTCATGAATGATAACAACATGTGGACATGAAAAATGTTTTTACACCCACTCCATGCTTTGTGAATGAGTTTGGTTTCATAAAGTATTCTCCTTCCATGAATATGAAATACGACGAACATAGAACTAGTGTGTTGACACCCTTTTCATGCTTCGTGAAGAAGAACGTGTTTCATGAATATTACTACTCAAGAAATAGTAAATGAGTTGTTTACTATCATGGTGTTTCATTATTTTCTTCACATATAATTCATTACATTAAGATGTTTTGTATCCAGTTGATACACAATCGATAGATAAGAAAAAAAACCTACACTGTTTGTTTGTGAAAAGAGAACCAGACATGCACCTAAGTTCATACTTTCTTGGGTAAGATTGTACCTCATTTTTCGTGGGTTTTCATATTAAATCAATATTATGTATTCATATATCATTGATTAACATGGGTTATAAATCCAATCCTGGTTGTTGTGTTATGGGAGAGAGAACTAAGAGAGGAGGAATATGCTTTGGGTGTTGTTACATAAATAGTGAGGAGTAAGTACAATGTCTAAATGTTTGCAACTGATTTGATGAAAAAAAAATTATTGCATAATAGATTATCTCAAAAAAATAAATATAACGATAAAAATAAAAATTTATATGGGAAATGCACATTCACCATGATTGTATTATGTTAATAATTAATTAAGAGAAAAATCTGATTTTGTGAAAGATTATTCTTGAATGAAATATCATTGAAGTTTTGGTGAAATTTAGTTGAACAAACACCTTTTTCACCAAGATGAATATATGATAATAGATTCTAAATTCACTCTTGATATTTTTTATCAAATAATAATAATTTAATTGTGATTCTTCTAGAATTAGTTGAACATAATTGATTTAATAATCATATAGGAAGATTGCAATTTCAAGAAGATGAATATGAATAGATCTCATTGCATTTTTTTCACTAAAGACAAAAGAGAAGAGAAGAGAAGAATATTTGGTGACCAAATTGAAATCAACTGATTATAATTTGGGTTAGAAATAATTTAGTATTCATTAGTTCACAACACATTTATATTATTTTGACAGGTAGAAGAAGAATATTCTGAATCTTTTAGTTTGTTTCTTCGAATAGGTAGAAGAGTTAGTTACATACTACTAAAAAAGTAAAAAGTAAAGAAGAGTGTTATGGAAGAACAAATTTGAACTATGACATCCAACACGTCTCAATATATGGAATGATCTCTTGGTGTTAATAATCATTATAAACAAAAAAGAGACTATCTTCATAGGGAGTATAAAGTTTCATCTATGTTCCATAAAACATGAAATGTAACTTCACTATAGTGAATTGAAAGTGAATAGTTATTTCTTACTTTCAATAACAACATTTAACGGATTTATTTATAGTGGTTGTGTGATTATTATTATTTACAGACTATGCTGATGCCTAGATACTCTTACTATGAACTCAAACTTCCAAAAATATTGTGAACTTCTATTTAATACATTAATATTACTTCATACGATAGAGAAAATAGAATAATACAATCAAGATCCTAACATGTCAAAGAGGTAATTTAATAAAATGTGGAATTGAATTAAAAATTATCCCACAGTGATTCACCCCCCCCCCACACACACACAAAATGTTAGGAATATCTGAAATGGGTATATTCATAATTATCGAGGTAAATTTCATCTCTATTAGATTCTCTATAGTGAATCTATTATCTTTTAAAGACTTGATCTACATTTCTAACTAAACATTGAAGTGTAGTTTTGGTGAATATTTGGATTCCTTGGTGTATAAGTCTATATCTACCAAGAACATGATGAATATGAAAAATAAATAGAACAGAATTTTGAAAAATAATTTCCTCTTATCTATAAAACAGTAAGTATTTGTTTCTGTATTCCATTCTAAAAATGAATACATATCTAGATTGGATGGTAATAAGAATTTGAATCATGTTTTGACTAACAAAATGGATAAACTTTATACATCTAGTGGTTAAGATGTATGTGTTAGTACATTTAAAAACATTACTCAAGATCAAAATATTAGCACAATTGGTGATGATGATCAATCTACAACTATTCAATAATTATCAGTTGATATATTAAGAGTTATTCTGCATTCTGTTTCTGAAGAATGATCATCGCTTGTTTTTTGGTGTCTTTAAATTTATGCAGGAAGAGATCATCCGACTTGAAGAAGAATCTGATGATTTGGATAAGATCATGAAAAAAAATGTTGACTGTCAAAATCTATCTAGATAGGTTTAAACCTTTGATGAAACAATGTGGGAACAAGAAATAAGTCCCTCAAAATGGATCAAATAAGTTTAAGAGAAATATGGAGTCAAAAAGACTCTACAAGAAAATATCCATGCAATTAGAGGGAGTTTGGAAAATAGCACTGATGTTAATGGTTGACAACTGGAAGAAATATCAAATATTATCAATGAACATGATTCTTTGACTTAGAAAAATGATAATCTGCATGATGATAATGATGAATGAATTAAGTATTTCTGGGAATAGAAGATGATTATTATCAAAGCTCTTAAAATCATCCAAAGTATCAAATGTCTGGAATTAGTAGATTAGTTGGCCAATATTGAGAAGACACATATTGACACTTCACTAAATAATGATATAATTTCTAAATGTACAAATTGTTCATTAAATTATTTTATGGTTGAAAGAACTGCAACATGTTATAATAATATCATGACTTCATTCAATGATCTATCACAAATAGATGATAAGAATCAGATATCATCCATACAATATTGTACTAATGTTTCTAAACATGTTATCATGAAAAATGTAGGTTGTAACGAAAAATATGAACAATTATGGATGAATAATTATGATAAAAACCTATCACCATTTCTAATTTGGATAGGATAGTAATTATGGAATTTGGTTTCTCTCTGAGAGCATAAAAATCATGAAGAATACTCAACTATATAATATAGAATATATTATGAAATCAAGATTTTTGGGTCAATGTTGGTGTTGAATCATATTTAGGAAGTGTACCTTAAATTTTTGGGACAATCCCCATAATGTAAAAGGATGATTGAATCCTATATCATGGGGGAGAACTATAGAGTATAATAAGTAACATCTGTATTTCCATAATCATCAGTATACTATAAATATATTTATAATTCTTGATAACATTTGTGACGTATGAAATGGTAGTGGTCACAAAGTTGGTACATGATCATCCCAACATGAATAGAATTATGTTAATAAAATAATATCACATAATCAGACTTGGAATAAAGAATAATCCTTTGTAATAAATCATAAGAATGTTGTGAAAATATATCCTCCCATTAAGGTACCAAATAATAACGGTGAGAAAACCATGGATTCTAAATCCAATAATTTGAAGGGAAGTGCATGAAAAAAAACTAGTAAGAGGGATGAAACTGAGAAGAACCCATGTGGAATATCCAAACCTTCACCCACAGTTCCTAATGATGTGTTTGTTATCTAGAACAATGATTTTGAATGAATGAGAAACATGGATGATTAACAAGATAAAGATAATGAAAAATGGATAGAAAATATTCCACATGATGAAGAAAAATTTCATGAGGGTTTATTAAGAAAATAAAACTCTAGTGTTAAAGAAGTTTTGTGTGAGAGATGTATGAAATATGGTCCCACTACAGAAGATTATTTAACCATACTTGAATAAAAATAATAAGTCATCATGAAGAGAAATAATGTATCATTAATGAAGGATATTAAGGAAAAATATTCTCCACACAAGTCAGAAGAGGTTGTGAAGTGATCTATATTACCTCAACATAAATCAAAACAGATGTTTCGATGTGCAAGAATAAATTCTATAGAAAATGAAGCAATTTTGTTGAGAATATCATCTCAATTTTTCTATTCAAATTAATTATGTAAGGTGGATCCACCTTATTCCCTTAATCTTTGAGTATTGTATTTGTTATTAGAATTCTGTTATTTGAAGGTGAATCATGTTTTCAGTGGTAGAACCTAATAAGTATTAAGTGTTTTCAATTCTTGATAGCTATGCTAATGAAGTTACCATCGATTAATGACTTTTAATTTGATATTTATATACTATTACGATGGAGGATCATCCTTTATAATGTTGAATAATATAATATCATATTTTGGATGACTAGGAAAAAAAATATTGCATATTGGTTTGATCTTATTTCATACTATTGTATAGAAAATATGTTATAGAAGACCATACAAGGTGAAGTTGTGATAGTTATCCAATATGAACTGCCACAAGTTCAAGACCCATTCTCTGGTATTCTCCATACTATAATTTCATTGAATCAATTCTTGATTATATCAACCATTATGAAGATAATGAAAAATATTTCCCTTGAGGGGGAGACAAATGAATAAGTTTCAAGAATTTTTATTTCAATTAACATCAAATCTGATTATACTATAAATTTATTGAAGATCATATCATTAGAAAAGGTATGTCTCTATTAATCTCTCATTATTGGATATCAAAAATAAAAAAAATTACAAAGGGTTACAAATTAAATTAATCAATCCCATATGAAATGTGGAATTCCCCTTTGGTATTTTATCCTATATATTGTAGATTAATCTTTTTATCTATTTGTTGAAGTGAGTGTAGGGGTTTCATGTTGATTAATCTTAAAAATTTTCTTGCCACATTCAATAATTTCAGCAGTCAATACAAGTGATTAATCCTAGAAGGAAATTATATGATTTCACATTTCATAAGGTTTCATGTTTAGTTATTACTGGATAGATATTTTGTCTAAATAAAATCCACTTGTTTTCTACACCAAGAATAACTAAATTATAATTAGAGTGAAATGATGGATCGCACAATGCTTAAGTATGTAATGATACCTTTTTCCCATGAAATTGGATTTATTTTCAATAAGGAGAAGATAATGTGAAATAAATGTTTAAAAGGTTAAGGGGATATAGAATATAATAGATAAAAAAATTAACACAATCATTTGGAAATATCTTTGAAAAAAATTCCAACAATATAAGGGGGTGTTAATGAGCCCACTTTTTTATTGATGGTAATTTTTTAAGATTATTTTTTTTGAAGACAGTGATGAAAAATGAAATAAGAAGATCCAAATTTAATGTATCCTTGATAACATCCTCAAGTCTTGGAATTCAATGAAACATGTGAATGTTTTTAAGACATTGAGTTTCAAGGTGATTCATTGATAATTGTTTTGGATTCCTTTATGGAGATTACAAGGGAATTTTTATGGATTCCATTATCATGATTCCTTGATAAATATAATAGATTTCTATCAAAGTATGTCATGTTTGAACAATTATCCAGGTTGTTAACTATGAAGACTGACGAACTGATACTACATTCAAAATACATGTGTCATAAGTGAGACATTTTTTACAAAAAAAAAGGTTGATTTGATGTTATATGGAATTTATATTCCATAATGTATAGATGAATAGGAATTTAAGGTCATATAATATTTTAATGTAGAATGATAACCATGAAAGTGTTATCCTGAGGAACATTGACATTGATTTTTTCATGAAGGATAACCACACCATATAATTAGTGCATGAACGGTTAAAGATGAAGAAATGGTTAGATGGATTTATATTTGAAGACAAATTGTGATGGTATTGAATAATTTTCATGGCGTTATAGCATTGGATGTCATGATTGATCAATTCTACATGTTCTTAACATGGATGAATGATGAACTAATCTGAATTTTAATATAAACGTGTAAGAAGTGACACATTGTTTACATCAAAGAAGTAGGATTATTTGAAAATCATTGGAATTTATACTCCAAAATTTATAGAAGAATAGGAACATAAAGTCATGAAATATTTTAATGTATCATTAGAACCATGTGTGTTCTAACATGAGGAAAATTTAGATTATAGATTGAATAAAGGATAATTGTTCCATATAATTAGTGCATAAAGGTTTAGAGATAAAGAAATTGTTAGATGGATTTGTAATTGAAGAGAAATTATGATGGTCTTAAAGAATTTTATAATTGAGATGAAACTGTGGAGGTGGAAAATATTTTCATATTTATTTCCATTATATACATGTCTTTTTCTCTAATTATTTTTTGGTGGACTATTTAAAAATAATGGTCTAAGATGACTAGCTAGCCTCATCTAAGAACTTATGCAGGACACTGGGTTGACATCGACCAAAGGAGGCCAACCATGCCATCATGCACAGGTGGCATATAGTTCCTTGTATTATCCATGGGTGCACCCTATGTATTGCATGATTTTGTCCAAATATCCCACAAAGAAGTGGGCTCATAGGGTTCCTGCAAATCTAGTATGGAGAACTACTGGGGGGAGAGGAAAATTATGATCCCTTATCTATAACACGTGATTTATATAATGTGTAGAATAATTTGCAAGCATGTGAAATGTTTTTACACCCTCATCGTTATTTATGATGGAGGTCAGTTCCACATAGATTTCTACTTTTACGAAGATGAAATACCACTAACACGCAGCTGGTGTGTAAACACCCTTGTCATGCTTCACAAAGTAGAACCAGTTCGATGAAGCTTATGAATCGAGCCATAGTTCATGTATTTTTTATTCTAAAGGTGTTTCATGAATATTTTTTACATAAAAACCATACATTAATAAACTATGTATCCATTTTATACACAATAGAAAAATAAGAACAAACCTATAATGTTTATTTGTGCTAAGAGAACTAGATGTGCTCCTAAGTGCATACTTGCACGAGAAAAAGAGGAACTTGTATTGTTTGAATTTTCACATGACACAAAGAGTATGAATGCACATAATATTGATAAAAATGGGTTAATAAAACCAAACTTTGTCGTTGAGTGAACATGGAGAGAAATAAGGGGGGAGGATGAATCTTTATGTGTTTTTACATAAATAATGAGCGGTAAGTGCACTGTCTGATGTTTTTCAAATGTTGGGAAGAATAAAAACATCCATGCATAAAAGTTTTACTAAAAAAATACATAAAATGATAATGATAAAAATGGATATAGGACATGCACATGAACCATGAATGTATTGAGTTAATAATTCAATAGGATAAGAATATGAGTTTATGCATGATTATTCTTGCATGAAATATAATTGAAGTTACAGTGAAATTTAGTTGAAAAAAGAACTTCTACACCACTAAAATAGAAGAGAAATGATACTATCTTCAATGTTCATATTGTGTATCAAAGAAGAATAATTTATCTATGATGACACTAAGATGATATGACATTCATTGATTTAATAATCATAAAGTAATTTTGTGATTCTATAATGAATAAGAATAAGTGGTCTCATCGAGGTTGGTTTTCCATTGAAGAGGAAATAGAAAAGTAGAGAAGAATATTTGGTGACAAAATTGAGATCAGTTGATTATAATTTGGGTCATAAATAATTCAGTATTCATCGATTAACAACACATTAATATTATTTTTACTGGTAGAAGAAGAATATTGGGAAACATTTAGTTTTTTGTTGAGAAGAGGTAAAAAGAGTTAATTTCATTCTACTAAGAAATAAACAAAGTGAAGAAGAATTTTTTGGGAGAACAAATATGATCTATGAGATCAAACATGTCTCAATAGGGGAATATTATATTGGGGTTACAAAACTTAATCAACAAAAATGACTTTTTCTTCATAGGTAGTATCGAGATCCAGCAAAGTGATATAAAACATGTCCAGCAAATTGAATATAGTATATTCCAAGTCAAATTGTCTTTCCTACTTTTTGTATCCACACAAAAATTATTACTTTCTTGTGGATGTGTGGTGATTATTATTTCTAGACCACTCCAAGGACTAGTTACTCTTACTGATTATTGAACCTTGTAAAAATATAGTGTGGTTGTCTTTACTACATTAATATTATTTCATGTGAAGGTAAAAGAGAATAAAATAATTGCGATCCTAAAAGGTCAAAGAGGTAAATGGATAAAATGTGGAATTGGATTAAAAGGTTTCCATCCCCAATTCACCCCCCCCCACTCTCAGTGTTTGACATATCCCAAACTAGTTTGTTCACTTGTTTTGAGTATCTTCTGGAATTCAATGGTCAAGTGGTGTATACAAGTTTATGATTGGTAGTAGGTCAGGATGGATAGATCATGAGAGAGGGAGAGAGAAATACTATATGTGGTATAAGATTGTTTGAGGCAGATGCATATTTAGATTTGATCCTCGATATAGTGTAATTTCTTCAACAGAAGGGTGATGTTTTTTCTTAGATTTATCATTCAGGCATGGCATTTGTGAGATGATATTTAGAGAGATGGTGGAGGCATATGAGAGTGTAGTTTTCACAAAAGTTTTTCTATTATCTCATTTGTAATTCATGATTGGGCTTTACTGGGATTTCATTGTACACTTTAATTTATAGTGGATATTTCAGAATTACCCAGTGGGTTTTTAATCCTCCGCATCGGAGAATTTTTCAACAATAAAAATTTTCACGTGCTGTCCTATTTGTTCTTATTTATATCACTTCCTTATTTCATTGAGTTTCTCACAAATTTTTTCTCAAGTAATTTTTTTCCAGAGATCGGGAGTCTCCCCCTACAAGTGATATCAAATGTGATCGTTCATGATTGCAATTTGTAGTGGGAATTTTGGATATTTTCAAGAGGATTGATGGAGCATGAGTTAGGATGGGGTTTGTAAAAAAAGTTGGTTGAGAGAAGTATTTAGGGTCCTACACCAAATTCTATTCTTCATAATTTACGATTGGTGAATAATTAATTCAAATTGATGATTGAGTTGATGAACTATCTGCTCGGGATTTTGAGCAAAGAGAGCAATTTTTTATGGTTGTGATAGATTTCTTCACAATCATAACCATGGGGAAGCAATATATTTTCGATTTTTGTATTTTTTGAAAGGAAATTGCATATTCAGATATGGTGAAGACTTTAGTGTTTGGATTTTTTATAAGGGAAGTAATGTTTCTATCAGAGTTACAAAAGGGAATTGTCATTTTTATATAGAGGTTGATGGTTGGTATGATGAAAATAGTTTTTATTTTCAACTAAATATATGGGATGGAATCTATTTTGATGGGATAAAGGGGGATATTTATAGGATGTAGAATGTGGGTGTTTCCAAATTTGAGATAAGATAGTTTTTAAATTTGATATTTCATTTATCCTACCATGCACACTAGGCTACATGTGTTTCTCATGGACTGATACATCTTTTATATCAATTTATATGAGATAAGTGTCTGATTATTAACCTTGAAAAAACATGGTAATTTGGAAATTTATGATATAATATTTTATATCTTATTTCTATTGGAAAAAGGAAATTGTGAAGGCTTTAAATGGGGAAGCAACTAGTTGGAAACAAGGAGGGAGCTGCTCATGATGTAGTCCAATGGGATCAAGGGGAAACAGGTCACCTAATTTAGGGTAGACCATGTATAAAATCAGTGTAGTTGAATAAAGAATGAAAATAGGATCTATGATGTGATGGGATGTCGTGTTTGCGGTTTCATGTACCATACATCGACATTGAACAACTGCGATGTAGGAAAAAAGTGATCAATGATTGGGGCCATACATAGACAAATTCTTGACTACATGAGGCCCAGCTAGTGAAGACTCTCCAAAATATGTTGTAAATAAAGCAGTAGAGATCTCATACCTCTTTTCTCTTTCCTTCTATTGATAGAGATCCCGAAGGTGAGACAACAGCTATATGCACCCATGTCCTCATATTTCTTTAAAATCTTATTGCATATGGATGATATAACGAAACAATGAACATCTATAGAATCATTCAATTGTTTCTAATAATGTGTTTAACTCTTAATCTCAATCCTCATTTCTAGGCTCCATAGGATAAGGTTATTCCATCAAATATAATTTCATTTCTGGGTGAAGGATAACTCAGAGGTACCCTTTCCACAATTGGAAATTTGTGTTAGTGAGAAGGGTTTCCTTATCAAGCATAGATAAAAATTATACGTTTAATTTCATTTTGATTTTGTTTCTAAAAAATAATATATAAAGAATTTTAGAACATTATCTTATAAAATTTTGCCAAATAAATAAATATTAAATTTATTAATCTTCCACTATTTTATCAAAACCCAATAGCCCTCCCATTGGCTTTATAATATCATCTTTCTTGGATATTGAAGTGGTAAGGATCCATGTTTCCCTTCTCATTACCAAAAATATGGTTGTTCAAGCCACTTGAATGGTATGAGGTAGACATTCCAAATTCCAAATTCATTAACTTATTATTCCATGAACTTCTAAGGAGACACCCCAATACTGAAATCATTAATTGGTTTTCCTCAACCCTTGCACCCAGTTACGAGATGTCATGCTTCACTAGTTAACCCTTGATGTGAACTAAGATAATTCAACCCATAACATCTAGTTATAATTCATCAATAATTCAAAACACCCCATCATTGGATGATCAGTAACTTTGAACTATGGTTTGATTTTAACTGTGGTAGTCGATGTCTATATCGACTTAATATATATTATTGAGGGTTTTTTCCTTTTATGTTTACATTTAAATTATTATCATTGTCTCATTATTTTAATGATTAAGTGGGTTTACTTACATAATTAACCATGTCTTAGATAACATTTATCCATAATCTAGATTAGTTTAGTTCTATCATGCATACTTGTTAATTAATTAATTATCTAATCACGACAAAAAAACAAAAATTAAATGACCATACATCTTTACTAAAAAAAATAATTTATCAATATGATCATGATCTTTAATAATGAATGGTTTATATAGAAGTTGATAAACTAATCGTTGACTTAGGAGAAAAACACATTGAACCAATTATGGTTCATGTTACATCTTTCCACCTGACCATCCATATATCTATCTTGGATAGGTTTATCCGTAGATCCAAACTAGAACCGCCCCCACTAACATGGGATCTTAATCCTTCACATTTTATTTTACTCACACACAATTGAGGAGAAATTGGTTTTACAAAAAATAATCCATGGTCAAATAGACCCTTACATAATATGAGTAGAGTAGGCATGCAAACCAACAATTTAAGTTGGTAATAAATTAAATGAAACCAATCACATGCAATGGTCTAGTATATTCTAATGATCATCCACATGCATGAATCAAATTCTGCATTTAATAAAACTTGCGGTTAATTTTTATTAATTTTTATTTAATATAAATCACGCATGAACCAATTTATTATCTTCTTTAATTAATCAATTTTTTAATCGTAATTCTCATCTGAATTTTCTTGATAATATCATCCATTATAATTTTAATCTAATTAAATAAATTCATTTTAAATTAAGTGTGTTCATAAATGTAACTTGGATGAAATATAGTGAATACCCATCTAATTATACCAAAAAATTAGTATTCCCTTACACTGCTTACTCTTGATACATGTGGGAGACATGAATTATCATGTAAATTCATGACCTCTACTTCACCATAATGATTACATGAATTACATTAGTTTTTGGTCATGTGTTATGCTCCAAAGCACATGAAGTAACAACTATAATGTGACTCATACATTATATGAATATTTGATCATTACATAGGTGTTAATTAAACATATATATATATATATATATATTAAAAACTCATCACCTGGCTTGTCCATTCAACTTAATTACCACACATTAGAATATATCAATAAGTTATCAATAGTATAATAAATAAATTTTAAATCTGTATAATTTGTTATATTTACATGGCGTGTGTATTTGAGCTACACCACATGTATATTCCTCACCGTATATCATAGGAACATTCCTAGTGACATGGAATGTAAATCATTCCATAGAAAATGTTGTACACAGCATGTCCAATGGGATACATGGTGTTTGATCTCTGAATTACAAGGTCACCAGTCAGGTAATCCATGTATGAAATACATAGCATGTTTGTGACTTAAGAGGACTACACACTGTCCACATCGGCTACACAGTATGTACTCCGGGAGACCATGCACCAGGATAACCCAATAAACACGTGGTGTAAGTTTTAAATGCACATTGTTTCATCAATGAAAAAAATGTGAATCAATTCCAAATTAATTCCTGATGCATTGAACAAAACTACACGACGTTTAATGTTGTGTTATCTAGCCAGAATCCTTAACACCTTTGGATGATTTATTCAATTTTATTTTGTTCATAAAATTAATTGTATTGATTAGATTGACGCGAAACGAAGGAGGAAGAAACAGATCATACAATTCGGATTAAAAAAATGATTAAATGTGCATTTAAAAGGAATGAAAAATTCATCAATCAATAGACAATCTTTAAATATTTATAAATAATAATGTGACAACTCTGATACCACATGTAGGTTTCAGGCATAGAGGAATCATATGATGGGTAATGCCCAAAATTTATTTTTTTAATGATCGATGATCAATTCGAGATCTACATTATGATAAATTTCATGTTCAACAGAATTGAATCAATGAAGATAAAAAGTAGACATCACACCAGAAATAGAAGGGAGGATCATGACATATTATTTGTAATTAATTTTATTATTTAATGAATTACCTTTGATGGTATTATTTCTTCATTGATGGATATAGAAATAGATCTACATTGAACCATCATTTTATTATAGGAATCAAGTATAGATTCCCTCTATCATTGATCCACACCTGTTTTATGAATTTCCAGACATCGTCATAGGAGTCATTGGGTACTGGCACGATAGATCATATTACTTGAATTGTCCTCCTTTGAATACCATGAGAAATGATACCAAAGTATTCTCCTTGATCTCTCTTGACATGAGAGCATTCGGTGGGGGAAGATCGATATCCATTATTAAAAGCATTCTTATAGAAGAGAGCTATCTAGGGATTTAATGGATTATCCAAAATTTTTATGCACAACAAAAACAAATGAATTGTTTCTTATGAAAATAATATAATTGGGTTTATATATTGCTAGGATTAGAAATAAATAATTTCACAAGTACCCATTATTATTTATCTATTCCCATATTTTCCATTCAAGGGGGTATTTCCTACATTGGAAATAATACATGGATGTCATAATATCCTCCTTCTCCCCAAACCACATGTTTGCCTCCATTAACCGGCCAAACAGCCCGACCTAGACCGTTGTGGGTTTCTATTATTGTCCATCTCAAAGGAACAAATGGAAATCATGGAGGCTTCTCCAATCCTGGTGCCTAATGAAGACTTAGGTGAAGAGTTATGGTAGTGAAACTAAATTAGGAGTCCTTGGGAAGGTCGCAATAGTGGAAGATATGAAAAAGCGCGATTAGTAGTGGTGCAAATCATAAAACCTGCAATAAACGTGATCGAAAGAGGAGGAATCTACTAGTTGAAAAATTACAGAAGGAATATTGAATGTTTCTTAGTTTAGAAATTATAAGAATGACAAGTAGCAACAAGAAGAAATCCTAGATATGTTTTATCATGATTACTCAATGACTATCATTGATCTATTAGTGTTGGAGGTTGTTACAATATAGTTGAAGGGAGGTGAGGATGTTTTAGAAAACTTGAAAATTTTCTGGACTACTCAAGAAAAGTCTGAGAAAGAGTAAACCATCTCTAATCTAATTTGTCCAGATGTGAAACTTCATGATACACAATAGACTGTAAATAAGAGGATGACATGTACTGCATTTGAAGAAACCCACAATGCATAATTCTGATTTTCTATAGGTCTAATTCTACTGGTCATAATTTTTGTCTCTTTGGTGTTATGTTTCCTAAATCTTGTAGTACAAACAATGGTCGCTTTGATACTCAACATTTTCCTCATTTAAGTGTCAAGTAAATCATAAGTCGTGGAGACCATTGAATATGTGCAAGTCTTAGCGCACGTGTGTGTATGAATCACCACATATATACAATAAGGTTATCAACTAAATGGGATAAAAATATATACCACCAATACATTTTATAAGTATAATGGTGTATGAATTCCTCTCCTCCACATATAAACATTTCATGTCCTAAGAATAGAAATTTCATACGAATTCACATTATATAATGTACGGAAAACCATCATATATCATTTTAAATTAAATAAGAAATCCAATTATTCAATGCCTTTAATAGTAAATCAATACAATTGAAATCCATTCCATCCCTTGAAACCATTCTATTTGATCCAAATCACTTTCAAGGATTAGGCCAACACATCCTAATCAACCATCCAATTTTTCAAACATGGAAAATCCATTTCAAGTAATGGTGTCATGGTACAAATGTTAATGTCAAATATTCACATACCCATTTGGAAAATTCATAAACGAAATGGTATAAGAACCATTTAGGAATCCTTGTAAACTCCAAATATAGATGGGATAAAGGCCAATTCAATTAAAAACTAATCTGGGAGCTACATAACATAGTTAACCATTTTGGAAAATTGGCCTAAGATGGCCATTTTGGGTGGCACACCACTTGGGTGTCCATACAAATCTAGGGTGATCTATAAACCTCTAATCCAAACCCAATTCACCTATATCAAGGCTCTAGGATCATTTAGACATGAATTAAATAAATTCAACATATGATCTCAGTAATGGCTGGCTCATGGCATGATTGAATAAATATGAAATAGGCAAAACTCAAATTGAAAACTACGTGACCACCAACCATAGGGTCGTAGATAATGCCTTTCTGGATATGGACCTCTAATTCAGAGCATAATGAAGTAGTTCTGAGTTTAATTCCAACACCCTGAAAATAAGGTGAAAGATCCTCCATCTAAATAGCACAAAAAAATTCCAGATTCTCCATGGAAAAAGGGGTACGCTTGGTTAGCTTTACCTCAAGGGTTCCAACTCTTCTCTCGGATCAACAATCAGACTCCAGAAGGAGAAGATACAGTAGATCCATGGAGAAAGGGTTTTGAGCTTCAAAGGGAAGGAGAACCATAGGTTCTTTTGATATGAGGAGTGGAAAAAGAAATTTAGAACAAAAATTAATGAATAGGAAACTGGTAATTTTTTCCTCAAAACTGGTCTTGGACGGATTCAGCACACGGTTTTTGTAACACCACAAGTTTCCTCGGTACGTTTCCTTTCGAATAATGCAATGGCGTGCATTGTACACAACTTCGAGATTTTAACACACTATAACCAATCAAACTAGCCGTTATGAATAGTAATACCTACTTTTTGAAATATTAAAAATTCTATCTCTCAAAATGGACTTCATTTTTGGATTCGTAATATCGAAATTGGCCTATGGTGAAATTTTGGTACTTTTTGGATAACTTTCATATTTTGATGAATAGTGAAAATTACTAAATTTTAATTAAAAACAACTTTTTTAATCAAAATAATTAATAGTGATAAATTATGAATTTGAGTTTTTTTAAAGTATATTTAGAATATATTTTTACCATTTAATATAATTTTGGTCATTGGACATAATTTTACAATTAAACCGAACATAAACAAGTGTCAATCTTTTGATAGTTATTATCTCTTAAAAACACGCTTTTTGTTTTGACAGCGGGAATTAATTTTAAATTAATTTCTGCAACTTCTATGTTTTGAATTTAGAAAAATGGATTCCATATTTGGAATCAGGATGTTCAAATTGTGTAAATAGGTAACTTTTATTTTTAGATGTTTTGAATAATTACTGCGGTAAATATTTTATTTACCATAGTTAAGGGTAAATCCGGTAAATAAGGGTTAAAAAATAATATTATAATAATAATAGATTACCCTAAAACGTGTCTTAACCCTATTGGTTGATACATGGTCGACCATGGGCATCTTTGGGTCGATTTTGGGACCCCATGGATCCACTTGTAAGTGATAATGACACTTTATTTTAATTAAGTTAAAATGAATACAAAAATGACACAAGCATATATCTTTTAGCAAAACAATTTTTACATAGGGTTAATATGTTGGATTTTTGATTATAAATATTCATTAGAAATATAAAACGATTTCCTACATAATTATATTTTATTTATAATTTTTAAAAATTATATAATTTATTTTATTTATGACACAATGCTGATGCAGTAATTACTATAATAGTGAAAAATTAAAATAATTGATATTATAAATACCCTAATAAATATAATATGAAACTTTTAATGAATTAAACTAATTTTATAAGATAATATGATATATTAGGATTGATTTAATTGACTTTTTTCGAAGTAATCAATCTGTTATGAGTTTCACAAAAATCAACTATTGAATAGTGTCAAAATTGACATAAAAGAGTTCTTAAAACAAATATTATATTATTAATTGATATTAAATTCCTAAAAATCTAAGGTTCGGCCAAGAAACTTATATCATGATAGGTTCATCATTAATGGACCACTTGGGGGTCGCTTGGATGTATATTGTATGTTTATTAACCATATTATATAAAAATACAAAGAGACATTGTAAAAGTGAAACTAATTAACTTAGAGTTAATACTTAAAGATAAGGTTAATATAAGTACCCAAACCTGTCTAAATTCTATTGGTTGAGTGGTTTTCGACCTATAACCACCTTATCCTTTGAATATTCAACTTTGGAGCCATTAGAAACTGAATATGAATTTATTATAAACTAATATCTCTAGCTTTTCCAAAGGTACCCCTCACCCCTCTTATAAAAGGGCACTCCTCCTTCTCATTTATTCACACCTTCAAAGCCCTTTGGATCGGCCAAACCCTGCCCAAATACTATCTCAACTTCCCTAACTACAACCTAGAGGCCTTAGTTTGATCAGAAAGCCAACCTAAGGAGCCCTTTTGATCAAATCAAAAGGAAGAACCCGAAGAAGAGGTAATGTTTTCACCACCCCTTTTCAAGTTCCTTTCTTCTTCCACTTCCTTTTTCTTTGTTATTTCCATTATAAAATAATAACTCCAGTATCATATATATAATGTGATGTTATTATAAATATGGTACAACCATATTCAGTATTTTATCCATCCTTTGAATAACATGTCACCATATGTGCATACGTACGGCTTACCGTCTCCACGTCGTGGTGTAATTTTTATTCAATATATTATTATTTGGATGGGTATAATAATGATGTGTAACTCATGTAAATAATAAATATAATATGATAATGATTCTGTATATATGATATAAATTCCAATTATATATTATTTTAATATCAAAAGAATGATATTGTCGCTCGTGCGTATGTACGGACTACCGTCTCCACAAACGCGATGAGATTCATTGTCCATCATATCCATTCAAGTATAATGATCATTTGATGATTTAAAAATAGTATCTAAGGACTTTATATCATTCTGGATATGAATAATATACATCCCATTAATAATGAATATGGCTCACATAACAAAGAATATTAAGTAAAATGAACTCGTTAACACCCGAAATGACGATAATTCTAAGATATTATTAACAAATCAATGTTAAAAGATCATATATGATATCATATTAAAGTAAATGATTCTTGTATTATTCAATAACAATTATTTCACCATTATATAGGAGTTAAACCTACCATTGACCAAGGAAAAAGTACAAGTAATGGATTTTCTTATCTCACTTTCAATTCCGTGAGATTTCCATTGTTCGCCACTAAATTATTGAAAGTGGTGTATTGTGTACGGCCATTTGATATATATTATCATGATTCTATTTATATTCATGTTATTATGTAAATCATTTGGTGGTTATTAACTTTTGGCCATACGTCTCAGTTGATTAACGTGGTAAGGGGTTTCTTAACTCACTCTTAATTTCGTGATAATTCCATTGTGCACCACTTAATTATTGCATGTGGTGTATGTGTACTGCCCATGATTGTATTCATTGTGTAATATACTTTGTTTTATGGGTATTTACATCATCATGGTATGATCTTTCATTCATGGGTTTTTGTTTCGTAAGTTACCTAATCGATAAGGGAATTTGAGATTTCAATTTCCACTCTTTTGGCTTTATGCATATTTCATTGATTATACTACCCCAAGATTATGTGTGGAATCACTATTCATTTGATTATGTCATAATTTCCACTCCCCTTCCTGTGGATATACTTTTGATACACATAATCACTCCATTGAAAATTCTCAAGTCATTGATATGAATTTGATAAGAGTAATTTTAACTCTTTCACCATTTGTTGAGTTAAACATCCAATTCGTTGGTGTTGTTTTTACAAGAATATGTGTGAATATCCTTTGATTGTTTTACACTGAATATCCAATCATATTTAGTGTATTTATATTTTTCACACATAATTATGTCATTGATTTATCCTTAACCTAAGGATACGGCCCTTATGAGAGATTTCATCTCAATTTACATTCCATTGAGACTTCTTTGTTGATATACACCAAATCACTTTTATGTGGTGTATATAATGTACTTTGATATAGTATATCATGAATCCCTTTATTCTCATGATATTACAAAGTTTTGATTACCTAAATTATTTGTATTCCAGTGTCTCTTTTGGTTAGAATCTCTAACTAAAATACCATTTTTAAATGTTTTAAAGACTTATTCTTCTAAATCTTGCTCATTAATGTCCATGTTTTAAAAATGGTTTTAAGGATTTATTTTTATGGACATTAAAGTTTTAGATATTAAAAATCCTTTTAAAAAAGTTTCAAAGTGGTATGGGACACTTTGATTCAAAAATATACTTTTAAATGGATTCTTGACAAATAGTGTGACTTTTTAATGTTTTCAAGAAAAAGGGGGATATTTCTCTCAAATAGTTTTGATGATTATTTTCATTTATGTCAACATCCTTCATTATTCTTGATTGAGGTTAATGTGATACAATACAATCTTCCATATTGTATCAAATGAGTTATGTTTGCCTGTGGATGTGTTGTTTTTATACCATTCATGGTTTGTGGTAAAAGTATTGACATTTCGTATGCTAGTTTTAATACGAATGTTTATGTTATGATTAAACATGTTCATATGAGGAATGAATTGGACTTAATAAGTGACAGGTGGAGCCCGCTATAGCTCCTCGATGCATCGGTAGGTCTCATGAGACAAACTAGTGTCTTGGCACAAGGCCTTGGAAAAATCTTATTTGTAGTCTTGGCACGAGGCCTTGGATATGTGGTTATGATAGTCTGGCATTATGCATTCCATCATTATGAAAGTGGTTATTGATATTGCATGTGATCATTCGACTAGTAGAATATCCATGTGAGCAAGTAAATGGCATTATTTCATTTTAACTTTGCCATTTTATGCTGAAGTTCAAGTTTAAAAGGCTTTTGTTTTAGTTATAAATTGCCTTAAGTGTTTATGCTTATTTATGAAAGTTTCTGCTATAATGTTATCCTTACTGTGAATCTGAGCTCACCCCTTTCAATGTTTTATTTTTCCCAGGATTATGAAGAAGTAATTTATGAATGACCTGCAGGGATAGTATGAGGGGATATGAAGACAAGATGTTTTTTTATGATGTAATGTAAAAAAATTATAGATGTATCTAGTTATTCCAAGGCTACTAAACTAATCAGTATTTCGAGACTTGATCTTTCTCGTGATCATGCCAATGTTATGTAATAATGCACCGACTCTAGGTAACTAGGGTCGGGGCGTTACAGTTGGTATCAGAAGAAGTTTAGTAAAAACCTTGGAAGCTAGATTTAGATAAAATCTGATTAGAGCACGTAAACCTAAGATGAAATTTGAGGATTAGTATAGAAGAACTTCCTAGAATTTTGGTATTGTAGAGATTTTGTGAGTTTTCCTAGCAATACATCCCTGTCTGGATACGAGCAGGTAGAGGCGGCTCTGGAACAGATGTACCTAGGGGTAAAACCCGAAAACACCGCTTTGAGCTAGACTCGAACGGGAACTAGTGCACGACAACGGGCCTTGCTGCACTCTTGGTTACGACACTCCCGGGGGATATACTTAGGATAATTTACATTTTCTTTACAAACCGATTTAAGTAATATATACATAAGATGAGAGTAAATGACCTTGGTTAATCCTAATATATTTCAAATTGAGAATATGGTGACATTTTAATCTCTAAATGATTTTACGACTACTATTACTCACACAATGCTTTCTGGTTTTAGTCAATGGCTGGATTCCAAGGAAGTCATAGTGACTTTGAGAATGATGTACAAGGTGGGAACGGTGGTGACAATGATCAACCAAATGGAATGTTGATAGGCGTAAAAGATATCGTCTTTATGCCAAATCAGTTTTCCAAAAATATGATCAACAACATATATATTAACCAACTCCCAGACTCAACAAGGAAGAGAAAGGTGATAAATGATAAGATCTCCAGCAATGGAGACCATGGAGAAAAGAAACCTCAATTTTCACCATGCAGGAAATGTGGAAAGAGACACCCAGGAAAGTGTCTCAATGGGACAACGAAATGTTTTACGTGCGGGAAGGAAGGA
Organism: Viscum album; assembly: GCA_963277665.1. Lineage (NCBI taxonomy): Eukaryota > Viridiplantae > Streptophyta > Magnoliopsida > Santalales > Viscaceae > Viscum > Viscum album. The sequence continues at coordinate 1,586,004,994 of OY728151.1, read as the reverse complement.
CATAAAGTGAAGAATTGCCGAAGAAAAATGAAGAGTACTATGGAAGAAGATAAAAATGGTCCCAAGAGTCCATTTACAGTCATTTGCCGTAAATGTGGGGGACCTGGCCATTACCCGAGTGAATGTCCTATTCTATAGGATATTTTCATGGTCAAAGAAGAAGCTATGTGGAAATAAATGGTTGGAGAAAAATTTAAAAAGTATTAGCACTCATTGTTGATGGGTTTACTTTGGAATAATTTTCTCTTGTATTTGTAACCCCGCAGTTTATCGTGTGAAAATGATATCTGAGGAAGAATTATCTTTTCTGTTGCGGATATAGTTATAAATAACCATTTGGTCTTATATGATCATTGGGTTTGAGGAAATTATAAGTTATTATAATTTGGGATGAAAATGCAAGGTATGATATAATATTTGTGGTTAAATTATGTTATTTTGAGGAATTTATCTCATTTTGGTAATATTATAAAATATAGTTTTTGAAAAAGGAAAACACGTAGACCGTGTGACAACCCGTCGCGTCGGACAAAGCTGTGGGAATCGAACCCACAACCAAAGTGCGATTGGGATTTATCGCCTACCACTGGACTACGTGAAGTCCCTGGTTAGTGTGACTATTTTTTTTAGTTAGATGATTTTATTGATCAATAATAAGTTAATTTGGGTTCTTATTTCTTATCAAATGAATACCCTTGGTATAGGAAAATGATTTGGTGCTTAAGTGATAAATATTATTTTGGAAGATGTTCGATTTGTTGGGAACACTATATGCCCAAGGAAAATAGAATACTATGGGGTTTCATTTGAGGATTAATGGTAGATTTTTATCTATGTTTTTATTGTGGATTTATAGTGATTTGGGTTATTTATGGAAATGATTAACCTATAATAGATAATATGTGATTAGGTTAATTACTTTTGAGTATGTGACTTTAAGAGTAGTTTATGTCATTTGGAGATACAATTTAACATGGCAGACTACATAATCAAATTCTTTAATGCTTTGGGTTTAAATATTACTTTGGATTATATGGAAGGATTTTAAGGACAATTGATTATTTAATGGTATTTATTTAACTTTGGGGTATTGTTGGTTTAATTTTAGAAATTATGATTAGTGCATATTTATCTCAATGAATATCCTTTTGGGGGATCATTAGATCATTCACTAACCATTTTGGTTTTGATTAATCTTCAAAGACAATGTAAATATATGGTTTATCCTACATGGATCATGTGATTCTATAGAAGTTTATTCTAGCTCTTCACGTGTGACAAAGTCTTCTTGAATACTCATCGTTTAAAAATAAATTGAGTTAGTGGTGGAAATTTATTAAAGAATGAAAATCTACTTAAAATTTAAGTATATCTCATAATGTTCTTAGTCAATATCATAAATTAATTCCTCTTCCTTATGTAATGTAACTAAAAAAAATTGTTGTCCGTTTACTTTCCTACTAGGAGACTAATGGTCGTTTGTCCCAACACAAGTTTGTGGTTTTCTCATTGTTAACTTTCTCCTAATCATGATTTCTATCCCTCTCCATCAGAACTTGACACTTAGTTTATCATCCATATCCATGTTTTCTTACATGGAATCCTAGTATGGGTTATCTTGGATGACCCTTATACCTCTCTTTCTTTCTTTTAAAGTGATAGTTTTATTTACTCTTTTTCCGATGTGGGACTTTCCATTATATTCCCAAGGAAAATTTTAAAAAATTGCGAGGACGCAATTTATTGAAGGAGGGGAGAATGTAGCACCCCAAGTTTCCTCGGTATGTTTCCTTTCGAATAATTCAATGGCGTGCATTGTACACAACTTCGAGATTTTAACACACCATAACCAATCAAACTAGCCGTTATGAATAGTAATACCTACTTTTTTAAATTTTAAAAATTCTATCTCTCAAAATGGACTACATTTTTGGATTTGTAATATCGAAATTAGCCTAGGGTGAAATTTTGGTACTTTTTGGATAACTTTCATATTTTGATGAATAGTGAAAATTACTAAATTTTAATTAAAAACAACTTTTTTAATCAAAATAATTAATAGTGATAAATGATGAATTTGAGTTGTTTTAAAGTATATTTAGAATATATTTTTACCATTTAATATAATTTTTGTCATTGGACATAATTTTACAATAAAACCGAACATAAACAAGTGTCAATCTTTTGATAGTTATTATCTCTTAAAAACACGTTTTTTGTTTTGACAGCGGGAATTAATTTTATATTAATTTCTGCCACTTCTGTGTTTTGAATTTAGAAAAATGGATTCCATATTTTGAATCAGGATGTTCAAATTTTTTAAATAGGTAACTTTTATTTTTAGACGTTTTGAATAATTACTGCGGTTAATATTTTATCCATGGTTAAGGGTAAATCCGGTAAATAAGGGTTAAAAAATAATATTATAATAATAATAAATTACCCTAAAACGTGTCTTAACCCTATTGGATGATACATGGTCGACCATGGGCATCTTTGGGTCGATTTTGGGACCCCATGGATCCACTTGTAAGTGATAATGACACTTTACTTTAATTAAGTTAAAATTAGTACAAAAATGACACAAGAATATATCCTTTAGCAAAACAATTTTTACATAGGGTTATATATGTTGGATTTTCGATTATAAATATTCATTAGAAATATAAAAAGATTTCATACATAATTATATTTTATTTTTAATTTTTAGACATTATATAATTTATTTTATTTATGACACAATGATGATGCAGTAATTACTATAATAGTGAAAAATTAAAATAATTGATATTATAAATACCCAAATAAATATAATATGAAACTTTTAATGAATTAAACTAATTTTATAAGATAATATGATATATTAGGATTGATTTAATTGACTTTGTTCGAAGTAATAAATCTGTTATGAGTTTCACAAAAATCAACTATTGAATAGTGTCAAAATTGACATAAAAGAGTTCTTAAAACAAATATTATATTATTAATTGATATTAAATTCCTAAAAATCTACGGTTCGTCCAAGAGACTTATATCATGATAGTTTCATCATTAATGGACTTCTTAGGGGTCGCTTGGATGTATATAGTAAGTTCATTAACCATATTATATAAAAATACAAAGAGACATTGTAAAAGTGAAACTAATTAACTTAGAGTTAATACTTAAAGATAAGGTTAATATAAGTACCCAACCCTATCTAAATTCTATTGGTTGAGTGTTTTTCGACATATCCCCACCTTAACCTTTGAATAGTCAAATTTTGAGCCATTAGAAACTGAATATGAATTTATTATAAACTAATATCTCTAGCTTTTCCAAAGGTGCCCCTCACCCCTCTTATAAAAGGGCACTCCTCCTTCTCATTTGTTCACACCTTAAAAGCCCTTTGGTTCGGCAAAACCCTGCCCAGATACTATCTCAACTTCCCTCAATACAACCTAGAGGCCTTAGTTTCATCAGAAAGCCAACCTAAGGAGCCCTTTTGATCAAATCAAAAGGAAGAACCCGAAGAAGAGGTAATGTTTTCACCACCCCTTTTCAAGTTCCTTTCTTCTTCCACTTCCTTTTTCTTTGTTATTTCCATTATAAAATAATAACTCCAGTATCATATATATAATGTGATGTTATTATAAATATGGTACAACCATATTCAGTATTCTATCCATCCTTTGAATGACATGTCACCATACATGCGTACGTACGGCTTACCGTCTCCACGTCGTGGTGTAATTGTTATTCAATATATTATTATTTGGATGGGTATAATAATGATGGGTAACTCATGTAAATAATAAATATAATATGATAATGATTCTGTATATATGATATAAAATCCATCTATATATTATTTTAATATCAAAAGAATGATATTGTTGCTCGTGCGTATGTACGGACTACCGTCTCCACGAACGCGATTAGATTCATTGTCCATAATATCCATTCAAGTATAATTATCATTTGATGATTTAAAAATAGTATCTAAGGACTTGATATCATTCTGGATATGAATAATATACATCCCATTAATAATGAATATGGCTCACATAACAAAGAATATTAAGTAAAATGAACCCGTTAACACCCGAAATGACGATAATTCTAAGATATTATTAACAAATCAATGTTAAAAGATCATATATGATATCATATTAAAGTAAATGATTTTTGTATTATTCAATAACAATTATTTCACCATTATACAGGAGGTAAACCTACCATCGACCAAGGAAAAAGTAAAAGTAAGGGATTTTCTTATCTCACTTTCACTTCCGTGAGATTTCCATTGTTCGCCACTAAATTATTGAAAGTGGTGTATTGTGTACGTCCATTTGATATATATTATCATGATTCTATTTATATTCATGTTATTATGTAAATCATTTGGTGGTTATTAACTTTTGGCCATACGGCTCAGTTGATTAACGTGGTAAGGGGTTTCTTAACTCACTCTTAATTTCGTGAGAATTCCATTGTGCACCACTTAATTATTGCATGTGGTGTATGTGTACTGCCCATGATTGTATTCATTGTGTAATATACTTTATTTTATGGGTATTTACATCATCATGGTATGATCTTTATTTCATGGGTTTTTGTTTCGTAAGTTACCTAATCGATAAGGGAATTTGAGATTTCAATTTCCACTCTTTTGGCTTTATGCATATTTCATTGATTATACTACCCCAAGATTATGTGTGGAATCACTATTCATTTGATTATGTCATAATTTCCACTCCCCTTCCTGTTGATATACTTTTGATACACATAATCACTCCATTGAAAATTCTGAAGTCATTGATATGAATTTGATAAGAGTAATTTTAACTCTTTCACCATTTGTTGAGTTAAACATCCAATTCATTGGTGTTGTTTTTACAAGAATATGTGTGAATATCCTTTGATTGTTTTACACTGAATATCCAATCATATTTAGTGTATTTATATTTTTCACACATAATTATGTCGTTGATTTATCCTTAACCTAAGGATACGGCCCTTATGAGAGATTTCATCTCAATTTACATTCCATTGAGACTTCTTTGTTGATATACACCAAATCACTTTTATGTGGTGTATATAATGTACTTTGATATAGTATATCATGAATCCCTTTATTCTCATGATATTACAAAGTTTTGGTTACATAAATTATTTGTATTCTAGTGTGTCTTTTGGTTAGAATCTCTAACTAAAATACCATTTTTAAATGTTTTAAAGACTTATTCTTCTAAATCATGCTCATTAATGTCCATGTTTTAAAAATGGTTTTAAGGATTTATTTTTATGGACATTAAAGTTTTAGATATTAAAACTCCTTTTAAAAAAGTTTCAAAGTGGTATGGGACACTTTGATTCAAAAATATACTTTTAAATGGATTCTTGACAAATAGTGTGACTTTTTTATGTTTTCAAGAAAAGGGGGATATTTCTCTCAAATAGTTTTGCTGATTATTTTCATTTATGTCAACATCCTTCATTATTCTTGATTGAGGTTAATGTGATACAATACAATCTTCCATATTGTATCGAATGAGTTATGTTTGACTGTGGATGTGCTGTTTTTATACCATTCATGGTTTGTGGTAAAAGTATTGACATTTCCTATGCTAGTTTTAATACGAATGTTTATGTTATGTTTAAACATGTTCATATGAGGAATGCATTGGACTTAATAAGTGATGGGTGGAGCCCGCTATAGCTCCTCCATGCATCAGTAGGTCTCATGAGACAAACTAGTGTCTTGGCACAAGGCCTTGGCAAAATCTTATTTGTAGTCTTGGCATGAGGCCTTGGCTATGTGGTTATGATAGTCTGGCATTATGCATTCCATCATTATGAAAGTGGTTATTGATATTGCATGTGATCATTCGACTAGTAGAATATCCATGTGAGTAAGTAAATGGCATTATTTCATTTTAACTTTTCCATTTTATGCTGAAGTTCAAGTTTAAAAGGCTTTTGTTTTAGTTATAAATTGCCTTAACTGTTTATGCTTATTTATGAAAGCTTCTGCTATAATGTTATCCTTACTGAGCATCTGAGCTCACCCCTTTAAATGTTTTATTTTTCCCAGGATTATGAAGAAGTAATTTATGAATGACCTGCAGGGATAGTATGAGGGGATATGAAGACAAGATGTTTTTTTATGATGTAATGTAAAAAAATTATGGATGTATCTAGTTATTCCAAGGCTAATAAACTAATCTGTCTTTCGAGACTTGATCTTTCTCGTGATCATGCCAATGTTATGTAATAATGCACCGACTCTAGGTAACTAGGGTCGGGGCGTTACAGTTTTCCAAACCGTGTGCAAAACCATTCATACTCCACTGCCTTACTAGGAACATTGCATAGTCACTATGAACAGTTTCACTAAATGTTTGTATTCCATGATGATCCCTACTACATCAGTTGCACGGTTGTGCACCTTGGTCACACGGTTGAAGACTAACCATGCAGCCTACTCTACTTTCCCCTTTTCGGAGCTCTTGGCACTAGAAGTGCCCCAGATGCTCCTGTGACATCCTAAGAATGATTAGAAGAATTAATTAGGAACATTAATGTTATCCAAAAAGAAAATCTAACAATATGTACCTTGTTCAAATAGTGGGTCATTACATTTCAAAATTAATGAGATTTCATGTGGAAAAAATAATGAATGTGATATGATAACCTTCCCACCAGTCTCCCTTGCATTATATAATTTTGATCAGAGTCCCCCTATCATTTCTAAATTTTTTTAGTAAAATATAATTGGGGTTGGTAGTATATTATTTCAGTCCATTCAGATCTATGGTTGGTGAAACTCATAGCACATGGCACATGGTGTTGGTTTTGTATAATCTTCCTCCATGGATTTATATTAAATAACAATTTATATTACTTTTCAATCTTATTTATGGACCTATAACTCCATGATATATGATTTATTTTTACTTTAATCCATTCATTGACAAGTTGAATGAATTTTAGGGAGATTTTTTAATGATATATGACCGTGAAATGAATGAATTGTTTAAACTGTGGGATGCTTTATTGTGGACAATCATTGAATTTACAGCTTATCCAGATTTTCCAGGTTGGAGTAAAAAAGGGTAATTTAATTTCCCTTACAATAATAAATTTAAAATATTCTACATCGATTAAACATTTAAAAATGGACCTATATGGGTCATAGATGTATTCTTACCACTCATCACAGGTTCATAAAGGATAGAGTGGCATTGTATGGTTCTAGAGAATTCAAACTAGCACCAATGATCATGAAACGAGTATAAATATTATCACATATTTAGGAAGAAATCATCAACATTGTATAAATATTATCACATATTTAGGATGACAAATAGTGTTTTTTCAATCTACCTTATTGGTAAACTAACATGCTATGGAATAAACTCAATATCATGCACATTGGAAATAATTTGTGTGACAATATATTGTAGACCATTTTAGGTGTCATTGGAATATCAAAGGACCATGTCAATGCATTACATGATTTATAAAAAATGGGTTTATGTAAACAATATAATTTATAATTGTGTGAGGGAAATAAGGAATTCGTGCCTAGTACACAATATATGATGAGTTAAAAATAGAAAGATACATTTATTTTCATTTTGAATATTTTCAAGTTACTTCATAGTAATCATCTAATATTTCCAAGTGTATGAATGTGATGAGTATGAAATTTTTTAGTTTGAAAATTCATAACAATAAAAAATTACATGAGTAGTTGATTACAATCACAATTCATGATTTTTTATCACACAATGTTGTTCAACCATTTATTGATATGAGTGATATTTTAGAAATCTGTGTTTAATAAATCAAATAATGGGTGATTTAAAAAAATTGTATGCTAGAATTGTACTTACACTTTTTCATTTGGAGATACTATTTCGACCATCATATTTCAATGATATGGTTCACTTGATAGTTCACCAAATCAATGAAGTAATGATTGTAGGTGCATTTCAATTACGGTGGATGTATCCTATTGAGAGGTATTTGAATAAATTAAAATTATTCTTTCATAATAGAGCTCATCTGAAGGCATCAATAGCCAATGGTTATTTAATGGACGAGTGTACTAATTTGTGTGAAGAATATCTTATGATTGTTGAAACAAAATTAGATAATCACTATCATATTTCTGATGGTCTGGTTGGATATAGAACTATATATATATGGACAAAATTGAGTTGGTACAATCTTGTCAATATTTTTCATTCAATACTCCATCAGTTTCACCATTGACGTTGTACGTGTCTTGTCACTTTTATTGTTTAAATTTTTCATGCTTTCTTTTCATGTATAAATTTGATCATCTAAACATCGCATTTTCATTTTCAAGAAACACATTAATGAATTAAAATAAGAGATGATTTGTCAAGGTGATTATCAAATTAAATAGTCCCATTATGCATCATTTCATGATTAGTTCAACTGTTTTGTATATATAAATAGATTTTCATTATGATTTAAGTATAGTACTAATTTATTTCTACATTAATTTTTATTGAATTCTGTGAAATATATTGGTATATAACCTATTGGATTTAGGTGAACCCATGATAACTGAAGAATTTAACCAAGTAGATGAGGGTCCATTTATAAGGTATCATTGTTATAATGATTTATAAGATTACCACATTCGGTTTCTTGTTATGGATGTCGATGAAAAACAAGAAACTCAAAATAATGGATTTGTTTATCCATCCTACCATTCTGGTTATTATTATGGTCAATTGAAATACATCCTTGATGTTTTATATATGAAAATATTAAATTAAAAAATGTTAAAGTGTAATTGGTTTGATCCAATCCATGGAAGTAAAATCGATCAATATTAGTTTACATTGGCGAATCTTAAGATTATTTTATTCTGGGATGAATGAGTTGGTAATGAACCATTCATTTTTACATTACAAGAAGAAAAATTAAATCATCGTTACCTTCCTCTCTAATATAAATAGGACATATATTTTGAAAATTTCATGTAAATGAGTGTTCTTAATTGAATGAGATCTACCCAAAACTATTGAATTTGTTTCACAACAGCTTGATCAACACACTATAGTTCAACATGAAGAAGATATTAATTGGGTTAGAGAGACCATTGAAGTAGAAATGGTCTATTTTCATGTTCAATTAAATTAATTATTTTTTTCCCTCTCTTCAGATTAAAACAATTTTTTTAATTATTTAACATTTTATGAACTGATTAACTATTCTTTATATAATTATTTCCACTATATTTGATATATAAATGCATGAAAAATGAAACTAATTATACTAAAAATAATTAAATGAATTAATTTTCAATAAAACATAAAAAAAATCCAATAATATTTATATTATAAAACACAGGAAACCATAAAATACATGTAAACTGTGATAAATAATAATAACAAAATTTTGTTAATTGTCCCCCCCCCCACTGAGTGGAACTGGTTTTGATATTTTATCATGTAATTCTAACATGACCATTGATGTATCATTCTAAGAAACATACCATCCTATGGGAGTTGGTTCCCATTCATTTATTTTCTAGCTAGTTTATATCATATGAAACCCACAATGATTTTAGTTGACTACATGCGACAAGGCTTCATTCCCCAAGGTTACATTAGATAGGCTATGGAAGGGATTTTAGGCAGGAGTACCATTTTAGTTTCTTAGTTATGTTAATCAAATACCAACATGTGTGATAATTTTTTTCTTAAATATAATACATTGAGTGTATGACCCAGTTATTATTAGCATGTGTGTATGGAATAATCTCATAAAATGCGGAATGATAATAAAGGGAGAGTTGTTAGAGAGAACTGGATACCGAATGTGGGTGCCTCATACATTCTGGGTAGAGTCCTGAGTGGTGTTCTCCCATATTTTGTGTGTGTGTTAGTTGAATATTTGTCCACTGAGGCTTCAATGGTGAGTCTTTTTATTTTTTTTATATATTTTTAATATTGTGTATCATTTTACATATCAGTGTGGATGATGGCTTGTGATCAAAATGATCTAGTGGTTGTAGCTCTTATAGGAAGTTTCTTCACTAATTATAAAAACGTACATACATATGTATATACTTATATTTTGATATTTTTAGATTAAATATGCTTAAATTTATTCTGATTTAGCATGACTTCCAAAGGACTAGTGGTAAAATTCCATGAAAAGGGATGAGATATTCCATCACATTATTTTTCATGATGCACATGGATACAATCTAAAATATGGAACAAGGATTTGTCGTTCTATAGTTTCATGCTCTGAGGTTTTGGATCCTGGTGTTGTTGGGTTGACACCGTAGGTGGTGGATATGGAATAACGAAAGCACGCCTCTAAGGAGGTAAATGCACAATTGTTACCTAAGGATATAGCATTTAGGGAGTATATGTGTCGAGGTGATGGTGTAGGAGATCATATGAAGCAGGTTTATACTAATTTTATGTATTTACTATTATTACATTCATTATTATTATCTTTATAATTTTTAATTTTAGAAGGCCCCTACCGCATCAGACAGAGGTAGAAATCATGGTCCCTAATGTGGCCTTAGATTCAAGAGGTGTGTTTTGTTTTATCATTATGGTTTCTTGTTCAAATTGACTATCTCACTTTTTTTGGGTATTTTTAGTAAAGTCACACATCACATATATATTATCAGTAAATTTAAATTCGACCATGTATTGATTCGAAACCCAAAATATACATTTATAATCATGTGAAATCATTGGAAATTAATAATTTAGTGATTTTTTAGATTTAAATTTTAAATTTACATAAAATGTGGATCATACAAAAAATTAGTAGTTAGATAACATCCATTACATAGTTAACTCAACTCCAAAATCTAGATAATAGTTTAAAACATATTATCAACCATTTTCGGAACTCATAGCAGACCATAGTTAATCTGGAAGTGTTTTTTCATTGATAATTGGTTTGGAATCATTTTTTATTACCCCTACTACCTGGATCAATATATGACATTCTGAGAGGATAGTGAGTTTTTTTCCCAACTAAGGGAGTCCTCAATAATGAATAAAATGATTTATTCAATATAATCCTCTTGAAGGAAGAGCCCAACCATTGTGTTGTTTCCTAGTCTTAGGAAGTATCAATATGAAATATTATAGAAAATTTATTTATGTTTATTTTAATTGTATAATGAAAAGTGGGGTGAACCCCATTGGAATAAGTAAATACCTTCCAATAAAAGACACATACAGATAATGTTATCCAGTGTAGGGGAGCCCATCATACATCTCATTTCAATTGTTTTATACCACCACAAAATTATACAGAGGATGATATTTTCTTGTAATAATACTGAGCAAGGTTCATCAAAAATTTCCTTATAGATAAGTTAAAAATATACCCCACCTTCAATTCACTTCAGTTCCTTCTTACTACATAGTTTGATAAAGATGGTTTTTCGTCTAGCACAATATATTATAAGAATACAACTTATGTTATATGATTCCATACAATATGGATGACTTTTAATGACTCTAGGAACATGAAACCTATAAACCCTAAATAAAAAAGTTATAAATATACATGATATGTATAATAAATTTTTTATCATCCCACATATTTCAATGTTAGAAATAGTCTGTGTTGCACCATCAAAATTATTATTCATACATAATAAAATAAAACATTTGATTCCATTATCTTTACACTTTCTTCAGTTCATAGATACATTTCTTCTATTTACAAAATATTTTCTAGTTCTCTTCATCAAACCTATTAGTTTCATCCTATAAATTACTTCCATCAAACCTCCTTGAATGAAATATATATTTACATCTGTATTTTACATGTAATCACATTATGATTCCAAAATAATTAATATTATTTGGGTAGTTTTGAGGTTAAATATCAATGATAATATATCTACAAAATAAAAACCTTATTACCATTAAAACCCCTTTACCACTATCAATGTCTTGAATCTCTTATCCTCATCAACTTCTTCCATCAAATGATTAGATGAGTTTCTCCAAAGTGATCATTTCCCTTATAGATTGTTATTCAAAACCAATTAGTCATTAGACTTGAATGATGTAATCTCATCATTCTTTATTGAATCCCATTATTTTATGTCACTATGTGATGATTCATATTTTTGGAATTCTACTTTCCTTATCTCTATTGAATAAAATAAATTAATGTTATCCTTGAACCACTGAACTAGATAATTTATTTCGGTTGATCGCCTCAAATAATTTGGCTATTCTAATCTATATGGATATGATCTCTATCATCTAGAACCCTAAAAACATGTAGTCACAAATGATATTTATCTATCACTAAGCATTCCATGATATCATTCATTGGCCCCATACTAATATTTTAGTAATTTATTATTTTATATCTATGTCTTTTTCACATCCATTGTATTTACTAAGATATACTTGTACTATGATATTCAATTAATTTCAATTAGCATAATTTTCACCTTTTTATGATCCTTATATAGAACCTCCTCATTATATTGATAATCTAGATATTTGATGAATTTTCACCTATTATAATCCCTAAGGAAATATTAAATTTTTTTATATTCATATCAAATGAGAAAATAAAAATATTATTATTCTTTGATAATGACTCGATTTATAGCATCGACAGGAATATATTCAATGATTCTACAGAAATAATGATGGCTATCATAGTGATGTTTACTAGAACAAAGACCTTTAGAAGATCCTATTGGGTTTGGTGTAAGATCTATTTTCTTCATCATGTTTTGGAGATATGGAATTTCATTCACCAAATGTATGCATGGTCAATAATGTATGGAGAAAAAACAAACCATCTATATAGGTGCTTTGGTGGATAAAGTGACTACCCCTATCATGACCCATCCTCGAGGCTCGTGCCGTGACTACCTCAACCCACCTTCCATAGGCTAGGGGCTGGCGACTAGAACCTAAAGCGTAATTCCCGTTAAAAGGGAAAGGATTGCCTTTGTATAAGTAAACAATCACAATAGAGAATGCAATATAGAAAATACACAAAGTAAGTTGATTACAAAAGTAAGTTCTAGTATGTAAATGGGCCAGTATACAATCCCAGCTGAAAGAATAGTAAAAATAAGAAAGAAAGTACAATAGATGAAAAGTAAAATAGAAACCACCTAGTCGTCCTCTGGGAATCCCACCTGAAGGGTGGGTATAGATAGTCGTTTTGGTACCTCGTAACTGTCTATCTGCTCTGTGTACGTCCCTCCAGCTGGTCCACCTTCGGATACTATCCAGATCCAGAAGCCTCGACCACGATCAGTGTTGTCTATCGTATGCAACCAACACAATGTAGTGCGGGCAATGCTCATGCAGGGGTGAGTATATGATACTCAGTAGGGACCCCGAGACCCCTGAAGGTCTCCCAGAATCCATGAAGGATGAACCACAATAGAAAGGAACAACACGAAAAATCAACCAACCCTACTTAGGTATATGCCCATACATATACCTAAGTCATCAATTCCAGTATGGGAGTGACGACTCTCGTACAGTCATGACCCTAGATCTCACATCATACATGGATGTGATGAATCTCAATCACACATTGCACACGGAATCGGGGTAGGTGTTTGATATTTCGTATTTATTGTTGTGGTTGTGCTGGAGGGGGATGACATCATGACACAGTCACTATTTTCGATTGGCACAATGGATCTGATGTTTTTGATGGAGTGGTTGTGCAGGAGGCTTGATTAAGTTGCAAAGGGCCATCTCTGCCAGCACCCTCCCTTGTGTTCTGGTACCTCCATGTACAACTCCTCTCATGGCCAGATGAACAGCTAGTGAGCACCCCAACTCTATATGATTCACAAGTGACCACTAATCATAGTTTTCCGATGAAAATGCGTAGGTGCTACTCCAAAGACGATTTCCCAGCTAATGAATGATAAGGGGATCACCATATCTCACATAAAAAAGGAATCTTTAGGTTTTTGAACTGAACAATTCATCTATTCATGTTATTTTTTACTATCTGTGCCAAATCAATTATTACCTAATTATTTTGACGTTCCCATATTTGTTATTTCCATGTTTGAATAGATGCACCGAATCATGAGGCATGACCAGATGATATAAGGTACAACAAACATAATGGCATACGCATGTGATGAGTCTAATTCTTGAGATCAATTCTTCTGGGTCTCTTTGTGGCTTGGACAGAACCATAGCTCCTCTAATTAATCATGAAATTGTTCATCCTGTTCTTTTTTGAGTGCATATATTATCATAGAATGGAAATTTCAAAATTTTATACAACTAGCCTTTATTATATATTCTCATTTTACATCCTATTGTAAATATTGGTGCGAATAAAACATATGAAGAGAAGAGGAGAAAGAGTCCAGATGGAAGCATGAATCAAGACCCTATTTTGTGTTCTAGGATCTACATAGTACCCATAGTTTCCCAGCACCCTCCCCTCTGTTCTGGTCCCTCGATGTACAGCTCCTCTCATTTCCAAGTGAACAGATCATGGCACACATCTTCTTCCTGGTAGCTTATTGTTATCATTCCTTCCATTATTTCATTTCATTATGGAATCTTCTCATTGGATTGGATCCCCAACATCATTCTGTATGAATTCAGTGATTATTTTGACTATTTATTTGATCCTGATATTGTGCACAAGTGATGAAATATCTTCTACAACATTATCAAAATTGGTTCGTCAATTTTAAAATTTTTTACAATCAAAATTAAGTGGTTTCATCTATTTTTTTATGTAAGAGAGTTTCTTGAATCGGGTTAAAGTAGACTCTTGATAATCTATGAGTTGATTTTAATGGTCTCGATCAAGTATGAATGGACTCTCGAGTTTGACTACCTAGATGGTCATTGTGATTGTTGCAATGGTAGTCGAATTCGTGAGTCAACTCATGCAATCATACAGGTTTATCGATCCAGTCATCCCCTTTGAATGAACTCGGCCGAAGACTTGATTTCCTGTAGAATTGGATTCAAACATGTAGACTCAGAGTGAAATTGCGCACTCGGGCAGAATCACCACTTCGATCGGGTGAGATACCATTTTAATAAATTTCAATCTTGAGGGTTTTTAGTTGGCTTCAACCTAACGCACCACGCATTGTTGAGGGTTCAATTTCATCCCCACTACTCTGAATTCGATTGCACCCATATCTCTCTGCTCCTCCATCTCACCCACATTTGTCTCTTCCGATAGTGCATCACACGGCACAAACCATCCACACCCACCACTCGCTCGACCTCACATCACAAATTCATAGTCACACACTCTGATGACACTCGACCTCACATCTTATATGGGAGTGACACCCACATATTGTTGGAGAAACATCATGACTCAACTTCAATCATTTTTTATAAACATCATTTTCTTTTGAAAACATTGAATCAAGAAATTATAAGGAAGAACCATCTCCTACTAGTCCTGATCGAAATTCTGATAGGGTAGCAATGAATCATGTGAAATCTAGTCTTATAGAATAGGATGGTAATCCCATAACGAATAAGAGTGTTACTAGGTATGGCATTACATAAACCCTCATATCGTTGGGGTGAAGGCTCGTGCGGCTCATGAGAAGAAGGAACCCACATGAGGAAGTTGGTCCTTAAAAATATGGTATCTTGACAATGGTAGATGGTAAGAAAGTTGGGATGAATGTGTCCAATGGAACTACTTTTAATGATTCTTATAGTGGCAATGAGAACAAGCATAATACTATTACTCAAATGGGATTTAATTCTGAAAATGTGGTTATTTCTATCAGGGAATATATTTTGGGTTCCCAACATCACCTAGCTAAGGCTAGGAATGCAATTGGTTCCTCCTAAGAGACATCATAGATCTGGAAAAAAATCAAGAATGACTTATTCTCCATGATCGACTCTCTTAGTGGCCCTAATTTTGGTGATTTATATATAGTCTCATTAAATAGTGTGATAGAGTTGATGATGATTTCAGATCGAGGATGGAAATTTCCATACCTACTCTAGAAAAAAATTATACAATGCCTTACTCATAGAAGCTCAATCCAGAAGTTTGGGAAAATGCTTCATCTGAGGCTGACCCGACCATAAAGGAAGCACCTCCAGATTTGGTTCACAATGAAATTTCATCATCTAAAGAGGCTCTGAATTCTATGGACGTGTAGTCATCCTACCTCCACCACCACTAGGGTACAACTGGGAAGGGTATTCCGAGCTCGTACACATGGTTCGCAGGCATGTACTGTAGCCGTAGGTGGTTATGTATTTATTTAGTGAAAATGAAACATTAGAGAGTCCTGTAGGAAAAGTTTTTACACTAGGTTAGTTTATTTTTTCTTCTTTTCCATTATAATCTGAGTTTTTGAAAATTTCAGCATTTCTTTACCATGATAGGTGCTTAAAGAGATCAGCAGGAACCTAAATATCATGTAGATCAGGCTGGAGTAATACTTATTATATCTCCTTGGAGTGTGATTCTTTACCCGTCCTCTAAGGGAAAACTCCAATCCAAGCCTATGCCAATTTCATGAGGATATTCCATGACAGATTCAAAGACAACATGGGAGCCATTATCGTGGTATGATTCAAATGTGGATATTTTGGTTTTGTTTCTTATTTAGTGAAATGGTTGCTGGGTATCTCATTTTATGATGGTATCATAAGAAATCCTAGTGGGGACTAGACCTTATTGGGAACATAGATATCTATCATATCCCAAAAACAATATAACTTGGAGATTTCTTGGAATTGGGGAATTCAAATGCAATGACATGGTAAAAAAGGCTAGAATATCACTCTTTTCCATGGTTTTGTGATGAAATGCATCAGAAAAAAATTAACCTGTCAAGACTAGAATCTCAATATTTTCAATAAAAGTATATGCTACATTCAGTAAATGAACTTGCAGTAGCAGAAGGGGAGAATGACTGTTGGGGTCCCGAGCATCATCCTTTGAGTTCACTGGTGATAATATTGGTGCATTTGTTAAATACTAAAATGGCTATGACCAATTTACAATTGGTAACCACCTTTGTACAAATATTGGTATTTTAATTATTTAGAACCATTAAATACTTAAATGGTCATTCCCAAGTTACTATTGGTAATCACTAGTGATTATATTAGTGCATCAGTTAAATATTTAATTTTTTTGTTATTTATTAACTTTATATATTGACGCCAAAGTGATATTTCTGGTGTAGGTGTTGAATAATTATATCTCTTTATTGAGTTTTATAATTATTTTTATTTTATTCCTTGGTGGGATCCCCACCATTTCCCTTTGTGAATTAATTGATTATCTTGACTATTTATTTGATCCAGATGTTGGTGCACATGTGAGGAAATATCTTCTTCATCCATAGACAAATTGGTGCATCAATCTTGAAATTTTTAACAGTCACCATAATGTGGTATAATCTGGTACGGTGGTTTTGGATTTGGTTGAAGTATACTCTTACGTGTCTATGATTCAAGTCTACGAGTTGAGTGCACTGGTCTCAAACGAGTCTGAGTGGACTCTCGAGTTTGACTACCTTGATTGTTGGAATACTGATTCCATCATTGATATAAATATGCAGGTGCCCAATGTGGGATTATAATCTAGGTCGTGTGATCGTCTCAGCTGTCTAAAATGTTTCTCCCAACCATCTGATCGTTCGATCAATTTCTGAAGATTCATCTGATTTTATCTACACGTCGTCTTCTTCCCCGAGTCAACCCCAAATCACCTGCTCATAGAGATCTCCATACCATGACATCGGTTTTCTCTATCCATGCTTATGAGCATTATTTGTTCATTTTGTCCTTACATTATGATCAAAATCTAAAGCAACTCAGTTTTCATAATAAAACGAACAACAAACAGAAGCAATGCAGCATATAACCTAATCGCGAAACATAGCGGTGGAAATGGTTATGCTATATTAACGCAGATTACATCTAGGAGTACATGTAAATAAAGATCACATTACAGAGTAGGAGGAAACACAGATTTCATTACAGGGTAGGAGGAAATGATAATTACATTACACGTTACAAGGAAACAAAGATTACATTACTAGGTATGAGGAAGAAAAGATTACATTATAGGGTTGGAGAAAACAAATTGAACAGGTCATAATATAATTACTAAATCCTTAATCGGAAACACGAGGCACCTCCAATTCATGAAAATTGTGAACCTGCTGTTCAATATGTGGGAACCTGCGGCAAAGCTAGCGCCCAACACTGATCTATATTTGGTGCATGCTTCGCCGCAGGTTCCTGCGTATTGGAGAGCAGGTGCACAATTTGCAAGAGTTGGATGTGCCTCATGTAGTCTATTAAGGATTTAGTTGTTATATTATGACTCATTCTATTTTTTTCCTCCAACCTTCTAATTTAATCTTTGTTTCCTCCCACCTCGTAATATAATCTTTGTTTCCTCCTACCGTGTAGTGTAATATCCGGTTCCTCCTACCCCGTAATGTAATCATTGTTTCCTCCTACCATGTAATGTAATCTTTGATTACTTGTACTTCGTGATGTAATCTGCGTTAAAATTGCTTAACCATTTCCACCGCTCTGTTTCGCGACTACATTATATGCTGCAATGCTTCCGTTTTTTGTTCGTTTTATCATGAAAACTATGTTTCTTTAGATTTCGATCATAATGTAATAGAGACAATGATCAAATAAAGCTCAGAAGCATGGCTGGATAAAACCAACATCGTGGCTTAGAGATCTCGTTGAGAAGGTTCATTGAGGTTGACTCTGGGAAGAAGACAACATGCAGATAATATCAGATGGATCATTATAAATTGATCGAACGATCGGACGGTTGGGAGAAACATTTCGGATAGCTGAGACGATCACACAACCCATATTGTAATCCCATATATCGCATGTTTGAGGCTTTTCCGTAGCCACAATGAACCACAAAAATCTTCTCCCACATCGAAATTAATTCCTATTACGCTACTCCTTTATAACACAAGGGACATCCTTATAGATGAATTCTTAGTAACAGAAAACCTATGTCTACTCATAAAAATTCTTGTTCCGTGCTCTACCACTGAATCCTTCTGCCTTTGCACACCATGGGAACCATACTAACTTATTGCTTCTTGGGGTCGGATGACCAAATCGTTTAACCATCCTTCATACAACAAAACTAATAAAGCCAAATTCAGAACAAGATTCAATTTCAACCATACTCAATCATTCTTCATACAACATAACTAAAATTTTTCTTTCTTCCACTACCTCTGCATGCGCTCCCTATGAGCACACTAGCCACTCTCTTCCACGGCCAATCAATAATGGATGACTAGGGTTCGACCACCCACCTATGTAGTGTCAACAATCCCCCATGAGCACACTTGTCACTATATTCCACTTCCTCTACAAGATCTCCCTACTGGACCTTTTATTACAATCAAACTATGAAAAAAAACAAATATTTCATATCAAGTCAAATTCACACTTAGATTCAATATCAAATATACACAATAATTCTCCATAAAACATAACTAATATTTCTTCCATTGTTCCTCTGAAACTACATATGCTCCCTATGAGCACACTAGCCACTCTCTTCCTCAACCCAACCTTAATGGTAGGCTAGGGGTCAACTTCCCACCTAAGTAGTGTTGACATGCCCCTTTTCTATAGGTCCTTTTTTCCATTTGAACAATTAAAAAAACATATATTTCTTATAACGCAAAATTCACACTATGATTCCATGCCATGAATTCACATCCCCTTTATGACAAAACATTCTTTCGGTATATACTCATACTTCTTATTGTGTGTTGAATCCTTCTTTATAGTAGCATTATTAATAATAGACGTTACTGGTTCTTTTACTTTATTCTTCACTTGTTCTATTTGTTTGGGAAACCACCTAATGTATTTTTCAGCAGTATTCCATGAAATTATGAACCTTCCACACAAATCTTCAGCAATCATAGGTTCTTCCTTTTTAAACAACCTCTCATGAAATTCATAATTTTCATCTTGGATTTCAACCATCAAATCAACCTTTTTATTTGTTTCTGTGATTGATTTAATTTTCTAAATCATCTTGATTCCAGTAGAATTTCTATTTATAACATGTTTGTGAATGTCCATTATGTGAACTCTTCTTCCATAGTAGATGCACCTTTTCTTTTGCATTCCATTCATATCAGTATTATTCATGGGTGTAGGTTTCTCCTCAATTTTCTTATCTCTCCTCTCTATCTCAAAAAACAAAGAAGCCTTTTCTACTTTTTTTCTTTTCCTCTGCATATGTTTTGGAATTGTCATCAAATCAAAATATGCATAGTGCAGGGTTAGTACGTAGCAACACTCATTATAATTGTTACCACTCCTCTTGCAATAATCATAGAGGTATTCTATGAACTCAAATCTATTCATGAAAGATAAACTATTATTCGTCTGTGAATTATGATTAAATTCTGTAGGATTTCTCTTCTCATCAGATCTACTATGCCTTAACACTGGCCTGTTATAGTTATCATGAATTGAAAAATTATGACAAGATTCAATGTCCTGAAGCCCAAATTTTAAACTACACCCACACTATCCAATAAATCTTGATTTATTCTTCTTTGTTACAATTATGTTAGTTTTGGAATCTTTTCATTTTTTTATAGTATGATTTTTCATCTGATCTCCTTGAAGGGAACTAGAATTAATAATCTTCTTCATATCCACATTTGATGATATAGTAGATTTTCTATCAGTCTTCTTCACCCATGATTGTTTAGAATTCTTTTTGGAACCCCTACTTATAGATGAAACAATATTAGTACAAATAAAATATTCTGGATCAAGTTTTACCTGATTCAATGATCATTCAACTGATTTATCTTTATATAATATCAGAATCATTTTTCCTTTTGAATGTGTTTTGTCCGAAATAGGAATCCTTTCAAAATTACACCCGGATGATTTTCTGATCTCAGCATTATATAAATATTCATCATGAATGATCTGTATATTTCTCAACATGACCTCCAACTCATTATATTTCAGATTTAGATATTTCTTATAGTCTTTATGTGATTTAAAAATATCTTCATATTCATTCATATTTTTCAAATTCACTTTCATTTCAATACATTTCTTGTTGGGAAAATTTTTATCATCCTCAACAATTTTCAGTTTTCCATGCCATTGACTCTTCATATTATAAACTCGATCATCATGAATTTGATTTTATATCATTTGACAATTATTCAACTTTTCAATTATATTTATCATATCCTCTAGATGGGATTCATTAACAATTATAGTGGTTCTGTGTAATTTATCCAATGCACGGATCACTTTTGTATGAACTACCATAGTCACATCCTTCTCACAATCATTCCTTTATAATTCATCTTCAATAAAAGTGATGTTTTCATTGCATTTAAATTTAAACACTTAATTTTATTATTCAACTAGGATGAATCTCCCATCCTTGAATTCAATTTACAAATGAGATTCCTTGATATTCATGGTGTCTTTATATGATTCCTCAAGACTATTAATCATCTCATTACGGACCTTCTTAGTTACTCCTTTCTCACATATTTATTTTCAATTGTTCTTCAACCTATGATAAATGTTTATTGAAATGTGATATAGTTTCTTCTTTGGAATCAATAACATGTGAGAGTAGTTTACATCCTTGAAAAAAAATTCTAACTCTTAATCCATTTCCTCATCTATTTTCTCAATATATGAATTTTCACCATATAGTCCCTTAATAAAAGAAAATATGTAGGTGAAAACATTAATCGGAACATTCTGAAGATATTTTTGGATTTTTGAATAAAAATCACTGAGTGATTCAATAAATTCTTCTTTTTACTACATGAAAAATACACATCAAAAGGATATTTATCACCTAATTTAATAAATACTAATGATAGCCTACCATTATGACTATATCCAGACTATGATAAACCATCTTTCATCTTCAATTTCATTCTTAGTTTCTTGCCTCTTCTTTCATTATGTTATTCAAGGTTTTTTTAGAGACCACCATGTTGGCATTGACAGAGATAGAAAATGAACATACCATCTGAAACAACTCTTTAAGTTCTTTGAACTGAAATATTCACATCATATAATTCTGATACAAATAACTGGAACAATGAGATAGATCCAATAAAAGGTTTAACCTATTCTCTCATGCCAATTGAAGTGTCCATTGGATCATGAAAGTACACTGAGGGGGGGGGTTAATTAGTGTACAAAAATTTTACCAATATTTCATTTCTTCTATCTCTTAACCTTTTTTTATTTGAACCTCTACACTTGTTTTAATGAATGGATCTTTCTTGTTTACTACCAAAATTATACTACATGAAATAAAGAATGTAAATGTATGAAAACAAAGAAAATTTTTACAAGGTTCGCCCCCATGATAGGTGATTATATCCTTTATGTGTTCGGGATGATTCGAGACACATATTATCCACTAGAAATCAATCAAAAATTACAAGTGGGTCGATCAGGTATCACCCCCAAAACCAAGGTGGGTAGGTATGAACCATTGCCAAAATTATATTTAAATCCCACCAATGATCATTATATTGGACCCCACCATTGTTCTAAAAATTAAATGACTGAAAACAATGACAAATATTACAATATCTTCAAGCGGTCACTATAATACAAAATTGATCCTCCACTTCAAGCCACTAAAATAAATCCATTCTACACTATCTCACTACAACAGAATATTTACGATTCCTAGTGAATATAATCGACAACACAACATTCATGTCGTTTAAATATGCTCTCCTAAATTAGTTTAATTTATCACTTCAACGTCATGTCATTGCAATATCAGAATGAACAGCTAAAGATACATCAATGAACTATAAATCATCTTATTCATTGCTTCACTAAAAAATATTGATTAATCTCAACTCAATTATTACACCCAATAACATAGTGTGTTCTCCATGAATGCAATTATCATCATCCCATGCAGATATTTATTGCATGTAATTATCCCAACTATTTCTATGTCTTCTTTGTGAAACAAATTTCACAACAATAAACATTTTCTTGATCTTCTTTGTGAAATAACACAATGATAAAAAATACATGCAAATATTATTCTCAAATTAATCACCTTCAAACATTCATACATTCATTATTTCATGTCCATGCATACTTACACATATTTTTACAAATAACCCATACCGGCTGCAAAATTATTCATGTTATTATATAACCACATATTTATGAGCTTACTCACCATCTTCACACACACATTGAATATACAATAGTGTCCAATTTTATGTTTTTTTGCACACACAACGTGTATGAACATACAAAATCTTTGTTTCTCCATATCTTCAATTCTAAAGTCATAACATGTGCATGGGAATGCATATGCACACATTCACTATTCAATGTATATCATGAAAATGAAAACTGGCTTCTCAGATAATGATCTTATGTGTGTGGACATCTCCTTCAAACTCACTATAGTTCTACCTTCATGTATGAAAACCTGAATGGGTTTTGGTTGTTAGTGTGTGCAAGTATTTGCGCACAGGTGTGTGTGAATCTCATTATATACTTTATAATTAATAATGAATGAACTGGAACCTTCTTCATGGAAGACAAGTGGGCACAAATTCTTACTTATTTTCACAAACCAGGGAAAATATAGATAAATCAACCTACTGTTAATGCGGTGAACACTTCCTCATTATGTGTTATCTCTTTATATTTTCATTGAGTCCGATGTTTCCTAAAAGTGGATTCTAATCCCACTATGCCACCTGTCAATATGATGAACACTTCACCATCATGGGATCTCTCTTTATATGTGCACGAAGTCTGTTATTTCATGTATGTAGTTGTTGAGTATGTTATTCCACCTATCAATGTGGTGAACACTTCTCCTTTATCGATTTTTGTGATGAACCAACCCCCGGGGCCCGTGATGTGACTACCCCAATCCCACCTTTTATAGGCTAGGGGCTGGCGACTGGCACTGAAAAATATACTCTCTAAAACGAGAAGAAATTTTCATTAATCCTGAACAAACACAGGTTCTAAGAACACAAAAAGACGCAACTGTGATTTAGATTGTTGTAGTAAAAGAGTGTTGAATGTAAAAGGGTCTGGAAAAGAAGCCCAAATGTAAGAGTACGAGTACAACTAATAGAAAAATACAACTGAAAAATGTAAAATAGCTACTGGTTCATCCTCCGAGGATTCTACCTGAATGGTAGGTACAGTTCACCTCCTCAGCACTCCTCATCCGTCCGTCTCCTCCGGGTCACGTCACGTCAAATGGTCCACCTATGAGCATCATCCAGTCCTGACTCCCTCAGCCTCGAACAATATTTTTTTTCATTTTCACCAGACACAACAAGGTGTGGGAGAAGTCTATGCAGAGGTGGGTATAACAATACTCATTAGGGACCTCGAGACTCTCATAGGTCTCCTAGAGCTCCACAAAGGAAAGACCAAAAAGCAAGACCTCAATCTCAAAGCACGAAGCAATAATCATAAACTCTACTTAGGTATATGCCCATAAATATACCTAATTTTTCAAGACATACTCATCTCAAACATGAGGGATGAATACCACAAAGGTAACCCCACAAAGATAGTTCCACGAAGGTAAAAGTACCACACATGTATCACCAAGAAGATATTACCATGAAGGTTAAAGTACCAGACATGTATCACCATGAAGAATGTACCACGAAGGTTGATGTACCACACAGGTATCACCACGAATATAGTACCATGAATGTAAAAGTACCACACATGTATCACCATGAAGAATGTACCATGAAGGTAAAATTCAGAGTTCAATAGAGTCTCAGCTCAAACTAGGTTTTCAGTGAAGTATAGAAGTACATATGATTTTCATGAATCTAGATATTCTTATTCTACCAAGAGGAACGGTTGCTGATTATACAGGGTATGACCCACACAGGATCGATAGGTACCAACCCCCACAATGACCCACATAGGATCTCACCCAGAAAAGATTGGTATGTGCTGACCCACACAGGATCCCTGAGCAATGACCCACATAGTATCTGACCCACATAGGATCGCTATGAATGCTTATATCCAGTCACAGATTCTCCAGTCCTAGGATCTAGTAACATTCCCATTCAAAACTTCGAACACCTCTACTATTGGAGAACTCATCCTCTAACGAGTACAGTGGGCCTGCCAAATTGCACAGAGGCACTTCACACTATCCTTGGACTGTTGAGGTACTCCTCATATCGAGTATCATGGGTCTTCCGTGTCACACATAGGAGCTACCCATTGTGGGTGTGCTCTTCAGAAATAGGCGCTCCCCACTGTGGGTCTTCCGCGTCACATAGAGGTGCTCCCCACTAGGCCTATCGAGTCACTCCGAGTCGAAATGGTCAACAGTTTTCAAGTCTCAACCAGTCGCATGGTTCCATATGTAGCGCGTTTGGGAGAACCGCTCCCCAAGCCATATATCATACCTCAACCACCCCGAATTCCCATGAAGAAGTATCCCAAAGGTCTGTCACATCAAATGAGACACAAAAAAAATAGATGACGTATCAATCGGGCACCCGGGCTATATGTTATTATCATTTTCACTACGAGGGACATGTTGGCTTCAGGGATCGATCCAACCCAGTCATACTACAACTTTATCGAAAATAAAGTGGATTGTACCAAAAAGTGTCATCTCGATCCAAGGATTCTGGTGTCATAGGCGGTTTGTCAAATGAATGGCTAGTTCTCATGTTATGGCCACAAAGGAATATCTAGGTCCAGATGATCCCAGGTCTGGTCCGACCAGGCCTGGTTCAGGACTATCATGGTTGGCCAGGGTTGCGGTGGGCCTGGCCTACTGGGCCACGGTCTGAATCGACCCGCGAAGGGGACAACCTGACCTGGCCCGTTGAGTGCGACCTGGTGGCGCGATCCACATGATCTGCTGCTAAAGGGGGAGCTTCCCCCTTCTGTTCGGAATGGCCACATGCATCGACTTTAGGAGAATCCAAGGCACTGCGGGACCTGAGCGGGTCCCGCCAAACCGCAATGGTCGGCCAGTGTTCTGGTTGGTCCCCCTCCCAGTGGTGCGGTCGTGCGTTACTTCTTCACCGCGGATGCACGACCGACCGCTCTTTGGCCACCACCGCTGCCTAATGCTCGACTCGCAGCGCAGACATTCGCCGCCACTCCGCCATGCGGCCTGCCGGATGTCGGCCTCTACACTGCCCCACCGCGGCCGACGGGCCGCGACATCCTCATCATTCTGCTGCGTAGACGCGTACCGCCCTTCCTTCCTCGCGGCCAATTGTGTACCACCCGCTGCCTTCTTCCATGAGCCATTGAGGCATCATTCCAAGTCTGAAAAATAAAACTATCTCATATTCATGATCCTTGATTCGATGGCTCTGCATCCATATGTCACACTTGGAAGAACTCCGTGTTTCTAGCATCAATAAAAAAACTGACGTTGAAGAACTCTCGATGAATGAAAGATAAGAGTCAAGGTATATGTGCGGGACGATGACCATGTTAGTTTGGAAATCATCATTGTGAAACCAGAATATGATGAATCGAAAAATAAATTCAATCATATATAAATACCCTACCTCAATTCTCCATTGGAGGTGGCGCGATGAAGGAGATGAAGATGGTGAAGTCGTTAACGTCTGTCTCTCCCGCAACATGCTCCAAATTCGGTTCCTTGTTCATGATCCTGAGAGTGTTCTTCATTGGAAGGGTTATTCATTTGGAGGATGTTTCTCCAAAGGCTCTTCATTTCCAAACCCTTTCCCAGTAAGAGGTTTGGTGCCAAATTAATAGGTTAAGATTTAATATTGTCACATCAATGAGGAGCTCCAATGAGTTAACAACTTGATTCATTAATTCAGAATTAATTAATCCTATTAAATAAAGATGAAAGTTGTTTCAACTTCTGTCTAACTGGGAATTTAATGCCCAAAATTAAATGCTCGAACACCATCGTGTGGTCTCCACCTTCATGATTCAAATGGGATATTTCAATTTCAATAATAAAATGAATCATGATTATTTTATTTTCTCACACGAAAAGTCCAAAAACTAATTTCCACCAACGACCTACTACGGCCGAGGTGAAGGTTTCCTTAAGAAAATACCGGCACTGCATGTTCAACAGTTTCCTCAGATTTCAATTACAGGCACCAGTTCAAATGGGAAATAATGCCGCTCGCGCGTTTACTAAAAATACCAAAAAAATGATCAAAAAATTATGAACAGTCACCCTCGACTCACGTCGGTCGATGTTAGGCTCTGTCTAAGTGAATCACACCCCAACGAACCCAACGATACTCTCGGATTTCACATCCGAGTTACCGTTTAAACATTATAGATTTTACAATAAAATAATTGTCACTTAATTTTTTTATTTATGACAAAAAACTAACTCTCACTGGTGGGCTGCCGACCAATTTTAGTATCTTCCTAAAGAAAGAGTACCCTCACAAGCATATCAGTGGTCTTAGATTTTTAATCTGAGTTACTTTTTGTGATTTATAAGAATTTGAAAAATAAAATAACATTATTTAATTATTTTATTAACTCTTATGTCACTTTTGGGTTTTCTCACAGGAGGCCCGCACCGACTAAACTTAAGTCACGCTTAGGGTAAACCAGCCATCTTGAGCACAACAGTGCCCTTGGATTTCTGATCAGGGTAACTGTTTATGTTTTATTCCACTTTTTCAGGAAAACTTCTTATGCTTGCTAATTAAATATTAACAAAACTTCTATGGAACATTCCGGCCACTCGGGACCTTGGAATCGCATGCCGTCAGATTTCGCGGTCTCAAAATAATTCCATATAACTAAAAAAATATTTGGAATTTCTGGGACATTACAGTTCTGTCTTTATCTATGAATTGACTAAACTATTTCATGAATCCATATGCTGAGTTATCAAGTCCCACTCTTGTTCCAATGTCAGAGAATCCATGACTAAAAGCGGTGACATGGGAAGAAGCTCAATGATCACCTCAAACTAGAAAATTATTGGAAACTAGATTCCTGAACCTAGGGTGGATAGAACCATTACAAACTTAAATTTAAATTGGTACGCTGATGGCGGGGAAGAGAGAGTGAAGACCAAATAGTGGGATGGAGTATACCAGTTCCTCAGATGATAGGAATGATGGTGGAGGGATATGTTATATTAAAGAAAAATAATTATACCCTTTCTGATATTGGAGGTGACTGAAATCTAAATATGTGTGTATTGCTATTTTATAAAATCTGTTTTACAAATATGTCGGTATTTTTGTAGTGATTATTTGAGTATATGTGGACATACTTGTATTAATTCACTAGTTTTTACCGTGTATTGGATAGTGGGTATGGGATGAGGGAGAGGTGGAGTTAGGTCATCTTTTTGGATTTTTAGTTTAAGGATTTCATTAATATATTATATCATGTTCTATTTTTTTCTCCTACCGAGTATTGTAATCATCATTAATATAGATTAACTATTTTAAAAATGAACTAGTTATTATATTATATCTCGTTCTCCCCCTCCTACTATTTTTTTTATTTTTCATATGGATGTTTTTTTTTCATTACATATGTTCTTTTGGTGCACCCCCACTAGCATGGGCTGGTGGTGGTTCCACATGGACCGTTGAATTACTTGGGTAGCATGGAAGTTGTGTCACATCAGACTTCATTGAGATCCTCCTTCATTCAGGCTTCGAATATTCCATATTATCCATGAAATGGATTTATGGGGG
This sequence comes from Viscum album, assembly GCA_963277665.1. Taxonomy (NCBI): domain Eukaryota; kingdom Viridiplantae; phylum Streptophyta; class Magnoliopsida; order Santalales; family Viscaceae; genus Viscum; species Viscum album. Next base: position 1,585,976,217 of record OY728151.1, on the reverse strand, counting down.
ATAAATAAACCTCCTGAGATGGTCCATGGAGTTTGGGTCCTTTAACAGTAGACAATGGATTGATTTCGAGCTTCTAGGGAGGCATAGATGGTGATCTATGGGGTTGGAGCGGTGCCAGAGTCGTCAAGGGGTGACTGTGAGTGGTGGAGGATGACAACATTATGTGTCCAAGGAATGGGGGACAGGAGACATGCGAGACGATGTTATACCAGTTAAAATTGAACATTGGACCAATTATTTTATCCCACATTGAAATGGAAAATGGGGACATGGTGGTTTATTATTCAAGGCACAGGTAGGTCCTTACCAATATGTCCATCGGTAATGACCTATAACATCAGCATCAATGAATAGATACATCTCGCATGACCTCTCATTTATCTTTCTTTCCCAAAGTATGTCTATATCTTCTATATAGAACTCAATATATATATATATATATATATATATATTTCAATCTACTTCAATGTTTAATTTCTGATAATTTGATAAAACAAAAAATTTCCCTACAACCTTCATGAATAAGATTTAATGATGACTCTCCCTACTCTAGATCCAATCACCTCATGTTGGTTTGCATGGTTCAAATAATAATTATGAAGTCTTATAAAACTCCAAATACAAATACATTGTTTTTGTATCAATTTAAATCCACTTCAACTTTTCAGTTTTAATTTCCCATAATATTATAATGTAATGAATTCCGTGTTCATATTCATTAAAAATCCATTTATCCCCATTAAAAATTTATAAAGACATTAGAGAGGCATCCCAAACCCCTCAATGAATCATATTTAATGGTCACTATCCCATCTTGAGCTCGTTTCACCTCAGGTTGCCTTTGGTCATTTAAAATAATAATCACGAAGTTTAAATAAAACATCAAATAAAAAGACATCATTTTTATCAATTTAAATTAATTTCAATGTTTTAGTTTTAATTACCTAAAATATGACAAAAAAATAATTTTAAGTTCATATTCATTAAAAAGACATTTATAATAATTGAGAATTTCTAATGGAATGGGAGGGTCATCCCAAACACCTCCACGATCATGGATTAATATTGGATCTCCCGAATCGAGCTTGGTTCACATCATGTCGGCTTGGATGGTTCAAATAATAATCAAAAACTCTAAATAGAATTCCAAATATTAATACATCATTTTATTATCAATTTAAATAATCTTCAATGTTTTAGTATCAATTTCACATAATGTGATGAAACAAATATATTCATGTTCATATTCATTAAAAATCCATTTAAAATCATTGAAAATTTGTTAAAGTCATGGGATGGTGTCCCAAATGCCTCCATGGAAAGGACTTAATGCTGGATCACCCAACTCGAGCTCGGTTCAACTCATGGTGGCATTACCATTTCGAACAATAATCTTTATTTCTAAATAAAATTTCAAATAGAAATACATTGTTTTTTTAAACAATTTATATCAACATCAATCAATCAGTTTTAGTTTCCCATAATTTTGTAAAATAAATAATTTTCCGTTCGTATTCATTAAAAATCCATTTGAAAATTTTAAAATTTTATAAAGGTGTGGGAAGGGTATCCCAAATACCTCCATGAACGATATTTAATATTGGATCACCCCGGTAATGCTCAGTTCTCCTCATGTTTTCTTCCCTGATTCAAATAATAATAATTTAGTCGAAATAAAATTCAAATTAAAAATACAATGTTTTTTATAAATTTAAATAAACTTCAATGTTTGAGTTGTAATTTTCCCTAATTTGATAAAATAAATAATTTAATGATCATATTCATTTAAAATCCATTTAGAATCATTGAAATTTCTAAATTCATGGGAGGGGCATCTCAAATTTCTCTATGCAATGGATTTAATGCTAGCTCTTCCAGATCGATCTCGGTTCACCTCATTATGTCTTGGATAGTGAAAATAATAATCATGTAGTCTAAATAAAATTCTAATTACAAATACATTATTTTTTATTACTTTAAATAAATTTCAATGTTTCGGTTTTAATTTCTCTTAATTTGATAAAAAAAATAATTTAATGTTAATATTAATTAAAAATCGATTTCAAATAATTGAAAATTTCTAAAGGCATAGGAGGGGAATCCCAAATGCCTTGATGCATCAGATTTAATGATGGATCTCTCAATTTGGGCTCAGTACACCTCAATATGGCTTGTCTAATTAAAACAATAATCATGAAGTCTAAATAAAATTCCAAATACAAATAAATCATTTTTATCAATTTAAATAAACGTTAATGTTTCTATTGCAATTTCACATAATTTGATAATAAATAATCATATGTTCGTATTCATTAAAAATCCATTTAAAATAATTGAAAATTTTTAAAGAGTTTGTAGGGAATCACAAATGTCAATATGTATGGGATTTAATGCTAGCTCCCCTGACTTATGATCAGTTTTCCGTATTTCAGCTGATTATAATTTGGGTGAGATGAAATTTTGTATTCATCAATTATAAAGACACAGAATTTTCCAGGAATTTTTTTTTAATTCTTTTGAATTTTACGAGTCTGTATCTTCTGACAGCACTTGATTCTGAAGCCCGGTGTGCCCGGATGCAATTGTTGAAGTTCTGTTCGGATACATTCAGTGAACGTACGTGTGGGTTTTTCTATATTTTGAACCGGTGCTCGGAATTGAAATCTGAGGACACCGATGAACTCGCATCGCCGGTATTTGCCTAAGGGGACCTTTACCGAAGTTGCGTTTTGATTGAAGGAGAGGTTATTTTGTGGTTGTTTTTAAATAAATAAATAAAAATATGTGTTATATATTTTTATTTGTGGAAGGTGGTTATTTTCCTCCTAAGTGGAGTTAAAGGTGGGGCCCACACACACATAACCTCCCATGAGAGGATAATTGTGGGGTGGGTCCCACACATTCCCAAAACTCTTGAACTCCCCATCACTCTCTTGAACTTCCCAAAACTCTCCCCTTTATCAATTTCTGCGAAAACTCCCCCTAAATTAATTATGATCTCCCCACTTTCCCCTCTACATTTAATTCTATGAAAACACTTTTAATTAATGAATGGAAACACAATTTATTAATTAAAGTGTTTTGAAATTTGAATTACATTTGTTAATAAATTAATAGCCTTGGCTATTATTTTATTTTGGGGCTTTTGTTGTGTTGGGAGAATCTGGAGGATGCTTTGGATAAATAGAAAAGAACACCACCCTCTCTTACAAAGAACGTGAAGTCACCGACAACGTGCCTTTTCTTCTTCATCCTATATGTCAAGTGAGGATACACTTTCATGAGGAACGTAGCCAACGACGACGGCTATTCCTCTGACGTCAACGAAATCGACACTGTTCTTCTGCGACGTCTGACCACCGCGACGTTCGTCTTCCGCGGTTCGACGACGTGTGACGTCTTTGCGAGGTAGGGGTTGTTTTTTATAATTCTATTTAGGGGAATTATACCCTCAATATTTGGCGATTAATTGTTGTGTGATTATTTGAACCACTAACGCGGTGGGTATGGACTAACAAAAAAGTCCAGACCCTTCACAGTAATGTTATTGATGCGGGGATTGATGGGAGATGATGAAATGGGACCGCAATAGCGATTTGAAGTAGTCCTAGTGTAGATCGGGTCCCGGGAGAGCCATTGGCGCGGAATGTGGGTGAAACGGACAATCGGAGCACGTCCGGTGGTCCGTGAAAGGCGGTGGCAGCGCGCCACTAGAGCAGTCCACCACGGCTGAGGCGCGACAGTGGAGGAAGATCGGATTGGGTTTGTCGTTCTGGAGATGGAGGGGCGCGGCTTAATGTAGGGCCAGCTGGGGGAGGTCACGCCCTCCCCGATCGACCGCTGGTCGAGCCCAGGCCCCCCCCCCCCAGTCGGGCCGGGGCAGGCTACGCGAACCAGGCCACGCTCAGTCGGGCCGGGCTGCACCCAACCAGGCCGGACCGGGAACCGGGTCAGGCCGACCCGGTTCGGACCGACCCAGGGTGGGTTGGGTCGAGTCGGACAGGGCCCAGACCCCCCTTTTTCGGACCATATTTGTTTAAATACCCGTAACATGAGCTACCAAACTCCGATCGACACACCGTTAGTTGTGTAGGATTCCTTGGAACGAGAAAGTTGTTTCAGTATATTACACTCAAGGTTTCAGTGAAATTTATGTATGGCTAGGTTGGTTCGAACCTAAAACCACCCGGTCCCTCAGAGCAGAAACACATATAACATAAGGACCAGACGTCCGATTGATGTTCCTTTAATTACGATGGATTCCTTATGATGATATGGTTCTTTTGGCATACTCCACTTGAGACTTGGATACAATTGGTGTACCATCGGGTTGGTTTAGCTTAAAAACAAATCGGGCCCCTAGAATGGAAAAGCCAATAATTCTCAGGCCAGAAATCCTTTTGACCAACCCTCAACTTCGTTGGTAATCTCATAGAGGAACGGTTCATTTGAGTATACCCCATGGGAGTTCGGGGTACAATTGAGATATGGTTGGGTTGTTTCATACATGAAACCAACTGGGCCCCCAGGATTAAAAGGATAATAACTCATAGACCGGGCATCCGATTGATGTGTCGTCTATTGCGTTGAGACATCTATGACAAGACAGTCCTTTGAGATACATCCACATGAGATTACATGAGACATGGAAATATTAATCTGTAGCTCATGGAGCTAATCCTCCCAGAGAGGAGCATACGGAGTACGAAGACCTTGTAGGTGGATGAGACCTGATGACTATTTGTCCGATTTGATTCTGAGTGACTTGACCAGCCCAGTGGGGAGCACTGCTGTGATGGGGCGACATACCAATGGCGGAGGAGCGCAACTTTTTTGGGGAGGCATACCCACAGTAATCGACAAGAGGAGTACCTCTATAATCTATTGGGGGGAGCGCTATGGCGTTGGGGCGGCAGACCCAACGCGGGGAGAAATAATGTATTGGGGTGGCAGTCCCACGGTACTCGATAGAGGAGGAGAACCTCAGTAGTCTATGGTTTGTGATTAGTGCCTCATAGTCGCGACATGACTACTGTACTCGACAGAGGGGGAGTTCTCAAGCATCTGTGGTTTCGACATCATGAATGAAAATCCTGGTTTTTGATGAGTCAATGACCTTGGTGTTTTCCTAATGATTGAGATGGGTTACTTGAAAACTTATATATATATATATGGGAATATAAATTGGTAAAGGTTATCGGTCTAGATCATTCTTTGTGGTATATTCTTGATGGATTTTAGTGAGACGTTGAGGGTCTCGGGGTCCCTACTAATAATCGTTATACTCACCCCTGCACGGGTAATGCCCGCAACTCGTTGTGTTGGATGCAGACGACAGACAACGCTGACTGAGGAAGAGTGTACGAGGAATGGATGGTACCCGGAGGTGAAAACTCGGCGTGAAAACACACAGAGCAGACCGATAGACATGGAGTGTTGAGGAGGAAATTTGTACCCACCCTTCAGGTAGAAACCTCGATGACGATCCAAGAGCAGCTTCACCATTCAGCTTGTCATGACCCTTCCTCAAGACCCATGTCGTGACTACCTGAAGCCCACCTCCCATAGGCCAAGGGCTGGCGACTAGCACCAAGTTGTAAATCCTGACAAAAGTGGAAGGAATTTCCTTTATAAGTAAACAAACACCACAGAGTAATCAAGCAGAAGTAAGCACTAAGTAAAACTGAGTACAATAGTAAGTGTGGAAAGTAAGTGGGCCAGAATACAAACCCAAACTGAAAGTAAAGTACAACTCGAAAGAAACTACAGCAACTGAAAGTAAAGCAGCAATGTCGAGCCATCCATTGGAATTCCCTCCTGATGGGTGGGTACAGATAGCCTCCTTAGCTCCTCGGGTCCAGGAGTCTGCTCTATGTACGTCCCGCCCCATAGTCCTCCTCCAGGTACCGACTAGCTCCACGAGCCTCAACCATGATCAACACTATATATTGTATTCATCCAACACAACGTAGTGCGGGCATAGCCCATGCAGGGGTGAGTATACGCTACTTAGTAGGGACCCCCAGACCCCCGAAGGTCTCCCAGAATCCACAAAGGATAATACAAAAAGGAAAGATACAATCACGAAGTAAAAACCAAAAATACTTAGTAATATTCCCATACATATATATAAGTCATCAATTCCAGTTTGGCTCCAACATCTGAGCCCATGTTCGATCATTTCCACATAGGATAGTACAACCCAATCCACACAGGGAAGCACATCCCAATCCACACAGAAATGCAAGTCAATCATATAGAAGATTAAGATTGAAAGTCAAGACTCATGTCACTCAGGTATACTCCTTTGTAAGGTGATAGAGATGATCAGATGTAGCCACATATTCATCTAGCTGGGACCCACGTAGGATACAAGTACTGTTTTCATCACGGTCGAACCCACAGAGGATTCCTATATGGTTTTTGTCATCGTCAAACCCACGGAGGATTCCAGTACAATAGTCTTCACCATCGAACCCACGGAGGATTCCAATACGGTTGTCATCACTACCGAACCCACAGAGGATTTCAGTGCAGCCGTAATCATCAAACCCATGGAGGATTCCTGTATTAAAGTCTTCACTGTCGAACCCACATAGGATTACAGTACGGTAGTCTTCATCGTCGAACCCACGAAGGATTCCAGTACGATAGTCTTCATTGTCAAACCCATGGAGGATTCCAGTACGAAAGACTTCACCATCGAACCCACATAGAATTTTAGTACGGCAGTCTTCCTCGTTGAACCCACGGAGGATTCCAGTATGATAGTCTTCATCGTCGTCACAGCCATCTCTAGGTTTCCCGCACACAACACGCTCGATTCCAGGATGGTCCGCTCCACGAGCCAAGTTGGTTGATACATCAACTGACACATAGTCTAGATTTGATGTTCCCCAATGTTCTGCCTCGTCGATGGGAACTCAACGTGACAGACGGGGCATCAATCGTAGGTCCGGTATGAGAGTTAATGGCTTTTTCGTCCCAGGGGCCCGGTTGGTTTTTAAGTCAAAACCAACCTGACCGTACTCCAACTGTGTCCAAATCTCGAGCGGAGTAATCCCAAAGGTCCATCTCACTAAGAGGAATCTATCAAAGTCGACGGCACATCAATCAGACGTCCCAAGCTCAAGTTATAAGCGAATGTGCTCCGAGAGCTCAGTTGGTTTCGTGTTTGAACCAACCTGGTCATACCACAAGTTCTCTGATACCTTGGTTGTAAAATACCGAAACGACCTTCTCGATCCAAGGATCCCAACACTACTGACGGTGCATCGATCGGAGGTCTGAAAGACAAGATATGGACAAAAGGATAAAAATAGTCAGAAATGGGGGTGTTGGGCCCGGCCCAGCCCGGCCCCACCCACCCCTGGGTCAGCCCGAACCGGGTCGACCCGACCCGTGTCCGGGTCCGGCCCGGACGGGGAGGCCTGGCCCGGTGCAGCCGGTCCGGCTCAGTGGTTTCGCACGCTGAGTGGATGCGGGGGGGGGGGGGGGGGGGGGTGCGCTGCCCCCCTGCTAACAGACGTAGCACTGGTCGCCGCGTCTCCCCCAAATCCCACACGGCCACGGGATCTGGTCTTCCCGCCGCCGCCGCGGCTTCAGGCGTGGCGGCTCCACCTGGCGGCGCACCGGCAGCGCATTCTGCGGACCACCGGATGCGCTCTGGTGGTCCGTTTTTCCCGCCGTCTGCGCCTGCGGCTCTCCTAGGACCCGTATATTACATAGAAGGGTTCAAAATGCCTTTGCAGACCGCTTTGTCATCGCCCGTCGATCCGGACACCAATAAAAAAAAGTAGAGGGTTGTCGGGTCGTGTTCGTTCAGCCTTCACCCTCCGTGTTAGGTGTTTTTCAAAAGGAAATCTTTAAAAGACATGCTCTAAATGAGGGCATAATTTATTCAGGGTAAATTTATTCAATCACCCTGAAATTAAAAATAGTCCTGCATGAGGGGATAATTCACACATAAACATTATTCGAAAACCCCCTACCTCAATCGTTGTTGAATGAAGGGTCGTCGCGAGAAAAAGGACGTCGCAGAAGAAGGATCGTCGGCGTCGCGGTACACGGCGTCACGGAGAAGAGGATCGGCGTCATGGTACATGGTGTCGCATCGTCGATCACTGAGGAACTTGAATTCTTCGTCGTCTTTCGTCGGATGTCGGTGTTCTTCGTCGGTGACAGTGTGTTATTTGTGTTCTTCAATTAGGAAGATAAGGATTCCACGGTTCCACTCCAAAACTTTTCGCACAACGTAAACCATAATAAAATAAGTCATTGCCTTATTTTATTACTAATGTCAACCCTTAATTGAAATTCAAAATTAAAACAAGATTTTATTAACGTGCATTGACCAATTAATGAGGCATCTAATAAACCAATTAAACGTGAGTGTTGACATGGAATTTAAGAGGGGAGTGCGGGTGTGTTACCAAAGAATTTAAGGAAAAAAATCCCTTGAAATTTACTGGTCTTTAAATCACTCCCGCCTCAGGACTTTACATCCCCGTAAAGCTACATCAAAAACTAGGGAAAGAAAAGAGGGTATTGTGCATGCATCTGAGCCTCCCGATCCCATCTACTCTCTTGGAGGTTCCCGTGGATCCTTCTGATGCGCACTATAGGAATCGACCATCCACGTAGGACCCTCTCCTGTCGATCCTTGATCTCCACCGAGACCTCCACAAAATTCGTCCCTTTATCGATGTTCATCTCTCCATGGTCGATGATATGTGTCGGGTCATGCACGTATCTCCTCAACTGGGATACGTGGACAAAAAACGCCATGCACCTGGTGCAACTGAGGTGGATGGGTCAAGTAGTAAACCACCTCGCCTACTGTGTTGAGGACCTAGAAGGGTCTGATGAAGCGTGGAGATAACTTTCTGCCCTCACCAAAACTCCTTAATCGATGTTGAGGTGAGTCCCGTAAGAAAATCTGGTCGCCATCCTCGAACTCTAGTGGTCTCTGCCTCCTGGATGTCCTGAACCTTATCTGGTCCTACAAGACCTTCTATGATTTCTTCTTTGCAGATAAGAGAAATCCAGTCTCATCCCCTGGATGAACTATGTTCTTTGCCTAATACAGTCAATCTTGACATGGATGATACTAATCCATACCAAGGATGACGTCGTAAGGCCCCGGCGCTACTACCAAGAGATCCAACCATTACTCTCACCACCAAGGGTTGAGTCACACTGTCAGCATCAGTGTGTGGTCACTAGGTCTCCTCCAGTAGGAATCTCAAAAGTGAGGGTCAAATCCACAGTTTTAACCGGGACCTCTCAGTATCAACCAAACAAAAGGACATGAAAGCAAACATCATAAAGATAAGTGTATTTTATTTCTGCATCTCGAAGTATAAATACACAAATACAACATAAACATGGAACTAGAAGTACAAGGAACAAAAGGAATCCACTAGTTCTTCTCCTGTCCACCTGCTTCTGGAACTCTACTGCTTGTCCACTACTCGGATGTTGCTCAAGAACCTGCAGCTACTTCTGTCTTAGTGGCTCCTCCAATGCCTGCGGATCAACTGTGTGGGGTCTCGGATAGTCACGTTCCATGTGACCCTTCCTTCCGCATTCATACCACTTCCTTCTCCAAGTATGGCTGGCTCTGTTTCGTGTGACTCGCACAACCAAACTGGTATCCCAAGGTCGCCCATATGCTGGTCTGGTCCTCTTGGACCCCTGTGTCATCTGTCTGCTACCTACAGATGACTCGGCTACTGATGGAAAATCATGCGGGAAAGGAGGCAACTCCTGAGCATGCTCGGAGTGTAGAGTCACTGGTATGAACTCCACCCTAAAAAAAGTCTCTAAGTCTCCCCAGTGAAAGTCATCTCATCACAAAACTGGAGCATCCGGCTCCACCATCTGCCTGCTGCTTCTTGAAGGAGGCTGGCAGCAATGATCACCATGAAGTCCACTGGTGTACCCACTATCCTGAAAACTCTCTCCACAGCCTCCAGCCAATCCTCAGCCGCCTGTGGGTCCATCTCTCCATGAAACCTGGGTGGCCTCTGGCACTAGAACTCGTGAAGCGCCCTCAAGCGGTGTGCATAATCTACTGCTGGGGCTGGTGGCATTGGTGGCCCAACGTATGGTAGTATCATTGGTTCCTCCACTGGTGCCTCAACTATAAGAGGGCCCTGTACCAAGGCATCGTCGCTCGGCAGGCTGTTAGTACGTACATCCCTCTGGGCTCTAGCTGGTTGTCTGTGTAAAGACATCCTGAAAGAAACATATGTGACATGGTCAAATGATTTATACCCGGTGAGGTGACCTAGTTTGAGCTGACTTTAAAACACTTGGAAACATACACGCAATCAGTGTTTTCATGAACAATGTCGGAAATCAGTCGTCAGGGTCCTGGTGTATGGGTACGTCGGCCGCCGCACCAACACTGGACTCCCTGAACTAAAGACCACACTTAGTACCCTTAACACTATTACCTCATAGAATGGAAAGATCAGAGTCCTGAGTTCTGTGGTAGAACCTCCCTCTGATACCAATTTTTCACGACCCGTCCTCGGGACCCATTCCGTGACTACCCCAAGCCTTCCTCCCATAGGCTAGGGGCTGGCGACTAGCACCAAGGTGTAAATCCTGACAAAAGAGGAAGGCATTGCCTTTATAAGTAAACAAACACCACAGAGTAATCAAGCAGATGTAAACACTAAGTAAAACTAGGTATAACAGTAAGTGTGGAAAGTAAGTGGGCCAGAATACAAACCCAAACTGAAAGTAAAGTACAACTGGAAAGAAAGTACATCAACGAAAAGTGAAGTAGCAACATTGAGCCATCCACTAGAAGTCCCTCCTGAAGGGTGGGTACAGATAGCCTCCACAGCTCCTCGGGTCCAGGCAACCCTTTTGTGTACGTCCCGCCCCGTGGTCCACCTCCAGGTACCGACAAGCTCCACGAGCCTCAACCACGATCACCGCTATCCGTAGTCTTCATCCAACACACATAGTGCGGGCAAAGCCCGTGAAGGGGTGAGTATACGCTACTCATCATGGACCCTGAGACCCCCAAAGGTCTCCCATAATCCACGAAGGATAATCCACAAAAGAAAATATACAATCATGAAGTAAAAACCAACAATACTTTTGGTATATTCCCATACATATACCTATTCCATCAATTTCAGTTTGGCTCCAACATCCGAGCCCAAGTTCGATCATGTCCATACCGGATAGTGTAACCCAATCCACACAGGGAAGCATATCACAATCCACATAGGAAAGCTAGACAATCATATCGAAGATTTAAATTTAAATTCAAGACTAATCTCACATAGGTATACTCATCCATAAGGTGATAGAGATGATCAGATGTAGCCATAGATTCATCTAGCTGGGACCCACATAGGATACAAGTATTGTAGTCATCGTCGCTGAACCCATGGAGGATTCCTATACGGTTGTCGTCGTCGTCGAACCCATGGAGGATTCTAGTACGTTAGTCTTCACCGTCGAACCCACAGAGGATTCCAGTATGGTTGTCATCACTACCGAACCCATAGAAGATTTCAGTGCAGTCGTACACGTCCAACCCATGGAGGATTGCAGTACAAAAGTCTTCACTGTCGAACCCACATATGATTTTATTACGGTAGTCTTCATCATCGAACCCACGGAGGATTCCAGTACGGTAGACTTCATCACCGAACCCACAAGGGATTCCAGTAAGAATGTCTTCACCGTCAAACCCACATTGTATTTCAATACGGTAATCCTCATCGTCGAACCCACGGAGGATTCCAGTACGATAGTCTTCATCATCGTCGCAGCCAGCTCTAGGGTTCCCGCACACAGCACGCTCGATTCCAGGAGGGTCCGCTCCTCGAGCCATGTGGGTTGATACATCAACTAACACGTAGTCTAGTGTTGATGTACCCCAATGTTCCACCATGTCGATTGGAACTCAACATGACAGACGGCGCATCAATCGGACGCCTGGTCTGAGAGTTAATGGATTTTTCATCCCAGGGGCCCGGATTGTTTTTAAGTCAAAACCAACCCAACCGTACTCCAACTGCATCCAAACCTTGAGAGGAGTAATCCAAAAGGTCAAAATCACTAATAAGAATCCAAAAAATTCGACGGTACGTCAATCTGACGTCTGGAGCTCAAGTTATAAATATTTCTGCTCTGAGGGCCCGGTTGGTTTTGTGTTGGAACCAACCTGGCCGTACCCCACATTCTCTGAAACCTTGAGTGTAATATACCGAAACGACAGTCTCGATCCAAGGATCCCAACGCAACTGACAGTGCATTGATCAGAGGTATGAATACCATGATATTAAAAAATGTCTGAAAACGGTCCAAAATGGGGGGTCTAGGCCCCGCCCTGCCCAACCCCCCTGGGTCGGCCCGAACTGGGTGGACCCGACCCGGGTCCGGGTCCGACCCATCAGGGCGCGGCCCGGCCCGGTGCGTCCGGTCCAACTCAGCGGTGCCGCATGCTGAGCAGACGTGGGGGGTTCACTGCCCCCCTACTAATGGACGCGGTGCTGGTCATCGTGTCTCCCCCGGATCCAGCACGGCCGTGGGATCCGGTCTTCCAGCCGCCGCACCGGCAGGGCGCACTGGCAGCACCTTCCACAGCCCACTAGATACGCTCTGGTGGTCCGTTTTTTCCGCCGTCTGTTCCTGTGGATCTCTTGGGACCCATAGATTACTACGAAAGGTTCAAAAATCCTTTGATGCCCGCTTCTTCATCGCCAATCGACCCGAACACCAATAAACAAACTACGGAGTGTTTTCGGTCCGTGTTCGTTCGGCCCGCACCCTCCGCATTCGTTGTTTTCCAAAATGAAATCTTTGAAATACATGATCTAAATGAGGGCATAATTTATTCAAGGTAAAATTACTCAATCACCATGAAATTAAAAATACTCATGCATGAGGGGATAATTCACACATAAACATTATTCTAAAACCCCCTACCTCAAGCATTGTTGAACGGAGGTTCGTCGTGGGAAAAAGGATGTCGCGGATGATGGATCATCGATGTAGCGGTACACGACATCATAGAGAAGAGGATCAGTATCATGGTACATGGCGCCACGTCGTCGATCACCGAGGAACTTGAGTTCTACGTTGTCTTTTGTCGGAGGTTAGTGTTCTTTGTCGGTGAAGGCGTTTTCTTCGTGTTCTTCAAGGAGGAAGATGAGGATTTAAAGGTTCCTCTCTAAACCTTCTCGCACAATGAAAACCACAATAAAATAAGGCGTTGCCTTCTTTTATTACTCATTTCAACCCTTAATTTAAATTGAGTATTAAAACATGATGTAATTAACATGAGTTGACCAATTAATGAGGCGTTTAATAAACCAATTAAACGTGAGTGTTGAATTGGCATTTAAGAGGGGGGTGCAGGTGAGTTACCAAAGAATTTAAGAAAAAAAATTCCTTGAAATTTATTGGTCTTTACACAGCTGTTTGTCTGTTCAGTTGAACATTCATTTGGTTGTATCTGTACCTTTCTGTTGGGATCGTATTTCTGGACCCTTGTACATCAGCACATTTTTTATACTGCTTTACATAGTGTTTCTTCCTCTTTTACTCTGGTTGTGTGTGTTTAGGTTTCATAAAGGCAATGCCTCCCCCCTTTTATCTGGATTTACGCCTTTGTTGGTAGTCTCCAGCCCATGGCCTATGGAAGGCAGGCTTGGGGTAGTCACGGCATGGGCACCAAGGATGGGTCGTGACAAATTGGTATTAGAGGATTCGGTTCTTCCATTGAACTCGGGACTCTGATCAACATTTCTGTGAAGCAATTATGTTAAAAGTACCTAGTGGGGTTTTCAGTTTATAGAGTCCAGTGTTGGTGTGGCGGCCGACGTATACATACACCAGGACCCTGACTACTGATTTCTGAATCAGTTCGTGAAATCACTGATTGCATGTGTTTCCAAATGTTTTATTTATGTCAGCTCAAACCTTGTCAGCTCACCAGGTATATTCTATTGATTGTGTCACATCCTTTCAGGATTCCTCCACGCATACAGTCAGTTGGAGTTCCGAGAGAGTACCCAATGACATCCCACTGAGAGATGAGACTCCGGTGCAGAGCCCTCTTGCTATGTTGGAACCTTTGGGTGGTGTACCAGCAGCACCACCACCTATTGGGACGTAGATTCCACCAACCTTACTAGAGGATGATGCACGCTGACAGAGCGTGTTGCACGAGTTCCGGTAGCAGAGGCCTCCAAGGTTATGAGGCGAGACAGATTCCTAGGCAGCAGTGGACTGGGTGGAGTTGATTTCTAGAGTTCTAAACCTAGTTTAGACACTAGTAGAGCATATAGTGAACTTGGGTACTAGTATTTTCAAATGACTAACCATTAGGTTGGTCCGCATAGTGATGAGGCTTCGGTACGTGGACTGATGCCAGAGATAGTACCTTCGGGTGGTGTGCCAGCTATATCACTACCTATTGGTCTGCAATTACAACCAGTGGTACTGGTAGATGCAACATGTAGGCTTAGCACCTTACACATGTTTCAGCATCAGATACCCCTCAGTTTCCGAGGTGAGCCCAACTCACAGGCGGTTGATGACTGGCTTGAGGAGGTGGCCGAGTGTTTTCTAGAGCTTATACAGCTTCGACAGGATGACATGTCGGTAGTTGTGTATTCATCGAGGTGTACTGATCGTTCCTGGTACTTGATTAATACGATAAAATCAGTGCATTAGAACTCGGACCTCAGAGCGAGGTGTGTTTAATGTACATGTGTGACAACACTTTTCCTCTATCCATTCCTACTTATGCTAGGGTCATAGAGAAAACCTTTGTGGTAGAATGTTCTTTGGATGAATGGATACTACTAGAGAATGTTAGCAGTGGGAATGAAGAGTAATAGCAGTAGTATTAGATACTAGGTCATGATAAATGTTATATGAAGAAGATGTGTTATGGACAGATGAATCTATAGAGCAGCTGACATTGAAGCAGATATAGGAGAGTAGCATGTGGCGGTGAAATTTTCGACATGTTACAACCACCCACCTTTGTTGTCCTCTCCATGATCAGGGAGCTATATGGAAGGGGAAGAGAATAGTTCCATGCACTCTAGAAGAGTGACCCAGGGGCTCTAGGAATGATTCGAGGTATGGTCTATGTCTACTACTAGTTTCCGTTATAATAGATATTGTTACAAATCATTCCTTCCTTCCACAAATTCTGTCCCAGACCTAGTGCTTCTGGTTAATCCATTGACTTGAACTTCACTTCTGTAGATACCATTGGGAGGAGACTCGACAATCACGCTTATGCCGATGGTGTGATCTGATTTTTGAGGTGAGAGTTTCGGTCGGATCCTCTTGGTGACAGCATCGAGGCCTTATAACGTTTTCTTGGGTATGGACTGGGAAACCACAATTCATACATAGATTGACTGTATTAGAAAAAAAGGTTGTGGATTACCTATAACATTGGGTTGGATTTTCCTTGGTCGGCGAAATGGAAACCCCAGGCAGCATAGGATGGAATCATGCATATGTGGGTGCAGTCAATCACTCATGAGTCGGCCAGACTTTTCGAGAGCTGCTGCTCCACTTTTAGAATTGATGAAGAAGGAGAAAACCCTTCGTGTGGTCAGAGATATTCCATTAGAGTTTTTCAGGAGCTGAGGCAGAGGTTGACCAATACGATCATCATGAGGCTACTAGAGAAGGTATAGATCATCCAGGAGAGGATGAAGACTTCACAGGGCAGATAGAAGACCTATACAGATAAGAGACGGAGACCACTGGAGTTCGAGGATGGTGACCACGTCTTCCTACTGGTCTCACCTCGACGAGGTCGACAGAGTTTTGGCTGAGGTGGAAAGATGTTTTCGTGTTTCATTGGAAATTTTCAGGTCATCCGCAGATTATGCGAGGTGGCTTACCACTTGACCCTTCCACCTCAGTTGCATAGGGTGCATGACGTCTCCCATGTATCTCAGCTGATGTGATATGTGCAAGACCCATCCCATATCATCGACCATGGGTAGCTGGATATCGATGATGGGGCGACATTCACGGAGGTTCTAGTAGAGATTGTGGATCGACTAGAGCGGGACCTATGTATACGGTCTAATCATTTGTCCGCATTCGCTGGTAGCACAGGAACCTCTAGGGGAGCACATGGGAGAAAAAGTCTCAGATATGTGCTCAGTACCCCTTTTCTTCCAATTGCGTGTGTTGTAGATTTATAGGGACGTAAATCCCTGAGGTGGGAGTAATGTAATGACCCGGAATTTTCAAGGAAATTTTTTTTCTTAATTATTTTCAATTTTATGAGTCTGTAGCTTATAAAGAAACTTGATTTTGAGGCCCGGTATGCCCAGAATCAGTTTTTGAAGTTTTTCTCGGGTACGTTTTGTGAACGTATGTGGAGGTTTTTATATCATCTGAACCGGTGTTTGGAATTGAAATCCGAGGACACTGATGAACTCGCAATGCCGGTATTCGCCTAAGGGGACCTTTATAGTAGTTGTGATTTGACCGGAGGAGAAGTTATGTTCTAGTTGTTTTAAAAAAAATTATGTGTTAGAAATTTTAATTTGTGGAAGGTTGTTTTTTCCTCCCAAGGGGAGTCACTGGTGGGGCCCACACCCACATAACCTACCATGAGAGGATAATTGTTGTGTGGGGCCCGAACGTGCCCTAAACTCTTGAACTCCCTATAACCCTGTTGAACTTCCCACAACTCCCCCCTTCATTAATTTATTTGACAACTCCCCCTAAATTAATTGTGATCTCCCCACATTCCCCTCTCCATTTAATTCTATGACAATAATTTTAATTAATTAAATGAAACACAATTGATTAATTAATGTCGTTTGAAATTAGAATTACATGGGTTAATATAGTAATAGACTTGGCTATTATTTTATTCTGGGGGATTTTGTTGTGTTTGGAAAATCTGGAGGAAGCTTGGAGAAATAGAGAAGAACACCACCCTCTCCTACGAAGAACGTGAAGTCACCAACGACATGTCTTCTATTCTTCTTCCACCGCATCATGGGAGGAGACACCACCGTGAAGAACATCGCCAACGATGACGGATCTTCCTCCGATGTCAACGGAATTGACACTGTTCTTTCACGACGTCTGACCACCGTGACCTTCATCTTCTGGGGTTCGATGACGTGCGACGTCTTTGCGAGGTAGGGGGTTTGTTTTGTATAATTATATTTATGTGAATTGTACCCTCAATGTTGGGAGATTAATTGTTGTGTGATTATTTGAACCACTAACGCGGTGGGAACAGACTAACGAACAAGTCCAGACCCTTCGACATAAAGTTTATGATGCGTGGATTGACGGGCGACGATGAAATGGGACAGCAACGGCGATTTGAAACCGTCAGAGTGAAGATCAGGTCTTGGGAGAGCCCCTAGCGCAGACCGTGGGTGAAACAAACCACCAGAGCATGTCTAGTGGTCCGTGGAAGGCGGTGGCGGGTCTCCATGGTGGCACGGTGGCATGCCGCTAGAGCCGTCCGTCATGGCTGAGCCAGGATGGCATAGGAAGACCGGATAGGCTTTTCTGTTCCGGAGATGTTGGGGGCAGCTTAATGTCGCGCCAGCTGGGGGAGGCCGCGCTCTCCCCGCTCGCCCGCCGGCCGAGCCGGCACCCCCCGGCCGAGCTGGGGCCGACCACGTGGGTCTCCCGCACCCCGTTGGGCCGGACCGGGACCCGGGGTGGGTCGACCCGGTTAGGGCCGACCCAGGGTGGTTTGGACCGGGTCGGACCGGGCCCAAACCCCCTTTTTTCGGACCAGATTCGTTGAAACACTCATAACTTGAGCTACGGACCTCCGATCGATGCACTATCAGTTGCGTAGGATTCATTGGAATGTGCAGGTTGTTTAGGTATATTAAACTCAAGGTTTTGGCAATGTTTGTGTATGACTGGATTGGTTTGAACCTGAAACCATCTGGGCCCTTGGAGCGGAAACACTTATAACATAAGGACTAGACGTCTGATTGTTGTTCCATCAATTACGTTGGATTACATATAATGATATGGTTATTTTGGAATACTCCACTTGTGTTTTGGACATATTTGGAGTATGCTCAGGTTGTTGTAGCTTAAAAACCAACCTGGCCCCTAGAACAGAAAAGCCAATAATTCGCATACCGAACGTCCGTTTGACGAACTGTTAGCAATGTTGATAATCTCATTGAGAAATAGTTCCTTTGAGTATACCCCATGGGATTTCAGGGTAATGTTGAGATACATATTGGTTGGTTCGTACACGAATCTATCCATCCCCTCGGGATAAAATGTCTAATAACTCAAAGACCGAGCGTCTGATTGATGCGTCGTCTATTGCATTTATAACCCTATGACGAGGAGGCCCTTTGAGTTACTTCCATGTGATATTACATGACACATGGAAGTATCGACCAGTAGATCATGGAGAAGATCCTCTTAGAGATGAGTTCATGGAGTATGGAGGCCTTGTAGCTGGTGGAAAACTAATGACTGCTTGTCCGATTCGATTCGGAGTGGCTTGACTAGCCTAGTGGGGAGCGCTACTGTGTTGGGGAGACATAACCATGGCTGAAGAGAGATACTGTGTTTGGGCGGCAGAACCATGGTACTCGACCGGAGGTGTACATTTGTAGGCTATTATGGGGAGAGATACTATGTTGGGGCGACAGTCCCATGGCGGGGAGCACTACTATGCTGGGGTGGCAGACCTGTGGTACTCGACAGAGGAGGAGTACCTCAGCAGTCTAATGTTTGTGAGTAGCACCACAGAGTCGCGATAGGACTACTGTACTTGACAGAGGAGGTGTTCTCTAGCAGCCATGGTTTCGACATCATGAATGAAAATCATGGTTTGAGCTAAGTCAATGACCTTTTTGTTTTTCTCATGATTGAGATGAGTTACATGATAACTTAGGTATATCTATGGGAATATATTTATTTAATGATATCTGTTGAAATCATACATTTTGGATTATCTTTGTTGGATATTAGTATGTCCCCGATGGTCTTCGGTTCCCTACTGAGTATCATTATACTCACCCCTGCAATGGCTATGCTCACACCTCATTGTGATGGATGCAGATGACGGACATCACTGAACGAGGCAGAGTGTACGAGGACTGTATGGTACCCAGAGATAAACATTCAGCAATAAGACACATGGAGTAGACCGATAGATGCAGAGTGATGAGGAGGACATTTGTACATACCCTTAATGTAGGATCTTGAAGGACGATCCAGGAGCTGCTTCAACATTCAGTTGTTTGTCTGTTCAGTTTTACATTATTTCAGTTGTAGTTGTACCTTTCTGTTGGTCTTTTATTTCCAGACCCTTGAACTTCAGCACGTTTGTTATACTGCTTTACTTAGTGTTTATTCCTCTTGTACTCTGGTTGTGTGTGTTTACATTTCATAAAGGAAATGCCTTCCCTTTTTATCGGTATTTACGCCTTTGTTGCTAGTCGACAGCTTTGGACTATGGAAGGCGGGTTTGGGGTAGTCATGGCATGGGCACCGAGGACAGGACGTGACAAATTGTTATCAGAGGAGTTAGTTATACCACAGAACTCAGGACTCTAATCATTCTTTCTGTGAAGCAATACTGTTAAAAGTACCGAGTGTGGTTTTCAGTTTATATAGTCTAGTGTTGGTGTGGCGGCCGGCATATCCATACACCAGGACCCTAACTACTGATTTCTAACTCATTGCACGAAAATATTGATTGCACGTGTTTCCAAATGTTTTCTTTGAGTCAGCTTAAAGCAAGTCAGCTCACCAGGTATAGTCTTTTTACCATGTCACATGTGTTGAGGATGCCTCCATGCAGACAGTCAGTTTGAGTTCAAGAGAGTACCTGATGATGGCCCACCGAGCGACAAGTCACCAGTGCAGGGCCTTCTTAATATGTTGCCACCTTCGAGTGGTGTACCAACAGCACCACCACCCATTGGGATGTAGATTCCACCAGTCGTACAAGCAGATGATGCATGCTGATAGAGAGTGTTGCATGAGTTCCTGCAGTAGAGGCCTCTGAGATTACGAGGCAAGACAGATTCCCAGGCAGCAGTGGACAGGATGGAGGTGATTTCTAGTGTTCTACACCAAGTTTTGACACAAGTAGAGAAGATGGTTATCTTAGATACTATTTTTTCAAATGAGTGACCCTTATGTTGGTCCTCCTAGTGATGAGGCTTCATTATGTGGACCGATGCCAGAGATAGTTCCATCGGGTAGTGTGCCAGCTATATCACTACCTATTGGTCAGCAGTTACAACTGGTGGTACTGGTAGATGAAATATGTAGACATAGCACAACACACATCTTTCAGCATCAGATACCCCTCAGGTGCCGAGGTGATCCCGACTCACAGGTGGCTGAGGACTGGCTTGAGGAGGTGTCTTCGAGTTTTCTAGAGCTTATACAGCTTCGATAGGACGACATGTCAGAATCTGTGTATTCATCGAGGTGTAAAAATTGTTCCTAGTACTGTATCACTACGATACAATAATTGTTGTAGAACTCAGACCTCATTGTGAGGTGTGTTTAATGGACATCTGAGCCAACACTTTTCATCTATGCATTCCTACTTATGCTAGGGTCCTAGAGAGAAACTTTGTGGTAGAATGTTCTTTGGATGAATGGATACAGATAGAGAATGTTAGTAGTGGGAATGCAGGGTACCAACACAAGTCTCAGAGACATGGGCATGAGAAATGTTTTAAGAAGAGTAAGTGCTAATGATAGATGAATCTGCAGTGCAGAAGATGTGGAATCAGTGCTAGGAGAGAAGCATGTGGTGGTAAACTTTTCAAAATGTTACAACCACCAGCCATTGTTTTCCTCGCTAGGCTCGTGGTGCTGGTGGGTAGGGGAAGAGAATAGTTGCATGCGGTCAAGAAGTGTGACCTAGGGGATCTAAGAATGATTTGAGGTATGGTCTGTGTCTACTACTAGCTGCCATAACAATAGACACTATTAATAATCATTCATTCCTTCCAAGAATTTTTTCCCAGACCTAGAGTTTTTGGTTAAGCAATTTACTTGACCCTCACGTCTGGAGATACCATTTGGAGGAGACTCGATAATCACGCTTACGCCGACAGTGTGATCTGATTCTTGAGGCGAGAGTTTCGGCTGGAACCTCTTGGTGGTAGCTTCGAGGACTTATGACGTTTTTTTGGGTATGGACTGGGAAACCACAGTTCATACACAGAATGACTATATTAGGCAAAAACGTTATGGTTTACCAACAACGTTGGGATGGATTTTGCTTGTTCAGCGAAAAGGAAGCCCAAGGAAGTACATGATGGAATCATGCATAAGTGGGTGCAATCGATCACTCATGAGTCGGCCAGACTTAGATTTGAGCCAGACATCTCGAGAGATGCTGCACCGCTTTTAGCATTGAAGAAGAAGGGGAAAACTCTTCATGTGGTAAGAGAGACGCCATCAGAGCTTTTCAGGAGCGGAGGCAGAGGTTGACCAATGCGCTCATATTGAGGCTACTGTGGAAGGTGCAGATCATCTAGGAGAGGATGAAGACTAGAAAGAGCAGACAAAAGACCTATGCTGATAGGAGATGGAGACCACTGGAGTTCAAGGATGGTTACCTCGTCTTCCTATGGGTCTCACCTCGACGAGGTCGACAGAGTTTTGGCCGAGGTGGAAAGTTATTACCAAGTTTCATCAGACCTTTTCAGGATATTAGTAGAGTATGAGAGGTGGATTACCATCTGACCCTTCCACCTCAGTTGCACTAGGTTCATGATGTCTTCCACGTATCTCAGCTGATGAGATACGTGCAAGACCCATCCCACATCACCGACAACAGGAAGCTGGACATCGATGACGGGGTGACATTCACAGAGGTTCCAGTAGAGATTGAGGATCGACTAGAGCGAGTCCTATGGAGAAATTCTATTCTTTTGTGCGCATTCGTTGGCCGCATAGGTACCTCCAGGGGAG
Organism: Viscum album; assembly: GCA_963277665.1. Lineage (NCBI taxonomy): Eukaryota > Viridiplantae > Streptophyta > Magnoliopsida > Santalales > Viscaceae > Viscum > Viscum album. Next base: position 1,585,954,248 of record OY728151.1, on the reverse strand, counting down.
CACATGGGACCAAGAGGCTCAGATGCGTTCTCAGTACCCCTTTTTTCCCCTAGCATTTTTTGTAGCATTATGGGGACATAATTCCCGGTGGTGGTAGTAATTTAAAGACCAATAATTTTCAAGGAATATTTTTTCATAATTCTATGGAATGTTTCGAGTCTCTAGCTTCTGACGGAACTTGATTCCGAGGAATAGTGTTCCAAGAATCAATTTCTGAAGTATTGTTCGGGTATGTTCAGTGAACGTACATGCAGGTTTTTATATCTTTTGAACCGGTGGTCGGAATTGAAATCTGGGGACACTGATGAACTCGCAGCGCCGATATTCTCTTAAGGGTACCTTTATGTAGTTTAGTTTTGACCGGAGGAGATGTTTTTTTCGAGTTTTTTTTTAAAAAAAAAAAATAATAAGTGTTAGATATTTTTATTTGTGGAAGGTGGTTATTTTCCTTCCTAGGGGAGTTAGAGGGGGATCCCATAGACACATAACCTCAAATGAGAGGATAATTTTGGGGTGGGTCCCACTAATTCCCTAAACTCTTGGACTCCCCATAACTCTCTTGAACTTCCCATAACTCCCCCCTTCGTTAATTTCTTTGACAACTCCCCCTAATTTAATTGTGATCTCCCCACTTTACCCTCTGTATTTAATTCTATGCCAACACTTTTAATGAATGAATTGAAACACATTTGATTAATTAATGTGGTTTGAAATTTGAATTACATCGGTTGATAAAGTAATACCCTTGGAAATTATTTTATTTTTGGGCTTTTGTTGTGTTGGGATAATCTGGAGGAAGCTTTAGAGAAATAGAGAGGAACACCATCCTCTCCGATGAAGAATGTGAAGTCACCGATGACATGCCTTATATTATTATTCCTCCACGTCAAGGGAGGAGACAACGCCGCGAGGAATGTCGACACCGATGACAGCTCTTCCTCCGATGTCGACGGAATCGACGTCGTTCTTCTGCGACGTCTGATAACTGTGACCTTCGTCTTCCGGGGTTCGACGATGTGCAACGTCTTTGCGAGGTAGGGGTTGTTTTTGTATAATTATATTTATGTGAATTAAACAGTCAAATTTGGGAGATTAATTGTTGCATGATTATTTGAACCACTAACGCGGTGGGTACAGACTAACGAACATATCTGGACCCTTCGCTGAAACGTTCTTGATGCGCGGATTGATGGAATATGATGAAATGGGACTGTAATGGAGATTTGAAGTCGTCGCAGTGAAGAGCAGGTCCCGGGACAGCTGATGGCACAAACGGTGGGTGAAACGGACCACCAGAGCGCGTTCAGCGGTCCGCAGAAGGCGGAGGCAGAGCGCCCCGCTGGCACGGCAGTGCCGGTGTCTAGTGGCGGCACAACGCCTCCAGAGCATTCTGCCACAGCTGAGCATCAAAGGATGAGAAAGACCGGAATGGCCTTTCTGTTCCAGAGATGGTGGGGGCGGCTTAATGTCGCGCCAGCTGGTGGACGCCACACCCTCCCCGCTGGACCGCTGGCAGAGCCAGCACCCCCCGGTTGTGCCACACCGACCGGGCCAGCTGTGCTGGGCCGGGCCGCACCTAATCGGGCCAGACCGGGAACTGGTTCGGGCCGACCCAGGGTGGGATGGGCCGGGTCGGACCGGGCCCAGACCCCCGTTTTTCAGACCATATTTGTTTAAACGCACATAACTTGAGCTATCGACCGACGAACGATGCACTGTCAGTTGCATAAGATTTCATGGAATGAGACAGTCGTTTAGGTATATTACACTCATGGTTTTAGAGATGTTTGGGTATATCTGGGTTGGTCCAAACACGAAACCAAGAGGCCCTCGGAGCGGAAACACTTATAACATAAGGAGCAGATGTATGAATGATGTTCAATCAATTATGTTGGATTCCTTACGATGAGACAGTTTTTTTGGAATAATCCACTTCACTTTTGGACATAGTTGGAGTACGGTCAGGTTCGTGTAGCTTAAAAACCAACCTGGACCCTATAACGGAAAAGCCAATAATTCTCATACTGGACATCCATTTGACGAACCTTCATCATCGTTGGTAATCTCATTGAGAAATGGTTCTTTTGAGTATACCCCATGGAATATCGTGGTACATTTGAGATATTTTTGGGTTGGTTCATACACAAAACCAACCAGCATGCCAGGATAAAAAGGCTAATAACTCACAAACCGGGCGTCCGATTGATGTTTCATCTGTTGCGTTGAGAACCCTATGATGAGACGGTCCTTTGAGATACTTACATTTGATATTACATGACACATTTATGTATCGACTAGTATCTCGTGGAGAAAATCCTTTCGGAGATGAGAATACGGAGTACAGAGACCTTGTAGCTGGCTGAGACCTAATGACTGCATGTCTGATTCGATTCGGAGTGAATAGACTAGCCCAGTGGGGAGCGCTACTCTTTTGGGGTGACATATCCATGGCGATGGAGAACTATGGTGTTTGGGCGGCAGACCCGTGGTTCTCGGCAGGAGGAGTACCTCTGTAGGCTATTAGGTGGAGCACTACTATGTTGGGGCGGTAGACCCATGGCGGGGAGCACTACGATGTTGGGGTGGTAGACCCGCGGTACTCGACAGAGTAGGAGTACCTCAGCAGTCTAAGGATTGTGAGTAATGCCTCAGTGTCATGACAGGACTACTATACTTGACATAAGAGGGGTTCTCCAGCCGTGGTGGTTTTGACATCATGAATGAAAATTCCGGTTTCAGCTGAGTCAAGGAAAATTGTGTTTTCCTCATTATTGAGATGGGTTAATTTATAACATAGGTATAGCTATGGTCATGTACTGAAGTAAAGGTTATTTGTTGATATCTTTCTTTTTGGTTTATCCTTTTTGTATTTTAGTGAGACCTTGAGGGTCTCAGGGTCCCTACTGAGTATCGTTATTCTCACCCCAGCACGGGCTATGCCCGCACCTCGTTGTGTTGGATACAGACGATAGACAACGCTGATCGAGACAGAATGTACGAGCACTGGACGGTACTTGGAGGTGAACACTCGGCATGACAACACACGGAGTGGACCAATAGACACAGAGTGCTGAGGAGGACATATGTACCTACCCTTCATGTAGGAACCCGGAGGAAAATCCAGGAGCTGCTTCACCATTCAACTGTTTGTCTGTTCAGTTGTACATTATTTCTATTGTAGTTGTGCCTTTCTATTGGGCTTGTATTTCCAGCCCCTTTTACTTCAGTAAGTTTGTTATACTTATTTACTTAGTGTTTATTCCTCTTGTACTCTGGTTGTGTGTGTTTACCTTTTTTAAAGTCAATGCCTTCCCTTTTTATCAAGATTTACGCATTTGGTGCTAGTCACCAACCCCTGGCCTATGGAAGGTGGGCTTGGGGTAGTCACGGCACGAGACCTGAGGATGGGTCATGACAACAATTCACAACACATTTATATTATTGTGTCTGGTAGAAGAATAAGATGGGGAAGATTTTAGTTTCATGCAGGAAAGAGGTAAGAAGAGATATGTTTATGCTGCTAAGAAACTAACAATGTGAAGAAGAACATTAGGGAAGAACAAATCAGAACTGTGACATCCAATATTTGTAAATGATTGGAAGACTCTCTCGGTGTTACAAACCTTTATCAACAAAAATAATATTTTCTTCAATGGAACTATAATGATCCATATAAGTGCTGTTAAACATTCTTGGTCATTTTAATACAGTGAAATGAAAGTGAAATGGTATTTCCTACTTGATATTAACATAATTAAATTATTAAATTATTGTGGTTTCATGGTCGGGATTATTTTCAAGACTATTCCAATTACTAGATGTAACAACCCAAGCATGGATGGTATGCTTCTCTGTGAATAATACAATAGCTTACGTTGAATGCAACTTCGAGTTCTAGCTTTCCACGACAAATCAAACTAGCCGTTATGAATAGTAATATCTACCTTTTTAAATTTTATAAATTTTATTTTATAAAATTAACTTCAAATTTGGATTTGTAATATCAAAATTATCTTAGGATAAATTTTTGTAATTTTTCTGAGAACTTCCAATTTTTTATTAATAGTGAAAAACTAAGCATTATTGCTTAAAACAGAATTTTTATTTCAATAATTATTTAATTTATATAAATTTATTTTAAGTCAAAATAGATACATAATACCTATATATGTTCAACATAATTAATTGGAGTCATTTTATAATTATATTATATGTATAAAATTTTATTGAACTTTTTATAGTCTTTTACCCACATTCTAGGAACATTTGCAAATTTGAATGAAACATAATTTTACCGCTTCTATGAATTAAATTTCAAAAATATAAGTGACATGGTTGACATCAGTAAGTAAAATGTTGTTCAATAAGATGATAATAATTTTTGGGGAATTGTAACTTTTAAATTTTATTTACCATAATTAAATGTAAATAGGGTAATTAAAGGTAAAAATTATATTATAATTACCCTAATACAAGTTATAATTCAATTTCATAAGTGTATTTTGACCAAAATAAACCTTCGGAATAAAATATGTTCTGTTTGGTCCACTTGGATTATATTAAGACATTTATTATTATTTTATTTAGTGAATAGTTAAAATTGTTAAAATCAATGTTTAATAACAAAACCATTTTTAACATATGGTTTTACAATAGATAAATTTTACTATAAATATTCATTAGAATTCTAAAAATATTTCCTACATAATGGAATTTTTTTATAATTTTTAGACATTAAATAATTAAATTTATTTATAACACAACGATGATGATGTAAATACCTTATTAATAAAAGAATAATATAATTGATATTATAAATGACCAAATAATTGAAAATTGAGACTTTTGATTCATTACACTAATTTTATAGGTTAATATGACATGATAGGGTAGATTAAATATATTTTTTTCGGAGTGATAAAGTTTTTATGACTTTCACAGAAACATAATACTAAATAGTGTCAAAATTTACATAAATGAGTTTTTAAAACAAATACTATATTATTAATTGTTATAATATTCCAAAAATATAATGTTTATCCAAATTACATATATAAGGTTAGATTTTTCAATATTTAACAACTTCAGTTTCTCTTGTCTTTTTATTGTATCTTTATTAACCATTTATTATTATTATACAAGGAGTCATGATAAATGTCAAACTATTTAACTAAGAGTTAAATCTAAAATATAAGGTTAATATGGTGACCTAAACTTGTTTAAAACCTATTGGTTGAAGGGATTTATACCCATCTCCACCTTATCCTATAAATAAATCCTTTTTGAGCCATTAGAAACCAAAAATGATTTTATAGTAAAATAATATTTCAATATTTTCCTAAGGTGTCCCTCGCCTCTTATAAAAGGGAACTTCTACTTCTCTTAATTTCACACCTCCAAATCCATTTGGCTCGGCCAAACCCTGCCAAAATATCCTCCCAAATACCCTCACATAATCGTAGAGGCCTTCCTTTGTTCATAAATCCAACCTAAGGAGCCCTTTTTATCAAATCAAAAAGAAGCACCCAAAGAAGGGGTAATAATTTCATAACCTCTTTCAAAGTTATCTTCTTCTTCCACTTCCTATTTAGTTGTTGTTTCCATAACTAAATAATAAATCAAGTACCTTCTACATATTTTTATTTTATTATAAATATTGTACAACAATATTCATTATTTTATCCATCCTATGAATGACAATGTCACCCTACGTGCGTACGGACGACTTATCATCTCCACGTCGTGGTGTACATGTTATTCGGCACTTCATTGATTGGATGGGTATAATAATGATGTATAATTTATGTAAATAATAAATAAAACATGGTAATTATTCTTTATATATGATATAACATCCAATTATATACGATTTCACCTTCAATTGAATGATATTGTCGTTCGTGCGTACGTATAGATTATCGTCTCCACGAACTCATTGAGATTCATTCCACATCGTAACCATTCTAGAATAATTTTCATTTGGTGATTAAAAATAATTTTTAAGAACTTAATATATTTCTGGATGTTAATCAAATACATAATATCCTTATGAAACATGGCTTGTGTAACAAAACATATAAAGGAAAAAGAATCAGTTAACACCTGAAACAATGATGCTACTGAAATATTATAAACAAAACAATATTATAAGATCATATATAATGTCATATTTATGTAAATGGTTATTTTATAATTCAATAACAATTATTTAACTATTATAAATTAGGTTTAAGTACCCTTTACAATGGAAATGTACAAGGGAAGAGGTTTTCATCTCAATTCTTATTCCTGTGAGATTCATTCTATATTGCAACTACTTCCTTCTGTGTGGTGTATGTACTTCCCATAGTTGTACTCACTGTGTAATATACATTAATTTATGAGTATTTAAATCTTCATTGTATGATCCTTATTTCATGGGGTGCATGTTTTGTGAGTTACAAAATTGATAAGTGAATTTCTAATATCAATTATCACTCACTGGGTTTTATGCATAATTCATTGATCATTTTACTCCAATATTATGTGTGAAATCACTATTTATTTATTTATGTAGTAATTTCCACTCCCATTTTTGTGGATATAATTTTGATACACATAATCATTCTATTGATAAATTCTCAAGTCATTGATGTGAACATGATAAGGGTAATCATAACTAAATTTCCATTCATTGAGTTAAACATCGAAGTCATTGGTTTTGTTTTTAAAAGAATATGTTTGAATTTCCTCTGATTTATTTACACTAAATACCCAATTATATTGAGTGTAATTATATTTTTCACACATAATTATTTCATTGATTTATCTTTAATCGAAGGATACAGTATTTATAATGGATTTCATCTCAATTTACGTTACATTGAGAATTTTTTATTGTTATGCAGTAATTCACTTTTATATGGTGTACATACTATACATGGACATAGAATTTCATGAATCCCTTTATTCTCATGATATTATAATGTTTTTATTACCTCAATTATTTGTATTCAATAATCTCTCATTTGGTTAGGAACTCTAACTAAAATATCATTTTAAATGTTTTAATGATTTATTCTTATAAATATCTCTCATTAATGTCCATGTTTTAAAAATGGTTTTAAGGATTTATTTATATGGACATGAATATTTAAAATTAAAATTCCGTTTAAATTTTTCAAAGTGGTATGGGACACTTTGATTAAAAAATATATTTTAAATGATTTCTTGATAAATAGGCTAGCTTTTAAATGTTTTCAAGAAAAAAGGGATATTTCTTTAAAATAGGTTTACCGGTTATTTTCATCTATTTAAATATCCCTCATTGTATTTTATTCTTGATAGAGATCGATTTATTATAATACAATCTTTCTTATTTTATGGAATGAGTTATGTTTGACTGTGGATGTGCTCTTTTTATACCATTCATTGTTTGTGGGTAATGTATTGACATTTCATATACATGTTTTAATAAGACTGTTTAGATTATATTTATCCCTTTTTATATAAGGAATTAATTGGACTTAGTAACTGATGTGTGGATCCAGCTAAAGCTCCTCAATGCATTGGTAGGTCTCATGGGACAAACTAGTGTCTTGGCACAAGGTCTTGACAAAATCATATTTTTATCCTTGGCACGAGGCCTTGAAAATGTTGTTATGATGTCTGACATTATTCATTCCATCATTATGAATATGGTTACTTAGATTTCATGTGATTATTCGACTAGTAGAATATCCATGAAAATAAGTAAATGAAATTATTTTCTTTATCTTTTATACATTATGCTGATGTTTATATTTAAAAGGCTTGTGTTTTAGTCTTATACATTTACTTAATGGTTTATGCTTATTGAGGATAGTTTCTACTATATTGTTATCCTTATAGTGAATTTGAGGTCACCCATTTCTTATGTTTTATTTTTTCAAGGATGTAAAGAATTATATTACGATTAATCTGTAGGAACAGGCTATGGGATATAATATTTTTCTAAGCACAATGTTGTTGTTTTTAATTTGATAATGTAATGTAAAACTTATGTATCTATCCAGTATATCTAAGGCTTCTAAACTAATCAATATTTTGAGACTTGATTTATTTTGATCATGCCAATGTTATGTAATAATGCACCAGCTCTGGGTAACTAGGGTCGGGGCGTTATAGTTAGTGTCAAAGGATGTTTAGTATAAACATGGAAACTGGATTTAGAAAATATCTGATTATAGAAAATTACCATAAGATATACATTGAGGATTAGTATATATGAACTTCCTAGAATCTTGGTAATGTATATATTTTGTGCGTTTGTCAAGAAATACATCCCTATCAAGATACGAGCAGGTAGATGCGGCTCTGGCACAGATTTACCAAGGAGTGAAAACTCCGACATAGAGTTTCGGGATTACCCTGGGGATCCTAGTACACGACAATGAGCCTTGATGTACTCTTGGTTATGACACTACCAGAGGGATATGCATAGGATAATTAACATTTTATTTACAAACCGATTTGAAGGATTTAAATGTAATATAAGAGTAAATAAAATTGGTTAATCCTAAGGTGTTTTACAATGACAATAAGGTTTCATGATATTCTCTAAATGATTTTATGACTCACACTATGCTTTATGGTTTTAGTCAATGGATGGATTCCAAGGAAGTCATAGTGACATTGAAAATGATGTATAAGGTGAGAACAATGGTAGAACTGAGAAACAAAATGGAATGTTGATAGGTGTAAAAGATTTCATGTTTATACTGAATGTGTTTTCCAAAAATCTGATCGAAAACATATACATTAACTAAATCCAAAACTCAAAAAATAAGAGAAAGGCTAACAATGATAATAGTTGTACCTATGTAGACCATGGAGAAAATAATTCTCAATTTATATCATGCAGGAAATGTGGAAGGGGATACCCAGGAAAGTGACTCAATGGAAGAAAGAAATGATTTATGTGAGGGATAGAAGGACATAAAGTAAAGAATTAATGAAGAAAAATGAGGAGTACTATGGAAGAAAATAAAAATGATCCTAATAATCCAATTACAGTCATTTTCCATAAATTTAGGGGACTTTGGCATTACCTATGTCAATTCCCTATTCTATAGGATAACCTCTAGGTCAAGGAAGAACCTATGTGGAAATAAATGGATGGAGAAATTTTAAAAGGTATTAATGAGTTTTGTTTATGGGATTACTTTTGAAGACTTTTATCTTGTATGTGTAACCATGTAGTTTGTTATGTGAAAACTCTATTTGAGGGATAATTATCTTTGCATTTGTGGATATAATTATAACGAAAAATTTGGGGTTATATGATCCTTGAATTGAGGTAATTACAGGATATTACTTTTTTGTATGAAAATATGAGGTATGAGATAACATTTATGGTTAAAATAAGTTAGGGTTATTATGGGGAATTTATCTAATTTTTTGTAATGATATAAAATTATGTAGTTTTTGAAAAAGGTCAACACATAGACCGTGTGACAACCATTCGTTTCAGACAAACCTACGAGAATCAAACCCACAACCAAGGTGTGACAGAGATTTATCACCTACCACTGGACTACTTGGAGTCCCTAGTTAGTATGACTAATTATTTTTAGTTAAATGATTTTATGGGTCAAGAATATGTTGATTTTAGTAACTTATGATTTATCAAATGGATATCCTTAGTATATGAAAAATATTTGGTGATTAAGTGAAAAAAGTTATTTTGGAAGACGTTTTCTCTTATGGGAACACTATATGCTTAAGGAAAATAGAATACTTTTGGATTTCATTTGAGGAGTAATGGTGTATTTTTTTGGAAGAATCTATGTTTTTATTATGGAAATATACTGATTTTGATTATTTATGTTGTCACGAACCGAATCTGGTCGCCTTCAAAATCAGCACCCGACCCGATCCATGGCAAGACCCGAAGGGCGTTCCCGATCCCCACGGGCTGGCACAAGTGCCTGGGTATCATGAAATGATAATTGGGAACGATTTACCCGGGTTTATAAACTTAAAACGACAAAAGAGTCCAATAAAACAAATCTGGATTTTTCAACTAAAACCGTCTTTTACAAAATTTCAGAACTGAAATACAAAAGTTAAAACTATGTTTAAAGACCATTACAATTGTACATAACCAAATAAGGACATCCCAAGAACCTCCACAAGGAAATAGGCACCGCCCTCAAGCTATCTCCACGACACTGCATCCCAATGGACAACTAAAAACCTAAATCAATGGCATAAATCCTGTACCCAAACCTGTGACATAAAATAAGAAAATCTACTTACACCCAAAGGTGTAAGTAGGGTGTGAGCGAGAGCCCAGTAGGATACCACCACTAATATATTCCATGTGATAAACATTTAATGGCGAAAAGCATGCATGTTTTCAAAGACATGAGATGCTAGTTAAAATTTCTAAAAGATCCAACATTAAATAAAAACAGTTTTCAGGTGGGCTAATTTAAAGAATAAAAACATTTAAAATAAATACCATAGCTACTGAATTTTCCAGCCTCTCATACCGTATACCAATGGTAAGAACAAAGTATCCAGTGAGCACAATCAATGGGAAATAACCCCTAGGCACTAGCTAGCTGTGGGTCCCAGGTACCTTGTATCTCGGTGAGAGTAACCATCACAAATATCCATTCTCGTGCACGAGCCACTAGTAGGGAACATACCCATAACCTAGTAGTCCCCAATCATCATCATCATAGTTTAGTTAGAGTTGTAAGCGTCAATCTTGCTAAGTGAAACTGAGGCCAAACCCCACGGATTCACTAGCATACAAGTACACGTCCACCCACCTAGATACCCGGGTTTTCCCTTTGTGCTCAAACAAGTTCAGCAATCCAAGAAGTATATTTCTCACATGAAAATATCACTTACACATCACAAATTAACCAATCAGCCCCATGTACATCACACAAGTCAAAAATTCCACTTCTCATTCAAATGCATTTTGAAATCAAACTCACTCCAAATTGCCTACAACACTTCTCACATCTCTTTAACACTTCCACAAATCCATTAAACAATTTTATAAAACCATTAAAAGATATTCAACTCACATAATATCCCACACACATGTCACACAATACCCTTCTCACCTTCACAATTCATTTTATAAGTAACTCACATGAAATATCACACACCCGTGTTTCGCACACAAAACACAATTTAGTAAAACATTTCGACAATTTATAAGAAAAAATTATAAAAATGTTTAACATCTCAAATCACCACTTTACCATTCAAAAACCCACATTAGGTGAACACACTCACCCAAACAGTACATATACACCCTTTCGCAACTTTGTTTAACCAAATAAAACATTTGCAATTTTTATAAAACAAACCCAAGAGGTATAACCATTGTTGGCACACTAAACCCATTTCAAAACCATTATTTAAAAGCAAAATCATACCAATACCAATCCAAAACAGAATATTTCAGCCCTAAAACAATTATTAAACCACCCCCAAATGTTAAAAAAATACATCAAATAATACCACAAGGATACACATGAAAAACACACGTTTTCATAAATCACCTTCAAGAAGTACAACAGGTTTTTACACCTTAAACTCATTAAAAAAACCTACTTTCAAGACCAACATGACAATAAGGAATTAACAAACCATAATTGGCACCCCCTTTCAAGACTAATAAATCACTTCCATATGTTATAAACTAAACCCAAACATTACCCCAAGATTCACACATGAAAAGTACCCAATTTCAAGCTATAATGCAACTAAAAATTAAATGTTTAACCAAATCCATCAAAACTGTTTTCACAGAAAATAAAACAGATTATAAACAGGCTAAATTAATAATCCATGCAAGCTAACTCATCATAAAATGGCTACACAAGGAATCACCTACCCTTTTGAGTCGAAACCCTCAAAAGTTGGTGTGAAACCTTAAGCGCACCACCGTTGCACCAAAATGAATATAAATCCAGAACTAAACCACAATAATTTACCCAAAAGACACCAAATCATACATTAGGATCGAACCCCAACTTCTAGACATGAGGAACTTCAATAAAAAGGAAATAAAACTAAAAGAGGATGGAAGGAACCAAGAAGGAATTCCCTTACTTGAAATATCTTGAAGGAATCGGCCCCAATCTACCAAATAATGAATCACCAAGTATCCAAAACTGGTATGGAGGTTTGAAGGATTCGTATTAGGTCATGTGGGGACTGAAATGGGGTAAAAAGGATGAAAAATGAAGGAGTTATGAAAGGATCAATTTACCTCTCCAAATCTGCCCGAGTTTTGAAACCCTAATAATTTCAGTACTAAATCGCGATGACGAAGAGCTCCAAAGAGGTTAGAGAGAGCTTGGGCGAGCGGATGGGTTCAAGGGGCGCATAGGAGGCTTTGAATCACAGAAAAATACTTAAAAATGAATAAGTTATTAATTAATAAAATATTATTTTTAAAACTGGAATTGGGCTTTCGGGCAGGCCCAATACCTTAAATAAAAACCAACATAAACCTTGGTTATGGATTTCAAAAGGCTCCCAATTTTAATTAAGGTGTTAATATATCAGGGGAGGACATTTAGGAGTTGGAATGAGTGAAAAATATTAAAAAATGAAAAAGTTATAAAAGAAATAAAATTTATTTTTAAATCTGGAATTTGGTTCACGGTTTCACCTAATTCATGAAAACTCACATATTCTTCATAAAACCTTTGGAAACCCCCAAAACAAAGAATTAATGGAAATTAAAATAAAAATACATTTAAAATAATCTATTTATGTGACAATTCTCCCCATCATGAAAACATTCCGCCCCGGAAAGTCACAGCAATGCCAAAGTAACAACCAAACCCAACTGAGAAATCAAGAGGTACTCCCTTGTCAGGTTTCTCCCCCAAAGGCCAAAACACCTCCAGTGATCAATTAATTAAGAATTACTCTTACAAAAAAAAACATACACCACTTTCCTGAAATAATAAATCACATTCCTAATTGATCCCAAAATAAAACTCCTCAAACACTATCCGAACAATACTCAAGCAATTCACCCAAATGAACAATAACATTGAACAAGGTTACACTTACCTTACTTTAACTAATACATTGGGCACTCTCCAGTCCCAAAGATTACCCAAGGAAGATGTAAGTAGTTAGATATATCCAAATTATATTACCTGCTTCCCATACAATACCAAGGAAAAACATTATTTACTTGTATGAAGAGACACAAATGGGCTCCCCACCATAAGAGACAACTTAATTTTTTTTTCCCGAGACAGAATCAAGACACTGATAGGGGAAGGCCCAAACAGACTCCCTAGTACCAGGGTTATACATCCATTATAAATTTACAAAATAATATGCACGATACCCATGGTGGGTCTTCCCACCATAAGAACCAACCATCTTAACCGACCGGTGTGGTCCGACACGAAAAGACCCCAAAATTAAGGAGTTGGGACGGTCACACGGTTAGTCTACACAGTTTGAGAAACTGTTCGATAACTATGTGGATCCTTATATCTGCATGGTTATTTTTTTTTGTTCATGGTTAGAACTAACCATGTGAAAACCGTGTGCTCAACTTGTCTAGCCAAATTTCCAACCATTCCCTAAAGACTCAATGGAAACCAAAGGGGGAGGGAATAACATTGTGTGATGACATGGGTACAAAACCCTCCACATTTTTCCACCAAATGGGAACAACAGAAGAAATATGATGAAACCATAGGTTTAAACTCTTCTTATCTTTCATACTGAGGATAGGACTTTGTACAAGGGTTTAAACGACACTGGGGTTTCCCCTGACTACGCGCCAGCTTCTTTCCAGGACCTATGGCTGGAGCTGAAAATATTGAAGCATCTTCGGCCACGCAGTTTGGCTATTGAAACCCCTATGTGGAACTTCTTCTTTCGGTGCCACAAACAACTACACTGCATACCCTGATGGGTTCATCAAGGCATAACACACTCTATAACTCACTTTACCAAAACAAGACATTTCACTGAAACAATGGATCAGAATAAGCACACACATCTCACCTTGTTTCTTTGGGTGAGAAACAACAAAAGGGTAGGACACGTATAAACACCATCCTCTAAAATAGAGGATTTGATGTTTTTACCAAGGGATACATACTCCCAACATAACAGAGAACCTAAGAGGATTGTGTGACCTTGACCTTTACAGTCAAAAGATCACACAACATCACAATGTGTCACCGAACATGACCCTTGTGATTGATAGAAACAATACATGGAACATGCTTATATTCCAAGTCCCTAAAAACAGACAAGTCCAAAAATTAGACACAATATCCTATCAGGACCAAAATCTCAAAATTGGTTTTTTAATAATAACTCTTTCTTCAAGGAAACTATGAAGAACCCAGAGGCCCTCTTAGACACCATCATGACACTCATCCACACTAATAACCAAAGAACACATCCACCTTTGATGAATCATGAAAATTAAGAAACCAAGGCCTCTTTCAACCTTCCACAAGAACTATCCCACTACAAGAGGATCTACAAATAAACTAAATGAATGGTTGTAGACTCAATCAACAATGATCTATAAAATATTCCTTATATTGATCAACTGGAGGATTTTCGAATGGAGAAACAATACGGGTTGAACTTCAGTTGTTCACTAACCCTAAATGGGGGCGTACCTTATCCAATGGGAGAACCCAAGGACCCATCCAAGATGGTCCATTGGTCAAAACAACCATAAACCAGATCCAAACACATGAAGGTAACCACCATAAAGGTGTCCCGAAACATATCTCAGAGGAGACTACTAACCGGTCCTTCTACCTAGCTTACCGACCAAACATAATCCCAAAACACAGTTCAAATAGGAGGGGTTATTGGACTAAAAAAACATCCCACAAAAACAACATCTTCAAAGACCCATAATACAAACCATCCCAAAACTATTCATCAAGACATCTTGTTTTTTCTTTAAAACCATTTCTTTGAAAACAAGCGGTTCAACGGTAAGAGTATCGACCAATGGTACCCCATGGGCCTCACACATGCATGTTTTTGTGCCACACCAGACACCCTCCTCATATCTGTCCCGGCACTCATCCAGTCATTCCATCAACCATCCATCATCCCATATAACCCCATGCATGTGGTCACTAATGGAAATACCAAAGGTTAAAACAAAAATTCTTTCCACTTTTCAAAACCAAAACAGTCAACCAACGCATCCTTTTTTTTCATAACCGCTAACCACGAGATCAAAATCCCAACTCACATCTTACAAAAATTTTCAGAAAGTCACAACCATTTAGAAAATAACTCACATTCAACATCTTCACATCAATTTCAAAACATCTCATCCCATTAAAACACACTCTGATTGTTTAGAAAACTCTATTGGAAACACTTTTCAAAACCAACTTCAATATAGTTTTTGCCTTCAAAAGAGGTGTAATCACACCATTTTCTATTTCAAAATCATTCTGAATATTCAGTTCCAAAATTTCATAAATCATACTATTCCATCATTATTTGAAAATCATTTCACAAAAACATTACACTTCTTAAAACCAAGTCACTTTAAAATCAATGTTCCAAGATTTCAAAACTAAAGAACACAAGACAATGCGAGAGGAAACTAGTTTCAGTGGGTGACTTGGACATATGGTTGGCGGCCATATTCCAATCAACTCACTATCACAGAAAGTGTTATAGGGAATATCCCCAGCTCCACATGGCTTGCCAGACCCTGCGAGCTCATTGAGACCATTAACCCAACTCTCTTTTCATTTCCCCTAATCATCATCAAACCAAGAAAACCAAAAGTCATAGACAAATCCAAACATCCCCTGGCGACATGAATCCTGAAATGAGGTGTGGTGATCAAGCACACTACCCATAACCAGAATTCCATGTCCCAACAATCATAACTCTATACTATCCTGACTATTTCCCAAATAACATGACTCAAATGGAGCGAACCTCCTTTGATACCATTTTGTCACGAACCGAATCTGGTCGCCTTCAAAATCGGCACCCGACCCGGTCCATGGAAAGACCCGAAGGGCGTTCCCGATCCCCACGGGCTGGAACAAGTGCCTGGGTATCATGAAATGATAATTGGGAATGATTTACCTGAGTTTATAAACATAAAACGACAAAAGAGTCCAATAAAACAAATCTGGATTTTTCAACTAAAACCGTCTTTTACAAAATTTCAGAACTGAAATACAAAAGTTAAAACTATGTTTAAAGACCATTGCAATGGTACATAACCAAATAAGGACAGCCCAAGAACCTCCACAAGGAAATAGGCACCACCCTCAAGCTATCTCCACGACACTGCATCCCAATGGACAACTAAAAACCTAAATCAATGGCATAAATCATGTACCCAAACCTATGACATAAATTAAGCAAATCTACTTACACCCAAAGGTGTAAGTAGGGTGTGAGCGAGAGCCCAGTAGGATACCACCACTAATAGATTCCATGTGATAAACATTTAATGGCGAAAAGCATGCAAGTTTTCAAAGACATGAGATGCTAGTTAAAATTTCTAAAAGATCCAACATTATATAAAAACAGTTTTCAGGTGGGCTAATTTAAAGAATAGAAACATTTAAAATAAATACCATAGCTACTGAATTTTCCAGCCTCTCATACCGTATACCAATGGTAAGAACAAAGTATCCAGTGAGCACAATCAATGGGATATAACCCCTAGGCACTAGCTAGCTGTGGGTCCCAGGTACCTTGTATCTCGGTGAGAGTAACCATCACAAATATCCATTCTCGTGCACGAACCACTAGTAGGGAACATACCCATAACCTAGTGGTCCCCAATCATCATCATCATAGTTTAGTTAGAGTTGTAAGCGTCAATCTTGCTAAGTGAAACTGAGGCCAAACCCCACGGATTCACTAGCATACTAGTACACGTCCACCCACCTAGATACCCGGGTTTTCCCTTTGTGCTCAAACAAGTTCAGCAATCCAAGAAGTATAGTTCTCACATGAAAATATCACTTACACATCACAAATTAACCAAACATCCCCATGTACATCACGCAAGTCAAAAATTCCACTTCTCATTCAAATGCATTTTGAAATCAAACTCACTCCAAATTGCCTACAACACTTCTCACATCTCTTTAACACTTCCACAAATCCATTGAACAATTTTATAAAACCATTACAAGATATTCAACTCACATAACAGCCCACAAACATGTCACACAATACCCTTCTCACCTTCACAATTCATTTTATAAGTAACTCACATGAAATATCACACACCCGTGTTTCGCACACAAAACACAATTTAGTAAAACATTTCGACAATTTATAAAAAAAAATTATAAAAATGTTTAACATCTCAAATCACCACTTTACCATTCAAAAACCCACATTAGGTGAACACACTCACCCAAACAGTATATATACACCCTTTCCCTACTTTTTTTAACCAAATAAAACAATTGCAATTTTTATAAAACAAACCCAAGAGGTATAACCATTGTTGGCACACTAAACCCATTTCAAAACCCTTATTTAAAAGCAAAATCAAACCAATACCAATCCAAAACAGAATATTTCAGCCCTAAAACAATTATTAAACCACCCCCAAATGTTAAAAAAAATACATCAAATAATACCACAAGGATACACATGAAAAACACACGTTTTCATAAATCACCTTCAAGAAGTACAACAGGTTTTTACACCTTAAACTCATTAAAAAAACCTACTTTCAAGAACAAAATGACAATAAGGAATTAACAAACCATAATTGGCACCCCCTTTCAAGACTAATAAATCACTTCCATATGTTATAAACTAAACCCAAACATTACCCCAAGATTCACACATGAAAAGTACCCAATTTCAAGCTATAATGCAACTAAAAATTAAATGTTTAACCAAATCCATCAAAACTGTTTTCACAAAAAATAAAACAGATTATAAACATGCTAAATTAATAATCCATGCAAGCTAACTCATCATAAAATGGCTACACATGGAATCACCTACCCTTTTGAGTCGATACCCTCAAAAGTTGGTGCGAAACCTTAAGCGCACCACCGTTGCACCAAAATGAATATAAATCCAGACCTAAACCACAATAATTTACCCACAAAACACCAAATCATACATTAGGATCGAACCCCAACTTCTGGACATGAGGAACTTCAATAAAAAGGAAATAAAACTAAAAGAGGATGGAAGGAACCAAGAATGAATTCCCTTACTTGAAATATCTTGAAGGAATCGGCCCCAATCTATCAAATAATGAATCACCAAGTATCCAAAACTGGTATGGAGGTTTGAAGGATTTGTATTAGGTCATGTGGGGTCTGAAAAGGGGTAAAAAGGATGAAAAATGAAGGAGTTATGAAAGGATCAATTTACCTCTCCAAATCTGCCCGAGTTTTGAAACCCTAATAATTGCAGTACTAAATCGTGATGAAGAAGAGCTCCAAAGAGGTTAGAGAGAGCTTGGGCGAGGGGATGGGTTCAAGGGGCGCATATGAGGCTTTGAAGCACCGAAAAATACTTAAAAATGCATAAGTTATTAATTAATCAATTATTATTTTTAAAACTGGAATTGGGCTTTCGGGCAGGCCCAATCCCTTAAATAAAAACCAACATAAACCTTGGTTATGGATTTCAAAAGGCTCCCAATTTTAATTAAGGTGTTAATATATCAGGGGCGGACATTTAGGAGTTGGAATGAGTGAAAAATATTAAAAAATTAAAAAGTTATAAAAGAAATAAAATTTATTTTTAAATCTGGAATTTGGTTCACGGTTTGACCTAATTCATAAAAACTCACATATTCTTCATAAAACCTTTGGAAACCCCCAAAACAAAGAATTAGTGGAAATTAAAATAAAAATACATTTAAAATAATCTATGTATGTGACAATTCTCCCCACCATGAAAACTTTCCGCCCTGGAAAGTCACAGCAATGCCAAAGTAACAACCAAACCCAACTGAGAAATCAAGAGGTACTCCCTTGTCAGGTTTCTCCCCCAAAGGCCAAAACACCTCCAGTGATCAATTAATTAAGGATTAATCTTACAAAAAAAAACATACACCACTTTCCTGAAATAATAAATCACATTCATAATTGATCCCAAAATAAAACTCCTCAAACACTATCCGAACAATACTCAAGCAATTCACCCAAACGAACAATAACATTGAACAAGGTTACACTTACCTTACTTTAACTAATACATTGGGCACTCTCCAGTCCCAAAGTTTACCCAAGGAAGATGTAAGTAGTTAGATATCTCCAAATGATATTACCTGCTTCCCATACAATACCAAGGAAAAACATGATTTACTTGTATGAAGAGACACAAATGGGCTCCCCACCATAAGAGACAACTTAATTTTTTTTCCCGAGACAGAATCAAGACACTAATAGGGGACGACCCAAACAGACTCCCTAGTACCAGGGGTATACATCCATTATAAATTTACAAAATAATATGCACGATACCCATGGTGGGTCTTCCCACCATAAGAACCAACCATCTTAACCGACCGGTGTGGTCCGACACGAAAAGGCCCCAAAATTAAGGAGTTGGGACGGTCACACGGTTAGTCTACACTGTTTGAGAAACTGTGCGATAACTATGTGGATCCTTATATCTGCATGGTTATTTTTTTTGTTCATGGTTAGAACTAACCATGTGAAAACCGTGTGCTCAACTTGTCTAGCCAAATTTCCAACCATTCCCTAAAGACTCAATGGAAACCAAAGGGGGAGGGAATAACATTGTGTGATGACATGGTTACAAAACCCTCCACATATTTCCACCAAATGGGAACAACAGAAGAAATATGATGAAACCATAGGTTTAAACTCTTCCTATCTTTCATACTGAGGATAGGACTTTGTACAAGGGTTTAAATGACACTGGGGTTTCCCCTGACTACGCGCCAGCTTCTCTCCGGGACCTATGGCTGGAGCTGAAAATATTGAAGCATCTTCGGCCACGCATTTTGGCTATTGAAACCCCTATGTGGAACTTCTTCTTTCGGTGCCACAAACAACTACACTGCATACCCTGATGGGTTCATCAAGGCATAACACACTCTATAACTCACTTTACCAAAACAAGACATTTCACTGAAACAATGGATCAGAATAAGCACACACATCTCACCTTGTTTCTTTGGGTGAGAAACAACAGAAGGGTAGGACACGTATAAACACCATCCTCTAAAATAGAGGATTTGATGTTTTTACCAAGGGATATATACTCCCAACATAACAGAGAACCTAAGAGGATTGTGTGACCTTGACCTTTACAGTCAAAAGAGCACACAAAATCACAATGTGTCACCGAACATGACCCTTGTGATTGATAGAAACAATACATGGAACCTGCCTATATTCCAAGTCCCTAAAAACAGACAAGTCCAAAAATTGGACACAATATCCTATCAGGACCAAAATCTCAAAATTGGTTTTTTAATAATAACTCTTTCTTCAAGGAAACTATGAAGAACCCAGAGGCCCTCTTAGACACCATCATGACACTCATCCACAATAATAACCAAAGAACACATCCACCTTTGATGAATCATGAAAATTAAGAAACCAAGGCCTCTTTCAACCTTCCACAAGAACTATCCCACTACAAGAGGATCTAAAAATAAACTAAATGAATGGTTGTAGACTCAATCAACAATGATCTATAAAATATTCCTTATATTGATCAACTGGAGGATTTTCGAATGGAGAAACAATACGGGTTGCACTTCAGTTGTTCACTAACCCTAAATGGGGGCGTACCTTATCCAACGGGAGAACCCAAGGACCCAACCAAGATGGTCCATTGGTCAAAAAAACCATAAACCAGATCCAAACACATGAAGGTAACCACCATAAAGGTGTCTCGAAACATATCTCAGAGGAGACTACTAACCGGTCCTTCTACCTAGCTTACCGACCAAACATAATCCCAAAACATAGTTCAAATAAGAGGGGTTATTGGACTAAAAAAACATCCCAAAAAAACAACATCTTTAAAGACCCATAATACAAACCATCCCAAAACTATTCATCAAGACATCTTGTTTTTTTCTTTAAAACCATTTCTTTGAAAACAAGCGGTTCAACGGTAAGAGTATCGACCAATGGTACCCCATGGGCCTCACACATGCATGTTTTTGTGCCACACCAGACACCCTCCTCATATCTGTCCTGGCACTCATCCAGTCATTCCATCAACCATCCATCATCCCATATAACCCCATGCATGTGGTCACTAATGGAAATACCAAAGGTTAAAACAGAAATTCTTTCCACTTTTCAAAACCAAAACAGTCAACCAACACATCCTTTTTTTCATAACCGCTAACCACGAGATCAAAATCCCAACTCACATCTTACAAAAATTTTCAGAAAGTCACAACCATTTAGAAAATAACTCACATTCAACATCTTCACATCAATTTCAAAACATCTCATCCCATTAAAACACACTCTGATTGTTTAGAAAACTCTATTGGAAACACTTTTCAAAACCAACTTCAATACAGTTTCTGCCTTCAAAAGAGGTGTAATCACACCATTTTCTATTTCAAAATCATTCTGAATATTCAGTTCCAAAATTTCATAAATCATACTATTCCATCATTATTTGAAAATCATTTCATAAAAACATTACACTTCTTAAAACCAAGTCACTTTAAAATCAATGTTCCAAGATTTCAAAACTAAAGAACACAAGACAATGCGAGAGGAAACTAGTTTCAGTGGGTGACATGGACATATGGTTGGCGGCCATATTCCAATCACCTCACTATCACAGAAAGTGTTCTAGGGAATATCCCTAGCTCCACATGGCTTGCCAGACCCTGCGAGCTCATTGAGACCATTAACCCAACTCTCTTTTCATTTCCCCTAATCATCATCAAACCAAGAAAACCAAAAGACATAGACAAATCCAAACTTCCCCTGGCGACATGAATCCTGAAATGAGGTGTGGTGATCAAGCACACTACCCATAACCAGAATTCAATGTCCCAACAATCATAACTCTATACTATCCTGACTATTTCCCAAATAACATGACTCAAATGGACCGAACCTCCTTTGATACCATTTTGTCACGAACCGAATCTGGTCGCCTTCAAAATCGGCACCCGACCCGGTCCATGGCAAGACCCGAAAGGCGTTCCCGATCCCCACGGGCTGGCACAAGTGCCTGGGTATCATGAAATGATAATTGGGAACAATTTACCCGAGTTTATAAACTTAAAACGACAAAAGAGTCCAACAAAACAAATCTGGATTTTTCAACTAAAACCGTCTTTTACAAAATTTCAGAACTGAAATACAAAAGTTAAAACTATGTTTAAAGACCATTACAATGGTACATAACCAAATAAGGACAGCCCAAGAACCTCCACAAGGAAATAGGCACCGCCCTCAAGCTATCTCCATGACACTGCATCCCAATGGAGAACTAAAAACCTAAATCAATGGCATAAATCTTGTAACCAAACCTGTGACATAAAATAAGCAAATCTACTTACACACAAAGGTGTAAGTAGGGTGTGAGTGAGAGACCAGTAGGATACCACCACAAATAGATTCCATGTGATAAACATTCAATGGCGAAAAGCATGCAAGTTTTCAAAGACATGAGATGCTAGTTAAAATTTCTAAAAGATCCAACATTAAATAAAAACAGTTTTCAGGTGGGCTAATTTAAAGAATAAAAACATTTAAAATAAATACCATAGCTACTGAATTTTCCAGCCTCTCATACCGTATACCAATGGTAAGAACAAAGTATCCAGTGAGCACAATCAATGGGAAATAACCCCTAGGCACTAGCTAGCTGTGGGTCCCAGGTACCTTGTATCTCGGTGAGAGTAACCATCACAAATATCCATTCTCGTGCACGAGCCACTAGTAGGGAACATACCCATAACCTAGTGGTCCCCAATCATCATCATCATAGTTTATTTAGAGTTGTAAGCGTCAATCTTGCTATGTGAAACTGAGGCCAAACCCCACGGATTCACTAGCATTCTAGTACACGTCCACCCACCTAGATACCCGGGTTTTCCCTTTGTGCTCAAACAAGTTCAGCAATCCAAGAAGTATAGTTCTCACATGAAAATATCACTTACACATCACAAATTAACCAAACAGCCCCATGTACATCACACAAGTCAAAAATTACACATCTCATTCAAATGCATTTTGAAATCAAACTCACCCCAAATTGCCTACAACACTTCTCACATCTCTTTGACACTTCCACAAATCCATTAAACAATTTTATAAAACCATTACAAGATATTCAACTCACATAACAGCCCACACACATGTCACACAATACCCTTCTCACCTTCACAATTCATTTTATAAGTAACTCACATGAAATATCACACACCCGTGTTTCGCACACAAAACACAATTTAGTAAAACATTTCGACAATTTATAAAAAAAAATTATAAAAATGTTTAACATCTCAAATCACCACTTTACCATTCAAAAACCCACATTAGGTGAACACACTCACCCAAACAGTACATATACACCCTTTCCCAACTTTGTTTAACCAAATAAAACATTTGCAATTTTTATAAAACAAACCCATGAGGTATAACCCTTGTTGGCACACTAAACCCATTTCAAAACCCTTATTTAAAAGCAAAATCATACCAATACCAATCCAAAACAGAATATTTCAGCCCTAAAAAAATTATTAAACCACCCCCAAATGTTAAAAAAATACATCAAATAATACCACAAGGATACACATGAAAAACACACGTTTTCATAAATCACCTTCAAGAAGTACAACAGGTTTTTACACCTTAAACTCATTAAAAAAACCTACTTTCAAGACCAACATGACAATAAGGAATTAACAAACCATAATTGGCACCCCCTTTCAAGACTAATAAATCACTTCCATATGTTATAAACTAAACCCAAACATTACCCCAAGATTCACACATGAAAAGTACCCAATTTCAAGCTATAATGCAACTAAAAATTAAATGTTTAACCAAATCCATCAAAACTGTTTTGACAGCAAATAAAAAAGATTATAAACATGAAAAATTAATAATCCATGCAAGCTAACTCATCATAAAATGGCTACACATGGAATCACCTACCCTTTTGAGTCGAAACCCTCAAAAGTTGGTGCGAAACCTTAAGTGCACCACCGTTGCACCAAAATGAATATAAATCCAGACCTAAACCACAATAATTTACCCAAAAGACACCAAATCATACATTAGGATCGAACCCCAACTTCTGGACATGATGAACTTCAATAAAAAGGAAATAAAACTAAAAGAGGATGGAAGGAACCAAGAAGGAATTCCCTTACTTGAAATATCTTGAAGGAATTGGCCACAATCTACCAAATAATGAATCACCAAGTATCCAAAACTGGTATGGAGGTTTGAAGGATTTGTATTAGGTCATGTGGGGACTGAAATGGGGTAAAAAGGATGAAAAATGAAGGAGTTATGAAAGGATCAATTTACCTCTCCAAATCTGCCCGAGTTTTGAAACCCTAATAATTTCAGTACTAACTCGCGATGAAGAAGAGCTCCAAAGAGGTTAGAGAGAGCTTGGGCGAGCGGATGGGTTCAAGGGGCGCATATGAGGCTTTGAATCACCGAACACTACTTAAAAATGAATAAGTTATTAATTAATCAAATATTATTTTTAAAACTGGAATTGGGCTTTCGGGCAGGCCCAATCCCTTAAATAAAAACGAACATAAACCTTGGTTATGGATTTCAAAAGGCTCCCAATTTTAATTAAGGTGTTAATATATCAGGGGAGAACATTTAGGAGTTGGAATGAGTGAAAAATATTAAAAAATTAAAAAGTTATAAAAGAAATAAAATTTATTTTTATATATGGAATTTGGTTCATGGTTTGACCTAATTCATGAAAACTCACATATTCTTCATAAAACCTTTGGAAACCCCCAAAACAAAGAATTAATGGAAATTAAAATAAAAATACATTTAAAATAATCTATGTATGTGACAATTCTCCCCACCATGAAAACTTTCCGCCCCGGAAAGTCACAGCAATGCCAAAGTAACAACCAAACCCAACTGAGAAATCAAGAGGTACTCCCTTGTCAGGTTTCTCCCCCAAAGGCCAAAACACCTCCAGTGATCAATTAATTAAGGATTACTCTTACAAAAAAAACATACACCACTTTCCTGAAATAATAAATCACATTCATAATTGATCCCAAAATAAAACTCCTCAAACACTATCTGAACAATACTCAAGCAATTCACCCAAACGAACAATAACGTTGAACAAGGTTACACTTACCTTACTTTAACTAATACATTGGGCACTCTCTAGTCCCAAAGTTTACCCAAGGAAGATGTAAGTAGTTAGATATCTCCAAATGATATTACCTGCTTCCCATACAATACCAAGGAAAAACATGATTTACTTGTATTAAGAGACACAAATGGGCTCCCCACCATAAGAGACAACTTAATTTTTTTTTCCCGAGACAGAATCAAGACACTAATAGGGGAAGGCCCAAACAGACTCCCTAGTACCAGGGGTATACATCCATTATAAATTTACAAAATAATATGCACGATACCCATGGTGGGTCTTCCCACCATAAGAACCAACCATCTTAACCGACCGGTGTGGTCCGACACGAAAAGACCCCAAAATTAAGGAGTTGGGACGGTCACACGGTTAGTCTACACAGTTTGAGAAACTGTGCGATAACTATGTGGATCCTTATATATGCATGGTTATTTTTTTTGTTCATGGTTAGAACTAACCATGTGAAAACCATGTGCTCAAATTGTCTAGCCAAATTTCCAACCATTCCCTAAAGACTCAATGGAAATCAAAGGGGGAGGGAATAACATTGTGTGATGACATGGGTACAAAACCCTCCACATATTTCCACCAAATGGGAACAACAGAAGAAATATGATGAAACCATAGGTTTAAACTCTTCTTATCTTTCATACTGAGGATAGGACTTTGTACAAGGGTTTAAACGACACTGGGGTTTCCCCTGACTACGCGCCAGCTTCTCTCCAGGACCTATGGCTGGAGCTGAAAATATTGAAGCATCTTCGGCCACACAGTTTGGCTATTGAAACCCCTATGTGGAACTTCTTCTTTCGGTGCCACAAACAACTACACTGCATACCCTGATGGGTTCATCAAGGCATAACACACTCTATAACTCACTTTACCAAAACAAGACATTTCACTGAAACAATGGATCAGAATAAGCACACACATCTCACCTTGTTTCTTTGGGTGAGAAACAACAAAAGGGTAGGACACGTATAAACACCATCCTCTAAAATAGAGGATTTGATGTTTTTACCAAGGGATACATACTCCCAACATAACAGAGAACCTAAGAGGATTGTGTGACCTTGACCTTTACAGTCAAAAGAGCACACAACATCACAATGTGTCACCGAACATGACCCTTTTGATTGATAGAAACAATACATGGAACATGCCTATATTCCAAGTCCCTAAAAACAGACAAGTCCAAAAATTGGACACAATATCCTATCAGGACCAAAATCTCCAAATTGGTTTTTTAATAATAACTCTTTCTTCAAGGAAACTATGAAGAACCCAGAGGCCCTCTTAGACACCATCATGACACTCATCCACACTAATAACCAAAGAACACATCCACCTTTGATGAATCATGAAAATTAAGAAACCAAGGCCTCTTTCAACCTCCCACAAGAACTATCCCACTACAAGAGGATCTACAAATAAACTAAATTAATGGTTGTAGACTCAATCAACAATGATCTATAAAATATTCCTTATATTGATCAACTGGAGGATTTTCGAATGGAGAAACAATACGGGTTGCACTTCAGTTGTTCACTAACCCTAAATGGGGGCGTACCTTATCCAACGGGAGAACCCAAGGACCCAACCAAGATGGTCCATTGGTCAAAAAAACCATAAACCAGATCCAAACACATGAAGGTAACCACCATAAAGGTGTCCCGAAACATATCTCATAGGAGACTACTAACCGGTCCTTCTACCTAGCTTACCGACCAAACATAATCCCAAAACACAGTTCAAATAGGAGGGGTTATTGGACTAAAAAAACATCCCACAAAAACATCTTCAAAGACCCATAATACAAACCATCCCAAAACAATTCATCAAGACATCTAGTTTTTTTCTTTAAAACCATTTCTTTGAAAACAAGC
Source organism: Viscum album (assembly GCA_963277665.1). NCBI lineage: Eukaryota > Viridiplantae > Streptophyta > Magnoliopsida > Santalales > Viscaceae > Viscum > Viscum album. The sequence continues at coordinate 1,585,927,006 of OY728151.1, read as the reverse complement.
GGTTCAACGGTAAGAGTATCGGCCAATGGTACCCCATGGACCTCACACATGCATGTTTTTGTGCCACACCACACACCCTCCTCATATCTGTCCCGTCACTCATCCAGTCATTCCATCAACCATCCATCATCCCATATAACCCCATGCATGTGGTCACTAATGGAAATACCAAAGGTTAAAACAAAAATTCTTTCCAATTTTCAAAACCAAAGCAGTCAACCAACGCATCCTTTTTTTCATAACCGCTAACTATGAGATCAAAATCCCAACTCGCATCTTACAAAAATTTTCAGAAAGTCACAACCATTTAGAAAATAACTCACATTCAACATCTTCACATCAATTTCAAAACATCTCATCCCATTAAAACACACTCTGATGTTTAGAAAACTCTATTGGAAACACTTTTCAAAACCAACTTCAATACAGTTTTTGCCTCCAAAAGAGGTGTAATGACACCATTTTCTATTTCAAAATCATTCTGAATATTCAGTTCCAAAATTTCATAAATCATACTATTCCATCATTATTTGAAAATCATTTCACAAAAACATTACACTTCTTAAAACCAAGACACTTTAAAATCAAAGTTCCAAGATTTCAAAACTAAAGAACACAAGACAATGCGAGAGGAAACTAGTTTCAGTGGGTGACTTGGACATATGGTTGGCAGCCATATTCCAATCACCTCACTATCACAGAAAGTGTTCTAGGGAATATCCCCAGCTCCACATGGCTTGCCAGACCCTGCGAGCTCATTGAGACCATTAACCCAACTCTCTTTTCATTTCCCCTAATCATCATCAAACCAAGAAAACCAAAAGACATAGACAAATCCAAACTTCCCCTGGTGACATGAATCCTGAAATGAGGTGTGGTGATCAAGCACACTACCCATAACCAGAATTCCATGACCCAACAATCATAACTCTATACTATCCTGACTATTTCCCAAATAACATGACTCAAATGGAGCGAACCTCCTTTGATACCATTTTGTCACGAACCGAATCTGGTCGCCTTCAAAATCGGCACCCGACCCGGTCCATGGCAAGACCCGAAGGGCGTTCCCAATCCCCACGGGCTGGCACAAGTCCCTGGGTATCATGAAATGATAATTGGGAACGATTTACCCGAGTTTATAAACTTAAAACGACAAAAGAGTCCAATAAAAAAAATCTGGATTTTTCAACTAAAACCGTCTTTTACAAAATTTCAGAACTGAAATACAAAAGTTAAAACTATGTTTAAAGACCATTACAATGGTACATAACCAAATAAGGACAGCCCAAGAACCTCCACAAGGAAATAGGCACCGCCCTCAAGCTATCTCCACGACACTGCATCCCAATGGACAACTAAAAACCTAAATCAATGGCATAAATCCTGTACCCAAACATGTGACATAAAATAAGCAAATCTACTTACACCCAAAGGTGTAAGTAGGGTGTGAGCGAGAGCCCAGTAGGATACCACCACTAATATATTCCATGTGATAAACATTTAATGGCGAAAAGCATGCAAGTTTTCAAAGACATGAGATGCTAGTTAAAATTTCTAAAAGATCCAACATTAAATAAAAATAGTTTTCAGGTGGGCTAATTTAAAGAATAAAAACATTTAAAATAAATACCATAGCTACTGAATTTTCCAGCCTCTCATACCGTATACCAATGGTAAGAACAAAGTATCCAGTGAGCACAATCAATGGGAAATAACCCCTAGGCACTAGCTAGCTGTGGGTCCCAGGTACCTTGTATCTCGGTGAGAGTAACCATCACAAATATCCATTCTCGTGCACGAGCCACTAGTAGGGAACATACCCATAACCTAGTGGTCCCCAATCATCATCATCATAGTTTAGTTAGAGTTGTAAGCGTCAATCTTGCTAAGTGAAACTGAGGCCAAACCCCACAGATTCACTAGCATACTAGTACACGCCCACCCACCTAGATACCCGGGTTTTCCCTTTGTGCTCAAACAAGTTCAGCAATCCAAGAAGTATAGTTCTCACATGAAAATATCACTTACACATCACAAATTAACCAAACAGCCCCATGTACATCACGCAAGTCAAAAATTCCACTTCTCATTCAAATGCATTTTGAAATCAAACTCACTCCAAATTGCCTACAACACTTCTCACATCTCTTTAACACTTCCACAAATCCATTAAACAATTTTATAAAACCATTAAAAGATATTCAACTCACATAACAGCCCACACACATGTCACACAATACCCTTCTCACCTTGACAATTCATTTTATAAGTAACTCACATGAAATATCACACACCCGTGTTTCGCACACAAAACACAATTTAGTAAAACATTTCGACAATTTATAAAAAAATTATAAAAATGTTTAACATCTCAAATCACCACTTTACCATTCAAAAACCCACATTAGGTGAACACACTCATCCAAACAGTACATATACACCCTTTCCCAACTTTGTTTAACCAAATAAAACATTTGCAATTTTTATAAAACAAACCCAAGAGGTATAACCATTGTTGGCACACTAAACCCATTTCAAAACCCTTATTTAAAAGAAAAATCATACCAATACCAATCCAAAACAGAATATTTCAGCCCTAAAACAATTATTAAACCACCCCCAAATGTTAAAAAAATACATCAAATAATACCACAAGGATACACATGAAAAACACACGTTTTCATAAATCACCTTCAAGAAGTACAACAGGTTTTTACACCTTAAACTCATTAAAAAAACCTACTTTCAAGACCAACATGACAATAAGGAATTAACAAACCATAATTGGCACCCCCTTTCAAGACTAATAAATCACTTCCATATGTTATAAACTAAACCAAAACATTACCCCAAGATTCACACATGAAAAGTACCCAATTTCAAGCTATAATGCAACTAAAAATTAAATGTTTAACCAAATCCATCAAAACTGTTTTCACAGCAAATAAAACAGATTATAAACATGATAAATTAATAATCCATGCAAGCTAACTCATCATAAAATGGCTACACATGGAATCACCTACCCTTTTGAGTCGAAACCCTCAAAAGTTGGTGCGAAACCTTAAGCGCACCACCGTTGCACCAAAATGAATATAAATCCAGACCAAAACCACAATAATTTACCCAAAAGACACCAAATCATACATTAGGATCGAACCCCAACTTCTGGACATGAGGAACTTCAATAAAAAGGAAATAAAACTAAAAGAGGATGGAAGGAACCAAGAAGGAATTCCCTTACTTGAAATATCTTGAAGGAATCGGCCCCAATCTACCAAATAGTGAATCACCAAGTATCCAAAACTGGTATGGAGGTTTTAAGGATTCGTATTTGGTCATGTGGGGACTGAAATGGGGTAAAAAGGATGAAAAATGAAGGAGTTATGAAAGGATCAATTTAACTCTCCAAATCTGCCCCAGTTTTGAAACCCTAATAATTTCAGTACTAAATCGAGATGAAGAAGAGCTCCAACGAGGTTAGAGAGAGATTGGGCGAGCGGATGGGTTCAAGGGGCGCATATGAGGCTTTGAAGCACCGAACAATACTTAAAAATGAATAAGTTATTAATTAATCAAATATTATTTTTAAAACTGGAATTGGGATTTCGGGCAGGCCCAATCCCTTAAATAAAAACCAACATAAACCTTGGTTATGGATTTCAAAAGGCTCCCAATTTTAATTAAGGTGTTAATATATCAGGGGAGGAAATTTAGGAGTTGGAATGAGTGAAAAATATTAAAAAATGAAAATGTTATAAAAGAAATAAAATTTATTTTTAAATCTGGAATTTGGTTCACGGTTTGACCTAATTCATGAAAACTCACATATTCTTCATAAAACCTTTGGAAACCCCCAAAACAAATAATTAATGGAAATTAAAATAAAAATACATTTAAAATCATCTATTTATGTGACATATGTAAATTATTAACCTCTTGTAGAGAATAAGTGATTTGGTTAATTACTTTTATGTATGTGAATTTAAGAGTAGTCGATGTAATTTGGAAATAAATGTTATGATTTATCGTGGAAGACTATGAAATAAAATACTTATAAATTTTGTGTTTCAAACTTAGTTTGGATTATTTATTAGAAATATAAGGAAATTATTTATAGAATGGTCTTTGTTAAACATTATGTGTTTTTTGTTTTATTTTTGAGATTATGGGTAGTATTTCATTCCCTAAAAGATTATCCTTTTTGGGGATCATCTAACATTGTACTAACCATTTTGGTTTTGGTAAATCTCTAAATAAAATGGAAATATATAGAGCATTCTTTGTGGATTATTTGATTCTATAGAAGTTTATTCTATCGCTTTAAGTGTGACCAAGCCAACTTGAATACTCATTGATAGTAAAAAATATTAGTTAGTTGTAGAAATTTATTAACGGATGAAACAATACTTGTAAAGTAAGTATATATCATTATTTGCTTATTCAATATCATAAATTAATTCATCAAAATAATAAAAAGGAACCTAAAACAAAAAATTATGTTCGTTTACTTTTCCTACTGGGAAACTAATGACTGTTTAACCCATAAAAATTTTATCATTTTTTGGTAGCTAGCTTCCTCTTAATCATGTTTTCTATCACCATAAATCAGATTTTTATTTTTTGTTTTATCTTCCATATCCATTATTTCCTACATGGAACACTAATAAGGGTTATCTCGGGTGACCTTTTTTACTTCTCTATCTTTATTTTAATGTGATAGTATTGTTGACTATTTTTTTGAAGTGGGTTTTCAACAACGATGTTTTGAAATGTCAAACCCCTCGCTTTTTCTTCTCAGTTTAAATTTCGAGGAAGAAATTATTTTGAGTGGAGAATGTGATACCCCAATCTTCCATGGTACGCTTCTCTTTGAATAATACAATAGCTTTCATTGTACAAAACTTCGAATTCTAGCACACCACGACAAATCAAACTAGCCGTTATAAAAAGTAATACCAACTTTTTGAAATTTATTAAATTTTATTTTTGAAAATGGAATACATTTTTGGATTCAGAATATCAAAATTTTCTTAGGATGATTTTTTGGTATTTTTATGAAAACATTCCATTTTTGATGAATAGTGAAAAACGATGCGTTATTGTTTAAAACAAACTTTTTATTTAAATAAATATTAATTTATTTAAATTTATTTTAAGTCATAATAGATACATAATACCTATATATGTTCAATATAATTCATTGGAATCATTTTATATTAATATTAGATGTATAAAATTTTATTAAACTTTTTTACGTCTTATACCCACTTTCTAGGCACATTTACAAATTGGCATAAAATTCAATTTTACCATTTATGTTAATTTATTTTCAAAAATATGAGAGAAAGGGTTGAAACCATTAAGTAAAATTTGCTTCAATAAGATGAAAATAATTTTTGGTGAATAGTTACTTTTGAATTTAGTTTACCACGGTTAAAATATATAGTGTAATTAAAATTAAAAATGATATTGTAATTATAATAAGATATGTCCTAATTCTATTGGTTAAGTGTATTTATACAAAAATAAACCATAGAAATAAAATTTTATCCTTTTGGTCCACTTGGATTAGATTAAGACACTTATTATTATTTTATTTAAAGAAGAGTTAAAAGTGTTAAATTCAAAGTTTAATAACTAATCCATTTTTAATTTTGGGTTATAAAAAAGATAAATTCAAATATAAATATTAATTAGAATGCTAAAAATAGTTCATACATAATGGTATATTATTAATAATTTTTAGATATTAAATAATTAAATTCAATTATGACACAATGATTAAGTAGTAATTACCTTATTAATGAAAGAATAAAGTAATTGATATTATAAATACACAAATAAATGTAAATTGAAACTTTTTATTAAGTAAAATAATATTATATGTAATTATTCCATGTTAGGGTTGATGAAATAATTTTTTTCTGAAGTGATAAAGTTGTTATGAATTTCACAAAAACAAAATACTAAATAGTGTCAAAATTGACATAAATGACTTTTTAAAAAAATACTATATTACTAATTTATATAATATTTTTAAAATCAAATGTCAGGAAAATGAACATAGATAAGGTTAGATATATCAATAATGAACAACTTGGGGTTTTCTTTCCTTTTGAGTTTAATTTTATTAACCAATTTTTATAATAATACATGTAGACATAGTAAATGTCAAAATATACAACTAAGAGTTAAATCTAAAAGATAAGGTTAATATGTTGATCTAAACACGAATAAAACCTATTTTTTGAGAATATTTCGACCCATACAGACCTTATCCTTGAAATAAATCTATTTTGAGACATTATAAACTGAAAATGATTTTATAATAAAATAATATTTCAATCTTTTCTTATGGTTCCCTTCCCCTCTCTTATAAAATGGCACTTCCACTTCTCTTAATTTGAAACCTCAAAATCCATTTGTATTGGCCAAACCCTCCCAAAATATCCTCCCATGTACCCTAACTTCATCTTAATGTCCTTCCATTGATCATAAAGCCATCTTAAGGATCAATTTTTATCAAATCAAAAGGAAGTACCCAAAGAAGAGGTAATAACTTCATCACCTCTTTCAAAGCTATCTTCCTCTTCCACTTCCTCTTTATTTTCTATTTCCGTACCAAAATAATAAATTCAGTTCCTTCTACATACTAAGATGTTATTATAAATATATTACAACGATATTAATTATTCTATCCATCTTAATAATGTCAAAGTAACCATACGTGTGTATGTACGGCTTACCGTTGCCACGTCGTGATGTAGTTGTTATTCAACACATCACTATATAGATGGATAAAATAATGATGTTTAATTTATTTAAATAATAAATAAAACATGTTAATGATTATGTATATATGATATAACATCCAATTATATATGATTTCACCTTTATTTGAATGATACTGTCGCTCGTGCGTACGTACGGATTACCGTCTCCACGAACGCATTGAGATTCATTCCACATCATAATCATTCAAGAATAATTTTCATTTGTTGATTAAAAATAATGTTTAATAATATAATATAAATCTGTATTTTAATAAAATACATCCTATCCATAAAAAACATAGCTTATGTAACAAAACATATAATGAAAAATGAATCAGTAAACACCCAAAAGAATGATACTACTGAAACTTTATTAGAAAAACAATATTAGAAGATCATATATAATATCATATTTATGTAAAGGGTTATTCTATAATTTAATAACAATTTTTTAACTATTATAAAGGAGTTTAACATACCATTGACCAAGGAAAAGTACAACGTAAGGGTTTTCATCTCACTTCTTATTCCCGTGAGATTCATTCTCTATTTCCACTATTTCCTTTTGTGTGGTGTATGTACTACCCATGGTTGTATTTTTTGTGTAATATAATTTAATTAATGGGTATTTAAATCTTCATTGTATGATATTTCTTTCATGCTGTGTATGTTTCGTATGTTACCTAATCAGTAAAGGAATTTCTAATTTCAATTCCCACTCACTGGGTTTAACACATACTTCATTGATAATTTTACACCAAGATTATGTGGGAAATATCTATTTATTTATTTTTTTATGTAGTAATTTCCACTCCCCTTTGTGTGGATATTCTTTTTATAAACATAATTACTCCATTTATAAATTCTCAAGTCATTGATGTGAACTTGATAGGGGTAGTCTTTACTCAATTTTCATTCATGGAGTTAAACATCCAAGTCATTGTTTTTGTTTTTACAAGAATATGTGTGAATGTTATATGATTGATTTTCAATAAATACCCAATAATATTGAGTGTAATTATATTTTTCCCACATTATTATGTCATTAATTAATCCTTAATCTAATGATATGGTCTTTATAAGGGATTTAATCTAAATTTACATTCCATTGAGACTTCTTTATTGTAATGCGCCAATTCAAATTTATATAGTGTACATACCGTACATTGACATAGTATATCATGAATCCATTTATTCTCATGATATTATAATTTTTTTATTACCAAAATTATTTTTATTCCAGTATTTATCATTTGGTTAGTAACTATAACTAAAATATAAATTTAAATGTTTTAAATATTTATTCTTCTTAATATTTTTCAATTATGTCCATGTTTTAAAAATGGTTTAAGGATTTACTTATATGGAAATGAATGTTTCAAAATTAAAATTCCTTTTAAATGTTTCAAAGTGGTATGGGACACTTTGATTTAAATATATCTTTTAATCAACTTCTAGATAAATAGTCCGACTGTTAATTGTTTTCAAAAAAAGGGGGATATTTCTCTCAAATAGTGTTACTGATCATTTTCATATACATCAATAACCCTCATTGTAATTTATTCATGATAGAGATTGATTTATTATAATAAAATCTTCCATATTTTATTGAATGAGTTTTGTTTAAATTTGGATGTCCTATTTCTATAACATTCATGGTTTGTGGTTAGATAATTGACATTTCATATGCTAGTTTTAATACTAATGTTTAGATTATGTTTCTTCCTTTTCATATGAGGAATGTATTAGACTTAGTATTTGATGGTTGGATCCTTATAGAGATCTTCAATGCATCGATAGGTCTCATGAGACAAACTAGTGTCTTGGGACAAGTCCTTGACAAAATCTTATTTGATGTCTTTGAACGAGACATTGACTATGGGGTTATAATGTCTGACATTATCCATTCCCTCATTATGAAATTGGCTATTGAGATTTCATGTGATTATTCTACTAGTAGAATATCCATGTGAATAAGTAAATGGAATTATTTGATTTATCTTTTCAATATTATTCTGATGTTTATGTTTACAGGTCTTGTGTCTTAGTCTTATAAATTGCTTTAAATTTTTATTCTTATTTATTATAGTTTCCGCTATATTGTTATCCTTACTGAGAATCTAATCTCACCCCATTATTATGATTTATTTGTTCCAAGATGTGATGAATTATATTACAATTAACATGTAGGAATAGGCTAAGGGATATACGAGTGTTCAAAGAAGGCACAATGTTGTTTTTTTTCATTTGAAAATGTAATTTAAAAATTATGTATGTATCTAGTATTTTGAATGCTACTAAACTAATCTATCTTTTGATACTTGACCTATTTTGATAAGTATAATGTTATGTATTAATGCACCGACTCTGGGTAACTAGGTTCGGAGATTTACACAAGATACTCTTAGGGAGTGGTGAGACCTTGTAAAAATGTCATGTGGTTGTCTTTACTGCTTTTATATTCTTGAATGCGATGGGAAAAAGAGAATAATATAATCTTTGTTATAATAGGTCAAATTTGTAAAGGGATAAAATGTGAAAATGGATTAAAAATTATCCAACACTGATTCACCCCCCTCTCAGTTTTTGTCATATCCCAAACTGGTCCTTTCACATGTATTGAGTAAAGGACTACCTCTGTTATATTTTTTACCATGAAATCAACTATTTTTAGAAGACTTGAGTTTGATTCCCCAGTCAATAATGAAGTGTAGTTTTATTGATGATTCAGTTACCTCTGAGAAAAATTATATAGCTACGAAGACCATGATGAAATGGAAAAATAATTAGAATAGAATGTTAAAGAAGACGCCCCTCTTATCTAAATAAGAGGAAGTGCCTATTTCTCTATGCATTGCTAACAATGAAGAAATAGCTGACATGGAAAGTAATGAGAAGGTGTCTCAAGTTTCCACCAAGAATATGGATAACCTTCATGCCTCTATCGAGCATGAGTTATGTGTTATTACATTTATATACATTCCACAAGATAGAAATACTAGAACAAGTGGTTATGACGATAAATATATAACTTCTCAAGAAGTATAAGTTGATATATTAATAGTTATTATGCATGGTATTTCTGAATAAAGGTAATCCCTTGTTTGTGGAGTCATTCAATTAATGATGTAAGAGGTCACCCACCCGTAATAAGAATCCATTGTTTTAGAGAATAACTTTCAAAAAAATATTGTCTGTCTAAAACTCTATAGATAGCTTGGATGCTTTGAAGAAACCAAGAGGGAACTTGAAATATTTTCCACAAAATGGATCAATGAAGTTGAAGAGAAAGACGTGGTTAAATATAATCTTGAATAAAATACCCATGCACTGGAAGATAAATTTAAATATAGAACAAATGTTAAGGGTGTATAATTGGAATAAACATCCAAGAAGATCAAGGAACATTTATCTTTGATTCAAGATAAAGTTATGCTACCTGAAGTTAAATTTGAATGAATGAATAATTCTTTTTAAGAGAATATTTTTACAATATATGAAAAGAAAATCATTCACAATAAGAAATGTCTAGAATTGGTATCTCAGTTGACCATTCTTAATAAGACTCATATTGAAGCTTCATAAAAAGAGATTGATGATACTGGTACTCAATGTTCATTGGAGGGTTATAAGGTTAAAATAAATCCAATATGTGGTAAAAATATAATGACATCCTTCAATGATCTATCACAAGAAGATGAGAATAATTAGGTAAAATTCATACTAACTTTTAATAATGATACTTAATTTATTATCATGAACAATGTAGTTTTCTAAAAAATTGAACAAGAATGGATGAATAAAGATTATAATAAACATACAACCATGACTAAGGTGGATAGGATAGAAGGTGTAAAATTTTTACCCATAGAGAGAAAAAAAAATCATAAATTAGACCCAGCACTTTGATACATAAGATATCAGGAAATCAATATTAGTGAGTGAACGTTGGTTCTTCAATAGATTTTCACATTATGTATTATATTTTTAGTACAATCTTCAAAATGTAAAAGCATAAAAGAAGCATATGTGAAAAGGGGATAAATCCATAGAAGAAGAGAAAACATCCACAGTTCCAAAGGGATCTCTATAATGTTAAAAAATTTGGAATGGTTGATAACATTGTTGATGTATGCAATGGTAGTGGTCACTATATTGGTACATTATCATCTCAACATGTATTAAAATATGATGAGAAAAAAAGATCACAAAATATAATAGGGAATGAATATTAAACCATTGGAAGATATCAGAATAATATTGTGAGTATTAATCCTCCTAGGAAGGAACCAATGTATAATGGTGACAAAAAAGAGGATTCCAAATTTAAGAAGATGAAGGATAGTGCTCCCAAAAGAACTACTAAGAGGGATGAAACTCAGAATAACCCATATGGATAATCCAATAATGAACCCAAAATTCATAATTGTATGTTAGTTATCTGGCATAATGATTTAGAAATAATGATAAAAATTGATGATACATCAGCTAATGCTTGTGAAAAAGGGAATGAAAATATTCCACATGATAAATAAAAAATTTATGAGGGTTTTTCAAGAAAATGAACATCGTGTTTTAAATAAGTTATATGTGATAGATGCAAAAAATCTGGCCTCATTTCAAAAGTTTTTCTAACCTCACTACAAGGATAAGAAACAATCCTCAAGAGTTGTAATAATGTATCATCCATGAAGCCTGTTAAGAAGAAAAATTCTCCACGCAAATAATAAGAGGATGTGAGGAGATCCATGTTTCCTCATCATAAATCAGAACAATTTTTTTGATCTTCAAGCATGAATACTTGAGAAAATGGAAGAACTTGTTTGAGAATATAATCTCAACCTTTCTATTCCTATTAATTAAGAAAGGAGGATTCTCCACATTCCCTTAATCATTGACTATAGTATTTGTTCTAATAATTTAGGGAATTGAAGGTTAATCATATTCTTAGTGGGAGAATGTGATAAGTAGTAAGTGTTGTAAAATCTTGATTGCTAATATGAAGAAGATACAATCCTTTAATGATTCATAAAATTATATTTAAATACAAAAATAATGGAGGATCAACCTTGAATAATTTAAAGAATGTGATTTAATATTTGGGATAATTAGGGTAATGAAGATTCCATATAGTCTTGATATTATTTCATGATATTCTTAAGAACAAATGTTCTATAAGTACATATTTGGTGAAGTTGGGATTGTTGTCCTATAAGGACTATGACAAGTTGAAGTCCCATTAATGTGTATTCTCTATAATTGAATGTCTTCAAATTCAATCCTTATGAGATCAATGATTATGAGGATAACGATAAATGTTTCCCTTGAGTGGGATAAAAATGAAGAAGCTTCCAGAATTATAATTTCAATTAATATCAAATCAAATTATTGTGTAATTTTCTTGAAGATCATTTCATTGGTCAATGTATGTCTCGATTAATCACAAATCATTGGTTATCAAAAATAAAAAAAAAACTTATTACAAAGGGTGGGTAATTAAATTAACCAATGGCATAAGAAATGTGCATGTTCTCCACATTCTTTTATCCTACCAATTTCACTTGAATATTTTTGATCTATTTATTGAAGTGAGTGAAAGAGTTTGTGGTTGACTATTCTTAAAAATATTTTTCTCACATTTAGTAATTACACCGAAGAATGAAAGTGTATAATCCCTGAATAAAAGTATATGAGTTCTTCTTTCTTAAGGTATCATTATTAGTTGGTAATGGAAATCTTTTGTTACTAAATCAAATCCTCTTGTTCTCTACATTGAGAGAAACTTATGTTGACTTAGAGTGAAATGATAGATGTATTATTGATTAGGTATGGAATGATACCATTTTCCTATGACATTTGAATTTCTTGTCAACAAGGGGGGGATAAAGTGAAATAAAAGTTTAAAAGGAAAATGGGAGAGAGAATATAATAGTTCCACATATTGAAACATTTGTTTGGAAAGAACATTGAATGTATTTCAAACAAATACAAAGGGGGAGAATGAAGAGACCAATTTTTGTATGGAATGTATTTGTTGTCAATGATTTTCATTGGTGGAAAATGATTATAAATACAATTGGAATATTAAATTGATGTTACCATGATCAATAAGTTTCATATTTAATGGTGATTTGATGAAATACTGAAGTCTTGAAATTCCAATAAACATGTGAATGGATTGAATACTTTGAGTTTCAAAGTGTTAACTAAAAAATTGTTATGGATTCCTTCATGGTGATTCATGTATAATTATTATTTATTACTTCATGGTGATTCATGGATTATTGTTATGGATTAATTCATGATGATTCCTACAGAATTGTTAAGGATTAATATAATTGGATTTTATGCTCGACAAATTCTCCATTTTGTTATCTGTGATGATTGAGTAATTGAACCAAAGTTCAAAATAAACATGTCATAAGTGACACATTGTTTACAATAATGAAGAAGAATAATTTGGAGTTCATTGGAATTTATATTCCAAAAATTAGAGAAGAAGATGAGTTGAAGTTCATGAAATATTATAATGTTGAATGAGAACCATGAAATTGTTATCATATGGAACATTGAGATTTTAGTTTGCATGATGGAGAACCATACCATAAAATTAGTGCATGAAGGCCTAATGATGAAGAAATGATAATATGGATTTATATTTGAAGTGAAATTTTGAAGGTATTGAAGAGTTGTATACTAGTGTTCTAATTGTTGGGGTGTCATTTAATTTCATAATGAATTCCATTATATACAAGGTTTTTTAACTATGAATTTTGTGGGGGTTTATTTAATATGTACGGATAACCTAGTAAGTTGGATATCCATCCTCAAATGAGAGCTTATGTGGCACACATGGTTGACCAATCCCGAAGGAGGCCAGCAAGGCCAGCACATAGGTAGCATGGATTGTCATGTGTAAGCCATTGGAATGCCCAGAGGCATGCATGTTGTGGGCTAATAGCATGCAAATAAGTGACTGAAGAGCACACTCACAGAACCTGTATGGGGCGGTACAAGGAGTGGGAGAGGATAATTATGAGCCTCTCCCTACATCTCTATAATTGTATAGCATGGAGAAACTACAAGAGGTTTTGACACGAGACAGGTTTTTATTCACAATGTTCATCGGTATAAATAATTGGAATGATCATGGCCTTTAATTTCATTTCACCCCTTATTGATTTAAATTCACACCATCAAAATTTATCATCCATAATAACATACTCATCTCCCTGTAACTACTTACTCGCATCACTTTGTTCTTCATTTACCTGATTTGATTTCCATAACTTAGGAGTTATGATATTTATGGAATCACTCGGACTAGCATTATTCTACTACTGATATGTATTCTATTTCCCTCTTCCCATCGAAACATATGACATATGTGAAACCTGGGAGTTTTCCTAAACACCAAACCCCAAAGCACTGTGAGAAAAGCACTGAAGATGCCTCATATAATTGTAATTATGATATTCTCTAGGTGGTGTCATACACTATAGATTCAGGTCATTGAAGGAACCACATTACCAACATCCAAATTATCTCTTGGGTCTTGGAGGAAGGTTCACCGAATCAGATGTATGCTTTTGTGTCACACTCCCACCTTGGAAATAGGTTTCCCTCCCCTTCTTGCTCCCATTATTAGGGTTCCCACCATTTCTTGTTTGTGTTAACATACTTCCTCTACACATGCCTTCAGAGATTTCTATTTCACCCATTTTTTCTCTACTGTCCATATCTGTATAATTTGTTTCACGAAGCATGACATTCTTTGAGTGAATTTCATGCCTCAGTTGTAACACCCGAGAATTTTATGTGAAATATTTTGTTTTTATGTTATATAAATCATCAAAGGAATCTTTCACTAACACTGGATTGGCTTTCTTTACACGCAACCGTGACCTTCCTCGATAGCTTGCGTCGTACGCAATACCGAGTTTCACTAAACAATGATATTCTATTAAAATATTATTAAAACTAGCCGTTATGAATAGTAATAACCACTTTTTGAAATTTTATAAATTTTATTTTTCAAAATGGACTTCATTTTTTGATTCAGAATATCGAAATTAGCCTAGGGCGAAATTTTGGTATTTTTCTGAAAACTTTCAATTTTTGATGAATAGTGAAACCACTAAGTGGTAGTTAAAAAACTGAATTTTTCATAAAATTTAATTTTACCGCTTCTATGAGTGGAATTTAAAAAATCCGAGAGACACGATTAATGTCAGTAAGTAAAATGTGGTTCAATGAGATGAAAATAATTTTTTGGTGAATAGTAACTTTTTACTTTTTTTACCACAGTTAAAAGTAAATAGGGTAATTATGGGTAAAAATGATATTATTATTACCCTAACACATGTCCTAATTCTATTGGACAAGTGTAATTCGACCAAAAACAATCTTAGAAAAAAAAATATGACCATTTAGGCCCACTTGGATTAGATTAGGACATTTATTATTAATTTATTTAAAGAAGGGTTAAAATAGTTAAAATCAAAGTTTGATAAGTAATTCATATATAATATGGGGTTATACATAAGATAAATTTGACTATAAATATTCATTAGAAATATTGACATAATTGATTTTATAAATACCCAAATAAATGTAATTTGAGACTTTTTATGAATTAAACCAATTTTCTAGTTTAATATGACATGTTAGTATTGATTTAAGTAACTTGGTTCGAACTAATAATTCTGTTATGATTTTCACAAAAATCAATTACTAAATAGTGTCAAAATTGACATAAAATAGTTTTTAAAACAAATATTATATTACTAATTGTTATTTTATTCCTAAAAATATAAGGTTAGGAAAAATTACTTAGATAAGGTTATATATATTAATAATAAACAACTTGGGGTTAGTTTGGCTTGATATGGTAAGTTTATTAACCTTATAATGTAGGAAAAAAAAGACATGGTAAAAGTTAAATTATCTAACTTAAAGTTAAATTTAAATGATAAGGTTAAAATTGATACCTAAACTTGTCTAAATTCTATTGTATGAGAGGAGTTCGACCCCTACCCACCTTATCTTCTAAATATATCAATTTGGAGCTATTAAAAACCAAATTTGACTTTATAATAAAATAATATTTTTAGTTATTCCAAAGGTGCCCCTCTCCTCCCTTAAAAAAGGGCAATTCCTCCCCCTCTTCCTCACACCACTTTGAGCCTTCCATCTCGGCCAAACCCTGCCAGTTTCTCCTCTCCACTTACCTAGAAAAATCCTAGAGGTTCTGGTATTCTTCAAAGACCTATTTTAGTGCCCTAAAAGGAGGTCTCAAAGAAACACTTCAAAGAAGAGGTAATGTCTGTTACCATTTATTTCATCTTTATTTCTTCTTCCACTTCTTCT
Organism: Viscum album; assembly: GCA_963277665.1. Taxonomy (NCBI): domain Eukaryota; kingdom Viridiplantae; phylum Streptophyta; class Magnoliopsida; order Santalales; family Viscaceae; genus Viscum; species Viscum album. The sequence goes on along the minus strand of OY728151.1, from coordinate 1,585,910,858 downwards.
TCTTTAGTTGTTTCATTATGAAGTAATAACATCAGTACCACTAATATACTTATATGTTATTATAAGTATGAAACAACCCTATTTCACCATCTATACATCCTACGGGAAAAGAAATCACCGTGCGTGCATACGTACGGAATACCGTCTCCACGCCGTGCTGTAATCTGTTTTCCACCACCACCTTACTTGGATGGGTATAATGGTGTAAATAATGACTATATATGACTATTATAAAGTGATATTGATTCTGAAATAGTATACATACACTCTAATACAATTCCACTATCATAGGAACGATATCATCACTCGTGCGTACGTACGGAATACCGTCTCCACGATGTGATGCGGCTCGTTCTACATGATCTTAATTTCATAATGATTATATAAATGAATTGAATGAATGAATATGATATATATTACACTAATAAAATTCAGTAAATGATTTATCTATAACCTAAAGAGAAGAATAAGAATTTATTCGACAAAACATGCATAAGAACAAAAAGTAATAAACACCTGAATAACAAGTAGTAATGAAATATTACTAATAAAAAGCTAAGAATATGACCATATATGATATCATAACAATATTTATGATTCTGGAATAAGTCAATAACCTTATTTAAATCATTATACAGGAGGTTCGGACACTTACGAAGCAAATCGGACCTAAGGTAAGGGAAAATATCACTATCTCATTTTATCCAAGATTGTTTGTACTTTGGTATTTACTGGGGTGTATTTTATCATCCACATCCATGTTTACTCAATATGTAATATTTTTTACATCCTCCTAAAATTGTTAAATCCAATTTTACCATTCATTGAGTTTTTAGTAAAAGGTATGAAAGGAATCTTTTGTCGTTTTTCGTATGAGGTACTTTTTGACTTTTCTGACAAAAGTATGAGAACAATGTTTTTTTAACTTATACGGCATGAATGGATTTTTAAAACATTATTTACAAGAACCTTACTTTACAAGTTTTCAAGTTTATTTTTAATCAACTTTTTTTAGTTTAGAATTGTATGACATGTTAAGAAAGAAAAAGTGTTTTTGAAGTAGAATGGATATTTTACTCAAGAATGGAGTTCAAGTGTTTTATCAAAATTATTTTCCATCTAATATAATAAAGGGTTCTGTTTTTATCCCTATTATTACATTGATTTGATTATGTTGTGATGGAATTATTTTTATGAATTCCTTTATCTTATATGAATTGTTTGATGACGTCACGATGTTTAAGATTCCCATTTTTATTACATGGGTTATGCAATGATGTATGATTTATGATTTTGTGGCACACATAAGAATGGAATCATTATGAGATGGGTGGGACCTATATCTCCCTCCAATGTATTGGGTAAAGATTTTATATCTCATGAGATATACATGGCTGGAATGGTAGGTTATACCGGTTCAGTGAAACAGGACTGAAACGAGGAGTAAACTTGGTTCAGAAATGGACTTTGTCCACTAAGATAGTCTTGGAAATGAGTCTTGAATAATAAGAAATGATTCTCTATTATTATGTGTGTATTCCACAAATTTTAATGTTTTATGTTATACTTATTGGGATTCCATTTCAATACTATGATTTATCCCACGTTATGAAATTATGCTCTCTTTTGCGGGTTACAATTTCCAAAAGTTATGTTCTTATGAATATGATGTGATTGATATTTCTTTTGTTTACCCTTAATGAGCATTTGAGCTCACCCTTTTGTATGTTTTCTTTCCCCAGGTCAGGAGGAAGGTTATTAAGTAAGATATGCCAAAAGGGACTATAGATATGATGAAATAAATGGGAGACAGTGTAGACACATTATGAATCAGTTGTTTATGTTTCCCAGTTTCTAAAGACACTATACCTATATGGTTCTTTTTGTGGTTTTGTTATATCTTGTAATAAGTATGCTTCAATTTTTAATTATTAACAATGTATGCAAAGTATGGGTCGTTATAGTTGGTATCAGAGGAAAGGTATAGTCATCCTTTGAAAACTAGGATGTGAAAGCCTTAGTAAGAACCCTAAGGATAAGTCTAAGCATAGAACACAATATTAGTGTTTTAGAAATAGCCATGAATAACCTATGATAAGACCTTATGTGTGAAATTTTATTCTTGATTATGTGGTTTTCCTATTATAATTAGTGTTGCTCACACTATTCTTCTTGGTTTTAGTCAATGGATGGAACCCGAAGGAACCGTGTTAATGCGGAATGCGAAAGAAAATGCAATGATTGTCCCCTTGAGGAACCAAACATTATGGGAGCTGGAATGAAAAATCTTGTAGCCATGCTCACACAACTTTCTCAAGCTATGAATCATGTAGGACATCCAAACAAGAAAAGGAAGGAGAAACTTTCTGTTGAATCCTTCATGAGATAGCGTCCACCTTCATTCAGCGGGTCTATTGATCCATTAGTTGCTGAACAATGGATCAGTACTACTGAAAAGATATTTTCAGTTCTTCAATGTTCTGAGCATGATAAAGTCATCTTAGCAGTGTATCGTTTGGAAGGTGATTCTGATCAATGGTGGAATCTTATTAAGAATACGAGGCAAAGGGATGAAATTTAGTCCATGGAATGGGACGAGTTCAAGAACTTATTTTTCAATAAGTACATCCCTCGTATTCTCTGAACAAAGATGGAGAAAGAGTTTCTTGAACTGAAGAAAAAGGATGATGAATCTATTGGTACCTATGAAGCAAATTTTACAAGACTTTCAAGGTACACTTCCAGTATTATTATCCAACCTGAGAGTAAGATCGATCGATTCTTTAGTGGCATAAAACCAACTCTTTGAAGGGCCTTAGCCATAAGGGACTTCAATAGCTACAAGGAAATCGTTCGATGTGATCTCAAAGTTGAGATGGAGATTGGAGTAACCCGTCAGTCATATGGGTTTGATAAGAATAGGAAAATGGAATTCAAAGGGAAATCTAAAGAGCACACTGAAAAGAAGATGAGATTTCCCTTATGCTCAAAGTGTGGAATGAAACATGGAGGGAGTTGTCTTAAAGGGACAAGTAAATGTTTCAAATGTGGAAAGGAAGTTCATCGGGCATTTGAATGCCGCGATGATGGGAAGAAGATGTCTAATGATGCAAACAAAGGAAGGGATACACAGAATGAACCTAATACACTTCAATGTTTCAAGTACAAGGAGATGGGACATTATGCCAATAAATTCCCTAATCCAATAGTTGATGATGATGGTCGACATCAAAAAACTCTTAAAGCTAAAGACAAAGGAAAGTCACATGCCATTTCTATCAGCGATGTGGAGTACGATAACAATGTGGTGAAAGGTACACTTACCATGCACTCTAAAGTAGAAAATGTTTTATTTGATTCTGGATCCACCCACTCTTTTATTTCTAAAGAATTTTCTAAGGGTATCACCGTATTACCTCAACAATTAGATGTTGAGATAGCTGTGACAACACCTAATGGCACAACAGTCGCATCAAAAGTTTATAATTCTTCTCCGATCGAAGTTTGTGGGAATGTGCTTCCTGCAAATCATGTGATCCTTCCTATAGTGGAATTTGATGTGATTCTTGGCATGGATTGGCTTTCATTATATGGAGCTCATATCAATTGGCAAAGAAGGGAAGTCACATTTCATATTCCAGATCAATCTATGATCGTCTATCAATGCAAGGATGAACATAACCTTCCAGTGGAAATTCCTTCTACCTTATGGGTCTTGATTCCACTAAATTAAGGTTATTTAACTCAAATGTTAGGTGAGAAACTCATGATTTATAATATCCCTATTGTACGAGAGTTTTATGAAGTCTTTCCGGAGGAATTACCGGGTCTTCCACCAAATCGTGAAGTTGAGTTTTCAATAGAACTCGTACCGGGTGCTTTGCCTATTTCAAAGACACCTTATAGAATGGCCCCAATTGAGTTGCAGGAATTAAAGAAGCAACTCCAAGAGAATCTTGATAAGGGATTCATATGTTCTAGTGCTTCACCTTGGGGAGCACCTTTTCTATTTGTTAAGAATAAATATGGATCAATGAGACTCTGTGTTGATTATCGAGAACATAACAAGATCACTATCAAGAACAAATAACCTCTCCCATGCATTGATGACTTATTTGACCAACTACCCGAAGCTCAATACTTTTCCAAGATTGATCTTCGTTTAGGGTATCATCAATTAAGGGTCAAAAGGGAGGATATAACAAAGACAGCTTTCCATACAAGGTATGGACACTATGAATTTATAGTGATTCCATTTGGTCTTACTAATGCCCCTGCTATCTTCATGGATCTGATGAATTGAGTCTTTAAAGACTATCTTGATCAATTTGTGGTAGTCTTTAGAGATGATATTCTTGTCTATTCAAAGAGCAAGGAAGAACATGAAGATCACTTGAGAATTATATTAAATTCCCTGAGAAAAGAGAAGCTTTATGCCAAATTTACCAAGTGTGAATTTTGGCTACAAAAAGTTTCATTTTTGGGTCACATAATCTCAAAAGAGGGGATATCTGTGGATCCAACAAAAACAGAGGTTATCGAAAGATGGTCGAGACCAACAACAGTAACTGAGATCCGAAATTTTCTTGGTTTTTCTGGATATTATCGACGTTTTGTGAAAGATTTTTCATGATTATCTAATCCACTCACCAGGTTGACTCGGAAAGGAGTTAAGCTTGTTTGGACGGAATAATGTGAAGAGAATTTCAAGGAGTTGAAAATAAGGTTATCCAGTGCACCTGTGCTCACAATTCCTTGTAGTGGAGAAAGGTTTGTGATCTATAGTGATGAATCCAAGAAGGTATTGGGGTGTGTTTTTATGCAAAATGATATGGTGACAGCTTATGCCTCACGACAGTTGAAAATCCATGAGCAAAATTACCCAACACATGATTTGGAGTTATCTGCGGTAATCTTTGCATTAAAGATTTGGAGGAATTATATTTATGGAGAAAGGTGTGACATTTATACTGATCATAAAAGTTTAAAGTATATTTTCCCACAAAACGAGATGAATATGCGTCAAAGAAGATGGTTGGAGCTGATTAAGGATTATGACTGCTCAATCCATTACCACCCGGGGAAAGAAAACAAGGTGACAGATGCATTCAGTCGACAAGACCATGCCAGTTTATCCATGATAAGGATCACAAAAGATCCAATATTTATGGATTTACAAAGGATGGATCTTGGAATTATAATGGAAGGGGAAAATCTTATCTTTCTCAAATGAATGTTTAACCATCTATACATGTGAAGATTAAAGAGGCACAGAAAGAAAATGTCGAGTTACAAAAGAAGGTGAGAAATGTTCCAGAATTCAACCAGGATTGTGATGGGATAATAAAGTTCAGGAATCGGGTTTGTGTTCCTCCCATCCCGGAATTAAAGAAGGAGCTGCTGGATGAGGCTCATAGTTCTTCATTCTCTATTCATCCTGGAATCACGAAGATGTATAGGGACCTGAAAGAGTACTTCTGGTGGGATGGCATGAAAATAGATGTTGTTAAATATGTCTCTCGATGCTTGGTTTGTCATCATGTTAAATATGAGAGACAGAAGTCTAAGGGGATGTTACAACCATTACCCATACACGAATGGATATGGGAAAACATCACTATGGACTTTGTCACAGGACTTCCTAAAACATCCAAAGGCAATAATGCTATCTGGGTCATAGTTGATCGTCTTACCAAGTATGCACACTTCATTGCTATTAGAGAGGATTTCTCTCTAGATCATCTTGCCAGGATATATGTGAAGGAAGTGGTAAGATTTCATGGAGTACCACTTTCTATTATATCTGATCGGGATCCGAGGTTTACGTCAAAGTTTTGGCGAAGTCTTCAGCATACTCTGGATACAGATTTGAGTTTCAGCACTGCTTATAATCCTCAGACAGACGGTCAGTCTGAGAGAACAATTCAAACTCTAGAAGATATGTTGAGAGCTTTCTCTATAGATTTCAATGGTGGTTGGGATCAACACCTACCTTTGGTGGAATTTTCTTATAATAATATCTTTCACTCCAGTATTCAGATGGATCCTTATGAAGCTCTCTATGGAAAGAAATGCAGGACTCCAACTTGCTAGGATAAAGTTGGGGAAAGAAATCTATTAGGACCTGATCTCATTGATGAAATGGTAGAAAAGGTCAGATCTATTCAACAACACATAAGAGAAGCTCAGAGTCGACAGAAAAGTTATGCCGACAACAGAAGAAAAGGCCTAGAGTTTGAAGTGGGTGATAAAGTGTTCTTACGAATATCTCCCTGGAAGAGAGTCATGAGATTTTGAAAGAAGGGTAAGTTGAGCCCTAGATATATTGGTCCTTTCGAAATACTGGATTGTGTTGGGAAGGTAGATTACTGATTGGCGCTTCCACCTAATCTCTATCAAGTTCATGATGTGTTTCATGCATCTCTCCTGAGAAAATACATACCAGATCCTTCACATGTACTTAGCTCAGAAGTTGTACTGCTGGAGCAAGATCTTTCTTATGAAGAACAGCCGATAGAGATTATGGATCGTAGCGAAAAATTACTACGAAGCAAGACCACTCGATTGGTGAATGTTTTATGGTGGAACCACCAATTAGAATAATCTACATGGGAGCTTGAGGATATGATGAGGGAGAAGTATCCTCATCTGTTTGTTACAAAGTAACAAATTTTGAGGGCGAAATTCATTTTAAGGGGGGTAGAATGTAACACCCGATACTTTTATGTGAAATATTTTGTTTTTATGTTATACAAATCATCAAAGGGATCTTTCACTAACACTGTCTTGGCTTTCTTTACACGCAACCGAGGCCTTCCTCGATAGCTTGCGTCGTACGCAATACCGAGTTTCACTAAACAATGATATGCTGTTAAAATATTATTAAAACTAGCTGTTATGAATAGTAATAACCACTTTTTGAAATTTTATAAATTTTATTTTTCAAAATGGACTTCATTTTTGGATTCAGAATATTGAAATTAGCCTAGGGTGAAATTCTGGTATTTTTCTGAAAACTTTCAATTTTTGATGAATAGTGAAACCACTAAGTGGTAGTTAAAAAACTGAATTTTTCATAAAACTTAATTTTACCGCTTCTGTGAGTGGAATTTCGAAAATCCGAGAGACACGGTTGATGTTAGTAAGTAAAGTGTGGTTCAATGAGATGAAAATAATTTTTTGGTGAATAGTAACTTTTAACTTTTTTTACCATAGTTAAAAGTAAATAGGGTAATTAAGGGTAAAAATGATATTATTATTACCCTAACACATGTCCTAATTCTATTAGAAAAGTTTAATTCGACCAAAAACAACCTTAGGAATAAAATATGACCATTTAGACCCACTTGTATTAGATTAGGACATTTATTATTAATTTATTTAAAGAAGGGTTAAAATAGTTAAAATCAAAGTTTTTTTTTAAGTAAATCATTTTTAATATGGGGTTATAAAAAAGATAAATTCGACTATAAATATTAATTAAAAATCTAAAACGATTTCCTACATAATGGTATTTTATTTTTAATTTTTAGACATTAAATAATTAAATTTATATATGACACAATGATGATGAAGTAATTATCTTATTAATGAAATATTGACATAATTGATGTTATAAATACCCAAATAAATGTAATTTGAGACTTTTTATGAATTAAACTAATTTTATAGGTTAATATGACATATTAGTATTGATTTTGGTAACTTTGTTAGAACTAATAATTCTGTTATGATTTTCAAAAAAATCAATTACTAAATAGTGTCAAAATTGACATAAAATAGTTTTTAAAACTAATATTATATTACTAATTGTTATTTTATTCCTAAAAATCAAAGGTTCAGCCAAATGACTTAGATAAGGTTATATATATTAATAATAAACAACTTTGGGTTCTTTTGGCTTGATATGGTAAGTTTATTAACCTTATAGTGTAAGAAAACAAGAAGACACGGTAAAAGTTAAATTATCTAACTTAAAGTTAAATCTAAATGATAAGGTTAAAATTGATTCCTAAACTTGTATAAATTCTATTGTATGAGAGTATTTCGACCCCTACACACCTTATAATTGAAATATATCAATTTGGAGCTATTAAAAACGAATTGGACTTTATAATAAAATAATATTTTTAGTTATTCCAAAGGTGCCCCTCTCCTCCCTTATAAAAGGGCACCTCCTCCCACTCTTCCTCACACCACATTGAGCCTTCAAGCTTGGCCAACCCCTGCCAATTTCTCCTCTCCACTTCCCTAGAAACATTCTAGCGATTCTGGTCTTCTTCGAAGACCTATTTTAGTTCCCTAAAAGGAGGTCTCAAAGAAGCACTACAAAGAAGAGGTAATGTCTGTTACCGATTCATTCATATTTATTTCTTCTTCCACTTTTTATTCTTTAGTTTTTTCATTATTAAGTAATAAAATCAGTATCACTCATATACTTATATGTTATTATAAGTATGAAACAACCGTATTTCACCATCTATCCATCCTACGGAAAAAGAAATCATCGCGCATGTGTCCGTACGGAATACCGTCTCCACGTCGTGGTGTAATCTAATTTCCACCACCACCTTACTTGGATGGGTATAATGGTGTAAATAATGACTATATATGACTATTATAAAGTGATATTGATTCTTAAATATTATACATACACTCCAATACAATTCCACAATCATAGGAATGATATCATCACTCGTGCGGACGTACAGAATACCGTCTCCACGATGTGATGCGACTCGTTCTACATGATATTCAATTCATAATGATTATATAAATTAACCGAATTAATGAATATGATATATATTACACTAATACCATTATGTAAATGTGTTATCTATAACCTAAAGAGAAGAATATGAATTTATTCGACAAAACACGCATAAGAACAAAAAGTAATAAACACCCGAATAACAAGTAGTAATGAAATATTACTAATAAGAAGCTAAGAATATGACCATATATGATATCAAAACAATAATTATGTTTCTGTAATAAGTCAATAACATTATTTAAATCATTATACAGGAGGTTCGGACACTTACGAAGCAAATCGGACCAAAGGTAAGGGAATATATCACAATCTCATTTTATCCGAGATTGTTTATAATTTGGTATTTACTGGGGTGTATTTTATCATCCACATCCAGGTTTCCTCAATATGTAATATTGTTTCCATACACCTAAAATTGGTTAAATCCAATTTTACCCTTTAGTGAGTTTTTAGTAAAAGGTATGAAAGGAATCTTTTGTCGTTTTTCGTACGAGGTACTTTTTGACTTTCCCGAAAAAAGTATGAGAAAAATGTTTTTTTAACTTATACGGCATGAATGGATTTTTAAAACAATATTTCCAAGAACCTTCCATTACAACTTTTCGTGCTTATTTTTAATAAACTTCTTTTATTTTAGAATTTTATGACATATTAAGAAAAGAAAAGTGTTTTTGAAGTACAACGAATATTTTTCTCAAAAATGGAGTTCAAGTGTTCTATCAAAATTATTTTGCATCTAAGATAATAAAGGGTTCTGTTTTTATCCCTATTATTACATTTATTTGATTATGTTGTGATGGAATTATTTTTATGAATTCCTTTATCTTATATGAATTGTTTGATGATGTCACGATGTTTAAGATTCCCATTTTTATTACATGGGTTATGCAATGATGTATGATTTATGATTTTGTGGCACACATAAGAATGGAATCACTATGAGGTGGGTGGGACCTATATCTCCCTTCAATGCATTGGGTAATGATTTTATATCTCATGAGATAGGCATGGCTGGAACAGTAGGTTATACCGGTTCAGTGAAACAGGACTGAAATGAGGAGTTAACTCGGTTCAGAAATGGACTTTGTCCACGAAGAGAGTCTTGGAAATGAGTCTTGAATAATAATAAATGATTATCTATGATTATGTGTGTATGCCACAAAGTTTCATGTTTTATGTTATGCTTGTTGGGATTCCATTTCACTACTTTGATTTATCCCATGTTATGAAATTATGCTCTCTTTTGCAGGTTACGATTTCCAAAAGTTATGTTCTTATGAATATGATGTGATTGATATTTCTTTTGTTTACCATAATTGAGCATTTGAGCTCACCCTTTTGAATGTTTTCTTTCCCGAGGTCAGGAAGAAGGTTATTAACTAAGATATGACAAAAGGGACAATAGATATGATGAAATAAATGGGAGATAGTGTAGACACTTTATGAACCAGTTGTTTATGTTTTTCAGTTTCTAAAGACACTATACCTATAAGGTCCTTTTGTGGTTTTTTTATATGTTGTAATAAGTATGCTTTAATTTTGATGTATTAACAATGTATGTAAATTATGGGTCATTATATCAGCCCCGATTCAAATAAAATTTCCTTCAATAATACACGCACAAAAACAATAGGTGTGAAGCAGAAAAAAATCATAAATTTTGTAGTATACTATATCACAGAATGTTTCATCTAATACAGGTTGAAAACATATATAATTTGATAAATTATGATCATTTGAGGATAGAATTATTTGTTAAACAATTCCTCAAAATCCACCCATTCCATGCCTCGGCCTATTTTAGCCAAATGTGCTAAATCAAACCACTGGCAAGAAAAATATTCCAACATATACATCTAAAACTTGACTTTGAACTCTGTTGTTGTGACAAGGAAATATAAGATTCAATTCATCCTATTCTACCACACCATAGCCTTATCTTGGCATAAATTACCCATTAATATGGGTGGATTCAACTTCAAGGTCTAGACATAATGAACCACTTTCATTGGTTCATCCTGTCAGTTCCCTATATCCACAAATTGAAAATATTAGACTTATCTAAACACGTTATTATTTCACCTATGGATCATGTGAAAGCACATTCTCATCAACTTCTTCTAGTTGGTTTCCACGATGCCTAATGAGTTCTATTTTCTAGAAACATAAAAAATTCCACATGTATCAGTCTCATGAAACTGAAGGCTTGAAAATTTCAAATTCTATCCAAGAGAAACTATCTAATCAATTCCTTACAAAATTAATCATTTTATACATTCAACCATTTTGGAAAAATTTCACCATTCTTTTGAAAATTAAATCATTTTCAAAATACCACAACCATTTTCTTTTCAAAATCTCCCAATTGAAAATAATTTCAAATTTTTTCAAAAATAAAATCATTTACACCAAATCATAAATAATTACCCAAATTGAAATAGGCACTTCTTGTGTGAATTAATTTATACAATGAATTTCTTGATATTCTTGTTTACTAAACCCATGATAATGAGATTACACTCCTATAATTGTTTCCAAATCAGTTATATGACCAAATTCTTGTTAGCTTTAAGTTAAACATAGATAGGTTATCTATATCTTTTTATTCCCTACATTTCAAATCCCGACAATACTACTCCTTTTTACCAACCCAACTCAAGGAATGAACTAAAATGAATTTCAACTCCAAAACCAACACAAATTATACCATCTATATGTCAAGGACAGAACAATATAATACCACTTATGGCACAAAAATATTTAGACCGACAAAGACTGATACCACTTGTAACATTAATACCCTAATCATTGGCTTGAGTCGAGGTGGAATTTCAACTTGGCTTTACTTGACATCCCCAAGGAACCAAAGGCTAGAAATAAATACCAAGGGATTCAATAAAATTGGGGGATGATTTTCCCATTGAAAATAAAAAATCACAACTAAACATTCCATATCCCAAACCACTATATGATGCATGATGACAATGTAAGACAACTCAAGTAATACCATTGATATCAAAACCAAACTAAAATAGAGTACCACAATAGAATACTTCTAAAATAAAAGTACACAACGGAAAATAAAATCAAAAAAGACTCATATGACTTTAAAGTCATGACTTGAAGGTCCAAATCCCACTCCAAGTATCACATAGAACCACTCTATAACAGTGATGATTTCCATTTACCTATGTATTAATTTAAAAATTTTAAAAATTACCAAATTTCAAAATCTGGGGTGAGTAATGAAACACAGTAGATTTCCCATAATGACTTCCTTACTCGGGCCGCTAGGATATAACAAGTTAGCAAAATTACATAAAAAATATATAAAAAAAATTGGAAATAGTTCCACAGTTTAAGTCAAATCCAAGTAGTTTCACACTAAAATTGTTATCCAAAAATAAAAATTTTCCAAAGAAGGAACACAAACCATTCATTAAACAATTTTAAATTCCTTTTTAGTTTACCAAATTAATCTTTCTCTATACACACACCCATGCAGTCTTCTCTGATAGTTCCATACTCACTATACGATTGTCATTCATCCACTATGTCATCACAAAGTGTCCAATATCCTTGTTCCAAAATGACAGACACCACTTATCCAGGCTCATGTACCTTTTTACCCCAATAGAACACACCCCTTATTCAGGGTCACATAAAAAGAATAAAGTCACACATACAATGTATTTCAAAACCATTTTAAAGCAACCTAATCATTACATTTCAATAAAACTATTACTTTATTTAAAACCATTCAAACAAACAATTTTCCCAAATCCAAAAAATCCATATTTCAAAATCATCATTTTAAGATCAAGATGCAAATCCCTTTACACAAACAATTTCTAAAAAACCAAAAACCATCACTAAAGAGGGTTTCAACCATGATTTTCACAATAATTTCACCAAAAATTTCAATCAATTTAAATTATTTTTTAACTAAGACTTCAGGTAATAGTAATTTGATTCGAGAGTGAATCCACCTACCTTGAGAGTTTAGGATAAAATGAAGAACAACACAAAAACAACCACAAAATTGGGTTTAATCCCCCAAAAACAAACCTTATATCTCTTCCCTATAATAAAAAATACCAAATACAACCATTATTGGAATAAAAACCCTTATATCTGTCAACAACGTACTGGATTTATGAATCTGATAGAGGGGGGATTGTATATTTTTGGAAAACTATGGAAAACTACCACAAAAGAAGACTTTCCATGGAAATCATGCCTCATCGCACTAAGAAACTCCAAAGAATCACCTCAAAATTAATGGGTAAAGAATATTAGACCTTTAAGGGGTAAAAAACCCAATGTTAGTCTCAATTTGGAGAAAAAAAATGAGTGTTTTAAACTTAATATCAAAGAAAATCCACTTTTAGATGATATTGTTTTTAAACACTGCACAGTTAGTTGAACGGTTTGAAAAATGATGCACTAACCATACACCATCCTCTACCTTGATAAGTACCTCACATATTTTTCCAACACATTTAGACAATCCATGCACCAACCATGAAAAATATCATTGTCTTACTTGTCACGATTACTCCTTGGTGGCCGCACAGTTTGGCCAAACAGTGTTATTTAACTGTACACCTAACCAGAGTCCCCTATCTCATTTTTCATGGTTTCCTATAGGATTTTCATGGTTTTCACTAACCATTATCCATCCATTAACCTATATAAATTCCACATAAACACTCTAAAATTCTTCCAAACCATCCCAATCATAACCCACGCACTTTAAATACATAAAATAACTAAATAAAGGATTACATACAACAAAATGGTGCTGATAAAATAAATGAGAATCACAACATATAGTTAACTCATGAATGTTTAATGATTTATAAATGGTTAGATGGATTTATATTTGAAAATAAATTGTGATGGTCTTGAATAATTATAATGGGTTCCTAAAATTAGACGTCAAACATGTGTAATTCTCCATGTTGTTAACTATGAAAATTGATGAACTGGTCATATGTTCAAAATACATGCTTATAAGGGATTCATTTTTTACAGCCAATAAGAAGGATGATTTGATGTTCTATGTAAATTATATTCCAAAAAGTACATAATAAGAGGAATTCAAGGTCATGCAGTATTTTAATGTTTCGTGAGAACCATACAAGTGTTATCTTGAATAACGTTGAGATTGTAGTTTTCCTGAAGTAGAAACACACCATATAATTATTGCATGAAGGGTTAAAGATGAAAAAATGGTCATTTGGAGTTATATATGAAGAAAAATTATAATGGGATTGAATTATTTTTATGGAATCCCAGAAATGGATTTCACGATTGATCAATTCTATATTGTTGTTAACTTTAATGATTTATAAACTGAATCTATGTTTAAAATACATGGGTTATAAGTGAAATATTTTTTACTAATAATAATAAGGAGGGTTTCATGTTCTTTGGAATTTATATTCAAAAAAGTAAAAAGAAGAGGTATAGAAGGTCATGAGTTATTTTAAAGTTGCATGGGATCCACGAAATTGGTAACTTGAGGAACATTGAGATTGTAGTTTTCATGAAGGAGAAACACACCATTTAATTAGTACATGCATGTTTAAAGATGAATAATGGTTACATGGATTTATATTTGAATAGAAATTTTTAAGGGATTGATGAATTGTTATGGATTCATATCAATGGATGTCACGCTTGAAAAATTCTCCATTTTAGCTAACTTTGACAATGGATGAACTGATCCTAAGATATAAATACATGTGTCATAAGTGACACACTGTTTACAACAATGAAGAAGGGTGATTTGATGTTATTTGGTATTGATATTTGAAATAGTATAGATGAAGAGGAATTTAAGGTCATGAAATATTTTAATATTTCATGGGAACCATGCTAGTTTTAACATGAGAAATATTGGGCATGTAGTTTTTCTGAAGGAGAACTATGCCATAAAATTTGTTCATTAAGGGTTAAATATGAATAAATTGTTAGATATATTTATATTTTAATAGAAATTTTGAATGGATTGATGAATTTTACAATATAGTTCTAATTGTTGAGGTAACATGCATTTCATAATGAATTTCATTATATGTATGGTTGTTTAACTAAGTATTTTTTGGGGGTTTATTTAAGAATTATTTCATGGGCTGACAAGAACCCTCAACTGAGAGCTTATGTTGGACACGGGCTCAATGAACCTAAAGAAGGCCATCCAAGAAAGCACGCAGGAAATATTTTGTTTCATTTGTAGGCCATGTGTACCCCTAGAGGCGTTCATGATGTGGGATAATATACCAAAAAGATGTAGGTTTATATAGCGCCCGTAGAACCATTATGGTTGGTATAGGGTGGGGGAGAGTAGAATTTTTAGCCACTCTATGCAGCACTTAATATTTATTGTGTATATAAATTGGGATAGATTGTGATGTGGGATGGTTTTTTGAACGTATTATTCATCAGTTTATATAATTGGATCAATCATTTTGGAATATGAGTTTCATGTGTTTATGAATACATGAATGTGATATAAACACCAAAAATAAGAAGGCCAATTGAAAATTAATAATTCTAGGAAATGATGTGTAACTTAACACCTGTTTGAGGAATTAATATCGGAGTCATGATGGAATTTAAAGAGGTGATTCACACAATATATAGATTGGGATTTTAATGTAGTGAAATTTTGTGATCCCTTTCCATTAGAAGGATAGAAACCTCAACCAAGTGGTTCTACTATGGCTCGTTTTATTTCAAGAGATTTCTTTTTCTAGAAAAAAGAGCCTCTCTAAACAACACTTTTGTGTGAGGAGGCAATGAGTTCTGTGACCCTTTGCGGCCTCATGAATAAGGGGATTACTCAAAACAAATATAGTTTCAAGAAAGAGAATAATTTGTAAACATGTGGAAGTTGCTTACACCCTCATCGTTCTTCGATAAGGAGGTAATTTATTTTAATCATTATACGTTTAGAAAGAAGAAATAATGTGAACATGAAACTGGTGTGTAAAGACCCTTTTCTTGCTTTGTGTAGAAGAACGAGTTCCATGACGATTACTACTTAAGCCAAGTGCAAGAATTTTTTTACAATCAATGCATTTCATGAAGCTATTCCTTGTATAATCACTTGCATGAAGATACTGCATATCTAGATGATACACAAAATACATTGAAGAACAAACCTACATAGTTTGTCTCTACAAAGGTAACTAGACATGCACCTAAGTGCATACTTGCATGAGTAATAAGAGGAACTCAAACTATTCGGGTTTTCATATGATAACAAGTGTATTCATGCACATAATATTAGGAGAAAATATTAACTTCTTTCTTTTATTGGTCGAATGACCAAAGAAATTTTAGCTTTTGGGCCATTTTCATTACATTTTAACTATGAAAAATTAAAAAAATATTCCATATTAATTTATAATTTAAACAATTAAAAAATAAACAAATATTCCATATAAATCCAATCTTAAATATGATTAATCATCTTTCATACAACATAACTAATATTTTTCAAGGTTCCCATTCATGCGCTCCCTGCATGCACACTATCCACCTAAGGAGACATAACTAATATTTTTCATGGTTCCTCTATATACTCTCCCTATAAGCACACCCAAGTAGATTGTACTCTTTTCTAAAAGCCCATTTTCACATTTAAACCATGAAACCAATATTCATATGAAGCCAAATTCAAAATAAGATTCAATCCCGACCATACAAAATCATTATTTATACAAAATAACTGATATTTTTCATTATTACACTGCCTCTACATGCACTCCCTATAAACACACTAGACACTCACTTCCATGGGACACCCTTAATGACTGACTGGGGGTCTATTATCCACTTATGTAGTGTCGGTAGTCCCCCCTTGAGCACACTAGCCACTCTCTTCCTCTACCTTCCCATGACCACACTTTCCTCTCTATTCCTCTTCCACTACATGAGATCCCTAAATGACCATTACTTAAAATTATACCATGAAAAAAATATTTCATATCAATCCAAACACTCACATAGATTCAATGTCAACCATACACAATCATTCTTCATACTACATATCTAGTATTTTTCATTGTTCATCTGACACTACATGCACTCCCTAGGAGCACACTAGACACTCTCTTCCTCAGCCCGACCATAATGGAATGGTTGGGGTCAACTACCCACCTATGTAGTGTTGGTAGTCCCATTTTATATGGGACCTTTTTAAACATTTAAACCATGAAAAAATAAATATTTCATAAACTAAAATTCACAGTAAGATTCAATTCCAAACATACACAATCATTTTTCATTAGAAGAAACTCTTCAAACCAAATATCCATTCTAAATTATGATTAATTCCAAGTAATAATTAAAATGTAGAAAAAAACATCCAATTACAGGCACATTGACTTTTTATCAAAAAATATTATTGAAAACAATTACAACAAAAATATTACATTTATCAATTTTGGATCTCCAATCTCCTACTTTGTTTTTTTTTTCAATACCCATTTCACTATTATATTCAATGTTTTATTCTCACACATACAATAATTTCAATGATAAAAATAGGAAGGAATGCCTAAACTCAACTTATTCTATAACAACTAAACTCTTCTTTTTCATTCCATTAATCTCCTCATTTCAAAAGAGACGTCATTTCAGAGAAGAAAAAAATTGTTTTCTTGAGAGGATAGCATCAATTTACTTAAAAGAATTAGTTATAAATTAATATTTTCTAATGGAATGTGGGAAACCCCTATATAGAAAACAATGGTGATCAATTTAGACTTCAAATATTTCAATATAAATTATAAATGTGATGCCAACAGTGAAACCTTATTTCAGAAGTTGTTCAAAAGATAATCTATTAATCTCCTACATTCATCTCAATAAACAGATTGAGAACACTCAATTACAATAATTGACTTCCCCTTAATTATAAATTTATAAGTGTCTCCCCTTATTATTTCTAATTGTATATCACAAATAAATAGGAAAAAATGCCTTTATAATGACAAGATTCTATTTCGAGTATTTTAAAATATCAAATAAATCCCATAACCAAACTTTATATATTCATGTGATACCAGTTGTGGTAAACTCTAGTATTTTTTCATCTTTTCAACCCCTAAATAGATGAGCTTCATCCATCTTCTTCATCGTGACTAACTTTCTTCATGAATGATCATAAAGAATAATTTTATGAGAAATTGAAATAAAAAACTCCATGATGGAAGGCCTTAGGAATTCTTTATAATATTTTCAATGAACTCATATCTTTAGGACTCCCCTTAATATATTCATCACCTTCAATTCCTTGCATAAAATAAACAATCACAAAATATTCATGATAATAAAGTGGCTCATTAATGATTTTCAATTAGTGAAACAAGGATGAGTTTTAACTACTAACATAGAAATAATTTTCAATTCCATTCTAGATTCATGGAACCCCACCACGCTTTCTACTTCTTTGAATTTCCAATGGTTATCATTTAAGGGAAGTATGAACTTCATGATTTCTCTAGATTTCATCTTAGATGGAATAATCTCTTTCACATTAGCAAGTAATGAACATTCATTCTTTTATTTATGCTCCAATTTCTTACCAAACATCATTTGATCTAGCCATATGACTAATCCTTATTTTTTGTATATTCTTAGACTTCTTCTTGTGTGAATACTCCTTCTTTAAAATATAATTATTAATAGAAAAATTTATTGGTTCTTTTACTTTGTTCTTCACTAGTTCTATTTGTTTAGGAAACAACATCATGTATTTTTCAGCAATATTCCCCGACATTCTAGACCTTCCTCAGAAATCTTCATCAATCATAGGGTCTTCTTTTTTAAACAACCACTCATGAAATTCAAAATATTCATCATGATTTTGAAACATCAAATAGTTTTTTTATTTGTTTCTATGATTGATTTAATTTTCTATATCTGCTCTCTTCCAATAGCATTTGTGTTTATAATGTGTTTTTGAAGGTCAATTATGGGACCTCTACTTCCACAGCAGATTCACATTTTATTTGGCATGAGATGCATATCATCATTGTTCTTGGGTGTAGGTTGATTCAATGTCTTCTTAGCTCTCTTCTCCTTCTCAAACCCCAAATAAGTATTTTATTCCTTAGTTCTTTTCATATTCATATGGTGGGGCCTTATCATCACATAAACATATTCATAGTGTTGGGTTATTAAATTCCAACAGTCATTAAAATCCTGACCACTTCTATTGAAATAAAAATAGAAGTATTCAAGGAACTAAAATCTATTCTTGATAGGTAACCTCTTCCTCATCTATGAATTATGATTAAATTCTGTAGGATTTTTGTTCACATCAGATCTTCTCTG
This sequence comes from Viscum album, assembly GCA_963277665.1. Classification (NCBI taxonomy): domain Eukaryota; kingdom Viridiplantae; phylum Streptophyta; class Magnoliopsida; order Santalales; family Viscaceae; genus Viscum; species Viscum album. Next base: position 1,585,891,732 of record OY728151.1, on the reverse strand, counting down.
CCTTAAAACTATCCATATTTAGTTATCATATATTGAAAAATTTTGCCACGATTCAATAACCTGATTTCCAAATTTTCAACAACACCTACACTATCCATCAAATCTTGATTTATTCTTATTTGATACAATTCGGTTAGTTTTGGAATCTTATTGTTTTTGGATAGTATGATTCTTCATTTGAGAACTTTATAGAGAACAAGAATTCCTACTCTTCTTCAAATACACATTAGATGATATAATATATTTTTCATTAGACTTCATAATCAATGATTTTCTAGAATTATTTTTGGAACCCATACTTATAGACGAAACAATATTAGTACAAATAAAATATTCTAGATCAATGGTATCATGATTCAATGATCATACAATAGTATTATCATTAGATATTTTTAGACACTTTTTCCAACTTGAATGGTTATTGTCTGAAATAATAATCCTTTCAGAATTACTCCTTGAAGATTTTTTAATCTCATAATTATATGAATATTCAACTTGGATGATCTCTAGATTTCTCAACTTGACCTCCAACTCATGATATTTCAGATTATGAGAGTTCTTATGGTCTTCAAGTGATTTCAACATATATTCATATTCTTTTATATTTTTCAATGTCACTTCCATTTCAATACATTTAATGTTGAGAAAATTTTAATCATCCTCAACAATTTTCAATTTTCCTTCACATTGAATATTTATATTATAAACTCGATCATCATAAATCTGATTTTTTATCAGTTGAGAATTTTTCACCTCTTAAATTATATTTATCTTACCCTCTGGTTGGTATTATTTAACATTTATGGAGGTTCTATGTAACTTTTCCAATACAGGGATCACTTATGTATGAACTACCTTAGTCACATCCTTCTCACAATCAATCCATTATAATTAAAATTCAATTAATGTGTGGTTTTCATTGAATTTAAATATGAAATATTATTTTGATTCTTCTACTAGGATTAATTTCTCATCCTTGTCATTAATTTACAAATATGAGTCCATGATATTCATGGAATCTTTATATGATTCCACACGAGTGTGAATCATCTCAGTATGGACCTTCTCAGTTACTACTTTCTCACATACTTCTTTTCAATTGTTCTTCAACATATGAGAAATGTTTATTTCAAAGTGATAAAGTTTATTCTTTTGCATCAATAATTTGTGAGAGAATATAAAATCCTTGAAACGTATTTTCTATGTCTTTATCCATTACCTCGGCTTCTTTTTCATGATATGACTTATCATCATATAGTCCCTTGATAAAATAAAATATGTATGTGAAAAAATTAATAGGAAAATTCATTAGATATTTTTTGATTTCTCAGTTAAAATCACTAAGTGATTCAATAAATTATTCTTCATTACTTCTTGAAATACGAATCAAAAGGATATTTATCACCAAATTTAACAGATTCTCATTATAGAATACCATTATGAATACCTTCAGATTGTGAAGAACCCTCTTTATTCAACATCACTGGATTTGAACATGAAAAAAGATTTGATCTTCACCTATAAAAATAGAAACCCCAAGGTCGATCCATATTTATTCTCATATATTTTGAGAGCTCTCATTTTTCATGAAAAAAAGAGAATCTTCGTGCTATTGTTATGAAAAGGGAAATCCTGATCATTAGCCTTCTAGATTCACGAAGTAGAGAGGATCTTGAAGGCCTTCAACAAGTTAAATTTATTCTTGAAGATTCTCATGAAGAAAAATACCAATGAAATATCTAGTTTCATGATGAATATCCTCATATATGTGAATGGTTTACACAAACCCTTGACGTGCTTCATGAAGGTGATCTTGAAGGCACATAATTTGTGCATGATCACCCTTTTTTTGCTTTATGAAGGCATCAGAATCATGAACCATCATGTTTGCACAATGAAAACCCACACATTCCTTATGTGTAGAAGACCTGTACACCTCTTGCATGAAGAAGAACAGTGAACCCCTCAGTTTCATGAAGAGAAGGGAAACATCCTCATATTGCATGTTAATATGGTATATACATTGTGCAGGGGTTTGTTTTTGACGAAGGAGTAGTTTTCATGATGATGGGAGGTACATATATGAAAGAAGTCATGTGAATTATTTGATGAAACCTGTGGCCTTTTGTATGTGTAAAGAAGAGGCAGTATGTGTGTTCACAAGTGAATGAATAAGAAGAAAATTTTAAAAGTCATACACTCATTCGTGTGCATATAAAGAGAATAGATGATGTGAATAAGTGAATAGTGTGATTATTTTGATTGAGAATACATCATACTACAATAATGAACTCATGTGCATAATTTAATGATGCTCGAACCATGTGCCATGAGAATAAGAGAAAGGGAAAAAAGAAAGATGCAGTGTGTGCATGCAATGATTTGTACCCATTAGGGATTGCACAAAAGAGGGAAGAAGTGGGTTGTGCATGCACTTTAGCATGAACATTCATACGTTGAATAATTTAAAGAAGAGAACCAATATAGTGGGGGCACATGTGTAAATAATAAGAACAAGTGAAAGAAGGGGAAGAGTTCATTCAAATTATACATGCCTGATTTCATGCATACCTGAAAATAAGAAAGGAAGAGAGGTTAATTCTGATGATGCCCAGTAAGCTGATCCTCATTATTTGAAAAATCATATAAGTTCTTGTGATTCTATAAAAATGAAGAATAATTTTTAGTGAATTTATTTATTTCACTAAATAAGAAGAAAGAATAAGAGGAAGTGTGCATTTGGTTTTTCACTGAATAATATAGAAGAACTGGTTGGTTACTTTCATGCTGCTAAGCAAGTAATAAGTGAAGAATGGGAGATTAAGTAGCACTGTGACATCAAAGAGATCACAATAGGTGTAAGAATATGTTGGTGTTTCAAACCCTTTTCAACAGGTGGAACACTATATTTGGATGTAGTATAAATAATCATCAAGGAACTATAAGTTTTAATTGGTCATCACTAGTTCTGGAAAGTCGAATTGTTTCATTCCCCCCTTAAAAGTGTAGGGACACACACTTGCTTATGGATTGTTTTCAAAGCCAATCCACTTTAACTAGTTCCTACATTATAGTGTAGAATAAATTTAATGGTCATACCCATACATGGAAAGGATGTAGATGCTCTTATTGAGTAGGGAAACTTATAAAAATATCTTATGCATAATTTTATTAATTTCATATGATTGCATGAAACTAAGAAAATATAACAAGTGAATCAAGATCCTAACTGGTCATTAAGTACAGGTATAAAATGTTTTTATTGGTTTAAAAATTCCACAACACTGATTCACCCATCCTATTAGTGTTATGCATATCCCAAACTAGTCCTCTCAAAGAAAATGGACACTGCATTCTCAAATAAGATCTTAATTCTATGGAATTATACATCCAACACATTGTACATCTACCTTCATGTATGAAAACCCAAATAGTTATTGTTGGTCAATTCATGTAAGAATTTACAAAGGGGTCTGTGTGAATATCACTATATACTTTATACTTCATAATTCATATGGTGTCACCTTCTTTGTGAAATGAAATGAGGAATGGGTTTATAGTGAATATTGAAAACTAGGGAGGCCTGTAAAAAATCAACCATTTGTTAATGTGACGAATACTTACCCATTATGGGCTCTCTCTTTGTATTTTCACTGACTCTGTTGTTTCATGAAATCTACTGTTGAGTCCATTATGACGTCTGTCAATGTGATGAACACTTCCCCTTTATGGGTTCTCTCTTTATCTATGCATTGAGTCTATTATTTCATGAAAATAACAACTAAGTCTTTTGTGCCACATTTTAATGTGATGAACACTTAACATTAATGAGTTACATCTTTATCATTGCCTTCACTCCACTGTTTCATGAAACCGAATGTTGAGTTAAAATTTTCTAGACATATTCCAACGTCACAGAAGCCATGAGTAAAAGCAAGTAATGCGGTAGAAGCTCAACGATCACCACAAACTATGACATTCATTGAAACAAAATTTCTGAACCAAGGGAATATATATCCATTCCCAATTAAAATATAATTTAATGAATTGTAGGAAGGGTGATGAGATTGTGGTCCCAATGGTGGGATGGAGTATACCAGTCCCCCTAATGATAAGAATGATGTTGGTGGGATATGGTATAGTAGAGAAAGAGTATCGTACCCTTACAAAGATAGGAGGTGAGTGAAATATAAATATGGGTGTATTTTAATTTTTTAACCAATTTATTTTAAAAATATTATTTTACTTTTCTAGTGATTATTGGGGTATCAATGGTTATACTGGTATGTCTTTACCGGTTGTTACCACGTATTAGACAATAGGTGCAATATGGGGGAGAGGTGGACTTATGTCATTTTGGTGCACCTACCATTTTAGGATTTTATTAATATATTATATCATGTTCTATTTTCTTATTACTACCATGTACTGTAATCTTTTTTAATATATCTTAAACATTTTTTTGAAAATGAATCATCTTTTATATTTTATCTCATTCCCATCTTCCCACTGTATGAGATTTTACTTATGGTTTTTTTCATTTTTCAATTGTGGTTCTTTTTTTGTTATCCCTTCACATGCATGAGATAGTGTGTGTTCTAGATGGCTCGTCGATTTGCTTCAATGGAATGGTAGTGGTGAAATAATTTTACATGGTACTTCACCATGCTCCTCCTTCATCTGTTCTTTGAAGTGGCCAGATTAAATTTGAAATGGATTTATGGGGGCCAGATCAACCTCATGAGAATGTCTATGGAATCCTGGTGATTTATCAATGGACAATGGCTCGTTTTCGAGGATCAAGGATGGTGAAAATTGTTATATATGTTGTTATAGTGTTGTGAGAGTCATCGGGTGACAGCTGCGAGTGGTGGAGGATGGAGAATATTTATGTTTGAGGTATGGGGGACCAGAGTCATGTAGGATGTTTTCATTCCCTTTAAAAATGAAAAATTCATCTATTATATTCTCCAACATCGAAAAAGAAAAAAGGGAACAAAATGGTTTATTATTAAAAGTGTGGGCAGGACCTTATGAATACATCCATTGGTAATGCCATGCATTATCAAACTAAATGAACAGATACTTGTCACTCGACCATTCATTTAGATTCCTTTCTTGAAGGACGTCTCTCTCCCCCGTATGTAACATGTTTTACCTCTTGTGATCTTGTATAGTTAAAATAATAATTAGTAATTCTAAATAAAATCTCAAATACCAATGAAACTTATGTATAAAAATATATTCCAATCAATTTGAATGTTAAAATTCCTATAATTTTATAAAATAATGAATTCCCCATATCATCTCCATTCATGGGATTTAATGTTGGATCTCCTTGGTCCAGATCAAGTAACCTCATGTTGGTTTGGCTGGTTCAAATAATAATCCTAATGTCTAGAAGCATCTCAATAATAAAAATAGATTTTAAAAGAAAGATAACATCATTGATGTATGAAATTATAGTGGTCACAAAGATGGTACATGATCATATCATCATGTTTCAAATGATTATAATAAAATAATATCACAAAATCTGACTTAGAATGAAGAATAATCCTTTGGAATAATTCAAAAGAATATTGTGAATAGAAATCCTACCATGAAGGTACCAAATAAGAATGGTGAGAAATTCGTGGATTCTCAATCGTGGAATTTAAAGGATAGTTCATACAAAATAACTACTAAGAGGTATGACACTCAAAATAACCCATGTGGAATATCCAAATATGCTCCCACAGTTTCGAATTACATGATAGTTATCTGGCATGAAGATTTGAAAAGAATGAGAAAAAAGGAAGATGGACAAGCTAAATATAGTTAAACAATTGAAAGAAAATATCCCACATTATGAATAAAATTTTAATTAGTGTTTTTCAATAAAATAGAACTCTTGTGTTAAAGATTTTTTGTGTGAGAGATGCATGAAATATGGTCACATTGAAAAATGCTATTTAAAATTACAACTAGAACAAGAAGCAGTCCTAAAGAGGTGTAATAATGTTTCATACATGAAGTCTGTTAAGAAGAAAAATTCTCCATGCCAATTAGAATAAGATGTGGAGATATCCATGTTTCCTCAACATAAATCAGAACATATGTTCAGATGTTAAACCATGATGACTGGAGAAAATGGAGAAACTTTTTTTAAGAGATCATCTCTACCGTTCTATTCATATTAATAAATAAAGTAGGATCCATCTTTTTTCCTTAATCATAGAGTATTTTATTTATTCTTATAATGGATGGAATTGAAAGTGAAGAATGTTCTTATGGGGAGAAGCTGATAAGTAGTAAGTGTTGTTAATTCGTGATTTCTAAGATGAAGAATTTACTATCCCTGAATGTTTCCTCAACTGATATTAAAATACTAATATATTGGTGTATCATAATTGATGATGTTAAATGATGCGATTCCTTATTCTATATATCCAGGATAAAGAAGATTATATCTTTTTTTGATCTTATTTCTTGGTATTTCTTATAACAAATGTTCTTGAAAATTATCCTTGGTGAAGTTGTGATAGTTTCCCAATATGGACTATCACATGTTTAAGACCCATTCTAGTGTATTCTCCAAACTGGAATTTATTGAAATGCAATATTTATGAGATCAACCATTAGGAAGATAATGATAAATGTTTACTTTGTGGGGGATACCAATAACGAATATTCCAAAATTATTATTTCAATTAGATTAAAATCTGATTTTTCTAGAAATTTCGTGAAGATAATTTTAGTAGAAGGGGTATGTCACACATAATCTCTCATCCTTGGTTATCAAAAATAAAAAACTTTTTACAAAGGGGAAAAATTAAAAAAATCTATGTTATATGAAATTTTAATGTCTCCCAAGGTCTCACATCCTACCTATTTCACTTGAATGTTTTTTCTCTATTTGTTTGAGTGAGTGCAAGAGTTTCAGGTTAATTGTTCTTAAAAATATTAATCTAACATTTATTAATTGAATCCTTGAATGAATGTGAATATTCCTTGAATACAAGTATATGGGTTCTAATTTATTATGGTTTCATGATTATTTGGTAATGGGAAACATTGTTTTTATAAATCAAGTCATATTGTTTTATACTCTAATCATAGCTATAGTTGACTTATTGTGAAATTAGTGATGGAACATTTCTTAATTGTTTAATGATACCATTTTTTAATATGAAATTTTTATTTCTTATCAATAAGGGTGGGAGAAAGTGAAATTAAATTTTGAAAGGTAAAGGGGAGATATAAGATAATAGTTCTACATATTGAAACATTCATTTAGAACTGAAGGTATTTCTAATAAATACAAAGGAGGAGATTGTAGATCCAAATTTTTGTACAGATTTTATTTATTGTCAAATGATTTTGATTGGTGTACAATGATCATAAATCAATAGTAATATTATATTGATGTCAATATGATATACAATTATAAAGTAAATGTATCTTGGATGAAATCCTCATGTATAGAAATTCCATGAAACATGAGAATGATTTTAATAATTTGAAATTTATGGATATGTTTGGAGAATTGTTATGGATTTCATCATGATGATTCCGGGAGAATAGTTTTGGATTCATTCACCATTATTCCTATATAATTGTTATGGATTCAGTGTATTAGATGTCACACATGTGAAATTCTATTAGTTGTTTACTCTGATGATTGATGAACTGATCCAATGTTCAAAATACATGTGTCATTAGTGACACATTGTTTAAATAAAATATAAAGGTTGATTTTATGTTCTTTGATATTTATATTCCAAAAATTAGAGAAGAAGAGGAATTGAAGGATATTCATTACTTTAATGATCCATGAGAACCATGAAACTATTAACATGTGGAAGATTAAGATTTTAGTTTTCATAAAGGAGAACCAATCCATATAATTAGTGCATAAGGTGTTAATTATAATGAAATGGTTTGGCATATTTATATTTGAGGATACATTATGAAGGGCTTGATGAATTTTATATGATAGTTCTAAGTGTGGATGTGTCCATTCATATCATATTGAATTTAATTATATACATGGTATGTTAACAAATTATGTTTTGGAGGTTTATTTAAATGTATGGATAGCCTACTAAGTTGTCCAGTAATCCTCAACCAAGAGCTTATATGGGACACTAGGTCGATCGCACCAAAAGGTGGCTAGCGTGGCAAGCTCGCAAGTGGCATGGAGTGTCGTGTGTATGCCATGGTCACGGATAAAGGCATCCATGATATGGGCCAATATCCTAAAAAGAAGTTGGTACATAGCATTCCCACAGAACAAGTATGGGGCAATACTAGGAGGGGGAGATGTGAATTTTGAGCCTCTCCCTGCAGCACTTCATTTAAATATCATGGAAAAAATGATAGAGGTTTCCATGTGGTACGGGTTTTTATACACATTGTTCACTGGTTTAAATAATTGGTGTGATCAGGGTTGTTCAGCACACCCTATGCCTTATTGATTTAAATTCACACTATCTATATTGATCAACCACATTAACCTATTCAACTCTATAAAACTGATTACTCACTGCACTTTGTTATTTATTTCCCTATTGAGATTGCTTATACTGAGGAGTCATGGAATTTCTAGAATCACCATGGCTAACTCTATTATTATAATGAGAGTTATTCTATTTCCCTCCTCCAATATAAGCATACAAAATCTAGAAAACATGGGATTTTTCCAAACAACCGACCTGAGAGAACTGCGATAAAAGCACAAAATATTCCCCATATAATTACAATAATGGAATTTTCTTGGTGGTTTCGTTCACTCTCGATTCAGGTGGTCAAAGGAACCACATTGAAAACATCCAAATTTTCTCGTGGGTCTTGGGAGAAGGTTCAGTGATCTTGCTGTCTAATTTTGGGTCCTACTCCCACCTTGGAAATATGTTTCCCTATTCCGTTTTCTCCCTGAATTAGAGTTCCCACCATTTTATATAGGTATCAATATCAATCCTCCACATGTGCCTCCTGAGATGTCTCTTTCATCCACCATCACTCTATTGACCATATATGTATAATCTATTATACTGAGCATGAAAATATTCAATCATATTTGTTTCCTTATCTTAGAATCCAGAATCTGTTCCTTCAAGGATGAAATCACATCAAATTAATGTGAAAATAAAAAAATTCTAATGGTAAGCCACAAACTCTATCATAGAGAGGTTCTCCTACTTTAGACTAAAAAATTCCATCATTCGCTGAATTATGAATGTGTGAGGAAATAATTTTTTTGAAAAAATCCATGAAATCATCCCATTACATACCTTGATCTAGTTTAGTCTAAAGTGAAACATCCCATCATTCACATGCAATATCTTCCATTATATATATCACCAACTTGAATTTCTACTCTGCTGGTGTGCTAAGGAAATCAAATATTTGATTTTTCCTATTCAGCCACACCTCAGCCTTCTCTAACCCTGAATCACCCCAAATGATGGGTGGATTATACTTCAATAATTGGATAGAATGATCCACTTTCTTTATTTCATCCCATCTATTCCCTCTATCTGCATCTTTAAAAGCTTCGACCATACACTGTACGAGCTATTGGTTCACCAATGTGTTATGTGTAACCACATTCATAGCAGATTCTTCCATTTGGTTTCTACACACACCTACCAGGATCCATTTTCTAGAAACGCAACATAACCTATAAGTTATTCACTCTATAAACCGAGGGATTAATAATTAAAAATTATATTATAGATCAATTAATACAAAAAAATCATTCCAAAATTCATCATTTTCCACATTATACCATTTTTTAAAAACTTCATGATGCTTTTGAAAATTAACACATTTTTAAAATAACACAACCATTCTGTTTTGAAAATCTCCCATAAAAAAATTAATTTTTTTAAAAGATTAACCCATTTACAAAAAATCGTAAATTATTAGTCAAAATGAAATATTTACACCTAGCGGGACATTATTTCTACAATGCATGTCATGATCTTTCATTGGATAAACCAATCACAATGAGACTATACTACTATAAGTATATCCAAAAAACCTATGTACCCAACTCCCTAGTAACTTGAAGTTCAACATAAAAATGTTAACTATGGATTTTTCATGACATACATTTCAATTACTAACAATCCTATTCATTTCTACCAACCCTACTCATGTAATGATCCTGAATGAATATCAACTCTGAAACTGACATGGCTTATACCAATTGTATGTTAAGCACTGAAAGAGATGATAACACTTGTTGCACAAAAATATTTAGACTGAACAAGACCCATACAACTTGTAACATCCCACCCCACCACATTGGCTTGAGTTGTTGTGGAATTTATACTTGGAATTAAGAAAAATTCCCAAGGCGCCAAAAGTAGGAAAGAAATTTCAAGGGTTTCAATACAACTGGGGGATGATTTACCATTTGAAAATAAGAAAATTATAACCCCATATTCCATAACCATAACCACAATATTTTTATTGATAGAAATTTAAAATAAATCATGTTTTACCATTGATACCAAAACCAAACTAAAAAATAGTACCATAACAGAAGACTAATACCATCAAAGTACATAATGGAAAAAAAATACCACATAAACTTAGAAGACTTCAAAGACATGACTCCAAGATCAAACTCCAACTCCATGTATCACATAGAACCACTGAAGAAGTGTGATTCATTCCATTTACTTATGTATTGATAAAAATATTCAAAAGAACCAAAGTTTCAAAGAATGGGTGAGCAATGAAACTTACTAGATTCCCCCCCCCCAACGACTTCCCTACTCATTCCATAAGGATAAAACAGTTTAGCACAATTATATAAAACAATTTATATAATTTTATTTTGAAATAGTTCCAATGTTTAAATTGAAGCCAACCATTTTCACACCAAAATAGTTTTCCAAACATAATGTTTTTCTAAGGAAAGAAAAAAACATTCTTTAAACCATCTCACATTCCTTTTTGGAATACCCATTCTATCATTCACCACAAACACACCCATGCATTATTCTCTAATAGTTATATACACTTTAGTTTTTTCATTTCCATCCACTAATTCACCACTAAGTGTCCAGTATCCTTATTCCCCAATGACGCACACTTATTATTCAGGTTCATGTACCTTTATACCCCAATGGTATATTCCCTATATTTAGGGTCATGTCAAAATCATGAACCCACACAACCCATCTACTCTAAAAACATTTAGAACAAATCAGTTTAATCCATTTCAATAAAAATATTCCATTATTTAAATCCTTTCCAAAAACCATTTTACAAAATCCAAAAAACCCATTTTTTAAAATCAAGAAACAAATCCATATGCACAAATAATTTTCAAAAATCCACAAACCAACAATAAAGAGGGTTTAAAATATTATTTTCACACCAATTTCAAAAACAATTTTATGAAATTTAAGCAATTTTAAACTAATAATTTATGTTCTAATTACAGGAGTTGAGAGAAAATCCACCTACCTAGAGAGTTTTGGTGAAAACAAAGAACATCATGAAAACGCCCACAAAATCGGGTTGAATCTCCAAAAACCCACCATAGATCTGTTCCCATTTTATAAAAAGGCCAAATAAAAAAATTATTTAAATAAAAAACCTTATATATATCCACATCATACTATATCTACGAATATGAGAATGGGAGGAAAGTATATCTAAAACAACTCTGAAAAAATACCACATAAGGACACTTACCAAGGGAATCAGGCATCCATACACCAAGAAATTCACTCAGATCACTTCTAAATGATGGGGAAAGAATCCTTGTCCTTTGGGAGGACTAAATACTTTGTTCGGGTTGATTTGGATAAAAATTTATGGGTTTAAACTTAATACCAACCCATATCCACTTTTTTGGATATTGTTTTTAATCCTTGCACGATTAGTCTCGCGGTTAGGAAAACCTTGTGCTGACCATGTTCCAGTCTCTTCTTTGTAGATTACCATTCATAGTTGTCCGAATAATTTATAAAAACCATGTGCCAGCTAGGAAAATACACTTTTTCCCACTTTGAATGGTTACTCCTAGGTAGTCGCACAGTTTTTCAAAACTGTTCACCTAGCCAGATCCCCCTATCTAATTTTGTAGGGTTTCTTGTAGAAGCTTCATAGCCTTCACTAACTGTGTTCTAACTGTGAACCTGTATAAAATCCCCATAAACAATACAAAATCCTTCCAAACTCTCTCCCAAACATTAACCACACACGTTAAATACTTAAAATTCATAAATAAATGGTTACACTCTAGAAACACGGGGTGTTACAATGAAGGAGAACCACAACATATAATTAGTGTATGTATGTTTAAAGATGAAGAAATGGTTTTATGGTTTATATTTGAAGATATATTGTGAAGTTATTGATAATTCTTTTTGGATTCATAACATTGTAAAACATTCTAGAGCAATTATCCATGTTGTTAACTCTGACGATTGATGAATTGACCCTATGTTCAAATTACACTTGTCATTAAAGACACATTTTTTACTAAAAAAATAAGATGGTTGATTTGATGTTCATTGGAATTTCCTTTCCAAAAATTATTGAATAAGTGGAATTGAGTTTTATGTGGTATTTTACTATTGCATGAGGACCATGGAAGTGTTATCTTAATGAAAATTGAGATTTCAGTTTTCATAAAGGATAACCACACAATATAATTACTTCATGAAGGGTTAATGATGAATAAATTGTTAGATAACTTTATATATGATGGTAAATTGTGAAGGGATTGAAGAATCATGATGGATTCAGAGCATTAGATGTCACAATTGTGAAATTATTCATTTTTGATAACTTTTAAGATTGATGATCTAATCCTAAGTTCAAATTGCATGTGTCATAAGTGAAAAATTAGTTAGAAAAAAGAAGAAGGATGATTTGATTTTATATGGAATTTATTTTCCAAAACATATATAAGTATAGGAATTGAAGATAATGAAATATTTTAATGTTTCATGAGAACAATGTCATTGTTAAATTGAGGAATGTTGAGACTATAGTTTTCATGAAGGATAACCACACCATATAATTAGTGCATTAAGGGTTAAAGATGAATAATTGGTTATATGGATTTATATGTGAAGATAAACTATGAAGGGATTGAAAATTTGTTATATATTCATATAATTGGATTTCAATATTGAAGAATTCTCCATTTTTGTTAATTTTTACAATTGATGATCTTATCCAATATTAAAAATACATGTGTCCAAAGTCACAAAATTTTTTCAAAAAAGAATAAACAATATTTTACGTTATTTGGAATTTGTATTCCAAAAAGTATAGAAGAAGAGGAATTTAAGGTCATGTAGTATTTTAATGTTGGATGAGGACCATAAAAGTGTTAACTTTAGAAGCATTGATCTTGTAGTTTTCATTAAGGAGAACAATGCTATATAATATGGTCATGAAGGGTTAAAGATGATGTAATGGTTAGATGGATTTATATTTGAATGGAAATTATGAAGGGATTGAATAATTGTATATTGTAGTTCTAATTGTGGATATATAAATTCATTTAATATTGAAATCCATTATATACATTTTTTTAACTGGTTTTTTTAGGGTTTTTAAAACATTAAGGGTTGAGCTGACATGCCACCCTCAACCAAGAGCTTATATGGGACACTGGGTCGACACGTACAAAGAAGGCCATCCAAGTAAGCATGTTGGATGTATCTAATGTCATGTGTTGGCCATGGGTACTCCCAGAGGAGTTCATGATGTGGGAAAATATCTCGCAAACAAGTGGGAGTACATAATCCCCTTAGAACCGGTATATGGTGGTACATGTATGGGGAGAGGGGAATTCTGATCCACTCCCCAATGTGCTAGATTTATATAGTGTGGATAAACTGATAGAGGATTTGATTTGGGATGGTGTTTAGTGTGTGATGTTCACCAGTTTAAATAATTTGATCGATCATGGTTGTTCATCACATCTCACACCCGCACATTTAAATTCATGTTGTCAGATATCCCACAACCTTTGCATTCAAAATGATGCACGTATTTATCACCCAATGTTGTCGTCATTCTCCTTGATTCCCTCATCAACAATATTGTCTAATCCGAGATGTCAACCAAACAACCAATGATCAAAGAATATTCCACAGGGATTATTCTATGGTCTAAATAATGGGACAAACGTGATCAAAATATCATGAAACTATATTTTGATTACTCACAAAAATAAATTCAAGAGGCAAGCCTTGTCTGAACTACAAATGTAGTGTCGGGAGGGCCATTCTAACAGTTGGGTTCTATGGATGAACTTCATCGGTTTGGGAATATGAGTTTCATGTGTTTATGAATACATTCATGTGATATGAAAACCATAAATAAATAGTCTTATTATGGAGGAAGAACACTATGAAATGCATCTTAACTTTACACGTGTTTGAAGAATTTAATGATAAGTCATTCAGGAAGATTAATAGACGATTCACATGGAATAGAGTTCAGTATTTGAATGCTCTATATGGTTGTGATCCCTTTACAAAAAAAGGTGATCACCCTTGACCACGATGTTCTACTGCTACTCATATTATTTCAAGAGATAACAATTTCATGAAAAAAAGAGCATCAACGAAGCACTATTTTGTGTGGGGAGGCAAAGAGTTTTGTGAAACTTTGAGGCTTCATGAATAAGGGGATTCGATGAAAAAATATGTTTTCATGAATGAGAAGACTCTGTGGACATGAAAAAGGTGTTTACACCCTCGTCATGACTTCTGAATGAGTTTAATTTAATAAATCATTCTCCTTCCATGAAGAATAAATACCACGAATACAAATCTAGTGTGTAGACACCCATTCCATGCTTCATGTAGAAGAACTAGTTCCATGAATATTACTACTCAAGAAAAAATGCATGAGTTGTTTACTATCATGATGTTTCATTATGTTTTTCCACATATAATTCATTACGTGAATATGTTGTGTATCCAATTGATACACAATAGAAAGATAAGGAAAAACCTACATAGTTTGTTTGTGCAAAGAGAACCAGACATGAACCTAAGTGAATAATTTCTTGAGTAAGATAGTAACTCATATTTCTTGAGTTTTCATATGAAATCAAGTGTATGTATGAATATATCATTGATAAACATGGGTTATAAAACCAAACATGGTTGTTATGTGAAGGGAGAGAGAACTATGTGAGGAGGAATATTCTTTGGGTTTTGTTACATAAACAGTGAGGAGTAAGTACAATGTCTTAAGGTCTGTATATGATATGAGGAAAAATATTCATGCATAAAATTTTATCCCATATAAAATACATAAAATGATAAAGATAAAATTGTATATGGGAAATGCACATTGACAATTCCTGTATTGGGTTAAGAATTACTGTAGAGAAAAATATGATTTTGTTAAATATTATTGTTGCATGAAATATTGTTCAGGTAATGGTGAAATTTAATCGAACAAACATCTTTTTCACCAAGAAGAATATAAGATAATATATTATACATTCACTCTTGATATTTTTTTATCAAATAAGAATATTTTAATTGGGATGATTCTAGATTATTTGATCTTTATTGATTTAGTAATCACACAGAATGATTTCGATTTCAACAAGTAGAAGAAGAAGAGATCTCAATGCATTTTGTTTTTCACTAATGAATAAAGATATGAGAAGAGAATAAAATTTGGGGACCAAATTGAAATAAACATATTATAATTTGTGCCAAAAATAATATAGTATTCATCAGTTCACATCACATTTACATTGTATTAACTGGTACAAGAATAATATTGTGAATATTTTTGTTTGATTCTTAGAAGAGGTAGAAGAGTTACTTGTATACTACTAATCATGTAACATAGTGAAGAATAAGGTTATGGAAGAATAAATAAGAACTGTGAAATCCAACATGTCTCAATTGGTGGAATACACTCTTAATGTTACGAACCATTAAAAACAACAAAATCTATCTTTAGAGGGATTATAATGATCCATATAAAAGATTAATTTCTAGTGTTTGTGTGATCAGGATTATTTCCATACCATCCCAATGACTAGACACTCTTACTGAGAAGTGATCCTTGTAAAAATATCATGTACTTTTCTTTACTACATTAATATTATTTCATGCGATAGAGAAAATAGAATAAGAAAATCAACATCCTAAAAAGTCATAGAGGTAAAGTGATAAAATTTGAAATTGAATTAAAAATTCTCCCACAATGATTCACCCCCCACAATGTTAGGAATATTTAAAATGGGTACATTCATAATTATCGATGTATGGTTAATATCTGTTAGATTATCTATAGGGCATCTATTCTATTTTAAACACTTGAGTTCATTTTCTGACTCAGCATTGAAGTGCAGTTTTTGTGAAGATTTTGATACCTTGTTTTATAAGACTATATCTACCAAGAACATGAGGAATATGAAAAATAAATAGAAGATAATGTTGAATAATAATTTCCTCTTATCTAAAAAAGAGTAAGTATTTGTTTCTCTATGCATTGCTAAACATGAATACATATCAAGCTTGGAAGGTAATGAGAATGTGACTCATGTTTTGACTAAGAATATGGATAACCTTCCTACATCTAGTGATTAGGATTTATGTGTTAGTACATTTAAAAACTATCCTCAAGATGAAAATACTAGCACAAGTGGTGGTGATGATCAATATACATATTTCTAAGAATTATCAATCGATATTTTAAGAGTTATTCTGCATGTTATTTCAGAATATTATTCATCCCTTGTTTTTTGGAGTCTTTAAATGTATGCAGGAAGAGATCACTGAACTAGAAGAAGAATCTGATGTTTTGGATAAGATCTTGAAAAACAATTGGTGAGTGTCTAAATATATCTATATTGGTTGAATCCTTTGATTCAACAATGACGGAACATGAAATAAGATCCTCAAAATGGATTAATCATGTTTAAGAGAAATATGGAGTCAAAAAGACTCTAGAAGAAAATATCAATGCAGTTGAAGTGAGATTGATAGATTTCACTGATGTTAAGGGTTGAAAACTGGAAGAAATATCCAAGACAATCAAGGAACATGACTCTTGATTTAGAAAAATGTTATCCTACATGAAGATAAATATGAATGAATGAATAATTTATGGGATGTGAAAATTATAATTATTAATGATCATAAAATCATCCAATGTATCAAATGTCTAGAATTGGTAGCTCAGTTGGCCAATATTGAAAATACACATATTGAAACTTCATAAAAATGAAATATTTTATTAAATTACTCAATGTTCATTGGATAATTTTAAGGTATAAATAACTCCAACATGATACAATAATATCATGACTTCATTCAACGCTCTATGACAAATAACTGAGAAGAATCAGGTATCCTCCATACCATCTTGTAATAATGTTTCTAAATATGTTATCATGAAAAATTTTGGTTGTAGAGAAAAATATAAACAATTATGGATGAATAAATATGATAAGAAATATATCACCATGACTAATATGGATAGGAATGAAATTATGGAATTTGGTTTCCCTTATAAAGCATAAAAAATCATGAATAATACCACACAATCTAATATAGAATATATCCAGAAATCAGGATTTGTTGGTCGATGATGTTGCTGAATCATATTTGGGTAGTGTGCCTTAAATGTTTGGGACAATTCTAAAAATTTAAAAGGACTAATTAATCCTATATCAATAGGGATAATTATAGAGTATAATAGTTAACATCCATAGGTCCATAAGCATCTGTATATTGTAAACATATTTCTAATTCTTAATATCATTTGTGGCGTATGAAATGGTATTGGTCACAAAGATGGTACATGCTCATTACAACATGTATACAAAGAAGTTAATAAAATAAGATCACAAAATCGGACATGGAATTAAGAAGAAAACTTTCAAATATATCATAAGAATTTTGTGAACATGCATCCTCACATTAAGGTACCAAAGAATAATGGTGATAAAACCATGGATTCTAAATCCAATAATTTGAAGGGCAGTGAACCCAAAAGAACTACTAAAAGGGATGAAACTGAGAAGAACCCATGTGAAATATCCAAACGTTCACCCACAGTTTCTAATTATGTGTTAGTTATCTAGCATGAATATTTTGAATGAATGAGAAAGATGGAAGAATCACAAGATAAAGATATTGAAAATGGAAAGTAAATATTCCACATGATGAAGAAAGATTTCATGAGGGTTTATTAAGAAAATGAAACTTTATTGTTAAATATGTTCTGTGTGAGAGGTATATTAAATATGGGT
This sequence comes from Viscum album, assembly GCA_963277665.1. Taxonomy (NCBI): domain Eukaryota; kingdom Viridiplantae; phylum Streptophyta; class Magnoliopsida; order Santalales; family Viscaceae; genus Viscum; species Viscum album. The sequence goes on along the minus strand of OY728151.1, from coordinate 1,585,873,476 downwards.
GCATTCCAAAATATTGTTTAACCTTACTACCATAAAAATAATAATTCATCAATAAGAGAAATAATGTATCATTAATGAAGGGTATTCAGATGAAATATTATTCACACAAGTCAGAAGAGGATGTGAAGAGATCCATATTACCTCAACATAAATCAAAACAATTGTTTAGATGTGATAGAATGGAGACTATAAAAAATGAATCAATTTTGTTGAGAATATCATCTCAATATTTCTATTAATTTTAATGAATTAAGGAGGATCCACCTTATTCCCTTAATCATTGAGTATTGTATTTGTTCTTCTAATTCAGTTATTTGAAGATGAAGCATGTTCTCAGTGGGAGAACCTATGAAGTAGTAAGTGTAGTCAATTCTTGATTTCTATGCTGAATAAGTCACCATCCTTGAATCACTCCTAAATTTATATTTAAATACTATAATAATGAAGGATCGCCATTGATAATGTTGACAAATGTGATGTCCTATTTTGGATATCTAGGATAAAGAAGATTCCAACTTGGTTTGATCTTATTTCATAGAATTATGTAGAAAATTTTAATAGAAGACAATCCTTGGTGATGTTGTGATAGTTATCCGATATGGAATCTCATAAGTTCAAGACCCATTCTCTAGTATTCTCCATACAATAATTTCATTAAATCAATTATTGTTGAGATCAACCATTATGAAGATAATGTGAAATATTTATCTTTAGGGGGAGACAAATGAAGAAGCTTCTTGAATTATTATTTCAATTAGTATCAAATCTGATTATTCTATTAATTTATTGAAGATCATATCATTAGAAAGAGTATGTCTCTATTAATCTCTCATCATTGGTTATAAAAAACCAAGAAAATTACAAAGGGGAAGAAATTAATTTATTCAATTCCATATGAGATGTGGAATTCCCCCATGGTGTTTTATCTTATCTATTGCACTTGAATGTTTTTATCTACTTTTTGATGTGAGTGTATGAGTTTCAGGTTGATTGTTCATAAAAAGTTTCTTCTCACATTAAATAATTTCTTCCTAGAATGAAAGTGAATAATCATAGAAGGAAAGTATATGATTTCACATTTCTAAATGTATCATGTTCAGTTGGTAATGTATATATATTTTGTTTAAAAAAATATTCACTTTTTTTCTACACCAAGAAAAACTCAAGTAGAATTATATTGAAAATATATATCGTACATTACTTAAGTATGAAATTATAATCTTTTCCCATTAACATTGTATTTCTCATAAACAAGGGGGAGATAAAGTGAAATAAAAGTTTAAAAGGTAAAGGGGAGAGAGAAAATAATAGTTCAAAATATTAACACAATAATTTGGAAATAACTTTGATGTAATTTCCATCAATACCAAGGTGGAGTTTGAGGAGCCCAAATTTTTATGTATTGTATTCATTTCAGATGATTTTTATTGGGTGAAAATGTTGAAAATTGAAATAGGATGTTTACATTGATGCCAATATGATTAAGATGATCCAAAGATAATGTAACTTTTATAATTTCTTCAAGTCTTGAAATTCAAAGATACATGTGAATGTTTTTAAGACATTGAGTTTTTTGGTGATTCATAGAGAATTTTTTTGGATTCCTTCATTATGATTATTAGAGAATTTTTATGGATTCCTTTATCAAGATTACCGGATAAATTTAATATATTTGTATCATTATATGTCATGTTTGAAAAATTATCCATGTTGTTAACTCTGACGACTGATGAACTGATACTGTGTTCAAAATACATGTGTCATAAGTGACACATTTTTTACCACAAAAAAGAGGGATTATTTGATGTTATTTGTAATTTATATTCCAAAATGTATAGATAAACACGAATTTGAGGTCATATAGTGTTTTAATGTAGAATGAGAACCATGAATGTGTTAACATAAGGAACATTGATATGGAAGTTTGCATGAAGGATAACTACGCCGTATAATAAGTGCATGAACGGTTAAAGATGAAGAAATAGTATGATGGATTTCTATTTGAAGACAACTTTTGAAGGTATTGATGATTTTTTATGGATTCATAGCATTGGATGTCATGCATGAGAAATTTTCCATGTTGTTAACTCAGATGAATCATGAACTGATACGAAGATCAAAATAAATGTTTCATAAGTTACACATTGTTTACATCGAAGAAGTAGGATTATTTGAAATTATTGGGAATTAATATTCCAAAATTTATATAATAATAGGAATTGAAGGTCATGAAATATTTTAATGTTGCATGTGAACAATGTGATTTCTAACAAGATGAACATTGAGATTATAGATTTCATAAAAAAGAACTATTCCATATAATTAGTGCACGAAGGGTTAGAGATAATTAAATGGATAGATGGATTTGTAATTGAATAGAAATTATAAAGGTCTTGAATAATTTTATAATGGAGCTCAAAGTGTGGAGGTGGAAAATCATTTCATATTAAATTCAATTATATACATTTTTTTCACTATGTATTTTTTGGTGGTTTATTTAAAAATAATGGTCTAAGATTACTACCTAGCCTCAACTAAGACCTCAGGTAGGAAACTGGGTTAACTGTGCCCAAAGGAGGAAAACCTTTCCAGCATGTGTAGGTGGCATATAGTTCCATGTGTCACCCATAGGTACACCCGAAGGATTGCGTGATTCAGTCCAATATCCCACAAAGAAGTGGGCTCTGTGGGCGCCTTCAAAACAAGTATGGAGCACTACTGTGGGGAGAGGAAAATTATGATCCTCTCTCTATAACAATTGATTTATATAGTGTGTAGAATAATATGTGATCATGTGAATGTTTTTTACACCCTATTCATTCTTTTGGAAGAAGTTTGGTTCCACATATATTTCTACTTTTATAATGAATAAATAACTCTAACACGCAACTGGTGTGTAAACACCCTTGTCATGCTTCACAAAGTAGAACCAGTTCATGAAGCTTACTGATCAAGCCATAGTGCTTGAATTTTTTACTCTTATGGTTTTTCTTGAAGATGTTATGCATATAATCCAAACATGGATATACTATGTATCCAGTTGATACATGACAGAACGATAAGAGGAAACCTACAATGTTTATTTGTGATAAGAGAACCAGATGTGCTTCTAAGTGCATACCTAAATGAGAAAATGAGGAACTCATATTTTTTGGTTTTTCATATGACACCAAGTGTATGAATGAAGATACTATTGATAAAAAAAGTGTTATGAAAATAAAACATGGTTTTTGAGTGAAGAGGGTGAGAATGATGGGAGGAGGAAGAAGCTTCATGTGTTTTTACATAAACAATGAGCAGTAAGTGCAATGATTGATGTTTTTCAAAAGATTTTAAGAATTAAAAATTACAGGCATAAGAGTTTTACTCAAAAAAATATATACTATAATTAAGATAAATATGGATATGGTACATGCACATGAACTAGGAATGTATTAAGTTAATGATTCCAAAGGATAAGAATATGAGTTTATGCAAGATTTTTCTTACATGAAATATCATTCAAGTTATAGTGAAATTTAGTTGAAAAAAATCTTCTACACCAAGAAAAATAGAAGTTAAATGTTACATAATTCACTATTAATATTGTGTATCAAATAAGAATAATATAATTGCGATGTAACTAAAATTATATAACATTCATTGATTTTAAATTAATAAAGTAATTTTGTGATTATAGAATTAATAAGAAGAAGAGGGGTCAATGAAGTTGGTTTTCCATTGAAGAAGAAATAGAAAAGAAGAAAATAATATTTGGTGACCAAATTGATATTGTATGATTATAATTTGGGTAATAAAGAATTTAGTATTCATCAGTTCAAAAAAAATTATATTATTTTGACTAGTAGAAGAAGAAGATTGGGAAACATTTAGTTTTTTTGGGAAGAGGTAAGAAGATTTAGTTGAATTTTACTATGAAAGCAAAAAATTGTAGAAGAATTTTTTTGGAGATCAAATAAGAACTATGACAATAAACATGTCTCAATAGGTGGATGATTTTATTGGTTTTACAAAACATTATCAATGAAAAAGAGTTTATCATCATAGGTAGTATATGGATCCAGCTAAGTGATGTAAAACAAGTACTTCCAATTGACTATGATGTATTCCAAGTCCAAGGTTCATTCCTACTTGTTGTATTCACACTTAAATGAATACTTTATTGTGGTTGTGTGGTGAGTATTATTTCTAGACCATTCCTAGGACTATCTAGTCTTACTAAGTAGTGAACCTTGAAAAAATATAATGTGTTTGTCTTTACTGATTTAATATTATTTCATGTGACAGGTAAATAATAATAAAATAATTGAGATCCGGAAAGTTCAAAGAGTTAAAGGGATAAAATGTGTAATTGGATTAAAAGGTCTCCAACACCAATTCCCCCATACTCTTAGTGTTAGATGTATCCCAAACTAGTACTTTCACATGTATTGAGTGTATTATGGAATGTAGTGATCAAGTGGTGTATCCATGTTTGTTATTGGTGGTAGGTCATGATGGAGAGATCATGAGGGAGAGAGATAAATCCTCTGGGTGTCATAAGATTTCATGAGGCCGTTGCATATTAGGATTTGATCCTCGATGTAGTGGAATATCATCAACATAAGGGTGTTGTTTTTTCATAGATTGATCATTCAAGCATGGAGTTAGTGATGTGATTTTAAGAGAGTTGGTGGAGGCATATATGGGAGGGGTTTTCACAAATGTTTTTCTATTCACTCAATTGTAATTCATGTTTTGGATTTAATGGGATTTCGTTGTACGCTTTAATTTATAGTGGATTTTTCAGAATTACCATGTGGGTTTTTAGTACTCCGCATAGAGGGTTTTTCCACATTAAAAAATTTGTGTGCTGATTTATTTATTCTTCTTTATATCAATTTCTTATTTCATGTAGTTTCTCAAAAAAAATTCTCAAGCGGTTTTTCTCCTGATATCGGTAATCTCCCCCAACAAGTGATATCAAAGGCAATTGTTCGAGCTTGCAATTGGTAGTTGGAATTTTATATATTTTCAAGAGGATAGATGGAGCATGATTTAGTATAAGGTTTGGGAAAAAAATTGTTGAGAGAGGTGTTTTAGGTCATACACACAATTCTTTTCTTTAAAATGTGTGATGGGTGAAGAAAGAATTCTAATTGAAGAATGAGGTGATGCAATAGATTCTCTGGATTTTGAGCAGAGAGATCAATTTTTTGTGGGTGTTCCATATTGTTTCAAAATCATATTCATGGGAGAGCTATATATTTCAAGTTTTGGTATTGTTCGATAGGACATTAAATACTCATATATGGAAAAGACATTAGTTTTTGGATTTTTTTATATGGGAAGTTATGTTTCTATCAGAGTTACAAAAGGGAATTGTCATATTTCTATAGAGGATAATAGTTGGTATGATGAGAATATGTTTATTTCCAACTGAGTTTATGGGATGGTATCTCCATTGATGGGTTAAAGGGGGATATTGATAGGATTTAGACTGTGGGTGTTCCCAAATTTGAGATAAGATAGTATTTTAATTTGAGATTTCATTTATCCTATCATGTAGATTATGCTACATGTGTTCCCCATAGAGTGATACATATTTTATATCTATTTAGATAAGATAAGTATCTGATTCTTAACTTGGCCAAAACACGGTAATATGTAAATTTTAGATATAATATTTTATTTTTTATTTTTATATGAAAAAGGAATTTGTGAAGGATTTAAATGGGGAAGCAACTGGTTACGAAAAAAGAGGGAGCTACTCAAGATGTATTCCACTGGGATCAAGGAGAAATAGGCTTCCACGTTTATGGTAGACCATGTGGAACATAAGTGATAGTGAATAATGAATCAACATAGAATCTATGATGTGACAAGATGTCACGTTTGTGGTTGCATGTACCCTGAATCGACATTGAACAAGTGCAAAGTAAGAAAAAAGTGATCAATGATTGGGGGTATGCATTGAAAATATTCATTAATATATGAGGACCAGCTAGTGAAGACTCTCCAAACATAGTTGTAAATAAAGAATTATATATATCATACCTCTTTATTCCCTCATTCTCTTTATAGAGATCCTAAAGGTGAGACAACAACTATATGCAAACATGTCCTCATATTTATTTAAAATATTATTTCACATGGATGATAGAATGAAACAATGAACATATATATAATCATTCAAATTATTCTCAAAATGTTTTAACTCTTCTTCACTATCCTCATTTCCAGTCGCCATATGAAAAGGTTCTTCCAGCACATATAATTTCATTTCAAGGTGAAGGATAACTCATAGGTGACTTTGACAATATTGGTAATTTGTGTCAGTGATAAGGTTGTCCTTATCATGTATAGATATAAATGATATGTTTAATTTCATTTTAATTTTGTTTCTAAAAAATAATATATAAAAAAAATTAGTACTTCGTCTGATAAAATTTAGACTTATAAATAAATATTATATTTATTAATCTCCCACTATTTTATCAAAACCCAATAGCCCTCACAATTTGCTTTATAATATCCTATTTCTTGGATATTCATTTGGTAAGGATCCATATTTCCCTTCTCAATACCCCAACATTGGTTGTTTGAGAAATTTTAATGGTTTTGTGTAGTCATTCAAAATTCCAAATGCAGTAACTCATTGTTCCTCGATTTTCTGAGAAGACACCCCAATCCTGAAATCCTTAATTGGATTTCCTCAACCCTTTCCTCTTAGTTATGGCATGTCTTGCTTTGGCAGTCTACCCTTGATGTGAAAATTTTTAAGTCCACTCATATCATCAATTTATAAATCCTCAACAATTCAAAACACCCCAACTTTGGATGATCATGAACATTGAACTATAGTTCAATTTTAACTGAGGTAGTGGAAGGCTATACCGACTTAAAATATATTATTGAGGGGTTTTTTCCTTTTATGAGTATATTTAAATTTATCATCTTTATCACGTTCTTGTAAATATTATGTGGGTTTACTTATGTAATTAACCATGTCTTGGATAAAATTTATTCATATTCTAGTTTACTTTAGTTCTATATTGCATGATTGTTAATTCATTAATTATGTAATCGCGACAAAAAATCCATAATGCAATGACCATAAGAGTTTATTGAAATAAAATTATAAATCAATATGATAATGAGCTTTACTAATGAATATTTTATCTATAAGTTGATAAAATAATCATTGAATTGGCATAAAAACACATTGAACCAATTATGGTTCATGTTAGAACTTTCCACCTGTACACCCAAGTATGTCTCTTAGATTGGTTTTTCCTTGGATCCGAACTTGAACAAACTCCACTAACCTGGGATCTCCATCCTTCAATTTGCATTTACTGACATGCATGTGAGTGGAAAAATGGTTTTACATAAAGGAATACATGGTCACACAGACCCGTACAAAATATAATGAGAGTAGGCACGCAGACCAACAATTTATATAGATAATAAATTAAATTAAAACAATCACATACAATGGTCTGGTCTATGCTCAAGATCATCCACATTCATCCAATGAATTATTAATTTATTAAAACATGCGGTCAATTATTAATCAATTTTATTTAATATAAATCATGCTTGATTAAATTAGTTATCTTCCTCAATTAATCAGTTATTTTTTATAAATTCTCAAATGAATTTTCATGATATTATCATCCATCATAATTTTAAACAAATTAAATAAATTCATTTGAAATTAACTGTGTTCATAAATGTACCATGGAGGTAAAATAGTGAATACCCATTTAATTATAAAAATAAAGTATTATTCCCTTACACTGCTTCCTCATGTTACACGTGTAATACATGATTTATTACATAACTTTATGACATATACTTCACCTTAATTATTACATCAATTTCATTAGTTTATGGTCGTGTGTTATGCTCCAATTCACACGAAGTAACAACTATAATGTGTGTCATACATGATATGGATATTTGAACATTATATAGATACTAAATAAACATTTACACACACAAACACAGATATATATATATATATATATATATTAAAAACTCATTACATGGCTTGTCCTGTCAACTTAATTACCACACATAAGAATATGTCAATAAGGTTTCAATAGTATGATAAATAAAATTTAAATCAGTGTAATTTTGTAGAAGTACATGGCATGTGTATTTGAGCTACCCTGCATGTACATGTCTCACTGTATATCATAGGAACACTCCTATGGATTTTTCATGTAAATCATTCCCTAGATAATGGTGTACACGGTGTGTCCAATGGGATAAATGGTGTGTGATCTTCGAATTACAAGGTCACCAGTCAGGTAATCCATGTATTAAATACAAGTCCTGTTTGCGACTTAAGTGGACTACACACTTTCCACATCGGCTACACAGCGTGTACTCTATATGATCATGCACCAGGACAGCCCGATATACACACAGTGTAAGTTATAAATGCATCGTTTTTCATCAATGAAAAAAAAATTAATTAATTCCAAAATTAATTCCTAATACATTGAACAAAACCACAAGATGTGTACAACTGTGTTATCTGGCCAGAATCCTTAGCACCTTTGGAAGAGTTCATCAAATTTATTTTCTTCATAAAATTAATTGTATTGATTGTATCAATAAGAAACAAAGGAGAAAGAAATAGATATTATAATTAGGATTAATAAAATGATTAAATGTGAATTGAAAATGAAAAAAAAATTCATAAATCAATCAACGATCTTTAAATATTTATAAAAAATTGTGTGACCACTCTGGTACAAATTTTCGCTTCCAAGAACAATGGAATCATACGATGGGTCATGCACAACATTTATTTTTGTCATGATCCATGATAAATTCGAGATCTACTTGATGATAAACGTCATGATAAACAGAATTGAATCAATGAAGACAGAAATTATAATTCACATCAGAACCAGAAGGGAGTGTCATGAAATATTATTTATAATTAATTTAATTAATTAAATAATTACCTTTGATGGTATTCTTTCTTTATTGATGGATCTAGAAATAGATCTGCAATGCACCATAATTTCATTATAGGAATTAAGTATAGATTCCATCCATAATGGATCAATGTTTCTCTCATAAATCCCAAGACATCATCAAATGAATGTGCGGTTACAAGCACGACATATCATATTGCTCGCCTCTTCCGCCTTTTATCTCCACGAGAACTACTTCCAAAGCATTCTACTCAATCTATCTTTACATTAGAGGATTCGCTGGGGGATGATCGATCTCCGTTCTTAAGAGCGTTCTCTGAGAAGAGATATCTCTAGGGCTTTAGAGGATTCTCCAAATTTGTTGTGCACAAAAAAATGAATCATTTCTTAAGAAAATAATATATTTGGGTTTATATATTTCTAGGATTAGAAAAAAATAATTCCACAAGGGTCCCTTATTAATTATCTAATCCCTTGGAGAAGCCCATGTCAAAAAATAATGATATTATTATTTACCGATATGCAATTAACATTGAAAATTAAATTAAAAATTATTTAAACAAATAAAATTCAATATTATTACTTCTCATTGGATCTATAAACATGGTCTATAATTCCTCCATAATATTTATCTAGCCTTGAATAGTGACTATTTATTTATTAAATAAATATCACTGTATTATTCTTAAATAAATAAACAAATATTATATTTACTATAAAGTAAATAAATATTTATAGAACAATATGGCCACATATTTATTTATGATATATCATTTCCATTAATGGGCATGAGATATCAACGTCTTCTATAGAATAGAAGAGGTAAATCCTTTCACACATTATTCATTAACACAATACTACTTGCGACACACCCAACATATGCTACCCCATCATGAATATATGTCATCTCAGTTTTCATTAATACATCTATGTACATAACTTATAATATTCATTAATAATAATCATAAAGTATAATGATTAATAAACATGTTCATAGATAGTAATATCCATGGACATATATAAATGTGGATTTCCTACCATCAAGTCTCATTCTCATAATATCATACACGGGATATTACCAAGGGAATACACCATGAGAAGGTTCCTCAAAATACTATGAGTATTCGCCGCTGATAGAATGTATCATTTTTTTTCATCAAATGATATAATCAGTATATAGAACACATATTCTAGAATAGTGTAGTAGAACATCTGGGTTCCAATCATATAGGGGATACCTCCCTATTAGGGGCCATGTCGTCCTATATTATTCATAAGTCATCTAAACTTGTCGTTAAATATTATGCCCCCTCTAATCCATAACATATCTACTAAAACCCCTTGAACAACCCCCTACCCATTTTCCCATTGGTATACATCTCCCCTCTTGAATAAAAATGAGGATCCTATTTCCCCCTCGGTGATGGGATAAAAAAACATCAGATGTGGAAGTGGAAACCAATGTGGGACTATGGAATCCATTTAAATATTCTATAAAACTGTGGTTCTCAAAGACACATGGAGGATTCATTAGTTTTTGAGTAATTCCCTAAAATAAATAGAGTAAAGGAAGATGGATCCCTACATGAAATATCATAGGTGTATCATGGAACCTTATTGGGATTGAAATCCCACGATTTGTTAGGATTTTTTGACGTTGATGCGATAAAAATTTCCTTGCTATTGTTTTCATATATAAAACAATATTGGAATGTAAGTACATAGATGGTATCATAATAAAAGAGGTATTTTAAGGCTTTATTTTGGTTTCCCATCTTGGCCATTCAGGGGGGGTTCCTATATTGGAAAGAAGGCATGGATGTCAGAATCTCCTCCTTCACGCCAAACCACATGTTTTCATCCATTCACCGGAAAAACAACCCGACATGGACCACTGTGGGTATTTGTCATTGGTCGTCTCAAAGTGACAAATGTAAATCATGGATTCTTCTCTAATCCTGGAGCTAAAGAAGGCTTAGGTGTAGTGTTTTGGCAGGGAAGTTGAAGTAGGAGTCCTTTGGAAGGTCGCAATATTGGAAGATATGAAAATGCACAATTAGTAGCAGTGTGAATCAAAAAACGTGCAACAGACATGATCAAAGGGGGAAGACATTGTGAGTTGAGAAGTTACTGAAGGAAGTTTGAATTTTTCTTAGTTTAGATATGATAAAAATCACAAGGATCAACAAGAATACTTTCTGGATCAGTTTCATGAGGATTAATCAATTAATAACATTGAACTATTAGTGTTGGGGGTTGTTAGGATATAGTTGAAGGGAGGTGAGGATGTTTTAGAAAACATGAAAATTTTATGGACTGCTCAAGAATGGTTTGAAAAAGAGTAAACCATCTCTAATCTAGTTTGGATAGAAGTGAAACTTCATGATACACAGTAAACTGCAAATAATAGGATGATGTGTACTTCATTTCAAAAAACCAACAATGAAGAGTTCTCATTTTATACAAGTCCAATTCCAGTAGTCATAATTGTTGTCTCTTTGGTGTTTTGTTTTTTAAATACTATATTACAGACCAAAGTAACTTAGAAACTCACCATTTACCTCATTTAAGTGTCAAGTAGATCTAATGTCTTGGAGTACATTGAATACAGACAAGTCTTGGTGCACGTGTGTGTACGAATCATCCCATATGCTTTATACCCAAATGGGTATTTCCTGTGAACACGCTATCCAATATCATTGTGGAAGCTAGATTCATAAAACTGGATGTGAGTTTACATGTTGCATAGGGCATGTGTGAATGGGGTGAATGAGACAAAATCCATGATGGAAATGGTGAATTGGGTAAAAACTAAGGTATCACCTCAAACTATTATATTTTATGCAACTATATTCCTCAAACTGGAGGATAGAACTATTCCAAATTCATATAAAAATGGGAGAACCATTAGAGGAGCAGAGTAACATAGTGCCCAAGGTTTTGATGGAGTATATCACGGATGAGATTCTTGGTGAGTCAAATATAAATTTGAATGTTTGTATTGTTGTTTTTTAGCTATTTTTTTACAAATATAAATACTCATTTTTGTATTGATGTTTTTAACCTATAATGTAATCTTTGTTTTGCCCAACCCCCTAATGTAATATTTGTTTCCTCCTACCATGTAATGTAATCTTTGTTTCCTCCTACCTTGTAATGAAATATTTTGTTTCCTCCTACCATGTAATCTAATCGTTGTTTCCTCCTACCTCGTAACATAATATTTGTTTCCTCCATCCCTATAATGTAATCTTTTTTTTCTCTTACCCCTTAAAGTAATCTTGGTTTCTTCCTACCGTGTAATGTTATCTTCATTTCCTCCTACCCCGTAATGTAATATTTGATTCCTCCTACTGTGTAATGTAATATTTTATTCCTCCTACCATATAATGTAATATTTGTTTTCTCCTACCAAGCAATGTAATCATTATTTCTTCATACCAGGTAATGTAATCTTTGTTTCATCCTACCATGAAATGTAATCATTGTTTACTTCTACTCCGTGATTTAATCTATGTTTAAAAATCTTAACCATTTCGACTTCCCTATTTCTCTCTCAATATACTCTCGGAAGTCCAATAAAATGAATACCCAAAATGAGCATGTTCTTGAGTATTTATAGGAAAATCACCACCGACCATACTTATACACATAGCCTCTATTTCGCGACTGTGTTACATGCTACATTACTTCTATTTTGTGTTCGTTTTATCATGAAATCTTATATTCTTGAGATATCGATCATAATGTAATGAAAAAACTGATCAAATAAAGCCCAGAAGCATGGCTGGAGAAAAACGACGTCATGACATAGAGATCTCGGTGAGCAGGTGCTTTGGGGTTGGATCGAGGAAAAAGATGACGTGAAGACAATATTAAACGGATCTTCAGAAATTGATCAAATGATCCGATGGATGGGAGAAACATTTCGGACAACTGATATGATCGCACTACCCATATTATAATCCCACATATCACATGGTTGAGGCTTTTTTGTATACAATGAACCAGTAAAATCTGATCCCACATCAAAATTAATTCCGATTATGCGTCTCCTTTATAACACAAGGGACATCCTTCTAAATGAAGTCTTAGTAACAGAAAACATATATCTAATCATACAAATTCACATTCCATGCTCTACCGATGAATCCTTCTTCCTTTTCACTCCATGGGAAATGTTCTAACTTGTTGCTTCTTGGGGTTGGATGACCAAAGCATTTAACCATCCTTTATACAACATAACTAATAAATCCAAATTCACAACATGATTCAATTTCAAAACAACACAATAATTCTTCATAAAACATAACTGAAATTTTTCTTTGTTCCATTGCCTCTGCATGTGCTCCCTATAAGAACACTAGCCACTCTCTTCTACGGCCCACCCATAATGGTAGACTAGGGGTCGACAACCCACCTATGCAGTGTCAATAATCCCCAATTAGCACACCTATCACTCTCTTCCTATTACTCTACCTGAGCTCCCTATATGCCCGTTTCGTACAATTAAACCATAAAAAATATATTTCATATCAAGTCAAATTCACACATAGATTCAATGTCAACCTTAAAAAATCATTCTTTATATAACAAAACTTATATTTTTTCACTGTTAATATGACACTAAATACACTCCCCATGATCACAGTTGTCATTCTCATCCTCGGCCCGCCCAGAATGCAAGGGTAGGGGTCAACTGACCACCTAAGTAGTGTCGGTAGGCCCCTTTTCTATAGGCGCTTTTTTACATTTAAACCATTAAAAACCAAATATTTAAAATAAAGAAAAAATCACAATAAGATTCAACGCCATGAATGCTCTTCAGATTTTTTATCAAATAATAAGTGTCTCCCCTTCTGATTAAGAATTATCATTCATAAAAAATAGGAAAAAAATGCATTTATAATGACAAGATTCAATATCTATTATTTGAAAATATCAAATAAATCTCTTACCAAAACATCATATATTCATGTGATACAAGTTTTGATCAACTCTGGTATTTGGTCAACTTTTCTCCCCCTAAATGGATGAACTTCATCCATCTACATCATCATCACTGACTTTCTTCATGAATGATCTATAGGAATAATTTTTTATGAAATTGAAATAATGAACTCCATGATGGATAGACTTATGAATGCTGTATAATATTTTCAAAGCACTCATATCCTAAGGAATCCCCCTTTATAAAAGATAATATGTAGGTGAAAACTTTGATAGGAAAATTCTTTAGATAGTTTTTGATTTATAAATAAAAATCCTTGAGAGATTCAATAAATTATTCTTATTACTTCTTAAAAAATACTCATCATAAGGATCTTTATCACCTGATTTAATAGATACTAATGATAGACTATCATTATGACAATTTTCATATTGTGATAAACCCTCTTTATTCTACAAATTATTTCTCAGTTTCATGCTTTTTTCTTCTTTATGTTCTTCATAGTTTTTTATAGACCTCCACGTTGGCACTGACAGAGATAATAAATGAACATACCATCTAAAACAACTCTATTACTTCATTTAAATCAATAATTCACATCATATATGTCCAATACAAACAATTGGAACAATAAGATAGATCCTATCAAAGGAGTAACCTATGCTCTGATACCAAAAGAAGTGTCCATTGGATCATGAATGTACACTAAGGGGGGTGAATTTTTGTACAAAATTTTTTCCAATATTTCATTTCTTCTCTCTTAACCCTTTTTAATTTGAAGATATGCTCTTGTTATAATGAATGTATCTTCCCTATTTACAAGCACAAATATTCTACATAAAAGATATCAAGTAGATCTTGCTCAACACAAAATAGTTTTACAAATATATCCCCTAAGATGGGTGACTATGTCCCTACTGTGTTCAGGATGATTCAAGAAACATATTTTCCACTAGAAACCAATCAAAAATTACAAATGGGTTGGTCAAGTATCACCCCAAAAACCATGGTGCACAGTTATAAACCGTTTCCCAAATTATATTGGAATAACACCAATGTTCATTATACAGGAATCCCTCCATTCTTCTATAATTAAAAAATTGGACACAATGAGAAATATCACAAGAACTTCAAGTTGTCACTACAATACAAAATTGATCCTCCACATCAAGCCATTGAAATAAACCTATTCACCACTTTCTCACTTCAACTGAAAATCTACGACTCCCAGTGAATACAATCAAAAACACTGCATTGAAGTCGTTTCAATATGCTCTCTTAAATTAATTGAACTTATAAATTCCATGTCATGTCACAATAATATCAGAATAAACAACTAAAGATACATCATTGAACAATAAATCTTATTATTCTTTGATTCACTAAAAAATATTGATTCATATCAACTCAACAACAACATAGTGAGTTCTTGATTCATGAAATTCTCATCCTTGCGTGTAGATATTTAATTAATGTAATTATCCCCAATATATATATGTCTTATTTTTGAAATAAAAAATGCACAACAAAATATATTCACTTGAACATGTTTATGAAAGAATACAATGATAAGATATACATGAAAATATTATTCTTACTTTAATCACCTTCACACTATCATGTATTCATTATTTGATGTACATGAATACTTAAACACACACTTATTTTTAAAAATAAACCATATAGTCTATAAGATTATTTAAGATATTATGTAACCATATATGCGTGAGCTTACTATCTATATTTACACACACATTGAATACAACACAATGTACACTTTTATGTTTCATTATACAAAGATCTTGTATGCACATACACAATGTTTGTTTAACAAAAATCATAAAATCTTATGTCATCACATGTGCATGAGAATTCTTATGCATACATGCACTATTCAATGTTTGGCAAGAAAATGAACACTACCTTCTCAAATAAAGATCTTAAGTGTGTGGAACTCTCCTTCAAACTCATTTTAGTTATACCATCATGTACGAAGACTTGAATGGGTTTTGGTTGTTAGTGTGTGCAATTATTTGAACACAGGTGTGTGTGAATCACATTATATACTTTATAATTATTAATGAATTAATTGGAACCTTCTTAGTGGAAGACAAGAGGGCACAATTTCTTACTTCTTTGCCAAAAATATGGAGGCGTGTAAATAAATCAACCTACTTTTAATGTGGTGAACACATACCCATTATGGGTTATCTCATTATATTTGAATTGAGTCTACTGTTTCATGAAAGCAGCTTCTAAGCCCACTATGACACCTGTCAATGCGATGAACACTTCCCCTTCAAGGTCTGTCTCTTTTTATGTGCATTGAGTATTCTATTTCATGAAAGTAGCTGCATTGTCTATTGTTCCACCTATCAATGTGATGAACACTTCCCCTTTATGGGTTATCTCATTATCTATGAATTGAATCAACTGTTTCATGAAATCAGATGCAGATTTAACCTGTATTGTACATGTTCTGATGTAGCAGAATCCATGACTGAAGGTGGTGAATAGGGAAGAATATCAATGATCACCACAAACTATAAAATTTTGTGAAACTAGATTCCTGAACCTAGGGTCGAGAGAACCATTCCCAACATAAATTTATATCGGTGCTCTGATGGCGAGGAAGAGAGAGTGAATCCCCAATAGTGAGATGGAGTATACCAGTTCCCCCGATGATAGGGATGATGTTGGAGGGATATGGTATATTAAAGAAAGAGAATTATACCCATGCCGATATTGGAGGTGAGTGAAATGTAAATTTGTGTGTATTGTCAGTTTTTAACCAATTTGTTATCAAAATTTGCAGGTATTTTCTAGTGATAATTTGAGTATCGGTGGTTGTATTGGTATGTCTTCACTAGTTTTTACCATGTATTGGACAGTGAGTGTGGGATGGGGGACTGGTGGAGTTAGGTCATGTTGGTGGATCTGTCGTTTAAGGATTTTTTTTAATATATTATATCATTTTCTATTTTATTCCCTCCTACCCAGTATTTTAATCTTTATTAATATTGAGTAAATAATTTAAAAATGAATTAGTTATTATATTATATCTCATTCACATCCTCCTACTATCTTTTATTTCTCATATGGCTATATTTTTTTCTTGACTGACGTTTTTTTGGGTGCACCCTCCACTTGCAGAGGCTAGTAGTTCTTGCACATGGATCATGGAATTACATTGTTTGAATAGACGTGGTGTCACATCAAACTTCACAGAGCCACTCATTTATTCGAGCTTCCAATTTTCTATATTATAATTGAAATGGATTTATGTGGGACAGATTAACCTCCTGAGATGATCCATGGAGTCTAGGTCATTTAATATAGAAAAATGGCTTGATGTTGAGCATTCTGGGAGGAAAAGATGGTGATCTCTGGTGTTGGAGGGGTGTTAGAGTTCTCAAGGGGTGAGTTAAAGTGGTGGGGGAGGACAACTCTTTGTTTCCAAGGTTATGGGGATAGGAGTCATGTTTGACGATGTCATCCCGGTTAAAAATGAACATTAGACCCGTTATTTTCTCCCACATCAAAAAGGAAAATGTGGACTTGATGGTTTATTATTCATGGAATGGGTTGGGGCTTACCAATATGTCCATCAATAATGACTTATAACATCAAAATCAATGAAAAAATACTTATCTCAAGACTTATCATTTAGCTTACTTTCCATAAGGATGGATATATATCCTATATAGAACTCATTTCTCCTCTCGTGATCATGGAAAGTTAAAATAATAATTAGTAATTATAAATAAAATCTCAAATACCAATGAATATTATATATATATATAAATATATATTTCAATCAACATCAATTAAGTTTATTATTTATTATATTGATAATTTTTTTACAAATTTTCATGTTTCTCAACATGCTGATAAAATTGATAAGTGAGTGTGTATATTGAGAAACCAACCATCAAAAATGGTTCAATATTATAATTCATATGTGGTGAATGGTTTTTGATTTCATACACGTGCATATGGGGAATAAAAAATAAAAAAATTGGAGTTTTCATGAAAGGATAGTATCAATGAGAAACATGAGTTGACTTTTACGTCATTCTGGATGAAATTTTTGAGATGTGTTATCTTGTAAAGAATTACCTAATGATTTTTAAATGTCATTGGTTGGATACTGAGAGAGGGTTGCATGTTTATCGGAATCATGGAATTGTCGATATTAAATATAAACCTCTTATTGTAGTAAATAACCCATTTTTACTAGCTCAACAGACACATAAAATTTATTACGCAAATTAATGTGCAACTTCAAGAGACCTGAGTGATTGGTGGAGCATAATAAAAATGAATTCTTGGGAAAATCAGTTTACTCAAACTGAATGTGGTTCCAATGAAGTGGAAGAAATTTAAATTTTTCAAGTGACTACTCAAAATCCATCTTTTTCACAAAGATACGTGAATATCGATGATGACACCCAACAATTAAGGGTCGATGGTGACAGAGATGTTAATGATGTTACAAATGAATTTTAAAAGAAATGAGATTATGGAACTGGAACTCATATGGATATTGATTATGCCTAGGATGAATATGAAGACATTGACATCGTCAGATATGAAGATGATGACGATGTTGAACACTGACACAGTTAAATGTTGTTTATAATCATAACTAAAATATATCTCTATATAATAGTTATTTTCAACTATTTTATTACAAAAATAGTTTTTTTATTTAGATAGTCTCTGATCTATTTTTTGAGTTGGATGAGTCTAAGCTACCTTCGGTTGAGGGGGATTTGGGGTCATTTAACCCTCATCTTACTAGTGGTTCAGGGTGTACACAGAGGGGGAACAATCTTGCACGACTGATGATTCATGTCCCTATCATCGAGTGATGTCCATGTGTTGGTTTCAATCCACACTCTCGGTGGTATGGTAACTTGTATATTTTAGTTATATTTCATTAATTTATTTGTATAATAATTGTTTGATTATTAATTTTTTTTCACATTTTCTCACAAGTAGCTGTTGGAAATGGGAGAACTATCTTGCGCAATTATTTTTCTCACCCATTGATCACATGGGAACATATTCCCTTTTATATGAAACTCGACATGTTCAATCATTGGCTGGTATGTAAATAAATAATATTTATTTTGAAATTTATTTTATAAATAACTTGATATTATATTATTTATTGGGTTTATGGTATCCCACCGATAGCATGCATGACGTTATCCATGAAGCATGGGAGGTGTCCATGCGTGGCCATTTCAATCAGTTTTTTCACAATTTTAGAAGGACGCCTTTATGAAAGTAGGAGTGAGAGAATTTGTTGAGTCAAGTAGAGCCCACCAACCAGAGTACATTTCATCTCTCGTTTGGGATTGATTATGTTCACATTGGTTGGGTGGTGGATTTCAGAGAAGATATTCATTGGGACGGTAGAACTGGGGGAGACAGTTGGTGACACATCGAGCTGGTAGTTGTACATTCAGTACGCATAGATAGCATCTGGTAAGTATATTTTTTAAATATTTTATATGAAATTAAATATAAACACTTTATTATATATATACCTATACGATGTCGAGCATCCCGATATTATAGAGTACAATGTTTATCTGAGGATGTACAGTGATCTAACCACTAGAGAGATTAGAGGTGATCACTTGCACCAGTCTTGGTCAATATTTTTTTTCAGTTTGAAAATTAACTGCATATAATATTTTCACAATTTTAATTTCAAATTGGAATTGTATGAGTCATATTAGGTAGATACCTCTCAGAAACAGGCAGAGAGTTAGGACGAGAATACTGATCAGACTAGTTCCCACTATTTCGATGAGGCATCATGGATATAGGTGACTCAGTATGGCTTTGAGATGGGTCGAGTAGATGGTATATACTCTCATTTGACTCCTGGTACATATTATGGTGATGTTGCGATGTTGGCATCCAGCTTGGGAGGAGCTCTTGGGGATACATCATAATTTGGCTTGCAGTATTAGGAGTAGTTGCGAGCAAAAACTGATCTTATAGAGTGTTTGCAAAAGCAGCATGAAGAGATGCGTTAGTAACAACAGCAGCATCAGTATGAGGAGGATATGAATTGATGACAGTATTAGCAACACGAAGAGGAGATACGTTGATGGCAGCAACAACATCATGAGAAGATGGAGTACATGCGACGTCTAACTCATAGTTTAGGGATGATGTTTCCTCCACCATCTCCTACATCTCCTCCACCACCTCTAGAAGATGACCCCATTGATTTTTTTTTATAAAAACTTGAATTTATGATTTTTTGTAATATGAACTATTTACAATTTCCGTCTTTTATATTGGTGTGAATATTGCATATTGTTTTTATTTTAAATATTTTATTATTATTATTAGTATTTTTTTTAATGATTGATTATTGTACTACTAGTAATAATAATAGTATTTTATGATTTTTTAACATTTTTTTGTCAATATTGATAATTTTAAATTATTATATTTTTTCATTATTTTAATAATATTAACATTATTTTTTCATTAATCAGTATTTTATTAAATATATTTTTTTGTATTATATTTTTTAATTTTTTCTTATTTTACAAATAAGAATAATAATAATATTTTATGATTTTTTAATATTATTTTTTGAATATTGAGAATTTGAATATATTTTTTATTTTTTATTATTTTAATAATATTAATATTATTTTTTCACTGATCATAATTTTATTAAATATATTTTTCTAACTTTATTTAGTATTTTTGACAGGTCCTGTTGCGACGAGATCCCATCACAAATAGTTTAAATATATATATTTTATAAAGTATTTTCGACAGGCCTGTCGCAAATGGTTTATTTATATATAATGTATATAATTAGAGACTTATTTATGACAACATTTTCTGCAACAGGATATTTGTGAAGGGACCCCGTCACTACAACTTATTTGTGACGGGATCCCGTCACAAATAGCCCATCACAAATACCTCAAATTTTAGTAGTGAAAGTTAAGCTACCAAAAGGTAAAGTTGAATGAGTGAAGAAGGTTTGTGAAGAGACTATTATTACAATGGAAGAAATGAAAATCATTCACAATATGAAATTTCTAGAATTGGTAGCTTTGTTAGCCAATCTTAAGAATGCTTATAATTAAAATTCATAAAAAAAAGATAAATTCTACTGGTACTCAATGTTAATTGGATTATTCTCTGTTTTAAATTCCTCCAATATGTGGTAAGATGATCATGACATCCTTCAATGATCTATCACAAGAATCTGAGAATAATCAGGTACCATTCATAGCATCTTTTACTAATATTACTAAATGTATTATATGAACAATATATTTTTTTAAAAAATTGAACAATTATGGATGAATAAAGATGATAATAAAACTACCACTATGACTAATGTGGATAGGAAAGAAGGTGTGTAATTATTTTCCCCACAGAGAGCAAAAAGAATCATAAAGAAGACCCAATATTTTAATACATATAATATCATAAAATCAATATTTTTGGGTCAATGATTTTCCTTCAATAGATTTTTACATTGTGCCTCAAATTTTTGGTACAATCCTCAAAATTTAAAAGCACACAGGAAGCCTATCGAAAGAGAGGTGAATCCATAGTAGAAGAGGCTGCATTCATAGGTCTAGAAAAATATCTATATTATAAAAAAATTGGAAATGCTTGAAAACATTAGTGATATATGAAATGGTAGTGGTCACAAGGTTGGTACATGCTCATCTCAACATGTATCTAAATATTATAAGAAAAGAAAATCACAAAATATGACATGGAATGAATAAGAATCCTTAGGAAGATATTAGAATAATATTACGATTATAATTCCTCCCAAGAAGGTACCATTGTATAATGGTGAGAAATTCATCGATTATAAATAAAATATGTTGAAGGCTACCGCTTCAAAAAGAACTACTAAAAGGGATGAAACTATTAAGAACCCATATGGATGATCCAAACATGCCCCCAAAATTCCTAATGTCATGTTAGTTATATGGACAAAATATTTAGAAAGAATGATAAAAATTAAATATACAGAAGATAAAGATAGTGAAAATGGAATGAAAATATTCCTCATGATGAATAAAAAATTCATGATGGTTTTTCAAGAAAATGAAACACCTGTGTTAAAGATGTTATATGTGATATATGCAAGAAATCAGGCCGCATTGAAAATGTTTGTTTAACCTAACTATCAGAATAATAAAAAATCCTCAATAAATGTAATAATGTATCATCCATGAAGGCAGTTAAGAAGAAAAATTATCCATGTAAAGTATAAGAGGATGTGAGGAGATCCATGATTCCTCAACATAAATTAGAACATATATTTAGACGTGTTAGCATGAATATTTGATAAAATGGAGGAAGTTGTTTGAGAAGATAATCTAAACCTTTTTATTCATATTAATTAATAAATAAGGATCCACCTAATTCTCTTAATCATTGACTATTGTATTTTTTATTATAATTTATGGAATTGAAGTTTAATTGTATTCTTTGGGTGAGAATATGACATGCAATAAGTGTTTTCTAATCATGATTGCTATGATGAAGAAGATACCATCCTTGAATGATTCATCAATTGATATTTAAATACTAATATGATGGAGGATCATCCTTGTTGAATTTAAAGAATGTGATGTCCAATTATGGATAGTTAGGGAAAAGAATATTCCTTATTGTTTTGATCTTATTTCTTGGTATTCTTAAGAAAATATGTTCTGTAAGAACGTATTTGGTGAAGTTGGGATTGTTGTCCTATAAGTACTATCACAAGTTGAAGACCCATTCATGTGTAATATCCATACTGGAATGTCTTCAAACCCAATCTTGATGAGATCAACCATTATGAAGGTAATGATAAATCTTTACCTTGAGAAGGATACAAATGAAGAAGCTTCTAGAATTATTATTTCTATTAATATCAAATCAGATTATCTTGGAAATTTCTTGAAGATCTTGTCATTGGACAAGTTGTGTCTCTATTAATCTCCCATCCTTGGTTATCAAAAATAATAAACATATTACAAAGGTATGGGGGAATTAAATTAATCAATGGCATAAGAAATTTGGAAGTTCCCAAGATTTTCTTATCCTACCTATTAAACTTGAATGTTTTTTATCTATTTATTGAAGTGAGTGAAGGAGTTAGAGGTTTCATGTTCATAAAAATATTTATCTCATATTTAGTAATTACTTAAAATAATGAAATTGAATAATCCTTTAATAGAATTATATGAGTTTTTGTTTCTTAAGGTATGATGATTAGTTGTTATTGTGAAACCTTTGTTACTAAATAATATCCTCTTGTTTTATACTCCGAGAACAACTTAAGTTGACTTATAGTGAAATGATGGATGGATAATTGATTAATTATGGAATGATACAATTTTTCCAATGAAATATTTATTTCATGTCAATTTTGGGGAGAGAAAGTGAAATGAACATTTTGAAAGGAAAACAGGAGAAATATTATAATAGTTTTTCATGTTGAAACATTCATTTGGAATGAAAATTGAAGGTATTTCCAACAAATTCCAAGTGGGATATTGAATATACCATGTTCTTTATGGATTGTACTTGTTATAAATGATTTTCATTGGTGGATAATTATGATCAATACAGTTGGAAGATAACATTGATTTCAATATGATAATGAAGATGCAAAGTTAATGGAGCATGGATGAAATACTCAAGTCTTGAAATTCCAAGAAACATGTGAATGGTTTGAAGACTTTGAGTTTCATGGTGTTTACTAAATAATTGTTATAGAATCAATTGTGGATATTATTGGATAATTGGTATGGATTCCTTCATGATGTTTCCGGGTATAATTGTTATAGATTAATAGATTTGGATTTTATTCTCGAGAAATTATCCATTTTTTTAACTATGATGATTTATGAATTGAACCTAAGATCAAAATACACATGTTATAAGTGCTAAATTTTTTACAATATGTAAGGAGGAATATTTGTCATTCTATGGAATTTATATTATAAAAATTATAGAAGAGGATGAATTGAAGGTTATGAAATATTTTAATTTAGAATGAGAACCATAAAATCATTATCATGAGTAACATTGAGATAATAGTTTTCATGAAGGAGATAGATGCCATATAATAAGTTCATGAATGATTAACGGTGAAGAAATGGTAAGATGGATTAATATTTGAAGAGAAATAGTAAAGGGAATGATGATTTTCATACTAGTGTTACAAGTGTGGAGGTGGCCATGAATTGTATAATAAATTACATTATATACATGGTTTTTTAATAATTATTATCTGGGGGATTATTTAATAAGTATGGATAAACTAGTAAGTTCGCCATCCAGCCTCAACTGAGAGATTATGTGGCACACTAGGTTGACCTATCCCGAAGGAGGCCAACCAGGCCCACTCACGGGTAGCATAGAGTAATGTGTGTAATCCATGGGCATGCATGGAGGCATGCATGTTGTGGGACAATTTCTTTTGAGGAATTGGGTGAAGAGAACACCTATGGAACCTGTATGGGGAGGTACCGAGAGTGGGATATGATAACACTGTTCCTCTCCCTATAGATCCAAATTTATATATCATGGATAAACCAGGAGATGATTTAATGTGGGATAGGTTTTTATTCACAATGTAGATCAGTTTAAATAATTGTAATGATCATGGCCGTTAATTTCATCTCTCCCTTGCTGATTTTAAGTCACACCATCCAAATTGATCATCAATAATAACATTCTCATCTTTGTATAACTTTTTAATCACTTCACTTTATTCTTTATTTCCCTGTTGATATTTCCCTAACTGAGGAGTCATGGTATTTAGGGAATCACCCTGGCTGGCACTATTAAACTAATGATTTGTATTCTGTTTCCCTCATTCCATCGATTCATATGACAATTGTGAAACCTGTGAGTTTTCCCAAACAACACACCCCAGAGCATTGTGAGAAAATTGCTGATGATGCCCTATCTAATTGTAATTGTGACAAGATCTAGGTGGTTTGATACACTATAGATTCATAAGGTTGAAGGAACCACATTGCAATCATCCAAATATTCTCCTATGTATTGGGGGAAGCTTCACCGATCCAGCTATCTTCTTTTGGATCACACTACCACCTTGTAAATAGGTGTCCCTCTTCTACTTTCTCCCATTATTATAGATCCAACTATTTATTGTAGGTATCAACATAATTCCTCTACCCATGCAACCTAAGATGTGTCTTTCAACCATTTTTTCTCTATTGACCATATCTGTATAATCATTTATACGGATCATGTCATTATTTGAGTGAATTTCATACCTCATCCCAGATTCAAAAATGTATTCCTTCAAAAACACACTCACTAAAATATCTAGTGTGAAGAAGAAACAAAATTATAAATTTTGTAGTATCATATATCACAAAAAGGTTCTTCTACTTCAGGATGAAAAATTACATCATTTGATTAATTATGATCATTTTAGGATAGAATTTTATGTCGATCAATTTCTCAAAATCCTCCCATGCCATGCCTTTGTCCAGTTTAGCCTGATGTTCTATATCCCACCATTGGCATGCAAGATCTTCCAACATATACATCTATAACATGACTTTCAACTTTGTTGGTGGTCCAAGGAAATCAAATATTCAATTCATCCTATTCAGCCATACCTCATCCTTCTCTACACCAAAATTACCCCAAAATATGGGTGGACTGAACTTCTAGGTCTAGACATAATAAACCACTTTATTTTGTTCATCCCATTAGTTCCCTACATACACAGATTAAAAATCATGGAATATAATCTAAACAAGTTATTTTTTCACATGTGGATCAGGTGAAACCACATTCTCATCAACTTCTTATAGTTGGTTTCAATGATGCCTACCGAGTGCTATTTTCAAGAAAAATAACAAATTCCACATGTATCACTCTTTAGAAACAGAAGGATTAAAAATTTAAAATTCTATCATAGTGCAACTGTCAAAAAAATCCTTCCAAAGTTAATCACTTTCCATGTTCATACATTATGGAAAGAATTCACCATTCTTTTGAAAATTAACTCATTTTCAAAATACCACAACCATTTTCATTTCAAAATATCCCATTCGAAAAAAAATTAAATGTTTTTCAAAAAAAATAACATTTACACCAAATCATAAATCATTACTCAAAATAAAATAGGCACTACTAGTTAGGATTAATTTCTACAATGTCATTCATGATCTTCTTGTTGGCTAAACCAATGAAAATGAGATTACACCCCAATAAGTGTTTCCAAAACATGTATATTCCAAACTCATTGTTATCATTAAGTTCAACATAAAAAGGTTAGATATTTATTTTTATGATATACATTTCAGGTCTCGAAAAACCTACTCCTGTTTACCATCCTGACTCAAGGAATGAACTAAAATGAATTTGAACTCCAAAATTGACACAACTTATACCACCTGTAATTCAAGGACCAAACAAGATAATACCACTTGTTGTACACAAATATTTAAACCAACCAAGACTAATACCACATTTAACATCCCTCCCCTACTCATTGGCTTGAGACGAGGTGGAATTTTAACATGGCCTTAAGAGACATCCCCACGACACCAATGGATGAAAATAAATTCCAAGGGATTCAATAAAATTGGGCGATGAATTTCCAATTGAAAATAAAAAATAACGACAAAACATTCCATAACCAAAACCACTGTTTGATGCATGATGACAATGTAAAACAACTCAGGTAATACCAATGATATAAAAACAAAACTAAAATAGAGTGCCTCAATATAAAGACATCGAACATAAAAGTAAACAAAGGAAAATAAAACCAACAGAGACTCATAAGACTATGAAGAAAAGACTCCAAGGTCCAAATCCAACTCCAAGTATCACATAGCACCGCTAAATAAGAGTGATGCTTTCTATTTACCTATGTATCAATAAACAAAATATAAAAAATCACCAAATTCCAAAATCAGAGGTGAGTAATGAAACTAAGTATATTTCCACTAATGACTTCCCTACTCATGCTTCTAGGATATAACAAGTTATCACAATTATATAAAAAAATTATATAAAAAAATTGGAAATACTTCCACAGTTGAAATAAAATCCAAGTAGCTTCACACCAAAATAGTTTTCTTAACAAAACAATTTTCCAATTAAAGCACACAAATCATTCATTAAGCAATTTCACGTTCCTTTTTTGTATACGCATTTCGTTGTTCACCACACAGACACCCATTCAATATTCTCTGATTGTTCCATACTCATGATAATTTTCTCTTTCATCCACTAAGTCATCACTAAGTGTCCAAAATCCTTGTTCCACTATGACACACACCCCTTATCCAGGTTCATGTACCTATTTACCCCAATGGAACACACCCCTTATTTAGGGTCACATCGAAAGAATAAATTCACAAAAAACATGAATGAAAAAACCATTTTAAAGAAAACAAATCAATATATTTCAATAAAACTATTATATTATTTAAAAAAATTCTAGAAAAATAATTTACCAAATCCAAAAAATCCCCATTTCAAAATAAACATTTTAAAATCAAGAAGAAAATCCCTTTACACAACCAATTTTCAAAACCCCAAAAACCATCAACAAAGAGGGTTTCAACCATATATTTCACAAAAATATCACCAAAAATTTCAATCAATATAAATATTTTGAAACTAATCCTTTAGTTTATAATTATTTTATTTGAGATTTAATCCATCTACCTAGGGAGTTTTGGAGAAAATTAATAAGAACACAAAAACACCCAAAAAATCGGGTTGAATCTACAAAAACACACCTTAGATCTCTTCCATATCATAATAAATTCCAAATATTACCATGATTGGAATAAAAAACATTGGATATATCTGTAGAAGACAATATATAAGAATCATTGGGAGGGAGGATTGTAGATTTTTGAAAAACTATGAAAAACTACCATAAAAGAAGTCTTTACACGGAAATCGGGATTTGTCTCACCAATAAACATCTTCATATCCACTAGAAATTTATGGGTAAAGAATCCTAGAATTTTAGGGGGAATAAATCCTAATTTAGGATTAATTTGGATAATAAATAAGGGTTTTAAACATAGTATCAACCCATATCCACTTTTGTAGGATATTGTTTTTAAACCCTTCATGGTTAGTTTCACGGTTATGAAAACTGTGCGCAAACCATTCTCCATCATCTACCATGAGAAGTACCTCATAAATTTGGCCAACCTATTTTGAAAAACCATGCACCAAACATGAAAAATTTCATTGTCATACTTTTCACAATTATTCCTGGGTGGCTGCACTGTTTGGCCAAACAGTACGCCATCATTGTACACCTACCCTGAGTCCCCTGTCTCATTTTTCATGGTTTCATGTGGGATTTTCATAGTTTTCAGTAACCATGATCCAACCATGATCCTACATAAATTCCCTATAAACACCCCAAAATTCTTCCAAACCATCCCAAACATAACCCACACACTTTTAATACATTAAATACATAAATAAAGGCTTACATACAAGAAACTAGAGGTGATGAAATGAAGGAGAACCACGACATATAGTTTGATCATGATTATTAATGATTAAGAAATGGTTAGTTGGATTTATATTTGAAAAGAAATTGTGAGGGTCTTGAATTATTTTTATGGATTCATAGTATTGGATGTCACACATGAGTGATTCTCCATGTTGTTAACTATGATGATTGATGAACTGATCCTATGTTCAAAATACATGTGTTATAAGAGATTAATTTTTTAA
This sequence comes from Viscum album, assembly GCA_963277665.1. Lineage (NCBI taxonomy): Eukaryota > Viridiplantae > Streptophyta > Magnoliopsida > Santalales > Viscaceae > Viscum > Viscum album. Next base: position 1,585,844,817 of record OY728151.1, on the reverse strand, counting down.
AGACAATAATACCTATGATTAGTTGTTATATGGAATTTATATTACAAAAAGAATAGAATAAGTGTAATTTAATGTAATGTGGTATTTTAATGTTTCATGAGAACCATGAATGTGTTATCTTGAGTAAAATTGAGATTTTACTTTTCATAAGGTATAAACACACCATATAATTAGGGAATTTAGGGTTAAATATGAACAAATGGTTAGTTGGATTTATATTTTAAGATAAATTTTAATGGGATTGAATAATTGTTATGTATTTATAGGATTGTATTTCATGGTTGATCAATTCTCCATTTTTTATTAAATTTTTTGATTTATAAACTAATTATAATTTAAAAATACATTTTTCATAAGTGACAGATTGTTTACAGGTAATAATATGGATTGTTTGATGTTTTTTTTGAATTTAAATTAAAAAAAGTATTGAAGAAGGGTAATGTAAGGTCATCCATCATTTTAATGTTGCATAAGAACCATGCAATTATTAACTTTAGGAACATTGATATTTTATTTTTCAAGAAGGATAACCACACTATATAATTAGTGCATGAATGTTTAAAGAATAATAAATGGTTACATGGATTAATAATTGAGGAGAAATTGTGAAGGTATTGAAAAATTGTTATGGATTTATATCAATGGATTTCATGCATGAAAAGTTTTCTATTGTTGTTAACAATGACGATGGATGAACTAATCATAAGTTAAAAAGACATGTTTTATAAGTTAACCATTGCGTACAACAAAAAAAGAAGGTTTATTTGATGTTATTTTGAATTGATATTTGAAATAGTATGGAAGAAGAGGAATTGAAGGTCATGAAGTATTTAAATGTTACATGAGAACAATGCACGTGTTCACTTTAGCAATATTTGGATTTTATTTTTCATGAAGGGGAACCTTGACATATAATTGGATAATTAATGGTTAAAAAAGAATTAATTTTTAGATATATATATATTTGAATATAAATTGGGACGGTCTTGATGAATTGTACACTGTATTTCTAATTTTGGAGGTAACATGAATTTCATAATGAATTCCATTAAATGTATGGTTTTTAACTAAGTATTTATTTGGGGTTTCATTAAAAATTATTTCATGAGATAACCATCCAGCCTTAACTGAGAGCTTATGTGGGACACGAGGTCAACACACCTAAGGAAGGCCATCCTGGAAAGCATACAGGAAGCATGTGGTTCCGTGTGTAGGCCATGGGTACCCCTAGAGGCTTTCATGATGTGGGATAATATACCACCAAGAAGTGGGTTTAGAGTGCACCCGTAGAACAATTATGGGTGGTACAGGGTGGGGGAGAGGATATTTTTGAGGCACTCCATGCAGTTCATGATATTTATAGTGTATTGTAACTGGGGGAGATTTTGATGTGGGATGGGTTTTTGAACATACTATTCAACAGTTTAAATAATTGGATTAATCATTTGGGAAGATGAGTTTCATGTTTTTAGGAATAATTGAACGTGATATGAACACCATAAATAATTAGGAAAATTGAAAATTAATAATTATACGAAATGATGTGTAACTTAAAGCACATTCACGGAATTAAAATCCGAGTCATTCGAGAATTTAAAGTGATGATTCACAAAATATAAAGATTGGGATTTGAATGCAGTGAAATGTTGTGATCCCTTTCCTATAAAAGTATAGAAACCCCAACCAAGAGGTTCTACTACTACTCATATTATTTTAAGATCTCTTGTTTTCCAAAAAAAAGAGATCGTCTTTAAAACAATCATTTGTGTGAGGAGGCAAACAGTTCTATGACCCTTTGTGGCATAATGAATGACGGGATTTTTGAAAACCAATATGGTGTCAATAAATAGAAGAATATATAGACATGTTAAAGGGGATTACAACCTCATAATTCATTGATAAGGTGGTCATTTTTGTGAACCATTAAGTGTTCATGAAGAAGAAATACTGTGAACATAAAACTGGTGTGTAAACACAATTTTCATGATTCCTGAAGAAGAACAAGTTCCATAATGTTTACTTATTGAGTCATAGTGGATTATGTTTTTTACTACCAAGGTGTTTCATGATTATATTCCGCGTATAATCTATTTCATGAAGATACTACATATAAAGTTGATACAAACTCTACCTATAAGAACAATCCTACATATTTTGTGTATACAAAGGGAACCACACATGCACCTAAGTGCCTACATGCATGAGTAACAAGAGGAACTCAAACTATTTGGGATTTCATATGACAAAAAGTGTATTCACTCGCATACTATTAAGGGGACAATAATAAATTCTTACTCCTAGTGGTCGAATGACTAAATCAGTTTCACCTTCTGGGCCCTTTTGTTTACTTTTGAAATATGAAAAAATAAAAAAATATTCCATATACACGTTACATTTAAACTATGAAAATATAAAAAAATATTCCATATAAAGACAATATTTAATAAGATTAATAATACTTAATACAACATAACTAATATTTTTCATTGTTCCCATTCATGTGTTCCTTGAATGTACACTAGCCACCTAAAGAGACATAACTAATATTTTTCATTGTTCCTCTATATGCGCTCCTTATATGCACACCCAAGGAGACATTCTGCTTTTCTATAGGCCCTTTTTCACATTTAAAACATGAAACAAGCTATTCATATGAATCCAAATTCACAATAATATTCAATTCTAATAATACACAATCATTTTTATACAACATAACTGATATTTTTCATTGTTCCACTACCTCTACATGCACACCCTATGAGCACACCAGCCACACTCTTCCTCAGCCTTCCCATAATGAATGACAGGGGTTGACTGCCCACCTAAGTAGTGTCGGTAGTCCCCCATGAGGACATTAGTCCCTCTCTTCCTCTGCCCACCCAATAGAACACTATCCACTATCTTTGTCCTCCTCTACAAGATCTCCCTATTGGACCATTACTTAGAATTATACAATAAAAAACAAATATTTCATATCATGCCAAATTCACACTTCGATTCAATGTCAACCATACACAATCATTCATTATACAATATAACTATTATTTTTCATTGTTCATGTGACACTACTTGAAATCCCTTGGAGCACACTGGCCACTCTCTTCCTCGACCCAACCATAATGGAAGGCTAGAGGTCAACTACCCATGTAATTATTTTCGGTAGTCCCCTTTGATATAGGATATTTTTTAAATTTATACCACGAAAAAAATAATTATTTCATAAAAACAAATTTACACTATGATTAAATTACAACCATACACAATCATCCTTCATGAAACATAACTAATATTTTTCTTTGTTCCTCTGCCTCTACATGCACTCCATATAGGAGATTTTTTTACATTTAAACCATGAAAAAAAATTCCTATCAAGAAAAATTCACACATAGATTCAATGCCAACTGTAGACAATAAATCTTTATAAAACATAACTAATATTATTTCATTGATGCTATAACAATACATGTTCTCCATATGATCATAATAGCCACTATCTTCCACATCCCACCCATTATGGCTTGCTAGTGGTCGACTTCCAACATAAGTAGTGACAGAAGTCCCCATTCTTATAGGTCCTTTTATTACATTTAAACCATGAAAAGAATGAATATTTTATGTAAATACTAATTAAAAATAAGATTCAATTACAACCATACGCAATCATTCTTCATACAACATAACTAATATTTTTTCATTGTTCCTCTGCCTCTGCATGTTCTCCCTATGACCACACTAGCCACTCTCTTCCTCAGGAATCATCACATTTATATTTATTCATTAGAATAAACTCTTCCAATGAAATATCCTTTATAATATATGATTAATTATTAATAATAATTCAAATGTAGAAAAACAAACTTCAATTACTAAAACATTGACTTTGTATCAAAAAATTTTACTGACAACAATTGCAACACAAATATTACATTAATAAATTTGGGATCTTCAACCTCCTCCTTTGGTTTTGTTTTCAATACCCATTTCCTATCAAATTCAATGTATTATTCTCACACTTACAATAATTTCAAATATAACTATAGGAAAGAATGAATAAAATCAAATTATTCTACAACAACTGAACTCGTCTTTTTTTCTTTCCATTAATCCACTCATTTCATATGAGATGCCATTTCAGAGAAATAAATCGGTATTCTTGAGAGGATAGAATCACATTTATTAAAACAATGAGTCATCAATTAATATACTCTAATTGAATGTAGTAAACCCCAATTTAGAAGAAAAATTTGATCAATTTGGACATCAAATATGTCAATAATGTTTTTAAATGTGATGCCAACATAAAACTTTCATTCAGAAGTTGTTTAAATGATAATCAATTAATATCCTTATTTCATCTCAATAAAAAGATTGAAAGCATTCAATTACAAGAATGAACTATCCCTTTATTATCAAATTATTATTTTCTCCCCTTATGATTCAAAATTGTCATTCATAAATAAATAAGAAAATATTCCGTTCTAATAAAAAGATTCAATATCTAAGATTTGAAAATATCAAATAAATACCATACTAGAACTTTATAAATTCATTTGATACCAGTTGTGGTCAACTCTGTTATTTATTCAACTTTTATCCCCCTAAATGGATGAAATTCATTCATCTGCTTCATCATGAATAACTTTCATCATGGATGATCATAAAGAATAATTTTATTGGAAATTGAAATAAAAATATCCATGATGGATAGGCTTATTAATGTTGTATAATATTTTCTAAGCAATCATGTCTTCATGACTCCCCCTTAATATATTCATCACATTCAATTCCTTGAATAAAATAAACAATCATAATATATTCATTGTAAAAAAGTTGTTCATTAATGATTTTCAATTAGATAAACAAGGATGTTATTTATCTCCTAACATTTAATTTATTTTCAATTCTACTCTAGATTCCTAAAAAGTCATCATGATTTCTCTTTATTTATATATACAATGTTCATCATTTAAGGGAATTATGGACTAATTGATTTCTCTATCTTTCATCTTAGATGGTATATGATTAATCACATTAGAAAGTAATTCTCTTTCATTCTTCTATTTTCTATCCAAATTCATAGCCAATTCCAATTACTATAGGAATATTAGTAATCATTTTTTCGTATATGCTCAGACTTCTTCTTATGTGTATACTCCATTACAGTAGCATTATTAACACTATAAGTCACTGGTTCTTTTCCTTTGTTCTTGACTAGTTTTATTTGTTTAAGAAACAACATAATATATTTTTCAGCAGTATTCCCTAACATTATAGACCTTACAGAAAAATATTCCGAAATCATAGGGTATTCCTTATTAAAAACCACCCATGAAATTCAAAATTTTCAACTTGATTTTCAAACTTCATAACAAACCCTTTTATTTGTTTCTGATATTGATTTCATTTTCTACTTCATCTTTCTCCAAATAGATTTTTTGTTTATAACATTTTTTCTACGGTTAATTATATGAACTCTACTTCCATAGTTGAGGTACCTATTCAATTACGTGACATTTATATCAACATTCTTCTTTTTTATTGCTTTCTTCATAGTTTTCTTAACTCTTGTTTCCTTATAACACCCCAAAAAGTTCTTTCTTATTTTGATCATTTCCTCTGCATATGTTTTGGCCTTCTCATCATATAATCATATGCATAGGGAAGGGTTAGTAAATACCAAAAATCATTATAATTGTGACCAAATATATTTAAATAATCATAGAATTATTAAAGGCACTCAAATCTATTCTTGATAGATAAATTTTTCATCATATATGAATTATGATTAAATTCTGCAGGGTTTATCTTCACATCAGATATTCTCCCCCTTAATATTATCCTTCTATAGTGATCATGAATTGAAAAATTATTCCAAGATTCAAGGGCTCAATGCCCAAATGTCTAACAACACCAACACTATCCAATAAATATTTATTCATTCTTCATTGATACAATTCAGTTAGTTTTGGCATCTTATTGTTTTTGGATAGTTTGATTCTTCATATGAGATCTTTGTAGAGATCAAAAATTCCCACTCTTCTTCATATCCACATTTTTTGATATAATAGATTTTTTATTAGTCTTATTCATCCATGATTTTCTAGAATTCTTTTTGGAACCCATACTTGTAGATGAAATAATATTAGAACCAATAAAATATTCTTGATCAAGGAGAACCTGATTCCGTGATCTTGCAACTGATTTAACATTATATATTTTTAGACTCCTTTTTTCCACTTTAATGGGTTTTCTCTGAAATAAGAATCCTTTCAGAATTACTCCAGGAAAATTTTATGATTTCAATATTATATGAAGATTCATCTTGGATGATCTCTATATTTCTCAACATGACCTCCAACTCATGATATTTCAGATTTAGAAAGTTCTTACGGTCTTCAAGTGATTTCAACATATCTTAAAATTCGTTCATATTTTTCAAATTCACTTCCATTTCAATACATTTCACGTTGAAGAAATTTTTATCATCCTCAACAATTTTCAGTTTTCCTTCCCATTGACTATTCATATTCTGAATTCGATCATCATGAATTGTTTTTCTATCATTTCATATTTATTCACCTATTTAATTATATTTATCTTATCCTCTAGATGGGATTATTTAACATTTATGGAGGTTTTGTGTAATTTCTCTAATGCAGGGATCACTTATATATTAACTACTTTGTCATATCCTTCTCACAATCATTCCATTATAAGTCATCTTAGATAAAAGTGAGGTTTTCATTAAATTTAAATGTAAAGGCTTTGTTTGATTCTTCAACTATGATTAATTTATCATCCTTGTCTTCAATATACAAATGAGAGTTCTTAATATACATAGTATCTTTATATGATCCCTCTAGACTGTGAATCATCTTAGTATGGACCATCTCAGTTACTTATTTTTCACATATATATTTTCAATTGTTCTTCAACATATGAGAAATTTTTATTCCAAAGTGATATGGTTTCTTCATTGGAGTCAATAATTTGTAAGGGAAGTTTACAACATCAAAACTTCTTTTCCAAGGATTTCTACATTTCCTCTACATAATTTTCAAGCTATGAATTTTCACTATATAGTCCCTTGATAAAATAAAAAATGTAAGTGACAACATTTATAGAATCATTCTTTAGATATTTTTTGATTTTTGAGTAAAAAGGAATGAGTGATTCAATAAATTCTTCTTCATTACCACATGAAAATAATAATCCAAAGAATCTTTATAACACAATTTAATGGATACCGATGATAGAATACCATTATGACTATATTCATATTGTGATGAACCAACTTTATTCATAATCAAAATATTTGAATACGCATAATATTTGATCTTCGCCTATAAAAACAGAATCCCTCGGGCCAATACTGCTTTATTGCTCCCATATTTTGGGAGATCTTATTTTTCATAAAAAATAGAGCATCTTTGCACTATTATTACGATTAGGGAAAGAAAGATCTGCAAGCCTTCTAGTTTCTTGAAGTAGAGAGGATTTGGAAGGCCTTCAACAAGTGGAATTAATTCATGAAGCATGTCGTGAAGAATAATACCCATGAACTATATGGTTTCATGATGATTATTCACGAACAAGTGAATGGTTTACCCAAAACATGGTCATGATTCATGAATGTGATCTTGGAGGCACAAAAATTGTGCATGATCACCCTTTTTGTGCTCTGTTAAGGCATCAGAATCATGACCCATCATGTTTTCACAAAGAATAACTACACATCCCTTGTGCATAGAAGACCTGTGCACCTATTTCATGAAGAAGAACTGTGAACCCCTCGGTTTCATGAAGAGAATGACAACATCCTCCTATTTCATGTTAATAATTTATGCACATTGTACATGGGTTTGTTTTTGAATAAGGAGGAGTTTAAATGATGATGGGATGTATGTATATGCATGAAATTGTGTGCATTATTTTATGAAACCCGATGCATTTTTTTTGTGCAAAGAATATGAAGTATATGTGTTCACATGTGAATAAAGATAATTAACATGTTAAAAGGCCTACAATCATTCTTGTGCATATAAATAGAATATAAGAAGTGAATAGTGTGCTCAGTTTGTGTGAGAACACATCATAATACATGAATGCACTCATGTGCATAAATTAAAGGCACCTGAACCATGTGAAAAGTGAAGAAGATAATGGGAAAATTAAAATAGTTAGTGTGTGAATGCAAGGATTTATATCCATTATGGTTTTCACACAATAGGGAAGAAGTGGACTGTGCAGGCACTCTTTCATGAATATGCATATGTGGAAGATTTTAAAGAAGATAACCAAGAAAATGGGTTCACTTGTGTAAATTATAAAAAGAAGTGAAGTAAGGGAAGGAGTTCATTAAAATTATCCATTCCTTATTTGATTCAAACATGAAAAGAAGAAAGGAGAAAAAGTTAATTATGATAATGCCCAGTCAGCTGATCCTCATTGTTTGAACAATGACTTATGTTATTTCTATTCTATACAAATGAATAATAATTTTTACTGCATTTAGTTATTGTACTAATGAAGAAGAAATATGAATAAAAAGTTTGCATTTGGTTTTTTGCATAACAAGATAGAATATGTGGTTTGTTACTGGTATGCTGCTAAGAAAGTAACAAGGTAATAATGCATGATTAAGTACCACTTTGACGTCCAATATATCTCAACAGGTAGACGAAACTATTGGTGTTGAAAACCCGGTACAATATGGATAATTATATATTAGGGTGGGGGGTATAAAGAATCATCAATGAGCTATAATTTGTACATGGTCATCACCAAATTAGGGAAGTGGAATTATTTCATTCCCCCCTTAAAAGTGTAGAGACTCACACTAGCTTAAGGATTGTTTTTGAAGCCAAAACATTGTAACTTGTTACTACATTATAGTGAATAATCCATGTACTGGTCATACCCAAACATGGAAAGGATTTATCTTCACTTATTGAGTAGTGAACCTTATAAAAATATCATGTGCGTATTTTTACTACTTTCATATTATTACATGTGACAGAGAAAATATAACAACAGAATCAAGATCCTAACAGGTCAATAGCCATAAGGATAAAAAGATTGAATTGGTATAAAAATACCCCAAAATTAGTTCACCCCACCTCTCAGTGTTAGGAATATCCCAAACTAGTCCTCTCAATGAAAATGGACACTTCACTCCCAAATAACTATCTTAATTCTGTGGAATTATACTTCGAACTCATTGTACATCTAAATTCTTATATGAAAACCCAACCGGGTATTGTTGGTCAGTGCAAGAAAGTCTTCACACATGGGTGTGTGTGAATTTCACCATATAATTTATAATTCTTAATGCATGTATCAACACCTTATTTTTGAATGTCTATAAGGAATATGTTCTTAGTGATATGTGAAAACTAGAGAGTCTTCTATAAAAACTCGACCAACTGTTAATTTGATGAACAATTACCCATTATGGGCTCTCTCTTTGTCTTTTCCTTGAATCTTCTATTTCATGAAAGCTAAATTTGAGTCCTTTATGAAGTCAATTAATGTAGTGAACACTTACCCTTTATGGGTTCTCTCTTTATCTATGCATTTAGTCTATTCTTTCATGAAAACAAAAATTGTGTCTTTTTCTCCACCTATAAATGCGATGAACACTTACCCTTTATAGGTTGCCTCTGTATCTTTGCCTTAAGTCCATTGTTTCATGAAGTTTGATGTTGAGTTATCATTTTGCAGACTTATTCCAATGTCACAGAAGCCATGAGTGAAAGCAGGAAATGGGGAAAAGATTAATGATCACCACAAACTATCACATTCCTTCAAACCAAATTTCCAAACATAGGGAATAGAGATCCATGCACAATTCAAATATAACTCAATGCATTGGTGGAACGGTGGAGATAGTGAGGTCCCAATGGTGGGATGGAGTATACCAGTCCCCCGGGTGATAGGAATGTTGTTGGAGGGATACAGTATGGTAGGGAAAGAGTATTATACCCTTCCTGGGATTGAAGGTGGGTGAAATACAAATATGTGTGTATTTTTATTTTTTATCCAATTTATTTTACAAATATGAATGTATTTTTCTAGTGATTATTCGGGTATTTATGGTCATACAAGTATGTCTTCACAAGTTGTTACAACATAGCAATCAATGGGTTGGGATGGGGGAGAGGTGTTCTTAGGTCGTGTTGGGGAATCTAACATTTAATGAAACTAATTAATATATTATGTTACGTTCACTTTGTTTCATAATACCCTGTAATATAATCATTGTTAACATAACTTGAACATTTTTTCAAAATTATGTATCTACTATATTTTATCTTGTTATATTCTTCCCACTGTATGAGATTTGTCCAATGGTTGTTTTCATTGCTCGATTGGGGATATTTTTTTGGGATCCCTCCACATTCATGAGATGGTGGGGGTTTTCGATGGCTTGTGGCTTTTCTTCGGTGACAAGGTTGTGGTGAAATAGTTTTCCATGGGACTTCACCAAGCTCCTCCTTCACCTGGGCTTCAAATTGACTGGATTAAACATCAAATTTCTTTATGGGGATCATATAAACCTTCTGAGAAGGTCCATGGCATCCAGAAGATTCATCAGTGGTAAATGGATCGATGTCAAGCGTCTAGGATGGCGAAGAAGGTGATCTATGGTTTTAAAGTGGTGCGAAAGTCATTGAGGGGCAGCTGCGAGTCGCAGAGGATGACGACTCTTTATGTCTGAGGATTGGGGGACTAGAGTCATACAGGATGATTTGATCCTACATAAAAATGAAAATTTCATCTCTTAAATTCTCCCACAACAAAAAGAAAAAGGGAGATAGAATAGTTTATTATTCATGTTGTGGGAAAGACCATATGAATAAATCCATTGTTAATTCCATGAAGTATCAACTTAAATGAACAGATACTTCTAACATGACCACGAATTTAGATTCCCTTCTTGAAGTATGGATCTCTCTCCCATCTGGAACTTATTTCACCTCTCTCGATCATGTCCAGTTAAAATAATAATTTGTAATTGTAAATAAAATCTCAAATACCAATGAAATAGACAGACAAACACGCACATATACTTCAATCAAATTAATTGTTCAAATTCCTATAATTTGATTAAACAATGTATTTTCCTATCATATCCATGCATGGGATTGAATTTTGGTTATCCGTGCTCTATATCAAGTAACCTCATGTTGTTTTAGCTAGTTCAAATAATAATCCAATAGTATAGAAGATTCCCTATACTACAAATAGATTTGAGGTTATTGATAACATCAGTTATGTATGTAATTATAGTGGTTACAATGTCGGTACAAGATCATCTCAACATGTGTCCAAGGATGATAAGAAAATAAAGTCACAAAATCTTAGATAGAATGAAGAATCAACCTAAGAAATCAAAATAATATTGTGAATATAAAGCATCCCATGAAGGTACCAAATAATAATGGTGAGAAATACGTGGATTCTAAATTGATGATTTTGAAGGTTAGTGCATCCAAAATAACTCATAAGAGGGATGAAACTCAAAATAACCCATGTGGAAGATCCAAACATGAACCCACAGTTTCAAATTACATTTTATTTATATAGACTAATGATTTGGAATGATGAATAAAATTATAAGATGCAAAATCTAAATCTATTTAAAAAAGGGAAAGAAAATTTCCCACATGATTAAAACAAATTTCATGAGTGGTTTTCAATAAAACGTAACTGTTGTGTTAAAGATGTTTTGTGTGAGAGATGCCAGAAATATGGTCACATTTTAAAAGTTTGTTTAACATTACTACTTAAAGAATAAGTAGTCCTAATGAGGTGTAATAATGTATCATACATGAAGTATGTTAAGAAGAAAAATTCTCCACACCAAGTACAATAGGTTGTGAAGATATCCAAGTTGCCTCAACGTAAAACAGAATAGATGTTTAGATGTGAAATAATGAAGACTGAAGAAAATGGAGAAAATTGTTTTAGGAGATCATCTCTACCATTATATTCATATTAAAAAAATAAAGGAGGATCCAAATTATTCCTGTAATCATTGATTTTTTTTTCTTATAATTCAGGGAATTTAAAGTGAACAATGTTCTTAGGGGGAGAATCTAAGAAGTAGTAAGTGCTATCAATTATTGATTTTTATGCTGAAGAAGTTACCATCCATGAATGATTCCTCAGTATATATTAAAATAATAATATGATGGAGTATCATACTTGTTTATGTTAAATAATGTGATTCCCTATTATAGATAGATATGATAAAAAAGATTCCATCTTGGTTTGATCTTATTTCTCAGTATTTTGTATGAAAAATGTTCTAGAAGATCATCCTTGGTGACGTTGTGATAGTTGTGCAATATGGACTATCACAAGTTCAATACCCATTCTAGTCTATTCTCCATATTGGAATTTCTTGAAATCCAATATTTATGAGATCAACCATTATAAGTATAATGAGAAATGTTTTCTGTGCGTGTTAGACCAATAATGAATCATCCAAAATTATTATATTAATTAGTATCAAATCTGATTATTCTAGAAATTAATTGAAGATAATGTCATTGGAAAGGGTATTTCACACTTAATCTCTCATCCTTGGATATCAAAAATAAAAAAAAAATTACCAAGGTGGGAAATTAAATTAATTTATAGTATAGGAAATGTGGATGTCCCCCAAGCTCTCTTATCCTGCCTATTTCACTTGAAAGTTTTTGGTCAATTTGTTGAAGTGAGTGCAGGGGTTTCAGGTTGATTGTTCTTAAAATGATTAATCTAATAGTTAGTAAGTTAATCCTAGAATGTTATTGAATAGTCCTTTAATACAATTATATGGGTTCTCATTTCTTATGGTGTAATGATTATGTTTTAATTGGAATCATTTTTTTTAATCTAGTCCCCTCATTTTCTACACTGAGCATAGTTCAAGTTGACTTAGAGTGAAATGATTTATGGAACATTTCTTAATTATGGACTGACAACCTTTTTTCCTATGAAATTATTATTTCTTATCAGTAATGGGGGTAGAAAGTGAAATTATATTTTGAAAGGTAAAGGGGAGATATAAGATAATAGTTCTACATATTGAGACATTCATTTTTAACTCAAGTTATTTATAATAAATGCAAAGGGGGAGATTGAAGATCCCACTTTGTGTATAGATTGTATTTATTCTCAAATGATTTTGATTTGTGGACAATGATCATCAATGCAATAGGAATTTTACATTGATTTCAATATTATGAAAAAGTTCAATGTTAATGGAGCTTGGATGAAATTCTCATGTATTGAAATTCCATGAAACATGTGAATGGTTTGAATAAATTGAACATTTTAGTGATGTCTATAGAAAGATTTTGGATTCCTTCATGATGATTCCTGGAGAATAGTTATGGATTCTTTCATCGTGATTCCTATATATATTTTTTGGATTCAGTGTATTAGATGTCAAATTTGAGAAATTATCTAGGTTGTTAACTCTAATGTTTTATGAACTGATCCAATGTTAAAAATAAATTTTTCATAAGTGACACATTGTTTACGTCAAATAAGATGTTGATTTGATGATCTTTGGAATTTATATTCCAAAAATTAGAGAAGAAGAGGAATTGAAGTTCATGAATTACATTAATGTTTCTTGACAACCATGAAACTGTTAACATGTGGAACATTGAGATTGTAGATTTCATGAAGGAGAACCATGCCATATAATTTGTTGATGAAGGGTTAATAATATATAAATGGTTAGGTGGATTTATATTTGAAGAGAATTTGTGAAGGGCTTGAATATTTGTATACTAGCGTTATAATTGTTTATGTGTCTATGCATATCATATTGAATTGCATTATATACTTGGTTTTTTAAATAACTTTGTTTTGGAGGTTTATTTAAAAATATGGATAACCTACTAAGATGATAGGTCTGCCTCACCCAAGATTATAAATGGGACACTGGGTCGATCACACCAAAATGAGGCCATCAAGGAATGCTTGCCTGTGCAATGGTGTGTCATGTGTAAGCCATGGTCACAGCTAAAGGTATGCATGATATGGGCCAATATCCTACAAAGAATTGGGAATCGAGCATTCCCACAGAACCAGTATGGGGCAATACTAGGAGTTGGAGAGGAGAATTTTTAGCCTCTCCCCACAACATTTGATTTTTATATCATGGAGAAACTGACAGAGGTTTCAATGTGGGATGGGTTTTTATGCACAATGTTTATTGGTTTAAATAATTGAAGTGATAAGGGTTGTTCATCACACCCATGACCTGTTGATTTAAGTTGACACTGTCTAGATTGACAATCCACAATAACATACCCAACTATATATAACTTCTTACTCAATACACTTTGTTCATTATTGACCTATTGATATTGCATATGCTGAGGAGTAATGGTATTTTTATAATTACCAGGGATAACTATATTATGATAATTAGAGGTATTTTATTTCCCTCCTCCCATAGAATCATACAAAATCTTCAAAATTAGGGATTTTCCCAAACACCCGACTTCAGAGCACTACGTCAAAAGAACTGAAGATTCCCCCTGTAATTACAATTATGGAATTTTCTAGGTGTTTTCGTTCACTCTCGATGCACGTGGTTGAATTGAACACATTGAAAACATCTAAATTTTATCTTGGTACTTGGGACAAGCTCTGCTGATCTATCTATCTAATTTTGGATCATACACCCACCTTGGAAATATGCTTCCCTTTTCCATTTTCTCCCAGCATTAGAGTTACCACCATTTTCCATAGGTATGAACAAACTTCCTCCATGTGTTCTTCCTGATATGTCGCATTCATCCATTGTCTCTCTATTAACCATATATTTATAATCCATTATAATGAGCATGGAAATATTCAAAAAAAATTGGCTTATCTTCGATTTAAAAATGTGTTCCTTTAAGGATTCACTCACAAAATATTAATGTGAAAAGAAATAAAAATTCATAACATTATCCACATACTCTGTTATAGAAAAGTTCTCCTACTTCTGGCTGAAAAATTCCATCATTCATTGAATTAGGAATGAGTAAGGATAGATTTTTTTGAAAAATTCCCCGAAATCCTCCAATTACATACCTTTGCCCAATTTAGTATAAAGTGAAAAATCCCATCATTGGTGTGAATGATCTTCTCGTATATACATTTCTAACTTTACTTTATACTATGCTCGTGTTCTAAGGAAATCAAATATTCAATTTATCCTATTCAACCACACCTCAACGTTCTCTAGCCCTAAATAATCCTAGAAGATGTGTGGATTATACTTCTAGTACTGGATTGAATGATGCTCTTTCTCTAGTTCATATAAATGATTCCCTCTATCCACATCTTGAAAATATTGGACTATACTCTGAACTAGCTTTTATTTCACCTATGTCTTAGGTGCAACCACATTCTCAGCAGCTTCTTTGATTTAGTTTCTACGCATGCCTACAGGGTTCCATTTTCAAGAAACACAACAAAAACCATAAGTCTTTTTCTCAAGAAACTGAGGGCTTAAAAATTTATAATTCTATGGTTGAGAAATTAATACAAAAAATCTTTCCAATATTCATTATTTTCCACATTAAACCATTTTTTAAATATTTCACCATGATTTTGAAAATTAACTCATTTTCAAAATAACACAACCATTATATTTTCAAAATATCCCATCTGAAAACAATTTCAATATATCTAAAAAATAAACCCATTTCCACCAAATCATAAATCATTATTCAAAATGAAATATTCACTCCTATTGGGAAGTTATTTCTACAATGCATTTCATGATCTTCTCATTGGCTAAACCCATGACAATGAGATTACACTCTTAGAAGTGTTTCCTAAACACATATGTACCCAAATCCCTAGTAACTTTATGTTCAATATAAAATGTTTAACTATTTATTTTCATGATATACAATTCAATTACTAACAATCCTATTCCTTTCTACCAACCCGACTCAAGTAAAGAACCTAAATGAATTTCTACTCAAAAACCATCATAACATATACTAATTGTATGTCAAGTACCGAAAAAGCTGATACCACTTATTGCACAAAAATATTTGGAATGACCAAGACTCATACAACTTGTAACATCCCTACCCTCCTCATTGTCTTGACTCAAGGTGGAATTTATTCTTGGAATAATGCAACATCACTAATGTACCAAAGGATAGAAATAAATTCAAACGATTTTTGTAAAATTAGGGGATAATTTTACCTTTGAAAATAAGTACATAACAACCACATATTCCATAACCAAAACCACTATATTATACATTATGACATTGCAAAATAGCTCAATTTATACCATTGATATCAAAACCAAACTAAAAAAGAGTTCCACAACAGAAGACTACTAACATAAAAGTATATAATGGAAAACAAATCCAACAGAAACATAGAATACATCAAAGAAATGACTCCAAGTTCCAACTCCAACTCCAAGTATCATAGATAATCATTGAAGAAGTGTTATTCTTTACATTTAATTGTGTCTTGATAAAAAAATATGCAAAAGCACCAAATCTCCAAAGAAAGGGCGAGAAAAGTAACTCAGTAGATTTCCCCCAATGACATCCCTACTCACACCATAAGGACAGAAAAAGTTATCACAATTATATAAAACAATTTATAATTTTTTTAAAACAATTGATACATAGTTTAAATTCAATCCAACTAGTTTCACCCCAAAATAGTTTTCCAAACATAACTTTTTTCTAAGGGATGGAAACAAAACATTCATTAAATCATTTCACATTCCTTTTTGGTATACCGATTCTATCGTTAACCACACACACACCGATGAATTATTCTCTAATAGTTTTGTACTCTTTAGTGGTTTCTTTTCCATCCACTAAGTGACCACTAAGTTTCATGTCTCTTTATTCCCCAATGGCTCACACTTCTTATCCAAGGTCATGTAACATTTTACCCCAATGGTACATTCCCTATATTTAGGGTCACATCAAAATCATGAACCCACACAACCTATGTATTCCAAACCAATTCAAACCAAAAAATTCAACCCATTTTAATAAAACCATTCCTTTATTGAAAATCTTTCCAAACATCCATTTTATCAAAAAAACCCATACTTTATAATTAAGAAACAAATCCATTTGAAGACCCAATTTCCAAAAAACCATAATACATCAATAAAGAGTGTTTCAAACATGATTTTCAAACCAATTTCACAAACAATTTTATGAAATTTAAACAATTTGAAACTAATAATTTTAGTTCTAATAATAAGAGTTTAGAGTGAATCCACCTTCCTAGAAAGTTTTGGGGAAAACACATAACATCATGAAACCCCCCACAAAAACGGGTTGAATCTCAAAAAACCCAACATATATCTCATCCCATATCATCTAAAAGGACAAATATAACCCCTATTTACCACAAAAACCTTATATCTATCCACATCACACTATATATAGGAATATGAGAAAGGGAGGAAATTATATCTACAAAAACAATGAAAAACTACCACAAAAGGACACGTACTGAGGGAATCGGGCATCAACGCACCAAGAAACGCCTTTAGATCACTTCCAAATTGGTGGGGAATGAATCATAGGCCTTTTGGAGGGATAAAAACTGAGTTAGGTTGGATTTGGAGGAATATTTATGGGTTTATACTTAATCCCATCCCAGATCCACCATGTTAGGGTATTGATTTTAAACTGTGCCCGATTAGTCACACGGTTAGTAAAACTATGTGCTTACCATGTGCCAGTATCTTACTTGGGGAGTACCTTGCACAGTTGTCCGACACATTTAGAAAAACCGTGTGCCTACAATTAAAATTCTCATTATCCCACTTTGTACGGTTTCTGTTGGGTTGTCACACGGTTTTTCCAAACCATTCACCTAAACAAAGCCCCATGTCTCATTGTGTATGATTTCCAGTAGAAGTTTCATATCATTCACTAACCTTGGTCCAAATGTTCACCTATATAAAAGTGCCAGTAACATTCCAAAATTCTTCCAAACCCTCCCAAACATTATCCAGACACACTAAACACTTCAAATACATAAATAAAGGGTTACATGCTATAAACTGGGGGTGTTATAATGAAGGATAACCACACCATATAATTAGTTTATAAAGGGTTAATGATGGAGAAATGGTTATATGGATTTATATTTGAAGATAATTTTTGAAGGGATTGAATATGTTTTTTGATTCATAGCATTGGACGTCATTATTGAGAAATTTTCTATGTTTTTAACTCTGAGGATTAAGGAATTGATCCTAAGTTCAATGTACATGTGTCATAATAGACACATTGTTTACAAAAAATAGTAAGGTTGATTTTATGTTCTATGGAATTTATATTCCAAAAAGTATCGAATAAGTGGAATTGGGGTTCATGTGGTTAATTAATGTTTCATGAGAACCATAGAAGTGCTATCTTGAAGAACATTGAGATATTATATTTCATGACGGAGAACCACACAATGTAATTAGTGAATAAATGGTTAAAGATAATGAATTTGTTAGATGAAATTATATATAAAGAGAAATTGTGAAGGGCTTGAAGAATAATTATGGATTTAAGGAATTGGATGTCACACATGAGAAATTATCCATTTTTTTGAGTTTTATGATTGATTAACTAATTCTATGTTCAAATTACATGTGTCATAATTGAAACATTGTTTACAAAAATTAATAAGGAGGATTATAATTTCTTTGGAATTTATCTTCCAAAACATAGATAAGTAGATGAATTGAGGATCATCTTGTTTTTTAATGTTTCATGAGAACAATGAAATTGTTAAATTGTGGAACATTGAGACTCTAGTTAGAATACAGGAGAACCACACCATATAATTAGTGCATGAAGGGTTAAAGTTGAATAAATGGTTGTATTGATTTATATTTGATGAAAAATTGTAAAGGGATTGAATAATTGTTTTGGATTCATATAATTGTATTTCAATCTTGATAAATTCTCCATTTTAGTTAATTTTTAAAATTGATGAACTGATCCTATGTCCAAAATACATGTGTCCCAAGTCACATGTTGTTTACATAAAAGAATAAGGGTGATTTTATGATCTTTGGAATTTATATTACAAAATGTATAGAAGAAGAGGAACTGAAGTTCATGAAGTATTTTATTGTTCCATGAGAACCATGCAAGTGTTAACTTTAGAATCATTGATCATGTAGTTTTCATGACGGAGAACCATTCCATATAATAAGGAAATGAAGGGTTAAAGGTAATGAAATGGTTAGATGGATTTATATTTGAATGGAAATTATGAAGGGATTGAATAATTTTATATTGGAGTTGTTTGTGGGGATATATCCATGCATTTCATATTGAAATCCATTATATAAATTGTTTTTTAACATGGTTTTTGTTGGGTTTTTTTAAAAAGTAAGGGTTGGGCTAACCTTCCAGCCTCAACTGAGAGCTTATACAGGACATTGGGTCGACACGTCCAAATAAGGCCATCCATGTAAGAATGCAGGCAGAATATAATGTTGTGTGTAGGCCATGGGTACCCTAGAGTCACGCATGATGTGGTCTAATATCTTGAAAAGAAGTGGGTGTATATAATTCTCATAGAACTGGTAAAAGGTGGTACAGGGAGGGGGAGAGGGGAATTATAATCCACTACATAGATTGATGTATTTATATGGTGTGGATAAACAAGTAGAGGATTCAATGTGGGGTGGGGTTTTTTGTGTGATGTTCACCAGTTTAAATAATTGTATTTATCATGGTTGACAATCACATCTCACACCCTCTCATTTAAATTCATGGCGTCTTATCTACATCAACCTTTTCATTCAAAATGAGGCACACATTTATCACCCAATGTCTTCATCTTTCTCCTAGATTCCCTCGAAAACACCATTTTCTAATACGATATGTCAACCAAACAACCAATGATCAAATAAGATTCCACCATTATTATTCAATGGTCTAAATAATGGGACGAACATGATCAAAATATCATTCAACTACATTTTCATGACTCACATGAATAAATTCAATAGGTAATCCCAATCTGAACTGCAAATGCAGTTGAAGGAGGGCCATTAAACTAGTGGAGTTCCATGTTTGAACATCATGAATTTGGTAAGGTGTATTTCATGTGTTTTCTAATACATTCATGTGATATTAACACAATAAATAAACTTTCTAATCAGGATGGATGAACATTATGAAATGAGGTGTAACTTTAGGATTGTTTGGAGAATTAAAAGCTATGTCATTCAGGAATTTAAAGAGACGATTCACATGTAATAAATATCCAGAATTGAATGCACTATAATTATGTGATCCCTTTACAATAAAAGGATATCACCCTCGACCAATAGGTTCTACTTCTACTCATATTATTTCAAGAGATCACATTTTCATGAAAAAATAGCATCTATGAAGCACTATTTTGTGTGGGGATGAAAAAAGATTTGTGAAACATTGAGGCCTCATGAATAAGAGGATTCCCATGAAAAAATATGTTTTCATGAATGACATGAATATGTGGACATGGAAATGGTTTTTACACCCTTGTCATGCTTTGTTATTGGGTTTGGTTTCATTAAGAATTCTTCTTCCATTAAGAAGAAATACTACAAACACATAACTAGTTTTTAAACAACCTTGCCATTCTTCATGAAGAAGAACTAGTTCCATGAATATTACAACTCATGAATCAGTGTATGTGTTGTTTACTATCACGGTGATTCATTATGTTTTTCCTTATATAATCCATTATGTAAAGAAGTTGTGAATCTAGTTGATAAAAAATAGAAAAATAAGAAAAAAACCTAAACAATTTATTTATGCATAGAGAACCATACAGGAACACAAGTGAATACTTTCTTGAGTATGATAGTAACTCATATTTCATGGGTTTTCATATGACATCAACTGTATGAATGCATATATTGTTGATAAACATGGGTTATAAAATCAACCATGGTTGTTGAGTGAAGGGAGAGAGAACTAATGGAGAGAGAACTAAGGGAGGGGGAAGAATCTTTGGGTGTTGTTACATAAATAGTAAGGAGTATGAACAATTTCTAAAGGTCTGCATATGATTTGAGGGAAAAATCATGCATAAAACATTATCTCAAAAAAATACATAAAATGATAAAGCAAAATATGCATATGGGAAATGAAAATTCACCATGCTTTTATTGGGTTAAGAATTAAAGAAGAGAAAAATATGATTTTGTGAACGATTATTCATTATGAAATAGCATTGATGATTTGGTCAAATTCGGTTGAACAAGCATATTTTGAAACAAGATGAATATATGATAATATATTCTACATTCAATCTGGATATTTTTTATCAAATAGTAATAATTTAATTGTGATTATTCTAAGATTAGTTGATCTTCATTGATTTAATAATCACAAAAGAATATTGTGATTTAAACAAAAACAAGAAGAATATTTCTCAGTGCATTTTTTCACTAAAGAAGAAAGAAAAGAGAAGAGAAGAATATTTGGTGATCAAATTGATATCAACTTATTATAATTTGGGTCGTAAATAATTCAGTGTTTATCAGTTCACAACACATTTATATTGTCTTGACTAGTATAAGAAGAACATTGTGAAGGTTAGTTTATTTCCTGGAAGAGGTAGAATAGTTACTTGCATACTACTAAGAACGTAACAAAGTGAAAATTAATGTTGTGGATGAACAAATAAGAACTGTGACATCCAATAGGTCTCAATAGGCGGAACACTCTATTGGTGTTATGATCCTTTATCAACACAAAAAATACTATATTTAGAGGCAGTATAATGATCTATCTAAGTTCTGTAAAATATTAAATGTCACTTCACTATAGTGCATTTCAAGTCACAGGTTATTTCCTACTTACTGTAACAAAATTTAATTAATTAATTTATAGAGGTTGTGTGGTCGAGATTATTTCCAGACCATGCCAATGACTAGGTAATCTTAGTGAGATGTGATCCCTGTAAAAATATCTTGTACTTTTCATTACTATTATAATATTATTTCATGTGATAGAGAAAACAGAATAATAGAATCAAGATCCTAACATGTCATATATTTAAAGGGATAAAATATGTAGTTGAATTAAAAATTCTCCCATAGTTATTCGCCGCCCAGACAGTGTTAGGAATATCTAAAACTGGTACATTCATAATTATCGAGGTAAGGTTCATCTCTGTTAGATTCTCTACAATGAAATATATTCCCTTTTAAAAACTTGAGTTTCTTTTCTGACTAAACATTGAAGTAAACTTTTTCTGAAGATTTTTATACCTTGTTGTAAAAGTCTATATCTACCAAGAACATGATGAATAAGAAAAATAATGAGAAGAGAAAGTTGAAGAATAATTCCCTATTATCTAAAAAAGAGTAAGTAATTTTTTATCTATGCCTTACTAAAAATGAATACATATCTATATTGTAAGGTAAAGATAATTTGACTCAATATTTTACTAATAATATAGATAACCTTCCTACCACTATTGATTAGGATGTATGTGTTAGTAAATTTCAAAACATTCCTCAATATGAAAATACTAACACAAGTGGGGATGATGATCAATCAAAAACTTCTCCAGAATTATAAATTGACAGATTAAGAGTTATTCTATATGATATTTTTGAATAATGACTATCCCTTGCTTATGGGGCCTTTAAATGTATGGAGTAAGAGATCACACGACTTGAAGAAGAATCATATGTTTTGGATAAGATATTGAAAACAAAAATTATTGAGTGTCTAAATCTCACTAGATAGGTTGAACCTTTGTTGCAAAAATGAGGTAACATGAAGTAAGTTCCTAAAAATGGATCAAATAAGTTTAAGAGAAATAGGGAGTCAAAATTTCACTAGAAGAAACGATCCATGTAGTTGAAGAGTGGTTGAAAAATTGCACTGATGTTAAGGGTTGACAACTGGAAGAAATATTCAAGATGATCAATGCACTTGAATATGTGGTTTACAAAATATGTTTAGCTACAGGAAGATAAAGATGAATGAATGAGGAATTTTTTTTAAGAGAAGTTGATTAAAATTAAAGATCATAAAATCATCCAAAGTATCAAATGTATCGAATTGGTAGCTCAGATGACCATTATTGAGAAGACACATATTGATACTTCACAAAAGAGGGAGATAGTTTCTACTAGTAATTGATGTTTATTGGAGTATTTTAAGGTTTAATGAACTCCAAAATGTTAAAAGAATATCATGGATTCATTCAGTAATCTATCAGAAATAGCTTAGATGAATCAGGTATCATCCATACCATCTTGTACTAATGTTTCAAAACTAGTTATCAATAAAAATGTAGGTTGTTAAGAAAAATATGAACAAATATGGATTAAAAAATATGACAAGAAACCTACCTCCAAAACTAATGTGGATAGGAAAGAAACTATGTAATTTCTTTCCCCTCATGTATCATAAAATGTCATGAATAATACCAAAAAATCAGATGAAGAATATATCAGGAAATCAAGATTTGTGGGTCTATATTGGTGTTGCAACATTATAAGGCAGTGTGCCTTAAATTGTTGGAACAATCCCCATAATGTAAATGGATGAAGGAATCATATCTCAGAGGAGAGAATTTAATATATGAATATGTATCATCTATAGGTCCAAATGTATAAAATCCCACCTTTTTATCAACTAAAATTTCATTACATTATACAAAACCGAGTATCATTAAGGTTTAGAGACTTGGAAACCTAGAACATAATACATGACAAAAAAAATATTCTTAAACACTTGAAAGGATTCTTGATTTTCTAATCCTAAGTTCATTACTGCATCTCATAACCTGGGAACATACATCAAAGGAAAGGGTGAGCAGAAGGCCCAGTAAGGGAAAAAAGGAAAACGTTTTACATGTGAACTTGAGATACATCAAAAAAGTAATGATAAATAACATTAAGGAATGAAAAATAGATCATGAGGCATATAATAATGAAAATAACATGATTCATTACTTGAATATGTGGATACAACAATAAACTTATAGAATCATTTCTATATCACCATGGTTCATCCCCATGGTGTCATTAAAAAACTACCAAGGTTATTCACCAAGTTAACGTTTAAATGGTCATCTCTAGAGATTAAGTCTTTACCCGAAGCATTGGAGTGCTATCGGGGCACAAACAAAATTTGAATTTATTATCAAGTGATAAAAATATATAATCATCAAACATTTCATAAATAACCCATATAGCATAAAAAATGGGTTTCATTTCATAATTATAACATTTTAAAAACTGCTTTAAAAACATGATCTTTTTGTCAATTTAAACCCACAGAAAAGGAAAGCGGGTTTCATAAATATAAATCACAGAATTAAAATAGAAAATTTAGATATATATTTGAATAACATTATATAATAAAGAGAATTTTGTATTAAGTTAATAAAATAAAATAATTTGATAAAAAGAGAGAGTCATTTTGAAACGAAAATTCTGCAGCATAATGGCTATGTTACAAGGTTCTAAAAATATTGAAAAGAAAGGGGACATGGGTCATGCAATCATAAATGATACATAAAATAGTAAAGGTACAGAATGTAAAGGATATACAAACATGGTAATAAAAATTTAAATACATACCATATGAAATGAAAAACATGGAAGGAAGACAAAAATAATATTTTTCTTACGAAAATTCGGTAGCCTAACAACGTCACGTAAAACATCAATAAATGAATTGATGAGATCAAATTGGGTACCTCATCATATGAACAATAAAGAATAGTATTATGGGTAGTATAAATTATACAGAAAAATAATAAAAAGGAACTTGATATACTTGACATGAAAATAGAACTTGAAAATGAGACGGGTGAAAGAATCCATTATAAAAAATTCAGCACCCTAACGATGCCACTTAAAAATTATAAAAATAAATTGAAGAGAGTAAGAGGGGGTATCTCATCATACAAAGATAAAAATTATGGTAAGATTAATACAAAATAAAATCCTCCAACATAAGAACACGAAGCATAAAATAAATTACATAAAATCGAGTACTTGAAAAGAAAGAGAGAGGTATGATCCCTTACCTTAAAACCTAACTCATAAAACTCAATGGTTTAGATCTTTAGTGCTTGGGGGAACCTTTGGAAGACTACTTAGGAGGTAATGATACCAGATATTAGTTTAGGGGGAGTTGGGAGTGAAATATAAAGGAGGAGAGGGTGGGTATTTATTGGGAACGGGAGGTGATACTTTAATAATTCTAAAGGACACCTCACAAGTGGTTATCACAAAACCATGGGCTTGCCAATGATTTTTCCCATGGTTTTTGGCCACATGGGACCCCTAATACAATAATTCATCCCATATGGTCGATAAAACCTAAAAAAACTCTTGACGTCATCATCATGCAGTCATGATGTCATTAAACATACCAAAACTCAAAAACTGTAGTTTCACTATTCACCAAAATTCAACTTTCGTAGAAAAAAACCCAAAATTTCACCTTAACCAAATACAGATTAACTGATTTAAAAAATGAACTCCATTTTAGGAAAATAATTTTCTAAATAGTTTTAATTTAATATTTAAATAAAAAAACTATTCACCCAAAGAAAACTAATACTTAACCAATAATTTCGGAAACAGTTATTTACCTATTTTATTGAATCGCATTATTTTATTAAGGTGCCTAAATTATATTAATACTTTTTTTAAGTAAGATTAATAATCCATTTTGTCACAATACTAGATCTAAGAATTAAATCACTATTCATAATTTTCTATTCACCAAAAATTAAATTGATCTTATTAGACTCTAAATTTCGTACTGAACACATTTCTAGAAGAACATTTTTTGAAAATAATTACACACCCTTAATTATTTAAGGTCTATGTAAATATTTTGAAATATCCCATATTTCAAATTCCATCAATATATATCCTATATTTATTCAGACATCTGAAAAAAGAACACAAACTCCACCATAGGGAAAAATCACAATTTCATTTATCTCAAAGGACATCAAAAAGTAGCTACAGTTTTGTTACATAGCACATTATAACCCCAGCATATGACCTAAGTGCAAGGTGTGATAAGGTGATAGAATCTTGGAGAGACTCGACCAACATTTCCCAAGTGGTGATTTCTATTAGAATGAACTTCTCAAGAAGGCGATTTCGTTCCAGTTTCACAAGATGAAGTTCAGCTTGGGTTTGGTCCAGAGCAAAGCACAGTGGTGCTACCTCCTTCTCAAGTTCCGTCTGATAGGCTTCGATCGGCCCGTGATTACTGGATGAGGACATCGATTCATATTTCTATAATAATTGACCAAGGTCACTCATATTTATATACCATAATCTCAACATTTAGTTTCCAACGGTCACATTTACCAATGGTCATATAACGGTCAAAACCCAACAGTCCCATTTTAATTATACTCATTTTATTAGATGAAATAGTCTTGTTGAGTATAAAACAAAATAACAAAAAAATTTAGGAAACCAAATTTATTGAAAATTTTGGGTTGTTACATTCTTCACCCATTAAGAAATTGTGTCCTCGCAATTTTAAAATTGGGCTTGGAATATTCATTGAAAGTCCCACATCGGTAAAAGAGTTTGTACAACTATCACTTCAAAATAAAGAAAGAGAAGTACAAAGGTCACCTGAGTTAACTGATATTAGGATTCCATGTACGAAAAAATGGATATGGATGTAAAAAAACAAAGGGTCATGTTCTGATGAAGAGTGATAGAAAACTTGATTAGGAGAATATTAACAACCAGAAAATCACAAACCTATGATGTGTTAAATGATCATTGATCACCCAGTAGGAAATGTAAACCAAAAATATATTTTTTTACATTCCTTTTCATAATTTTTTAGGAATTAATTTACTACATAGAATAAAAACATATGGATATTTACTTAACTTCATGTAGCATTTCATCATTTAATTAGTTTCTACCAAGAATAATCTTTTCTCCAACCAAAGAGCATTCAAAAAGACTTGGTCTCCTCAAAAGCACAAGAATAATCTTCTAGAGTATCACATAATTCACAAAATATTAAATATCAATTTATTCTATCTTTAAACATTTTCCGAAAAATAGAAATGGTAAGACAAAACAACTATTCAAAAAGAAAGAACCCCATTTGTAGGGAAACAACTTTCAATCTTCAAAATCCCATGGTACTACCCAATGTTCATCATAGACCATTCCATATTAAATGTCCTTAAAATTATTTATAATAAACCAAACTAAGATTGAATCCCAAATATAAGAAGGATTTGATAACATATTCTTCCAAGATAAACATTATCGTTCATCTCCAAACAACATCAACCACTCTTAACATCTTATAACAAAAGTAACTGAACTAATCAAAATTTTCCCAATATAGGTTAATCATTTCCATAAATAACCTAAATTACCATACGTTCACCTTAAATTCATAGAATCTTAAATATAAAATTCGAAATTTACTTATCAAAGAAAATACCGTACTAATCTATTTACCTTGATCATATAGTGTTCCCAAATTTGTGAACGTCTTCCAAAATAATATTCATCTTTTAATCCACTAATGTTTTTTTCAATAAGAACAGCTTCACAACATCAACATGGGATACATAACAATAGAATTTTTCATTAATGATTTAAAACCATCTTAGGTAGTGACTCGATGTTCTTAGAAAACATTAAATATATACTCATAGAGCATGAACTAAAATACAACATGACATAGTTAATTATTGGGAAGAAGATACTTGTACATCAGTCATAATGATCCATCTCAGCATAAGATTTCATTGTTCCCTTGTCCATGTAGATTTTTGATGCTCATCAGGCTTCTCATCCCTTCTACGAGAGCATTGCCTTGGATAATGTCCAAATTCTCCACATTTACGACATTGAATATTATAAGGTACATTAGATTGAACCTTATCTCCATTCATCACATTATAAATTTTGTTAAAGCAATTGGATACCTTATTCCCTATCATCCCACACTTAAAACATCTCGTGGTTACTTTGTGACATTTTCCTTGGTGCCTTTTTTCAAACATTTTTCAGAATGGAAATTGGGTCTTCTTTCCCTTATCACCATTATCAGATGAACATCCTTGAGACATCATCTTCCTATTCCTGTATGAATTTGGGTGTTCCACTAGGTACCAATTATTAATTGTAATTTTTGATAGCTGGTTATAGAATAATCACAATATCTTCAACCTGATCCCTCTTTGTCTCTGTCATTTTAATAGGGCAATCGTCACATTTCCTCTACCATTGGTTGTTCGGAAATTTTCTTCTATTTCCTTCCATTAAATAATAAATGAATGTATAATTATGGGGCTTAAATACATAGCCAATAATCATGAAAATGAAACTTTAATCTTAGAAGGATAAACTTGTAAAAGAAAAGTATATCCTAACTTGTGGTCCACTAGGATCCAATCTAGGTTATCCATGATCATATATTCTTATGTGAAACTTTATTTTATTTTATCTTTATTCATTTAATAATCTTTTATACTAAGCTTATTAATTTACCAAAGCATATCCCCCGTGTGTGTCAAACCAAGAGTGTAACAAGGCCCATTGCGATGCACCAGGTTACCTTGGGTCATGCCCGAAACACCGTGTCATAGTTTTCACTATTAGTTACATATGTGCCAGAGCCACCTCTACTTGTTCGTATCTAGATAGGAATTTATTTGTTTGGAAACCACTTACTCAATACTTCACTGAAATACCAGGATGTTTTCCTATATTTAATATTTTCATTAAGATACCATGTAAAGTTTTCAAATCCTAATTTCCACAAATAACTAAACCATCCTCTGATTCCAACTATAACAACCCATCTTTTTATCACAAAAATATTCATTACATTATACAAAACTGGGGATCTTTATGGTTTAGTGTCTTGGAATCCAGGAACGTAATACATGAAAATATAAACAAAATTTTCATTACAAAAACTTGAAAGGATTATTCATTTGTTCATACTATGTTCATTACATCTTCTCATTACCTGATAACATACATCAAAGGAAAGGGTGAGCAGAAGGCCCAATAAGGGAAATAAGGGAAACATTTTACATGTGAACTTGAGATACATCAAAAAAGTCAGGATAAATAACATTAAGGCATGGGAAAGAGATCATGAGGCATATAATAATGAAAAGAAAATGATTCATAACATGAATATGTGGCTAAAACATTTAACATAGATAATAATTTTCGTATCACCATGGTCCACCCCCAATGTTTCATTAAAATTTTACCAAGGTTATTCACCATGGTATCGTTAAAATGGTCATCTATAGAGATTAAGTCTTTACCCAATGCATTGGAGCACTATCAGGGCCCACCCTTAATTAGTCTTTATAATCATGTGAGCCACATATATCATCATCAAAAATATCATAAATAATCCAAATAGCATAAAATAAATGGGTTTCATATCATAATCATATCATTTTAAAAACATCTTTAATGACATGATCTTTATGTAACTTTAAACCCACGGAAAAGGAAAAGCGAGTTTCATGTTTGTAAATAACAGAATTAAAATAGAAAATTTTGATATATATTTAAATACCTCTATATAAGAAAGATATTTGAGTATTCACTAAATAAAATAAATGAATTTGAGAAAATGGGAGAGACATTTTGAGACGAAAATTCTGTAGCATAACGGCTATGTTACATAGGTTTAGAAAATATTGAAATGAGAGGGGAAATGGGTCACCCACTCATAAATGATCCATAAAACAGTATAGGGACATAATATAAAGGATATAAGAACATGTAAATGAAATTTCAAATGCATACCATATGAAATGAATAACATGGAAGGAAGACAACAATAAAATTTCTCTTATGAAATTTCGGCAACCTAACGGCGTCACTTAAAACATAAAAAAATGAATAGATGAGATAATATAGGGTCTCTTATAATATATAAATAAAATAAAAGTATTATGGATATATATATATAATAACCCAACATAATAAAAAGTATCTTTAGAGACTTGACAATAAAATCAAACTAGAAAATGAGATGGGTGAATGAATCCCTTATAAAAAATTCAGCAGCCTAGCGACACCACCTAAAAATTGTTAAAATAAATTGAAGAGAGTTAGAGGTGGTCTATAATCATATAAGGATAAAAATTAATTTATGGTGAATATAAAAGAACATCCTCCAACATAAGAACATGGATCATAAAATAAATGACAAAAAAGATAGTACATGAAAAGGAAGAGAGAGGTAGGATCCCTTACCATAAAACGTGACTCTTAAAACACGAAGGTCGGGACCTTGAGGGATTGGGGGAAACTTAGGAGGACTACTTGGGAGGTAATGAGACCGGTTCATCGATGAGTAGGAGTTGTGAGTGAAAAATAAATGAAGAGAGGCTGGGTATTTATAGGGAAAGGGAGGTGATACTTTAATAATTCCAAAGGACACCTCACAAGTTGTTTTCAAAAAACCATGGGCTTTCAATGCTTCGTTCCCATGGTGTTTGGACACATGGGACCCATCATACAAAACTTCATCCCATTTGGTCGACAAAACCTCAAATAAAAACTCATGACATCATCATGATGTAGTCATGATGTCATTAAACATACCAAAACTCAAAAACTGTATTTTCACTATTCACTGAAAATTCAACTTTCTCAGAAAAAACCCTAAATTTATCCTCAAACAAATATTGATTCTCTGATTTCAAAATTTAACCCCATTTTATGAAAATAATTTTCTAAATATTTTAAATTTAATTTTTAAATAAAAAACACTATTCACCTAAAAAACTAATACTTGAACAATTATTTCTGAAACAGTTATTTTACTATATTATTGAATCACATTATTTAATCAAGGTGCCTAAATTATATTAATACTTTTTTAAGTAAAATTAATAATCCATTTGGTCACAATACTAATTATAATAATGAAATCACTATTCATAATTTACTATTCACCAAAAATTAAGTTGCTCTTATTAGTCTCTAAATTTCATACTAAACACATTTCTAGAAGACCATTTTTTGATAATCATTACAAATAATTTATTATTTAAGGTCTACATAAATATTTTAAAATATCCCCTTTTCCAAAATTCATCAGTATAAATCATATTTTTATTTGGACATACGAAAAAAGAACACAAACTCCACCATAGAGAGAAATCCGAATATTATTTATCTTAAAGGACATCACAAAGTAGCTAATGTATCGTTATATAGAACATTATAACCCCTACATAGGACCTAAGTGTATGGTGTGCTAAGGTGATAGAATATTGCAACAACTCGGCTAATATTTCCCAAGTGGTGATTTCTATCAGCTTGAACTTATCACGAAGGCGATTAAGTTCCAGTTTCACATGATGATGTTTGGCTTGGGTTTGGTCCTGAGCAAAGCCCCGTGGTGCTACCTCTTTCCCATGTTCCATAAGATGGGATTCGATCAACCTGACACTGCTTGAGGAGGCCATCAAATCTTCTTTCTATAATAATTAACCAAGATCACTCTTATTTATAGACCATAATCTCAACATTTAGTTTCCAATAGTCACATTTACCAATGGTCATATATCGGTCAAAATCCAAGAGTCCCATTTTAATTATACTCATTTTATTAGATGAAATAGTTTTGTTGAGTATAAAATAAAATAACAATCAAAATTAGGAAACAATATTTATTGAAAATTTCGGGTCGTTACATTCTTCACCCCTTATGAAATTGGGTCCTCGGAATATTGAAATTGGGCATGGAAACTTCATTGAAGTTCACACATTGGAAAAAGGGTTAGTAAAACTATCACTTTAAAATAATGAAAGAGAAGTACAAAGGTCACCTAAGAAAACACATATTAGAATTCCATGTAGGAAAACATGGATATGGATGTAAAAAAACCAAGGGACATGTTCTGGTGGACAGTGATAGAAAACCTGATTAGGATAAAGTTAAGAATAAGAAAATCACAAACATATGATGTGTTAAACGATCATTGATCACCCAGTAGGAAACATATAAAAACAACATTTTTTTTACATTCCTTTTCATAATTTTTTAGGAATTCATTTACTACATATAATTAAAACATAAAGAAATTTACTTACCATAAAGAAGTGTTTCATCCTTTAATAAGTTTATACCAAGAATACACAAGAATAATCTTCTAGAGAATGACATAATCCTCAAAATATTAACTAGTTATTTCTTCTATCTTTAAACATTATCCCAAAAATAAAATGGTAAGACAAAACAACTATTCAAAATGAAATAACCCCATTGGTAGGGAAACTAATTTTAATATTCAAAATCCCACGGTACTACACAATGTTCATCATAGACCATTCCATAAATAAATGTCCCAAAAATTCTTTAAAATAAACCAAACTAAGATTGAAACCCAAATATAATAATTATTTGATAACATAATCTTCCAAGATAAACATTATCGTTCATCTCCAAACAACATCAACAACTCTTAACGTCTTATAACAAAAGTAAATGACCTAATCAAAATTTTCCCAAGATAGGTTAATCATTTCCATAAGTAACCTAAATTACCATAAGTTCACCTTAAATTCATAGAATCATAAATATACAAGTCATAATTTACTTCTCAAAGAAAATATTGTACTAATCTATTTACCTTTATCATATAGGGTTCCCAAATTACTTTACATCTTCCAAAATAATATTAATATTTTAATCCCCTAATATTTTTTTTCAAGAAGAAAAGCTTCTCAACATCAACATGTGATACATAACAATAGATTTTTTCCTTAATTATATAAAACCATTTTATATAGTGACTCGATGTTCATAAAAAACATCAAATATATGCTCATAGAGCATGAACTAATATGCAACATGACATAGATAATTATTGGGATGAATTTATATGTACTTCAGTCATCATGATCCATCTCAGCATAGGACATTCATTGTTCCCTAGTCCATGAAGATTGTCGATGCTCATCATGATTCTCATCCCTAATAAGAGATGATTGCCTTGGATAATTTCTAACTTCTCCACATTTACGACATTGAATAGTATATGGCACATTAGATTAAACCTTATCACCATTCATCACATTATCTATTTTTTAAAGCAATTGGATACTTTGTTCCCTATCATCTTACACTTAAAACTTCTCCTGGTTCCTTTGTGACATTTTCCTTGGTGCCACTTTCAAAAAAGTTTTCACAAAGGAAACTGGGTCTTCATTACCTCATCAACTTTATCAGATGAACATCTTTGAGACTTCATCTTCCTTTTCTTGGATGCATTTGGGCATTCAACTAGGTACCAATTATTAATTGTGATTTTTGATAGCTGGTTATGGAATAATCCCAATATGTTCAACTTGATCCCTCATTGTATTTATCATTTTAATAAGGCAATCATCACATTTCCTATCACATTTGTTGTTGGGAATTGTTCTTCTATTTCCCGCCATTAACTAAGAAAATAAAGTATAATTATGGGGCTTAAATACATAGAAAATAATCATTAAAATGAAAATTTAATCATAGAAGGATTAACTTTTAGAAGAAATGTATATCCTAACATGTGACCCCCTGTGTTCCAATCTAGGTTTTCCATGATCATATTTTCTTATGTGAAAATTTATTTTATTTTATCTTTATTCCTTTAATAATGGATTATACTATGCTTATGAATTTACCAAAGAATATCCCCCGGGAGTGTCAAATCAAGAGTGCAACAAGGCTGATTTTCATGCACCAGGTTACCCGGGGTCAAGCCCGAAAAACCTTGTCAGAGTTTTCTCTCCTAGGTACATCTTTTCTAGAGCCACCTCTACTTGTTCGTATCCAGATAGGAATTTATTTTTTTGGAAACCACTTACTCAATACTCCACCAAAATACAAGGATATTTTTCCTGTTTTTAATATTTTCATTAATAAACCATGAAATGTTTTCAAATACTAATTTTCACAAATAACTAAACCGTCATCTTATTCCAAAAATAACAACCCATATTTTTATCACAAAAATATTCATTACATTATACAAAACCGAGGATCTTTATGGTTTAGTGTCTTGGAAACCAGGACCTTAATACATGAAATTATAAATAAAAATTCTTCTTAAACACATGAAAGGATTATTCATTTGTTCATAATATGTTAATTACTACTTCTCATAACCTGGGAACATACATAAAAGGAAACGGTGAGTGGAAGGCACAGTAAGGGAAACAAGGGAAACATTTTACATGTGGACTTGAGATACATAAAAAAAGTCATGATAAATAACTTTAAGGCATGAGAAAAATATCATGAGGAATATCATAATGAGAAGAAGATGATTCATAACATGAAGATATGGATACAACATTTAACTTAGATTATCATTTCTGTATCACCATGGTCCATCCCCAAGGTTGCATTAAAAAATTTCCAAGATTATTCACCAAAGTATCGTCAAAATGGTCATCTCTAGAGATTAAGTCTTTACCCCATGCAATGGAGTGCTATCATGGACCAACCTAAATTTTTATTTATTATCATATGAGAGACATATATAATCATAAAAAATATCATAAATAACCCATATAGCATAAAATAAATGGGTTTCATATTATCATTATAACATTTTAAAAACATCATTAAAGACATGATCTTTATGTCACTTTAAACCCACAGAAAACGAAAGTGTGTTTCATATTTGTAAATCCCATAATTAAAATAGAACATTTTGATATATATGTTAATACCCCTATAGAATAAAGATCTTTGAGTGTTGACTAAATAAAATTAATGAATTTTAGAAACAGAGAGAGAGATTTTGAGACGAAAGTTCTACAGCCTAACGACTATGTTACAGGGGTTTTGAAAATATTGAAAAGAGAGGGCACTTGGGTCACCCACTCATAAATGATCCATAATACAGTAGAGGGAATTAATGTAAAGTATATAAGAACATGTTAATGAAATTTTAAAGACATACCATATGAAATTAATAACATGGAAGGAAGACAAAAATAAGATTTCTCTTATGAAAATTTGGCAAACTAACGGCGTCACTTAAAACATCAAAAAATGAATTGATGAGATAAAATAGGGTCTCTAATCATATGAAAATAAAATAACAGTATTATATATATATATATATATATATTATACCACAAAATAATAAAAATTAAATTGAAAAACTTGACATGAAAATAGAACTTGAAAATTATAAGGGTGAATGAATCCCTTATAAAAAATTCAGCAGCCTAACGACGCCACTTAAAAATTATTAAAATAAATTGAAGAGAGTAAGATGGGGTATATCATACTATAAAGATAAAAATTAATTTAAGATTAATATAAAAGAACATCATAAAACCTAAGAACCTGGATCATAAAATAAATGACATAAAAGAGAGTACTTGAAAAGAAAGAGAGAGGTAGGATCCCTTACCTTAAAACGTGACTCTTAAAACACGAAGGTCGGGACCTTGAGGGATTAGGAGAACCTTGGGAGGACTCCTTCGGAAGTAATGAGACCAGTGAATTATTTAGGGGGATTTAGGAGTGAAAAATAATGGAAGAGAGGGTGGGTATTTATAGGGAATGCGAGGTGATGCTTTAATAATTCCAAAGTACACCACACAAATGGTTTTCACAAAACCATGGGATTTCCATGGGTTTTTTCCATGGTGTTTGGCCACATGGGACACCTCATTAAATAATTCATCCCCTTTGGTCGACCAAACCTTAAAAAAAACTCATGACATCATCATGATACAGTCATGATGTCATTAAACATACTGAAAATAAAAAACTGTATTTTCAATTTTCATAGAAAATTCATCTTTCACAGAAAAAACCCAAAATTTCACCATTACCAAATATTGATGCTCTGATTTCATAAACGAACTAAATTTTATGAAATTAATTTTATAGATATTTTTAATTTAAATTTTAAATAAAAAACACTATTCACTCGAAAAAAACTAATACTTAACCAATAATTTCCGAAACAATTATTTACCTATTTTATTGAATCCCATTACTTAATCAAGGGGATTAAATTATATTAATAATTTATTTAAGTAAGATTACAAAACCATTTTCTCACAATACTAATCCTAAGAGTGAAATCACTATTCATGACTTAGTATTCATTAAAAATTAAGTTGTTCTTATTATACTATAAATTTCTTATTGAACACATTTCCGGAAGACCATTTTTTGAAAATCATTACACAACATTAATTAATTGTGGTTTACATAAATATTTTAAAATATCCCCTTTTCCAAAATTCTTCAATATACATCCTATATTTATTTGGACATCGGAAAAAAGAACACAAACTCCACCATAGGGAGAAATCAAAATTTTAATTACCTCATAGGATATCACAATGTAGCTATGGTCTCGTTACATTGCACCTTATAACCCTAGAATAGAACATAATTGTAAGGTGCGTTAAAGTGATATAATCTTGGGGGGGATCTACCAACATTGACCGAGACATGATTTCTATCAGCTTGAACTTCTCACGAAGACGATTCCGTTCCAGTATCACACGATGAAGATCGGCTTGTGTTTGGTCTAGAGAAAATCCCAGTGGTGCTATGTCCTTCCCATGTTCTGTCAGAAGGGCTTAGATCGGCCCGAGACTACTGGATGAGGCCATAGAATCTTCTATCTATAAGAATTAACCAAGACCACTCGTATTTATAGACCATAATCGCTACATTTATTTTCCAATGGTCACATTGAAAAATGACCATATAACGGTGGAAACCCAACTGTATGATTTTAATTATACTCATTTTATTAGATGAAATAGTTTTGGTGAGTATAAAATAAAATAACACACAATATTAGGGAAAAAATGTATTCCAAATTTCGGGTCGTTATATAAAGCATCTGTATATTGTAAACATATTTTTAATTCTTCATAACATTTGTGACGTATGCAATGGTAGTGGTCACAACATTGGAACATGCTCGTATCAACATTTATAGAATGAAGTTAATAAAATAAGATCACAAAATCATACATGGAATGAAGAAGAAACCTTAGAAATATATCATAAGAATGTTGTGGACAGAAATCCACCCATTAAGGCACCAAAGAAGAATGGTGAGAAAAACATGAATTCTAAATCCAATAATTTGAAGGGTAGTGAATCCAAAAGAACTACTAAGGGGGATGAAACTGAGAAGAAACCATGTGGATGATCCAAACTTGCACCTATAGTTCCTAATGACTTCATAGTTATCTGGCCTAAAGATTTTGAATGAATGTGGAAAATTGAAGATGCATATTATAAAGATAGAAAAAAATGGAAAGAAAATATTCTACATGATGGAGAAAATTTTCATGAAGGTTTAATAAGAAAATGAAACTCTATAGTTAAATTAGTTCTTTTTTAGAGATGTATGATATATGGGCTCATTGCAAAATATTGTTTAAACTTACTACCATTACAAGAAGAAGGCCTCAAGAGGTGAAATGATGTATAATTTATAAAGGATATTAAGAAGAAATAATCTCCACACAAATTAGAAGAGGATATGAAGAGATCCATGTTGCCTAAACATAAATCAAAACAGATGTTTAGATGTGAAATAATCAAGACTAGTGAAAATGAATCAATTTGGTTGACAAGATCATCTCAATCTTGCTATTAATATTAATCATCTAAGGATAATCCATCGTATTCCCTTAATCATTGAGTATTGAATTTTTTTCATATAATTCACTTATTTTAATGTGAAGCATGTTCTTAGGGGGTTAACCTGAGAAGTCGTAAGTGTTTTCAATTCATGATAGCTAATATGAACCAATCCCAATCCTTGAATTATTCCTAAATTGACATTTAAATACTATTATGATGGAGAATCATCCTTGATAATGTTTAAGAATTGGATTTACTATTTTGGATATCTAGGATCAATAATATTCTATCTTGTTTTGATCTTATTTCTTAGTATTTTGAATGAAAAATGTTATATAAGATCATCCTTGGTGAAGTTGAGAAAGTTGTCCAATATGGACTATCATAAGTTCAAGAACCATTATATAGAATTCTCCATAATATAATTCCATTAAATAAATTCTTGATGCAATCATCCCTTATAAAGATAATGAAAACTTATTCCCATGAGGGGAGACAAATGAATAAGATTCTATAATTATTATTTTTATTAGTATCAAATTTGATTATTCAAGAAATTTCATGAAGATCATATCATTAGAAAAGGTATGTCTCTATTAATGTATCATCATAGATTATCAAAAATAAAAATAATTACAATGGGGTAGAAATTAAGTTAATAAATTTCTTATGAAATGTGGAGTTCCCCCATGGTCATTTATCCAATATATTGCACTTGAATATTTTATATATATTTTTTGAAGTGAGTACAAGAGTTTCAGGTTGATTGTTCTTAAAAAAAATTATCTAATATTCAATAATTTCTTCCTAGAATGAATTTGAATATTATAAAAGGAATGTACATAATTTATCATTTCATAAGGTATCATGTTCAGTTGGTAATGGATTGATTTTTTGTCTATGTAAAATCCACTTGTTTTCTACCCCGAGTACAACTCATGTAGAATTAGAGTGAAATAATGGATGAAACATTGCTTAAGTATGGTCTAATACCCTTTTTCCCATGAACTTTGTATTTCTTTTCAACAATGGGGAGATAGTGTGAAATTAATGTTTAAAATGTAAAGGGGAGATAGAATATAATAGCTACAAATATTAACACGTTTATATTGAAATAACTTTGAAGGTATTTTGAACAATACAAAGGGAGAGTTTTGAAGATAAAACATTTTTAGGGATTTTATTTTTTGTCAAGTGATTTTCATTGAAAGACAATGATGACCAATGAAATAGGAAGTTTTCATTGATTTTAATATGATGAAGAAGTTCCAAAGTTAATTGAACTTGGATAAGGTCCTCATGTATTGAAAATCAATGAAACATGTGAATATTCTGAAGACTTTGAGTTTCATGGTGATTCATGTAGAATTGTTTTGGATTCCTTCATGGGGATTCCTAGATAATTTTTATGGATTAGATCATCATGAATCCTGGATAATTGTAACAGATTCATATCATTGTATGACATGTTTGATAAATTCTCCATGTTTTTAACTCTGATGACTGATGAACTGATACTAACTTCAAAATACATGTGTCATAAGTGACATATTTATAAAAAAAATAAGAATGTTGATTTTATGTTCTTTGTAATTTATATTACATAATTTATAGAAGAAGGGGAATTTAAGGTTATATAGTATTTTAAAGTTTAATGAGAACCATGAAAGTGTTAACTTTGGGAACATTGAGATTAAAGTTGTCAGGAATTATAAACACACCATATAATTAGTGCATGAATGGTTAAAGATGAAGAAATGGTTAGATTGATTTATATTTGAAGGTAAATTATGAAGGTATTGAAGAATTGTTATTGATTCATATCATTGGAAGTCATGCATGAAGAATTTTCTATGTTGTTAACATGGATGAATGATGAACTGATCTGAATTTCAAAATAAATGTGTCATAAGTGACACAATGTTACCATCTAATAAGAAGGATCATTTGATGTTATTTGGAATCTATATTCCAAAAAGTATATAAGAAGAGGTATTGAAGGTCTTGCAGTATTTTAATGTTTCCTAAGAACCATGTGAGTTATAACTTGAGGAACATTGATATTTTAGACAGCATAAAGGATAACCATTCCATATAATTAGTGCTTGATGGGTAATTGATGAAGAATATGTTAGATAGATTTATAATTGAAGAGAAATTATGAAAGGATTGAAGAATTATATACTATAGTTTCATGTGTGGAGGTGTCCAAGAATTACCTATTGAGTTCCATTAAATACTTGGTTTTTTCAATAAAAATGTTTTTTTGGTTTATTTCAAATGAATGTACAAATGATTACCCAGCCTCAACTAAGAGCTTATGCAGGACACTGGGTTGACCACGCCCAAAGGAGGCCATCCAGCCCAGCATGCCTTGGAAAAATGGAGTTCCTTGTGATAGCCCAGGGTAGTTCCGAAGGCTTGCATGATATGTTCCAATATCCCTCAATGATGTTGGATTAGAGGATGCATACATAACCGAAATAGAGCACTATCGGGGGAGAGGAGAATAATGATCCTCTCCCTGAAACACTTTATTTATATAGCATGGAGAAGAATATGCGAGCAAGTGATATATTTTTACACCCTCATAATTCATAACAAAGGGGGTATGTTCGACAAATATTTCTAGTTTCATGAATAAGAAATACAACTAACACAGAACTGGGGTGTAAACACCCTTTTCATTATTCAAAAAGATGAACTAGTTCGATGATGCTTACTGATTGAGCCATAATGCATGAGTTGTTTACACTCCTAGAATTTCATGAAGCTATTCCACATATAAACCAAACATGAATGCACTATGTATCTAGTTGACTCACAATATATTGAGAAGAAAAATCCTACACAGTTTATTTATGATAGGAGAACCAGATGTACTCCTAAGTACATACATGCAAGTGTAAGAATATGAACTCATATTGTTAGAGATTTCTTAGGAAAACAAGTGTATTAATTCACATACTATTGAAAAAAACGGTTTAAGAAAAACCAAACTATATTATTGTGTGAAGTGATAGAGAATGAAAGGAGGAGAAAGAAGCTTCATTTGTTTTTACATAAACAGTGAGCTGTATGTTCACTGTATGATCTTT
Organism: Viscum album; assembly: GCA_963277665.1. NCBI lineage: Eukaryota > Viridiplantae > Streptophyta > Magnoliopsida > Santalales > Viscaceae > Viscum > Viscum album. The sequence goes on along the minus strand of OY728151.1, from coordinate 1,585,804,061 downwards.
TTCGAATGATTTGAAAAATTAAAAAAACCATGAAAAAAAATTTTACTCAAAAAATACATAAAATGATAAAGTTAAAAATGGACATGGGACTTGCACATGAACCATGAATGTATTGAAATAATAATTCAAGAGGATTAGAATATGAGTTTATGAAATAATATTCTTAAAAGAAACTTCATCGGAGGAACATTTAAATTTAGTTGAACAAACATATTCTACACCAAGAAAAATAAAAGATAAATGATACTAAATTCACTATTGATATTATATAACAATGTTGAATAATTTAATTTTGATGATTCTAAGATGATATAACCTTCATTGATTTAACAATCATAATGGAATTTTGTGATTGTGGCAAGAATAATAAAAAGGGGACTGAGTGAGGTTCATTTATCACTGATAAAGAAATAGAATAGAGGAGAAGAAGATTTGGTGAGAAAATTGATATCGGTTGATTATAATTTGGGTTATAAGGAATTTATTATTAATTAGTTCAAAACACATTTATATTATTCTGACTAGTATAAGAGGATTATTGGGAATTGTTAAATTTTTTTGGGAATATGAAAGAAGAGTTACTTGCATGATGTTAAGCAAAAAACAATTTGGAGAAGAAGTTTATGGGAGCACAAAGAACTATGAGATCCAACATGTCTCAAAAGGTGGAAGATTCTATTGGTGTTATAGACCTTTATCAAAAAATTGTAGGTTGTCTTCATAGTTAGTATATAGATCTAGTTAAGAAATGTAAAACCTGTACTACCAATTGAATATAGTGTATTCCAAGTGAAAGAGTGTTTCCTACTTTCTATAACCACACATAAATGATTTTATTCTAGTGTATGTGTGTTGAGTATTATTTCCAAACCATTCTAAGGTCTAGCTACTCTTACTGAGTAGTGAACCTTGTAAAAATATTGCATGCCTATCTTTACTGCTTTAATATTATTTCATGTGAAGGGTAAAAGAGAATAAAAGAATTGAGATCTTGACTGGTCAAAGAGGTAAAGTTATGAAATGTGGAATTGGATTAAAAGGTCACCAACACCGATTCACCCCCCCCCCCCCCCCCACTCTCAGTTTAAGACATATCCCATACTAGTCCTTTCACATGTATTGAGTGACTTCTAGAATTCAATGATCAAGAGGTGTATCCATGTTTATAATTGGTGGTAAGTCATGATTGACAGATCATGAGATAGAGAGAGATATATATCCTCCGAGTGTCATAATATTTTGTGAGGTCAATGCATATTAAGATTTGATCCTCGATGTAGTGGCATTTCATCAATAGAAGGGTGATGTTTTTTCATAGATTGATCATTAAATCACGGAATCAGTGAGATAATTTTTAGTGAGATAGTGGAGATGTATCAGGGTTTTGTTTACAAAAATGTTTTTCTATGCTCTCATTTTTAATTCATGTTTGAGAATTACTAGGATTTCTTTGTACAATTTAATTTATAGTGTAAATTTCGAAATTAACTAGTGGTTTTTTAATCCTCTTCATTAGAGGGGTTTTCAACATTAAATATTTAACACCCCAGGAATTCATGGTATGCTTTTCTTTGAATAATACAATAGCGTGTGTTATATGAAACTTTGAGTTCTAACACACAACAACCAATCATACTAGCCGTTATGAATAGTAATACCCAAATTTTGAAATTTTATAGATTTTATCTTTCAAAATGAACATAATTTTTTGATTTGTAATATCGAATCTAGCTTAGAGTGAAATTTTTGTACTTTTCGGATATCTTTCATATTTTGATGAATAGTGAAAATTACTAAATTATAATTAAAAACAACTTTTTAAATCAAATTAATTAATAGTGACAAATTATGAATTTGACTGGTTTTAATGTATATTTAAAATATATTTTTACCATTTAACACAATTTTTTTTGTTGGACATAATTCCCATTTTAACTAGACATATGTTAGTGTCAATCTTTTGATAGTTATAATTTCTTAAAAACACACTATTTGTTTTGACAACGATAATTAAATTAAATAAATTAATGCAACATATATTTTTAAAATTTGGTAAAATAGACATCATTTTTGAATTCATAATATCATATATATATTGGGCCGGATTTTTTTTATTTTTCTAAGAAACATCAATTTTTGATGAATAGTGAAAAAAACTGAGTTATTGGTTAAAAATGATTTTTTTTATTTAAATAAATATTTGTTTTATTTAAATGAATTTATGTCAAAATAAATACATAATACTTATATAAGATTATTGTAATTCATAGAATTCAGTTTTAATAATTTTAGATATATAAAAATTTTGTTGAACTTTTCGACGTCTTTTACCCACCACCTAGGAAAATTTGAAAATTCCCATAAAACGTATTTTTACCTATTGTGTGAGTTGAATTGCGAAAATACTAGAGACAAGGTTAATATCAAAGAGTAAAATGTGGTTCAATGAGATGAAAATAATTTTTGGTGAATAGTAACTTTTTACTTTTATTTACCACGGTTAAAAGTAAATAGGGTAATTAAGGGTACAAATGATATTAATATTACCCTAACACATGTCCTAATTCTAATGGAAAAGTTTATCACGACCAAAAACAACCTTAGGAATAAAATATTATCATTTAGGTCCACATGTATTAGATTAGGACATTTATTATTATTTAATTCAAAAAAGAGTTAAATGAGTTAAAAACAAAGTTTAATAACTAAAACATTTTTAATATAGGGTTTTACATAAGATAAATTCGATTATAAATATTTATTCAAAATAAAAAATGATATCATACATAATGATATTTTATTTATAATTTTTAGAAATTAAATAAATAAATTTATTTATGACACAATGATGATGCAATAATTACCTTATTCATTAAAGAATCAAATAAATGGTTTTATAAAAATTAAAATAAATATAATTTCAAATAATTTATATATCCACGAATTTTCTAGGTGAATATGACATGTTAGAATAGATTCAATGTATTTTTTTGAAGTAATAATATTTTTATTATTTAAACAAAAAAGAAATACCAAATGCTGTCAAAATTGACATAAAATAGTTTTTAAAACAAATATTATATTATTAATTGATATAATGGTCCTAAATATCTAAGGTTTAGACAAAAGACATAAATAATAATATATGTGACATTAATGAACCAATTGGGGTTCGATTGCCAGTATATATTAAGTTTATTAACCATATATTGTAAGAATACCAGAAGACACGGTAAAAGATAAATTATTTAACTTAGAGTTAAATCTAAATGATAAGGTTAAAATGGTAACCTAAACATGACTAAAATCTATTTGTTGAGTTTTTTTCGAAATATCCCCACTATATATTTTAAATCATCATCTTTTGAGCCATTAAAAACTGAATATGAATTTATTATAAAATAATATTTTATGTTTTTCCTAAGGGCCCCTCACCTCTCTTATAAAAGGTCACTCCCCCTTCTATCTAATTCACAACATCTAAGCCATTTGGCTCTGCCAAACCCTTCCCAAATACCCTCTCAACTATCCTCCCTTCATCCTAGAGCCTTAGATTAACAGAAAGGAAACCTATGGAGCCCTTTTGATCAAATCAAAAGGAAAAACCCGAAGAAGGGGTAATGATTTCACCACCCACTTTCAAATTACTTTCTTCTTCCACTTCATTTTTATTTTTTGTTTCTCTTATAAAATAATAAATCCAGTACATTATATATTTTGTGATATTATTATAATTATGGTACAACCAAATTAATTATTCTATCCACCCTTTGAATGACATGTTACCATACGTGTGTGTGTATGGCTTACCATCTCCACGTCGTGGTGTAATTGTTATTCAATACATTATTATTTTGATGGGTATAATAATGATGTGTATTTGATAAATATAACATGATAAGGATTACTTATATATTATATAACATACAATTATATATTATATTAATATAAAAAGAATTATATTTTCGCTCGTGCGTATGTACGGATTACCGTCTCCACGACGCGATGAGATTCATTTCCAAGGTCATCATTCATCAAAAATTATAAAAATATATATTACTAATAAGTATGTAATATATGACATAATAATGATACTTTAAATATATATATTTATATTTAAAAGTATTTATTTACTTACATATATCTAATTCACTTACTTCCGTTCAATATTATATAAAAACTGAAACAACGTTTATGCGTACGTACGAACTACCGTCTACATAAACGGAGTTTTCCATTTCATATATACGTCTATTAAAACTTTTTATATTATAAATATATATGATAAATAAATCATTTTTTATATTTTGGAAGTATTTAAATCATGATCTACGTTTTACAATCAAGAGTAACAAGTTAAAACACGTACGATAAAGAAAGCAATTATTACCCGAAATATTAATATAACATGGAAATTAATACTAAATTGCTAGTATAAATTCATAAATGAATAATTTATGATATCATATATATTAATATGGTTCTGTTATAATTTAATAAAATACTATAGTCTTTATATAGTAGGATAAATGTACCCTCGAATAAAGGAATGTGCAAGGTATGGTGTTTTCATCTCACTCCTTATTCCCATGAGATTCATGCCATATTGCCACTATAATCTTTTTTGTGGTGTACGTACTGACCATAATTGTATTATTTGTGTAATAAACATTAATTTATATTTATTAACATATTCATTGTATGATACCTATTTCATGGGTTGTATGTTTTGTAAGTTACCAAATTGGTAAGGGTTAATTTCACAATCTATTTATTATCTGATGTTGCTTTTACATAAGTATCTACTGGGACATATTTATTATCCATGTCCATGTTTTATGAAGGAGTTTTCAATGGGATTATTTTAAGGTAATTTTTACTAAGACATCATTTCAAATGTTTTAAATATTTATTCTTTTAAATCTTTCACATTAATGTTCATGTCTTCAAAATGGTTTTATGGATTTATTTATATGGACATGAATGTTTTTAAAAATGTTAATTCCTTTCAATAGTTTCAATGTGGTATGGGATACTTCGATTAAAAAATGTCTTTAAATGATTATTTTCTAAATTGTGTGACTTTTAAATGTTTTTGCGAAAAAGGGGTATTTCTCTCAAAGAGTTTTACAAATCATTCTCATCGATGTCAACATCCTTTGAAAAAATTTACACTTCTTAGATGTTGATTTATTATGATACAAATCATCCATATTGTATTTAAGTTTTTGTGATATGTTTGAATATGGATGAGTTATTTTTATTCCATTAATGGTTTATGATTAATGTTTTGGAGTATCGTATGCTAGTTTTAATACGAATTTTAATGTTATATTTCATCCTCTTCTTAAGATGAATGTGTTGGACTAGTATGTTCCGGGTTGGGGTCTGGTTATAGCAGACCCTCCAAGTTGGTGTCCGGTTATTAGAGGCACTTCGGGTTGGTGTCCGGTTATTAGAGGCACTCTGGGTTGGTGTCCAGTTATTAGAGGCACTCCGGGTTGGTGTCCGGTTATTAGAGGCACTCCAGGATGGTGTCCAACTTTTAGAGGCACTCCGGTTTGGTGTCCGGTTTTTAAAGTCACTCCAGGTTACTGTCCGGTTTTTAGAGGCACTCCGGGATGGAGTACGGTTACATAGGCTCTCCGGGTTGGGTTCCGGTTATAGTTATCCCTTAGGTATTGGCACAAGGCCTTGACACAGAAATTAATGTTCTGCATTATCCATTCCATCGTTATGAAAGTGGTTAGTGATATTTCATGTTATTATTCGACTAGTAGAATATCCATGTGAATAAGTAAATGGAATTACTTCATTTTATTTTTTCCATTTTATGCTGATGTTCATGTTTAAAAGGCTTATGTTTTAGTTATACATTTCCTTAAATTTTTATTCATATTTATGAATTTGTCCTCTATATTTTTATCCTTACTGAGCATCTAAGCTCACCCCTTTCTGTGATTTATTTTCCCCAAGATTCCAAGAAGTGTATTATGATTGATATGAAGGGATAATCCAAGGGAATAATGGAATTCATAAAGTATTATATATGTTGTCTTATTATAAAGTGTAATTTAACATTCATGTATGTAATCTATTTTCCAAGACAGCTAAACTGATCAGTCATTCCGGACTTGATTCCTTGTAATCATGCTAATGTTTTAAAATAATGCACTGACTCTTGGTAACTGAAGTCAGGGAGTTACAGTTGGTATTAGAGGAAGTTTAGAAATAACCATGGAAACTAGATTTAGATAAACTCTGATTAGAGGACATATCCCTAAGCTAGACTTTCAGGATTAGTATAGAAGAACTTCCTAGAATTTTGGTATTGTAGAGATTTTGTGAGTTTTCCCAGAAATACATCCCTTTCAGGATACGAGTTGGTAGAGGCGGCTCTGGCATAGATGTATCTAAGGGTAAAACCCAAAAAACACCACTTTAAGCTAGACTCAAACGGGAACTGGTGCATGAAAACGAGCCTTGCTGCACTCTTGGTTATGACACTCCCGGGGGATATTCTTAGGATAATTCCCATTTTCATTATAAACCATTATGAAGGGATTATAAGTATATACTCACTCAAAGAAAACATTTTTATGATTATGGATTATATCCATAAAATGTTCAATTTACGTTAGATATTTTACAAGTTTGGAATTATTCATTGTAATACATAAACTGAACTATTGTATGTCATTGTATAGAAATTGTGCCGAGTAGAAGGAATGTGAACTCCAGCAATGCATATGATCAAAATATTAAGAAGGATCATATCTTCCACGGTATTAATCCAACATTTAGAATGGAAATAGTCTCTCATGTTTTCTAAACATATGAATAAATAGTATCATGTGTTAATAAGATAAGTAAATAATTCGATGAGTCCTTTGGATTTGATGGGAAGTAGGAGAAGAAAAGAATAAAAGGGAGAAATATGGATAAAGGGAAGATGGAAAAGAATAATTTTCCCATATGTGATAACTGTGGGAAGAAACACCCTGGAACTTTCCTAAAGGGAATGGGAGTTTTTTATAACTGTGGAGAAAAAGGAAATCAAGTACATGACTGCAAGGGTAAGTAAAAGGTTTCAAATGTACAATGCTTCATCTATAAAAAGTTTGGAAACTACAAAAACTAGTGTTCAAATCATCAGCGTATTCCCCAAATGATGTTATTGGATAATAATCAAGTTATGATACTACCACAGATGAAGAGGAATGACTAGTGTTCTTATGTTGTTAATTTGTAATTATTTCATCGAAGTGTTGTGTCAATGATGTACTGGAAAATAAATAAAGATTGTACTATAGTACTATTTCACTGAGGATTTGAGATTTTATAGTACTATGAAAAGTGACTCTACAAAGAGATTAACTTTTTGTAAATTACATGGTTGATGGAAAGATAAACCTTAATATGTTACAAATATTGAGGTACTGATTTTGTAATAAAATATGTTTGATTTGGGTAAATTATATTGGATATTCTTGACTACCTTGAAACTGATTAAATTTTTGAATATTCCATCATTTTTGGAGTTTAAAACATTTTCAGATGGATGAAGTATATCCAGTACTCTACAAGGAATAAGGGATCATGAATGTAATCAATAAGGTTTTATGATAATACAGGATGTTTCCGTGTTTTAAAAGAATACATGATGAAGGTATTCACGTGATATTACGGGGTAAAAAGGATCTACATTATGTTTACCTTTCCAATTAAAATATGGACTGAGAGTTTACATAAGTAATTTGGATATGTCTAAGGATGAAATGGTTTAAGTTTGAAAGGTCATTTTTTGTATTTTTATAAAAGGACAACATGCAGACTATGTGACGACCCATCGCGTCGGACAAAGCTGTGGGAATCGAACCCACAACCATAGTGAAATTGGGATTTATCACCTACCACTGGACTACGTGAATTTCTTGTATTGTATAATGTAGTTTTTTAAAGGGTATTATATTTGAATTATAAATTCATTATATTTGGAACCCTATACGATTAGGATAAATAGAGTATTTTTTAGTTGTATTGTGTTTTGGGGTGAAAGATGAGTTTGTGGTAGAAATTTATTAATGGATAAAACTCAAATTATAAAGTAATTATATATTCTTATGATTTTATACAATCTCATAAATAAATTCCTCAACATTAAGAAAAGGAACTAAGAAGAAAAATGTTGTCCTAGATGGTACCTTAGATCATCACAAATTTATGGCTTTGGGACTGTTGGCCTTTTCATTGCCATGTTCTCTACCAATCTCCATCATATATTGATTGTTATATTTCTCTTCCATATCTAAATTTTCCTATATGGAACCCTATTTTATGTTATTTTCTGTAACCATCATACTTACCACTCTTTATATAAAATAGAGGCCTCATTAATCAATTTTTCGATGTGGGCTTTCATCTATGATATTTTCAAATGGCAACCACATGTTTCCAGTACCAAGCATAAATTGTGAGGACACAATTTTTTGAAGGATGGGAGAATGTAACACCCCATTCTTTAATTTTATGCTTCTCTTTGAATAATACAATAGCGTGTGTTATATGCAACATCGAGTTCTAACACACCACAACCAATCATAATAGCCGTTAAGAATAGTAATACCCAATTTTTGAACTTTTATATATTTTATCATTGAAAACGAACTTACATTTTTGGATTCGAAATATTGAAATTATATTATTGTGACATTTTGGTACTTTTCGGATAACATTCATTTTTTGATGAATAGTGAAATTTACTAAATTTAATTAAATACAACTTTTTTAATCAAAATTATTAATAGTGATAAATGATGAATTTGAGTGGGTTTAAAGTATATTTAGAATATATTTTTACCATTTAAAATAATTTTGTTCATTAGACATAATTTCACCTTTAAACCGGTCATAAGTAAGTGTCAATCTTTTGATAGTTATTATTTCTTAAAAACACGCTATTTGTTTTGACAACGGGAATTAATTTAAATTTAATAATTCAAAATATATGTTTAGAATTTTGAAAAATAGACATCATTTTTGAATTCATAATATCAAATGTATCTTAAGCCGAATTTTTTGTAATTTTCTGAGAAAGATCAATTTTTGATGAATAGTGAAAAAACACTGAGTTATTAGTTAAAATCCATTTTTTATTTAAATAATTAATTATTTATTTTAAATTAATTTTTGTCAAAATAATTACATTATACTTATATAAGATCATTTAAATTAATAGGAGTCAGTTTATAATAATTTTAGATACATAAAAATTTAATTGAACTTTTCACCTTCTATTAACTACCTCCAAGGAGAATTTGAAAATTCCCATAAAACATAATTTTTCCGCTTTTGTGAGCTGAATTTTGAAAATAAAAGAGGCACAATTGATATCAAGGAGTAAAATTTGGTTCAATGAGATGAAAATAATTTTTGGTGAATAGTAAGTTTTTACATTTATTTACCACGGTTAAAAGTAGATAGGGTAATTAAGGGTAAAAATGATATTAATATTACCCTCACACATGTATTAATTCTATTGGACAAGTTTTTCTCAACCAAAAAAGGCTTTAGGAATAGAATATTATCATTTAGGTCCACTTGGACTATATTCGGACATTTATTATTATTTAATTCAAAAAAGAGTTAAAAGAGTTAAAAACAGTGTTTAATAACTAAAACATTTTTAAAATAGGGTATTACATAAGATAAATTAGATTATAAATATTCATTAGAAATCCAATAATATTTCATACATCATGGTATTATTTTTATAATTTTTAGACATTAAATAAATAAATTTATTTATGACGAAATGATGATGCAGTAATTACATTATTAATGAAAGAATCAAATAGATGGTATTATAAATATTAAAATAAATATAATTTCAAAGTTTTTATGACATCAACGAATTTTATAGGTGAACACGACATGTTTGGATATATTCAATGTTTTTTTTTATTAATAATATTGTTATTATTTTAACAAAAAACAAATACCAAATAGTGTCAAAATTGACATAAAATAGTTTTTAAAACAAATATTATATTATTAATTGATATAATGGTCCTAAAAATATAAGGATTGTCCAAAAGTTTTATATAATAATATATATGATAGTAATGAACCAATTGGGGTTCTATTGGTAGTATATAGTATGTTTATTAACCATATAGCGTAAGGATACAAGAAGATGCGGTAAAAGTTAAATTATTTAACTTAGAGTTAAATCTAAATGATAAGGTTAAAACGGTACCCTAAACTTGTTTGAAACATATTAATTGAGTTTTTTTCGACCTATACCCACCATAGACATTAAATAATCAACTTTGGATCCATTATAAACAGAATATTAATTTATTATAAAATAATATTTGATGTTTTTCCTAAGGTGCCCCTCACCCCTCTTATAAAAGGTCCATCCACCTTCTCTCTAATTCAAACCTTCTATTCTGTTTGGCTCGGCCAACCCCTGCCCAAATACCCTCTCAACTCTTCTCCCTGCAACCTAGAGGCTTTAGTTTGATCAGAAAGTCCTCATAAGGATCCCTTTTTATCAAATCAAAAGGAAGAACCCGAAGAAGAGGTAATGATTTCACCACCCTCTTTCAAGTTCCTTTCTTCTTCCACTTCCTTTTTCATTATTTTTTCCTTTATAACATAATAAATAGAGTATATTCTATATAATTCGATATTATTATAATTATTGTACAACCAAAATCATTATTCTATCCACCCTTTGAATGACATGTTACCATTCGTGCGTACATACGGCTTACCGTCTCTACGTCGTGGTGTAATTGTTATTCAATACATTATTATTTTGATAGGTAAAATAATAATGTTTATTTGATAAATATAACATGATAAGGATTATTTATATATTATATACCATCCAATTATATTTTATTTTAATATCAAAAGAATTATATTTTCACTTGTGCATACGTACGGATTACCGTCTCCACGACGCGATGAGATTCATTTCTAGGTTTACCATTCAAAGACGATTATAAAAATATATATTACTAATAAGTATGTAATATATGACATAATAATTCTACTGGAGATATATATATATTTTTATATAAGTATTTATGTACTTACATATATCTTATTCACTTACTTCCGTTCAATAGTATAAAAAAACGGAAACAGCGTTTATGCCTACTTACGGACTACCGTCTCTATAAACGGTGTTTTCCATTTCATATATACGTCTATTATAAATTTTTATATTCGAAATATATATGATAAATAAATCATGTTTTATATTCTCAATGTATTTAAATCTTTATCTAAATTATACAATCATGAGTAACAAGTTAAAACTTCTACGATAAAGAACGAAATTATTACCCGAAATATTAATATAACATGGAAATTATTATTAAATGGGTATTATAAAGTTATAAATGGATAATGTATGATATCATAAATATTAATATCGTTCTATTATAATTTAATAACATACTATAGAGTTTATATAGTTAGATAAACGTACCCTCGACTAAATAAAAGTGCAAGGTAAGGGTTTTTCATCTCACTCCTTATTCCCGTGAGATTCAAGCCATATTTCCACTATTTACTTTTGTGTGGTGTATTTACTGCCCATAGTTGTAATATTTTTGTAATAAAATTTAATTTATGTGTATTTAAATATTCATTGTATGATACCTCTTTCATGGGTTGCATTTTTTGTAAGTTACCAAATTGTTGAGGGTTAATTTCACAATCTCTTTATTATCCGAGGTTGTTTTTATGTATGTATCTACTAGGATATATTTATAACCCATTTCCATGGTTTATGAAAGAGTTTTCAAACTGATTCTTTTTATGTAATTTTTACAAAGACATCATTTCAATTGTTTTAAATATTTATTCTTCTAAATCTTTCTCATTAATGTACATGTCTTCAAAATGGGTTTTAAGGATTTATTTATATGGTCATGAATGTTTGTTAAAATGTTAATTCCTATAAAAAGATTCAAATAGGTATGGGACACTTTGACTGAAAAATTTCTTTAAATGACTTCTTTTCTAAATTGTGTGACTTTTAAATGTTTTTATGAAAAAGGGGTATTTCTCTCAAAGAGTTTTATAAATAATTTTCATCTATGTCAACATCCTTTGAATAAATTTACACTTGTTAGAAGTTGATTCGTTATGATACAAATCATCCATATTGTATTTAAGGTTTTGTGATATGTTTGACTGTGGATGAGTTATTTTTATTCCATTAATGGTTTATGATTAATGATTTGGAATTTCGTATGCTAGTTTTAATACGAATTTTTATGTTACATTTCATCCTCTTCATAAGAGAATGTGTTGGACTAGTATATTCCGGGTTGGGGTCCGGTTACAGCAGACCCTCTGGGTTGGTGTCCGGTTATTAGAGGAACTCCAGGTTGGTGTTCGGTTATAAGAGGCAATCCACGTTGGTGTCCGGTTATTAGAGGCACTCCAGGTTGGTTTCTGGTTATTAGAGGGACTCCGGGTTAGTGTTCGGTTATTAGAGGCACTCTGGGTTGGTGTCCAGTTATGAGAGGCACTCCGGGTTGGTGTCCATTTATTAGAGGCACTCCGAGTTGGAGTCCAGTTACAGAGTCTCTCCGGGTTGGGTTCCGGTTAAATTTATCCATTAGGTCTTGGCACGAGTCCTTGACACAGAAATTAAAGTTCGACATTATTCAATCCATCATTATAAAAGTGGTTAGTGATATTGGATGTGATTACTCGACTAGTATAATATCCATTTTAATAAGTACATGGAATTACTTCATTTTATTTTTTCCATATTATTTTGATGTTCATGTTTAAAAGGCTTTTGTTTTAGTTATACATTGCATTAAATTGTTATTCTTATTTATGAAAGTTTCCTCTATATTGTTATCCTTACTGAGCATCTGAGCTCACCCCTTTCTATGTTTTATTTTTCCCAGCCTTCCAAGAAGTGTATTGTGATTGATATGTAGGGTTAATCCAAGGTAATAATGGCGTTCATAATGGATAATATATGTTGTCTTGTTATAAAGTTTAATGTAACATTCATGTATGTAATCTATTTTCCAAGAGTGCTAAACTGATCGGTCCTTTGGGACTTGATTCCTTGTAATCATACCAGTGTATTAAAATAATGCACCAACTCTGTGTAACTGGGGTTGGGGCGATACAAAAAATATTGTGTTCTGATTTATTTATTCTCCTTTATATCACTTCTATCATGTTTCTCAAAAATATTTTCTCAAGCAGTTTTTTTCAGGAGATCGAGAATCTCCCCCAATAAGTTATATTAAAGGTGATTGTTCAGGCGTGCAATTTGTAGTGGGAATTTTAGATATTTTCAATAGGATCGATGGTTCATTAGGCATGCTAGGGTTTGAAAAATTGTATTTTGATAGAGGTGTTTCAGGTCTTACACATAATTATATTTTCAGAATGTGTTATTGGTGAAGAATTATTTCAAATTGAAGATTGAGTTGATGCGCTAGCTGCTCAGGATTATGTGTAGAGAGTGTAAATTTTTGTGGGTGTTCTAGATTGTTTCACAATCATAATCATGGGGGAGCTAGATATATTGGGTTTTGGTATTTTTCGATAGGACATTGCATATTCAGATATGGAGAAGATTTTAGTGTTTGGATTTTCTATAGGGGATGTCATGTTTCTGTCATAGTTACAAAAGGTAATTGTTATTTTTATATATAAGATAATGGTTGGTATTATGAAAATAGGTTTTCATTCCAAATGAATTTATGGGATGATATCTCCATTTATGGGGTGAAGGGGTTGATTTATAGGATAAAAACAATGGGTGTTTCCTAATTGGAGATAAGATTTTTCTTAAATTTCATATTTCTTTTTTCCTATCACGCAGATTAGGCTGAATGTGTTGCTCATGGATTGATACATCTTTTATATTTGTTTATATGAGATAAGTGTATGATTCCATACATGGATAAAACATGGTAATTTGGAAATCTGAGATATAATATTTTATATCTTATTTGTATTGGAAAAAGTAAATTGTGAAGGATTTAAATGGTGAAGCTATTGGTTGCGAACAAAGAGGGAGCTTCTCAAGATATAGTCCACTTGGATCATGGGGAAATTGGATGCCACATTTATGGTAGACCATATGGCAGATCAGTTATGGGGGATAAATAATCAATGCAGGATCTATGATGTGATGGGATGCCGTGTTTTCGGTTGCAAATACCATGCATAGAAAATGAACAAGTGCGAAGTAGGAAAAAAGTGAACAATGATTTGGGACAAGAATTGATAATATTCTTGACTAAAAGATGCCCATCTAGTGAATACTCTCTAAACATAGTTGTAAACAAAGCTTTGAATATCTCGTACCTCTTTTGTCTCACCTCCTCTTGATAGTGATCCTGATGGTGAGACATCAACAATATGCATGCATGTACTCGTATTTCTATTAATGATTATTTCACATTGATGATAGAATGAAACAATGAATATATATAGAATCATTCAAATTATTATCATAATATTTTAACTCTTCATCACTATCCTCATTTCCAGGCACCATAGGAAATGGTTCTTCCAACACATATAATTTCATTTTAAGGTGATGGATAACTCATAGGTGCATTTGCTACTATTATAAATTTGTGTCAGTGAAAGGGTTTTCTTTAACAAGTATATATGGAAATGATATGTTTAATTTCATTTTAATTTTGTTTCTAAAAAATTATATATGAATAATATTATTACTTTAACTGATAACTTTTAGACAAATAAATTAATTTTATATTTCTTAATCTCCCACTATTTTATCAAAAACTAATATCCCTCACCATTGGCTTTATAATATCCTCTTTCTTAGACATTAATGTGTTAAGGATCCTTATTTTCCTTCTCGTTACCCCAAAATGGGTTTTTCAAGAAACTTGAATGGTTTTGGGTAGTCATTTCAAATTCCAAATGCATTAACTCATTGTTCCTTATTCATCTGAGTGGACACCCCAATCCTGAAATCCTTAACTATATTTCCTCAATCGTTGCCTCCTAGTTATGACATTTCATTATTTGGTAGTCAACTCTTGGTGTGAAATAATTAAATTCATCCCATAACATCAAGTTAGAATTACATAATAATTCAAAACACCCCAACTTTGGATGATCAAGAACTCTGAAATGTGCTTTAATTTTAATTGAGGTTGTGGAAGGCTATACCGATATAATATATATTATTGAGAGATTTTATCCTTTTATGCATAAATTTCCAATTATTATCTTTATCAAATTCTTGTTAATATTATGTGGGTTTACTTAATTAATTAACCATGTCTTAGATAACATTTATGCATAATCTATTTTATTTTAGTTCTATCTTTAATGCTTGTTAATTCATAAATTATGTGATCACGAAAAAACATCCATAATGAAATGACCATACAACTTGATAGAAATATAATAATAATGAGATATGATCATGAGCTTTACTATTGGATCGTTTCTCTAGTATTTTATAAAATAATCGTTGACTTGGGGAAAAACACATCGAAGCAATTATGGTTCATGTTACAACTTTCCACATGTCCACTCATGTATCTCTCTTGGATTGGGTTTTCCTTGGATCCAAACTTGAACCTCCTCCACTAACATGGGAGATTCATCCTTCACATATTCTTTTACTCACACACCAGTGAGGGGAAAATGGGTTTTACATAAACGAAGTAATGGTCACATAGACCCTTAAATAATATGAGGATAGTATGCACACATACCAACAATTTATGTTGATAATAAATTAAATGAATCCAATCATATACAATGGTCTGGTATATGATCATAATCATCCACATGCATGCAATAAATTCTACATTTAATAAAACATCCATTCAATTATTAATCATTTTTATTTAAGACAAATCACACTCAAATCAATTAATTGTCTTTTCTAATCAATCAATTATTTTATCTTAATTCTAATCTAAATTTTCTTGAGATTCTCCTCCATCATAATTTATACAAATTAAATAAATTAATTTGAATTTAACTGTGTTCATAAATGTACCTTGAATGAAATATAGTGAATTCCCATCTAATTCTACCAATCAAGTATTATTCCCTCACACGGGTTACTCTTCTTAGATGTGTCATACAAAACTTATCATGTACCTTCACGACGTTTACATAACCTTAGTGATTACATGAATTACATTAGTTTTTGTCATGTGTTTTTTCAGAATGCACACAAAGTAAAAACTATAATGTGAATCATACATGATATGCAGATTTGAACATTATGTATATATTAATTATAAATTTATATATATATATATATTAACAACTCATCACATGGAATGTCCGGTCAAATTCATGACAACGCATATGAACATATCAATAAGGTTTCAATAGTATAACTACTAAATTTTAAATTGGTGTAATTTGGTATAAGTATATGATGTGTGTATTTGATCTACACTTCATGTACATGTCTCACCGTCTATTAGAAAAACATGCCTACGGAGTTGGCGTGTAAATAATGCCTTGTATAATGCTTTACATGGCATGTCTAATGGGCTACATGGCGTGTGATCTCTGAATTACAAAGTCATTAGTCATATAATCCATATATGAAATACATGGCCAATTTGTGACATAAGAGGACTACACACTGTCCAGATTGGCTACAAGACGTGTACTCCAAATGTCCATGCTTCAGGATAGCCTGAGAAACACGTGGTTTATGTTATAAATAATCCTTTTTTCATCAATGCAATCAATGTTAATTAAATCCAAATTAAATCATGATGCATTGAAAAAAACTATATGACGTGTAAAAATTTGTTATCTAGACCGAATCCGTAGCACCTCTAGATAAGTTCTTCAATTTTATTTCATTCATATAATTAATTGTAATGATTAGATCAATGATAAACGAAGGATGAAGAAACAAATCTTACAATTAGGATTAATAAAACAATTAAATGTGAATTGAAAATGAAATAAAAATTCATAAATCAATCGATGATCATTAAGTAGTTATAAATAATAATGTGACCACTCTGATACCACTTATAGGTTTCAGGAATAGTGGAATCATACGATGGGTCATGTCCAACATTTCTTTTTTTCATGATCGTAAATCAATTCGAGATATAAATTATGATAAACATCGTGTTCAAAAGAATTGAATAAATTATGACAAAACGTATAAATCACACCAAAACTAGAAGGGAGGACCATGAAATATAATTTATAATTAATATAATTAATTTAAGAATTACATTTATTGGAATTCATTTTTCATTAATGGATATAGAAATAGATATGTGTTTCACCATAATTTCATTGTAGGAATGAAGTATAGATTCCCTCTACAATTGATCCACTCTTGTTTCATGAATCTCTAGACATCGTCAAAGGAATATTTTTGTACTAGCAGGAGAGATCCTATTGCTTTCATCGTCTGCAATTGATCACCGTGATAACTCCATCCAAATAATTCTCCTTGATCTCTCTTTACTTGAGAGGATTCGGTGGGGGAAGATCGATCTCCATTATTAAGAGTGTTCTTGGATAATAGAGCTCTCTAGGGATTTTGAGGATTCTCCAATTTCGTTGTGCACAATAAAAACAAATGAATTGATTCTTAAGAAAATAATATAATTGGGTTTCTATATTTCTAGGATTAGAAATAAATAATTGCACAAGTTCCCCTTATTATTTTTCTAATCCCTTTTAGAAGCCCATGTCAAAAAAATAATAATATAATTATTTATCAACATGTGATTAACATTGAGAATTAAGTTAAATATTATTTAATCAAATAATATTCAATATTTTTATTTCTCACAGGACCTAAAAACATAGTCTATCATTCCTCCATAATATTTATTGAACCTTGAATAATGACTATTTATTTATTAAATAAATATTGATGCATTATTATCCAATTAATATGAAAATATTATATTTTCTAAAAAGTAACTAAATATTTATATGAGTTCATGAATACATGAATAATTATTAAATCATGTCTGGGAATAATAATCAATAAAACTATAAAATAATAATATATTATATAATTATGATTCTGGATACAATTAGTGTGTGACTCTTTAGGTGTCTTTCTCAGTGTCATTAGGCGATGTAGCCTAATGTCCAAGTTTAGTATCTAGAAATATACCAAGAAATCCATAAAGAAAGAATTTACTACAAAAATGACATGATACCTCATATGAACTCTTGATGTGTAATGTAATCTCTTTATCATGATATCTCTAATCTAGAATGTTTCATGCTGGTGCAGTCAACCAATGTGCTCGATGTATCATTCTTCGAATTCCTTGAAATTGAACATTACAATAGAACATTATTTCCATAGATTCATTTAGGATATATAATTTCAATCAAATGGAATGAGATATCAACTTTTGTTAAAGAACAAAAGAGATAAATCCTTTCTCTCATTATTCATTAACGCAATACTACTTGTGACACAACCAACATATGCCACCTCATCACAAACATATGTCATCACAATTTTCATTAATACATTAATGTACATGAATTATAATATTTATTAACAATAATATTAATGTCTAAGGATTAATAAACATGTTCATAGATAGGAATATCCAAAGGAATATATAAATGTGTATTTCCTACCATCAAGTCTCATTCTCATAATATCCAACACCAGATATTACCAAGGGAATACACAATGAGAAGCCGCCTAAAATTATTATGAGTATCCACCCCTGATAGCATGTATCATTTTTTTCCATCAAATCATATCAGTAGTATATTGAACACATATTCAAGAATAGTGTTGTAGCACTTCTAGGTTCCAATCATATAGGGGGTACCTACTTGTTATGGGGGATGTTGACCTCTCTTATTCATAAGTCTAAATAGAATTCCAAATACAAATACATCATTTTATTATAAATTGAAATCATATTCAATGTTTCAGTTTCAATTTCCCATAATTTTATGAAACAAACAAATTCTTGTTCATATTCATTAAAAATCCATTTAAAATCATTGAAAATTTGTTAAAGGCTTGGGAGGGTTTCTCAAACGCCTCCATGGACAGGATTTATTTCTGGCTATCCTGGATCGAGATTGGTTCACCTCATAGTGGCTTTCCCATTTTGAATAATAATCATGATGTCTAAAAAAAATTCAAAATAGAAATAGATTGGGTTTTTAACATTTTAAATCAACTTCAATTATGACGTTTCAATTTTCTATAATTTTATAGAATAAAAAATTGTATGTTCATATTCTTTAAAATCCATTTTAAATCATTGAAAAAAATTCATGTCATCGGAGAGGCATCCCAAATTCCTCCATGCATGAGATTTAATGCTGGATCACCCAGATCAAGCTCTGTTATCCTAATTTTATATTCTCTAATTCAAATAATAGTCATTAAGCCTAAATAAAATTCAAAATAAATATACAATGTTTTTTTATAAATTTAAATAAACCTCAATTTTTGAGTTGTAATTTTCAATAATTTGATAAAATAAATAATTTCCTATTAATATTTATTAAAAATCCATTTAAAATCATTAAAAGTTTCTAAATATATGGGAGGGGCGTCCCAAATTTCACCACACATAGGATTTAATGCTGGATCTCCCAGATCGTGCTCGGGTAACCTCATTTTGTCATGGATGGTTTAAATAATAGTCATATCTAAATAAAATACCAAATACAAATACATTGTTGTTTTATCATTTTAAATGAAATTCAATGTTTTAGATTTAATTTAAAATTGTATTATAAAATAAATAATTTCATGTTTATATTCATTAAAAATCTATTAAGAATCATTGAAATTTTCTAAATGCATGGGAGGGGAATCCCAAATGCCTTGATGGATGGGATTTAATGATATATCTCTCAATTCGGGCTTGAATAACATCATGTTAGCTTAGATAATTTAAATTATAATAATGCAGTCTAAATAAAATTCCAAATACAAATAAATCAATTTATCAATTTTAATCAAATTAAATGATTCTATTTCAGTTTCACTTAAATAGGTTGAAAATAATTTCAGGTTCATATTCATTAAATTTCCATTTAAAATAATTGATAATTTATAAAGGCATGGGAAGGAATCACAAATGCATATATGTATGGGATTTAATGCTAGATCTCCAAACTTAAGCTCAATTTACCACATGTTAGATGATTTTAATTTGGGTGAGACAAAATTTAGTATTCATCAGTTCAGAACACATTTAAATTATTGTGCCTTGTAAAAGAAGAAGGTTGTGATGCTTTTAGTTTTCTATTAGTAAGAGGTAAGAAGAGATATTTTTATGATACTAAGAATGTACCAATTTGAACAATAACTTTGTTGAGGAACAAAGATGTAATGTGTGATCCAATAGGTGTCAACAAGTGGAATACTCTCTTAGTGTTATAAACCATTATCATCAAAAAGGTGGATATATTCAGTGGTAGTATAATGATCCATCTATGTGCTGCAAAACATTCCCTATCAATTGAATATAATGTATTAAAAGTGAAAGGTTATTTACCACTTACTATAACAACATTTAATTTATTACACTGTAGTGGATTCATGGTCATGATTATTTACAACCCATTCCATGGACTAGCTACTCTTAGATAGTGGTGAGACCTTGTAAAAATATCATGTGGTTGTATTTATTGCTTAAATATTCTTATATGCGGAAGGTAACCGATAATAACTGAATCGATATCCTAATAGGTCAAATAGGTAATGGGATAAAATGTGGAATTGGATTAAAAAGTATCCAACACCGATTCACCACCCCTTCAGGGTTAGGAATTTCCCAAACTGGTCTTTTCACGTGTATTGAGGAATGGTTCACCACTATTAGATTTTCTATAGTGAAATCTACTCTCTTTATAAGACTTGAGATTATTTCAAGACTCATAAATTATGTGTAGTTTTAGTGAAGATTCTGTTACCTATGAGAAAAATTATACATCTATGAAGACCATTATGAATTGGAAAAATAAAGAGAAGATAATTTTTTCAATGAATTTAATCTTATATAAATATGATAAAGTATCTATTTCTATATGCCTTGATGAAAATGAAGACATACTAGTTTTGGAAAGTAATGAGAGGGTGGCTCAAGTTTCCACAAAGAATATGTGTAATCTTGCTACCTCTAACGATCAGGAGTTACGTGTTAGTACATTTATAAACATTCCTCATGATGTAAATACTAGCACAAGTGGTGATGATGACCAATATACGACTTATCATGAATTACAAGTTGATATATTAAGAGTTATTAGGCATGGTATTTTTGAATAACAATAATACCTTTTTGTGGAGGCATTTAATGCATGAAGTAAGAGATCTCCCACAAGGAAGAAAATGCCATTGTTTTAGAGAATAGATTGCAAAAAATGTTGAGTGTTTAAATCTCTCTAGAGATGTTGGAACCTTTGAAGCAACAATGAGGGGACATTAAATAAGTTTCTCAAAATGGATCAAATAAGTTTAAGAGAAAGTGGGTGTAAAAAATACACTAGAATAAAATAATCATGAAAAGAAAGAGAAATTGAAAAATAGTGTCGATGTTGAGGGACTACAATTGGTAGAAATATCCAAGAGGATCAAGGACCTTGATGCTTTGATTCAGAGAACAATTAAGATACCTAAAGATAACATTGAAAGAATGAAGAAGGCTTGTGAAGAGAAGATGATTATAATTGAAGATAAGAAAATCATCCACAATATGATATGTCTAGAAATGGTAGCTCAGTTGGCCAATATAAAAAAGAAACATATTGAAACTTCATAAAATAATGAGATAGATTCTACTAGTACTCAATGTTCATTGGAGGATTCTAATGTTAAAATACCTCGAAAATGTGATAAGAAGATCATGACTTCCATTAATGATATATAACAATAATATGAGAAGAATCAGATATCGTCCATATCATCTCGTACTAATGTTAGTAAATGTATTATCATGAAAAATTTATGTTTTAAACAAAATTATAAATTGTATGGATGAATAATGATGATAAGAAACCGAAAACCATGACTAAGGTGGATATGAAATAAGGTGTGCAATTTTATTCCCCCTAGAGAGAGAAAAAATCTTAATGAAGACCCAATAGTCTAACACAGAAGATATCAAGAAATCAATATTTCTAGTTCAATGTTGATTCTTTAATAGATTTTATCATTGCGCATTAATTTTTTGGTACAATTTGCAAAATGTAAAAGCACAACGGAATCTGATCTGAAGGGATATAAATCCATAGACAAAGATGCAACATCCATATTTCTATAATAATACCAATAATATAAACATATTACTAATGATTTATGACATTAGTGATTTATGAAATGGTAGTGGTCACAAGGTTGGTACGTGCTCATCTCCACATGTATCAAAAAATGATAATAAAAGAAGATAAAAAAATATGGCATGGAATGAAGAAGAAACATTGGGAAGATCTCAAAATAATATTGTGAATATAAATCCTCCGAGGAAGGTACAAATTTATAATGGTGAGAAAAACATGAATTATAAATCTAAGAAGTTGAAGGTTAATAATTCCAAAATAACCACTAAGAGGTATGACACATAGAAGAACCCAAGTGGATGATCTAGACATGTACCCAAAATTCCTAATGACATGTTTGTTATCTTGTATAAATATTTGGAAAGAATGTTAAAAATTGAAGATAACGAAGCTAATTATATTGCAAAAGGGAATGAAAATATTCCACATGATGAATAAAAATTTCATGAGGTGTTTTTTAGGAAAATGCAATTCTTTTGTTAAATATGTTCTATGTGAGAGATGCAAGAAATCTGGTCACGTTGCAAAATATTGTTTAACCTCACTTACAGAACAAGAAACAATCCTCAATAGGTATAATAATGTATCATCTAAGAAGTCTTTTAGTAAGAAATTTTCTCCACTCAAAATAAAAGTTTATGTGAAGAGATCCATGTTCCCTCAACCTAAATCACAACAGATGTTTAGATGTGCATGCATTCATATTGGAGAAAATGGAGGAGCATTTTTTAAAAGATCATCTCAACCTTTCTATTCATATTAAGGAATAAAGGAGGATCCACCTTATTCCCTTAATCATTGACTATTGTATATTTTCTTATAATTTGGGGAATTGAAGGTGAATCATATTCTTAGGGAGATAATGAGAGAAGTAGTAAGTGGTGTCAAGTCTTGATTTATATGATGAAGAAGGTACCATCCTTAAATGGTTCATCAATTGATATTTAAATACTAATATTATGAAGTATCATCCTTGATGAAGCTAAATATTTTATTGCCTATTCTGGATAGTTTGGGTAAAGCATATTCCATCTTGGTTTGATCTTATTTCTTGGTATTCATGAGAATTTTTCTCTAGAAGAACATATTTTGTGAAGATGGGGCTGTTGTCCAATATGGACTATCACAAGTTAAAGACCCATTCTGGTGTATTCTCCATTCTGGAATGTCTTCAATTCTACTCTTGACGAGATCATCCATTATGAGGATAATGATAGACGTTTCCCTTGAGGGGGAGACAAATGATGAAGCTTCCAAAATTATTATTTCAATTAATATCAAATCTGATTATTTTGGAAATTGCTTGAAGATCATGTAATTGGAAAAGGTATGTCTCTCTTAATCTCTCATACTTGGTTATGAAAAATAACAAACTTATTACAAAGGGGTAGCGATTAAATTAATCAATGGCATATGAAATGTGGACATTCGCCAAGGTCTCCTATCATACTTATTGCACTAGAATGTTTTTGATCTATTTAATGAACTGAGTGAACAAGTTTGTGGTTAATTGTTCTTAAAAATAATTATCTCACATTTATTAATTTCATAATAGAATGAAAGTGAATAATCCTTGAATAAAATTATATTAGTTCTCATTTATTATGGTATCATGAACAGTTAGTAATGTGAAACATTTTTTTCTAAATCAAATCCTCTAGTTTTCTACAATGAGAACATATCTAGTTGGCTTAGCATTAAATTATAGATAGATAATTTCTTAAGTATGGAATGATACCATTTTTCTATGAAATTTTTATTTCCTTTCAATAAGGGGGATAGAAAGTGAAATGAATGTTTGAAAGAAAAATTGGAGATATAATATAATAGTTCCACATATTGAAACATTTATTTGGAAAGAACATTGAAGGTATTTACAAAAAATACAAATAGGGAGATTTAAGGGACCACATTGTTTATGGATTTTATTTTTTGTCAATGAATTTCATTAGTGGGAAATGATGATCAATAAAATTGGAAGATTACATTGATGTCAATATGATAAGGAATTTCCAATGATAATAGATCTTAGATGAAATCCTCAAGTCTTGAAATTACATGAAACGGGTGAATGGTATGACGACTATGAGTTTCATGGTGTTAACTAAATATTATTTTATGGATTCCTTCATGGTGATTCCGGAAGAATTGTTATGGATTATTTTATGGTGATTCCTGGGGAATTTTTATGGATTAATAGAATTGTATACCATGCTTGATAAATTCTCCATGTTGTTAACTATTACAATTAATGAATTGATCCTATGTTCAAAATACACATGTAATTAGTGAAACCTTGTTTACAACAAATAATAATGTTGATTTTATGTTCTTTGGAATTTATATTCCAAAAATTAGGTAAGAATATGAATTAAAGGTCTGGAAATATTTTAATGTTGAATGAGAACCATGAAAGTGTTTACTTGAGGAACATTGAGATCGTTTTTTGCATGAAGGAGAACCATGCCATATAATTAGTTCATGAAGGCTTAAAGATGATGAAATGGTTAGATTGATATATATTTGAATAGATATTTTTATGGGATTGAATAATAGTATACAAGTGTTCTATGTGTTTAGGTGTCCATTCATTTCATATTGAATACAATTATATCCATGGGTTTTTAACAAAGTATTTTTGGGGATTTTTTTTATAATATATGGACAACCTAGTAAGATGTACATCCAACCTCAACTAATAGAATATGTGGCTCACTAGGTCGACTGATTCTGAAGGAGGCTAGCCAGGCCAACTCAAAGGTAGCATGGAGTGCCATGTGTAAGCCAGGGTCTTGCCCAAAGGCTTGCATGATGTGGTCCAATAGCCCACAAAGTAATGGGTGTAGATCACACCTGCAGAACTGGAATGGGGAGGAATCAGGAGATGATAATTTTGAGCCTCTCCCTACAGTTCATAATTTATATATCATGGAGAAACCGAGATATTTTTTGATGTGGGATAGTTTTTTATTCACAATATTCATTAGTTTAAATATTTGGAATGATTGTGGCCGTTAATCACATCTCACACCTTGCTGATTTAAATTCACATCATCCAGATTGGTCATCCATAATAACATGCTCATCTTCATATAACTGCTTACTTTATTCACTTGGTTGTTTATATCCTGGATTAGATTTCCATAAATTAGTAGTCATGGAATTATGGAATTAACCTAGTAATCACTACTCTACTAATGAAATGTATCATGTTTCCCTTGTCCCGTCAAAGCATATGACATCTATGAAACCTGAGAGTTGTCCCAAACACCAAATCCCGAAGCACATTGAGAAAAGAACTGAAGATGTCCCATCTAATTTTAATTGTTACATGATCTACGAGGCGTCATAAACTCTAGATTAATTTGTTCAAAGAACCACATTTCAAACATAAAACATTTCTCTTAGGTCTTGGAGAAAGGTTAACTGATCTAGCTATCTGCTTTTGGGTCACACTCCCACATTGAAAATAGTCATCCCTCTTAGGCTTTCTCTCATTATTATAGTTCACACCATTTCTTATAGATATCAACATACATCCTCCACATGTGCCTCCTTAGATGTCTCTTTAAACCATTGTCACTCTATTGACCATATTTGTATAATATTTTATTCAGAGCATGACAATATTCAATTGAATTTCACACCTCATCCATGATTCAAAAAAGTGTTCCTTAAAAAATCCACTCACAAAAAATTCTGGTGTGAAGCAGATAAAATTCATAAATTTAGTAGTATACTCTATCACATAAATTTTCTTCTTCTTCATGATGAAAATGTCAATCGTTTGATGAATTAAGATTATTTGAGGATAGAATTGTTTATTGAACAATTCTTATAAATCCAACCATGCCATGTGTTGTAACAATTTAGCCTGATGATATAAATAAAACCATTGGAGTGCAAGATCTTCCAGCATATACGTGTACAACTTGAGTTTTAGCTCTACTGGTGTACCAAGGAAATAAATGATTTCATTCATACCATTCAGCCACACATCAACCTTCTCTAGCCTTTAATTACCCCAAAATAGGGGTGGATTATTCTTCTATGACTAGATTTAATGATCCACTTTCTTTGGTTCACCCATTAGTTCCCTCTATCCACATATTTAAAATCTTTGACTATACTCTGAATCAGTTGTTGTTTCTACTATGGATTAGGTGCAACCACATTCTCAACAACTTCTAGTTGTTTTCTAAGATGCCTAATGAGTGCTATTTTCTAGAAACATAACAAATTCCACATGTCTCACTCTCTATAAAGTTAGGTCATAACAATTTCAAATTCTTTCACAGAGAAACTATAAAAAATCATTCCCAAATTAATCATTCTCCACATTCAACTGTTTTGAAAAAAATCAACATTCGTTTAAAAATTAACTCATTTTCATAATACAAAAACTATTCTCTGTTTAAAATCTATCATTTCAAATAAATTTCAATATTTTTAAAATTAAAATAATTAAAACAAATAATAAAAAATTACTCAAAATGAAATGGGAACTTCTAGTTGGAATTCATTTCTACAATGTCTGTCATGCTCTACTTGTTGGATAAACCCATGAAAATGAGATTACACTCAAATAAGTGTTTCCAAAAAACATATATACCTAACTCCTTGGTAGAATTAAGTTCAACATAAAAGGTTATCTACGTCTCTTTATGCATTACATTTCATGTCGTGATAATCCTAATCCTTTTTACCAACCCGACTCAAGTAATGAACTAAAAGGAATTTCATCACCAAAACTGAAAAAACATATACCACCTCTAATTCATGGACCAAACAAGTTGATACAACTTGTTGCAGACAAATATTTAGACCAACCAAGGTTGATACCACTTATAACATCCCTCAACTCCTTGTTGGAATTATTGAAGGTGGAATTTCAAATTTTCCTTAAGCGACATCCACAAAGCACCAAAGGCTGGAAATAAATTCCAAGGGATTCAATAAAATTGCGGTATTATTTTCCCATTGAAAATAAAAAATCACAACCAAACATTCCAAAACCAAAAACACTATATGATTCCTAGAACTATATAAAACAAATCAAGTAATACCATTGATATCATAACCAAACTAAAACAGAGTACCACAATAGAAGACTTCTAACATCAATGTACACAATAGAAAACAAAACCAACAGAAAATCATAAGACTCTAATGACATGACTTCTAGATCCAACTTTAACTCCATGTATCATAGAGAACCACTAAATATGTGTGATTCTCTCCATTTACTTGTGTCTCAATAAAAAATCAGAAAAGTCACCAATGTTCCAAATATGGGGTGAGTAATGAAACTCTTTTGATTTCCCCCAATCACTTCCCTACTCATTAAACTAGTATAAAAAAAGTCAGCACAATTATATAATACGATTTATTTAATTTTTTGAAAATACATCCATAGATTAAATAAATTCCAACTATATTCACACAAAAATAGTTTTCCAAACATAAAAATTTTCCATGGAAATCACACAAATCCTTCATTAAACCATTTCAAATTCCTTTTTGGAATACCCATTTCATCGTTCACCACACACACAAACCCATGCATGATTATGTGATAGTACCATACTCATGATAAGTTCATCATTCATCCACCAAGTCATCACAAATTTTCCAATATCCTTGTCCTATAATGACACACACCCCGTAGCTAGGGCAATGTCCGTTTATACCCCAATGGTACACACCCCTTATTTAGGGTCACATAGAAAGAATAAAGTCGCACAATCCATGTATTCCTAAACCATTTTAAAGTATCCAATTAATTCAATTTCAATAAAATTGTTCCTTTATTGAAAACCTTTCTAACATACTAATTTCCAAAATCCATCAAATCCATATTTGAAAATAAAAAATTTAAAATCACAAAGAAAATCCCTTTGCACAACCAATTTCTACAAAATAAAAATCCATCACCAAATAGGGTTTCAACCATGCTATTCGCACAAATTTCCCCAAAAAAATCAATAAATTTAAATAGAATGAAATTAATTCTTCATGTTATAATAATTGTAGTCGAGTGTGGATCCACCTACCTTGAGTGTTTTGGTGAAAAAGAAGAACAACACAAAAACGCTCACAAAATCGGGTTGAATCTCCAAAAACCAACATTAGATATCATCCCCTATCATCAAAACTGCCAAATATAAGCATTATTGGAATAAAAAACCATGGATCTATCCACAGTAGAGTAGATCCTAAGAATCCTAGATAGGGAGGATTATAAATTTAAGAAAAAATATGAAAAACTATCACAAAAGGAGACATTCCAAGGGAATCGAGCTTCTTTACCCTATGAAATTCCATTGGATCACCTCTAAATTTGTGGGAATATAATCCTCGATGTTTGGGGAGAATAAATCCTGAGTTAGGGTCAATTTTTAGGAAAAATGAGGGTTTTAAAATTAATAACGACCAAATTTCACTTTTATAGGATGTTGTATTTAAACCCTACACGATTAGTTGCATAGTTAGGAAAACATCACACTAACCATGTTCCAGCCTCTACCTTGATATGTAACTCACATATTTGGACAAAACATTTATAAAAAACATGCACCAACCATGAAAAAGATCTATGTCCCACTTTTCATTGATAGTAATGGGTGGCCTCACAGTTTGGAAAAACTGTTGGCCTTACCTATACACCTACCCTGAGTCCCCTGTCGCATTTTTCATGGTTTCCTATAGAATTTTTTTCGATTTTCACTAAACATGATCCAACAATGAACCTATATAAATTTATCGGAAACAATACAAAAGTCTTACAAACAATCCCCAACTTAACCCACACACCTTAAATACTTAAAATACATAAATAAAGGCTTGCATACCAAAAATTGGTGATGATTAAATGAAGTATAACAGCAACATAGAGTATGTTCATAAATGTTAAAAGATTAATAAATGGTTAGATGGATTTATATTGGAAAATAATTTGTGATGTTCTTGAAGAATTTTTATCGATTCATAGCCTTAGATGTCACAGTTGAGTAATTCTCCATGTTGTTAACTATGATGATTGATGAACTGATCCTATGTTCAATATACATGTGTCAAAAGAGATTCATTTTTTACAAAAATTAACAAGGATGATTTGATATACTTTGGAATTTATATTCCAAAAAGTATAGAATAAGCAAATTAGAAGGTCATGCAGTATTTTAATTTTTCATGAGAACCATGAAAGTGTTTTCTTGATTATCATTGAGATTGTTGTTTACATGAAGTATTACCATGCCATATAATTAGTGAATGAGGGTTAAAATTCACAAATGGTTAGTCATATTTTTTTGAATAGAAATTGTGATGGGATTGACAAATTTTTAGGGATTCATAGCATTGGATTTCATTCTTTATCAATTCTCCATAGTTGTTATATTTTATGATTTATGAACTGATTCTATGTTCAAAATTCATGTTTCATAAGTGAGATATTCATTACAACTAATAATTATTATAGATTAATGTTATTTGGAATATATATTCCAAATAGTATAGAAGAAGATGAATTGAAGGGCATGGAGTATTTTAATGTTTCATGAGAACCATGAAATTGTTAACTCGAGGAACATTGAGATTGTAGTTTTCATGAAGGAGGACCACACCATATAAATAGTTCATGAATGTTTAAATATGAATAAATGGTTACTTGGGTTTATATTTGAAGACAAATTGTTAAGGGATTCAAAAAAATTTATGGATTTATATCAATGAATGTCATGCATGAACAATTATCCATTGTTGTTAACTTTGACGATGGATGAAATTATGCTAAGTTAAAAATAAATGTGTCATAATAGACAAATTGTTTTCAACAAAAAAGAAGGATGATTTGATGTTATTTGGAATTGATATTAAAAAATGTAAGGAAGAAGATAAATTGAAGGTCATATAGTATTTTAATGTTGCCTGAGAACCATGCAAGTGTAAACATGGGAAATATTGGGATTGTAGTTTTCATGAAGGAGAAAAATGCCATATAATTAGTGCATTAAGGTTTAAATATGATGAAATGGTTTGATATATTTATATTTTAATATAAATTTTTATGGGTTTGAAGAATTTTACATTAGAGTTCTATGTGTTGAGGTATCCATGCATAACATATTGAATTCCATTATAAGCAAGGTTTTTAAATAATTATTTTTTTTCGTGTTTATTTAAAAATTATGGAATGATATTACCAACATTCCTCAACTGAGATCTTATATGGGACACGAGGTCAACCCACCAAAATAAGGTCATTCAGAAAATCATGCAGGTAACATGTAGTTTCGTGTGTATGACATGGGTACCCCAAGAGGTGTGTATGATGTTGGAAAATATCCCACAATGGCGTGGGTCAAAAGTGCACCCATATTACTATTACAAGGTGGTTCAAAGAGGGGAGAGGGTAATTCTAAGCCACTCCCCATAGCGCTTGATTTTTATAGTGTATAGAAACTATGAGATCTCTCTATGTGGGATGTGCTATTTAATGTACTATTCACTAGTTTAAATAATTGGATCAATAATAGATGTCCATAACATCTCATTCCCAAATAATTAAAATTCATGTCATATGATCTCCTATTAAATTTTCATTCAAAATGAGGTGTACATTTATCACCAAATGCCATCATCTTCTTCAAGGATTCCCTCAACAACCCCACTATCACATCAATGATATCATCTGAACCACCCATGATCAAAGAAGAGTCCACCATGATCATTTTTATGTATAAAGAATGGGACAGAAACAATTGAAAAATCAGGAAACATCATTTTCATGATTCATGTGAATAAATTCGAGAGATAAGCCTCAGATAAACTGTAAATGTAGTTACAGGTGATCCATTCAATTAATTATGTTCTATGGATGAACTTCATGAGTTTGGGAAGATGATTTTCATATGATTATGAATACATGAATTTTATATGAACACCATAAATATGTAGGCCAATTGAAAATTAAGAACTATACGAAAGGTAGTGTAACTTAATACATGTTCTGAGAATTAAAATCTAAGTCATTTAGTCATTTAAGGAGGTGATTCACACAATATAATGATTGGGATTTGAATGCGGTGCAAGGCTGAAATCTAATGACTATAAATGGAGAGAAAACTTGACCAAGAGGTGCTACTACCACTTGTATTATTTCAGTAGCTCTCGTTTTCTAGAAAATTAGAGCCTCTCTAAACCAAACATTTGTGTGAGGAGGGAAAGAGTTTTAAGAACCATTGAGGCCTCATGAATAAGGGTGTTCCTGTAAACAAATATTGTTTCATGAAGTATAAGAATCAACAGACACGTGAAAGGTTTTTACACCCATATCGTGGTTTCGGAAGGATTTCATTTACGTGAATCATTCTACATTCAGTAAGATGAAATCATGTGAACATCAAAATGGTGTTTAAACACCATTTTCATGCTTCGTGAAGAATAAAAAGTTCCATAAATATTACTTCTTTAGCCACAATGCCTGAGTTTTTTACTTCCACGGTGTTTCGTGAAGTTATTCCACATATAAACCATTGCATGAAGATACTGTGTATCCAGTTGATAAACATCCAGCATATGAGAACAAACCTACATAGTTTTTCTGTAAAAAGAGAACCATAAATGCACCTAAGTTCATACTTTCCTGAGTAACAAGAGGAAATCATACTTTATGGGTTTTCATATGACATCATGTGCATGCATTCACATACTATTTATAAACACAGGTTAACAAAACCAAACATAGTATTTCTATGAAGATAGAGATAAATAATGGAGGATGAATAAGCTTCAGGTGTTGTTACATAAACAGTAATCCGTAAGCACAATGTCTGATGGTTTTCATATGATTTGAAGAATAAAAATGTGCATTAATAAAAATTTAACTCAAAAAAATACATAAAATGATTAATATACAAATGGATATGGGAAATTCACATGAATCATTCATTTATTGAGTTAATAATTAAAGAATAGAAAAATATGATATTGTCAAATATTATTCACACATGAAATATCATTGAATCTATGATGAAATTCAGTTGAAGAAACATCTTCCACACTAAAAATAATAGAAGGGAAGTAATTTTCATTAACTATAGATATTGTGTATTAAAGAAGAATAATTTAGTTGTGATGATGCTAACATGAGTTTATCTTTACTGATATTATAATCACAAAGTAATTTTGTTATTACAAGATGATGAAGAATATGTGATCTCAGTGTATTTCTTTTTTCACTTGTGGAGAATGAGAAAAAAGAGAATAAGATTTGTGGACTAGATTGATATCGTCTGATTATAATTTGGGATAGAAATAATTCAGTGTTCATCAGCTCAAAACACATTTGTATTATTTTGAATGGTATAAGAAAAAGATTTTACAACTTCTAGTTTTCTTCTAGGAAGAGGTAAGAAGAGTTACTTGAATAGTTCTAAGAAAGTAAGAAAGTAAAGTATAAGGTTCTGGAAGAAAAAAGTAGAATTTTGACATCCAATATGTGTCATGAATTGGTATAATTTCTTGGTGTTACAAACCTTTATCAACAAAAAGGATATTGTCTTTAGAGGCAATATAAGGATCCAAATATGTTATATAAAACATACATTTTCAGTTGACTATAGTGCATTATAAGTGAAAGGGTATTTCCTATTTGTTGTAACCACATTTAAATGATTAATTTTTAGTGGTATTGTTGTCAGGATTATTTTAATACCATTATATATAATATATACTATTTCTCAGTAGTGATCCTTGTAAAAATATCATGTTCTTGCCTTTACTACATTAATATTCTTGCATGCGACAGAGAAAATAGAATAATCGAATCAAGATCCTAATAGGTGTAAGAGGTAAAAAGATAAAATGTGGAATTGGATTAAAAATTCTCCATCAATTATTCATCCCCCTACTCAGTTTTAGGCATATTCCAAACTGGTCCTTCCACATTTATCAAGACAAGGTTCACCTCTATTAGATTCTCTATAGTGAAATATATTCTCTTTTGAGTACATGAGTTTCTTTCCTGACTAAAAAATGAATTGTTATTTGGTTTAATATTTAATCACCATTGATTATAAATATATATCTACCACGACCATGATGAAAAGGGAAAAAAGGAGATAAATTTTGAATAATACGTCCCTCTTATCTAAAGAATAAGAAGTATTTGTTTCACTATTCCTTCCTGCTAACAAATACACATCAGGATTGGAATGTAATGAGAAGGTGGATCTTGTTTCCACTACGAATATGGATAACATTGCTACCTCTTGTGATAAAGAGGCATTTTTTAGTATATTTAAAAACATTAATCATAATGAAAATTCTAGCAGAAGTGGTGAGGATGATCTATCTATAACTTCTTACGAATTATCAGTTGATATATAAGTTTTATTTTGGATAGTATTCCTGAATAATGGGAATACCTTATTTAGGGTGTCATTCAATATATTTAGGAAGATATTACTATGCTTGTAGAATAAGATGATGTTTTGGATAAGGGATTTCAAAAAAAATTAACTATCAAAATCTATCTAGAAATGTTGGAACCTTTTAAGAAACAAAAAGTGAACTTGAAATAATTTCCTTAAAATTTATAAAAAAAAGTTGAAGAGAACGTATGAGTAATAAATACCCTATATGAATAGATCCATTCACATGAATAATGAATGAAAAATGACACTAATGTCAATGTTTTATAATTGGAAGAAATTTCCAAGAAGATCAAGGAACTTGACTATTTTATTCAGAACACAGTAAACCTATATGAATATAAAGTAGAAAGAATGAAAATGTCTTGTGAAGATAATATGATTATGATTGAAGAGAAAAAAATCATCCACAATATCAAATGTCTAGAATTGGTAACTCTACTAGAAAATCTTGAGAAGACACATATTCACACTTCACAAAATAAGGAGACAGTTTCTACTAGTACTCAATTTTCATTTGATGATTTGGAGGTTGAAAGAGCTATAACACATGAAAATAAGAGAATTACATCATTCAATGATCTATCACAAGAATATGAGATGAATCAGATACCATATATACCATCATTTACTTATGTTTCTAAAGTTGTTATCATGAAGAATTAATGTTTTAAGGAAAAAATGAACATGTATGGATGATGAAATATGATAAGAAACCTAACACCATGAATAATGCAGATATAAAGGAAAGTGTGTAATATGGTTCACCATAGAGAGAAAACCAAGTCATGAATAAGACTCAATGATCTATTATAGAAGATACTGGGAAATCAGCATTTTTTGGATGATTTTGGTGTTGTAACATATTTGGGTAGTGTTACTTAAATTGTTGGTACAATCCTAAAAATGTAAAAGTATAAAGGATCCCTATCTACAGGGGGAGAATTATAAACAAGAAGAAGCAACATCCAATGTTCTAGAAGAATCTGTTTACTGTAAAAAAATTAATGATTGATAACACTTGTGAAGTATGAAATGGTAGTGGTCATAAGGTTTTTACATGTTCATTTAAACATTTATCCACATCAGTTAAAAAAATTATATAAAAAATATGACTTGTAATAAATAAGAAACATTGGGAATATATCAGTCAGATATTTTGAATAGAAATCCCACCTTGAAGGTACCAAAGATGAATGGTGATAAAATCGGGTATTATAAATCCAAGAAGAGGATGGGTAGTGAATCCAATATAACTACTAAGAGGGATGACACTGAGAAGAACCAATGTTGAAGATCCAAACATTCACCCACATTTCCTAATTCCATGTGAGTGATCTATCCTAGATATTTGGAATGAATGAGAAAAATGGAAGATTCCGAAGATAAATATA
The DNA here is from genome assembly GCA_963277665.1 of Viscum album. NCBI lineage: Eukaryota > Viridiplantae > Streptophyta > Magnoliopsida > Santalales > Viscaceae > Viscum > Viscum album. The sequence goes on along the minus strand of OY728151.1, from coordinate 1,585,768,903 downwards.
TTGAAAAAGGGAAAATAAAATATTCCACGTGATGAAGACAAATTTCATTAGGTTTTTTAATGAAAATGAAATTGTTGTGTTAAATAAGTTATCTATGAGAGACGAAAGAAATCAGGTCACATTACAAAAGGTTGTTTAACCACACTACCAGAACAACATAAATCCTAAATTGGTGTAATAATGTATCACCCACGAAGGCTGTTAAAAAGAAAAATTTTCCACACAATACAGAGGTGTATTTTAAGAGATCCAAGTTTCCTCAACATAAATTAGAAAATATGTTCATAAGGGAAATCATGAAGATTGGAGAAAATTGAGAAACTTGGTTTAGAATATCATATCAACCCTGATGTTCATATTTATTAATAAAAATTATCCACCTAATTCCATTAATGTGTGAGTATTGTGTTCATGCTTATAACGTAATTATTTAAAGATGAAGAATATTCTCAGGGGGTAACTTGAGAGGTAATAAGTGCTATCAATTCTTGAGAGCTATGTTGAAGAAGTTACCATCTTTTAATGACTCATAAATTGATATTTAAATACTAATATGGTGGAGGAAAATCATTGATGATGTTGAATAATGTAATGTCCTATTCTAGATATCAAGGTTAATGAATATTCCATCTTGGTTTGATCTTATTTCATGGTATTTTGATGAATTTTTTTTCTAAATTATTATACTTGGTGAAGTTGTAAAAGTTGTCCAATATGGACTTCCACAAGTTTAAGACCCATTCTGATGTATTCTCCACAGTGGAATTTCCTGTAATCCAGTATTGATGAGATCATCAATTATGAAGATAATGAGAAATGTTTCCCTTGAGGGGGATACAAATGAAGAAGTTTCTAAAATTATTATTTCTATTAGTATCAAATATAATTATTCTAGAAATATCTTGAAGACCTTGTCATTTAAAGATATATGTATCTCTTAATCTCTCATCCTTTGTTATCAAAAATAACATAATTTTTACAAAGGGGTTGAAATTAAATTAATAAATTGAATAAGATATGATAAATTACCCCCAAGTTTCTTATCCTTCCCAGTGTACTTTCATGTTTTTATCTTTTTCTTTAAGTGATTGTAGGAGTTTCCAGTTGATTTTTTTAAATTGATTAATTTCACTTTCAGTAATTTCATCCTATAATGAAAGTTAATAATCCTTGAAGAAAAGAATATGAGTTATCATTTTATTAAAGTATCATGATCAGTTTGTAATGGATAGGTTTTTTGTCGAAATCAGATCCTATTATTTTCAACACCAAACATAGATCATGTAGACTTAGAGTTAAATGACAGATGACACATTTCTTAAGTATGGACTGATAACCTTTTTTCCCATGAACCTTATATTTCTTGTTAACAATGGGGAGATAATGTTAAATGAAATTTTAAATGATAAATTGGGTATGGAAGATAATAGATCCACATATTAACACATTCATTTGGAAATAACATTGAAGGTATTCCCAACAAATACAAAAGGGGAGATTGGAGAGCCCATTTTTTATGGATTTTATTTTTTCGAAATTAATTTCATTGGCAGAAAATGATAATCAATGCAATAGAAAAATTACATATATTTAAATATTATGAAGAAGTTAAAAATTTAATGGATCTTGGATAAAGTCCTTAAGTCATTAAATTCCCGGAAACATGTGAATTTTTTAAAGACCTAGAGTTTCATGGTGATGCATGGATAATTGTTATGGATTCCTTCATGTTGACACCTAGAGATTTTTTTTCAATTAATTCATCATGATTCCTATAAAATTGTTATGGATTCATATCATTGGATGTCACACTTGAGAAATTAACTTTTTTGTTAAATCTATTGATTGATGAACTGATCGTAAGTTCAAAATACATGTTTGATAAGTAACACATTATTTATAGAAAATAAGAAGGATGATTTGATGTTATTTGGAGTTTTTATTAAAAGAGGTATATAAGAAGAGGAGTTTAAGGCCATGTAGTGTTTTAATGTTTCACGAGGACCATCAATGTCTTATCTTGAAGAACATTGAGATTTTAGTTTTCATGAATGAAAACCACACCAAATAATTAGTTCATGATGTTTAAAATATGAAAAAAATAGTTATATAGATTTATATTTGTAGAGGAATTGTTAGGGTCATGAAGTCTTGTTATGTATTCATAGTACTAGATGTCACAGTTGATAAATCATCCATGTTGTTAACAATGACAGTTGATGACATGATCTTAAGTTCAAAATAAATGTGTCGTATGTGACCTATTGTTTACATCAAATAAGAGTGATGATTTGATTTTATTTGGAATTTATATTCAAAAAGTATAAAAGAATAATAATTTAAGGGAACACCAAGTGCGTGCAAATCCCTTGAAGGGGTGAGTATAAAAATACTCAGTAGGATACCCCGATGGCATGAGGGATAAACAAAAGAGGTACCGAAGGGTGAGCAGTAGATCAAACATGGAAATTAGAGGAGTGCAGCCAAGAGTGCAGTAAGAGTAACAGTAAAGAGTCCATCTCAACCCAACAAGAGGAAAGAAGGTTGACACTTCCAGACACAATGAGCTGGAAATGTTGAGAAGATGAACATCCCGTCGATTCTTCGCTACCTATAGCAGGAGAGTAGACTCGTCTAACCATAATAATATAGACACAGAAAGCACTTGTCATACCTCACGCGTCTTGACCTCTCCTAGAAAGAGAGCAACCAAACCCAAGGAGTTGGTACTGGAACTAGGTATATACATATCCATATGATCAATCAAGAAACCTGAACAAGATCATAAGGGGATCTCCATCCCGTAGATTAGCACAAGAAAGTGAGTATCCAACAGTCCCAGAAGTAAACACCATCGATGCCCAGCATCTAGCACGTCTACCCCAAACTGCAATTCAAGGGGCTCAAATCAGCACACCTCGACACTATCTGCTTTGGGCGTCACTGACTCGACGGCATGGTTTTAGGTAGCATCGCAAGGACGCATCTTGGTGGGGAAAGTGCCCCTCGTACATGAGGGTTCTGGGGGAACATCAAACCACACCTCGTCACTACCCCACAGTCGAGTGGTCTCCTCAAAGTCAAAGTCGTCAAATCACTGACCCATTAAAATGAGGGTCCCGCTCTGGAAATCATGGAGTAAATCCATAGACTATCCTAGTAGAAAGAACTGAGTATAAAATGTCAATGGGTGTCCCACAGCCCAGCCCTGCTGGAGGGTAATTCATAATACGATATCAGGTGACCCATTGCCCAGCCCTGCTGGAGGGTAAACCCTAATACATCATCATGTGACCCACTGCCTAGCCCTGCTGGATGGTAGACCTTGAATAAGCTGACAGGAGACCCACGGCCCAGCCTTACTGGAGCGTAGACCTGGAATAAGTCGACAGGCGACCCACCGCCCATCCTTGTTGGAGGGTAGACGTAGAAATAGACGACAGGAGACCCACTGCCCAGCCCTGCTGGAGGGTAGACCCTAAGTGGTCGTCGGGTGACCCACTGCCCAGTCTCGGTTGGAGGTTAAACCCTAGAAGTCAGTGAGCAACCCATTGCCCAGTCTCTACTGGAGGGTAAACCCTGAACATCTCTGGCCATTTATACTGGATGGTATAACACTGGCCAACCAAACACAGAGTGGGTATCATGAAACAACCCGACTCTAGAACTAAACTAGGGGTAACCACTCAACCATGCTGGTCTAAACCATCGAACACAGAACCAGGGGAAAAACTCAACCTCGTTGGTCAACAATCGGGATATGATGGACCCTCTACGTCCCAAGAGGTCAAATGTATGCAAAGAAGAACACAGAACACACCTAGGGACAACACGACGTGTGTCCCCAAGTCAACCCCAACCAAGTTCACACACATTCTCAGGTACAAACATCCACATGTACCTCCTAGTGTTCTCACATAGTCCCAGAGTATGCCACATATACAGCCAAAAAGGATAATGTGCACACATCACCCATCATTACTGTGAAGGCATAAACGTAAAAATTCCAACTTGCCACCTCAATGGCTGAGGCATGACCAACTGCACCTCTTTAACCACCAACATCACTCTCCCAGGAGTGAACGCGATCACACGCCAAGGGTCCGCTACAATCACGGTAGAAGAACCTCCACTAGGTCACCTTTCATATTTACACATTTAATAAGACCTTGAAAGATACTCCGCACATCCAAACAGATTGCAGCATTGTAATCTTCACGGAAAAACACACGAGATAGACTATTTACTCGCCCCAAACAGACACCTGATGGAAAAGTAGCCAACACCGCTTTACGCCCAAACGACGTCCCATTATCTCGAGCCTCGGCCCAGAAAACAGTCGGGCGCATTGCACCATTGTGATCCCCTCGAGAAAACACTTCAGAAGAACTAATCACTGGAGTGGAACAGATACCCAGACTAAAAGATGAATTCCGATTCACCGCACACGATCAGTGCTTCGTTGGACCTACATCCTTGTCCCGAAACACTACGAATGGATCACCCTATTGCGGTCTCCTAAAAAAAGTACAAAAGATTGAAAATTAACTTGTCCAACACGGTCTCTTGGTGATAGAGATGGAAAATCACCATCAATGCCCAAATGACCCTCATGGGGCCCGCACCATCATGCTGAATTAGAGCGGGCAGATTGCGTCAATGCAATGCCCTCAGAAAAACACCAAACATCGACTGCTCGCACGCCCCAAACGAACATCCAATGAAAAAGTTATAGAACGCTGCTCGCACATCAAGAGACGGGACATGGGGCCCAAGCCTCAACTCAAGATTCAATGCCCGAAACCACGCTAGAAAGCTTCACCCCGGTGCTAGGGTCCCAATGCCGCTGACGGAGCTCAAAACGGACGTCAGACGCGTCCACTCCATCCAAAACAAAATCCCCCAGAGAAACGTCAATTCACTTAAAGATGTGTCGCACCTCCGAGGCCCCTCATTTCGGGAATTAAAAATATCTGAAACCATCCCAAATTCTCGGTCTCAATTTAAGAGATGTGTCACCGCAGACGATGCCCAAATCGGTTGCCCTGCGAATGATTTATGATAAATAAATCATTTCAATAATAATAATAATATTATTATTATTATTATTATAAACAATTTTTTTTATTTCTATTTCTTTTCCCATTTTTTTTCTTCCCTGTTTCTGTATTCCCCCCTCGTCAAGAACATGACCCGTGTTTCACGGCCCCTTCTCCTCCCACACGACCAGTGGTCACCGCTCTGACCCTCACCGACAGAGGTCATCGCCAGGCCCCCCAAGCCGCTCGCCCATGCTAAAGCCCCTTCACCGTCGCGCTCGACCTCACCCGCGGTCGCCAGCTGCTGAAGCCGCTCACTCGGACCTCCGCTGAAGAGAGCCTACACTAAAGCCCCCTCACCGTCACGCTGACGCCCTCAGGAGACCGAGGCCGAACACCCCACCACTGTGCCTCGCTGCTCACCCGGCCACCACGTTCAGCCACTCGAACCCGCCGGAAAAACCCAAATCCGGCCGGAAACAAATCAAAAAAACCGCAACTTTCACCGGACAATTTGGGACACCACAGAGCTTAGATTTCGACTCCGAAACAAGCATTGTAAAGATCAAAATATATACTATGAAAACATGGTATTCGATCAACAATTTAGAAGCAATTTGACATGTGTATTTGCATTCGAAGTTAAGTACTAGAAAGAAAAAAAACAAAACGCAACCTCCTACCTGTTGGGGTGTTGCCCGAAGCTTCGCAGCGAGGGATCCGACGGTGCGTCGTGCCACCATGGAGAGGTGGAGGAGAGGAGGGGAATCCTCCTTGGTTGAGCTCTTCAGCCAGGGGAATGGGGAAATGGGGAAGGAGAGGGGTGGTGTTAGGGTTTAAATAATTATTAAAATTAATTAAAATTTTAATTGAGTTAAACCCCTGATTTAACCCGCTACTGAAACCCTTGACGGGGTCCTTGTTAATCCTCCCCTAGGGTAAACACCACCTCTTGAGCACAACTGCGGTCTCAGAATTTGATTCTGAGCTCTGTTTGAACACTATAAAACTGAACGCCCAAAGCCGCCAAATTACAAAAACGCCCCTGGGGCTATTTTTCACAGACGGCCCGCACCCGCGAAATATACACACCTCTTAGGGTAAACGGCACACTCCGAACTCAACGGTGCCCTCGGTTTTCCCATTTTAGCCATCGTATAACATATACTTGAGTTTCACCATTAAACAAATAAATAAATTTATTTATTTATCCATTTAACGTTCCAAAATAGAGCGAGGGGTCCAAATGTCCCTCCCCAACATGTTTTATGTCCTTCCAGTGGTAAACACCCCATTTCGGACCCATTCGTTCACTCAAGTTCCCGATCTGGATCACCATTTAGGAGTTATCCCATTTATTTGGCATTTCAGTGTGAACGCATTGAAAATTTAATTTCGACCACTCTGGGGCTCGGAATCACACGCCGTCTGAGGGCGCTACTCTTGAATAACATCAAGAATATTCCAAAGTCTTCCGCAGCAAAAACCAGGTTCTTACATCATTCCCTCCTTTAAGCTTTTCAACCCTGAAAAGTAAAACCAGGGAACAACTCAGCGTAGTAAGCCCACACCTGGCTCTTCCGTACCCAGAAGAACTCTTGCACAGTCCTGAATCACCGCACACAGACCAAAAGATTTGATCTGTTCACGCGAGTTCAAACCTTGCCGATGTCATGCATAGGAGCACGCACACATCTCTTCAGGTAAACCATGTGGGAGACATCATGCACCCACTCCAAACTTTGGGGTTAGGGAAAGGCGTTAGGGAACCTCGCCATCCCTTTGAATGCCCTCAAACGGCCGGAAGGCTCTCGGGGGTAGCTCACCTCCTCGACCAAACATCCATGTCGCACGCGACCACTGGAATCAGCTCCCGCACCTGGAACAAGGCCCGATGATTCACTCCATCAGAATATCCATTTGTTGAAACACCCAAGGATATCTGGTCATGCAAGATTTCACAGTCGATGTCTCACAACCAAGGCCCTCTTACACGCTCTAAAGTGAAGGAATCAACACCATCGACTCGAGAAAAAAATCCCACGCCTTTTACCTTACCAACCTAGGGGTACACTGACGCCTCGTGCCACCCTGGTAAAAACTCAAGCAAGGAGAAGGGAGGAAACCATTCCACACACTGAGTCTAACAATTCTACTACAATATTTAGAAGAGATGTAGAGCATACCTCTTATAACCTCATGCTCTGGAGGATCGTAGACATCAAAAGCTCGCGTCTGCCCAGGGTCCCAACTGTCAGATTTCGGAGCCTGACTTGGACCGCCTAGTAGTGATGAGAATACATCGTAAAGTCGTCCCCCCAATAATATCTCCTCTCGCTCCTCTGCTAGCACCACCTCTCAGGGCGCTACTCCGATCACGACGTTGCCTCCATCGTGGTGGTGCACCTGCTGCCTGCCTGAGGCTCTCTGCATGCCTGGTCGGGAAGTCCCATGCCAGGTGACCTCGCCCATCGCAAGCATAGAACAAACAATCTTTGGGCCGCACTGGTGCCCTCTGATGCCCCTGTGGTGTACGACCACGCTCCTGAGTCCGGTTGTCAAAAAGTAACATGCGTTGAGGTTCTACTTGTCGATGACCGCTAGCTAAGGCAGACGTCTCGGCTCCAACGTGCCGGCTACCACCACCAACTCTAGAACACGACAGGAAGCTCTCTGTCACCAGCGCCTGCTCTAGTACCCTGGCATATGTGGAAATTATCAAGGGTACTATGATGGCAAGAATCTCTCGGTGGAGACCCTACTCAAACTTTAATGCTCGGATGTTGTCATCATGGACCAGGTCCGGGTAAAAGCGTGCATGGTCTGCGAAAATAGACGCGTACTCGGCCACCGTCATCCCTCCCTGCTGAAACTGCAAGAGCTCCTGAATTCGAACGGAGAACAAGCAGGAGGGGAAAACTCCTCACTAAATGAAAACAAAAGTCTCCAAATGAAAGGGATGACACATCAAAAAATAGAGTCACTAGACTCCACCAACATCGAGCTACTCCATGAAAAATGCCGGCTGCCAAAGTCACTCTCTAATCTGCTGGCGTCTGCAAAAGCCTGAAAAGGAGAACCACCATCTCAAACCAAACCCCTAATGCCTGAGGGTCTAGCTCACCACTGAACCTCAGTGGTATCTGGTGCTGGAACTCACGGAGCGCACTCAATATGTGCTCAAACTCAGCCTTCTCTGTTGAAGGTGTATATTGCTCAACAAGTTGTGCTGCTGCTACCGGCCCACCTGGAGAAAGGGACTCGCATAATGGGTCCTGGTCTAAGGCCTCATAGCTCAAAGGGTCGTCATTAAGAACCAAAGATGGTATCCTGGTTGGCTGTCTTTGCGATGACATCCTGAATATTATCAAGGAGTGTCATGGTCAGATGAGAATATATGTATATAACAGTCACAACAATGGGGAGTTGACTCAAGAAGGACAGTCAAGGACTCAATCCTATGTGATGCACAAACCAATTTTCCCAGCAACAAGTGTCTCACCATGCCGAGTTGACAAGCGGGTTATCATGGTCCTCGTGAATGGATACATCGGCCGTCGCACCATCACTGGACTCCCTAGCCTGAGAGCCGCTCTCGAGACACGTTGACATTGTTTCTCTAAATCCCAACCAATTCCTTTTTTGGGACGTCCGCACAACATCCCAAGGAACAAACCACCTCTGATGCCACTTTGTCACGACCTAACCCTACCCGAGCTCGAGCTGTAACTACCCCAAGTCGGCCTCCATAGGCCTGGGGCTGGCGACAAGCGTTGAAGGCTAAAAAACTCGGGGAGGCCTTTTCCTGTGTACCTGTACACAAACACACACAGCACACTCAATGCAAAAGTGCAGAGTAAAAGAAAAGACAAGTAAAGAAAAGGGAAAATTCATAATATATAAACCACAAATGTGCATTGACCTCTAAACAGTACAAGTTGAATCTGAAGGTAACTGAAAAGTAAAGAGGGAAAAACAAGTTCCCTACCAGAAATGTGCCACAACCCGCCAATAGGTGAATGAAAGAAAAACAGTTGAAAGGGTTCCCCACCTGGAACCCGACTATGACCACCACATGTGGTCCAATATCCCGAACTCCTATGCTCCTCTGAAGTCACGACCAACCTATTCATCATCTACAAGGTCACACCAATTGAGGGAAAAGCCCAAGTAGGGGTGACTATTAAAATACTCAGTAGGATACCCCGAAGGCTCGAGGGAGAAACAAAGGTGGTACCAAAGGGTCAGCAATAGATCGAACAGGGAATGTAGGGGAGTACAACAGAGAGTTCAGTTAGAGTAATAATAAACATTCCATCTCAACCCAACAAGTGGAAATAAGGTCAACTCGTCCAGACACAAGGAGCTGGAAACGGTGAGAAGATGAACTTCTTGTCGTGTCTTCGCTACCTATAACAAGAGAGTAGACTCGTCCAACCACGAAAAGCTAGACATAGAAAGCGTGTGGCATACCCTGCTCGTCTTTACCTCTCCTGGAAGGAGAGTAAACAAACCCAAGAATTGGGTACTGGAACAAGGTATATTCATATCCATATGCTCAACCAAGAAACCCGAACAAGATCGTAAGGGGCTCTCCGTCTCGTAGCTCAGCCCAAGAAAGTGAGTATCCAACATTCCTAGAAGTAAACACCATCGATTCCCATCATCTCGCGCGTCTTCCCTGAACTTTCAAGTCAAGGGGCTCAAATCACCACACCTTGACATTATCCACTTTGGGCGGCACTGACTCACCCGCACATTTTTAGGTTGCATCTCAAGGACGCGTCTCGGTGGGGAAAGTGCCCCTCATACTTGAGGGTTCTGGGGGAACGTCAAACCACGCCTCATAACTAACCCGCAGTCGAGAGGTCTTTTAAAAGTCAAAGTCGTCATGTCACTGACCCAAAAAAACGAGGGTCCAACTCCGGTAGTCACGGGGTAAAGCCACAAACTAGCCTAGTATAAAGGACTGAGTCTGAAATTTCAACAGTTGTCCCAATACCCATCCCTGCTGGAGGGTTTTTTATAATACGATATCGGGTAACCCACTGCCCAGCCCTGGTGGATGGTAAACCTGAATATATCATCAGGTGACCCACTGCCCAGCCCTGCTGGAGGGTAGACCTGGAATAAGCCGACAGGTGACCCACTTCCCAACCTTGCTGGAGGGTAGACCTGGAATAAGTCGACATGCGACCCACTGCCGAGCCTTTCTAGAAGGTAGACCTGGAACTAGACGATGAGCAACCCATGGCCCAACCCTGCTGGAGGGTAGACCCTAAGAGGTCATTGGGTGACCAACTTCCCAGTCTATGCTGGAGGGTAGACCCTAAGTGTCGGGTGACCCACTGCCCAGTCTCGGCTGGAGTGTAAACCCTAGAAGTCAGTGAGAAACCCACTGCCCAGTCCTTACTGGAGGGTAAATCCTGAACTGCTCTGGCCATCCCTACTGGATGGTACAACACTGGCCAACCGAACACAGAGTGGGTATCATTGAACCACCCGACTCCAGAACAAAACCAGGGGAAACCACTCAACCCTGCTGATCTAAACCATCTAGCACAAATCCATGGGAAAAACTCAACCCTGCTGGTCAACAATCGTGAACCGAGGGACCCTCTACGTCGCGAGAGATCAAAAGTACGCAAAGCATAACACGACACACACCTGGGGCCCACACGACGTGTGGCCCCAAGTCAACACCAACGTAGCGCAAAAACATTCTCAGGTACAAACATCAACATGTACCTCCTAGTGTTCTCACATACTCCTATAGTATTCCATGTCTCCAGCCAGAAAGGCTAATGTGCACATGGAACCCATCGTCAACGTGAAGGCGTAAATGTATCAACTACAACTTGCCACCTCAACGGCTGAGGCACGACCAAACACACCTTTTTAACAACCAATCTCACTCTCCCATGAGTGCACGCGATCACATGCTAAGGGTGTGCTACCAACCCGGTAGAAGAACCGCCACCGGGGAACCTTTCATATTTCCACATTTAATAAGACCTCTAAAAAGATGTTGCACATACAAACAGATTGCACCATTGTAATCCTCGTGGAAAGACTTGTGAGATAGGCTATTTACTCGCCCCAAACGGACACCTGACAGAAAAGTCTCCAACACTGCTTTACGCCCGAACAGCGTCCTATGATCCCGAGACTCGGCCCCGAAAACAGTCGGGCGCATCCCACTACTGTGTTCCCCTCGGGAAAACATGTCAAAAGAACTGCTCACTTGAGTGGAATAGATATCCGGTGAAAAATTTTCATTTCGGCACACTGCACACAAGCGGTGCTTCGTGGGACCCGCATCCCTATCCCGAAACACAACGAACGGATCGTAGCGTTGCGGTCTCCTCGAAAAAGTACACAATATGGACTATTCACTTGTCCAACACGGTCGCCTGATGATAGAGATGGAAAATCACCATCAATGCCCAAACGACCCTTGTGGGGCCCGCACCATTGTGTGGAATTAGAGCAGGAAAACTGCACCAATGCGATGCCCTTGGAAAAACACCAAACATTGACAGCTTGCACGCCCCGAACTGACGTCCGATGAAAAAGTTACAGAACGCTGCTCACATGTCAACAGACGGGCCATGGGGCCCATGCCTCAACTCCAGCTGCAATGCCCGAAACCACCCGGGAATGCTTCACCCCGTCGCCAGGGTCCCAACGCCGCTGACGGCGCTCAAAACGGACCAGAGACGCGTACGCGCCGTCAAAAACAAGATCCCCCTGAAAAACGTCAATTCACTTAAAGACTGTCGCACCTCCGAGGACCCTCGTTTCGGGAATTATAAATTGCCAAAATCATCACAAAATCTCCATCTCAATTTAAGAGACGCTCCGCCGCAGATGGTGCCCATATCGGGTGCCCTGCGAATGATTTGTGATAAATATATCATTTCAATAATAATAATAATAATATTACTATTATTATTATTATAAACTAATTAATAATTTATTTTATTTTATTTCTATTTCTATTCCCTTTTTTCTTCCCTGTTTCGGTCTTCTCCCCTCGTTAAGAACAGGACCCGTGTTTCGCGGGTCTTTCTCCTCCCACGCGACCAGTGGTCACTGCTGCGACCCTCACCGGCGGAGGCTATCGCCAGACCGCCCAAGCTGCTCACCCATGCTGAAGCACCCTCGCCGTCGCACTCGACCTCACCCACGGCCGCCGGCTGCTGAAGCCGCTCGCCCAGACCTCCACTAAAGAGAACTCCCACTGAAGCCCCCTCGCCATCACGGTGACGCCCTCAACAGAACGAGGCCGAACACCCCACTGCTACGCCTCACTGCTCACCTGGTCACAGCGCTCGGCTGCTCGAACCAGCCGAAGAAACCCTAAACCGGCCGAAAACAAATTAAAAAAACTGCCACTTTCGTCGGACGATTGCGGACTCCATAGAGCTCGTATTTCAAGTCCGAAACAAGAGTCGGAAAGCTCAAAATGTGTACTACACAAACATGGGCTTTTCTCGACAATTCAACAACAATTAGACATGTTTATTTGCATTCAAAGTTAAGTATGGGAATGAAAAAAAACAAAACGCAACCTCCTACCTGTTGGGGCGTTTCCCGAAGCATCGCTACGAGGGATCCTTCCGTGCGTCGTGCCTCCTTGGATAGGTGGAGAAGAGGAGGGGGAATCCTCCTTGTTTGAGCTCTTCTTCCAGGGGGAAGGATAAATGGGGAAGGAGAGGGGTGGGGTTAGGGTTTAAATAAGTTTTAAAATTAATTAAAATTTTAATTGAGTTAAACCCCTAATTTAACCCGCAACTGAAACCCTCGACTCAGTCGAGGTTAAGCCTCCCCTAGGGTAAAAACGACCTCCTAAGAACAATGGCTGTCTCAGAATTTGATTCTGAGATTCTGTTTGAACGTTATAAAACTGAACACCCAAAACCGCCAAATTACAAAAACTCCCTTGGGGCTATTTTTCATAGACGGTCCGCGCACGCAAAACTTACACCCCTCTTAGGGTAAACAGCACGCTCTGAACTCAACGGTGCCCTTAGTTTTCCTATCTGAGCCAGAATTTAAGAGATACTTCAGTTTCAACATTAAACAGATAAATTTATTAATTAATTTATCAGTTTAACGTTCCAAAAGCGAGCGAGGGTTCCAAACGTCCCGCACCGACATGTATTATGTTGTTCCTATGGTAAACACCCCATTTCGGACCCATCCGTGCACTCAGGATCCTGATCTAGATCACCATTTATGAGTTATCCCATTTATTTGTTATTTCTAGTTTGAACGCACTGAAAATTTAATTTCGACCACTCCGTGGATCGGAATCGCAAGCCATTTGAGGGCGCTGCTCTAGAATAACATCCAGAATATTCCAAAGTCATCCACACCAAAAAATCGGGTTCTTACATGAAAATTATTCAACACTGATTCAAACGCCCTCTCAATGATAAGAATATTGAAAAGTTATCCTTTAACATGTATCGAGATTCTTCTTGAATGCAGTGATCAAGAAACATATCCCAATTGATAATCGTCATTAAATCAAGATAGAGAGATCATAAGAGAGATAAATCCATCAGGTTTCACAAGACGGTGTGATGATTATGCATATTATGATTTTATCCCCAATGTTGTGGTGTTTCGTTGACATAAGGGTGATGTTTTATCACTGATGGATCATTGAATAAAGGAATTGGAGAGATGATTTTTAGAGACATGGAGGAGGCCTATCAAGTTTCATTTTCACAATTTTTTTCTACACCCTCATTTTAAATTCATGTTTGGGAATTACTTGGATTCTTTTGGACTATTTTATTCATAGTGGATATTTAGAATTGACCAGTGGTTTTTAATCCTCCACATCATTGGGTTTTCCAACATTAAATGTCTTGTGTGCTGATTTATTAATTTTTCCTTGTATCGCTTCCATATTTCATTAGGTTTCTCACAAATTGTTTTTTAAGATATTTTTTTCCAAATATTTTGAATGTCCCCAACATGTTTTATTCAAGGTGATGGTTCAGGATTTCAATTTTTTGTGGGATTTTTGGAAGTTTTCTTAAGGATTGAAGGAACATGAGGTATGCTAGGTTTTTTAAAACAATATAGGTTGAGAGAGGTGTTCCCTGTCATACAACTAATTCATTTTGTCAGAATGTGTGATTGATGAAGACATAATTCAAATTGAATATCGAGGTGAGGATCTAGATAATTGGGATTTTGAGTCGAGGGAGCAACATTTTTTTTTTGGTGCACTAGATTGTTTTGCAATCATACTTAAGGGGTACACTACCATAGAAACATCTTTACGCTGCACCAATCTTTAATAGAGCCAACAAAATTCATTGATATTGGGGGTACCTTTTCTACACTAAGAAATAGAATTGATAATGTTACTTTTAACAGAACTAAAAAAGTGATGTTAAAAGTACCCCTTTATCAGTACTTTTTTTATCGCTGATAAAGGTACCCCCTTTATCATCACTTTTTTAACGCTATAAAAGGGACCCCCTTTATCAACCTTTTTTAGTAGCATTGATAGGGGGATAGTAGTGTTTTTTTACTATAATATATATAATACATACATAAAAAAATATTTCATTTAAAATAGTATAAAAACATATATATAAATATTTATATTGATATAAATATAATATATTTTTTAAATATTTTTCAGATTAGGTAAATAGTTATTTACACATAATATATAGGATATTTAGTGAAAATAGATTATTGAATAATTTAAAAAATATTTTTAAATAATTATTAAATAATTATTATTGAGTAATAGTAATTTACTAACAATTTCAAGATAAAAAATCCATAAATTAATAAAAAATCTAAAATATGTTGAATATGTAACTCGAACATCAAATTCCCATTACTATTGATTCAGGTGTTTGTTTAGGATCTACCTCATATCCAATTGAAACCTGTGATGATCCTTATGTCATGGAGTCACAGTGATGAGCTCATAGGGCTTAGGTCACATTGTTTGACCCCAATAAAGGATCGCAAGGCCTCCAAAACAATGTTTTTAGTCGGGATATTCAATTATTTTAACATTAAAAGGTATTTTAAACATGTTAAAGGGGTTCTATTTTCCCACTTTTAGTGAATACTGAATTTATTACTAGGGATTAAATTAATATTGATATCATGGGTTTGAAATTTTATTTTTTTTAATAATGTAATATTATTTATAATCTAATATATAACAATTATATGTATTTTTATATATTCACACTTAAAAATTCCATATTATAAAAAATAATTAATCATATTTACATAAAAAATATATTTTTCAATATATAACCCCTATCTAAATAAAAAATATAATTCATTTTATTTAAAATAAAAATTTATGAATATTTATAAACCTAAACTATCAATCTATATATAATGTTTCTATATATATATATATTCATATGTTTTGATAAACATAGATATATATTTATCTATATATTCTAATATATGTATATAAATATTAATATATATATATATATATATTATATGTCAGTAAATATAAACACGTATAATTAAATTTATAGAAGAACACACACACAGACACACAAACATATATATATGTATTTATTTATAAAAGCACACACTTGAATAAAAAACATTTTATATATGTATTTTAATATATATATATATATGTGTGTGAATATATGTATAAAAACTATTTTGTGAAATATATATAAATATATACATGTATCATAAAATACCTAACAAAGAAATATCGTGGAGTGGAAAAGGTGATGGAGTCTAAGGGAGAGGTCTCAAATTCGAAACCTAGGAGAGGTAGCTGTATGTGGGCTTCTGAAGGAGGTGCTTAAAATTTAAAAATGGGGTAGGGTATACCTAGTGCTATTAAAGGGGTGGTAGGAGGATTCCTAACATTTTTTAAAGGAGGTATGTCTACCATCAGATTTTTTGAAAATTTTATTCAATTTTTTAGACTTTTATCAGCACTAAAAAAGCACTGATAAAGGACCATTTTATCAGTGCTTTTTTACTGATGATAAAATAAACCTTTAATCATCTATTTTTTTATCACTGATAAAAGGGGCCTTTATAAATAAAATTATCACTGATAAAAGGGAACCCTTTTAATAGTGTTTCAATTATCCACACATTTTATCACTGAAAATACCTTTTTTTAGACTTTTGAAGGTCATGGATGTTGTAGTGGGAGCCAAATATAATTGGTTTTGGTATTGTTTTACTAGAAATAGTTGATTCAAATATGGAAAAGACTTCAACATTTAGATTTTATTGGTTCCATCATGTTTCTATTAGTGTTGCAAAATGGAATCATCGTTTTTCTATAGAGGATGATGGTCAGTATGATGAAAACATGTTTTTCAGTCTAACTAAGTCTAATGGATGGTATCTCCATTTATGGGACGAAGGAGGAGATTGAAAAGATTCATCCAGTTGGTGTTTCCAAATTTGAGACAAGATAGTTTTTTAATTTTAGATATCTTTTTATCCCATCACACAAATAAGGCTTCATGTGTTTCTCATGGAGTGATATATATTTTATATATATTTATATGAGATACATGTTTGGTTATTAACATGCAATATACATAGTAATTTATAAATTTATGATATAATATTTTATATCTTATCTGTATTTGAAAAAGGAAATTGTGAAGGCTTTTAATGGGGAAGTAGCTGGTGGAGAACAAAGAGAGTGCTGCTCAAGATGTAGTCCCTCGAGATCAATGGTAAAGGGGCTGTATATTTTTGGTAGACCATGCATATCATGCGTGGTGGAGAAAAAATAATGAACATTTGATCTACAATGTGATGAGATAACACATTTGTGGTTTAATGTACGGTGATTCGTCATTGAACAGGTGTGAAGTAGCAACAACTTCATTGATGAATGGGGCCATGCATCAACTATAAACTTGGCTACATGAGGTCAAGAAATTTAATACTCTTCAAGATTAGATGTAAAAAAATAATTAGAGATCTTGTAACTCTCTTGTCTCGTCTTCTCTTGATAAAGATCCTGATGGCGAGACATCATACTATATGCATCCATTTACTCATGTTTCCTTAAAAGATCACTAGAAATGGATGATTGCATGAAAAAATGAACATTTGTGGAATTGTTCAAATGATTTTCATAGAGTTTAAACTATTCATCAACAGCCTAATTTCTAGGAACATTAGGAAAAGGTTCTTCCAACACATATAATTTCATTTCAAAGGAAATGTATAACACATAAGCCCATTTTCCAGTCCTGTAAATTTTTCCAGATGAGAAGGTTGTGATTCTCAATTATGGAACACAATGTTATGTTTTATGTCATTTTAATTATGTTTCTAAAAAATCAGATAATCAAAATTTTAGTAATTTATCTAATAAAATTTAGAAAAATAAATAAACATTATATTTATTTATCTCCAAATATTTTATAAAAACCCAATATCCCTCACCAATGTCATTAAATATCATTATTCTAAAATATTCAAGTAGAATGGATAAATATTCCCCACATAATTACCCCAACATTGGTTGTTCAAGAAAATTGAATTGTTCTAGGTAGTTATTCCAAATTCCAACTGCATTAAATCGTTATTCCTTGATCTACTAATTGGACAACCCAATCCTAAAATCCTTAATTGGATTTCCTCAACCATTTCTTCCTAGTTACACCATGCCCTTCTTTGGAAGTCAACACTTATTGTGAAATATGATAAGTCAACCCAAAACTTCAAGTCATCATTCTATGATAATTGAAAGCACCCCAACTAATGTTTGTTAGGAACTTTAAACAATTGTTCAATTTTAGCTGAGGTAGTTGATGGCTATACCAACTTAATATATGTTATTGAGGCATTTTATACATTTATGTTTAAATGTCCAATTATTATCTTTATCACATAATTTTAAATATTAAGCTGGTTTACTTGAGTAATTAACCATCTCTTAGAAAATATTTATGCATAATACCATCTATTTTTTCAATCAACATGCTCATTAATTTAGTAAGTATGTGATCATGAAAAAAACACATAATCAAATAACCATGAAACTCAATAGAAATAATATAATAAAGTGATATGATAATGAGATTTACAAATGGTTAGTTTAAATTTATGTTGACAAAATAACCATTGAATTAGGGAAAAAACTCCATGAACCAATCATGGTTTTTGTTACAACTTTCCACCTATCCATTGATGTATCAATTTTTTATTAGTTGTTCATCGAATCCAAACATTATCCACTTAAACTAGCTTGGGAGCTCCATATTTTACATATGCTTTTATTCATACGAAGGTGAGGGGGAAAGGGGTTTTATAAAAAAGAGACTATGGACACGAAGACCCTTACATTACAAGTGGATATAAGGGACACATTCCAAAAATTTAATTTAATAATAAATTAAATGAAACTAATCATATAAAAAGGTTTTGCTTATTCTCATTATCATCCACATGCATTTAATGAATTAAGCATTTCATAAAATTTTCATTCAATTATTAATCGTTCTTATTTAAGATAAATAATGCTTCAATTAATTAATTATCTTCATTAATTAATCAATTATTTTATCTCAATTATCATACTAATTTCATTGAAATTCTCATCAATCAACAACTTAATCAAAATAAAAAATGAATTTAAAATTAACTATACAAATAAATATACCATGGAGGCAGTATGGTGAATACAAGTCTAATTCTACCCAACTTGTATTATTCCCATATACAACTTACTCTTGTGACACGTGGCATATATGAATTGTCACAAACATTCATGAGGTATAATTCACCTTATTTATTACATGAATTACATGATTTTTCAATCACGTGTTATAAGCCATTACACATAGAGTAAGAACTATAATATGAATCATTCGTGATATGTAGATATAAACATTACGTAGTTATTAATTAAACAATTAAATATATATATATATATATTACAAACCAATCACATGGTGTGTCCTATCAACATAATGACCATACACAATAATATATCAGTAAGGTTTATACAGTATAATAAATAAATTGTAAATCTTCATAATTTGGTATAAGTACAGAGAATGTGTTGGTGAGTTGCATGGTGTGTACATGTCTCACCATCTAACAGAGGCACACATCTAGGGACTCGTTGTGTAAATGATTCCACAAAAAATGGAGTACATGGACTGTATAATGGGCTACACAATCACCAATCAGGTAGGTCGTGTATGACATACATAGCCCATCTGTGACTTAAGAGGACTACAAACTATGAATATGGGACACACGATGTGTACTCTGGATGACCAAGAACCGGGATGTCCTAATAAACACATGATGTACATTATAAATTCACCCTGTGTCGTCAATGTACACAACACGAATTTATTCTTGATGCATTAAACACAACAATATGACATGTACTAATGTGTTATCTGGCTAGAATCCTTGGTACCACCAGATGAGTTCTTTGAATCAATTTCATTCATAAAATTAATCTTATTGATTAGTTCTATTAGAAACGAAGGAGGAAGAAACAAATATCACAATTCAGAATGAAAGAACAATTAAACATGAATTGAAAACGAAATAAAAAATCATAAATCAATCAATGATATTTAAATAATTATAAATAATTATGTGACTTCTCTGAAACCACATATAGGTTCTAGGGGAAGCGGAATTGTGTGATGCGGCATACCAAACATTGCTATTTCTCATGATATATGATGAATCCGAGGTCTACATGATGATAAATGTTACGTTCAACAGAAATTAATTAACGAAGATAGATAATAGAAATCATGATGGAACCAGAAATAAGGATTAACACATGTTCTTTATAATTAATTTAATTTATTAAAAAATTACATATGTTGGAATTCATTATTCGTTGATGGATATGGAAACATATCAACGTTGCATTGTCGTTGTGTTGTATGAATCAAGTACAAATTCCCTCTAGGTAAGATCCATGGATGTTCCAAAAATCTATAGTCATTATAGAAGGAATATTTAGGTGTTATCACATAATATCATATCACTTGCATCATCCACCTTTTATCACCAAAAAAACTACTTCAAAAGCATTCTCCTTGATCTCTCTTGACATGAGAGGATTCAGTGGAGGAAGATCTCTCTATATTCTTATGATCATTTTTGGAGAATAGTTCATTATATGGATTAAGAGGATTATCCAAATTTTTTGTGCACAACACAAACAATTGAATCATCCCTTATGAAAATAATATAGTTGGGTTTATATATTTCTAGTTTTAGAAAAAAAATAATTTCACAAGTTCCCGTTATTATTTATCTAATTCATTGTAGAACCCCATGTCAAAAAAATAATAATATTATTACTATTTCCTGACAAGTTCTTAACATTGGGAATTAAGATAAATATAAATTAATCAAATAATATTCAATATTATTATTTCTCACTAGATATAAAAACTGGGTTTTTCATTCCTCTATAATATTTATCAGGCCTTGAATAAGGAAATATTTATTTATTAAATAAACATCACCAAATTATTTTCCAATCAATAAATAAATATTATATTTAATAAATAGAAAATATATATTTATATGAGATCAAGAATACATGAATAATTATTAAACCAAATACGGGAATAATATTCATTCAAACAATTAAACAATAATATATTATTTAACTATGATTCTGGATACACTTATTGTGTGACCCACTGGGACACATTCTCAGTGACATTAGGAGAATCAGCCTAAAGTCCAAGGTTAGAATCTAAAAACATGGCAAGGAACCCATAGATATAGAAGATAATACCACAATGACATTATACCTTACACGAACACTTGTTTTGTAAATATAACCCCTTAATCATGATATCTCTAATCAAACAGGTTGTATGTCGGTACCAACAACCTATGTGCTTGATGTCTCATTCTTTGACTTACCAGAAACTGAACATGCCTATAGAAAACCATTTCCAAGGATTTATTTAGACAATATCATTTACATAAAAGGGACTAATATATCATATTTGATTTATGAACATAAGTGATAAATTCGTCCTCACACTATTCATTAATGTTATACAACTCATGACACACTCAACATATCCTACCATATTGTGAACATATGTCATCACAGTTTTCTTAAATACATCATAGTACATGACCTATAATATTAATTAATAATAATATTAAATTCTAAGGATAAATACACACATCCATATATAGGAATATCCAATGACACATATAAATATGGATTTCCTAACAGAAGGTATCATTATCATAATATCCCACACTGGATATTACCAAGTGAGTACTCCATGATAAGGTGCCTCAAATTCTAATGAGTCTCTACCCATGATATACATTATCATTTATGTACCTAAAATAATATGATTTGTCTAAAGAATATATATTCATGAAATGTGTCATATCACTTCTGGGATCTCATCATAGCGAGGATACCTACCCATCTGGGTTGATGCCGACCACTCTTATTCATACAATATACAATCCTATTGATAAAAATTAACCCCACATTAATCTAGATAAAATCTACTCAGAACCCCTGAACAACCCCTACGACTACCCATTGGTGATACCTCTCCACTTTTCTCTTTAAACGGGGATTCCATTTACCCCTAAGTAACATGAACTAAAAAAATCAGATGTGGAAGAATAAACACATAGGGGAAAATGGAAGATATTTAAGAATAGGGGGAAATAGTGGGTCTAAATTTCAGGTAGAGGATTCATTTGTTTGTTTGTAAGTCCCCAATATATGGATAGTAACATAAGGAGGGTCCATTCATGAAATATCCGAGGTGAATGATAAAACTGTATTGGTCTTTAAAACCCATGATCAGTTCAGATGCTTTAGTGTCTCTGCACTAAAAGATTCCCTGATATGGTTTTCTTGTCTAAAAAATTATTGAAATATAAGAAAATGGATGGTATCATAATAAAATAATGATTTCAAGTCTCCTTTTTAGTTATACATCTTGGCCATTCGTGGGGCCTTTTCCTCCATTGGGAAGATGTCATGGATGTCAAAATCTCATACTCCTCACCAAACCACGTGCCCCCCACCATTCACCAGCCTAACACCCTTACTTGGACCTTTGTGGGTTTTTACTATTGGCTGCCACAAATGGAAAAATAGAAATATTAGACGATTCTTCAATCTATGAGCTAAATCAGTGTTATTCAAAGATTTTTGGATGAGAATCCGAATCAGGAGGCCTTCAAAATTTTGAAACAGTGGAAGATATGAAATTGAATAATGAGTAGTGGAGTGAATCTGAAAACATGCAAGAATCACAAACAACGGAGGAGGAAGCTGTGATTTCAGAAGGTTCTGAAGGAAGATTGATGGTTTCTTAGTTTATATAGGATAAACATGATAAGGAGTAGTAAGAAGGATTTTTATATCGGTTAGATGAGGAGTCTAAAAAGATAAATGTTGATCTATTAGTGTTGCACATTTTTGTGATACAGTTGAAGGGAGATGAAATTTTTTTAGAAAACATGGTAATTTTCTAGTCTTCTCAAGAAAGGTATGAAAATTTAGATTGTCTTTAATCTTTTCTGTACATAAGTGAAACATCAAGACACACAAAAAACTGGAAATAATAGGATGACCTATAATACTTTTCAATAAACCAATAATGTAGAGTTCTAGTATTTTATAGGTCCAATTATTTTGTCCATAATTGTTTTATCTTTGGTGACTTGCGTCCAAAAACATTAGTAAAAACTGTATTTTCTTATCTACTCGTGATTTTTATCATTTAAGTGTTAAATGGATCATGCAGGTAAACTAAGGGGGGGTAATCAGTGCACACTAATTTTTTAAAATATTTTTTTCTCCCCTCTTTCCCCTTTTTAATTCAAACCTCTTCACTTGTTATAGTGAATGGATCATCCATTTTTATAGGCACACTTATTCTACATGATAAACAAAATTTAAACGTATCACAACATTCAGTATTTTTTACGGTTCACCACTGAGATAGGTGACTACATCTTTGTTGTGTATATGATTATCTAAGACATAGATTCTCCACTACAATTCAATTAACATTTATAAATGGGTTGGTTAGGTATGACGCTCAAAACCAGGGAGGGTAGGCATGAACCATTTCCCAAATTATACTATCATTCCACCAGTGTACTCTATACTAGAATAGAACCATTATTCTACAATTACAACACTCAAAACAATGAGAAATATCACAATAACATAAACTTGTCGCATCAACACAAAACTGATCCTCCTCTTTGAGCCACTGAAATAAACTAATTCTGTACTTGCTTACTTTAATTGAATATCTACAACTGGCACTGAATATAATCAATAAAAATGCATAATAGTCTTTCAAGTATACAATTCTAAATTATTTTCAGTTATCAATTCCACATAAACTCATTGAAATATCAAAATGAACAGATGAAGATACCTCAATGAACTACAAATTTTTTTCTTCATTAAATTAGGGGAAAATATTTCTTTAGCTAAATTGAGTGATTACAAACAAAAAGATATTGTATTCTTCATTCATGTAATTCTCACAATCCCATGTATATACTTAATCCATATAATTATCCCCAGTATTTTTATGTATTCTTCGTGCAGTAACAAATGCACAAAAATATATATTATTTTGAACTTCTTTGTTCAAGAACAAAATTCAAGCACATACACACAACTATTACTATTTCTTTAATATCCCTCAGACATTCATGAATTAATTATTTCATATACACTAATAATTCAACATTAAATTATTTTTACAAATAACACATACTATCTTCACGCTTATTCAAGTGATTACATAATCACGTTTTCATAAACTTACTCACCATCTTCACACACACATTGAATACACCACATTGTCCACATTTATGTTTCTTTGTTCAAAAACCTAGTATGCACATACACAATGTTTTTTATCCAATATCATTGAATATTAAGTAATAACATGTTCATAGGAATGCATATTCACACACACACTATTCAAAGTGTGTCAATAAAATGATAACTACCTTATCAAATAATGATCTTATGTGTGTGGAATTCCCCTTACAACTCACTATATTTACACATCATTGTATGAAAACCCTAATGGGTATTGGTTATTAATGCATGCAATCATCGTGCATGGGTGCGTGTGAATCATACCATATTCTTTCTACTTATTAATGTGTTTCTATACCATTGTGCACAGTGGTCATTGTCACTATACATGTGATCCCTATGGGAACCATATGTACTATATTTCTTAGCCTCCACATAATGGATAACTTGTGGTCGATTGACCTAAGTGGTGTCGACATTCCCTTTTTATAGTCACCATTTTCTTACATTAAAACCGTGTTAAAAATAATTCATATAAACCCAAACTCACACGAAGATTCAATTCCAATCATACACAATAATTCATCATATTACAAAACTAATATTTTTTATGGTACCTCTTCCTCTATATGAACTCTCTATGATCACACTATCCACCTAAGTATTTTTTTAGTCCCCTTTTGATTATGCCTTTTTCTTAATTTAATGTATGAAAAACCAAATTTCATATAAAACAATATTCACAACAAGAATCAATGCCAACCAAAAAAATAATTCTGTATACAACATTACTAATATTTTTCATTTTTCATATTCTTATACATGCGTTCCATGTGAGCACAATAGAAACTCTCTTCCTCAGCCGGCCCATAATGGCTCACTAGTGGATGAATACCCATCTAAGTAGTGTGGGTAGTTCCCTTAATTAAATTATTTTTTTTACATTTAAAGCATGAAAAAATATTTCATATAAATCCAAATTCAGTATATGATTCAATTCCATCCAAAAACAATAATTCTTTATAAAACATTACTAATATTTTTCATTGTTCCACTTCTTCTATATGCACTCTCTGTGAGCTCACTAGACACTCTATTCCTCAGTACACCCATAATGGTTGTCTAGGGGTCGGCTTCCCACGTAAGAAGTGTTGATATCCCCCCTTTTCTTATTAGTATATATACTATTTTTTATATTTAAACCATTTAAAAAAATCTTTCATATAAATCCAAATTAACACTAAAATTAAATTCCAACCATACACAAAATTTCTTCATAAAAAATAACTTCTATTTTTCATTATTCCTATTCAATAATCATCCAATTATTAATCATTAATTATCAAAAAAAATATGATATGTTCTCAATTTTATATATTCTCAAAATAATTATGATTGAAAATTGTCATCATAAGGTCTTAAACTGTGGTAAAAAATGTGCATTATCTTGATATAATCAGGTACATATTTTGGGAATTTAGAACTGCTCTTCATTCATCACCATTATATTTCTTCATTTGAGTTAACTTTTCCAACCAAATCATCCTTTCCAGGTCATGATTAATTCTCAATAATAATTCAAAAGTATAACACCAACCTTCAATTACTATCACATTGAATAAGTATCAAACAATTTTGTTGCCATAAATTATAACGCAAATTTTAATTTTACCAATTTGGGTTCTTCAATCTCTCCATTTGGATTTTTTTTCAACACAAATTTCACTATCAAATTAAATTTTTTCTTCTCCCCATTATAATATATATGAATAATAAAATTGGAAAAAATTCATAAACTCAACTTATTCTATAACAAATGAACTTTTCTTCTTATCTCCACTCCTCATTTAATAATAGATTCCATTTCAGAGAAAACCAAAATCATTTTCTTGAGAGTAGTGAATCACTTGTCTTAAAGAAACAAGTAATAAATTAATCTATTGTAAGTATAAATGGGAAACCCCAATATATAAAACAATAGTAACCAATTTAGACATCAAATATAGGATTTTTTAAATTGATTCCAACAGTAAAACTTCTTTCAGAATTTTTTCAAACGATACTCAATTAATCTCTTGAATTCAACTAAATAAACCTATTGAAAAAATTCAATTACAATAATTCACATCCCCTTTATCAAACCATTTTACATTAGTTAACAAATTATAAGTATTTACACTTCTGATTCAGAATTTTCATTCCTAAAGAAGTTGAAAAACATGCATTTTAATGAGAAGATTCAACTTCCAAGATTTAAAAATATCAAATAAATACCTTACCTGAACATCATATATTCATGTGATACCGGTTGAGATAAACTATAATATTTTTTCAACTTTTTTCCCCTCAAAGATATGAACTTCATCCATCTGCTGCTTCATGATTTACTTTCTTCAATAATGATCTTTAAGAATAATTTTATCATAAATTTAAGTAAATAACTCCATGATTGATAGCCTTCGGAATGTTGTACACTATTTTCACAGAACTCATATCTTCATGACCCCCCATGAATATATTCCTCTCCTTAAATTACCTACATAATATAAATAAGAAAAAAATAGTCATGGGAATAAGGTGGGTTTTCAATGATTTTCAATTAGAGATACATGAATAAGATTTTTCTCTCAACCTAGAAACTATTTTCAATAATTCTCTAGATTCATGAATAATCATCATGTTGGATCCTTCTTTGAATTTCCAATTTTTATCATATAAGGGTAGTATGGAATTCTACATTTCTCCATCTTTCATCTTAGATGAAATAATCTTCATAACATTATAATGTAATGAACTTTCATTCTTATATTTCTAATCCAACTTTTAATCCAATTCATGTTACTCTGGCCATATGACTAATTATATTTATAAGCTAAGACTTCTTCTTGTGAGTATACTCCTTCTTTATAGTATCATCATTAAAACTACAAGTCATTTCTACTTTCATTGGTTCTCCACAAGTTTTATTTATTTAGGAATCCATGTCATGAATTTATCATCAATATTTCCTAACTTTATACCCCTTCCAAAAAAAATATTTAGCAATCATAGGGTTGTCCTTTGTGAACAAACTCTACTGAAATTCAAAATTATCATCTTGATTTTGAAGAACAAAACCATCCCTTTTATTTGTTTCTGAGATTGATTTCATTTTTTCCTTTAGCTTGCTTCCAATAACATTTGTGTTTATAACCTATTTTCAGTGGTGCATTATGTGACCTCTTCTTCAATAATTGAAGCACCTTTTCATTGGTGTGACATTCATATCACTATTCTTCTTGGGTGTAGGTTGATTTATAGTATTCATATCTCTCTTCTCCTTCCACACCACAACAAAGTCTTTTATTCTTTTTTTCATTGCCTATAAAAATGTTGTGGCATTGTCATCATATCATCATATGTATATTGCAGGGTTGGTACATACCAACACTCATTATAATAGTGACCATATCTGTTTCAATGATAACATAAGTCTTCAAGATAGAAAAATATACTATTGATAGGCATATCCTTTTCATATATGAATTAGAAAATAAATTATGTAGTATTTATCTTCACATAATATTTTCCTCCCCTTAATACTATCCTTATATAGTTATCATGCATTGAAAAATTATTCCCACATTAAATGGTCCTCTTCCAAAATTCTCAGAAACACAAACTCTATACAATAAATCTTGATTTCTTCTTTTATACAATTTTTCAAGTTTTTACATCTTGTTGTTTTTGTACAGTATGATTTATTATCTAAGCTCTCTGTAAGGAACAAGATTTCATGGTCTTATTCATATCCATATTTTATGATATAATAGATTTTATATCAGTTATATTCACCCATGATTGTCCATAATTCTTTTTAGAACCCTTACTTATTGAAGAATCAATTTTAGTACAAATAAAAACTTATGGATAAAGGGTTACATGATTCAATGATCTTGCAATGGATTTATCTTCATATTTTAAGGGTTTGTGTCCTGAGATCCAACTGTTTTGTACATTGATTACATGAATGTTCACTTATTTTATATTTTTCATTGTTTTTCATGACTATAATACAAAAATGTGTTGGAATATTTGTGGCATTAATAAGGTCATGGAAGATCCCCGATATGATGAGAACCTTGAAATTATATAAAAATATTCTAAAATAATGATCTTCAGTTAGATGACATACTATGATAAGACACATAGTATATAGACCGTCATGTGTGAGTACTTGTAAGAAGTCGAGACTCTCTCTCATGGAGTTCGCACTTGGAAATCTCCATGATGGGAGATTATGAGAACCCACCCACATGTTTTAATTCTGCATGTCTTGGTGTCATCAGACATTTCTATCTACGAGCGTGTGTAATGGTTCATATTATAGATGATTATCATTAACTCATGTCATGACTCGCACTCTTAAATTTACTGACGAAAACCGTCACGCCGATAGTTGGCTGGAAGTATGGTACGTTGGGTGCATCATGAGTGACATGTTGTTAATGGATAAGTCGAAGAAGGATTTTTCCCTTCCATTTATGGAATTTGATATCTCGGCCATTTGACAGATATGTAACTCTCAAACAAATTCCATGGCCATGGGTTAACGACGAGTTTATTTATTCACGTCAATGAATGACAGAACAAGCATATAGGTTTATGACACTACCATGAAACCTGTTTGATTAGATATTGAGAAAAAGAGATTAAATTACATAGTAAGCGTTCATATGAGGTGATACTTCAATACGGTGGAAACTAGTTTCCCTTTGGTGCCTTGCCCCGTTGCTAGACGGTAATCTTGGACTTTAGGCAAGCCCGCCTAATGCCAACAAGAAAAGGGCCTAGAGGGTCACACTCTAAGTGAATTCAAGTATCTAAAGTAGAATAAAGATTATTCACTTTCATGGTTTAGTAATTAATCAAATAATCCTAAATCATTTTAATTTTTGTGGAAAAATAAAATAAAACAAGTACACGCCATGTATCAATGATTATATGTCATGTAGTTTTATTTTGAAAACAAGTACATTCTGTGTATTGTTAAATGTACACGCCGTGTAGTTTTCATTTTTTAAAATAAATGAATAAATAAATACAAGATATACACACCGTGTTCATTGAATTTACATGACATTTTGTTTCTAATGAAAAACAAGTACATGTTGTGTATTTATTAATACACGCCGTGTAGTTTTTCCAGTCGGGATTTTGAGGAAATATCGTTTTATTAAATGATATTTATTATAATCAGTGTGGGAGATTGTCAAGGAATTAATGACTTGACATGGGGTTTACAAAATGGAGTTAATGAAATAAATAAAACGTGTAACGTGTTTATTTATTTTCATAAATCTACAACCTGAATCCCGATTATAAATATCCTCACAACCCCAACTCTTTTCCTAACCTAAGAGAATGATTTTGCACAACAATTCTGGAGAATTATTTCAATGCCAAAAGAACCTCTTCCTTCATTTCACACTCTCATGACCGATAAAGATCATCTTCCATTGGGTCAAGACAATCTAAGTAGGACAACGGAAGAAAAGGTTTCTCCACGCTAGCACCCGGAGACACCTTTGGCGATGTCCAAAGATACGAGGTGCTCGTGTGGATCACTGCTATAGGAAGTCTACACATGGCTTCTGCCCAGTCTAAAGAGGTCTTTGCTTTAAATAATAAATTTAGGTCTTTGCTTTAAATAGTAAATTGAGGCTTCGACCCCATCCTTTAAATAAACATGGCTTCTGTGATGCAACGACGAATCACATCGGAATGTGATCAAGAAGATCAATGAAGAAAGAACACCAAAAGATACTTCTTTTCAATTGATTAATGTTAATATAATCAACCTGTAATGATCCTACTCTGTGGTTCCAGGAATTTCCTTTTGTTTGTCTATTTCTATGATTTGATCTGTGGAGACTGGCGTTTATTGTCATATTGATCCCTGATTGATCATTGTTAATGAAAAAAATCCAAGTGGGAACATCCACACATGCGCTTCCGCTGCACCCGGATCCTTAAAATGGTATCAGAGTGAGGTTTCAACGTTGATTATATTTATTTAATTTTCATTGATAATGTTCTCATTTATATTTGATTCAATTTAAAATATATCATTCTTTTAATATGAATAATCGAGATCTATTCTTCCTCCTTCGTTTCTCGATTCATATCATAGAAATGACTATTTCATTTTAATATTGATTAAAATAAAAATGAGGAACTCATCCGGAGGAGCCGCTATTTCTGTCTGTACGACAGAGAAATACAATGTATGTAATTAAAACTACACGCCGTGTACTTAGGTTCAACGAACCAACACTGGTCCGCCAAACGACGTTGTGTTAATTGAATATGACTATGTATTAATCACGCCGTGTTGACCAGAATTGAACGGCGTGTGGAAACCGGAATACAAGGCATGTATGTTGGAGCAACACACCATGTTGTTCGTTCCAGCACAGTTGACACCGTGTACAAGGATAAGCCGTGTACCGTGCACATGGGATTTCCAGGCCGGTTGCCACGTAACAAGAAAGTACATGTCCTGTATGATTTAACTACATGCCATGTACTCCAAAATTTCCAAAGTAAATAAAACACGCCAAATCCCCCGGTGTGTACATAGGATAATGGGTTAAAAGAAATACAGTCCATGTAATTATAAACTACACGCCGTGTACTTTCCAGAAATGGAATTTCACCAGGTTTCCTCCAATGTACAAAGACCCATACAAGAAATATAGATGAAAAGAATATCAAGTAAATTCAGAAAGGAATTAAAGATAATGAATTTATTAAATATAAGATCCTAATAAATTGAATTTGACTGCGAATTATCTTAAACTTAAGAACGATTAAAAGAATTTGAATTCTAAATATGCGTAAATGTTGTTGCATGCTATGGATGATCATGAGATAGACCAAAGACCCTTTGTATATTTTTGGTTTCATTTATATTTATTTAATTTAAATTTGTTGGCCTGTGATCCATCTTCCAATAAAATGTAGGGCATGTGTTCCCATGGATTTTTTAATGAACACCCTTGTTTTAACGACCCGAAATTTTGAATAAATCTTGTTTCCTAATTTTGTGTGTTATTTTATTTCAAACTCAACAAAACATTTTCATTTAATAAAATGAGTATAATTTAAATGAGACTATTGGGTTTTGAATATTATATGACTGTTAGTCAGTATGACATTTAGAAACTAAATTTCGAGTTTATTGTCTCTAAATACAAGTGATCTTGATTAATTAATATAGAAAGAAGATTCGATGGCCTCATCCAGTAGTCTCGGGCAAATATAAGCCCAGCAAACAGAACTTGGGAAGGAGGTATCACCACTGGGCTTTCCTCTAGACCAAATCCAAGACGAACTTCATCGTGTGAAGCTAGAATGGAATCACCTTCGCGAGAAGTTCAAACTAATATAGATTACTACTCGTGCATTGTTTGCTGATCCGCCCTCAGATTATCTCACCTTAGCACACCTTACACTTAGGTCCTATGCTGGGGTTATAAGGGGCTATGTAAGGAGACCGTAACTACTTTGTGTAATCCTTTGAGATAAATAATATTGTGTTTTCTTCTTATGGTGAAGTATTTGAGTTTTCAAATGTTCTGATAAATATAGTATGCATATTTTTTGATGATTCTAGAAAAATGATATTTTAAAATATTTTTGTAAACCTTAAATAATTAATGATGTGTAATGATTTTCAAAAAATGGCCTTCTAAAAATGTGTTCAGTATGAAATTTATAGTCTAATAAGATCAACTTGATTTTTGATAAACAGTAAATTATGAATACTGATGTTATACTTCGGATTAGTAATCTGACCAAATGGATTAGTAATCTTACTTAAATAAAGTATTAGTTTAATTTAGGCACCTTGATTAAGTAGTGTGATTCAATAAAATAGGTCAACAATTTTTTCATTAATTATTAGTCAAGTATTAGTTTTTTTGGGTGGATAGTGTTTTTCTAATAGGAAATTAAATAAAAAATATTTAGAAATTTATTTTTATAAAATGGACATTATTTTTGAACTTAGAGCATCGATATTATATTAAGGTAATTTTGGGGGATTTTTCTGAGAAAAATAATTTTTTTTTGAATTGTGTTTTTATTTAAAAATTAAATTAAAAATATTTAGAATTTTTTTTTATAATATGGTGTTTATTTTTGAATTCAGAGTGTTGATATTATGTTAATGTAAATTTCTGGGAGTTTTCTGAAAAAGATGAATTGTTAGTGAATAGTAAAAATACAGTTTTAGGGTTTCGGTATGATTAATGACATCATAACTGCATCATGATGATGTGATGAGATATTTTAAGGGATGGCCGACTAAAGGGGATTAATTAATTCATTATGGGTCCCATGTGGCTAAAACCATGGGAAAATAACATGGGCAAGCCCTTGGTTTTGCAAAAACCCCCAATGAGGTGTCCTTTGGCCATTAATGCCTTGTCCCATCACTTTCCCTATAAATACCCACCCTT
This sequence comes from Viscum album, assembly GCA_963277665.1. NCBI lineage: Eukaryota > Viridiplantae > Streptophyta > Magnoliopsida > Santalales > Viscaceae > Viscum > Viscum album. Next base: position 1,585,736,522 of record OY728151.1, on the reverse strand, counting down.
ACCATCTTTATTTTTTACTCCCAACTCTCCCCCAACGAAGCTATGGTCTCATTACCTCCCAAGCAGTCCTCCCAAGGTGCACCCAAGCCCTCAAGGTCCCAACCATTGAGTTTTAGGAGTTACATTATAAGGTAAGGGATCCAACCTCTCTCTTTCTTTTCAAATACTCTCTTTTATGACATTTCATTTATGCTCCATGTTCTTAAGTTGGAGGATGTTCTTTTATATTCATCTTACTGCCATTTTTATGTTCATATTATGAAAGACCCTATTTGATCTCGTCAATTCATTTCATTGGAGTTTAAGTGACGCCGTTAGGCTGCTGAATTTTTAAGTGATTCTTCTCATTTTCCAGTTCTATTTTTTTGTCAAGACTTTAACGTTCCTTTTTATTATGTTGGGGTATTATATCTATATCTAAAATATGGATATTATATGTTAATATGATGAGAGACCCTATTTTATCTCGCCAATTCATTTTTTTGGAGATTAAGTGACGCTGTTAGGCTGCCAAATTTTTAAGGGATTCTTCTCATTTTCAAGTTCTTTTTTATTGTCAAGAATTTCAAGTTCCTTTTTATTATGTTGGGGTATGATATCTCTATATATAATACTGATATTTTATGTTCATATGATAAGATGCCCTATTTTATCTCGTCAATTCATTTTTTTGAAGTTTAAGTGACGTCGTTAGGCTGTAGAACATTCATAAGAGAAATCTTATTTTTGGCTTCCATTCATGTTCTTCATTTCATATAGTATATCTCTCAAATTTCATTACCATGTTCTTAAATCCTTTATATTATGTACCCATACTGTTTTATGGATCATTTATGAGTGGGTGACCCATGTCCCCTCTATTTTCAATGTTTTCTAAAACCCTACAACATAGCCGTTATGCTGCCAAATTTTGGTCTCAAAATGTCTCTCTCTTTTTCTCAAATTATTTTATTTTATTATGTGAATAATAAAAGCCCTTTATTATATAGGGGACTTGAAATATATACCAAAATGTCTTATTTTAAATTCTAGGACTTACATACATGAGAACCGCATCCGTTTTCCATGGGTTCAACGTGACATAAAGATCATGTCTTTAAAGCAGTTTTTAAAATGTTATGACTATGAAATGAAACCCATTTATTTTATTATTTATGGGTTATTTATGAAATTAATGATGATGATATATGTGGATCACAAGATAAAAAAGTAAAATTTAAGGGTTCACTCTGATAGTGCTCCAATGCATTGGGTAAAGACTTAATCTCTAGAGATTACCATTTTTAACGAAGCCTTGGTGAATAACCTTGGTAATTTTTAATGAAACCTTGGGGATGGACCTTGGTAAAACGGAAATTATTTTCTATGCTAAATTTTGTAGCCACATATTCACGTTATGAAATACATTATTTTTATTATGATATGCCTAATGGTTTCTTTCTCATTCCTTAATGTTATTTTTCACGACTTTATTGATGTATATAATGTTCACATGTTAAATGTTTCCCCTTACTTCCTTTACTGGGGATTCTTCTCACCCTTTATTTTGATGTATGTCCCCAGTTTATGAGACGATGTAATTAAATTAGGATGAAAAAATGAAGAATCCATTCATGTTTTTAAGAAGAATATTTTATTTTGTCATGTATTAAGCTCCTGGTTTCCAAGACACTAAACCTTAAAGATCATCAGTTTTGTATAATGTAATGAATGTTTATGTGATAAAAAGGTAAGATTATATATTTGGTATCAATGTATGGTTTATTTATTTGTGGAAATTAGGATATGAAAAAATTAGGAAGAGGCCTATAGATAAGTTTAAATATAGGAAATCTTCATGGTATTTTTGTGAGTATTGAGTAAGTGGTTTATCTAGAAAATACATCCTTGTCTGGATACGAGAAGGTAGAGGTGGATCCGGCACAGATCTACATATGGGTAAAACTCAAAAACACCGCATTGAGCTAGACTTGAACGGGAACTGGTACACGACAACGGGCCTTGCTGCACTCTTGGTTACGACACTCCTGGGGGATATGCTTTGGTAAATTCATAATCTTAGTATGAACTATTTTTAAAGGAAAAAAGATAAAATAAAATAAAGATTCACATATGAATATATGATCAAGGATAACCTTGATTGGAACCTAGGTGATCACAAGTTAGGATATAATTTTCTTCTACAAGTTTATCCTTCTATGATTAAAGTTTTGTTTTCATGATTATTGGTTAAGTATTGAATCCCTTAATTATACTTTCTTTTCATAGTTAATGGCAGGAAATATAAGAAAATCTCCCAAATATCAATGTGATAGGAAATGCGAAGATAGCTCTGTTAATGTGATAGATATGATGAGAGATCAAGTTGAACATATTTTGATTATGACAAACCAGCTATCAAAAATCACAATTAATAATTGGTACCTAGTTGAATGCCCAAATTCATCAAGGAAGAAGAAGATGAAGTCTCAAGGATGTTCATATGATAAAGTTGATATGGTAAAGAAGACCCAATTCCATTTGTGCCAAAATTCTGGAAAGGGGCACCAAGGAGAATGTCACAAAGGAATCGGGAGATGTTTTAAGTGTGGGGGGATAAGGAATAAGGTATCCAATTGCATTAAAAAGTTGATAATGTGATGAATAAAGATAAGGTTCGATCTAATGTACCTTATACTTTTCAATGTCGTAAATATGGTGAAGTTAGACATTATCCAAGGCAATGCTCTCTTGGAAGGGATGAGAAGCATGATGAGCATGGACAGTCTTCAAGGTCACGGGAACAATGCAAGTCTTATGCTGAGATGGATCATGATAACTTAATTACTTGTAATTTCTTTGAAATAATTGTCTATGTCATGTTGTTTTTTAGTTCATTCCCTATGAGCATATCTTTAATGTTTTCTAAGAACATCAAGTCACTACCTAAGATGGTTTTATATCATTGAGTATATCATATATTGTTATGTACCAAATGATTATGTTGTGAAGGTGTTCTTCTTGAAAAAAAATTATTAGGGGATTAAAAGATTACTATTATTTTGGAAGACGTTCACTATTTTGGGAACCCTATATGATCGAGGTAAATAGATTACTACGGTATTTTCTTTGAGGAATAAAGGTTGACTTATATTTTGAATAATCGACGAATTTATGGTGAAGTTATGGAAATTTAGGTTACTTATGGAAATTATTAACCTTTCTTGGGCAAAATATGTTTAGGTTAGCTCATTTTGTTATAAGATGTTAGGAGTGGTTGATGTTGTTTGGAGATTAATAATGACGTTTATTTTGGAAGACTATGTTATAAAATCCGTCATGTATTTGGGATTCAATGTTAGTTTGTTTTATTTTGAATAATTTTAAGGATATTAATTTATGAAATGGTCTATGATTAACTTTGGGTAGTACCGTGGCTGTTTGCATATTTAAAATTCGTTTCCCTTTCTATGGGGTACTTTCTTTTGGAAGTGTTGTTTTATCTTATCCTTTATATTTTTGGTATAATGTTTAAAGATATAAGAAATAGATAGTTAATCTTTTGTGGATTATCCGATTCTCTAGAAGATGATCTTGTGATTTTGATGAGACCAAGTGTTTTTGAATTCTCATTGTTTGGAGAAAAGATTAGTTTTGGTAGAAACTTATTAAGGGATGAAACTCTACTTGAAATTAAATATATTTCCTTGTGTTTTTATTCTATGAAGTAAATTAATTCCTCAAAACTATGAAAAGGAACGTAAAACAAAAACGTTTTCTGTTAACTTTTCCTATTGGTAAATCAAATACCGTTTAACCCATCATAATTTTGCGATTTTATTGTTGTTAACTATCTTCTAATCATGTTCTCTACCACTCTCCCTTAGAACGTGGCCCTTTGTTTTCTCTTCCATGTCCATGTTTTCCTACATGTAATCCTAGTATGGGTTAACTCAGGTGACCTTGGTACTTCCTTTTCTTTCATTTAAAGTAATAGTGTTACTGAAAATTTTTACGATGTGGGACATTCAATGAAATTTCCAAGACTAATTTTTTTATAAAATTGTGAGGAAGCAATTTCTTAAGGGGGGAAGATTGTGACGAACTGAAATTTTGAATAAATCTTATTTCCTAATTTTGGGTGTTATTTTATTTCATACTCAACAAAAAAATTTCATTTAATAAAATTAGTATAATTTAAATGAGACTGTTGGGTTTTGACTTGTATATGACCTTTAGTCAGTATGACCTTTGGAAACTAAATGTCGCGTTTATTGTCTCTATATACAAGTGATCTTGGTTAATTAATATAGAAAGAAGATTTGATGGCCTCATCCAGTAGTCCCGGGCAAATAGAAGCTCATCTAATAGAACATGGGAAGGAGGTAACACCACTAGGCTTTGCTCTAGACCAAACACAAGCCAAACTTCATCGTGTGAAGCTAGAACGAAATTGCCTTTGCGAGAAGTTCAAACTAATATAGATTACTACTCGTGCTATGTTGGCTGAGTCGCCCTCAGAATCTCTCACCTTAGCACACGTTACACATAGGTCCTATGCTGGGGTTATAAGGGTCTATGTTAGGAGACCATAACTACTGTGTGTAATCCATTGAGATAAATAAAATTGTGTTTTCTTCTTATGGTGAAGTTTGTGAGTTTTCAAATGTCTAGATAAATATAGTATGCATATATTTGATGAATTCTTGAAAAATGATATTTTAAAAATGTCTCTCTCTTTTTCTCAAATTCTTTTATTTTTTTAAGTGAATACTCAATGATATTTCTTCTAAAGGTGTATTCACATATATACCAAAATTTTCTATTTTAAATTCTCGAATTTACATACATGAGACCCTCTTTCCTATTCTGTGGGTTCAATGTGACATAAATATCATGTCCGTAAAGTAGTTTTTAAAATGTTATTACAATGAAATGAAACCCATTTCTTTTATGATTTATGAGTTATTTACAAAATTATTTATGATGATATATGTGTCTCACAAGATAAAAAAGAAAATTTAAGGGTGCGCCATGATAGTGCTCCAATGCATTGGGTAAAGACTTAATCTCTAGAGATGACCATTTTTAACGACGCCTTGGTGAATAAACTTGTTAATTTTTAATGACACCTTGGGGATGAACCTTGGTAAAATAGAAATTATTTCCTATGCTAAATTTAGTAGCCATATCTTCCATTTATGAATTACTTTATTTTTATTATGATATGCCTCATGATTTCTTTATCATGCCTTAAAGTTCTTCTTCACGACTTTATTGATGTATCTCAAGTTCACATGTTAAATGTTTCCCCTTGTTTCCCTTAATGGGACTTCTGATCACCCTTTCATTTGATGTATGTCCCCAGGTTATGAGATTCTGTAATGAACATAGGATGAACAAATGAAGAATCCTTTCAAGTGTTTAAGAAGAATGTTTTATGTTTTCATGTATTAAGCTCTTGGTTTCCAAGACACTAATCCTTAAAGATCCTCGGTTTTGTATAATGTAATGAAAGTTAATGTGATAAAAATCCAGGATGCTATAAATGTAATGGAGGATATCCCAAGGCATAAGAGACTATTCAAATCCCAAAGCTGAGGTGAAACTGATGCAAGAAGATACAAAGGTGGACAGGTGGGAGCTGCAAAACATGAACCACCAGGTTCAAGGTGTTTTTCCCTAGGTCAGGGTTAGCATATAAAAACTGCAAGATAAGCTAACCAATAGAAGCTCATGATCATGCCATCTTATTTTATTTCATTCTGATTGCATGGTTTATTTATTATGAATGTGTTGTTGCGATCACATAATTAATAAAATGAAAAAGAATGCAACGATGGAATAAAATAAAAACCAGACTAAGCAGAAGCATTATCGGAACATGGTTAATCACTTAACCAAGAATCACATAACATTTACAAACATGTGATAATGAGAAAATAATCATAAATGATTAAAATACCTCAATACCGTATTAAGTAAGACCTAGCCTTCCATTACATGATTAAGGGAAAAACTCAATAAAACTATGTGTTTGACCAACCCTTGATGGGACACGTACTTTTATAAAGGAAGCCCATATGAAATGTTTCGAGTTAACTTAACCATATCACATCAAGAGGAGTAGCCCTTGCTAGACATGATGTAATATTGGAACGAGAGTTGAGGAAATACAAGTTAGGATTTTAGGATTGGGGTGTCCACTCAACAGATCAAGGAACTGAATGCTCATAGTTGTCAAAGACCTGCCTACTTAAATACCTTCAAATAACTTGACCAACCCTTGTTGGGCTTATGCGAAGGGGAATATGGATCCTTGCCACTAGAATGTCAAATCAAATGGACATTACAAGTTCAACAGTGAGGGACATTGGGAATTCATCAAATAGTGGGAGAATTAATAAATTCGTTCATTATTTTTCATAAAATGTAATCAAGAAAGTAATTATAAATCTGATCTTTTAATTTTTAGATTCGAAATGACAAACTCGTCAACCATGTTTTCACGGTAATTATTTCTGGATAAATAAAATATCCTCCCCGGCAATAACTTTTAGGAATGATTTATGTGCCTTTGGTTTATCCTACGCCATGAATGAAGGTTTTACGTGCTGGAGTCCTCACTTCCTGATTCTCCTTCCCCAGGGAAGAGTGATAAAGATTTCCTAGGCCATGATCAACATTTTAATGACGCTCTCGACATTCAATGTTTGATGCTGTCATCTATGTCTACTGATCTCATGAAGTCTCATGAATACATGGACACCTATAGCATTCTTGAGCACCTCCGTGGTATATACCAGGAGAGAGCAAGACAGGAAAGGCTTGAGATCTCCAAGGATCTATTTCAGAGCATGCATGGAGAGGGTGCCTCAGCTAGGCCTCATGTAGTCAATATCATTGGCTACATTGAGTGCTTAGAGGTTCTAGAGATTAAACTCCCCGAAGAACTGGGAACTGATCTCATTCTTGCATCACTCCCCCAGAGCTTCTCGAACATTGTAGTTAATTTCAACATGAACAACATTGAGAAATCTCTATCTGATCTTCTTTTCCTTATTCTCCAAGTAGATAATGACATTAACCGTGAAAACTCTTCTTTCCTTATGTGAATAAAAGGAAGTGGAAGGTGAATATATTTAATCCCATAGCTTCTTCAAGGCCTTCCAGGAAAAGGAAGATAAAAGGGGAGGTAAGAGAAAATGAGGTTATTTTTTTCACATGTGTCAAGAAGGGCCACTGGAAGTAAAACTACACCCAGCCGAGGAGGCAAGAGAAAGCTTCAGGTGCATTTGTCATCGAATAAAATATATCTGTTTCTAAAAATTGGGTATTAGATATTGCTTGAGGGGGTCACATAAGTATCCAAATACATGAACCAGGTAGATTCAAGAAGACTGATCGAGGGGAGGTAGATCAATGAGAATCCAACAGAGCCAGACTCGATGTTGTAGGATTCGGAGACTACCATCTCACATTTCCTACAGGGATAGTATTGGTTTTGAAATGATGTTATTATGTACCCTCTAAAACAAAAAACATTATTTTAGTATCCGTATTAGATACTGATGGATTAATCATCATTTTTGAAAGTGTATGATTCTACTTTTATAAAGATGGAATTTGTTTTGGGAGGGCACATTTATATAATGCCCTTTATGTGTTAGACTACACAAACCAAGTAATGGAAATCGATGACAATGTTAATTCACATGACTCATACCACACCCAACTTTGGCATCACCGTCTAGGTCATGTCAATGAGAAACATTTGACAAAATTACATCAAGATGGGTATTTATATTCTTTCTAACTAAAACCATTTGGTGTATGTCATGTGTTCCTACAAGGAATAATGACCAAAGCCACATTTAGTGGGAATGGTGAACGAGATAAAGAGCTTCTATAATTAGTTCACATAGATGTGTGTGGGCCATTTCCAGTTGAGGAAAGGGGTGGGTTCTCATACTTCATAACTTTTAATGATGATTTTAGTTGATATGGATATATCTACTTAATGAGGTATAAGTCAGATTATTTTGATCAGTTAAAAGAATACAAGAATGAAGTTGAGAACCGGCTTGGTAAAGATGAAAAAGAAACTCCCCTCAGATAGAGGAGGCAATATCTTAATCCATACTTCATTGATTTCTTACAGGATATTGGGATTATATCTCAACTCACTCCTCCTTACACGCTATATTGGAATGGTATATGCGAAAGGAGGAACCAAACCCTGTTGGACATGGTGAGATCAATGATGAGTCATGCGAGTCTTCTATTTTACTTTTGGGGATATGCATTACAAAAAGCAGCACACATAATAAACCAAGTACCAACTAAATCGATAAATGGTATTCCATTCGAGTTATGGGGTGGACGCCAATCCATGTTATCGAATTTACATGTGTGGGTTAGTGAAGCATTTGTTAAGGCCTCTCTAGGTAACAAGCTTGCACCCCATGGCACAAAGTGTATCGTTATATGATATCCCAATGAAACAAGAGTATATTACCTATAGAACCCATTAGAAAAAGAGGTTATAGTGGCAAGACATGCCATATTCCTTGAGAGGGAGAACATATCTAAATGAGATAGTGGGAGCAAGATAGAATTTTATGAAGTCGAGGCTCAAGATACACATGAGTTGGTACAAGAATATATTCCAAAAAGCCCCATGGAACAAAAAACTGTTCCAGAGACACATGAACTACGTAGGAGCATGAGAGAGGTGAGAGAACCAGAACGATATGGTTTTTTTGTCACCGAAGATGGTGACTCATTATTGGTTGACAATGATGATCCTCTTACCTACAAGGATGCATTTGAAGGCACAAACGTTGCCATGTGGCAAGAATCCATGAATTATTAAATGTATTCCATGTACCAAAACCAAGTATGGATTATGGTAGATCCTCCAGTTGATTTAAAGCATATTGGTAATAAATGGGTATTCAAGAAGAAACTGGACATGGAGGGGAAAGTCAAAACCTATAAGGCACGACTGGTTGCTAAAGGTTTTATACAATTTCATGGAATTGACTAGGATGAAACATTTTCACAGGTTGCGATGCTGAAATCCATCAGAACCATGTTGGCCATTGTCGCTTACCATGACTATGAAATTTTGAAAATGGATGTCAAAACATCTTTCCTTAACGGGATCCTCCAGGAGGATGTCTACATTAAAAAACCTGAAGGGTTTGTGACTCCAAAGGATTCCAAAAAGGTATGAAAGTTTCATAAATCCCTTTATGGATTAAAGAAATCATCAAGGTAATGGAACATTCATTTTGATGAAGCAGTAACTGAATTTGGCTTTGTTAAGAATGAATGTTAGCCTTGTGTATACAAAAGGATTAGCGGAAGTGCAGTCGTATTTCTAATAGTATATGTTGATGACATATTACTAATTGGAAACAAAGTATCTGTCTTACAGTCTGTTAAGGCATGCTAATATAAATTCTTCTCCATGAAAGACTTCGGTGAGGAAGCATATATTAATGGGATCAAGATGTATTGTGATAGATCTAAGAGAATACTGGTCCTGAGTCAAAGTACATACATTGACAACATATTGAAGAGATTCAGTATGGAACAGTCCAAGAGGAGATTGTTGCCAATGTCAAATGTCAATCATCTTTCCTAGAAAATGTGTCCTCAGACAAATGAGGAAAGAAAGAGAATGAGAAGGATCCCTTATGCATCCGTGATTGGGTCAGTCATGTAAGCTATATTATGTACGAGGCTGGATGTTGCTTGCGCATTAAGTGTTGTAGGTAGATATCAATCTCATCCAGGAGACCTCCATTGGATGGTAGTCAAGACTATCCTTAATTATCTGAGGCGTACTAAGGAAATTTCATGGATTATGGAAGAGATGAGGAACTAGACATCAGAGGACATGTAGATGCTAGTTTCCAGACATATCAAGATGACATGTAGTCGCAGACTGGATACATCTTCAGTTTAATGGAGGTGCAGTGAGCTTGAAGAGCTCAAAGAAATGTGTGGTGGCAGATTCTACAATTGAGTCCAAGTATATTGCAGCTTCTGAGGAAGCTAAAGAGGCAGTACGGATGTGAAGCATCATCCAAGAGTTGGATGTAGTACCGAGCATTAAAGATCATATCACACTCTATTGTGATAATACTACAGTGGTGGTACTTTCAAAAGAGTCATGGTCACATTAGCGGGAAAAGCACATACTTCTGAAGTATCATCTCTTGAAGGATTTTTCTCAGATAGGTGAAGTTGCAGTGAGCAGTATTTCCATGGAAGACAACGTCGAGGACCCCTTGACTAAAGCCTTGACTCAGTAGAAACATGATCATCATGTGAGGTCTAGTGGACTAAAAGTCGAAGGTAGTTGGATCTAGTCCTTGTGGGAGTTTGTAAGGGTTGGTGTCCTGAGAACCAACTGTTTTGTACTTTGATTACATGAATGTTCACTTATTGTATATTGTTCATTGTTCTACATGACTATAATACGATAATGTCATGGAATATTTGTTGCATTAATAAGGTCATGGCAGATCCCCACTATGATAAGAACCTTGAAATGATATAACAATATTCTTAAATAAGGTTCTGATTTTGGATGACATACTATGATAGGACACACAGTATATCGACCGTCATGTGTGAGTACTCGTAAGAAGACGAGACTGTCTCTCATGGATTTCCCACTTGGTAATCTCCAAGATGGGATATTATGAGAGAAAAACCGCCAGTAGTAATTATTCATGTCATGGTGTCATCATACATTTCTATCTACAAGCCTGTGTAATGGTCCTTAGTCTAGAAGATTATCATTAACTCATGTCATGACTCGCACACTTAGATTTACTGACAAAAATCATCACACAGACAGTTCGCGAGAAGTAGGGTACGTTGGGTACGTCATGAGTGACATGTTGTTAACGGATAAGTAGAGGAAGGATTTGTCCCTTCCATTTATGGAAGTTGATATCTCGGCCCTTTGATTGAAATATAATTGTCAAACAAATTCCATGGCCATGGTATAACGACGAGTTTATTTCTGGAAGTCAAAGAATAATAGATCATCAATATAGGTTTATGACACTAACATGAAACCTGTTTAATGAGATATTGAGACAAAGGGATTAAATTACATAGTAAGCGTTTGTATGAGGTGATACATCAATATGGATTTGACTTGTTTCTATTGGGTTCCTTGACCCATTTCTAGACAGTAATCTTGGACTATAGGCAAGTCCGCCTAATGCCAACGAGAAAGGGTCCTAGAGGGTCACACACTAACTTCATTCAAGTATCTCAAGTATAATAATGATTATTCACTTATGTGGTTTCATAATTATTCAAGTAAGCCTAAATTATTTTAATGTTGGAGGAAAAATAAAATAAAACAAGTACACACCGTGTATCAATGATTACACACCGTGTAGTTTTAGTTTGAAAACAAGTACACGCCGTGTATTGTAAAATGTAAAAGCCGTGTAGTTTTCATTTTCGAAAAGAAATAAATAAATGAAAACAAGATATACACGCCGTGTACACTGAATGTACACGTCGTGTAGTTTTTAATGAAAAAAAGTACATGCTTTGTATTTTTTAATACACACCGTGTAGTTTTTTCCAATCTGGATTTTGAGAAAATATTGTTCTATTAAATGATATTTATTATAATCTATGTGGGTGCATGTCAAGGAATTAATGACCCGAAACGGGGTTTACAAAAGGGATTTAATGAAATAAATAAAATTCATAACATGTATATTTATTTTCATAACTCTACAACCTCAAGCCCGATTGTAAATATCCTCACAACCCCAACTCTTTTCCTAACCCAGGAGAATTGTTGTGTACAACAATTCTAGGGAATTTTTTCAAGGACGAAAGAACCACTTCCTCCATGAACTCTATCAATACCGAGAGAGATCCTCTTCCATTGGATCAAGATGATCTAAGGCAGACAACACAAGAAAAGGTTTCTCCATGCTATCACCCGGAGACTCCTTTGGTGACGTCCAGAGATACGAGGTGCACGTGTGGATCACCGCTAGAGGAAGTCTACACATGGCTTCTGCGACGCAATGACGAATTATATCAGAACATGATCAAGAACATCAATAAAGAAATAACACCAAAAGGTACTTCTTTTAAATTGATAAAATTAATTATAATCAACCTGTAACAATCCTAATTTGTGTTTTCGGGACTTTCCTTTTCTTTGTCTATTTCTTTGATTCGATCCGTGGAGACTGGAATTTATCGTCATATTGATCCCAAGTTGATCATTGTTAATGAAACAAAGCCATGTGGCCACATCGACCCACGCGCTTCCGCTATGACCGGAACCTTTATATATAATATCATACTATTATTTCCCCTTAAATGAGTCTTTTAAGAAATAATAATCTTTATAAAATTAATATTGGATGATTTTTCAATCTCAACCTTCTGGGAAGATTCAGCTTGGATGTTCACCAGATTTCTCAAATTTTCCTCCAACTCATGATATTTTATAATTTATGAGTTCCTCTGGCGTTAAAGTGTTTTCAACATATCGTTACATTCAGTTAGATTTTTCAAATTGACTTCCATTTCAAGAAATTTCATGTTGAGAAAATTTTTCTCATCCTCAATATTTTTCAGTTTGTCTTCCAACTGACTTTTTATACTATGAACATGATCATCATTCATTATTTTTTATATCTGAATAGAATTATTCAAATATTTAATTATCTTTTCCTTTTCCTCTAGATGAGCCTCTTTAACATTCATGTAGGTTCTATGTAATTTATCTAATGCACGGATCACTTATGTATAAACTACCTCAATCACATCCTTATAACAAATAGTCTTTTGTAATTATTCTTCCATTAAAATGAGTTTTTTTCATTTCATTTAAATATAAAATATTATTTTGATTCTTCAGTTATGATGATAGTTTCCTCATTGTCTTTGATTTCCAACTGAGAGTTGTTAACATTCATGTTAGCTTTATATGACTCATAAAGAGTGTGAATCATATCAGTAAGAACCTTCTTAGTTACTTCTTTCTCACACACATATCTTTTCAATTTTTCTTCAACATTAGAGAAATATTCATCGAAAAGTAATATAGTTTTTTCCATAGCATCAATAATTTTTGTGAGAAGTTTACATCTTTGAAAATTATTTTCCAAGGCTTTCTCCATTTCCTCATATTTTTTTTCAAGATGTGACTTTTCATTATATCGTCCCTTGATAGAATACAGTATATAGTTAAAAACTTCAATATGAACATTATTTAGATAATTTTTTACTTATGAATAAAAAGCATTGAGTGATTAAATAAATCTTTATCCATCACCTCTTGAAAAATTCTCATCAAAAGGATCTTTATCAACCGATTTAAAAAATACTGATGATAGAATAACATTTAGACTATATTTATATTATGATGAACCCTCTTTCTTCATAAATTTCATTCTAAGTTTTCTTGCCTCTTTCTTCTATATATTCTTCATGTTTTTTGTGGAGAACTCCTTGTTGGCACTCATTGAGATAGGAACTGAACATTCCATCCAAAAAAATATATTAATTCTTTGAATTCAAATCTTCACATGAGATAATCTAAATATAAACAACTCTAGGAATATGATATATGTAATTAGAGGTGTAAACTATGCTCGAAAAACAATTTATGTGTCTAATAGATCATGAAGGTATACTGAGGGGGGGGTGAATGAGTTTACAAAAATATTTCTGATATTTATTTTATTATCTCTTACCCATTTTTAATTTGAACGTTTTTACTTATTAGATTGAATGGGCCTTTCCTCTTTACAAAAACAATTATACTACATGCATGAAAGAAAGTAAATTCAGCACAACCCACAATATTTTTACAAGTTATCCCTTGATAATGGTGACTATTTTCCTAGTCTATTTAGGATGATCTGAGACACATGTTCTCCACTAGAAATCAATCATCAATTAGATGGGGGTTGTTCAGGTAATGCCTTGAAAACCAAGGTTGGTAGGTATGATCCATTTCCCAAATTATACTAGAATCCCACAATTTTTATACAATTTCAACACGTAAAATAATCATATAGATTAAAATAACTTCAATATATCACTATAAAACAAAATCACTCCCACATTTCGAGACACTGAAATAAACCGATTATTCACTTGTTCACTCCAATCGAAATATATAATTTCCACTGAATAAAATCAACAACACTACATGAAAGTTGGTTCAGTATAATATTATTAATTTTTAGATGTTATCACTTCCACTTAAACTCACTCTAATATCAGAACGAAAAACTGAAGACACGTCAATGAAGTGCAAATTGTTATGTTATTTTCTTTACTAAAAAAATCACTTCAACTCAATTCAATTATTACCCTCAAAAATATAGTTTGTTCTTCATGAATTTACTTATCATCATCATATGAAGATATTTAATTTATGTCATTATCCCCACTATTTCTATGTCTTCTTTCTGTAATAAAAAATTCACAAAAATATATATTCTTTTGACCTTATTTTTGCAATAACACAATTCTAGAACATTCAAAAAATATTATTCTCACATTAATCACCTTTACACTTTTATGCATGCATTATTACATATACATGCATACTTAAACACATAGTTAATTTTATAAATAACTCATACTATTTTCATGCTTATTAAAGTAATGATATAATTATGTATGAATGAGAATACTCACCATCGTTACACACACATTTAATAAACCAAATTTTTCACTTTTATATTTATTTTTACATGCACCTTGTATGCATATAAACAAGGTTTTTTTACCCAATATGTTCAAATATTAATTCCTCACATGATCATCGGCATGAATATGCACATATACACTATTCACAGTGTGTTAAGGAAATGAACACTTACTTCACAAATAAAGATATTATGGGCATTGAATTATTTTTCCAACTCACTATACATGTACCTACTTCTATATGAACCTGAACGGGTATTGGTTGCTAATGCATGAAAGTCACCGCACATCGGTTTGTGACAATCACATTATATACATTCTAATTCTAAATTCATGCACTATCACATTCTTCACACAATACATGAATACATAGGTTCTTAGTTCTTTTTGTAAACTAAGGAGGTGTTGAAATAATGGGTTCCCTAGTCCCAACTATACAGTACTTTTGATTAACAGATCGTGCGTAAAATTAGTTATGCATGATGTCTTCTTACCATTATAGTGTAGATTTTATTGCTTCAACTACTATAATGGTAATGTCCAGAGGATAATTGTGGTGTCGAAAGGTTATAGAAGTTCCCAGGCTATAATGTGAACCACGAGATACAATTAAATTGATCTTAAATATATGTTCTATAGTCTAGATTCATCTTACTTAATAGACACAGTAGATGTTTGACTATCAGGTTCTGGGGGCTCATAAAAATTGATAATTCTTCTCATGATGTTCTCACTTGGTGATCTATAGTTGTGATTTCATGTGGAAAGACCCACCAATAGGAGCACCACATGTTTTGGGTGACATTGGTTGTTCCTATATACGGAAATTTGTATTGGTCTCCTGAATTGAGACCATTACCAATGTATATCATTTGATTACGTACTTTGATGCAGGATGCAAACCATAGCAGTGATGTCATGGAAAGGTAGTTTGTGTTTGGTTCATTGTTGATGGTATGACATTGTCTGAATGGTCAAGAATGGAATTGTCGCTTCCATGTTCAGGAAGTTGTATATCTCAGGCCTCGTCGATCAGGATGGTTCCTCCTTCATATGTCTTTGTCGAAAGCAGTAGAAAGTCAAATCCATCTGGATAGATCAAAAAATAATAAAGCAACATAAGGACAATGTCACATGAGTGCGTCCTACATTATGAGATATTTACTGACAACGAGATTATAGTACACAGTAAGTGTTCATAAGATGGTTGTCGTTCCTATGACTATCCTTATCTATTTAGGGGACTTGATGGGTTTCTAGACTCCACTCGTTGTCTATGTATTTTATTCACTTCTACTGAGGTAATGGCCTAGAGGATCACACAGAAGAGCGTATTCAAGAATTCACTCTATTCAGTTGAATAGGTATATGGACTTAGTGGGCCTCGCCACGAGGTCCGAGTGTTGTCCATGTTATTGATCAATAATGAATTAAATAAATTCATAATTATTCATGTTATGAATAATTGGGATTGAATTTATTTAATAAATTTACATGTTTTTTAAATACGAAAAAAAATATTAAACGAAGGAATATTATTTTCAGATTCAATGTTCGTTTAATATTAAGCAGTAAAGCATGTCGAGTTAATTGACTCAGTTTTATCACGTAATATATTATATATATATTACAATTATGTGATAAAATAATAAATAATATTGGCACATTTATGTTCGTCAAAATTATTTATTTAGTGAACGTTGAAATGAATGGGGGTCGGGGAACCCTACCGTGTATTTATCAACGTCACTATAAATATAAGAGGATGATCTCATTTGTGTTGTGAAATTCACTATTAATTCATTTGTATGGAATGAAAATTTAGAGCCTCTCTATCCTCTCGCTTCCAAGAGAGGGAAGATGATGATCCAAGAGTTTGGATCAAGTTCTTCTTCATGCATCAAAGAGATCTTGATGCAGTGATCTTCAGGACATCGAAAGCATCGTCAAATCGTTGTGCTAGCTCCCAGAATTCGACGATCGACATTCCAGCCGATTTTTGGAGCGCGTGTGGACGATCTAGATGGATTCTGCTTTGGATCCTTCATGAGATGATTTCCATCAACCAGTTCCAGTCGATCGTGGCTTTGAATTTGAAATGGGTACGTTTTTCATTCTATTTTTTGTGCTCCATATATTTTACGCGAGATCCTCGGACCTCTCCCGGGCTCGGATCGTCGGCGACGACATGTTCTGTCGTCTAGCCGACGAAAATTTTAAAATCCCTATCCCACACACTTCTGATGCGGGCCTCGGTATCTAACAGTGGTATCATAGGGATCACATAAATTTTATGATCCCAATAAAATTGCTTTGATAAGTAGAGGGTTCAATGTCTGTCCCAACAGTTCAAACCGTGCGTCCATCTGATGCCGAATGACCGAGTAATGGACAATTTATTTTTTCAGATCAGATTGAAATTTGCGGTCTGATCTCAGCTATTAAATTTAAATTCATACTGAAAAAACCAATCAAGTTTGGATCGGTTTTGGTTAATTGGAAACATTTCCAATAATGTGAAAATTTTAGTTTGACAATTAAATAATTTTCACAAATATTTTATTATTATAATAATAATAATTTTATTATTATAATAATGTAATAGTAATATATTATTGTTTTATAATAATAATTATATTATTATTTTATTTTAAAGGCTAATATTAGCCTTTGGAATTTATTTAAAAGTGGAGTGGACTTGAAATCTAAAGATGTCTTAAACAAAAAAAGGATCAAGAATACTTGAAAATAATTCTAACAAAACAAAAATAAAAAAAACGGGTGGGTGCATCACCTAAAAGAGAGTAATTTTTTTATCTGGGTTTTTAAAAAATTAAAATTTGAAAGAAGGGTATAGGGTTCGAATAATTTTAAAAATGGGTCCGGGATGCGTGAACGCCGTTCACGCATCCTTCCGCGGCGTGGGATGCGTGAACGGTGTTCACGCATCCCTGACCCCGACGGTAATGCGTGAACGGCGTTCACGCGTCCTTTGCTGACCAGCTAAAGGAAGCGTGAATGCCGTTCACGCATACTTGCGCGGGAAAAGATGCGTGAACGGCGTTCACGCTTCTCTCCGCGCCGAAGGATGCGTGAACGGCGTTCACGCATCCGGCCGAGAAAAGTTATAAAAGGAGGGGTCCCCCCCCCAATACCCATTGTTCTCCTCTGATTTTCGTTGCGAAGCTCTGCAGAAATTCTTTCTCAACAAATATTTGCTGCTTTTATTGAGGTAAAATTTCTATTTAATAATTTAATTGTTTATTTGTGTTTATTTATTTCATTTGTATGTTTAATTGTATTTATTTATTTCATTTGTATGTTTAATTGTATTTATTTATTTCATTTGTATGTTTAATTGTGTGTATGATTTATTTATTTCATATGTTATGCATGAAATGTTTTTTATGATTTAATTTTCTTGATGTTGAATGTTCGTATGATTTAATTTTTTGAATGTCTGTTGTCTAAATATTGAATGTTTTATGTTATGTCTAAACTTTTTAATGTTTAGAAAAAGTAATTTATGTTGGAGAAATTTATTTTAATGGATGGGTTTGATGTAAGTGTAAATTAAATTACTTTTATTTACTAGTAATAATATTTTTAATCAATAAAGTATAAAATATATTTACTTATATTTTGAAAAGTAGAAGAATGGCCAAAAAACATTACAATTTCATAAAATTTAAAATAACAAAAGTGTTTATTATGTAAATCTCAATTAGATCAGTTATAATAAAATTTATTTAATGTTTTTAATAAATATATATATATATATATATATATACACATGAAGTTAAATTTTTGTAAAAGAGGTGTAGTATTTAATATAGATTTTATATAATACGGATAATATAATAAATATACCAAAAAACACGGTATGAGTGATGACTGATCTTGAGATGACCAACCATGCATAATTGAAATTGCATGTTTTATTTTGTGTATTTTGTTATTCAATTTGTAATAATTTCATTTTTTCGGTATTGATGACCTGCGAGTCATCTCTCAGTAAGTGTAAGGACCTGCGTGTCCGTTTAAATTAATTTATGTATTTCATACCCCTATACCCTCTCACATGCATGTGAGTAAATTTGTAAATAAAAGACTGACGCCCCAAAGAGGTGTCGATGAAGAGGCATCCCCGAAGAGGTGTCGACGAAGAGGCATTTGAGAACTCGTTCGAGAGGTGGCGTTGCTATTTGACAGGAGATTGGCGGTTGCTGCAATATTTGATAATAGAGATAGGAGTTTACTCATATAAATTGTGGTTAGTTTATCAGATAATGATAAACTAATCGCAAGTCTCAAGATCAAGTCATGATTATATATTCATAAGTAATCAAACTTTATGAAACATTATATTAAATTTGCTTTTGTGCTAAAATCACAATCACTATACCTTAACAGTGATAAATCAATACATAAAAAAGTCTCAAGATAATCAATTATTCAAAACCAAATTAAATAATTTAAAATTTTAATGTAGTGTATAATATTTTTAATTTTTTTTTTAATAGGTAATTATGTCTGCTCAAATATATTGCAACGATGAGGTAATTTGTACCGAGCAGGGTTTTAGCTACAGCGTGCCACCTGTCAAAGTGGTAAATCTCCATGGTTGTATGACATTGTATGCAGTTCGTAATAAGATTCATAGTCGGTTAAAATTGAGTGCAGGACAAGCAATCACTTCAATTAGATACCGACATCTTCAATATCCTGAGCGTATGTGGCACAGCGACTACCCTATAGTCGATGATGAGGATTAGATGGAGGCTTCTCAGTTATTCAGGCAACAATGTATTAATGGTTTGATGGAATTATTTATTGTCATTTCTGATATTGATGTGGTGCAATCGATTACTACAGAACCATGCTTTGTGACCGCTATAGAAGTTGGTCCTTCACAACAGTCTTCTTTATTGCCTCCTTCTCATTCGACTCCTGTGGAAGAATGTAATGAGGAAGATCATCAAAATTTGGAAGGAAATGTAAATGGCATCCCTTTCTGTGCTGATATAGTGCAAGAAAGTTTATCTGAGGAAGAAGAATCTGGGGAGTCAGCAGGAGATGATGTGGTTGGAAATGAACCTTCTGAGGTTCCTTTGAGAGACAGACATCCACTACATCCACCAGTTAGTGGTAATCAGCCTTCAGTTTTGAGTTCCTTAGTTGGAGGAATGTCTCGTGAACAACTTTTTGATTGGGATGTCATTACACCAGCTTCTGAATTCCCTGGAATTATAGGGAATATGCCTGCATCAAATGATAATGCCATATATGTTGGGCAGGAGTTCAAAACTAAACAGGTCATGAAAAATGTGATAAAGCAATACCACATTGAGCGACATTTCACATTTGTGGTTTATGAGTCAAAGAAGACCAAATATCTCATTCGTTGTGAAAAATATGGGTCAGAATGTAAATTTCTATTAAGAGCAGTATTTGATAAATGTTATGGATGTTGGAAGATAACCAAATTAGAAGGCCCACACACTTGTCTGCATCCCAGCTTGGCACAAGATCACTCTTCTCTTGATGCAAAGTTTATATCTACTGTTATTTGTGAGATGATACGAACAAGTCAGGATGTTCCTATTGCCCTTATTCAGGAAAGAATTCAACAGTTGTATAACTATAAGGTATCATACAACAAAGCTTGGAATGCAAAACAGAAAGCCTTTGTAAAAGTGTATGGTGATTGGGATGAGTCTTATGCGTTGTTGCCACAGCTTATAGAATTTTTGTCTCTCAATAATCAGATTGTTTATCAGTTGGACACTGTTGAGTATGTATCCCAAAATCATCTAGTTGATCGGTCAAAGGTGAAGTTCAAGAGGATTTTTTGGGCATTCAGACCGTGCATTGCTGCATTTCCCTTTTGTAAACAATTTATTCAGGTAGATGGCACATTCCTTTATGGAAAGTATACAGGTGTTCTACTCATTGCTGCCACACAGGATGGTAATCGCGCTCCTCTGCCACTTGCTTTTACTGTTGTTGAAAAAGAAAATTTTGAATGCTGGAGCTGGTTCTTGGCATGTGTACGTGTTCATGTCACGCAGAAACAGGGCGTGTGTCTGATATCTGATCGTCATCGAGCGATTATAGAGGCCGTGAGTAGTGATGGGGTTTCTTGGACTGAGCCGAATGCTTATCACCGTTATTGCATTAGACATATTGCAAGTAATGAGCATAAGCAGTTTAGAGATGAGGCCATAAAGAAGGCGATCCTCAAATTGGGTATGGTTTTCTAAACTTTCTTTTTTTAACAAAATCTACTATCCATTTTAATACATTATTATGTTATGCTTTCAGCATATGAACCCCAACAAGAAAGGTTTGATCAGCGTCTTGAAGAGATCCGAACAGTTAATGAGGAGGTATATGAATATATGGTACAAATTTCAAAGGAAAAATGGTCATTAGCATACGATGGTGGCATGAGATATGGGCATATGACCACTAATATAGTGGAGTGCGTAAATGGGGTCCCCAAGGGTGTGCCTAAACTCCCAATCACAGGGTTAGTGCAAGAGACATTTTTTAGATGTGTTCACTACTTTGTTGACCGGTCCCAAAAGGCCTACCAGAGGATGGAAAATGGAATGCTTTTTACTCAGCATTTTCAAACTGATATTGACCGGATATGGAATGAGGCTTCACGATGGAATGTTATAGCCTTTGACAGGGAAAAGAAAAGTTTTCGGGTAAGAAAGTGCTACGACCAGGGTGCATGCACTAATGGTGGAGTGTTTGTCGTGATGTTGGATAACAGGTACTGTGATTGTGGCAGCTTTCAGGCATTGAGATATCCATGTGTACATGTTATTACAGCTTGCGCTTCGGTAAATATATCGTGGGAGCCATATGTTGACCCGGTGTATCACATGAGCACTTTGGTTAACTGTTATAGTGCTGCTTGGATGCCTGTTGGTGACTTCCATTCTATCACATTGTCTGCTGATCAACCAACCATTGTCCCTGATATTTCCAGGTTTTCATAAGTCGGTTTTGGTATCATTTATAATTTTTCAATGTGTGTCATTTTTAAAATTATTGGCTTCATGCTACTAGGTTGCGGCCTCGAGGAAGACCGAAGTCAACTCGCATCAGAAATGAGATGGATTGGCCTCGGCAACGAGGAGGGAGAATACGATGCAGTATCTGCCACGCAGAAGGACATACTCGTAAGAGATGTCCCCAAGTGGCCGGACAGAGTTCCAAATCTCATCATCCATGATCGAGTCTGTGTACCTGCTCTAAGAGGAAGAGGACGTGGTTGGTGTCGATGATGAAGAAGAAGAATAAGAAATAGAGGATGAAGATGAGAAGAAGTAGAAGACTAAGAGGAAGAGGTTGTGGTTGAATAACCTATTGTGGAAGTTTCTATAGTTACTTAGGAACTTGATCTATTTGGAATAATGTTAATGGTTATCTAATGGATAATGGATAAATTAACAAACGTAATTTCACAAATAAGAAGAAATAATTAATTTTTCACTTTTTCCTCTTAATTTTTAATGTGGAATAATGTTAATGGTTATTTAATGGATAATGGATAAATTAACAAACTTAATTTCACAAATAAGAAGAAATAATTAATTTTTCACTTTTTCCTGTTAATTTTTAATGTGGAATAATGTTGATGGCTATTTAATGGATAATGGATGAATTAACAAACCTAATTTCACATATAAGAAGAAATTATTAATTTTTCACTTTTTCCTGTTAATTTTTAATGTGGAATAATGTTGATGGTTATTTAATGGATAATTGATAAATTAACAAACGTAATTTCACAAATAAGAAGAAATAATTAATTTTTCACTTTTAAATTATGGTTTTCTTATAAGATGTCTAGTTTTAGTAATGGCATCTGAGTGTCTGAGCATCCTTAACTAATGTTGATTGTGAGACTAGGCTAATCATGATTGTGACACCAAATAAAAATGAATATATCATGATCCCACTATTAATAAGTAACGATGATATCATGTGTGCAGATGGCAGGTTTTCCATTGCTTACATCTCAGGCTACTCATGTATCACGACTGCTTTTAGAGGGACATCCTGTGGCTCCCTTGACTGTACGTAGATCTCACCATTTCCATCATACTGCACCACCTCCCGCTATCGTCCCACATCTTCGTCGAGCTGGATTTTATGGCGTAGCGATGTGCGACTTCACGTTTCTTGATCATCATCTCATTGCCGCACTTGTCGAGAGATGGAGACTAGAGTCGCATACTTTCCATTTTAGTGAGGGAGAGATGACTATTACATTGCAGGATGTGGCTATTATGTTGGGCCTCCCTATCGACGGACATGCTTTGACAGGCCGAGTTCCATCAGATTTTCCTGAGCTTGTTCATAGACTTCTGGGCATAGAGGTCCAGGATGATGGCAGGACCATCGTCGGTGGTAGATTGCGGATGCCTTGGTTAGACCAGCACTTCACACATTTACCAGATAATGCTGATGATGTCACCGTGCTGCGCTTTGCACGGGCATATATTTTGAGGCTGATCGGTGGCACGCTTTTTGTTGACCACTCTACTACTTTTGTGCACCTGATGTATCTATCTTTTTTAGAGGATTTGGACCAGGCAGGTCGATATAGTTGGGGGTCTGCCTGCCTAGCATATACATACAGAGCCCTATGCAGCGCATGTCGCATCGAGAAGATGCAGATCACAGGATGCATGGTTCTTCTACAGATGTGGGTATGGGAGCACATACATCGTTTAGCTCCACATGCTCGTGCGCCATTACCCGTAGATATTGTAGCAGAGGCTCCACGTGGACGTTGGTATGTTATTAATTCTTTCTAATATCTAACTTACTTGTATAAAATTCTTTTATTAAATGAAAAAAAAATGTTATCTACAGGTGGAGTCAGGCGCATCGACATTCAGATTCTCCCAGACATGATGTTCACGCCTACAGACTTATGCTAGACAGCATTCGACCAGACGATGTAAGTGATTATTATTTATATTGTTAAATCTTTACTCTTTACTGTAAATCTATTCATTTATTAATTGATTATTCATTTTTTCTTTCAGATTACATGGATTCCATATACAGATGCTATCCTTCAGAGTCTGCCCCCATACTGTACAGTGATGCTTGATATCGGCTCCTGCATGGTTCCACTGATTCATTTTCATATAGTCGAGTGGCATCAGACGGATAGGGTTATGAGACAGTTTGGATTCCTTCAGCCAGTTCCTGACCCGCCCAGTCAGTTGGATTCATTGCATTCCCTGAAGATGTCAGGGAAGAGAGATTTTGATTGGAGGAGCTACCATGCGAGATATGTTGCATTATGGGACAGGCGACGAGAGTCCCAGTTGCGAGGGGCAGGGACAGTACGCTTTCATTTGATGGATCAGATGGATTATGCAGGCTGGTACATCAGGTCTCCCGTCAGATTTCTGACACGGCACGGATGGGGCTTCCATGACTTGGTATGCATTCTTTCTTTCACAGTTCAACATATTTTTTATTCAAATTAGTTAATAACAGAATTTGTTTTCGCAGGATGCTCGTATTTGTCATCTACTGCATATGTCTGATCCAGTGGAGAGAGCTGCCTTTGACCTAGCATATTTTCACATCCTTGTACGACAGATGCTACCGTCGATGGACGAGATTTATCATGGCATTTTCATTGATCCACCACCTGCTGCGGAGGCCGCGGAGCCTGCTGCGGAGGCCGCGGAGCCTGCTGCGGAGGCCGCGGAGCCTGCTGCAGAGGCCGCGGAGCCTGCTGTTGTTCCACAGGATGAGGCTGCTCAGCTTGCTCAGCCACATGATATTATTCCGCTGGAGGAGGGTGTTCAGCATGACCAGTCATATGCTCCTCCAGCTTCTCAGGCACAGCCACAGGTACTTACAGACGCTGACTGGATTGAGTTCGATGTTTTATTGCAGTCATCCACAGCAGAGCAGCCATCTACTTCCTATATTGGTGAGAGTTCCAGCCAGCTTCCACTATCCTTAGATGCAGGCCAGGGTACAGGCGGTGAGACTGTACATCCACCGTCTGTCACACAGGAGGATGTGGAGGTGGCTGTCGATGAGGATGCGCAGCGTACGCCAGAGCACAGACGTAGACAGACACGGTGTGGACGCATCCAGTATACGCCTGACTATGGGACAGAGGAGCATCCACACCGGAGGCGTAGATTAGGTTGACATTTGATTTATGATACGTTTTGTATGTGTATTACTGTTATCTAGACTTCTATTATACCTTTAATAAGTGTCTTACTGTTATCAAATTATCTACCAATGTATATATATATATGTGTGTATAATAAATAATATGATTAGAAATTCCATAATACTCATATAAATTCAATAAGTTCAACATAAAGGTTAAATAATAATCCAAGGCTATTTATTTTATGAATAACATATTAAAAGACCAAGTAAAATGTATTGAAGAACTTTAGGAGGATTTTGTTGGCCTACAATTAAATATAGGATCAAGAGAAACTCTTGACTCCTAATATGATATTAGGAAATTAGGTCACACAAGTGATGGGAAAAAGGGAAATTATGGTTCATAGGTCCAAAAAATAGTTAAAAAATGTTTAGGGAAGAAAACGATACATCGTAATGCCACAAATGGTATGGTTATTGTTCATAAACAAAAAGCAGTAATGATTGGTGTCAGAACACAAGAGCCTGTTATGTGGATAAAGATTTATTTTGGTATGAATTAGAATCAGAATATTTAGTGATCTTAAGGAATAATGAGTGGTGTATTAGTGATGCACATGAATAAACCATTTATCAAATATTATTTTTGTGGAAATATGGGGAATTATTAGAATGCTCATTCCATAGCCTTGAGGGTCACTATGTGACTTGGGACACACTATAATATTTACAAATAAGGTGTGTATTATCAAGGGAAAATATAGTGGAGTTGTTTTGTAAGGAAAACACACAAAGGGGAATCTATATCTTGTGAGTGGACAAGAAGATATGTATTTTATATCCAAGGAAGAAGAAAATAGGTTGTGGTATAAATTTATTGTTTATATGAGCCAATCATACATGGAAGATCTGTTGAAATGTGACACTGCTCAAGATCTCTCTAATTTATCATGTGATCATACTCATACATGCGATTCTTTCTAACAAGGGAAGATTATTTGAAATATATAAAAGGTTAAAGATCAATGGTCAATAAGAGTGATTGAACTAATGCAAATTGATGTGTGTAAACCTATTTCACCAAGATCTATTGATACGAAGAGATATTTTTAGTGGCCAAGGATCAATTAGGTGGTAATGAGAGGGAGGTGAATCAGTGGTAGCCTTATTTTACTAATTCTTTTTTTAAATTCAACCTATTGAAATTTGTTTAGGTTTTTGATCCACTCAATATAAACTCTCAATCATTCCTCAAGTGTAGTTGTAATGAAATAGGGAGAATCACATGTTATTTACAGGGTTATTTTGAAAATACTACTCATTTCTATATTGGTTATACCCCCCAACATGTATTATTCACTATCTCCACAAGTTAATACAATGACATATAATCCATTTTTCCTCTCTATAACAAAAAATAATCCACTATACACTCTCTTTCTCCATAATACATTGGAGATTCATTCTACTCTATAATCCAAAAGATACATCTACTTCCAAATTTAGGAAGAAGTTCTTCTTCAAATAGACTTACTCTATAAGAAATCTAGTCACTCCTACCTTGTGTACTTTATCAATAATTTTAGAAATTATTATATTAAGACTCTTTTCAGATTTTTTGAAATCTAGATTCTCCTCAATATTCAAATAATCAAGAACTCATCAATTCATCTTTCTGTATTTACCTGATACATTATTGTATCGAGTTATCAGAAATAATATTTCAATTCAACACAGAGTCTTCATCACCTTCATACACACTTTATTCACAAAACAAACAATAATTGTTCATGGGTAATATATCATTATTACATGATTTAAAATCAATCATTTAAATCCTTATTTAAATTTGTTTCGTAATAACACATTTAATTACACATTTATATATGAATACTCATCAGTAGTGGTATCATATTTTCCTCATATTGAATGCCCCATTAGTTTCTGTGGGTATTTTGTTTCATGCAACTCATAGAGAATACTAGAAGGATTAAGGTTCCCCTCTTTCTTCTTAATGTGGTGTCTATCTCTATGAATCATTATCTATATTCATACATGTAACTCATATTTAATTACATAATAAAATACAAAAACTCATCAAAAATACTCAATGCTCAGGTCTTCTCCATTCTTCACATAAATGTTACAACTCATGTAAGAATCTGATTCACGTGGATTCATCAAAATATGATCTTCTAATCACCCGAAT
The DNA here is from genome assembly GCA_963277665.1 of Viscum album. Taxonomy (NCBI): domain Eukaryota; kingdom Viridiplantae; phylum Streptophyta; class Magnoliopsida; order Santalales; family Viscaceae; genus Viscum; species Viscum album. The sequence continues at coordinate 1,585,709,425 of OY728151.1, read as the reverse complement.
ACTTATGTTTCACATTTCATCACATAGGATATTCATTTTAGAATAAATTTTTACTCTCATCACATGAACTATTCATTTTATTATTTAAATTATATTAATGAAATTGTAACTTCATGAATATATTATCATGATTGTACCTTGGCATTAAATCTAGATCTTACTTCATTTGAAGACTCTATTTCATCAAAAGTCTTGGGATCCTTCAGTTCATGCACGACAATGCATGAATATTGAACATGACTTGTTCTTGGATCATGCTTGGATATTATAAGTTCATCATGGACTTCTTAATATGGAAGGGTCCTTGGTTTTATCCAAGGATTCCCAACCATGATCTTTGTGACTCATCAATGGTAGATAACCAATGCTCTATAAAACCCTTGAGAAAGGGAAGAAGGTTCTCACTAATTAGACAACTTGAAAAAGTTAGATCAAACTGTTGTGTAAATGTCTGCATGTTTTTAGTGGAGAGACAATGATTGTGTCACCATTTTTCCATATAATAATATCACTCGGTTGAGTGCTTCCTTATTTATTTTATCATTCCTTCAGCTTGGTAGAAGTGATTACTGGGGTACGCTCTCAAATCCTCACTGGCATCGACCCATGTTGTCTTCTCTAACACCATTCCACTGCACATGATTGAACCACCACTCTAATACCATGTGCCTCATTTGAATTCATGCTCGCCTACCATTTCTTCCCATACAATAGTCAACTCCAGTTCCCACCTCAAAAGTGGCTGCACCTAATTCCCTTATGTAGCTAGTTGGATGGATTCCTTTTTAAATAAAGTTAAAAATATGTGTTAGATAAAATATTCCCCCAAATTCCATATTCACTCAAAATACCAATCCTTATTCTTCATGAAAAATATAAATAATATATTTATACTTTTTTCATATATCTCTTCATTCATACTTTAGTGAACATTTTTGAAAACTCCATTGCACATTTTTTTCTATTTAAGATAATCTTAAATAATTCTCACTTTTAAAACATGGATAATTATCCAAATATGAAATTAAATTACATAACATGAATCCATAAAAATTATCCAAGCACCACCACTTCACATATTGACATATTGATAAAACATACAACCATTTTTTCCAACAATCTCCCCCTTTATCTTCTGTTGTTAATATCCATTCATATCATAAAAGTTATTATGTGGTAACATCAATTATTCTCCCCCTTATTTAAAATAAAATGAAAAGGATAATTGGACAATTTTAAACTCATATTTCTTCTCAAAAAAATCTTCACATATATTTTAAATAAGGGGATGATATGACATGATACTTGGAACAAAGCCTTTAGTTAATAAACACTATATCTATATGATCCATCCTAGTGTAGAAAGAAATAATTAAATAACCAATATAATATAATCTACCTATAACACATACTCATATGTGATACTAAAATTAGATATTCTCAATTATCAGGATGAGTAATTTTAAGATAAGAAATACATGATCCTGCACACACTTCAAAAAACACATTAGAAAGTTCAAGTGCAAGAACAAATCCCCCTTTTCTCATTTTTTCATTAAATAAGTACTCAACCTTAATGAATATAATTAAGAAAAAATGTAAGATAATGTGATTGGAATACCTCAAATCTCTTATAAGATCCTCCTTAAGAGATGAACTCATTCTTCATCATGGGAATTTATGTACTCCATGATGAACAATACTTCTCCTTCAATTCCATTCAAGTAAACTCATAACACATAAAATAATAAGGAATAAGGAGGAACCTCTTGTATTCTGTAGAGGAAACATTCAATGTGAGAGTTTTCTCTCATCCTTTATTTCTTCTTATTTCTAAGCCAAGCATGGGATGTGATTTATTTCTTATTACATGCTTCATGGATTATGCACATATTTCCTTCCCATGAATTTCCTCTTTATTTGGAATACATTTTCCCCCTCCTCCACAGCTGGTACAACCTCATTATTTTTCTTCCAAATTTTTCATCTTCTCTTCCAAGATTCTTATTACGTGGGATTTGATTTTGGTTCTTTAAACACCATTTTTTGATACTCGTTTTTATCTTTAAAAACATTGAACTTATTTTCTATCTTAATATGACTTCTTTCAGGATACAAAAATTCATTGTAAGTCATATGAGTAGAGTTTCTCCACATAGATTATTTACCCTTGCATGTTTTCATCTAAGTGAAATACCTTTCCATTAGAAAAAATGAATCATTTAGGTATTCTGTGAGATGCGTGAATGCCGTTCACGCATCCCTTCTCTCGGGAAGATGCGTGAACGGCGTTCACGCATCCCGGACCCATTTTTAAAAATATTCGAACCCTATACCCTTTTATCAAATTTTAATTTTTTAAAAACCCAGATAAAAAATTCCCCTCTAAAAGAAATAGCAAAAAAAAAAAGAGGATTTGCAATGGTCCGAGCCGACCCCCTCTCCCTACCACGTCACAACAGGCCACCTCCATAGCAGGCACACCACCCGACTAGTGCAAATAAAGCTGCAAAACCGCAACACCCCAACCCTCCGCCTCTACAGAAGCCGACCATCCCTCCCCACGATTGCCTTCTGACCTGGTGTGACCGCCAGAGCGCCATGCACTGCAGGACCAGGCCACCTTTTGTCCAAGCTACAGCACCCAACTGCCTTCAGGTTCTCCCTCAAGCCTCCGTGTGGCCAATCGCCTCCGGCTTAGCCTTCGCCCGTCCGTCCTGGTGCCATTGCCACATTGTCAACAGGCACCGGAAACACTGCCACATTGCCTCGCCACCGCCGGAGCCCCGTCTGGTTTCCTCACTTCCTCCGCACACCACTACAGGATGCGCCACCTGCTGGCCCGCTACCTCCAGAGCGCCGCCCAGACCTGCGGCACATACGCCTGGCCGCCGCCCGGCCTTCCCGACCAGTTCCCGAGTGCTGCCCTGCTTGGTACCCCTGTGAGCCAACGCAGATGCCGCTTAACCCGGCCTCCACGTGGGTTAGCTCATGGGCAAAACTGGCCAACCCGACTACCTCCTCCTTCGTATTGGGAGCGCACTACACTGGCCGACCATCACCACGCGAGGCCACCGCTAGCCTTCCCATTCTTCTGGTGGTGTCCGCAACCTCACCATGTCTATGGTTTGGATCCGATAGGTACCCATTTTCCTGCAAATTATTTTTTCTACAGAGAAAATTTTGCCTTGAAGCATTTTGAGCAGACCTACCCAACTCGGAACAGGTTTGGGTGTATTGGCCCGGCCCAGTTTGGTCATTGAATGGCCCTGCGCGGGTTTGGCCCGACCCGCACAGGCCATGCAGCGATGTTTTCGAGGATCAGTAAATTAAATTAATCATGATTAATTAAATAATTTATTTTTTTATTTTAGTTTTAAAATTAAATTAATTAAAATTAATTTTGGTTAATTATTTTAATACCTGATCAGATAATTTAATTTGTTTTTTCAATTATGTTAATTTATTTAATAAATTTATTTTTGGCATAAAAAATTAAATTAATTAGCAAACCGATAATTAATTAAATTATTTGAATTTATAAATTCATTTAATTTAATTTAGATATCCCTCATATTTAATTAATGAATTTTAATTTTATCGCGCTTTATTTACCCACCTGCTGGTCTTAAGCATCGACCCATGTATGTTGCATTTTATTTAATTAATTATTTTAATTGCATGCGACGATTGTAATTAATTAAATAGATGGTCTGCGCATCATCTTTATTTTGCGGTTAAAATGGGTAAGTGCCTTCACGCCCAATATCTGTATGATGTACATTAATATACGAGTTCCCCTCGCCTACGCACGAGTAATTTTGTATTAAAGACGTAGACGACGAATGATCTAGACCCCGCTAAGATGAGGCGATGCACGTTGATCAAGATTAGACAAGACGACACGTGGACCCCGCCATGATGAGGCGGCACTCCATGACGTGACGTGGTCCCCGCCAAGACAGGGCGATGTTCTAGATGCGAACCCAATGTACAAGACAGAGGGTTAGCTACATTTGGAGTCAAGCATCAACCCATGTATGATGCCCTTAGGTCATTTAGATGCTCAAGACCAGTCAGGTAATAGTTTTCCATTATGATTTTTTTTATTATATTATGCATTTTATAACAGTGGTAAAATACATAAAATAATAGATAATGACATGCCTAAACAAGCTGCGTATGTTTTTTTTATTAATGTTCATTTGTGAGCGCGACAACATAGATGAACTAGTTTAATAGAAATGGATCACATTCATCGAGAGAAAAACAATAAAACCCTCAAAAGAAATATTAAGCCACAAAAGCCTTCCAACATTCAAGTTTAAACAAAAAAGGGTGTTCGTGGTGCTGGTCATGCCATAGCTGAGGGTGCATCTTACTACCGGGGAGTTCTTATTGTTATGGTGGGTCGACTTAATAAAATTGCAGCAAAGAAATATCCATATCTAGCTTTTTGTAATTTTAGATGCAAGCTTTGAGTAAATCAGTAAATGATTTTTGAAGCTGGTACTTCACTCAACATACCAAGGAACAATGAGTTAATGCGGTTGGCCAGCCAAAAGCCTACATTGGACCCTACGAGTAGTGGCATAGCCATAACTTGTAGACTATGAGGGAGGTTCAGAGATCGTTGCCACTAGAATACTCAAGATTATTCCGATTCTTGTAAAGAGGGTTCCTAGAATTCAAAAAATTAGTGGGAGACATTAAATGATTAAATAATAAGTAATGTCACATTAGCTAATCATATTATAGTAAAATCTACTAAAGTATATTTGTAGATAATGGTAAACAATACCACAATAAATCTAAGATAATTATTATACAAGGATAATGTCTAAACAAGCACAAAATTCCATGTTTATTATAGGTGCTTGCACACATTACTACTACAACATAGATTCAAGGTGCTGGGGTCCCAACCTACTAAGCCACCACAAGAAGCGAGGGTGTAAAACTGCTTACAAGAGACTCTTTAATCAAGCATATGACGGTTCTATCATAATTATATCATCAAAGTATGATTTTAGTTGTGGCCACTACATCATGACATGGAATAAGTTACATGTAGTCTCATCTCCAAGATCCTTTTGATGAGAAACCAGAGCAAGATTTGAATGTGATGGTCTCACTCAGTTTGTGTAAAGTGAAGACATTTCACAATCTTTCATGCCATCCCATTCTTATACCTTTCACACCCAATTATTATAGTCTCTTTTAATGATAAAAAAGAACGGTATAGAGTAAGTTTCATTACATTTATGTTCACATTCACCATGTAATAAGAATATAGGAGATAACACTATCTTTTATTCTTATGGTGAATAAATTGAATGAAAATGTTGAAAGGCCAAAGGCAAGTTACGCCAAAGGAACCTTCATCTTTTCCTTCAAAGAAAAGTGGTTTGTCATTTAACAAGGGGTTATTAGCATCACATATTGAAATAAATTTATGGATGATTAAAAACTGAAATACAAGAGTCATGTACTCACTTCTCATTCAGTTTATATTCATAAAATATATTAGTGTTTATAACATACTTCATGGGTATTGAATTTAATATTCCAATAACATATGTGTATTTAGATATAGTAACCAAGTAAGTATATGACCATTACATGATGTAATGTGTGTTCCCCAAGCATCTGAGAAAGGGGGATTCCTAAGTTAGCGGTGAGAAACACAAATCTTCAAATTACCAAGTAATTGACTCAAACTGAACAAGTTGTTGATTAGAACCAAAAAATTTATCTCATACGCCCTTTGGACATAATGAGACATCATTCCATTTTTTTAGAATGAATATTGTTTCTGGTAATATACTCCACAAATAGTTCAGACATACATGAATGAAAGGAAATACCAGATGAATACAAAATGTTAGAGCTACCCAGTTGTGGAAGTATGATTCATTTTATTGTAAAACAAAAAATGGAAATAAAAAAATACCTAGTATGGTATTTAGGCTCGACATAACTATACACAATTGGTATTATAGACATCCATAGTTTAGACAAATAAACCTTTATAAATAAAGGTATTCCCCAAAGCTTCTGAGGTTAGTTCAACAAGATAGTGTGAACTATTCCAAAGAAAGCTAGAGGTAATAATACATCATAAGATTCTTTTAACTTATTAAGGATTTTAATAGCGAAGTATATGCATGGTCGTAATATATGAGTTGCTTTGAATCGGCATGTCAAAGAATATCTTGACTATGAAATCATCGATCATGATAATGTAGCATGGAGTAATTCCAAAATGCATGTTACCTTATCTACATCACTATATTGGTGACTATAAGGAGGATCGATGATAATGACTTACATGTTTACATTGATAAAAAAATGTAGTGTGGAGCAACTCCTAAATGAACATTTCATATATATTAATGTTAAGATGTATGTAGTATCAATGTTACAACCTACAGAAACGTCTATTTTATTTTATGATTTGCTTTGAAAATAATGGCATAAACCCAAAACCAATATGCCAACTCAAATGACAAATGGATATCATACAAGTCATAGTATGATGGAAAATTCGATTATGTCATAGGACATTTTTTAGGATGAAGAGTTTGTTAAGATATAAATGGACATTCCTTAAGAAGAACACATGGTGTGTATAAGTAAATATCCTTATAGTTTCTTAGGATTTTACATAAATCCAAAAAATAGAAAATAGGTAGTCAAGGATTAGACTACATTTATATATAAGGGTGAACATTTCTATTAGAGATAGTGGGAGATGAATTGACTTGGACATATTCAATTCTCAAGATGCACAAATGGTTTACATAGGAACAATTCCCCAAGTACATGTGGAATAGGCATGTTCCAGTGATGCATACTGTGTAGGAAGGAAGAAACCATTGTGATGGTTTTATATTTGTCGTGGATGGTGACATATTATTCATTAAGAATAATAAATCCTACAAGTAATCAGTATAAGGAAATGATTTATGATTGAAAATATCAACTAAAATTAAATAATGGATTACATGTATCAAATTGCAAAGGGGCATATAAATTGAATACTGCGGTGGGTATTCATATGAGATGATACATGGATGGTAAAAGATTCGTACAAATATGGATCCATTGGTTATACCATGTCGGTATGCCTAAATCTATATGAATTTTACAAGTCATAGTGAAATTCGAAGATCATTTTATTGGTTCATGGATGTCAAGATCATCTTTCGTGGATGGTGCATATACGACGCTACCAGAAACGTATATGACATCATATGAGTCCAATGAAGGTTGCAAGACACTGAAATATAGTTCTAGATTAATGTAAGCAACAATATCTTAGAGAATTAATTATAAATGAATATTTTCCTTGTGTCTACCGAAGGATTGTGGGAGCGCAAATGTTTACCAATTGAAATATGTTCAATAACATATGGAAAAGTGATCTTGGTCTTACTATTAAGTAAGACCATGTTTAAATTAATTATCCAATGATTGACTTAAAGAAGCAACCTATGTTCTAGAGAACAAGATCTACTGAGGTAGATATTTATGTTTCTTGGTCCTTGTAAATCGTAGATATAATGACATTGAATAAAAAAAACAAGTTTGAACAATTCATGTTCAGAATTGTTTCCAATGTCACATGGATTAATCTCTCCAGGTTAACATGTTCAGTGCATGGGTAGAGATTAATGCTGTTAATTGATACCATATGCTTTAGCGATGTTTCAATCAAATATTCCATAATATGTAAAATAATTGGTACTGTAAGAATATAATTTATTATAGGAAGATATCAATTAATTCCAGGAACACTGCAAGTGATGCAGTCATAGGCATCATCTTGTACATTGACAAGTACAAATGATATGTAACTGGAATATGGAGAGGAAGGTATACTATTATTTTTAGAACAAAAAAAATTAATCTAGAGATCAAATTGATCTAGTATCATAGTTAAGAAAAGGAGTTGAGAGAGTCAAGATCATAAAAGCTAGTGGCAACCATAACTACAAATATCGAGTAAGTTGTAGCTTCTAAGGCAGCTAATAAGCAGTTATAAATCACAACTATTTTTTCCAGTTGTTGGATTAAAACATAGTGAGAGAATTATTTCCATAATTTAAATTATGAAATTCTTACATGCCATGTTGTCAAGTTATGACAATGAAAAAGTGATATACTCATGGATACCGTATCATGAGAAGTTTTGCTCAAGTAGAAGAGGTCGAATATAGCAGATATGCCACACGGAGAAATTGTGGTAGGCCCAGTAGTTAATGCCATTACTTAGTAGAATCATGATATTTATCATGTTAGTAGCTAACAAGTTTGGTTAGCAAGTTGTCTCTAGTACAACTGGGAGTGTTGAAATAGTGGGTGTCCTAGACCAAACTATGCAGTACTTTTGATTACCATATCATGTGTACAGTTAGTTATGCATGATGTATTTTTACCATTATAGTGCAGATTTTTATACGTCCACTATTATAATCGTAATTTCCAAAGGTAAATTGTCGTTTCGAAAGGTTATAGTAGTTCCTAGTCTATAATGAGAACCTCGAGATTCAATGACAATGATATTAAATATATGTTTTATAGTCTAGATACATTTTACTTACTGGAAACATTAGATGTTTGACTATCAACTGTTGGTGGTTCATATGCATTGAGACTTCTTCTCATGAATTTCACACTTGGTGATCTATAGTTTTGAGATCATGAGGACTGACCCGCAAATTAGAACAAAACATGTTTTGGTTGTCATTGGTTGTTCTTATCTACAGATATTTGTATTGGTATCCTGAACCGAGACCATTAACAATGTATATCATTTGATTACGTAAATTTATGTAAGATGAATATAGTGGCAGTGATGTCGTGGCGAGGTAGTTTGTGTTGGGTGCGTCGTTTGTGGTATGACATTGGCTGAATTGTCTAGAAAGTATTTGTCGCTTCAATGTTCAGGAAGTTTTATATCTCAGGCTTGGTTGGTCAAGATTGTTCAACCTTCATATGTATTTGGCCAAAGTATTAGAAAGGAATATCCATCTGGATAGATCAAAAAATAATAAAGCAATATAAGGACGATGATAGCAGAGTGTGTCCTGCTTTATCAGATATTTAATGACAAAGAGATTATAGTACACAGTCTGTGTTCATAGGATGGGTGTAATTGCTGTGACTATCCTTATCTATTTTGGGTCCATGATTGATTTGTAGACTCCCCTCTGAGTCTGTGGATTTTATTCACCGCTATTGTGGTAAGGGCATAGTGGGTCCCACACAATAGCATATTCAAGAATCTGCCCTATTCATTCGTATAAGTGTATGGACATAGTGGGCCCCACAACGGGGTCCGTGTGTGGTCCATGTTATCGATCACAAATGAATTAAATAAATTCATTATTATTCAAGTTATGAATAATTGGTATTGAATTTATTTAATGTATTTACAAGTTTAGTAAATACTAGAAACAATATTAAATGTAGGAATATTATTTTAACATTCAATGTTCTTCCTATATTATGAGGGATAGCGAGTCAAGTTAAATGACTCAGTTTTATCATGTAATATATTATATATATAATACAAGTATGTGATAAAATAATAAATAATATTGGCGCAGTTATGTTTTTCAAAATTTTTAATTTTGTGAATGTTGAAAGAAACGGGGGTTGGGGAACCCTACCATGTATTTATCAACATCACTATAAATATAAGATTAGGATCTCTCTTATGTTGTGAAATTCACTATTAATTCATTTGTATGGAATGAAAATTTAGAGACTCTCTCTCCTCTCACTTCCTAGAAAGAGAAGTAGATGATCCAAGAGTTCGGATCAAGTTCGTCCTCAAGCATCGAAGAGATCTCGATGCGGTGATTGTCAGGACGTTGAAAGCATCATCGGATATCTGCGCTAGCACCCAGAATTTAATGATCAACATTTCATAGGATTTTTGGAGAACATGTGGAAAATCTAGAGGGGTCCTGATTTGGATCCTTCATGTATCGATCTCTATTGACCAGTTGCAGTCGACCACAACTTCAAATTTGAAATAGGTACATTTTTCATTCTAGTTTTTGTGACCCTTATAATTTACGTGAGATCCTCGGACCTCTCTGGGGCTCGGATTGTCAGCAATGACAATTACGGTCATCCCGTCGACAAAAATTTTAAAATACCCAGCCCACCAGCTTCCACTGCAGGCCCCATAACCTAATAGGAGGCCTGTAAATCACTCAACCTACTGTTAATGTAATGAGAAAAATACACTTTATGGATTATATATTTATCTTTTAATTGAGACCATTATTTCATGAATGTGATTTTTTAGTCCTCGGAACCATCTATAAATGTGATGAACACTTCCCCTTTATAGGTTCCCTCTTAATTTTTTCATTGAGTGTGATGTTTCATTAAATTGGTTGGAGAGTCTGCTACACCACCTATCAATGCGATGAACACTTCACCTTTATGGGTTCTCTCTTTATCTGTGCATTGAGTCTACTATTTCATGAAACCAGTTACTAAGTTAACATGTCCTAGCCTTATTGAAATGTCATATAATCCATGAGTGAAATCAGTGAATGGTGGAGAAGATCAATGATCACATAAAACTATCAAAGTCCATGATACCTGATTCCTAAACCTAGGAGGGAGAGAACCTTGTCCAATTAAAATATTAATCAGAGCATTGATGGCAGGGCAGATAGAGTGAGGTTCCAATGGTGGGTTGGAGTACACTAGTGCCCCTTATGAAAGTAATTATATTGGAGGGATACAATATATAGATAAAGAGAATTATTCCCTTGCTAGAATTGGAGGTGAGTGGAATCTAAATATATGTGTATGTTTATTTTTTAAGCAATTTATTTTACAAATCATCAGGTATTTTTCTGGTGATTATTGGAGTATTAGTGGTTGTATGGGTATGTCTCTATCAGTTGTTACCACATATTTCATAGTGACTGTGAGATGGGGGAGTGGTGGAGATAGGTTGTGTTGCTGCATCCTCCATTTAAAGATTTCCTTAATATAGTATGTCATGTTCTCCTAGATTCTTGCTACCCTGTACTGTAATCTTAGTTAATATAGCTTAACCATTTTCAAAAATTAAGTAGTTATTATATTCTATATCATTCTCCTCCTCCCACAATCTTGTATTTTTCCTATGGATATTTTGTTTGCTCGACTAGGTTTATTTTTTTTGGAGCTCCCTCTACATGCATGGGGTGTTGGTGGTTCCACAAGGCTAATTGCATTGATTCGGTGTTTTGGAAACTGTGAAGTAGTTTCATAGAAGACTTCACTGAGCTCCTCATTCATTCAGAATTTAATGTGGTCGTATTAAACTCGAAATGGATTTATTGGGGATGACTCAACCTCTCAAAATGGCCCATGGCCTCCGGGTGCTTCACTTGTGGACAATGGATCGATGTCAAGCTTCCAGAGTGGATGAGATGGTGATCTATAACATTACAGTGGTGTTGAATTCATCGAGTGGTGGATGCAACTAACAGAGGATGATGGATCTTTACGTTTGAGGCATTGGGGAAAATGAACATTTCATCTGTTATATTCACCCACATAGAAAAGGAAAACATGGACATAATGATGTCTTATTCATGGTGTGGGTGGGGCCTTTGTAATACGTCCCTAGGTAACACCCTGAAACATAAATTTGAATAAAAATATACTTCTCTCATGACCACGCATTTAGCTTACATTCGACAAGGATAGCTGTCTCTCACATGTAGAATTCTTCTCTCTTCTTGTGAGCATGTCTCGTTAAAATAATAATTATTAATTCTAAATAAAACCTCAAATATCAATGCATATTCTATATATATGTATATTTCAATAATCATAAATGTTAAATTTCCTATATTTTGATAAAACAAATAATTTTTGTAGCACCTATATGCACGAGATTTTGTGATGGCTCTCTCTTCTACAGACCCAATCACCTCTTTTTTGTTTGGCTAGTTCAAATAACAATCATGTTGTCTAAATAAAATCATAAATACAAATACATATTTTCTTAATCAATTTAAATTATCATCAATATTTCAATGGAAATTTCCCATAATTTTAAAAAGAAAATAATTTCATGTTCATATTCATTAAAAATCCATTTAGAATAATTGAAAATTGATAAAGGTGTGGGAGAGGCATCTCAAACTCCTCGATACACCAAATTTAATGGTGGATCTCCTGGATCAACCTCGTATCACATCATGATTCCTTTCTTGGTTCAATTAATAATAATAAAAAATCTGAATGAAATTTCAAATAAAAATACAACATTTTTTATCAATTTAAATTAACTCAATGTTTTAGTTTTATTTTTATGAAATTTGATAAAACGATGAATTTAAGGTTCATATTCATTGAAAAACAACTCAAAATAATTGAAAATTGCAATAGGCATGGGAGGGGAATCCCAAATTCCTACATGCATGGGATTTAATGTTGGATCTCCCAAATCGAGCTCGGATCACCTCATGTCGGCTTTACCTATTCAAATAAATATATCCAAGTTTAAATAGAATTCAAAATACAAATAAATCATTTTTTATCAATTTTAATCATATTAAATGTTGTAGTTTCAATTTCCATAATGTGATAAAACAAATAATTTCATGTTCATACTCATTAAAAATCAATTAAAAATCATTAAAAATTTGTAAGGGTGTGAGTGTGCACCCCAAACACCTCCATGCATGGGATTTAATGTTGGATCTCCTAACATGTGATCAGTTAACCTCATGGTGGATTTTCCAGTTTAAATAATAATCATGAAGTATATATAAGATTCCAAATAGAAATAAATTGGTTTTTTATCAATTTAAATCAACTGCAATCTATTAGTTTCAATTTCCCATAATTTGGAAAAAACAATTATGTTCTTATTTATTAAAAATCCATATTAAATCATTGAAAATTTCTAAATGCATGGCTGGGGTGTCCCAAAAACCTCCATGCATGAGATTTAATGTCGGATCACTTTCATCATGCTCATTTCTCCTCATGTTGTCTTCATCGATTCAAATAATATTAATTAATCTTAAATAAAATTACAAATACAAATATGATTTTTTTATAAATTTAAATCAACATCAATGTTTGAGTTATAGTTTCCCATAATTTTATTAAACAGATAATTTCATTTTTTTATTCATTAAAAATCCATTAAAAATCATGTAAAATTACAAAAGGCAAGGGAGGGGCATCCCAAATTCCTCCATGCATTGGATTTAATTTTGGCCCTCTCAGCTCGAGCTCAGTTGACCACATGTTGGATGGGTTGGTTTAAATAATAATCATGATGTTTAAATAAAATTACAAATATAAAAACATTTTTTTATCATTTCCAATTAGCTTCAATGTTTTAGTTTTAATTTCCCATAATTTGAAAAAAAAATAATTTCATGTTCATATTCATTAGAAATGAATTTAAAATCATTGAATTTTTTTATTCCATGGGAGGGGCATCCCAAATGCCTTGATTCATGGGATTTAATGATGGATCTCCTGAAAAGGGATCTATTCACCTCATGTTGTCTTTTATAGTTCAAATAATAACAATTTATTCTAAATAAAATTTCAAATACAAATAAATTGTCTTTATCAATTTAAATACAATTCAATTTTTCAGTTTTAATTTCCTATAATTTGGTGAAAAAAATAATTTCACATTCATATTCATTAAAAAACCATTTAAAATCATTCAATATTGATAATGGTGTGAGGGGTCATCATAAACACCTCCATAAATGGGATTTAATGGTAGCTCTCATGGCTAGAGCACAGTTTAACACATGTAGGTTGATTATAATTTTGGTCTGAAAGAATTTATAATTCATTAGTTCTCAACACATTTATATTATTCTGATTGGTAGTAGAATAAGATTCTGAATATTTTTGTTTGTTGATGAGAAGAGTTAAGAACAATTACTTGCATGATGGTAATCAAGTAAAAAACTGAAAAATACGTTATTGGAATAACAAAGAAGAACTGTGACATCCAAATTGTGTCAACAGGTGTAAGACTCTCTTGGTTTTACAAACCATTATAAAAATGGATACTTTCTTCAGAGATAGTATACTGATATATTTTTGTGTTTTAAAACATGAACTACTAATTATAGATGGTGAATTTCAAGTGAAAGGGTATTTAAAACATACTATAACCACAATTAATAGATTACTTCATAGTGGTTGTGTGGTTAGGATTATTTCTAGTAAGGGATCACCAAGCTGGTAGAGGAAGCTAATATTTTAGAGAAGATCTTGCCAAAAAAAATTATTGAGTGTCTAAAGATATCCAGATAGGTTGAACCTTTTAATCAAAAAATTGAGAACTTGAAATAAGTTTCTTAAAGTGGATCAAAAATGTTTAAGATAAATACTGAGTTAAAAAGACTCTTGATGAAATGTTCCATGAACTTTAAGAGAGATTAAAAAATTGCACTGATGTCACGGGTATAAAATTGGAAGAAATGTCCAAGAATATCAAGGAACTTGAATCTTTGATTCAGAAGAATCATAAGAAACATGAAGATAAATTTGAAAAAATTAATAAGTCTTGTGAAGTGATAATGATTAGTATTTAAGATCAATAAATCATCCACAATATGAAAGGCCTAGAATGTGTAGCTTAGTTGGCCAATATTGAGAAGACACATATTTACACTTAAAAAATGAATGAGTGAGTTTAAAATTCTACTCAATGTTCATTAGAGGATTCTAAAATTAAAATACTTCCAACATGTGATAATAAGATCATGAATTCATTCAATGATCTGTCACATGAAGCTGAGTTGAATTAGGTACCATCCATACATTCTTTTACAAATGTTTCTAAACCTGTTATCATGAGTAGTGCATGTTATAAAACAAAATCTAAACATTTTTTGATTAATAATAATTATAAGAAACCTACCACCATGACTTAGGTGGATAGGATATAAGGAGTTGAATTTGGTTTCTCATAGAGATAATAATAGATCATGAATAATTCCCAACAATATGATACACGAGATATCAGGAAGTCATTATTTGTGTGTAAATATTGGTGTTGAAAAATATAGGGGAATTGTGCATTAAATTTTTGGTAAAATCCTCAAAATGTTAAAGCACAATGTAAACCTATCTCAAGGGGGGAAATCCAAAAAAGACATAGCAACATCCAATGGTTCAGAAGAATATCTATACAGAAAAAAATTTGGAATTTTTGATAACATCAGTAATGTATTTGATATAAATGGTCACATGGTTGATACATGATCATCTCAACATGTATCCAAAGATGATAGGAAAATAAGATCAAAAAATCTGACATGGATTGAAGATGCAACCCTTGGATTATATCTGAAGAATATTGGGAACATAAATCCTCCCAGGAAGGTATCAACAAAGAATGGCTAGAAAATCAAGGATTCAAAATAAAAGATGTTTAAGGGCAGTTAATCCAAAATAAATACTTAAAGGGACGATGCTCAGAATAATTGATGTGGAACATCAAAACTTTCACCCACAGTTCATAATGACATGTTTTTTATCTATCCTAAAGTTCAGAAAAAAAACATTAAATAGAAGATTCACAATATAAGTATACTGAATAAGGGAAACAAAAGATTCTACATTATGAATAAAAATTTCATGATGATTTTTTAAGAAATTGAAACTCAAGTGGTAAGAAGTTCTGTGTGTGAGATGCGAGAAAATTGGTTACATTATAGAAGGTTGTTTAAACATACTACAAAAAAAAAGAATAATTCCCCATGAGATTTAATAATGTATCATCCATGAAGACTGTTATGAATAAATATTCTCCACACAAAGCCCAATAATATGTGAAGAGATCCATGTTGGATCAACATAAATTAGAAAAGATTTTCAGATGTGCAAGATTGAAGATTGGAATAAATGTATAATTTTATTTAGAGGATCATCTCAACCAATCTATTGATATTAATGATGAAAATAGTATCCACCTTATTCCCTTAATTCTTGAGTATTTTATTTATTATTTTAATGCCGGGAATTGATGGTGAATCATGTTCTTAGGGGGAGAAACTGATAATTATTAAGTAATGTTAATTCTTGATAGCCAAGATGAAGAAGTTAAAATCCTTGAACGATTACTCAATTGATATTTAAATACCAATATGATGGAGGATCATACTGGATGAAATAAAAGAATGTGATTTTTTATTCTGTTTTGCTAGGATAAAGAAGTTACCATCATGGATTGATATTATTTATTTGTATTCTGAAGAACAAATTTTCTAGAAGATCATCCTTGGAGAAGATGTAATTATTGTCCAATATGAACTATCACAAGTTGATGACCCATTAGGGCTTATTCTTTATACTATAATTTCTTGATATATAATCATGACGAGATAAACAATTATGAAGATAATGATCAATGATTCCCTTTAGAGGGAGATAAATGAAGAAGCATCAATAATTACTATTTCAGTTGGTATCAAATATAATTGTACTGGAAATTGCTTAATGATCATGTCATTGGAAAATGTATTTCACTCTTAATTTCCCATCCATTTTTATAAAAAATAAAAAACTTTTTACAAAGGGGGATCAATTAAATAAATCGATCTAAGAAGAAAATTAGAAGTCCCCAAATAAATTTATCTCGCCTATTGATCTTGATTTTTTTGATATATTTGATGAAGTGAGTGTAGGAGTTTTAGGATGACTGGTTTTAAAAATATTAAAATCACATTTAGTCATTTCATCCTTGAATGAAATTAAATAATCATTTTATACAATTATATATGTTCTCATTTCTTATGGGAACATGATAAGTTGTTAATGGGAAATTCTGTTGTGTAAATCATATCCACTTGTTTTATACAATGAGAAAATCTCAAGTTTTCTTAGAGTGAAATTATGGATGGTACATTACTTAGGTATGGACTGATACATTTTCTTCTAGGAACATTCTATTTCATGTCAATAGGGGGGATAAAGTGAAATTAATGATTGAAAGGTAATGTAGAGGGATAAGATAATAGTTCCACATATTTAAACATTCATCTGGAAAGAACGTTGAAGGTATTTCCAACAAATACAAAGGGGGATATTGAAAATACCATTTTGTGTATAGATTTGATTTATTGTCAAATTATAATCATTGGTGGAAAATAATGATCAATGAAATAGGAATATTACATTGAATTAATATGATGAATGATTTAAAAAGTAATGGGATCTTGGATGAAAGCCTCAAGTCAGGAAATTCCAAGAAACATTCGAATGGTTTGAACATGTTGAGTTTCATGGTGATGCCTGGAGAATGGTTATGGATTCTATCACGGTGATTCCTAGATAATTATTATGGATTCATTCATGGCGATTCCTAGATAATTGTTATCGATTCATATCATTGGATGTCACTCTTGAGAAATTCTTCATCTTGTTAACATTGAGGATTGATGAACTGATTCTAAGTTCGTTATACATGTGTCATCAATGAAATATTTTTTACAACAACGAAGAAGGATTATTTTATGTTATTTGGAATTTATATTCCAATAAATTATAGAAGAAGTGGAATTAAAGGTCATGCAGTATTTTAGTGATGCATAAGAACTATGATTATGGTATCTTTAGAAACATTGAGATTGTAGTTTTCGTGATGGAGAACCATGCGATATAATTAGTGCATGAAGTGTTAAAGATGGAGAAATGGTTAAATTTATTTATCGTTGAAGAGAAATTTGGATGGTTTTGAAGAATTTTATACAAGAGTTCTATGTTTGGTGGTGTCCGTGCATTTCATATTTAATTCAATTATATACTTGGTCTTTACCATGTATTTATTGGGGGTTTATTTAAAAATTATGGTCAACCTACTATTCTAACCATCCAACATCAACTTAGAGCTTATGTTTGACACTGGGTTGAATAAATCCAAAGGAGGCCATCTCGGACACCTCATTGGTGGCAGGGAGTTCCATGTGTAAAACAAGGGAATTCCTGTAGGTATCCATGACCTAATCCAATAGATCGAAAAGAAGTGGGTGCAGATCGATCCCATAGAACTAGTACAGGGTGGTACTTGGAGGGGGAGAGGAGAATTCTGAGCCTCTCCCCATAGTGCTTGATTTATATAGAATGTGGAAATTATGTGAGGATTCTATGTGGGTTGGTTTTTATTCATAATTTTAATTGGTTTAAATAATTGGAGTTTTCATGGGTTTTCCTCGCATCCCACACCCCGTTGATTTAAATTCACACCATCCAGATTGATCATCCACAATAACCTGCTCATCTCCATATAACTTCTTACATGATGAACCATTTTATTTATTATATTTTTGATATTTTTCTTTCTAAGGGGTCATGGTATTCCTAGAATCACCATGTATAGCTCAATTTTTATAAAGGGAGGTATTCGATTTCCCTCATCCTATCATAACATATGTTGTCTATGAAACATTAGAGTTGTCCCGAACACCTGACCATAGAGCACTGAGATAAAAGTGATAGTGATGCCCCATCTTATTGAAATTGTTTCATTCTCTAGGTGGTTTCATACACACTCGATTCATGTGTTCGAAAGAACCACATTGAAAACATCTAACTTTATTATTGGGTCTTAGAGGAAGGTTCACTAATCTAGCTATCTGATTTTGGGTAATACTCTGTCCTTGGAAATAGGTTTCCATATTCTACATTCTACCAACATTATAGTTCCTACCATTTAACATTGGTATCAACATGCTTCCTCCACCTATGTCTCCTAATATGTCTCTTTCATCCACCTCCACTCTATTGACCATTTCCATATAATCCATTATACATAGAATAAAAATTTTAGGGGGAGTTTCCTACCTCAGTCCCAATTAAAAATGAATGATTTCAAGGATTCACTGACAATGTATTTAGATGAAAATCATAATAAATTGATATATTTAGCCACATAATCAACCATTGAAAGGTTATCCATATTTAGAATGAAAAATTCCATTGTTTTTGGATTGCTGAACATGTGAGGGTAGAATTGATTATTGAACAATCCATCGAAATCCTCCCATGTCATTCCATTGTCCAGTTTGTCCTGAATTGATAAATCCCACCATTAGCTTGCAACATATTTGTACATAAATACTTTTAAATTGAATTTCATATCTGTTGGTGTTCTATGGAAATTAATGATTTGATTCATCCTATTCATCCAAACCTTATCCTTCATTGGACCTAAATCATACCATAAGATGTGTGAATTTTACTTCTTGAACAATGAAGAATGATCCCCTTGATTTGGTTCATACTGTTGGTTCCCTCTATCCACATCATGAAAATCCGGGAATATACTCTAAACCAACTATCGATTCATCTCTAGCTCAGGTGAAACCACATTCATAGTAGCTTCTTCCAGTTGGTTTCTACAACACCTTCTGAGTTCCATTTTATAGAAACAAAAAACACAGTATGTCTAACTCCCTAGAAACTGAAGGCTTAAAAATTTCAAATTCGATCATATAGGAGATATCACAATAATTTATTCCAAAATTCATCATTTTCCATAATCAACCATTTTTTAAAAATTTCACCTCGCATTTCATAATTAACTAATTTTTAAAATACCATAATCAATCTCTTTAAAAAATATCCCATTTGAAAATAATTTCAACATTATTCAAAAATAAACACATATACACCAAATAATAATGCACTACTCCAATTTAGAAATTCAATCCTTAGGTGAAGTAATTTCTACAATGCATCTAATGCTCTTCTAATTGGATAACCCCATGAAAATGAAATTACAATCCTATAAGGGTTTCCAAAACACTTATGTACCCAACTCCATTGTAACATGAATTTTGACATTAAAATGATATCTATATCTCTTTGTGATCTACATTTCATGTCCTCACAATCTTACTCGTTTCTTCCAACCTTACCCAGGGAAGGAACTAGAATGTATTTCAACTACAAAACTAACACAACTTATAAAACTTGTATATAAATGTCCGAACAAGATGATAACACTTATTACACAAAAATATTTGGACCAACCAAGAATTATACAACATTAAACATCCCTCTTCTTCTCATTGTCTTGAGTCTAGGTGGAATGGCAACTTGGCCTTAAGAATCATCACTGAGGTGCCAAAGGCCATAAATAAATGTCAGGGGATTAAATACAATTGGGGGACGACATTACTTATAAAAATAAAAAAAATAAGAACCAAAAATTTCATAACTAAAAACAATATATGATTCATGATGAAAATGTAAAACAACTCAATTAATACCATAAATATCAACACCAAACTAAAATAGAGTACCACACGATAAGGATACTAACATCAAAGTACACCATGGGAAATGAATCCAATAGAAACTCAGAAGACTCCAATGACATGACTCTAAGATCCTTCTCTAACTCCGTGTATCCCAAAGCACCCCTAATGAAGTTCAACTGTTTCCATTTAACCGTGTATTGACAAACAACATCTTCAATAGAACCATATTTACAAATCATGGGTGAGTAATGAAACTCATTATATTTCCGTCAATGACTTCCCTCCTCATGCCACTAGGATAGAACAAGTTAGCAAAATTATATAAAATAATATATATATATATTTGAAATAGTTTTATAGTTTGAATCAGAGAAAATATGTTTCACACAAAAATTGTTTTCCAAACATAACGGTTTTCTATGGAAAGTACAAAAACAATTCTCTAATCCATTTCACATTAGTTTTTAACATACCCATTCCATCATTCACCACACACAAACCCATTCATGCTTGTCTGATAGTTCCATTCTCATGGAAATATTCATCTCCATTAACTATGTTTTCACTAAGTGTCTAATCTATATGTTCCCCAATTATACAAGCCCCTTATCTAGGTTCACAATCATTTGTACCCTAATGGTACACAACCCTAATTTAGGGTCACGTCAAAATAATGAACTCACATAACCCATGTATGATAAAAAAATTCAATCCAACCAATTAAATCTATTTCAATATAACTGTTCCTTTTTTAATAACCTTTACAACAAAATTATTTCTAAAATCCCACAAATCCTAATTTTAAAATCAACCGTTTAAAATAAAAAAAGATCCATTTGGAATACCATTTTCCAAAAAACAGAAAATAATCAATATAGTGGAATTTAACCGTGCTTTGCACACCAATTTCACAAACAATTTATATCAATTTAAACAATTTAAATGTAATCCTTAATGTTCTCATAATATGAGTCTATATTAAAGCCACATACCTTGTCAGTTTTGTATAAAATGTATAGTAGAACAAAAAACCCACAAAATTGGGCTGAATCTCTAAAAACCCACCTTAGATCTCTCCCCTTATCAACAACAGGGACAAATATAACCATGATCAGAATCTACAACCTTAGATCAATACATAGTGTACTAGATCTATGAATTTAATAGGGGTAGGAAAGTATATCTAATAAAAAAATATGAAAAACTACCACAAAAGGAGACTTACCAAGGGAATTGTGCCTCAAAATACCATGAAACGCCTTCAGATCAATTCAAAATCGATGGTGAAATAAACCTAAAACTTTGGGGGGAATAAATCCTAAGGTTGGGTTTATTTGGAGAAAAATGATGGTTTTAAACACAATCATGTCCCAAATACACTTTTCTAGGAACTTGTATTTAGACAATGCATGGTTAGTTGCACAATTAGGAAAACCATGCACTTACTGTGCACTAGACTCTACCTCATGGAGTACCTCATATGGTTGGCCAACATTTTTAGGCAGAACATGTTCCAAACTTCAAAAAATATCTCTATCCCACCTTTGAGTGTTACTTCTAGGTGGCTACATGGTTTGGCCGAACCGTTCGCCTTAACTGCGCACCCACTGAATGTCCTATATCGAATTATAAATGGTTTCATGTAGATGTTTTTTTGTTTTCACTAACGGTTATCAAACCATATACCAATATAAAATTGTTATTAACACTCCAAAAGTCGTCCAAACCTTCCCAAAATTAACCCATACACTTTACATACATAAAATACATAATGAATCGGTTACATGCCAGAAAACGAGGGTGCTAAATGATGTAGAACCATCCCATATAAATAGTGAATAAAGGGTTAAGGATGAAGAAATGGTTAGGTTGAATTTTATTTGAATGGAAATTGTGAAGGCATTGAATAATTGCTTTGGATTCATAGCATTGAATGTCACAGTTGAGAAATTATCCTTGTTGTTAACTATGATGATTGATGAACTGATCCAAAGATCATAATAAATGTGTCACAAGAGACACATATTTTTGTAAAAAAATAAGGATTCTATTATTTTATTTTTAATTTATATTACAGATGGTATTGAATAAGAGGAATTGAAAGTCATGCAATATTATAATGTTTCATTAAAACCATGAATGTGTTAACTTGAGGAACATTGAGATTTTTTTTTCACGAAGGATAACCATGCCACATAATTAGTACCTGAAGGGTTAAATATTAGTAAATGTTTATAGTAATTAATATTAAAAGATAAATTTTTAAGTGATTGATTAATTTTTATGGATTCAAAGTATTGGATATCAGACCTGGGAAATTATCAATTTTTGTTAATTTTTATGATTAATTAACTCATCCTAATTTCAAAATACATGTGTCATAATTAAATTATTGTTTACAAAAAATAATATGGATGATTTTATGTTCTTTGGAATTTATATTTAAAAAATTATAAAAGAAGAGGAATTGATGGTTATGATTTATTTTAACATTTCATGAGAACTATGCATGTGTAAACATGGGGAAAATTGTGATTTTAGTGTAAATGAAGGATAAAATAGCATATAATTAGTGAAATAAGGGTTAAATATAATGGAATATTGTGATCTTGAAATAGTGGTGTAAACACCCTTTTCATTCTTTTCAAAGAAGAACCAGTACAATGATGTTTAATGCTCGAGCAATAGTGCATGAGTTGTTTACTGTCATAGTGTTTCATAATGTTGATCCATGTATAAACCATTATGTAAAGACAATTTGTATCCAGTTGATACCCAACAAACCATGAAGAAATAACATACATAGTATGTATGTAAAAATAGAAATAGACATGCACCTACGTGAATACTTGCACGACTAAGAAGAGGAACTCGTACTGTTTGGGTTTTCATAGGACCACAAGTGTACGCATGAACATACTATTGATAAACACCAGTTAAGAAAACCAAACATGACTATGTTGTGAAGAGAGAGATAAGAATAAGGGAGGAGGTAGAAGCTTTGAGTGTTGTTACATAAACAGTGTCTAGTAAGTACACTATCTGAAGGTTTGTATATGATTTGAAGAAGAAAAACTTGCATGCGTAGAAGTTTAACTCAAAAAAAACACATAAAATGATAAACATAAAAAAGGATAATTTAAATGAATGTGAACCATGATTGTATTGAGTTAATAATCAATGATGAGAAGAATATTATTGTCTGAAGGATTTTTCTTTCATGACATATTATTGAAGGTATGGTGCAATTCAATTGAACAAGCTTCATCTGCACGAAGACGAATAGAAGAGATCTGATTAGACATTTACTTTTGATATAGTGTAAAAAATAAGAAAAATTTTATAGAGATGGTACTAATATGAGTTGATATTCATTATTTAATAATCACAAAGGGAGTTTTTTGTTCCAGCAATAATAATAAGAGATATCAGTGCAGTTTTTTTCGTACTATAGAAGAAAGAGAAAAAAAGGGAAGAATATTTTATGACCAAATTGATATCAGATGATTATACATTGGGTCATAAATAATTCAGTATTCATCAGTTCACAACTCATTTATTTTATTTTTATTAGTAGAAGAATAATATTGTGCATCTCTTAGTTTCCTGATAAGAATAGGTAAGAAGAGTTACTTGCATACTACAATTCAAGTAACAAAGTGGAAAAGAAGGTTGCAGTAGAACAAAGTAGAAGTGTGACATCATACATTTCTCAGTAGGTGAAATACTCTATTAGTGTTACAAACCATAAAAAAATGAATACTATCTTTAAAGGCAGTATAAAGATATTTCTATGTGTTGTAAAACATGAAAAATCAATGGACTATGGTTCATTACAAGTGAATGGGTATTTCTTACATGCAGGTACAACATATAAACCATTATTTTATAGTGATTGTCTAGTTATGATTATTTCGCAACCATGCGTAGGACTTGATACTCTTACTGAGAACTAAATCTTTTAAAAATATCATATGACTGTATTTACTTCTTTAATTTTCTTGCATGAAACTGGGAAAAGAGAATAAGAGAATCAAGATCCTAATAGGTCAATGAGGTAAATGGATAAAATGTAGAATTGGATGAAAAATTATCCAACACTGATTCACCCCAACTTATTGTTAGGAATTTCTCAAACTAGTCATTTCACATGTATCTAGGTACAGATCAACTCTGTTAGATTATATACAGTGAAATATATTAGTAATGACCCACCAATTCTCATTGGCTTGAGAGATCAACGAGGCATTACTAGGCCTTAAGTGACATCCCCAAGGCGCCAAAGGATGGAAATAAATGTCGAAGGGTTTCAAAAGAAGTGGGGGTGATTTAACCTTCAAAAACATACCGCATAACCAACAACCATAATCAATCCAATCAACTAAATGATGAATGATAAAACTAAAACAACTCAGCCATTTATTTTATCATAAACCAACCAAAATTAACACAGCAGAAACCAACACTAAACTAGAGTAAACCTCGGAAATAAAAACTCAAAGACTACAAGACGACAACCCAACTCAATGCTTCACCACCTCCAAGATCCTATGTCACGCACCCGACCAAGTATCATGAAGGAGTGCTATAAACATGTGACACCTTAACTTTGACAAAATCCCGGTATATGACATCTGCAAAAGCACAAATTTTCCAATGCAGGGGGTGAGTAATGAAACTCAATAGGTTTTCCCCGATGACTTCCCAACCCATTCTTCTAGTATAAAGCATGTTAGCAAATTTATATAAAACAATTTTTATAAATCAATCCGAAATAGTTAAAAATATAACATGTTCCATGTCATAACCATTTTCCAACAAAAACCATCTTTCTGAAGAAATGTAACCAAGAAATGTTTCGAAAAAAATTCCCATTCCCATTTTGGCACATACAATCCATTTCACAAATCCACACAACCAAGAGTGCATGCAACCTGAACCTCCCTATACTCGCGAATGGTGAGTTATCCTTCGACTAAGTCATCACTCAGTGAACTACCTCGATGGGGGTACTTCAGGGCCTTATCCATCCCTTTTTGATGGTGGTACTTCTCTCCCTAATCCATCCCAACCTTTTTGTTGGGGGTACTTCTCAATCTTATACATCCCAATGCATATGAAAAAACACCACAACCCATACAAATCCATGCCAAAACCAAGTGTGTTCCAAACCATTAAATAATGAATCAAACCATTTATTGAAAAACCATTCCTTCCCACCACTAAAACCATTTTACAAATCCATCATAGCCATATATTAAAATAACTATTTTAAAATCAGGAAACCAAAACACTTTTCAGAAAACATACTTTCAGTTTCCGCAATTCCATCAATCCCATAAATCATTACTAAAGATGATTTATAACATTATTTTCACCACATTTTCTCAATCAAAACCAAGAAATTAAACAAAATTGAACTAATAGTTAAAGTTATAAGAAAGAGGAATCAAGAGTGAAGCCACCTACCTCAAAAAATTAAGCGAAACCGACCATGAATTGGGTCGAAACACCCTGAAACCTCCATAGATTCCTTCCCCTATCACCAAAAACACAAAAAACCGATGTAAAAGTCATCCAAAACCTTAGATCTACCCACCTAGGGTGTACATCTAAGGATCCAACAAGAGGGAAGAAGGAGATCTAAGAAAAATAAAAGAAACGAGACTTACCACGATCAAAGGGCTTCTAAACGCCAAGGAAAACCTCTGGATCGCTTCCAAAATGCCTTATAAGTTTTCTCCCACCTTCACCAGATAGAAATCCCGAGTTTGGGCCATCTAGGATGAAAAAAGAGTGGGTTTAAGGATAAAACAGATTAAATTCTTAAAAAAGGATCTAAGTTGACTTCGCGCATAGTTAGCCCGCACAGTTAGTCAAACCGTGCGCTAACCGTGCAGTAGTCACTGCTTGGAAGAGGCACTCTACATGGCCTCCTCACACGATTTTCCCAAACCGTGCGCACACCGTGCAGTCTCCTCTGTCCAATGTGACACCACCTACATGGCTTCCACACGGTTTGGGAAAACCGTGCACAACCCATGCGACCACACATTTTTCCCTTTTACGCTTTAAAAGTCTCCAAACCTTCCCAAACCATTTTTCGTATGCTTTATGTAATTAAAAAGAATAAAACAAGGGTTACTTACCTGAAACCAGTGGTACTACATTCTCCCCAACATTGGCCTTTCCATCCCTGGAAAGTAGAAAACCATCGTTTTCCTAAATGATTTTTGTCCACTCCTCTTTTATTTATTTCTCGTGTTTCCATGTGTCATCCTGAATCTAACCATGTTGCCACAAAACCTGCATTAGATCGATGCTTTTTCCACAGAAGACATTGTCATGTCTATCCAAAATTCATACCGGATTTTGTACCAACGAAGAATCTGGATTTAGGTCAACGTGATCCCATCTAATCACATGGTAAGGATCAGGTTGATACTTCTTCAACTGAGATACATGGA
Organism: Viscum album; assembly: GCA_963277665.1. Taxonomy (NCBI): domain Eukaryota; kingdom Viridiplantae; phylum Streptophyta; class Magnoliopsida; order Santalales; family Viscaceae; genus Viscum; species Viscum album. The sequence continues at coordinate 1,585,682,679 of OY728151.1, read as the reverse complement.
ACACATTATGCACTGCATTGAACTGTGGTGGAAATTCCAACCGATAATCCACCATTCCAACCCATTCCGGTATATCAAAAGGGCCTATATATCAAGGAGATAATTTTCCCTTCTTCCCAAAAAGATGTTTTCCAAGCCTGGAGATCTTCTCAAAATTACACGAGCACTCACCCTAAATGACAATGGTCTTCGATGTTGATTGGCATAATATTTCTGACAACTCTGAGATGTCTCCATCCTCTTTTTAATCAAATTGATCTTCTCCATTTTTTCTTGGACAAGGATTTTCCCAACTAGTGAAGTATCACCTGTTTCCACCAAACAAAGTGGAGAACGACAAGGACACCCATACATTGCTTCAAATGGAGCCATTTGTATCCAGGCCTGATAACTGTTGTTATATGATAACTCCACAAAAGGAATGTTCTCTTCCCATGAGCCCCCAAAATCCATTACACATGGCCGAAATATGTCTTCCAACGTTTGTATCATCTGCTCAGATTTCCCATCCATCTCTGGATGATACGCCATGCTCATCATCAACCGAGTCCCAATGGTTTGCTGTAATGATTTCTAGAAATGAGATGTGAACCTTGGATCTCTATACGAGACTATGGATACTGGTAAACCATGCCTCTTTATCACTTCTCATATATATATATATTTTTGAATGATATTCCACCGTATGAGTTTCACGAATTGGGATGAAATGGGCCGACTTGGTTAGACGATCCACTATCACCCAAATGGAATCGTGTTTCGATACCGTTTTTGGAAGACCTGTAACAAAATCAATTGCTACATGATCCCATTTCTACATTGGGATAGGTAATGATTATAACATACCAACTGTCTACTGATTTTCTTCTTTAACTTCCTGACATGTTAAACAATATAAAACAAATTCATCTACCTTCCGTTTCATACCGCTCCACAAAAACTGTGCCTTCAACACGTTATACATCATCTATGTACCCGGATATACAAAAAATCTTTAATGGTGGTATGCATGAAGGAGTTATTCCTGATCAGTTAAAGGTACAACTATCCAATCTCAAAATATCCAAACTGAACTCACATCCAGCTTCTATCCATCAATGGTCTCCCCACTATTGATTTTTGAACTCATTGAAACACAGTCTACATCAGATTCTTGTGCCACCTTTACTATCTCAACCAAATCAAGAACAAGCACAACTGGAAATAAAACCTCAACATAAACTCGATATTCAAATTCCATACGCATTTTGGCTAGGACCGACATCATGTGCCACTTATCTGAAGCTTCTTTCGGAAACTAATTATACGACTTCTTGCTTAATTCATCGGCCACCAAATTTCCCTTACCCAGTGTGTACATCAAGTAAAAGTAAAAAAATTGATGATACTCCATCCATCTTCTCTTCACTAGACTCGAATCTCAATGGGATAAAATTTGTTTCAATATTTTGTGATCCATAAACACAGTAAATTTATCACCTAAGAGATAGTGTCTACATGTTTTCAAAGCATGGATGACTGCAGCCAACTCCAAATCATGTGTTGTGTAATTTTTCTAATGCCCCCTCAACTGCCTTAAGCCATAAGCAACAAAATGGATTCCTTGCATGAGAAAACAACCCATCCCTGTTTTCGAAGCATCAAAAGACACCACATACCCATGTCCTGATTTTGGAAAAATCTAGAGGGGTGCTGATGTAAGGTGAACATTCAACTCTTGAAAAGATATCTGGAATTATTTAGTCCATTGAAATGCACTATTCTTCTTTGTCAATGATATCATAGGAGAATATAGTCGTGATAAGTCACAGAAAAAGCGTCAGTAATAACCATCTAGACCAAGAAAACTCCGTATTTCAAAGACATTCTTCGGCGGTTTCCAAGAAAGAACAACTTATATCTTTTCTGGATCCACTAAAACACCTTTCCCAGAAACAACATGGCCCAAAAAGCATACCTCTTGTATCCAAAAATCCCACATTGATAATTTTGAATAAAACTAATGGTCTCTCAATATTTCCAACACTATCATCAAGTGTTTCTCATGCTCAGCGCTTGTTCTTCAATACACCAATATATCAACTAAAAACACCAGAACAAAAGAATCCATATATTGCTGAAATATCCAATTCATCAATGCCATAAAGACTGTTGGGGCATTCGTAAGACCAATAGTCATGACTACATCTTCGTAGTGTCTATATCTACTTCTGAATGATGTATTCGGAATATCCTCCTTCTGAACTCACAACTGGTGATATCCTGACCAAAATTCAATCTTGGAGAACCACTGAGCTCCCCTAAATTGATCAATCAGGTCATCAATATGTGGACGTGGATATCTATTATTTATCATAACTTGGATATGTTTATGATAATCCACACATAGCCTCAATGTTCCATATGCTTTCTTTACGAACAAAACCAATGGTTCCCACGGAGACACGCTTGGCCGAATGAAATACTTGCTTTCCAGAACCTCTAACTACAAATTCAATTCCCATAACTCTATTTGTGCCATCCTATAAGATGTAAGGGAAATAGGACTGGTACCTGGAATGAGATAAATCCTAAAATCCACTTCTCGTAAATGTGGTAACCCTGAGATGTTCTTGGAGAAGACATCTGGCAATTAATCCACCACAGATGGAAAAATAGTTTCCTCAATCTCTTCCATTGATTCCAATGACAACGTTGCCAATTGGTGAGAGATAATTCCCACCATTGGTGCCATAATGATCTTTGCGCCTTTCATTGCCATCCTATCTCCTCCGAATTGATGCTCATAGACGTCCTCAGTTGTGAAACTAATTGTGCTCCCATAACAGTCGATGTGAGACTTAAAAATTGCCAACCAATCCATACCCAAGATTACATCATAGACATCCATATCCAACATGGAGAATTACCATTCTAGCTTAGCTCCATCAACAATTATAGCACATTATCGACACACGAAGTCTTGATCTTCTCTTTCACCAAGAGGAGTATTCAGTTTCAAGACAGAAGGCATCATTTCCAGTTTTAATTATAGAATGTCAATAGCACGAGAAGCAATGTAGGAATGTGATGCACCAGTATCTAACAACACTTGAACAAATGTAGAATTCAAAAGAACCACACCTCTTACTGTTGATGGTCCAGCCAGATCATCAATAATCATCTGCTAAGCTCCATAAAATTTCTTCATCGCTGCACTATTATTCTTGTTGTCTTACTGAGATTTCCCTGGTTGAGGAGTCATGGTGTTTCTAGAATCACCATCACTGGATCTATTATGCTAACGAGATTGACTCTTCTGTCCTCATCATATCGAAGCATATGATTCTTGCGATGCCTTGGAAGTGTCACATGCACCCAACCTCAGAGTATTTCAACAATAGTGCTATAGATTCCCCATCTTCTTGTAATTGTGACATTGTCTAGGTTGCGTTGTACACTCTCGCTTTATGTGATCAGTCGAGTCACATTGAAAATACTTGGTTTTCAACATGATTCGTGGAGGAAGATTCACCGATCTTGCCGTCTGATTTTGATTCGCACTCCCACCTTGGAATTAGGTGTCCCTCTTCCGATTGTTCTCCACATTAGAGTTCCCACCCGTAACTGTGGGTATCATCATACTTCCTCCTCACAGAACTCTTAATATATCTCTTTCAGCTACTGTTGCACTATTTTACCATTTCTGTATAATATGTAATATAGAGCACAACTATCTTTGAGCGAATCTAATTTCGCAACCCTGATTCAAAGATGTGTGCCTTCACCAATACACTTGCACCAACATCCTATGTAGAACACACTAAATTCATGAATTTATCCACATACTCCGTGACAGAGAGATTCTCCTACTTCAGGATGAAAAATTCTGTCATCCTCTGGATCTTGAACAAGTGAGGATATAATTTTTTATTGAACAATTCCTCAAATTCCTACCATCCCAGGCCTTGATCCACCTTATCCATCACCACTACCTCCCACAACTGTAGTGCAAGATCTTCAAGCATTTACATCGCCAAATTTACTTTTAGTTCTGCTGGTGTGCCGATTAAATCGAAGATACGATTCATCCTACTCAGCCACACATCCACCCTTTCAGGTTCTGAATCACCTCGAAAGATGGGTGAATTCTACTTCTTGAACTAGACGGAATGGTCTAACTTCCTTGAATCATCCCTACAATTCTCGGTATCCACAACCGGGAATGCTTGATCTGTACTATGAAAAAGCTCTTGGTTCACACGTGGATCAGGTGCAACCACATTCTCCACAACTTTTTCATGTTTGTTTCTACAACGCCTAACGAGTGCCATTTTCTATACAAACAACGCACTACATTTGTCTCACTTCCTAGCAACTGAAGGCTTATCATTTCAAATTTTATTACATCAACTATCACCAAATTGATTTTCAAAAAAATATTTTCCCATGTTCAACCATTTTTGAAAACATCTCACATGATTTTTGAAAATTAGACCATTTTCAAAATACACAAAATATACTGTTTTCAAAACCTTTTTAGTTGAAAACAATTTCTGCATTTTAAAAAAATTGGCACCTTAGAAAAATTCTTTACTCATTACACACAATGAGATATGTAATCCTAGTGGGAAGTCATTCCTCTAAAATTCATGTCATGATAATCTCATTGGCTAAACCCATGACAATGAGATGTCCAACATTCTAAAAGTGTACCCAAACCATTTATGTACCCAACACCCTGGTAACATGATGTTCAACATAAACGGGTTAGCTACGTCCTTTTTTGCTATACAGTTCATGTTCTGACAATCCTACTCCGGTCTAAGATTCCAACCCATGGAATAGACGAAATGTAATTTCAACTCTATGATCGAGAACATCAATGAACACTTATTAGGAAAGGACCGAACAAGCTGATAACATTTGTAATGACCAACCAATTCTCATTGTCTTGAGAGCACAACGAGTCATTACTAGGCCTTAAGTAACATCCCCAAGGCACCAAACGCTGACAATAAATGCTAAAGGGTTTCAAAACAAGTAGGGGAAGATTTACCCTTTGAAAACATACCACATAACCAATAACCATAATCAAACCAATCAACTAAATGATGCATGATAAAACTTAGATAGCCAAACCACTTATTTTATCATAACCCAACAAATAGCACCATAGTGGAAACCAACACAAAACCAGAGTGAATATCAGAATGACAAACTCGAAGACTACAAGACAACCAACTCAACGCTCCACCCGCTCCAAGATCCAACGTCACGCACCAGCCCAAGTATCACGAAGTAGTTCTGTAAACATGTGAAACCTTACCTTTGCCAACATCCCGGTATACGACATCTACAAAAGAACCAATGTGCCAATGAAGGGGTTCAGTAATGAAACTCAGTAGGTTTTCCCCCAATGACTTCCCAACCCATGCCTCTAGGATAAAACATGTTAGCTCATTTATATGAAAAAATTTATATAAAACAATCCAAAATAGTTCACAATATAACAGGTTCCATGTCAAAACCATTTTCCAACAAAATCCATATTTCTCAAGAAAAGTAACCAATAAATGTTTCCAATCAAATTCCTATTCCCATTCTGGCATATCCAATCCAATTCACAAATCCAAAAAACCAACCATGCATGAAACTTGGACCTCCCTATACTCGCAAGTGGTGAGTTATCCTTCCACTAAGTCATAACATAGTGAACTACCTTGATGGGGGTAATTCATGACTTTATCCATCCCTTTTTTGATGGGGGTACTTCTAACCCATATCCATCCTGACCATTTTTATGGAGGTACTTCTTGCCCTTATCCATCCCAATCCATATGAACACACGCCACAACCCATACGAATCCATGCCAAAACCATGTGTGTTAAAAATCTTTCAATAAAGAATCAAACCTTTTATTGAAAAACCATTCCTTTCCAGCAACAAAAACATTTTCCAAATCCAGTAAATCCATATTTTTAAATAAGTAATTTAAAATCAAGAAACTAAAACACTTTTCACAAACCACTCTTTCAATTTCAACAATTCCATGAAACCCATAAATCATCACTAATGAAGATTTATTACATCATTTTCAGCGAAATTTCAAAATCAAAACCAAGAAATTAAATCAAATTGAACAAATCATTTAAGTTCTAAGAAAGAGGAATCAATAGTTAAGCCACAAACCTCCAAAAATTAGGAGAAACCAACCATTGACCGGGTCAAGACACCACAAACCTCCTTAGATTCCATCCCCTATCACCAAAAAGACCAAATCCCGACTTAAAAGTCATCCACTATCTTAGATCTACCCACGTAGAGAGTATATCTAAGGATCAAACATGAGGGAAGAAGGATATCTAAGAAAACTAAAGGAAATGAGACTTACTGCGATCAACCTGCTTCTGAATGCCATGTTAATCCTCCGGATCACTTCCAAAACACTGGGTATGTGTTCTCCCACCTTCAACAGAGAAAAATCATGAGTTAAGGCCATCAAAGAAAAAAAAGAATGGTGTTTAGGATAAAACTGATTAGATCCTTAGAAATAGGATCTATGTTGAATTCACGCACGGTTAGTTCGCACGTTTAGTCAAACCGTGCGCAAACCGTGCGGTAGTCACTGCATGGTAGGGCCGCTCTGAATGACCTCCTCACACGTTTTTCCCAAACCGTGAGCACACCATGCGGTCTCCTCTATCCAAAGTGACACTATCTACATGGATTCCGCACGGTTTGGGAAAATCATGCGCAACCCGTGCATCCCCACATTTTTCCCTTTTATGCTTTAAAAGTTTACAAACATTCCCCAACCATTTCTCATATGCTTCATGTAATTAAAAAGAATAAAACAAGGGTTACTAACATGAAACTAGAGGTACTTCACTATTATTCTTTTAATAATATAGTTTCTTTCTCGACTCAACAAGGAAGTGTAGTTTTGGTGAATATTTAGATTCCTTTGAGTAAAAGTATATATTTACCAAGACCATGACGAACATGAAAAATAAAGAGAATAAAAAGTTGAATACGTTCCTCTAATCTAAAGAATATGATTTATCTATTTCTCTATAAATTGATAAAAATATAGACATATCAAGATTGTAATGTAATGAGATGGTGGATCAGGATTCCACCAACAATATGGATAAACTTCATACCTCTAGTGATCAATAGGTATGTGTTAATAAATTTAAAAGCATTCCTCGGTATGAAAATTCTATTCCAAATGGTGATTTTGATCAATATAAAACTTCTCAAGAATTATCTGTTGATATATTAAGAGTTATTTAGTATGTAATTCCTGAAGAAGGATCATCCCTTATTTAGTGATCCTTTTAATTTATACAGGAGGAGATATTCTAGCTAGAATAATAATCTTATGATTTGGAGAAGAGCATTAAAACACATTATTGAGTGACTAAATATATCCAGATAGGTTGGAACCTTTGAATAAAAAAGAGGTAACTTAATATATTTTCACCAAAATAGATCAAATTAGTTGAAGAGAAAGAGAGAGTCAAAAAGACTGTAGAAGAAAAGATCCATTCACATGAATAGAGATTGAAAAATAACACCGATGTCAATGGTTTACAATTGCAAGGAATATCCAAGAAGATAAAGGAGCATCACTCATTGATTGAGAAAAATTATAAGCTACATGAATATAAATTTGAAATAATGGATAAGGATGGTGAAGAGAATATGATTATGATTGAAGATAAAAAAATCATCCACAATATCAAATGTCTAGAATTGGTAGCTCGGTGGTCCAATATTAAGAGGACACATATTGACACTTCACAAATGAAGGAGACTATTTCCACAGGTACTCAATGTTCTTTGAAGTATTCGAAGGTTGAAGATCTATAACATATGATAATAAGATCATGAATTCATTCAATTATCTATCACAAACAGTTGATAAAAATTAGGTACCATTTATACCATCTTGTACTAATGTTTCTAAACTTGTTATCATTAAAAATGAATATTGTAAACAAAAATATGAACATGTATGGATTAAGAAATATGTTAAAAAACCTACCTACATGAATAATTAGGATATGAAATAATGTGTGTAATTTGGTTCAGCACATAGAGCATAAAAATCATGAATAAGACCCAACAATATGATATAGAAGATTTCAATAAATCAAGATTTGTGCACCAATTTTTGTACTGAAACATATTTGGGAATTGTGCATTAAAATGATGGTACAATCCACATAATGTAAAAGAAAAAAAGAACCCTATCATAAGGGAGAGAATTCCAAAGATGAAGAAGCAACATCCATTGGTCCAGAAGCATTTATATTCTGTAAATATATCTGTAATGATTGATATCATCTACCATGTATTCGATGGTAGTGGTCAAAATGTTGGTACATGATTGTCTCAACATGTATCCAAATATGTTAATAAAATAATATCACCAAATTTGGCATGGAATGAAGAAAAAACCTTAGGAATATATAAAAGTAAAATTTTAAAGAGAAATCCTCCCAGGAAGGTACCAAACAAATTGTTGAGAAAACTATGGATTTTAAATCCTAGAAGATGAAGGGTATGGAATCCAAAAAAACTACTAAGAGGGATAAAATTGAGAATAAAACATGTGGAAAATCCCAACATGAAGCCATATTTCCTAATGAAATGTTGGTTATTAGGCCTAAATATTTGGAAAGAATGTGAGAAATGGAATATGGTCAAGATAAAAATACAATAAAGGTATAATAATGTATCATCCATGAAATATGTTATGAATAAAAATTCTCAAAAAAATGAAGAAGGGGACGTGAAGTGATCTATGTTCCCTCTAAATAAATCAAAATAGATGTTCATATGTTCATGAATGAAGACTGATGAAAATTTAGAAACATGGTTGGGAAGATCATCTCAACCATATTTATCATATTAATTATGTATTGAGGGTCCACATTATTCCATTAATCATTGAGTATTGTATTTTTCATTATAACACACTTATTTGAAGGTGAAGCATGTTCTCAAGGGGAGAACCTAAGAAGTAGTAAGTGTTATGAATTCTTGAAATCTATGCTGAAGAAGTTTCCATTCTTGAATAATTAATCAATTTTTATTTAAATAATAATATAAAGGAGGATCATCCTTGATGATGTTGAAGAATGTAATATCCTATACTAGATATCTAAGATTAATAATATTCTATCCTATTTTGATCTTATCTCATGTTATTCCGAAGAACAAATGTTCTAGAATATAATCATTCATGAAGATGTAAAAGTTTCCCAATACAGACTATCAGAAGTTGAAGACCTATTATGGTGTCTTTCCTTTATTTTTGTAATATCATTCTTGATGATATCTACGATTATAAAGATAATGAGTAATGTTTCCCTTTAGGGGGAGAGAAATGAGGATGCTACAAAAATTATTATTTCAAATAGTATCAAACCTGATTATTCTAGAAATTTCTTGAAGATTATGTCATTGGAAAAGGAATGCCTCTCTTAATGGATCTTGGATGAAGTCCTCAAGTATTTAAATTACAAAAAACATTTAAATGTTTTTATGACATTGAGTTTCATAGTAATGCCCAGAGAATTGTTAGGGATTCCATAATAGTGATTCCTGGAGATTTTTTATGGTTTCCTTCATCACGATTCCTAGATAATTATTATGGGTTCATTGAATTAGATGTCACTCTTGGGAAATTCTCAATTTTATTAACTATGATGATTGATTAATTGATCCCAATTTCAAGGTACATGTGACATATGTGACCCATTTTTAACATCAAATAAGAAGTATGATTTGATGTTATTTAAGATTTATAAACCAAAATGTATAAGAAAAGGGGAATTTAAGGTCATTATTTATTTTAATGTTTCATGTGAACTATGAAATTGATCACTTGAGGAACATTGATATCATAGTTCGAAAGAATGAGAATACAACATATAATTATTGAATTATGGGTTGAATATGAAGAAATGGTTATATGAATTTATAACTGATGAGAAATTGTGAAGGGATTGAATAATTGTTATGGATTTATATAATTTGACATCATGCTTGATCAATTGTCCATGTTGTTAACTCTGAAGATTTATAAACTATTCTAAAGTTCAAAAAAAAATGTTTCTTAAGTGGCATATTGTTAACATCAAATAAGAAGGATGATTTGATGTTATATTGAATATATTTTCCAAAAAGTATTCTGGAAGATCAATTGAATGTCATGTTGTATTTCAATACTGCATGAGAACCAAGTGAGTGTTAACATGAGGATCATTGAGATTATAGATTTTATGAAGGCGGACCATGCCATATAATTTGTGTAATAAGGGTTAGAGATTAAAAAATTGATTTATGGATATATATTTTAATATAAATTATAAAGGGTTTGAATAATTGTATAGTGGAGTTCAATGTGTGGTGTTTTCCTTGCATTTCATATTGAATTCCATTATATACTTGGTTTTTTAACTATGTATTTTTTGGGGATTTATTTAAAAATAATTGCCAGAGCTGACCAACCAGCCTCAATAGAGACCTTATGCGGCGCAATGGGTTGACTACACCCAAAAGAGGCCAACCAGGACAACATGAATAGGTGTCATAGATTTCCATGTGTTTTCCATGGGTATGCCCAGAGGCATGAATGATTTGGGCCAACAAACTGTAAAGAAGTGGGAACAGAGTGCACCTGAAAAACTATGATGGAGAGGTTCTAGAGGGGTTGAGCATAATTGTGAGGGTCTCCCTATATTTGTTGATTTATAGTATTGTGTACATAAATGTACCTTGGAGGTAATACGGTGAATACCCATCTAATTATACCCAACAAGTATTATTCTCGTATACTACTTACTCTTGTGACATGTGGCATACATGAATTGTCATGTAAATTGATGAAGTTTAGCTCACCTTAGTGATAACATGAATTATATGATTTTTCCATCACGTGTTATGCTCCAATTCACAATGAGTAACAACTGAAATACAACTCATACATGATATAAAAATATAAACATTTCCTAGATATTAATTAGATGTTTTTATATATATATATTAAAAACCCATCAAATGAAGTATCTGACCAACTTAATGACTATACACAAGAATATATCTTTATGGTTTATACAATATAATAAATAAAATTTAAATCTATGTAATTTGGTATAAGTACATGTCGTGTGGAGGTGAGCTACACAACATGTACATGTATCACTGTATATCGAAGAAACATGCCTAGGGACTCGACGTGTAAACATTGAAATGAAAAATAGATTTCATGTCATGCCCAATGGGCTATATGGCATGTGATCTCTGAATTACATGGTCACCAGTTTGGCAGGCTATGTATGAAATACATGGACCATCTATGACTTAGGAGGACTAAACTCCGTGCATGTGTGATACATGGAACATACTCTTCCTGACCATGCACCATGCTTCCCTGATCCAAACATGGTTTTTGTTATAAATGAACCATGTCTAAACAATTCATTTGGAATGAATTAATTTTGAATTAATTTCAAATTCATTAAAGACAACTACACAACATTTACTCCAGTGTTATTCGACTAGAATCCTTGGAACCTATGGATGAGTTCATCGATTATATTTCATTCATTAAATTAATTTTATTTATTAGATAACGAGAAAGGAAGGAGGAAGAAATATAACCCAAAATCATATTATAAGAAAGATTAAACATGAATTAATAATGAAATAAAAATGTGTAAATCAAACAATGGTCTTTAAATAATTATAAATATTTATGTGGCTGCTCTGATACAACTTGTAGGTTCTGGATGCAGTGGAATCATGTGATGTGTTGTTCCCAACATTACTTTTTTTCATGATTGATTATCAATCCAAGATATACATGATGATAAATGCCATGTTCAACAAATTTGAATGAAATAAGACAGACCACTGAAATCATGCTCAAAACAGAAGGGAGGATCATCACATATTATTTATAATTAATTAAATTAATTAAATAAATACCATTTTAGAATTCTATATTCATTTATGGATCGATAAATAGATCTGTGTTTCACCATTGTTTAATTTTAGGAATCCTGTATCGATTCCCTTTAGAGATGATCCATACTTGTTCCACGAATCTCCATACGTAGCCGATGGAATCTTCATGTGCTATCATGATAGATACTTTCACTTACGTTTTCTGCCTTTCATCACCATGAGAAATACTAACAAATAATTCTCCATGATATATATTTACTTGAGAGGATTAGACGGATGAATATTTCCAACCATTATTTGGAGTGTTTTTGGAGAAGGGAGCTCTCTAGGGCTTCATCAGATTCTGTATTTTAGTTATGCACAACAAAAAAAATGAACTATCTCATAAGAAAAAATAATATAATTGGGTTTATATATTTCTAGGGTTAGAAATAAATAATTTCACAGGTTCCCCTTATTATTTATCTAATCCGTTGTAGATCCCCATTTAAAATATTAATAATAATAACAATATTTCTCAATAGGTGCTTAACATTGAGAATTAAATTTATAAATATTTAATCAAATAATAGTAAATATTATTATTTCTCTATAGACCTAAAAACTCTAACTTCATTCCTCTATAATATTTATCAGGCTGTTGATAATTATTATTTATTAAATAAAAATCACGGTATTATCTGAGAATAAATAAATAAATATTGTATTATCTAATTATCAAATAAATATTTATATGTGATCAATAATACATGGATAATTATTAATACACATATAGGAATAATATTCATTCAAAATATTAATTAATAATAAATTATTTAACTGGGATTATGGATACACTTAGTGTGTGACCCCCTAGACATCTTTCTTTGTGGAATTAGGTAATGTAGCCCAATGTCTAAGGTTATCATCTAACCACACACAAAGGCACCCATAGAGAAATATGTTAATGCATCAACAATATGATACATCATAAAGATCATTTCAATGAAATATAATCCATTTATCATGATATCTGTAATCAATAATGTTGTATGCTGGTGCCATCAACCTATGTGCTTGATGTCTCATTCTTTGAATTTCTAGAAATTGAACTTGCATATAGAACACCCTGTTGATAGATTTATTTAGGCTATATCATTTCAATCAATGGTCCTGATATATGAATTTCGATTAATGATCATAATGGATAAATCCTTTCTTAGATTATTGGTAAATTTAATACTCACTACTGAAATATGGAGGTATACCAACGGTTCAAAAAAACCGTTGGTCTAGGGTCTTTTTACTAACGGTTTCACTAAACCATTTGGAAAGGGTGGCATGTAGAGGCTTTTTATGAATGGTATAAGTGAACAGTTGGGATATGTAGCATAATACTAATGGATTATGTAAACTATTGGTAAAATAATACTATACATACAGTTTTAATAAACTGCTGGTACCACTCATCCCTTCTTGAGGGAAAGGGAAATTCGAGTTTCTCTCTGCCGCTCGACTTAGAGAATCATTTTCCTACACACCTTTAGTTATATTCCCTTCTTGTCCTGTTATCCTACTTCCACACATGGTCCACATCCACATATCTCTTCTTCCACACTTCCCCTATCAACACACATCCCCACATCATTCACCATCACACCTCCTGTCTTCCACACATCTTTGATTCTCTACTAACCCCACTTCTTCTTGGGTTATCAAACTTATCCACATCATTAATCTCCATGTATCCCTACATCATAAATTGTATTCTCTTCTCCTCATTTATATGCTTAACTATATTCTCTAAATCATTGCCTCGTGCTTCCTGGCTTCACCACATCATATTCCTCTCTTAACTAAGCTTATTCACTTCTCCGATTTTGGTTTTTTTATGTCATGAGATGTTTATAATTTGTTTAATTAAATTTTATTTTCAGCATTACATTTATATTTTCTATGAAATATTTTTTAATTTTTTATCTTCAAGGATCCTGCCTCACTTTATAAAAATCTATTTCTGATAAAAGAAAACAATCAAACTTCCTTCATCTTCAACAAGTCCATGGTCTAGAAGTCCATTCAAAATAAATCAAGGAGTTAATGGTTTAAAAATAAGGGTAAGCTATTTTATCCACAAGTGGTCAAATATTTTTATTCTAATATAGAGTTTGAATTTGGTGATACAAGGGAAAAAAATCAAATAGTAGGAAGTGGATGAATTAGGTGTTATCTTCAACAATCCATGCTAAAAGATTTAGTGCGTCTCATGTCGGGAAACATAAATATTACCAATATTTATATCTTTCTTATCACTTAGTGTTTGATTTTTTAATGTCGTTGAGAAGCTAAATGGGAATATGACTCCAATGAGACCAATTTCCCAAGATTTATATATATATTTCTAATTTTTAGTGATATTTATATACTATCTAATTATCCCCCTGAAATGGTACTTCAAAAATTTTCGAAAGCTTGATTTTTTAATTATATATATGATTAAAATTGGAGTATAAATAAACTTATTAGTTTATATCATGGGGAATATCAAAAAAACTATGATAACACTCACCCATGTTTAATTATATACCTTACCCTAAATACAACAAATACACATTGGATATTAAAGGATATGTTCTTAAGGGGGGGATTAATTTTATTTTTTGGTATTTTCTTGAATCTTAAAATTTATAGGCATATGAATGTTAATTGGAACCAATAAAAAATGGATTCGGTAAAGAATAATGGAATGTTTATGAGATGTTTAATTCTAATAATAATAATGTTATACCAATGGAAAAAAGTATATCCTAATCTAGAAAATAATGATATAGTTCAGTATTCTTTAGTTGGACACAAAGTTTCTTTAGATGTTCTAGAAAAAGACATAAACATGGATGACTTTAGTGTAGAAGCTAGGGAAACCCTTGATCAATTTAGATATCATTCATTTGCAGTTTCTTTTATATCGTCAAATTCTCCCACACATCTACCCTCCCAAATAAATACAAATTAGTGATGAAGACCATATGTATAATGAGGTATCTTTACGTGATTTCATTTTAATAAAAATCATGTGAGGATAGTGACTCATGAGATTATAAAATGAGTGGGAGATGTTTTGAAAATTCTTATTCTTTAAGACCTATAAATGTAAGTATTCATAGACTAATTTCATGAGAAGAGACTCTTACATAGCTTCCCCTCCTTTATCTTCATCAGTTTCACATCTTATACCTATGAGAGGTGTTTTTAGTTGAGACTAAATAATATAGATTGTGGGAGATTAGTTGAAAGTGCATTTTGATGAATTTTAAATAACCAGTGTAATAGAGTATAAGGTATTTTAAGAAAAAGTGTCAATGTCTATTGAACTAGATAAATGGGATGTAAAGAAACATGGAAAAGATAGATATATAATTTGTAGGGATATTGAATTTTATCTGAGTAGGGTATCCACTAAGTTCTATATGAACACCATGTTAAAATCATTGGGTAGTGATATCATAGTTCATCTGCTAACTATGTTATTCAAAACTCATGTATAGAAGTTAAAGGTTGTTATTCCTTTTTTTGTAATCATTTTAATAGAACATTTAGGTATGTTTTCAAGCCATGGAGGATGGTTCTGGAGATATAAAAGCCACTACTATACTTCTCAAGAAATATCCCTATACAATAGTGTTAACATACGATTGGAAAGAATGTGTGGTTAGTCATTTCATTGTTGTGGGTTTTCGTGAACTGGGAATTTTTTAATTTTTTTGGTTTTGTGTTTTTCCCATTTTCATTATGGATTGATTATAATGGATCATGGTATACTATTTATTTTTTCATTGTTTAGTGTTAATTTTTAATGGATATTTTTAAATGGGAATGTTTAAAAATTAATTGATTTTAATAAAATACTTGGGAATACATTTATAATGATATTTGTTTTTGGATAAGTGTCTAAAATGTTTTCGATTTAAAATGATAACTTGTTTTTTTGAAAAAATATCAATTCCATTTGAAAAATGGATAGTTAAAATTATTTTCATGGGATTAAAGTGATATTAATAAAGCCTAATTAGATTATTTTAAAATATTTAAGACGAATGTACTTTTAAAATAGATTCTTTTGAACTATTTAAATGTTAAAATGTTTTACCAAAATCAATAACTATGTTTAAATGGTTTTATAAACAATTAACATTTATCTTTATTATATGAGGTTTTCAAAACCTCATGGGTAAAAATTATTTTTTAATGAATTAATGTTTTTTTAAATATGTTTTGATAAAACCATGTTGGGTTAAATAGGAGAATCTGGATCACTTATTCAATGAAGTAAAATTCCATTTTTTTAGTTTTTTGATAACTTATAATGTATTGTATTTTAGTTTTATTTAAATGATGTCTTGAGATCACTTATTGATATATTTTATGTCTCATGGGTATGATGTTTTGAATTCCATTTTGATGGTGTTTGTGTTACTTATTTGAGAGTATATCCCTGTTTGGATTTAATGTATTCATTGGTTGATCCAGATCTTCTTGGGATTGTTGTTTTGTCTGCTTCAGTCTTAGAGTTTGTTGTTCTAACTATCTTTTCCTAATGTGATAATTATTTATGAGAGTTCCAAAACATGAATCCTAATTTCTCTAGGTATCAAGATTCTTTGGATGAATAGGTTTTGGTACTGGAGGTTGAGGATATTTTTATCCAACATTATATGTATGAGTCTCTTAAGATTATGTTGGTTACCACCCTACTTGAGGGTCCATGTTATATGTGGTGGAATTATATTATTCAAACTAATCCAGACAAGGATTATTCATGGTTGAGTTTCAAGGAATGGTTCAATAATCATTCATTCATAATGAAGTGAAGGTACTGATGGCTATATTATTTTCTAGCCTCCAGTAATGATATGAAATAGTGTTTGAGTACAAATTTTTTTAATCTAGTTGGTTACATACATTCCTAATCTGGACATGGAAGATTCATTATTGGCTTGGTGGTTTGAGTAAAAGTCTTTGATCATACTTATCACAAGCTGTTTCTTCCTTTTTACTCCACTTCTATAGAGTGGTTGTGAGATAAGATATCAATGTTGATGAAATATTAGTAGAATCACTAGAGGTATTTCATGTTTCTTTTTTCCTGGGTGTTGTGGAGGAATCTCCAATATGGGAAAAATGAAGTGTTCTATGTCAACCTTAAACATGGTTGTTTAAAAATTATATCAGTGCCAAAAAGTGGGGAATATGAATCTTTATTATTAGGAATCTATGAAATATTTTATGCTTGTGTTCATTTGGTCAATCTCTAAAGATTCTATTGATGTATTTCATATAATAAAGGTATAGATAAATGTATCACTTCTGATGAATCTTTTAATAATCCTCCTAAACATGATAAATATGTAACAATTTTCTGAGTATCCATTTGATCTAATATATTTATTCTTGTTAACCTTTCAATTTTGGAGTCTGTGTTTTGGTTTATTTATGAGTTTCAGTGATGACGTTTTTAAATTTCTCATTGCTGATCATGGATTATATCTAGGTGAAATAATTATTTAGTTTATTTGGATTCCCACACAATATATTCCCATGTTTTGTGTTCTTATAAATTATTTAAATGAGTCTAAACAATGTGTATATATTAGGATACATGAATCAATTTAGAATAAAAGATGCAGTCTATGGGATACTGAATCTATTGAGGTGATTCATATTTGTTTAGTTATATTGGTTAACATCTTAAATATCCAGTATGAGATATTGGATGTACTGGTACAACTTTTACCATTGTGATCGATAGTGATTCTCATCATTTGGTGTGATTAGAACATTATTTCCACTGTTACATTCGTACTGGTACGGCTATTATTCCAACTTTCTTTTCATATAAATGATTTTATAACTTATATATATTCTTATAAGAAATTTATACCTCATATAGTAATAACACTCTAAATATTTATACATAATGTTTGTCCATCCAATATTGATATTTTTATGTTAAACACACGTGCACATGAAGTTCCAAAATCATCCAAAAATGTATTATTTTGTTGAATATTTTATTTTATATTCAATTCTTGTAGATATGATATAGATCATTCCTTTATTTTAAATTTTCATATTTGGATCATGGAATTCTCTACTTATTGTGGATTCCATATAGAGATTTTTCACCATCTCTTTTACCTTTGATTGATAAAAATTTATATTAACCTCCAAAAATTAGGATCATTCTCTTTTTCCTGAGTTCCTATCTACTTCTATCTGGTTCCATCTTCATTTTTTGTAATATCCTCTATTGAAACTCAATTTTGAGAGAGAAAATAACTTTCATCAATTATTTCTCTATAACTACATATTTTCTGACATGGTGGGTACATTATTTAAGTATTTAAATTTATTTATTTAATCATGGAACAAATATTATTCTTGCTAATGGCATCCATGTGTTCTATGTGCTACTTTATATTCATCCCGAATGGAATCCTGCTGCGTGATTCCCTATTTTTTCTTATTCTTCCCTGCTTGATACTGGATGGAAGGAGGCCTACTATGTGTGCTATGTGTGATTGAAGGAATCCTATTGGAAGATAACTCTTATAAATTTTTTAATGCCTTTAATAAAAACAACATAAAATTGTAATTATTTTACACTTTTACACACGATACTGGCATAAGATGAAACCATTTTTAAATCACCTCTCATAAAAGTAATTTCTTACAATATTTCATTTGAAATACCAAATTGAATAGGTTTCATAGATATACATAGTGATTAATGAGCCTCTTACAATCCTTTTATATAAAAACTAGAATTGGATAAAATATTTCATTGTCATGGAGGAAAACGATTGATGAATTGAAATTAAGAGTCAATAATTCTCTTCAGCGAATGAGTATCTTCTTTAGAAATAGAATATTATTTCAAATATTTGAACTAATATAAAAATTATCTCAATTACTCCAACACTTGTATAGAATCATTTATTTTAATAGGATGATGATTCATATGTAGGTCACTTTTAGTATTCATCATCTCCTTCAAGCATGAAAAAAATGAAACTGGGATTTTGAGTGTCAGCATCTCCATCATTTCAAAAACGAAATAGGGAATTTGTATAAAACTATTTTGCTTCCATTTCAAAAAATAATCCTATATCATTTTTATCAAAGATTTATTACCACATTTGAAAAATTATAAATTTCATCAATATGATATTCATTTGACTCATCTAACCAAGACCAACAACTCTTCCTAGTTGTACTCGTTGATACTATATTTGTCACATTCCACACTTCTAGTACACACTTCTTTCCCTATGTACATGCATCATAGTACACACTACTTAACCTGTGTATATCACTTCTTCACATAATTTTACATGAGAAAATGAATTATAAATCGTGGTAGATTACTTTTTTGGAGTATATAGTTCAATGACCCAGGACTAAAATTCAATAGAGGGTGGAATAGAGTATCGGTTTATTCATCAGAAACCACTTGTTGCCCAGTAATAAGCATTCCATATGATTAGGAGGTGTTTTTTCATCATTTAGTTTTATTAACCAAAACAAATTCATCATCATTTTAGTAACAAAATACATTCATATTCATTAAAGACCTGGCCTATAGGACATCCAATACATCCCACCATGTCCTGGTCATGTCGTCTCTATTTTCCCACATTTCAAAGGCCTCAATAACTACAATTTCATCTCATAATAAATTTTTTAACAAGATCATAATTGACATTGATAAATTAGATATTAAGAGAGATGATTGTAGAGACCCGTATCTTGACGTACATGGACATTACATTACTTTTGCGGAATACTTAGTACATAACAAAAACACACACACAAGGATCGTAATAGTTTAGTGTCTTTGGAAACTCGGAACGTAATCTTCTAATCGTGGTGAAAGATCTTCAATATCTCCCATAAAGATCTTCCCTTTTTTTTACCTATAAACCTTTCTTTATATCCTGGGGAAAAGAAAACATAAAAGGGTGAGCTCAAATGCTCAGTAAGGGTAAACAAAAGAAATATCAATCACATAATTTTCATAAGAACATAACTTTTTTGGAAATCTTAACCTGCAAAAGAGAGCATAATTTCATAACATGGGATAAATCATAGTAGTGAAATGAAATCATAACTTAAAACATAACTCATTGTGGCATACACACATAATCATAGAGAATCATTTCTTGTTAGTCAAGACTCATTGCCAAGACTATCTTAGTGGACAAAGTCCCTTTCTGAATCGAGTAATCCTCGTTTCAGTCCTGTTTCACTGAACCGGTATAACCTACCATTCCAGCCATGTCTATCTCATGAGATATAAAATCTTTACCCAATGCATTGGAGGGAGATATAGGTCCCACCCATCTCTTAATGAATCCTTTCTTATGTGTGCCACAAAATCATAAATCATACATCATTGCATAACCCATGTAATAAAAATGGGATTCTTAAACAACATGACATCATAAAACCATTCATATAAGATAAAGGAATTCATAAACATAATTCCATCACAACATAGTCAAATCAATGTAAAAATATGGATAGAAACAGAACCCTTTATTATCTTAGATGGAAAATAATTTTGATAAAACACTTGAAATGAATTCTTGAAGAAAATATCCTTTCTTCTTCAAAATCAATTTCTTTTCACAAAACATCATGCAATTTTAAAAGAAAGAGATTTTATTGAAAATAGTCATGAAATCTTTTAGAGGAATCTTCATGAAAATAAGGCTTTATAAAACAGTATAAATCCGTTCGTGCCGTATAAGTTAAAAAAAACATTCTTCGTACTTTTGTCGGAAAAGTCAAAAAGTACCTCGTACGACAAAAGATTCCTTTCATACATATTACTAAAAACTCACCGAAGGGTAAAAATGGTTTTAAACAATTGTAGGTGGATGGAAATAATATTACATTTTGATGAAACATGGATGTGGATGATAAAATACACCCCAGTAAATACTTACGAATAAACAATCTCGGATAAAAAATGAGATTGTGATATTTCCCTTACCTTAGGTCTGATTTGCTTTGTTCGTGTCCGAAGCTCCTGTATAATGGTTTAAATAATGTTATTGACTTATTATAGAATCATATTCATTGTTATGATATCATATATGGTTCACTTATGACATTATATTACCCGTTCTTTTGTAAATTCCATGTTAAAGAAGCGTTTTGGGTAAAATCGTTTCATTTATCGTAGGTGTTTTGACTTGTTGTTCTTGACATAATTATTACTTATATCATGATTTACTTACTTCCAGAATATAAAATATGATTTATATATCATATATATTCAGTATATATATATATATAATAGGTAGATAAATAAAATGAAAAACACCGTTCATGGAGACGGTAGTCCGTACGTACGCATGAACGCTGTTTTCCTTTCCTTATTGTCTTGAAATGGAAGTAAGTAGATGACATACATAGGTATATATATACATAAATCCAGTAGCTTTATAATGTCATATATTTCATTATTATTTCTTATATATACATTATAATCATTCTTAAATGGTTAACATGGAGAATGAATCTCATCGCGTCGTGGAGACGGTAGTCCGTACGTACGCACGAGCGATGATATCATTTCTATAAATATTGAATTGAATTGGAGTGGATTATAAAATATATCAGAATCAATATGATGTTTTAATAACTATGTATAGTTATTCTTTACACCATTATACCCATCCATGTAAGGTGGTGGTGGAAAATAGATTACACCACGGCGTGGAGACGGTATTCCGTACGTACGCACGCGCGGTGATTTCTTTTTCCACAGGATGGATAGATGATGAAATAGGGTTGTTTCATACTTATAATAACATATAAGTATATGAGTGATACTGATGTTATTACTTCATAATGAAACAACCTAAGAAGAAGAAGTGGAAGAAGAAATAAAGATGAAAGAATTGGTAACGGTAATTACCTCTTCTTTGAAGTGCCTCTTTGAGACCTCCTCTTAGGGCACTAAAATTGGTCTTTGAGGAATACCAGAACCTCTAGGATGTTGCTAGGGAAGTGGAGAGGAGAAATTGGCAGGGGTTGGCCGAGCTTGAGTGCTCAAATTGGTGTGAGGAGGAGGGGGAGGAGGTGTCCTTTTATACGGGAGGAGAGGGGCACCTTAGGAATATCTCAAAATATTATTTTATATTAAAGTCAAAATCGGTTTATAATGGTTCCAAAGGGTCTTATTTCGAAGCTAAAGTGGGGATGGGTCGAAATCCTAACAACCAATAAGATTTAGACAAGTTTAGGTTCTTATTTTAACCTTATCAATTAGATTTAACTCTAAGTTAAATAATTTAACTTTTACCGTGTCTTTTTGTTTTCTTTCACTATATGGTTAATAAACTTACTATAACATGCCAAACGAACCCCAAATTGTATATTATTAATACATATATCCTTATATAAGTCATTTGGCCGAACCTTAGATTTTTAGGAATAAAATAACAATTAATAATATAATATTTGATTTAAAAACTATTTTGTGTCAATTTTGACACTATTTGATATATGATTTTTGTGAGAGTCATAACAGAATTAAATGTTCGAACAAAGTTAATTAAATCAACATTAATATATCATAGTAACCTAGAAAATTAGTTGAATTCATAAAAAATCTCAAATTACATTTATTTTGGTGTTTATAACATCAATTATGTCAATTTTTCATTAATAATATAATTACTGCATCATCGTTGTGTCATAAATAAATTAAATTATTTTATGTCTAAAAATTACAAATAAAATTTCATCATGTATGAAATCTTTTTAGCTTTCTAATGAATATTTACAATCGAATTTATCTTATGTATAACCCCATATTAAAAATGATTTACTTATTAAACTTTGATTTTAACTATTTTAACCTTTCTTTAAATAAATTAATAATAAATGTCCTAATCTAATCCAAGTGGGCCTAAATGGTCATATTTTATTCCTAAGTTTGTTTTTGGTCGAATTACACTTGTCCAATAGAATTAGGACATGTGTTATGGTAATAGTAATATCATATTTACCCTTAGTTACCCTATTTACTATTAACCGCGGTAAAAAAAAGTAAAAAGTTACTATTCACCAAAAAATTATTTTCATCTCATTGAATCACATTTTAGTCCTTGATATTAACCGTGTCTCTCGGATTTTTGAAATTCCATTCACAGAAGCGGTAAAATTAAGTTTTATGCAAAATTTAGTTTTTAACCTACCACTTAGTAGTTTCACTATTCATCAAAAATTGATGTTTTTCAGAACAATGCCAAAATTTCATCCCAAGCTATATTTCATATTCTGAATTCAAAAATGAAGTCTGTTTTACCAAATTCATAACATAAAAGTTGCATTAATTAATTTTATAATTAAATCCCGCTGTTAAAACAAATAGCGTGTTTTTTAAGAAACAATATCTATCAAAAGATTGACACTTGTTTATGTCTAGTTTAAATGTGAAATTACATCCAATGACCAACATTGTATTAAATTGTAAAAATATATTCTAAATATACTTTAAAACCACTCAAATTAATGATTTATCACTATTAACTATTTCGATTAAAAAAGTTGTTTTTAATTATAATTTAGTAATTTTCACTATTCATCAAAATATGAAAGTTATCCGAAAATCACAAAAATTTCAACCTCAGCTAATTTTGATATTCCGAATCAAAAAATGAAGTTCATTTTGAAAAATAAGATTTATAGAATTTTAAAAAGTGGTTATTACTATTCATAACGGGTAGTTTTAATATTATTTTAATAGCATATCGTTGTTTAGTGAAACTCGGTATTGCGTATTACACACGCTATCGAGGAAGGTCGCGATTGCGTGTAATGCAAGGAAAGTCAAGGATGCGTGTTGTGCAAGCTCCTTTTGGTGTAGCGTACAACACAAGACATTAATAAAATTAAAAAGAATATTTTTTTATAAAATCTTGGGCTGTTACATTCTACCCCCCTTAAAATGAATTTCGCCCTTGAAATTCGTCGGGGTTATAAATGGTTTACTATTTGAAAGTTTCTTTAATAGAAACCCACATAGTAAAAGGGAATACCAAAACTTGGCTTTAAAAACTAAAGTATGAAATGTAACGATTACCCAAATAAACTAATCACTGGGTTTCCACATAGGTGAAAATATGGATATGGAAGAGAAATCTAAGCATCATGTTCTGATGGAGAGTGGTAGAGAACATGGATATGGAAAAGCCAGTAATCACAAATCCATAGATTTGTGATGATATAAGGTACCATCTGATTCATCAGGTATAAGAGAACTAGGACAACATTTTTGGTTTTCAAGATCATTTCCCTAAAGTTAAAGAATTTGAATTAGAATAAATACTTACTTTATTTTGGTACAATCTCACTGTTGTTCGTGCCTTTAACAATTTCCACTTCATCTCTTAAATAAATGAAGTTGAATTTGTTATTCGTGAAGTGTTAGCAGATCATGTGATAGAATGACGGGTCATTCCATCTGTTTCAAACAAAAGGTTAGCAAAATTATATACATAAGTCGATCTATAGTGAGATTAATCACATATGGACTTATACTTCATATATCATACTGCTTAATATAATAAAACTAGTTTCTACTAAACAAGGACTTCCTGTAGGCTAGTGGTAGGCGATAAAGGCCAGTCGCACTTCGGTTGTGGGTTCGATTCCTACAGCCTTGTCCGAAGCGATGGGCTGTCGCCCGTCCTGTAGGTTGTCCCTTTTTCTAAAACTACGTTACTATAACATCCCGTCAATAATATCGAAAATCTTCTATCCTTAAACAATACTAACTTATGTCCAACATAATCCAGTCTAATCTTTAGGCTTATACATAATACTGTAGTCCACTCTCATAATATAGTGACATCGATTACCAGAGATTTAATACTGTCGTTGATCCCCACATATCATAAGATATGTCTTGTTGGTCACATTCCAAACATTCAAAGTCCTTAATCGTGTATTCTCTTGAATACCTTAGTGAAAACATGAGTGCAGTTAAAAGTTAACACTTTCCACATACCAAAATCCTCAAAATTCTATATACTCAAACCATGATATCACTTAGTCCTTATATCAATCATGAGCTCATGAATACTGTCAAATATTTCATTTTCTCATTTTACCTTCATTATGCGCATATCATTCTTTTTCCAAAAATACCTCAATCACTTCGAATACCACATTAGACCAATACATAAATATTCCAATACACCATAAAAGTACCTCAACAACATTATTCTTGAATACCAATACATAAACACTTCAGTCCATCCACTTCAATGACTGTCCCGGAATAAGTCCTTCCTTGATTTAGAAGTATCTTTTTAGGTCAGGGCATTGAGTTGGGTAATGCCCATGTTCTCCACAAATAAGACATTGAACTCCATAACAATCTGTCACTCTATGACCCTTTTCTCCACACAGATAACATCGGTCCCTCCATTTGAGGTATTCCTCAAGGTTCTTCTTCCCTTCTTTAGAAATCTCAATCTTCCTTTCTTTATGCTCCTCAACATGCGAACATGCATAATAGTTTATCTTTCTCTTCTTTGATCAATTAGTCATACCACTAAATTTCACCTTGTTAATCATATATCGCGATGACTGATTCGGCATAATCACAATATCTTTATCTCTAGGCATCACACAATTTTGTTGCTCATAGTCACAAATTTGTCCATTGGATTCAATGTTAACCGAATTCCTTCTGGTTCCCTCCATTAACTAAAACACAAAAAGAATTTTGTGAGAGGCGAAATCATGCTAGGGAAGACAACATAGTAAAGGGAGAGCACCCTCAATATCTAACATCTTAGGTTAAATTCTATGATCGTTAGCGTAATTCTATTACTATAACCTATACGTATACTTATCCCTAGGGACATCCCTAGACATACCTGAGAAATATCTCTAGGGATCTCACTAACGTTTTCGCATCCTAGTTTCCAAAGGTTGACTAAACCTTTCCTCTGATACCAACTGTAGAGACCCGTATCTTGACGTACATGGACATTACATTACTTTTGAGGAATACTTAGTACATAACAAAAACACACACACAAGGATCGTAATAGTTTAGTGTCTTTGGAAACTCGGAACGTAATCTTCTAATCGTGGTGAAAGATCTTCAATATCTCCCATAAAGATCTTCCCTTTTTTTTACCTATAAACCTTTCTTTATATCCTGGGGAAAAGAAAACATAAAAGGGTGAGCTCAAATGCTCAGTAAGGGTAAACAAAAGAAATATCAATCACATAATTTTCATAAGAACATAACTTTTTTGGAAATCTTAACCTGCAAAAGAGAGCATAATTTCATAACATGGGATAAATCATAGTAGTGAAATGAAATCATAACTTAAAACATAACTCATTGTGGCATACACACATAATCATAGAGAATCATTTCTTGTTAGTCAAGACTCATTGTCAAGACTATCTTAGTGGACAAAGTCCCTTTCTGAATCGAGTAATCCTCGTTTCAGTCCTGTTTCACTGAACCGGTATAACCTACCATTTCAGCCATGTCTATCTCATGAGATATAAAATCTTTACCCAATGCATTGGAGGGAGATATAGGTCCCACCCATCTCTTAATGAATCCTTTCTTATGTGTGCCACAAAATCATAAATCATACATCATTGCATAACCCATGTAATAAAAATGGGATTCTTAAACAACATGACATCATAAAACCATTCATATAAGATAAAGGAATTCATAAACATAATTCCATCACAACATAGTCAAATCAATGTAAAAATATGGATAGAAACAGAACCCTTTATTATCTTATATGGAAAATAATTTTGATAAAACACTTGAAATGAATTCTTGAAGAAAATATCCTTTCTTCTTCAAAATCAATTTCTTTTCACAAAACATCATGCAATTTTAAAAGAAAGAGATTTTATTGAAAATAGTCATGAAATCTTTTAGAGGAATCTTCATGAAAATAAGGCTTTATAAAACAGTATAAATCCGTTCGTGCCGTATAAGTTAAAAAAAACATTCTTCGTACTTTTGTCGGAAAAGTCAAAAAGTACCTCGTACGACAAAAGATTCCTTTCATACATATTACTAAAAACTCACCGAAGGGTAAAAATGGTTTTAAACAATTGTATGTGGATGGAAATAATATTACATTTTGATGAAACATGGATGTGGATGATAAAATACACCCCAGTAAATACTTACGAATAAACAATCTCGGATAAAAAATGAGATTGTGATATTTCCCTTACCTTAGGTCTGATTTGCTTTGTTCGTGTCCGAAGCTCCTGTATAATGGTTTAAATAATGTTATTGACTTATTATAGAATCATATTCATTGTTATGATATCATATATGGTTCACTTATGACATTATATTACCCGTTCTTTTGTAAATTCCATGTTAAAGAAGCGTTTTGGGTAAAATCGTTTCATTTATCGTAGGTGTTTTGACTTGTTGTTCTTGACATAATTATTACTTATATCATGATTTACTTACTTCCAGAATATAAAATATGATTTATATATCATATATATTCAGTATATATATATATATAATAGGTAGATAAATAAAATGAAAAACACCGTTCATGGAGACGGTAGTCCGTACGTACGCATGAACGCTGTTTTCCTTTCCTTATTGTCTTGAAATGGAAGTAAGTAGATGACATACATAGGTATATATATACATAAATCCAGTAGCTTTATAATGTCATATATTTCATTATTATTTCTTATATATACATTATAATCATTCTTAAATGGTTAACATGGAGAATGAATCTCATCGCGTCGTGGAGACGGTAGTCCGTACGTACGCACGAGCGATGATATCATTTATATAAATATTGAATTGAATTGGAGTGGATTATACAATATATCAGAATCAATATGATGTTGTAATAACTATGTATAGTTATTCTTTACACCATTATACCCATCCATGTAAGGTGGTGGTGGAAAATAGATTACACCACGGCGTGGAGACGGTATTCCGTACGTACGCACGCGCGGTGATTTCTTTTTCCACAGGATGGATAGATGATGAAATAGGGTTGTTTCATACTTATAATAACATATAAGTATATGAGTGATACTGATGTTATTACTTCATAATGAAACAACCTAAGAAGAAGAAGTGGAAGAAGAAATAAAGATGAAAGAATTGGTAACGGTAATTACCTCTTCTTTGAAGTGCCTCTTTGAGACCTCCTCTTAGGGCACTAAAATTGGTCTTTGAGGAAGACCAGAACCTCTAGGATGTTGCTAGGGAAGTGGAGAGGAGAAATTGGCAGGGGTTGGCCGAGCTTGAGTGCTCAAATTGGTGTGAGGAGGAGGGGGAGGAGGTGTCCTTTTATACGGGAGGAGAGGGGCACCTTAGGAATATCTCAAAATATTATTTTATATTAAAGTCAAAATCGGTTTATAATGGTTCCAAAGGGTCTTATTTCGAAGATAAAGTGGGGATGGGTCGAAATCCTATCAACCAATAAGATTTAGACAAGTTTAGGTTCTTATTTTAACCTTATCAATTAGATTTAACTCTAAGTTAAATAATTTAACTTTTACCGTGTCTTTTTGTTTTCTTTCACTATATGGTTAATAAACTTACTATAACATGCCAAAAGAACCCCAAATTGTATATTATTAATACATATATCCTTATATAAGTCATTTGGCCGAACCTTAGATTTTTAGGAATAAAATAACAATTAATAATATAATATTTGATTTAAAAACTATTTTGTGTCAATTTTGACACTATTTGATATATGATTTTTGTGAGAGTCATAAAAGAATTAAATGTTCGAACAAAGTTAATTAAATCAACATTAATATATCATAGTAACCTAGAAAATTAGTGGAATTCATAAAAAATCTCAAATTACATTTATTTTGGTGTTTATAACATCAATTATGTCAATTTTTCATTAATAATATAATTACTGCATCATCGTTGTGTCATAAATAAATTAAATTATTTTATGTCTAAAAATTACAAATAAAATTTCATCATGTATGAAATCTTTTTAGCTTTCTAATGAATATTTACAATCGAATTTATCTTATGTATAACCCCATATTAAAAATGATTTACTTATTAAACTTTGATTTTAACTATTTTAACCTTTCTTTAAATAAATTAATAATAAATGTCCTAATCTAATCCAAGTGGGCCTAAATGGTCATATTTTATTCCTAAGTTTGTTTTTGGTCGAATTACACTTGTCCAATAGAATTAGGACATGTGTTAGGGTGATAGTAATATCATATTTACCCTTAGTTACCCTATTTACTATTAACCGCGGTAAAAAAAAGTAAAAAGTTACTATTCACCAAAAAATTATTTTCATCTCATTGAATCACATTTTAGTCCTTGATATTAACCGTGTCTCTCGGATTTTTGAAATTCCATTCACAGAAGCGGTAAAATTAAGTTTTATGCAAAATTTAGTTTTTAACCTACCACTTAGTAGTTTCACTATTCATCAAAAATTGATGTTTTTCAGAACAATGCCAAAATTTCATCCCAAGCTATATTTCATATTCCGAATTCAAAAATGAAGTCTGTTTTACCAAATTCATAACATAAAAGTTGCATTAATTAATTTTATAATTAAATCCCGCTGTTAAAACAAATAGCGTGTTTTTTAAGAAACAATATCTATCAAAAGATTGACACTTGTTTATGTCTAGTTTAAATGTGAAATTACATCCAATGACCAACATTGTATTAAATTGTAAAAATATATTCTAAATATACTTTAAAACCACTCAAATTAATGATTTATCACTATTAACTATTTCGATTAAAAAAGTTGTTTTTAATTATAATTTAGTAATTTTCACTATTCATCAAAATATGAAAGTTATCCGAAAATCACAAAAATTTCAACCTAAGATAATTTTGATATTCCGAATCAAAAAATGAAGTTCATTTTGAAAAATAAGATTTATAGAATTTTAAAAAGTGGTTATTACTATTCATAACGGGTAGTTTTAATATTATTTTAATAGCATATCGTTGTTTAGTGAAACTCGGTATTGCGTATTACACACGCTATCGAGGAAGGTCGCGATTGCGTGTAATGCAAGGAAAGTCAAGGATGCGTGTTGTGCAAGCTCCTTTTGGTGTAGCGTAAAACACAAGACATTAATAAAATTAAAAAGAATATTTTTTTATAAAATCTTGGGCTGTTACAATGATATGGATCAAACCATTTTTTATTTAAAATTATAGGATTGATCAGTATTCTGTGTTGTCTGGGAATTTCATGTTGTAGGTGCAAGTGTTTGTTTGAAAGTGTTTTGTGTAACTGTTCTGTTTTTTTGGGAATTTAAAGTTAAAAAGGGATTACAGGTTCATGTAAGTATTTTTCTACAGTGGAGTTGGGCATTGCGGAGTGTTATTGCATTGCTGTGTGTTTTGTGAAAGTTATCAGGTGGTGTTCGGCTTATCCGTGTACGTATGATTTCCAACATCACTAAAAATTCCAGAACTTCTACAACTCAAAAAAAAAACATATGGTATAGGGGATTCATATGTTGAATTCATATAATGTGAGTGGGAAATGGGGGATTCATATGTTCTGTTGTGTGTGTTGGATGTATATGAAGTGAGTGGGTAGTGGGGAATGCATAAATAGTGGGGGATACAATAATTGTGATTGATAGATATTCTATGAGTTGGATGCAGTGGGGGATGGATTGTGGTATTAGGTTATTCAATTATGATGTTTCTGGTGTAGGGTAGAGGGATGCAGTGGGATGTTTCAGGTGTTGGTAGGTGTATGGTAGGGGGATGTAGAGGGAAGTTGTAGGTGCATGAAGGTGTAGGGTATGGGGATGCAGTGGGATGTTGCAGGTGTAGGAAGGGGGATATATATTGTTTTAATGATAAAGGGTCATATTCCAACAGTTATAAATCCATTGGTATCTATACCACTTCAGCATATATACCAATAGTTCCATCTGAATTGTTGGTAAAATAAATAAATTCCAACCTATTCCAATGGTTCAATGGATCTGTTGCAAAATTAAATAAATTCCAGTATCCTATATACCAACGGTTATGTAACCGTTGTTATAATCCTATTACAATGGTTTGGACTGAACTGTTGGTAAATTGATATTCTTCTCATCCTATACCAATAGTTTTCTCTTAATCGTTGTCATAGGGTTATCCCAATGGCTAACCTACCAACGGTTTTTCCAACCGTTGGAACACCCTATCCCAACTTTTTTTTCATATTTCCCAATGATTTACTACCATTGGTATAGGCTAGGTTTCCAGTGGTGGCTACTCATGATGCACCCAATGAATCCTACCATTCCGTGAACACATGTCATCACAGTTTTCATAAATACATCAATGTACACAACTAATAATATTCATTAATAATAATATTAATGTGTAAGGATCAATAGACACATCTGTAGATTGGAATATAAAATGAGATATATAAATGTGTACTTCATAATGGTGGGTCTTGTTCTCATAATATCCTATATTGGATATTTTTGATGTTGTACACCATTAGATGGTGCCTCAAATTCCTATTAGTATACACAAATTATTGCTTGTATAATATTTGTCTATTAAATTATATCATCTATCTTTAGAACATATATTCAACAATATTGTCGTAGAACATCTGGGTTCTCATCATAGTGGGGATACCTTCCCATCTGGGGAGATATCGACCTCTTATATTCAGAAGGTATCTAAACCTATTGATTAAAATTAACCCCATTTATCCCTAAAAAAATCCTCTTAGACCCCTGGACAATCCCCATCCCCTATACCTTGGATATACCTCTCCCCTTTTGTATTTAAATGAGGATCCCATTTCCCCCTCAGTGGTGAGTTAGAAAAAAAAATTATCGTGGAAGAGAAAACAAAGAGGGGATTATGGAAGAAATTTAATCCTGGTGGAAAATAGTGGGTCTAAAAGTCACATGGAAGATTATTTAGTATTTTATAAATTCCAAAAAATATGGAGAGTAACAAAATATGGACCCCTTCTTGAAATCTCAGAAGTGGATGCTGGAATTATCATGGGAATGAAAACCCCCGATCAGTTCATATGATTCAGCATCACTTCTCTAAAGTTTCCATGATAATGTTTTCCTATATGAAACCATTTTGGAATGTAAGAAAATTTATATTATCACAATAAAAATGGTATTTAAATTATTATTTATGGTTTACCCTCATGTCCATTTGGGAGGCATTTTTTCCATTGGAAAGAAGGCATGGATATCAAAATCACCTGCCTCTCCCCAAACCACATGTCTGCCACCATTCAGCAGCCTAACACCCTAACTAGGAACATTGTGGGTTTCTACCATTCTCCATATAAAAGGAATAAATGTAATCTTGTAGGCTTCTACAATCCTTGTGCTAAAATAGACTCAAGTGAAGAGTTCTAGCTGGGAAGATGAAGTAGGAGACCTTTGAAAGGTAGAAATAGTGTAAGATATAGAAATTCACATTGAGTAGTTGTTCAAATCAGAAAACATGAAATAGTCAAAAATAAAAAAGGAGGATGTGGTGAGTTCATAAGGTACTAATGTTACAATGAATGTTTTTTAGTTTAAACATGATAAAAAATAAAAGGAGAAATAGGAAGTCTTTCTGGATTAGTTTGATGAGGAGTAGACAAATACTAACATATATTTTCTAGTTTTGCAGGATGATATGATAAAATTGAAGAGATATGATGATGTTTTATAAACCTCAAAAATTCTACATACTACAGAAGATAGGTTTGAAAAAGTGTATATTTTATTTAATCTAGTTTGGTCATACGTGAATCTTTAGGATAAATAGAAAACTAGAAATAATAGTATGACATGTACTTCATTTCATGAAACCAACAAAGCATAGTTCTCAATTTATAAAATTCCAATTTCTGTGGTGATTTTTTTTATGTCTTATGGGTGACTTGTGTCCTAAATATTATAGTACAAACATGAGTTTCATATATACTCTCAACATTACTCATTGAAGTGTCCATTGGATCTTGTAGGTACACTAATTTGAGGGTGAATAAGTGTACACAAATTTTACTAATATTTATTTTCATCCCCCTTACCCCTTTTTTATTCAATCCATTGATCATGTTGGAGTGAATGGATCTTCTCTATTTAAAAGATCAATTATACTACATGAAGGACATAAAGTAAACATAGAACAACCGACAATTTTTTATGGGGTTCACCCATGAGATAGGTGACTACGTGCTTGCTGTGTCCAGGATGATCTGAGACACAGATTAGCCACTAGAAATCAATAAATAATAAAATGTGGGTTGGTTAGGTATCACCAAAAAAACCATGGTTTGTAGGTATGAACCTTTTCCCAAATTATACTCGCATCCCACCAGTTTTATTTTGATTATCATCCCACCAGTGTTCAATAATTCGAACTCTTAACATAATGAGAAAGATAAAAAGAAACTAAAGAAGGCACTACAACACAAAATCCGATCCCCCTCTTCAATCCACTAAAATAAAATATTTTTTCACATTCTCACACCAACTAAAAATATTGTAATCCCATGGAATATAATCCACAAAACTGTATATAAAGATGTTCAATATTTTCCTCTAAAATACTAGAAGTCATCACTTCCACATCAACTCACTGTAATTTCAGAATTAACAATAGAAGATACCTCAATGAACAAAAAATGAAATTCTTCTTTGCTTCATTGAAAAATATTTTTTTTATCTCAACTCAATTATTACACAAAACAATATAGTGTGTTATTCATGCATGTAATTATCATACTCACAAGAATATATTTAATGCTTGTAATTACCCCCACTATTTTAATGTCTTATTTGTACAATAAATAATGCACTAAAATATATATTATTTTTACATTTTTGTACCAGAACACAATGATAGCATATACACCCAAATATTATTCTCACTTTAATCACCTTCACGCTTTCACGCATGCATTATTTCATATAAATGCATACTTCAACATTCAATTTTTTTACATATAACTCAGACTCTCTTCCTGATTATTTAAGTGATTATATAATCAAGTATTCATGAGATTAATCACTATCTTCATACTAATATTGAATTCACCACACTATCCAATTTTATGTTTCTTTGTACACACACCTTGTATGGACATACACAATGTTTTTTTATTTAATATCATCAAATCATAATTAATAACAAGTGTATGGGAATTCATATTCACACACACAAACACAATCCATAGTATGTCAATAAAATGAAATCTACCTTCTAAAATAATTATATTAAGTGTGTGTACTTCTTCTTCCAACTCACTAAACTTCTACCTTATCGTATGTAAACTTGAATGGGTATTGGTTGATAATGCATTAAAGTGTTCATGCATAGGTGTGTGTGAATCACACCATATACATTCTACAATGTAATACATGAACTAGAGCCTTCTTCTTGTAAGACAACCTGGAATAGGTTCATTGTGATTTTTGAAAACTAAAGAGGCCTATAAATAACTCAAATTACTAATAATGTGATGGAAGAATAACCTTTATGGGTTCTCTCTATATATTTTCATTTATTCTATTGATTCATGAAATATGATGCTGAGTCTGTTGTTCTTCCTATCAATGCGATGAACACTTCCAATTTATGTGTTCTCTCTTTATCTATGCATTGAGTCTAATATTTCATTAAAGTGGATCCTATGTCTGTTGTTCAACCTATCAATGCGATGATCACTTCCCCTTTATGGGTTCTCTCTTTATATATTCATTGAGTCAACTATTTCATGAAAAAAGATGCTGAGTTAACATGTCCCAAACCGATTCCAATGGCACAGATGCCATGAGTGAATGTGGTGAATGAAGAAGAAGATCAACAATCACCCCAACTATCACATTATATGAAACCAAATTTTTGGACCTAGGGAGAAGTGAACCATTCCCAATTCAAATATAAATCGGAGCACTAGGGGTAGGGTTGAGAGAGTGAGGTCCCAATGGTGGTATAGAGTATACTAGTTCCCTCAGTGATATGAATGGTATTGGAAGGATATGGTATATTATAGGATGATAATAATACCCTTACTAATATTTAATGTGTGTGAAATCTATATACCTATGTATTTTTATTTTTTATCCAATTTGATTTAAAAATATACAGGTTTTTTTCTAGTGATTATTGGAGTATCGGCGGGCATACTAGTATTTCTTCTCAAGTATTTACTGCATATTGGATATTGGGTGCAGGATGGTGGAGAAATGTAGTTAGGTAACGTTGTTGCATCCACAATTTAAGGATTTTTTTAATACATTATTCCCCCTTCTCATTGTTTCCTCCTACCCTGAACATTTATCTTTATTAATATAGCTTAAACATTTTCAAAAATGAAGTAGATATTATGTTCTATCTTGTTCTACTACTCCGATCATCTTGGA
Source organism: Viscum album (assembly GCA_963277665.1). Lineage (NCBI taxonomy): Eukaryota > Viridiplantae > Streptophyta > Magnoliopsida > Santalales > Viscaceae > Viscum > Viscum album. The sequence continues at coordinate 1,585,647,242 of OY728151.1, read as the reverse complement.
ATTTTCCAATGGTTATTTTGATTTCAAAACCACGGTTATATTTTTTGGCACTCCCCCACATGCATAGGATGGGGGTGGTTCCACATGGATCGTAGAATTGATTCAGTGGCATGACAACGATGATGTAGTGTTGTACAGGACTTCACTAAGTTCCTCCTTCATCCGGGCTTCAATGTTGATAGATTAATATATAAATGGATTTATTGGGATCAGATCAACCTCCCAAGATGGTACATGGAATCCGAGTGCATTAGAAGTGGACAATGGTGAGATGTTGAGCTTCGAGGGCGACATAGATTGAAATATCCATCATTTCATTAGTGAGAGAGTTGCCAAGGGGAAGCTCCGAGTGGTGGAGGAAATCAACTCATTATGTCAGAGGCATGGGGGACCAAAGTCGTGTTGGAAAATTTCATCCTAGATAAAAATGAACATTACAACCATTATATTCTCCAACATATAAACGGAAAATATGGATACAATGGTTTATTGTTCATGATTTGAGTGTGGACTTATGAATACATACATCTATAACACCTTACAACATCAAAATAAACAAACAAATACTTCTCGCACAAATATGAATTTTTATTCCTTTCACAATGGATGGATTTCTCTCCCATCTGAAACACATTTCACCTCTCCTGAGTTTGGACAATAATAATAATAATCAGTAATTATAAAAAATCTCTAATACAAATTAATTATATATAGATATATATATTTCTATCAATTTCATTGTTCAATTTCCATATAAATTGATAAAACAAATAATTTCCCAATAACCTCAATGCATGAGATTTAATGATGGCTCTCCCTACTTTAGAACCAGTAACCTCATGTCAGTTTAGCTGGTTCAAATAATAATCATGAAGTATAAATAAAATTCCAAATACAAGTATATTTCCTTTTATAAATATAAATTATCATTAATGTTTTAGTTTCAATTTCTCATAATTTTATGATGCAAATAATTTCTTGTTCATATTCATTAAAAATCAATTTAAAATTATTGAAAATTTTTAAAGGCATGGGAGAGGCATCCAAAACCCCTCGATTCACCAGATTTAATGCTGGCTCTCTCCGATTGAGCTCGATTCACCACATGTTTTCGTGGCCGGTTCAAATAATAAAAATGATGTCTAAATAAAATTCCAAATAAAAATACTACATTTTTTATCAATTTAAATCATCTTCAATGTTTCAGTTGTATATTTCCAAAATTTATTAATGAAAATAATTTCATGTTCATGTTCATTGAAAATACATTTAAAATAAATGAAAATTGATAAAGTAATAGGAGGGGTATCCCAAGCACCTCCATGCATGGGATTTAATCCTAGATCTATCGGATCAATCTCAGTTCTCCTCATGTTGGCATAGTTGGGTCAAATAATAATCATTATGTCTAAATATAATTCCAAATACAAATAAATATTTTTTTTTATCAATTTAAATCGACTTCAATGTTTTAGTTGGAATTTCATATAACATGATAAAACACCAAATTTCATATCCACATTCCTTAAAAATAAATTTAAAATCATTGAAAATTTCTAAAGGCAGGGGAGGGAATCCAAGATTCCTCCATGCATTAGATTTAATGTTGGGTCTCCCAGCTCAAACTCGGTGCACCTCATGGTGGCCTTTCCAGTTCAAATAGAAATCATGAAGTCTAAATTAAATTCCAAATAGGAATAATTTTGTTTTTTATAAATTTAAATCAACTTAAATCTATGAGTTGAAATTTCCAACAATTTGATAAGAAAAATAATTTCATGTTCATATTCATTATAAATCCATTTTTAATCATTGAAAAGATATAAAGGCATGAAAAGGGCATCCCAAATTCCTCCATACATGAAATTTAGTGCTGGATTACCCAAATCAATCTCGGTTCTTCACATGTTGTCTTGACCAATTCATATAACAATCATTACGTATAAATAAAACTATAATAAAAATCCAACATTTTTTTATAAATTTAAATCAATTTCAATTTTTATGTTTTAACTTCCAATAATTTTATTAAATAATCAATTTAATGTTCATATTCATTAAAAATCGATTCAAAATCATGGATAAGTGCTAAAGGAGAGTGAGTGGTGTCTAGAATGCCTCCATGCATAGGATTTAATGCCAGCTCTCCCGACTCAAGCTCATTTCACCCGTTATTGGTTTGGATGGTTTAAATAATAATTAAGAAGTCAAAATAAAATTCCAAATAAAAATTCATCATTTTTTTATGATTTAAAATAAAATTTAATGTTTTATTTGTAATTTCCCATATTTTGAAAAAACAAATCATTTTCATATTCATTAAAAATTCATTTAATATCACTGAGAAAATAATGGGTGGGGAGTACCAAATAAATTTATGCATGGAATTTAATGCTAGCTCTCCCGACCCAAGGTACGTTTACTTCAGTTTGGCATGGAAGGTTCAAATAATAATCATATAGTCTGAATAAATTTTTAATTACAAATACATCAGTTCTCTCAATTTAAATCAACTTCAAATTTTCAGTTGTAATTTCACATAATTTGATAAAAAATAATTTTATGTTAATATTCATTAGTAATCCATTCAAAATCATTTAGAATGAATTTAGCATTAATTTTTTCACAAAACATTTATATTATTCTGCCTAATAGAAGATTTATATGGTGAAACATTTAAATTGATGTTGGAATGAATTAAGAAGAGTGACATTCATGCTTCTAGGAATGTAACTATGTGAAGAATATGGTTATGGAAGAACAAACCAGAATTGTGAAATCCAACAGGTCTCAATAGGTGGAAGACTCTCTTGGTGTTACAAAACGTTATCTATTAAACGGAGATTGTCTTTAGAGGAAATATAAATATCTATCTATGTTCTATAAAACACACACTATCAATTGAATATACTTCATTGCAAGGGAATGGTAATTTCCCATTTTTTGTAACCACATTTAAATGAATAATTTCAAGTTGTTGTGTGGTATGTATTATTTCACAACCCTGCCAAGGACAATATACTATTATAAAGTAGTGAACTTTGTAAAAATATCATGTGACCTCCTTTAATACTTTAATATTATTACATGTAAAATCTACGAGAGAATACGAGAAAGAATATCCTAATTGGTCCAAGAGGTAATGGGATAAAATGTGGGATTCGATTAAAAAGTCTCCAACATTGATTCACCCCCCTTATCAATTTTAGGCATATCCCAAACTGGTCAATTCACATGTATCAAATAAAGGTTCACCTCTATTAGATTCTCTACAGTGAAATCTATTCTCTTTAGAATACAATATTTTCTTCCCTAACTCAAAAAATGATGTTTATTTTTTTTAATATATAGTTACATATGAGAAGAAGTTTATATCTACCTAGACCATGAAGAACATGAAAAAGAAAAAGAGTAGAAAGTTGAAGAAGAATTCCCTCTTATCTAATGAAGTGGAAGCATCTATTTCTCTACGCAATGATGATAATAAAAAAATATCAGTCATGAAAGGTAATGATAAGGTGGATCATGCTTCCACCAAGAATATGGATAACATTAATACCTATAGTGATAAAGAGGTATGTGTTAGTACATTTATAGCATTTCTTGAAGATAAAATGTATAGTACATGTGGTGGTGATGATCAACCTAATATTACTCAAGAAATATCAGTAGATAGATTAAGATTTATTATGAATGGTATTCCTAAAGAAAGATCAACCCTTGTTTGAAGAGTCTATAATTGTATGTTGGAAGAGATCACCCAGCTAGAAGAATAAGCAAATGTTTTTGGGAATATCTTGAATACATAAGTTTTTGATTGTCTAACGATCTCATTATAGGTTGGAACCATTGAAGAAACAAAGACATAACATGAAATAAGATCCTAAAAATGGATAAAATATGTTGAAGAGAATGATAGATTAATATAGAATCTAGAAGAAAATATCCATGCACTTTAATAGAGATTGATAAATATCACCGATGTTAATGTTTTATAATTGGAATAAATATCCAAGAAGATCAAGGAACTTTATGCATCGATTTATAAAAATGTTAAGAGACATGGATATAAATTTGAAAGAATTAAGAAGGATTGTGAAGAGAAGATGATTATAATTGAATATCATAAAATCATCCACAATATGAAATGTATAGAATTGGTAGCTCAGTTGACCAATCTTTAGAAGACAAATAAAGACACTTTATAATAAAAGGAGAGAGAAGCTACTGGTACTCAATGCTAATTGTAGGATTCTAAAGTTAAATGTCCTCCAACATGTGATAAAAATATCATGACCCCCTTCAATGATATATCATATGAAGCTGAGAAGAATCAAGTACCATCCATTCAATCTTGTAAAAATGTTTCTATACCTGTTATCATGAAAATTGAAGCATGTAAAATAAATAATTTGAATATGTTTTGATTAATAAATATGATAAGAGACCTACCAACATGAATAAAGTGGATTGGAAAGAAGGTTTGGAATATATTTCCCCATAGATATCATAAAATATAATGAAGAATAACCAACAATATAATACAAAAGATATCAGGAAATGAAGATTCATGGGTCAATGTAGGAGCTAAAACAGATTTTTCCCTTGTACATTAAATTGTTGGTGTAATAAAAAAAATGCAGAAGCTAAAAGGATGCATATCTCAAGGGGTAGAAATCCATATAATAAAAAGAAACATCCACAGGTATAGAATCATATATATAACATTAGTGATGTATGGAATGTTAGTTTTCATAAGTTTAGAACATGATAATCTCAAAATATATCCAAAGATGATAAGAAAATAAGATCAAAAAATCTAACTCGGAATGATGAAGAAACCTTTAGAAGATATTTGAAAAATATTATGAATATAAATCCTTATAGGAAGGTACCAAAAAATAATGGAGATAAAACCATGGATTCTAAATAAAATAAGTTTAAGGGTATTGCATCCAAAAGAATTACTAAGAGGGACGACACTTAGAAGAACACATGTGGAAGAACAAAACATGCACCCAAAATTCCTAATTACATTCCATTTATCTCCCTTGAATATTTAGAAATAATGTGAAAGATGGTAGATGAAAATACTAAATCTAGTGGAAAAGGGAATGAATATATTGCACATGATGAAGAAACATTACTGGATGGGTTTTCAAAAAAATGCAACTCTTCTGTTAAATAAGTTATGTGTGAGAGATCCATGAAATATGGTCACATTGAATAAGGTTATTTAACCATACTACCATAATAATTAGCAGTCCTAAAGAGTTATAATAATGTCTCATCCATGAAGGAAGTTATGAAGAAAAATTATCCACACAAAGAAGAATAGGAAATGATGATATCCATATTTCCTCTACATAAATTAGAAAAAATTATCGGATGTGTAAGCATGAAGGCTGGAGAAAATAGAGAAATATGTTTGAGAAGATAATATCAAACATACTATTCATATTAATGAATTGAGGAGGATTGAACTTATACACTAAATCTTTGAGTATTGTGTTTGTTCTAATAATGCATTGAATTGAATGTGAAGCACATTCTTAGTGGGAGAACATGAGAATTAGTAAGTGCTGTCAATTCTAGATAGATATGATGAAGAATTTTACATAATTGAATGATTAATCAATTGGTATTTATATACTAATATGATATAGGGCCATCCTTTAATGAAGTTACATAATGTTATTTCATATTTTGGATATCGAAGATAATGAATATTCAACTTTGGTTTGATCTTATTTCTTAGTATTCTAAAGCAAAAATGTTCTAGATGACCATCCTTGGTGAAGTTGTGATAGTTGTTCAATATGTAATTTAAAAAGTTAAAGACCCATTCTGGTGCATTCTCTATAATTTAATTTCATGAAAACCAATATTGATGAGATCAACAATTGTAATGACATTTAGAAATGTTTACCTTGAGTAAGAGACAAATGAAGAAGCTTATAGAATCATTATTTCAATTAGTATCAAATATGATTATTCTAGGAATTGAATAAAGATCATTTCATTTTAAATGTTATGTCTCTCTTAATCAATAATACATTATTATAAAAAATGACAAACATTTTACAAAGGGGGAGATTGGAGGTATTGCCAAAAACAAAGGGGGAGATTGAAGATTCCACATTGAGTATGGATTGTATTTTTTGTCAAATTATTTTATTTTTGTGGAAAATGATGGTCAATACAATATTAATATTACATTTATGTCAATACGGTGAAGACGTTCCGAAGTTAGTGGAGCTGGGATGAAATCTTCATGTCTTGAAATTCAACAAAACATGTGAATGGTTTGAAGAATAATATTTTCATGGTGGTTTTAGGAGAATTATTTTGGATTCCTTCATGGCGATTCCTAGAGAATTTTTATGAATTCCTTCATGGTGATCCCCTGATAATTGTTATGGATTCATATCATTTGATTTCAAGGTTGAGAAATTATCCATGTTATTAACTCTAATTATTGTTGAAGTTGTCCAAAGTTCATAATACATTTTTCATAATTGAATAATTGTTTACAATAAATAAGTAGGATGATTTGATGTTATAGGTAATTTATATTAAAAAAATTATAGAAGAAGAGGAATTGATGGTAATGCCATATTTTAATGTTTCCTGAGAACCATTCATGTGTTAACTTGAGGAAAATTGATATTGTAGTTTTCTTGAAAGACAACCCTTCTATATAATTAATGCATGAAGGGTTAAAGATGGAGAAATGGTTTGATGGATTTATATTTTAAGAGGAATTTTGAATTGATTAAATAATTCTATACTACAATTATATGTATAGAGGTGTTCATGCATTTCATAATGAATTCCATAATAGAGTTGGTTTTTTAATTAAGTAGTTTTTATAGATTTATTTAAAAAGTTTGGTCACCCTACCAAGATGACTAGATAGCCTCAACTAAGAGATTATGTGGGAAAATGGGTCGACTATATCTATATGAGGCCATCTAGGCCAGGTTCACAGGTGTCATGGAGTGTTGTGTATAATCCTTGGGAATTCTAGGAGGTATGCATGATTTGGGCCAATAGACTGCAATGAAGTGGGCACAAAGCGCACCCACAGAACTGATATGTTGTGGTACTAGGTGGGGGAGAGTATAATTCTCTACCTCTACCCACAACGCTTCATTTACATATCATGGAGAAACTATGAGAGTTTTCGATGTGGGATGGGTTTTTAGTTTTACTATTCACATATTTAAATTATTAGAGAAATCATTGTCATTCATCGCATCTTCTTCCCCACTGATTTAAATTCATGCCAGCTAGATTGATCTTCCACAATAACCTACCACGTTCCATAAAACTACTTACTCAATGCACATTGTTCTTTATTTCCCTCTTGAGATTGACCTTTTGAAAGAGTCATGGTATTCTTTGAATCAACATGGATATATCAATTCATGTAATGAAATGTATTCTATTTCCTTCATCCCATCGAAGCATATTAAGTATGAAAAACATGAGAGTTATCCCAAACACTTGACCTTGGAGAACTATGACAATAGTGATAAATATTCCCCATCAATGTGAAATTACGGCATGCTCTATGTGGTGTCATACACTATTGATTCATGTGGTTGAAGGAACCGCATTGAAAACATCAATATTTTCTCTTGGGTCTTAGAGGAAGGTTCACTGATCTAGCTGTCTAAATATGGATTTTACTCCCACCATGGGAATAGGTGTCCCTCTTCCTCTTGATCCCATAATTAGAGTTTCTAGTATTTCCCACAGGTATCATCATAATTCTTCCACCATTGCCTCCTGAGATGTCCTTTTCAGCCATTTTCACACTATTGACCATCTCCATAAAATCCATTATAAGGATAATGGAAATCTTTGAGGTAATTTACTTCTGTAGCCCCGATTCAAAAATGCATGTCTTCAAGGATGCACTCGTTGAAACTTCTAGTTCAATGTGGAAAAAATTCATAAATTCATCCACACACTCTATCATAGATAGATTCTCTATCATTATATTCTGAATGTGTGAGGGTAGAATTTTTTTGATCAATTATTCAAAATCCTCCCATGCCCTGTCATAGTCAAGTTTTTCATAGAGTGTTAAATCCCACCATTGTCCTACAAGATCTTCTGGCATATATGTCACCAAATTTTCATTTAGCTCTGCTGGTCTACCAAGGAAATCAAAGATTTGGTTCATCATATTCATCCACAGTTCAACCTTCTCTATCCAAGAATTACCCAACATGATGGGTGGATTCAACTTCTAGAACTTGACAGAATTATACAATTTCTTTGGTTCATCCCATTAATTACCTCTATCAATAGCCTGAAAATCTTGGATTATACTCTAAACCAGCTATTGGGTCACATATGGATTAGGTGCAACCATATTTTTTGAACCTTCTTCCAGTTGGATTCTACTATGGCTACCATGTTCCATTTTATAGAAACAAAAAAAACCCCATCATTCTCACTCTCTAGAAACTGAATCCTTAATAAATTTAAATTCATTCAAAGAAAAAATATAACAATAATTACTTCCAAAATTCATCATTTCCATGTTAAACTAATTTTTAAAAATTTCAACATGCTTTTTAAAATTAACTCATTTTCAAAATACCAGAACCATTCTCATTTGAAAATATCTCATTTCCAAATAATTTCAATATTTTTCATAAATAAACACATTTACACCAAATGATAAATCATTACTCAAAATGAAACATGAACTCCCAGAGGAAATACTGTTCTATAATGCATGCCATGCTCTTCTCATTGACTAAACCCATGAAAATGAGATTCCACTCCTATAAGTGTTTAAAAAACACCAATTTCCCAAAAATCCTAAACCTTTCTCTTTACCTGACTCAATGAATGAACCAGAATGAATTTCGACTCCAAAACAACACAACATATAACACTTTTAATCCGAGGACCGAATACGATGATATCACTTGTTTCACAAAAATATTTTGAACATAGATGACTGATACCACTTTTAACATCCCTCCACACCTCATTGTATTTACTCAAGGAGGAATTTATACATGGATTAAGGGACATCCCCAAGGTTTCAAAGGCTGTAAATAAATACCAAGGGCTTCGATAGAATTAGGTGGTGATTTTGCCTATGAAAATAAAAGAAGAACAATAATAAATTACAAAACCCAAATCACTGTATGATGCATGATAATTATGTAAAACAACACAAGAAATACCATTGATCTAAAAAACAAACTAATATATGGTACCAGAGAGGAAGAATTTTAATGTCAAAGTACATAGCAGAAACCAAAACTAACAGAAACTCAAAAGACTTCGAAGTCATGACTCCATGCTCCAAAACTTACTCCATGTATCCCGAAGAAGCACAAAATAATTTTGATGATTTACATGTAACTATGTCTCAATAAATGAAATTTGTAAAGGCACCAAAGTTCTAAATTATGGGTGGGTAATTAATATTATCATATTTCTCCCAATGACATCCCTACTCATGCCACTCAGATAGAACAATTTAACACAATTATATAAAACCGTATAATTTTTTTTGAAATAGTTCCACTCGTTAAATAAAATCTCGGAATTTTCACACTAAAACTGTTTTTCAAAAATAATATTTTTCCAGGTAAATTACACAAACCATTATTTAAACTATTTCATATTCCTTTTTGGAGTACCCATTCCATCATTCACCACACACACACACACACACCCATTCATGCTTTACACATTGTTCCATACTCATGAACGATTTCTCATCCATCGACTATGTCATCACTTTATCTCCAGTATCCTTATTACCCAATGACACACACCCATTATCTGGGGTTACGTCCCTTTGTACCCTAATTGTACACACACCTAATTCAGGGTCACATCGAAATCTGTAATTCACATTACACATGTATGCCGAAAAAATTTCAAACCAATGAATTCTAATTATTTAAATAAAACCATTTATTTATTAAATATATTTCCAACAAACTAATTTCCCAAATCCAATGAAGCCTTATTTTAATGTTAACATATTAAAATCTAGAAAAAAATCAATTTTCACAACCAATTTCCACAAAACCAAATACCATAACTAAATAGGGTTTCAACCATACTTTTCAAACCAACTTCAAACAAAATTTAGTTTAATATACACAATTTTATTCTAAGACATCATGTTCTAATTATAGTAGTGAATATTGAATCCATCTACCTTGATATTTTTCATAAATAGGAAGGACGACATGAAAATGCCATCAAAACATGGTTTAATCTTCAAAAACCAAGATTAAATCTCTTCCCCTATCATCAACAATGCCAAATATATACATTATTTGAATACAAAACCTTATATTTATCCACATTGGATTAGATATAAGGATATTATATTAGGAGGAATGTAGATCTAATAAAAACAATTAAACAATACAAAAAAATGATAATTACTGAGGGAATCAGGCTTCAATGCATGAAGAAACACCTTCATATCACTTCTTAATTGATGGGGAAATAAATTGTGGCATTTGGGGCGAATAAATCCCATTTTATGGTATATTCGAATAAAATAGATGGGTTGAAACATAATCCCCACCTTGAGCCACTTTTTTATTGTCTTATTTTAAAACTGTGAACGGTTAGTTGAATTTTTATGAAAACTGTTCACCACCCACTACCTCAAGGAGTACATCACATGGTTGGGCCACAAATTTATGAAAATCATGCACCAACCATGACAAATCTCTCTATCCCACTTTTTAGGGTCACTCCTAGGTGGCCCCACATTTTTCCCAAACATTGTGCCTTAAATGTATGCCTATCTAGAGTCCCCTATCTCATTTTGAATAGTTTATGTAGGAGTTTAAAGGTTTTCAATGATCATGTTACAATCATGCACCTATATAAAATCCTCATAAACACTCCAAAATTCTTCAAAACCCTGAAAAATATAACACACACAATTTACATTATTAAAATACATAAGTAATGGTTTACATACTAGAAACCGTGTTAGGTACAATGAATAATAACCACACCAAATATTTAGTACATGATGGGTTAAATGTGGAGAAATTTTTAGATGGATTTATATTTGAAGAGAAATTGTGAAGGTATTGAATAATTTTTATGTTCCATAGCATTGGATTTCACTTTTGAGAAATTTTAAATTTTTTCCACTCTAAAGATTGATGAACTGATCCTAAGTTCAAAATACATGTTTTATAATAGACACACTATTTACAATAAAAGGATAAGGTTGAGTTGATGTTATTTGGAATTAATATTCCAAAAAGTATAGAATATGAGGAATTAATGATTATGTAGTAATTTAATGTTGCATGAGAACTATACTAGTGTGAACTTGAGGAATATTAAGATTATAGTTTTCATAATGGAGAACCATTACATATAAGTAGTCCATGAAGGGTTAAATATGAACAAATGATCATATGGATTTATATTTGAAGATAAATCTTAAATGGATTAAATAATTTTTAAAGATTCATAACATGTAATGTCACACTTGAGAAATTCTACATTGTTGTTACCTTTTATGATTTATGAACAAATCCTATGTTCAAAATACCTGTTTCATAATTGAAACATTTTTTACAACAAAGAAGAATAATGATTTTATGTTCTTTTTAATTTATATTCCCAAAAGTATATAATAATAATAATTTAAGTTCATGCAACATTTTAATGTTGCATGACAACCATGAAATTTATAACTTCAGTATCATTGAGATAGTAGTTTTCATGAAGGAGAACCAGACCATATAATAAGTTCATTTTGGGTTAAACATGAATAAATATTTAGATGGATTTATATTTTAAGTGAAATTGTGATGGTCTTGATGAATTGTTATGGATTTACAGCATTGATTTTCACTCTTGATAAATTATCCATTATTTTTAATTTTAACTCTTGATGAACTGATCCTACTTTAAAAATACATGTGTCATAAGTGGATATTTTTTTACAATAAAGAAGAAATATTATTTTATGTTATTTGGAATTTATATTAAAAATAGTATAAAAGAAGAGTAATTTATGTTCGTGTATTATTTTAATGCTGCAAGAGAACCATGAAAGTGTTTACATGAGAAAAATTAATATTTTAGTCATAATAATGGAGATATATGACATATAATTAGTGTATGAAAGGTTAAAGATGAAGAAATGGTTACAAAAATTTATATTCTAATAGATATTGTAAAGGAATTGAATAATAGTATACTGATGTTCTAAATGTAGAGTTAGACATGTATTTCATATTTAATTCACTTATATACATGGTTTTATTAATAAATATTTTCTGGGGATTATTAAAAAAGTATGGCCTGAGCTGAACATCCATCCTCAACCGAGATCTTATGAGGGACACTAGATTGACGTGCCCAATGAAGGATAGCCATGAAAGCATGCATGCAGAATGTAGTGTCATGTGTAGGGAATGGGTACCCCTAGAGGTGTACATGATGTGGGAAAATATCCCTCAAAGAAGTGGGATAAGAGCGCAGCCATAGAATTGGTATGAGGAAGTTCAATGAGGGGGAGAAAAGTATTCTGAGCCCCTACCCACATCGCTTGATTTTTATAGTGTGGAGAAATTGGGAGAGGTTTTGATGTGAGACTAGTTTTTTATATACTGTTCACCTATTTAAATAATTTTATCCATCATTGTCATCCATAATATCCCACTATTTAATCATTTAAATTCCTATCATCTGACCTCCCATGGAATTCACATTCAAAATGAGGCACCGATTTATCACCCCATGATATAATCTTCCTCCTAGATTCCGTGGACAACACCACTATCTCACTGATGATGTCAACCAAGACACCCATGATCAAATAATAACCAACCATGATCATTTTTAGGTCTAATTATTTGAAATAAAATGATCAAAATATCATGAAACTTAATTTTAAAGATTCACAAAAAATAAATTTTAGGGATAATCCTCGACCAAAATGAAAAAATAGTTATAGGAGGCACTTTCAAGCAGTTCAGTTTCATAGATGAACTTCATTTGATTGGGAATATGAGCTTCATGTGTTTACAAATACATACCTATTATATGAACCATTAAAATAAGTAGGACGATCATGATGGATGAACTCCAGGAAATACAGATTAACTTTATGCTTGTTTGCAGAATTAAAAGACTAGTCATTTAGGAATTTAAAGAGATTATTTACATGACATAATGATCAATATTTGAATATGGGGAAATGATGGGATCCCTTTCCTATAAAAGGTGATCACCCTTGACTTGGAGGTACTATTTCAACATGTAGTATTTCATGAAATCTTGTTTTCAAGAAAATAATGCCTCTTTGAAGCACTCTTTTATGTGAGGAGGAAAAAACATTCCCAACACCTTGAGGCCTCATAAATATGGGGAGTCCTGGGAACCAATAGGGTTTCATGAAGAAGAATAATATTCATACAAGAGAAAGGTGTTTACACCCTCATCATGCTTCATGATGGAGGTTGGTACTATGAAGCATTTTATTGTCACAATGAAGAAATACTGTGATTAGGAAACTCATGTGTAAACACCCTTAGCATGATTCATGTAGAAGAACCAGTTCCATAAAGATTAGTACTCGAGCAACGGTTCATGATTTGTTTATTGTCATGATGTTTCATGAATTTGTTCCATGTATAAACCATTAGGCTAAGATACCATGTGTCTAGTTATTACTAAATAGACAGAGAATTACAAACATATATATATTTTTTGTACAATGAGAAGATGGCGTGAACCTAAGTTCATACTTGTATGAGTAAGAAGAGAAACTCATAATTTTTTGGGTTTCATATGAAATCAAGTGTATGCATTCACATAATTTTTATAAAAATTTGTTAAAAAACCAAACTTGGTTGTTGTATGAAGAGAGAGAGAAAAAGAAGGGAGGTGGAATAAGATTTGGGTGTTATTACAAAAAATGTGAGCAATAAATAAACTATTTGAATGTTTTCATATGATTTTAAGAAGAAAAACTTTCATGCATAAATGTTTAACAAAAAAATAAATTATATAATAAATATAAAAAAGGGGATGAGAAATGCACATAAACAATGAATGTATTCAGTTAATAATTAAATAATTGAAGAATCTTAGTTTTTGAAATAATATTCTTTCATTAAATATCATTGAAGTAATGGGGAAATTAATAAAAAAACCATCTTCTGCACCATAAATAATAGAATAGAACTAATTTTTCATTCACTATTGATATTGTCTATCAAAAAAGACGATTTTAATTGTGATGATGTTATGATGAGTTGATTGTCATTGATTTAATTATAAAACAAAGTATTTTGATTCAAGCATGAAGAATAAGAGATCTCATTGTATATGATTTTACAATAAACAAGAAGTGAGAAGAATAAATAATGATTTGGTGACCAAATTGATATCAGGGGATTATAATTTGGGTCATAAATAATTCAGTAATCATCAGTTCACAATAAAATTATATTATTTTGACTAGTAGAATAAGAATATAGTGAAAAATTTAGATTACTAGTGGGAAGAGTTACAAAGAGTTACTTGCATACTATTAAGAACATAAGTGAAGGAGAAGGTTGTGTATGAAAAAAAAGGATAACATTGAAATCCAATAGGTCTGAATTGGTGGAAGAATATCTGGGAGTTACAAACCTTTATCAACTATAGGAGGCAATATTTAGAGGTATTATAAATATCCATCTAAGTTCTATTAAACATGTATATTCAATTGTCTATATTTTATTGAAAGTGAATAGGCATTTCTTACTTGTTGTAACAACATTTAATGGGTAACATTCTTGTGGATGTGTGGATAGGATTATTTCCAGACCATTTCAAGGACTGGATACTCTTATTGTATAGTGAACTATATAAAAACATCATGGGCTAATCATTACTGATTTAATATTCATGAATGTGATGGGGGAAATAGAATAAAATAATTGAGATCCTAATAGGTCAAAAAGGTAATGGGATAAAATGTTTAATTTGATTCAAAATTCTCCAACACTCGTGAAAACCTCACTTAGTGTTAGTAATATCACAAACATGTACTTTTACATGTATCGGGGAAAGGCTCACCACTATTAGATACTCAATAATAAAATATAATCTATTTTGAAGACATGAGTTTCTTTCTTGACTCAATAATGAAGTAAAGATTCTATTAATATTGAGTTACCTTGGCGTAGAAGTCAATATCTACCAAGACCATGTTGAACATGAAAATTTAATAGAATAGAATGTTAAATAAGAATTACCTAATATCTAAAGAATATGAAGTATCTATTTCTCGATGCCTTGTTAACTGTGAAGTCATATCAGTCTTGGAATGTAACGAGAATGTGGATAACGTTTTTACCTAGAATATGGACAACCTTCTAACATCTAGTGATCAGGAGGTATGTGTTATTACATTTAAAAATGTTCATCAAGAGGAAAATGATAGAAAAAGTTGTTATTATGATCAATATACAACTTATCAATAATTATCAATCGATATACTAAGAGTTATTCTTCATGGTATACCTAAAGAATAACCATCCCTTGTTTGTGCAATCATTCTATGTATGTAGGAAGAGATCAGCCAGTTGGAAGAAGAAGATGTTGTTTCAGAAGAGAGCTTTCAAAAAAAAGTGTTGAGTTTCTAAATCACTACAAACTAGTTGGAACCATTAAAGAAACAAAGATGGAAATTGAAATAAGTTCCTCATAATGGTTCAATGAAGTTGAAGAGAAATAGGGGTTCAAAATGTCTCTATAAGAAAGGATCCATTCACATGGATAGATATGGAAAAATAGAACTGATGTCTATGGTTTAAAATTGTAAGAAATATACTAGAAGATCAAGGATATTGACTATTTGATTCAAAATAATGTTAAGTTTCATGAAGATAAATTTTAATGAATAAAGGAGGCCTGTGAAGAAAATTTGATTACGATTTAAGATCAAAAAATCGTCCACAAAATTAACTGTCTAGAATTGGTAGCTCAGTTGTATAATCTTGAGAAGAAACATATTGAAACATACATTTTTTTTGAATATTGTTTCTTCTAGTACTTAATGATCATTGATGTATTTTAAGGTTCAATGAAATCCAACATGTGACTAGAACAACTCGACTTCATTCAATTCTCCATCACAAGCGGATGAGAAAAATTAAGAACCATCCATACCTTCTTTTTCTAATGTTTATAAACCTAATATCATGAAAATTAAAGGTTTTAATGAAAAATATAAACAAGTATGGATGAATAAAGATGATAAGTAACCTTCCATCATGACTAATGTGAATAGGAAATAATGGTTTTAATCTTGTTACCCACAGAGAGAACAAAAAATCATGAAGAAGATGTAACAATCAGATACATAAGATATCAATAAATTAAAATTTGTGGGTCAATGTGGGTACTGAAAATGATTAGGGAATTTCACATTAGAGTGTTGGCAAAATACTCCAAATGTTAAAGCACAATGGAAGCCTATCTCAAGGGGGAGAAACCCATAGAAGAAGAATCAACATCCATAGGTACAGAAGCATCTGTATACTGCAAACAAATTTGGAATTCATGATAACATCGGTGATGTATACAATGGTAGTGGTCACATGGTTGGTTCATGATTATTTCAATAGGTATCCTAAGATGATGAGAAAACAAGATCAAAAAAATTCCCCATAATATATATTAATTTGAAATTCTTTTTGAAAGAACACAATTCTAGCACATGAACATGAATATTATTCTCACTTTAATCAATTTCATACTTTCATGCAAGCATTAATTCATACACATTCATACTTCAACATGAACTTATTTTTAAAAAGAAATCTTACCATCATCAGGATTATTCATGTGATTATATAATCACGTATGCATAAGCTTACTCACCATATTCATGCACACATTGAATACACCACACTATCCAATTTTATGTTTCCTTGTACACATACCTTTTACACACGTAAACAATGTTTGTTTATCCAATAAATTTAGATATTAAGTCATAACATGTGCATGGGAATGAATATGAACATGTGAACTATTCACAATATTAAAAAAAAAGAACACTTCCTTATCAAATAAATACCTTATGTGCGTGGACTTATCCTTCCAGATCACTGTACATGTACATTCATGTATACGAACCCAAATGGGTATTGGTTGTTAATGTTTTTAGGTCCTCGTGAATGTGTGTGTGTGAATCACACTATATACAATCTAATTCTTATGCATGATCTATATTATTATTCTTTCAAAACAAATAGGCATGAGTTTTTTCTACTTTGTTCAAACTAGTGAGGCATGTAAGGCGCTATCCAATAGCATTGAGAAAAACAGTATCATCACAAAGAAACATGGGGAGTGTTAAATAACTATTGAATTCCCATGAAACAACTCTTCTTCTTCATGTAGGATTATCATGAGAGAAGGCTTGTCTTTCCCGCGTGCAGTATCTGTGTGAAATCTATGACTAATGTGAACTAGATAATTTCCATGGATCTGTTTCTCTCTCAATATACTCTCAATAGTGAAATAAAAATCATACACCAAATAATTGAAAGCAATGAACACTTCCCATTTAAGGGTTTTCTTATTTGTGCATTGAGTTCGCTCTTTCAGGAAATAAAATATGAGTTATCAAGTCATATAAATGCTACAAAATCAATGAGTGAATGTGTTGGATGAGGCAATAGCCATTGGTGAATGCACTGAATGGGGAAGAAGATAAACAAAAACATAAAACTATTAAATTTTTTAAAAATAGATTCCTTAACCTAAGGAGGAAATAACCAATATTAATTCATATTTAAATCAGAGCACTGATGGTGTGGTAGAGGGAGTGAGGCCCCAACGGTGGGATGGTGTATACCAATCGTGGGATTAGAGGTGATTCAAATATCAATATGCATGTGTGTGTTATTATTTTTTACCCAACATATTTAAGAAATATGTAGGTATATTGGTAGTGATTATTTTAATATAATCTATTCTACTGGCATGTATTTTCAGAAATCATCACCATAGGTTACCATGTACTGGACAGCAGGATAATGATGTGGGAGAGGTGGAGTTTCCATGTGTTGTTTGATTTTTTATTTATGAATTTTGTTATCATATTTTGACCCATTCTATTTATATCCTCCTACCCTATACTGTAATATTTGTTAATATAGCTTAACCATTTCCATGTATCTGTTTCTATCTCAATATAATATTTCAAGTGTAATAAAACTCATACACCAAATGCGGAAGATATTGAGTATTTATAGGGAAACCACTGACAAAACAAGCGGACACAACCTCTTTCTTGAGACTATGGATAAACACTATAAATCAAAAAAAATGATATATTCTTATATGATACATTTATTCAGTTTCTTTATTTTATCAAGAGAAATGTGTTTCATGAGATTTAAATCATAATGGATTCAATATAATTATCAAATAAAACTCAGAAGCGTGGTTGGAGAAAATAGATGTCAAGGCATGGACATCTCGGTGAGTAGGTGCTCTAAGGTTGGATCAGGGAAAAAGATTATGTGAAGATAATATTATATGATACATTAAAAATTATTGAATAATTGGATTGTTGGGAGAAATATTTCAGATGGATGAGACGATCAGACGGTCCTGATAATAAACTGATTGATCGCTTGATTGAGGCTTTTCTAGAGCTATAATAACCCACTAAAATGTGTTCCCACATCGAAATTATATCCTATTTTACCTCTCATTTATAATACAAGGCACACCCTCTGTTACTCTGAATTTCGTACTAGAAACATATATTACCTCCTAAAACCATCCCATTACATGCTATTATCCTCTCACCTTCCATTCTATTCCCCCACATGGTGGTCACTGTGCTTATAAATTTACTCCATGTGGGAACAGTATCCACCGTGTTGTTCAACCTCCCAATAATTTCTAGGTAGTGGTGACAGACCTATTAATTTTCAGCATATGGGACCTTTTGTTAGATTTAAACCATGAAAAATAGATATTTAATATAAATCCAAACTCACACAAATATTCAATTCCAATCATAAAAAATAATTCATCATACAATAAAAATAATATTTTTATGGTTCCTATACTCTCCTTGTTCCCCTACGAGCACACAACCCACCTAAGTAGTTTGATATTCCACATTCCTATAAGCCCTTTTTTCACATTTAAAATATGAAAAAAATCATATAATGACAAATTTAAAATAAGATTCAATGAAAACCATACACAATTATTCTTCATAAAACATAACTAATATTTCTCTTTGTTCATATTCCTTTACATGTGCTCCCTGTAAGAACACTTTCCACCCTCTTCCTAGGACCACCCATAATGGTTAGCTAGGGGTTTACTACCCACCTACATAGTGTCAGTATTCACCTTTACTATAGACCCTTTTTAAACATTTAATCCATGAGAAAAAATATATCATAAAAATAGAAATTAACACATAGATTCATTTCTAACCACACACAATGATAATTAATTCACCATATCTAATATCTTTTCATTGTTCTACTCCATCTACATACACTACATGTGATCACACTAGACACTATATTCCTCGGCCCACCCATAATGGATGGCTAGGGGTCGACTTCCCACTTAAGTAGGGTCAGTATTCCCCTTTTCTATAGGCCCTTTTTTATATTTAAACCATGAAAAATACAAATATTTCATATAAATCCAAATTCACACTAGAATTCAATGAAAACATACACTATCATTCTTCATACAAAATAGCTAATATATTTCATTTTTCTTATGCCTCTACATGAACTCCTCCCTATGAGAACACGAGCCATTCTCCTCCCCGAACCTCCCATAATGGTTGTCTAGGGGTCGACTTCCCACCCGGGTAGTGTTGACATTCTCATTTTCTGGATAGTATATATGACCTTTTTTTTCATTTAAACCATGAAAAATCAAAATTTTCATATAAATCAAAATTCATAGTAATATTAAATTACAAAAATAAACAATCATTCTTAATAAAAAATTATTATTATTTTTCGTTATTCCTCTTCACCAATCATCCAATGACTAATCATTCTGGATCATCAAAATATGATATGTTCTCATTTTTATATTTTCTAAAAAACATGGATGACTGATAATTATCATCATAAGGTCTTCGTTTATGGTAAAAAATTCTCATTCTCCTGATAAAATTAGCCACATTTTTGGGACATTAAAAAAATCTCTTCAATCATCACATTTATATTACTTCATTAGAAGAAAATAATCAAACCAAATCATCCTTACCAATTTTAGATTAATTTTTAATAATATTTAAAAGTATGAACACAAACCTTCAATTGTTTTCATATTTAATTTGTATTAAAAATTAACATTTCCATCTATTTGAAAACAAATATTACTTTAATCATGTTTGGTTCCTCATGATCCCACTTTGAATTTGTTTTCAATAAACATTTCATAATCAAATTCAATGTTTCTTCTCCCCCTTAAAATAAATACAAGGATAACTATAGGAAAGAATTCATAAACTCAAATAATTCTATAAAAACTGATCTTTTATTCTTCTCTCCATTAATCTAATAATTTTATAAGAGATTTCTTTTCATAGAACACCAAATTGCTTTTCTTGCGAGGATAACATCACTTTTCTTAATGAAACGAGTCATCAATTAATCTTCTCTATGTCTATATGGGAAAATTTTATGTATAAAACAAGGTTGATCAATTTAGTAATCAATGATTTCAATAAATCTTTTAAATGTGATGAAAATACTAAAACCTCCTTTTATAAGTTGATCAATAGATACGAAATTAATCTCAGGAATTCATCTCAATAAAGTGATTGAAAAAAATCAATTATAAGAAAGCATAATACCATTTTTTATCAAATTATGTGTGTATCCCCTTCTAATATATAATTTTCATTAATAAAAAAAATATGAAAACATGATTTTTAATGAATATATTCAATTTATAGTGTTTGAAAATATAAAATAAATCAATTATGATAATTTCATTGATTAGTGTTATACTGGTTTTGATCAACTATGGTATTTGTTAAAGTCTTATCCCCCTAAAGGGTTGATATTCATCCATTTTCTTAATCACGATTGAATTTCTCCCAGAATTAT
Source organism: Viscum album (assembly GCA_963277665.1). NCBI lineage: Eukaryota > Viridiplantae > Streptophyta > Magnoliopsida > Santalales > Viscaceae > Viscum > Viscum album. The sequence continues at coordinate 1,585,626,096 of OY728151.1, read as the reverse complement.
TTTCAAGAATAATTTTATCAGCAGTTGAAATAAAGAACTCCATGGCCTATAAATTTTTGAATGATTAATATTATTTTAAAAGAAATCATATCATCAGGACTCCCCGTACATATATTCCTCACCATCAATTCCCTATATAAAATAAAAAATAACAAAATATTCAGGGGAATATGTTATATCATTAATGGTTTTCAACAATAAAAATAAGGATGAGATTTATGTCTCAACCCAGATTTTTTTTCAATTCTGATCGAGATTCAAGAAAACTCATCACGATTTATCCTTTTACTTTAAAATTTTATCATTTAAAGGAATCCTAGTCCTATTGATTTATACATCATTCATATTATATGGAATAAGATTCTTTACCTTATCAAGTAACACACATTCATTCATCTATTTTAGCTCTAATGTTTTTGTTAATTATAGTTACTCTAAACATTTGACTAAACATTTATTTACTATATGCTTAGACTTCTTCTTATATTTATAATACTTCTTTAAAATAGAATTATTAACAGTAGAATTCGCTGCAGCTTTTCCTCTGTTCATCACTAGTTCTATATGTTTATGAAACCATGTCATGCATTTTTCAGAATTATGCCCTCGCATTTTTCTCTATCCACACAAATATTCAGAAATCATATGGGTTTCTTTTTTAAAAACCTCTCCTAAAATTTGAATTTTTCATTTTAATTTTCAAACATAAAATCAACATATTTATTTGTTTCTATGATTAATATCATTTTCTACTTCAGTTTGCTTCCAATAAAATATCTGTTTATCACATATTTTCCAAAGTCCATTATGTGATCTATTCTACCATTGTAGAATCACCCTTTCTTTGGTGTGAAATTAATATAATCATTCTTCATAAGTGTAGTTTGATTCATTTTTTTTACCACTCTTCTCCTTCTCACACCCAAAACAATTATTTTAATTTTTTTTGTTATTTTCCTCTGCATATGTGGTGGCCTTATCATCATATCATCATATGCATAGTGCATGGCTAGTAAACACCATAACTCATTATCATTATGACCAATTATGTTTAAATAATCAAAAAATTAGTCAAGGAACTCAAATATATTCTTTATAGAGAGATTCCTCTTCATCTATGAAGTTTTATTAAATTATGTAGGATTTATCTTCACATCATATTTTATCCCCCTTAATATTGCCCTTTTATAGTTATCATGAATTGAAAAATTATTCCAATAGTCAATGGAATGCTGCAAAAATCTCCAAAAACTACAACAACATCCAACAAATCATGATTTCTTATTCTTTGATACAATTTGGTATGGTTTGAAATCCTATTGTTATTGGATTGTATGATTATTCATCTGACCTCTTTATGGAGAACAAAAATTCCATCTCTTCTTCATATACACATTTGATTAAATAATAGATTTTTCATTAGTAATATTCACCCATGATTTTATAGAATTATTTTCATAACCCATACATAAAAATGAAAATATATTAGTAAAAATACAATCTTATGAATCATGGGTTACCTGATGTTAATACAATGAACACTTACCCATTATAGGTTCTCTATTTATATTTACCTTGAGTGTATTGTTTTATGAAAGTGGAAACTGAGTATGATGTCCCACCTATCAATGCAATGAGAACTACCCTTTCATGGGATCTCTCTTTATCGATGTGTTACGTTCGATATTTAATGAATGCAGATGTCGAGTCTGCTGTGCCACTAGTCAATGTGATGAACTCTTCACCTTTTTGGGATATCTCTTTTATTGTGCATTAAATTTTTTGTTTCGGGAAACCATATTAAAAGTTAACATGTACCATACAAGTTCCAATGTATTATAATCCATGAGAGAATGTGATGAAAGGGGTAGATGCACAATTACCATATCAAAATATCATATTCCATGAAACTAGATTCCTAAACCTTGGGTAGAGAGAACCATGCCCAATTGAATTTTAAATCAGAGTGCTGGTTGTAGGGTTGAGAGAGAGAGAGAGAGAGTACCCAATGGTGGTATTGATTATACTAGTCCCCTTGGTGAGAGGAATGGAATTTTATTGATATGGAAAATTAGAGTAATATCATAGTACACTTGCTGAGATTGGTGGTGAATATGTGTGTATTGTTATTTTTTAACCAACATGTTTTACAAATTTGTCGGTATTTTTCTAGTGATTTATTGAGTATCAATGGCCATACTGGTATTTTATTTATGGGATTGAAAACATATTAAATAGTGGGTGTAGGATGGGGGCGAGGTGGTGTAATGAACCGACCCCAGTTACCTAGAGTCGGTGCATTATTACATAACATTGGCACGATACAGGAAATAAAGTCCCAAAAGACTGATTAGTTTAGAATTTTAGGAAAATAGATTACATACATGAATGGTACATTACACATTATAAAATCCAAAACAACAACAACATTGGCCACTTTTGAACACATTAATATCCCTTAGCCTATCCCTACAGGTCAACCATACAATAATTTTTCACATCGTGGAAAAAATAAAACATAGAAAGGGGTGAGCTCAGATTCTCAGTAAGGATAACAATATAGTGGAAACGTTCACAAATAAGAATAATTTTTTTTGACAATATATAAGACTAAAATAAAATACTTTTAAACATAAACTTCAGCATAATATGGCAATGACAAAATCAAATAATGTCATTTAATTATTCACAATGATATTCTACTATCCAAATAATCACATGCAATATCAATAGCCATTTTCATAATGATAGAATTCATAAAACCTGACTTCATAACCACATAGTCAAGGACTTTTTCCAAGTCTAAAAATATGATTGTTTCAAGAATTTGTTCCAAGACGCTATTTTGACTCATGAGACCTACTGATGCATCCAGGAGCTATAGCGGGCTCCACCCATCACATACTATGTCGAATGCATTCATCATATGAAACTTTTTAAACATAACATAAACATTCATATTAATACAAGCATACAAAATTTAAATACTTTATCCATAAACCATGAATTGTATAAAAATAACACATACATAGTCAATCATATCACAAAACTATCCATAAAATATGGAAGATTTGTATCATAATAAATCAACATCAAACAAGTTTAAAATCCATCAAAGGATGTTGACATAGATGAAAATGATTTTTAATACTCTTTGAGGGAAATATCACTTTCTCATGGAAACATTTAAATGCCAAAATATTTAGAATGGAATACATTTAAAGACATTTTTGAATCAAAGTGACACATACCACATTGGAACTTTTGAAATGAATTAACATTTTCAAAACATTCATGTCTATATAAATAAATCCTTAAAACCCATTTTGAAAACATGGACATTAATGACAAGTATATAGAAGAATAAATATTTAAAACATTTAAAATGATGCTTTAGTAAAAAATTAACTTAAAATAATCCATTTGAAAAATATTTCATGAGACATGTACATGGATAATAAATATGTCTTAGATGATACTTATGTAAAAACAACCTCAGACAGCAAAGAGAATGTAGAATTAACCCTTACCTTGCACATTTCTTTAGTCGAAGGTACGTTTAACCTTTTGTATAAATAAAATAGTATGTTATTAAAATATACTATAAACATGTTAATATTTATTATATCATACATGATTCATTTATGACTTTATACAACCCATTTAATAATAATTTCCATGTTAAATTAACATTTCGGGTAATAATCGTTTTCTATATCGTACGTGTTTTAACTTGTTACTCTTGATTGTATCACATAGATCATGATTTAAATACTTGTAGAATATAAAAAATTATTTATATATCATTTATATTTAGAATATAAATATGTATAATAGAAATATATATGAAATGGAAAACACAGTTTATTGAGACGGTTGGTCGTACGTACGCATAAACGTTGTTTACGTTTACAAATCGTATTGAATGAAACTAAGTGAATAGGATATATGTAAGTAAATAAATAAATAAATATATATATATATGTATTTCTCCAGTAGAATTATTATTTCATATATTATATACTTATTAATGATATATGTTTTATAATCATCATTGAATGGTGAACCGGGAAATGATTCTAATCGCGTCGTGGATACGTTAATCCGTACGTAGGAACGAGCAACAATATATTTATATTGATGGAGAAATAGTATGTAATCTTATGGAATACCATATATAAAAAATAATTAACATGTTATATTGATTATTTAAATCAGTTATACAAATTAATATACTCATCCAAACGATGATGTGTTTGAATAACAAACTACACCTCGACGTGGAGACATTAAGCCGTACGTACACACGTATGGAGACATTGTCATTTTTAGGATGGATAGAATAAATAATATGGTAGTACCATATTTATAATAACGTCAAATTATATATAACATACTAGACTTATTATTTTATAATTGTAACAATAATGAAAAAGGAAGTGGAAGAAGAAAAGAACATCAAAGTGGTGATGAAATATTTACCTCTTCTTTGTGTTCTTACTTTTGATTTGATCAAAAGGGCTCATTAGGATGGATTTATGAACATAAAAAGGCCTCTAGGATTAAGGGAGAAACGTTTAGTGGATATTTTGGCAGGGTTTGGCCTATAAAAATGGCTTTCAAGGTGTGAAATTAAGATAAGGGGAAGTGACGTTTTATAAGAGAGGTGATGGTCACTTTAGGAAAAACTTGAAATATTTTTTTATAATAAAATCATTTTTTGTTTATAATGGCTCAAAAATGAATTATTTAATTTTTTAGGTGGTAATGAGTTAAATAACTCTCAACCAATAGGTTTTATACAGGTTTAGGTCTTCATATTAACCTTATCTTTTAGATTTAACTCTTAGTTAAATAGTTTGACATTTACCATTTCTCTTTGTATTTTTATATTATATTGTAAATAAACATACTATAATAAGGAAAGAGAACCCCATGTGTTTAATTATTAATATATATATCCTTATCTATGTTATTTGGCCAAACCATTGATTTTTTGGAATATTATATCAATTAATAATATAGTATTTTTTTAATAACTAAATTATGTCAATTTTGACTCTATTTGGTATTTGATTTTTTGAAATCCATTAAAAATTTATCACTTCGAATAAAATATATTTAACTAACCCTAACATGTCATATTAAACTATAAAATTATTGTAATTTTCCATAAGTCTCAATTTACATTTATTTGGATATTTATAGTATCAATTATTTCAATATTTCATTAATAAGGTAATTAATGCATCATCATTGTGTCATAAATAAATTAAATTATTTAATGTAAAAATATAATAAATAAAATAGAATTAAGTAGGGAATATTTTTCTCTTTATAATGAATATTTATAGCCGAATTTATATTTTTTATAAACCTATATTAAAACAGTTTTAGTTATTAAACATTGAATTTATCCATTTTAACAATTCTTTAAATAAAATAGAAATAAATGTCCTAGTCTAATACAAGTGGACCAAATATGACCAGATAATATTACTAATGTTATTTTGGGTTAGATTAAACTTATCCAAATTAATTAGTACATTTGTTAGAGTAATTAAAATATCATATTACCCTTAATTACCCCATTTACTTTTAACTATGGTAAATAAAAGTCAAAAGTTACTATTCACAAAAATTATTTTCATATTATTGAGCCAAATTTTACTTACTGATATCAACCGTGTCTTATGGATTTATAAACTTCAACTCATATAAGCGGTAAAATTACGTTTGATGCAAAAAATTTTAACAAGCCTAGAGGGTGGGTAAGAGGTTAAAAGTTCAATAAATTCTTATACATCTAATTTTATTATAAAATGATTCCAATTAATTAGATTGAACTTATATAAGTATTATATATATATTTTCACTTAAAGTAAATTTAAATAAAATAAATATTTATTTATATAAAATGTCGGTTTTAAATAATAACGTAGTATTTCTCACTATTCATCAAAAATTGAATGTTTTCAGAAAAATACCAAAAATTCAACCTATGATAATTTTGATATTCCGAATTAAAAAATGAAGTCTATTTTACCAAATTCAAAACATATAAGTTTCATTTATTAATTTAAAATTAATTACTGTTGTTAAAACCAAAAAGTGGGTTTTTAATAAGTAAAAACTAGCAAAAGATTGACATGTGTTTATGTAAAATTTTGTTCTGAAATTACTTATAAAGACCTAAACTGTATTAAATGATAATAATATAATCTAATTATACTTCCAATACATTTAAATGCATAATTTATCCATATAAATTATTTCTATTAAATATTTGTTTTCAATTAAAACATAATATTTTTCACTATTCAGCAAAATATGAAAGTTATCAGAAATGTATCAAAAATTTATATAGACTAAAATTTTAAGTCCCAATTTTAATGAAAAATTTATTTTCATTTAATTAAATATATTAAATATTCAAATATTGGTTTTAAAAAGGGTTCTTGAATCAGGTAAAATTGTAGTTTTTTGAAAAATACTTATTTTATCCGAAAAAAATGAACTTGTTATTATATTATGTCTAAGAAACACATAATATGGATGCAAAAATTATATAGAGTATATAAGATTAAAAATGCAGTTAATCCTATTCATAAACACTTTTTGAACGGTTAGTTTAATTAGTTGTGGTGCGCTCGAACTCATTGTTGCGTGTAGTGCAAGCTATTGAATTACATTAATGAGATAACATATGATGAAATATTGGGTTATTACATTCTCCCCTCCATCAATAAATCACGTCCTCACAATTATAAATTTTTCTTCGAAATGGTTAAAAATAGAAAAATACCTTTATGGAAAACTCAAATTGAAAATTGATTTAATAAAATATACTCTTAATAAGAGGGAAAGGGAAATGAAAAAGTCACCAAAACATTACGATCGTTATTTGCAGAACATTGGTGGAAATTAGAAAAATTAAATTGGACGAAAAACGTAAATATTTGTAGGGAGTTATTGAGGACATCAATCAAAAACAAGTGTAAAATTGAGGCCCTCAAAGAAATCAATCTAAGATGCTGTAAAATATCATCCGTTCAAAAAAACGATATGGTATTAGGATAACACATTTTTGGTTTTACGATCAATTCCCAAATGTATAAGAATTAATTTATTTATATAATTATAGAAATATAAATATATATATAATTTACATGTGGAGTTTCATACATTAGCTAATTCATACCACATCCTTTAGTTATTGAGGTCATCAATCAAAAACAAGTGTAAAATTGATCCACCCTTGTTGACCTTCAGTTGTGGGTTCATGTCTCACGGCCTTGCCGGACACGACGGGTTGTTTACTGACCTCCTATTTTCCTTTTTATGACAATCCAAAACTAATCTCAAGAAATCGTTTAACCTTAGATATAGTATCCAATTTCAAACATAATTGGTTCCATCCTTTATAATTATCCAAAATACTTCTGTCCAAACTCACAGTCAAAAAATTATAAGGTAGGTAAACATAATGAAGAACTTCTTTCCACATAATAACATGAGAATAACTTCATCATGTATTGTTTTAAAACATTGTACCACCCTAAATTTCTATAAAAAATTATTGATTACATTAATTATACGTTATTCCTTATAGAATTATGGATATATTACTTCTATCCAAAAATGTTGTGAACTCCAACAATGATGGAATATACAAAAAATTAACCAGTTCCAAGGATGTACATAATATCCAATATAAATTATCCAAATCAATCATCTCTTATTCCAAAATCAATACCTCAGTATCAGGACTATATAAATGTTTTTTCATTCCTTAATCTATATATTTTCCACGAATTTTAACTTTCCATTGAGTCACCTTTCCTGTTTCCACACAATCTCAAGTCCTTAATGAAATAGTACCACAATACAATCCTTATATACTCTATAAATATTATAACATGTACTTTATTAATACAATACTAAATTGACACAATACTTTAATAACAACATAAGAACTCTTAATCATTCCTCTTCATCTTTGGTGATATCAAAACTTGATTATTATCCTATAGCAGGATTTGGGGTATACTCTGATGATATGGAAAATGATTCTCGTAGTTTCCCAACTCCTAGAAGATGAAGCATTGTACATTTGAAACCTTTTTCTAACCATTTTAATCACATATTTGGTGTCCATTTTCTCCACACATATAACAAAATCCCATTCGCTTCAAGAATTTACCCAAGAGATTCCATCAACAGTTATCACATAGGGGAAATCCTTCTTTCCCTTATTCCCTTTATCCATCTTTCCCTCTAGCATCATTTTCTTCTCTGTCATCCCTTCAAAGCCATAGGGCTTTGAAAATTCAATAATGATATTATTAACACACAAACCTATTTTTTCATATGATGATAATATGTGGGAGACTATTTCCTTTCTATGTTTTTTCTTAATACCATGAAAGATATGATCCTTCTTTCTCTTTGAATCATGCATATTGCTGGAGGTCTCATTCCATCTACCGGGCACCATTTCTAAATAGTGGCATACACTAGGATAGTTTATGAATGGAAATGCATAATTCCAAACTTGTAAAACAGTTAACATAAATTGAACAGTTTCTGGATATAATTCATAATCATAAAAATGTTTTCTTTGAGGGATTATATACTCATAAACCCTTTATAGTGGGTTGTAAAGAAAATGAGAATTATCCTAAGCATATCTCCTGGGAGTGTCATAACCCAGAGTGCCTCAAGGGCCATTGTCGTGCACCTGTTTCTATTCGATTCTAGCTTAAAGTAGTGTTTTTGGGTTTTACCCCTAGAAAATTCTGTGCCAGATCCACCTCTACCTGCTCGTATCAAGATAGGGATGTATTGATTGGAAAACACACAAAATCTCTATAGTACCAAAATTTTAGGAAGTTTTTCTATACTAATCTCAATGTATTTGTTAGGGTAGTTTTCTCTAATCAGGGTTTTTTAAAATAAAGTTTCCAAGGTTATTGCTAAACTTCCACTGAAACCAACTGTAATGCCCTGGCCCTAGTTACCCAGAGTTGGTGCATTATTACCTTACATTGGCATGATACAAGGAAATTAAGTCCCGCAAGACCGATCAGTTTAGTAGTCTTGTAAAATAGATTACGCAAATGAATGTTACATTAAACATTAGAAATTTACAAAAACACCAACATTGTCCACTTTTGAACACATTCATATCACTAAGCCTATCCCTGCAGGTCAACCATAAAATACTTCTTCACATCAGAGGAAAAATAAAACATGGAAAGGGGTGAGCTCTGATGCTCAGTAAGGATAACAATATAGAAGATAAATTCATAAATAAGAATAAATATTTAAGTAAATGTATAAGACTAATACAAAATCCTTTTAAACATAAACATCAGTATATTATGGGAATGATAAAATAAAATACTTCATTTTACATATTCACATAGATATTAAACTAGTTTAATAATCACATGCAATATCAATAGCCACTTTCATAATGATATAATTCATAATGAGAGACTTCATAACCACATAGTCAAGGCCTTGTTGCAAGACTACAAATAAGATTTTATCAAGGCCTTATCTCAAGACACTAGATTTTATCATGAGACCTATGGATGTATTGAGGATCTATAGTGGGCTCCACCCTTTACATACTAAGTCCAATGAATTCCTCATATGAAAAGGTTTAAACATAATATAAACATTTGTATTAAAACTAGCATACAAAATGTCAATATTTATCCATAAACCATGAATGGTATAAAAATTACACATCCACAGTCAAACATATCACAAAACCTTCAATACGATATGGATGATTTGTATCAAAATAAATAAACATAAACCATGTTTATAATCAATCAAAGGATGTTGGAATGGATTAAAATGATTTGTAAAACACTTTGAGTGAAATATCCCTTTTTCATGAAAACAATTAATAGTCCCAAAATTTAGAAAAGAAGAAATTTAAATAAATTATTTAATCAAAGTGTCCCATACCACTTTGAATCATTTAATAGAAATTAAAAATTTTAAAACATTCATGTCCAATTAAATAATTTCTAAAAACCCATTTTGAAAACATGGACATTAATGAGATTGATTTAGAAGAATAAGTATTTAAAACATTCAAAATTATGTTTTAGTAAATGTACCTAAAAATAATATCTTTTAAAACTCTTTCATGAAATATGGACAGTGATAATAAATATTTCCTAGAAGACACTTATGTAAAAACAACATCGGATAATAAAGATATTGTAAATTTAACCCTTACCTTGGGCTTTCTATTAGTCGAGGGTACATTTAACCTCATATATAAAGACCATAGTATGTTATTAAATTATAACATTACCATATCAATATTTATGATATCATAAATGATTCATTTATGACTTTATACTAGCCATTTAATAATAACTTCCATGTTAAATTAACATTTCATGTAATAAACACTTTCTTTATCATACCTCTTTCAACTTGTTAATCTTGATTGTATCACGTAGATCATGATTTAAATACTTCAATACTATAAAAAATGATTTATATATCATATATATTTAGAATATAAATAGGTATAAAATAAATATATATGAAATGTAAAACACCGTTTATGGAGATGGTAGGCCGTACGTACGGATAAACAATGTTTTCATTTTCGTATTGTATTGAACGAAACTAAGTGAATAAGATATATGTATGTAGACATATATATATATATACAGTAGAATTATTATTTCATATATTAGATACTTATTAATTATATATATTTTATAATCATCATTGAATGGTGAACGTGGAAATGAATCCTATTGCGTCGTGGAGACTATAATCCGTAGGTACGCACGAGGGACAATATCATTATATTGATGGAAAAATAGTATGTAATTGGATGGTATATGTAACACCCAAGGTAAATAAAGAATATTAAATCTTTATATTTATCCATATTTGTGAATAAAATATTAATATTACTTTAAAGGGGATGCTATGCTCGATGGCGTACCCAACACGCAACAACGAGTTTCTTGGGAATCTTACGTTGCACTCTAATAATAAAATAATATTATTTTAAATGGTAGTTAACTCCTAGACGTTGTAATGGAGGGAATGAACATAACTAACTAAAAAATAATTATATATGTTTGTAAAATATTTTTACTCTTTACAATAAATTTTAGAGGATTAAAAATGCAAATGAATCCAGTTTTTAAGCGAAAACATTCCAATATTCTTTAAAAGGTGGATTAACCGCCTTTCGATGGAGAACCCCTTTTAAATCCACTTTTTGAAAATTTTATAAGCTCTATTTTTCAAAATAAACATATTATTTATGATTGGGACATTGAAATTTACCTTGGGTTAATTTTTGGTATTTTTCTGACAATGTTCATTTTTCAATGAATAGTGAAAAATACTGCATTTTACATCAAAACTAATTTTTCATATAATTTAATTATATGGTTATATTATCTTTTTAATTTGTTTTAAAGTTTATTTAGAATATGTTTTTACCATTTAATTAAATTATGGTCATTGGGATCAATTTCACTTTGGAATTAGGCATAAAAAAGTGCCAAACGTTTCATAAATATTGTTTCTAAAAAACCCGCTATTTGTTTTGACAACGGGAAGTTTTTTTTAAAATTAGTCATTGATATTTATGTGTTTGGAATTTGGTAAAATTAATTACATATTTGTAATCAGAAGGTCCAAATTATGTAATTAAGTCTCTTTTGTTTTTGGACATTATGAATAGTAATAAAGGTAATTATCTTTAATTATTTTGATTAATGAGTAATCGGGTAGTTAAAGATAATAAGATAATATGATATTAATAAAAAATGACCACAAAATGTGCCCTAAGGCTACGGGTTGTCTCATGGCCGACCATGTGATGCATTGTGCCAAACTTGGGGGCCCCATGGAATCACTTTTGTGAGAAAGTGACTTTTTATCTATTTATTTTTAAAAAATGTTAAATGTGACAAAGAATGTATCACCTATGTAAAATATTTTTAATTTTGTCTACATAAATGATATTTTGGACTATAAATATTAATTGGAAATATAAAAATATTTCCTACATAATAGTAGTTTTTTTATAATTTTTAGACATTAAATAAATTAAATTATTTATGACATCATGATGACGTAGCGATGACCTCATTATTTAACGATTTAAATAAAATGGAAAGATAATGTAAAATATAAGACCTACACATTTCCAAAACCTATTGTATGGGTGGATTTCGAACCCTTATCACCTTATCCTCGAAACAGATCAATGTGGGACCATTAAAATCCGAAACTCATTTGGAAATAATGTTACATTTTATACCTTTCCAAGAGTGCCCCTCCTCTCCTCTTATAAAAGGCCCCACCTATACCTCCATACCCACACTTCCAAAGCCTTTGGCTCAGCCAACCCCTGCCCATTTTGTCTCTCCACATATCTCTATAACTCCTTGATGCCTCACTTTGGGCAGAATCCTTTCCAAGGAAGCCTTTGAGCTCAAATCAAAGGAAACTACCCGATTTTAAGGTAATGTTTTCACTTGAGTCCTTTTGTTTTATTTTACTTCTCCAACCCCCTAAACTCTTTTTATACATTTATTTTGTAACAAATCCAGTATCTTCAATATACTAGGATGTTTTTATAAGAAGGATTCAAGCTACACTTACAAACACCAACATCTAATGGTTAAAGAACTTATTGTTTCCGTGGATGGAGAATTTCTGCCTCCTGAAACGATGATTGTTCATCATTCTTCTAACACCTTCAAAGGTGGCCATTAATATGACACTATATTTATATATGATATCTAATATGTTTATGTTTTACATAATATTCTGTATTTTTCATTTATGGCATACTTTTATGGTTTCCATTATGGGTAAACACGATATCTTCATTTAAGGAAGTGCGGACTACCGCCCCCTCAAAGTGATTTGATTCGTTAATACCATATGTGGTATGTATAAAGGATATATTTAATGATATTATATATGATACCATAATGGAATTAAAATCCTGTTATGTGTCATTATGTTTTAATTCCATTAAATATGAAATAGAAATGGAAGTAGCGTTCATGCGTACGTACGGCTTACCGTCTCCATGAACGGTGCATTTAATTTCTTAACTCTAAATGTTATGTAATATTATAAATGCATAAATATACTGGATATATATTATATATATGATATCTAAATCATGAATACAATTCTGGATATAATGAACATTTGGCCACACGAACAACATGTAATTGTAAGAAGTCCACTTTCGACTTAAGAACCAAATATCGAAAAAACAAATATTATTAACTTAAATGATTACATAACTTTATGACATGTTAATAAGTGATATAAAAGGAATAATGAAGTTGAAAAATGTTCTTAAGGAAGTAGAAATTAACAAAAGTTTATTATTCAGGAGATTAAAGAACGATCGAGTCAAGTCGGACCCGAGGTAAGGGATCCTACTCCTCTCTTTCTTTTTAAGTACAATATTTTATGTCATTCCTTTTAAAGCTCATATTTCATATTATTGGGATGTTATTTTATATTACTCTTACTGAAATTTTAATGTTAAAATGATAAGATACCCTATTCTCTCTCATCAATCCATTTTGGAAGTTTTGACTGGCGCCGTTAGGCTGCCGAATTTTCATAAGAGATATAACCTCTCTCTTTCTTTTTAAGTACTCTCCTTTATGTCACTTCTTTTAAGCCCCGCTTTGTTATGACGGGGGATGCTATTTTATATTCCTATCGCTTTACATTTTATGGTAATGTGATGAGATACCCTATTTCCTCTCATCAATCCATTTTGGAAGTTTTAAGTGGCGCCGTTAGGCTGCCGAGTTTTCGTAAGGGATTTTTCATCTCACTTTTATTCCCGTGAGACTTATGCTACATTTGCCACAATTTCCTTTGAGTGATGTATGTACTTCCCATTATTTTACACTTTTTGTAGTATAATTTAATTTATGGGTATTCAAATCTTCATTGTATGACCCTTCTTCTGTGGGGTGTATGTTTCGAAAGTTACCCAACTCGGTAAGGGGACCTTTCACCCTCCCCTTTTTAAAAGACTTCTTTTGTTATGTCTTTTAATTCACATACAATTATGTTGGGATATGTTCTTTTATATCCTTATTGATGTAAATTTTATGTCCAAGTGATGATATGCCCTTTTTATCTCTCATCAACTCATTTTCTGAATTTTGAAGTGATGCCCTTAGGCTGTCGAATTTTACCAAGGGAACTTTTTAACCCAATTTAGATTTCTTTGGGTTCAACATGTAGTTATTGAATATGTCATCTTTTTAATATGTGTGAATGATCTTTTATTATTTTATACTTAATATCCACTTATATTGGGTGTATTTATATTTGTCACACAGAATTTTGAGATTGAATTATCCTTAATTTACGGTTACCTTCTTTATAAGGGAATTCATCACATTTGACATTTCTACTGAGACTTCATTGTTGTTATGCACCAATTCACTCTTATATGGTGTATATAGTGTCCTTTGGAATATTATATCAGGAATCCATTTATTCTCATGATATTATAAGGTTCTGACTAAATGTTATTCCTCAATTATTGTATTCAAGTGTCCTTAATTTTGGTAGAACCCCTTTAACCAAAATATCACTTTAAATGTTTTAATTATTTGTTCTTATTAATATCCATGTTTTCAAAGTGGTTTTAAGGATTTATTTATATGGATATTAATGGTTTAAAATTTTAAAAATCTTGAAGGTGGTATGGGACACTTTGATTCAAAAATCTCTTTATTAAATGTTTTAAATGGTTATGGAAATGGTTTCTTTTTGAATGGATTCATTATTTCAATATCCTAAAATGTTATATTGTGATTGAAATGTGGAAATGTTATGTTTACTTTATGCATGTTTTATGTGATACATTTATGTTATGGTTCTTGGGCATGGTTATGAAAATGGGTGGTTCCGTGATAAACTAAGGGTGGGTGATCCCGATATAGCTCTCCAATGCATTGGGTAACGCGAAGGAGTGAAACGTTATGGTTTCTCTGAAGAGATTTAGGGATTATACTGTGGTGGGTATTCCAAATGTTACCAAGAGGGTTACTCCCTACGAAATAATGTTATGAATGCCTCAAGATACATTTTATGTCTTATGATTTATATGATTTATTCATGATTTTATATGCCTATCTTTTATTGGTAAAGTATGATTTCATTCTAATTCATATATGAACTCATGTTTTCTTTCCATATTTTTATAACTCTTACTGAGCTTTTTATGCTCATCCCAAGTTTTTGAAATGTTTTTCACAGTTCAAGGGAAAGGTACATGATGTGATGATAGTGTCAAGGATTTGTCAAGAAAGAATCCATGATTTCTTTTTAAATATGTTTCCGTTGATGAAAAAAATGAATACTATCTTTTATGTAACCAATTTGTTTAAATGTGGAATGTAATGCAAGTTTTATGATCTAATTCTCTAAAACTCTAAACCTTAAAATATCCTCAATGTCTAATCTTGTAATAACTCAAGATTAAGTAAGGTTTAAGGATGGGGCCGTATAGTTGGTATCAAAGGTCGGTTTAGATAACTTTAGAGGTTAGGGTATTCTCTAAGCATAAGTGACAGTACCATAATGGATAGGATTTCAGAAAGAGTCCTAGTTTTAGATAAAGGGAATGAGTAAGTATATCTTAGTGTTTATATTCGTCATTAGTATATGATGGTTTTGTTGATATACTCACACTGACCTTTTTGGTTTTAGTAAATGGATGGATCTAGCAGGCACCAAAGTAACAGTGGATGTGAAGGAAACTGTAATAGTTTTTTGAGCAAGAAACTGAATGATATGGGGGATGCAATGAGAACTCTTGTGATTATCCTCAACCAACTATCTGGAGTCATGATTGACCATCTAAACCTTGGTGATTTCTCTAAGGCATCATATATGCGAGAAACAAGTCCCTATAGAACTACAGGTGATAATCATAAAGGTAAGTGTGTTCAAAAACCTATGTGTCAAAGATGTGGAATGAAACACCAAGGAAAATGTTTCAAAGGGACATAAATATGCTATAGATGTGGAAATGAAGGTCATAATTCAAGAACCTGCCATGGAAAAGGGAATCATCCAGTTGACTCGATTAAAGGGAAATAAGTTCTTTCTAAGGGATCAATTGAATGTTTTAAATGTGGGGTGCATGGTCATTATACAAACAGATGTCCTATGAAGAATTTTCGTGAATGGGATCACCAAGATCGTACAAATATTGGTTTACCAGTACCTAATTCCATTCCGATTGAGGATGAAGAAGCTGACAATGACCAATCAAAGGTATGGATTATTTCATAACTTTTGTTTTCCTATTCTGGAATATTAGGATATGATTCATGATTTTGTTTGATGGAAAGAAGTATTTCATAATAAGTTGGAAAGGAATGGTTAATGGATCATGAAGAATGTTGAGTGAGTAAGAAGTCAACATATAAAATCTTCAAGAGTTATGGTGAATTTCTTAAGAGTATTAAGTCTCTTTTGATGATGGGGTTACACTAGAAGACTTTTTATAGTATGTGTAACCCTGATGTTTAACATATGAAAATTTTATTCAAGGAATAATTATCTGTTCTTTTGTGGACATAGTTATAAAGTACCATTTGGGTTTATATGATCCTTACTTTTGAGGTAATTATGGCTTACTATATGTTATGATGGAAGTGAAAGGCATGAGATAAAATTGAGGTTAAATTATGTTATGGTTATTTTTGATGATTTTATCTCTTTTTGGGGAATGATTTGAGAATTATATAGTTTTGGAAAAAGGACAACATGCAGACCGTGTGACAACCCGTCGTGTCAGACAAAGCTGCGGGAATCGAACCCACAACCAAAGTGCAACTGGTATTTATCGTCTACCACTGGACTACGTGAAGTCCCTAGTTAGTTTAACTAATTCTTTTTTATTTAGATGATATTATGAATCTAGAATGAGCTGATTTTGGGTTATCTATGGAAATTATTAACCAATCATGGAGGATATGTGATTAGGTTAATTACTTTTCAATACGAGACTTTAGGAGAAACTGAAGTTGTTTGGAGATAAATGTTACGATTTATCTTGGAAGACTATGTGACTAAATCCTTCAAATATATGGGTTTCAACCTTAGTTTGGTTTACTTTGAAGAATTTTATGGAAAAATTGTTTATCGAATGGTCCTCGTTGAACTTTGGGTTTTGTTGGACAAATTTTGGAGATTAAGCATAAATTTTCTTTTTATAAAGGGTTATCCTTTTCTGAATTATCTGATCTTGTAATAACCTTTTTGGTTTTGTTTTTGGTTACAGTCTAAAGACATTGGAAGTATATAGTTCTCTTTTGTGGATTAGGTTATTCTCTAGAAGTTGATTATAGTACTCTTAATGTGAACAAGTGTTCCTAAATACTCGTCTTTTGGAGAAAATATGAGTTCGTGTAAGGAATCTAATAAAAGTTGAAAGTCAACATGATAAGTGATTATGCTTCCTTATGAATAAATTCCTCAATAAAAATTAAATTAAAACAAAAATGTTGTCTATTATCTTTTCCTACTGGGGAATCGAATACCGTTTAACCCATCACAAGTTTGTGATTTTCTTGTGGTTAACTTTCTCCTAAACATGTTTTCTATCACTCTCCATCAAAACATGACCCTTTGTTTTTTTCCTCCATGTCCACATTTTCATACTTGGAATCCTTGTATGGGTTAACTCGGGTGACCTTTGTACTTATATTTCTTTATTTTAAAGTGGTTGTTTTACCGAATCTTGTTCCGATGTGGGACTTTCAAGGATGTTTCCAAGCCCAATTTTAAAATTGCGAGGACGCAATTCCCAAAAGGGGGGAAGGATGTAACACCCCAGGTAAATAAAGAATATGAAATATTTATATTTATCCATATTTTTGAATAAAATATTAATATTAATTTAAAGGGGATGCTATGCTCGATGGCATACCCAACACGCAACAACGAGTTTCTTGGGAATCTTACGTTGCACTCTAATAATAAAATAATATTATTTTAAATGGTAGTTAACACCTAGCCATTGTAATGGAGGGAATGAACATAACTAACTAAAAAATAATTATATAATTTTGTCAAATATTTTTACTCTTTACAATAAATTTTAGATGATTAAAAATGCAAATGAATCCAGTTTTTAAGCGAAAACATTCTAATATTTTTTAAAAGGTCGATTAACCGCCTTTTGATGGTGACCCCCTTTTAAATCCACTTTCTGAAAATTTTATAAGCTCTGTTTTTCAAAATACACATATTATTTATGATTGGGACATTGAAATTTACCTTGGGTTAATTTTTGGTATTTTTCTGACAATGTTCATTTTTCAATGAATAGTAAAAAATACTGCATTTTACATCAAAAATGATTTTTCATATAATTTTATTATATGGTTATATTATATTTTTAACTTTTTTTAAAGTTTAATTTGAATATATTTTTACCATGTAATTCAATGATGGTCATTGGGATTAATTTCACTTTGGAATTAGGCATAAACAAGTGCCAAACTTTTCATAAATATTGTTTCTAAAAAACCCGCTATTTGTTTTGACAACGGGAAGTTTTTTTTAAATTAATTATTGCAATTTATGTGTTTGGAATTTAGTAAAATTAATTAAGTATTTGGAATCATAAGGTCCAAATTATGTAATTATGACTCTTTTGTTTTTGGACATTATGAATAGTAACGACGGTAATTATCTTTAATTATTTTGATTAATGAGTAATCGGGTAGTTAAAGATAATAAGATAATATCATAATAATAAAAAATAACCACAAAATGTGTTCTAAGGCTACTGGTTGTCTCATGGCCGACCATGGGATGCCTTGTGCCAAACTTGGGGGCCACATGGAATCACTTTTTTGAGAAAGTGACTTTTTATCTATTTATTTTTAAAAAATGTTAAATGTGACAAAGAATGTATAACCTATGTAAAATATTTTTAATTTTGTCTACATAAATGATCTTTTGGACTATAAATATTAATTGGAAAGTTAAAAAGATTTCCTACATCATAGTAGTTTTTCTTATAATTTTTAGACATTAAATAAATTAAATTATTTATGACTTCATGATGATGCAGCGATGACCTCATTATTTAACGATTTAAATAAAATGGAAGGATAATGTAAAATCTAAGACCTACACATGTCCAAAACCTATTGTATGGGTGGATTTCGAACCCTTATCACCTTATACTCGAAACAAATCAATGTGGGACCATTAAAATCCGAAACTCATTTGGAAATAATGTTACATTTTATACCTTTCCAAGAGTGCCCCTCCTCTCCTCTTATAAAAGGCCCCCACCTCTACCTCCTTACCCACACTTCCAAAGCCTTTGGATCTACCAAACCCTGCCCATTTTGTCTATCCACATACCTCTTTAACTCCTTGAATCCTCACATTGGGCATAATCCTTTCCAAGAAAGCCTTTGAGCTCAAATCAATGGAAGTTACCCGATTTTAAGGTAATGTCTTCACTTGAGTCCTTTTGTTTTATTTTACTTCTCCAACCCCCTAAACTCTTTTTATTCATTTATTTTGTAACAACTCCAGTATCTTAAATATACTAGGATGTTGTTATAAGAATGATTCTAGCTACACTTACACACACCTACATCTAATGGTTAAAGAACATACTGTTTCTGTGGATGGCGAATTTCTGCCTCCCGAAATGATGATTGTTCAACATTCTTCTAACAGCTTCAAAGGTGGCCATTAATATGACACTATATTTATATATGATATCTAATATGTTTATGTTTTACTTAAGCTTCTGTATTTTTCATTTATGGAATACCTTTATCGTTTACATTATGGGTAAACGCGATATCTTCATTTAAGGAAGTGCGGACTACCGCCTCCTCAAAGTGATTTGATTCGTTAATACCATATGTGGTATGTATAACGGATATATTTAATGATATTATATATGATACCATACTGAAATTAAAATACTGTTATGTATCATTATGTTTTAATTCCATTAAATATGAAATAGAAATGGAAGTAGCGTTCATGCATACGTACGGCTTACCGTCTCCATGAACGGTGCATTTCATTTCTTAACTCTAAATGTTATGTAATATTATAAATGCATAAATATACTGGATATATATGATATATATGATATCTACATCATGAATAAAATTCTGGATATAATGAACATTTGGCCACACGAACAACATGTAATTGTAAGAAGTCCACTTTCGACTTAAGAACCAAATATCGACAAATCAAATATTATTATCTTAAATTATTATATAATGTTTATCACATGGTAATAAGTGATATAAAAGGAATAATGAACTTGAAAAAGGTTCTTAAGGAAGTATAAATTAACTCAACTTTATTATTCAGGAGTTTAAAAAACGATCGAGTCAAGTCGGACCCGAGGTAAGGGATCCTACTCATCTCTTTCTTTTTAAGTACAATATTTTATGTCATTCCTTTTAAAGCTCATCTTTCTTGTTGTTGGGATGTTCTTTTATATTAATCTTACTGAAATATTTATGTTCAAATGATAAGAGACCCTATTCTCTCTCATCAATCCATTTTGGAAGTTTTGAGTGGCACCGTTAGGCTGCCGAATTTTCGTAAGAGATATAACCTCTCTCTTTCTTTTTAAGTACTCTCCTTTATGTCACTTCTTTTAAGCTCCTCTTTGTTATGATGGGGGATTTTCTTTTATATTCCTCTCTATGTAAATTTTATGGTAATGTTATGAGATAACCTATTTCCTCTCATCAATCAATTTTGGAAGTTTTAAGTGGCGCCGTTAGGCTGCCGAGTTTTCGTAAGGGATTTTTCATCTCACTTTTATTCCCGTGAGACTTATGCAACATTTGCCACAATTTCCTTTTAGTGTTGTATGTACTGCCCATTATTGTACACTTTTTGTAGTATAATTTCATTTATGGGTACTCACATCTTTATTTTATGGCCTTTCTTCCGTGGGGTGTACGTTTCGAATGTTACCCAACTCGGTAAGGTGACCTTTCACCCTCCCCTTTTTAAAAGACTTATTTTGTTATGTCTTTTAATTGACATAATATTATGTTGCGATATTTTCTTTTATATCCTTATTGATGTAATTTTTATGTCCAAGTGAGGAGATGCCCTTTTTATCTCTCATCAACTCATTTTCTGAATTTTGAAGTGATGCCGTTAGGCTGTCGAATTTTACCAAGGGAACTTTTTAACCCATTTTCGATTTCTTTGGGTTCAACATGTAGTTATTGAATATGTCATCTATTGAATAATTGGGAAGGACCTTTTATTGTTTTACACTTAATATCCACTTATATTGGATGTATTTATATTTTTCACACATAATTTTGAGATTGAATTATCCTTAATTTAAGGATACCTTCTTTATAAGGGAATTCATCACATTTGACATTTATACGGAGACTTCATTGTTGTTATGCACCAATTCACTCTTATATGGTGTATATACTGTCCTTTGGAATATTATATCATGAATCTATTTATTCTCATGATATTATAAAGTTCTGACTAAATGTTATTCCTCAATTATTGTATTCAAGTGTCTCTAATTTTAGTAGAACCCCTTTAACCAAAATATCACTTTAAATGTTTTAATTATTTGTTCTTATTAATATCCATGTATTCAAAGTGGTTTTAAGGATTTATTTATATGGATATTAATGGTTTAAAATTTTAAAAAGCATCAAGGTGGTATGGGACACTTTGATTCAAAAATCTCTTTATTAAATGTTTTAAATAGTTTTGGAAATGGTTTCTTTTTGAATGGATTCATTATTTCAATATCCTAAAATGTTATATTGTGATTGAAATGTGGAAATGTTATGTTTACTTTATGCATGTTTTATGTGATACGTTTATGTTATGGTTCTTGGGCTTGGTTATGAAAACGGGTGGTTCCGTGATAAACTAAGGGCGGGTGAGCCCGATATAGCTCTCCAATGTATTGGGTAACACGAAGGAGTGAAACGTTAAGGTTTCTATGAAGAGATTTAGGGAATATACTGTGGTGGGTACTCCAAACGTAACCAAGAGGGTTACTCCCCATGTAATAATGTTATGAATGCCTCAAGATACCTTTTATGTCTTATGATTTCTATGATTTATTCATGATTTGATATGCCTATGTTTTATGGGTAAAGTATGATTTCATTCTGATGTATATATGAACTAATGTTTCCTTTCCACATTTTTTTAACTCTTACTGAGCTTTTTTATTCTCATCCCATGTTTTTGAAATGTTTTTCACAGGTCAAGGGAAAGGTAAATGATCTGATGATAGTGTCAAGGATTTTTCAAGAAAGAATCCTTGCTTTCTTTTTAAATATGTTTCTGTTGATGGAAAAAAAATGAATAATATCTTTTATGTAACCACTTTGTTTAAATGTGGAATGTAATGCAAGTTTTATGATCTAATTCTCTAAAACTCTAAACCTGAAAAGACTCTCAATGTGTAATCTTGTAACAACTCAAGATTAAGTAAGGTTTAAGGCTGGGGCCTTATAGTTGGTATCAAAGGTCGGTTTAGATAACATTAGAGGTTAGGGTATTCTCTAAGCATAAGTGATAGTACCATAATGGATAGGATTTCAGATAGAGTCCTAGTTTTAGATAATGTGAATGAGTAAGTATATCTTAGTGTTTATCTTCCTAATTAGTATATGATTGTTTTGTTGATATACTCACACTGACCTTTTTGGTTTTATTAAATGGCTGGATCTAGCAGGCACCAAAGTAACAGTGGATGTGAAGGAAACTGTGATAGTTTTTTGAGAAAGAAACTGAATGATATGGGGGCTACAATGAGAACTCTTGTGATTATACTCAACCAAATATCTGTTGTCATGGTTGACCACCTAAACCTCGGTGATTTCTCTAAGGCATCATATATGCGAGAAACAAGTCCCTACAGAACTACAGGTGATAATCATAAAGGTAAGTGTGTTCAAAAACCTATGTGTCAAAGATGTGGAAAGAAACACCTAGGAAAATGTTTCAAAGGGACAGAAATATGCTATAGATGTGGAAATGAAGGTTATAAATCATGAACCTGCCATGGAAAAAGGAAGCATCCAGTTGACTTGAGTAAAGGGAAAGAAGTTCTTTTTGAGGGATCAATTGAATGTTTTAAATGTGGGGTGCATGGTAATTATGCAAACACATGTCCTATGAAGAAGTTTTGTGAATGGGATCATCAATATCGTATAAATATTCGTTTACTAATAACTAATGCCATTCCGATTGCGGATGAAGAAGCTTACAATGACCAATCAAAGGTATGGATTATTTCATAACTTTTGTTTTCCTATTATGGAATATTAGGATATGATTCATGATTTTGTTTGTAGGAAAGAAGTATTTCAGAATAAGTTGGAAAGGAATGGTTAATGGATCATGAATAATGTTGAGTGAGTAAGAAGTCAACATATAAGGGCTTCAAGAGTTATGGTGAAATTCTTAAGAGTATTAAGTCTCTTTTGATGATGGGGTTACATTAGAAGACTTTTTATAGTATGTGTAACCCTGATGTTTGACATATGTAAATTTTATTCAAGGAATAATTATCTGTTCTTTTTTGGACATATTTATAAAGAACCGTTTGGGTTTATATGATCCTTAATTTTGAGGTATTTATGGGTTACTATATGTTATAATGGAAGTGAAAGGCATGAGATAAAATTGAGGTTAAATTATGTTATGGTTATTTTTGATGATTTTATCTCTTTTTGCGGAATGATTTGAGAATTATATAGTTTTGGAAAAAGGACAACATGCAGACCGTCTGGCAACCCGTCGCGTCGGACAAAACTGCGGGAATCGAACCCACAACCAAAGTGCAACTGGTATTTATCGCCTACCACTGGACTACGTGAAGTCCCTGATTAGTTTAACTAATTATTTTTAGTTATATGATCTTATGAATCTATAATGAGCTGATTTTGGGTTATCTATGGAAATTATTAACCTATCATGGATGATATGTGATTAGGTTAATTACTTTTCAATACGAGACTTTAGGAGTAACTGATATTGTTTGGAGATAAATGTTACGATTTAACTTGGAAGACTATGTGACTAAATCCTTAAAATATTTGGGTTTCAACCATAGTTTGGTTTACATTGAAGAATTTTATGGACAAATTGTTTATCGAATGGTCCTCGTTGAACTTTGGGTTTTGTTGGACAAATTTTGGAGATTAAGAATAGATTTTCTTTTTATAAAGGGTTATCCTTTTATGGATTATCTGATCTTGTACTAACCATTTTGGTTTTGGTTTTGGTTAAAGTCTAAAGACATGGGAAGTATATAGTTCTCTTTTGTGGATTAGGTGATTCTCTAGAAGTTTATTATAGTACTCTTAATGTGAACAAGTCTTCCTAAATACTCGTCTTTTGGAGAAAATATGAGTTTGTGTAAGGAATATAATAAAACTTGAAATTCAACATGATAAGTGATTATGTTTCTTTATGAATAAATTCCTCAATAAAAATTAACTTAAATAAAAAATGTTTTCTATTAACTTTTCATACTAGGGAATCAAATACCGTTTAACCCATCACAAGTTTGTGATTTTCTTGTGGTTAACTTTCTCCTAAACATGTTTTCTATCCCTCTCCTTCAGAACATGACCCTTTGTTTTTTTTCCTCCATGTCTATATTTTCATACTTGGAATCCTATTATGGGTTAACTCGGGTGACCTTTGTACTTATCTTTCTTTATTTTAAAGTGATTGTTTTACCAACTCTTGTTCCGATGTGGGACTTTCAAGGATGTTTCCAAGCCCAATTTTAAAATTGCGAGGATGCAATTCCCAAAAGGGGGGAAGTAAGTAACACCCCAGGTAAATAAAGAATATGACTTCTTTATATTTATCCATATTTGTGAATAAAGTATTAATATTACATTAAAGGGGATTCTATGCTCGATGGCGTACCCAACACGCAACAACGAGTTTCTTGGGAATCTTACGTTGCACTCTAATAATAAAATAATATTATTTTAAATGGTAGTTAATGCCTAGCCGTTGTAATGGTAGGAATGAACACAACTAACTACAAAGTAATTATATATATATTTCAAATATTTTTACTCTTTATAATAAATTTTAGAGGATTAAAAATGCAAATGAATCCAGTTTTTAAGCGAAAACATTCTAATATTCTTTAAAAGGTCGATTAACCGCATTTTGATGGTGAACCCCATTTAAATCCACTTTTTAAAAATTTTATAAGCTATATCTTTCACAATAAACATATTATTTATGATTGGGACATTTAAATTTACCTTGGGTTAATTTTTGGTATTTTCCTGACAATGTTCATTTTTCAATGAATAGTGAAAAATACTGCATTTTACATCAAAACTGCTTTTTAATATAATTTAATTATATGGTTATATTATCTTTTTAATTTTTTTAAAGTGTAATTAGAATATATTTTTACCATGTAATTCAATTATGGTCATTGGGATTAATTTCACTTTGGAATTAGGCATAAACAAGTGCCAAACTTTTCATAAATATTGTTTATGAAAAACCCGCTATTTGTTTGGACAATGGGAAGTTTTTTTTAAATTAATTATTGAAATTTATGTGTTTAGAATTTGGTAAAATGAATTACATATTTGGAATCAGAAGGTCCAAATTATTTAATTAAGACTCTTTTGTTTTTGGACATTATGAATAGTAACGACGGTAATTATCTTTAATTATTTTGATTAAGGATTAATCGGGTAGTTAAAGATAATAAGATAATATCATAATAATAACAAATGACCACAAAATGTGTCCTAAAGATACTGGTTTTCTCATGTCCGACCATGGGATTCCTTGTGCCAAACTTGGGGGCCCCATGGAATCACGTTTGTGAGAAAGTGACTTTTTATCTATTTATTTTTAAAAAATGTTAAATGTGACAAAGATTGTATCACCTATGTAAAATATTTTTCATTTTGTCTACATGAATGATATTTTAGACTATAAATATTCATTCGAAAGATAAAAATATTTCCTACATCATAGTATTTGTTTTATAATTTTTAGACATTACATAAATTAAATTATTTATGACATCATGATGATGCAGCGATGACCTCATTATTTAACGATTTAAATAAAATGGATAGATAATGTAAAATCTATGACCTAAACATGTCCAAAACCTATTTTATGGGTGTATTTAGAACCCTTATCACCTTATCCTCGAAACACATCAATTTGGGACCATTAAAATCTGAAACTCATTTGGAAATAATGTTACATTTTATACCTTTCCAAGAGTGCCCCTCCTCTCCTCTTATAAAGGGCCCCCACCTCAACCTCCTTACCCACACTTCCAAAGCCTTTTCCTCGGCCAACCCCTACCCATTGTGTCTCTCCACATCCCTCTATAACTCCTTGAAGCCTAACTTTGGGCAGAATCCTTTCCAAGGAAGCCTTTGAGCTCAAATCAAAGGAAGTTACCCGATTTTAAGGTAATGTCTTCACTTGAGTCCTTTTGTTTTATTTTACTTCTCCAACCCCCTAAACTCTGTTTATTCATTTATTTTTTAAGAACTACAGTATCTTAAATATACTAGGATGTTGTTATAAGAAGGATTCGAGCTACACTTACACACACCTACATCTAATGGTTCAAGAACATACTGTTTCTGTGGATGGCGAATTTCTGCCTCCCGAAACGATGATTGTTCAACATTCTTCTAACACCTTAAAAGGTGTACATTAAGATGAAACTATATTTATATATGATATCTAATATTTTTTTGTTTTACTTAATCTTCTGTATTTTTCATTTATGGCATAACTTTATGGTTTCCATTATGGATAAACGCGATATCTTCATTTAAGGAAGTGCGGACTACCGCCCCCTCAAAGTGATTTGATTCGTTAATACCATATGTGGTACGTATAAAGGATATATTTCATGATATTATATATTATAACATACTGGAATTAAAATACTTTTATGTATCATTATGTTTTAATTCCATTAAATATGAAATAGAAATGGAAGTAGTGTTCATGCGTACGTACGACTTACGGTCTCCATGAACTGTGCATTTCATTTCTTAACTCTAAATGTTATGTAATATTATAAATTCATAAATATACTGGATATAAATGATATATATGATATCTACATCATTAATACAATTCTGGATATAATGAACATTTGGCCCCACGAACAACATGTAATTGTAAGAAGTCCACTTTCGACTTAATAACCAAATATCGACAAAACAAATATTATTAACTTAAATGATTACATAATGTTTATGACATGGTAATAACTGATATAAAATGAATAATGAACTTGAAAAAGGTTCTTAAGGAAGTATAAATTAACTCATGTTTATTATTCAGTAGATTAAAGAACGATCGAGTCAAGTCGGACCCGAGGTAAGGGATCCTACTCCTCTCTTTCTTTTTAAGTACAATCTTTTATGTCATTCCTTTTAAAGCTCATCTTTCTTGTAATTGGGATGTTATTTTATATTAATATTACTGTAATTTTTATGTTCAAATGATAAGAGACCCTATTCTCTCTCATCAATCCATTTTGGATGTTTTGAGTGGCGCCGTTAGGCTGCCGAATTTTCGTAAGAGATATAACCTCTCTCTTTCTTTTTAATTACTCTCCTTTATGTCACTTCTTTTAAGCTCCTCTTTGTTATGATGGCGGATGTTATTTTATATTCCTCTCGCTGTACATTTTATGTTAATGTGATGAGATACCCTATTTCCTCTCATCAATCCATTTTGGATGTTTTAAGTGGCGCCGTTAGGCTGCCGGGTTTTCCTAAGGGATTTTTCATCTCACTTTTATTCCCGTGAGACTTATGCTACATTTTCCTCAATTTCCTTTGAGTGGTGTATGTACTTCCCATTATTTTACACTTTGTGTAGTATAATTTCATTTATGGCTATTCACATATTCATTGTATGAACCTTCTTCCGTGGGGTGTACGTTTCGAAAGTTACCCAACTCGGTAAGGGGACCTTTCACCCTCCCCTTTTTAAAATACTTCTTTTGTTATGTCTTTTAATTCACATACTATTATGTTGGGATATGTTCTTTTATATCCTTATTGATGTAAATTTTATGTCCAAGTGATGAGATGCCCTTTTTATCTCTCATCAACTCATTTTCTGAATTTTGAAGTGATGCCCTTAGGCTGTCGAATTTTACCAAGGGAACTTTTTAACCCAATTTCGATTTCTATGGTTCAACATGTAGTTATTGAATATGTCATCTTTTGAATATGTGTGAATGACCTTTTATTGTTTTACACTTAATATCCACTTATATTGGGTGTATCTATATTTGTCACACATAATTTTGAGATTGAATTATCCTTAATTTAAGGATACCTTCTTTATAAGGGAATTCATCCCATTTGACATTTCTACTGAGACTTCATTGTTGTCATGAACCAATTCACTCTTATATGGTGTATATACTGTCCTTTGGAATATTATGTCATGAATCGATTTATTCTCATGATATTATAAAGTTCTGACTAAATGTTATTCCTCAATTATTGTATTCAAGTGTCTCTAATTTTGGTAGAACCCCTTTAACCAAAATATTGCTTTTAATGTTTTAATTATTTGTTCCTATTAATATCCATGTTTTCAAAGTGGTTTTAAGGATTTATTTATATGGATATTAATGGTTTAAAATTTTAGAAAGCTTCAAGTTGGTATGGGACACTTTGATTCAAAAATCTCTTTATTAAATGTTTTAAATGATTTTGGAAATGGTTTCTTTTTGAATGGATTCATTATTTCAATATCCTAAAATGTTATATTGTGATTGAAATGTGGAAATGTTTTGTTTACTTTATGCATGTTTTATGTGATACGTTTATGTTATGGTTCTTGGGCATGGTTATGAAAACGGGTAGTTCCGTGATAAACTAAGGGCAGGTGAGCCCGATATAGCTCTCCAATTCATTGGGTAATGTGAAGGAGTGAAATGTTAAGGTTTCTCCGAAGATATTTAGGGAATATACTGTGGTGGGTATTCTAAACGTAACCAAGATGGTTACTCCCTACGTAAGAATTTTATGAATGACTCAAGATACCTTTTATGTCTTATGATTTCTATGATTTATTCATGATTTGATATGCCTATGTTTTATGGGTAATGTATGATTTCATTCTAATGTATATATGAACTCATGTTTACTTTCCATATTTTTATAACTCTTACTGATCTTTTTATGCTCATCCCATGTTTTTGAAATGTTTTTCACAGGTCAAGGGAAAGGTACATGATGTGATGATAGTGTCAAGGATGTGTCAAGAAAGAATCCATTCTTTCTTTTTAAATATGTTTCCTTTGATGGAAAAAAAATGAATACTATCTTTTATGTAACCACTTTGTTTAAATGTGGAATTTAATGCAAGTTTTATGATCTAATTCTCTAAAACTCTAAACCTGAAAAGATACTCAATGTGTAATCTTGTAATAACTCAAGATTAAGTAAGGTTTAAGGCTGGGGACTTATAGTATATCATATATAAATAATCATTAAATTGTTATATTTATTATTTATATACATTATAATCAGGATTATACCTATCCAAACAATGAAGTGTTTGAATAACAAACTGCACCGCAACGTGGAGACAGTAAGCTGAACGTACGCACATATGGTGGCTTTGTCATTTGTAGGATGGATAGAATAATGAATATGGAATTACCATATTTATAATAACATAAAAGTATATAAAATATACTAGAGTTATTATTTTATAATGGAAATCACAAAGAAAAAGTGAGTGGATGAATAATTGAATTTGAAAGTGGTGATGAAATATTTACCTCTTCTTTGGGTTCTTTCTTTTTAATTGATCAAAAGTGCCTCATAGGATGGCTTATAGACCATATAAAGGCCTATAGGTTGATGTTAGGAATGTTGGGATGATATTTTGGAAGGTTTGGACCGAACCAAATGGCTTTGGAGGTTTGAAATAAAGAGAAGGTGAAGTACACTTTTATAAGAGAGCTGAGGGTCACTTTAGGAAAAGATGGAAATAATATATTATAATAAAATCATTTTCTATTTCTACTGGATCCAAAATGAATTATTTAAAGTTTATGGTGGGTATGGGTCTCAAACCTCTCTCCAAATAGGTTTTATATAGGTTTAGGTCATCATATTAACCTTATCATTGACATTTAACTATTTGTTAAATAGTTTGACATTTACCATGTCTCTTTGTATTTTTATATTATATGGTTAATAAACATACTATAACAAGTCAAGATAACCCTATGTGGTCCATTATTAATATATATGACCTTATATATTTACTTTTGATTATCCTTAGTTTTTTAGAAATATTATATCAATTTATAATATAGTATTTGTTTTAAAAACTCATTTATGTCAATTTTGACACTATTTAGTATTTGATTTTTTTTGAAATCCATAGAAACTTTATCACTTCGAATAAAATTTAATTAACCAACCCTAATATTTCATATTAACCTAGAAAATTAGTGTAATTCATTAGAAGTCTCAATTTACATTTTTTTTGGATATTTATAATATCAATTATTTTAATATTTCATTAATATGGTAATTATTGTATCATCATTTTGTCATAAATCAATTAACATATTTAAGGTCTAAAAATTAGAAATAAAATAACATTATGTAGGAAATATTTTTATCTGTATAATTAAGGTTTATAGTCTAATTTATAATGTGTGTAACTCTATATTAAAAATGGTTTAGTTAAAACATTGAATTAAACTCTTTTAACTCTCATTTAAATAAAATAATAATAAATGACCTAATCTAATCCAAGTGTAACAAGAGGATTATATTTTATTTATAAGGTTGTTTTTGGTCGAATTACACTTATCCAATAGAATTAGTACATGTGTTAGGGTAATTATAATGTCATTTTTACCCTTAATTACCCTATTTACTTTTAACTTTGATAAATAAAAGTTAAAACATACTTTTCACCAAATATTATTTTCATCATTTTGAAACAAATTTTACTTAATGACATCATCCGTGACTCTTGAATTTTTGAAATTCAACTAAAAGAAGTGGTAAAATTACATTTTATGCAAATTTTCTAACGTGCCTAGAGGAGGGTAAAAGAGGTTAAAAGATCAATAAAATTTTATACATCTAATTTTATTATAAAAAGAATCCAATTAAATAAATTTAACTAATATAGGTATTATATATCTATTTTTAGTTATAATAAATTTAAATAAAATAAATAATTATTTAACTAAAAATCGGTTTTAAATAATAACGTAATGTTTTTCACTATTAATAAAAAATTTAATGTTTTCAGAAAAATAACAAAAATTCAAACTAAGATAATTTTGATCTTCGAAATTAAAAAATGAAGACTATTTTAAAAAATTAAAATCATATAATTTGAATTTATTTATATAAAATTAATTCCCGTTGTCAAAACCAAAATGCAGGTTTTTAAAAAGTAAAAAGTATCAAAAGATTGACATTTTTTATGTCAAATTTAAATGTGAAATTACTTATAATTACCTAAATTGTATTAAATGATAAAAATATAAAATAATTATACTTCCATACCATTAAAATTAATAATTTATCACTATAAATTATTTCGATTAAAACATTTGTTCACAATTAAAACCTAGAATTTTTCACTATTCATCATAATAGGAATGTTATCAGAAAAGTAAAAAAAATTTATCTAAACTAATTTTTTTGTCCCACTACTAATAAAAAATTTAATATCATTAAATTTAATATATTATAGTTTAAAATAATGGTTTTAAAAAGGGTTCACCATTAAAAGGCGGTAAAATTGCATTTTTTGAAAAATATTTATTTTATCCGAAAAAACGAATTTGTTGTTATATTATGTTTAAGAAACACATAATATAGATTCTAAAATTATATAGTGTATATAAGATTAAATATCTAGTTAATAATATTCATAATTTCTTTTTGAACGGTCAGTTTAGTAAGTTGTGGTTCGCTCGAACTCGATGTTGCGTGTAGCACAAGCTATTGAATTAATATAATGAGATAACATACTATGAAATCAGGGGGTGTTATAGGTGGCATTAAGTCATGTTGGTGGATCTTCTATTTACGAATTTCGTGAATATATTATTTCATGTTCTGTTTGTTTCCTCCTACCCTATACTATAATCTTTTTTATATAGATTAATAATTTTTGAAAATATCTTATGTGTTTGGACATATCCTTCCAACTCACTGTACATGTAAATTCATGTACGCAAACCCAAATGGGAATTGGTTGTTAATGTGTGTAGGAATTTTTCAATGTGTGTGTGTTAATCACACTATATACATTCTAATTTTTAATGCATGATTTATAATTTTCTTATTTCAAAACAAATAGGCATGAGTTCTTTCTACTTTGTGAAAACTAGTGAGGAATGTAAGGCTCTATCCAATAGCATTGCGAAAACCAGTATCATCAGAATGAAACATGGGAATGTTAAATAATTATTGAATTCCCATGAAACAACTCTTCTTCTTCACATAGGATTATCATGAGAGAAGTCATGTCCTTCACGCTGGCAATATCGGTGTGGAAGCTATGACTTATGTGAACCAGAGCATTTCCATGGCTCTGTTTCTCTCTCAATATACTCTCAGTAGTGAAATAAAACTCATACCCCAAATAATTGAAAGCAATGAACACTTCCCATTTATGAGATTCTTTATTTGGTCATTGAGTTCGCTCTTTCATGAAATAAAATGTGAGTTAACAAGTCATAGAATTATTACAATGCTACAGATGCCATGAGTGAATGTGGTGAATGAGGCACTAGCAATGGGTGAATACGATGAATGGGGAAGAAGCTAAATGACCACCTACAACTATTAAATTTGTTAAAAATAGATTCCTTAACCTAGGGAGGAAAGAATGATGGTAAATTCATATATAAATCGGAGCACTGGTGGTGGGGTAGAGGGATTGAGGTGCCAACGATGGGATGGTGTATACCAATTGTGGGATTAGAGGTGATTCAAATCTAAATATGCATGTGTGTGTTGTTATTTAGTACCCAAATTATTTAAAAAAATATGCAGGTATATTGGTAGTGATTATTTTAATATAATCTATCCTACTGGTATGTATTTTAAACAATCTTCACCATAGGTTACCTTGTACTGGACAACGGGTGAATGATGTGGGAGAGTTTGAGTTTCCACGTGTTGTTTGATTTGTTATTTATAAATTTTGTAAATATATTTTGACCCATTATATTTATATCCTCTTACACTTTACTGTAATATTTGTTAATATAGCTTAACCATTTCCATGGATTTGTTTCTCTCTCAATACAATCTTTCAAGTATAATAAAACTCATACACCAAATGCGGAAGATGTTGAGTATTTATAGGGGAACCACTAACAAGAAATTCGTACACAAACTCTTTTTTGAGAATATGGACAAACACCATAAAAAATGATATATTCTTGTATGATACATTTATTCAGTTTGGTTTTTATTTTATCATGAAAACTATTTTTCATGAGATTTAAATCTTAATGGATTCAATAGAATTATCAAATAAAACTCAGAAGCCTGGTTGGAGAAAATAGATGTCTAGGCATGGACATCTCACTGAGTAGGTGCTCTCGGGTTGGATCAGGGAAATAGATTATGTGAAGAAAATATTAGATGACAATTTATAAATTATTGAATAATCAGATTGTTGGGAGAAATATTTCATAAGGTTGAGACGATCAGACAGTCCTAATAATAAACAGATAGATCGCACGATTGAGGCCATTCTGGAGCTATAATAACCCACTAAAATGTGTTCCCACATCAAAATTATAGACTATTTGACCTCTCATTTATTATAAAAGGACCATATTATTTTACTTTGAATTTGGTACTAGAAACATATATTGCCTCCTAAAACCATCCCGTTTCGTGCTCTTGTCCTCTCACCTTCTATTCTATGACCCCCACACGGTGGTACCTATGCTTATAAATTCACTCACTATGGGATTAGTATCCACCGTGTTGTTCAACCTCCCAATTATTTCTAGCTAGTGGTGACTGACCTAAAAATAAATATTTACTAGAATAAATATTTAACACATTTAAAGAGATTGTAAAATTAACCCCTACCTTGCACATTCCTTCAGTCAAGGGTACATTTAACCTCCTGTATAAAGACATTAGTATGTTATTAAATTATACCATAACCATATTAATATTTATGATATCATACATGATTCATTTATTCCTTTATACTACCCATTTAATAATAATTTCCATGTCAAATTAACATTTCAGGTAATAAACGCTTTCTTTGTCGTACAAGTTTTAACTTGTTAATCTTGATTGTATCACATAGATCATGATTTAAATACATCCAGACTATAAAACATGATTTATATATGATATATATTTAGAATATAAATAGTTATAATAGAAATATATATGAAATTGAAAACACCGTTTATGGAGACGGTAGGTCGTATGTACGGATTAACATTGTTTTCGTTTTCGTATCGTATTGAACAGAACTAAGTGAATAAGATATATGTACGTATGTACATATATATATATATGCATTAGAATTATTATTTCATATATTAGATACTTATTAATGATATATTTTTTATAGTCATCATTGAATGGTGAACGTGGAAATGAATCTCATTGCACCGTGGAGATGGTAATCCGTACGTACGCACGAGAGACAATATCGTTATATTGATGGATAAATCATATGTAATTGGATGGTATATCATATATACATAATAATTAAAATGTTATATTTATCATTTACATTAGTTATACTCATTATCATACCCATCCAGACAATGAAGTGATTGAATAACAAACTACACTGCAACGTGGAGACGGTAAGCCGTACGTATGCACATATGGTGGCTTTGTCATTTGTAGGATGGGTAGAATAAAAAACATGATTATACCATATTTATAATAACATAACATTATATAGAATATACATGACTTATTATTTTATAATGGAAACAACGAAGAAAATGGATGTGGATGAAGAAAAGAATTTGAAAGTGGTGATGAAATATTTACTTCTTCTTCAGGTTCTTACTTTTGATTTTATCGAAAGGGCCCCATAAGATGGCTTCCTGGCCAATAAAATTCCACTAGGATGAAGGTAAGAAGGTTGGGATGATATTTTGGCAGGTTTTGGAATATCCCAATGGCTTTGGAGGTTTGAAATCAAGAGAAGGTGAAGTACCCTTTTATAAGAGAGTTGAGGGTCACTTTAGGAAAAGATGGAAATAATATTTTATAATAAAATCATTTTCGATTTATAATGGATAAAAAATGAAATTTAAAGTCTAAGGTTGGTATCGGTCTCAAAAATCCCAAAAAATAGGTTTTATATTGGTTTAGGTCATCATATTAACCTTATCTTTTACATTTAACTCATAGTTAAATAGTTTGACATTTACCATCTATCTTTGTATTTTTATATTATATGGTTAATAAACATACTATAACTAGTCAATATAACCCGATGTGGCCCATTATTAATATATATAACCTTATATAAGTTCTTTGGATGATCCTTATATTTTTAGGAATATTATATAAATTAATAATATAGTATTTGTTTCAAAAACTCATTTATGTCAATTTTGACACAATCTAGTATTTTATTTTTTTGAAAGCCATAAAAACTTTATCACTTCGAATAAAATTTATTTAACCAAACCTAACATGTCATATTAACCCTGAAAATTAGTTTAATTCATCAGAAGTCTAAATTTATATTTATTTGGATATTTATAATATCAATTTTTTTAATGTTTCATTAATATGGTAATTACTGTATCATCGTTTTGTCATAAATCAATTACAATATTTAATGTCTAAAAATTATAAATAAAATACCATTATGTAGGAACTATTTTTATATTTCTAATTAATCGTCATAGTCTAATTTATATTGTGTGTAACTCTATATTAAAATGGTTTAGTTATTAAACATTGAATTTAACTCTTTTAACTCTTCTTGAAATAAAATAATAATAAATGTCCTAATATAATCCATGTGGTCCAAAGAGGATCATATTTTATTTATTAGGTTGTTTTCGGGCATATTAAAATTATCAAATAGAATCATGACATGTGTTAGGGTAATTATAATATAATTTTTACCCGTAATTACTGTATTTACTTTTAACTGTAGTAAATAAAAGTGAAAAGTTATTTTTCACCAAAAAATATTTTCATCATTTTGAACCAAATTTTAGTTAATGAAATCATCAGTGTCTCTCGAATTTTTTAAATTCAACTAACAGAAGTGATAAAATTAGATTTTGTGCAAATTTTCTAACGTGCCTAGAGGTGGGTAAAAGATATAAAAGATCAATAAAATTTTATACATCTAATTTAATTATAAAAAGACTCCAATTAATTAAATTTTACTAATATAGGTATTATATATCTATTTTTACTTAAAATAAATTTAAATAAAATAAATAATTAATTAAATAAAAATTGGTTTATATTAATAACACAATGTTTTTCACTGTTAATAAAAAATAGAATATTTTCAGAAAAATACCCAAAATTCAAAAAATGCTAATTTTGATCTTCCAAATTCAAAAATTAAGACTATTTTAACAAATTAAAAACATATAAGTTTCATTTATTAATTTAAAATTAATTCTCGTTGTCAAAACCAAAATGAGGGATTTTAAAAAATAAAAACTATCAAAATATTGACATGTGTTTATGTCAAATTTAAATGTGAAATTACTTTCAATGACCTAAATTGTATTAAATGATAAAAATATTATTTAATTAAACTTCCAAACCATTCAAATGCATAATTTATCACTATAAATCATTTCAATTAATAATTTTTTTTTTCAATTAAAACATAGTATTTTTCAGTATTAATCAAAATAAGAAACTTATCAGAAAAGTACAAAAAATTTATCTAAACTATTTTTTTTGTACTACCTCAATAGAAAACTTTAATTTCATTATATTGAATATATAAAAGTTTTACATATTGGTTTTACAAAGGGTTCACTATTAAAAGGTGGTAAAATTGCCTTTTTTGAAAAATATATATTTTCTCCGAAGAAAATGAATTTGTTGTTATAATATGTTTAAGAAATACATAATATAGATTTTAAAATTATATAGTGTATATAAGATTCAAAATGTAGTTAATACTATTCATAATGGATTTTTGAACGGTTAGTTTGGTATGTTGTTTTGCGCTCGAACTCGGTGTTGCATGCAGCCCAAGCTATTGAATTAATTTAAAGAGATAACATACTATGAAATCTTGGGGTGTTATAGGTGGAGGTATTTCATGTTGGTGGATCTTTTGTTTAAGGATTTCTTGAATATATTATTCCATTTTCCCTTTGTTTCCTCCTACCCTATACAATAATATTTTTCATATAGATTAATGCTTTTCAAATATGAACTAGATATTATATTCTATCTCATCCTCCCCCCATCATTTTCTTGTATTTGTCCTATGGAAAATTTTTTCCTCAATCGATGTTCATATTCTTTGTGATCCCGCAACATGCATGGGATGATGGTGGTTCCACAAGGCTGGTGGCATTTCTTTGGTTTCATGAGAACAGTGAAGTGGTGTTGTAGCAGACTCCACCAAGATCCTCCTTCATCTGGGATTCGAAGTGGCCGGATTATCCCCAAAATGGATTTATAAGGGTCTGATCTTCCACCTAGGATGATACATGACATTAAAGTGATTTAGTAGTGGAAATTGTATCAATGTTAAGCTTCCATGGCAGTAGAGATGGTGATCTATGGCCTTATAACAGTGTTTGAGTCATTGTGGTGTAGTTGTGAGTGGTGGAGGATGAAATCTCTATGTTTACAATGCAATAGGGACTGGAGGAAATCATGGTGATGTCATCCGGGTTAAAAATGAACATTTAATCTATTATGTTCTCCCATATCGAAATGAAAAATGGGGACATAATGGTTTTTTATTCAAGGCATTTACTTGGCCTTAGGAATACGTCCATTAGTAACACCCCACAACATCAACCTGAACAAACATATACTTCTCACATGACTACACATTTAGTTTCCTTTCCCCAACGATGTCTATCTCTCCTTTCTAGAACTCGTTTCACATCTCATTAGCCTGGCCAGTTAAAATAATAATCAGTAATTCTAAAAAATCATAAATACCAATGCATTATATATATATATATATTTCCATCAAATTCAATATTCAATTTCGTTTAATTTGAAAAAAATAATTTAACTATCACGTAGTTTCATGAGATTTAATGTAGACACCCTCTACTCTAAATCCAATCACCTCATGTCGGTTTGGCCAGATAATATAACAATCATGAAGTCTAAATGACATTCCAAAATATAGATACATCATTCTAATCAATTTAAATCATCTTAAACATTTCAATTGAAATTTCCGAAAAAAAAATTAAAATTCATGTCTATATTCATTAAAAATACATTTAAAATTATTGAAAATTTATAAAGGCATGGGAGAGGAATCCCCACCCCCTTGATGTACTAGATTTAATGATGGATATCGCAGATCAAGATTTTATGTCCTCATGCTACATTGGTTGGTTCAAATAATTATCATGACTTATAAATAAAATTCAAAATAAAAATACATTCTATGGTATCAATTTAAATTAACTTCAATGTTTTAGTTTTAATTTCCCAAAATTTGAAAAAATAAAAAATTTCATGCTCATAGTTTTTAAAAATCCATATAAAATCATTGAAAATTGATAGAGGAATGGGAGGGGAATCCCAAATGCCTCCATGCACATTATTTAATGAGCTATCTCCTAGATCAAGCTTTGTTCACCTCATGTTTTCATAGCTGGTTTAAATAATAATCACAATGTATATATAGATTTCAAAATAAAAAGAAATTATTTTTTATCAATTTAAACCATCTTTAATGTTTCAGTTATAATTTCCCACAATTTTATAAAAAAATTAATTCTTGTTCATATTCATTAAAAATAAATTTAAATTCATTGAAAATTTGTTAAGGTGTGGGAGGGAATCCCAAATGCCTCTATGCACGTGATTTAATGCTGGCTCTCCTAGAATGAGATCAGTTCAAATCATGGTGGCTCAACTAGTTTGAATAATAATAATGAAGTATAAATAAAATTTTAAATAGAAATAAATTGCTTTTTTATCAATTTAAGTCAACATAAATCTATAAGTGTAAATTTCCCATAATTTGATTAAAAATAAATTTCCTATTCAAATTCACTAAAAATAAATTTAAAATCACTATAAATTTCTAAAGGTGTGGGAGGGGAATCCCAAATTCCAAAAATCATTGGATTTAATTTAGGCTCTCCCAGTTCGATCTCAGTTCACCTCATATTGAATTGGATGGTTTAAATAATAATCATGCAGTCTAAATAAAATTCCTAATACAAATACATCATTTTTTTCATTTTAAATCAACTACAATTTTTTAGTTATAATTTCCTATAATTTCATAAAATGAAGAATTCCATGTTTATATTCATTAAAATCAATGTAAAATAATGTAAAATTTAAAATGTCATATGAGGGGTGTTACAAATGCCTTGATGTATGAGATTTAATGATTACTCTCCAGACTTAGGCTTGGATCACCTCGTTTTTTCTTGGCTGGTTTACATAATAATCATGTGGCCTAAATAAAATTTCAAATACAAATAAATCATTCTTATATATTTAAATCAACTTCACCATTTTAGTTTCAATTATTTTAATTTTATAAAAAATAATTTAATGTTCATTCACATTCATTAAAAATCAATTTAAAATAATTGAAATTTGTAAAAGGAGTGGAAGTAGCATAAAAAACGCCTCCAAGAATGAGACTTAATTCTAGATCTCCTGGTTTGAGCTCGGTTCACCATGTGTTGGATGATTATAATTTATGTCAGAAAAAATATATTATGCCTCCATGAATGGGATTTAGTGATAGCTATCCTAGCATGATCTCGCGTCACTGCATGTCAGCTAATTATAATTTGTGTAAGAAAATTTTTAGTATTCATTAGATAAAAAAACATTTATATTATTTTGACTAGTATAATAATAAGATTTTTAATCATTTAGTTTTCTTATTGGAAGAGGTAATAAGAGTTACTTTTATGATTTTTAGAATGTAACAAATTATAGAAGAAGGTTGTGTAAGAAAAAACTAGAACATTGACATTTAACAGGTCTCAATAGGTGGAATACTCTCTTAGTGTTACCAACCATTTTCAACAAAATGAGACTACCTTCGTAGATAGTATAAAGATCTAGTTAAGTGCTTTAAAACATGTACAATAAATTGAATATAGTGCATTGTAAGTGAAAAGGTACTTCCCACTTTTTGTATCCACATTTAAAAGGAATAATTTCTAGTGGTTGGGTGGTCTGGATCATTTCCTGATAATTCTAATGAATTGAAACTCTTACAGAGTAGCAATCCTTTTAAAAATTTAATGTGCCTATATTTAATAGTTTAATATTATTATATGTGATATAGAAAATTGAATAAGATAATAGATATCCAAACAGGTGAAATAGGTAAATGTATAAAATGTACAATCAGATTAAATATTGTACAACACTTATTCACCCCTATCAGTTTTAGGCCTATCCCAAACTGGTCCTTTCACATGTATTGAGGAAAGGTTCACCTCTGTTATAGTCTCTTTATGAATGCTATTAACTATTGAATACTTGAGTTTCTTTATTAAATAATCAATGAAGATTAATTTTGGTGAATATTCAGTTACCTTGGACCAAAAGTCTATATCTATAATGACCATGATGAAAAGGAAAAGAAAAGAGAGGAAAATGTTAAAGAAGTTGTCACACATATATAGATAATAGGAATTCATTATTTCCTTATTCCTTAATTAAAATGAATACATATCAGGCATGTGATGTAATTATAATGTGGATCAAGTTTCCATATAGAATATGTATAACCTTCCAACCTCTAGTGATCAATAGTTACATGTTATTACATTTATAAACATTCATGAAGAGGAAAATGTTAACACAAGTGGTGATGATGATCAATATACAACTTCTAGTTAATTATCAACTGATTGATTAAGATTTATTATTCATAGAATTTATGTATAAAGGGAGTCCATTGTTTGTGGATTCTTTAAATGTATACAGGAAGATATCACCCAGTTGGAAGAAGAAGCTGATGTTTGGGAGAAGTGCTCACAAAAAAAAATTCTTGAGTGTCTAAAGATCCCCAGACTGGTTAGAACCATTGAAGAAACAAAGAGGGAAATTTAAATATGTTTCTAAAAACTTCTCAAATAAGTTTAAGTGAAAGAGGGAGTCAAAAATACTTTAGAATAACTATCCATTCACTTGAAGAGGTATTAAAAAATAGCACTGATATCATGGTTTTATAATTGGAAGAAATATCCATTAAGATCAAGGAACATGACTCATCAATTCAGAACAAAGTTAAGATACATGAAGATAATATTTGAAGAATAAGAAATGCATGTGATGAGAATATTAGTATGATTGAGGATCAAAAAATCATCCAAAATATAAAATATCTATAATTGATAGCTCAGTTGGCCAATCTTGAGAAGACACATATTGACACTTAAAAAATGAAGGAGATGATTGCTAATGGAACTCAATGTTCATATGAGGATTAATAGGTTAAAATTCCAACAACATGTGACAAGAAGGATATGAATCCATTAAATGATCTATCACAAGTATCTATGATGAATCAGGTACCATCCATATCATCTTGTATTATTTTATCTAATTATTTTATCTTGAATAATTGATATTTTAAAACAAAATATGAACAAGTATGGATGAATAATGATGATAATAAACCTATCATTATGAATAATTTGGATAGTAAATAAGTTTTTTAATTTGTTTCCCCATATAGAGAACAAAAAATCACGAAGAATACCCGACAATCTGATATATAAGATATCAAGAAATCATTATTTGTGGTTCAATGATGGTGTTTTGTTATATTTGGTTATTGTGCGTTAAATTGTTTGTGAAATACTCAAAATAAAAAAAAAGGAATACTATCTCAAGGAGGAGAAATCCATGGAAAAAGAAGAACCATCTATAGGTCCAGAATAATAACTATACTAAAAACAGATTTGCAATGCTTGATAACATTAGAGATGTATAATAGTAGTGGTCACATGGGTGGTACTCAATCATCCCAACATGTAACCAAATATTAAAAGAAAATAATATTTAAAAATATAACATGGAATGATGAAGAAACCTTGGGAATAAATCAGAAGAATATCATGAACATAAATCCTCCTAGGAAGGTACCAATGAAGAATGGTGAGAAATCCATGGATTATAAATCAATGAATTTGTAGCACAATGATTCCAAAAGAAATACTATGAGGGATGTCAATATAAAGAACCCATGTGGAAGAATTAAACCTGAGCCGATAGTTCCTAATGACATATTGGTTAACTAGCCTAATAACTTGGGAATAATAAGAAAAATTTATGATTTCCAAGATAAAGATATTGAAAAATATTAAACAAAAGGTCCCATATGATGAATACAAATTGAACGAGGGTTTTTCTAGAAAATTCAACTCATGTGTTAAAGAAGTTCTATATGAGAGATGCAAGAAATTTGGTCGCTTTGAGAATGGTTGATTAATATTACTACCAGAACAAGAAACATTCACCAAGAGGTGTAATCATGTATCATACATGACGGCTATTATGAATAAAAATTCACCACACAAAGAAGAAGTGAATGTGAAGAGATCCTAGTTTCCTTAACATAAATTAGAAAAAAGGTTCAGATTTGCAAGCATGAAGATTGTACAAAAAGGAGAAACTTGTTTTAAAGCATCATCCCAACCTTTATATTCATATTAAATTATAATGTAGGATCCACATTATTCTCATGTTTTTTGTGAATTTTAGTTATTCATATAATGTAGGTAATTTTTGGTGAAACAAGTTCTTAGGGGGAGAACCTAAGAAGTAGTAGGTGCTGTCAAATAATGATAGCTAATCTGAAGAAGTTGCTAAACATGAATGATTACTCAATTGATATTTAAATAAAATTATGACTGAGGTTTATCCTTGATAGAGTTAAATAATGTGATTTACTATTAATGTATTTCCTAGATAAAGAATATTCCATATTGTTTTGATGTTATTTCTTTGTATTCTGAAGAAAAAATGTTCAAGAAAATCATCCTTGGTG
This sequence comes from Viscum album, assembly GCA_963277665.1. Lineage (NCBI taxonomy): Eukaryota > Viridiplantae > Streptophyta > Magnoliopsida > Santalales > Viscaceae > Viscum > Viscum album. The sequence goes on along the minus strand of OY728151.1, from coordinate 1,585,582,749 downwards.
AAGTTGTGATAGTTTTCCAATACAGACTATCAAAAGTTGAAGACTCATTTTGGTGTATTCTCTATAGTTAATTTTCTATAAATCAAATTATTATGAGATCAGATAGTATGTATAAATTTAGAAATATTTCCCCTGAGGGGATAAAAATGAAGAAGCTTCCAGAATTATTATTTCAATTAATATAAAATCTGATTATTTTCGAAATTGAATGAAGAACGATGTATTGGAAAAGATATTACTCTCTTAGTCTCTCATCCATGTCATCAACAATAAATTTTTGTTAAGGTGGAGTAATTAAATTATTCAATGGAATAAGAAATGTGGAAGTCCCCTAAGTTCTCTTATCCTACCCATTTCACCTGAATATTTCTGATCTATTTATTAAAGTGAGTGCATGAGTTTCAGGTTGACGGTTCTTAAAAAGATTAATATCATATTTAGTAATTTCATACTATAATGAATGCGAATAATTATTGAATAAACATATTTGAGTTCTCATTTCTTAATGTTCCCTGATCAGTTGGTAATGGGAAACATTGTTTTCTAAATCAAATACTCTAGTTTCTATACCGATCACAAATAATGTAGAATTTGAGTAAAATGATGGATGGATCGTTTCTTAAGTTTGGAATGATAACCTTTTTCCTATGAACATTTTTTTCTTGTCAATAAAGGGGATAGAATGTTAAATGAATGTTTCAAAGGTAAAGAGGATAGATATGATAATAGTTCCACAGACTGAAACATTCATTTGGAAAGAACATTGATGGTATTTCCAAAAAATACTGTCATGACCCCCTCCCCACAAGGTGTACCCCTACTAGGACAACAATGTGATAAGTGAGATAATGACCCCTGAGTCCGGCCTCTAGTAGGCCACAGGTTGGTAACTGGCACCGAGGGTATAGTAAACACACAAATGGGAGGCATTACCCTTCAAGAGAAAACTTGCGAAAGAGATAGATAAGATAGAAAACAATAAACTCAAAGACATGACTGAAATATAAAAGAAAAACCATGTACACATATGTAATGTCATGAAAAGTTACTAAAAACAAAAGGAAAAACTACACGTACCAAATTAAAGTAAAATCAATAGCAACCATAAAGCTCGAAGAACTACTTCAACCCCATGCTAGTAGTTAACAGACCAATCTCCAAACTACTCCAAGTGTCACAGAAAATAGTTTATATATTCATAGGTTTAGTATGACAGTATACTATGTAGGATCCTCCCTGGAGCCTCTCATGTAAATGTAAAAAAATCTTGCTACATCACAGTGAACAAAAAGTGAACTAACTCATCACCTAAATAGGTATACTAAGATCCCAACTTCACTATGGATACTATTACCAAGTATCACATACAAGAGTGTATAATATAATAAATAACATCTAGGGTTCCCCGCTACCACATCCCACTGGTTTGCTGGTTTTCCCCAACGTCACATGTCCTAAGAATCTCTCTCCAAAAAGGTTTTCCCACAGACACCTAGGCATAACCCCAAAACACGCACCTTAGGAAACAAAACCACCATGTCCACATATAAAAAGTTACCAAGTAGTTTCTGAGATCCCCCACAGCTCACATAACGTGTATCATATATCAAGTATTAATCCTCAATCCATTATAGCCCATCCACCGAGTAAGGATCCCCAAGCCATTACATCCTATACACGTGACACCTATAATATTCAATAGAAAACTATATCAAAAATATATGTGTGGGAATAAACACAAGCCATTACAACCCTCTACAAACATATATGGGGAAAACTATCCAATGTTCCTATTAGAACTTGTAAATACCAAGAGAAGAGAGCAGGGCCAAAGGGGATAGGCAGCTATCCAGCATCCCATCTTAATGTTGGGGAAAACACCTCCCATGGCTCATAATCCTTATACTGTCAGTTTCCAAAACTGATGGGGTGGGTTAGCTAATGGAAATAGAAATCTACAGAATATACTATATCTCACAACCACAGTATGGGAATAAACTAGTCCAAGACACAACTACAACTAACTTCTCTCAGACTCCCAGCTTCCACTTCTAAGGCTACGTATCCTATATGCACATAATCATTTAAATATATTTATTATATTACATAAATCCATTTTTATCTGATTCATTTTACATTAATTAATTATTTAAACATTAATTAACCATTAATAATTACACATAATATTTCATTAGCATCACACACAAATTCCACTATTCCATTAAATTGCAACTTCAACATTGCGTCCCAGCAAGCTCTAACCCCATGGGTTAACATCATTTATTAAATCATTTATTAAAAGTATTATTACGTTCCCATATTCCAAGGAATTATAGATAAACATTCTAATATACTAAACATAAGGGGGCTCAACATGGTCTGTAATTGAACTACCCATCATGTCCATTCCACCTATAGCAAGAGCATAGAACCATCATCCCTTGAGAAGCTATACATGGAAAGCACATGGCATACCCCATGAATATTCACCCCTTTTGGAAGGAGGGGAAGAAAACCAGCTACCTTGAGTAGTGGAAAATTTAATGAAGATAAACAACCAGCAAGAATCAGCAAGAATCCAAACATTCACATCCAACCCATTTCATCATCTCTTATGTCCTCCTTAACACCCACATGTATAAATGTATGAATATGTCCACTATTTTTTTCAACTTCTTCCACAACCAAAGGGCCTCCCTTCCCCCACATATCACAACATCCATCTAGGCCCACATCACAACACAAGCAGCAGGAAAACCGTCATCATATTGACTAGGCTGTTTTACCTTAAACAAGGCATCTAACCTTCAAAGGCAATGATCTCTCACAACTCTAAGAATAAGGCTATTGGACATTTCAAGCAGGAAGGTATCTTAGAACCGTATGATGCATTATATTTTTATCAAATATCCGGTTATTTAATACATTTGGAACTAAGAAATTTATTATTTTTAGATTACAACTATGGGTAACCTAATTAGAAAGCAATCATAGCTATCAAAAATTGATTAAAGAATATTACTACATCAATTTGATTAACATGAAATTAAAAAAATAACTAGATTCATTTGCATGGATATTTATCTTTATCCAAATAATTATTAATTAATTTCAGGTTTAAAATTCTTTACCAATATCCATCAATAAAAAAAATCTAGACAAAGAAAACATAGATATCACATTATCTATCAAAACAAGAGGCAATAACATGCGATCAATATCAATTTATCTATCAGGTTCAAATATTTCTTATGTCAATTCGATTTTGATCCAATGAGGTAAAACATGCTAACACTACATTTTCATGTAAAGGAAAAGAGAGACCACAAATCCTCTACCTCAAAAGCATATTTCCATTATTTATATGATAATAGGCCATCAAAACTGATCATGATCACCTCTCTTGGAGGACTGCATCCACCCGAAGATGCAGGGGAACCACCACACCAGCCAACAACCAAGAAAAGTCTATTAGGAACATGGAGATAACATTCCACAATAGGGAATGGAGAAATAGAAGGAGATGAACCGCAAGGAATAATGAAAAATTATACCTTATATGGATGATTTCTGGACACTGCTTGGTTGCACCAAAACAGGGGGTGCACATACAGAAAGAAGAACATCAAGGGAAACCAGTCCAAGGAGTAATGATTGATTGCACAAATACGATTGGATGTAAGGAAAGTATTGAGAATCTCACATAAGAGAACAAGGAGGAATAATAAGGGACGAAGACATCTCATCCCTCTAGAAGATTTAACAGAGCAGTTGCTTAAGATATACTGAATTTTCCATTAAAATAGGGTCTCATTAAACTATGAAGTTTAACCATGTAAAGGAATCCCTAACCTTAGAAAAATTAATATAGGAGTTATGGGATTTGAGTCGGCCTTAAATCCATTAAAAGAAGGATTTTTATTCCTTTTTTATCAAATAAAACATTAAATTGGTGAATCGGGAAAAATCTGGAAATTTGGAAAAGGAAATATGAAATAGTATCTGTGAGAAATTAATAATTAGACAATAACTATGAGAAAATATCTCTAAGATAGTAACAGTGACATAGTAACTATGACACCATTTCTATGAAACCGTATCTAGGACCCATTTCCATGACAACATTTCTGTGACACCATTTCAGTGACTCCATTTCTGTGACACTGCTTTTGTGACACTGTTTTTGTGATGACGTTTCTGTGACACCGTTTGGGAATTTGGAAAAGGAAAAGTGACACTGTTTCATGAAACAATTTTGAATTTTGGGAAAGGAAAAGTGACACAGTTTCATGAAACATATTGGGATTTTGGAAAAGGAAAAGTGATGATGTTTTATGAAATAGTTTGGAATTTTGGAAAAGGAAATGTGACACAGTTTTGTCGAATAGTTTTGAATTTTTTCAAGGGAATAGTGACACCATTTCATGAAATAGTTTAGAAATTTGGCAAAGGAAAAGTGACATTGTTTCATGAAAAAGATTGTAAAATTATAAAAGTGATGTGTATAAGTCACCTTGACCTCCATGAACACCCAAAACAATAGATTTTAGCAAGGAATGTACCTAATAGGTCTGGAACATTACATAAGATTCCTCTCAAAACATTCTCATCCCCAATAATCCAAAACCAACCCAAAAGAAAAAAGAACAGGGGTCTGAACAACAAAGAATCTAGATACCTCTCAAAATAGAGCAATCCACAAGAAGAAACAAAAGAAATCCGTCTTATAAATTGTAACGGTCTATAACCAAAAAGAAAAAACATTTACATGAAAAGTGTTAAACATCAAACAACTCAGGGTACTGATCACATATCAATGACTAACATTCCCATGTAATCTCTTCCACACCACCGTGTGGCCACAAGACATGAATCAAGGGGATATAACACCCGCACTACACCTTCCCATTATGGTCTGGGATTTCAATAGCCCACTTATCGAAGGTTGCATCCTCATCAACATTGATATCTCCCCAATCGATGACGTGAGATTCATCATGAATATAATGATTGATCTACGACACATGAAAAACATTGTGTATCCTGATCATCTATGGGGGAAGTGCTACTCGATACACCTCAACTCCAACATGAGCCAACTCCTCGAATGGACCAACAAACTAGGGAGAAAAATTACTACCATGACCAAAAATTCTATGCCCATCATGTGGAGTCACCTTAAGAAACACGTGATCCCCAACATAAAACTCAAAAATCCTCCTCCATTGATCGACATATGATTTCTGATGATCCTACACTGTCTTCATCCTCCCATGAATCACATGAACCGTCTCTGTCGTATTCTACACTAGGTCTGGTCCGAGAATTGCTGACTCATCAACCCTAGTCTAGCACAATGGATAATGTAATGGTTTTCCATACAAGGCTTCAAATGACACCATACTGATGTTGGAGTAAATACTATTATTTTCATATAACTCCACTAAGTCTAAGTTCCTCATCCACAAACCTCCAAAATCTAAGACACAAGAGCGCAACATGTCTTCAAGAACCTAGATAGTCCGCTCTGTCTAACCATCTATCTGCGGATTAAAATCAGTGATAAGGCATATCTGAGAACCAAAAACATGCTGGAGACCTCACCACAAACTATAGATAAAATGAGGATCATGATCAGAAATGATCATCCTAGAGACTCCGTGGAGTCTCACCATCACCTCTAGATACACCCTCAACAAAACTCCCCCTGATCTAGACTCCTTAATCACTATAAAGTTGGATGATTTTATTAAACAATCAAATACCACCAAAATAGTGTCATGAGATCACCAAAATCAAGGTAAACCAGTAACAAAGTCCCTTGATATGTTCTCCCACTTCCACTAAGGAATATGTAATGGCTGGAGAAAACCACCAGGGACACGGTGCTCGACCATCACCTTCCAGCATACCAAACATCAAGACACTGACTCTGCAACTTCACGCTTCATCCCAGACCACCAAAATTGACTCCTCAAACCTTATTAAATCTTTTCATGCCAGGATGCACCGATAAAGACAAACTATTGAACTCTCTAAGAACTATCTAATGCATCAACAATGTTCCAAATAGTCTTCTGTGATATAACACTCGGTGTTGTTCATCTTCAAACCAACCATCAGGGGCCTCACCATAAACAAATCAGTCTCTCCAGACCTCCACCTCTTGATCCCCCAGATGGGACTCTTCCCCCAACTTCAGTAGATATGACTGCACCATCATTTGAAAAAGACAACCTCTATTCCCAGCTTCTCCCATATCGAGTTGTAATGGTAAATGTTCATCCACCACTTTTCAAGATTCAACATATTCATGAAATTCATCACAACACAACTACCTTATTAGCGTATGAGATAGAAAATTCCCCATTCTATTGGTATATGATATTTTGAAGTCGAATTCTTGGAAGAACTCCATCAACCAATACTGTCGCATGTTCAAGTCACACTAGGATATAACATACCTCATGATCATATGATCGGTGAAAAACACAAGGAGATCTCCAATGAGGTAATATATACACAACTTTAGAGAAAGAACCACTTTAAACAACTCATGATCATGGGTGTAATAGTTACGTTCATGGGTAAGTAACTATTGAGACCCATTACAAACAACTAATCTCTACAACATTCGAACACAGCCTCACCCCAGATGTGAAGCATCATAGAAAACATAAAAATAAACTCCCTTATCTAGAAGAAAAAGAACTATAGAACATACCAACATCTCCTTCAGATACATTAAATATTTCTTACACTGATCAATCCACATGAACACATGATACTTCCTATTCAATTATGTTAGAGGATTTACAACCTGAGAGAAATTGGCAACAATCCTCATGTACTAGCCTGGAAGACCGGGGAAACATTGCACCACTTCCACTTTAATGGGGGTACCCATGAAAAAAATACTTATATCTTCGATGTATCCATAGATAATCCTTAATGGGAAACCATATTCCTCATGAAATAAATTTATCAAGCCCCAAACTCACACTTTGACAACTTCCCAAACAGTTGTTGTTGATGAAGAACTCCCACAATAGTGTGCAGATGCTCTTCATGCTCCTCAACAGATGTGGAGTACACAAATATGTCATCGATGAAAACCACCATGAACAAATCCAGGAACTTGAAGAACACAGTGTTCATCAATCCTATGAATACCGTTGTATAATTCAACGCATCGAACGACATTTCAATGAACTCGTAATGCCCATGACGAAAAAGGAAAGAAGTCTTTGGGATAAACACATCCTTCACATGCATATGATGATATCATAACCACAATTCAATTTTCTAGAACCAAATTTCTCTCTTCATTTGATCGAATAAATCATAAATCTATGGAATAGGATAGTGATTCTTCACTATCACATTTTTTATGCGATCATAATCAATACCCAACCACAAAGTACTATCATCCCTCTTCAAAAAAAAAACGTGAACCCCACTTTGATACACATAGCCTAAAAAACCACATTGTAATAGACCATAAAGGTATATAGGTAGCTCTCATAACTCATATGTGGCCATCCAATATAGATACATAGATATAGGAGATGCTCATCGCTACAGCTCAATCCCAAACTTCATCTCTCGTCAAGGGGGTAATGCTACAACCTATTATGGAAAGACATGGTACTCTTATACGACCCTGGGAAACACCATCTTCTAAACCACTGACAAACTCAAATTCATCTAATCCATCATGGATGATAAAGACGAAACATGCCACTGACCCATCTAAGGGTCTCGCTCTACAACAAACACCACTGGCTCCCCATCAGCATCGAAGAACACTACCAACCTCTTAAAGATATCCACAAGATCTTGAACTGAATAAAACCCATAAAAACCAAGGATTACATCATATTTTTGTATAAATAATCATATGCAATCTCAAAAATATTGGTGTTTCCCCAACACTGGCTCACAATCTCTACATACATCAACCAAGTCTGCTCGACCTCCAACTGGCATAGTCAATGCCAAGGGCACTAGAAGCCTCTCTACATTAATTCCCAAGGCATGGAAAAGGGAAGGTGATGTGAAGGATTATTATTGTACTGAATCAAATAAGGCATAAAACCAAGTTGAAAACAAGAAAATTGTACCTCGAACGACATCTGGTTCTCCTGGTGCTAGCAACACTAAAGGATGAAGCTAACCACGACCTCCTCCATGACATCTATGACCCTGATGAAAACTAAAAACATGGACAAAATTGTCTATCTGAGGATGTGGGGAGTCATGGGGATATTTTATGAATTCACCATCATCCCTCTGCTGATATAAAGCTGGTGAAACTTCTTCTGCTACCTCAGTTGGAACTGCCTCAACAAAGGAACATGGAGTAGAACACCTGGTGCACGAGGACCACTATGAAAGGTTAGACACTCTTGATACTGATGGACTCAACAACCATAAGAAAAAAATATCACTGGATCCCTTGGAATAGTCCTAATATCTACCAACCTTAGTGAAATGAGATGCTGATGGATGGGACCTACCCTCGGCCAAACAAAATTTTTTTTCCCGGAAAATATGGAAACCCGACCCCAGCTCCACTTCATGAAGAATCATGATGAATCCCCTCTCATGATGATATGGTTCTGGCCAAGGTCCTCTCTTGGACCCTTTCCCTCGCTAGCACCTCAACATATGTCTTCAACTATAACAGGGTGACCTAGAAATGGATCTCTGGATGAAAAGCCTCCTCAAAATGACTCACCCTGGGATCCTCATCTAGAAACCAATCTGAAGCATATCATAAAAGATTCCTGAAATAGATTCCAAACTCTCACACACTAGAATTCCCATGTCGAAGGGTAATAAGCTCACGGAGGCTAGAAGCCTTCACATTCGAAGAAATAAACTTGAAACTAAAATTTCCTCATAACTCCTCCCATGAGATCACCAACTCCACGTGGTACCTGAGGAACAAGAACAACCACTTCCTCACTGCTCCATGCAACATCGTCACAACCAAAGACACCCCGTGATCCTTCTGAGATCGGATAAAACTGAAGCCTATCTCATCCTCATCCAATCATTCTTCTGGGAATGCATCTGAAATGGATCTCTTTTACTTTTTTAGACTTTGGGGATGAAACTTGTGGATTTTCCTCCTCCAAATGTCGTCGTCATCATTATCTACCGTACAACAATCTGCTTGCACCACCTACTGGACATCTTTTGCGTGAACTTGATGAGGACACTGACCTAGAGCATTACATGAAAAATAAAACACAATTAAATCTCCCAAACATGGAATATGGAAGACTCAATGCTAATTATTCAATTGTTTTATTTTATTCAGTTGAGTTTAACATATCCCAAGGTTAACCCATTCAAACACAGGCACAAAGAGGAATGATTTATGATACTTTAATAGGTTGCTACCGTGTAACTACCATCACCGTGTTTAGTATACATTGTAAATGTAATGGTCCGTGAATTAGATTACAGGGGGCCGAAACACCTATGACTCAGCAGGTCTGCAGTGTTTACATAACTTTATAAACATGACTAAGACTATTTCCCTACTAACCCATGAATCCTCACCTATGCCAAACAAAAAACTTCATCATATCTCTCATCCTCGCCTCTGATACCACTCTTTCATGACCCCCTCCCCATAAGGTGCACCCCTCCTAGACAGACAATGTGATAACAGAGATAATGACCCTCGAGTCTGACCTCTAGTAGGCCCTGAGTTGGCGACTAGCACTGAGGGTATAGTAAACACACAAATGGGAGGCATTACACTCTAAAACTACACATGAATAATAGAGAGATAATACAAACACCAGCCAACTCTAAGCCATTACTGAAATATAAAATAAATCCCAAGTACACATATGTAATTTCATGAAAAACTACAACAACCCTAAGGAAAAAAATTCAAGTACCAATGGAAAGTAAAAAAATTTGCAACCACAAAGATCGAATAGCTTATGTAACCCCAAGTTATTAGAAACCAGATTGTTGTTTATATAGATATGGTATTGAGGGATTCATATATTTCCTTCTATGACTACATATATCCCCATACAATGATAGAAGATAGATCTTGAGTGTTCATGGACATGGAGTATGGTTTGTTATCAGTTCTAGATTTTTCAGCCTGTTTTTCAGAGCGCTATTTCTTCTCAACTATTGTCATGGGTAATAATAAGGATATATTGAGGATGTTTATGAATAGTTTCTTGTATGACATAAAATCATAGGTTGTTTTTATTAGACTGACTTCCATTTTAGGAATATTAAATCAGGCACTCATCAAATATCATAACCGAATAAGGGACGTGGTTGTTAGAAAAGGTGGTTCAGCACCAAGATCTAGTACTAAATCAATTGTGAACACTAAAGATCTTAGAAACATGAGATATCATGTTAATATTCAAGAGAAACATGATTGTTATTCTATTTCCCTCATCCTATAGAAGAATACAATATTTGAGAAACATGAGAGATGCAAAAATCACTAAAGCTCAGAGAATTGTGACAAAACTATGGATGATTCCCCATCATATTACAATTGTGGCATGATCTAGTTTATATCGTATACTTTTGATTCATGTGGTCAAAGAAAACACATTGAAAACATATATAATTTATATTCAGACTTGGAGGAAGGTTCAATGATCAAACTATCTGATTTTGGGTGATACACTTACCTTGGAAATAGGTGTCCCTCTTCTACTTTCTCCTGGAATTAGAGTTCCCACCAATTCCCATAGGTATCAACATATTTACTCCACAAGTGCCTCTCATGAATTCTATTTCATCCACCTTCATTCTATTGACCATCTTCTTAAAATACATTATACATATCCTAGTAATCTTCAAGATAATTTCATATCTCACCCCTGATTAAAAAATTCATGCCTTCAAGGATGCACTCACAACAAATTTAGGTGAAAATATGAAAAATTTCATAAATTTAGCCACATACTATGTAACATAAAAATTCTCCTACATATGGAAAAATTCTATTTTTCTTTAAATTATGAATTTGTGTGGTATAGAATTGTTTTTCAAAAAAATCATCAAAATCCTCACATTCCATACCTTGGCTAAGTTTAGCCTGACCTGCTAAATCCCACCATTGGTATGAAAAATCATTCAAATTATAGGTCTCTAACTTGAATTTCAGCTCTACTAGAATGATAAGGAAATAAAAGATTTTATTCATCTTATTCAGCTACACCTCATCCTTCTCTGCCCTAGAATCACCCTAGACGTTGGGTGGATCCTAATTATAGAACTAGATAGAATTATCCACTGAAATTGGTTAGCCTAGTCAATTCCATATATCCCAACTTGAAATGATTAGACTATCCTATGATCTATTGTTTGGTTCGTCTGTGCTTCAAGTGAAACCACATTTTCAGTATCTTCATCTAGCTGGTTTCTATAATGCCTACTGAGTGCCATTTTCTTGAAGAACAACAAATTCTATATGTCTCACTCTCTAGTAACCAAAGGATTAATAATTTCTTATTCAATCATAGAAAAACTCTCACAAAAATTCTATTTAATTTTGTTTTTTTCCACGTTCAACCAATTTTGAATAATTTATTCATGATTTTCAAATTAATCTCATTTTCAAAATACCACAACCCTTATACTTTAAAAATAACCAATTTTGAAAATATCCACATTGTCCAAAAATCAACTCATTTACCCGAAATAATAAATCAATACTCTAATAAAATATGCACTCCCTGTGGGAATTAATTTATAGAATGATTTTCAAGATCTTCTCAGAGGATAAACCCATGAAAAAATATTACACTCCTGTAATTGTTTCTAAAACACTTCTATACCCAACTACCTAGTAACATGAAGTTTAACATAAAGTTGTCAGGTATATCTTTTAATGCTCCCTATTTCATGTCCCAACAATGCCAATCCTTTCTACCAACCTTAATCAAGGAAATTACCAGAATGAATTTCAACATGAAAATCGACACAACATATACCATGTGAATGTTAAGGAAATAAAATGTTGAAAGTAGTTATTGAACACAAATATTTTTACCACCCAAGACTGATACCACTTTTAACATCCCTCTAATCCTCATTGGCTTGAGTCAGGTTGGAATTTCTATATGACCATAAGAGATATTCCCAAGGCACAAAGGCTCGTAATAAATTCCAAGGGTTTCAATACAATTGTGCGAAAATTTTTCCTTTGAAAATAAAAAAATAACAACAAAAAATTCTGTAACCAAAACCACTTGATGATGAATGATGGAAATGTTAACCAATTCATTTAATACCACTAATATACCAACAAAACTAAAATAGAGTACCATAGTGGAATACTACTTATATCAAATTACAGGAAAAAAAGAACCCATAGAAACTCAGAAGACTCCAAATACGTGACACTAAGCACCAACTCCAACTCCATATATCACAGATCACCACTAAAGCAGCGCTATTCTTTCCATTTACCTGTATCATGATAAACAACATCTTCAAAAGCGCTAAAGTTCCAATGAAGGGGTGAGTAAGGAAACTCGGTAGGTTTCCTCCAATGATTTCCCTACTCACGCCACTAGGATATAACATGTTAGTATAATCATATAACATAATTTATATATATTTTTGAAATATTACCTTAATTTAAATCAATGCTAAGCAGTTTCACACCAAAATATTTTTACAAACATGACATTTTTTAAAGGAAAAAACACAAAAAAATCATTAAACAATTTCACATTCCTTTTTGACATACCCATTCCATCATCCACCACACACACACACACCCATGAATTATTCAATGTAATTTCTATACACATGAGAAATTTCTATTCAATCCACTATGTTTTCTCTAAATGTACAATATCCTTGTGACCCAATGAAAAAGTCCCCTTATCCAGTATCACATCACTCTATACCACAATGGTACATTCCCCTTATTCATGTTCATGTCGAAAGCATGAACTCACACAACCCATGTATTCCAAAACCATTTAAAACCAACCAGTTCAATCAATTTAAATAAAACCATTAATTTATTTAAATTCATTCCAATAAAATAATATCTAAAATATAACAAATCCATATTTTCAAATAATGATTTTAAAATCAAGAAACAAATTAATTGAAAAATCCAATTTCCAAAAAAACAACAAACCATCACTAAAGGGGGTTTCAACCATGATTTTCACACCAATTTGACATTGAAATCAAGAAATTTAAAAAAATAAACAATGTTATTAATTTATAATAGTAGGATTCAATAGTGAATCCGTCCACCCCAAGGGTTTTTTAGAAAATTATAAATATCAAGAAAACACCCATAAAACTGAGTTCATTCTCCAAAAAATCCACCTTAGATCTCATACCCTATCCTTAATGAGGCCAAATATTACTGTAACTTGCATAAAAACCATAGATATATCTACAGTGGAATAGAGCTATGAATCTCAGAGGCATAGGAAGGTAGATCTGTGAAAAAATATGAAAAACTACCACAAAAGGAAATTTACCAAGGGAATCGAGTTTCCACATACAATTTATATTCTTCATATATGTTCTAAAATGATGGGGAAAGGATCCTAGACCATTGGTAGGAATAACCAATATAGGATTTATTTGGATAAAAATGAGGTTTTAAACATTATATTGATCTAGAATTAGTTTTTTTGGGATCTTGTTTTTAAACTGTGAATGGTTAGTTGCACAGTTCATAATAATATTCTCGAATCATGTTCCAGCCTCTAACTCAAGGAGTACCTCACACGGCTGGCCCACACCTTTAATTTTTTTTAATCAAACATGAAAATTATCTCCATCCAACATTTATGGTTACACCTGGGTGTCCACATATTTCTCCAAACCATGAAACTACCCAGAATCCCATGTCTCATTGTGCATAGATTCTTGTAGGAGTTTCATGGATTTCACTAACCATGACCCAACTGTGTAGCTGTATAAAAGCTCCCAAAAATACTCCAAAATTCATCCAAACCCTCTAAAAAATAACCCACAAACACTACATACTTTAAATACATTAATAAATAGTTACATAATAGAAATAGGGGGTGGTAAACGAAGGATAACAACACCATATAATTAGTGCATAAAGGTTTGAAGATAAATAAATGGCTAGATGGATTTCTATTTGAAGAGATATTTTGATGGTCTTGAATAATTTTTTTGGATTCATATGATTGGATGTCACACATGAGAAATTTTCCATGTTTTTAACTCTAAATAATGATTATAAATATTATATTCAACACACATGTGTCATAAGAGACCCATTTTTTAGAAAATAGAAGAAGGGTGATTTGATGTTTATTGGAATTTAAATTCCAAAAAGTATAAAATAAGTGGAATTGAAGGTCATGCAATATTTTAATGTTTCATGAGATCCATAAATGTGTTAACATGATGAACATTGATATTGTAGTTTCATGAAGGAGAACCATGCCATATAATTAGTGAGTGATGTGTTAAAGATAAAGAAATGGCTAGTTGGATTTATATATGAAGAGAAATTGTGAAGGGATTGAAGAATTATTATGGATTCAAAGCATTGGATGTCACTCATTTGAAATTATCCATGGTTTTTAACTTTTACAGTTGATGAACTGATCATATGTTCAAAATACATGTGTCATTAGTGATAATTTGTTTACAAAAAGGAAGGTTGATTTGATGTTCTTTGGTATTTATATTCCAAAATGTAAAAAATAATATGAATTTAGGGTCATTAAGAATTTTAATTTGTCATGAGAACCATGAAAGTGTTAACTTGAGGAACATTTATATTTTAATTGGCATAAAGGAGAACCATGGCATTTAAATAGTTTATGAAGGATTGTAGATAATTAAATGGTTAGATGGATTTATATTTGAACATAAATTATGGAGGGATTTAATAATTTTTATAGATTTATAGAATTGGATGTCATGCTAGATAGATTATAAATATTTTTTTAAATTTTATTATTAATTAACTAATCTAAAGTTAAAAATACATGTGTCATAGGTGATTTTTTTTTTACTAAAATGATTAAGGATGATGTAATGTTATTTGAAATTTTTATTCAAAAAATTATAGAAGATGACGTATTAAAGGTCATGCAGTATTTTTATGTTTCATGATAACCATGCAAGTGTTAAAATGAGAACCATTTATCTTCTAGTTTTCATAATGGAGAACCATGCAATATAATTTGTGCATGAAAGGTTAAAGATGAAGAAATGGTTGTATGGATTTGTCATTGAATATAAATTGTGAAGGGATGGATGAATTGTATACTAGAGTTCTATGTGTGGAGGTACCCATGCATTTTGTATTGAATTAAATTATATACATGGAATTTTAACTATGTATTTTTTGGGGGTTTATGTAAAAATATGAACTGAGCTGGACAACCTACCTCAATCGAGAGATTATGCGGGACATTGGGTCGATGTTCCAAAATAAGGAAAGATAGGAAAGCGTGCAGGAAACATGTAGTGTCATGTGTAGGACATGGGTACCCTCGAACACATTCATGATGTTTGAAAATATCCTATAAATAAGTGGGTGTTGACCGAACCCACAGAACCAGTACGGGTCAGTACAAGGAGGTGGAAAAGATAATTATGAGCTACTCCCATCATCACTTTATTTATATATTGCGGAGACATTGGGAGACGTTCTAATATGTTATGTGTTATTGTGTATATTGTTCACTAGTTTAAATAATTTTTTCGATCATGGTTGTTCATCACCTCCTGTTCCCTAATAATTTATATTAATGTTGTTCGATCTCTTTCTGATTTTTCATTCAAAATGAGGCACACATTTATCGATGAAATGCATTGTCTTCCTCCTGGATTCCCACTATGACACCACTATCTCACTGGAGTTGTCAAACAAGCCACCAATGTTCAAAAAAATTCCACCATGATCATTTTGAGGTCTAAATAATCAGATGAACATGACGTAAATATCATAAAACATCATTTACATGAATCACCTAAAGAATTTCAAGATACAATCCACAACCATGCTACAAACATGGTTTTAGGAGGTCCATTCAAATAGCTGAGTTTCATGGCTGAACTTCATGAGTCTAGGAAGATGAATTTCATGTGTTTCAGAATACATGAATGTTATATGAACACTTAAAATAAGTAGGCCGATCCTAAAGGAAGAACTGTATAAAATGTGGGGTAACATTATGGTTGTTCAATTAATTAAAATCCAAATCGTTCAAGAATTTAAAGAGATGATTCACATTTTATAATGTTGGGTATTTGAATTTTTTTAAAGGCTATGATCCCTTTACTATAAATGGAGGTCACCCTTGACAGAGAGGGGCTAGTGCCACTCTTATTATTTTAGGATCTCTCATTGTCTAGAAAAATAGAGCGTCTCCGAAACACTCTATTATGTAAGGAGGAAAATAGTTTCACTACCATTTGACACCTCACAAATATGGGGATTCCCATGATCCAATTTAGATTCATGAATGATAATTATACCTGAACATGGGAAATGGGTTTTCACCATCATCAATCTTAATGAAGAAGGTCAATTCCATGAATCAATTTTCTTTTGCAAAGAATGAATATTGAGAACACACAATCAGTGTGTAAACACCTTTTTGATGATTCTCAATGAAGAAACAGTTCCACAAAGCTTACTTCTTGAGTGACTGTGCCTAATTTATTTACAATCATAGTGTTTTGTAAATCTAGTCCACATATATACCATTACATGAGATAATGTGTATTTATTTGATACACAATAGATTGATAATAATGAATCCACACAGTTTTTTTTAATGTGAAAAAAGAACTCTATGGCCACCTAATTGTGTACATTCATGAGTAAAAATAGGAACTCATACTATTCATTTTTTTTCTATGACAAAAAATGGTATGCATGGACATATTGATGATAAAAACGCGTTAATAAAAACAAACAAGGTTGTTGTGTGAAGAGAGAGAGAAATAAGGGATGTAGAAGAATCTTCAAGCATTTTTATATAAATAGTGATCAGTAAGTAAATTATCCAAAGGTTTTCATATGATTTTAAGAAGAAATACTTTCATGAATAAAATTTTAACTCTGAAAAAATACATAAAATGAAAAGAAGACAAAAATGGATATGGGAATGTACATGCACGATGCATGTATTGAATTAACAATTATATAAGATAAGAATATGAGTTTGAGAAAGATTATTCTTTCATGAAAAATCATTGAATGTATGGTGCAATTTAGTTGAACAAAATTATTTATCCCAAAGAAAAAATAGAAGAGAATTGACTTTACATTCAATATTTATTTTTGTATCAAAGAAGAAGAATTTAATTGTGATTATGATAAGATGATTTTATCTTCATTGATGTAATAATCATCATGGAAGTTTGTGGTTCCGTCAAGAAGAATATGAAAAGATCTTAGTGAATATGGATTTTCACAAAATAAGAAATATAAAATAATGGAAAATGATTTGTTGACCAATTTGTTATTTATTGATTTTAATTTGGATAAGAAAGAATTCAGTATTGATCATTTCAAAACGAATTTATATTATTTATATTGGTATAAGAAGAAGATTCGGTAGATTTTAGATTTCTTTTGGGAAGAGCTAATAATTGTTATATGCATACTACAAAGAAGGTAACTATGTGAAGAAGAAGGTTGTCGAAGAAAATTGTAGAATCATGACATCCAACAAGTCTCAACAGATGGGGTACTCTCTTGGTGTTACAAACCATTATGAAAATAGGATAATATCTTCAAATGTGGTATAAAGATCATGCTAAGTGATGTAAAATGTGAACTATCAATTGTCTGTAGTGCATTTCATGTGAAAGGGTATTTCCTACTTACTGTAACCACGTTTAATGAACTTATTTTTCTTGTTTGTCTGGAAAGGGTTATTTCCAGACCTTACCAAGGAGAATATACTCTTACTGAGTAGTGAACCTTATAAAAATATTGTCTGATTTTCTATACATCATTAATAATCATGCATGAGATAGGGAAAATTGGTTAAGAGAATCTAGATCCTAACAGGTCAAGGAGGTAAAGGGATAAAATGTGGAATTGGATTAAAAAGTTTCCAATACTGAGTCACCCCCACCCCCACTGCTCAGTGTAATGCATAACCCAAATTGGTCCATGCACATGTATCAAGGAAATGTTCACCTCTGTTAGATTATCTACAGTGAAATCAATTCTACAAGGAAGACTTGATTTTCATTCATGAATTAACAATGAAGTGCAGTTATGGTGAAGAATTGGTTACCTTTTAGTAGAAGTACATATCTATCAAGACTAGGATAAATAGAATAAATGAAGTGAAGATTATGTTTAATAAGAAGAACCTCTTATCTAATGAAGAGGAATTATCTATATTTCTATGATTTTATAACAATGTAGAAATATCATGCTTAGATATTAATGATAAAGTGGATCAAGTTTCTTCTAAGAATATGGATAACCTTCCTACTTCTATTGATCATGAGGTATGTGTTATTACATTTAATAACATTCCTCAAGATTAAAATACTAGCACAAGTGGTGGTGATGATCAATCTACAACTTCTCAATAAATTTCTATTGATATATTAAGATTTATTCTTCCCAGTATTCCTGAAGAACGTGCATCCATTGGTTGTGGAGTCATTCAATTTGTACTAGAAGACATCACCCAACTAAAAAAATATGAAACTTTTTGGATTATTTAAGATTATAATAAATTCACCACCATGAATATGGTGGATAGGAAAGAATGTTTTTAAATTTTTCCCCACAAAGATCACAAAGAATCATGTAGAATACCAACCAATCTGATTCAAAAAATATCAAGAAATCAAAATTTGAGGGTCAATGTTGATGCTGCAACATATTTGGGAATTTTTCATTAAATTGTTGGTAAAATCCTAAAACATTTAAAACACAAAGGATGAATATATCAAGGGTATAAATCCAAAGATGAAGAAAAATCCCAAGGTCTAAAAGCATCAGTATGTAGATAACAGATTTGAAAATCATTGTAACATTTGTGTTGTATGAAATTATAGTGCTCACAAGGAGAGTACATTCTCATATAAACATGTATCCAAATATTATTAGAAAATAATATCAAAAAACATTACATGGAATAAAGAATTAAAATATGGAATATATTAGAAGATTTTTGTGAACATAAATCCTCCGAGGAAGGAACCAAAGATCATTGGTGGGAAAACCATGGATTCTAATTCCAAGAAGTTGAAGGGTGGTGTATCCAAAAGAATTACTAGGAGGTATGACACTGAGAAGAAACCATGTGGAAGATCCGTGATTTCACCCATAGTTCATAATGTAATGTCATTTATATGGATTGATTATTTGGACAGAATGAGAAAAATGGAATATGTCCAAGATAAATATAGTGAAAAATGGAAAGAAAATATTTCACATGATGAAGAAAAATTGAAAGAGAGTTTTTTAAGAAAATTAAACCATTGTATTAAATAAGTTCAGTGTGAGAGATGCAATAAGTATGCTCACATTGAAGAAGGTTGTTTAACATTACTGTCATAACAAGAAGCAATACTAAAGAGGTGTATTAAGATATCATCCCTGAAGGTGGTTACGAACAATAATTCTCCACAAAATATATACGTTTATGTGAGTAGATCCATATTTCTTTAACATAAATCAGAATAGATATTCATATGTGCAAGCTTGAAGAGTAGAGAAAATGGAGAATCATGGTTAAGAAGATAATCTTAAATTTTCTGTTCATATTAATTAATATAGGAGGATCCACCTTATTCCCTAAATATTTGAGTATATTATTATACCTTGTAATTTGGGGATTTTAAGGTGAATAGTGTTCTCTAGGGAGAACCTGGGATGTAGTAAATGATTTCAATTCTTTAAAGATAATCTGAAGAAGGAACTATCCTTGACTAATTCCTCAATTGATATTTAAATTATAATATTATAGAGGACTATCCATGATGATGTTAAATACTGTGATGTACTATTATTGATATCCATGATAAAGAATATTCTATCCTGGTTTGATCTTATTTCTCGGTATTCTAAATAACAAATGTTCTATAAGATCATCCTCGGTGTAGTTGTGAAATTTTTCCAATATGGACCTTCAAAAGATGAAGTCCCCCTATGGTGTAATCTCCATATTATAATTTCTTCCTATCCATTCTTGAAGAGATCAACCATTTGGAAGATAATGATAAATGTTTCCCTTGTGGGGGAGACAAATAAAGACGATGGGAGAATTTTTATTTCAATTAGTATCAAATTAGATAATTTTAGCAATTTCTTGAAGGTCATGTCATTTGAAATGGTATGTCTCTCTTAATCTCTCATAATTGGTTATAAAAAAATATTATATTTTTAAAAAGGGGGAGTAATTAATTTAATCAATGGCATAAGAAATGTGGAAGTCCTTGAAGGTCACTTATAATAAATATTCCAATTGAATGATTTAAATATATTTTTTGAAGTGAGTACAAGAATTTTAGGATGATTGTAATTAAAAATATTGTTATAAAATTCAGTAACATTAGCCTATAATAATATGGAATAGTCATTGAATACATGTATATGTGTTCCCATTTATTAAGGTATCGTGATCACTTGGTAATAGGAAGCTTTGTTTTCTAAATTAAATCATCATGTTTTTGACAACGAGCATAACTCAAGAGAACTTAGAGATAAAATATGGTTGAGACATTTCCAAAGTATTGACTGATACCCATTTTCCAATTAACATTGAATTTATTGTAAAAATGAGGTACATAAGGTGAAATGTAATTATGAAAGGTAAAGGGGACATAAAAGATAATAGTTCCACATATTAACACATTCATTTGGTAATAAAATTAATGTATTTCTGGAAAATACATTGGGGGAGATTAAATATCCCACTTTTTTGTGGATTTTATTTATTTTCAAATGATTTTCATTAGTTGACGATGATGATCAACTCAATAGTAATATTACATTGATCCCAACATGAGTAGGTGGTTCCCAAGTTAATAAAGCTTAGATGAAGTCATTATCTAAGGACCCGACCCCATTTTCCCGGATCTGGGGCCTTGTTTGATTACATTGGAATATAAACAAGGAATATGTATCCCTAATGACTAAGTAGTTTCATATTATTAGAAACAAGATACATAGATAAATTCATCATTATAACATGAACATAAAAACCACATAGAAACTCCTTAACAACAACCATAACTCTTAGGTTATCTCTACAAGTTATTCATGATAAAATCCTTCATGTCCTGAAAAAATTAAACAAAAGAAAGGGGTGAGATCAAATGATCAGTAAGTGTAATCAATATAGTGGAGGATATATAAACATTAGGCATGTTGAATATCTAAAATCAAACGCCTTTAACAAATAATAAACATGAACACATTATGACAGGAATATGAGATATGAAAAAATAAATCCATAATAAAACATAATCAAGGGTATTATACTAGTTTAATAACCACATGAACCATTAATACTATTTTCATAATTAGGGAATGCATAATGCGGGACCTCATCAATATACCATCAAGGCCTCATGCCATGAACATAATAATCATTTTGTCAATTCCTTGTGCCAAGACCGTAGTTTGTCTCATGAGACCTACCGATGCCCCGAGGGGCTATAGCGGGCCCCACCTGACACATTCTATGTCCAATGCATTACTCATATGAATGGGGATAAATATAAACTACTTATACAATCATATTGAATCTAATATATGAATTATAAATAACATTCCATAATCATTATGCCTAAACACTAACCATTCTGAGTAAATTGGTGAATGGTGTTAAGATAAAACATCCACAACCAAATAATCATATATTTTTTATTAAATATGGTATATGATAACATGAAATATTAATCCCAATAATACATATTAACCAACAAGAGTGTTTCAATAGATGAAGATACTTTTATAAAATCTTCGAGAAATTCTTGAGATAAATACCAATTTACATTGAAAAGAAGAGTTCTTTGGGAAAAATATTTTTTTGAAACCAGAAGTGAAGTATGATATTATTTTCATAGTATATTTTTTTATTTTATAAATATAATTTTTTCCAAAAATTGATTATAATGCTCCCTTGAAAATGGGTAAGAATTTGGGAAATTCTCTAGAATCGACCTTGTATTTCAGAAACAATTTTGAAAGTTCATTTTAAAATCATTAACCATCGATAAAATAAGGAAGGATTATGGTTGGTAAAAATATATATAACACTCAAACAGATAATATGAAGAGAAACTAATAATAATAAATAATTTAATTTAGATAATTAGATAATAAAAATAACCCTAATGAAAAAGGATGTTAAGGTGGAAAACCCCTTACCTTAAGTCTGAATGTGTTCCGCTCTTGAAATTAATGTCCTGGAATATAAAATTAGAATTATTAATAAAATATTTAATTACATATTATATATTTATTTAGTCTATCATAATTACATTTAGTTAATTTATGTCTTTATTGACAAGTTATAATATTGAATTCTGTCATTCTGGAGTGTTCATTTACTTGATCGGTTCACTTGTTCTTAATTAACAGAGTTCATGTGGAATGAATGTAAATCTACAGAATTGAAATTACATATTAATTATGAACATACAGAAGTGTTATTGGTCATTTATATTCTTTTTTTACATGGAAATAGGTTGAATTATTATATGAAATATTAATGACATTCACATAGATTATTTTAGCATTATATTGAATATTAGGAACTAGTTTGGTCATATGATTTAATAATATGTACATCAACCGGTTAATTAATAATATTTGGGTTATAATACATATATTATAGTCTATTAAAACCATAAAAATGGTTTCATGACATGTTATGAAGGATAAATTGATGAAAAACACATCGTCGTCCGCAAATGATATAAATTGAAGCGTCATAGATTTTGAATTCATTTATAAAATAAAAGAGAGGGAGTAATAATATTTTTGATGGTTATTCCATTCAAATGATTTAATTACACTATATAGATGATACTAGAGTTATCATGGTAATTTTGATAGATGAGGTGAGGAGAGGATTAAAATGAAAGGAACTTGAAATGATACTAAACGAAAAATAATGGTGTGATACCTCTTGAAATAACCTCTTAGGGAACCTCCATAAGGGAAGGGGTTTTAACTTTTTGGAAATACCAAGAGCTTCATGGAAATGAGGAGTGACTAGAGTAGATGCTTGGGCAGAGTTTAGACAATTATTGAATCATGATATGTGTTAGGAAATGAGGGTGTGAAGGGTGGTATCAGGAGATGCAGATCAATACCACTCACAACACTATAGAAAACATAATTATCTTGAATCGGTGGGAAATCCCTACATGGTACATGCACATTCGTGAAGTTTCCATTTTCTTATAGTAGGCAACATTTATAAAAAATAGAATACACTAGATTATGGTATGAATCAGAATGTATAATCTTAACTTAGAAAATAAATAGCATAAAATGAAATCCTACACATGTGTGACCCCATAATCAGAAAAATGGTTACTTTGAGATAAATTCACATTTAAATACTTCATAATGGTTTTTAAAGAAAATGTGAATTTTATTAAGAATATACCATGGGAGATTAAATACCAAGAGTGCAGCAAGACTCATTGTCGTGTACCAAGATTCCCCAGGTCATTCCCAAACTCCATGTCAGAGTTTTCACTCCTAGGTACATCAATGCCAGCACCACCTCCACCTTCTTGTATACAGATAGGGATGTATTTTCTTGAAATATCAACATAATATATTCCATCACAAAATACTAGGATTTTCTTGTATAATTATCCTAAAATACTATCTTAGGGACTCTTCCCAAATCTATGTTTCCTAAATCTAGTTTCCAAGTTTCCTACTAAACTTCCTGTGATACTAACTGTAAGGTCCCGACCCCAATTGCCCAGAGTCGGTGCCTTATTTGATTACATTGACATATAAACAAGGAATATTTATCCCAAAGGACTGAGTAGTTTAGTATTATGGGAAAAAGGATTAATATATAAGTTTAACATTATAATGTCAAAATAAAAACATCATAAAAACCCCTTAGAAAACAACCATAACTCTTAGGTTATCTCAACATGTCATTAAAAAACAAATTCTTCATGTCCTAAGAAAATGAAACATAAGAAAGGGTTGATATGAAATTCTCAGTATGGTTACGAAATACTATGTAAGGTATATAAACATTAGGCGTGTTCAATAACAAAAATCATATCCCATTAATAATTAATAAACATGAACACATTATGGAAAGAATATGAGTTGTGAAAAATAATGCCATAATAAAACATAATCATGGGTATTCAACTATTAGAATAACCACATGAACCATAAATAATTGTTTTATAATTATGGAATGAATAATGTGGTACATCATCACCATACCGTCAAGGCCTCATGCTAAGACCATAATAATCATTTTGTCAAGACCCAGTGCCAAGACCGTTGTTTGTCTCATGAGACGTACCGATGCACTGAGGGGCTATAGAGGACCCAAAACGATAGTTTATATATCCAATGAATTCATCATATGAATGGGTATGGATATAAACAACATATAGATTCATATTAAAAAAATATATGAAATGTAAATAACATTCCCCAAACATTAAGCATAAACACTAACCATTCAGAGTAAATTGGTGAATGGTTTTAAGATAGAACATCCACAAGAAAAATAATCATAAATAATTTAATTGAATATGGTATTTGAAAACATGAAATATTAACCCCAAAAATACATAATAATCAACAAGAGGGTTGAAATAGATGAAGAAACTCTTATAAAATCTTCGAGTAAATCTTGAAATAAACAACCTTTTTCTTTGAAAATAATTGTTCTTTTGGAAAAATATTTTCATAAAAACATATTTTAATTAAGGTAGTAATTTCATAGTAAAATGTGTTATTTAATAAATACAATGGTTTCCAAAAATAGATTATATGTTGTGCTTCATAATGGTTATGAATTTGAGAAATTCCCTTGAATCGAGCATGTATTTCAGAATCAATTCTGAATGTTCCTATTAAAATGTTTAACCATCCATAAAATAATGAAGTATTCTGGTTGGTAAACATATATTGAACACTAAAACATAATTTATGAGGAAAAAATAATAATACTGAAGAATTTCATTGTAGTAATTAGACAATAAAAATAACTTGAATGAAAAAGGAGGTTCGGGTGGAAACCCCCTTACATTATGTCTGAATGTGTTCCGATCATGAACTAAAGTCTTTGGAATACGAAATTAGACTTATTAATAGCTTATTTAATAACATATTATACATTTATTTACTTTATAATAATTATGTTAAGTTCATTTATGTCCTTATTGATAATTTATAATATTTAATTCCATTGTTTTGGAGTGTTCGTTTACTTGATCGGTTCACGTGTTCTTAAATAATGGAGATCACGTGGAATGGATGTAAATGACAAGAAATGAAAATAAAAATTAATTATTAACATAAATATGTTTGGATTGTAATTTCTATTATTTTGTTACATTGAAAGAGGATGATTTATTAGATGAAATATTAATGTCATTCTCTTAGATTATTTTAGTGATATTTTGATTATTAGGAACTAGTTTGTATATATGAGGTTAATGAATATTATTTAGGTTATAATATATATATTATAGTATGTATAAATCATAAAAATGGTTTCATGATCAGTAATTAAGGATACATTTAAGAATGAAACTTCAACATCCATGAAGGTTATAAATTTGAACCTCATGGATGTTGATTACCTTTATAAAATAAAAGGGTGATTAAGAATATAGTTGATGGTTCTTCCATTCAGAAGATATAATTACAGTATATAGATGATACTAGAGTTATCATTTTCATTTGGATAGTGGAAGTGTGGAGGGTATTACCAAGAAAGGAACATGAAATGAAACTAAACTAAAAAGAAAGTTTCTTTACCTATTGAAATAACCTCGTTGGGAACATCCTTAAGGGAATGGATTTTTGCTATTTTGGAAAGACCAAGAGCCTCCTGAACATGGGGAGTGACTATGGATGATTTTTGGGAACAGTTTATATAGGCCTTGAAGCTTGATAGGTGTGACGAAATGAAGGTGGGAAGGGTGGTATTTATAGTGGAGGGGAGAGGGGATTTCACTATATTAAAATAATTAGTTTATTATTTCTCAACAATACAAGGAATAGTGAGTCCTCCATGACCAAGAATACTAATTTTATCATGTTAATCTGAATGAATTAGGCTTAAATAAGAATAAAATCATATATGACACTATAATAAGTTTATTTAGCTTGTTTTGTAAATTATGGTATTTCACTATTCATCAAAAATTCAATTATTTCATAAAAATCCCAAAAATTCACCTCAACCATTTTTCACCTTGTAGAATCCAAAAATGATGTCCATTTTTCAAAAATAATTTTATAAATATGATTAATTTAATATTTAATTAAAATTATAATTTATTATTCAAAATGCATTTTAAAACATGAATTTACTTATTCTAAAATATTGGTACATCATACTTCCACTTGATTACTATTTTTATACTATCATAGGTAAGGTTAATATTCATTAGTGTATATAACTATTCACAATGGTATGTAAATATTCATAATGGTAGGTTAGTATTCACCAAATTTTTTTTTCTTATAAGACTCCAAATAACTTACTGAGGGAAACCATGTATGTTAGATTTTCAAAATTCACATCACAAAAGTGAAAAACTTATGTTTAAAGGTCACATAGCACATAGTTGTTCATTATGTTGTGATTTAAAGAAAGTAATATCCATTGGAAAACATTTGGTTGTTGCACCTCAAGTCTTGAAATTCCAAGATGCATGTGAATGTTTTAATGACATTGAGTTTCAGGGTTATGCCTAGTGAATTATATATAATTTTTTATCGTGGTGGTTGGTGAATTTTTATGGATTCCTTGATCATGATTCTTGGAGAATTATTATGGATTCATCACATTAGATGTCATTATT
Source organism: Viscum album (assembly GCA_963277665.1). NCBI lineage: Eukaryota > Viridiplantae > Streptophyta > Magnoliopsida > Santalales > Viscaceae > Viscum > Viscum album. Next base: position 1,585,555,695 of record OY728151.1, on the reverse strand, counting down.
ATGAAATAATAGATGTTTTTTGGTCTATTAATTGTTTAATAGATCCTATGTTTAAAATACATGTGTAATAAGTGGCACAATGTTTATTAAAATTAATAAGGATGATTTGATATTATTGAGAATTTATATTCAAAAAAGTATTAAACAATAGGAACTGAATGTTATGTAGTATTTTAATGTTGTTGAGAACCATAAAAGTGTTAACTTGATGAAGATTGATATTGTATTTTTAATGAAGGATTACAACACCATATAATTAGTGCATCAAGGGTTAAAAATGATGAAATGGTGATATGGAATTATTTTGAAAGAGAAATTATAATGGTCTTGAAGAATTTTTACAGAATCCTTGTATTGGATGTTGTTCTTGAGAAATTATCCATGTTGTTAAATCATATGATTGATGAAATCATATAATGTTAAAAATAAATGTTTCATAAGTGACACATTATTAACATCAAAGAAGAAGGTATATTTGATGCTCATTAAAATTTATATTCCAAAAATAATAGAAGAAGAGTAATTGAAGGTCATGTAGTATTTTATTATTTAATAAGAACCATGTGAGTGTAAACTTGAGGAACATTGGGATTATAGATTTCATGAAGGAGAAACATTCAATATAATTATTTAATTTATGGTTATAGATAAGTAAATGGTAAGATGGATTTATATTTGATGATAAATTTTGAAGGGATTGAAGAAATGTATACTATAGTTCAATTAGTGGAGGTGGCCATGAATTTCATATTGATTTCCATTAAATAAATGGTTTTTAAACTAATTTTTTTTTTGGGATTTTATTTAAAATTAATGGAATCAGCAGACCAACCAGCCTTAATAGATAGCTTATGTGGGACACTAGGTCGACTGTGACCAAATGAGGCTAGCCAGGCCACTACACATAGGCGGAATGGAGTGTTGTGTGTCAACCATGGGTACACCCGGAGGTGTAAATGATGTGGTAAAATAACCCACAAATAAGTGGGAATAGAGAATAAATACAGAACTTGTACAGATCTCGAACGGGAGTGGTAGAGGTGAATTATTAGCATCACCTCATTGTGCCTAATTTATATAGAATGGAGAAATTGTGAGAGGTTTCGATGTAGGATGGTATTTTCTGCTTACTGTTCAACAGTTTAAATATTTGGAGTGATCATTGGAATCCATCACATCCCATACCCCACTGATTTAAATTCATTCCTTCCAATATCCCAGGAAATTTTTATTCAAAATGAGGTGCATATTTATCAACCACTGATGTTGTTATCCTCCAGGCTTCCCAAGAGGGTGCCACTATCTTCCCGGATATGTCAACCAGACCACCCATGATCAATGAAGATTCCACCATGATCAATTTTAGGTATAAATAATGTGATGAACATGATCTAAATATCAATCATCTACATTTGTATGAATCACAAGAATAAATTTGAGAGACAATCCTTGTACAAACTGAAAATACAGTTTCTAGAGGGCCATTAGAGATATTGAGTTCAATGGATGAACATCATGTATTTGGGAAGATGAGATGAATCTAATTATGAATACTTGTACATGATATGAATCCCAAAATGAAACAGGTTAGTCCCAAAGGAATAATTCCATGAAATGCAGTGTAACTTTTCCTGCATTTGAATATTTAAATGTAAAGTCATTCAATATTTAGAGAGATGATTTACATGGTATGATGATCAGTATTTGAATAACGTGAAAGGCTATGATACAATTCCTATAAAATGAGATCTCCCTTGCTTGATAGGTGGCTTTATCACTCAATTTAATTCAAGATATCTCATTTTCTAAAAGAAATTCCCTCTCCAAAGTACTCTTTTTAGTGAAGGAAAAGAGTTTTGTGACCCTTTTAGGCCTCGAAAAGAAGAGGAGTAACACAAACCATGACGGTTTTGTCAAGGGAATCCTTCGACACATGAAATTTATTTACACCCATATCATTATTTATGATGGAGGATAGTTCCATAAAGATTTCCACTTTTTTGAAGAAGAAATATTTTGAACACAAAGGTGGTGTATAAAAAACATTAATGTTCTTTGCGAAGAAGATCGATTTCCATGAATATTTATAATTGATCCACAATGAATTGTTTTTTACTCTCATTTTGTTTCATGAAACTATTCCACATATAGACCATTACCTGAAGATACAATGTATCCTGTTGATATACAACAAGATGGGAGGAAGAAACCTACATAGTTTGTTTGTGAAAAGAGATACATATGTGCACCTAAGTTCACACTATTACTTTTCATGTTTTCATATGATAATAATTGAATGACTACACTTAATATTAATAAAAATAGGTTATGAAAATAAAACGTGGTTGTTGTGTGAAGAGAGAGAGAGATAGATAAGGGAGGAAGAAAATGCGTCAGGTGTTGTTATATAAACTATGATTAGTTAGTGAACTATCGAAGGTTTTCCTTATGATTTATTGTAGAAAACAAAATCATGCATAAATATTTAACTAAAAAATACATAAAATGATAAGGATAAAACTGGATAAGGGAATTGAACATTCACCACGCATGTATTGAGTTATGAATTCAAGAATAGAAGAATCTATGTTTGTGAAAGATTATTCTTTCATTAAATATCATTGAATCTACGGTGCAATTCAGTTGAAAAAACATCTTCTACACCAAGAAGAATTCAAGATAACTGATATATCATTAACTATTGATATTTTTCATAAGATAAGAACAATTTAATTTTGATTATTCTAAGAAGAGGTGAACATAATTTTTTTAATAAACATAAATGATGTTTTTGATGACATCATGAAGATGAAGAAGACATTCAATGCAGTTAGTTATTCACTAATGATGAAAGATAAAAGAAGAGATGAATACATGGTGACCAAATTGATATTAGTTGATTATAATTTGGGTAAGAAAGAATTTATTAATCAACAGTTTACAAAAAATTTATAATACTATGACTCGTAGAAGAAGAATATTGTGCTACTTTTAGTTTTCTGTCGGAAAGAGGTAAGAAGAGTTACATGTAATCTTCTAAAAAACTAACAAAGTTAATAAGATTGTTTTTTTTGAACAAAGAAGAAATATGAAATCCAACATTCTTCCATAGTTAGAATATTCACTTGGTGTTTCAAAACTTTATAAAAAGATTACTATCATCATAGAAAGTATTAAGATAAGAATCTATTATATAAAACATCCACTTTCAATTAAATATAGTTCATTGAGAGTGAAAGGGTGTTTCCTAATTTCTATGACCACATTTAAATGATTAATTTATAGTGGTTGTGTGGTCACGATTATTTCTAGACCATGCTAAGGACTAGCTACACTAACTAATCATTGAACATTGTAGAAATTTCATGTTCTTGTCTATACTAAATTAATATTCATACATGCGACATGGAAAAGAGAATAAGGGAATCATGATCAAAATTGGTCAAAGAGGTAATGGCATAAAATATGTAATTGGATTGAAAAGACTCCAACACTGATTCACCACACCTATCAATGTTAGGAATATCCCAAACTATTCCTTTCACAAGTATCAAGAGACTTCATGAATGTGGTGATCAAGTAGTGTATCCCATTTGCTGATTGACGACACATTAATATGAAGAGATCATGAGAGGGATAATTAATTTGGGTATTTCAAGATGATGTTACCCTGATGCATATTAGGAATAGATCGTTGATGTAGTGGTGTTTTATAGATATAAGGGTGATGTTCTGTCATAGATGGATCATTCAAGAAAGGCCTTGGCGAGATGATTTTTAGAGAGATGGAGGAGGCATATTAGGACATGGTTTCAATAATGGATTTTCTATGCTCTCATTTTTAATTCATGTCTGGAAATATATTTGGATTTAATTTTACTCATTGATTTATAGTGTATATTTTGTAAATACCCTACGGTAATTTAATCCTCCACATCAGAGGGGTTATCCATGTTAAAAATCTTGTTTCCCGATTTATTTATTCTAATTTATTTCCTTTCACTAATTCATCAAGTTTCTAAAAAATTATTATGAATGTGATTTTTATCCTGAGAGCACGAATCTATCCCAAAAAGTGGAATCAAAGGTGATGGTTCAGGCTTTCCATTTGTAGTGAGAATTTGGGATGTTTTCAATATGATCGATGTCATATTTGGTAGGTTAGGGTTTGTGAAACAGATCAGGTTGAAATAAGTGTTCTAGTTCTTAAACCTAATTTTTTTCCATATTGCATGATTTGTGAAGAAACAATTTAAATTTAAGATCGCGGTGATGCACTACATGCTCTGGATTTTGAGTAGAGGGAGCTATTTTTTGTGGGTGTACTAGATTGTTTCGTAATCAGAATTATGGGGGATCTAGATATTGCTAGTTTCTGTCTGGTTCTATTGGAAATTGTTGATTTAGATATAGAGAAGACTCCAGTGTTTATATTTTTTAAAAAATGGGAAATAATGTTTCTATATGTGTTTCAAAATGAAATCAATTTTTTCTTCATAGGATGGTGGTTGGTTCGATGAAAATAGAATTTTGTTTTAACTGACTATCTTGGAAGATACCTCCATTGATGGTCTAATGTTGGTGATTGAAAATATTCATCTCGCGGGTGTTCCCAAATTTGAGATAAGATAGTTTTGGAATTTTAGATTTCTTTTATCCTATCACACAGATAATGCTGGATGTGTATCTCATGGAGTGATATATCTTTTATATATCATTAGATGAGAGAAGTGTTTGATTCTTAATATATAAGATACAAGGTAATTTAAAAAATTAATATATTATATTTTATATCTTATGCGTATTTGAAAAAGTAAATTGTGAAGGCTTTAAAAGGGGATGTAGATGGTGGAGAACAATGAGAGAGCTACAGAAGATGTAGTCCACCAAGATAAGGGGAAAATTATAGCATCCCGTCTTTTTATAACATAACTTTTCATTCCATTACACAGAACTGAGGATCTTTAAGGTTTAGTGTCTTGGAAACAAGGAACATAAAACATGAAACAAAAAAAAAACATTCTTCTTAAACACTCGAAAGGCTTCTCCTCATGTTCACCCTAGGCTCATTACTACATCTCATAACCTGGGGACATACATCAAAAGGAAGGGTGAGCAGAAGGCCCAGCAAGGGAAACAAGTGAAACATTTTACATATGAACTTGAGGTACATCAATAAAGTCATGAAAAGAACTTTAAGGAATGAAAATGAAATCATGAGGCATATCATAATAAAAATAAAACTTTTTCATAACATGAAGATGTGGCTACATCATTTAACATAGAAAATCATGAACATATCACCAAGGTCCATCCCCAAGGTGTCATTTTAAAATTACCAAGGTTATTCACCAAGGTATCGTGAAAATTGTAATCTCTAGTGGTTACATCATTACCCAATGCATTGGAGCGCTATCAGGGCGCACCCTTAAATTTGCCTTTATTATCATGTTAGCCACATATATCATCATAAAACATTTCATAAATAACCCATATAGCATAAAAGAAATGGGTTTCATTTCATAATCATAACTTTTTAAAAACTGCTTTAAAGACATGATCTTTATATCACGTTAAAACCCACAGAAAAGGAAGGTGGGTCTCATGTATTTAAATCCCAGAATTTAAAATAGAAAATTTTGGTATATATGTGAATACCCCTTTATAAGAAAGAGCTTTGAGTATTCACTTAATAAAATAAAATAACTTTAGAAAAAGAGATAGACATTTTGAGACAGAAATTCTGCAGCATAACGGCAATGTTACGAGGTTTTAGAAGACATTAAAAGAGAGGTAAAATGGGTCAAACATTCATAAATGACCCATAAAATAGTACATGGACAGAATAAGAAGGATAAATGATCATGGTAATGAAATTTCAAGGACATACCATTTGAAATGAAAAACATGGAAGGAAGAAAAAAATTAGATTTATCTTATGAAAGTTCGGCAGCCTAACGACGTTACTTAAACATCAACAAAAATGATTTGAAAAGATCAAATAGGGTCTCTCATCATGTGAAAATAAGAGTTCAGTATGATAGATATAGAGATAATTCCCCAACATAACAAAAATTAACTTGAAAGAATTGACATGAAAGTAGAACTTCAAAACGAGAAGGGTGAAGAACCACTTAAAAATTCGGCAGCCTAACGGCGCCACTTAAAACATCAAAATACTGAATTGAAGAGATCAAATGGGGTCTCTCATCATATGAAAATAAGAGTCCAGTATGATATATATAGAGATCATACCCCAATATAACAAAAAGGAACTTGAAATAATTGACATGAAAGTAGAACTTCAAAACGAGAAGGGTGAAGAACCACTTAAAAATTCGGCAGCCTAACGGCGCCACTTAAAACATCAAAATACTGAATTGAAGCGATCAAATGGGGTCTCTCATCATATGAAAATAAAAGTCCAGTATGATAGATATAGATATCATACCCCAATATAACAAAAAGGAACTTGAAATAATTGACATGAAAGTAGAACTTCAAAACGAGAAGGGTGAAGAACCACTTAAAAATTCGGCAGCCTAACGACGCCACTTAAAACTTCAAAATACTGAATTGAAGCGATCAAATGGGGTCTCTCATCATATGAAAATAAGAGTCCAGTATGATAGATATAGATATCATACCCCAATATAACAAAAAGGAACTTGAAATAATTGACATGAAAGTAGAACTTCAAAACGAGAAGGGTGAAGAACCACTTAAAAATTCGGCAGCCTAACGGCGCCCCTTAAAACTTCAAAATACTGAATTGAAGCGATCAAATGGGGTCTCTCATCATATGATCATAAATGATCAGTATGATAAATTTAGAGATCATACCCCAACATAATAAAAAGTAACATGAAAGACTTGAATGAAAATAGAACTTGAAAACGAGGAAGATGAAAGAATCCCTTAAAAATTCGGCAGCCTAACGGCGCCACTTAAACATTCTTAAAACGAATTGATGAGAGCAAGGGGGGGGGGGGGGGTCTCTCATCATATGAAAATGAAATAGGCAGTAGGATGAATATAAAAGAACATCCTCCAACATAAGAACACGAAGTATATAATAAATGACATAAAAGAGATTACTTGAAAAGAAAGAGAGAGGTCGGATCCCTTACCTTAAAATGTAACTCTTAAACCTCAAAGGTTGGGACCTTGAGGGATTGGGGGCACCTTGGGAGGACTCCTTGGGAGGTAATGAGACCATAAATTCGTTGGGAATGAGTGGGGAGTCGAATGGATGAGAGGAGGGCTTGGTATTTACAGGGAAAGTGAGGGGACAAGGCATTAATGGCCAAGGGACACCTCACATGTGCTTTTCTCAAACCCATGTGCTCTCCCTTGTCATTTATCATGGAGTTAGGCCACATGGGCCCCCCAAAACAATAATTCATCACCCTTGGCCGGCCAACCCTCAAAAGATTTCATGACATCATCATGACACCGTTATGATGTCATTAAACATACCGAAACCCTAAAACTGTATTTTTACTATTCACTGAAAATTCAACTTTCTCAGAAAAATCCCAAAATTTCACATTAACCAAATATCAATGCTCTGATTTCAAAAATGAAATCCATTTTATATAAATAATTTTCTAAATATTTTTAATTTAATTTTTAAATAAAAATACTATTCATCGAAAATTCATTTTTTCAGAAAAAACCCCAAAAATTACCATAACATAATATCGATGCTCTGAGTTCAAAAATAAAGTCATTTTTATAAAAATAATTTTCTAATTATTTTTAATTAAATTTTTAATTAAAAAACACTATTCACCCGAAAAAACTAATACTTGAATAATAATTAATGAAACCGTTATTTAACTATTTTATTGAATCACATTACTTAATCAAGGTGCCTAGATTATTTTAAAACTTTCTTTAAGTGAGATTACTAATCCATTTGGTCATATTACTAATCCTAATCATAAAATCACTATTCATAATTTACTATTCATCAAAAATCATGTTGATCTTATTAGACTCTAAATTTAGTACTGAACATAATTGCAGAAGACCATTTTTTGAAAATCATTACACATTTTTAATTATTTAGGGTTTACATAAACATATTTAAAATACCCTTTTTCTAAAATTCATCAAAAATATGCATACTATATTTATCCGGTCATTTCGAAATTCATAAACTTCATCATAAGAAGAAATCCCAATTTTTATTTAAAACAAGGATTACACAAGGTAGTTATGGTCTCGTTACATAACCCCTTATAATACCAGCAGAGGACCTAAGAGTAAGGTGTTCTAGGGTGATAGAAGCTTGGGGCGGCTCAGTCAACATTGCCCGAGTAGTAATTTCTATCAGTTTGAACTTCTCACGAAGGCGATTCTGTTCCAGCTTCACATGATGATGTTCGGCTTGGATTTGATCCAGAGAAAAGCCCAGTGGTGCTACCTCCTTCCCAAACTCTGTTAGATGGGCTTCGATCAGTCCAAGACTACTAGGTGAGGCCATCGAATCTTCTTTCTATATTAATTAACCAAGATTACTTGTATTTAGAGACAATAATCAAAACGTTTCGTTTCTAGTGGTCATATTGACCAATGGTCATATAACAGTCAAAAACCAACAGTATCATTTTAATTATACTCATGTTATCAAATGAAACATTTTTGTTGAGTATAAAAAATAAAATAACACATAAAATTAGGAAACAAGATTTATTCAAAATTTCGGGTTGTTACAATCTTCCCCCCTTAAGAAATTGCGTCCTCGCAATTTTAAAATTGGGTTTTGAAATTTCATTGAAAGTCCCACATCGGAAAAGGAGTCAGTAAAACTATTACTTTAAAATAAAGAAAGGGAAGTACAAAGGTCACCCTTGTTAACCCACACTAGGGTTCCATGTAGGAAAACATGGACATGGAGGAGAAAAAAAGGGGTCATGTTCTGAGGGAGAGTGATAGAGAACATGATTAGGAGAAAGTTAACCATGAGAAAATCCCAAACTTATGATGTGTGTAAACGGTCTTTGATTACCTAGTAGGAAACGTAAACCAACAACATTTTTGTTTTACGTTTCTTTTTATAATTTTGAGGATTTCATTTACTACATAGAACAAAAACATAAGAAAATATACCTACCTTCAAGTAGAGTTTCATCCTTTAACAAGTCCCTACCAACACTAATCTTTTCTCCAAATGATGATAATTAAAAAACACTTGGTCTCATAAAAGCACAAGAATCATCTTCTATAGAATCACATAATCTACAAAAGATTAACTATCTATTTCCTCTATCTTTAAACATTATCCCAAAAACAGAAAGGTTAAGGTAAAACAACTCTTCAAAAAGAAAGAATCCCATAGGAATGGAAACTACTTTTAAATCATCAAAGTTCCATGGTACTACCCAAAGTTCATCATAGACCATTCCATAAATAACGGTCCTTAAAATTCCTCAAAACAAACCAAACTAAGATTGAAACCCAAATACAATAAGGATTTGATAAAATAGTCTTCCAAAACAACTTCATTGTTCATCTCCAGACAACATCAACCACTCCTAACATCTTATAAAAAAAGTAGCTAACCTAAACATATTTTACCCAAGATAGGTTAGTCATTCCCATAAGTAATATAAATTACTATAAGTTCACCTTAAATTCATCGATTCTTCAAAATATAAGTCAACCTTACTCCTCAATGAAAATACCGTAGTAATCTATTTACCTCGATCAAATATGGTTCCCAAAATAATGAACGTCTTCCAAAATAATAATCATATTTTAATCCCCTAATCATCCCTGTCATATTAATACGAAAATCGTCGCATTTCCTATCACATTGGTTGTCGGAACATGTTCTTCCATTTCCCACCATTAACTAAGAAGAGAAAGCATAATTAGGGGCTTAAGTACTTAGCTAATAATCATGAAAAGGAACTGAAAGCATATAAGGATAACTTGTATATGAAAGGTATACCCTAACTTGTGATCTCCTAGGTTCCCATATAGGTTATGAATGATCATATATTCTTATGTGAACCTTTATTTTATTTTATCTTTGTTCCTTTAACAATGGTTCATACCAAGCTTATGAAATTACCAAATCATATCCCCCGGGGGTGTCGTAACCAAGAGTGCAGCAAGGCCCGTTGTCGTGTACCAGTTCCCGTTCGAGTCTAGCTCAAAGCGGTGTTTTCGGGTTTTACCCCTATGTACATATGTGCTAGAGCCACCTCTACCTGCTCGTATCCAGACAGGGATGTATTTGCTTGGCAACCCCTTACTCAATACTCACCAAAATACCAGGAAGATTTCCTATATTAAACTTTTCTAGAGGGTTCCTCCTAGAGTTTTCATATCCTAGTTTCCACAAATAACTAAACCTCCCTTTGATACCAACTATAGCATACCGTCTTTTTATAACATAACTTTTCATTCCATTACACGGAACTGAGGATCTTTAAGGTTTAGTGTCTTGGAAACAAGGAACATAAAACATGAATCAAAAAAAACATTCTTCTTAAAAACTTGAAAGGATTCTCCTCATGTTCACCCTAGGCTCATTACTGCATCTCATAACCTGGGGACATACATCAAAAGGAAGGGTGAGCAGAATGCCCAGCAAGGGAAACAAGTGAAACATTTTACATATGAACGTGAGGTACATCAATAAAGTCATGAAAAGAACTTTAAGGCATGAAAATGAAATCATGAGGCATATCATAATAAAAATAAAACTTTTTCATAACTTGAAGATGTGGCTACATCATTTAACATAGACAATCATGAACATATCACCAAGGTCCATCCCCAAGGTGTCATTTTAAAATTACCAATGTTATTCACCAAGGTATCGTGAAAATTGTAATCTTTAGTGGTTACATCATTACCCAATGCATTGGAGCGCTATCAGGGCGCACCCTTAAATTTGCCTTTATTATCATGTGAGCCACATATATCATCATCAAACATTTCATAAATAACCCATATAGCATAAAAGAAATGGGATTCATTTCATAATCATAACTTTTTAAAAACTGCTTTAAAGACATGATCTTTATATCACTTTAAAACCCACAGAAAAGGAAGGTGGGTCTCATGTATTTAAATCCCAGAAGTTAAAATAGAACATTTTGGTATATATGTGAATACCCCTTTAGAAGAAAGAGCTTTGAGTATTCACTTAATAAAATAAAAGAACTTTAGAAAAAGAGATAGACATTTTGAGACAGAAATTCTGCAGCATAACGGCAATGTTCCAAGGTTTTAGAAGACATTAAAAGAGAGGTAAAATGGTTCAAACATTAATAAATGACCCATAAAATAGTAAATGGAAAGAATAAGAAGGATACATGATCATGGTAATGAAATTTCAAGGACATACCATTTGAAATGAAAAACATGGAAGGAAGAAAAAAATTAGATTTCTCTTATGAAAGTTCGGCAGCCTAACGACGTTACTTAAGCATCAACAAAAATTATTTGAAAAAATCAAATAGGGTCTCTCATAATGTGAACATAAGAGTTCAGTATGATAGATATAGATATAATTCCCCAACATAACAAAAATGAACTTGAAAGAATTGACATGAAAGTAGAACTTCAAAACGAGAAGGGTGAAGAACCACTTAAAAATTCGGCAGCCTAACGGCGCCACTTAAAACATAAAAATACTGAATTGAAGAGATCAAATGGGGTCTCTCATCATATGAAAATAAGAGTCCAGTATGATATATATAGAGATCATACCCCAATATAACAAAAGGGAACTTTAAATAATTGACATGAAAGTAGAACTTCAAAACGAGAAGGGTGAAGAACCACTTAAAAATTCGGCAGCCTAACGTCGCCACTTAAAACTTCAAAATACTGAATTAAAGTGATCAAATGGGGTCTCTAATCATATGAAAATAAAAGTCCAGTATGATAGATATAGAGATCATACCCCAATAAAACAAAAAGGAACTTGAAATAATTGACATGAAAGTAGAACTTCAAAACGAGAAGGGTGAAGAACCACTTAAAAATTCGGCAGCCTAACGACGCCACATAAAACTTCAAAATACTGAATTGAAGCGATCAAATGGGGTCTCTCATAATATGAACATAAGAGTCCAGTATGATAGATATAGAGATCATACCCCAATATAACAAAAAGGAACTTGAAATAATTGACATGAAAGTAGAACTTCAAAACGAGAAGGGTGAAGAACCACTTAAAAATTCGACAGCCTAACAGCGCCACTTAAAACTTCAAAATACTGAATTGAAGCGATCAAATGGGGTCTCTCATCATATGTTCATAAAATATAAGTATGATAAATTTAGAGATCATACCCCAACATAATAAAAAGGAACATGAAAGACTTGAATGAAAATAGAACTTGAAAACGAGGAAGGTGAAAGAATCCCTTAAAAATTCGACAGCTTAACGGCGCCACTTAAACATTCTTAAAACGAATTGATGAGAGTAAGGGGGGGTCTCTCTTCATATGAACATGAAATAGGCAGTAGGATGAATATAAAAGAACATCCTCCAACATAATAACATGGAGTATAAAATAAATGACATAAAAGAGATTACTTGAAAAGAAAGAGAGAGGTCAGATCCCTTACCTTAAAATGTAACTCTTAAACCTCAAAGGTTGGGACCTTGAGGGCTTGGGGGCACCTTGGGAGGACTCTTTGGGAGGTAATGAGTTCAGAAATTTGTTGGGAATGAGTGGGGAGTCGAATGGATGATAATAGGGCTTGGTATTTATAGGGAAAGTGAGGGGACAAGGCATTAATGGCCAAGGGACACCTCACATGTGCTTTTCTCAAACCCATGTGCTCTCCCTTGTCATTTATCATGGAGTTAGGCCACATGGCCCCCCCAAAACAATAATTCATCACCCTTGGCCGGCCAACCCTCAAAATATCTCATGAAATCATCATGACACCGTTATGATGTCATTAAACATACCGAAACCCTAAAACTGTATTTTTACTATTCACTGAAAATTCAACTTTCTCAGAAAAATCCCAAAATTTCACATTAACCAAATATCAATGCTCTGATTTCAAAAATGAAATCCATTTTATAAAAATAATTTTCTAAATATTTTTAATTTAATTTTTCAATAAAAACACTATTCATCGAAAATTCATTTTTTCAGAAAAAACCCCAAAAATTACCATAACATAATATCGATGCTCTGAGTTCAAAAATAAAGCCATTTTTATAAAAATAATTTTATAATTATTTTTAATTAAATTTTTAATTAAAAAACACTATTCACCCTAAAAAACTAATACTTGAATAATAATTAATGAAACCGTTATTTAACTATTTTATTGAATCACATTACTTAATCAAGGTGCGTAGATTATTTTAAAACTTTCTTTAAGTGAGATTACTAATCCATTTGGTCATATTACTAATCCTAATCATAAAATCACTATTCATAATTTACTATTCATCAAAAATCAAGTTGATCTTATTAGACTCTAAATTTAGTACTGAACATAATTGTAGAAGACTATTTTTTGAAAATCATTACACATTTTTAATTATTTAGGGTTTACATAAACATATTTAAAATATCCTTTTTCTAAAATTCATCAAAAATATGCATACTATATTTATCCGGTCATTTCAAAATTCATAAACTTCATCATAAGAAGAAATCCCAATTTTTATTTAAAACAAGGATTACACAAGGTAGTTACGGTCTCATTACATAACCCCTTATAATACCAGCATAAGACCTAAGAGTAAGGTGTGCTAGGGTGATAGAAGCTTGGGGCGGCTCAGTCAACATTGCCCGAGTAGTAATTTCTATCAGTTTGAACTTCTCACGAAGGCGATTCCGTTCCAACTTCACATGATGAAGTTCGGCTTGGATTTGATCCAGAGCAAAGCCCAGTGGTGCTACCTCCTTCCCAAGCTCTGTTAGATGGGCTTCGATCGGTCCAAGACTACTAGGTGAGGCCATCGAATCTTCTTTCTATATTAATTAACCAAGATTACTTGTATTTAGAGAAAATAATCAAAACGTTTAGTTTCTAGTGGTCATATTGACCAATGGTCATATAAAAGTCAAAAACCAACAGTATCATTTTAATTATACTCATGTTATCAAATGAAAATTTTTTGTTGAGTATAAAAAATAAAATAACACATAAAATTAGGAAACAAGATTTATTCAAAATTTCGGGTTGTTACAAAAATGATGCCACATTTTCAGTTGACCATGTGGAAAATCAATTATGGTCAACAAATAATCAATGATTAATCTATGATGTGATCAGATACCATGTTTACAGTTTCATGTACTATGCTTTGACTTTGATAAGGTGCATAATAGAAAAAAAGTGATCAATGAATCGGTCCATGTATCATGAATCTTCTTGATTTTGGTGATCTAGATGAATGTATCGGTTAATAGTCAGTGGTTCACCATGATGATGAGATCCTGATAGGGAGAGATATAAATACTTCAGTTGTTGGAAGATGGTGCAATGCTGACACATATTCAGATTTTATCTTGATGGTAGTAATGTATCATCGATAGAAGGGTGATGTTTTGTCATAGATGGATCATTCAAGAATGGAATTAGAGTAATGATTTTTACAGAGATGGAGGAGGTGTATTAGTGTGGGGGTTTCATATAGGTTTTTGAATGCTCCATATTTTAATTCATGTTGGTGAATTACAGTGATTCCTTTTTATTATCGAATTCATAATAATCATTTCAGAATTTCACGACAGTTTTTTAATCCCCTGCATTGGAGGGTCTTTCGACATTAAAAATCCCAAATTTTGATTTATTTATTCTTCTTTATATCACTTCTATATTTCATTGTTTTTTTTTCAAAAATTGTTTACAAGTTATTTTTGACCCGAGATCAAGAATCTCCCCCAATAGTCCAATCTCCTACCCTATCACATCATACATAATCTATGATTCAATTCCCAAATAATAACACATGGTATAAATCATTTATTCCAAAAAATTATTGTTAAACAATAATTTACTAGTATTTGTTGAACCTTTAGGCAAACAAGATATTGATGATATATGCATGAAGAACAGAAGGAGAAATCACAATACACAAATGTGAGAAATAATCCATGGTTAGTGTTCTGGTTGGCCTCAAATATTTGAAATAGAAAATGTTGAACAAAGGGAATAATGAGAAAATTATCCATTCCTAATTCTATGAAGGTAAACCAATTCAATAATTCAACACTCAGCCCGTGAATCAATTTTTTCGAAAATATGATACACATTTGATGTAGTATAATCCAAATGAATATTAAACCAGCATAAAAAAATTTCCCTACCTTGGTTTTGGATTTATTAGTAATGAAGAACATTTTTTTATTTTT
Organism: Viscum album; assembly: GCA_963277665.1. Classification (NCBI taxonomy): domain Eukaryota; kingdom Viridiplantae; phylum Streptophyta; class Magnoliopsida; order Santalales; family Viscaceae; genus Viscum; species Viscum album. The sequence continues at coordinate 1,585,540,336 of OY728151.1, read as the reverse complement.
GGTGTTGGTAATATCTAATAACTCTATCGATAAAGAAAATCCTCATGGTCGCATAATCCATGATTCACGACCCCATGATCATTTTCAAATGATCTTATCAGAAGAGATATCTATCCTTTAATTCCTTCTAGATTTATACAAATAACTCTTGGGAATTTACCATAGTAGGTATTATATAGGGGGATTAGGGTTTTAGGCTATTTAATAAATAATTTATTTACTTATTTATTTATTAATCAACTAACATCATCTTTTTAACCAAAATAATGATGTGAAAAAATATTATATCACTCCAAGGGTAAAGCATGCATTCTAAAAATAATATAAATATCAATTTTCGCATTTGAGACACCATTTGAGATATATTACATTATTTATGAAAAAATGAATTAGTCTAAAATATTATTTTTATTTTTTTCATATATCTTCATCGCATCTCTCTAATCCTAACAATCATTACAGAATCCATGTTATACTTTGAAAATGTTCCATTAAATATTTCATAGTTTCAAATTAATAATTTAGATTCCTTACAATTAGGGTCTCAATGAAAATGACCCATAGATAGTCCATACACTAAGATATAGAATCACCTTTTCAGATACCAACTCAACACACAACCAAGGTCTCCCATGAAATACCCTTAATCAAAATCCAACTTATAAATCAATATTAATAATTAGTAGTGACATACCATGATTAAAAAATTAGTTCAGAAATAATTTATCTTACAAAAATTGTTTTATTAAAACCACATTTGAAATCAAAATAATCATATAGAATCAATTTTTCACATAATTTTAAATATAAAATTGTTTCTTTTATAAAAATATTGGGAAATATCCATTTTTTTTCAAAAGTAAATATATGAAAAAAATTCCCATATAACATCCCTCAACACTTCATTTGAATAATATATAATTGATAAAACAAATGGAAAACACAAGAACCATAAGTATGACAATGGAAAATGATTTATGTAATTACACCCACCGTAAAATCAATATAAACTCATCGCCATCAATTATTATCACATAAATTGAGATATATGGATCCTCATCAACCTATAAATTCAATAAATATAGTCTATAATCCATCCCCAAACCTATCCCCTAGGAAAACTAGGGTCAAATGAGTCTCAGGAAATTGAAGAAGAAGAAATAAATAAATAAAGTGAGGAAAAAAATAATGGAAGAAATTTATTAACATGATGAAATCCACCAAAAATCATAAGGGGTCCACCATGGGAGTAAGTAAGAGTAAGGATTCTTAGTTGGGAATTCAATGTCCCACAAATTACGGGAAAATAAGTGGTTGAGGAAAATAGACAATAGGTAAAAATAGTAAATTTATGATTTTATGAATACTAGGTAGATAGGTTGTAGTGCATGATGAATTTTTATTTATTTAAAAAATGACTACAGGTGGGCTGAATAATCACTTTAAAATTTTAAAGAAAAAAAACACTGTTGATAAAATATTAAATAGTAGTGAGTTATGTGTTGTTTAGTAATGTTACAATAGAAATAAAAATTAATGAACACAAGGATTTATAGTGGTTCAGATAACCAAGATCATATTCCACTACTCAATCTCCTCTACTCCTTGAGTATAGTAGTACCAACTAAGAACCAAACTTTTAAAAGTGTGAGAAAATTATTATAGAGACATCCTTTTAAAATCCTCACAGTCACAACCCAGTCTTTTTAAATGAGATTCATCCTTGTCTTTATCCAGTCTTTTGATCAAGAGTTACAAAAAATACATCTTTTTGGGTGGTAGAATAATAAGAGAAAGGAAATACCTGTTTTTTATGGGAAAATAATAAACAATACAGATATTAATAAAAAATTTTATAAAAAATATTATATGAATAAAAAAATACAGTGGAAACAACAGATGATCCAAATATCATTGAATGTTATGATTGATGATCATTGATCACTTAATGCAACAAACGTCGAAGATGGAATCTTTCAACTATCATAACAAGAGTGTAAAACGAGTAGAATATCATGAACAATTTCGAGCATAATGAATGTTAAAGAAGTTTTACAAGTAGTATCAATGAAACAATTTTCACTTGGATGTGTTTTTAAAACATGATTTGAACCTCTAGATCATTAAAACTGAGATCTATGAGGAGAGTGTACATAACTAATATCTACACGGCACATTATAGTGCATAAAAAAATTAAAATATGGTTATTACATGTAGTTTGTTAAAGCCTCATGGAAAAAAATAAAATTACAACCATGCATTATATTTCATTATGAAATATTAAAATATAAAATTTAATTCATTGACTAAATCATTTGTATGAAATTTCCGATTAAAAAAAACTGAAAAACAAATAAAATCGTTATGATTGTATATAGAGAAAAAATTTAGTAAAAACATATCATCATATGAATTAATAATCCGATTATAAAAATTTAGATAAAATAATGTTATAATTATTTGTACACACACTAAAATCATATTTCAACTTGAAATAATAATAATTTTTACCTGGGAAAAATTATAATATTAATAATTTAAATAAGAAATAAATTTTTAGAAACATGAAATTTTAAATAACGGTTTCTAAATAAAAATGTTGGTAGTGACTCATGACCTATCGTTGGAAGAGTCAAATAGTGGTTGTTGAAAAAAAATCCAAAAAACTTAAGATAATCAAAATATGAATAATATATTAAAAATTAAAAGACAAAAAACATAACAAAATATAAAAAACAACAATAATTAATTCTTCCATGTATCTTTAAAGAAAACAACTGAATAATAAGAATAAATAGATAAAATATTCTTGAGACAAAAACATAAGAAAAAAAATAAAACAACATAAAAAACTAAAAAAATTGATAATAAGGAATAGATACTATTGAATCCAGATGATATTCTTCTATTTGTTTTCACAACAACGGTAAGATACAAATGGTGGGTAACAAGATAACTCTCCGTTGAAGTCCAAAAGTGAGTAAAAAATGAATCCACATTGATAACATGATGGTAGGTCATTGACCAACCATTGGGTTAAAATGGTGGATCATTAATCACTGCTAGTATCTATTGGTGAATCAACTCATGGTTGGGTCCAATGGTGTCTCATCCTGAAAAAATAGAGAATAGAATGGTGGTTAGAGAAGTGAGACATTCGAATATGAACAAACCCAATAAATAGATACAGAAATAGAAAATTTAGAAGATAAATAAAATCTTAAACCAAAATGAAGATGAAAAATGATAATCTGAGACCAATAAGAACTGAATAGTTAAAGAAAAGTTGAACGACAAGAATAATTTGAGTTCAAGATGATAAAAAAATCATGATATGGACATTGGCACATATATTAATTAAAACTAGATGAAGCTGTTCAATGAATTGGAAAAATCAAGAGTTCATGATGTCATCGTTTAGATGTCGAAGGATTAAGACAAAGAAATGACGAAGAAGAAAAACTCAGAAGAACTATACGGGAAGAGATACATGATGGAAACTAGTGTACAATCACCGATGAACAAGAAGAGAGGGACGATAGAGGAAGAATACCGAAAATTGAAGAAGAATATTCTGTTTGGGAATACCGAAATGAAGTGTGGTATAAAAATGGGAGTGTACGAGAGTTTAATTTAGATAGATCAAAGAGTAACTCACCGTTACTGTCTGGAAAATTAAAAGGAATGAATAGTATTGCATAAAAACCAAATCCCACATCGAATTGGAAAAGTTTCAAGGGAACAATATATCAATAAGGATATGGTGTACCTTGTTTTAAATTGAAACAGAATCCATACACACATGGCTTGTGTACTAGACCATATAAGTGAACTGTGAGCATGACCCATTGGAATATTATACAGGCCCACAATCCAATGTTCTACACTATGAACACCTGATATATCATCCACCTTATGGGATATCTATGATTTCATATACCATGTGGTGCAGAACCAATGTCTCCCCTTTGGGTTTGAGAGCTATCTACTTAGCTCACATGGATGGACAACACTTTTACATCATCATAATTAAACAAAAGAAACAAATAATAACCAACGTTTAAGATTTATTAAAATATTAAATATAAAACATATAAAAACAAGTAGTTAAAAATTGACTAACATTTAAATGCATTTGAGAATTTAAAACACATGAATATTATTATAAGCTTATTAAAATATAAAATTAGAAAACTATTAATTAATTAAAAAACTTCTGAAATTAATATTGTTATCTAAAAAACATATAAAACAATATGAGACTTTATTAAATGTTGGTGGAGAGTAATTTATGAAAATAAACAATACTCTTAATATATTTAAAAAAATTCAAATATTAACCACCACTCATTATAGAGTGACATGTCCCCCCAACTGAAGTGCAACTATCCAAAATGAAATTGTTTCCTGGCCTTCCCTTCCAGGTTGTAATCCTCTAGTCATGAAAACATAATCATTATTTTGGCTCCATCATTGCATGACTTTCCTAGGGCGTGGTGCGATAATCCGTTCCCCCCACAATTATTGTCCAAAAATAAATCAATCATAATGTTACCCTCCTTGGTGGTGCCATGACCCACTATAGTCTATAACTGTAGGTTTCATAAAAATATTAATAATTCTAAAAAAACTCAAAACATCCTAATTTAAAAGATTTCAATGACTTGGATAATTTAATCAGGTATTACTTCCCCCGAGTGTGTGAGGGAATAGAATAAGGATTAGATTTTGGGACTTATGGTGATTGTGGTTTGAGGGAAAATATTATGATATATATAAATACAAGAAACGAATTATTTAAATACTATTATGGGGATATTATTTTCCTATCTACAAGAATGATAGGAATGGGATTTTTTAGAAGGTTAATCACCTAACTATAATGAACATCCCGCTCTTATTTTCATACAGGGCTCTTTATGATAAACCAACATCTATAAAAGGGTTTTTATGAAGGCATTGTATGATAAATAGAATTCTTAAAAATTCATTTTAAGAAGGAACATTGTGATAAAGAACATGCTTAAATTTTTTTTAAGAAGTGACTTTTTTCATAGAGTGCCCTCTCTTCTTCAGAATAATTTTTTTAGTGTGAACTCTATCATATTTTTTTCTTCAATATTATTATATATTTTATTAATATATAAGGGAAAATATATTAGTGTAAATATGTTAATAAATTGTTTATATAATAATATATTTTTAGTACAATAATAAATATATTATTATAACATATCATAATATATATTATAAAAAATTGTGTTTTAGAAATGAAATGTTTTATGAAATGCATGTTAATTATAAATAATAAAATTACCCATTAATATTTAAATTAAATTTCAATTTCAATTTTATTATTTTAAAATATTTAATATATTATCAATTATCTAATTGAATTATTTTAACAAATGTTATTATCAATTAAAATAAAATCAAAAACTATTAATTTAGAAAACGTAAAATATTAACTTATTATAAACTAAATAATTAGCATATATTTCTTTCAATTTAATAGTACATTTATTGTAAAATTATTAATTAATAAAAAAATAATATATTTTCTATAAATTAAATATTATATATATATATATATATTAGTTATAAAAAAATATATATTAATAGATTAATAGATTAATAGATTAATATATTAATATATCAATAGATTAAAATAAAAATATATAAAAATATATTACTATATTAGTTACAATGGAATGAAATATTAATATATTTAATAATAAATTAATTAATAATATTTAATAATAATAACCTAATTAAAAAATTATATAGAGGGTGCTTTCTAGTAAAATGACCTCCCATAGAGAATTTTTCAATTATTTTTGATTTGTTATGTTTTTATATAATGTCATGACATTAATATTAATTTCATGATAATTATATTTTAGTAAAGTCCTGAAATTAATATTAATGTTTGATTTATAAATAATAATAATAATATAATTACTAATAATGACATTAATAATAATATTATTATAATTAATGATTATTAATTTTTAATAATTGTATTATACGAATGTTATGTTTTAAAACAAAGATACATTGTGTAACTAAAATTAGTTTTTGTCATTTTTTTTCAAAAAATATTGTCATTTTCAATATTTGTTTATATGTTTAGTCAATGATTCAAATTTCATTTAGATTGTATTTATACTTTATAATTTATAGGCCTTCAAATTTACCTACTTGAAACAGTATTAAATTTCATGTAGGCCACTTTGGATGACTATAAAATATAAACTACATGTATAATTTAAATGAAACTTAAAATGTGGATTAAAAATATTAAAAATGGTTGAAAATAAACAAATCATCAATATAAAAATCCCAAACTAATTTATATGACACAAACATTATTGATTAAAAATATAAAATTTACAGTTCATAAAATTTATACGCATGAAATATAGAATAAAAAAAATATAAATGAACCATAAATCATTGAATTTAAAAATAAATATTAAGTAAAAATAAATGGAATACCGAAAAAATAATTTTTAAAATAATTATACACAATAAATGTTTTGTGAAAAAATAATTTATAAGTATATATGTTATACTTTGAAACAACAATATTTTTTTGGATAGGAATTATTTTTCACCAATTATTTTTTTGAAATTATTTTCATTTCCGATTATTTTTGGATGTTTAGTAAATGTTTCTAAATTCATTTACATTTTGTTTATAATTTATAATTTATAGGATTTCACAGTGACCTACTTGAATCATTATTATGTTTCATGTTGGCGACATTGGATTCCTATAAAATATATACTACGAGAATAATATAAATGAAACATAAAACATGGATTCATCATATTTCAACTAGTTGAATCTAAAAAAACATAAATATAAAAAACCAACACTAGTTTTCATGACACTAATATTATTAATCAAAATCATGACATTTTCAATTAAAAATATTTATAGACATAAAATATAAATTAAATTAAATATATACGATATTTTAAACATTGATTTTGAAACTAAAAATTATATTAAAATAGAGCTAATGAAAAAAAAATTATTTTAAAAAATAATTTACAGAAAAGGTTTTTTGTGCGAAAATGATTTATATGTATAAATGGTATGTTTAAAAAAAATATTTTGTACGATTAATTTTTTTTATGAAATTATTTTCATATTAAATTATTTTTTATATGTTTAGTAAATTATTCAAATTTTGTGAAGAGTTTTTGTGTACATTATAATTTATAGGCATTAAAAGTCTCCTACATAAATATTTATTACATTTCAAGATGGTGAATTTCAATGCCTATAAAATATAAACTATTAGAGTAATAGAAATCAATCTTAAAACATGGATACAACATATAAAAAATATTTGAAAATAAAGACATAAAAAATATAAAAAATAAAAACTAAATTAAATGAATTTTTTTTATTTATTTAAAATATAACATTTACATGTATCTCCCTCTGGTTTTTGTTTTCTCCAAGGTTTGTCTTATGCTTAGATTTTCCTATTTTATTTCTAGGTTTTGTATTTCTATTAAAAAGATTCTCCTTATTGGTGTTTCTTCTAGGGATCCGACTCATCAGCTTGGCTATGAAAATTATGTTGCAGTTATGACTGTCGATGAGGATCCTCCTCCATTTATGAGTTTCTACAACCCTTAGGACAATTGGAGCAGTCAAATTTTCTGGTGACACTGTTTTTGTATCCCGATCAATTTTGGTCCCACAACAATTGTTGGTTATGAAAGCTTTAGAGTTTACCCAGTAATTTTATCGAGTCATGACACTATGGGGACAGATGTTTTCAACAATTGAAAAAATATTTCACTGACGGATAAAGTGAAAATGATAATTTCTAAAAATAAGGAAGATGATGTGTTTCTATCGCATTGAATGACACGTCTGATCATTGTATAATTCATCATTGAAATTCCTTTCAATATGGTATCTCTAAAACAAATTTCAAAACAAATGTAATTTATTAGACAATGTTTCTATTATAAATGTGGGAAGTGTATTATTAATATTTTAATTTGTTAACAAATGTGAGAATAGAAAGTGTTAAAAAGAATATTTTTGTCCTCTTATAACCATATTATTCTAATGTAATATCATAAATATGGGCTTATATATAGAAAAAAAATATTTTCCCAAACACCATTCTAGATACAAGTTAACAAAATCATGTTCCATAGTAGAATATAGTGAGTCATGCATGAGATCAGAGCCCGTCATAGTATTCCTAGATTGGGATCGATCTGATCCTATAAAATGGGGTCATGTATAGGGGATTAGATTTATTGTTCATGTCACATTTAAATTTATTAGGGGCCTATTTTTATCATTAAGGAATCAAACATGTGGGTTTCATTTGAATTCAAAATGCTATCAATCTTCTATTTTTTGGGTGTCTTGGGCACCCTAAAAAATATTGTGTCGCAAAAAAGGATGATGAAGAGGGAAAATAAATATGAAATATGGTCCTTGGCTTAATTAAGAATATTCGAAAACATCTTTCATTTCTAATATTGAAAATAGATGGACCGTGATAGACTTATGATGGCACTGGATAAGAAATATGTTCAGAACTGTAATAAAATTATTAGACTGGTACGATGAGATTACACATTTGTAGTGTGAGAGGTTATAAAAGCGGATGTTGTGGTTTTTCAAACTAGAAGATAGGTATTGGCAGATAATGGTGATAAGGGTATTAAACTGGGAAAGCTTCCTGTTAAAAAGGTTGTCCTCCCGGTCTGTTCTTCTATAATAGATGATGGTTAAAATTTACCACACTATAACCCAAATCACTTTGGTTTAGATCTACCAAATGAGGTGTCTACCTTAGTTCTCTATTCACCCCTATACCCTTCCATAAAATGGGAAGGCGTAATCTAGTATTTATTGTAAGGTTCAAAAAAAAATTTGTTATGGAATATAATGGTGAGAGAGGAGAATGAGAAAAGCACTATTATGAGTGCCTGTAAAATTAGTTGAACTGAAAGGTTCATAGTTGAACCACTATTAATGAGAAATGTGATAAAATGGAAAGTGATTGGAGATGGATCTTTCCTTGGAATTTTAGATGTAGAAGCTATCGTGAACTAGCCTTGCATATTACCACGGAAATCCAATGTTGGAACTGTCATGGCCATGGAAACCCATGATTAGTTTGGATTTTAGTGTCATTACTTTAATGTTTTTCCTTATATGGTTTCTTTCTAAACGCATATTATAAAAAATGGACATTGATTTCATTTCTAAAAAGTTGTCCTAATTGGTAGCCTCTCACTCTATAAAAAAGGCCTTGTGGGGGACTCATCTCTCTTTAGAGGGAAGATGTGAATGTGAGAGTTAAAACTCTCCCTTCTAACCACATTGGTGTTGTCATTCAAGAAAGTGATTCTCCAAAATGGGATTTCACGTGGATTTATTTATTTCCCTAAGAATGGTAGAAATGGAAATCATGCCAATTGATGAAAACCTTTTCTGAGATTCTCCCCAATCCTCTCTTTATGGTGGAGATTTCAATTACATTGGGTTCAATAATGAGAAGAATATGGGAGTGAATAGAACTTATGCTTGTATGTGGGATTTCCAAAATGAATCAGAGCTATAAGATCATTATGATATGGGATATTTTTGAAACCCTTTTACAAGGTTTTATGGGAATTCCAAATAAAATCTCATTTTTTAACATTTTGAAATATTTTTTGGGTCGAATGAATTGATCATAATTTTCAACTCTTCCCTAGAATCTCATCTCACCCATGAATCATGTTGGAGTTTTTGTCCTAGGATCCTCTATTCATTCTTTTATTATATATTCGTTATATTTTATATTAATAAAACTTCTTATTATATATTGTTTGTTGTTCTTCCTGAATCTACTATAATAATGTCCAAGAGTATATATCACATTGATAAGGTTATAAAAATTCCTCGCTACGATGAGAATCTTGATACACTATGATGCTATTCTCAAATAATTTTCTAAAGTTGGATAATATAATATGATGGGAAAACTAGTACATATTCAATTAGGTTAGGGTACTAATAGGAGGAAGAGGTTTCTTCTCATGAAGTTGGCACTTGGTAATCTCCATTATGGGAGACTATTATAATGGACATGCTATTAATAATTTTGTATGTTTTTGTGTCATTAGATATTCCTATCTACGGGCTTGTGTGATGGTCCTTGTAATATAATATTTTTAATAATGAAGGTTAAAACATGCAGACGTATATGTACTTAGTAAACCATGAGGATAACCGTTCATGGAAAAGCTTGATACATCTGGTGTGTCATGAGTGACATGAAATTAATGAGTAAATCAAGGAATGATTTTCCCCTTCCAACTTTATGGAAGCTGATACATTTAACCTTTTATTTTAATTAAACCATCTCATTAAATTCTAGGTCCACAGTGTTATGACGTGTTTATTTCAGATAATCAAAGAATGACATATCGATCATATATGTTGGTGACATGGATGAGAAACTTGTTTGATGATATACTGTGACAAGGGGATTATACATACATAGTGATCATTCATAAGTGGTTTTCAATGTTTTGACATTGGTTATTTTGGGTTCTTTGAACCATTAATAGATATTAATCCTGGAATTTAAAAAATACCACCTAATTCCTGTGAAAAATAAACTTTTGGGGTCACACCCTATATGTTTTTTTTATTTCCATTAAATTCTATTTGAGTTTAATTAATGGAATAAATTTTCATCTCAAGTTAGAGGAATAATTTTATTCATGTATTATTGATGGAGTAATTTAAATAAATATTTATTCGATGGATTGTGAATAAAATATTTATTTTATTTAATTAATACGTTAATAAATAATTATTTCTCATATTGTGATTAAAATATTTATATATGAATAAAATATTTATTTTACTTTTAAATAAATTCTAGAGGATTGAAAATTGACCATGACCGAGTCCAGTGACAAATATTAATTAACAATACCATTATATAATATTTGTTACTCTGAAAGTTGGGTTACTCTAGTGACTAATAATTATATATGTTTTATTATATAGAAGGGGTTTTATTAATGGTAATAATTGTTATTTAATATTCTGTATGAAATTAAATATCATTTTATGGGAAAACATAACTCTATAAATAGATATCCATATCTTTTGTGTAGAGTGTAAAAAAATTGAGAATAGTTATTTGTTTCACAAAACAAATTCTCTCTCAACATCTCCTTTTCTCACCCTCTCATGAACGAGAAGTGAATAAGAGATTTCATCAAGAACAAATAATGAAAATTCCTGAACAAACAACACAAGACATTTGACTCATTGCACTATCACCCAGATCTCGACTAGTGTTTCTTGGAGGTCATAGGAGAAATTGTGGATCACTACTAGAGGGATTCATTATTTGGATCTCCATAGTTAAAAAAAGGTAATTTGAATGGGGATTTTTAAATGATCAACATTTTCCAATGATGAAAGTTACTAATCTTAAGTCTTCATTTCTTCAAATAAAAAACAAACTAATTACATATTTGACATGCATTATCTTCATTCTCGGTTTTGGGAAAATATTATTAAAATAAATTTTAATATATCTCTCACCTATGCACGCTTCCTCTTCACCTGAAACAAACATGTTGTATCAAAATTTTCATGTTTAATTTTGTAATTATTTATTTTATTGTTGATCAATGCACAATTATGGTTAGATATTCATTTCATGTCATTCGTTCTTTAATTTGATTTGAATTATCATGTTATTTACATAATAATCATGTTGGTTTACTGTCACGTTTTTTCAATGGTTTAATACAAATTGAATAACATCCAGAGATGCTGGTATCGCTTGTCGTTGATTTGAGTTATATGCGTCCCAAATTAATTACTGGTTCTTAGAACTTTAGTATAGAATATGTTTGGGGTCGATCCACAGGTAATCGTGGCTTGCGTGAATTAAATTGAGTTAATACGTAATTAGGTGAAGTATGCAGAATTTAGAATCGATTGGGTTGATTTTGGGTTTTGATTGAAACTAAATTGATTTACTTTGAATAAATGGATACAGTTTAAAAGAAAACAATGGGTAAATTTAAAGAGTTTTTAAAATGGGAAGAAAATACGTGTCGGGGCTGTGGTGATTAAGGAGTTCTTATGAAGATTGTTTAAATGGATGTGTTGTTCATAATAATTCAATCATTCTGGATTCCATTTAGTTACAATATTTCCTTGGTCTGGTTCCTCTTGTTTGGAGTTAGTGCAGTTGACTCCTTGGTCTGGTAGTCAGTGTTATTAATTCTTTATTATGATCAGTCCATTATTTGAATCGGTTAAATCCTTCCAATGTTCATGGATGTTTTCACCGTTACTTTTCTTTTGTATCGCTGAGAATTCTTCCCATGGTCCGGCTCAGAACTCTCAGTTTTATTTTACAGTAGATTAAGAAGAGTAAGATGAATTAAAATGATAAAACAGAACTATATAAAAAAACATACACATTACGATCCCTTCATCCACATCCCCACTATGAGGGGTTTAGTTACACATAGAAAGTTGAGGAGAAACGACACACGTGACACCTAACGGATTCATCGTGTAAGCGTTGAGGTAGGGTGTTAGAAGTTGGAGTAGTGGAACTATGGCACTATGGTGGCTCAAGAATGATAGCAATAGATATTATTCTCACCTCCAATGGTTTCAAACTCCCAAATCCAAAGGCCAAGGCCTCGTTTTTTAGAAAACTAAAGTACACATCGTGTATAGAAAGTCCACGCCATGTACTTTTTGTCAACGCCCTTTGGCACCAATTTCTCAGGTGGCAGGTGGCCTAACATGACATCCTTGACTGTTTAACATGGCGCCGCCTAGTGGTTGGGTGTACACGGCATGTAGCGCCGCCACACACAGCGTGTAGTATCATAATTTTGGTCTCCAACCCCCTCTACAATATCAGACACAACATGTAGAAATTCAAACATGTCGTGTCTCCTTCAGCAACCATATGGGCGTGTGGACTTTTCTCAACAATCACCACATCTAGAAAGTAGTACATGGCATGTAACGCTGCCTCACACAGTGTGAATCTTCTTCCTGGGGACATGGGTGTGTACTCCCTCCTTCGGTCTGTGTCCCTATCTAGATGTACACGGCGTGTATAAACGTGCACACCGTGTAGTTTCAAACTTTTCATAGGCTTCCATTGATTCGTTTATTTAGCCAGAAAGCTCTTGAAAGTAAACAGAATCTCCAAAACCAAAGAGTATGTTCATAAAACAAAAAATATATGTTGAAAACATGTTTTCATCGTCAATTATATATATAGAAATGTATACACAAATTGGGTGCATCAAATTCCACCACACTTAGTCTTTTTCTTGCCCTCAATCAAAATCTCAACATCTAATTAAGAGAGCCTATACATTAAAAGGAAGGCATTTAATTGATCAAACGTATAACTGATAAAGTTACTGAGGGAAAATTCTAAAAGGCACAAACAAATTCAATTCATAAGATATTAAAATCATGCCTCATATACAATGTAGTTAACTACCCTCATCCTCTTTCAACACATTTTTCAAACTTTCAAAAATAAGCATGCCACTTGATGATTTACCTTACCAGTTAAAATCACAATCCACACTCAAGATGTTTTTAATCAAAGTTATGCTCAATATAAGGTATATACACTCTATCCATAGGTTTTCAAGATATCTTGTTCTCTACTTCAGAAAAATTGAATTACTAAAATCATGAGGGCTTTATCAATAAGGTTCAGATGTCTCTGTGGCTAAGGGTTGGTAGGTTTAGATGTGAAAATAAATTTTGAGCCTTGAAAAAGGAAGGCTAATTCCTTTAAACAACATTGCATGATATTCAAAGTAAAACTCACTACAAATGAATCCTTCACAAGCTTAGTCAAATTATTTTGTAATCCTTACCATCTTCCATAGGCAAGTAGGGTTCATGGGAAAATAAGCAAAAGGTCCCCTTGTATTTTGTTTGTTTTTGTTTTTGTTTTTGTTTTTATTGTTATTGTTTTATATATATAGATATATATATCAAAACACAATGTAAACACATATAAATACAATGACTAGATATTTGGAACCCATTCTTCCCCAAATAATCAAGAGGCACTCCCCCACACTTTATTTCATGGCTGTACACAAAAATATTCCATGTATTTCCAACTTACTCTTTAATGCTCAAATGAATAATCATGCAAAGTTTAAAAAGAAATATGGTAGGAAGGGGAATAGGCCTATAATGTGGCTTCCTATAAAGGCTGTTCATGGCTTCTATGGGCTTAAAGAAGATTAAATGTAGGGTAGGTCTCAAGATAAAGGGGTGAAAACAATCTAGTGCCTCAATCATGTTAATGTAATTCAATTTTTTTTTCATGTTTCGAAAACAAAAACTTGAAAATTCTGGTAGTGATGCATATCCTAAGAATCTCTCATTAAATAGGGTATTAAAAAGAAATACAAAAAAAGGTTTAGAATACCTCTCAGGAGTGGAAAAATAATAAAGGGACAATATGGTCATGACATGCATATAAATGATTAGTGTAATCAATGTAATTTAATCAAGGACAAAATGTTGCAATTGAAACTATATCAGCAATCATTTTAAAATACTTAAAAACTAAAATAATCATGTAACCTTTCCAAAAGTTTCTACTGATAACTCTATCATTTATAAGAATGATTAACCAAAATTGCATTATATTTTCAAATATAGAATCTAATAATGATGTCTCCTAGAGTAGTTAAAGGGAAAACATGAAGGTGAAAAAGATAGTTGCTCCCCCACACTGAATAAGGCACATGGTCCACCAAGTGCAATACTAAGGTAAAGGGTGGGAAAGGGGGTGATATGGGGGAAAAATGGGAGAAATAAGTGGGAGAATTAAATCCAAAAAGAAAGAAAATAAAAATGGAAAAATACTCCCCTCACAAAAAGTGATTCCCAAGGCGCGCCATGCCCGTACATGTGACTGTTGACAAAAAGGAAAACTGCAAACATGAATAACATCACCACACATAAAATGACAAAAGAGATAGACAAGAGAATGAAAAATGTCACTATCATGGGGTCGCCTCAGGGGACGACACATCGAGTACATAATCGGACAGTAGAGATGGCGCAGGAGGTGTGGAAGCGCGAGGCTCTGACTCTGCACCGGGAAGGGAAGATGAAGAAGTAAGAGCTGCAAGTGCTAGACTCGGGATCAGAAGCTCAGCAGAAAGCCCTGAACCAGCAGAAGTCGTAGCAGCAGAGCTCACCGTAGTCATCAGAATGGAATATGTGTCCTGGACAGGAGATGGCGGTGGAGCAGCAGTAGAAGGGCCAGGAACAGAGGCAGAGGCTGGTGGCTGAGGTAGTGGAACACCAAGATACTGAGCAATATGCACCAACATATGCTCCATCCGGTCCTGGCGGCCGTCCAGATGAATCAAATGGCGTGCAATGGTGTACTGGCGGCTGGTGATACGAACTAACTTCTGCTCCATCGTGGCTAGGCTGAGGGAAAGAGTCGGATCGACCGAGGGTGTGTGGGTAGGTGGGATGTGGGATGAGATAGAAGAAGGAAGGGTATAAGAAGTTGGGTAAGTAGTAGGTGGGTGAGGGGGAGAAGCTTTAGGGGGCGGGGAAGGAGGAGAAGGGTCAGCAGCTAGGGCAGGGGGGTCAGCAGGTGGCGGGGCTCGAGCCTGAGCAAGGATGTAGGCACCCCCTGCTTCCGGACCAATCCCATGCGAATGATCATGAGAAAGTCCATCCGCTGGGGTGAACCTAACAAGTGATGATGTAAATAGGGCTCGAATACTCCAAAGTGGTCGGAATGACGGGTGGTGTAAAACCCACCGTTCAGGTTTCCCAGACGGCTGGTAAACATGGAGTGGAAATAGGAGGCGACAAGAGAGGGTAGTTCTGGGTAGTCGTGTCATAGGACACAGCTATGAAGCTCCATGTCACAGCCGGTCATGACCCCCCATATCCTCATGGTAGGGAAAAAGAATGGCGCTGAAGCACTGGTGGGTGAAGCGAAGGACAAGGTCGGCTATAACAGTGCTCTTCTGGGAAGTGGGGGAGTACCGATGGTCAGGCCCAGTGATCTCCCTCCACATAGAAATAAAGTCAGAGTGCTCGGGCTTGGTAAAGTCCAAAACATGGGGTGGTGTGATAGGATGGGGGTAGAAGCCTCACCCTCGGCCAAAATCAGTCATGGTAAGAGAGAAACATCAGCCGCCTAGACGGAATCAGACTACATGTACCACATCGCCAGGTGTCTCTCGGTACTGCGCTCCATAGAACTCAGAGGAGGCTGAAAACTCCAAAAATAAATCACTGAACACTGAAGTGCTGACCTGGAAAATCTCAAGGAGTGCGGTGTGCCTGGGAAGCACCTCCAACTCCTCCCAAATACCGAGCCGCTGCGGAATGCTACTGTCAAGGTACCAGCCACTCAATGGTATCGGCCGACGAGATAAGTGTTGGAACCTATCATATGCGAGGTCGGTGATGGGGAATACCATATAGGGATAGGGAGTACTTGCAGGTCCTGACCCAGGTGCCGGTGCAGCAGCAATGTCTGGCTCTGGAGGAGGATCTGCCGAAGAAAAAGGTGGCTCAGGGGAAGGTGTGCTCGAAGAGGGACCAGCTGCTGAGGATGGTAGTATAAGTAAAGTTGAAGATGGTGTAGTAGAAGTATGCACGACCACATTTGAGGGAGTGAGTGGCGGAAGAAAGGCCAATGGAGGGAGCTCAATAACCGGAGCCTCAGGGTCCGACTGCAAAGGTTGTCGGAGTCGGATCCGACAATTGCTGGGCCCCTCGCCCTCAGTGGCAGAGGCTGGCCACTTCCCTCGGGAAGGATCGTGATATGCCATATCGTGAAATAGAAAAAAAACAAAATAAAACGAAAAAGGAAGAAAATAACATAAAGAAAATGTAAGAAAACTGGAAAATAAAAGTACACGGCGTGTAGTCATAATATAGTGTATCTTGTGTTCTCTGGAAAGACACGTCAGTGGTGGAAATAGACTATGTAACAGTACAAGGTATGCACCAAACATACACTCCATGTTTACTCAAAGTGCAGGTGGTCGTGTAATATAAATGACACAACCATGTTGTGATCAGTTCAAAGTAAACAATACACGCCGTGTAGGTACAGGCCACTGCATGTAATTCACATGAAGAACATGGCCGTGTAGTGGGTCAGACACTGGCAGACTAAACATCTAAGAGACACGGCGTGTTCCAAACACAGACGCTGTGTATAGGAACATGGGGTGAGAGGTCATGTAGAGGGGAGACACGGGCCGACTTTGGATATAAAGGACACGGCGTGTACCAAACATACACGCCGTGTTCTGTAACATGGGGTGACATGCCGTGTAATGTGCCAGACATGGAGGGTCCAAGGAAAATGGTCTTCACGGTGTGTACCGAACATACACACCGTGTATATGCAATGTTTTGAAATATTTTGGGTGTGTCCGTGTACAGAGGTACACGACACGTAATCTTCATTTCGTGGTCGTGTACTGCCAGAAGCCGAACGGTCGGCCGATCTGATAAACACCCTAAACAATTCTAAAAATTTGATATAGAGGGTGAAGAATGGCGTATCTTGACAGAGGATCACAATGTGAGAAGAATCAGAACTTGAAATGCCCAAAATCGACAGATCTAGTAAAGGGGGTTTGGGTGGCGTTCGGGAGAAGAAGCGGGAAGAAAGGACAGAAAAGGGGCGGTCGTGCGGCACTACCTCAAGCTGGGTGGCCCGCGGCTTATATAGCTGTGGTACATGACGTTTATTTTTGGTACACGCCGTTGTTGACACTCCTTTTTCATCACAGAGTGCAAAAGAATGTAAAGGGAATTGACTTAGCACAAATTGATTCATCCTTTGCAGAAAATATAAAAAATAGAAAAAGTGATGAACAAAGAGAAGATTGCCCATAAGTCGCGCAAGTTTCCTCATAGTCACACAAGTCCACTTGCGCAACGCGTTATGGTCGCGCAAGTGACTTGTGAGACCTAAGTGATAACCACCTGGGGTCTTCTCCTGCCTATAAATAGACCCTGTGGGCCCCCCATTCGAGGAGGATTTTTTTCCAGAAACCCAGATTTGAGCTCCCGACGCCCTAGTCTCTTCTCAAAGATTCAGAAAAACTTCTAAGGTAATTTCTTACCAAGAAAGGAAGATCTAAAGAGGGGGAGGAAGGCCAATGATTTGACACTCATCAACACTTGCACGCCTGAGTGTCTAGCCCTTAAGGGAAAAGGCCACACTTGCACGCCGCTTTACTCCTTCAATAGAACTTGCGCACCCCTTTTCTGGAAGATCCTCAAGAGGATTCTAAAAGATTTAATCAAGTGTCGCTCAAGTATTACCCTTCTTGTTAACCGTCGCGCAAGTACACGATGTGTCGCACATGCAACCCCGCGCGACCAGGACTTGTGCGCCCATGCAGTACCTGCCCGCCTGCCAAGACTTGCGCGCCCCTGCCTTTTTTGGGTTCCCTTCTTGCCCATTTCACCTCTATTAAGACATTACACCTCTCCTATTCAAGATTAAATCTTCAAGAAACTCTTCAAAGCCATTTATGTCATGATTTCATGATTTTTATTACTTATCTGAAAGGAACTCTGTAGAATATCTCTCAAAACCTAGTGATTTACACATCTTTATGTCACTAAATATTATGATTTCATTCATTCAACCTCATCCTTTAATATTAGAGAACTCAATTGACCTGGGCCTCATTTTTTGGATTAAGTCCCAGTCATAATTCATAACTTGGGCATCCTCCTTAGGAGTAAGACCCAATTCTTAATGTTCTCAAATCTAGGCATCCTCCTTAGGAGTAAGCCCCAGTCCCCTAATTTGGGCATCCTCCTCAGAAGTAAGCCCCAAACCTTAATTACCTTAAACTAGGACTCCTTTTCAGGAATAATCCCCAGTCATAATCCTTAACCTGGGCCTCCTATTCAGGAATATGCCCCAATCATAAATTTGGGCATCCTCCTTAGGAGTAAGCCCCAGTCTTAATTTCACTTAACTAATCCTAATTTACTATTGAGCTAAGATTCCTTTTCAGGAGTAAAACCTAATCATAAGTCTTCTCCGAATTTGGGCCTCCTTTTTTGGAGTATTCCCCTGGTTAGAGTATTCGAAATCTCTATGAAGCACATATACCTTTATGGACCATGCTCTTGGATTTCTTCCCTAAAGTAAATCCTAACCTTCATTTATCTGGGCAGTCATACATACATAAGCCCCACATTATTTCTTATGATTGCATCTTCCATGGAACAGTTGTCTAATTTTTACCAATACCTCTTGTTTCTCACATCGAGCATGACTCACGTGAGCTTAGAGTTTAAAAGTAATTATGACATCTTTCTTTGAGCCATCAATCAAAAACATCATATTCCCTTACATGAACTAAGTGGGTTCTGATTCCTTTTCTAAACAAAGGATATATAGGTAGCCTGTCTGTGGGTTCGATCCCGACTCTGAAATAATCAATGTCCTTCTGAATGACAATAAACTTCAAGTGCCCCACTGAGTGGCTTTAAAACAAGCATGGTCATCATAATGACCAAGATACTTCTATATAAATGTGTCGAAGGGTAACATTGACCAAGAATATCTAATAAATACAGATGATTCTCTATCGATGAAGAAACTCGAATACATATAAAAGATTCTCAAAATTTCCTACATATCAATCATTGATTGTCAGATCTAAAGTGAAACTCATTTTATACTTGGTAATGTAATAAGGATTCATGAACATAACTGAAATCTATAAAGAGGGTCCCGAAGTAGAAAATAATTTCCCTCAAAAAGGTGTGATGAGTCCGACCTCCCATCCTCTCGACCGATGAAAATTCCTAAGCCTTATCAGTCCACAAACTAATAAGTGCCTACCTTTTGAAAGTAGGTCTGAATAGATGTGGAATCATTGGATGTTTCCGGTTCTACAAACAGACCTGTTAGAAACAGATCAGAATGTTTGAATCTCCCATCAAGAGGAGGTCGTCCCCGGAATCCGAGGGAAACAAAAATGGAGAACCCGACGAGAATCCTTAACCAAGTTAAAATGATGTTTTAACTATTTTGTTAGGCCCCTATTTAAAACTCAATGAGAGGGCCAACAAAAAAACAATCATTGACATATGTTCTCAACCAAAAGATGTAGTGACTGAATTTATCTTGATTATGTCTTTTATATTAAAGATGCACTCTTTTCCAAGATCTTCTGCATTTCTAGAATGGCTGCTCTCAAGTTCACACATGTGAATACTGCTACTGCAAGTGCTACTACTACTACTCCTACTGGATCATCGTCTGCTCTAAGGTTGATATCACCTACTCAGCATCTTCAACGTTGGGTATCAAACACACTGGTTAAGGAGTACCATCAGCATGGTACCATCCCAACTCTGGAGGCTGCCCAACAAGCCCTCCAAGTAAACAACTCACATCGGTCGTCTGGACAACGACGATATGTGATCAAGAAGTAGGCAGTGCTGACTACCATCTCCAACCGTTTCAGGTCATTATCCCTGGAACACAATCACCATTCGCTCCCTTATTCTGGGGTGGTGAATGATCAGGTCCCTCAGGGCCTTAATTCAAACAGATGGGAGTCCTTCTTGAGGGATCCCACCAACAATCGCCGCCAGACTCGTGTGGCATTGCACCCTCCACATGATGAGGGTACCGAAACCAGGCGTTCGGCTCAGGTTCCACGATCCCGAGCAAGCAAGAAGAACCACCAGAGGCGGAATCCGATCAACAGTGAGCAGGTTCTCATCTCTGCCATCTTCAGAGAAGTCCACCAACCTAACTTGGTGGCAAGCAACGAGCAGGCACATACACCTGCCTGTTTTAATTTCGTTGTCCAGCTAACTCGTCTTGCAGCATCACGCCAATCTCACCAGGCAATTCCGGCAGAGTACTATATGTAGGAACATACACCTATTTATACATCATCAGCTAGTCAACAGGCTCATTTGACTACATATGATGGATCTCATCAACCACGTTTGGCGAAGTGTAATTAGCAGGCACATACACCTACTAGTATTTATCAATCCTATCAACAGTCTTTCTTGGTAGAATTTGGAGAAGTTAGTCAGACATCCCCGACAAAAAATAGGAGGCAGACTCAACTCTCTGCCCCCACACATGAGTACTGTCAGGATTCACTGACAGGAAAAGGAGGACAGGAGCAAGCACATACACATGCTCCAAGCCCGGAATGGACGTATATTCCCTTCCGGCAGCTGAAGTCACCAAGCATATTCTATCAATGGTGAAAGAGTAGAAGAAAATCCCTGCTCATATTCTGGATGCCTGACAGGATATTATAACAACATTAGCGGCATCTCAGGGAAAGACACATAAATCAATCCATACTAGTGGAGTGACACATCAAAAATTCACTCCGGAACAGACATACAAATTTGTTCCAGTCCAAAAGGGTTGTGGGGAATACTCCCCCATATCATACAGACAACCAAGTCAGGAACATACACCTGATTTGAGTAGAGATCGTCAGCCTAACCTGGCCATCTTTCCTGATCAGTCCTACACACCTGCTCAGTGTAGTCACATTCATCAACAAGTGGTTTCCAAGGAGAGTAAGAAGGCGTCAAAGAAAAAGACCCGCCCAACATAGTCAGGTGATCAAGAGCCAATATGTTACAAGGCCTTGGTAGATGATGGAGTTCTTGAAGCCCTCAGATAATTATCTGTTGAAATTCATGATTCTACTCCATCATTTCCCAATAGTGGAATCATTAATTCTGAAGGTCTTCAACAGACACTTCCTCATGAAGGCTTGCTTTATGACAATTCGGTCGATCTCAAAGTTTAATTTTCATATGAGAGCCACAGGAACCATCTGTATGGTCAGAAGATCAAGGAGCAAGAGATCTCATCTTTTGCTATAACCCATTATGGTGGTCGTCCCCATGATGATGAATTTCACTGTGAAAGTCCTCTCACCAGTAGTGATTCACATTGCCCAGAAAATGCTATAGTGGAAAATGTAGTGCCGAGAAATCCCTCCTTTCATGAGGCACTTGAAAATGTGAAACCAGTCATGTCTGAAGCTTCATCTCTAGTAGGTGAAATACTTTCTCAATCAGAAGATAGCCCATGGTGTAGGTCATTTTCCGAACCACCCCTACGTCATGCATCTTCTAGTTTGATCAATGATTCTCTACCAATCATGTTGAATGCAATGAAGCAACCAGGAAACACCAAATCTGGTCAAATATGGTTGAATAATCTTCATCAAATGATAAAGAGGAAATGCTGAATATGAGAAAACAACTGGAGAAAGGTGAAGTGCCAGTCATGTTTGGCCTCTAGTTGACTCTCAGTAAAATATACCAGAAATGTTGATGAATGATGAAATTCATTATATATGTCTCAACATATGGGAAAATCTTTGTCAGTTAAAAAAGAATGTATTATGTTATGATGAATATGAAAATCATCTTAAGATAATAGAAGGGACACAACATCAGATTGATTTGGCGTCTCTATCAGTCTCCTGATATCTGAAGGCTGAAAAGCAGCAAAGGGCCCTTCAACATTCATTCCTTGGCGCACAAAGAAGATTGAATCAGTTAATTTCCAATGCCCCATCTGGTATTCGTGTCAGAGGATGGGGTGTTCATGGAGCACTGCATTTCAAGGTGCTCTCCAGTCAGTAAAGCCCGCCGTAAATAGTCTCATGCAATGTTATTGTGCATGGCCGGCCACAGTCAATGGGCTTTGTTTGTAATCAAAAACCTTCCCAAGAACATGCTTCAACTAGTTCCTCTCAAAATCAAGAATATAAAGAACAATTTTTTGAATTACTCTTACATCAAGAAAACGAGAATATTAAACAGGCCTCTCGCTTAGAGCAAGCACATCACCAAGTGAGAGAAGTGTCAAAAATAATTCAACGGTCTTTCAAACTGGGTGATAAAAGCAGATACAGGTTAATGCATCCACCTAATTTCCGGACAAAGGTTCGCAAGATCAGGAGGAATTTCAGGAAAGTCTCAGACATAGCATGTCAAGAACCACCCAAGCTCGCCAGACTGGGGACTCTTTTAAACCAACCCTCAGAATCAACAAAAAGGATTTGGGGAGTTGAGAGAGAATAGCAGTAATAGCCCCAGTCCACTGGACTGGGGACTTTTTCAAATCATCAATCCCCTCCTCATAGAAAGTGGTTATTTTCTTGATTGGGGAAGAAACTTCAAGAGGAACTAAGAGCCAAATTATCAGGAGATTCCCTCCAAATTATGGTTCGTCAAGAAGTTCCTGAGGGATCGAATCAACAAAAGTCAATATCTCATCAAAGACATGGAAGATGACAATATCACAGAAATGCTGATAGAAGGGATGCGATGAGTTATGCATCAATCAATGTCATCAATGTCGTTGTTGCAGATCCACCAGATGAGTCCCACTCAGGGGATTCAGATGAAGAGGTTCCTGCTCAAGAAGATGTACGAACCGACACAAATGAAGAAGGTTTGGGTACACGAAGTCAAAGGATTACTCAGAACCTAGGTAATCCTTCGAGTAACCCGCTTCCCCCTATCCGAAAAGGATCCAACAAAGGGAAGGGAAAGAACCAAGTTACATAACCTTCCTCTGGAGAAGGTCAATCTCTCTCACTAGAGCAACGGTTTTCACAACAGGAAGAATAAATGAAGGAATTAAGAAGGTTGAATGCAGAACTACTTCAGATTAGTCTTCTTCTTATGCATGTTGGAGTCATTTAGCCAAATGAATTTGTTGCAGCTACTGAGATGGATCAAGAATATCCTCCTGTCTCAGTACACCCGCACATGTCTAATCCTACGGGTCAAGTGCAACAACAGTTGGCAGTGCTACCATCAGTTTCAGCACCAATCGCCACATCTGTGAATGCTCCAGTCATTTCACCTACCCAAGTCCATGTTCAACCGGATGTTTCTCAAAAGTTAACAACTACTATTGAGTCATTAACAACTCGGTTAGAAACTATGGAAGGGAAACATGCGCAAGTTCAACCAGAAAAGAAAGTTTACCCTGAATGGGTAGATTCAATTTCTCCTCCATCTAGTTTTGGGAACCCTGTATTCCCTATTTTCAATGGATCAGGCGATCCTGAACAACATTTGACGCATTACGTGTCTTGTTGCGATCCTATGATGGGAACTCCGGAGCAGCAAGAAGCAGTGAAACTCAGATTCTTCGTGCGAACCTTGCAAGGACCAGCTTTTGTTTGGTATACAAGCCTGCAATCCTGGTCAATTACCGGATGGGAGGATCTTTTCCAAAAATTCCTCCTTCAGTTCAGCTCAACATTTCCAAAGACAACAGTTTTCAATCTTACAAACTGTAATGAAAGGGAGAATGAAAGGGTCTCTAATTTCCTTGCTCGATTGGAGGGATTAAAATATTCCTTGATATTATCACTCCCTCAAGAAGAACTATTTCCAATCTATGAGGAAAATCTGCGTGAAGAATTATGCACACCATTAATCCCTGTGAAATACATAGGAGGGTTTCGAGACCTTACTTCAATCGTGCATCAGATTGAAGATTCTCTTATACATCCTATGGCTAAATCTTGTGTAATTCCCTCAGCTCCAGGAAGGAGAATGGGTAAAGCAGAAACTGCTACAGTTATGCTTAAACAAGCACCTGTACCTATTTCTACCTAAAAACCTTCATTTTCTCAAAGGGCTCCACCTTCTGAGCGCCAACAACAAAGGGATTTTCATCCAGACGATCAAAAATATCAAAGACGAAAACAATTTGAGGATCTGAAGAGAAAAACATACTCTTTCTGAAATGAACAATTTCCTGGTTATTTCATTTCGGCTCTGGAAAACAATTTGGTTCAATTGCCAATACCTAAGAGGCAAAAAAAGAAAGGAGATGAAGACCATCCTAATTATTTCCCTTTTCATAAAATATTGGGGCATCCCATCCAGAAGTGTTTTTTCATCAAAGACCTCCTGCAAACGATGGTCAACTCGGGACAAGTCACATTGAAAGGCTCCTCAGCCCAGGTAGCATGTGTCATTGCTACAGTTGCAGAGGAGGAAGGTGAATGGAATGAAGTCAAAAGAAAAAATGCACAGAATTATGATGATTTGATGGTCAGAAAGACAATAAATTGAACTCAAGCTATTTTTCGAACACAATTAAAGAAATCAATTGTGTCTTCTGCCATGAATGTTGTGGAAAAACCCTCTTCATCAGAGGGAAAGTCCTCAAAGAAATGACATGATTCAAAGAATGAAAATGAATCAGAAGAAGATGAGTATGTGTCAAATCCTAATTTATATTTGACTTTGGGGGACTTCATTACATCTACTTCAAATCCACGGGCATCGCCCCACCAAACGACACAACCTAAATAGGATAATCAAGCAGAGTCTTCATCAGAAGAAGAGTTAATCTTTGGTTTTGTTAATATGATTCAATTAACAGATCCTTATGCCAGTCGAAGATTCGATTTCAATGAGCATGAATTCCCTATATCAAACAGAGGAATAAGAGGAAGTTCTAGGGGCTCAGGATACATGGGAAGACTTGGATCTTTCAGAATCCACTATTCCAATTCTACCCCGGCTAGAACTATGTACGCAGCAGAAACTCATGGTAGAGCCCTTCAGCAAGCTCAGCAAGAACAAGAAAGTTCTTCTACCAATAGAAAATTCAGTCCTGTCATAGTCATTTTAGAAGACTGGTTGAAGGTTCCATCTTATTCCTCTCAGCAAGTAAATGGATCTAATCGGTCTAATCTTCTAAAACTAGGAATATTGCCAACTCCTATCTCAATACAAGATGCATCAACATCCAATGCATCTTCTTCCAAGGTACCTGCTAAACCACATATTCCTATTGGGAAATACAGACCTCTGGATCAAAAGTATGATATATTGAAACACTTGGCCCATGTACCATCCATGTTATCAATTCTGGATGCTCTGAATCTGTCAAATGATCTCCGGGAAGCACTCATCGAGGCTTTGTCAAGTCCTCAGAAGTTTGAAACTGAAATTTCTGCAGCTAAAATCTATCACATAGAGAATAATCCTGCAAAATGAAATGAAATAATATCCTTTACTGATGAAGATGAAGATGATGTGGTTCATGGACATATTAGGCCATTGTACATGTCTGGCAAGGTCAATGGCGTGGATGTTCGAAGAGATTTCATTGACAATGGTTCAGGAGTCAACCTCATGCCCATTCGTACACTTCTTCGATTGGGGCTCACAGAATCTGATTTATCTCCTTCCACCATGATGATACATGGATATGATAAAAATGAACAAGAACCACTGGGTGAAGTTACACTCAGAACTCAGTTTGGAGATCTTGTATCCAATTTAGATTTCATGGTTGTTGATCAAGACTCAGCCTTCACCATCTTGCTTGGAAGACCCTGGCTACATCAACATGCGGCTATCCATTCATCATACCATCAATGTCTCAAATATTGTTTCGATGGTCATGTTGGGACATTGTATGGTGATAAGGCCCCATTCCAGACATGTGAGTCTCCATTCATTGAGGCAGAGTTCTATCACATGAAGCAAAGGGAGAAATCCATAACAAAGAAGATTACCAAAGTTAATGCTCAATATGGTTTGGAAAAAATTCCAGTAAATCCATTTACACATGTGAGTAAATATTATGTGTTGCCTATCAGTCAAATTGACAAGATAGACCCAAATCAAAATACTCTTATTGAAGGATCCATAATGTCAGTTACGGCAATCGAGCCAGACAACATGGGATAAATTGGTAATCTACGATGCAGTGATGAAAGCACAAATGGTGACGTCTTCATTTCATCTACTAAAATCCAACATGTCTATGATTCGCCTATTAGGCCATAAGAAGTTATAGAAACATTGGAGGTAAACAATGATGTCGATTCTCAATCCATCATCTCCTCATTATTACCCAATGAAGACCATTCATCATCAATCGGGTCGTAAATGGAAGCTTTTTCTTCAAGATATGCAAATTATGACATCTCTTCGGATCATGAGAATTCTATTTTATCATCTACTATGAAAGTAGAAATGGAAGAAATAACACAATAAGAAGAAGAAGTTGAAGATCTCAGAGATGCTCCTCCAGAATTTGAAGAGGGAATCTCTACCACTATGGATGAACTCAGAGAAATAAATCTGGGTACAAAAGGAGATCCACGCCCACTTTAATCAGTGCGACCATGAATCTTGAAGAGAAAGAAATGTATATTTCTTTTCTAAATAAATATAGAGATATATTTTCCTGGAACTATACAGAAATTCTCGGCCTTGATCCTGATTTTTCTACTCATCATTTGGGTTTACCAGAAGAACATTGATGAATTAAGCAAGCCGCGAGAAGAACACACCCAACTTATGCTTCCAAAATTGAAGCTGAAGTGGATAAGCTTATCAAAGATAACATTGTTAGATAGGTTCAATATCCAAAATGGTTGGATAATATTGTCCCTGTAATGAAAAAGAACGGAAAATTCCGAGTTTGCATCGATTTCAGAGATCATAATCAGCATTGTCCTAAGGATGATTTCCCAGTTCCGATTACAGAACTTCTAATTGATGCAACAACTAGCTATGAAGAAACTTTCCTTCATGGATGGATATTTTGGATATAATAATATCCGAATGGCCCTATAAGATGAGGAATCTACAGCCTTCAGAGCCCCTCAGGGTGTGTTTTGCTACCTGGTAATGCCCTTCGGCTTAAAGAATGCTGGTGCAACTTATCAGCGTGCCATGCATCGTATCTTCAAACCCTTCTAAGGGAAGTTTTTTTGAATGCTATATAGACGATTTGGTAGTTAAATACCAATGACGTTCTAATCACTTGGATGATTTGGAAGTCATATTATGCAACTTCTACAATATAATTTGAAGATGAACCCCTTAAAATGTGCATTTGGGGTAACCTCAGGAAAATTTATTGGCTTTGTTGTACGCCATCGTGGTATTGAAGTCGATCCTGAGAAGACCAAGTCAATCCTTGGTATGTCACCTCCTCAAAATTTGAATGAATTAAGAGATCTTCAAGGAAACTTAGCCTATATTCGGCGTTTCATCGCCAATTTAGCAGGAAAAAGTTTACCCATCACCAAATTGAATAAGAAGGGAGTCACTAACAATTGGACTGAATAATGTCAAGAAGCCTTCGATATTGTCAAGAAATACCTCTTGAGTCCACCGGTACTCATTCCACCTATTGAAGGAAGACCACTTATCCTATATGTGACAACTCTAGAGCGATCATTGGGTGCCTTTCTTGCTCAAAAGAATGATACTGGGAATGAAAACAATCTCTTCTATCTCATTCGAACCATGCTTGAAGCAGAAACCCGGTATTCAAGTATTGAGAAGTGTTTCCTGGCATTAATCATTGCAGTTTAGAAGTTGAGACACCACCTGCAACATCATGAGGTCCAATTGGTATCTCGCAATAACCCGCTCAAATTTATCCTAAGTCGTCCAATGCATACAGGACGTCTGGCAAGGTGGACAGTTATTTTGCAGCAATTCGACATTTAGTATGTGTCTCAAAAGGAGATAAAGGGCCAAGATCTGGCTGATTTCCGAGCTGAACAACCATTAGTGGAATACATATCTTCAGATATTGAACTTCCTGATGTGGAATTCTTCTCTATTCAAGAAAGTCATCAGGCATGGGAAATGTATTTTGATGGGGCTTCCAGAAGTCCAATAGGGAGGAAAATGGAAAATCCTAAATTCAACAAAGTTGGCTTAGGAATTGTGCTCATTTCTCTAGAAAAGGCAATGTTACCTTATTCCTTCTTATTGGGGGAAGGTGGAACCAATAATGAAGTAGAATACCAAGCTCTCATCGTAGGTTTGGAATTAGCACTTCAAGCACAAGTGAATCACTCAAAGGTGAAAGGTGATTCAGACCTGGTAATCAAACAAGACAATGGGGATTATGCCATCAGAAAAGAAGAACTAATCACTTTTTATGATTACGTCAGAGAGTTAATGGCGGAATTCCCTTTGAATCCAACATTTTCTTATGTCCCAAGATCACAAAATGCTAATGCTGATGCATTGGCTAATATAGCCATAGCTCAGGAAGATCCAAATCGGGTCGAGACAACCATCAGTATTGCCCACCACCGTGCCATTTCACCTTATGTTTGAATCAGAAGAGAGAAAATTAGTGAAATTTGTCGCATTCCTAAACCGTATGGTCATACTACAGGATGGATGTCACCTATCAGGGAATACCGTCAAAATGGAACACTTCCACCTGATAGAGTTGAGAATGAACAAATCCGGTGACATGTGGTTAATTTTACTCTTTATGATAGCCCATATCACCTAGAGAAAATTCTCTAAAACGTGGGTTTGATGGAGTTCTCTTCAGATGCATTGATGGTGAAGAGACAATGGCTATCATGAAAGAAGTGCATGCAGGAGTCTGTGGTGCCCACCAGTCTGGACATAGAGTGTCTGATCAGATTCAAAGGCTTGGATACTTTTGTCCTTCAATGAAACAAGATTGTGTCGATTTCACAAAGAAGTGTCATTCATGCCAAGTGCATGCAAACTTCATTCATCAACCTCCAGTGATGCATCATACAGCTAAATACTCATGGCCATTTGCCACATGAGGAATGGATGTGGTTAGACCTTACCCTTCGGCTATGGCCAAGCAGTTTAAATACATTCCTACTACTACTGACTTCTTTTCCAAATGGGTAGAGGCAATACCTCTCAAGGAAGTAAGTTCTAAATGCGTTGTTAGCTTCATTAAGTCAATCATCATTACCATATTTGTTTTCCCTCATACCATATTGACGGACAATGGAACCAATTTCTGTTCATCCGAGGTGAAGAAGTTGTATCAAGAATACAACATCAAATCCAACCATTCATCTGGTATCATGTAGTGGACAACAAACAAATAGAATCATTTAACATGACTCTTTCAAATATACTGAAAAAGATGGTATATAATGATAAGAGGTCATGGCCTGATAAACTCTTTCATTCTTTATGGGCTTATCAGATTACCACCCGCATTGCAACTCAGTCAACTCCATATTCATTGGTATATGGAACGGAAGCCATCTGGCCCATTGAAGTTCAACTACCCTCACTCATAGTTTCAATTTGTGATCAATCATCTACCGATGCACAATCTGAAAAGCGATTGAATGAATTTGAACGGTTAGATGAGAAAGGTTTGTGCACTTTGCACCACTTGGATGTCTATCAGAATCAAATAGCACGAGCTTTTAACAAAAAAGATCGTCTTCGTTCATTCACTCAGGGAGAATTGGTATTAGTTCTCAAAACTCCAATGATACCAGGAAAGAAACCTCCCATGCTTGAGCCAAAATGGGAAGGACCTTATTCAATACATAGGGTCTACTCCAATGGAGCTTATTCATTAATCTCAATGGATGGAGAACTCATCACTACTCCAACCAGTGCCAAATTTTTTAAGGTGTATTTTGTATAAACTGCAAAGTACCTTGATTGTCCTTGATATATGACATTAAACTATACAGAAATGGTCCAGTATGACCATAAACTACAACTTGGTCCAACATGACGTTAAACTGTGTCTCCAAAATGGTCCATTATGTCCTTAAACTGGAACTAGGTCCTGTATGACCTTAAACTGCATTATCAATGGTCCATGCATATGACCCTAAATTATTTACTTTCAGCCCCTTACATCCAGCAAGATGTTAAACTGTGACTTCCTAACTACATGATACTAAACTATATAAAAATCCCTTACATCCGGAAAGACGTTAAACTACATAATCAACAAAGGTCCTGTATGACCTTAAACTACTCGCACTTTCGTCCAAGATGACGCTAAACTGTGGAAAAAGTCCACAATGCGTCCAATATGATGTTAAATGGTGTACTCTTTTTTCCTCCCTGCATGACATTAAACTCTATAGTCCCCCTTTCATCCAACATGATGTTAAACTCTATTTTCCCCATTGTCCTAACTACATGACGCTAAACTGTATGGAAAGTCCGTGATACGTCCTACATGACATTAAAATGTATTTTGTCCCTGCTACATGACACTATACTTTGTAGCACCAATATTCCTAACTGCAAGACTTTGAACTGCATAGTCCCTTTATATGTCCTACATGACATTAAACTATGCATCGTTAAGGTTGTTGTTACCTATTGTTTCTTACACCGAGTATGACTCACGTGAG
Organism: Viscum album; assembly: GCA_963277665.1. NCBI lineage: Eukaryota > Viridiplantae > Streptophyta > Magnoliopsida > Santalales > Viscaceae > Viscum > Viscum album. The sequence continues at coordinate 1,585,509,048 of OY728151.1, read as the reverse complement.
CTTAGATAAAACCTCAACCATATAACACTCTCTCTGGGCCACTAACCATGTGTATGTCCCAACATCATTTTTTAGGTCGTTGTCCCCAAGAACAACTTGATCATTAATTCATTTTTTAATTGAACTACGCGGACTTTGATCCTTTCCTTCCAGGATGGGTATGTAGGCAACCTCCCAAGGTTCAAGCCCAAAACCAATCTCTTCATATTGGTTCATCTCCATCTCATATGATGTTGATTCGTGAAACCTCTCCAAGAATAAATATCATTACATTGGTTCACTTTCGTCCTTGTTATACGACGTTAAACTATACAACACTTGTGTCCAGTATGACAATAAACTACACTATTATTTGATACCCTCACCTGGGAGGGAACCATTATTTACATAGATTTTTCAATCATGATTCATTTCAAAGACTATGTGCATACATGGAAACGCCCAAAACTTTTATCTTGGGTTAAACCATCATTGTACTAAAGTCCCATTTCACCCTTCACATGTACGAACCAAATTTGTACAAAGGGTATTTCTAGAACAACCTGGGCTTGATTACAATCTTTATGGGATACGTAGGAACGTTCAAGTGTCCCTTGAATCTAGCCCCAAGTCTTTGGGACTAGCCCCAAATTCCACTTTCAGTCCCATGGCTGAAAAGTCCCCATGAAAACACACACTGTGAATTTATTACAATAGTCCAAGCTCTATGACCCTAACCTAAGATCTCTATCCTTTTGTCCCACACGACATTAAACTGTAGTTTATGAACTACGTATGGCTTGATTCTCATCCTTATGGGATACGTAGTGAAGTCCAACATTTCAATTCAGGACCCAGCCACAACATGATTGTGGTTAGCATTGATCTATGTATGTCTGTATACATTGAACAGTACCCATCATTATGTGTCATAATTCTAACCTTAAATATTTTTAGATCCTCATAACCCTTTTCATGACTTCTAGTCGCAAAAATGTCAAACTACTGAGAGTTATTTTTCCTTACTATACAGCACGTGCCCATGGGCGGCCTTGCATAAACAGTATACATAACAGACTTGTTAGCCAAAAGATACTATTATTTGACTATGCGGCCAATGCCCTTAGGTGAACCTCTATAATTCAACCCCCTAACGGGTTTGTGGGATAGTGGTAACTTCATTCTTTGGATGAATTCCTCTTTTGTCCTTATTTGTCTTAAATGACAGTATGTAGGGATCCAAAAAAATAGCCATCCTTAACATATTTTTCCCATATCCTTTTTCATGATCTGAAAGTATTCAATTATATGGTTTATATTCTTCTTCCCTACGTTTGGGTCAGACCTTCGTAAGAGTGATATTCATCTAGTTCTTCAATAATATTGTTTGGAAATATCTTCTCCATATTCAAGTACCTCTTTCCATAAAGAAAACTATATACTTTGGAAAATTTGAATCTACATAAACATTCACTGGATTTTAGCACTAGGAAAGTAAATTTCTGAGAGTTCTTTTGCCTGACTATGCAGCACGTGCCCATAGGCGACCTTTCATAAACAGTCTACAAAATAGACTTGTTAGACAAAAGATACTATTTTGTTTAATTATACAAACAAAGCCCTTAGGTGGCCCTACATAATTCAACCCCCTAATGGGTTTGTTAAATAATGGTAACTTCATTCTTGGAAGCTACTTCATCTAATGCCTTTTAGCTCTTTTTCATATCATTCCTCAGATTCAAATATTCTTAAGTCATATCTTACATATTTTCCCTCGTACTTGAGTATAGTAATATGTTTTCAGATGAATTTTCAAGGAATTGAGTCAATTCTAATCCATTTTGGTCAAAGCTATTTCGACCTTAAACATTATCCTTTTTATGTTCGACGTGCATGACTTTAAACTACCCACAAAAGAAAAAGGAACTATGAATAAAAATCATGTTCCCAGGTCACTAAACATACATTTTGTATGATTTTGGTAACATTGATCAATTAAAAGGTTCGAAGTTTGTAGGGTTATTTATATTAATCCTAGTAAAAATCAAACTATGCTTACTAGTCCCATTGGCTTAGGTAAAATATAAATCATGTAGAAAAAGAGAATGCAGGTACAATTGAGTGAAGGTGAATGTGTTTTTCATTGTTGCACAAGAGTTAGAAGGATATCCACAGATTAGAGTCTCTTATCTTTTCCAAGGAGATTACAAAAGATTATCAACATAATTCTTCATTTGATGTACAACATCCTAAGCTTCATCAGCAACTACATGAAGCTCATGCACTCGATCAACTTCACTCTTCTCAGCTTGATATAGTGCCTTCTTGGAATCTACAATGGCTTTCATACCATTGGTTTGAGCTCCCTCCAATGAATTATTGAGCTGATCAAGTTCCCCAGTAACAGTATCTAACTATTGCTGGAGTTGCAACTGCTGGACGACATTTTCTTTGATTTTATGCTTCAGCTGCTTCATCTTGGCAGTATAATAAACCTCAGCTTGGGATACCACAACCTCAAATTTTCTGATGTTAACTGACAATTTCACCCTGGTCAGATATTCGTGGCACTGTTGCTCCTGCTCCCTCTTGAAGATGATCTGTTTCACTGTGGTATGGATCTTTTCATATCCAAAACCACCAAGCCCTAGTATGAAAAATTGAGAGGAAAATCAAGGAATTTTTGAGGATAACTCTTCTAAAGGCACCTTAGATATGATTTTCCATTTTTTGTTCCATGCCTTGCATAGGGAAAAGCTGAATTCTTTAATTATATCTGGGTCTGATTCAACATCATCATCACAGGGGGGCAGGTAATCTGGGATTAATGCACTTAAGGAAGTGCCATATTCTGTTCTTTCCCCCCTGACTTGTGCTTCTTCACTTTCGATCCCCGTGGGGGAAGAGGCTGAGGATTCACCTCCAGACTTAGCCACTACAGTTGATAGCCCTGTATAATTAATTGAAAGCTTTGGATAATTTCAAAGGATAATAAAAGAATCGATTGTCTTGAAAATTAAGTACAATCACAAATATTGTTATCCCTTACCCGACGGTGGTTCAGTAACCTAAGAAGACTCCTCCCCATCTTTCCTAGTCTCAACAGGATCTTCAAGATGGGTCTCTGGAGGGTTTACTGGGTTTAGCTCTACTTGAGATAATGTTTTTGCAATGGTAGTGTTCACATCAATGTCCACACACTCTTCAGGCATTGGCAGTTCATCAGTTTCTATAGATGGAACTGCCTATCATTTTCAGTCATGATTAGAAGTGTAAATTATAAGAAAAATCACTGGGCGAAGGATAACACGCATGCCCAAGGTCTTTTAAATCACATGAAAACTTAGCATGATCATAAAATTATTTGAAAGACATTCCATGATTCATCATTTCATCCAATGATATTTCAGAATCCTGGTTAGTCTCACCAGTGGGAGCGTTTGGTGTGTCTTCTTGATGACTTACGTCCTGCAGCCCCTGACCCTGGACAATATCTTTGGGTAAAATCACAACATCAGTTGCATCAGTTGCAATAGTCGTCATAATCTCTAATACAGGAGTTGAACCTGAAGTATCACAGAATGGAAATCAGTCGGTGTTTCATTCAACATTTTTATGAAGCATTGTTGACTTACCAGAAACAGGTTCTTCTCTTCTTGCAACAACAGAAGGAGGAATACTGGGAAAAGATGCTAGCTCTTCTCCAGGAGAAGCCAAGTCAGTTTAGATCTATGATTGTTCCATGGAACCCTCCGTGGTCTTTGAAGGAGGATCAGTCCTTTCCCTCAGGGGGGAAATTGAAGAAGCCCCTGAAATACCCAAAAATACTAGTAACCATGTGGTCATGGGTAAAAACTCATGATTACTCGAAGGACTTACCACTTCTAATGAAGCGTTTATCTGGGGAGATCCTCCTTCGTTGCCTTTGCTTATTTCGTTTTTTGGGAGTATCGATAGTCTCCCTTATTGGAACTTGGATTGGCGAATGGAAGGCTATATCCAGAGCCTCATTCATGTCCTGCTGGCCTGGAGATATCTCACCTGGTTCATGAGGAGAATTAGCAGCATCCCTGATGGCAGTACCACCAGGGCTATACTATGGCGAAGGATCCTCATTTCCTTTCTTTGCAAGGTGCAAGATGAAGAAAATAACTTCCTCAAGTAACAAAGCATCAAATGAAATCACGTTACAATGAAAATAAGGAAAGAAATCATACATATTCAGGAGCCACATACTCATGCCACTCCTCATCTCCGAAACCACCAGCCCCCACAGTGGCGCCACGATCAATCATTTCCTTCACCCACCTGGTGATAGGAACAGACTCATTAGTGGAATATATGAGCATTTACACATCTCTAATGTAAGCCCACACTTCATTGGGGTCATCCTCTTCTTGAAGATTTGTAGAATCCATAAGATTCCCTATTCCAGGAAGTTGTAGGCCCTCACAAAAATCCAGCCAAGCGGTCTCAGTACCACAGTATAAACTCTTCCATAACTGGACAGCCTCTGGTCATAGATATAAAGGCTGCAAGGAAGGCCCTATAATTTTTTACTTCAATTTAATCTCAGCTCCTGTAACTACAGATAGATAATAAGAATGTAAGACTTATTGCTTTATAAATTAGCAGTGATTAAATTACTACAATGAAGTAACTCACCAGGAGTTGATGGAGTTGGTCTTTTAATTCTGCCTGGAGGATTATATTGGGCACGAAACCGCTTTGCCGCTGGTTGTACCTCATCATCCCCATCATGGGAATCAGATGAATTAGTTCTAGAGGAGGAGTCTGTAGAATCAACTTCAGGTGGGGAATCATCACCTTCATAAGGAAATGTTTCTTTCTATAAAGTCCTCATCCTTTCCCCCACCTGATAAACTGGGTGATTGAATATCTCCTTGGGGTATGATGCTATCCAGTGTTCGGCATAATATGTAGTCAAATTATGTGCCGCTTTTTCATCTGGTAGATCAAATACTGCCCCAGTCTTCTCCCTTGATGTCAGCAGCCATAGTTTCTGATCAACCATTGGATGTTGCTCTAACTTGACATGTATTGGAGGTGATACAACAATCTGTTGCAGACATTTGAATTGACGTTAAAATATATACGGAGCATAGGCCTCTCATATGATTTCCCTGTCAATCCTGGAAACTAGCACACCATCCCTGCAAGCTAGCATGTATGCCCTCAAATCCCAATGGGTTGTTCCATCATCAAAAAACCGCTCGATTGGAGGACTTTAATTGGGAAAGAAGTTGAATTCCTTAAACATGCTCATCCTCACTTTCATGTCATAGGCATTATCATCTAATGGAGAAACTCCATAGATTGCTTACACTGACGGCCTAAACGAACTTCCAGGAATTTGTAATCCATTCTGTACGTTGTAAGTCCTGAAGTGAGTGGCAATCCATCCCCATAAAACATGGAATGGTCCCCCTATTCTTAAAGGAGATTTACCCATGAATACATGAAGTAAACTCCTATGAATCTTTGCTAAAATGGGGTTAGCCAACCCAACCATTTTTCCATCAGCCAACATTTCCGCAATGAAGAAGGTCCCTGGCCTGACGCCTCCCATCGAATCCCTGACTGGCAAGAGATAAACACTGAGCCACATTGCTAAGAAGCGTGCCAGATGATTCTTCTTTGGGATTCTTTGATTCACCTCATATCCCCACTTCTCGAACTCTTCTGCTTCTAGAGTTGGAATGAATGTTCCAGGAGCACCCATCTTCTCATGTTTAGGGCAGGTGGTAGGGAGTTTGGGCCTCTTATCCTTGGATTTATTTATCTTGGATCCTTTTTCTTTCGGCTCCTTCTCCTTTGGCTCCCTCTCTTTCTTCTCAATAAGAAATATATTCATCCATTACTCTGGATGAATATCCTTTCTGGAATGAGTTTATGAGGTCTCTGAACTCTTAAGCTTGTGGAAGATCTTAAATAATTCCCGAGCTAAAGCAGGGGTTTTCTCTGAATCATTCCAAGTCACCTTGGGAGGAATGAATTCATCATACATATCGCCCAAAATTGGAGCCCCTAAGATCTTGTAGACAACCCATAGAATAATGCCTATTTCTCCATGAGTCAGATGGAAAGAATTTGTTGCTGGGCTCTAGTGGCTGAGTATCTCCAGCACAAAGTTATCATGTATGTAAACATATGTTTTCCCAACCCAGATAGCTTCGTATATTGCATCTCCCTTCAGAACCTTGAAAAACTCTACACAAGTTTGTCACACCCAGTATACCCACATCAAACTTGGATTCACGCCTCCCCCAGGATGAAAGTCCCAAATTCTCATCCTACCTTTGGATTGATCCATCCGATCATTTTGGAAGATTGAAGGATGACAATGTGGTTGCAACTCAGGTGTATCATTTTTCAGATCTGGTGTACAAGGGCTATGATGCATCATGTAGGCCTTCTCTACTATTCCAGCACATAGAAATACTCCTCCACCTGAGATATTTGCTGAAGCAAAGTTGGTGTAATTCTAAAACCACAAGAGTTGAATAAATTAACTCTTAAATTGATTTATTTTTTCATAAACTTTGTGAAGAAATACGAAAAAATGGATAAGGCATTAAGACGCGCAATTATGGATTTTTCATGCAAGTTTTAAATGTGTTGCGCAAGTTTCTATCGTGCATGTTTACACCGCGCAAGTCCTATTACATTGACAGCAGTGCCGTGGCAAGGAAACAACGGAAAGAAGATTTCTTGCACGATGAAAGCTCGAGAATTCGAAATCAGAGGCTAAGCACGGCCAATGACCGCGTATTTATAGGCCAGGCGGCCTACCTACGCACCTACACCCAGTACGCTCAAACCCTGTGTGCCTCAAGCCTGCGCGCCTAAAGCTTATTTGGGCACCCTAACCTTGCGTGCCCCAATTTCCTTTTTGATTCTCGATATCCTCAGAGTCAAATCCTCTTTTCTCTCCGGATCGAACTTTGAGGGGGGACTTTTGTTGACACTGCTTTTTCGTCATATAGAGAAAATGAATGTAAAGGGAAATGGCTTAGCACAAATTGATTCATCCTTTGCAGAAAATATAAAAAATCGACAAAGGGATGAACAAAGAGAAGATTGCCCATATGTCACGCAAGTTTCCTCATAGTCGTGCATGTCCACTTGCGCGACGCGTTATGGTCGCGCAAGTGACATGCGCGACCTAAGTGATAACCGCCCGGGGTTTTCTCCTACCTATAAATAGACCCTGTGGGCCCCCCATTCGAGGAATTTTTTTTCTTCAGAAACTCAGATTTAAGCTCCTGGCGGCCTAGTCTCTTCTCAAAGCTCCCGAAACACTTCTAAGGTAATTTCTTACCTAGAACGGAAGATCTAAAGAGGGGGAGGAAGGCATAAGTGTTGAAACTCATCAACACTTGCGCGCCTGAGTAGCCAGCCCTTAAGGGAAAAGGCCACACTTGCGCGCCGCCTTACTCCTTCAATAGAAGTTGCGCGCCCCTTTTCTAGAAGAACCACAAGAGGATTATAAAGGCTTTAATCAAGATTCGATCAAGTATTACCCTGATAGTTAATCATCACGCAAGTACACCATGTGCCGCGCAGGCATACCTGCGCGACCAGGACTTGCGCGCCCACGCAATACTTGCACCCCTGCCAGGACATGCATGCCCCTGCATTTTTTGGGTGACCTTCTTGCCCATTTCACCCCTCATAAGCCATTCCAACTCTCATATTCAAAATTAAATCTTCAAGGAACACTTCAAAGCCATTTATGGCATGATTTCTTGATTTTTGAGTCCTTATCAGAAAGGAACTCAGTAGAATATCTCTCAAAACCCAGTGATTTACTTATCTTTATGTCACTAAAGATTGGGATTTCTTTCATTCAACCTCATACTTTAATATGAAATAACTCAATTGACATGGGCCTCCTTTTCTGGAGTAAGTCCCAGTCATAATTATTAACTTGGGCATCCTCCTTGGGAGTAATCTCCAATTCTTAAAGTTCTCAAATCTGGGCATCCTCCTTAGGAGTAAGCCCCAGTCGCCTAATTTGGGAGTCCTCCTCAAGAGTAAGCCCCAAACCTTAATTTCCATAACTTGGGACTCATTTTCAGGAATAAGCCCTAGTCATAATCCTTAACATGAGCCTCCTTTTCAGGAATAAGCCCCAATCATAAATCTGGGCATCCTCCTTAGGAGTAAGCCCCAATCTTAATTTCTCTTAACCAGCCCTAATTTACTTCTGATCTGGGATTCCATTTCAAGAGAAAAACCCAATCATAAGTCTTCTCCTAATTTGGGACTCCTTTTCAGGAGTAAACCCCAAGTTAGAGTATTCAATGTCTCCATGAAGCACATATACCTTTATGGAACCTACACCTGGATTTCTTCCCTAAAGTAAATCCTAACCTTCATTTATCTGGTCTATCATACATACATAAGCCCCACATTATTTCTTATGATTGAATCTTTCATGGCACAGTTGTCTAATTTTTACCAATACCTATTGTTTCTCACATTGATCATGTCTCACGTGAGCTTAGAGTGTAAATGTAATTATGACATCCTTCTTTGAGCCATCAATCATAAACATCATATCCCCTTACTCGAACTACGTGGGTTCTGATTCCTTTTCTAAACAAAGGATACGTAGGTAGCCCGTCTACGGATTCGATCCCAACTCTGAAATAATCCATGTCCTTCTGAATGACAATAAACTTTAAGTCCCCCACTGGGTGGCTTTAAAACCAGCATGGTCCTCATAATGACCACGAGACCTCTATATAAATGTGTCGAAGGGTACCATTGACCAAGAATCTCTAATAAATACAGTTGATTCTCTATCGATGAAGAACCTCGAATACATAAAAATATTCTCTAAATTTCCTAAATATCGATCATTTATTGTCAGATCTAATGGAAAATTAATTTTATACTTGGTAATTTAATAAGGATTCACGAACATAACTTAAATCTATAAAGAGAGTCCTAAAGTATACAATAATTCCCCTCAAAAAGGTGTGATGTTTCCGACCTCCCATCCTCTCAACCAATGAAAATTCCAATGCCTTATCAGTCCACAAACTAATAAGCGGCTACCTTTGAATGTAGGTCCGAATGGATGTGGAATCATTGGATGTTTCCGATTCTATGAACAAACCCGTTAGAAACCGATCAGAATGATTGAATCTCCCATCAAAAGGGGGTCATCCCCGGAATCTGAGGGAAATAGTCATGTATCCTGATTTTTTTATAATTAAATATATTTATTATAGTAAACTATTTAATAATTATTATGAATAATTAAAATAAAATATCTATATCTAAAAATTATATTATATATAAACCTATACATGATGTATATCAGGAAATACACGCCATGTAATTTTAAATGAGAAAAAGAGTAGTACAACCTTTGGTCCGGTGCTTGTGGCTGGATTTGAATCGCCGATACGCTCTTCCGAACGGATTCCCTCAACCACTGGAGCAAAGGTTGTTCTGCTGTTCATATTTATTTTATATATATATTTATTCTATATGACAGATACACAAAAGAAGAATGAAAATCATGGTGTGTGGTTTTTATTTAGGAATGGATGGGGGTGAAGTGGGGAGATTAGCGCAATTCGAAACCTGGTCTTTTGAACCTGGTCCCAAGACATTTCCAATCCGCCAACTTCAACAGCATGTAATTTCATATTAAAAAAAATGTTTTAATTTATATTTGAAAAATCGTGGCGCACATGGCATATATCGGGATACACATCGTGTGGTTTTATTAAAAGAACAAATGATGGAAATGGGACGGTCGTCTGGATTCGATCCCAGGTCTTTTGAAAACGGATTACAATTCTAGCCAACCAGTCCATCCCCACCATGGGTTTTATTAAACACACACACACACACACACACACACACACACACACACACATATATATATATATATATATATATATGGAAAATACCACACACGTCGTGTAATTAAAAGGAGGAACCTCGTGCCGAAGGTAGGTCAGGAGGATTCGAACCGAAGACGGCTCGAATAAACTCCAGTGACATTGCCATCTGCATCATCATCATCCCTGGTTATTTACTTGTTCTTCTATAGATTTATACTATTAAGAATATAAATTAAAAATATATGTATACACAGTGTATATAAGTGGGACACATCGTGTAACCTCTGGGTTGCCTCTCAGGAAGTGCCTTTGTTTTAGGTCATTGGCTCGACCTTCTTACCTTGCTTACCTGATATTTACGGTGGATAATGCTCCCAGTAGTGGCCGCCCTGGACATCTAGGAGTTTCAATTTCTCGGGATCTTCTTCAACATGAATGTCTGGAATGTTAATTTCATCAGAAATATAGGAACATACCAGATCATTCACCAGGAAATCGTCCATAGTAGTTATTAGAGAACAATCCTCATGATCGGACAATGATGCCTGCTTGATGGCTTTGAGAACATTGTTGGAGACTCTCTCGTCTCCTACCCAGAAAATAAGATCTCCTTGGTGCACATCAATGAGCGCCTTCCCAGTGGAGAGGAAATGTCTTCCCAAAATAAGTGGCGCCTCTGGATCCTCCCCCATGTCGAGGATGATGAAATCATCAGGGAGAATTAGCCTACCCACCTTGACCATTACGTCCTCCAGAAGTCCCTTCAGGTGTTTGATGGATCGATTAGCACGTTGAAGGGCTACACGGGTAGGATTGAGCTCGTTGAGTCCCAATTTCTTGAAAAATCCGAGGGGCATGAGGTTCACGTTGGCCCCTAAGTTGCAGAGGGCCTTCCCAAACTCACAGGATTCAATAGTACAAGGAATGGTGAAACTACCTGGATCCTGGAGTTTGGGAAGAATGGAATGTTGAACCACCACAGAGCACTCCTTCGTTAGTGAAATAACGCCCAAATATTCCATCTTCCTCTTATTCGAGAGGATTTCCTTCATGAATTTGGCATAGGTCGTCATCTGAGCCAGGGCCTCTGCCAATGGGATGTTGATATGTAGATTCATGAAAACATCACTGAATTTTATGAACTGGTGGTCCAGCTTCCCCTGCTTCAATATTTCCGGAAAGGGTAACGTATGTTTGAATTGTTGGACTACCTCCTTTTCTTCATTTTGTAAGGCCTCCTTCTGCAGGATTTTGGATGAGGAGGGGTCGGTATTGGTACCTTTTTCATCAATAGTGGGTGTGGATGCACCTTGATGTGCTGATTGGTTCTGTTGGATCTCTTTTCCACTCTGGAGCATGATAGCATTGGCCTCCTCCCTTGGGTTCTTTTTGGTGTTCCCCTATAGTGTACCGGGCTGCCTCCCTGATAGTTGATTTTCCAGTTGGCCAATCTGATTCTCCAAGCCTCAAATAAAAGCTTCCTGATTCTGGAACTGAGTCTCAGTAGTAGATATGAATTTAGTCATCAAATCCACTAACCTTGAAGTTTTCTCCTATTGAGGTGGTTGTTGAGCCGGTGGAAGAGGTGGCTTCCATTGTTGCTGTGGACATGGGTATTGATACCCTTATTGTTGATAAGGACCATGCTGGGGTTGTTGTGGTATTTGGTATTGGTTCTGGTGTAGTGGCTGGTTGTAGTTGGGTGGTCGCTGGGGCGGGGTATTCTGCTGTTGTTAGCCCCATCCTGTGTTCTGTTGATCTCTCCATGCCGGGTTCTTGTACTGCTGGTACTGGTTGGGCCCTCGATTTTGGGAAACATAACTCACCTCGCTCGTTGAGGTTACTCCAATCGAACTCGGGCATTCTCCCATGATGTGGTTATCACCACAGTTGCCACATGCTGGATGGTTCACCGCATGAACTTGATATTCTCCTTTGAGATTCAATGTGTCGATTTTCTTGGACACAACGTCCAACAGAGAAGCTATCATAGTGGTAGAATCAATGTTGTGCATACCTTGATTTTGAGTCCCCTGCTCGGAGTTCCACTGGAAGCTGTTGGCTGGCATGTCTTCCAGTAGTTTTAATAGTTCTTCGGGGGATTTCTGCATCACCTTACCTCTAGCAGTAGCGTCCACCATGAACTTGGTATTCTTGGTAAGTCCTCCGTAGAAGTTCTGGACTTGCATTCAGAGTGGGAGTCCGTGGTGCGGGCATTTTTGTAAAATCTTCTTGAAGCGTTCCTATGACTCGTACAATGACTCAGAGTCATGCTTCTGGATGTTATGGATCTCATTCCAGAGTGTCATCGTCTTGGATGGTGGACAGTACTCGGACAAGAACGCCTGGGATAGATCGTCCCAGGTGAGGATAGATCATTGTGGCAGCCCCATGATCCAGTCCTTCGCCGTGTCCTATAGAGAGAAGGGGAATATGTGAAGATGGATGGAGTCCTCAGACATGCCATGGTACCGAAATGTGTCGCAGATCTCTAGAAAGTTGGAGAGATGGGTGTTCGGGTCCTCACTGGCTAGGCCTCCAAATTGGACTATGTTCTGGATCAGCTGCATGATAGCAAGCTTGATCTCGAAGTGTTGGGCCTGGACCGGAGGATGAACGATGCCTATATCATCTCCGTGAATCGATGGAAGTCCGTACTCCATAAGGGTACGCCTTGGAGGTTACTATTGAAGGGGTGGAGCTTGCATGAACTGCTCCTGAGGGGCGAAGTATGGCTGTGGGAAGAGTTGTGGCGGAGGCCATTGGTAATCCCTTGGGAGGAATTCCATGAAGGCTTCAGGAGGTTGCTCTAGTAGACCACCATCGGGAGGCTGCTGATCCTAGTACTGATGCTCAGTCACAACATCTACGGTTGGTGCTCCCTCTTCCTTGTTCGCCATGGGTTGTGGTTGATGGTTGTGAGTTTCTGTCTCTATATGCCGACGATGAAGCAAGGTCCGTTCGATTTCCGGGTCAAGCAGAACTAACTCTGAATACTCAACACTTCTGGATCGTGTAAAACATTTAAACATACACTTTATGCTCTGCACAACACAATAACTAAAACCAGGCGTAAAAGGGAAAACAAAAGTGAAAATTTGAAATGGGATTAGAAAAGAGATTTTTGATATTTTTTATTTTTATTTTCACTTAAATCAATTATTAACAAAATTTAAATCTTAGCACTAAATCCAAAGGTGTTCCCCGACAACGGCTCCAAAATTTGGTTTCGCTTGACGTAGATTGAAGTTATATGCATCCCAAATTAATTACCTGTTCTTAGAACTATAGTATAGAATAAGTTCAGGGTCGATCCACAGGGAACCGTGGCGTGCGCGAATTCAATTGAGTTAATACTTAATTTGGTGAAGTATTCAGAATTTTGAATCGATTGGATTGATTTTGGGTTTTGATTGAAACTAAATTGTTTTACATTGAAGAAATGGATATAGTTTGAAAGAAAACAATAGGTATATTTACAGAGTTTTTTAAATGGGATGAAAAGGCGTGTCGGGGATGTGGTGATTAAGGAGTTCTTATGAAGATTGTTTAAATGGTTGTGTTGTTCATAACAATTCAATCATTTTGGTGTTCATTTAGTTACAATATTTCTTTAGTTCGGTTCCTCTTGTTTGGAGTTAGAGCAGTTGAATCCTTGGTCCAATAGTTAGTGTTCTTAATTCTTTATTAAGTTCAGTACATTATTTGAATCGGTTAAATCCATCCCATAGTCATGGATGTTTTCACTGTTACTTTTCTTTTGTATGGATGATAATTATTCCCTTGGTCTGGCTCAGAATTCTCAGTTATATTTAACATTAGATTAAGAAGAGTAAGATGAATTACAATGATGAAACACAACTATATAAAACAACATACACATTACGATCCCTTCATCCACAACCCCAACACGAGGGTTTTAGTTTTACATAGAAAGTGGAGGTGAAACGACACACGTGATACTGGCCGGATTCATCGTGTAAGTGTTGAGGTAGGGTGTCAAAAGGTGGATTAGTGGAACTATGACACTATGGTGGCTCGAGAATGGTAGAAATAGAGCTTCTTCTCTCCTCTAATGGTTTCAAACTCCCAAATCCATAGGCCAAGGCCTCTTATTATAGAAAACTAAAGTACACAACGTGTATAGAAAGTACACGCCGTGTACATTTCATCAACGCGCTTTGGCACAAATTTCTCCATTGGAAGGTGGCCTAACACGCAATCTTTGACTGTTGAACATGGCGCCACCTGGTGGTTGGGTGTACACGACGTGTAGCGCCGCCATACACTGCGTGTAGAATCTTATGTTTGGCCGCCAGCCCCTTCTAGAATAGCAGACACAACATGTAGAAATTCAAACACGTCGTGTCTCGTTCTGTGGCCACATGAGCATGTGGACTTTTCTCAGCAATCAACACTTCTTGAAAGTAGTACAATGCATGTAACTCCGCCTCACACGGCGTGTATCTTCTTCTTGGTGACATGGGCATGTACTCCCTCCTTCCGTCCGTGTCCCTGTCTAGATGTACACGGCGTGTATAATAGTACACACCATGTAGTTTCAAAATTTTCACAAGCTTCCCTTGATTCATGTATTTAGCCAAAAAGCTCTTGAAATTAAACAGAATCACCAAAATCAAAGAGTATGTTCATAAAACAACATATATTTGTTGAAAACATGTTTTTATCTTCAATTATATATATGGAAATTTATACACAAATTGGGTGCATCAGATGCTCTCTAGAATTGCGAAATATTTTGATGATGAAATTGTGTTACATGATTTCAATTTGGAGAAAATTCTTTATATCCATATGCATTTTATACATATGCGCCAATAAATTAATTACATGTGTTTAATTTATTGCACACCACCTATTGAATGAACCAACATTGGAAAAAATAAAGTAGATATAGGGTGTCTAGCTTGCATGTACACACCATGTAGTCTAGCCGAGTAACCATACTAATGACCCAATAGTGTGACTTAGATATACTAAAATTGAGGCACATGGCATGTAGCTTGATGCACAGGCCGTGTAGTCTCCCATTAATAGAAAAAATTAAAATTACATTAAATTAGAGAACTGAATAATTAAAACATATTTTATTAACTAGAACACCATTGTGTTCTTGAAAATTCAATAATATTGTAAATGGATTTTAAACACTCAATTAATTTATTTTAATTAATTGGTAATGATTGGTTTTAAATTTTATTTTCTCTTAATGATATTAATGGTAGATATCTCTAAAAAATATCAGATGGTCATTAAGATGAAATGGAATTAATTAATTAATGTAATCAATTTTTTCTAAAATAATAAAATAATGAATAAATAAATCAATAATATCCACTTACTTTTTTGTATTCGTTGCATGTATGATATTTCCTGAGCTTGACCAAGACCTTTGTATGGGTTGAATGTTTTAATTTATTTTATTTCATTTGTTTCAATTATTTAATATTATATTAAATTATAGAATTTGATTCATCCATCCCCCCATTATTATTTAGGACTTATGTATCCAAGGATACTTATGTAATCCCCCTTAAAAAATTTCATGAATCCCCTCACCTACGTGTGAGTAATAAATATTTTTAATTAATGGAGCATCATGTGGCACGTGGAGGAAGTTAAATATCGAACCATAACAATTCCATCCTAGGTGATACACTAGTTGATAAGAGGAATTTAGTAACTCATTCCAAGATTGGTAATATGAGTTATTTCCCCTAGGTCAAAGGTTTATTAATTATGCACTTATTATTTAAACCATTAGAAAAATATCATGAACGTGTCATTTATTTTATTATTTATTATTTTATTTAAAATTATTTATTTTATTGATGCAAGGCCATGATCATATAAATTAACGAATTAATGTGAAAATAAAAAAATTCAATTAACATAATCTTTGTAAATATTTTACCCAATATGGAAAATTAATTAATTAACATCCACATTATATTAAGATGACATTTAAAGGATTAAACAAGATAAAATTTATGCATAATAAATTTAAATTCCTTAATTAAATATTAAGTCAGAATGAGACTTCAATTAATTGATTGGGAATGAATCTACAGATCTATGTCTTACAAATGTCCAAAGTATGGACACTTAATTTTTTCAGGGATTTCTCAAGAGAGTTTTGGTTTGACATAACCATAGTGGTAATGTGTTTATTTAAAAAAGTCTATATAATGAAAATATGGAGGCAATTGGTGAAGAAATACAAGTTAGGATTTTAGTATATGGGAATCCTTCCAATGGATCAAGGAGATATAGGTTCGCAGTTGGTTGGACAACCTACCTAATTACAATATTATTATTATCATGGACAATGTCTCAATCATTAAGAAAATTAATGGGGATCCTTTCCAGTATAATGTTAATGAAACTATACATCTGATGCTCAATGGAGAGGGATATTTATACTTTATTAAATAGTGGGAGATTTAATAAATAAAATTAAGAAAAAATTATTTAATTATACCTCATCTATTTTGTAGTCAAGAATAGTTCTAATAATATTATATTTTTAACTCTGGAATAAAAGGAAATTTTCTCATCCACACTATCACTATGATCAATACCAGATAAATATATCCTCATAACTGATATTATCTTCTAGGAGTAGTTTAGATGCATTTGGGTTGTGCTATGCCATGAACTGAAATATTACCTGCTAGAATCTTCAATGCCTGATTTTCCTACAAAAGATGCGAGTGATAATGGGTCCATAAACTATGAAAAGAAATTGATAAATGAAGTTGACATTCAATGTGGGATGCTTGCATATATTTATATTTAACTAATTAAGTCTCATGAAAACATTGATGCGTATATCATGATTGAGAACCTCTGTGGACTTTACTAGGAGAGAGATAGACATGAAAAAATTGAGATTTCAATGGCACTCTTTCAGAGAAATCTTGGAGATGGTTCCCTAGTAGGGCCCCACATAGTCAATCTCGTTGACTACATTGAGGGATTAGAGGTTCTAGGGTTTAAACCTCTTGAAGAACTGGGCACCACCCTCACTCTAGCTTCACTCCCTAAGAAATTCTCCAGCTTTGTTGTGAATTTTAATATGATCAAAATTGAGAAGTTTCTTTTGAATCTTCGTACAATTTTGCCCCAAGTAGATAATGATACAAAGAATGATAAACCTTCCAACATTATGGTGAAAAAAATGGTAATGTGAAGAGATTTAATCCCAAATCTTCTTCATAGCCTTCCAAGAAGTGGAATATCAAGGGGAAAAAACGGAGCATAATGATGTCTATTTTTGATGTGGAAACAAGGTTCACTGGAAGAAAAACTTCACCACAACATAGAATCAAGGGGATGATTTAGGTGAATTTTTTTATCGTGTGAAATCCATTTTTTCTATAAATTAGTAATATTATATAGATTTTGGGGATCACATATGTATTAAAAAATAAGAACCAAGTAGATTTATAAATATTGAATGAGGAGAGGTATATCTTAGAGCATCCAACAAATCTAAAATTTCAACTAAATATATTGGGGACTACCACCTCAAATTGATTAATGGAATTATATTTGTTTTAAAGGGTTTATTATACGTTCCATCGATTTCCAAAAACATTACTTTTGTATCCATAAACGATACGAATAAATTTATTTTAAATTCTTTAGATATATCTTTCTTCTTTAATAAAGATAAATTTTGTTATGGTAGGTAATTTTTAAATAATGTCCCTTATGTGTTGGATTACAAGAACCAAATAATTAAAATTCATAACAATGTTAATTCACATGACTCATACCACACAAAATATTAGCGTTATTAGCTATGTCAGGTATAAGAATTTTGGTTGACTATATTACATAAAGATGGATATTTAAATTATTTTGATCTAAATCCACTTGGTGTATGACATGTATTTTTTCAGGTACGAATGGAAAATTCCCCATTTAATGGGAAATTTTAAAGGGCTAAAAATATATTGAATTTGATTTTACCGATGTTTGTAGACCATTTCCTGTCGATGTAAGTGTTTGGAAATCATAGATCATAACTCCTATTGATCATTTCAGTAGATAAGGTTTTATATACATAATGAGGTATAAGTCAGATTCATTGGATAATTTCAAGGAATGCAATAATGAAGGTGAAAACCAATTAGGTAAGAAGATTAAGAAACATCACTCATACCATAGTGTAGAATATCTTAATCATGAATTCATTGATTATTTTTGGGAGTTTGGGATTTTAACTCAACTCACTCCTCATACACCTCAGTGGAATGGTGTTATAGAAAGAAATAAACCCACATTTTCGGAAATTTTCAGATCAATGATGAATCATGAGAGTCTTCTATTATCCTTTTTGGGATACACATTACAAAAATAAGAAAACATACTAAACCGAGTTCTAACTAACACAATTGATGATATAACATACCAATTATGGAATGGAAATAAACCCATGATGATTTAATTACATGTGTGTGTTTGTATATCATTTGTCACAACCTCTTTAGTTAACAAGATTCCACTCTAAGGAATAATGTTTATCTTTGAAGGATATCCCAAAGAAACAAAGGGATAATATATATATAATCCTTCATAAAAAATGTTTCATTTGAAATACATCCCACATTTATTGTGAAGGATATTATCTATAAAAGAGATAGTGTGATCAAGATAGACTTAAATGATGTCTAAGATCAGGATATACATGAGTTGGCATAGGAAAAAAGTCCACAAATCCCCATGGAAGAAGAAATTATTCCAGAGTCACAATTATTGCATAAGAGTACTAGAGATGTTAGATAACCATAATGGTATGGTTTTAATAGTCACTGAGTATGGTGAATCATTATTAGTTGATAATAATGAACATATAACCTAGAAGAAAAATTTAGGTGAAATTGATGTTTCCATTTTTCAAAAAACCATGAATTCATAACTGGATTACATGTATTGAAATCAAGTCTAGATTTTGGTATACCATTTAGTAGATGTAAAACCCAGTATTTGAAAATGGGAATTCATGATGAAACTATAAATTGAAGGACATTTTAGTACGTATAAGTCATAATTCAAAGCAAAAGGGTTTAAATAGTGTCATGTCATTGACAACGACTTATCCATCTCAGTAGTTGTAATAATGAAATCAATAAAAAAAATACTTACCATTATTAATTTCCATGATTAGGAGATATAGAAAATGGATTTAAAAATCCTCCTGTAATTGAAAAAAAAATTAATATTTCTATATAACACAGCCTAAAGTGTTAGTGACTCCAAAGGATGCCAACAAGGTATGGAAGCTGCAAAAATACAATTATAAATTCAAACAAGCATCCAGGTCATGACACATTTATTTTTATGATCCCATTATAAAATTTGGATTCATACAAAATGAATGTGAGAAGTGGGTATATTAATAGTTTAGTGGGAGTGCATCCGTTTTGTTAATAATGTATGTTGATGAAATATTACTCTTTAGAAATGAAATACCAGTCTTTCGTTCTAATATGGTGTGGTTGAATAAATGATTCTCGATGAAGTAATTATTTTAGGAAACATATATTCTTGGGATCAAGATCAATCATGATAGATCCAATAGGTTGACCTTTATAATTCAAATTACATCCATTGACAAGTAACTAAAGATATTCTGTATCGAACAATTCAAGAGGGTATTGTTTCATGTGTCACATGACATTCATATTTCTAGTAAAATGTGTCATTAGACACTTGTGGAAGAAAATATAATGGCAAGTATTCTCTATGCATCAAAAAATGGTTCAGACAATGTATGTAGTACTCTATAATAGGCTAGATGTCACCTATACATTAAGTGCAGTAGGAAGATATCATGTTGATCTAGGTAACCACCAATGGATGGTCGTCAAGACTATACTAAAGTATTTGTGGAATAATTAGGATATTTTCCTAGTCTATGAAGGAGATGAGGAACATTTCATCAAAGGATATGCAGATTCTATATTCCAAAGTGATAAAGATGACATGATTCCAAAAACGGGTTACATCATCACAATGAATGGTGGTGTTGTTAGCTGGAAGAGCTCAAAGCATGCTATGGATGCAAAATCTACCATAGAGTCTGATTATATTGTATTTTATATTATAGCTAATGAAACAATAAATATTCAAAACGTTTTCCAATATCATGATGAGGTATCTTACAATAAATACCATATCACACTCTATGATGATAATGCTATAGCTGTGTCTCTTGAAAAAAGTCCAAAGTCACATCATTGGATGAATCACATACATTGGAAATATCATATCTTGGGGGATTTTATCAGTGATGTCAAGTTTCGATGAGATGAATTTCCACAGAAGGCAATGTGGTTGACCCCTTTAGTAAAGCCTTGACATAATTGAAACATAACTATTATATGAGTTCTAGAGGTCAAACGGTCGTCGGTAGTCAGCTCCACTCCATGTGGAATTTTTTGGAGTCAGTGTCCAAGGAGAAAATTTCTATACATATATTGAATTCATATTTGATGTATTTAAATTTAATAAAACTTCTAATTTCATATTGTTTGTTGTTCTACGTGAATCTAATGTAATAATTTACAAGAGTATGCATTTCATTAATAAGGTCATATTAGTTCCCCGCTATGATGAGAACCATTATGTGATGTGATTATTTTCTGATATAATGTTCTATGGTTGGATAACATACTATGATGGGAAACATAGTCCATATACTATCAGGTGCGTGTACTCATAATCAAATGAGTCGTCTTCTCATGAAGTTTACACTTGGTAATCTTCAAGAAAGTTTATTATAAGAATAGACCCACTAGTCGTAATTCTACATGTTTTGGTGTCATAGGATATTATTATCTACAAGATTGATTGATGGTACTTAGGATTTTAGAAAAATATTAATGAATGTTAAAACTCACATACTGACATGTATTTCATAAACCATTATGATAACCTTTCATAGTGATTTTGGATATGTTGGGTGTGTCAAGAGTCACATGTTATTAATGATTATGTTAAGAAGGGATTTTTCCCTTCCATATTTATGGAATATGATATCTTTTAACTTTTATTTGAATAGAACCATTTCATTAAATTCCATGGTCATAGTGTAAGGACGTGTTTATTTCAATTATTAAAACAAACACATATCAAGCATACAGGTTGGGGTCACAGATGAGATACCTTATTAATGAGATATTATGAAAAGGGGATTGAATTACATAGTAATTATTCATATGTGGTTATCAACACCGAGACATTTTGCTCTTTCTCTTAGTTTCCTTGACCCATTGCATGATCGTAATCTTGGACTTTTGGATTTCCTGCCTAATGCAAACAAGTAATAATCTATGAAGATAACACATAAAGTGTTTCTGTAGATCTTGATCAAATTCTATTTGAGTTTAATTAAAAGAATAAATATTATTCTATAGTCTAAGGAATAATTTTATTCAATTTATATTGATCACATATATTGAATATATATTTTTTCACCGTCTTTTGAATAAAATATTAATTTTATTTATTTAGTATTATAAAAAATATTTATTCTATAGATTATGAATACAATATTTTTTTATGAATAAAATATTTATGAAGTTGTGAAATAAATTCTAGAGAAGGTCAAACATTACCAAACTGTGTCTACTGAAAAATATTAATTAACAAGACCATTAAATAATATTTCGTGAAGTGAGAGTTTTTCTGCACCACAAAATAATAATTATATAATTATTATTATGAGGCATTGGGTTTATTAATGGTAATAAATGTTATTTAATGGATGTTATACAATTAAATAATATATCGTCTTATGCCAAACCACTATAATTAGATGGCTATTATGTTGAGCATCCAAAAATCGTGAATATAAATTTTTTCACACAACAATTTATCTATCAACTCCTCCTTGTATCTATCTATAACGAACGATAAGTACAATAGTGATTTCATAAATAATAAAGAATGATAAATCATGAAAAAACAATGCAAGAAATTCAAATCACCATTCTATCACCTAAATATTGAGTTGTGTTGAAAAAATATCATAGGAGCACATGCAGATCACCGCTAGTGGGATTATGTCCATGGATCCTCATAGTGAAATGAAGGTAATCCAAAGGGGTTTTTTAATATGATAAACATTCACCAATGAAGAATTTTCCTTAGCTCATGTATTTAATTATAAAAATAACAAATAAATTAATTATAAATATTTCATGTTGGATACTCACACTTGGTTTTGGGAAATATTTATTGAAATAAATTTTAATATATCGCCCACCACTGAATGCATCAACTTTACGTGGAACCAACACAACATTATACAAATTTTGAACCTTAATGACACCTAGATAGGGTCCTAGAAAATTAGGCATGATGGGATTTCCATATTTAATAGCTTTTGGGAAGAGGATAAGGAGTGTGAATATATTGTCCACTCATGATGGAAGAATGCATAATTGGAAATCAGAAAAAACATCCATCAAATATATTCCATTGTGAAATGATGGAGTAATTAAAACATTATAAAACATAATTTACATTGTGATGATATTGAAAGAAGGTTGAATGTATTGTATTCTCATCCCCTATAGATTATGAATATCTTCCATTTCATTTTTCGAAGCGAAACTTGATGCCACACATATATTTAATGAATGTTATTGGAATAAACATGCCTATTAATCCCGTGAATCTATTGTACCATATTTTTTAATCAAACAGATTCTGTGAGGAGAAAAAAGAGAGCCATAAAATATATTACCAATTCTAAGGGTATATTTTTATTAAAACGGAAGGGGTTCCATGATCATACCAATAAATTTTATCAGTATCTCTTAAGGTCATGGTAATTAATCATTCCCCCCATATATTGATTCTTCCATTGACCTGGTGATTACTAAAATAATGAATATAATTATTGCGGGAAATGTTTCTAATGCTGAGTGTTTTTTGGTGATGAGGAAAATTTACACAACAATTTTCCTATGTCGGATGGTTCCATTCCTTGTTCTATAATAAATATTGGAACATCATTGTACTTGAAATTATGGAACTCATGAAAGATCTGTAGACATGAAGATATATTTTTTGTTCCCTTAATGAAACATTTATTTCACTTATTCAAATAATTAAATAACACACTTTTGTCTCAGATTTGGCCAATTAGTTTGTGCCATGTGACCTATAATATATTGTTAAAAATATTGTTCAATAATGTTCACCATATTCTTGCTTCCATTATCTTTGGAGACAAATGTTATTTTTTCGTAATTAGAATTATGATATGTAATTACATTATTTCACAATAGGTGTTTCATTCCATGAAAATTAGATTGGTTTCTAAAAATGGTATTATGGATTTGAAACCTGACATGAAAATGGAATATGAAATAGTTTAATTGCCATTTCACCAAGTGGATATGAGAAAATTAGGTTTTTACTCCAAATGGATTGATGTCATCATGTACTTAATTTCATCAGTTTCATGTAGAATTAATATTAATGATGGCCTCTATTAGATCATTACTCCCTCTAGGGGTCTTCAACAGGGTGACCATCTAACCACCTTTCTTTTTATGATGGTTTCAGATGCTTTTCCAAGATTTTATCATTGTTATTTTGGGATAATCTAGTACATGTGGAAAAGATCTATCGTTCCGGACCACCTATTACCCTCATTTTATTTTTGGATTTCAAATTAATTCTTTTGTGTACTACATTGTAATAATTCAATACTATTCACCATATTATTCATAAATATGTGATTACTTCTGGGAAATTGATTAAGAACTCTAAATATTAGATCTCCTTTAGCAATGGAACTCTTCCAAATAGGGTGGATGAAATCTAAAATACTTTTTGGATCAGGGTGGTTGTTAAACACCAAAAATATATCGTGCTACCTAATGTCATTTGGAAATTAAAAAAGGGTTATTTTCGAGTATTATGGATAGGATTTCAAAGAATATTCAATGATATACCAATAAAAGTTTCTCTAAGGTAGGTAATGATGTCCTCCTCAAGTTCATGGCCATGTCTATCACAACCATGTGATTTCCCTCTTCAATTTTCATTATTATTTTTTTAATAAATTTTATGTAAAAATGGAAAATTTCTAGTGGAATAAGAACCATTGGAAATTTTTGGGTAAGAGTTACTCCCATAGTCTAGTGAAAGAATGGGGTATCATGATTTGAAACTATTTAATGATTACATGATCACAAAGTAGGGATAAAGGCTTCTAGATCATTCTTTGTTGCTCTGTTCTTGGGTCCTTCGAGCCAAATATTTCTGAGATGTAGACATCAGTTGTTATAGTCTTGGCTGAAACTCGAGCCTTCTGTGGTAGATTTTGTGGAAATATCATAATATGATTGTTAATGGAATGCACTTAAGGATTGGTGATGGATAATGTGTGGATATCTGGAATGGACAATTTCTAGTGGACAATGGTGGATCTATGTAATCGTCGAAAATTTTCTTATGATGTGGAAAATAAAAAGTTGCATTATTTGTTTTATGAGAATGTTAACTACTAGAGAAATACAACAATGAATGAATGGTTTAATTATTAAGGTTGTAATATTATTTAGAGTATTATATCTACAAGGGATATAGAACCACACTGGATGTACTTGAGAAAACATTTATGAGGCACATGTTTAGTGAAATCTGGTTATTCTATGGAAGTTGATACCTTAGATCCAAATTCAATAGGGACCGGGATAACACTATGGCACATTTCTATTCTTCTCATGTATTCATACTTTTGGTGGTAATATTTCATCAATATCATCTCTGTTAGTGTGTTACTCACTATTATCCATGATTCTGATGACATGTACTTCCCGATGTGTAGAGCGACATCAGAGTCCACTTTTCACGCTCTTTTTGGATGCCTATGAGCTATTGGTATTTCATATGGGTGGAATGAGTATGTTGGTTCATTTTTGAATTCAATGGATTTCTTTTTAGAGTTTTCTATTAAGTTTCCTTCATCCCTTCCTGTATAATTTTTTAATGTCTTTTTCTCAATGGTGTGGATGATTTGGGTTTGATGAAAAGGATTAGTTTTTGATCATCTGATCATACCATACTATTTTTGGGTAGGGCACACCATCTCTTGGCATTCAAAATTGAATCATATTTATTCATAGGATGCAACACATGAGCAGATATCTAGATCTTCTTCTTAGTAGCCACCCCCAATTGTAATGATAAAGATTAATATTTATGCATCTTTCACAGATGGACACTTCTTAGGTAAGGGAGTGATCGTTCGAGATTCATCAGGTTCAACCATCGCTACCGACAACATATATTTCAATGTGAGGTAGAGTTCACCCATTACTAAATCTCATGTGATTTTTAAATGTATGATATTTTCATTGGATAGAGGATGAAGTTCCATCATCATTGAATTGGACTATCTAATGATTCTTAAGGCCATTTCTTCCCGAGAGGTTAGCATTTAACCGCTTGGTCTATTGGTTGAGAAGATCCATTTTAAGTTATATTTTCTCATTCTTCTCCTTCTCATTCATAAAATAGAATTTAATGAGGCAGAACCCACTTTCTCTACCCCTGGTATTTCAGTCAAATCATTTGTATGATTTCTTAATTTCACATTGTGGTTGTACTCTATTATGCTGTCTGAACATAAATCTACTTCTTAATGATAATTTCCCTTAAATACTTTACATATAAACATCAAAAAAATTATATTCACAAAATATATCATAAATAAATTATAAATTAAATTTGAATCATTTAATATAAAAATAAAAATTAATTTAAAAAATGGATGAAAACCGAATAATTTCAAAATATATATTTACAAAAAAATACATTTAGTGAAAAATTTATTTATAACTATAAAAGATATGTTTGAAACAACAATATTGTTTATGATTAGAATTATTTTTCAGCACACTAGATGTCAGATATATGTTTCTCCTTCTCAAACAAGTTACAAATAATTCATTGAAAACATTAAAAATAATTCAAATCCATTGGTTATTTTTTTCTATGGTTTTACGTGTCAAAAACATGTTTTTGTGTTTTAAATTAATGAAAATACATTTTAAGTCATATTCACCAAAAACACCTTGATTTAATGTGATTTCAATTACTATTACTCAAAAATAAATCTATGATTGTTTTTTGTGATTTAACAGAAATCTAAGATCTTTTTCTCTGTTTTCACTCTATGGAAGACATTTTTAAAGACCATAATTTTCTATGAACTCCTTATTTAGAAAGTTCGAGAACATCACATCTTGGAGTAACACATCATTTAATTTCACATATCAAAAATGATTTTAAGATAGTTTTCATAAGATTTCTTGTTAATTGGAGATCATTTTCGTTGGTTTCAACCATTAAATGCACCTTTAAGCATTTTAAATTACTAAAACTATGCTTTCAGTCATCATGAAAAAATATCAACTCAGTTTGACATGATGATGGTTCCTATAATTCAAAAACCAATATACCACTGATATTCTATGGGTTTTCTATAATCTGAGTTCATTTGTCCATACTTCACTATGTGGAATATGTTTTTAAAGTCCACCATTCTCTAAGAACTCCATATTTAGTAATTTCAAGAACAACTCATATAGGGTTGATGTCCCATCTAGTCGCACACATAAAAAACAATTCTATGAGAACTTTCATTATATTTCACATCAAATGGATATTTATTTCTACATGTTTAACCATTAAACACATGTTTTATAATTTTTAATTACTAAAACTATGATTTCTTTCATATTAGGAGAACAGATCCTTAGTGTTATTTATCACAAGTTTCTAGAATTAAAAACTAAATAAATGGTTTTTGTTTTGTAATTTTGTAGTAATAAATGCTCTGTTGGAGGATTTTCACTTAGTAGAGAGAATTGTTAAAGGCCATTATATTCAAAGAACACCATATTTATTATGTTCTAGAATAACCCATGTAAGGTTGATGCCCCGTCTATTCTCACTTGTAAAAAATAACTCTATGATAGCTGTCATAAGATATCATGTCTGTTATAGATCTCATTCAGGGATGTTAATTTTCAAATCAACATTTTTTCATAATTAAATTACTGAAACTACCTTTTCAATCATCTGGGGTAATCAACATGATGGTTTGATAGATAGTTAGTTCCTATTATTCAAAAATCAATCTATGGTTTGCTTCATATAATTTCACTACAATCGATTCTCATTTTTCCATATTTCACTCTGTGGTGTGCATTTTTAATGACTATCATTTTATATGAACCCCTTATTTAGTCGATTTGAGAAAATCACATGTCATATTGACACATTGTCTACTTGAAAATTTCAAAAAATGTAACAAATCATTCAAAATGTTTTGCATCAATTATAGATTGTTTTAACAGTCAAACACAGATTTTGGAGTTTTAAATTATTGAAACAATATTTTTGAACATCTCTGGAAAATGGAACCTTACTTTGACCCGATATCAGTTCCTATAATAAAAAATTAAATCTATTGTTTTTGTGGGATTTCATAGTAATCTTAGCTCATTGGGTTGGCTTTCACTCTACGGTCCATGTTTCTAAAGTCAATCATTTTATAATAACGCCTTATTAAGTAAATTAATGAACATCACAAATCATATTGATGTGCAGTCTGTTCATTCATTTCAAACATACTTTTAATATAATTATCATAATAATACACATTAATTGGAAAAAAATTAAGGTTTTAACCATATAATACATTTTTAAGAAAGTTAAATTACTAAAACTATATTTTTAGCCATATTTGGAACAAAAAACATCATTTGATTTTATGTCAGTTCCTATAATTCAAGAATCAATATATGGTTTTTTTCATGTGATTTTATAAATATCCAAGCTCATTTGTCTATATTTCACTCAGTGGATCACATTTTTAATGTTTGAAATTTTATCAGAACTCATTATTTAGTTAGTTCAAGAGCATCACCTTGATGTACCGTCTAGTCACACACATCAAAAACAATTCAATGAAAAATTTCATAATATTTAACATCAATTAGAAATATTTTTCTTGGGTTTTAACCATAAAACAACATTTTTTCATTTTAAATAACTAAAATTGTGTTTTCGTTCATTTAAGAAAAATGATACATCAGTTTGATGCATTGACAGTTCCTATAATTCCAAAATAAATATATGGTTTTGGTTGTATGACTTCACATCAATCCAATCTCATTTGGCTAATTTTCACTATGTTTTTCACGTTTTTAAACACGATAATTATCTAAAAAAACTTTTTATTTAGTTAGTTAAAGAACATCGCATATTAGATTGATGCACCGTCTACATGAAAACAACGTATATAATTTTAATACATCCTTCATAATATTTCATGGTAATTATATATAATTTTCTATTATTTTAATCATCAGACACTAATTTTTATTAATTTTTGAAACTATTTTTTCATTAATATCTAGAAAATAACACATTGGTTTGAAATACCATGAATTAAAATAATTAAAAAATAAATTTCTGCTTATTTTAGTTTGATTTCACAGTAATTAAAGCTCTTTTATCTAGATTACACAATATGGAACACATTTTTAAAGAACATCATTTTCTAGGAGCCCCTTATTTAGTCAATTAAGGAACAATGAATGCCGGATTAGTGAAATGTATAAACACAAATGTAATATATAATTATAATTACTATTTCATTAGATTTCACATTAATTGGAGAACATTTTCAATGCTCTTTATCATAAAATTATTATTTTTTCATTTTATATTTCTGAAACTACATTTTCAGTCATATCAAGAAAACAATAACTCAGTTTGATTCATGGTTGGTTCATGTAATTCAAAAATAATTCTTTGGATATACTAATGTGTTTTCATTTTAAGTGAAAGTCAGTTTTTTGGAACTCCTTATTTAATCTATTCGATCACATTACTTGTCGGATTGACATTATGTCTAGTCGTACACATCCAAAATAATTCTAATATAGATTTCATAATATTTCACTTCAATTAGAGATCATTTAATATGGTTCAATTACCAAATTCATGTTTTATGATTCTATATGACTAAAATTGCGTTTTTGGTCATCTCAGGAAAATGACACATCAATTTGATGCGTCGTTTGTTCCTATAATTCAAAAATAAATCTAAAGTTTCTTATATTTCAAAACAATTTGAGATCATTTCCTTGTTTCCACTATAGGATTCATGTTTTTATATAACAACAATTTTACGAAATCCTAATTTAGTCTATCTGAGCACATCACATGTCATATTTATGTTCCATATAGTTGCACACATTATATAAAATTCTAATACATCATTTATAAGATTTCACTTCAATCAGAGAATTTGTTTCTATGTTTTTAACCATCAAACAAAGTTTTTAGTATTTTAAATTACTAAAACTATGTTTTAGTTCATCTTAGGAAAATGACACATCATTTTGGTAGTCCATCAATTATTATAATTCATAAATAAATCAATAGTTTCTTTTATATTATTTCCCTACTATCTAATCTCATTTGGATAGTTTTCATACTATAACGCATGTTTATAAAGCCTGAAATTTTCTATGAACTCTTTAGTACCAAAATACAACTTAATAAATAAATAATATATTTTCAATAAATTTAATAATATATTTTAATTATAATGTAATGATATATTAATAGATTAATATAATTAATATTAATTAATTTACATAATAATATATTATAATAATAGAAAGGTCTCTCCCACTGCGAGAGTGTTCCTCATAGTTTCATCTATGGCTCAGTTTTTCATAGGTTTTCTCTAGAATGCTTGGTTTTTATGGTGGCGATACTCCCTATGGATGCATCATTGGGGTCCTTCTCATTTGATGGACCTAGAAGAAGCTTCATATTTGGTGGTGATGCTCTGTTTCTTTCTTCGATCAATTTTTTTGTTTTCAGCTGGAGGCATGGAATTATGGATCTAGATATAATCATTCATTGGAAAACCCTATCATTGTTGGAAAAAGAGAAAGATTCCTTCATGTTTTATTAACATGAATATGTGTTCCTGTTGCATTGTATGAAAGTATCGATCTTCTATAAATTGATAAGCGATCATTCCTGTAAAACTGTGTTCTCTAAGAAATATGACACAAAATGTTTGGAATATTTAATAAGGAATATATATATTTGAAGTGGGATCATTATTGATGAACTTTTATTTCATAAATGATAGAGATAAACCGAATGTTCTACGAGGAAGGTTGTGTACATTCGATAACCACCTCATCCCTATGTAAAATCTAAACAATGGTGGAGATATTCAAAATATTGATCATTACAAAAAGCTTTATGTATATGGTATAAAGGGTTCTCATTCTGCAGTTGAACCGATCTTGTTAAGCATGGAATTAGAGGACACATTGAAGATTTTTTGGATTGGGATACTTGATATTCTATTAACTAGGGCCTAAATATAAGAATACGAGTGATGATTGATGTTTCATAGCCACTTCTGAGGTGATTGTTATTGAAAATAGAGGTATCCAATGTCAGGATATCATTATAATTTGAAAAGTTTCCTTTTTTGCTACATTTGTGGGTTCCATGGGAATTAAAAATAATAATTTGACTCAAGGTGGGTGGATGAAGTTTTTAATGTCTTTCAGAAAAATGGTCATTGGCTATATCCTAAAAATACTTCGATTTTCTTCTCCCTTAAATCATAAAAGAAAAGGGACCGTGATAAACTAGATGAATCCGATGTTAAATAATCTGATTAGAGTAAAAAAATATTATATTCTTCGGTCCTCGAGGTTTTTTTGCAGTCCAACATGAGCATTAATGATTTAAAGATGGGGTGTTTCATATGGTTGAAGTACGATTGGGTGATCAGAATATTAGGAATGAAATCCAGGGATTTTTCCCTTCTCACATTGTCGCTGCCCCCAAGCATTATACATGTAAGAGGAGAGGGCTTGATTATACAATCTTTCAATCCAAATACATTATGATCATCCCCTCTTAATAGAATGATATTCCTCAATTCATGAAGCACCCAAGAATCCTCCCATTCATGGGGTTGTATCAACTGAAACATCCATCGTAGCTCCACAAAAATCACATAGGTGGTGGAGGAAAGTAAAAGTCAGAAATGGGTTGGGGAAATGGGTTGGTCCAAGGGGATAAGATTGGAATTAAATTGTTCATGGAGGTTCCACTATTGTAAGATAGATCTATTGAAAGATAGAGAGAAGAAGGAGAAGTATCCTTCCATGAATGTTTGGAAGAGATGGTTGGATTGGGCTAGCCTGCCTTTCCCCATTATAATATTTTATTGGAATTTTCATGATCTTAGAAACGCATGATCAATTCAGATTATCCACTTCCATTGGGAAAAAAGTTTCCCTGATATATTTTTTCTCTCTAAAACAATATCATAATGAAAGGACATGCTTGTCATCGCTAAAAAAGTTGTCTTCACTAGTTTATTCCCAAACTCTTGAAAAGGCTATACAGGGTGGCTAAGTCTATTCTGGTGGGATGATGTGAATTTGAGAGTTAAAACATTCTCTTATAACAACATTGGAGTGATTACTCATCAGAGTGATTTATTTCCATGGGAATTTTAGAGTTTTTAGGGTTAGACCTCACATGAAGAGAAATTGAAGTCAGGGAAATTGATTAAATATCTAATAGAGATTATAGATGATCCAATCCATTTGGGGGTGACTTCAATGAGATTTTTTTTCCTTTTATGATATGAACATGGGTCCTTGTATACCTCATGTTTCTTTTCATGAATTCCATCAACGAAAAAAATTGGGAGGTCTGTCTAATTTGGGGTATTTGGGTAACCCCATTACATAGTTTCACAAGATATCTATTCAAAGAATGATATTTAAAAGTATAGAATAATTTTTGGGGTTAGATGACTAGATTTACCTTTTAAACTCATTCCAAGTGTCTCACCTTACCACTATGTCCATGGACCACTGCCCGATCTTGATTGACAAATCGATTGGTTCTGAGAAGAGAAGGCATGAAAGGATTTTCATGTTTTATTATTTTGGGGTGGAGGATAAGGAAAGTGAAGATGTTTCTTAATTAGGCCAGAATAATGGGGAGACAAACATAAAAAAAATCATCATCAACTTCCTTGTTGAAATGTTGGAGTGGTGAAAAATTTCATCAACCTGATTTACAATGTGATGTTATCAAATGATGGTTGAATGTCTTATATTCTCTCCACCATTTTTTATTATGTTTTATAATTCATTTCATGGTTGGGAACCAATATCGATTCTAGGCTCAATATTAAAGAAATTTATTACACTATTTTTTCCTATGAATCTCACATCCAATAAGTAGACTATAATACCTTCTATTTTCACAAGATGGCCTCAGTGAGGAAGTGAAGGAACACTATCTCATGTCCTGCTTATTGTGAGTATAGATCTATTTCATTCATGATGGTATCCATGATCTTATCTATAACTTTTACAAGGGCCTATTTATAGTAGTGGAGTTATTCATCCCCCCAGACATTGAGGCATGAATTGAGCATATGATTACAAATACTATGAATCTATATCTATTATGATAATTATATGATGCTAAAATTATTTTGGAACTATATAAAATCCACTCCTCAAAAGAACCATAGATGAATGGATTCCATTGCATTTTTATTTATGAAATATTTTCACATCATTGGATCTAACATTGGGGAACTCTTCAAAAATAGATGGATGGGAAAACCCAATTATCACTCCCTTAACAAAAGAATTATTGTCCTCATTCCAAAAATAAATGAACCCACATTGGTCTAGGATTTTTTGATAATAATTTTATGCAATGTGACCAACGAAATCATTTCTATAATATTGTTCAAACGCCTCTAGCCACTACTTCCCACTACTAGAAATTGGCTCTAAGCCAATGGATCTATACCCATGGTTTAGAAAAACTGTGGGTATAGAACATTTGATTAAACCATTACCCATGGTTCTTTAAAAAATGTGGGTATATCCTCTCTAATATCTTCCTCCCATCTAGCTCATCCTCCCCATTCCTGTTCTATTTTCCCTAATATCCCCTCTTACGAGCTCTAACCTCCCTACCCTACCCCGCCTCTTCCTTGACCTCGACTTCATGTATTCCGCCTAGACCTTCCAACATCCGCCTCTACGTTGGCCTCCTATCCTCCACCTAGACCTCCTAGAATTAGCCTCCGCATTGACATCTCGGCCTCTTCCTCCCAGCCTTATCATCAACCTCCCGCCCTCTGCCTCCTGGCTTCCACCTCTGCCTCGACCTCCCGGCATCCGCCTCCCTCCCTACACCTTCATACCTCCGTGTCAGAGTCTACCTTCGCCTCCTTTCTTCCACATACCATCATTCTCCTTCTCCTACATATCCACAATAGCTCCCTCACCTCAAAGATTCATTCATCAAGGAAGTTTTCTATGGTGAGTCTAGTTCAATCTATTCACTATGTCTATTATCATTTCCATGTTTCATTGCATTCCATATCAAATAAATGAGTTTTATTGTTTGGTGATGATTTTGGTTTTTTGTGGAACAAGAATGAATAAAATATAGTGTATTAGAATGTATTATCCATAATTCTTGATGTTGGAATTTCTTTATATGTGATTATATATTCTTGAATGTATACAGGTTTTTAGGGTGTCCATATTATGTTCTAAATTAATAATATAAGTAGGTTTTCATGTTTTAAATTATTTAACATACACCTTAGTGGTTAGATTGTTGCGGAAAAACATAGGTATGAAACATTCATTCTTTTCTTGTAGGAAATAGGTAGGTTTATCCATTTTAATTGGGCCTAATGTAGGATATCTTTGATCAAAAAGGGATTTGACGACCCTACGACAATGTGTAGGTTAGAATTGTTCATTCCCCATATAGTAAAGGCCATTAGTTAGAATGCATCGCTAGTATGGGAATATATGTGGACTTTGGTATGGAATGGTCATAGGTTCTTTTCATGGGTTTGTGATAGAGGATGATTTGTTCATGATCATGTGACCCATGTGAGTCATGTTTGGTTTTGATGAATGGTTACCAATTTTTTGAGAATGTTCGTGTGTGTTATGGACATAGGGTTGTTAGTGCTTCAACATTAAATTGTTTTATTTTAAATTATTGAACTCAAACTATGGATGGTTTATTAGTTTTTTTATATTTTTAATTAATTTGACTATCATTTATTTTATCAGTAGCCATAAAAAGTGTAATTCATGTTATTTTTGTTTTTTATCTCTACTATGACTACTTTATGTCTTTATTGACCCTACCTAGAATAAATAAGGTTTCTAGATACCTGTTATCAAATTTTTTTAAAAGTAATATAAATTTTCATTGTGCCAGATATTGTCTTAGTGTATTTATGTGTCTTTTTATTATGATGAATACCTTTAAATAGTGAACTATATTCATGATCAACCATTAAATGGAATTCAATAATCCATTAAATAGATCATAGATTTATGTCTTACCTTTAAATGAATAATGATTTACCTTAATGGTAACTGTGTCCATCCATTACATAGTTAATTGAAACTCTAGTTTATGTCTACATTGTTAAGATAATTAGGTATTTACATTTATGTCTAGTGTAAAAATTACAGATTTTATGTTACCAAATAGTAAGATTATCACCATCGTTCTCATAAAAAACTTATAAGCACAACTAGGATTGCTTTAGAAAAATGAATGTTATGGAAACTGAAAATACATTCCCATGACCTGGTAATTTTTTTCTTCCCCATTATCATTGGGGATTTTCAACTCCAAAAAATTATATTTTATGGTTTATACCCAAAAACCTCTTGGTCTATCATTTGGTTTTATATTATTTTTGGATGCTTGACATGTGTCTTGAATCTAAGATTAAATGACTTATATTAAAACTAAAAGTCCAATGCTTAATATATATGGATTATGAATCAATAAAAGGAATAATAAACAATCAATGACTTAAAAAAATATGAGAGTTTCAGGAAAACTATTTTTAAGGATGAAGACTCAAAAGACAATTGATCCTTTCAAAACAAAATGTTATTTTAGCTTCCATAGAATTATCACCCAAAACGTGTCAATGAAAAATCCGAGATAAAAACTACTCCATGGAAAATTCAAAAGGAAAATTCAAAAATTAACATAACACATATTTATATGTTGCATTATAATTTTTAATGGAATTTAATACTCTATTTTCACATATATATTAAATTTTAAATTACCTTCAGTTTATAATATTTATTTTTTTAGTTTTTATAAATTATAAAATATTTATTATTTATAAATATTATTATGATTTTTTATTAAAGGATTTAGTGCGAGATAATCCTTCATATGGATAAATGATACTATTGATGTTGTTAATATTTAAAACAGGTGGATTAATTTTATAATTTTTTATAATCTATTTTCATGTGTTATCCTATGATAATTTAAGGTGTTGTCTTGCTTCATTTGTAAAGCTTTACTAAGATCGATATAATGAAATTTTCGATCTTCGTTCTCCTTTCATTTTTCTGAGGTCAACGTAATCACATTGTCCATCAATTTTTCATCATGAAGTAGAATATTTAAGTAATTTGACATATTTATTATTCATTAATATTTTTGAAAAAATAATTTATGTTTTTAGTTTATAGTCATGGGCAGTCTTATTCTACTTCTTTCAATTGTTCGTCATTTATTTGAAGTTAGGGTAGTTGGTTGAGATAATTTATCAATTATTATTTATAAATTCAGATCTGGTAAATGATTTTTTCTAGATTATTGTTAGTTTAGTTTTGATTTATTGTATTAATGTGAATTTTTTCATAACATAGAATTAATTTTTTATCATCTATTTTATCTTTTTTTTAATTCTTGTGTCTAGTCTAATTATGTCTACTTATCATCGACTATTAGTGGGTTATTTGGTAAACCTGCTATGAATCTCACCCATTTTCTTCTAGTTCCATTTTTCTATTTATACATGATGGAGAAAATACTGTCTATTGATTCTTAAGTGATCTTCTACCTGGTGGAATCAAAATACTTCAATTTATCTCATATTTCATGCCACTGAACCTTAAAGTAATGATATATTATTCAAAAAAGATTAGAAGTGATTGAATTATTTAGGATGTGATTCATTTTTGATGTCTAAATTATGTTGAATGAAATAATTTATGATTCTTGAATATTTTAATGTTGTATTAATCATTCATCATGGATTATTGGTAGATTATTTATTGAATTTATCTTGGATTATAGGTTATCATTAGATTGAATTAGAGATAATTTTTCATTGTTAATTATTTGATTATCAAATTGATGATGAGACATTTCAATCTATTTTTTGAATGGGTGGTATTAAGATCATTTTAAGATGATGTATCTTTTTGAACATGATGATTGGGATATTCTTTAATACTTAAAAATGAATCAAAACCTTTTTTGGTAAGAAAAAAAAACCAATTTGTTTCCACTTTAGACCCAATTTTTAGTTCTCTACACACCAAACTTGACTAAAGTTCAAGGATTCGCACCTTACGTGAGATATTTGACCTAGATCAACACTAATATTACTTTGGAATAGCCTTAGGTAATAAATTTGTGTGCATGAAATCTTATTGTAACTTTTTAACACACCAAATTTTTACTAAAGTATGCAAAAAATAACTAGAAAAATTGAGCCTAGCTAAAAAAGACCAAAAATATTTATGAAACCAAATCCTCTTAAACTAATATAATTTGTTTCCTCCTTGCTTGCAGGACCATGTATTGACCCACGATGCATTTTGGTTCTTATATTGGGGGAGTGAAATTTATAGTGACAAGAGAGAGGAATGCTCAGTTTAGTTTTTATTTTCATTTCTTTATCGCATCGGCCACATAGGCCATTTACTTATTTCTACAGACAGAGGGTAGTTATATTTTGCGAAGGGGATAGTAGGGAATTAGAGGTGGATACACGATTTTCATTATAGTTGAGGGATTTCAGGGTAGTGTAGGGATTAATTAGTGTGTTTCATTTTTTTTCTACCGTTTTACTGTGTTGTTTCTATTTATTTTCTTTTCCTTCAGTGTAGACATCCAACGTACGGATGAGTCATGAATAATTTTTATTTATTTAATTATTCTGTTTTTATTAAATTTTTTGTTGTATAAATCATTATCTAGTGGTGATTTCTTGATTCCAAGACACTTGTACTAGTCTATGGGCATATCTAATCCACCACTAATAGAAAATGGGTCTATAGCCACGCATCTATACCCAGCCATCTAAACCCACACATATATTCCCACAGTTTTAAAAAAAGTGGATATATGGTATATATTTTGACGTATTCCTACATTTTTAGAAAAACCTTCAGTAAACTAAACGTGATTTGAGTTTTTTATCAGGCTCCCCTCCCGATTTTTATTTACTCCTCTGCATCTCCACCATGCCTTGGCCTCTTCTCCCTCTCATCCCCTCCCCGACATCGACCTCCCACCCTCGCCTTCTCCTCTAGGCCCACGACTCTGCCTCCATACCCCTCCCCCTCCAATAAGCCCCCACCTCTACCTCTCGCCCCCTCCTCCCACCCCTCACTTCCATGGCAGCCTCTGCCTCTGTGGCATCCTCCACCTCCACCTCCGCCCATTAGTGGCCACATCTGCCTCTTCCTCATTAGATCAAGTTATAATGTACTACTATGTATGGATTCATCCATATTCTCCATGGATTTATTGCGTTCTTTTGTTAGATTGTCTATTTTATTCTACTTGTTCTCATGCCTTTTCAACCAATTCTGATGTCAAATTTAGATAAAACCTATGGCTGGGTTTTTATAAATCTATCATGGTTATTTATTTTGGGTAGTTTTGATTGTTTTATTGGTCCTTTTATTCTCATATTCAATTTATTTTTATCACCTATGTTCATATTGAGATGTGTTTTCTCCATTCAAGACTCATTACATTTAAAAACATGATTTCATGGATGTGGTGCAAGTCTATTATTTAGACTAATACACAGGAGGTCCAATATTTGGATAGATTTGAGGAGATGATAATTCATATTTTTTTTCTAATGTTGTGATGTCAATGAAGGTTATAGAATTTTATAGCCTCTGACAAAGAGATTAATCAATGTTAGAAAATGCACATCATTTTATTGAGTTGGTTTCATACCATCCTACTTTGGCGTTTATGATTATTTATTTTATTAGTGTTTTGGGGAGGTTCTTCAACTACACTGATCACTAGAAATGTATTCTCTTGGCCTTTAATATAATGGAGTGATGGTAATGAAAGCTATCAAAGTTGAAGTGAGATCAGAAGGATTACTATAGGTGTTTTTTATTTAACATATTCCTATTTGTTGTGAATGGAACACTTTTATGGGAGGAAAACAAGATGGGAGGGGGCAGGGAGTACAAGGTGATAGGGGGCTAGTGGAGAGGATGAGAGGGGAGGAGGTAGGTAGTTCAGGGGGATAGGGGAGGTTGGGGGGGAAGTGTAGGGGCTGGGGGAGGGTAGGGGAGGGGTTATACATTGTAGGGGTTGGGGGAGGGGAGGGGATGGAGAAGGATGTGTAGGGGAAATGGGGGGAGAGTGGGGGATGCTGTGCAGGGGGTTAGGGGAGGGGAGGGGGCATGCAGTATAAGTGGATGGGAGTCGGGGGAGTAGAGGTGGCATGCAATGTAGGGGGATAGGGTGAGTGTGGTGG
Source organism: Viscum album (assembly GCA_963277665.1). Taxonomy (NCBI): domain Eukaryota; kingdom Viridiplantae; phylum Streptophyta; class Magnoliopsida; order Santalales; family Viscaceae; genus Viscum; species Viscum album. Next base: position 1,585,470,441 of record OY728151.1, on the reverse strand, counting down.
TGGCAGGAGGGTAGGGTGGGGGAGGCAGTGCATGGGGGTTTGGTGAGGGTGGGGGAGGAAGGAGGGGAGGTTGGGGGAGGTAGTGAAGGGGTTGGGAATGCGAGGGAGGAGTAGGTAGTGAAGGGATGGGGGAGGGGGTGGGTAGGGGAGTGGGACAGAAGTGTTGGGGGTGGGTGGGGGAGGCGGTGCAGGGGGCCGGGGGAGTGGAGGGGGCAGGAAGTGTAGGGGTTTTGGGGGAGGGTCGGGGTAGGAGGGGAGGGTGGGGGAAAGAGGGGAGGGTGGGGGAGGCATGGCATGGTGATGGGGAGGGCTGGGGAGGGGGTAGGGAAAGGGTCTTGGGATGGTTGGGAAGTGGCGCAGGCACGACATGGGGATGGGGAAGGCTATGGAGGGGGTCAGGTAGGGTTGGGGCTAGGGAGGTATAGGGTAGGGGAATGCAGTGTAGGGGATGGAGGAGTGTGGTAGTGGTTTGATGGGAGGGTAAGGGAGGTAGTGTAGGGGTATGGGGAGGGATGGGGATGAGGTAAGGAAGTGTAGGGGCTGGGGGAGGTGGGGGAGGGGAGGATACAGGAAGTGAAGGGGGCATGGGTGAGGGTGGGGGAGGGGGCAGGTAGTGTATGGGTCAAAACTCTATTATTCACAACAGTGGGAATATGTCCATATAATCTGGATCTACAAGAATCACAATTGATTATTCATAACACCTTCAGAGAGATAAAATGATTATTAATATCCAAACTTCATTGATCAAAACTCATTTATTAAATAAAATCATTTACCACAATTTCTGCACATGAACTCTAAGCAATTTATTCATCCAACTTTGTTATATGATTGATATCAGCAATTCCAATGGTCAAAAATCATTTAATTGTTATATGATTGATCTTAGAAATTCCAATGGTGGAACTTCATTTCTTTATCATACGAGTGATCTCATCCATTTCAATGGAAAAAACATAATTTATTTTCTCTGTCACGTAAAAAATGGCGACACATACCAACTTACGTGCTTTAAAACACATCACCAATCCTCATTCATTTTTTAGATATAAACATATTTTTTGTATCAAGACTTCAAAACTCTATTTCTTCTCATCAACCTGCTTAGGGACGGAAAATTACATCAAATCATCTCGTCTTCATCACATAATGACATCAGGAATATTTTGTCTTCATTGAAAATTAATAGAAAATAAACACAAAGTGGCTTAAACAGATACATGTGTTTGGACTCAACTGGTAGTTTTTTTATCTCACGACATTCTATCTTTGATTAATAATGGTTTCCTCTTCATCATTGGCACTCATATTTATCATCATCAAATTGTTCAACAACTTGATCCAAATCTTGTTGCTTTCTTATTTAGTGGATTATTCGTTTCCCGTCACTTATGCTGATAATATCCAAGGTTAATAAATTTCAATTAATAGTTCACTGCCTTCTGGATTCTTCGCTTATCCTTAACCTAGTTTACCTCTTGCTGCTTCTGTTTCCCTTGATGAGTCTCTTGGTTCTCATCCCACCTTAGCATTGTTTTTTGGACGGCCTATTAGTGAGAATTCTTTCAGACAATATCTTGTTCATCCTCATACCTCAGAGTAGTCTTCCTACAAGTCATATCATTCCATTCTTCATAATTATCATGCTATGAAAACATGTTTCAAGGATGGTATTTTCAAACCCAATGTTTATATTGATTTTGTGGAACCTTGATCTTTTAGGGATGCCTCATTTTAACCTTACTGTAATCGAGCGATTCATTAAGAGTTTTCATATTTACATAGAAATCATACCTTGTATTTAGTTCCTTTTATTGGATTGGATGATGTTCAAGGCTGAATTCTTATGGCACATATTTCTCACTATAGAAGCCAAGTGTAGGAAGGAATAATTTTTTTATTGGTAAAGGATCTATACCACGGTTCAATAACTGTGGGCATATTATATCTAGTGTAATTATCTATACCCACGGTTTTGTAAATTATGGCATATATATACACTCACAGTTTAAATTAAACCATAGGTATTATGGAAATCTGTAGTGAAATACCAACAATTTCAATAAAATTGTCTGTATATCTCTATACTGACACCTCGGTAGCCCACACATTTTGGAGTTATACCCACAGTTCCAAACTGTTGGTTTATGTTATTTTTTAGTAGTGTCCCTCTATTATATCTAAAAACCAAAGCCTATTATTTAAAAATAGACAGATCTATTATAATCCCATTTTTGTAACTGAGGTGCTTCATTCTATGAAAACTAGATCAGTCTCTTAAAAATGGTTTTATGGCATAGGACCAGGACATGTAAAAGGCATATGATATAGTTTAATGGTTGTTCAAGCATGTTTTTATGAAAATGTTTGGTGTCTTATCTTAATGAATTTATGATATTATGAAATTAATATCATCAATTTATTGAATTATTAAGATCTATAGTGTCCTCTCTCAGATATGTTCCCCCTCCATGGGTTTGTGGTTGGGTGACCTTCTTCCCCCCTTTCTTTTTATTATGTATTTTGATGCATTTTCCATGATTTTATAGAAGTAAGCTCGGTAAAATATGGTGTAAAGGGAAAATGTATTTTGGGATTGGCCCCTATTACCAATAATTTTCTTATGAATGATAGTTTACTTTTCTCGAGAGATAATTCGGAAGAATTAATTTCAATCCACAAGATTTTTCATAAATAAGAGAATATTCTAGGAAATTAGTTAACACTTCCAAATCTGAGATCCACTTTTATTATAGAATTCCACTAACAAAGAAGGATAAAATATAAACCGTTTTGGTGTTCCATGTGGTTGATAAAAAAAATAAATATCTCTGGTTACCTACAGTCATTGGACACATAGAGAAAGAGATATTTTCTCAGATTTTGGATAGGGTTGCAAAGAAGATCCATGTCTGGACCATCAAAAGGGTCTCAAAGGCATGTAAAGAGATCCTAATAAATTTTGTGGCCTAGGATATCCCCACCTATGTGATGCCTATTTTCATGTTTTCCAATTATTTTATTGACTAATTTGATCCCAAACTAGAAAAACTTTTGTGGGGAATGAACAATGTTCAATATAAGACCCATTAGATGTCTTGAGATAAAATATGTGTCCCAAAAGTGACCAGATGTATGGGGTTATGTGATTTACTTATTTATAATAATACATTATTACTATGAAATGGTATAGGATTATGAATAATCCTTTTCTCACTCAACACTAGGTGCCTTTGGGAAAAATAATTCCTGCACTTCTTCTTTTGTGGTTCCATCCATGACCCACACCTGAGCTTCATAAGGAAGAGCTTATGGGGGTCTCATTATCTTCATGTTAAAGTCTTGTACTGGAGGATTGGAGATGGTTCTAGTGTTTATATTTGGAATTACCTATGGCTGGTGGATGAAAGTGGCACTTTAGAAAAGTCGATGGTTGTTCTGGGTTTGGAGAATGAAAATGTACATTATTTATTCTATGATAATGAAAAAGGATAGATAATTGAAATCTTGATCGAATGGTTCAATTATAGAGATTGGAAAATTATTTTTATCATATCAGTTTCTTGGGAGATGGGGGATGATTAGATCTATTGGATAAGATCTTCCTCACGTGCATATAGAGTGAAATCTGGTTATTAATTAGCTCTCGGCTCCTCATAACTGACTCAACAGTAATAAGGAAAACCATTTGATGACTTTCGGTTCCCCCCAAGGCTTATTTATTTGTATGGAATGCATTCATAGATATTATCAATATTTTGGAATTCCACAAGTCTCTCCATACTTCTGATGATCCATTTGATCTAATAAGTTGGGTGGAACCTGAGTCTGTTGTTCACAAAATTTTTGAATTCCTAGGAGCTAATGGAATTCGGGATGCACTGAATGACCATGTTGGTTCATTCATAGATTCAAAATCTTAATTATCTATGATCATTATGAAATGGTCTTCATCCATTCTGAAAAACACTATTAACACCTTGTTCACTTTGGTGTGGATGTTTTTGTTTCGAAGAAACGATATCTTTTTTAATCAAATGTACATACCAAATTTTTTATGGGTCGATTGTTACTTATCCTTGTTATCCAACTCGAATTTATTTATCTATCACTATACTTACAATGAAATGAACCATATATATCCTTCCTAGAATCCAACCTGAGTGATTTGATGAATATTAATGTTTATAAATTTCTTAATAATGGACCTTTCTCTGATGTGGGTGTGATTGGTCGGGACTGATATGGATATACCATGTCTTCATGCGATATGTCTTTCTATGAAAATTGTTTCCCAACCATTTTAGAAGTTCAATAAATCATTGCTGGTATTGAAATTTCCCTGGATAGTGGATGGAGTTCATTTATCATGGAGTCAGACTGATTAACCATTCTCAACACCATTTCATACCCGGATATCTACCTCCAACTGTTTGGCCTATTTGTTGGGAAGATCCATTATTTTCACCATATCATCTCTTACTATTCCTTCACATTCATCAAAATAGAAGGTAATAAGGTAGAACACCATTTTTTTACTCATGGTCTTTCATGTGATTCATTTTACTTTTATTTTTATTTCCCTTTATGGCTAAACATTATCACGATTTGTGACTATTGATTATCTTCTTAATGATAATTTTCTAATAAAAAAATATATATTAATGTATATTACTATAATTATTATAATGTAATAATAAATTAATATATTTATTAATATAGTAATTGATATTATTTAATAAAAATAAAATAATTATAATTACTCCATAATAATGTAATGAATAATATAATAATTAACAATAAATATTAAATAAATTTTTTAAAGTGTAAATTTTATATTTTTAAAAAATAATGTTTGTGACTTGTAAATTAATATTTGTTTGATATATTTAGGTAAATATTTTTATTATAAATTAATTATTTATATGTTTAGTCTCTTTGTTAAATTTCATTCAGATTTTATTTAATCTTTATATATTTTTTTCAATCAAATTGTTTTTATTTCGAAAAAAAATCAGGATTTTAATTATTTTTCATTAATTCTCATTAAGAAATTATTTTCATTTTAAATTATTTTTTCATTTTTAGTTAATGATTCAAATTTTATTTATGTTATATTTATATTTATATTATATATACATTCAATGTCGCATTCTTGATACATTATTATTTTTCATGTTGATGACTTTGGATACTTATAAAATATAATCTATAAGTACAATCTATGTGAAATTGAAAACAAGGATTAAAAATATAATGGCTACAACAAAATAAAAAAATAAATGTAACTAGAAAAAAATAATTTACATGAAACAACCTCTATTGATTTAAAACACATCATTTACACTTCAAAAGTTTTATATGGATAAACTCTAAAATATATAAAATTTAAACAAAATTTTTAAAATTAAATATAAAAAAATTAATTGAAAATAAAAGGATATAGAAAAATTAAATACAAATAAATAAATTTTCTGAAAAAATGGTTGGTGAAAAAATATTTAATTAGTACAAGGGTTCTGTTTTGAAACAACAATATTTTTCATTATTGAAATTATTTTTCATAAATTATTTTTAAGAAATTATTTTCATTTTCAATTATTTTTTATATGTTTAGTAAATGTTTCAAATTTTTTTATATTGTATTTATACATTATATTTTTTATGTTTTCAATAAAACCTACATGGATCATTATTACGTTTATTATTGGTGAATTTGGATTCATATAAAATATTAACTATAAATATAATCTAAATGATCCTTAAAATATGGATTAAACATTCAAAAAATAACTCAAATGCAAAAAAAAACATAAATATAACAAATGAAAATTATTTAATATTACCCAAAAATTATTTATTATAAACATCACATCTACACTTTAAAAAATTTATATTCATAAAATATTGTTTAAATAATATCAACATTAAATTTAAATCATTGATTATATAAATAAAAAATTAAGTAAAAATGAAATAAATGTTAGATAAACAATAATAAAAAAATTAATTTACTCAAAAAATGTTTCCAACAAAAATAATTTTTAAGCATTATATGTAATATAAATAAATTTTGATATAGTGATCTAAAATATAAAAAATAATTGAAAAAAATGAATTTGAGAAATATAATAAACAAAAAATAATTTACAGGAAAAAACTTTATTGTTTAAAAACATAACATTTACACTTATTTCAAAAATTATTATTTAATATTTAATTATTAATTACATTATATTGAATTATATTTAATTATGTTATTATTATAAAATATAATGAATTAAGTTATTAATAAATATATTAACATATTACTCCATTGTAACTAATAATGTAATATATATTAATATATTAATATATTATTCTATTAAATTATTATTATATTAAAATATTAATATATTATTATATTAATATACTAATATATCATTATATTTTAATTTTTATATATATTATTGAATGCATAGAATATATATTATTTTATAATTAATTAGTAATTTTGTAAAAAATATATTTTATCATTGATAAATATATATATACTAATTGGTTATTTAATAATAAGTTAATTTTTTTTATGTTAGATAAATTAATAATTTAGTAATTGATTTCAATTGATAAAAATTTTATTTCAAATAATTCAATTTGATAATTTATAATATATTAATGATTTTTAAAAATGAAAAATGAAATAGAAATTTAATTTAAACATCAATTTTTCGTTTACTTATTTATAACTAACTTCAATTTGATATAAAATTTCATTTTTTAAAAGATATTAATATATATTAGGATATATTCTAATAATATATATATTATGATACTAAAAAAATATTTTTATATACAAAATTTATTAAAAAATGGATACTACTATATATTAACTTATATATTAATGAAATATATAATAATTATCTCAAATAAATTTTTTTTTTGAAAGAGACCGGCTTAAAAAGAAAAACCTGAAGAAGAGTGGGTGCTTTATGAAGAAGAGACTTCTTAAATAGGGTCGTTAAGAAGGCACGTTTTCACAATGGGATTTCATAAAAATATTTTCCATGAAGGCGATTATTAATATATTGCCTTCTTAACAACCCTTATAAAGATGGAACATTATCATAATGTATGTTTTTTGAAAATAGGAGTAGAAGGTGTTTTATATTTAGGTGCTTGAACTTTTGTAAAATATCACACCCTGCATTCCCATTGATTGTGAAATTGTATCCGCAGAACAATATTTGGGGAATTTTTATATTTTTATCTACATAAAAAAATTTCTGGGCTCATGTAATGCAATATTTATAAATATAATTTGAATTTTAAATATTTTAAAGGTATTTTCTTGTGTAAAATATTATTTTTTATATATTAGAAACCATATCTATTGTGTTTTTATTTTTTGGAATGTTTATAATTTTTTTGTATGACAGGTATTGAGGAATGTGGATTGAAAATGTGGAGTCGGTGGTGTTTTTAATGGTGGAAAAGGTGTATATTACTCCATTTTAGATATTAATAGAAGGATTTTGGGTCAGGAATATGAAAATCATATTATTTTCAAGGGATTTTTGGTCTGGTGTGTACAAAAGTTACTATTTAATGATATTAAATTAACATTTTGACTTTAAAAATAATTTTTTTTATAATTTTGATTTTATATAAAATTAATTTTTTTTCTAATATAATATTTTCCATTTTTCAATGATATAATATAAATTTTGTGCATTAAAAATTCCATTAGTGACACTACAAAAAAATGGTTCATATTTAAGGGGTATTTTTATCATTATTAGTTGTTATAACTCATGCCAAATCTAATTTCATTAGTTATAAACATCCAGTAAAAACATGGTTTTTGACTATTATGAGATGTGGTTTTCAGCAAGTGTTTTTATTTTATTAATTTATTAGTGACATAAACCCATTATAAAAATTTAAAAAAATTAGGAAATCACCATATTATTACTATATATATATAGTGGTTGTTTTGAAACTGAAAAATAGACTAACGCCAAGGCCACATAATCAGAAATGTTTTCTAGAGTTATATTCATAATTTCATACATACATACATACTTACTTACATACAGACATATATTTTTATATAAGTTTATATTATTCATACAAATATTCACTCACACAAATGTATAAATATAAATATACATATTTGTGTATAAATTTATATATTTTTTAAAATGACTATATCTATATTTGATTTATTTTTTTATATAATTTTATCAATTAGGTAATTTTTTATATTATATATTTACATAATGCATAAAACGAATTTTACTTACAACATGTATTTTTAATAAATATGATATACAGAATTCATAAATAAATTTAAATATCCAATTTATAAAATTATTCTATATATATAACCATTATAATCCATTCGTTTGCCTCTCCTTAGTTTGAGAGTGTTTCTTGGGTTCTACTTGGGTATCTTGTCCCTACGTATTCCTCGATCAATGGTATCATTGCTAATTTCATTGTCGATTATGGAATTTGATCATTATTTATTATTCCACACTAGTGATTCTACTTCTCCTCTCAACCAATTACAGTGATATGAATAATGATTTTGTCAACCATTGGAAAAAATATTTTCTTAATAGGGAAGGAGTAAAATAAGATTTATGATAAGAAGAATGAGGATTCATTCCTTCTGCAATGGAAGTCCATCCTTACAATCAGAAAACTCATCTCCAAATAATGATTCAACTTCAGCCCCCTAAAAAATACCTTGTAGAACATATGGCATTTAGATAAATGATTATCTATTATAGATATTAGAGGAATCTTCAAAATCGTAAATTTTTTTAATGATAAATATAATCAAAATATTCAAAAAAGGGTGGAATTTATCATTTAATATCCAACTTATTCTGATGTAAGATATGATAAGTGAGTACGATATCTAGAATGTTAACTTTTCTAAATCTAGTTTATAGATTCACCTCAAAAGAATCCCTCTCTATGGAAGAACTGAACACAATATGTGGAATATTGGAGAAACATTTGGTCAATTCGTGGAATGGGGTCATTAAGAACCCATTCATTGGGGACCTACAGTTTTTATCAGTGTTTTAGTTAACATTATAAATCCCCCCTTACAGAGATTTTTCTTATTTATAAAGGGATAAAAATAGTGAATATCTTTTGAATATGATAAGTTACCTTTTTTTTCTTTTTTTTCTGGTTTCTCAGGGCATGCGAGGAAATACAGCATTAGAACAAACACATATAATGGGGGTAATATTTTTTAGTATGGCCAGTGGTTTAACGTCAAAAACCTGAGTGGGTTGCTTACAATGGTATCCAAAAAATAGATGGTGCAGGAATTGTTTTTAATAGATTTAAATTCTCAATCATCATCGGACTAAAATTATGATATCATGTTGGGGCTTCCTGATGTACCTACATATAAAATGGATCACCAAAAACCATATGAGGTTAAAAACCAAGGCTATGAGGTCACATTATATTATCATATAACTTATAGATCCAAGATACCAACCCATCTAGGGTGATTTTTTCCTCTCTTATATAGGTTTTGGGTGGAACATATGTGTGTGATGGGTCATTCCCAATATTTCATTTTTTCATTATCAATGATCAATATGAGATATACATGATGATAAACTTTGTTTTCAATGGAATTTAATCAATGAAGAAAGAAAATAGAATTCACACTGGAACCAGAAGGGAGGATCATCACATATTATTTATAATTAATATAATTAATTAAAGAATTAAATTTGATCGAAATATTTATTTGTTGATGGATCTAGAAATATACTAGTGTTACACGTTCAATTCATTGTATGAATAAAGTGATTATTCCCTATTACGATGATCTAAACGTGTTCCAAAAAACTCTAGATATTATTAAAGGAATCTTTGGGTTCTATCACGATATATCACATCGCTTGCATTGTCTGCCGTTGATCTCTATGAGAATCACATCAAAATAACTACCCCTGATCTCTGATGACATGAGAGGATTTAGTGGAGGAATATCACTCTGCATTATTGGGAGAATTATTAAAGGATAGATCTCTGTAGGTATTGAGTGGATCCTCCAAATCCACAAAATAAAAACAAATAAATTATCACATTATAAAATAATATAAGTTGGTTTATATATTGATAGGGTTAGAAATAAATAATTTCACAATTTCCACTTAATATCAATCTAGTCTTTTTCCGAACCACGTTTCATATAATAATAAAAATAATATCACTCAACATTCACTAAACATAGAGAAACAAATTTAATATTTTTTAATGAAATAATAGTTAATATTATCATCTCTCACTAGACATTAAACATGATCCATCATTCCTCTATAGTATTTATTAGTACATGGATAATTACTATTTTTTTATTAAATATATATCACTTCATTATTCTATAATAAATTAATAAATATTGTATTTTATAAATAGAGAATAAATAATTATATGCGATCAAGAAAACAATTATAATTATTAAAAAATGTTCGAGTATAATATTTATTCAACATGTTAAATAGTAATACATTTTTTAATTGGTATAATGCATACACATAGTGTGTGGCCTTATAGGCCCCTTTCACATTGGAATTAGGAGAAGCAACCTAATTTCCATGGTTAGCAAATCATAACACGCTAATCCACCCATAGAGAAAGTAGTTAATTCAATAAAAAACAGATACCTCATATAGATGATTGTTGTGTAATATAACTCCTTTATCACTATATCTCTAATCAATTAGGTTCCATGTCAGTACCATAAACCTATGTGCTCAATGTATCATTCAATGATTTCATGGAAATTTTACATTCCTATAGAACACAATGGTTGGGGATTTATTTAGGTTATATAATTTCCATCAAATGGCTAGAGTTATCAACTTCTTTTAATTAATTAAAGGGATAAATCCTTTCTCGGTTTATTTATTAATCTAATGCAACTCATGATGAACCAAACATATCATACCTCACCATGAACGCATTTCATCATGGTTTTCATCAATACATCAAATTTCATGACTTATTATATTCATTAATAACATTAATAATGTATAAGTATCACTATACACATCCATATATGGGAACATCAAATGGAAATTATAAATGTGGACTTCATACTAGAGGGTCTCATTATTATAATATATTAAAATTGATAATACCAAGTTTGTAAACCATGAAACTACGCCACAAAGTATTTTGAGTTTCCACACTTGATATCTTGTATCATTTGTGTCCCTCATATGATATCATCCGACTATCGATCATATAATCACGAATAATGTCATAGCACTTATGGGTTATCATCATAGCAATGAACTGAATTGATATTTTAGTCTGATAGATACTCTTAGGAAATTATCACATACAATTTTATGTTTAAAAATAATCATGATGTGATAATTTGTTTATAAATATTCAAAAACTATGATTACAATTTAACATAAAGTTTTTAGAATTTTTTTATAGGGCACCAACTCCAAAAGACTACCATTAGGACTAGATCTAACTACTATCAAACATTAGTCCTCTATATCTCACATGATAGTAATGATCCTATTCAGATAGGCCTTTAGTTAAGGGGTCCACCATGTTATATTCATTGGGTACTCTACATACTGAAACATCACCCTATGATGAAAATCCCTCATGAGGTGATACTTCTGAAGTATATGCTTTGTATGTTGGTGTGACCTTGGATATTTTTCAAGAGCCACTAATGCATTATCACAATAATATTTAACAGGGCATTTAATTCTAGATACCACATCATGATCCTAGACATAGTTTCCCATCCAAATAGCTTCCTTGTCATCATAATAATCCGCTATATACTCAGACTCTTCTATAGATTCAGCAACAAATGGCTACATTGAACTCTTCCAGATCATAGTTCCTACTTTTAGATAGAATAAATTACACGATTTCACCTTAAAATCATATTGATATGTTTGAAAAATATAAATAGTTTCTCTTAAGTACCATCTCTTTGTCTCCTCCATACACCAAGACCATATCCTTCGTTCTTCTCAGTTACTTAAGGGCAGCCTTAACAATATACTAATGTTTTTTTCTTAAATCAGGATGATTTCTACATACCATTCTTAGTGAATAGTAAATATCACATCTAGTACATAACATGTTATAAATTATTGATCCTATCGTTGATGTGTATGGGATCATACTCATTCTCTCTTTATCTTATTGTTTCAGAGGCCAAATATTCTTATAAAGATGTTAAATGTGTTACACTAGAACCAATATCCTCTTGGATTGTTCCATAGTAAATATATTAAGTATTTGGTAAATATATGTACATTGAATTAGTCCAATCATCCTCTTAGATCTGTTACAAATGATCTTGATCCCTAAAATATAGCCTACTTCAACTAATTCCTTGATGGTTAAACACTTGATTAACCGGTCATTATTAGACAATAATATTGTTATATTGTTTCCAATAAGTTATATGTCATCAACATATACTACCAGGATAATAACATTATTTCTAATAAACCTCTTATAAACACATGGCTCACATTCATTCTTAATAAAACCATATTATTTCATAGATTCATCGAATTGAATATTCAATGACCTAGATTATTTCATAACTCCATAAATGGATTTCTGCAACTTGTAAATATTTTTGGTATCACTTGGATCCATAAAACCTTCTGGTTGTGTCATGTAGACAAATTCCTGAAGGTTTAAATTAATAAAAGATATTTTTTAGTCCATATACCAAATCTCATCATCATGGTAAGCTAAAATAGAATTTTGAACTCTGATGGATTAAACATTGCAACTGGTGAAAAGGATTCATCATAATCAATTCCTTGATGATGTTTAAAACCTTACAAAATTATCCTTTCATTATAGGTATTTAAAGTACGTTACTTTTCCACATTTCAGTTGAATATCCATTTATAGCGAATGGGAATTAAATCAACTAGATCATAAACCAGAACACAAACATGGTTCTAATACATGGAATCCATTTCCGAATTCATGGATTCTTTCTATATTTCAGCTTCTGATCTTTCTACTGCCTCTTTGTAGGTGAGAGATTTGTCACTATCAACAAATAATGAGTCACAAACATTAGTGAATATATTACCATATCTTTCTAGTTTTATTACATACCATGTGCTCTTATGTATTCCATGTGTTTTAGGAACTACTTATTCCATAGGGACTAGTGGAACCTATTCATAGACCCACTCTGGTGTATGTTAATAATAAACATCATCAATGTCAATCTGTCTCCCACTATCCTTTTGGAGGATGTGTTATGTCTCAAGAAATATGGCTTGTCTGGAAAAAATCACTTTTTCCTGAGGGATTGTGTTTGTAATATCCATTTTCTTTCTTGTTATACCTTATAAATATACACATTTTCCCAAGGGTGATAGTTTTTTTTTTCAAATGAAGGCCCAATCAAATTACTCTCATTTCCATACATGTGTATGGGACAAAAAAAATTTCTTTACACTCCATAACTCAAAAGGAATTCTGTTTTATGATTTAATTTGTTACAAGTTTAATGTATATTCATCATTTTGTAAATAATATCCCCAAAAGGATAATAGAATATCTACATGAATCATAATATACCATACTATGTCCAAAAATTTTCAATTCCTCCTATCACTAACACCATTTTACTATGGTGAATATGGTGGTGTGAATTGAGATAGAATACCAAACACCCATAAAAATTCAATAACTTCTTGGTTATTATATTATATACCTTGATCTGATCAAATCATATTTATGGATTTTCCATGTTGGTTATGTAATTCATTCTAGAATACCTTGAATTTTATAAATTACTCTGACTTATACCTCATCACATAATCATAGAAATATACACCCAAGTCATCAATAAATAATATAAAGTAAGAATACCCAGCTATTCCTTATACAGAAAATTATCCACACACATTAGTTTGTACCAATCCTAGAATCCTTGTATCCCTTTAACCCTATCCACAAAATGGTGATTTGGATTTTTTTTCATGTAAACAATTATGACATCTATCAAGTGGTTTTAGCTCAGACGATTCAAAATAACTATCTTGTCAGAGATTTGTTGAATGCTTCTTGTTTACATGGCCAAGATGATGATGCCAAAGGTAGGTGTTATATGAGTCTTGTGAACATGATTCAATTTCAATTTCCAGTACTTTTCTATAATAATTTAATACATAATGACTGCTATTTAAATGATCCATTCCATAACTTATGTTTTCCTTATAAAATAAAAAAATTATATCTCCAAACAAGAAAATATACTTGTTTGTATATAAAATGAAACAAAATTTATGTTCTTGGTGATGATGGTACATAATAACAATCTTTTTAGACCAAAATTATTCTTGATTGTAATGAGAGGTGGTAGTCACCAATGTTGAAATCAACCATCCTTGCACCATTAGCATCTCTCATATCCAACACTGTTCTAGTGAAATATTAAAATCTACTTGGTTCCTTCATTTGGAGACATATGTGAGAACCAAAAACCATATCTAATTACCAATTTGTAGATATTGAAATATCACACTTGATAATGAATGAAGCTTTAGCTTCACTTACTTTTTTGTGTAGTTCTAATTCCAGTGGCCTGGCTTGGCACATGCAAGACATACTACCTCCTTTTTGTTTACCTATCTTTATATCTTCTTCTTATTGGATAGACGGTGCACAGTGACTTGAGATTTGTTACAAGTATTACTCCCCTTTTCATTGTTCGTTTTTTTCTTATTCACCATAAGGACTGAATGTTCATAATTCCCCATGTCCTTATCCACTTTGTGAATAAAATAATGAAGTTCAGAAACACTATTATTATTATTTACAATATTGTAATTAACAATAAAAATGATAAGGTCTTGGAATATTATGAAATTATGAGATATAGATACAACTCATCCAATAATTTAATACCTCATATTTTTAATAATTAAATGTATCCAATAATTTGAACTACACGAGTATTGGGTGGTGTAGACTCTCCAAACATTGTTGTAAACAATCCATTATGGATCTCATACCTCTTCCACCTCACCTTTTAATAATCGAGATTTAGAAGGTTAGACATCATACTATATGCATCAACATACTCATGTTTCGTTAAAATCTCAATGAAAATCAATGAAAGTATGAAACAATACAAATCATTGGAATCATTTAATTGATTCTTATAGAGATTTAACTCTTTATCACTAGCATCATTTCAAGGAAAGTAAGGAAATGGTTCTTCAAGAAGATATAAATTCCTTTCATGGAGAATGATTACATATTGGCATCATTACAAATCATGTAATTTTTTGCTGGTGAGGATGGTTTCCTTCTCATGTATGTATCATAATGTTATTTTGATGTGATTTTAATCTAATTTAGAAAAAAATAAGAAAAGAAAAATTTAGAGCTTTATCATAAAAAATTTAAGCAAATAAATAAATATCATAATTATTAATAACAAATTTTTTTTATCAAACCCCAGAAGAGTTCACCATTGGCTTTAGAATATCCTATTTCTTATATATTCATGTGAGAAGGATCCATATTCCCCTTCTAATTACCAAATATTGTTTTTCAAGAAACATGAATGGTTTTAGGTAGGAAATGAAAATTCCCACTCCATTAACTCATAGTTCCGTGATCTTCTAAGAGGATTACCCAATTTTGAAATCCATAATTAGATTACCTCAACCCATACCTCTTAGTTACAGAAAGACCTTGTTTGGAAGTCATCACTTGATCTAAACTATGTTAAGTCAAACCAAAACATCCATTTATAATTCATCAACAATTGATGAATAGAGTTGTATGATCATGTTATTTAATAATGTTTAGATTATATAGATATTTATTAAATCAATTTTGACCAACGGTAAAACACATTGAACCAATTATGGTTTATGTTACAGCTTTCAACCGGTCCACCTATGTATCTCTCTTGGATTGGTTTCACTTCAACTCCAAACATGAACTGCCCCCACCATCATGGGTGCTCTATCATTTATATATGATGTTAATCAAAAATTAGTGTGGGGAAACGGGTTTACATAAATGAAACCATGGTCACACATTCCCTTACAAAATAAGAGGAGAGAAGGAATGCATGCCAATAGTTTAATATAACAATAAATTAAATGAAACAAATCACATAAAAAGGCATGTTCTATTATCATGATCATCCACATGAATTCAAAATATTATACATTTAATAAAACTAGCATTAAATTCACAATCATTCTTATTTTAGATAAATCATGATGGAACCAATTAATAATTTTTTTTACTTAATCAATTATTTTAACCTAAATAACATCCAAATTTCCATGAGATTCTCATCCGTAATATAACTACCCTACTTTGTATTACACACCTAACATAATTTATTACATAAAACCATAACGTGATACAACATAGAAGATCAGAAGTTATGGTGTCATTGGGGCTTAGTAACATTACATAACAACATAATACATAAAATTCTTCATCATATTGAATATTTATTTTACACGACCACTCCATTCCCCCATACTTCGCATTGTATGGGATATCCTGAGGACATGTATAAGAAAAGGGTGAGCTATATAGACCAGTAAGGGAGTAAATAATGTATAAAATGAAAAATATAATACATGTTAGGAAATAGGCATTTCAATGGAGCATAAAATAAACATAAACTTAAAGTAATGATATAGAATGATTTTCATTACATGGATATGTTGAAACAACACATAACATTGAATTAGCATGAGCCAATGACTATTGGACATGGAGCATTAGTAAAACCTTATTGAAAATAAGTCGTGAGTAAAAACTCATTTCACCTTAATTAGAATTACTAAATACTCATTGCAAATGACGTATCATGACACTGTACATTACTCAATGCCATGGGGCGTTATCACGGCACACCCTTCCTAAAAATTACATTTTTTGCATAAGTTTTCCACATAGATCATACAACATGGAATCATTCATCATAATTTATTCCAAGATAAAAGGATTTTGAATACATACATTTATATTTATAATCAATAAGTAATTTTGCATGAAGATAAATACCCGTGATAGTGAAATGGGAACGGTATTCGATACACAATGACATTGGCTTGAAAATCGCAGTGCAATTTCAGCATCGTAACAATGTGACATAAGAATTAATAAAAATCGATGATGATAGACAAATGTGTGTCTTATAATATTCACATGAAATTTAATGTAATGGGGTCATATATATACATTTCCCAACAAATTTAATGGAAATTATATTCATTATAGAAAACAATTTCATGAATGTGAATGAGAAGAGAGAATTTCTTTACAGAATTTCAGCATGGTAATGGGTGGAAAAAGAAGGAATTAATGAGATAGAAATAGGTAAATCATCATTTAAATCATAAATAGGGAAGTACGGGGGAGTTGAGAAATCATACCCCGACATTTTTAATTGAAAACAAAAGGTTATAACAATATTAAAAAACATGGATAAAATGAGAAAGAAAATCCCTTATTTAGAAGTATGATCCCAATGGCTTGGGAGAGGCCAGAGAGAGTATTTGGACGAACTCTAATGGATTTTAGTGAAGAGGAAGTGGGAGCTAGGGTGGGTTTATATAGGAAAGGAAAAAGAATTATTTATTATTTTGGTTTGGGACAACTCACATTAAACTAATAAAAACCACAAACAAGCACATGTTTTTCTCCAAATGGATGTTGAAAAAAATAGTTTTATGTAAAATGGCCTAAATTATTAAAATATTAAGGTTTGTTATGTGAAGGTTATTCACACTTTCAAGGAAATAAATTTTAAAAGCTAAAATATTTTATTTGTCTTGCAGGGTCCCCTAAAACATTATAAAATAAATAAAACAAATCTAAAATCACATTATTCTAAAGGTAAAACATATAATGGACGAACATAGTGTTTATAGAATTTTATTACATCGCTATTGGGACATTATGATATCAAAAAACACATTATATTATTAAACGATATTTACTATTTTACCTAAAATTTGGACTGTCTCAGAAAATTATGAAAAATTCACCATTGGATAATTTTGACATCCTGATTCCAAAATTCGTATTAATTTTATCTAAATAATATTCTAAATATGCTAATATTCAATTTTAAATTAAAACCGTCATTTATTGATAAATCATTGGTTTTGGAAGAAACAGCTTTCAAACCTTAATAAAATTCACAAATGCATTTATAAATTTTTTGAATCATTTATATTTAATAAATATTAATTTAATAATAATAATAATATTTTATTGAAATAATATTTAATTTTATAATCCATTAATTCATCAAAATATATTTCATAGGTGAATAATGACTAAAAATACTATTTTCGCTTTAAAAAACTATTTACAAAGTAACAAT
Source organism: Viscum album (assembly GCA_963277665.1). Lineage (NCBI taxonomy): Eukaryota > Viridiplantae > Streptophyta > Magnoliopsida > Santalales > Viscaceae > Viscum > Viscum album. The sequence continues at coordinate 1,585,452,023 of OY728151.1, read as the reverse complement.
AATAAAATGAAATTATATTCATTATTATAATAAAAAATAATTTACATAATCATAGTTATATGGTCTTGTTACATAACCCCTTAAAACACCAGCATAGGATAGAAGGGTATGGTGTGGGATGATGATAGACTCTTGGGGTGGCTTGGACAACATTGCCTGGGTGGTAATCTCTATCAACATCCACTTCTCTCGCAAGAGTTTCCATTTGAGCTTAACATGTTGAAGCTCGGCTCGGGCTTGGTCAACAACAAATCCCAATGATGGAACCTCCTTTACAAGATCCGAAAAATGGGCTTCATACGGGGAATGTATACTAGATGTGGCTATTTCTTCCTTTGTCTAAGTAAATTGAATTTGTTAAAGCCCTATAATTATACTAATCAAGTGATCATTGTTCAACAACTATATTAGAAACTGTCCCAATTCATAATAGTTGTTAAGTGTTTGAAGCTATCCAAATAGGATGAATCCTTTGAAGAAAAAATAGAGGGAAAATGAAATAAGTTCCTCAAGATGGATCAATGAATTTGATGATAAAAAAGGGGTAAAATGCACTATAGAAGAAAAGATCCATGCACTTGAAGCGACATTGAAAAAAGTAATTGATGTCATGGGATTAAAATGGGAATAAATGTCCAATACTATCATAGAATAATAAAATTATATTCATAACAATGTTAAGATACTAAAGATAATGTTGAATGAATGAGGAATTCTTTTGAAGAGAAACTGATTATGATTGATGATCAGAATGTGATCCTCAATATGAAATGTCTAGAATTTGTAGCTCATCTGTCGAATCTTGAGAAGACACATATTGACACTTAAAATATTATGGAGAATGTTTCAACTATTAATCAACATTCATTGGAGGATTCTAAGGTTTAAATACCTTCAACATGTGATAATACTATCATGATCTAAATAAATTAATTTTCATAATCATCTAAGAATAATATGATACCATCCATAACATTTTGTACTAATGTTTCAAAACATATTATCATGAATAGTGCAGGTTGAAACACAAAAATATGAATACTTATGTATAAATAATGATGATAAGAAACCTACCACCAGGAATAATGTGGATATGATAGACATTTTATAATTTTGTTCCCCATAGAGAGGACAAAAATTATTGAAGAATACCTAAAAATCATGTACAAAAGATAGAAGGAAATCAATATTTGTACATCAATGTTGGTGTTATAACTGATTTGTGAATTTTTCATTAAAATGTTGCTAAAATCCTCAAAATATAAAATCAAAATGGAAGCATGTATCAAAGAGGATAAATCCATAGCAGAAGAAGTAACATCCAAATGTCTAGAATAATCTGTATACTATAAACATATTTGGAATACTTGATAACATCAGTAATGTATGAACTGGTAGTGGACAAAAGGTCGGTACACACTCATCTCAACATGTATCCATATATGAAATAAAAATAAGAACACAAAATTTGAATTGTAATGATGATTCAAACTTGCTAGGATATCACAAGAATGACGTGTAAAACAATCTTCCCAATAGGGATCTGAATAAGAATGGTGAGAAAAACAAGGATTCTGAATCCATGATGTTGAAGGATAGATCATCCAAAATAACTAACCAGAGGGATAACACTGATAAGAACACATTTAGAAGATCAAAAAATTCACCCAATGTTCCTAATGAAATATTAGTTATCTGGCCTAAAGATTTCTGAATAATCATAAAAATGGGATATATACAAGTTAATAAAATTGACAAATTGAAAAAATATACCACATGATGAAGATAAATTTATTGGAGGTTTTCCATGAAAATGAAACTCTTTTATTAACTATGTCCTATTTGAGAGATGTATGAAATATGGTCACATTGCAAAAGGCATTTTAACTTGTCAAAAAGAAAAAGAAGTAGTTCTCAAGAGGTGTAATAATTTTTCATCCATGAAGGATGTTAAGAAGAAAAAATCTCCAAACAAAGCATAATAGGATGTGACGATATCCAAGTTGCCTCAAAATAAATCAGAATAGATTTTTAGATGTGTAATCATGAACACTGGAAAAAATGTAGCATCTTGGTTGGGAAGATCATCTCACCATTGTGGTTCATATTAATGAATCATGGAGGACCCAACCTTTTCACTTAATCTTTGATAATTTTATTTGTGATTATAATGTTAGGAATTGAAGTTGAATCGTTTTCTCAAGAGAAGAATATGAGATGTAGTATGTGTTTTCAATTTGTGATAGCTAAATTGACGAAGTTACTATCCTTGAATTATTCTTCAACACATATTCAAATACTATTATGATGGTTAATAATCCTTGATTATGTTTAATAATGTAATGTCCTATTTTGGATAGGTAGGAAAAATAAATTTATATCACAGTTTGATCTTATTTCATTGTATTGTAAAGAACAAATGTTCTAGAAGATAATCCATGGTAATGTTATTGATGTTTTCCAATATGGATTGTCACATGTTAAAGACACACTCTAGTGTATTATTTATATTATAATTTCATGAAATCCATTATTTATGATATCAATCACTATGAAGATAATGATAAATTTTTCCCTTGAGAGGGATACCAATGAAAAAGCTTCCATAATTCCTATCTCAATTAGTATCAAATCTGATTATTCTGTAAATTTCATGAAGATCATGTCATTGGGAAAAAATTTATATCTTAACATCTCATCCTTGGTTATCAAAATGATAAAAATTACAAGGGTGGGGGGAATTAAATTAATCAATGTAATAATAAATATAGATGTCCCACAATGTATCTTATCCTTTCTATTTTACTTGAAGGTTTTTTATCTATTTGTTGGAGTGAGTGAATGAGTTTTAGTTTGATTGTTCATAAAAAGATTAATATGAAATTTATTCATTTCATCATATAATGAAAGTGAATAGTCCTTGAAGATAATTATATGATTTCTCATTTCATAAGGTATCATAACTACTTTGTAATGGACAACTTTATTATCTAAATCAAATCATATTATTTTCTACAAAGAGAATTTCTCAAGTAAAATAATAAAGAAATTATTGTTGGAACATTTCATTTTTATGGACTGATACCCTTTTCCCATGAACTTTTTAATTCATTTGAATAAGGTGGAGATAAAGTTATATTAATTATTTAAAGGTTATAGTGAGCGAGAAGATAATAGTTCCACATATTGACAAATTCATTTGGATGGAACATTAAAGGTATTTCAAACCAATATAGAGGGGGATATTGGAGATCCCACTTTTTGTATAGATTATATTTTTGGAAAAATGATTTTAATTGGTGGAAAATAATTATAAATTCAGTTTTAAGATAAAATTCATGTCAATATGATGAATTATTCTCAACAATATGATAGCTTGGATGAATCCCTCAAGCCTTAAAATTCCATGAAACATATGAATGGTGTGAAAAATTTTATTTTTATTATGATAAATGGAGAATTTTTTGGGTATTCAATCATGTCGATTACTAAATAATTGTTATGTATTACTTTATAGTGATTCCAAGATAATTTTTATATACTGAAATAATTGGATATCATGACTGGGAATTTCTCGATGATGTTAACTCTGACAACTGTCAAACTCATCCTATGTTCAAAATACATGTGTCATAAGTGATTTTTTTTTAAAATAAATACGAATGGATGATTCGATGTTATTTGGAATTTATATTCCGAGAAATATATAAGTATTGGAATTGAAGGTCATGCCATAATTTAATTTTTCATGAGAACCATGGAAGTGTTAACTTGAAAAACATTGATATTGTAGTTTTCATGAAGGAGAACCATGCCATATAATTATTTGAAGATGTTTTAATGATGAATAATGGTAAAATGGTTTTTTATTTTTAGAAAAAAATTTAATGGAAGGAATAATTGTTATGGACTTATCGAATTTAGTGTCATGATTGAGAAATTATCCATGTTTTTTACTCTGACAATTAATGAATTGATCCTATGTTCGAAATAAATGCATCATAAGTGAATAATTTTTTACAATAATTAATAAAGATGAATTGAGGTTATTTGGAATTTATATTTCAAAAAAGTATAGAAGAATAGGAATTTAAGGTCATGTAATATTTTAATGTTGAATGAGAACCAAGAAAGTGTTTACTTGAGAAACATTGAGATTTTATTTTTCAAGAAGCTTAATAACATCTTATTATTAGTCATTGAGGGATAAAGATTAATAAAATGTTATATTGGTTTATATTTTAACGGAAATTTTAAAGTTCATGAATATTTTTTTTGGATTTATAGAATTGGATGTCAAACTTTATGAATTATCCACGTTATTAACTCAAACAATTGATGAACTGATACTATGTTCAAAATAAATGTTTTGTAAGTGAAATTTATTTATTAGAATGTTGATGGATGATTTTATTTCCATTTTAATTTACATTAAAATAAGTATAAGGACTTCAATTTCAGGAGGTATTTTATTGTTTCACGAGAACCATGCATGTGTTAAATTGAGGAACATTGAGATTGTAGTTTTAATGAGGGATAACCATGACATGTAATTTGTGAATCATGGGTTAATGATGAAGAAATGTTTATATGGATTTATATTTGATGAGAAATTGTGACATTCTTGAATAATAATATAATGGATTTCTATGTGTGTGGGTGTCTATGCCATTCATATTGAATTTCAATATATACTTTTTTATCAAAGTATTTTTTGAGGTTTTATTTAAAAAGTATGGTTTGAGCTGAAAATTCATCCTCAATCGAGAGCTTTTGTGGGACACTGGGTAGTCTTTTCCCAAAGGTGTCCAACAAGGCTAGCTCACAGGCATTCCTGATGTGGTACAATAGACTACAATGACATGGGGGCATAGCTCACCTGTAAAACTGGTACAGGTTATTAATGGGAGACTTAGAGGATAATTTTGGGCCTCTCTCCACAGTTCTAGATTTATATAACATAGATTTAAAGGGAGAGTTTTGATGTGGGGAAGGTTTCTACATGTATTATTCACCTATTTAAATAATTGGAGATATCATGTCTATCTATAGAATCACATTCCCTGATGATTTAAATACATGTTGTCTAATCTCCGAAAACATTTTTATTAAAAATGTGGTGCCCTTTTGTCACCCAGTGTCGTCCTCTTCCTCTTGGATTCCATCGATGGCACCACTATCTCATCAGAGATATCAACCAAACCACCCATGATCAAAGAGGATTATACTTTGATAATTTTTAGGTATATATTATTAGATTAAAAAGATCTAAATATCGTGTATCTTTTATTGCATGATTCACATGAAGAAATTTTAGATACATGCATCGACTGAACTACAAACGTAGTTACCGAAGGGACATTCGAACAGTATAGTTCAATGGATGACCTTCATGTATTTTTTAATATGAGTTTCACATGTTAATGAATACATGCACACAAAAATAAAATCACAAATAATTTGGCAGATCACAAAGGAAGAAAACCATGAAATGTAGCATAACATTACTGCCTTTCGAAGAATTAAAAGCTGAGTCATTCGGGTATTTAAAGATATGCTTCAAACAACATAAAGATCATGGTCTGAATGTGGTGAAATGAGGGGATAAATTTAAAATAAAACGAGAGAACTCCCAATAAAGGGGTTTATTACTGCTTGTATTATTTCAAGATCTCACATTTTCTAGAAAAACAGAGCATCTATGAAGCAGTATTTTATGCTAGACAAAAAAGATTTATGTGAGACTTTAAGTCCTCATGAAGAAGGGGAGTCCTGAAAACTATTCTAGTTTCACAGATGATAAAAATATTCATACATGTTATCATTTTTTCCCCACTCTTTGGGATTTTTTAATGAGTTATGTTCTGAAAATCATACTTCATTCACGAAGAAGAAATACAATGAACACAAAGTTAGTGTATAAACACCGTTGTCATGCTTCATGAAAAAAGAACCAGCTTCACAAAGAAATCTTCTTGATCCATATTTCTAGAGTTGTTTACTCTCATGATGTTTCAATAATTTTTTCCACATATAATCCATTACATGAAGATATTTTGTATCCAGTTGATATACAATAGATAAAGAAGACCAAACCTACAATGTTTGTTTCTATAAAGTGAACCAGAGGCGCACCTAAGTACATAAATTCATGAGTAAGAAGACTAACTCATACTATTAGGGCATTCATATGAAAAAGTGGTTATGATTGCACATAATATTGATAAACATGTGCTGATATAACCAAACTCGGGTTTTTATGAGAAGTGAAAGTGAAAGAAGGGAGGAGTAGGAATCTTATGGTGTTTTTACATAAACAATGTGAAGTGACCTGTTTGAAGGTTTTAATTTGATTTTATGAAGAAAAACATTCAGGAATAAATTTTTAACTAAAACATTATATATAAAATGATAAATAAAAAAATTTAGAAGGGAAATAAATATGAACCACAAATTTATCGAGTTATGAATTCAAGAAGAGAAGAATTTGAGATTGTGAAAGATTATTCTGTGTTTTTGCAATATTATTATTTCATGAAATATAATTCTTATATTATTCATTCATGAAATATCATTTAATATTATATTTTGATCGTATTGAAATCTGCTGGTTAAAATTTGGGGCAGAAAGAATTCACTACTCATATTTTCACAATTAATTTATATTATTTTGACTAGTTGAAAAAGAATATTTGGTATCATTTAGTATGTTACTGGGAATAGGTAAGATTATTTTCTTGAATTCCTGTAATAAAGTGATAATGTAAATAAGATGGTCATGGAAGAAAGAAGTAGAACCAGAACACCCAAAAGGTCTCAATAGGGGGAAGACTCTCTTGGTGTTTCAAATCATCATCAACAAAAAGTAAACTATGTTTAGACATAGTATAAATATCTAGATAAGTGTTGTAAAACACGAACTATCAGTTATTTTTAGTTCATTGAAAGTGTTATGGTATTTCATAGTTACTGTATCAACATTTAAATTATTACATTGTAGTGGTTGTGTGGTTAGGATTATTTCTAGACTATTCCATGGACTAGATACTGTTACTGAGTGGTGAACCTTGTAAAAATATCATCTTCTTGTATTTACAACATTAATATTCCTATAAGTGATAGTGAAAATAGAATAATATAATCGATATCCTAACAGGTCGAAGAGGTAAAGGGATAAAATGTGGAATGGAATTAAAAAGTTTGCAACACTGATTCACAATCATTCATTGTTAGGAATATCCTTAACTGGTATTTTCACATGTATCAAGAGTCTTATCAATGTGGTGATCAAGCGGCATGTCCCAGCTGATTATCAGTAATATATAATGATAGGGAGATCATGAGAGTGAGAGAAATTATTTTTGATACATGTTGAAATACCCACTACGAAGTGTCATAGGAACCTTGTACAATGTTTTCTTATTGAGCACCCAAATCACTATAATATAAACAAGTGAATATGGTGTATAGTTAATGAAAATGAGAAGGAATGAGGAAATATTCAAGCTACATCAAAAATATAACTTTTCTCTAATAACACTAGCCACAATACATCACAATGGATGACCAATCCTTTGAAAATCAAGAATTAAGCATGAACACAATGGTTGTAAAAAAACTCACCATGATAACATTTCCTTCATTCTGAATGTGTAATGAGTATAAGGGGAGGATATTTATAGATGAAAATTGATAAAAAAAGTCTAACACACAGTTTCCCCAAGTAAAAATGGATAAATTTAACATTTAAAAATTTTGGAATATGCCCATGACTTTATGAGACAAGTAGAACACACTTTTTAGAAAGTAAATACCACTATCCCACAAAAATTTACATTGAATATTCCATGGTGGTGTTGGAAATATATTCATAGAACACAAGAGGTTAGGTATTTAAATTCATGTTTGAGCCCTAATTAATGTAATATTAGGACTGGATGCTTCCCCAAGTATGGGTGTTGGTCCTCCTATTGGGACTCCATGATTAACCCATTTAGTGCCTCCATCATTCTCTTGGTCTATTCCCTTGTAATTAGGCCACCAATTCCACACAATGGGTCTAGTGAAATCATGAACCATCCTCCGTCATCATCATGTCCACCTTAAACCCCATGATTCCCATTCATTCCAGGATCCTCATCATATCCTCCATCCTCCAATGGATTTTTCCTGGAATCCAAAAATTCAAAGGGATAAATATCATCAACCTTGAAGGTGTCACTAACATTTCCATACTTATAGGGTAACTCAATATTCTAAGAATTATCATTTACCTTTTCTATGGATTGGAATGGACCATCTCCTCAAGGATGATTTTTTATTTTTATTTTTTTTCAGGATCCTCAACTTCCTCGAGTGTAACCACACCTATTCTCGAGGATGAAACACATTTTTGGTCGACCATTATGGCATGTTTTCCCAATAATTCATTCTTCCTCCCATTGTTGTCCTTTATCATTTCATGAAACTCCTCCACGTACATTTTCTTTTCTCACCTTAATGATAAAAAATTTAATTTTCGTGTAAAGGTAAAATATCATGTGTAATAAATGGGTAAAAACCATACACAACATCAGATGGTGTAGAATTAGTAGTAGAGTGAACTACTCGACTATAAGAAAATTCAATGTTTGGAAAGAATCTCTCACAATGTTAGAATTTTTTTTCTAAATATGGAAACCAACTATTTGGAAAGCGATATATTTACCCTATCAGACTGACCACCTATTTATGGGTTTGTAATGGTGGAGAACAAATTTTGGGTTCAATTTTTGTTCCACAATGTCCTCCAAAAGTAACTAAGACTTTTGGCATCCCTATCACTCACAATGCTCTTGATTAAGACATGTGACCGAACTATTTCCCTAAAAAAATCAGTAATATGAGTTACATCATTGGTTTTAGAATTAGTAATAAAATGATCCATTTTACTAAACTTGTCCACCACCACAAAGATTCTATCCATCCATGATTGTGATCTTGGAAATCTGATCATGAAATCCATTGATATGTCAACCCAAGGATGAGAAAAAAATGGGAAAAGTGATGTATAAGCCATGTGGAAGCACAATTTATTTCACTTTTTACACACGTTATAATGTCCACAAACACTAACCAAATTCCGATGCTTGTGAGGCTAATAAAAATGTTCAGACAAGAAGGAAAAAGATTTCTTAACACCAAAATGCCACATCAATCCTCCTCCATGAGTTTATATAATAATAAATTCACTGATTGAACAAAATGAAACATAATTTTTTTTATAAAAATAATTCCCACAATTTTGGTAAAAAATCCCCATGTTTTTCACACATCTTCTAAATTTCAGAAAAGTCAACATTGTTCTCATTCATGGTTTTCAACATTTCAAAACCAAGTATTTTAGCATGCATAGATCTGATAATAGAGTATCTCCTCAAAAATTCATTTATGACAACATTTTATTTTCCTTATTTATTATCAATTACATAAGGAAATGTTTCAATTAATTCAATCCATATTTCATGTTGCTTATTCAACATTCCTTGTGACTTAAAATATTCCATGATTTCATGGTATGAATGAATCAAAAATTCCATTGGCCACAATTAATGTTTCCAAATTAATAATGGTATTTTTATGGAATGCAATTCCCTATCATAGTAAGATTAGTTAAATGTATCCTGATTAATTTTCTTACTAAAGTAAGTGATACTCTTAGATTATTTCATTAAAACAACCCCATTTTCTGTTCTAAAAGAATCACACTCCACATCAAATAATTTAGAAATGTCGTAAATAATTAAGAGATGTGAATTGGTCAACATACCATGGTGTGTGGAGAAGGAATATTATTGATCTTTTCCTCTCTTAAGCTTCACTCCTTTCTTGAAAAACTCATTCAATGGTGCCTCTATGGTCGAAAATTCCCTCGTGAACCTTCAATATAAACTCCCATGTCCAAGGAATTTCATCACATCATTCGAATTATTTGGAGTTGGACAATCCAAAATCACCATCAACTTATCTTCATAAACCCTCATGCCATCTTCTCCTTCCAAAAAACCAAGTAAAACAACATAATTTAAACAAAATGTACATTTTTCTATGTTTCCAAAAAGCATATTTATCCTACGAGTCTAAAAAAACATTTCAATGGTTCATGATATTCATAAAGGATATATGATTAAACAAGGATGTCATCAAAATAAACAAAAAAATATTTCCCAATGAATGGATGGAAAACATGATTCACTAGGTTCATGATTGTAATCAGGCAATTAGTTAGTACAAAAGTCATAACTATCCATTCATATTATTCAAACATAGTTTTAAATGTATTTTTCCATTCATCAACATATTTTATTTTTAATTTGATGGTATCCACTCCATATGTCATTTTTATTAAAAAAAACATACAATGTGTTGTTGACCAATAATATAATCCAAAAATGTTATGGGATACTCATTCATTACCATGATTTTTTTGATAGCTCGATAATCAACACACACTCTCCACATACCATTTTTTCGGGGACATGAAATATATGCACCACACAAGGACTGAATCTCTATCATAAAAATCCAATCCTTCAAAATTATTCAAATTTTCAATGAATTAATAAAAATTGATGATGATAGATAAATGTGTGTCTCATAATATTCACATGTAATTTAATGTAATGTGGTCATATAGATACATGTCCCAACAAATGTAATGGAAATTATATTCATAATACAAAACAATTTCTTGAATGTGAATGAGAAGAGAGATTTTCCTTACAGAATTTCGGCTTGGTAATGGGTGTAAACAAAAGGCAATAATGAGATATAAATAGGTATATCATCATTTAAAACATAAATAGGGAAGTACGAGGGAGGTGAGAAATCATACCACAACATTTTTAATTGAAAACAAAAGGTTATAACAATATTAAAAACATGGATAAAATGAGCAAGGAAATACCTTATTTAGAAGTGTGATCTCAATGGCATGGGAGAGGCCTGAGATAGTATTTGGACGAACTCTAATGGATTTTAGTGAATAGGAAGTGGGAGCTAGGGTGGGTTTATATAGGAATGGATAATGAATTTTTTTTTTGGTTTGGGACAACTCACATTAAACTAATAAAAACCACAAACAAGCACATTTTTTTCTCCAAAGGGATGTGGAAAACAATAGTTTTATGTAAAATGGCCTAACTTATTGAAATATTAAGGTTGGTTATGTGAAGGTTATTCACACTTTGAAGGAAATAAATTTTAAAAGATTAGATATTTTATATGTCTTGTAGGGTCCACTAAAACATTATAAAATAAATAAAACAAATATAAAATCACATTATTTTAATTTTAAAACATATAATAGACGAACATAGTGTTTATAGAATTTTATTACATCACTATTGGGTCATTATGATGTCATAAAACACATTATATAATTAAACGATATTTACTATTTTACCCAAAATTTGGACTGTCTCACAAAATTATGAAAAATTCACCATTGGATAATTTTGATATCATGATTCCAAAATTCATATTCATTTTATCAAAATAATATTGTAAATATTCTAATATTCTCTTTTTAATTAAAACTGTCATTTATCGAGAAATCATTGGTTTTGGAAGAAACAGCTTTCAAACCTTAATAAAAATTACAACTTCATTTATAATTTTTTTTAATCTTTTATATTTAATAAATATTAATTTAATAATAATAATAATATTTTATTGAAATAATATTTAATTTTAAAATCCATTAATTCATCAAAATATATTTCATAGTTGAATAATGACTAAAATTACTATTTTTTCTTTAAAAAAATATTTACAAAGTAAAAATAATAAATTGAAATTATATTCATTCTTATAAACAAAAATAATGTACATAATCATAGTTCTAAGGTCTTGTTACATAACCCCTTATAACACCCGCATAGGACCGAAGGGTATGGTGTGGGATGATGATAGACTGTTGGGGTGGCTCAGACAACATTGCCTGAGTGGTAATCTCTATCAACATCCACTTCTCTCGCAAGAGGTTCCATTTGAGCATAACATGTTGAATCTCGGCTCGGGCTTGGTGAACAACGAATCCCAATGATGGAGCCTCCTTTCCAAGATCTGACAAATGGTCTTCATATGGGGAAAGTCTACTAGATGAGTCCATTACTTCCTTTGTCTAAGTTAATTGGATTTGTTAAAGCCCTATAATTATACTAATCAAGTGATCATTATTCAACAACTATATTAGAAACTGTCCCAATTAATAATAGTTGTTCAGTGTTTGAAGCTCTCCAAATAGGTTGAATCCTTTGAAGAAGAAAAATATGAAAAATGAAATAAGTTCCTCAAAATGGATCGATGAATCTGATGTTAAATAAGGGGTAAAATGTACAATATAAGAAAAGATCCATCCATTTGAAGTGACATTGAAAAAAATAATTGATGTCATTGGATTAAAATGGGAATAAATGTCCAATACTATCATAGAATAATAAAATTTGATTCATAACAATGTTAAGATACTGAAGATAATGTTGAATGAATGTGGAATTCTTGTGAGGAGAAACTGATTATGATTGAAGATCAGAATGTGATCCTCAATATGAAATTTCTAGAATTTGTAGCTCATCTGTCCAATATTGAGAAGACACATATTTACACTTAAAATATTATGGAGAAAGTTTCAACTATTAATCAACATTCATTGTAGGATTCTAAGGTTTAAATACCTCCAACATATGATAAGACTATCATGATCTAAATAAATTAATTTTCATAATCATCTAAGAATAATAAGATACCATCCATACCATTTTTTACTAATGTTTCAAAACATATTATCATGAATAGATCAGGTTGAAACACAAAAATATGAATACGTATGGATAAAAAAAGATGATAAGAAACCTACTACCAGGAATAATGTGGATATGAAAGATATTTTATAATTTGTTTCCACATAGAGAGCACAAAAATTATTGAAGAATACCTAACAATCATGTATAAAAGATATAAGGAAATCAATATTTTCACATCAATGTTGGTGCTATAACTGATTTGGGAATTTTTCATTAAAATGTTGGTAAAATACTCAAAATATAAAATCAAAATAGAAGCATGTATCAAAGAGGATAAATCTAGAGAAGAATAAGTAACATCCAAATGTCTCAAATAATCTGTATACTGTAAACATATTTGGAATACTTTATAACATCAGTAATGTATGAACTGGTAGTGGACACAAGGTCGGTACACACTCATCTCAACATGTATCCATATATGAAATGAAAATAAGTACAAAATTTTTGAATTGTAATGATGATTCAAACTTTCTAGGATATCACAATAATGATGTGTAAAAGAATCTTCCCAATAGGGATCTAAATAAGAATGATGGGAAAAATAAGGATTCCGAATCCAATATGTTGAAGGATAGTTCATACAAAATAACTAACAAGAGGGATGACACTGATAAGAACACATTAAGAAGATCAAAACATTCACCCAATGTTCCTAATGAAATATTAGTTATCTGGCCTAAAGATTTCAGAATAATCATAAATATGGGATATGTACAAGTTTATGATATTGAAAAATTGAAAAAATATACCACATGATGATGAAATATTTAATGGGGGTTTTCCATGAAAATGAATCTCTTGTGATAACTATTTCCTATTTGAGAGATGTATGAAATATATTCACATTGCAAAAGGTATTTTAACTTTTCAAAAAGAACAAGAAGTAGTTCTCAAGTGGTGTAATAATTTTTCATCCATGAAGGCTGTTAAGAAGAAAAAATCTCCAATCAAAGCATAATAGGATGTGAGGATATGCAAGTCTCCTCAAAATAAATCAGAATAGATTTTTAGATGTGTAATCATGAACACTGGATAAAATGGAGCAACTTGGTTGGGAAGATCATCTCACCCTTGTGGTTCATATTAATGAATCATGGAGGACCCAACATTTTCCCTTAGTCTTTGAGTATTGTATTTGTGATTATAATGTAGGGAATTGAAGTTGAATCATTTTTTCAAGGGAAGAACCTGAGATGTAGTAAGTGTTTTCAATTCGTGATAGCTACATTGAGGAAGTTACTATCCTTGAATGATTCTTCAACAAATATCGAAATAATATTATGATGGTTAATCATCCTTGATTATGTTTAAGAATGTAATGTCCTATTTTTGATAGGTAGGAAAAATAAAATTTTACCACAGTTTGATCTTATTTCATGGTATTATAAAGAACAAATGTTCAAGAAGATAATCCATGGTAATGTTATTGAAGTTTTCCAATACAGATTGTCACAATTTGAAGACACATTCTAGTGTATTATTTATATTATAATTTCATGAAATCCATTATTTATGAGATCAATCAATATGAAGATAATGATATATTTTTCCCTTGAGGGGGATAAAAATGAAAATGCATCCATAATTCCTATCTCAATTAGTGTCAAATCTGATTATTCTGTAAATTTCATGAAGATCATGTCATTGTAAAAAAAAATTATTTCTTAATATCTCATCCTTGGTTATCAAAATGATAAAAATTACAAGGGTGGGGGGAATTAAATTAATCATTGGAATAATAAATATAGATGTCCCACAATGTATCTTATCCTTTCTATTTGACTGGATGTTTTTTTATCTATTTGTTGGAGTGAGTGAATGAGTTTTAGGTTCATTGTTCATAAAAAGATTAATATGAAATGTAGTCATTTCATCTTATAATGAAAGTGAATAATCGTTGAAGATAATTATATGATTTCTCATTTCATATGGTATCATGACTAGTTGGTAATGGACAACTTTATTTTTTAAATCAAATCATATTATTATCTACATAGAGAATTTCTCAAGTAAAATAATAAAGAAATGATTGTTGGAACATTTCTTTTGTATGGATTGATACCCTTTTCCCATGAACTTTTTATTTCATTTGAATAAGGTGGAGATAAAGTTATATTAATTGTTTTATGTTTATAGGGAGCGAGAAGATAATAGTTCCACATATTGACAAATTCATTTGGAAGGAACTTTAAAGGTATTTCCAACCAATATAGAGGGGGATATTGGAGATCCCACTTTTTGTATAGATTTTATTTTTTGAAAAATGATTTTAATTGGTGGAAAATAATGATAAATTCTATTGTAAGATAAAATTGATGTCAATATGATGAATTATTCTCAACTTTAAGATAGCTTGGATGAATCCCTTAAGCCTTTAAATTCCATGAAACCTATGAATGGTGTGAAAATTTTTATTTTTATTATAATAAATTGAGAATTATTCGGGTATTCATTCATGCCGATTACTAAATAATTGTTATGTATTACTTTATGGTGATTCCAAGATAATTTTTATATACTGAAATCATTGGATGTCTCGACTGGGAATTTCTCGATGATGTTAACTCTGACAACTGTCAAACTCATCCTATGTTCAAAATACATGTGTCATAAGTGATTTTTTTTAAATAAAAATGAAATGATGATTCGATGTTATTTGGAATTTATATTCAAAGAAATATATAAGTATTGTAATTGAAGGTCATGCCATAATTTAATTTTCCATGAGAACCACGTATGTTTTAACTTGAGAAATAGTGATATTGTATTTTTCCAGAATGATATCCATGCCATATAATTAGTTCAAGATTTTTTAATGATGAATAATGGTCAAATGGATTTATATTTTTAGAAAAAATTTAATGGAAGGAATAATTGTTATGTAATTATGAAATTTGGTGTCATGATTGAAAAATTCTCAATGTTTTTAACTCTGACAATTAATGAATTGATCCTAAGTTCAAAATAAATGCCTCATAAGTGAATAATTGTTTACAATAATTAATAAGGATGAATTGAGGTTATTTGGAATTTATATTTCAAAAAAGTATAGAAGAATATGAATTTATGGTCATGGAATATTTTAATGTTGAATGAGAACCAAGAAAGTGTTAACTTGAGAAACCTTGAGATTTTATTTTTTAGGAAGCTGAATAACATCTTATTATTAGTCATTGAGGGATAAATATTAATAAAATGTTATATTGGTTTATATTTTAACGGAAATTTTAAAGTTCAGGAATATTTTGTTAGGATTTATAGAATTGGATGTCAAACATTATGAATTATCAATGTTGTTAACTCTAACGATTGATGAACTGATACTATGACCAAAATAAATGTTTCGTAAGTTAAATTTATTTATCAAAATGTTGATGGATGATTTTATTTCCATTTTAATTTACATTAAAATAAGTATAAGGAATTCAATTTCATGAGGTATTTTATTGTTTCATGAGAACCATGCATGTGTTAAATTGAGGAACATTGAGATTGTAGTTTTAATAATGGTTAACCATGACATATAATTAGTTAATCATGGTTTAATGATCAATAAATGTTTATATGGATTTATATTTGATGAGAAATTGTGAAGTTAGTGAATAATTATATAATGGATTTCTATGTGTGTGGGTGTCTGTGCCTTTCATATTGAATTTCAATATATACTTTTTTAACAAAGTATTTTTTGAGGTTTTATTTAAAATGTATGGTTTGAGCTGACAATTCATCCTCAATCGAGACCTTATGTGGGACATTGGTTAGTCTTTTCCCAAAGGAGTCCAACAAGGCTAGCTCACATGCATTCCTGATGTGGTACAATAGACTACAATGACGTGGGGGCATATCTCACCTACAGAACTGGTACGGGTTATTACTGGGAGACTTAGAGGATAATTTTGGGCCTCTGTCCATAGTTCTAGATATATATAACATAGATTTACTGGGAGATTATTGATGTGGGGCAGGTTTCTACATGTATTATTCACCTATTTAAATAATTGGAGATATCATGGCTATCTATCGAATCACATGCCCTGATGATTTAAATTCATGTTGTCTGATCTCCTACAACATTTTTATTAAAAATGTGGTGCCCTTTTATCACCCAGTATCGTCCTCTTCCTCTTGGATTCCCTCGATGGCACCACTATCTCATCGGAGATTTCAACCAAACCACCCATGATCAAAGAGGATTATAACTTGATAATTTTGGGGTATATATTATTGGATTAACAATATCTAAATATCGTTTATCTTTTATTGCATGATTCACATGAAGAAATTTTAGATACATGCATCGACCGAACTAAAAACGTAGTTACCGAAGGGACATTCGAACAGCATAGTTCAATGGATGATCTTCATGAATTTTTAAGATGAGTTTCACATGTTTATGAATACATGAACACAAAAAGAAAATCACAAATAATTAGGCAGATCACAATGGAAGAAAACAATGAAATGTAGCTTAAAATTTTTGCCTTTTGAAGAATTAAAAGCGGAGTCATTCAGAAATTTAAAGATATGCTTCAAACAACATAAAGATCATGATCTGAATGTGGGGAAATGAGGGGATAAATTTAATATAAAACGAGAGAACTCCCAATAAAGGGGTTTATTACTGCTTTTATTATTTCAAGATATCACATTTTCTAGAAAATCAGAGCATCAACGAAGTAGTATTTTATGCTAGACAAAAATGATTTATGTGAGCCTTTAAGTCCTCGTGATGATGGTGAGTCCTGAAAACTATTCTAGTTTCACAGATGATAATAATATTCATACATCTTATAGTTTTTTTCACACTCTTTGGGATTTTTGAATGAGTTTTGTTCTGAAAATCATACATCCTTCACGAAGAAGAAATACAATGAACACATAGTTAGTGTATAAACACCCTTGTCGTGCTTCATGAAAAATAACCAGCTTCAAAAAGCAAACTTCTTGATCCATAGTTCTGGAGTTGTTTACTCTCATGATGTTTCAATAATTTTTTCCACATATAATCAATTACATAAAGATATTTTGTATCCAGTTGATACACAATAGATAAAGAAGACCAAACCTACAATGTTTGTTTCTATAAAGTGAACCAGAGTCGCACCTAAGTACATACATTCATGAGTAAGAAGATTAACTCATACTATTTGGGTTTTAATATGAAAAAGATGTTATGAATGGACATAAAATTGATAAAAATGTGCTAATATAACCAAACTTCGGTTTTTATGAGATGTGAAAGTGAATGATGGGAGGAGTAGGAATCATAGGGTGTTTTTACATAAACAATGTGAAGTAAGTGAACTGTTTGGAGGTTTTAATTTGATTTTATGAAGAAAAACTTTCAAGAATAAATTTTTACCTAAAACAGAATATATAAAATGATAAATAAAAAAATGTAGAAGGGAAATAAATATGAACCACAAATATATTGAGTTAAGAATTCAAGAAGAGAAGAATTTGAGTTTGTGAATGATTATTCTGTGTTTTTTCAATATTATTATTGCATGAAATATCATTCTTATATTATTCATTCATGAAATATCATCTAATATTATTTTTTTATCATATTGAAATCTAATGGTTAAAATTTAGGGCAAAAAGAATTCACTACTCATATTTTCACAATTAATTTATATTATTTTGACTAGTTGAAAAAGAAGATTGGGTATCATTTGGCATGTTGCGGGGAAGAGGTAAGATTGTTTACTTGAATGCCTGTTATAATGTGATAATATAAATAATATGGTCATGGAAGAAATAAGTAGAACCGGAACATCCAAAAGGTCTCAATAGGGGGAAGACTCTCTTGGTGTTTCAAATCATCTTCAGCAAAAAGTAAACTATGTTTAGACTTAGTATAAACATCTAGATAAGTGTTGTAAAAGATGAACTATCAGTTATTTTTAGTTCATTGAAAGTGATATGGTATTTCATAGTTACTGTATCCACATTTAAATTATTACATTGTAGTGGTTGTGTGGTTAGGATTATTTCTAGTCAATTCCAAGGACTAGATACTATTACTGAGTGGTGAACCTTGTAAAAACATCATCTTCTTGTATTTACAACTTTATTATTCCTGTAATTGTTAGTGAAAATAGAATATTATCATCAATATCCTAATAGGTCAAAGAGGTAAAGGGATAAAATGTGGAATGGAATTAAAAAGTGTGCAACACTGATTCACACTCATTCATTGTTAGGAATATCCTTAACTGGTCTTTTCACATGTATCATGAGTCTTATCAATGTGGTGATCAAGCGGAATGTCCCAGTTGGTGATCAGTAATACATAATGATAGAGAGATCATGAGAGTGAGAGAAATTATTTTTTATACATGTTGAAATACCCACTACGAAGTGTCATAGGAACCCTGAAATTTTTTTTCATATTGAGCACCCAAATCACCATAATAAAAACAAGTGAATGTGGTGTATAGATAATGAAAATGAGAAGGAATGAGGAAATAGTCAAGCTACATCCATAATATAACTTTTCTCTAATAACACTAGCCACAATACATCAAAAAGGATGAACAATCCTTTGAAAATCATTAATTAAGCATGAAAACAATGGTTGTAAGAAAAACTCACCATAATAACATTTCCTTCATTCCTGATGTGTAATGAGTACAATGGGAGGATATTTATAGCCAAAGATTGATAAAAAAGGTCTAACACCCAATTTCCCTAAGTAAAAATGGATAAATTTCACTTTTAACAATTTTGGAATATGCCCATGACTTTATGAGACAAGTAGAACACACTTTTTAGAAAGTAAATACTACTAGCCCACAAAAATTTACATTGAATATCCCATGGTGGGGTAGGAAAGAAATTCATAGCACACAAGGGGTTAGGTATTTAACTTCATGTTTGATCCATAATTAATATAATTTTCGGCCTGGATGCTTCCCCCAAGTATGGGTGTTGGTCCTCCTCTTGGGACTCCATGATTAACCCATTTAATGCCTCCTTCATTCTCTTGGTCTATTCCCTTATCATTAGGCCACCAATTCCACACAACGGGTCTAGTGAAATCATGAACCATCCTCCCTCATCATCATGTCCACCTTAAAACCCTTGATTCCCATTCATTCCAGGATCCTCATCATGTCCTCCATCCTCCAATGGATTTTTCCTGGAATCTAAAAATTCAAAGGGCTAAATATCATCAACCTTGAAGGCGTCACTATCATTCCCATACCTATCAGGTAACTCAATCTTCTAGGAATTTTCATTTACCTTTTCTATGGATTGGAATGGACCATCTCCTCATGGATGAAGTTTTTATTTTATTTTTTTTTTCAGGATCCTCAACTTCCTCGAGTGTAACCACACCTATTCTCGAGGATGAAACACATTTTTGGCCGACCATTATGGCATGTTTTCCCACATCTTCATTCTTCCTCTCAATGTTGTCCTTTATATTTTTAAGAAACTCCTCCATGTACATTTTCTTTTCTCACCTTAATGATAAATAATTTAATTTTCATGTAAAGGTAAAATATCATGTGTAATAAATGGGTAAAAACCATACACAACATCTGATGGTGTAGAATTAGTAGTAGAGTGAACTACTCGATTATAAGAAAATTCAATGTTAGGAAATAATCTCTCACAATGTTAGAATTTTTTTCTAAATATGGAAACCAAAAATTTGTAAAGTGATATATTTACCCTATCAGACTGACCACCTATTTTAGTGTTTGTAATGGTGGAGAAAAAAAAAATTTCGTTCAATTTTTGTTCCACAATTTACTCCAAAAGTAACTATGAATTTTGGCATCCCTATCACTCACAATGCTCTTGGGTAAGACATGTGACCAAACTATTTCCCTAAAAAAAATTAGTAATATGGGTTACATCATTGGTTTTAGAATTAGTAATAAAATGATCCAATTTACTAAACTTGTCCACCACCATAAAGATTCTATCCTTCCATGATTGTGATCTTGGAAATATGATCACGAAATACATTGATATGTAAACCCAAGGATGAGAAAAAACTGGAAAAGTGATGTATAACCCATGTGGAATCACTTTTTATTTCACTTTTTAGACACGTTATAATTTCCACAAACACTAATGAAATTCCGATGAATGTGAGGCTAATAAAAATTTTCAGTCAAGAAGGAAAAAGTTTTCTTAACACCAAAATGCCACATCAAACCTCCTCCATGAGTTTATATAATAATAAATTAACTCATTGAAAAAAATGAAACATAATTTTTTTTATAAAAATAAAACGCACATTTTTTGTAAAAAAACCCCAAGTTTTTCACAAATCTTATAAATTTCAAAAAATTCAACATTGTTCTCATACATGGTTTTCAACATTTCAAAACCAAGTATTTTAGCATGCATAGATCTAATAATATAGTATCACCTCGAAAATTCATTTATGACAACATATTATTTTCCATATTTATTATTAATTACATAAGGAAATGTTTCAATTAATTCAATCCATATTTCATGTTACTTATTCAACATTCCTTATGACTTAAAAAATTCCATTATTTCATGGTCTGAATGAATCACAAATTCCCGTGGCCACAATTAATGATTCCAAATTAATAATTGTATTTTTATGGAATGAAATTCCCTATCAAAGGAAGAGTAGATAAATGTATCCCCGTTAATGTTCTTACTAAATTAAGTGATACTCTTAGAGACATTCATTAAAACAACCCCATTTCCTATTCCAAAAGAATCACACTCCACCACAAAAACTTTAGAAATGTCATAAAAAATTAAGAGATGTGAATTGGTCAACGTACCATGGTGTGTGGAGAATGAATATTCTTGATCTTTTCCTCTCTTAAGCTTCACTCCTTTCTTGAACAACTCATTCAATGGTGCCTCTACGGTCGAAAATTCCCTCATGAACCTTCAGTATAAACTCACATGTCCAAGGAAGATCATCACCTCATGTGAATTCTTTGGTGTTGGAGAATCCAAAATCACCATCACCTTCTCTTCATAAACCCTCATGACATCCACTCCTTCTAAAAACCCAAGGAAAACAACATAATTTAAACAAAATGTAAATTTTTCTATGTTTCCAAACAAAATATTTATCCTACGAGTCTCAAAAAAACATTTCAATGGTTCATGATATTCATAATAGATATATGAATAAACAAGGATGTCATCAAAGTAAACAACAAAAAATTTCCCAATGAATGGATGGAAAACATGATTCACTAGGATCATGATTGTAATCGGGTGATTAGTTAGTACAAAAGTCATAACTATCCATTCATATAATTCAAACATAGTTTTAAATGTATTTTTCCATTCATCAACATATTTTATTTTAATTTGATGTTATCCACTCCTTAGGACATTTTTATAAAAAAAACATACACTGTGTTGTTCATCAATAATATAATCCAAAAATGTTATGGGATACTGATTCATTACCATGATTTTTTTGATAGCTTGATAATCAACACACACTCTCCACATACCATTTTTTGGGGACATGAAGTATAGGAACCACACAAGGACTCAAACTCTATCATACAAATCAAATCCTTCGAAATTATTCAAATTTTCAATGAATTTCTAGAGTCTCTTTTGGGTTAGACTGATAATACGGTCGATTATGAAGTGTTTCTCTGAGGAGGAAGTCAATGTGGTGCTCGATACCACACAAGGGAAGTAATCAATCAAGAACCTCTTATGGAAACACATCACTACATTCCAGTAAAAGAGACATAACACTAGAAGGCATTGATGGGTTAAGATAATTAGTTGTAAAAAATTATCCATTGAATATTACGATGAGATTTTCCGGACGGTCTAATGCTCTACCGAGCTGCCCTTTTCTTGAAAATATACTCAATTTTACCTCAACACTCTTGTTTTAAATATTATTTTCAAATTTTTTGTTTCCCTAATTTATTTTGATGTCAATATTCACTTATTTTTTGACTTTGTATTTTCCCACTCTTTTCACTCTATCATTTTCTCTCTTTTAATTTTCTCCCATATAATAATCTCTTTATATCCTCACTTGGTCTTCATAAGATTGTAAAGGTCTCCATAGTGTAAGAATAACCATTCACCTATTGTAATCAAAACAATAGCAGTTGAGGTATCCATTAGGTGTGACCCTCCTATGAAATTTACAAGGCCTTCCCACCAAAATAGGGCTATCATGCATTAGAACAACATCACACATCACCTTTTATTCATACCTCCCAATATAAAATGGAACATGGTATTAATTTTTCACTTTGACATACCCAGTATTATTTAGACATTGTAATATAAAAGGCATAGGATGTCTCTCTATAGATAATCCCAATTTATCAACAATCAAACCACTTTCTATGTTTGTAAAACTACCCCCATCAATTATCATAAAACATACCTTATCATTGATGAAGAGTCTAGTATGAAAATTGTGGCATCTTTTCTATTGATAATGTTCTCATTCTGGTTGAACACTTGACGAATTAATTTCCACAAGAATTTCTCTATGTATAGGGACTTCTACTTCCACATTTAAATATTCCTAATGTGGCGGCATTTCATCTTCTCTAGATCTAGAAATAATAACATATTCATCATCCAAAAATAATCATGGTTCTATTTTTTGGTCATTTTGAAAAAAAATGTCCAAATCATGGAAATTTAAATCATTTGATATCACATGATTTGTAAACAACCATAACCTATAATTTACCTATGGATTATGAAAATAATGGTTCTGGTTTGGGAACATCCTTTGATTCAGTGTTTTGTTCACGTTCATTCTCTTTAGGTTTGGAATTCATAAACTTGAATGAATATTTTGAATCCTTACCATAAGATATAGGTTTCATCTTTCATTCCATTACATGACTCTTCACTTTAGTATCCATGTGAAGTATATCCTCCATTTCCTAGTAGTGTTTCATGTCTACTATGACTTGAATGTCATGGATGAGGCCATTCGCAAACCTTTCCATGGTGGACTCTCACTCATCATCAATATTTTCCTGAATAAGGATGATCTCGATCTCTTTGTGATACTTCCTCGACACGCACGACCCCTTATTTCAAACACTCCCACTTGAAGAACAAATTATGATAATAGTGTATAGAAAATATCCGCTTACACATTACTACATTCATATCCTTTCATGTGAATATAGGTATTTCTCCACTTCATCATCGAATCACATGTAGTTTTTCCTACAAAATACCCACATAGTCAATGAATTCCATAGCCGCAGACTTCACTTTTTTTCCTATGAATAATTGTGACATCAAAAAAAAAGTTTGAAATTTCATTCCCATTATAATTATGATTCAGGATCTTTCATACCATAGAATTTAGTGATACTCAAATTTACTCCCGTAAGATCACAGGTATGCCTCCATAGTGCCTGGATTTTCCAAATTAGTGACTCTTGAAAGTCAGAGAACTCTTTATCTTCTTCAATGAACCACCTCCGTGGTGGTTATCTAGAATTGAAAGGGGATTCTAATTTATCCACCCACACATTAAAACATTGAAACTGTTCTTGTATAACCATCATGAATAACTTAATTTCTTATTCATTGGTGTTACTCACCACATCCTTTTAATAATCCTTTTAGAAAAACTAAATAGATTGGAAAAAGGACCTCACACACTCCCTCATGTGTTTACACTCAAAAATAATTTTCTCTCTAGTGTTTCAGTCAATTTTGAATATTATAAAAATGTTACACTCTTGCCTTTTACCACTCATGTTGATTCCTATAACATTCTTACCAAATTATAAAAAATATAAGGTATCATTTGAATGTGTCAATCCTAAACTATAATTAAAATATAAAATTAAAAATGGACTCAAGATAAAAAAGCTGTGAAGAGGACGAAAATGGATGAATAATAATAATAAAGGGATGTAGAAATCAAAATGTTACAATTTTTGAGCCTTTAATTTTTTTTAATTTGGCAACTTTTTTTAATAAATATAGCAGCAAAAAATTGAATTTTTAATGTGTAAATGTAGGAGAAGAAAAAATTTATAGAATTAAATGGAATGAAATTGTTAGTTGCGTGGTTTTAAAACTAAAGAATTCATTGCAAAAATTGATCCTGATGTATCTCATGATATTTATCTTTGATTTTTATGATTTCAAATAGTGAATATAATGAGTTTATAAATAAAATTAATTACATGGTATAAAGACTAAATTATTAAAAAATGACATCCATTAGTGAAGAAAAAAATGGACAAGAATTAAAGTTGTCCTAATTCAAAGAGAAATAAAAATGGGAGATAGTATTAGAAAGAAGGAAGATAATTTCTTGTATGTTGGCTCTAATAAAAAATGCTACAGAGTGTAAGAAGCACTAGGAAGCATCCTAGGAACCTTGTACAATGTTTTTGTATGGAGAACCATGATCACCGCAAGAAAAACTAGTGAATATGGTGTGCAGATAGAGAAAATGAGACAGAAGGGGGAAATGGTCAAGGTAGAACCCAAAGAGATGTTTTGTCTAAAAACTATAACCACAAGATGACAAAAAATATGACAAATCCTTTGACAGGTAAAAATTTGCAAGAACACAATGGTTTAATGAAAAACTCATAATGAGAAAATTACCTTCATTCATGATGTCCAAAGAGTACAAGGAGGTGGCTATTTATAGCCAAAGATTGATACAAAAGTCTAATACCATGTTTCCTTTTGTATAAAGGGATAAATTTCATGTTTTACAGTTTTGGATCATGACCATGAATTTAAGAGACAAGTAGCACACACTTTTTTGTAAATTAATGACATCTAGACCACCACATTTGTCATTGAAGATTCTATAGTGGGGTGGGCATGAAATTTGTATCAATACATGGGTTGAGTCTTTAAATGATTTTTTGGGAAATAATTAATGAAATTGTAGGCCCAGATGATTCCCCCAAGAAATGGTGTTCGTCCTTCTCTTGGAATTACACTATTAACCCATTTATGTCCTCCTTCATTCCATTGGTCCGCTCAATTCTCATTGGGCCACCAATTCCTTTTAACATATCTTTGTAATAATACGCCTTCCACCCTCCTCATCAAGTCCCCCTTCAACCCCTCGATGCCCATTTTTTCGAGGATCCTCATCTATTTGGGGGTAAGAAGAAGGTGCAAGGCTAATGCATTTTAGGATTTGATCCCAAATGTATTGGTGTTTCATCGACAGAAGGCTGATTTATTATCATAGATGAATATATCAAGCATGGTGTTGGAAAGATGACTTTTAGAGAGATGGTAGAGGTGTATCAAGGTGTGGTTTTCATAAAGGTTTTTTATGATCTCAATTTTTAATCCATGTTCATGATTTATTGTGATTTCTCTGTAATCTCTTAATCATAGTGGGTATTTTCAAATTTTTATATGGTTTTTAATCCTCTACATATAAGGGTTTTCTCACATTAAAAATCGAACATGATGACTTATTTATTTTACCTTATATCACATCTATATTTTATTGGTTTTCTCTCAAAGTTTTTCAATAAAATGTTTTTTCTTTAGAACTGGAATCTCCTCTAACAAGTGGTATCCAAGGTGATGGTTCGGGATTACAATATCTAGTCATAATTTTGGATGTTTTCAAGAGGATCAATGTATCTTGAGTTAGGATAGGGTTTTGAAAACAAATAAGGTTGAGAGAGGTTTTTCAGGTCTTACTCATAATTGGTTTCTTCAAAATTTGTCATTGGTGAAGAAGAAATTCATAATGAAGAACATGGTGATGCGCTAGATTATTGGGAGTTTAATAAGAGGCAAGAAATTTATTTATGGGTGTTTCAAATCTCGTCACAAACACCATTATCGGGGAGAAAGATACTTTTGTTTCCATCCTTTTTTATAGGAAATTGAATATTTATATATGGGATACACTTCAATGTTAGGATTTTTTTATAGTAGGAAAAATAATGTTTCTGTTAGGAATCATAAAATTTCTACCTAAGATGATGGTTTGTGAAATTACAATAGGTTTTTTACCCAAATTATTCTGTTATATGGTATCTCTATTTATGTGAAAAATGGTGAGATTGATTGGATACAACTCATGGGTGTTTCCAAATATGAGATAAGATTGTTTTTTAATTTGAGAAATACTTTTTCCTATCACATAGATAAGGAATCATATGTTTCTCATGGAATGATATATCATTTAGATACATTTAGATGAGACAATTGATTGATTCTTAACATTTAAAATACATGGTAATTTTTATAATTATGATATAATATTTTATATATTATGTGTATTTGAAAAATGGTTTAGTGAAGGCCTTTAATGGGAAAAACGTTAATGGTGAAAAAAGAGGGACATGCGCAAGATGTAGTCCACAAAATTCAAGGGGAAAAGGGACAACACATTTGTGGTAGACCAAGAATCATGTTGATGAAGGAAAACATAAATTCAACTCTATATCTACAATTTGATGGGATACCACTTTTTTGTTTCCTGAATATTTCATCGACATTGAGTTGGTGCGAAGTAAAAGCAATGTGATCAATGATTGGGGTCATGTATTGAGAGTTTTTAAGACTACATTGATCTAGTGGAATATCCCAGTTAATGATCAATGGTACATCATTAGGATGAGATCATGAGAGGGGTGAGAAATTATTTGGATGTCATAAGGTAGTGCAAGGTTGATACATAGTAGGATATGATCACTGAGGTAGGGTTGTTTCATTTATAGAAGGGTAAAATTGTTCATAGATGGATATTTTGAGAATGGTGTTGGGAAGATGTTTTTTTGAGAGATGGGAGAGGAATATCAGGGCATGGTTTTCACATAGGTTTTTTTACAGTCACCATTTTAAATAAATTTTGAGAACTACATTGATTTATTTGTACTCTCTTATTCATTCCGGATATTTTGAAATTTACCCGCGGGTTTTTAATCCTCTGCGTTAGATGGTTTTTAAAAATTAAAAAACCTACGTACTGATTTTTTTATGCATTATATCACTTCAATATTTCATCAGGTTTCCCAAAAAAAATTTATCATGTGATTTTTGTCCCGATATCAAAAGTGTCCCCCCAAAATCCTGTCTTTTATCATATTATATCATGACCAACCTTCTCTTATGTTCCTAAACCTAAACCCACGATATCGTTCTATTACCCAAATGAATGATTAGTCAATAATCGTTTTCTGGTATTTCTCAATCCTCTATCCAAATGGGTTATAGATTATCTGTGCATATATAACCTAGGGATAATACACAATACACAAATGTGATAAATTAACCTTGTCCAATGTTCATGTTGACCTCAATTCCTTGACAGATAAAATGACAAATGAAGGGAATAATGAAAAAATTATGAATTCCTAATTCTAAAATGGTAAAAAAATCCTATAATTCAATGATAACCTCATGAATCAAATTGTTAGAAATATTTATATGTATAAAGCATAAGATTATAAAAATTGGTATTAAACACACATTTAAAAAAAATTCGTACCTTGGGTTTGGATCATTCACAAATGTAGAATATTTTTGTATCATTGTCATTAGTGAGATCTTATAACTCCATCAATGAAAAAAATCATTTTTTCCCTTTGATCCTTGATCCATAACACCATTATCATCCATTGAATTATCCATAATATTATATAAAGGAGATTATGGTATTGGTATATTGATCATATAATTTATTTACTTATATATTTATTAATCCACCTGCAATCCCTTCTTAATCAAACTGATGATCCGCATAAAGGATACCTCATGACTATGAAAATGTATGAATTCGGAACTCAATATTAGTCAGAGTTTTAACATCTGAGACACCGTATTGATGATATTATATTATTTCTAAAAAACATCAATAGAATTAAATATTATATTGAATATTTTTAATTTATCTATATCCTTGATATTTGAGCCTCAAAATCATACATGGACTCCATGCCTTACTTCATAAATTTTATTTAAATATTTCAAAGTGTTAAGCTGAAATTTTAGATTCATTACACTAACGGTATCAAAAAAATACCGCTAGTTGGTTCACACTATAAAATAGAGCATCAACATTACACATGCCAACAAAATAAACAACTATGGTCTCCCATGCACAACCCACAATCAATATACAATACAACAATCAATAAAAAAAATATGCAATGAAATAACATGATCAAAAAAATTTAGTTCCGAAAAAATTTATCATTCAAAAAAACTTTTAGTAACAAATTATAAAATGAAATAATATCCTAGAATCCTTTGATAATACACATTGAAAATATAAAATTGAAATCTTTATAAAAACCTTGATAATCTACTATTTTTTGTACCATCATTTAATCATAGAAATAAATTCACATATAAAATCCTTAAACATTTCATTTGAAAAATAATAAATTGATAATGAAAATGGAAAACACAAGTACCATTGGAATTCTATTGGGATATTAGTTATATAGAGAGGTCCATCATAAAAATCAATGTAAACCCAAAACCTTTGTTTATTATCGCATGAATTGAGAAAGATGGATCCTCATGAGCCAATAAATTCAATAAATATTTTCTATAATCCTTCCACAACCATATGTACAGTTTGGGTAACTAGGGTAAAATGAATCAATGGAAATGAATAAAGTATTATGAAATAATAAAATAGTGGAAATCTTTAATGGAAACGATGGATTTCATTGATGAAATCCACCTAATACACTACGGGATCCACCAGGTGAGTGAGGAGGCTGAAAGAAGATCATATTGGAATCCTATGTCCCACAAATTCAGAGAAAATATGGTGGTGGAGATAAAATTAAAAAGGGGAAAAAAGAAAACTCTTCATTTTAAGAAACCTCCCTAGAAAATTCATTGTGCACGTTCAATTATTATCAACAGATAAAATGAATCGGGGGGAGGGATGAATATTCTATTTTAAATTTTTAAGGAAATGACTACTAGAGTATATAAAATATTAAATAGAATTTATGGTGGTGTTTTTGAGTTATGATGAAGTAGAAATAAAAAATAAAAACACAAATATTAATAGCTGTTAGGATTACCAAGATTCTAGTCCACTCCTCAATCTATTAAACTTCTCGAGGAGACTGGTACCCACTAAGAACCTCAATTTTAATGGTTTGAGTACCTTATTACATGCACTTTATTTTCACAACCTGAATAAATAACCCAATCTTTTTAAATGAGAATGAAGCTTGCCTTTATCCATACTTTTGATTAGGAGTTAGAACCAAAAATTTGTTTTGGGTGGTATAATAACAATAGAAATGAAATACCTATTTTTTTGGGAATATCATAAAAAATAGAAGAAGAAATAAAAATAGAAATAAACAGCACATAAAGAATAAAAATACATAGAAAAGGAGATAATTAGAATATCAATGAATTTTAAGATCATTGTTCATTGATCACTTGAAGTAACAAATGTATACGATCAAATCCCTTGGAAATCATAATAGGAGTGAAAAAGTTATAGAAGATCATGAACAATCAAAATAAGAAATAATTTCAAAGATGTATTTCATGTTTTCTGAATCATTGAATTGGAAAATTGATATGTTTTAATCCTTGATGAGATCCCCTTGATCATTAATACCATGATCTTCAATGAGTGTGTTCATATCCAATATCAACATGGCAGTTTTTAGTACATAACAATATAAAAATATTACTATTAATAGTAGTTTGTTAAATCCCCAGTAAATAACATATCAGTCAATTCAGGATTCATATTTCTTAATGGAAAATTAAAATGAAACACATAATATTTTGATTAAATAATTTTTTTTAAAAATATAACTATAAAATAATTGAAAAAATATATAATCTTTTAGATTGTACATAGAGGGAATCTGTAGTGAAAACACTACATGTGATGAATTTTTTAACTACATATACAAATGAACATAAAATAATGTTACAATTATTTTTAAACAGTCTACAATTATATTTTTTCTGGAAATAATAATAATTCTATCAATGGAAATATTTTTGATAATGTCAATTTATATAATAAATAAAATATTAGAAACATAAAACTCGAACTAACAATCGATAAATAATGTTATTGTGGGTAACTCATGAACTACCGTCAGAAGAGTCCAATGGTGGTTGACTGTAAAAAATCCAATCAATGAAATATTACACATAAGAATAATATTTTTAAAATGAACAGATAACAAATTAGAAAAAATATAAATAATAATAAGAATAACTACATAAAATATTATTTATATAAAAATAGCAGAATAAGAACAATTAATAGATAAACTATTATTCAGATAAAAAATAAGAAAAAAAGATAGATTAAAATGAAACAAATATAAAAAATACAACAACTGATAAGTGTGAATAACTTCCATTGATTCTAAATGAGCTTATTCTATATATTTTTATATCAAAGGGAATATATAAATAGTGGGTGAAAATATATCCCACTGTTAATGTCAAATGGTCGGTAAATAATTAATCATCATGGATAAATTGTAGGTCCATCATTGACCGATAATTTAGTTCCAATAGTGGTTCATGAGGCATCGTTGGCATCCACTGGTGACTCGCCTGACTGTTAGGTACAATTGGGTCCCATCGAGCACCCAAATAGAGAAAAAAATGGTGACTAGAAAAACAATTCATTGAAATAAGAAAAAACAAGAATAACATATACGGAAATGAAAAAATATGAAGATGATGAAACTGGAAAACTCAAATAATGGTGTAAAAAGATAATTTGATTCAAATAACAACCGTAGAACTGAAGAAAAAATTGAACCAGAAGAAAAAGCATAGTCCAAGATGATCCAAAAATCACATGATGGATATTGGTGCACATATTTAGGAAAACTAAATGTAGATATTAGTTCACCTATAAAAATATGGATTATGGACATCATTGATCAGATGTCCAAGGAGGATGACTAAGAAATAAATAATAAGATGAAAAATATTCAAGAACATGAAGGAACAAGGTGCACGATGGCCACTGGTGCACAGACACCATCACACTGGAATAGAGGGAAAACATAAGAAGAAGATAATAAATGGAGAAGAATAAATAGTGTGGTAATTCGATATTGAAGCACAATATAGGAATGGGAGTGTTCAGGAGTTCGATTTAGATCGAGAAGAGAGTAAATCATAACTATATTCCGAGAAATAAAAATGAATGAAAAGTATTGCTTAAAAACTGAATCCCACGTCTAAATGTAAAATCTCAAAGAAAAGAGTATTTCAGTAAGGATGTGGTGTACCTCGGTTCAAATTGAAATAGAATATATACACATATGGTTTGTGAATTTTTCTATATATTTGAAATGTGAGCATGACCCATGGGCCTTTTACACGGGCCTGCACGCCTTTATTTGGCACTATGAACACCTGATATATGAGCCTCATTATGGGATATCTGTGTCTTGATGTCCCATGTGGTGTATACCCAATGGGTCCTCTATGTGGTTAAGATCAATCCACTTATCTCACATTGAAGTTGTAAACATTTTTATAAACAAAACTAAACTTAATGAAAAAATAATATCAAACTTTTAAGAATTATTAAAACTATAAATATAATACCTATAAAAATAAGTAATTAAAAAGTGATTAACAATTAAATTAATTTGATAATGTAAAACACATGAATAATATTTTATACATATTAAAACAAGTAATTAACAAAATTTTATTTTATTAAAACACATAAAAGTTTAATAGTTTTATTTAAAAAAGTTATAAAATAATAAGTGATTTTAATACATTTATATTGATAGTAATTTATCATAAAAAATGTTAATGTATATAAAATAAATTCAAATAATAACCATCACTCATTATTTAATGAAAGATCCCCCAACCCAATTTCCACTGTCCAAAATCACAGTGTGGCATGGCCTTCCCCGCAATAATGTGACACTCCACTCACGTGAACATACTCACTCATTTGGATCCATCATGGAATGACTTTCCTAGGGCATGGCGTGATGATCAATACCCCACAATGGAAGTCTAAAAATAAATCAATCACAAACCGAGATAACTACAAAACCTCAAAACATCTTAATTTAAAACATTTAAATGACATGGAGAATTTTAACTTTTAATAGTTCCCTGATGGTGTTAGGATAGATAATAAGGATTATATTTTTTTTTCTTATAGTGATTTTTGTTTGAGATAATATTTTCAGATATTCCAAAAAGTAAAAAAATATTTCTGAAATACTTTTGTGGAAAAATTATATTCCATTGTATTAGAATAATGGGAATGGAATTTTGTAAAAGGATGAGCACCTAACTATAAAGACAATTTCACTCTTGTTTTCATACAAGATACTTTATGATAAACTTACATCTTCATAAGGGTTGTTAATAAGGTGTTTTATGATAAATAACCTTCTTAGAAAATCCTTCAATGAAGGCACTTTCAGATAAATCACCTTAATAAAAACTCTTTTGAAGAAGTCACTATGTCGTAAAGTGCCCTCTCTTATTCATATTAGTTTTCTTTCAAGGTGAAATCTTTCGTAAATTATTTATATTTTTCAATATTATCATATATTATGTAAATATATATATATATATATATGTTAATATATATTATTATAAATTTATTAATAAAGTTTCTAAATAAGATTATATTTTTTGATTTATAATACATATATTAGTAGAATATATCCTAATATATATTATAAGAAAAATTCAAAAACGAAATGTTTTATGAAATGGATGTTACCTGTAAATAAAAAAATTAATAATTTGTATTTTAATTAAATTTCAATTTCAATTTTATTATTTGAAAATATTTCATGTAAATTTTTATCACTTGAAATTAATTATAAAACCTATTAATTTTTCTAATATAAAATATTATCCTATTATTGACTAACTAATTAATATCTATTTTTTCTAATCCAATAATATATCTATTACAAAATTTATAACTAAATAACAAATAATAAATTTTCAACAAATTCAATAATATATATATATTATAACATATTAATATAATAGTATGTTAATATATATATTATTATATTAGTTACAATGGATTGAAATATTAATATAATTATCAATAAATTAATTCATTCTATTTAATAATAATAAAATAATTAAAAAAATTTACAGAAGGCGTTGAATGATTCAAAACCATAAACGAATTCTATAAAGGGTGCTTTCTAGAAAAACGAATTCCCTTATAGAATTTTTATAATTCTTTATTTTTGGTTTTGTTTTATTTATATATAATTTCTGGATATTATTAATAAATTCATGATAATTATAATTTATTAAAGTCGTGAAAATAATAATAATGTTACTATTTATTAGTAATAATAATAAAATAATTATTAATAATAATTTAAATAATCTTATTATTAATGAATGTTATTTATTATTAATAATTATGTTGTAAAAATATTATGTTTTGATGAAACTATAATTTGTGCAATTGAAATCCTTTCTCTTCAATTATTTTTTTTGAAATTATTTTCATTTTCAATTATTTTTTATATGTTTAGTCAATGATTCAAATTTCATTTAGATTTTATTTATAATTTATAATGTATAATTTATAGTATTTCAAAGCCACATACATGAAACATTATTACATTTCAATTAGGTGCCTTTGGATGCCTAGAAAATATAAACTATAAGTAAAATTCAAATGAAATTTAATAGAAGGATTAAAAATATAAAAAATTGTGGAAAAAATAATAAATATAAAAAACAACTCTAATTTACATAAAAAAAATATTTGATTAAAAACATAAAATTTACACTTCAAAAAACACATATGCATAAAATATATAATGAATAAAATTTATGTGAAGATAAAACATTGAATTTAAAA
Organism: Viscum album; assembly: GCA_963277665.1. NCBI lineage: Eukaryota > Viridiplantae > Streptophyta > Magnoliopsida > Santalales > Viscaceae > Viscum > Viscum album. Next base: position 1,585,417,349 of record OY728151.1, on the reverse strand, counting down.
ATTTAAATTAATTTAAAATTAGAGGTACAAGAAATGAATAATTTTGGAAAATAAATTTAAATAATAAAATTTTGGTGAAAAATAATTTATAAGGACAAATGTAATGTTTATAAACAATAATATGTTGTGGGACTGAAATTATTTTTCATCAATTATTTAGAAGAAATTATTCTCATTTTCAAATACTTTTTATAATTTTAGTCAATGTTTCAAATTTAATTTAGATTGTATGTGGAATTTATAATTTATAGGATTTCAAATCACCTAATTGATACATTATTATGTATCAAGTTGGGAACATTTGATTCCTATAAAATATAAACTACGAGTATAGTATAAATGAAACATAAAAAATGGATTGAACATATAAAAAATATTTGAAACTCAAAAAACACATAAATATAAAAAAACAAAACCAATTTACATGAAATAAACATTATTAATTAAAAACATAACATTTTAAGATAAAAATATTTATACTTGTAAAATATAGAATAAATGAAATCTAAATGAAATTATAAAAATTAACTCTAAAAGTAAAAAATAATTGAATATAAAATTAATTAAAAAAAATTAATTAAAAAAACAAAAAATGTTTGGTGAAAAACTAATTTGTAAGTATAAATGTTTTATTTAGAAGATTTTTTTTGATATTGAAATTAGTTTTCGGAAATTATTTTAAATAAATTATTTTAATTGTAAATTACTTTTTATATATTCAATCAATGTTTCAAATTTAATTTAGACTGAATTTGTAATTTATAATATATATTCATTCAAATTACCTTCTTGAAACATTATTAAATTTCACGTTGGTGAATTTGGATTCCTATAAAGTATAAACTGTGAGAAAAATTGATATGAAAATTAAAACACAGATTCAATATGTAAAAAAATAGTTGAAAAAAAATTGATATAAAAGATAAAAAATAATTTACGAGACACAAATATTATTGATTAAAAATACAATATTTACATGTCTACACCACTGGTTTTACTTTTCTCCAAGGGTTCTCCTAGGTTTTATTTTTCCTAGGATTGGATTTTCTATGGAAATGAATCTTGTTATGGGTGATTCTTATAGGGATCTATCTCATCGAATTTTATTTTCCTATTATGTTTTAGTCATGATGGGTTTTGAGTATCCTACTAAGTAGAAATTTTTTTAAACCCTATGGATGCTTGGGGTGATAGGGATTTTAGGTGACATAGTTATTTCTTCCTGATCAATTGTGGTCCCATAGAAATTGCACGTCATGATGGCTTCATAGATTACCTACTTCATTGCTTAAGTCATGATTCATATGGGGTTATATCATGTTATGTTTTGAAAAAACATTTCATTGATGGATAAATAGAGAGATACAGTCCCTACCAAGAAGGAAGGGGATGTGTTTCTTTCACATCAAATGAAAATCTAGATCATCAAACAATTTATCACTAAAAGGACCTTCAATATGGGTGCTCTAAATAATAATTTAAAAAACATATGAAATATTTAATATAATGTGTCTATTAGAGATTTTGGAAAGGGATTCATAATCATTGAATTCATTAATGAAAGATATGAAACGAAAAATTTCAATGGAAGGTCATAGTCCATTGACAACCATATTATTCTAATGGAAGATCTTAAAGATGGGGGGATATAGAAAAACCATATTATGTAAAAACAATTCGTGAGAAGTGTTAAATGAATCCCATTAGTTATTAAAAAAGAGTTAGGATTTCATGATATCATATCCCTCATTATAGAATTCATGTATTGGGATCGATCAGATCCTATAAAATGGGTGCTGGTGGTGTGGATTAGAGTGTTGGTTGATGTATCACTTCCATTGATGTGGAGAATATTTTTTATCGATAAAGGAGTCAAACATGTGGATTTCCTCTGAATTCTAAAATCTTCCAATATTTTGTTTTGTTTTTGTGGGTATCATGGGAACCCTAAGAAATTTTGTGGTTCATAGAAGGAGGATGAATAGAAAAAAAATTGTAACAAAATATGGTCCCCATCATCATTAAAAATATACTGAAATATCCTTAATTCCCTAGTTTTAAAAACATAAGGATCGTGATAGAGTTACTAAGGCTGTGAATAATAAATTTCCTAAGAACCATAGTAACATTATTAGGCTGGGGCTGCGAGCTTCCTAAGATGATTTGTGTGAGGATGTATGAGTGGATGATGTAGTTTCTCCAACTAACAGGGCCAGTTTGTGAGATAATGGTAATAAAAGTGTTACACTAGGAAATATTCCTCTGGAAAACATGTTCCTACCAATATGTTCTTTTGTAATAGTGGATGGTATGATATTACCTCCCTAAAATCAATATCAATTTGGTTCAGATCTACCAAATAATGAGTCTACCGTAGTGCTTGATTCTCCCCAGAACTCTCCATGCTAGGGGAAGGCCCTATCATGTCATTAGTGGATTGTTTAAAAAGACATTGAGTATTGAAGTGAATAGTGAGAGTGGAGAGTGAGAATTCACTTGTATGAGCACATGTGTATTCAATGGTTCTAAAAGGGGAATGGTTGATCTATTAATTAATTAGATATATGATAAAAGACAAAATGTTTTTGGATATGGATCATACAATGACATTTTCGATATAGAGGCCGACATGATCCAGCCTCACATATCCCCATAAAAATCCTATTACAAAACTATCATGGGCTTTGTAATCCATGAGCAATTTGGATGTTATAATTTCATTGTGATTAAAGTTTCATGGAACAGATTTTTTTTTTCTGAAATCATATTAGAAATAAATGACATGGATTTCATTCCTAAAATATTTGGCTTCATTGTTTTCTTCAAATTCTCAAAAAAAGACCCTGTGGGGGGACTCGTCCTGCTTTTGAAGGATGATGTGAATGTGAGAGTTAAAAATTTATGTTTTAACCAAATTTGTGTGTTCATTCATCAATGTGATGCTCCATTGTGGGATTTCATGTGTTTTTAGTGTTTTTCCTCATAGAGGGAGAAATGGTAATCATGGAATTTGATCAAAATCTTTTGGGGGATTTTCCCCAGACCACTACTTATTAATGTGATTTCAATTATATTTTTTTCTATAATTTGAAGAACGGTGGAGCACATTGACCATATTCTTATATGTTATATTTACAGCATGAAACAGAGTTTTTAGGGATTTCAAATTTTGGATATTTGGGTAACCATTTTACATGGGTTCATGGGAATTCTGAACAATCTAGCCTTTTTGAATGGTTGGATAGATATTTTGGTCGACTAACTAGATCAGCTTATTCTATTCTTCCCAAGTGTCTCATTTCACCCCTAAATCATGTTATAGTTTTTACCCTATGACCAAATATTTGTACTTTGTTTATACGTATATTTGATGTATTGAATGTCAATAAAACTTCTTATTACATATTGGTTTCTTTTTTTCATGACTCTAATTTAATAATGTCCTAGAGTATACGTCAAATTAAAAATGTTATAGAATTTCCCCACTGTGATGAAAACCTTGATGTGCTATGATAATTTTCTCAAATAATGTTCAGCGGTTTGATAACATACTATGATGGGACACATAGTGCATATACTATCATGTTTGAGTACTCGTAAGTAGATGAGGATTCATCCCATGAATTTCCAACATGGTAATATCCATGATAGAAGGTAATGGTAGTAGAACTACACATGTGAATTTTTTATGCTTTGGTTCCATCAGATATTCATATCTAAGAGTGTGTTTCATGGTCCATAGACATTAAAATTATTATTTATTAATGTTAAAACATGCATAGTTTGATGTATTTTGTAAACCTTGATGATAAAAGTTCCTTGTGAAGTTGGATATGTTGAGTGCATCATGAGTGACATGTCACCAATGAGTAAAAAGAGGATGTATTTTTCCATTACATATTTATATAAGTTGACACTACTCCAAAATCCAAATTTATAGGTGGGTTTTTAGAGGCATTTTAGAAAATCATTGCTAATTTTTCATAATAATGTAGCGGTAGTTTTTAATAAACCACCTCTAAACCATTTATTTTTTCAAACACCCGACACTTATCCCCCAACCCACCCCCACCCCAACAACCCAAATCCATACACCCACCAATCCCAGAACTCACTATTCAACAAGCCCATGCCCTGTCGGTTCCTACCCACACCGCCCCTTGTTGATGGCCTCTGTTGGTCTTGACCTAACCACTCGCTGCCCCTCTCCACTATTCCCAACACTCATCAAAGATTTCAATGTATTCAAATTTGTTCTTCAACGATTTATTCTACTTTCTCAATGAAAATTGATTCTATAAGGGTGGTTTTATTTTTATGGTAAATTTAATCCCCATAAATTATACCCTTAGATATATTTCATATGTTTACATATTTTTCCAATAGTCAATGTTCATATGAACATACCTCCACAAACACTAACAGCGGGCTACAAACTTCATCATTGTTCTTGTATTCTTAGTATGTGAAACATTTTCAACATGGTAACCTTATTCATTATGTATTGTATTGAAACTTCTTAAGGATACAACTGAGAGACTTATCATATTAATCTTTCTAATATCCACTATTTAAATGTAGGAGAGTTTTTCATCTCTTTTAACACTCTATATATTAATAATTTTTTATTTTAGTTTTTATATAACCACTATAATAGAGTTATTTCTAAACTTTTTAATATTGTTGGCGGAGAAAATGTATGACCATGATTTGGGTTAAATATATAATGATATTTAGCTTATCTATCAATCATTTTGAGACATCATAGTTTTATGTACATTCTCTAAAAAGAATTATACTTCCATTCTCATGAAAATTTCTTATGAAGATTTTATTTTGGTGATTTCAAAAAATTTTTAATATCACATTAAACAGGAGACATTTTATTCAGATAATTTTTTTTTTATATTTACGGTGTATCTCTCATTATTCAAAATCTTACTTAATTTTTAACATCTAATACTCATGAATATTATTTTTCATTGATAACAATTTAACATTATCTATTACCCTTTTTACCATGAATTCTATTTGAGTAGTTTTACACTCTATATAGACTTTATAAAATTTCACTAATGAAGGAATACATGTCACATACAAGTCATATTTTAAATATATTTTTCATTTAATTTACATCCTTTATCAGTTTTTTGGGGGTTTCCCTAGGTTTTAGGGAGGAATAGATGACTATTCATGAATTGGGCCAAACCGTGAGCCCAATTTCAGAATAAAAAATAAATTTTGTAAATTTTATATCTTTTTAAATTTTCAACATTATTCATCCATTTAAATTCATACATGACCTCCCCTAACCTATTAACACCACCATGGTAATTTTGAGCTTTTATAAATCAATAACCATGGTTTATTTGGGTGTTTATCTAAGCGGTTGGGCCTCCCTGAAATCCCAATTCCTGTTTTGACAATAAATTTTTATTATGTTATAACGTATACAATATTTGGGATATTTCAGTGATTCCAAGTCTAACCCAAGACCAATTAACCCGGACGCACTTCTGAGCTCTCTCCCCCTTCTTTGGAGCTCTGGTTAATCGTGATTTGGTGCCGAACATCATACACTTCCTCAAATCGCCCAGATTCGAAGAGGTAAAGTATTTATTACATAACACTCTCAATTATAAAGATGTTTCCACAATTCCAGTTCCTAATTGACCTAATATATCATGTTAGAAGAGAACCTAAATTTTGGCTCTTTTAAATTTCAGCTGCTGGTGTTTTGGAGTGATTACTTCAAGATACTTCAAGTATATGAGCCCTTTTCTATCCTCTTCCAAACTACTTTGGGTTTCATTCTTTTTTAATAGGGTTTATTTGGTTATCATTGAGTTTCATAATGTCCAGAAACTAGTTTTTCGAACCTAGGGTTTAGAATTGGGCTTTCTTGGCTAATTGTTCTGGTTTTAGGTCCGGTTTCCTTCCTTGAGGTGCGGCGGTGGTGCGTTTGAGTTTTCACACAAAGGATTGAAGGGTTTCCTTGGTTTTGGTAGGTGATTCCATTGTGTGTTCAATTTTTGTGAATTATCTTACTGTGTTAATGGTACCTTAATGTTTATTTCACTTTAATGTTTTTGTAAAAATTGGTTTTAGTTGAATTTATTATGAAAATAAACTTTAAGTTCCAATTTTTGGTGAAATTGGGGTTTTTTCATTCAAATATTTGATTGGTTCATTTTGGGATGACCTATAAGTAATTATTTGATTTTAATGAACTGTAATAATACTGAAAATACTTTTTTGATGATTGTCCCATGTGTTTGTTGCTATGAAATTTGGTTTTAATGGTGTTTGTGAGACACATGAATTTCTAAGAGCTGTGTTGTGTAAAAATGGTGGTTTTACAATGATGTCACTTCTTGAACCATATGAGGCTTCCCTAAAAATGATTTGTTGTTTTAATTTAAATTTATTGGGATGCCCTTTATGTTTTGTTAATTCAAAAATGTTCACATAGTGTGCAATTGGTATTCTGAAGGTGTTTTGTTTTGTGCAAAACACTACGTGATTTTGAGGAATTGTTTTATTAAAAATCAAAGTGTTTTATTGTGTGTTTTAAGTGGTATATAAATGTGATAGATATTGTATTGGATGTGTGTGACCATTATTGGTGTTTTATTTGAATATGTATTTATGTTGCATGCTGAAATTGTATGAGCACAAAAGGGGAAGCCCGGGTACATAGGTGGGCAGATTTGTACTAGTACGGCTAGTGGACCAGATGGGTGTTGTCCCTGTTTCACCTAGAATTTGGAAAATGACAACTATAACTAAACTATGTGGATTATTATTGGAAACCACTTTGTTGTGGGTATGTTCCCTAATATTGGATCGTGAATGAGAGTGGATTTTACTGTGGTTGCTTTACACCGAGGTACGTGGTACGTTGGGCTCGAGACAACCTAGTGCTTAGTGGTGTTCCTGGTTTGTTGCTCACTGGATTTTTAGTATTTACAATTGTATTTGGGTGTTTTTTCCAGTACAGTACAGTATCTATCATTTCCATTTAGATATGTTAACAATCTGGAAATTCTAGTTTGAAAACTTTTTTTTAAATGAAAGTTTCATTTCATGGAATTTCATCGTCGTTTTTCATTACGAATTAAAACTGTTTGCTTCTTCACATTATATTACATGCACTTTGGAATAATTGGGTGGTATCCTATTGGGCTTATGATCACACCCTATTTACACCCCTTGGGTGTAAGTAGACTTTGTTATGCTTGACTCAGGTAAAGGGAAGGCTAAGGGTGATGTCGGTTCAGGGTGTTAGTCCCCATCGTTGGGGCAGAGTTGCGGAGAAGGCTTGCGGGGGATGACCCCCCTTGTCATGTGGAGTCCATGGGGCTGTCTTTATGTTGTCATTATTTGTTTTTAGACCGCTTTTAGTGTCTTTAAACATATGTATTCAGTTATGGTTTTTGTGTAAACATCATTTGGATTACATTTTTCAGATTCATTTTATTGATTGTTTTTAATATTTTATGCCTTCATATTCGGGTAAATCGTTACCAAAAAAAATAAATGATACCCGGGTACTTGTGCCAGCCCATGGGGATAGGGAACGCCCTTAGGGTCATGTCATGGGCTGGGTTTGGTGCTGGTTTTTGTGGCGACCAGATTCGGTTCGTGACAAAATGGTATCCGAGGAGGATCGCTCCTTGGGTCATGTTATTTGGGGAAGAGTCCGGATAGTCTGGAGCTAGGATTTTCCGGACATGACATTTCAGTCATGGGTAGTGTGCCTGGCCAACACACCGCATGATGGGATAAAATTCACCAGGGGAAGTATGGATTTATCTGAGTCCTTTGGTTTTCTTGGTTTAATGATGACTATGGGAAATGAAAAGAGAGTTGGGAGAAAAATCTCAGTGAGCTCACAGGGCCTAGAAAGCCATGTGGAGCTATGGATATTTCCCTAGACTACTCTCTGTGATAGCTAATTGATTAGGATATGGCTGCCAACCATATGTCCAAGTCACCCACTGAAACTAGTTTCCTCTCACATTTCCTTGTGTCTCTTTGTTTTGGAATCATGGAAACTTGGTTTTTTAAGCAAAAAAAAATGACTTCACATTAAGGAGTGTGAATATTTGTGAATTTATTTTCTAGTAAAGTGAAAATGGTTTTATTTTTTTTAATTCCTATAAATGAAATTTCATATTTATTTCAAAAGGGTCCATTATGTGTTTACACCCCTTTTGAATGTATGAACTATGTTAATTGGGGTTTTGAAAATATGTTTCTAGTGGAATTTTATTTAAACCCTGGAAAAGTGTTTTGGATTGAATTAAGTGTTCTAGAGTTTTTGTGTAGGGGTTGAAGATCGATTTTGGGTTTGGTGACTACTAAAAAAAATTATGAACTTTTAGAACCTTTTCATGAAATGGGAAGAGTTGAGTTCTTAATTAAATGGAGATTTATGGAATGGTGTTTTTCATGAAATTAGATTTGTTTTGAAATGGGATGAAATGATTTCAAATGATTGTGAAAGGCTTGAATATGTTCTTTTATTGAATTATGGATTCTTTTCTAAATTGGTTTTTGAGATGAAAAATTGGGTTTTGATATTGTGGTTATTGTTTTTGAGAAAGGGAAAGTGTGGTTAAAAGTTTGGATTTTAAAAAGAGGAAAGGTTTGATTTTTGTTAATTGGTGCTATAAAGGGTGACCACATGCATAGGTTTATTTGGGAATATGGATGGATATGAGGTGGGTTCCCAGTGTGTCATGTAAACATGCATGTGTGAGGATCATGAGATACTATTGGTAAATGCGCTACCCAGCAACGCTATTTTTTTAAATAATGTTTTTGAAGGAAAGTGTTGTGTTTTGATAATGTATGGTTGGAAGGTATGGATTACATGTTTTCCAGATTATTATTATGGGATGTTTCGAGTTCAATAACCCCTCTTGTTTGAACGGTGTTTTGGGTTTATGTTTCATTGATATGTTTGAATGAAGTGTTGGTCACTGGTTTCTTTTGAGTAAAAGTTTGGGAGGCCAATTTGGTGGCTTCCCTCATGTGTTCGGTTCAGGTTTGTGGTCTGTTGTGACCAAATAACCAGATTGGTTGGGTCCTTGGGTTTTCCTGGAGTCTTGGGTACGCCCCCATAAAGTGTTAATGTATGATTCATGTTTGGCCTATGGTGATTCACCGTTGGATGATCCTCCAGTTGATCAACATAAAGAATTTATTCTTGAGGTTTGGAGATTGAGTTTACCCCTCTCTTTTTCAATTATGTGGATCTCCTATAGTGGGAGAGTGTTTGTGGGAGGTTGAAATAGACCTTAGTTTCTTATGTTTCATAAGTTGTCGAAGGTCAATGATGTTCAGGGTTGTCAGTGTAGAATGATGTCTTCAAGGGACTCTAGGTCTTTCATCACTCTCATTGAAGCAAGTGTTCATGTTAGGCCACCAGTGTGCAAGATCTGGCCAAGAGTGGCTATTATGGACACTTTCTAGAATCATGTGTTGTTTGGGACTCAGTACGAGGTCCCTCTCCTTGTGTTTTATTTTATCCACAATGGTCATGTTCGGTGATGCCTTGCGATTTCATGTGTTCATTTGACTATAAGGGTGAAGATTGTGCAATCTTATGAGAGTCACTATTTTGTTGGATGTGTGTCTCCCTATAGGAAATTAGAAATCCTATGTTATAGAGGAATGTGTTTCTATATGTCCTTTCATTCTTCTGTTTAGCATCCGATGAAAAAAGGGGCGATGTATGTGAATCCTCTATGTTCTTGTTTTGGTAAAATGATGGGTTGGGGAAAAGCAGGTTTGAAGTGTGTCGTGTATCAATGAGACCATCTGAGATGACAGTGTATTTTTTTAGGAACTGGAAGAAGATGTTCAGTTTAGGGGTTTCCAAATCCTAACTACGAGGCCGAGGATACTTCAATCCATTAAACTCCAGCCATAGTCCCCAGAGATAAGCTGGTGCATAGTTAGGGGAAATCCTAGAGTCGTTCACACTTTTGGTTACGGTCATATCCTCAATATGAAAGATAAGAATAGTTTTATCCACTGGTGTCGATTTCTTGTTCCAATTTCTCACATTTGGTGGAAAGAGGTGTGAGTTCCTTGTTCCCATCTCATACCCTGAGTTGATTTTTCCCCTTTGGGTTCCCATGTGTTTTTGGAGAAAAGTTTAAAATTTGGGTTAGGTAGGTTGAAGTGCATAGTTTGTGTGCGGTTAACAGTAACCATGTGCCAACCCAGGGGACCGTGTGATAAGAGACAGTAGATACTGCATGTTCTATGCACTTCCATCATCCATGGCCAAGGAAATTATGTTGTTTTTTTGTTATCCCATACTATTTATTTAAGATGGTTGGGTTTTTTTTGGGGTATACACACAATGGGACTCATGTATGTTTCATTGTAATAATTCTGATATTAGTCTACCCCTAATGCTGGGACGTCGTTTCGAGGCCCCTGTTAGTGTCTTGATTTTGTCTTAAGGAAAGTTGTGTTTGTTATTATGGTGGGGAGACCCGTCATGGGTATCATGTGTGTTCTCTTGGAAAAGTAATAATGTTAGTTTACCCCTTATGATGGGGAGACCATTCGTTCCTTCCCAATTGTTATCCTTATTCTGTCATAGAAATTGAGTTGTCCCTGGTGGTGGGATGTCTGGATTGGGTCACCCCGTACTAGTGACTCAGTTTTCTCCTTGGTGTATTATAGGTATGAGGTAGTATCCTTCAAGTCTATCTATCCACAAATTTGTTACTTGGGTAAATTTGGGGTTGGAGAACACCCAATGGCTTTGTCTACGTAATGTTGTGGTAGCATTATTCGAGTTCGTTGTTCGTTTCAAGTGGATTGCTTGAGCGTCTTCTTGTAGTGTTTGTGGTGTTTTGTTTTGCGGTGTGTTTTGAATGTGTTTCACAATTTTAAGTAAGTGGGGTTATTTTTGGTTGGTGATAGTATTAACTTCCTTTGATTGATCAACTGGAGATGTTCGTCCTTTTTGAAGCGGGTGAAAACGTGGCAAGGAAGTCTGTCTTGGTCTATAATTTGGGCTTTGCTTTTGCATCTAGTCTTGTTGTGGCATTACGAGGGAAGAATTCATTATGGTGGGGAGAATTATCACATAAAAGACATATTTTAAAGGTATTTGTCATTTAATTTACATCCTTGCTTTTTTTGGGGGTTTCCCTATGTTTTAGGGAGGAATAGATGAGTATTCATGAATTGGGCCAAACCGTGAGCCCAATTTCAGATTAAAAAATAAATTTTTTATATTTTATAACCTTTTCATTTTTCAACATTTTTCATCCATTCAACATCCTACTTTAACTCCCCTAACATTTTAACACCACCAAGGTAATTTGGAGCTTTGAGAAATCCATAACCAGTGTTTATTTCAGTTTTTATCTAAGAGGTTGGGCCAGCCCTATAGCCCAATTCCTGTTTTAAAAATAACTTATGATTATGTTATAACATATTCAATATTTTGGATTTTTTGGTGATTTCAAGTCTCACCCAAGCCCAATTAACCCATCTGCGCGTCTGAGCTCTCTCCCCCTTCTTTGGAGCTCTGGTTAATCGCGATTTGGTGCCGAACTTCATAGGCTTCCTCAAATCGCCCATATTTAAAGAGGTAACGTATTTATTTCATAAATCTCTCAATTCTAAATATATTTCCTCAATTCTAGTTCCATATTGACCTAATATATCTTGTACTAACTAACACTAAATTTTGGCTCATTTAAATTTCAGCTACTGGTGTTTTGGAGTGATTACATCAAGATACTTCAAGTAAATGAGCCCTTTTCTTTAGTCTTCCAAACTACTTTGGGTTGTATTCTTTTTTCATAAGGTTTCCAGGGTTATAATTGTGTTTCATAATGTCAAAAAACTAGGTTTTATAACCTAGGGTTTAACATTGGGCTTTCTTGGCCAATTTTTCTGGTTTTAGGTCTGGATTACCTTCCTTGAGGTGCGTCGGTGGTGCGTTTGAGTTTTCGCACAAAGGATTCAAGGGTTTCCTTGGTTTTGGTAGGTGATTCCATTGTGTGTGCAATTTTTGTGAATTATCTTGCAATTTTCATGGTACCTTAATGTTTTTTTTCACTTTAATGTTTCTTTAAAAATTGGTTTCAGTTGCATTTATATTGCAAATGAATTTTAAGTTCCAATTTTTGGTGAAATTTGGGGTTTTTCATTCAAATATTTTATTGGTTCATTTTGGGCTGACCTATAAGTAATTAGTTGATTTTAATGAACTGTAATAGGACTGAAAATAATGTTTTGATGTTTGTCCCATGTGTTTGTTGCTGTGAAATTTTTTTTAATGGTGTTTGTGAAACACATGAATTTCTAAGAGCCGTGTTTTGTAAAAATGGAGGTTTTACAATGATGTCACTTCTTGAACCATATGAGGATTCCCAAAAAATGATTTGTTATTTTAATTTAAATTTATTGGTATTCCCTTTATGTTTTGGTAATTCAAAAATGGGCACATAGTGTGCAATTTTTGTTTTCAAGGTGTTTTGTTTTGTGCAATACACTACATGATTTTGAGGAATTGTTTTATTAAAAATCAAAGTGTTTTATTGTGTGTTTTATGTGGTATAAAAATTTGATAGATACTGTATTGATTGTGTGTGACCAGTAGTGGTGTTTTATTTTAAAATGTATTTATGTTGCATTCTGTAATTGTTTGAGAACAAAAGGGGAAGCCCGAGTACTTAGGTGGGAGGATTTGTACTAGTACGACTAGTGGACCAGATGGGTGTTTTCCTTGTTTCACCTAGCATTTGGATAATGGCAACTCTAACTAAACTATGTGGATGATTATTGGAAACCACTATATTGTGGGTATGTTCCCTACTAGTGGCTCGTTCATGAGAGTGGATTTTACTATGGTTGCTATACACCGAGGTACGAGGTACATAGGGCCCGAGACAACCTAGTGCTTAGGGGTGTTCCTGGTTTGTTGCCCACTGGATTTTTACTATTTACCATTGTATTTGGGTGTTTTTTTCGTTACATTACAGTATCTGTCATTTCCATTTAGATATGTTAACATTCTGGAAATTCTAGTTTGAAAAAAAAATTTAAATGAAAGTTGTATTTCATGGAATTTCATCGTCGTTTTTCTTTATGAATTAAAACTGTTTTCTTCATCACATTATATTGCATGCACATTGGAATCATTGGGTGGTATCCTATTTGTATTAGGCTCACACCCTACTTACACCCCTTGGGTGTAAGTAGACTTTGTTATTCTTGACTCAGGTAAAGGGGAGGCTAAGGGTGATGGCGGTTCAGCGTGTTAGTCCCCATCATTGGGGCGGAGTTGCGGAGAAGGCTTGCGAGTGATGACCCCCTTGTCATGTGGAGTCAATGGGGATTTCATTATGTTGTCATTATTTGTTTTTAGACCACTTTTATTGTCTTTAAACATATATATTCAGTTTTGGTTTTTCTGTAAACATCGTTTGGTTTACGTTTTTCAGATTCAGTTTATTGATTGTTTTTAATGTTTTATGCCTTCATATTCGGGTAAATTGTTCCCAAAAAAAAAATAAATGATACTCGGGAACTTGTGCCAGCCCATGGGGATATGGAACACCCTTCGGGTCATGTCATGGGATGGGTTTGGTGCCAGTTTTGGCGGCAACCAGATTCGGTTCGTGACAATACTTCAACAAAAAACACTCTCAAAGACTTAATCCTCAATAACTAGACTTGTATATTGTTCATTAATCCTGGAAATTTTCACTTATGAAATTGGAAATATTTATCTTTTTTATTCAAATATTTTTTGAGAATGGTATTGAATCCAACGATCTTACCCAATGAAATTTCCCTAGGATTCACATCCATTTCTAGGTAAGAATTTCCATCTCCAATTCCAATAATTAGTGCCAGTATGTATGAAACAACCTCAATGTGGACCATCTAATTTCAATCTTAAACCAGAGAGTTAAAATATCCATGTGATATACCATTTAATTAATTTTTATGTTCATCACAGCATGAACATGATTCAGTAGAGGAATCATAATAAATAGATTCAACTATACATTTATCACTCTTAATACCTTCACCAAGTGTCTATTACTCTATAATTAATAAAATTTTACATATATTTATTTCATATTTATTTTTCCCATTTTATAATTTAATAAATAAAAATATAATTTATATTTCATTAAGAAAATAGTTCAAATTTTTTTATACCAGTTAACTATTCTGCACCACTAATATTCACATTATCTATTTGGATAAAAATACAATATCATGAAAAATATACATCTAATAATAAGTGTGATTTTTTATAACATCACATGAAAATCCTAGTGGATCAGGTGTAGACACTTAAGTGGTCACTACTATGAAATCAGACAGTAGCGATGGTCTAATAAACCTGTGCTAATTTTTTTAATAATGTAATGGATGTTTATTAAAAACTACGGCTAAACCATATATTATTTTCCACTAGTATATGTGAAAATATTATTCGTACAATGGTGGATGAAATAAATTAAATAATGGTGGAGTTGGAAACTATCATTATTGAAGGTGAAAATGAAAGTGTAGAATTTTATCAATTCGTTTATCAACCACTTATGTCATTTGTCCAGTCATTCATTATCATTGTTTTGTATATTATATTTTTTTTATTGTGAATCTATTATAATTTTATTTTTTTTGGAATGATTATTTTTGAAATATATGTTTTTGAAATTATTTTATTTTATTAAATGAAAAAAATTCCAAGGAAGAAGCATTATACTGATTTCAGTCGACTCCCAGTCAACGTTCCATCAACCACATCGACAGATGGTGTTCCATCTGTCTCCCTCCCATCAACATGTGAGGCACCATATGCTTTCCCCTATAATGACTATCACACAGTCCATTATAATCCCATCATTAGCTCAGTCGATGCATTCCCAATTAGTAGACTTTGTTGTGAGGGAGCATGGCTCCACTCATAGTTCATCATTGGGATATTATAGGTTGACTATTATAGGTACAAATGTTAATATGGATTATTTATTTACACTTTCTTATACTACTAACTATTTTTTCATAAAATATAAAAACAACGCTACTGCGTAGAAAAATATAAAATGTTTAGATGTATGGAATCTAATCATAATAAATATTGTTTCCCCATTTGATTCATTTGGGATCACATCAAACAACAACATGTGATTTTTTCTCTAGATTCTAGGCCAGCTGTCGGCGGAGCCGGTTACCCTTCCCATCATGTATGATGATTGGAGGTATATGACTTAATCTTGGAAAATGATGTTTCTGATTCAAAAATAAAGGTAATTTTAATAAATTATGTTTTAATTGAATGTCATTATGTTATTGAATGCTAATATTTTAGAAATAAATCTTTGTGTATAGATGTTTTTCCACTTTACCATAGCAGATTTGTTAGCATAAAAGTGGAAATTGAAAATTTTGTTCAAGAAATGGAATGATTTTAAATGGGGAAGATGGAATGAAGTCAATGATACTTCGTTGAGCACCCAAAAAATGAATGGTAAGGTACCCAATGGGGTTACCTATAGAAAAATGGAATATTTTTAATGATGACCATCATGATGAGAAGAAAATAGTATTTAAATATATATTATTATACTAATCTCATTTCAAATTTATAAATTTATATGAAAATTAGATTATATTTCTTAAATTAATTTTAAATTTCATTTTATTTATTTCAGGATCATTCATGGAAGAATGCATTGAGTCGGCCTAAGAAAATCAACTATCACACTATAGGGTCAAAAAGTCATTCCAAAATCTGATCGACTCTAGTAACCTATTCAATAGTTTAAATATTTATTAGACAATATTATGTTTTTTATATATTAAATTGTTGATAAATATTTTTTTTAATTCATTCACAATGTTTATGCTACCACGAAACCCAAAAATATGTGTGGTTGGATGTTCATAAAAAATATGATGGTAGTTTTGTTAACGAGCCTACCAAAGAAGTAGTGGTATGAATTTGTTTTTCATTATAACAAATTATTATAAATTTTCACTGTTTTAATATATGTTTCTTATAATATTAATGATCATTTATTTATAGGTAAACATTAAAAAACAATGGTATTTCAACCCCGCGTAGTCCTACTCAGTCTCCCAGGATGACCTAGTTAGTAAAGTCCATGGGAAGGAGCATCCCAGTCGAGTGTGCAGGGTGGGTTTTGGGCCATTACTATATGGGTTCTTGGAAGGAAAATAGGGATTAAAGGTTCATATACTCATGGTTGTAGTAGCTCCCTACCCCAATATTCTAAAAGAAGTTTTCATTCTTTGCAAAACACAATTCTGTAATTGTTGGCTCAGATATCTATTTTGAAGAATGTGATGTTTTATTTATATCAGAAGATGGATAGATATTTCCATAGTGATTTTGAAGTAATGAATGGTGGTGAGTAGGTAAATCACACAACTAAAAAATCATTATTTTCACAAACTTTTATTGATTTTATTTTTAAACATAAATATGAAATATTTTTCAATTTTCAATATAGTTTTCTTACAGGTGCTAGCAGTAGGAAGTAGAGAAGGAGATGGAGAGGGTGACAAGAAGAGTTCATAATTTGGAAACTATTATTAGAGAGGGGTTTTTCATGTAAAATGAGTGTATTTTGTATCTTTTTCTTATATTTTAGATGGGATAGGGACAATGGGTTCCCAATATATGTGTTTTATAACCATGTGTCTATATGTTGTATTTCAACAGGCTATGGAGATTTAAATTTCATTATGATCATCTATGATGTTTAGTTTATTGCCTATATTTTACATATAGGTTGATCTAACTTTTATATTCTACTATTTTCCACTCGTTTTCCATGTTTCCATGCTAATTATGTTTATACTCGCAACTTTTTTGGCCTTGAATGCATGATTTTTTTTCTTATACAGATAACTGGTAAATTTATGGTGTCCTTAGTGGACCTGGTATCTATGGATCATATAATTTAGTAGAGGAACTAACCATTTTTGGTGGTCAGACATAGGGATAGTGAGTTAGGAACTCTTCTTCCATTCACTTTCTATTATTATAATATTGAGAACTACTTTCCTTCTTCTTGGTTAGGCAGGTATTTTACCATTTTCATTTTCTAGATATTTATCTATCTCATTCTGATGTATTTCCAAGAGATTAATACATGAATTCATTACACCACAGTGGTTTTATTTTATTATACCTTTTCACTATTTCATGGAGGTGAGTGTGTGTGTATGTGTATTCACGTACAATATGATAAAGCTCCGCCCTTCTGTGATATTCTTACTGTGTGCTTATCACTAGGCTATCACCTATTGGGGTTGAACATGTGGTGTCACTCTCAGCTCACTGGTATCCCTAGTAGGGCCCCTATAGTTCAAGTGATGACACAAAACCCAATGTTTTTATCCAATAGTGTAATCTCTATCTAACCCCATTCATTATAAGAAAGTCTATACCCTTATCCAAATGTCACATCACGCCTCAGTCTGACTGAACAAGGATCATTCTATGAAATTTCTCACCAAACAACGGTCCTATATAACTTGTACATAAAATTATTTCTCAAGCCTATAACATATTGGATAACCCATATCAATTTGATCACAATTTTGATGTGTTGGGTGATCTCCCTATTGAAGTATTTTTGTGCTCTATGTGTGCATGGACCAAATTTGTTGATCTTTGTCTTATTGTTCATGGATACGTCATGAGGATGTAATAGGGTAACACTAACTATGTAAATTATTTTTGGACAAGGCACATAGAGGAATCAATGATTTTTTCACGATCTCATAAAGGTATGGGATCAGTTTTGGAAGTCCCAGTAGTTTATATATTATTTACCCAATGTATAAATCCTTGTTAGCTTTAATCCGTGATTTTGGTAGTTTAGATCATTTATGGATACATTGGGTCATTTCTCTTTTGGTATCATCGGTTTTTTTCCTGTGTATCTTCCCTTTTAGGATTCAAAATTTTCTCATATATGGTTATTTATGGAGAGTTATCATGATATCTTATTTAGGTTGTAGGGATATATTATTGGAACATTTACACTTCATTTACAACCATTTGACACAAATATTTAATTGTAGGGAGACTTTTGATTATTGATTCATCTCATATTCATTAAAATTTAATCCTAGATATTATATTTATTTGTTAATATTCCATTTATTCTTATTCTGGTACATCTGTTTATTGAATTGTTATGTTGTTCTCGCTACAGGTTTTATGGCTACAGAATCTGCAACATGTTTTTTTGTAATTAACAATTTAGTAATGGATTAAACCACCAGTAGATGTAATTTTCATTTTCGGTGGTAGTTTAAATTTTTTCTATAATATGGTATTTTTTGGGGGAAGTCATTAAAACCACTGCTAAATATTGAAATATTTTATTTTTCAGCGGTTTTATCCATTTTAGTGGATTTTTTTGGGTGAAAACTTATGAATGTTGTGGAGGTTTTAAATCAACACTAAATTGACATTATTTTTTATAAGAAAAATGGATGGTAAAACCGAAAAAAACCCCTATGAATTACACTTTATATGATTCTTTATAGAGATGACAGATAAATATAATAAACCAATGCATGATGAATAATGAATCCAATTTTAGCGGCGATTTCATGAAACCATCAATGAATAATATATCAATGTTTTAAATTGCACTTATATAAAAAAACATATCTACATATGGATTTGTTTGTAGTGTGATATATTATGACTTTTATTAGAATCAAACTATAACATTAAATTACATGGTCATGGTTTAATGACTTGTCTCTTTCACAGAGTCAAAAAAAGACATATTGAGCATATAGGTTGGTGAAAGTGATGTGAAACCATCTTGATGAGATATTGTGACACATGGATTATATTACACAGTGAGCATTCATATGTGTTTGTCGATGTTGTGATGTTATGTTCTTTCTCTTGGGTGAAATGACACATTTCTAGATATTCATCTGTGACTTCAGGCATACCCACCTAATGTCAATGACAAAAATTCTTGAATTTCACACCCTAAGTGTCCCCATTGATCTTTATTAAATTCTATTTTAGTATAATTAATGGAATAAACATTACTCTCAATTCCAAGGAATAATTTTATTCAAGTTATATTGATTCCATAAACTAAATAAATATTTATTCGATGTGTTATGAATAAAATCTTCATTTTATTTATATAATATTTTAATAAATATTTATTTATGAATAAAATATTTATTTTAATGTTCAAATAATTCTAGAGGAGTTTGAATGGACCAAGACTGAGTCAAATGAGTAATATTAGTTAACAAGACCATTACATGATATTTTTTATTGCGCAAGTTATCGCGCTCCACAATATAATAATTATATATTTATTATTTCGTGGAATGTGTTTTATTAAAGGTAATAAATGTTATTTAGTGGCTAGTATGGAATTAATATATATTTTATCTTAAATCATAACTCTATAAATATATGGTTTTATCTATTGTGTAGAGCATCCAAAAATTGAGAATAAGGAATTTTTGTGCACAATGAATACTCTTTCAACTAATCCATCTCTCTCCCTCTCAAGAAAGAGAAGTGAAAGATATATTTCTACTATACCTAATAATGGAAGTTTAGTAATGAACAACTCAAGACACTTGAATTGTCATACTAGGGACTAGAGATAATGTGGTGTTTCTTGGAGATCATAGGAGTGCCTTTGGATCCCTGATAGATGGGATTTTAACCTTGTATGCTCATAACAAAATTAGGGTCATCTGAAAGGATCTTTTTGGATGATCAACATTTAATAATGAAGAAATTTCCTAAGCACATATATTTATTTCATCAAATATTAAATAACTTTTTTATAAATATAATTTGAAATATCATTGTTCTTGAATTAGATCAACAATTATTAAATGAAATTTTAATATAACACCCACCTATGGATGATTCCACTCTTCTTGGAAACAATAACCTGAATCAAAGCCGTCACATTAAAATTTATAATTATTTATTTGATAGTTGATCTATGCAAAATTAAGGTTATATTTTCATTTTAGGATATTCATTCATTAATCCAATTTTAATTAACATGTTATTGATATATTAATCATGTTTTTTCAATTTTTCAATTTATTAATTGTTTATGAAAAAATAAATAATGACCAAATATTCTATATAGAAGTTCCAAATCATTGGAAAGTAAAAATGTGTTACATGGTGTGTGGCAAGAGCACACACCATATAGCCATGTAGATTGTATCTATATGTGCCAAGAAATTAATTTCTTGTAGAGCAGTTCTTTCACATAATGTGTTGACTCGATCAACCATGGCACAAGAAAATGGGATAAAGGGTGTGTAGCTGACATGTACATGTCGTGTAGTTCAGCCAATATAACACACTGAAGCCTTAGGTGGATGAAATTCATATACAAAAACGGTGGAACATTCCATGTAGCTTGATTTACATGCGGTGTAGTCCCCTGTTAAAGGAAAAAATTTAAATTTTTATTAAACTTGAGAATTAATGATTTAAAACATTAATTTATTTATTGTCACTCCATTGTGGGATTAATAATTTAATAAAAGTATTATATAATTTTAAATGATCTGTTAATATATTGTATTTAATATGTCATTATTGGATTTTATGTTTAACTTCCCAAAATTCCATTAATGATTGGTATCTCTAAATTTTATTATATTATCATTAATATGAATGGGAATTAAATAATTATTATAAGAATGTTTATATTATATAATAAAAGGAATAATAAAAAAATGAATACTATCCAATTAATTTTTCATATTCATTGCATTATTGACCATTCATGATCTTGAATAAGACCTGGGTATGTATTTGATGTCTTAATTTAATGTATTTGGAAAGGATGAAGTTATATAAAATTAAATTAATAGTGGCCTATGAGTCATCCCTACCTCCATTATTATGTATGATCTATGGGTGAATTGTTATTTATATAATCCCCATTAACCAACCCTTTGGTTTCCCTCATCTCTGTGTAAATAATAAATATTTTTAATTATTGAATCATCCCATGGTGATGGAGTCAGTTCAAGATAGAAACATAATAATGCAAACATGGGTGATGCATATGTGGACATGTGGAATGTTTTAACTCCGAATAAGACTAGTAGTAGGAGTTATTTCCCCTAGATCAATGCTTGATTTAATGTGTGGTCATTAATTCAAAAATTAGATAAATCCTGTGAATGGGTCATTTAATTAATTTTTATTAATGTCTATGTGATTATTTATTTAATTGATAAAAGGCCATGATCACATAATTAAATTTATTAATGTTCAAAGAAAAAAATTAAATAAAATAATTAGGTGTAAAAGATTTATCCAACTATAATTATTAACTAAGAATCATCCGCAAAATTATTAAGAATATGTGTAAAGGAAAAATAAGATAAATTTTATGGATAAAAAATTAATATCCATCAATTAAATATTAAGTCATACTAAGCCTTCCATTAGTTGGTTGGTAATGAAACCCTAGAACTAAGTGCATCACATAGCCAATTTATAGACACATACATTTATCTAGGAGTTATCATGAGATTTTTGGAATTACATAACAAAAATAATTTTTATTTTAAAATCCAATGTTATTTTAATAAATATTTTGAGGCCAGTGATGAAGAAATCCATGTCAGAATTTCGTCATAGGGGAATCGGCTCAACAGATTAAGGAGCTACAAGTCCGTAGTTTGAAAGACCACCTACCTAATTACATTATATTGTTTTCAAGTACAATGTGTGGATCACTAAGAAATGTAATGGGGATCATTTTAACTAGAATGATACATCAACGAGATGTTTTGAGTTCAATGGTGAGGGCTATTGATACTTGATAAAATAGTGGTAGATTTAAAAAATAGATTAAAAACGTTTAATTAATTATATATCACATATTTGGTAATCATTCAAAGTTATAATAATTTGTTATTTTTAATTTTAGAATAAAATTAAAATTCATTAATCCACAAGATCCATACGATCAATACTGGAGAATGATATCCACATTATTGGCGGTAACTCCCAGTAGTGGTTTAGATTCATTTGTTTCATTTTATGCCATAAATAGAAATCTCACGCTCTAAAATCATCAATTCATGATCATCCTGCTAAAGAGGCGAGTGATAAAGATTTCATTTTCTATGAAAAACATTTGAGTGATGTGGTCTAAGTTTGATTTTTTATTATTTAATCATTTTCTACTGCACTATTGATGTCTCATGAAAACATGGATGTGTATAGCTTGATTGAGGGCCACTCTTGTCTTTACCAAGATAGATCTAGACAAGAACTATTTAATAATTACATGGAACTCTTTTAGATAAATCTTCTAGAGGGGTCCCTATCTATCCATCACATAGTAAATATCATTAGAAAAATTGTGCACTTAGAGGTTCTAGGATTAAAAATCTATGAAGAATTGAGTACCAACCTCATTTTGGCACCACTCATATACCTTCTCCTTCTTTGTTGTTAATTTTTATATGGGAAAAAATTAGAAGTCTCTATCTGATCTTCTTAGACTTCTTCACCAAGTGGATAAGGATATGAATAATGATAAACCTTTCGTACATATGGTGAACAAATAGAAATGGAAATAAAATACCATTACACCAAAATCATCTTCCCAAACTTCTAAGAAGAGGAAGATCAATTGAAAAGCAAGGGAGCATTACTTTTTCTATTTCAAATGTGGCAATAAGGGCTACTAGATGAAAAGATTCACTTTTCCAAAGAAGCAATTGGATTCTTCATGTGCATTTGTTGTCAAGTGCAATTTATCTATTTCTACAAATTGGGTATTATATATATCTTTTTTGGATCACATATTTATTCAAATAAAGGAACCATGTAGATTCAGAAATATTAACATGGAGAGGTAGATCATCAAGAATCCAATGAAGTTAAAATAACTAATGTAACTAATGGGAAAAATTACTTCATGTTTACAAATAGAATGATCATGGTTTTAATGTATTTTTATTATGTTCATTCAATTTCGAAATACATTATTTTATATCCCAACTTCATACATATGGATTTAGTTTAATATTTGGGAGTAAATTTTTCTTCTTTTTTAAGGATATAATTTTTTATAGTATGTAACATTTAAATAATTTTCATTACATGTTGGGTTACACGAACCAAATAATGGAAATCGATAATGAAGTTACTTCACATGACTAATACCAAACCCAACATTGAAATCACTGAGTAAGTCATGTAAATGTAAAGATCATGACTAAATTACATATAGATGGATTTTTTAATTCTTTAGAACTAAAAACTCTTGTTTTATTTCACATATGTTTTCAAGAATAAATAACCAAATCCCTATTTGGTGGGAAATATGAATGTGATAAAGAGATTATTTAATTTTCTCATACCAATGTTTGTGGACCATTCCCGATTGATATAAGGGGTGAGTAATCATACTTCATAACATTTATGGATGATTTTAGTAGATATGGATGTGTCTATTAATTGTGGTGTAAGTGAGATTATTTTGATAAATTAAAGTATTTCAATAATAATGTCAAGAACTAGTTTGGTTAGAATATTATGAAACTTCACTCAGACCATTATGTAAAATATCTTCATCAAGAATTTATTGATTATCTACGGGAGTTTTTTATTTTATCTAAACTAACTCTTATTTATACACCTCGGTAGAATGGTTTATGAAAAAAAGAGGAACCATACATTGTTGGTCATGGTGAGATCAATAATGAGTCATGTGATTCTTCCATTATCTTTTTGGGGATATACGTTACAAAAAATAGCGTACATACTAAACCATGTTCCAAATAAAGAAATAGATAGTATAAAAAACCAATTGTAGAATGGAATGAAACTTGTGTTGTCTTACATAAATGTGTGGGGTTGAGAAGAATATTTGAATGACTATTTAGGTATCAGGATTGCTCTCTAAGGAAAAATATGAATATTTATACCATATCTCAAAGAAATAATGGGATACTACATATAAAATACTTCATCAAAAAGGTTATGGTTGACAGAAATCCCCAATTTCTTGAGGAATATATTATCATTAAAAGAGACAGTGGAAGAGAGATAGAAATTAATGAACAGAATTTCATGCTATAGGAACTATTAATAAATATGTTTATAGGTCCTAAAACAATGGATATAGGTAATAGACACTATTTGGGGAACCATATATCCTATTGGTGTGGAAATAGGGCCAAAGCTATAGCCTGAGTTCCAACTATGGCTATAGGTCTATAGACACAATTCAAACCATGGTTATACATCTATAGACATGGTTCCTACCATAGAAGTAGAGTTATTGAAACGGTTTGGAACCATGGCTATTGGTAACTCCTTTGAAATATACAACCATGGTTTTCAATCATTGATTTAGATCTATATCAATAGTTTGAACCACAACTACAGACCGTTATCCATTGTTCCAAATCATTGCTACAACCCCTGATTTCAATAAAAAAATTCCATTGTCTACTACAATGGTAGTAAAATGTGGCTACATCTTCCAGTTTCCATAAGAAAAATTCAAAAGATCTACTTCACCTTCCTCACCCTGCAGCCTGCAGCTAAAACTCTGGAAAATCTCACTAAAATGACAATAAAAAGCGTACAATACTTACATGATGTTTAATGAGATTTTAGAAATAGAAGATTAACTAAACAAAAGTGAAAAGTGGGTAGTGAAGACAAACCCAATGAAGTGATATATAGAAAATTGGAGTCGGCATACATAACTAAAATGTCTGGTGTGCTACTTCTTCCTTCTCTTGGACCAGAGAAAACTTATTCAATGTTTAGTCATTCATTTTTTGTGTGGGGAGAAAACACATAGATTTGGTAGTAAAATTGGAAAACCTAGAAGCAGTAATATAACGAACACATAGAAAAACTAATACCATACATTGAAATCAAGATGGTCAATTGGTATATGTATGAGGTGACACAAATCCATTAGATGTTTAGGGATACAATAATTGGGTGGGAAATAGAATTTTGAAAATGTGCCACCTTTCCTCATGCGGTGCCAGTGATGGAAATTTTTGATGAACCCTTGTCTGCGGTGGAGTAGCCTAGAGAGAAGTGGATTCTTCAGTAATAGAGGTGTGGATGGGGGTGGGGGGAAGGAGGTCCAATACAAGCATCATGGGCTTGGAAACTCTTCCTGTTTCCAAAAATTTAAACTATTCATAGCCTCACCCAACTTCACAACTCCTCAAAACAAAATTCCTTAATTGAGAGTGGTACAAAAAGATACTGTACAAGTGTAGAACTATCCAAGCCATTCATACCAACACAATTCTGTTTCCTCAATTAATTCATTATATGATGCAAGTGATAAATTTCATCCATGACTGATGACAACAAGTCAACGGTAGTGAAATAGGGTATCCTTAATCATTACTACCTCATTAAGGAATCACTCCAATACTATCTTAACATGATCCACGAGATCCCAATGAAAGAATGAAAGTAACACCCTAATTCATAGAAGATAATCATAACAAAGGGGAAACCATGAGGCCTCGAACTCTGAGAACCAATGAAAAGATAAGCCATAGTCTTCATGAATTATTCATTCACCTCAAAAAATAACCCCAACCAGAAGATTATAACAAGAAAATATCCAATAAAAATGTAAGGCATCCTATAAAAAACATAGTGAATATATAAAAATTGAGAATATAGATCTAAACAACATTAATATCACCCACTGTAGGTGGAATTAGACTATGAGTGATGTGGTTCATCCTTTGTTTCCATTCTGATACATCCCATGCAGAGAGTTGAACTAGAAATTAGAAGAAATAGTTAGAGTATTATACATCTTCTAGTTTTAAGAATCATTGTCCATGTTATTAAATAGTGATAATTCATCTTTCACATTCTGTTTTTTTGGATAGTAAAATTTTCATGATTCTTCTATTTATAACCCTATTACCAAACATTATATTCATAAAACACATTGAAATTTTAACATTAGGGAAAACATATATTTCTTCGTTCCATTCATATTTCCTACAAGTCTTGGAAGTGGGGGGGGGGGGGGCTCTTGATACCTACATTTCTTTTTATTTTACTATTTCTTTACAAATGAAAATGTTAGTGAAAATAAAAAACCTTCCAACAAAATCATACTTCATGTGACATTGTTGTCTCAGTTAGGGTGAGATATTAGAAAATAATCCTCCATTATTAAACTCAATAGCCTACATGCACACACACATATTATTTCAAGTTTCCCTTTATTAATATAATTTTATAGGAATTATTTAGTGAATATTACATGCACCAGTTCAAATAGATCTATACTAAACATTCCTTGAATATAAATTAATATTTTTCTTTATGACTTCTAATAAATATTTTTGTGTACCCTCTAAATCTGACTTCTTATTTGAAGAATCGATCTCTTTCCCATGTTTTTTAATTCTAAAAACCTTCTCCTTCAATTGTGATTATAAATTATCAATTTGAGAAATATATAGGTGATGGATCATGGAAAATCTCCCTATGGAAATTATTTTGCCCCCATAGTTTTCCATTAGGTTCTGAGTATGTTAATCACCATCAAAAGATCTAAAATATCTCATAATAATGTTTTATAACTATATGATGAATACATTAATCAAAATAACATATGGAATATAGAACCAAATCCTAGTACTCTACTGGTATCTAGAATAAAATGCATTCATATATCCTAACTAACATATATCTAGTACATGTCATACTATCATTGCATAAATTAATAATAATAAAATATCCTATCACTCACTAACCAACATAAGATATCCAATTCATACCTTCTATGATATATAATCCATACTAAATTGAAAGGATTACCTATCCCAATTCATAAATTGGAATCTATCACACATTGTTTCATAATATCTATTTAAATTCCATAACTATTATAACATACTCATTTCCCTCTCATTAATTCTTATATATATATATATATACATACTATATTACATAACCCTTTTCATCTCAAGATAAATAACGATGTCCCAATATTAATGTCATCAATTCATTACTACTTCTATAGTGGTTACAACCTGAATGTATATTCCCAAAAGGATCTTTCACCTATGAATGTTAGTGATCCAATCAATAAACAAACCCCTCATCCCACCCCTGTGATAATTACTAATCCATTCCATATGTGACACTATTGGATTTTCCTCACTAGTATTTCCCTAATTGTTATTGTATTTTCTCAATGGAAAGATCATCTATCAGAAAATCAATTATTTCAAGATGATGTTGTTTATTCTATAAGGGGATTCAATTTCATGATATTTGAGGATTGACAATGATGAATAACTACAGTTAATTATATTTCTCACTCAATGGTAATCCCTCTGAAAACTATTACTTGATCACTTGAACATTTTACCTTGATATGAGTGTGGAAATCAAATACAACTGATGAAGGTTATCCATGTAGTTTAAAGAAATCTAATTACTTAAGTACTAGGTGATTAATTCTTTTTGGTAAGGTAGTCAATTTTATCTAGTTAATTTTCACTTTGATGTTAATAAATAATGTGTAAACATTTCAAGGATGGTAGTTTGTGTTTTATGAAAATAAAGTAAATATTTTCTTTGTGTTTTAGCTTTTTATGTGAATGCTCAGTTCATGTTTTCTCAAATTGAGGATATTTTCATCTCTAATGTTAAGGAAATTTCATATTGATTTGGATGAAATTTGATGTTGACAACATGAATGGATATTAATGTTATTCCCTATTAATGAAGACATGTTTTTAAAATAATGAAATGTTTATATATTTAAAATTAAATGGTTCGGCATAGGGAACCTACCTCAAACTCAAGGATTTATACTTTTGATGACCACAACAAGAATCTTAACTTTTTCCTTTAGGATGTATATGAATTTTCACATATATATGACACCTATCCCTTATGTACACATATTCATTGTCAAATATTCACAAGGGTTTCCTTATATATATGTATATACATTCATATACCCCGTTTCACTAAAACACATTTTCACTTTTCATATCTATATATAAGCACACCTTGACCCAATATATATATATTCATACTTCCATGATTGAATGTATATATAAATGGGGAACTTATATATGTAAATTCCTACCTATTCATACTCATGTAAGTCACTAGCACCAAATATGACTCAAATCCACCTCAATGAGATCCAACACACTCTAGAAGAAAATAGGGAAACCAAAAATCAAAAAGTCCTAATTAAAATTCGGTAAAAGAATAAAAATGGAAGAAACATTACATGAATTAGATATCGAAGTCACTGCCTTAGATGGTGGTGGATAGAACTGACCTCATCATAAGAAACCACATATCAGTAAATAATGTGAAAAGAAGTGAGATATAATGAATTCTTATATATATGTTATCATTGTGACAATTGTATATGATAAATGATACAAGAATCCATAAAAAATAATGATAATAGTATATTCAGATTTGATATGTACTTCCCAATACTGAATAACATAATTATTAATGATGGATTTTTGTTCAAAATAAATCCAATGTAATTAAATACTCACACCACAGTGTAATATTATGAATAATGAGAAATCATAAACCACAACATGATGAATTTTACTAAATTATGCCTTATACTTTGGTGCTTATTTATAATAATCTAACACTTTAACAAATGAATAATAGGTTTTATTAAAATAATTTAAAATCATTTTTAAATTATTCCAACTCTTTTGGATATTATTTTCATATAAAAATTCTCAAACATTAATATAAAACACCATACAAATTTTTATTTCATTTATATTCCCATTAATAAAAATAGTTAAAATTCATTTAAAATCACTAAAAAGTATAACAATATTACCATTCAATGGGTAATTAATAAAATATGAAATATTAGGTTTTCTAATATCTCTCATGGTCTAATAATGTGTCTTAAAACAATTCTTATAGACCTTCAATGCTTTTTCCCATATAATAATCTTGAATCCTTGTATTATTTCTTATAAATCAATTCCTTTTTAAATATTACAAGTTGAATTTTAATTAACATTAAAAGGAAGGAAAAATTTTGAGTGTGGGGTTCTCCCTTATATGAGATGTAGGAATTTTAATCCAATAAAAACATTTATAGGTACTATTTTGTATTTATATTTTAATTAAATCATAAATCCCTCCATATATTTGTTTTCATGTCCTTCCATAACTTCTAAGAATTAAAAAAAAACCCATGTAGAAATAGCTGTTATAGTCATTATAGTCAGTAGATTTTCTTTTTTAGTTTCATTATAAAATTCTAGATGACTATTATCTTTTTATATATTTTCAATTTAGTAATTAATCCCTCTTATGAAGATGGATTATTTCCCTAGTATTAAAGGGATTTATCTAGTAAGAAAATAGAAGGGTAATATTTGAATGACATATCAATACTCTCTAGGATATTATCATATTATATCTTAGTATACACCCAAATTGGATTTTCCATGAGTAATAAATATGTAAGTGTAGTAGAATATATTTATTAACTACAATTTTTGTTATAATTTAAAAATGGATTTTCTATTCTATATCTTAAATTACATATTTTGTTATAGTAATACAAAACATTTATATTAATAACAAAAATATTATCCAATAACAAATATAACATAATTGTGACATAAAATATTATATTTGAAAACAAAAACAAACATTATATATTTGTTATATTATTATTATGGATGTTTTTCCTTTACATTATTCTTTTCATCCTCATTGGTTAATTTATTAATTATAAATACCAATAAATCATCAAGTAGTACACTATAAGTGGAAATAATGGAGAACAGAATTTTAAGTGAAATCTATGTTTATGATCACAACTACATGAATCTGTCTAGATAGAATATATCATAATTTTATAAAAAAAATTATTATCATCCTAATCATTGAGAAACAACTCTGGTTTTATAATTTTATATATTATTTTCAGTACCATAATCCAACACAGGAAATTTCACATTGGATAATTGAATATAACTATATTTTTTGTTGGATTCACAAAAACATATACACAGTTTTTTTCTTTATAAGGAAAATTCTAAAAAAGGAAAAAATCAACAATATCAAAATAATAAAATAAACATCACAAAATGTGTGATGTGTTTCTCAACTGATTCAACATTGCACCCCTATGATCCTTATATTCTTTCAGATGTTGGATCCACTAACATATCGAGTAGATCAAATGGCATATACAATATTAATTATGTGGATTGAAAAAGGGAACATCTCCATTGCTAGATGAAATAGAACATGGTGAATGTAAATATCAATGTTCATCTCATGAGATAAGGATATTTGGGACCATAGGTAGTGGTTAAAGTATAATAGTTCACTGTTTCATCGACTTTCCCACCCATAGAATAGTTTCCTTGAAGAGGATCAATATCATTGATAAGGAAGGAAGACAACAACTTATTATTGAGATACAAATTCATTGTAAGGAACCCTGCTATAAAGAACCTATAGAATTATATGTGGAATTTTATAGAATTGATTTTGAACATTTAAGCATATTTTTGGAGGAAATGGATTGTGGATCATTGGTAGATATCATTACAATAAGGATGTGTATAACAGAACTAGTAATTTCATCAATTGCACAAAATCTTATGCATGGATTATTCATCTTGTATAGAGTTAGAAATATAGTTCCCATGGATATAAAACTTGAAAATTTTATTATGAATACTAATGGAGAGGAAAAGATAATATATTTTCATGTCGGTGATGGCCTGGAAAATTCCCTTAGAATGTCTTCCAATTTCATCGAAACTGTTATATACATGTATCTTGAATAGATTCAGAATGAAAAATATTCCTATCCAACTAAAATATGGAACATTGCTCTTACACTGTTTTAATTTTCTAAGGAGTGTTTCCATATATGGCCAGTATAAGACCTATTAATCTCATGCATATCATATTTGTTATAAAATATTACTTTGTTGTATGCTGGTGATTTTAAAATCTCATATGTTTATAGGTGTTAAATGTACAGGTGGTCAATGCACACAAACTTAGGGAATGATAAGGGTGTGAAAAAACAAATGTTCTATTTTCATGGACTGTATCATTATTTTGATTATTTAGAAGTCCAATTTAGCGATATAGAATATAACAAAATCAGAATGAAATAAAAATATAAGAAGAACAATAGGAAGCCTATATCTATAAGCTTCAGTTTCTATCGAGTGTAATGAGAAAAAAATGAAAACAATAATAATGATGAATGGATTAAAAAATTGATTATAGGAAGTATTATTAATATAAAATCCATGATATTGAAATAACCTAAATAATGAACACCCCAAAACCATTAAAATTCATTTATCCTATGTCTTCCCCTCCCTGGTTTGTCCCTTATCCAGCCGTCATTTAGATCACTATTGAGATGGAGAGTGATGAGGTGGGGAGGTGAAGGAAGAGGATATGAAGGCTATGTTAGTGGAAAAGAATGAGGTGGGGGATGTAAAGGTATAGGATATTGAGAATATTATAATTCACTAAATAAAATAAATACAGACACAGAATCATAAATTTCCCATGTAAGACAAATGAGTATCATAAAGAACAATTGTAAACTAATTATGTTAATTCAATAATTAATATGTTGTTTAAATGTTTATTTGAATGTTTATTTACTTACTAAAATTATAATATAAAATATATGGACTTCATGGTCTATATTTTTAAAAAAATATTACCATATAATCTCCATGAATTCAATAAAATAAACATATACACTCATATTTGAATGATGTAATTTAAAATAGATTCACTAAAACATTTAACAAAATAGAAACATAAAGTGAAAGGAATATCATTGAATTTGATTTTAATATATAAGTAAATGATAGATGAGATAAGTTTTTACATTCCATTGGTAACAATTTTCACTCTTTTCAAGTAGATATTTATTCTTACACTTATGGGTGGAAAAATTCATCCTCTATCATACACGTAAATCAATAATAATATGCATATAAAATAAAATTATACAATTTTATATTAATTAAAACCATTCATATGAAATATAAAATAACCGCATGTTTGAAATCTAATGTTAACTTGACTATTGTTCCTCCAGCTCCACCTTTCCCTACCTCCAAAAAAGAAAAATACATGAAAATAACACGAAGTGACCCAACACAATATGATCTTTTATAATATGTTTCTACCTATGACTTTGTAAATATATATTATATTTATTGATTAATATGCTATACCACTATAATAATAATGATATGTTTGTGTGTGTGTGTGCATAATGAGATGAATTCAGCTATATGTGCATATTGAGATTGGAGATGGGTATTACACTTAGAGAAATTATATAAGAAAAAATAAATATATTTTGATGTGTGGATAATTCAATAAAAAATTCTACTGCGACATTCCCTAGACCTAGATAAATGAACCTCAAGATAAAAGTAAAATATAATCAAACCAATCATCAATTCAAATCTTGAATATTGCAATTATTGAAAAACATGCCTCTGGAATTGAAAAAAACTACAATTGTTCCTTCCTAGAGCTCTATGTAGAAATGTAAAACTCACAGTTTGACTAATGCACTGCTTGAAAATTTAAAATTTCATGTCTACAACTAGAGAATGCACCTATAATTTGATTTTGGGGAACCTGGATTACTAAAATTTAGATGAATAAGGTACCATGATAGACCTGAACATTGCACTGAAATTTCAACTAAAAATATAGTAATTAAAAAATCATTGGGAATCCACTATTTAACTTGGTCACAATGTATTGGGAACTGATACTTTCTTATTATTCAATGTTTCATATTTACATTAATAGAACCATTCAATTAATCAAGCAAGATGAATAATAACGTTGTTCCTACGGAACATATTCTTCATGGGACGGCTAATATTATTCATAAACCGCAAATTATTGACTAACTAGAGAGAAAAAAACATTATGAACCCATTTTTAAGACAACATGGAAAATTAAATAACTGGCTAAAAATAATTTTTTAACTAAAAATTATAATTAAGAAATAATAATTGAAAGGAAATGTTACTGTATAGATATTTATAAATAAAAAATTAAATATAAAATATATATTTCTAGTAATGTCTTTCATTTTTATCAAATATTATATCATGAAATGATTTTCTTATATGGATCTTAATGGAATTGACAATAATTGTAGCAGGGGAAATTAAGATGAAATGAATATTAAAAAATATATAAAATAATTATTTAATCTAATTAAACTATATCTATTGATATATTGATTAAATACATGTGAAACATACAATAAAACCAATTTCACATTAAAAAAATTGTAGACAGTCATTGGTATTGAATATTATTTGAAGGCATGCATGATCAAAATCAGTATAGATAATAGTAAATATTCATAGACCATCCAGTTTCTTCTTGGATAAAATCAATCATCAGTAGGTTGGGTGAAAACTTTAGAGGTTGATCTAGTTTTAATATGAAAATATATGAAATTCGGTGTGGAAAAAAAATTTATGGGCAAATATAGAGTGAATGATTGTACAGAATAAGTCATATTGAAAACATATTGATATTATGATTCATGGTTATTAAACAAAAAAGATGAATCTAAAAATGAGTAGGAAAATAAAAATCCCTAGTTTTTTATTGTAATATTTTTTATCAATAGACTCATTTTTAGTAGGGGGAACCTTGAAAATTACCATCGATTGCAAAGGTATGGTTGAACTGTCACTGCAGATAGGTATGAATTTCATGGGAGAGAAGTTTCTGTGAAGGAGTATACCAAACAATATTTTATGAAAATTTAGGGGACAACTTGTGTTGATCCTACTCATGGAAGGTCTCACTTAGGTCAATGCACTGATTGGAGTTGAAATATATGATGAAGGTGGTGTAGGAGGAGAGGAACAAATGATGAAGGGATTCAGAGGGATTTCTTGATGGGGGGTCAAACTGAATGGAGAATCCTACGAGGATTGACCGAGTGAGAAAAAATCAGTCAGTGACGAGGGAGAAGGCTTTTATTGGAGGGATATGAGTCATCAAAATGGAGGAGATTGTGTGTGGGATATGATTCACAATGGAGAAATATTTTTTAAGGAGTTGTTTCCATGCAACACTTTTTCCCAATCGATTAATCCATTCTAAAGCCATGGTTTTCAATTCACTATGGCTATATCTTAACCTATATCCATGAGCCAATTAAACCATGGCTAAAGGTCATTTTTCTAATAGTTATCGTTTATTTCAAGGATCAATATACAAAACATTTGGCACATACAAAAATTACAAAATTCCCTATTGAAGAAGAAATTGTTTGAGAGACACAATTACTGAAAAGAAGTACTAAAGAGGTTAGAGAACCCAAATGGAATGGTTTTCTAGTCACAAAATATGATGACTCATTATTATATTATAATAATTATCCACTAAACTACAATTATGTAGTATGTTTAACACAAGATACCAATTGTAATGAAACCATGAATTTAGAAATGGATTCCATGTACCAAAACCAAGTATAGATTTTGGTAGACCCTCCATTATATGTAAACCCCATTTGTTGGAAGTGGTTATTCAAGTACAAACTATAAATGGAATGAAATTGCAGTACCTATAAGGAGTGATTGGTTGAAAAAGGGTTTAAATAATGTCATGGTGTTGAATATGAGAAATCCCTTTCACGAATTGAAATGCTATTATCCATCTAAATTTTAATTTCCATTGTGAAATTCCATGATTATGAGATTTGGAAAATGGATTTCAAAAGAACTTTCCATGACAGGAAACATATGGAAGATTTCTATATGATAGATCCTAAAGGGTTTGTGAATCCAATGAATTCCAACAAGGTATGTAAGTTGGAAAGGTCAATTTATGTATTAATGTAGGAACCCATGTCATGGAACATTAATTTTTAGGAGGCCATAATAGAATATGGATTCATAAAGAATGAATTTTGTAACTGAAAATAAATATATTATATCTTGATGCGGTGTGAGAGGTAAATATCTAATAATAATCTATTGTGATAATGCTACATCAGTGGCTCTTTAAAGATAGACAAGGTCACACCAACAAACAAAGTACATACTTCAGAATTATAATCTTTTGATTGATTTTTTGAGAGGTGAAGTTACATTGAGAAGTATTTCCACATAATACATCATGACGACTCCTTGAATAAATCCTTGAGTCAATATAAAAATTAATATCATGTGAGTTCTAGCGGACTGATGGTCCTCGGTAGTTGATTTTAGTCCAAGTGGAAGTTTGTTTTATTTTTTTCCCTGGACCAAATGACTTTAATTTTATTAATTATGTTTTTATTGTATTATATTTTAATAAAACATCGAATAACATATTTTTTTGTGATCTACAAGACTATAATTTAATAATATCCTATAATATACATTGCATTGATAACGTCGTAGAAGTTACCCACTATGATGAAATCCTTGATGTTCTATGATGATATTATAATATAATATTCTTCGGTTGGATAACATAATTTGATGGTACACATAGTACATAGACTGTCATGTGTGATTACTCATTAGAGGTTGAGGATTCTACTCATGAATTTTTCATATAGTAATCATCAAGACTAGAGATTATGAGAACAGACCCACTAGTAAGAATTTTACAAGTTTTGGTGTCATCAGATATTTCAATCTATGAGTGTTTGTGATGGTCCATATAATTTATGATTATTATTTTTGAATTTTACAACTCATGTACATAGATGTATTTTATAAACCATGACAATGACAGTTCCTGGATAAGTTGGATATGTTAGGTTCATCATGAGTTACATGTCATTAATTAGTAAGTCAAGGAAGGATTTGTACCTTACAGCTTTATTTAAGTTGATATATCGACCCTGTGATTGGAATAGATTTATTTCATTAAAATCCACAGTCATGGTTTAATTACATGTTTATTTTAGGTAGTCAATCAAATACATATCAAGACAATAGATTTGTGACACTGATGTACAACCTTCTTGATGAGATATTGTGACAATGGGATTATATTACAAAATGAGTATTAGTATTTGGTTTTCAACATTTTGACATTATGTTCTTTCTCTTGAGTTCATTGACCCATTGCTAGAGAGTAATACTGGTCTTTAGAGAATCCTTCCTAAGGCCAATGAGAAAGAATCCTCTAGGGTCACACACTTAGTGTTTCAATTTATATCGATTAAATTCGATTCGAGTTTAATTTAATGAATTATTATTATTCTTAGTTATGAGGAATAATTTTATTCGTGTTATATTGATTTAATTAATTTAATAAATATTTATTATCCAGGTTGTGAATATACTATTTATTTTTTATTAAATATTTTAATAAATATTTGGTCTTCATATTGTTGTATAATATTTATTTATGAATAAAATTTTTATTAAGCTGTTCAATAATTCTAGGGGAGTTTAAATGACTATGACCAAGTCCAATGAAAAGAATTAATTTAGAAGACTCTTATATAATAGTAGTTATTTTACAAGTTTTAATGCACCAAAAAATAATAATTATATGATTATTATGTGGAGTGGGGTTTAATAATAAAAATGGAGGATATTTAATGGATGGGATGCAATTAAATAATATTTTATGTTAAATAAAAACTCTATAAATATTGGGTTATTCATGTTATGTAGAGAATTAAAAATTTTAGAATATAGAATTGCTCCACACAATGAATTCACTCTCAACTACTCCTCTCTCCCAATAAAAATGTTTAGTGTAAGAGATATTTCTTCAAGACCGAAGAATAATCATTCAAGAAAGAACAATGTACGGTGTACAATTCACCACACTAGCACCCAATGATAGAGTGATGTTTCATGGAGATCATATGAGTAAATGTGGATCACCACTAGAGGGATTCTATCCTTGGATCCTTATAGTGAAATGAAGGTAATATGAATAGCACTTTACGGATGATCAAAATTCACCAAAAAAATGAAAAATTCTAAGATCATATAATTATTTATTAAAATATTAAATAAATTAATTATAAATTTTATGTGAATGATCCTTGCTCTTAACTTTGACAAATGATTATTAAAATAAATTTTAACATATCACCCAACACCACATAGTTACATTGCGCCTATAACAAAGACAACATCATACCACTCCCCAATCCTTATTGATACCTCACTAGAATCTGGGAAAATTAGGCTTGAATATATTTTCATATTTCAGTTTATTTGTGCTGTAGATAAGTAATTTTAATATGTTTTCTGCTCATTTTTGAATAAGGGGGAACATAACATCATAAAAAACATCCATCGATCAGCTTCCATGTTGAAATGTTGGAGTGGTGGAAAATTTCAAAAATGTGATTCAAAAATAGATTCTAACAAAATAAGTATGAATTGATCATATTCTCATACCCCTTCATATTATGTTTTATGCTCCATTTCAATTTTGGAAGAAGAATTGGATTCAAAAATTATAATTAAAGAACTTTATTTTCATATATGCACCCGTGAATCCAATATAAAAGCAAGAAATTTGATACACTATTATTTCGTTAAAAGGACTTTGTGGGGAGAGAAAGGAATTCCATATCATGCCTTACAAATTTTATGGGTATATATATTTCAGAAATTAAGGGGATCCATGATCATATCAATCTATTTTACTAGGATCTCTTTAGGATATGTGAATTGTTCTATCCACTAGATAATGAGGATTTCATTGACCCATTAATTACTAAAATTATGAATAAACATCTTTCAAAATATTTTTCTGATGATGAAATTTTTTTACTGAATAAATTTCTCCCAACCAATGTTCCTAGGATGCATGGGGAATATTAATTATTCTTTATGAAATATTTGAAAAATGTTGGAATAGAAATTGTAGAACTCAAGAAGGATATTTTGACAGGAAAATATAATTTTCATTCCCTTAATGAAATAATTATTATTCTTATTTTGAAAATTAAATACCCCACTTTTTTCTTGGACCATACGAAAATCAGTCTGTGAAATGTGAACTATAAAATCTTTTAAAATATATTGTTCAATTGTCTTTGGATTATGATTATTTCTGTTATCACTGAAAACCAAAGTGTTTTTTTTTCATCACAATAGAATATTATGGTGTTTAATGGTTATTTCTATAAGTGGTTATGTGAAAATTGGGTTTATACTCTAAATGGATTTATGTCATGATGGAATTAATTTCATTAGTTTCGTTTTATATTAATATGAATGGTGTAGCCTATTTAATATTTTCCCCCTTTAGGAGTATTTTTTAGGGTTACCCTCTCTCCCCATTTCTTTTTATTATATATTATGATGTTTTTTAAGATTTTATCATTGGTATCTAGGGATAATTTCATCCATGGGGTGAAGGTCTATCCAACGATCCCCCATATTACCCACCTTTTCTTTGGAGATGATAGCTTAATTTTTAAAGAGTTACATTGGAAGAATTCAGTTTTATTCACCATATTATTCATAAAAAATAGGTAGATTCTAGGAAATTTATTAACACCTCAAAATACGAGATCCCCTTTAGCTATTTAATTCCTCTTAGCAGGAATGATGAAATCCACAATGCTTCTTGGATCTAGGTGGTTGATAAATGAAAAAAACATAATGGGTTGCCTTATTAATTTGGGCCCAAAACATAGATGATTTCATTTAATATAGATAGGGTTCAAAATAAAATTAAATGATGGAATAGTAAAAGGGTCTCTAAGGTTGGTAAATTGATCCAAACCAAGTCATTATCCCAGTCAGTCCCCAACCATGTGATGTCCCTCTTCATGTTGCACTATTACTTCATTCAACAATTGCTTGAAAAAATGGAAAACTATTGGTGTTTATGAACAATGGAATAAATAATAACCCTGAGACGTTTTGGGATAAGATATATCTCAAAATTTCTTTCTATAGAATGAGATTTCATGATTTGTGCCCATTGAAGGATTCTTTACTCACCGAGCAAGAATGGGGGCTTTTGGAGCATCCCTTTTCCTTGTTCTTAGGTCCTCTGACCAAAATATTTCCCACACTCTTAATTCAGAGGTTCCTATATTGTACCATGAACTATTTTTCTATAGTGGAGTTTTTAGGTGTCTTATAATTTTCATGTTAAAGGAATGTATAGTCGGATTGGTGATGGTAGAAGTGTGGATATTTGGAATGAACCATTGATGGTGGATGGTGGTGGATATATGGTAAAATTGACAATTTTATAAGGCTATAGAAAATTTAATGGTTCGTTATTTTTTAATGAGAATGGAAACAACTAAAGTACTAAAACCATGAAAGAATGGTTTAATGAGTGATATTGAAACATTATTTTGAGTATTACAGTTGCATGGGAGATATCATCCATTCATAACTGCAGATGAATGACTTCCTCAAGGGAATATTAAGTGAAATATTGTTATTCTATGATGCTTGATACATTAGAGATGGGTTCAATAGAGACCTGAAAACCCCTCTATTGAATTTTGGTTCCTCCCATGTCTTGTTACTTTTGGTGGAAATCTTTCATCAATAACCTATCGCTTATGGTGTTCCCTACTTTCATCCATGCTTTTGATGATCAATAATTCCCAATCTATAGGTTGTCATCACTGTATTATTTTCATGATGTTTTTGGATGCCGAGGATTAATTGGTGTTTGACATTGGTGGAATGAGTGGGCTAGTTCATTTATGGTTTAAAATTAATTTTTTAGAGATTCTTATGAAGTGGTCTTCTTCACATTCATTGAATTTTGATAAAGTTTTGGGCCCAATGAAATGGTTGATTTGGGTTCATAGAAATGAATTTGTTTTTAATCATTAGATCAAACGAAACTTCTTTTTTGGGAAAATATTCTATCTCATGAATGACCACCTGCAATAATCATGATTCTTAGGCTACATGAAATGAATCGATGTATGGATCATCTTCTTTGTATTCACCCATTATCAAGATGATGAAGATTAATATTGATGCATTAGACGTTGATGGACCCTTCTCAGTTATGGTAGTGATCATTCAACATTATTGTTATTTAACGATTTCATATAGTCAAATTAATTTCTATGAGTATGGGGTCAACCAATTGTTGAAAAAAATGAACTCATTTATGGTATGAAATTTGATTTGGATAGAGGATGGAGTTTCATTATCATGTAATTAGACTGTCTGATGATTCTCCATTCCATTTCTTTCTCGGAGGCCGACCTTCCACTACTTGGTATGTTGGATGGGAAGATACCTTACTTATGTCTCTTTTCTCATTTTTCACCTTCTCGTTCATCAAAAAAGAAATTAATGAGGAAACTCACCATTTGGAAACCCATGGTATTTTAGGTGAATCATTTTCCTTATTTTTTGACTTCCCTTTGTCGATGAACTCTATTACGTTGCCTGATTATCGATCACCTTCTTAATGATTATTTTCCCTAAAAACATAATATTTATACATAAATATTTTATATATATATAATATAATATAATATAATAAATTAAATCTATTTTAAATTTATATAATTAAATAAAAAAATTAAAATTAATTGAATATAAAATGAATGTTAACAAATAATTGAAAAAAAATAAATGTACACACAATTTTTTTTTGTAAACAACTAATTTATATATACAAATTTTTTGTTTTGAAATAACAATATTTTGTGTGATTGGAATTATTTTTCACCACCATACATTTAATATCAACACGTCGTCATCTCAAACACTGTAAATATAATTCTAATATATCATTCATAAAATTTCACAACAATTAAAGATGATTTTCTCTGATTTTAACCATCAAACACCCATTTTTTGGGTATTAAATTTTTGAAAATAAATTTTTGGTCATCTCAAGAAAAAACACCTCATTTTTATGCACCTATAACGACAATAATTTTAAAATTAATCTATGATATTTTGTCTAATTTCACCGCAATCTGAGCTCATTTGATCATTTTCTCAATGTGGAACATAGTTTTAAAGACCATCATTTTCTAAGAAATCCTTATTTAGTTAGTTTTATCACATAAGTTCTTGGTTTAAAATTATTCTACTTTCACACATTAAAAATAATTATATGATATATTTCATAATATTTCACATTATTTGGAGATCATTTTTAATGGTTTCAATCGTCAAACACAGTTTTTTGCATTTTAAATTAATGAAACTATTTTTTTGTCATCATTGGATAACAAAAACTCTATTTCACATGCCACTGGTCCTATAATTCCAAAATGAATCTACATTTATTTTCTTGTGATTTATTTATCCAATCTCATTTGGAAGGAATTTACTATGTGGCTAACATTTTTAAATACATTCTTTTTCTAAGAACTCTTTATTTATTAATTTCAATAACAAATCATGTCATATAGACACACCATCTTCTCAAACCCGTCAAAAGTAATTCTAAGATAACTGTCATCATATTTCGCAAAAAATGAAAATCATTTTCTCTGAGTTTTACAATAAAAATCACATTTTGGCATTTTAAATAACTAAAACTATGTTTCCAGTCACCTTAGGAAAATAACACCTTAGTTTGATGTGTTTTCCGATCCTATAATTAAAAATTCAATATTTGGGTTTTGAAATGTGATTTCATAGTAATATGAGATCGTTCATCCAGTTTTCACTGAGTGGAATGGATTTTTAATGACCGCCATTTTCAACGAACATCTTATTTAGTTAGTTCTATGACAATGCTTGTCAGGTTGATGCCACATCCTCTATCAAATGTAAAAAGTAATTATAATATAGATTTCATAATATTTCACATCAATTTGAGATATTTTATAATAGTAATAACTATCACACACCTGTTTTTCTAATTTATATTACTGAAACAACATTATTAGTGACTGCGGGAAAACAAAAACATATTTTGATGCATCGTCAATTCCTATAATCCCAAAATAAATATAAGGTTGCCTTCATCTAATTTAACTTCAATATGATTTAATATATTCAAATTGTACATTGTGTTGCATGTTTTTAAAGACCATAATTCTATATGATGTCATTATATTGTCAATTTGAGCACATCACATATCAGATTGATGGGTCGTCTTCTCACACACAACTAAATTAACTCTAAGATAGATTCCATAATATTTCTCATAAATTGAAGATCTCTTCCTATGTGGTTAACTATCAAACACACATTTTAGAGTTTTAAATTAGTGAGAATGCATTTTCAGTCATCTTGGGAAACCGAAACATTGGTTTGACAAGCTGTCGTTTCCTATAATTCAAAAATATATCTATGGGTTTTCTGTTATTTTATAGAAGTACGAGCTCATTTGGCTAGTTTTCACTCTATAGTGCACATTTTTAAAGAACTTAATTTTCTAATAACTCTTTATTTATTCAGTTAGATCACATCACATATCATATTGAAGAA
Organism: Viscum album; assembly: GCA_963277665.1. Taxonomy (NCBI): domain Eukaryota; kingdom Viridiplantae; phylum Streptophyta; class Magnoliopsida; order Santalales; family Viscaceae; genus Viscum; species Viscum album. Next base: position 1,585,374,825 of record OY728151.1, on the reverse strand, counting down.
TAATCAACTAACACATTCCAGAAATAATTCTAAGATAGTTTTCATTACTTTTAAAATCAATTGGAGATCAGTTTCTATTGTTTTAATAGTCAAACATATTTTTAGAATTTTAAATTATTGAAATAATGTTTTAGTTCATCATCGCGAAACAACACCTCAGTTTGAGATGATGTTAGTTCCTGTAATTCAAGATTCAACCACAGTTGTTTTCTGTGATTTTAGATTAATCAGAGCTCATTTGGATGAATTGAACTCGGTGGATCATCTATTCAATGATTGTAATTTTCTAAGAACTCATTATTTAGTCATATCGAGTACATAACCAGTCAGACTGATGTGTCGTTAGCTCAAACATGTCAAAAATAATTCTAATATAAAATTAGTAATATTTAATATTAACTAGTGATCATTTTCTATGGTTTTAACCATCAAATTCTTGTTTTAGAATTATAAAATACTAAAACTGTTTTTTTGTCATCTTAGGAAAACGAGACCTCAATTTGATGCACTGATAGTTCCTATAATTCAAATATAAATCTACAGTTTTGTGGTGTAATTTGAAAATAATATGATCACATATTGTAGGTTTGAACTCTATGGTGAACATTTTTAATAACCATCATTTTCTAAAAACGTATTATTTAGTTAAATAGAGAACATTGCATGTCAGATTAAAACGTAGTACACTCAAACACATCTGATATAATTCTAATACATCTTTAAAATGATTTTACATAAATTTGAGATATCTTTCTATGGTTTTATCCAAAATTATGGTTCTTTTTTTTTAAATTTATGGAGCTTTTTCAGTCTTCTTGAGAAAACAATACATCATAATGACACACCATTTATTATTATAATTAAAAAATAAATCGATGGGTGTGTTAGTTTAATATCATTGTATTTAAAGATGATTTTTCATGTTTTCACTCTATGGGGAATGTTTTTAAAAACTGGAATTTTTTAAGAACTCTGTTTTTATTTAGTTTAAGCACATCACATGTTATATTGTCATCTCGCATACTCAAAAATATCAGATATAATTATAAGAAATATTTCATAATATTTCATTCCCATTGGAGATATTTTTCTAGGATTTTTCTATCAAACACACATTTTAGAATTTTTAATTAGTGAAACTGTATGTTCATTCATATTAGGAAAACAAAAACTCGGTATGATGAATGGCCGGTTCCTATAATTCAAAAATCAATCTATAATTTTTTTTCATATGATTCCACAACAATCCAAAATCATTTGTCTTGTTTTCCCCCTATAAAGCATGATTTTAAATACTATAATTTTCAATGAACTCATTATTTAGTCGATTTGAAAGAATTGCTTCTCGGATTGAGATTATGTCTACACCCACAAATGAAAAATAACTCTAAGATAACTTTCATAATATTTTACACTAAATGTAGATTTTTTTATGTTATTATCATGTAAATGGATGTTTTAGATTTTTAAATGAATAAAACTATGTTTTTAGTCCTCTCAAGAAAATGACACATCAGTCTGATGCACCATAATTCCAATAATTGAAAAGTCAATAAACAGTTTTTTTGTGATTTTTTCTCAATTTGAACTCATTTTCCAGGTTTTCACTCTATAAAGAATGTTTTTGAAGACCTTCATCTTCTATGAACTCTTTATTTTTTGAATTTGAGTCCATCAAATTTTGGATGTACACTCCATTTTCTTGCACAAATAATATATAATTATAAGTCTTCTTTAACATGATTTAACATCAATTAGAGATCATTCCCTATGACTCTAATCATCAAACACACGTGTAAACATTTTAAATTATAGAAACTCTGTTTTCATTCATCTTAGAAATATGACACCACATTTTGATGTACCGTCAATTCTAATAAATAAAAAATAAACCTATAGTTTCTATCATTTGATTTTACTATAATCTAAACTCATTTGAGTTGTTTTTACTCTATGAAGAATGTTTTTAAAGACCCTCATTTTCTATATACTCCATATTTCAATATTTAAAATCAATTAACAAATAATTTATTTCCAGAAAATTCTATAATATATATATTATTTATAATACAACGATATATTAATATATTAATATAATGAATATTAATAGATTAATATAATAATATGTTAATATATATTACAATATTTTTTACAGTGGAATGATATATTAATATATTTATTATAAAATAATTACATAATATTTAATAATAATAATATAATTAAAAATACTTCATAATAATGAAATGTGTAATATAATACTTAATACGAATTATGAAAATAAATTTTTCAGGATTAAAAGTCATATTTTTAAACAACAATTTTTGCACCATTTAATTAATTTTTTTATTATATGAGTAAAATTATTTTTATTTTTAATTACATATTATATGTATAGTATCTCTATAAAATTTAATTTAGATTTTATTTAAAGCATATATATATATTATTTTCTTGAAAATATTTTTTTTCAAAACAACCAATTTTTTTGGGATTGTAATTATTTTTCAAAAATTATTTTTACAAATTTATTTTCATTTGTAGTTATTTTTTATATGAGTGGAAAATGATTCAAATTTTTTTTATATTGTATTTATAGATTATATTTCATAGGATTTCAAATTCAAATACTTGAAATGTTCTTAAATTTAAATATAGTGACTTTGGATGCTTATAAAATATAAATAATCAGTACAATCTAAATGAATCCTAGAACATGGATTAAACATATAAAAAATTACTTAAAATTAAAATAACATAAATGATAAAAATAATAATAATTTAGATGAAACAATCTTTATTGATATAAAAGATAACATTTACACTTCTAAAAAATTAAACGCACAAAATCTAGAAAATTTAAAATATCTAAACATTATAAAATGAATGTAAAAAATAAAAATTAATTGAAAATAAATGGAATGAAAAAAATAATTAAAATAAACAAATTTAATCAAATAATGATTGGTGGAAAAATAAATTTATAAGTAAAAATGTTATTTTTTGAAACAAAAATATTATGGGTGAATGAAATTATTTTTCTTCAATTCCTTTAATGAATTAATTTTAAATTTTCAATAATTTTTTACATTTATTCAATGATTCAAATATTAATTATTATAATATTTATACTCTATATTTTATAGGCTTTCAAAGACACCTACATGAAATATTTTTACATTTCACATTGGTGACTTCCGAAACATAATAAATATTGATTATATCTACTATGCAAAAGAAACCTAGAACATTGAATAAACATATACAAAATAATTCAAAATATAAAAAATCAAAAATGTAACAAAAAAATCAATTTACATGACACAACCTTAATTAAAAAAAAATCATATTTACACTTCAAAACATTTTTATTCATAAAATATTGAGTAAATAAAATATAAATGAAATTGTATACATTGATTTTACAAATAAAATTTTATTGAAAAAATTAGTAATTTAAAAAATAATTTTTAAAAAATAACTTTTCACAAAAAAATGTATGCTGTAAAAAACTTTATAAGTACAAATCAAATGTTTTGAAATAATAATATTTTACGCAATTGAAATTATTTTTAAACAATTATTTTTATGAAATTATTCTCATTTTATGTTATTTTTTATATGTTTATTTAATGTTTCAAATTTTACTCATATTGTATTTGTACATTATATTTATTAGGCTTTAAAATTCACCTACATCAAACCATATTACGTTTCATGATGATGAATTGGATTCCAATAAAATATAAAATATAAGTACAATCTAAATGAAATTAATAACATGGATTAAAAATATAATAAATATCTGAAATCTAAAATAATTTCATAAATATAAAAGAAAAAATTTAATAACAGGATACAAACATTATTGATTAAAAAAATAATTTTTACAATTCAAAAAATTATTATTCATGACATATATTATAAATAATATCTAAATTAAATTTAAATCATCAATTGTATTAATAATAAATTAAAAGAAAATAAAATTAATGTCAAAAAATTTTTAAACAAGAAATTTTAATTTACACAAAAAATGTTTGCAGAAAATAGAATTTATAATATTTAAATAAAATATAAATTACTGTTCACACAATGACTGAACATCTATAAAATAAAAAAAACCATCAATAAAATAAATAAAAAATAACATAGTTGGCACAAACATTAGTTTTTTAAAATATAACGTTTAAAATTTAAAACACTTTTTTTCATAATTCTTATTAAGAATTATATCATTCATTACATTATTATGAGTTATTTTTTATTATTTTATTATTAATAAATATTATGTATTACATTATTTATAAATATATTAATATATCTTTCTGTTGAATATATTAACATAATATTATATTAATCCATTAATAAATTATTATATTAACCTATTAATATATTATTATAATAATTTACTAATATATCATTATATTATAAATAATATATATATTATTGAATTTTTAAAAAATATATTAATTCTTAATTAATTATTAATTTTCTAATAAATATTTATTACATTGGTGAAAATATATAACAATTAGTTAGTCAATAATATGTTAATATTTTATGTTAGCTATGTTAACAGTTTAGTATTTAATTTCAATTGAAAAATACACTAGTTCAAATAATTCAATTTGAAAATTCATAATATATTAAATATTTTATATAAGGGAAATTGAAATTGAAATTTAATATAAATATTAATTCATAATTTTTTATTTATATGTAACTTCAATTTGTTAAAACATTTAAATTTTAAAAATATTTTTTATCATATATATTAGGATTTAGTCCAATAATATATGTATTGCAATAATAAAAATATATTATTATACATAAAAATTATTAAAAAATTTATACTAATATATATTCACATATATATTAATGAAATATATAATAATATTTACAAATATAATAAAACATTATGAATGAGTTCAACTTAAAAAAAATTAATCTCAAGAAGTGTGGGCACATTATGACAAAGCGAATTCTTAAAAAGAGTTGTTAAGATGGAACATTATCCCAAAGAACCTTCTTAAAATGATTTTTAAGAAGTAAATTTATCATATAACACCTTCTTAACAACCCATTTGATGATGGAACTTTATCATAAAGTGACTTGTTTGAAAATAAGAGTGAAAGGTTCCTTATAGTTACTCATTCAACCTTCTCTAAAATCCCACACCCAGTGTTCCTATTGATTGGATAATTATTTCCCCACAACAATATTCTATGCATTTGTTTTATATTTTTAGATATGTTATATAATTTTCCATGTTCGAGAAATGTAATGATTATAAAAATAATTTTAATGGTTAATATTTGGAAGATATGTTCATTGGTAAAATATTAATTTCTTCAGATACCAATCCCCATCTATTATATTTTTTTTGGTATCTTCAAAATCTTGTTTTATGACATTTATTGAGGCAATGGGATGGAAAATATGGATTTGGTGGTGTTTTCAATGGAGGAAGAGTTGCATCTACACTCATTTTAGACATTATAAGAAGGATTTTGGCCCATTTATTTATATAAAAAAAATTTCAATGGATTTTGGGCCAGGTAAGTAGAAACATTATTATATAAATATATTGAATTAAAAAAATTATCATTGTAAATCACAAATTTTTAAATTTTAATTTTTATTACTAATAAAATTTCATTTTTTTCTAATATATTATTTTTCATTTTTCAACAAAATAATAGAAATTCTATGCATTAAAAAGGCTAGGAGTGAGACTATATTAATAGGTGCATTTAAACAGTGTTATTTTTATCATTAACAGTGGTTATAATCCATGGTAAATCTATTGGCATTAGGTATATACAACCACTACAATTATGGTTGCTATCTATTCTGAGAAATAGTTATCTCTATGTTTTCATATGGTATGAATTTACTAGGCACTTAAACCACTTTAAAAAAGCTTCAAATAAATTATAAGTGAAATCACCATATTATTAATATATAGATATATTATGGTTATTTTGAAACTGTGAAACACACCAACACTAAAACGTCATGCTCAGGTGTTTTTTCATGTCTTATATTCTTAACATTATACAAACATACAAACATACATTCATTATTACTTGCATATAAACATATATTTTTAAATAAGTATCTATTATGCATAAATGTACACACATAAAAATGTATAAATTTAAATATACATATACACATTTATATTTATATATTTTCTTAAATAACTATATCTATATATTTTTATTTTATTTATATAATATATGAATTTATATATATTTTTATATTATGTATTTACATATTTCATCTATCAAGTTTTATATACAACGTGTTTCTAAAATATATATTACATATATAATTTATTAATACATTTACATATCAAATTTATAAAATGTGAGTATATATAAAACTATTATAATCGTTTATTTTATATCTACTTTTTTGAGAGCAATTCTAGGGTTCTTCTTGGTTTTTTGGTTCCTATATATTCTTACATCAAGGGTATTCCTAGCTGACAATGGTGTTGATCGTGATATTTTATCATCAGTTCCTTTCCCACAACTTCCCCTCTCAACTGATCAGAGTGTGGTGAATGATAATGTTGTTAACCGTTGTCAAAAATGTTCCATGATAGAGGGGTAGAAAATTAAAATTCTCACTAATAAGAACTAGGATACATTCATACTATATTTGATGTCCTTAATCAGGATCAGAAAACTCATCTCCAATGGATGATTCACTATCAGTTCCCTAAATAATACATTCTAAAACATATGGAATTTAGACTAAGGAGTATCCAATATATAAGTGTATGGATACCGATTGATCATTGAATTTTTCAATGAAAAAGATAAATATAATATTCTAAAAGGGAGGCCTTGGTCTTTCATTTACCATCTTATTATTATGGGCGATATGAATATTGAGAATGTTATCTATAATTTCTATTTTTTTAATATCATTTCTATATTCACATCAATAAAATCCATTTTTGTGGGTGAACTGAAAACACTATGTAAGAAATTGGATGAAAAATTGTTCAATTAGTGGAATATGATCAGTTTGACACCATTCATTGGGGACCTATGGTTCGTATAAGGGTATTGATTAAAAAAATTTATCCCCACATTCATGGTATGTTCCTATTTATGGATGGATCAAACAATTTAAAATCTTTGAATATTAAAAGTTTTTAGTTTTTTTATTCTTTTGTGGTTACTTAGGGAATGTGGGGGAAGATATCACCAAAAAGACTGCATATTATGGTGGTAATATTTTTGGTATTGTGGCCCTTAGATTTGCACCAAGAATACAGGTGGTGTTTTTCTCTAGAATCCAAAATATAGAAAGAGATAGATAAATTTTCCAAATATTTCAATACTATATCTTCATAATACTAAAAAAAGTTATCATGATGGGGTAACATGATGACCCTACATATAAAAGGGTCCACCACCAAACAAATGATGGTGAAATCCAATGCTCTAGTGTCACATTAGATGACCCTAAAAACTCACAGATCCAATGGAATTGAATCAATGCAGAGAGACAATAAAAATCTTGGCGGAATCCGAAGGGAGGATCATCAGATATAAATTATAAATAATTTCATTTATTAAAAAATTACCTTTTTTGAAATCTTTCATCATTGATGGATTTGGAATAAGGTTTTCTTTTCATTATAGGAATCGTTTATAGATTCCCTCTAGTGACTATCCACTCGTGTTCCGCGAATCTCCATATGTCATCAAATGAATCTCCAGGTGGAATAAGGTAATATCATATAACTTGGGTTGCCTTCCTTTGATCTCTATGAGAACCACTTCAAAATCATTCTCCTTGATCTATCTTTAATTTAGTTTATTAAATGGAGAATTATTACTCTCCATTCTTCAAAGAGATCTTGGAGAAGAGATATCTCTAGGGATTAATAGGATTTTCAAAATCCATTGTGTACAACCCAAACAACAAAATTATCTCATCATAAAATAATATAATTAGGTTTATATATTTCTAATGATAGAAATAAATAATTTCACAAGTTCCCCTTATCATTTAAATATTTTTTTGTGGAACTCCATGTCAAATAAAAATAAAAATATTATTATTTCTCGACATGTGCGTAAAATGTGAATTAAATTAAATATTAGTTAATCAAATATTATTCAATTTTATTATTTCTCACTGGACCTAAGAAATATGTCCATTACTCCTCTATAATATTTATCATACCTTGAATAATGATTATATTTTTATTAAATAAATATCACTACATTATTCACCAATAAATAAATAAATATTATATTTACTAAATAGAAAATAAATATTTATATGACATCAATAATACATGGATAATTATTAAAACACATGTGAAAAAATATTTATTCAAAAAATTAAATAATAATATATTACTTCACTCATATTTTTGATGCACTTATTGTGTGCCCCTCTAGGCCTCTTTATCTGTGGCATTAGGCAAAGCAGCCTAAATTCTATGGTTAGTGTCTAGAAACATGTCGATGCTCCCATAGTGAATGAAGAAAATACTACAATGACATGATACCTCATACAAACCCATACTATGTAATATAAACCCTTTATCATGATATCTCTAATCAGTCTGGTTGCATGCAGGTGTCATCAACCTATGTGTACAATGTATCATTAATTGACTTCTCTGAAATTGATCTTTCCTATAAAACACCAAGGACATGGATTTATTTAGGCTATATCATTTCTGTTATAAGTCATGAATTATCGTCATCCATTAAAGAATAGAAGGGATAAATCCATTCTCACATTATTCATTAAAGCAATTCTACTCATGACACACCCAACATATCATACCTCACCGAGAACCTATGTCATCATGGTTTTTATCAATTCATAAATGTACAGGACATATAATATTTATTAATAATAATATTAAATTTTAATGATCAATACACAAATTTTTGGATAGGAATATCCAATGATACCTATAAATGTGGATTTTTTACGTGTGGGTGTCATCCTTATAATATCTGACAATGGATATTACCAAGGGCATACACTATTGGATGGTTCCTCAATGACCTATGAGTATCCTCAAATAATAGACTATTTCATTTTTGTCCCTCAAATGATATCATATGGCTATATAACATATATTCAAGAATAGTGTCCAAGCACATCAGATTTCTCTTCATAGTAGGGTGTTGTTATGAACTTTTAGTGCAACAGCCACTCTTACGACATTATTACATGCAATGTTACACAGAATAACTATCATGATGTGAAAATTGGTTTATTAATTTATAAAAAATCATAAATTACATAGAAGTTTGTTATAGGGTACAAACTCTAATAGACTCTTATTTTCACTTGATCCAACAACTAACATCCATCAGTCTGGAATATCTCACATGATTCTCAGGCTTGTGCTAAGATAGTAATTTATTAAATTGGTCTACCACATTCTTTATTATTGGTACTCTTCTTACTCTAACTTCTCCACTATACTAAAAATACCTCAAGGGTAGATACTTATAGACTATATTCTTATCACAACACAATGTTATTCGGTATTTAATACTAGGTACCACATCAAGATCCTCGATAGTGTTCCCCATCCAAATTAATTTCTTTACTGAATCAGAATATCCTATATACTTGGACTCTGTCGTAGAATCAGTGACAAATAAATGATTTGTTTCTAGCTCCGAACTCCTCCATTGATATAGAAACATACCCTAATTATGACTTTATATCATTCGGAACTATTTTAAAACAATCATTAGTATAACCGCTAATGAATAGATCCTCATCTCTTCCATACATTGGGAACATATTGTTAGTTTTTATCAAATACATAATGATATCCCTAATAGCAGACATATTTTTTTCTCCTGGGTCGTCTTGATATCTTCCTAACATGATCAATGCATAGTCAACATCAAGTATAGTAAATAGCATGGCATAAATGATTGATCTTATCATTGAATCATATGTGATCATACTCATTCTCTATTTCTCCTATTGTGTTTGAGGAAATATTTTCTTCAAAATATATAAACCATGTGAAACTATAACCAATCCCTTCTTGGATTGTTCCATACTAAATCTCTTTATTATATATTCAATATATGTACTTTTGAATTTTCCAAGAAGCCTCTTGGATCTAGTACAAATGATCACGATCCCTAGAATATATACTGCTTCACCTAAGTCCTCAATTGAGAAACACTAGTCTAACCAATCGTTAACAGACTATAAGATAGGTATGTCATTTCTAATAAGGAATATTTAATCAACATATACTTCTAGGATAATGACTGTATTCTCAAAAAACCTATTTTAATCACATGTATAAAAAGTTTTATTAATGAAACTGAATTATTTGATTTCTTCATCAAATTGAATGTTCCATGACATGTATGCCTCTTTATTTGGTACTCAGTTTAATGTATACCCAATAGTTTTTAATGAATATCAACAGAAGGATAACCGATGATTTGTGTGACTCATTATTGACCATAAATTTCCAATGTGGTTTGGTTCCAAATTTCATTTACATGGTTCCAGAGTGGTGTATGATGTTTATTGAGTTTAGATAGAATACCAAAGTCCCATAAAAATTCAAAAAACTCTTGGTCAATATAATCACCACCTATATCTTTTCGAAGATTCATTATCTTCATTCCATGTTGATTCTCTACTTAATTCATAAATTACATGAATTTCATAAAGGACATGGACTTATACATCATAAAGTAGATATATCCATATTTACTCAAGTCATCAGTAAAAGTTATGAAGTAATAATATACACCTCAAGCATCCACTAGAAAAGTTCCACACACATCAGTGTGTAACAATACTATAAGCATTGTGGCCCTTTCACACTTTCCACCAAATGGTGGATTGGTTTTTTTTAATTTTCTAAATAAGCACGAAATCTATTGTCAGTTTTTAGATCAGATTCATTTAAATAACCATCCTGATAGAGCTATGTCGAAGGCTTCACGTTCACATGTCCAAGACAATGATGCCAACGTTGGGTGTTATATGAGTGATATGAACAAGATTTTTTTATCCAAATTCCATTCAAGGTTTTCATAATTTAATACATAAATTCCATTATTTAAATGTTCCATAATATAACATTTGTTATCCTTATAAAAAAAATTATTTCCAAACATGAAATTAAAACCAGATGTATCTAGGCATGGTATAGAAATAATATTCTTGGAAATATTAGATACATAATAACAATATTTTAAAACCAAATTCATTATTTTTGGAAATGAAAGGTGGTAGTCACCAATGGATAGAGTATCCAAACATGATCAATTAGTGTCTCTCAGATCCACCAATCCTCTTGTGATTTTTTTGGAATATACGTGGTTCATGCATTTGGATATAGATTTGAGAATCAGAAAATTTATCTAATAACCAATGTGTATCTATTTAAATAGTACACTTGATAATGAACCCATGATTAGATTCCCCTTTCTTATAGGTGTAGTTCCTCATCTCTTGGCCTGGACTTCAACATGGAAAAAATACTACCTCCTTTTCCTTTCCCTTTCATTGTATCTTATTCATTATGGAAGGATAGTGATTTGGATATTTCGTCTTTTTTTGAGTCTTAGGACCCTTTTCCTCATTCTTCCTTTGCTTATTCACTATTTGGAAAATGGGTATATCATGCGCCATGTCATTATACACTTAGAAAATTAATGTATGGAGTTCTGAAAGAATCTTATAAATATTTCTCATATTTAAATTATCAAAAAAATTGGATAAGGTCTTGGGAAGTGATGATGGTATGAGATATGTATAAAAATTATCATGGAATTTAATCCCTAAGTTGTCCAAGTATTCAATATAGCCAATACTAATGAATATTTGAGGTCCTACTAGCAAAGTATCTCCATGAATAGTTGTAAACAAAGCATTAGAGATCTTTTACCTCTCTTTTATCACATTCTCTTAATAGTTATCTTGAAGGTGAGACATCATGCTATATGATTCCATTTCCTCATGTTTCTTTAAAAGCTCATTGTACATGTATTATAGAATAAAACATTGAACATCTGTGGAATCATTCAAATTATTCTCATTGTGTTTTAAATATTCATCACTAGTATAATTTCAAGGTGATTTAGGAAAAGGTTCTTCCAGTATATATATTTTCATTTCATGTAGAAGGATAACATATATTCACCTTTTCAACTCTTGGATTTTTTTGGGAGAATGTTTTTTCTCAAGTATGGATTGCAGTGATATGTTTAATGTCATTTTAATTCATTTTATAAAAGATAAGATATGTATTATTTTAGTAATTTATCTCATAAATTTTAAAAAACTAAATAAATATTGTATTTATTAATTTCACAATATTTTATTGAAACACAATATCCCTCACGTTTATCTTAGGAATATCTTGTTTCTTTGATATTCATGTGTAAATGATCCATATTCCCTTTCTTATTACCCCATCAATGGTTTCTCAAGAAACATGATTTGTTTTAGGTAGGAATTATAAATTCCAACTGCATTAATGCATTGTTCGTTGATCTTATGAGTGGACTCCCCAATCATAAAATCCATAGATGTTTTTCCAAAACCCTTGACACTCAGTTACACCAATCCCTAATTAGGTATTCAACACATGATGTGAACTATGTCAAGTCAACCCAAAAATTCAAGTATGCATTCCCTGCTAATTGAAAGCACACCATCTTTAGTTGGTCACACAATTTATACTATGGTTCGATTTTAACTAGGGTAGTGGAAGGCTATGCAAACATAATATATATTACTGAGGTATTTTATCATTTTGGGTGTAAATTGAAAATTATTTTCTTTATCACATTCTTGTTAATATTAAGATGGTTTACATAAGTGATTAACCGTATCATAGATAATATTTCATCACAATCAAGATTAATTTAGTTCTATCATGAATGATTATTAATTAATTAATTATGTCATCATGATAAAACATCCATAATGAATTAACCGCGATACTTGAGAGAGATAAAATAATAAAGTTGTATGATCATGAGATTTACAATAATTTAAATTATATAACAGGTCATAAACTAACCATTAACCTAGGGGAATGACACCTTGAACAAATTACGGTTCATGTTACAACTTCCCAACTACTCACCTATGTATCTCTCTTGGAATGGTTTTACCTCATCTCCAAACTTGAACATCATCCACTAGATTTGGAGCTACATCCTTTACACATGATTTCACTCACACATCGGTGAGGGGAAAGGGGGTTTACCAAAAATAATTCATAGGAACATAAAACCAAACACAATATGTTGAGAGAAGGAAATTAGGAAAACAATTTAATTTCATAATAAATTAAATGATACCAATCACATACAATGTTCAGGTCTATGATCAGGAACATCCACATGTATGAAACGAATTGAAAATATAGTAAAATTAGCGTTCAATTTATAATCATTCTTATTTATGATAAATCATGATAAAATAGATTAATTATCTTCTTTAATTAATCTTTTATTTTAACATAATTATCATCCACATATCCATTAGATTCAAGTCCATCATAAATTTTAAAAAATTAAAAAATTTCATTTTAAATCATCTGTGTACATAAACGTACTTTGAATGAAATATGGTTAATATTTATCCAATTTTACACAATATGTATTATTAATGTATATTACCTACTCTTGTGACATGTGTCATAGATGACATATCACATTCTTTCATGATATGTACATTACCTTAATGATTACCCAAATTACATGATTTTTTGGCCACTTGTTATTCTTTAATGTACATAAAGTAACAAATGTATTATGAATCATACATGATATTTAGATCTAATGAATATTCTGATGTTAATTTATCCTTTATATATATATATATATATATATTAAAAACCCATAAAATTTAGTGTCCTATCATCATAATGACATCAAAAATGAAAATGTTGATAAGTTTTTTATAGTATAACAAATAATTTTTTAACCTTCATAATTTTGTAAAAGTACAAGGACTGTGTAGGCAAGCTACACGACATGTACATGCCTCACCGTCTATTTGAGGCACACACCTAGGCACTCATCATGTAAATTGTACCTCATAAATGGTGTACATGACATTTCCAATCGGCTACATGGTGTGTGATCTTCATATAACATGGTCACTTGTAAGGTAGGTCATGTATGAAATAAATAGCCCATCTGTGTCTTAAGAGGACTACACACTATGCACATGGACTACATAGGGTGTACTCCCGCTGATTTTTCACCATGATAGCCCGGTCAACATGCAATGTAAGTTATTAAAGCACCGTGTGTCATAATGTAACATGATGTGAATTAATTAAAATTTAATTACTGTTGTATTGATCAAAATATCATGACTTGTAACTCTAGTTACATGACTTGTACTTATGTGTTATCTAGATTAAATCCTAGGAACATTTTAATTAGTTCTTCAATTTTATTTTGTTTATAATATTAATCGTATTGATTGGATCTATGAGAAATAGAGGAGGAAGATGTATATATCACAATTTTTATGAAAAGAATGATTAAAATTGAATATAAAACTAAATAAAAATGAATAAATCAATATATGTTCATTAAATAATTATAAATAATTATATGAATACTCTGATGCCAATTCTAGGTTCTGATCATATCGGAAGCATGTGATGGGTCATGCCCAACATTTCATTTTTTTCATTATTGTTGATAAATATGAAATCTACATGGTTATAAGTGTTGTATTCAATGTAATTTAATCAAATACGAAGTGAAATTGAAATAAAATAGAAGCTATAAGGGAGGATCGCCATATATTATTTAAAATTAATTAAATAAAATAAATAATTTCATTTTTTGGAATTCGTTCTTTTTTGATGGATCTGGAAATAGATCAGCATTGCACTTTTGTTTCCTGGTAGGAATCAACTGTAGATTCCCTATAACATTGATCAAAATGCGTCCCATGAATCTCCAAACGCTACCAATGGAATCATCAGGTGCTACCATGGCAGATCTATTCACTTGCATCTTGCTCCATTGATTTCCGTGAGAACTGCTTCCAAATCATTCCCATTGATATATATTTACTTGAGATGATTCTACGGAGGAATATCTATCTTCTTTTTTTGGGAGTGTTCTTGGAGAATAGTGCTCTATAGGGCAAGTGAGGATTATCCAAATCATTTTTTCACAATACAAACAAATGAATTGTCACTTAAGAAAATAATATAATTGGTTTATTTATTACTATGGTTATAAATAAATAATTTTACTAGTTCCCTTTATTATTTATCTAATCCCTTGCAGAACCCCATGTCAAATAATAACAATAATATAATTATTTATTTACATGTTCTTAACATATATAATTACATTAAATATTATTTAATCAATGATATTCAATATTATTATTTCTAACATTACATAAATATTTATTCTGTCATTCCTCCATAATATTTATCGAACCTTGAATAATGGATATTTATATATTAAATAAATATAAAATAATTATTTAAGAATAAATAATTAAATATTTTATTACTAAATAATAAATAAATACTTATATGTGATCAAACATACATGATAAATTATTAAACCATGTATGGGATGACCCAATATGACTTTTTCTCAATGGTATTATGTGAATCATCCTAAAGCCGAAGATTAGAATATATAAAAACACCATGGAACACATAGAGAAAGAAGTTAAAGCCGCAATGAAATGATAACTCATATGGATGATTTCTATGTAATTAATCCCATTATCATGATATCTCTAATCAACTAGGTTGCAAGTTGATTCCATTAAGCTATGTTCTCAATTTCTCATTAATCGACTTCTTGGAAATTAAAATTTCATATAGAACACCTTGGCCATATATTTATTTATACTATATCATTTCAATAAATGGTCTTGAGATATAAAATTATGATAAAGAATATAAGGGATAAATCCTTTCAAACATTATCCATTAATGAAATACTACTGATGATGCTCCCAATGTATCCTACCTCACTCCGAAAAAAATGTCATCCCAATTTTTTTTCAATACCTAAAAATACACGACTTATAATATTCAATAATAATAATCATAATTTCTAAGGATCAATAAACACATCAATATATTGGGACATCCAATGACACATATAAATAGAGATTTTCTATTGGAGGGTTTCGTTCTCATAATATCCTACACTAGATAATACCAAGGGTGGACACCATGAGAAGGTGCCTCCATTTCCAATGAGTCTCTACCCCTGGTATCCAATATCATTTGGGTCCCTTAAATGATATCATCGAGATATTTGAAAATATATTAAGTAATAGTATCATGGAACTTATGGGTTCTCATCATAGTAGGGATACCAACCCATTTTTGGAGATTCACTCCTCTCTTATTCATAATGTATATAAACATGTTGATAAAAATTAATCCAGATCAAATCTTATTAGACCCCCCAAACAACCCCCAACCCCAACGAGTGGGGATACCTATTCCATATTTTATTTATACAAGGATCTCATTTCCATCTTAGCGATAAGGAATAAACAACTTTTTGATGTGGAAGAGGAAACCAAGAAGGGACTATGGAGGTGATTTAAATATTGTGGAAAATAGTGGGTCCAAAAGATTCATCGAGGATTCATTAGTTTGTGAGAAATTCCCTAAATGGAGGAGAGTAACGGATGATAGATCAGTTGATGAAATCACAATGGCAGATGTTGGAAGTATTATGGTCTTGAAAACACACAATCAGTTCGGATGGTTTAGCGCCATTTCACTAAATGTTTCCTTGATACGGTTTTCCAATATAACCCTGTAATTGAATGTGAGGACATGTATTTTATCAAAATAAAAAAAATATATTTCATGTCTTCATTTTGGTTTCCCATCTTGTCTATTTGGGGGACCTTTTCTTCCATTAGTAAGAAGACATGGTTGTTAAAATATGCTTCTTCTCCCTAAACCACATTTCTACCACCATTCACCGGCCTAACACCCTGATAAGAACCTTTGTGGGTTTCTACCATTTACAGTATCAAAGAGAAAAATAGATATCTTGAATGTTTTTCTAAACATTGTGCTAATGAAGACTTGAGAAAAGGGTTCTGTCTTGGAATCTGATGTAGGATACCTTTGAATGGTCTTAATAACGTAAGATATGAAAATGAATGATGAGTAGAATTGGGAATCAAAAAATGTGAAACATCAAAAAACAATAGAGGATGATGTTTTGAGTTTAGAAGGTACTAAAGGAAGATTGAAAGTTTCTTAGTTCAGATAGGATCAAAATGACAAGGAGTAGCAAGAATAAAATTTGTATCATTTTAATGATTATTAAACAAAACCTAACATTGATCTCTTGGGGTTCAAGGTTTTCATAATATAGATGATTAAAGATAAGGATGTTTTATAAAACAGGAATTTTTTTGGACTTTTTATGAATGGTTTCACAATGTTTATATTTTATATAATCTTGTTATTTCAAATGTGAATAATTATGATACTTAGAAAAATGGAAATAATAGCATGCCCTACAATGCATTCCAAGAGATCAAAAATGAATATTACCCATTTTATATATTTCAAATTCCTAAATTCATAATTGTTGTCTATTTGGTTACATTATTCCTTAATCCTCTAGTACAAACTGATGTTTCAAACCTACTCTTGATTTTCATCATGTTTTGAGTTTATGTATAAACTTTGAAAAAATTAACAATCAAACAATATGTCCACTTGTTGAATGTTCTAATCAAGTATTCAAAGAAGAGATATAACATTTTAAATTTATTATAGGAATGATGATGCTAGATAGTTCATGATCTTTTCTTACGTGGGGGGAAATCTACAGTTCTCCTCCAATTTCTTAGAAATTGCCTCCAAGATATTCCTCTATCAGCATGTAACAACCCAAAATTTTATCAATGGAAACTCTCATATTATAATTTTTTCATATAGAGTAAATTACATAAAATAAAATAGGTAACACAATAAAACATTATAAATTATAAATGAATGAAATAAGGTATTTAATTAATTTAAGGAACCAATACCAATAAAATAGTAACTTGACCTTCAGAATATTAATATTACCCTTTTGAATAGTAAACTTGCCGATAGAGTAGCAACCACACCTCTGAATGTATAAATAATATTTAGGAATCATATAAGAGATAATATGATATAATTATATCATAGTAAAAATAAATAAAAATTATAAAAATTATTAAATAAGTGTTGGTATTTTTATAAAACATTTTTGTTTATTTACAATTTTATAAATAAAATAATTATAAATAGAAAATTTATTTTCATAAAATAAATTCATAAATTTAAATTTTTTTATTATGATTACAAGATAATTATCTGTGTCCTTAATTAATTTTTCAATTGTTATAAAATGAGTTATAATGTTAAAATATATATTTTCCTAGTAAATGATGATTTAAATTTATAATTAAATTTCTATAATTTATAAAATTATTTTACTAAAATGGATACCATCTTTTAACTCTACAATTTGAAAAATGAACTATTTTAATTTTTGGGATTTTTCTAAAAGACATGAATATTTAGTGAATAGTGAAATATGATAATTTACAATATAAGATAAATACAGGAATTATTGAGTAATATATGATATATGGATGATGTAATCCATCGTATGGAAATCTCCATCATTATTTTAATAAATTTATCAATAAGGATCAAACTATTCATTATCTTGAGAAATAATAATAAACTAATGAATAAAATAATGATAAAACACCCCTCTCTTCCCCTATAAATACCACCTCTCACCACCTCTTCTTATCACACCTCCAAAGACATAAATATTGTATATATTTTTCCTAGTCCCCTTTCTAACACCCTCTCCCATTTCCATGACCACATGGTGTCATCAAACTACAAAACCCTTTCCCCTAAGGAGGTTCTCGAGGAGGACAAATTCAAAATGTAAAAGCCTCTTTCTTTTTTGTTAAATTTTTTTATGTTTCATTTCTTTCTTATTCTATCATAAACATCCCTTTTACAATAGTAATGTTACCTAAAATAACATTTATTTAATAGAATTTTATCTTTAGTTGAATAATCAATTTTTAATCCTCTTCTCCTCTCCCTTTGGTTCTAAAAATGTGATCATCACCCGTGATTTTTCAATTTACCAGCATCGTGGACGATACGTGTTCACGTCCCATTAACTCCATCATGGGTTTTCATAATACCACTATAATGGTCAGTAAATATAGTAAAATGTATTTGGTAACCTTCTTTAGTTTCTATAAATAATATATATAAGCAATAATAAATAATGGACCAAAACTAGTTTGTGATGTTTTAAAAAACCCCCAAAACAATCTATATGATTATCACTAATGTTTTATCTAATGATTAAACCTCATAAAATTAAACCAAATGATATATATATCCATTTTAAAATATTAATTTTATTTAATTACATATTAATTTAATTCTGGGTAATTATAACAATTTTACACAAACATTCTTATTAATATAGGAGAGAAAGGATCATGAAATCCAAGAAATCGAGCCCTATTGAATGATGAAATTGAACTCTATAACTTATTGAAAATCCCATAAGTGAACTTCATTAAACTATAAAGAATAAAATTCATGTATAAATTGTTATATATATTTTAATTATAAAATTTAATTTCATTATCAACGATACGAAAGTGAAAAAATCACATGGATATAAGGTATGAGGTCAATCGAACCCAATTCCATTTCATTTGGTTTTCAATTTTCAGTCCATTTTTATTATTTATGTTTCATTAAGGATACATAAATATAATTTAATTATCCTTATCTTTAATATTTTACATATACATGTTTCAAATATTATTTTATGACAAATTCAATGATATTTTCAAAAGAAAACTTCTTTCCAAAAATAAACCTTTTACTTCTAAATTGGTTGTTTCTTCTTCACTCAAGATTGATGAATCTTATATGATATATGTTATTACCTAATTATTTAGGAAGCCCCAATGTTTATTCATTAATGTATGATTTATTCAATGAAACCCATTTATTTCCATGGGTTATTTTATGTCCAAGATTAATATATCTTTTATGTGGCATGCATAGTAATGTAAATGTTATGATGTGATAGGTGAGTTTAGAATTATATGGCACTCCACTGAATTGTGTAATGTTATTTTTTTCATGTGATAAATTGAGTAATGTGTGAACATGATTCTTTTTTATTTCACACCTATGTGTGGTAATTGACCACTAAGTCTTGTTTTATAATTTTTATGAATTGTCTCATTACATGCCTTTATTTAATGCTTCCTCTGATGATTATGATCTTATTCTTATCTTATGATGATGATTATTCTCACCCCGTGTTATATTGATTAATGTTATTATCTATCCCATTACTAGTATTTTATCTCACCCCTTTCTTGGATATATTTCTTAATGTTATTAATTTTTTTAAGGACAACACGAGGGCCATTAAGAAGATAGAGAAGAATGAATTAAATAAACTATTATGTTTTAAAATGTATGGTACTAATTTTCCCAAGACATAAAACATTTGGATCATAGTTTTGTAATGATTTTATTTTTTTGAAATAAAAATGTTGTAATAATCATATAAAAAATGTAGTGTTGGTATAGTTGGTATTATAGAGAAGTATAGTTACTTTGAGAATTTGGATTAGAGAACCTTAGTGAAAAACCTTAGTGAAATACTAAGTATAATTAAGAACCCAATAATAATTATTTTATAAAATTTTAAATATTTGTATCCCACAAGATATTCCTTTATAGATAATTGCAAAAAATAATAAATTATTTATTTAGGATTTTTTACATATGTTTTTTTCTACCATTTTTTGTTTTATAAAATGGAGGGAACTAAGAGATACTAGGCCCACAACCCATGTCAGTGACAATGCAGTTATTTCCCGAATGACATCCCCAATGCCTTGAGAGGTGGAGTTTAAAAATTTATGGTTATTATTACTGACTTATCTCAGGATTTTAATATTAACCTAATAAAATGTGGAATTTAACCTTCACCTATGAGGGATAAACTATCTATTATTTCTTTTATGTGGGAAAGACCATCACCGTTCTTTGGATCCTTAAGCCCACTCATCTCAGAATTGTGGGTCAACCCAATAGAGAATAACTTTTTTGTGATTCATTATTCTAAGATGGAGAAGGTGACTCTATCCATTTATCATCTATATGGAGAGTTCTATAAATGGTGTACATTGATTATTAACACCATGTAATGGGATAAAATTGAAGGGACGACGTCCGAAGACATTAATATAATCTTTCTTACCAAGTATTTCCCTTGAAATCATAATAAAAATATGCTGGTATAATTCATAGAGATGATGAAAAGGGAAGTTCAATATCTCACTTACTATTAAGAATATTTCAGAAGACTTCCGTGGTACGCCTCAGGTTTCGTTATCTATAATGATAGAAAATTTTATAGATTCATTAGTGGTTTAAAAATACATGTGTTAGAGGCTCATTATATCTGAGACATTCGGTGTTTTGAATAAGTGGTTCTATGTGCTCTCAAAATATAGATTGAGTTTGGATAATGGTCCCATGGATATGGAGATAAGAAACCCAATATGGAGTTTCAAGTTGTGGGGTCTAATGAGAAAGGTGGAAAGAAATACTGACCACACACTTGTGAAAAATGTTGAAAGAGGAGTCATGGAATCTACCTCAAATTGCAAAGGATAGTTTATAATTTTGGGATAAATGGCCACCATGATCATGAATTTAGAAGAGATATAATTAATTGTATCAATAATATAGAGTAAAGGCGATCACCACTAATGGTTCTATGATAAAACTGTAGGGATCAAGGGAAATGTTCAAGTCTATGCACTAAACCTCAAGTCCATGAGTGTAATCAACATCAGAAGCCACAAAATCCCAAGAATAAAGGGAAGGCTTATGCATCAATACTATTAAAGTGGATCAAGAAGATAATGTTCTACAAGGTACACTTCCTATTCACACATTATGGAAAAAACTCTTATTTGATCATGGTTCTAAACATTCCTTTATATCATTAAAATTTTCTAGAACAATTTAATTTAAGCACCAAAACCTTGATATATAGATATCTATAAAACCTCAATGTGGTGAAATAATTGAATACCACATGTTGGAATCTTCTCCATAAGGTTTATGTGGGTAGATTCATTAAGTGAATATCATTATACATCCCTTGATGGAATTTGATTCTATAACGTGAATGGATTGGAACTTTTTATATAGATCCCATATCAACTATTTGGAAAAGTAAATATCATTTAATATTTTTAACAATATCATGATCCTCGACAAATGTAAGGAAGACCATAAACACATATTGGATTATCTCTAAATGGTGTGGGTGTTGATTCCCTAGGAAGAAATGTAGCTCTTTCAAATGTTTATGTCAATGTAAGGAATCAATTTAGAAGAAATACCCATCGTGATGGAATATAGTGTTGAATTTCACAAACTATTACATAGACTTCCCTCGGATTTTTAGGTAGAGTTCTCAATAAAACGCATTCCCAGATCTACTAATTTCTCAATATTTTTCTACAAGATGGCCTTGATGGAATTATATTAGTTAAATATGAAGCTTCAAAAAAATCTGGAGATAGGGTTCATACACCCTAGTGCACATCATTGGGGTGCTCAAATGCTCTTCATCAAGAATAAATATGGATCAATTCAGATGTGTATCAATTATCCAGAACTCAACAAGATCACTAAAAAGAACTAGTGTCATATTCCAAGAATTGATGACTTGTTCGATCAACTATGAGATGATCAGTACTACTCAAAGTTGGATCTTCATTCATGATATCATCAGATAAATTTGAAGAAGGAGGATATTCATAAAACTACTTTCCACATAAGGTATGGGAAATATAATTATCTAGTGATGCCCATCAGACTTACTTTTTCCCCATCAATATTCATGGATTTCATGAATAGAGACTTCAGACATTACTGTAACAAATTTTTTGTAGTGATTATCAATAGAATTATAAACTAATACCTGAGAATGGAGGAATAAGAAGAACATATAAGGATTTTTTTGTAGCATTATGAAAAGAGATATTGAAATCCATGTTTAGAAAGTGGGATTTCTAGATGTAGCAGATCAGATTACTAGGAAATATGATAATAAGTGAGGGGATTTCTGTGGGCTCTTGAAAGACAATGGTGAATGTGGAATGGACAATAACATCTAGTGTCATGAAAATACGAATTTTTTCTTGGATTAGTAGGGTACTACAAATGTATTCTGAGAAATTTATAATGATTTTATAGCTCAAAAACTAAGATAACAAGGAAATGGGAAATTTATGTCTAGATGGAAGAGTTTGAGGAAATATTGATGTAGCTAAATAATTGGTTGATCACTACACCTTTTCTATCATTATCAACTAGTGGTGAATGATTTGTGATATAAATTGATTCTTAAAAGAATGTATTTGGTTGTGTACTAGTTAAAAATGATAAATTTATATCCTACACCTCATGGAAGTTGATGCTCCTTGATAAAGACCACATGAAGAAAGATCTAGAGCTACTATCCACAATTTTTTCCTTTGAAATATTGAGAAACTATCTCTTTGATGAGAATTGTGAAATATATACCGATTAAAAGAACCTAATGTATATATTCACACAAATGTATCTCAACATGTCTCAAATGAGATTTTTAGAGATATTCAATGACTATGACTTATCTATTCACTATTATCCAGGAAAGGTGAACAAGGAAGTAAATGATATTAGTAGAAAAGAACCTACTACTCTAACCATGATGTAGATTGAGAAAGACCCCACATTCATGGATACGACAAACATAGATTTGAAAATAATAATGGTAGGGAATAAATCATATCATGACCAAATAATTTACCAACCATATATCCAAGAGAAGTTTGAGGAGTCATAAAGAGGTGATCTGGAGCATCCAAAGTATTTTAAAGTAGCTAATTAAGGGATTTTGTAAGAGTTACATATCAATGATGTTTGTATGATTTTATTTGGAATAATGATTTGTGTGATTTCATCACATGAGATAAAGAAGGAGTTATTGGATAATTCCAATATCTCATATTTCTCTATCAATCTTGGAAGTACAAGGACATTATGTGATCACTAATAACACTTTAGATGGGACAAAATGAAAGATGATATTATGGATTATGTATTAAGATTCTTAATATTTAATCAAGATAATTAAGGGAGACAAATTTCCAATTTTATGATGAAAACACTCCCTTTACCCATGTGGAAATGGGAGAATGTTACTATGGACTTTGTCACTGGCCTTGAGAAAACCTCTGAAGTAAATAAGGTGACATGCGTTGTGGTGGATCATCTCACAAAGACTTCCTACTTTATTATTATTCTCAACGATCTCTCACTTGAAAAACATGATATGATATATGGGAATGAATTTGTAAGGTTTCATGGGGTTCAACTTTTAGTCATATTTGATCATGATCCATGGTTTCCATCCAAATTCTGGAGGAGTATTCAACAGGCATTGAGTAACAAATTTAATTTCATCATAGCTAATCACCCCAAAACTAATGTCCAATCTGATAGGACTATTATTATCCATGAAGTCATTTTAAAATCATGATCATTTGAAATAAAATATGGTTCGGATTAGCATATTCCATTTGTTGAGTTCTAATTAAATTAAAATCATCCTTTAGAGTTTTCAAATGGCTCCATATGAAGCGTTGAATGGAAAATAATATAAAACTTTATACTGCTGGGATGAAGTTGTAAAATGAATGCTACTTGAGATGGTCTTATGAAAAAGAGGACTTATAAGGTTCAAACCATCAAAAAACATATCAATTATACTCAGATTCGGAAAAAGTGCTATGAAGATAACCATAAAAGGGGGAAAGAGTTCAACATTAGAGGTAAATTCTTCATTTAAACATCACTGTGGATGAGAGTCATGTGATTTGGAAAGAAAGTGAAGCTATGACCTAGATACATTGGACCCTTTGAGATCCATGATCGCATATGAGAAATGACCTATCATCTTTCACATCCACCAAGTATGGCTCAAATTCATGATGCATTCCATGTATTTCTACCGAGGAAGTACATACCTGACCCCTCATATGTACTGAACATAGACGTGGTACAACTAAATGATGATCTCTCTTACGAGGTGAAATCGATAATCATTTTGGACTAGAGAGATGAGGTTCTACGTAATAAGACAAATCATCTTGTCAAAGTGTTTTTTAGGAACCATAAGTATGAACAAGTGACTTGGGAATCATAGGAGGTGATGAAGTAGAGGAAACCTCACATAATTTTGTAAAATGAAATTTCGATTGGAAAATTTCAAAATTGTAAAAAATTTAACAACCTAGAATTTCACAAATGAAAATTCCCTTATTATAATTATTCCATAGAGTATAAACCACATAAAATCACATTGATAACACAATAGAAGATTTATAAATGAAAAATTAATGAAATAAGTGGTATTTAAATATGTTATGGAATCCATATTGATTAAATAATAACTATAAATTTGGAAGAGAAATATGATCCTTATGAATAGTAAACTGGCCAATAGAATTATATCCTCACATTTGAAAGTAAAAATAAAATTTAGGCATCATATAAATGATAATATGACATAATTATACCATAGTATAAGTAAGTAAATATTATAAAAATTATTAATTATGTTTTGGTATTTTTATAAAATAGAATGTTTAATAAATTTTTTTAAATAATATTATTAACTAAAATAATATTTATTTTCATAAAATAGATTTTTAATTTATCATTTTTTTGTCTTCTGATTATAAGAAATTTAATGAGTCCTCAATTGAATTTTTAATGTGTTATAGAATAAGTTATAATTTTATTGTCGATATTTTCCAAGTAAATGATGATTTTAATTTAAAATTAAATTCCTCATATTTTAAAAATTATTTTCATAAAATGGAATCAATATTTACTTTTATATAATTAAAAATTTTTAATGGGTAATTTTTATGATTTTTTTAAAATACGTTAATTTGTGGTGAATAGTGAGATACGATAATTTAAAATATAAGCTAATTACATGAATTATTGATTCATAGATAATGTATGGAAGATGTGAGCTTGTAATCTAAAACTGCCCTTTATTATTTTAATATATTTAATGGTAATGATCAATCTGTTCATATTATTGAGAAAAAATAATAAACTTATGAATAAAATAATGAGAAAACACACCTATCCTCCCATATAAATATCGACATGAACCACCTCTTCTCCTCACACCACAAAAGCATTGAATATTGTAAAGATTATACCCAAGACACATTCTAACACCCTTCCCCACATCTATGATCTTTTTTTCTCATCAATAACACCAAAACATTTGGCTTAAGGGGGTTCTCAAGGAGGAGAAATTCAATAGGTAATATCCTTTCTTTTTTTTATTTTCTTTTCAATTTATTTTATTTTCATATTCTATCATAAACACTAGTTATATAAGTGTAATGAGAACTCCAATATATTTTATATATTTTTATGTTATTATGTTGGTGGTATAATCCATCATTAATCCTATTCTCCCCAGTCTTTTATTCTAAAAATGATATCATCACCCATGATGGTGCAATTTACTAACACCATGGATGATGCGTGTTCATTTTCCTATAACAAATTCATGGTTTTTCATAAAACCACTATAATGGTTGGTAAATATTTTAAAATTTATGAAATAAACTAAATTATGTTCTGAAACCAAATTATATACACGATAATAAAGAATGGAACAAAACTAGTGTGTGATGTTTGAAAAACCACCTAAATAATCTAAATGATTTTCAATGTTGTTTTATCTAATGATTCAACATAATAAAATTTAATGAAATGATATTTATAACCATATAAACCACTATATTTTCTTTAATAACTAATAATTTCAATTCCGTATAATTATACCAATTTTACACGAACATCCATACTCATATACAAGTGAATAGATCATGATAACCAAGAAAACGAATACACCTAAATGATGTAATTGAACTCTATAACTCATTGAAAAGACCATAAATAAATTTAATAAAACTATAATGAATCAAAAAAATTTATAAAATGTTATCCATTTTTTAATTAATGAATTTAATTTGAATATCTAGGATATTAAATTGAATAAGGAACTCAAATATAAGGTAAGGGGATTCTTGAACCTACTTCAATTTATTTGGGATTTTCCATCTATCACTCCATTTTAAGTAAGGATGTTCCATTAATGTTCCTTAAATATATTTTCTTTTTTCCATCCATTCAATTTTCTGGATAAATATGGTTCAAATTTGATTTTTTTAAAAATGTAATGATTTTTTCAGAAGAACTCTTCTTTCCAAAAATATACCTTTTAATTCTTCTGATATTGCTTCTTATTCACTCAAGAATGATGAATCTTATAGCAATTATGATATTCCCACATTATTTTTGGAACAAAAAAGTATATTCAATAATTTATTCTTTATTCAATGAAACCCATTTCTTACAATAGGTTATTTTATGTCCAATATTGATATACATTATATGATGCATGCATTCCAATGTAAATATTATTATGTGATGAGTGATCCCAAAATTATTTAGTACTCAATGAATTGGGTAATGTGATGTTTTTCAAAATAAAAATTTAAATTTTCATGAACCTGATGATATAATTGTTCATAACTATGTGTGGAAATTGACCACTAAGACATGGTGTTTCATTTTTAGGGATTTGCATATTTTAAGCTTTTACCTAATACTTTCTCTCGTGATTATGATACTATACTTATGTTATGATAATGATGATTATTATCACCCCATGTTAAATTTATTCATGTTCTTATATTTAATTTTACCAGGGTTTTAGATCACCCTCTCTTTTATGTATATCATTTGGTGATTATGAGATCTAATCAGAACACAAGGGACACTATGAATCTAGTGAAAGAAGGAAATAAATAAATGATTCTGTTTTATTATAAAAAACTTACGCATGCTAATAATTTTACCAAGACACTAAATGTTTGAATCCATTTTTGTAACTCTTTTAGGATTTTAATTATATAAATTAGGTAATAATCCTGTAAGAAAATATGATTCACTATAAAGCTCTAACAAATTACCCAGTTTATTCTAAATTAAGGAAATTGTGTTTTTTTAATACTTGTGGAAATGAGAGTAATATGGGTATTCTGGATCTATGAAGGGGTCGAGGGATATATGTTGGGATGTGGTTGTCTGAGGAGTGCATGTTGTGGGGGATTGGGGATGTCTATGTGGTTGTTAATAACATTTTGGGCTAGATTTATAATTAATAATATTATGTTGTTAGTAGTATTCTAGTAGGTTATAGTTGGTAGGTGGTGGGTGGGGATAATAAATAAGGGAGGATATAGAGTGGGGGGTGAATTGTAAATTGGGATTTAATTTTATCTTTTTTGGAAGAGGTTGTAACTTGGGGATTCATGTTGTTTTGATTAACTGAAGATTATTACCCTTATTGTTATTCTTATTTATCAATTTTCAATTGTATTTATATTGTGATTCTGATATTATTTTTAGAAATCACCATTTATTTCTCTCTTTCACCCGACCCCTTTCAATTGATTCTTTAATTATGAGGTTTATAGAGAGAAAAACTAGAAGAGAGAGGTTCTTGATCAGTAGTTTGGAGACACACAATAGAATACATCTCGTAGAAGTGAAAAAATGAATCTTTTGAGGCTGACACACTAGAAATGGTAGTTTTGTCTTGTGCATTATAGTTGATAGAAATAAATCGACACAGTGGTATCTTAATCCTTAATGAATGTGATTTTCTGAACTGACACTGAACTGTTTCTTATGAAAACAGAAAATATAATGTAGTCACTTGAGATGGCTATGAAAAAGCTGACCATGGTTGGAAATTTGTGTTGAGATATCTCCCAGCATGTGATAATGTTTTTTGTTTTTATATAAGAATATAATGAGATTTATATCTCTAAAGATATGAATTATTTTAGAATTATCCAAACACAGAAATACATGATGATTTCTATGGACAGACTGTGTATACTAGTAACTTTTGGAGATTGATTTTTAGTTAGAATAATCCA
This sequence comes from Viscum album, assembly GCA_963277665.1. Classification (NCBI taxonomy): domain Eukaryota; kingdom Viridiplantae; phylum Streptophyta; class Magnoliopsida; order Santalales; family Viscaceae; genus Viscum; species Viscum album. Next base: position 1,585,345,637 of record OY728151.1, on the reverse strand, counting down.
ATACTTATCTCAATTGGCCATAACACAAATTTGGGATGCTCCAAAAATATGGACGCATGACAATGGAATAACGGAATCAAACGTAGAAAAAGAGTTCTATTTTGGAAGCCCAAGTAGGATACCTACAAAAGGTCACAATAGTGGATGATTTGGAAATGTGTGAGGAGTGGCATTGTGAATTGCCAATTATAAAACAATTAAAAACAATGGAATAGGACACCATACGTTTGGATGGTCCTGAAGGAAGCTTTAATGTTTCTTGGATTGGACAATAAAATAATGAAAATGAGAAATATAGAAAATATACAATGGATTGATGAAGAGGGGATAAATCCTAACATTGATCTGTTAGTGCTACAAGTTTTTATGATGTATTTAAAGTGTGAGGATGATGTAAGGTCAAACATGATGTTTTTTCTAACACCTATGAAATGGTTTGTGAAGGAGAATATTGTCTGTAATATAGTTTGTACTGAAGTGAAACATAGGGATACAAAGGAAACTGGAAATGGAAAGATGACTAGTACCTCATTTCTAAAAACAAGTTAAGAAGAGTTCTCATTTTCTATATGAACATTTCATGTGGTAAATATTTTAGTTTCTTGGGTGAAGTGTTTCCTAAATCCATTTTTATAAACCAAGGATTCTTGTATACTATTTATCCTCCTCATGTTAGTAGGTTCTATTAAAAATTTGAAACCAAGGGAAATTTTTGGACATCAGGTCCTCTTACTGGATGCATAAATCGACATGATGGAAGAATAGATCCATCATTTGAATATGGTGATAAGGAAGATGATGAAAAATAGTGTGCTGGCATCAGGGATATTTCCTTACCAACTGGGTACTATGAAGTTATAGTCTATCTTCCTCCAGTCATTTCCTTTATTAACCCCAAAACATCATCCTATTTATTCAACCTTGAGTACAATTTTTTTCATTCTAGTGGGTGTAAATAATAGGAACATTAGTCTTTTGGATCTATGAATTGGTTGAGGGATAGGTGTTGGGATACTATTGTGTGAGGAGTGGGGGTTGTGTAGCGATGTGACTATATGTGTGGGATATTAATAACTACATGGGGTAGAATTTTAATTTGTGTTAGAAATCTATTAGGTATATGTTAGTAGTATAATTTTTGTTTGGTGTTGGGATTGAATAAAAATAGGGGTTATAGAGTGTGGGTGTGTGGGGGGAGAATTTTAAATAGGAATTGGATTTTATATTTTTTGGAAGTGGTTATTTCATGGGACTTCCAGGTGTTGGGAATACATAGAGAGTATCCTTATATTTCATTCTCTATTTTCCTAGATATTTTTATATCATGTCTACTATTGTTTATATAAATCTTCAATTATATCTCTCTAACACCTAATCCATAATAGTAGTCTTACTAATTAATTAAATAACTTAATTAGTAATCCAAGCAGTCCTGGAGATACATGAGATTCTCATTATCTATAATTTTAAATAAATTAAATTTATATTATTTTCATTGAATTATTTATGTACACAAATTCTAATGGAGGAAACATGGAGTTTACCTACCCAATCTACCTGATGTCTTTCACAGTCCTTATCATGTATTGTTTAATCACACGACACGTAGCATGCATGGTGTATAACATATTTTAACATCATGTAGATCATCATTTCAATCCATGTAGTCAATGTGATATGTATGCGACATGAAATATGTTACTATATTAAACATTTATTACCATTAATTCCCATGTATAGAACATGATGTGTGTAGGGACCGTAGAGGGAATGTTGTTCTGAATTTTATGTGGAAATTTCTTAGACATTTAATATTAGGTAAACCCTATCAAACGTCGTGTATGTTATATGCATTCCATGTAGCTTTGTTTTAACACTACATATAATTTTAACTCATAAAAAATAATTTATGTGATGTATAGTTCTCAGTGAGTACTCTGTAAATTATTATAAGTTTCAGGAGGTGTAAAACCTCTTATACATCATGTACAATTTTCTATGGCCTTCCGTGATACATGTATTAGAACACGGTGTTTAATCCGCACAGATGTTAAAAAATTATGTAGAGTTTACATGAACACAAAGTCATCTAATACTAACCAGTTTATGCTTCTTAGATGATATTCAACACGAGATGTGTGAATTAATTCATATGAGTTGTAATTAATTACACATTATGTATGATGACCACATGAACACAGTGTCATGTGGCATCACATGAGGTGTAACCTGGAAATATGTGCTCTACCCTGGAAGATGATAAAAAATGTAAATTTGTGCAAAAAAACGAACCCATACATAAACAACCATGATATTTTCGCCCACATACATGTGTGGTTGAATGAGACTACATAGAAAATAACTAGGTTACATGTTCTGTAATCAGGCTGTCTAACCAGGATATTCTACACCTCTAGATGATATCATCATATTATTCACCTGTTATGGGATTATTCTTAGTCATGTGATATTTATTGCACTTTTTATCTCAACTTAATTGATTCAAAATTAAATTTGAAATGAAAATGTAACAACATAATCAAATTATTAACAAAATTAAATAAATATTAACTTGAACGTGAATGATCTGATTCCACATGACGGTTGCTAGCATAGTGGAAGCACCAGTCGAGCCCATTCCAAACTGTACCTTTGTCCGATTCAATGAATAATCCAAAAGAACATGTTGAAGATTCATTATGTCTAATGAATAGACCCAAATAAACAAGACAATGAATCTTGAAACTAATAAGATAAGATCATTCACATTAAATTATTAATTATTTTAATAATAATAATTAAATTGTTCTTGAGATTCATTAATTAATTATGAAGCGGGTCATTCAAACCACTTGTTCAGATTATACCATCAATGCACTAATAGGATCAAAAATAGAATCACTTTTGTGGTGATACACACTTCTTAAATTTATTTTTATTGCAACACAATTATTTGGGTTTAACGGAATGCCCAACTTGTTCACTCGATCATTTGAGCAATGTGGGTAAAAAATTATCTTGTTTTTGGTAGGAACATTATTTATGTTGTTAGTAAATATAATTATCTAGGGATAGGATACATTGTGAACACCAAAAAGTATTCACACACCCTCTAAAATGATATAATTTGGTATATATAGAGCTAGGGATTATTATTGATAATTTTACATAATCCCTTAGTCAAATAATAAACATTATATATTCTACATGACAATAATAACATTAATAATATTTTATAGTGGAACATGCCAAATTGTTAAAATAAATATAATCTTATAAAATATTTAATTCCTTATTTATTTAAATGATATTAAAGGATTTATCATTTTTGTTACAAGATTGTTTAATTCTCCAATTCAACTCAGCATTTACTGAACATTGAGTAATAAATATTATAAGTTCAATAAATAAATAAGTATTTTTCACATTATTGGGAATAAATATTTATTTTAATATTCAAATAACTAAATTATGATTTATTTTTAGTGATTGGTGTGTTTCTTTAATGTATGCATTTCCTTCTTATTTTTCATTTTCTTTTCTTGTGTACTTTCTTTTCTTCTCTATTGAATTTCATAATAATTATTAGTTTTTCTTCTAAAACTATCAAAAAAGTGCAATATTTTTTACAATTATAGTAACATGTATTGCTTCTTGTCTTTATTATTCATGTTTTCGTTTGGCCTCCACTGCTGTAGAAAAAAATAGTTGAGTGATACATTGATTCAGTTTCTTTTTTGTAAATTGTGCATTAATTTATAACCACATTGTGCAACATTTTAAGGTTATCAATTATTAATAAATCTCCCAGAGAACATCCCACCCATTTTTAGAAATATATAATCTTCCTAGTGGAATTGGATAGATCAATGCAATGAACACTTAGAGATGGTAAATTAGTTTTAAATAATCTTTATACTTTTCCCCCTTTAGGGGTTCTTACATAACTCAACATACTTTTAATGCGATGAACACTTCCCCTTTATGGGTTATATATTTATATTTTTATTGAGTCTTCTATTTCATGAATGTGGTGGCCAAGTCCAACATGACCTTTGTCAATGCAATGAACAGTTACCATTTATCGGTTATATATTTATCTTTTCATCGAGTTCGTAGTTTCATGAAATAGGATAGTAAGTTATCATGTCTCGGAATTATTCCAATTTGATAGAAGACATCAGTGAATGTAGAGAGTGGGGGTTGCCAATGTTCACCCCCTATTCTCCCTAGTTATTTGATTAGGGAATAACCTCAATTATCACCTTAAACTATTACATTCTGTGAAACCAGATTCCTAATCCAAGGGTGAAGAGAACCACGCCCAACTCAAATATAAATTAAAGAACTTGTGGTAGGGCGAATAGAGTGAGGCCCGAGCAGTAGGATTTATTATACCAGTACCCACCAGTTATAGGAATGATGTGGGAAGGATACAGTATATATGATAATGAGAATTATACTTTTTATGAGATTATAGGTGTGTGAAATCCAAATATGTGTGTATTTTTATTTTTTAACCAATTTATTTTAAAAATATGATGATATTATTCATGTGATTATTGGTGGATTAGTGGTCATACGAATATGTCTATACCGGTTATTAACGCTTATTGTAAAATGGATGTGGGATGGAGGAGATGTGGAGTTAGGCTACACTGGTGGATATTCCATTTAAGGATTTCGTTAATATATTCTATTTTGTTCTATTCCTTTCCTCCAACTCTATATTGTAATATTTTTTAATATAGATAAACCATTTTTGAAAATGAAGTATTTTTTATAATCTATCATGTTCACCCCCTCCCATTTTCATTGATTTTTTCCTATAGATGTTTCATTTTCTTGAACATGGTTATATTTTCGGTAATACCAACCACATGAATGGGAGGGTGGTGAGTCCACATGGATCCAGAGAATCTTTTAGTGGCATGTAAGTGGTGAAATTGTGTCATATAAGGATTCACCAAAAAAAATCCTTCACTCATGATTTGAAGTTGCCGGATTAAGCTTGAAATGGAATTATGGATGTTGGATCAAACTCTCGAGATATTCCACGACATCTAGGTGCTTCATAAGTAGAAAATGGATTGATTTCAATCTTCCAGGGCAGTAGAGATGGTGTTATTTGGAATTGAAGTGGTTCCAGAGTCATCGAGGGGTGGATGATGGTGGCTCTTTATGTCTAACGTGTGAGGAACTTGAGTCATACTATATTACATCATCCAGGATATAATTGAATATTGAATATATTTTATTCTCCCACATAGAAATGTAAAAATGATACCAAATGTTTGATTATTCCATGTGTGGGAAGGAATGTATGAATACATCCATCAAAAACACCCTACATCATCCACATGAACAAAAAAAACTTATCTCACGACCTCACATTTTATTTCTTTTCCCCGAGGATGGGTGTCTCTCCCATCTAGAACTCATTTCACCTCTCGTGAGCTAGGCCAATAAATATAATAATTAGTAATTATAAATAAAATCTCAAATACCAGTGCATAAGATATATATATATATATTAAGTTCATTGTCCAATTTCCAATAAGTTGATAAAAAATATAATTTCCATGGCACCTCCATGAACGAGATTTAATGTTTTATTTCCCGGATCTAGAACCCCTAACCTCTGATTGGTTTGTTCAGTTCAAATAATAATGAATACGTCTAATTAAAATTCCAAAGAATTTTTTTTTTATCAATTTAAATTTTCTTCAACATTTTATTTTAAGTTTACCATAATTTGACAGTGAAAATAATTTAATGTTCGTATACATTAAAATCACCATTAAATAATTTAAATTTCTAAAGGTGTGGGAGGGGAATCCAAATCCATCTATGCACCACATTTAATATTGTCTCTCGCGTCTACAACTTCTTTCATATCATTTTTTCTTGGTCAGTTCAAATAATAATCATTAATTCTAATTAAAATTCGAAACAAAAATTCATCATTTTTATCAGTTTAAATTAACATCATTGTTTCAATTTCAATTTCCAAAATTTTTTTGGAATAAAAAATGTCATGTTCATATTCTTTATGAATCCATTTAAAATCATTGAAAATTGAAAAAGGCATGGTTTGCGAGTCCCAAATGCCTCCATGCATGGGATTTAATTTTGGATCTCCCGTCATGATATTGACTCACCACATGTTGGCTTGACCAGTTCAAATAATAATCGTGATTTCTAAATAAAATTGAAAATAAAATTATTCATTTTTATCAATTTAAAACATATTCAATGTTTTTGTTTAAATTTATCTTCATTTCAAAAAAAAATATTTTTATTTTCATATTCATTAAAAAAAATTAAAATAATTGAAAAAACATTAAGGTGTCGGGGACATCCCAAATGCCTCCATTCATAGGATTTAATGTTGGACCTCTAACCTCAAGCACGGTTCACCTTAAGTTTGGTTTCATACTTCAAATAATAATCACGAAGTCTAAATAAAATTACAAATAAAAATACATTGTTTTTTGTAAATTTAAATCAACTTCAATCATTTAGTTTCAATTTCCTATATTTTTATAAAAAAAATTATTTCATATTCATATTCATTAAAAATCCATTTAAAATCATTGAAATTTTATAAATCCATGGGAGGGGAGTTCCAAACACATCCAGGCATGGGATTTATTATTGGCCCACATGGCTTGGGCCCAGTTATCCTAATGTTATCATCTCCTGTTCAAATAATAATCATTATGTTTAATTAAAAATACAAATAAAAATTAAAATACAAGAAAATTTATAAATTAAAATCAACTTCAATGTAACAATTGTATTTTACCATAATTGTATAAAAGAAAATTCATGTCAAAAGAAAACGAATAAACATATGATTCTGACCAGATTTAGATCATTAGATGACTTAGAAGAAGCTCAGTGATCATTTCTCAAGCTTCTATCGACATCACTGCATGGAGACCACTATTGATGAACAATACACTCAGATGCTGGTCAAGGTATAAGAAGATATCAGATGGAGATCATATGGAATGTCAAATTTGATTGGTTGGATTATAATGTTCAAATGAAACTTGGGAACTCAGATCCAATGAACTGTTGACAAAGTAGAGTGATTTTGGTGAACATGATACCATGATGACTTGTTACTGAAGATAATGTATATGATACAATCAGACATCTAGGATATTCAGATATGTAGATCATATGACCATGATTCGTTTTTGTGGTTCAATACTTGTTCCCATTCAACATTAAATGGAATGGTCCTCATAAATCATAAAAATAATACAATACATTCAGTTCCTCTTATATATACATTGTTGAATATAAATTCCAAAGAACATCAAATCCATCTATCCATTTCTTCACACACTTCATGCACAAATTACATGAAATGGTTCACATTCAATGTTAAAATACTACATGAAATTAAGTTCCTCTTATCTATACATTTGGGAATATAATTTCCAAAGAAAATATAATCATCATTTTTCATTGTTGTAAACTGTATCAGTCATGACACATGTGACTTTCCTCAGTTTTCTACTATCGACCCATTTTCCCACATATGCTATCGATTGAGACTAGCTAGTATTCATATTATATTGTCCATAATTTTTAAATTAACCCCCTTCCTCCAAAATACTAAGTATATAATTGAATTCAAGTGCACCCACTTATAATTCAAATATATACAACTCTTAAAGACCTTCACAATTTCTCTTGAAATATAAATCCATATAACCATTTATTCTTACACTTAATGTTCTAATTTCCTATAATGGTTCTCATAAAACATTATAACATTTCATGAATTTCATTTCCACTTATCATTACTTTTTTTGAATAAAATTCCAAATAATATCAAATACATATAACCATTTCATCAAACTCGTTATGCACTAATTACGTTTCATGGATCTCATACAACATTAAATTTTTTTATGAATTTCAATTCCAATAATCTATAATTTTTGGAATATAAATTCAAGAAAACATAAAATCATTCTTCGTCCTTTTTCGTAAAAAATGTGTCCCTCCTGAACCATGATTTTTCCCTCCCTTGGTTGTGGTCAACCTAGTGTCCCATATATGCTCTCATTTGAGGCTAGCTGGCCAGCCAAGTATACTGGACATAATTTTTATGCGAACCCCCAAATACCATGTATATAATGGAATTCAATATTAAATTAACGACCACATCCACACATAGAAATCTAATATACAATTCCCTAAGCCCATCATAATTTAATTTCATATATATATCCATCCAAATTTTTTTTCATGTTTTATCCTTCATATACTAATTTCATGGCATGATTACCATATAACATAAAAATATTTCACAATTTTCATTTCCTCTTATCTATATGTTTTGATATATAAACTCCAATGAACATAAAATTATCCTTCTTCATTATTGTAATCAATATGTAACTTATAACACATATATTTTGAACTTAGAACCAGTTATGAAACTGTATCATTAATTTTTCTTTATTTAAATAAATATTCAAATCCAATAAAATTTTCCAATTTTTGAATACTCCTCATAAATAATTAAATTAAAGATACTTACAAATAAACCCTTCAATAACTATCACATTTCACATTGCCTTTTTATCAAACAAGTGTATTGAAAACAGTTACAACACAAAATATATCTTAAAATAATTTGGGTTCATCAAATAGTATGCTATTTGGATTGAGAGGATTCTCTAACTTTGTTGTGAAAAACGGAAACAAATTAATTGTCTCTTATGAAAATAATATATTTAGGATTATATAATGCGAGGATTAGAAATAAATAATTTCACAACAGACCCTTATTATTTATCTAATCCCTTGTGGAACCCTATGTCAAATGAAAATAATAATAATATTAATAATCTATATGTTCTGAACATTGAAAATTAAATGAAATATTATTTAATAAAATAATATTCAATTTTATTATCTCTCATTGGACCTACAAACTTAGAGTGTCTTTCCTATATAATTTTTATCATCCCTTGAATAATCACTGTTAATTTATTAAATAAATATCACTACTGTATTTTACAATAATTAAATAAATATTACATTTGTTAAATATAAAATAAATATTTATATGTGATGAAGTATACATGAATAATTTTTAAACGACATATGATATTAATATTTATTCAACCAATTAAGTAATAATAAATTATTTAACTGAGAATTTGGATACACTTAGTCTGTGACCCTCTAGGCCTCTTTCTCATTAGCATTAGGCAATGAAGTCTAATATCCAAGTTTAGCGTTTAGAAACAGGAAACAAAACCTGTAGAATAAGAAGTTAATGCCTCAATGATGTGATACAATATATGGATTATTGCTATGTAATATAATCCCATTATCATGATATATCTAATCAAGCGGGTTGTATACCAGTGTCTCCAACCAATGTGCTCGATGTATCATTCCTTGAATTCCTAGAATTTGAACTTTCCTATAGAACACAATGGCCATAGATTTATTTTGGAAATATCATTTACATCAAATAGCCTAATATATAAACTTTTATTAATGAAGAGAAGGGATAAATCCTTTCTCCCATTATTCATTAATTTAATACTACTATTGACACACCCAACATATTCTACCTTACTGTGAACATATTTCATCATCATTTTCATCAATATATCAAAGTATATGACTTATAATATCATTAATAATAAAATTAATGTCTACTGATCAATGTGAGTATACAACGATAGGAACATACAATGACACCTATACATTTTGATTTCCAACTAGAGGGTCTTGTTCTTATAATATCCTACGAAAGATATTACATAGTGCGTACACCATGATAAGGTGCCTCAAAGTCGTATGAGTCTCCACCACTGATCGCATGTATAATTAGTGTCCCTAAAATGATATCATTCGACAATAGAAAATGTAAAAACCAAGGTTTTGAGCCTGTAAATCTTTGAAATTTTCATGATGTTATTCCAGAGAAGGGCGTTCAGACAGCGTGTGATTCCAATCCACGGTGTGGCTAGAATTATATTTTAAGTGTGTTCACACTAGACATGCCAAATAAAGAGAATAACTACTAAATGTTAGTTCAGATGGGAAAACTAAGTGAATTTTTGAATCCTGAGTTTCTTCTTTACCCAAGGAGGGTTGTAACCTTCTCGAGCGCTACCCTTCTGTGGAAAACGCCACCATAGGCATTTTCGTAATTCAGAAGCATCGGGTGTGATCTTTATAACATCTGAACGGAGGCTTGGATTAAAATTTCAAGACAACTGTTGCACTCAGAATGTGGATTTTACCCTAGGAGTGGCATAACCTCGACCCTGTCGAGAGTTCAAGTACATGCCTACTAGTTGGTGTTTAATTTTCCCATCATAAACACATCCCCCCATTCTTCCCCCCTTATAACTTCTCCCCCATGGAAGCTCTCCCAACAAAGGAACCACCTCCCTTCAACACCCCCTCCTCCACAGCGAGGTGTTTTCGTCTCTACCTGGTTGTTTGTGAAGAAATGGGCTACACCATGTGAGGATGGTTCAGTGCGTTTCGTTTTAAATTTCTACCTTTTCATTGAACTAAAATTATAGTGTCTAATTTCTGTTTATTTGTCATGCGAAGGCCATATTTGAGTAGGTCTTGATCTGGTCTTTCAAATGATTCTTTCGCATCAGAATATCAGGTCCCGGGTTGTCTAGGTTGACCCCGGGATGTTATTCATCCGAAAACCCCTATTTTCTGGTGGTTCCATGGTGGTCCGGCGGATCCGCGTGGTGGTCCGGCGAATCCCAGCAGCGGCGGCTCCTCAAGCAGTCCGGGACGGCAGCGGCGGGGGCTCCACATGCGGTCCGGGACGGCGGCGGTGCTGGATTCTTAGGCAGTCTAGGACGGCGGCGTCATGACGTACCTCGGGAGACGTTGGTAGGGCATGTGGTAGGCTAGGGGAGTGGGGTGGCCAGCTTTTCCGGTCGGTGTGCTGCGGAAGACCATATTCTTCGTGACCCCGGGTGTACACTAGGACCCGAAAAACATGGGTCCCATGTAAAAGGATCCAGACAGCTTATGCATGTCCAGGCAAAGCGCTACGGCCCACGCGGTGAACCTCAAGCCATGGTGGACCGGGCGGTCCGGGCAACCGAGCCGCAGACTGTTGGTCTAAAGGGGTGGACCAGCCGAACCTATCCGGCCCACCCCATCTCAGTCAAACGGCATTAAAATTCCTCTAACATGCGAACTGAGTGTAGGATTAATGTTCCGTCTGTAGTGACACAAAAATCATATCAAAATGGAGGATTTGAGATGGTCTTGGAAATTTTTAATTCCCGAGATGGGGGCTCGGTGGTGCGACACGCCCGTTAAGTGTTGTTTAGCACCTCACCCGGATTCTTGTTTCGCATGGTGCGAGCACATCCGAAGTCTATGTTATGTGTCGTTGGGTGCGTTTTGACCCTGGCCTCGAGACAAAGTGGACTAGGGTGGTTTCAGTCATTGATTCTGGAGTTGAGGCGTAGGCCCATGATCCGACATTAAAGCCACGTGCATCGTTTTTTGTGACTTTTTCACCAGACGTCCGTTCGGGGCGAATGAATAGTCTATTTGGCATGTTTTTCAAGAGAATCATGAAGAAACAATTCTTATAACCTTTTCCAGGACTGAGGTATGGGCCCTACGAGATGACGTATGGGAATAAAGTGGGGTTGAATAACATTTTCATTGGGAGTCTGTTTCAAGAGAATACACAGTCTATCTCACATGTTTTTTCATGAGGATTACAATGGTGTAATCTTATTGGGCATGAAGAGACTCTATAGAGATGTCATTAAATGCATAATCATGAAGGTCCATTGGTTGGTGGTTCTATTGATGCTCTCTGAACCAACTCATAGTAGCGATGCTAGTGACACCCAGTGATGGCATGGGAAGTGCAGATTTATCAGACCAGTTTTGGGTTTACCCTCCAGCGAGGCTGGGCAGTGGGTTACCCATTAGTGTATCTGGGTTTACCCTCCCGTGGGGCTAGGATGTGGGTTACCCATTGACCTTAGGGTTTACCATCCATTGAGACTGGGAAGTGGGTTACCCGTTGACCATAGGGTTTACCCTCCAGCTTGGTTGGGCGGTGGGTAACCCAATGACCTCTTAGGGTTTACCCTTAAATTGGGTTGGGCAGTGGGTTACCTAGAAACATCTTTCAGACTTAGCCCTTTCTATGAGTCTATTTCGTGACTGTTCTCTGTGATTACCAGAGTGGGACCCTTGGTTGTATGGTTCAGCGATGAGACAACTTTGGCATGCAGGACTTTTGGGAATCTGTTATGGATATCCTTAGAACTGTTGGTGACTTTTCCTGTGATGAGTCTAGATATGAAGATCCCCTTACACACTCATTTGGGTTTCTTATTGAGCATATGTCTATACAACCTACTTTTTTTCCCACTCCTTGGGTTCTGTTAAATTCATTCTAGGTGGGGCGAAGACATACGAGGTATGCCGCGTGATTTCAGTGCCTAGAAGCTCTTTGTTGGATGATTCTACATCCTTAATTTTTGGGGTTGATCTGAACTCTTTCAATTTTACTCTTACATTGTTCTTTGTTCTGTCTACTGCTCAACAGTTTAGTACTTCTTTTTTTCTCCCTCGATCATTTGGGGCATCCTATTGAGTATCTTTATACTCACCACTACATGGGATTTGCCTGAACATGGTGTGCCATTGTAGATGATGGACAGGTCGATCGAGACTAGAGAGGAGCATAAAGGATACAAGAGAATGGGCTTCGTTCAGTGGTCCTATAAGGAAATTTACGTGTGATACTCGCCAGTTGATTACTTTCGTTTACATGTTGTGAGGTTGTGGCCCCTTTCTGGTTGGGCGCATGTTTTTCCCATTTTACTGTTCATTTTACTTGTCAGTCCACTTTTCAACACATTACTTATTTTGTTTTTAGAGATCGATGCCTGATTTTTGGTCGGCATATTGTAGTCCATACATTGGTTTCATTTTTTGCTATGTACTTATGCATTGAGTGGGATGTGTGTGTTGTTACAGGTACTTAGGAAAAGTCCTCCCAAAGGTTGTTACGCATTCGGTGCTTGTCGCCAGCACTTGGCCTATGGAGGTGGGCATCGGGTAGTTGCGGCTCAAGTCCAGTAGGGTCGGGTCATGAAAAAGATATATGAGATGATGGTATGTTCCATGGGGTGTTGTTTAGACGTCCCAAAAAAGTAATTGGTTGGGATTTTGGGCAACAGTGTCGAAGTTCCTCGAGAGAAGCTCTCAGGCCAGGGAGTCCAGTGATGGTACGAGCGGCTCATGTATCCATTCACCAGTACCCTGATAACCCACTTGTTGAATCGGCATGCTGATACATTCATTGCAGTAAACATTGGAACATGAATCTGGTATAATTTAGCCTTTTACTGTCCTTTTTGAGTCAGATTTCCTTTGTGATTACTGATATATATACACATACTCATCTGATTGAGGTAATCCTTGATAATTTTTAGGATGCCCCCATGACAGCAGCCAGCTAGGATACCCTCTCCAGTTCGTGACGACGACCTGATGAGTGACAATTCATCACTTTAGGGACCCTCGCTTGATCCCATTCTACCTAGTGGTTCAAAAGTATGCCCTCTATCTAGAGAGCAGTAGTTAGTGCTGGCTGCATAGGTCGAGGTTGAGTGCATTCTTAGTGCATTCCGAGACATCCAACGTCAATGGCCGCCGATGTTCAACGGGGACCCGGATCCCCAGGCATAAAAATTCTAGCTAAAGTCTATGCACCGCCTTTTCAGGATGGTACAGACACCACGAAATAGATGGTATCCCTAGCTGCCAGCGTTTTCCATGGGATAGCCTCGCGTTGATGGGGGTTGGTTACGCAGTCCCACGACGAGTCATCTCCCACGTGGGATAGCTTCCAGCAGCTCTTCCAGGAGGAGTAATACCCCTCTTGTTTAGGCTCCATTTGGATTCATGAGATTCTGGAGCTAAAGAAGGGTGGATGTCTGTGGTGTAATATTGGGCCCAGTTTACCATTCTAACACGCTACTCGCAGGATATGGTCCACGATAGTTACTTCTGGGCGTGAATGTTTGAGAAGGGTCTTCACAGGGAGATCCATGCTAGTGTAGTGCCCCTTGGCATCCCTAATTATGTCGGGTGTGCAAGACCAGGTGCTCGTGACTGAGGGATTCATGGATGTGGGATTATTACTGACAGGGCTGGGCAGTGGCCGCATCAGAGTAGAGTCTTCGGTAGCAGGTAGGCGATAGAGAGTATAGCCTCAGTCGAGGAGACCCTTATGTGAGTAGACTTAGGGGCATGGTTGTACACTGAATTAGTTCCATAGAGAACCAGGGTAGGAAGGATAGTATTGGTGCTATGCATGTGACAGACGGGGTCACCTAGCACAGGACTTCCAGACACGGCATACCGAGTAGACATGGCAGTCAGTGGGCGGACCGCAGTGGAAGAGGCATCACCATGATCAGGGATCTCCCATGAGAGGATAGGGTGGTCCTCAGGGAGACAACACAGGCAGAGTTTCATGACTAGGAGGTGGGGGACGTCGTTTCGAGATCCTTCCACCGCCACCACTGGGCGGCCCACGCCAGGCTTAGGGAGCTGGCAGTAGGGGCCGCAGGTAGCTTCATGAAATGAGTGTTCATGAACCCCTAGAACACATGATGGTCTGAGATATGCTTTTTGTTTACTCTACACTTTATTTGGTAATATTAGACACATGCACCAACAACTCTTTTTTATCACTACTTTTGGTATGGGAGTTTAAGCTACCAGTAGAGGCACAACCACATGCACTTAGCCTCGAGGTTCCTACTGGAAGTGCATCGTTAGTGACATTTGATTGTAGATAGTGCGAAATGTTGTTCAGAGTAGAGTGTTTCTTGTAGGACCTACTAGTCATCACAATGGAACCATATGCCGTCATCCTGCCCATCGATTGGCTTTCTATGGTTCACGCCTAGATCAACTGTCATCACAAATGAGTCTAATGCATGCATTCTAATGGGATGAGTTTCACCATACTCGGTGGGAGTGACCTCGTGGCAGAGCAGATATGTACTCTGAGTAGGGGACCATGAACTTCTTCTCATCAGTTGGCTAGCTTGGCTCTCAGAGAAGCAGATGCTATAGGAACCTGGACCCCTACCGTAGTAAAGGAATACATGGATGTATTTCCCATGGATTTCCCCAGACTACCTCCAAGGTGAGAGATGGAGTTCTGCATTGACTTGCAGCCGTGGATTGCCTTGGTATCATGTCCGTCCAATCGGATGGCACCCAAAGAGATTTGGGAGCTACAACATTAGTTGGACGACCTTCGTGAGAAGGGATTCATCAGGCCTAGTGTGTCCCTGAAGGCATCTCCGGATTTATTGTGAATAAGGAAGTTGGGAGCCTACGACATTGTGTGGACTATTGTTGCTTGAATCAGGCCATGATATAGAACAAGTACCCTTTTCCATGTATTGACGACCTCTTCGACCAATTGAGGGATTCGAAGTGGTTCTCCAAGATTGATCTTCGATCCGGCTACCACCAGTTGCGGGTTCGTGAGGCTGATATCCCAAAGTTGGCTTTCCATTGTCTTTAAGGGCATTACGAGTTTCTAGTGATGACCTTTGGCATGAAAAATTCCCATGCCATCTTCATGGATTTGATGAACATGTTCTTCCAGCCGTAATTGGACCAGATCGTGGTTGTATTTATTGACGACATACTCATCTACTCTACGACGGAGGAGGAGCACACAGAGAATTTGAGGATGGTCCAAGACTTACTCTGGGAGCACCAGCTGTATGGGAAGCTCTCGAAGTGTCAGTTCTGGACTCATGAGGTTCACTTTATGAGGCATGTCATTTCAGAATAGGGTTTGGCCATAGATCCTACAAATATAGAGGCATTGATTTCTTGGGAGCCACCCAAGAATGCATCATAGGTGTAAAAATTCCTTAGTTTGGTAGGGTACTACAGGAGGGCCGTGGATGATTTCTCTAGGATTTATGCCCCTTTGACCGCATTGACATGGATGGGACAACCGTTCACCTGGACAGATCAGTGCCATAAGGCCTTCGAGGAGCTGAGGCGGAGGCTGACTTGTGCTCCAGTGTTGAGGATTCCAGAGGAGGTCATCGAGTTCGTGGTATATTATTATGCATTAAGAGATGGGCTCGGGTCAGTGATGATGCAGAAATGTGCAGTGATTGCATATGGGTCCAGGCAGTTGAGGCCCCATGGGTAGAATTATGTGAATCAGGATTTGGAGAAAGCAGTAGTGTTCTTCGTCTTATGGTTATGGATACACTACCTTCTGGGTGAGCGTTTTGTGGTTTACTCAAACCACCAGAGCCTCAAGTACATATTAACTCAGGGGGAACTGATTATAAGGTAGTGGCACTGGCTGGAGTTTCTAGTGGACTATGATTTTGAGATAGTCTACACTCCAGGGAAGGGAAACGTAGTAGCAGATGTCCTTAGTAGGAAGTCACAAGCTCGTCTAGTGAGGGAAGAATTAGAGCTGTCAGCTTCCCTACAACTGTCCATGGTGGAGCAGGAGGGTACGAGTTTTTTGTAGTCACGGGAGTTGACTCATTCGCTACTTGAAAGTGTGAGAGAGTCACAGTTGGGGGATGTCGACTGTGAGGTACCGCATGTTTAGATATCCACGGGCGATGCACCAGATGTGTATTATAATGGAGGGAATCACGAGATCCAGTTCATGGGGCGAGCTGTAGTAACGGTGGACATGCGGGACAAACTGATGTAAGAATTACACACATCTCCCTTGGCTGTAAATCCCGGTGTGGGGAAGATGTATAGAGACCTTCAACAATAGTTTTGGTGGTCTGGCATGAAGTGGAGTGTATCCAATTTCGTTTATCTATGTATTACCTATCAGTATATGAAGGAAGAGAATCAGGTTCTAGCAAGGTTATTGTATCCCCTTTATATCACGGAGTGGAAGAGGGATGGCGTAACTATAGACTTCGTCATAGGGATTCCTCCCACAGCTAAGGGACATGACTCCATTTGGCTGACAGTGGAATGTCTCAAGAAGTCGGCACACTTCCTTTTTATCAGGGATCAGAGCTCGGTGGAGATTCTAGGGGAGTTTTACGTTCAGTAGATCATCCACCTTCATGGAGTACCATCGACGATCGTCTCTAAACGCGACACACGGTTTACGTCACGTTTTTGGCAAGGCCTCCTAGAGCCATTCGAGACTCAGCTGCGGGTGAGTACAACATTTCACCCCAAGATGAATGGGATGATGGAGCACACTATCCAGGTGTTGGAGGATATTCTCAGGGTGTGCATGTTAGACTTTGGCCTAAGTTGGGAGGATCACCTTCCCTTGGAGGAGTTCGCGTATAACAATAGTTACCACTATAATATCAGCATGGAACCTTTGGAGGACCTATACGGGAGACCCTTCTTGTCACCGTCATGCTAGATGGAGGTTGGGGAGAGCTCCCACATGGGCCCAGAGTTGGTGTGGGTGACGATGGAGAAGGTGTAGGTCATTCGTGAGCAGATGAGGATGGCTCAGAGAAAACTGAAGTCTTATGACGACCGTCTTCACATGCCTTTGGAGTTCGAGCTGGGGGACCATGTCTTTTTGAGAGGCTCTTCACAGTGTGGTACACGGAGGTTCGACAAGGGAGGAAAGCTATCCCTGTGGTTCATCGGGCCATTTGAGATCCTGAGTAGGGTTGGCGAGGTTTCCTACCATCTTGTTATACCCCCACAGCTGGATAGAGTGCATGACTTCTACCAATTGTAGCAACTGGGGAAATACGTGCATGACCCCATGCATGTTATCGACTGGGGAGATCTGGACATTGAGGATGGAGCCACCATTACGGAGCACTCGGCGACGATTGAGGACCGGTAGGAGCAGACTCTGGGTGGATGGATCATTCCTTTGGTTCGAGTGTTGTGAGAACACGAGAGGGTCCTGGAGAGAACCTGGTAAAGGGAGAGCCAATGATTGGATCAGTGTCCCGGGTTGTTTTTAGTTGTTTTATTGGATGAAAAACATGAAGGAGGGAATGATGTAAAAATATCAGTTTTGATCCTATCAGAATTTCAATTATTCCTAATGTTATTCTAGAGTAGGGCGATTAGACGACATGTGATTCTGAGCCCCAGTTTGGCCGGAATTTAATTTTTTGTGCGTCCACACTTGAAATTCCAAATAAACAGAATAAATCTTAAACGATTTCTCAGATGGGAAAACCTAGGGCTTTGTTGAGCCCATAGCATTCTGTTTATCCAGGGAGGGGTTTGACTTTCTCAGGTGTGGCCCTTCTGTGGAAAACTCAACTATGGGCATTTTTGTATTTTAGCATCCTCGTGTGTGACCTTTATAACTTCTTAATGGAGGCTTAGATTAAATATTCGAGGCCACCATTTCACTCAGATCATGGATTTTACCCAAGGAGCGACTTATCCTTGACCCAATCGAGAGTTCGGTTACGGTCCTACTAGTAGGTGTTTTAAAATAATTAAATTTTTATTAATTTTCTTTACAGAAATACATCCACCTACCCCCCCCCCTTCTTCCCCCCTTAGAACATATCACTTGCAGAAGCTCTCCCAATAATGGATCCTCCTCCATTCAAGGTCCCCCTCCTCCCTTGCGAGGTGTTCACAGCTCTGGCGGGTCATTTCTGAAGGGACGGGATACACTCCATGTGGTAGTTTCATTGCGTTTCATTTTAAATTTCTGAATCATCTTCGAACTCACATTATAGGGTTGAATTTCTATTTATTTGTCGAGAAAAGGACATATTTGAGTAGGGCTCGATCTGAGCTTTTCATCAATAATTTAGGAACAAAATGCCAGGTCTCGGGCTGTCCAGGGTGACCTCAGGATATATTCCGGAAAAAAATCCCTATTTTCTGGTTGCTCTAGGGTGGTCTGGCGGCTCCGCGTGGCAGTCTTACGAATCCCTGCAGTAGCGGCTCCTCAGGCAGTCTGGGATGGCAGTGGCACAACGGTCCTCATTCGGTGTCGGCGGCGCATCCTTGAGGCCAGAGGTGTGGGTCGGTTGGCTTTACCGGTCGACGTGTAGTGGATGACCGGGGTATCCATGATCCTAGGTGTAGACATGGACCTATGAAACATGGGTCCCGTGGAAAATGAGCCGGTCCGGGCGAAGCACTGCGGCCTGCACGGTTAACCGTGAGCCGGGGTGGATAGGTCGAACCGGTCCAGCCCGCCCCGTCTGCTTCTAACGGAAAACACCTATAACATGCAAACTGAGTGTGAGATTATCATGCCGTATATGGAGACATGATCCTCTTATTGAAATTAAGGATTTGATATAGTCTTGGAAATATTTCATTCCTGATACAGGGGCACAGTGGCACGAAATGCCCGTTAAGTGTTGTTTAGCGCCTTGATCGGACTATTATTTCGGATGGCGCGAGCAGATCCGGATTCTGTTTTAGGCACTGTAAATGGAAATGTAACTCTGGCGTCGAGATGATTTTGACCAGGGTGGTTTCAGGAATTGAATCGGGAGTTGAGGTATTGGATCACGGGCTGTCATTCAAGCTGCGTGCAGCGGTTTTTCGACTTTTTCACCAGACGTCCGTTCTGGGAGAATGAATAGACGATTTGACGTGTTTTTCTGAGATCATCGCGATGGAATAGTTCGCCTGACCTTTTTTGATACTGAGGTGTGGGACCCATGAGACACTATATGGGAACAAAGTAATTTTGAATAAATTTTTCGTGAAGAGTCCATTTCAAGGGAGTAAATAATCTGTATCACATTTTTTTTCATGCTTATTACAACAGTGTAATCTGTTTGGGCTTGGAGAGCCTCTTTAGAGATCTCATTAAATGTGGAAACATGGTAGGGCATTTGTCCAAGGTTCCATTGACACACTCTGATCCAACACATTGTAGCAATGTTAGTGACACCTAGTGATGGCATGGGTAATGCGGAGTTATCGAACTAGTTCTGGGTTTACCCTCCAGTGGGGATGGGCAGTTGAAAACCCACTGGCGTATCAGGGTTTACCCTCCTGTGGGGCTGGGAAGTGGGTTACCCGTTGACCATAGTGTTTACCCTTCAGTGAGGCTGCACAGTGGGTTACCCGTTGACCTTAGGGTTTACCCTCAAACAGGGCTGGGCAGTCGGTTACCCGATGACCTCTTAGGGTTATCCTTCAACTGGGATTGGGAGTGGGTAACCAAATTACTTTTTTTTAGACTCATCCCTTTTTATTAGGCTAGTCATTGACTTATCTCCATGATTACCATAGTGCGACCCTTGGTTGTATAGTACAGTGATGAGAATGCTTTGGGGTGCAAGAATTTTGGGCTTCAGTGATGGATATCCATAGAACTGTTGGCGACTTTTACTGGGTTGTTCTTAGAGATGGAGATACCCTTACACACATGTTTATGTTTCTTATTGAGAATATATATATATACACCCTACTTTTGTTCCCACACCTTGGGTTCAACTACATTCATTCTATGAGGGACGAAGACGTGCGGGGTATGCCACATGCTTTCCATGTCGAGCTCGTCTTGGTTGGACGATTCATGTTCCATTATATTTTTGGTTGAGCTGCACTCTCTCTATTGTACACTAACACTGTTCTTTTTTCTTTATACTGCTCACCATTTTAGTAACTCCTTTTTTGCTCCCACGAGCTTTCGGGGTATCCTATTGAGTATCTTAATACTCACCCCTACATGGGATTTTCTCGCACTTGGTGTGCCCTTACAGATGACAGACAGGTTGATCGATACTACGGAGGAGCGTTAAAGGCACATGAGATTGCGATGCGTTTAGTTGTCATAGTCAGACTTTCATGTGTGAGATTCACCAGTTGTTTACTTTCATTTACATGTTGTCGGGTTGTGTCACCTTTCTAGTTGGGAGCATGTTTTTCCTCTGTCGAATAGAGGCGAGATAGGGGTAGTTGTGGCTCGAGACTGGTAGGGTCAGGTCGTGATAGAACATATATTCAATAATCGTGTCATATCACTTCTAGACTATCATCATAGTGGAGATACCTACACATCAGGGGTGATGTTGGCCTCACTTATTCATAAAGAATCTAAACCTGTTGATAAAAATTAGCCACCTCTAATCATGAAAAAATATTCTTAAACCCCCCGGACAACCCCTATCCTCTCCCATTGGGGATACATCTCCCCTATTGGATTTAAAAGAGGATCCCATTTCCCCCTGAATTTAGAGGATAAAAAAAACATGGGATGTGGAAGAGGAACCCAAGAGGGAACTATTGAAGCGATTTAAACATGGTCGAAAATAGTGGATCTAAAAGACACAAGGATGATTCATTATTATGTGAGATATTCCCAAATATATAGAGAGTAATAGAAGATGGATCATTTATTGAAATATCATAGGAGGATGTTGGAGCTATAGTGGGTTGCAAAATCCATAATCAGTTTAGATGCATCATCACCGCTGTGCTAAATGTTTCTTCGATATGGTTTTCCTGTATGAAACAATATTGGAATGTAAGGACTGGGGAGGAATCATGACAAAATCCTAATTTAAAGTCATATTTTTGGTATTTAATCCTAGCCATTACTGGGGGATTTTCATCCATTGTAAATAAGACGTGGGTGTGAGAATCACCTCATTCTCCCCAAAACACATGTCTTCCCCATCCACTAGCCTAACACACCCACATTGGATTTTGTGGGTTTCTACCATTCATTTAATCAATGGGACAAATAGAAATCATGAGTCCTCTCATATACTTTAGTAAAAGTAGACTAAAGAGAATATTTCATTCTTGGAATCTAAAGTACGAGATCGTAGAAATTTCACTACAGTGGAAGATATGAAAATGCATGATGAGTAGCAGTGTGAATCATAAAATGTGAAACATGTAAAAAAGGGGGAATCTATAAGTTCAGAAGATATTAAAGGATTATTGAATGATTATTAGATCATATAGGATTAAAATGACAAGCGGAATCAAGAAATATTGTTGGATTAGTTTGTAGAGGAGTAGAAAAAAGACAATCATTGATATATTAGTTTTTCTGGTTGTTACGTTATAGTTTAAGGGAGATGAGGATATTTCAGGAAAAAACAAAATTTTACGGACTACTCAGGAGGGGATTGAATGAGAGTATATTTTCTATGATCTAGTTTGTAAAAAAGATAAACTTCAAGATACACATAAAATTGGCAGTAATAGGATGACTAGTATTTTATTTCAAGAACCCAAATAAGTATAGTTCTCATTTTCTAGAAGTACAATTCCAATTGTTATAATTGTTTCATATAAGGTGAAAAGTTTCCTAAATAATATAGTACAAATTTTATTGGCATATCCATATATGTGGGTGATTGAACGAGACTACATAGTGTGTAATTAGGTTACACATTGCGTTAACAGGTTGTACAAGAAAGAATGCATACACCTCTACATGATATCTTCATGTGTTATTCAACCATTATAGGATTATTCAAAGCCATGTGATAGTGATTTAACTTTTTATCTCAACATAATGGACTAATAATAAAATATTAAATAAAAATATAACAAAATAATCATAGTATTAAAAAAATTAAATAATTATAAATTTGAATGTGACCACTCTAATGCTACTTTAGGGTTTCATGTGTAGCTTAAGTAACTGTCAAGCCCATGACAAACTTTTATTTTTTATGATTCAATGAATAAGACATGGGAACATATTTAAGAATCATCATTTATAAAAAATATACACATATTAAAAGAATAAAATATCCTAAAACTATGAAGGGAAGAACATTCACATTAAATTTATAATTAATTTAATAATAAAAATTACCTATTTCCTGAGATTTTTTACTTAGTGAAAAATTTGGTCTTTGGAATACCTTTTTTGAGTTCTATCATCAATGTGCTAAGAGGATCCAAAATATAATCCTTTTAGTGGTGATCCAGGGGACTTTTGATCATAATTATTGCAACACAATCCTTTGGGTTTAATGAAATTTCTCTCTTGTTCACTCAATATTGGAAGGAAGGAGGGGGAATATTCTCTTGGTTTTGATTGGATCCTTATAGAAATTATTTTCTAAGATAATTATATATGGATGGATTATGCTGCAAACACCACAATGTATTTAACACACACTAAAAAATTATATAATTTTGAATATTTAGAGCTATGTTTTATTATTGACAACTGCACAAAATCCCTTATTCAAATGACAAACTCAATATATTCTCCATTACAATAATAATATTTTTATAATTATATAGTGTATCCCACTAAAATTTGAATGAAAATATTTTTTGGAAAATATTTAATTCATTATTTATTTAAATGATATTAAATGTTACACCATTCCTATTACTGGATTCTTAACTCATCCCGTTCAACTTAGAATTTACTGGGCATCGTGTAATAAATACTACTCATTTGATAAATAATTAATTATTTTTTAGATTAATAAGAACTAATATTTATTTTAATACTCATATAACTAAAAAAATGTTTATTTTCATAGATTGGGGTGATAATTTAGTATAAGATTTTCCTTTTTCATTATTTTTCATTCCTTGTGTACTTGATTTTATTATCATTTCAATTAATTTATTATTATTGTTGTTTCTCCTCAAACTATCCAAAAGATTTCTTTTTATTTTTTTATTGGTATTAATATACTGTTCTTCTTTTCCATCTACTTATTAATTTTATTTGGTCTCCAATACAACAGAAACAACATAGTTAGAGATACATAGATTAAATTTCAATTTTTTTTGTAAATTATGCATTAATTTATATTCACATTGTGAAACTTTTTAAGGTTGTACATTATTAATATATCACCCAAATCTCCTCCCACCCATTGGTTGAAATATTTCATCTTCATAGTTGAATTTTCCAAATCAATGTTATGAACACTTGGAGAGGTTAAATTAGTTTTTAATAGTATTATATCTTTTCTATCTCCTATATGAGTTCTAAAAGAACCCAAAATACAGTTAATATGATGAAAAATTTCAATTTATGGGTTCTCTCTTTATATTTTCATTAAGTCCACTGTTTCTTGGGAGTGTATTATAAGTCCACTATTACACATATCAATGCAATGAACAATTAATATTTATGTGTTATCTCACCATCTATGAATTGATTATGTTGTTTCATGAAAGTAGACACTAAGATAACGCATCTGAGACTTATTCTATTGTCGCAACATCTAGAAGTGAATGTGGTGAGTGGGTCTGGCCAAAGTTCCTCCCTATTCCCTATAGTAAATAAATTTGGGAAGAACATCAAATATATACTCATACAATCATATTATGTGAAACTAGAATAATGAACCTAGGTCAGAGAGAACCATGACGAATTCAAATATAAATTGGTGTGCTAGTGGCATGGTGGAGAGAGTGAGGCCCCAAAAGTGGGATAGACAAGACTAGTTCCCCGTAGTTATATGAATTATGTGGGATGGATATGGTATTGTATAGAACAATCATTATAACCATAATGAGATTTAATATGTGTTTAATATAAATATATTTGTATTGTTATTTTTTAACCAATTTATTTTACAAATTTGGAAGTGTTTGTATAGGGATTTGGGGAAGATCGGTGGTCGTATTGGAATGTATTCGCTAATTGTTATTATGTATTGGAATGAGGGTGTGGGATGTTTGAGAGTTCAAGATAGATAAAGTTTTTAATTATTCCATTTAAGGATTTCATTAATATATTATTTCGTTTTCTTTTTGTTTCCTTCTAACATGTACTGTAATCTATGTAAATTTATCCTGACCATTTTCAAAATGAAGTAATAATTATATTGGGTCATTTTATCCTCCTTCTAGTCTCTAGGATTTTTCCTAGGGGTGTTTTGTTTGCTCAACCAGGGATCTTTTTTTGTGCTCCCTCTATGTGCTTGGGCCTGTGGTGGTTCCACATGGACTGTGACATTTCTTTGGTGTCATGGATGTTTTGAAGTGGTGTTTCAGTGGGATTCACCATGATCATCTTTAAACTAGGATTTGAAGGGGATGTATTAAACTAGACATGGTTTTTGGAGTTTGTCTCAACCTCCCAATATGGTCCATGGAATCTTAGTCCTTCAATAGTGGACAATGGCTCACTGTCGAGCATCCAGGGTGGCAGAGATAGAGATCTACAATGTTGCAGTAGTGTCAAAGTCATCGAGGCATTGCTGCAATTGGAAGAGGATGATGAATCTTTCTATCCAAGGCATGGGGGATTGGATACATGCGCAATGTTTATGTCTGAGTAAAAAAATTAGCATTGTGTTCGTTATATTCTCCCACAACCAAATGGAAAACAGGGACATATTGGTTTTTTATTCAAGGTATTGGTGGGGAATTATGGATGTGTACATTGTTAATGTCCAACTTCATAATTTTAGATTAATTGATACTTCTCACAAGGATTTATATTTACCTACCATTCACCACGGATGGTTGTCTCTCACATCCGGAACTCATTTCACCTCTCGTGATCTTGGTTAGTTAAAATAATAATCAGTATTTCTAAATAAAATCTAAATTATCAATGCATGTTAAATGTATATTTTATTATTTATGTAAATCAACATCAATGTTCAATTTCCTATAATTTGATAATAAAATTAATTTCCCTAGCACATTCACGTATGGGATTTAAGGTTGGCTCTCCCTACTGTAGATCCACTCACCTCATGTTGGTTTGGCTTGTAAAAATATTAATCATGAAGTGGAAATAAAATTCCAAATAAAAATACATAACTTTTCATAAATTTAATTCAACTTCAACATTTCAATTTCAATTTCCCATTGTAAGATAAATAAAGGTATTTCATGTTAATATTCATTAAAAATCAATTTAAAATCACTAAAATTGGCTAAATATGTGGGAGGGTAATCTCAATCCCCAAGATGCATGAGATTTAATGTTGGATATCCTAGCTCAAGCTTTGTTCACATCATGTTGTCTGGTATGGTTCAAATAATATTCATGATGTTTTAAAATAATTCAAAATAATATTACATAGTTTTTTATCAATTGAAATTAACATAAATGTTTCAATTTCAATTTTCCAAAATTTTATAAAATAAATAATTTCATGTTCATATTCATTAAATATCCATTTAAAATCATTTAAAATAGTTAATGTAATTGGAGGGGTGTCTCAAATATCTCCATGAATGGGATTTATTTTTGTCTCTCCTGACTCGAGATTGGTTCACCCCATGATATCTAGGCCAATTTAAAAAATAATAATGAAGTCTAAATAAAAAATAATATTAAATTACTTTTTTTAGCAATTTAGATAATCTTCAATGTTTCAGTTACAATTTCATATAATATGAATAATCATATAATTTCTCGTTAATATTCATAAAAATGGAATTTAAAATAATTGAAAATTACTAATGGTCTGGGAGGGGTGTCCCAAACACATCTAAGCATGGGATTTAATACTAACTATGTCATCTATATCTCAGTAAAACTGGTGGTGGATTTCCCATTATAAATAATAATCATGACATCTAAATAAAATTTAAAATATAAATAAATGTTTTTCTATAAATTCAAATCAACATTAATCTTTTAATTTTTGTTTCCCATAATTTGATAAAATAATGAATTTCATTATCATATTCAATAAAAATTAAATTAAAATCATTGAAAATTAATAATGTCATGGGAGGGGCATTCCAAATACCTCTATGATTGGGGTTTAATGCCAGATCACACAACTTGAGCTCGGTTCTCCACATGTTTTCTTTGACAGATCAAATGATAATAATTATGTGTAAATAAAATTACAAATACAAATACAATGTTTTTTTATTAATTTAAATCATCATCGATGTTTTAGTTGTAATTTCCTTTAATTTTATCAAATGAAATATAGTTTCATGTTCATATTCATCAAAAATTCATTTAAAATCATAGAAAATTACAAATGTCATTGGAGGGTAATCCCAAATGCCACCATGACTATGATTTAATACTAGGTCTCTTGACTCGAGCTCAGTTCACCTCATGTTGGCTTCGTCGGTTAAAATAATAATCCTAATGTCTAAATAAAATTCAAAATAAAAATACATAAATTTTATTCGTTCTAAATAAACCTAAATGTTTTTGTTTCAATTTACAATAATTTGATAAATTAAATAATTTCTGGTTCACATTCATTAAAAATTCTTTTAAAATCATTGAAAATTGATAAAGGCGTGATAGTCAAATCCCAAATTCCACCAAGCCTAGGATTTAATGATGGATCTCCCGACTAGAGCTCAGTTCACCTCATGTTGTCTTAGCTAATTAAAATAATATTCATGCAGTCTAAATAAAATTCCAAATAACAATACATAATTTTATTCAATTTTAATAAACTTAAATTTATCATTTTCAATTTCAAAAAAATTTGATAAATAATCCTTTTATCTTCGTATTCACTAAAAATCCATTTAAAAACATTCAAAAATGAAAAATATGTGGGAGGGGCATCTCAAATGACTACATGCATGGGATCTAATGCTTGCTCTCCCAACTAGATCTCAATTCGCCACATGTCAGCAGATTCTAATTTGGGTTATAAAAAATTCATTATTAATAAGTTCAAAATACATTTATATTATTATGACTGGAAGAAGAATATCATTTTATATCATTTATTTTTCCACTACATATAGGTAAGAAGAGTTACTTACATGCAGCTATTAAAGTAAAAAAGTGAAGAAGAAGGTTGTGAAAGAAAAAAGTAGAACTGTGATGTCAAATATTTATCAACATATGGAAGACTCTATTATTGTTTTAAACCATCATAAAAAAGGATACTGTCTTATGTGAAAATATAATTATCAATCTACGTTCAATAAAATATGCACTTTCATGACACGACCCGTCCCCTGGGGCCGGTGTCGTGACTACACCAAGCACGCCTCCCAATGGCCAGGGCCTGGCAACTAACACCAAAAGAATTTCCCCGTAAGTGGGAGGAATTTACATCTGTACCTATATGCATGCACAATCATCAAACACACAATGATGAAAAGTAAACAAGAATCCCACTAAGAATACCACTTATAGTCAAGGAACAATGGTGGAAGTAAAGGGGCCAGAATACAATCCCAAAAAACTACAAACTTATGAATTCCATTTATGGTAAACCCTATATAAGGGGTTGGTGAAGGGGTTCCACCTGAAGTCGTAGAAGTATGAATCATCTGTCAAATCTCACATGGAATCTCCTGGAATAGGACCACCAGGGTCGATGTCGAAGCTTCTATCATGTTCACAAGACACAACACTTGCGGATAGAGCATGTGCAGGGGTGAGTAACAGAATACTATGTAATGATCCCAAAAAAACATAAAATAAATTATGTACACACAAGAATACCAAAGAGATACAAGTCTTATGGCTAAAATAAGTACAGTTTATAGAGAGAGTGAGAGAGTCACTAGAGATAACTCTTGTAGGTATAATCTAAAGAAAGAGAAATCAAGACTAATAGTCGTACTTCTTAACAACTTGTACTGCTAAATCACTCATCCCTAATGAGGTCATAGGGTTGTTGGATCACATAGACCTACTATCTCATAGGACAATCCAATCACGTAGACCCATTAAACTCTTGGTCCAACCAGATCACATAGACTTTCCCATCTTTATGGAAAACTAGATCACATAGACACGCTCATAGTGTGATTTATTACAGGATAGTATACTCTTCAATCCATCGGTCTCCTCTCAGCTCCCACGTAATTCAGCATACTGTATACCAAAAATATCTCCTTTTTATGAGGGTCATAACTCTACAAAAGGCTGGCCAATCAAAAGTATTGTTTGGAAGTTATGTTCATTTTAGTAAAAAGGGGTAGGTTAGGTCTGGGTCCAGTCCGACCCAACCTGAGCTGAGGTCCACTAGCCCGACCCAGGGCATCCCACATTCTCAAGCCCAGCCTGCCACTGTAGGATGGTTTGGTCTCCATTATACGTCGCGACGGTCACATCCCCTCAACATGACATGACCAGAAGGTGGTCCCCCACACCCGCATGTGGTCCTTCAGATCTTGTGTTGTAACCATCTCACAACCTAGTAGTGGATATCTTGGCCTAACACATCACCCTGCTAGGATCGTGGTTCTACACTATTGTGGTCTCCTCCATTGCGGCATGCGCCGCCTCCCGCACCTGGATAGAGGTTTCTTATGTGGGACACTAGATGTCATGGGATCCAAATCATACTTTCATTGATTTGGAGGGTGTTTAGGAGTCCTCAAATCTTCATCTCACATTTCCTGAGATCCAACTCTTCCTTCAATTGGTCTGGGGGTCCGATCGTGGTCGGAACCTCCCAAAACATTACAGCGTGACAACGTGGGTCTGTCATTGAAGAACGCAAGGGGGGGGGATCACAAGAACAGCCAAAGTGATGAGTGTTGGCCTCATTCATTTGGCATTCATTAATCATGTTATAAAAATTGAATACATAAAAAAATAAATAATTCATTCAACCATGATTAATCATAGGAAAAGAGTTCCCAAACCTGCAACAATGATCGAACCCCAGATCAACTTATTAGTGAGTTGATTTCTGTCTGTCCTTTATAAAAAAGGGCTGGGAAAGTCCAAATCACTTATAAAAGAACCAAATACCTTATGGTTGGATCATTTAGTGGTGAATATCAGAGTATCACCATCGTTGTCTGTCATTACTTGATCCTTAATCCATTATTGGAGGCAATTAGTCATTTGTCGCTCTCCAACGCAAATCCCCCAACGGTTCTGAGTAATTGTGGATCTTTTTCCCACTCCCCATATTCGATTAATTCATCAATAGGTGGAAACATGTTTCAGAATTTCTGTTACACTGAGTCATAGCTTCATTATGTTGTTTCATTTATGAAATAGTGTTTCGGTTACACTTCATTTTCAGAGTCATTATGATATTTTATTTATGAAATGAAACATCCAACATGGTGTTTCATCGTAGTGATTCAATTTAAAATAAAGTATATTTTCAAGTTTATTTTATTCTTCCTTAAAAAATAGAAAAATAAAAGTTTTCCCTCAAAAAGCATTGGCCGAGGTTTGGTCCTTCATTATGTATTTTCTTCATTCCAGACACAATGGTGGCCCCTATTTTTTAGATCCAGGAAAAAATTTAGAAGCTTCTAAAACCGTGAATGTGAGTTATTTTTAATAAACTTAAACAAAGATCAAAAACATATTCCAATCTCACTGAGCGTTAGAATCATGTGTCCTCTATTGTCCTAGTATCGATATAATCCAATAAACATTTTTAAAAAACAATTTCATGGAAACTCTAATACATTACATTTTCCCCACAATAGGGATTTACATACATGAAATCCAAAACAAGGGATAGGCAAACAAATGGGGGCACTGAGAATGAAATTGAGTCTCTCGCTACCAATTGCTTTCCTGAGATTCTCGTGCTACCATCAAACATGAACCAGAGAATATGACCACCCATGAAGGACCTACTACTATCAATCATCAATCTCCCCTAAGAACATCGTAAACATCACCCCATTGTCGATGTATAACTCGAACCAATCAATGATGTCTGATGGATCATGCACGCACCACCATAGATGTGACCCATGGAAGAAATTATCCAGCTGGTGAATTTTTTAGGGAAGTGGTAGATGGTATACCACCTCACCAACCCAACTTAGGATCTGGAGAGGGATTATGAATCTTAGAGACAACCTTCCACTGCGACCAATTTTCTGTAATCCCCATTAGGGTGAGACCCGAAGTAACACATGGTCTTCCTCCACGAAAACAATAGTACTATTTATCCACTGAGAATAAGATTTCTTCCTACACTGTGTAGCCATAATCCTCTCCTGGATGATATACACCATCTCAGTGGTAGCATGTACTAACTCTATACCCAGGAGTGCTAACTCACATGGGTATGTCCATTAAAATGTTGATCTACAAGGTCACCCATAAAATGCCTCAAACAGTTCCATTACAATGTTGTAGTGTTAGGTATGTTTGTTCAAAAACTCCACCAGTGGTTGGTGATCCTCTCAACTGAAAACGAAGTCCTGATATAAGCATGAAGCATGTCCTCTAAAACCTTGATTGTTCTATCTGTCGTTACATCTCTATGGGGGTGAAATGATTTTTTAAAATATATCCGAGTCCCAAATTCTTCCTGAAATTCCTTCCACTATCAGGATATAAAATGTGTGTCCCAATCTGATGCTATCATCTACGGGACTCCCTTGAGTTGGAGTGTCTCATACACATAGAGGCATCCCAATCCCTCTATCGATCCCTACACCTAGATGGGTAGGAAGTGGGATGAATTGGTGAGCCATCCCACGATCACCCAGATAGTATCATTCCCCCTAGACATGCATGGTAAACCTATCGATAATTCCATAGAGATATCCTCACACTTCCACTCCATCACCTCAAGTGTATGACCTAAGCCTCCTAG
This sequence comes from Viscum album, assembly GCA_963277665.1. Lineage (NCBI taxonomy): Eukaryota > Viridiplantae > Streptophyta > Magnoliopsida > Santalales > Viscaceae > Viscum > Viscum album. The sequence goes on along the minus strand of OY728151.1, from coordinate 1,585,314,150 downwards.
AAGATGATTCCTTGACTTTACTTGCTAACAATTGATGGACTAGGAAATGTACACTCTTACAACCTTCTTTATCCTCAACCACCAGTACTGACATGGGAGATCTTGTTACATATTCACCACTCCTAGATGCACCACCAAGGGGGAGGTTTGGAACTCCCTAAGAATCTACACTCACAATTCCATGGGTACAATAGTTCACACTCTAAAAAGGAATACATGTTCTCCACCTATCGGATATCCATCGAGGAATTGCCATGTGGATTGCTGAGCATGTAGGGTCTAACAATTGACATCCATACGTTGTGTCTCCCTATCTCAGAGTAAGAGTGGGGTAGTGACAGCAATCATCTAAAGATAAGCTACTCCATCACTATCTACAAAGAAAATTTGCATCGCTGTTAACTGATCTAATCACTACTAAAAATATGGCTTTTATCACTGCTAGAAAAGTGCATTAAATGTGATAAAAAATCGATGTTAATTGGGGCGAAGATAAAGTGGGGTCCCTTTTATCAGAACTCATAAAACCATTGATAAAGAGGTTTTTATCAATGAAAAGAATCACTGATTAATGACCCATTTTATCTGTGCTAAAAATTAGAAGATAAAAGTAAAAAAATAAAAATAATAAAAAAAATATATAATTTGGGTGGAGATTTTATCAGCAGTTGAACCCCTTTATCATATCTAGGTGGACTAATCTCATTCACATCCCTTACCTGTGCTTCCAACACATACCCCCCGTGTGCAACTCCATGCTTCCACCAGAACTCTAACACGTGACCTCCCCCTTGTGCCCATGTACCATTACCACTAAGCCATTTCGTTTTTTTCAATTTAATGATATATATATATATATAGTTACATTTATTAATATATTAATATATATTCATATTAATATAAATATATTTAGTTATATTAATACATATATATTTTTTCTTATATTAATATATATTAATATATATTTATATATATATAGTTATATTTATTCATATAATAGTATAGATACATAGTAATATTAATATATTTAGTTATATTATTATATATATATGTATTCATATATTAGAATATATATATTTTTCATTTATTAATTTATATTATATATATATATATATTTAGATACAATTGTTATCCATATATCTATTTTTATAATAATATATATTTATAAGATTAGTTTTAAATAAATATATAAAATATGTTTTTTATGTGTCTTTATAAATAAATACATATATACATACATATATACAATACACATACACATATATTTACAAAGAAATACATATATATGTGTATTTGAAAACACATAGAATGTTAAAACGACCATAACATATAATACAGAATCATTTTTCAACTCCACAACCAGTCAAATCGAAGTAAATGATGCATTATTCTATATGAGATGTCATACAGGCCTAACAGACATCTGGATCAGAAGTTATACCTGTTTGAATCTTGAAAAATCGGGTTATCCCTATTAAAAACTCAATTTTGGAGGCCTTATGAGCATTTTTTGTCCTTGAAAAATGTTAAAGAAGCTTGGCTTCAGTCATTGGCACATAGAGCTCATCGCAGTCTTCGATTTGATATGCTGTAGAGCTCAAACAGACACCCGGATCCAATGTTATGGCCGTTTGAAGTTTGAGTTACATTTTCAACTTAGTTTATATCTTTTATTATTATTTATTGATTTTTTTGTGAATTAAAATTTTTATTAAATGATATTTAATCTATGATAATTAGGAAATTATTAATTTATTAATTTTTTTAAAAAAATTAAATCCATTTTCACTAAATCTCTTATATATTAAATGTAATAGTCTATTTATACATATATAAAACATATTTAAAATATATATACTATATTTATATCAATATAAATATACTTATATAACAATATATTATTTCTCATGAATTTTGTTTTTTGAGGAATCAAATTTATCAGTGCTATGAAATAGCGCTGATAAATCCCCCCTTTATCAGCGCTACTAAAAGAAGTGCTGAAAAAGGAGCCCCCTTTAACAAAGCTAAGAAAAATCACTAATAAAGGGTGTGGGGACTTCATAAACTCTAAAAAAAGAGTAGATAAAGGGTCACTTTTAACAGCTCTTATTTTAGAACTATAAAAAGTTCACCTTTATTAGCACTTTTTTGTAGCATTGATAAATACCCCCTTTTATCAGAACTTTTTTTAGCGCTGATAAAAGGGTAGTTCTTAACATTCCCATTTTAGTAGTAGTAAATGATTCACTCAACAACCATAAACCAGATCTCCTACTGATCGCATACTCAACTAATTTCCCCTTCCCAAGGGTATAGACTATCTCAGAGTCATAGTCCCGGAGGTACTCTATCCACTGATTCTACCTCATGTTTCGCTTTTTCTCGAATATGATGTACGTAATACTTTTTTGGTTGGAGTATATAGTAAACTACTCACCCATCAAGTAGTGTCTCCACATCTTCCAATAAATGACCATTGCTACTAGCACTAGGTCATGGGTCATGTAAATATTCACATGTTTCCTCAACTGCAATGAACCATAGGCAATCATTTCCTATTCATGCATCAGGACACAACCAAGTCTGGTCCCTGATGCATCACAAAATACTACATACCTAATGCCCTCCTATGGTAGTCTCAACATGGGGGCACTCTTCCGTCTCTACCTCATCTCTTGAAAACATTTTTGGAACTTATCCATCCACAATAATAGATGTCCCTTCAATGTCAAAGCTGATAAGGCTGATGATACTATATAAAATTCATGCATGATACTCTGGTAGTATCCATACAAACCAACGAAACTTTTCCCCTTAGTCACTCTCTTGGGTGGATCCTAAGCACAAACTGACTCTATCTTTGACGTATCCACTACAACTCTTGACTATGAAATGTCATGTCCTGGATAGTGGACTTATCGAATCCAAAAGTGGCATTTTAAGAGAATCCCATAAATATGGTTCTCTTAGAGTGCATCTAGAACTATCTGTAGGTGTGTCGTGCACTCCTCCTTTGAAGCTGAGTACACCAGGATGTCATCAATAAATACCACAATGAACTGGTCAAGGTTAAGGTGGAAGATCTTATTCTTGAGTCCCTTGAAAATTATTAGGGCATTGGACTTGCCTAAAGAAATCACCAAGAACTCAGAGTGTTCATACCGACGCCTGAAGGCTATCTCTGTTACATCTGCATCGCATACACAAAGATGATGATAGCTTGATCTGAGGTACATCTTAGAAAACCATATCGCTCCCTTTAGCTGATCAAATAGTTCATCAATCCTTGGAAGTGGATACATGTTCTTCAGGGATTCATGATTCGGTCACTGAAATTCCATGCAAAACCTTGAACTTTCATTTGGATTCTTGGAAAACAATATAGGGGCTTCCCAAGGTCAAACACCAGGCCTCACAAATCCCTTCCTCTGCAGGTCCTCTATTTTTACCCACATATCACTAGGTTCTATTGGAGCCATTTAATATTCATTGGTAGATATTTGTGTGGTATCATGGTATAGGTTAATGTAGAATTTAACCTCTCTAAGAGAACGTAATCCTATAACATCTAAAGTAATATTTCTACATACTCGTCTACCACTAAAGGAAATGGGGTACTCCTCTCATTCGCAACCGAGAGGGTAAGGCTAGCAAACTTGTGAGTGATTAGTTGTACCCTGCTCCATGAAAGTCTGTCCAGAGATGCAAGAATTCCCATTTGATATGTAAATAAGAACATGGTCCCATATAATAGGATATATCGAACTCTGTTCCAAAAATAGTAAATTTGATTATGAATTGTGGATAACCAGTCCATACCCGGAATGACATCGCGAGGCCTCAATGCTGCTACTAGGTATCTCAACTGAAGATCTAGCCTCTAAGATTAATCCCACATTGCCTAAACTAGTGTGTGATCACCAAATCACCTCCCATAAGAGTATCTAATTATATGTTATGAGCCGACAGCTCCACCAGAATCTTCGAGCTCTGAACAAGGTATGTGGTAAGGAAAGATTGAATCGAAACAATGTCTATAAGCGCTGCAACTAAGGTGGAGAAGATACAGATCGTACCTCAAATCATCTATAGAGAACCAGGGTGATAAGACTTAATTATATGAACATAGCCTTAACCTTTTCCACTGAATCCTGTAGCCCATGATGGACCAACAGGTGGAGGTGGTGGTGGCACCATGATCCTTCTCCCACTGCCTGCTACTCTGCATGTTCCCTTTCAACATCCTCCTCCATGTGAACCATGGTACTCAACCCTCTGCCTCTACCTTAAAAGTCCCTTGACTTTAATTTTATCATCTACACGATGATTCAAGTAATCACGAGCAATGTGTCTCTACCCACTGCATGAGTAGTAAAAAACCAACCCCACTACTGTCTCCCAGTTCCCTGGGGGTCTCGTAATATCTACCATGTGTCCTTGGTCATCCACTGAATGTCTTGACCCATGTGGGTCTCTATGTCAGATGCCTACTACAAACTACAGAAGACTCTGCCACCTAGTGCCTACCGGTAGCTCCTGCGGCTGGCACATACTCATCCGACAAGCTCTCTATATGTAGGGATTGCTCTAGCACCCCATCCGGAGTAGAGATTATAAGTGATGCAAAAGACGCCAAGATCTATCACCGTAGTCCATGCTCAAAAGCCTGATCCTGGAAGAACGGGTCTCGCACCATGTTTGTAGAGTTGTGAGAAAGCTCAGTGAATCTCACTAAGTATAGTTCTACTATCACGCTACCCTACTGATGGTGATTTAACTCCTTTATATGTACAGAGCGTAACGTTACTGGAATGAACTCCTCCTTGAAGAGGTGCTGAAAGTATACCCACGTAAGGGTCACCTCATCATGTGGCTCGATCGTCATGATCCACCATTAAAAATACCCATAAAAATCATGGAAATTTTTTTTCTTAATTTTCTTTGGGATTTTACATGAACGCAGTTTCTGACGGCACTTGATTCCGAGGCCCGGTGTGCCCAGAATTCTTATCTGATGATTAGCTCGGGTACGTTCAGTGAACGAACAAGCGAGAATTTCTAACTTTTGAACTGGTGCACGGAATCGAATTCTGTGGGAACCAATGGATCCATAGCGCCGGTAATTTCTTAGGAACGCCATTTCCGAAGTTGCGTTTACACGAGATAAGTTGTTAATTTATGTGGAAGGTAAAATAAAAATTATGCAACAAATTTTATTTTTACGACAAGTGGAATAAGCTTTGGGTGGAAGTTGAGGAAAACCACACAACTTCCATTTGTAGGTTATGAAGGTGGTGGGGCCCACACGAACCCTACCCCTTCACCTTCCCTAACCTTCCATAACCCATCATAAATTATGACAACATGTGTATTTTAATTTTGTGGTTTAATTCAAACTTTTGAATTTAAAACCTTATGTTGTGTTAATAAAATAAGTTAGTGTCTTATTTTATTTTTGGTTGTAGTCTTGTTACCTTGAGAGATTTGGGAGAAAAAGCTAAGGGAGTCTTGAGTTTCTTCATCCTCTTCATTGAAGAACACGAAGAACGCGAGGAATGCGAAGAACGACAGATTCATCGGAGGTCGGCATCTCCTTCACGACGTCTCCTTCCGCGAGGCCTCTTCCTGCGATGGATATTCCATGACGAATCCTCGTTCGACGAACCTCCATTCAAGCTATGCTCAAAGTAGGGGTTATTTTATTTATTTTGTTCATGATTACTACTTTGACGTTCGTCGTGGATTATGACCAATTGCTATCGATTAACGAGAGGGGGGCCGGACCGCACAAACATGGCTGACCCTCCTCCATTATCCATGTTGGATTTTATTGTGGATTGAAACGGGAATGGCGCGGTGCCGTTGCACCGCGCGGAATCGTGCGACATGGAATGCGCGGCGCCGTCGCGCCACGCCGTGAAATCGAACAAGGACATGACGTCGTCACACCGCGTCAGAGAAACCCAATGACACAGTGGCCGGAGCGGGGCCGCAGTGGAAGGGCGCGTTGTTGTCGGGCTGCGCCGGACGAACCAAGGCCGCGGCCTATTCTGGGCCGCGGCGGAGCAGGGTGACTGGCGGCCGGTTCCGGGCCGCGGGTGTCGGAGCAGGGAGGGGACCGACCGTCGCCGGCCCCGTGGTGACAGAAACCGGCCGGCCGGACAAGAGAAAGTCGGGGGGTTCAACCCCCCGGCCGGCCAGCACAATGGCCCCCCTTAATGGGGGCCGCGGTTTCAAGCCAGGGGGGCAGGCGCCCCCCCCCCCCCCTCTTCAAACGGCTCGGCCGTTTGGCCGAGTGCCTGGCCAGTGCGCCACGCCTAGGCCGGGCCACGCCCAGGCCGCGCCGGGCCGGGCCGCTCCAGCTGGGCCGGACCCGGACCCAGTTCTGGTCGACCCGGTTCGGGCCGACCCTGGGGGTAGCGGGCCAGGTTGGACCTGGCCCAAACCCCTTAATACCGAATCTTTTTCGGTCGGACGCCCATAACTTGTGCTACAGGCCTCCGATCGATGTACCATTAGATCCGATGCAATCCTTGGATCGAGATGACCGTTTAGGTATATCTCACTCAAGGTTTCATAATACTTTGGGTTCGTCCGAGTTTGATCGTACACGAAACCAACTGGGCCCTCAGAGAGGAAACGCTTATAAATTGAGCTCCGAACGTCTGATTGACGTGTCGTCGACTTTGTTGGATTCATCTTAGTTAGAAGGATCTTTTGGATTACTCCGCCCGAGGATTGGATGCAGGTGGAGTACGGTCGGGTTAGTTTTGACTTAAAAACTAAGAGGGCCCCTGGGACGAAAAGACCAATAACTCTCAGACCGGGTGTCCGAATGACGCGCCGTCTGCGACGTTGAGTTCCTGTTGAAGATACAAAACTTTTGGATACATCAAATCTCTAAATTGTGTCAATTGATGTATCAAACTTTCGGCTCGTGGAGAGGACCCTCCCGAACGAGCTTGATGTGTGCGGGAACCCTAGAGCTGTCTGCAACTGTGACGACGACGACTGTACAGAGATCCTCAGTGGATTCGACGGCGATGACTACAACTCTCAGCAATACTACGTGGATTAGTGCTATAGATCTTTTGTGTGTCCGATCCTGTGTGGGTCAGCGCTCAGCGGTCCTGTGTGGGCCAGCGCCTACATATCCTGTGTGGATCCGATCCTATGTGGGTCATTGTGGGGGTTAGTTACCTATCGATCCTTTGTGGGTCAGATCCTTTGGGGGTCATTGTGGGGGTTAGTTACCTATCGATACTTTGTGAGTCAGATCCTTTGTGGGTCATTGCGGGGGTTAGTTACCTATCGATCCTTTGTGTGTTAGATCCTTTGTGGGTCATTGCTGGGGATTGTAGCAATTGATCTTTTGTGGGTCCGACGACTTAGATGAATTAGTGGAAATATCTAATCTTCTTTATCATCAAACGAAGAAGTATACCTATGTTATCTGAATCCTTTTTTTCTTTCCCATGTTGATTGTGTTGTGCTATCCTATGTGGATTTACGTTTTTCTTTCCTGTGTGGGCTGGGTTGTACTTGGGCTCGGATGTTGGAGCCGAACTAGAATTGATGACTTAGGTATATGTATGGTCGTATACCTAAGAAGTGTCGGATGTTACTTCGTGATTGCATATTTCCTTTGTCGTTTATCCTTTGTGGATTTTGGGAGACCTTCAGGGGTCTCATGGTCCCTACTGAGTAGCTTATACTCACCCCATGCACGGGCTATGCCCGCACTACGTTGTGTTGGTTGCAGACGACGGACAACGCTGATCGTGGTTGAGGCTAGCGGAGCAGGAGGTTACCTGGAGGTGGACCACTGGGCGGGATGTACTCGAAGAGGCCGGATGGACCCGAGGAGCAGAGGAGGCTATCTGTACCCACCCTTCAGGTGGGATTTCCAGTGGACAGCTCGACGTTGCGGCTTTACTTTTCAGCTGCTATTTTCCCTTTCTAGTATTACTTTACATTCAGTTTGGGTTTGTATACTGGCCCACATACTTTTCCGCACTTACTGTTGTACCCATCATTTACTTAGTGTTTACTTCTACGGCTTACTTGCTCTGTGGTGTTCGTTTTCTTTACAAAGGCAATGCCTTCCCTTTTTATCGGGATTTACTCCTTGGTGCTAGTCGCCAGCCCCGGGCCTATGGAAGGCGGGCTTGGGGTATTCATGGCACGGGCCCCGAGGATGGGTCTTGACAAATTGGTATCAGAGGAGTTCGGATCTACCGCAGAACTTTGGAATCTGATCTTTTTTCTATGTGAAGCAATAGTGTTACGCGTATTGAGTGTGGTTATCAGTCCAGGGAGTCCAGTGTTGGTGCGGTGGCCGACGTATCCGTACACCAGGACCCTGAATTCTGATTTCCGACATAATTCACGAAAACATTGACTGTATGTGTGTTTCAAGTTTTCATTGTGATTACTTTGTGTTAGCTCACTTGGTATACTTTTCTGACCGTGGCGCACCTGTTTCCTTTTTAGGATGGCCCCATGATGGCAGCTAGATATTGTTCCAAGAGTTGATCATGACGACAGCCCACCGAGCGACGAGGCCTCGGTGCAGGGCCCTTTGACAGTAGAGGCCTCAGTGGTACCTCTACCCGCCGAGCCACCGATGCTTCCATCCCCAGCCGTTGACGATGCACGTCGCCTTAGTGCACTGCATGAGTTCCAGCGCCAGCGACCACCCAGGTTCCGCTGGGAGATGGACCCCCAAGCAGTTGAGTACTATATGGAGGCAGTGGTACGGGTTTTCAGGTTAGTGAGGACAGCAGCAGACCTCATGGTGATCCTCGCAGCGAGCCTACTGCACGTAGTATCAGGAAGATGTTGGAGCTTGATGCTCCAGGTGCATGATGAAGCATCTCTCCTCTGGACGGACTTTGAGATCCTATTACACTCGGAGTTCTCCCCAGCAACCCTCCGTGTGGTGTGCATCCAGGATCTTCTTCAGCTGTGGCAGGGAAGCTTGACGGTCGCCTAGTACTCGGTGAGATTTACCGATCTCTCGCGCTACTCGACAGACATGGTACGAGAACCATTCTTCCACCCCCGGACCGTTGAGCAGTGATTGAGGAACGAGATCAGGGAATGGCTGATCTCCCTCAGCATTCTGACTCAGGCAGGAGTACTGGAGAGAGCCCTTTTGATCGAGATCTTTCTTGCTGAGCCTTCATCAGCACCAAGACCTATCGCAGGGTGGCATGTTGCAGAGTCTTCTGTAGTAGGCAGTCGACGGATGACTCATGGGTCCAGGAAGACCAGACCCTCAGGCAAAAGTCCTCAAGACAATTGCTCAGCAGTGCGGGGAACACAGCGTGGAGCAGGTCTTTCGAGAGGCAGGCAGTGCTACACATGCGGCGGGCAGGGCCACATGGCTCGTGACTGCCCAACCTGCAGTGCCGAGGAGCAGCAGACGGTTGAGGGAAAACCCAGGAAGAGGCAGAGGGTCGACCGTGGTGGTCCGCAGGGAGCAGGAGGACGAGGCAGAGGAGATGGCCGGGCAGCAGGTGGTGGGCGACGCTTTGAGGCTCTACCACCACCAGCACCAGGAGGTCCACCCCGGCCACAGGGAGCTGGCGGGCAGAGACAGACACACCTCCAGGCAGTGGAGGCCTATGACCACGACACACCCGAGATGATTCGAGGTACTATCTATGTTTATTCCACCCTTGCTGCAGTACTTATAGACACAGGAGCGAGTCATTCTTTCATAGCCGCTGCCCTTGTTTGGAGCTTGGAGATTCTGACAGAGCCGTTGGCTCGATCCTTACGGCTAGAGACTACTACGGGAGTAGACTCGACGATTAGGCACTTGTGCCGGTAGTGTGAGCTTACTCTAGGAGAAGAGAGATTCGGCTGGGATCTTCTTGTAGCAGCATTGAGGCCTTACGACATCATCTTGGGCATGGATTGGTTGTCTACAGTCCATGCACAGATTGACTGTATTAGGCGCAAGGTGCGATGTTTACGCATCGACGGGAGCATGTTCACCTTCACCGGCGAGAAGGGAGCATTTGCAGCACAGGATGGACTCTCGTAGAGGAGAGGACATCCCATCACTCATTAGTTGGCTAGCCTCATCCTAGGAGCAGTTGCCGTGCAGAGTCCTAGTTTTCCTGCAGTGGTGGATCAGTATGCGGACATATTTCCCGATGATGTTCCATGGATACCTCCTCATAGAGAGGTAGAATTTTATATTGACATGTATCCCGAGACAACCCCGATATCGACTCCAGCATATCGGATGGCCCCCGCTGAGCTTCAATAGCTACAGGTACAGTTGGAGGACTTGCAGGGCAAGGGTTTCATCTGACCCAGTGTTTCACCCTAGGCTTCCCTGATTTTTATCGCCAAGAAGGTGGACGGGAGCTTGTGACTTTGTTTTGACTATCGTCGCCTGAACCAGGTGACAGTGAGGAACAAGTATCCACTACTAAGGATTGATGACCTCTTCGATCAGCTCAAAGAAGCACGGTGGTTCTGAAAGATAGACCTCAGGTCAGGCTATCATCAGCTCAGAGTTCGGGATGAGGACATGCAGAAGACGGCCTTTAGGTGTCGGTATGGCCACTATGAGTTCTTGGTTATGCCATTCAGCGTAACCAATGCTCCAGCAGTGTTCATGCCCCTCATGAACAGGATCTTTTAGCCATACCTCAATCGATTTGTCGTGGTCTTCATCGACGAAATTTTGATTTACTCGACCAATGAGGAGGAGCACGCATACCATTTGCGGGTTGTTCTAGACACACTCCGAGAGCACCAGCTTTATGATAAGCTCTCGAAGTGACAGTTCTGGATACTTGAGGTCTACTTCTTGGGGCACGTCATCTCTAAGGCGGGATTTACAGTCTTTTGTGACCATCAGAGTCTCAGTTACATCTTCTCTCAGAAGGACCTGAATCTCAGACAGCGGCGATGACTCAAGTTCCTCCAGGACTATGACTTTGAGATAGTCTATACTCCTGGGAAGGGGAACGTGGTAGCCGATGCTCTCAGCAGGAGGAAGGGAATTCAGCTACATGAGGAGGTGACTGAGCAGCTAGCCACTTTGTAGATATCCTTCATGGATAGAGATGGAGCAGTCTTCCTTCAGTCTCTCACAATCACCCCTCCACTACTGCAGCGGGTCAGAGAGGCTCATCGTGGGGACGCTGACTGTGAGACGCGGCATGCGCAGATATCCTCAGGACATGCACCTGATGGTTTCTCCTTTGAAGCAGAGCATGACGTCATTATCAGAGGGCGTACCATGGTACTAGTTGTTTTACGGGAGGAGTTTCTGAGAGAGTTTCACACATCTCCTTTGGCGGTACATCCTGGAGTGGCGAAGATGTACTAGGATCTCAGGCGACAACACTGGTGGCCAGGCATAAAGAATGTTGTGGCAGAGTTTGTTTCTCTATGCCTCACCTGCCAGCAGGTGACGGCAGAGCACCAGGTACCAGCAGGATTGGTACAACCCTTGGAGGTCCCAGAGTGGAAGTGGGACGGGATATCTATGTACTTCGTGACTAGACATCCATGCACTTCCAGAGGTCACGACTCCATTTGGGTGATTGTCGACCAACTCACCAAGTCGGCTCACTTCTTACCCATCAGGGAGAAGGGCTCAGTGGAGAGCATGGGACGTCTCTACATTTAGGTGATTGTATGGATTCACGGTGTGCCATCATCTGTCGTCTCCGATCGAGAGGCTCTCTTTACTTACCGACTTTGGAAGGGGTTGCAGGAGGCGTTCAGGACGCAGCTACGTCTGAGCATCGCCTTTGACCCTCAAACGGATTGTCAGACGGAGAGGACCATTCATACTCTAGAGGACATGCTCCACGCATGTGTCCTTGACTTTGGATGCAGCTGGGAGGATCACCTACCATTGGTGGAGTTCGCGTACAACAACAGTTACCACTCCACCATCGGGATGGCACCATACGAGGCGTTGTACGGCCGACTTTGCGGATCTCCTTTATGCTGGACAGACCCTGGGGAGTCAGCACATGTGGGACCGGAGATGGTCTAGGCCACGATAGAGAAGGTCCAGGTCATCGGGGAGCGGATGAGGACAGCTCAGAGCCGGCAGAAGTCTTATGATGACAGGAGGTGAAGGCCAGTAGAGTTCGAGGACGGAGACCACGTCTTCTAGCGTGTCTCACCTCGGCGTGGATTACAGAGATTTGGCCGAGGTGGCAATTTATCTCCACACTTCATCGGACCATTCCAGGTCCTCAGCAGGATTAGTGAGTTGTCTTATCGTGTGGCTCTACCACCTCAGTTGCACTGGATGCACGACGCCTTCCACGTATCTCAGCTGAGGAGATACGTGCATGACCCGATGCATATCATTGACCATGGGGAGCTTGACGTTGATGATGGGGCGTCTTTTATGGAGGTCCCAGTATAGATCGAGGATCGACAGTAGCAGGTCCTACGTGGATGGTCGATTCCTCTAGTCCGCATCAAATTGAAGCACGAGAATCTCCAGGAGAGCACTTGAGAGCGGGAGGCTCAGATGCATGCTTAGTACCCACATTTGTTTCCCTAGTTTTCGATGTATCTTTATGGAGACGTAAATCCCTAAGGTGGGAGTAATGTAAAGACCCGTAAAATTCAAGGAATTTTTTTTTTAATTTTTATTTGGGATTTTACATGAATGCAGTTTATGACGACACTTGATTCTGAGGCCCCATGTGCCCGGAATTCCTATCCGGAGTTTAGCTCGGGTACGTTCAGTGAAAGAACGAGCGGGAATTTCTAACTTTTTAACTGGTGCATGGAATCGAATTCCGAGGGCACCGATGGATCTGTAGCGCCGATAATTTATTAGGAATGCCATTTCCGGAGTTGTGTTTACATGAGAGAAGCTGTTAATTTATGTGGATGGTAAAATAATAATTATGCAACAATTTTTATTTTTACTTTAAGTGGATTAAGCATTGGGTGGAAGTTGGGGAAAACCACCCAACATCCATTTGTATGATATGAAGGATGTGGGGCCCACACGAACCCTACCCCTTCACCTTCCCTAACCTTCCATTACCCTTCATAAATTATTACAACTTTTTTATTTTAATTTTCTAGTTTAATTCAAACTTTTGAATTTCAAACCTTATGTTGTGTTAATAAAATAAGTTAGTGTCTTATTTTATTTTTCGTTGGAGTCTAGTTGCCTTGAGAGCTTTGGGAGAAAAAGCTAAGGGAGTCTTGAGTTTCTTAATCCTCTTCATCGAAGAACACGAAGAACGCGAAGAATGCCGGATTCCTCGGAGGTCGACGTCTCCTTCACGACGTCTCCTTCCGCGACGCCTCTTCCTGCGATGGATATTTTGCGACGAATCCTCGTTCGACAAACCTCAGTTCAAGCTACACTCATAGTAGGGGTTATTTTATTTATTTTCTTCATGATTACTACTTTGACATTCGTCGTGGATTATGACCAATTGCTATCGATAAACGAGAGGGGGGCCAGACTGCACAAACACGGCCGACCCTCCTGCATTTTCCATGTTGGTTTCTATTGTGGATTGGAACGGGAATGGCGCGGTGCCATCGCACCACGCGGAATAATGCGGCATAAAATGTGCGGCGTCGTCGCGCAGCGCCGTGAAGTCGAACAAGGACATGACGCCGTCGTGCCGCGTCAGAGAAACCCGAAGACACCACGGCCGGAGCGGGGCCATGGCGGAAGGGAAAGGCGCCATCACGCCACGCCGGACGAACCAAGGCCGCGGCCGGTTCCGGGCCGCGGCGGAGCAGGGTGACCGGCGGCCGGTTTCGGGCCACCGGTGTCGGAGCAAGGAGGGGAACGACCGTCGCCGATCCCGTGGTGACAGAAACCGGCCGGATGGGGTGGGCGGGCTAGACAAGAGAAAGTCGGGCCATCAAACCCCCGATCAGCCAGCACAACGGCCCCCCTTAATGGGGATCACAGTTACAAGCCAGGGGGCAGGTGCCCCCCCCTCTTCAAACGGCTCGGCCGTTTGGCCGAGCGCCTGGCCAGCGCACCCATCACGCCGCACCCAGGCTGGGCAGCGCCTAGGCCGGGCCGCGCCGGGCCGCGCCAAAGCGTGCTGGACCCGGACCCAGTTCGGGCCGACCCTGGGGGTATCGGGCCGGATCAGACCGGGCACGAACCCCTTAATACCGAATCTTTTCTGGTCGGATTCCCATAACTTGTGATATGAGCCCCTGATCGATGCACCGTTAGTTGCGATGCGATCCTTGGGTCGAGACGGTCGTTTCGGTATATCACACTCAAGTTTTCAGAGTACTTTGGATTCGTCCGAGTTGGTTCTTACAAGAAAACAACCGGGCCCTCGGAGAGGAAATGCTCATAACTTGAGCTCCGGACGTCCGATTGACATTCCGTAGACTTTGTTGGATTCATCTTAGTGGGAAGGATCTTTTGGCTTACTCTGCCTGAGGTTTGGACGCAGGTGGAGTACGGTCGGATTGGTTTTGACTTAAAAACAAATCGGGCCCCTGGGACGAAAATGCCAATAACTCTAAGACCGGGCGTCCGATTGACGCGCCGTCTGCGACGTTGAGTTCCTGGTAACGATACGGAACTTATGGATACATCAACTCTAGACTTTGTGTCAGTTGATGTATCAGCCTCTCGGCTCGTGGAGCGGACCCTCCCGAATGAGCTTTCTGTGTGCAGGAACCTTAGAGATGGTTGCGACTGTGACGACAACGACTGTACAGATATCCTCAGTAGATTCGGCGGCAATGGCTACAACACTCAGCGATCCTACGTGGATCAGTGCTACAAATCCTTTGTGGGTCCGATCCTTTGTGGGTCAGCGCTCAGCGGTCCTGTGTGGGCCAGCGCCTACAGATCCTGTTTGGATCCCATCCTGTGTGGGTCTTTGTGGAGGTTAGCTACCTATCAATCTTTGTGGGTCAGATCCTTTGTGGGTAATTTTGGGGGTTAGTTACCGATCGATCCTTTGTGGGCCAGATCCTTCGTGGGTCATTGCGGGGTTTAGTTACCTATCGATCCTTTGTGGGTCATTGCGTGGGTTAGTACCTATTGATCCTTTGTGGGTCTGACGGCTTAGATGAATCAGTGGCAATATCTTATCATCTATATCGTCATATGAAAAAAGTATACCTGTGTGAGCTGAATCCTATTTTGGTTTCCTATGTGGATTGTGTTGTGCTATCCTATGTGGATTTACGTTTTTCTTTCCTGTGTGGGCTGGGTTGTACTTGGTCTCATATGTTGGAGCCGAACGAGAATTGATGACTTAGGTATATGTATGGGCATATACCTAAACAGTTTTGGATGTTACTTCGTGATTGCATGTTTCTATTGTGGTTTATCCTTTGTGGATTTTGGGAGACCTTCGGGGGTCTCGGGGTCCCTACAGAGTAGCTTATACTCACCCCTGCATGGGCTATGCCCGCACTACGTTGTGTTGGTTGCAGACGATGGAAAACGCTGATCGTGGTTGAGTCTTGCGGAGCAGGACGTTACCTGGAGTTGGACCACTGGGCGAGATGTACTCGGAGCGGTCGGATGGACCCGAGGAGAAGAGGAGGATATCTGTACCCACCCTTCATGTGGGATTTCCAATGGAAAACTCTACATTGCGGCTTTACTTTTCAGTTGCTGTTTTCCCTTTCCAGTTGTACTTTACGTTCAGTTTGGGTTTGTATACTGGCCCACTTACTTTTCCGCACTTACTGTTGTACCCAGCTTTTACTTAGTGTTTACTTCTACTGCTTGCTTTCTCTGTGGTGTTCATTTACTTTACAATGGAAATGAATTCCCTTTTTATCGGGATTTACGCCTTGGTGCTAGTCGCCAGCCCCTGGCCTATGGAAGGCGGGCTTGGGGCAGTCATGGCATGGGCCCTGAGGATGGGTCGTGACAACCAGCCCTACTGATCCATGAATAAGCCTTGAGTCTATGATCGACATCTGGCTGAGAGGCATCCTCACTGGATAGAAGACTCATGTAACAGCCTCGTGCCAATCCTCATCCACTTGGTGGTCAGTCTCACCCCTTAACCTGTGATGCCTCTTCCTTTGGAAGTCTTATAAGGTACTGTGTATGTGTGCATCCTCTATCATAAGGGCTGGTTAGAGCTACGGGTAAATGGGTAGTGGAAGCACTGGTGAACCACTATATTGGGATACCTCTAGTATTGTTCCATGAACTGATGCCTCATCACCAGGCATACTTTCCATATCGTCATGCATTGGGATCATGGTCAGTTGTCAGCGTGGAGGCATCCTAAAATAGAACAAGATGAACCATGATCAATACATTATAACTGGTGATATGACTCTGAATCAAGAAGAACATGAGAACACTCTCAATTCAAATATTATGCATACCACCAGTGTTTTAATGTACCGAGTTGAAAAGTAGGATTTTAGGTCCTGGTGTATGGATACGTTGACAACCGAACCCACACTGGACTCCCTATGTCTAAAATTCAAACTCAATACATTCAACAATGATTCCCCAAAACATATCCATTGACTCAGAGCATTTAAGGTTTAATTGACAACCTCAAATACCATTTTTTCCTGACTCGTCACCTAGGCCCCATGTCATGACTACCCCAAGCCTACCTCCCAATGGCCAGGGGCTAGAAACTTGTGACGATGGCATTGTCCCATATGTCGAAGGAATTTTCATGAGTACCTATATTCATGCAAACAAATCCATCCAATAATGCTAAAATGTAACCAATATTGCCCCTAATACATCCATGAAGAGTAATTGTACAACGATGGAAGTAAAGTGGCTAGAATACAATCCCAACAAAAAGAAATGTAAAATCTTTAGAATTCAAGCTGCGGTAAATCCTACCTAAAGGGAAGGTGAAGGGGGTTCCACCTAAAGTCAAAGAAGTACACCTCATCCGTCAGATTTCTTGGGGCACCGCCTAGTTATAGACCACCAAGGTCTCTATCAAATATTTTTTTGTCTGCACAAGACACAACACGTGCGGGCCGAGCCCATACTGGGGTGAGTATCATAGTACTCAGTAAGGAACCCAAAAAACAAAGTTAATACCACTATGTAATGTATGAAAAAGTTTAATACTAAATAGGTACACAATGTGTAGCCTCTTAAAATTATAGTCTAGAGAGAGAGTCACAAGAGTAATATTATGTAGGTATAATCTAAACAAATAAATGGAAGACTAATAGTCGTAATGCTTAACACCTTACATTAATGAATCCCTCATCCATAATGAGTTCATAGGGATTCTGGATCACGTAGACCCACCCATCTATTAGGTGAAGCAAATCACTTAGATGTCCCAATCTCTTGGTTCAACCGGATGACATAGACCCACTTATCTCTTGGGAAAACCATATAACTTAGACAAGATCACATAGTGATTGATTGATAGATATTATACTCCTCAATCCATCGGTCTCATCTCATATCCCATGTAATTCCACATAGTGTATAACAAATAGACCGAATCGTCACAAGGTTCCCAATTCTTTTAAAGGATCACCAATCAGATGTATGGTTTGGATTTTATGCATATTTTATTAAAAAGTGTTAGGTTGGGTCTTAGTTCGGTCCATCATGCTCGGACCAAACCGGCCCGGATCCGACACGGCCTGCTAGACTGTGGGTCCTACCAGCTAGACCACTTGGGGACGACCATCATCTCAAGCCTATCCTACCATAGTGGGCAGGTCCGGCCTCCAATGGACATGGTGACCATCGTTTCACCTTCACATCATGTTGTCGGTTGCCTCTCAGGAACGTGGTCCCAGAGACCGTGTGTTGTCACCAAGTTGCGGACCAGCAGCGGGTCTCCCAACCTGACATGGTGCCCTACTGGTATCATGATTTCACACAGTCGAGTAAATTTTTTTATGTCCAACCCCATTTCAATTAACTTCTGGTGTGTTCCACCTCCTACACACAGCCACCGCTACAAGACATCGCCAGCACCGACGTGCCTCTAGTTTCTTCTGCGGGCCACCACACCTATTCTAGTTGTCTCTAATTTGATCCATATGTTTTTCATGAGTCCCCAAATCATCATCTTTCCTATTGTGGGTTCCAACATGTATTTCCCTTAATCTGGGGTTTTGTTCATGCTCGGAACCTCCGAGGAATTTCTAACATGACCATATGGGTTCGTCAGCGAAAAACGAGAGGGGGAGATCACAAGGAACCCCCAAAGTGATGAACACTATCCCAATTCATTTTTCCTTTGTTATTCAAGATAGATAAAGGAAACATATCAGAAAATTATTAATTCATATCCACCAACATTTAAACACTTCAAAAGAATTCCCAAATCCATAGGAATGATCGACTGCGGATCAACTTGTTTTGGAGTTCATCCACATTCGTCATTTATAAATTTGGATAGGGGAAGGTAAAATCACTTTTAAAAGAAACACTGACCTAAATGTTGGATTTTTCGGTGGAGAATATTTTAGTAGCACCATATTCTCCCATCATTCCTCGATTCTCAATCCCTCATTGTTGACGATTCATCATTCATGGCTCACCAAAGAAAATCCTCCAAAGTTTCTGAGTAATTGTTGATATTTTTCCCGTCACCCACTATTCGATTAATCCATTAAAACGTGGAAACAAATTTTAGTTTTTCTACTACACTGAGTCTTAATGTGGTTATGTCATTTTATTTATGGTATAACATTTCTATTACACTTCAGTTTCAGATTCGTTACATTGTTTCATTTATGAATGAAATAGCCAATATTACTTTGGGTGACACCGAAACAATTAAAAATAAAACAACATTTTATGTTTATTATATTCATACTTAAAATGCCCAAAATTATACTATTTACCTCAACCCATTCTTGTCAAGTTTGTGTTCTTCCTTTGGAGATGTTGTCATTCTAGACGCAATAGTGCCCTAATATTTTTAAATCCAGGAACATGATTAGAAGCATCCAAAACTATGCATGTATGTTATTTTAAATAATCATTAATCATGTTCAAACACTTATTCTGGGATCACTGGGCCTTGGAATAATGTGTCGTCTGAGCATCTGGTCTCAGAATAATCCCATAATTTTTTTTAAAAAATAACATGGAATTTCAACGACATTAAATATCAATTGACTATAGTTTATTTCATGTGAAATGGTATTTCCTACTTGATGTTACCACATGTAAGGAATTAATTTCTTGTGGTTTTGTAGTCAAGATTATTAATAGACCATTATAAGGACTAGATACTCTTTCAATGTAGTGAAACATGTAAAAATATAAAGTACTTTTCCTTGATGCTTTAAAATTCGTGCATGCAATGTGGAAAAGAGAATAAGAGAATCACAATTATAACATGTCAACTAGGTCGGGGGATAAATTGTGGAATTTTCTTAAGAAGTCTCGAACATTGATTCCCCCATCATTGTGTTTGGAATATCCTAAAATAGTCCTTTCACATGAATTATGGAAATCTTCAACTCTTTTATATTCTCTATAGTGAAATCTATTCTCTTTTAACTACTTGACATTCATTCCGGAATCAATAGTGAAGGGAAGTTTTCATTGAAATTCAGTTACCTGTGAGCAGAATTATATATCTACTAAGGCCATGATGAAGATGAAAAATAAACTAATGATGAATTAGAAGTAGAATTACGTCTTATCAACGAATAAGAAGTATTTGTTTCTCTATTCCTTGATAACAACGATGCCATATATTGCGTGGAATGTAATGAGAAGGTGGATCATGTTTCCATGAACAAGATTTATAACCATCCTAACATTGGTGATCATGAGGTATGTGTTTGTACATTTAGATACTTTCGCCAAAATGAAAATTCTAGCACAAGTGGTGATGATGATCAATCTATAACTTATCAAATATTATAATTTTATATATTTTGATTTATTCTTCATGTTTTTTCAGAAGAATGTGGGTGATTTTTTCATGGTGTATATTAGTTTATAAAATAAGGGATCAGCTGGCTTGAAGACGAAACTAGTGTTTTGGATAAGATATTGAAAAAAATTGAGTGTCTAATGCTCTCTAGACAGGCTGGATCCTTTGATGCAAAAAATAGAGAACTTGAAATATGTTCATCAAAAAGGCATTAAAAAGTTGAAGAGAAAGAGGGAGATAAAAAGAATATATAAAAAAGATCCATTCACTTGAATAGATATTGAAAAATAGGACATATGCCATGGTTTTAAAATTGGAATAAATATACAAGAAGATCAAGGAAAAAGACTCAATTATTCAAAACAATGTTAAGATACATGAATATAATGTTGAATGTATGAAGAATGATTATGCAGAGAATATGATTATGATTGAAGATAATAAAATCTTCACCAATATTAAATTTATAGAATTGGATGCTCAGTTGGACAATATTGAGAAGACTCATATCGACACTAAAAAAAAGTACGTGATGGTTACTACTGGTACTCAATGTTCATTAGAGAATCAGAAATCATCCATATCATCTTATACTGATGTAGAAAAACCTATTATCTGGAATTGTACTAGGTGTAAAAAAATATGAACAAGTATTGATGAATAAATATGATAATAAACATACAACAATGATTATGGTTGATAGGGATGAATGTGTGGAATTTTTTTCCCAATTGAGAGCATAAAAAATCACGAAGATAACCCAACAATATGATATAAAATATTTCAGGAAATCAAGATATTAGGGTCAATGATGGTGATGCAAAAAAATTAGGGGATTTTATATTAATTTTTTTGTACAAACCTAAAAAATTGAAAGCATAATGAAATCCTATCTCAAGGGTAGAAATCTAGATAAAAAAAAGAATCATCCAAAGTTCCAGAAGCATCTACATTCTGAAAATAGATATAGAATATTTTATATCAACATTGATGTATGATATGGTAGTGTTTATTAGGTTGGTACATGCTCATCTCAACATATACCCAAATATGATAAGAAAATAACACCACAAAATTTTACATGGAATAAATAATCAACCGTGTGATGATATCAGAAGAATGTTCTAAATATAAATCCTCCTCGGAAGGTACCAAATAATAATGGTGAGAGAAAAATGGAAACTAAATGCAATAATTTTAAGGGTATTTCATCCAAAATTACTATTAATAGAGATTACGTTGAGAAGAACCCATGGGGAATATCCAAACATGCACCCATGATTCATAATAACATGTTAGTTATATGGACTAAACATTTTGAAAAATTGAGAAAAATTGATGATTCACAAGCATAAGCTTTTGAAAATGGATGTAAATGATTCCACATGATGAAAAAAATTGAATGATTGTTTTCATCAAAATCCAACCCTTGTGTTAAATAAGTTATTTTGCAAGAGATACAATAAATCTAGTCACAATGAAAAAGGGTGTTTAACCTTATTACTTTAACAAGAAGTGTCCCTCATGATTTGTAATAATGTATCATCCATGAATATGGTTAAGATGAATAATTTTCCAAACAAATCATAAGAGTATGTGAATAGATCCTTGTTTCCTCAATATAAATCGAAACATATTTTCAGATATGCTAGTGTGAATACTAGCGAAAATGGAAAAACAAGGTTGAGAATATCATCTCAAGCTTTTTTTCATATTAGTGAATCAAGGATGATCCACCTTATTCCATTAATCATTGATTATTTTATTTGTTCATATAATGTAGGAAATTGAAGGAGAAACATTTTCCCATGGGGATAACCCGAAAAGTAGAAAGTTTGTTCAATTCATGATGGCTAACATGAAGAAGTTACCATCCATGAATGATTCCTCAATTGTTATTAACATATTAATATAATGGAGGATCATCCTTGATGATGTTGGAAAAAGTGATGTCCTATTTTGGATAGCTATGAAAAATAAGATACGATTTTTTTCTGATCTAATTCAGTGGTATTCATGAAGAACAAATGTTTTATAAGATCATCCTTGGGGAAGTTGTAAAATTTTACCAATATGGATTGTCACAAGATAGAGACCCATTGTAGTGTATTCTCCATTCTATAATTTTAGAAAATTATTTCTTAATTATATAATCCACTAATATAAAATTAGAAATGATTCCATTTAAAGGTAGGAAAATAGAAGGATTCAAAAATTATTATTCCAATTAGTATCAAATCTGATTATACTGAAAATTTTTGGAAGATCATGTCATTGGAAAATTTTTGAATCTCTTAATCTCTCATCATTAGTTATCAAAAATAAAAATAATTTTTACCAAAAGTGATAATAAATTAATCAATGTCATAGAAAATGTGAAATTCCCCCATGGTCTATTATCATTCCTATTTCACTTTTATATATTTGATCTATTTATTGATGTGAGTATAGGAGTTTCATGTTGATTATTATTCAAAAGAGTCATCCCACATTTAGTAATTTCATCATAAATGAAATTTCATAATCATAGAAGACAAGTATATCAGTTCTAATTTCATAAGGTATCATGATCAGTTAGTAATGGATAAATTTGTTATATAAATCAATTCTTATTGTTTTCTACACCGAGCACAGATCATGGAGACATAGATTGAAATGATGTATGACACATTTCATATGAATGGAATGATACCAATTTTCCCATGAACTTTTTTATTTCATATAAATATTGGGGCGATTTGTTTAAATTAATATTTTAAATATAACTAGGAGAGAGAGGATAATAGTTTCACATATTTACACATTCATTGGAAATAACCTTGAAGTAAATTCTAGAAAATACAAAGGGGTATATTGAAGATCCCACCTTTTGTACGGATTTTATTTATTATCAAATGAATTCCATTAGTGGAGAATAATGATCAATGCAATAAGAATATTACATGGATTTAATATTATGAATAAGATACAATTTTAATGGATCTTGGAAGAAGCCTTATGGTCATTAAATTCTATGAAACAGGGGAATGGTTTGACGAAATTATGATTCATAGTGATTCCTAGAGAATTGTTATATATTTCATCATAGTGATGCCTTATGAATTGTTATGGATTCCTTCATGGTGATGATAATAGAATTTTTATGGATTACTTCATGGTGATGCTTAGATAGTTGAAATTGATTCTTTCATGATGATTCATATATATTTGTTATGGATTCATAGCATTGGATGTCATGCATGGGAAATTCTCCACATTGCTAAATCTGACAGTTGATGAACTGGTGCTACATTCAAAATACGTGTGTCATAAGTGACACATTTATTACAAAAAATAACAAGGATGGTTTGATGTTCTTCTGATTTTATATTCCAAAGAAGTATAGAAGAGGTGTATATAATGGTCATTCAGTATTATAGTGTTGTATTAGAACCATGAAAGTGAACACTTGAAGAACATTGATATTTTAGTTTTCATAAAGGGGATCCACATAATATATTCCTTGATAGAAGGAATAAATATTAATAAATAGTTATATGGATTTATATTTGAATAGAAATTGATATGGGATTGGATAATTGTTATATATTCATAGCAATGGATGTCATACCTGAAAAATTCCCCATGTTGTTAACATTGATGACTGATGAACTTTCTTAAGATAAAAAAAATGTGTCAAAAGTGACACATTTTTTACAAAATATATGAAGACTTACTTGATTTTCATTGGAATTTATATTCAAAATAGAATAAGAGAAGAATAATTTAAGGTCATATAGTTTTTTAATGATGCATGAAAACCATTGTAGTTTTAACTTTCATAACATTGATATTGTAGTTGGAATAAAGGAGAACCATGTCATGTAATGAATGAATGGTTAAATGTCATGAAAGTGATATATGGATTTATATTTTAAGATAATTTGTGAAGGGATTAAATATTTGTATAATGTAGTTCTATGTGTGAAGGTGGCCTAGCAGCCATTAATTTCATTTCGAATTCAACTATATACAAGATTTTTTAACTATGTATTATAAGAGGGTTTATTTAAAAAGTGTAGCATGATCTCAATATCCATCCTCAACCAATAGCTAATGTAGGACACTGGGTTCACCTCACCAAAAGTAGGCTATCCAAGTAAGTCAGGCTAGCTCACAAGAAGCATGGAGTGTCATGTGTAGGCCATTAGATTGGCTAAAGTCTTGAATGATGTCCACCAACATCCCATAAATAATTGGGCATAGAGCGTGCCCACGAAACCAATATGGTGAAGTACCGGGAGGGGTATAGGAGAATTCTAAGACACTCCCCACAGTTCATGATTTACATATCAGGGAGAAACCATGAATGGTTTCAATTTGTTATGGTTTTTGGCATGTACTATTCACCAGATTCATTAATTGGAGAGATCATGTCCATCTGTTGAATCATGATCCCCGATGACTTAAATTCGCATTATCCAATATCCCAAGGAATATATATTCAAAATGAGGCAATCATTTATCACCCAACACTATCATCTTCTTCTTGGCTTCCATTGATAGTGCCACTGTCTCACTAAATATTTCATCCCAACCACTGATGATCAAAGAAGATGCCACCATGATCATTATGAGGTATAAATAAAGGGGAGAACCTGAGAAAAATATCATGATATTTTTTTTATATGATTCAAATTAATATATTATATATAAAATCCTCAATATAATTGCAAATTCTATTACAATAGGGCCATTCACGTAGTTGAGTTCCATAGATGAAAATCATGCATTTACAAAGACTAGTTTTATGTTTTTATTAATATATTCACATGATATGAACACATAAAATAAGAAATCTGGTCACAAAGGAAGAACTCCATGGAATATGGCATAAAATTACCCTCATTTGGTGAATTAATAGTTGAGTCATTTATATATTTAAAGATATGATTCACAAAATATAAAGATCATGATTTTTTTCATGGTGAAAGACTATGATACCATTACTATAAAATGAAAATTCCCTCTATCGATAGGTGATTATTATTCTTGTCATATTTCAAGAGAACTTGTTTTACAGAAAAACATAGCTTTTCCAAATATATTTTTTGTGCGAGAAGGTAAAGTGATCCATGAGCCATTGAGGGCTCATGAAGAAGTGGAGTCTCATGGAAAATACATGTTTTGTAAAGGATAATAATCCAAGGAAATGAAAAATGTGTTTACACCCTCA
Source organism: Viscum album (assembly GCA_963277665.1). Lineage (NCBI taxonomy): Eukaryota > Viridiplantae > Streptophyta > Magnoliopsida > Santalales > Viscaceae > Viscum > Viscum album. The sequence continues at coordinate 1,585,289,064 of OY728151.1, read as the reverse complement.
TTATGCTTCATCAAGGAGATCACTTCTATGATATTTTCTTCTTTCTCAAAGAAGAAATTCCTAAAACATGCAACTTGTCTTTATAAACCCATATCTTGATTTGTGGAGAATAACCGGTTCCACAAATTTTACTGATCTAGATAATGTGCATGAATTTTTTACTCCCCTAGGGTATTGAGTAGTCATTACATGTATAAATCATTAATTCAAGATATTATGTATCTTTTTCTTGCACAATAGACATAAAAGAAGAAACCTACACAGTGTATTTGTGTAATGAGAATAGGGCTTGCCCCTAAGGTTCTACTTGCACGGGTAAGTAAAGGAACTCATGTTGTAAGGGTTTTCATATGAAAATAATAGTATGCCTGAACATATAGTAGATAAACATAGAATAATAAAATAAAACATTGTTTTTGTTTGAAGAGAGAGATATATAATGGAGTTAAAATAAGAATCGGGTGTTGTTACATAAATAGTGACTGGTAAGTGCACTATTCATTTGTTTTGATATGATTTGGAGAATTAAAAATTTCATGCATAGAATTTTAACTCATGAAAAAAAATTAAATGATCAATATAAAAATGGATATGGTCAAATCACATGCCTCATGCTTGTATTGTGTTAATAATTCTAGTTGACAAAAATTTTAATTTACGCAAGATTATTCTGGCGTGAAATATTGTTGAAGGTATGGTGCAATTTAGGTGACTAAAAATCTAATACATCCAGAATAATAGAAGAGAAATGATACTAAATTCATTGTTGATATTGTGTTTCAATGAATAATAATTTAATTATTATGATTTTAAAAGGAAATGAGATTCATTGATTTAGTAATCACAAATGAAGATTGTGATTCTAGAATGAATAAGAAGAAGAGATCTTAGTGTAGTTGGTTTCCCCCAGAAGAAAGAAAAGAAAAGAAGAGAAGATGATTTTATGACCAAACTAATATATTCTGATTATAATTTGGGATAGAAATATTTCTGTATTAATCAGTTCCAAAAATGTTATATTATTTTGAATGGTAAAAGATGATTCTACATCTTTATGTTTTCTTTTCTGATGAGGTAAGAAGAATCACAACCATGCTGCTAAGAAAGTATCAAAGTGAATAAGGAGGTTGTGGAAGAAGAAATCAAAACTATGAAGTCCAATAGGTATCAATAGGTGGAAGACTCTTTGGGTGTTACAAACCTCTATAAAAAAGGATGGTTATCTTCAGAGGTAGTATAATGATCAAGCTACGTACTTTGAAACATGCACTTTCAATTAACTATAGTGAATTGAAAGTGAAATGGTATTTCCTAAATGATGTAACAACATTTAAATTATTAATTTAAAGTGGTTGTGTGGTCAAAATTATTTCTAGACCACGATAAGGACTAGCTTCACATAATAAGTAGTGAACCTTGTAAAAATATACTATGATTGTCTCTACTTATTTAATAATCTTGAATTCGATAGGGAATGTAGAAAAATAGAATCGAGATCCTAACAAGTCAAAGAGGTAAAGGGGGAAAATGTGGAATTGGATGAAAAATTCTCAGACATTGATTCCCACTCCTAAGAGTTAGGAATCTCCCAATCTTTTCATTTCTTATGTATCGAGTGTCTTCTTGGATGGAGTGATCAAGTAGCAAGTCCCAAATGGCAATCGGCAGCACATCAAGATGGAAATATCATGAGAGAGAGAAAAAAAATTGGTGTTTCATGATAGTGTGCAGCTTATACATATTAGGATTTTATCTTCGATTTAGAGGCATTCGTCGATTGAGGGGATATTTTTTTCAAAATTAGATGTTTTAAGAATTCCATTGTTGAGATGTTTTTTAGAGAAGTAGAGGAGGTGTATCAGGGTGGTTTTTTTTCAAAATTGTATTTCTATACTGTCATTTGTAATTAATGTTCAATCATTACATAGATTTCATTATACTCTCTGATGCATAGATGATATTTCATAATTTCTATGTGGATTTATAATCCTCGGCATTGGAGGGTTTTTCCTCGTCAAAACACATATGTGGTGATTTATTTATTCAGTATTATGTCATATTAATATTTTATCATGATTCTAACAAATTGATTCATAGGTGAATATTTTTCTCGATATCAGCAATCTTTCCATACAAGTTGTATAATAGGCATTGGATCAATGTTAAAATTTTTTGTGGGAATTTTTTTTTGTTTTCAAGAGGATAGATGGAGAATGAGGTAGGATAGGGTTTGGAAAACATGGCAGTTTGAGAAAGGTGTTCTAGGTATTACACCTAACTCATTTCTTCAAAATGTGTGATTGGTTAAGAATGAATTAAAATTGAAAGTCAAGTTGATGTGTTGGCTTCTCGGGATTTTGAGAAGAGGGGTTAATTTTTTTTCTATGTGTGATCCATATTGTTTATCAATCACAATTATGGGTGGCCCATAAATTGATAGCTTCAGTCATGTTGAAAGGAAATTTCAGATTTAGATGTGTTATTTTTTTTGTTTTCAGGAGGATCGATGGTGTATGGCATAGGATAGGGTTTGAAAAACATGGTAGTTTGAGAAAGGTGTTTCAGGTCTTAAACCTAACTAATTTCTTCAGAATGTGTGATTGGTTAAGAAATAATTCAAATTTAAGGTCAAGTTGATGTGTTGGCTTCTCGGGATTTTGAGAAGAGGGGTCAATTTTTTTTGGGTGATCCAGATTGTTTATCAATCACAATAATGGGGGGGCCATAAACTGATAGTTTCAGTCTTGTTGAAAGGAAATCTCAGATTTATATATGGATAATACATTATCATTTTAATTTTATATATGGGAAGTCATGTTTTTGTGAATGTTTCAAAAGTGAATCGTCATTTTTCTATAGATGATGATGGTTGTTGTAATGACAATAGGTTTTTGGTCCAAGTAAATTGGTCGTATAGTATCTCCAATAATGTGATAAAGGAGTAGATTGATAGGATTCATCCCATGGGTGTTTCCAAATTTGGGATAAGATAGTTTCTGAATATGAGATATATTTTATCCTATCGCACAAATAAGCCATCATATGTTGCTCCTGGAGTGATATAAATATATTATATGTATTCATATACGATATGTACTTGAATATTAACATGGAATATACATGTTAATTTGTAAATTTTTTAAATAATGTTTTATATCTTATCTATATTTGAAAAAGGTAATTATGAAGGCGTTGAATTGGGATGTTGTTGGTGGTGAAAAATGAGAGATATTCTCTAGATTTAGTCCATTGATATCAAGTGTGATGGGGATGCCACATATGTGGTAGAGTATGTGGCTTATTAGAGATGGAAAAAAAGAATCAAGATTGGATGTATGATGTGATGGGACACCATGTTTGTGGTTGAATGTACAGTGCGTCAACTTAGAATAGGTGAAAAGTAGCAATTACCTGATTAATGATTGGGCACATGTATGAAGACTTTCTTGATTGTGTTGATCAAGAGGTGTATCCTAGGTGATGATCGGTTGTCCATCAGGATGTTGATATCATGGGAGAGAGAAATAGAGGGAAATACATAAGGTTCCGCAAGATGGTATGAGGCTGATGAACATTTGGATTTGATCCCCAAATTAGTGGTGTTTCATCGATGTAAGGGTGATGTTTATTCATTGATATATCTTTCATGAATAGAATTTCTGAGATGATTTTACATGAAATGATTTAGGTGTATCATTCTGTGGTATTCACACAGGTTATTCTATAAAAACATTTTTAATTCAAGTTTGGGCATTTCCTATATATCATTTTACTCACTAATTGATAGTGGATTTTTCAGAATTAAAATATGGTTTTTTAATCCTCTACAACAAACTATTTTTTCCACCTAAAAAATCATGTGTGTTGATTTATTTATTCTTCTTTATATTTCTTCAATATTAAATTGGGTTTCTCACTAATTGTTTCATAAGTGATTTTTTTAGATCAAATATATCCACCAATAGTCCAATACCTTTCCATACAACATCAAGCCTCACCCATTATTTCATTCCCAAATCATATAAAATGGTATTGATCTCCTCTTCCAAGGAATGATTTTAAAATAATCATTTACTATTATTTTTAAACCACTGTACAACAAGTATATTGTTGATGTACGGTAGAAGAACATGAGGAGAAATCACAAAACAAAAATGTGAGTAATAAACCTTGGTCAGTGTTCAGGTTGACCTCAAGTGATTGATTGAGAAAATTTCAAACTAAGGAAAAAACTAAAACATTATACATTCCTAATTCATGCATGCTAAAATAATTCATATAATTCAATGATTATCATGTGAATTAATTTGTTAAAAAAAATTGATACAAATTTGGTGTAGGATAATAGTAATAGGAATTAAACGAGTATAAAAAATTCCTTACCTTGGGTATGGATTAATCAATAATGAAAAACATTTTTGTATTATGGTCATTGGAGAGATTCATGAACTCCATCAATGAATTCAATCCTCGCAATCCTCTGATCCTTAATCCACAACCTCATGATAATCCAACAATGTGATCAACACTAGGGAACTCCATCCTCTCATTCCTTCTAGGGTTATAAAAATAACCCCTGGTAATTTACCATTATAGGGATTATATAGAAGACATTATGGTTTTTTAATATTTAATAAATCATTTATTAACAAATTTTTTAACCCACCCACCACTTTTTAACAAATCACATGATGCACATAATGGTTTTGCACAACTATGGTAAAGTCTGCATTCCAAACCTATTAGCAGTCTCAGATTTCTCATCTGTGAAACCATTTTGATGATATTACATTAGGTATCAATAACTTATGATGCTTGGTATATTAAATGAAATGTTTTTAATATATCTACATTGTGGATATTCAGACCTTATAATCCCACAAGGACTCCAAGCTTAAATTCGAAAATATTCTTCTAAATATTTGAAAGTGTCAAACTAATATTTTAGAGTCAATACACTCATGGTCTCAATCAAAATTTCCCTTAATTAGTCTACACACTAATCAAGATCATCAAATTTCAGCATACCCTCATAACACACAACCAAGGTCTCCAATTCACAACCCATAATAAATATCCAACATCGAAATAAATAATAAAAAATATGTAATGAAATCCCATCATAAAAAAATTAGTTCAAAAAACAATATCTATCAAAAAAACTTTTATAAACAAATATGATATCAAAATAATATCCTAGAAACATTTAACAAAACACTTTATATATATATATTTTATTTTTTATTAAAAACCATGAGAATCCTAAATGATAGTAACTTCCAAGAGTGGTTTAAGTTCCATTAGGATGTGTTAAATCATGAATGTAAATCTTAAGTACTGGAATCCGCAATTCTTGATACACCTGCTAAAGAGGAAAGTGATAAATAAATTCCTTTTCTATTAAAAAAATTTGAGCAATGTGGTCGATTTTCAACATTTGATGCTTTCATCGATGTTTAGTGAACCAATTAAGTCTTAGGAAAACATGGATGAATATAGAATGCATGAGAACTATTATGGTATTTACCAATTGGGATCTATATGTGAACTGTTTGAGATTTTCAAGGCACCATTTCAGATCATGCTTGTGGAGGGTTTCCTAGATTGGCTTCATGTAGTCGATCGCATTGGATACATTGAGTGCTTAGTGGTTTTAGGGTTTAATATCTCCGAAGAACTAGGAACCAACCCCATTATAGCATAACTCCCTCACACATTCTACAAATCTTTTGTAAATTTTAATATGAAAAACATTGAAAAGTCTCTGTTATATATTCATACTATTCTTTACTAAGTAGATAATGATATGAACCATGATAGAATTCATGTCCTTATTTTGAAAAAAACGAAAGTGAAAGCGAAGAGATTTTAAAAAAAATATTCTTCAACAAACTTCCAATAAGCTTATTATCAATGGAAAATAAATAGAATATGATATTTTCTATTTCACATGTGGAATAAAGGGACACTGGTAGAAAAAACTACACCCATCCACGGAATCATAGGGAAGCATTAGGTGTGATGTTTTAGCATGTGAAATTTATATATTTCCAATAAATCGTTATTATATACTAGTTTTGGGGATCACATATGTATTGAAATATAGGAACAAAGAATATTTTGAATGAGTGGTCTAGGAGAGGTAAATCTTCAGGTAGCTAAAGAAGCTAAACTTATTGTTATTTATATTGGGGACTACCGCCTCATGTTATCAACTAGAAGGATCTTGCTATTAATTGTTTTTTATTATGTTCCTTATATTTAAAAAACATTATTTCTTTATCAAGACATGATACTTATGGATTTAGTTTCAAATTTGGGAATATATTTTTCATCATTTATAATGATTGCATTTTTATAGGAAGGAACACTTAAATAACGGTATTTATTTGTTGGAATAAATGAAAAAAATAATGGAAATTGATGATGATGTTATTTCGCATGACTCGTAACAAAACCAACATTGGAATAAAAAACTATGTCATTTAAATTAAATGATCTTAACTAAATTACATAAATATGGATATTTAAAGTCTTTTGAACTAAAACCAATTGGTGTATGTCAAGTGTGGTTACATGGAAAAATTACCTAATCCCCATTTAGTGGGAATGTATAATGGGATAAAGATATTCTTGATTTATTTTCATAATGATTTTTGTGAACCATTTAATTTTGATGAAAGGGGCGGTAATCATACATTGTAACTTTTATTGATGATTTTAGTAGATATGGATATGTCTACATAATGAGGAATAACAAGATTCTTTTTGATAAATTCATGGAATACAAGAATGATGGTGAGAACCAGTTTTTTTTAAGATTAAGAAACTTTTATCACATCATGGGGGAGAATGTCATAATTAATACTGAATTTATTATTTATGAGAGTTTGGGATTTTATCTCAACTCACTCTTCCTTATACACCTTAATGGAATGGTTTAAGCTAAAGGAGGATCCACACAATTTTGAAAATTGTGAAATCAATGATGATTAATATGAGTTTTACAATGTCATTTTGGGGATATGGGTTACAGAAGCCATCATAAATAATAAACTGAGTTCCAACTAATGTAATATATGGTAAACCATACCAACTATGGAATGGAAAGAAACTCGTGTTTTCTTACATACATTTTTGGGGTTGTAATTTATTTTCTAAGGCCTATTCTAGTAAAAATATTGAACCTTGAGGAACAATGTGTATATTAATAGCATATCACTAACAAACAAATGGATACAACATATAAAATAAATTAAACAAAATGGTTGTGGTAGAATGGAATCCCACATTTCATGATGTGTTTCTTGTCTCAAAAAGAGATAATGTTAGTGAGATATACTTCAATGAACTCTAGGATCACGATACAAAAAAGATAGAAATGGGAAAAAATCCACAAAGCCCCGTCGAAGAAGAAATTGACCAGGAGACAGATGTTCAATGTATGAGTACTATAGATGTTACATAACTATAATGGAATGTTTTATAGTCACAGAGGGTGGTGACTCACTATTAGTTTATAATAATGATCTTGTGACCTAAAAATAATAAATAAATAACAAAGAATTTTCTCCGTGGAAAGAATCAATGAATTATGAAATGGATTCCATATGTCAAAACCAAGACTTTATTTTAGTACACCCTCAATATATATAAAACCCATTGAATTAAAATTGGTATTCAAGAAGAAATTGGACATGGAATCAAAATTCTGTAACTATAAGGCACTATTGGTTGAAAATGGGTTTAAACAACTTAATGTAATTAAATATGATGAATACTCTTAACTAGTTGAAATGATGAAATCGATGAAAATTCAACATTCCTTTGTGGCATTGCCTGATTATGAGATTTCAAAAATGGATATCAAACTAAAATTACCTAATGGGATACTTCATGAAGATGTCTATATGACATAAAATGAAGGTTTTGTGGCTCCAAAGGATGCCAAAATAGTATAAAGTTTCCAAGATCTATTTATGGATTAATGAAATCATCCAGGTCATGAAGCATTAATTTTTATAAAACCATAATTGAATTTTGTTTATAAAGAATGAATATGATCCACTTATCTATAAATAGTTTAGTGGGAGTGTATTCATTTTCTTAATTGTATATGTTTATGATATAGTAATCATTGGAAATGAAGTACCAATATAACAGTCAATTATATAATGGTTGAATAAATTAGAATATTTAATAAACGTGGGAGAATTAGTATATATTCATTGGATCATGATATGTAGTGATAGATCCAAGAGGTTGCACAACAAAATTCAATGTACATACATTTAAATAATACTAATGATAAATATTATGGATCAATCCAAGAGTAGATTTTCTCTATTGTCACATGTCATTCCTCATTTCTGTAAAATGTGTCCTCAGAAGCATGACGAATTAAAAAGAATGATAAGGATTCCTTACGAATAAAAAATTTGGTAAATCATGTAGGTTATCCTATGTACTGGACTAGATGTCACTTATGAATTATGTTTACTAAGAAGATATCATGTTAATACAAATGACTTCCATTAGTTGGTATTCATGACTCTCCTTAAGTATCAGAGTAATAGTAAGGATATTTTCCTTTCTTATTGAGGGTATTAGGAACCCATCATTAGTGGATATGTATATGAGTGTTTCCTAACTAATCAAGATGACATGAAGTCACTAAAGAGATACATCGTCACTTTTAATGGTGGTACAACAATATAGAATAGCTCAAAGCATAATATTTTTAAGGATTGTAAACTAGAGTCTTAGCATATTAGGGCTTATAAGGAAGATAAATAAGTAGAATATATTTGAAACTAAATTCAATATATTTATGTGTTATATGGAATTAATGATCCTATCACACTCTATTGTGATATTTATCCATCATTTTCTCCTCATAAATATCCAAGATCACATCAAAAATAAAGTACATATTTCTTAAGTATCATCTATTGTTGGATTTTAATCATAGTGGCAATGTTGTAAATGATAATTATTTCCACAAAATACAACATGGGGGACTATTTAACTATATCCTTGACTCAATAAAAACATCACTATGATGTGATTTCTTGTAGACTACAATTCATAGGATTTTGTCTCTTTTTCAAGTGGGAGTATGTTGGAGTTGGTATCCTAAGACGGAATTTTTGTACTTTTATTACATTTATATTCAATGTATTGAATGTTAATAAAAAATATAATTTCATTTTTTTTGTTTTTTCCAAGAATCTAAAAAAATAATGTCATAGAGTATAGGTTACAATGATAATGTTCTGGAATTTCTCTACTATGATGATAACCTTTATGTGTTATAATTATATTCTAAAATAATTTTTTGTGGTTGGATAAAATACTATGTTGGGACACATAGTACATATATTTTGTTAGGTTTGAGTACTCATAACAAGATGGTGCTTCATCTCATGGAGCTCTTTCAATGTAATATCTAAGATAGGAGATTATTAGAATAGACCGTCCAGTATGAATTGTGAATGTTTTGGTTTCATCATATTTTTCTATCTATGGGCATGTGTGATGGTCCTTAGACATTAATATTATTAATAATGAATGTTATAACTCACATATATATATATATATGTATGTATTTTTTAAACCATGATGATGAATTTTCATGTAAATGTTTGATATGTGGGGTGCGTCGTGAGTGAAAATTCATTAATGAGTAATTGGATGCATGATTTTTCCCTTCCATCTTTATGGAATCTAATATCTCGGTCCATTGATTGCAATAGAACTATCACGTTAAATTCAATGCTCATGGTGTAATGATGTGTTTATTTCATATAGTCAAATAAATACATATAGATCATATAGGTTATAAACATGTATGTACAACATTTATGATGATATATTGTGACCAATGGGATATATTATACAATGACCATCATATGTGGTGTCAACATTGAAAAATTAATTTCCTTCCCTTGGTTTCCTTGACCCGTTAAAGGATATTAATCTTGGGCTTTGGTAAATACTTCCTAATTCCCAAGAGAAATAATCATAGAGGGTCACACACTATGTGTTTCTATTGATCTCAGTTAAATTATATTATATTTTAATTAATGGAATAAATATTTTTCTCATGCTTGAAGAATAATTTTATTCAATTTATATTGATCGCATATATTAAATAAATATTTATTATCTGCATTTTGAATAAAATGTTTCTTTTATTGTTGAATATTTTGGAAATATATATTCTCTATATTGTGAATAAAATATTTACTTATGAATAAAATATTTAATTAGTTGTTCATAAAATTTGAGATGGGTTTTAATAGACCAAGACCGAGTTTGATGAAAAATATTAATTAAGAGGACGGTTGCATAATATTTTTTATTATGCAATTTGGTGTGCACCGCAAAATAATAATTATATAATTTTTCTTAAGTGGCATGGGGTTTATTAATGATAATAAATGATATTAATGGATTTTATGCAATTACATATTATTTTATCTTAAATCCTAACTCTAATAGTAGATGGATATGTCTATTATGTAGATAATTCAAAAAATAAAAATAGTGAATTATTTTTTTCAATGAATTCTCTCTTAAACCCTCCTTCTCTCTCCCTCTCAAAAACGAGATGTGAAAATGATATTTATTCAAGGAGAAAGAAAAAGTGATCAATAACAAACAATAAAAGACATTCAACTCAATGTTCTCGCACCTGGAGATATACTGGTGTTGCTCAGAGATCATAGGATCAAATATGGATCATCAATAGAGGGATTTGATCCTCAGATCCTCATAGTGCAACAAAGGTAATCCAAATGGATCATTTCAGATGATCAACATTCACTAATGAAGAAAGTTCCTAATCCAATGTATTTATTAATTAAAATATTAAATAAATTAATTAAAAATTATATATGCAAGATCATCTCTCTCTGCTTTGGGAGACAATTATTAAATGAAGTTTTAATTTATCACCCACAACTACATGATTCCACTGCATCTGGAACCAACAAAACAATTTACCACTGCCTGATCCTTATTGACACCTCTCTTAGGTTTAGGAAAATTTTCCATGAAAGGATTTTTGACATTTTTGACCATTTGGGAAAAGGTTAAGGATTCTAAATTTGTTTTCCACATATGTTGGAATAATGGTGAACCAGCCATCAGAAAAAATATATATCGAGCATCTTCAAGATTGAAATTTTAGGGTGATGGAAAATTTCGAAAACATGATTGAAAATCTGATGCTATCAAAAAGATGTTGAATATCTTGTATTATCTTCCCCCTATAGATTTTATTTTATATTCCATTTCATGTTTTAATCTGTAACATACTGTAGTGCTAAGAATTAAAGAAATTTGTTGGGCCATACAAACCTGTGAATACCATATCAAATAGGGGAACATTAATACCATTTTTTATTATAAGGCTTCTCTAAGGAGATGAAGGAACACCAAGTTATGTATTACTAATTTTGAGGGTAGATATATTTTTAACATGAAGGGGATCCATGATCTTATTATTTACTGTTATCAATATCCCATTAGGGTATAGGGATTTTTCATTCCCTAAGATATTTAGGCATTCATTGACCCAATGATTACTAAAACAATGAACATATAGCTGGCATGATATTTTTCTGATGCAAATATTTTTTTAGAGATTAATAATATTCACTCAACCAAATCTCTTGGGCTATATGGGTTCCATGCCTATTTATTTAATAAATATCGGCACATCATTTGACCTGACATTATGGAACTCATAAAAAATATATGGATGTGATAAGAAATTTTATGTTCCCTTAATGAAAAAATTATTCAACTTATTCCTAAAATTAAATAACTCAATTTAGTCTCTGACTTTAGGCTAATAAATCAATGTAATGTGTCTTATAAAATCTTTTTAAAAATATTGGTCAATTTTATTTGGCCTCTTCATCCTTCCATTACCTTTGAAAACCAATGTTCTTTTATCCCCAAGGGAATTATCTTTTTTAATTCTATTATTTCACATGAGGTGTTTAATTCCCTGAATATAATATTGGTCCCAAAAAAAGGTATTATATCACGAAATCTTAAAATGAAAATGAAATATTGCAGAGTTGAATGGTCCTTTATCCAAGTGGATATGAGAAAATAGGCTTTATAATCCAAATTGATTTAACTCATCATGGAATTCATTTAATCAGTTTATTCTAGGATTGAGATTAATTGTGGACACTTTTAGATCCTTTCCCCCACTAGTGGTCTCTAGATTATCCACTTCATTTTCATTACTGTTTCTAATTTTTTTCTAAACCTCTATCATTGTCATCTAGGGATGATATAGTGCATGTGGTGAAAGACTATTAGTTGTCCCCTCCTATTACCCCCCATTATATTGTTGATTATAGCTTATTTTTTTAGAGAGGTACTTTGGAAGAATGTTCCACCATTCACAATATTATTCAAAAATATATAATGGATTATGGGAAATCAATTAACACCTCCAAATCTATAATCCTCATTAGCTCTATATTTTCTATGAGAAGAAATAATGAAATCCACACTGCTTCCATGATCATGGTGGTTTATAAACCCCAAAAACATATCGAGTTTCCTAAGTTATTTGGGTGCTAAAAAAATAGATGTTTTCTGGTATTATGGATAGGGTTGAAAATAATATTAAAAAATAGATGAGTAAATTTTCTATATTATAGGTAAGGAAATCCTAATCCTGCCAATGGCCCAGTCTATCACCAATCATGTAATTTCCCTATTTAAGTTTACCGTTTATTTTATTGACAAATATCATTCCAAAATGGAAAACTTCTTATGGGTATGAACAACTGATAGAATAAGGACCACTAGATGTTTCTTTCTAAAATTTGTCGCCCTTAGGCGTGTAGTGGAATGAGGTTCCATGAATTGTTCCTATTTAATTATTCCCTACACGCCATGTGGGGATGGAGTCTTCTAGATCATCCCATCTTACTCTGTCCTTAGGTCATTCAAGCCAAATATTTCCCACACTCAGACATTAGAGGATCTAGACTAGGCCTACACCAGTGATTTATATAGTGGACTTTTTTGGGTTCTCATAATCTCCTTGATAAAGGCATGTAATGGAGGATTTGAGGTGGTTCTAGTGTGGATATCTAGGATGACCCATGGATGGTGGATAGAAGTGCATCTATGGAAACATGGAATTTTTTTTAAGGTTATTGAAAATTAAATGGTTCATTACTTTTTAAATGAGAATGGAAACAACTAGATCCTTTAAAACATGAATGACTAGTTTAATGAGATAGAACAGAACATTATTTTTTATATTTCATTTACAAGGGTGAGTGGAGTTTACTGGGTATACTGTAGAAGAATATACATAGGGGCATTGTCACTAAAATCTAGTTATTATAAGGTTACTAATACCTCAAACAAGGATTCAGCGATGATCGAGAAAACCATATGCTGCCTTTTGATACATCACAGGTATCATTATTTCTGGTGGAAATATTTCTTTGATATACTCAATATTATATTGTTTCTCAATTCACTCCATGCATCTAATTACATGTACCACCAGATCTATATGGTGGAATCAGAGTATTCTTTTCAAGATTTTTTTTTGATTCCTAGGAGCTATTGGTGTTTAATATGGGTTGAATGTGTAAACTAGTTCATTAATCAAATAAGATTATTTCATTTTAGTGGTTTTTATGAAGTTCTCTTCGTCATTTTATGTGGATTCTATAAAATTCTTCATCACTATGGAATGAATGATTTGGGTTCGTTGAAATGTCTTTTTTTTTAATCCTCTCATTAGACGAAAATATTTTTGGTCCAAGCACACCATTTCCTGGTTGTCTACTAGGAATCATCATGATTCATAGGCTGTATGAAATAAAATAAGTTATGGATATTATTATTATTATCCACCCCCGATCGAGATGATAATGATTAATATTGATTAATTGATCACTAGTGGACCCTTCTTAGGTGGGGGAGTGATTGTTTGAGTTACTTCTAGGTCAACCATGACTTCCTGTCACATGTATTTTTTATGCGAGGTGGCGTCCACCCATTTCTAAATATCATGAATTCACTTCTGGTTTGAAATTTTATTTGGATATAGTGAGGAGTTCTATCATCATCGAGTCATACTTTCATATGGTTCCCAATGTCATTTCAGCCCAAGAGGTCGGCCTTCAACTATATAGTAAATCGGTTTGAAAGATATGTAATTATTCCATATTTTAACATTTTCATCCTAATCATTCATCTAAATATAACATAATGAGGTAGCTAACCATTTCGAAAACTATGGTCTTTTAAGTAATATTGTTTCTAGTATGATGATTTCCCTTTGTGATGGAACTTTGTTTCAATGTCTGATCGTTGATCATCTTCTTAAGGATTATTTTCCCTTAAAAACGTAACATTTACACTTCAATAAAAAAAGATTCATAAGACATATAATATATAAAATATAAATTAAATTTAAAAAATTGATTTTACATATAATAATTAATTTAAAATAAAATTAATAGCAGAAAAATCAAAAAATAAATTTATATAAAAAATTGTTATTGAAGAAGTAATTTATAAGTCCAAATGTTATATTTTGAAAAAACAATATATTTTCGGATTGGAATTATTTTTTTGGTCACTCAATGTTGTATTGACTCACCATCTACTATCAATTATTATATATAATTCTATGATAGATTTTATAAAATATCACACCAATTGGAGATCATTTTCTGTTGTTTTAACTGTCAAAAAAATGTTTTTTGTTTAAAATAAATGTAACTACATTTTGGATAATATCATGAAAAAAACACATCAGTTTAATGTAAATCCTATTACTATAATTAAAAAATCAATATACTATCTTTTTGTGTAATTTCAGTCCAATCCGAACTCATTTGTCAAGTTTTCACTCAATGGAACACATTTTTAAAGACTGAGATTTGCAAATAAATACATTTATAGTCAGTTCAAGAACATCACATATTAGATAGATATTCTGTCTACATTCACATGTCAAAAGAAATTCTAAAATATATTATATAATATTTCATATTAATATTGGATCTTATTTAGTTGTTTAAACATTCAAATGCATGTTTTAGCATTTTAAATTATTAAAATTGTGTTTTCAGTCATAATGGGAATAAAAAAATCTATTTTAATTTTCATTAGTTATTATAATTCATAAAAAATGTTTTGTTTTTTCATATTATTTTTATTAATTTGATCTCATTTGGCCTGATTTCACTCTATGTAATACAATTTTAAAGGCTGTCATTTTCTATGAAGTCCTTTGTCATTTCAAGAAAAACACAGATCATAATGACTTGTCATCTACTCTCACACAAAAAATAACAATTCTATGAAAAATTTTATAATATTTCTAATCAAATGGAGATCTTTTTATATGATTTTAACTATCATACATACATTTCTACATTTTAGTTTACAAAAAATGCATTTTCGGTCATCTCGGGAGAAGCACACCTTAGTTTGATGTGTGGTCATTTAATACAAATCATAATTCAGTATATTGTTTTGTTAATGTGATTTTATAATAATATTATCCCATTTCACCATTTTTCACTTAGTGGAACATGTTTTTAAATACCATCATTTTCTAAGAACACGTTATTTAGTCAGTTTAAGCACATCATATGTCAGGTTCATTCACTTTCTTCTCTCACCTGTCAAAAATAATTATAATATATTTATCATAAGATTTACAATCAATGGGATATCTATTTTAGTGGTGTTAATAGTAAAATTCTTGTTCTTGGGATTTAAATTACAAAAACATCCTTTTCCTTCATTGTGGGAAAACAACACAACAGTTTGATGTACCACCAGTTCCTATAATACCAAAATCAATCCACAGTTGTCATTAAATGATTTCCGTAAAATAAAATCATAGTTTTCTAGATTTAACTATGTGGTTCATGTTTTTAAAGATAGTTATTTTCTAATAAATACTTATTTAGTTAGTTCAAGTACATCACATATTGGATTGTAGTGTCATTTGCGTTCACATTTCATGAATAATTCCAATACATATTTCATTATATTTGAGGTCAATTTTAGATATTTTTCTATGGTTTTACCTATCAAAAACATATTTCAGTGATTTAAATTAGTGAAACTACATTTTTAGTCTTTTAAGGAAAACAACCCCATTGTTTTACAATCTAATGGTTCCTATAATTAAACAATAAATCTATGGTTTTCATGTGATTTCATAGAAATATGAGCTCATTTGGCTAGTTTTCACATGGTGGAACACATTATTAAAGACCATCATTTTATAATGACTTCTTATTTGGTCAGTTCAAGCACATAACTTATCATATTAATGTCTTGTTAGCTCACATGTGTTAAATATAATTCATAGAATGTTTTCTTTTGATTTCATATCAGTTGGAGGTCTTTTTCTATGGTTTTAACCATCAAAAACATTTTTTAGAATTTTAATGTACTAAAACTGTGTTTTCAGTCATCCTCATCAAAAAACACCTCAATTTTATGTTCCATCAGTTCCTATAATTCATTAATGAATATATGGTTTTTTCATGTGATTTCACAGCAAACTGAGCTCATTTGGTAGGATCTCACTCAGTGGCTCATGTTTTTGAAGACCATCATTTTCTATGAACTGTTTATTTAGTCAGTTTGAGTACATCGAATGTCTAATTTATGTGGTGTCTACTCTCTCAAATTAAAAATAATTATAAGAGAACTTTCATAATATTTAACATCAATCCAACTTCATTTAGTATAGTTATTCCCATCAAACAAACGTTTTAGAATTTAAAATTACTAAAACTATTTTTTTGATCATCTTGGGAAAATGACACCTTGGTATGATGCGTCGACAATTATTATAATTAAAAAATCAATATACAATTTTTTTTGTGTGATTTTATAATAATTGAAAGATCAATTGGCCAATTTTCACTCTGTGGTGCATGTTTTTAAAGACGTCCTTTTCTAAAAACTCCTTATATAGTTAGTTAGATAACATTTTATGTCAAATTTATCCATCCTATACTAAAACACATCATATATAATTCTATTTTTGATTTAAAATGATTTTATGTTAATTGGGGAACTTTTTATAGTATTTAAATATCAAACACATTTTTTTTGTTTTAATTTTACTAAACCGTGTTTTCGGTCATCATGAGAAAATGAAAAATCTTTTAGAAATGTTGTAAATTCTTATAACTCAATAATAAATTTTGGGTTTTCTTTTGTTTGATTTCACAGTAATACAAGAACAATTTTTTTGTTTCTACTCTTTGATGCCAGTTTTTAAAGACTTTCATTTTCTATGAACTCCATGTTTAGTTTGTTTGAGCACATCACATGTTAGACTGATAGGTCGTATATTCGTACATGTCATTTATTATTCTAAGAAATCATTTAAATGATTTCACTAAAATTTCGGGTCATTTTTTATGGGTTTTACATTAAAATTTATGTTTTTGGGTTTTTAATAATTTAAACATTTTATTCTAACATATTGGAAAAACATCCCTTCTATTTGATGCATGGCCGGTTCCAATATTTCAAAAATATATCAATGGTTTTTTTTTCATGTGATTTCATAGAGATTTCAAATAATTTGTATGATTTTCACTCTATGGTGCACGTTTTTAAAGACCCTCATTTCATAAGAACAATTTATTTAGTCTAATCAAGCACATCTCTTGTTATATTGACATTTTTTCTACTCGAAAACATCAAAAATAATTATAAGATATATTTAAAAATATCTCATGTTAATTGGAGATCATTTTAATGGGTTTAACCATAAAATTAATATGATAGTTTTTTAAATGATGAAAACTCTATTTTCTGTCATCTCAGGAAAACAACACCTCGGTTTCACATGATGTCTATTACTATAATTCATAAATAAATCTATAGTTGTTTTGTGTGATTTAACAGAAATTTGAGCTCATTTGGATGGTTTTTAATCTCTGACGCATGTTCTTAAAGTCTTTTATTTTCTATGATATCCAAATTTAGTCAGTTCAAGCACATCTAATATCATAATTATGTGACATCTACTGACACATATCAGATAGCATTATAAGATATATTTCATAAGATTACATGTCAATTCGAGATTGTTATCTTTGTTTTAAACTATTAGATTCACGTTTTAGTATTTTAAATTACTCTAAAATCATTTTCGGTCATATCAAGAAAACAACACCTCAATTTGATGCATCGTCGGTTCTTATAATTAAAAAATCAATCTGTAGTTTCTGTCGGGTGATTTCACAACAATCTAAGAACATTTTTATTTTTTGTACTCTATGATTCACATTTTTAATGAATTTCATTTTCAAAGAACTCATTATTAAAAAATTAAAAAATTAATTAACCAATAATGTATTTTCTATAAATTCAATAATATATATATTAATTAAAATACAAAGATATATAAATTGATTAATATAATAAATAGTAATTGATTATTATAATAATATACTAATATATTTATTGATAAAGTAATTAATAATATTTAATAATAAACAAATAATTTAAAATACATACTAATAATGTAGTGTATAATATATATATATGTATACATATACATATATATATATATTAGATTCTTGGGGGGGGGGTATAATTACATTAAACACACACCCCAGACACAGAGGCTGGAAAGGGAGGCCATAGCCCTACCCCCAAGGAATAGTACAACCATCAAGCATTCTTTATTTAGTACATGGCCCAAATGCTGATCGGGCATGAAGCACATTACATGGCCCAAGGATACCAAAACTATCCTGAAGGCCCAGTGTAATGTGACTGCATCATACCACATATGTCACCAAGCCTACGTCATGCCTGCCTCACCGTCTACCAGTGGAAATTCTATACCACCAAGACCTGAACCTGGTTTTGATGCAGGACTAAAGAGAGCCTTTTACCCCTCAGGTTATCCCCCAACTACTATAATGAATAGTATAATACATAATAGAAATCATGAAAATAAATTTTTTAAAGTGTAAATGTTTTATTTCATAATATAAATGTTTATTCCATGTCAATTAATTTTGTTCTATTATATTTATTAATATATTTTTATATTCAATTGTTTTTTATATATTTTATCTTTGTGTCTAATTTCATTTAGATTTTATTTAAACATAATAAATTATTTTTCCAGCAAGAAAATTTTTATTAAAAACAACAATATTTTCTTGGATTCTTATTATTTTGCATTAAATTACTTTATAAAAATTATTTTAATTTTAAATTATTTTTATATGTTTATCCAATGTTTGAAATTTTATTTTTATTTTAGTTATAATTTATATTTTATCGGGTTTAAAAATCACATACATGATGTATTCTGAGGTTTAATTAGGGTGAATTTGGATGGTAATAAGATAAAAACTATAAGTACAATATAAATGAAATTTAAAACATGGATTCAAAATATAAAAAATAATTTAAATTATAAAAAATCATAAATTAAACTATCAAAAATTAATTTACATGAAACAATCTTTATTTATTAAGAATATAACATTTACAATAAAAAAAATTTCATGCATAAAATATTGAGTAAATAAAATATAAAAAAATTTATAACATTAAATGTACAAATAAAATTTCTTTGAAAATAAAAGTAATGAAAAATATAATAATTAAGAATAATAAATTTACTAAAAAAATGTTTAGTGAAAAAACAATTTAAATTTTTAATGGTTATGTTTTGAAACAATAATATTTTGTGCAATTGAAAATATTTTTCATCAGTAATTTTTAAGAAATTATTTTAATTTTTTAATATTATTTGTCTATTTTTTCAATGATTCAATATTTTTTTATACTTTATAATTTATATATTTTAAAATTTCCTACTTGAAAAAATATTAAAATTCATGTTGGTGAAATTTCAAGATTATAAAATATAATATATAATTAAAATCTAAATGAAACCTAAAACATTTATTAGACATAAAAAATAATAAAAATAAAAAATTTATAAAAAAAAATTAATTTACATATCACAAAATTTATTTATTAAAAACATAAAATTTACTTTTAAAAAAATATTTATACATAAAATATAGATTATATACAATCTAAATGAAATTTTAGACATTGATTATTAAAATAAAAATTCATTGAAAATAAAATTAATGAAAAAAATAAACTAAAAAATAAATTTCTTCAAAACATGGTTGGTGTAAAAAAATTATAAGTACAACTTTTATGTTTTTAAACATCAATATTTTGTGTAATTAATATTATTTTTAGTCAATTAATTTTCAGAAATTCTATTCATTATCAATTATTATTTATTTTTTAATCAATGCTTCAAATATTATTAATATTTTATTTATACATTACATTTTTAGGCTTTCCAAGTCAACTACTTAAATCAATATTATTTTTCATGATGGTGGCTTTGGATTCATATAAAATATAGACACTATGTACAATATAAATGAAACTTAAAATAGGGGTTATATATTAATAAAATAACATTACTGTAAAAGAATTTCATAAATACACCAAAAATAATAATTTAAATGACACTAACTTTATTGATTAAAATCATAACATTTACACATCAAAATAATTATATGCAAAAAATATTGTTTAAAAGATATCTAAATGAAATTCAAATCATTTATTATATAAGAAAATTAATTGAAAATGAAACCAATGATAAAAAAACAATAAAACAAAAAAAACTAATTAATGTAGAAAAATGTTTGATTTAAAAATATTTTATATATTTAAAAATAATATAAATGAATTTTTATATAGTGTCTAAAAATATAAAAAATAATCGAAAATAAAAAGAATTTCATAAAGATACAGTATAAAAAATATTTTACATTGTAAAGTCATTATTTTTAAAACATAACATTAAATGATTAAAAAATGTATTATCATAATACTTTTTAAGTATTATATTATTTATTACATTATTATGAATTATTTTTAATTATGTTTTTATTAATAAATATTGTGAATTACTTTATTAAAATATTTATTAATACATCATTCCATTGTAACTAATATAGTAATATATATTAATATATTAATATATTAATATATTTTTATATTATTATATTAAATTACTAATATATTATTACCTTAAACTTCTAATAAATCATTTTGTTGTAACTAATATATATATTATTTGATTTATAGAAAATATATTAGTTTTTAATTAGTTAGTAATTTTTTAATAAATATATTATTGCATCGGTAAAAATATATATTAATTAGTTATTTACTAGTAAGTAAATATTTTATGTCAGCTAAATTAACAGTTTAGCAATTAATTTCAATTGATAGAAATATGTGTTCAAATATTTCAATTTAATATTTGAAAAAATATAAAATATTTTTAAAAAAGAAAAATGAAAATGAAATTTATTTTAAATACTATATTTTTATTTTTATTTATATATATATAATATTTGTTAAAACATATCATTTTTAAAACAAATTTTTTATAATATATATTAGGCTATATTCAAATAATATATGTATTACAATACTAAAAATATATTCGTATAAATACAATTTATTAGAAAATTAATAGTACTACAAATTCACATATATATTAATGAACTGTATAATAATATTGAAAAATAAAAAAAAATTATGAGAGAGTTCAACATAAAAAAATTAATCCAATGAATGGTCAGCGCTTTATAGCAGAACAACTTCTTCAAAATAGTTGTTAAAAAGCCACTTTTTCAGAAAGTGCCTTCTTGAAATGATTTTTTAAGAAGGATCTTTATTATATATCACCTACTTATCAACCCATATGATGATTTTTCTTTATCATAAATCACCTTGTATGAAAATAGCTATGTAAGGGGATTTATAGTTACGTGATTAACCTTTAATAAAATACCTCACCCGGTATTCCTCTAGATTGGGAAATTGTTTCCCAGAATAATTATTTTAAAAAATTTGTCTTTTATTTTTCTATATATCAAAATATTTTCCTTTTTCACATAATGTAATTTTTATAAAGATAATTTTAATTGTAAATATTTATATGTTATTTTCTTGGTTTCAATATTATTTTTTCTATATGGAAAACCCTATCCATTAACTTTTTATTTATTAGTAAGTTCAATTTTTTTTGTATGATAGGTATTGCAGTAATGTGATGGAAAATATGTAGTTTGTGGTGTTTTCAATTGAGAAATGGGCGCATATACCCTCATTTTGGATGTTCTAATAAGGATTTTGGGTTAGGTATGTAGAAAACATACAATTTTTAAGGGATTTTGGGTCTGTTATGTAGAAAAGTTACAGTTTAATGATATTAAATTAACCTTTTATCATTAAACATCATAAATTATTAATTATTAATTTTCCTTTCTCATCAAACATAAATTATGTTTCTAATGTCATTTTTTTAACTTTCAACAAAAATATATAAATTTTGAGCATTAAAAAGGCTAGGAGTCTGACTGCAAAACAAATAGCGCACCTAAAGGGTTTTTTTGACATTTTTGTGGTTATAACCCATGATAAATATGTTGTAGTTAATTATAGAAAGCCCCTAAAAACATCGTTGTCGACAATTATGAGAAATTGTTGTCGACAATTATGAGAAATTACTATCTATAATAATTCAAATGGTATGAATTTAAAATCACCATATTATTAATAGAGATATAGAGAGAGGTTTTTTTGAAACTGTTAAATAGACTAATGCCAAGACTGCATGCTCTGAAATTTTTTATTGTCTTATATTCATTACATTATACATACATACAAACATATATACATAGATACTTATGAACACACAAATATTTTTAAAAACATATATATTATGCATAAAAATACACACACACACAAATGTATAAATATAAACAAACATACTAACATTTATATGTATATATTTTATTAAATAAGTATATATATATGATTATTTTATTTATATAGTATATGAATTTAAATTATTTTTTTATGTATTTACATAATGCATCTAACAACTTTTACTTACAACATTTATTTCGTAATATATAGTATATTCTTAATTCATAAATAAATTTATTTATACAATTTATATAATATGTGTATGTATATATATAACCATTATAATCCATTATTTTCCCTCTCCTTTGTTTGAGATCATTTATTGGGTTCTCCATGGGTTTTTGGTTTCTAGGTATTCCTAGATCAATGGTATCTTGGTCGACGTTGCTGTCAATCATAAAATATGATCATTAGTTCTTATTCATACCAGGTGATGCTACTTCCCCTATCAACCAATTACGATGAGATGAATGGTGATCTTGAGAACCATTGAAAATAAATTCCTTTATATAGAAAGAGAAAACAATGGATTATTCGAAGAATATTTGGGATTCATTCCTGCTACATCGATTGTCCCTCCATACGATCTGAAAACTCATCTCCAAAATATGATTCAGTATCATCACCCTAAAAATACATTACAAAACATGTAGAATTTAGATGATGGAGTATTCATTAGAGGAGTAAGGGGAAACCTTCAGATCTTTTATTTTTTCAATGATAAATATAAACATAATATTAAAAAAGGGAGGCATTCTTCTTTCAAAAAGAAAAGTATTATGATGAATGATCTGATTAGTAGGAATGATATCCATAATGTAAAAATTTCTAAATCACCTTTCTATAAGAACTTCATAGAAATATGTTTCTTTGAGAGAATTGAACAACCTATGTAGGATATTTGGGGAAAAATTGGTGAAATTCATGGAATCAGATCAGTTGGACCGCATTCATTTGGGACCAGCGATTTGCTTTAGATTTTTAGTTAATATTGTGTGGGCCATCATGCACATTATTTTCTTATTGATGGATGGATTAAATTTTTTTATATAATATGATTTTTAAGAGGTTTCTAATTATTTGCTTCTTTTGTGGTTTCCTGGAGAATTTGGAGAAAAACAACACCAGAAAGACCACATACAATGATGGTAATATTTCATAGTATTATGGACCATGGATGTGAACTAAGAACCTAGGTTGTTTTTTTTACTATTGAATCCAAAAAATAGGTAGAGGGAGATAAAATTTCAAAACATTCGATGAAAAAGCTTCATCAGACCAAAAAAATGTTATCATGATAGGGGCACCTCATGTCTCTACATATAAAATGGACCACCACAGTCCAAATGGGGGTCAAAATCTGAGTTACAAGGACACATAATATGATCCTAGAAACTCATAAATTCTACATACCTACCCATCTGAGGTGATTTATTCGTTTCTTATGTTGGTTCTGGCTAGAGTAGAGTCATTTGAGGGGTCATGACCATCATTTCATTTTCCCATGATCTATGATAAATTTGAGATCTACAGAATGAGAACTATCATGTTCAATGGAATTTAATCAAGGAATAAAGGTAATATAAATCATGTCTGAACCAGAAGGGATGATCATCACATATTATTTATAATTAATTTAATTAATTAAATAATTATATTTGTTGGAATTATTTATTCATTTAAGGATCTGGAAACAGATCATCATTGCACCATCATTACGTTGTAGAAATCATGTTCAGATTCAATCTAGTTGGGATCCAAACGTTTTCCATGAATCTCCAGATGTTTCCAATGGAATATTTCTATTCTAGAATGGTACATATTGTTGCATTCATTGTTTTCTATTGATTTCCATGAGAATCGCTTCCAAATCATTTTATGTGATTTCTCGTAACATGATAGGATTTTGTGGAGGAATATCCCTCTCAATTCTTTAGACCTCTCTTGGAGAAGAGATATTTCTAGGGATTGAGAGAATTCTCCAAATCTATTCTGTGTAATAGAAATAAATGAATTGTATCTTAACCAAATATTATAATTTGGTGTATATACTGCTAGGTAAAAAGATAAATAATTTCACAAGTGCCCGTTATTATTTATCTAATCCCTTATGGAACACCATGTCCAATAATAATAATAATAATATTATTTCTCACCATACACCAATCATTGAGAATTAAATTAAATATTATTTAATTATATAATATTCAATATTATTATCTCTCACTAAACCGAAAAACTCAATCCTTCATTCCTCCATAATATTTATCGGGCCTTGAATAATGACTATTTATTTATTAAATAAATATCACTCCATTATTCACCAATAAATAAATAAATACTATATTTAATAAATAGAATATAAATATTTATATGGGATCAAGCATACATGAATAATTATTATACCACATTCGGGAATAACATTTATTCAACCTATTAAATAAAAAAAATTATTTAACATAGATTCTCGATACATATATTGTGTGATCCACTATGCCACTTTCTTCATGGCATTAGCCGAAGCAACCTAAAGTCCAAGGGTAGCTTCTAGAACATGGAAAGGAACCCATACTGAAAGAAGTTAATGTATCAATGGAATGACACCACATACAAATTCTTACTTTGTAATATAATCCCTTAATCAAGATATCTCTAATGTAGCAAGTTTCATACTGGTGCCACCAACCTATGTGCTCGATATCTCTTTATTTGACATCATGAAAATTGAACATTCCTATAGAACACCATGGTCATAGATTTATTTAGTCAATATCAATTAAATAAAAAGTCATTAGATATCAACTTCAATTAAAATTATAAGGGATAGATCCATTCTCATATTATTCATCAATGAGATACTACTCAGGATGCCCCCAACCTATCATACCTCACCGAGAACATATTTCATCGTGGTTTTCATCAATACATTAAAAAAAAGAAATATAATATTAGTTAATAATAATATAAAATTGAAAATATCATCACAATCTCCCATATATAGGAACATCCAATGACACATATAAATGTGGATTTCTTATTGGTGGATCTCATTCTCATAAAATATTATACAAGATATTACCAAGGTAATACACCATGAGAAGGTGAATAAAATTCCTATGAGTGTCCACCCCTGATAGACTGTATCATTTTCGTCCCTTAAATGATATCTTCTGGATACATAACATATATTCAATAATAGTTGTATATACATTCTTAGTTCTCAACATAGTAGGGAATTTCTATGGCCTTTTTGTGTGATAGCTACTCTTAGGACATTATCACATATAATGTTACAAAGAGGAACAATCATGATGTATTAATAACTTTAATAATATTGAAAAAAATGAATATAAGTTATCATAATGTAAAAAAAATTTGAATCCAGGGAACCAACTCCAACAGAATCCCACTTGAACAATATCCAACTGCTAACAACCTTAAATTTTATATCTCTCATATGATACTCATGATTATGATGACATGTGATTTTATTCAAGGGGTCTTCCAAATTATTTTTTGTGGGTACTATTATTGCTACAATAAAAGACTTCGGATGGAAATCCCTCAAGAGGTGATACTTTCAAAGTATATTCTTTGTATTTTGGGGTGGCCATGGATCTTTTGAATGACCAACCCTATAGTATTATCATAATACAATGTGATATGGTATATACTGATGGGTACCACATAAAGATCATGGAAAAATTTAAACATCCAAATAGATTACTGGACCGCATCAGTAACCACAATATACTTGAAATCCACTATAGAATCAGCAAAAACATGATGATTTGAACTCTTATAGCTCACAACTTCTCTATTGAGATAGAAATCATGTCTTGATAGAATCTTCAGATCATTATAATATGTCTAAAAACCAACATTAATATAACCTCTAATGACCATCTTATCATATCCTCTATACCCCAATAATATATCCTTATTTCTTCTTAGATACATAAGGATAGAATTAACAGTAGCACAATGTTGTTATCCTCGTCTACATGTTATATTCCTACCATGCTCAATTAATAGGAAACATGATGTCTATTACATAGTATGGGATACATGATTGCTCCGATCACTAAATCATATTGGATCGTACTCATTCTCACTTTCTCATATTGTGTATGAGGACAGATTTTATATGAATCATGTAAACCATGTGACAGTAGAACCTATCCCCTCTTGAATTATTCCATACAAAATATCTTTAGAATTTTGTCAACATATGTACGTTGACATAGTACAATTATCCTATTGGATCTACTATGAATGATCTTGATCCCTATTATATAGGCTTATTCACCTACATCCTTCATGAAAAAACACTTATTTAATATGTCCTTAACATACTGTAAGATTGGTATGTTATTTCAAGTAAGAAATATTTTGTCAACATTTACTACTAGAATGATGACTACATTTCCACTAAACCTCTTGTAAACACCTGGATCTCATTTGTTCTTAATAAAACCAAATTTCTTTATAGTCTCATCGAATCGAATGTTCAATGACTTATATGGTTGCTTTAATTCATAAATGGATTTATACAACTTGAATTTTTTTTACCATCACATGGATTCCCAATACATTTTTATTGTGTCGTGTGTACATATTCCTAAAGGTTCCCATTATGGAATTAATCTTTTACACCAATCTTCTAAATCTCACAGTCACGGTAAGATACTCTATCAATTATAATTCTGATGAATTTAAATATTACTGAATAAAAATTCATTTTTATATTTCAATATAGGTAGTTTTAGGATTTGTGTTATCCAAAGTTACACAACCAATGATTCTATATTCACTATGAGGGAATCCAAAGTTTTAATCTACTAAAACATAATTAGGTACCCAATTTGAAATTCTAAAACAACACAGAACATGATGCATTGATCCTTGATCCACCCATGTCAACTAAGGTTGCTTCAATTTCCCTCAACCATCATCATCATTGGTAATCTACCATCGTCGTTACCACCCATCACTGATCTCCAACAAGGAAGCCTCTGGAATCCATCATCATCATCATTAAGCACCAACAACTTCGTCAAAAACACACAAGTTGCAGCATCACTATTCTCAAAAATGAACAACCATTAGAGAATCCACCTTCTTCTAGGTCGTACGTCGAAAAACACCAATCAAAGGATTAATAGAAACATCTAAAAACCTCACTATGATCTAACAAACCAGGCCAACCAAGCTTGGAGATAAGGAACACAAGGCCAGAGTAGATTTTGGAGAGGGTGGGACTATTCATTGAGAGGAGAAATTTTACTGGACCACGAACCATATTCCTTGGAACCTCCATCGGCATCACACTGAAATAATCCATCCAAACAGAATAGATGAAACATGAAGTGAATGAACCAAAAAAACCCATACGAAGATCCCATCCAAGACTAACAAAACTTGTATGAACAAAATACAATTACAAATGTGAAAAATTTCCCTCACCAAATGAAGATGTATAAATAGAGGACAAAAATAGAAAAATACTAGAAAAATAGCTAATGTGAACAGAAGAAAGGAAGAGTTGGGCTAGGCCTAAGTAGAGAACCTCAACCACAAACCCTATCACATCCCAAACCACTTGAAAAAAGAACAAAATAGGGAAAAAATGTAGCATATCAAGGCAGATACGGTTGGTAGAACCTACTAGATTAATGTCAATGGTCAAAAAACTAGATACACAAGCTCATAGAAGGAATTAACATAAAAGATATGGTCAACTCACCGTCTAAGAAGCATGCTAGAAACCAATGTCACTGAAGAAGATAGTTCCACCTGAAAAAAATACCAATGCAGGGAAACTTGGTTTTGATAAATGGAATCCAATTTAAAAAGCGTGTCTTCATTCCATGTTACAAAATTCTGAGCTCTCTACTTCCTATTTGTAAGAGATAGGTACATTATTGATAAAAAATAATGAGTCTCTATCTTCAATGACAAGAAACCCAATTTTTTTTTGTTTTCTTACATCTTTTTCTCTCCCACATAGTACTAGTGTTTCAGGAACCAAATCTTCCACAAAGCCCCATGGAACCTATTCTTGTATGAACTCTTGTATAACATGAGCATCAATTTCATCGAAAACAATATTTTTCCAACAATACTTTTTAAGTATATTCTCCATCATAGGAAATACATCTTCTCTGGTGATAATAAAGATCTTGTTGGATGTTTTTTATGGTAGTATCCCTTTTTACATAGTATAACCTGTAAGGATACACATTGTACCCTAGGGTGCTAGTTTGTTGCCAAATAAGTCCAGAAGAAATGCCTCACAACCCCATAAATGTTTATTCACCATAACATGTTTCTATCCACACTATAACTCAATGAGAATTCTATTTTACACATTATTTATCACTCAGTTTAATATATGTACAATGGTTTTTAATGCATATATCCAAATAGATAATGGAGGATCTATGTGACTCATCATTGACCTTACCATTCCCACCAATGTATGGTTACACCATTAAATGACATCATTACACTATGTTTTGTAAGGTGAAGTGAGTTGATATAGAATCACAAACTCCAATAAAAAGATTATAAACTCTTGTTTAAAATATTTAACACTGTGATCTAATCTTATAATCTTTACCTTAATTAAATGTTGAATATCTACTTCATTCTTGAAATCCAGGAATTTATAAAAGGAATCAGACTTCTACACCATCATGTAGATATATCCATATCTACTCATGTCATCAATGAATGATATAAAGTAATAATATCTACATTTATCTTCTACTGAAAATGTTACACATATATCAGTATGTACCAATCCTAGAAGCTCCCTGGCCCAGTCAGTATATCCACCAAATGGTGGTCTATTGATTTTTCATTTTAAAAAAATTACATTTATCAGTCGTTTTTAGAACATATGAGTTTTTATAACTATTTTAAAAGATCTTTTTCAAACACGTGTAATTTACAAGACCAAAACAGTGATAAAAATGATTAATATTATATGAGTCATATGATCATGATTCATTATCAATCTCCACTATTTTATTTTCATAATTTAATACATAAAAATGTTATTTAAATTTACCATACCATAACATATGTTTTCCTTATAAAAGAAACAACTTCTACTTCCAAACATGTAAATAATCCCATATGTATCGTGAAATGATATAGAAATTTTTCTCTTGGTAATATTAGGTACATAACAACAATATTTTGAAAACAAAATCATTCTTATTAGAAATGAAAGGTGGTAGTCATTAATTGATAGGTCATCCACCATTACAACATTACCATCTCTCACACCCACCTCTTCTCTAATTTTCTTGAAATCAAAATGGTTCCAAAATAAGGATAATGATGTGAGAACAAAAAGCTCTATCTAATACCCTATGTGTAGATAAGTAATGATTACACACGTTAATGAACTCACCATTAACATCCCCTTTCGTTTGGTTATAGTACCTCTTCTAGTTGTATGGATTTCCACATTGAAAACATAATGCCACATTTTCATTTCCCTTTTATTGGATCTTCTTCTTCATGGAAGGATGGTGCTCGGGATCTTTAGATTCATTTTGATTCTTAGTCCCCTATTCCTTTTTCATCCTTTTGTAATTAACCATATGGACTGCAATTTTATCAGGACCCAAGTCCAAATACACTTGGTGAATCAATATATGAATTTCTGAGTTAATCTCTCATTATTTATCATACTATAATTAACAATAAAACATGAGAATTAATTGTTAAGTGATGAATATATTATATCTATACTGAACTCATCAAGGAATTTTATGTCTAATATTTCATAGTGTTCAATGCCGACCATAATCTTGAATACATGAGGCTAGACTGGTGAAGACACTCCAAGATTAGTCGTAAACAAATCATTGGAGATCTTGTACATCTCTTATATAGCATTCTCTTGATAGACATCCATAAGGTGAGACATCTTGCTCTATGCATCCATGTCCTCATGAGACTTCAAAACCTCATTGGACATGGATGATAGAATGAAACATTGATCATATATGGAATCATTAAAATCCATATCATAGAGTTTTAACCCTTCATCACTAGACTCATTTTTAAGAACATTAGTAAAAGTTTCTTCCAACACGTACAATGTCATTTCATGTTTAAGGAGCCAATCATGGAAAATTGGGTATGTGAGAAGGTTGTATTTATATAGTATGGATAACAATGATATGTTTGATATCATTTTAATGTTGTTTCTAAATAATATAATAATAATAATTTCAGTACATTATCTTATAAAATCTAGAAAAATAAATAATTATTATAATTATTAATCTCCAAATATTATTTCAAAACCCAATAGCCCTAACAAATGGTTTAAGATCCAAGATTTATACATAAGGTATGGTTTAATTAATTTTTAGTTTTTGTACCATTTGGTGGTTAATTAAATGATTTACCAAGTCAATAAGAAGCCTCAGGGGTGTTTCTGGTGTATGGGAAATGAAAGGGGAAGGAAATGGGGTTTATGGAATTCTGCATAGCTTGTGCACAATAAGTGAAAAGAGTGCAGAATTCCCAAAAAACCATGCGAATGTGGGTTTTTTCAGAAAGTAACCTATGCATGGTTTGTGCTCGGTTTGGAAAATCGTGTGGGTAAATCATGCGAGGGGGGATACATTGGGAAAGAGGTATCCACACAGTTTGCTCACAGTTTGGGAAACCATGTAGGTAAACCGTGCGGCCCAGAAACCTCTAAAAAAATAAAAAATTCCACTCTGGGATATTATATCTCACTCGTGACTTTCCTCCACCTCCCATGAAACCCTACGAATGAACCAATCGGACCAAGAGATTCAAGGATAAATCTCCTTAGATTATAAGCTGTTTGGAGCACCGTCAGTTACAGATTTATGATTCGGGTAAGGCTAATCACCCTGTTGATTTTCCTTTTCGTTTAGGGTTTCTATTTCATTCCCATCTGCATATGAAGCTCAGAATACCTATTTTTTGAAGAGTTTTAGGGTAAAACTTCAAGGGTTGGTTGAATCATGATCAAAGTCTTTTTTTGGGAGATTGTTCGTCAATGGATTCAAATTATTTGATCTATAAGCTATATCCCTTGGGTTTTGAATAGAATTGTGCATGTTGGGTTTTTATTAATTCCATATTTGATAGTGAATTTGGAGGTTCTGGAATGTTGTGATGTAGTTGTTTGTAATTGGTTTATTTAACCCCTATTGATGCCCCTGGGATTCAAGGAGGATGACTCGACCATATTAGGGCCACTCGAGGGGCATACTGATATTCCTCGGACAAAGAGCTAGCTATGTAAATGTAGTTCAACAGGCGAAATCATAGAGCCTTTGATGAATATATCAATATGCTTAAATGACATGAAATTGGTGTTTAGTAAAACAATTTGGTTGGGTAATAACATAAGAGGTTGTTTGGTTGGCATGAAAAATGGTTAAATGGATTAATGGGAAAATTCTACGGGATTAGATTATCACATGAATATCCTTAGTGAGATAGGCATGGGAAATCAGAAATGGGGATAAAGGGTTATGTAATATAAATTATTAATGTATTAATGGATTGTTGAAATAATGTTATTTTTCCACTTACTGATATTGTTGTGATTTTGTAAATAATATTTGATATGCTTTTTGGGATATGGTTGATCATATAGAATAATAAATAAACATGTGCACCGGGCTTGAATGATTGTGGTAATGACATGAGGTTTGACGCCCACAGGTTTAGTTTGACAGAGGTTCTATCTCCGCCCCAAAATTAATGTCTTGGGGAAGGGGATGAAGTTCTATTCCCCTAACAGTTTCATTCCACCCGGATTGAGGTTTCAAAGTGAGGATTATGGGTTTTTATAATGTGATGCTTAGTTAGTAAGAGAATGATATTATTACCATATGTTCAAGAAAACTGAATATTCGTAATCCATTTAAGTCATGAAAAAGGTATATTAAATCCTGAAGTGCCAAAGTAGTGAACCCGGATTCAACGGTAGTATAAAATAAATTGGCATAGAATAGAATGGACTATTTATCTTATTAAATTAACATAAATTTATATATCATTTCCATGAACTAACTTCTTTTATGGAATTTTTTTATACACTATTGGTGGTGGCCTACTGAGTTCTACTCACCCCCTTCTTGGGCCACAATTGGGTACCCGAGGTGCTTTCAAGCCTGCTGGTCAGGACACGGGCAGGGGCCCTATTCTAGGTAGTTGTGTTGGACATGAAAGATGTTGGTGTGAGGTTAGAAACATGGATTCTGGACCATTTGTGTGATTATTCAATTTTCAATCTTATAGTTTTTGTTAACTTGTCATATTAGAATGAAATGACATATTTACTATTTTATATGGTCGTGCCCATTCTTGGGATTTGGTTATTTATGAATGTTGTTGATTTTTATTTTTTGTTTATAATATTTCAATTATTATCTATTGTGTATTACTCTACTATTGATGTTATAGTCTACCCCCTATTTTTTATTGGACACTTGCTACTAGTCGACAACAACTAGAGTATGGGGAGGTGCACTTGAGGTCATCTAACTACCCAGCTCAGAGTACCGATTTAGTGCCTCCTTGGTTACAGAGGTTACAAAGTGGTATCAAAGGAGTTATTTTAACATTATTACTATTTGGGGATGGTAGACAGGATATTAGGAATGTGCCAAGCCTTGGTAATGAGCTTGATCATTGGAGTACCTAATCCATATACGGTGGACAATGCATGTCACCCTAGGAGGGGATTATTGTTCTTGTGGTGTGTTGTTACATTTGATGATATTTCAGCATTGGGTGATGCACTTGTTGTGTGATTTGAGGCTTTTTTATATATTTCTATCATGGTTGGAATGGTATGAGGATGGTAAATCATGCAACATTCTAGGATCCTATGTTGAAAATGGACATGCACAATGATAGGCACACTCACATAATGAGTGTGTCAGATATAACGGTTAGGATGCATGTGTTCTCTTAAAAGTAATGAATTATGACTACTAAGATGGTATAATGAGTAAAAAGGAGATGTGAAAATGTAAATTAGTAATTAAGAAAAGGGTTCATGATAAAGAAGTTAGAGTGGAAATTTTTTTTTCAATGTCAAATTGGATTATGAAAATGGTTCGAATGGGATTAAATGACAAGGCTTGTGTCCATGATAAATATGTACTGTGTTGGCCCTGGACTTAGGGAGATGGTCGAGGGTAGTGACCCGGTTTTGAGTAGGATATTTTGTGTAGTTTATGTGAACTATTTTGGTTGTCAAAAGTGTAGATACTATCTATATCTCTTTATTATCATAAAATCATTATTGTTGTGTTCTAAAGCTCATGTTTGGAATATTAGAGAAGTGCCGCCAACAAGACGTGCATTGGTTGGGAGACCTGAGGAAGTTTCCTAGAATGATCCTCCATTATTGGCATATGTGAATGCATTAGTACATTGAAATAGGGAAGAGGAGTTCTGCAATAAGTTCTCTCATTTTATGCAGATTATGGAATGAGTTCCAGGGTGGGTTGCATCGAGCATGTTTGAGCGCACCAGGGATTTTCAACTGCAACACCCTCTGACCTTTACCGGATTGGTTGGGCCAAAATTATTGAAGTTATATATATATTACATTTAAAATATATTCTAGACCATCTAGAAAATCCTCTCAAGAAGCGAGGCAAGTTAGCTGCCTATATGCTGAGGGGGGAAAGCAAAATGTTGGCTGGACAATATTGTTCAGACAGAGCAGGTTGAGAGGATGTTGTGGAAATATTTTCAGGAGAATTATCATGAGATATTATATTCAGAAACCATGAGTCAGGATAAGGCTTTATATTTTATAATTTTGACTCAGGGGACAATGTCTGTGATAGACTACGCAAGTCATTTCACCGAATAGAGGTTCTTCGTTCTGACATTGATAGGATATGAGGCAGCTATGGAAAAACTCTTCCAGGATGGGTTGAGACATGCGATCAGATCTTAGGTGAATATATTTCGTCAAAATTGGTTTTTTATGTGGTGGATAATGCCCTTATCTCAGAAGGAATCTTGAAGGGAGCTCCATGTAGTGAACTTGTGGTATCGGTTGGGCGAGGAAGTTGTGCACCCTCAGATAATAGGAAGCACCACATTGGAACCTTTCATTAGGGTGGAAGCATACATAGTAGTCAGAAGTGGGGGTCATATTCTCATGGTGGTGACCAATTCTTATGTTATTAGATTGGAAGGCCGGTGTACAAGCATGTCCAGTTTCCCCAACCACCAGTTGAGTGCTGAGCATGAGGTAGGTTGTGCCACATGTAGAGATTCTACAGGAACCCAAGGAAGTAGGGGAATGATGGTGGTTAAAGGTAGATTTCATGTGTAGGTAGGTGGTCATTTACCCCGTATCAAGTAGGTAGTTAGAGAACCATGGTCCGTACTGGTAGGGTCAATGGACATGGAAATCGGAGGCGAGATCACCCATACCAAAAGAGTAGCGTAGTGCAGGGAACTCAGGCTAGGGCCCAGGTTAAAGGTGCATGTTATATCCATGTAGTTTAGGCAACACCTGAGGGTGGTGAGGCATGAATTTTTACTGTTCGAGGTATGATTCGTGTAGCTTATATGTTTTCTAGTGATTTATTCGATAGAGGTGCTACACATTCCTTTATTTCTTCTCAGTTTATTGTTGTGTTGGGATTAACCATAGAGACTGCATGTGGGGTAATGTATCTTGATACTTTTCAAGGAGTGTGATTTGTAAAAATCATGAATTATAAAGGTTATTCTCTAGAGGATAGTGGGTATCGTTTTCTGTGTGATCTGTTTGTCCTAGATATTTTCGGGTTTGACCTAATCTTTGGAATGGATTGGTTGGTGTTATATCAATCCCATATCGATTTTTTCTGACATTTGTTACCATTCACATCTCTCTATGGGAGTAATCATGTACATCATGGTAAGTGGGATAATTGGGTGGGCCACGTAAGGCTACTATTCCATCAGATGGGGGAGTTCACATGCCAAGTGGCATGACTTATGATAGATGATAGGGAGAGAGGACAGTCAGTCTTTCCTTTTGTTGCATACCAATTTCATGACGTGTTTCCTGAGGACACTCTAGGGTTACACACAAGAGATATGTTGAGTTTACAATCAAATTATTTTCTGGATCAGTGCCATTATCCGTTCCACCTTACCGAATGCAACCTTCCAAGATCCAAGAACAAAAGGCTCAATTATATGAATTGGAGTGTAAGGAGTTTATACATCCTAGTACATCACATTGGGGATTTCCTGTGTTGTTTGTTAACAATACTGATGGATCATTGAGGCTATTTGTTGATTATTGGAAGAAGAACCAGATGCTAGTTATGAACTGATAACTGATTCATAGAAATGATGACCTTTTTGATCAGATCAAAGGTGCCTCAGTGTTTTCCTCGATTGATTTGAGATTAGGATACCATCATTTGAGGGGGCGACCTTCTGGCATACTCAGGATGAATTTCTAGTTAGTTACAAGTTGTATGAATTCCTGGTAATGCTGTTTTTTACCAGTGCTCCATCTACGTTCATGGCCTTGATGAATCGGATATTCCACTGATATCTGAATTTGTTTCTAGTTGTATTCATTGATGGAATTTTCGTGTACTCATGAACTCATGACAATCATTCCAAACATCATGACATCTTCATGAGTACACTAAGAGAGAATAACCATTACGACATGCTATCAAAATGAATATTTTGGATTGAGGAGTTTCACTTTTTGGGACATATCATATCTGAGTCTGACATATCGTTGGATACATAAAAGGTGAAGGTTGTGGTGTCTTGGGAACATCCCAAGAACATCTCTGATATTCGGAGTATTCTAGGTTTGGATGTTTATTAACGAAGGTTTATTATAGATTTCTCTCATTTGGAAGAATACCTGTATGATTAACCAAGAATGGGGTTATGTTTGATTGGTTAGAGGATTGTGAGAATTATTTCCAAAAGCTAAATAAGTGGTTGAACACTGCACTGATTTAAATATTACTTGAACTAGGTAAGATGTAAACCTAGTTCTGGGATGTGTATGTTGTTTGACATGGGGAAATGTTGATGCCGGATGATCGGGTTTTGGATTATGGGTCGAGGTAGTTAAGGCCGCATGAAAGAAAATATCCTACTACTAACCTAGATCTAGTTGTTGTGGTTCATGCCTTAAATTTATGGAGGCATTATTTGTTGGGATAACACTATATGATTCTAACTTACAGAAGAAGTCACAATTACATCTTCTCTCAATGGTATTCGAATCTTAGACATCAATGGTGGGTCTGGTTCTTGTAGTCTTTTGATAGTGAATTGGTATAAACACCGGGAAAAGGGAATATTATCACTGATGATCTTAGACATAAGACTCAGAATCCTATTGTCCAGGACTCCATTTCAAGGTGGGTGATGATGGCCTTTTTTTAGAAATACATTTGGAGGTATAGGGGGGAACTGGAAGGTGACTGTTGCATATATTGTAGTTGAGTCCATGATTTTGAGATGATTTAAACATATTTAGTTGGCAGATCTAACGTTCTTGGCTATGAAGGGATGTATTATAGTTGTGGAGCCACCTTCTAGTTGGACCTCTAGCACAGATGGAGTGGCTTATGTCTATGGTCGTGTTTTGTTGCTGGCATATGTATGGGAAAATTTGATGCACGATTTCCATGAAACAAAATGGGAAGTTCATCCGAGTTTGACTAAGATGTGCCGAGACCTACATAGGCAGTTTTGGCTGATGGGAATGAAGAAATAAGTGGCATGTTTTGTGGCATGATGTCTTACCTTTCAGTAGGTGAAGGATGAACACAACATCTAGGTGGGTTGTTATAGTGTTTTCCTATTCCAGAGTGGAAGTGGAATGAAATCATGATAGACATCGTAGTGGGTCTTATGAGGACACCTTGGAAGAATGAAACCATTTGGGTGGAGTTAGGCTGGCTAACCAAAGTGTCCCATTTCTTTCCGGTTCATGAGACCTATACAGTCGACCAACAGTGGGAGTTTTATGTAAGATAAATATTAGAGTTTCATTGCGTGATGAGAATAATAGTTTATGATCATGATCTGCATTTAACCTCATGATTATAGAAGGTATTACATAAGGTACATGGTACCCAGGTGTTTCTGAGTTTGGCTTTCCACCCACAAACTAATGGGCCATTGGAACGTTCAATTTATGTATTAGAAGACATTTTGAGAGCATGTGTTCTAGATTTAAGTGGTTAGTGGGGAAAGCACTTGTCACTTGTCGTATTTTCTTATAACTACAGTTTTCATGATATAGTTCAGTCAATACCTTTTTAGGATCTTTATGGGAGACCATGTATATCACTGTTTTGTTGGTTAGAGGCCAGGGAGTCTGAGCAGTTTGGGCCAAGTCTTCTGCAGGAGACGTCAGAGAAGGTTTGTTTGATTCAAAAGCATATGGGAAAAGCTCATAGTTGGAATAATTCATATGCAGATTAGCATCATAGAACCCAGGAGTTAATGGATGGTTATAGTGTGTTCCTTCGGGTGTCACCATGGTTGGGTCACTGTCAAATTCAAAAATAGTTTAAGATGGAACCTAGATATGTGGGGCCATTTGAGATTGTGGAGAGAATCAGACCAGTGGCTTATCTATTGGATCCTCCACATCGATATAGTGGGATGCATGATGTTTTCCTTGGTTCAAAAATCTTACAGTATCACCTAGATCCATCTCATGTGATAAATTTCAAGGATGTAGAGCATAAGTCAGATGTGTCCTTTGAGGTGAAACTAGCTCATATAGTAGATCATAACGAGAATGATTTGTGGGGTATGGTTGTGCCACATGATAATGTTATATGGAAACATGGAAACATTATGGAAGAAACATGGGAGCGGGAATTAGATAACTGGGACCAGTGGCCCGATCTATTTTCTTTGGTTTCTCAATGATGCACAGAAGAGTGGCTCTAGGATGATCAGTTATAAGTTGGGAAGGTTGTTAGATCCCAAATTTCTCCATAAGGTATTTTTTTCTTAATTTTTATTTTTCATTACCTTTTTTGGTTCAATAAATGTTTTCCAAATCCTTATGAATACTCGGGGGTGTTCCAAGGGTCCGAGACATGATAGAGGAAGGAAAGTGGGTTCTGGGGATTCTGCACGTCTTGCGCACTGTTAGTGAAAACCATTCATAAGTCCCAAGAAACCGTGTGAATGTTGGTTTTTCGGGCAGTAGCCTCAACATGGTTTGAACACAGCTTGGTAAACCGTGCAGGTAAAACATACATGTTTGGATACTTTGGGATAGAGTCATCTGTAGAGTTTCTGCATGGTTTGGAAAACCATGTGTGTAAACCATGTAGTCCACAAACCTTAAAAAAATTAGAGAATCTCCAGTCTGGGACTTTATATCTCACTCGTGATTTTCCTCCCCTTCTTCCCTTTTAACCCTAGTAATGAACCAAAGGGACAATGAGCACTCAAGGATAAATCTCCTTCAATTTGAAGCCGTTTGGAGTGCCGTTAATTGCAGATTGATGATCTAGGTAAGGCTAATATTCCTCTTTATTTTATATTTGGTTTAGGGTTTCTATTTCATCCCCCTCTCCATCAGAAGTTCTGAAACCCTAAATTTTCAATGAGTTTTAGGTTAATGATTCAATTGTTGGTTGAATCAAGATCTATTGCTTTGGTTGGGAGTGAATTCACCAATGAATTCAATTTAGGTGGTCTACAAGTTATATCTCTTTGGTTTTGTGTAGATTTGGGCATGTAGGGTTTTTATTCTTTCCCTCTTTGATAGAGATCTGGGTTATTTTGAAATGATGTTATGTAGGGCAGTATAAACAGTTAATTGAAACACTATTGATCCAAATGGGATGCAATAAGGATGACTCGACGAAATTAGGGCTACCTGATGGGCTTTCCAATATTTCATAGACATAGAGCTAACTAAATGTAAGTTTCCATACAAGAACACAAAGCCTATGATGTATATATTAATATGTTTAAGTGATGTGAAACATGTGTTTACAATAAAACATAGGCTGGGTAATAAACTAAGAGGTTTCTTTGGTTGTCGTGAAAAATGGCTAACTGGATTAATGGGAAAATTATAGGGGATTAGCTTATCACATGAATATTCATAGTGATATAGGCATGAGAAATGGGAAATGGGTCTAATGGTTTATGTAATATAAAGGAGTAATGGCTTAATGGATTGAGTAAATAATGTTATTTTCCTATTTACTGAAATTTTTGTGATGTTGTAAATGATATTGGCTACGCTTGTTGGGATATGGTTAATCACGGTGAATGATAAATAAACATATTCCCATGGAATTAATGTGTGGGGTATAGACATGAGCTTCTACTCCCATAGGTTGAGTTGGAACGAGGTTTTAGCTCTACCCCTAAATGCACGGGTTAGGGCAGGGGAAGATGTTCTATTCCCCTAAATGTAGCATTCCACCAAGACTGGGGCATCGTGGTGAGGATTATGGGTTGTTTTATTGTCTTTCATGGTGAGTTAGAGATTGATTTTATTCCCATATTTTTTAGAACACTAAATATTCCTAATCCATTGAAGACATGATAAAGGTAGATTAAATATTGAAATTCCCAAGTAGTGAACCCAGATTCAATGGTAGTACAAACTAAATGAACATAGTCTAGAGTGGCCTATTGAAATTCTTACCATAACATTCCATTATTTATCATTTTCATTCACTGTCTTCCTTGATGTATATTTTGTAGATACTGTTGATGGTGCCCTACCGAGATATATTCACACCATACTCAGGTCTTCGTATGGTACTCGAGCATATTTCATGGTTGCAGGTCATGACAAGGACAAGGACCCTATGCTTGGGAGTTATGTAGGACATGGAAAATGTTGGGGTGAGGTTCCAAACTTGGATTCCAGACCATATTGGGGATTCTATTATTTTTTTTCTTTTTGGGTTTTTTCACTTGACACTATATCATTACATAGTATATTTACTATTATATATGGTTGTGCTTATTCATGGGAATTGGTTATTTATGCATGTTGGGGATTGTTCTCTTTTGTTTCTACAATTTCAATTATTATCTAATGTGGATTACACTATTATTGAGGGTATAGTATCCCCCGTGAATAATTGGACCCTCGCTGCTAGTTGGAAACGTCTGGTATATGGGGAGGTGCGCTTGAGGTCATGTAACTACCGTGCTCAGAGAATCGGTTTAGTGGCTCCCGGGTTAGGGACGTTATAATGGGATTTGGAATAACTTGTTTCTTCTATATTCAAGTGGAAAGGATCTATATTCCCCTTCTCATTACCCCGAAATTGGTTGGTCAAGAAACATGAATGGTTTTAGTTCGAAATTCCAAATTCCAACTGCATTAACTCATATTTTCTTAATCTATTGAGTGGACTCCCCAATCCCGATGTCCTTAATTGTATTTCCTCAACCATTGCCTCTTAGATACACCATGTCCTACTTTGGCAGTCAACCCTTGATGTGAACTAAGTTAAGACAACCCAAAACATCAAGTTATAATTCCACTATTATTGAAAGCACCCCGATTTTGGTTGGTTAATAACTTTAAACTATGTGTTGATTTTAACTGAGTTAGTGGAAGGCTATATATTTTTTATATATATTATTGAGGGATTTTATACTTTTATTCAACAATTTCAAATTATTATTTTTATCACATGCTTTTTAATATAATGTATGTTTGAATAATTAATTATACATGTACTAGATAATATTTACACAGTTTCTGGTTTATTTTAGATCTATCTTACATGAAGTTAATTCATTAATTATGTGATTTCCATATGAAATCCATAATTAAATAACCATGTAACATGACCGAAAAAAATAAGAAATCTATATGATCATTAGAATTGCTAATGGATAATTTATATAGTGGTCGATAAATTTACCATTGACCTAGTTGGGAAACACCTAGTACCAATTATGGTTCGTGTTACAACATTCCACCTATCCACCTAGGTATCTCTATTGTATAAGTTTATCCTTGAATACAAACATGAACTGCATCCACTAGCATTGGATCTACCTCCATTACATATGATTTTACTCACATGCATGTGAGGATATTGTTGGTTTACATAAAAGAAACCATTACCATATAAGCCCTTACATAGTGATAGGAAAAAAGGCACACATGACAAAAATTGAAATTAATAATAAATTAATTGAAACCAATCACATAAAAAGATATGTTCTATGCTCATGATCATCCACATTCCTGAAACAAGTTTTATATTTAATAAAACTATCATTAAATTTTTCATTTTTCTTTTCTATGATAAATTGTGCTCAGATAAATTAATTGTCTTATTTAATTAATCACTTAATTTATCTCAATTATCATCTAAATTTTCCTGATATTATCAACCATCATAATTTTATTTATATTAAATAAATTGATTTATAATTAAATGTGTGCATAAATGAACCTTGGAAGAAATATGGTTATTACCCATATAATTATACTCAACATGTATTATTCATGTATGCTACATAATCTTGTGATATGTGGCATTCATAACTAATCACATACCTTAATGTCCTGTAATTCACCTTAGTGATTATATGAATTACATGATTTTTTTCCATGAGTTATGCTCCATTAATAATAGAGTATCAAGTGTAATATGGCTCATACATGATATAAAGATCTTAAAATTACATAGATAATAACTAAACATTTACACACACACACACATATATATATATTAAACACCGATCACGTGGAGTGTCCTATCAACTTAATGACCGCACGCAAGAATGTGTGGATATGGTTTATATAGTATTATAAATAAATATTAAATCTAGATAATTTTGTTTGAGTACATAGCATGTGCAGGTGAGTTACACGGCATGTACATGTCTCACCGTCTATCGAAGGAACGGTCCAAGGGACTCGGTGTGTAAATCAAGCCAGAGAAAATGGAGTACATGGAATTTTCAATTGGATACATGGCATGTGATCTCTAAATTACATGTTCCCCAGTCAGGTAAGTCATTTATGAAATACACAACCCATCTATGACATAATAGTAATTCACACTATGAATATTGCATACACGGCATGTACTCCGACTTACCATGCGCCAGGATGGCCCTGTCAGCATGTGATGTATGTTAAAAATGCACCGCATGTCATCAATTCACATGGTGTTAATTAATTATGAATTAATTCCTAATGCATTAAAAACAACTTCCTGGCCTATACAAACGTGTTATCTGGATAGAATCATTGGAACCTTCATATGAGTTATTCAGTTTTATTTGGTTCTTAAAATTTATTGTATTTATTATTTGAACAATAAAA
Organism: Viscum album; assembly: GCA_963277665.1. Classification (NCBI taxonomy): domain Eukaryota; kingdom Viridiplantae; phylum Streptophyta; class Magnoliopsida; order Santalales; family Viscaceae; genus Viscum; species Viscum album. The sequence continues at coordinate 1,585,245,872 of OY728151.1, read as the reverse complement.
AACGAATTATGAAATAGATATCGCAATTCGGATTAAAAGAACAATTAAACATGAATTCAAAACAAAATAAAAATGTGAAAAAAAATCAATAATACTTATATAATAATAAATAATTATGTGGCTTCTCTAATACCACATAATGGTTCTGGGAACAATAGAATCAGGTGATGGGTAATGCCCAAAATTACGTTTTTTCATGATCGATGATCAATATGAGATCAACATGATGATAAACACCATGTTCAATTGAATTGAATTAAAGAATACAAAAAATTTAAATCACAACAAAACCAGAAGGGATCATCATCAAATATAATTTATAATTATTATAATTAAATAAAGAATTTCATTTATTGGAATTATTTATCCATTGATAGATATTTAAAAATATATATGTTTCACCATCATTTAATTTTATAAATCTTGTAAAAATTCCTTCTACCGGTGATCCACATGTGTTCCACAAATTTCAAGACATTGTCGATGGAATCTAAGGGTGCTTGCACGCCGTATTATATCACTAGCATCAATTTCCTTTGAACCCCATGTGAACTACATCCAAATCATTATCTTTGAAATTCTTTACAAGAGAGGATTTGATTTAGGAATATTGTTCTCTATTCATGGGATCATTCAGGGAGAGGAGATCTATCTAAAGATTGAAATGATTCCCCTTATCTGTAATTGTTTAAATTGTGGGTGCCCTAGACCCAACTATGTGGTAATTTTGATTACCATATCATGTGTTAAATTAGTTATGCATGATGTTATCTAACAATTATAGTCTAGACATTTCAGAATACACAATAATAATGGTAATGTCAAAAGGTTAACTGTCATGTGGATTGGTTATAGAATATCCTAGGCTATAATGGGAACCTTGAGATACTATAACATTAATCTTAAATATATGTTCTATATTCTAGATACACCTTATAGACTATACACAGAAGATGTTTTAATATCATGTGTTGGGGGCTCACAATTATTGATACTTCTTCTCTTGAATTTCTCACTTGGCGATCTCTAGTTGCGAGGTCATGACGACAGACCCGCCAATAGGAACACCACATGTTTTGGGTGTCATTGGTTGTTCCTATCTAAGAACATGTGTATTGGTCTCCTGAAATGAGTCCATTAACAATGTATACCATTGGATTACATATTTTGATTCGTGGCTAAAACCATGGTATTGAAATCGTGGTGAGGTAGCTTTTGTTGGGTGCATCGTTGGTGGCATGACATCGGTTGAATGGTCAAGAAAGGATATGTTAGGTCCATGATTAGGAAGTTTTATATCTCAGGCCTCGTTGATCGGGATGGTGATTCCTTCATTAGTCTTTGGCCAAATTAGAACGAAGCTAAATCCATCCGGATAGATCAACAAATAATAAATCAAGAAAAGGACGATGACACATGTGTGTGTTCTACTTTATGAGATATTTAATGAAAAATAGATTATAATACACACTCAGTGTTGGTAGGATAGTAGTCGTTACTATAACTATCCTTATGTCTTTAGGGGCCATGATAGGTTTCTAGACTCTTCTTTTGGTCTATTGATTTTATTCACTGTTATCAAGATAAGGTCCTAGAGGGTCAGACACAATAGCGTATTCCAAGATCCACCGTATTCAGTCACATAGGTACATGGACATAGTGGGCCCAGCCATAGGGTCTGAGTGTTCTCAAGTAATAGATCACTAAAATAATTAAAACAATTCATTAATATTCAACTTATAAGTATTTGAGATTTAATTTTTTTAATTTATTTACATGATTAGTATATATGAGAAAAATATTAATCAAACGATTATTATATTAATATTATTTGTTCGTTTAATATTAAGAAGGAAAGCGAGCCGACATAAATGGATTTTATTTTATAATTTAATATATTTTATATATAATTCAAGTATGTGATAAAAGAATAAAAAATATTCACACTTTTTAGTTCATCAAAATTATTTATTTAGTGGACGTTAAAATAAATGAGGGATGGGGAACCCAATCATGTATTTTATCAATTCCACTATAAATAAGAGTGGAGGCTCTCTCCCTTGGTGTGAAATTAATTATTCAATAATTCATGTAATGAAAAATTGAGATCCTCTCTCTCCTCCTTCTTGTTTGAGAGAGATGGTGTTTATCGAAGAGTTCGGATCAAGTTTTTCCTCAAGCATCAGGGAGATCTCTATGCAGAGATCGTCCGAATGTCGTAAGAATCATCAGATCACCATGATAGCACCCGTAATTCGATGATCGTTGTTCTAGGAGATTTTTGGAGCATGTGTGGATGATCTAGATGGATATTGATTTGGATCCTTCAAGCAAAGATCGCCATAGACTAGTTCTAGTCGACCGCCACAGACTTCCGTAGCAGGCCGCGAGACCTATCAGTTGCCCCCAATGCTGACAACTGAATTATCTCATAAAAAATAACATAATTAGGTTTATATATTTCTAGGATTATAAATATATAATTACACATGTTCCCCTTATTATTTATCTAATCCCTTGCGAAACCCCATGTCAAAAAATATTATTTTTATCATTATTTCTTGACATGTACTTATCATTGAGAATTAAATTAAATAATTTTTAATCAAATAATATTGAATATTATTAATTCTCACTTGTCCATAAAACTAATTCTATAATTCTTCCATAATAATTATCAGGTCTTGAATAATGAATAATTATTTATTAAATTAATATCAATGTATTATTAAATAATAAATAAATAAATATTATAATTAATAAATATAAAATGAATATTTATATATAGTAAAGAATACATGATTAATTATTAATAAACATCTGGAAATAATATTCATTCAACATGTTATATAAAAATATTTTAGTTAACTGAGGTTTAGGTTGCACTTAGTGAGTGACCCTCTAGGCCTCTTTTTCAATGGAATTAGGCGAAGAATCCTAAAGTACAATGTTAGCATCTAGAAACACACCATGGAAGCCGTAAAGATAGAATTTAATGCTGCAATTACATAATACTGCATACAAACACTTTCATTGTAATATAACCACTTTATCATGATCTCTCCAATAAATAATGTTGCATTATGAAGCCATCAATGTATGTTCTTTATGTATCATTCATTGACTTCTAGAAAATTAAACTTCACTATAGAACAACATTGGAATGGATTTATTTAGGCTATATAATTTCCATCAAAGGGAATGAGATATCAACATATATTATATAATAGAAGTTATAAATACTTTCCTGTATTATTTATTAATGCAATACTACTAATGGGGAACCCAATGTATCTAACCACATTATGAAAATAGTTCTTTGATGTTTTTTTCAATATATAAAATAACGCGACTTATACAATTAATTAATAATGATATTAATGTCTATGGATCAATACACACATCCACATATAGGAATATCCAATGACACATATAAATGTGGATTTCTTACTGCTGGGTCTTGTTTACATAATATCCTATAATAGATATTATTAAGGGTGTACACCATAAGATGGTTCCTCAAATTCCTATGAGTCCCCACCCCGTATAGAATGTATCATTTTTGTACCTCAAATGATATATGTCCCCTATAGCACATATTTTCATGAATTGTGTCATATCACTTCTGATTTCTCATCATAATAGGGATACCTAACCATTTTGGGAGATTTGGGCCTCTATTATTCATAAGGTACCTAAACCTATTGATAAAAATTAACCCCACTCTAATGTAGGTCAAATATGCTCAGACCCCTTGGAAATCCCCATTCAAACGCCACTTGGAGATACATCTCCCCTATTGGCATTTAAAGAGGATCCCATTTCCCACAAATTGATGGGATAAACAAACATTGTATGTGGAAGAGGAATCCAATTGTGAACTATAGATGCAATTTAAACATGGGGGAAAATAGTGGGTGAGAAATAGACATGGTGGATTCGTCATTTTTTCAGAAATTCCCAAAAATATAGATAGTAACAGAAGATGCATACTTATTTAAAATAATTGAGGAAAATTATGTAACTTTCTTGGTATTGAAAACCCACGATCAGTTTTGATTCTTTAGCGTCGTTGTGATAAAAGATTACCTGATATGGATCTCCTGTTTGAAACCATAGAATATTTTAATATCATGGAAGGTATCATAATGATAGTGAGGTTTGATGTATTATTTTTGGTTCACCATATTTTCTATTTGGGTGGGGGGGGGGGGCTTTTCCTCTTTTGAATAGAATTCATGAATATCGAAATCTATTCCTTCTCCACAAACCACTGGTCTACCTCCATTCACTAGCCAAACACCCCGACATGGACATTTGTGGGTTTTTTGTTGGCCATCTAAAAGGGAAAAATGGAAATATATGAGGATTATATTATTATTGATCTAAATAAGTCTCAAGGGAAGATTTGTGGCTAGGAAACTATATTAGTATACCTTTGAAAGGCCACAACATTAAAAGATATGAAAATGAAAGATGAGTAGTTCTGCGAATGAAAAAACATGTAACATGAATGATCGATGGAGGTGGAAGCTATGATTTTAGAAGGTATTATAGGAAAAATTATTTATTCTTTGTTTAGATAGGATAAAAATGACTTGGAGAATCAATTAGAATTTCTTGATCGGTTTGATGAGGAGAAGACAAAGAATAACAATGTCCTATTAGTGTTGTATGTTGTTATGATACAGTTGAAAGGAGAAGAGGATGTTTCAAAAAATATTAAATTTTTTTGGTCTACACAAGAAAGGATTCAAAAATATTATGTTTTCATTAATCTATTTTGGCCAAATGTGAATCTTCAAGATATGTAGCAGAGTAACAATAATGGGATGACATGTACTACATTAATATAAACCAACAAAGAAGATTTCTCATTTTCTACAAGTCCAATTCATGTGGTCATAATTTCTATCACATTAGTGATATGACACCTAAACCCTATTGTAAAAAATTGAGTTTTATACCTACTCATGATTTTCTTTATTGATATTTCATGTGGAACATGTGGGTACACTAAGGTGGGGTGAATCAGAGTTGACAAATTTTATAGAAATTTCTTTTCTCCTTCCTTATCCCTTTTTAATTCGAACATCATCACTTGTTATGGTTAATGGATCTTCCCTATTTACAAGAACAATTAAAAAACATGAAAGATATAGAATAAATGAATAACAAGATACCATATTTTTATAACCATCACCCCTGAGATAGGAGACTACATCCTTACTATGTTAGGGATGATCTGTGAAACAAATTCTCTATAAGAAATCAACAAAAAATTACATGTGAGTTGGTAAGGTGTCAACCTAAAAACCAATGGGGGTTGGTATGATCATTTTCTCGCATTTTTTGTGTGTCCCACCTATGTTATTTATACTATAATAACACAAGTGTTCTATAATTACAACACATAGAAGAATTAGATAGATCACAAGAACTTCAAATTGTCATTACATCACAAAACTGGTCCTCCTATTCGAGCCACTAAAATAAATTAATTCAGCACTTTCTCACGTGAATTGAAAATATTCAACCACCAATGAATATAATCAACAACATTGTATGGAAGTTAAATTAGTATACACATCTAAACAAATTGATATTATCACTTCCACTTCAACTCAATAATATATGATAATGAACAACTAAATATACTTCAATGAACTCTATATTTTCTTCTTCATTTCTTCACAAAAAATGTTGCTTCATCACAACTCAATTATTGTACCCAAAAAACATGGTGTGTTCTTCGTGCATGAAATTATTATCATCCAATGCCAATATTTAATTCATTTAATTATCAAATCTATTTTTATTTCTTCATTCTACAATAATAAAGGCACAAAAATATATATTCATTCGACCTTCATTGTTCATGAACACAATGCTATCAAATAAAATAAATATTTTTCTCACTTTAATCCCCATTATGATTTCATGCATGAATTATTTCATATACATAAATACATCAAAATACAGTTATTTTTATAAAGAACTCATACTGTCTCCATTATTATTCAAGTGATTATATAATCATGTATGCATGATATTACTCACCATATTCACACACACAATGAATAGACCACACTATCAAATTTTATTTTTCTTTGTACACACACCATGAAAACACCTACAGAATGTTTTCTATCCAATATCTTCTAATATTAACTAATCATATGTGCATGGGCAAGCACACACACACACTCACACTATTCATAGCGTGTCATGTAAATGAACACTGCCATATCAAAAAAAGATATTTAGTGTGAGGACTTCTCCTTACAACCATATTTTTTTAAACATTCATATATAAAAAAATTGAATGGGTATTGGTTATTAATGTGTGGAATTCTTCATGAACGGGTGCATGTGAATCACACTATATACTTTATACTTGTTAATGTATGCACTAGAACCTTCTTCACGCAAGAAATGTAGGATAGATTTCTCAAAACTTTTTGCAAACCATGAAGGCATGTAACATGTTATCCAATATCTATTCAGAAAACACATACACCATAAATAAACATGAGGATTATAAAACATGTTTCTAAGTCACGCTAAACACATCTTCATCTTCACATAGGATTACCATGAGAGAAGGATTCATATTCACCCAAGATGTAGCCATGGTGAACCTATGCCTTATGCAAACCAGATCATTTCCATGACTCTATTTCTCTCCCAAAATACTCTCAGAAGGGAAATAATAACCATTCCCAAAATTATTGAATGAAATGAACACTTTTACATTACATGTTATGTAATTATCTTTGAATTTAGTCCATTGTTTCAGGAATGTGGGTGTGAGTTAACTGTCCACAAAATTATTCCAATATCATTGAATAAATTTTTGAAAGCTGTGAATGGAGCATAATCCATGAGGTAATGTGGTGAATGGGGTAGAAGTTAATCGATCACCTCAAACAATCGCATTCGTTGAAAATAATATCCTAAACCTTGGGTGGATAGAACCATTCAAAATTCATATATAAATCAGAGTGCGGGTGATGAGGTGGAGAGAGTGAGGCCCAAATAGTGGGATGTCATATACCATTTATGAAATTGGGTATGATTCAAATCTAAATATTTTTGTGTTTCTTAACTAATTTATTTTTAAAATCTCTATGTATTTTTTTTAATGATTATTGGAATATCATCGGTACTACTAGTATGTCATTAATGTAATATTTTCCTTCCGGTTACTGTGTACAGGATGGAGAGTTCATGATGTGGGGGAGGTGGAGTTTCCTTGTGTGGGCTGATCTCTCATTTATGGATTTCAATAATATATCATGTCTAATTTTGTTTGTTTACTCCTTTCCTGTTCTGCAATCTTAATTAATATATATTTACCATTTACATCGACTTTTCTCTCTATCAATATACTATAAAAAGATAAATAAAACTCATACCCAAAATGAGGATGGTATGAAGTATATATTGGAAAATCAATACCAACCAAACTTGTACACACCACCTCTGTTTCATAAATACAGTTAAACACTAATAATTAGAAAATGATATACTCTTATATGTTATATTTCCACAGTTTGGTGCTTTTTTATCATAAAAATGGAGTTTCATGGGATTTTGATGATAATTATATCAATAGAATACTCAAATAAAGCTCAGAAGCATGGATGGAGAAAAAACACATCATGGAATGGAGATATTGGTGGGTAGGTTCTCTAGGATTAACTCGGGGTAGAAGAAGACTTGCAGATAATATCAGACAACTCTTAAAAAATTGATTGAATGATCGGACTATTGGGAGAAACCATTTGGAACATTAATATTATCGAACATCCCATGTTATAAAGAGAATTATTGCACGATTATGGATTTTTTAGAGCTATAGTAACCCATTAATGTGTTCCCATATCAAAATTATATCCTATTTCTATGCTCCTTTATAATACAAAGTACATCCTTTGTTAGTCTAGATTTATTACCAAAAACATGTATTACCTCTTGGAATTATCCCGTTCGATGCTCTCATCCTCTCCCATCATCTATCCTGCCACCCTGGATAGTGGTCACAATGCCTATACATTCACTACCTGTGGGAACAATATCCACTATCTTTCTCAACATCCCTATAATTTTTATCTAGTGGTCGACAGACCTATGTACTGTCAGTATTCCCTTTTTCTATAGGCCATTTTTACATTTAAACCATAAAAAACAAATATTTCTTATAAATCAAAACTCTCACTAATATTCAATGAAAATAATACATACTCATCTTTATACATCATAAATAATATTTTTCATTGTTCCTCAGCCACTACATGTGCTCCATATAAGCACACTATCCACCTAAGTAGTATTGGAATCCCCCTTTGCTCCATTATTTACATTTTAACTATAAAAATCATATATTTCAAATAAATCCGAATTCATAATAATATTCAATGCCAACCATACACAATCACTCTTAATACATCAAAACTAATATTTTTCATTGTTCCTATTCCTCTAAATGTTCTCCCAATGAGCACATAAGTCACTCTCTTCCTCAAAATTCCCATAATGGCCAGCTAGGTTTGACTGCCCAACAAATCTGTGCTAATGGTCCCTATTCATGTAGTCCCTTATTTACATTCAAACCATGAAAAAAATAAAGATTTTGTATAAATCCAAATTCACACTAAGAATCAATTCCAACCATACAAAATCATTTATCATACAACAGAACTAATATTTTTATTCTTTTTATCTACCTCTACATGCACTCTATATGAGCACATTATCCACTCTCTTCCTCAAACATCCGATAATGGCTAGATAGGGTTTGACTATTCGCCTATGTAGTGTCAACAGTCTCAATTTCTATAAGACATTTTATTTACATTTAAACAATATGAAAATAAATATTTCATATAAATCCAAATTCATAATAAGATTCAATGCCAACCTTAGAGAATCATTATTCATACAAAAAAATTAATATTTTTGAATTGATATTCTACCTCTACACAAGATCCAATGATCACACTATCCAGTCTCATTCTAGTCCTGCCCATAATGGCTTGCTAGAGGTCGACTTCCCATTGAAGTAGTAGCAGAATTCACCATTTCTATTATCCATTTTTTACATTTAAACTGTGGAAAAAATATATTTCTGATAAATAAAAATTCATAATAATATTCAATTCCTATCAAACACAATAATTCTTGATATAACATAAAAAATATTTTTGTATTGTTCCTCTGACTCTACATGCACTCTCTATGACAAGAGTAGTCACACTCTTCTAGGGAAATCATCAAATTTTTTTCTTCATTAGAAGAAATATTCTAATGCTATATCCTTTCCATGTTATGATTAATTCCCGATAATAATTCAAAGGAATAAGACCAACATTAAATTACTTTAACATTTAATTTTTATCAAAAATATGTATTGACAAAAATTACAACAACAATATTATCATTATCCATTCGGTTTATTCAATATACCCCTTTGTTTTTGTTGTCAATACCCATTTCAATATCAAATTCAATGTTTTTTCTCCCCATTAGAATAATGATGAAGATAACTATAGGAAGGAATGCATAAACTAGACCTATTCTATAGTAACTGATATTTTATTATGCTCTTAATTAATCTCCTCATTTCATAATTGATATCATTTCAATTAAAAGAATATTGTTTTTCTTGATAGGAGAGAAACTATTTTCTTATATGAATGAATGGTCAATTAGTTTTCTCTAATTAAAAATGGGAAAAAAGTATATAGAAAAAATGTTTATTCAATTTAGAAATCAAATATGTCAATAAATATTTTAAATGTGATTCCAAAACTGAAACCATCTATCAATGCTTGTTCAAAAGATACATAAATAATATCCTAAAATTATCTCAATAAGTAGATTTAAAACATTCAGTTGAAAGAATTCACATCCCATTTATCAAACCACATTAATTTAGTTATCAAATTATAAATTTCTCCCCTTCTGATTTAGAATTTTCATTCTCAAATAAATTGGAAAAATGGAGTTTTAATGAAAATATTAAATTTATAGGATTCTAAAATATCAAATAAATCCCTTAATATAACTTCATATATTAATGTGATACTATTTGAAATCAAATTTGGTATTTTTTCAAAGAATATTTCCGTAAAGGGATGAGCTTCATCCTTATTCATCAACATGATTGAATTTCTTCATGAATGATATTCAAGAATAATGTTATCTAAATTTGAAATAAAGAACTCCATGATGGATAGAATTTAGAATGCAATACTATATTTTCATAGTACTCATATCATTCTGAATCCCCTTGAAAATAATCCTCACATTAAACTATCTATATAAAGGATAAAACACAAAACATTAATGGGAATTAGGTTGGGTTTTAATGATTTTCGATTAGAGATATAAGTTTGAGATTTAAATGTCATTCCTAAAATAATTTTCAAATATGCTCCAGATTCAAGAATATTCATCATGCCTTATCCTTCATTGACATTCCAAAGATTGTCATTTAAGTAAATAAATGACTTCTTGATTTATCTAGGTTTATTCTTATATGTAATAAGCTTCTATACAATATCAAGTAATTCACATTCTTTCTTCAATTTATACTCTAGTTTTTTTTGCAAATACTATTTCTCTCTCCATATGGATAAACCTTATTTTGGTACATTCTCAAACTTCTTATTGTGTATAGACACCTTCATTATAGTATCATTATTGACACTATAAGTCACTGATTTGTTTCCATTAATATTCCCCAGTTATATTTGATTAGGAAACCATGTCATGTATTTGACCTCAATATTACCCAAAATTATTCACCAACCACAAAAATCATCATAAATAATAAGGTTTTCATTTTTAAACAACCTCTCATGTAATTTAAATTTTTCGTCTTGATTGTCAAACATAAAATCAACCTTTTTATTCTATTATGAGATTGATTTCATATTATTCTACATCATGAATCCAATAGAATTTGTGTTCATTACATATTTACAAAGGTCCATTATGTGACATATTCTTCCATAATAGAACAAAATATTATTTGGTGTAACATTAAAATAATCATTCTTCTTGGGTGTAGGATTATTCAAAGTTTTCTTACATCTATTCTCCTTCTCACACCCCAAACAAGCCTTATATAATTTTTCTCTTTTCCTATATATATGTTGGGGAATTTTCATCGTATCAACATTTGTATAGTGGAATATTTGTATATAAATCTCTCATTATATTTGTGACCTCCTCTGTTTCAATAATAACAAAAGTCTTATAGGGAATAAAATATATTATAGATTGAAAGATTATTCTTCATCTGTAGATTATGATTAAATTACGTAAAATTTCTATTGACATCAGATATTCTCCCCCATAATTACGACCTTCTATAATTAACATGAATTTATTAATTACTACTAAAGTAAATGGATAGGTGCCCAAATTTCCAACAACACAAACACTATCCAAAAAATATTGATTTCATTTTCGTTGATGTGATATGGATATTTTTAACATATGGATAATTTTTGATAGTATGATTCTTCATCTGATCTCAATTTAGTGAATAATAAATACGTCTCGTATTTATGTCCACATTTTATGGCATAATATATTTTTAATCGGTCTTATTCACCCATTATTTTTTAAAATTATTTTTCAAACCCATACATATAGATGAAACAATTTTAGTACAAATAATATATTTGGATCAAGGATTACCGGATTAAATGATCTTTCTACGAATTTCTTTTTAGACATTCTCAAACACTTATTTCCACTTGAATGAGTCTTTTCAAAAATATGAATCTTATCAGAATTACAGTTGGAAGCTTTACAATTCTCCTCATTCTGTTATGATTCACCTTTGATGTTCTCCATACTTCTCAAACATGACCACAAACCCATGGTTTTCTATATTTGGAGACTTCTTCTAGTATTCAAGAGATTTCAACATATCATTATATTCATTCAAAATCTTCAAATTGACATCCATTTCATGATATTTAATGTTGAATAAATTTTTATCATCCTCGATAATTTTTAGTATGTCATCTCATTGACTCTTTATATTCAGATGTTTATCATTATGAATTGATTTTATATCAATATATAATTATTTAACTCTATAATAATCTTTTTATTGTCCTCTAGATAGTACTCTTTATCATTATTTGAGGTTATGTGATATTTCTATAATGTACAAAGCACTTATGAATAAACTACCTCAGTCGATTCCTTCTCACAAACATTCTTTTATAATTCATATTCAATCAAAGTGAGTTATTTATTGCTTTGAAGTATATTTTTTTCTTTTTCTTCTTCAGTTGGGATGAATGTATCATCCTATTCTTTGATTTCCAAATGATATTCCTTTATATTCATGGTATTGTTATATGATTCTTCAAGAGTGTCAATCATCTTACTAAGGACCTTCTTAGTTACTTCTTTCTCAGACACATATATATAATTTTGTCCTTCAACAGATGATAAATGGTAATTGAAAAGTGATACAATATCATTTTTTGAATCAATAATTTTTTATAGAAGTTTACATCATTGAAACTTATTTTCCAAGGCTTTCTCCAATTCCTAAAATTAATTTTCAATATATGAATTCCCATAATATAGTCCAATGATAAATGAAAATATGTTTGTGATAAATGTTATAGAAACATTATTCATGTATTTTTTGTTTTATGAATAAAAAACACTAAGTGATTCAACATATTATTCTTCGTCACCTATTGATCAATACACATAAAAAGGATATTTATCAAATGATTTAATATAAACTGATAATAGAGTACCATTCTAACTATATTCATATTTTCATGAACCCTATTTATTATTAAAATTTTTTCTCATTTTTCTTACCTATTTATTTTGTTGGTTCTTCAAATTTTTTTAGTGAACTCCTAGATGGAAATAACAGAGATAGGAACTTATCTTTCTATACAAAAAAATATGTTACTTTATTGTATTAAAATTTTCACTTCATATTATTCTCATACAAAAAACTAGAATAGTACTATAGATCCAATGAGAGGTGTAACCTATGATCTGATAATAGTTGAATTTTCCAGTTGATCGTGCAGGTACACTGAGATGGGGGATGAATCATTATACTAAAATTTAACATATATTTATTTACATCTATTTTACCACATTTATAATTCGAACCTTTACACTTTTTATAAGGTTCTCCCAAAAAATGGGTGATAAAATCCATGTTGTATTTTGGATTATCTAAAAAAATATTCCCCACATGAAACTCATTAACAATTACAAGTGGTATGGTCAGGTATCACTTTGAAAACGATGGTGGGTAGGTTTGAAACATTTCCCAAATTATACTAGAATCATGAAAAACAATTATTCTAGAATACAATGATTATTATTTGATTACAACACTTAACACAGTGAGAATGGTTACATTAACATAAGGCAATCACTACAACACAAAACTCATCATCCTCTTTGGTCCTCTGAAATAAACTGATTCTGAACTATCTCACTTCAACTGAAAATCTATAACTACCAGTGAATATAATCAAAAACACTACATGAAAGTCAGTTCAGTATAGTCTTATGAATTAGTTGAAGTTATCACATCAACTTAAAATCACTATAAAAAAATAATGAACAACTGATTATACGTTAATAAACTACAAATTTTCATCTTCTTATCTTCACTGAGAAATATTCCTTCATATCAACTCAATTATAACACATAAGAGTGTAGTTTGTTCTTCATGAATATAATTATCATCATCACATGTAGATATTTAATTATTGTAATTATACCCACTATTTATAAGCCTATATTGTGAAATTCAAAATGTAGAATAATATATATTATTTTGACCATTATTGTGCAATAACACAATGCAAGAACATACACAAAAATATAATTCTCACTTTAATCTTCTTCACACTTTCATTCAAGCATTATTTCATATATATGCATACTTCAACACACACTTATTTTAACAAATAACTCATACAATATTCATTCTTATTCAAGTGATTATATAATCATGTATGCATGAACATACTCACCATCTTCAGAAACACATTGAATAAACCACACCTCCCACTTTTATGTTTCTTTGTACACACACCATGTATGAACAAACACAATATTTTTACCTAATCTCATCAAATCATAATTCATCACATTATAACGATCATACATATACACACCCGACTATTCACAATGTGTCAAGAATATTGGGAAAATGTTTGTGTATGAGTTGTATTTGTTTTCAATAAGTGTAAATACTGATCATAATGATGAAGTATCCCCATATTTAATAGAGATTTATGGAAGTGATAATTCATGAATAATTTCTATGGATTCATATCATTTGATGCCTCACTTGGAGAAATTATCAGTGTTTAAATAATATGAATCTTTCAATGATAACTAATACAATGAACATGTATCGTATTTGATACATAGTTTACAATAATGATAATGGTGGAAGAGGCTTGAATTTTTAATTGTGATAATGTAAGAAGAAACGAATTATCTGATTATGCACAAGTTCACTTCAACTAAATATCTATGACATCTAGTGAATATAATAAAAAAAACTACATGGAATTCAGTTTAGTATACTCTTCATAATTTGTTGATGTTGTCACTTCCACTTCAACTAGCTATAATTTAAATATGAACAAATGATGATACATTAATGAAATTAAAATTGTATTCCTCTTTCCTTCACTGAAAAATATGGATTCATCTCAATTCAATTATTACACATAATAATGTAGTGTGTTCTTCATGAATGAAATTCACATCATCACATGAATATATTAAATGCATGTAATTATCCCTAATATTATTATATCTTATTTTTGCAACCACAAATTCACAATAATTTATATTCATTTGAACTTTGTTGTGCAATAACACAATTCTAGAATATACACATAAAATATAGATATTTAATGCAATTGATAATCCACACTATTCGTGTGACTTCTTTGTGAAATAAAAAATTTAAATTAATATATATTCATTTTACCTTTTTTGTTCCATAACACAATGCTATAACATACACATAATTAAAATTATCACTTTAATCACATACACACATTAATGCATTCATTATTTCATATACATGCATACATAAAAACAAACTTTTATTTACAAATAACTTATACTATATTGAATCTTAGTAAAGTGATTATTTAATCATGTATACATGATCACACTCACCCTCTTCACACACACGTTTAATGCATCACACTATCCACTTTTATGTTTCTTTGTACACAAAAATTGTATGAAAATATATAATTATTTTTATCCAATATCTTTAAATATTCATTCATCACATGTGAATGGTAATACATATACACACTCACACTGTTCATAGTGGGTCAAGAATGTTGGTAAAAAAAATTTATGAGTATTATTTTTTTTCAATAGTTGTAAATACTAATCAAAATGAATAAGTATCCCCTAATATAATGGAGGTTGGTTTAATTGATGATGCCTAGAATATTTCTATGGATTCATAGCCTTGGATGTAATGCTTTGTAAATTATACATGATTAAATCATACAATTGTTTCACTGATCCTTAGTTCAATGAACTTGTATCATATGTGATACATAATATACAATAATGAAAATTGTGGAAGAGGATTTAATTTATAATTTTGATCATGCGAGAAGAAATGAATCTTGTAATTTTCACAAAGAGGAAAATATTAGAGAATAAAGAGAAGAAGGGAGAGTGTTCATGGGATTGGAATCTTAAGTTGTCCATTCATTGGTTGAACTACTAAATGCTCATGCCTTTTACTCAATAAATTAATTTTTATGGGAATACAATAAAAATTGGGTTGAACAAGAAAGACAAGGATAACTCAACCCTAGAACATGTGGGACTCGTGGGTCAACCACGCTGAGAGAACCTTCCGCAGCCACATGAAAGAGTCTTGGGGTGAGTACCCCTGCATGCAATGGTGGGATTTATAACTTTAGGCTAAACTAGACCAATGAATGGAAATGGTTGGATTTTAATGAATTTTTCAACAAATAATTCTATCCTTACACGTTTAGAATTCATTTAATGATGAACATTTTCAGCTTGAATTAGGGTATCCTTTCTACAATAGAGTTTTTAGCTAAATTTATGAATTTTTTCCACTTTTCACCTCAGGTTTTTTCCAATTCATCATTGAAGGAACACATTTTTTAATCAGGGATGCAGGAAGAAATTTTCTCAAAGCATACCCAGCTCTATATAATAGATTATAAAGATATGGTCAATATAGTGATGGTGGATGAATTAGACATCTCTAGAATCATGTGTCGAGGATGTATGTTGATACTTATGGGGATTGGTGGGAACTCTGACATTGGGAGAAAGTGGAAGAGGGAAGCCTATTTCTAAGGTGGGAATATGAACCCAAAGTAGATAGTTGGATCATTGAACCTTCCCCCAAGACCTAAGAGAAAATATAGACGTATTATATGTGGTTATTTTGACCACATGAATAAAGAGTGTACGACACCACCTAAATCATGTCATAATTACAATCAAATGGGTTATCTTCAGTGCTTTTGTCATAGTGCTCCAAGGTCAGGTGTTCAGGAATACTCTCATGTTTCACAGACATTGTACGCTTCGCTAAGATGTTGGAAAACGAATACCTCTCATTAGCTGGATATATTTATCGATGGTGATTCCAAGAATACCACGACTCTTGAACAAGGGAAATGTCAATAGGTAAATAAAGAACAAAACTGCAGCAGATAAGGATTTATATGGAGTTCAGCAGGTTATTGAGGATGATCAATCTAGATGGTGTGAATATAAATCCATGGGGAACATGATTTAATGAATTTCCTTGATTGTACCAATGATTTAAACAATCTAATATTATAGATAAAAACTCATACCACATAGAAACATCTACTGGATTCTCCATTCTAAATAAATCAAGCATTGCGGGGAGAGGCTCATTATATTTCTCTCCCACTACAAGTACCCCATCATATTGGTTATTTGGGTGACCTATACACCCACATAGTTAAAGGATATTGGACCATATCATACACACCTCCATTCATTCACATGTCATACAAATGAAACTCCTTGCCACCAGTGAGATGTCTTGGATGGCCACCATTGGGTGTGACCGACCCAGTGTCCCACATAATCATATAGTTGATACTAGTTGAGTGTAGTAGGTTGTAAAAAAAATTTTAAATAAAACCCAAAAAATACTTAATTTTAAAAAAAATTATATAATTTAAATCAATATTAAATGAATGGAAACAAACACGGTTATTTCTTTAGTATACAATTCTTCAATACCTTCAAAATTTCGCTTCAAATATAAATCAATATAACTATTTATTCATTCATAACCCTTCATGCACTAATTATATGGCATGTAAATCCTTTATGAAAACTACAGTCTCAATTTTACTAAAGTTATCACTTGTATAGTTCTCATGTAACATTAAATTATTGCATGGCCTACAATTCCAATTCTTATATAATTTTTTAATAATTAATTACAATGAATGTCAAATTATTATTGTTCTATCTTGTAAAAAATGTGTCCATTATTAAACATGTATTTTAATCATAGTATCAATTCATCAATATTAAGAGTTAGCAAGATGGATAGTTTCTCAAACATGACATCCAAGGCTATGAATCAATCAAATTTCAAAGGGAATCACTGCGAAAAATCCATAATAATTCCCTAGGAATCACTATGACGTCATCAAATCAATTATCATGGAATCACCATGAAACTCAATGTCTTTAAATATACACATATATCATGTAATTTCAATACATGAGGATTTCATCCAAGCTCTATCAAATTTTTAACTTCTTCACTATATTGACATTAATGTAATCCTCCCATTGCAATGATCCCTATTTTTCACCAATGAAAATCTGTTGACAATAAATACTATCTATACAGAAAGTAGGATCATCCATATCCCCTATTGTGTTTGTAATTTACTGGACCTATATGGTATATTCCTTGCTGAAACCTGTTGTTTGAGGTGTTTTGGGAGGTCATGGTTAATTATACCCAACACTTTTCCAAATTTCCAAACAGTTTGATGAAACTGTGTCACGTTTCCTTCGAAAAAATTCCAATTTATTTCCTAAAATGGTGTCACTTTTCCATTTTAGAAATTCCAAACAGTTTCATGAAACTGTTTCACTTTTCCTTATCCAAAATTCCAAATTTTTTCAGAAACCATGTTTTATTTTCCTTTTCCAAAATTTCAAACTATTTCATGAAACTATGTCACTTATCTATTTCCAAAATTCCAAAATTTTTCATGAAACGATGTCACTTTTCCATTTCCAAAATTCCAAACAATTTCATAAAAACAATGTCAGAGAAATGGTGTCACATAAATGGGGTCACATAAACAATGTCATAGAAACTCTGTGAGAGAAACTGTGTCACAGAAGCTATGTTGCAGAAACAGTGTCACAGAAATGATGTCATAGAAACGGTGTCACAATTATTATCTTACTGTTACTATCTCAAAGATACTGTCACACAAATACTCTCTCACAGTTACTGTATCACAGTTACTATTTCATATTTCCTTTTTCAAATTTCTAGAGTTTTTAAGATTCTACAATTTAATGTTTTCTTTGACGAAAAATGAATTAAAATCCTTGTTTTATGGGATTTGAGACCGATTATAATCCCAAAAATCATATATTAATTTTCCTATGGTTCGTGATGCCATTACTAGGTCAAACCATGTGGTATAATGCGACCATCTTTTAATGGAAAATCCAACAAATCTTAAATCATTTCTCTATAAATCTTCTTAAGGGACGACATGTATTCCTCCCTTGTTCATCCACCTTGTTCTCTGGTGCGAGATTCTCAAAATATTTCTTCCTTCCCATAGGAGCCGTGTGATCAAACATTTTTCCTTGGATTGGTTCCCCCTTGTCGTTCTTCTTGCTACCACCACACCCCCTATTTTGATGAAACCAAGAATTATCGATCAATCTTTGATATAATGTATGATTTATCATTTTTATTTTGGATTCATCTCATTTTTTTCTCCTTTACCTTTTATTTCATTCTATCACCATGTTCCTAATGCACTTTTCTTGGGTGTTGGCCGATGTGGTGGTTTCTCTCCATCCTCATGTGGATAAAGTCCTCCAAGAGAGGCGATCATGATCTATTTTGTTATTCTGTTCTTATATAGAGAATGTCAAGAACCTTTTGAGGTAGGAGATTCATGGTCTCAATATTCTTTTACATTAAACTCTACAGTTATCATGCTTTATCCCACTGGATCACTATGGAATTAACATAATAAATATTTGAAATGGATAAATAATTTTATATTGATCTTATGCAATTTCCTCTTTTTTGTTAGACAGTGTGATATCTATGCTTCATTTTTTTAGATTTTCAACCATCATTGAAATTTGTAACGAACATAAAGTCGGGATGAATTGATAATTACTTGGATAATGATAAAGATACATGTAATTGAATCTGGGTCTTGTCTTTGAAATTTGATGTTAATCAAATTGGTGCATTAAGCATTCTTAATAAATTTTTTTAGCAATGATATATTTATTTTTAGTTTACCCATAGTTGGAATTAATTCTAGATGGATTAAAGAATATGATGTTTGATAAAAAGATAATTCCTTGTAGGGTTCTATGTTACCATCTTTCTTGTTAAATAAAGGAGCCTTATGATTGGAGTTTTAAGAGCTCATTGTGTTTGAAGGTTGGATGCCTTGTATAAGGGACAATATCCCAGTCAATATGATATATGTTTTCCTTCTACTTGTGTTGAGATTTGATCCTTGATGGCTGTTGTGATATGTGGGGGAAGGGAGGGCCATTGGTTGTGGGAGAAGTTGATGCCTACAGTGGCGAGATGCATCAATTTATGCATGTGGGTGCCGGGGAGGACAGCTAATATGATGAAATGGGTTGGATGTGAATGTTTGATTTCTTTATGATTCATTTTTGTTGTTTATCTTATTTACTTTCCCCACTACTCAAGGAAACATGTTTTCTTACCCTCTTTCCAAAAGGGGAGAAGACGAGTGGGGTATGCCACGAGATTTCCATGTGTATGTTCTCAATGGGGGATGGGTCTACACTCTTTCTATAGGTGGAAAAGACCGGACGGGTAGTTCAACTACCCACCATGTTGAGACCCCTTGTGTTTAGTAGCATGGAATGATTATCTATAATTCTTGTAAATGTGGGTATGTAATAATACTATTAATAAATTATTGGATAAATGATGTTAACTCATGGGGTTAGAGATTATTGTGGCACAATTATGAGGATGCAATTTAAAGGAACAATGGACTTTGGGTGTGATGATAATGAAATACAATGTGCAATTTTTAATGGTTAATCAATGTTTAAATAATTAATTAAGATAAAGTGAAACATATAAAAATGAAATTAACTAATTTAAGAAATCTATTTAAATGGTTGTGTGATTATAGGATACCTAGTCTTAGAACTGGAGGCCAGGAATCAGAGAGTTGTTATCTACAGTTGAGTCTAAGACTATGTTATGATTATAGTGTGGTTGTGAGCTATTGTATATTATGTAATTTTTATGTTTCCATAAGCTACCCCACCCCGTTAGTTAGGGAAACTGACACCACATGGATTTTGAGCCAGGGGAGTGTTTTTCATAACAGTTTTTCTAGGAGGATGGGTGGCTGACTACCCCCATTGGCCCAACTCTCTTCTATTGGTAGTTACATGTGCTAGTGGGCACAATGGTTAGTTTTCCCCATATATGTGTATAGAGGGATCTAATTCCTTGTGGTTATTCACACACATATATTTTGGTTATTGTTTTCTATGTACTACTATATATGTAACGTGTATAGACTATAATGGATTGAGGATCCTTACATGGTTTATGGGTTATAATGGATTGAGGTTTAATACCCAACGTATGATACACATTATGTGTGCTATGGTGGCTCTCGGAAACTAGATGGTTAAATTTCATACTTGGACGTGGTGTTTTTGTTGCATGAGGTGCATGTTGTGGTGCTATGTCCAGGTGTCTACAGGCAAGCCTTTTGAGAGAGTGATACTTAGGTCGTGCGATGTTGGGAAAAAACAGAAAACTAATGGGGAAGTGGTAGCAAGGTACCCTTGATATTCTTTATTATATTATATACTCTATTATTCAATACTTGGTGAGAATAACCATGGAGAGGATGAGAACATAGTATACCTGTTTAGGTGATGAGTTAGTTCACTTTTTGTTCACATTGCATTAGCAAGCTTTCATTACATTTTCACCAGAGAATCCAAAGAGGATCCTACTGAGTATACTATTATACTCACCCTATTTATATATAAACTATTTTAAGGTCACATGGAGTAGGTTAGAGACCAGTATGGAAACTACTAGCTTTTGTTTACATGAGCTAATCGGGCTTCGTGGTTTCTACTGTTTTTAATTTCCTTTGGTAATTGAATTTTTTTCCTTTTGGTTGTAGTAGTTTTTCATTAAATTAAATATTTGTACTTGGGTTTTATTTTATGTAAAATTCATGGCATAGAGTTGGTTGTTGTTTTTCATATATCTCTATTATTCATGTGTTTTTTAGGGTGTAATTCCTCCCATTTTTTTGTTTACTATTCCATCGGTGCTAGTCGCCCACTCGGGTACTACTGGAGGTCGGACTCGGGGGGTCATTATCTCCCATATCACCTTTTTTGGTCTATATGGGGTACACCTTATAGAGAGGGGGTCATGACAGATTGGTATCAGAGGCAAGGTTGAGTGATTGGATGGAGTTTTTTTAGGCATAGGTGAGGATTCATGGGTTGGTTGGGAAATAATGTTAGTCATGTTTAAAAAGTGATGAAACATTGTAGACCTGCTGAGTTGTAGGTCTTTAAGGCCCCCTCTAATATAATTCATGGACCATTATTTTTACAATGGATACTAAAAATGGAGATTCTAGTTGCTGGGTAGAGACCTAGTAATGATCATGAATCATTCCTCTTTGTGCTTGTGATTGAATGGGTAAACCATGGGATATGCTAAAAAAATGTATAAAAGAAAAAAATTGAAAAATTAAAGTTGAGTATTCCATATTTCATGTTTTGGAGGTTTAATTTATTGTTATTTTACAAGTATGCCTCTGTGTCAATGTCCTCATCAGTTTCACGTAGATGATGTCCAGCAGGTGGTGCCAGCAGATCGTAGCAGGGTAGAGGTTGATGAAGACAACACATAGAGGAGGAAACTCCTCAAGTTTCATCCCCAGAATCTAAAAAAGTACAAGGGATCCATTTCTGATGCATTCACAGAAAATGATTGTATGAGGTTGAGATAGGCTTCAGTTTGATCTATTCTCAAAATTATCCCTGGGTGTCTTTGGTTGTGACGATGCTGCATGGAGCAGTGAGGAAGTGGTTGTTCTTGTTCCTCAGGTATCACGAGGAATTGGTGATCTCATGGGAGGAGTTATGAGGAGATTTTAGAGTCAAGTTTAATTCTTTGAATGCGAAGTCAACCATTATCTAGAATCTTATTACCCTTCTATAGGAGAGGTCTAGTGTGTGAGAGTTTGGAATGTATTTCAAGAACCATTTATGATACGCTTAGGACCTGCTGCCAGATGAGGAGGCTAGAGTGAGGAATTTTGAGGGGGATTTTCATCCAAAGATCTATTTCATGTCACCATGTTTTAGTTAAATACATATGTTGAGGTGCTAGAGGGGGAAGAGGTCGAAGAGAGGACGTTGTCCAGAACCAGATCATCGTGAGAGGGGATTTATCATGTTTTTTCATGAAGTAGAGCTGTGGACTGGGGTTCTCGGTTTTTAGGGAAGAAGAATTTATGTTCGGCCGAGGGTAGGTCCAATCCATCAGCATCTAATTTCACTAGGGGTGACCAATATTAGGCCTATTACATGGGATCCAGTTCTTTTTTTCATATGTAGGTTGAGGCCATCAGTAGAAAGAGTGTCAAACCATTCATAGTGGTCATCGTGCAACACGTGTTCTACTCCATGTTCCTTCGTTGAGGTAGTTCCAGCTGAGGTAGCAGTAGTTAGTTGCACCACTTTGTATCAGTAGAGGGAAGATGTGGAATTTATAGGATAGACCCATGACTCTCCACATCATCAGAGGCACAACTATGGACATGTTTGTAGTCTTCATCATGGTTATAGAGGTCCTGAAGGAGGTCATGGAAGGCTTCATGCTTTAGTGTTTCCAGCACCAGGCGAGCCAGAAATCGTTCAAGGTACCCTTTGCTTGTTTTCTACATGGTTGTATGCATTTTTTGATTTATTATTAAAACAATCCTTCATATAACCTTCCCTTTTCCATTCCTTCGGACTTGACGTAGATAGGCTTCTAGTGCCCTTAGAATTGACTATGCCAGTTGGAGGTCGAGCTGACTTGTTTGATGTATGTAGAGACGTTGTGATAGTGCTGGGGAAACACCGATCTTTTGGAGATTTCATATGTTTATGGATACAACCATATGATTTATTCCTTGGTGTGAATGGTTTATATTCAGTTCATGTTATCATTGATCCTTATAGGAGGTAGGTAGTGTTCTTGGATGATGATGGAGTGTCAGCAGTGTCTGTTGGCGAGAAAGACCCTCAGATGGGTCAGAGGCGTGGTTCGTCCTTATCATCCTTGATGGATGTGATGATGCTGAGTTCTTCAGAGGTTTTGCATTTAGTGTTTCCCAGGGTCGTAGAATAGGACCCTTATGTCTTTCCAAAATAGGTTGTAGCATTACCCCCTCGAGGAGAGATTGAGTTTGAGATCGAGTTATAGCCAGGAGCGTCTCCTGTGTCTATGTCTCCATATTTGAAGTCACCTTATGAGTTACAAGAGCTATGTAGATAGCTTTATGGTCTGTTATAATGTGGTTTTTTAGGCCGAGTGTGTCACTATGGGGTGCACTATTTTTGTTTGTGAAGAAGGCTAACATCACTTTGTGGTTGTGTATTGATTATCATCGCATAAACAAAGTGATAGTGAATAATCACTATACTATTACATAGATTGATGATTAATTCGATCAACTGAAGGGTGAAAGTTGGTTCTAGAAGATTTAATTGTGGTTATGATATCATCAGATGCATGTGAATGATGAGGTTATCCCAAATACTGCTTTCCTTTTTCGTCATGGGAATTATGAGTTCATTTTAATGACGTTTGGAGTGACAAATTATCCAAGTGTATTCATGGGATTGATGAACACTGTGTTCTATGAGTTTAGGATAAGTTCATTGTGGTTTACATCGATGAAGTCTTTGTGTACTCCACATCTGAGGAGGAGCATGCAGAGCATCTGCACGATGTTGTGGGAGTTCTTCATCAACAACAAATGTTTTGGAAGTTGTCAAACTATGGGTTTTGGTATTGATAAGTTAATTTCATGGGGTATTTGTTGTCCCATTAAGGATTATCTATGTATCCATCTAATATAGAAGTTGTTTTGTCATGGGTGCCCCCATGAAAGTGGCAGAGGTGCGAAGATTCCTTGGTCATGCAGGCTAATACAGGAGGTTCGTTTCCAATTTATCTCGGGTTGTGACTCCTCTGACAGCATTGAATAAAATGTTTTGGGTGTTTGTGTGGATTGATCAGTGCCAGAAATCTTTCATGTATCTGAAAGAGAAGTTGTTAAGTTATCCAATTCTTTTTCATCCTAGAAATGGAATTCAGTTTGATGTTTTATATGATTCGTCACATATGGGGTGAGGTTGTGTTCTGATGTATCTGAGATCAGTCATTTCTAAGAGGACACGGCAGTTACTTCCCCATGTACGTAACTATCACATCCATGATCTTCAGTTGGTGGCTGTGGTGTTTTCTCTGAAATTGGGTAGATATTACCTCATTGGAGAGTGCTTTGTTGTTTTCAACGATCATAAGAGCCTGAGGTATGTTTTATCATAGTGTGACTTGATCTTGCGGCAGTATCGGTGGATAGAGTTCTTCCAATAATACGCCATCAAAATATCCTATACCCCTATAATAGATAATTTTGTAGCTGATGCGCTGAGAAGAATGTTGTGTAGTGATGAAGTGCATGCATATGTTGATTCTTGAAGAGTGGTGGAAGAACATTAACCATTAAATAAAGATTTGGGTGAAGCTGGGGACATAGGTTTTCTTTTTCAAATGATGGTACATTCAACTCTATTGAAGCCAGTGGAAGAGTCCCATTTGGGGGATCTAGAAGTGGAGATCTGGAGAGACCGAGTTTTTATGGTGAGGCCCCTGATGGTTGGTCTAAGGATGAACAACACCGAGTGTTATATCACAGAAGGCTATTTGTTCCATTGGTGATTCATGAGATGGTTAATAGAGAGTTCAATATTTTTCCTTTAATGGTGCATCCTGGAATGAAAAATCTGTACCAAGGATTGAGAATTCAATTTTGGTGGACTGGGCAGAAGCGTGAATTTTCAGAGTCTGTGTCTTGATGTTTGGTATGCTAGAAGGAGAAGTTCGAGCACTATGTCCCCATAGGTCTTCTCCAGCCATTATATATTCCTCAGTGGAAGTCGGAGGACATCTCAAGAGACTTTGTTACTTGTTTACCCCGATCATGGGGATCTCATGACACTATTTTGGTGGTGTTTTATCATTTATTAAAATCATCCCACTTTATAGTGACCAAGGAGTCACGATTAGTGGGATTTTTGTTGAGGTGGTATCTGGAGGTGGTGGTGAGACTCCATGGAGTCTCCAGGATGATCATTTCTGATCGAGATCCTTGTTTTACCTCTAGAGTGTGGGGAGGTCTCCAGAATGTTTTAGGTTCTCAAATATGCCTGAGACTGATTTTCATCCATAGAAAAATGGTTAGACAGAGTGGACAATCTAGATTCTTGAATACATTTAGCCCTCATGTGTCCTAGATTTTGGAGGTTCATGGATGAGGAACTTACACATAGTGGAGATCTCTTATAATAATAGTTTTCACTCCAACATTAGTATGGCGCCATTTGAAGCCTTATATTGCAGTCCTTTCCATTATCCATTGTGCTCGACAGGGGTCGAAGAGTCAGCATTTCATAGACCAGAAATAGTGCAGAATACGACAGAGATGGTACATGTGATTCATTGGAGGATGAAGATAGTGCAGGATCATCATAAATAATATGTTGATCAATGGAGGAGACATTTGGAGTTCTATGTTGGGGATCATGTGTTTCTTAATGGGACTCCCCATCATGGGAAGAGAATTCTTGGTCATGGTAGTATGATGTCTCCCCAGTTTGTTGGTCCTTTTGAGGTGCTGGTTCATTTTGTATTTGTGGTGTATCGAGTAGCACTTCCCCAACAGATGATCTGGATACACAATGTTTTTCATGTGGCGCAGATCTATCATTATACTCATGATGACTATCATGTCATCGATTGGGAAGATATCGATGTTGATGAAGATGCAACCTTCGATGAGCGGCCTCTGAAAATCCCAAACCGCAAGGAGAAGGTGTTGTGTCGATGTTATATCCACTTGATTCATGTCTTGTGGAAACACGATGGAGTGGAAGAGATTACATGGTAATGTGAGTCATAGATACGTGATCAGTACCCTGAGTTGTTTGATGTTAAACACTTTTCATGTAATTTTTTTTCTTTTTGGTTATATACCTTTCTTATTTATAAGACGACATTCTTTTGTTTCTTATTTTGGCTTGCTCTCTTTTGAGAGGTATCTAGATGGGTGGTTATTCGGACCCATGTTAATTTTCCTTTTGGGATGGTTTTGGATTATCGGGGATGGGAATTCTTTGAGCTGAATCTGATATAATGGCCTAGACCTATCTGGGACATTCAATACTAAAATCTAGTGTTTGAGACGTTTTTGGAGGTCAAGGTGACTTGTACCCACCACTTTTCCAATTTTACAAACTATTTCATGAATCTATGTCACTTTTCCATTTCAAAAATTCTAAAATATTTCATGATATGGTTTCACTTTTCCTTTTCAAAATTTCCATACTTTTTAAAGAAACTGTGTCACATTTCCTTTTGCAAAACTCCAAACTGTTTTATAAAACTACATCACTTTTCCTATTCCAAAATTCCAATATGTTTCATGGAACTGTGTCACTTTTCCTTTTCCAAAATTCCAAACTATTTAATGAAACAATGTATCCTTTCCTTTTCCAAAATCCCAAACGGTGTCACAGAAACATTGTCAAAAAAGTAGTGTCACAAAAATGGTGTCATAGAAATGTTGTCACAGAAATGGTGTCCCGATAACGGTTTCACAGAAATGGTGTCACAATTATTATCTCACAGTTACTATATCACATATATTATCTCACAATTTTTGTCTCATAGTTAATGTCTCACATATACTATTTCATGTTTCCTTTTCCAAATATCCTAATTTTTCTAGATTTTCCAATTTTATGTTTTATTTGAAGAAAAAGGAAAAAAACATTGTTTTAATGGATATAAGGCCGATTCAAAGCACATAACTCCTATATTAATTCTCATATTGTTCGGGATTCCTTTACTTGGTCAAACCACATGGTTTAATAAGACCCTCTTTTAATGGAAAATCCAGGGTATCTTAAACCGCTGCTCTGTTAAATCTTCAAAAGGGACGAGATGTCTTCCTCCCTTATTATTGCTCCTTGTTCTCTAGTGTGAGATTCTCAAACCATTCCTTCCTTACAATAGGATTTGTGTGGTCAAAAATTCCTCAATGGATTGGTACCCCTTGAATTTCTTCTTACTATAAGTCCATCCCCTATTTTGGTGCAACCAAGAAGTATCAATAAATCATCCATATAAGGTATGATTTGTCCTTATTCTTTTGGGTTTGTCTCCTTCTATTTCTCCTTTTCATATTGTGTCATGTTATCTCCATGTTTCTAATAGACTATTCATGGGTGTTGGACAGGGTGGTGGTTTCCCTACATCCTCGGGTGGATGATGTCCTCCAAGAGGGGTTATAGTGATCTTCTTTGATGGAATATTATCTTATAAAGAACATTAAGATGCTTTGGAGGTAGGGGATTTGTGGTCTCTCTTTTCTTTTACATGAAAGTGTAGAGTTATCATGTTTTCCCTCACTGAATCAAAATCGTATTGACATTATAAATATTTCATCCTGATAAATAAATTGATATTGATCGCATGTTATTGCCTCTTGTTTTGATAGATATTGTGATATCTATACTTTTATTGTTTAGTTTTTTTATTTATGGATATTGGTAAATAATTTAAACTCGAAATTAATTGATAATTATTTGGATAATGGTAAAGAGGCATGTAAATGAATCTAGTTGTTGTTGTAATTAGATGTTAATAAAATTGATGCAGTAAGAATGTTTAAAAAAATTTTGATAGCTATGATTTCATTCTATATAGGTTACCCATTGTTGGAACCTAAAATGATAAATTGTTCAATTCTATATGGTTTAAATAATTGTCTTTTTGATAAAAATATAATGCATCCTAGAGTTATGGGTTACCCTCTTGCTTGTAGTGGCCTTGAGACTTACGATTAGACATGTGAGAGATCATTGCATTTGAAGGTTATATGCCTTGTTTAAGGGAAAATATCCCAGTAAATATGATGATTGTTTTCTACTGCTTGTGTTGTGATGTGTGCCTGAATGGATTTTGTGATATGTGGGGGTTGGGAGGCCCATTGGTTGTGGCAGTAGTTGACCACTTGAGTGGCCATATGCATCCATTTATTTATGTGGGTGTCAAGTAGGACATCAGATATGATGAAACGGGTTGGATGTGAATGTTTGGATTCTTGCTGATTCTTGCTGGTTGTATATCTTCTTTACGTTCCCCACTACTAAAGGTAGCTAGTTTTCATACCCTCCTTCCAAAAGGGGTGAAGATGCATGGGGTATGCCACGTGATTTCCATGTTTAGCTTCTCAAGGGAGAATGGGTCTACGTTATTACTATTAGTGGAAAGGACATTATGGGTAGTTCAATTACAGACCATGTTGATCCCACTTGTGTTTAGTAGCTTAGAATGTTTATCTAGAATGCCTGGAAAAATGGGAAGGTAGTAATACTTTTAATAAATGATTTCTTAAATGATGTTAACCCATGGGGTTAGAGCTTGCAGAGACGCAATGTTGAGGTTTCAATTTAATGGAATAATGGAATTTGGGTGCGATTCTAATGAAATATAATGTGTAATTGTTAAAGGATAATTAATGTTTAAATAATTAATTAATGTAAAGTGAAACTGATAAAAATAAAATGAATTTATTTAATAAATCTATTTAAATGGTTGTGTGATTATAAGATACCTAGTCTTAGAAGTGGTAGTTGGGAGTCTGAGAGGCATTAGATGCAGTTGGGTCTAAGAATATGTTATTCCCATAGGGTGGTTGTGAGATATAGTATAGTATATACATTTATTGTTTCCATAAGTTACCGCACCCCATCAGTTAGGGAAACTGACACCCTGAGGATTCTGAGCCATGGGTGGTGTTTTCCCCAACATTAAGGTGGGATGCTGGATGGATGCCTACCCCCATTGGCCCCGCTCTCTTCTCATTGTAGTTACATGTTCTTGTAGTAACGGTGGTTAGTTTCCCCATATATGTTTGTACAGGGTTGTAATGGCTTGTGGTTATTCACATACATATATTTTGGATATATTTTTCTATTGAATAATATAGGTGTCACGTGTATAGGATGTAATGCCGTGATGATCTTTACTCAGTGTATTGGATATAATGGCTTGAGGTTTAATAATCGATGTATGATACACGTCATGCGAGCTGTGGGGGATCCCAGAAAAATCATGGTTTATTATCTTATGTGGACATGGTGGTTTTCTTGCATGAGGTGCATGATGAGGAGTTATGCCTAGGTGTCTGTGAAAATCCTTTTTGGAAAGGGATGCTTAGGACATGCGACATTGGGGAGAACTAGCAATCCAGTGGGGAAGTGGTAGCGGGAAACCCTTGATATTATTTTATTTTATTATATACTCTTTTATGTGATACTTGGTGATATTATCCATGTTGAAGTTGAGAACATAGTATACCTATTTAGGATATGAGTTAGTTAACATGTTATTAACTTTGATTTAGCATTATTTATTTACTTTTACACGAGATTCTCCAGGGAGGATCCAACATAGTATTCTGTAATACTCAACCTATGAATATATAAACCATTTTCCCAGTCACTTGGAGTAGTTTGGTGATTGGTCTGGTTACTATTAGCTTGGGGTTGAAGGAGCTGTTCGGGATTCTTTGTTGATGTTGTTTTTTCTTTCATTTGGTACTTGTAGTTTTTCCATTCATTTGTAGTAGTTTTTCATGACATTACATAAGTGTACCTGTGTTTTATTTTATATTTCAGTCATGTTTTGGAGTTGGTTGTTCTCTGTCTTATCTATCTCTTTCGCATGTTTTCTCTTAGAGGGTTATGCCTCCCATTTGTGCATTTACCATAACCTCGGTTCTAGTTACCAACCCATGTCCTACTGGAAGCCGGACTCATGGGTCATTATCTCCCTTATCACATTGTAGGACTAGTAGGGGTACACCTCTCCGGGAGGGGTTCATGACAGTATTTTTTTGAAATACCATCAATTTTATTTCCAAATAAATGTTTCAGTCTCTAGTACTATTATATTATTTATCCTTATTACCATTCAAACATTTATTTAACAATCTTCCCCCATTATTGGAAAAAAATACAATGTTCAAAGGAATAAGGTTATTAGAACAATCAAAAGAAATGTGCCATCCATCATTTTACTCTAATTCAACTTTATCTATGATCGGTGTAGAAACTAGAGGTTTTTATTTAGATAACAAAGCTTCACGTTACCAACTGATCATGACACATTATGAAATGAGAACTCAAATATTTTTATTCAAGAATTATTCGTACTCATTCTAGTATTAAATAAATAAATATGATATTAATATTTTTAAGAACAGTCAACCTGATACTCCTACACTTACTTCAATAGATTGATAAAAAAACAATCAAGTGAAATGGTTAGGCGAAGAGAACTTAGGGGACTACAACATTTTTTATTCCATTTATTAATTTAATTACCCCCCCTTGTTAATATTTTTTATTATTGATGAAAAAGATGAGAGATTAAGAGATTCATATCATTTAAAATAAATAGATATTCATTCAATTTCCAAAGTAATCAGATTTTATATTAATAGAAATAATAATTCAGGAAGCTTCTTCCTTTTTATCCCCTCAGGGGAAACATTTCACAATTTAATCATACTGCTTGATCTCATCATGATTGGATTTCTATAAAATTAACTATAGAGAATACACCCACACGAGTCTTGATCGTGTGATAGTATATATTGGATAACTATCAAAACTTCACCAAGGATGATTTTCAAGAACATTTGTTCTTGAGAATACAATGAAATAACATCAAACAAAGATGGAATGTTATTTATATAGGAAATCATTAAATCGTAAATCCCATTATTTAACATTATCAAGGATAGACCTCAGTCATATTTTTATTTAAATATCAATTGAGTAATCATTAATGTTTAGTAACTTCTTCAGCATAGCTATCAAGAATTGACACCACCTACTACTTCTTAGTTCTCCCCCTAAGAATAGGTTTCACCAACAACTCCCTACATTATAAGAATAAATAATATTATCACATATTAAGGTAATAATTTAGATCCTTATTTCTACTTTAATATGAATATAATGTTTGGGTTGATATTTTCAAACAGGTTTCTCCTTTTTATCCAATCATCACGATTGAAAATATGAACCTGTTTTCTGATTTATGATAACGAAACAAGGATCTCTTCACATTCAATTATTCTTTCAGTGGTGAATTTTCATTCATAATAGCCTTCATGTATGATATATTATTACACCTCATAGTGAATGTTTATTGTTCTGTAAGTAAGGTTAATCAACATTTCTCAATGCGACCTGATTTCATGCATCTCTAATACAGAACTTCTATAAGACCGGTGTTGAATTTTATTGAAAACCCCACATTCAATTTTTATTCATCATATGGGACCTTTTGTTTACTATTTTTCAACAGGATTATCTTGGTAATATTCAATTCTTCTTATTATTTGGAAGTTATTAGGCTAGATAAAAAATATTTTATTAGGAACTGTCGGTTCAGGTTTAGATCTTCCACATGGGTTCTTCATATTGTCATCCCGTGTAGTATTTCTTCTGGAATCATTGTACTACATGTTCATTGATTTATAATCCATGGATTTCTCACCATTGTTCATTGGTACCTTCCTAGGAGGACTTATGTTCATGATATTATTTTGATTTCTTCACAAGGTTTCATCCCCATTCCCTATTATAATTTTTAATCTTATTTTCCTTTAAACTTTGGTTACTTGTTGGGATGAGCGTGTACCACCCATGTGACCACTGCCATTATACATCACTGATGTTATCAAACATTCCAAATCTATTCTTAGTATAGTGATTATTTGGGACCTATGGATGTTTCTTTTTATTCCATGGACTTCTCCCCCTTGATAGAGTCTTCCTTTTTGATTTTACATTTTGAGGATTGCACAAACAATTTAATGCATAATTCCCAAATCTATTATAGCCCCATCATCGACCCACAAATCATGATTTATTAATATCTTCTATATCATAATGTTGATTGTTCTTCAGGATTTTTTGTTCTCTATCTGGGGAAAAAATTAAAAATCATATTTACTATCCACATTATTCATAAATGTATGTTAGTTATCATCATTATTCATCCATACTTGTTCATATTTTTTTTAAATCCTTTATTATTCCTGATAACAGGTTTGGAAACAATAGTACAAGATTATATGTGTCTTACATAATTCATCACAGATACTTGTGATAGATCATTGAATGGAGTCATAACCCTATTATCACATGTTGTTGGTATTTTAACATTTTAATCCTCGTATGAGCATTGAGTACCAGTAGAAATCATCTCCTTCATTTATGCAGTGTCAATATGTGTCTTCTCAAGATTGGCCAACTGAGCTATCAATTACATAGATTTTATATTTGGGATTATTTTTTGATCCTCAATCATAATGATATTCTCATCCCAATCCTTTCTAATTATTCCAATATTATCTTCATGTATCTTATGATTTTTTTGAACAGATGAGTCATTTTCCTTGTTCTTAATGGATATTTCTACCAATTATAAAACATTAACATCAGTGATATTTTTCAATACCTCTTCAAGTTAAAGGATAGTTATTATAATGTATTTTTAACTCCCTCTTTCACTTAAACATATTTTAGTGGGTTTAAGAAACATATGTCATGTTCCCCCATTGTTTTTTCAATGGTTCCAAGAAATCTAGAGATCTTTAGACACTCAAGAATTTTAGTTTGTGACCTCTTCTCCCAAACATCATCTTCTTCTTCCAGCTGGGTGATATTTTCCTCTATACATTTAAATACCCCGCAAACAATGGACTCCCTTTATACATAAATACCATAAAGAATGACTCTTAATCAATTAGCTGATAATTAATTAGAAGTCATAGATTGATCATCATCACCACTTGTGTTATCATTTTCATCTTCAATAAAGTTATAAATGTAATATCATGTAACTCTTAATCACCATAGGTTGGAATATTATCCATATTTTAGGTGGAAACATGATCCACATTCTAATTACATCCTAAGCATGATATGTATTCATTTTCAACAAGGAATAAGGAAATAGATACTTCCTATTATATACATAAGTGTGACTACTTCTTCAACATTCTCCTCTCTTTCTTTTTCCTATTCATCATGGCCTTTATAGATTTAAACTTTTGGTCCATGTTAACTGAATATTCACAAAAAGTAAACTTCATTTTTGAGTTAGGAATGAAACTCAATTCGTCAAAAGTTAATATCATTCATAAAGTTAATATAACAGAGGTGAACCTTTCCTCGATGCATGTGAAAGGAACAATTTGGGATAGGCCTAACACTGAGAGGGTGGTGAATAACTGTTGGAGAAATTCTAATCTAATTTCAAATTTTATCCATTTACCTATTTGACCAGTTAGTATCTCTATTCATTTATTCAATTTCCATATCGCATATGTTAATATTAAACTAGTAAATATAGGCACATGAAATTTTTAAAAGGTTCACTACTCTATAAGAGTATCTAGTCATTAGCATGATCTAGAAATGATCCAGACCACACAACTTGTAGAACATAATCCTTTAAATGTGGATACAAAAATTTGTAAGTATCCTTGTACTTAAAATGCTCTATATTCAATTTATTATACATGTTTTATAGCAAATAACTGAATCTTTATACTATATATGATAACAGTCTCCTAATTTTGATAATGTTTTGTAACACTAAGAGTGTCTTCCACCTATTGAGACACGTTAGATGTCACAGTTCTAGTTTTTTCTTCCAGAACCTTCTTCTTTACTTTGTTACGTGCTTAGCATCATGCAAGTAACTCTTCTCACCTTTCTCAAGAAGAAAACTAAAATATGAACAATCATATTATTATACTAGTCAGAATAATAAAAATATTTTTTTATCTGATGAATACTAAAATTTTTCTTACCAAAATTATAATTAGTAGACATGCAGTGACCCGAGCTCAAGCCAGGAGAGCTATCATTAAATCGAATTCATGGAGGAAAACTAAATTTATTCTGACCCAAATTATAATCAACCAACACATGTTGAACCGAGCACACACAAGGAGAGCTAGAATTACGTCTCATTCTTGGAGGCGTTTGTGATGCTGCTTCCATGCCTTCAACAAATTTCAGTAATTTTATATTTATTTTTGATGAATATGAATGGAAATGAAATTTTTTTAATTAAGTTAATGAAATTAAAACTGAAATGGTGAATTTTATATAAATAGATAAAAATGATTTATTTGTATTTGGAATTTCATTTAGGCCCCATGATTATTATTTGAACCAGCCAAGCAAAGATGAGCTGAACCGAGCCAGATTCTGGAGAGTGATAATTAAATCTCATACATCAAGGTATTTGGGATACCCCTCCTATGAATTTGTCAATTTTAAATTATTTTAAATGTATTTTTAATGAATGTGAACGTTTAATTCTTCAATTTATCAAATAATAGTAAATTATAACTAAAACATTGAAGTTGATTTAAAATGATAAAAAATTACGTATTTGTATTAGAAATTTTATGTAGACTACATGATTATTATTTAAACCATCCAATCCAATATGATGTGAACCGAGATCGATCTGGGAGAGCCTACATTAACTCCAATTATTTTAGGCATTTTGGGTTCCCCTCCCATGCCTTTAGAAATTTATATTGATTTAAAATGGAATTTTAGTGAATATGAACATGAAATTGTTTTTTTTTCAAATTACTGGAAATTTCCACATGGTAGATTTATGTTGATTTAAATTGAAAAAAGGCAAAGTATTTCAATATAATGGTTTATTTACAATTATTTTTTATTATTCAAACTATGTTAGCCACCAGGAGTTGAACTGAGCTCATTTAGGGAGAGCCAACATTAAATCTCGTACATAGAGGCATTTGGGATACCCTCCCACACCATTCCCAAGTTTCAATGATTTTAAATGGATTTTTAATGAATATTACCAAGAAGTAATTTTTTATAAAATAATGGGAAATTTTAACTGAAAAAGAAATGATGGTTTAAATTGATAAAAAATAATTTATTTTTATTTTGAACTATATTTATACATTGTGATTATTATTTGAACCAGCTAAGAAAACATGAGGTGAACTAATATTGATATAGGAGATACCTCACTAAATAATATTAATAGAGGCTTTTTGGATGCCCATCCCATTCCTCTATCAATTTTAAATGATTTTAAATGGATTGTTAATAACATAGAGCATGAGATTATTTTTTTATCAAATTTTGAGAAATTACAACTAAAACAATGAAGTCGATTTAAATTGATACCAAACAATGTATTTTTATTTTTAATTTTATTTATAAATCATGATAATTATTTGAACCAACCAAGCCAGTATGAGGACATACAAGCACGATCTGGGATATCCATCATTAAATATTGTACATCAAGGGGTTTGGAATTCCTCTCCCATTCCGTTATAAATATTCAATAATTTTAAATGGATTTTTATGGAATATGGACATGAAATTATTTTTATTTATAAATTCTTTGGAAATTTAAATTGAAATGTTGAAGATGATTTAAATTTATAAGAAAGATGTATTTTTATTTGGAATTTTATTTATACATCGTGATTATTATATGGTCTGGAAAAACTGAAATGAGGTGATTAGATCTGGAGTAGATGGTGCCTACATTAAATCTCATGCATGGAGGTGCTAGGTAAATTTTATTTTATCAAATTTTAGGGAAATGACAATCTATGTTTATGGAAATATATATATATATATAATTCATTGGTATTTATGATTTTTTATAGAATTACTGATAATTATTTTAACTGGACATGCTCATGAGAGGTGAAACGAGTTCTAGAAAGGATATATAGACATCATTGGGGAAAGAAAACTTAATGTGCAGTCATCTGAGAAGTATCTGTTTGATCAGTTTGATGTTGTAGGGTGTTACTAATGGATGTATTCATAAGTCCAGGCCATTTTCTTGAATAAAAAACCATTGTGTCCCCATCTTCCTTTTCGATATGGGAGAACAAAATAGACGAAATGTTCATTTTTAACTAGGATGACATCACCATGCTTTTTCTCCGGTCCCTATTGCATTTTACACATAGGGATTTCATCCTCTACCACTCACAACCACACCACAATGACTTCAACACTGCTAAAATGTCATACATCACCATCTCTGCTGCCCTGGATGCTTAACATCGATCCATTTTCCACTAAAAAATCACATTAATGTCATAGATCCTCATAGAAGGACGATCCGACCCTTTTAAATCCATTTTAGGGATAATCCATCCACTTCGAAGCCCATATGAAGGAGGAGCTTGGTGAATTCTTCTACAACACCACTTCACCATTGTTAAGAAACCGAAGAAATGCCACCAGCCTTGTGGAACCGCCACCATCCCATGCATGTGGAGGGAGCACCAAGAATATGACCCTCGATTGTGGAAAAAATATCCATATGAAAAATACAAGACAGTGGTGTGTGGAGGATGAGATAGAATATAAGAACTATATCATTTTCAAAAATTATTATTCTATACTAAAAATATTGCAGTATAGGGTTGGAGGAAACAAAGAGAACATGACTTAATATATTCACTAAATTATTAAACGGAAGATCCACCAACATGTCCTAACTCCACCTATAACACCCCAAGATTTCATAGTATGTTTTCTCATTAAATTAATTCAATAGCTTGCACTACACGCAACACTGAGTTTGAGCGCATGACACCATACTAAAACGACCGTTAAAAAAAATTATGAATAGTATTAACTACATTTTTAATCTTATATAATCTATATAATTTTATAATTCATATTATGTGTTTATTGGAAACAATAAAAGAACAAATTCATTTTTTTCAGAAAAAATAAATATTTTTCATAAAATGCAATTTTATCACCTTTTAATGGTGAACCCTTATTAAAACCAGGATTTGACACTTTGATATATGGAATTTAATGAAATTCAATTTTTCTTTAGAATTGGGAAATAAAGAATTTGTTTAGATGCATTTTTGTACTTTTCTGATAACATTCATATTTTGATGAATAGTGAAAAATACTAACTTTTAGTTGAAAAAAAAAATTCAATCGAAATAATTTATAGTGAAAATTATTAATTTGAATGGTTTGGAAGTATAATTAGATTATATTTTTATCATTTAATAAAATTTATTTCGTTATAAGTAATTTAACATTTAAATTTGACATAAACACATGTCATTCTTTTGATAGTTTTTTATTTTTAAAAACACAATTTTTGGTTTTGACAACGGGAATTAATTTTAAATTAATAAATTCAACATATATGATTTGAATTTGTTAAAATAGACTTCATTTTGGAGTTTTTAATATCAAAATAATCTTAGGATGATTTTTTGTAATTTTTCTAAAAACATTCAATTTTTGATGAATAATGGAAAACACTATGTTATTATATAAAATAGACTTTTTATTTAAATATTTATTTATTTTATTTAAATTTATATTAAATCAAAATAGATATATAAAACCTATATAAGTTCAATTTGATTAATTGTATTCTTTTTTTAATAAAATTAGATGTATAAAAGTTTAGGTAACTTTTATCATCATTTACCCACCACTAGGCACATTAGAAAATCTGCATAAAATGTAATTTTACCGCTTCTGTGAGTTGAATTTAAAAAATTTAAGAGACACAGTTAATTTCATTAAATAATTTTTTTTTTCAAAAAGATGAAAATATTTTTCGGTGAAAAGTAACGTTTCACTTTTATTTACCACAATTAAAAGTAAATAGGGTAATCAAAGGGTAAAAATGATATCATAATTAGCCTAAAACATGGCAAAATTCTATTGGGTATGATTAAATAGACCAAAAAATACCTTAGGAATAAAATATGATCCACTTTGGTCTAATTCGATAAGATTAAGACAATTATTATTAATTTATTTAAAAAAGAGTTAAAAGAGTTAAATTCAATTTTTAATAACAAACACATTTTTAATATAGGGTTACACACAATATAAATTAGACTATAAATATTAATTTGAAAGATAATAATATTTCCTACATAATGGTATTTAATTTATAAATTTTAGACATTATATAATTTAAATTACTTAGGACACAATGATGATATATTAAATATCTTCTTAATGAAATATTAAAATAATTTATATTATAAATAACCAAATAAATGTAAATTGAGACTTCAGATGAATTACAATAATTTTATAGGTTAATATGACATGTTAGGGTTGTTCAAATAAAATTTATTCCATGTTATAAAGTTTTTATTTCTTCCTAAAAATCAAATACTAAATAGTGTCAAAATTGACATAAATCAGATTTTAAAACTAATACTATATTATTAATTGATATAATATTTTTAAAAATATAAGGATCTACCAATGTACATAGGTAATTATATATATATATATATATAATGATCCACATGGGGTTATCTTGACTTTTTATAGTATTTTTATTAACCATATAATATAAAAATACAAAGAGACATGGTAAATGTCAAACAATTTAACTAAGAGTTAAATGTAAAAGATAAGGTTAATATGATGAACTAAAACTATATAAAACATATTGGATGAGATTTTTGAGACCCATACCCACCTTATACTTTAAATAATTTATTTTGGATCCATTAGAAACCAAAATTGTTTTTATTATAAAATAATATTTCCAGTTGTTCCAAAAGTGACCCTCACCTCTCTTATAAAAGGGTACCACCCCTTCTCTTGATTTCACACCTCTAATGCCATTTTTCTAGGACAAAAAATGCCCAAATATCATATTAACCTTCCTACCTTCATCATAGAGGCCTTTATTTGGTATGAAAGCCAACCAACGGATCCATTTTGATCAAATCAAATGGATGAACCCGAAGAAGAGGTAAATATGTCATCACCACTTTCATGTTATTTTATTCTTCCACTCCTTTTTATTGTTGTTTCCATTATAAAATAATAAATCAAGTTTATTGTATATACTATTATCTTATTATAAATATTGTACAACCATATTCGTTATTCTATCCATCCTACAAATGACAAAGTCACCATATGTGCGTACGTACGACTTACTGTCCCCACATTGTGGTGTAGTTTATTATTCAAACTCCTCACTGTTTGGATGGGTATAATAATGAGTATAACTGTTTTAAATAATAAATATAAAAAGTCAATTATTACATATATATGATATACCATCCAATTACATATGATTTCTCCATCAATAAAATGATATTGTCGCTCGTGCGTATGTACGGATAACCGTCCCCACGACGTAGTGAGATTTATTTCCACATTCACCATTCATTGATGATTATAAATATATATCATTAATTAGTATCTAATATATGACATAATAATGATACTGGATATATATATATATGTATTTATATGTACATACATATATCTTATCACTTATTTCCATTCAATACGATATGAAAACAGAAACAATGCTTATCAGTACATATGTCTTACTGTCTCCATAAATGGTGTTTTCCATTTGATATATATTTATATTATAAATATATATATTCAAAATATATATGATATATATATCTTCTTTTATATTCTGGAAGTATTTAAATCATGATCTACGTGATACAATCAATAATAACAAGTTAAAACACGTACGATAAAGAAATCGATTATTACCCGAAATGTTAATTTTACATGGAAGTTATTATTAAATGGTTAGTATAATGTCATAAAAGAATAATGTATGATATCATAAATATTAATATGGTTATGGTATAATTTAATAACAAACTACAGTCGTTATTCATGAGGTTAAATGTACCCTAGACTAATGGAAAGTTCAAGGTAAGGGATAATTCTACAATATCTGTATTATCTAATGTTGTTTTTACGTATCTTTTGGGACATATTTATTATACAAGTCCTTGTTCCATGAAAGTGTTTTTAAAGGTATTGTTTTAAGGGAATTGTTTTCAAAAACAACATTTTAAATGTTTTAAATATTTATTCTTCTAAATCATTCTCATTAATGTCCATGTTTTCAAAATGGTTTTTAGAATATTTATTTATATGGACATGATTGTTTTTAAATGTTAATTCCATTCAAAGGATTCACAGTGGTATGGGAAAATTTGATTCCAAAATTTCTTTAAATTTATTCCTTTATAAATTGTGTGACGTTTAAATTGATTTCATGAAAAAGGGATATTTCTCTCAACGAGTTTTACAAATCATGTTCATTTATGTCAAAATTAGTTTGATGTATTTTAAACATGTTTTAAGTTGATTTATTATAAAACAAATAATCCATATTTTATTGATGGTTTTGTGATATTTTTTATTGTAGATGTGTAATTTTTATACTAGACACGGATTATGAATAATGTATTGACATTTTTTATGCTAGTTTTAATAAAAATGTTTATAATATGTTTAAAACCTTTCATATGAGGAATGTATTTGACTTAGTAAGTGATGGATAGAGATGGCAATAGATTTTTGATGAATCCATAGGTCTCATGATACAAACTATTTTTTTGGCACAAGGCCTTGACAAAATCTTATTTGTAGTCCTGGAACAAATCCTTGACTATGTGGTTATGAAGTCTGTCATTATGCATTCTATCATTATGAAAGTGGCTATTGATATTGCATGTGATTATTAGACTAGTAGAATATCCATGTTAATAAGTAAATTGAATTATTTGATTTTATCTTTTCCATATTGTGTTTATGTTTATGTTTAAAAATCATTTGTTTTAGTCTTATACATTGCTTTAAATATTTATGCTTCATTATGAATTTTTCCGCTATATTGTTATCCTTACTGAGCATCACAGCTCACCCCATTATATGTTTTATTTTTCACATTATGTGACGAAGTATTTTATGGTCAACCTGTAGGGATAGGCTAAGAGATATGAATGTATTCAAATTGGACAATGTTTTTTTTGTATGTCATTTTCTAATATGTAATGTAGCATTCATTTATGTAATCTATTTTCCAAGACTACTAAACTGATTGGTCTTTCAGGACATGATTTCCTTGTATCATGCCAATGTTATGTAATAATGCACTGACTCTGGGTAACTAGGGTCGGGTCGTTACAGTTGGAATCAGAGAAAGTTTAGAAATAACCTTGTAAACTAGATTTAGACAAAATATGATTAGAGAACACTACCCTAACAAAGACTTTGAGGATTAGTATAGAAGAACATCCTATAATTTCGGTACTGTAGTGATTTTGCGAGTTTTCTGAGTAATACATCCATCTCTGGATACGAGCAGGTAGAGGCGCCCCTAGCACAAATGTACCTAGTGGTAAAACAAAAAATCACCCTTTTGAGCTAGACTTGAATGAGAACTGGTTCACGACAGTGAGCATTGCTTCACTCTTGGTTAGGAAACTATCTGGGGATATTCTTAGCATAATTCTCGTTTTCATTACAGAACACTATGAAGGGATTATGAGAATATAATTCCTCAAAGAAAACATTTTTATGATTATGGATTATATCTATAAACTGTTCAATTTATATTAACTTTTTTACAAGTTTGGAATTAAGCATTTCCATTCATAAACTAACATTGTGTATTCCACTATTTAGAAATGGTGCCCAGTTTAGGAAATGAGACATCCAGCAATATGAATGATCCAATGAGTAATAAGGATCATATATTTCATTTTATTAAGAAAACATTTAGAAAGGAAGTAGTATATCACGTATTATCATCATATGAAGAAATAATATCATGTGTTAATAAGATATGTAATGAATTTTTTGGGTCCTATGGATTTTAAGGGATGTGAGAGAAAAAAATATGGTAGAGGGAAAGTTGGATAAATGGAATAAGGGAAAGAAGTATTTTCACATATATGATAATTTTGCAAAGAATAACCTTGGTAAGTGCTAGAAGGTAATGGGAGTTTGTTATAAGTGTGGTGAAAAAGGACACCTAGTACTTGATTACTTGGGTATGAAAAACTTTTCAAATGTTCAATGATTAATCTTCAAGGATTTGGGACACTACGAGAATCATTTTCCAAATCACAAGAGTATACCCCAAATGCAGCAATTTGATAATAATCAAGTTGTGATACCACTGAAAATGAAGAGGATTGATTAAGAGTTCTTATGTTGATATTAATGTATTGTTTCATTTGAGTATTGTATTAATTATGTACATGTTATAATAATTATAGAGAATATAAGGATTGTACTACAATACTATTTCATTAAGGAAATGAGATTGTGTGGAACCAAGAAAGGTGACTCAATGGAAAGTTAATGTTTTTGGAAAATACAAAGTTGAAGGAAA
The DNA here is from genome assembly GCA_963277665.1 of Viscum album. NCBI lineage: Eukaryota > Viridiplantae > Streptophyta > Magnoliopsida > Santalales > Viscaceae > Viscum > Viscum album. Next base: position 1,585,202,883 of record OY728151.1, on the reverse strand, counting down.
GAAAAAAACATTAATATGGTCCTGATACTGAGTTATTGATTTTGGAATAAGAGATTATTGATTTGGATAAATTATATTGGATATTATTTACATCCTTGGAACTGTTTAATGATTTGTATATTCCAGAATTGTTGGAGTTTACAACATTTTTTGATAGAAGATTATATCTAGTATTCTATAAGGAATAAGGGAGAATGAATAATAAATTAGGTTTTATGGCCATTTATGGTGTTATAGTGTTTTAAAATAATACATGATTATGGTATTCACATGTTATTATGTGGAAAAAAGGATCTTCATTGTGTTTACCATCATTACAAATTTTGGACTGTGAGTTTGGACAGAAGTATTTTGGATATATCTAAAGGATGGAATCAATTAAGTTTGACATTGGATAATATTGTTAAGGTTAAAAGAATACATGAGATTATTTTTGGATTTTCATAAAAAGGAAAACCTGGTGGTCAGGAAACAACTCATCGCGTTCGGTAAGGCCGTGAGACTTGAACCTGCAACTGATGGTCGACAAGGGCGGATCGCCTACCACTGGCATACGTGATGTCCTGGTTGGTATTATGTAATTTTTTAAATATTCTGACAAAATAATTATTAATTCATTATTTTTTGAACACTATACAATTAGGATAAATAGAATATTTTTGAATTCTATTATATCTTATGGTGAAAGATGAGTTTGTGTTAGGAATTACTTGAAGGATGAAACTCTACTTGTCTATATATATATATATATTCCACTAATTCTATAAATAAATTAATTCATAATCTTTAGGTAAGGGATCTTAAAAACAAAAATGTCTTATCCTAATACCATATCGTTTTTTGAACTGATGATATTTGAAATCATCTTAGATTTATGGATTTGAGGCCCTCAATTGTACACATGTTTTTGATTGATTACCTCAATTAATCCCAATAAATATTTACGTTTTTCCTCCAATTATATTTCTCTAATTTCAACCAATTTCCTCCTAATCGTTATTATAATTTGGTGGTTACATTTTCATTTCACTTTCCCTCTTATTAAGAGTATATTTTATTAAATCAATATCCGATGTGAGTTTTCCACAAAGGATTTTTTCTATTTTTAACCATTTTAATGAACATTTTCAAACTGTGATGACGTTATATATTGAAGGAGGGTAGAATGTAATACCCCAATATTTCATAGTATGTTATCTCATTAATGTAATTCAATAGCTTGCACTACACGCAACACCGAGTTCGAGAGCACCACAACTTACTAAACTAACCGTTCAAAAAGTGGTTATGAATAGTATTAACTGAATTTGGAATCTTATATACTCTATATAATTTTATCATCCATATTATGTGTTTCTAAGAAATAATATAAGAACAAAATCATTTTTTTGGATAAAATAAGTATTTTTCAAAAAAAATTAAATTTCACCACCTTTTTGGGGAGAACCCTTTTTAAAACCAAGATTTGAAACTTTTATATATTAAAATTAAGGAAATTAAATTTTTCTTCTAGAATTTAAAATAAAATTTTAGTTTTCATATATTTTTGGTAATTTTCTTACAACTTTCATATTTTTAATGAATAGTAAAAAAATACTATGTTTAAATTGAAAACAAATTTTTTAATTAAAATAATTTATTGGGATAAATTAAGAATTTTAATGGTTTCTAAGTATAATTAAAATATATTTTTATCATTTAATACAATTTAGGTCATTATAAGTAATTTTACATTTAAATTTGACATAAACACAGGTTAATATTTTCATAGTTTTTACTTTTTAAAACCCCACTTTTTGTTTTCATAAACAAGAAATAATTTTAAATTAATAAATTAAACTTCTATGTATTGAATTTGGTAAAATAGGGTTCATTTTTTATGTTGTAAAATCAAAATTATAATAGGGTGAATTTTTTTTATTTTTCTGAAACCTTTCAATTTTGGATAAATAGTGAATAATACTAAGTTATTATTTAAAACCGTCTTTTTATTTAAATAATTATTTAATTTATTTAAATTTATTTTATGTTAAAACATATATATAATACTTATATAAGTTCAAATTAAATAATTGGAATCTTTTTATAATAAAATTAGATGTATAAAAATTTATTAAACTTTTAACATCTTACCCACCTTCTAGGCACATTAGGGAATTTGCATTAAACGTAACTTTTCTGCTTCTGTGAGTTGAATTTCAAAAATACAAGAGACTCAAATGATATCAGTAAGTAAAATTTGGTTCAATGATATGAAAATAACTTTTTTTCAATAGTAACTTTTCACTTTTATTAACCAAAGAAAAAAGTAAATAGGGTAATTAAGGGTAAAATGATATTATAATTACCCTAAAAATGTCATAATTCTATTGGATAAGGGTAATTAGACCAAAAACAACCTTAGTAATAAAATATTATCTGCTTCGGTCTACTTGGATTTGATTAGGACATTTATTAATATTTTATTTAATGAATTTTTAAAAGAGTGATATTCAATGTTTAATAACTATACCATTTTTAATATAGGTTTACACACAATATACATTCAACTATAAATATTCATTAGAAAGATAAAAATATTTCCTACTTAATGGTATTTTTTATATAGTTTTTAGACATTAAATAATTTAATTAATTTATTATACAATGATAATGCAGTAATTACCTTATTAATGAAATATTAAAATAATTGATACTATAAATATCCAAATACATGAAAATTGAGACTTATGATGAATTCCACTAATTTTATAGGTTAATATGACATGTTAGGTTCGGTTAAATAAAAAATATTCAATGTGATAAATTTTTAATGGCTTTCTAAAACCTATTGGTTGAGTATATTTCAAGCCATACCCACCATACCCTTTAAAAAATTCATTTTTCAGCCATTAGAAACCAAAAATTATTTTATTATAAAATAATATTTCAAATTTTTTCTAAAGTGACCCTCACCTCTCTTATAAAATTTCACTTCCCATTCTCTTAATTTCACACCTCAATAGCCATTTTTCTCAGCCAAACATTAACCCAATATCCTCCGAACATTCCTCCCTTAATCCTAGAGCCCTTCCTTTGTTCAAAAAGCCAAACTAAGGAGCCCTTTTCATCACCTCTTTCAAGTTTTTTTCTTCTTCCACTTCCTTTTTCTTTGTTGTTTCCATTATTAAATAATAACTCCATTATATTTTATATACTGTGATGTTATTTTAAATATGGTACAACCATATTATTTTATCTACCCATCCTACAAATGAAAAAGTCACCATACGTGTGTACGTACGGCTTACTGTCTCCACGCCGCGATGTAGTTTGTTATTTAAAAACATCACTGTTTGGATGTGTATAATAATGTGTATAACTGATTTAAATAATAAATATAAAATGTTAATTATTTTTTATATATGATATACCATCCAATTACATACTATTTATCCATCAAAACAATGATATTTTCACTCGTGCGTACGTACGGATTACCGTCTCCACTACACGATTAGATTCATTTCCCAGTTCACCATTCCACAATGATTATAAAATATGTATCATTAATCAGTATATAATATATGAAATAATAATTCTACTAGATATATATATATATTTATATATATGTACTTACATATATCTTATTCACTTAGTTTCTTTCAATACGATATGTAAACGGAAACATCATTTATTCGTACGTAGGTCCTACCATCTCCATAAACGGTGTTTTAAATTTCATATATATATCCATTATACATATTTATATTCTAAATATATATGATATATATATTATTTATTATATTCTAGAAGTATTTAAATCATGACCTATGATATACAATCTAGAGTAACAAGTTAAAACATGTACGATATAGAAAGTGATTATTACCTGAACTGTTAATTTAACATGGAAATTATTATTAAATGGGAAGTATAAAGACATAAATGAATCATGTATTATATCATAAATATTAATATGCAACTATTATATTTTAATAACATACTATTGTATTTATACAGGAGGTTAAACGTACCCTTGACTAAAGAAAAGTTCAAGGTAAGGGATAATTCTACAATCTCTTTACTATCTAAGGTTGTCTTTACGTATGTATATTCTGGGACGTATTTATTATCCATGTTCCTGTTTAATTATATAGTTTTAAAATGGATTATTTAAAGATAATTTTTTACTAAAACATCATTTTAAATGTTTTGAATATTTATTCTTCTATATCATTCTAATTAATGCCCATGTTTTCAAAATGGTTTTTATGGATTTATTTATATTGACATGAATGTTTTTAAAATGATAAATCCATTAAAAAGTTTCAACGAGGTATGTGACTCTTTGATTCAAAAATGTCGTTAAATTTCTTCTTTTCTAAATTGTGTGACATTTAAATGATTCCCTGAAAAAGTGATATTTCTCTCAAAGAGTTTTATAAATTATTTTCATCTATGTTAACATCCATTGATGGATTTTAAACTTGTTTTATGTTGATATATTATGTTACAAATCTTCCATATTGTATTGAAGGTTTTGTAATATGTTTGACTTTGGATGTGTTATATTTATACCATTCATGGTTTATAGATAATATATTGACATTTCATATGCTAGTATTAATATGAATGATTATGTTATGTTTAAACATTTTCATATGATGAATGCATTGGACTTAGTATGTGACGTTGGAGACCGTTATTGCTTCTCAATGCATCGGTAGGTCTCCTGAGACAAACTTGTGTCTTAACAGAAAGCCTTGAAAAATTCTTATTTCTAGTCTCGGCACAAGTCCATGAAAATGTGGTTATGAATTATGGCTTTATACATTCTATCATTATGAAAGTGGCTATTGATATTACATGTGATTATTTTCCTAGTAGAATATCCATGTGAATACGTAAATGGAATTATTTGATTTTATCATTGACAAATTATACAGATGTTTATGTTTAAAATGATTTTTTTAGTCTTATATATTTCTATAAATATTTTATGTTCATTTGTGATGTTTTCAACTATATTTTTATCCTTACTGATTATATGATCTCACCCGTTTCTATGTTTTATTTTTTCCAGGATGTGAAGAAGTATTTCCTTGTATCATGCCAATGTTATGTAATAATGTGCTGATTTCGGGTAACTGGGGCTAATTCATTGCCCCACTTATCCCCCATCCCACACCCACTATTTAATATTTTTTCAATCCCATCAATGACATAACATTAAGACCATTTATACTCAAATAATCACTAGAAAAACACCGACATATTTTTAAAACATGTTTGTTAAAAAATAACCATACACACATATTCACCTCCAATCACAGCTTGGGTACAATTCTATTACTCTAATTTACCATATCCATGAAATTCCATTCCTCTCTCCAAGTGAAATGGTATACTCCATCCCACCATCGGGGTACTATCTCCCTCCCTCTTCCCCACAACCAACACTCCTATTTATATTTCAATTGGGCACAGTTCTCTCTACCCTAGGTTTAGGAGTCTAGTTTAAATGAATATGATAGTTTGTGATGGTAATTGTGCTTCTTCCCCATTCACCACATTCTCTCATGGCTTCTCAGACATTTTATGATGTATGGTACATGTTAATTTTTCATATGGTTTCTTGAAAAAAAATTAATGCACATTAAAAGTGATAGCCCAAAAAAGTGAAGAGTTCATCGAATTGACTGGTGGCACAGCAGACTCGGCATCTACTTTCATTAAATATCGAACTCAATGCATAGATAAATAGAGAACCCATGATAGGGAAGTTATTATTGCATTTATAGGTGGAACATCATACTGAGTTTCCACTTTCATTAAACAATAGACTCAATAGAAACATAAATAGAGAACCTATAATGGGGACGTTTTCATCGTATAAACATCAGGTAACCCATGATTCGTAAGATTATATGTGTACTAATATTGATTCATCTATATATATGGGTTATGAAAAAAATTCTATATAATCATGGGTGAATAATACTAATGAAAAATCAATTATTTCATCATATGTTGATATGAATAAGAGGTGTAATTTATGTTCCCTACAAAGAGAAAAAATGAATAATCATACAATCCAAAAACTATAGGATTTTAAAACTAACCAAATTGTATCAAAGAATATGAAATCATGATATTTTGGATAGTGTTTGTGTTTTTTGAGCTTTTGGCATAATTACCTTGACTTTTGGCATAATTTATCAATTCAAGAAAACTATAAAAGGATAGTATTAAGGGGAAAAAATTGATGTGATGATAAATCATATATAATTTATTCATAATTTTTAGATGAAGAAGAATATATCTATCCAGAATATATTTTAGTTCCTTGAATACATATATGATCATTTCAACATAATTGGCCACAATGATAATGAGTGATGGTATGTAATAACCATGAACTATTAATATGATCATATGATGATAAGCCCACATCATATGCAGAGGAAAATAAGAAAAAAAGAAAATAATTGTCTGGGGTGTGAGAAGGAGAAGAGTGATAAAAAACTACGAATCAACCTAAAAATAAGAAGAATGATGATATGAATTTCACAACAAAGAATAGGTGATTATACAATGGAAGAATATATCACATATTGGACCTTTGAAAATAGGTTATAAACAGAAATTATATTGGAAGCAAGCTGAAGTAGAAAATGAAATAAATCATAGAAACAAATAAATAGGTTTATTTGATGTTCGAAAGATAAAATGAAAAATTCAAATTTCATGATAGGTTTTTAAAAAGGAAAACCTTCTGAATTCTGAATATTTGTGTGGAAGGTGAAAAATGTCAGGGCATAATGCTAAAAAAAGAATGAAATGGTTTCATAACCAAATAGAACTAGTGAAGAACAGAGGAAAGCACCAATGAATTCTACTATGAATAATTCTATTGTAAATTAAGATTATACATATAATAATAATTCTGATCATATAGTAAATCATTTTTTAGTCAAATTTCTAGAGTTAAAAAAATTCACTAAAAATTTTGAGCAAAAACAGAAGAATGAAAGTGTGTTACATGATAAGTGAAATAATCTTATTCCATCTAAGATGAAATCTAGAGAAATAAAGAGGTCGTTGATTCCCTTAAATATTAAAATTTTAAAGTAAAAGGATAAATAATGATGAGTTTTCATGAATCTGGATAAACATTGAATGAAAAATTATGGGTTGAGAGAAAAATCTCATCCCAATTTTTATTATTGAAAACCATTAAAGATATACCTTATTACCCTGAATATTTTGTGATTTTTCATTTTATATATGGAATTGAATGTGGGGAATATAATTATGGGGTGTCCTGAAAATATTTTTTCTTTTAAAATAATATGAATCATTGATAAGGCTATAAACCATGGAGTTCATTATTTCAACTAATGATAAAATTATTCATGAAAATCATTCTTGGAGAAATACATTAGAGATTAAGAAAATGGATGAAGATCATCCCATTAGGGGGAGAAGATTTTAACAAATACCAAATTTGATTAAAACCGATATGACAAGAATGTATGAAATTATCTTAATTGATTTATTTGATATATTCAAATACTATATATTGAATATTTTAATTAAAAAGCATGTTTTCCTATTTCTTTATGAATTAAAATTCTATATAAGAAGTGGATACACCCTTAATTTGATAATAAAGGGGATTATTTTTTCTTATAATTGAAATTTTTTAATTCTCTTTATTGAGATGAATTCCTGTGATTAATTTTGTATCTATTGAACAACCTATAAAAGGGGTTTTAGTATTTTCATCACATTTAAAAATGTTATTGACATCATTGACGTATAAATTGATCACCCTTGTTTTCTACATAGGTTTTTCCCATGTAGACATAGAGATGATTAATTGACGACTCATTGCTTTAAGATAAGTGATGTTATCCTCTCATGAAAAACAATTTGGTATTATCTGAAATGACATCTCTTATGAAATTATTAGATAAATAGAGATAAGAATAAATGATCAGTTATTATAGAATTAGTTGAGTTTATGAAGTCTTTCCTATATTTATCCTTATATTTGTTGTAATGGGGCTACGGAAACATTGAATTTGGTAGTGAAATGGGTATTGAAAACAAATCCAAAGTGGGATATTGAGGAACCCATCATGATATAAGTTATATTGGTTTTCAAATAGTTTTTAATGCAATTATTTAATACAAATTCAATTTGACAATAATTGAAGGTTTATGTTCTTAATATAAAATACAATTAAAAATTAATCATAAATTGGAAAGGGTGATTTGGTTGGAAGTTGTTTTTATAATGACGTAATATAATTGTGATGATTGTAGAGATTTTCTTAATGTCCCAAACATGTTCCAAATATTATCAGTTGAATGAAATTTTTTTACCGTAATTGAAGACCTAATGATGATAATTATCAGTCATCTATATTTTTTAGAAAATATAAAAATGAGAAAATATCATATTTTGATGATCCAGAATGATTATTCATTGGATGATTGGTGAAGAAATATAAAGAAAATTATTAGTTATTTTGTATGAATAATGTTTGTGTATTTTTGGAATTGGATTTTACTATGAATTTGGTTTTATATGAAAAATTTGACTTTTTCATGGATTAAATGTAAAAAAGTTCCTATATACTATCCAGAAAATGGGAATGTCAACACTACTCAGGTGGGATGTTGACCCCTAGATAGCCATTATGGGAGGATTGGGGAGGAGAATAGCTCATGTTCTCACAGGGAGGAGTGCATGTAGAGGCATAAGAACAATGAAATATATTAGCTATGTCATATGAAGAATTATTCAGTATGATTTTCATTGAATTCTAGTGAGAATTTGCATTTATATGAAATATTTTTCGTCATGGTTTAAATATAAAAAACGGCCTATAGAAAAGGAGAATACTGAAACTACATCGGTGGGATGTTTACCCCTAGCCATCCATTATGGGTGGTCCAAGGAAGATAGTGTCTACTGTGATTACATGTAGTGAATGTAGAGTTAGTAGAACAAAGAAAAGATATTAGTTATGTTAAATGAATAATCATTCTGTGTGGTTGGAATTGAATCTAAGAGTTAATTTCTCTTTTTACAAAATATTTTTTTTCATGGATTTAATGATGAAATAGTGTCTACATTAATGGGTACTACTAACATTGTATATGTTCGTAGTAAACCCATAGCCAACCATTATGGGTGGTCCGAGTAAGGGAGTGGAATGTGTGCTCATAGGGATCACATGTAGAGGAATATGAACAAAAGAAATATCAGTTATGTTTTATAAATAATAATTTTGAATGGTTGTCATTGAATCTTATTTTGAATTTTCCATTATATGATTGTTTTTCATAGAATAAATGTAAAAAAATAGATTATAGAAAATGGGATGGTCATACTACTTAGGTGGATAGTGTGCTCGTAGGGGCACATTGAGAGGCAGAGGAACCATGAAAAATATTATTTTTTATTGTATGAAGAATTATTTTATAGGATTGGAATTGAATATTACTGTGAATTTGGATTTATATTAAATATCCATTTTTCATGGTTTAAATGTTAAGAAAGGGCCCATATGCCCTCAATTATTAGGTCGGTCACCAGTAACTAGAAATTATTGGGAGGTTGAACAACACAGTGGATATTGTTCCTATAGGGAGTGAATTTATTTGCACAGTGACCACCATGTGGGGGCATAGAATAGGACGTGATAGGACAAGAGCATGGAATTGGATGGTTTTAGGAGGTAATATATGTTTCTAAAACCAAATTCATTGTAACATAGGATGTGCCTTTTATTATAAATGAGAGGTGAAATAGGTTATAATTTCAATTTGGGAACACATTTTATTGTGTTATTATAGCTCTAAAAAATCCTCAAACATGAGATCTCTCTGTTTATTATCAGGACCACCAGATCGTCTCAACCATATGAAATATTTATCCCAACTATCCAATTATTCAATAATTTTGAAAATTTTCATATGATATTATCTTCAAATAATCATTTTCTTTGATCCATTCTGAGATCACCTACTCATTGAGATCTCCATGCCTTGACATCTATTTTCTCCAACCATGTTTCTTAGTTTTATTTGAGCATTCAATGGAATCAATTATGATTTAAATCTCATGAAACACAGTTTTCATGATAAAATAAAAACCAAACTGAATAAATTTATAATATATGAATATATCTTTTTTTTATTTATGGTGTTTATACATAGTCTCAAAAAAGAGGTTGTGTGCACAAGTTTTGTTGGTGGTTTCCCTATAAATACTCATCAGTTGTCGCATTTGGTGTATGAGTTTTATAACACTTTCAAGAGTATATTGAGAGATAAACAGATCAATGGAATTGGTTAATCTATATTAACAAACATTAATGTATTGGGTAAGAGGATATAAATATTATGGGTCAAAATATTTTAACAAAATTCATAAATAACAAATCGAACAACACATGGAAACTCGACCTCTCCCACATCATTCAGCAGATGTCCAGTACGTGGTAACTTATGGTGAATATTGTTGAAAATACCTACCATTAGAATAGATTATATTAAAATAATCACTACCAATACACCTGCATATTTTTTCAAATAAGTTGGCTAAAAAATAACAACACACACATGAATATTTAGATTTTAATCACCTCTAATCCCATGATTGGTATACACCATCCCACCGTTGGGGCCTCACTTCCTCTGCCCCAATATCACTGAAACAATTTATATCATAATTTGGCATGGTTCTATCGAGTCTAGGTTAAGGAATCCATTTTTAAAAAATTTAATAGTTTTAGGTGGTCATTTAGCTTCTTCCCCATTCAGCACATTCACCCATGGCTTGTGCCTCATCCACCACTTTCACTCATGGCTTCTATAGCATTGGAATATTTTTATGACTTGATAACTCACATTTTGTTTTATGAAAGAGCGAACTCATTGAAAAAATAAAGAAAGGACCCATAAAGGGGATGTGTTCCTCGCCATCAATTATTTGGGGTATGAGTTTTATTACGCTTCTGAGAGTATGTTGATAGAGTAACATACCCATGGAAATTCTCTATTTCACATAAGTCATAGGTTCTACATAGATATCGCTCATGTAAAGGACATGACTTCTCTCATGAAAATACTATGTGAAGAAGAAGAGTTGTTTCATGGGAATTCAATATGTATTTAACAATTCCAATGTTTCATTGTGATGATATTGGTTTTCGCAAAGCTATTGGATGGCATCGTACATGCCTCACTAGTGTGCACAAAGTAGTAAGAACTCATGCTTATTTGTTTTTAAAGAAGAAAAATATAGTTCATGGATTAATAATTAGTATGTATAGAGTGTGATTCACACACACACATATTCTTCAAGAGCTACACAAATTAACAACCAATACCCATTTGGGTTTGCGTACATGAATGTATATGTACAGTGAGTTGGATGGATAAGTCCACGCACTTAAGATCTTTATTTCATAAGGAAGTGTTTTTTTGGTATATTGTTAACAGTGTGCATGTTCATATTCATTTCCATGAACTTGTTATGACTTAATATCTATATATATTGGATAAAAAACATTGTGTATGTACATAAAAGGTGTCTCTACAAAGAAACATAAAAGTGGATAGTGTGGTGTATTCTATGTGTGTGTGAAAATGGTGAGTAAGCTTATGCATATGTGATTATATAATCACATGAATATGCATCGAGATGGCAAGATTTATTTTTAAAAAGAAGTTCATGTTGAAGTATGAATTTATATGAATTAATGCATCCATGAAATTATTAAAGTGTTTAAAGTGAGAATAATATTTCTGTTAATGAGATACCATTGTGTTCTTTCAAAAATAAGTTCGAAATAATATATATTGTTGTGAATTTTTTTGATCTTATTTTCTCATCGTCTTAGGATACCAGTTGAAATAATCATGTACCAACCTTGTGACCACTACCACTTCATACATAACTCATGTTATCAAGAATTCCAAAATTTTTTATAGTATATAGATGCTTCTGTACTTTGATTCTTCTTCTATGGGATTCTCCCCCTTGAGATAGCATTCCGTTGTGCTTTTAAATTTTTAGTATTTTACCAACACTTTAATGTGAAATTCTGTAATCTGTTGAAGTACCTAATTTTTCCCACAAATTTTTATTTCCTGATATCTTTTTTATTTTATTGTTTCATCTTCTTCATGATTTGTTGTCCTTTCTGTGGGTAAACAGGTTAAAACAGTATTTCCTATACACATTAGTAAAGGTGGTAGGTCTATTATCATCTTTATTCATCCATACTTATTCATATTTTTCTGTACAACCTACATTGTTCCTGATAATATGTTTACAAACATTATTAAAATCTAGTATGGATGGTTCTTAATTTTTCTTACCATCTTGTGATAGATAATTGAATGAATTCAGGTTATTCTAATCACATGTTGGATTTCAATCAACCTAGAAATACTTCAATAAACAATAAATACTATTAGAAAATATATTCATTTTTTTGTGAAGTTTCAATATGTTTCTTCTCAAGATTATAGAACTGAACTACCAATTCCAGACATTTAATATTGTGGACAGTTTTTTTATCTTCAATCGTAATCAAATTTTATTAATAGGCCTTCTTCATTCAATCAAATATTACATCATGTAGCTTAAAATTGTTTTGAATAAAATAGTCATGATCCTTGATCTTCTTGTAAATTTCTTACAATTTTAAACCATTGTCATCAGTTCTATTTTTCAATCACTACCCAAGTGAATGGATCATTTCTTATAGAGAAATTTTGATCCCAAATTTTTCTTAAACTTATTTGTACCATTTTGAGGAACTTATTTCAATTTACATCATTTTTTCTTTAAAGGTTACAACTAGTTTGTAGAGATTTAGACACTGAACAATGTTTTTTGCAGTCTCTCCTCCAAAACAGCATCTTCTTCATCCAACTGGTTGATCCCTTCCCGCATACATTGAACGATTCCACAAACAAGGGATGATTATTGTTTAGGTATACCCTTCAGAATAACTCTTAGTCTATCAATTGATAATTATTGATAATTTTTAGATTGATCATAATAACCACTTGTTCTATCATTTCCATATTGGGGAATGTTTTTAGATGTACTAACAAATACCTAATTATCACTAGAGGAAGTAAGGTTATCCATATTCTTGGTAAAAAAGTGATCCACATTATCATTTATTTCCATGAATGATATGAATTCACTATTAACAAGGCATCGAGAAATAGATACTTCCACTTTTTTTAGATAATAGGGACTTATTATTTAACATTATATTCTATTTATTTTTCATGTCTATCTTGGTATTGGTAGATATAGACTTCTACTCAAAGGAAACTCAATATTAATATAAATTTTACTTCATTATTGAGTCGAGAAAGAAACTCATGTCTTCAAAATAGAATATATTTTATTTTTGAGAATCTATCTGAGGTGAACCTTTCCTCGATACATGTGAAAGTACATGTTTGGAATATTACTAACACTGAGTGGGGGTTACATCAGTGTTTGAGAATTATAATCAAATTCAACATTTTATCCCATTACCTTTTTGACCTATTAGGATATAAATTATTTTATTCTATTTCCCCCATCACATGGAAGAATATTACATTAGTAATGATAACCTCATGATGTTTTTATATAGTTCACTATACAAAAAGATTATCTTTTCCTTGGAATGATCTAGAAATAATCCGAACCACACATCCACTAGAATGTAACACATTAAATGTTGTTACAAAAAGTTAGAAATAACTATTCAATTTCAATATAGTATAGAAAATTGACTATACATGTTTTATATAACATAGATGGAAATTTATAATACCTTTGAATATTGGCTCCTATAGTTGATAAAGGTTTTATACACAAAGAGATTCTTACACCTATTGAGACACTGAATTTCAATGTTATCCTTTTTCACTTCCACAACCTTATCCTTCATTTAATTTATTAAGAGTATGCAAGTAACTCTTCTTAAATCTTCACACAAGTAATATAAAAGTTTCACTATATTCTTCTTCACATAGTCAAAATAATATTAATTTGTTGTGAACTGTTGAATACTGAATTATTTTTTACCCAAATTATAATCCATTGATATCAATGTGGTCACCAAATCTTTATTTATTTTTCTCTCTTCTTCTTTATTGTAAACCCAAATGCAATGTGATCTCCTCTTCTTCTTTCTGGAATCAAAATATTTTTTTTTATTAAATCAATAAAGGTCAACTCATCTTAACATCATCACAATTAAATTATTCTTTGATACACAATATCAAGAGTGAATGAAAAATCTGTTCTATTCAATTCTTTATGGTGTAGAAGATGGTTTGTTTAATGAATTTCCCCATAACATCAATGATATTTCATGAAAGAGTAATATTTCAAAAACTTAGATTCTTATATTCTATAATTATTAACTGAATACATGCATGGTTTATGTGAATTTCCCATCACCATTTTTATCATTATTAATTAATTTATTTATTTAGTTAAACTTTTATGCATGCATGTTTTTCTTCTTCAAATCATTTGAAAACGATCAAATAGTTTACTTATTTCTAACATTTTATGTAATAATAATCATATCTTCTTCCCCCTCCCTTACTTTTCTCTCTCCCTCTCTTCCTACAACAACTAAGATTGGTTTTTTAACCAATTTTTATATACAGTATGTGAGTGAATACACTTGTTTTCATATAAAACCCCAAACAACATGAGTTCCTCTACTTACTCATACAATTATCCACTTAGGTGCACACCTTAATCTCTTTGTACAAAAAATAAATGTAGGTTTGTTATTCTTTGTCTATTGTGTATCAACTGGACACAAGGTATCTTAAACTAATTTTTATACTTGGAAAAGCTTCATTAAACATCATGACACTAAACCACTCAGGCACCGTGGATCGAGTAGTATGCATTATCTAACTCGTTGATCTGCACGAATCAAGGTAAGGGTGTTTACACATGAGTTTCCTAATCATAGTATTAATTCTTCTTGAAAATACAATGCTTCATAGAACCAACCTCCTTTATGAAGTATGATGTGGGTGTAAACACCTTTCTCTTGTTTGAATGTTATTCTTCTTCATGAAAATCTATTGGTTCACATGAATACTTGGATTTATGAGGCCTCAAGGAGTTGTGAATGTTTTTTCCTCCCCACATTAAAGAGTGCTTCAAAGAGGCTCTATTTTCTAGAAAATGAGAGTTCACGAAAAAATACAAGTTTCAATAGTACCTCTCAGGCATGGGTGATATCCTTTTATAGGAATGGGTTCACATAATTTCACCATATTCATATATTGATCTTTATGTCTTGTAAATAATCTACTTAAATTCCCAAATGACTTGCCTTTTAATTCTGCAAATATGTGTAAATTTAAGCCATATTTCATAGAGTTCTTCCTTCATGATCATTCTACTTATTTTCAGTGTTCATATCACAAGTATGTATTTGTAAACACGTGATGATCATCTTACAAAACACATGAAGTTCATCCATGGAACTCAACTGCTTGAATGTGCCTCCTATAAATACTTTTTTTCAGTTTGGTCGAGGCTTATCCCTAAAATTTATTTATGTGAATCTTGAAAATTAAGTGTCATGATATTTTGATCATGTTATTCCAATTATTTAGACCTCAGAATGATCAAGGTGGATTCTTATTTGATCATGGGGGACTTTTTTGACTTCTTCGAGGAGATAGTGGTGTTGTCAAGGGAAGCTATGAAGAAGATTACATCATGGGGTGATAAATCTATTCCTCATGGTGAAAAAAAATTCCATGGGAGGTCTAATGATAGGAATTTAAATGTGTAAGGAGTGGGATATGATGAACTACATGATTGATCCAAATATTTAAATAGGTGAACAGTACGTAAAAAACATATCCCACATCAAAACCTCTCCCAACTTCTCCACACTATATAAATCAAGAGATGTGGGTAGTGGATCAGAATTCTTCCCTCCCCCTCCTTGAACTGCCCAATACCAGTTCTATGGCTGCCCTCTTATCCCACTTCTTTGAGAAATATTTCCGCACATCACGTACAAAACTTGTGGGTACCCATTTCCTACACACGGAACTATATTATGCATGCATGCTTTCATGGTTGGACTTCTTGGGGCACGTCAATCTAGTGTCCCTCATAAGATCTTGGATGAGGCTAGATGGTCATCTCTTTCCATACTTTTTAAAAAAACCCCAAAAAATATTTATTTAGAAAACCATGTATATAATGGAATTAAATATGAAAAACATTGCTACCTCTACACTTGAAAAATCATTATACAATTCTTCAATTCCTTCACAATATCTATTAGAATAAAAATATATCTAACCATTTCGTAATCATTAATTTTTCATACACTAATTATATGTCATATATCTCTTTCATTAAGAAAATAATATCAATTTTGTTCAACTAAACAATTTCATGGTTCTCTTGCATCATTAATATACTACATGAAATTCAATTACGCTTCTTTAATAAATTGTTTAATATAAATTCCCAAGAACATAAAATAAATTTATTTGTTATTGTAAATAATTTTTCACTTACGACACATGTATTTTTAACATAGGATCAATTCATAAAGAGTTAAAATTAACAATAATGGATAATTTCTCATAAGTGAAATCCAATGTTGTAAATCCATAACAATTCATCAATATTGTCACAATTTCTCTTCAAATATTAATCAATCTAAGAATTTCCTCATTTTTAACCCAAAATGAACTAATTATATGGCGTGGTTATCCTTCATGAATACTAAAATCTCAATGATCCTCTAGTTATAACATTCATGGTTGTTGTGCAACATTAAAATATTACATGATCTTCAATTCCTCTTCTTATATAATTTGGGGAATTTAAATTCAAAAGAACGTCAAATAATGCTTCTTATTTGTTATAAAAATGTTTCAATTATGAAACATGTATTTTGATCATAGGATTTGTTCATAAATCATAAAATTTAACAATAATGTTGAATTTCTCAAGTGTGACATCTAATGTTTTGAATCTATAAAAATTCTTCAATACATTAAAAATTTCTCTTCAAATATAAATCCATATGATCATTTTTTCTTTTTTAGCCCTTAATTAACTACATATATGTCATGGTTCACCTCTATGAAAACTATAATCTTAATGTTCCTCATGCTCACAAAAGCATGGTCCTCAAGCAACATTAAATTACTGCATAAACTTTATTTCCTCATATTATATACATTTGCGAATATAAATTCCAAATAACATCAACTCAACCTTCACCTTTTATTGTAAACAATGTTTCTATTATAAAACATGTATTTTTAACATAGGATCAGTTTATCAATCATTAGAGTTGAAAAAATATAAACTTTCTCAAGCGTGAAATCCAATGCTATGAAACATAAAAATTCATCAAGACCTTCACAATTTCTCTTCAAATATAAATCCATATAAATATTTCTCAATATTTAACCCATCATGCACTCATTATGTGGTGTGGTTCTTATTCGTCGTAGCACCAACAGTTTCTGGTATGTAACCCATTATTTAGGTATTTTAAGAATGTAAAGTGTGTGTGATATATTTTTGAGGGTTTTGACGAATTTTGGAGTGTTTATATGGATTTAATATAGGTTCATAATTGGAACAAGGTTAGTGAAAACTGTTTAACTCCTACATAAACGTATCAAAATGAGATAGGGGACTCTAGATAGGCACACGTTTAAGGCACACAGTTTGGGAAAACTATGCAGCCACCCAGTAGTGACCCTAAAAAGTGTGATAGAGATCTTTTTAATGGTTGGTGCCTGATTTTCATAAATTTGTGGCCCAAACATGTGGGGTACTCCTTGAGGTATTGGTTGGTGAACGATTTTCCTAACTGTGCCACTAACCGTTCACGGTTATAAAATAAGGCCATAAAAAAGTGGGTCAAGGTTGGGATTATGATTAAACCCATAATTTTTTTGAAGTAGACCCTAAGATGGGATTTATTCCCCCCAAAGGGAAAAATTATTTCCCTATCTATTAAGAAGTGATCTGATGGTGTTTCTTCGTGCATTAAAGCATGATTCCCTCAGTAAGTATCCTTTTTTTATTATTAATACTTCTTCGTAGATATACATTCCTCCCAATATAATATTCTTATATCTAATCCAATGTGGATAGATGTAAGTTTGTTGATTCCAATCATGGTTATATTTGGCCTTGTTGATGATAGGGGAAGATATTTAAGGTTAGTTTTTGAAGATTTCACCAATTTTTAAGGGCATTTTCATGTCGTTCTTCATTTTCATGAAAAATCTCAAGGTTGATGGCTTCACTCGTCACTCCTCTTATTAGAACATGAAGTCTTAGATTAAAATTGTTTATATTGAACAATATTTTGTGTGAATTTGGATTGAAAAGTATGGTTGAAAACCTATTTAGTGATGGTTTTTTGTTTTGTGGAAATTGGTTGTGAAAATGTATTTTTTTCTTGATTTTAAAATGTTGACATTAAAATATGGATTTATTTGATTTGGGGAATTCGTTTTTGGGAATTTTTTTCAATAAAGGAATTGTTTTATTGAATAAGATTGAATTGGTTTGTTTGAAATTTTTTTGACATACATGGGTAATGTGAATTAATGATTTCAATGTGACCCTGAATAAGGTGTGTGTACCATTAGGGTACAAAGGGACGTAACCCTAGATAATGGGTGTCTTTCATTTGGTCATTAGGTGATTTGAGATAATGTGATAACATAGTTGATAGATGAGAAACCACACATGAGTATAGAACTATTAGTGAACCATGAATGGGTGTATGTGTGTGTGTATTGTGAATGATGGAATGGGTACTCCAAAAAAAAATATGAAATAGTTTAAATAATAGTTTGGGTTCTTTACATAGAAAAATATTTTATTTTAAAAACGATATTGGTGTGAAACTTTTGATATTTTATTTAAAGTGTGGAATTATTTAAAAAAATTATATATTGTTTTATATAATTGTGTTAACTTATTCTGTATAAGTGGAATGAGTAGGGATGTAATTGGTTGAAATATGATAAGTCTGATTACCCACCCATAATTTAGATCATTTTTTCTTTTTAGAATTTCATTTATCGAGACATAGGTAAATGGAAATCATCACACTTATTTTGTAGTTCTTCGTGATACTTGGAGTTTGAGTAGGAGCATGGAGTCGTGACTTCGAAGTCTTTTGAGTTTCTGTTAGTTTTGGTTTCTGCTATGTACTTTGACATTAGTAGTCGTCTACTCTTGTACCATATATTAGTTTGTTTTCTTATATCAATGGTATTACTTTAGTTATTTTACCTAATTATCATGCATCGTACAATGATTTTGGTTATGCAATTTTTAGTTCTTCTTCTTTTATTTAGATCGGGAAAATCACCCCCTAATTGTATCGAAGCCCTTGGTATTTATTTCTAGCCTTTATATCCTTGTGGATTTCACTTAATCCGTTTATAAATTCCTCCTTGATTCAATACAATGAAGTGGGAAGTGATATTAAAATTGGTATAAGTCTGGTATGGTCAAAATATTTTTGTGAAACAGGTCATATCATCTTGTTCGGTCCTCGAATTACACGTGTTATAAGTTGTGTAGTTTTGGAGTCGTAATTCATTCTGGTTCATTCATTGTGTCGGGTAAGGAGAAATGATTAGAAATTTTGGGAATTAGTTTTTTGAAAACACTTATAAGAGTGGAATATCATTTTAATGGGTTCAGTCAATTAGAAGAGCATGACATGAATTATAGAAATGTATTCCCGCTGGGACTTCTTGTTTCATTTTGAGTAATGATTTATCATTTGGTTTATATGTGTTTATTTGTCAAAAATATTTACATTATTTCAAAATGAGATATTTTTAAAAGAGAATGGTTTTGGTATTTTGAAAAAGTGTTAATTTTCAAAATAATGTTGAAATTTTTAAAAATTAGTTTAACATAGAAATGATGAATTTTGGAATAATTATTGTGATAGTTTTTCATTGAAAGAATTTAAAATTGTTAAGGATTCAGTTTCTAGAGAGTGAAAATGATGGCATTTTTCATGTTTTTAGAAAATAGGACATGGTAGCCATATTAGAAACCAACTGGAATAAGGCGCAAAAAATGTTGTTGCACTTATGCCATATCTGACCCAATAGGTTGTTTATAGTATAGTCCAAGATTTTCAGTCCATGGATAGACGAAACTGATGGGATGAATTAATGAAATTTGATCATTCTGTCTAGTTTTAGAAGTAGATTCTACCAATCATTTGGGGTAATTTTGGGCTAGAGAAGGTTTAACTGTGGCTGAATAGGATGAATCAATTCATTGATTTCCTTTGTAGGCCAGAATAGCTAAATGAAAATTTGGTGACATATATTCTGGATGATCATGTAAATCAATGGTGGGATTTATCACTCTATAATAAACTGGACTAAGACATGGCATGGGAGGATTTTGAGGAATTGTTCAAAAAAAATTCTATCCTCATACATTCAGAATATAATGACAGTGAACCTATCTAAGACAGAGTATGTGGATAAATTTATGAATTTTGTCCTCTTTTCACTAGAAGATGCTACGAGTTCATCCTTGAAGACATGCATTTTTGAATTGGGACTATGGAATTAAATTACCTAAATGATTTCCATTCTATTTATAATGGATTGTGTGGAGATGGTCAATAGTGTGACAATGGATGCAAAAGACATCTCAGGAGGAAAAGGTGGAGGAATTAGGATTATACCTATGGGAAATGCTAGAAACTCTAAATATGGGATAAAGATTAAGAGGGACACCTATTTCCATGGTGGGAGGAAAACCTATATTTATACATCTAGATCGGTGAACCATCATCTATAACCCAACAGAAAATATTGATGTCTTCAATGTGGTTCCTTCAACCACAAGAATCAAGAGTGTGTGGAGCCACATAGAGGATGCCATAATTGTACATAGATGTGTAATCTTTATCACATTTGTCATAGTTCCCAACGGAAGGTTTTTCGAGATAACTCTCATGTTTCGTAGACTTCATATGCTTCAATGGGATGTGGGAAATAGAATACCTCTCATTAGAAGAAGTGATATAGCCATGTTGATTATAGGAATACCATGACTATTACAAAAGGTCAATCTCAAGAGGGAAATAAAGAACAAGGTGTAGTGAGTAAGTATTTATATGGATCTTGGTAGGTTATTGTGGATGATCAATCTAGATGGCATGAATTAAAATCAGTGGGGTGGAGAATGCAATAAACAACCATGATTTCTACAATTATTGAAATATGTGGATAGTATAACTAAAAAACCATCCCACATCAAAACCTCTACTAGTTTCTCCATGATATATAAATGAAGTGTTGTGGGTAGAGGTCGTAAATTCTACTCTCCCCCACCTAGTACCACAACATATTAGTTCTTTGGGTGCGCTATGTGACCACATCATTGGGGGCTATTGGCCCAAACCATGCATACCTCTTGGAATTCCCAAGGATTATACACAACACTCCATGAAACCTGTTACCTGGCCTAGATAGCCTCATTTGGTAATTGTCGACCCACTATCCCACATAATATCTTAGTTGAGACTATCTGGTCATCTTAGTAGGCTGGCCATATTTTTGAAATAATCCCATATAATCTACTTAATTAAAAAACCAAGTCTATAATGGAATTCATTTAGAAATTCATGAACACCTCTATACATAGAACTATAGTATAAAATTATTTAATAACTTCAAAATTCCTATTATCATATATGTCCACCAAACCATCTCTTCATCGTTAACCCTTCATGCACTAATTATAGGGAATGGTTGTCCTTCATGAAATCTACAATATCAATTATCCTCAAGATAACACATTCAAGGTTCTCATGCAACATTAAAATATGACATTACCTTTAATTCCTCTTCTTCTATAATTTTTGGAATATAAATTCCCTATAACATCAAATCATCCTTCTTATTTATTTTAAATAATGTGTCACTTATGAAAGATGTATTTTGAACTTAGGACCCGTTCATTAATCAGAAGAGTTAATAACATGGATAATTTCTCATCCTTGAAATCAATCATATTTTTATGTTTTCTTACGGTTTCATGCATACACATCCGATAATTTGTTCTGATTTATGTAGAAAAAATATAGATCTCATAATTTCCTCTTCTTTCTTTGTCTGGAGAATTTTTTGTCTTGACTTTCTTCATGGATGAGACATTATCACAAAATCTTTCTGAATACTAATTATTCTGGTAGTACGGTTAAACAACCATATTCAATGTGACCATATTTCTTGAATCTCTCACATAGAACTTCATTAACAAAAGAGTTTCATTTTTTGTAAAAACCTTCCAGTAATTTTTCATCATCATGTGGAATATTATCTTTTCTTTTTGCAATAGAATTGTATTTTTCATCAACCATTTTTTAAATTATTTATAAATCACCCAGAATGATAAATATCATGTAATAAGGAACTGTGGGTACAAGTTTTGTTCTCCCACATAGATTCTTCTAAGTGTCATCCTTCTTAGAAATTCTTTTGGATGCAATACCCCAAAAATTATTTTATTTAGAATCCATGGTTTTCTCTCCATTATTTTTTGGTACCTTACTATATGGATTTATATTCATAATATTTGTCAAAAACTTCCAAAGGTTGATTCTTCATTCCATGATAGATTTTTTGATCTTCTTATCTAATCATCTTCAGATATATTTTGATATTATCATGTACCATCCTTGTGACCACTAAAATGTCATACATCACTAATGTTACAAATAATTCCAATATTATTGCAGTATATGTATGATTCGAGACCTGTGGATGTTTCTTTTTATTGTATGGATTTCTACCCCATGAGGTAGGATTCCTTTTTTCTTTTAAATTTTTTGAATTGTACCAACAATATAACGTACAATGGAAAAATCAGTTTCAGCACCAACATTGACCCATTAATCTTGATTTCCTGGTATCTTTTGAATTATATTGTTGTTTATTCTTCATTATATCTTGTGCTCTCTTGGGGAAAATAAAATCCAAACCTTCTTTCCTATCCACATCAGTCATGTTGTTAGGTCTCTTATAATCTTTATTAATCAAAACATATTCAAATTATGTTGTTTACAACCTTCACTATTCATGATAACACATATAAAAACATTTTTACCAGAGTGTATAGATGGTAGTTGATTCATCTAAGCTTCATATGATAGATCATTGAAGGGAGTCATGATATTATTATCACATGTTGGAGGCCATTTAACATTATAATCCTCCAATTAACATTAATTAACTATATAATCTCTCTCTTACTTTTATAAAGTGTCATTATGTGTCTTCTCTAGATTGGTCAACAAAGCTACCAATTCTATAAATTTCATATTGTGGATGATTTTATGATATTAATTTATAATAATCTTATCTTCACAATCCTTCTTAATTATATCCAATTTTATTCATGTCTCTTAACATTTTTCTAAATCGAAGTGTAATGTTCGTTGATCTTATTGGATATTTATTCCAATTGTAAACCATTAACATTAGTGATATTTATCAAAATCCCTTCAATTGGATGGATATTTTCTTCTAGAGTCTATAATACTACATATTTATCTTAAAAATATTTTATCCATTTTTAGGAACATATTTCAAGTTCATTCATTGTTTCATCAAAGGTTCCAACCTATCATGAGAGATTTATACAATCAACAATTTATGTTTTCATGATATTCCCAAAAAACATAAGCTTCTTCTTCTAGCTAGGTGATCTCTTCCAACATATATTTAAAGACTCCCCAAACAAGGGGTGATATTCCTTTAGGAATACCATTATTAATAAATCTTAATCTATCTACTGATATTTCTTGGGAAATATTAGATTTATCATCACCACCACTTGCACAATAATTGTTTTCTTCAAGAAATACTTTAAATGTATTAACACATACCTACTTATTGTTGGGTACTGGGACTACGTAGTGGAAGCCGGTGGGACAGGATTTTAAAATTTTTCTGCTTCACTGGAGTGACATAACCCTGTCAACTCCGGTGATCTTGTCCTGGCTTGGTCCGAGGATCTCGCAAGGTTCTTTAAGAGCACAAAAATAAACTCGAACATTTACCTTGTTCAGAATTGACGTGCAAGATGCTGGCGATCGTTGCTCGAAGAATCCGATTTCGAATCCCTCTAGATCGTCCACACACACCTCGCAAATCTGCTCGCGCGTCGTTCATCAAGATCTGGGTGCAAGCGCGGATCTTCGACGCACACTTCAACGCAGTGATGATCACCACAAACTAGCGTCTTCAATCCGTGAAGGTGTAATTTGAAGAACTTGCATGTTTGAGAGAGTCTCTATATAGAAATCAAGAGGAGAGAGAGGCTCTCAATTCCAAAGGATGAATAGTGTATAGGGGAGAGCCTCTCTCTTACTATATATAGGGAATATCTAACATACGCGGTAAGGGTTCCCAGCCCCCGTGTATTAAACATTTAATATATATATTATAAATAATTATTTATGACAAATTAAATTATGCCATAAATAATATTTATTATTTATCACTGAACAGAAATGTATATCATTATATATACATTACATGATAAACATGAGTCTAACTCATCCCGCACATCCTGATAATATTAATCGAACACAATATATAAATATCTATCGAATTAATAATTTTCTATTTATTTACTTAATTACTTGTAAATACGTGTTATAAATAAATTCAGATAATTATTCCAAACATGAATAATAAAAGAATTTATTTATTACTTGGTGATGCATAGGATTGGATAATACCCAGACCCTGTGGTGGGGACCACCAAGTCCAATAATTCTATTCATTAGAATATGGAAGATTATCATTACATTGTAGTGTGTGACCCTCTAGGCCCTTATCTCAATAGAAGTGAACAATATCACCGACCTAGGGTGGGGTCTAGAAACACATCGAGGCGCCTATAGAGATAAGGCAAAGTCAAAGCAACGACTGCCTTCCTACGAACACGGTCTGTGTAATCTAATCTCTTCGTCATTGATATCTCAATACAGCAGAATCCATACTTAGTGTCATCATTCTTTATTTTGTTTATTTTGTTTGTTGATTTGTCTGGATGGTCTTACCTTCCACTACCATGGACATGGATTTAATGAAGGTGAAACCATCCTAATCAACCATGCCTGAGATATCTCATCCTAAACTCGGAAGCGACAAATCCTTTCTCGATCATTCAATCAATGCCATGCCATTAATGACGTACCCGATATAAACTACCTCACCAAAACATGTCACTATGTATTTCGAATTATATCTAATGTATGTAATTAAACGACATTAATTGATAATGACCTCAAGTCAGGAGACCATTACACATGTCTGTAGATAGGAACGACCAATGACACCAGAAACATGTGGTGTTCCTATTAAGCTGGTCTGTCCTCATGATCTCAATAGCTAGAGATCATCAAGTGTGAACATCATGAGATGAAGTCTCAATGCTTATTATCCCCCAGCACCTGATGGTCTCATATCATCTGTGTCCTTTCATAATGATGTAACTGGACCATTGGACGTTACGTTAAGATTATTGTCATGGCATCTCAAGGTTCTCATTATAGCTTGGGACCTACTATAGCCATTTGATGCGACAGGTAATCTAAGGAAATTTCCATTAATAAAGCTGGTGCAGAAGTATCTACACTATCATCGCAAGGTAGACACATGTATAATAAAAAACGGAATACATGTAACAGTAATCAAAGTACAAAACAAGTTGGGTCTTGGGCACCCACATTCAACACTCCCACTTGCACTAGAGCCAACTGCTAATGGGTTTCAATCTGCTAGCTCTCACATGTGAATCAGGCTTCTGCTGAGAAATGGATTTAGTTAGGGGGTCTGCCACGTTGTCCTCTGTGGATACTCTGCAAACATTCACTTCACCTATTTCAGTAAAATCCATCAAAAGATGAAACTTTCGAACAATATGCTTTGTCCTCTAGTGAGACCTGGGATCCTTGTCAAGCACCACTGCAGCAGTATTATCACAATATACTAGAACAGGTTCTGCACTGCTAGGTACCACACCAATGTCTGAGATGAAGCTACGTATCCAGACTGCTTCCTTTGTTGCATCAGAAGCTGCAATATATTCGGACTCTGCTGTAGAATCAGCAACCACAGCTTGCTTTGAGCTTCTCCATCTCACTGCACCGCCATTTAGGAAAAAGTTGTAGCCTGGATATGATTTAATATCGTCATGATCTTTCTGGAAACTGGCATTAGTGTATCCCCTCAAAACTAGTTCTTCATCTCCTCCATACACCAGCAACATATCATTAGTATGCCTCAAGTACTTAAGGATAGTTTTAACAGTTGTCCAATGATGCTCTCCTGGATTGGCTTCATATCTACCAACCGTGCATAAAGCAAAGGAAACATCAAACCTAGTGCAGAGCATGGTATTCATGATAGAACCCACTGCCGATACATAAGGGACTCTACTCATTCTTTCAATCTGCTCCTGTGTTTGTGGACCCATTTTCTTGGTGCGATTTACACCATGTGACATAGGTAACAGTCCTCTCCTGGATTGTTCCATATTCTACCTTTTGAGTACCTTGTCAATATATGTGCTTCGACTTAGGCCAAGAATCCTTTGAGATCTATCTCGATATATTTTGATCCCAAGAATGTAGGCTTCTTCACCTATGTCTTTCATGGAGAAGCATTCATTTAACCAAGTCTTAACTGACTGTAAGACTTGCACCTCGTTTCCTATGATTAATATGTCGTCAACATATAAAACTAGGAAAATTATAGCATTCCCTTCATCTTTTTTATAGAAACAAGGCTCTCTTTCATTTTTGACAAAACCAAAATCTCTTATGGCCTCATCAATGCATACATTCCATGGTCTTTATGCCTGATTCAATCCAAAAGTGGATCTCTACAAATTTCATACTTTATTGGCATTCTATGACATAACAAACCCTTCGGGTTGAGTAATATAGACGTCTTCAACCAACATCCCATTTAGAAAAGCAGTTTTGACAACCATTTTCCAAATTTCATAATCATGAAAGGTTGTTATTGCAAAAAATATTCTGAGGGATTTAATCATTGCCACCAGTGATAAGGGTTCATCATAGTCAATGCCTTGACGTTTTCTGAAACCCTTTGCTACCAGTCTTGCTTTAATTTTATTAACCTTACCATACATTTACGGCTTTTTCTTGAATACCCATTTGCATCCAATGGGAATTACATCATCTAGAGGGTCTACCAATATCCAAACATGATTTTGGTACATGGAATCCATCTCAGAATTCATGGCTTCTTTCCATGTTGCAGCTTCATTGCCTTATACTTCTTCATTGTAGGTTAGTGTTTCATCATCCTCATCATAGACCTATGCATTATATGTGTCTCAGGAACAATTTCTTCTTCCACTTTTTCTTGTGGAGATTGTTACTCTACCAACTCTTGTGCATCTGGAGCATTAACTTCATCGAAGTCAATCTTTCTCCCACTATTTCTAGTAGAAATGTGATCCCTTTCTAGAAATGTGACGTATCTTTCCACAATGACTTTTCTATCTAAATGTTTATATAGATAGTATCATGTATTTTTCTTAGGATAACCTATAAAGATGAAATTAGTGCTACTGGATGGTAATTTGTCACTTGGTAAAGTCTTGACAAATGCCTCGCACCCCCACACACACATGTGTCTTATATTGGGTTTCTTTCCATACCGTAACTGATATGGAATCCCATTTATAGATTTAGTTGGTACTCAGTTAATGGTGTATGCTGTTGTCTGTAAGGCATAACCCCAAAAGGATAAAGGAAGAGTTGTATGACTCATGATTGATCTGACCATGTCAAGCAAGGTTTTATTCCTCCTTTCACTAACACCATTCCATTGTGGTGTATAAGGATGAATCATTTGGGATACAATCCCACACTCCTTCAAGTGATCAATGAATGCTTGTTTAAGATATTCTCTGCCTTGGTCTGAGCGAAGTGCTTTTATCTTCTTACCAAGTTGGTTTTATACTACATTTTTGTATTCCATAATGAAAAGAAAGGAATCTAACTTATACCGCATTAAGTAGATATAGCCATTCCTACTATAATCATCGGTAAAAGTGATGAAGTATAGAAAACCACCCCTTGACTCTACTAGAAATGGACCACATACATCTGTATGTATCAATTCCAGCACTGCATTGGCTCTTTCTCCCTTTCCTAAGAAAGGTTCTTTGGCCATCATACATTGTAAACAATATTGACATACAACTAAGGGTTCTAACTGTACTGAGTCAAAATACCCTTATTGATGTAATCTTTGTAATCGCTTCTCGTTTACATGACCAAGACTAAAGTTCGAAAGGCGGGTGTTATTTTAGTCATGTTGGTTGTTTTTCTCATTGATAGCCATTACTATGTTTTATACTTCTAGAATATATAAACCATTATTAAGATGGGACATAGCATAACATATGTTATCCCTATAAAAGGACAACATGTATTTCCAAACATGAAATGAAAACACACAGTGTCTAAACATGACACAGAGATAATGTTTCTGGTAACGGAAGGTACATAATAAAAATTGTTTAAAATTAGAACCAAACCATTTGGTGATGTCATGTGATAGTCTCCCACTACCAAGGCCACCAGACATGCCCCATTTGAATCTCAGATATCCACTTGACCTTTTGAAATCTTCTTAAACCTACATGGTTCTTGTATATGAATAAAAATGTGTGATCCACATGCCATATCCAATACCTAAATAGTAGATAAAGATAGATTGCATTCAATGAAAAATACCTGAAGTAGAAGCGTCAGCCTGCTTCTTCTTCCCAGCTCTGCAATTGTTTTTCCAGTGTCCTTTCTTGCCACATCCAAAGCAGACAGCTTCCTGCTCATTACATTTCCACTGAATATTTGGATTATTGGAAGGATGATGCATTGGTGTATTTGGCATTGACTTGGCCTTAGACCCCTTTGTCTTGCCCTTATTTTTCATGGTCTCCATAAGGACATATGTATTGGTGTTTTTCATGTCCTTATCAGCTTGGCGAACTAAAGCCAAATGATCCGGGAGTGACTTTGTCATATCATTCATATTATAATTGACAATGAATGTCGAGAAGCTTGCCGGTAAAGAGGAAAGAATGAGATCCACTACTACTTCTTGGTTTAGTTTGAACCCAAGGGCTTCAAGCCTCTCAATATACCCAATCATCATGAGTATGTGAGGACCGTCTTGGTTCCCTTCTGCTATCCTGCACTTATAAAGCTCACTTGAGATCTCATACCTTTCTCGCCTATCCCTCTCTTGATATATTTCTTAGAGATGAGAAATAATCTTGTATGTGTCCTCTTCCACATGCATTTTTGCAATTGGCTGGACATGGATGACAACATGATGCATTGTACATCAAGAGAATTGTCTACATGATTTTTCCACTTATCTTTTTCTGTCTTGCTTGCTCCCTAAGGAGGCTCAGTAGGAATTGGGGATTCCATCACATAAAACATCCTTTCTTGGCGTAGTACTATGCGCAAGCACCTGTACAACTCCTAGAAGTTATTGCCAGTGAGGATATTTTCGTTATTCAAGATCGAACGCAGTGATAAAGTACTCGTGGTGTTGGTGATTTCCATTTTGAATCTACATCAGATAAACAATTAGTATTTAGTACTTTGTCTGATTACCTTTTTGACATTTTATGATTAAAAAATTATTATGTCATTTAATGTCTCCCCCTATTTTAACAAACCGTAATAGCCCCCACCATTAGATTCGGAATACAATATCTCTTGAGAATTCTAGTGGCAAGGATCCTCGAAACCCCCTTCGTTGTCTACAAGCTAGGGCCACGACACTACTTGGAGGGTTTCAAGGTAGGCGCTATGCTGGCCAACCACTTGTTCTTATGGTTCCTTGTGCAGTTGAGTAAAGTCCCAGCTTATGGAATCTGAACATGATTACCTCAACCTCTTACCTCTAAAGTGATAGAAATTTAGCTAAGGATAATCCTTGAATACTCACATTAGTTAATTCGACCCATTCCTCACATGGAAATGCCCCGGTAGTAAGAGGCACTGTCAACTGAGGATGATGAGCACCCAAATAGCCGGTTTTGTTTAGATGTGAGAAATAGAAGTCATTTTGACTTAATATATCTTTGAGGGATTCTTTAATATTAATTGACGAATATAATCCTTTTCTATTTATTATGTTCAAACTGGGTTGTCGCACTAACAACTGAAAATTCAATAGAATATTTATTCGTCACGAATTTATGCATTTTTCTCATGTTTCCTATCCTATGTGATCATGAAATAATCTTGCAGTCACATATAATAATAAATTGCGCATAAAGTAAATCATGCATTCTGACTGGTCTTGAGAATTCTATAATGATCGATTGATAATTGATCAATCATCACCTAGGGGCATCCATAGCTGAGTCGATAAATGACACATGTCGTTGCTGGACCCAGTGCAAAGCGCCCAACTTGTGTCTGGACTACCGCCTCAACATGGCGGGGTCTGTCTCCCATATCACCACCGAATAAATAAAAATATACTCGCATGCAGGCGGGGGGTTCTGGGGTACAAAGTACATGTGATGCAATGGACACGTAGGAACTTATACATATTTGAATTAAAAGACAATTTACAGACCTTAATTTATCTAATTAAATATTACAATCATCACATGCATTGAATAAATAATTTAATAAATAAATACATGCCAGACATACACAGGTCGGTAAATAGTTCAAGACCAATCGGGGTAAAAGTGCAATAAAATTAAATTGACATAAAATTAAATTATGAAAGGGTGTTCTTATAATTTAAATGGATTTTATTAAATTAAAATAATTTATTTTTATCTGTTCCATTTGTTTAATTTAATTTTAATTCCAAAAATTAAAATAAATTGAACCATTAATTTAATTCTAAACTTAAATTACACTAATATTTTTTTGGATTAAAATAATTTAAACCCCTATATTAATTCCAATTAATTTAATTTAAAAAAACTAAATTAATTACAATTAATTCAGTGCGGGGTTACCTCTATCCGGACAGGTGTACTACGGGATAACGTACCACCATGGGTTGTCATCCTGGAACCATGGCGTGACCGCGGCATGACCGCGACATGACTTTGGTGTCCGACGATTCCCGCGATGGTTGCATCTACCGGCAGCCTGCTGCTCCGGTGAAGGTCTGGGGTGGAAGGACAGAGGATCGGGCCATGCAAAGCGGTCTGGATGGGGGATCACCGGCGTGGCTGGCAGCATCCGGTAGGAGCAGGTGCGACGCGGACCGTGTTCGGTGAAGGGGGGGGGGTCTGTGTGAGGGCGGTCCGGCGAAGGGGAGGCCACAGCGAGGGCGGTCCGGAAAAGGGGAGTCCAGCGCAGCGGCCAGCGGCCGGCAGGAGGCAGCATGACATGGGGTCGGGGCAGCCAGTGCGCTTGGGGCAGAAGCGAGGAGGCCAACTGAGGGCTGTCCGGCGAAGGGGAGGTCGGCGCTAGGTGGGTGCACCATGGAGATGGACCGGAGGAGGGGGAATGGAGGCCAAGGGTTTCGGCCTCCCTTGGTGCGTCGTGGGAGAGAACACCCATAAGGGTCTTCCTCCCCCCTTCCCTTTTATTATTATTATTGTCATTTAGGAAAAAACAATCTCGCCTCTATTTTTTTTAAACAAAAGGAGAAGACCCCATTTTGGGGTATTTTCCAATCCACCTTTATTTTTAATTAAAAGGAGGAAGACCCCCATTTTGGGGTCTTGATCTTCTTCCTTATATATATTTTATTATTATAAAATTATAATAAAATATTTAATATAAACATAATAAAATATTTATTATAAAATTTTATAGTTAAAAATAATTTTTGATGTTAATTCTCAATTTGGGATAAACATCAAATGAACTGAAATCTTCCGATGTCGATCCGATAATGTTTTTGAAATGATCGTAACTTGATCATTTGAAATCTAAACGACACGTGGTTGAATCAGAATGAACCGTTTTAACACCCCGCAATTAAACATAATGCATTTTAATGTTTTTGACTCAGAAAAACCTTGTGCTCCCTCTAATACCACTATTGTGTACCGGGACTGCACAGCGGAAGCCGGTGGGCTGGGATTTTAAAATTTTTCTGCTTCATCGGAGTGACATAACCCTATCAACTCCGGTGATCTTGTCGCGGACAGGTCCAAGGATCTTGCAAGGTTCTTTAGGAGAAAAAAAATAAACTCGAACATTTACCTTGTACAGAATTGACGTGCAGGATGTCAGTGATC
Organism: Viscum album; assembly: GCA_963277665.1. Classification (NCBI taxonomy): domain Eukaryota; kingdom Viridiplantae; phylum Streptophyta; class Magnoliopsida; order Santalales; family Viscaceae; genus Viscum; species Viscum album. The sequence continues at coordinate 1,585,170,491 of OY728151.1, read as the reverse complement.
ATTGCTCGAAGTCTCCGATGTCAAATCCCTCTGGATTTTCCACACAAGACTCGAAAATCTACTCGTGTGCTGTACATCATGATCCGGGTTCTAGCACAAATCTTAGATGCACAGTTCAATGCATCGATGATCACCACATACTAGCATCTTCGATCCGTGAAGGCGGAACTTGAAGAACATTCTAGTTTGAGAAAGACTCTCTCTATAACTCAGGAGGAGAGAGAGGCTCTCAATTCCAATGGATGAATAGTGTACAGGGGAGAGCCTCTCTCTTAATATATATAGGGAATATCTAACATACACGGTAAGGGTTCCCGGCCCCCGTGTATTAAACATCCACTACATATATATTACAAATAATTATTTATGACAAATTAAATTATCCCGTAAATTATATTTATTATTTATCACTCAACAGCAATGTATATAATTATACATACATTACATGATAAACATGAGTCTAACTCGACCCGCACCTCATGATAATATTAATTGAACCCAAGATATAAATATCTGTCTGACTAATATTTTTCTATGTATTTACTTAATCACTCGTAAATACATGTTATAAATAAATTCACCAAATTATTCCAAACTTGAATAACAAAAGAATTTATTTATTACTTTTTGATCCATAGGACTTGGATAATAACTAGACCCCGTGGTGGGGACCACCAAGTCCTATAATACTATTCATCATAATAGGGGATATTCTCAATGCGCTGTTGTGTGTGACCCTCCAGGACCTTTTATCAATAGTAGTGAATAATATAACCAACCAAGAGTGGGGTCTAGCAACCCATCGAGGCCCCTATAGAGATAAGGCAAATTCAAAGCAATGACTGCCTTCCTATGAACACAGTCCGTGTAATCTAATCTCTTCGTCATCGATATCTCAATAATGCAGAATGCATACTTAGTGTCATCATACTTTATTTGCATTATATTGTTTTTTGATTTGTCTGGATGGTCTTACCTTCCACTACCATGGCTATGGATTTAATGAAGGTGTAACCATCCTAATCTACCAGGCCCCAGATATCTATTCCTAAACACAGAAGCGACAAATCCTTTCTCGGTCATTCAATCAATGGCATGCCATTAATGACGTACCTGATATAACCAACCTCACCACAACATGTCGCCATGGTTTTCGACTTATATAAAATTTTCATAATAAAACGACATTCCTTGATAATGATCTCAAGTCAGGAGACCATTACACATGTCCGTAGATAGGAAGGACCAGTGACACCAGAAACATGTGTTGTTCCTATTAAGCGGGTCTGTCCTCATGATCTCAATAGCTAGATATCATCTAGTGCGATCTTCATGAGATGAAGTATCAATGCTTATGAGCCCCCAACACCTGATGGTCACACATCATCTGTGTCTTTTTATAATGATGTAACTAGACCATATGAGGTTACATTAAGATTACTGTCATGGCATCTCAAGGTTCTCATTATAGCCTGGAACCTGCTATAACCATTTGATGCGACATGTAATTTAAGGAAATTGCCATTAATAAAGTGGGTGTAGAAGTATCTACACTATCATGGCAAGGTAAACACATTTATAATAACAAACCGAATACATGTAACAATAAACAAAGTAAAAAACAAGTTGGGTCTAGGGCACCCACATTCAACACTTATCACTATAGGTATGAAGGTTCTCAATATTCTTGGTGGAAACATGATCCACCTTCTAATTATATTCCAAGACTGATATGTCATTATTATCATCATGGAAATAGAAATAGATGCTTCCACGTCATTATATAAGTTGGAATTCTTCTTCAAATTTCTAATCTCTTTCTTTTTCATGTTCTTCATGGACTTAGTAGACATAAACTTCTTCTCAGAGGTAACTAAATATTGAACCAAAATAAACATCAATTTTTGAGTTAGGAAAGAAACTCATGTCTTCAAAAGAGAATAGATTTCACTGTAGATAATCTAATAGAGGTGAACCTTTATTCGATACTTGTGAATGGTCCAGTTTGTGATATGCCTAAAATTGACAAGGGGGTGAATCAATGTTGGAGACTTTTTAATATAATCCCACATTTTATCCCTTTACCTCATGGACCTATTTTGATATTGATTCGCTTATTCTCTAATAGACTCCATACGTAAGAATATTAAAGTACTAAAGGCAATCACATGATATTTTTACAAGGCTCACTACATTATAAGAGTATATTGTCCCGGGAAGGGTTTGGAAATAAAACATACCACACAACCACTAAAAGGTAATCCAATAAATGAGGATAAAAACGTGAGAAATAACCATTCACTTGCAATGCACTATATTCAATTGATAGTGTGTGTTTTATAGAACATTGATAGATCTTTATATTTCCTCTAAATATAGTATCCATTTTATATATAATGTTTTGTAACACTAAGAGAGTCTTCCAATTATTGAGACATGTTGGATTTCACAATTATGCTTTTCTCTTCCACAACCTTATTCTTTACATGGTTACATTTTTAGAAGCATAAAATTAACTCTTCTTATTTCTTTCCAACATCAATATAAATGTTGCGCCATATTATTTTCCTATTAGGCACAATAATATAAATTTTTTGTGAAATAATGATTAAAAAATTTATTCTATCCCAAATTATAATCATCTAGTATGTGGTGACCAGGATCAAGACATGATATCTAGTATTAAGTCATATGAATGCTGGTGTGTATGATTCCCCTCCCATTAACATAGAAAATTTCAATGATTTTGAACGGATTTTTAATGAATATGAACCTAAAATAAGTTTTTTTATCAAATTATGGGATATTACAACTGAAACATTAATGTTGATTTAAATTGAAAAAAATGATGTATTTGAAATTAATATTTTACTAAGACTACATGATTATTATTTTAACCTTACAAGCCAACCTAAATTGAACTGAGCTTGGGTCGGGAGAGCTAGCTTTAAATTCCATGTATCAATTTATTTGGGACTGCCCTCCCATTCATTTTTCAATGATTTAAAATGTATTTATAATTAATATGAACATGAAATTTTTTTAATAAAATTATAGGAAATTACAAATAAAACATTAAAGATGATTTTAAATCATATAAAATGATGTATTTTCATTTGTAATTTTATTTATACTTCATGATTATTATTTAAACCATCCAAACCAATAATTGGTGAACTCAGCTCCAGTCGAGAGAGCTGGCATTAAACCATATGCGTGGAGGAATTTTAGACAACACTCACATGCCTTTAGTAATTATCCATGATTTTGAATCGATTTATAAAGAATATAAAAACTAATTTAATTATTTAATAAAATTATTGGATATTAAAACATAAACAATGAAGTTTATTTTTAATTTATAAAAAAGGTATGCATTTTTATTTTAATTTTATTTATACGTAATGATTATTATATAAATTGGTCATGAAAACCTGTGAAGAACCGAGATTGATTTGTGTGAGACCACACTAAATGTCTTGTATGGACGCATTTGGGATTCACCTTTTATGCTTTTATATTTTTTCTATGATTAAAAATGGATTATTAATTAATATGAACATGAAACTATTTTTCTTATCAAATTGTTGGAAATTTCAACTCATAGATTTATTTATATTTAAATTGATCAAATACCAATATATTCCAATTTATAATTTAATTTAGACTTCATGATTTTTATTTGAACTAGGAATCCCACCATGAGGTGAGCCGAGCTTGATCTAGGAGACCCAACATTAAATCTAATTCATGGAGGAATATAGGATTTCCTTACATGACATTACAAATTTTCAGTGATTTTAATTTTATTTTTAAGGAATATGGATACGAAATTTTTGTTTTATAATGTTATATGAAATAACAACTAAAACATTGAAGTCAATTTAAATTGATAAAAAACGTGTATTTGTATTTGGAATTATATTTAGACATCATGATTATTATTTGAACCAACTAAGCCAACATGAGGAGAACTCAGGCTAATCCGAGAAATTTAGGATTAAATCCCATGCATGGAGGTGCTTGGGATAACCCTCCTATAATATTATCAACATTCAATTATTTTAAATGGATTTTTAATGAATATGAAAATGAAATTATTTTCATTAATAAATTTTGGGAAAATACAACTGAAACATTGAAGTTGATTTAAATTGATAAAAAATGTTGTATTTTTATTTTCAATTTTATTTAGACTTCATGGTTATTATTTGAACTGGGTAATAAAACATGTGGTGAATCGAGCTCAATCTGAGAGAGACAACATTAAATCCAGTGAATCGAGTGGTTTTGGATTCCTCTCCCATGCCTTTAATTTTTTTTATCAATTTTAAATTGGTTTTTAATTAATATGAACATGAAGTCATATGCTTCATAAAATTATGGGCAATTGCAACTGAAACATTGGAGTTAATTTTAATTTATAAAAAGACAATATATTTGTATTTGGAATTTTATTTAAACTTCATGATTATTATTTGAACCGTATAAACCAACATGAGGCTACTAGTTCTAGAGTAGGGAGAGGAAACATTAAATCTCATGCATAGAGGTTCTTGGTAAATTATTTGTTTTATCATATTATATGAAAATTGAACATTGAACATGACATATATATATATATATATATTTAAGGAATTGGTATATGATATTTTATATAATTGTTGATTGTTATTTTAACCTTCCATGATCAGAAGAGGTGAATTGTGTTTTAGATGGGAGAGACATCCATCCATTGGGAAAGGAAGGAAAATGCACGGTTGTGTGAGAAGAATTTATCTGTTTATGTTATTTTTGTAAGGTGTATCCGATATTTGTATTAATAAGGCCACACTCACATCTTGAATAATAAACCAATGTGTCCCCATTTTCCCTTTAATTGTGGGAGAATATAACAGTTTCAATGATCATTTTTAACTAGGATGAAATTTTCCAACATGAATTTGGTCCCCCATGCCTCTGAAACAGTGAGTCTATTTCCTCCACCACTCGAAACTTCTTCTTGATAACTCTCGCACTACTGAAATGCTATATATTTCCATCTATTCCACCCTCAATGCTCAACATAGGGCCATTGTCCACTTCATAAGCACCAAGATTACATGTACCATCTTTGTAAGTTGATCTGATCCCCATAAATCCATTTCTATATTAATCCAGTGACATTGATGCCCGGATGAAGGAGGAAATAAGTGAAGTCCGCTACAACACTACTTCACCGTTGTCATTCCACTGAATCAATTCCATGATCCATGTGGAACCACCACCATCCTATGCATTTGGAGGGAGTTCCAAAAAAATAACCATGGTTTGGAAATCAAAATAACCATAGGTCAAATCCATGATGTGGGATTAGTAGAACAAGATAAAAAATAACATCTACGTAATTTTTGAAAATGGTTAATCTATATTAATAGAGATTAATGTTCAGGGTAAAAGGAAAAAATTAGAAGGGAACATAATATATTAACAAAATCCTAAAACAGTGGATTCACCAACGTGAGAAAACTCCTTTTCTCCCCCATCCCACACCTACTATCCAATATGTAGTAAAAACCTGAGAAGAAATACTAGTACGACCACTTATACTCCAATAATCACTATAAAAAACCTACATATTTTTTTAAAAAAATAGTTAAAAAAATAAAAATAGACACATATTAAGATTTCACACAACTTCAATATCAGTAAGGGAGTCATTATCTTGCACTAATATACCATATCCTTCCAATATCATTCATATCACCGAGGGAACTAGTATAATCCATACCACCATTGGGACCTCACTCTCTCTACCCTACCCTTGCTTCTCCTATTCATATTTGAAATTTGAATGGTTCACTCCTCCCTAGGTGAAAGAATATGGTTCCATATAATGTGATAGTTGGGGTGATTGTTGAGCTTCTTCCCCATTCACCACTTTCACTCATGGAATCTGTGACATTGGAATAAGTTCGGGACATGTTAACTCAGCGTCCTATTTCAAGACACAGTGGACTCAATGCACAGATAATGAAAGAACCCGTAAAGGGAATATTTTCATCTCATTGATAGGTTTCACAATAGACTCAGGAGCCACTTTCATGAAATAGTAGACTCAATGCATAGATAAAGAGAGAACCCAGAAATTGGAAGGGTTCATCACATTGATAAGCAGAACAATAGACCCAACTGCATATTTTATGAAACAATAGAATAAATTAATATATATAGATAGAAACCATAAAGTGTAATTTTTCAGCACATTTATTGTAAGTTGAGTTATTTACATCCCTCTCTATTTTGAAAAAAGCACAATGAAATTGTTCCTAGTTGTCTTATAAGAAGAAGGCTCTAGTGCATGTATTAAGTTGTATAAAGTTTATGGGATGATTCACACACACCTATGCATGAACACTTTTATGCATTAACAACCAATACACATTCAGGTTTTCATATGATAATTTATATGTATAGTGAGTTGGAAGAATAACTACACACATTTAAGTTCATTAATTGAGAAGGTAGTGTTCATTTTATTGACATACTATGGATTGTGTGTGTGTGTGTGTGTCAATATGAATTCCCCTAAACTTGTTATTACTTAATATTTGATGATATTAATTAAAACAACATTGTGTATGTGCATACAAGGTGTGTGTACAAAGAAACATAAAATTGGAAAATGTGGTGTATTAAATTTTGGTATGAAGATAGTGATTAATCTCAAGAATATGTTATTATATAATCACATAAATAATCAGGAAGAGAGTCTGAGTTATATGTAAAAAAATTGAATGTTCAAGTAAGAAGTTATATGAAATAATTCATTTTTGAAAGTGTGAAGGTGATTAAAGTGAGAATAATATTTGTGTGTATGTGCAAGCATTGTGTTCTAGCACAAAGAAGGTAAAAATAATATATATTTTAGTGCATTTTTTATTGTACAAAGAATACATAAAAATATTGGGGATAATTACATGAATTAAATATATTTATGTGATGATGAGAATTACATACATGGAGAACACAATATATTGTTGTGTGTAATAATTGAGTTGAGATGAAGAAATATTTATCAGTGAAGAATAGAAGAAGGCCATTTTTATCTCATTGAGGTATCTTCTATTTTTCATTCTGATATTTCAGTGAGGTGAATTGGAAGTGATAAATTCTAGTATTTTAGAATAGATTATTGAACTGCCTTATATTGAGTTTTGTTGATTATATTCCATTGGATTTCATGATTTTTAGTTGGTGTGAGAATGCAAAAAAAAATACTTTATTTTACTGGTTAGAATAGGGGGATTGGTTTTTGTGTTGTAGTGTCTGCTTTATGTTCTTTTGATATTTCTCATTGTGTTAAGTGTTTTAATTGTTGAATAGTGGTTGGATGATAGTCAAACAAACTGGTGGGATGTCAATAAAATTCAGAAAATGATCATACCTACCCACCTTGGTTTTTTTGGTGATACCTGACCAACCCAATTTTAATTATGGATTGATTTATGGTGAAGAATATGTGTCTCAGACCATCCTTGACACGTCATGGAAACAGTAACCTATCTTAGGGGTGACCCCATAAAAATTGTGGGTTGTTCTGTGTTTACTTTAGGTCCTTCATGTAGTATAATTCTTCTTGTAAATAGGGAAAATCCATTCACTCCAACATGTGCAAAGGTTCAAATTAAAAAGGGGTATGTGGGACGAAAATAAATATTAGAAAAATGTGTGTACACTTATTCACCACCTCTTAGTGTACCTAAAATATCCAATGGACACTTCAATGAGTAATGTTGAGAGTATCTACGAAACTCATGATTGTACTATTAGATTAAGGTCACAAGTCACCAATTATACAAACTAATATGACGACATAAATTGGTACTATAGAACATGAGAACTCTGCATTGTTGGTTTCATGTAATAAAGTACATGTCATACTATTATTTCCAGTTTCCTATGTATCCTAAAGATTCACATCTTACAAAACTAGATTATAGAAAATATACAAATTTTCAATCCTTTCTGGAGTAGTATGTAGATTTTTTGAGTTTTATAAAACATCATCATATCCCTTAAATTTTATCATAACAACTAGAAAAACTGGAAAATCAATGTTAGTCTTTGCCTTCTCTTCATCAAACTGATCTAGAAAAACATCTTGCTTCCCCTTTAATTTTTTTTCATGTTTTAACTAAGAAACATTCATTGTTACTTTAGTTCCTTATGAACTCTCTACATCCACCTTTTTTATTTGTGATTATTTTATGTTTTCTGATTTGAACCATTAGTCATCATGAATTTCTATATCATCCACTTATTTTAACATCCAAAGGTCACCTACATTATCTTCCCAGCCAGAACACTTCACCTGAGTCTATTTTAGCACAAGGATTGCAGAAGCATCCATGATTACATTTTTTCCATTTATATGGCCAATGGTAGAAACACACAAAGTTCCAAGATGGCGTGTTAGGCTTCTAAATGGTGGAAGACAAGTTGTTTGGGGAAAATTTTGAGATTCTGATATCCATGCCTTCTATCGAATGGAGAAAAATTCCTCCCAAATGGAAATGTTGGTAAACCATAAATAATCCTTTCAATACCACTTTTATTACGATTATATAAATGTTCTAACATTACAATATGGTTTCATATAGGAAAACAATATCATGGAAACTTTAGTGATGTGATGCTGAAGCATATGAACTGATCGTGGGTTTTCAAGCCCATGACAAATTCCATCATCCACTTCTGATATTTCAAGAAGGGATCAATGATTTTTTACTCTCCATATTTGTGGGAATTTCTCAAAAACTAAATAATCCTCCACGTGTCTTTTAGACCCACTATTTTCAACCAGGATTAAATTGCTTCGATAGTCCCCTCTTTGTTTTCTCTTCCACAATCAATGTAATTTCTAACTCACCACTGAGGGGGAAACGAGATCCTCATTTAAATCAAAAAGTGGAGAGGTATATCCAAGTTATAGGGGAAGTGGATTTTCCATGGGGTATAGGAATAATTTTCCTGGGATAAAGGGGGATAATTTTTATCAATAGGTTTAGATACCTTTTGAATAAGAGTGGTTTCTATCTCCCTAGATGGGTAGGTACCCCCACTATGATGAGAACCAAGATGTGCTACGACACTATTATTGAATATATGTTCTAAATATAGATGAAATGATTTAAGTGACACATATTATATAAGCAATAAGGTGTGTACAATAATATGAATTTTAAACACTACTAAAAAAATGGTCAAGGGATGTGCCACCATATATCAGTGCTAAGCAATAACCACTAATAAAGGGTAACCTTTTTCAGCACTAAAAAGCGCTGATCAAAAGTCCCTTTATCATAGCTAAAAAGTTAGCGCTGATATAGGAAGAATTTATCAGTGCTTTTTTAGCGCTGATAAAGAGGACCATTATCAGTTCTAAAAAAGTGCTGACGAAACTGTAGTCCATTTTTTTATAAATTCAGTCGCATAGTTCCCTTGTTTCATCGTGACCTAAAGCTCTCGCTACACTAGAACCATGTGACTCCCCTCTAGTGCCCGCTGAGATTCATGATGCCAAACCTCTGCTACCCTTGAGCTTCCCGTTGTCGGACCTCCGCCACCCACTGTGCTTCGTTTTGCCTTACCTCTTCTAACCTCGAGCATTGCTTTTCCGGACCTCCGCCACCCGCTATGCTTCGAGTATCTGTACCTCTTCCTCCCTCGAGCTTTGTGTTTCCAGTCCTCCACCGCCCACTATTCTTCATGTGCCGGACCTCCTCCACCCTTCGATCATCGCATTGCACGATCTAAAAAATCTATGAACTCCCTTGTAGTGGCTTATCATTTGATGAATGGTTTATTTGGCCCAATGACATGATTTTACATAACAATGATCCAACTGTGATCACCCCCCCCCCCCCAAAACCACAAATTTTTTTCCAAAATTCACTCAAAACATCTTTTGATAATCTCCAAATATAAGGAGACCAAAAAAAGTTATAGATATACCTAAAATAAGTTAATGATGTGTTTAAGGCATGTTTTGAAAATCATTTTTTGATTTTTGGATTTTAAAATTGATGATTGTGAGGAATAAATTGCTTTATGTTTGGTAGTTGGTACATGGGAGAACATATATTTGTGAGTAATCAAAAGGGTTCTACTCTAGTTAGCCTTGAGGTGATCACATGTGTCTATTTTTGATGTCCCCAAGAGGACACGTTTATATTGATTGTTTGGTCACATAACCTGGTGGTGTTCCGTGAGTGAGTCAATTTCCATTAGAACCTATTGGTCAGATATCATCCTACGTTTCGCTAATTAAAATTATTTTTTTCCCATAATTATTTTAATGGATTATTTTTTGATTATGAGTTACTCCCATTGGTTACCTTTGTTATTTAAATTTTCTATAGTTTAGTTTATATTTAAATATGATTATTTATTTTTTCTTTTATCATTACTCCATTATTCTTTGATTTTCTATTAGTAATTTTTTTAATATAAATCAAAATGTGGAATCTTTGGGGAATGTTTTACATTTGTTGATTTAATTTAAAAGGGATTTCTTATTATGTGTGTTTTTATTGTTATAAAAGTAGATTTTTTTAGGAAAATAGAATTCCTTGTGAATTTTTTCATTTATAAAAAATGTAATATATATTTTAAAAAATGGTTGACCACAATGATTTGTTTTTTCATAGATTGAATGCAATTTTTTAAAAGATGGAGTATATCCTTGAGTGAGAGAAAAACATGTTTTCATTGATAGAAGTGTTGTTGTAGTTCAATGAGTGAGCAGAGAAAACGATATAAAATTTTTCAGTCTCTTGATATCCCATGATATTAAATGGGAATCAATCCTTATTTAGTTCTTTAACATGGTGCGGTAAGTGATCGACATCTGAAAGAGGGAGCCTTATCAGTTTAAGGATAAATTCATTTCAATGTTATATATCATACAATAGGGACATGAACCATGTTTCTTAACTTCATGCAATGAGAAAATTGGACACACATTTTAATATCTTGTGATTAGGATTATGATAATGTATTATAAGGTTTAATATATATTACCAAAATTTCACACGGTTTCATATCATAAAACTAGAACATATAGTTAGGGTGAGGTGAATTTTCCATCCACAAAGTCCCTACACCATGACAAATATGGGTAGAGGTTGAAAATTGTTTATTTTCATGATTAATGGAAAAAAGGGTGTGTGTCCCATATTTTTTGGCGTGTCATGTAAGAATAATGACCTGATGTGAGAAGGGGCTTGTAGCGGCTCAACACGACACGATACAACATATAACTCGGATGTTGGATTTTTAGGTCAAATCCATATATCTCATAATAAAGGGATGGTTTAATCATTTAAAATATCTCTTGTGATACCTAGTATTGGTGGAAAGATTGATATTCTCATCATCAATGGCGATCATTGAGTTTACACTATCAGCATGAAGTTTATGAAAAATTAAAGGTCCATCAAACATGGATTCCAGTTTCACTAGATTCCTCCTTGGTATCATCGATTCCCTTAGATCCAACACAATGTCACCATTATGTAAGGAATAAAGGATAATGTTTTTCTTTTAGGACAACACCACCTGGTTTGGTTTCATTTCTAGGTCATCCAATGCTTGAACCCTATTTTCTTCGAGGGGTTCCCCCCTTCATTCCATCACGCTATCTAAGTCACTTTTTCTGGTAGTGCACTTGTATGGAATGATGCCTAGACCACCATGAATTCTAGCCTTACCACCGCTACCTCAATATCTGTCCTTCTCCCTCACTGGGGTTACTGACTGCTTCTCTGTAGTGTCCAAGCCCCTTCCTAGCAGTGTTTGTTCTGTCTCCCATGGCTCTGAGCCTGTCATCCCGCTCCAAATACTTATTGATCTAGAGAGAACTTGTAACACCTGAGACTTTTAGGAGAAATTTTTTGTTTTTATAAGTCATCAAAGGAATATTTCACTACACACAACACAAGCTTGGCTAGCTTTACACACAAACGCAGCCTTCCTCGATAGCTTGCGTCATACGCAATACTGAGTTTCACTAAACAACGATATGCAATTAAAATATTATTAAAACTAGCCGTTATGAATAGTAATAACCACTTTTTGAAATTTTGTAATTTTTATTTTTCAAAATGGACTTCATTTTTGGATTTGGAATATCAAAACTAGCTTAGGGTGAAATTTTGGTACTTTTCAGATAACATTCATATTCTGATGAATAGTGAAAATTACTAAATTTTAATTAAAAACAACTTTATTAATCAAAATAATTAATAGTGATAAATTATTAATTTGAGTGGTTTTAAAGTATATTTAGAATATATTTTTACAATTTAATACAATGTTGTTCATTGGATGTAATTTGACATTTAAACCAAACATAAACAAGTGTCAATCTTTTGATAGTTATTATCTCTTAAAAACACGCTATTTGTTTTGACAACGAGAATTAATATTTAAATTAGTTAATGTATCTGGTATGTTTTGAATTTGGTAAAATAGGCATTATTTTTGAATTCATAATATCAAATATAGCTTAGGCCTAATTTTTGGTATTTTTATGGAAACTTTCATTTTTTGATGAATAGAGAAACCACTAAGTGGAAGTTAAAAAAACTGATTTTTTCATAAAACTTAATTTTACCGCTTCTGGGAGTAGAATTTCGAAAATCCGAGAGACACGGTTAATATCAAGGACTAAAATGTGGTTCTATGAGATGAAAATATTTTTTGGTGAATAGTAACATTTTACTTTTTTTAACAAGGTTAAAAGTAAATAGAGTAATTAAGGGTAAAAAGTGTTATTAGTATTACCCTAACACATGCCCAAATTCTATTGTATAAGTTTAATTCGACCAAAAACAACCTTAGGAATAATATATGACCATTTAGGCCCACTTGGATTAGATTATGACATTTATTATCAAATTACTTAAAGAAGGGTTAAACTAGTTATAATCACAGTTTAATAAATAAATCATTTTTAATATAGATATATACAAAAGATAAATTCGACTATAAATATTCATTAGAAAGATAAAAAGTTTTCCAACATAATGGTATTTTATTTGTAATTTTTAGACTTAATATAATTTAATTTATTTATGATACAATGATGATGCAGTAATTATCTTATTAATGAAATATTGACATAATTGATGTTACAAATACCCAAATAAATGTAATTTGAGACTTTTTATGAATTACAATAATTTTCTATGTTAATATGTCATGATAGTATTGATTTAATTAAAATTTTTCGAACTAATCATTCTGTTATGATTTTCACAAAAATCAATTACCAAATTGTGTCAGAATTGACCTAAAATAGTTTTTATGAAAATTATTATATTATTAATTGTTATTATATTCAAAAAATTATAAGGATCGGACACGATACTTATATCATTATAGGTGTATAATTAATGGACAAATTGGGGGTTTCTTGGATGTATATGGTATGTTTATTAAATATATAATATAAAAATACAAAGTGACATGGTAAATGTCAATCTAATTAACTAAGAGTTAAAACTAAAAGATAAGGTTACTATAATAACCTAAACTTGTCTAAATTCTATTGGATGAGAGGATTTAGACCTATATACACCTTATCTTCGTAATATATCAATTTGGAGCTATTAAAACCCGAATTTGACTTTATAATAAAATAATATTTTTAGTTATTCCAAAGGTGCCCCTCTCCTCCCTTATAAAAGAGCACCTCCTCCCTCTCCTCCTCAGACGAATTTGAGCCTTCATGCTCGGCCAACCCCTTCCCATTTTACTTCCCCACTTCCCTAGAAACATCCTAGAGGTCCTGGTATTCCTTAAAGAACAATTTTAGTTCCCTAAAAGGAGGTCTCTAAGAGGCGCCTCATAGAAGAGGTAATGTCCGTTACCAATTCATTCAACTATATTTCTTCTTCTACTTATTCTTATTTTGTTGTTTCATTATAAAGTAATAACATCAGTATCACTCATATAATGATATGTTATTATAAGTATGAAACAACCCTATTTCACCATCTATCCATCCTAAGGAAAACGAAATCACCGCGCGTTCGTACGTACGGAATACCGTCTCCACGCTGTGGTGTAATCTATTTTCCACCACCACCTTACTTGGATGGGTATAACGGTGTAAATAATAACTATATATGATTATTGTAAAGTTATATTGATTCTGAAATAGTATACATACACTCCATTACAATTTCACGATCCTGGAAACGATATCATCGCTCGTGCGTACGTACGGAATACCGTCTCCACGATGTGATGTGACTCGTTCTACATGATCTTCATTGCATAATGATTATATAAATGAATTGAATGAATTAATATTATATATATTACACTAATAAAATTCTGTAAATGGGGTATCTAGAACCTAAAAAGAAAAATAATAATTTATTCGACAAAACACGCATAAGAATAAAAAGTAATAAACACCCGAATAACAAGTAGTAATGAAATATTACCAATAAGTAGCCTAGAATATGACCATATATGATATCATAAAAATATGTATGATTCTGGAATAATTCAATAACATTATTTAAATCATTATACAGGAGTTTTGGACACTTACGAAGAAAATCAGACCTAAGGTAAGGGAAAATATCACAATCTCATTTTATCCGAGATTGTTTATACATTGGTATTTACTGGGGTGTATTTTATCATCCACATCCATGTTTCGTCACTATGTAATATTGTTTCCATCCACCTACAGTTTTTTAAATCCAATTTTACCCTTCGGTGAGTTTTTAGTAAAATATATGAAAGCAATCTTTTGTCGTTTTTCGTACGAGGTACTTTTTGACTTTTCTGACAAAAGTACAGGAAGAATGTTGTTTTTAACTTATACGACATGAATGGATTTTTAAAACAATATTTCCAAGAATCTTCCTTTACAAGTTTTCAAGTTTATTTTTAATCAACATATTTTAGTTTAAAATTGTATGACATGTTAAGAAAGGAAACTGTTTTTGAAGTAAAAATGATATTTTCCTCAAGAATGGAGTTCAAGTGTTTTTTTTTCAAAATTATTCTCCATCTAAGATAATATAGGGTTCTCTTTATATCCATATTATTACATTGATTAGATTATGTTGTGATTTAATTATTTTTATGAATTCCTTTATCTTATATGAATTGTTTTATGATGTCATGTTGTTTAAGATTCCCATTTTTATTACATGGGTTATGCCATGATGTACGGTTTATGATTTTCTGGAACACATAAGAATGGTATCATTATGAGATGGGTGGGACCTATATCTCCCTTCAATGAATTGGGTAATGATTTTATATCTCATGAGATAGACTTGGCTGGAACGGCAGGTTAAACCGGTTCAGTGAAACAGGACTAAAACGAGGAGTGAACTCGGTTCAGAAATGGACTTTTTCCACTAAGATAGTCTTGGAAATGAGTCTTGACTACTATGAAATGATTTTCTATGATTATGTGTGTATTCCACAAAGTTTAATGTTTTAAGTTATGATTATTCGGATTACATTTCACTACTATGATTTATCCCATGTTATGAAATTATGATCTCTTTTGCAGGTTAAGATTTCCAAAAGTTGTGTTCTCATGTATATGATGTGATTGATATTTATTTTGTTTACACATAATATGAATTTGATCGCACCTTTTTGTATGTTTTATTTCCCCTGGTTAGGATGACGGTTATTAAGTAGGATATGCCAAAAGGGACTCACGATATGATGAAATAAATGGGAGGCAAAGTAGATGTTTTATGAACCAGTTGTTTATATTTCCTAGTTCCTAAAGACTCTATAACTAAAGGGTCCTTTCCTGGTTTTGTTATATGTTGTAATAAGTGTGCTTCAATTCTGATGTAATAACAATGTATGTAAAGTATGGGTCGTTATAGTTGGTATCAGAGGAATGTTATAGTCAATCTTTGGAAACTAGGATGTGAAAGTCTTAGTAAGAACCCTAAGGATTTTTATAAGCATAGAACACAATCTTAGTGTTTTATAAATGGCCATGAATAACCTACGATAAGACCTTAAGTGTGAAATTTTATTCTTGATTATGTGGTTTTCCTATTATAATTAGTGTTGCTCACACTATTTTTCTTAGTTTTAGTCAATGGCTTGAACCCGAAGAAACCGTGTTAATGCGGAATGCGACGGGCAATGCAATGATTGTCCCCCTGAGAAACCAAACGTTATGGAGCTGGAATGCAAAATATTGTAGCCATGCTCACAAAACTTTCTGAAGATATGAATCATGCAGGACTTCAAAACGAGCAAAGGAAGGAGAAACATTCTATTGAATCCTTCATGAGGCAATGTCCTCCTTCATTCAGCGAGTCTACTAATCCATTAGTTGCTGAAAAATGGATTAGTACTACTAAAAAGATATTTTTAGTTCTTCAATGTTCTGAACATGTTAAAGTCATCCTAGGAGTGTATCGTTTGGAAGGAGATGCTGATCAATGGTGGAAACTTATTAAGAATACGAGGCAAAGGGATGAAATTGAGTCCATGGAATGGGAAAAGTTAAAAAACTTATTTTTCAATAAGTACTTCTCTCGTATTCTCCGAACAAAGATGGAGAAAGAGTTTCTTGAACTGAAGAAAAAGGATGATGAATCTGTTGGTAGCTATGAAGAAAATTTTACAAGATTTGCAAGATACGCTTCTAGAATTATTATCCAACATGAGAGTAAGATCGATCGATTATTTAGTGGCTTAAAACCAAGTCTTTGAGGGGCCTTAGCCATAAGGGACTTCAATAGCTATGAGGAAATCGTTCGATGTTCTCTCAAAGTTGAGATGGATATTGGAGTAATCCATCAGTCATATAGGTTTGATAAGAAGAGGAAAATGGAATTCAAAGGAATATCTAAAGAGAACACTGAAAAGAAGATGAGCTTTACCTTATTCTCAAACTGTGGAAAGAAACATGTAGGGAGTTGTCTTAAAGGGACAAGTAAATGTTTCAAATGTGGAAAGGAAGGTCATTGGGAATTTGAATGCCACAATGATGGGAAGAAGATGTATAATGATGCACAAAAAGGAAGGGATACACAGAATGAACCTACTTCACTTCAATGTTTCAAGTGAAAGGAGATGGGGCATTATGCCAATAAATGCCCAAATCCAAGGGATGATGATGATGGTCGACATCAAAAAACTCTTAAGTCTAAAGACAAAGGAAAGTCACAAGCAATTTCTATCAGTGATGTGGAGTATGATAACGATGTGTTGAAAGGTACACTTACCATCCACTCTAAATTAGCAAATCTTTTATTCGATTCTGGATCCACCCACTCTTTTATTTCTGAATAATTTCTAAGGGTATCACCGTATTACCTCAACAATTAGATGTTGAGTTGTCTGTGACAACTCCTAATGGCACAACAGTCGCATCAGATGTTTATAAATCTTCCCCGATTCAAGTTTTTGGGAATGTGCTTCCTGCAAATCTTGTGATCCATCCTATAGTGGAATTTGAGGTGATTCTTGGCATGTATTGACGTTCTTTATATGGATCTCATATCAATTGCCAAAGAAGGGAAGTCATATTTCATATTTCACATCAATCTATGATCGTCTATCGATGCATGGATGAACATAACCTTCCAGTGGAAATTTATTCCATCTTATGGGTCTTGATTCCACTAAATGAAGGTTATTTATCTCAAATGGTTGGTGAGAAACTCACGATTAAGAATATTCCCATTGTACGGGAGTTTGATGATGTCTTTCCGTAGGAATATCCATGTCTTCCACGAAATCATGAAGTTGAGTTTTCAATAGAAATCGTACCAGGTTCTTTAACTATTTCAAAGACACCTTATAGAATGGCCCCAATTGAGTTACAGGAATTGAAGAAGAAACTCCAAGAGAATCTTGATATGGGATTCATACGCCCTAGTGCGTCACCATGGGGAGCACCTGTTCTATTTTTTAAGAAGAAAGATGGTTCAATGAGACTCTGCATTGATTATTGAGAACATAAAAAGATCTCTATCAAGAAAAAATATCCTCTCCCACGCATTGATGACTTATTTGACCAACTAAGTGGAGCTCAATACTTTTCCAAGTTTTATCTTTGTTCAGGGTATCATCAATTAAGGTTCAAAAGGGAGGATATACCAAAGAAGACTTTCCGTACATGGTATGGACACTATGAATTTATAGTGATGCCTTTTACTCTTACTTATTCCACTTCTATCTTCATGGATCTGATGAATAGAGTCATTAGAGACTATCTTGATCAATTTGTGGTAGTCTTTATAGACGATATTCATGTCTATTCAAAGAGTAAGGATGAACATGAAGATCACTTGAGAATTATATTGAAGACCCTGAGAATGGAGAGGCTTTATTCCAAATTTACCAAGTGTGAATTTTGGCTTAAAAATGTTTCATTTTGTGTCACATAATCTCATAAGAGGGGATATTTGTGGATCCAGCAAAAACAGAGGTTATCGAAAGATGGTCGAGACCAACAACAGTAACTGAGATCCTAATTTTTCATGGTTTGGCTGGATATTATCGGCATTTTGTGAAAAAATTTTCAAGATTATTTAATCCACTCAATAGGTTGACTCGGAAAGGAGTAAAGTTTGTTTGGACGGAGGAATGTGAAGAGAATTTCAAGGAGATGAAAAGAAGGTTATCCAGTGCACCAGTGCTCACACTGCCTTGTAGTGGAGAAAGGTTTGTGATCTACAGTGATGCATCCAAGAAAGAATTGGGGTGTGTTCTTATGAAAAATGAAATGGTGATAGCTTATGCCTCACGACAGTTGAAAATCCATTAGAAAAATTTCCCAACTCATGATTTGGAGTTAGCTGCGGTAACATTTGCATTAAAGATTTGGAGGCGTTATCTTTATGGAGAAAGGTGTGACATTTATACTGATCATAAAAGTTTAATGTATATTTTCACAAAAAAGGAGATGAATATGCTCAAAAGAAGATGGTTAGAGGTGATTAAGTATTATGACTGCTCAATTCATTACCACCATGGGAAAGCAAACAAGGTGGAAGATGCATTAAGTCGACAAGACCATGCCAGTTTATCCATGATGAGGATCACAGAAGACCAAATATTTATGGATTTACAAAGGATGGATCTTGGAATTATAATGGAAGGGGGCAAATCGTATCTTTATCAAATGAATGTTCACCCATCTATACATGTAAAGATTAAAGAGGCGCAGAAAGAATATGTAGAGTTACAAAAGAAGGTGAGAAATATTCCTAAATTCAACCTTGATTGTGATGGGATAATAATATTCAGAAATCAGGTTTGTGTTCCTCCCATCCCTGAATTAAAGAAGGAGCTGCTGGATGAGGATCATAGTTCTTCGTTATCTATTCATCCTAGAAGCACGAAGATGTATAGGGACCTGAAAGAGTACTTCTAGTGGGATTGCATGAAAAGAGATGTTGCTGAATATGTCTCTCGATTCTTGGTTTGTCAGCAAGTTAAAGCTGAGAGACAGAAGTCTAAGGGGATGTTACAACCATTACCCATACCGGAATGGAAATGGGAAAACATCACTATGGACATTGTCACAGGATTTCCTAAAACATCCAAAGGCAATAATGCTATCTGGGTCATAGTTGATCGTCTTACAAAGTCGGCACACTTCATTGCTATTAGAGAGGATTTCTCTCTGGATCAGCTGGCCAAGATATATGTAAATGAAGTGGTAAGATTGCATGGAGTACCACTTTCTATTATATCTGACCAGGATCCTAGATTTACCTCAAAGTTCTGGCGAAGTCTTCAACATACTTTGGATACAGAGTTGAGTTTCAGCACTACTTATCATCCTCAGACAGACAATTAGTCTGAGATAACAATTCAAACTCTATAAGATATGTTGAGAGCTTGCTCTATGGATTTCAACGGTGGTTGGGATCAACACCTACCTTTGGTGGAATTTTCTTATAATAATATCTTTCACTAAAGTATTCAGATGCCTCCTTATGAAGCCCTCTATAGAAAGCAATGCAGGACTCTAACTTGCTGGGATGAAGTTAGGGAAAGAAAGCTATTAGGACATGATCTTGATGATGAGATTCAGAAAAGTTCTGATCTATTCAACAACACATAAGAGCAGCTCAGAGTCGGCAGAAAAGTTATGCCAACAACCGAAGAAAAGACCTAGAGTTTGAAGTGGGTGATAAAGTGTTCTTACGAATATCTACCTGGAAGAGGGTCATGAGATTTGGAAAGAAGGGGAAGTTGAGCCCTAGATATATCAGTCCTTTTGAAATAATGGATCGTGTTGGAATGGTTGCTTACCTATTGGCGCTTCCACCGAATCACTCTCAAGATCACGATGTCTTCCATGTATCTCTCCTGAGAAAGTACATACCTGATTCTTCACATGTACTCAGCTCAGAAGTTGTACCGTTGGAGCAAGATCTTTCTTATGAAGAACAGCTGATAGAGATTCTGGATCGTAGTGAAAAAGTCCTAAGGAACAAGACCACTCGCTTGGTGAATGTTTAATGGAGGAACCACCAATTAGAAGAAGATACATGGGATCTTGAGCATATGATGAGGGAGATGTATCCTCATATTTTTGTTACAATGTGATGAATTTCGAGGGTGAAATTCATTTTAAGGGGGGTAGAATGTAACACCCGGGACTTTTATGAGAAATATTTTGTTTTTATAAATCATCAAAGGAATATTTCACTACACGCACCACTAGTCTGGCTTGCTTTACACACAACCGCGACATTCCTCGATAGCCTGCGTCAAACGCAATACTGAGTTTCACTAAACAATGATATGCTATTAAAATATTATTAAAACTATCCGTTATGAATAATAATTGACACTTTTTGAAATTTTGAAATTTTTATTTTTCAAAATGGACTTCATTTTTGGAATTGGAATATCTAAATTAGATTAGGGTGAAATTTTGGTACTTTTCAGATAACTTTCATATTCTGATGAATAGTGAAAATTACTAAATTTTAATTAAAATCAACATTTTTTAATCGAAATAATGAATAGTGATAAATTATTAATTTGAGTGGTTTTAAAGTATATTTAGAATATATTTTTACAATTTAATACAATGTTGTTCATTGGATGTAATTTCATTTTTAAACCAGACATAAACAAGTGTCAATCTTTTGATAGTTATTATCTCTTAAAAACATGCTATTTGTATTGATGACGTAAATTAATTTTTAAATTAGTTAATGTAACAGATATGTTTTGAATTTGGTAAAATATACATCAATTTTGAATTCATAATATCAAATATAGCTTAGGCCTAATTTTTGGTATTTTTCGGGAAACATTCATTTTTTGATGAATAGTGAAACCACTTAGTGGTAGTTAAAAAAACCGAATTTTTCATAAAACATAATTTTACCACTACTGTAAGTAGAATTTAAAAAATCCGAGAAATGCAGTTAATATCAAGGACTAAAATGTGGTTCAATGAGATGAAAATAATTTTTGATGAATAGTAATGTTTTACTTTTTTTACCACGGTTAAAAGTAAATAGGGTAATTAAGGGTAAAAAGTGTTATTATTATTACCCTAACAGATGTCCAAATTCTATTGGATAAGTTAATTCGACCAAAAAAAACTTTATGAATAAATTATGACCATTTAGGCCCATTTGGATTAGATTAGGTTATTTATTATCAATTTACTTAAAGAAGGGATAAAATAGTTAAAATCAAAGTTTAATAAATAAATCCTTTTTAATATAGGGTTATACATAAGATAAATTCGACTATAAATATTCATTAGAAAGATAAAAATATTTCCAACATAATGGTAGTTTATTTGTAATTTTTAGAATTAAAATATTTTAATTTATTGATGATACAATGATGATGTAGTAATTATCTTATTAATGAAATATTGACATAATTGATGTTAAAAATACCCAAAGAAATGTAATTTGAGACTTTTTATGAATTCCAAAAATTTTCTATGTTAATATTACATGATAATATTGATATAATTAATTTTTTTCGAACTAATAATTCTGTTATGATTTTCACAAAAATCAATTACAAAATAGTGTCAAAATTGACATAAAATAGTTTTTAAAACAAATATTATATTATTAATTGTTATTATATTCCTAAAAATCTAAGGATCTACCAATATACTTATATAATGATAGGTGGATCATTAATGGACCACTTGGAGGTCGCTTGGATGTATATGGTATGTTTATTAACTATATAATATAAACATAAAATGTGACATGGTAAATGTCAATCTAATTAACTAAGAGTTAAAACAAAAAGATAATATTAATATAATGACCTAAACTTGTCTAAATTCTATTTTATGAGATTATTTCGACCCATACCCACCTTATCTTCTGAATATATCAATTTGGAGCTATTAAAAACCTAATTTTACTTTATAATAAAATTATATTTTTAGTTAATCCAAAGGTGCCCCTCTCCTCCCTTATAAAAGAGAACCTCCTCCCCCTCCGCCTCACACCAATTTGAGCCTTCATGCTCGGACAAACCCTTCCCATTTCACTTAACCACTTCCCTATAAATATCCTAGAGGTCGTGGTTTTCTTCAAAGACCAATTTTAGTGCCCTACAAGGAGGTGTCTAAGAGGCGCTTCAAAGAAGAGGTAATGTCCGTTACCAATTCTTTCAACTCTATTTCTTCTTTTACTTCTTATTATTTAGTTGTTTCATTATAAAGTAATAACATAAGTATCACTCATATAATGATATGTTATTATAGGTATGAAACAACCCTATTTCACCATCTATCCATCCTACGGAAAACGAAATCACCGCGCGTGCGTACGTACGGAATACCGTCTCCACCCCGTGGTGTAATCTATTTTCCCCCACCACCTACTTGGATGGTTATAATGATGTAAATAATAACAATATATAATTATTGTAAAGTTATATTAATTCTGAAATAGTATACATACACTCCATTACAATTTCAAGATCATGGGAATGATATCATCGCTCGTGCGTACATACGGAATACCGTCTCCACGATGTGATGTGACTCGTTCTACATGATCTTCATCACATAATGATTATATAAATGAATTGAATGAATGAATATGATATATATTACACTAATAACATTCTGGAAATGAGGTATCTATAACCTAAAAAGAAAAATAAGAATTTATTCTACAAAACACGCCTAAGAAAAAAAAGTAATAAACACCCGAATAACAAGTAGTAATGGAATATTACCAATAAGAAGATAAGAATATGACCATATATGTAACACCCGAGACTTTTATGTGAAATATTTTGTTTTTATATTATATAAATCATCAACGGAATCTTTCACTACACACAAAACTAGCTTGTCTTTCTTTACACGCAACCACGTCCTTCCTCGATAGCTTGTGTTGTACGCAATACCGAGTTTCACTAAACAATGATATGCTATTAAAATATTATTAAAACTAGCGGTTATGAATGGTAATAACCCATTTTTGAAATTTTATAAATTTTATTTTTCAAAATGGAATTCATTTTTGAACTCAGAATATCAAAATTAGCCTAGGCTGAAATTTTGGTATTTTTCTGTAAACTTTCAATTTTTGATGAATAGTGAAACTACTAAGTGGCTGTTAAAAAAAACTGAATTTTTCATAAAACATAATTTTACCGCTTCTGTGAGTGGAATTTCGAAAATCCTAGAGACACGATTGATGTCAGTAAGTAAAATGTGGTTTAATGAGATGAAAATAATTTTTTGGTGAATAGTAACTTTTTACTTTTTTTTACCACAGTTAAAAGTAAATAGGGTAATTAAGGGTAAAAATGATATTATTATTACCCTAACACATGTCCTAATTCTATTGGACAAGTTTAATTCGACCAAAAACAAACTTTGGAATAAAATATGACCATTTAGGCCCACTTGGATTAGATTAGGACATTTATTATTAATTTATTTAAAGAAGGGTTAAAATACTTAAAATCAAAGTTTAATAAGTAAATCATTTTTAATATGGGGTTATACATAAGATAAATTCGAATATAAATATTCATTAGAATGATAAAAATATTTCATACATAATCGTATTTTATTTGTAATTTTTAGACATTAAATAATTTAATTATGACACAACGATGATGCAGTAATTATCTTATTAATGAAATATTGACATAATTGATTTTATAAATACCCAAATAAATATAATTTGAGACTTTTTATGAATTCAACTAATTTTATAGGTTAATATGACATGTTAGTATTGATTTAAATAACTTTTTTCGAACTTATCATTCTGTTATGATTTTCACAAAAATCAATTACTAAATAGTGTCAAAATTGACATAAAATAGTTTTTAAAACAAATATTATATAATTAATTGTTATTTTATTCCTAAAAATCTAAGGTTCGGCCAAATGACGTAGATAAGGTTATATATATTAATAATAAACAACTTGGGGTTCGTTTGTCTTGATATAGTAAGTTTATTAACCTTATAGTATAAGAACACAAGAAGACATGGTAAAAGTAAAATTATTTAACTGATAAGGTTAAAATAGGAACCTAAACTACTCTAAATTCTATTGGATGAGAGGAATTCGACCCATCCCCACCTTAGCCTAGAAATAAATCAATTTGGAGCTATTTAAAACCGAACTTGACTTTATAATAAAGTAATATTTTTAGTTATTCCAAAGTTGCCCCTCTCATCCCTTATAAAAGGGCACCTGCTCCCTCTCTTCCTCACACCACTTTGAGCCTTCTTGCTCAGACAACCCCTGCCAATTTCTTCTCTCCACTTCCCTAGAAACATCCTAGAGGTTCTGGTCTTCTTAAAAGACCCATTTTAGTGCCCTAAAAGGAGGTCTCAAAGAAGCACTTCAAAGAAGAGGTAATGTCTGTTACCGATTCTTTCATCTTTATTTCTTCTTCCACTTAATCTTCTTTAGTTGTTTCATTATTAAGTAATAACATCAGTATCAATCATATACTGATTTTTTATTATAAGTATGAAACAACCCTATTTCACCATCTATCCATCCTACGGAAAAATAAATCACCGTGCGTGCGTACGTACGGAATACCGTCTCCACGCCGTGGTGTAATCTATTTTCCACCACCACCATACTTGGATGGGTATAATGGTGTAAATAATGACTATATATGACTATTATAAAGTGATATTGATTCTGAAATAGTATTCATACACTCCAATACAATTGCACGATCATAGGAATGATATTATCACTCGGGCATACGTACAGAATACCGTCTCCACGATGTGATGTGACTCGTTCTACATGATCTTCATTTCATAATTATTATATAAATTAATTGAATGAATGAATATGATATATATTACACTAATACTATTCTGGAAATGAGGTATCTATAACCTAAAGAGAAGAATAAGAATTTATTCGACAAAACACGCATAAGAACAAAAAGTTATAAAGGCCCGAATAACAAGTAGCAATGAAATATTACTACTAAGATGCTAAGAATATGACCATATATGATATCATGAAAATAAGTATGATTCTGTAATAAGTCAATAACATTATTTAAATCATTATACAGGAGGTTCAGACACTTACAAAGCAAGTCGGACCTAAGGTAAGGGAAATATCGCAATCTCATTTTTATCTGAGATTGTTTATACTTTGGTATTTACTGGGGTGTATTTTATCATCCATATCCATGTTTTATCAAAAAGTAATTTTATTTCCATACACCTAAAATTGTTTAAATCCAATTTTACCCTTTGGTGAGTTTTCAGTAAAATATATGAAATGAATCTTTATTCATTTTTCGTAGGAGGTACTTTTTGACTTTTCCGACTAAAGTACGAGAAGAATGTTTTTTTAACTTATACGGCATGAATGGATTTTTAAAAACATTATTTAAAAGAAGCTCCCTTTACAAGTTTTCAAGTTTATTTTTAATCAACTTCTTTTAGTTTAAAATTTTATGACATGTTAAGAAAGGAAAATGTTTTTGAAGTATAAAGGATATTTTCCTCAAGAATGGAGTTCAAGTGTTTTATCAAAATTATTTTCCATCTAAGATAATATAGGGTTATGTTTCTATCCCTATTATTACATTGATTTTATTATTTTGTGATTTAATTATTTCTATGAAATCCTTTATCTTATATGAATTGTTTTATGATGTCATGTTGTTTAAGAATCCCATTTTTATTACATGGGTTATGAAATGATGTATGGTTTATGATTTTGTGGCACACATAAAAATGGTATCATTATGAGATGGGTGGGACCTATATCTCCCTCCAATGCATTGGGTAAAGATTTTATATCTCATGAGATAGACATGGCTGGAACGGTAGGTTATACCGGTTCGGTGAAACAGGACTGAAACGAGGGTGACTCGGTTCAGAAATGGACTTTTTCCACTAAGATAGTATTGGAAATGAGTCTTTACTAATAAGAAATGATTCTCTATGATTATGTGTGTATGCCACAATGTTTCAGGTTTTATGTTATGATTATTGGGATTACATTCCACTTCGATGATTTATCCCATGTTATTATATTATGATCTCTTTTGCAGGATATGATTTCTAAAAGTTAAGTTCTTATGTATATGATGTGATTGATATTTCTTTTGTTTACCCTTACTGAGCATTTGAGCTCATCCTTTTGTATGTTTTATTTCCCCAGGTCAAGAATAAGGTTATTAAGTAGAATATGCCAAAAAGGGACTCTAGATATGATGAAATAAATGGGAGGCAAAGTAGATGCTTTATGAACCAATTGTTTTGGTTTCCCAGTTTCTAAAGACACTATACCAATACAGTCCTTTATTGGTTTTGTTATATGTTGTAATATGTGTGCTTCAATTCTGATGTAATAACAATGTATGTAAAGTATGGGTCGTTATATTTGGTATCAAAGGAAAGGTATTGTCATCCTTTAGAAACTAGGATGTAAAAGCCTTAGTAAGAACCCTAAGGATAAGTCTAAGCATAGAACACAATCTTAGTGTTTTAGAAATGGCCATGAATAACCTAGGATAAGACCTTAAGTGTGACATTTTATTCTTGATTATGTGGTTTTCCTATTATAATAAGTGTTTCTCACACTATTCGTCTTGGTTTTAGTCAATGGCTGGAACCCGAAGGAACTGTGTTAATGCGGAATGCGACGGGGAATGCAATGATTGTCCCCATGAGCAACCAAACGTTATGGGAGATGGAATGCAAAATATGGTAGCCATGCTCACACAACTGTCTCAAGCTATGAATCATGCAGAACTTCCAAACGAGCAAAGGAAGGAGCAACATTCTGTTGAATCCTTCATGAGATAGCGTCCACCTTCATTCAGCGGGTCTACTGATCAATTAGTTGCTGAACAATGGATTAGTACTACTGAAAAGATATTTTCAGTTCTTCAATGTTCTGAGCATGATAAAGTCATCCTACAAGTGTATCATTTGGAGGGTGATGCTGATAAATGGTGGAATCTTATTAAGAATACGAGGCAAAGGGATGAAATTGAGTCCATGGAATGGGACGAGTTCATGAGCTTATTTTTCAATAAGTACTTCCCTCGTATTCTCCGAACAAAGATGGAGAACGAGTTTCTTGAACTGAAACAAAAGGATGATGAATCTGTTGGTACCTATGAAGAAAATTTTACAAAACTTGCAAGGTACGCTTCTGGTGTTATTATCCAACCCGAGAGTAAGATCGATCGATTCTTTAGTGGCTTAAAACCAAGTCTTCGAAGGGCCTTAGCCATAAGGGACTTCAATAGCTACGAGGAAATCATTCGATGTGCTCTCAAAGTTGAGATGGAGATTAGAGTAACCCATCAATCATATGGGTTTGATAAGAAGAGGAAAAATGTAATTCAAAGGAAAATCTAAAGAGCACACTGAAAAGAAGATGAGCTTTCCCTTATGCACAATGTGTGGAAAGAAACATGGAGGGAGTTGTCTTAAAGGGACAAGTAAATGTTTCAAATATGGAAAGGAAGGTCATCGGGCATTTGAATGCCGCGACGATGGGAAGAAGATGTCTAATGATGCAAACAAAGGAAGGGATACACAGAATGAACCTACTACACTTCAATGTTTCAAGTGCAAGAAGATGGGGCATTATGCCAATCAATGCCCAAATCCATGGGTTGATGACGATGGTCGACATCAACAACCTCTTAAGGCTAAATAAAAAGGAACGTCACATTCAATTTCTATCAGTGATGTGGAGTACGATAACGATGTGGTGAAAGCTACACTTACTATCCACTCTGAAGTAGAAAAATGTTTTATTTGATTCTGGATCCACCCACTCCTTTATTTATGAAGTATTTTCTAAGGATATCACCTTATTACCTCAACAGTTAGATGTTGAGTTAGCTGTGACAACAACTAATGGCACAACAGTCGCATCAAAAGTTTATAAATCTTCTCCGATTGAAGTTTGTGGGAATGTGCTTCCTGAAAATCTTGTGATCCTTCCTATAGTGGAATTTGATGTGATTCTTCGCATGGATTGTCTTTCTCTACATGGAGCTCATATCAATTGCCAAAGAAGGGAAGTCAAATTTCATATTCCAGATCAATCTATGATCATCTATCGATGTAAGGATGAACATAACCTTCCAGTGGAAATTTCTTCCATTTTATGGGTATTGATTCCACTAAATGAAGGTTATTTATCTCAAATGGTTGGTGAGAAACTCACGATTAAGAATATTCCCATTGTACGGGAGTTTGATGATGTCTTTCCAGAGGAATTTCCGGGTCTTCCACCGAATCGTGAAGTTGAGTTTTCAATAGAACTCATACCAGGTGCTTTGCCTATTTCAAAGACACTTTATATAATGGCCCCACTTGAGTTGTAGGAATTGAAGAAGCAACTCCAAGAGAATCTTGATAAGGGGTTCATACGCCCTAGTGCATCACCTTGGGGAGCACCTGTTATGTTTGTTAAGAAGAAAGATGGATCAATGAGACTCTGCATTGATTATCGAGAACTTAACAAGATCACTATCAAGAACAAATATCCTCTCCCACGCATTGATGACCTATTTGACCAACTACGTGGAGCTCAATACTTTTCCAAGATTTATCTTCGTTCAGGGTATCATCAATTAAGTGTCAAAAGGGAGGATATACCAAAGACGGCTTTCCGTACAAGGTATGGACACTATGAATTTATAGTGATGACATTTGGTCTTACTAATGCCCCTGCTATCTTCATGGATCTGATGAATAGAGTCTTTAGAGACTATCTTGATCAGTTTTTGGTAGTCTTTATAGACGATATTCTTGTCTATTAAAAGAGAAAGGAAGAACATGAAGATCACTTGAGAATTATATTTACGACCATGAGAAAGGAGAAGCCTTATGCCAAATTTACCAAGTGTGAATTTTGGCTTCAAAAAGTTGCAGTTTTGGGTCACATAATCTCAAAAGAGGGGATATCCGTGGATCTAGAAAAAACAGATGTTATCGAAAGATGGTCGAGACCAAAAACAATAACTGAGATTCGAAGTTTTCTTGGTTTGGATGGATATTATCGGCGTTTTGTGAATGATTTTTCACGATTATCTAATCCACTCACCAAGTTGACTCGGAAAGGAGTTAAGTTTGTCTGGACGGAGGAATGTGAAGAGAATTTCAAGGATTTGAAAAGAAGGTTATCCAGTGCACCAGTGCTCACACTGCCTTGTAGTGGAGAAAGGTTTGTGATCTACAGTGATGCATCCAAGAAGGGATTGGGGTGTGTTCTTATGCAAAATGATATGGTGATAGCTTTTGCCTCATGACAGTTGAAAATACATGAGAAAAATTACCCAACTCATGATTTGGAGTTAGCTGCGGTAATCTTTTCATTAATGATTTGGAGGCATTACCTTTATGGTGAAAGGTGTGATATTTATACTGATCATAAAAGTTTAAAGTATATTTTCACACAAAAGGAGCTGAATATGCGCCAAAGAATATGGTTGGAGCTGATTAAGGATTATGACTGCTCAATCCCTTACCACCCTGGGAAAGTAAACAAGGTGGTAGATGCATTATGTCGACAAGACCATGCTAGTTTATCCATGACGAGGATAACAAAAGATCCAATATTTATGGATTTACAAAGGATGGATCTTGGAATTATAATGGAAGGGGACAAATCTTATCTTTCTCAAATGAATGTTCAACCATCTATACACGTGAAGATTAAAGAGGCATAGAAGGAAGATGTCGAGTTACAAAAGAAGGTGAGAAATGTTCCTGAATTCAACCTTGATTGTGATGGGATAATAATGTTCAGGAATCGGGTTTGTGTTCCTCCCATCCCCGAATTAGAGAAGGAGTTGCTGGATGAGGCTCATAGTTCTTCATTCTCTATTCATCCTGGAAGCAAGAAGATGTATAGGGACCTGAAAGAGTACTTCTGGTGGGATGGCATGAAAAGAGATGTGGCTGAATATGTCTCTCGATGCTTGGTTTGTCAGCAAGTTAAAGCTGAGAGGCAGAAGTCTAAGGGGATGTTACAACCATTACCCATACCCGAATGGAAAAGGGAAAACATCACTATGGACTTTGTCACAGGACTTCCTAAAACGTCCAAAGGCAATAATGCTATTTGGGTCATAGTTGATCATCTTACAAAGTCTGTACACTTCATTACTATTATAGAGGATTTCTCTATGGATCAGCTTGCCAGGATATATGTGAAGGAAGTGGTAAGATTGCATGGAGTTCCACTTTCTATTATATCTGATCGGGATCCGAGATTTACCTCGAATATCTGGTGAAGTCATCAGCATACTCTAGATACAGAGTTGAGTTTCAGCACTTCTTATCATCCTCAGACAGATGGTCAGTCTGAGAGAACAATTCAAACTCTAGAAGAAATGTTGAGAACTTGCTCTATGGATTTCAAAGGTGGTTGTGATCAACACCTACCATTGGTGGAATTTTCATATAATAATAGCTTTCACTCTAGTATTAATATGGCTCCTTATGAAGCTCTCTATGGAAAGATATACAGGACTCCAACTTGCTGGGATGAAGTTGGGGAAAGAAAGCTATTAGGACCTGATCTCGTTGATGAAATGGTAGAAAAGGCCAGATCTATTCAACAACACATAAGAGCAGCTCAGAGTTGACAGAAAAGTCATGCCGATAGCCGAAGAAAAGACCTAGAGTTTTAAGTGGGCGATAAAGTGTTCTTACGGATATCTCCCAGGAAAAGAGTCATGAGATTTGGAAAGAAGGGGAAGTTGAGCTCTAGATATATCGGTCCTTTAGAAATACTGGATCGTGTTGGGAAGGTAGCTTACCGATTGGCGCTTCCACCGAATCTCTCTCAAGTTCACGATGTGTTCCATGTATCTCTCCTGAGAAAGTACATACCTGATCCTTCACATGTACTTAGCTCAGAAGTTGTACCACTGGAGCAAGATCATTCTTATGAAGAAAAACCGATAGAGATTATGGATCGTAGTGAAAAAATCCTACGAAACAAGACCAGTCAATTAGTGAAAGTTTTATTGAGGAACTACCAATTAGAAGAAGCTACATGGGAGCTTGAGGATATGATGGGGGAGAGGTATCCTCATCTGTTTGTTAAAAAGTGACGAATTACGAGGGCGAAATTCATTTTAAGGGGGGTAGAATGTAACACCCGAGACTTTTATGTGAAATATTTTGTTTTTATGTTATATAAATCATCAAAAGAATATTTCACTACACACAAAACTAGCTTGGCTTGCTTTACACGCAATCGTGGCCTTCCTTGATAGCTTGCGTCATACGCAATACCGAGTTTCACTAAACAATGATATGATATTAAAATATTATTAAAACTAGCCGTTATGAATAGTAATAAACCATTTTTGAAATTTTATAAATTTTATTTTTCAAAATTGACTTCATTTTTGAACTCGAATATCAAAATTAGCCTAGGGTGAAATTTTGGTATTTTTCTGAAAACTTTCAATTTTTGATGAATAGTGAAACTACTAAGTGGCAGTTTAAAAGAAACTGAATCTCTCATAAAACATAATTTTACCACTTCTATGAGTGGATTTTCAAAAATCATAGAGACACGGTTGATGTCAGTAAGTAAAATGTGGTTCAATGAGATGAAAATAATTTTTTGGGTGAATAGTAACTTTTTACTTTTTTTACCACTGTTAAAAGTAAATAGGGTAATTAAGGGTAAAAATGATATTATTATTACCCTAACACTTTTCCTAATTCTATTGGACAAGTGTAATTCGACCAAAAACAAACTTAGGAATAACATAGGACCATTTAGGCCCACTTGGATTAGATTAGGACATTTATTATTAATTTATTTAAAGAAGGGTTAAAATAGTTAAAATCAAAGTTTAATAAGTAAATCATTTTTAATATGGTGTTATACATAATATAAATTAGACTATAAATATTCATTAGAAAGATAAAAATATTTCCTATATAATTGTATTTTATTTTTATTTTTTAGACATTAAATAATTTAATTATGACACAACGATGATGCAATAATTTTCTTATTAATGAAATATTGACATAATTGAGGTTATAAATACCTAAATAAATATAATTTTAGACTTTTTATGAATTCCACTAATATTCTAGGTTAATATGACATGTTAGTATTGATTTAATTAGCTTTTTTCTAACTTATCATTCTGTTACGATTTTCACAAAAATCAATTACTAAATAGTGTCAAAATTGACATAAAATAGTTTTTAAAACAAATATTATATTATTAATTGTTATTTTATTCCTAAAAATCTAAAGTTTGACCAAATTACTTAGATAAGGTTATATATAATAATAATAAATAACTTGGGGTTAGTTTGGCTTGATATAGTAAGTTTATTAACCTTATAGTATAAGAACACAAGAAGACATGGTAAAAGTAAAATTATTTAACTGATAAGGTTAAAATAGGAACCTAAAATTGTCTAAAATCTATTGGATGAGAGGATTTCGACCCATCCCCAGCATAGCCTCTAAATAAATAAATTTGGAGCTATTTAAAACCGAACTTGACTTTATAATAAAATAATATTTTTAGTTATTCCAAAGGTGCCCCTCTCCTCCCTTATAAAAGGGCACCTCCTACATCTCTTCCTCACACCACTATGAGCCTTCAACCTCGGCCAACCCCTGCCAATTTCTTCTATCCACTTCCCTAGAAACATCTTAGATGTTCTGGTCTTCTTCAAAGACCCATTTTAGTGCCCTAAAAGGAGGTCTCAAAGAAGCACTTCAAAGAAGAGGTAATGTCCGTTACCGATTCTTTCATCTTTATTTCTTCTTCCACTTATTCTTCTTTAGTTGATTCATTATGAATTAATATCATCAGTATCACTCATATAGTGATATGTTATTATAAGTATGAAACAACCCTATCTCACCATCTATCCATCCTACGGAAAAAGAAATCACCGCGCGTTCGTACGTATGGAATACCGTCTCCACGCCGTGGTGTAATCTATTTTCCACCACCACCTTACTTGGATGGGTATAATGGTGTAAATAATGACTATATATGACTATTATAAAGTGATATTGATTCTGAAATAGTATACATACACTCCAATACAATTCCACGATCATAGGAACGATATCATCACTCGTGCGTACGTACGGAATACCATCTCCACGATGTGATGCGACTCATTCTACATGATCTTCATTTCATAATGATTATATAAATGAATTTAATGAATGAATATGATATATATTACACTAATATAATTCTGGAAATGAGGTATCTATAACCTAAAGAGAAGAAAAAGATTTTATTTGACAAAACACACATAAGAACAAAAAGTTATAAACACCCGAATTACAAGTAGCAATGAAATATTACAACTAAATAGCTAAAAATATGACCATATATGATATCATAAAAATAATTATGATTCTAGAATAAGTCAATAACATTATTTAAATCATATACTGGAGGTTCAGACACTTACAAAGCAAGTCAATCCTAAGGTATGAGAAATATCTCAATCTCATTTTTATCCGAGATTGTTTATACTTTGGTATTTACTGGGGTGTATTTTATCATCCACATCCATGATTTCTCAATAAGTAATTTTATTTCCATACACCTACAATTTTTTAAATCCAATTTTACCCTTCGGTGAGTTTTTAGTAAAATATATGAAAGGAATATTTTGTCATTTTTCGTATGAGGTACTTTTTGACTTTTCTGACAAAAGTACGAGAAGAATGTTTTTTTAACTTATACGGCATGAATGGATTTTCAAAAACATTATTTACAAGAAGCTTCCTTTAAAAGTTTTCAAGTTTATTTTTAATCAACTTCTTTTAGTTTAAAATTTTATGACATGTTAAGAAAGCAAAATTTTTTTGAAGTAGAAAGGATATTTTCCTCAAGAATGGAGTTCAAGTGTTTTATCAAAATTATTTTCCATATAAGATAATATAGGGTTCTATTTCTATCCATATTATTACATTTATTTGATTATGTTTTGATGGAATTATTTCTATGAAATCCTTTATCTTATATGAATTTTTTTATGATGTCATGTTGTTTATGAATCTCATTTTTATTACATGGGTTATGCAATGATGTATGGTTTATGATTTTGTGGCACACATAATAATGGTATAATTATGAGATGGGTGGGACCTATATCTCCCTCCAATGCATTGGGTACATATTTTATATCTCATGAGATAGACATGGCTGGAACGGTAGGTTATACCGGTTCAGTGAAACAAGACTGAAACGAGGGTGACTCAGTTCAGAAATCGACATTGTCCACTAAGACAGTCTTGGTAATGAGTCTTATTAATAAGAAATAATTCTCTATGATTATGTGTGTATGCCACAAAGTTTCAGGTTTTAAGTTATGATAATTTTGATTACATTCCACTTCTATGATTTATCCCATGTTATGATATTATGATCTCTTTTGAAGGATAAAATTTCCAAAAGTTATGTTCTTATATATATGATGTGATTGATATTTCTTTTGTTTACCCTTACTGAGCATTTGAGCTCACCCTTTTGTATGATTTATTTCCCCAGGTCAGGAAGAAGGTTATTAAGTAGAATATGCCTAAAAGGGACTCTAGATATGATGAAATAAATGGGAGGCAATGTAGATTCTGTATGAACCAGTTGTTTATGTTTCCCAGTTTCTAAAGACACTATACCTATACGGTCCATTCTTGGTTTTGTTATGTGTTGTAATAAGTGTGCTTCCATTCTGAAGTAATAACAATGTATGTAAAGTATGGGTCATTATAATATATGATATCTTAAAAATATTTATGATTATGGAATAAGTCAATTACATTATTTAAATCATTATACAAGAGGTTCAGACACTTACGAATAAAATCGTACCTAGGTAATGGAAAATATCACAATCTCATTTTATCCGAAATTGTTTATACTTTGGTATTTACTGGGGTGTATTTTATCATCAACATACATGTTTCCTCAATATGTAATATTGTTTTCATCCACCTACAATTTTTTAAATCCATTTTTACCCTTCGGTGAGTTTTTACTAAATGATATGAAAGGAATCTTTTGTCATTTTTCGTACGAGGTACTTTTTGACTTTTCCGACAAAAGTACGGGAATAATGTTTTTTTAACATATACGGCATGAATGGATTTTTAAAACATTATTTCCAAGAAGCTTCCTTTACATGTTTTCAAGTTTATTTTTAATCAACTTGTTTTAGTTTAAAATTGTATGAAATGTTAAGAAAGGAAAATTTTTTTGAAGTAAAAAGGATATTTTCCTCAAGAATGGAGTTCAAGTGTTTTTTTTTCAATATTATTTTCCATCTAAGATAATATAGGGTTCTGTTTCTATCCCTATTATTACATTGATTAGATTATGTTGTGATTGAATTATTTTTATGAATTCCTTTATCTAATATGAATTGTTTTATGATGTCATGTTGTTTAAGATTCCCATTTTTATTACATGGGTTATGCTATGATGTACTGTTTATGATTTTGTGGCACACATAAGAATGGTATCATTATGAGATGGGAGGGACCTATATCTCCCTCAAATGCATTGGGTAAAGATTTTATATCTAATGAGATAGACATGGCTGGAACAGCAGGTTAAACCGGTTCAGTGAAACAGGACTGAAACGAGGAGTGAACTCGGTTCAGAAATGGACTTTGTCCACTAAGATAGTCTTGGAAATGAGTCTTGACTACTAAGAAATTATTTTCTATGATTATGTGTGTATGCCACAAAGTTTCATGTGCTATGGAAGGAGGAACTTGTGAATAAGGAAAGAAATATAGTAGATGAGAACACATAAAAAGTGGGGGAAATGTGTGTAAGTATGACACGATAATAAAAATATTTGTTTTAAATTTCTATTACATAAAAATAATTTGTTATTTTCCTATATCTGACTATCACAGGAATTAGATACTACTGTAGCGGACACAGACCTATTATCAACAGTTTTTAAGAAGCCAGAAAAATACAGTCGTGTCGGAGGTGCGGGGTTTGGGGTGACACCCGAGTATATTTTGAGAAGAATAAAAAAATGGATGATATAGATGAAAAATTGGAATGAATGAGCAAAAAATTAGTATCCCTTGAAAAACAATTGCAATGGAAGGAAGAGTTGCTAGAAACATTTATGAGTGGGATGAAAAGGGAAGACACAACCCAGGAACAACTAGCGCCTGAACATCCCGCCCCACCCCCCACCAACATTGAGGAGAGCCATTCCCCTCATAGATCTGTCTTATCTATGGTAATCAATATTCTAATAATTGTTCCCATGAAATGTGAATCAGACAAACAATGATAATTTTTCTGTACTAATATTCTACAGGGTGATAATGATTGTGATTTATTTCTATCAACACCCACCTATCACCTTGTAGTTAGGGTTACATTGTTCAATATCCCAGATTCCATGCTTCATAATAGACCACTTCTGAATGATCATATGAATGTGACGATAATTGTAGCTCATAATCCAAATGCAGAGCTACCTATTCAACTTGATGACGATGATATTTATATGGTCAAAAAGGCTATTGGGACATTTATTTCATGGCCATCCCAACTTGTAAGTGTACATGTAGACAAAGACGTATTTATTTCATTTTTTTTCAAGCTAAACCTTTAACAATTAATGAATAAAGGGTCTGAACCAATGATTGTTTTTATAGACAGAGAATGTCAATGGGGTGAAAACCATCAGCTCAAAACCATCTCAAGGATCGACCAACAGATCCCAAGGAGATACAGAAATCACAATAAGACCACATGTTCTCTATCCACATTTACTAGCACTGAAGACTCATGTGGTTACGATGCTAAAAGATTCTAATAGTTATATAGTGGTTTTCAAATATAATATATTTGGAGAGTAAAGTAAATATTCCTTTGCTGCTGAAAATGTAAATGAGGTCCTTGAAAACGTTTGGCTAGGCGTCTTAGTTGTAAATGTATATTTGAGGTATGATTCCATGAATTGATTTTCTAAAAGCTAATATAATGTGGGAATTATGACTAAATGAATTTAATATTGTTGACAATCGCAATTATGAAAAACAGTTGAAGGAATTTTCCCATGAGCCAAGATTTTTACTCCTTAGTCCTCATACCACATCAACACACCTATCAAAATTAGAGCCATCAAATAGGAATGCAATAGTGAACGACTTGCTGAAAACATTTGAAAGCAAGATTACAGATGAAAGACTCTTCCTAATACCAACCATACAGGGGTAAAACTCTATGATTAATGCATGTCAATTATATTTTCACTTCTTTTATTACTTATTCCTTGTGTGTTCTTATGAAACATTGGATGATAATTACGGTGAACTTGGATACTCAAAAGATTTGTTTTCTAGAATCAAAGCAAGGATATGCATCAAATAGACCACACATGACGGATTTTGTGAATCTGTAAGACACTACATCTTACTTTTTAGGTCTAAACATAACGCAATATAATTTATATTATCTTTTACTGAGGATTTTGTTATGATATGGAAGTATATCATTATCGTCTAAAAAAGGAATGAGGACAGGGGCTAAGCATAAAGAGGCAAGCAAGTACAACGTCTGGAAAAATAGCAGGGTATACATAATAAAATTTCAATATCAAAACACATCTCAACATTGGATACTTATTCTTATAATGATCAATTTTATTTGCAGTGTCCAATAGAAAAAAAAATGATAATGATTGCCGTTATTATGTTTGTAAATTTATGAAAGAGATCTTTTTTCATCAATAAACTGGCATCCCTAAAGAGGTATTTAAAAAAAACTACTAGTTCGTTTAATTGAATTAATAATTCTTTATTTTTATAAATTGTTGTTTTCGACGCTTTTGTCGGGGCGCGTGCGCGCGTCTGTCTGTGGAGGAGGACGCGCTGCGTTGTGTGTGTGTTACCCCGCATTCCTGGTTTCCAAAGGTGGGCTGCAATCGCTCCTTAATCAGGGACGTCTGCTCCTTGATCGAAACCGGGATGATGGGATGTCGGTTCTTCCTTCCATGGATTCCTCTTCGGAACTCTTTACCTAGTCAGAGTCTTCCTCATAGATTTAATACATTGTTCATGAAACTCTTCCCAGTTCCATGTTTCCATGGACGTCGGTTAGTTACACTTTTTCTGTCGGGACATTCCCAAGGTTCCGGTCAGGGCAGCAACCTTCATTCGGGGGATTAGTCATGTCGAGGCATCCGTAGCGTGTCAGGATGCTGGGGAACTGGCATGTCTGTCCTTTATCCCTTGTCATAGGGCTTCTCAAGGGTGTGGAGGCCTGAGGCATCCCACATCGAGCGTGGGGAATTATATGTCGTAGACATATATCTGAGGCTTTCCTCAGCTTCCTATGTTTAACAAAGGGTATGTTGCATGTTTAATGTCCAGCGGAGACGAATCAGCCCGATCAGAGCATTAGCTAGAATGGATCAGATTGAGGGATTTCCCTTGAAGGGGTGCCGATACCGGGACTAGCCTATGGGAGGCTGTGAGGAGGGGCATAATGGTATGATCTTGCAGGGATTTGGCAGTCCGGTTGAGAATCAGGATGGGTGATGGAGAGTTGTATGAAATGGAGGGGGGATGAAATGGGACCATCGCATGGGGTGACAGGGAAGTTGGGCTTGATCCTCGAAGATACCTCCTACGTATCCCCGTGGCAGGGAATCAAAGTCCGCGTAGTTTGGGATGATGTTAGCGAGCCCACGTGAATGTGGACCTTAGACCGATGGGCGCCGTCAGCGACCCGTCGTCAATGAGGACCTTGGTCCGGATAGTGTCATCAGCGAACCGATGTGAAGGTGAACCCGGGGTTCCACTGGTGGTGAGATTGAACCTCGTGAAGGCTTCCTGCGTATCATTCCTTGACATGGATCAATGTACCCGTAGTTCGGATGGAATTCGAAATACAGTTTAACATCATGCGGGACGGGGGTGAACTGACGTGAGTGAGGTCGGAACGACCGGGTGATGGGCTTTACCCTTATAAAGGCTTCTTACGTACCATGACATGACATGGATCAATGAACTCGTTGTTCAAATGGTGTATCGGCAGATCGACGCGGGTGAGGCTCTTGGTCCGGATGGTGCGGGGCATACGCACTAGGCTGCCCACGTGCTAGTTACCTGACGTGAAGATGGTCGGAGTGACCAACAGGTGGTGGGCTTGAACCTCTGGGAGGCATCCTATGTACCACGCCTTGACATGGATCAAAGACCATGTAGTTAAGGTTGGACGTCAGAAGGCCGACGTGAATGAGGAGGACCAGGGGGGTCCTAGTGGTGGTGGGCCTGGACCTCATGGAGGCTTCCTACATACCATGCCATTACATGGATCAAAGACCACATAGTTCAAAGGGGTCATTGCCGGCGAACCGACGCGGAGGTGGAACTTGGACTGATGGATGGTGCGCTTGATCCTCAAGGAGGCTTCCTATGTACCATGCCTTGACATGGAACAAAGTCCACGTAGTTCAAAGGGGTTTCGTCGGCGAACCGACGTGAAGGTGAACCTGGGGGTCCACTTGTGGTTTGTATCGGTGAACCGATGTGAATAAGGGACCATGGTCCAATGGTAGATGGGCTTGAACCTTAGGGAGGCTTCCTACGTACCATGCCTTGACATGGATCAAAGTCGTCGTAGTTCGGGTTGGTCACAATGGCTTGCCGTCAGACTGGGATGCAGTTTAACATCATGCGGGAGGAGGATGAACTCGACGTGAAGGTGGACCTTGGTCCTATGAAAGACGGGCTTGAACCTCAGGGAGGCTTCTTACATACCATGCCTTGACATGGATCAATGTCTTCATTGTTCAAATGGGTGTGCTGTTTAATGCCATGTGGGATGAGGGCATACAGTTTAAGGTCATGCTGGATGCGGGTATGCAGTTTAACGTCATGCTAGAAGAGGGTATTGTCACGTCCAATGCCAAATCAAATCCCACGTGAGTCATGCTCGGTGTGAGAAACAAGAGGCAGCAAGGACCTGACGATCACGCCGTGAAGGGTGCGTCCGTGAGAAGCGAAGAGGGGCTTATGCGTTAGGCGGCCCATGGTGCTGGGACTTACTCCAGGATGGAGGCCCAAAGTGCAGCAAAGTACAACGAAAGAGGGATTTGGGACCAATGACGGGAGGTGCCTCATTCCCCATCGCGCCCTCCACTGACCTCGGTAGGGGGAAAGTACGGAGATGCAGGGGTACAACCTTTCGAAAGAGGGGATAGGGGCTTATACCAAGGTGGTCGTCATTCTCCCATGGACATACGCTACTCCGAGAAGGAGGATATTATCCCTTGTGGAGGGGGTGACCCGTCTCTATGGAGACAGGTGGCGTAAAAAATGTCCAAGCTGGGGGGACCCTATGTGTGAAACACGGGGCCAGATCACAGTTTAACGTCATGTGTTTAGGACGAGGTGCTTGGTAGTTTAACGTCCTACAACTCGGATTAGGTGGGTTCACTCCACACCCCTTGGACTTACATAACTGGTACCCTTTGCTCCTTGGGGGAGGGAAGGTACCTGTAAGTCCATGGTCAAGGGGTGTTGTAGAGCGAACCATTGAGGGGTCCACGTAAGCATGGCTATGTGAAGAAGAAATATCCTTTAGCATGCATATGCGATGAAGCATTCGGCGTTGCAACGCTACGAGTGGTGTCGTCCGTGGGACTTTGAAATCACATTGTGCATACCTGGAGGGTCGCACGGGAAGAGGAATTGCCAAGAAAAGGAGTGTGCCTTTGCGAAGTGGAGTGCCTTGGACTTAGCATGGGGCAGAGGTGTGAGTGTAGAGTGCTTCGCGAAGTGGAACAGTATTCGAGGAGCACTGCCTCGCGAAGAGGAGGTGTGTCACGATGTAGGGTGTTGCGAAGAAGTGTGCTTCGCGATGTGTAGTGATCCTGCCTTAGCATGGGGATCACTAATACAGGATGGTTGTTTTGCGAAGCATAAACGATCCACGGCTGCCCGGGTTCCCTTCGGAATCCCCCTCCTTCGTGAATGCCCTTGAGCTTCGCGAAGGGAATACCTCTCGGAAGAGGGGCTCAAAACGAGACAAAGCGAAGGCATCACGTGATGTAGAAGTACCTCGCGGAGCTCATGAATCCCGGGGAAAAGGGTGTTGCGCGATTCTGGAGAGGAGAAGCCGAAAGGTTTTATTGTCCGTCCTCTTGGAATCAGGGGGAGCCTAGTATTTATAGGCGAGTGGTGCCATGAAGTAGAACTCTCGCGCCGCCTCCGGTGCTTTGCGGCGTGCTCGCGAACGTCAGGCTGTTCGAGGAGAGGTACTGCCTCCCGTGCTTCGCAGTGGACTCGCGAACATCAGGCCGTTCGTGAAGAGGTACTGCCTCCGTTTCTTTGCGGCGGGCTCGTGAATTTCATGCCGTTCGCGGAGAGGTACCGCCTCCGTTGCTTCGCGGGGCCGCGATGCGCTGGGGGTTCTTAGCGTCTGAGCTTCGTGAGGCATCGTGCGGGGCTTCGTTTTCATCCCTTCCTTTCGTGAAATATTTTGGTGCCAACAAATTACCCCCCTCATACATGGAGTCGCGGAGGGTGGAATAGTCGAATTCTAAGGGAAAATCGGAAAAATTGTCGGCGGTTCGCGATGCCTCTTCGCGAACGGGGCCCGCAATGAGGACTGGGGCCCTAGGATCCGGACGTGCCACGATGCTCCGCGTGGGCGAGGCATGCCACGATGCTCCGGGGTCGCCACCTATAAATAGGGGGTTGACCTCTTTTGTCTTCACGTGATTTTCTTGTCCTTTTGCGCCCTTGATTTCGTGATGCTCCGCGTACTCCGCACCTGCTCTCCGTGACTCGAGCTTTGCGGCGAACCGCGCGTCTCCGACTTTGCGACCGCGCCAAGCGAACTCATGTTTTCCGACCTAGGTCAGACTTCGCGGCTTAGTCTCGCGACCGACATTCTCGAGCCATCTTCCCCATCCAGCTTCACGATCCGTTCTGAAAAAATTCTTCTCTGAGTGTCGGAACTGAAATGGCCCATCAAGAATTTGTATTGGGTGTGCTTGCAGATGTCACTCGTCGGGATGAGATGGCCAACTATCCGGGCCTTGGGGAGATGGTACGAAGCCACTCAGACCACGTTTCTTTGACAGATCTACTATCAGAGGGTCCGAATAATTATCTGTAGTGTAAGAAGCATGCATTGTACGACATCGGGTCGAGGGATGATGTCTTCATCCCTGAGGCGAGTAGGGACGAACCAGCTTGCTGGTTTAAGAGCACGCCATGTCAGCACCAATGGTTCAGGGCGGCCAATGGTCATGTGCGGGATGACTTCACACCCATCACCGCCGACTGTCTCTACAACCACGTGAACAATATTGACGGTAATCCACTTCAACCGGAGACATGCCCTCATCTATACTGTACCATGCTGAAGGCGGCTTTGCAGGATTCGATGAAAGGGTGTTCTGATGAGTGGGACCTGCACCAGGGCGGACACTTTACTGATGGATAGGCCTGGGCCTACTGGGTAGGTTCCTCATGCGAGGAGTTTGGGGACAAGCTAAGGAGAGTGGGGTTATATGAGGCGTCATGGGCCTCCCAATTCCACATTTACCAACCGAAACAACTGATGCCGGAATTGCTGAGAAGATGGTCATTTAGGACCAATACCTTTCACCTGCACAACGGGGAGGTGGGCATCAGCCTGTGGGATGTCCACCAGATTTCTGGGGTTCCGATCTTGGGGGCCATGTATGATGAGTTCCTCCCCGTCATGAGCGCGTGGGAGGATACATAGAAAATGTTAAGACTGGCGTCAGTGCTGATGGCACTCGTCACTGGAAAGGACAAGGAGGCAGTGAGAGATGTCCAC
Source organism: Viscum album (assembly GCA_963277665.1). Lineage (NCBI taxonomy): Eukaryota > Viridiplantae > Streptophyta > Magnoliopsida > Santalales > Viscaceae > Viscum > Viscum album. Next base: position 1,585,127,124 of record OY728151.1, on the reverse strand, counting down.
TTTATGAAGTGGTTCTAGTGCTTCCTGAATTTCCCAGAGAATTGAGAGTTCCCTCCGAGGCCTCGAACTTGTATGAGGGCGGCCCAACGGGGTAAGGAGCACTTGTATTGGCGGGTCTTGGAGGACATCCAATGGAAGACTAGGGGTTTCAGTGTCAGCACTAAACAACAACCGATAGTCAGGCTTGCAGCGTTCATCGCTGTCTCATCTGGGGTTGGGTCCTACAGGTGAGGGATACAAGCATGGGGGTGCGGCCCAGCTCATTTATTATGGCATCCATGTTGGCCATGGGGTAGCGGGTTAATCTGGGTATTCAAATGCTCACCATGCTGAACAGAATGATATGACACATTAGAGAGGGCAAGAAGCTGCCAAGGATATGCGGGCCCTTCCACCTCTTGTATGGGTGGATTGCGGCACACATCAGGGGGATCTATGAGTATCCAAACCCTATCTCGCCGCCAGGATCAAACATTCGCCCCTCCATACTGAATTCGGTAGGGAGATTCCCATTCAAACTAATCGTGCCTATGGTGATGAACCAGGTGTGGAGGGTGGATGAGTTTAATTTCCACCCCTTCCCATTACCGACGGGGATACACACTGACGACGGGTGGGGAACGGAAGAGCACCATGCTTACCTCCTACCCATTCAAGGGGGAGTTTTGGTGGCACGAGTGGATCGTGAGCCGCTCTGTGAACCGTACACCCCACATCGGTTTTCGAGGCAGTTTCGGTTGCTCCATCGGATGACCGAGCAGATCTACTAGGAGGTGTGTCACGAGGAGCTCCCGTGTGTGATGTGGCAGCTGAGGTTCATGTTCACACGAGAAGATGGGAAGACGGAAATTACATTGCCTCCATCCACCGTTGCTTTCGGATTGGTGAGGGAGTATGCCATTATTTTGGAGGATGCTTACCCAGGGGAGATGATGAAGCAGCCAACTATTCGGGTCGGTGACAGTGGGGCTCCTCTATCCTGAGGTCGGGGTCGGAGGGCAGCAAGGGCCTCTCGCGGTGGCAGGGCTGCCATGGCGGCGAGACCCACACCGGACGAGGGTGTGGCAGCAGTGGTGGATTCGGTGATTCCGGAAGAGCAGGGCGATCCGGAGGTGTAACACCCCGAGCTTCCACGATACGCATCTCATTCAATAATGCAATAGCTTGAATTGTACGCAACTCCGAGTTCTAAAACACCGCGACTAATCAAAGTAGCCGTTATGAATAGTAATAACCACTTTTTTAAATTATAGAAATTTTATATGTCAAAATGGACTTCATTTTTGTATTCGTAATATCGAAATTATCCAAAGTTGAATTTTTTGTAATTTTCTGAGAACTTCCAATTTTTATGAATAGAGAAAATTACTTAAAAACAACTTTTTTTAATCAAAATAATTTATATTGATAAATTATACTATTTAGTGGTTTTAAAGTATAATTAGAATATATTTTTACCATTTTATCCAAAGGTGGTCATTAGAATTAATTTAACATTGAAATTGGACATAAACAATTCCCAATCTTTTGATATAAATTGTTTCTTAAAAACACGCTATTTGTTGTAACAACGGGAATTAATTATAAAATTAATTAATGAAACTTATATGTTTGGAATTTTGTAAAATATACATCATTTTTGAATTCGGAATATCAATTATAGCTCAGGGTGAAATTTTGGCATTGTTCTGAAAAACTTCAATTTTTGATGAATAGTGAAACCACTAAGTGGTAGTTAAATAACTGATTTTTTGTTTAAATGAAATATTACCACTTCTGTGATTTGATTTTCAAAAATCCAACATACATGGTTGTAATTAAGAAGTAAAATGTGGTTCAATGAGATCAAAATAATTTTTTGGTGAATAGTAACTTTTATGTTCTTAATCGCGATTAGAGGTAATTAGTGTAGTTTAAGGTAAAAATAATGTTTTAATAATATAAGATGAGCTTGACACTTGTTCTACTCCTATTGGATGAGTCATGGCCGACCAATACAACCCATGGGTCAACTTGGGGACCCCATGGAGCCACTTTAGTTGGAGAATGACATTAATATATATTTATTTAATGTTAAAATTAAATTGATACAAACATGAGTTGTTTTAATAAAACAAATTTTAAGTGGGGATACAGAAGTCCAAATTGTGACTATAAATATTCATTATAAATCTAAAAAGCTTTCCTACATCATATAATTTTTTTTATTATAATTTTTAGACATTAAATAAATTAAATTATTTATGACATCATTATGATGCAGCGATGACCTCATTATTTAACGATTTAAATAAAATGAGAAGATAATGCAAAATCCAAGGCTTACACTTGTCCAAAGCCTATTTGATGAGGAGATTTCGAACCCTTATCACCTTATCCACGAATTATATAAGTGTGGGACCTTTAGAATCCTAAAATCATTGTATAATAATGTAACATTTCAATCCTTCCAAAAGAGCCCCTCCTCTCCTCTTATAAAAGGCCCCCACCAATCCCACCTTATTCACACCATCAAGCCATTTGGCTCGGCCAAACTCTGCCCAAATACTCTCCCAACTTCCCTATCTTACTCCTAGAAGCCTCACTTTGAGCAGAACTCTTCCCAAGGAAGCCTTTGGCTAAAATCAAAAAGAGTTACCCGATTTTGAGGTAATGTCTTCTCTAATGTGGTTTTGTTTTATTTTTCTTCTCCAACCCCCTAAACTGTTTTTATTAATTTCTTTTGTCACAACACCAGTATCCGAAATATACTAGGTTGTTGTTATAAGAAGGATTCGAGCTACACTTACACACACCTACATCTAATGGTTAAAGAACATACGGTTTCTGTGGATGGCGAATTTCTGCCTCACGAAACGATGATTGTTCAACACTCATATAACACCTTCAATGGTGGCCATTAAGATGTAACTATTTTTATATATGATATATAATATGTTTATGTTTTACTTATTCTTATGTATTTCTCATTTATGGCATACTTTATGATTTCCAATATGGGTAAAACGCGATAATTTCATTTTAGGAAGTGCGGACTACCACCCCCTCAAAGTGATTTGAATCGTTAATGCCATATGCGGGATGTATAAAGGATGGAGTAAATGGTATTATACACTATATTATACTGTAATTTTATTATACATTTATATCATTATGATTTTGTTCCATTAAATATGAAATTTAAATGAAAGTAGCGTTCATGCGTACGTACGGCTTACCGTCTCCATGAACGGTGCATTTCATTTCTTACCTCTAAATGTTACGTAATATTATAAATGAATGTATATACTGGATATATATGATATATATGACATCTAAATCATGAATATAATTCTGGAGACAATGGATATTTGACCACATAAACAACTTGTAATTATAAGAAGTTTATTGTTGACTCAAGTACCAAAGATCGACAAAACAACCGTTATTAACTTAAATAATTACATAATGTTCATATCATTGTAATAAGTGATATAATAAGGATAATGAAATTGAAAATGGTTCTTAATAAGGTAAATATTAACTCTAGTTTATTATTCAGGAGGTTAAAGAACGATTGAGTCAAGTCAGACACGAGGTAAGGGAATTTCTTAACCCAATTTTCATTCTTTGGGTTAATCTCCTACGTTCAAATTATGTCATGATATTATTATGTCCTATATTGTATTTGTACATTATTTATGTGTAATTATAGTGAATACCCATTCTAGATGTACTTTATTTAAAAAAATGATCTTTTTAAGGACTTCGTCTCAATCCCCTTTCATTGAGGCATATTTGGTTTTATTAAAAACTTTCTTTTATACGGTGTATAAACCCCTTTGACTTTTACGTTTATTCAAAAGGAATCTTTTTTATATGAAGTGTTTTACTAAACGACAAAAAGGGAATGTTTTCCTTTCTGTACTTATGCGGCGACAATGACTTCTCCGCCGCCGGGACCATTATTTGAGTTTCGGCTTCCTCTACAAGCCATCACTTTTTTTTAATGAAAAATAAATACAAAGTTTTAACTTGATTTTATTTTGGTATTGAAAGTGGTTTTGAAAGCATTTTTATTATATCAATGTGTTGTATTGACAATCTTGTGATTGAAATGTGGAAATTTTATGATTCCTTTACGCATGTTTTAGGTGATACGATTATGTTATGGTTTATGATATGTTTAAACCTATTCATATGAGGAATGCATTGGACTTAATAAGTGACGGGTGGAGCCCGCTATAGCTCCTCGATGCATCGGTAGGTCTCATGAGACAACTAGACGTGGAATTGGCCGAGGCCCTTTCCCAATTTGATTTGTGATTTTGGCCGAGGCCTTAATCATTTTAGACGTCTTGGCCGAGGCCTTGACAAAATGTTTCAGAATGTCTGGCATTATGCATTCCATCATTATGAAAGTGGTTAATGATATTTCATGTGATTATTCGACCAGTAGAATATCCATGTGAAGAAGTAAATGGAATTATCTCATTTTACTTTTGCCATATTATGTTGATGTTCAAGTTTAAAAGGCTTTTTTTGTAGTTATACATTGCCTTAAATGATTATGTTTATTTATGAAGGCTTCCGCAATATTGTTATCCTTACTGAGCATCTGAGCTCACCCCTTTCAATGTTTTAATATTTTCCAGGATGTGAAGAAGTATTTTATGAATGACCTGCCGGGATTGTCAGAAGAGGATATGAGTGTGGACTATAGAGACTTTTTTATTGTAGTTTTTCACTTTATGATGTAATGTAATGTTTACGAATGTATCTAGTGTTTCCAAGGCTACTAAACTCATCGGTCTTTCGAGACTTGATCATTTGTGATCATGCCAATGTTACGAAGTAATGCACCGACTCTGGATAGCTGGGGTCAGTGCGTTACAGTTGGTATCAGAGGCAGTTTAGTACAAACCTTGGAAGCTAGATTTAGATAAACTCTGATTAGAGCATGTAGACCTAAGATGAACTTTGAGGATTAGTATAGAAGAACTTCCTAGAATTTTGGTATTGTAGAGATTTTGTGAGTTTTCCGAGCAATACATCCCTGTCTGGATACGAGCAGGTAGAGGCGGCTCTGGCACATATGTTCCTAGGGGTAAAACCCGAAAACACCGCTTTGAGCTAGACTCGAACGGGAACTGGTGCATGACAAAGGGCCTTGCTGCACTCTTGGTTACGACACTCCCGAGAGATATGCTTAGGATAACTCTCATTTTCTTTACAAATCATTATGAAGGGTTTATGAGTATATACTTCCTCAAAGAAAACATTTTTATGATTATGGATTATATCCATAAATAGTTCAATTTATGTTAAGTATTTTACAATTATGGAATTATGTATTTTGATTCATAAACTAATCTAGTTTATGCCATTGTTTAGAAATGGCGCCTAGTGGAAGGAATGGAAACCGTATCAATACACGCACTCCGTGTAGGGATTTCCCTCCTGCTCAAGATAATTATTGTGGATCTGGAGATACAACTGGTGCTGATCAACTTATTACCATACTGGGACAACTCACTCAGGTTATGAATAATAACCATACTCGTATGGACCACCCTGATCCGCAACGTGGAGGATCAATGCTAGACCGTTTCATGAGGCAACAACCACCAACCTTCAATGGGAGTACAAATCCTATAGTAGCCGATCAATGGATAAACTCCTTAGAGAATATATTCCATCCCTTGGGGAGTAGCGAAAGGGAGAAGGTTGTCATGGCAGTTTACCGCATCACTGGAGATGCCGATCAGTGGTGGTCGCTGATTCAAAACACAAAGGAATATGATGACGTATCGAATATGGAATGGAGGGAGTTCAAAGAGCTTTTCGTAGAAAAATACTTTCCTCGTGACCATCAAGCAGATATGGAAAGGCAATTTTTGAGTCTGAGGCAGAAGGAGGATGAGAATGTCGCAAAGTATGAGGTTAACTTTACAAGGTTAGCGAGGCATGCTGCCGATTATATACGAAACCCAAGTAGTAAGATTGATCGTTTCTTTGATGGGTTAAAACCATTTCTCCGTCGAGCTTTGGTATCACAATCCTTCTCATCATACGAAGATATTGTCTCGTGTGCTATCAAGACAGAAAAGGAATTCTCTAAGTCTTATGACAACAAAGTAAAGAAAGAGAAGAAGAGAACGGTGGAACAAGAGACAGATAAAGGGAAAAAGGGAAAGAAGGATTTTCTAGTATGTGATAATTGTGGGAAGAATCACCCTGGTACTTTCCTAAAATGAATGGGAGTTTGTTATAAATGTGGAGAAAAGGGTCACCAGGCTCGTGATTGCAAGGGAAAGAAAGAGGCTATCAAAGTTGAATGCTACAATTGTAGAGAAATGGGTCATTATGCAAATGAATTTCCTAAGCGTCAGGGAAACTTACCTCAGAAAAGGCCAAGGGATCAAGGACAATCTTATGATGTTACTATAGTTGAAGCAGAATAACTAATGTATTGGTTCTTTTGGACTCATGGATTATATTCTTGTTATTAGAATAATGTGATATATATATATAAGGATTGTACTGCATTACTTGTTGATTTTAGTAAGGTTTTAATATGATGAAGGTAATTATATTTATAGTATGTGACAATAAGAGAAACATTACTTTGTTTGGGGAATCTGATAAATTGATTTTGGAATTAAGAGACCTTTTAGAGAAAGTCTGGACAGAGGTATTTTGGATAACTATAAAGGTTGGAGTGGATTAAGTTAATCTTTGGATAGTGTTGTTTAAGGTTAAAAAATTTATGAAGATTATTTTTGGAATATTATGATACTATAGTTTTAGGAAAAGGACAACCTGTAGTGTGGGGCATAACCCGTCGCGTCGAACAAAGATGCAGGAATCGAACCCACAATCATAGTGCGACAGGCCTTTATTTCCTACCACTAGCCTACAGGTAGTCCCTGGTAATTACAAAATAATTTTTCTAATCTAAATGTTATGTGTTATCATTTGTAACCTTATAAAATTAGGATAAGTATAATATTTTTGAGTTTTATTATCTTTTTGAGTGAAAGATGAGTTGAAGGTTGAAACTCTAATTGTCAACCATAAATATATTTATACCTATCTCTTATTCAATGAATAAATTAATTCTTAAACTTTATTAAAGGGATATTAAAACAAAAAAATGTGTTATCCTAATACCTTATGTCTTGTGGAACTGATGATATTTTAAATCAACATAGATTGAAGGCTTTGAGGCCCTCAATTTGACAGTTGATTGTGATTGATGACCTCAATCACTCCCTACAAATATTTACGTTTTTCCTCCAATTATATGTCTCTAATTTCTACCAATGTTCTCCTAATCGAGATCATAATTGGGTGGTGACTTTTTCATTTCCCTTTCCCTCTTATTAAGGCTAAATTTTATTAATCTTATTTCCGATGTGGGTTTTCCACAAAGGTATTTTCTCTTTTTAACCTTTTATTTTCAAAGAAAAATTTCAAATTGCGAGGACGCAATTTATTGAAGGAGGGGAGAATGTAACACCCCGAGCTTCCACGATACGCTTCTCATTCAATAATGCAATAGCTTGAATTGTACCCAACTCCGAGTTCTAAAACACCGCGACTAATCAAAGTAGCCGTTATGAATAGTAATAACCACTTTTTAAAATTATAGAAATTTTATATTTCAAAATGGACTTCATTTTTGTATTCGTAATATCGAAATTATCCAAAGTTAAATTTTTTGTAATTTTCTGAGAACTTCCAATTTTTATGAATAGTGAAAATTACTTAAAAACAACTTTTTTTAATCAAAATAATTTATAGTGATAAATTATACTATTTAGTGGTTTAAAGTATAATTAGAATATATTTTTACCATTTTATCCAAAGGTGGTCATTAGAATTAATTTAACATTGAAACTGGACATAAACAATTGCCAATCTTTTGATATAAATTGTTTCTTAAAAACACGCTATTTGTTGTAACAGTGGGAATTAATTATAAAATTAATTAATGCAACTTATATGTTTGGAATTTTGTAAAATATACATCATTTTTGAATTCGGAATATCAATTATAGCTTAGGGTAAAATTTTGGCATTGTTCTGAAAAACTTCATTTTTTGATGAATAGTGAAACCACTAAGTGGTAGTTAAATAACTGATTTTTTGTTTAAATGAAATATTACCACTTCTGTGATTTGATTTTAAAAAATCCGACATATATGGTTGTCATTAAGAAGTAAAATGTGGTTCAATGAGATCAAAATAATTTTTTTGGTGAATAGTAACTTTTAAGTTCTTAATCGCGATTAGAGGTAATTAGTGTAGTTTAAGGTAAAAATAATATTTTAATAATATGAGATGAGCTTGACACTTGTCCTACTCCTATTGGATGAGTCATGGACGACCAAGACAACCCATGGGTCAACTTGGGGACCCCATGGAGCCACTTTAGTTGGAAAATGACATTAATATATATTTATTTAATGTTAAAATTAAATTGATACAAACATGAGTTGTTTTAATAAAACAATTTTTAAGTGGGGTTACAGAAGTAAAAATTTTGACTATAAATATTAATTATAAATATAAAAAGATTTCCTACATCATAGTATTTTTTTTATAATTTTTAGACATTAAATAAATTAAATTATTTATGACATCATTATGATGCAGCGATGACCTCATTATTTAACGATTTAAATAAAATGAGAAGATAATGCAAAATCCAAGGCTTAAACTTGTCCAAAGCCTATTGGATGAGGATATTTAGAACCCTTATCACCTTATCCACGAATTATATAAGTGTGGGACCTTTAGAATCCGAAAATCATTGTATAATAATGTAACATTTCAATCTTTCCAAAAGAGCCCCTCCTCTCCTCTTATAAAAGGCCCCCACCACTCCCACCTTATTCACACCTTCAAGCCATTTGGATCGGCCAACCTCTGCCCAAATACTCTCCCAACTTCCCCCTATTACTCCTAGAAGCCTCACTTTGAGCAGAACACTTCCCAAGGAAGCCTTTGGCTCAAATCAAAAAGAGTTACCCTATTTTGAGGTAATGTCTTCTCTAATGTTGTTTTGTTTTATTTTTCTTCTCCAACCCCCTAAACTCTTTTTATTCATTTCATTTGTAACAAAACCAGTATCCTCAATATACTAGGATGTTTTTATAAGAAGGATTCGATCTACACTTACACACACCTACATCTAATGGTTAAAGAACATACGGTTTCTGTGGATGGCGAATTTCTGCCTCACGAAACGATGATTGTTCAACACTCATATAACACCTTCAAAGGTGGCCATTAAGATGAAACTATTTTTATATATTATATATAATATGTTTATGTTTTACTTATTCTTCTGTATTTCTCATTTATAGCATACTTTATGATTTCCATTATGGGTAAAACGCGATAATTTCATTTTAGGAAGTGCGGACTACCGCCCCCTCAAAGTGATTTGAATCGTTAATGCCATATGTGGGAGGTATAAAGGATGGAGTAAATGGTATTATACACTATATTGTACTGGAATTATATTATACATTTATATCATTATGATTTTGTTCCATTAAATATGAAATTGAAATGAAAGTAGCGTTCATGTGTACGTACGGCTTACCGTCTCCATGAACGGTGCATTTCATTTCTTACCTCTAAATGTTACGTAATATTATAAATGAATGTATATACTGGATATATATGATATAAATGACATCTAAATCATGAATATAATTCTGGAGACAATGGATATTCTACTACATAAACAACTTGTAAAGTATAAGAAGTTTATTGCTGACTCAAGTACCAAAGATCGACAAAACGACCGTTATTAACTTAAATAATTACATATTGTTCATATCATTGTAATAAGTGATATAATAAGGATAATGAAATTGAAAATGGTTCTTAATAAGGTATATATTAACTCTAGTTTATTATTCAGGAGGTTAAAGAACGGTTGAGTCAAGTCAGACATGAGGTAAGGGAATTTCTTAACCCAATTTTCATTCTTTGGGTTAATCTCCTACTTTCAAATTATGTCATGATATTATTATGTCCTATATTGTATTTGTACATTATTTATGTGTACTTATAGTGAATTCACATTATACATGTACTTTATTTAAAAAAAATGATCTTTTTAAGGACTTTGTCTCAATCCCCTTTCATTGAGGCATATTTGGTTTTATACAAAACTTTCTTTTATACGGTGTATAAACCCCTTTGAATTTTACGTTTATTCAAAAGGAATCTTTTTTATATGAAGCGTTTTACTAAACGACAAAAAGGGAATGTTTTCCTTTCCGTACTTATGCGGCAACAACGACTTCTCCGCCGCCGTGACCATTATTTGAGTTTCGTCTTCCTCTACAAGCCATCACTTTTTTTTAATGAAAAATAAATACAATGTTTTATCTTGATTTTATTTTGGTATTGAAAATGGTTTTGAAAGAATTTTTATTATATCAATGTGTTGTATTGACAATCTTGTGATTGAAATGTGGAAATTTTATGATTCCTTTACACATGTTTTATGTGATAAGATTATGTTATGGTTTATGATATGTTTAAACCTATTCATATGAGGAATGCATTGGAATTAATAAGTGATGGGTGGAGCCCGCTATAGCTCCTCGATGCATCGGTAGGTCTCATGAGACAACTAGACGTGGAATTGGTCGAGGCACTTTCCCAATTTGATTTGTGATTTTGACCGAGGCCTTAATCATTTTAGACGTCTTGGCCGAGGCCTTGACAAAATGATTCAGAATGTCTGGCATTATGCATTCCATCATTATGAAAGTGGTTAATGATATTTCATGTGATTATTCAACCAGTAGAATATCCATGTGAAGAAGTAAATGGCATTATCTCATTTTACTTTTTCCATATTATGTTGATGTTCAAGTTTAAAAGGCTTTTGTTTTAGTTATACATTGCCTTAAATGTTTATGTTTATTTATGAAGGCTTCCACAATATTGTTATCCTTACTGAGCATCTGAGCTCACCCCTTTCAATGTTTTAATATTTTCCAGGATGTGAAGAAGTATTTTATGAATGACCTGCAGGGATTGTCAGAAGAGGATATGAGTGTGGACTATGGAGACTTTTTTATTGTTGTTTTTCACTTTATGATGTAATGTAATGTTTACGAATGTATCTAGTGTTTCCAAGGCTACTAAACTAATCGGTCTTTCGAGACTTGATCTTTTTTGATCATTACAATGTTACGAAGTAATGCACCGACTCTGGGTAGCTGGGGTCGGTGCGTTACAGGAGGGGTGGCCACCGAGGGGATTTCGTAGGATATCCACTCAGGCTCTGGGGAAGAGGCTGTGTCATATCTACATGGTAGAGGATGTCGTCTTCCCAGTCTGGGCTGGTTTCATGGCGTCTCCGGCGGAGGCAGAGAAATACTTGGATGAGCTAGAGGATTACATTCACTCCAGTGGTGTCCATCGCCCAATGACAGACCAAGTGAGGGTACTGCTGAATTGAACGGTCCCCCCACAGTTATCGGCCTCCGATCTAATGGAGCGCTTCCCCCTACTGGAAGAATCAGAGAACTCCTATCGTGAGGATGAGGTTGGAGGAGGGAGCCCATTGGAGGAGGGAGAGGTCGGAGATCAAGGCTCATATTTTGACGATTTCGTGGAGGCTCTCATAGTTGCATTCCGAACTTCTTTCCTTATGGTCCGTTCATGGGACATTATGGACTTCTCACCAATGTTTGATCCTTGTAGGAGGAACATGTACGCAAGCCTCATTCTCTCCCCTTGGCAGGTGATGATGCAGGACCATCAGAACCCACACTTATGGCTGCATCGAGTTCTGTGTCTGGTGGTACTAGAGCACCCGAGGTGGCTTCTCCGGAATCTCCAGATCTTCCACCAGTATATGGAGGGACTTGCCTCGGGGTCCCGTCTGTATCGGCTCAAGAGAAGCACCAGGAGGTCGATCTCTGTATGTTACCTCTACCGGTTTCCTTGTCGTCATATATAGACTATGCCAACTAACGTTTATGTCCCTCTCTGTCGTACAGTTCTCTGACTGGCATGGGTTGTTGCGTCCAGGCTAGTCGGGATGTCTGGTGGCATCCCTCCTAGGGGCATGCCAGTGATGGTGTCGATAGTACCCCATCTCCCCTAGAGGCAACACACATCATCACTGGCGGGAACACCAGAAGGTTCGTGCCCGAGGTCATTGAGGTGGAATCTGATGAAGAGGATCGACCGACCGGTCCCACTCCTGTCGCGCCTTCCTCGACGCCAGATGTCGTTCTGGATTCAACGCTAGATGCAGATCCTGCTGATGAATTCTTGCAGGCGTATCCTGTATATGAGCCTGCAAATCGCATACACTGGGACGAAATAGCCTCCGACGAGGAAGACAACAGCATAGTCCACCGCCGGTCATGTAAGATAATCATGCGCTTCATCAAGGACACCCCCAAGAGCTATGGCTGGTCGAAATGGATAGACTTCGCTCGCGGATGTGTGAATTGTGCGTTGGGGGAGTGGATGCCCAACGTCCTCACATGCTCATCCGAGATCATATTGCTGAGATGATCCAGGAGAATGATCGTGGGCTCAATGTGGGCTGGCAGCGGAGGAAGGCGGCAAACATCATGAAGATCCAGGAGGTTGAAAGAGAGGTCCAACAGCTGCAGACCCGGGCGGATGAGCACTCAGCCTCTCTTAATGTGCAATCTGAGCTGATCTCCTGGTTGAAGGCCCAGCTGGCTAAGGAAGAGGAGCTTATGGGGAAGGCTTCTAGAAAGATGGTTGCCATTCAGGCTGAGGTAGAGAGGGCCAGATCCAAGCTTGACGAACTGTACCCCGCCGCTACTGAATAAGAGCGGGAGTTGAGTCAGCGACATCAATCCTTGGACACCACAAGCTGAAGGGTGGCGGAGCTGCAACGCTCTTTTGACGGGGTCGACCCGTCCATGGGGGGAGTCGACCCCCTGGTACTATAACAATCTAAAAACCTTTTATTGGTACTTTCACGCTTCAATTTCTTCCTTCATTGTTTTGAATACCGTAGCACGCATGATTTACACTATTTGAATTACCTCGTTACATCCCTACAATGTTTGCGGGACGTTCGGCGATAATTCCCCAAGCCCGCGTGGGTCAAGGCTAATGTGAGAAACAAGATATAGTTGGCTTCTCATCCCACCTAACATAGGAGTGGATACCATGCTCCGGGAATCCAGGATTTGGATTACCAGTCCGGATTTCCGAAAGATGGGAGAGGCTTTACCAGAGAAACAACTTCTCAAAACAGCTGAATTATCATTTTGTCAGCGTTCCCTCATGCATGAACGATGCAACACGAGTGGCACTGAAATTGGTCCGAACAGATGGAAGAGGGAAGCGTGAATTACGATTCCCGAGATTCGGAACACTGTGGGGATGACGTGACAATAAGGTACAACCATTAACCATGGAGGAAAAGCGGTATCCTTAATACGTTATAATGTAACAGGGACAAAAATGAGTGTCAACCGTTGACCATGTTCGAAACACGGGACCATGTCACAAATATTGTCGGTCAATATTTCAGGATATTGACCCAAGACAGTTGGCGGACCATAGGTCAAACATCCATATTGTTAGGGGGTCCTTCTAAACTTGACCAGTCTTCCGGAACGTTGGCCCAGGATGGTAGGTGAGCCGATGCAGCATGAGAGCAGGCCATTAGGTGGTCCCGTCAGACAGGAAAGGTGACGAGGGTCCGAATAAGGGGAACACAAATCTTGGAATATGGAGTGATGGTTTGTCCGAACAGATTCCAACTCTATGGTAGTTACACCACCGTGGTGGGAGTACGCCAGATGGGCACGTTGGTTTGGTCATGGATCATTCCTTCTTTGGGGACAGGGCCTCTCTAGCGAGGGGTCCGACCAGGGGGCCGGAAAGGGGAAGGATGAGATTAATGATTTCTATGGGATGGACCCTAAGAAAAATACTAGGGTGTCTCTACGTATCCCATGAGGATTGGAATGAATCCATACATAGTTCTGAAGATGTAGATTAACGTTATGCAGGACGATGAGAAGCCCAGCTGTGTTGGTACACATCCTGCCAAAACTACTAAGCCCACGTGGGTCGTGCTCGGTGTGGGAAACAAGTAGTGGTGGGACTTTCCCGAAACAGAAAAGGGAAGGTTAGGGTGGAAAGATTCTTAGTGAATACTGGACCCATGATACTAACATGCCCATGTGGCACACTTAGATGCATGAACAGATAGAGCAGAATATGTTGGAATTCCACTTGAACATGAGAAAGTGGAAATGTGTGAATCATGACGCTCTAGATTTGGATCACAATGACGGAAACATAATGATAGAGGGTAACTATTAACCGTGGCGGAAACGTAGTGTCCATATCGGGGTAGCCTAGAATGGGGACAAACAAATGAGGGTTGACCGTTGACCATGTTCGAAACACGGGACCATGTCGCAAATGTTGTCAAAGATCCTTAGGGACGTTGGCCAGAAACGATTGGAGGGCCCATAGGTCCAAAAACCATTGAGCACCCTTAATCCTAGTATCTATGTCGTCTGAGGGTCCTTTTGGATGTGGATGAGGATGAGGATACAAATAGCGATCTCACGAAGCTTGGTCATGGGACGAGGGGAATATCCCCATGAAAATTCCACACTTCGGGCTCTTTTTCAAAACACATCTGAATACGACAATGAGACGTATTATATAGAGGGAGGAAACATAAGAGGCACGTGGTGGAGTAACTAAAACACCTAGCATGAATGGTAATAGGGGGTGTGTGCGGTACGGTGACCAACCCGATGTGAATGGGGACATAATCCCATATCACACCGCATGACCTCCTTGGGAGTGGTTTTTTGGTCAAGGGACTGAATGCGAATGTTAGGATGGGCCCGCGGGGAGGTTCCCGAGCGCTCCTACGTATCTCATAAGGATGATAATCAAGCCTCACATAGTTCTTGATGGATCTTAGTTTATGGTCTTAGAGCTCGGACGATAAATGGGTAAAGGGAGCAGGGGACACATGGCAACAAAACCCGACGTGAATGAGGACCTAATCCATACTTACCATGCGTTCTATAGGGAAATGATCGAGTCGAGGGACCGAACACAAAGGTTAGGCTGGGCCCACAGGAAGTTCCTGGGAGCTCCTGTGTATCTCATGAGGATGAGAATCAAGCCATACATAGTTCTGAAAGGTGACATGTTCAGATACCAGTGCCAGGAGAAAAGGGGAGTGCGGGCGTGGACCTTGCACTAAAAGAAGAGGAATTTGATAAATCTTGTTCGTCCTTTAAGGTGAGTGGGGTTTTTTTGTGAAGCGACAGGCCTATAGTAGTAGGTCGTGGTGTCTCACCAAGAATCAAGCCGTGATAGGCGTTGAAAAATGGCATGGAACGTGACCAATAACCAACGAGATGTCCTCTACAACGAGGTCATCACAATCCAGTGTCGTTTTCCGTCTTACGGCCAGGACGAGAATGTCATAGTTTAGAGTCGCGTGATAGGACCAAGCGTGCATTTTAATGTCATGCAGCGCAGACATAGCAGAGTCAATGCTAAGCGGGGAATTTGCGCAGTGTATGAAACACAATTGATGGAGACATGATCCCACATCACACTTTACGCCACTCCGAGAGGGAGACCTCAAGCCGAGGGGCCTATATAGAGGTAAGAGGTGAAAAGAAGGGGGGAGAGACTAGCTCCCTAAATGGTCTGGACCCGAAGACAAGGCGTCAGGGCGGTCCTATGTATCCCATGAGGATGGGAATCAAGTTGAACATAGTTCTATATGGATCTTAGTTTATGTTCTTAGAGCTCAGACAATGAATGGTGACAACATCCCGAGTAAGCACAGATGTCAACCCGATCCCTAAGCCCACATGAGTTTATCTCAGTGTGGGAAACAAGGGGCGGAATCCTCATCGCAATACATGGGGCGTCCATCAAAGGGGAGTCTGTAGAGAGCCCCGAAGGACACTTTTGACACGGCTCGTTCCCCCAACACGCAGACGTGCACAGAGGAATAGTACCAAGAGTTATGATACTCTACTTGGACATGATGAAGTGATGAAGGGTGTGGATCATGTACCCTACATTTTGGGCTTAATGGGTTGGCGTCGAGATAGAGAAAAACTGTTAACCATGGTGGAAACACAGCGTCCATATCACGTTATCCCGAGGAGGGAACAACAAACGAGCATCGACCACTGTCCATATTCGCAACGTGGGATTTTATCGATTTGTTGTCCGAAACCCTTGGGGGCGTTGGCCCATAACGGTAGGACATCCCTTGGGTGTAGTATCTAGGACATTCTTGGGGGTCCCTCCGGGTGTTACAGATGATGGAAGCCCTGATGCAGGGATACTCAAAGCCTGGAAAGCGGGTGTGGACATGTCCGAGTAAAGATTGGCATTCCAGGTAATAAACTGGAGTACCCTTAGGCACATTGGTGAGCCGCCAAAAAGGTTCGACGAAAAAACTCTGGAGGGAGAGGTACATGGCTTGGTCATTACAAGACCGAAGTGAATGAGGACATAATTCAACACCACACCATATAATCCTCTAATTGAGGAATGGTAGGCCATGGGGACAAGTTGTGATGAAGATTCCCGAGAGATGGGTATAGACCCGAATCCTTGACATTCAGGTGGTCCTACGTATCCCATGAGGATGGGAATCAAGCCACACGAGGAGGGGAGTAATATACCCCCAAAAAGGGAGGTGTATGGTACGACGAATAAACTGACGTGAATGGGGAAATAATCTCACAACATACCATACACTCCTATAAGAGAGGACCGGGGCCGGGGCCCGAAAAGGCGAAGGGGCCGGAGGCTGGGCCACGGTCAGGAAGGCCTGACCTGCTTGCAGTTTAACATCTTACAGTGAGGACGATGGCCAGGGGCAAAAGGATGCCAAGGGGCTGGAGACTAGGCCTCGGTCAGGAAGGCCTGACAAGATCGCAGTTTAACGTCTTACTGTGAGGACGAGGGCCGGGGACCCGAGGAGGCCAAGGGGCCTAAGGCTGGGCCTCGTGATGGAAGGCGTACGACATGGTACATGATCTCGACGTGAATGAGGACATAGTCCCACACCACACCATACACCCCAGGTAAGAGGATGGGCAAAGGGGCCCGAGAAGGCCAAGTGGCCTAAGGTCAGGAATCGTTCAGGAAGGCCTGACTGGTTTGTAGTTTAACGTCATAAGTGAGTATGGGGAAAGAGATAACTGTATCTAATTCGGGGGTGTGTACGGAATGGAAAGTAACCTGACATGAAAGAGGAGGTAATCCAACAGCACGCCGTACATTACTTATAAGATAATTGGGGTCGTGGACCCGACCACTAGCACCACCCGGAGGAAATTTTGTCACTTCAGGATGGGGTAGAACGAATCACTGCACTCGATGTTTGGGACATCTCGGGGTGGACCCGAAGATCCAGGACCCGATCGACCATGTTCTAAACACAACGTCCTAATGGTGACCTGATATGGGAGCAAAAAATGAGCGTCGATCGTTGAAAAAATTCTCAACACGGGAATTGTATCATCATGTTAATTGAAAACCCTCATGGGCGTTGGCCCGTATCAGTAGGAGAGCCCTTGGGCGTAGTATCCAGCCCGTTCTTACGGGTCCCTCCGGGTGTGAAAAAATGATGGAATGCCAGTCAAGGAGTGGGTGAAGCACAACTGTATCGATCTACGAAAGAGGCGAACATCTCCAGGGGGGACGTGCAGCCGGGTCGAGGCTTACTCGATGTGAGTTGGGGTAAAAGTGTGCACCCTTCCATATGTCATGACCTGAGGGGAAGATTTTGGCTTTTGGGCTGGGCCAACGGACGAAATGTCTGGGCATTCCTATGTATCCCATTAGGATGAAAATCAATCCATACGTAGTTCTTGAAGGCCATGTAGATTAACGTCATGCAGTGAGGACGTAGGAGGATAGAAGAACGAGACTGAGCACATGGTGCAACCCTTACAATCCTTTTATGAGCGGGGTTGTATGAGCGGGGCTAAGAAAGCCTATTCCTCGCTACGCAAGGACCCTCATGGATACTATTCCCATGGGGGGTAGTGGAAGAGAATATCATGGGGCTGGGCTCAAGATGAGGCATTCGAGGATTCCTACTTATCCCATTAAGATGTGAATCAACCCACACGTAGTTCTTGAAGTTCAGTTTAGCGTTGTTTTGGACGAGAAATGTATCTCAACTGGGTATATGTACGGTACGTCGGGTAACCCGATGTGGATGAGGAAGTAATCCCACACCACACCATAAAATCCCATAAGAGAGTCTGAGTCGATGAAGGACAAGGGGCCCGAGGCGGCGCATTGGTCAGGGAGGCCTGACTGGCTTGCAGTTTAAAGACATGTAGTAAGGACGGGGGTCGGGGGCCCGAGGTGGCCAAGGGGCCTGAGGCTGAGCCTCGGTCAGGAAGGCCTGACTGGCTTGCAGTTTAACATCTTACAATAAGGACAAGGGGGTGATCATAGTTTAAGGTCATAGAGCACGAACCATTTTGTGGTTTATCGTCCTGTAGGACAGCGGTGCAGTTTAAGGTCATGTAGGACCATACAGTTTAAGGTCATTTTGGACCATAACGTGCAATTTATGGTCGTGCAGGACCCTCTAAGATCAGGAGAAGTACCGCTTGAGGAACCTAGAATAGGTGGGAGGAGTTACGTGCTCACCATCCATGGTCACCAAGGAGTACGCCCCATTGGGGTAAACCTTATGGATGATATAAGGCCCTTTGCATTTGGGTTCTAGCTTGGGCGGTTTCCTACTGGGGATCCTGGCACACGAAGGGCCATCACTAGGTCACCCTGTGGAAAAGAACGGAGGCGAAAATTCATGTTGAAGGCCCTCACTGTCTTATCCTGATGCCTTTCCAGATTGTGCAGGGCATGAAGCCGGTTCTCGTCCAATGATTCTAATTCAGCTAGACGGATTTGAGCCACCTCATCTGGCGCCTTCTGATCATAGACTGCAGTGCGTAACAATGGCAGCTGGATCTCAATGGGTAGGATGACCTCATCCCCATATACCAGGGAATATGGGGTCACCTAGGTATAGTTTCAAGTCATAGTACGATAAGCCCAGAGGGCGTTGGGGAGCTTGTCTGGCCATCATTTCTAGTTCTGACCGACCATCTTAAGCAGAATGTTAGAGAGGGTTATTTTGAATGCCTCGATCTGTCCGTTTGCTTGTGCATGGTAGAAGGAGGTATGGTTCGAATGGATGTCATACTTGGCGTACAATTTCTTCAGCTCAGTCGCTCGGATATTGGTGTCGTTATCGGTGAGGACAGTGTGAGAGACCCCAAACTAGCGGATAATATTGGAGCTCACAATGTCGACGATGGAGCGGGCCTTGACCTCTTTGAGTGGAACTGCCTCTTCCCACTTGGAAAATAAATCTATAGAATTCAGGATGAGCCTATACTGGTGAGCATTTTCTGGTGGATATGGTCCTACTACATCAATTCCCCATACTGGAAATGGCCAAGAGTACTTGGTGGGGTGGAGGGGATCCGACGGCCGATGTAGGAAGTTGGCGTGAACATGGAATGAGTGGCATCTCTTGGCATACCCGATACAATCTTGGATCATAGAGGGCCAAAAGTACCCCATCCTCCAGATTTGATGGGACAGCTTCGGCCCATCTTGATGGGTGCCACAGGAACCAGCGTGAACCTCTTGAATAACTTGAGGAATCTCTACTCCATGAATGCAATGGAGGAGGACACCATCGAAGCTCCTCTTATAAAGGATCTGTTCAATACCGGGGCTGCTCTGGAGGGTAAATTGTAGCGCACGGCATCAGATTCGCTCGCTCTCGGCCCGGTCATCCGGGAGGCCACCATTTTGGAGATATTCGACAAAAGGTGCCCTCTAGTCGGGAATGGCTTCGACCATTGTGTTGGACGAACCCAGGACACCTGACGTAGAGGGCCCGACGGTGAGATGACTTACTCGCAGGCCATCATTGTCCTTTTCGGTGATGGGGGAAATGACTCTCTAGTGTGCAACATGTATGATCAAATAATCTTTCTCAGGTTCTGCGAGCGATGAGGCTAAGCCAGCCAAGGCATCTACTTGACCATTCTGTGATCGTGGGACAAGGGTAATCTCTGGTTGAGAAGAGAACTGGGCCATTAGGAAGAGGGTGCACTTCAGCAATGGTACAAGCACTGGCTTCGTGAAGACATAGCCTCTATTGACATGTTTGATTACCTACTCGAAATCTCCTTTCACATGTAGATGGGGCACGTCGATCTCAAGGGCCAACTCGAGGCTGGTGATGAGAACCTGGTACTCTGACTCGTTGTTAGTACAACCTTCTGACAAAAGGAACGAGTATGGAATGACAGCTTGCGCCAGGGTAATGAAGACAATACCCAGGCCCACTCTGTTGAGACTAGGATCGTTGAGCCTCCTACTGGTGGGGCTCTGGGAGGCACCGTCGAAGTGCATTTGCCAACACGGGATGAAATGATCGAGTGAGAGGATCATCTCATCAGGAAAATCCAGGTCCAGGGATTGATCCATGGAGGTTGTTTGGGCAGCTAAAAAGTCTTCCAATGCCTGTCCGTTAATGGAATTCTGAGGTACAAACCTGATATGAAACTGCTGGAGAATCACCGCCCACCGTGCTAGTCGGCCAGTCCGCATGGGGCGGTTCAAGATGTACTTCAGTGGGTCTACCCGGGAGACCAATTGTACCTCATGGTGCTACAGGTAATGCCGCAACTTCTGTATGGAAAATATTAGCGCAAGGAAGCTCTTTTCGATAGGGGAGTATCTGACCTCCGTATTATAAAGCATGCAGCTGAGATAGTAGAGACTATTCTCAGTACCCTCGTTATTCTTCTGGGGTAGAAATGCACCGAGGGATCATTCCAGGGCAGTCACGTAAAGGACCATCAGATTTCCGGAGACGTGTGGCATCAAAACCGGAGGTTGGAGCAGATACTGCGTGATTTCCTTGAAGGCGGTCTGACACTCCTCATCCCATTCGTAGGCAGCACCATTCTTCTTGATCCGGGAAAAAGGCTTACACATTCCGTCCAGATTCGCGATGAATCCGTGTATATAGTCTAAGTGTCCTTGGAGGCCTCGAAGTTCATGAATATATCTCGGGGGAGGCATTTCGCTGATGGCCTTGATCTTCATTGGGTCCATCCCAATTCCTTGGTATCTAAAAAAAGGCCAAGAAACTTCCCATAGGTGACCCAGAAGGAACACTTCAATGGGTTCATCTTTAGGTGATGGGAACAAAAGAAACTGAACACTTTCTCATGGTCTTTGAGATGGTCCTGGCGCTGACATGATCTGACCACTATGTCATCTACATAGATTTCCACCAGCGTCCTGAGAATCGGCTTGAATATGTGATGCATGGCCCTCTAATAAGTGGAACCTACATTTTTCAAGTCGAAAGGCATAACCTGGTAGCAAAAGGTGCATTGGGGAGCCCTGAAGGCAGTGGAATCCTTGTCCTCGGGGGCCATCTGGATCTGGATGTACCTGGAATACCAATCCATGAAAGAGAGAGCTTGGAACCCGGCCGTGGCATCAATCAATAACTCAGTCACCGGGAGTGGGAAGTCATCCTTTGGGAAGTGGCGATTAAGGTCACGAAAGTCGATGAAGACTCTGATCTTCCTATTCTTCTTCATGACCAGCACAATGTTGGCAAGCCACTAGGGGTACTGGACTTCCTTAATTAATTTGGCTTTGATAAGCTTTTCAACTTCAGCCTCAACCATAGCACCATGATAGGGGTGCATCTTTCTGGGAGGCTTTTTAAACCCACGATGGTTTCCCGGGAGGCCCAAACGGTGAACAGATAATTGGGGATCTAGTCCTGGCATCTCACCGTAACCCCAGGAAAACACATCACGGAGTTGTTTGAGAATGTCTATGTACCGATGTCGCTCCCCGGGGGTCATGGATGCACTGATCAATGTGGGTCTTGGATCTACCTCGCTACCATGGTTCACTGGTACCAGTTCATCAACCGTGGTAAAGACACCATCCTCAAAGGTGGCAGGAGAATCCTCCAGGTCTTCCTCTCCACCTGTGGGGAGATCTCCTGCAACGGGAGATACTTCTGGGCTATCAAAACCCGAGGGATAGTTGGTGCCGGATTGGGGCAGCAGTGGTCATCATATCAGTAGACTCACTCGCCATTGAGACCATAGAAATGAAGGCAGTCGACCCTATCCCATCTGGCCTTCATCCTAAGGGGCCACATTTGATAACATCAAAGCCGTCGTGACATGTCGGCCATAGTCGGTTGATTCCAGTCTGGAGGAAGAGACACGTATGGCGTACTTCCATTGTCATAAGCATGACATTCAGGTACTGCACATGGGTAGGAGGCTCCGGGATCAACTAAGCCTGGTTGGTGTAGGAGTACAAGGTGATTTTCCGTCGTCGCGTGGACATGAGAACACATCTTTCTTGCATACCCAAAACAACAAAACATTGGCCCATGTTGGGGGTCATGGCCTCCAATCGGTGGATCGAGAGGATGTAGGCATCATCCATGCTTGCCCAGGGATCACTTGTGACCGGGGCGGGTTCATCCTCACTTACTAGGATATGCTTATCCTTACTCTTGTAATAATCAGCATCCAGATAGCAGGCCTCTAAAGAGGTGAAAGGAGAGGCATCTCCTTGTATCACGCCTACTCGACCATTGAGGGAGTATTTGAGGCACTAGTGATACCACGAAGGGACTGCTGTGTGCAGATGGAGCCATGGACTACCCATCAACGCGTTGTAGGCGGTGTCCTAGGAGACGACCTTGAATTCGGTGCTGGAAATTAGGCCACTGAACCGAGTCATTAGGCAGATCTTTCCGACTGGGGTTTACTCGGTCCAATCGTATCCCTGGATTCTAAAGTCAGAGGGAGTTAAATCATCTTCAGACAGACCCAGCTTTTGCAGTGTCTGAGTTTGGATTAGGTTGATTCTGGAACCCATGTCAACAAGGCAGTGGCGGACTTCCACAGCATTGAAGTATCCAGTGATGTACAACAGACGAATGTGCCCCTGTATAGGAGGGTCCTTATCTTCACCGAAAAAAAGAGATAACCGCTGGCATTCGGCGTTCCCAATTTCCTCGGCATAGAAGGCTTTTGCAGCTGCTACATCGATCTCAAACTAGAGGGGGCTCCTTAGGGCCTCGAGAAGTGCCTCGCGCATTTTAGATGACAGGTGAAGGGCCTCAAGGATAGAAATACTTGCCAGAATGTCTTCTAGGTGCTTCAGGACATCATACATTCGTGCCAAATGCGAGCCTCTGCTTACAAGAGGTCATTCTGCAGTAGGAGGCATAGAGGGTTCTTCCGGTCGAGCCGGCGGTTGGCTACTGTTGGGTACATCCTGCTGCCTACTAGATGAGGCCTGGAGAGTAGTCACCGGACTAGGATAGGACAGCGGAGACTGGCCTATAGCCAGGAAAGACTGACTGTGATACGAATGAGGCAGCTCTCCCTGATCTAGTAGCACAAACGACAGTGGAGGTAGAGCTGAGGGCATCAGATGGGGTTACGTGTGCTGAGCTCTATGCTGAGCCCGCTGTTTGGTCTCAGTAGCATACACGTCTTGGACGACAGTGCCCGCTAATGTGCCTCGACGACCGACATGGTTTTGGTTCTGCTGACGTTGACGTCGGCTAGGGACGTTGGGGAGGCTCGTCTAGCGTTCCCCTTCGTCGGGAGTCAAATAGTGCTTTACTAGCTCCACGGTCTTAACTGAAGCATACCCCTAGCTGTCGCTCGACGAGTCTTCCACCACCGGGTGGATTCTGGGAGGAATCCCCATTTCAGGGGATATAAAGTCGCCGAGAGTGCGGGATGACGACAGCACCAGCGGAGTGAGTTGTTTCTTCTTGCGTCGTTGCTTCTTGCTCTTATGGGAAGAGGTCGACTGTGAAGGAGACCCAGAGGTACTTGCTAATTCTTCTGAAGGTTTCGGCTACTTCAAGCGTGCCTGGATGATACCATGGGCACGGACGACGGTTTTTCGAGCCATCCAGTCGTCTTATTTCAGGGATCCACGGCTGGAAACCTGCTGCCTCTCACCTTCGTTGTCGCTACCGATCTCTGACCCTACAAAGAAACCTGCCACTTGTGTTGGTGTCGGGCCCAACCTGACTATGTTGTTGTTGACCTGGTCTTGAAGCCAGTCTTTAAACATATAGCATTACTTGAGGGTGTGCACCAGAATTTGATGATAATGATAGTAGTTGGGGTGATCAGTGAGATTCACCTCTTCTAGCCTTCTACACTCGGGTAGGCGCACAATCCTTTTCTCTAGAGAAAATCAGAAGTAGCCATGGACCTTATTTTCATTGAACGAATAAGTATGGTGCCTTATTTATGGATAGGGAGCCCTGGGGGCCTAGACCTGATGAGGGGTCGGAGGGGCCTGCTGAGGAGGCGGCGCCTGATTGTCTCGCCTAGGTGGAGGTGGCACATTGCGCGAGGGAACCTATCAATTCTGAGGCGGTCGCTGCTGGGTAGGAGCCTGTGCTTGAGGTGGAGGACCTCTGCGGGGTTGTGGGGATGGTGCCGCTGGCAGTAATTCCAGCTGCCTAGGGGCTTCTATTTGGGACACCATGGTGGGTTCGGCTCTGGCCATTCTCCTGGCTGGGATCATAGGGGGAAACAAACATGCCTGACTAGCCTGTTGCAGAGCCTCCTCAAGGCGCTGTGCCTTATATGAGAAATCCCGGAACCCTCCAGTGTAGTTATGGGTAATCAGGGCAGGTACCATCTTTGTTTTAACTTTCCCTACACACATCATCAATAATTTCTCCTGATTCAGTGTCCTATCGAGGGAGTATGTAAGTCCGTTCCACCGAGCGATGATATATGCGACTCACTCATCATGCCTTTGCTTGCTCTTGAAGAGTTCTGCAATGCTGGTCTTTCGCGTGGTGGATCTGAATTGGTATAGGAACTACCGGCGAAGATCATTCCAACGGGTGACCGATTCGATAGGGAGATGGTTGTACCAAATGAATGGATGACCTTCCAATGTTTGTACGAAACATCGGAGCATGGCAGATTCTTGCTGGGCCGGAGTCCCCATCATAGGGCCACACCTGGAAGAAAAATGAGCCAAGTGCTACGGCGGGTCCCATGTCCCACTGAAGGGTGAGAAAGTGGGATTCCCAAAACCCGGGGGTGCGGGCATATCATCCACCCATGCGGGATATGGCTTGTCATCTGGTGGGACCGCCCCCTGCCGCGTTTCCAATGCTTCGAGGCGGGCTATGAGTGCCGCTATAAGATCATCCGGGTGGGGGTCCCTGTCTTGACAGGGATCCCTAATCACAAGTGCGTTTCTAGGTTCTTCGACACAATATATGTCTTCGGCGGCTCGTGGATCGACTGGCGGAACGTCTTGTGGGGCGACTGGGGGAATCCAGACTGGATTCTTCAGATTGCCCCATCGTTCAGGGGGGTTTGGTGAGACGTATCGCGCCCTCTTGCCATAAGTTCCAGCTTCTGCCCTGTCTACGGAAGTAACATGATCAGGGTTGCCCGGAGGCATCTCACCGGGGGGAAATTGTTTCTTCCCCTACTGCCCCGGCTTTGGATTACCGTAGTCGGGTCATCGCTTTGCAGCGCGCTCGGTCAAGTGTTCGTCAACAAGCCTCTTCTGCTCAGCAATCTGATGAAGTAACGTGGACATCTTGGGATCTTCATCCGTTTTCTGTACAGAGGCAGACGGGTCAGAGTGCTTGACAGTTCTGATGTGCTCCTTACCCATACAGGCATTTTGACTGAGTACCAGCAACTCGGTGGGTACAAGGAGGCCTAGAAGGTTCCTCTATTGATGGGTAACCCTCCCTAATGGGTCCAGCAGTGGCAGTACGCCCTCGGGGGGTAAGTCTCCATCAAGAAATTCAAGCTCGTCTTCCTTGTCCACTACGTCAGCCATGTAGACCGCGACCCCTCTCGAGGGAATGTCTTCAATGTCGCATAACGAATCGGGATGTCGTCGGATAGGGTCGAAGAGGAGAGCGGGATAGTGTCCCTAGCCACGGACATGCCCATGGGGGGTAGCTTCCCTGATGACTCTGCGGAGTACTTTGAAACTCTGAACACATTTCCATTTAATGGTGCTCTGACGACTTGGTGACTCAAGGTGCTGGGCCACAGGGAGTGCCTCTAAATCGATCGGGCGACATTTCTCACTGATTTCTTCAAAGGTCTCTCGAGTTCTTTGGTACATCACCCGCTCGTAACGAAGGTGGAAGTGTGTTGTCCATAGGGTTTGGCAGAAGCACCCTACTTCTTCTGGGGTAAGGGACTCTGGTGCGCAAAAGTTCAGTGCCGCCGTCGGCCAGAACTTCTCCGGGAAGTGATCTGCTGCAAGAATGCTCCAGAAACTTCTGGGTTCAGACTCATGGTCTGTCCCTGTATTGCCCCACTCGTCAACCAGGGGGTGGCTGGGGGAAGGGTAGCGGTACCGAGGTAGACCTCTGGGACAGTAATCTCAGCGGCGGAGAATACAGTGAACGAGATGACTATCCGCTGAATTCCAGGCCATCCTCTGAAGAGTGAGGTGACCTGACCACGATATCAAGATACGATGGGCTGATAGCCAAAGATTCCAGCACAGGAGTCGCAGCTATCGGCGATAGGTCATGTCGTTGCTCTACCTCCGTTGGTCCCCAAAATAGCTCTCTGTGATCTCTGGTAGAGGTAGAGGGCGCTTCTGCTGACAATGGTGTTGATTGAATGGTCAGGACCTCCAGAATTTCCACGATTTATTCCTCCTGGATGTACATGCGGAGAGAGGTGGGAATCCGGTGGACCTCGCATTCTGGGAGAATGAGGTCGACGCGCCTGGTTTCTGCCCCAGTACTTGATGCAGAGGAGCTGGGGGAAGGTTCCATCGCTGAGTCACATTCCGCTTCAGAATCCAAGAAACGAGCCAGTTTAATCTCCACCCGCTCCCCCCCATGATTCTCCTTGTGGCGGCGACGACCCACTCTTCTACTGTGGGGTGGCTCTTCGGGACAGGGTTGATTCTTCATAGGTAGTCTTGGGGCGGCGATGGAACCGTCGAGGAGAGGGCCCCCACTTGATGTGGTCGGGG
Organism: Viscum album; assembly: GCA_963277665.1. NCBI lineage: Eukaryota > Viridiplantae > Streptophyta > Magnoliopsida > Santalales > Viscaceae > Viscum > Viscum album. Next base: position 1,585,099,995 of record OY728151.1, on the reverse strand, counting down.
TGCGAGGGGAAACAGGGAAAATATCGAAGGGTACCTGGGGAGGACCTCCATGGACGGTGCGGGCAGAGCGAGGATGACTTTCACTCCTCAAGTTGCCGGGGTGAGGAGTACCTTCACCAGTTGCAGAGAGGACGTAGGAAGGACCCCCACGATATATAAGGACCGGATGGACAATGCCTCTATATCGGTGTTCGGGGGCAGGAGGATGGACTCCATACCCCGTATCGTAGGCGCGAGAGCGGTTTTCGTGCTGAGGGTCACCGTCGCGGGGCATGTCATCCTTCGGGATGGGGGTATCCTGATGCATACCTCTGTGAAGAGCTTCAAAGCATGGAAATTACACACTTTGTGGAATGGTGGTACGGAGAGGACCTCCGTATGGAGTGACGTTACCATGGATTGTTCACAGAAATCATCGCCCAGGCCTGCGACCCCGAGAGTGCAACCAGCCTGCCCGTGGGGCGGTTGAGGCCTTGATCCCTGTCGAGTGAAGGAGTTCCCTTTCTCAGTGTATACAGGAGATCCATGATGTATGTCGGCAGTGGCTTTGGCTACAACAGTTGTTGACATCAATGTATCTGGGCGAGCATCCTCAGCTCGGGCATGGCGCTGACCTCGGGTCAGACGAGCTGGCACAGGTGGAGTAGGGGAATGGCATACCTGCTCTTCCTGTGAAGCCGGACGGAGGCGCTAACGTGGCCCAATGGGGGCCCTTGCTTGGAGCCCTTGGATCGGGACCCTAAGCGGTCCGAGCCAGATGTCACCTCGTCTCATCAGCATAAGGCGAGGAGTCGTCAAGGCGTTCCGGGGACAGGCTCCCGAAACGATTCAACGTTGGGGTGGGGAGCAGGGGATTCTTGCGCGGCCTGTTAGGGCGGCGTTGACGGCGGGGCCTGGATTCCCCCAGGTCTAATTGGGCCATATCCTGAGTCAGGATGACCCCTTCCTCCTCGTACCTACGTACAAGGTTGTTGATCACCCTTCGCTGGATGATCTCTGACGGGGAGAGGGGACGTGGGCACCCCGTATTCACGAATGTAGAGGCCGTCGTGCTGGTAGCAGATCCAGGCAGGGTGGTTGTTCCGATATTTCCCCTACCCATGCGTAGGTGAGAGGGTGGTGATTGTGTTTCCATGGCAGCAACCTGGTTCATGGGAAACAGAGAGATCAACTCATCAGCACTGCAAGGAAAAGGATGGACAACCATTTCCCCAGTGTCCTTCCATTATCCACGTTTGTAAGAAAGATCCACGCCAACACGTTGCCGAACGGAGTGCCCCATGTTCCACTGCCCCAACTTCCAGTGAGTTTCATGCCAGGAATGCAATTTGCTTGGCAGGACCTGGCACCAGATATCTGGATCCGGTGACACGTCAGTCTACTGGGGTCTCAAACGCTACTAATCTCCACATTGAGGAGAAGAGTTTCACACCGGGTTCAACATTTCTGTTTCCGACGCTTTCGCTGGGGCACGCGCGCGCTTCCGTCTGCAGAGGACGATGCACTGTGTTGTGTGTGTCTTGCCCCACATTCCCTCATTCCAAAGGCGGGAGGCATTCACTCCTTATTTAGGGACGTCTGCTCCTTGGTCAAAACTGGGATGATGGGATGTCGGTTCTTCTATCCGTGGATTCCTCCTCAGAACTCATCACCTAGTCCAGGTCTCCCTCATAGATTTAATATGTTGTTCGTGAAACTCTTCCCAGGGCCACTTTCCATGGACGCCGGTTAATTACCCTGCTTCTGTCGGGACATTCCAAAGGGTCCGGTCAGGGCAACAACCTTCAGTCGGGGGAGTAGTCACGTCGAGGCATTAGTAGCATGTCTTGATGCTGGGGAACTGGCATGTCTGTCCCTTATCCCTTTTCATAGGGCTTCTCGAGGTCGTGGAGGCCCGAGGCATCCCACATCGAGCACGTGGAATTTTATATCGTAGACATATATCTGAGGTTTTCATCAGCTTCCTGTGTTTAACATAGGGTATGCTGCAAGTTTAAAGTGCAGCGGAGACGGATCAGCCAGATCAGAGAATTAGCTATAATGGATCGGATTGAGGGATTCCCCTTGAAGGGGTGCCGATACCGGGACCAGTCCATGGGTGGCTCTGAAGAGGAGCGGAATGGTATTATCTTTTGGGAATATGGCTGTTCGGGTGAGAATTAGGATGAGTGATGGAGAGTTGGATGAAATGGAGGGGGGATGAAATGGGACCATCACAGGGGGTGATAGTGAAGTTGGGCATGTGCCTCGAAGATACCTCCTACGTATCCCCATGGAAGAGAATCAAAGTCCACGTAGTTCGGGATGATGCCAGAGAGCTGACATGAATGTGGACCTTGGCCTGATGGGCACCGTTAGCGAACCGTCGGGAATAAGGACCTTGGTCCGGATGGTGTCGTTAGCGAACCGATGTGAAGGTGAACCAAGGGGGTCCACTGGTGGTGGGCTTGAAACTTGTGAAGGCTTCCTACGTACCATGCCTTGACATGGATCAAAGTCTCCGTAGTTCAGATGGAATGCAGAATACAGTTTAACATTATGCGGGATGGGGGTGAACCGACGTGAGTGAGGTCGAAACGATCGGGTGATGGTCTTGAACCTTATGAAGGCTTCCTACGTACCATGCCTTGACATGGATCAATGACCCCATAGTTCGGATGGAATGCAGAATACAGTTTAACATTATGCGGGATGGGGGTGAACCGACGTGAGTGAGGTCAAAACGATCGGGTGATGGTCTTGAACCTTATGAAGGCTTCCTACGTACCATGCCTTGACATGGATCAAAGACCTTGTTGTTCAAATGGTGTGTCGGCGGACTGACGCGGGTGAGGACCTTGGTCCGGATGTTGTGGGGGCTTACGCACTAGGCTATCCAGGTGTTGGTTACTGGATGTGAAGAAGGTCGGAGTGACCAAAAGGTGGTGGGCTTGAACCTCTTGGAGGCTTCCTACATACCACGCCTTGACATGGATCAAAGACCACGTAGTTCAGGTTGGACGCCGGAAGGGCGACGTGAATGAGGAGGACCAGGGGGGTCCTAGTGGTGGTGGTATTGGACCTCGTGGAGGATTCCTACGTACCATGCCTTTACATGGATCAAAGACCACATAGTTCAAAGTGGGCTTCGTCGGCGAACCATTGTGGAGGTGGACCTTGGCCCAATGGATGGTGGTCTTGAACCTCAGAGAGGCTTCCTACGTACCATTCCTTGACATGGATCAAAGTCCACATAGTTCAAAGGGGTTTCATCGGTGAACCGACGTGAAGGTGAACCTGGGGGGTCCACTTCTGGTGGGTGTTGGCGAAACGACGTGAAGAAGGGACCTTGGTCCAATGGGAGATGGAATTGAACCACATGGAGGCTTCCAACGTTCCATGCCTTGACATGGATCAAAGGCCTCATAGTTCGGGTTGGTCACAACGGCTTACATTCGGACTGGGATGCAGTTTAACGTCATGCGGGATGAGGATGAACTCACTATGAAGGTGGACCTTGGTCCAATGAGAGATGGTCTTGAACCTCAGGGAGGCTTCCTACTTACCATGCCTTGACATGGATCAAAGTCTTCATAGTTCAAATGGGTGTACAGTTTAATGTCATGCGGGATGAGGGCATACATTTTAACGTAATGCTGGACGAGGGTATTTAGTTTAACATCATTATGGATGAGGGTATTTTCATGGCAAATTCCAACACTATGCCCAAGTGAGTCATGCTCGGTGTGAGAAACAAGAGGCAGCAAGGACCTGATGATCACACCGTGAAGGGTGCGTCCATGAGAAGCGAAGAGGGGCTTACACGTTATGCGGCCCATGGTGTTGGGACTTACTCCAGAATGGAGCCCCGAAGTGTGGAAAAGCACAACGAAAGAGGGATTTGGGACCAATGATGGGAGGTGACTTGTTCCCCATCGCGCCCTCCACTGCCCTTGGTAGTGGGGAAGTACGGAGATGCAGGGTTGCAGCCTTCCGCAAGAGGGGCTAGGGGCTTATACCAAGGTGCTCACCCTTCTCCCATGGACATACTCTAATCTGAGAAGGAGGATATCATCCCTTGTAGAGGGGGTGACCCCGTCTCTGTGGAGACATGTGGCGTAAAAAATGTCTGAGCTGGGGGGACACTATGTGAGAAACACGGGGCCGGATCACCGTTTAACGTCATGTGTTGAGGTCAAGGTGCTTGGCATTTTAACATCCTGAAGCTCGGATGAGGTGGGTTCACTCCACACCCCTAGGACTTACATAACTGGTACCCATTGCTTCTTGGGGGAGGGAAGGTACCAGTAATGCTGTGGTCAAGGGGGGTTGTAGAGCGAACCATCAAGGGGTCCACGTTAGCGTGGCTATGCGAAGATGCAATAGCTGTTAGCGTGCCTATGAAAAGAAGCATTAGGCGATGAAACGCTACGTGTGGTGTTGTGTATGGGAATTTTAAATCACATTGCGTATACCTGGAGGGTCGCACGAGAAGACGAATTTCCAAGAAAAGGAGTGTGCTTTGCGAAGTGGAGTGCCTTGGCCTTAGCATGGGACATAGGTGTGAGTGGAGAGTGCTTCGCGAAGTGGAACAGTATTCGTGGAGTATTGCCTCGCAAAGAGGAGGTTTCTCGCGAAGCAGGGTGCTGCGAAGCAGTGTGATTTGCGATGTGTAGTGATACTGCCTTAGCTTGGGGATCACTAATATAGGATGGGTGTTTCGCAAAGCATAAACGCTCCGCGGCTGCCCGAGTTCCCTTGGAAATTCCCCTCCTTTGAGAATGCCCATGAGCTTCTCGAAGGGCATCCCTCATGGAAGAGGGGCTCAAAATGAGACAAATCAAAGGTGTCACACGAAGTAGAAGTACCTCGCGGAGCTCATGATTCCCAGGGCAAAGGGTGCTTCATGATTCGGGAGAGGAGAAGCCAAAAGGTCGGATTTTCCATCCTCCTGGACACTGGGGGAGCCCAGTATTTAGAGGCGAGGGGGCGCCGCGAAGCAAAACTCCCACGCCAACTCTGGTGCTTCGCGGCGCGCTAGCGAATGTCAGTCCATTCGCGGAGAGGTACCGCCTTCGGTGCTTCGCGGCGGACTCGCGAACGTCAGGCCGTTCGCCGAGAGGTACCGCCTCCGTTGCATTGCGGCGGGCTCGCGAACGTCAGGCCGTTCGCAAAGAGGTACCACCTCCGTTGCTTCGTGGCGGGCTCGCGAACGTCAGTCCGTTCGCGGAGAGGTACCGCCTCCTTTGCTTCGCAGGGCTGCGATGCTCGGGGGGTGCTTCGCGTCGGAGCTTCACAAGGCAGCATCCGGGGATTTGTTTTCATCCCTTCCTTTCGTGAAATATTTTGGCACCAACAATTGAAGTACTAGTCTGACTACCGAAAAGCCTCATTCTCACAAGACGATGTAGATGTGTTCAGAAACGAGTGGGCTTCATATCTGATGGAAGATTGTGCAAAAATAAAATGAAGATCTATCTTGGGTACATGAACAATTGGTTGTCATTTTTGAGAGGGTTTAAGGGGATCAAAATATGAAACATTGTTGTTTGTAAATTTTCATAGGAAATTTTAATTTTTATTAAATAATACATCCTTTATCCAATGATTCATTTTCCCATTTAATAGATGATATGCACCAGAAACATGAATAAATGATAAACCACTAAAAGGGTCTCTCTTTTGTATTAAATGGACACAATTTTAAGTGAAAACTACAAATGACATAAAAAAATCCGACCTAACACATTAAGATTGGGTTGATCCTTTATGATAATGATCCACGAGCCCTTTTTGACGTGTTCGAGTAATCCCCGCCTCAATCTGAGGCACGGTGTGACCGCTATCACTCAAAGGGCCTCTCTTTTGTTTAAAATGGACACAATTTTAAATGAAAACAACAATTGACCTATGAAAATCCTACCAAACGGATTTGGATTGTCTTGATCATTTATAAGAACGATCCACATGTCCTTTGTGATGTGTATGAGTCATCCCCGCCTCAATCTGAGGCACGGTGTGGCCGGTACCACTCAAAGTGCCTCTCTTTTGTTTAAAATGGACACAATTTTAAGTGAAAACAAAAACTGACCAATGGAAATCTGACCAAATGAATTAATATTTTGTTAATCCTTTTGGATATTTATTCACGGGTCCATTGTGATGTGAATGGGTCATCCCCACCTCAATCAAAGGTATGGTGTGGATGCTATCACTCAAAGGGTCTCTATTTGGTTTAAAATGGACACAATTTTAAGTGAAAACAACAACTGACCTACGGAAATCCGACCAAAATCATTCATATTGTCTTGATCGATTATAAGAACTATCCTTGGGTCCTTTTTGACATGTACGAGTCAACCCCGGCTCAATCTGAGGCATGGGGTTGCTGGTACCACTCAAATGGTCTCTCTTTTGTTTAAAATGGAATCAATTTTAAGTGAAAACAACAACTAACCTATAGAAATCAAAACAAACACATTCAGAATGTGTTCATCCTTTCGGAGAACGATCCACGAGTCCTTTATGATGTGTAACAGTCATCCCCGCCTCAATCAGAGGCACATTTTGGCTGCTATAACTCAAAGGGTCTCTCTTTTGTTTAAAATGGACACAATTTTAATTGAAAACAAAAAATGACCTATGAAAATCTGATCAAACACATTCAGATTGCCATGATCATTTATAATAATGATTAAACGTTCCTTGGTGATGTGTACGAGCCAACTTATTTTCAATCTGTGGCACGGTGTGTCCGGTATCACTCAATGGGTCTCTATTTTGTTTAAAATGGACACAATTTTAAGTGAAAACAACAACTGACCTACGAAATTCCAACCAAATGCATTAGGATTGTGTTGATCCTTTAGTAGAGTGATCCACGGGTCCTTGGTGACGTAAATGACTCATCCCATCCTCAATATGAGGAAGGATGTGGCTAGTACCTCTCAAAGGGTCTCTCATTTGTTAAAAATGGACACAATTTTAAGTAAAAACAACAACTAACCTACATAAGTACATCCAAACACATTATGATTGTGTTTATACTTTAGGAGAACAATCTTAGGGTTCATTTTGGCATGTACGAGTAAACCCCGCATCAATCCGAGTCACGGTGAGACAACTATCACTCATAGGGTATGTTTTTTGTTTAAAATGGACATAATTTTAATTGAAAACAACAACTAACCTATGAAAATCTGAACAAATACAATCTTATTGTCTTGATCATTTATAAGGACTACCCAAGGGATCTTTTTGATGTTTAAGAGTCATACCTACCTCAATCCAATGCATGGTGTGGCCGGTACCACTCAAAGGGTCCCTCTTTTGTTTAAAAAGGACACAATTTTAAGTGAAAACAAAAACTGACCTATGGAAATCTGACCAAACGCATTCGGATTTTGTTGATACTTTACGAGAATGATCCACGTGTACTTTTTGACGTGTATGAGTCATCCCTGTCTCAATCTGAGGCACGGTGTGGCCATTACCACTCAAAAGGTCTCTCTTTTATTTAAAAAGGACACAATTTTAAGTGAAAACAAAAACTGACCTACAGATATCTGACCAAAAAAATTCAGATTGTATGTACCCTTTATGATAATGATCCACGGGTCCTATTTGACATGTACGAGTCATCCACGCCTCAATCTGAGGCACGGAGTGACTGGTAGCACTAAATGGGTCTCTCTTTTGTTTAATATGGACACAATTTTATGTGAAAACAATAACTGACCTATGGAAATATGACCAAACACATTCAGATTGTGTTGAAAATTTATAAGAAATATTGATGAGTGCTTTTTGACATTTAAGAGTCATCCTCTCCTCAATCTGAGGCATAGTGTGGTCGGTACCACTCAAAGGGTCTCTCTTTTGTTTAAAATGGACAAATTTTAAATGAAAACAAAACCTGGCCTATGGAAATCTGACCGAACCCATTCTGATTGTGTTGATTCTTTTGGAGAACGATCCATGTTTCCTTTGTGACGTGTATGAGTCGTCCCTGGAAAAATCTAAGGCACAATGTAGCTGGTAGCACTCAAAGTGTCTCTCTTTTGTTAAAAATAGACACAAAATTTATTTAAATTAATTCGTATTACCTTTATCATTTATAATAACGATTAAAGGGTCATTGATGATGTGTAAGAGCCAACCCCGCCTCAATCTGAGGCACAATGTGGCCTGTATCATTGAAAGTGTCTCTATTTTGATTAAAATGGAGACAAATTTAAGTGAAAACAACAAGTGACCAACAGAAATCCGACCAAATGCATTCGGATTGTGTTGATCCATTATGAAAAATGATCCACATGTACTTGGTAATGTGTACGAGTCATCCCCGCCTCAATCTGGGCCACGGTGTGGCCGGTACCATGCAAAGTGTCACTCTTTTGTTTAAAATTGACACAATTGTAAGTGAAAAAAACAACTGGCCTACGGAAATCTGACCAAACAAATTCATATTGTGTCAGTTCATTTGGAGAACAATCAAGGGGTCATTTTTGATGTGTAAGACTTAACTTCACTTCAATCAGAGGCACAATGTGACCACTATCACTCAAAGGGTCTCTCTTTTTTTTTAAAATGGACACCATTTTAATTGAAAACAACAACTGACCTATGAAAATCTGACCAAACAAATTCGGATGGTCTTGATCTATTATATGAACGATCCAAGGATCCTAGGTGATGTGTATGAAAATTCCCCGCCTATATCCGAGGCATGGTGTGGCCGATATCACTCAAAGGGTCTCTCTTTTGATTAAAATGGAAACAATTTTAAGTGAAAACAACAACTGACCTATGGAAATCTGATCAAACACATTCAGATTGTGTTTATACTTTATGATAATTATCAAAGGGTCCTTGGTGACATGTAAGAGTAAATCCCGCTTGAATCCGAGGCACAATGTGGCCGGTGTCACACAAAGGGGCTATATTTTGATTAAAATGGACACAATTTTTTAAGTGAAAACAACAAATGTCATACGCAAATCCAACCAAACGCATTTGGATTGTGTTGATCCTTTAGGAGAATGATCCTAGGGTCTTTTGTGACGCATAAAAGTCTACCTCGCCTCAATACGAGGCACGGTGTGACTTCTATCACTCAAAGGGTCTCTCTATTGTTTAAAATGGACACAATTGTAATTGAAAACAACAACTGACCTCTGAAAATCTGACCAAACACATTCGTATTGTCTTGATATTTTATAATAATGATCCACGGGAACTTTGTGATGTGTAAGAGTCATCTTCGCCTCAATATGATGCATGATGTGGCCGGAACCACTCAAAGGGTCTCTCTATTGTTTAAAAAGAACACAATTTTATGTGAAAACAACAACTACCCTATGGAAATCTGACCAAAGGCATTCGGATTGTGTTGATCCTTTAGGAAAATGATCCACAGGTCCGTTGTGAAGTGTAAGAGTCATCCCCACCTCAATCTGAGGCATGGTGTGGCCGGTATCACTCAAAGGGTCTCTATTTTTCTAAAAGGAGACAATTTTAAGTGAAAACAACAACTGACCTACGGAAATATGACCAAACACATTCAGATTGTCTTTATCCTTCAAGAGAACGATCCAAGAGTCATTTGTGGCGTTTACGAGTCATCTCCGCCTCAATCTGATTCACGGTGTGGCAGGTAGCACTCAATGGGTCTCTCTTTGGTTTGAAATGGACACAATTTTAAGTGAAAACAGCAACTGACCTATGGAAATACGACCAAACGCATTCGGATTGTGTTGATCCTTTAGGAGAACAATCCATGGGTCCTTTGTGATGTGTACGAGTAATCCTTGACTCAATATTAGGCATGGTGTTGATGGTAGAACTCAAAGGGTCTCTCTTTGGATTTAAATGGATATAATTTTAAGTGTAAACAACAACTGACCTATAGAAATCAGGAAAAACAAATTCGGATGGTTTTGATCTTTAATAAGAATGATCTATGGGTCCTTTGTGACATGTACGAGTCAACCCCACCAACCCCCTGGACCTTCCCCACCCCCCTGAACACCAACCCACCCCCTGGACACCCCCACCCCTCTGTACCCCAACCCCCTATAAACCCCCCCCCCCCCGACACCCTGGACACCAGCCCACCCCCTAGAATGCCCCCCCGGGACACCCCCATCCCCTGGACACCCCCTACCCCCCCTGTGGACACCCACCCAAACCCATGAACAGCCCCCAACCCACTGAATTCTTAATTGAATTCTTTATGTACTTAATTAACTTATAAATTATGTGTTAATGGTGTAAATGTATACTTTTTGTATGGGTATACATGTTCTAAACATCATATAATTAATGTGTTAATTTTGTATTGGTATACTTTCTCTAATTAGCTTATTGATATGCGGAATTTTTATGTAGGTGTTCGGGTGTGCTGGTGCATATTTTTTCATAGCAGCACACATGGTATTTATCAGCGCCTTTTTAGCACTATTAAATGGAGGTTTTATTAGTGGTAAAAAAGCACTGATAAACACCACCTTTATCATTGCTAAGGAAGCGCTGATAAAGGTTCGGTTTATCCGTGCTACAGGAGTGCTGCCAAAACACGCATTTATCAGTGCTATTTTAGCACTGATAAAGGGTTGTTTTATCATCGATGTTTTAGCGCTGATAAAGGTCACCTTTATCAGGTCATTTTTAGCATTGATAAATTATCCCTTTATCAGCACTCAATAATTGCTGATAAATGGTACCCCCTTTATCAGCACCGAGATTTACAATGTTCATTTACCGCGGATAAAGAACGTTTTTGTAGTAGTGATGACATTTCTCATTATTTAGATCTCAAATTGATCATCAATCATGGGAAAAAAATGTTGTGCATGAACCATCACATGCTTCTACTCCACCCAGAACCAACATAAGAGAGGAAGTGATCACCTCAGAGGAGTAGGAATGTAGGATTTATGAGTATCTAGGATCATCTAATGTGACCTCAGAGCTCTTTTTTTCACCCACATTTGGTCTCTGGTCGTCCATTTAATATATAGAGACATGAGGTTCCCATATCATGATAATTTTTTTTGGTCTAATGACTATTTTTCATTGAATGCTTTGTAAATTTTATCTCCATCCTCCTATTTTTTGGCTTCAATAGTAAACAAACCACCCAGGTTCATTGTGAACATCCATGGTCCATACTACAACAAAATATTACCATCATTGATTCTGGTCTTTCTTATGTAGTCTTTCTCCATGTTCTCTACAAAATCAAAAAAAAATAAATAAACTAGAAACTACATAAAAATAAACTGATATCCAATTTAATAATCCCTCCATCAATAGGAAAATATTGTGCATGATAGGCCACATAATATTAAACAAAACTCTAAAACAAATCGTCGGTCCCAAATAAATGGACTCCTACTGATCTGATTCCATGAATTGACCAATTTGTCCACGAATATCCCACATAGTGTGTTCAATTCTCCCACATAAATGTATTTCTATGAGGTGCTTCTAGAAAAGAGATTTAGAAATGTTTACATTTGGGATATCATTCCTCCTAATCATAACTTACATCAGAATAGTTTTCTTATTGAACGAAGAAGGAATCCCTTTTTAAATATTATGGATATCATTATCATTGAAAAAATATATGATCTGGCGGTTTCCCCTAACTCCTCTAATGGATAATCCTTCATCTAAATTCCATATGTTCTGCAATGTATTTTTAGGTTTCTGATATTGAATCATCCCTTAGAGATGAGTTTTTAAATCGTATGGAGGGATAACCGATGTTCTAGGAATGAATCCCCAATCTTCTTCGAATAATACATTGTTTTCTCTTTCTATATAAATGAATGTATTTTCAATGGTTCATAAAATCACCATTCATCTCATTATAATTGGTTTATAGGGGAAGTAGCATCACCTGAGAGGAATAATAACTAATGATCAAATTCCACGATTGAGACCAACGTAGAAAAAGATACCTTTGATCTAGGAATACCTAGAAACCAAAAACCCATAGAGAACACAATAAATTATCTCAAAAAAGGAGAGAACAAATAATGGATTATTATTTTTATATATATACATACACACATAATATAAATTGGATAAAAAATTTATTTATGTATTAAAAATAGAATATAAATTACAAATACATGTTGTAAGTAAAATTTGTTATATTCATTATGTAAATATATAAAAAATAATATAATTTCATATATTTTATAAACAAAATAAAAATATATATATATAAAAGTTATTTAATAAAGTATATACATATAGATGTGTGTATGTGTATTTATATTTATACATTTATGTGTGTGTGTATTTTAATTCATAATATAAATGTATTTAAAAATATGTGTGTGTACGTATGTATCTATGTATCTATGTTTGTATGTATGTATAATGTCGTGAATATAAGGCAATAAAAAATTCCAAAACATGTGGTCTGGGCATTAGTCTGTTCCACAGTTTAAAAAAAACCTCTCTCTCTATCTCTATTAATAATATGGTGATTTTACAAATCTTTTTTTAATTTTTATAATGATTTTATGTCACTACTAAATTCATACCATTTGAATGAATATAGGTAAAAATTTCTCATAATAGTCGACAACCATGTTTTTAGTGGCTTTCTATAACTAACTGCAACATATCTATCATGGGTAATAACCACACAAATGAAAAAAACCCCTTTAGATGCACAATTTTTTTGCAGTGATACTCCTTGCCTTTCTAATGCACAAAATGTATATATTTTGGGTGAAAATTTAAAATTAAATTACATTAGAAAAAGATTTTCTGTTTGATGAGAAATGAAAATTAATAATTACAATTTTGGGATTTATAATGACAAAAACTTTATTTAATATCATTAAAATATAACTTTTCTACATAACCGACTAAAAATACCTTAAAATTGTATGTTTTCTACATACATAGCCAAAAATCCTTCTTAACAGAACCAAAATGAGGGTAGATTCACCTCTTCCTCAAATGAAAACACCCGTAACAACATATTTTCCATCACATTGCTTCAATACCTATCATTCAAAATATATTGAACTTACTAAAAAATAAAAAGACAATAGATAGGGTTTTCGAAATACAAAAAATAATATTGCAGCCAAGAACATAGCATATAAATATTTACAATTAAATTTATCATTATAAACATTACATTATATGAACCAGTAAAATATTAATGTATACATAAAAATAAAAAATAAAATTTTGAAATACTACTTGTGGGAAAGAATTTTCCAATCTACAGGAATACCGGGTGAGGGATTTTATTAAAGGTTTATCACCAAACTATAAATCTTCTTACATTGCTATATTTATACAAGATGCTTTATGAAAAGAAAAATATTCATATTGGTTGTTAAGAAGGTGATATATGATAAAGAGCCTTCTTAAAAACTCTTTTCAAGAAGGCGCTATCAGATAAGGTGTCATGTTAACAACTATTTTTAATATGTAATGACATAAAGTGCCAACCCATCATTGGATTATTTTTTTTAAGATGGACTCTTTCATAATTTCTTTTTATATTTTTTTTAATATTATTATACTATTCATTAATATATATGTGAATATATATTACTATTTAATTTCCAATAAATTGTATATATACAAACATATTTTTACTATTGTAATACATATATTATTGGAATATATCCTGATATAAATTGTAAAAAAAATTGTTTTAAAAATGATTTTTTAACAAATAGAATATACATATAAAAAAATATTTAAAATAAGATTCATTTTCATTTTTCATTTTAAAAAATACATAATATATTTTCAAATATCAAATGGAAATATTTGAACTATAATTTTTATTAATTGAAATTAATTGCTATAATATTAACTTAACTGACATAAAATATTAACATATTAGTAAATAACTAAAAAATATATATCTTTACTAATGTAATAATATATTTATTAAGAAATTACAAACTAATTAAAAACAAATATATTCTCTATAAATCAAATAATGTATATATTAATTACAATACAATGATTTTTTAGTAGATTTACATAATAATATATTAGTAATTTAATATAATAATATAATAATAGATTAATATAATAACATATTAACATATATTAATATATTATTTACAAAGGAAAGATGTAATAATATATATTTTAATGAAGTAATTCATATTATTTGTTAACAGAAACATAATTACAAATAATTCATAATAATGTAATAAATAATATAATACTTAATAAGAATTATGACAATAAATTTTTTGATGTTTAAATGTTTTTTTTAAAATAAATATTTTTCTATATGAATTTTTTTATTCAGTATCTGTATGAATTTCATTTTATTTTCAATTATTTTTTATATTTTTAGTCACTATATCAAAATTCATTTAGATTATTTTTATATGTATAAATTATTTTAAAATCATACATTTATCTATGTTATTTAGTTTTTTTTGGTTTATTGTTTTTTGACATTCCTTTTATTTTCAATTAATTTTTTATTTATATAATCAATGATTTGAATTTCGTTTAGATATTTGTTATAAAATATTTTATGCATATAAAATTTCTGAAGTGTAAACGTTGTGCTTTTAATCAATAAAGTTGGTTTCATTTACATTATTATTTTTGTAATATTTATGAAATTATTTTACATTTAAGTAATTTTTTATATGTTTAACCCTTGTTTTATGTTTCATTTATATTGTAGTTACAGTTTTTATTGTATGAATCCAAAGTCAACAACATGAAACTTAACAATGTTTCTAGTAGGTGACTTGAAAAGCCTAAAAATATAATATATAAATAAAATATAAACAAAAATTTCAACATTGATTAAAAAAATAAAAAATAATTGATAATGAAAAGAATTTCTAATAGTTAATTGACTACAAATAATTTGAATCGCAAAATATATTTTTGTTTCAAAAAATAACACTTGTACTTATAAGTTATTTTTCCACCAACCATGTTTTCAGAAAATTTATTTTTTAGTTTATTATTTTTCAGTACTTTTATTTTCAATTAATTTTTTTTAATGTTCAATGTTTAAAATTTCATTTAGTCTTTATAAACTATATATTTTATGTGTAAATATTTTTTTAAATGTAAATTTTATGTTTTTAATCAATAAAGTTTGTGCTAGGTAAATTAATTTTTTTTATATTTATAATTTTTTTATTTTGAATAGTTTTTATATGTCTAATAAATGTTCTATGTTTCAATTAAATTTTACATATATTTAATATTTTGTAATCTTCAAAATTCACCAACATGAAATGTAATATTATTTCATGTAGGATATTTTGAAATAATATTAAATATAAGTTATAAATAAAAATATAATTAAATATTGAATCATTGACTAAATAGATAATGAATATTAAAAAATGAAAATAATTTCTTAAAAATAACTGATGAAAAATAATTTCAATTGCACAAAATATTATTGTTTCAAAGTATAAAAATTATTATTTTAAATTGTTTTTTCACCAAAATTTTTTTAGTAAATTTTGTTTTCACAATTAATTTTTTAAATACTTTTATTTTATATGAAATTTCATTTCTACATACAATGTTATAAATTTGGTTTAGATTGTATTTACTCAATATCTTATGCATGTAATTTTTTTTAATGAAAATGTTTTTATTTTAATAAATAATGTTTCTTTCATGTAAATTAATTTTTGATAGTCAAATTTAAGATTTTTTATATTTTAAATTATTTTTAATATGTTTAATCTATGTTTTAAATTTCATTTAGATTTTATATATAGTTTATATTGTATAACCAACCAATGTAACCCTGTTGAAACCTCAAAATACTTCATGTCTGTGATTTTTAAAGCCTATAAAATATGAATTATAAATTAAATATAAAAATATTTCAAACATTGGATGAACATATAAAAAATAATTTAAATTTATAATAATTTTTATAATGTAATTTGATGAAAAATAATTAAAATCCAAGAAAATATTTTGGTTTTTAATATAAAATTCATTGCTAGAAAAATAATTTGTTATGATTAAATAAAATCAAAATCAAATTTTACAAAATAATAAATATATAAAAAATAAGTGAATAGAAATATATTTTAATAAATATAATAGAAGAAAATTAATAGACTTGGAATAAACATTACTATTAAAAAATATAACATTTACACATTAAAAAATTTATTTTCATAATTCCAATTATGTATTAAACTATTTATTACAGTAGCTGGGGGCCTACCTGAGTGGTAAAAGGCTCTCTTTAGTCCTACATCAGAACCATGTTCAAATCTTGGTGGTATAGAATTTCCACTGGTAGACGGTGACACAGGCATGACATAAGCTTGGTGACATATGTGGTATGATTCAGTCACATTACATTGGGCGTTTAGGATAGTTTTGTGATCCTTGGGCCATGTAATGGGCTTCATGCCCAATGGGCCTTTGGGCCATGTTCTGAATAAATAAATCTTGATGGTTGGACTATTCCTTAGGGGCAGGGCTATAGCCTACCTTTCCAGCCTCTGTGTGTGGGGTGTGTGTTTAATTTAATTATACCCTAAAGAATCAGATATATATATATATATAATACTCACTACATTATTAGTAATTATTTTAAATTATTTTATAATTATTAAATATTATTAATTACTTTGTCAATATATATATATTAGTATACTATTATAATAATCTATTACTGTTTATTATATTAATATATTAATATATCATTGTAGTGTAGTTAATATATATATTATTGAATTTATAGAAAATACATTATTGGTTAATTAAATTTTTAAATTTTTTATAAGGAGTTCTTTGAAAATGAAAGTCATTAAAGATGTGCATCATAGAGTTCAAACCAAGAAAATTATCTTAGATTGTTGTGAAATCACCCGACAGAAACAACAGATTGATTTTTTAATTTTACTAACCGATGACACATCAAATTGAGGTGTTGTTTTCTTAAGATGGCGAAAAATGATGTTAGAGTAATTTATAATACAAAAACGTGAATCTAATAGTTTAAAACATAGAAAACAATCTCTAATTGACATGTAATCTTATGATATATATCTTATAATTTTATTTGATGTGTGTGAGTAGATGGAACGTAAATAAGACATTAGATGTGCCTGAACTGACTAAATTTGGATTTCGTAAAAAATTAAAGTCTTTAAGAACACTGGACATAGATTAAAAACAATAAAAATGAGCTCAAATTGCTGTTAAATAACACAAAAAAACTGTAGATTGATTTTTGAATTATTAGAAAAGACATCATGTCAAACTGAGGTGTTGTTTTCTTGAGATTACCGAAACTATAGTTTTCATCGTTTAAAAAACTAACATAATCATTTTATTATTAAAACCATAAAAAAATATCTCCAATTAAATTTAGATATTTTTAAATATATCATATAATTATTTTTGATGTGTTCGAGTAGGAAAAATGTCAATCTGACAAGCGATGTGCTTGAATAGACTAAATAAAGTGTACTTAAGAAATGAGGGTCTTTAAAAACGTGAAAAATAGAGTGAAAATAAGAAAAATTATTTGAAATATCTATGATATCAAATGAAAAAAAATCCATAGTTATATTTTTGAATTATAGTAATCGACCACAAATCAAATAGACACTTTGTTTGCCTAATATGACAGAAAATATAGTTTAAATAATTTAAAACCCTGGAAAATGAATTTTATGGTAAAAACCTTATATAATGACCTGAAATTATGGTGAAATCATATATATGATTTCTTATAATTATATATGACATGTGAAAATATCCGACCTGTCAGTCTAACATGTGATGTGCTCAAACAAACTAATATGGAGTTCTTAAAAAATTAATGTCTTTAAAAACAGGCGTCAAAGAGTGAAAACTAAAAAATGTTTTTGTATTATTGAGAATTAACACTAAAAAAACCCAAAATTGATTACTTAGTTATAATAATTGAAAACATTTCTAAACGATTTTTCATTTTCTCAATATGACATGAAACCCAGTTTCTTAAATTTAAAACAATAAAACATGTTTTTGATTGTTAAAACCTATAAAAATAACTCCAATTAAAATAAAATCTTTTGAAATCATTATTAAAATTATATTTGATTTTATTGAGTAGAGGATGGATAAATTTGACATGCAATGTAATCTAACTAACAATATAAGGAGTTTTTAGAAAATGATGTATAAAAAAACATACACCCCAGAGTGAAGATTGGAGAATTGATCTTCGAATAGTTATGAAATCCCACACAAAAAATATATATTGATATATTAATTAAAAGAATTGTTGACACATGAAATGAGGTGTCATTTTTCCAAAATGATCGAGAACATAGTTTTAGTAATTTTAAATTCTGAAACGTATTGTTTTATGGGAATAACTATAGTAAATGATGTTTGATTGATGTTAAATCTTATGAATGTTTTCACATAATTATTTATCTTGAGAGATAGTAGACGCCACATCAATCAAACATGCGATGTAGACAAACTGACTAAATGAAGTGTTCTTAGAAAATGATGGTCTTTAAAAACATACGCCACGAAGTGAAATCCTACCAATTGAGCTCAGACTGCTGTAAAATCACAATAAAAACCCCTATATTGATTAATGAATTATAGGAACTTAAGGAACATCAATCTGGGTTTTTTTGATGAAGATGACCAAAAACATAGTTTTAGTACATTAAAATTCTGAAACATATGTTTGATGGTTAAAACTATAGAAAAAGACCTCCAATTGTTATGAATTCCTAAGAAAACATTCTATGAATTATATTTAACACCAGTGTGCTAACAACACATAAATATCATATGTGATTTCCATGAACTAAATAAATAAGGAGTTATGAGAAAATTAAGGTCTTTCATAATGTGTTCCACCATGTGAAAACTAGCCAAATGAGCTCATATTTCTATGAAACCACATGAAAACCATAGATTTATTTTTTATTTATAGGAACCATTAGTTTGTAAAATTAAGGTGTCATTATCCTAAAATGACTAAAAATGTAGTTTCACTAATTTAAATCACTAAAATAATTTTTTTGGTAAGTAAAACCATTGAATAGGTTCTACATTTGACGTGAAATATTATGAAATATGTCTTAGAATTATTTTTTACATGTGAACGCAAACAACACTAACATATGAAATGCTATGTGATAGAACTAACTAAATACGTAGTTCTTAGAAAATAAATGTCTTAAAAAACATGAACCACATATTTAAATCATGAAAACTGAGATTTGATTGTAGGGAAATCATTTAATAAAAACCGTGTTTTGGTTTTTTAATTATATGATCTGACGGTGCCTCAAAATGTGGTGTTGTTTTCCCACGATGATGGAAAAGGATGTTTCATTAATTTAAATCACAAAAACACGAATATTAATATTAACACCATTTAAAAAGATATCCAATTGATGTTAAATATTATGAGAAAGATATTATATTTAATTTTGACATGTGAGAGAAGATAGTGAGTCAACCTAACATCTGATGTGCACAAACCGACTAAATAAAGTGTTCTTAGAAAATTATGGTATTTAAAAACATGTCCCACTAAGTGAAAACTAGTGAAATGGGATAATATTATTATGAAATCACATGAAAAAAACCATATAATAAAATATTATTTCTAGTAAATGACTACACATTAAGTATAGATGATATTTACAGCTTGACTTTAGAAAACATAAGGCTCTCTATAATTAGAAAAGAGGATAAAATAATATTTAACCTCATGGAGAGGGCTCAGTTTTTTTATAATGCATAAACTTATGACATCAGAGAATTCAAAAATGTTTTTCATGGTTCGTTGGTTGAGTTAATTGTCAATGAAACTAAAAAATTACATGCCAAGTAGTTGGGAAGATACACAAGTCCAGATGAACATCCATTTTTTACAGCAGACATACCTGAGCCGACCCTTCCACCACTGCAGTACCCACATATATGGATGCTTGGTCTATGCCATTATGAGCATTTTTTGGTGAACTGTTCTATATCCTCTTTCTGTATCCTCCAAAGAGATCAAGTGACTTTGATGGAAATTTGGGCTGAAACTTTATACCTTTATTCTTATTGCACCTACTGTCCATCTGATTCTCTTCATACTGGTTTGGCTCTAATAGAAGGAAAGACTCTGATAACCCTGTTTCCTTTTGTACTGAAATGTTATATCTTTTTCTTGCATCATGCTTTGCTTCTTTGATATATGGAGGTGCTCGATGTTTTTCTGAAACTGGATCATGTCTCGGTGATGCTCAAGGGAGGATCACAATTTTTGATGAAGAGTTCAGCATGGAATGGAATATCATGTAGGATGGCTGTATTGTGAACCTGCTGAAACATTAAGAAGCACTTGGATTCTGAAATGGAGTCTCAAATGAAAGAATCACAGCTGTGATCACATACTGAAGACTTGAAATTTTTCTCTGTTTTTTCTTTGTCATTTTCTTGTATCCTCAATAATTCCCCGCTTATGTAAATTCAATACACCTCGAGTCTGTACTGTATACATTTTTTTTAATAAATTTATTTGGGGGGCATGAACTGGGAAACCAGTTCATGTCATCAACATAAAAAAAACTACACATTAAACTAAGGTGTGTTTCTCCCGAGATGACTGAAAACAATGTTTTAGAAATTTAAAATGTTGAAATGTGTGTTTGATAGTAAAAATCATTTAAAAAGATCTCCATTTTATGTGAAATATTATGAAACATTTCTTAGAATTTTTTTTTGTGAGAGTAGATGACGCGTCAATACGATCTGAGTTTTTCTTGAAATGGCTAGTTAAGGAGTTCTATGAAAATGACAGTCTTTAAAAATGTATTCCATAGTGTGAAATTAGGCCAAATAAGATCAAATAAAAAAAATCATAGGAAAACAAAAAAATATTGGTTTATGAATTATAAGAACCAACGACAAGTCAAATATAGTTCTTTTTCCCCACGATAACTGAAAACATAGTTTTAGTAATTTAAAATGCTAAAACATGCATTTGAAGGTATAAATAACTAAAAAATATCCCAAATTAATATGAAATGTTATAAAATATATTTTAGAATTTTTTTGACATGTGAAAGTAGACAAAATTTCTATCTGACGTGTGATGTGCTCGAACTCACTAAAAAATTACTTAGTAATAAATCATAGTCTTTAAAAATGTGTTCCATATAGTGAAAACTAGACAAATGAGTTTGTATTGCTATGAAATTACACAAAAATATGTATATTAATTTTTGAATTATAATAATTGGTGTTACATTAAACCGTGGTGTGGTTTTCTTGATAAGATCAAAAATGTTGTTCCATTTATTTAAAACACAAAAACAATTTTTTTACATTTAAAACCATAGAAAACAATCTCCAATTGACGTGTGATTTTATAAAATATATCATATAATTATTTATAATGTGTGATAGTAGATGGTGAGTCAATTCAATATGGAGTGTCCTAAAAAATAATGCCAATCCGATAATATATTTTTTTTTCAAAATATAACATTTGGACTTATAAGTTACTTTTTCAATAAACATTTTTTATATAAATTTATTTGTTTCATATTTTTGTCATTTATTTTATTTTCAATTAACTTTTATATGTAATATAAATTTCTTAAATTTAATTTAAATTTTATATATTTTATGTTTTATGAAAATAATTTTTTTGAATTGTAATCGCTATGTTTTTTAAGAAAAAATATTCAGCAAGAAGATGATCAACTATCAGACATTGTAACAAAGTTCCATCACAAAGGGAAATCAAGATACTAGATACAATATTACATAAATACCTTAATTTTCCAAAAAGTTAGATACCTCATTACATTATATTTTGTTGAATGAAAAGGATGAAAATGACAAAAGATGAAATAACTATGGATCTTTGCAACCAATTGACTATATAGTTTAAGGCCGACCTTTGGGGATCAAATAAAATTGGAAACCAACTGAATGTATGAATCCATTATGGTGGAACTATATCCACTATCCAAAAAAAATTCAACCCAGAATTGATTTCTTGATCTTCAGTAATGGGTGGACACCACCACGCATAAAAATACACGTGACGGGAAGTGATGGTGGACCAAGATGAATCTTGAACAATCACTCCCACACCTAAGAAGGGTACACTATTGATCAGTGAATCAATATTAATCATTATCATCTCTATTGGGGGAGTATAATAAGAAGAATATTCAAACATTAGTTTATTTCTTACAACCTATGAATCATGATGATTCATAGTAGACAACCAGGAAATGGTGTGCATGGACCAAAAAGTGTTTGGTCTAATCAGATGATTAAAAACATTGTCATTTCAAAGAACCCAAATCATTCATTCCATAGTGTAGAAAAAATAATTATAATCCACATAAAATGATGAAGAACAGTTCATAAAAACCTCTAAAATGAAATAATCTTATTTCAGATACGAACCAGTGTACTCATTCACCCCATATTAAACACCATTATCTCCTGGGAATCAAAACAAATCGGGATAATAAGACTCTGATGACACCATAAAGATCTGGTAGTACATGTCATTAGATGCATGGTGATAATTGAGAAACACCATTATATGGAGGATATCAAAGAAATATTTCCACCAGAAATAATGAGACATGGGAGGAATCAAAAGGCATCAGTTTGTTTTCGACGTCGTCCCTGGATCCAGCTTGGTTTTATCGTTCACCATAGAATAACTATATTTCACTTAATATTCTCCTAAGGATATTTTCTATAGTATACCCAATACACACCCATCTACCATGTAACTGGAATATAAAATATAATTTTCTAGTCTCTCTCATTAAACTTGTCATTCATCGTTTTCATGATCTATGTGTTTTCATTCACATTAAAAAAAATAATGATCCATTTCAATTTCCAGAACCTTAAAATATTGTCAATGTTTCCATAGATGTACTGTTATCCACCATCCATGGGTTATCCTCGATATCCATGCTATAACCACCTCCAATATTCCAGTACATGCCTTCATCTAGAAGATTATGAGAACCCCACAAACTTCACTATATAAAGCTCGGGCATAAGCCAAGACTACAACCTCTTATGTCTATGTGTGGAAAATATTTGTCTTGATGGACCTAAGGATAGAGTAAGGAATGATGATCTAGAAGCCTCCATCATTACATGGTGGGTAGGGAATCATTAAATAGTCACAATTCATGAATCCCCATTATGCTACACGCCTAAGGGTGGCAGATCTTAGAAAAAAACATCTAGTGTTTGTTATTCCGTCAATTGTTCATACCCATAAGATGTTTTCCATTTTGGAATGAAATTGGTCAAAAAATAAATGGTCAACATAAAGAGGGGCATCACCTGTTTTGTGATAGACTAGGTCATTGTCTTGATTAGGATTTCCTTACCTACCATAGATACGTTTTTACTCATCCATACATGAATAATATTTTCAACCCTATCCATAATACAAGAAAACATCCACTTTTTAGCACCCAAATACCTTAGGATACTCGATATATTTTTGGGGTTTATAAACCACCAATGTCTAGAATGTGTTGTGGATTTCATACTTCCTTCTCATAGAAAAGATAGAGATGATTAGGAATTTAGATTTGGAGACGTTAATTGATTTCCCATAAACCATCATATATTTTTCAATAATATGGTGAATAGTGGAACATTCTTCCAAAGTATATCTCCAATAATGTAAGCTATAGTCAACAATAAAAGGGGAAATAGGGGGGGGATAATAAACCTTCACCACATGCACCATATCATCCCTAGATACCAATGACAATATTTTTGGAAAAATATAAAAACCATGATAAAAATGAAGTGGATAATCTAGATACCCCAAGTGGGGGAAATGAACTAAAAGTGTCCACCATTAATCTCAATCCAGATATAAATTTATGAAATGAATTCCATGTTGAGTTAAATCCATTTCGAGTATAAACCAAATTTTCTCATATCAACTTGGACAAAGTACCATTCAACTCTGCAATTTTCAATTTTCATTTCAAGCTTCCATGATGTAATACCTTATTTAGAGACCAATATTATTTTCATGGAATGAAATACCTCTTGTGTGATAATGGAATAAAAAAACAAGTCCCTTGGGGATAAAAGAGAATTGGTTTTCAATGATAATGGAAGGATAAATAGGACAAATAAAATTGACCAATATTTTTGAAATGATTTTATAGGACACATTACATTGATTGATTAGCCTAAAGTCAGAGACTAAAGTGAGTTATTTAATTTTAGGAATAATATCAATAATGATTTATTTAAGGGAACATAATTTTTATTACCACATCCATATATTTTTTATGAGTTCCAAAATGTAAGGTCTAATGATGTGCCAATATTTATTAAAGAAAAATGCATGGAACCATTCCAGCCCAAGCGATTTGGTTGAGTGAATTTTCATAAGCTCTAAAAAATTATCAGCATCAGAAAAATATCTTTCCATCTATATATTCATTGTTTCAGTAATCATTGAGTCAATTAATGCCTAAATATATTAGCGAATGAACAATTGCCATATCCTAAGGGTATCTTGATAACATTAAATAAAAAGATCAGAGATACCCTTTATGTTAAAAATATATCTACCCTCAAAATTAGTAAGACATGATTTTTTGTTCCTTCATATCCTCAGAGAGGCCTTCAAATGAAAAAGAGGGTATTAAAGTTCCCCTATTTGATATGGGTTTTACCAGTGTGTATAGCCCAACAACATTCTTTAATTATTGTCACTACATCATGTTACACTTCCAAACAAAAAATGGAAGATAAAATAAAATATATAGGGGGAGGGGAATACAATAAATTCAACAGTAATTAGATAGCATCACATTGTGAATAATGTTTTCAAAACATTACATCACTCTAAAATTTCAATATTGAAGCTTCTCGATGGATGTTTTATCTGATGTATAGTTCCCTATTCTTCGAACATATGTATAAAACATATTAATCTCCTAAATGTCTTCCCAAAAGTTCAAAAATATGAATAATCCTTTGATGCCAAATTTTCATAGACCTAAGATAGGTGTCAAAAGGATCAGACAATGGGAAGATGTTTTGTTGGTTCTAGATGCAGTGGAAGCATGTGGTGGTGGGTGATATATTAAAACATCATTTAATAATTATGTCCCAAAACAGAGAGTGAGGATCTTGATAATATATTTTATAATTTATTTATTTATTATTTTAATAAATAAATACATTGTATTTGGAACTTTCTTCATTGGTGAGTGTTGATCAATTGAAATGAACTATTCAGATTATCTTCATTGCACTGTGAGGATCTAAGGATCGAATCCTTCTAGTGATGATCTACATATGTTCTTATGACATCCGAGCAACACCACTAGATCCCCAGGTGCTAGCATGGTCATTTGAATGACTTATATTGTCTGTTATTGATCAATTTTTCTTTAGCATTGAAGAAGTATCTTTTTCACTTCTCGTTCTTGATAGGGAGAGAGAAAGAGCATTTAAGAGAGAATTCATTGAGCACAATAATTCACTATTTACATTTTTTGGATTCTATACATAATAGACATATACAAATACTTATTGAGTATTATTTAAGATAAAATAATATTTAATTTCTTTTAATCCATTAAGATCATTTATTACCATTAAAAATCCCCAGGCCACATATGAACAATTATAAAATTTATATTTTGCGGTGCACGCCAAATTGCGTAATGAAAAATATTTTGCAAAAGTCATCTTAATTAATATTTTACATCAATCTCAATCATGGTCTATTAAATCACATCTAGAATTTACTGAACATCAAAATAAATATTTTATTAATAAGTAAATATTGTATTCACAATATAGAGAATATATATTTATTAAAATATTCAATAATAAAAGACACATTTTATTCACAAACCAGATAATAAATTTATATTTAATTTATGCAATTAATATAAATTGAATTAAATTGTTCCATGGGATTGAGAAAAATATTTATTCCATTAATTAAAATCTAATAGAATTTAATCGAGATTAATATATTAACATAGTGTGTGACCCTCTATGATTATTTCTCTTTGGAATTAGGCAGGCATTGCCAATGTCCAAGATTAATATCCATTAATGGGTCAATGAAACCGAGAGAAAGAAATTAATTTTTCAATGTTGAAAACCAAATATGAATGTTCATTGTATAAAATAATCCATTTGTCACAATATATTATCAACAAAGTTGTACATCCATGTCTATAACCTGTATGATCTATATATATTTATATGACTATATGAAATAAACACATCATTACACCATGAGAATGTAATTTAATGTGATAGTTATATTCCAATCAAAGGGCCATGATAGTAGATTCCATAAATACGGAAGGGACAAATCATGCATCCACTTACTCATTAATGAATTTTCACTAACGAAACACCCAACATATCCAAATTTTCCTTAAAAATTAATGATAATGGTTTACAAAATACATCTATGAATGTGAGTTATAACATTCATTAATAATAATCGTAAAGTCTAAGGACCATCAAAAATTCCCATAGATTGGAATATATGATGACACAAAAATATTTTAAAGTATTACTGGAAGGAGTATTATAATAATCTCATATCGTAGAGATCACTAAGAAAGAGATCCATGAGATGAAGCATCATCTGGTTACGAGTACTCACACATAACAATATATGTACTATGTGTCCCAACATAGTATGTTATCCAACCACAAAACATTAATTGAGAATATCATTATTACACATCGAGGTTCCATCATAGTAGGGAAATTATAGGAATTTATCAGTGCATCATATACTCTATGACATTATTTTATTAGATTCATTTAATAAAATTGTAATTATATGTTTTATTAATATTCAATACATCGAATATACATGTAATAAATGTACAACAATTTTTGTCTTAGGACACCAACTCCAAAATACTCCCACTTGAAAAAGAGCCAAAATCCTATGAACATTAGTCTGATAGAAGTCACTTCATAGTGTAGTTTTTATTGAGTCAAGGATATAGTTAAATAATCCCCCATGTCATCTTTTTTGGAAATAATTATCGCTAAAACTTCGCCTCTATGAGAAAAAACCATCAAGAGATGATACTTATGAAATATGTGCTTTTTTGTTGATGTGAGCTTGGATTGTTCTGAGGAGACACTGATGGAGAAATATCACAATAGAGTGTGATGGAATATCTAATGCCATATAACAGATAAAGATCAGGAAAGTAGTTTCGAATCTATACTACTTTTTTAACTTCCTTATATGCTCCAATATGCTGAGACTCTAGTCTATAATCTTTAATAGTATCCCCCTTTGAGCTCTTCTAGATCACTAAACCACCATTAAAAGTGAAGATGTATCTTATTTGTGACTTCATGTCATCTTTATTAGTTAGGAAACAATTATCTACATATCCCCAAATGACTAGTTCCTAATCCCCCTCAATAAACAAGGAAAATATCCTTACTATTACTCTGATACCTACGTATAGTCATTAATACCATCTAATAGTAGTAATATGGATTAAATTGATATCTTCCTAGTAAACATAATTCATAATTGACATCTAGTCTAGTATATAGGATAACCAAAATGATTTACAAAAAAATTTATTCGTATGGAATGCTTATAATTTTTTTCCATTCATAATGTTTCTGAGGACACATTTTCCAGGAGTGATGAATTCCATGTGACAGTAGAGAAAATCCCCTCTTGGATTGTTCCATAATAAATATTATTAGTATTTTTTAAATGTAATTACATTGAATTTTATTGTGAATCCTCTTGGATCTATCATGATGGATCATGAACCCATGAATATATACTAACTCCCCAAAGTTTTTCAAATAGACTAATTTATATATCCATTTCATAATTGACTTTTATATTGGAATTTCACTTCCAATGATTATTATACCATCAAAATATACTATTAAGAAAATTAATTAACTCCCACAATACTATTTATAGATATGTGGATCATATTCATTCTTTAGGAAACCAATTTCTATTATGGAATCATCAAAATTAATTCTTTATGACTTGGATGATTTCATTAATCCATAAATGGATTTGGGAAACATTTATACCCTTTTTGCATCCTTTGGAGTCTCAAAACCATCATGTAATGTCATATATACATCTTCCCATTAGGTAATTATATCTTTATATCCATTTCTCAAATCTCATAATTAGGGAATGCCACAATGGAATGATGAATTTTGATGGATTTCATCATTTCAACTAGTTCAGAGAATTCATCATCGTTAATTAAATTATGTACATTAAACCCTTTTGCAACCAATAGTACCTTATTGTTACTGACTTATGTTTCCATGTCAAATTTCATCTCGAATATCCAATTGAATCCAAGGGGTTTTACATATAATGGAGGGTTTACTAAAATACAGTCTTGGTTTTGGCACATGGAATCCATTTCACAATTGATGGATTCTTTCCTCATAGAAAAATATATGAGATTTATTTCATATTTTTAGGTCAAAGGATTCTTATTATATACTAATAGTGAGTCACCATCCACAGTGACTAGAAAACATAGCATTATATTTCAGTAACCAATATAGGACTCCTACATAGTACTTCTATCTATTAGAAATTTCTTCATCCATGGGGCTTTGTGTAATTTTTTCCAATGAAAAATCTTATGTAACATGATCCTAGAGTTCATCGATGTCTATCACACAAACAATATCTCTTTTAGAGACAAGAAACTCTTCAAGAAATGTGGGATGTCTGTCTACAATGACCATTTTTTATGATGGATTGTATATGTAGTATCCTTTTGTTTCTTGGTGATATCCTTTAATGATACACTTTGTTCCTCAAGGATCAATCTTGTCCCTAGAAGAGGCCTTATAAAATACATTACAACCCCAAAAATTTATGTAAGACAACACGAGTTTATTTCCATTCCATAATTCGTATGGTATACAATATTTAACTTTTTTTGGTACTCAGTTAATTATTAATGATTCTTCTTGTAACACATATCCAAAAAATGACAATGTAAGTCTCACAGTACTATTCACCGATCTCAAAATTTCCCCAAAGTTGTGGTTCCCCCTTCAGCCTACACCATTCCATAATGGTGTATATGGAACAGGGAGTTGAGATAAAATCCCAAACTCTCATAAATAATCATGTAATTATTGATTATGACATTCTCCCCCATGATGTGATCAATGATTCTTAATCTTCTTACCAAACTGGTTCTCGACATCATTTTGGTATTCCATGAATTTATCAAAACCATTCTAGTTTTTCCTCATTAAGTAGACATATCCATATCTACTAAAATCATCAATAAATGTTACAATGTATTATTAACCTCCCCTTTTATCAAAATGAAATGGTGCCCAAAAACTATTATAAAAAAAATCAAGAACATCTTTATCCCTTTATACATTACCAATAAATGGTCATTAGGTTATTTTTCCATTTAAACATACTTGACATAAACCAATTGGTTTTAGTTCAAAAGAATTTAAATATCCAATATTGATGTAATTATGTTATGATCTTTTTATTTAAATGACATAGCTGGTGATGCCAAAGTTGGGTGTGTTACGAGTCATGTGAAATAACATCATCATCAATTTCCATTATTTGGTTCATTTAATCCAACACATAAAGACCGTTATTTAAGTGCTATTTCCTATAAAATGTCAATGTTTATAAATGAAGAAAAATTTATTCCCAAATTTTAAAATAAATCCATATATATTATGTCTCGATAAAGATTTTTTTTTAAATTGAAGGAACATAATAAAAAACCTTTAATACCAAGTCCCTTCTTGTCGACAACATGAGGTGGTAGTCCCCAATATCAATAAAAATAAGTTTATCTTCATTAGCTACCAAAAGATGTACCTCTCATAGATTTTTTTTTTAAATCTAATAGGTTCCTATATTTCAATAAATATGTGATCTCCAAAAGTTGTATATAATAACCAATTTATGGAAATAGTTAATTTTCACATGATAAAAAAGCACACCTAATGATTCCATATGCTTCTTTGGCTGGGTGTTGTTTTTTCTACCAATGTACCTTCTTTACACATGTGAAATAGATAATATCATATTCCATTTATTTCCCATTGATCTTCCCCTTATTCGAATGGCGTTGAAGAAGATTTGGGTTTAAATGTGTTCACTTTAACTTTTTTGTTTTTTCACTATAAGGACATGAATTTTATCATGGTTCATTTTCTTATCTACTTAGTGAAGAATAGTATGAAGATCTAACAGATAATTCTCAATGTTTTTCAAATTAAAATTCATAAAGGAGTTGGAGAATGAGTGAGGGAGTGTTGATATAGTTGGTTTAGCGCCTAATTCCATGGAGAGATTAAACCCTAGAACCACTAAGCACTAAATGTTTCCAAAGTGATCGACTACATGAAGCCCATCTAGGGAACCCTCTCCAAGAATCCTCTGAAATGGTTCCTTGTAAATCTCAAACAGTTCACATCTAGATCCCTCTTGGTAAATACCATTGATATTCTCAAGCATTATATATGCATCCATGTTTTCCTAAGACATCATTAGTTTACTAAACATCGATGAAATCATCCAATGTTTAACATCAACCACATCACTCAAATCGCATTAATAGAGAAGGAATTATTTATCACATTCCTCTTTAGAAGGTGTATCATGAATTGATGACTCTAGAATATAAGATTTACATTCATGGTGTAACACAACCTAATGGCATCTAAACCACTCTTTGAAGATACTGTCATTTAGGATTCTCATGGTTTTAGGTATAAAATCCATTTTATATATAAAAACTGTTTGATTAAATGTTTCTAGGATATTATTTTGAGATAAAAATTGTTTATAAATGTGTTTTTGATAGATAATTTTTTTCAACTAAAATTTTATATGATGGGATTTCATTGTTTAATATTTTTATTTATTTATATGGTGGATATTGATTATGGGTTGTGAATTGGATACATTGGTTTTGTATTATGAGGGTATCTTGAAAAGTGATGATCTTGATAAGTATATTGACTAAATAAAGGTAATTTCCATTGATACCATGACTGTATTGACTTTAAATTTTCAGTTTGACACTTTGAAATATTTAAAATAATATTTTCAAATTAAGTCTTGAAGTCCTTGTGGGATTCTGAGGTCTTATGAGCCTCAATGTGGAAATATTAAAAATATTTCTTTTAATCTATCAAGATTAAGAATTTATTAATACATAATATAATATCATCTAAATGGTTTCTCAGATGGGATATCAGAGACTACTAATAGGTTTTGAATGCATACTTTACCCATGTTTTGACATAACGTTTATGTGCATTAAGAGTTTTGTTAAAAAGTTTTGGGTGGTTTAAAAAATTAAGTTAATAAATGATTTATTAAATATTACAAAACCCTAATATCCAATAAATAATCCCTATTATGGTAAATTATGAGGGGTTAGATTTATCACCCTAGATGGAATGAGAGGATAGAGATCCCTGGTGTCGATCACATTGTTGGATGATCATGACATTGTGGATTAAGGATCAGAGGATTGTGACGATTGTATTCATTGATGGAGTTCATGCATCTCTCTAAAAAAAGTGGTAAAAAATGTTCTTCATTAGTGATTAATCCACACACATGTTAAGGAATTTTTTATATTCATTTAATTCCTATTTTTTTTCCTACACCGATTGTGTATCAATTTTTCTAACAAAGTAATTCACATTATAATCATTTAATTATATGAATTCTCTTAAATTACTTTAATTAGGAATGGATAATGTTATTAATTTTTCCTTAGTTATAAATTTTCTCAATCAATGAATTGAGGTCAACCTCATCAATGACCAAGGTTAATTTCTCACATTTTTTTGTTGTGATTTATCCTCATGTTCTTCTTGCATAAAAAATCAATATACCTAATGTACGATGGTTCAAAAAATAATAGTAAATGATTATTTCAAAATAATTCTTTAGAAAAATAGATATTACTCAGATATATGATTTTGGAATGAAATAATGGGGGGGGGGAATGATGTGGTATGACAAGATATTGGACTATTGGGGAATAATTTTGATCTCAGAAAAAATCACTTAAGAAATAATTGGTGAGAAACCCGATTAAATATTGAAGCAATATAAATAAGAATAAATAAATCAACACACATGATTTTTAATGTGGAAAAAATAGTTTTTTTCAGAGGATTAATAAATTACATTATAAATCTGAAATATCCACTATTAATTAGAGATTAAAAAGATATCCAAGAAATTCCCAACCATGAATTAAAAATATGTGTATAGAATAACCTCTGTGAATACCACACCTTGATACACCTAAATAATCTCTCTTAAAATCATCTCATCAATTATATTCATGAAAGATCCATCAATGAATAAACATCACCCTTCCTTCGACGAAACACCACTATTTTGGGGATCAAATCCAAATGTTAATCAGCCTCACACCATCTTGCAGAAAATGAAGGATTTCCATGTATTTCTCTCTCCCATGAAATTATCATCATGAAGTACCACCGATCATTACCTTTGTTAAAACTCTTGATCACCACAATCAATAAGGTCTCGATACATGGCCCAAATCATTAATCATTTCATGGAAACATTTCACATATTCAATGTTTATGCACTGTACATTCACCACAAACATGGTGTCCTGTCACATCACACATCTAGTGTTGATGCATTTTTTCCATCGCCAATATGCCACATAATCTACCACATATGTAGAATCCCCATCACCATTGATATCAATGGACTATATCATGAGAATATCTTTCTTTTTTTCACCAGCAACTACATCCCATTTCAAAGCCTTCACAATTTCCTTTTTCAAATATTGATAAGATATAAAATATTATATATTAAATTTACAAATTACCATGTCTCTTTCATGTTAAGATTCAAATACATATGACATTTGAATAGATAATATATGTATATATATATCACTCCATGAGAAACATATAATGCCTTATTTGTGCAATATGATAAACCATATATATTATTCAAAAACTATCTTATCTAAAATTTAAATACACCCATGGGTTCAATCATATCAATATACCCCTTGATCACATTAATGGAGATACCATACGACCAATTTAGTTGGACCAAAACCATATTTTCATTAAACCAACCATAATAATCTATAGAAAAATGAAAATTCACTTTTGAAACACTCACAGAAACATGATTTCCTATATAAAAAATACAAATGTTAAAGTCTTATCCATATCGAAATCCACAATTTCATTTTAGCAAGACAGAAACAGTCAATTTAAGGGCCCCCCAAAATTTTGATTGATATAAAATTTGGATCACCCATAGAAAAAAATAGACCCCTATTCTCAAAATACCGAGAATCTAACACATCAATTGGACCTTCAATTTGATTTATTTCTTAAACAATCACACATTCTGAAGAAACGAGTTAGATGTAATACCTAGAACACCTCTCTCAAATTAAATTGTTTTCCAAACCCTATCCTTCCTCATGCACCCTCGATCCTCTTGAAAACAAACAAGATTCACTCAAAAAATTGTAACATTGATCTATCACCTATTATACCTCCTATAGGGGGTGATTCCAGATATCGAGAAAAAATCACCTATGAAAACATTTGTTAGAATCGTGATAAATTATTAATGTAAAATAAAGCATAATAAATAAATCATCACATAAGTTTTTTTGACGTGGAAAACCCCTCCATTGAAGAGGATTAAAATACCACGTACAAATTATGAAATATACACTTTGAATCAGAGAGTACAATGAAATCTATGTAATGATTGAAAATTAATTACAAATGACAGTATAGAAATATCATTTTGAAAAAAAACACATTGATACGCCTCCTCTATTTCTCTGAAAATCATCTCACTAATTCCATTCTTAAATGATATGGTTTCGAAAAAAAGTCACCCCTCTATCGATGAATGCCACTACATAGATGATAAAATCATAATATCCATAAGCCACACACTGTCGTGCAATACCTAATGGATTTTTCTCTCTCTCTTGATATATCAATCTTGATGTGCTACTGATTACCATTTGGGACATGCTACATGATCACTTCATTCAAGAAGACACTTGATACATATTCAATGACCAGTTTGGGAGATTCCTAACTCTTAAAAGGGGGAATCAGTGTTTGTGAAATTTTCATCAAATTCCACATTTTTTCCCTTTACCTATTTGAATTTTTAGGATCTTGATTCTTTTATTCTCTTTTCCCAATCGAATGAATGGAAATTAATGAGGTAGAGACAATCATATGATATTTTTAGAAGGTTCACTACATAGTAAGATTAGATAGTCCTTATCGAGGTCTCGAAATAATCGTGACCACAAAAACACATTAAATTAATCATTTAAATGTGGTTACATAATTTAGGAAATACCAATTAACTTACAATGCACTATAGTCAATTGAATGTTCATGTTTTACAGTACTTAGCTAGATCCTTATACTACCTCTAAATATAAACTTCTTTTTTTATATAGGTTTGTAACACAAAGAGAGTCTTCCACCTATTGAGACCTATTGGATTTCATAGTTATGATTTCATCTTCCACAACCTACTTCTTCACTTTGTTACATGCTTAGCTGTATAGATGTGATTCTTCTTACCTTATCCCAAAAGTAAACATAAAGCTATAGAATCATCTTCTACCAGTCACAATAATATAATGTTTTGGGAACAGATTAATACTGAATTCATTATATCCCAATTAATAATTAGAAGATCTCATTTTGGTCAAAAATTCATCTTCTCTTATATTATTTTTTTACTTATGTGCAAAAACAAATGCACATAGATCTCATTTACTCAATCATTCTAGAATCTCAAACTTCATTTGTGAATACTAAATAAATGAAGATAATTTCCGCTTAAAATAATCACAATTAAATTATTATTCTTTGAAACACAATATCGAAAATTAATTTAGTATCATTTCACTTATATTATTCTTGATGTATAAGATTTTTGTTCAACTAAATTGCACCGTACCATCAACAATACTTCACCTAAGAATAATCTTCCAAAAATTAAAATTATTATCATCCTGAATTCTTAACTCAATACATGCATCAGGCATGTTCTATGACCATATCCATTTTTATATTTATCATTTTACTTATTTTTCAAGAGTTAAAATTATATGCATGAAATTTTTTATTCTCCAAATCATATGAAAAAATTGAATAGTGGACTTACCACTCACTGTTTATGTAACAACACCCGACTCTTCTTATAACTCTCTTATTTCTCTCTCTCTTCAAACAAAAACTATGTTTGATTTTATTATTCTATTTTTATCTACCATATGACCAGACATACAATTATTTTAAGATGAAAACCCTCACAGTAAGAGTTTCTCTACTTACTCGTGCACGTATTCTCTTAGGTGCATGCCCAATTCTATTTACACAAATAAATTATGTAGGTTTTTTATTTTTTGTTTTTTGTGTAACATAAAGATACATAGTATCTGGACTTAATGATTTATACATGTAATGACTTCAAAAAAAACCCTGGGGGAGTACAAAATACATGCACATTGTCTTGATCAGTATAATTTGTGGAACTTGTTCTTCTCCTCAAATCAAGATATGGTTTTTTAAAGACAAGTTTCATGTTTTCAACATTTCTTCTTCATGAAAGAAGAAAACAGCATAGAACCGATCTCCTCCATGATGCATGATTAGGGTGTAAAGACATTTTTCATTTCCATGGATTATTATCCATTTCCAAATAAGAATTTTCCGTGAGACTCCCCTTCTTCATGAGGCCTCAATGGATCATGGATAAATTTACCATCTCTTAAAAAAGAATTATTTGGAAAATAAATGTTTTTCTGTAATACATGTTCTCTAGAAATACTAAAAGAATAAGAATCACCTATCGATCGAGGGAATTATCCTTTTATAGTAAAGGTATCACAGTCTTTCACCAGATAAAAATCCTGATAATTGTGTTGTGTGAATCATCTTATTAAATTTCTAAATGACTCAGATTTTAATTCTTCAAATGTGGGTAATTGTATAACATATTTTATGGAGTTCTTCCTTTGTGGTAAGATTTCTTCTATGGTGTGTTAATATCATGTGAATGTATTCATAAAAACTAGAAACCAATCTTTCAAAATGGATGTTGTTCATCTCTAGAACTCAACTACATGAATGGACCTATGGTAATAGAATTTGCATTTGGATTGAGGCTTGTATATGTAATTCATTCATGTGAATCATAAAATAAATATTTCATGATATTTTGGTCATGTTCTCCCCTTTATTTAGATGCCAGAATGATCATGGTGGAATCTTATTTGATCATGGATGGTTTAGATGATATCTTTGGTGAGACAGTGGAACTGTCAAGGGATGCCAAGAAGAAGATGACTGTGTTGGGTGATAAATGTTTGCCTCATTTTGAATATATATAAAATGGGATATTGGACGGTGCGAATTTAAATTAGCAGGGCACATGATTCAACGGATGGACAAGATATATCCAATTATTGAATCTTGGGAATATTACATGTCAAAAACCATACCACATTGAAACAGTTAATGTTTTCTACATGATATGTAAATAATGAACTATGGTGAGTGGCATATAATTCTCCCCTCCACTACCTGTACATCCCCGTATTTTTTTTGTTGGCATGAAATGACCAATTTATAATGGGATGTTGGTGGACATCATGCATGCCTTTAGCCTATCTAATGGCCTACACATGAAACTCCATACTGCCAAGGAGCTATCCTGACTTACATGGATAACCTCCTTTGGGTGAGTTTAACCCAGTGTCCTACTTAATCTCTTGGTTGTGGATGGATAGTGAGCACATGATACAATATTTAGATAATCCATTATAAAATACTTAGTTAAAAATCATCTATATAATTAAATTCTAAATGAAATGAATGGCTACATGGCCACCTTATCACATATAATTACAATATACACATATTTAATCCCTTTACAATTTATCTTAAAAAATAAATCCGTATATTATTTCCTCAAAAATTCACCATTCATGCATTATATGGAATAGTTCTCCATTATTCCAACTACAATATCAATGTTATGAATTTTAACACTAAAATGGTTTTAATGCATCATTAAAATATTGTATGACCTTCAATTATTCTTCTCCTTACTTTTTGGAATATAAATTCCCATGAATGTCAAGTTAGTCTTCTTATATTTTGTAAACAATTTGTCACTTATAACACATTTTTTCATCTTAAGAGAAGTTCATCAGTCGTCATAGTTAACAACATGGGGAACTTATCAGTCATGACATCCATTCATATAAATACATAACAATTATTCAATCCCATAACAATTTATATTCCAATATATATCCATATGACCCTTTAATAATATTTATTCCTTAATTCAATGATTACATTATGTGGTTCCCGTTCATGAAAACTAAAATATCAAGGTTCCTCAAGTTATCACTTTCATGGTTCTGATACAACACTAAAATACTGAATGACCTTTAATAACACCTCTTCAATACTTATTTGGAATATAAATTTAAAATAAAATCAATTCATCCTTGTTATTTTTTGTAAACAATGTTTCACTTATGACACGTGTATTTTGAATGTAGGATTAGTTCATCAATTTTCAGATTTAGAAATGTGAATAATTTCACTTTCATTCCATCCAATGCTATGAATCCATAATAAATATCTAGGAATCACCATAAAGGAATCAATTTCATATATCTTGGAATCGATATGATGTAATCCATAAAAATTCTCTTAGATTCACCATGAAGGAATCCATTACAATTCAAAAGGCATCCCTATGATGAAATCTATAACAATTCACCAAGAATCACATTGAATCTTAATTTCCTGAAACCATTCACCTATTTCATTGAATTTCAAGACCTTAAGTCTTAATCCAAGATCCATTACCATTGTATCATATTCATAATATGAGCATGTCTAAGTGATCAGGTTGTCCAAAAAGAGGAGAAGGTCTATGTGATCTGGTTGGACCAAGAGTTTAATGGTTCTACGTGATCCGATTGGACAAAATGATGATGATGTCTATGAAATCCAACATCTCTATGCCCTCATCCGGGATGAGTGCTTCAACATTACAAGGTTTTAAGAATTACGAATATTAGCCTTGCTTTCTCTTTCTTTAGATTATACCTTCATGATCTGTCTCTAGTGTCTCCCTCTCTCTCTATAATCAGTTCTTATTTGAGCCATATTTCATGTATCTATTTTTTAGTCTAGTGTGTACATAATTTATTTTTCCTTTTTTGGGATCCTTATAGAGTATTGTGTTACTCAACCCTACACAGGCTCTATCCGTAAGTGTTGTGTCTTTTGAACATGATAGTGGCTTTGAAAGTGACCCTGGTGATCCTGTACTTAGAGATGCCTAGTGAGATTCTGCAGATGATTCATACATCTACAAATTTATGTGGTACCCCCTTAACCATCCCTTCATATAGGGTTTACCATAGACAGAATTCATGATTTTGTAGTTATTATTTTGTTGGGATTGTATTCTGGCCCCTTTACATCAACCTTTGAACCTTTACTCTCAGTGGTAGTGTTAGTGTGATTCATGTTTACTTTTCAGAATTATGGGTTTGATGTGTGTGGATGCATATTGTTACTCAATTAAATTCCTTCCGCTTTTAGGTTAATTCCATTGGTGTTAGTCGGCAGGCCCAAGACATCGAGAGGTTGGCTTGGTGTAGTCACGGCACTGACCTTGGGGGACATGTCCTGTTATGACTATGCATATTTTATGGAACATATCTTGATAATTATATTGACTATTTAGATAGTATCCTTTTTTATGATGATTTATAACAATAATAGATTCTTCTATATGATGATAATTATTTGACATCACATTTCATATTTTTTTCTTTCACAACCTTCTTCATCACATTGTTACTTATATAGCTTCATGCATGTAACTATTCTTACCTCTATGTAGTAGAAAAATAAATGATACAAAATATTATTCATCTACCAGTCATAATAATCTAAATTTATTTTGAACTTATTAATAATGACTTATTTCTAACCCAAATTAGAATCTTCCGACATGTGGTGAATTGAGCTATAGCTGGGAGAGAAAGCATTAGATTCCATGCATGGAGTCATTTGAGATGCCCCTTCGATGACTTATTCAATTTTGAATTATTTTTAATATATTTTTAGTGAATATGAACATATTTTTTTTAAATTATGGGAAATTGAAAATGAAAAATTGATTTTGATTTAAATTTAATAAAATGATGTCTTGGTATTGGGAATTTTATTTATACTGCATGAATATTATTAAAATTACCAAGGAAAACATGAGGTAAACATACCTCTAGTCAGAAGATCCATCATTAAATCCCATGAATGGAGGCATTGGGGATTTCCCTCCCATGCCTTTATAAATTTTCAATAATTTTAAATAAATTTTTAATGAATACGAACATGAAATTATTTATCTGATCAAATTCTTGTAAAATGCAATTAACACATTGAAGTTTATTTAGAATGATAAAAAATCATGTATTTTTATTTGGAATTTCATTTAGACTTTAGGATTATTATTTGAACATACCTAGCCAACATGAGGTGAACATAGCTCGAGTTGAGAGAGATAGTATTAAATCATATGCATGGGGGCATTTTGTATCCACCAACCATGACTTTAGTAGTTTCCAATTATTTTAAATAGATTATTAATGAATATGAATATGAAATTACTTTGTTTCATAAAATTAAAGGAAATTATAAATGAAACATTGATGTTGATTTAAATTAATAAAAAAACGTTTTATTTGTATTTGTAACTTTATTTACACTTAATGATTATTATATGATATGTCAAAGAAAACATGAGGATAACCGAACTCATGTTGGTTGATATAGCATTAAACCCTAAGAACAGAAGTGTTTGGAATGACCCTCCGATGAAATTATAAATTTTCAATGATTTTAAATTGATTCATATTGAATATGATCATGAAATTCATTGTTTTATCAATTTATGGAATAAAATTAAAATATTAATGATGAATTAAATTTATAGAAAAAAATTTATTTATATTTTTTATTTTATTTAAACTTAATTATTATTATCTATAATTGGAAATTAACCATGAGGATAATCGAGATCATGCTGACATAGTTAGTATTAAATCCCACACATAGATGTGTTTCAGACACCCCTCCCTGATCATTATTAATATTAAATTATTTTAAATTCCATTTTTTTGAATATGAGCGAAAAAATAATTTGTTTTTTAGATTATGGGAAATTGTAACTGAAACCTTGAAGATGATTTAAATTGATAAAAAAAATTAATTTAATATTATTTTTTATTTAGACTTCGTGATTATTTTTTAAACTGGCCAAGATAACATGAGGTGAACCGAGATCGAGTTGAGAGTGCAAAAATTAAATCTCATGTATGGAGACATTTGAGACACCCCTCCCATTCCTTTAACTATTTTCAATGATTTTAAATGGATCTTTAATGAATATGAACATGAAATTATTTATTTTATCAAATTTTGGAAAATTGAAATAGAAACATTGAAGATAATTTAAATTGATAAAAAACAATGTATTTTTATTTTGAATTTTACTAAAACATAATGAAGATATTTTGAACCATCCAAGACAACATGAGGTGAAAAAATCATGAGCTTGGATAGCCAACATTAAATCTCATGCATCTAGTGTTTTGAGATGCCTCTCCCGCATCTTTAGAAAATTTCAATGATTTTAAATGGATTTTTAATGAATATGAACATGAAATAACTTTCATTATCTTAAAATGGTAATGTAAAATGAAAATGATGAAGTTTATTTAAATTTATAATTTTTTTTATTTTTATTTTTAATTTTATTTACACTTCATGATTATATTTTTTTTAATCAAAACCATATCAAGGTGAGT
The DNA here is from genome assembly GCA_963277665.1 of Viscum album. Lineage (NCBI taxonomy): Eukaryota > Viridiplantae > Streptophyta > Magnoliopsida > Santalales > Viscaceae > Viscum > Viscum album. The sequence continues at coordinate 1,585,058,995 of OY728151.1, read as the reverse complement.
AGATCTGGATTAGGTCGAGCCGACATTAAATCCCATGCGTTGATGTGATAGGGAAATTATTTGTATTATCAAATTATAGGAAATTGATCATTGATTTTGATATATATAAATAAACAAATATATATTTAACATTCATTGATAATTTAGATATTATTTAGAAATTCTGATTATTATTTTAACTATCCAAGATCACGAGAGGTGAAATGAGTTCTGGATATGAGAGGAAACCATCCTTGTATATTGGTAGGTAAATTTGAATCCCTGTGTGAAGTATATATTCATTAATCTTTATGAATTTGGATGTTAACAATGGAAAAATTCATTAATCACCTCCCAAAACATTAATAATAATCCTATATATCCCCATTTTCTGTTTGGTTGTGGGAGAATATAATGAATGCAGTGTTCACTTTTAACCATAATTTCAAAAATGTGCATGAATATAATCCCCCATGCCTTGATTACAAAGAGTCGTCGTCCTCTTCCTCTTTCATCTACCGTTGATGACTCTGACACCACTACAACTCCGTTGATCTCCATCTACACCAACCAAGAATATTGGCAGGGAGCCATTGTCGACTATTGAAGCACCAAGAATCCATGGACCATATTGGGAGGTTGAGCCAAACCCCACAAACCATATCTAGTTTAATACATCCCCATCAATTCCTAGTTGAATTATAATCACGGTGAAGCCCACTACAACACCACATCACAACATCCATGAAACCAAAAAAATGTCACGATCCATGTGAAACCCCCACAGGCCCAGTCACTTAGAGGGAGAACAAAAAAAGATCACTGGTTGAGCATACGAAACACCCATAGGGAAAATCCAAGATAGTGGTTGGAGGATAACATGATAGAATATAATAACTGCTTCATTTTCAAAAATCGTTAGGCTATATTAACATAGATTATAGTACATGTTAGAAGGAAACAAAGAGAACACGAAATAATATATTAATGAAATCCTTAAATGGAAAATTTACCAATAGGACCTAACTCGAACTATCCCACATCCCACACCATATTTCCAATACATGGTAAAAATTAGTGAATACATTCCAATACGACCACCGTTCTTCCAATAATTCCTATAAAAACACATATAGATTTGTAAAATAATTTGGTCAAAAAATAACAATAGAGACATATTTATATTTCACTCATATTCAATCTCATTATGGGTATAATGATAATTATATACAATACCTTCTCCATCACACATAAATCCTTTCCCTGGGGGTCACTAGTATGGTCTATCCCACTGTTGGGGCCTCACTCTCTCCACCGTGCCACTGTCACTCTAATTTATATTTGAATTCATCATGGTTCTCTCTGCCGAAGGATAATTATTCTAGTTTATCATAATATAATATTATGAGTTGATATTTGAAGTTATTACCCAATTTATTAATTATGGAGAATATGGAGGAACTTTGTACACACCCACTCACCACATTCACTTATAGATTTTGAGACATTAGAATAAGTCTGATATGCATTATTTTAGAATCTACCTTCATTAAACAAAATAAACAATTCGCAGATAAAGAGAGAACCCATAAAGGGTAATTGTTCATTGAATTGATAGGTGTCATAGATGACTTAGAAGTCACTCCCATGAAATAGTGGAAATAAAGATGATATAAAGATAAGACACATAAATTGAAAATTTTCATCATATTAATAGGATGTTGGGTTCTTTTAGAACTTATATAGGGGAGAAAAAACGTAAAACAATTTTCAACACTAATTTATCCTCTCCAAGTGTTCATAACATTGATTTGGAAAATTCTACTAGCAAGATAAAATATTTGACCAATGGGTGGGATGTGATTAGGGATATATATTAATAATTTACAACCATAAAAAGTTTCACAAATTGATTATAAATTAATTCATAATTTACAAAAAATGAAATTGAATCTATGTATCACAAACTATGTTGTTTTTGTAGTGGTGGAGACCAAAACACAATAATATATAGATGAATAAAATAACAGTATATTAATACAAATAAAAAAATAAGAAGTACTATTTTGGATAGGTTGAGGAGAAAAAATAATAATAATAAGGTAATTGAAAAGATAATAAATGAAAGTACACAAGGAATAAAAAATAAAGAAAAAGGAAAATATTATAATAAAGTAGCACCAAATTCTATGAAAATAAATATTTTTTATGTTATATGAATATCAAAATAAATATTTATTCTTATTAATATAAAAAAAATTAACTATTTATATAATGAATAATATATATTACATGATGCTCAATAAATGCTAAGTTGAACAGGATGAGTAAAGCATATGGTAATAGAAATGAAATAATATTTATTATAATATAAATAAATACTGAATTAAATATTTTTAAAATATATTTATTTTCAAATTTTAGTGTGTTACAATATATAATTTCAAAAATATTATTATTGGAATGGAGAATATATTAATTTTGTTATTTGATTAAGTGATTTTGCGCAGTTGTCAATAATAAATGCTATCTCTAAATATATCAAATTATATCATTTTTTAGGGTGTGTGAAATACATTGTGTTGTTCACAAAATATTCTCTCCCTAGATAATTATCTTTACTAATAACATCTATAAGTCTCCAATAAAAACCAAGACAATTTCCCCCCTCCTTTTTTCCAAGAATGAGTAAACAGGAGAGGCATTTCATTAAACCCGAAGGATTGTGTTGCAATAAAAATGATCAAAAGACATGTGGATCACCATTAAAGGGATTCCATTTTGGATCATCTAAGAACATTGACGATATAACTCAACAAAGGTGTTCAAAAGATGAACGTTTTCATTAAATAAATAATCTCAAGTATGAAGTAATTCTTATTATTAAATTAATTATAAATTTAAATCGAATGTTCTTCCGATCATAGTTTCAAGATTTTTTATCAATTAGTTTGTGTATATTTGTTATAATTTATGATTAATCAATATCGTCCCATATATTACACATTGAATAGTAAATAATAAATTTTGATCATGGTCTTGACCGTTACTTCCTCTACACATGGAACCCTCAAGTAGCATTAGAGTGGTCACATTCAAATTTATAATTTTTTAATTTTGTTAATACTGTGATTATTTTGTTATATTTTCATTTAATATTTCATTATTGGTCCATTAAGTTGAGATAAAAAGTCCAATCACTATCACATGGCATTGAATAAGCCTTTAACAGTTGAAGAACACATAAAGATATCATCTAGAGGTGTATGAGATCATTCATGTACAACCTACTTACACAACATGTAACCTAATTACACACTATGAAGTCTCATTCAACCACCAACATACATGGATGAGCCAATCCAATTTGTGCTATAATATTTAGGAAACATGTCACCATATAGGAAACAATTATGACTATAGGAATTATACTTGTATAAAATGAGAACTCTACTTTTTTGGTTTCTTGAAATACAATTCTAGTCATCCTATTACTGGAAATTTTATGCGTATCTTGAATTATAACTTTTTTCCAAACTCGATCATAGAAAATATATTCGCATCAATCCCCTCCTGAGTAGTCCATACTATTTTTATTTTTTCTGAATCATCCCCACCCCCCTTCAACTATTTTGTAACAAATGAAATTTGTGATATATCAATGTTTTTCTTTTCTCTAATCCTCATCAAACTAATCCATGAACCTTTATTGAAACACCTTGTCATTTTAATCCATATGACCTAATAATATTTAAATATTCCTTTAATACATTTGAACTTATATATTCCTCCTCTATTTTTTTGCATGTTTCACATTTTATGATTCACACCGCTACTCATCATGCATTTCCATATCTTCCACTATAGAGACATTTCTACTGTCTCATACTTTAGCATTCTAGAAATAACTCTTCTCTTGAGTATACCATAGCTAAAGGATATGAGAAGAATCATTATTTATTTTTATCCATTTGATAATAATAATGGTAGAAACCCACAAAATCCCATGTTGTTGTGTTAGGCTAGTGAATGGTGGAAGACATGTGGTTTGGGGAGAATGAGGTGATTATCACACACATGTCTTCTATACAATGGATGAAAATCCCCCATTATTGGACAAGATGAAAAACCAAGAAGATAACTTGACATATAGAAATTTTCATGATTCCTCCCATGTACTTATATTCCAATATGGTTTCAGACAGGAAACCCATATCAAAGAAACATTTAGCACAGTGGTGATAAATCATTTCAATTGATTGTGCATTTTTGATCCCACTATAGTTCAATAGCCAACTATGATATTTCAGGAAATGATACATCTTCTATTAATCTCTATTTATTTGGGAATATCTCACAAACTAATGAATCATCATTGTGTCTTTTAGACCCTCTATTTCCAACCATGTTTAAATCGCTTCTATAGTCCCCCCTTGGGTTCCTCTTCCACATCCCATGTTTTTTATCCCTTCATCGAGGGGTAAATGGGGTCCTTTTTTAAAGACAAGAGGGGAGATGTATCCCCAATGGGAGGGGATAGGGGTTTTCCGGGGGGTTTGAGCATATTTTTTCTGGATTAGAGGTGGTTCATTATTATCAATAGGTTTAGATTCCATATGAATAAGATATGAAAACATCACCCCAGATGTATAGGTATATCCACTATGATGAGAATCCAAAAGTGATATGACACGATTCTTGAATATATGTTATATCACGACCCGACTCTACTGGTCTCGAGTGACAACTACCCCAAGCCCACCTCCATAGGACAGGGTCTGGTGACAAGCTCTGAAGGCGTAAAAACCATAGGGAGGCCTTTTCATATGTACATGTACCCACACACATAGCCCAGTCAATGAAAAAGTGCATAGTTAAAAGGATACCAAAGTAAAAACTAAAATATCCCAACCAAAAATAATCCATTGATCTATATAAACAAAACATGTAAAGTGAATAAAAGCAGAATGACAAGTACATTGAACAGAAAAATGGGGAAAACAAGAACCCAACTAGAAAGGTGCCACGACCCGGCAACAGGTAAAAAAAAGTAAACAGCTGGTGACTCTCACACCAAAATGACCTACTATGACCACAGAACACAGCCCAAGGTCTTGTGTCCTCAACGCTCCTCCGTAGTCTCAATCAACGTTTCCATATTATGCAAGGGAACATCAAGTGTGGGAAAATCCCAAGCAAGGGTTAGTATAAAGATACTCAATAGGATTCCCCAAAAGATCGAGGGAGAAACAAAGGATCTACTAAAACGGTGAGCAGTAGATAGAACTAATAATAGTGTAAGAGTATAATTGAGAGAGTGCAGCTCAACCCAACAAAAGTAAGGAAGTAGACTCATCCAACCAAGAAGATCTAGACATAGAAAGAACGTGGCATACCCCCCGCGTCTTCACCCCTCCTAGAAGGAATGTAACTGAACCCATGGAGTGGAAAAAAAAGTATTGTGTGTATATATATATGCTCAACCAGAATCCTGAATGACTGTGTAAAGGGATATTCATATCCAAGCTCAGCCTAGGATAAGTCACCAATTGTTCTAAGGATATCCACCACTAATGCCCAAATGTCTTGCACGCCAATGCTATCTCTTCCCTGAACCGTACAACCAAGGGTCCCTCTCCTATAATCATGGAGAAAAGTCACTGAATTTCCTAATAGAAAGGTATGAGTATGTAATATGTCTCCAGGTACCCCACTACCAATCCCAACTAGAGGGTATACCCTAAGTGGTCATCAGGTAACCCAATGGCCAACCCCGTTGGAGGGTAAACCCCATGGTCAATGGTTAACCCACTTCCCAGCCTCGTTGGATAGTAAACACTAAGGTCAACGGGTAACCCACTACCCAGCCCTGCTGCAGAGTAAACCCTGATACACCAGTGATTTTCCCACTGCCAAACCTTGCTTGAGGGTAAAACTGAAACTAGTCCGATAACTCCGCACTGCCCGTTCCATCACTGGGTGTCACTAACATCGCTACCATGAGTTGGTTCAGAGTGCTTCAAATGAACCTCTGACCAACACCCATTCATGTTTCGACAATTAATGATATCTCGAAATAGGCTCTGCATGCCCAAACAGATAACAACGTTGTAATCCTCTTGGAAAACACACGAGATAGACAATTTACTTGCTTGAAACAAACTCTTGACGAAAACATAATTCAACACCACTTTATTACAATAAATCCTCTCATGGTTCCCACAACTCAGTCAATAAATAGTTTAGTTGAACTATTCCATCCTGATTCTTTTGGAAAAACATGCCAAATCGACTATTCATTCTCCCCGAATGGACGACCAGTGAAAAATTCGTAAAAATGTTGAACGCACCGTGAATGACGGCATGAGGGCCCACACCTCAACACCTTCTTTAAAACTTGAAACAACCTTGGTCAACATTTCCATGATTCCAGGGTCACTATTCCACTGACAGTGCCTAAAACGATCTCCGGATGTGCTCGCACCATCCGAAACAAGAATCCCGGTGAGGTGCTAAACAACACTTAACCGACATGTCGGTTTACAGAGCCCATGTATCGGGAATTAAAAATTATTGATACCATATCAAAACCATCGTTTTGATCAGAGGATCTCATCGTAATAGACATCATGAAAATCTGACACTTGGTTCGCATGTTAGAGGCATTTTAAAACCATTAGACGGAGACAGGGTGGGCTGGACCGCTTCGGCCGGTCCACCCCTTTAGACCAGAGGTCTGCGGCTCGGTCACCCAGACCGTCCATTCCACCGCTGTCCGCGGTTCACCCGGTGGGCCGCAACACTTCTCTCAGACATGCTTAAGACTTTCCAGCACCTTTTCCATAGAACTCATATTTCGTGGGTCCCGGTTTGCACCTGGGGTCACAGAGACCCTAGTCTTCCGCTGCACGCCGATCGAAAAATCCACCCAACATGCTTCTCTGGCCTCCCGCATGTACCGCTGATGCCTCATGAGGACTGTCGTGCCACCACCATCCTGGAAAACTTTGGGGACGCCGCCGATGGGATTTTCCGGAACACAGCGTGGAGACACCGGACCACCATGGACCCACTAGAAAACTTGGGTTTTTGGCCAGAAAACTTCCCGAGGTCAACCCGGACACCCCTGGACCCAAAATTTTGATCTTGTCTGAAATAATTTGTTTAAAACTCGGATCAATCCCTAGTCAACTATTTCTTTTTCTTGACAAATAAATAGCAATTTTACACTATATTTTGATTTTGAAGAAGATGCCGGAATTTTAAACGAAACACAACGAACCTACCTCATAGGGTGCAGCCCGTCACTTCAAAAATGACCTGCCAAAGCCGCAAACACCTCGCTAGGGAAGAGGGGGAGCATAAAAGGATTTGAATCTGTTGTTGGGAGAGCTTCTTCCAGGGATTCGTTCTATGGGGGGAAGAAGGGGGGTGGGGTGGATGTGTTTATGTAGGGAAAATTAATTAAAATTTAATTAATTTTAAACAACTACCAGTATGCCCGTATCCGAACTCTGGATGGAGTTGAGTTTAAGACGCTCCTAGGGTAAAATCCATGTTCTGAGCACAATGGTGGTCCCAAAATTTTAATCTGATCGACCATTCAGAAGTTATAAAGTTCACGCTTGAGGCCGCTAAATAACAAAAACACCCATGGTGGCGTTTTCCACAGAAGGGCCGCGCCCATGAATGTCACACCCCTCATAGGGTAAACGACATTCTCCGGGCTCAAATACATCCTAGGTTTTCCCATATGAGCAACAATTTAGGAGTTATAGTGTTTATTTGGCGTTTCTAGGTTGAACGCACTTAAAATTTAATTCCGGCCAAAATATGGCTCCGAATAACACACTATATGAATGCCCTGCTCTAGAATAACAATAAGAAAATTTCAAAGTCATGATGGCTCAAAACCTGGGTTCATACATCATTACTTCCTTCATATTTTTCGTCCCTGAAAAAAACTACAAATACAACTCGGGATACTGAGCCCGCATCTGGATCTCCTTTTACCTGGTGCTCCTCTACTCCCTCTCGTGCTGCCACAACTCTTGAACCAATGGAATGATCTGTCCACGCAGAGTCTTCTCCTGCAGGCCATTAATCGCCAACGGGTGCTCCGGAAAGGTTGATCCATCCTCAATTTTATGATCTCCCCTGTTGATAACATGAGTGGGGTCGTGAACATATTTCCTCAGTTGCGACACGTGGAAGATGTCATGCACTCTCTCATGCTGTGGGGGTAGAGAAATACAGTATGCTACCTCTCCAACCCTGTGCTTGATCTCAAAAGTCCTGACGAACATCAGAGATAGCTTGCCTCCCCTACAGATCCTCTGTGTACTACGCTGTGTAAATACTCTAAAAAATAAAAGGTCCCATGCTCGAACTCCAAAGGCCTACAACGACGGTCTGCATAGGACTTCTGTTTTCTCTGAGTTGTCCTCATCCACTCACGAATGACCTGCACCTTCTCCGTCATCACCGAAACCAACTCTGGGCCCACGAGGGAGGTCTTCCTAGCCTCCGTCCAACACAATGGTGACCTGCAGGGTCACCTGTAGATGGCCGAAAAAGGTCCCATGCCGATATTAGAGTGGTAAATATTGTTATACGTGAACTCCACCTTGTGCAGGTGATCCTAACAGCTTAGTCCAAAGTCTAACATGCACACCATGTGCATATCCTCCAACACATAGATAATGCGCTCCGTCTACCCATCCGTCTGGGGGAGAAATGTTGTACTCATCTGAAGCTGAGTCTCGAATCCAACCAGCAGTTCGTGCCATAAACATGACGTAAACCTTGTGTCGTGGTCAGAGATGATCATCGAGGGTACTCCATAAAGGAGGATTATCTCTCGAATGTACATATTCTCTAGAATCTACATCAAGCTATGATCTCTAATAGAAAGGAAGTTCTATGACTTCATGAATCATTCCACTATCATCCAAATGGAATCATGGACCTTCGCTGTGCGCAGACGCCCTGTGATGAAGTCTGTAGATACTCCATCCATCTTCCACTATGGGACATGAAGGGGCTATAATAACCTTGATGGAACCGGATTCTCTACTTTCACATGTTTATAAGTAAGACAATGAGAAGAAAACATGGCTACGCCCCACTTCATGCGTGAACACTAAAACTGCTGTTGAATGTCTCTATTCATATTCCCCACACCGGGATGTACAGCCAAGGGAGAAGTGTGGAATTCCCACATCACCTCCTCCCGCTTCTCCACCGAAACTACGGCTTTCCCCTGAAAATGGATCTCGTGATTACCTCCATTAGAATACCTATTAGCTGCATCGCCTGCGGATATCTCATCATGCAGTACCTCACTGTCCACATCCCCCAGCTGTGTCTCACTCACACTCTCAAGGAGAAAAGGACTCAACAACATCGACTGTAGAAAAGTCCCATCCTCCTTATCCATAATGGCCAGTTGTAGAGAATCCAACTACTCAGAAGCTTCCCACACTAGAAAAGCCTGATACTTCCTACTAAGGGAATATACTAATATGTTTCCATTCCATAGAGTGTAGACTATCTCGAAATCATAGTCCAGCAGAAACTCCATCCAGTGCCTCTGCCTTAGATTCAGATCCCCCTGAGTGAAGATGTACTTGTGGCCTTACTGCTTTTAGTAGACCAAAAAACAATTTCCCAGATGGTAGTGTATCCATATCCTCACGGAGAATACCATTGCAGCTAGCTCCAAATCGTGAGTCACATAATTCTACTCATGGGGCCTCAACGACCTCGACCCATATGCAATCACTGCCCATTGTTGCATCCGAACACACCCGAGCCTAGCTTTTAAAGAATTTCAATATACCACGAACTCGATGCCCTCCTCTGGCAGCCTCAACACTGGATCACTATTCAGCCTCTGCCTCAGCTCCTCGAAGGCCTTCAGGAACTGATCATTCCTAATGAACGGTCATCCCTTCAGCCTCAATTCTATTAAAGGGGTAGCAATACTTGATAAATATTCCATGAACCTACTGTAGTACCCTACAAAAGCAAGGAATATCCGCACCTATGATGCCTTCATGGGTGGCTCCCAAGCAAGCACTGCCTCTATCATTGTAGGATCTATGTCCAAACCCTGTTCTTAAATGACATGCACTGGAATGTGAACAACATGAATCCATAATAGAAACTTAAAGAGCTTCTCATACATTTGGTGATCTCGGAATAAGTCTAGGACCATCCTCATATGCTCTGCGTGCTTCTCCTCCATCGTAGAGTAGATGAGTATGTCGTCAATAAAGACAACCAAAAACAGGTGAATGTACGGCTATAAGATCTAGTTCATCAAAGACATGAAGACGATAGGGGAATTATTCAAGCCAAAGGGCATCACCAAAAACTCGTAATTCTCATAACGACAACGGAAATCCAACTTATGGATATCAGCCTCGCGAACCCGCAAATGGTGGTAGCCGGATCGATGATAAATCATAGAGAACCACTTTGAACCCCTCAACTGGTCGAAGAGGTCGACAATACTTGGAAATGATTACTTTTTCTTTATTATGGGCTGATTCAGGCGATGATAGTCCACACAAAGCCATAGGCTCCCATCTGCCTTCTTCACAAACAAAACAGGAGTTGTCCAAGGGGACACACTAGGCATGATGAATCCCTTCTCACAAAGGTATTCCAAATAAATTTTCTTCTTCCGAAGCACTGTGGGTTCCATATGATAGGACAAACATGATATAGGGGCAGTCCCCAACTGCAAGTCTAATCATAACTACATCTCTCACCTCGGAGGGAGTCTCAGGACATCCTTGGGAAAGACGTCCAGGTAGTCCTCTACTATGGTAGGGATCCAAGTTCATGTAGTTCCAACTACTCTAAGATCCAAGCTCTCCAACATATGATAAAAACACCGTGGTATCCTAATAAGAGTACCTTTCTACTCTACCACGAGTTCTCTCTCACAAAGGATGATGAACCTCGTCCCATCAGAATGCACACATCTGACTTGTTTGCGATTACAGTCAATATGGTTGTGAAAAATAGAAATCCAATCCATTCCCAGGATGACATCATGAGGTTCAATTGTGATGACTAGAAGGTCTCACATGAATCTCTATCCTCCGAACAATAGTTATCACTGTCTGCAAACAAAGGTCACTAACGATGCACTTCCCATAGGAACCTCGAGGCTAAGCGCATGTGTAAACGCATCTACTGGGAGATCCAACTATTGTACCAAAAGAAGTGATATAAAAGAGTAGATGGAACATGTTTCTAATAGTACCTAAGCATGCATAGAGTAAACACAAAGCGTATATCGGACCATCTAGTCTTCTAGTAGGCCACAAACACCCATAGACCGAAGGTGCCAGTGGCCCCTACCGCCAGCTCCCTAAGCCTGACATGGGCCACCCTGTGGTGGTGGTGGTGGAAGGATCCCAATATGCCATCCCCCACCTCCAAGTCATGCCATTGTGCCTGCGCCACCTCCCTGAGGACCACCATGTCCTCGCCTGGGAGATCCCTGTTCACAGCGCTGTCTATGCCGTTGTGGTGCCCTCATGGCCTGCCACGTCTACTCTGTATGCCTGGTGGGATAGTCCTATGCTAGGTGACCCCGTCCATCACAAGCATAGCACCGACACTCTCCTGACTTCCCCAATTCTCTATGGTTCAACTGTAGTGTACAAACCTTCCCCAGAGTCTACTCACAGAAGGGTCTTCTCAACTGAGGCTCTACTCTCTACCGCCTACATGCTACCGAAAAATCTTCTCTGAAGCGGCCACAACCAAGACCTTCTAGCTGGCATCCCTTAGCCATGAATCTCGCAATCATGATCACCCTATCTAGTACCCCAACATAAGTACAGATGCACAGGGGAACTACATTAGCACAGATCTCCCTGTGAAGACCCGACACAAACTTCTGTGCCCATAAGTAACTATCACGGGCCATATCCTATGAGCAGCGTGTCGGATCGGTAATCCGGGCCATGTACTACACCATGGTCATCCACACTTCTTCTTCTCCAGATTCTACTATATCCAAATGGAGCGTAAAAAAGGGGGAGTACTCCTCCCGGATGAGCTGCTGGAATCTATCGCTTGTGATAGACGACTCGTCGTGGGTCTTCGTAACAAGCCCCCACCAACACTAGGCTATCCCCAGGAAAAGGCAGGTAGCTAGGGATACCATCTAGTTACCTGGTGTCCATAACATCCTGAAATAGAGGTCCACAAACACTATCATGTCTTCCGCTACCTGTGGATCCGGGTCCCCGTGGAACTTCGGTGGCCACTAACGCTCGAAGTCTCGGAGTGCACTCAGCCTGCGCTCATCCTCGTCCAATGACACCGGTTCTAACTGCCTCTCTCCTGATAGAGGGGATATTTTTGAACCACTAGGTGGAATTGGATCAGTGAGGGTCCCTGAACTGATGGATCATCACTCGACAGGTCGTCATCACGTACTGGAGTGGGTAACCTGGTTGGCTGCTGTCATGGGGGCATTCTAAAAATTATCAGGGATTACCGAAATCCGATGATCATATATATATCAGTAATCAAAATGGGGAGCTGACTCAAAAAGGATACTCAGAGACTCAATCGTACTGGATGCATGTTCTAAAGATCCCTGCAACGAATGTCTCAGCATGCCAAGTCGACAAGCGTGTTATCTGGGTCCGGGTGAATGGATACGTCGGCTAGACATACCATCACTAGACTCCCTAGCCTGAGAGCCTCTCTCGAGGAACATCGACACTATTTACCAAAATCACAACCAATTTCTTTTTAGGGACATCCGAACAACGCCCCAAGGAACAATCCATCTTATGATCCCACTTTTTCACAACCCGACCCTACTGGTATTGAGCTGTAACTACCCCAAGCCCACCTCCATAGGCCATGGGATAGCGAAAACCGCCGAAGGAGTAACAACTTTGGTAAGGCCTTTTCATGAGTACCTATATGCACACACATAGCCCCCTCAACATAGAAGTGCAGAGTAAAAAAGGAAACCAATGTACAAAATACAATATCCCAACAAAAATCATGCATCGGTCTCTAAAAACAGAACAAGTAAAGTGCTGAAAAGTGGACTGACAGGTAAACTAAACAGTAAAAGGGGAAAAACACGCACCCACCAAGAAAGGTTCCACCACCCGGAAACATCTATATGAATGTAAACAGCGGGTGAGTCACAAACCTAAAAGTCATACTACGACCACAGAACACAGCCTAAGCACTTGTTCCCTCTAAGAATCTCGGTATTCTCGATCGACCTGTCCATCATCTACAAGGCCACACCAAGTGCAGGAAAAGTCCAAGAAGTGGTGAATATAAATATACTTAGTAGGATGCCCTGAAAGCACAAGGGAGAAACAAATGAGGTAATAAAATGGTGAGAAGTAGACAGAACAATGAACAGTGCAAGAATACAATTGAGAGAGAGCAGCTCAACCCAACTAATGTAAGGAAGTAGACTCATCCAATCAATAGGAGCTAGGTAGGGAAAGTGTGTGGCATAACCCGCACGTCTTTGCCCCTCCTAGAAGGAATGTAACTGAACCCAAGGTGTGGGAACAAATTAATGGTATATATATATATGCTCAACAAGAAACACAAATGAGTGTGTAAGGGGATCTCCATCTCGAAGATCATCCCAGAATAATTCACCAATATTTCTACGGATATCCATCAATAATGCCCAAATGTACCGCACACCAAAGTGGTCTCATCGATGAACCGTACAACCAAGGGTCCCGCTCTGGTAATCATGTTGAAAATTCACTCACTAGCATCATAGAAATAGCTGAGTCTGATAGATGTTTCCTGGTATCCCACTGCCAAGCCCAGCTGAAGGGTAAACCCTAAGAGGTCATCGGGTAACCCACTGCCCAGCCCTGCTGGAGGGTAAACCATATGTTCAATAGGTTACCCACCACCTAGGCTAGATGTAGGGTAAAGCCTAAGGACAACGGATAACCCACTACCCAGCCCTGCTAGAGGTTAAACCCCGATACACAGTGGGTATCCCAATGCCCAGCCCCATTGGAGGGTAAATCTGGAACTAGTCTGATAAATCGGCACTGCTCATGCCATCATTGGGTGTCACTAACATCGCCACTGTGTGTTGGTTTGGAGTGCGTCAATCGAACCTCCGACCAAATCCCCTTCATGTTTCCAAATTTAATCTAATCACAAAAGAGGCTCTGCACAGCCAAACAAATTACACCATTGTAATCCTTGGGAAAAAACACTTGAGATAGACTATTTACTCGCTTGTAACAGAATCCTGATGAAAAAGTTATTCAAAACCGCTTTATGCCCATACGACATTTAGTGGGGACCACACATCGCTCCTGAAAAAGTTCATGTGAACTGCGCCATTACAATTCTCTCGGGAAAACATACCATCTCAACTATTCATTCTCCCCGAACAGACGTCCTGTGAAAAATTCTCAAAAACGATGCACACATCTTGAATGATAGACATGGTCCCATGACTGAACTCTAGAATCAACTGTTGAAACAACTCTAGTCGATGTTTTTATGACACTAGGTTATCAACACCACTGACGGTGCCTAAAACAGACCCCAGATGTGATCATGCAATCCAAACGAAGAATCTTGTCGAGGAGTAAACAACACTTAACGGGCGTTCCACGCCACCGAGCCTGTGTCTCAGGAATTAAAAATTTCCAAGACCATATAAAATTCTCTGTTTTGATCTGAGGATTGAGTCACTACAGAAGTCACACTAATCTGACACTAGGTTCACAAGATAGAGGTGGTTTAATGTCGTCGGATGGAGACAAGGTATGCCGGTCCACCACATTAGATCGGCGGTCCATGGCTTGGCCGCCCGGACCACCCGGTCTACCATGGTCCAGGGTTCACAGCGCGGGCCACATCACTTCACCCCAACTGGATTAAGCCAGTCTGGCTCATTTTCCACAGGAGCCGCTTTTCACTGGTCCAGGTCCACACCTAGGGTCACGAAGACCCCTGGCGTCCTGCATGCGGCACCAAAGCCACCGTCCTGGACTGCCTGAGGAGCCACTTCCACTGCCTTCTCAAATCGCATGAGGAGCCTCCACCTCTTGGATTTGCTGGACTGCTGAGCAGAACCACCATACCACACTGGAACCACTGGAAAACAAGGTTTTGGACCTGGTTTTTCCCAAATTTACCCTACTGGTAAAAGCAATCAATGTAGTACATGTAGTGGTCGAATCCACAGGGACCGAAGAAGTAACCTTGAGATGCTATGATTGTGTGAAGGATGGGCTATGAAGTAGCCAACTTTGGGTTTGATTTTGGATGGTTTTTAAAGAACACTAATAAACCTAAGTGAATTCAATTAAATGGGAATGGTATGATCTTGGGATTATGCTCGGGGTGGATTGAATGAATTTTACTTCATTTGACAATTTTGGTTTTATTAATTTTTGATGAATCCATTCTTCAAAAAGAACATTATATTCATCATTTTCTGGTTGGTGCTTACTAAACACAATTACTAATCTTGTATACACATAGAGAACCAAATTCATGATCTCCCCGAGGTATATGATCATTTATTAATTGAATTTAGTTTTCTCAAACACAGTAAATATGAATAGTAGAAATTATTGAACAATGGATGTCTTAAATTAATTATCCAATTAACAACAATTCATTCATAAAATTACATTCAATCCAGTCTTTGCATCCTTCTAAGATCATCCCATTTAGGGTTTAGCCTTCCATTGATGGTATACTCTCAATGGTGGGCGGAAGATGGCTAACAAGAATAGGATTGAAGAAATTAAAACCGCAGAAATAACGAGCACTCCTCCGTGTGTGTGAGTGAAATTCACACCGATGTGTGAACTAATTCAAAACAACACAGAGATATCATTGTGCTTTGTGATGATAAAGTTTTAATAAAATAAATGGAAAATATAGAAGTTAATGATGTTTATTAAGAACATAAAGATACAAAAAATAAACTTACATGGAAATGGAAAACATTACAAAGAAAATTTGGAAGCATAACCTTACAATGAAACAAGAAACAAAAGATGATATGAAAAAATATCCCCTCCTATTCCCTTCACCAATAACTCCTTATATAGGAATATTAGGAGCCTTAGGTCCATCACCCAATAATTAATTCACCCCCAACTATTAATAGAGTCAAATGGAGGGTGAATAATCAAAATGAAATTGATGTTTCGAATTTGACCCGGAAAACTGTCCAGATTCGTCCACCATATTGATGTGTGAATTCGAAACTGAAGAAGGCCAAATCCGTAGGGGTTGTAGAAGGTAAATATCTTCGCCCATCTGTCCTATATGAGCTGTAAAAATTTCAGGAAATTCAGATCATCCTTTTGGATGTTATGGTCGAAATTGTGAGACGGATTTCTGTGTATTAATGTCAGGTCCACCATTTAAATCTCAACTTTAGATCCCTTTATCATCATGAAAACATCAGAATTAGCTCTAGACACAGTTGAATAAAATTATCCTCATATTTGTATCTTTCTACTTTATAAACTTGAGCTTCATTGGGCTTGGTTTCTGGGCCCCAAATTTGTTTGATGGGCCTTAGGCCCATTATGCTTTTTCCAGCAAGTTTCTTCATTTAGGCGCAAAATTCTCCATCTTCCTTTGAGATTCATCCAGCGGACCTAAAAGATAAAATGTTCCAAAAAACTGATCATTAATATCCCAAAATTTCAAATTCATAAAGTGAATATAATATTGTCAACAAACAAATGAATGATTGTGCCCAAATTTGCATTTTAAACATGAATTGCATTTTTGATGAGAAATTAAGTTCTATTTATGCAATGCACTAAAAACAATGTTTACGGACATTGGAACAATGAATTTAAAGATATTAAAAATTAATATTAGCCAATTTTAGTGACTAATCACACCCCCCAACTTGAGTTTTGCTAGTCCCGAGCAAAATAAATTACAAATATGAAATTCAAATCCCATTTTCCAAAAACATTTTAATACACATTTCTCACCCAAATATCTAATACCAAAAAAAATTATGAAAACCCATCAAAATAATTAAAAACAAGATAGGTCCATACGCATATTTCAAGACCAAGCCTGTTCCTTTGTTCAAATTCATCGCCACATTTCATCCAATTCCAATTAAGAATGATAAAGTGTTGTGCATCATAAAAGATATGAGGCCCATTTTATTGTTCAAGGGGAACAAATGGAAGCGCTAGGTGGGAATCACAATAAACCTTAAAATGAGTATCCCTTTTTTTGATTTTTTTTGACTTTATTTTTTTAACCACAATAGATATGAAAACACTAACTCTGGGCAAGACAACTATGAAGTCATGATCCCCAAGTGTCGGACGCCCCACATATTGTCAATTTCATGCTCTACAATAGAGATATAAAGCCTAAATCTGGGCAAGAAAACTATGGAGTCACGATCCCCAAGTGCCGGACGCCACACATTTGGACAAAACATTGCTCTATGTGGTCATTTGTTTTTGTTTTTTTTGTTTTTTTTGATACTCAAATTAAACTAAAAGTGACCCCAGAACCCTATGCTATAATGAAAGGGACCCAAGAACTCAAATTTACAGCCATGATCCAGTAGACGTGCATTGTGTCATTTTTATTAAGAGGATGAAAATGTAAACATTGAAAATAACATCGGACAACCGCACTTTCCAAAAACTATGCTCATGAACATAATCTTGCATTAAAATCAGAATCAAGGCATGCAAAATTTATTTGATATCCAATTTTAGAGTTTTCAATGTGTGTTCATCATGCTTATGGTTAATAGAATTTTTCTTTTCATGCATGTTTTTATTCACAAAATAAAAAAAAATCATTTTTTATCTCCCCCTAACTTAGAATGACACTGTCCCCAGTGTTTAAAGAAATGAAAAGTTAGAAGTGGGTAGGAGAGGAGTTCAAAGATGAAATTTAGAATGATAAACATGGACCAAATTCACCTGGTTTTTAAAGTTGAAGTTCATGATGCTCCAAATTACTCCTTTGATCTCTTTGGGGATGTAGGCACCACCTTGATTGAACATATATCACCAAAAATAGTTCCTGAACCATTAAAATAAGGACAAAGCAGACAAAACAAACAACACAATGATTTATTTAATATAAGTACCATTATTTTCGTGTTTTTTTAAATCAAACTAATGATACATTGTCTTCTTTTAAATTTCTGGGTAAGGTATTACTCAGGGATCACACCGCGTAACATGGATGAATACGGTGCTCCCCTTTCATACCCATCCATACTCATAAAATAAGAATAGGTCAAGAGTCTAATTTTTTTTAACCTACAAAAACATAAATAAAATAAACTGATGATAAATTGTCTTCTTTAAATTTATAGGTAAGGTATTACTCAGGGATCACACCGCATGACACAGATGAATACAGTGCTTCCTTTTCATACCCATCCTTACTCATAAAAGAAGAACAGGTCAACAGTCTATATATAAATAATTAAAAAAATTAAGCAGAAGGAAACAAAAGATGATTCACGTTGATTGGAAACATGAAAACCACGAGTTGCCTCCCATGCAGCGCTTTTGTTTAATGTCGTTAGCCCGACTTGTACCCTAAATATATCTTTTTTTCCCGGGTTCATATGTTGGCTCAGTTAAATCCTCCTTGGTTTCTTGTTTATTGAATTATTCTATGAATGGTTTTAACCTATGACCATTGACTTTGAAGACATGACCACTTGTGGGATCCTAAAACTCTATTGCCCCATGTGGGTACACATGATGTACTTGGTATGGACCAGACCATCTGGACCGTATCTTTCCTGGGTGTATATGAAGTTTTGAACTATACAAGAGCACAAATTTTCCCAGTTCATAGTGTTTGACTTTGAGATTCCTAGATTGGTAGGCTTGAACTTTAGATTTATTGATCCTTGAATTTTCATAAGCCTCCATCCTAAGTTCCTCTAGTTCATTAAGATCTAATTTCCTTTTTGTTTCAGCCAATGAAATGTCAAAGTTCATTTTTTTTATTGCCTAGAAGGCCTTATGCTCAATTTCGACAGGTAAATTACATGCTTTTCCATAAACCAATCTATATGGTGACATTCCTAGGATAGTTTCGAAATCAGTTCGATATGCCCAAAGGGCATCTAAGAGTTTCTCGGATCATTCTTTCCTAGAGGTATTGACAATTTTTTCAAGAATTTTCTTAATTTCTCTATTTTCCAACTCAGCTTGACTGTTTGTTTGAGGATGGTATGAAGTGGAATCTTTATGTGTAATACCATACTTAGACATGAGTGAAGAGAATGGGCAGTTGCAGAAATGGGTTCCACAATCATTGATTATATCACTAGGAATTCCAAATCGAGAAAATATATGCTCTTTCAGAAATCCGATCACAACATGGTGGTCATTGGACTTGGTGGGAATGGTTTCAACCCATTTTGAGACATAATCAATAGCTAAGAGGATGTAGAGGTATCCCTTAGAGTTCAGAAAGGGTCCCATGAAATCAATTCCCCAACAATCAAAGATTTCATCGACCATAATGGGAGTGAGGGGCATTTGATTCCTTTTGGTAATGGATCCTAATTTCTGACACTGAGGTCAACTTTTGCAGAATTGGAAGGAATCCATAGTGAGGTTCGACCAGTAGAAACCACTTTGGAGGACCTTTGCAGTGGTTTTCTTTGTAGAAAAATGGCCTCTACATGCGTCTCCATGACAAAAATTTAGAATGGACTCTTGCTCAGACTCGGGAATATATCTCTTGATTATTTGATCAGGACAGAACTTGAAAAGGTAAGGATATTCAAACACATAGTGTTTTACATCAGAAAGGATTTTCCTCTTATCTTGGGTCCCCATGAATTTTGGATTGTCACCCGTCACCAAATGGTTTGCTATGTCAGCATACCAAGGGCAATCACTCACTGAATAGAGGTGCTCATCGGGAAATGAATCAGACACAGAGAGGTGGTGTGAGTTGTCTTTGAATTCCATCCTAGATAGGTGATCAACTACAATATTTTCAACTCCCTTTTTATCCTTAATGGTTAAATCGAACTCTTGAAGAAGAAGGACCCACCTAATCAATCTAACCTTGGCATCTTGTTTTTGGAAAAGGTATTTTAGGGCTGAATGATCAGTGAAGAAATTGATGGGTGATCCTAAGAGATAAGTCCTGAATTTCTCTAAGGAAAAGACAACAGAAAGCAACTCTTTCTCAGTGGTGGTGTAGTTTATTTGTGAATCATTTAAAGATTTGCTTGCAAAATAAATGACATGTGGAGTTTTCTCACACCGTTGTCCTAAGACAGCTCCTACAAAGAAATCACTTGCATCACACATGAGCTCGAAAGGAAGTTTCAAATTTGGATATTGCATTATAGGTGGAGATATAAGAGTATACTTGAGTGTAGAGAATGATTCCACACAGCTTTCTGTCCATAAAAATGGATCATCTTTTACCAATAGAGCACAAAGTGGTCGAGAAATAGAGCTGAAATTCCTAATGAACCTTCTATAAAAACCAGCATGTCCTAAGAAGGACCTCACTTCCTTAACAGTTTTAGGAGTGGGAAGGTGACGAATGATGTCAACCTTAGCTTTATCAACTTCAATCCCTCTACCAGATATCAGATGACCTAGAACAAGTCCTTCCCTTACCATGAAATGGCATTTTTCGCAATTTAGTATGAGATTCTTATCCTCGCACCTTGACAAAACCTTTTCAATATTTATAAGGAATCCCTCAAAAGTATCCCCAAATATGGAGAAGTCATCCATGAAGACCTCTAAAAAATCCCCCACCATATCTGAGAATATTCCCATCATGCACCACTGGAAGGTACAAGGGGCGTTACATAACCTAATGGGCATGCGCTTGAAGGCAAAAGTGCCAAATGGACAAGTGAAGGTTGTTTTTCCTTGATCTTCTAAGGAGATGTCGATTTGATAATACCCTGAGAATCCATCTAGGAAGAAATAGAATTGATGACCCGCCACTCGCTCGAGGACTTGATCAATAAAGGGTAAGGGGAAATGGTCTTTCTTGGTACAAGAGTTGAGCTTCCTATAGTCAATACAAACTCTCCATCCACTATTGACACTTGTTGGAAGCATCTCTCCATCCTTGTTGGTTATTACTATGATTCCATCCTTCTTTGGAACCACATGGATTGGGCTAACCCACTCACTCTCAGCTATAGGATAGATGATACCATCTTTTAACAATTTCGAAAGTTCTTTTCTCACTACTTTCATGATATTAGGATTGAGTCGCCTCTGAAGTTGACGAAATGGCTTTGACATAGATTCAAGAATAATTCTATGAGTCCCGATAAGTGGGCTTATCCCAGGTATATCAGATAGGGTCCATCCAATGGCTTTCTTGTGTCTCCTAAGAACATCTAGAAGCATCCTCTCATGATCGGCTTCAAGGGAGGAAGAAATGACAACATGAAAGGATTGATTGTCCCCTAAGAAAGAATACTTTAGTGATGAAGGTAATACATTAAATTTAAGATCATATTGGTCATGACTTTCCATGAATGGATGAGACTTTGTATTGAACTTAGTTTCTTTGTTCAGATTTCTTGACAAAATTGGTTCCTTGTGAACAAAATTTTCATCCACAAAATTTTCCAGAGTAGTGTCATGAATGGCTATGGACTCAGTGTTATTGATTTCAACCATGGTATCATTGATTGGTGATTCTAGAAATTCATCAATAGAGCTGTCTAAAAGAGATTCAATCCAAGGAGGAAAATTTCCCTCATGTGAATAAAGAAATTCAATCTCTTCTTGACTTAACCATTCTTCGGTAACTCCTTGATGTTCATTGAGTTCATTATCAAAACTACCAATCCAATTAACCTCATGGATCTCTTCATCATCCCCAATTTGAGAGTTTGCATTGTAGATTTTCAAGTCTAGACTCATGTTCACAAAGGTGATGGTCATGTTCCCATTTCGGACTCGGATTACAGAGTTGATTTTTGCAAGGAAGGGATGACCAAGTATGATTGGGGTTTTCTCCCTAGGACCTAAGCTTGGGTGATTTTCCAGAACAATCAAGTCATATGGGTAAATTAAATTTTCAACATTAACCAAAACATCATTTAAGATCCCCTTTGGAACTCGAACACTACGATCAGCAAGTTGAAGTGTGATAGATGTGGGTTGGAGTTCTTCGAGCCCTAACTGACAGTATGTGGCATAAGGAATGAGGTTCACACTAGCACCTAGATCACACAAGTCTTTGACAACTTTGTTCTCTCCTAGTTCAACATTTATGTAAGGGAATCCTCGGTCTTTCATCTTAGGAGGAATGGTCCCTTGAATGGTGTTACTCACATTAGCAGCCAAAAGGAATTGGTTTTTATGTGAAAATTTTCTTTTAAAAGTGCAGAAGTCCTTGAGGTATTTTGAGTAGGAAGGTATGGTTTGGATGGCATCGATAAGGGGAATGTTCAACTTGACTTGTGAGAAGATTTCCCTCAATGTTTCACTCAATTCAGGCTTGGTTTTCTCCCTCATGAGTTGAGGAAATGGTGCAGATTGTGGAGTTGTTTGTTAAAGTGTTGCTTCATTAACATTATTATCAGTTTCTTCAGTTTGATCTTGTATTTCATTTGAATTTTCATTAGAGTTTGAAGCTTCACATGGTTTCTGACTTATCTGAGCAGGTTTTTCAATTGATTTTCCACTTCTTAAAACTTTCACGACCTTTAGTTGTTCATGAGTTGTTTGAGTGAAACTTGTCTCTCCCCTTGATGTTTGTTGTGGAATGGCATGTGTGGGCTTGGGTGCCTTTCCAGTTTTATGGTTTGAAGTTCTTGTTTAATGGACGAGAATTCTGAGTTCATTATGTCCATTTGTATGCACAGTTGTTCTATTAGGCTTTGTGGAACATTTTGGGTTGGTGCTTGAGCTTGTGGGTTTATCCCAGGAGGATAATTTGGTTGTTGGATAGGTTGTTGAATGGGTTGTTGGATAGGTTGTTGAATGGTTTTTTGGAGAGGTTGTTGATATTGGACATGAGGATGTTGGAATTGGACTGGTTGTGGTTGGAACTGATTATGAGGTTGAAATTTTTGTTGAGGGTATGGGTTGATACATTTTTTTTGTGTTAGTATTTGATTGTCCTTCCAACAAAAGCCTGGATGGTCATTATACCTTGGATTGAAGTTGTTCGTGAATTGTGACATTTGAAAGTTCCTTGCATTAACTTCTTCTGGTGGTCCTCCTAAAAGAACATCCGTTATGGAAGGAATGGTTAGGCAATTATCAGTCTTGTGGTCATTCTTGTCACAAATTGTACAAACAAGCTCAACAGTTTGGGTTTTGTGGACCTTCCTAAGATCAATCTCCTCAACTTTCCTCGTGAGTGCATCAAGTTTTACTCTAAGGTTTTCTTCTTCTCCAAGATTGTACATTCCACCAGATTTCGGTGGCTTCTCATAGTATGGTGATGTTCCCCATATTTGGTTTTGTTCAGAAAGTTTTTCTAGATACTCATAAGCATCATTTGGGGCTTTGTTTTTGAAGGTTCCATTACACATAATATCAATGAATTTTTTGTTTCCGGGACCCAACCCTTCATAGAAAATTCTCAGTTGTTCTGGGATTAATAAACCATGGTGCGGTACCATGTTTAATGTGTCCTTGAACCTTTCCCATGTTTCATAGAATGTTTATCCCTCTCTTTCAAAAAAGTTTTGTATGCTCTTTTTAAGTGAAATTGTTTTGTGATGGAGGAAGTATTTTTTATAAAATTCTTCTTGAAGTTTGTCCCAAGAGTGAATGGATGCTGATATCAAATTGTTTAACCAATTATTTTCTCGGTCCTTTTGGTAAAAAGGGAAAAGTCTCATTTTAGCAGATTCAATTTGATTTGGTGGGAACATGGTTTTGACAATGTCATTAAATTCTTTAACATGAAGGTAAGGCATCTCAGACTCCATCCCATGAAAGGTTGGAAGGTGGTTCAGGACATGGGGTTTGAAAACATATTGGGCATATACTATGTTATAATGCCTAATGCATGAGGGTGCATTGGTCCAGGTTGGTGTGAGGTAGTCATTCATGGTCGGGTCTACAGCAATTCCCAAGTTAGGGTCTTGCCCGTTGTTCTGGTTCTCTCCCCAGTTTCTGATTTGGTTTCGTGGGAGATTCTCCATTATATCGAACTCAACGTCTGAATTTGGAGTATTAGGAAGATTAGGATATAAAGGAAATAGACCTCTTTTATTGCTTGACTCCCCAGCCTTAGGAGTATCCACCCTAACTAATCTGTTTGAGTTATTGCGGGTGTAGGCAGTCATGCGAAAAAGAAAAAAAGCGAGAAAGGGAAAAGATAAGAGAATTGGGATGAGAATAGAAGAATGGGTGTAAGAAAAAAGGGTTTTTGGTCTAAGGAACATACATAGTCCCCGGCAACGGCGCCAAAATTTGGTTGCGCCCAAATTTACCCTACTAGTAAAAGCAATGGATGTAGTATATGTAGGGCTCAAATCCACAGGGACCGAAGAAGTAACCTTGAGACGCAATGATTGTGTGAAGGATGGGCTATGAAGTAGCCAACTTTGGGTTTGATTTTGGATGGTTTTTAAAGAACACTAATAAACCTAAGTGAATTCAATTAAATGGGAATGGGATGATCTTGGGATTATGCTCGGGGTGGATTGAATGAATTTTACTTCATTTGACAATTTTGGTTTTATTAATTTTTGATGAATCCATTCTTCAAAAATAACATTACATTCATCATTTTCTGGTTTGGTGCTTACTAAACACAATTACAAATCCTTTATACACTTATAGAACCAAATTCATGATCTCCCCGAGGTATATGCTCATTTAGTAATTTAATTTAGTTTTCTCAAACACAGTAAATATGAATAGTAGAAATTATTGAACAATGGATGTCTTAAATTAATTATCCAATTAACAACAAATCGTTCATAAAATTACATTCAATCCAGTCTTTGCATCCTTCTAAGATCATCCCATTTAGGGTTTAGCCTTCCATTGATGGTATACTCTCAATGGTGGGTGGAAGATGGCTAACAAGAATTGGATTGAAGAAATTAAAACCGCAGAAATAACGAGCACTCCTCCGTGTGTGTGAGTGAAATTCACACCGATGTGTGAACTAATTCAAAACAAAACAGAGATATCACTGTGCTTTGTGATAATAAAGTTTTAATAAAATAAATGGAAAATATAGAAGTTAATGATGTTTATTAAGAACATAAAGATACAAAAAATAAACTTACATGGAAATGGAAAACATTACAAAGAAAATTTGGAAGCATAACCTTACAATGAAACAAGCAACAAAAGATGATATGAAAAAATATCCCCTCCAATTCCCTTCACCAATAACTCCTTATATAGGAATATTTGGAGACTTAGGTCCATCCCCCAATAATTAATTCATCCCCAACTATTAATAGAGTCAAATGGAGGGTGAATAATCAAAATGAAATTGATGTTTCGAATTTGACCCGTAAAACTGTCCAGATTCTTCCACAATATTGACGTGTGAATTAGAAACTGAAGAAAGCCGAATCTGGAGGGGTTGTAGTAGGGAAATATCTTTGTCCCTATGTAATATATGAGCTGTAAATATTTCATGAAATTTGTCTCATCCGTTTGGATGTTATGCTCGAAATGGTGGGATGGGTCTCTGTGTATTAATGTCGGGTCCACCATTTAAATATCAACTTCAGATCCCTTTATCATCATGAAAACATCAGAATTTGCTCCGTCCACTGTTGAATAAAATTATCCTCATATTTTTATCTTTATACTGTATACATTTTAGCTACATTGGGCTTGGTTTCTGGGCCCCACATTTGTTTGATGGGCCTTAGGCCCATTATGCTTTTTCCAGCAAGTTTCTGCCTTCAGGCACAAAATTTTCCATCTTCCGTTGGGATTCATCTAGTGGACCTAAAAGATAAAATGTTCCATACAAAGTGATCAATCATATCCCAAAATTTAAAATTCAGAAATTGAATATAATATTGTCAACAAACAAATGAATTATTGGGCCCAAATTTTCATTTTAAACATGAATTGCATTGTTGATGGGAAATGAAGTTCTATTTATGTAATGCACTAAAAACAATGTTTATGGACTTTGGAACAATGAATTTAAAGATATTAAATATTAATATTAGCCACTTTCAGTGACTAATCACGACTTAAAACATATAAGGGTCACCATGGACACCCCGGGACCCGAAATATTGATCCGAAAGAGTCATTAGAAATCTCAGATCAAGACCTACTCAAATATGGAATTCGCTCGACAAATAAACAGCAACTAAAAACTATTATTTGAGTTCGAAGATGATTTGGACATTTAAAACAAAATGCAATGAACCATCCTCGTAGGGCATAGCCTGTCGCTTCACAAATAACCCGCCGGAGCCACAAACACCTTGCTAGGGAGGAGGGGGAGCATGAAGGGAGATGGATCCTTTTTTAAGAGAGCTTATGTGAGGGATATGTTCTAATTTGGGATGAAGGGGTGGGGGTGGATGTGTTTATGTAGAAAAAATTAATTAATATTTAATTAATATTAAACACCTACTAGTAGGCTCATACCCGAAATCTTCACGGTGTCCATGTTAAGATGCTACTAGGGTAAAATCCACCTTCTTAGTGCAACGGTGGTCTTGAAATTTTAATGCAAGCCTCCATTCATATGTTATAAAGTTCATGCCTAATGCAACTGAATTACGAAAACTCCCCCGGTGGCGTTTTCCACAGACCGGTCGCGCCCATGAAGGTTAAAAACCTCTTACGGTAAAAGGAACGCTCCGGACTCAACAACACCATCATTTTTTCCATATGAGAAACTCTTTTGGAGTTATTCTATTTATTTGGCTTGTCTAGTGTGAATACACTTAAAATTTAATTCCGTCCACACTGGGGCTCGGAATCACACGCCGTCTGAATGCCCTGCTCTAGAATAACATCAAGAAATTTTCAATGTTTTAAAGGCTCAGAACCTGGGTTCTTACATATTCTATTGACGAATTATATCATTTTAGGGACACAAATTATACATTCTATCATTGGTGGATACTCATAGGACTTCGTGGAACCTTATCAGGGTGTACACCCTAAGTAATATCATGTGTAGGATATTATAATAACAAAACACTCTTGTTGGAAATCAATATTTATATGTGTCTTTGTATGTTCCTATATTTGTATACTCACATTGATCAACAGTCATTAATATTATTATTAATGAATATTATAAGTCATATACATTGATATATTGATGAAAACTGTGATGAAATATGTTCACAGTGAGGTAGAATTTGTTGGGTGTGTCTAGAGTATTATTGAATTTATGAATAATCGGAGAAATGATTTATCCCTTCTATTCTTTAATAAAAGTTTATATCATTGGCCATTTGATTGAAATTAAATTGCCTAAATAAATCCATGGCCATTGTGTTCTATAGGAAATTTCAAATTCTAGGAATTCAAAGAATGATACATCGAGCACATAGGTTGGAGACACCAGTATGCAACCTGCTTGATTAGAGATATCATGCTAGTGGGATTATATTATATAGATATAATACAAATGTGGTATCACATCATTGAGGAATTAACTTCGTTCTATATAGGTTCCTTTTCCTATTGCTAGACGCTAACCTTGGATGTTAGACTTCTTTGCCTAATGCTAATGAGAACGAGGCCTATAGGGTCACATACTAACTTTATCCAGATTCTCAGTAAAATAATATATTATTATTTAATATGTTGAATAAATATTTATCTTTTATCTCGTTTAATAATTATTCATGTATACTTCATCTCATATAAATATTTATTTTATATTTAATAAATATAATATTTATTTTATTTTTTTAAAATAGTGTAGTAATATTTTTTTAATAAATTAACTGTGATTATTCAAGGGATGATAAAAATTATGGAAAAAGACACTCTATGTTTTTAGTTCCAATGAACGATAATAAAATTGAATATTATTTTGTTAAATAATATTTCATTTAATTTTAAATGTTAAGAAAATATAGATTAATAATAATATTATTATTTTCATTTGACATAGCGTTCCACAAGGGATTAGATAAAAAATAAGGGGCTCTTGTGAAATTATTTATTTTTAAATCTAGCAGTATATAAACCTAGTTATATTATTTTCATAAGAGAAAATTCGTTTGTTTGTGTTTTTCACAAATAATGTTAGAAAGTCCTCTCAATACCAATAACATTCTATTTGATGAACCCAAATTGTTTTATGAAATATTTTGTGTTGTAATTGATTTCAATACACTTATTTGATAAAATGTCAATGTGACATGTGATAGTTATTGAAGGTTAGTATTATAAGGATATTCAATTTAATTATTCTTGAGGAGTATTCACAAATTGGAAAAGTTTATTTGATTTGAATATTTATTTAAATAATGAAATATTAATGTTACATTTTCATAATTGGTTCTAAGTTAAAAATATATGTGTTATAAGTTAAATATTGTTTACAATAATGAAGATGGATAATTTTATCTTCATTGGAGTTTATATTCCAAATCTTATAGATAAGAGGAAATGAAAATCGTGAAATATTTTTATGTTTTATGATAACCATGCCATGCAATTAGTATATGAAGGATCAAATATGACAAAATGGTTGGATGGATTTATATTTGAAAGGAAATTGAGAAGGGATTGGAGAATAATATACTATAATTCTATGTGTGGTGGTGGCCATGAATTTCACATTGAATTCCATTATATACATGGTATTTGGGGGGTTTGTATAAATATTATGGCCAATATATTGGGATAACCGGCCAGTGTCAAATGAGAGCATATATGGGAGATAGGTCGACCACAACCAAGGGAGAAACAATTCATGTTTCAGGAGTGACACATTGTTTACGACAAATAAGAAGAATGATTTGATGTTTTCTGGAATTTATATTCCAAAAATTATAGATAATAGGAACTAAAATTCATGAAATATTTTAATTTTGTATGATAACCATGACATGTAATTAGTGCATAATGTGTATGATGAAATGGTTATATGGATTTAAAATTCTTTGGATTTTTTTTTCAAAAAAGTAATGATAAGTGGAAATGAAATTCATGAAATATTCTAATGTTTTATGAGGACCATTCCATGAAATTATAACATTATGTGTAAGAAGAAATGGGTAAATGGATTTATATTTGAAGAGAAATTGTTAAGGTATTTATGAATTTTATATATTTGAATTATAAGTGGGTGGACCTGCATTCAATTACATACATCGTATTTGGGAGGAAGGGGGTTCATTTAAAAATTATGGACTACCTAATATGATTACTATCTAGCCTCAACCAAGAGCATACATGGGACAATGGGTAGATAGTATAGAAGGGATGAATGTCACATGTGTCAGGAGTGATATTCTATACAATAAAGAAAACGTATGATTAGATTTTATTTGTAAATTAAATTAAAAAATTTATAGATAAGAGAAATTGAATCTCATTTAGTATTTTAACATTGTAAGAGAACCATTCATTGTAATTTCTGTATGAAGGGTCTGATGAAATGGTTAGATTGATTTGATGTTATTTGTAATTTATATTCGAAAATGTATAGATAAGAGAAATTTTATGTCATACATTATTTTAATGATGTATGAGGAAAATTCCATTGAATGTTGATTGGGATCATGTATTGTACCAACAAAAAGAATCATGGTCATTTGATCTACATATCTAAATATCTTGGTTGTCTGATTGTATCCTATGCATTATCATCACTAACAAGTCATCAAGGTCTCATGTTCACCAAAATATCTCTACTTTTTCAATAGTTCAATGGATCCGAGGTTCCATGATTTATTTGAACATTCTAATATAACCAATAAACTTTTTAATTCCATAAGATCTCCATATGATCTCTTCTTCATCCTTGACCAGCATCTGAGTGTATTGTTTATCGATAGTGGTCTCCATGAAGTGATGTCAATAAAAGCTTGAGCAGTGATCATTAAGCTTCTTTTGAATCATCTCATGATCAAAATTTGGCCAGAATCATCTTTTTATTTTCTATATTTTGACATGAAATTATTATTTTATAAAATAATGGGAAATTACAACTGTAAAATTGAAGTTTAATTAAATTTATAAATTTTTTTATTTATATATTTATTTGTAATTTTATTTAAACATAAGGATTATTATTTGAACTGGTGATGATAACATGAGGAGAACTGAGCTCGAGCCAAGTGATCCCACATTAAATCCCATGCATGGAGGGGTTTAGAAATCCCCTCCCATGTATTTATAAAATATCAATGATTTTAAATGGATTTCTAATGAATATGACTATGAAATTAGTTTTTTAAAAAAATATGGTAAATTTAATCTGAATGATTTATGGTGATTTAAATTTATAAAAAAACAATTTATTTGTATTTGTAATATTACATAGACTTCATGATTATTATTTGAAGTAAGAAACCCACCTTGAGGTGAACCATTCTTGAGGTGAGAGATCCAACATTAAATACTATTAACGGAGTCATTTGGTATCCCCCCCCCCCACAACTTTATGTTTTTTCAATTATTTTAAAATGTTTCTTAATGAATATGAAAATAAAATTATTTTCTTATGAAATTAGGATAAATTGAAACAGAAACATTGTATATGTTTTAAAGTCATAAAAATGATGTATATGTAATTGGAAATTTATTTAGAAATCAAGATTATTATTTGAACCGGTCAATCAAACATGTAGTGAATCAATATCAAGACAGGAGATCCAGAATTAAATCTCATCCATGGAGACATTTGGGACTCCCTTCCCATGACATTAGAAATTTTCAATGATTTTAAATGGATTTTTATGGAATATGAACATGAAATTATTAATTCCAACAAATTTTATGAAATTTAAATTTAAACTCTAATGTTATTTTAAAATAATAAAAAATGATGTATTTTTGTTTTGTATTTTAATTATAATTAATGATTATTGTTTGAACTGACCAAGAAAAAATGAGGTGAACCATGTTCGAGCTAAGAGAGAAAACATTAAATCTAATGTATCGAGGGGTTTGGATGCCCCTCCCACAAAATTTATAATTTTAATTAGACTTCATGATTATTATTTAAACTGAACAAACCAATATGAGGTTAGTGATGCTAGATCAGGGAAATAAAACATCAAATCTTGTGCATGGAGGTTCCAGGGAAATTAGATTTTTTTATTAAATTACAGGAAACTAAACATTGAACATTTTATATATATAACAGGAATTGGTATTTTGGATTATATTTAGAATTACTAATTATTATGTTAACTGCCCTAGCACACGAGAGGCGAAATGAGTTCTAGATGGGAGAGGCACCCATCCCTGGGGAAAAGTAGAAAAACTTGAGGTCGTGATATAAGTATTTGTTTTTTTCAGGTTTATGATGTAGGGTGTTTTTTATGGATGTTTTCATACGGCCAATCCCTCACATGGGATAGTAAAACATTGGGTCTCTATTTTAATTTTAAATGTGTGATAATTTAAGAGATTAAATGTTCATTTTTAACCATGATTATGTATTCTAGTATGACTGTAGTTACTCACACCTGAGACATAAAGATCCACCATCCTCCACCCCCGACGACTCTGGCACCACTTCAATTACATGGATCACCATCTCTACTGCCCTGGAAGATTGAAATCAATCCATATTCAACTTATGAATAACCTAGATGTGATGGACCATCTCGGGAGTTTGAGCCAACATCCATAAATACATTTCAATATTAGTCTGACAACTTCAAATATTGAGTGAATAAGTTGCATGGTGAATCCTTATATGACACCATTTCACCACTTCTAGGCCACCAAAGAAATACCATGATCTATGTCGACTCACCACTCTCCCATTCTGGTGGATTATGTTCCAGAAAATATAATCTTGTTCAGGAAAATGAAACATCCATATGAAAATATCAAAGATAGAGGGAGGAGGTGAACATGATAGAATATAAAAATACATCATTTTCACAAATGGTTAATATATATTAAAAAATATTACAATACATATTAGTAGGAATCAAAGTGAAAAAAATAGAATATATTAATGAAATCCTTAAATGGAAGATCCCCCAGTGTAGCCTAACTCCACATCACCTCAATCCCACATCCACTATTCAATACGAGGTAGTAAATAGTCAAGACATATTACTATGACCACTAATCCACCAATAATCACTAGAAAAATATCTTCCAATTTGAAAAATAAATTGGGTTAAAAATAAAAATACACACAGATTTAGATTTTAGTCACCTCAAATCTCATAAAAAGTATAATGATCATTCTCTTTTATACTATATCCTTCCAACATAATTCCTATAAATGGTGGGTACTGTTATATTCAATCCCACCATTGGGGCCTCACTCTCTTCTCCCTGCATCTAGTGCTTTGATTTATATTTGAGTTTGGCATTGTTCTCTTCTTCCCTGGTTTAGGAATTTGGTTTCACAGAATGTAATACATTGATGTGATAATAGAGGGCATTACCTAGTCAAATAACTAGGGAGAATATGGGGAACTTTGGCCACACCCACTATCCAATTTCACTGATGTCTTCTATGAAATTGGAAAAAATATGGGACATGTTAATTTGTATCTACTTTCATGAAACAACGAACTCAATGAAAAGTAAAATAGATAACCCATAAATGGTAAGTGTTCATTTTCATTGACATGGTTCATGTTGGAATTAGCCACTGCATTCCAGAAATAGAATAGTCAATACAAATATAAAGATATATCCCAAAAAGGGGAAGTGTTCATTTCATTAACATCCTGTTGATTTATGTAAGAAACCGTAAAGGGGGAAATGTTTAATGATTATTTAACACTAATTTACCATCGCTAAGTGTTCATTTCATTGATCTGGACAATTCAAAAAGGGAGATGGAATGTTTCTAAAAATGGATGGAAAGTTCACCGAGAGATTTATTAATAACTGATAATTTTTAAAAGTTGAACAATGTGATTATAAATTAATGATCAATTTACAAAAAACAAACTGAATCTATGTATCAATGAACTATTTTTCTACTGTAGTTTTGGAGGCCAAAAAACATCATGAATAAGACAGAAAAGAATCACAACATGTTACTACAAAGGGATTAAAGTAATGATCTTTTTTGATAGTTTGAGAAGAAATAATATTAATATTAAAGTAGTTCAAAAGAGAATAAATTAATGTATAAAAGAAAAGAACCAGAAAAAGAAAAATCCAAAGCATACAATAAAGAAACACAACAATCACTAAAAATGAATCCTTATTTAGTTATTTGAATATTAATTTATATATTTATTCCAAATACTATGAAAAATAATTATTTATATATTGAACTTATAATATTTATTAATCAACGTTCAGTAAATGCTATGTTGAATGAGCCAAGTAATGAATACTGTAACAAAAATGATATAACCATTAATATAATTTAAATAAATAAGGAATTAAATATTTTATAAGAAGATATTTATTTTAACAATTTGGCATGTGCCACTATAAAATAATAATAATGTTATTATTGTAATTTATAATATATTATGTTTTTTATTTGATTAAGGGCTTATGTGCAATTATCAATAATAATCCCTACCTCTATATATAAAAAATTAGATCATTTTAGAGGGTGTGAATACTTTTTGGTGTTCAAATTGTATCCTCTACCTAGAGAATTATCTTTACTAAGAACTTCACTATGGTTCCTACAAAAAATGAGATAATTTTTCCACAACCCCGCTCTGATGATCGATTAAACAATATGGACATTCCTTTAAACGTGAATAATTTTGTTGTAATAAAAATGAATTTAAGAAGACTTTATCACCACAAAATGGATTCTATTTTTGATCCTATTTGTGAAATGATGTTATAATATGATTAAGGAGTTCAAATGACCCACTTATTAATTAAAAAATGAATCTCAAGAACAATGTAAATATTATTATTAAATTTGTTAAGGTTTTAATGTGAAATATATTCTCTTATTGGTTACAAGATTCTTTATCGTGTGTATTTGGGTCTATTAATTATACATAATTAATCTTCAACATGTTCTTGTGGATTATTCATTGAATTGGACAAAATTAGAGTTTGGAATGGGCTTGACTAGTGCTACCACTATGCCAACAATCCTCAAGTGGAATCCGAGCATTCACATTCATGTTTATAATTATTTAATTTTCATAATAATGAGATTATTTTGATTGATATACATTTTAAATGACAATCTTAATCTATTAAGTTGAGATAAAAAGTCCAATCAATATCATATGACTAAAAATAATCCCATAAATGTTTAAGAACATGAAGATATCATCTAGAGGTGCAGGAGATCCTGGTTGGACAACTGGATTACATGACATGTAAACTAGTTATTTTCTATGTAGTCTCATTCAACCACACACGTATGTGGATGAAAAAATCATGGTTGGTCATGTATGGGTTCATTATGTGGCATGAATTTACATTGTGTATCAACTTCCAGGGTGGAACACAATTTTCAAGGATACAAATCATGTGATGCCTCATGAAATAGTGGTCATGTGGACATCATACAAAATGTATAATTAATTACAACACATATGAAATAATTCACACATCCCATGTTGACTATCAACCATGATACACAAACCAGTTAGGAATAGAACACTTTGTATTGAGGTAAACTCTATATAATTTTTTAACAACTATGCTGATTAAACACCGTGTTCCAATACATGTATCACGAAAGCCCATAAAAAATTGTACACATTGTATAAGAGGTTGTACACATCATGTAACGTATAACAATTTACAGAGTACACACTGAGAACTGTACATCACATGAATTATTTATTATGAATTAAAATTATTTGTGGTATTAAATCCAAGGTACATGGAATGCAGATATCATACACGAAGTTTGATAGGGATTACCTAATATTAAATGTCTAATTAATTTCCACATAAGATTCAGAACTAAATTCCATCTACCGTCCCTACACACATAATGTACTTTACATGGGAATTAATGGGAATACATGTTTTATATATTAACATATTTCTTGTGGCATACATATCACATTGACTACATGACATGAAACGATGAACTACATGATGTTAAACTATGTGATACACCATGAATTCTATATGTCGGGTGATTACACAATACATGATAATGTCTGTGAAAGACATCTTGTAGTTTTTGTAGGTATACTCCATGTTTCCTCCATTATAAGTTGTGTACTGAAATAATTCAGATAAAATAAATTTATTTTATTTTATTTAAAATTAAATATAATGAGAATCTCAGGTATCTCCAGGACTGCTTGGATAAATAATTATTTTATTTAATTAATAAGTAAGACCGCTATTAGGGATGAGGTATTGGAGAGATATAAATGATGATTTCTATAAACACGGGTAGACATGATATAAAAATATATAGGAAAAAAGAGAACGAAATAGAAGGGTACTCTCTAAGAATTCGCAATACCCTGAAGTCCCAGGAAACAGCAATTTACAATCCATTTAAAAGCCATTTCATATTTAAAATTCTCCCCCACACACCGACACACTATAAGCCCTATTTTTATTCACTCCCACCACCAAAAAAAATTATACTACTAACATCTACGTAATATATTTCTAAAAAAAATTAAAATACTACCCCTTGTACTTATTAATATCCCAAACATATAGTCGCATCGCAACGCAACACCCATTCCCCGGAAAACAGTAGCCCAACAGCTATTCCTCAACCGATTCACAGATCCATAATACTAACATTACTATTATTTACACCCACACGAATGAAAAATATTGTACTCCATGTCGAATGAATAAGATGATCTTTTGGTGTTAATAGAGGAAATGACTGGAGGAAGATGGACTATAACTACATAGTGCCCACTTGGTAAGGAAATATCACCAATGTTGGAACACTATTTTTCAGCATCTTCCCTATCACCCAATTCAAATGATGGATATATTATTTCATCATATCTATTTATGCATCCAGCAAGAAGACCAGATGTCCAAAAGTTGTTCTTCTATTCAACGATTCTACAGAACCTAAAAACATGAGAAAAATCAACAGTAGACAAGAAACCATGGTTTATAATAATGGATTTAGGAAACACTTTAACAAAGATACTAAAATATTGAATAACATAAATTTTCATGTTGAAAATGTGAACTCTTTTTCACTAGTTTCTAGAAATGATGTACTAGACATCTTTCCATTTCCAGTTTACTATGTATCCCAAAGTTTCACATCAATACAAACTAGATCAGAAAAAATCTTCTCCTTTCCAAATCATTTCATAGGTGTTTGAAAAAACATCACGCTTGTCCATACAACATCCTCACACTTTAACTGGATCATAAATCATATAGCACTAACAGATCAATGTTAGGATTTCTCCCCTTCTCATCAATCCATTGTTTATTTTTCTTGTTTCACATTTTCATTATTTTCTTGTCCAAAATAGGAAACATTAAAGATTCCTTCAGCACCATCCAAACATATGGTGTCCTCTTCCACAATATTTAATTTTTTCACAATTGGTGATTTACATTGCGACTCCTCACACATTTACATATCTTCCAATATTGTGACCTTTTGTAGGTATCCTACTTGGTCTTCCAAAATAGAACTCTTTTTCTATGTTTGATTCAACTATTCCATTTTCATGCAACCATTTTTTGGAGCATCACAGCTTTCTGTTATGGACAATTGAGATAATTATTTGATTCTAATAACTACATAAAACAATCTCCAAAAGTAACTAGCATACACAATCTGTCCATCTAAATCATCATGTATTTCTGTGTTTCGAGAATTCTAAAATAATTCATCTATTTAGAGATATAAATCTAAATATCTTGTTCTATAAAAACAAAATCCTCATCACAGGCTGGGAGATCTATCACCACAATTTTTGAACCCTGTTCATCTTTTTCATAGTCATCTCATGTGCCTACATTATATTTTCTATTTTCAGAAGAATCAGTTTAGTGTCATCTTTAGAAAATCACATTCATGAATGATTATGATTACACTATGTCGATTTCCTTCCCTCAACTATACTGCAAAATCCAAAATAATCATTTCTACTGTGTCAGCAACAAAAGAGTCATTTTTTCACTTCTATGAGATGTCTCCTATTGTGTTAGTCTCCAAACTACTGATCAAGAACCTCTCAATTCTAGTTTTTTTTCTCTAGAAACCTCTTATTGAAAGAATCAATTGAATGGGATTGGGAGAAAGAGAGAAATAAATGGGGATTTCTATTGATACTATCAGAATCACTACATAAATACAATGGAAAATTTATAATGATGAATAATAATTAGTGTAA
Source organism: Viscum album (assembly GCA_963277665.1). Lineage (NCBI taxonomy): Eukaryota > Viridiplantae > Streptophyta > Magnoliopsida > Santalales > Viscaceae > Viscum > Viscum album. The sequence continues at coordinate 1,585,021,575 of OY728151.1, read as the reverse complement.
TAATTTTCAGTTAATGAGAACTACCTGAAGCCCCATGATACAACCTCTTCCAAAATAGATGAAATTAAATACCAATTTTCATTTCACCCCCACTCTATATCCTTCCCTATTTATTATCCCCACCCACCTCCTAATAACTATAAACATACTAGAATACTATTAAAAACATAATATTATTAATTATAATTATACCCCTAAATGTTATTAATATCCATACATATACCCCCAAACCCACACAACACACACTCCTCACAAAACAACATCCCAACGTATATCCCTCGACCCCTTCATAGTTCAAGAACACCCATATTCCTTTAATTTCCTCAAGTATTAGAAAAATACCATTTACATAATGTAGAATAATCTGTAAAATTTGTTAGCGTTGTATAGTGACTTGAATTTTCATACATGGTTATTATATAATTTAAATGATAAACATCATAAATGAGTTACAAAAAATGGATCCAATCCTTTTTTATGCGAACCATGTTGAAGGCACCGAGCCGATTACCCGAGTGGAGGAGTTGGATTTGCCTGGCCTGATGATGCATGGGAGATTAAAGAGGTTGAATGCAATAATTGGCACCCATCACGCTTCATTAAAGGCCCAATGGATCCCTCTATGCATGGGTGGAGAAACTGAGCCAATTATCTCACTTATTCAAGCCCAAACATGACGTTTAAAGATTGTCCCACAAGGTTGGACGAATTTGGATGCCTTTCCCACATGGAGAATTCTAGAAATGGCATCTTTGGACACCAAGGTCAAATCCAGGGGTCTATTCACTCAAAGTCATGTCCGGTGGGATATGGATGGAATGTTGTGTGTAACTTTTCCAAAAGTCTTTGTTAGACATTATATTTTTTACTATAAATGGGACAAGGTAGGTTTAGCCTTTATGACTTTAGGGTATTAGACCCTTGACCACTGTATTGCCCCCTTGTCTATAAATAGCCACACCATGGCATTGTATTTTCATTCAAGACATAATTCTGAGCTTATGCTTTGTTTTTCTCCATTGTGTGAGGATTGTCCTGGTTTTTCTCCTAGCTCTTATGCATTCATGCCTTTTCAATCAACAAGTTAGATTGGTGATCCAAGATCAGAAAGCCCCCAATTTCGTGCCTCAACCCAAGTGCGTTGTTGTGTGGATTGGCTATCACATCCCTCCCTTGAGTGTGTTGTCTAAGTGGTAGATCATGCTCCTTATAGCATTGATTGACTACTTTCATCCACTATCCATACCCATCATCCACCACTTAGCCCCGAACCGCATCCTTCAACCGCCACCCTACGCAGTGAAGATCAGGCCAAGAGTCTAATTTTTTTAACCTACAAAAACATAAATAAAATAAACTGATGATACATTGTCTTCCTTAAAATTATGGGTAAGGTATTACTCAGGGATCACACTGCGTGACACAGATGAATATTGTGCTCCCTTTTCATACTCATCCTTACTCAAAAAAGAAGAATAGTTCAACAGTCTATATATAAAAAAAATAACAAAATTAAGAAGAAGGAAACAAAAGATGATTCACAGTGATTGGAAACATGAAAATCACAGGTTGCCTCCCATGCAGCGCTTTTGTTTAACGTCGTTAGACCGACTTGTACCCTAAATCTATCTTTTTTTCTCTGGTTCATATGTTGGATCAGTTAACTCATCTTTAGTTTCTTGTTTATTGAATGATTCAATGAATGGTTTTAACCTATGACCATTGACTTTTAAGACATGACCACTTGTGGGATCCTGAATCTCTATTGCCCCATGAGGGTACACATGATGCACTAGGTATGGACCAGACCATCTGGACCTTAGATTTCCTGGGTGTAGATGATGTTTTGAACTATACAAGAGCACAAATTTTCCCAGTTCAAAGTGTTTGATTTTGAGATTCCTAGATTGGTAGGCTTGAACTTTAGATTTATTGATCCTTGAATTTTCATAAGCCTCCATCCTAAGTTCCTCGAGTTCATTAAGATATAATTTAATTTTTGTTTCAGCCAAAGAAATGTCAAAGTTCATTTTTTTATTGCCCAAAAAGCCTTATGCTCAATTTCAATAGGTAAATGACATGATTTTCCATAAACCGATCTATACGGTGACATGCCTAGGATAGTTTGGAATGCAGTTCGATATGCCCAAAGGGCATCTAAAAGTTTCTCGGACTAATCTTTCCTAGAGGGATTGACAGTTTTTTCATGAATTTGCTTAATTTTTCTATTTTCCAACTCATCTTGACCGTTGGTTTGAAGATGGTATGCAGTGGAAACTTTATGAGTAATACCATACTTAGACATGAGCGAAGAGAATGGGTGGTTGCAGAAATGGGTTCCACGATCACTGATTATAGCCCTAGGAATTCCAAATCGAGAAAATATATGCTCTTTCAGAAATCGGATCACAATATGGTGGTCATTGGACTTGGTGGTAATGGTTTCAACCCATATTGAGATATAATCAATAGCTAAGAGGATTTAGAGGTATCCCTTAGAGTTTAGAGAGGGTCCCATGAAATCAATTCCCCAACAATCAAAGATTTCAATGACCAGAATGGGAGTGAGGGTCATTTGATTCCTTTTGGTAATGGATCCTAATTTCTGACACTGAGGAAAACTTTTGCAGAATTGGAAGGAATCCTTATTGAGGTTCGGCCAGTAGAAACCACTTTGGAGGACCTTTGCAGTGGATTTCTTTGTAGAAAAATGGCCTCCAAATGCGTCTCCATGACAAAATTTTAGAAAGGACTCTTGCTCAGACTCGGAAATACATCTCCTGATGATTTGATCAAGACAGAACTTGAAAAGGTAAGGATCATCAAACACATAGTGTTTTACATCATAAAGGAATTTCCTCTTAGCTTGGGTCCCCATGAATTGTGGAATGTCACCCATCACCAAATGGTTTGCTATGACAGCATGCCAAGGGCAATCACTCACTGAATAGAGGTGCTCATCGGGAAATGAATCAGACACAGAGAGGTGGTGTGAGTTGTCTTTGAATTCCACCCTAGAGAGGTGATCAAAAAAAATATTTTCAACACCCTTTTTATCCTTAATGGTTAAATATAACTCTTGAAGAAGAAGGACCCCCCTAATCAATCTAACATTGGCATCCTGTTTTTGGAAAAGGTATTTTAGGGATGAATGATCAGTGAAGACAATGATGGGTGATCCTAAGAGATAAGACCTGAATTTCTCTAAGGAAAAGACAATAGCAAGAAACTATTTCTCAGTGGTGGTGTAGTTTATTTGTGCATCATTTAAAGATTTTCTTTCATAAGAAATGACATGTGGATTTTTCTCACACCGTTGTCCTAAGACTGCTCCTATAGAGAAATCACTTGCATCACACATGAGCTCTAAAGGAAGTTTCCAATTTGGATATTGCATGATAGGTGGAGATATAAGAGTTTAAATGAGTGTAGAGAATGATTCCTCACAGCTTTCTGTCCATAAAAATGGAGCATCTTTTACCAATAGAGCAAAAAGTGGTCGAGAAATAGAGCTGAAATTCCTAATGAACCTTCTATAAAAACCAGCATGTCCTAAGAAGGACCTCACTTCCTTAACAGTTTTAGGATATGGAAGGTGATGAATGATGTCAAACATAGCTTTACCAACTTCAATCCCTCAACCAGATAGCAGATGACCTAGAACAAGTCCTTCCCTTACCATGAAATGGCATTTTTCCTAATTTAGAATGATATTCTTATCCTCGCACCTTGACAAAACCTTTTCAACATTTATAAGGAATCCCTGAAATGTATCCCCAAAGATGGAGAAGTCATCCATGAAGACCTCTAAAAAATCCCCCACCATATCCAAGAATATTCTCATCATGCACCGCTGGAAGGTACCAGGGGCATTACATAACCCAAAGGGCATGATCTTGAAGGAAAAAGTGCCAAATGGACAAGTGAAGGTTGTTTTTCCTTGATCCTCTATGGAGTCTTCGATTTGATTATACCCTGAGAATCCATCTAGGAAGCAATAGAATTGATGGCCCACCACTCTCTTGAGGACTTGATCAATAAGGGGAAATGGTCTTTCTTGGTACAAGAGTTGAGCTTCCTATAGTCAATAAAAACTCTCCATCCACTACCGACCCTTATTGGAATCATCTCTCCATCCTTGTTGGTTATTAATGTGATTCCAGCCTTCTTTGGAACCACATGGATTAGGATAAACCACTCACACTTAGCTATAGGATAGATGATATCATCTTTTAACAATTTCAAAAGTTCTTTTCTCACTACTTTCATGAGATTAGGATTGAGTCTCCTCTGAGGTTGATGACATGGCTTTGACTCAGATTCAAGAATAATTCTATGAGTCCCGATAAGTTGTCTAATCCCAAGGATATCAGATAGGGTCCATTGAATGGCTTTCTTGTGTCTCCTAAGAACATCTAGAAGCATCCACTCATGATCGGATTCAGGGGAGGAAGAAATGACAACATGAAAGGATTGATTGTCCCCTAATAAAGCATACATTAGTGATGAATGTAAGACTTTAAATTCAAGATCAGATTGGTCATGACTTTCCATGAATGGATGAGACTTTGTATTGAACATAGTTTCTTTGTACAGATTTCTTGACAAAATTGGTTCCTTGTGAAAAGAATTTTCATCCACAAAATATTCCGGAGTAGTGTCATGAATGGCTATAGACTCAATGTTATTGATTTCAACCATGGTATCATTGATTTGTGATTCTAGAAATTCATCAATAGAGCTGTCTGAAAGAAATTCAATCTAAGGAGGCAAATTTCCCTCATGTGAATAAAGAAAATCAATCTCTTCTTGACTTAACCATCCTTCGGTAACTCCTTGACATTCATTGAGTTCTTTATCAACACTACCAATCCAACTAACCTCATGGATCTCTTCATCATCCCCAATTTGAGAGTTTTCATTGTAGATGTTCAAGTCTAGACTCATGTTCCCAAAGGTGATGGTCTTGTTCCCATTTCGGACTCGGATTACAGAGTTGATTGTTGCAAGGAAGGGACGACCAAGTATGATTAGGGTTTGCTCCGTAGGACCTAAGCTTGGGTGATTGTACAGAACAATGAAGTCATCTGGGTAAATGAAATTTTCAACATTCACCAAAACATCATTTAAGATCCCCTTTGGAACTCGAACACTACGATCAGCAAGTTGAAGAGTGATAGATGTGGGTTGGATTTATTCGAGCCCTAATTGATAGTACATGGCATAAGGAATGAGTTTCACACTAGCACCTAGATCACACAAGGCTTTGACAACTTTGTTCTCTCCTAGTTCATCATTTATGTAAGGGAATCCTAGGTCTTTTATCTTAGGAGGAATGGTCCCTTGAATGGTGGTACTCACATTAGCAGCCAAAAGGACTTGGTTTTTATGTAAAAATTTTCTTTTAAAAGTGCACAAGTCCTTATTGTATTTTGAGTAGGAAGTTATGGTTTGGATGGCATCGAGAAGGGGAATGTTCAACTTGACTTGTGAGAAGATTTCCCTCAATGTTTCACTCAATTCAGGCTTGGTTTTCCCCCTGATGCGTTGAGGAAATGGTGCAGATTGTGGAGTTGTTTGTTGAAGTGTTGTTTCATTAACATTATTATCAGTTTCTTCAGTTTTATCTTGTAGTTTATTTGAATTTTCATTAGAGTTTGAAGCATCACATGGTTTTTGACTTATCTGTTTAGGTTTTTCAATTTATTTCCCACTTCTTAAAACTGTCACGGCCTTTAGTTGTTCATGAGTTGTTTGAGTGAAACTTGTCTCTCCCCTTGATGTTTGTTGTGGAATGGCATGTGTGGGCTTGGGTGCCTTTCCATTTTTTTTGGTTTGAAGTTCTTGTTTAATGGATGAGAATTCTGAGTTCATTATGTCCATTTGTTTGCACATTTGTTCTAGTAGGCTTTGTCGAACATTTTGGGTTGGTGCTTGAGCTTGTGGGTTTATCCTAGGAGGATACATTGGTTGTTGGATAGGTTGTTGAATGGGATGTTGGATAGGTTGTGGAATGGGTTGTTGGATAGGTTGTTGATATTGGACATGAGGATGTTGGAATTGGACCGGTTGTAGTTGGAACTGATTAGGAGGTTGAATGTTTTGTTGAGGGTATGGGTTGATACATTGTTGTTGTGTTAGTTGTTGATTGTCCTTCCAACGAAAGCCCGAATGGTCATTATACCTTGGATTGAAGGTGACCGTGAATTTTGGCTTTTGAAAGTTCATTGCATTAACTTATTCTGGTGGTCCTCCTAAAAGAACAACCTTTATGGAAGGAATCGTTGGGAAATTATCAGTCTTGTGGTCATTCTTGTCATAAATTGTACAAACAAGCTCAACAGTTTGGGTTTTGTAGACCTTCCTAAGATCAATCTCCTCAACATTCCTCATGAGTGCAACAAGTTTTTCTCTAAGGTTTTCTTCTTCTCCAAGATTGTACATTCCATCAGATTTGGGTGGCTTCTCATAGTATGGTGATGTTCCCCATGTTTGGTTTTGTTCAGCAAGATTTTCTAGATACTCATAAGCATCATTTGGGGCTTTGTTTTTGAAGGTTCCATTAAACATCATATCAATGAATTGTTTGTTTCCGGGACCCAACCCTTCATAAAAAATTCTCACTTGTTCTGGGATTAAGAAACCATGGTGCGGTACCATGTTGAATGTGTCCTTGAACCATTCCCATATTTCATAGAATGTTTCTCCCTCTCTTTCAAAAAAGTTTTGTATGCTCTTTTTAAGTGAAATTGTTTTGTGATGGGGGAAGTATTTTTTATAAAATTCTCGTTGAAGTTGGTCCCAAGAATGAATGGATGCTGGTCTCAAATTATTTAACCAATTCTTTGATCAGTACTTAAGGGAAAAAGGGAAAAGTCTCATTTTAGAATATTCAATTTGATTTGGTGGGCACACGGTTTTGACAATGTCACTAAATTCTTTAACATGAAGGTAAGGCATCTCAGACTCCATCCCATGAAAGGTTGGAAGGTGGTTCGGGACATGGGGTTTGAAAACATATTGGGAATATCCTATGTTATCATGCCTAATGCATGAGGGTGCATTTGTCCAGGTTGGTGTGAGGTAGTCATTCATGGTCGGGTCTGCAACAATTCCCAAGTTAGGGTCTTGCCCATTGTTTTGGGTCCCTCCTCGGTTTATGATTTGGTTTTGGGAGAGATTCTCCATTGTATCAAACTCAACGACTTAATTTGGAGTATTAGGAAGATTTGGATGTAATGGAAATAGACCTATTTTAGTTCTTGACTCCCCAGCCCTAGGAGTATCCACCCTAACTAATCTGTTTGATTTATCGCGGGTGTAGGCGGACATGCGCCAAAAGAAAAAAAAAAGTGAGAAAGGGAAAAGATAAGAAAATTGGGATGAGAATAGAATAATGGGGGTAAGAAAAAGAGGTTTTTGGTCTAAGGAACTTACTTGGTCCCCAGAAACGGCACCAAAATTTGGTTGCGCCCAAATTTAGCCTACTGGTAAAAGCGATCGATGTAGTACATGTAGGGGTCGAATCCACAGGGACCGAAGAAGTAACCTTGAGATGCTATGATTGTGTGAAGGATGGGTTATGAAGTAGCCCACTTTGGGTTTGATTTTGGATGGTTTTTAAAGAACACTAATAAACCTATGTTAATTAAATTAAATGGAAATGGGTTGATCTTAGGATTATGCTCAGGGTGGATTGAATGAATTTTACTTCATTTGACAATTTTGGTTTTCTTAATTTTTGATGATCCCATTATTCAAAAATAACATTACATTCATTATTTTCTAGTTTGGTGCTTACTAAACACAATTACTAATCCCATATACACATAGAGAACCAAATTCATGATCTCCTCGAGGTATATGGTCATTTAGTAATTGAATTTAGTTTGCTCAAACACAGTAAAGATGAATAGTAGAAATAATTGAAGAATGGTTGTCTTAAATTAATTATCCAATTAACAACAATTCGTTCATAAAATAACATTCAATCCAGCCTTTTCATCCTTCTAAGATAATCAAATTTAGGGTTTAGCCCTCCATTTATGGTATACTCTCAATGGTGGGTGGAATATGGCTAACAAGAATTGGATTGAAGAAATTAAAACTGCGGAAATAACGAGCACTCCTCCGTGTGTGTGAATGAAATTCACACCTATGTGTGAACTAATTCACAAAAACAAAGAGATATCACTGTGCTTTGTGATAATAAAGTTTTAATAAATGAATTAGAAAATATAGAAGTGAATGAAGTTGATTATGAAAATAAAGATACAAAAAGTAAACTTACATGGAAATGGAAAACAATACAAAGAAAATTTGGAAGCATAACCTTACAATGAAACAAGAAACAAAAGATGATATGAAAAATATCCCATCCTATTACCTTCACCAAGATCCTTATATAGGAATATTAGGAGCCTTAGTTCCATCCCCCAATAATTAATTCACCCCCAACAATTTATAGAGTCAAATGGAGGGTGAATAATCAAAATGAAATTGATGTTTCGAATTTGACCCGGAAAACTGTCCAGATTCGTCCACCATATTGACGTGTGAATTAGAAAATAAATAAGGCCGAATACGTAGGGGTTGTAGAAGGAAAATATCTTATCCCATATGTCCTCTATGAGCTGTAAAAATTTCAGGATATTTGGCTCATCCTTTTGGACGTTATGGTCGAAATGATGGGACGTATTTCTGTGCATTAATGCCGGGTCCACCATTTAAATATCAACTTCAGATCTCTTTATCATCATGAAAACATCAGAATTAGCTCCGTCCACAATTGAATAAAATTATCCTCATATTTTTATCTTTCTACTGTATAATGTTGAGCTTCATTGGGCTTGGTTTCTGGGCCCCACATTTGTTTGATGGGCCTTAGGCCCATTATGCTTTTTCCAGCAAGTTTCTGCCTTCAGGCGCAAAATTCTCCATCTTCCTTTGGGATTCATCCAGCGGACCTAAATGATAAAATGTTTCAAACAAAGTGATCAATAATATCCCAAAATTTCAAATTTATAAAGTGAATATAATATTGTCAACAAACAAATGAATGATTGGGCCCAAATTTGCATTTTAAACATGAATTGCATTTTTGATGAGAAATAAAGTTCTATTTATGTAATGCACTAAAAACAATGTTTATGGTCTTTGGAAAAATGAATTTAAAGTTATTAAAAATTAATATTAGCCTCTTTCAGTGACTAATCAGGACCTAAAACATACATGGTTCACCACAGACACCCCGGGACCCGAAATATTGATCCGAAAGAGTCATTGGAAAGCTCAGATCGAGACCTACTCAAATATGGAATTATCTCGACAGATAAAAAGCAACTAAAAACTATTATTTGAGTTCAAAGATGATGTGGAAATTTAAAACGAAATGCAATGAACCATCCTCATAGGGCGTAGCCTGTCGCTTCACAAATAACCCACCGGAGCCGCAAACACCTTGCTGGGGAGGACGGGGAGCATGAAGGGAGGTGGATCCTTTTTTAGGAGAGCTTATGTAAGGGATAAGTTCTAATTTGGGATGAATGGGTGTGGTGTTGATGTGTTTATGTAGATAAAATTAAATAAATATTTAATTAATATTAAACACCTACTAGTAAGCTCATACCCGAAATCTTCACGGTGTCCATGTTAAGATGCTACTAGGGTAAAATCCACCTTCTTAGTGCAACAGTGGTCTTGAAATTTTAATGCAAGCCTCCATTCAGATGTTATAAAGTTCATTCCTGATGCAACTGAATTACGAAAATTCCCCCGGTGGTTTTTTCCACAGAACGGTCACGCCCACAAAGGTTAAAAACCTCCTACCGTAAAAGGAACGTTCCAGACTCAACAATGCCCTCATTTTTTCCATATGAGAAACTCTATTGGAGTTATTCTCATTATTTGGCTTGTCTAGTGTGAACACACTTAAAATTTAATTCTATCCACACTGGGGCTCGGAATCACACGCCGTCTGAATGCCCTGCTCTAGAATAACATCAAGAAAATCTCAATGTTTTAAAGGCTCAGAACCTGGGTTCTTACATATTCTATTGACGAATTATATCATTTTAGGGACATAAATTATACATGGTATCATGCGTGGATAGTCATAGGACTTCGTGGAACCTTATCAGGGTTTACACCCTAAGTAATATCATGTGTAGGATATTATAATAACAAGACCCTATTTTTGGATATCAATATTTATATGTGTCTTTGTATGTTTCTATATTTGTATACTCACATTGATCAACAGTTATTAATATTATTATTAATGAATATTATAAGTCATATACATTGATATATTGATGAAAACTGTGATGAAATATGTTCACAGTGAGATAGAATATGTTGGGTGTGTCAAGAGGATTATTGAATTAACGAATAATGGGAGAAATGATTTATCCCTTCTGTTCTTTAATAAAAGTTTATATCATTGGCCATTTGATTGAAATGAAATTGCCTAAATAAATCCATGGCCATTGTGTTCTATAGGAAATTTCAAATTCTAGTAATTCAATGAATGATACATCGAGCACATAGGTTGGAGACACCAGTATGCAACCCTCTTGATTAGAGATATCATAATAATGGGATTATATTGTATAGAAATAATACAAATGTGGTATCACATCATTGAGGAATTAACTTCTTTCTATATAGGTTCCAATTCCTGTTGCTAGACGCTAACCTTGGACGTTAGACTTCTTTGCCTAATGCTAATGAGAACAAGGCCTAGAGGGTCACATACTAACTTTATCCAGATTCTCAGTAAAATAATATATTATTATTTAATACGTTGAATAAATATTTATCTTGTGTCTCGTTTAATAATTATTCATGTATACTTCATCACATATAAATATTTATTTTATATTTAATAAATGTAATATTTATTTTATTATTTTAAAATAGTGTAGTGATATTTTTTTAATCAATTAATAGTGATTATTCAAGGGATGATAAAAATTATGGAAAAATAAACTCTATGTTTTTAGTTCCAATGAAAGTCAATAAAATTAAATATTATGTTGTTAAATAATATTTCATTTAATTTTCAATGTTATGAAAATATAGATTAATAATATTATTATTATTTTCATTTGACATAGCGTTCCACAAGGGTTTAGATAAAAAATAAGGGGCTCTTGTGAAATTATTTATTTCTAAATCTAGCAGTATATAAACCTAATTATATTATTTTCATAAGAGAAAAATCATTTGTTTGTGTTTTTCACAAATAATGTTAGAGAATCCTCTCAATACCAATAACATTCTCTTTGATGAACCCAAATTGTTTTATGAAATATTTTGTGTTGTAATTGATTTCAATACACTTATTTGATAAAATGTAAATGTGACATGTGATAGTTATTGAAGGTTAGTATTATAAGGATATTCCATTTAATTATTCTTTAGGAGTATTCACAAATTGGAAAAGTTTTTTTCATTTGAATATTTATTTAAATAATGAAATATTAATGTAACAGTTTCATAACTGGTTGTAAGTTCAAAATATATGTTTTATAAGTTAAATATTGTTTACAATAATGAAGATGGATAATTTTATCTTCATTGGAGTTTATATTCCAAAACGTATAGATAAGAGGTAATGAAAATCATGATATATTTTGATGTTTTATGATAACCATGCCATGCAATTAGTATATGAAGGGTCAAATATGACAAAATGGTTGGATGGATTTATATTTCAAAGGAAATTGAGAAGGGATTGGAGAATAATATACTATATTTATATGTGTGGTGGTGGCCATGAATTTCACATTTAATTCCATTATATACATGGTATTTGGGGGGGGGTTTGTATAAAAATTATGGCCAATATATTGGGATAACCGGCCAGTGTCAAATGAGAGCATATATGGGACACTAGGTCGACCTCACCCAGGAGAGGAAAAATTCATGTTTCAGGAGTGACACATTGTTTACGGCAAATAAGAAGAATGATTTGATGTTTTCCGGAATTTATATTCCAAAAATTATAGATAATAGAAACTAAAATTCATGAAATATTTTAATTTTGTATGAGAACCATGACATGTAATTAGTGCATAATGTGTTTGATGAAATGGTTATATGGATTTGACATTCTTTGGATATTTTTTCAAAAAAGTAAAGATAAGTGGAAATGAAATTCATAAAATATTCTAATGTTTTATGAGGACCATTCCATGAAATTATAACATTGTGTGTAAGAAGAAATGGGAAAATTGATTTATATTTGAAGAGAAATTGTTAAGGTATTTATGAATTTTATATATTTGAATTATAAGTGGGTGGACCTGCATTCAATTACATACTTTGTATTTGGGAGGAAGGGGGTTCATTTAAAAATTATGGACTACCTAATATGCTTACTAGCTAGCCTCAACTGAGAGCATATGTGGGACAATGGGTAGATAGTATATAAGGGATGAATGTCACATGTGTCATGAGTGATATTCTATAAAATAAAGAAAACGTATGATTAGATTTTCTTTGTAAATTAAATTAAAAAATTTATAGATAAGAGAAATTGAATCTCATGTAGTATTTTCACATCGTAAGAGAACCATTCAATGTAATTTCTACATGAAGGGTCTGATGAAATGGTTAGATTGATTTGATGTTATTTGGAATTTATATTCTAAAATTTATAGATAAGAGAAATTTTATGTCATATATTATTTTAATGATGTATGAGGACCATTCCATTGAATGTTGATTGGGAACATGTATTGTACCAACAAAAAGAATCATGGTCATATGATCTACATATCTAAATACCCTGGCTGTCTGATTGTATCCTATGAATTATCATCACTAACAAGTCATCAAGGACTCATGTTCACCAAAATCTCTCTACTTTTTCAATAGTTCAATGGATCCGAGTTGCCATGATTTATTTGAGCATTCTAATATAACCAATAAACTTTTTAATTCCATAAGATCTCCATATGATCTCTTCTTCATCCTTGACCAGCATCTGAGTGTATTGTTTATCGATAGTGGTCTCCATGAAGTGATGTCAATAAAAGCTTGAGCAGTGATCACTAATCTTCTTTTGAATCATCTAATGATCAAAATTTGGTCAGAATCAACTTTTTATTTTCTTTATTTTGACATGAAATTCTTATTTTATAAAATAATGGGAAATTACAACTATAAAATTGAAGTTGAATTAAATTTATAAATTTTTTTATTTATATATTTATTTGTAATTTTATTTAAACATAATGATTATTATTTGAACTGGTGATGATAACATGGGGAGAACTGAGCTCGATCCATGTGATCCCAAATTAAATCCCATGCATGGAGGGGTTTGGAAATCCCCTCCCATGGATTTATAAAATTTCAATGATTTTAAATGGATTTTTAATGAATAAGACTACGAAATTAGTTGTTTAAAAAAATATGGTAAATTTAATCTAAATGATTTATGGTGATTTAAATTTATAAAAAAAACATTTTATTTGTATTTGTAATATTACATAGACTTCATGATTATTTTTTGAAGTAAGAAACCCACCTTGAGGTGAACCATTCTTGAGGTGAGATATCGAACATTAAATACTATTAACAGAGTCATTTGGTATCCCCCCCACACAACTTTATGTTTTTTCAATTATTTTAAAATTTTTCTTAATGAATATGAAAATAAAATTATTTTCTTATGAAATTAGGATAAATTGAAACAGAAACATTGTATATGTTTTAATGTCATAAAAATGATGTATATGTAATTGGAAATTTATTTAGAAATCAAGATTATTATTTGAAACGGTCAATCAAACATGTAGTGAATCAATATCAAGATAGGAGATCCAGAATTAAATCTCATCCATGGAGGCATTTGGGACTCCCCTCCCATGACTTTAGAAATTTTCAATGATTTTAAATGGATTTTGATGGAATATAAACATTAAATTATTAATTCCAACAAATTTTATGAAATTGAAATTGAAACTCTAATGTTATTTTAAAATAATAAAAAATGATGTATTTTTGTTTTGAATTTTAATTAAAATTAATGATTATTGTTTGAACTGACCAAGAAAAAATGAGGTGAACCATGTTCGAGCTAAGAGAGAAAACATTAAATCTGATGTGTTGAGGGGTTTGGATTCCCCTCCCACAACATTAGAATTTTTTTATGAATTTAAATGTGTTTTAATTTATATTAACATTAAATTCTTTTCTCTGTCACATTATGGTAAATTTAAAATAAAATTTCGAATCGGATTTAAATGGAATTTTTTTTGTAATTTTATTTAGACTTAATGATTATTATTTAAACTGAAAAAACCAATATGAGGTTATTGATGCTAGATCAGGGAAATAAAACATCAAATCTTGTGCATGGAGGTTTCTGGGAAATTATATTTTTTATTAAATTATAGGAAACTAAACATTGAACATTATATATATATAACATGAATTGGTATTTCGGATTATATTTAGAATTACTAATTATTATATTAACTGACCTAGCACACGAGAGGTGAAATGAGATCTAGATGGGAGAGGCACCCATACTTGGGGAAAAGTAGAAAAATGTGAGGTCGTGATATAAGTAATTATTTTTTTCAGGTTTATGATGTAGGGTGTTTTTTATGGATCTATTCATACGGCCAATCCCTCACATGGGATAATAAAACATTGGGTATCTATTTTACTTTTCAATGTGCGAGAATATAAGAGATTAAATGTTCATTTATAACCATGATTATGTATTCTAGTATGACTGTAGTTCCTCACAACTCAAACATAAAGAGCCACCATCCTCCACCCCCGACGACTCTGGCACCACATCAATTCCATAGATCACCATCTCTACTGCCCTGGAAGATTGAAATCAATCCATATTCCACTTTTGAATAACCTAGATTTCATGGACCATCTTGGGAGTTTGAGCCAACATCCATAAATACATTTCAATATTAGTTTGAAAACATCAAATATTGAGTGAAGAAGTCCCTTGGTGAATCCTTATATGACACCATTTCACCACTTCTAGGCCACCAAAGAAATACCATGATCCATGTCGACTCACCACACTCCCATTCTGGTGGATTGTGTTCCAGAAAATATAACCATGTTCAGGAAAATGAAACATCTATATGAAAATATCAATGATAGAGGGAGGAGGTGAACATGATAAAATATAAAAATACATCGTTTTCACAAATGGTTAATCTATATTAAAAATGATTACAATACATATTAGGAGGAAAAAAAGTGAGAAAAATAGAATATATTAATGAAATCCTTAAATGGAAGATCCCCCAGTGTAGCCTAACTCCACATCACCTCAATCCCACATCCACTGTCCAATACGAGGTAATTAATAGTCAAGACATATTACTATGACCACTAATCCACCAATAATCACTAGAAAAATATCTTCCAATTTGAAAAATAAATTGGGTTAAAAATAAAAATACACACAGATTTAGATTTTAGTCACCTCAAATCTCATAAAAAGTATAATGCTCATTCTCTTATATACTATATCCTTCCAACATCATTCCTATAAATGGTGGGTACTGTTATATTCAATCCCCCCATTGGGGCCTCACTCTCTTCTCCCTGTATCTAGTGCTTCGATTTATATTTGAGTTGGGCATTGTTCTTTTCTTCCTTGGTTTAGTAATTTGGTTTCACAGAATGTGATACATTGATGTGATAATTGAGGTTATTACCAAATCAAATAACTACGGAGAATAGGGGGAACTTTGGCCACCCCCACTATCCACTTTCACTAATGTCTTCTATGAAATTGGAAAAATTATAGGACATGTTAACTTAGTATCTTCTTTCATGAAATAATGAACTCAATAAAAAGTAAAATAGATAACCCATAAATGGTAAGTGATCATTTGTATTGACATGGTTCATGTTGGAATTAGCCACCGCATTCCTGAAATAGAACAGTCAATACAAATATAATGATATATCCCATAAAGGTGAAGTGTTCATTTTGTTAACAACATGTTGATTTATGTAAGAAACCGTAAAGGGGGAAAAGTTTAATGATTATTTAACACTAATTTACCATCTCTAAGTGTTCATTTCATTGATCTGGACAATTCAACTAGGGAGATGGAATATTTCTAAAAATCGGTGGGAAGTTCACTGGGAGATTTATTCATAATTTATAACCTTCAAAAGTTGAACAATGTGATTATAAATTAATGAAAAATTTACAAAAAACAAACTGAATCTATGTATCAGTCAACTATTTTTCTACTGTAGTTGTGGAGGCCAAACAACATCATGAATAAGACAGAAAAGAATCACTACATGTTACTACAAAGGGATTAATGTAATGATCTTTTTGGATAGTGTGAGAAGAAATAATATTAATATTAAAGTAATTCAAAAGAGAATAAATTAATGTATAAATTGAAAGAACCAGAAAAAGAAAATGCCAAAGCATACAATAAAGAAACACACCAATCACTAAAAATAAATCCTTATTTAGTTATTTGAATATTAATTTTTATATTTATTCCCAAGACTATGAAAAATAATTATTTATATATTGAACTTATAATATTTATTATTCAATGTTCAGTAAATGCTACGTTGAATGAGCCAAGTAATGAATCCTGCAACAAAAATGATATAACCATTAATATAATTTAAATAAATAAGGAATTAAATATTTTATAAGAAGATATTTATTTTAACAATTTGTCATGTGCCACTATAAAATAATATTATTGTTATTATTGTAATTTATAATATATTATGTTTTTTATTTGATTAAGGTCTTATGTGCAATTATCAATAATAATACCTACCTCTATATATAAAAAATTAGATCATTTTAGAGGGTGTGAATAAATTTTGGTGTTCACAATGTATCCTCTACCTAGAGAATTATCCTTACTAAGAACTTCACTAAGGTTCCTACAAAAAATGAGATAATTTTTCCACAACCCTGCTCTGATGATCGATTAAACAATATAGACATTCCTTCAAATGCAAAGAATTTTGTTGTAATAAAAAAGAATTTAATAAGACTTTATGACCACAAAAGGGATTCTATTTTTGATCCTATTAGTGAAATGATGTTATAATATGATCAAGGAGTTCGAATGACCCACTTATTAATTAAAAAATGAATCACAAGAACAATTTAAATATTATTATTATATTAGTTAAGGTTTTAATGTGAAATATCTTCTCTTATTGGTTTCAAGATTCTTTATCATGTTTATTTGGGTCTATTCATTATACATAATTAATCTTCAACATGTTCTTGTGGATTATTCATTGAATTTGACAAAATCAGAGTTTGGAATGGGCTTGAATGGTGCTACCACTATGCCAACAATCCTTAAGTGGAATCCGAGCATTCACATTCACGTTTATAATTATTTAATTTTCATAATAATGAGATTATTTTGTTTGATATACATTTTAAATGTCAATCTTAATCTATTAAGTTGAGATAAAAAGTCCAATCAATATCATATGACTAAAAATAATCCCATAAATGGTGAAGAACATGAATATATCATCTAGAGGTGCAGGATATCCTAGTTGGACAACTGGATTACATGACATGAAAACAAGTTATTTTCTATGTAGTCTCATTCAACCACAAACGTATGTGGATGAACAAATCATGGTTGGTCATGTAGGGGTTCATTATGTGGCATGAATTTACATTGTGTATCAACTTCCAGGGTGGAACACAATTTTCAGGGATACAAATCAGGTGATGCCTCATGAAATAGTGGTCATGTGGCCATCATACAAAATGTATAATTAATTACAACACATATGAAATAATTCACACATCCCATGTTGACTATCAACCATGATACACAAACCAGTTAGGAATAGAACACTTTGTATTGATGTAAACTCTATATAATTTTTTAACAACCGTGCTGATTAAACACCGAGTTCCAATACATGTATCACTGAATCCCATAGAAAATTGTACACATTGTATAAGAGGTTGTACACATCATGTAACGTATAACAATTTATAGAGTACACACTGAGAACTGTACATCACATGAATTATTTATTATGAATTAAAATTATTTTTAGTATTAAAACCAAGATACATGGAATGAAGATATCATACACGACGTTTGATAGGGATTTCCTAATATTAAATGTCTAATTAATTTCCACATAAGATTCAGAACTAAATGCCATCTATGGTCCCTAGACACATAATGTACTTTACATGGGAATTAATGGGAATACATGTTTTATATATTAACATATTTCTTGTGGAATACATATCACATTGACTACATGACATGAAAAGATGAACTACATGATGTTAAACTATGTGATACACCATGAATTCTATATGTCGTGTGATTACACAATACATGATAATGTCTGTGAAATAAATCTTGTAGTTTGTGTAGGTATACTCCATGTTTCCTCCATTAGAAGTTGTTTACTGAAATAATTCACATAAAATAAATTTATTTTATTTTATTTAAAATTAAATATAATGAGAATCTCAGGTATCTCCAGGACTGCTTGGATTAATAATTATGTTATTTAATTAATAAGTAAGACCACTATTATGGATTAGCTATTGGAGAGATTTAAATGATGATTTCTATAAACACTGGTAGACATGATGTAAAAATATTTAGGAAAATAGAGAAAGAAATAGAAGGGTACTCTCTAAGTATTTGCAACACCCTGAAGTCCTAGGAAACAACCATTTCCAATCCATTTAAAAGCCATTTCATATATCAAATTCTCCCCCACACACCGACACACTATAAACCCTATTTTTATTCACTCCCACCACCAAAAAAAATTATACTACTAACATCTACGTAATATATTTCTAACAAAAATTAAAATCCTACCCCTTGTACTTATTAATATCCCAAACATATAGTCGCATCGCCACGCAACACCCATTCCTCAGACAACAGTAGCCCAACAGCTATTCCTCAACCGATTCAAAGATCCATAATACTCACATTTCTATTATTTAGACCCACACGAATGAAAAATATTGTACTCCATGTCGAATGAATAAGATGATTTTTTGGGGTTATAGAGGAAATGACTGGAGGAAGATGGACTATAACTACATAGTGCCCACTTGGTAAGGAATTATCAGCAATGTTGGAACACTATTTTTCAGAATCTTCCCTATCACCCCATTCAAATGATGGATATATTATTCCATCATATCTATTTATGCATCCAGCAAGAAGACCATATGTCCAAAAGTTGTTCTTGTATTCAACGATTCTACAGAACCTAGAAACATGAGAAAAATCAACAATAGAGAAGAAACCATGGTTTATAACAATGGATTTAGGAAACACTTCAACAAAGATACTAAAATATTGAACAACAGAAATTTTCATGTTGAAAATGAGAACTCTTCTTCACCAGTTTCTAGAAATGATGTACTAGTCATCTTTCCATTTCTAGTTTACTATGTATTCCAAAGTTTCACATAAATACAAACTAGATCAGAAAAAATCTTCTCCTTTCCAAATCATTTCATAGGTGTTCGAAAAAACATCACGCTTGTCCATACATCATCCTCACACTTTAACTGGATCATAAATCATATAGCACTGACAGATCAATGCTAGGATTTCTCCCCTTCTCATCAATCCATTGTTTATTTTTCTTGTTTCACATTTTCATTTTTTTCTTGTCCAAAATAGGAAACATTAAATCTTACTTCAGCACCATCCAAACTTATGGCGCCCTCTTCCACAATTTTCAATTTTTTCACAATTGGTGATTTACATTGAGACTCCTCACACATTTACATATCTTCCACTATTGTGACCTTTTGTCGGTATCCTACTTGGTCTTCCAAAATAGAACTCTTTTTCTATGTTTGATTCAACTATTCCATTTTCATGCTACCATATTTTTGGAGCATCCCAACTTTGTGTTATGGCCAATTGAGATAATTATTTGATTCTAATAACCACATAAAACAATCTCCAAAAGTAACTAGCATACACAATCTGTCCATCTAACTCATCATGTATTTCTGTGTTTCGAGAATTCTAAAATAATTCATCTATTTAGAGATATAAATCTAAATATCTTCTTCAATAAAAACAAAAATCTTCATCACAGGCTGGGAGATCTATCACCACTATTTCTGAACCCTTGTCATCTATTTCATAGTCATCTCATGTGCCTACATTATATTTTCTATTTTCATAAGAATCAGTTTAGTGTCATCTTCAAAAAATCACATTCATGAATGATTAAGATTACACTATATCGATTTCTTTCCCTCAACTATAATACAAAATCCAAAACAATCATTTCTAGTGTGTCAGCCACAAAAGAGTCAATTTTTCACTTCTATGAGATGTCTCCTATTGTGTTAGTCTCCAAACTACTGATCAATAACCTCTCTATTCATGTTTTTTTCTCCAGAAACCTCTTAATGAAAGAATCAATTGAATGGGATTGGGATAAAGAGAGAAATAAATGGTGATTTCTATTGATACTATCAGAATCACTATATAAATACAATGGAAAAATGATAAAGATGAATAATAATAAGTGTAATAATTTTCAGTTAATGAGAACTACCTGAAGCCCCAGGATAAAACCTCTTCCATAGTAGATGAAATTAAATAGAAATTTTCATTTCACCCCCCACTCTATATCTTTCCCTATTTATTATCCCCACTCACCTCCTAATAACTATAAACATACTAGAATACTATTAAAAACATAATATTATTAATTATAATTATACCTCTAAATGTTATTAACAGCCATACATATACCCCCAAACCCACACAACACACACTCCTCACACAACAACATCCCAACATATATCCCTCGACCCCTTCATTGTTCCCGAACACCCATATTCCTTTAATTTCCTCAAGTATTAAAAAAATACAATTTCCTTAATGTAGAATAAACTGTAAATTTTGTTAGCGTTGTATAGTGACATGAATTTTCATACATGGTTATTATATAATTTAAATGATAAACATCATAAATGAGTTACAAAAAATGGATCCAATCCTTTTTTATGTGAACCATGTTGATGGAACCGAGCCGATTTCCCAAGTGGAGGAGTTGGATTTTCCTTGCCCGATGACGTGTGGGAGATTAAAGAGGTTGAATGTAATAATGGGCACCCATCACGCTTCATTAAAGCCCCAATGGATCCCTCCATGCATGGGTGGGGAAAATGAGCCAATTATCTCACTTATTCAAGCCCAAACATGATGTTTAAAGATTGGCCCACATGGTTGCACGAATTTGGATGTCGTTCCCACATGGAGAATTCTAGAAATGGCATCTTTGGACACCAAGGTCAAATCTAGGGGTCTATTCACTGAATGTCGTGTCCAGTGGGATATGGTTGGAATTTTGTGTGCAACGTTTCCAAAAGTCATTGTTAGACATTATCTTTTTTACTATTAATGGGACAAGGTAGGGTTAGCCTTTATGAATTTAGGGTATTAGACCCTTGACCATTGTATCGCCCCTTGGCTATAAATAGCCACCCCATGGCATTGTATGTTCATTCAAGACATAATTGTGAGCTTATGCTTTGTTTCACTCCATTTTGTGAGTATTGTCCCGGTTTTTCTCCTAGCTCTTGTGCATTCATGCCTTTTCAATCAACAAGTTAGATTGGTGATCCAAGATAACAAAGCCCCCAATTTCGTGCCTCAACCCAAGTGCGTTATTGTGTGGATTGGATATCACATCCCTCCCTTGAGTGTGTTGTCTATGTGGTAGGTCGCAATCCTTATAGCGTTGATTGACTACTTGCATCCACTATCCGTACCCATCATCCACCACTTATCCCCGAACCGCATCCTTCAACCGCCGCCCTATGCCGTGAAGATCAGGCCACCCCGTGCATCTCACATCAGTTGGTATCAGAGCTCATGTTGACACTGTAGGCGTCTATACCTTCATTTACATTAATTCTGTCCATTACCATCCTTATCTATCCAAATTATTCACCCATTCAACGAAAAAATCCATTTTCTGGAAAGCCTACTGAATTTTCCTAGTTTTTGCAAGCTTGTATTATTATAAATTGTGCCAAATTTATAGTCATATTCTTTCGGCATTTAATTCTCTATTTTTGATTTGTATTCGTCGAAAAAAACAAATTCTCTCAACTCATCCTTTTGTTCTTTTCAAAATTAAGCACATCCTTTATTTGATATATTTTGAAAAAAAACAAAAAATATTGCCTTACTCTCTGTTCAATCATCTTGTGCTTTAAAACTACAAGAACAACACTTTTTGGGGAGAGTTGACAAATAAAAGGGAAAAAAGCGGATACAATTAATCCTTTGTTCTTTACATTATTAGCACTATCCATTTCCATATATCAATTTTTCCATCATTTTACTTCATCCCCATTCTGTATTTGGCTCATATTGTTATATATTTATCTTATCTTGCACAATTTGGCATAACAAAATACCACATTTCTACCCCATTTCCATCCACCATTTTTCCATATTCTACCCTCTTTTCACCCTCTACCCATTACCACTCATGAGGGATGTGTTAAACCATCCCCCAACACAATATTTAATAGGGAAGTATTGGTGTCAAGTGATCACTTGACACCAAGGTATTATATTTCATAAGAGCTTGGAATATTAATTGAATGTTGAGAGTGGAGATAAATAAGAAAAAAAAATATCACGAGTGTGTGAGTGTGTGAATCTTGTTGTGCGTGTGTGTGTACATATTGTGTGTGTGAGTTTTTATATCATGCATGCGTGAGTGTGTATCATTGTGTGTGTGTGTCTACATCTTGTGTGTGTGACTGTGTATATCTTATGTGCGCGAGTCAGTATCCTTGTGTGTGTGAGTGTGTACATCTTGTGTGTGTGTGTGTACATTTCCAGTGTGTGAGTGAGTGTGTATCATTGTGTCTGTCCCCCCCGGTTTCTGTTTGTTCTTTCATAACATATGATGGAAGAATATTGTGGGAAGAAAATTTATCATGTTAGCGATGAAGGAAGTCGAAGTAGATCTCCCACACCCGAAGATACGTAATTCCAAATGCAAGAATTGGTGAGCCACTTCGAGAAGCTTCTTGATCGGATGTTTGAGGTGTTACATGAGAGGATTGATGAATTGGAGAATAAACCAAGCACAAGGATGTTCCATGATATCCCACGACATGATCCGACACCACGTCATCCCCACATCATGGAGGAGGAAATAATGAACTTTGATGATGATATTGATGATGTCCCACAATGGAGGATGTTGAACCAACAACATAGAGGAGGACAAAGGAGACAACATGATGATGACCTACTTGGCAGAATCAAGGTGAAGGTCCCCTCTTTCCATGAGAAAAGTGACCCAGAAGCATACATGGAGTGGGAGAAGCGTATCAAGCAAGTATTTTCATGCCATGCATATTCCGAGGAGAAAAAGGTCAAACATTCTTCCCTTGAATTGTTTGATTATGCTTTAATTTGGTGTGATCATGTTCAAAAGGAGAGGGATAGATATGGTGGACATCCCATCAACACTTGGGAAGACATGATGTTCGCCATGTGAAAGCGTTTTGTTCCCACACATTACCATAGAGATCTCCACAACAAACTTCAATGCCTCACCCATGGGAGTAAGAGTGTAGAAGACTACTACAAGGAGATGAAAATTTACATGATTCAGGAAAACATTGAGGAGGATCCGGAGGCAACCATGGAACTGTTTTTACATGTGCTCAATCGGGAGATTTCGGAACAAGTGGAGATATACCACCATGTTGAAATACAAGATATGATCCATCAAGCCACCAAGATCACGCAACAAATCAAAAGGAGGAGTAACATGAGGAAACCCACTACCCCTTTCACACCGTGTAGAAGTCCGAGGAAGGATATTGGATAACCATCAAAGGAAAAAGAGGTGGTTAATCACAAAAGTGACAAGGTAAGTCTTCCACATAAGAAACCTACTTTTGAATCTAACCGAACTAGGAATCGGGATATTCGATGTTTCAAATGTCAAGGAAGGGGTCACATTGCTAGTGTGTGCCCAAACCGACGCACCATGACCATAAATAGGTATAGAGAATGGGAGACCGATGGAGAGAGATCAGAAGAGGAGGAGGAATAATTTCTAGACATTGATTGTGGAGAGTGTGTAGAAGATGGTGAGATTCTTGTCACTAGGAGTGTTATAAGCGCCCAAATGACCATGGGATAGAAGGAGCAGTGGTAGATCCTTTTCCATACATGGTGAACGATCCATGGGAAGGTATGTAGAATTATAATTGGTGGAGTAAGCTATAGTAATGTTGCTATCACCGAGTTAGTAGAGATGTTGGGACATCATACATTGAAGCATCAACATCCATATCGGCTTCAGTGGTTGAATGATTGCAGGGAGCTGAATGTCACTATGCAAGTGAAGGTACTGTTCACTATCAGAGTGTACAAAGTTGAGGTATTGTGCGATGTTGTTCTTATGAAGGCATTCCATTTGTTGTTGGGATGTCCGTGGTAGTATGATCTGCGAGTTACCCATGATGGTTTCTTGAATCTTCATTATTTTTTACTCCGAGGCGAACCAATAACCCCCAACCCCATGTCCCCCAAACAAATTCTGGAAGATCAGATTTTGAGAGAAAAGTAAAAAATGAGTGATGAGGAAAAAAGAGTGAAAATTAAATAGGAGAGAATGAGGGAAAGAGAGAAAATGAGAGAAGAAAATAAATGGAGAGCAAAGAAAAATCAAGTGGGAAAAAAAATAAGAGAAGGGAAAACTGTGATGTTGGCAAAAAAGGGTGAGGTTATGGAAGCTTTGCTTTCACACCAAACCCTCCTAGTACACCTGTACAAAGAGTTGTTGCTAAATACTAATGACTTACCCCGTTTTGCAAATGTTGTTGAGTCCTTGTTGCAGGAGTATGATGATGTCTTTCCTGAAGAGGTGCCACCAGGTTTGCCACCCATAAGAGGTATTGAGCATCAAATTGACCTCATACCTGGAGCATCACTACTGAACCGCCCTTCATATCTCACCAACCTGGAAGAGACAAAAGAAATTCAAAGGCAAGTTCAAGAGCTATTGGATGTGGGATATGTCAGAGAGACCCTTAGTCCTTGTGTCCTACTAGTGATTCTAGTACCAATGAAGGATGAAACATGGAGAATGTGAATTGACTATAGAGCCATCAACAAAATCACAGTCAGGTATCATCATCCTATCCTGAGGCTAGATGATATGCCAGATGAATTAAATGGTTCAACTATTTTCAAAAAAATTGATCGAAGAAGTGGATACCGTGAAATTAGGATGAAAGAAGGAGATGAGTGGAAAACTGCATTTAAGAAAAAACATGGACTTTATGAATGGCTATTCATTCCCTTTGGTCTCACCAATTCACTTAGAACATTTATGAGGTTAATTAATCATGTCTTACATGCATATGTTGGAAAATTTGTGGATGTTTACATTGATGATATTCTGGTGTATAATAGGACATTTAATGAACATGTAGATCACTTATGAAATGTCTTAGAGGTATTACGGAAATAAAACATGTGTGGAAATATAAAAAAGTGTGAATTTTGTCTTGATAATATTGTTTTCCTTGGATTTTTTGTGAGTGGAAATTGATTTTAAGTGGACACCGAGATGATCAAAGCAATACAAGAATGGCCAACTCCATCCTCCGTTGGACAGGTAAGAAGTTTTCATGGGTTTGCTAGTTTTTATAGGAGATTTGTGAAATACTTCATCACACTAGAAGCACCGTTGAATGAATTGACAAATAAGAATGTTGCTTTCAAATGGGTGATAACTCAATAAAAATCCTTCCATGCGCTAAATGAGAGACTCACCCATGCCCCTCTACATGCACTTCCAGAAATTGGTAAGACCATTGAAATTGAATGTGTTTCTTGTTGAATTGGCATATGAGGATTACTCATGCAAGAAGGTAAGCCCATTGATTATTTTAGTGAGAAGATAAATTGCCCAACTCTAAACTCTGCTACATATGATAAAGAGTTGTATGCATTGTTTATATTTCTAGAAACATGGAAACACTATCTTTGGCCTAATGAATTTGTGATCCATTCTGATCACGAGGCTCTTAAATACCTTAGGAGCGAACATAAACTAAATAGGAGACATGATAGATGGATGGAATTCATTGAATCATTTCCATATGACATCAAGCATAAAAAGGGTAATGAAAATAATGTGGCCAATGCACTTTCACGTAGATGTTATTTTTTTATCCTTTTTGGATTCAAAACATCTTGGTTTTCAATACATTATGGATTTATATGCCACTGATAGTGATTTTAGAGAACCTTATGAACATTGTAAACCTGAAGTTAGTTGGGAAAAGTTCTATTTACATGATGGATTCTTATTTCGGATTGATAATATTTGCATTCCTAATTGCTCTATCCGTTTACTTTTACTAAAGGAGTCACATTAGGGTGGGTTAATGGGGAATTTTGGAGTTTCAAAAACTCTAACTGTTCTTAGTGAACATTTTTATTGGCCTAGGATATTTAGAGTTGTTGAGAAACTTGTGGGAAAGTGCATTGTTTTCCATAAAGCCAAATTGAAAATGAACCCACATGGACTATATCTTTCTCTCCCAATTCTCAACACCCCTTTGGATGAAACATCAACAGACTTTATTGTGGGGTATCCACAGACCAAGAGGGGGAGAGATTCCATTTTTGTTGTGGTGGATCGGTTTTCAAAAATGGCACATTTTATTCCTTGTCACAAAACAAATGATTCCACTAACATTGCAACACTTTTCTTTCAAGAAGTAGTCAAACATCCTAGAATGCCAAGGACCATTGTGTCGGATCGAGACACAAAATTTCTTAGTTACTTTTGGAAGACCTTGTGGAGAAAACTAGGTACAATGTTACTATTATCCACTACTTGTTATCCACAAACCGATGGGAAAATGGAGGCGGTGAATCGAACACTATCATCCCTTCTGCGAACAATTGTCAAAAAGAATATCAAGAATTGGGAGGAGTGTCTGCCACATGTGGAATTCGCTTATAATCGGGCCAAGCATTCCACTACTCAATATTCTACATTTGAAATAGTTTACGGCTTTAACCCCCTTGCGCCTATTGATCAAGTTACTTTTCTTTTACAGGAAGAAGTTAATATGGATGTGAAAGGGTGTGCAGAATTCATCAAGAAAATCCATGAAAATGAAAGGATAAATATCGAGCGGATGACCCAAAAATATATGGATCGTTCAAACAAGGGTCACATGCAAATGTTGTTCGAGCCCGATGACTTGGTTTGGATTCATATGCAGAAGGAAATATTTCCCGACAAGTGGAAATCAAAACTCATGCCACGAGGCGATGGACCATTTCGAGTGCTTGATAAGATTAACTACAATGCTTACAAGATAGCTTTTCCAGGTGTGTATGGTGTAAGTGCCACTTTCAATGTTTCTGATATTTCTCTTTTATTGGGTGTAGAGGATGAAGAGCTGAGGACGACTCCTTTTTAAGAGGGGGAGGATGATGTGAACCATGTTGAAGGCACCAAGCCGATTACCAGAGTGGAGGAGTTGTATTTTCAAGTCCTCATGACACGTGGAAGATTAAAGAGGCTGAATGCAACAATGGGCACCCGTATCGCTTCCTTAAAGGCCCAATGGATCTTTCCATGCATGGATGGAGGAAATGATACTATTATCTAACTTATTCAAACCCAAAGATGATGTTTAAAGCTTGGCCCACATATTGCACACCAAAGTCAAATCAGTTGGGCTATGCACTCAAAGTCAAGTCAGGTGGGCTATATTTGGAATGCTGTGTGCTACTTTTCCAAAAGTCTTTGTTAGACTTTATCTTTTTGACTTTTAAGGGGACATGGTAGGTTTAGCCTTTTTGAAATTAGGGTATTAGACCCTTGACTATTGTATCACCCCCTTAGCTCTAAATAACAACCCCATGGCATTGTATTTTCATTCAAGACATAATTGATAGATTATTCTTTGTTTATCTCCATTGTGTGAGGATTGTACTGGTTTTTCTCCTAGCTCTTCTGCATTCTTTACTTGTCAATATACAAGTTAGACTGGGGATCCAAGATCACAATGCCCCCAATTTCATGCCTCAACCCAACTGCATTGTTGTGTGGATTGGCTATCACATCCCTCCCTTGATTATGTTGTCTAAGTGGTAGTTCGCGCTCCTTATAGAATTTATTGACTACTTACATCCACTATCTTTACCCATCATCCACCACTTAGCCCCAAACCACATCCGTCATCCGCCACCCTACACCGTGAAGATCGAGCCACCCGTTGCGTCTCCCATCATTTTTTCATCTTTGGAAAATTATCAACATATGCAACTTTTTCATAATAAAATATAAGAATTTATTTATTTCCTTCTTGTCTAGCTTCCTAGTGTCCCTTGTGTTCTCCTTAGAACTTATAATCACCTAAGGATATACATCAATGAAAGGGTGATATAAATCCTAGTAATATTATAGATAAAAATATGAATCAATTTAACATGGCTTGAGAATAATCATCTTTATCATAACATTATTATAGGATCATAATCACAAGATGATGTATTAGGTAAAGGCACAAAATGTGACAATCCATAAAAAAGAAACACCATGTATTAGTGGTAAATTACCACACATAGTTATGAACAATGATATCATCATGTTCATGCATATATAAATTTTTATCACGAGAAACATCACATTACCCAATTAATTGGAGAACTATATAATTTTGGGTTCACTCATCACATAATAATATTTACATTATAATGCATGCAACATATTAAGTATATCAATATTGGACATAAAATAAGCTATAGCAAGAAATGTGTTTCATTTCATAAAGAATTAATTCATGAATATAATTTTTTCTCCAAAAATAATGTTGTAATTTCTTACTTGGTATAATATTCATCAATCCTGTGTGAAGATGAAACAATATCACGAGAATTAAAAGGTTTATTTTCGGAAAGAAGAGTTCTTCTGAAAAAAACATTAGTTTTTTCGTAAAATAAAATTTTAAACATATATATCTAGAAAAGTGAATGGTAGGGAAAAAATGATATTTAATGAACATTAATGGAACATCCTTACTAAAAATGGAGTGATAGAGGGAAAATACCAAAGAAATTCAATTGTGTTCAAGAATCCCCTAACCTTATATTTGAGTTCCTTATTCACATTAATATACTAGATAATAAAATTAAATTCATTAATTAAAAAATGAATCACCTTTTATAAAATCATATGATAAATTATAGTTTATTAAATTCATTCATGGTATTTTCTATGAGTTATAGAGTTCAATTTAATCATTTAGGGGTATTCTTTTTCTTGGTTTTCATGATCGATTCCCTTGTATATGAGTATGAATATTTGTGTAAATTGGGTATAATTATACAGAATTGAAATTATTATTTATTTATTAAAACATTGAGATTTATATGGATATATATATCATTTCATTAAATTTTATTAGGCTGGATCATTACATAAAAAATATTGATAATCATTTAGATTAATTTTGTGGTTTTTCATATATCACAAACTAGTTTTGTTCAATTGCTTATAATTGTGTATATAATTTTTTTCAAAACATAATTAAGTTTATTTCATAAATTTTAAAACATTTACCAACCATTATAGTGGTTTTATGATAAACCTTTATGGATTTAAATGAAAATGAACAAGAATCATCCATTATTTCAGTAAATTGGCCCATCACCGGTGATGATATCATTTTTATAATAAAAGAGATGGGAGAAGAGGATTAATGATGGATTATACCACCAACATAATAACATTACAGTATATAAAATATATTGGAGTTATCATTCCACTTTTATAACTAGTTGTGATGATATAATATGAAAATAAAATAAATTGAAATGAAAATAAAAAAGAAATGGATTTTACCTATTGAATTTCTCCTCCTTGAGAACCTCCTTAGGCCAACGGTTTAGGTCTTATATATGAGACCATGTTCACATAGATGTGGGGGAGGGTGTTAGAAAGAGTCTTGGGTATAATCTTGACATCATTCAATGCTTCTGAGGTGTGAGGAGAAGAGGTGGTGCAGGATGGTATTTATAGGGGAGGATATGGGTGTTTTCTAATTAATTTATTCAATAGTTTATTATTTATTCTCAATAATATGAATATTTTTGAACCATACCATTAAATATATTATAATAATAAGGGGGGGTTTTGGATTACGGACTCACATCTTCAATACATAATCTATGGATCAATAATTCATGTATTTAGCTTATATTGCAAATTATCGTATTTCACTATTCACAAAAAATTACTATATTTTAGAAAAATAAAAAAATTCCCATTAACATTTTTAAATTTACAAAATTAAATATTGAATTCCATTTTATGAAAATAATTTTCAAAATATGAGAAATTTAATTTTTAATTAAAATCATCATTTATAAGAAAATATCGATTTTAAAATTAGATGTTTTTATAACACTTCAAAAAATTAATTGATGTCTAATCAATTATCTTATAATCAGAAGACAAAATAATTATAAATTAGGAATCTATTTTGTGAAAGTAAATTTTATTTTCATTAATTATATTATTTAATAAATTTAAATAAACATTTATATTTTATAAAAATGCCAACACTTAATTAATAATTTTAATAATATTTCCTTACTTATAATATGAAATAATTAAGTTATATTATCATTTATAGTATAATTACATTTTATTTGTACATTCGTAGGTGAGATTAGTATTCTATTTTCCAGTTTACTGTTCATAAGGATCATATTTCTCTTACAAATGTCAAGTTACTTTTTAATCAATATGAGTTCCTTAAGTTATATATATACCACTTATTTCATTATTTTTTGATTTATAAATCTTTTATTGTGTTATTAATGTGATTTTATGTGATTTATACTCTATGGAAGAATTATAATAATGGAATTTCCATTTGAAGAAATTCCAGGTTGTTACATTTTCTCCCATTTTGAAAATTTTCAATCAAAATATCATTTTACAAAAATATGTGAGGGTAACTTTACTTCATCACCACCTCTAATTCCCAAGTCACTTTTTCATGCTTATGGTTCCTAGAAAACACCTTGAAAAGATGATTTGTCTTTTTTACATAGAACCTTATCTCTCTAGTCCAAAATTATTATCAGTTACTCCTTGTAAGAGAGATCATCATCTAGCTTTTACACCTCTGAGTTCTGTACATATGAGGGGTTAGGTATGCACTTCCTCTATAGAGATACATGGAATGCATCAAGAATTTTGAGCCATACTTGTATGAAGTGAAAGATGATAGGCCATTTCTCAAATGCGATCAATGATCTCAAAGGGTCCAATGTACCTAGGTCATAGCCTCACTTTCATTCCAAATCACATGACTCTATTACATGTTGATATTTAATGGAAGACTTCACCTCTAATGTTGAACTCCATTCCCCTTTTATGGTTTTCATCATTACTATTTTTCCGACTCTGATTAACCTTGATATGTTTATGGATGGTTTGAACCATATAGTTCATATCTTTCATAGGACCATCTCCAAGTAGCTTCCATTTTAAAACTTCATCCCAATATTTTGGTGTTTTATATTATTTTCCATACAATTTTTCATATGTATCCAGATGAACATTCTAATGGAATATTTTTATTGTATAAGAACTCAACCAATGGGAGATGCTAATCCCATCCATATTTTATTTCTATTGAGCATGATCATAAAATGTCTTCAAGGATAAGAATAGTCCTATCAGATTGGCCATTAGTTTTGGAGTGATTAGATGTGATGAAATTAAATTTGTTACTTAAGTCCTATTGAAGACTCCTCTAGAATTTGGATGCGAACCTTGGATCATGATCAAATATGACTGAATGTTTAACCCCATGAAACCATAAAAATTAATTCCCATATATCTTATCATGTTTTTCAGGTGAGAGATATTCCAGATTAATAATAAAGTGGAAATTCTTTGTGAGTTGATCCACCACAACCCATGTGACATTATTTCCTTTGGATGTTTTCTCAAGGCCAGTGACAAAGCCCATATTTAAATTTTCCCATTTCCACATGGGTAAAGGGAGCGGTTGCATCATAAAATTTTACTTTTGTCTCCCTTCATTAACTTGATGACATATTAAGAAAATTATTAAATAATCCATAATATCCTATTTCATTTTGTCCCATCAGAAGTGTTCTTAGTGATCACAAAATATCCTGATACTTCCAGGATTTATAGAAAAGATGATATATGTAAATTATCAAATAACTCATCATTTATCTCAAGTGATGAAGTCACACAAATCATTATTCCGAATAAAATAATACAATAATCATTGATATGTAACTCTTAAATCTACCCTTAGATAACTACATTCAAATACTATGGATGCTGATCACCCCTTTACGAATCCTCAATCTTCACTTGGATAGATGGTTGGGAAATTAATTTGTAATGATAGTATTTATTCCATAAAATTATGATTTTCAAATATATGTTTCTCATATCCATTAATATGGGGACTTTCTCAATCTACATCATAGATAGAGTAGTAGGTTCTTTTCTTCTAATATCATTTTCTACCTTGTTCACCATTCTTGGATAATAGTGAATAGAGATGTCATAGTCATTGAATTTCTCTAACAATCTCATTTGACACATGTTGAGCTACTTTTGTGTGAATATATACATTGGGCTCTTTTGATCGTTATATATTTCACACTTCTCATCAAATAGATAGTTCCACAATATTTCAAAGGAAGAAAATATGGATGCTTGCTCCAGATCATGCTTTGTGTAGTTCTTCTTAAGGAGCTTCATCTTCCATGAGGTGCAGGATATCACATTATCATTTTGAATTTGTACACAACAAAATATTTTCATTTATGAATCAATTCATATCACAAATCATTCACCACTTTTTAGTAATGTATGAAAAGGTGTAGTGATCAACCTATTCTTTAGCTACTTCAATCATTCCTAGAACTCTTCCATCCGGACAAACATTTCCCCTTTACTTGTTAACATTGTTTTTGAGCTGTATAATCTTGATAAATTTCTCATAATACATTTGCAGCACCCTAGTAATCCACGAAAATTTTTTATCTTTGTGACACTAGATGTTCTGGGACATTCCACTTTCACTTTTGTCTTT
Organism: Viscum album; assembly: GCA_963277665.1. Lineage (NCBI taxonomy): Eukaryota > Viridiplantae > Streptophyta > Magnoliopsida > Santalales > Viscaceae > Viscum > Viscum album. The sequence goes on along the minus strand of OY728151.1, from coordinate 1,584,988,373 downwards.
CTAGGGCCTAGAAAAATTACCTCACTTATTATCACAGGTCATAAGAATTTAATATGCTACATCTAGAAATCACACTTTCTAATCATGGATTTCAACATCTCTTTTCTTAATGCTACCAAAAAAATCATTAGATGTTCTTCTTACTCCTCCTTTCTCAGGAATTATTTTATAATTCGATTGATAAACACTACCAATAAATTGTTACAGTAATGTTTAAAGTCTATATTCATCAAATCCATGAATATTTAATGGGAATTAGTAAGTCCAAAGGGCATCACTAGAAACTCAAATTACCCAAAACTTATGTGGAAAGCAGCCTTATGTATATCCTTTTTCAAATTTATCTGATTATATCAACAATGATGATCCTACATTGAGAATTAAAAATCACCTCATAGTTTATCGAACAAGTCATCAATCCATGGAAGACGATACTTGTTCTTTTTAGTGATTATGTTGAGTTCCAGGTAATCCATTAACATCCGAATTTATCCATATTTAATATTGATGAAGAGCATTGGAGCACCCCAATGATGCGCACTAGGGTTTATGAACCCTATCTCTAAATTCACTTGCAGCTGCTTGTTTAATGCCTCTAGTTCTGTCAAGCCCATCCTTTAGGGAAATTTTGAGAAATTAATAGCTCCAGGAATGATCTTTATTGAGAACTCTTCCTAAAAAACTATGATAATTCTAGGTAATAGTTTGTGAAATACATCACTATATTCCCTCACGATGGGTATTTCTTCTATTATGATTCCTTCATTTGACATAAACAATTGATAGTGCTACGTTGTTTCCTAGGGAATCAACACCGACACCATTGAGAGATCATCCAACCAGTATTTATGGTCATCCATACATTTGTAGTGGATCATGATTTGGTTAGGAATATGGAAAGATATTTACTTTTAAAAATAGTTGATATGGTATCAGTATAACAAGTTCCAGTCGATTCCCATTATAGCATCAAATTCTATCAAGGAATGTATCATGATATTCACTCGAAGAATCTCCCCACATACAAAAAAAAAGGAGAACAGTCCAACTCTTGGGTTGCAATGATTTCACCACTATGAGTTTTTATATATATCTCTAATTCATGGTTTTTGTGCTTCAATTCAATTGTTCTAGAAAACATAGAGGATATAAAGGAATGATTAGGACCAGAATCAAATAAGAGTTTTCCCATAATGTGTGAATAGTGGAGGAATTTATCTTCCTGATCCACTTTATTAGTATTGATTCATATGCCTTCCCATTATTCTTTGGATTTTGTGGCTGTTGATGTTGATTACCCTCAAGGTCTTGAGGTTTACTGCACAGACATGCATAGTGCCCTTGTTCCCTAAAATTTTATCATACAACCATTAGTGGTGATATACTTAAATCCATATTAATGGTCAAATTAATTATATATTTTCTACATTCATGAGCTTGGTGGCCTTTTATCCCACAATTATAACATTTCTTTTTTAATTTTTGGTAGTTTCCATGATGCATCTTCCCACATTTTGCACAATTGTGTGGTTGGTATTTCAGTCCCCATTTTTCATTAAACCCCCCAACTTGTATCTCCCTATCTTGTTTCTTATATCCCTAAACATGGGAACATTATCCAATCACCATATATATTTTGAGAGCACATCGAACCACTTTTTCAAATATCACAATGTCTCATATCTCAAGTTCCTTTCACAGATGTGTTTTTAAACCACTAAAGAATCTATCAAATATTCTATCATTATTGATAAGGAAACCAGAGGCTTACCATAGAAGTCTATTCAAATATTCTTAATAGGATGTGAGAGATTAATTTTTTTCCCATATCACTATGAATTATCCCTCCATATTATTATGATGTGTTTGAGGGAAATACTTGTTATGAAAAATTATATTAATGTCTTCCCACTATATCACATAAATTTAATCCCATGCCTTGGTATTATTAATCATTGCACACCGTTGATCGACCACTCCATCTAGATGATAATTGGATAGAGTCACCTTCTATATATTTGAATAATGAAGCATAAAAAAGATATTCTCTATTAGGTTAAACCACTATTCTGAGATGAGTAGATTAGAGGATCTAATGAACAACGATGGTCGTTGACACATAAAAGACATAATAGATAGTTTCTCCCTCTTAGGTAAAGGTGAACATTCCCCATTTATAGATTATTTGGCAAAGCCTGAAATAAGTCCGTAAGAATCACCGTTAAATTTTTAACTCCACCTCTCAGGGCATTAGGGATGTCATTGGGGCAATCACTGCATTGTCACTAACATGGGTTGTTGGCCTAGTTTCACTTAGATCCCACCATTTTATAAAAAAGAAAATGATTGAACAAAACATATATAACCAAATCCTAAATAAATAATTTATTCTTTTGTGCAATTATCTCTAAATAAATATTTTGTGCGATCCAAATATTTAACATTTTATAAAATAATGATACTTGGGTGCTTAATTATACTTAGTATTGCAATAAGGTTATTTACTAAGGTTCACTAATCTGAATTCTCAAATTAAGTAATATACCAACCATAAATTATTTATATGATTACTACAACCTTTTTATGTCAAAAAACAATAAAATAATTACCGAACTACGATCCTATGGATTTATGTCTTGGGAAATTTAGTACCATAAATTATAAAACATAATCATTTATTTAATTCCTTCTTCTCTAGCTTCTTAGTGGCCCTCGTGTTCTCCTTAAAACAAGTAAAAAAATTAGGATATACATTAAATAATGGGGTGAGATAAAATACTAGTAATGTGGTAGATATTAAAATTAATCAATTTAAAATGGTGTGAGAATAATCATCATCATAAGATAAGAATAAGATCATAATAATCATAGGAAGCATTATATAATGTTATGGAATTTGACAATACATAAATATGAAACAACATGACTTAGTGGTAAATTACCATACATTGGTGTGAAAAAATATAGAATCATGTTCACACATATTTTAAATTATCACATGAAAAAAATAACATTACACAATTCATTGGAGTGCTATGGAATTCCGATCTCACCCATCACATCATAACATTTACATTACCATTCATTCCATATAGAAGATATATCAATCTTGGACATAAAATAACATGTGAAAGAAATATGTATCATTGAATAAATCTTACATTAATGAATAAACATTGGGGTTTCCAAAATAATTAGGTAATAACATATATGCTATATGATTCATCAATCATGAGTGAAGAATAAATAATCACATTAGAAGTAAAATGTGTATTTTTGGAAAGAAGTTTTCTTTTTAAAATATAATTGGATTTGTCATAAAATTATATTTAAAACATGTATAGGTAGAAAATGAAATTTAAGGATAATAAAATTATATTTAAGTATAATTAATATAACATCCATACTAAAAATGGAGTGAAAAAGAGTGATCCCAAAGAAATGGAATTGGGTTCGAGTCTCCCCTTACCTTATATCCGAGTGATTTTTTCACTTTCATATCGTAGATAATGACATTAAACAAATTAATTAAAAAATGAATAACCTTTTATACATTAATTTTATTTTTAATAGTTTAATTTTGTTCATTTATGGTATTTTAAATAAGTTATAGAGTTCAATTTCATCATTCATGAGTGTTCGATTTCATGGTTTTCAGGATAAGTTCTCTCCTATTTGAGTATAAATGTTTGTGTGAAAATGTCAAAATTACCCAGAATTAAAATAATATGTTATTAAATAAAAATAATAAGTTTAAATTTTTATATATATCATTTTATTAAATTTTATTCTGATGAATCATTAGATAAAACATTAGAGATAATCATATAGATTGTTTTTGTGGTTTTTTCAAACATAACAAGTTAGTTTTGTTCCATTATTTATTATTGCTTATATACGTTATTTATATAAACTAAAAAGGTCTCAAAATAAATTTTACTATATTTACTGACCATTATAGTGGTTTAATGAAAATATTTGAAGGAGTTAAAGGAATGTATACACACATCATCCACTATTCTGGTAAATTGAAAAATCACGGGCGATGATTAAATTTTTAGAATAAAAGGGAGAGAATAAGAGAAATAAAAATTGATTATTCTACTAAAACTAAAATTATAGTAAATAAAGGATACTTGAGGCAACATTACACATGGAAAATGGGTGTTGATGAAAATATAAGAGAAAAATGGAACTTAAAAAATTAAAAAAATTGGATTTTACATCTTGAATTTCTCCTCCTTGAGAACCTCCTTAGGGTAAAGGTTTTGGTTTTTTGATGATACCAAGAGCTAATGGAAATGGGGGAGGGATTTCTAAAGGGGAATAAGAATAATCTATATAATCTTCATGTATTTAGAGGTGTGATAAAAAGAGGTGGTGAGAGGTGGTATTTATAGTGGAATAGTGGGGTGTTTTATAAGTATTTTATTCATTAGTTTATTATTATTTCTCAAGATAATGAATAGATTAAGCCTTATTGATTAATTTGTTAAAATAATTATGGAGAGTTAAATATGATGGGATTACATCATACATACGTCATATATTACTCAATAATTCATGTTTTTAGCTTATATTGTAGATTATCATATTTCATTATTCACTAACTATTCATTTATTTTAGAAAAATCCCAAAAAATAAAACATTACATTTTTAAACATGTAGAGTGAAAAGATGATATCCATTTTATGAAAATAATTTTATAAATGTGAGAAAATTAATTATTAATTTAAATCATCATTTACCTAGAAAATACATATTTTATCACTATAACTGATTTTATAAAAATTGAAAAATTAACTAAGGACACATAAAATAATCTTATAATCATAAGAAAAAAATTTAAATTTATGAATGTATTTTATGAGAATAAATTTTCTATTTAATAATTATTTTATTTATAAAATTTCAAAAAATTATTTATGTTTTATAACAATACCAACACTTAATTAATAATTTGTATAATATTTATTTATTTTTACTATGATATAATTATATCATATTATCATTTATAAGATGCCTAAATATTATTTATACTTTCATAAGTTAGGTTAATATTCTATTTTCTGGTTTAGTATTCATAAGGGTCATACTGATAGTCTGATGGTTAAGTTAATATTTTATTGGTATTGGTTCCTTAAATTCTATATATACATTTTATTTCATTCATTTATCATTTTTAATGTTTAACTATTTTCCTTAATTTTTATTATGTAGTTTAAACTATATGAAATAATTACAAGATGGGAGTTTCCATTTATGAAATATTGTGTTATTACAAGCTGGTAGAGGAATATCCTAGATGTATATTCCAAGAACTGTAGATTTCCCCCCAGGTAAGGGAAGATCATGCACTATTTAGCATCATCTTTCTATAATAAATTTCAAATGTTGGATCTCCTTTTTTAAAACATTAATTATAACATTAAACAAGTGGACCAATTGTTTGATAGCTTATTTTTCCATGTTTGTACGTAATCTCCAATCATAATGAAATTTAAGAGTAGATAAGAAAAATATGTTTGTACTAGAAATTAAGGAAAAAAGTAACCAAAGAGACAAATACTATGAATTTAGGAATTTGAAATGTATAAAATGAGTATTATTCATTTTTGTTCTCATGGAATGCAATGATGTTCATTCTATTATATCCGTTTTTCTATGTATCCTAATGATTTACATTTGGAAAAACAAGATTAGAGACAATATTCACTTTGTCAAACCATTCTTAAAAAGTCCAAAAAAATTCATGTTTTATAAAACATCCTTATCTCCCATCATCTATATCATAAAAAACATGATCACTGAGAGATCAATGGTAGGTTTTTATACTCATCTTTCATTTCCATATATTACATTATTATGACCTTTCATAGGTATCCTATATCAAATTCCAAGACATAACCATTTCCCCATTTTTTCTTTAGCACAATGATTAGAGAAACATCCAATAATTCCATTTTTCTCTTTGATATTTCCAATTGTAGAAATCCACAAAGGTTAATGTCGGGGTGTTAGGCTAGTGAATGTTGGTAGAAATTTGGTTCAAGAAGAATAATCATATATAATCATCCTTGTCTTCTTACAAATGGAGGAAAAGGATCCCCAAATAGACAATATGGGAAACCAAAATGAAGACTTGAAATCCTTTTTTATAAAATACATGTCCTAACATTCAAATGTGATGTTATATTGGAAAACTATATCAAGGAAACATTTAGTGCAATAGTGCTAAACCATCCAAACTGATTGTGTGTTTTCAAGGCCATGATACTTCCAACATCTTCCATTGAGATGTCATGAAGGGATCTATCTTCTGTTACTCTCCTCTTTTTGGGTAATTTCTCACAACCTAATGTATCTTCGATGAAACATTTGGACCCACTATTTTCCACAATATTTAAATCACCTCTATAGTCCCCTATGGGTTTCCTCTTCCACATACAATGTTTTTTCTTCCCTTTCACTGAGATGGAAAAGGGATCCTTGTATAAATCCAAATTTGTAGAGGTATCCCACTGGCTGGGGTAGCGGGTTGTTTGGGGGGTCTAATAAGATTTGTTCTAGATTAATTTTTATCAACAGATTTATATAGCTTTTGAATATGAGAGGCGTGAATCACCCAAGATGGGTATATATCCCGACTATGATGAGAACCCAGATGTTCAATGACACTATTTTTGAATATATTTCCAATATCTAGATGATATCATTTTAGGGACACAAATGATATAGGATACCAGGGGTGGAGAATCATAGGAAATGGAGCCACCTTCTCCTGGTGTACACCCTTGTTATTATCTAGTGTAGGATATTATGATGACTAGATCCTCCAGTAGGAAATCCATATTTATATGTGTCATTAGATTTTTAAATATAAGGATGTGTTTATTGATCCATAGATAATATGATTATTATTAAGGAATATTATAAGTCATGTATTTTTATGTATTGAAAAAAATTGTGATGACATTTATTCAAAGTGAGGTTGGATACTTTTGTTGCATCATAAGTACTATTACATTAAGGGATAATGTGAGAAAGGATTTATCCCTTCTATTTTTAATCAGAATTTTATATCTCAAGACCATTTATTGAAATGATATAGCCTAAATAAAAACATTTCCATGGTGTACTATAGGAAATTTCAATTTCCAGGAAGTCAATGAATGAGACATCGAGAATATAGGTTAATGGCATCGACATTCAACCTAGTTGATTTGAGATATCATGATAATGGGATTATATTACATAGCATGCATCCATATTATTTATCATGTCATTGCGGCATTAACTTCTTTCTCTATGGGTTCCTTAGTGTTTTTCTATATGATTACCCTGGGATTTAGGATAATTCGCATAATACCACTGAGAAAAAGGCCTAGATGGTCACTTGCTAATTGTATCGAGAATCTCAGTTAAATAGTATGTTACTATTTAATATGTTTAATAAATATTATTCCCAAACATGGTTTAATAATTATTCATGTATTCTTGATCACATATAAATATTTATTTTTTATTTAGTAATAAAATATTTATTTATTTATTGGAGAATAATTAAGTTATATTTATTTAATAAATAAATATCCATTATTAAAGGTCTAATAAATATTATGGAGGAATGACGGACCATGTTTTTAAGTCATGTTAGAAATAATAATATTGAATATCATTTGATTAAATAATATTTAATTTCATTCAATATTTTAAGAACATGTCAATAAATAATAATATTATTGTTATTATTTACATGGGGTTCAGCAAGGGATTTGATAAACAAAAAGGGAACTTGTAAAATTATTTACTTATAACCATATTAATATATAAACCCAATTATATTATATTCTTAAGTAATAATTAATTTGTTTGTATTGTGAAAAAAGGATTTCGAGAACCCCCACATGACCTATAGAGCACTATTCTCCACGAACACTCCCAAAAAAGAAGATATATCTTCCTCCGTTGAATCATCTCATGTCAAGATTGTTCAAAGGGAATGATTTGGAAGCATTTCTCATAGAAATAAAAGGAGCAAGATGCAAGTGATTTGATCTTCCATGGTTGCACCCGAGGATTCATTTGGCAGTGTCTAGATATTCGTGGAACAAATGTGGATCAATGCTATAAATAATCTATAGTTGATTCCTACTAGGAAAAATAAGTGCAACACCGATCTATTTACAAATCCATCAGTAAAGAATGAATTCCAAAAAAGGTAATTTTTTAATTAATTAATTTAATTTTAAATAATATGTTATGATCCTCCCTTATAGTTTCTAAATGATTTCTATTTCTAGTCATATTTGATTAAATTACATTGAACACAACACTTATTATAACGTATATCTCATATTTATCAGGAATAATGAAAAAAATGTTGGGCATGACCCATCACATGATTACTCTATGATCGGAACCTAGAAGTGGCATCAATGTATTCATATAATTATTTATAATTATATAAAGATTAATTATTGATTTATTCAATTTTATTTAGTTTATATTGAATTTTAATTGTCCTTTTTATAAATATTGTAATATATACTTCTTCCAACTCCTTTTCTCATAGATCTAATCAATACAATTAATTTTATTAACAAAATAAAATTGAATAACTCATTCAGATGTGCCCAAGATCCATTCTAGATAACACAGAATACGAGTCATGTAACTAGAGTTACACATCATGAAATTGTGTACAATAAAATAGTAATTAAATTATATTTAATTCACATCGTGTTCATTTATGACATGCTGTTCATTTATAACTTACACTGCATGTTTACTAGGCTATCCTGGTTCACAATCAGCTAGAGTACATGCTGTGTAGTCCATGCGCATAGTGTGTAGTCCTCTTAAGTCACATATTGGCTGTGTATTTCATACATGACCTACCTTAATGGTGACCATGTTATACGAAGATCACACACCATTTATCCCTTTAGAAATGTCATGTACTCCATTTATGAGGTACAATTTACATGATTAATTCATAGGTGTGTGCCTCAAATAGACGGCAAGACATGTACATGTCGTGTATCATGCCTACACACGCCATGCACTATTACCAAATTAGGAAGATTAATATATTATTTGTTATGCAATATAAAAATTATCAAAATTGACATTCATGTTGTCATTATGTTGATAGGACACTCCATTTTATGGGTTTTTAATATATATATATATATGTAAATAATAAATTAATATTGGAATATTCTTTAGATCTACATATCATTTATGATTCGTAATACAGTTGTTACTTTATGTGCATTTAACCATATCATGTTACCAAAAAATGATGTAATTCGTGCAATCACTAAGGTAAAGTACCCGTCATGAAAGAAAGTGATAATTCATGTATGCCACATGTTACAAGAGTAAGTAGTATACATGAATAATACATATTGGGTAAAATCAGATAAATATTAACCATATTGTTTTCAATGTATGATTATGTACACAATTAATTTTAAATGAAATAATTTATTTTGATTAAAATTATGAGGGATGAGAATCAAAAGAAAATTTGGATGATAATTAAGTTCAAATAATTGATCAATTAAATAAGATAATTAATTTATTAGATAATTATTTATCTTAAATAAGAACTATTATGAATTGAATTATATTTTTACTAAATTTTCGATTCGTTTCATACATGTGGATGATCCTGATCATAGACCTGAACTTTGAATGTGATTTGTTTCATTTAATTTATTATTAAATAAAATTTTTGGCCTATGTTCCTTTTCTGATCTTTTTATGTTTGGTCCTATCTGCCTCTGAATTATTTTAGGTAACCCCCTATTCCCCTCACCTATATGTGAGTGAAATCCTATATAAAGGATGGAGCTCCCATGCTAGTGGAGGAAGTTCAAGTTTAGAGCTGAGGAAAAACCAACACAATAGAGATACATAGTTGAATAGTTGGGAAGTTTCATCATGAACTATAATTTTTCAATGTTTTATTCCCCTAGGTTAATGGTTAGTTTATGACTCACTGTATAATCTAATTATAGTAAATCTCATGATCATACTAATTTATAATTTTATCTCTCTCATGTTTCACGGTTATTTCATTATGGATGTTTTATCATGATCACATAATTAATTAATTAATAAGCATTCATGATAGAACTAAATTAATCTTGATTGTGCAGAAATATTATCTATGTTATAGTTAATTCCATGTGTAAACCAACATAATATTCTCAAGAATTTGATAATGAAAATAATTAGAAATTTACACACAAAATGATAAAATGCCTCAATAATATATATTATGTTAGTATAACCTTCCACTATACCAGTTAAAATAAAACCATAATATAATATATGTGACCCAAAAAAGATGGAGTTATTTGATTAGTAAGGATGTCTAACTTGAATTTTTGGGTTGACATGACATAGTTCATATCATATGTTTAATAAAAAATTAGGACTTGGTGTAACTAAGAGTAAAGGGTTTGGGAAATCCAATTATGGATTTCATGATTAGGGAGTACACTCATAAGATCATGTAACTATGTTTTAATGCAGTTGGCACTTAGAATTCCTACCTGAAAACAAATCAAGTTTCTTGATAAACTAATGTTGGGATAATAATAAGGGTAATATGGATCATTTCCACTTTAATATCTAAGAAACAAGATATTCCTATGATAACAATTAGAGACATTTGGTTTTGATAAAATATGGGATGATTAATAAATAAAATATTTATTTAATTGTCAAAATTTAATGAAATAAAGTACTAAAATTATATATAACTTGTTTTTTTTAAAAAATAATTAAAATGACATTAAACGTATCACTACAATCCATACTATAGAAAAAAACATTCTCCCCAGAAAAAAAATTCTAGGAGTTGCAACGGTGCCTACATGTTATCCTTCTACATGAAAATAAATTATAGGTTCTCGAAGAACCTTTTCTTTAGTCACATAAAATTTTACTAGTGATGAAGAGACAAATCACCAAGAGAATCATTTGAATTATTCTATAGATGTTCAATGTTTCATTCTATCATCCATGTATAATGAGATTTTAAAGAAACATGTGGAAATGGAATTATATAGCATGATGTCTCACCTTCAAGATCTTTATTAAGAGAATGTGATAAAAGAGAGGTAAAAGATCTACAATGCTTTGTTTACAACTGTTCCTGGATATAGTCTTCTAGTAGGTCCTCATAAAGTCATTCTTATTAGCTCTATTGAAAACATGGACATTGTAGGGATTAAATTCCAAGATGATTTTCATACAGTTCTCATAAATTCATCACATCGTCGGACCTTATACATTTTTATTGTTAATTTAAATATGATAAATATTTTGAAGAGTCTTTCAGAACTCCTTACAGTGATTTTCCATGCGGATTAGGGCCTGGCAGAAGATAAATCCATTTTCATTATAGTGAATATGCAAAGGAAAATGACGAAAAGGGTCCTAAGTATCTTAAAAAGAAGTAATATCCAGATAACTATCCTTTCAAGAAGAATAAGATACAATGGAAGGGAACGGAAAAGGAGGTAGTATGTTTTCCATGTGGAAGTCTAGGATAGGAGATGGGGATCTACACCTAGAAGAAATGGGAAGATAATCATGGATTTGTTATCGAGTGTAATATTTCAATAGATACACATTGGGTATTAGATACATCTTCTGATTCTCAAATCTATATCCAAATGCACAAACCAAGTATATTCCAAAAGATCACTAGAGTTGAGGTGGATCTAATAGAAACTAATGGAGAGTGTTTGGATACTCAATCCATTGGTGACTACAACCTTTCATTTCGAAAAATAATAATTTTGGTTTTAAATTTTTATTATTATATATATACGGTTACCAAGAACATAATTTCTATACCATTCAAAGATACATATTAGTTTAATTTCATGTTTGGAAATAATTGTTTTTATAAGGATAATATATGTTATGGTATGGAACATTTATAAAATGGAATTTATGTATTAATTTATGAAAACATAGTATTGGATTTTGATAAAAAAAATCATGTTCATATGACTCATATAACACACAATTTTGGCATCGTTGTGTTGGTCATGTTATTGAGAAGCATTTGACATAGCTCTATCAGGATGGTTATTCAAACTCATCTGATCTAAAAATAGACAATAGATTTCATGCTTGTTTAAAAATAAAAAAAACCACCATTTGTGGAAAGGGTGAAAGGGCCACAAAGCTTCAAGGATTGGTATACACTAATTTGTGTGGACCATTTCTAGTGGAAGAAAGAGGTGGATATTCTTACTTCATAAATTTTACTAATTACTTGAGTAAATATGGATATATCTACATCATGTGGTTTAAGTCCAAGTCCTTTAATATATTCATGTAATTTATGAATTAAGTAGAGAATTGACAATGAATGAATATAAATAATCTTTCACCAGAACACGGTGGTGAATATATTAACCAACAGTTTACTGAATTTTTATGGGAGTTTGGTATTTTGTCTAAACTCAATAAACTTTACACACCACAATGGAACCATGTAAATGAAAGGATGAACCAAACCTCATTGGATATTTATTGCTTGTAATGAGTCACACAAATCATCCATTACCCTCGTGTTGATATGCATTTCAAACTGTGGTGTACACATTAAACTGAGTACTAAATAAAGAGGCAAACAGGTTCTGGAACATTCAAATTGATGAAGCTATAATTTATTTGTTTTATTAATAAATAATTTATCCATGTGATTAAAATGGGTATTTTTTGGAATACAGTAATTTTCCTACTAGTATATGTTGATTAAATATTCTTTATTGGAAATTACATACGTGACTTATAGTCTGTTAACGATTGGTTATAAAAGTGTTTCTCAATGAAGGACTTGGGTGAAGCAACCTAAATTTTTTGGATCTTGATCATTAGTACTAGACCCAAGAGGCTTCCTGTACAAAGTGAAAGTAAATATATTGACAATATAATAAAGAGATTTGGTATGAAAAAATCCAAGAGGGTATTGGTTCTAGTGTCTCATGGTTCACATCTTTCTATGAATATATTTCCTCAAACACATTAGGAGAAATAGAGAATGAGTAAGATCCCATACGGTTCAATGATAGGATCAATCATTTATTCCATGTTATTTACTAGACATGATGTTTCCTATGCATTGATCAAGGAAGGAATATATCAAGAATATTCAAGAGAACAACATTAGTCTACTATTAGGGCTATCATTTTGTATTTGATAAAAAATATGTATATTTTCAAAATGTATGGAAGAGATGAGGATATATTCATTAGGGGTTATACTGATGATTGTTATAAAATAGTTCAGAATGATCTATTGTAATAATTAGGGTATTTTTCTGTATCAATGGAGGAGCTGGGAGATAGAACCAAATCATCTATTTGTCACTGATTCTACAACAGAGTCCATGTATATAGAGTCTTCTAATGCAGTAAAGAAATTAATTTGTATGGGGAACATAATTGAGGATCTTGATGTGGTAAATAGTATTAAATACCAAAAAAATTGTGTTTTGATATGAATATACTCAATATGTATCTCCCTTTGAGGTATTTTTAGCATATAAGAGAAGTTAGGGTAATATGATTTCAAATGTAAGGGAACATTGTAGACCCATTTATTAAATTACTCCCATTGTACAAGCACGAGTATCATGTGAGAGCTAGGGGACTGAAAGATGTTAGCAGTTGGATCATGTGAAACTAAGAGTCTATTAGAGTTTGTACCCTAGAACCAAATTATGTGTACTTTATAATATTTTTAATATTAATAAACTACTTATCAAATCATGATTGTTATTGTGTGTAACATTGCTTGTGATAATGTACTAAGAGTGGATGTTGCATTAAAAGTTCATAACAACTCCCTACTATGATGAGAAATCAGAAGTGCTTGGACACTGTTTTGGAATATATGTTATATATCTATATGATATCATTTTAGGGACAAAAATGAAATAGGCTATTATGGGAGGATTCTCATAGGTCTTCAAGGAAACATCTCATTGGGTACGCCCAAGTTAATATCCATTGTAGCATATTATAAGGACGACACCCACCAGTAAAAAATCCACATTTATATATATCATTGAATATTCCTATCCACAGATGTTTTTATTGATCCATAGAATTAAATATTATTATTTATAAATATTATATGTCATGTACATTTATGTATTTATGAAAACCATGATGACATATGTTCTCGGTGAGGTATGATACATTTGGTGCATCATGAGTAGTATTGCTTTAATGAATAATGCGAGAAAGGATTTATCACTTATGTTCTTTAATGGAAGATGATATCTCATGACCTATAACGGAAATTATATAACCTAAACAAATCCATGTCCATGGTGTTTTATAGGAAATATAAATTTCAGAAAAGTAAATTAATGACGCATTGTGCACATAGGTTGATGACACCATCATGCTACCTAGGTGATTAGATATATCATGATAAAGGGGTTATATTACATTGGATGGTTCTGTATGTGGTATCATGTAATTGTAGTATTTTAATGATTCTATATGGGATCCTTGGAATGTTTATAGACACAAGCCTAAGAATTTAGGCTGCTTCTCCTAATACCACAAATAATGAGGCCTAGAGGGGCACACGCTAAGTGTATCCAAAATATGAGTTAAATAATATATTATTATTTAATTGTTTGAATAAATATTATTTTCACATTTGGTTTAACAATTATCCATTTATTATTTATGTCATGTAAATATTTATTTTCTATTTAGTAAATATAATATTTATTTTTTTATTGGTGAATAATGTAGTGATATTTATTTAATAAAAATGTATTCAATATTCCAGGTATCATAAATAATATTGAGGAATTATGGAATGATTTTTTAGGTCCACTGAGAAATAATAATATTGAATAATATTTGATTAAATAAGATTTAATTTAATTCGAAATTTACCCACACGTTCAGAAATAATAATATTTATATTTGTAATTGACCTGGGGTTCCACAAAGGATTGGATAAACAAAATGTCGAAACTTGTGAAATTATTTATTTCTATCCTTAGAAATATATAAATCTAATTATATTATTTTCATATGATATAATTTAGTTTTTTGGGTTGTACACAATTGATATTGAAAATCCTGTTAATCCCTAGAGAGATATCTTCTCCAAGAACTCTCTAAAGAATTGAGAGAAATAATTCTCCATTGAATAATCTAAATTAAAGTGAGATCAAGGAGAATGGTTTGGAAATGGTTCTCATGGAGATAAATGGAATACAACACAAGTGATAGGATATTACCTTATTGCACCGTGAGATTCATTCTATGACATAATGAGATTTGTGGAACACGTGTGGATCATCACGAGAGGGAATCTATATATGATTCATATAATGAAAATTATATCTTTTCCCAGATCCATCATTGAAGAAAGATTTCAAAAAAGTTAATTTGTTAATAAATGATATTAATTATAATTTATATGTGATGATCCTCCTTTATGATTCCAGAATGATTTTTATTGTCTGTCTGTATTGATTCAATTCAATTGAACACAGTGTTTATCATAGTATAGATCTCGGATTGATCACCAATCTTGAAAAATTCAATGTTCGAAACCACCCATTACATGATTATAAAATGCCCAGAACCTACATAAGAGAGGGTGAAATCGTCTCAGAGTGGTAGATATTTTGGATCTGTGAGTTTTCAGGGTCATCTAATGTGATGCTAGAGCCTTGGATTTCACCCTCATTTCTTTGGTGTTGTACCCTTTTATATGCAGAATCATCATGTTACACAATCATGATAACCTTGTTTAGTGTAATGAATATATAGTACTGAAAACTTTTGAAAATTTATCTCTCTCCTTTTATATTATGGATTCTAGAGAAATGAACAACCTGTATTCTTAGTGCACATCTAATGGCCACACTAAAAAAATTATTAACCCCATTATATGTAGTCTTTTTTGTGATTTCTTCCTCCACCATCCCTAGGTAACCAGTAAAGAAGAAAAAAACTAAAAACATATCATATTGAAATATTTATAATTGTTTTATCCCTCCACAAATAGGAACATTCCATGCATGAGGGGATACATATTATTAATCAAAACCCTTATACGAACCATTGGTCCCCAATGAATGGTGTCTAACCGATCATATTCCACGAATTGACCAATTTTTCATCCAATGTCACGCACAGTGTGTTCAGTTCTCTGACAAATAGGGATTTTTTTGAGGTGAATATAGAAAGGATATTTAAAAAGTTGAAATTATAAATAACATTCTCACTAATCATATCTTCTATCAGAATAAGTTTGATAATGAATGACTTGGGCCTCCCTTTTAGAATTTTATATTTATCTTTATCAATGAAAAATTATATTATCAGTCGGTTTCCATAGACTTTTATAAAGTCTACTCCATTGTCTAAATGTCATATGTTTTACAAGTTTTTCTTCAGGGAACTGATAGTGAATCATCCATCAGAGATTAGTTTTCTGATCATGATAATATGTTGAATCGCTTCTACAACAATCCAACGAGATACAAGAAGCCTACTGTGGGGGAAGAGGAAGAGGAAGAAGAAGTATTAGAGCCAAGCTTTGGAATGAGATGAGGGATAAAGAAGGTATCATATGGGACAAGTTGAGGAAAAACAATAGCATCCATGATAAAGAGAGCTAATTTTCTCTGTTTTGATTCCCTAATTTTTACTTCTTTTGACTTTATTTTTCTCAATAATAATCCGGGGCTTTTCCCTTTAAAAAAATGTATCCTAGTTCTTCATAGTGGGAATGTTCATTTTCTCCCTCTCTATGAAGGATCTTTTTTGACAACAGTTAACAAGATCATCGTCCACCTCACTGTAAATAGTTGAGAGGGGAAGTGGTGGGAAATGAACTAATGATCAAATACCATGATCAACACCATTATCAGCTAGGAATACCCTTGATCTAAGAATACCTAGGAACCAAAAACAAGTTGAGAATCCAAGAACTTCTCTCAAACAAATTTGATACAAAATAAACGATTTTAATAGTTATATATATACCCACATTATATAAATTTGATATATAAATGTATTTATGAATTATACATGTAATAGATATTTTAGAAACTTATTGCATGTAAAAGTTGTTAGATACAATATGTAAATAAATAACATTAAAAAATTATATAAATTCATATATTATATAAATAAAATAACAATATATAGATACATTTATTTATGAATATATATAAATATAAATGTGTATATGTATATTTAAATTTACACATTTGTGTGTGTTTATTTTTATGAAAAATATAAATTTATTTAAAAATATATGTTTGTACGAAATAAATTATCAATGTATGTTTGTATGTTATTTTAATGTTATGAATATAAGACAAGAAAAAACACATGAGCATGTGGTCCTGGTGTTAGTGCATTTCACAGTTTCAAAATGAACACTATATATCTATATATTAATTATATGGGGATTTCACAAATAATTTTTTTGAATCTTTTTTAAAGGGTCTTAAGTGGATAGTAAATTCATACCATATGAACGCTTAGAGATAACTATTTCACAAAATAGTTAACAACCATCTTAATAGTGGATTTATATACCTAATGCCAATATATTTAGAATGGCTTATAACCACTGTTAATGATAAAAATAATCCCCTTTAAATGCACCATTTTTTGTAGTCTCACCCCTACCATTTTTTATGCACAAAATTTAGATTGTTGCATTGAAAAATGAAAAATATTATATTAGAAAAAAATGAAATATGATTAGAAATAAAAATTAAAAATTGATTTTTTTTATTTATAATGATAATTTTTTTAATTTAATATCTTTAAACAATACCTTTTCTACATGACCCTAAATCCCTTGAAAATTGTATGTTTTATAAATAACTGTCCAAAATCCTTTTTATATGATTTAAATGAGTGCATATGAATCTCATCCTCCATTAAAAACACCACCAAATCCATATTTTACATCCCATTTCCTCAATAAATGTCATAAAAACATTTCTACGATGTTACCAAAAAAATAAAAAGATAATATATGGGGTTTAATTTCTAAATAAATTAATATTTCACCTGAGAACATACCTTCCAAATATTAAAAATTAAAATTATTTTTATAAACATTTCATTACTCGAACGTGGAAAATTTTATAATATATCTAAAAATATAATACAAATCCGTAGAATATTTTTGTGGGGAAACAATTTTCCAATCTACAGTAACACTGTGTGTGGGATTTTAGAGAAGGTTTAATGTGTAACTATAAGGATCCTTGCTCTCTTATATTCATACAAGTCACATTATGATAAAGTGTCATCATCAAATGGGTTGTTAAGAAGGTGTTATATGATAAATTTCATTCTTAAAAAATCATTTTAAAAAGGTTCTTTGTGATAATGTGCCTTCTTAACAACCCTTTTAAAGATGTTGCTTTGTCATAAAGCACCCACACTTCGTGAGGGTAATTTTTTTAAGCTGAACTCTTTCATAATTTTTTTATATTTGTACATATTATTATATATTTCATTAATATATATGTTAATATATATTAGTATAAATTTGTTAATAATTTTTATGTATAGTAATATAGTTTTATTATTTTAATACATATATTATTAGAATATATACAAATATATATGATAAAAAATATTTTTTAAAAATTAAATGTTTTAACAAATGGAATTTACTTATAAATAAAAAATTATAAATTAATATTTAATTTAAATATCAATATAAATTTCCATTTTATAAAATATTCAATATATTATGAATTTTCAAATTGAATTATTTGAACTAACGTTTTTTCAATTGAAATTAATTACTAAACTATTAATTTATGTGACATAAAATATTTTATTATTATTAACTAACTAATTGTTATGTATTTTAAACAATGTAATGAAATATTTATTACAAAATTACAAATTAATTAAAAAATATTATATTTTTTAAAAATACAATGATATACATATTAATTATAATAACATTATATATTAGTAAATTATTATAATAACATATTAATTGATTAATATAATAATATAATAATGGATTAATATAATATTATGTTAATATATACAACAGAAATATATGTTAATATATTTATATATAATTTAAATAATAATATTTAATAATAATAAAATAAAAATGAAAACTTCATAATAATGTAATGAATGATATAATTCTTAATAAGACATATGAAAATAAATTTTTTAATGTTTGAATGTTATATTTTTAAAAAATAATTTGTGTGCCTTGTAAATTATTTTTTATTTATTATATTAATGAATATTTTGTATTTTAAATTATTTTTTATATGTTTAGTCATTGTGTGACAATTATTTATATTATATTTAAATATTATAAATTATTTTTTCTGCAAACATTTTTTGTGTCAATTATATTTTCTTGTTTATAAATTTTTTGACAATACTTTTATTTTTGTTTAATTTTTTATTTATACAATTGATGATTTTAATTTAATTTAGATTTTATTTATAATATTTTCCATGAATATTAATTTTATGAAGTGTAAATGTAATTTTTTTAATCAATAAAATTTGTTTCATGTAAATAAATTATTTCTTTTATATTTATGAAATTATTTTATATTTCAGATATTAATTATATTTTTAATCCATGTTATTAATTTCATTTAGATAGTACATTTATTTTATATTTTATTGGGATCCAAATTCACAAACATGAAACATAATATGGTTTCAAGTAGGTGAATTTGAAAACCTAAAAAATATAATGTACACATATAATATATGTAAAATTTGTAACATTGAATAAAAATTTAAAAAATAATTGAAAATTAGAATAATTTCTTAAAAATAATTGTTTAAAAATAATTTCAATCGCACAAAAGATTTTTTTTCCAAACATAATATTTGTACTTATAAATTTATTAACACCAGTCATGTTTTGAGAAAATTTATTTTTTAAACATTATTTTCATAAATTACTATTATTTTCAATAAAATTTAATTTGTAAAATCAACATATACAATTTCATTTATATTTTATTTAATCTATATTTTATTCAAAAATATGTTTTGAATTTTAAATGTTATGTTTTTATTTAATAAAGGATGTGTCATGTAAATTGATTTTTTTATTACATTTATGATTTTTTTATTTTTAATTAATTTTTATATGTTTAATCAATGTTCTAGGTTTCTTTTGGATTGTACGTATAATCTATATTTAATAAGTTTCTAAAGTCACCAATGTGAAATTTACACATCTTTAAAATAGGTGTCGTTGAAAGACTATAAAATATAGAGTATAAATATTAATATAAAAAAATTTTGAACATTAAATAAATATAAAAATATATTTAATAATTAAAATTAATTAATAAAAGGTATTGAAGGAAAATAATTTCATTCACACATAATATTTTTGTTTCAAGAAATAACATTTGTACCAAAAAATTTATTTTTTAACTAAATATTTTTTGGGTAAAATTCTTTATTTTAGTTATTTATTTCATTCTTTTTATTTTCAATTTTTTTAACGAAATTTTTATAATTTTTATAATTTTTATATATTCTATATTTAGTGCGTATGAATTTTTTGAAGTGTAAATGTTATCTTTTTTAATCAATAAATATTGTGTCCTGTAAATTATATTTTTCATATTTATGTTATTTTTATTTGTATTTATTTTTCATATGTTTAATCCATGTTTTAGGTTTCATTTAGATTGTACTTATTGTTTATATTTTATAAGCAACCAAAGTCGCTAGATTTAAATGTAATAATGATTCATATATGTGACTTTGAAATCCTATAAAATATAATCTAAAAATACAATATAAATAAAATTAAAATCATTTATCACACATATAAAAAATAATTGAAAATGAAAATAAATTCTTAAAAATAATTAATGAAAAATAATTACAATCCCAAAAAAAAATTATTTTTGAATAAATTTTTTTCAGGAAAATAATATATATGTTTTAAATTATATCTAAATTAAATTTGATAGAGATAATAAGCATATAAGAAATAATTAAAAGTAAAAAAAATTCCATTCGTATAGTAAACAATAATTAATAAAATGGCCCAAACATTATTATCTAAAAATATGACTTTTAAATATTAAAAAAATATTTTCATAATTCTTATTAAGTATTATATTAAACATTTCATTATTATGATGAATTTTTAATTATATTATTATTACTAAAAATTATGGAATACTTTTTTAATAAATATACTAATATATCATTCCACTCTAACCAATATAGTAATATATATTAATATATTATTATAATAATCTATTATTATTTTTATATAAACTTATTAATATATCATTGTATTATAATTTATATATATATTATATAATTTGATGAAAATAAATTATTTTTCAATTAATTATTAATTTTTCAATATGGAGTACTTAGAAAATGAGGGTCTTTAAAAACATTCTTCATAAAGTAAAAACTACTCAAATGAGCTTAGATTATTGTAAAATAAAATGATAGAAACTGTAGATTGATTTTTAAATTATTGGAAATGATGGTGCATAAAAATGAGGTGTCATTATTCTAAGATGAATGAAAAGACAGATTCTATAATTTAAAATGATAAAACGTGTGTTTGATGATTAGAATCATAGGAAATGATCAAAAATTAATGTTAAATCATGTGAAAGAAGTCTTATAATTATATATGATGTGTGAAATAAAATAGTGTGAACATCCAAAATTTGATGCACTCAAATTCACTAAATTAAGAGTGTGTAGATGATGAAGGTATTCAATAACATTCATTATAGAGTGAAAACTGGAAAAATGAGATTGAATTTCTACGAAATCACAAAACAATTGTGGATTGATTTTTCAATTATTGGAATTATGGTGCATCATACTGATTTGTTGTTTTCTTGATATGATGTAAAACATAGTTTTAGTCATTTAAAACTCTAAAACATTCATTTAAAGGATAAAACCATAGAATAAAATCTACAATTGGTGTAAAATATTCTGAAATCTATCAATGAAATATTTTCAATGTGTGGGTGTAGCTATAATTTCTATCCAACAAGCTATTCTCTCGGATTGACTAATTAAAGAGTTCATAGAAAATGATAGTATTTAAAAACAGTCTATATAGGGTGAAAATAAGAAAAATGGTTTTGGATTGTAGTGGAATCATCCAAAAATAATTATAGATTGAGTTTTGAATTATAGGAACTAGCCATTCATCAAACCGAGGTGTTTTTTCTTGATATGACTGAACATACAATTTTAGTAATTTAAAATTCTAAAATATGTGTTTGATATAAAAAACCATAAAAAAATATCTCCAATGGACCTGAAATATTATGAAATATTTATTATAATTATATCTGACATTTGTGATTATGCAGAATGACAATATAACATGTGATGCTCATAAACTAAATAAATAAAGAGTTCAAAAAAATGTTAGTATTTAAAAAAATTCCCCATAGAATGAAAACATAAAAAATGATCTTTAATTACAATGAAATTAAACTAACAAACCCAGAGAATTATTTTTTTAATTATAAGAATTAATGGTGTGTCATTATGATGTCTTGTTTTCTCAAGATGATCAAAAAAAATCTCCATAAATTTAAAACACAAAAACATTAATTTTTTGGTTAAAACCATAGAAAAAGATATCCAATTAATGTAAAATCATTCGAATGATGTATTATAATTATATCAGATGTGTTTGAGTGTACTACGTTTTAATATGACATGCAATGTGATCTAATTAACTAAATATGAAGTTTTTTTAAAATGATGGTTATTAAAAATGAACACCCCAGAGTACAAACCAATATGATGTTATCTGAATATTTTCAAATTACACCACAGAAACATAGATTTATATTTTAATTATAGGAACTATCAGTTCATCAAACCGAGGTCTCATTTTTTTAAGAAGGTAAAAATACAATTTCAGTATTTTATAATTCCAAACCATGAATTTGATGGTCAAAACCAAAAAAATTGATCACTAGTTACTATTAAATATTATTAAATTTATCTTAGAATTATTTTTTACATTTTTTAGTTGATGAAACATTAGTATGACTAGAAATGTACTCAATCTGACTAAATACAGAGTTCTTAGAAAATGACGATTTTTGAAAACATGCCCCACTAAGTGCAATTCTTCCAATTGAGATTAGATTAGTCTATGATCACAGAAAACAATTTTAGCTTGATTCTTGAATTATAGGAACAGAAATCATGTCAAACTGAGCTATTGTTTCGAGAGTATGACCTATAACATTGTTTCAATAATTTAAAATTCGAAAAATGTGTTTGATTTTTAAAACCTTAAAAACTGATATCCAGTTGATTTTAAATATTATGAAAACTATCTTAGAATTATTTCTGACATCTGTGAGTCGATGATGCTTCAATATGATATGTGAGGTGATCTATCTGACTAAATAAAAAGTTATTATAAAATGAAGTTCTTTAAAAATTTGCACCATAGAGTGAAAACTATCCAAATGAGCTCATACTTTTGTAAAATAACACAAAACCCATAGATATATATTCAAATTATAGGAAATGATATCTTGTCAAACCAACGTGTCAGTTTCCCTTGATGACTGAAAATGTAATCTCACTAATTTAAAACTCTAAAATGTGTGTTTGATAGTTAACACCATAGGAAAATATATCCATTTAATGAGAAATATTATGGAATCTATCGTAGAATTATTTTAGATGTGTGCGAGTAGACGACACATCAATCTGATATGTGATGTGCTCGAACATAGTAAATATTGACTTCATAGATAATTATGGTCTTTAAAAACATGAATCACAATGTACAATTTGGATAAATTATCTCATATTACAGTTAAATTAGATGAATACAACCTTATATTGATTTTTTGAATAATGGAATTGACAATGCATCAAACTATGATGTTGTTTTCCTGCAGTGACCGATAATGTCATTCCAGTAATATTAATTAGAAAAACAGGCATTTAACAGTTACTAATATTATAAAATATCTAAAATTGAGGTGAAATATTATGAAATCTATATTAGAATTACTTTTTACATTTGATATAGGTTGAGGCATCAACCTGACATGCATTGTGATCGAAATGACAAAATAAGATATTTTTTGAAAATGGCCGTTTTTAAAACTACATGACAATAAGTAAAAATTGGTTGAATGAGCTCATATTACTATGAAATTACATTTTAAAACCATTATATTTAATTTTGATTTATTTGAATGGAATCCAAATCAAACTGAGGTGTTATTATCCTAAGGTGACTGCAAACTTAGTTTTATTTATTTAAAATGCTAAAAATGTGAATTTGACTGTAAGGATCAGAGAAAATGATCTTCATTTGTTGTGAAATATTACGAGAGTTATCTAAGAATTATTTTTGACACGTGAAAGTAGATGGTGTGTCAATCTGACATGATTTGTAATTGAAATTTTTAAATACGGTGTTCTTAGAAATTGATGGTATTTAAAATGTGAGCCACATAGTAAAATCCTTCCAAATGATATCGGATAAATAAATCACATGAAAATAATTCTAGATAATTTTTTGAATTATAGGAACTAGTGGCATGTCAAACTGAGTTTTTGTTTTCCTTTGATGACAAAAAAATAGTTTCAGTTATTTAAAATGCTAGAATGTGTGTTTGACGATTCAAACCATAAAAGATGATCTCCAATTAATGTGAAATATTATGAAATATATCATAGAATTATTTTTAATTCGTTCATGTAGACGAAGTTTCAACCAAGAAGTTATGTGATCAAACTAAATAAATAAGGATTTCATAGAAAATGATGGTCTTAAAATATGCATGCCATATAGTGAAAAAAGAACAAATGAGCTCATATTTCTAAGAAATTAAACAAAAATTCGGAGATTAATTTTAAAATTATTGTCATTGTAGGTGCATAAAACTGAGGTTTTCTTCTAGATATGAAAAAAAATTCTTTTTAATTAATTCAATACCCAAAAAATGTGTGTTTAATGGTCAAAATCATAGAAAATGATCACCAATTGATGTGAAATTTTATGAACGCTATTTTAGAATTATTTAAAGTGTGTTTGAGAAGAATAAATGTAAATATTACACTTAGGGTGGTGAAAAATAATTCCAATCACACAATGTATTGTTATTTCAAAACATTAAATTTGTACTTATAAATTACATGTCACTGAACATTTTTTTGGGTAATTTTTTTTGAAATAATTTTTTTTTCATTCCTTTTATTTTCAAGTAATATTAATTTGTATAGTTAATTTTATAAAATTAATTTAGATTTTATTTATTATTTTATTTATTATTTTATTTATATATATAATATTTATGGGTAAATATTATGTTATTAGGTAAAATAATCATTAAGAACGCGATCAATGAGCAGACAACGTAGTACAGTTCATCCAAAAATGGATGTCAAAAAACAAGAAAAATTATTAAACTGAAAGACCATGGGTTTACAAATGGTTATATGCATCATTATGTTCTATATTGATTAACGGGGAGGTGAAAAATGAGAAAAGAGACAAAAGGAATTGATATTCCCATCCAACCTACCAAACAGTTGTAGGCTGACCTCTGAGGAAGAAATGAAATGGAGAACCATAAGGCAGTCTAATTACATGATAATGTAACTCCAGCCTCTATCCAAATCGAATTCCATACCATAAATGATTGATTGTTTTTCATCAATGGATGGACCCCATTCTCATAGAAATTCATTTGAATTTATGAAATTTTTAAACCAGAATAATGTTGATTGATAACTCCCATAACGGCGAATTGTCCATCAATGTCTGATGCATCAATATTAATCTTCATCATCATGATCATGGGCGACTACCAAGAAGAAGATCCATACTTAAGATACCTTATTGTAGCCTATGATTAATAATGATTACAGGTGGTCATTTAGGTGATGGAATATTTGTCCTAAAAAGAGATTGGTTTGATCTAATGATTAAAAATAAATTCATTTCTCTGAACCCAACTCATCCATTCCATTGGGCCCAAAACATTATCAAAAACCAATTGCATGGATGAAGAAAACTTCATAAGAATCTCTAGAAAAAATTTCTTTTATTCCATAAATGAACCAGCCCACTAGTTCCAACCATATCAAACACCAACGACTCCTGGGAATCCAAAATACATCATGAAATGAATACTATTATGACACCCTATATATTGGGAAGTATTGATCATCATAAGCATGGATAACAGTGGGGAACAACATAAGCGAGAGGTTATCGATGCAAGATTTCCACCAAAATTAACAATACTTGGGAGGAATCAAAATTCAATAGAGGGTTTTACATGTCTCTGTTGAACCCATCTCTGATGTATTAATCATGATAGAATAAAAATATTTCACATAATATTCCCATAAGGAATTCATTCATCAGTAGTTATGAATGGCTGATATCTACCTTGATACTAGAATTCTCAAAATAATGTTTCAATATCACACATTAAACCATTATATCATGGTTTTATTCCTCTAGTTGTTTCCATTCTCATAAAAATAATAATTAACCTTTGAATTTTTTATAGCCTTAGATAATTTTCAATGTTACCATAGATCCACCACCATCCCCCATCCACGGTTCATTCCAAATATCCACACATTTACAATCACCAATCCTACTATATAGTCCATTAACATGAATATTATGAGACACCTAAAAACTCTACTATAGAAAGATATTGCATGGTCCAAGATAGGAAGCTCTGAACTACGAGTGTGGGAAATATTTTGGTAAAAGGACATGAGCACAAATTAAGAAGGCATTCTCCAAAATCCCCCATTCTTGCTCAGTGAGTAGGGAATCATTAAATGGGAACAAATCATGAAATAACATTATATAGAATGACTTAGGGAGATATATCATAGCCCAAAAAGTCTATGGTTTCATATTTCTTCCATTGTTGATAACATCCAAAAATTTTCCATTTTGGCATGCAATCGGACAATGAAGTTATAGTGAAACGTGAAGTGAGACATCACATGGTTGGGGACTGACTGGGATAATGAAATGGTGGGGATCTATTTACCAACCATAGAGACACTTTTACTCATCCATCTTTATTTTTTATTTTGAACTCTAACTATAATACTTGAACGTATTTATTTTTTGGGCCCAAAGACATGAGGAAACCCAATATGTTTTTTTATCTTATCAACCACCCAGATCAAAGAAGCAGTGTGGATTTCATCATTCCTACTCAGAGTAATTCCATAGCTAATGGAGATCTCATATTTTGAGGTGTTAATAAATTTCTTAGAATCCAACTCATTTTTATGAATAATATGGTGAATAAAACTGAAATCTTCCAATGTAGCTCGTAAAAAATGTAAGATATCATATGCAAATAATAGGTGGGTAATATGAGGGATTTTTGGATAGAACATCACCCCATGATTGAAATTATCCCTAGATACCAATTATAAATTATTGGAAAACATCGTAATATATAATAAAAAGAAATGGGGAGAGAGGGAAACCCTTTCGTATATACCTAAAGGGGGAAAATATTAAACACAGGACACCATTGATCTTATTATAGAAAGAAACTATAGAAATTCATTCCAAGATTACATCAATCAATTTGGAGTAGAAACCCAATTTTCTCATAACCACATATAGAAATTACAATTAAACCCATTCATAATCCATTGTGATATCAAGGTTCCAGGACATAATACATTTTTTAGAGATCAATAATTTTATCATGGAATGAAACACCTCATGAAAAACATTGAAATTATGAAAGATATGTCTCTTTTGGACAAAAATTCATTGGATTTCAAAGATAATAGAAATAATCAATGCCTGAAGACAATTGAACAATATATTTGAAATGATTTCATTGGTCACATTGCACATACTGATTTTCCTATAGTCCAAGAAAAATGTAGGGTATTTAATTTTCAGAATAAGCATAACAAATATTTCGTTAAGGGAATGACACTTATCTTTTCCCAGCAAAATATCCTTCAGAAGTTTTTCAATTTCTAGTCCAACATTATGCCAATACTTCTTAATGAATAGGGAATAGAACCCATCCATCCCAAGAACATTGGTTAAGATAAATTTATTCCGCAACAAAAAAAATTCATCATTAGAAAACCCTATTGAAAGTTCTATATTCATAATTTTAGTAATTACTTGGTCAATGAAATCCTCATTATCTAGCGGATAGACCAATTCACCTATCCTAAAGTGATTTTATTAAAAGAGATTGATATGATAATGGATCCCCTTAATGTCTGAAATATATAGACCCTAAAAATCAGTAAGGCATGATATGGAAATCCATTGTCCCTCCACAATGTCCTTTTAACGAAATAAGAGGGTATTGAATTTCCCTCTTTTATACAGGATTAACGGGTGAATATATGCCAATAAAGTTCATTAATTATAATTTTGTAATCCAATTACTATTAGAATATTGAAATAAAGGATAAAACATAATATGATGTGGGCGGAGAATATGATTAATTCATACTTATTTTTTTTAGAATCTCATTTTGAATCAATTTTATGAAATTTTCCATCACTCCAACATTTCAAAATAGTAGCTCATCGATGGATGTCTTTGACGATGTTAGGTTCTCCCTTCTTATAACATGAGGGAAAAACATAATAAAATTAATTATCCTCTACAAAAAAGAACTTAAATATGAAAATATATTCATGCCTACTTTTCCTAGACTCTAGTGAGGTATCAATAAGGATTAGGTAGTGGTGCGATGTTGTCGTTGTTATAATCGCAATGTATGTGTGTGGTGCTGGGTGATATGTTAAAATTTATATTAATAACCATTGATCTAAGATAAAAGTAAGTATCTTTCACATCAAATTTATAAAAAATTTATTTAATATTTGAATAAATAATTATAGGATCATAGAAATTTTCTTTTTAGGATATTTTTGATCATCCGAAAAGACCTATTCATATTACTTTCATAGCACTAAGATGATCCAAGGATATAAGTCTGGTAGTGGTGATCCAAATTTTCTCCTATGAACTCCAAGAAACATCACTCGATCATTTGGTGATAGTGTGATCAATTGAACACCATACATTGCTCGTTCATGAATGATTATTCGTCGGTCATGAAAAAATCACTCTGAAACTTATCATTTTGAGAGGGAGAGAGGAGGTTTTGAGAGTGAATTCCTTGTGTGGAACAATTATCTATTCTCATATTTATGATTTTTTACATAACATTAGTAAACATATATTTATAGAGTTTTTGTTTAAGATAAAATAGTATTTAATTTCATACCATCCATAATATATAATCCATTTTTATTAATAAACCTCATTCCAAAGTATAATTGTATAATTATTATTTTTTGGTGCTTGAAAACTTGTGCTATAACAAATTTTATATATGAGACTTGTTCATTAGTACATTTCATTAGACTCAGTCATAGTCTGTTTGAACTCAACTAGAAATATTGAATAGCTGAATAAAAATTTTATTCATAAATAAATAGTATTTTAAAAATATGGAGACAAAATATTTATTTAAATATTTAATAAAAAATTAAATAGTTTATTCATAACCTGAAGAATAAATATTTATTAAATTAATTAAATCAATATAACGCGAATAAAATTATTCCTCAGACTTGACGATAATATTTATTCCTTAAATTAAACATGAATAAAATTTAATCGAGATAAATTGAATCAATAAGTGTGTGACCCTCAATGATTATTTCTCATTTTCCTTAGGCGGGATTTCCTAAATTACCTTATTACTATCTAGAAATGGGTCAATGAACCCCAGAGAAAGAAAATAATGTTATAATGTTGACAACTAAACAAAAATTCTCATTCTGTAATATAATCCCATTGTCACAATATCCCATCAAGAAGGTTGTACATCTGTTCCAACAATTTATTTTGTTGATATGTATTTGTTTGACAACATAAAATAAACATGTAATTACACCATGACTATGGAATTTAATGTAATAGATATATTCTAATCACATGGTGGATAAATCAACTATCATATAGATGTAAGGTAAAAATCCATCATAAACTCACTCATTAATGACATGTAACTCATGACACTCCTAACGTATCCAACTTATACAGGAACTATTATTGTCATGGATTATGAAATACATCTATGTACATGAGTTGTAACATTCAAAAATAATAATCGTAAAGTATATGGACCATCACACACACTCAAAGATAGAAATATCTGATCACACTAAAACTTGTAGAATTCCTACTAGTGGGTCTGTTCTAATAATCTTTTGTCTTGATGATAACCATGTGAAAACTTCATGAGTAGAATCCTCATCCTCTAACGAGTACTCACACATGACAGTCTATTTACTATATGTACCATCACATTATGTTATCCAATCATAAACTATTATTTTATAATATCATCAATGAACATCAAGGATTTCATCATAGTGTGGAACTGCTACGACGTTATCAATGCAATGTATATTATAGGATATTATTAAATTATACTCATGTATAACACCAAAAAAATTTAATTAGAAGTTTTAATAATATTTAATACAATAAATATATAATTAATTAAAGTAAAGACATTTGGTCCAGGGATAAATAATCAAACAAACTTCTACTTGGACTAATAACAACTACCTATAACCTTCAGTCCTCTTGAACTCACATGATAATAATGTTTCTATTGACTCAAGGATTTTTTCAAGGGTTCCTTATTATGTATTATGAGAAAATACTTCTCACTTCAAATTCACCTCTCTAAAAAAATCAATCAAAAGATGATACATCTAAAGTATGTACTGTGTCTGTTGATGTGACCATGGATCCTTTGAAAGAACCACCAATGCAGCTTTATCACAATAGAGTTTGATAAGATATTTACTAATCAACACCACATAAATATAAAAGATATTTATTTTAAATAACAAAATACATTTTTTATGAAACCATATTCCATTATGGAATCATAAAAATGAATGTTCCATGACACAGATTCATACATCAATCCATAAATTGATCATTTCATCTTTCATACCTTGTTGGAATTTATTTGATTCACAAACCCTTTTGGATATGTCATATATAAAACTTCCTGAAGATTCATCTCAAGGAATGTTATTTTGAAATCCTTTTTCCAAATCTAATAATCATAAAATCCAACAATGGATATTACAATTCAGATGTATTTTAGCATTTTAATTGGTTAAAGGGATGTGTCATATTCAAAAACTTGACATTATTTAAAACCTTTTTTTACCAATAACGCCTTATAGGCACTGAAAATTCCTTCCATGTATAGTTTATTCTTGAATAACCATTTCCAAAAAATGGGGTTTACATATACTGGAGGGTCTAAAATAATTTAGACTTGGTTTTGGTAAATGGAATACATTTCAAAATTCATGGTTCTGTTCCAATATGTATCATGTGTTCCACATACTACCTCCGTGTAGGTTAGAGGATAATTATTATAATATAATAATGAGTCCTCATCTTTTGTGACTAGAAAACCATTCCATTTTGGTTATCTAACCTCTCTAGTACTCCTAATCAGTAATTGTTTCTCTCAATCAATTTCTTCTTCAATAGGGCTATTTGGAATATTTTCATGTTCCAAATGTTTTATATCGTGAGCCTTGACATTATCAATAACAACTAGAAAAAGTACCTATATCTACGGTTTAATTGGCTCAATGATATTGGTTAATATATAGCATAGTTAATTGAAAACCATATCTTCATAATAGATAAATCCATGGGGAAAATGTGTCACATGGAAACAAATACTTAAGTAATTTATCTCCATTGTGACTCATATCCTACCCACAATCTCCTCCATTTTGATGACTCATCTCCCACCCACAAAACCCTTCTCCCGGTCACTTATTGATTCTTTCTCCTTCAGCCAATCCTAGTAGGATTCTCCATTCATTTTGACCCTCCATCAAGCGATCCCTCTGAACCCCTTCATCGTGTGTTCCTCTCCTCAAACACCCAATTCATCATATATTTCAACTCCAATCAGTGGATTGACCTTACTAAGACCTTATGTGAGTGGGATCAATTGATGTTGGCCCCTACATTTTTAGAAAATATTGTTTTCAACAATCCTTCAATGAAACTGGTCTCCCATGTAATTCATACCTATCTTCAGTAATAGTTCAACCCTATATTTTCCAACGATGGTAATTTTCAAGGTTCCCCCAACTAAAAATGTGTATATTGATAAAAAATATTACAATAAAAAATAATGGATTTTTATGTTCTGACTCATGTTCGGTTTCATCTTTGTTGTTTACTGACCATGAATCATAATTTCAATATGTTTTCAATGTGACTTATTCTCTACAATTAGTCACTCTACATTTGCCCAAATAATTTTTGGACACACTTAATTTCCATTATATTCATATTCTAATTAGACCAACCTCTAAATTATTCACCCAACCTACTGATGATAGATTGTATCCTAGAAAAAACTAGATGTTTTCTTATGAATATTTACTATTATCTAAATTGATTTTGATCATGAATTCCTTCAAATAATATTAAATACCCATGACTATCTGCAATTGTTTTAATGTGAAATTGGTTTTATATTATGTGTAACATGTATTTAATCAATATATCAGTAGATATAGTTTATTTATATAAAAATAATTATTTTAACTATTTTTTTATTTTCATTTCGTCTAAATATCCCTTGTTACATTTAATGTAAATTATTTTATGATCCATATAACACATAACTTATTGATATAATATTTGATACAAATGAATGAAATTACTAGAAATAATTAATTTATTTTTAATTTTTCATATATAAATACCTCTACACAATCATATATATTCAATTAATATCCATTAATTTTTCGTTTTAGTTAAAAACTGATTTTTTATCCAGTCATTATATTTTCCTTGTTGTATTAAAAATGGGTTTCTAATGTTTTTTTCTTTCTAGATAGTCAATACGTGGAGGTTTTAGAAAAATATTAGCTCTCTCAAGAAGAAGACAATCCTTAGGAACATGGTTAGTATTCATCTAGTTTGTTTAATTGAATGGTTATATTAAGGTAAATATTAAACATTAAATATTAAGAAAGTATCAATGCCCAGGATATAGTGACGATATTAATTAGTTGATTCCCAATGAATTTTTAATATCTATATTTCTAGAAGAAATTTTAGTGAAATGTTCATGTCTATCATGGTACCCTATTCGACACTATTTTAGTAATACAGGTTCCCCAAAATACAATTATAGGTGCATTATATAGTTCTAGACATGGAATTTTATATTTTCCAGAACTGCATTAGTCAAACTATTAGTTTTAATTTTCAACATAGAGCTCTAGGAAGGCAGATTTGTAGTTGTTTTTCAATTCCAGAGGCATGTTTTTCAAGAATAGAAATAGGTGATATTTTAATTGATCATTGGTTTGATTCTATTTGATTTTTTTTCGTGTGGTTCATTTAGCTAGGTATGGGGAATGCCGCAATGGTATTTTTTATTGGATTATCCACACATCAAACTATTTTTTATTTAGTTTTATCTAATGTCTCTATGTGGAATACCCATCCCCAATCTCAATATACACATACCGCTGCATTCATCTCATAATGCACACACACACACATCTTATTATTATTATATTGTTATACCATATTAATTAATAAATACAATATATATGTACAATGTCATAGGTATAAAAATATTATAAATGTTCATAATGTGTAGTGTCACTTCATGTTATTTGCAAGTATTTTTTTGTTTTGGAGGTAGGGGAAGGTGGAGATGAAGGAACAATATTCAGATTAACATTATATTTTAAACATGTGGTTTGTCTACATTTCATAAGAATAGTGTTAATTCATATAAAATAGTATAATTTAATTTTATTTGTATCTTTTTCTTGATTAAAGTGTATGAAAGAGGATGAATTTATTCCATTCACAAGTGTAAGAATGAAGATCTACTTGAAAATAGTCAAAAGTGTTACCAATGTCATGTAAAAACATATCACATCTATCATTTACTTCTATATTAAAAACTCATTCAATGTGATTCATTTCACATTATATTTATATTTAGTTATATGTTTTAGTGATTCTATTTTAAATTAGTTCATTCAAATATGAGTTTATATGTTAATTTTATTTAATTCCTGGAGATTATATGGAAATATTTTTCAAAACATCTAGTCCATGAAGTCCATATAGTTTATATTATAATTTTAGTAAATAAATAAACATTCAAATAAACCTATAAACACCATTAAATTGTTTGAATTATCATAAATGTTTTACAACTATTCTTTACACTAATCATTTATCTCACATAATAAATTCACGATTCCTTGCCTATTTTTTTGATTCAGGGAATTATTCTTTCCTAAATATCCTATACCTTTTTCTCCCCCACCTTAGTCTCCTCCTCTAACGTAGCCTCCATATCCTCTTCCTTCACGTCCCCACCTCAGCACTCTCCCTCTCTATTGTTATCAAAATGAGAGCTGCATAAGGAAGAAACCAGGGAGGGGAAGACAGAGGATAAATGAATTTGATAGGTTTTGGGGTGTTCTTTCTTTTTGTTATTTTAATATTAGGTATTTCATATTGATAATACTTCCTCTAATCTGTTTTTTAATCCATTCATCATTATTATAGTTTTCATTTTTGTTCTCTTTACTCTTGATAGAAACTAACATTTATAGATATAGGCTTCCGGTTGATCATCATGGATTGTGATTTCATTATGATTCTGTTCTGTTCCATTTCACTAAATTGGAGTTCTAAAAAATCAAAATAATGATACATTCCATGAAAATAGATCATGTAATTTTTCACACCGTTGTCATTCCATATGTTTGTGTGCATTGACCACCTATAAATTTAACACCTATAAACTTATGAGATTTTAAAATCACCAGCATACAACAAAGTAATTTTTTATAATAAATATGATAGGAATAAGATTAAAAGGTCCTATACTGTCCATAAATGGAAACTCTCCTTACCAAATCAAATTAGTTCAAGAACAAGGATCTATATTTTTGTTGGATAAGAATATTTTTCATTCCTAATCTATTCAAGATACATGTATGTAACATTTTCAATGAAATTGGCACACATTGTAATGGAATTGTCCAGACCATCACTTACACCAAAATCTGTTATCTTGCCCACTCATTTAGGATTAATAATAAAATTTTCTAGTTTTATATCCATGTGAAATATATGTCTAACTCCATACAATTATATTAATCAATGTAGAAGATTTTGATCCATTGATGAAAGGACTAGTTCTATTATACACATCCTTATTGCAATGATGTCTACCAATTACCACCATACATTTTCTCCAAAAATATTCTTATGTGTTCAAAATAAATACTAAAAAATTCCTCATATAATTATATAAGTTCTTTATAGCAGGGTTCCTTACAAATAATTTTTATCTCAATAAGAAGTTGTTGTCTTCTTTCCTTATCAATGATATTGATCCTCTTCAATGAAACTATTCTATGGGTGGTAATGTGGATGGCCCTCTGAACTATTATACATTCACTACTACCTATGGTCCCAAATATCCTTATCTCATGAGAAGCACTTCGTTATTTACATTCACCATGTTCTACTTCATCCAACAATGGAGTTGTTCCCTTTTCCAATCCACATAATTAATATTGTATATGCCATATTATCTGCCCAATAAGATAGTGGATCCACCATCTTAAAGAATATAAGGATCATATCGGTACAATGTCGAATCAGTTTAGAAACCCATCACTCATTTTGTTATGTTTTTTTGTTATATTTTAAATTTTTTCATTTTTTAGAATGTTCCTTGTAATGAAAAAAAATTGTGCATAGATTTATGTGAATCCAACTTAAAAATATAGTTATATTAAATTATCCAATGTGACATTTCATGTGCTAGAGTATGCTTCTAAAAATAATTGATAAAATTATAAAACCAGAGTTGTTACACAATGATTAGGATTATGATAATTTATTTATATAATATTTGGATATAGTGTATCTAGATTGATTCATGTAGTTGTGATGATAAAAATATATGTCACTTAAAATTCCATTCTCCTTTATTTCCTCTTATAGTGTACTACTTGATGATTAATTTTTATTAAGAGTAAACACATTAATGAATGAGGACTACAAAAAGAATGTAAAGGAAAAACATCCATAATAATAATATAACAAATATATAATGGTATTTTTGTTTTCAAATATAATATTTTATGTCACTATTATGATATATTTATTATTGTATAAAATTTTTGTTATTAATATAAATGTTTTATATTAATATAAAAACATATTTAATTTAAGATATCGAATAATAAATCTGTTATTAAATTATGACAAAAATTTTTGTTAATAAAAACCTTCTAATACACTTACATATTTATTACTCACAAACAATCCAATATGGGTGTATACTAATCTATAATTTGATAATATCCAAGAGAGTATTGATATGTTATTCAAATATTACCCTTCTATTTTTTTAATAGATAAATCATACTAAAAACATGTTTTCATTATTAAGGATTAACATTAATCTCCATTCATGTGGTCAACATAAAATTCATCCAACTCAATATGAAATTTCCTTCACATTAGAGATGACAGTATCCTCATTTTGAGAAAACATGAACTGATCAGTCACATAAAAAGCTAAAACATAAAAAAAATATTTACGTTATTTTCATCAAACACAAACAACCATCATTGAAATGTTTACACTTTCTTTAGTAACATCACACTTAAATTTAGCTAGATAAAACTGAATTCCTTACCAGGAATAATTCATTTCCTAATAGTTATGTAATTAGTTTTCTTTGAACTACTTGGATAACCTTCATCAGAACTCTTTGATTTCCACACTAGTTTCAAGGTTCAATCTTAAAGTGATTGAGTAATAGTGTTCAAAGGGTTAAGAATTGAGTGAGAAATAGAATTAACTGTGGTGATTCATCATTGTCAATACTCAAATTTCATGAAATTTAATCCCCTTATAGAATAAATAACATCATCTTGAAATAATAAAATTCTTGATAGATGATCTTTAAATTGAGAAAATACAATAACATTAAGGGAAATACTAGTGAGGGGAATCCGTTAGTGTTACATAGGGAATGGATTAAAAATTATCTAAAGGGTGGGATGATGGGTTGGTTTATTGATGGGATCACTAACATTCATAGTTTAATGAGCTTTTATTGGAATATACCTTCAGGTTTTAACCACTATAGAAGTAGTAATGAATTTATGACCTTATGATTGGGACATCGATATTTATATTGAGATGAAAAGGGGTATTTTATATAGTATATATATATATAACCACTGATGAGAAGGAAATGAGTATGTTATAATAGTTATGGAATTTAAATAGATCTTATGAAACAATGTGTGATAGATTCCAATGTATGAAGTGGGATAGGTAATCCATTCACTTTTGTATGGCTTATATATCATAGCATGGTATGCATGGGTTGGACTATGTTGATTAGTTAGTGATAGGTTATATTATTGTCATTAATTTTTTCTATGATAGTATGACATGTACTAGATATATGTCAGTTAGGTTAATTGCATGATTTTTATTCCAGATACCAGTAGAGTACTAGGATTTGGGTCTATATGCCATATGTTATATTGATTAATGTCTTAATCAAGTTGTTATGAAAACTTATTTTGAGATATTGTAGATCTTTTCACGGTGATTCACATACTCGGAACCTAATGGAAAACTATGGGGACAAAATATATTTCTATTAGGAGATTATCCATGATCCATCACCTATATATTTCTCACATTTATTATTTACAATTAAAATTGAAGGATATGGTTTTTAGAATTAAAAAACTTGGCAAATAGATTCATACTGTAAATAAGAAGTCAGATTTAGAGGTTGTTCAGAAAAATTTAGTAGAAGGCATAATGAAAAGTATTAATTTATATTCAAGTAATGTTTAGTGTAGATATATTGTAACTGGTTCATGTAATATTCAAATAAATATTTCCTATAAAACTATATTTATATAGGGAATCTATAAATACTAGGTTTGTGTGCATGTAGGCTATTGAGTTTAATAATGGAGGTTTATTTTCTATTATCTCACCCTAACTGAGACAACAATGTCACATGAAGTATGAATTCTTTGGAAGGTTTTTTATTTTCAATAATTTTTTTTCATTTGGAAAGGAATAGTAGAATCAAAATAAATGAAGGTATCAAGAGGAGACCCCCCTCTTCCATGACTATTAAGAAATATTAATGTAAGAAAGAAATATATGTTTTCCCTAAAGTTAAAAATTCAATGTGTTTTATGAATATAATGTTCCAAAATACGGTTATAAATAGAAGAATTAGGAAGATGTTACTATTCGGAACAAAAAAGTGAATGTGACAGAAGAATTATCACTATTTAAGAACATGAAGAATGTTTCCTACACTAGATGATGTATAATGTTCTGAATATTGCATCTAATTTCTGGTTCAACTCTCTGCATGGAATATATAATAGTGGAAACTAAGGATGATCCACATCACTCATAGTATGATTCCACATAAAGTGGGTTATATTAATGTTTTTGAGTTCTATTTTCTCAATTTTAAAATTATTCACTATGTAGTTTATAGGATGCATTACAATTTTATTTGAGATTTTCCTAGTATAATCTTCTGGTTGAAGTTATTTTTTAGGTTACATATTATGTCCTAAATACTATGGATTATCTTTTCATTGGTTATCAAAGTTTGAAGCCTCAGTGTTAACCATGTTTTATGCATATCTTCTATGAATTTGTGAGTTACTTTCATTCATTCAGTGGGATCTCATGGATCGGGTTAAGATTGTATTTGAGCGATTCATTAATGAGGTAGTAATGATTAAGGATACCCTCATTCACTAACGTTGAATCATTTTCAGCATTCATGGATGAATGTTAACACTTTCATCATATAGTGAATGAATTGAGGAAACATAAGAGTGTTGGTATGAATGGAGTGGATAGTTCAACTCTTGTTCAATAGCTTGTTTTATCACTATCAAAAAAGGAATATTGTATTGAGGAGTTTTGAAGGTTGGTGAGGTTGTGAAAAGTTTAAATTTATGGGAACGGGAAGAGTTTCCATTACACTTCTGCTTGTAGTGGCCCTCCTTCCCACCACCCCCATCCACACCTCTCTTGGTGAAGCATCCACTACTCCATAGGCTACTACACCACAGACAGGGGTGCATCAAAAATTTCCAACACGGTCACCACATGAGGTAAGGTTGATCATTTTCAAAAAAACATTTCCCACTGAAGTACCGTATCCCTAAACTTCTGATGGATTTGTAGCACCTCATATATCTATTTATTGAGCAGCTAGATTTCTATGTCTGGTGTGGGTTGTTCAATGTGTTCCTTATATTACTACTTTTGGTTTTTCCTATTTTACTACCAAATATATGTGTTTTATCCCCTCACAAAAAATGAATGATTAAACATGGAATACGTTTTCTATGGTCCAAGATAAGGAATAAGTATCACATTGGACATTTTAGTGATGTATACCAACTCCAATTTTCTATATATCTCTCCGTTGGGTTGGACTACACTTCCCTATTTTCACTTTATTTTAGTTAATATTCTATTATTATGCTATCATTACACCTCTTGTAAATATTTTAATCTTTTATTGTCATTTTAGTGAGTATTGCAAGAGTTTTAGAAGAAGGCTTCAGGGTGAGGAAGGTGAAGTAGAGCTCTTGAATTTCTTTTTGGAAACTGAAAGATGTAGCCACAGTTTACTACCAAGGAAGTTGACCATGGATTTTTTTCTTCTGGAAATCAATGGTTGTAGACACAATTTGTAAAAATGGCTATAGGTCTATAGATCTGGTTCAAACATTGGATATAGATCTAAATCTATGATTGAAAACCATGGTTGTAGATTTCTATGGAGTTACCAATAGCCATGGTTCCAAACTATTTCTATAACTCTACTTCCATGGTAGAAACCATGGCTATAGATGTATAGCCATGTTTTGAACTGTGGATATAGACCTAGAGCCACAGTTGGTACTCTGGATATATCCATGGCCCTATTTCCAAACCAATAGGATCTATGTTTCCCCAAATAGTCTCTATTACTTATAGCCATGGTTTTAGGACATGTAATAATAGTTATAAATCGTGCATATAGATTGAAATTCTATTTATTAATTTCTATCTCTCTCCCACTAACTCTTTTAAAGATAACACCCTCCTCAAGAAATTTGTGATGTATGTCAACCACAAACTTTTTTCTAATGTATTTTATATGTAATATCCCATTATTTCATTGAGATATCGTACAAATATACACTTTGTGCCTTAGGGTGAAATCTTATAACCGGAAGAGCCCCTCAAAATGTTTCTCAACCCCACACATGTAAGTAATACAACAAAAGAATAATTCAATCCTATAATTGGTATGTTATACTATATATATCCTTTTATGGAACTTGGTTTAGTATGTACGGTACTATTTGTGATGTATATCCCCAAAAAGATAATGGAAGAATAACATGACTCATCATTGATCTCACCATGACCAACAAGGTATGGTTCATGTTTTTTTCTTAAACAATTCGGTTGAGGAGTATAAAGAATAGTTAGTTGAGATAAAATCAAAAACTCCCATAGATAATCAATAAAATCTTCATGAAGATTTTTCACACCATGGTCTGAGTAATGTTTCTCAATATTCTTACCAAACTAGTTATCGACATCATTATTGTACTCCTATAATTTATCAAATGAATCTCAGTTACACCACAATTAGTATACATATCCATATCTATTAAAATCATCATTAAAAGTTATGAAGTATGATTACTCACCACTAACATCAATTAGAAATGGTCCAAAAACATTGGTATGAGAAAATTAATTAATCTATTTATCCCTTTCACATTTCCCACCAAATAAAAATTTTGTTATTTTTTCTTGTAAACTTATGAGAAATTGACCAAGAGGTTTTAGTTTAAAAGAATTTAAAAATCCATCTTTGTTTAATTTAGTGAAGTTCTTTATATTTACATGACTTACACGGTGATGTCAAAGTTGGTTGTGGTATGAATCATGTGATGTAACTTCATTATCGATTTCCAATATTTGGTTCATGTAACCCAACATGTAAAGACCATTATTTAAATGTTACTTTATATAAAATATTATATATTTATAAAAGAAGAAAAATTTAATCCCAAATATTAAAATAAATCCATATGTATCATGTTTCGAAAAAGAAATAATGTCTTTGGAAATTGAATGAACATAATAACAACCCATTAAAACCAAGATCATTCTGGTTGTAAACATGAGTAAATCATCCCCAATAGTTACATTAGTAATTTTAACTTCATTGTATTATTGATGATCAACCTCTCCATGTTAATATTTATGAATATACATGGTTACTTTATTTTAATAAATATGTTAGCCAAAAAATCGGTATATAATACCCAATTGGTAGAAATAGAAAAATTGCACTTGATAACAAATGCACATGAAGAAGCCACATGATTATTTGGAAAGGTGAAAATTTTCTTCTAGTAGCCTTTAATGCCACATTTAAAATAGAAAAATTAATGTTCCCTTGATTTCCCATTGATCTTCCTCTTCTTAGAATAGTGTGAAGAAGATTTCAGTGTAATGGTATTTTTGTTCCATTTTTGTTTGTTCCCCATAAGTACAAAAGGATTATCATGCTTCATATACTTATATACTTGTAGAAGAAGACTAAGAAGATCTGATATAAACTTTTAAATTTTTCTCATATAAATATTAACAACTATGTTGAATTAAGTATGGGAGTGATGCTAGAATGAGGTTGGTACCCAATTCTTCATTGAGTTTAAACCACAGAACCTCTAAGCGCTCAACATATCCAATGATATTTCATATGTGAGGTCTCAATAGGTAACCTTTTCCAAGATTTTTCTAAAATATTTCAATGTAAATATTAAATCGTTCTTGTTTAGATCTCTTCTGGTAAAACCAGAGAGGTCCTCAAGCATGCTATACACATCCATGTTTTCATGAGACTTCATTAGTTCACTACAAAATGATTAAATAATTAATCATAGAACATAGACAACATCACTAAAATGATTTCCATATACAATGACGTATTTATCACTCACATCTTTAATAGGAAGATCAGCAATTGAGGATTATAGAACGTGAGATTTCTGTTCATGGCGTAACATAACCCAAAGGAATCTAAACCACATCTAGGAGTTACCGCCAGTTAGGAGATTATCTTTCTCCGGTATTGATCATAGGGATAGTGTGGATGAAGAAATTTTCATTTTACCCTAAAATTAAAATTAACATATTATTATTAATTTTCATTTTTTCCAAATATGTGATATATAATTAATTATTTTTTTAATCTATTTTTTAAATTTTCCACTATTTTATCAAGTCCTAATAGCCCTCAACATTAAACTCAGAACATCATGTTGTTGTATCATTCTAGTTAAAATGATCCCCATTACATTTCTTACCGATCCACACATTGTACCTGAAAACCATATAATGTAATTAGGTAGGAGGTCCTTCCTACTACGGACTTGTAACTCCTTAATCCGTTGAGTCGATTCCCCTATACTGAAATTCTGACTTGGATTTCCTCAACATCGGCCTCAAAATTTTTATTAATACAATGCTTTATTTTAAAATAAAAATAATTATTGTTATGTAAAACCAAAAATTTCATGGGAACTCCTATATAAAT
Source organism: Viscum album (assembly GCA_963277665.1). NCBI lineage: Eukaryota > Viridiplantae > Streptophyta > Magnoliopsida > Santalales > Viscaceae > Viscum > Viscum album. The sequence continues at coordinate 1,584,945,492 of OY728151.1, read as the reverse complement.
GTAAGTGTCTCTAAATTGGATATGTGCTACACATAGTTCTATGGTTTCATTCCCAACCAACTAATGGAAGGCATAGTATGACTTTATATTTAATTAACAGATATTAATTTATTAATCATAAAGTTTATCTTATTTTATCCTGTACACATATTCTTAATGTTATGTGGATGCTTCATAGTTAATAAAGCCATTTGGATATAAAATTTATATATAATTATTTTATATTATTTTTGTCTTTGAACATTAATTAATTTATTTATGTTATCATGGCCTTGTATACATAAAATAAATAATTTCATAGACAGAAATAACAAATTAAATAAATGACCTATTCATAAGATTTATCTAATGGTTGAATTAATGACCACACATTAAATCAGCCTTTGATCTAGGGGAAATAACACATACTACAAATCATGTCATGGGATACAACATTCCACATGTCCACTAATGCATCTCCCAAGTTAGCATCATTATGGTTCCATCTTGAACTGACTCCATCAACTTGGGATGATTCATTAATTAAAAATATTTATTATTCAAACACAGATGAAAGAAACCAAAGGTTTGGATAAAGGGGATTACATAAATATCAATTAAACCATATATCATAGATAATAATAGAGGTAGGGATGACTCATAGGCCATATTTTAATTTGATTTAAAATAATTTCAAACTCATGAAATAAATAAAATTAAAACATCCCATACATACATAGGTCTTATTCGAGCTCATGAATGGTCAATCATGAAATGAATAAGAAAAATGAAATGGAAGGTATTCATTTATTTATTACTCCTTTTATTATTTAATATAAACAATCTTCCATTAATTTTTTAATTCCCTTTCATATTAATTATAATCCAATAAAATTTAGAGATACCCATCATTAATGGAATTTCAGGAGGATAAATATACCATATATTAATAACATATTAAATACAACAAATTAACTGAGCATTTAAAATTCTCTAAAACTATTATTAAATTTTTCAACACACAATGGAGTGACAAAAAGTGAAATAAGGTTTTAATTATTTAATTATAAAATTTAATATAAATTTAATTTTTTTCCTTTAATAGGGGACTACATTGCATGTAAATCAAGATTCATGGTATTTACTTCGGTTGTTGTATATGAATTTCACACACCCGAAGATTTAGTGTGTTATATTGGATAAACTACAAGACATGTACATGTCAGCTACACAATCATCATCCCCATTTTGTGTTCCATGGTTGATCCAACCAACACATGATGTGAAATAACTGCACTACATGTAATTAATTTCATGGCGCATATAGATACAATGTACATGGTTATACGGTGTGTGTTCTGGCCACACAACATGTAACAAAATTTTACTTTTCAATGATTTGTAAATTCCTTATGGAATATTTTGTTGCTATTTATTTGTTCATAAACATTTAATAAAATGAAATATTGAACAAAGGTGATTATTATATCGATAACATGTTAATTCAAATTGGATTAAATAATTTATATCACGAATTGATAATATAACCATAATTGCTCATAGATCAACTATAAAATAATTAATTATAAATTTAAATGTGACAACTTTGATTCAACATGTTTGTTCCAAGCATAGTGGAATCATGCAGACGTTGGTGATATATTAAAATTTCTTTTAATAATCATTGATCGAATCCAAGAATGAGGTTCTTTCACAACATATTTATAATTAAATTATTAAATATTTGATGAAATAATTAAATGTGCTTAGGAAATTTATTCATTATTTAATGTTGATCATACAAGAAGACCCTTTCAGATGACCCTCATTTTGTTGTCAGCATTCAAGGATGAAATACCATCTATCAGGGATTCAAATGCAGTCCTATGATATCAATGAAACACCACATTATCTATGGTCACTAGTATGATAATTCATGTTTCTTGAGTTGTTCATTCCTGAACTCTCATTCATTAGATTTGTTGAAATATCTCTTTCACTTCACTTTTTTCAGTGGGAGAGCGAGGGATTAGTTGAGAGAGAATTCATTGTCCGCAACAATTCCATATTTATAATTTTTGGATGCTCTACACAATCGAAAAAACCATATATTTATAGAGTTATGATTTAAGATAAAATATAAATTAATTTCATAGCATCCATTAAATAACATTTATTACCTTTAATAAAACACATGCCACATAATAATAATTATATAATTATTAAATTGCGGAGCATGTTAACTTGCGCTATAAAAAATATCATGTAATGGTCTTGTTAACTTATATTAGTCATTGGAACCAGTCTTGGTCAAATCAATCTCCACTTGAATTTACTGAAAATTAAAATAAATATTTTATTAATAAATAAATATTTTATTCTCAATATTTTCAATAAATATTTATTAAAATATTAAATAAATAAAATAAATATTTTATTCACAAGGCATCGAATTAATATTTATTTAATTTATGGAAACAATATAAAATGAATAAAATTATTCCTCAGACATGATAATTATATTTATTCTATTAATTATACTAAAATATAATATAATTAAAATCAATGGGGACACTTAGTGTGTGAACTTCTAGAATTTGTTTCATTGAAATTAGGTGGGTCTTCCTGAAGACCCATATTACTATCTAGCAATGGGTCATTACACCCAAGAGAAAGAACAAAACATCACATAATCTACTACCAAATATGAATGCTCACTATGTAATATAATCCCTTTGTCACAATATCTCATCAAGATGGCTTCACATCACTCTCACCATCCTATATGATCGATATGTCTTTTTATGACTATGTGAAATAAACATGTCGTTAAACCATGTCCATGTAATTTAATTCAATAGTTTGATTCTAATAAATGTCCAAATATATCAAAATACAAAAAAAAATATATGTAGCGATGGTTTTTCTTGATATAACAGCTGTTTAAAACATCAATATATTATTATATGACGGTTTCATGAAACCTACGATAAAATTGGTGTCAGTATTAAATATGCATTAGTTCCTTCTATTTAGCGGCGGTCTCAATAAAGCATCATATAAAGGGTACTTGATGGTGTTTGTTTCAGTTTTACAATACGTTTTTATTTTAAAAAAACAATGGAAACTTAGTGTTGATTTAGAACCCCCACAACATTCATAAGTCTTCACACACAAAATTCCACTAAAATGGATAAAACCACTGCTAAATAAAATATTTCAATATATAAAGGAGGTTTTAACTGCTGCCACAAAAAAATACCTTAATATATAAACAATTGAAACCACCACCGAAAATGAAAATTATACCTACTGCTAGTTTAAGCCACTACTAAATTGTTAATTACAAAAAAACAATATTCAGATTATATAGCCACAAAACCTGTAGCCAGAACAGCATAATAATTCAATTAACAAATTAACTAGAATAAGAATAAATGGAATATAAAAAACTAAATATATTATCTAGGATTAAATCATAATAAATATGAGATGATTCAACTATGAAAAGTCTCCCTATAATTAAAAGTCTCGCTCAAATGGTTGGACATGAAGTGAAAATGTTCCAACAATATATCCCTAAAACCTAAATAAGATATAATGATCACTCTACACAAATAACCTTATATTATTAAATTTTGAATTCTCAAAGGGAATATACAAAAAAAATGAAGATACCAATAAAGAAATGACCCTATGTAACCATAAATGAGCTAAACATCCAAAATCACGGATTAAAGCTAACATGGATTTATACAATAGGTAAATAATTTATAAACTACTAGGAATTCAAAAACTGATCCAATCCCTTAATAAGATCGTGAAAAAATCCCTGATTCATCTATGTGCCTAGTCCAAAAATAATTTACATTGTTAGGGTTACCTGATTACATCCCCACGTCCTATCCAAGAACAATAATTCATAGATCAAAAAATGGGTTTCATGCACAAATAGAGCACAATAATACCTCAAAAGGAAGATCACCCAACACATCACGATTGATCTCTAATAGATAAGGGTTGTCTTATATGTTTTAGGCTTGATATATCATTTTATGGATAAGTTATATATGACATTTGTTTGGTGAGAGATAAAATAGAATGACCCTTGGTCAATAGGATTGAGTCAGGATGTAATATTTGGAAAAGGTATAGACTTTCCTATAATGGCTAGCATTAGATAGATATTACAGTATTAGAGAAAACCACTGGGTTTTTTGTCCTGACATGACCTATAGGGGCCCTACTAGGGACACCAGTTAGCTGAGAGTGACACCACATGTTCAACCCCAATAGGTGAAGGGCTAGTGACAAGCACATAGTAAGAATATCCCTGATGTGGGAGGATTTATCATATTATACGTGAATACACACACACACACACCTCCATGAAATAGTGTAAAGGTATAATAAAACACAACCACTATGGTGTAAAATATTCATGTAGTAATCTCTAGGAAATACATCAGAATGAGATATATAAATATCTATAAAAGGAAATGTGTAAAATACATTCCTAACCTAGAAGAAGGAAAGTTGGTCCCAATCTTGTAATAACAGAAACTGAATGGAAGAGGAGTTCCCCAGTCACAATACCAATGTCTGACCACCAACAATGGTGAGTTCTTCTACTTACTTATATGTTCTATAGATACCAGGTTAACTAGGGACACCACAAATCTACCAGTAATCTGTATATGAAACAAATCATGCATTCAAGGACCATGTAGGTGTGAGTATAAACATACATAGTAAGGAACCATGAAAAAAAGTGGATATAGTAGAATATATTAGTTAAATAAACATATATGTAAAAGAAAGACAACAAACTAAACATCATAGATGATCATAATGGAATTTAATTCTCCATAGCCAGTTGAAACACAACATATAGACACACGGTTTAACAACACATAAATTGGGAACCCATTGTCCCTATCCCATCTAAAATATATGAAAAAGATAAAAAATACACTCATTTTACATGAAAAAAATCTCTCTCATAATAATTTCCCATTGATTAAATCTTCTTATACCGCTCTCCATCTTCTTCTATACTTCTTACTGCTGGAACCTGTAAGAAAACAATATTTAAAATTAAACAATATTTCATATTTATATTTAAACATAAAATAAATAAATGGTTGTTAATTAATGATTTTGAAGTTGTGTTATTTACCTGCTCACCACTAGTCATCGCTTCAAAATCCCAGGGGAATGATCTGGCCATCTTTTGATATAAATTAAACAATACTTTCTTCAAAACAGATATTTGAGCCCACTATTACTGAATTGTGTTTTGCATTGAATCAAACTTTCTTTGAGAATATTGGTGTAGGGAGAAACTATAACCAGAAGTATATGCATTTGTAATCCATATTTTCCTTCCAAAGAACTCATATAGTACTGGCCCGATAACCACCCCGCAGACTTGATCGAGATGCTCCTTCCCATGGACATTACCAACTAAGTCATCCTGGGAGACTGAGTTGGACTACGCGGGATTGAAATCCCATTTTTCATTAATTTCATCCTATAAATAAAATATCATTAATATTAGAAGAAATATATATTAACATAGTGAAAAGAGATAATAATTTATTATAATGAAAATAAAATCATACACCGACTTCTTTGGTAGGCTCGTTATCAAAACTACCATCATATTTTTTATGAACATCCAAACACAATTCTGTTTAGGATTATTTGTAGGATAATCTTGTTTAATTAATTAAAAAAATTTAACTAAACAATTTAATATATTAAATAGATAATATTGTCTATAAAATTTTTAATCTAAGGAAAAGGTTACTAGAGTCGATCGGCTTTTGGAAAGACTCTTTGACCCTATAGTGTGAGAGATTATTTGCTTAGATTGACTCGATGCATTCTTCCTTGAAATATCCTGAAATAAATAAAATTTAATTTAATAGTAATTTAGGCAATGGAATATAATTTTCATATATAGGTATAAATTTAAAATGATATTAATATAATAATATATATTTAAATACCATTTTCTTCTCATCATTATTCCCATCATTAAAAACATTCGATTTTATATAGGGATCCCCATTGGGTACCTTATCATATATTTGTTGGGTGATCAACAAAGTATCATTTACTACATTCCATATTATCCATTTAAGATCATTCCATTTCATGCACAAAATTTTCAATGTCCACTTTCATGCTAACAGATCTACAATGGTAATGTTGAAAAAAATTTGTACACAATGATTTATTTATAAAATATTAAAATTTAATAACCTAATGACATTCAATTACACCATAATTTACTAAATTTTCCTTTAATTCTGAATCAAAAACACAATTTTTCCATGATGAAGTCATACGCCTCCAATCATCATACATAATGGGAAGGGTAACCGGTTCTGCCGACAGCTGGCCTAGAATATAGACAAGAAATCCAATGGTGTTCTTTGAAGTGACCCCATAGGAATCAAATGGGACATCCATATTTATTATTATTATATTCGATACATGTCAAAGGTTTATATTTTTCTACGTAGTAGAATTGTTTCTAAATATTATGAAAATATATTTAGTTGTATAAAAAAGTGTAAAAAAATTATTCTTATTAAAATTTATACCTATAACTGTCACCCCTAATATCCCTAGGAATAACTATCAGTGGAGCCCTACTCCCTAAAAACTAAGGCTCCTGAATGGGAAGGCATCGACTGAGCTGATGATGGGATGATATCAGATTGTGTGATAGTCAATATAGGGGGAAAGAATATGTTGTCTAAGATGATGTAAGGAGGGGGAATGATAGAACACCATCTGTCTATGTTGTTGATGGAACGTTGATTGAGAGTCGACTATCATCTGTATAATGCTTATTCCTTGGAATTTTTTTCATTTAATAAAATTAAATAATTTCCAAAACATGTATTTCAAAAAACTCATTCCTAAAAAATAAAATGATAATAGATTCACAATAATAGAAAATAAAATATATATAACAATGATAATGAATGACTGGAAAAATGACATAATTAGTTGATTAATGAATTGATAACATTCCATACAATCATTTTCCCCGTCAATAATGATAGTTTTAAACTCCTTAATTATTTAATATATTCCATCCACCCATTTAAGCATAATATTTTCACATATACATGTTGAATAAAATATATGGTTTTGCCGTGGTTTTTATTAAACTGCTGATACATTACTAAAAAAATTAGCGCCAGTTTATTAAACCATCACTACAGTCTGATTTCAGTGTAGTGACCACATATGGCTCTACACCTGACCCAAAAGGATTTTCAAGTGATGTCAGATAAAATCACACCTATTATTGAATGTATATTTTTCATGATATGGTATTTTTATCCAAATATACTAAGTGAATATTAGGGGTGTTGAATAGTTAACTGAGATATAAAAATTCAATCTATTTTCATAGTGAAATATAAATTATATTTTCATTTAATAAATTATAAAATGGTAAAAATAAATATTATATACATATATGTAAATTTTGATTCATGATAGAATAATAGACACTAGATGAAAGTAGTATGAGTGATAAATGTATATTTAAATCTATTAATTACGATTCCTCTACTGAATCATGTTCTTGCTGTGATGAACTTAAAAAATATTTTAATGGTATATCACTTTGATATTTTTACTCTTGTATATGATTAATATTAGATGGTCCACATTGATGTTTCTTCATACATATTGGCCCCATTAATGGAATTGGAGAGGGAAATTCATACCTAGAAAAGGATGCGGACCCTAGGTAAAATTTATTGGTAAGGATGGTTGGTTTCTATATGAGTCTCACAAAACATTTGAATAAAAAATGTTAAATAGTACCAATTTCATAAGAGAAAATTTCTATGATTAATGAACAATATATAAGGCTAGTAATTGAGGATTATGTCTTTGAGAGTGTTGTTGTTGATGTATTCCTTCATTAGAGAACTTTTATAAAGTCTCTATGGATAGTGAAACTACTCAACTGGAATAGAAGGTAAAAATGTAAAATATAATTGTAAATTGTTTTCATGGAAAAATAAAATTCATTATAATTATATGTTAAAAGTTAAGATTGATTGTGAATAATGAGAGATATACCTTAAATATAAAAAAAATATATTATCTGAATAAAATGTCTCATGTTTAATGGGATATTAAATTTTTTTTTGAAACCACCAAAATAGAATCTTCATAAGAATTTTTCATGAGAATGGACGAAGAATTATTTTTAGTGAAAGTACTTAAAACAAGGATGTCTCAAAATGATTGAAATATAATCTTAAAATCCTTCTATATTTATCCCAAATCATGGTCATGCAAATTTCCCACTATAATATTAAATCGTGTTGAAATAAATCTATTATAGTCGTTACATAAAAAATAAAATAAAAAATCATTAAAATATAGAGGGATAAAAGAGATGAAATTTTCTCCAACAATTAAAATGTGGATATTATAAAGATTAACATTAGATGTCTCCCAGTTGTATTCATAAGGTGTTTCAAAACAATCCATAATGAATAAGGTTACCATGTTTATGATTTTTCACAGACTAAGAATACAAGTAAAATTAAGATATTTTTAGCTCATTGTTATTGTTTGTGGAGGTCTGTTCATATGAAAATTGATTATTGGAAAAATATGTAAACATATGAAATTTATATAAGGGTATAATTTATGGGTATTATATTTACCATAAAGATAAAACCACCCATATAGAATCAGTTTTCATTGATTAATAGAATAAATCATTGAAGAAAAAATTCGAATACGTTGAAATATTTGATGAGTGTAGGGACTAGTGGAGTGGGGTAGCGAGTGGTTAGGTCGAGAGAAACCGAGGCCATCGATAAGGGGAGATGAGGTTTGGAATCATTTGGGGTAGGTCTTTGGTAATTGTGATTGTTGGGATTGGTGGGGGTAGGACATTGGTTGTTCGGGGTGTCGGGGGGGGGGGGGGGTCAGGGGATAATTGTCGGGTGTTTGAAAAATTAAATGTTTTAGAGGCGGTTTATTAAAAACAATCACTAAAGTATTACGAAAAATTAGAGACGATTTTCTAAACTGCCGCTAAAAACCGACCTATATATTATGATTTTGGTGTACTGTCAACTTATATAAAGATGTAATGGAAAAATACATCCTCTTTTTACTCATTGGTGACAAGTCACTCATTATGAACTCAACCTATCGAACATTACAATGAACTTTTTTCATCATGGTTTACAAAATACATCAAAGTATCCAAGTATTAATAGTCATAAATAATAATTTTAAAGTCTATGGACCATCACACACACACTCCTAGATTGGAATATCTGATGGAACCAAAGCATAGAGAATTTCCATTGGTAGCTATACTCTCATTACCTCTTATCTTGGATATTACCATGTGAAAAATTCATGGGAAGAATCCTCATGTACTTATGAGTACTCTCACTTGATATTATATGCACTTTGTGTCCCATCATAGTATGTTATCCAACCGATGAACATTATTTGAGAAAATTATCATTTCACATCAAGGTTCACATCATATTGGTGAAATTCTATACCATTTTCAATTTGATGTATAATCTCGGACATTATTACATTAGAGTCATGAAAAAACAACAACCAATATGTAATAAGAAGTTTTATTGATATTCAATACATCAAATATACATTTAATAAAAGTAAAAATAAGTGGTCCTAGGGAAACAACTCTAATCAGATTTCGGAGTGAAATGAGACACTTGGGATGAATAGAATAAGCTGATCCAATTAGTCAACCAAAAAATCAATCCATCCTTTCAAAAAGGCTATTTTTTTCATAATTCCCATGAATCCATGTAAAAACGTTTCCGAAATATCCAAAATTACAAATCCCTAAAAATTGTGTTTCATGATGGAAATATAACATATAAGAATATGGTCTATGTTCTCCACCATTATTCAAATTATATAAAAACAAATATTATTGAAATCACATCAATAAGTAGTGGTCTAGGGAAAATCACCCAATGGTTTATGACCACGTTCAATTATTTTCATTTCTCACTATGTGATGGAAAACACTAAAAACCCAATAAATACCACACTGTTGCATCACATTGATTAATGAACTCACAAATTTGGTTAGAAATTTTTTTTGAACTCTAAAATCGACATCTTCCCCCAAAATAACACTGAGTCCCCCCACATGGACTTTTTTGATACTGGGAAGAAACCAATGAAGATAAAATTTTTAGGAATAAAATCAATGTCCGTTATTTCTAATAATGTTTCAGAAAAAAATCCTTTCAATGTAACTTTTATCACAATGAAACTAGAACATCCAAATTGGTCATAGATTACGAATCCCATGATAGTTCTATAATAGGATTTTCATGGGGATATGTGAGGCTAGTTCAAGACGGTCGCTATATTTAAAATTTCATGGAATGATCCATATCCTAATTTTTTTTGTCATTTAGCATATATCTCATTAATCAATGGATCACCTATTCACCTTTTAGTTCCATTGAATTCACATGCACTCATACCCATGCTATTCTTACTCTCCTCTCTCACCATTCTCTTCAATACTCTATGACTTTTAAAACAATCCACTAATGACTAGATAGGGCCTTCCCCTAGTATGGAAGGGTACTACAGAGAATCTAGAACTAAAGTAGGCTCAATTAATGGTTGTTCCAGAACAAATTGTTATGGGTTTTAGGGTGGTAAATTCATAACATACACTATTAAAAAAGAACATATTGGATGGAACACCTTTTCTAGAGGAATCATTCCTAGTTTAACACACTTAATACCCTTATCTCACAAACTGGCCCTGTTAGTTGGAGAAACTACATCATCCACTCATACATCCTGACACACATCATCTTAGGAACCTCACTGTCCAATACTAATAATGTTACTATGGTTCTGATGAAATTTCTTATTCAGGGCCTTAGTAATTCTATCACAATCCTTGTGTTTTTTAGATTATGGAATGAAGGATGTATCAGTATATTTTTAATGAAGCTGGGGACCATATTGCTTTATTATTTTTCCCTATTCATCCTCCTTATATGAACCACAAAATTTCATTGGATTCCCAAGAAACCCATAAAAACAAAATAGAATATTGGTAGATTTTCTAATTCAGATGAAAGCCAGAAGTATGACTCCTTTATCGATAAAAATATACCCCACATCAATTGAATTGATTCATCAACCAACACTCTAATCCACACTACCAGCACCCATTTTATAGGATATGATCGATCCCAATACATGAATTCTATGATGAGGGATTTAATATCATGCATGACTCACTATTTTCTACTAACGAATGGGAGTCCTTTAACACTTATCTAGAATAGGGGTTTACATAATATGGGTTTTCAATATCCCTCCATCTTTATGATCATCAATTAGAATAATATGGTTGTAAATGGACTATGTCCTTCCATTGAATGTTTTCTTTTCAAATCTTTCGTTAATGAATCAATGATTATGAATAACTTTAAAAAATATTTAATAGAAACACTATATTCAAAATTACCTATGTTTTGTAAAGTGTTTTTTTAGAGCAACCATATTGAAGGTCCTTTCAGTGATAAATGTTTTGATGATCTAGAGTTTCATTCGATGTGATATAGACACATCATCTTCTGTCTTGGAAGTGATTGTATCTCTCTATTTATCCATCAATGAAATGTTTTATCAACACATAACAACATATAACCCCTTATAATCATTCCTCAATCAAAGAAGTAGGTAATCTATGAATCCATCATGACGTGCAATTTATATGGGACCAGAATTGATCGGGAAGCAATAACTGCATCACCTAAAAACATGACCACAACAAGCATCCAAACGGTTTAAAAAAACATGTCTACATAGGAGGATACTATTAACCCATCATGACTAAACCATAATTGGAAAATCCTAGTCAATGAGATAGATCCCTTGAATAAACACCCATATGAAGAATAACTTCCATAGAAATTCCAAACATATGAAAATTAAAACCTAAGAGAACCCTAGGAGAAAAGTAAAACCAATGGTGTATACATGTAAATATTATATTTTTAATCAATTATATATGTCTCTTAAATTAGTTTTTATCATTTATATAAATTTTTATTTTTATTTTCAACTATTTTTTTACATATAGAATCTTTGTATTAAATTTCACATATACGTTTCGCACATTTTATATTTTTTAGGAATCCAAAGTCACCAACTTGAAATGTAATATGGTTTCAAGACAGTAATTTGAAAGACTATAAACTATAAATTATAAATTCAATATAAATGAAATTTAAATGATTAATTAAATATATAAGAATTCATTGAAAATTAAAATGATTTATTGAAAAAAATTATGAAAAATATTTTCTATCTCAAAAAATATTTTTGTTTCAAAATAAAACATTTATACTTACAAAATATGATTTCACTAAAAAAAATTTAATTAGTTTTTTATTTCATTTTATATTAAATTATTTTTTACTTTTAGAGTCAATGATTATAATTTCATTTAGATTTAATTTAGTCTATATTTTACGTGGATAAATAATTTAATGTGAAAATGTTTTGTATTTAATTAGTAATGATTATGTCACGTAATTAATTTTTTTTATATTTATGATTTTTTCTAGTTTCAACTATTTTTTATATGTTTAATCCATTTTTTATGTTTCATTTTTATTATATTCATTGTTTATATTTTATAGAAATCAAAATTACCCAACATGATACATAATAATGTATCAATTTGGTGACTTTGAAAGCCTATAAATTATAAAATCTAAATACTATAAAAATAAAATTTGAAACATTGACTAAAATTATTAAAAAAATAATTGATATGATAATAATTTCTGAAAAATAATTGATGAAAAATAATTTCAGTCATAGAACTTATTTTTGTTTCAAAACATTATATTTTCCATATAAATTATTTTTCGACAACATTTTATTATTTAAATTTCTTTTTTAAAATTAATCAATTTTTTGTAACATTAATTTTAAATTATATTTTATATTTAAATTCAATTTTTTAACTTCACATAAATTTTATTCATTATATATTTTATGCATATATAAATTTTAATGTGTAAATTTAATGTTTTTAATCAAATATTTTTTTTCATGTAAATTAAATTTGTTTTTTATATTTATGATTTTTTAAACTATTTTCTATATTTTGAATCCTTCTATTAAATTTAATTTGAATTGTACTTATAATTTATATTGTATAAGCATCCAAAGTCACCTACATGAAATGTAATAATGTTTCCTGTATGTAGATTTGAAATACTATAAATTATAAATTATAAATTATAAATACAATCTAAATGAAATTTGAATCATTGACTAAACATATAAAAAATTTGAAAATGAAAATAATTTCAAAAAAATAATTGATGTGAAATAATTTCAATTTCACAAAGTATTGTTTCATCAAAACATAACATTTTTACAATATAATGATTAGTAATAAATAACATTCATTTATACTAAGATTATTTGTATTATTATTAATAATTATATTATTATTTCTAATAAATAGTATTATTATTATTATTTTCATGACTTTAAAAAAATATAATTATCATGACTTTATTTATAATATCATCAAATTATATATAAATAAACAAAAAAATAAATAATTATAAAAATTATATAAGGGAAGTTTATTTTCTATAAATCACCTTTTATGTAACGCCCCGACCCCAGCTACCTAGAGTTGGTGCACTACTTCGTAACATTGGCATGATCACAAAAGATCAAGTCTCGAAAGACCGATTAGTTTAGTAGCCTTGAAAACACTAGATACATTCATAAATGTTACATTACATCACAAAGTGAAAAACTATAATAACATAGTCTCCATAGTCCACACTTCTATCCACTTCGGACTATCCCTGCAGGTCATTCATAAAATACTTCTTCACATCCTGGAAAATATTAAAACATTGAATGGGGTGAGCTCAGATGCTCAGTAAGGATAACAATATTGCGGAAGCTTTCATAAATAAACAAAAACATTTAAGGCAATGTATAACTAAACAAAGGCCTTATTAAACTTGAACTTCAGCATAATATGGAAAAAGTAAAATGAGATAATGCCATTCACTTCTTCACATGGATATTCTACTGGTCGAATAATCACATGCAATAACAATAACCACTTTCATAATGAGGGAATGTATAATGCCGGACATTCTGAAACATTTTGTCAAGGCCTCGGCCAAGACGTCTAAAATGATTAAGGCCTCGGCCAAAACCATAAATCAAATTGGGAAAGGGCCTCGGCCAATTCCATGTCTAGTCGTCTCAATAGACCTACCGATGCATCGAGGAGCTATAGCGGGCTCCACCCGTCACTTATTAAGTCCAATACATTCCTCATATTAATAGGTTTAAACATATCATAAACCACAACATAATCATATCACGTAAAACATTCATAAAGGAAACATAAAATTTCCACATTTCAATCACAAGATATCAATAAAACACATTGATATAATAAAAACGCTTTCCAAACCATTTTCAATACCAAAATAAAATAAAGTTAAAACTTTGTATTTATTTTTCATTAAAAAAAAGTGATGGCTTGTAGAGGAAGATGAAACTCAAATAATGGTCATGGCAGCGGATATGTCATTGTCGCCGCATATGTACGGAAAGAAAAACATTCCCTTTTTGTCGTTTAGTAAAACGCTTCGTATAAAAAGATTCCTTTTGAATAAACTTAAAAGTCAAAGGGGTTTATACACTGTACAAAAGAAATTTGTGTATAAAACAAAATATGCCTCAATGAATGGAGATTGAGACGAAGTCCCTTAAAAGATCATTTTTAAATAAAATATTTCTATTATGTGTATTCACTATATGTACACATAAAGAAAGTATAAATACAATATACGACATAATAATATCATGACATAATTTGAAAGTAGGAGATTAACCCAAAGAATGGAAGTTGGGTTAAGAAATTCCCTTACCTTGCGTCTTGTCCTGACTCGACCGTTCTTTAACCTCCTGAATAATAAACTAGAGTTAATTTCTATTTACTTAAGAACCTTTTTCATGTTCATTATTCCTTTTATATCACTTATTACCATGTTATGAACATTATGTAATTATTTAAGTTAATAACGGTCGTTTTGTCGATCTTTGGTACTTGAGTCAACAATAAACTTCTTATAATTACAAGTTGTTTATGTGGTGATATATATCCATTATATCCAGAATTATATTCATGATATAGATATCATATATATCATATATATCCAGTATATACATTCATTCATAATACTACGTAACATTTTAGAGGTATGAAATGAAATGCATCGTTCATGGAGACGGTAAGCCGTACGTACGCATGAACGCTACATTCATTTCAATTTCATATTTAATGGAATGAAATCATAATTATATAAATGTATAATATACTTCCAGTATAATATAGTGTATAATACCATTTTCTACATCCTTTATACATCCCACATATGGCATTAACGATTCAAATCACTTTGAGGGGGCGGTAGTCCGCACTTCCTAAAATGAAATTATCGCGTTTTACCCATAACGGAAATCATAAAGTATGCCATAAATGAGAAATACAGAAGCCTAAGTAAAACATAAACATATTATATATCATATATAAAAATAGTGACATCTTAATGGCCACCTTTGAAAGTGTTATATGAGTGTTGAACAATCATCGTTTCGTGAGGCAGAAATTCGCCATCCACAGAAACCGTATGTTCTTTAAACATTAGATGTAGGTGTGTGTAAGTGTAGCTCGAATCCTTCTTATAACAACATCCTAGTATATTTAGGATACTGTTGTTGTTACAAAAGAAATGAATAAAAAGATTTTAGGTGGTTGGAGAAGAAAAATAAAACAAAACAACATTAGAGAAGACATTACCTCAAAATCGGGTAACTCTTTTTGATTTGAGACAAAGGCTTCCTTGGGAAGATTTCTTCCCAAAGTAAGGCTTCTAGGAGTAATAGGGGGAAGTTGGGAGAGTATTTGGGCAGAGGTTGGCTGAGCCAAATGGCTTGAAAGTGTAAATGAGGTGGGAGAGGTGGGGGCCTTTTATAAGTGGAGAGGAGGGGCACTTTTGGAAGGATTGAAATGTTACATTATTACACAATGCTTTTCGGATTCTAAAGGTCCCAAACTTATATAATTCGAGGCTAAGGTGATAAGGCTTCTAAATATCTTCATCCAATAGGCTTTGGACAAGTGTAAGCCTTGGATTTTGCATTATCTTATCATTTTATTTAAATCGTTAAATAATGAGGTCATCGCTGCATCATAATGATTTCATAAATAATTTAATTTATTTAATGTCTAAAAATTATAAAAAAAATACTATGATTTAGGAAATATTTTTTTCTTTATAAGGAATATTTATAATCAAAATTTGGACTTATTTAACCCCACTTAAAAATTTTTTTAGTAAAACATTTTATGTTTGTGTCATTTTTTACTTTAACATTAAATAAAAGGTGTTTATGTCATTTTCTAACTAAAGTGGATCCATGGGGTCCCCAAATTGACCCATGGGTTTTCTTGGTAGGCCATGACTCATCCAATAGGATTAGGACAAGTGTCAAGCTCATATCATATTATTAAAACATTATTTTTACCTTAAACTACACTAATTACCTCTAATCGCGATTAAGAACTTAAAAGTTACTATTCACCAAAAAATTATTTTAATCTCATTGAACCACATTTTACTTCTTAATGACAACCATGTATGTCGTATTTTTGAAAATAAAATCACAGAAGTGGTAATATTTCATTTAAACGAAAAAATCAGTTATTTAACTACCACTTAGTGGTTTCACTAATCATCAAAAATTGAAGTTTTTCAGAACAATGCCAAAATTTCACCCTAAGCTATAATTGATATTCCGAATTAAAAAATGATGTCTATTTTACAAAATTCCAAACATATAAGTTGCATTAATTAATTTTTTAATTAATTCCCGCTGTTACGACAAATAGCGTGTTTTTAAGAAACAATTTATATCAAAATATTGGCAATTGTTTATGTCCAATTTCAATGTTAAATTAATTCTAATGGCCACCATTGGATAAAATGGTAAAAATATATTCTAATTATACCTTAAAACCACTAAATATTATAACTTATCACTATAAATTATTTTGATTAAAAAAGTTGTTTTAAGTATTTTTTCACTATTCATAAAAATTTGGAAGTTCTCAGAAAATTACAAAAAATTCAACATAGGCTAATTTCAATATTAGGAATACAAAAACGAAGTCCATTTTGAAATATAAAATTTCTATAAATTTAAAAGGTGTTTATTACTATTCATAACGGCTACTTTGATTCGTTGCGGTGTCTTAGAACTCGAACATGCGTCCAATTCAAGCTATTGCATTATTGAAAGAGAGGCATATCGTGGAAGCTCGGGGTGTTACATTCTCCCCTCCTTCAATAAATTGCGTCCTCGCAATTTGAAATTTTTCTTTGAAAATAAAAGGTTGAAAATAGAAAATACCTTTGAGGAAAACCCACATCGGATATAAGTTTAATAAATATATAACATTAAAAGAAAGGTGGATAAGTACAAAGGTCACCCGATATAGCCCATTCTAGGATTCTATGAGAATATGGATATAAAAGAAAAACAAACCATCAAGGTCTGATGGAGAGTTATAGAAAACAGGATTAGGAGAAAGTTTAACCATAAGAAAATCACAAACTTGTGATTGGTTAAATGGTCATTGAATCCCCAGTTGAAAAAGTTAACCGACAACATTTTTGTTTTAAGTTACCTTTTATAATGTTGAGGAATTTATTTAGGAGATTTACTAAGAACGTAAGGGAATATACATACTTGTTATGTATACTTTCATTCGTTAATAAATTTTTACCACAAACCCAACTTTTACTCCAAATGGTAATGGAACTCAAAAATATTCTATTTATCCTAATTGTATAAGGTTCCAAATGTTAACACATACCATTTAGATTAGTAAAATTATTTTGTAATATCCAGGGACTTCCTGTAGGCTAGTGGTAGGAAATAAAGGCTTGTCGCACTATGGTTGTGGGTTCGATTCCTACAGCTTTGTCAGACGCGACGGGTTATTCCCCACCCTGCAGGTTGTCCTTTTCCTAAAACTATAGTATTATAATATTCCAAAAATAATCTTCAGAAATTATTTAACCTTAAACAATACTATCCATGGTTCAACTTAATCCACTCCAACCTTTATAGTTATCCAAAATATCTTCATCCAGACTTTCTCTAAAAGGTCTCTAAATTCCAAAATCAATTGTAACATCAGATTCCCCAAACAAAGAAAGGTTTCTCTTATTGTCACATACTAAAAATATGATTACCTTAATCATATTAAAACCTTACTGAAATCAACAAGTACTACAGTACAATCCATATATATATAACACATTATTCGTATAACCAGAATATAATCCTTGAGTCCAAAAGCACCAATACATTAATTATTCCACTTCAACTGTAGTCACAGCATAAGATTGGCCTTGATCCCATGGCCTTTTCTGAGGTAAGTTTCCCTGACGCTTAGGACATTCATTTGCATAATGCCATATTTCCCTAAAATTGTAGCATTCAACTTTGACATCCTCTTTCTTTCCCTTGCAATCACGAGCCTGGTGACCCTTTTCACCACATTTATAACAAACTCCCATTCCTTTTAGGCAAGTACCAGGGTGATTCTTCCCACAATTATCACATAATGGAAAATCCTTCTTTCCCTTTTTCCCTTTATCTGTCTCTTGTTCCACCGTTATCTTCTTCTCTTGCTTTACTTTGTTGTCATAAGACTTAGAGAATTCCTTTTCTGTATTGATAGCACACGAGACAATATCTTCGTATGATGAGAAGGATTGTGATACTAAAGCTCGACGGAGAAATGGTTTTAACCCATCAAAGAAACGATCAATCTTAATCCTTGGGTTACGTATATAATCTGCAACATACCTTGCTAACCTTGTAAAGTTAGCCTCATACTTTGCGACATTCTCATCCTCCTTCTGCCTCAGACTCAGAAATTGCCTTTCCATATCCGCTCGATGGTCTCGAGGAAAGTATTTTTCTAAGAACAGCTCTTTGAACTCCTGCCATTCCATGTTTGTTAATTCATCAACTTCCTTTGTGTTTTGAATTTGTGACCACCATTGATCGGCATCTCCAGTGAGGCGGTAAACTGCCATGACAACATTCTCCCTTTCACTACTCCCCAAGGCATGGAATATTTTCTCTAAGGAATTTATCTATTGCTCAGCTACTATAGGATTTGTACTCCCATTGAAGGTTGGCGGTTGTTGCCTCATGAAACGGTCTAGCATTGATCCTCCACGTTGCGGATCAGGGTGCTCCATACGAGTAAGGTTGTTATTCATAACCTGCGTGAGTTGTCCCAGTATGATGAGAAGCTGATCAGCACCAGTTGTATCACTAGCTCCACCATAATTATGCTGAGCAGGAGGGAAATCCCTACACGGAGTGCGTGCATTGATACGGTTTCCATTCCTTCCACTAGGCGCCATTTCTAAATAATGGCATAAATTAGATTAGTTCATGAATCGAAATACATAATTCCATACTTGTAAAACACTTAACATAAATTGAACTAATTATGGATATAATCTATAATTATAAAAATGTTTTCTTTGAGGAAGTATATACTCATAAACCCTTCATAATGATTTGTAAAGAAAATGAGAGTTATCCTAAGCATATCCCCCGGGAGTGCCGTAACCAAGAGTGCAGCAAGGCCCGTTGTCGTGCACCAGTTCCCGTTCGAGTCTAGCTCAAAGCGGTGTTTTCAGGTTTTACCCTAGGTACATCTGTGCCAGAGCCGCCTCTACCTGCTCGTATCCAGACAGGGATGTATTGCTCGGAAAACTCACAACATCTCTACAATACCAAAATTATAGGATGTTCTTCTATACTAATCCTCAAAGTCGATCTTCGGGATATGTGCTCTAATCAGAGTTTATCTAAATCTAGCTTCCAAGGTTAGTACTAAACTGCCTCTGATACCAACTGTAACGCCCCGACCCCAGCTACCTAGAGTCGGTGCATTACTTCGTAACATTGGCATGATCACAAAAGATCAAGTCTCGAAAGACCAATTAGTTTAGTAGCCTTGGAAACACAAGATACATTCATAAATGTTACATTACATCACAAAGTGAAAAACTATAATCACATAGTCTCCATAGTCCACACTTCTATCCTCTTCGGACTATCCCTGCAGGTCATTCATAAAATACTTCTTCACATCCTGGAAAATATTAAAACATTGAAAGGGGTGAGCTCAGATGCTCAGTAAGGATAACAATATTGTGGAAGCTTTCATAAATAAACATAAACATTTAAGGCAATGTATAACTAAACAAAGGCCTTATTAAACTTGAACTTCAGCATAATATGGCAAAAGTAAAATGAGATAATGCCATTCACTTCTTCACATGGATATTCTACTGGTCGAATAATCACATGCAATAACAATAATCACTTTCATAATGAGGGAATGTATAATGCCGGACATTCTGAAACATTTTGTCAAGGCCTCGGCCAAGACGTCTAAAATGATTAAGGCCTCAGCCAAAACCATAAATCAAATTGGGAATGGGCCTCGTCCAATTGCATGTCTAGTTGTCTCATGAGACCTACCGATGCATCGAGGAGCTATAGCGGGCTCCACCCGTCACTTATTAAGTCCAATACATTCCTCATATGAATAGGTTTAAACATATCATAAACCACAACATAATCATATCACATAAAACATGCATAAAGGAAACATAAAATTTCCACATTTCAATCACAAGATATCAATACAACACATTGATATAATAAAAACGCTTTCAAAACCATTTTCAATACCAAAATAAAATAAAGTTAAAACTTTGTATTTATTTTTCATTAAAAAAAGTGATGGCTTGTAGAGGAAGTCGAAACTCAAATAATGGTCATGGCGGCGGATAAGTCATTGTCGCCACATATGTATGGAAAGAAAAACATTCCCTTTTTGTCGTTTAGTAAAACGCTTCGTATAAAAAGATTCCTTTTGAATAAAATTAAAAGTCAAAGGGGTTTATACACTGTACAAAAGAAATTTGTGTATAAAACAAAATATGCCTCAATGAATGGAGATTGAGACGAAGTCCCTTAAAAGATCATTTTTAAATAAAATATTTCTATTATGTGTATTCACTATATGTACACATAAAGAAAGTATAAATACAATATACGACATACTAATATCATGACATAATTTGAAAGTAGGAGATTAACCCAAAGAATGGAAGTTGGGTTAAGAAATTCCCTTACCTTGCGTCTTGTCCTGACTCGACCGTTCTTTAACCTCCTGAATAATAAACTAGAGTTAATTTCTATTTACCTAAGAACATTTTTCATGTTCATTATTCCTTTTATATCACTTATTACCATGTTATGAACATTATGTAATTATTTAAGTTAATAACGGTTGTTTTGTCGATCTTTGGTACTTGAGTCAACAATAAACTTCTTATAATTACATGTTGTTTATGTGGTGATATATATCCATTATATCCAGAATTATATTCATGATATAGATATCATATATATCATATATATCCAGTATATACATTCATTCATAATACTACGTAACATTTTAGAGGTAAGAAATGAAATGCACCGTTCATGGAGACGGTAAGCCGTACGTACGCATGAACGCTACTTTCATTTCAATTTCATATTTAATGGAATGAAATCATAATGATATAAATGTATAATATAATTCCAGTATAATATAGTGTATAATACCATTTTCTACATCCTTTATACATCCCACATATGGCATTAACGATTCAAATCACTTTGAGGGGGCGGTAGTCCGCACTTCCTAAAATGAAATTATCGCGTTTTACCCATAACGGAAATCATAAAGTATGCCATAAATGAGAAATACAGAAGCCTAAGTAAAACATAAACATATTATATATCATATATAAAAATAGTGACATCTTAATGGCCACCTTTGAAGGTGTTATATGAGTGTTGAACAATCATCGTTTCGTGAGGCAGAAATTCGCCATCCACAGAAACCGTATGTTCTTCAACCATTAGATGTAGGTGTCTGTAAGTGTAGCTCGAATCCTTCTTATAACAACATCCTAGTATATTGAGGATACTGTTGTTGTTACAAAAGAAATGAATAAAAAGATTTTAGGTGGTTGGAGAAGAAAAATAAAACAAAACAACATTAGAGAAGACATTACCTCAAAATCGGGTAACTCTTTTTGATTTGAGCCAAAGGCTTCCTTGGGAAGAGTTCTTCCCAAAGTAAGGCTTCTAGGAGTAAGAGGGGAAAGTTGGGAGAGTATTAGGGCAGAGGTTGGCTGAGCCAAATGGCTTGAATGTGTAAATGAGGTGGAGAGGTGGGGGGCTTTTATAAGTGGAGAGGAGGGGCACTTTTGGAAGGATTGAAATGTTACATTATTACACAATGCTTTTCGGATTCTAAAGGTCCCACACTTATATAATTCGAGGCTAAGGTGATAAGGCTTAGAAATATTTTCATCCAATAGGCTTTGGACAAGTGTAAGCCTTGGATTTTGCATTATCTTCTCATTTTATTTAAATCGTTAAATAATGAGGTCATCGCTGCATCATAATGATTTCATAAATAATTTAATTTATCTAATGTCTAAAAATTATAAAAAAATACTATGATTTAGGAAATCTGTTTAGCTTTCTAATGAATATTTATAATCAAAATTTGGACTTATGTAACCCCACTTAAAAATTGTTTTAGTAAAACATTTTATGTTTGTGTCATTTTTTACTTTAACATTAAATAAAAGGTGTTTATGTCATTTTCTAACTAAAGTGGCTCCATGGGGTCCCCAAGTTGACCCATGGGTTGTCTTGGTCGGCCATGACTCATCCAATAGGAGTAGGACAAGTGTCAAGCTCATCTCATATTATTAAAACATTATTTTTACCTTAAACTACACTAATTACCTCTAATCGCGATTAAGAACTTAAAAGTTACTATTCACCAAAAAATTATTTTAATCTCATTGAACCACATTTTACTTCTTAATGACAACCATGTATGTCGGATTTTTGAAAATCAAATCACAGAAGTGGTAATATTTCATTTAAACGAAAAAATCAGTTATTTAACTACCACTTAGTGGTTTCACTATTCATCAAAAATTGAAGTTTTTCAGAACAATGCCAAAATTTCACCCTAAGCTATAATTGATATTCCGAATTCTAAAATGATGTCTATTTTACAAAATTCCAAACATATAAGTTTCATTAATTAATTTTATAATTAATTCCCGCTGTTACGACAAATAGCGTGTTTTTAAGAAACAATTTATATCAGAAGATTGGCAATTGTTTATGTCCAATTTCAATGATAAATTAATTCTAATGGCCACCATTGGATAAAATGGTAAAAATATATTCTAATTATACCTTAAAACCACTAAATATTATAACTTATCACTATAAATTATTTTGATTAAAAAAGTTGTTTTAAGTATTTTTCACTATTCATAAAAATTTGGAAGTTCTCAGAAAATTACAAAAAATTCAACATAGGCTAATTTCAATATTAGGAATACAAAAATGAAGTCCATTTTGAAATATAAAATTTCTATAAATTTAAAAGGTGTTTATTACTATTCATAACGGCTACTTTGATTCGTTGCGGTGTGTTAGAACTCGAACTTGCGTCCAATGCAAGCTATTGCATTATTGAAAGAGAGGCGTATCGTGGAAGCTCGGGGTGTTACATTTTATAGAATTCATTTATGTTTTTTATTCATTCAACGCCTTCTATATAATTTTTATTATTATTCTATTATTATTATATAGAATGAATGAATTTATTAATATTTATATTAATATTTCATTCCATTGTAACTAATATGTTAATGTATATATTAATATATAATTATATTAATATGTTAATATATATATTATTAGACTTAATGAAAATTTATTATTTGTTAATTATTTATAAATTTTCTAATAGATATATTATTGGATTGGTAAAAATATATATTAATTAGTTATTCAATAATAAGATAATAGTTTATGTTATCTAAATTAATAGTTTTTATAATTAATTTCAATTGATAAAAATATATATTAAATATTTTCAAACAATAAAATTGAAATTGAAATTTAATTGAAATATAAATTTGTAATTTTTTTAGATATAGGTAACATCCATTTCATAAAACATTTCATTTTTTATTTTTTTAATAATATATATACAGATATATTATATTAATATATGTATTATAAATCAAGAAATATAATATTATAAATAAAATTTATTAATAAATTTATAATATCATATATTAACACACAAACATATATATATTAACATAATATATAATAATATTGAAAAATATAAAAAATTTATGAATAATTTCACCTTAATAGAAAACTAATATGAATAAGAGAGGGCACTTTACGACAGAGCGACTTCTTCAAAAGAGGTTTTAAGAATGTGATTTATCTAAAATTTCCATCTTAGAAGGATTTGTTAAGAAGGTGATTTATCATAAAACACCTTACTAACAACCCTTATGAAGATTCCAGTTTATCATAAAGCACCTTGTAAGAAAATAAGAGTGAAATTTTCATTATAGTTTGGTTCTCAACCTTTTACAAAATCTCATTCGATCATTCCCGTAGAATGTAAAATAATTTACCCACAGATGTATTTCATAAATATTATTTTTATTTGTTTGTATATTAGAAAAGTTTATCTCAACCCAGCATCACTTGATGAAAAAAATATAATCCTTATTCTCTATCCTAACACCATTAGGGAACAAGTAAATGTCTAAATTCTCTATGTCATTTAAATGTTTTAAATTATGATGTTTTGAGTTTTTGGAGTTTTCTTGATTTGAGATTGATTTATTTGTAGACTTGAATTATGGGGTATGGATCATTGCTCCATGACCTAGGAAAGACATGCCTTGATGGAGCCAAACGAGTGGGTATGCTCGCGTGTGTGGTGTGTCACACTATGGCGTGGAAGGCCATGCCACACTGTGGTTTTGGACAGTGGCCCTTGGGGTGCGGGGATCTTTCATGCTATAATGAGTGATGGGTAGTATTTGAAATTATTATATTTACATTAACATTTTTAATTTTTTTGATAAATTACTCTCTATATACATTTAATAAATTAAATTATTTTTTTATAACTATTTTAACTAACACTATAAAATATTTATGTGTTTTAATTAATTAATTTTTTTAAATTATTTGTTTTAATATGTATAAAATAATATTCATGTGTTTTACATTCTCAAATGAATTTAATTGTGAATCACTTTTTAATTACATGTTTATATAGGTATTATACTTATTCTTTTACTATTCTTAAATGTTCGATATTATTTTTTCATTATGTTTTGTGTTGTTTATAAGGTTTTTACAACATCCATGTGAGCTAAGTGGATAGATCTTAACCACATAGGGGACCCATTGGGTAGGCACAAAATGGGACATCTAGCCACAAATATCCCATAGTGAGGCTCCTATATCAGGTGTGTATAGTGCCAACCGAAGGCATGAAAGCCCGTGTAAAAGGCCCATGTGTCACCCTCATAGTTCACATATATGGTAAAGGTCACCAACCATATGTTTATAGATTCTATTTCAATTTAAACTGTGGTACACCACATACTTATTGATATACCGTTTTCTAGGAGATTTTCCATTTAGATTTGGGATTCAGTTTTTAAGCAATAATTGTCATTCATTTTTATTTCTTGTAATTTAGTCGTGATTTACTATCTGGTCGATATGAATTGAACCCCCGAAAACTCCCATTCCTATATTGTGCTTCGTTATTGAATTCCAACACTATTTATTCTTCTCCATTTTTTATCTTCATCTAATGTTTTCACTCTCTTCTAGTTTTCTAGTGTTTGTGCACTAGTGTCCATCATGCACCTATTTCCTTCATGTTCTTATATATTTTTCTTATTATTATTCATTTCATAGACGTCCTCCTTGGTCATCTGATCAATGATATCCTGTACTCCATGTTTTTATAGGTCAACAAACATCTACATTTATTTTTCCTACATCTGTGAACCAATAGCCATCATGGTATTTTTTTTATAATCTTGAACTATGATTTTTCTGCTGGTTCAATTTTTTTCATGTCATTGGTTGTTATTTGAATTAAATTATCTATTACACAATCATTTGAGTTTTCCAGTTACATTGCCTTCATATTATTCAATTTAATTAAACATCCTTCTTGTTTGTTCTTATGTCAATGACATGTTTTTCTAGTCACCCTTGTTTTCTCGATTTGGGTGCCTGATGAGACCGAATTGAACCTAACAGTCAGGTGAGTCACCATTGGATACCAACACTGACTCATGATCCACTATTGGAACTCAATGATGGGTCAATGATGGACATACAAGTTATCAATTGTGATTAATTATTTACTCACCATTGGACATTATCAGTGGGATATCATTTCACCCACTGTTTATATATTCCATTTCATATAAATATATATAGAAGAATCACATTTTGATTCAATAGGAGTTATTCACTCTGATCAGTTTTTGTATTTTTTATTTTTGTTTCATTTTCCTCTATCTTGTTTTCTTATTTTTTATCTGAACAATATGTTATCTATTAATTCTTCTTATTCTAATATTTTTATATAAATAATCTTGGATGTTGTTATTATTATGATTTTTTATATTCTTTTTGAATTTTTAATCATTTAATTTCCAAAATAGTATTCGTATGTGTATTATTTCGTTTTTTGGATTTTTTACAGTCAACCACCATTGGACTCTTCTCACGGTAGTTCATGAGTTACAACCAATACATTATTTAGCCACTATTCGTTACAATTTTATGTTTCTAAAATATTGTTTATTATATTAATTGACATTATAAAAAATAATTCCTTTTTTATACTTATTTTTATTTCATGAAAAAATATAATTGTATACTATGTAAAAATAATTGTAACATTATTTTATGTACATTTGTACATGTATTTTTAAAAGACATTAGATGTTTTGTTTTCACTAAACTTTCACTCTGTGTACAATCTAAAAGATTATATATTTTTTCAATTATTTTATGGTTATAATTTTTTAAAATATGATTTAATCAATATATTATGTGTTTCATTTTAATTTTCCATGAAGAAATATGAATCCTGATTATACTGCCATGTTATTTAGTGGGGATTTAACAAACTACAAGTAATTGTAATAATTATATATTGTTATGCACTAAAAATAGCAATGTTGATATTGGATATGTACACACTCGTTGAAGATATTAGTATTAATGATCAAGGGAATCTCATCATGGATTAAAAACACATCAATTTTCAAATTCAATGATTGAGAAAACGTTAAATACATCATCATAATTATTTCTTCCTGTGATTCATCATGATCTTCTACAACTTTTGCACTCCTGTTATGATATCCAAAGGATTTCATCTTTGACATTTGTTACTTCAAGTGATCAATGATCACTGAGCATAAAATTCATCGATATTCGAATTATCTCTTTTTATATGTATTTTTATTCTTGGAGTTCTATTTGTTTCTATTTATATTTCATCTTGTCTTATTTATGATCTTCCAATAAAAAAGGTATTTTCTTTTCTAGGGTTATTCTACCACCCAAAACAAATTTCTGGTTCTAAATCCTAATCAAAAGTAAGGATAAAGACAAGCATGAGTCTCATCTATAAATATTGGGTGATGAATTAGGGTTTTTTATAGAAAGTGCATGTGATAAGGTACTCACACCATTAAAAGTGATGTTATTAGTGGGTACCAATCTCCTCAAAGAGTATAATAGTTTGAACAGTGGACTAGGATCATGTTCATCTTGACCACTATAAATCCTTGTGTTTTTATTTTTTATTTCTACTACAACATATCTCAAAAACACCACACTCACTACTATTTAATATTTTATATATTCTGGTATTTTTTTCCTTACAAATTTTTAATAGAATATTCATCCCTCGCCTTAGTTCATTTTTTCAATTGATAACAATCGAAGACGCAAAATGACTTTTCTAGAAAGGTTCTTAAAATGATGAATTTTCTTTTTTCCCTTATTTAATATTATCTCCATCCACTTATTTTCACCACATTTCTGGGACATAGGATTCCTATATGATCTTACTACCTCCTCCTAACTCCCATGGTGGATGCCTTATGATTTTAGGTATATTTTTTCAATTCAATCCATAGTTTTTTAGAGTTTTCCACTATTTTCTTATTTCATACTTCTTCTTTCATTTCATTAGACTCATTTTACCCTTGTTTCCCTAGGGTTACATATGGTTATGGATGGATTATTTATGATATTTATTTAATTTCTAGGCACATGAGGATCCATATATAACTATTCATGTGATAATAAACAATGGATATGGGTTTACATTGATTTTTATGATGGAACTCTCTACATAACTAATATCCATAAGGAATTCCAATGTTACTTGTGTTTTCCTTTTGAATTTTCAATTAATTATTTTTCAAATGAAATGTTTAGGGATTTTATATGTGAATTTATTTCTATGATTAAATTATGGTACAAAAAATGATGGCTTATCAAAATTTTTATTAAAAGTTCAATTTTATATTTTCAATTTGTATTATCAAATGACTCTAGGAGATTATTTCATTTTCTAATTTGTTTATAAATTTTTTTTTGAATGATAAATTTTTTCTGAACACATTTTTGTTGATCATGTTATTTCATTGCTTATTTTTTATATTGATTATTTTATTGTATATTGATTGTGGGTTGTTCATGGGATACCATGGTGGATTATTTTGTTGGCTTGTGTATTTTTTAAGGATGGTGTCCATGTGTGATTTTGAGGCCCAAATAGGTTGGATATAGATATATTAAAAATATTCAACAAAATATTTCCTTATCATGAAGTTTATTATAAATATTATAATATCATCCAAATGGTGTCTTAGATTGTAAATCTATGGCTAATATTGAGTTGAGGATTCCTATTTTATCCTATTCATAACATAACCTTTATGTGAATCAGTAGATTGGTAAAAAAGTGATTGTGGGTGGATTAATAAATATATAATTAAATAAATTATTTGATAAATATACGAAAACCATAATCTCGATTAAATAAAATTATGGCTAATTCAAAAGGGTTATCTATATAATGGTAATGAGATATTGGATATCTTCAGAGGTGGTCACTGTCGTGGATGATCATGGGGTTCTGGATCAAGGATCAGAGGACAAAAAAGATTTTTTCATCGATGGAGTTCTAGGATCTCACCAATGACAATGATACAAAAATATTCTACATTTGTGAATGATCCAAACCCAAGGTATGAATTTTTTTTATGTCGGTTTAATCCCAATTTTGATAATCCTATGTTTAATTCATATAAATATTTCTAAAAATTTCATTCAATAGGTGATCATTGAATTATATGATTTTTGTTTAACATTTTATAATTTGAAATTCAAAATGTTTTCATTATTCCCTTCATTTGACATTTTTTCTATCAATTAAATAAGTGACACATGAACACTGGACAAGGTTAATATATCACGTTTGTGTATTGTGTATTCTCCCTAGGTTATACATGGACAAATAATCTAAAATCCCTTTGGATAGAGGATTGATAAATACTGGTAAATGATTGTTTGATAATCGTTCATTTGTGTAATAGAACAATATCATGGGTTCAGGTTTTGGAACAAAATATAAGGTTGTGCATGATGGAATATGATTGAAGATTGGATTTTTGGGGGAGACTTTTGATATCGGGACAAAAATCACTTGTGAAAAAATTTTCAAGAAATCTGATGAAACATTGAAGTTATATAAAGCATAGAAAATAAATTAGTACATAGGATTTTTAATTTTGAAAAACCATATAATGCAGAGTATTAAAAAACAACATGGAAATTTCAAAATATCTGCAATGAATAACGGAACAAAAATAAATCCATGTTTTTCCCTAAATTTATTTAATAATGTGAATGTAGAAAATTATATACGAAACCATGCACTGATAGGCCTCTCCCATCTCTCTAAAAATCACCTTTCAAACGCCATTCTCAAATGTTCCATCTATGAAAAATTTCACCCTTCTATTGATCATATCCAAAAATGCATCAACCTCGCACTATCTTATGACATCCAAATGATTTCTCCATCCCTCTCATTATCTCATCCTAATGATGTAACATTGATCATAAATTAGGATATTCCTTTAGAACAATGTCATCATAAAGACTCTCGATACATGACCCCAATCATTGATCAAATTGATGCTACTTTGCACCTACTCAATGACGATGCAATATTAAAGAAACAAAAAAGTGGGTTCCCATCAAATTGTAGATCTAGATTTGATTTTTTGTTTTACATCGTCAAAGAGATTCTTGGTCTACCACAAATGTGGTGGCCTATTTCCACTTGAATTTGGTAGACTACATCTTGAGCAGGTCTCTCTTTTTTCACCATTAACTAGTTTCCATTTTAATGCCTTCACAGTTTCATTTTTCAAATACACATATGATATAAAATATTATATCGTAAATTTAAAAATTAACAGGTATTATCAATTTCAAGAATCCAACCCTTATCTCATCTAAATATTTATAAATGATATATCATTCCATGAGAAACATATTAAGCATTATATATGTCGTAGGAAAAAATAATTCTCAAATTAAAAAACAATCTTATATCATATTTGGAAACACAAATGAGTTTTATCCAATCAATGTCACACTTTTCCCCATCAATAGAGATACCATATAATAGCATCATTTGGGTCAAAAAACTATTCGTATTTCACCATCTATCATCATAGGTAGAACATATATCAGTCCTGAAAGAAATATGAATTCCACTTATAAAAAATTCAAACATTGAAGTATTTTCCATATCTGAATTTGCAATGTCCTATCGATAATGGATGGAATCAAAAATATCTTTCTCGCCCATAATTTTTTTGTGACGTGATTTGAAGCACCTACAAATAAATTTCTCCATCTTATCAATCTCTCTAGAATCTATCCCATCACCATGTTCTTCAATTTGAAGTTCTTATTCACCAATAAAAAATATTAAAGAAACCAATTATCTGTAAGGCCTGAAAAACCTCTCTCAATATTATTTGTTTTCAAAACCCTATCCTACCTCAGGCTACATTTATCCTCTTGAATACAACCAAACTTTTGACTAGTTATTATAATCCTGAACCATCACCTTGGATACCACTTTTTAGGGGATATTCTTGATCTCGGGACAAAACATTTTATTGAAAATCTTTGATAGAATCCCAATGAAATATAGATGTGATATAACGTAAAATAAATAAGTCATTATGATGGATTTTTAATGTTTAAAAACCCTTATATTTAGAGGATTAAAAACCACGTAAAAATTCCAAAATATCCACTATGATTAAGAGATTAAAAATAAATCCCAATAATTTATGAACATGGACTACTAATTGATATCATAGAAAACCCATTACGAAAATCAATCCTTGATACTCCTCTACCATCTCTCTTAAAATCATCTTTCTAAAACAATACTTTAAATATTAATCTATGATAATAAATCACCTATCTGTTGATGAAACACCACTACATCAGGGATCAAATCCTAATATGGATTATCCTTGAACCATCTTCTAAAAACCAAATTGATGAGGATACTGGAAAAAAGGGCATCTAGGGGTTGATGTGGGAATTGACGAGGAGGGTGGAAGGAGTATGATTTCAAATATCTGTTACAAGGAATTGGGGGCCCATTGAAAACCGAACAGGCCAAAAAAATGAGGGAGGACCTAAATGGATTAATCATGTAATTCCAAGAGAAGGACCAACACCATTTCTTGGGGGAATCATTTGGGCCTACAATTACATTAATTAATACCCAAAAAATCATTTAATGACACAACCCATGTATTGATACAAATTTCTTGCCCTCCCCACTATAGAATATTCAAAGTCAAAAGAGGTGGTCTACTTGCCTTAATTTCCAAAAAAGTGTGTGCTACCTGTCTCTTAAATTCAGGGGAATGTTCCAAAATTGTAAAATGTTAAATTTTTCCCCTTATACAAGTGGAAACATGGTTTTATACTTTTATTTCAATCTTTGGTTATAAATAGCCACCTCCTTGTACTCTTTGGACATCATGAATGAAGGTAATTTTATCCTTATGAGTTATTCTTGATACAATTGTGTTATTTATAAATTATTGACGTATCAAAGGATTGGTCATCCTTTGTGTCATCTTGTGTCTATAGTTTTTATACAAAATATATCATTGGGTACTACCTTGAACATTTCCCCCTTCGGTCTCATATCCACTATTCGCACACCATATTCACTAGTTTTTCTTATAGTGATCAGGGTTATCAATACAAAAACATTGTACAAGGTTCTTAGGACACTACCTAGTGTGTCTTACACTTCATATAATTTGGTATTAGTTACCATATGCAAGAAATTACATTCCTTCATTCAAATCCTTTCTTCCATTTTCCATTCTCTTCTAATCAGACCAACATCAATTCTGGTCAATTTTTTTATTCACTAATGGATATAATTTTTTATTCATTTAGGATGTATATCATGTAATTATTTCAGTTTATAAACTCATTATATTCACCATTTTAAATCATAAAAATCAAAGCTATATATGCTGAGATACATCAGGTTAAATTTTTTAAATGATTTCAGCAGTTTTAAAACCACGCAACTAACACTTTGATTCCATTTAATGTTATAAATATGTTCTTCTCCTAAATTTAAATATAAAAAATTCACCTTTTTGCTACTACATTTTTCAAATAAGAGAGCCCAAATATCAAAAAAAAGTCTCAAAAAAATTATAACATTTTGAATTTTACATCCCTTTATTATTCATCTTCTTCCATTTTCCACATCTTCGCACCTTTTTTATCTTGAATACATTTTGAATTTTATATTTTAATTCTAGTTCAGGATTCACGCATTCCAATGACACCTTATATATTTTGGAATTGGGTAAGAATTCTAAAGGAAAAAACTTCAGTGGTAAATGGAAAGAGTGTTACATTTTTATAAAATCCAAAATTGAGTGAGAAACTATAGAGAAACTTATTTTTGAGTGTAAACACATGAGGGAGTGTGTGAGGTCCATTTTCCATTATCTTTAGTTTTTATCGAAGGATTCTGAAATGGATTTGGTGATTAACACCAATGAATAATATATTATGTTATTCATGAGGGTTACACAAGAACCATTCTAAATGTTTTATATGAGTATGGATGAATTGGAATCCCCATGTAATTCTAGGACACCACCAAGGAGGTGGGTTGTTGAATAATAAGAGAAGTTCTCTGATTTTCAAGAGTCACTAATTTGAAAAAAACCAACCACTATGGAGGAACACCAATGATCATGTAGGAGTAAATTTGAGTAGCCCTTAATTCCATGGTAAAAATGATCCTGAAACATACTTATAATGGGAATGAAATTTTGAACTTGTATTCGTTTGTCACAATTATTCATAGTAATAAAAGTTAAGTCGAAGACTGTGGAAGTCACTGATTATGCAAGTAATTTTTAGGAACAAATATATGTGAGTCTATGATGAAGGTGAGAAAGACCTATATTCACTTGAGAGGAGATGAATGTGGTAATGTGTATGAGGTTCATTTCTAGACACTATTATCCTAATTTGTTCCATAAGTTGTATTTTTTTAAATAAGGGGAAATTACTGTTGAGGAAGTATAAAAAAGGGATAGAGATCATCATGATTCAAGAAAATATTGATGATGATTTAATGCCCACAATGGAAAGGTTTTTTAATTTCCTCAACAATGATATTCAAGATATAGTGGACATGAACCACTACTAGGAAATGGAGGATCAATATGACATGGACACTAAAGCGAAGAGGTATGTAGAGGAATTAAAGATGAAACATATATCTTACGATAATGATTCAAAATATTAATTCATGTTTTTGTATTACAAACCTCAAGAGTATGTATGATAAAAAAAACTGATTCAAAATAGGTGCCCAAACCAAAACCATGTTTTTCGGAATCCAAAGGTAATTTGGAGGGTATGGTTGTTTTCAAATCATGTAATATCAAATGTTTTAAATTTCAAGGATTTGGACATTTTTCTTCACAATGAACAAAATATAGAACCATAATTATTTTGGATGATGGAGATTTTATTAGAGAAACCTCAAGAGAATATGAAATTCCACCACATTAGGATGATTCATATGTGGAAGTAGAAATCCATATACATGGAGAAATAATTTTGGAAAAGAATTAATTGAGTGTTTAACTCGAAAGAGAACATGATCAAGAGAAAAGGGACCACATTTTTCATACTAGATTCCTCCTCAATGATATTGTATGTTTTATGATCATTGATGGGGGTAGTTTTACAAACATAGAAAGTTGTTTGATGGTTGATAAATTGGGATTATCTACTAATAGACATCCTTGGCCTTATATATTGCAATTGATAAATCATATTTGGTATGAAAAAGTGACTAAGTAATACCAAGTTCCATTTTCTATTGGTAATATTGGATAAAAGGTGATTTGTGATGTTGTTCCAATGCATGATATTTATATTTTGTTGGGAACGCCTTGGCAATTTGATAGGGGGGTCACACATGATGGATACCCCAACTACTATTCTTTTGATTACAATAGGAGGAATTCTATTCATACACTATAGAGACCATTACAAGTTTATGAAGACCATGTGTGGATAAATAGAGATGATTAGAATAGGGAAAATAAAAGAGAGAAAAATATAGAGTGAAAAGAGGGTTAAAATAAAGAGTGAAAAATGAGTGATGAGTGAAATTAAAATAAATTAGTGAAAGAAAAAAGTTGAAAATAATATTGAAAAAAAGAGTGTTGAGGTAAAATTGATTTTATTTTCAAAAATATGAGAGCTATAGATAGCTTTAGAGTGTGAGAAAACTCCCATTCTTATATTCAAGGGATAATGTTTTACCAGTAACTCTCTTAACGCATCAATGCCTTCTCATGTTGTGTCTCTTTTACTGGAATGTGGTGATGTGTTTCCATAAGTAGTTCTCAATGGATTACCTCCCATGCGTATTATCGAGCACCACATCGACATCCTCCTCGGAGAAACAGTTCCTAATAGACCGACATATCTGTATAACCCAATGGATTCTCTAAAAATTCATTGAAAAGTGGAATAATTACTATGGATGGTATTTTTATGATAGAGCTTGAGTCCTTGTGTGGTGCTGATAATTATCGTCCCCAAAAAAAGATGGTATGTGGAGAATGTGTGTTGATTATTGAGCTATAAAAAAAACATGGTAATGAATCAGTATCCAATAGACTTTTGGAATGATATTATTGATGAACTACACATTATAATATTTTTTACTAAAAATGACCTAAGGAGTGGATACCATAAAAATAACATGAAAGAGGGAGATGAATGGAAAATTATATTTAAAACTATGTTTGAATTGTATGAATGGATATTTGTGAATTTTGGACTAACTAATTCCCCGATTACATTCATGAACCTAGTGATTCATGTTTTCCATCCATTAATTGGGAAATTTTGGTTTTTTATTTTGATGACATCCATGTTTATTCTTAGATACTTTATGAATATCATGATACCTTGAAATGTGTTTTCGAGACTCTTAGGAAAAATATGTTGTTTGGAAACATAGAAAAATGTACATTTTGATTATATAATGTTGTTTTTCATGGTTGTTTGGAAGGAAATAATTGCATGATTTTTTATGAAGAGAAGGTGAAGGTGATTCTGGATTGGCCAATACCAAAGAATTCGAACGAGGTGATGAGCTTCCATGGACATGAGAGTTTATACTGAAGGTTCGTGAGGGAATTATCAACCATTGAGGCACCATTTAATGAGTTGTTCGACAAAGGATCAAACTTTATGGGTGGAAAATATCCATAATATTCCTTCTACATACTCCAAGGTAAGTTTACCAATTCACATATATTAATTCTTTACGACTTCTCTAAAGTATTTGAGGCGGAGTGTGATGCTTCTGGAATAGGAATAGGGGCCGTTTTAATGAAATAATATAAGATTATCACTTAATTTACTGAAATAATTAATGTGGATACAATTAACTACTCTATCTATGATAGGTAATTCCATTCCATCAAAATACCATTGTAAATTTGGTAACATTACTTCTGGACAAGGGAATTTGTGATTCATTTAGACCATGAAATCATGGAATTCCATATGTCACAAGGAAAGATGAATAAGTGACATGAAATATGGATTGAATTAATTGAAACATTTTCTTATGTAATTAATAATAAATAAGGAAAATTAAAGGTTGTCTTAAATTATTTTTCTAGGCGATACACTCTTAATAGATATATGCATGCTAAAATACGTTGTTTTGAAATGTTGAAAAGCATGTCTGAGAAAGATGTTGAATTTAATGAAATTAAGAAGGTGTGTGAATAACATGAGATTTTTTTTAAATGTTGGGTTTTAATTTTATAAAAATGAATTTTATGTTCCATATTGTTCAATGAGAGTGTTTATTGTTATAGAAACTCGTGGAGGATGATTTATGTGACATTTTAGAGTTAAGAAATCATTTTCCTTGTTTTCTGAACATTTTTATTGGCCTCACATGCATTGGAATGTGGTTAGTGTTTGTGGAATTTATAATTTTTGTAAAAAAAGAAAAATAAAATGTTCTTCCACAAGGCTTTTACATCACTTTTAACATTTTTCTCATCCTTGGGTTGACATTTAGATGGATTTCAAGCTCGTATTTCCAAGATCACAATCATTGAAAGATAGAATCATTCTGGTGGTCGTCTAGTTTATAAAATGGTATATTTTATTACTTATTCTAAAACCAATGATGTAACTCATATCACTGGTTTATTTTTCTTGGAAATAATTAGGATTCATGTCTTACCCAAGAGCATTGTGAGTGATAGGGATGTCTAAATTCTTAGTCTCTTTTCGAAGACATTGTGGAACAAACATTGAACCAAAATTTTGTTCTGCACCACAGCAAAACCACAAATAGATGGTAATACTAAGGTGGTAAATATATCACTTTCCACATTTTTTTTCCATACTTGAAAAAATTTCAAACATTGTGAGATATTCTTTCCTAACATTGAAATTTTATACAATAAAGTTTTTCACTCAATTACTAATACTTCACCATCTAAAGTTGTGTATGGTTTTAGCCCTTTGATTCCACTTGATATTTTACCTTTACATGACAATGAATTTTATAATATTTATGGTGAGAAAAAAAATGTATGCGGAGGATTTTCTTGAATAGATAAAGGACAACATAAAGAGGAAGAATGACCAAGTGTCGAGACATGCAAAAAAGGTCGGAAAAAATGGTGTTTCAACCTCGAGAATAGGTGTGGTTTCACTTGAGGTAGGTGAGGATCCTGAATAAAAATTATCCAGGAGATGATGGTGCATTAAAATCCATTGAAAAGATCAATGATAATTCCTTGAAGATTTAGTTACCCGATTGGTAAGGAAATGTAAGAGACACCTTTAATTTTGATGATCTTTCTCCCTTTGATTTTTTAGATTCCTGGAAAAATGTATTGGAGGTGGGAGGAGATGCTGAAAATCCTAGAATGAATGGGAATTGAGGGGTTTATGGAAGACATGATGAGGATGGAGGAAGGTGAAATATTTCTCTAGAACCATTGTGAGTAATTGGTGGCCCAATCACAAGGTAATAGACCAAGAGAATGAATAAGGAATTAAATGTGTTAAACATGGATTTCGAAGAGGAGGCCCAACACCCATACTTGGGGGAAAAATACAAGCCTAAAATTATATTAATTATCGATCAAACATGAATTTAAATACCTAACCCCTTGTTTGCTATGAATGTCTAGAACACCCCACCATGGAATCTTCAACGTAAATTTTTTGGGCTAGTTGTATTTATTTTTTAAAAAGTGTGTTATACTGGTATCTTAATGTCATGGAAATATTCCATAAATTTTAAAAGTGGCATGAATTCCTTTTGACTTGGAGAAACAGGGAGAGAGACTTTTTTATCAATATTTGGATATAAATATCCTCCTCTTGTACTCTTTACACGTCGGGAATGAAGGTAATGTTATCATGGTGAGTTTTTCATAGAACTTTTATCTCTATGCATAATTATTGATATTAAAATTATTGGTCATCCTTTTTGGTGTCTTATGGCTAGTGTT
Source organism: Viscum album (assembly GCA_963277665.1). Lineage (NCBI taxonomy): Eukaryota > Viridiplantae > Streptophyta > Magnoliopsida > Santalales > Viscaceae > Viscum > Viscum album. The sequence goes on along the minus strand of OY728151.1, from coordinate 1,584,907,141 downwards.
ATTAAAGATAATTTATATTTTGGTTGTAGATTGTCCATTTCCACATTCTATCTCATGGTAAATACATATACACCACATTCACTTGTTTTTCTTACGGTGATCCTGGTGCTGAATATGAAAACATTGTACAAGTTCCCTATGAAACTTCCTGGTGGGTATTGCACCATGTATCAAAAATAATTTCTCATACTCTCAAGATCTCTCTATCATTATGAACTACTAATCTTAAACTGGGCCATGCCGCATGATCACCACATTGAATAAGACTCTTGATAGATGTGAAAGGACCAGTTTGGGATATTCCTAACAATGAATGAGGGTGAATCATTATTGCACGCTTTTTAATTAAATTCCAAATTTTATCACTGTTCCTTTACGACCTTTTAGTATATAGATTATCTTATTCTCTTTTCGTTATCACATACAAGAATATTAAACTGGTAAATAAAAAATGATGACATTTTTAAAAGGTTCACTACACAGTAACAGTAGATAGTCCTTGAAATAGTATATAAATAATCCTAACCAGACAACCAGTACAAAGTAATAATTTAAATGTGGTTACATTAACTCTGAAATACCATTTCACTTTCAATGTACCAAATTCAACTGATAGTTCTTGTTTTACAATGCTAATCTAGATCTTTATACTTAGTCTAAAGATAATATAAATTTTGTTGATGATGATTCGAAACACCAAGAAAGTCTTCCACCTATTGAGACCTTTTAGATGTCCCAGTTCTTCTTCTTTCTTCCATGATCTTCTTATTAACATTATAAATTTATTATAGGAATTCAATTAAATAATCCTACCTATTCCCAGCAACCAACTAAAAGATACACAATCATCTAATTCAACTAGTCACAATAATATAAATTAATTGTGAAAATATGTGTAGTGAATTATTTATGACCCAAATTTTAACCAGTATATATTAGTACAATCACCAAATAATATTTAATGGTATTTCATGAATGAATAATATATTAGTGATATTTCATACAATCATAATCTTGAAAAAGCTCAGAATAATCTTTCTCAGAGTCAAATTCTTCTCTTATTGAATTCTTAACTCAATAAATTTGTGGTGCATGTTTATTTCCTTTCTATATTTTATTATTTATCATTTTATATATTCTATTTTAGTATAAAATTTATGCATGAAATTTTTTTCTTCATTAAATAAAATGAATACCTTCTAACAGTGAACATACATATCACTGTTTATGTAAAAACACCCTAAGATTCCTCTTCCTCCCTTCTTTCACTCTCTATTGTCATAAAAAACGAATTTTGGTTATATTAACCAATGTTTATCAATAGTATGTGCATTCATACACTATCTTTGAAATGGAAAACCAAATAATATGAGTTCCACTTCTTACTCATGAATGTATGTACTTAGGTTCACCTCCTGTTCACATTATAGAAAAAAACATTATAGGTTTGGTCTTCTTTATCTATTGTGTATCAACTATATACAAAATATCTTCATGTTATGGATTATATATAGAAAAAATTAATGAAACCCAATGAGAGTAAAAAACTCTGGAACAATTGATCAAGAATTAAGCATTGTGAATCTGGTTATTCTTCATGAAGCATGACAAGGGTGTTTATACACTAATTATGTGTTCAATGTATTTCTTCATCGTGAAAGAAGAACGATTTTCAGAACGTAACTCATTAAAAAACCCCAATGTGTGTGAGAAAAACATTAACATGTATGAATATTATTATCCTCTGTGAAACTAGAATACTTTTTAGGACTCCCATTCTTCACGAGGACATAATGGCTCGCATAAATCATGTTTGTCTAGCACAAATTACTGCTTCATAGAGGCTCTTTTTTTCAAGAAAACGTGTGATCTTGAAATAATACATGAAGGAAAAAACCCCGTTATTTACAGTTATCTCCTTTTATTGTAATGTTATCCCCTCATTTCAACTCATTAAGATCATGATCTTTCTGTTGTTTGAAGCATATCTTTAAATGCTCGAATGAATTGGCTTTTAATTCATCAAAAGGCAGTAATGTTGCGCTGCATTTCATGGTGTTCTTCCCTTATTATCGTCCTAATTATTTTCTAATTTTTTTATCATGTTCATGTATTCATAAATATATGAAACTCATCTTAAAGAAATTCATGAAGATGATCCATTGAACTAAACTATTCCAATTTCCCTTCGGCAACTACATTTGTAGTTCTGTCGAGGCATGTATATCAAATTTCTTCATGTGAATCATGCAATAAAAGATACATGATATTTATTGAATTTTCATTGCATTATTTAGACCTCAAAATTATCAAGGTGTAATATTCTTTGATCAAGGATGGTTTGGTTGACATCTACACTGAGATAGTGGTTCCATCGAGGGATTCTAAGAGGAAGAGGACGACAGTAGGTGATAAAAGGAACACACATTTTCCATAAAAAACTGTAGGAGATCAGAAAACATGAATTTAAATCATCGGGGCATGAGATTAGATAGAAATCCATGATAGCTCCAATTTTTTAAATAGGTTAATAGTACATGTAGAAACCTGCCCCACATCAAAACTCTCCCTATCAAAATATGTTATATAAATCTAGTAATGTGGAGAGAGTCCCAAAATTCTACTCTCTGTCTCCCTGTACTAACCCATACTAGTTCTGTGGGTGTGATCTTCTCCCACATCTATGGAGGCTATTATACCACATCATGGATGCATGTGAGATAGCCTTGATAGATTATTTTGGGAAAAGTCATCCCAGTATCCAAAATAAACTCTTGATTGAGGATAGATGGTCAGCCCAAACCATACTTTTTAAATAAAACATCAAAAAATACTTAGTTAGGAATGTATATATTGAAATTCAATATAAAAGGAATGGAAACCAACAAACATCGAACTCCATTATATAATTATTCATTAACTTCACAATTTCAGATCCTATATATATCCATCTAAACATTTCATCATCATTAACCCTTGATTCACTAATTATATGGAATTGTTATCCTTTAGGAAAACCACAATCTCAATGTTCCCCAGGATAACACTTGCATGATTCTTGTAAAACATTAAAATACCTCATGAAATTGACTTCCTATTCTTCTATACTTCTTTTAATGTAATTTAAAATGGAAATAAATCATCAATCAACATTTTAATAAAAAAATTAACTTATGAAACATTTATTTTGAACATAGGATCACTTCATCAATCTTTAGAGGTAACAACATGGATAATTCATAAAGTGTGACATCCAATGCTATATATCCTTAACTATTATTCAATAAATTCAAAATTTATCTTAAAATATAAACCAACAAAACATTTTATTAATCATTATCCCTCCATGACTAATAATAGGGTGTTATTTGGGTTATTGAAAAATAAAATCTCAATGTTCCTCAATTTAACACTTTCATGGTTCTCATTGAACATTAAAATATTGCATGACATTAAATTCCTCTTCTTCTATACTATTTTGGAATATAAATTCCAAATAACATAAAATTGTTCTTCTTAATTATTTTAAACAATTTTTCACTTCTGACACATTTATTTAAAACTTTTGATCAATTCATCAATCGTTAGAGTTAAAAACATGGATAATTTCTCAATCATGACACCTAATTTGATAAATCCATAACAATTATTCAATAATTTCACAATTATCATAAAATATAAATCCATTTGACTATTATTCATCATTTACACTTCTTTCACTAATTATATGACATGGTTCTCGATCCTGAGATCTACAATATTATTGTTTCTCAAGTTAACACTACGGTGGTTATCATAAAAAATTACATTACGGCATGACCTTAAATACTTCTACAGATATATTTTCTAGAATATAAATTCCAGAGAACATCAAATCAACCTTTCATGTATATTTTAAAAAAAATTTCCCTTATGATACATGCATTTTGAAGGTAGGATTAGTTCCTCAGTTGTCAGAGTTAACAACATCGACAAATTCCCAGTCGTGACATCCAATGATTTCAATATATAAAAATTATCTTGGAATAACCATAATGTAATACATAACAATTATTTAGGAATCACCATGAATGAATCGACAACAAATTCCCCAGGTATCATAATAAAAATAGAAATTTTCCCACCATTCACATGTTTCATGGAATTTCAAGGCTTGATGAATTCCTATAAGCTCAATTAACATTTAAAATTATTCATCATATTTACATCAATGTTACCTTACTATAGAATTTATCATTATTTTCCAACAATTAAAATAATTTTTCAAAAAATAAAATCTATACAAAAAGTGGGATCTCCAATATCCCCCTCTGTATTGGTTGGAAATACCTTTAAAGTGCCTTCCAAATGAATTTTTCAATATGTGGGACTATAATCTTCTCCCTCTCTATAACATTTAAATAATTAATTTCACTTTATCTCCCCCTTATTGAAATTAAATAAAAAGTTCATGGGAAAGGGGTATTAGTCCATATATAAGAAATGTTCCAACCATCATTTCTCTATTATTTTACAAGAGCAATTTTTTATGTAGAAAATAATAGGATTTGATTTAGACAATAAAGTTATCCATTACCAACTAATTGTGATACCTTATGAAATTAGAAATAATATAATTATCTTCAAGGATTATTCACTTTCATTATAGGATGAAATGACTATACTTCATATTAATCTTATTATGAACGATTAGCTTAAAACTCATTCACTCACTCCGTCAAATAGATAAAAATCATTCATGTCCAATAGAAAGGATAAGAGACATTGTTGGAAATAAATATTTATTATTACAATGCTTAATTTAATTACCCACACCCCTTTGTAATTTTTAAATTTTTATAACCATGGAATAAATATTAAGATATAAAAACCATTTCCAGTGACATGATCTTTATGAAATTTACAGATTAATTAGATTTGATACTAATTGAGATATAAATTATGAATGCTTCTTCAATGGTCTACCCATAAAGGGAAACATTTATCATTATATTCATAGTGATTTATATCATAAATAATGGATTTAATGAATTAAAAATGTAGATAATACACTAAAATTTGTCTTCAACTTCTGACAATCCATTTTGGAAAACATCATAAACATTACCATGGATGATCTTCAAGAACATTTGTTCTTCAGAATACGAAGAAATAAGATCAAACCATGATGAAATATTCTTTTTATTGGATATCCAAAATAGGACATTAAATTCTTAAACATAATCAAGGATGATAATCCATCATACTAGTATTTCAATATGAGTTGAAGAATCATTCAAGGACAGTAACGTAATTAATTTAGGTATCACGAATTGAAAACTCCTACTACATCTCAGTTTCTTCCCTTGAAAACACGATTCACATTCAATTCCCTACATTATAATCACAAATAAAATACTCAAAGGTTAAGGGAATATGTCGGGACCTCCATGATTCATTAATATGACCCATAAGGTTGAGATTATCATCCCATCCAAGTAGCTCCATTTTATCCAGTGTTCAGGATTACACATCTAATAATCTATTATGATTTATTTTGAGGAAACTTAGATCTCTTCACATCCTATTACGCTTTGTTTGGATAATTTTTCTTCTTAACATCTATCATGGATGAAATATTATTACACCACTTGAGAACTTCTTCTTATTCTTGTAGACAATTTAAAAAACCTAGTGAAATGTGCTCATATTTCATACATCTATCACAATGGACATAGTTAATACAATAGTTTCATTTTCTTGAAAACCCACCAATTCAATTTTTCTTCATCAGGTGGAATATTTTTTCCATTTTTCAATATCTTTAACTTGTATATATTTCATTTTTATCATTATTATTAAATTCTTAGTCTAGATAAATAATATTTCATTACGAACTTTGGGTGAAATTTTTGATCTTCTAAATGGGTTTTTATCAGTTTCATTCCCCTTATTAGTTCTTTTGGATGAACTACCCTTCAACATATTGGATTCAAAATCCTTGTTTTACTCACCATTTTTATTTACATCCGTCTTGGGATGATTGTTTTACACCACATTATTATGATATCCTACCAATCTTGAATCTTCATTACAATTAATATTTTGTGATCTTATTTTGATTTCATATTTTTATGCATGTTGAGATGAGTGTGTACCGACCTTGTGTCCACTACCAGTTCATACATTACAAATGTTATCAGGTATTACAAATATTTTTATAGTATATAGATTCTTTTACACACCTGGATGTTACTTCTTCTTCTCTGGATTTATACTCCTTGAGATAGGATTCCATTTTGATTTTATATTATTGGGATTTTTCCAAAAATTAAATGAAAAATTCCCAAATTACTTAGAGCACCAACAATGATCTATAAATCTTGATTTCGTTCTATCTTTTGTACTGGATTGTTGGGTCTTCTTCTAGAATTTTTGTTCTCTCTATGGGGAACCAAATTCTTAAATCTCTTTGATATCCACAATATTCATGGTGTTAGGTTTCTTATCATCATTATTCATCCATAAATATTCAGATATTTGTTTTTCTAACTGCACTATTCATGATAATAGGTTTTAAAACATTAGTAAAAAATGGTATGGATTGTATCTTATTATTCATAGATTATTATGACATATAATATATTTATGTCAGGATCGTCTGATCACATGTTAGAGGTATTTAAACGTTAGAACCCTCCAAAAAATGTTGACTAATAATTGAAACAATATCCTTATTTTTGAAGTGTAAATATGTGTACTCTCAAGATTTGACAACTGAGCTACAAATTCTAGACATTTCATATTGCGGATCACTTTCTGATCTCCAGTCATAATCAGTTTCTCTTCACAAGAATTCATCAATATTTCTACATTATCTTCAGTATCTTAACTTTGGTGAATATGATGTTAGTTAAACTTATTTTCACTATACCATTAATAATATTTTCATGAAATAATAATCTCTCACAAACTCAGATTCTTCTGTTCTTGAATTTTTATCTCAATACATGCATGGTGCATGTTCATTTCCAATCACAACTTTATCATTATCATTTTGTGGATTTTTTGAGTTTAAATTTTAGGCATGAGAGTTTATCTTTATAAAATCATATGACGAATGTAATGTGTAACACCCCGAGATTTTATGAAAAATATTCTTTTAATTTTATTAATGTCTTGTGCTACACCAAGATTACCTTGCGCTATACGCAACACTGTATTAGCTTGCAGTATACGCAACACTATCCTTGGATCGTGTTACACACAATTTTGATAATTGTTATTCTACGCAACATTGAGTATATATATATAAATATATTCAATGTATAAATGAAATATGGTTCGATTATGTTATAGGAAACAACGAAGGATTCTTACGCAACATGCATCCCTGACTTGGATTTCATTACACGCAATCGCGACCTTCATCGATAGTGTGTGTTGTACGCAATACTAGGTTTTACTAAACAATGACATATTATTATAATACTATTATGAAAAAGCCGTTATGAATATTGTTAACTAAAATTTTAATTTTATAACATTGTTATTCATTTTACACATTTCTAGAACATGGTATAAGAACAAAATAATTTTTTCGGGTAAAATAAGTATTTTTCAAAAAATGCAGTTTTGCCGCCTTTTGATGGGGCACCCACATTAAATCAAGTTTTTGACATGTTTATAAGTTCAATTTGACAAAATAAAATTCTTCTTTTGAATCAGTATATAAAAATTTACATTAGATAATGTTTTGATATTTTTCCAATAACTTTCATCTTTTAATGAATAGTAAAAACACGCTATATTTTAATTAAAAACAACTTTTTTCATCGTAATATCATATGTGGTTAAATTATAATATTGAATGGTTTTAAAGTATAAATAGAATATATTTTTACCATTTAATATAATGTATGTCATTAGCATTGATTTTACCTTGAATTCGTACGTTAAATCAATTCAATATTTTGCAATGTTTTAAAGAAAAACCTGTTTTCTTTCGACAACGGGATTAATTTTAATTTAATTTCTGCAACTTTTGTGTATTGAATATGGAAAAATGGATTCCATAATTGGAATCAGTGGATCCAAATTATGGTAATAAGCTAATTTTTATTTTTGGGAATTATGAATAGTAAGTACGGTAAATTTTATTTACCATAGTTAAAGGTAAATCGGGTAATTAAGGGTAAATATAATATTTTAAAATTACCCTAAAAAATGTGAAAATCTTATTGGATGACTAAAAGTAGACCCATATCACCTAAGGGTCTGATTATATTTATTTAATTAAATCTTTTCAATGAAAATAATTTAATTATTATTAAAACCAAAGAATGTGACAACATGTTACTTTCTTAAATCTTATAAGTATAATAATTTTAATCTAGTGATAAACTTCATGAATCTTCGAACATGAATAGTCTAAAGAAATATAATACAATTATCTATATCATAGAAATTTATTTAGAATTTTTAGGGATTAAATAATTATCATTTGTTATGACACAAAGTTGATGTAGTAATTGTCATATTAATTAAATATTGACGTAATTGATGTTATAAATGCCCAAATAAATGTAATTTGAGACTTTTTATGACTTACACTAATTTTATAGGTTAATATGACATGTTATTGTTGATTTAAGTAACTTGGTTCGAACTTATCATTCTGTTATGAATTTCATAAAAATCATGTACCAAATAGTGTCAAAATTGACATAAATTAGTTTTTAAAACAAATATTATATTATTAATTGTTATATTATTCCTAAAAATCTAAGGCTCGGCCAAATGACTTAGATAATATTATATATATTAATAATAAACAACTTTGGGTTCGTTTTTCTTGATATAGTAAGTTTATTAACCATATAGTGTAAGAAATCAAAATGACACGGTAAATGTTAAATTATTTAACTTAGAGTTAAATCTAATTGATAAGGTTAAAATAATAACCTAAATTGTATAAATCCTATTGGATGAGAGGCTTTCGACCAATTCCCACTTTATCTTCGAAATAAGACCCTTTGGAACCATTATAAACCGAATTTGTCCTTAATATAAAATAATATTTTGAGATTTTCTTAAGGTGCCCCTCTCCTCCCTTATAAAAGGGCACCACTTCCCTCTCCTGCTCACACCGATTTGAGAATTCATGCTCATCCAAACCCTGCAAAAATCTCTTATCCACTTCCTTAGTATCATCCTAGAGGTCATGGTCTTCTTTAAAGGCCATCCTTAGTTCTTTAAGTGGAGGTTAAGATAAGGCGCGTCAAAAAGAGGTAATATCCATTACCGATCTTTTTCAATTTATTTCTTCTTCAACTTCTTCTTATTTAGTTTTTTAATGATAAAGTAATAACATAAGTATTTCTTATATACTTATATGTAATTATAAATATGAAATAACTCTAATTAACCTTCTATCCATCCTACGGAAAAAGGAAATCACTGTGTGTGCGTACGTACGGAATACCGTCTCCACGCCGTGGTGTAATCTATTTTCCGCCACCACCTTAATTGGATGGGTATAATGGTGTAATGAGTAACTATATATGATTATTATAATGTGATATTGATACTGAAATATTATACATACACTTAAACACAAGTTCACGATCATGAGAACGATGTCATCGCTCGTCCGTATGTACGGACTACCGTCTCCACGACGCGATGAGATTCATTCTCCACATTAACCATTCGTGAATGATTATAAAGTATATATAATAAATAATAATGAAATATATGAAATTTTATATCTACTGGATTTATGTATATATATATATGTATGTCATCTACTTACTTCCATTCAAGACAATAAGGAAAGGAAAACATCATTCATGCGTACGTACGGACTACCATCTCCATGAACGGTGTGTTTCATTTCATTTATATATATATTATATATATATACTGAATATATATGATATATAAATCAAGTTTTATATTCTGGAAGTAAGTAAATCATGATATAAGTAATAATAATTTCAAGAACAACAAGTCCAAACACCTACGATAAATGAATCGATTTTACCCAAAACGCTTCTTTAACATGGAATTTACAAAAGAACGGGTAATATAAAGTCATAAGTGAACCATATATGATATCATAACAATGAATATGATTCTTTAATAAGTTAATGACATTATTTAAATCATTATAAAGGACGTTCGGATACGTACAAAGCATATCGGACATAAGGTAAGGGAAATATCACAATCTCATTTTTATCCGAGTTTGTTTTTACTTTGGTATTTACTGGGGTGTATTTTATCATCCACATCCAGGTTTCCTCAATATGTAATATTATTTCCATATACCTACAATTTTTTAAATCCAAATTTACCCTTCGGTGAGTTTTTAGTAAAAGATATGAAAGGAATATTTTGTCGCTTTTCGTACGAGGTACTTTTTGACTTTTCCGACAAAAGTACGAGAAGAATGTTTTTTTAACTAATACGGAATGAATGGATTTTTAAAAAATTATTTCCAAGAAGATTCCTTTACATGTTTTCAAGTTTATTTTTAATCAACTTCTTTTAGTTTATAATTGTACGACATTTTAAGAAAGGAAAAGTGTTTTTGAAGCATAAAGGATATTTTCCTCAAGAATGGAGTTCAAGTGTTTTATCAAAATTATTTCAATCTAAGATAATAAAGGGTTCTGTTTTTATCCCGATTATTACATTGATTTGATTATTTTATGATGGAATTATATTTTTTTGAATTCCTTTATCTTATATGAATTGTTTTATGATGTCACGATGTTTAAGATTCCCATTTTTATTACATGGGTTATGAAATGATATATGATTTATGATTTTGTGGCACACATAAGAATGGTATCATTATGAGATGGGTGGTACATATATCTACCTCCAATGCATTGGGTAACGATTTTATATCTCATGATATAGACATGGCTGGAACGGTAGGTTATACCGGTTCAGTGAAATAGGATTGAAACGAGGAGTGAACTCGGTTCAGAAATGGACTTTTTCCACTAAGATAGTCTTGGAAAAGAGTCATGACTAACAAGAAATGATTCTCTATGATTATGTGGGTATGACACAAAGTTTAATGTTTTATGTTATGATTATTGAGATTACATTTCACTACTATGATTTATCCCATGTTATGAAATTATGATCTCTTTTGCAGGTTAAGATTTCCAAAAGATATGTTCTTATGAATATGATGTCATTGATATTTCTTTTATTTACCCTTACTGAGCATTTCAGCTCACCCTTTTTATGTTTTATTTTCCCCAGGATATAAAGAAAGGTTTTAGTTAAAAAAAGGAAGATCTTTATGGGAGATGTTGAAGATCTTTCTCCACAATTAGAATATTATATTCCGAGTTTCCAAAGACACTAAACTATTACGGTCCTTGTGTGTGTGTTTTTGTTATGTAATAAGTATTCCACAAAAGTAATGTAATGTCCTTGTATGTTAAGATTTGGGTCTCTACAGTTGGTATCAGAAAAAGGTTTAGTCAACCTTTGAAAACTAGGATGTGAGAACGTTAGTGAGATCCCTAGAGATATTTCTAAGGTGTGTCTAGGGATGTCCCTAAGGATATGTATACGTATAGGATATAGTCCTAGAAATATGTTAACGATATTAGAATTTAACATAATATGTTATATATTGAAGTTACTCCCCCTTTATTATGATTTTTCCCTCTAACACTATTCTATTTGGGTTTTAGAAAATGGCTGGAAACAAGATGATTCATGATAATGGAGGATATTATTGAAAATGGAATGATATTCCTCATGAGAAACCAAATGAAATGGGATTTGGAAGTACAACCATCATTATTATGCCGAATCAGCAATCTCATAATATGATCAATAAACTCTAATTTGGAAATTTTTCTGACTTGGCTAATAAATGAAAGATGGAGTTTCATGATGATCATAGAGGAAAGAAAGTTCAATTTCCCCTATGTAAATCATGTGGGAAGAGGCATCAAGGAGAATGTTTCAAAGGAACTGGAAGATGCTTTGGGTGTGGAAAAGAAGGACACAAATCCAGTAAGTGCAAAGGAAAAGGTTCAGTTAACACCAGGGATGAGGATAATGGTATTGCTACGACATCAACAACGGGTAAATGTTTTAAATGTGGAATGTACGAGCATTATGAAAACCAATTCCCTAAGGTAAAGTCTCATGAAGAGAATCAGCATGGTCGTATGGGTTGTATTTATGTTGATGATGATGAAGAGACTACAAATGATATGTGAGATGAAAGAATTGTTGAAGCACGGTCAATGGTTTAAGAATGTAGTGGAATGATTACATTTTATCATGTGTAATGTTGTATAAGTAATCTCATGGTACTATGGAATAAAGAGACATCTAAGGATTGTTACACTATTTTCTTTCCTTGAGTTTTGAAAGTGTATGATTAATGGTACCAGTATCCTTGAAAGATTATTCAGATATTTTTGGAATGTAGATGATATGCGCATAATGAAGGGATAAGGAGAAAATTAAATGTTTGATAGTATTCATGAGCTCATGACTGACATAAGGAAATAGTTATATCATGCTTTGAGTATATAGAATTTTGGGTTTTTGGTATGTGGAATGCGTTAACTTTTGACAGTACTCATGTTTTTACTAAGATTCAATGGGTATTAATTTTTCAAGAGATTACATGATTATGGTATTCACATGACTGGAATGTGACGAACAAGATATATGAGGGATAAATGATGGCATTCATGTGATCATTTTCTCTATACTATGATCTTGTACCGAAGTATTTTGGAAAAGCCTAAAGATTGGAATGGATTATGTTGGACATAAGTTAGTATTGTTTAAGGATAGAATCTTTTTTCGATATTATTGATGGGATGATAAATTAATTTAGTTTTAGAAAAAGGACAACCTGCAGGACGGGCGACAACCCATCGTGTCGGACAAGGCTGTGGGAATCGAACCCACAACCGAAGTATGATTGGCCTTTATCACCTACCACTGGCCTACAGGAAGTCCCTGGTTAGTATAAACTAGTTTTATTTTATTAGGCAGCATGATATATGAAGTATAAGCTCATTTTTAGAACCATATACGATTAATCTAACCATAATATGGACTTATAACTTTTTCTAACCTTTTGTTTGAAAGAGATGGAATGACCCATCATTCTATCACATGATCTGCTAACACATCACGAATAAAAAATTCAACTTCATTTCTTTAAGGGATGAAGTGGAAATTGTTCAATTCACGAACAACAGTGAGATTGTACCAAAATCATGCAAATATTTCTTTTAATTCATCAACTTTAGGGAAATGATCTTGAAAACCAAAAATTTTGTCCTAGTTACCTTATATCTGATTAATCAGATGGTACCTTAGATCATCACAAATCAATAGCTTTGTGATTGTAGGCTTTTTCATAGCCATGTTCTCTACCACTCTCAATAAGAACTTGATGGTTATATTTTTCATCCATATCCATATTTTCACCTATGTTCTCATACCCCGTGATGAGTTAATTTGGGTAACCGTTACATTTCATACTTTATTTTTTAAAAGCCATGTTTTGGTATTCCTTTTTACGATGTGGGATTCTATTAAACAAACTTTCGAGTAGTAAACCATTTATAACCCCGACGAATTTCGAGGGAGAAATTCATTTTAAGGGGGGTAGAATGTAACACCCCGAGATTTTATGAAAAATATTCTTTTAATTTTATTAATGTCTTGTGCTACAACAAGATTACCTTGCGATAAACGCAACACCGTATTAGCTTGCAGTATACGCAACACTATTATTGGATCGTGTTACACACAATTTTGATAATAGTTATTCTACACAACATTGAGTATATATATATATATATATTCAATGTATAAATGAAATATGGTTTGATTCTATTATACGAAACAACGAAGGATTCTTGCGCAACACGCAACCCTGACTTGGCTTGCATTATACGCAATCGCGACCTTCCTCGATAGTGTGTGTTGTACGCAATAATGGGTTTTACTAAACAACGATATATTATTATAATATTGTTATGAAGTAGCCGTTATGAATATTGTTAACTAAAATTTTAATTTTATAACATTATTATTCATCTTACACATTTCTAGAACATGGTATAAGAACAAAATAAATTTTTCGGTTAAAATAAGTATTTTTCAAAAAATGCAGTTTTGTCGCCTTTTGATGGCGCACCCACTTTAAATCTAGTTTTGACATGTTTATAAGTTCAATTTAACAAAATAAAATTCTTCTTTTGAATCAGGATATAAAAATTTACAGTAGATAAAGTATTGATACTTTTCTGATAACTTTCATATTTCAATGAATAGAAAAAACACACTATATTTTAATTAAAAACAACTTTTTTCATCGTAATATCTTATGTGGTTAAATTCTAATATTGTATTGTTTTAAAGAATAAATAGAATATATTTTTACCATTTAATATAATGTATGTCATTAGCATTGATTTTACCTTGAATTCGTAGGTTAAATCAATTCAATCTTTTGCAATGTTTTAAAGAAAAACATTTTTTCTTTCGACAATGGGATTAATTTTAATTTAATTTCTGCAAATTTTGTGTATTGAATTTGGAAAAATGGATTCCATATTTGGAATCAGTGGATACAAATTATTTTAATAAGCTAATTTTTATTTTTGGGAATTATGAATAGTAACTACGGTAAATTTTATTTACCATAGTTAAAGGTAAATCGTTTAATTAAGGGTAAATATAATATTTTAAAATTACCATAACAAATGTCAAAATCCTATTGGATGACTAAAATTCGACCCATATCACCTAAGGGTCGGATTAGATTCATTTAATTAAATATTTTCAATGAAAATAATTTAATTATTATTAAAACCAAAGAATGTGACAACATGTTACTTTTTAAAATCTTATAAGTATAATAATTTTAATCTAGTGATAAACTACATGAAACATCAAACATGAATAGTCTCAAGAAATATAATACAATTATCTACATCATAAGAATTTATTTAGAAATTTTAGGGATTAAATAATTATCATTTATTATGACACAATGATGATGTAGTAATTGTCTTATTAATGAAACATTGACGTAATTGATGTTATAAATGCCCAAATAAATTTATTTTGAGACCTTTTATGACTTAAAATAATTTTATAGGTTACTATGACATGTTATTGTTGATTTAAGTAACCTGGTGCGAACTTATCATTCTGTTATGAATTTCATAAAAATCATGTACCAAATAGTGTCAAAATTGACATAAATTAGTTTTTAAACAAATATTATATTATTAATTGTTATATTATTCCTAAAAATCTATGTCTCGGCCAAATGACTTAGATAATATTATATATATTAATAATAAACAACTTTGGGTTCGTTTTTCTTGATATAGTAAGTTTATTAACCATATTGTGTAAGAAAACAAAAAGACACGGTAAAGGTTAAATTATTTAACTTAGAGTTAAATCTAATTGATAAGGTTAAAATAATAAACTAAACTTGTATAAATTCTATTGGATGAGAGGATTTCGAACAATCCCAACTTTATATTCGAAATAAGACCATTTGGAACCATTATAAACCGAATTTTACTTTAATATAAAATAATATTTTGAGATTTTCCTAAGGTGCCCCTCTCCTCCCTTATAAAAGGGCACCTCCTCCCTCTCCTCCCCACACCAATTTGAGCATTCAAGCTCGGGGAAAACCTGCCAAAATCTCATCTCCACTTCCCTAGTATCATCCTAGAGGTCCTGGTCTTCTTCAAAGACCATCCTTAGTTCTTTAAGTAGAGGTTAAGAAAAGGCGCGTCAAAAAGAGGTAATATCCATTACCGATCTTTTTCAATTTCTTTCTTCTTCAACTTCTTCTTATTTTGTTTTTTCATGATAAAGTAATAAAATAAGTATTTATTATATTCTGATATGTTATTATAAATATGAAACAACTCTAATTAACTTTCTATCCATCCTACGGAAAAAGGAAATCACCGCGCGTGCGTACGTACGGAATACTGTCTCCACGCCGTGGCGTAATCTATTTTCCGCCACAACCTTAATTGGATGGGTATAATTGTGTAATGAGTAACTATATATGATTATTATAAAGTGATATTGATACTGAAATAGTATACATACACTTCAACACAAGTTCACGATCATGAGAACGATGTCATCGCTCGTGCGTACGTACGGACTACCGTCTCCACGACGCGATGAGATTCATTCTCCACATTAACCATTCGTGAATGATTATAAAGTATATATAATAAATAATAATGAAATATATGACATGTTAAATCTACTGGATTTAGGTATATATATATATATGTATGTCATCTACTTACTTCCATTCAAGACAATAAGGAAAGGAAAACAGCATTCATGCGTACGTACGGACTACCGTCTCCATGAATGGTGTGTTTCGTTTCATTTATCTATCTATTATATATATATATATACTGAATATATATGATATATAAATCATGTTTTATATTCTGTAAGTAAGTAAATCATGATATAAGTAATAATAATATCAAGAACAACAAGTCCAAACACCTACGATAAATGAAACGATTTTACCCAAAACACTTCTTTAACATGGAATTTACAAAAGAACGGGTAATATAAAGTCATAAGTGAACCATATATGATATCATAACAATGAATATAATTTTTTAATAAGTTAATGAAATTATTTAAATCATTATACAGGAGGTTCGGATACGTACAAAGCATATCGGACATAAGGTAAGGGAAATATCACAATCTCATTTTTATCCGAGATTGTTTTTACTTTGGTATTTACTGGGGTGTATTTTATCATCCACATCCATGTTTCCTCAATATGTAATATTATTTCCATCCACCTACAATTGTTTAAATCCAAATTTACCCTTAGGTGAGTTTTTAGTAAAAGCTATGAAAGAAATATTTTGTCGCTTTTCGTACGAGGTGCTTTTTGACTTTTCCGACAAAAGTACGATAAGAATGTTTTTTTAACTTATATGGCATGAATGGATTTTTAAAACATTATTTCCAAGAAGCTTACTTTACAAGTTTTAATGTTTATTTTTAATAAACTTCATTTAGTTTATAATTTTACGGCATGTTAAGAAAGGAAAAGTGTTTTTGAAGAAGAAAGGATATTTTCTTCAAGAATGGAGTTCAAGTGTTTTATCAAAATTATTTTCCATCTAAGATAATAAAGGGTTCTGTTTTTATCCATATTATTACATTGATTTTATTATGTTATGATGGAATTATATTTTTATGAATTCCTTTATCTTATATGAATTGTTTTATGATGTCACGATGTTTAAGATTCCCATTTTTATTACATGGGTTATGAAATGATGTATGATTTATGATTTTGTGGCACTCATAAGAATGGTATAATTATGAGATAGGTGGGACCTATATATACCTCCAATGCATTGGGTAATGATTTTATATCTCATGAGATAGACACGGCTGGAACGGTAGGTTATACCGGTTCAGTGAAATAGGACTGAAACGAGGAGTGAACTCGGTTCAGAAATGGACTTTGTCCACTAATATAGTCTTGGCAAAGAGTCTTGACTAACAAGAAATGACTCTCTATGATTATGTGTGTATGCCAAAAAGTTTCATGTTTTACGTTATGATTATTGGGATTACATTTCACTACTATTATTTATCCCATGTTATGAAATTATGATCTCTTTTGCAGGTTAAGATTTCCAAAAGATATGTTCTTATGAATATGATGTGTTTGATATTTCATTTGTTTACCCTTACTGAGAATTTGATCTCACCCTTTTTATGTTTTATTTTCCCCAGGATATAAATAAAGGTTTTAGGTAAAAAAAGGAATATATTTATGGGAGATGATGAAGATCTTTCACCACAATTAGAAGATTATATTCCGAGTTTCCTAAGAAACTAAACTATTACGGTCCTTGTGTGTGTGTTTTTGTTATGTAATAAGTATTCCGCAAAAGTAATGTAATGTCATTGAATGTTAAGCTTCAGGTCTCTACATAATTACCTAACCCCTGTTACCCAGAGTCGGTGCATTATTACATAACATTGGCATGATCACAAGAAAGATCAAATCTCGAAAGACCGATGGGTTTAGTAGCCTTGGAAGCACTAGATATATTCATAAGTATTAAATTACATCATAAAAATAAAAACTTCAAAAACAACATATTGTCTCCATAATCCACACTATTATCCCCTCATAATATCCCTGCATGACATTCATAATTTACTTCATCACATCCTGGGAAAAATAAAACATAGAAAAGGGGTGAGCTCAAATGCCCAGTAAGGATAACAATATAGCAGAAACATTCATAAATAAGAATAAACATTCAAGGTAGTGTATAACTAAAACAAATGCCTTTTACACTTGAACATCAACATAGTATGGAAAAAAATGAAATAATTCCATTTACATAATCACATGGATATTCTACTAATAGAATAATCACATTCAATATCAATAACCACTTTCATAATGATGGAATGCATAATGCCAGACTATCATAACCACATAGACAAGGCCTCGTGCCAATAATACAAATAATATTTCCCCAAGGCCATGTCCCAAGACACTTGTTTGACTCATGAGACCTACCGATGCATCGAGAAGCTATAGTGGGCTCCACCTGTCACATATTAAGTCTAATGCATTCCCATATGAAAAGGTTTATGCATAACATAAACATTCATATTAAAACTAGCATACGATATGTAAATACTTCATCCATAAACCATGAATGGTATAAAAATAACATATCCACAATCAAACATATCACAAAACGTTCAATATAATATAAATGTTTTGTATCATAATAAATCCACTTCAAATAAGTGTAAAATCCATCAAAGGATGTTGACATAGATGAAATCAAAAATCTTTTTAGAGAAACATATCTTTATATTTGGAAATCATTTTTGAGTCATATATTTATAAAATAAAACATTTTCTTTGAAAATATTCTTATAATCTGGTAAGGGAAGCTTCAACAATTTTATAACAGTGTAAAATAGCCACACTCCCCGTATAAGTTAAAAAAACATTCTTACCTTAATTCTGTCGAAAAGGTTAAAAAGTACATTGTTTGGAAAATGACGGAAATATTCCTTTATAAAACTCTTATAAAAAGTCAAAAAAGGGTATAAATGACTTAACCGATATTCTTTTAAATAGTAAAAATGTTTTGAAAAACGTTTTTCAAAAACATGAATGTGGATGATAAAGAAATCCCAGTAGATTATTACGTATAAACAACCTCGGATAATGAATAGATTGTGAAATAAACCTTACCTTGTACTTTTCCTTGGTTGGGGTAGGTTAACCTCCTGTATAATTGTGAAATAATTGTTATTAAATTATTCAAAAATCATATACATTAATATGATATCATATATGATCTTTTAACATTGCTTTGGTAATAATATCTTAGAATTATCGTCGTTTCGGGTGTTAACTTACTCATTTTCTTTGATATGTTTTGTTACGTAAGACATGTTTGTTATGGATAGGATGTATCTTATTCATATCCAGAATTATATCAAGTCCTTAAAAATTATTTTTAAATCATCAAATGATAATTATTCTTGAATAGATACAATGGAGAATGAATCTCATCGCGTTCGTGGAGACGGTAGTCCGTACGTACGCATGAGCGACAATATCATTATTTTGATATTAAAATAATATATATAATTGGAAGGTATAGAATATATACAGAATCATTATCATGTTATATTTATTACTTACATGAGTTACACATCATTATTATACCCATCCAAATAATAATTTATTGAATAACAATTACACCACGGCGTGGAGATGGTAAGCCGTACATATGCATGCATGGTGACATGTTATTCAAAGGATGGATAGAATACTGAATATGTTTGTACCTATAAGGACCTAGCCTTAAACCTTACATAATATTGAGTTATTACAAGATTACACATTGAAGATCTTTTCAGGTTTAGAGTTTTAGAGAATTAGATCATAAAACTTGCATTACATTCCACATTTAAACAAAGTGGTTACATAATGGATAGTATTCATTTTTTTCCATCAATGGAAAAATATTTAAAAAGAAAGCATGGATTCTTTCTTGACACATCCTTGACACTATCATCACATCATGTACCTTTCCCTTGACCTGTGAAAAAAACATTTCAAAAACTTGTGATGAGCATAAAAAAGCTCAGTAAGAGTTATAAAAATATGGAAAGGAAACATGAGTTCATATATACATTAGAATTAAATCATACTTTACCCATAAAACATAGGCAAATCAAATCATGAATAAATCATAGAAATCATAAGACATAAAAGGTATCTTGAGGCATTCATAACATTCTTACATAGGGAGTAACCCTCTTGGTTACGTTTGGAATACCCACCATAGTATATTCCCTAAATTTCTTCAGAGAAACCTTAACGTTTCACTCCTTCGCGTTACCCAATGCATTTTAGAGCTATATCAGGCGCACCCGCCCTTAGTTTATCCCGGAACCACCCATTTTCATAACTATTCCCAATAACCATAACATAAACGTATCACATAAAACATGCATAAAGAAAACAAAACATTTATACATTTCAATCACAATATAACATTTTAGGATATTGAAATAATGAATCCATTCAAAAAGAAACCATTTCCAAAACCATTTAAATCATTTAATAAAGATATTTTTTAATAAAAGTGTCCCATACCACCTTGAAGCTTTTTAAAATTTTAAACCATTAATATCCATATAAATAAATCCTTAAAACAACTTTGAAAACATGTATATTAATAAGAAAAAATAATTAAAACATTTAAAGCGATATTTTTGTTAAAGGGGTTCTACCAAAATTAGAGACACTTGAATACAATAATTGAGCAATAACATTTAGTCAGAACTTTATAATATCATGAGAATAAATGGATTCATGATATAATATTCCAAAGGACAGTTTATACACCATATAAGAGTGAATTGGTGAATAAAAACAATGAAGTCTCAGTAGAAATGTCAAATGTGATGAATTCCATTATGAAGAAGGTATCCTTAAATAAAGGATAATTCAATCTCAAAATTATGTGTGACAAATATAAATACAAACAATATAAGTGGATATAAAGTGTAAAACAATAAAAGTTCATTCACACATATTCAAAAGATGACATATTCAATAACTACATGTTGAACCCAAAGAAATCGAAATTGGGTTAAAATGTTCCCTTGGTAAAATTTGACAGCCTAACAGCATCACTTCAAAATTCAGAAAATTAGTTGATGTGAGATAAAAAGGGAATCTCATCACTTTGACATAAAATTTACATCAATAAGGATATAAAAGAACATATACCAACATAATAGTATGTGAATTAAAAGACATAACAAAAGAAGTCTTTTAAGAAGGGGAGGGTGAAAGGTCCCCTTACCGAGTTGGGTAACTTTTGAAACGTATACCCCACAGAAGAAGGGTCATACAATGATGATGTGAATACCCATAAATGAAATTATACTACCCAAAGTGTACAATAATGGGCAGTAAATACACCACTCAAAGGAAATTGTGGCAATTGTATCATAAGTCTCACATGAATAAAAGTGAGATGAAAAATCCCTTACGAAAACTCAGCATCCTAACGGCGCCACTTAAAACTTCCAAAATGGATTGATGAGAGGAAATAGGGTATATCATCACATTACCATAAAGGAGAGTACTTAAAAAGAAAGAGAGAGGTTATATCTCTTACGAAAATTCGGCAGCCTAACGGCGCCACTCAAAACATCCAAAATGGATTGATGAGAGCTAATAGGATCTCTTATCATTTGAACATAAAAATTACAGTATTATTAATATAAAATAACATCCGAATAACAAGGAAGATGAGCTTTAAAAGGAATGACATAAAAGATTGTACTTAAAATGAAAGAGAGGAGTATGATCCCTTACCTCGGGTCCGACTTGACTCGATCATTCTTTAATCTCATGAATAATAAACTTGAGTTAATTTCTACTTCCTTAAGAACATTTTTCAAGTTAATTATTCCTTTTATATCACTTATTACCATGTCATAAACATTATGTAATCATTTAAGTTAAAAATATTTGTTTTGTCAATATTTGGTTCTTAAGTCGAAAGTGGACTTTTTACAATTACATGTTGTTCGTGTGGCCAAATGTTCATTATATCCAGAATTGTATCCATGATTTAGATATCATATATATAATATATATCCAGTATATTTATGCATTCATAATATTACATAACATTTAGAGTTAAGAAATTAAATGTACCATTCATGGAGACGGTAAGCCGTACGTACGCATGAACGCTACTTCCATTTCTATTTCATCTTTAATGGATTTAAAACATAATGATACATAACAGTATTTTAATTCCAGTATGGTATCATATATAATATTATTAAATATATCCTTTATACGTACCATATATGGTATTAACAAATAAAATCACTATGAGGGGACGGTAGTCCGCACTTCCTTAAATGAAGATATCGTGTTTACCCATAATGGAAACCATAAAGGTATGACATAAATGAAAAATACAGAAACTTAAGTAAAAAATAAACATATTAGATATAATATATAAATATAGTGTCATCTTAATGGACACCATTGAAGGTGTTAGACGAATGTTGAACAATCATCGTTTAGGGAGGCAGAAATTCGCCATCCACGGAAACAGTATGTTCTTTAACCATTATATGTAGGTGTGTGTAAGTGTAGCTCGAATAATTCTTAAAAAAACATCCTAATATATTTAATATACTGTATTTGTTACAAAAGAAATGAATAAAAAGAGTTTAGGGGGTTGGAGAAGTAAAATAAAACAAAAGGACTCATGTGAAGACATTACCTTAAAATCGAGTAACTTCCTTTGATTTGAGCTCAAAGGATTCCTTGGAAAGGATTCTTCCAAAAGTGAGGATTCAAGGAGTTAGAGATGGATGTGTATAGACAAAATGGGAAGGGGTTGGCCGAGCTAAAGGCTTTGGAAGTGTGGGTAAGGAGGTACAGGTGGGGGCCTTTTATAAGAGGAGACGAGGGGCACTCTTGGAAAGGTATAAAATGTAACATTATTTCCAAATGAGTTTCGGATTTTAATGGTCCCACATTGATGTGCTTCGAGGATATGGTGATAAGGGTTCGAAATCCACCCATAAAATAGGTTTTGGACATGTGTAAGGCTTTGATTTTACATTATCTTTCCATTTTATTTAAATCGTTATATAATGAGGTCATCACTGCATCATCATGATGTCATAAATAATTTAATTTATTTAATGTCTAAAAATTATAAAACAAATATTATGATTTGGTAAATCTTTTTAGCTTTCCAATTAATATTTATAGTCCAAATGATCATTTATGTAGACAAAATTAAAAATCTTTTACATAGGTGATATATTCTTTGTCACATTTAACATTTTTTAAAAATAAATAGATAAAAAGTAACTTTCTCACAAAAGTGATTCCATGGGCCCACCAATTTTTGCACTAGGCATCCCATGGTCGTCCATGAGACAACCTGTAGCCATAGGACACATGTTTTGGTGATTTTTTATTATTATGATATTTTCTTATTATCTTTAACTACCCGATTACTCATTAATCAAAATAATTAAAGATAATTACCGTCGTTACTATTCATAATGTCCAAAAACAAAAGAGTCTTAATTACATAATTTGATCCTTTTGATTCCAAATATGTAATTCATTTTACCAAATTCTAAACACATAAATTGAAATTATTAATTTAAAAAAAAACTTCCCATTGTCAAAACAAATAGCGGGTTTTTTAGAAACAATATTTATGAAAAGTTTGGCACTTATTTATGCCTAATTCCAAAGTGAAATTAATCCCAATGACCATCATTGAATTACATGGTAAAAATATATTCTAATTAAACCATGAAATAAATTAAAAAGATAATATAACCATATAATTAAATTATATGAAAAATCATTTTTGATGTAAAATGCAGTATTTTTCACTATTCATTGAAAAATGAACATTATCAGAAAAATACAAAAATTAACCCAAGGTAAATTTAAATGACCCAATCATAAATATATGTTAATTTTTAAAAATATAGCTTATAAAATTTTCAAAAAGTGGATTTAAAAGGGGTTCGCCATCAAAAGGCGGTTAATCGGCCTTTTAAAGAATATTAGAATGTTTTTGCTTAAAAACTTGATTCATTTGAATTTTTAATCCTCTAAAATTTATTGTAAAGAGTAAAAATATTTTACAAACATAAATAATTATTTTGTAGTTATTTCTGTTCATTCCTGCCATTACAACGGCTAGGCGTTAACTACCATTTCAAATAATATTATTTTATTATTAGAGTGCAACAGAAGATTCCCAAGAAACTCGTTGTTGTGTGTTGGGTACGCCATCGAGCATACCATCCCCTTTAAAGTAATATTAATATTTTATTCAAAAATATGGATAAATATAAGGATGTCATATTCTTTATTTACCTGGGGTGTTACATCTTTCCCCCCTTTTGGGAATTGCGTCCTCAGAATTTTAAAATTGGGCTTGGAAACATCCTTGAAAGTCCCAGATCAGAACAAGAGTCGGTAAAACAATCACTTTAAAATAAAGAAAGATAAGTACAAAGGTCACCTGAGTTAACCGATACTAGGATTCCAAGTATGAAAATATGGACATGGAGGAAAAAAACAAAGGGTCATGTTCTGATGGAGAGTGATAGAAAACATGTTTAGGAGAAATTTAACCACAAGAAAATCACAAACTTGTGATGGGTTAAACGGTATTCGATTCCCTAGTAGGAAAAGTTAATAGAAAATATTTTTGTTTAAAGTTTATTTTTATTGAGGAATTTATTCATAAGTAAACATAATCACTTATCATGTTGACTTTCAAATTTTATTAGATTCCTTAAACAAACTCATATTTTCTCCAAAAGACGAGTATTTAGGAAGACTTTTTCACATTAAGAATACTATAATCAACTTCTAGAGAATCACCTAATCCAAAAAAGAGAACTATATACTTCCCATGTCTTTATACTTTAACCAAAACCAAAACCAAAAAGGTTAGTACAAGATCAGATAATCCAGAAAAGGATAACCCTTTATAAAAATAAAATCTATGCTTAATCTCCAAAATTTGTCCAACAAAACCCAAAGTTCAATGAGGACCATTTGATAAACATTTTGTCCATAAAATTCTTCAAAGTAAACCAAAATATGGTTGAATCCCAAATATTTGAAGGATTTAGTCACATAGTCTTCCATGTTAAATTGTAACATTTATCTCCAAACAACATCAGATGCTCTTAAAGTCTCGTATTGAAAAGTAATTAACCTAATCACATATCCTCCATGATAGGTTAATAATTTCCATAGATATCCCAAAATAAGATCATTCTAGATTCATAAGTTCATATAACTAAAAATAATTAGTTAAACTAACCAGGGACTTCACGTAGTCCAGTGGTAGGCGATAAATACTAGTTGCACTTTGGTTGTGGGTTCGATTCCCGCAGCTTTGTCCGACGCGACGGGTTGTCACACGGTCTGCGTGTTGTCCTTCTTCTAAAACTATATAATTCTCAAATCATTCCCCAAAAAGAGATAAAATCATCAAAAATAACCATTACATAATTTAACCTCAATTTTATCTCATGCCTTTCACTTCCATCATAACATATAGTAACCCATAATTACCTCAAAAGTAAGGATCATATAAACCCAAATGGTTCATTATAACTATGTCCACAAAAGAATAGATAATTATTCCTTGAATAAAATTTTCATATGTTAAACATCAGGGTTGCACATACGATTAAAAGTATTCTAATGTTATCTTATCATCAAAAGAGACTTAATACTCTTAAGAATTTCACCATAACTCTTGAAGCCCTTATATGTTGACTTCTTACTCACTCAACATTCTTCATGATCCATTAACCATTCCTTTCCAACTTATTCTGAAATACTTATTTCCTACAAACAAAATCATGAATCATATCCTAATATTCTAGAATAGGAAAACAAAAGTTATGAAATAATCCATCCCTTTGATTGGTCATTGTCAGCTTCTTCATCCTCAATCAGAATGGCATTAGGTATTGGTGAACAAATATTTGTACGATCTTGGTGATCCCATTCACGAAACTTCTTCATAGGACATGTGTCTGCATAATGACCATGAACCCCACATTTAAAACATTCAATTGATCCCTCATAAAGAACTTCATTCCCTTTCCTCGAGTCAACTGGATGCTTCCTTTTTCCGTGGCAGGTTATTACTTTATGACCTTCATTTCCACATTTATAGCATATTTCTGTCGCTTTGAAAAAATTTCCTTGGTATTTCTTTCCACATCTTTGACACATAGGTTTTTGAACACACTTACCTTTATGATTATCACCTGTAGTTTTGTAGGGACTTGTTTCTCGCATATATGATGTCTTAGAGAAATCACTAATGTTTAGGTGGACAATCATGACTCCAGATAGTTGGTTGAGGATAATCACAAGAGTTCTCATTGCAGCCCCCATATCATTCAGTTGCTTGCTCAAAAAACTGTCACAGTTTCCTTCACATCCACTGTTACTTTGGTGCCTGCAAGATCCAGCAATTTACTAAAACCAAAAAGGTCAGTGTGAGTATATCAACAAAACCATCATATACTAATGAGGAATATAAACATTAAGATATTCTTACTCATTCACATTATCTAAAACTAGGACTCTTTTTGAAATCCTATCCATTATGGTACTATCACTTATGCTTAGAGAATACCCTAACCTCTAAAGTTATCTAAACCGACCGTTGATACCAACTATAAGGCCCCAGCCTTAATCCTTACTTAATCTTGAGTTATTACAAGATTACACATTGAGGATCTTTTCAGGTTTATAGTTTTAGAGAATTAGATCATAAAACTTGCATTACATTCCACATTTAAACAAAGTGGTTACATAAAAGATAATATTCATTTTTTTCCATCAACAGAAACATATTTAAAAAGAAAGCATGGATTCTTTCTTGACACATCCTTGACACTATCATCACATAATGTACCTTACCCTTGACCTGTGAAAAACATTTCAAAAACTTGGGATGAGCATAAAAAGCTCAGTAAGAGTAATAAAAATATTGAAAGGAAACATGAGTTCATATACACATTAGAATGAAATCATACTTTACCCATAAAACATAGGCATATCAAATCATGAATAAATCATAGAAATCATAAGATATAAAAGGTATCTTGAGGAATTTATAACATTATTACGTAGGGAGTAACCCCCTTGGTTACATTTGGAATATCCACCACAGTATATTCCCTAAATCTCTTCAGAGAAACCTTAATGTTTCACTCCTTCGCGTTACCCAATACATTGGAGAGCTATATCGGGCCCACCAGCCCTTAGTTTATCACGGAACCACCCGTTTTCATAACCATGCCCAAGAACCATAACATAAATGTATCACATAAAAGACGCATAATGTAAACATAACATTTCCACATTTCAATCACAATATAACATTTTAAGATATTGAAATAATGAATCCATTCAAAAAGAAACCATTTCCAAAACCATTTAAAACATTTAATAAAGAGATTTTTGAATCGAAGTGTCCCATACCTCCTTGAAACTTTTTAAAATTTTAAGCCATTAATATCCATATAAATAAATCCATAAAACCACTTTGAAAACATGGATATTAATAAGAACAAATAATTAAAACATTTAAAGTGATATTTTGGTTAAAGGGATTCTACCAAAATTAGAGACACTTGAATACAATAATTGATGAATAACATTTAGTCAAAACTTTATAATATCATGAGAATAAATGGATTCATGATATAATATTCCAAAGGATAGTATATAAACCATATAAGAGTGAATTGGTGCATAACAACAATGAAGTCTCAGTAGAAATGTCAAATGTGATGAATTCCCTTATAAAGAAGGTATCCTTAAATTAAGGATAATTCAATCTCAAACTTATGTGTGAAAAATATAAATACACCCAATATAAGTGGATATTAAGTGTAAAACAATAAATGGTAATTCACACATATTCAAAAGATGACATATTCAATAACTACATGTTGAACCCAAAGAAATCGAAATTGGGTTAAAAAGTTCCCTTGGTAAAATTCGACAGCCTAACGGCATCACTTCAAAATTCAGAAAATGAGTTGAAGATAGATAAAAACGGAATCTCATCACTTGGACATAAAATATAAATCAATAAGGATTTAAAAGATCATATCCCAACATAATAGTATGTGAATTAAAAGACATAACAAAAGAAGTCTTTTAAAAAGAGGAGGGTGAAAGGTCCCCTTACCGAGTTGGGAATCTTTCGAAACGTACACCCCACGGAAGAAGGGTCACACAATGAATATGTGAATACCCATAAATGAAATTATACTACACAAAGTGTACAATAATGGGCAGTACATACACCACACAAAGGAAAATGTGGCAAATGTAGCATAAGTCTCACGGGAATAAAAGTGAGATGAAAAATCCCTTACGAAAACTCGGCAGCCTAACGGCGCCACATAAAAATTCCAAAATGGATTGATGAGAGGAAATAGGGTATCTCATAACATTACCTTAAAATTTACAGAGATAGGAACATAAAAGAACATCCCCCATCATAACAAAGAGGAGCTTAAATGAAGTGACATAAAGGAGAGTACTTAAAAAGAAAGAGAGAGGTTATATCTCTTACGAAAATTCGGCAGCCTAACGGCGCCACTCAAAACTTCCAAAATGGATTGATGAGAGAGAATAGGGTCTCTTATCATTTGAACATAAAAATTACAGTAACATTAATATAAAAGAACATCCCAATAACAATAAAGATGAGCTTTAAAAGGAATGACATAAAAGATTGTACTTAAAAAGAAAGAGAGGAGTAGGATCCCTTACCTCGGGTCCGACTTGACTCGATTGTTCTTTAATGTCATGAATAATAAACTTGAGTTAATTTCTACTTCCTTATGAACCTTTTTAAAGTTCATTATTCCTTTTATATCACTTATTACCATGTCATAATCATTATCTAATCATTTAAGTTAATAATATTTGATTTGTCGATATTTGGTTCTTAAGTCGAAAGTGGACTTCTTACAATTACATGTTGTTCATGTGGCCAAATGTTCATTATATACAGAATTGTATTCATGATGTAGATATCACATATATCATATATATCCAGTATATTTATGAATTTATAATATTACATAACATTTAGAGTTAAGAAATGAAATGCACCGTTCATGGAGATGGTAAGTCGTATGTACGCATGAACGCTAGTTCCATTTCTATTTCATATTTAATGGAATTAAAACATAATGATACATAATAGTATTTTAATTCCATTATGGTATCATATATAATATCATTAAATATATCCTTTATACTTACCACATATGGTATTAACGAATCAAATCACTTTGAGGGGGAGGTAGACCACACTTCCTTAAATGAAGATATCGCATTTACCCATAATGTAAACCATAAAGGTATGCCATAAATGAAAAATACAGAAGCTTAAATAAAACATAAACATATTAGATATCATATATAAATATAGTTTAATCTTAATGGCCATCTTTTAATGTGTTAGAAGAATGTTCAACAATCATCATTTCGGGAGGAAGAAATTCGCCATCCACGGAAACAATATGTTCTTTAACCATTAGATGTAGGTGTGTGTAAGTGTATCTCGAATACTTGTTATAACAACATCCTATTATATTTAATTTACTGGAGTTGTTACAAAAGAAATTAATAAATAGAGTTTAGGGGGTTGGAGAAGGAAAATAAAACAAAAGGATTCAAGTGAAGACATTACCTTAAAATCGGGTAACTTCCTTTGATTTGAGCTCAAAGGATTCCATGGAAATGATTCTGACCAAAGTGAGGCTTCAAGGAGTTAGATAGGGATGTGGAGAGACAAAATGGGGAGGGTTTGGCCGAGCCAAAGGCTTTGGAAGTGTGAGTAAGGAGGTAGAGGTGGGGGCCTTCTATAAGAGGAGAGGAGGGGCACTCTTGGAAAGGTATAAAATGTAACATTATTTCCAAATGAGTTTCGGATTTTAATGGTCCCAAATTGATGTGTTTCGAGGCTAAGGTGATAAGTGTTCGAAATACACCCATAAAATAGGTTTTGGACATGTGTAGGTCTTAGATTTTACATTATCGTTTCATTTTATTTAAATCGTTAAATAATGAGGTCATTGCTGCATCATCATGATGTCATAA
The DNA here is from genome assembly GCA_963277665.1 of Viscum album. Taxonomy (NCBI): domain Eukaryota; kingdom Viridiplantae; phylum Streptophyta; class Magnoliopsida; order Santalales; family Viscaceae; genus Viscum; species Viscum album. The sequence continues at coordinate 1,584,876,828 of OY728151.1, read as the reverse complement.
ATAATTTAATTTATTTAATGTCTAAAAATTATAAAAAAATAATATGATGTAGGAAATATTTTTATTTTTCCATTGAATATTTATAATCCAAATGATCATTTAGGTAGACAAAATTAAAAATATTTTACATAGGTGATACATTCTTTGTCACATTTAACATTTTTTAAAAACAAATAGATAAAAAGTCGCTTTCTCACAAAAGTGATTCCATGGGGCCCCCAAGTTTGGCACAAGGCATCCCTTGGTCGGAAATGAGGCAAACATTAGTATTAGGAAACATTTTGTGGTAATTTTTATTATTATGATATTATCATATTATCTTTAGGTACCCGATTACTCATTAATCAAAATAATTAAAGATAATTACCGTCATTACTATTCATAATGTCCAAAAACAAAAGAGTCTTAATTAAATAATATGGAACTTATGATTCCAAATATATAATTCATTTTACAAAATTCCAAACACATAAATTGCAATAATTAATTTAAAAAAAACTTCTTGTTGTCAAAATAAATAGCGGGTTTCTTTGAAACAATATTTATGAAACGTTTGGCACTTGTTTATGCCTAATTCCAAAGTGAAATTAATACCAATGACCATCATTTAATTAAATGGTAAAAATATATTCTAATTACACTTTAACACAAATTAAAAAGATAATATAACCATATAATTAAATTATATGAAAAAGCAGTTTTGATGTAAAATGCAGTATTTTTCACTATTCATTAAAAATTGAACATTGTCAGAAAAATACCAAAAATTAACCCAAGGTAAATTTCAATGTCCCAATCATAAATAATATGTTAATTTTGAAAAATAGAGCTTATAAAATTTTCAAAAAGTGGATTTAATATGGGTTCGCCATCAAAAGGCGGTTAATCGACCTTTTAAAGAATATTAGAATGTTTTCGCTTAAAAACTGGATTCATTTTCATTTTTAATCCTCTAAAATTTATTATAAAGAATAAAATATTTGACAAAAAAATATAATTATTTTGTAGTTATTTCTGTTCATTCCCGCAATTACAACGGCTAGGCATTAACTACCATTTAAAATAATATTATTTTATTATTAGAGTGCAACGTATGATTCCCAAGAAACTCTTTGTTGCGTGTTGGGTACGCCATCGAGCATAGAATCCCCTTTAAAGTATTATTAATATTTTATTCACAAATATGGATAAATATAAAGATGTCATATTCTTTATTTACCTAGGGTTTTATAGTACCATATTTATAATAACATCACAGTATATATAAGATATTGGAGTTAGTATTTTATAATTTTAATAACAAATATGGAAGAAGTGGAAGAAGAAAGGAACTTGGAAAAGGGTGGTGAAATCATTACCTCTTCTTTGGGTTCTTCCTTTTGATTTGATCAAAAGGGCTCTTAGTTTGGCTTTATGACTAATGTAAGGCCTCTAGGATGAATTAAGAGAAGTTGAGAGAGTATTTGGGATGATATTGGCCAAACAAAAAGGCTTTGAAGGTGTGAGTTAATGAGAAGGGAGAGTGCCCTTTTCTAAGAAGGGTGAAGGGCACCTTTGGAAAAGCTATAAATATTAATTTATAATAATTTCATACTAGTTTTGTAATGGCTCCAAAGTGGATTATTTAAATTTTAATGTTTTTATAGGTCAAAACCCACACAAACAATATAATTTAGATAGGTTTGGGTCATTATATTAACCTTATCTTTAAGTATTAACTATTAGTTAATTAGTTTCACTTTTACAATGTATCTTTGTATTTTTATATTATATGGTTAATAAACTTACCATATACATCCAAGAGACCCCCAAGTGGTCCACTAATGATACATCATGATATTAGTCTCTTGGCCAAACCATAGATTTTTAAGAATTTAATATCAATTAATAATATAATACTTGTTTTAAAAACTCTTTTGTATCAATTTTGACACTATTCAATAATTGATTTTTGTAAAACTCAAAACAGGATGATTACTTCGAAAAAATACAATTAAATCCATACTAACATGCCATATTAACCTAGAAAATTAATTTAATTCAATAAAAGTCTCAAATTATATTTATTTGGGTATTTATAATATCAATTATTTTAATTTTTCACTATTATGGTAATTACTGCATCATCATTGTGTCATAAATAAATTAAATTATATAATGTATAAAAATTATAAATAAAATATCATTATGTAGGAAATATTTTAATACTTCTAATGAATATTTATAGTCTGAAATCCAAGAAATATAACCCTATGTAAAAATTGTTTTTCTAAAAGATATATGCTTATGTCATTTTTGTACTTATTTTATCTTAATTAAAATAAAGTGTCCCTATCACCTACAAGTGGCTCCATGGGGTCCCAAAATCGACACAAAGATTACCATGGTCGGAAATGTATCCACAAATAAGGTTAGAACATGTTTTAGGGTAATTTAGTATTATTATAAGATTATTTTTAACCCATATTTAGAGGATTTACCCTTAACCATGGTAAATAAAATATTTACCGCAGTAATTAATCAAAATGTCTAAAAATAAAAGTTACATATTTACACAATATGAAAATCCTAATTCCAAATATGGAATCCAATTTTCCAAATTCAAAACACAGAAGTGGAAGAAATTAAATTAAAATTAATTCCCGTTGTTAAAACAAAAAGTGTGTTTTGAAGAGATAATAACTATCAAAAGATTGACACTTGTTTATGTCCGGTTTAATTGTAAAATTATGTACAATGACCAGAATTATATTAAATGGTAAAAAATTAATTTAAATATACCTTAAAACCACTCAAATTTATAATTTATCAATATAAATTATTTCAATTAATAAATTTTTTGTTAATTAAAATTTAGTAATTTTCACTATTCATCAAACTATATGTTTTATCCGAAAAGTTCCAAAATTTCACCCTAGGCTAAATTCGATATTCCGAATCCAAAAATGAAGTCCATTTTGAAATATTAAATATATATAATTTCAAAACATATGTATTACTATTCATAACGGCTAGTTTGATTTGTTGTGGTGTGTGTTAGAACTCAAAGTTGCGTACAACACACGCTACTGTATTATTCAAAGGAAAGTATATCGTGGAAGCTTGGGATGTTTCATTTTATATTTTTTATGTCCCCATTTAGTAAAAAAGTTTAAAATATTTTATTTAAAAAGGGTTCACTTTTAAAAGTTGGTAAAAGTGCAATACTGAAAATGAATTTGTTCTTACATTATGTCTAAGAAACTTATAATATGGATTCTAAAATTATAAGGATTATATAAAGTTTAAAATTTTGTTAATACTATTAATAACCTCTTTTGAACGGCTTGTTTGGTAAGTCATGGTACGCTTGAACTCGGTGATGCGTGTAGTGCATGTTATTGAATTATTTTGAAGAAATAACACACTAAGAAATCATGGGGTGTTACATTATCCCCTCAATCAATAAATTGCGTCCTCGAAATTTGAAATTGTTCATTGAAAATAAAAGGATGAAAATAGAAAATATCTTTGTGGGAAAACCCACATCGGAAATTGGGTTACTAAAATTTAGTCTAAATATGAGGAAAAGAGAAATGAAAGGGTCACCACCAAATTATGTTCTCGATTAGAAGAACAATGGTGGCAATTAGAGACATATAATTGGATGAAAACCGTAAATATTTATTGGTAGTGATTGAGGTCATCAATCACAAAAAAAATGTAAAATAGAGGTCCTTAAATTCATCAATCTATGATGATTTGAAATACGGTCGGTTCAACAAAACATAGGGTATTAGGATAACACATTTTTGGTTTTAGGATTCCTTAAATAAAGTATAATAATTAATTTATTCATAGAATAAGAGAAGAAGAAAAATATATTCTTGACAAGTAGAGTTCCAACCTTTAACTAATTTCTACCACAAACTCATCTTTCACTCTAAATGATAATAGAACATAAAAAATATATTCTATTTATCCTATTCGTATTGGGTTCCAAAAAAACGAATTCATAATTCATCTACCAGATCTTTAAAAAAATAACATTATTTAATCCCGTACATCACATGGGTCAGTGGTAGGTGATACACCCTTGTCGACCTTCGGTTGTGGGTTTATGTCTCGTGACCTTGCCGGACGCGACAGGTTGCCGCCCGACCTCCGGGTTGTCCTTTTATGCCAAATCCAAAATAATCCAAACTAGAACAATCCAAAATACTTCAGTCCAAAATTTATAAGGAAGGTAAACACAATAAAGATCCTTTTTTCTGCGTAATAACATGTGAACACCTTCATCATGTATTATTTTAAAACATTGCATCATCCTAAATACCATAAAACCTTATTGATTACATTCATGATCCCTTATTCCTTTAAGAACTGTATATATACTCCTTCAATCCAAATATGTTTTAAACCCCAACAATGATGGAATATGCAAATCATTAATCAGTTTCAAGGTAGTCAAGAATATCCAATATAATTTACCCAAATCAATCATGTATTATTACAAAATCACTACCTCAATATCATAACTATATTATGGTTTATCATTCTCTCAACCATATATTTTCAAAAAAATTATCCTAAAATTGAGTTACTTTTCATTGTTCCACACAATCTCAAGTCCTTAATGAAATAGTAATGTAGTACAATCCTTATATACTCCATAATTATTATAACAAGTAAATTGTTGATAAAACACTCAAATGACATAATGAACACAAGAACTCTAATCATTCCTCTTCATCTGTGGTAGTATCATAACTTGATTATTATCCAATAGCATCATTTGCAGCATAGTTTGATGACTGGGACATAGGTTCCCGTAGTGTCCAAACTCCTTCCAAAAGAAGCATTGTACATTTTAAACCATTTTTTACCCTTGCAGTCACATAATTTGTGCCCTTTTCCTCCACACTTATAAAAAACTCCCATTTCTTTCAGGCAAGTTCCAGGGTGTTTCTTCCCACAGTTATCACATATGGGAAAATTTTTCTTTTCCCTCTTCCCATTACCCATCTTTCTCTCATCCATCCATTTCTTCTCTTGCTTCCCTTCAAATCCATAGGACTCAGTAAAATCATTAATTATCTTATCAACACATGATATTATTTCTTCATATGATGATAATACATGGAAGACTATTTCTCTTATAAATTCTGGCTTAAGACCATGAATGATATGATCCTTCTTTCTCTTTGGATCATGTGCATTACTGGAGTTCTCATTCCTTCTATTGGGCGCCATCTCTAAACAATGACATACACTAGATTAGTTTATGAATAACAATACCTAATCCCATACTTGTAAGACACATAACATAAATTAAATAGTTTATAGATATACTACATAATCATAAAAATTTATCCTTTGAGAAAGTATATACTCATAAACCCTTCATAATGGTTTGGAAAGAAAATGAGAATTATCCTATGCATATCCCCCGGGAGTGTCGTAACCTAGATTGCAGCAAGGCCCGTTGTCGTGCACCAGTTCCCGTTAGAGTCTGGCTCAAAGCAGTGTTTTTGGGTTTTACCCCTAGGTACATCTGTGCCAGAGCCGCCTCTACCAGCTCGTATCCAGACAGGGATGTATTGCTCGGAAAACTCACAAAATCTCTACAATATCAAAATTTTAGGAAGTTCTTCTATATTAAACCTCAAATTCCATCTTAAATCTATGTGCTCTAATCAGAGTTTATCTAAATCTAGCTTCCAAGGATTGTACTAAACATTCTACGATACCAACTGTAACGCCCCGACCCCAGTTACCCAGAGTCGGTGCATTATTACATAACATTGGCATGATCACAAGAAAGATCAAATCTCGAAAGACCGATGGGTTTAGTAGACTTGGAAGCACTAGATATATTCATAAGTTTTAAATTACATCATAAAAATAAAAACTACAAAAACAACATATTGTCTCCATAATCCACACTATTATCCCCTCATAGTATACCTGCAGGTCATTCAAAATTTACTTCTTCACATCCTGGGAAAAATAAAACAAAGAAAAGGAGTGAGCTCAAATGGCCAATAAGGAGAACAATATAGCGGAAACTTTCATAAATAAGAATAAACATTCAAGGCAGTGTATATCTAAAAAATAATCTTTATAAACTTGAAATTAAAAATATTATGGAAAAATAAAATGAAATAATGCCATTTACTTATTCACATGGATATTCTACTAATCTAATAATCACATGCAATATCAATAACCACTTTCATAATGATGGAATGCATAATTCCAGACTATCATAACCACATAGCCAAGGCATCATTCCTAGACTACAAATAAGATTTTTACAAGGCCTTCTGCCAAGACACTACATTGTCTCATGAGACCTACCAATGCATCGAGGAGCTATATCGGGCTCCACACGTCACATATTAAGTCCAATGCATTCCCATATGAAAAGGTTTAAATAAAACATAAACATTCGTATTAAAACTAGAATACGAAATGTAAATACTTCATCCATAAACCATTAATGGTATAAAAATAACACATCCAAAAACAAAAATATCACAAAACCATCAATATAATATAAAAGTTTTGTATCATAATAAATCAACTTCAAATAAGCGTAAAATCCATCAATGGATGTTGACATAGATGAAATCAAAACTCTTTTTAGAGAAATATCTATTTCTATTTGGAAATCATTTAAGAGTCATATATTTATAAAATTAAACATTTTCTTTGAAAATATTCTTATAAGAGTGTATGGGAAGCTTCGACGAATTTATAACGGCGTAAAATAGCCACACCCGCCGTATAAGTTAAAAAACATTCTTTCCATAATTCTGTCGAAAAGGTTAAAAAGAACCTTGTTTGGAAAACAACAGAAAGATTCCTTTTTAAAACTCTTATAAAAAGTCAAACATGGGTATAAATGACTTTAACCCATATTATTGTAAATAGTAAAAATGTTTTGAAATACATTTTTAAGAAACATGAATGTTGATGATAATGAAATCCCAGTAGATTATTACGTATAAACAACCTCAGATAATGAAGAGATTGTGAAATAACCCTTACCTTGTATATTTCCCTGGTTGGGGTAGGTTAACCTCCTCTATAATGGTGAAAGAATTGTTTTTGAATTATTCAAGAATCATATAGATTAATATGATATCATATATGATCTTTTAACATTTCTTTGTTAATAATATCTTAGAATTATCGTCGTTTCGGGTGTTAACTTACTCATTTTCTTTGATATGTTTTGTTACATAAGCCATGTTTGTTATGGATAGGATGTATCTTATACATATCCAGGATTATATCAAGTCATTAAACATTATTTTAAAATCATCAAATGTTAATTATACTATAATGGATATGATGGAGAATGAATCTCATCGCGTTCGTGGAGACGATAGTCCGTACGTATGCACGAGCGACAATATCATTCTTTTGATATTAAAATAATATATAATTGGATATTATAACATATATACAGAATCATTATCATGATATATTTATTATTTACATGAGTTAAGCATCATTATTATACCCATCCAAATAATAATTTATTGACTAACAATTACACCACGACGTGGAGACGGTAAGCTGTATGTATGCACGTATGGTGACATGTTATTCAAAGGATGGATAAAATACTGAATATGTTTGTAACATATTTATAATTACATCATAGTATATATAAAATACTGGAGTTATTATTTTATAATGTTAATAACAAAGAAGGAATAAGAGGAAGAAGAATGGAACTTGGAAAAGGGTGGTGAAATCATTACCTCTTCTTCAGGTTCTTCCTTTTGATTTGATGAAAAGGGCTCTTAGGTTGGCTTTCTGACTAAATGAAGGCCTCTAGGATGTATTGAGGTAAGTTTATAGAGTATTTGGGTAGAGTTTGGACGAACAAAAAGGCTTTGATGGTGTGAGTTAATGAGAAGGGAGAGTGCCCTTTTATAAGAGGGGTGAGGGGCACCTTTGGAAAAGCTAGAAATATTAATTTATAATAAATTCATATTCGGTTTATAATGGCTCCAAAGTTGAATATTTAAAGTTTATATAGGGATAGGTCGAAAACCACACAATAAATAGAATTTATATAGGTTTGGGTCATTATATTAACCTTATCTTTAAGTATTAACACTTAGTTAATTAGTTTCACTTTTACAATGTCTCTTTGTATTTTTATATTATATGGTTAATAAAAATACCATATACATCCAAGTGACCCCAAAGTGGACCATTAATGATACAACTATCATGATATATGTCTCTTGGCTGATCCTTAGATATTTAGGAATTTAATATCAATTAATAATATAATACTTGTTTTAAAAACACTTTTATGTCAATTTTGACACTATTCAATAATTGATTTTTGTGAAACTCATAACAGGATGATTACATCAAAAAAAGTCAATTAAATCAATACTAACATGTCATATTAACCAATAAAATTAGTTTAATTAAATGAAAGTCTCAAATTAAATTTATTTGGGTATTTATAATATCAATTATTTTAATTTTTCACTATTATTGTAATTACTGCATCATTCATTGTGTCAAAAATAAATTAAATTATTTAATGTCTCAAAATTATAAATAAAATATAATTATGTAGGAAATAGAATTATATTTTTAATGAATATTTATAGTCTAAAATAAAACTTATATAACCCTATGTAAAAATTATTTTTCTAAAAGATATAAGCTTATGTAATTTTTGTACTTATTTTAACATAATTAAAATATAGTGTCCCTATCTCCTACATGTGGCTCCATGGGGTCCCAAAATCGACCCAAAGATGCCCATGGTCGGTCATGTATCCACCAATACGGTTAGGACACGTTTTAGGGTAATTTAGTATTATTATAATATTATTATTTAACCCTTATTTACCGGATTTACCCTTAACCATGGTAAATAAAATATTTACCGCAGTAATTATTCAAAATGTCTAAAAATAAAAGTTACATATTTAAACAATATGAACATCCTGATTCCAAATATGGAATCCATTTTTACAAAATTCAAAACACATAGGTGGCAGAAATTAATTTAAAATTAATTCCCATTGTTAAAACAAAAAGCGCGTTTTAAGAGATAATAACTATCAAAAGATTGACACTTGTTTATGTCCGGTGTAATTGTAAAATTATGTACAATTACCAAAATTATATTAAATGGTAAAAATATATTCTAAATATACTTTAAAACCACTCAAATTCATAATTTATCAATATAAATTATTTCGATTAAAAATTTGTTTTTAATTAAATTTGAGTAATTTTCAATATTCATCAAAGTATATCTGTTATCCGAAAAGTTCCAAAATTTCACCCTAGGCTAAATTCGATATTACGAATGCAAAAATGAAGTCCATTTTGAAATATAAAATATATATAATTTCAAAAAGAAGGTATTACTATTCATAATGGCTTGTTTGATTGGTTGTGGTGTGTGTTAGAACTCGAAGTTGCGTACAACACACGCTACTGTATTATTCAAAGGATAGTGTACCGTGGAAGCATGGGATGTTTCATTTTAAATTTTTGATGTCCCCATTTAGTCAAAAATTTTAAAATATTGTATTTAAAAAGGGTTCACTATTAAAAGTTGGTAAATGTGCAGTACTGAAAATGAATTTGTTCTTACATTATGTCTAAGAATTTCATAATATGGATTCTAAAATTATAAGGATTATATAAAGATTAAAATTTAGTTAATACTATTCATAAACTCTTTTGAGTTGCTTGTTTGGTAAGTCATGGTGCGCTTGAACTCGGTGTTGCGTGTAGTGCCTATTATTGAATTATTTTTAATAAATAACACACTATGAATTATTAGGGTGTTACAATGAACATTGGAAAGATCACTTACTACTCACTTTTTATGTAACTAGACTCGAATCTTCTTCCTCCTCCCTTATTTATATCTAGCTTCACAAAACAACCATGTTTTTTTCCTATGTTTATCAATAGTATGTTCATGCATACACTTGTTGTCTTATGTAATCCCAAATAGTATGTATTCATATTCTTACTCAATAATGTATGTACTTAGGTGCACATATGGTTCTCTTTGAAAAAACAAACATTGTAGGTTTTTTCCCTTTCTGTTGTTTATCAAATGGATGAAAAGTATCTTCACATAATGGTTTATCCGTGGAAAGACATCATGAAACACCATGGGAGTAAACAACTCAGGACACTTGACTTAGGAAGTAACCTTTTTGGAATTGGTTATTCATCACAGAGCATGACATGGGTGTTTACACACCAATTTCATGTTCATGGTATTTCTTCATCATGAAAGTGGAAAGCATAACAGAAATGACTTGTTTTATGAAACATGATGATGGTGTAAGAACATTTTTCATGTACGTGAATTCTTCACCTTCACAAAAGTATAATGGTTAATGTTACTCCTCTTCATCTTGAGTCCACAAAGGAACATGTAAATATATTCATTCTCCCATAAAATAGTGTTTTGGAGAGCCTCAATATTTCTATAAAACAAGAGCTGTTGAAATAATACGAGCAGTATCAGCACCTCTATACCTAGGGTGCCCACCTTTTGTAGGAATGGGATCAAATCCTTGAACATCATTAAAATCATGATCATTATGACATGTGAATCATATATTTAAAAACATAAATGACTCAACTATTAATTATTCAAACACAGGTAATGTTACACTACATTTCATGGTGTTCTTTCTTCGCAATTGGCCAACTTCTTTATACTGTTCATATCACATGCATGTATTTGTGAACACATGAAAATAACCATCATGAATGCATGAAGTTCATACATGGAACTAAACTATTCTAATGGCCCTCCTGCTACAATTTCTCCATTTGGGATGAGGATTTATTCTTGAATTACTTCATGTGAATCATGAAATGGATGTTTCGTTACATTTTGAACATTTTTGTCTCTAAATTTAGACTATAGAATGATCTTGGTTGAATAATCATTGATAATGGGTGGCTTTTTTGACATCACTGATGCGATAGTGGAACATTCCTCGGATTCTAGGAGGATCACAATAGCACTTGTTGATAAATGTTTACCTCATTTGGAATCAAAATATCACAGGAGATCGGACAACATGATTTTAAATTAGTAGGTTGTGGGATGTGAGGGATGTCCATGATCACTGAATTTAGTTAAACCATTAGTCATTATGGGAAAAACCATCCCATATCAAAACCTCTCTAATTTTTTCTATAGTATATAAATCAACCACTTTGGAGAGAGGCTCTATGCTCTCCTCTCTGCCTCTCAGTATAGCCCCGTAATAGTTCTGTTGGATGGTTCTGCACCCACTTATTTGTGGGATATTTTCCCACATCATGCATGCCTCTAAACATACCCATGGCCTACACAAATCACTTCATACAAGGTGAATGAGTTCTTTATTGGCCTCCATTGGGTGTTTCGACCCGGTGTACCAAATATTCTCGTGGTTGAGGTTGGATGGTCAAATTAGGCCATACATTTAAAATATTCTAAAAAATACATAGTTAGAAAACCATGTTTATAAAGGAATTCAATATGAAATATATGTCCACCTCCACACATATAACTCCAATATAAAATTCATTAACCCCATCACAGTTTATCAAAAAATATAAATCCCTATAACCCTTTCGTAATCATTAAACCTTCATTTCCTAATTATATGTCATGGTCCTCCTTAATGAAAACTAAAATCTCAATGTTCCTCAAGTTAACACATGCCTGTTTCTCAGGAAACATTAAAATACTTCAGGACCTTGAATTCCTCTTCATGTGTACTTTTTGAAAAATAAATTCCATAGAACATAATGTCATCATTATTCTTTATTATAAACAATGTTTCACATATAATAGATGAATTTGAAACTTAGGATCAATTCAACAATCATTAAAGTTAGAAAACAATGGAGAATCTCTGAAGCATGAAATATTATTCTATGAGTCCATAACAATTTTTCAATACCTTCACAAATTATCTTCATATATAAATCCATATAAACAATTCATTATCTTTAACACTTCATGAATTGATTATATGGAATGATTATCCTTCATTCAAATTAAAATCAGAATGTTCCTCAAGTAAACACTTGAATGGTTCTCATGCAACATTATTATAAAACATGACCTTTAATTCCTGTTCTTATATAATTTTTGGAATATAAATTCAATTGAACATCAAACCAGGATTATTTATTTAGGTAAATAATGTGCCACTTATGAAAAATGCATTTTGAACTTTGGATCTATTCATCAATCGTCAATGTTAACAACAATGGATATTTTCTCAAGCGTGGAAACTAATAATATGAATCAATTTAAATTATTCAATACCTTCACAATTTTTCTTCAAATATAAATCCATGAAACCATTTATTCATCTTCAGCCCTTTTTGCAATAGTAGTATTGCATGGTTCTCCTTCATAAAAACCAAAATCTCAATGTAACTCAATAAAATACTTATATAGTTATCATGAAATATGAAAATACTGGATGACCATTAATTCCGCTTCTTCATTACATTATTGAATAAAATTTCTAAATAACATCAAATAATCCTTATTTTTTAGTATAAAAATGTTTCACTTATGAAAAATCTATTTGGAACTTAGGATCAGTTCATCAATCATCTAACATAACAACATGGAAAATTTCTCAATTGTGATATCCAATGCTAGGAATCCATAAAAATTATTCAATATATTCACAATTTATCTTCAAATATAAATCTATTTAATAATTTATTTATCTTCAACCATTCATGAACTAAATATATGGAATTGTTCTCCATCATTATAGCACACCTAGATTCTGCTATGTAACCATTTCATTGCGTATTTTAAGTTTTTAAATTGTGTGTGTTATGTTTTTCAGGGTATGGAAAACATTTGGATGGGTTTAGGGATTTTCTACAGGTTCATGGTTGGATAAAGGATAGTAAAAACCATGAAACTACTACAAGAAACTATGTACAATGAGACAAGGGACTATTGGTTGGTTCACGACTAAGGTGCGTAGATTGGTCAAACTGCGCAACGACTCTTCAGTAAATATAAAAAGTGGGACATAGAGATTTTTCATATAGTATCATGGTTTTTATAAACATATCATCCCACTATGTTAGGTACATTTCAAGTTAAAGGTTTGGTCAAGATTATCACATAGTTTTTATAACCATGTGACTACCCATGCACAATTTTAAATTAAGATCCCAAAAAGTGGATATGAGTCCGAATTCTGTTAAAACCCCTCTTTTCTTTCCCAAATAGACCCTTACTAAATATTAATGTCTCCAAATATCTTATAAGTAAATTCAAATCATTATAGATGTGAGCTGAAGGTGTTTATTGGTGTGTTGAACCACGATTTCCAGGGTAAGTCTCCTTTTTAGGTATATTTTCATAGTGTTTCTTAGATATACATTCCATCCCCTCTTATATTCTTATAAATAATAAATTTTGGATAGATATATGGTTTATATGCCAATAATGGATATATTTGGCCTTATTGATGATATGGGAAGATATCTATGGTGGGTTATTGGAGATTCATTCTGGTTTTGTGGTCATTTTAATGTAGTTATTCGTTTTTGCTAAAACACTTGAGGTAGGTGGCTCCACTATCGACTCCTCTTATTAGAACATAAATTATTAGTTTCAATTTTTTTAAATTTATTGAAATGTTTTATCAAATCGGTTTCAATTGATGTTTGATACCCTCTTTAGTTATGGTCTGTGATTTTGTTGAAATTGGTAGTTAAAATGGATTAGATTCTTGATTTTAAAATTTTGATTTCAAATTATGGATTTTCCAAATTTCTGAAATTGGTTGGTTGGAATGGATTTAAATAAATTAATGGATGTATTGAAATGGATTGAATTAGTTGGTTTGAAATTTATTTGGCATTCATGGGTCATTGGTTTTCATACTTTAGGAATGACTCTGAATAAGGGGTGTGTACCATTTGGGTACAAAGGGATGTGCCCTGGATAAGGGATGTGTGTAATTTGGGTACAAGGATATTGGACAATCAGTGATGACTTAGTGGATGGATGAGAACCCTATCAAGAGTATGGAACATTCAGAGAAGAAATCATGGGTTTGTGGTTATAAATGGAATGGTTTTCCATAAAGGAATGTGAAATGGTTTAAATAATTCATTGTGTGATTTCATTGGAAAATGTTTTTCTTTGAGAAACCATTTTGGTGTGAAACTACTTGGATTATATTTAACCAATGAAAATATTTCAAGAAAATTATAAAATTTGTTTTTTATAATTGTTCTAACTTATTCTAACATTGTGGAATTAATAGGGATGTCATTAGGTGATATCTAATGAGTTTCATAACTCAACCCTCCTATGGAAAATTGGTGATTTGTCAGATATTTTTATTCATACATATTTAAAGGGAATTAACTAGAATTAATTTGTGGTTATCTATGATACTTGAAGTTGGAATTAGATCTTGGAGTCTTGCCTTTGGAGTCTTTTGAGTTTTTGTTGGTTTTTATCAACTGTGTAATTTGATGTTAGTAGTCGTTCACTATTGTACTCTATTTTATTTTGGTTTTTAAATCAATAGTATTACATGAGTTATTTTAAATTTTCATTATGAATCATGTAATGGTTTTTTTATGTAATGTTATGTTGTGGTTGTTTTATTATCAAAGGGAAAATCACATCCCAATTGTATTCAAGCCCTTGGAATTTATTCATAGCCTTTGGCACCTTGGGGACATATCTTGAGGACGACTATATATTCTACCTCAAATAAATCCAATGAGGTGTGGAGGGATATTACAAGTGGTACAATTCTTGTCCAGTAAAAAAAATTTGTGTGTCAATAAGTGGAATTATATTTTTTGGCCTTTGACATACAAGGGGTGTATGTTGTTTCTGTTTTTGAGTTGAAATTATTTCTGGTTCTTTACTACAGTCAGTTAGGTAGAAAGAAGTATGATTGTTGGGAAATAAAATATAGAGCATAAAAATACATAGCTAACCTTTTTATGCTGAACATCAAGCTATCATGGAGTTCTGTTCATAGGTATTTGAGAAACACTTATAGGAGTATATTCTCATTGTAATTGGTTTAGACAATGATAAGAGTATTACATGCACTGTCGAAATGAATTCCTACACGGAGTGCATAATTAATGGTCAGTAATGATATATTATTTGGTGTAAATGTGTATATTTTTAAAATTTATTGAAATTTATTTCAAATAGGATATTTAGAAAGGAGAATGGTTTTGGTTTTTTAAAATGAGTTAATTATCAAAATTGTGTATAGATTTTTAAAAATGGTTGAATGTGGAAGTTGATTAATTTTATAACACATAATTTTTTCTGTTTCATTGTGATATTATTTGAAATTTATATTCCTTTTATTATTATAGTGTGAGACTTATGGCCTCGGTTGTGTTTCTAGAAAATGGCACCCAGAAAGAGTCATAAAAACCAACAAAAAGAAGATTTAGAGAATGCGGTTTCACCTGACCCATAGGTGAACCAACAGCTAGTTAAGAGTATAGTTCATTATTGTAATGATTTGGATAGAAGTAACCAATGGGATGAGGCAAATCAATTGAATCATTCTCTCCAGTTATAGAAGCATAATCTGCCCATATTTTGGGGTGCTTCGGAGCCCGAGAAGGTTGAGGTATGGATGAATAGGATGAATCAAATCTCAAATTTTTGTGGAACACCAGTATAGTTTAAATCCATGTTTTTGATGCATATGATTTAATATATTTCAAGATAATTGTGAGATTTCACACTTCAGGATAAACTAGAACAAGGCATCGAATGAGAGTATTTTGATGATTTTTTAACAAAAAATTCTATTTTGAAAGATTAAGAATTCAGAAAAACACATTCTGTTTCCTCCTAAATGAGGAGATCCATTATATTATGTATTATGTTTATAAATTAATGAATGTATTATAAATTTAACCTAAGGTTGTTTTGAGGGAGTCCATGATGGAATGCATTTTTGAATCATAACTATGGAAGGAAATTTTCTCGAATATTGTTATCATCTGTAACAGATTATTTGGATATGGTCAGTAGAGACACAATGGTTGAAAGAGACATATTAGGAGGCATGGGTGGAGGAAGTATGTTGATACATATGAAAAAAATTGGGAACACTAATGTTGGGTGAATGTGGAAGAGGTACACCAATTTCAAAATATGTAGTATGACATAAAATCAGATAGCTAGATCAGTGAACCTTTCTCCAAGACCTAATAGAAATGATGTATGTTTTCAATGTGGTTCCTTACACCACATGAAATGAGAGTGTAAAACACCACCTAGATCATGCCAAAATTTTAATTAGATGGGTAATCATCAATGATATTGGAACAATTCTCTAAGGTAAGGTGTTCAAGATAACTATCATGTTTTGTGGAGATTGTATTCTTCAATAATATGAGGAAAACATAATACCAATCATCTATTGAATTGATCTCTCCATGGTGATTCTAGGAATACCTTGACACCTCCACAAGGGAAATCTCAACAGTTTAATAAAAAACAATGTTTAGTGATTATTTGTATAAATGTAGTTGATCTGGTTATTGTGGATGATAAATCTGGATGATGTGAATTTAAATTAGTGGGGTGCTGGATGTCATGGACAACCATGATCGGTCCTATTATTAAAACTAATTAATATTACGTGAAAAAACTGACCCCCCTTCAAAACATGTTCCGGTTTCTCAATGTATATAAATCAAGCACTATAGGTAGAGGATTAGAATTCTCCTCTCCCCATCTTGGTACTACCCTGAAATGGTTCTGTGGGTCCACCATGTTCCCTCTGCTTTTTTGGCTCTTGGCACATAGCATGCATGCCTCTAGGAAGGCCCATGGTCTACACACGACACTCCATGCCACCAGTGAGCTTCTTTGGATGGACTTCTTTGGGCATGGTCGACCCAATGTCCAACATATTCTCTTGATTGAGGCTGGGTGATTTGGTTTTTAGGCTATCCATTCTTTATTAATGAACCAAAAAAAGTATATAGTTAAAAAACCAAGTATATAATGAAATTCAATATAACATGTATGGACACCTACAAATATAGAACTATATTATTCAATTCTTCAATTACATCAAAATTTCACTTCCAATATAAATCCAAATAACAATTTCTTCATCTTTAACCCTTGATGATCTAATTATACTGAATGGGTCGCCTTCATGAAAACTACAATATCAATGATCCTCATGTAAAAACATGTGTGGTTCTCATGCAACATTAAAATACAGAATGAAATTCCATTCCAATTATTCTATAATTTTGGGAATATGAATTCAAAAAAATATCCAATAATCCTTATTATTTTTTTAAAATAATATGTCACTTCTAACACATGTACTTTGAAATTAGGATCAGTTCATCAACAACGTGAGCTAACAACATGGTGTATTGATCAAGCGTGACATCAAAATATATGAATCCATAACAATTATAAAAAAATCACCATAAAGTAATAAATTAAAATTAACAAGTCATCATTATGAATGAATACATAATAATTCTCTATGAATCAACTTGAAACTCAATGTCTTCAAATGATTCATATTTTCTTGGAATTTCAAGATATGAGGTCTTTATACAATATCTATTGGCTATGGAACTTATTCATCATATTGAAATAAATGTAATATTCCTATTACATTGATCATAATTTTCCACCAATGAAAACAATTTTTTAAAAATGAAATCCGTACACAAAGTGGACGTTTCAATCTCTCCCTTTACATTTGTATGAAATTCCATCAAAGATGTTTCCAAATGAATGTTTCAATATACTGGACTATTATATTCTCTCTCCCCATTAGGTGTAAATCTATCATTTCACTTTCTATCCACCTTATAGACATGATACGCAAAAATCTAGGAATAAGGGTTTTATTCCATACTTAATAAATCTTCCATCCATCATTTCACTCTATGTACACTTGAGCTGTGCTCAGTGTAGAAGAAAGAAGATATAATTTACAAACAAAATCTTTCCATTAACAGTTTATCATGATACATTATGAAATTAGAACTCATATACATTCCTTCAAGGATTATTTAATTTCATTCAAGGATGATATTACTAAATATGAGCTAAATTATATTATGAAAAATTAAACTGAAACTCCTACACACACTTCAATAAATAGATAAAATATATTCAACTATAATATGTAGGATAAGAGACCTTGGAGGAAATCCCAATTTATTATTCCATTGATTAATTTATATACTTCCATTTTGTAAAAAGATTTTTTTATTACCAAGGATGAGAAATTAAGAGATACACACCTTTTTTAATAACATGATATTTCCTGATATTTCGAAAATTATCATATTTGATACTGATTGAAATAATAAATTTTGAAGAATATTCATTTGTCTCCCCCTCGAGGGAAAATATCATTTTATCTTCCATGTTAACGGATTTCACTAAATTATCGCATGGATAATAAACAAGGATGGGCATTCAACTTATGACAGTCCATATTGGAAAACATTCACACCTTCACCAATGATGATCTTCTAGATCATTTATTCATTAGAATACCATGAAATAAGATCAAACCAAGATGAAATAATATTTATCCTGTAAATATAGAATAGGTAATCACATCATTCGTATTTATCAAGGATTAGCCTCCATCATATTGTTATACAAATATCAATTTTGGAATCATTCAAGGATTGTAACTTCTTTATATAAAATATTTAATGATTAATAGAATAAGGTGAATCCTCGTTGATTCATTAATATGACAAAAAAGGTTGAGAAGATATTCTCAACCAAGTTGCTACATTTTCTCTAGTATTCTTGATTTCACATTGCAACATTTGTTATAATTTATGTTATGGTAACATGGAACTATTAACATCCCCTTATGATTTTTGTGGATAATTTTTCTTCTTTAAACCTTTATGGATGATAGAGTATTACACCACTTGAGGACATCATCTTATTTTGGTAGTATGTTTTGACAACCTTTTGTAATGTGACCAAATATCAAGAATCTATCACAAAGAACGTCCCTATGACAAGGGTCCCATTTTCTTAAGAAAACATAATGAAATTTTTCTTTATCATGTGGAATATTTTATTTCCCATTTTTTTAGATTTTTCTTATTCATATTCCATTTTTCTTATTATTTCTAAATCATCAGGATAGTTAACTATGATATCATTGGGAAATAAGTGTGAATGTTTGGATATTCCACATGGGTTTTTCTATGTTTCATCCCTCTTAGTAGTTATTTTGGATACACAACCCTTAAACTTCATTGATTTAGAATCCATGGTTTTGTCATACTTCATATTTGGTACCTTCCTAGGAGGATTTATATTCACAAAATTCTTTTAAAATATTCCCAAGGTTTATTCTTAATTCCATGTCATATTTTTTTATATTCTTTTATTATTAGCTTTGGATACATGTTTAGATGTCTCTATTACAACCTTGTGACGACTATATTTGCATACATGACAAATGATATCAAACATTAAAAATATTTTTGTAGTATATAGATACTTATAGACCTATGTATGTCTCTTCTTCTCTGGAGTTTTTCCACTTGGGATTGACTTCCATTATGATTTTACATTTTGATGATTTTACCAAAAATTTAATGCAAAATTCCCAAATCTATTGCTGCACCAAAATTGACATACAAATATCGATTTCATGATATATTATATATTGGATTGTGGGGATTTATTCATGATTTATTTTGTGTTTTATGTGGGGAACCAAATTCCTATATTTTTTCCAATATTACTTAGTAATGTTGGAATGTTTATTAACATATTTCCTCATCCATACTTGTTCTTATTTTGTTTTAAAACGTTCATTATTCGTGATAAATTTTTTAGAAACATTAGTACATGATGGTATGATGGAAGATGATTCTTCTCTGCTTCTTGTGATAGATCATTGAATGAGTTAGTGATTTTCTTACCACATGATGAGGGTATTTCAAAATTATAATCCTCCAATTAACAAGGAGTACTAGTATCATGTTTCTCTATCTTTTGTTAAGTGTTAATATGTGTCTTCATAATATTAGAAAGCTGAGCTACTAATTAAATTCATTTAATAATATGAATGATATTTTTAACTTAAACCATAAACATTTTATCTTCAAAGTCCTATATTTTTTCATCTTTACCTTCATGTAGAGTAACGTTGTTTTGAATCCAAGGGTTAAGTTCCTTGATCTTCATGGATATTTCATCCAATTATAAAACCTTGTCATTAGTGTTATTTTTTAGTATCAATTCATGTGCATGGATCTTTTATTCTAATGTCATTTTAACTCCTTCTGTATCTTAATATTTTATGAGCAATTGGAGGAAGCTTTTTAATGTTTCTTATTTGTTTCTTCAAACGTTCCAATGATTATGGAGATCATTAGAAAGTAAAAAAAATTCAAGATCTTCTCCAAAACATAATCTTATTCATCCAGCTAGGTGATCTCTTCCTGCATACAATGAAAGAATCCACAAACAATGGATGATCTTTCTTCTGGAATACCATTCAGAATTACTTTTAGTCTATAAAATGATAATTATTGAAAATTCATAGATTGATCATCATCTCCATTTGTGATAGCATTTTAATCTTGAGGAATGTTTCTAAATGTCCTAATACATAACTCCCAATAACTCATGGTAGGTAGGTTATCCATATTCATGGTGGAAACATGATCCACCTTCTCGTTAATTACCAACCCTAATATTTCTTCATTATATACAAGTAATAGGAAAACAGATACTTCCTCATCTTCAGATGGTATGTAATTATTCTTCAACTGTCACTTATTATTCTTTTTCATGTTCATCATGGTCTTGGTAGATATAGAATTCATCATAGAGTTAAATAAATCATCACCAAAACTATAAATAAATATTTGTTCAGGATAGAATCTCAAGTCATTAATAGAGAATATAATTCACTGTTGAGAATCTGATAGTGGTTAACCCTGCATCTATACAAGTGAAAGAACTAGTTTGTAATATGAATAACACTGAGGGGGAGGGGTGAATCAGTGTCATAGAAATTCTAATCCAATTACACATTGTATCCCATTACCTATTTGACATGTTGTGATCCCAATTATCTTATTATATTTTCCCAATCTCATGCAAGACTATTAAAGTTGTAAAAACAATCACAGGATATTTTAATAAGGTTTCCTACTCTGTATGAGTAGTGAGTCCTTGGAATGGCTAGGAAATAAATTACGACCACAAAAACAATAGAATGTAATCCATTAAATGTGGTTACTTAAATTTGTAAATACCCATTAACTATAAATACACAATATTCAATAGATAGTTTATGTTTTACATCACATAGATGGATTATCATACTGTATACGATGAAAATCTCCTTTTTTGTTGATAAAGGTTTGTAACACCAACATAGTCATCATTATAATGAGACCTTTTAGATTTCATAGTTCTTCTTATTTCATTAACAATGTTCTTTTGCAATTTATTACATGATTAGTAGTGTGAATGTAACTCTTCTTACCTCTTCCCATCAGCAAACTAAAAGCAGAACACAATTAGTATTCTACCAATCAAAACTATATAAATTTCTTTTAAACAGATCAATATTGAATTCTTTCTGACCCAATTATAATTATAGGGAATGTGGTGAAACAAGCTTAGGATGGGAGATCCAGCATTAAATCATGTTCTTGGATTCATTTGGGATGCCCCTCCCATAACTTTATCAAATTTCAATGAATTTAAAAGTATTTTTAACGAATATAAATATGAAATTGATTTTTTATAAAATTATGGGAAATTGAAATAGAAATATTTATTTTGAGTTATATTGATGAAAACAATGTATTTTTATAAGTAATTTTATTTATACTGCATGATTATTATTTTAAATGGACAATAAAACTTAAGTTGAACAATGCTCAAGTTGGGAGATCCCAAATTATATTCCGAGCCTGGAGACATTTGGGACTACCGAACCACGCCTTTATAAATATTCAATGATTTTAAATTTATTTTTAATGAACATGAACTTGTTAATCTTTCTTTTATAAAATTATTGTAAATTTCAACAAAAATAATGTAGTAGATTTTAAATGATAAAATCATGATGTATTTATATTTTGAATTTTATTTATAATTCATGATTATTATTTGAAACGACAAAGAAAGCATGAGTTGAACCAATATCGAGTGGGGAGATCAATCATTAAATCTTATGCATGGAGGCATTTGGGACGCCCCTCTAATGCCTTTTGTAATTTTCCATGATTTTAAAAGTATTTTTAATAAATATGAACAAGAAATTTTTTGTTTTATCAAATTATTGGAAATTAAAATTGAAACAATGAAGTTGATATAAATTTATAAAGAAAATATTTATTTGTATTAGGAAATTTATTTACAATTAATCATTATTATTTGAACTGATGAAGACAACATGAGGTGAGCTGAGGTCTTGCTCGGTGTGCCATCATTAAATCCCATCCTTGTTGGAGTTTGGGATGCCCCTCCAACAAAATTAGAAAATTTTAATCATTTTTAATGTATTTTTTGGGAATAATAAAATGAAATTATTTTTTTTATCAAATTATGTAAAATTGATGGGGATTTAAATTGATAAAAAAAGTTATCTATAGTGGGAATTTTATTTAGACATCATTATTATTATTTGATCTAGGAAATCTATAATTAGATACATAGATATTGAGCCCAGAGAACCAACATTAAATCATATGCATGGAGGCCTTTGGGATTCCCCTCCCACTCCCTTAGAAATTTTCAATGATTTTAAATATATTTTCAATTAATATGAATATGCAATTATTTGATTTTTCGAATTAAGGAAAAATTAAACTCAAGAATTGAATATTTTTTAAATTGATAAAAATTATGTTTTTTTAATTATAAATTTATTTAGACATCAAGATTATTATTTTATCAATCGATTAC
This sequence comes from Viscum album, assembly GCA_963277665.1. Classification (NCBI taxonomy): domain Eukaryota; kingdom Viridiplantae; phylum Streptophyta; class Magnoliopsida; order Santalales; family Viscaceae; genus Viscum; species Viscum album. The sequence continues at coordinate 1,584,853,832 of OY728151.1, read as the reverse complement.
AACATTAGGTTAATGGAAATCGAGCCGATAGAGCTAGCATTAGGTCCAGTGCAGGGAGGCATTTGGGACATTTCCCCTATTCTTTTAGCTATTTTCATATATTTTAAATGGATTTTTAATGAATATGAATATGAAATTATTTGTTTTATCAACGTTTTTGAAATTAAAATATAAAAATCGATGTTAATTTAAATTCATAAAAGATTTCGTGTTTTTATTTCGAATTTTATTTACACATCATGATTGTTGATTGAAATGGATAAGACAACATGAGGTGAATTTATCTCGATCCAGGAGATCCATCATTAAATCTAGTGAATCAAGGGGTTCAGGATGCCTCTCCCATAAATTTAGAAATTTTCAATGATTTTAAATGTATTTTTTTTGAATATGAACATGATATTCTTTACATTATTAAATTATGCAAAATTTCAACTGAATCATTGATGTTGATTTAATTCATAAAAGATGATGTATTTTTATTTTGAATTTTACTTAAAACGTAGGGATAATTATTTTAATCGTACAATCAAACATGAGGTGAGTGAAGCTAGAGCAAGGAGATCCAACATTAAATATCATACACGGAGGTGCTAGTGAAATTAATTATTTGATCAGATTATAAAAAACTGAATATTGAATTTGATTGATATATATATATATATAATATGCATTTCTATTTGACATTTTATTTAGAATATAAAATTATTATTTTTACTAACCAAGTTCATGAGAGGTGAAATAAAATCCTTATAGGGGATTAAACAATCCTTTAGGAAAGGAAGATAAATATGCGGATTGATAAGAAGTTTATATTTGTTCATGTTCAAAGTTTTTTGGATTTTCTGATGAAGATATTTGAAGTGAACCACCCCCTCCTTGAATAAAAAACCATTGTGTCCCCATTTTCCATTTCAATGTGGGATAATATAATAGATTAAATATTCATTTTTAACTAGGATGACATCATCCCACATGACTCTGGTCCCCATTCCAAATACACCAGGAGTATCCATCCTACGCCACTCTCACCCACCCCTAAATCACTATGGTACTACTACAAAGCTAAGGATCATCATATCATCCACCCTGAAATTTGGAAAACAAGAAATTAATCACTAGTGATGCACCCACATTCCAGGGAACATCTAAGGAGGTTGAGATGACCCCCATAAATATATTTCAAGCATAATCCACCCACTTCAATGATAGGGTGAAGGTGGAGCTTGGTGATGTCTGATGCGACACTGCATCACCTCTACCATGCCATAAAAGCAAATCCAAATAACATTTAGAGCCACCAATATCCCATGAATGTGAAGGGTTCACCAATAAAAAAACCTCGCCCGAGAAAACCAAACAACCATAGGAATAATCCAAAAATAGTAAAAGGAGGGTAATGGGATAGAAAATAATAACTAATTAATTTTAAAAAATGGTTCAGTTATATTAACAAATCTTATAGTATAGGGTATGAGGAAAAGAAGTTAACAAGACAAAATATATAACAAAATCCTTAAATTGATTATCCAACGACATGACCAAACTCCATCTCTTCCCCATTCCACACCCACCGTCCAATACACAGTATAAAATGCTGAAGACAAACCAGTACAACCACTGATCCTCTAATAATTACTTGAAAAATACATACATATTTGTAAATTAAATTTCTTAAAAAATATCAATACACACATATTTAAATTTATCTCATCTCAAATCTCAGCAAGGGTAAAATTATCTTTAACAATCATATTTTCTCTCTCTCACGTCATTTCTATCACTTGAGGTGCATTGGTATAGTCCATCCCACCATTGGGGATTCACTCTCTATTCCTTAACACCAGTTCATGGATTTATATTTAAATTGGGTGTGGTTGTGTTTTCCCAAGGAGAAGGAATCTGGTTTTGATGAATGTGACAGTTTGAGTTGAATGTTGAGGTTCTAACCCATTTGAATAAAAATAGAGAATAAGGAGGAACTTTGCCCACCCCTTTATCAGTTCATTAAATATTCCCACCCACCTATGTTCGCCCCTTCCTCTAGTGAGTTTCAATCCCGGGACCTCCTGCATATACATCAAAGCCTATTCCACTCCATTATACTCTTTAGTTTCACATTTTATGATATATCTATATATTTATATATATTTCATTACATTTTTATCCATATATTTATATATATGTTTATTTTTATTTTTATATATATGTTAATATATTAATAAATATATTTTATATGTTAATATGTTTAATTATTTATTTCTAAAACTAAATTTTTATATGAGAATATAAAAAATTAGGTATATATTTATATATATTTCATTATAAATAACATTAAATTTGGAAAAATTATATAGTTTAAAAACCATAATTTTAATATTAATGTAATGCCTTAGAATAAATTTCTTTCACAACAAAAGGGAAAAAAGACCCCTAAATATGAGCCTTAAAATCCGTCGAATGTTGAAAAATTTGGGTACACCGACTAAAAACACATTATTCGAGGATTTATGGGTCTTTTTTGGCATAAATTTTTTTATTGTGGTCTAATTGTGTAAATGTGTTTATAGATCTTGTCATAGGCTTTGATTTTATATTTCGTAGAGACCAATGAGTCGTTGAGATCAAAAGATATAGTAATTTGATTTTCAAGTTTCATTTTTATCTTATTTCATATCTTTTTATTAACTAAATGAATTTTATTATCATAAAAATGTTATTAAATGATTATAAAATGGTAATAATAAGAATATTATTAGTTAAATTTTTTAATTATTTTATATATTATTTCCACTAAATATGAAATATGTTAAGGGTAAATGCCTATTGGCCTTATCTAAAAAATATTTTAAAAAAATATATATTTTATTTATATAAATATAAATATATTAATATATTAATATATTATTTTTAATAATATATGTTTTTAAGTAAACTTTTATTATCACCTGTAAAAAAGCACTAACAAGGGCGGTATTTTATCATCACTTCTACAATACTTCTGATAACCCCGTCACCCCTTTATTAGTGCTTTTTTACAGGCACTCATAAAATTCACCATTTATTAGTGATTTCTTAAAATCACTAATAAAGGGTTGACCTTTAACAGTGGTTGTAAAAAGAACTAATAAAGGCCCCCTATAATAGTTCTTTTTTTGGATTGTTAATGACCCTCCTTAACAATGCTAAAAAAGATCTATTAAATACCCCCTCTAACAATAAATTTTTTAGCAATGACAAAGGGGGTATTTAATAGTGTTTTTTGCAAGTGTTTATAATCTCCAAGAACTAGATAATCCTAGTTTTTTAGTAGTGATGTACTTCAATCTGTCAAGTCAATTAGTCATCATAATTTTTATTCCACATGAAACATGTTAATATATGAGACATGTATTCCCATTGGTGAATGTGTAATGTAAACAGTGTTTATATTGACTATAGACAACATTGGTTCTGAATTTTACACATAAATTACTTAGACATTTAAAATTCTATAAACCTTGTCACATGCCATTTACAATAGCTACATTCCATTTATAATAGTTTTAATACTACAAATAATTTTTATTTGGTGTAATTAATTTATGCAATGTACAATTAACCTTGGTGTGTAATCTGTGGAAATTGGTATTTCTTACATGATTTGTACAACCTACATCACATTGTGTACTAATTTATTTGGTCATACAAGATACACATCTTAGAACTCATTGTGTATTCCTTGAGGATGATAATTAATTATATGACAAGTATGTTAACAAAAAGTCGTGTAATACTAACTTTTCCATGTTTCTTGCGTGATTGTCAACACATGGTGTATGAGTTAATTCACACAAAATAAAAATAATTACACATTATTTATGTCTACCACACGACAACCGCGTCATGTGGTATTACATGATGTGTACATCAGTTACACACGTTGTAACTTTTTAAACTGTGTTCCACCATGATTGTTGATACATAGAATAATTTAATGAAACATAATGAACCCCTATATGAACAAACATGATTGGAGAATCCACATTAGTGTGTTGTTGAATGAGACTACACATTAGGTAATTTTGTTACACAATGTGTAATCAGGTTTTAATACAAGGAACTCCTACACCTCTAGATGATATCGACAATTTTTTTCACATGCTCTATTATTATTCTTAATCATATGAAAGTTAATTGACTTGTTATCTCAACATAATGGATTAAGAAATATAATGAAAAAACCCTCACAAAAGAATCATAATATTAACAAAATTAAATAATTATAAATTTAAATGTGGCTGCTCTAATTCCACTTGAGGTTTCCAAATATAGAGGAAGCACCGGTTGATCCTACTCTCTAGTTGGATTTTATTATATTCAATGAATAATCCATACGATCATGTTGAATAATCTTTATATTTAATGAATACCGAATGAAAAATGAAAATGAATCCTGATGAAATGAAAATAATAGTTCACCTTAAATTTATAATTAATTTAATAACAATAATTTCATCATTCTTGTGATTTTTTCTTCGTTTAAAAAGTTGGTCATTCCAACCCCTTGTTCGAGTTGTAACAACATTGTGCTGAGAGGATCTAAAATAGAATCCTCTTTGTACTGATCAACATTTCTTATTTTAGTTTCTATAGCAACACTATCCATTGGGTTTAATGGAATGTCTCTCTTATTTAGTAAATCATGATAGGATGGAGGTGGAAAAAATAAATTTTTTATAAGAACCCTATATATGTTATTAGTAAAGAGAATTCTCTTGTGATAGGATACGTTTTGTAAACTACAATGTATTTAGAAAAATCTATAAAATGAAATAATTGTGGATATATAGTGCTAGGGTTTATTATTTATAATTTCCCAAAATCACTTAATCAAATAATAAAATTATTATATTCTACATTCCATTAATAATATTAATATAATTATATAGAGGAATGCGGCGACTTGAATGAACTAATATCATTTTATATAATATTTAATTCCTTATTTATTTAAATGATATAAATTATTATATTATTTTCATTTCCAGATGCTTTACTTGACCCATTCAGTTAAGAATTTACCATAAATTGTGTTATAAATATTATTTTTTCCATAAATAAATATGATTTTTTATAGTATTCGGAATAAATATGTATTTTAATATTCACATAACTAAATATTTATTCATTTTAAGATATTGGAGTGCTACTTTAGTATATGATTTTCCTTTTTCATTTTTTTGGTTAATTTCATGTGAAATTTCTCATATAGTCTAGTTAATTACCTTATTATTATTATTATTTATTCTAAAAACAATGTGGGCCTTATTATTTTTATTAATTATTTTAACTTGTAGTCATTCTTGTACGTCTAGTTAATGTTGTTGTTTTGTCTCCACTGTTACAGCAACATCAAAATTGTGTGATACAAAGATATGATTTCATTTGTATAAAATTTTCATTCATTTATAATCATTTTTTGTAACATTAATTTTGTCCATTGTTAATAAATATCCCATATCACTTCCCACCCATTGTTATAAATCTATCATCTTCCTAGTTAATGTTTCTATATCAATGCGATGAACAATTAGAGAGGGTAAAGTATTGTAAAATAATATTTATCCTTTTTTCTCCCCTTTATGAGTTCATAAATAACTCACCCCACTCATAATGTAATGAACACTTTGCCTTTATAGGTTCTCTCTTTATATTTTTTTCAGTTTTCTATTTCATAAAAGCAGCCACTAATTCAGATGTTCCACAAGTCAATGCAATGAACAATTACCCTTTATTGGTTCTCTCATTATCTATGGATTAATTCCACTATTTTGTGAAAGGGGATGCGGACTTAACTTGTCACAAACATATTCCAATATCACAAAATACAATATTGGGTGAATGGGGTGATTGAGAGTAGTTCAGGTAGGTATACAATGTGTTGCCTCCAATACATGCTATGTACTTAAATAATTCAAATGAAAAAAAATAATTACATTTTTTCAAAATTACAGAGAATTAGAATCCCATGTATCTCAATTACTACATAGATTAATAATTTATATGAAAAATTAATTAATTAATAAGACCACTGATATAGATTAGGTGATAGATAGAAATAAATGATAATTTATATTGAAACTAGAAGAATTTATATAGAAATACTGAGGAAAATAGAGAAATAAATAGAAGGATACTATTTCGGTAGTCACAACACACCGAATCACCATGATATAGCCTCTTCCAAAAAAGTTGAAAGCTAATTAAAATTTTTAATTCACCCCCCACACAATCTTTTCCGCCCCTATTTGTTTTTCACTCACAAAGCCTATAAAATATTAGCTAATAACATACTCCTCAGATATTTCTATCAATAATTATAGTTCTACCCCATGGTAGTTATTAATAGCCCACATAGACAGTCTTTGCACCACACAACACTCAATCCTAACATAGTAATTGACCAACACCTATCCCACAACCCCTTCATACTGCATGCAGACTCATTTCTCTATCATTTCTTCCCATCTAAAAAAAACCTTGTCCTTAGGGTGGAATAAACATAATAATATTCCGTGGATGATAAAGGAATCACATGGATTTAGTTGTAGTAGAACTATAGAGTTCCCACTCTGTAAGGAAATATCACCAATAGTGCATCACTATTAATCAATTTAATCATTGTCAGAAATTTTGAATAATGGATATCTTCTTCGAGTATGTCGATTAAACAATCCAGAAAGTGGACCTATTGTACCACATCTTCTTTTGTGATTAGAATCTATACAAAACCTTCTCACATTAAGAAGATCAAAAGTAAGAAAGAAACTTTAGTTTAGAATAATTGTTTTAGGAAACATGTAACAAAATACAAAACAATTATGACCACATGAATTGGTCTAAAAGAAAATGATAACTCTTCTTCTCTATTTTCTTATAATATTTTCCTAGTCATCCAGTCACTACTAGTTTTTTGTGTATCCTAAAGATTCACTTCTAGAGAAACTGGATTATAGGCAATATGCTATTTTCCATACCATTCTCGAGGATTCTACAAAAGTTCAATCTTGTCATTACATTATCCTCTCACATCAAATTCATTATAACAACCATTAGCACAGATAGGTAAACATTAGACATTGGCTACTCCTCATCAAAATGTTTTGGGAATTTTTATTATTACTCCTTTTTATTCTTGTCCTTTTTATGTTAGGAATCATTAATGATTCATTCAGAATGTACCGAACATGTAGTGCCCTCTTCCATCATTTTTACCTATTGTACAATATTTTATTTACAAATCTAATCGACACTCATTTTTATATCTCCTACTTTTGTGACCTTTTTTCATGTCTCCTACTTAAGCTTCCTAACTAGAACTCTCTTTATGAAACATCTCCAGAAAAGCTATTTTCATGCTACTATATTTTTGATTAATCTCAACATTGAGTTGTGGACAAGTGATCTCAGTCTAGGATTCTTCAGACTACATTAAAATATCTCCAAAATTACCTAGAATATATATTCATTTCATATAAATCTTCATGTTTTCCATTTTTTGGAGAATTCTAATATAAATCACAGCTTCAGAGATCAATGTCTCAAGATATTCTTTAGTGGAAAACAAAATATTCATCACCTGATGGTAGATATGTCACCACCCCTCTTTAATCCTGGTCATACTTGTCATTATATTCTCAAGCACCATCCATATATTCTCTATGTGCATAGGAAATAGTTCAACCTCAACTTTAGAAACCCATATTCAAGAATGGTTAAAATAACATTATGTCGATTATTTTCTCCTCAACTATACTTCACAATCCAAAGTTTTTATTTCTAATGAATCATCCTCTTAAGATTCATTTTTTTCACTTTTTCAATATGTCTTATATTGCTTCAATATAAAACATGTGGTCAAAAAAATTTATCTTCTACTTCCTATCTCTAAAAACCTCTTAAATAAAAGATCAATTAATAGGGATTGAGAGCAAGAGAGAAATAAATGGTGATTTCTATTGATACCACAATAACTTATACCAAAATTCAAAGAAAAACATATAAATATGAAAAATAATAAGAATATGAATATGAAGTTCTCTACAAGTACCTAAAGCCCCAGGTTTCAACATCTTCCATACCAGCTTAAAGAAAATTACAATTTACAATTTGTCCCCCCCCCCACTCTATATATTCCCCAATTTATTATCCCCCACCACCTCTCATGTATAATATACTATCATCCATTTAACAGATAGATATTATTAACTACAATCCTACCCCTTGAAAGTTATTAGCAGCCACACGAACTTCCACATTCCCGCATGACACCTACTCCACACACAAAATCAACCCAACACTTATCCCTATACCCCTTCACAGACCATGAAGATCTATATTCCTCTAATTTTCACTATCCTAAAAATATAATTTGTCCATAAAATGGAACAAATGGGATAATATATCAAAGTGGATAGATAAATCTTCTAGAGGGAGTTTCCTAGCATTTGGAGTAGATGTGTATATTTCACACTGGATATGAGAAGATCATTCACGATTTATAATCATCATTCGTGGAATCAATTTCAATGTTTGGATCTATTATTCCATCAAATTGAATAGAAAAATAAAAATTTTGATTGATTGTACCCAAATTTCTTATTTTAAATAATTTATACATAACCTTCGAAATGAGTAATATAGAGAGTGGATATGAAATTCCAAATTTTACTTATGGATTTAGGAAACATGTCACAAAAGAGAAAAAAAAATTCTATAGGGATTGGACTTGTATAAAATGACAAATATTCATTTTTTGTATCAGGAAATGATGTATAGGTCATCCTATTATTTCAAATTATTTGGTATATCCTGATGATTCCCATATAGAGTAACTAGATTAGAGACCATCTACTCTTTGTCAAACTGTTGTTGAGTAGTCCAGAAAATTTTCATGTTTTTTGAAACATCCTCATCTCCCTTAAATTGTATTTTAACAACCAATAACACTAATTGATAAATTATAGGTTTTTTATTATTCTCCTCATACAAATAAATAATGTTTTCTTGCTTATCCAATTAATTTTAATCGAGTCTGAAATGATTAATATTCAATATTGATTTAGTACCAAATGAAATCATTGCTTCGTCCTCTTTTTTTGTTCATATTGAACATTCATTTATTCTCACCACTAATAAACATGAATTTTTTTGTATTCCCATATTTTTAACTTTACAATGTGTCCTAATTCAGATTATCATCCATAAATAGTAACCTGATTTTGATTTATCTAATAGATAAGAGAAGTCTCAAAGATTTCCCTTTTCCCTTTGATAAGGCCAACATTAGAAATGATTATCCACTAAAATAAATTAATATTAATTGTTAATTAATATAGTTTCACATTCCTTGTTGTTCATAAATACCATTTTAGTGCATTTTACATTTTGAACATCATTTTACATCATGATAGCAATTCATTGTTAAAATTCACTATTACATGGTACATTTGTGATCAGAATTTAAAATATACAATTGTCGTAATTTTAATTTCATATTTAATTTTCAGGTTTCTCATTCCATTGGGAACCGTTCATACTTTTGGTTTACTTGATGATTCAAATTTGAAGACCACCAATGTGGGCCTTGATCCAACTACATTTTGGGAGAAGTGAGCTGGACAACAGCCCAATAAAACTACTCTAGAGGCCAAGATTCAAGACCAAAGTGTCTCACACATTATCTGGAGACAGAATAAATCATGGGGAAGATTTAATTAAATAGTGTCCCAAGCTATGTAAAAGGTTTTAATGGAGTTCCAGGAGTCCTAAGGTGAAGATGATATTCTGGGATAGATTCGGTTTCCTAGAAAAACAGCCCACCATTTAAATCATATCTTGCAAACCAAAAAGTATTATAGGCTGCCATTTTACAAGATATTAGGGGACATCCAGGGTTTCATTTAAGTATTATATTTTACACTCTAATTAGGCATTATTGGAGCTTAATTATTCTCTTATGTTCGGTGTATAAAAGCTGGCTCTATCATCGAGGCAAGAGTTGAAAGGTATCTTCTACATTAAATGTCCACCCACCCAGGTGCTCCACAATTAATTAAAGAGAGTAGGATTAATGGTTCATTGACCCAAGACCTCTCAAATAGATATTTAAGGATTTATAAATGGAGTATTTAGGATCTTGGAGTTTAACTTTCATTGTAATGTTCTTATGCCAAATTGCATTTGTAACGTTCTTCTTTCGCATGTAAGTTGTTTGAATCACCATAGTTTCTAATAAAAGTTCTTATTATTCTCTTTTTTTGTTCATATTATTTTCACATTGATACTTTATATCGATGGCGTGATCTTATTCACCCCAACACTTGTGAATTTATTCACACAATGGTGAATTGATTGTTTCATTGTTTTATTTTTCCTCTTCATTGCCGCTTCTTTAAGTAGACTTTCCGCATCCATTTTTTGAATAGAATAAATGGAGGGATAAACCCTTATGGTTTGATCCTAGGGAGTTTCATGGGGTGGATGGGATGTTATTTAATGTGCTTGAATTCATAATAATTTCATTACATTAAGATTTACATTTGATGATTTATTTTCTTCATCGTCTTCTCCAACTTTAACAATACACATTTCGAGTTATATTACGATATAATTACATAGAGTGATAAATAAATTCATCATCTAAGTTCATTGGTGATTAGCCTTGGAATTGTGTAGGGATTAAATTGGTGAATGATGTTGGGGAATTATATCAATTTCTGTAAGGGTCTTGAATTAGTGAAATAAATGTTATAAGAAAATGAATACATCCAATCTAACCCAATTAACAACTTAGGATCAACTAATCTCCATTAATTCTTTTAGACTAATCAATTGTATGTTTTTTTATTTTTTTCTTTATATTAAATCACTTGTTATTCAAATTAATTCAATCTGAATATTTGGCCACTACATAGCCAAATCCATCTGAAATTATAGTATTTAGATTCCTTCTTCAGTCCATATGAATTCGACCCCTACCTGTACTACAACGACTGCATACCTGTAGGGTATATTTGGGAGACACCAAATTTTGTAACCATTATCGGGGAACTATGTATGTCACCTTAGATAGTCAATTTATTTTCTCCCCCAAATTCTCTTTTTTCACCACCATTTCTCTTCTATCTTCCCCTGTCTGTTTTTCAGTGTCATAAAATTATGAAATCAAAATCTCCCTCTAATCCAATGGCTTATCTTTGGAAATACCCCATCATAGAAACCCGCTGGAATCAAATTTAAAATCAATATTGGAAATCAAAAAAAAATTATGAAATTACGTTGATCAACCATTGAATGATTACCCCACACCTGATGAGACGTACAATCAACGAGATAATGAATGGTTAAATGATCAATTTCCTGTCCTCTCAAGGATGATTGAAGAGTTCAATATTAGTGATGTTCATAATTTTCAACACCTCACTTTATATGTTCCTCAATAATTTCTTGAACATTTTTGTAATTAAATAGAGATAAAGAATTCTGAGGTTTCATATTTGAGGTTATTGTAACGCCCCGACCCCAGTTACCTAGAGTCAGTGCATTATTTGGTAACTTTGGAATGATCACAAAAGATCAATTCTCGAAAGACCAATTATTTTAGTAGCCTTTAAAACACTACATACATTCATAAATGTTACATTACATAAGAAAGTGAAAAAACTAAAATAACATGGTCTACATAGTCCAAACTCATATCCCCTTCAGAATATCCCTGCAGGTCAGTCATAAATTATATCTTCACATCCTGGAAAAATTAAAACATTGAATGGGGTGAGATCACATGCTCAGTAAGGATATCAAAGTAGCAGAAACATTCATAAATAAATATAAACATTTAAGGAAATGTATAATTAAAACAAAAGCCTTTTAAACATGAACCTCAACATAATATGGCAAAATAAAATGAAATAATGCCATTTACTCATTCACATGGATATTCTACTAGTATAACAATCACATGAAATATCAATAACCACATTCATAATTATGGAATGCATAATGTCATACTATCATAATCGCGTAGCCAAGGCCTCATGCTAATACTACAAATAATATTTTTTACAGGCCTCGTTCCAAGACACTAGTTTGTCTCATGAGACCTACTGATGCATCATTGATCTATAGCGGGCTCCACCCGTCACATACAATGTTCAATGAAATTCTTATATTAAAAAATTTAATCATATCATAAACCATAACATAATCGTATCACATAAAACATGCATAATGGAAACCTAAAATTTCCACATTTCATTCACAAGATATCAATACAACACATTGATATGATAAAAACATTTTCAATACCAAAATAAAATAAAAGTAAAACTTGGTATTTATTTTTCATTTTAAAAATTAGCTATGGATTGTAAAGGAAGTCGAAACTCAAATAATAGTCACGGTGGCGGGGAAGTCAGTGTCGCCACATACCTAAGATAAAACTTTCCTTTTTTTCATTTAGTAAAAACTCTTCGTATAAAAATATTCCTTTTTAATAAAAGTGAAAGTCAAAGGGGTATATACACCATATAAAATAAATTTGTGTATAAAACAATATATTCCTCAATGAAAGGAGATTGAGACGAAGTCCCTTACCTCGTGCCCGACATGAATCGATCATTATTTAACCTCGTAAATAATAAAATAGGGAAAATTTATAATTTCTTAAGAACCTTTTTCAAGTTAATTATTCCTCTAATATCACTTATTACCATGTTATGAAAATTTGGTAATTATTTAAGTTAATAACGATCGTTTTGTCGAACTTTTGTACTTGAGTCAAAAATATACTTCTTATAATTACAAGTTGTTCATGTGGTAAAATATCCATTATGACCATAATTATATTCATGATTTAGATATCATATATATCATATATATCCATTATATATATTCATTTATTATATTACAAAACATTTAGCGGTATGAAATGAATTTCACCGTTCATGGAGACGGTAAGTTGTACGTACGCATGAATGCTACTTCCATTTATACTTCATATTTAATGGAATAAAATCCTAATTATATAAATGTATATTATAATTCCAGTAAAATATTTTATATAATATCATTTACCCCATCCTATATATGTCCAACATATGGCATTAATGATTCAAATCACATTGAGTGGGCGGTAGTCCGCACTTCCTAAAATGAAATTATCGCGTTTACCCATAATGGAAATATAAAAGGTATGCAATAAATGAAAAATACATAAGAATAAGGAAAAACTAAACACAATATATATCATATATATATATAGTTACAACTTAATGGACACAATGAGAGGTGTCAGAAGAAGATTAAACAATCATCATTTCGTGAGGCAGTAATTCGCCACCCACAAAAACAGTATGTTCTTTAACCATTAGATGAAGGTGTGTGTAAGTGTAACTCAAATACTTCTCATAAAACATACTAATATATTTCATATACTGGTGTCGTTACAAAATAAAAGAATAAAAATAGATTAAGGGGTTGGATAATAAATATAAAACAAAAGAACATAAGAGAAGACATTGCCTTAAAATCGGGTAACTCTTCTTGATTTGAGCCAAAGGCTTCTTTGGGAAGACAAATGCCCAATGTAAGGCTCCTCAGAGTATGAGAGGAAAGTTGAGAAAGTATTTTGTCAGTGTTTGGCCGAGCCAAATGACTTTGATGGTGTGAATAAGGTAGAAGAGGTGGGGGCATTTTATAAGAAGAGAGGAGGGGAACTCATGGAAAGTCATGAAATGTTACTTTATTATGAAATGATTTTTTGGATTTTAATGGTCGAAAATGATATATTTCTAGGGTAAGGTGATAATAGTTCTCAATATACCCATACAATAGGTTTTAGACAAGTTTATTTCTTACATTTTACCTAACCTTTTCATTTTATTTAAATTGTTCTTCAATGTGGTAATCGTTTCACCCTCATGGTGTCATAAATAAATTTATTTATTTAATGCCTAAAAATTATAAAAAAATTTCCATGATTTAGGAAGACTTTTATTATTTCCAATGAATATTTATAGTCTGAATGTTAACTTATATTACCCCATGTAATAATTGTTTTAGTAAAACAACACATGTTTGTGACAATTTTATTTTTACTTTAAATAAGAAGTTATTAATGTCATTTTGTTACCAAAGGGGCTCAATGGGGTCCCAAAGTTGACCCATGGATTTTCTTGGTCGGCCATGACTCATCCAATTAAGTTATATCAAGTTTAAAGGTAATTTAATATTATTATAACATTATATTTACCTTAATTTACACTAATTACCTTTAATCGGGATTAATAAAACATAAAGGTTACTATTCACCAAAAATTATTTTAATCTCATTGAACCACATTTTAATTACTAATGAAAACAATGTATGTCAGATATTTTAAATTCAATTCACAGAATTGGTAATGTTTAACGAAAAAATTAGTTTTTTAACTACCACATAGGGGTTTCACTATTCATCAAAATTGGAAGATCTCGGAAAAATAAAAAAAATTCAACATAGTCTAATTTCGATATTCCAAATCCAAATATGAAGTCCATTATGAAATAAAAAATTTATATAATTTAAAAAAGTGGGTGTTACTATTCAAAATAAATACTTTTATTGGTCATGGTTTGTTAGAACTCGAGGTTGCGTACAACACACGATGCTCTATTATTTAAAGAGAAGCTTACCATGGAAGCTTGGAGTGTTATTTTCTACCCTCTTTAAAAAAATTGAATCCTTGAAATTTGAAATTGTTCTTCAAAAATAAAATGTTGAATGTATAAAATACCTTTGTAGAAAACCCACATTGGAAATAAGGTTAATAAAATTTAGACTTAATAAGAGGGAAAGGGAAATGAAAAAGTCACCACCAAATTGTGATCTCGATTAGGAGAACATTGGTGGAAATTAGAGACACATAATTGGATGGAAAATGTAAATATTTTTTGGTAGTGATTGAGGTCATCAATCACAAACAAGTGTAAAATCGAGGGCCTCAAAGCCATCAATTTATGTTGATTAAAAATAACACCAGTTCAACATAACATAAGGTATTAGGATAACACATTATTTGTTTTAATATACCTTTCATAAATATTAAGAATTATGTTATTTATATAATATGAGATAGTTATATATATATATATATTCTTGACAAGTAGAGTTTCAACGTTAAACTATTTTCTACTCCAAACTAATATTTCACTCAAAAAGTCAATAGAACTCAAAAATAATATATTTATCATAATCGTACAATGTTCAAAATATTAAAACATATCATTTAGATTAGGAAAATAATTTTGTAATAACCAGGGACTTCCTATAGGCTAGTGGTAGGTGATAATGGCATGTCGTACTATGGTTGTGGGTTCGATTCCTGCAACTTTGTCCAACGCGACGGGTTATCCCCCAACCTGCAGGTTGTCCTTTTCCTAAAACTATAGAATTATATTATTCCAAAAATAATCTTCAGAAATGTTTTAACCTTAAACAATACTATCCAATGTTAATCTTAATCCATTCCATCCTTTATAGTTATCCAAAATACCTCTGTCCAGACATTCTCTAAAGGGTCTCTAAATTCCAAAATCAATTGTAACATTAGATTCCCCAAACAAAGTAAAGTATCTTTTATTGTCACATAATAAAAATATGATTACCTTCAACAAATTATTAAATTAATAAAAAAACAAGTACTGTAGTACAATTCTTATATATATCTCATTATTCTTATAACCAGAATACAATACTTGAGTCCAAAAGCACCAATACATTAATTATTCTACTTCAATTGTAGTAACAGCATAATATTGGTCATGATCCCTTGGCCATTTCTGAGGTATGTTTCCCTGGCTCTTAGAACATTAATTTTCATAATGCCCCATTTCCCTATAATTGCAGCATTCGACATTGATAGCCCCTTTCTTTCCCTTGAAATCACGAGCCTGGTGACCTTTTTATCCACATTTATAACAAACTCCCATTCCTTTTAGGAAAGTACCGGGGTGATTCTTCCAGTAATTATTGCATAATGGAAAATCCTTCTTTCCCTTTTTCCCATTATCTGTATCTTTTTACACTGTTCTCTTCTTCTCTTGCTTTACTTTATTGTCATAAGATTTAGAGAATACCATTTATGTCTTGATAGAACACGATACAATATCTTTGTACGACGAAAAATATTGTGAGACTAAGGCTTGACAGAGAGATGATTTTAACCCATCAATGAAATGATCAATCTAAATTCTGGGGTTACGTATATAATATTCTTGCATGCCTCACTAACCTTGTAATGTTAGCCTCATACTTTGCGACATTTTTATCATCCATTTTTCTCAGACTCAGAAATTTCTTTTCCATATATGCTTGATGGTCACGATGCAAGTATTTTTCTAAGAAAAGCTCTTTGAACTCTCTCCATTCCTTACTTGATACATCATCCTCTTCCTTTGTGTTTTGAATCAATGACCACCATTGATCGGTATCTCCAGTGAGGCGGTAAACTGCCATGATAACCTTTTCCCTTTCACTACTCCCCAAGGCAGGAAATATTTTATCTAATGAATTTATCCATTGCTCAGATACTAAGGGATTTGTACTCCCATTAAATGTTTGTGGTTGTTTACTCATGAAGCGTTCTAACATTGATCCTCCACGTTGCGGATTAGGGTTCTCTATACGAGTAAGTTTATTATTCATAACTTGAGTGAGTTGTCCCAATATGGTGATAAGCTGATCACCACCAGTTGTATCACAAGATCAACTATAATTATCTTGAGAAGGATAGAAATCCCTACATAGATTGTGTGCATTAATATTGTTTCCATTCCTTCCATTAGGTTCAATTTATAAATAATTTCATAAACTAGATTAGTTTATGAATCAAAATACATAATAACAAACTTGTAAAACACTTAACATAAATTGAACAGTTTATGGATATAATCCATAATCATAAAAATGTTTTCTATGTGGATTTATATACTCATAAACCCTTCATAATTGATTATAATGAAAATGGAAATTATCGTAAACATTTCCCCCGGGAGTGTCGTAACCAAGAGTGTAGCAAGGCCCATTGTCGTGCACCAGTTCCCGTTCGAGTCTAACTCAAAGCGGTGTTTTAAAATTTTACCGCAAGGTACATCTGTCCTAGAGCCGCCTCTACCTTCATGTATCTAGACAAGGATGTATTCCTTATAAAACACAAAGAATATATACAATTCCAAAATCCTAGGAAGTTCTTCTATACTAATATTCAAAGTCTATCTTAGGGCTATGTGGTATAATCAGAGTTTATCTAAATATAGATTCGAAGGTTAGTACCAAACTTTCAATGATACCAACTGTAATGCCCCGACCCGAGTTACCTAGAGGCAGTGCATTATTATGTAACATTTTCATGATAAAAAAAGATCATGTCTCGAATGACCGATTAGTTTAGTAGCCTTGAAAAGACTAGATACATTCATAAATGTTACATTACATAATAAAGTGAAAAATCTACAATAACATTGTCTCCATAGTCCAAACTCATATCCCCTTCAGACTATCCCGACGGGTCAGTCATAAAATACTTTTCTTCACTTCCTAGAAAAATTAAAACATAGAAAGGGGTGAGCTCAGATGCTCAGTAAGGATAACAATATAATGGAAAATTTCTTAAATAAACATAAACATTTAAGGCAATGTATAACTAAAAAAAGATTTTTAAACTTGAACCTCAGCATAATATGGAAAAATAAAATGAAATAATTCCATTTAATCATTCACATGGATATTCTACTAGTCGAATAATCACATGCAATATCAATAACCTAATTACTAATGATGGAATGCATAATTCCAGACTATCATAACCACATATCCAAGGCCTCGTTCCATGATTAGAAATAATATTTTGTCCAGACCTCCTGCCAAGACCCTAATTTGTCTCATGAGACCTACTGATGCATCGAGGAGCTATAGAAGGCTCTACCCATCAAATACTATGTCCAATGCATTTTTTATATGAAAAGGATTAATCATATCAGAAAACATAACATAATCGTGTCACATACAACATGAATAATGGAAACATAACATTTCCACATTTCAATTACAAGATATCAATACAACACATTGATATGATAAATCAATTTTCAATACCAAAATAAAAGAAAATTAAAAATTGGTGTCTATTTTTCATTTTAAAAAAAGTTATGGCTTGTAGATGAAGCCGGACTCAAATAATGGTCATGGCGGTGGAGAAGTCGTTGTGGCCGTATACATATGACAAAAAATTCCTTTCATCGTTTAGTAAAAATGATTCGTATAAAAATATTCCTTTTGAATAAATGAAAAATTCCAAGGGGTTTATATACTGTATAAAAAAATTTGTGTATAAAACAAAATATGCCTCAATGAAAGGAGATTGAGATGAAGTTCCTTACCTCGTGTCTGACTTGACTTCATCATTGTTTAACCTTATGAATAACAAAATAGATTTAATTTCTACTTTCTTAAAAACCATTTTCAAGTTCAATATTCCTTTTATATCACTTATTACCATGTTATGAACATTATGTAATTATTTATGTTAATAACGGTTGTTTTTACAATCATTGGTACTTGAGTCAAAAATAAACATCTTATAATTACCAGTTGTTTATGTGGTAAAATATCCATTATATCAAGAATTATATTCATGATGTAGATATCATATATATCATACATATCTAGTATATAAATTCATTTATAATATTAAATAACATTTAGAGGTTAGAAATGAAATGCACCGTTCATGGAATCGGTAAGCCGTACGTACGCATGAACACTTCATTCATTTCTATTTCGTATTTAATGGAATTAAATCATAATGATATAATGGCATATTATAATTAAATTATAATATAATTTACTCCATCCTTTATACATCCCACATATGGCATTAACGATTCAAATCACTTTGAGGGGGAGGTAGTCCGCACTTCCTAAAATGAAATTATCGGGTTTACCCATAATGGAAATCATAATGGTATGCCATAAATGAAAAATACAGAAGCATAAGGAAAACATAAACATAATAAATATCGTATATAAATATAGTGATATCTTAATGGACACCATGAGAGGTGTTAATAGAAGATTGAACAATCATCATTTCAAGAGGCAGTAATTCGCTACCAAGAGAAACAGTATGTTCTTTAAACATTAGATGAAGGTTTGTGTAAGATTAAATCAAATAATTCTCATAAAAACATCCTAGTATATTGAAGATACTGGTTTTGTTACAAAATAAAGTAATAAAAAGAGTTTAAGGTGTTGGAGAATAAAAATAATACAAAAAAAAACAAAAGAGAAGACATTACCTTAAAATCGGGTAACACATTTTGATTTGAGCCAAAGGCTTCCTTTGGAAGACTTCTACCAAATGTGAGGCTTCTTAGAGTAAGAGAGGGAATTTGAGAGAGTATTTGGGAAGATTTTGTCTGAGACAAATGTCTTTGAAGGTGGGAATAAGGTGGTAGGGGTGGGGGCCTTTTATAAGAGGAGAGGAGGGGCACTCTTGAAATGTCATGAAATGTTACTTTATTATGTAATGATTTTTAGGATTTTAAAGGTCCCAAAATAATATATTTAGAGGATATGGTGATAAGGTTTCTAAATATACCCATCCAGTAGGTTTTAAAGAAGTGTATGTTCTAGATTTTACCTTATCTTTTCTTTTTATTGAAATTGTTCATTATTGAGGTAATCACTGCATCATAATGGTGTCATAAATAAATTTATTAATTTAATGCCTAAAAAATATAAAACAATTACCATGATGTAGGAAATATTTTTAGCTTTCCAATGACTTTTTATAGTTTAACGGTTAACTTATATAACCCCATGTAATAATCGTTTCAGTAATACAACACTTATTTGTGACAATTTTATTTTTACTTTAAATAAAAAGTTATTAATGTCATTTTCTTACCCAAATGGCTCCATGGGGTCCCCAAGTTGACCCATGGATTTTCTTGGTCGTCCATGACTCATCCAATTAGGGTAGGACATGTGTAAAGGTAATTTCATATTATTATAACATTATATTTACCATAAATTACACTATTTACCTTTAATCGCGATTAATAAAACTCAAAAGTTACTATTAAACAAAAAATATTTTCATCTCATTGAACCAAATTTTACGTACTAATGACAACCATGTAGGTCAGATTTTTTAAATTCAATTCACAGAAGTGGTAAAGTTTCATTTAAATGAAAAATTATCTTTTTCACTACCACTTAGGGGTTTCACAATTCATCAAAATTGGTAGTTCTCGGAAAAATACCAAAAATTCAACATAGGGTAATTTCGATATTCCAAATCCAAAAATGAAGTATATTTTGAAATATAAAAATTATATAATTTCAAAAGGAGGGTATTACTATTCATAACGACTGCTTTGATTGGTCGCGGTGTGTTAGAACTCGAGGTTATGTACAACACAAGCTGCTCTATTATTCAAAGTGAAGCATACCATGGAATCTTGGGGTGTTATAGTTATAACTACAAAACATTAAAAAATGTGAAGAACACAAATTAGAGTCTGTGAAATCAGAGTTAGATAATGAAGTGATTTTTTCATGTAATTTAGAAAGTCAATAAGAAGAGTTTTTAAATCAGGACGAAATTGTTTTTTTTTTGAATTCAAAAGATATTAACATGACATCATGGATTGAGTATCCAGTACATGGCTCCATTATTGAATTTTTAGGACCACCGATCACTTAACCATTGGAATAATTCAAAAACATTGAGCTCATACCCAGTCCTATAATTCAAAAGGACACAATTGGGGATGGATCATATTTTTTTTAAGTAACCTATTCATTCTAATAATTTTGTATAACAAAATGATTTTGATTCTAATTTCCAACCTGCTTTATGAAAATTTAATCTACTCAAACTCAAAATCATTTTCCTTCCTTCCCAACTCGAGTGTCCCATCATTTGTGTTAAGAAAGATCTTGGATTTTTAATTCATTCATCTCATGAAACCAAAAAGGGGGGTTGATCTTTGCTTTATTAGAAAGGACTACGTAAGAAAAATGATCAACTATTTTTTATATTCCTTGAATTTTCCCATTGATTTTAAGAAATATTATTGTTCATGAATTAATTTAAAAATCTTCATACCAACCACAAGGGATACGCATTCTCAATCATGTTGAGGTGGAGAAATGTGAGGTCATTAAAATTTTTATAGCTGGATTGGATTAGTTGGGGGGTTCAAGTCGAGATAAAGTTGTTAAATTAAGCACTTCACAAGAGGCAAGCCGTGGTTTTCATGTTTCAAATCATTTTTTTGTTTTAATCAACATTTATTTCAAATAGAATTAGTGTATCATTTTGATATAATTTTATTTTACCTTAGATTATTGACCTGTTCATATTTTATGAGTATGGATGTGTATGAAATGGGAGCACCGTATTAATCTGTGTCACACGGGGTGATCCTTGAGTTATACCTTACCCAGAAATTTAAAATATGGCAGTGTATAATTAGTTTATTTAATTTTATTTATGTTTTTGTAGGTTAAAAAAAATTTGACTAGTGACCTGTTCTTCTTTTATGACTATGGATGGGTATTAAAGGGGCGCACCAGATTCATGTTTGTCACGCGATGTGATCCCTGATTAATACCGTACCCAGAAAATTAAAAGAAGGCAATGTATCATTAGTTTGATTTAAAGAAAACAAAAAAATAGGGAAAACCAAAAAAATTATAATACTTGGAATTAAATAAATCGTTTTGTTTTTTGTTTTTTCTATTTTTTCTTCTTTTAATGGTTTATTAACTATTTTGGGTAATACCTATTCTATCAATGAGGTGCCTATATCTCATAATAGATCAAATGAGTAATCTAGAGCATCATGATCTTCAAATTCAAAAAGTAGGTGAATTTGTTCCATTTTTTTGTTTAAAATTCCTTTTTGAACTCCTCATATATACCTCTACCCCTTTTAATAATTCTTGTCTTTATACATCAGGGACTGTGTTATTTTAGGTTGGTGGGAGATGAAATAAAAAAATTGATCTTATGTACATAAAAAATAATTGGAAGGAAAATATTCCATTATCATTCAACATGATAACACACATTGCAAACTCTGAAATGTGAGATCAAATAATTTTTCATGCCTTGATTTTAATTTCAATTCTATTTTAGGTTCATGATCATAGATTTTGGAATGTGCGGTTGTCTGATCTGACTTTTCACCATTATATATTCATCTATTTAAATTAACAAAATGCACGTCGTCTAGATTGTGGGGATTTAGTTTTAGTTCATGGGTACCCATAATAAATTCTATAGGCATGGTGATAATTTTATTTTTAATATTAGTACTCAAAAAAATATAAAAAAATAAAAAAGAATTTGCGCGTAGAGCAATGAGATGACCTAATTCATGGCTTTTGACACTTGGTCATCGTGACTCCATAGTTGCCCGGCCCGGAGTTGGGAATTTTATCACTATTGTTGTAATTTGAATTTTCTTTTGATTGAGTAAACTCAAGATGATGCCTAAGTATGTGAGCTTCACATGGTGCCCTAAGGTCTTTGAGTTTTGGAGTCATCAGAAAACTCTTGTTACATTGGTTGAATCAATTTAGTTAAATTTCAATTGCCATGGAAAAACTCCAATAAACAACCCAACAAAAAATAAATAAAATAAAAAATGAATACTCATATTAATATTAAAATTTGATTTCTCATAGCGCTTCCATATTTTCTCCCTTGAATGAAAATGAACCCCCCTTGTCTCTTGTGATGCAAAACACTTCATCATGTTTAATTGAAATTGGATGAAATATGGTGATAAATTTAAAAAAAGGAATTGTCTTCGGCTTTGGATATGCCTTTGGACATAGCTTGTTTTAAATGATTTTTATGGGTTTCATATTTTTTTTGGTATGGGGTGTTTTGGTGAGGAATATGTGTTGAAATGTTTTTTTGGATAAGGTCATTCAAATGTCATGTTTGTGAGAAATATTTTTTTCGGGACTAGAAAAACTCAAATTGGGGGTGTGATTAACCACAAAATGATGATAATAATCATTTTTAATTTATATAGTTTTTGTGTGCCTTTTTTTTCATAAATACCATTTTAGTGCATTTTACAATTTTAACATCATTTCACATCATGATTGCAATTATTTCTTGAAATTCACTATTATAAGGTACGTGTGTGAGAACAATTAACAATATCCAATTATCTTGATTTTAATTTAAAATTTCATTTTCAGGGTTTTCATTCCATTGGGAACAATTCATAATTTTGGTGCACATGAATATTCAAATTGGAAGACAACTAAAGTGGGCCTTGAACCAACAACATTCTGGGCAAAGTGAGATGGACAGAATCCCAATTAAAGTACTCTAGCATCCAGGATTTAAGCCCAAACAGTCTTATAAAATATCTGGAGATAAGAGAATTCATGGGGATCATTTCATTAAACAGTGGACCAAGATAATTCAAACGTTTTAATGGAGTTCCAAGCGTCTTATATTGAAAATGTAATTCTAGGACAGATTATCGGCCCAGACAAATAGCCTACAATTTGACTCATATCTCGCAAACCACAATATATAATGGGATGAAATATTAAATGTTATTGGAGGAAATCTTGGGATTCATTTATGTATAATATAGACCACTCCAATTAGGCCTTCTAGAAGGTTAATTCAGCACTTCTGTTCGGTGGATTAAAGTTGGCTCCCACTTCGAGGCAAGAGTTGAAAGGTCGCCTCTACATTAAATGTCCACCCACCAAGGACAACCAAAATTAATTAAAGATAGTTCAATTGATGATGTATCTACACAATCCCTCCTAAATGGCTATTTAAGGATGTTTCAATTGAGCATTTAGGATCTTTGAGTTTTACTTTCATTGTAATGTTGTTATGCCAAATTGTTATTGTAACGTTCTTCTTTCCCATCTAAATTGTTTGAATCCGCTTTGTTTTCAATAAAAGTTCTCCTTATTCTATTATTATGTTCTTATTATTTTAACATTGATATTGTTTCCCCAAGGTGTGGCCTTATTCACACCAGCACATATGAATTTATTCACACAACGGTGGAGTGATCGTTTCATTGTTTTATTTTTCGTCTTCAATGTTGCTTCTTTATGTCTACTTCCCCCTTCCATTTATTGAATAGCATAAATGTAGTGCTAATCCATTATGGATTGATCCTAGGGTGATGAATGGGGTGGATTGGATATTAATTAATTATTTTGAATTCATAATCATTTCATTCCTTTATGATTTCATTTGATGATTTATTTTCTTCTTCTTCTTCTCCAACTTTAACAATGACACATTTCAAGTGCTAGTACGATCCAATTCATTAGAGTGATCATTAAATTGATCCACTAAGTACATTGTTTATTAGCCTTGGAATTGTGTAGGGATTAAATTGGTGAATGACGTTGAGGAATTATATCAATCTGTGGATGTGTCTTGAATTAGTGAAATGAACATTACAAGAAAATAAATACTTCCAATCTAACTCAAGTGACAAAGTAGGATCCACTCATCTGCATTAATTGTTTTAGACTATGTAATTGAATGTTTTTTATTTTTTTATTTAAATTAAATCAATTTTTTTCAAATCAATTAAATCTGAATAGTTGTCTACATCATAGACCAATCCTTCCAAAATCATAGTGTCTTTAGGTTTCTTCTTCGGTCCCTGTGGATTCGACCCATTCCTGTACTACAATGACCGCATACCTATAGGGTAAATTTGGACGAAACCAAATAACCAACAAAGGTCTATGTCGGGTTTTTATGCTGGTGAATGGTGGCATACATGTTGTTTTAGGATAAGGAGTGGTTTCTGATAACCATGTTTTCTTTCCCATAGGGAGAAAGCCCCCTAAATGTCCAAGATGTGAAACAAAAATTAATCCTTTAGATTCCACATATATTATGATACCATCCATGTAAATTAATTACAATATGGATTCATATAGGAAATCCATATTAAGAAAAATTTTGTCACACCGGTGCTGAAGCTTTCGAACTTATGATGGATTTTAAATCCTGTGATAGTTCTAGAATCTGCCAATGAGATTGAAAGAATGGATCCATCTTATATTACTCTGTATATTTTTTAAAATATCTCAAAATGTAATGAATCTACCATGTTCCTTTTAGACCCACTTTATTTTGACATGTTTAAATAGCTTCCATAGTCCCCTCTTGGTTTCATCTTCTACATCCAATGTTAACCTGTCCAGACACTATGGGGTGAATGAGATCCTCATTTAAAGCTAATAGGGGAGAGGTATCCCCAATTGGATGTGGTAGGATGTTTTCATGGGTTTTGTGCATGTTTTTTCAAGATTATAGGGGCGTTAATTTTAATCAATATGTTTAGTTACCTTATGAATAACATAGGCCATCATCTCTCTAGGTGGGTAGGTAGCCCCTCCATGATGAGAACCAAGATGTACTATAAAAAATTTCTTAAATATATGTTCTATAGACAAATGATATCATTTGATGGACACAAATGATATATAGGCTATACAGAATGAATACTCATAGGACATTGAGGAAAATTCTCATGGTGTACACCCTTGGTAATATCCAATTTTTGATATTATGAGAACAAGACCCACTAGTAGGAAATACACATTTATATGTGTCTTTATATGTTCCTATATTTGAATGTGCGTGTTGATCCTTAAACATTAAGATTATTATTAATGAAAATTATAAGTCATATAATTTGATGTATTCTGAAAAAATATGAGGACATATGTTTGTGGTGCGGTAGGATACATTGGGTGCGTCACGAGTAGTATTTCATTACTGAATAATGTGAGATAGGATTTATCCCTTATTTTCATTAACATAATTTGATATATTGGGATCTTTGATAAAAAATCATATAGAAAAAATAAATCATTTCCATGGTGTTCTATAGGAATGTTTGGATTTCGGGAAGTCAATGTATGAGGCATCGAGAACGTAGGTTGATGGCACTAACATACATCCTACTTGATTAATGATATCATGATAATGGGTCTATATTACATAGAATGTTTTCATATGAGGTGTCATGTAATTATTTCATTAAAAACTCTCTATATGGGTGCCTTCGCATGTTGGAATATTTTATACTTGTAATTTAGACTACTTCACCTAATTACACCGAGTAAGTGGTCTAGAGGGTCACACACTAATGGTAACTAAAATCTCAGTTCAATAATATTTTATTAATTAAAATGATGAATATATATTATTCTTGGATGTGGTTTAAAGATAATTCACATATCCTGGATTGCATATAAATATTTATTTTCGATTTAGTAAATATAATATTTATTTATATATTAGATAATAATGAATTTATATTTTATAAATAAATAAATATTTGTTCATCAAGGACTGATAAATATTATTCCGGGATGATGGACTGAGTTTTTAGTTCTAGTGAGAAATAATAATATTCAATGTTTTTTAATTAAATAATATTTTATTTAATTCAAAATTTTATGTTCATGTCGAAAAATAATAATTTCATTAATATTATTTCACATGGAGATCCACATTGGATTAGATAAATAATAATTACAACTTGAGGAAATATTTATTTCTAACCCTATAATATAAAAAACAAATTATTTTATTTTCATAAGATTCATTTTTTTTTGTGCACAATAGATTTCGAGAATCCTCTCAACCCCTAAAGATCTCTCTTATCAAAGAACACTCCCATGAATTGAGAGATATCTTCTTCCACTGAATCGTATCTAGTCAAGAGAGGTTATGTATATCTCTTTTTAAGAGGTTCTCATTACAATAAATGGAAGATAATGCAAGGGATATGATCTGTCATTCTTGCACACATAGATTCTGTAGGCGATGTGTGCAGATTTGTGGATCATTTGTGGATTACCGTTAGAGGGAATCCACACTTAAATCCTACAATGCAATGATGATGAAACATAGATTTGCTTCCAGTCCATTAATGAAGAAGGAATTCCAACCAAAGTTATTCTTTAATTAATTAAATTAATTTAAAATAATATGTTATGATCCTCACGTATGATTTAGCGTGATTTCTAATTTCTATATTCATTGATTCAAATCCACTTAACATGTTGTTTATCATCATGAGATACTGTATTGATCATCAACCATGAAAAAAGAAATTTTGGGAACAACACATCTCATGATTCCACTGTGAAGGGAACCTACAAGTAGTATTAGACTGTTTACATAATTTTTTATAACTATTTGAAGATTGTTGATTGATTTATGAATTTTTATTTAGTTTTCAATTCAGGTTTAATCATTAAATTAGTCTTAATTGTGAGATACATTTCACCCACATTTGTTTCACAGTGATCTAATCAATGTGATTAATTTTATCAATGAACTAAAATCAAAGAACTCCTCCAAAGGATCCAAGTACTATGTCTAGATAACACAATTGTACACACCATGTATCCAGAGTTAGAATTAATTTAGATTCGTTCAATGCATCATTAATTATTTCATAATTTATTCACTTTGTGTGCATTGGTGACAAGCGGTGTATTTATAACATAGAACACGTGTTGACTGGGCCATCCTGGCACACGGTCAGCTGGTGTACACACCTTATATCCCACGTGCAAAGTGAATTATACACTTAAATCATAGATGGTCCATGTATTTCATAAAATACCTAATTTACTGGTGACCATGTAATTCGGAGATCACACTCCATGTATCCCATTGGACATGTCATGTACACCATTTTTTGAGGGACGATTTACACACGGAGTCCCTAGGAATGTGTCTCTGTTATACAGCGAGACTTGTAAATGCTGTGTAGATCACCAGCATACACTGTGTATATATAAAAAATTACACAGATATAATGTTTATTTATTATTCTATATAAACATTATCAAAATTTTCTAGTGTGTGGTAATTATGATGATAGGACATTCCATTTGATGGTTTGTAAAATATATATATATATATATGAGTGTGTGTGTTTGTAAATGTTTAATTAATATCTATTTAATTTTTAGATTTGTATATCATTTATGTTTCTTATTATAGTTGATACTTTATGTACATTGAATCATAAATCATGACTGAAATATTGTGTATTTTTTGTAATCACTATGGTAAATTAAACTTTAGAAAAGTACGTGATAATCCATGTATTCCACATGACACCGGATTAAGTAGTATATGGGAATAATATATGTTGGGTATTATTGTATGGGTATTCACCATATTACCTACATGGAACATTTATGTACATGGTTATTTTTATATATTTTTAAATTATGATGTGTAACGACCCAAAGATTCATTAATGAAAATTAATCTTGATCTAATTAATTGTCTTATTATGTAAAATGATTATATAATATGTGAAAATATTTCATTTTATGTTTTTTTTAAAATACAATTAATAATTTTGAACGTTTATAATATGGTCATTGAATAGTGATCACATGATTAGTATAAATATAGGGATTTAACAAATCCAATTTACTTAGACAAAGGAAGTAATGGACTCATCTAGTAGACTTACCCCATATGAAGCCCATTTGTCAGAGCATGGAAAGGAGGTGGAATCATTGGGATTCGCTCATGACTAATCCACAGATGAGATTCAACTTGTTAAGCTCACATGGAACCACCTATGAAATAAGTGTAAGTTGATAGAGATTACCACCCGAGCAATGTTATCTGAGCAACCCAAAGAGTCTATCACCATCGCAGACCTTACCCTTCTGTCCTATGCAGATTTTATAAGAGGTTATGTAACAAGACCTTCTTAGTATGATTATGTGTATTATTTTTGTATATAATAATGAATATACTGTCATTTTATTATTGTTACTTTGTAAATAGTGTTTAAAGCGAAGATTGTATTTTTCTTCATTATTCAACTCTGAAATATATTTTGATGAATAAATGGATTTTTAATTAAATAATATTTTATTAAAATATTATTATTGTTATTAAATTAATTTTAATTAAATATAAATTATCTTACAATTTTATAAATGCACTTGTAATTTTTATTAAGGTTTGAAAGCTATTTTTGTCAAAACCCAGGATTTTTCGATAAATGTCATTTTTTATTTTATAAGTGAAAATTAACATATTTAAAAAATTATTTAGATAAGAAGAATATTATTTTTGAAATCATGACTTCAAAATTATCCAATGGTGAGTTTTTTGTAATTTTCCTAGATAGTCGAATTTTGGGTTAAAAAAAGTAAATACCGTTTAATTATATAATGTGTTTTATGACATCATAGTGACCCAATAGTGATGTAATTAAAATCTATAAACACTGTGTTTTTCCATTATATGTTTTACCATTAAAATAATTTGATTTTACATTTTTATTAATTATTTTACAATGTTTTAGTGGACCCTCCAAGATATATAAAATATTTTAGCTTTTAAAATTGATTTCATTGATAGTGTGACTCAACTCCACATAAGAATCCTTCATAATTTAATAAGTTAGGAAATTTTACATAAATATATTTATTTCCACTCCCCTTTAGAGAAAACCATGTGCTGTTTTGTGGTTTTTTTATTTTAATTTGAGTTGTCTCAAACCTAAATAATTAAGAATTCCTTCTGCTTTACTATATAAACCCACCCATTTTCCCACTTCCTCTTCAGTAAAATCAATTGGAGTACGTCCAAAATCATACCTCCTCTATCTAGAATCCTCAGAAGGCTACCAAAGATCCAAATAATCCTCTCTCAAGCGTCTCCCATTCCATTGGTATCACACTTCCATGTAAGGGATTTCCTTCCTTTCTCATTTTATCCATGTTTTTTAATATTGTTTTGACATTTTGTTTTCAATTAGAAAGGATGTGGTATGATTTATCACCCCCCCCCCAATATTACACTATTTATTTTCTAAATGATGAGATACCTTTTTCTCTATCATTAATGCCTTCTGTATACACCCATTACCATGCCGATATTCCATAAGGAAATTCTCTCTTTTCATTCACATTCAAGAAATTTATTTGTATTATGAATCTAATTTCTATTTCTTTTGATGGGACATGTATCTATATTACCCCTTAATATAAATTTCATGTAAATATTATAAGACACCCATTTATCCCTCGTCAACCATTTTTATGAATTCTTATGTCACACCATTACGCTGCCGAAATTACATCGCAATTTTCCAAGCCAATGTCATTGTGTAGTGAATACCATGCCCATTTCACTATCAAGGGTATTCACCTTTATGCACATTTACTTATTGATTATTAATATTATTTTATGTCTTTAACATAATTTTTTATGGAATAAATTATGATGAAATATTCCATGTAGTATGATCCATGTGGATCACTTATGCATAAAATGAAATTTTTAAGAACTATCTTCCCTCATAACGCTCCAATGCATTGGGTAATGTATATTATCATGATACGTCATTTGAAATGAGTATTTAATCATTATAATTTAAGTGAAATTTGGTTTTACTCTGGATTTATGTTCAACAAGGGTTTACTCATTCTCCATGTGCAATGATCCTTGGCTCATGCTAATTCCAAGTTTTGTGTTGTTGCCACATTTCCATGTTATGATAATCTTTCTATATCATGAATTTATGTTTGAGATTGTTTTATGATCCATTTACATGACTATTTCCTGACATGTATTGAAATCATCATGTTATACCTTATTTACTCCCTTACTGATCTTTATAGCTCACCCTTTTCTTATACATGTCCTCAGGTAATCCCATGCAATGCTAAGTATGGGGGAATGTAGTGGTCATGTAAAGGAAATTTTCAATAAGATGGTGTGTTCTATTTTCTATGTTGTAATGTAATGTTCATAAGAACCTAACACACAATAAATATTGATTTATATGTGGTTTAAAGTGAAGGTTTAATGTAATAAATTATGTTCAGTGAGTAATACAATGTAGGGTCGTTATATGATGGATGAGAATCTAAAGGAAATTGGGATGTGATTTAGGATAAAATAATTGATTAATTAAAGATGATTATTAATTTATTAAATCATGATTTATCATAAATAATAATGATTATTAATTTAATGCCGGTTTTTTAAATGTATAATTTGTTGAATGCATGTGGATGATCATGAGAATAGAACAGACCTTTTTATGTGATTGGTTTCATTTAATTTATTGTTAAATTAAATTGTTGGCATGCATTACTTATCTCCTCTTATTTTGTAAGGGAATATTTGACCATGGTTTCTTTTATGTAAAACCATTTCGCCTCACATATTTCTGAGTAAAATCATATGTAAATGATAGAGATCCCATGATGGTGGGGGTAGTTCCTGATTGGAGTTGAATTGAAACCAATC
This sequence comes from Viscum album, assembly GCA_963277665.1. Classification (NCBI taxonomy): domain Eukaryota; kingdom Viridiplantae; phylum Streptophyta; class Magnoliopsida; order Santalales; family Viscaceae; genus Viscum; species Viscum album. The sequence goes on along the minus strand of OY728151.1, from coordinate 1,584,822,408 downwards.
CAAGAGAGATACATATGTGGACAGGTTGAAATGAGTATCATGAACCATAATTGGTTCAATGTGTTTTACCATTGGTCAAAATTTAGTAAATCAATATCTATATATTCTATCCTTTAGTAAATATCATGATAATTAAACCCTATTCATGAATTATTGATGAATTATAAAGTGATGTTCTGGTCTGACTTAACGTAGTTCACATCAAGGGATGACTTCCAAAGAAGTTCATGGTGTAACTAACAGGTATGGGTTGAGGAAATATAAATATGGATTTCAAAATTGGGTATTCCTCTTAGTAGATCAACGAAATGTGAGTTAATGTAGTGGGAATTTTCGTTGCCTACCTAAAACAATTTAGTTTCTTGACCAACCAAATTTTGTAATGAAAAGGGGAATATGGATCCTTTACACTTGAATATCCATGAAAAAGGATACTCTAAATCAAATGGTGAAGGATACAAGGTTTTGATAAAATATAGGGATATTAATAATTATAATATTCTTGTATTTTCTTAAATTTTATCTGATAAAGCACAAAATTTTTTCCTTTCATATTTTTTCGAAATAAGATTAAAATTACATAAAAATCACATTATGATGCATACTTGATAAGGAAACCATTATCACCAGCAAACATTTCCCTGAGTGGTTATGATGCATACATGTAATCATTCTCCATGAAATGTATTTATATGTTCTAGAAGAACCTTTTCATAAATTTCCTAGAAATTAGGATAGTGATAGAGTTAATGATCTATAAGAATCATTAAAATGATTCCAATGATTTGTAGTGTTTAATACTATAATTGATGTCCAATAATATTTTAATGAAACATGAGTACATTGATGCATATAGAATTATGTGTAAACATCTAGGTCTTGATTATTAAAATTCTAGGTGGGAGAGGTATGTGATCTCTAATGGATTGTTTACCACAATAATTAGAGATTCTACACCATCCACGCATCGTCTAGTTCATATTATTGGATACATATAATTCATATCAATCATAGGGATTAAATTATTGGATGATTTGTACATATATCTCATAGTATCATCACATTACAAGACCTTATCATGTTTTATTATTAATTACAATTTGGTAAAAAATAATAATAGTGTTGTAGAAGATCATAATTTTATTCACCAAGTAGATAAGGACATGGGGAATTACAAACATTCAGTCCTTATGGTGAATAAGAAAAGGAATAACAATGAAATGGGGCCTAAGACTCATAACAAATCTCAAGTCACTGAGCACCATCCATCAAATAAGAAAAAGATCTAAAGGTACTGAAAGGAATATGAGGTAGTATTTCTTGCTTGTGCCAATCCAGGACACTAGAATTATAACTACACCCAAAAAGTAAGTGGAAGCTAAAGGTTCATTCATTATCAAGTGTGATATTTCAATATCTACACATTGGTAATTAGATATGGTCTGTGGATCTCACCTATGTATCCAAATGAAGGAACCAAGTAGATTCCAATATTTCACTATAGGATAGGTGGATATGATAGCTGTTAATGGTGAAAGGATGGTTGATATGGCCATTGGTGACTTCCACCTCTGATTACCAACAAGAATGATTTTTTTCATAAAATATAGTTATTATGTACCATCGGTCACCAAGACCATAATTTTTTTTTCATTCCTACCAACAAACATGTTTATTTTCATGTTTGGATATATAATTTTTTTATTTTATAAGGAAAAAATTTGTTATGGTATGAATCATTTAAAAAATAGTCATTATGTATTAAATTAAGAAAAATAAGTACTGGAAATTGAAATTGAATGATGTTCACAAGACTCATATAAAACCTAGATTTTACATCATCATCTTAGTCATGTAAACGATAAGCATTCAACAAAGCTCAGGTAAGATAGTTATTTTGACTCGTCTGAGAAAAAAACACTTGATAGATGTCATAATTGTTTTCATGAAAAAAATCCAACTCCACATTTTGTGGATAGGGTGAAAGGGCCAAAAATATTCTATGATTTGTACACACTAATGTGTGTGGATCATTTCCAGTAGAAGAAAAAGGTCGGTATTCTTACTTCACAACATTTATTGATGACTTGGGTAGATATTTCTATGTTTAGTTGATGAGGTTAAGTCTGAGTACTTTGAAAATTTCAAGGAATTCTACAATCAATTAGAGAACCCACATGGAAAAATGATATAGAAGCTTATATTAGATCAATGTAGAGAATATATTAACCAAGAACTTATTGAATTTTTATGGGAGATTTTAATTCAATCTCAATTCACTCCAACATAGGAGGAACCATACCTTTTTGGAAATGGTATGGTCTATGATGAGTCATTTAGATCTTCTATTATACATTTGGGGATATTCATTACAAAATGATGCATATACATTAATCATTTAACATGCTAAACCAAAAAACAGAATTTCCTTTTCGTTATGTAGAGTAAAGAAATGTTTTTTTTCACATACACATGTATGGAAATGAGAGTAATTTGTTTCAGATTTCACTTGAAAAAACTATCACCCATGGGAAGGAAGTGTATATTTATAAGGTATCTTAATTAATCAACGGGATATTACAAACTAAATACCTTCAAAAATTGATTTTTTCCAGACAAACCATATTTTTTGTGAGGGAGCACATCCTCTAATAGGATAGTGGGAGATAGATTGACATTGATGAAGTTTATTCTCAACATACACAATAGTGGCTCTAGGAACTGATTCCACTAGTCCCTATGGAAGAAGTAGTTCCTAAAACACATGTACTACATAAGATCACAGGGGATCTAATAAAACGATAAAGATATGGTTTTATATTCCCTAAAGAGTGTGACTCATTATTTGTGGATAGTGAAAAACCTCTCACCTATAAAGAGGGAGTAGAGAGGTCAGAAGCTGGAATATAGAAAGAATCCAGGAATTCTAAAATGGATTCCAAGAATCAGAACAATGTTTGGGTTCTGGTTGATTTTCTAGTTGATGTAATTCCCATTGGGTGTAAATGGACATTCAACTTAAATGTGGACAAGGAACGTACTTTAAATACCTATAATTAAAGGAAAATTTCTTAAGGAATTAAACATCATCAAGGAATTGAGTGTTATGAATCCTTTTCACCAATTGCAATGTTTAAATACATAAGAGTTTAACATTCTATTTTATCTTATCATGATGATGAGATTTGGTATATGGATGAAAAAATTTTGTTTATTAATGTAATCCTTTAGGAATATGTCTACATGAGACAACTAGAAGGATTTATGGCTCTAGGTGATACCAAAATTATTTACAAGTTTGCGAAATAAATTTATGGATTAAAGTAAAAATCTAGGTCATGGAATATTCAATTCGATGAAGCTATAAAATAATTTGGTCTTATTATGAATGAATGTGAGGCATGTTTTTATAAGAGGTTTAGTAGAAATAATGTTATTATCCTAGTATTACATGTTGATGACATATTACTTATTGGAAACAATTTAACAGAATTATAGTCTAATAAAGACCGGTTAATCATGTGTTTATCAACAATGTAATTAGGTGAAGTAGGCTATATTTAAGGGACCAAGATCATTTGTAACAGATCTAAGAGGATTAATGGACTAACTCAATGTACATATATTTTCCAGATACTAAATATATTTACTATAGAACAATCCAAGAGGGTATTGGTTCTAGTGTAAAACAGTTATCATCTTTCTAAGAATATGTGGCCTCTAACACAACAGGAGAAAGAGAGAATGGGTAAGATCCCATACATATCAACGATAAGATCATTCATTTATAACATGTTATGTACTAGACGTGATATATACTATTCATTGAGACTGGTAGGTAGAAATCATTCACATTTAAGAAAAAAACATTAGTATATTGTTAAGGCTACACTTAAGTATCTGATACGTACTAAGGATATGGTCTTGGTGAATGGAGGAGACAAAAATATGGTCATTAAGGGCTAACTATTTATAGTTTTCAGACATATCAACTTGTTTTGAATGTGAAATAATGATATTTATTCTATCTTAACGTAGGAACTATGATTTGGAAGAGTTCAAAGTAGCTAGTTTTCACTGATTCTATAGTAGAGTCTGAGTATATAGTGGATTATTTTGTAGACAAGGAAGCTATTTGGATGTTAAACTATGTCTAGGAGCACGATTTGGTATCTAGAATTAAAGACCCTGTTAAATTTTATTGTGAAAATTCTATAGTAGTGGCTCTAGAAAAATATCCATGGTCACACCAACATACAAAGCATATACATCAGAAGTATCACCTCAAGAAGGATTTTCATCAGAGGGTGATGTTTCAGTAAGTAGATTACCCATTTAATAGAACATGGTGGACCCCTATACTAAAATCATATCTCAATAGATGCATGACTATCATGTGAGACTTATAGGTCTAAAGTATGTTAGTAGTTAGATCTAGTCCACATTGTAGTCTGTTTGAGTTGGTTCCCTATAACCAAATTTTGAAAGCATTAGGTTAAAATGTAATCATTGTTTTTGAATATTAATAAAACAATTATCACATCATGATTATTATTATACATAACATTTTATTAGATAATTTCCACGTAGTATCTATCACACTAAAAGGTCATATCAATTCCTTGCTGTGATGAGAACCCGGAAGTGCTTCGACATTAGTCTTGAATATATGATGGATAGCCAGATGATATCACTTGAGGGACACAAATGATACAAGATATCAAGGGTGGAAACTCAATATTCATTGAGGCATGATGTCATGGTTTACACCGAATGTATTATCAAGTGTAATATACTATATGAATGAGAACTTCAAGTATGAATTCCACATTTATAATTTTCATTCTATGTTCCTATCTGTGGATGTATGTAGAGATCCTTATACTTTATGATTGTTATTAATGAATATTATAAGTCATGAAATTTGATGTATTGATGAAAACCATGATGAAATATGTTCATGGGGAGGTAGGATATATTGGGTTCATCACGAGTTGTATTACAGTAATAAATAAAGCGAGAAAGTATTTATCCCTACTATTATTTAATAGAATATGATAACTCAAGCCCTTTGATTGAAATTATATAGGCTAAATAAATTCCTAACCATTGTGTTCTATTGGAAAAATAAATTTCCATGAAATCAATGAATGATACATCAAGCACATAGGTTGATGGTACTGACATGCAACCTGCTTGATTAGAGATACAGTAATAAAGGTGTTGTATTACACAACAATCATCTATATGAGGTATCAGTTTGTTATTGAATTAAATTCTTTCCCTATTGGGGGATTTGCATGTTATGAGATGATAACCTTGGACATTAGGTTTCTTCACCAAATTACAATGAGAAAGGGGCCTATAAGTCCACCCTCTATGTGTTTACATAATCCCAATTAAATAATGTATTAGTATTTAATAGGTTAAATAAATATTATTCTAGAACATGGGTTATTAATTATAAATATATTCTTAATCACTTATAATTATTTATTTTCTCTATTGAAAATAAAATACTTATTTATTTATTGGAGAATTATGAAGTGATATATATTAAATAAATAAATTGTAATTATCCATGTACTAATAAATATTATAGAGGAACGATTGATCATGTTCTAATGTCTAGTGAGAAATAATAATATTAACTATTATTTAATTAAATAATATTAAATTTATTTCGCAATTTTTAGTGCATGTTGAGAAATATTATTTTTATTAATATATGAGATGAGGTTCGACAAAAGACTAGATAGCTATTAAGTGGAAATTGTGAAATTATTTATTTCTAACCCAATAAATAGATAAAACTAATTATATTAATTCCATAAGAGATAATTTATTTGATTCTATTGTGTGGACTTGGAGGATCCACTCAAGACCTAGAGAGATCGATCAGTCAATAATTCTCCCAATTATGCAGAGTGATATTCCTCCACTAAATCCTCTCATGTCAATAGAGATCAGGGAGAATTATTTTGATGTGCTTATTATAGACATCAAAGGTGGACAATGAATGTGATAAGATATGTCATGATAGAACCCAAAGATTCATTTAATTATATTTGGAGGTTTTTGGAACACATTTAGATCACTGTAATAGGGAATCGTCACTTTATTCTTACAACGAATTAAAGGTGCATCAATGATATATTTCCAGATCCATCAACAATTACATATTTCCAACAATGGTAATCATTTAATTAATTAAATTAATTATAAACAATATGTGATGATCCTCCCTTCTGGTTCAAGCGTGATTTCTTTTTTCTTTCTTTTGGGATTATTTTCAATTGAACACAACGTTTATTGTCATGTAGATCTCATTTTGATCATCGATCATGAAAAAAGAATTACTTGGAATGACCAATCACCCTCATCTATTGCACCCAAAACCCATATAAGAGAGGAAAAAAACCCCCCATATGGGTTGGTATCTTAGATCTGTAAGATTATATGATCATCTAATGTGACCTCATAGCCTTGTTTTTCAACCTCATTTGGTTGGTTGTGATCCCTTTTATTTGTAGGTACATCAGGAAGCCCCAACATGATATCATTATTTTAGTCCGATGATGATTGAGAATTTAAATATTTAAAAATAAAATTCACCCTTCTATTTTTTGGCTTCCATTGTAAACAAACCACACAGGTTTTTAAGGTAAATCCATTGTCCATACTGCAAAAAAATATCACCCTCATTATATGTGTTCGTTTTGATGCAGCCTTTCCTCGCATGCCCCAAGAAACCAGAAAAGTTGAAAAAAACGGAAACTTATCATATTCAAAAGATATTCAATTTTTTTATACCTCTATAAATAGGAAAATACTATGTAATAGGGGATTCATAATGTTAACTAAAACACTGATATAAACTGGAGGTCCCCAGTGAATGGGTTCATAATGATCCCATTCCATGAATTGACCAATCTTTCCTCCAATATTCCACATAGTGTGTTTAGTTCTTCCACGGAGAGGGATTCCATTGAGGTAAATCTATAAAATAGATTTAGTAAAGATAGCATTCTGGATATCATTCTCACTTGTCATATCTTCCATCAGAACATGTTGGTGGTTGAATGACCAATTCCTCCCTTTTAGAATATTTTGTTTATCTTTATCATTTAATATTTTTAATACATGGAAGTTTCTTATAATATCTCTAATGGATAATCCTTCATCTAAATTCAATGTGTTATACAAGGTATTTTTTAGGGAGCTGATATTGAATCATTATTAGGAGATGAGTTTTATGATCGTAAGGAGGGACTTCCATTACAATAGGAATGAATCCTTATTCTTCATAGCATAAACATTCTTTTACTCATTCCATTTTAAGGAATGTTTTTCTTCCAATGGTTGACAAGATCATTATTCATCTCACTGCAATCGGTTAAGAGGGGAAGTAGAATCAGTATAGAGTAAGAATAAATAATGATCAAATGACATAATCGGCACTGACATCAGCAATGATACAATTGATCGAGGAATACCTAGGAACTTGAAACCCAAGGAGATCTCAAGAAACAATATCATACAAAGGAGAGACAAAAGAATGGATTATAATGGTTATGTAGATAGAATAATTTTATAAATTGAATATATAAATTTATTTATGAATTCAGCATATATTATTTGTTAAAAATACATGTTGTAATTAAAACTCATTGTATGCATTATGTAAATACATAATATAAAAAATTACCTATATCATAAAATTATGTAAATAAAATAAACACATATATTTATAGTTATTTTAAAACATAGATAAATTTAAACATGAATATGTTTATTTATATTTATACATTTGTGTGTGTACATATATGTATGCATAATATAAATTTATTTAAAAATATATGTTTATATGTATGTATGTAAGAATGTATGTATAACATTATGAATATATGTCAAGAAAAAATTTCTGAGCATGTGGTCTTGGCATTAGTATATTTTGCAGTTTCAAAACAACCACTATATATATCTAGTAATAATATTGTGATTTCCTAATTTCTTTTAAATTTTTACAATGGGTTTAAGTCACTACTAAATCAATACCATAAAAACACTTACAGAAAACCACTTCTCATAATAGTCAAAAACTATGTTTGTAATGGATGTTTATAACTAATGACAATAGATTTGGCATTAGTTATAACCACTACTAATGATAAAAATACCCACTTTAAATGAACCAATTTTTGTAGTTTCACTAAATTCATTTATAATGAAAAAAATATCTATTATTTCATTGAAAAATGGAAAATATTATATTAGAATAAAATGAATATTATGAGAAGGAAAATTATAAATTTAAATTTTGGGATTTATAATGACAAAATGTTAATTTAATATAATTAAATAGTAACTTTTGTACATACCTTACCCAATATCCCTTGATAACTGTATGCATTCTATAAGACCGACCCAAAATAAATATAACAAGATCTAAAATGAGGTAAGATGCACCTTTTCACCCATTGAAAACACCACCAACTCCACATTTTCAATCCCCTTTCCTCAATACCTATTATACAAAAAAATTATAAACTTACCAAAAAATTAAAATACAATAGATATGGTTTCGAATATAAAAAAAATTAATATTTTTCCAATGAAAATACCTTCCAAATATTTAAAATACAGATTATATTTTTAAATATTTCATTACATGAGCCAGGAAAATTTTCTGATATACTTAAAAAAATTCCAAAAATATTATTGTGCGGAAACAATTTCCAAATCAATGAGAATGCAGAGTGTGAGATTTAACAAAAGGTCAAGCACCTAAATATAAAGCTCCTTCCACTCTTATTTTGTTAATATACACATTATGATAACATTCCATCTTTAATGTGGTTTTTATGAATGCATTCTATTAATAATCTCCTTCATGAAAAATCTTTTTATGAAATCCCTTTGTGAAAACATTAATTCTTAACAACAATATATATGAAGTCGCTTCTTCATAATGCACGCACTCTTCTTCAGTTTAATCTTTTTAAGCCAGACTATTTCATAATTTGATTTATATTCGAGAAAATTATTATATATTTCGCAAATATATAGGTGAATATATATCAGTATAAATTTTTTAATAAATTTTGTATATAAAAATATATTATTAGATTCATAATATATATATTATTAGAATATATCCTACTATATATTATTAATTTTTAAAAAATGAACAGTTTTATAAAATGGATGTTAGTTATAAATAAGTAAATTAAAAATTAATATATAAATTAAATTTCAATATCAATTTTCATTTTAAAAAATCTTTAATATTTTATCAATTATCAAATTGAATTATTTGAAACAACATTTTTATCAATTGAAATAAATTACTACATTATTAATTTCTCTAACATAAAAAATTATCTTATTATTAAATAACCAATTATTATATATATTTCTTCCAATGAAATAATATATTAATTATAAAATTAGTAATTAATTAAAAAATAATATATATTATATAGATTAAATAATATATATATTAATTAAAATATAATAATATATTAATAGATTAATATAAAAATATACTACTACGTCAATATAATAATAATTTAATAATTTAATAAAATAATATAAAAAAATATATTACATTATTAGTTACAATGGAATGATATGTTAATATATTTATTAATAAATTAATTCATTATATTTAATAATAATAAAATAATTCAAAATAAATCAAAATAATGTAATATATAATTTAATACTAAATAGTATTTATTGAAATAAATTTAAATGTTATGTTTTTAAACAATAATGTTTTTTCTTGTAAATTATTTTTTGCTTATTATATTTTTGAAATTATTTTTTTAAGTATTTTTTAAATGTTTGATCACTATATCAATCTTTATTTATATTAAATTTAAGTCTTATAAATTATTTTTTTGGAAATATTTTTTGAGTAAATTAATTTCGTTATTATTGTTTTTCTAACATTTATATCATTTTAAATTTATTTCTTATATATAAAATTAATGATTTACATTTAATGTTGATATTATTTAAACAATATTGTATGCATATAACTTCTTTGAAGTGTAGATGTGATGTTTTTAATCCATAATTTTTGGATCATATAAAATAATTTTCGTTTGTTATATTTATGATTTTTTGCATTTGACTTATCTTTTTCATGTTTAATCGATGCCTTAATTTTCATTTAGATTATACTTATAGTTTATATTTTATAGGAGTCCAGATCCACCAATAAGAAATGTAATAATGTTTCAAGTAGGTGACATTGGAAACCTAAAAAGTATAATGTAGAAATAAAATATAAATAAAATTGGAAACAGTTACTAAACATATATAAAATAATTGAAAATGAAAATAATTTCAAAAAAATTATTGATGAAAAGTAATTTCAATCAATGAATACACTGTTGTTTCAAAACATAACCATTTCAAAAATAAATTATTTTTTCACCAACCATTTTTTGAGTAATTTTTTTTAATTGTATGTAATTTTTTTAAATCCTGTCATTTTCAATTAATTTTTTTTTAATAGTCAATGTTTTAAATTTTGTTTAATTTTTATATATCCTAGATTTTATGTATATAAATTTTGTGAAGTGTAGAGGCTATGTTTTAAATCAATAGATTTTGTGTCAGGTAGATTATTTTTTTCTAGTTACATTTAAATTTTTTATTTCGAAGTAGCCTTTATATGTTAAACCCATGTCTATAGTTTCACATAGATTGTACTTATATATTATATTTTTAAAGTATCCAAATTCATCAACTTGAAGATTAATAATGTTTCAAGCATGCGACATTGAAAGTCTATATAATATAAAGTATAAATATAATATAAATAAAATTTAAATCATTAACTAAAAATTAAAAAAAATAATTAAAAATGAACATAATTTCTTAATGATAATTAATGATAAAAAATTACCATCCATGAATATTTTTTTCGAAACAAAAATAATTTTCAAGAAAAATTATATATAAGGATTAAATAAATTCAAAATTAAATTTAACACAATGACTAAACATATAAAAAATTAATTTATAATAAAAATATTTTCCTAAATATAATAAACAAAAATTAATTAACAAGTCCCAATCTTTGTTGTTTAAAATTAAAAAAATTAAAATTTAAAAAACAATTTGTAATAATTATTATTACGAATTATATTATTCATTAAATTATTACAGATTATTTTTATTTCTGTTGTTGTTATTAAATATTATCAATTACTATTATAATAAATATAGTAATTTTATTACTACATTGTAATAAATATAGTTATATATATTAATATTTCATTTTTAATTGAAAATAATCATTAAGAAAATAATAAATAGTCACACATTGTGATAATGTTTATCCATAAAGTTAAATCAAACTACAATGAAAATGAATCACAAGAAAGACCATGAGTCACAAAATGGTGTTCCACCTTATTACATTCAATTTTGATGAACCAGAAGTAATAGTAAGAGAAGAGATGGTGCAAACAATGGATCTTTCCAACTAATTGGCCAAAAAGTTGGTCGTATATATCAGGGGATGAAATGGTGTTGAGAATGGTCAATCAATCTGACTCTATGATAATTGATCTCCATCCACAATCTAGTGAAATTTCAATACCAGCAAATATTTATTGAACCTCTAAAATTGGTGGGATACACATTTCATAGAAAGACATGTCGAATGAAGACATGGTAGATCCATATGAGTCTCGACTGATCACACCCACGTCATATAAATGTCCATTATTGACCTTTTTATCAAAATTAATCTTTATAATATCTATCAGGGTGGCTTCTAGGAGGAGATCTAGGGTTCATTTCATTTTTAGTAGAGTGATAGACATAATAACTCTAGTTGGATAAAAAGGAGAAGCAACAATAGGCCCTGAAAAAATTTGGTTTATACATTTGGTTAAATGAAATATCATTTCTTCGAAACAAAACCATCCACAGCAATGTGCACAACGTTTTAATATTGTTATTAGAAACGGATGAAGACCATATCCTAATGATATCAGATAAGTAAGATGTTGAATCTAGGAATGAACCATCATGATCGATCCATGCATAACAAATTCAATTGGCTCCTAGGAATTCAAAAATCTTGTGAACAACAGACTTGGGTTCCACCCAACATATTGGAAAAAATGGATCATCAGAAGTATAGAGAGCCTTGAGGAATTCCATAACATGGATATTATCATCGAATAATTTCCATACAAAGAAATAAGCCTTGGGGGGGGGGGGAACCGAAAGTCATCAAATGGTTTTCTATATTATTGCTGAGTCCAGTTTTGAGGAGTCGAAAGATAAAGAATAAACAGATTTCACTCTATATTCACCTAAGGATGTTCATCTCCAATAGATATGATCATTCCCCACCTCCCTAGAAATCAATATGATAAAAATAATCTTCCAATCTCACTAATTGAACCATTCGATCAAGATTTCAAGGATCAATCCATTTTTATTCTCATTGAATAAATAAAGTACCCTTTCATTCTCCAAACAAAGAACAACCATCGACATTGCTAAAGTGACACTTTCATCCACCATCCAAAGGTCATTCCAAATATCAACACTAGAACCATCTCCAATCCTCCAGTACAGGACATCATCATGAAGATAACGACACCCCCACAATCTCCTCCATATGAATCTCAGGTGTGGGCGATGGTTGGAACCTCTAATGTCCAAGTGTGCGAAGTATTATTTACAAAGGACCCTAGTGTAGAGTGAGAAAATGATTCTTCATATGACACCACCATTTAATGGCAAGCAGGTATTATTAGAAAGGCATAAATCACATAAAGCCATAATGATGGTGACTTTTGGGACACATATTTTAACCCAATACATCCAATGGGTCTTATATTGTACACTATTCATTCCCCACAAAAATATTCTAGTTTGGGATCAAATTAGTCAATAAAATTATTAGGAAACATGAAAATAGAAATCCCATAGGTGGGGATAGCCTGGTCCACTAAATTGGTTAGTATCTCTTTACATTCCTTTGAGACCCTTTTGATGGTCCACCCTTGGATCTTATTTGCAACGCTCTCCATAATCCTAGAAAACATCTCTTCCTCTAAGTGACCAATGAATGTAGGTAACTAGAGATATTTGAATAGTTTATCAACCACGTGGAACCCCAAAACGGTTTATGTTTTATCCTTCCTGGTTAGTGGAATTCTAGAACAAAATTAGATCTCAGATTTGGAAGTGTTTACTGATTTACCACAATTTTCTCTAATTTATGAATAATATTGTGGATAAAAATGAATTCTTCTGATTTATCTCTTGATAAATGTAAATTTTCATTCGTAAGAAAAATGTGGGTAATAGGGGGACCCTCCCAATATTCCTTTTCCACATACAACATATTTTACCTAGCTTCCATCTATGAAATCATTGAAAAGGCGTCAACAACCATAATAAAAAGAACGGGGGGAAGAGGGTCACCAAACCACAAACCCATGGAGGGGAAAAATATCAGAGAGAGGACACTGTAGATCATAATACATAAATAAATAGAGGATATTAATTTCACAATATGATAATTCCATTTAGATTAGATACCCAACATTCTTATAAAAACATGGTTGAATGACCATTCAACTATGTCATAAGCCTTTTTTCATGTCATGCTTTTATGCCATAAAACCATTTTTAAGAGACTGATCTCAGCTTTCATATAAGAAACACCTAAGGAAAAAATATGGTATTATCAATGATTGGTCTGTTACCAATAAATAGAAATTGGATTTCAGATATAATATAGGGAAACTACTAGAAAAATAAAATATACTCACAGTTTGTAACCGTGGCTATAACTCCAAAATATTTGGGCTACCGAGGTGTCGGTATAGAGATATACCCATAGTTTTATTTAAACTGTTGGTATATCCATAGATATTTCCATAATACCCATGGTTTAATTTAAACCGTTGGTGTATATCTATACCCACGGTTTACAAAACCGTGGGTATAGATAATTACAATAGATATAATATACCTGCAGTTATTGAACCGTGGGTATAGATCCATTGCCTATAAAAAATGAAACCTTACAACAATTGACTTCTATAGTGATAAATATGGGCCATAATAATTCAACCTTAAATATCATCCAATCCAACAAAAGAACTAAAGTCCAAGTATGATTTCTAAATAAATATGAAAACTATTAATGAATCTCTCTATTATAGAAAGGTCAAAATGAGACATCCTTAAAAGATCTAGGTTCCATTGAATCAATATAAACATTGGGTTTGAAAATACCATCCTTGAGACATGTGGTCATGGCATGAGAATTATGAGGATTGGAATGAGCTGACTGGCTGGAAGACTACTCCGAGGAAGGAGCATGAACAAGAGATTGCCTAAAAGAATTGTCACTACGAGGTGGTCCAAAAAACAACGATGAGGTGGGATGAGAACCAAGATACACATCAAGGGAAACTGATGAAGTAATAGGTCAACTATTCGGAGGATAAGAGGATAAGCCAGAAGGCAATAAACAATAAATTGAAATTTAATAAGTGGGGATATTAATATCTTTAGTGACGGGAAACGAATAATCCACTAAAAGAGGAAAGCAACAAGATCGGGATCAAGTTATAGAAAAATTTGATGATGATAAAAATGAGTGGAAATGATGAAAAGGAAACCCAGATTCTTCAAAGATAACATGTAGTGAGATAAAATCACTACTAGTTGATTCCAATCACATGTATCTATTGAAACCACTTTCTGTTTCTTTTCAATTCATTGTCAATGATGGAAGAAATATCTCGGATGACAATATGTGATAAGGAAGAGATGATTGGAAGGAATTTAGTGTCCCTAATTTGGTTGATGAGATGAAAAATAGTTCTAAAGTCTTGATAAAAAAATTGTGTTGAGCCACGAAAAATCAATGAGGATTGATGATGGATTTTAATGCTTGGAAGTTGGTATGTTTCGCCATTGTTTACAAGAAAGTGAAATGAAATTAAGTTTTTTTTCATTGAAATGGATAAGATCACTCGTATGATAATGAAATGAAGTTATACCATTGTAATTTCTATGATAAATCGTATAACAATGAAATGATGTTCTACCATTTTAATTGGTGATATCAATTGAATGACAATGTTGGATGAATAAATTGATTGGAGTTCTTGTGCAGAATTATTTGAAACCGAATTGATTTAATAAAGGATTTTTGATCCATGATGTGTGGATGTTAATAATCAGTTTATCACTATGAAGGTGTTGTGAATAATAAAATTTGATTCTTGTAGAGCCTTATAATATTGAATTATGTCTAGTGTTGTGAATAATAGAATTTTGACACCTACACTACCTACCCCCTCCCCCACCCTCACCCCAGAACCCCCCCCCCCACTATGTGCCTCTCCCTCCCCCACCCTCCCTCAGCCCCTGAACTGCCTTCCCCCCTCCACAGCCCTCCCCAACCCATTGAACTACCTCCCCTACCCTACCCTTCTGCCTCCCCCAGATTCCCACAGCCCCTACACTACACCCCCCTCCCTATACCTCCACATACCCATCCTCTACCTGACCCCCTACTTAGCCTTCCCTAGCCCCATGTCGTGCATGCGCCCCTTCCCGGCCTTCCCCAACCCTATGCCCTTCCCCCTCCCCATCACCATGCCATGCCTCCCCCTCCCTCCCCTCTAGCCCCACCCTTCCCTCCTACCCCCATCCAACCCCAACCCCCTATACAACCTACCCCTCTCCTCCCCTATCCCCATTCACCACCTCCCCCACCCACCCCCCTACACTTCCATCCCACCCCCTACCCTCCCCATTTCCCCACCCTTCACTACCTACTCCTCCCCTCCCTTCCCCAGCCCCCCTGCACTACCTCCCCCACCCTCCACTCCTGCCTACCCCACCATCACCAAATCCCCCTGCACTACCTCCCCCACCCTACCCTCCTTCCACCCCCACCATCACCCCTATCCCCCTACATTGCAAGCCCCCTTCGCTACTCTGACCCCCATCCCCTTGCACTACCTTCCCCCCTCTTCTCTCTCAGACCCCTGCACTACCTCCCCAACTCTCCCCCAGCCCACCTACATAGCCTTCCCCATCCCCTACCCTCCCCCAGCCCCCTACAATGTCTGACCCCTCCCCTCCCCTCCCCCATCCCCCTCACTACCTCCCCCAACCACCCCTAGACCCCTGGACTACATGCCCCCTACCCTATCCTCCCCTCCCATATCACCCTACCCCATTGTACTCCCAAACCCCAACATCTTGTTGTCCCCCCATACCAGTGTTCCATTCCCCACACCTAGGAATAGGTTAAACTCTTAACACCTGTAGTGAACCTTCTGATCACACTTAAACATTGATAGATTTATTTTCCATTTCATTATTATTTTAATGGCCAAGGTAAAACATTGTTAGTGATAGGTGTAGTTGATGGACCTCCCCAAAACACTAAGAAAATCAATAATCATCAAGAACAAAAGTAGGAAGGTAAGAAACCAACTCAATAAAATGATGTACATTCTCTAACATTGTTTAATATTTTTTTAGAGGCTATGAAATTATATATCCTTCATTGGCATCACCACATTAGAAAAAAAATGATGAATGTGCATCACCTAAAAACTATCCAAATATTGGACCTCCTGTGTATTAGTATAAGACTTCCACCACTTCCAATAAATCATGTTTTTAACTGTAAAGAGTCTTGAATGGAGGAATCACACCACAATACAGACATTGGTGATAGAAATACATTAGATATAAGAATATAAGGTAAAATAAAATAATAAAAAAACCTCAAATCAATAACCATCATATATTTATAAAATCGCAGCACTAGGTTTTAGCAAAAATTGATATTATAATTGGTTGAAAAGGCATGTGAATAAGTATAATAGAATAGAGAATCTAACTAAAGAACCCAATAAATCTATGGAGAAGATGGATGAATCCATACATAGTAATACATTATAACAACATCTAATGAGAAATAGGTGGAGGTTGCCACGTATGAGAGGAGGTGGAGGCGAGGCTACTATAGAGGCGGAGGCTTCAATGGAGGCACGGGCTGGGAGGTACGGTCGGGAGGCAGAGGCAGGGGCCGGGAGGCGGGGGAGGGGCCGAGAAGCAGGGGCGGGGCCGGGAGGTAGAGGTGAGGGTTGGAGGTCAATGACGGGGAAGGGATGAGGGGGAGAAGAGGCCAAGACTTTGTGGGGATGCAGAGTAGTAAATAAAAATCGATAGGGGAGGCCGATAAAAAACTCAAATAAATGTTAGTATACTGAAGGTTTTATGAAAACCTTAGGAATAAGTCAAAATATATACCATATATCCACTATTTTTTAAACTGTTTGTATAGATGTATAGGTATAGATGTGTGGGTATAGACCCATTTTCTAGTAGTGGTGTATTGGCTACGCCCATAAACTATAAAAATTGTATGGGGATCATGAAATCACCACTTAAGAATGATTTCTCCCAAAAAAAATTAATTAAAACAATAGAAGAAAATAAATAAATTTTTTAGTTGAATCATCCATACGTTGGATGTCTACACTGAAGGAAAACAATATAAACAAAAACAAAATAGTACAAAGGTAGAAAAGAAATGGAACATGCAAATTAATACCTCCACTACCTTGATCTTTCTCAACTATAAAGAAAACTGTGTAGCCGCCTCTTGTTCCCTTCTAGCCCCTTTCACAAAATATAACTACCATCCGTCCGTAGATATAAGTAAAAGGCCTAAGTGGCCGATGGGATAAAGAAATGAAAATTAAAACTAATCTAAGAATAACTTTTTCTTATGACTATAAATTTCACTACCCCAATATAAGAACCAAAAAGTTCAGTGGGTCAAAACATGTTCCAGCAAGAAAGGAGGAAACAAATTATATTAGTTTACAAGGATGTGGGTTCATCAATTTTTATGTTTTTTTAACTAGGATTGATTTCTCAATTATGTCATATATACATTAGTCAAAATTCGGTGTGTTAAAATGTTCCATTAAGATATCATGCACACAAATTGTTTACCTAATGCTCTACTAAAATAATATTAGTGTTTCTCCAGGTCAAATCCCTCACATATGGTTTGAATCCTAGAAAATTAGTGATGTTTGGTGTATAGATAACTAAAAATTTGGTCTAAAGTGGAAAATAAGTGGTGATTTTTTTGTTCCAAACTAATTTGTGATTCGTTTTTTAATATTAAGGAGTATCGAAATCATAATGTTCGAAAAGATACATCATCTTAAAATGATCTCAATACCACCCTTTCAAATAATTGATTGAAATGTCTCATAATCTATTCCTCAATCAACGAATGAATGATGAAACATTATCTCTAATTCAATCGAATGATAACCTATAATCCAAGAGAAATTCAAAAAATCATCTACCAATAATTAGTGAATAATGATTAATACAATATAAAAAGATTCAAGAATCATAAATTATTTCAGTCAACAGAATTTATACCCCAAAAACGAATCACATTGTAAAGAATTCAATCACTGCTGAATATTTTAGCATAATATATCTTTACTTCAAGTTTCATTGTCATGAAATATGACAAAGAATGAACTATTTTGATGAAACCACGTAGAAAATCACTTAAGAAACAATAGACAGTGTTGTTTAATGGAAGTGTAAGTAGAAAAATGGAACCAGAAGAAAATGGGTGAGATTTATAGCAGGTTTACCAAAGAATGCACTAATAGTCGATGAAAAGTAGACATAACTGGACTAGACACAAGAATCAGATGAAAAGTAGATAAAATAGATGACAAAATTAAACCTATGTTATGAAAAATACACAATAAAAGACGAAATCAAAAGTAAACTAACAATTAGATAGAAAAATTATTTTACCAGATCTAAATATATAAATATTAATTGATCAATTATCTCATCCTACTACCATAAAATGAAATAAATGAAGAACAATTGAAACAAGTTGAATAAAACTTCCTGTGACTATAAACTACAAACATAATTTATTTTTAAAAAAGTATTAATGACTAATAAATATATATAATTACCTAAATAATATCCTTCATGATGAATAATTGATGGATAAATTGATTACATTGACCACATGAAAATACAAGGAGAACAAAGATCGAGAATGTCATTATCTCTAACTTAGGCAGGATTTACAATTGAAGCAAACCAAAAATATAAATTATCATAGGAGAACACATGCAAATAGATTATAAAAAGTAAAAAAATTAATCCACCTATTAAAAATATTAACAACGCCAATAGTATCAATTTTCCATATGAATAATTATCCCACAATTAATCCTTTAATAAAAAATCATAATAATATTTAGAAATAAGAAATATTTTATAATTTATAAAAACTAATAAAACAAATAGTATAAAATGATATTAATTTGAAATTTAATATTCATATGAAAATAGAGTATCATATTCCACTAAAAATTATAATGGAAAATATAAATATGTGTTATGTTAATGTGTGAATTTTCCTTTTGAATTTGTATTGGTGTATTTTTAATATATATGATTTTTTATTGAAATGATGGGGGTGATAATTCTATGTAAGATAAATTAACATTTTGTTTTGAAAGGATCAAATTTCATTTGAGTCTTAATCCTTAAAAATAGTTATCCATAGACATACAAATTTTTTATGTAATTGATTATTTCATATTCCTTTGATTGATTCATAATCCTTATATATTAAGCATGAACCTTTTAGTTTCAGTATAATACATTTAATCATAGACCAAAGACACATTCCCAAAATCCAAAAATAATATAAAACAAAATTATACAACTAGAGGTTTTTGGGTATAAACCCAATAATATAATTTTTTGGATTTGCAAATTCCAAATGTTCATGGGGAAAAAATAAATTACCATTTCATTGGAATTTATTATTTGTTTTCATGAAAATAATTTTACTAAAGCAGTCATAGTGGTGATTATAAGCTCTACTTGAGAATGATGGTGATAATATTACTATACAGAAACATTAAATTGGTAATTATGACACTAGAATTAAATTTAAATACCAAATTATCTAAACAATGTAAACATAAACTAGAGTTTAAAATAACTATGTAATTGATGGACACAGTTAACATGAAGGTAAATAATTATTATTGTAATGGTAAGACATAAATATCTTATCTGTTTAATGGTTTATTGAATATCATTTAATGGTTGATCATAAATATAGTTCACTATGTAAAGGTATTCATCAGAACAAAAAGAAACATAATGACACTAAGATAATATCTGGAACAATGAAAATTTATATTACTTTTAACAAAATGTGATAAAATGTATCTAGAAACCTTATTTACTATAGGTAGGGTCAATGAAAACTTAATGTAGTCATAGTATAGTTAAAATACAAACTTTACATGAATTAAAAATTTATGTCCAGTGAAAAAATAAATGATAGTAAAATTAACTAAAAATATAAAAAATCTAATTAACCATCATTCGTTCAAGTTCAATAATTTACAATACAACAGTATAATGTTGTTGTATTAACAACCCTATGTCCATAACACACACAAAATATCTCACAAAATTGGTAACCAGTCATAAATATCAATCCTGACTCACATGGGTCACATTCTCTTGAACAAGTCATCCTCTATCACAAACCCATGAAAAGAGCCTATGACCATTACATAAAAAAGTCCAAATATATTCCCTTACTAGAGATGCATTCTAACTAATGGACTTTACCATATTGGGAATGAACAATCCTAACCAATACACTGTCGTAGGGTCTTAAAATCCCTTATTGATAAATGATATCCCACATTAGGCCTAATAAAAATGGATAAACCTACATATATCCTCAAGAAATGACTGGATGTTTCATAAATATGTTTTTCCACAACAATCTAACAACTGAGGGGTATGTTAAATCATTCAAAACATTCCAACCTTCTACTATTTTTAATTTATAACTTCATATGGACACGCCAAAAACCTGTATAAATTCATGAATATATAATCACATATAAAAGAATTTCAACATCACAAAAAATGGATAATACATTCTAATCCACTATATTCAATCCATTCATGTTCCAAAAAAACAAAAATCACCCCCAAACAATAAATCTCATTTATTTGAGATGGAAGGAAAGGAAAAATGAAAATGGTATTAGAAATATTGAATAGATTGACTTAGACTCACCCCAGAAAACTTACATGATGAATGAAACTTCGAGGTGAGGGAGTTATGGTGGATATGGAGGTGAAGGTGGATGCTGGTAGGGGGAGGAATGTATGCGAAGGCGGTCTCAAACGTGGAGGGAAGCATGCAGAGGAAGGGAGGCAGAGGCCGGGAGGTAGAGGTAGAGGAGGAATCAAGGAGGCAGATGTTGGGAGGATGAGGAGAAGGTCGAGATGTGGGGGATGGGTTGTTGATGTGGATGCGGATTCTAGGAGGTCCAGGTGGAGTATAGGAGTCCAACGTAGAGGTTGATGTCAGAAGGTCGAGGCGGAGGACATGAGGCTGAGGTTGAGGTAGAGGATGGGTAGTCCATAGAGGTTGGAGCTCCTAAGAGGGGATATTAGGGCACGCCATACTAGGATGGGGAGGATGAGACAAATGGTAGGGAGATATTAGAGAGGATATACCAACAGTTTTTTAATGAACCTTGTGTATTGGTTCAATCAAATGTTATATTCCCATGGTTTTTCCAAACCATGGGTATATATCTATTGTCTTAGAGCCAATTTCTAGTAGTGGGATGTACTAGATAGAGGCGATTGAACAATATTTTAGAAAACATTTTGTATGTCACATTGCATAAAATTATGGTAAAAATCCTAGACCAAAGTGGGTTTATTGATTTTTTGAATGAGGACAATATTGGTTTTGTTAAGGGACTGATAATTGGGTTTTTTCATCCATATATTTTTCAAGAGTTCCAATAATGTCAGATCAAATGATGTGAAAATATTTAATAAATAAAAATGTAATGGAATCCATTCATCTATGGAACTTTTGTGGAGTGAATTTTTTTATATCAAAAAGAATTTTAGCATCATAGAAATCAAATGCAAGATATAGATTCATCGCATCTACAATCAAAGTCTCAATTCATGCCTCAATGTCTGGGGGGATGAATAAAACCCCTTCCATAAATAGGCCATAGTAAAAGTTCTTGATAAGATCAGGGAAACATTCATATATGAAATAGATCTATACTCAAAATCATCAGGACATGAGATAGTGTTCCTTCACTTCCCCACTGATGCCTTATTGGGAAAATATACAGAATTATAGTCTCCTTATTTTATTTGATATTCATAGGAAAAAATAGTGAAATAAATTTCGTTAATATTGAGCCTATCATCAATATTGGTTCCCAAACTTGAAATAGATTATAAAACCTAATAATAAGGGGTTGAGAGAATATAATACATTCAACCATATTTTTATAACATCGCTTTGTAAATCAAGTTGATGAAATTTTCCACCACTCCATTTATCAACTTGGATATTGATGATGATTTTTTTCTGATGTTTTTCTCCCCATTATTCTAGCCCAAGTAGAAAAAATGTTCACATTCCTTATCCTCCACCCCATAATAATTAAACGTGAAAATCCTTTTATGCCTGCTCTTCTCAGAACCAAACGATTTGTCAATCAAGGTCGGGCAGAGGTTCAATGATATTGGGGTAATGTGAGACACATGGAAAGAGTTTAAAAGGTAAATCTAGTCATCTATCACCAAAAATAAGTTAATCCTTACAAATATTCGGGTGTGAATAGTTAATATACGAAGCTATGTAAAGACATTACCCAAATACCCCCAATTATAGAGACCTCCCAATTTTGTTCCTTGATGGAATTCTCGCAAAGAAACATGTGGTATACAAGGACTAGTGTTTTAATCATAAAAGTAAAAAAATTATCATTGACGTCACCCCCAAATGGAGTGGTTTAGGAATAATATCTACTAGATATTTAATCAATTGACAAGACTTCAATTTCTCTTTATGTGAGGGCCAACCCTAAGAACTCAAAAATTCCCATGGATACAGATCATTGTGATGAATAATCACTCAAATGTGGTTATATGAAAATGTTTTAACTCTCAAATTCTCATCATCCCTCTAGAAAAGATAAAGCCACCATGTATGTCTCTTTCAAGATATTAGGAAGAAACTAGTGAAGACAACTTTTTTGGCGATGAAATCTATGTCCTTTCTTTATTATATTGTTTTAGAGAGAAAAAATCTACCAGGGTAACATTTTTCACAATGGAACTGGAGCATATGAATTGATCATGGGTTTCCAAGGCCATGTAAATTCCAATATAATATTATAATTGGGAAACACAGGCTAGCTCAATCCAACCTTATCCTCCAAATATTCAAGGAAAAATCCTTCTCCTACTACTCTCTATGTTTCTGTAGATCAATCGTACACTAGTGGAAACTCCACGAACCTTTTAATTATAATTTAATTTCCTAGGAATGACCCATTTACCCCACCAATTTTTGACTCTTAGTTTCCTCCACCACCTATGTGATGATTGTGGAACTGCCACTGAGGATTCAGTTGGTACAACCCCATGAATGGGGGGATTCTTGGGGGCTTCAAGAACTGTGGAATATCATTTTTCAGGAGGGGATGATCATAATTTATTTGGATTAGAAGATTTTATGATCAAGACCACTCCTCATACAAGTATAATGCTTGGGGGAAGTGACCCTGTGAGTATGGACCAATCCCTAGATTTCATTCCTAAAATTCTTGATTACCCAATCACACTCCAACCATAGGACAAGCCAAATATTTAAATCATAAATCCTCATGTTGAACTGCAAAAAAACCTAGGGGCCCCAAGATTATAATAATATTATTACCGTAATCATATTTTTTAACATAGGATTCAGCTAGGGTATCACAATCCCTTTTCATTTTTGATTTGGGGGAGAATAAAATCCAAGTATTTTTTTTTCATGTATCCAATGACCATTTTTAAGAATGACATTAACAACTTCATCCATGCACCATGAGAAAAATTATTATTTTTAATTCCCAAGTAACCCACAAATATAAAAAAATGTAACTTTTCAAATTATAAGGCTATACTGACATTGGATAAATATGTTTTCATGAATAATATCATCATATGTGGATATGAAATGCCATCCATCACCCTTATTCATACAATCAGGCCCTATATAATACGATATCGAGTATCCCAATACGAAAAATCGTCAATGTGTCCCCTAATTCCATGAATAACATGCTCGATTCAATAGTATAATGGGATCCATTTATACCATATAAATAAAGGTTTGTGAAAAGATCAATATTTTTAATATCTCCACCCTTGTTTAGATTTTACATAGGGATGTGGTGGTTATTGAATGTCCACGACCTTCCTCATAGAACCTTCTGCTTATCTCTATCATTGATGAACTCAAATATCATCAAGCCTGATCCCACATCAGATATGGATATTCGTTCTTAACGATACCAAAAATTTTGTGGAATTTTTTTAGAGCACACATTTTTGCAGGAGTGGTCGCTTATCAATTTACAGAAGAACGATACATTCATACGATACAAGAGGAAGATATCATCATATTACTTAGCCATAAAAGATTCATTCTCTTTTTCCATCAATGATAAGGTTTTTCAATGAATGATTAGATCTAGATCCATAATTCCTCACCTCAAGGTAATGACATTATAAAATTGATCGAAGAAAGAAGCAGAGCTTCACCACCAAATAAGAAGTTTCTTCTAGGTCCATTAAATGAAAAGGAACCCCCAATGATGCATCCATAGGGAGTATCGCCACTGTACATACCCAGCAAGCTAGAAATAACCTAGGATAATCCGATCCGTAGAAGAAACTAGGAGGAAAACTCTCACTGTGGGAGAGACTTCTCTCATATAGTAATACATTATTATGAAAATCAATTAATATTAATTATATTAATATATTAAAATATAATTACATTATAATTAATATTTATTATCAAATTTATTGAAAATATATTATTTGTTTATTACGTTGTAATTTTGTACTAAGTAGTTCTTAGAAAATTTTAGGCTTTAAAAATTTGCGTTATAGAGTGAAAAATATCCAAATTAGATTAGATAGTAGTGAATTCACATGAAAGAAACTATAGATTTATTTATGAATTATAAGAATTAATGGACTGCCAAACTGATTTTTTGTTTTCCTGAGATGACCTAAAACAATGTTTCATTATTTTAAAATGCTAATACTTGTGTTTGATGGTTAAAAACATAGAAAAAAAGTATCTTATTGAAGTGAAAGGATATAAATTATGTTTTAGAATTTTATATAACGTGTGTCACTAGATGGCACATAAATATGACACGTGATGTGATAAAACAGACTATATTAGGAGTTCATAAAAATGATGGTATTTAAAAACATGCATTATAGAGTGGAAACAAGGAAATGATCTCAACTTGTTTTGAAATCCAAAAAAACATTAGATTTATATTTGAATTATAGGAACTGACGACTCATAAAATCGAGGTGTCATTTTTCTAAGATGACCAAAAACACAATTTTAGTCATATAATAAGATAAAACATGAATTTTACAATTAAAACCATATTAAATGATCTCCAATTGAAGTGAAATATTATGAAATCTATATTAGAATTATTTTGGATGTGTGCGAGTAGACAGAATGACAATCCGATAAGCGATGTGATAGAATAGATTAAATAATGAGTTCCAAAAAATGACGTTCACTTAAAATGAAAACACATTAATATATCAAAAGATTTATTTTTGAATTACATGAACCAACCATTAATCAAACTAACATATTGTTTTCATGATATGACTGAAAATGTAGTTTCAGAAATTTAAAATGAAAAAATATTCATTTCATGATAAAGAACATTGAAAATAATCTCCAATTGATGTGAAATATAATAAAAGAATTATTAGAATTATATATTAAATTTGCGAGTATATGTTGCACTAATCTGACATTCAATGTGACCGAATTGACTAAATAAGGAGATCCTAGAAAATGATGGTCATTAAAAATGTATTCCATGGAGTGTAAACTAGATAAACGATCTTTAATTACAGTGAAATCAAACAAAAACAATCAGAAATTGATCTTATAATTATTGTAATTAATGTTATATCCCACCGATGTGTTGTTTTCTCGAGATTACCAAAAACATAGTTTCAGAAATGTAAAACAAAAAAATGACTGTTTTATGATTAAAAGCATAGAAAAACATCTATAATTACCATGAAATATTATGAAGGATATTTTAAAATTATATATTTTGTTTTCATGTAGACGGTTCATCAATCTGATATGTGATGTTCTTTAACTAACAAAATAACAAGTTTTTAGAAAATGATGGTCTTTAAAACAAAATTTTAGTGATTTAAAATGGTAAAATGTTTTTCTGATGGTTAAAACCCAAGAAAATTATTTCTAATTGACGTTAAATATTATTAAATTTTTATTTGAATTATTTTTGATGTGTGTGAGTAGATGGTACATCTTGGTGATGCTCTTGAACTGACTAAATATTATGTTCTGAGAAAATTTTGTCCTTAAAAATGTGATGCACTGATTGAAATCCAGTCAAATGAGCTTGTATTTCTATGAAATCACATGAAAACAACCATATATTGATTCCTGAATTATAGGAACTGACAGATAATCAAACGATGTTTTTTATTCAAAATCTTACTAAAAATACATTTTCTGTAATTTA
The DNA here is from genome assembly GCA_963277665.1 of Viscum album. NCBI lineage: Eukaryota > Viridiplantae > Streptophyta > Magnoliopsida > Santalales > Viscaceae > Viscum > Viscum album. Next base: position 1,584,795,640 of record OY728151.1, on the reverse strand, counting down.
ACGTTCTTAAAAATGGATTTTATGGTTAAAACATTAGAAACAAATTTCCGATTAATGTTTAATATTATGATAATTATAATAAAATTTTTCTTGACATGAGTGAACATGCTGCATATCAATATGATTTTTGATGTGCTTTAATTTAACTAATATAGAGTTATTATAAAATGATGGTCTTTAGAAACGTGCACCGCAGAGTGAATGCCAGCCAAATGATTTAAGATTACTAATAAATCACACCAAAACAATATATTTATTTTTTAATTATAGGAACTGATATCGGTTCAAACCAAGGTTTCATTTTCCAATGATGATCAAAAACATAGTTTCACTAATTTAAAACTCTAAAATATGTGTTTGATAGTTAAAACCATAGAAAAAATTCTCTAATTGTTGTGAAATATTTTGAAATCTTTGTTACATTTTTTCACATATTCCAGTAAACTATGTGTCAATATGAAATGTGATTTTCTCAAACCGACTAAATAAGGAGTTCATAGAAAATGATAGTCATTAAAAATGCGGACCACAAAGTGAAATATGGAAAAATGAGATTTGATTATAGTGAAATTACCTGAATCCAACTGTAGATTGATTTTTGAATAATAGGAACTAACGGTCTATCAAACCATCATGTTGATTTCCCCCGATGATTGAAATGGGAGTTTTTGTAATTTAATTAATAAAAATGTCCATTTCAAAATTAACATTCTTGAAAGAGATCTATAACTGATATGATATCGTATAACAGATATCATAGAGTTATTTTTGATGTGTGAGAATAGATGGGGCACCAATAATACATTGGTTGTTCTTGAACTTACTATATAAGGTGTTCATTGTAAATAAAGGTCTTTAAAAATGTGCTCCACTAAGTGAAAATACTCCAAAAGAGATTTGATGACTATGAAATCACAAAAAAAACATTTATTTAATCTATAATTCAAGAAACCTGTGATAAATAAAACTAAGGTGTCGTTCTCCCGATATAAAAGAAAACATAGTTTTAGTAATTTAAAATGGTAAAACATGTGTCTTATGGTTAATCTAATATAAATAAATATCCATTTGATGTGAAATAGTATTAAAGTTTTGAAATAAGTGTTTTTGTTGTGTGCGATTATATGGATCATCAACCCTATATGAGGTGTCCTTGAAATTACTAAATAAGGAGTTCTTAGAAAATGATGGTCTTTAAATACTTATGCCACATAGTGATGTCTGGCCAAATGAACTCAGATTATAGAAAAATCATATAATATCAATGGTATATTGTATTTTTGAATTATAGAAACCAAAAACATGTCAAATTGTGTTGTTGTTTTTTTCATTATGACTGAAAGCCTCGTTTTATTAATTTATAATGCTTAAAGGTGAAATTGATGGTTGAAACCATAAAAAATGATCTCCATTTAAGAAGAAATATTATGAAAACAATCGTAAAATTATTTTTTACATGTGAAATTAGATGATGCGTTAATCTAACATGTGATGTTCTCAAACTGTCTAAATAAGGATTTCTTAGAAAATGATAGTCTTTAAAAATGTGTGCCATAGAGTGAAAACTGGGAAAATGAGCATAAATTTCTATGAAATCTCAAAAAAAACAATTTTTGATTTATTTTTGATTTATAGGAATTTAAATTACCTTAAATCAAGGTGTTTTTGGTATAGATAACCTAAAATGTAGTTTCATTAATTTAAAACAAAAAAACATGTGTTTTACACTTAACCCCATAGAAAAAAATCTACAATGGATTTGAAATATTATGAAAGTTTCCATTGAATTATTTATATCGTGTTTCAGAAGGAGAAACATCAATCTGACATCCATTGTGCTGAAAAATAATTCTATTCACAAAAAATATTGTTGATTCAAAATATATCATTTGTAGTTATAAATAAATGTTGCACTAAATATTTTTTTTTTGTTAATTTAGTTTTTCAAATTATTAGTTTTTCATCCATTTAGAGAATAAATTTTTATTTTTATATTAAATGATTCTAATTTTATTTATAATTTATTTATGATATATTTTATGAATATAAGTTTTTTTAAGTTTATATATAATGTTTTTAAGGGAAAATAATCATAAAGTAGATGATTTATATTCAGACATCATAAAAAAGTTCAACCACAATGTGAAATTAAGAAACCATACAAATGATTTGACTGAAAGGCCAGTGGTGGAGAAAGGGTGATCTTACTCATTAAATTAACTTTTATGGATGAGAAGGATTAGAATGAGAAAATATAGAATAAAAAGTATCATCTCAACCAATAGACCAAATGGTTAAATGCTATCCTATGGGGAAGAAACTGCATTAAGAATCGTCAGATAATACAATTCAATGATTATGGAAAACCATCCTCTATCCAAATAAAATTTCAAACTTGTAACAATCACTTGAAATTTAGTAATGGGTGAACTCCACCTCACATAGAATTATATGTTGTTGGTAGTGATGGTTGAACTTGATGAATCTCGAACGATCATTCCCATTCCTAAGAAGTGTCCATCAATGAATGATGCATAAATATTAATATTTATCATTTGAATTGTGGGTGGCTACCAAGAAGAAGATCCAGAAATTATTTATTTTTTTCATCCTAAGAATCAAGATGATTCAATGTTGATAGTCAAGAGATGGAGTGAACTACCCAAAAAGAGTATGGTATTATCTGATGATCAAAATCAAATCCATTTCTTTAAACCCAAATCATCCACACCATTGTGAAAAAAGAAATTAACAAAATCCATAGGAAGGGATGAAGGACACTTAATAGGAAAATCTGAAAATAAATACATTGTATCCAGAAATGAACTACCATACTCGTTCCACCCATATCAAACACCAATAGCTCATAATCATCCAAAAAGTGCTTGAAAAGTGGAGTCTAATGCAACCCTACAGATCAGGAAGTTCCTGTTATTAGAATCGTCGAGAATAGTGAGGAAATATCTAACAAGGATGATATTGATGAAATATTACCACCAAAAGTATCAATACTTGAGAATAATCAAAACACACAATAGTGTTATCCTGGTCACTCTTGAATTTGGCTCTAAGGTATCAATATCCATAGAATAACCAGATTTCACTAAACATGTTCCTAACAAATGTTTTCTCCAGTATATCCAGTGACCCTATATATCCCTTGTAGATATAATACTCAAAATTATATTACAACCTTTCAAATTAAACCATTCATTCATGGTTGTAGTGCTCCAGTATTAAACATTTTAATTTAAGAAATAATGAATCTTTTTATTTTCCGCATCATTAGAAAATCTTCAACGATTACATAGATCCACAATTATCCACTAGCCATGGGTCATTCCAGATATCCTCACTCTCTCTATCAAAAATCCTTAAGTACATTCCCTTAACAATAAGTCTATGATATTCCCACAAACTCATCCTCAGAAGGATCGAGTTAGGGGCAATACTAGAGCCTATGAAGTCTATGTCGTGGAAATATTTGGCTTGAAGGACCCATGAATAGGGCAACAAATAATGATCTATAAGCCTTTATCACTAAATTTTGAGCATGTAATCATTAGATAGGTTTAAATCATGAAACCCCATTCATTGACTAGCCTTAGGGAGTAACTCTTATCCAAAACCATACAATGGTTCTTATTTAATCCACTGATTATACCCACTAGTTTTTTTCCATTTTGACCTACAATTGATTAATAAAATAATGAAGAAACTTGAAGAGAGAAATCACATGGTTGGGGATAGACATGGCCAATAATATTTTGATGATATCTTTACCTACCTTAGAGACACTATTATTGGTATATCTGTGATTCTTCATTGAAATAATGTCTATAATACTCATAAAAATCTCTTTTTTTATTGTCCAATGATAGTAGGTGGAACAATATATTTTTTGTGTTTATCAACCACCCTGATCGACAGTGTAGTTTTGATTTAATCCACCCTATTTGGAGGAGTTACATAGGTAATGGAGATCTCATATTGGTAGTTTTTAATCTATTTCCCATTATTCATCCCATATTTATGAATAATATGGTGAATTGTATTGAATTATTACAAATTATTTCTCAACAAAATTTATTTAACATCCAAAAAAATAATGGTAATATGAGGTATGGACCGACAGATCATTGCCCCATGTACTATATTATCCCAAAATTCCAATGATAGATGCTTGTAAAATCATCTGAAACCTTCATAAAAAGCAATGCGGATAGAGGGTCACCCTACTAAAGACCCCTAGAGGGAGGATAGGTCTAATAGAGGCCACCATTAATATTAATACTAAAAGAAACTGATGAAATTAATTCCATGATGAAATCAATCCATTTGGAGAAGAAACCTAATTTTTCCTATCCACTTGGTGAAATTGCAATTCAACTATTTCATATTCCATTTTCATATCAATATTCAAATCAATTATTACTTTTTTAGAAACCAATCTTATTATCATGGAATGAAACACGTAATTTGAAATAATGGAATTACAGAAGATAATTCAATTTAAGACAAATTAACAAGTGTTTTCAAACATAAAGGAAGCAAAAAGAGGGTGAACATGATTGAACAATATTTTTAACAATATTTTATAGGCCACATTGCACAGACTAATTGTACTAATGTCTGAGACAAAAGTGTTTTATATAATTTTTGGAATAAGTGTAATAAATGTTTCATTAAAGGGAAACAAATTATATATCTTCATGTCTAGTGAACTTTGATGAGTTATCTAATTTCAAGTACAATGATGTTCAAATATTTATTAATGAACAGGGCATGGAACCATCCGGCCAAGGGAAATGGTTGTGTAAATTTTCCTCATCACTAAAAACACTCAACATTAAAAAAAATTCATTCAAAATTAATATTCATCATTTTAGTAATCACCAAGTAAATGAAAGAATCAATATCTAGGTGGAATTATCAATTACCATGACCTTAAGAGATCCTGATAAAATTTTTTGGTATGATTTGGATCCCCATTAGTTTTAATGAAACTATACCCTCAGAATTAGTAAGATATGATATGGTTTTCCATTTTATCCTCAAAGAATATGTTTAATTAAAAAATATGGCACAAGATATTCACATGATTCATAGGCATGTTTATCCAAATAACATTCATTAAATCTATGTGTTGCATCACGTTTCTCTTCCAAACATGTTATGGAAGATAAAAAATAATTTGTATGGGGGTGGTAATACAATAAATTCAACCTTATTTAAATATAATCACAATGTTAATTATGTTTTTTAATGTTTCCATTACTCTATCATTTCACCATGGAAGATATTTGAGAGATGTTTTTTCTCATGTCAAGTTCTTCATTCTTCCAATATGAGTGGACAATATATTCAAACTCTTTATCTTCTTCCCAAAGTCTATTAAATATGAAAATCCCTTCATGCTTATTTTTCCATGACCAAATCTAGGTGTCATTATGGTTCACGAAATTGTACGGTGTCATGTTGGTTCTAGGTATAGTTGAAGAATTATTTGGTGGGAGATATATTTAAATTTATTGTAATAAATATATCCCAAAACCAAGTGTGAGGATCCTTCATCTAATATTTATAATTAATTTATTTGACATTTTTAGAGATAAATACATGATCTAGGGAACATTTTTCATTGGTGAATGTTGATTTTATTAAAAACCCCTTTTGGATTACCATAATTTCACTATGTGGATCCATGGAAAGAATCCCCCTTGTAGTGATCCACATGCGATCCTATGATATTTTTGAAACATAGCTAAATATTCAGGTTATAGCATTGTGATTTTAATATCATGCATTGTTTTTTCTTGATTTATCATTATTTAGTACTTATGAAATCACTATTTTAACTATCGTTCTTGATAGGGAGATAGAAGGAGGAGTTGATAGATAATTCGTTGTGCGAAACAATTTCTATTCTCTATTTTCAGATGCTCAACATAATAGATATATACATCTATTTAGAGTGTTATGACTTAAGACAAAATATTATTTATTTGTATACCATCGATTAAATAACATTTATTACCATTAAAAAACCCAATGCCACATTATAATATTTATATAATTATTACTTTGTGGTGCACACAAACTATCACAACAAGAAATATTATGTAATGGTCTTCTAAATTATTATTTGTCATTGGACTCAGTCTGGTTATGTTTGACCTTCTTTAGATTTTATTTCACAACTTAATAAATATTTTAGTCATAAAAAAAATATTTTATTTACAATCTAGTGAATTAATATTTTTTATAATATTAAATAAATAAAATAAATATTTTATTCAAAATATGGTGAAAAAATATTTATTTGATTTGTATGATCAATATAAGTTGAATAAAATTATTCCTTAGACTTTAGAATAATATTTATTCCATTAATTAAAATCAAATAGAATTTAATCAAGATCAACAGAAACACATAGCGTGTTACCGTCAATGGTTATTTCTTTTTTGAATTTGGCAGGAAAGCCTAAAGTCCAAGATTACGATCTTTTGATGGATCAAGGAAACCAAGATAAAGATCTTATTGTCTCAGTGTTGACAACCACATATGAATGATCACAATGTAATTTAATACCCTTTTCATAATATCTCATTAATAAGGTATCACAAATTTGTCCCCAACCTATATGCTCGATATGTGTTTGTTTGAATAACTGAAATAAATACATCCTTAAACTATGACCATGGAATATATTTAAAAGGTTCTATTGCAATAAAAGGTGAAAGATATCAGATTACATAAATATGGAAGCAAATAATACCTTCTTAATATAATCATTAATAACATGTGACTTATGACACACCCAACATATCCAACATCACCATGAACTGTTATCATGATGGTTTATGAAATACATCTATGTATGTGAGTTTTAACATTACTTAATAATTATCTTAATTCCTATGGACCATAAAAATATCTCATAGATATTAATATCTTATGACACCAAAACATTCAGAATTCCTACTACTGGGGCTATTCTTATAATATCTTCTCCAAAAGATTACCAGGTGTAAACATCATGAGAATATGCATCATCTTCTTTTGAGTATACGCACCTGATAGTCTATGGACTATGTTTCCCTTCATAGTATATTATCCAACCATAGAACATTATATAAGAATATCATCACATCACATAATGGTTCTCATCATTGCGGGGAACTGATATGACCTTATTAATGAAAAGTATACTCTTGTAATTTATTACATTAGATTCACATAGAAAAACAAAAAATATGAAATTAGAAGTTATTTTAACATTAAATACATCAAATATACATTAAATAAATGTACAAACATTTTCTCCTAGGGAACCAAGTCAAAAAAATTCGACATGGACTAGAGCTAACTAACAACGACCGTCGGTCCTCTAGAACTCATATAATAGTAATGATTCAATTAAGTCATGGATTTAGAAAAGGTGTCAAACACATTTTCTTATTTGGAAATACATATCATAGAAACTTCACATCACTGAGAAAGATACCCCATGATATGATATTTCCAATGTATGTCATTAATCCATTGTTCTGACCTTGTATCTTTTGAAAGAGACACTTCTATAACATTATCACCATAGAGTGTAATATGATATTTACTGTAAGATACCTCATCATGATATTTGAAAACGTATTCAATCTTTATTCTTTCAATATCTACCATATAAACTGTAATATAATCAGACTCTATTGTAGAATTTTCAGCCATTGCATTCTTTGATCTCTTCAAAGTCACAGCACCACCATTTAATGTGATGATGTATCCCGTTTGTGGAATCATGTCATATTTATCAGTTTTGAAAATAGAATCAGCATATCCTTTGATGAAAAGTTCCACATTCCCTCCAGAGCCTAGGAAAATATCCTTAGTACGCCACAAATACTTACATATAGTCTTGACGGCCATCCAATGGTGGTCACCTAGATCACCTTGATATCTTCCTACTTCCCTTAATGTGTAGGTGACATCTAGCCTATTATAGAGAATTGCATACATGATTGACCCATTTTTTGATGCGTATAGAATACTTGTCATTCTATTTCTTTCCTCAAGTGTCTAATGATACATTTTACTAGAAAGATGAATTTCATGTGAAACATGAAACAATTTGCTCTTGATTTGTTCCATAATGAATCTATTTAGTTTCTTGTCAGTGGATGCAATTTGACTTACGAAGGTCCAACTATTGGATATATCATGGTTGATATTTATCCCATTAATATATGTTTCCTAAACCAAGTACATCACAAAGAATCATTTATTCAACCACACCATCATAGACTGTAAGACTAGTATTTCATTTACAATAAAAAATATTTTATCAACATACACTATTAAGAAAACGAATGCACACCCACTAAAGTATTTATATACACACTTCTCACATTCATTCTGTAGGAATACAAATTCTATTATGGGATCATAAAAATGAATGTGTCATGACCTGGATGCTTATTTTAATTGATAAATGGATCTTTGAAACTTATATACCTTGTTGGCATCGTTTGAAGTCACAAACACATTAGGTTGTGTTACAATGAAATCTTCTGTATGTTTTAATTCACGATACGATTTTTGAAATCAATGTTCTATATCTCATAATCAGGGAAAACAATAATGGGATGTATAGTTTTTATTTATTTCATTATTACAACTAGTGAAAAAGATTAGTCATAGTCAATGACATGACACTGTTTAAACCATTTTTTGCAACATATTATCTATTATAAGTACTAAAAAGTCCACCCATGTCTAGTTTCTACATTAATACCAATGTTCATTAAATGGGTTTTACATCTACTAGATGGTCTACCAAAATCTAGAGTTGATTTCACTACATGAAAGCCATTTTAAAATTCATGGATTTTTAAAAAATGGAAACATCAATTCCACTTACATCTTCCTTTTAGGTTATAAGTTCGTTATTATCAACTAATATTGACTCACCATCCTCAGTGAATATAAAACCATAACATTTTGGTTCTCTAACATCTATAGTACTCATATGCAGTAATTGTGACTCTGGAACAATTTCTTCTTCCTTAGAGATTTGTGGAATTTCTTCATATGAAAACTCATATATATCTTGATCTTAGACACCATTGACATCTATCTTTATCAAACCACCTCTTTTATAGATAATATCCTCCTCAATAAATTTGTGATGTATTTCAACTAAATGATTTATTTTTTAATGATTTTATATATAGTATCCCAGTATTTCATTGGGATATTCATTAAAGATACACATTGTGCCTTAGAGTGGAATCTTGTTAACTAAAGAGGGCTTAACAAAGGATGTACAAAAACACACATGTAATTAAGGAAACACGAGTTTTTTTCATTCCATAATTAGTATGTTATATCATCTATTTTGTTAGTTGGAAGATGGTTTAGTATTTATTATTATTTTTGTAATGTGTATCCCAAAAATGATTATAGAAGACTCTTAGTATTCATCATTGATCTGACAATGTCCACAAATTTGTGTTTATTTCTTTATCTGACATCATTCCACTATGGTGTGTGAGGAGTGAGTAGAGTTAAAATTTCAAACACCAATAAATAATCAATGATTTATTGATTAAGATATTCTCTAACATGGTATGAGTGATGTTTCTTAATCTTCTTATCGAATTGGTTCTCACCTACATTCTCGTATTCCTTGAAATTACCAAAAGAATCTGACTTATAATTCATTAAGGATATAAAACCATATCTACTGAAATGATCAATAAAATTTATGATATATGATTTCCGACCACTTACATCAATAGGAAATGGCCCACAAACTTCGATAAAAACAAATTCAATATATTTTTAACCCTTTCACATTTCCTGGTAAATGGGGAATTGTCCATTCTTACCTGGAATCATCTGTGACATACACCAAATGGTTTTAGATAAAAATAATTTATACATCCATCTTTATGTAATATAGTCTACCACATTTCATTTACCTGAATTAGCTAGTGATTCTAATGTTCTTTGTGGTATAAGTAATGTGAAGTAACATTGTTATCAATTTTCATTATTTGGTTCTTGTAATCCAACACACAAGGACCATTATTTATATATTACTTACCATAAAAAATTATATCTATATTAAAGAAGCAACATTTATATAAAAAATTTAATATAATTCTATATGTATCATGTATGGATACCAAAATAATGTTTTTGGAAATCGATGGAACACAATAAAAACACTTTAAAACAAATATCATTACATTCATCAATTTGATGTGGTAGTCCCAAATATCATTAGTAGAAGTTTTATATTTGTTGGATGCGCTATGATATACCTCTCCTCATTATAAATTTATAAATATACATGGTTACTATTTTTAATACATATTTGATACCCGAAAGATATATATTATAGCTAATTTATAGAAAAATATGAATTTCACTTGATAACAAAATGCTCGATAGGCATCACCTTGATTCCTTGGATTGGTGATGTATTTCCTCTAGTGATCCTTCTTTCCAAATCTAAAATAGATATCATCATGCTCCATTGTTTTCCACTTGATCTTCCTCTTCTTGGAAGGGTGTGAAGATGATTTGGGATTAAATCTCTTCACTTGACCAATTTATTTTTTCACCATTAGGATGGAAGGTTTATCATGTTTTGTATCATTATCTACATATGTATATAGTGAATGATTATTCAAAAGATACTTCTCAATTTTGTTCACATTAACACTCACAACAAATCTAAAGAGGTTCTGAGGGAGTGAAGCTAGAGTAATGTTCGTTCACAGTTCTTCAATGGGTTTAATCCCTAGAACCACTAATACCTCAATGTAGTCAATGCGATTGACTATGTGGGGCCCAACTAGGGAAAAATCAACATGATTTAATTGAAATAGTTCCATTGAAATATAAAATTTTTCATGTGTAGCTCTCTCCTAGTAATGTCCACAGAGGAGCTCAATCATGCTATATGAATCCCTGTTTTCATGATACTTCATTAGTTAACTAGAAATAGATGGCAGCAACCCACATTAAATGCCAACTGAATTGCTCAATTTCTTTTCATAGTTTATAGTCCCTTTATCACTTGCATCATTTTCAGGATAATCATGAATTGAAGATTCAAGGACGTAAGATTTCAGTTCATGTCATAGCACAACCCAAATGCATCTAAACTGCTCCTAGATGATAAAATTAGTTATGAGGTTATATTTCTCTTGTATTTATCATATTGATATTGTGGATCATGAACATTTCATTTTATTGCAGAGTAAAAAATATAATATTGTTATTACTTTTCGTGACTACAAAATAAGTGAGGTATAATTAATGAATTGTTTTTTAAATTTATTTATAGAATCTCCTACTATTTAATAAAGTCTCAGTATCCCTTTCCATTGAGCATCAGATGTATAGTTTATTTAACATTATAGTGGAATGTAACCCCATTAATTTTCTTCCTGATCGGGACTTTTTCCGTTAAAATAATAATATTGTAATTAGGTAGGCGGTCCACCCAATTGTGAACCTATAGCTCCTCGATCCATTAGAAGGACTCCCATATACTAAAATCCTAAGTTGGATTTCTTCACCAATTTTTTTCTAATTTTTATTAAATAGAAATTGGTCAATAAACCCATGAAAATTTTAGTAATGTCAAACCAAAACACTCTTGAAAACACTGTGAAAAAAATTATTGTCCATACTTTGGACTTTCACTAAACATAGATATATGATTTCATTATCAATCAATTAATGGAAGTCTTATTTTGAATTAATATTTAATTAAGTTATTTTAATTTATTATGCATAAATTTTATCTTGTTTTACCCTTTACATGTCCTATTAATATTAAGTGGATGTTAATTAATTAATTTTCAATATTGGGTAAAACATTTACACAAAGTTAGATTATTTAATTTTTTTATTTTCACATTAATTCATTAATTTATATGATCATGTCCTTACATCCATAAAATAAATGATTTTAAATAAAATAATAAATAATAATTTAAATGACCCGTTCATGATATTTGTCTACTGGTTTAAATAATGAGTGGACAATAAATAAACCTTTGACCTAGGAAAAATAACTCATATAAAAAATCTTGGAATGAGTTACTAAATTCCACCTATCCACATGTGTATCACCAAAGATGGCATTGTTTTGGATCCATATTTAACTACCTTCACGTGCCTTGGGATTCTCCATTAATTTCAAATATTTATTACTCACACGTAGGTGAGGGGAATGAAGAAATATTTTAAAGGGGATTACATAAATATCCATGGATACATAAGCCTTAAATAATAATGGGAGGATGGATGAATCACATTCCGTTATTTAATTTAATATTAAATAATTTAGACACATGCAATAAATTAAATTAAAACATTCAACCCATACACAGGTCTTGGTCAGGCTCATGAACTATCATACATGCAACAAATACACAAAAGTAAGTGGATATTATTCATTTCTTTATACGTTATTTTATTATTTTAGATAAAACGGATTACATTATTTGATTAATTCCATTTCATCTAAATGATCATTTGATATTATTTAATGATACCTATCATTAATTTCATTAATAGAAAATAAATTGTAAAACCAATCATAACCCAAGAATTATAATAAATTATTTGAACATTTAAAAATAATTAAAAACATTATTAAATTTTGAAGAACACAATGGTGTTTCAGTTAATAAAATAATGTTTAATGATTCAATTATCAAATTTAATGTCATTTTAATTTTTTCCATTAACGGGCGACTACATGACCTGTACATCCATCTACATTACATGTACCTCAATTTCCGTATATCCAAGTCACACTCTTTGGTCATCCGTATGTTTCCTCTGCCAGACTATTGGGGTGTACCTGCTAGATAGAAACCCTATATCTACATTCTGTGTTCCATTATTGGTCCATTCAATAGGCGGCGTGCAATAAATTAACCGTGTGTTATTAATTTCTTGGCACATCTATAAACAATCCACATGGGTATATGGAATTTTATGCAAATTCACATAATGTAACACAGATTTATCATCCAAATATTTTTAAATTCTTGATTGAATCTCTTGTCATTATTGAATTGTTATTAAACCATTGAAAAAATGTCACACTAAACCAACATGATTAATATGTCAATAACATGTAATTTCAAATCAAATTATAGAACAAATGACATGAAAGGAAAATCTAACCATAATTGTGCATTGATCAATAATAAATTAAATAATTATAAATTTAAACAAGAAAATTCTGATACAACTTGTTTGTTTTGAGTACAGAGGAAGCGTGCATAGGTGGGAGATATATTTAAATTTATTTTAATAATGTTTTCCCGAAACCAAGAATTAGGATCATGAATGTCAAAATTGAAATTTGTTTGTTTAATATTTGAAGAAATAAATACATAGGATAAAGAACATTCTTCATTGGAAAATGTTGATCATCTAAAAAGCCCCCTTCAAATGACCTTTTTTTGGTATGAGGATCCAATGATAGAATCCCTCTAGCAGTGATCCAAAAATGATCTTATGATCTCCAAGCTACACTAGTCGAGCTCTAGGTGCTAGTGTAGTGATTAAAATGTCTTGTGTTGTGTATTTATGAATTTTCATTATTTTTTCTTGAAGATATATCACTTTCACTTTTCGTTCATTAGATGGATAGAAACGGAGAAGCTGAGAGAGAATTTGGTGTGTGATACAAATCAATATTCTCAATTTTTTGATACTCTATAAAATATATATAGATATATATTTATATAGTTACGTTATAATAAAAAAAGATATTTAATTGCATACCAGAATTTAGATAACATTTATTACCTTTAATAAACCCCCTTCTACATAATAACAATAATATAATTATTAGTAACTAGAGTGAGTAAATGTTCACAATAAAAAATATTATATAACGGTATTGTTAATTAATATTTGTCACTGGACTCGGTCATGGTCAATTTTAACTCCTCTACGATTTCATTAACAACCAAATAAATATTTTATTAATGCATAAATATTATAATCACAATATGGGGAATGAATATTTATTAATGTATTAAATAAATAAAATAAATATTTTATTCCTAATCAAATGAATAAATATTTTTGTAAATTACTCCATCAGTATTACATGAATATAATTATTCCACTGAGTTGAGATTAATATTTATTCCATTAATTAAGCTCAAATAAAATTTAATCGAAATTAACAGAAACACATAGGGTGTGACCCGCAAAGTTTATTTCTCATTGTAATTAGGTGGTCTTTCCTATTGTCCGGGATTACTATCTATTAATGGTTCAAGGAATCTAAAAAAATCAATGCCGCAACATTGAAAACCACATATGAATGATAATTGTGTATATATAATCCCTTATTCATAGTATATCATCAAACATGTTTCACATCCATGTCACCATCCTATATGCTCAATACGTATTTCTTTGACTATCTGAAATAAACACGTCATAACACTGTGGACCTGGAATTTAATGAGATGGTTTCATTACAACAAATGTGTAAATATATCATCTTCCATAAAGATGGAAGGGAAAAATCCTTCAATGATTTACTCATTAATTTCATGTCACTCAAGAAAAACTAGATGTATCGAAATTTTCCATGAATGGTCATCCTCATGGTTTACTAAATACATCTAATTATGCATGTTTTAACCTTCATTAATAGTATTATTATATTACAAGAACCATCACACATGCTCATAGATAGGAATATCTAATGGAAAAAAAACATACAAAATTCTTACTAGCAGTTCCATTATCATAATTTCCAATAATGGAGATTACCAAGTGACAACGTCATGAGATGAAACCTCATCTTCCTATGAGTAAGCGAACCTAATAGAATGTGTACTAGTTTTCCCATCATATTATGTTATCCAACTATAGAAACTTATTTGATAACAACATCATAGTGTATCAAGGTTCTCATCGTAGCGAGGAATTGTTATAACCTTATCAATTCGTTATATACTATTGGACATTATTATAGTATATTCAGGATGAACAACAAACAACATGTAATAAGAAGTTTTATTAATATTAAATATATCAAATATATATATAATAAAAGATAAAATAGTTGATCCTAGGACACAAACTCCAACTTGATTCATGGGTGAGATAAGATGATATGGATGAGTTGGAAAGGATGATCATTTCATTCGAGAGAGTGATAAGCTACCAATGAGATTATTCCCCCACACGGCCTTTTTGAGTGAGTGATAAGCTTCAAATGAGGATAGATTTTTATAAATCAAATGAATGTCAATTATTTATAATATGGGTTTATAAAAAAACCATATTAGAAAAATCTTTAGAGAAATGACACTACAAAATCCAAAATGATCATTGGTTTCCAAGGCCATCATAGTTCCAGTATTGGATTTTCATGGGAATAGTTAGGGCTAGTTCAAGATAGCCTTTGCCTCTAAAATTTCAAGGTAAGATCCATCTCCTAACACATTAAATATTTTTCAAATGTCTCATAAATAGTGGTTCAACCATGAACCTTTCAGTTCAACTGATTTTACATGCACTCATACTAGTTCTTTTCTCTTTCTTGTGTCTCAACATTATATTCCATAACAATTTTTTTTGAAACTGCCGCTAAGAAATCGATTAGGCCTTCCAATTTCATGGAAGGGTATAGGGGAGAATTGAGAACTATGGTAGACACCTCATCTGGTATATCTAAACCAAAGGGATTTGGGTTGTAGGGTGGTAAATTTTAACACTCCTCTATTATAGAAGAACAGAATGGGTAGACAACCTTTTCAACTAGAAGCTTTCCCAGTTTTAGAACCTTATGAACATTATCTCCCAGTACTTGTATTCTAGTTTGAAAAACCACATCATTCGCTTTTATATCCTCTCACACTACAAAAGTGGAATCTCTTCGTACCATAGTAATAATTTTATTACAGTTCTGAACATATTTCTTATCCAGTTCCATCATATGTCTATCATGGTCTATCTTTTTTTCAATATTATAAATGAAGGATGTGTTTGAATATTCTTTATGAAGCCAGGGAACATATTTCATCATGTTTTCCCACATTATCATCCCTTTTTGTGACAAAAACTTTCTCAGGGTGCCCAAGACACCCAAAAAATGAAGATTGTTAGAATTTTGAATTCAAATTAAATTCACACATTTGATTCCTTAACGATAAGAATAGGCTCGTCATAAATTGAAATTTGACCTGAACAATCACTCTAATCCACTATACTGGCCCCTATTTTATATCATCAGATCGATCCCAATCAAGGAATTCTATGACAGGCTCTGATCTCATGCATGACTCACTATATTCTACCGCAGAACAGGGTTCTATTAACATGTATCTATAATGGGGTTTTGGATAATATTTTTTCCTATATATAAGCCCTTAATTTAGATATTACATTAAAATAATATGGTTTTAAGAGGACCAAAAAAAAATTTTAAGCACTTTCTTTTCTCTCATTCATTTACGAATTACATGATTATTAATCCCTCTCCATCATTTATAATTGAAACATTGTCATCTAAATTACTTATGTTTAGAAAATTGTTTTAGAGAGACCACACTAATGGGACTTCAATTAAAAAAATTTCAATGATCATAAGGGCCATTAAATGAGATAGAAACACATCCTCTTCCATCTTTTTTGAAATTATATTTCTGTATTTATGCACCAGTGAAATGTTTTTTCAATTGTTAATAAAATATGTACCTATAGTGTCATGGCTCCAGAAAATTACTAGGTATAATCTAATGCTAGAATAACTGACAATTGTTGTGGGGCCAAAAATGATCGGGAAACAAAAACAGTGTCACCAGAAAATGTGACTGCTCCAATCATCCTAAGGGTTGTAGAAACTCATAAATGGAGGAGGATCCCCATCGACAGTCATAACCACAACATAATTTTCATAGAAAAGTTGATGAGTGTGAGCCCTGGAAGAAACACCAATAAGAAGAATTGTTTTAATATAAAGACAAAACCTAGAAAAATCCTAGGAAAATCCAAATAAGGTGGATCCTTAGAGAAAACTAAAACAATAGGGAGATACATATAAATGTTATATATTTAATCAATAATGTTATTTTCATGTAATTTATTTTTGATTTTATATATTATTTATGTTTTTATTTTCAAATATTTTTTATATGTTGAATCCATGTTTAAAGATCCATTTATATTGTGCTAATAATTTATATTTTATAAGAATCAAAATTCACCAACTTGAAATGTAATAATTTTTTATGTAGGAGACTTGTAATGCCTATAAATAATAATGAACACAATCAATCTAAATGAAATTTAAATCATTGACTAAACATATAAATAATAATTTAAAAAGAAAATAATTTCTTAAAAATAATTTCATTTGTATAAAATATTTTTTTTTTGAAAATATTCTATTTGTATATATAAATAATTTTCGCACCAATTTTTTTTTTTAAATTATTTTTTTAAAATTATTTTTTTCATTCCCCCTATTTTAAAATTATTTTTATTTATACATTCAATGTTTAATTTTTTTTATATTTAATTTAATTTATATTTTATGTCAATAAATATTTTTAATTCAAAATGTCTTGATTTTAATTAATAATGTTGGTGTCATGTAAACTAGTGTTGGTTTTTTATATTTAGGTTTTTTTAGATTCATCTAGTTGAAATATGATGAATCCATGTTTTATGTTTCATTTTTATTATACTCATAGTTTATATTTTATAGGCATCCAATGTCACCAACTTGAATCATAATAATGATTCAAGTAGGTCACTGTGAAAGCCTATAAATTATAAATTATAAACACATTGTAAATGAAATTAGAAAAATTTAATAAACATACAAAAAATAATTTGAAATGAAAATAATTTCTTAAAAATAATTGATGAAAAATAATTATTATCCCACAAAATATTGTTGTTTCAATGCACAACATTTGTACTTATAAGTTATTTTTGCTACAAACATTTTTTGTGTAGAATTATTTTTAAAATTAATTTTTTGGTATTGCAATTATTTTTACATAAAATTTATTTGTAAATTAAATGTTTTAAGCTTAATTTAGATTTTTTATTCTATATTTTATGTGTAAAATTTTTTCGAAGTGCAAATTTTATTTTTTTAACCAATAATGTTTGTGTCATATAAATTATTTTTGGTTATTTATATTTATGATTTGTAAATTTTCAACAATTTTTTATATTTTGAATCCTTGTTATAAGTTTCATTTAAATTGTACTTGTAGATTATATATTATTGGTTTCCAAAGCCACCTACATGATATTTAATAATGTTTCAGCTAGGTAAATTTGAAGGCCTATAAATTATAATATATAAATACAATCTAATTGAAATTTGAATCATTGACTAAACATATAAAAAATAATTTAAAATTAAAATATTTTATGAAAAATAATTGACAAAAAATAATTTTAATCACACAATGTATTGTATTTTAAAAACATAACATTCTTATAATACAATTATTAAAAATTATTTATATTTATTTATAAAAATATTTTTATTTACATCATTATTTACTATTATATTTTTATTATTTTTGATAAATAATAACTTTTATATTATTTTCGTGACGTTAATAGAATATAATTATCTTGAATTTAATAATAATGTCATGAAATTGTATAAAAACATAAAAAATTAAAAATTAAAAATATTTGACAAATTAAATAAGGGATGTCATTTTTCTAGAAAGCACCATCTATATAATTTTTTAATTATGTTATTATTATTAAATAATATGAATTAATTTATTAATAAATATATTAATATTTCATTCCATTGTAACTAATATACTAATATATAGTAATATATTTTTATTTTAATATATTAAAATATTAATATATTAGTATATTAATCTATTAATATATCATTTTTAAACTAATATATATATATTATTGAATTTATAGAAAATATTTTATTTTGTGATAAATTATTAATTTTATAATAAATATACTATTACATTGAAAGAAATATATGCTAAATAGTTATTTAATAATAAGATAATATTTTATGTTTGCTAAATTAACAGTTTTCCAGTTAATTTTAATTGATAATAACATTAGTTAAATTAATTCAATTTGATAATTGATAATAAATAATATATTTTAAAATGAGAAAATTGAAATTGAAATTTAATTCAAATATTAATCAGTAATTTTATAATTTATAATGACCTTCCATTTCTTAAAATATTCCATTTTTAAAACACAATTTTTTATAATATATATTAGGATATGTTATAATAATATATGTATTATTGTCATAAAAATATATTTTTATATATACAATTTATTATCATATTTACACTAATATATTTTCCCATATATATTAACAAAATATATAATAATATTCATAAATAAAAATTGTTTTGATAGGGATCTCATTAAAAATATTATTCTGAAGAAGAGAGGTCACTCTTTGAAAAAATGGCTTTTTAAAGAGTTTTTAAGCAGGTTATTTATCCAAAAGTTCCTTCTTAAGATGATTTTTTAAGAATTCACTTTATCTAAAAATGCCTTCATAAAAACCCTTCTAAAGATGGTGGTTTATCAAAAACATATCTGTATGAAAATAAGAGTGGGATGTTCATTATAGTTAGGCGATTAACCTTATAAAAAATCCCATTCCTAGCATTCTTTTAGATTGGAAAATTAAGTTCCCACAAACGTATTTCAAAAATTTGTTTCTTATTTTTAGATATATCATAATATTTTCCCTCAAACCACTATCACCATAAGTCCCAATATCTAATCCTTATTCTATGACCTCACACACTCCGGGAAACTAATACATGTTTAAATTATCCATGTCATTGAAATCTTTTAATTTAGGATGCTTTTAGGTTTTGGTGTTTTCTTAGTATTTTTCAGAAACTTACAGTTCAAGACTATAGGGGGCCATGGCAAGACCAAGGAGGGTTACACTAATATTTATTTATTTATGGACAATAATTGTGGGGGGAATGGATTATCGCACCACTCCCTTGAAAATTCATTCCATGATGGATCTAAAATAATGATTATGTTTTCACGATTAGCGGATCACACCATGGCAGGGAAGGCCATGGCATAATGTAATTTTGGATAGTAGCACATTTGTTTGGGGGGACATGTCACACTATAATGGGTGATAGTTGGTATTTGAATTTTTTTAAATATAGTAATAGTATTATTATTTTTGATAAATTACTCTCCACCAATATTTATTAAATACTCATATTCTTTTATATGTATTTTAGTTAACACTAATAATTTCAGAAGTTTTATAATTAATTAACATTTTTCTTAATTGATGTTTCAATAATATTATAATAATATTCAAGAGTTTTAAATTCTAAAATGAATTTAAATGGTAGTCAATTTTTAATTACTTGTTTTTATAATTGTTTTATTTATTATTTTAGTAATTCTAAAATGATAGTTGTTATTTTTTTCTTTTGTTTAATTTTGTTTATGTAAAATTTTAGGCCTTCCATGTGACTTAAGAGGATAAATCTCAAATATATATGAGAGACCTTGGTTCTACCCCACATGGTATATTAAAACATATATACATCATAAGGTGGGTGATATATCAGATGTTCATAGTTTAGACCAATGGATTGTGGGCCTGTATATAATGCCCATGGGTCATGCTCACAATTCACTTATATGGTCTAGTTCACCTGTCGTATGTGTATGGATTCAGTTACAATTTTAAACAAGGTACACCACATCTTTATTGTTTTATTGTTCCCTTCGAACTCTTCCAATTAGATGTGGGATTTGATTTTTAGGAACTACTATTCATTAATTTTTATTTCCCAGATTGTAACGTTGAGTTAATCTATGATCTATCTAAATTAAACAATCGTACACTCGCATTTTTATATCACGCTTCATTTTGGAATTCCCAAACCGAATCTTCTTCATAAATTTATTGTCTTCTTCCACTATCATCCCTCTCTTCTATTTCATCAGTGTTTGTACACTAGTGTCCATCATGTATGTCTTCCCGTAATGTTCTTCTATGTTTTTTTTCTTCTTCATTTATTAGTCTTACTCCTTGGAAATCTGAAGGACGACATCATGAAATATTGATTTTTCCAATTCATTGAACATCTTCATCTAGTTTTACATCATATATGCGCCAATGTTCATCTCGTGATTTTTTTATCATCTTGAACTCAAATTATTCTTCCCATTCAATATTTCTTCAACTATTCAGTTCTTTTTTGTGTCAGATTATCATTTTTCATCTTCATTTTGGTTTGACATTTTCTCTACCTTATACATTTTCTATTTCTATATCTATTCATTAGGTCAGTTCCTATTCTAATGGCTTGCTTCTCTAACTAACATTATAATATTTATTGGTTCTCAATGATACACCATTGGACCCAACAGTGAGTTGATTCACAACTATATACTAGTGGTTATTAATGATCCACCATTTGAACCCAATGGTTAGTCAATGACCTACCATAAGGTTATCAACATGGATTCATTTTTTACTCACTGTTGGACTTCAATTAAGAGTTATCTTGGTACCCACTATTTGTATCTTCTCTTTTTTGTGAAAACAAATAGAAGATCATCTGGATATTATAGCACCTATTCCTTATTATCAAATTTTTTAGTTTATTTGTGATGTTTTATATTGTTTTCTTATATTTTTGTGTCAAGAATATTTTATCTGTTTATTCTTTTTATTCCGTTGTTTTCTATAAAGATTAATTGAAGTATTTATTCTTGTTGTTTTTTATATTTTGTTAACTTTATGTGTTTTATTTTTTAATAGATTATACTTATTTTGATTATCTGGTGTTTTTTGGATTTTGTTTTTCAACAACCACAATTTTACTCTTCCATCGATATGTCATGACTGACTTCCAGCAATTTTATTTTGCAACTGTTATATAAACATTAATGTTTCTAAAATAATATTTCTTATTTAAATTAATAATATTATATTAATTCCAGGTAAAAATTATTATTATTTCATGTTGAAATATGATTTTAGTGTCTATAAAAAAATTGTAACATTATTTTATCTACATTTGTACATTCAGATTAAAAATTCATATGTTGATATGTTTTAACTACATTTTATCTATATGTACAATCATAAAGATTATATTTGTTTTTAATTTATTTTTTTATCCGAAATTTTTAACATATGATTTAATCAATGAATAAATTTTTTCTTTTTAATATTATATGAGGAAATTTAATGTCTTGTTGTATTTTTCTTTTATTCAATGAGGCTTTAACAAACTACATTTAATTTTCATATTTTAATTTTTTTATGCACTATAATGTGTCTTGTAGATATTTGTTATTTACACGCTGATCATAGATCTCATTTTTAATGATCTGGAGGATCTAATCATGTTTTGAAAAAACATCCAAGTGAAAATTAATTCATTGAGACTACTTGAAATACTTATTCAACATTCATGAAACTCGAAATTGTTCCTGATACTCTAAAACTTTTACACTCTTGTTGTGATCATCGAAGGATTCCATCTTCGACATTTGTTCCCTCAAGTGATCAATGATCATCAATCATAAAAATCATTGATATTATGATCATCTGTTGTTTCCTGTGTATTTTTTATTCATGTAATCTTTTTTATTTCAATTATTATTTATAGTTTTATGGTTTTTTCCCATAAAAATTCGGTATTTCATTTCACTTATTATTCTACCACCCAAAAGGATGTCATGGTTGTAACTCTTGATCAAAAAGACAGGATAAAGACAAGGTTGAATAACATTTAAAAAAACTGGGGTGTGACTATGAGTATTTTAAAAGGAAGTCTCTTTAATACGGTTATCACACCTTTAAATGTGTGGTTATTAGTTGGTACTACTCTCCTCTAAGAGTATTGGAGATTGAGTAGTGGAATAGGATCATGGTTATTTGAACCACTATAAATCTTTTTGGTCATTATTTTTTATTTCAGCTGTGACCTTACTAAAGAACCCATCACTCACAACTGTTTAATATTTTATCAACTCTAATTTTGTTGTCTTTAAATGTTTAAAGATATTATTCACCCCCCCACCTCTATTCATTTCTTCAAAAAATAAAAATATTACATGATCTAAAACCAATCTACCTAGGTTTCTTAAAATCGTAAATTTACTATTTTCCCCTATTGATTTTTTTCCTCAAACACTTCTTGTCGCCTCATTTGTGGGACATTGAATTCCCAACTGAGCCTCCTTCCTCCTCCATACGCCCATGGTGGACCCCTTTTGATTTTGGCTAGATTTCATCAAAGTAATTAACTGATTCCAATATGTTTTCCTCACATTATTTATTTATTTCTTCTTCTTAAATTTCGTGAGACTCACTTTACCCTATTTTTATTGGCGGTTGGGGTTTGGTATGGTTGATAGATTATATTTATTGAATCTAGAAGCTGCTGAGGATCCCTATATCTTAATTCATGGGATAATAAATAAAGGTGATGCATTTATATTGATTATAAGGTGGGTATCTTTACATAAATCATTTTCCATTGTCATGCTTATGGTACATGTGTTTTCCATTTATTTTATCAATTAGTTATTCTTCAACTGAAGTGTTGAGGGATGGTATATGTGAATTTTTTTCATAGATTTATTTTTGAATGATAAAATCGATATTTCCCAACGTTTTTATGAAAAAAAAAATTTATATTTAAAATTATATGATAAAATGATTCTAAGAGATTATTTTGATTTCAAATGTGATTTTAATAAAAATAGTTGTAAGATAAAATTTTTCTAAACTATTTTTTTATCATGGTATGTCACTACTAATTGTTAATATTGAATCATATGTTTTATTTTGATTAAGGGTATTTCATGGGAGACCTTGTTTGTGTGTTGAGTTGGTATCTGAAAAAATGATTCTCTGTCTTAGTGTATGGACTAACAATGGGTCATTTTTATTGAGACCTTTAGTGTATGTAATCTAAAATATTATTTTGACACAATGAAATAATTAATGGAACATTTGAAATGTATAACATGGATTCTGTGAAGGAATTTTAGGCCTAGAGAGACTCGATGAAGATATATTAATAAAATCCATATAATATTTCAGAATAATTCATTTTTTATAAATAATGTAATATATCTCAAATGGTGTCTAAAATGGTAAATTTTATATTTATAATATTTTTAGAATGAATGGTTTACCCTTGGAGTGATATCACATTTATTCACATCCTGAGTTTGGTTAAAAGGTTTAAGCAATTTGATTGATAAATAAATAATTAAATTATTTATTTATTAAATAGCCCAAATCCCAAATCTCCATTATATTAGCCCCACTATGGTGAATTCCCAAGAGTTAGTTTTATAAATCTAGAAGGAATTAAATGATGTATAACTCTTCTGATAAGCACATTGTAATATGATCACACTGTCATGAATCAAGGATTAGAGGACCGTAATGATTTTTTTTATTGATGGAGTTACTAGATTTCACCAACACCAACAATAAAAAATGTTATTCATTAGTGATAAATCCAAAACCTAGGTAGGTAATTTATTTATGTTGGTTTAATATCTATTTGAATTATACTACATCAAATGTGTAACATATTTCCTAAAAACATTATTCACGAGCTGATTGATGAATTATTGGAATTGTTTTACCTTCATATAATTAGTAATGTGTAATTTTATCATTATTCCCTTTGTTCAAGATTTTCTATGTCATTGAATTGAGGCCAACATGAACAAAAACCAAGGCTTATTTCCCACATTTGTGTACTGTGCTTTCTCCTCGTGTTTTTCATGCATATATCATCAATATTTTTTTGGCTTGATGATCAACATATACTTGTAAATTATTGTTTAATAATAATTATTTGTAATAATAGATTGATACTATGGGTTATTATTAGTGAATGGAATCATAAATTTAGTATTATGTGATAGGCTATAAGTTTGGACTATTGGGGGAGATTCTTGATCTCGGGTAAAAAATAACTTGTGAATAATTTTTAAAAAACCAATGAAATATGGAAGTGATATAAAAAAGAATAAATAAATCAACTTGATGGGAATTTAATGTCAAAATACCATATGATGGAGAGGATTAAAAAACTGTTGTGAAATTATGAAATGTTTACTACGAATCAGATAATAAAAAGGAATCAAAGTAAATCACCGACTAGAATTAAAATATGGAACATAGAAAAACCTATATGAAAAACACACACCGATACAACTCCCCTATCTCCCTAAAAATAATTAATCCAATTCCATGCTCTAAGGATCCATCTATGACAAAACATCACCCTTCTATCGATGAAACACCACTACCTTCAAGATAAAATCTGACGATGCATCAAAGTTGCACCTTCTTCCAACACCTGAAATATTTATCTATCTCTATATAATGATCTAATCATCATGGTGGACCACTAACCAATAACTGATACATGCTTCTAGATCACCAAAATCAAGAATATTCTCGATACATGGACCGAGTCATTGGTCACGTTGTTTCTACTATGCACCTTATCAAACTCAATGAATAGTACATGAAACTGCAAACATGGTATCCCATAACACCATAGATGGATAATTGATTATTTTTTCCCTGTAAATGATGTTCCACATGGTCAACTGAAATGTGGCATCTCTTTTCCCCTTATCTCGGTGGTCTGCATCTTGTGTAGCTCTCTCATTGTTCTCCATCATCTGGTTCCCCTTTTAAATCCTTCACAGTTTCCTTTTTCAAATACACATAAGAACTAAAATATTACATCATAAATTTTCAAATTACCATGTATCTTATATGTTAATAATAAAACACTTATCTCATCTAAAGATATGAAAAACATATATCAATCCATGAGATACATATCCATCCTTATTTGTGTGATATGATAAAAGAAATATAAAATTCAAAAACTATCTTATCTAAAATTTGGGAACACCCATGGGATGAATACTATCAATCAACCCCATTAGACCATCAATGGAGATACCATCCATGAGTGTCAGACCAAAATCCTATTTTCATCGCACCAACCACCATCCAATGAAAAAAAAACTATTTCATTTCGCAACACTTACAGAAACATGATTTCCCAATATTAAAAAAAATATGAATGGGGAAGTCTTCTCAATATCTAAATCTTCAATTTTACATAGAACAATTCTGAAACCATCAATATCTTGATCCCATATAATTACGATTGTGAAACAATCTTGTACACCCACAAAAAAATAGCTCCCTCTACTCAAAATCCATAGAAAGTGTTGCATCACCTAGATCATAAATTTAAATTTTATCTTAAACAATCACACATTATGAAAAAAACAAATTAGGTGTAAGAAGTAGCACACTTATGTCAACCGGATCTCTTTCTGAAACCCTAACCTACCACATATGGCATCGATCATATTGAAAACATCCAAAATTATCACTATAAATTTCAATAATTAACCATCACCTTTGATTCCACTTATTGGGAGAGATTCTTGATCTCAGGATAAAAATTTCATTCAGCTTAATTTGTTAGAAACATGATGAAATATGGAAATGAAATAAATTATATTAAATAAATCAACACACATGATTTTTAACATGGAAACCCCTTCTGAAGCGGAGTATTAAAAAACGATGGGGTATTTCCAAAATATCCACTATAAATCAAAGAGTAAAAAAAATACAAATATTTTCCTAACATGAATTAGCAATGAGAGCATAGGAAATCTATTTTTGAAACCACACCATAATATGCCTCCTCCATCTCTCTAAAAATCATCTCACCAATGCCATTCTTGAATGATCTATCTATGACAGAACATCACCCTTATATCCTCAAAACTCCACTACATTAGGAATCTATTCCTAATAAGAATTAGGCTCACACCATCTTGAAATACCCAAATCATGTATCCCTATCATGTTTTTCTCATATTCATGTGCCATCAATCAACAACTGGGATACACTACTTGATCACCACATTCATGAAGACTCTTGATACATGTGAAAGATATAGATTGGGATAATCCTAACATTGAGAGGGGTGGTGAATCAGTGTTGGAGACTTTTCAATCCAATTACATATTTTATGAATTTACCTCTTTGACCTATTTTTATCATTATTCCCTTATTATCTTTTCCTTGTCACATGTAGGAATATTAATGTAGTACAGATAGGAACATGATAGTTCTAAAATATTCAGTGATTAGTTAGAGTAGCTAGTCCTGAGCATGGTCTAGAAATAATCCGGACCAGAAAATATATTTTCACATTCAATGAAAATTATTCAATTGAAAGTTGATGTTTTATAGAATATAGTTGTATCTTGATACTATCAATGAAGATAGTATCCTTTTTTTGATAATGTTTTGAAACACCAAGAGAATATTCTGCCTATGGAGGCTTGTTGGATTTCATATTTCTACATTGTTCTTCAAAAAAAATATTATTAAATTTTTTAGTTTCTTATAAGCATGCACGTAACTCTTATTACTTCTTTCCAATAGAAAACTATAACTAGAACAATTTTCTTCTTCTATTATTCAAAGTATTATAAATTTTTTACAAACCGATGAATATCGAAGTCTTTATTACCCAAATTATAATAAACTAATATCAATTTGGTCACTAAATATTCTTATATTATTTTATCTTTCATTATAAGTGAAAAACTAACTTCACTAAATGTCTTCTTCATCTTCATGATGTAATCAAAAACATCCTTTATTATTATTAAATAAATTATGATCACCTCGGCTTAGAATCATAAAAATTAAATTAATCTTATCTCATAAAAAATATCAATAGTGAATGATATATCAGTTCTCGTCAACTCTTCTTGGTGTAGATGATGTTTTTTTCAACTGAATTTCACCATAGATTCAATGATATTTAATGAAAGAATAACCTTGCACAAACATAGATTCTTCTCTTCTTGAATTCTTAACTCAATTCATGCATTGTGAATGTTCATTTCCCCTATCCAGTTTTATCGTTATCAATTTAGGTATTTTTTAGTTAAATATTTATGCATTATTTTTTTCTTATTCAAATCATATGAAAAACATTGGATAGTGCAGTTACTACTCATAGTTTATGTAACAAAAACCGAAGCTTTTTCATCCTCCCTTATCTCTCTTTCTCTCTATCTCTCTTCACACAACAAAAAAGTTTTGTTCTCATACCCTATTTTTGTTAATATTATGTGCAGACATTAAATTAATATCATATGAAAACACGAAAAGTATGAGTGTGATCTTAGGTGAACATATGGTTATCTTTTCACAAACAAACTATGTAGGTTTCTT
This sequence comes from Viscum album, assembly GCA_963277665.1. Classification (NCBI taxonomy): domain Eukaryota; kingdom Viridiplantae; phylum Streptophyta; class Magnoliopsida; order Santalales; family Viscaceae; genus Viscum; species Viscum album. Next base: position 1,584,767,278 of record OY728151.1, on the reverse strand, counting down.
CCTCTCTTTTTGTTGTGTAACAACAGGATACATTGTATCTTCAGGTAATGGTATATATGTGGAATAGTTTCATGAAACAAAAAGAGAGTAAAAAAACCATTCACTATGGCTTGATCATAAATATTAATGGAAATGGTTCTTCTTCACAAATCACATTAAAGTTGTTTGAACACAACTTGTGTGTTCAAAATATTTCTTCTCCTCAAAAGTGGAAATATTCAAAGAACTAAACTCCATAATAAATCATGATAAGTGGGTAAACACATTTCACATGTCCAAGGATTCCCTTCATAAAACTGTTAAGGTTTGTGGTACTCCCCTTCTTTTCGAGGCCTAAAAGGGTCAATGAACTCTTTTCCTTCAATAAAAAAATTGTGCTTTGGAGAGGGAATTGCTTCTGGAAATTGAGATATCATGAAATAAAATGAGTGATAATAGCACCTTGCGAGGGAGGGTGATCTCATTATATAGGAATTGTTTCATTTTCTTTCACCACATTCAAATACTGATCATTATACCATGTAAATCATATCTCTAAATTCATGAATGACTCTACTTTTAAATTTTCAAATGCATTAAAAGTAACGCAAAATTTCAGGGAATTATTCCATTGGGACCGACCTGTTTCTTTCTGGGATTCATATTATGTACATGTATTCATAATCTGATTCATCTCATCTTCCCAAATACATGATGTTCATCCATTGAACTCAATTGCTCTAATGGCATTCCAGCAACTGTATTTTTAGTTTGGACAAGGATTGTCTCTAAAATTTATTCTTGTGAATCATACAAATGTAGATGATTGATATTTAGATCATGTTCATCACATTATTTATAACTAAAAATGATCATGATCGAATCTTCATTGATCATGGGTGGTCTGGTTGACATCTCCGGCATGATAGTGGCACTGTCTAGGGAATCCTGGAGGATGAAAACGTCATGAGTTGATAAATATGCACCTCATTTTGAATAATAATTTCCTGTGATATTGAAAGGAATGAATTTAATTCAGTGGGGTGTGGGATGTGATGGATTCCCATGATCACTCCAATTATTTAAAATACTGAACAGTAAGCACAAAATACCATCCTACATCGAAACTTCCCTCAATTTCTCCATAATATATAAATTAGGCACAACATGGAGATGATCATAATTATCCTCTACCCCTCCCGTTTGAGAACCATAAAAGTTATGTGGTTATTCTTTGTTCCCACTTATTTTTGTGCTATTGGACCACATCATGTAAACCTTCGTGCATACACACGTTTGACACACAACAATCCATGGCTCCTGTGTGTTGTGGCCTGGATAGCCTAGTTTGGGAATGGTCGGCCCAGTGTCCCACATAATCTATCCGTTGAGGCTGGTTTTCCAGTTGGTGCCATTATTTTTTAATAAAATCCCAAAAAATAATTATTTAAAATTCCATGTATTTAATGGAATTCAATCTGAAATGCATGGCCACCTCCACACATAGTACTATAGTATATAATTCTTCAATCACTTCAAAATTACACATCAAATATAAATCAATATAACCATTTATTCATCTCTAACACCTAGTGAAATAATTATATGGAATGTTTCTCCTTCATGAAATCTATAATACCAATGTTCATCAAGATTACATTCACATGGTTCTCATGAAATAATAAAATACATCATGAAGTCTAATTACTCTTCTTTGATACTTTATGGAATATAAATTTTAATGAGCATGAAATCTACATTCTCCTTTTGATGGTAATAATGTGTCACTCATGAAACATTTATTAATAATTATATATGAGTTTATCAATCATCTGATTTAAAAACAAGGATAATTTCTCAATAACGTCATCCAATAAAATGAATCCATTTAAATTATTCAATACCTTTATAATTTCTCTTTAAAAATTAAACCATATCACCATTTATTCATCTTTAACCCTTCATGAACTAATTATATGATGTTGTTATCTTTCATGAAAACTCAAATATCAATGTTCCTCAAGTTAACACTTGTATAGTTCTCATGAAACATTAAAATATTGCATAACATTCAATTCATACTCTTCTATATTTTTTGGAATATAAATTCCAAATAATATCAAATCATCATTATTCATTCTTATAAACAATGTGTCACTTAGGAAACATGTATTTTGAACAAAGTATCAATTACCCATTTTTTTGACCAAAAAACATAGATAATTTCAAAATAATGACATATAATGTGATGAATCCATAATAATTCTCCAAGAATCATGATGAAGGAATCCATAAAAATTCACTATCCATCACCATAAGGAATATATAAAATTATCTAGGCATCCCCATGAAACTAAATGTCTTCAATAAATTCACATGCATCTTGGAATTTCAAGACTTGAGGTGTAACGGCCTAATTTTTTTCAATGGATATAACATTATATAAATCACAACATAATGAACTACTAAGTGCTATGTGACCTTTAAACCTATGTTTTTCACTTTTGTGATGTAAATTTTGAAAATCTGACATACATGGTTGCCATTAGTAAGTTATTTAGTGTATTGCAAGAAAGAAATATTTTTCGGTGATTATTAACCTACCATTATGAATATTTACATACCCTTGTGAATAGTGATATACCATAATTAATATTAACCCTACCTATTATAGTATAAAAATAATAATCAAGCGAAAGAATGATGTACCAATAAGTTAGAATAAGTAAATTCATGTTTTAAAACAATTTTTTAGTAATAAATTAAAAGTTAAATTAAATATTAAATTAATCATATTTTGGAAATTATTTTTTTAAATTTTAATTCATTTTTGGATTCTACAAGGAGAAAAATGTTTGGGGTGATTTTTTGGGATTTTTCTGAAATAATTAAATTTTTGATGAATAGTGAAATACCATAATTTACAAAACAAGCTAAATACACTAATTATAGACTAATGTATGATTTTATGCTGATGTAAGACCACTTGATTTGGATTCACAGGATAAGATTAGTATTATTGGTCATGAAAGACTCACTATTCCTTGTCTTGTGGAGAAATAATAAATTAAAGAATATAATATAGAGACATCCCCTCTCCCATCCACTATAAATACCACCCTTCACAACCTCATTTCCTTACACCTATCTAGCTTCAAGCCTTATCTAAACTCTTCCCAAGAATCTTCCCTAGTCACTCCCCATGTTCAGGAGGCTCTCGGTCTTTCCAAAATTCCTAAACCCATTCCCTTAACGAGGTTCCCAAGGAGGTTATTTCAAGAGGTAAAGCACATTTCTTTTTCGTTTAGTTTCATTTAAAGTTCCTTTCTTGGTAAACCTATAATCACTTACTCTATCCAAATGGAAATTATATCTATATTATCATCTATATACTTTAATTATATCATGTGAATGGAATAACCATTGACAATATTCTTACTCACCCTTTTATTTTATAAATAAAATCAACGTCCATGAGTTTCCAATTTATAACCTTCATCGATAATGATGTTTCTTTCTTCAATTTATCCTTCATTACTAGTCAGGAAACAATTATGATGATTTAACCAGACTATAATATATATATTATAACATAAATAATTTTCAAGAACCTGATATATATAAACTACTTCCTAATAATCAAAATAACGCTAAAATAATCTAATAGAATGTCATTAGTATTTCATTTAATAATTCATCCTCTTTCCATGTAAAAAATAATATAAATTACCATTAAAAATTCTTGTATGTTCAAAATTGACATGAAATTTCAATTATGGAGATTTACATCCATTCCACATGAACTCCATTACTTAAGAACAAGTGAACCGATTATGTAAACGAACACTCCAAAACGATGGAATTCAATATTATAACTTCTTAATAATGACATAAATGAACTAACCATAATTTTTAATATACTAAATAAATTTATAATAGGATTTTAAATAAGTTATTAATTAGTCTAATTTCATATTCCAGGACCATAAGTTCATGATTGGAAAACATTCATACTTAAGGTAAGGGGGTTTCCACCTGAACCTCCTTTTTCATTCAAGTAATTTTAATTGTATAATTACCTCAGTGAAATTATTCAGTGTTATTATGTTATCCTGATAATTTATTTTATATTTTTCTTTATATGTTTACCAATAATAATCCTTACTTATTTTATGGATGGCTACACATTATAAAAGGAACATTCAAAATTGTTTTTGAATTACAAGCTCGATTCAAGGAAATTTCTATAATTCTTACCCATTTTCAAGAACACCATATAATCTGTTTTTGGAAACCATTTTATTTATAAATTCAAAAAAATTTACTATGAAAATACTATATTACTTCAGTTATGTTTTTATACAGATATTTGTCCAAACGAACTCTTCTTTTCAAAGCAAAAATGTATTTATCTCAAGAATTACTCGATGATTTTATAAGAGTCTCTTCATATATTTCAAAAATCTTGTTGATTATTATGTATTGTTGGGATTAATATTTCATGGTGTAATATCCCATATTGGATTTAATTCTTTATTATTATTTTTTCATGTGGATGTTCTATCTTAAAACCATTCACCAATTTACTTTGAATGGTTAGTGTTTATGCTTAATGTTTAGGGAATGTTATTTACATTTCATATATTACATTTCATATATTATATTAAATATGAATTTATAAGTTGTTTATATTCATCCCCAGTCATATGAAAAATTAATTAGATATATATAGTGTCATTTGGGGCCCTCAATAGCCCCACGGTGCATCGGTACGTCTCATGAGACAAACTATGGTCATGGAACAAGGTCTTGACAAAATTATTACTATGATCTTGGCATTAGGCCTTGACGGTATGGTGATGATGTCCCACACTATTTATTCCATCATTATAAAAGTATTATTTATGGTTCATGTGGTTATTCCACTAATAGAATAGCCATGATTTTTTTATTATAGAATTATTTTTCATAGCTCATATTCCTACCATAATGTGTTCATGTTTATTATTTGTTTAAGGCATATGATTTTTGATATTGATCATGCATAATGTTTATTTATTTTACACTTTATTTTGTAACCATACTGAACTTTTGAGCTCAACCCTTTCTTATTTTTCATTATCTCTTGACTTGAATAATTTTATTATGAATGACATGATGAGATAACCTAAGAGTTATGGTTGTGGTCTAAGGTGTTTCTATGTTGTTATTATTTTCATGTTGTAATTTTGAACTTATATATGTATATTTTTTCGAATAATACATAACTAATCAGTGAATTGGGATATATATTCCATGTATATATGTCAATTTAATAAAATAATGCACTGGCTCAGGGAAACTGGTGTCAGGTCCTTATAGTTGGTATCAATGGATGTTTAGTAGAAATCGTGGTAACAAGATTTAGGAAACATATAATAGGTAAGAGTTCCTAAGATAGTGTTTTAGGATAATAATACAATAAAATCTTAGTATTTTGTTATGGAATATATTCTGTGGATATTTCTAGAAAATACATCCATGTCTGGATACAAAAACGTAGAGGTGGTGCTGACATAGATGTACCTAGGATTGAAAACTCTGAAAAGGTGTTTTGGGCATGACCTGGGGTATCCTGGTACACGAAAACAAGCCTTTATGCACTCATGGAATTGAAAACCCCATGGGATATGCTTAGGATAATTCAAATTTTATTTAAAAATCATTATGAAGGATTGAAATGTAAATTTTCCTAAAAGAAACCATTTTTCTAATTATGGGGTTAGCCATGCATATGATTTTAATTTATGCTCAGTATTTTCTAAGTTAAGATTATAAATTATGATTCATACCCTAATCTAGTTAATTCAATTATTTATAAATGGAGCCTAGTGGAAGGAATGTAATCTTCATGAATTTTCATGTCCCATGTATGGATTTCCCTCCGATTCAAGATAATTATGTTTGCTCTAGTGTTGTGACCGGTACTGATCCGCATCTCTTGATACAACCCTTCACAACCTCATTTCCTAACACCTTTCATGAATAAATAATTGTATAAAATCTTCCCAAGCATCTTCCCTAGTCACTAATCAAGTTCATGATTCTCATGGTCTTTCTAAAAGGACAAAACCCCTTCCCTTAAGGAGGTTACCATGGAGGTTATTTCAAGAGGTAACACACCATTCTTTTTTGTTTAGTAGCATTTAAAGTTCCTTTCATTTTAATCCTCTCCAAACCACCTATATCAAAATTACCATGAAAACTATAGTATCATCTATATACTGTAATTATATCATTTTAATGTAATAACCATAAAAAATATTCTTACTCTCTCCCTTTTATTTTATAAATGAAATCTATATCCATGAGGCTTCAATTTATAACCTTTATAGACGACGAAGTTTTGTTCTTCAATCTATCATTCATTACTGGTTATGAAACCATTTTTATGGTTGAAATAGAATTTAAAATAAGTATTATAACCAAAATAGTATTCATGAACCATTATACATACATATTGTTAAATCATATGACCAAACTAGTTCCTAATTATCAAAATAAAGATAAAATAATCTAAGTGAATATCATTAATATTTAATATAATAATTCATCCTATTTCCATGTAATAAAATACTATAAATGAACATTAAAACTTATTTTCATAATTAATATTTTTATTTACTTCTGGAGATTTACATTTATTCCACTTGAACTCCATTACTTAAGAAATAGTGAACCGATCTAGTAAATGAACACTACAGAATGAAAGAATTCAATATTATAACTTATCAATAAGGACATAAATTTACTAAACATAATTATTATAAACCAAATAAATGTATAAAAGGTTATTAAATAAGTAATTAATAAGTCTAATTTCATATTTTAGGACTGTATGTTCATGATAGGAACTCATTTGGACATAAGGTAATGGGTTTTCCACCCGAACCCTCTTTTTCATTAGGGTTAATTTTACTGTCTAATAATATCAAATAAATTCTTTATTATTATTATTTTATCCTCATAAATTATGTTTTCTTGTTCTCTACATTTTTACCACCCATAATCCTTCCTTATTTTTGGATGGTTACATGTTTTAAAAGGATCTTTCAAAATTGTTTCCTAAATACAAGCTTGATTCAAGAGAATTTCTCAAATTCATACACATTTTCAAGGGGATCATATAATCTATTTTTGTAAACCATTATCTTTTTAAAATCACACAATTTACTATGAAAATAAAACCCTACTTATCTTCTAGTTTTATAAAATTATTTTTCCAAAAAAACTCTTCTTTTTAAAGTAAAAGGGTATTTATCTCATGAATTTCACGGAGATTTTATAAAAGTACCTTCATCTATAACAACACTCTTGTTTATTATTATGTATTATTGGGATTAATATTTCATTTTATCATCTACCATATTTATTTAAATGTTTTATTATTATTTTGGTTGTGAACGTACTATCTTAAAACCATTCACCAATTTACTCTTAATGGTTAATATTTATGCTTAATTTTCAGGGAATATTATTTATATTTCATATATTAAATTAATTATGAATGTATACGTTGTTTATATTTATCCCTATTCATATGAGGAATGCATTTGGTAGAGAATGTGTTGGGTGGGGCCTGCTATAGCCCCTCGGTGCGTTGATATGTCTCATGAGACAAACTATAGTATTGTCAGAAGAAATTGACAAACTTTTTATTATGGTCTTGGAACGAGGCCTTGAAGGTATAGTGATGATGTCCTTCATTATGAATTACCTAATTATGAAATTAGTATTGATTGTTCATGTGGTTATTCAACTAGTATAATACCCATGATTATGTTTTTTATGGCATTATTTTTCTCATCTCATTTTCCTGCCATAATGTGTTCAAGATTATTATTTTTTAAATGCATTTGATTTTAGTTATTCAACATGCCTAATGTTTATATATATTACTCTATATTGATTACCCTTACTAAGATTTTGATCTCCCCCCTTTCTTATGTTTCATTTTCTAAGGACATGAATATTTCTATTATGAATGACATGCTGTGATGAGCTTAGAGTTGTGGTTGTTGTTAAGTAATTTCAATGTTTTTTTTCATGTTATATTTTTGAACATATGTATGTATATTGTTTCCAAAAATACTAAAATAATCAGTCATTATAGATACATATTCCTTTTTTATATTACAATGTAGTCAACTATGGCCCCAACTCCTGGAAATGGGGACATGTCCTTACATGAGGACTTCTTCTAAGCGTCATTACCTTTGGAACCTCCTCATCATGTTGACATCAATGTAATATTCCTATTGAGTGTATCATTATCATCTAATAATTAAAATAAATTGAAAATAAATAAAAACCATAAAAATGTGGGATCTTTAATATACCCCATTGTATTTGTCAGAAATACATTAAATTTATCACCAAATGAATGTGTTAATATGTGGAACTATTATCTTCTCTCTTCCCTTTACCTTTTAAAATTACATTTCACATTATGTGCCATAATTTTGCTATAAATTCAATGTTAATTGGAAATTGGGTATTAGTCCATACTTAGGAAATGTGTCATCCATAATTTATCTCTATGTCATCTTGAGTTATTCTCGGTGTAGAAAACAAGATGATTTGATTTAGACAAAAAAGATGCCTAATACAAACTGATCGTGATACCGTACTAAAGAGGAACTCATATACTTGTATTAGAATATTATTACCTTTCATTATGGGATAAAGTTACTGATTATTATATGAATATGTTTAATAACAATCATCCTAAAAATCATGTACTCACTTCAAAAAATATATTTAAATCATTCAAGTGGAATGGGTAATATAAGAGACCTTCGGGGACTTCCACATTTCTTATTCCATTGACTAATTTAATTACACCCCCTTTTTAGAAATATTATAATTTTTTATAACAAATGATGAGGGATTAAGAGAGATATACCTTTTCAAATGAAATGACCTTCATGAAATTTTTAGAATAATCCTATTTGATAATAACTGAAAAAAAATTCTTTTATCTTCTTTATTTGTCTCCCACACAAGGGATGAATTTTTCATTATCTTCATAATGGTTAATCTCATCAACAATGGATTTGAAGAAATTATAATTTGGTGAATACAGCAGAATGGGACTTCAATTTTGGGGTCCATATTGTAAATCTATTACATCTACACCAAGGATGATGTTAAAGAACATTTGTTCTTTAGAATACCATGAAATAAGATCAAACAAAGATAGAATATTATTTATCATGGATATCAATATTAGGACATCACAATATTTAACTTCAACAAGGACAATACTATAGAGTCCCGAATCTTGATGTACATGGACAATACATTACTATTGCGGAATAATTAATACATAACAAAAACCAAAACTCAAGGACCGTAATAGTTTAGTGTCTTTGGAATCTTCGAATATAAACTTCTAATCATGTTGAAAGATCTTCAACAACTCCCATAAAGATCATCCCCTTTTTGATTCCTTAGCGAAAACCATTCTTTATTTCCTTGGGAAAATAAAACATATAAAGGGTGATCTCAAATTTTTAGTAAGGGAAAACATAGAGAACATAAAACAATCCATAAACATTTGAATGAAAAAACATGAACATGAAATATAAACATTAAAACCTTGAACAAAGACATAAATCCTGGAAGTACGTAAGGCATATATCATAATGAAACAATACTCCTGATAAAATAGCATGGGGGTAAAACATGTAATTGTGCCAACCATTCAGCACATGTTATTATTTCCATGGTAGACAAGGCATTGCTGCCAAGACCATCTTCGTGGACAAAGTCCCTTTCTGAATCGAGTTCACTCCTCGTTTTAGTTCTGTAACACTGAACAAAATTAACTCACCGTTCCAGCCATTTCTATATCATGAGATATAAATCTTTACCCAATGAATTGGAAGGAGATATAGGTCCCACCAATCTCATAATGAAATCATTCTTACTGGTTCCACAAAATAAACATACACCATTCATAAAAACGCAATAAATAAAATGGGTTTCATAGTCATCAACCCATCATCACATTATCTATATTAAAGAAAAGGATATCATTTTATTAGAAGAAAAGTGAAACCATGTAAATCATAGAGAAATTATACTTGAAACATACACATATGAAATAATTTCATCTTAGATGAAAAATGGTTTTGATAAAACACATGAAATGAATTCATGAGGAAAATATCCTTTTTTCTTCCAAATCATTTTCTTTTCACAAAATGTCGTGCAACTTTAAAAGAAAAGTATTTTGTTGAAAATAGTCATGAAATATTTTGTAGGATGTGTCATGAGAATATGGATTTATAAAACCGTTAAAATCCATTCACGCCATATACATTAAAAAACATTATTCTTGTAATTTTGTCGGAAAAGTCAAAAAGTACCTTGTAGGGTAAATAAAAGAAATATTCCTTCCATACTATTGGGTAAAAGTCAAAATGGGTAAAAATGACATTAAACATACATGAATCCATTTTTAGGAAACATGGACATAGATGGTAACAATAACCCCAGTAAATACTTATGAATAAACAATCTCGGATAAGAACGAGATTGGAATAGTTATCCCTTACCATAGGTCTGATATGCTTTGTACGTATCCAAACCTCCTGTATAATGATTTAAATAATGTCATTGACTTATTACAGAATCATATTCATTGTTATTATATCATATATGGCTCACTTATGACTTTATATTACCAGTTCTTTTGTAAATTCATGTTAAAGTAGCATTTTGGGTAAAATCCTTTCATTTGTCGTTCGTGTTTTAACATGTAATTATTCATATTATTACATAGATCCTGATTACATACATCCAGAATGTAAAACATTATTTATATATAACATATATTCAGAATATACATATATATAATAGATCGATAAATGGAATGAAATAAACAGTTTATGGAGACGGTAGGCCGTACGTACGCATGAACGCTGTTTTCATTTCCTTATTGAATTGAATGGAATAAAGTATATGACATATATATATATGTATAAATAAATTATGTTGCTTCATTATGTCATATATTTCATTATTATTCATTATATATACTTTATAATCATTCTTGAATGGTTAATCATGGAAAATGAATCTCATCGTATTCGTGGAGATGGTAGTCCGTACGTATGCATGAGCGATGATATCATTCCCATTATCGTGGAATTGTATTGAAGTGTATGTATAATATTACAGAATCAATATCACTTTAAAATAACCATATGTAGTTATTTATTTACACCATTATACCCATCCATGTAAGGTGGTGGTGGAAAATAGATTACACCACGACGTGGAGACGGTATTTCGTACGTACGCACGCGCGGTGATTTCGTTTTCTGTAGGATGGATAGATGATGAAATAGGGTTGTTTCATACTTATAATAAAATATCAGTATATGTGTGATACTGATGTTATTACTTTATAATGAAACAACTAAAGAAGAAGAAGTGGAAAAAGAAATAATGTTGAAAGAATCGGTAACAGACATTACCTCTTCTTTGAAGCGCCTCTTTGAGACCTCCTCTTAGGGCACTAAAATTGGTCTTTGAAGAATACCAAGACCTCTAGGATGTTTCTAGGGAAGTGTGGAAGTGAAATTTTCAGGTTTTGGCCGAGCTTTAAGGCTCAAATTGGTGTGAGGAGGAGAGGGAGGAGGTGCCCTTTTATAAAGGAGGAGAGGGGCACCATTGGAAATCTTAAAAATATTAATTTATAATAAATCTAACCCCACATAAAAACCACCAAAATGACTCATAATCTAATATTAGATGAGATAGGGTTGGAATATCATCATCTAATAAAATTTAGACATATTATAAAATTATTTTAAACATTATCAACTTGATTTATCAATTTTATTTTATTTATGGTATTAACATTCTAAATTTTAAAATTATAACAAATAATTACTTATTTGTTGTTAATTGTCCATAATTGGATAATTTATAACATTTTAGACCATATAAATTTAAATTTATAATTTCTATATATTTTTGTGATTTTTAAACAATTCTATAATATGTTATTTTTATAAAATAACAATATTGTCAATTTTGACACTATTCATTTATTTGAATTTAAATAAAATATATACAGAAGATATGTTCAAAATAAAAGATTTAATAGATTCATAAAAGGTTTCAAGTATCTAGAAAATCAGTGGAGTACATTAAATAGTTAATATAATATTTATTTTATTATTTTTAAAACCATTTATTTGGTTTATCTCTTAATAAAATAATTACTACAACATTTTTTTATAATTATTTAATATACTTATCTGTTGCATAAAAATTAAAAATAAAATCCTATTATGAATATAAATCTATTAACTTTCCCAATAATAATTTCACTAGAATTTATCATCTTAAAATAAAATTATTTAAATTGTTATATTTATTAAATTATGAAGGTGACAACTTTGGCATCATTTAAAATAAAATAATATAAGTGTGATAATCACTTTTATAAGACTCCTGACGGTTTTATATTAGGTAATTGGATAATTATGGTGTAGCTATACACTCCAAATAATTTTTTGTTAGGTTTGTGGGTATTTTAATGGGTATTATTATTTCAATAAAAACTATATTACTGATTTTTCACTTAATAAATAATTTCTGCATCATTAATGTATCACAATTAATGACAATTATTTAATCCCTAAAATTCTAAATAAATTATCATGATGTAGATAATTTTAATAGCTTTCTAGATACTATTAATGTTCTAGGTTTTATGATGTTTGTCACTAAATTAAAATTATTATACTTATAAGATTTAAGAGAGTGACATGTTGTCACTTTCTTTGGTTTTAATAATAAATAAATTATTTTCATGGTCAAAAGTCCATAAAATGAATCTAATACGACCCTTATGTGATATGAGTATACTTTTAGCCATCCCATAGAATTTTATCATGTGTTAGGTTAATTTTATAATATTATATTTACCCTTAATTACCTTTAACTATGGTAAATAAAATTTACCGTAGTTACTATTCATAATTCCTAAAAATAAAAAGTAGCCTATTAAAATAATTAGGACCCAATGATTTCAAATATGGAATCAATTTTTTCAAATTAAATACACAGAATTTATAGAAATTAAATTAAAATTAATCCCGTTGTCGAATGAAAACTGGTTTCTGTTTAAAACATTGCAAAAGATTGAATTGATTTATCCTACGAATTCAATGTAAAATAAATGATAATTTCATACATTATATTAAATGGAAAAAATATATTCTATTTATACTTTGAAGCCATTCAATATTATAATTTAACCATATAAATTATTACGATGAAAAAAGTTGTTTTTAATTAAAATATAGCATGTTTTAACTATTCATTAAAATATGAAAGTTATTAGTAAAATATCAAAAATTTATAAAATGTATATTTTTATATCCTTATTAAAAAGAAGAAGTTTATTTTTTAAAATTGAATTTATAAAAATTTCAAAAACTAGATTTAATGTGGGTGCGCCATCAAAAGGCGGCAAAACTGCATTTTTTTAAAAAATACATATTTTACCCGAAAAATTTATTTTGTTCTTATAACATGTTCTAGAAAATGTGTATGATGAATAATAATGATATAAAATTTAAATTTTAGTCAATAATATTCATAACGGCTAGTTCATAATAATATTATAATAATATATCGTTGTTTAGTAAAACCGGGTATTGCTTACAACACACGCTATCGAGGAAGGCCGTGATTGCGTGTAATGCAAGACAAGTCAAGGTTGCATGTAGTGCATGACTCCTTTGTTGTTTAATATAACAAAATACAAAACTATTTCATTAATACATTAAATATATATATATATACTCAAAGTTGCGTAGAATAACTACTATCAAACAAACTTGAAACTGTGTGTAACACGATCCAAGATTAGTGTTGTATGTACTGAATGATAATACGGTGTTGCGTATAACGCATGATAATATTGGGGTATTATAAAACACAATACATTAAAAACAATACTTCTCATAAAATCTACTGTTGTTACATTCTACACCCCTTAAAATGAATTTCTCCCTCTAAATATTTCGGGGTTATAAATGGTTGACTACATAAAAGTTTCTTTAATAGAAACCCACATACTAAAACTTAATTTCAAAACGTGATGTATGAAACATAACGGTTACCCAAATTAACTCATCACTGGGTTTCCTCATGGGATAACATAGGTGAAAATATGGATATGGAATAGAAATCTAAACATCATGTTCTGATGGAGAGTGGTAGAGGACATGGCTATGAAAAATCCAACAATCACAAAGCCATAAATTTGTGATGATCTAAGGTACCATCTGATTTATTGGATATAAGAGCACTAGGACAACATTTTTGGTTTTCAATATCATTTCCCTAAAATTGATAAATTAAAAGAAATAATTACATGAATTTGGTACAATTTCACTGTTGTTCGAGAACTGAACAATTTCCACTTCATCTCTTAAAGAAATATGTTGAATTTGTTATTCGTGAAGCGTTAGCAGATCATGTGATAAAATGATGGGTCATTCCATCTATTTCAAACTAAATGTTAGAAAAAGTTATCAAAAATACATAATTCCATCTATAGTGAGATTAATCATATATGGTTCCTAAAATGGACTTATACATCATATATCATACTTCATAATATAATAAAAATAGTTTCTACTAAACAGGGACTTCCGGTAGGCCAGTGGTATGCGATAAAGGCCAGTCGCACTTCGGTCATGGGTTCGATTCCCACAGCCTTGTCCGACGCGATGGGCAGTCGCCCGTCCTGCAGTTTGTCCTTTTTCTAAAACTACACTATTATAACATTATAGAAATAATTTCAAAAAAATGTTCTAGCCTTAAACAATACTATATGATGTCTGACATAACACTTTACAATCTTTAGTCTTTTCCAAAATACATCTGTCCAAGCTCATAGTATAAAGAAAACAATTACTGAAAAGGTCACATAGAAAGAACATGAATAACATCATTTATCATACGATATGTCTTGTTGGTCACATTCCAAACATGTGAATTCCTTAATCATTTATTCTATTGCAACATGAATTACCACAAAACCTTAGTTGAAAACATCAATGCTGTCAATAGTTGACTATTTCCACATTCCAAAATCCCAAAAATTCTATATACTCAAACTATGATACCACTTAGTCCATATATCAATCATGAACTCATGAATACTATAAAACATATTAGATTCTCTTTATCCCTTCATTCTGTGCATATCATCTTCTTTCTAAAAATATTTCAATCACTTTTCATGGTTACCGATGCCATATTCTTATGGAAAACTACAATGGACCAATACAAATATATACCAATATACCATAAAAGAACCTCAATAACATTATTCTAGAATACCAATACATAAACACTTAAAACCATCATCTTCAACGATTTTCATGGAATAAGTCCTTCCTTGATTTAGAAGTAACCTCTTAGGTCAGGGCATTGAGTTGGGTAATGCCCATGTTCTCCACATATAAGACATTGAACTCCATAACAGTTTCTCACTCTATGACCCTTCTCTCCACTCAGATAACATATTCCCCTCCATTTGAGGTATTCCTCAAGGTTCTTCTTCCCTTCTTGAGAAATCTCAATCTTCCTTTCATTAGGATCCTCAACATGCGACCATGCATAAAAGTCTATCTTCCTCTTATTTGATGAATTAGGAATACCACTAAATTTCACAATGTTAATCATATATCGCGATGACTGATTTGGCATAATCACAATATCATTCTATCTAGGCATTACAAAATTTCATTGCTCATAGTCACCAATTTGTCCATTCGATTCAATGTTAACCGAATTCCTTCTGGTTCCCTCCATTGAATAAAACACAAAAAGAATTCTGTGAGAGGAAAAAATCATGATAGGTAAAACAACATAATAGAGGGGGAGTAACTTCAATATCTATCAGCTTACGTTTAGTTCTATGATCGTTACCGTAATTCTGGGACTATAACTTATACTTATACTTACCCTTAGGGACATCCATAGACATACCGTAGAAATATCTCTAGGTATCTCACTAAATTTCATGCATCCTAGTTTCCAAAGGTTGATTAATCCTTTCCTATGATACCAACTCTAGAGGCCCGAAGCGTGACGTACATGGACAAGACATTACTTTTTTGGAATACTTAATACATAACAAAAACCAAAAATCAAGGACATAATAGTTTAGTGTCTTTGGAAACATGGAATATAAACATTTAATCATGTTGAAAGATTTTCAACAACTCCCATAAAGATATTCCCCTTTTTGCTTCCTTACCTAAAACCATTATTTATTTCCTGGGGAAAATAAAACATATAAAGGGTGAGATCAAATTCTCAGTAAGGGAAAACATAGAGAACATAAAACAATCCATTAACATTTGAAAGAAAAAACATGAACATGAAATATAAAGATTAAAACCTTGACAAAGACATAAATCTTGGAAGTACGTAAGGCATATATAATAAAGAAACATTAAGCATGATAAAATTTCTTGGGAGAAAAACATGTAATTGTGGAAACCATTCAGCACATGTCAAGATTTCCATAGTAGACATGGCATTTCTACCAAGACCATCTTAGTGGACAAATTCCCTTTCTGAGTCGAGTTCACTCCTCATTTTAGTCATGTAACACTGAACCAGATTAACTCACCGTTCCAGCCATGTCTATCTCAGGAGATAAAAATCATTACCCAGTGAATTGGCAGGAGATATAGGTCCCACCCATCTCATAATTATATCATTCTTACTTGTGCCACAAAATTTATATACACCATTCATAAAAACCCAATAAATAAAATGGGTTTCATAAACATCATCCCATCATCACATAATCCATATTAAGGAAATGGATTTGATTTCATAAAAAGAAACGTGAAACCATGTAAATCATAGAGACATTATACTTGAAGCATACACATGTGAAATAATTTCATCTTAGATGAAAAATGGTTTTGATAAAACACTTGAAATGAATTCTTGAGGAAAATATCCTTTTTTTTCAAAATCATTTTCTTTTCAAAAAATGTTGTGAAATATTAAATGAAAATGATTTTGTTTAAAATAGTCATTAAATCTTTTGGAGGAAGATTCATTAAAATAAGGCTTTATAAAAGCGTAAAAATCCTTTCATGTCGTATATGTTAGAAAAACATTCTTCTCGTACTTTTGTCGGAAAACTAAAAAAGTACCTTGTAGGGTAAATATAAGAATGATTTCTTCCATACCATTGGGTAAAGGTAATAATGGGTAAAAAGGAATTTAAACACACATGAATCCATTTTTAGGAATCATGGACATGTATGGTAACAATAACCCCAGTAAATACTTACGAATAAACAATCTCGGATAAGAACGAGATTGGAATAGTTATCCCTTACCTTAGGTCTGATATGTTTCGTAAATATCAAAAACTCCTGTATAATGATTTAAATAATGTCAATTAAATATTACCGAATCATATTCACTGTTATTATATCATATATCATTCAATTATGACATTATATTACCCGTTCTTTTGTAAATTCATGTTAAAGTAGCGTTTTGGGTAAAATCGTTTCATTTGTCGTTCGTGTTTTAAATTGTAATTGTTCATATGATTACATAGATCATGATTACTTATATCCAGAATGTAAAACATGATTTATATATAATATATATTCAGAATATACATATATATAATAGATTGATAAATGGAAAGAAATACACCGTTCATGGAGATGGTAGGTCGTACATACGCACGAACGCTGTTTTCGTTTCCTTATTGAATTGAATGGAATTAAGTATATGTCATACATATATATATATATGTATACATAAATCCAGAAGCTTTATTATGTCATATATTTCATTATTATTCATTATATATACTTTATAATCATTCTGGAATGGTTAATCATGGAAAATGAATCTCATCCATTCGTGGAGACAGTAGTCCGTACGTACGCACAAGCGATGATATCATTCCAATGATTGTGGAATTATATTGTAGTGTATTTATAATATTAAATAATAAATATTACTTTAAAATAACCATATTTAGTTATTTATTTTCCCCATTATACCCATCCATGTTAGGTGGTGGCAGAAAATATATTACACCACAGCGTGGAGATGGTATTCCGTGCGTACGCACGCGCGGTGATTTCATTTTCCATAGGATGGATATATGGTGAAATATTATCGTTTCATACATATAATAACATATAATTATATGAGTGATACTTATGTTATTACTTCATAATGAAACAACTAATGAAGAAGAAGTGGAAGAAGAAATAAAGTTGAATGAATCGGTAACAGACATTACCTCTTCTTTGAAGCACCTCTTTGACACCTCCTCTTAGGGCACTAAAATTGGTCTTTGAAGAAGACCCGGACCACTAGGATGTTTCTAGGGAAGTGGGGAAGTGAAATTGGCAGGGTTTGGCCGAGATTGAAGGCTCAAATTGGTGTGAGGAGGATAGGGAAGAGGTGCCCTTTTATAAGGCAGGATATGGGCACATTTGGAAATCATAAAAATATTAATTTATAATAAATCTAATCCCACTTAAAAACCTTCAAAAATGACTCATATTAGAATATTAGATACGATAGGGTTGTAATCACATCATCCAATAAAATTTAGACAAATTTCGAAATTATTTAAAACATTATCAACTTGATTTATCAATTTAATTTTATTTGTGGTAATAACATTCTAAAATTTTAAATTATAACAAATAATTACTTATTTGCTCTTAGTTGTCCATAATTGGATAATTTATAGAATTTTAGACCATATAAATATAAATTTATAGTTTTTATATATTTTTGTGATTTTTAAACAATTTTATAATATTTTATTTTTATAAAATAACAATAGTGTCAATTTTGACACTATTCATTTATTTGAATTTAAATAAAATGTATACAAAAGATATGTTCGAACTAAAAGGTTTAATAGATTCATAAAAGGTCATATATATCTATAAAATTAGTGGAGTACATTAAATAGTTCATATAATATTTATTTTATTATTTTTAAAACCTTTTATTTGGTTTATCTCTTAATAAAATAATTACACAACATTTTTTATAATTATTTAATATACTTATTTGTTGCATAATAATTATAATTAAAATCCTATGATGAAAATAAATATATTAACTTTCACAATAATACTTTTAATCGAATTTATAATCTTAAAATCACAATATTTAAATTGTTATATTTATTAAATTATGAAGGTGACACCATTGGCGTCATTTAAAATAAAATAATATAAGTGTCATAAACACTTTTATAAGACTACAAACGGTTATATATTTTTCATTGGATTATTATTGTGTATATATACACTACCAATAATTTTTGGTCAGGTTTTTGGGTCTTTTAATGGGTATTATTATTTCAATAAAAACTATATTACTGATTTTTCACTTAATAAATAATTTCTGCATCATTAATGTATCACCATTAATGACAATTATTTAATCCCTAAATATTCTAAATAAAATATCATGATGTAGATAATATTATTATATTTCTAGGGACTATACATGTTATAAGTTTTATGATGTTTATCACTAAATTAAAATTATTATAATTATAAGATTTAAGAGACTGACATGTTGTCACTTTCTTTGGATATAATAATAATTAAATTATTGTCACGGTCAAAAGTCCAAAAAATGAATCTAATCCTAACCTTACATGATATGGCTATACTTTTATCCATCCAATAAAATTTTGGCATTTGTTAGGGTAATTTTATAATATTATATTTACCCTTAATTACCCGATTTACCTTCAACTATGGTAAATAAAATTTACCGTAGTTACTATTCATAATTCCCAAAAATAAAAAAGTAGCATATTAACATAAATTGGTCCCACTGATTCCAAATATGGAATCCATTTTTTCAAATTCAATACACATAAGTTGAAGAAATTAAATTAAAATTAATCCTGTTGTTGAATGAAAACAAGTTTTTGTTTAAAACATTGCAAAAGATTGAATTGATTTAACCTACGAATTCAACGTTAAATCAATGATAATGACATACATTATATTAAATGGTAAAAAAATATTCTATTTATACTTTAAAACCATTCAATAATATAATTTAACCATATAAATTATTATGATGAAAAAAGATGTTCTTAATTAAAATATAGTGTGTTTTTACTATTCATTAAAATATGAAAGTTATCAGAAAAATATCAAAACATTATACAATGTAAATATTTTTTTCCTGATTCAAAAGAAGAAGTTTATTTTGTAAAATTGAAATTATAAACATTTCAAAAACTATATTTAAAGTGGGTGCACCATCAAAAGGCGGAA
Organism: Viscum album; assembly: GCA_963277665.1. Taxonomy (NCBI): domain Eukaryota; kingdom Viridiplantae; phylum Streptophyta; class Magnoliopsida; order Santalales; family Viscaceae; genus Viscum; species Viscum album. Next base: position 1,584,746,906 of record OY728151.1, on the reverse strand, counting down.
AAACTGCATTTTTTGAAAAATACTTATTTTACCCGAAAAATGTATTTTGTTCATATACCATGTTCTAAAAAATGTTTAAGACGAATAATAATGTTATAAAATTCAAAATTTAGTTAATACTATTATTAACGGCTAGTTCATTATAATATTATAATAATATATCGTTGTTTAGTAAAACTCGGTATTGCGTACAACACACGCTATCGAGGAAGGTCGCAATTGCGTGTAATGAAAGCCAAGTCATGGTTGCGTGTAGAGCACGACTCCTTTGTTGTTTAATATAACAAAATACAACCATATTTCATAAATACATTGAATATATATATATATACTCAATGTTGCGTAGAATAACTACTATCAAACAAACTTGAAATTGTGTGTAACACGATCCAATATTAGTGTTGTATGTACTGCAAGCTAATACGATGTTGCGTATAACGCAAGATAATCTTGGGGTATCATACAACACAATAAATTAAAAATAATACTTCTCATAAAATATCGGGGTGTTAAAAATCCACTATCATATTAGAATTTAAATATCAATTGAGGAATTAGTCCGGGATAGTAACTTCTTCAGATTATCTATCATGAATTGGAAGCACTTACTTCTTCCCAGGTTCTCCCTAGAGAACATGATTCGCCATAAAATACAAAAATTACCAGGTAAAATAAAATACTCAAATATTTAGGGAATAAGGTGGATCATCTTATATTAATTAATATGAATAGAATAGTTGAGAAGATCTTTGTAACCAATTTTCTCAACTTTCAATACTCATCAAGCTTACACATCTGAATTTCTATTCTGATTTATATTGAGGAAATATGGATCTATTCACATAATCCTATACATTGTGTGGAGAATTTGTATTCATAACAACCATTAGGGATGATACATTATTACACCTCTTTAGTATTGCTTCTTGTTCTGACAGTAAGTTTTAACAAACTTCTTCAATGTGAGAATATCTCTTTCATCTATCACAGAGAACATATTTAATACAAGGGTATGATTTTCATAAAAAACCCTAATAAAATTTTTCTTCATCATGTGAAATATTTTATTTCCATTTTTCACTATATTTAGCTTGGACATATTCCATTTTTCTCATTCTGTCCAAATCATCAAGCCCTACAACTGACATGACATTATGAACTATGGGTGCAATCATGGATCTTCCACATGGTTTCATCTCAGTGTCATACCGCATAGTAGTTCTTTTGGATTCCCCACCCTTCAACTTCTTGGAATTAGAATCTATGGTTTTCCCACGATTCTTATTTGGTTCCTTCCTGGGAGGATTTCCGATCACAACATTCTTCTAATATATTCCCATGGTTAATTATTTATTCCAAGTAACATTTTGTGATATTATTTTCTAATAATATTTGGATACATGTTTATAGGAGAATGTAGTTACCTTTGGAGCACTATCATTTAATACATCACAAATGTTACAAAGATATTCAAATATGTTTTCTACATACTAATGATTACAGACCTTTGCATGCTTCTTCTTCTTTGTATTTATACCCCTGAAATATTCTTCCTTTGTGATTTTAAATTTATTGGATTTTAACAAAAAATTAATTAAAAATTCCCAAATATGTTGTAGCAACAACATTGACCATCAAATTTTCTTTTCATGATATATTTTGTATAAGATTGTTTGGTATTCTACCTGATTTGTTGTGATCTTTGTGGGGAAAAATTATGGAGTTTCTTTTATATCCACCTTATTCATGGTGGTGGGTTTGTTATAATCTTACTTAATCCAAACTTGTTCATATTTTGTTTTACAAAATGAAATTTATATAATAATATGTTTAGAAACATTTGTAAAAGAAGATATGGAGGGTACCTAATTCTTCCCATCTACTCGAGACAGATCATTTAATGAATTCATTATCCTATTATCACATTTTTTACATATCTCATCCTTAAAAACCACCAATAAAAATTGAGTACCAGTAGAAAATGTCTCTATATATTGTGAAGTGTCAACATGTATCCTTTCAAGATCATTCAACTAATCTACCAATTCTATAAATTTCATATTGTGGATGATTTTATATTCTTAAATAATAATCATAATCTCATCCTATGAATTCTTCATTCATTTTGATTTATCTTCATGTAGCTTAAATTTCTTCCAAATCAATGAATCATGTTCCTTGATCTTCTTGGATACTTCATCTTATTGTAAACCCTTGACATCAGTTCTCTTTTTCAGTATTTCATCAAATTGTTGGATATTTTTATTTGGAGTCCTTATGACTCCATATTTCACATAAACGTCATTTATTCATTTTGAGGAACTTATTTCAAGTTCACACATTGTTGATTAAAAGGAACCAACGTATCTAGAGTTCTTTATACAACATATAATTTTTTTACAAGCTATTTTCCAAAACATCTTCATCTTTTTCTTGGTAGGTGACCACTTCATGCATACACTAAAGGACTCCACAAACATCAGATAATCATTCTATGAGAATACCATGTTGTATAACTCTTATCATATCAAATGATAATTGTTTAGAATTTTTATAGTGATTGTCATCACCACATGTTCAAGCTTTTTTATATTGAGGAATGTTTGAAAATTTACTAAAACATACATCCTGATCACAAGAGGTGGGATGGATATCCATATTAGTGGTGGAAACATCATCCAAACTCTTATTACATTCAAATATTGATATGTCTTCTTTGTCAGAAAGGAATATTGAAATAGATACTTCATTTTCATTTGATAAGAGGTAATAATTATTTACATTTCTATTATCTTTCCATTACCTGTTCATCTTGGTCTTGGTAGATAACGACTTCTACTCAATGGTAACTAAATCATCACCAAAACAACACTTCATTTTTTAGTCATGAAAGAAACTATTGTCTTCAAAAGAGATTAAATTTCATGATAGAGAATCTAGCAGAGGTGAACCATGCCTCGATACATGTGATGGGACCAATATAGGAAATGAATAATACTGAGCAGGGGTGTGAATCATCATTGGATAATTTTTAATCATTATACATATTTTTCCCTTTACCTCTTTGACCAGTTAGGTTATATATTCTATTATTATCTTTTTCTTGTCCAATGTAAAAATATTAAAGAAGTAAAGACATGAAAATGTTATTTTTACAAGGTTTACTACTCAGTAAGACTAGATAGTCCTTCGAATAGTTTGGAAATAATCTTGAATAGAAATCCACTAGAATTTTATCCTTTGAATGTTGTTACATCAAGATAGAAATTACCATTTACTTATGATATAATATAGTAAATTGAAATTTCATATTTCACAACACATAGGTGGATCATTATACTGCCTCTAATGATAGTCTCCTTTTTTTTAATAACGGTTTGTAACACCCAGAAAGTCTTACTTGTATTGATATGTATTGTATGACACAATTATTCTTTGTTCATCCACAAACATATACTTATATTTGTTAATTTCATAGAATTATGCATGTAACTCTTCATAACTCTTCCCGACATGACACTAAAAGATGTACAATATTATTCTTCTACCAGTTAAAATAAAATAAATTTATTGTAAAATAATGAATACACAATTCTTATAGACCCAAATTAATAGAATATGATATCAATTTGGTCCCCAAATATTATTCTTTGATTTTCAGTTTCTTCATTAGTGAAAAAATGCACAAATATCTCTTCATATTATTATTGATAGAATAAAAAAAGCATTTTTTATTATTATATAAATTAAGATCAACTCATCTTAGATTCATCGAAACTAAATTCGTCTTCTTTTATACAATATATCAATAGTGAATATAGAATAATTTATCTTATTTTATTATTTGTGAAGAAAATGTTTTTCAACTGAATTGCACTATACCTTCAATTATATTTCATGTAAACAATAATCTTTCAAAAACTAACATTATTAACTTTTTTAATTCATAACTCAATACAAGCATGGTTAGTGTGAATTTCACATATCCATTTTTACATTATCATTGTATGTATTTTTTTGAGTTAAATTATATGCATGGATGTTTTTTCTTTTTCAAATAATATGAAAAACATTGGAAAATTTACTTACTACTGATTGTTATGTAATAACACATAAAGCTTCCTCCTCCTCCCTTGTTTATCTCTCCCTTCACACAACAACCATGTTTGGTTTTCATATCCAATATTTATGAATTCTATATGCATTCATACACATGTATTCTTATAAAAACGTTAACAGTATGAGTTACTCTTCTAAATCATGAATGTTTGGACTTTGGTGCACATCTGGTTCTCATTGCACAAACAATCTGTGTTGGTTTTTTCATCTTTGTATTATTTGTATCAATTGGATAAAATTTATCTTCATGTAATGGTTTATACGTGTTACAGCTTCACAATGCACTGTAAGTGTAAAACACTAATGTACTATGGCTTGTGCAATAAGAATTTTGGAATGAGTTCTTGTACATGAAACATGACAATGGTTTTTACACTCAATTTTCACTTCCACGATATTTCTTCTTCATGAAAGTATAATGGTTCATGGAACCTACCTACTTTATGAAGCATGAAGAGTGTGTAAACACCTTTTGAATGTCTGTATATTCTTATCCTTAAGGAAACCATATTGGTTTGTGGGACTCACATTATTCTTGAAGCTACAATGTCTCATTGAACTGTTTGTCTTCTCACACAAATGTGTGCCTGAGAGTGGCTCTGTTTTTTTGGAAAAAGATAGATCTTTAAATAATAAAAATGATAAAAACACCTATCAGTCAAGGTTGCTCTCAATTTATAGTTAATGGATCACATAATTTAACCATATTTAAATATCAACCATTATTCCATGTGAATAATTTTTTTAATTGCATGAATGACTTAGATTATAATTCTTCAAATGCATGTAATTTTATGCCGCATTTCATGGTTTTCTTCCATTAGGATTGGCCTGATTATTTATGGTTTTCATATCATTTGAATGTATTCATAAAGACATGCAACTCATCTTCCAAAATTCACAAAGTTCATCCATGGAAGTTAACTATTCTAATGGCTATTCAACAACAACATTTCTAGTTTTTCGGAGGCTTGTCTCTTGAATTTCATCTCAATCCTTATTCATTATTTCAACATTTTCTTCATTTAGCTTACCTTTGTTTCGAATCAATGATTCATGTTCCATATTCTTCTTAGATATTTCTTCTACTTTTAAAACAATGACATTAGTTCTATTTTTAATTATCTATTCATGTGAAAGGATATTTTAATCAAGATTCTTTTTAAATATCACTTTTCCTTTAACTTTTTTGAGCCATTTGAGGATCTTATTTCATGTTACCTAATTTTTTCTTCAATGATTACAACCTATTTAGAAGGGTTTAGACAAACAAAATTTTTTGTTTGCAATAACTTCTACAAATCATCATCTTCCACTTCCAACTAGGTGATCTCTTCTTCTATACATAGAAAGGCTCCAAAAGCAATGGATTCTCATTCTTTTGGAATACCATATAGAATTACTCTTAATATATCAACTCATAATTATTGATAACTTGTAGATCGATCATCATCACCACTTGGTCTAGAATATTAATATTGAGGAATGTTTTTAAATTTACTAATGCAATCCTCTTATATACTATAGGAAGGATGTTTATCCATATTCTTTGTGGAAACATGACCGACATTCTCATTACATTACGAGCCTGATATTTCTTAATCGTGTGTAAGGATTAAAGAAATTGATACTTACTCTTCTTTAAATAAGTGATAATAACCCTTCAAAATTCTCTTCTCATTATTTTTAATATTCATCATGGACTTGGTAGATATATAATTCTAATAAAAAGTAACTAAATCATCACCAATGTAGAGCTTCATTGATGATTCAGAAAAAAAATTCCAGTCTTTAAAAGAGAATAGATTTCAAAATAAGGAATCTAATGGATGTAAATGTTGCCTCAATACATTTTAAAGGTCATGTTTTGGATATTCATAACACTTAACAGGGGTTGAATCATTTTTGGATAATTCTTAATAAAATTACGCATTTTACCCATTTACCAGTTTGACCTATTTGGATCTCAATTCTCTTATTATTATTTACTTATCGCATGCAAGAATATTAAATTAGTAAAGACAATGACATGAAAATAATACAAGGTTCACTACTCAGAATGACTGTCTAGATCACTGAATGGTATAGAAATAATCCTCACCACACAACCACTAGAAAGTAATCCTTTCAATGTTTTTACAGTAAGTAAGAAATACCCTTTCACTTAGAATACACTATTATAAATTGATAGTGCATGTTTTATAGCAGTTAGCTCGATCTTTATAATAACATTGAAGAAAATATCCTTTTTGTTGATAATGGTTTCTAACACCAAGAGTGTGTTACGCCTATTGAGACCTGTTGGATGTCACAGTTTGGCTTATTTATTCCATATAATTATTCTACACATTTTTACTTGCTCAGAGGTATGAATGTAAATATTCTAACATATTCACAGTAGAAAACTAAAATATTCATAATATCCTTCTTATAAATATCATAATAACATAAAGGTGTTTTTAACCGATGAATATTTACATCACTCTGACTAAAATTATAATATACTGATCAGAGTTTGGTAACGAAATATTTTTCACTTCATTCCCATTTCTTCTTTAGTGTAAAACCAAATGCACTAAGATCTATTATTCTTATTCATATTTCTAGAATCATAAACGTCCTTTTTCATTATTAAATCTATGAAGATCAACTCATCTTATAATAATAAAGATTAAATTCTACTTCTTTGATATAAAATATCGAATCTTAATGCAGAATTAGTCGTCTTCTATTATTATTGGTGGAAAATATATGTGTTCAACAGAATTTCTCCATACATTCAATAATATTTCACAAAAGAATATTCTTTTTCACACTCAAATTAATCTCTACTTCAATTAATAACTCAATACATGCATGGTGGATGTGTATTTTCCCTCTAAATTAATATCATTCTAATTTTATGTATTCTGTTTTAGTAAAAAAAATTGTATGCAAGTGTTTATGTAACACCCGAGACTTTTATGTCAAATATTTTGTTTTTATGTTATATAAATCATCAAAGTAATCTTTCACTACACACAACACTAGCTTGTCTTGCTTTACATGCAACTGCGGCCTTACTCGATAGCTTGTGTCGTACGCAATACCGAGTTTCACTAAACAATGATATGCTATTAAAATATTATTAAAACTAGCCGTTATGAATAGTAATTACCCATTTTTTAAATTTAATAAATTTTATTTTTCAAAATGGACTTCATTTTTGAACTTGGAATATCAAAATTAGCCTAGGTTGAAATTTTGGTATTTTTCTGAAAACTTTCAATTTTTGATCAATAGGGAAACTACTAAGTGGATGTTAAAAAAAACTCAATTTTTCATAAAACATAATTTTACCGCTTCTGTGAGTGGAATTTCAAAAATCTGAGAGACACGGTTGATGTCCGTAAGTAAAATGTGGTTCAATGAGATGAAAATAATTTTTTGGTGAATAGTAACTTTTTACTTTTTTTTTACCACGGTTAAAAGTAAATAGAGTAATTAAGGGTACAAATGATATTATTATTACCCTAACACATGTCCTAATTCTATTGGTCAAGTTTAATTCGACTAGAAACAATCTTAGGAATAATATATGACCATTTAGGCCCGCTTGGATTAGATTAGAACATTTATTATTAATTTATTTAAAGAAGGGTTAAAATAGTTAAAATCAAAGCTTAATACGTAAATAATTTTTAATATGGGGTTATACATAAGATAAATTCGACTATAAATATTCATTAGAAAGATAAAAAGATTTCCTAAATAATGTTATTTTATTTGTAATTTTTAGACATTAAATAATTTAATTTATTTATGACACAACGATGATGCAGTAATTATCTTATTAATGAAATATTGACATAATTGATGTTATAAATACACAAATAAATATAATTTGAGACATTTTATGAAATAAACTAATTTTATAGGTTACTATGACATGTTATTATTGATTTAATTAACTTTTTTTCGAACTTATCATTCGGTTATGATTTTCACAAAAATCAATTACTAAATACTCTGAAAATTGACATAAAATAGTTTTTAAAACAAATATTATATTATTAATTGTTATTTTATTCCTAAAAATCTAAGGTTCGGCCAAATGACTTAGATAAGGTTATATATATTAATAATAAACAACTTGGGGTTCTTTTGGCTTGATATAGTAAGTTTATTAACCTTATAGTATAAGAACACAAGAAGACATGGTAAAAGTAAAATTATTTAATTGATAAGGTCAAAATAGGAACCTAAACATGTATAAATTCTATTAGATGAGAGGATTTAGACCCATTCCCACCATATCCTCGAAATAAATCAATTTGGAGCTATTTAAAACCTAACTTGAGTTTATAATAAAATAATATTTTTAGTTATTCCAAAGGTGCCCCTCTCCTCCCTTATAAAAGGGCACCTCCTCCCTCTCTTCCTCACACCACATTGAGCCTTCAAGATCGGCCAACCCCTGCCAATTTCTTTTCTCCACTTCCCTAGAAACATCCTAGAGGTTCTGGGCTTCTTCAAAGACCCATTTTAGTGCCCTAAAAAGTGGTCTCAAAGAAGCACTTCAAAGAAGAGGTAATGTCTGTTACCGATTATTTCATCTTTATTTCTTCTTCCACTTCTTCTTCTTTAGTTGTTTCATTATGAGGTAATAAATCAGTATCACTCATATACTGATATGTTATTATAAGTATGAAACAACCCTATTTCACCATCTATCCATCCTACGGAAAAAGAAATCACCGCCCGTGCATATGCACAGAATACCGTCTCCACACCGTGGTGTAATCTATTTTCCACCACCACCTTACATGGATGGGTATAATGGTGTAAATAATTACTATATATGACTATAATAAATTTATACTGATTCTGAAATAGTATACATACACTCCAATACAATTCCACGATCATAGGAACGATGTCATCACTCATGCGTACGTACAGAATACCGTCTCCACGATGTGATACGACTCGTTCTACATGATATTCATTTCATAAGGATTATATAAATGTATTGAATGAATGAATATGATATATATTACAGTAATACCATACTGGAAATGAGGTATCTATAACCTAAAGAGAAGAATAAGAATTTATTTGACAAAACACGCATAAAAACAAAATGTTATAAACACCTGAATAACAAGTGGCAATGAAATATTACTACTAAGAAGCTAAGAATATGACCATATATGATATCATAAGAATAATTATGATTCTGGAATAAGTCAATAACATTATTTAAATCATTATACAGGAGGTTCAGACATTTTCAAAGAAAATTGGACCTAAGGTAAGGGAAATATCAAAATCTCATTTTTATCCGAGATTGTTTATAATTTGGTATTTACTGGGGTATATTTTATCATCCACATCCATTTTTCCTCAATATGTAATATTATTTCCATCCACCTACAATTGTTTAAATACATTTTTTACCTTTGTTGAGTTTATAGTAAAAGATATGAAAGGAGTATTTTGTCGTTTTTCGTACGAGGTACTTTTTGACTTTCTCGACAAATGTACGAGAAGAATGTTTTTATAAATTATACGGCATGAATGGATTTTTAAAAAAATTATTTACAAGAAGCTTCCTTTACAAGTTTTCAAGTTTATTTTTAATCAACTTATTTTAGTTTAAAATTTTATGACATGTTAAGAAAGGAAAATGTTTTTTAAGTAAAAAGGATATTTTCCTCAAGAATGGAGGTCAAGTGTTTTATCATAGTTATTTTCCATCTAAGATAATATAGGGTTCTGTTTCTATCCCTATTATTACATTGATTTGATTATGTTGTGATGGAATTATTTTTATGAAATCATTTATCTTATATGAATTTTTTTATGATGTCATGTTGTTTAAGAATCCCATTTTTATTACATGGGTTATGCAATGATGTATGGTTTATGATTTTGTGGCACACATAAGAATGGTATCATTATGAGATGGGTGGGACCAATATCTCCCTCAAATGCATTGGGTAAAGATTTTATATCTCATGAGATAGGCATGGCTGGAACGGTAGGTTATACAGGTTCAGTGAAAAAGGACTGAAACGAGGGTGACTCGGTTCAGAAATGGACTTTGTCCACTAAGATAGTCTTGGCAATGAGTCTTGACTAATAAGAAATGATTCTCTATGATTATTTGTGTATGAAATTTTTTTTTTCAGGTTTTAAGTTATGATTATTGGGATTTCATTCCACTTCTATGATTTATCCCATGTTATGATATTATGATCCCTTTTGCAGGATAAGATTTCCAAAAGTTATGTTCTTATGTATATGATGTGATTGATATTTCTTTTGTTTACCATTACAGAGCATTTGAGCTCACTCTTTTGTATGATTTATTTCCCTAGGCCAGGAAGAAGGTTATTAAGTAGAATATGCCAAAAAGGGACTCTAGATATGATGAAATAAATGGGAGGCAACGTAGATGCATTATGAACCAGTCGTTTATGTTTCCCAGTTTCTAAAGAAACTATACCTATACGATCCTTTCTTGGTTTTGTTATATGTTGTAATAAGTGTGCTTCAATTCTGAAGTAATAACAATGTATGTAAAGTATGGGTCGTTATAGTTTATTCTTCAAATCATATGAAAACATTTAGATAGTGTACTTATAGACCAATGATTATGTAAAAACACCCGAAGCTTCTTCCTCCTCCCTTATTTATCAACCTCTTAACAAAAAAATACATTATTGGTTATCTCAACCTATTTTTATCAACAATATGATCATGAATACACTTTTTTGTCATATGAAAACACAAACTATTTGAGTTCCTCTTCTTACTCATGCAAGTATGAACTTAGGTGCACATCTGCTTCTGTTTTTAAAAACAAATTGTGTAGGAATGTTATAATCATTCTATTGTATATCAACTAGTCACACAATATCTTAATGTAATGGTTTATACATTGAAAAAGTTCATGAATCACTATTAAAATTAACAAGTCAGGCACGATGGCTCATGTAGTAAGAATTGTGGAACTGGTTCCTATTTATAAAGCATGATAAGGGTGTTTACACACCACTTGTGTGTTTGTGGTATTTCTTCATCATGAATGTAGAATGCTTCAATCAACTGTCCTACTTCCCAAATAAATAAGTGGGTGTAAAAATATTTTCCATGTCAATGGATTATTCTCCTTCTTGAAACCATATTCATTCAAGGAACTTCCTTTATTCATAAGTACTCAAAGGGTTACGAATCTCATTGCCTCCTTATAAAAAATAGTTCTTCACATAGGCTCTATTTTAAAGGAAAATGGGATCTCATGAAATAATACCAGTTTCGGTAGCACCTCTAGGTCGAGGGTTCTATCCTTTTGTAGGAAAGGTATCATATACTTGAACCACAATAAAACCCAGATCTTTATTCTATTTGAATGATCTGTTTAAATTCCCAAATGACTTGACTTTTAATTCATCAACCATGTGTAATGTTACACTGAATTTCCTGGATTTCGTCCACCATGATCAACTTACTTATTTATGGTGTTCATATATTTTTTTATGTATTCATAAACAAATGTAACTCAGCTTCCGAAACACAATAAGTTCTTCTATAGAACTGAAATACTTGAATATCCCTCATGCAACATCATTTGCATTTTGACCAAGGTGTGTCTCTTGAATTTTATCATGCTATTTCTAAAAATGTAGTTTCATTGTTTTTCGATCATGTTCTTCCCATGTTTTAGACCATTGAATGATCATGGTGGAATTTTCTCTGACCGAGGGTGGTTTGATTGATGTCTCTAGATATACAGTGGCATCATTAATGGAATCCAAGAGGAAGATGATGGTGTTGGGTGATAAATGTGCATTGTATATTGAATGAAAATGCCCAAAGATATTTGGATGGCATGAATTTAAATTTGCGGGGTGTGGGACATGATTGATGGCTGTGATTGATCCAAATATTTAAATCAATTAATAGTATGTGAAAAAACCCATCCCACATAGAAACCGGTCCCGGTTTATCCACACAATATAAATCATGCATTGGGGAGAGTGTTTTAGAATTCTCATATACCCTCCATATACCACCAATTACTGGTTATAATGGTATTCTCTACTCACACTTCTTTTTAGGATGTTGTCCCACATCATGAAAAACTATAGGGTTACCAATGGTATACACTCAACACTACATGCCAAACAGAATATTTCTTTGTAGGCCTTCTTTGGGTGCATCAACCTTGTGTCCCACATAAGCTCTCAGCTGATGTAGGTTGGTTAGGTCGGGACATACTTTTAAATAAACCCCCAAAAAAATTGGTCAAAACCCATATATATATTTTAATTCAATATAAAATTCATGGAAACCTCCACACTTAGAAATCGAGTATAAACTTCTTTAATCCCTTCAAAATATCTATTCAAATATAAGTCCATGTAACCATTTATTCTTCTTTAACCATTGACGAAAAACTTTTATGGCATGGTTCTACATCATGAAAACTAAAATCTCAATGGTGATCATGTTAACACATTCTTGGTTCTCATGGAACATTAAAATACTGCATGACCTTCAATTCCTATTCTTATAAGAATTTTGTAATAAAAATTCCAAAGAAAATCAAATTATCCTTCTTTATTGTAAACAATGTGTCACTAATGACACATCTATTTTTCACATAGGATCATTTCATAAATCATCAAATTTAACAATAACATAGAATTTTTCTAGTGTTACATCCAATGATATTAATCCATATAAAATTTTAAATAACATCAAAATTTCTCAGCAAATATAAATCCATCTAACCATTTAATCATCTTTGACCCTTTTGTCACTAATTAGATGGAGTGGTTCTCCATCATCATAACTACAATCTCAATTTTCCTCAAATTAACAATTTCCGGATTCTCATGCAATATTAAAATAGTTCTTGTCCCTCAATTTTACTTATTCTATAATTTTTAAAATATAAATTACAATGAACATCAAATCATCTTTCTTGTTTGTTTTAAACAAAGTTTAACTTATGACACGTGTATTTTGAAATTAGGATCATTCCCTCAATCATAAATGTTAAAAATAATGGATAATTTCTCCAGAATGAAATATAATGATATAAATCCATAATAATTCTTCATTACAGTTAGAATTTAAATTAAAATATAGAATCATCTTATAATTTCATAATTATTAACCTTTCATGCACTAATTATATGGCGTCGTTATCATTCATGAAAACTGCAATCTAAATGTTCCCTATGTTACTAGTATCAGTGTTCTCATTCAACATTAAAATACTAAATAAATTCAATTAATAATATTCTATACATTTTTGGAATATAAATTCCAAAGAACATCAAATCACCCTTCTTATTTGTTGTAAATAACGTGTCTCTTATGAAACATGTATTTAGAACATAGGATCAGTTCATCAATCATCAGATTTAACAAGAAGGAGAATTTCTCAAGTGTGACATCCAATGTTAAGAATCCAAAACAATTATATAATACCTTATTGATTTCTCTTCAAAAATAAACCCATATAACAATTAATACATCTTAAAATATTGATGTAGCAATAATATGGTGTTGTTATCCTTCATTTTAGACCCTTCATTTTATTGTATATGACCACTTATTTATGTATTTTATTTATGTAACATGTGTGGGATGAGGGTTGGGAATAATTTTGGAGTGTTTATAAAGATTTTATGCATGTTCACAGTTCGATCATGGTTAGTAAAAACCATGAAACTCACACATGTAGCTTTTCACACTGAGACATTAGACTCTATGTAGCCACATAATTTATCCAAACTATTCGACCACTTAAGAGTAATAAGGAAAAGTGGGACAGAAAGATTTTTCAAGGTTGGCACACATTTTGGATAAACGTGTGGTCCAACTAGGCAAGGTACTCCATGAGGGAGAAGATAAATAATGGTTACAGAACACTTTTCCTAACTGTGAAAATAACCACGCCCGATTTAAAAATAAGATCCTAAAAAAGTGCATCTGGGTCATGATTAAGTTTAAACCCCTTATTTTGGCACCAGATACACCATATCTCAGTATTTATTCCTCCCAAAGGCGGAATAGTATTTCCCTATTAATTCGGAAGTGATCTGAAGGTGTTTCTTGGTGTATTGAAACTTGATTACCTAGATAAGTATCCTTTTGTGGTACTATTTCATATATTTTTTCTTATATAAACATTCCTCTCACTCTCTCTCGATTTATTATACCTAGTCCATTTCATACATATATTGTGTTTTTTATGCCAATAATGGTTATATTTTTTCTTTTTTATTATATGGGATATGAACTATGGTGAGTTTATAGATATTCAACTCTATTTTGTGGGCGTTTTTGTGATTTTCATCATTTTCACAAAAACTCTCAAGGTAGGTGGATCCACTCTTTACTCATCATATTAGAACATGAAGGCTTAGATTTAAATTTTTTTATATTATTGAAATTGTTTGTGAGATTGGTGTGCAAATAATGGTTGAACCCCTATTTAATGATAGTCTGTGGTTTTTTGGAAATTGGTTGTACAAATAGATTTTTTTATTGATGTTAAAATGTAGATTTTAAAATAAGGATTTTTAATAATGAGTTTTGGTGAAAGAATGGTTTACTGATATGGATTGAATTGGTTCTATTGAAGTGGTTTTTTCATACATGGGTTGTTTGAGTTCATGATTTTAATGTGACCCAGACTAAGGGGTGTGTACCATTGGGGTAAAAATGGGTGTGACCTTGGATAAGGGTCATGCGTCATTTTGGAACAAGGAGATTGTCCACTTAGTGATGTCATAGTTTATGTATGAGAAACTTCTCGTGAGTATGGAACTATCAAAGAAGCATGCTTGGGTGTGTGTGTGTGTGTGGTGAATGATTGAATATGTACTCCAAAAGTTATGTAAAATCATTTAAATAATTTATTTTTTGATTTTATTGGAAATATATTTTTTTTGGAAAACCTTTTTGGTGTGAATATTCTTTCTTTGATTTAAACTATGGACTATTTCATCAAAAAAATGAATTGTTTTATATAATTGTGATAACTATTTCTATCATAGTGATGTGTGTAGGGATGTCATTGGGGGAAATATACAAAATTTCATTAGTAACCCATTATTTGGAATATTGGTTCTTTTCTAGATGTTGTTTATCTAGAGACATGTAAATGGAAAACATCAAACATCATTAGTAGTTATCTGTGATACATGGAGTTGCATTTGGAGCGTGGAGACATGTATTTACAGACATTCAAGTTTCAGTTGATTTTTTTTGAAATGCATACATTGATGTTAGTATAATTATGATATGGTACTATATTTTTTTTTGTTTTTATATAAATGGTATTACATTAACTATTTTACATTATCATCATAAATCATATAGTGGTTCTGGTAATTTATTTTTTGTTGTGATTTTTCTTATTTTCTAAGGGAAAATATTCCCCCAATTGTATTGAATATCATGGAATTTATTTCCATCTTTTTTTGCCTTGTGGATTCCACTTAATTCCTTGTATAAATTTCACGTCAACTCATGCCAATGATGAGGGGCGTGATGTTTCATGTGTTATAAGTTTTGGTGGGTCAAAGGATTTTTGTCTAACATTTGGTATCTGCTTTTCCAGTCCTTGAATTACTTGTTGTATAAGTTGTGTTTGTTTTTGAGTTGACATTCATTCAAGATATTTCATTGAGTTCGGTTGGTATAAAGGAGTATGATTTTTGAGACATGTATTTTCGAGCATAAAAATATGTAGCTATCCTTTTATATATAACTCCCAATTACTAGGGAGGTGGGTACGTAAGAGTTTTTGAAACACATATAGGAATGTAATCACATTTTCAAAGGTGTATCCAATGACATAGCATGGAATGCATTCTAGAAATGACTTCCCTCGAGGATTTTATATTTCATTTTGAGTAATGATTTATGATTTAGTATAAATTTTTTTGTTTTAAAAAAATGTAGAAATTGTTTTGAAATATGAAATTTGCGAATGATAAGCCTTGTCATATTTTTAAATTGATTTAATTATCAAAAGCATGGTGAAATTTTTGAAAAATGGTTGACTGTGTAAAATGATTAATTTATGAAATAATTGTTTTGATATTTTTTCTATTATAGATTTTGAAACTATTAAGATTTCAGTTTCTAGAGAGTGAGACTTATGGTGTTTTTTCTATTTCTAGAAAATGGAACCTAGTTGGAATAGTAGAAACCAACTGCAAGAAGCTGTGGAAATTGTGTTTTCACATGATCCATAGGTGAAAAAATAGTTGGTTTAGAGTATCGTAAATGATTCTCATGTTTTGTATAGAGGTAACTGATGGGTTGAACAAAAGAAAGTGGATCACATTTTCCAGTTCCAAAAGTAGAATCCACCCATCTTCTTAGGTGATTCAGAGATAGAGAAGGATGAGGTGTGGCTAAATAGAATGAATCAAATTTCTGATTTCAATAGAACGTTAGCATAGATGAATGTCATGTAGGAGACATATATGCTGGAGGATCTTTCTTCCTAATAGTAGGATTTATCACTTTATTCTAAAATAGACAAAGGCCTTGTATAGAATGATTTCAAGGAATTATTGAACAATAAAGTCTATGATCACAAATTAAGTATTCAATGAATGATAGACCTTTTCAGCCTCATTTAGGAGAACATTTCTACGACAGAGTATACGGCTAAATTTATGAATTTTTCCAACTATTCACATGATGTTAATGTGTGTTCATCCTTGAAGAAGTGTATTTTTTTAAAAACATTGACATTATAATTGGAAACGAAGTACATATCTTACTGTTAGTTAAGGCATGGTTGCATAAATGCTTCTCCATGAAAGACTTCAGCGAGGCAGCATATATTCTTTGGATCAAGATCCATCGTGATAGATCCAAGAGAATGCTAGGCCTATGTCAAAGTACATATATTGACAAGAAAACACCGTGTATTTATTAATACATTCCGTGTAGTTTTTCCAGTCAGGATTTTGAGGATATAATATTGTTTTAAATGATATTTATTATAATCAGCGTGGGCGAATGTCAAGGAATTAATTATTTAGCATGGGGGTTTTAAATAAGAGTCAATGAAATAAAAAAATGTGTAACTCATTTATTTATTGGCATAACTTTACAAACTCAATCCTGATTATAAATATCCTTACAACCCCAACTCTTTTCCTACCCCCGTGTGAGACACAACAATTCTGGAGAATTATTTCAAGGACGAAAGAACCACTTCCTCCAAGAATGCTCTCAAGACCGAGAGAGATCCTATTCCATCGGAGCAAGACGATCTAAGGCAGAAAACACATGAAACATCTTCTCCACACTGTCACCTGGAGAATCCTTTGGCGACGTCCAGAGATATGAGGTACACGTGTGGATCACCGCTAGAGGGAGTCTACACTTGGATTCTGTGATGCAACAATGGATCACATCGACAACGTGACCAAGAACATCAATGAATAATAAACACCCAAAAAGTTATTCTTTATAATTAATTAAATTAATTATAATCAACATGTAACGATCCTTGTTTGTGGTTCCGGGAAAAAACATCTTCTTGGTCTTTTTCTGTGGTTCGATCCGTGGAGACTGGAATTTATCATTGTATTGATCCCGGACTGATCATTGCTAATGAAAAAAAGTAAATTAGGAACATCCACCCACATGCTTCAGCTGTGACCAGAACCGTCAGGTTTACATCTTCAATGTCATAGTGGCATCATAGAGGGAATCCAGGAGGAAGATAACGGATTTCATCGATAAATTTGTGCCTCATTTTGAATGAAAATTCAGAAGGAGATCAGACAACTTGAATTTAAATGATAAGGGAAGAGGAGGCGATTAATGACAATGATTGAACAAATTATTTTAATCGGGGAACAATATACAATGAAACCCAAAACATATTAGTACCTCTCCAAATTTCTCCGCAATATATTAATCAAGTGATGAGGGGAGTGGCTCATAATTATCCATTCCACCACCCTTGTACTGACCCATACTGATTATGTGGGTGCGATCAACATCCACATATTTATAGGATATTTTCAAACATCATGAATGTGTTTGGGGGTAACCATGGACTACAAATGACACCTCATGTTGCCTGCATGATTTCATTTCATTCCTTTTTTTGGCACGTTGACCCAATGTCCTGCAAAAGCTCTCGTTTGAGGTAGGTTGTCAAGCTCAGGCCATATTTTTAAATAAACCCCCCAAAAAATACATAGTTAAAATACCATGTATATAATTGAATTAAATACGAAATGCATGGATACCTCCACACTTATAACTCCAGTATACAATTCATCCAGCCCTTCACAATTTATATTCAAAGAAAAATTCATTCGACTATTTCTTCATCTTTAACCCTTAATGCACTAATTATGTTGCATGGTTCCCCATTATGAAAACTAGAAGCTCAGTGGTTCTGAAGATAACACTTTCATGGTTCTCATGAAACATTAAAATACTGCATGTCCTTAAATACATCATATTTTATAATTTTTTGAATAAAAATTGAAAATAACATCACATAATATTTAATCATTATAGTATAAATTGTTTCACCTATGACACATATATTTTTAACTTCAGATTAGTTCATTAATCGTCAAGGATACAAAAATGGATAGTCTATCATGCTTGAAATCCAATTCTATAAATCTATAAAAATTCATCAAACCCTCATATTTTATGTTGAAATATAAATCCATATAACCATTTCATTATCTTTAACTCTTCATAAAATAATTATATTTCATGGTTCTCCTTCATGAAAACTGAAATATAAATGTTACTAATGTTAACACATTCAGGGTTCTCATGAAAATTAAAATTCTTCATGATCCTCAATTCATATTATTTTTTATGTTTTTTAATATAAATACCAAAGAACATAAAATAATCCTTCTTCTTTTAGGTAAACAAATTTTCCATAATAAAACATGTATTTGGAATATATGATTAGATCATCAATTTTAAAAGTTAAAAACCCTGGATAATTTCTCATGACTGACATACAATGTTATTAATCTATAAAAATTATTCAAGCCCTTCACAATTTCTCTTCAAATATAAATCCATCTAACCATTGCCTCATCATTAACACTTCACACACTAATTATATGTCATGGTACTCCTTCATGAAAATACAAACACATTGTTCATCATGTTAACACATTAATGGTTCTCATGAAACATTAGAATATTACATGATCTTCAATTCCACTTATTTTATTCTTTTTGGAATATAAATTCTAATGAACATCAAATCACCATTATTTTTTTTTGTAAACAATGTGTCTCTTGTGACACATGTGTTTTGAATTTAGGATTTTTCCTCAATCATTAGAGTTAAAAACATGGAAAAATTTTCTAGTGTGACATCCAATGATATGAATCCATAAAAATTATTCAAGACCTTCACAATATCTCTTCAAATATAAATCCATCTAGCCATTTATTTTTCATTAACCCTTTAATAACTAATTATATGGTGTTGTTATTCTTCATTTTACCACCACCAATTTCTATTATGTAACTATTTCTTTATGTATTTAAAGTATGTAATGTGTTTGGGTAATTTTTTAGATGGGAAAACTAACTTTTGGAGTGTTTTGGGGGATTTTATATAGCTACACAGTTGGGTCATGGTTAGTGAAATCCATGAAAATATTACAAGAAATCGTTCACAATGAGACATGGGATTCTGGGTAGGTGCATGGTTTGGAGAATTGTGTGGCAACCCAGGAGTAAAAATAAAAGTTAGATGGAGATATTTTCAGGTTTGATTCAAGGTTATTCTAAATATGTGGGCCAACCATGTGAGGTACTCATTGAGTTAGAGGTTGGAACATGATAGAGAACATTTTTTTGAACGGTGCAACTAACCATGCATAGTTTTAGAACAGGATCCTGAAAAAAGTGATTTAGGATAAATAATATGTTTAAAACCTCATTTTTATCCAAATAAAGCATATATTGGTTATTCCTACCAATGGTATAGGAGCCATTACAAATAATTTTAGAACTAATCTAAAGAATATTCATGGTTTGTGGAAACTCTATTCCCTAAGAAAGTCACTTTGTTGTAGTTTTTCATATTTTTTCTTAAATCTACCTCCCCCCCCCACTCGGATTAATAGATCAATTCCTCCGTAGATAGATATATGGTTTTCTATGCCAATTAGGGTAATATTTTTCCACATCAAGGATATGGTATGAGATCTATGGTGGATATTTTGGTGAACGACCTCATTTTTTGGGTGTTTTTGTGATGTTCATCATTTTCTAAAAAACCCTTGGGGTGGATGGATTCACTCTTGACTCCCATTATTAGAAATTAATAGCATTGTTTATTTTTTAAAAAATTTCTGGATTTTTTTGTAAAATTGTTGTGACGATCATTATTGAAACCCCCCTATAGTGATGGTATGTTGTTTTTTTGGAAATTGGATTTGAAAATTGATTGGATTATTGATTTTTAAATTTTTATTTAAAAATATAGTTTTCTTATATCTAAGATATTAGTTTATTGCAAAGGTATTATATAAATGAATGGTTTTATTAAAATGGATTGCACTATTTGGTTTGAAATTGTATTGGAATATATGGTTTGTGTGAGTTCATGCTTTCGACATGACCATGAATAATGGGAATGTACCATTGGGGTACAAAGATACGTGACCCTGGATAAGGGGACTGTGTCATTGGGGCACAAGTATATTGGAAACATAGAGAAAACATAGTGGATTGAATAGAAATTGATTAAGAGTATAGAACATCCATTGAAAAATGCATGGGTGTGTGTGTGTGGTGGAAGATATAATGGGTACATCAAAAAGGAATGTGAAATTGTTTACTGAATGGATTGTGTGGTTTCCTTTAAAAACTGTTATGTTTGTAAAAAATTTTTGGTTTGAAACTTCATATCATTGATTTAAATTTTGGTACTATTTAAAAAAATATATATATAAATTATGTAATATAATTATAATAACATGTTCTATCCTAGTGGCGTGAGTAGGTAAATCATTGGAGGAAACTTGCTGAGTTTTCTTTACCCACCACTTCATTGGATATTTAGTGAATTTTAAGATGTTTTTATCATGATAATAGTAAATGGAAAGCATAGAGCTCCTTTAGTGGTGCTCCTTGATATTTGGATTTTATTTCGAGCTTAGAGTCCTGTATTTGGAGTCTTCTAAGATATTATTTGTTCTTTTTTCACTGTAATTTGATGTTAGTTGTATTCCACTATGGTACAATATTTTAGTTTGGTTGGTATGTCGATGGTATTAAATGATTTGTTTTACATTGTTTTTATTCTTCATCAAGTGGAATTGGTTAAGGAATTTTTGGTTGCTATTTTTTTATTTTCAAAGAAAAAATTTGTACCCAAATTTTATTGAAAACCTTGGCATTTACTGCCAGCCTTGGGGATATCGATTATGGTCATATAGAAATTCCACCTTGACTCATGAAATTAAGGAAGAGTGGGATGTTACAAGTGGTATCAGTCTTGGCCAGTACAAATATTTATGTTCAATAACTAGTTTTGGATTCTTCTTTCCTTAACATACACATGGTATATGTTGTGTCGATTTTCATGTTGAAATTAATTTTGGTTATTTCCTTGATTAAGGTTGGTATAAAGGATAATTATTGTTGGGACATGAAATATGGAGCATAAAAATATATACCTAACCATTTTATGTTGAACTTCATGTTACTAGGTAGTTGGGTACACAAGTGTTTTAGAAACAATTATAGGAGTGTAATATTTTTTCATCGGTTTATCCAATGATAAGAGCATAACATGAATTCTATAAATGACTTTCCATAAGGAGTACATATTTTATTTTCGTAATGATTTATTATTTTGGGTAAATGAGATGATTTTTGAAAAATGTTTTTTTAATGGGAGATTTTTAAAGTATACGGGTAGTGGTATACTGAAAATGATATAAATTTGAAAATCATGATTAAATTTTTATAAAATGGATGAATGTGGAATATAATAAAAATAAATATAATCTTTGAGAGAGTTTATCTATGATCGAATTAGAAATTGTTAATCCTTTGGTTGCTGTAGAGTGAGACTTATGGTATTTGTTGTGTTTCTAGAAAATGGCACAGAGTAGGCATTATAGAAACCCACTGGAAGAACTTATTGAGAATGTGGTTTCACTTGAACCATAGATGAACCAAAAATTAGTTCAGAGTATAGTCTAATCATTTCATGCTCTGAAGATATGGAATTGACAGGGAAAACCAATGTATGTGGATCATTTTATCTAGTTCTATAATTAGAATCCACCCAAAAACTAGAGTGATCTGAGGGGCAGAGAATGATGAGGTGTAGCTGAATTAGATGAATTAAATTTTTTATTTTCTTATCATTCTAGTAGAGAAAAAATTCAAGTTGGAGACGTATATTTTGAATTTTCATTCACACCAATTGTGGGATTTATCACTTCAAGATAAACAAGGCCATGGCATGGAATGGGAGGATTCTGAAGAATTTTTTAAAAAATAATTCTATCCCCCAAACATTCAAACTTTATAGAAAATTATAATTTATCCAAAAGTTAGAGAACCTTTATGTTACAATGTATGTAGCTAGATTTATGTAATTTTTCCTCTTTTCACCTGAATTTTTTATGATTGCATCCTTGAAGTAATGCATTTTTGAATAGGGGGGAGATAAGAAATTACCTTGAAGATTACCATGATCTGTATAATGGATTATACGAAGATGGTCAATAGAGTGAAGGTGGATGAAAGAGAAATCTCGAGAGGCACTGGTGGAGGAAGTATGTTGATACCTATGGGAAGTGTTGGGAAGTATGATTCCAGGGGAAAGTGGAAGAAGGAAACATATTTCCAAGGTAAGTATATCAAACAAAATCAGATAGTTGGATCAGTGTACCTTCCTCCAAGAACCAAGAGAAATTCTAGATGTTTTCAATGTGGTTTCTTTGACCACATTAATCAAGAGTGTACAATATAACCTAGATCAGGAATCAATTATGATATGATGGGGAATCATCAATTGTTTTGTGGCAGTTCTCTAAGATTCGGTGTTTGGTACATCTCTCATGTTTCTCAGATATTGTATGCTTCAACAGGATGAGGGAAATAGAATACCTATCATTAGAAAAATTGATCAAGACAAGGTGATTCTATGAATACAATAACTCATCAACAAGGTAAATCTCAACATTGAGATAATGAAAAAAGTGTAGTTACTAAGTTGTTATATGGAGTTGAGAAAGATATTTTGGATAATCAATCTGTATTGTGTAAATTCAAATTATCAGGGAATGGGAATTGATGAATGGCTATGATCACTAAAATTATTTAAACTAGTGAATATTATGCATAAAAACCCATCCCACAACAAAACCTCTGTTATTTCCCATATTCTTTATAAATTAAGAATTGTTGGTAGTGGCTTAGAATTAACCTCTCCCCCTTCTGATACTTCCCCATACTGGCTCTGTGGGCATGTTATGTGACCACTTTATTTCGGGATATTATCCCACATCATTCATGCCTTCGTGCATTCCCATGTCTTACAAACTGCACTCTTTGATGCCAATGAGCTGTCATGGCTAGCCTCATTTGGGTTTGGTCCACATAGTGCCCCAAATAATCTCTTTGTTAAGGTATTTTTGTCATCTTTTTAGACTATACATACTTTTTAAATAATCCCCAAATTTTTTTAAAAAAAATTGTATTATGGAATTCAATATGAAATCGATGCCCACCACCACTTGTAGAACTCTAGTATAAAATTCACCAAACACATTACAATTTCCATTAAAATATAAATATATATAACCATTTACTTGGAATTAACCCTTCAAGAACTAATTATATAGCATGGTTCTCCTTCATGTAGTCTAAAATTTCAATGCTCCTCAAGTTAACGCTTACATGGTTCTGATGAAACATTAAAATACTAAATGAACTTCAATTATGCTTTTTAAATAATTTTTGGAAAGAAAATTCCAAATAACATCAAATAATACTTATAATTTTTGAAAACAATTTTTCACTTATGTAACTTGTATTTTGAACTTAGGATCAATTCATCAATCATCAGAGTTAATAAGATGGAGAATTTCTCAGATGTGACATCCAATTGTACGAATCCATAACAATTATCCACGAATTTCCCTGAAGGAATCCATAACAATTCAACAATAATATCCATGAAGGAATCTATTAAAGTTCTATAGGAATCACCATGAAGGAATCCAAAAAAATTCCCTAGGAATAACCATGAAACTCAATGTCTTCAAACCAATAACTTTTTTCTTGTAATTTCAAGAATTGAGGATTTCATAAAAGATCAAATAACATTATAACTTATTAATCATATTGAAATAAATGTAATATTTATATTCTATAAATAATCATTGTACACCAATGAAAATAATTTGTAAACAAACATAATGGATGAAAAAATTGGTCCCTTCAATCCCCCCTTTGTATTTGTTTGAAATACCTACAGAGTTTATTCGAAATGAATGTTTCAATATATAGAAATATTAT
The DNA here is from genome assembly GCA_963277665.1 of Viscum album. NCBI lineage: Eukaryota > Viridiplantae > Streptophyta > Magnoliopsida > Santalales > Viscaceae > Viscum > Viscum album. Next base: position 1,584,722,210 of record OY728151.1, on the reverse strand, counting down.
CATCTCTATCTAATTTACCATTCAAAAATAAATTTCACTTTCTCTACACCTTATTGTAGATAAATAAAAAAAATTATTGGAAAAAGGGTATCGGTCCATACTTATGCAATGTGTCATCCATTACTTCACTCTACGTCAACATATGATGTCCTTAGTGTAAAAAAACAAAAGGATTTGATTTAGACGAAAACTTTGACCATTACCAACTGATAATTATAACTTAAGAAATGTGAACTCATATAATTGTATTAAATGATTGTTAAATTTCATTCTATATTGAAATTACTATGTCTGAGATTGATATTTTTAAGGAAAATAAACCAAAATCTCCTACACTCCTTTCAAAAAATAGATCAATAAAATTCAATTGTAATAGGTAGGATAAGAGACCTTAGGGAACATCCACATTAATTATTTCATTGATTAATTTTATTTCTCCCCATTTGTATTTTTTTTATTTTTTATAACCAAGGTTAGGAAAATAAGAGAGACATACCATTTAAAATTACATGATCATAATGAAATTTCGAGAATAATGATATTTGAAAATGATTAAAATAGTAATTCTAGATGTTTCTTCAGTTGTATACCCCTCACGGAAAACACTTATCATTTTATTCGTAATTGTTGGTCTTATCAAGATTGGAATTAAATAAATTACACTATTGAGAATAAACACGAATGGGTTTTCAACTTGTGATAGTCTATATTGGACAACTATCACCACATCATTGTGGTTGATCTTCTAGAACAATTTTTCAACATAATACAAAACATTTAGATCAAACCAAGAAGAATATTATTTATCCCATATATCTATAGTAAGAAATAACAGTATTTAACTTCATCATGAATGATTATACATCATATTAGTATTTAAATATTAATTGTCAAATCATTCTAGGGTGGTATCTTCTGCAGCATAGCTATCAAGAATTAGCAGCACCTACTACTTCATAGGTTCTCCCCCTAAGAACATGAATCACCTTCAATTCCTTACATTATAAGAACTGATAAAATACTCAATGATTAAGGGAACAAGGTGGATCCTCCATGATTCATTAATATTAAAACAATGGTTGACATGATCTTCTCAAACAAGTTTCACCATTTTCTCCAATCTTCATTATTGCACATCTAAACAACTATTCTGATTAATGTTGAGGCAACATGGATCTCATCACAACCTCTTATTATTTTTTTATAGAATTTTTATTCTTAAAAACCTTCATATATGATACATTATTATACCTATTTAGGATTGCTTCTTGTTCTGGTAGTAAGGTTTGAAAATCATTTTTAATGTGACTATATTTCTTGAATTTCTCACACAAAACATCTTTAACAAAAGAGATTAATTTTCTTAAAATTCCCTCATCAGATTTTTCTTCATCAAGTGGAATATGTTTTTTCCATTTTCACATGACTTACGTTGGAAATATTCTGTTTTTATCATTATTTACTAATATTTCTGCCAGATAACTAACATGTCATTAGGATCTATGGGTGAAGGTTTGGATCTTCGACATGGGTTCTTCTGAGTGACATACCTCTTAGTAGTTATATTGGATTCACTACCCTTCATATTTTTTTATTTATAATCCATTGTTTCCCACCAATCTTATTTGGTGCTTTCTTTGGAGGATTTCTATTCATAATAAACATCACAAATCATCCAAACATTTCTCAAATATTCGAAGTTATATTTTTTGATCTTTTTTTCTTATCATAGTATGATACATGTCGAGATGAGCATGTACCAACCGTGTGACAACTACTATTAATTTCAGCATCAATGATATCATTCATTCCAAATCTTCTTGCAGTATAGATAAGCTTCTAGACCTATGGATATTGCTACTTCTATTATATATTTATACCCTTTGAGAGAGGCTTACTATTTTCTATTAAATTTTGAGGATTTTACAAACAATTTAATGCTCAATTACCAAATTTTTTTAAGCACCAACATTGACACACAAATCTAGATTTCATAATATCTTGTGTATTTTATTTTTTGTCCTTCTTCATGATTTTTTGTGATATGTATAGTGAAACAAATTACACACATTCTTTCCTATCCACCTTAGTAATGGTGGAAGGTTTATTATCATCCTTCATCATCCATACATTATCATATATATTTTTTAAAAACCTACACTACTTAATATTGCAAGTTTTTAAACATTAGTACAAGATGGTATGGAGGTACATGATTCTTCTCAATTAATAGTTATAAAGCATTGAATGAAGCAATGATATTCTTATTACATTTTTAAGGTCTTTTAACATTAGAATACTCCAATGAACATTGAGTACCAGAAGAAAATATCTCCTTATTTTTTGAATTTTCAACAAGTTTCGTATCATGATTGGCCATCTAATCTACCAATTAGAGATATTTAATATTGGGATGATTTTATATTCTTCAATCATAATCATCTTCCCTTCACAATAATTCTTTATTCATTCAACATTATCTTCATTTATCTTAACATTGTTTTGAATCAAAAAGTAAGGATCAATAATCTTCTTAGATATTTCTTCCCATTGTAAACCCTTGACATCATTGCTATTTTTAAATATATCTTCAAGTGAATGGATATTTTTTAGATTATTTTTAACTCTCTCTTTCACTTAAGATTTCTTTGATCAATTTTTAAGAACTTATTTAAAGTTCCCTATTTGTTACTCCAAAGGTTTTTACTTATCTCGAGAGCTTTAGTCTCACAATAGTTTATTAAGCACTTCTATAAAACATCATATACATTTTCCAGTTGGGTGGTATCTTCCAGCATACATTGAATGACTTCACAAATAGGGTATTGTATTTGGTCAATAATTCCATGGTGAATAATTCTTAATCTATCAACATATAATTCTTGAGAATTTGTAGGTTTATCACCATCACCACATTTGTTATCATTTTCCTATCGAGGAATGTTTATAAATGTACTAAAACATATGTTCTAATCTCTAGAGGTTGGAAGGATATTCCCATTATTGGAAGAATATTCAGTGACATTCTCATTACTTTTTAAACCACATATATATTAATTTTCAACAAGGAAAAGAGGGATATACAATTCCTATTCATTAGATAAGTGGGGCTTCTTATTCAACATTCTATTATATTTCTTTTTACTATACGTCATGGTCTAGATTGATATGAATTCTTTTCAGAGTTAAATTAATCTTCACCCAAAATACACTTTATTATTGGGCTTGGAAATAATCACATGTCTTCAAAATAGAATATGTTTCACTATAAAGAATCTAATAGTGGTGAAACTTTCCTCGATATATTTGAAAGGAGATTTTGATATTCCTGACATTGAGAGATAGGCAGTGGGGTTAATCAGTGTTGGAGACATTTTATTGAAATTCTACATTTTATCCCATTACCAATTTGAATTTTTTGGATCTCGATTCTATTATTCTCAATTCCCTCACATGCAAGAATTTTAATAAAGTAAATACAAGCACCCAATATTTTTGAAAATAATTATAGAAACACATTATTCCCTGGAATATTTTGTGTTTGTTTCTTTTATGTATGAAATTGATGTTTTGGAATATATTGATGGGGATTTTTATATATATGAGTGCCGTGAAAATATTATAAAGAATTCAAAAATATATCCATCAATGAGTTCATTATATCAATTTCAAATAAAATTATTCTAAAATATCATTTTTAAAGATAGTAAATCACTATTATTTAGATAGATTAATCCCATCCCTTCAGAGGGAGAAAAGATTAACAAATACTGGTGTTTACCTCAATTGGTATCACATGAATATATGAAGTTCTGGTAAGGGATTTATTTGAAATCTTCAAATCCTGTAAATTTAATGTTTTCATAAATATAATTTTTTTCATATTTATTTATGAATGAAAATTATGAATCAAAACGGGAGACAGATATAATTCGATAAATGAAGTAAAATGGTTTGATAAGGGGGAAGTGAATAATTTTAATTGAATGTTATAAGTATTTTTATTGAGATGAATTCATAAGATTAATTGATTATCTTTTTAAAAACATTTAAATTAAGGTTTAAGTGTTGGAGTCACATTTATAATATTTATTTACATATTTGACTTCTAAACTGATCAATCTTATTTTCTACACAAGGATTCTCCATGTAGACATTGATCTAATTAATTTTTGACTCATTTTTTATGAAAAATGATTCTATCCTATCAGTAAAACCAATTTGGTTTTCCCTGAATTGAAATATCTTATTAAATGAGGAGATTAATATAAAGAAGAAAAAATTTCATCTATTGTAGAATAAGTTGATTTTATGCATTATTTCCCACAGTTATATTTGGATTTATTGAAATGGGGAGAATAAAAATTGGATTAGATAGTAAAATGTGTATTGAAAAAAATAAAAAGGTGAAGATTAAATTCCACAAATTGATTAATGTCATATTTGTGTAATAATTTTTATCAACAAAATTGTTTGATACAAATTCAATGTGATAGTAATTTATGATTGGTGTTTTTTCATTGAATTATTATTGAGAATTATTCATAACAAGGAAATGATGATTTGTTTGGAAGATTTGTTTCTAATGAAGTAATATAAATGTGATAATTTTAGAGATATTATTCATGTCCAAAAAAGGTTCCTAATTGTAACAATAGAATGCACAATTTTTACCATAGTAGAATACATTATAATGACAATTATCAATCATCAATATTTTGATAAAATATAAAAATGAAAATTTATCATATTTAAATGATCCTTAATTTTTAATCATTGGATTATTGAAGAAGTGGAACAATGAAAAATATTTTTTATTTTGTATAAAGAATGATTGTATATGGTTGTAATTGAATTGTATTGTGAATTTGGATTTATATGTTATATTTTTTCATGGTTTAAATGTAAAAAATGGCCTATACACTAACAAAAAATGGGTACTATCAACAATTCTTATGTGGGAAGTCAATGCTTAGATACCCATTATGAGTGGGATGAGGAAGAGAGTAGCTAGTGTGATCCCATGGAGTGCATGTAGAGGTATAAGAACAAAGAAAAATATTATTTATGTTTTATAAAGAGTGATTGTGTATTATTGGAATTGAATAATAGTGTAACTTTTTCTTTATATGAAATATTATTTCATGGTTTAAATTTAAAAAAATGCCAATAGAAAAGGGTACATACAACACTTCTTAGGTGGGAAGTCGACCACTATCTGTTCATTATGGGAGGTCGAAAGAGGATTGTGGCTAGCGTGCTCATAGGGAGTGCATGCTGAGGCATCGGAACAAAGAGAAATATTAGTTATGTTTTATGAAGAATTATTCTATATGGTTGGAATTTAATATTATTTATAATTTTTATTTATATAAAAAAATCAAAGTTTAAATATAGAATAAGGTCCTATAGGAATGAGGACTACTGACGCTACTTAGGTGGTTATTGTTCTCACAGGGAGCACATGTAGAGTCAAAGGAACTAGGAATAATATTATCGATGTTTTATGAAGAATTATTTTGTATTATTTTAATTGAGTCTTAGTGAGAGTTTGTATTTATATGAAATATATTTTTTTCATGGTTTAAATGTAAAAAATGGCCTATCGAAAAAGTAAATGTTGACAAAGCATAGGTCAGTTGACCACTAGCTATCCATTATGGGGTGTTTGATAAAGATACTATTTGTTTTCCCCATATGGATTATATATATATGTATAAAGACCATCGTGTGGTATATCACAATAATAAATTAAGAAGTTAAAGGTATATAGTTTTATTCACACAAACCCATTCATGAATAATTTCAACCATTAACAACAAATACCCCTTCAAGTTAGCGTACATGAAATTATAAGTATATTGAGTGGGAAGGAGAAATCCATGCACTTAAGATCAATATTTTAGAAGGTTGTTTTCATTTGTTTGAATCCTTGTTAATAGTGTGTGTGAATATTCATTCCGTTGCACATGTGATAACTTATGATTTGAAAAGATTTGATAAACAAACATTTCATATGTACATACAATTTGTTTGTACAAAGAAACAAAAAAGTTGAAAGTGTTGTGTATTAAATGTGTGGGTGATGATGGTGAGTAAGTTCTTGTGTATTGGATCCAATAATCACTTGAATAATCATGAATATAGAATGAGTTATTTTTAAAACGTAGTATATGTTGATGTATGAATTCATATGAAATAATTCATGCATGAATGTGTGAAGTTGGTTAACATGGGAATAATATTTTTGTGTATGTGATAGAATTGTGTTCTGGCACAATGAAGGTCAAAAGAATATATATTATTGTGAATTTTTTATTGACTAAATAAGACATAAAAATAGAGGGGACAAATACATGCATTAAATATCTACATGGGATGATTATAATTACATGAATTAATAACAGACTATGTTGTTCTGTGTTAAGATTGAGTTGATCTAAAGAAATAATTTTCACCGAAGAAAATAAGAATACATTTTTAAATTCATTAAGGTATCATTAGTTATTCATTATGATGTCGCAGTGAGTTGAAGTGGAAGCGATAAATCCTACTAATTCATAATAGTATACTCAACTAACATTCATGATGTGTTTTTTATTATATTTAGATCCAGCCATATATTTTCAGTTGAAGTGAGCATGTGCATAATTTGTTAATTTCAGTGGCTTGAAGAGGAGGAATAGTTTTTTGTTACAGTGATAGCTTGAAGTTATAGTGATTTTATCATCCTGTTAAGTGTTTTAATTATAGAACACTAGTGTGATTCTAGTATAAATTATAGTTTTGGGATTCCTTTATAATGTGGTACATGTTTTATACATACCCACCATGGTTTTCAGGGTGATATATAACCCACCAAATTGTAATTGATTATTTATTTCTAGTGGATAATAATTGTCTCCGATTACCGCGAACACATTAAGGAGATAGTGACCTATATTAGTGGTAAACCTAGTAAAAATCTTGTATGTTGTGCAAAATTTAATTTCCACCTTTCATGTATTATAATTTTCATTGTAAACATGGATGATAAATTAACCTCTAAATATTGCAGAGGTTTGAATTGAAAAGGGGTAATAGAGAAGAAAATAAATATCTGTAATGTTTGTGTACACTGATTCACCTCCCCCCAGTGTACCATCACTATCCAATTGACACTACAATGATAAATATTTGAGTAGATAAGTGTAATGACCCAAATCCGTAGCCACTCAACTGGTTCCCTTTACCCGGTTCGCCACATGACCTCAAACGTGTTTCCCCATACGCCAGAGGCTGCCGACTAGTAGCGATGGCTTTGGTGAGTCATTGGGGAAACTATGCACCCATTTTGTAAGGTATACAAAGAAAGGAAATAACAGTCAATAGTGGAAGTAGTAAACAACATACAATAACTGAAACTAAACAGCGGAAGCAATGTATAATATAATAATGATGAAAATGATGCAGCAGGTACAATTATCTGAGGAAAGCAGAAAAAACAAAAACGTTATGAAATACAACTGAGAACAATGAAATAAAAGTAAACAGAAAATCCAGCAGCATCGCAAGCCTAGGCTCGGTCCTATTCTCTCCAGCTCCAACCAACAATCATGTACCTGAAGTAGAAAGGCTACAAACCTTATCCACACCTGAAACCATATAACCCATTTGGGATGAAAAGTTAGACCTACACAGGGTGTGAGACTAATCCTAGTAGGCAATCACCACATGATATATGCCCTACTGTTAGTGAGCAATATAGAAAAACTAATGGAAATAAATGCAATAGAGAAACATAAGTACACTACTGTATACAATCCTACCAATCTCCATTCACATTTATTTATTAATTTAATTCACTCATTAAATTATCAACCAAGGAATCTAGTAAACAACTCAATATTCTCAAGGAATTGCATGTAACACAACATGTATCTTAGCAGACCACCTAAACAGCATGCAGTACAAAACTCATGCATGTTCTTTGGCTTGTTGAACTTGTCTCAACCATCCAAAAAATAATCATAGTGACTCTCTGGGTAGATCACACTAGCAGACCCCTCTAGTCATGTAAACATACAAGGCACATACACTCTGGGAATCCCTAACCATCAATTCCCCTATGGTCTTGCAGTGATAACTATAGTCTCTCTGACGAAGAACTTTTGTCTAATTCCCCATATAGTCTCGATACGTAATTAAGGACACACTGAGGAAGCAAAAAATCCAATTACCATAGGTCCTGTGAATGATACCAATTTATAACAGACTCTCTAGGGAAGCCCTAATCTTCAATTCCCCCTTTAGTCTATTGTACCAGGTTCACACAGCCTTAAGCATTTTAGTCGTGCTTAATCGACTGTTATATGCCTAAGTAAGTTCGACAGATACTTGGATAATAGCTACAATGCATCAAAAACATATAAACATCAGGAAATACATGTAATAAACTATATCAAGGATGTAAAACAATGCAACAAGGTATACCTCACTGGAAACCTAAGCCAAATAGAGATTAACAACCAAAACAGGGAAAAACACCCATGGGGTGATCCTCAAACATGATAAAAATAAATTATAAATCATGTAAAAACCTCAATCATACATGCAATTTAAGTAAGATAACAATATAGGATCAAAATGCTAACCCGAGATACCTGATACATGGTTATCTGGCACTTTTGCACCAAAAACTCAAAGGCATTCATCGTAAGGCATCAATCCACCTACCCCGATCCTCGTAGGTTGTTATAATTGATCCTCGTCCAGTTAATTGTCCTAGATCTATAAAAACATCTAAAACGTTCTACCTCAAATAACTCACACGAGAGGAAGAATCAGGAATCGAGGCCAAAGAATAACCAAGAACTCATCATTGTGATTATATTGCAACTGACGGTGTTCGATACGGATTGTCGTTGACATATCAGTGGCTCAGATAACATTTGGTCTCCTTGATCACTTGGGGTGGAAATTAGTAGAGAAGAATATGAAAACAGGGTTAAGTCGCATCACCGATCTGATTAATGGTATAAAAAAGAAAATTACATGGTGTGTACATCAAGAATACACGGCGTGTAATCGCCCTTTCTGTACACTGCAATATGTGTCCTCCACATCACTACTACACACCATGTGTTAGTCCCAGACACGGCTAGTACACGGACTCGCGTGGGTGATAAGTACACGGCGTATACTTATAATGTACATGGCGTGTACTCTGAAAATTTGGAGATATTCCCCTTTTCACTAAAACGACCAGAAAAGGAAAAAAAAATACCTAAAAAGAATGTCTGGGTTCATACAAACATCCCCCCTTAATGAAATTTGTCCCAAAATTTCCTAAAAAGGTGTAGAAGAACCCTCGAACAACTCCAGCCACTCTGATCGCATGTCGGCCTCCCTCTCCCAATATTCGTCCAACACATGGTCATTCTGCCATAGCAGCCGCACCATAGGAACAGATCGGCCACAGAGTACCATTGTACTACGATCACAAATCCGGATAGGATTCTCCTCAAACAATGCATCCTACTCCAGTTCAATTTCCTCGGGTTGAAAAACATGAGACGAGTCTAAGAAAGAGTGTCGATGCTGAGAAACATGGAAGACATCGTGCATAGCATGATTCCTCTGAGGTAACTACAACCTATAAGAAATTGTCCCGAATTTCTACAAAACCTCAAACAGCCCGATGAATCTTCGTGAAATCTCACCCTATCTCTCGATCCTATTATGTCCCAACCATGGTGTAACATGTTTGAAAACCTAATTCCCGACCTCTAAATCCAAAGGTTGTCTCCACTGATTAGCATAAGATTTCTAACGAGACTGTGTAGTAACCATTCTCTTTTGAATCAACTCCACCTACTCGGTGGTCTCCTAAACGAGACGATTTCCTAGCATAGCTACCTCTCCTGCCTCCAGCCAAAAAAAGGGTGATCGGCATGGCCTACCATACAAGGCCTCGTAAGGTTCCATCTAAACAGTCTCCTGGAAACTATTGTTATAGGAAAACTCCACAAGAGGAATATTCTTCTCCGAAGAACCACCAAAGTCTAGAATGCAAGATCATAGCATATCCTCAAGAATATGGAACGTGCTCTCTGACTGGCCATCTGTCTGGGGATGGTAAGTTGTACTCAGGAGTACCTGTGTACCTATGGCCCTCTGTAGCCCCAGCCAGAAATGCGACGTAAATCAGTCATCCCTATCTGAAACCATTTTACTCGGAACCTCATGCAAGCGTACAATCTCACGGATGTACAACCTTCCACCCTCATTGACACTGAATGTATCCTTTATCGAAAATAAGGGAGAAACCTTCGTGAGCCTATCAACAACAACCCATTCCACGTCGTTCCCTCTCGACGATCTCGGTAACCCTGTCATGATGTCCATCGCGACATCATTCCACTTACACTCGGGGATGGTTAACTACTGCAAAAGCCTTGTCGGCCGCTGGTGTTCCGCCTTCACCTGCAGACAGGTGGAGCACCTCATGACAAAACCGGCCACATCTCTCTCCATAACTGGCCACTAGTACTAGATGTGTAGATCATGATATATCTCAGTGATTCCATGTTGAACATCCCAAAATGAGGAATGAAAGTCTCACATCATCTCCTCACGTATATATACTGGTACCCATACACGTCCCTGGAAATGAAAGATCTCATCCTCACCAACTGTCCATCTGGGAAGAGGGTCCTCTCCTGACACGCTTTCCAGTAGGACTAAGCTTTCAGAATCTTCTTGCTACCTCATTCGAACTCAGTCAAGTAGCGTAGATCTAACAGCTAAACAAGATAGGAATGTCTACCCCGGTCTGTCATGCACCTCCAAATGCATCTCAGAGAACAGATCCATAAGCTTCCACTCACTCCTGGACTCCTTAATTGCTTGTATCTGAGCCCTCCTACTCAGTGCATCAACCACTACATTACCATTCCCAGGAGTATAAGCATGCTCAAAATCGAAGGACTGGAGATACTTGACCCACCTCCACTATCTCATATTCAGGTCACGCTGTGTGAAGAAGTACTTCAGGCTCTTGTGGCCAGTATATACCAAAAAATGCTACCCAGAAGATAATTCCTCCAACAACTCAACGCATGAAAAACTATAGCCAACTCCTATTCATGCATAGGATAGTTCTTATAATGTTGCCTCAACTACCGAGATCCAAACACAACAACATGATCCTCCTACATAAGCACTTCTCTAAGCCCGATGCTGGATGCATCACAAAAACAATGTAACTTTTTCTTGGCTCTGGAAAAACTAAAATCGGTGATGAAGTAAATCTCCCATTCAGATCCTAAAAGGCTGAATCACAATCTTATGACCAAACAAACATCGCCCCATTCTTAGTCAATCCCATCAACAGTGCTACTAATTGTGAGATGTCCTATATAAACCATCTGTAGTTACCAGCCAGCCCCAAGAAACTTCGTAACGTGAAGACATTCTTCGGCTTCTCCCATGTGACTAAAGCTATCAGCTTCTGTATGTCAACTGATACTCTTGTCTCTAAGATGACATGACCCAGGAATTGAATGTCATCCATCGGAAACTGGCACTTCGAGAGCTTAGCTTATAACTGATGCTCCCTTAGTGTACTCAAAACGACCTCAATATTGGTAGCTTGGTCGTGTCATGTGTGAGAGTACACAAATATGTCGTCCATGAAAACCACCATGAAGGGATCAATGTATGGATGGAAAACACTGTTCATCAGCACCATGAAGACTACTGGCTCGTTCATGAGACTGAACGACATGACTGTATACTCGTATAGACCATACCTACTTCTGAAAGCTGTAAGAGGTATATCTGATGGTATAATACGTAACTGATGATAACCTGACATCATGTCGATCATTGAGAACACCCAGGATCCTCGAATCTAGTCAAAGAAGTCATCGATACTCAGAAAGGGATATCGGTTCTTGACTGTCAACTAGTTCAGCTTCTGATAATCCACATAAAGTAGAATGGGGCCATCTTCCTTCTTCGAATATAGGACAGGTGATCCCCAAGGAGAAGTACTGGGTCAGATGAAACCCTTTTCCTGCAACTCCTCCAACTGATTCTTGAGCTCTTGCAACACAAATGTAGTCATCCTCTAAGGAGGAATGGACACCAGTGCAGCTCATGGCACAAACTCAATCGATAATTCTACCTCATGATCCAGAGAAAAACCTGAAAAATCCTCTGGAAAGGCATCCCTGAAACGATTCACAAATAGAAGAAAGTCTAACTGTGAAGTCCCCTTGTAATCCATATATATACTAGCAATCTAGGTTGTTACTCTGCCTAGCCCATGATGATCAGGTCTAGCTCTACCCGCCTGGAAATCTCACTCACATCTATGATGAAAATACCTGCCATCTGGTGATATGAAACTCACCCTACGACGATAGCAATCGACGACTGCCTGTAAGGGAACCAACCCGTCCATCCCTAGAATGAAATCATACTCTGTCATCTCTAGGATATAGAGGTCCCATATGAAGTGACTCCCTGTTACCTCAATAGGGAACTCTTTGCACTGATATACGTTAGGTGTCCTCATTCCCAAGGGTGTGTCAAGAGTCAAAATGTTCGTAGACAAAAAGATACAGAGCTCAAGGATCTCCACAACAGCAATAGAGATAAATCTATGTGAAGTACCAGTATCGAAAAGAACTAAAGATAGAACTGAGTCTACTATGATCGTACCTCGAACTGTAGAGGCTCCGGGATCCTAATCTTGGTAAATATGTTCTACCGCAAAAGTCTGGCATGTACGGCTGCCCTGTGTAGCAGCCTCAGATCCTTGTACTGCTCCATCCCGAGACTAACCATTGTGTCCACGACCTCTAACCTGACCTGAATGACCTGAAGAACACCAGCCCTCAGTCTACTATGGAACTGGTAATACTTCTCCTGCACACAGAGATGAAATTGATCCTCAATCACTAGCCGCTGGAAGGGGAACCTTGCGGAAATGATGAAGATAACACATCTTTCCGCAAAATCGCCACTCCACTGGGTCCCTCAGGAACTGAGGATTCTTATGCATGATCCTTCCACACTAATCACACTCCACTTGGGTGACAGATGGAAGATCTATTCTACCAAAAGGAACACCTCGCTTCCTCAGATCACCTCTTGTAGACTCTTGGTGGCGCTTCTTGTTGTCTGCCTAAAAACTATCAGCCCTTGATACTGAACCGCCCTATTCCACAGCTCCATCCTCCCACAGGTTTCTTTTTGTGATGAGTTCTTGGTTTACTATTAGGGTAATAGAAGTCAACTAAAATACATTCACCTACGATCTGATGTCTGGTCTGAGACATTCTTCAATCATCCCCAATAATAATAACTCGTCATTCCCAAGGATGGGAGTGAAACACAATAACTCATTGAAGAGGGAGGAATAATCCATAATTGAGACAGTACCCTGATGCAGGCTCAACAACTCTCTGGATCTGTCATCCCTCAGTGTTTCCGTGTAGAAGTAGTCGTATAACGTATGGTGAAACACATCACAAGCCATATCTTGTTGGCACCCTTTCTGCGAAACCATATCCCACCATCTCTTGGCGGAATCTCAAAGCATATAAGTCGAGAGTGTCACTATCCTCTTCTGGGGTGTGTCCATATGGTCGAATATGGATAGCAAGGCCTCTAGCCATGACTCCACGACATGAAGTCCTCCATCCCCTGAGAACGTGGGAGGGTGTTGCTGCTGAAAAAAATGTGTTAGCTCTGCCATAGTTGGGGCAGGATGCTTAGCTCACTAGAAGGTCTGCATGGATCTCATGAAACCCTCTCCGAACTGAGCATTGGAACCAGTGTCTGGAATCACTGTAGGATCCATGTCCAGAAGGATAGGCCGAACTACTGGTAGTCCCTGATCTTCCGTATTAGGTGTACGGTCACTCCTTGGTCCCTGACCTGCAACGGGAGGACATCTTGGTACCATAGCTCTGAAAGATCAAAACACACCTTCATTAAAGAAAAACATAGTTGCAACTTAAGAGATTAAAACGGAACAGGAGGGAAAAACCATTAAAATTTTGGAAAACATAAATACACATAGTGTAGTATGACTACATGGAGTCATTCTTAAAAGTTTACCCTAGGCGTGTACATTGGCCATACATGGTTGCGTAAACCACTCGGATATACAGTGTTTTTTTAAACTACATGGCGTGTACTTCCCCTTTTCTCCATTCCCGTTCACTCCAACACGGCTAGGAACATGGACTGTCCCAGGAGGAAACTACAGGGTGTGCTTTTCCCCTACACGACATGTCCTTAAGATCTCTACCATGTCCATGTCATTAGTTACACGGACTGGTACACGTCCTACTACTACACGGCGTGTCAATGGAGACAAGGCATGTACTTTACATGCCTTACCTTTCCCATGTTGTTAGTGACACATCCTGATTCAAGGTCGAAACTATACAGCGTGTTCCATACAGACACTGTGTGTATGCCGAAGAGTAACACCAACCCGTGTCGTTGACTACACAGTCGGCTACATGGTCAACTATACACAGCGTGTTCCCAAGGGAAACAGTGTGCTCTTGAAGGATGACCTCGGACCATGTTGTTCATGAAACGAACGAATACCTATTCCAGACTACACAGCATGCTAAGATGGTACACGGTGTATTCTTACTTGATTTTCCAGGACCCCGTGTCCATACACACATAATCATTGACATGGCAAAAAACTACACGGCGTGTATGCATAAAGTAAATGTCGTGTATTTTGTGTTTTTCCGGACATTAACATACGCACTACACCAGAGCCTCAAAAACACATAAATACTAGTTTTAAGGTGCCAAATTATGACCCGTGGGGGCCAATACTCTCCGTGAATTAGTGCTTGGAATCATAACTATGAATATAACAAGTAAATAGTATAAAAACTCACAACCCACCAAATTACGATCCTCGAGGTACCATAACACCTCTACGACCAAAGTATGGCGTCCATGATAAAAAATCACTAAACAAATGATACCCTATCAACATAGAAGGTATTCTATCACAACAGTTATCACAACATCATGCATTTAATATCACAATTTCTATCACAACAGAATGCTATTTCTAATGCAACCTAGATGGAACCAAAAAATGCATGACATGTGATTTTCTAACTTGTGCCTATATGATGCATGGGATAGAATAACCTCATCTCATCTGGTTGCAGTGAAATATAACCACAATCATACAAACAGTAACAACACAAAACAAGTGCACCACCCAATGGTGAAATCAAATAAATTGTAATGTTTGGAAAACTAGAAAATTGAAATATTCAAGGTAATATGGCTTTTCCCTCTACAAGGGTTCTCGAATGCCCAAGAACAGCTATTTAACATTTACCTTTTCTGTCATATCCCTTTTTAATTTCTCTAAACAGTATGTCAATAGAAAAGGAATGAATCTCCTCTAACACCACATTGTAGCTTCCCGAATCGGGATCCACTCAACTGGTTCCCCATACCTGGTTCGCCACATTACCTCAAATGTGTTTCCTCAAATTCCAGAGGCTGCTGACTAGCAGCGAGGGCCTTGTTGAGTGATGGAGGAAACTAGTACCTCATCTGGAAAGGTATAAAAAGAAAGAAAATAGAAATAAATAGCGGAAGTAGTAAAAAACATACAAAAACTAAAACTAAACAGTGGAAGCTATGTATAATATAATAATGATGAAAATGATGTAGTAGGTACAAGTATCCATGGAAAGCAGCAAACCTAGCAACGTGTGGAAATACAACTGAGAACAAAGTACTAAAATTAAAAAGCAACTCCAGCAGCATCGCGAGCCTACAATCGGTCCAATGCTCTCCAGCTCCAACCAGTAATCATGTACTTGAAGTAGAAGTGCCACAATCCCTATAAACACCTGCAACCATATAACATGTTTGGACCAAAAATAAGGACCCAAACATGGTGTGAGACAAATCCCAGTATGCAATCACCACATGATCTAGTCCCTACTATCAATGAGCAATATAGAAAAAGTAAAGGAAATAAATGCAATAGAGAAACATAAGTACACTAGGGTAAACAATCATACCAATATCCATTAACTTTTAATTATTAATTTAGTTCACTCATTCAGTTATCAACCACGAAATCTAGAAAACAACTCTATATTCTCATGGCATTGCATGTAGCACAACAGGTATCTTAGTAAACAACCTAAACAGAAAGAAATAGAAAAATCAAGCATGTTCTTTGGATTTGTGGACTCGTCACAACCAACCAAACAATAATCATAGTGACACTCTGGGTGGCTCACACTGGCATACCCTTCTAGTCATGTAAACATACATGGCACTGACACTATGGGAATCTCTAACCAAAATTTCCCTTGCAGTCTTGCAACGATAACTATAAACTCTTTGAGGAAGAACATACGTATAATTCCCCATATAGTATCAATACGTAACTAAAGACAATATGAGTAAGCACAAAGTCCAATTCCCATAGTTCCTGCAAATGATACCAATTTATATCAGACTCTTTAGGGAATCCCTAATTGTAAATTCCCCCTTCAGTCTACCGCACAAGGTTCACACAGCACTGAGCAGTTTAGTCCTGCGTAATCGTCTGTTAGCCGCCTACATAAGTTGTAATACTAATTAGATAATATCTACAATGCATCAAAAACATATAAACAGCAGTCAATACATGAAATAAATTATATCAACGCGAGAAAACAATGCAACGCGGTATGCCTCACGGGTAACCTAATCCAAACGACGATAAACAACCAAAACAGAGAAAAACACCCAAGGGGTGATCCTCAAACATGCTAACAAGAAATGATAAATCATATAATAACCTCAAGAATACATTAAATATAAGTAAAGAAATAATACATAATCAAAATCCTTACTTGAGATACCCAATACATGGGTATCTGACACTTTTTCACCAAAAACTCAAAGACATTCATCGTAAGGCAAAAAACCACCTACCTAGATCCTCGTAGGATGATATACATGACCCTCGGCCTATAAATTAGCCTATAATGGAGTATATTTGAAAAAAAGTCTAAAAAATTCATCCTCAGATAACTCACATGAGAGGGAGAATTAGGAAACGAGGAAAAAGAAGAACCAAGAACTCACCGCTACGATTCTATTACAACCGACCAGGATCGATTCAGATAGCTGGTGACAGATCAGTGGCTCAGAGAATATTTGGCCTCCTCGGTCGCTCTCGATGGAAATAGGTGGAGTAGAAGATGAAAATATGGTTATGTCGCGACCCCGATCCAATAAATGAAAAAAATAAGTACATGGCATGTACTTAATGAATACACAGTGTGTACTCGCCCTTTCCATACACCGCATTAAGCAGACTCCACATCACTGCTACACACCGTGTGTGTTGCCCGGACACGGCCGACACATAGCCTCACATGGGAGAGAAGTACACAACGTTTAAATATAATGTGCATGGTATGTACTATTAAAATTTCAAGATTTTCCCCAGTTTTCTCAAAAACGTCCAGAAAAGGAAAAACATACCTAAAAAGAATGTATGGGTTCTTACACTAATCAACTATAGATTGTACTACATGATTTTGGAAACATTTTACATTATAGAAAAAGTTATGACCATAGGAATTGGACTTGTATAAAATGATAACTCTACGTTGTATTCTTCTTAAAATGCAATACATGTCATTTTATTAGTTCCAGTGTGTATTGTATCCTAAATATTTACTCCTATAAAAAAATTATTTGAGAAAATCTACTATTTTTCAAAACATTTTATAGTAGTCAATAATATTTTCATGTTTTCTAAAAAAACCTCATATCCCTTCCACAGTATCATAACAACCCGCAACACTAACAGATCATTGATTGTCTTTGTCTACTCCTCATCTAACTGATTAATAAAGTAATATTACTACACCTTGTTAGTTTTATCATTTCTGAACTATTAAACATTGAATAGTCCTTTAGTACCTTCTAAAATCACTACTTCCTCCTAAGTCATTTGTGCTTGTTTCATGTTTTTTGATTCGCACAACAACTGGTCGTTCATTTTCATATATTTCACTTTTAAGACCTTTTGAAGGTCTTATAATCTATATTCTGGGCTAAAACCCTTCAACTAAGTCTTCTATTTCGGAATAATTACATAAGCCTATAGGATTTCCATTTCCCATTGAGACAACCAATGGAAGAAACCCAAAAAAATTTCATGTCGGTGTGTTATAACGTTGAATGGTGGAAGACTATGGTTTGGGTAGAAGGAGAAGATTCAAACATCCATGTCATCTTCCCAATGGAGGAAAACTCCACCTGAATGGATGAGATGGAAAAACAAAAAGAATCCATGAAGTATCTATTATATTATGATACCATCCATGTCCTTAAATTCCAATATTGTTTCATATGGGAAATCCATACCAGGGAAACTTTTAGTGCAACAGTGCTGAAGCATCTAATCTGATCATGGGTTCTCAAGACCAAGACAATTCAAGAATATATCTCAATGATTTCAAGAAGGGATCCATATTTTGTTAATCATCTTTTTTATAATTTCATACAATCTAATGAATCTTCCATATATCATTTAGACCCACAGTTTTCCTCCATGTTTAAATCAATTCCATAGTCCCCTCTTGGTTTCCTCTTCCACATCTGATGTGATTTTTGTCTCTTCATGGAGGGGGAAATGGGGACCTCTTTTAAATCCAAGAGGGGTGGTATATCCCCAAGTGGCAAGAATAAGGGGTTTTAGGTGGAGTCTATATATTTTATTCTAGATTATAGGTGGTTATTTTTTATCAGCTGGTTTAGATACCTTATAAACAAGAGAGGTCGACATCTCCCTTGACGGGTACGTATCCATACTATGATGAAAACCCAAAATTGATATTTTTCTACTATTGAATATATATTATATATATGGGTGATATAAATTGATGTATACAAATGATACATGATATATGGGGTGGATACTCATAGGAATTTGAGACACCATCTGATGGTGTACACCCTTGGTAATATCTAGTGTACGATAATATAAGAATGAGACCTTCCAGTAGGAAATCCACATTTATATGTGACAATGGATATTCCTATATAATAATGTGTAAATTGATTCCTATAATTTATGATTATTATTAATAGATATTATAAGATGAATAAATTGATGTATTGATGAAAACCGTGAAGAAATATTTTCACGATGAGGTAGGAAACATTGGGTGCGTCACAAGTAGTATTGCATTAATGAATAATGTGAAAAAGAATGTAACCCTTTAGTTCAATTATAGTATTTTATATCTTATCCCATTTTATTTATATGATATACCTGGAATAAATCCATGTCCATGGGGTTTTATAGGTCAGGTTAATTTCCGGAATTCATAGAATGAGACATCAGGCATATAGGTTGATGGAACCAACATGCAAACCTACTTTCTTAGAGATATCACGAATAAAGGATTATATTATACAATAAGCATTCATATGAGCTATTATGTTATCATATAATTAACTCAGTTCTCTATGAGTGTCTTGGAGTGTTGTTATATGCTAACTTTGGACTTTAGGCTACATTGCCTAATTATTCTGAGAAAGAGTCCTAGAGGTCAGACGCTACGTGTATCAAAAATATCAATTAAATAATTTAATATTAGATGATGGGTTGTTTGAATAATATTCATGGATATGTATTATTAATTAATCATGTATGATTTCTTGTATATAAATATTTATTTTCTATTTATGAATATCATATTAATTTATTTGTTGGTGAATAATGTAATGATAAATTTAAAATTGATAAAGTAATCATTGAAGTCCCGATAAATAGTATGGATGAATGACATATTGAGTTTTTTTTGGTCTACTGAGAAATAATAATATTGAATATTATATTTTTAAATAATATTTAATTTAATTTTCAATGTTAATCACATTTCCAATAATAATAATAATATTTTATGACGTGGGTTAACACAAGGGATTATATAAATAAAAAGGGGAACATCTGAAATTATTTATTTCTATCACTAGAAATATATAAACCTAATTATAATATTTTTATAAGAGACTAATCATTTGTTTTTGTTGTACATAAAATATTTGGAGAATCATCCCAAGCTCTATTGATCTCTCTTCTCCAAGAATACTCTTAAGAATGGAGAGTGATCTTCCACCACCAAATACTCTATATCTAGAACCATAAATTAAAAAATAATTCCAAAAGGTAATTTTTTAATTATTTAAATTAATTAATATAATATGTGATGATCCTCCCTTCGTGTTCCAGTGTGTTTTTTATTGTCTGGATTCTTTGATTAAATTCTATTGAGCATGACATTTATCATTATATAGATCTCATATTGATCATATATCATGACAAAAATCAATGTTGGGCATGACCCATTTCCCGATTCCACTACGCCCAGATCCTATACGTGGTATGAGAGTTGTCACATAATTAGTTATCATTATTTAAAGATCTTTGACTAATTTACATAATTTTATTTCGTTTTTATTTCATGTTTAATCATTATTTTAATCTAAATTCGGAGATAAATTTATTCCACCGTTGTTTCTCATAGATCATGTCAATATAATTAATTTTATGAATGAAATAAAACGAAAGAACTCATTTAGAAGTTCCAAAGAATTCTCACCGGAAAACACCATAAAACACATTGTGTATTTGTGTTCAATGCATTATGATTTAATTAGGAATTAATTGACAATGTGTGCATTGATGACATGTGATGAACTTACAATGCAAACCGTAGTTTGATCAGGCCATCCCAGCATATGGCCTGCATGAGCAGACATCGTGTAGCCCTTGTGCATAACATGTAGTCCTCCTAAGTCACAGATGAGGTGTACATTTCATACATGGCCTACATGACTACTGAACATGTAGCTCATTGGACATTCTATGTAATCTATTTTATAAGGCACAATTTACACTTTGAGTCCCTATAATTGTTCCTCTCATAGACGATGAGACGTGTACATGCATTGTATGTCACCAACACATTCCATGTACTTATACCAGATTATGCAGATCTAAAATATATTTATTATATTATATAAAACATATCTACATGTTCTTTCACGTGTGCATTAATTTGAGAGGAATTTACTTGTGGTGGTTATATATATATATATATATCTTTGTGTGTGTGTAAATTTCTAATTATTATCTACGTAATTTCTAGATGTTCATGTCATTAATGATTCATATTGATATTTTTACTCTTCGAGAATTTGAGCATAACACGTGACCAAAAAATTTGTGTAATTCATGTTAATGCTAAGGTGAAGTAAACATCATGAAATTATGTGATTATTCTTGTATTCAACATGTCTCAATAGTAAGAAGTATATGGAAATAATACATGTTGGGTAGAATCAGAAAAGTATTCACTGTATTTCCTCTAAGGTACATTTATGTACAAAATTAATTTTAAATGAATTTGTTTAATTTTATTAAAATTATTATGGATGATAATCTCTAGGAAATTCATATGTCAATTTAGATAAAATAATTTTTTTGTCTAAAGGAGATTATTAATTGACTTGATTTAAATTTATCTAAAATAAGAACGATTGGGAAATGAATTCTAGTATTAATAAATGTGTAAATTATTGCATGCATGTGGATGATTATGAGAATAGACCATACCTTTCTATGTGACAAGTTTCATCTAATTTATTATTATGTTAAATTGATGGCATGTTTTCCTGCTCTCCTCTTATTATGTAAGGATCTATGTCCCCTTGGTTTCAATTATGTAAACCCCATTTTCCCTTCCCCTACATGTGATTAAAAGCATATTTAAATGATGGAGCTACCAAGCTAGTCGATATATTTCATGATGGGAGACGAGGCCAAACCAATCCAAGAAAATTATATATATGGAAAGGTGGAAAGATGTAACATGAACCATAATTGGTTCAAGGTGTATTCCCCTAGGTTAACGATTAGTTTATCAACAACTAGATAAACATACAATTAGTAATGCTCATGATAGTATAACTGTATTATTCTATTTCTATCATGTTTCATGGTAATTTCATCATGTATTTTTTATACAATCAAATGATTAATAAATTGATGATCATTCTAGATAGAACAGAAAAACTATCTTATGCTTAAATATTATCTAATACATGGTTAATTACATAGGTAATCCCTTTTAATATTAACAATCATACGACAAAGATGATAATTATAAATTTATGCATAAAAGATTAAAATCCATCAATAATATATATTATGTCAATATAGCCTTCCACTACATTATTTAAAATAAAACCATAGATCAATGTGATTGAACAACCAAAGTTACGGTGCTTTTAATTATCATGGAATTATAACTTGATATTTCGGGTTGAATTATCTTTGTTCATATCAAGGGTTTACTTCCAAGGTAGGACATGTTCTAACTGGTAGGCAAGGGTTATGAAAATCCAATTAAGTATTTTATCATTGGGGAGTCCACTCATTAGGTCAAGAAATATAGAGATAATGGAGTTGGAATTTGGAATGACAACCTAAAACCTTTGATGATTCTTGACCAACTAATTTTGGTGTAATGATAATGGTAATATCGATCAATGTCATTTGAATATCTATGAAACATGATATTTTTAAACTATTGGTGAGGGCTATTTTGTTTTTATAATATAGTGGGAGATTAATAAATATAATATTTATTTATTTGTATATATCTTATTAAATAAGGTAATAAAATTTTTGTTATCGTTTTTTCCAGAAAAACATTAAAATGATATAAAAAATATCATTAGGATCCATAACTTAGACGAAAATCCTTTTCATCATCACAAATTTTCAAGAGTGGAAATGGTTCCTACATGTTATCCTTCACATTGAACTGAAATGATATGTGATGAAAGAACCTTTTCCAAAGGATCCTAGAATTGAGGCTCGTGATTAAGAGTTAAAACTATATGATAATAATTTGATCTTATTTATAGATGTTCAATGTTTCGTTCTATCATCCAGGTCCAATGAGCATTTAAACTAACATAAATACATTGATTCATATTGGATGATGTCTCACATTAGGGATCCATATCAAGTGAAGGTGAGAAAAGAGAGGTACAAGATCTCCAATTCACTATTTACAACTAATCATGGATATTCTTCACCAGGTGGGCCTCATGTTGTCAAAATTATTGTGGATGCATGGTCCAAATCATTGATCAAATTTTGTCTAATTTTCACCTATTCAATGTCGACGCACAGTACATGCAACCATAACAGTTCCATACAGTCACATCGTAGATCTATCATTGATTATTTTTCCCCATCACCGAGGAGACACATGCTATACCACAAATTTGGAGGCATTTCCCCATGATCTCGGTGGACTATATCTCAAGAAGCAATCTCATTCTCCCATAATTGGAGATACCATTCACTAGACTTAGTTTTACAAAAAACATGTTGTCACTGTATTAAGAATAAACCTCTATAGAAAAATGATGATGCCATTTTGAAACTACGATAGAAACATGGATCCCCTATAAAAAATCTAAACGTTCATGTCTTTCCTATACGTGAATCATTAATGTACTATTAAAAATATTGAAACCAACAATATCTGGATCCCACTATAGCATATATGGATATTAAAATCATGAGAAAATTGTATTTACATTGCAAAAAAGGGTTGATAATCAAAGCACTAATAAAAGGGGATCCCATTTTTCCGCACTAAAAATAGTACTGATAAAGGCATCTTTTGTCCATGATAAAAAATGGATAATAAAAGGGGTCTTTTATCAGAGCAAAGAATGAACTGAAAATGGTTCAATTATGAGTTCTTTTTTAGCACTGATAAAAGAAAAAAAAAATCATCAAATTAGAGGGATGACAGAACCCCTTTTTAACAACACCTGTCCCCCATTCAACCACACAAAGAATCACCCCACCACCCCTTTAAAGATTCCAGGGAGCCTGCCCCCCCCCCCCGCATTTAATAGCACTAAGAACCTACTTTACTCACCTTCGTGTGCACCTTCCTTGGTTGGGTTTTTAACCTGAGGCCTCTCTCTCATACTCCAATGCATTTTCCACTCCACTATATTGTATTGTTCTATATTTTTTTGTATATCTACATATTTATTTAAATCTCATTACATTTCTTATGCATATATTCATATATATATATATTTATATACATATAATAAATAATTTTTGTGTATATTTTTTTATAAAATACATACATATATAAATTTATATATATATATCTACATCTATAAATATAATCATTCATTTTTATATAGATTTTTATATATTATCAATGAATATTTATATAGATATAATAGAATATATAGATAAATAAATATATATGTTTTTCAATACACACACAAATATATATATATATATATTATAGATTAATTGTATAGGTACATAAATATTCACACATTTGTATATTATATAAATTGGATATTAAATTTTATTTAGATATGTATTATATATTGAGAAATATATTTTATAGGTAAATATGAAGAATTATTTATTTATAAAAGTAAATATGTAAGTGTGAATATATAAAAAATATGTATATATTGTTATATATTTGATTATAAATAATAGTAAATTTTGAAAATTGATAAAATTTTAAAGCCGTAATATCAATATGAATGTAATCCCTAGGAATAAATTTATTCCAAAATGAAAAGGGAAAAGAGACCCCCTTAAACAAGGCTGAATTTCCATCGACTGTTAAAAAATTTGGGTATCCCAATTAAAAACTCAGTATTGGAGGCATTTTGGGCTTTGGGGGGGTGACAAAATTTGACCAAAACTTTTTGAGCTTCTCACTACACCTCCATGGTGTAGAGATCATTTCATGCTTTGCCTTAATAGGTGGAAGATCCCAAAAAGACACACTAATCAATAGTTATGGCCATTGAGTTAATTTTTAAACCTATTTTATATATATTTTATAATTTGTTTTTTTATCTTAAATTTTTAATTAAATGGCCATTAGTCTATAATAATTACATACTTATTAATTAAGATTAATTTTTAAATAATTTTATAATCCATTATCACTAAATATAATACATATAAATTGTAATTTTCTATTTACATTATCTGAACCATATTTAAAAAATATTTATTATATTTATATAAATATAAATATATTAATAAATTAATAAAATTTTATTTATGAAATATAATTTTTTTAAAAATTTACACTTTTTCAGTGTTTGTAAAAAAAGTGATGATAAAAACCCTCCATTATCATTACTACTAAAAAAATGGCTTATAAGGGGGATCCATTTAACAGTCCTAAAAAGGAACTGATAAAGGTGGTACCTTAATTATTGCAAAAAAATACTGATAAATGTGAACTTTTAATAGCATATTTTTAACACTATTAAAACGTCATTTTATTAGACGTTTTTGTTAGACTTCATATAGGTACCCTCATTATTAGTGTTTTTTGATAGCATTGTTAAAGGATGCCACTATGTAATGTAGTTTATATGGTAGTATCCCCAAAAATAATGATTTTGAAAAAATCTAGTACACCCACAAAAAACTTTCTCCCTCTGCTCAAAATCCAGAGCAGCTAGCACATCCCCATGGTGTTAAATTTGAATTCTTTCTTCACCAATCCCACATTTTGAAGAAATGAATTAGGAGTATGACCTAGAACAACTCTCTTGAGAAGCTTTTTTTTCAAAACTTAGACTCGATCATGTGCCATTTAACCTCTAGAAAACATTCAATATTCCCTCTAAAATTGAAAGCCTAAACCATCAACTTTTATAACACTTGTTGGTGGAGATTCCCAAACCTGACAATAAATCACTTCCAAAAAAATTTGTGGGAAACTCAATGAAATATGGAAGAAAAATAAAGTTTAATAAATAAATAATCATGCGGTATTTTTAATAAGGAAAACCCCTTAGAAGTTTAGGATTAAAAAACTAGGAGCCAATTATGAAATATCCCTCTTGAATCATAGAGTAAAAATAAATTCAAGTAATTACCAAACCTGAATTACAAATGATATAATAGAAAAAAATTTGTGAGAACCACTCCCTAATATGACTCTACTGACTCTCTAAAAATTGGATTTCCAATTCTCTTCATGAATGATCCATCGGTGAAAAAACATCCACCTTCTTTCAAGGAAAAACCACTACATCCGGGGAAAATTAATAATATGCATCAGCCTCGAACCGTATTGTGACACCCAAAGTGTTTATGTTTATCTCATGATCTCTCTGTCTTGATGTACCACCAATCAACAAATGGGATATACCACTTGATTACCGCAGTCAAGAAGACTCTCAATACATGTAAAAGGAACCATTTAGGATATTTCTAACAGTGAGAGGGTGGGGGTGAATCAGTTTTGGATATTTTTTAATCCAATTCCATATGTTATCCCTTTTCTATTTTGACCTATCAGTATATCGATTATCATATTCTCTTTTCCCTGTCGAATGCAATAATATTAAAGAATTTAATACAAGATCACAATGTTTTTACAAGGTTCACTATTTAGTTAGAATGTCTAGAAACTGACATGGATGGAAATAATAATGACCACATAACCACTAGAAATAAATCATTTAAATGATGTTACAATAAGTTGTAAATCCCACTTCACTTTAAATGCATTTTATTCAATTGACAGTTCATGTTTAACAACACTATGAATGATATTTATGCTGGGAGTGAACAAAGTCTCTTTCTTATTGATAAATCTTTGCAAAACTAAGATATTCTTCCACATGTTGAGACATGTTGGATGTAATTGTTCAAATTTTTTCTCTCACAACCTTTTTCTTCACTTTTTTTAAATTCATGCAAGTAAATCTTCTTACCACTTCCCAAACAACAAAACAAACAATACACAATATTCTTCTTATAATGGTCAAAATAATAAAAATCTATTGTGAACTCAAGAATATTAAATTCTATCGGACCCAAATTATAATCATCTAATTTCAATTTGGACACCATATTTTTTTCTTATTTTCTCATTCTTTATCATTGTAAAAACAAATGCACTAAGATCTATTCTTCTTTTTCTTAATGAAATCAAACCATTATTTTATAATTATTAAATTAATGTTGTTCAGATCAGGTTAGTGTCATCACAATTAAATTCTTCTTATTTGATAGAAAATATCAATAGTGAATGCAGTATCATTTATCTTCCAATCTTTGTGGAATCAAATAGGTTTTTTCAACTAAAATTTACCATTCCTTTAATGATATTTCATGTAAGATTAATCTTACAAAAATTCATATTCTTCTCTTCATTAATTCTTAACTCAATACATGCTTGGTGCATGTGCATAGCCCGTCTCCATTTTTATCTGTATCATTATATGTATTTCTCTTCAGTTAAAATTGTATTCATGAATGTTTTTCTTATTCAAATCATTTCAAAAATATAAGATATATCCATTGTTGTTCACTATTTATATAAAAACATTCAAATCTTCATGTATTTTGAATCCATGAGAGTAAAGAACTTGATAAATAATATCTTCACATAATGTTTTATATGAGGAACAACATCATGAGACACCATGAGAGTAGACAACACATGCACTTTGGAACAAGCAGTAAGCTTCATCAAAATGGTTATTCTTCTCAATGAATGAAAATGGGATTTTACACACTAGTTCATTTTCATGGTATTTCTTCTTCCCAAAAGAAAATAACTTCACGGAACCAACCTCCTTCAT
Source organism: Viscum album (assembly GCA_963277665.1). Taxonomy (NCBI): domain Eukaryota; kingdom Viridiplantae; phylum Streptophyta; class Magnoliopsida; order Santalales; family Viscaceae; genus Viscum; species Viscum album. The sequence continues at coordinate 1,584,694,454 of OY728151.1, read as the reverse complement.
AATATGAAAATAGTGTGTAAACACCTTTTGTGTGTCTAAATATATTTCAATTTAATGAATGACATTGATCACAAGATACCATTCATCACGAGGCCTCAAGTTCTCATGAATCACATTACCTTCTCACATAAAATATTTCTTCATTGAGGATTTTTTTTCAAGAAAATGAGATCTCTTGAAATAAAACGATATGTAGTAGCACCTCTCAGTTGAGGGTGATATCCTTTTATAGGAAAGGGGTCACAAACTTTCACCACCTTAAAATACTAATATTTATGCCACGCAAATCATCAATTTAAAATCCTTAATGATTTTGATTGTAATTTTTCAATCATAGGTAATGTTATGTTACAGTTCATGTAATTCTTTCTTCGAATGAATCAAATGTCCCTCCAGTAACCGTGTTTTCTATTCGGCCGAAGCTTGTCTCTATAATTTCAACATGTGAATCATGAAAATGAATTTTATGGATATTTCAATCATGTAATTCCATTTATTTAGACCTCATAATGATCATGATGTAATCTTTATTGAACATTGGTAGTGTTTTTAACATCTCTGGCAAGATAGTGGCACTATCCATAGAATCTAGGAGGAAGACGAAGAAACTCGGTGACATATATTTTCCACATTTTGAATGAAAATGTTTTGGGATATCGAACGATGTGAATTTAAATCACTATGGTTCAGGATGTGATTGAAGTCCATGAATTCTCCAATTATTCAAATCAGTGTAGTGTAATAAACCAATCCTACATTGAAACCTCTCTCAAATTTTATACACTATAAAAAATAACTCTTCGGAGATTCTCTAAATACTATTGTCCCCTCCCAATAAAACTATGTTACATTTCTTCATGCGTGCTCTACACCCACTTAATTTATAGCTACATTCCCACATCATCCATTCCTACATTCATACCCATTGCTGACACACAACACTCCATGCTACCTACACATGATAGACTGGATGTCCTCCTTTCGGTGTGGTCAACCCAATGTCCAAAATAAACTATCTTTTCTGGTTGGATGGTCAACTCATTCATTTCTTTTTAAACAAACCCAAAAAAAAATACTCAGTTTAAAACCAATGTATATAAAGGAACTCAATATGAAATTCATTTCTACATCCACAATTTGAACACTAGTATAGAATTCATCAATCCCATTACAATTTCACTTAAAATATAAATCCACTAACAATTCCATCATCTCTAGCCCTTCATGAACTAATTATATGTCCTTGTTCATCATGCAATAAGTAATCTCAATGTTCCTCAACATAACAAAAAAAGGGTACTCATGATACATTGAAATAGTACATGACCTTAAATTACTATTCTTCTATAAATTTTTGGAAAATAAATTCCAAAGAACAACATACAATCATTCTTCATTGATTTAAACAATGTGTCACTTATGACACATTTATATTGAACATTAGACAAACATAGCAATAATAAAAGATAAAAACATATAGATTCTCTCATGTATGACATCCAATGCTATGAATCCATAACAATTATTCATGCCCTTCATAGTCCCTCCTCAAATATAAATCTATCTACCCATGCCTTAAAAATTTACCCCTCATGCAATAATTATATGGTGTTACTCTCCTTTATGAAAACTAAAATCAAAATTTTCTTCAAGTTGAAACATTCATGGTTCTTATAAAACATTAAAATAATTCATTACATTCATTTAGTATTCTTTAATAATTTTTTTTTATAAATTCCAAAGAACAAAAAATCTTCCTTATAATTTTATGTAAACAATTCTTCACTTATAAAACATGTATTTTGATCATAGGACCAGTTTATCATTCATGGGAGTTTAAAACATAGAGAATTTCTAAATCATGACATCCAATGTTATGAATATATAACAATTCACCATGATTCCCCATGAAACCCAATGTATTCAAAAATATTCACATGACCCATTATATTTCAATAATTAGGTACTTCATTCATGAACAATTAACTTTGGAACTTCTTCATCATATCAAAATCAATGTAATTATCTAACTACATTGATCATAACATTACACCAATGACAATCATTTTACAGCAAATAAAATCAATACAAAAAGGGGGATCTTCAATATCTCTGTTTTTTTGAAATACCTTCAATGTTATTTCCAAACAAATGTATTAATATGTTTAACTATTATCTTATCTCTCTCATTTAACTTTCAAAAGTTTATTTCTCTTCATCTCCTTCTTATTGACAAGAAATAAAAAGTTCATGGGAAAAAGTGTATCAGTCCATACTTAATAAATGTTCCATACATCATTTCACTCTAAGTATACATGATCTATTCTCAGTGTATAAAACAATAGGATTTCATTTAGATAAAAAATATATCCATTACCAACTGATCATGATACCTTAAGAAGTGATAATTCATATTGATGTCTTCAAGGGTTATTTATGTTCATTGTCGGGTGAAATTACTGAATTTGAGATGAATCTTTTTAAGAAGAATTAACTTAAAACCTTTACACTCACTTCAAAAAATATATTAAAAACATTCAAGCACAATAGGTAGGATACGGGACTATGGGGGACTTCCAAATTTTTTATGCAATTAATTAATTTAATTGGATCCTAATTTCAAGAAGTTTTTTATTTTGGATAACCAATGATGAGAGATTAAGAAATACATACCATTTATAATGACATGATCTTAAACAAATCTCTAGAATAATTGGATTTGATACTAATTGAAATAATAATTTTGGTTTCTTCTTCATTTGTCTATCCATAAAGGGAACCATTTCTCATTATCTTCATGATGGTTAACCTCATAAATAATAGACTTCAAGAAATGATATTATGGATAATACACAATAATGCGTATTCAAATTGTGACAATTCATTTTGGACACCTTTCACATCTTCACCATGGATGATCTTATATAATAATTTTTCTTCAAAATACTATGAGATAAGATCAAACAAATATGGAATGTTCATTAAACTATATATTTATAATAGGAAATCACATTATTCAACATCATAAAGGATTATCCTCCATCATAGTAGTATTTAAATTTCAATTGATGAACCATTCATTTATGGTAAATTCTTCATCTTTGCTTTTGGGAATTGACAACACTTACTACGTCTCTTGTTATCCCCATTAGAATATGCTTCACCTTCAAATAACTACATTTTAAGAACAATTAAAATACTATAATATTAATGGAATTAGGTGGATCGTCCCTATATCATTAATATGTACAAAATGGATGAGATGATCTTCTCAAACAAGCTACTCCATTTTCTCTTCTCTTCATGCTTGTACATCTGAACATCTGTTCAGATTTATGTTGAGAAAACATGGATCTCTTCACATCCTCTTCTGATTCAAGTAAATAATTTCTCTTCATAAAATCCTTTATGGATGATACAATATTACACCTCTTTAGTATTTCTTCTTGTTCTTGTAGTAATGTTAAAAAACATATTTCAGTGTGACTCGATTTCTTGCATCCCTATCTCAAAATCTTCGTTAACATAAGAGATTAATTTTCATGAAAAAATCCCATGAAATTTTTCCTCAAAATGTCAAAACATTTCTTTGTCTTTTTCAATAGCTCTAGAATTTGAAGATTCTATTTCTATCACTATTTTTAAATATTCAAGATAGTTAACTAACACGTTATAAGGAATTTTGGGTGCATGTTTGGATCTTCCACATGGGTTCTTCTCAGTGTCATACCTCTTAGTAGTTCCTTTTAATTTCCCATATCCATTTTTATATTTATCAGTTTATCTATATTGTTTGAGTTATAATTTTAGGCATGAATTTTTATATTCTTAAAATAATATGAGAGCCTTATACATTGTACTTACTTGTCACTATTTATGTAACAAAACATGAATCTTCGTCCTCCTCCCTTCTTTCTCTCTCTCTCTCCCTCCTAACAAAAAATCCAAGTATAATTTTCTTAACTAGTTTTTAGAAAAATTAAATGAATGTATTCACATTTTTTCAAATGAAAACACTAATAGTATGATTTCTTCTTCTTAATCATTCATGTATGCACTTAGGATCAAATATTTTTCTCTTTTCATGAAAAAAAATGTGTAGGTTTGTTTTTATCTGATTTTTGTGTATCAAATAGATAAAAAGTATCTTCACGTAATGGTTTATATGTGGAAAAAATTTAAAAAAACAAAGACAGTAACCAAATCATGAAATGTGGCTCGTTTAGTAAGCTTCGGTGAACTGGTTCTTCTTCAAGAAGGATAATAAGGGTGTTTACAACCCCGTTTCATGTTCATGGAATTTCATCATCATGAAAGCATAATTATTCATAGAACCAACCTCATTCATGATGTATGATGAGGGTCTAAACACATTTCACAGGTCTTAGGATTATTCTCTTGTATGAAACATATTGGTTTGTGGCACTCCCTTATTCATGAGGTGTTAAAGGGTCATATAACTATTGTCCTCCCCCAACAAAAGTGTGCTTCAGAGAGGCTCTATTTTTCTAGAAAAAGAGTGTCTAGAAATGATACATGAAATAGCTGCACCTCTCAGTAAAGGGTACTCTCATTTTACAAAAACGGATGAAATACTTGCACCACATTCAAATCCCAATCATTATACTATGCGAATTATATATCTAAATGCACGAATGACTCGTCTTTTAATTCATAAAACCCACATAATGATACACCACATTTCATGGAATTATTACTTCATGATTAGCCTACTTAGTAGTGGTGTTCATATCCCATGCATGCATTCATAAATACATGAAACTCATATTTCCAACCACACATGGTTCATCCATGGGACTCAAATTCTTGAATGGCCCTCCTCCAACTACGTTTACAGTTCGGCCAAATTTTATATCTAAAATTGCTTCCTATGAATCAGGAAAATGATGTTTGGTGATATTTAGATCCTGTTTTTACCATTATTTAGACATCATAAGGATCATGGTGGAATCATCTTTGACCACGGAGGGTTTGGATGACATCTCTAGTGAGACAGTAGTGTCGTAGAGGGAATCTAGGTGGAAGATAATGGTACTTGGTTATAAATGTGTGCTTAATTTTGAATGAAAATGTTGTGGGATATCAGATGGCATGGATTTAAATTATTGGGGAAAAAGTTGTGATGGCCATCCATGATTGATTAATTTTTTTAATTGGTCAACCATTAGAAAAAAACCCATCCCACGTCAAAACCTCTCTTGGTTTCTAAAAAACTAAATAAATCAAGCGCTATGGGGAGTTCATCAGAATTATTCGCTCACACTCCCTATACCGCCCAATACTTGTTCAAGGGGCACACTCTGAACCCAATTCTATGTAGGATATTATACCACATCATTCTTGCCTCTAAGGGTACCCATGGACTACAGACAACACTAAATGATGCCTGTTTTCTTTCTTATCTTGCCTTTATTAGGATCTGTGACCATATATCCCACATAATCTATTGTTTGTGGTTGGAAGGTTAGCTCAGACCATACCTTTTAAATAAACCCCCAATAAATACATAGGGAAAACCCATGATTATAATGGAATTAAATATGAAATTAATGGATACCTCTATCGATAGGACTCTAATACACAATTCACTAATCCCTTCACAATTTCTATTACAATATAAATCCATATGACTATTTCATCATCTTTAACAATTCTTGCACTAATTATATGGCATGGTTCTCCTTCATGGAAACAAAAAACTGTAAGTTTCTCCATTTAAGACTTCAATGGTTGTGAGGAAGCATTAAAATACTACATGACCTTATGTTAATCTGATTCAATTCTTTTTGGAATAAAAATTCCAATTAAAATAAAATCATTCTTCTTATTTTTTCTAAAAAAAATTGTCACTTATGACACATGTATTTTGAAATTAGGATAAATTCATCAATTTTTAATGTTAAAAATAATAGATAATTTCTCATGCATGACATCCAATGATATGAATCCATAACAATTATTCAATCCCTTCACAATTTATCTTGAAATATAATTCCATATAACCATTTCTTCACCTTCAACTCATCATGCACTAATTAAATGGAATGGTTATCTTTCATGAAAACTACAATCTCAATGTTCTTAATTATAAAAATTACATGGTTCTCATGAAACATTAAAATATTAAATGACCATTAATTACCCTTCTTCTGTAATTGATAGAATATAAATTCCAAAGAACATCAATTCATCCTTATTTTTTGTAAACAATTCTTTACATATGAAACATGTATTTTGAACTTAGTATATGTTCACCATTCGTAAAAGTTAAAAACAATGGATAATTTCTCTGGTGTGACATCCAATGCTATTAAATCATAAATTTTATTCAATCCCTTCACAATTTAACTTCAAATATAAATTCATCTGATGCTTTCTGTATCATTAACCATCCATGAATGAATTATATGGCATATTTCCACTTTATGTAAACTAAAATCTCAATGTTCCTAAATTTAACACTTGAATTATTCTCATGCGACATTAAAATTATAAATGACCTTAAATTCATCTTATTTTATAGTTTTCTAATGTAAATTACAAAAAAATTATCAAATTAACCTTATTACTTGTAGTAAAGCATATGTCTCTTATTTCACATGTATTTTGATCATAGGTTCAGTTCATTAATCGTCAAAGTAAACAACATAGAGAGTGAATCATGCATGAAATCAATTATATGAATCCATAACAATTATTCAATCCCATGATAATTTCACATAAAATATAAATAAATAAAACCATTAAATAATCTTTAACCATTCACGCACTTATTATATAGTGTAGTTCTATATCATTTTAAAACACATGGATTCAATTATTCAACTATTTATTTATTTATTTTATGTATGTGATGTTTGTGGGAAACGTTTGGGTGGTTTTGGAAGGATTGTGGAGTGTTTATATGGATTTTATATAGGATCATGGTTGGATTACAGTTAGTGAATGCCATTAAAATCCAATAGGAAACCATGAAAAATAATATAGTGGACTGTAGGTTGGTGCATCGTTAAGGCACATGGTTTGGCGAAACCCTGTGTCCGCCTAGTAGTAACCATGAAAAGTGTGATAGAGATATCATTCATGGTTTGTGAATGTTTTTTCTAAATGTGTGGGACAACTATACAAGGTAATACTTTAGTTATTGTCTAGTTCATGGTTAATTCATGGTTTTTATAATCGTGCAATTGACTGTGCACATTTTAAAAACAAGATCCTAAAAAGTTGATCCGGGTCAGGATTAAGTTTAAACCCCTAATGTTTTCTCCAAATAGACCATAAATATTTATTTACACTTCCAAAATGACTATTATTTTTTCTCCATCAATTCAGAAGTGATATAATTGCATTTATTGGTGTGTTAAAACCTGATTCCCTTGGTAAGTCTCGTTTTGTGTCAGTTTTATATAGTTTTTCTTAGATTTAATTTCCTTCATCTCTTGGATTCATAGATCTTGTGTGAAGCAGATTGATATAATGATTTTGATGCCAATAATGGATAGATTTGTACTTTTTATGATAGGGTAAGATATCTAAGTTAGATTTTTTGAGATTCCACTCTATGTTGTGGGAGTTTTTGTTTTCTTATTTGTTTTATCTAAAACTATAAATATAAGTGTCTTAACTATCAACTCCTATTATTAGGACATGTCAGATTAGTTTCACATTTTATAAATTTTAGGAAATTTATTGTGAAATTCGTTTTAAAAGAATACTTTAAACCCTCTTTAATGATGGTTTATGGTTTTGTGGAAATTGGTTATGAAAATGGTTTTTTTTCTTGATTTTAAAATTTTGAATAAAAATATTTATTTGTTGGATTTGGTAAATTATTTTGAAGGAATGGTTTTAAATAAAGGAATGGTTTTATTGAAATCGGTTGAAATGGTTGGTTTGAAAATGTTTTGACATACCTGATTTATTTGGGATAATACTTTTGATGTGGCCCTGAATAAGGGTATGCACCATTTTTGATCAAAGGGAGGTGACCCTCTGTCATGAAATAACTTGGGTTGGCCCTGAACCAGTCACCGAAGCCAATCTAGGGGAAAACCATAGAGGTATTCTTGATCCTCCTGGGCTGACAAAATGTGCCAAGGGCTTGAACATAGTTATGATCAGAAATTTTTTTCCCAATATAAAAAAATTAAAGATGTGGAATAAATAAAGATCAACTCAAAATAAATAATCAAAAAAAAACTACTGAACATGAACTGAATAAAAATAAAACAAACCAAACCTGAGGACCACTAACACTCCATGGGACCAGGTGGGTCACTCTCTAACTCAATGATCAACCATCTCCCAAGGCGAACGAACCAAAGTTGGAACATGTAGCATAAATTAAAAACAAGAAAACATTGTAGGAATGAGTTTTAAAACTCCATTGTTAGGACTGAATAATTCTATAACCAATTCATATAATTTAAATAAACATTGGTTTTAGGTTTGAAATAAGAAATATAAATATAGGTTTTCCATAATTTTCATTTCAAAATAAAATAATCACAAACCATTGCCCTCTCATTTCAAAACGATGTTCATTGTGATGTTCAGTTATCTTTGCGGGAGAGAAATATAAAAAAGAAATGAATAAGATAACTTCATTTTTCATTATAATGTGTAATAGGGAATAACATATTTTTTACAAAAAAAACACATTCGAGATTTACCAAGAAAATCTAAAACCCAGTGTAAGTGAGATAGTCAAACAATGAGGGAAATTGCTAAAGAGTCTAGAGTTGGATCCTCATGGGAATACTAATGAACTCAGAGGAAGACCATAACATATTATACTTATGACTCGTCCCAAAGGCATTCCCTACTCGATGACATCATAATTCCCTAACACCTGACATTCACCCTACCTGACCTCATAGAGGGCCCCATTCCCATAGTAATAAACCCAATTATCCATCTTCAATGGGCCCCCAGCTAGTACGTAATCTAAACTAGTGCATAAATCATTCTTAGTAAACCTCTTTTCTATGCTAGGTTACCATGTATATTTCACAAGGTGTTGTCCCATACAATTCTCATATATATATATATATATATATCCACACACGCCACACAATCAGTCACCACCCCATCCACCTAATGGTTGGTTCCCTACCTTAAATTTATTAACATATGTGGAAGTACCATAACGACAACCCTCAAAAATTGTGATTAACCATCTAGGAAGGAGACCCAATTCAAGATGTTTTTTCCAAATAGACATTCGAAATTTAAAAACGGGCCTTTAGATTCAAAACATATAACAATTTACCGAAAACACTTAGAAACCATTTACAAAACATTATCGAACATCATCTTTATAATAACGTGGCCAAACTGGCCTTTAGAGAAAGATTTCACCAAAAAGAGACAAAGCTCATTTTCTTAATGTCAATTAAAAACAAAAAAATTATAAAAATGTTCCAAACGGGATTTCATACATCTTACAATACAACACTCTTTTACAAACACCAAACAATATGGGACCATGGGAAATACCAACAATCCCTTAATGTGAAAAAACCCATTTTGAAGACTTAAATAACCACTTTTAGCTTCAAAAATATAATTATAAAAAACCCAAACCATTCCATGATAAGTTACTAATCATTTTAAAGACCCAACCGGTCCATTTTAATGAATAACACTTAGTGTTCACAACTTGACAAAAACTAATTACATTAAAATATTCATTTTAAAAACATGTGCACCTCAAAATATTTCCAAAACATAATTCACACCATTCATATTATTTAATAAAAAAATTAAAAATTTGTAATACAATTTTAAAAATTCTCTCATGGATTCATACTCAAAAAAACATTCAAAACCTCTTTTAAATCCAAGGAACCACAAAACCAATTAGAAACACATTTCACACTATTCACACCTTTTATAAAATCACATACACAATTGAAATAATTTGATGTAATCGAACCCATAGAGGAATTTACATTATTTCACACAAAAAAATTTAATCTACAAACCATATATCACAAAAAAACATTAAATAAGGGAGAAAAAAATCAAGAAACCAATAATTATTTAATTTAATGGACAAGGAAATGGGATCCTACCTCAAAGGAGTACCATGCTGGGAATTTTGCCTCTTAACTCATTCCAACTAGAAGTTATAGCTACCTTCTTTCATGCACATACTATCATATATATATATATACATTATCCAATGCACATATTACATACTCCATGCTGTAATATGTACATGGAGGGCATATAATATATATGCATACCGAAGAATATGTGTGAACTCCCACAAAGACGTTGAAACCCCACTACAATAAAAATCAAGGACTCAATAACACCACAATATGGTTAACACACTTAACATAAAATACCAAGAACTCAAAATTAATTTCTAGAGACTCACAAATTACAAAACACCAAATATAAATTTAGAATAGATTAAGAAAAGGAAGAACTACCAAAGAAGAACAATAAAGGTCCAACACACTATAAATCAAATATTTGATCATTAAAACAAATAAAGATCCCAAGTAATGGGTGTGAAAAAACATAGTGATATTAAACCTTACCTCAAATCAATGACAGTGGACTTAAACCAATGAGAAATATTGTTTTCACCTTATCCAAACTTTTGTATGTCAATCACAAACCCTAATTAACTAATTGGTCCCAATATTTTAGGGATAAACATTAAAACCAAACCATAATGAAAAACCCTACAGCTTGAAGAGAGAGAAGAATAGAATATCGAAGGGGAAAGGAGGGAGGCTTCCACTAGAGTGGGGTGCACCAGCGAGGTCGTGGCTGCGAAGAATAGGTAGTGCTGGTATGGGTCATCGGAGGAGAGCTACGTATGCCAGAGGGGTTGCACCGGAATGAGAGCTATTTGCGCCAGTGAAGATTGATGGAGATGGGGGTCAGATATCAGTTTAGCCAGAGAGGAGGAAGGTGGCATCAGTGGAGGTTGTGAGTGGTTCCGCCGAGTAGGGAGAGGAGTGGCCAGTGGATCTAGGTAAGGTTCATGTGGAAATGGGGTGTGTAGGGGTATGGGTCAAGTTGGAGGGGAGAGGGAGAAATGATTGCGGAAATTTTAAAATGAAAATAAAACTAATACCCTAATGATAATAATAGTTATAAAAATAATAATAATATAAACATAATAATAAAAATTATATAATAATAAAATTTTCAATTTTTAATAATAATGATGATAAAATAATCTTTAAATTAATCATAATATACATTTCATTTTAATAGAAATATTAACGAGAACAATTTTGATATTAATAATCATTGTAAATGAAATTTAATAATAATAATTATTATAATAAATTTAATAATATTATTTTAATTATTTTAAATTTAAAATTCATTTAATTTTTAGATAAATTCTTATTTTATTTTTAATTTTTCATTTAACTTAATTATATTATTTATTTAATTTTTTAATTTATCTTGCATACCAGGTAGGCTACGTGGTGACCGGGCATAGTCGCACAATCTCCAAACCATGATATTCCCATAAGTTAGGCACTTCCAAGACCAAAACACTTATCTTTCAAAAAAAGTTAAAAAATTTAAACAAAGACTCCCTTGAGCCCAAGCCGAGCTGGATTCAAGGCAAAAATAAAACAAGGATGCAACAATCCTCCCCACCATAATGATTTACACACATGGAAATCCATAATAAGGCAGAACCCCCAAAGTAGAAATGGATGCCCCTATGAAGATCAAATAGGATCCCATATAATGATAGATGATGAAATCAAAAAACACCACTATGTTCATAAAGGCTAACAAGAGTAACTCAGGAGAATGAGACACACGCCCCACTATGTGCTACCCACCCCCAAAATATTAAACACCCCCAGTTGATTGGTCAAAAAAATATAGAATTTACAAAACACTAGATCCTTCTACAAAACACGAACATCCAAAACCTTGCAAAGGGGAACATGTAATAGACATCCAAATTAGAGAATGAAAACAACCCCAATGACAAAGATACCATTATAACTTCAATCCAACCAAAAGCATATGAAAACTCATAACTATACATTTAATCAATGGGAAAAGTCAGAATTAGGTGGTATCGCATAACACCAACCGCCACCAAATTTATTACAAAAATGAGACTATCGTACTAACTTGGGGAGGCTCGAACAGACTCCCCGCCATAAGAAATAGGCTTACACCAAATTTAGTGAGACTTGTGCTGGGTATCCCCACCATAAGAACTAACAATATTAAACAAAATCAAAAACTAACCTGCAAGAACCATAATCCTCCACCATAATGGGAGGGGATGGAAGGAGGCATAGGTAATGGACCTTAAAAAACACACCCCTAGAAAACCCCAGATCAAAACCGCACTCTATTCATAGTAATAGGCCACATAAAGGACATTAAATAGAGGTCAACATCCAGATAAATAGAAGAATTTGGATATAAGAAGATGAGATGACCATGCCTCTTCATAGAAGAGGAGAAACTATTACACCCACACAGGTTTCATGACGAATTTGAGGTCCCTGAACCTACATTCTATAGAAAGAACTAGTAGAACCAGAAGAAACATATGGATTAATCTATGTTCATTTCCATTGTAGAATTTGGACATTAGAATAAAGCCCCCGAGATTCCTAACTGCGTGTTATCTTCACTCAGAAACCTATGGCTGTAGATCTAATGTTTGAAGCATCTCATGCTTCACCGTCAGGCTTTATAAATCCCCAAAATAAAACTCTATTTCTTGTCCCACAAGCAACCACACCACATTCCATTCCAAACTAACAGAACCCAACATAACCCAAAACTCATTTTCCCACACAATGGACCATTCCCACGATAGTGACATAAAATATGCACATGCATCATCATTTTAACCTCGAATATGGAGCAACGAAAGAATGCATAAAATGGGAAACACATTCATCCTGGAATATGAATATGGAAATTCTCAAAGGAAATATAAGCTTTGTCAAAACAGAAGTCCCAATAAGGCTCCATGACAACCACCCTTTTATTTAAAAAGGGAACAAAACACTACCAGATGTCCCTGAACATGAACTCTGTAATAGAGGGAATCATTTTCGGGAATGTGATGTTATATTAAGTCCCAACCGTCACACAATTCTTACAAACGACCATAAGAACCTCTTACAACTAAACTCACCACCACGCTTCTATTGTGAGAGGATCTTCTCAACTGAAATAGGAAAGAGGTATATTCGAGTTCCAAATACCAAAATGGAACACCATTAATTAATAAATTGGATGGTTTACCACTAGTTATGGCACTCATTAACACATTCCAAACATACATATATTCCTCATGGGAACGCAATCTATCCAAATTGAAGAAACCAAGTACCTAACCGAATTGGTCCATTGGCCCAAACATATATTTTAAAAAAAATGGAATTATGTAAAACCCAAAAGATCCAGAAGAGAAAAAACTAGTATCAGTTTGTGACTCAGACACAGAGTTGGCGGCCATATTCTAGTCACACCACCGTCACAGAGAGAATTATATGGAAATGTGCCTTGATCTACCTGGCTTTCCAGGACCAATGAGATCCCGAGTGTACTTTCCTAACTCACTTTTCATTTCACAATCCCAAAAAACCCTAAGAACCAACAGACGATGATAAACCCATACATTCTATGGAAGCTTGAGGTTCATTACAAGAAAGGGTTCATGACGTCCTTCCATTTCGAAGACCACAAATCCCAACTATCCTACTATTTATACCTTGAAATCCAAAAATAACAATGTTTACTCCAAAAATCAAGGTCCACTAAAGATCAGACCTGCTCTGATACCATTTTGTCACAAAATGACTCTGGTTGGCCCTGAACCGGTCACCCGAGCTGATACTAAAAAACCCCCAAGATGCATTCCCAATCCTCTCGGGCTGGCGAGAAGTGCCAAGGGAATAAATAGTGCCACTATGTGTATGATTTCCCCAATATAAATAAATAAAATAAGTGGAATAAATAAATAAAATGTCAAAATAATTAACTAAACTATATTACTAAATAAGAACTGAAGATAAGTAAAATTAACTCAACCTGATGACCACAAAAACTCTATGTGACTGTGCAGGTCACTCTACAACTCAACGATCAGTCATCACCAACGGATAATGAACCAAAGTTGGAACATGTAGTGGAATCTAAAAACAAAAAAACATTGTAGGCATGAGTATTAAAACATAGTGTAGTCCCAACTAATTATATTCCCAATTCATATCCATTAAATAATGAAATAATAATATTCAGGTTTGAGATGCAAACTATAAAAATATATTTTCTATACATTTCATTTTAAAATACACATATCAGAAACCATTTCCCTATCATTTTAAAATGATGTTCATCGTGAAGTTCATCTATGTTTTGGGGATAGAAATCAAAAAAATGAACCAAATAAGAAACCTTTATTTTTCATTATAAAGTGAAATAGGGTTTAAAATAGTTTTATCAAAAACAAACTTTCAAGATTTACTAACAAAACTCCAACACCAATTTTAAGGGAGATAGTATCATAGAAATAAACCAGAGCATCCACCTTCTATGGGCCACTAGACAGTGCATAATCTAAACTAGTTCAACAATCGTTCTCATTAAACCCCTTTTGATATGCTTGGTTCCCATGTATATTTCACAAGGGGGTGTCCATACCATTCAAACAATAAGTAACATATACATATAACCACACAATATGACACCACCATTTCCACCACATGGTTGGTCCCCTACAATAAAATAATTAACATACTAGGGAAGTCCCATACAAAGGACCCTCCCAATTCATGATCAACTAACTAGGAAGTATACCCAACTCGAAAGGGGTTTTCCAAATCACCATTTCAAATTTCCAAATGGGCCTTTATCTTAAAAATATATATCCATTTACAAAAAACACATAGAAGCCATTTCTAAAACATTATCAAACTTCATATTTATAATAATGTGGCCAAATGGGCCTTTAGACTAGGATTTCACCAACAATTGCCCAAGCTCAATTTTTTAAAGCCATGTACTAACACACAAATCATAAAAAAGTTCCATATGATCTTTAATACCACTTGCATTCCAACCCTATTTTACAAAATAAAAATGAGTGGGACCAAGGGACACTCCGACACGAACTTAATGTGTGAAAACCTATTTAAAGAATTAAATAGCCACCTTGAACTTCATAAATGTGTTTAAAAAAACACAAACCGTGCCAGGATAAATAACTAATTGTATTAAAGGCACAAATTGTCCATTTAAAATAAAAACACTTTGTGTTCAAAACCTGATGAAAGTTAACCACGCATTAAAATCTACCTTTTAAAATCATGCACACCTCAAAATTTTTTAAAAAACATAGTTTTCACCATTCATATTATTTAATATACAATTTATAGATTTGTAAACCAATTTTAAAAAATATACCATGGATTCACACTAACAAAACCCTCTCAAAACACGCTTTTAAATCCAATTAATGTCAAAACCAATTAGAAACACCTTTCACACCATTCACACATTTTATAAAATCACTTACACAATTGAAAAAATTTCATGTAATCAAAAACAGAGAGGAATTTACTTTATTTCACATAATAAACTTTCAAAAAACCATATATCACTAACTATCATTAATTAAGGGAGCGAAAAACCAGAAACCAATAATTCATTAATTTATAGGAAAAGGAAAAGGTATCCTACAAAAAAGGAGAACCAAGATAGAAATTTAACTTCTTGAATCTTTCTAACTAGAAGATGGTGTTACCCACTTGAACTCACATTCTTACATATATGTATATATATCTCCTCAATCCAATTCATGCCTACCATGTTCAATGACGGAATACAAACAATGGAGGATATATATATATATATATATATATTCAAATATACCTAAGCATATGTGTGTGTTCCCTATAAGAGTTTCAAAACCCATTTTAAAAAAAATCTGGGACTCAAAAACATCACAACAAGGTTAACGCAGTTAAAGTAAAACACCAAGAACTCGAAATTAATTTCTAGAGACTCAAAAATTACAAACCACCAAATATAAATTGATCAATGATTAACAAAAATGTAAAAACATCCGAAGTGTCACGATAAAGTTCCATGACACTATAAATCCAATATTAGATCATCAAAACAAATAAAACCCTAATTAAAGTGTGAAAACAACTTATTGAGGTAAAACCATAACTGAAATTGATAGAAGAAGATCGAAACCCATGTGAAATCCCATTCGCACTTCAACTGGACCTTTGCGGGTCACCCATAAATCCTAATCACCCTATTGGACCAATGATTTTAGGGACTAACCTTCAAAAAATCCATGCCGAAGAACCCTAAATCTACAAGAGAAAGAAGAAGATAATACCAAAGGGGAATGTAGGGATGCCTCCACTGGAGTGGGTTGTGCCGGAAAGGCCACGACTAACAGTGAAGAGGTCATTCCAGCATGGGTCTCTAGAGTGGAGCTGTGGGCGCAAGAGGGGTAACCCTAGGAGGAGGGATGCAAACGTCGGTGAAGCTGGCCAGAGATGGGGGGTAGCGGGTCAGTTCATCTGGAGAGGAGGATGGTGGGGCCGATGGAGGTGGTGCGAGGCTGCGCCAGGCCGGGAGAGGAGCTTCTAGTGGATTTGGTTGGGGTTTGTGTGGAAAAGGGATGCACAGGGGGTGTGGGTAGCATAAGAGGGGAGAGGGGTAGTAGATTGGGGGAAAACCTAAAAATAAAATAAAAAATTACCGTAATAATAATAAATGTTATAACAATAATAATAATAATATAACCATAATAACAAAAATCATATAAATTTAAAATTGTCAATTTCTAATAATAATTGTAATAATATAATATTAAAATTATTGATAATATTCATTTCATTTTAATATCAATGATAACTATAACATGTTTAAAAATAATAATAATTCTAATTAATGAAATTTAATAACAATAATAATAATAATATCATTAAAAATATTTTTTCCTTATTTTAAATTTTACTTTCATTTTGTTGTTAAATAAATTATTACTTTATTTTTATCTTTTCATTTGACTTCATTTTTTTAATCAGTTAACTTTTTAACTTATCCTGCGTACCGAGAAGGTTGTGTGGTGATCTGGGCGTAGCCGCATGGTCTCCCAACTGTTGTCTTCCCGTGCTTCAAGAACCACTAATCCCGAAAAACTTATATTTCAATAAAAATTAAAAAATTTAAATAAGTACTCCCCTAAACCCGGACCTGAGTCGAAATGAATTTTAAAATGAAACCTGGTTGTGACACCCTAAATAAGGGTTGTGTGTCATTGGGGAAAAAGGATATTTCCCACTTAGTGATGACTTATTGGATGAACAAGAAATTGATCATGAGAATGGAACTATCAAACAAGCGTTCATGGGTTTGTGTGTGGTGAATGATCTAATGGGTATGTCAAAAAGGAATGTGAAATGGTTTAAAGAATGGTTGGTGTGTTTTCCTTGAAAAAATGTAATGTTTGGAAAACCGTTTTTGTGTGAAACTATTTGGAATTGATTTAAGTTGTGGAAATAATTAAAATAAAATTATATAAGTTGTTTTATATAATTGTGATATCATGTTCTATCCTAGTGGAATGGGTAGGGAAGTTATCGGGAGAAATCTACAGAGTTTCATTACTCACCTCTTATTTGGAACTTTGGTACTTTTACTGATGTTTATTGAGACACATGTAAATGTAATGAATCACACTTATTTTTTGGTTCTTTGTGATTCTTGGATTTGGAGTTAGATCTCGGATTTATGTATTTGGAGTCTTCTATGTTTCTATTGGTTTTGTTTTCCATTGCGTACTTTGATGTAAATAGTCTTCCACTATAGTACACTAGTTTAGTTTTTCATTGATATCAATGTTATTACCTATGTTTTTTTACATTGTCACCATGAATCATTTGGTTGTTTCGGTTATGGAATATTTGGTAATTATTTTTTTATTTTAAAAGTGAATAATGTCCCCCAAATATACGAAATACCATGGAGTTTTATTCCATACTTTGTCAACCTGGGGATGTTACTTAATGCTAAGTATAAATTCTACATCGACTCAATCCAATGAGGTAGGTAGGGATGTTACAAGTGTTATTTGTACTGGCTAGTATAAATATCTTTGTGAAACAGGTGAAATAATCATTTTATGTCCTTGAATTACAATTTTTATAAGTTGTGTTGGTTTTGGAGTCGAAAGACATTCTGGTTCATTCCTTGAGTCATGTTTGTAGAAAGCATAAGGATTTTCGGGACATGAAATATAGTGTATAAAAAGGCGTATGTAACCATTTTTTACATCAAGTTGCCAAGGAGTTGAGTACATAAGTATTAGGGAAACACTTATAGGAGTGTAATCAAATTTTAGTTGGTTTATCCAATGATAAGATCCTGAAATGCATTGTAAAAATTACATCCGAATTGGAGTGACTATTTCCATTTGAGTAATGATTTATTATTTGATGTAAATTTGTTGATTTGTTTAAAATGTTGAATTGTTTTCAAATGGGTGATTTTGGAAAGCGAATGGTTGTTGTATTTTGAATATGTGTTGATTTTAAAAATCACAGTGAATTTTTTAAAAAATGGTTGAATGTGGATAATGATTAATATTGGATTTATTTGTTTTCATAGTTTCTCTATGATATAATTTTAAATTATTAAGAATGCAGTTTCTATAGAGTGAAACTTATGAAATTCTTTGTCTTTTTAGTAAATGTCACCTAATAGGCATCCTAGAAACCATCTAGAAAATGTTGTTGAAAATGTGGTTGCATGTAATTCATAGGTGAACCAATATCTAGTTCAGAGTATAGTCCAATCATTACATATTTTGGATAGAGGTAACTCACATAATGAACAAAAGCATATGGATCATTTTTTAAGTTATATAAATAGAATCCACACATCTCTTGTTGTTACATAGCTCTGGAGAAGGCCATGGTGTCACTGAATAGGATGAATAAAATATTTCATTTCCATGGAACACCAGCAGATCTAACATTCATGTTGTCAATGTATGTATTGGATGATCATTCATGCCAATGGTGGGATTTATATCTTTAGGATAAACTGGACTAATGAATGGAAATTGGAGGATTTCAAGGAATTTTTCAACAAATAATTCTATCCTCACATGTTTATAATTCATATAATGATGAAATTTTCAGCTTGAATCAGGATAACCATTCTAAAATAGAGTTTGTGTCTAAATTTATGAATTTTTTCCACTTTTTACCTGAGGTTTTTTACAATTCATCATTGAAGGCACACATTTTTGAATCGGGGATGAGGGAAGAAATTTTCTCAATGTATACCATCTCTGTATAATAAATTATAAAGATATGGTAAATATAGTGATGGTCGATGAATGAGAAATCTAAATAATTATGGGTCGGGGAAGAATGTTGATACATATGGGAATTGGTGGGAACTCTAACAATGGGAGAAAGAGGAAGAGGGAAAAATATTTTCGAGGTGGGAGTATGACCTCAAAGAAGATAGCTAGATCATTGAACCTTCCCCCAAGACCTAAGAGAAAATATGGACGTATTCTAAGTAGTTATTTTGAACACATGAATCAAGAGTGTAAGACACCACCTAGAGCATGTCACAATTACAGTCAGATGAGACATCTTCAGTGCTTTTTTCGTAGTGCTCTAACCTCAGGTATTCAAGAAAACTCTCATGTTTCACTGACATTGTATGCTTCGATAAGATGTGGGAAATAGAATACCTCTCATTATAAGGATATATTTATCGATGGTGATTCAATGAATACCACGACTCGTCAACAAGGGAAATCTCAACAGGGAAATAAAGAACAACAGTGCAGAGGGTATGGATTTATATAGATTTTAGTAGGTTATTGTGGATGATCAATCTAGATGGTGTGAATTTAAATCCATGGGGAACATGATAAAATGGATTTCATTGATTGTGCAAATTATTTAAATGGTTGAATAGTATGTATAAAAACCCATACCACGTCGAAACCTCTACTGGATTCTCCATGCTAAATAAAATAAGAATTGCGAGGAGTGTCTAATAATTATTCACTCCCACTACTGGTACCACCCCATATTGGTTATTTGGGTAAACTCTACACCCACATCATTGTAGGATATTGGACCATATCATACACACCTCCATGTATTCCCATGTCTTACAAATGACACTCCATGCCACTAATGATTTGTCTTGGATGGCCACCATTGGGTGTTACCGACACAGTGTCCCACATAATCTCTCAGTTGAGACTGGTTGATCATAGTAGTTTGTAAAATGAATTTTAGATAAAACCCAAAAATACTTATTTTAAAAACAATTTATATAATGGAATTCAATACGAAATGCATGGCCACCGAAAAACATAATTCTCTAGTATACAATTCTTCAAGACCTTATAAATTTTTATTCAAATATAAATCTCTATAACTATTTCTTCATTCTTAACCCTTCATGCAATAATTATATGGAATGGTTATCCATTACGAAAACTACAATCTCAATGTTACTAAAGTTGCCACATGTATAGTTCTCATGCAACATTAAAAATTTTCAGGACCTACAATTCCAATTCTTCTCTAATTTTTAAAATAGAAATTAAAAATAATGTCAAATCATTATTTTTCTTTCTTATAAAAAATTTGTCCCACATTATACAAGTATTTTCAATGTAGGATAAGTTAATCAATATTTACAGTTACCATGATGGAAAATTTATCAAGAATGACATCCAATGATATGAATCCATAAAATTTCACACGGAATCATTGTGAAGGAATCCATAATAATTCCCTAGGAATCACTATAAAGTAATCCATACAAATTATCTTGGAAGCACCATTAAAATCAAGGTATTTAAATATTCACATATTTCTTGGAATTTAAATACATGGGGATTTCAGCCAAGATCTATTAAATGTTGAACTTCTTCACCATATTGACATTAATGTAATCCTCCCATTGAAATGATCATTATATTCCACCAATGAAAATCAGTTGAAAATAAATACTATCCATACACAAAGTAGTATCTTCAATCTCACCCATTTTATTTGTTATGTAATGGACCTATATGGTATATTCCTTGATGAAATATGGTGTTTGAGGTCTTTTGGGAGGTCAAGGTGTCATATACCCATCACTGTTCCAAATTTCCAAACAGTTTCATGAAACGGTGTGAATTTTACTTTGACTAAATTCCAAATTATTTCCTAATATGGTGTCACTTTTCCTTTTTATAAATTCCAAACAGTTTCATGACACTGTTTCACTTTCCAATTTCCAAAATTCCAAACTTTTTCAAAAAACATTTTTTATTTTCCTTTGCCAATATTTCAAACGGGTTCATGAAACAATGTCACTTATCCATTTCCAAAATTCCGGTCTATTTCATGAAACGGTGTGACTTTTCCTTTTCCAAAATTCCAAACAATGTCAAAGGAACAATGTCAGAGAAATGGTCTCACAGAAATGAGGTCACAGAAAATGTGTCATAGAAATGGTGTGAGAGAAATTGTGTCCCAGAAACTATGTTACAGAAAAAGCGTGACATAACGAATGTCATATAAACAGTGTCCCAATTACAATCTCACTGTTACTATCTCACAGATTCTATCTCACAGTTACTCTCTCACAGATATTGTTTCATATTTCCTTTTTCAAATTTCTAGATTTTGTCAGATTCACTTATTTAATGTTTTATTTGACAAAAAATGTATTAAAATACTAGTTTTAAGAGATTTATGACTGATTAAAAGACAATAAATCCTATATAAATTTTACTACGGTTTTGGATTCCATTAATTTTTCAAACCACGCGGTTTAATGTGACCCTCTTTTAATGGAAAATCCATCAAATCTTAAATTGTTTCTCCATTAAATCATCTAAATGGATGAGATGTCATCATCCCTTGTTCATCCTCCTTGTTCTATGGTGAGAGATGATCAAACTATTCCTTCCTTCCCATAGGATTCATGTGATCAAAAAAATTTCCCTGGATTGTTTCCCCCGGGACATTCTTCTTGCTACAACCACACCCCCAATATTGGTGCAACCAAGCAGTATCGATCAATCATCGATATAAGGTATGATTTATCATCGTCATTTTGGGTTCATCTCATTTTGTTTCTCCTGTACTTGTTATTTCATGCTATCACCATGTTCCAAATGGATGTTTCTTCGGTGTTGGCCAATGTGGTGGTGTCTCTCCATCCTCATGTGGATGCAGTCCTCTAAGAGCGGTGATTGTGATCTGTTTTGTTATTATGTTATTGTTTAGAGAACATCAAGAACCTTTTTTGGTAGGGGATTAGTGGTATCTCTTTTCATTTACATGAAAATGTACAGTTATCATGATTTATCCCACTAGATCACAATGGAATTAACATAATAAATATTTGAACTGGATAAATAAATTTATATTGATCATATGTTATTGCCTCTTTTTTTTCTAGATAGTGTGATATTTATGCTTCCTTTGTTTACCTTTACGTTCATGATGGAAATTAGTAATGGTCATAAAGTCAGGATTAATTGATAATTATTTGGATAAAGATAAAGAGGCATCTAATTGAATCCGGTTCATGTTGTTGTAATTTGATGTCAATCAAATTGGTGTAGTAAGAATTCTTAATAAATCTTTGTAGTTATGATAGCTTTATGTTTAGGTTACCTATAGTTTGAAACTACAAATAATAAATAGGTTAATTCCAGATGGATTAAGGAATCTGATTTTTGATAAAAAGATAATGCCTCATAGGGTTCTCTGCTACCATCTGGCTTGTAGAGGAAAGGAGGCTTATGCATGGAGTTGTGAGAGATCATTATGGAAGAAGGTTGGATGCCTTGTATAAGGGCTAATAGCCCCGTCAATATGATTTATGTTTTCTTTCTAATTGTGTTGAGATGTGAGCCTGGATTTCTAATGTGATATGTGGGGGTAGGGATGCCCATTGGTTGTGGCAGTAGTTGATGCATAGAGTGGTGAGATGCATCGATTTATGGATGTTGGTGCCGAGGAAGACACTTAATATAATGAAATGGGTTGGATTTGAATTTTTAGATGCATTATGATTCTTTTTTTGTTTATCTTCTTTACTTTCCCCACTACTCCAGGAAACGAGTATTTTTACCCTCTTTCCAAAAGGGGAAAAGACGCGTTGGGTATGCCACATGCTTTCCATGTTTATCTTCTCAATTGATGATGGTTCTACACTCTTTCTAAAGGTGGAGAAGACCAGACAAGTAGTTCAACTACAGACCATGTTGAGCCCCCTTGTGTTTAGTATCTTGGAATGATTATCTAGAATTCCTTGGAATATGGGAATGTAATAATACTATTAATAAATGATTGTATAGATGACGTTAACCCATGGGGTTAGAGCTTGTTTGGACACAATTCTGAGGATGCAATTTAAAGGGAAAATGGACTTTGGTTGTGATGCTAATTAAATACAATGTGTAATTTTTAATGGTTATTCAATGTTTAAAGAAATAATTAATAGAAATTGAAACTGATAAAAATAGAATTAATTAATTTAATAAATCGTTTTAAAAGGTTGTGTGATTATATGATACCTAGTCATAGAAGTAGAGGCTAGGAGTCCGAGATGTGTTATGTACAGTTCAGTCTAAGACTAGGTTATGTTAATAGTGTGTTTGTGAGCTATTATATATTATGTAATTTTCATGTTTCCATAAGCTACCCCACCCCGTCAGTTAGAGAAACTGGCACCCCATGGATTTTGAGCCCTGGGGTGGTGTTTTCCACAACATTCTGGTGGAAGGATGGGTGGCCGACTACCACTGTAGGCCCCACTCTCTTCTCATTATAGTTACTTGTGCTAGTAGGAACATTGGTTAGTTTTCCCCATATATGTGTGTAGAGGGATATATTGGCTTGTGGATATTCACACACATATATTTTGGAGGTAGTTTTTTATGGACTACTATTAATGTAATGTGTATAGACTATAATGGCTGGAGGATCCTTCATTGGTTTATTGGTTATAATGGCTTGAGGATTAATACCCAATGTATGATACATGTTATGTGAGATATAGTGGCTCCAGAAACTTGATGGATACATTTTGTACATGGACATGGTGGTTTTTTTGTATGAGGTTCATGTTGTGGTGCTATGCCGAGGTGTCTGCAGGCAAGCCTTTTTTGAGAGAGATGCATATCTCGTTGTTTCCCACGGAATTCGGGGATGAACTCCTAGATGGGAGATTCAAACGTTCTGATCGGTTTCTAACGGGTTTGTTCGTAACCAGAAACATCCAATGATTCCACATCCACTTGGACCTACTTTCCAAAGTTAGGCGCTTCATTAGTCTGTGAACTGATGAGGCTTAGGAATTTGCATTGGTCGAGAGGATGGGAGGTCGGACTCATCACACCTTTTTGAGGGGAATTATTGTCTATTCCGGGACTCTCTTTAAAGATTTAATTTATGTTCGTGAATCCTTATTATATTACCATGTATAAAATGAGCTTTCCTTCAGAATATTTATATAAAAGTCTCTTAGTCATTATGATGACCAGGCTGGTTTTAAAGCCACTCAGTGGGGCACATGAAGTTTATTTTCATTCAGAAGGACATGAATTATTTCAGAGTTGGGATCTAACCCATAGATGGGCTACCTACGTATCCGTTGTTTTGGAAAATGAATCAGAACCCATGTAGTTCAAGTAAGTGAGTATGATGTTTATGATTGATGGCTCAAAGAAGGATGTCATAATTACTTTTACCCTCTATGCTCACGTGAGTCATTCTCGGTGTGAGAAACAAGAGGTATTGGTAATAAAATGGACAATTGGGCCATGAAAGCTGTAATCATAAGGAATGGTTTGGGGATTATGTATGTATGACTGCCAAGATAGATGATGGTTTAGGATTTACTTTAGGGAGAAAATCCAGGAACAGGGTCCATAAAGGTATATGTGCTTCATGGAGATTTGAATACTCTAAGATGGGACTTATTCCTGAAAAGGAAACCCAAATTAGGAGAGGATTGATAATTGGGTTTTACTCCTGAGAAGGAATCCCAGATTAAACGTAAATTAGGACTGGTTAAAGAGAATTTAAGGGACGTAGGGCTTATTCTTGAAAAGGAAGCCCAAGATTTATGATTGGGACTTAATCTTGAAAAGAAGGCCCAGTTTAAGGAATTTATGACTGGGATTTATTCCTGGAAAGGAAGACCAGGTTAAGGATTAAGGTTTGGGGCTTACTCCTGATGGGGATGCCCATATTTGAGACTGGGGCTTACTCCTGAAAAGGAAGCCCAAATTAGAGGATCTGGGGCTTACTCCTAAGAAGGATGCCCAAAAAAATTAAGGGACTTGGGGATTACTCCTAATGAGGATGCCCATAATTATGACTATCACTTATTCCTGAAAAGGAGGCCTAGGTTAGGGGACATGGGGCTTATTCCTGAAAAGGAAGCCCAGGATTATGACTGGG
This sequence comes from Viscum album, assembly GCA_963277665.1. Classification (NCBI taxonomy): domain Eukaryota; kingdom Viridiplantae; phylum Streptophyta; class Magnoliopsida; order Santalales; family Viscaceae; genus Viscum; species Viscum album. The sequence continues at coordinate 1,584,668,931 of OY728151.1, read as the reverse complement.
ACTTATTACTGAAAAGGAGACCCAGGTTAAAGATTCTCTCATCTTAAAGGATGAGGTTGAATGAATGAACTCTCAATCTTTAGTGACATAATGATATGTAAATCACTAGGTTTTGATAGATATTCCACATAATTTCTTTCAGATAAGAAAGTCAAATTAAGAAATCATGCCATAAATGGATTTGGAGAGTGTCTTAAAGTCTGAATCTTGAAAAGGAAAGTTGTAATGGCTTAAGAGGGGTGAAATGGGCAAGAAAGGCACCCAAAAAGGAAGGGGCGTGCAAGTCTTGGAAGGCGCGCAGGTACTGCGACGACGCGCAAGTATTGGTCGCGCAGGTATACCTGTGCGACATAGTGGGTACTTGCGAGATATTCAACCAGAATTTGAGATACTTGAGAGACTCTTCATTACAGCCTTTAAAATCCTCTTGAGGTTCTTCCAAAAAATGGACATGCAAGTTCTATGGAAGGAATAAGGCGGCGCGCAAGGGTGACCACTTCCCTTAAGGGCTGACCACTCAGGCGCGGAAGTGTTGATGAGTTTCAACACTTAGGCCTTACTCTCTCTCTTTAGATCTTCCATTATAGGTATGAAATTACCTTAGAAGTGTTCCAGAAGCATTGAGAAGAGACTTGGGCGTCGGGAGTTTCAATCCGAGTTTCTAAAAAAACGATCCTCTCGAATGGGGGGCCCAGAAGGGCTATTTATAGGCAGGAGAAGACCCCGGGCAGTTACCGGGCGGTTTATCAATTAGGTCGCGCAAGTCACTTGCGCGCAAAGTTGCGTCGCGCAAGTCCACTTGCGCGACCATGAAGGAACTTATGCGGCCTATGGGCAAAGTTTTCCTTGTTCATCCCTTTGTCGATTTTTTATTTTTTTCTTCAAAGGTTGAATCACTTTGTGCTCATATATTCCCCTTTTCCTATCTTTAGATTCTGTGACGAAAGGAGCGTCAAGAAAAGTCCCCCCTCAGAGTTGGATCCGAAAGAAATGAGGATTTGACTCTGAGGAAATCACAGACATACAAAGGAAAGATGGCACGCAAGTCTTGACGGCGCAAAGGGCGGCACGCAAGTTCTCTCCACGTAGGCCTTACGCACACTGGGTACGGCGCGCAGATAGGCTTCCTGGCCTATAAATACACAGCTTTTGGCCGTGTATAGCATCTGATCCCGAATTTCTCGAGCTCTCACTGCGCAAGCCATCTTCGCCGCGCAAGTCTCTTTTTCCACTGTTTCCTCGCTGCTGCGCTACTCTCAAGGTAATTGGACTTGCGTGCTAATACATGCGCGACAAAAACTTGCACGACACATGTAACACTTGCACGACAAATCCATACTTGCGCGCCTTAATGCCTTAGCCATTTTTTTGAGTTCTTTCACAAAGTTTGCAAAAAATTAATTAACTTATAAATTAACTTATTCAACTCTTTGTGCAAGAATTAATCGCTCTTAGACCCAGATTAATTGATGAACTGGCTAGCAAGATGATAGATGATATGATGAACATCATTGGACATGACTATTATACTTTCAAAGATAGTACTCTTCCAAATATGGCTAAGTATCTGAAGAAATATCATCTCAAATTTCCTCAAAGCACTTATCTACCTTTGTATGGATATGGTCATCTACAAGAAGTCATTATTCTAGAAGTAAAGAATTATCTTCCATTTTCGTGGTTTCAGAATTATACCAACTATGCTTCAGCAAATATCTCAGGTGGAGGAGTATTTCTAACTGTTGGAACTGGGGAGAAGGCCTATATGATGCATCATTTCCCTTGCACAATAGATCTGAAAAAACATACACCTGAGCTTCAACCACATTGACATCCTTCGATCTTCCGAAATGCTCAGATGGTTCAATCCAAAGGCTGGAAGAAAAGTTGGGATTTCCGTCTTGTGGGAGGTGTGAAGCCAACTTGGATGTGGGCATACTGGGTGCGACAGACTTGTGCAGAGTTTATCGAGGATCTGAAGAGAGCTGTAATATATGAGGATGTCTGGGTTGGGCAAACATATGTTTACAGACATGATAACTTCGTGCCAGAGATACTCAGCCACTGGATCCCAACAACTAATTCTTTCCATTTGACTCATGGAGAAGTAGGTATCAGTTTGTGGGATGTCCACAAGATCTCAGGGGCTCCAATTTTGGGCGATATGTATGATGAATTCATTCCTCCCAAGGTGACTTTGAATTATTCACAGAAGACTCCTACTTTAGCTAGAGAATTATTTAAGATCTTCCATAGGATCAAGAGTTCAGAGACCTCATTAACTCATTTTAGAAAAGATATTCATCCGGAAGAATGGATGAATGTGTTTTTTATTGAGAAGAATGGGATGGAGCCAAAAGAAAAAGGATCCAAGAAAAATAAATCCATGGATACCAGGCCCAAACATCCTACCACCTGTCCAAAACCTGAGAAGAGAGGAGATCTTGGCACATTCTGGCCAACTCTAGAAGCAGGAGAGTTTGAAAAGTGGGGATATGAACTGAATCAATGAATTCCAAAGAAAACTCGTCTGGCGGGTTCCATGGCAATGTGGATTAGTGTTTATCTCTTGCCGGTTAGGGATTCGAAGGAAGGCGTTAGGCCAGGGACCTTCGTCATTGCAGCAAAGTTGGCTGAGGAAAAAATGGTTGGGTTAGCTACCACCATTTTTGCAAAGATTCACAGGAGTTTACTTCATTTCTTCCTGGGTAAATCTCCTTTATGAATAGTGGGGCCATTCCAGGTTTTGTGGGGATGGATCACCACTCACTTCAGGACTTACAATGTATAGAATGGATTACAAATTCATGGAAGATCTTTCAGACCGTCAGTGAAAGCATTCTCTGGAATTGCTCCATTAGATGTTAATTGTTATGACATGAAAGTGAGGCTGAGCATGTTAAAGGAATTCATCTTATTTCCCTATGGATGTCTGCCATCCGGGCGGTTTGTTGATGATGGGACAACCCATTTGGATTTGAGGGCATACATGCTAGCTTGTAGGGATGGTGTGTTAGTAGCCAGGTTTGATGGAGAGATCATATGTGAGGCCTATGCTCCATATAGATTTGCACACCAATTCAAATGTCTGCAACAGATTGTTGTATCCCCTCCGGTACACGTCATGTTAGAGAAACATCTGATGGTTGCTCGACAACTATTGCTGCTGACATCAAGAGAGAAGACTGGGGCAGTATTTGATCTACCAGTTGGAAAAGCGGCACATAATTTTACTACATATTATGCCTAACACTAGATATCATCATACCCCAAAGGGATATTGAATCACCCAGTATCTCAAGTTGGAAAGAGGAAGAAAACTGTAGAGAAATAAACCCTTCCTCATGAAGGTGACGCTTCCCCACCTGAAATAGGTTCAACAGACTCCTCTTCTAGAACTGATTCATCGGATTATCATGATGGGGATGATGAGGCACAACCGGCAACAAAGCGGTTTCGTTCCTGATATAATCCTCTGTCCAGAATTAAAATACCCACTCCATCAACTCCTGGTGAGTTGTTTCATTATACTAATTTAAATCACCGCTACTTTATAATGTAATAAGTCTTAATTTTTTATTCTCTATCTGTAGCTGCAGGAGCTGGGAAGAAATTAAAATCAAAAAATTTAGGACCTTCCTCACAACCTTCATATCTAAGACCAGAGGCTGTTCAGCTATGGCAGGGCTTATACTGTGGTACTGAGACCGCTTGTCTGGATTTGTGTGAGGGCCTACAACTTCCTGGAATAGGAAATCTTATAGCTTCTAAAAATCTTCAATACGAAGATAACCCCAATGAAGTGCGAGCTTAAATCAGAGAGCTTGAAATGCTCATATATGCCACTGATGACTCTGTTCCTATCACCAGGCGGGTGAAGGAAATGATTGATCATGGCGCCACTGAGGGGGTTGGTGGTTCTAGAGATGAGGAATGGAAAGAGTACGTGGCTCCTGAAGATGTAAGTTTTCTTTCCTTATTTTCTTTGCTACTTGATTTCAGTTGAAGCTTTGTTACTTAAGGAAGTTATTTTCTTCATCTCGCAGCTTGCAAAGAATGTAATTGGGGTTCCTTCGCCACATTATAGCTCTGGGGGTAATGCTATCGGGGATGCTGTTGATTCTCCTCACGAACCAGGTGAGATATCTCTAAGCCAGTAGGCCATGAATGAGGTGTTGGACATAGCCTTCCATTCTCCAATCCAAGTGCCAATAAGGGAGACTACTGATACTCCGAAAAAACAAAAGAAGCAAAGTCAACGAAGGAGGAAATCCACAGCTAAACGCTTCCTTAGTAGCGGTAAGTCCATCGAATAATCATGAGTTTATACTCATAATCACATGGTTACTCATATTTCTGAGGATTGCAGGGGCTTCTTCAATTTCTCCCTTGAGGGAAGGGATTGCCCCTCCTTCAAAGGCCGTGGAGGGTGCTGTAGAACGATCACAGACCCAAGCTGACATGGTTACTCCTGGAGAAGAGCTAGCATCCATTCCCAGTATCCCTCCTATTGCTGAAGATGCTGTCCAGAGGTCAGGGGTTGCAGGACATAAGTAGGCATGAAGATGTAGCAAATGCTCCCACTGGTGAGACTAACTAGGATTCTAAAATATCATTGGATGAAATGATGAATCAAGGAATGACTTTCGAAGAATTTTATGATCATGCTAAGTTTTCATGTGATTTAGAAGACCTTGGGAGTGAGTACTACCCTTCGCCCAATTTTTTTTTAAAATTTACACTTCTAACCATGACTGAAAACAATATGTAGTTTCTTCCATAGAAGCTGATGAACTGCCAATGCCTGAAGAGGGTGTGGACATTGATGTCAACCCTACCATTGCAGAAACATTAGCTCAAGTAGAGCTAAACCAAATAAACCCTCCTGAGACTCATCTTGAAAATCCTTTTGAGACTGGGAAAGATGGGGAGAAGTCTTCTCAGGTTGCTGAACCATCCTTTGGTAAGGGATAACAATATTTGTGATTGTACTTTATTCGCAAGACAATATATTCTTTTGTTATCCTTTGAATCTAACTAAATATTTCAATTAATCATGCAGGACCATCAACTGCAATGACTGGATCCGGAGGTGAGGCCTCAGCCTCTGTCCCAATAGGAATTGAAAGTGAAGAAGCACAAATCAGGGGGGGAAAGCAGGACATGGCACTTCCTTAAGTTCATTAATTCCAGATTACATGCCCCCCTCTGACGATGATGTTGAATCAGATCCAGAGATGCTTAAAGCGTTCAACTTTTCACGACGTAAGGCATGTAACAACATATGGAACATCATATCTGGGGTTCCTTTAGAAGAGCTACCATAGAAAATTCCTCGATTGTCATCCCAATTTGTTATACTATGACTTGGTGGTTTTGGATATGAAAAGATCCATGCCACGGTGAAACAGATCATTTTCAGGAGGGAGGTCGCTCAAAAAAGTCGTGAAGATTTGATCAGAGTGAAACTGTCAGTCAACATAGGTGAATTTGAGGCTGCGGTATCCCAAGATGAAGCTGATTATGCTGCCAAGATGAAGGAGCTGAAGCATAAAATCAAAGAAAAAGATGTCCATCAGGTGCAACTCCAGCAACAGTTAGATGCTGTTATTGGGGAACTTGATCAGCTTAATAAATCATTGGATGAAAGTCATATGAATGGCATGAAATGCATCGCAGATGCTAAGGAGGCACTTCATTAAGCTGAAAAGAGTGAAGCTGGTCAAGTTCACGAGCTTCAAGTAACTGCTGATAAATCTCCGGATGTCGTAAATCAAATGAAGAGTTATGTTGAAATCCTCTTGTAATTCTTGAAAAAGAGAAGAGACTCCAGTCTGTGGATGTTCTTCTAACTCTTGTGTATCAATGAAAAACACTTTCATCTTCAATCATTTGTACCTACATTCTTTCACTACATGTTTCAAATTTACTTAAGCCAATGGGCTTAGTAAGAATAGTTTGATTTTTACTAGGATTATTAGAAATAACCCTACAATATTTGAAACTTTTAATTGCTCAATATTACCTAAATCATACGAAAATGTATATTTAGTGAGCTGGAACTTGACTTTTATTCAGATTTCCTTTGTCTTTTGTGGGCAGTTTAAAGTCATGCGTGCCGGACATAAAGGGACTAATGTTTAAGGTCGAAATAGCTTTGACCAAAATGGATTAGAGTTGACACAATTCTTTGAAAATTCAGCTGAAAACATACTACCATACTCAAGTATGAGGGTAAAATATGTAAGCTATTACTTAAGAATATTTGAATCTGAGGAATGATATGAAAAAGATCTAAAAGGCATTAGAAGAAGTAGTTTCCAAGAATGATGTTACCATTATTTAACAAACCCGTAGGGGGGTGAATTATGCAGGGCCACCTAAGGGCATTGGCTGCATAGTTAAATAAAGTAGTATCTTTTGGCTAACAAGTCTGTTTTGTAGACTGTTTATGCAAGGCCACCTATGGGCACGTGCTGCATAGTCAGGCAAAAAGAATTCTCAGAAATTTACTTTCCTAGTGCTAAAAGCCAGTGAATGTTTAAGAAGATTCAAATTTTCTAATGTATAGAGTTTGCTGTATGGAAAGAGGTACTTGAATATGGAGAAGATATTTCTAGACAAGATTATCTAAGAACTGGAAGAATATCACTACTACGAAGGTCTGACCAAAACGTAGGGAAGAAGAATATACCATATACTTGAATACTTTCTGATCATGATAATGGGTATGGGAAAAATATGTTAAAGATGGCTATTTTTTTTGCAGATCCCTACATATCGCCATTAAAGAAAAATAATGACAAAAGAGGCATTCTTCCCATGAATGAAGTTACCATTATCCAACAAACCTGTTAGGGGGTTGAATTATGCAGGGCCACCTAAGGGCATTGTCCGCATAGTTAAATAAAATAGTATCTTTTGGCTAACAAGTCTGTTATGTGGACTGTTTATGCAAGGCCACCTATGGGCACATACTGCATAGTCAGGAAAAAGAATTCTCATAAGTTTGACATTTTTGTGACTAAAAGTCATGAAAAGGGTTATGAAGATCTGAAAATATTTAAGTGTAGGATTATAACACATAATGATGGGTATTTTCCAATGTATATAGAGATACATAGGTCAATGATAACCATAATCATCTTGTGGCTGGGTCCTGAATTGAAATTTTGGACTTCACTACGTATCTCATAATAATGAGAATCAAGCCATACATAGTTCTTGAAATGTAGTTTAACGTCGTGCAGGACGAAAGTATGAGAGATCTTAGTTTAGGTTCATAGAGTTCGGACCATAATAATGAATACACAGTGTGTGTTTTCATGAGGACTTTTCAGCCAAGGGACTGAAAGTGAAATTTGGGGTTAGGCCCAAAAGAATTGGGGCTGGATTCGAGGGAAACTCGAACGTTCCTATGTATCCCATAAGGATGGGAATCAAGCATATGTAGTTATATAACTACCCTTTGTACAAATTTGGTTCGTACATGTGAAGGGTGAAAGGGGAATTTAGTGAAATGATGGTTTAACCCGGGATAAAAAGTTTAGGCATTACCATGTATGCACGTAGTCTTTTGAAATGAAACATGATTGAAGAATCAATGTCAATAATAGTTCTCTCTAAAATGAGGAAATCAACGAGTATTGTAGTTTATTGTCGTACCGGACAAAAGTGTTGCATAGTTTAATGTCATATAACAAAGAAGAAAGTGAATCAATGTAAAGATATCGATTCTAGGGGCAGTTTCATGAATCAACATCATATGGTGGTGAAGGTGAACTGATGTGAAGAGATTGATTTTGGGCTTGAACCTTGGGAGGTTGCCTATGTACCCAGCCTAGAAGGCAAGGATCAAAGTCTGTGTAGTTCAATTAAAGAATGAATTAATGATCAAGTTGTTCCTAGGGACAACGACCTAAAAACAATGTTGCTGGGGATTATACATGTTTAGTGGCCCAAAGAGAGTGTTACGGTTGAGGTTTTCTCTAAGCTCACGTGAGTCATACTCGGTGTGAGAAACAAGAGGTAACAAAAACCTTAACGATGCATAGTTTAATGTAATGTAGGACATATAGAGGGACTATGCAGTTTAAAGTCTTGCAGTTAGGACTATTGGTGCTGCACAGTTTAATGTCATGTAGCAGGGACAAAATACAGTTTAATGTCATGTAGGACGTATCAAGGAATTTCTGTACAGTTTAGTGTCATGTAGTTAGGACGATGGGGACAATACAGTTTAACATCATGATGGACAAAAAAGGGGACTGTTCAGTTTAATGTCTTGCAGTAAGGACAAAATAACACACCATTTACGTCATGTTGGACGCATTGGGGATTTTTTCTACAGCTTACTGTCATGTTGGACAAAAGGGTGAATAGTTTAAGGTCATATATATGGTCCGTGGATGGTGTAGTTTAATGTCATGCTGTACATAAGTACAGTTTAAGGTCTTACAGGACCATTGATAATTAAGTAGTCTAACGTCTTTCCAGACGTAAGGTACTTTTATACAGTTTAGCGTCATGTAGTTAGGATGTCACATTTTAACGTCTTGTTGGATGTAAGGGACTTGAAAATTAGTTTAGGGTCATATGCATGGACCGTTGATGATGCATTTTAAGGTCATACTGGACCTAGTTGCAGTCTATGGTCATACTGGACCATTTAGGGAACTTTTTCACAGTTTAACATCGTGTGGGACGAAGTTGCAGTTTAAGGTCATACTACACCATTGCTGTATAGTTTAACATCATATAGCAAGGTTGAACTGGTGCTGCACAGTTTAGTGTCATGTTTCGGGGACATCTTGTGAATACTTTGTATTTTATACAAAATATTTCTTAAAAAATCTGGCATTAATTGGAGTAGTAATGTGTTCTCCATCCATCGAGATTAATGAATAAGCTCCATTAGAGTAGACCCTATATATTAAATATGGTCCTTCCCATTTTGGCTCAAGCTTGGGAGGTTTATATCCTGGTATCATTGGAGTTCTGAGAACTAATACCAATTCTCCCTGAATGAATGATTGAAGAAGAACTTTTTTGTTAAAAGCCCGTGCTATTTGATTCTGATAGATTTCCAAGTGGTGCAAAGTGAACAATCTTTTCTCATCTAATCGTTCCAATTCATTCAATCGCTTTTGGTATTTCCCATCTGTAGATAATTGATCAGAAATGGCTATTCTGAGTGACGAAAATTGAACTTCAATTGGCAAGACTACTTCTGTTCCATATACCAACGAATATGGAGTTGACCGCGTTGCATTGCGGGTGGTAGTCCGATAAGCCCATAAATCATGAAAGATTTTATCAGGCCATGACCTCTTATCTTTATCCACCATATTTTGTAGTATATTTGAAAGAGTCTTTTTAAAGGCTTCTATTTGGCCATTGGCTGCCGCATGATACCGAGATGAATGGTTGGATTTAATGTTGTATTCTTGATACAATTTCTTCACTTCAGAAGAACAGAAGTTAGTGCCGTTGTCCGTCAATATGGTATGTGGGACACCAAATCTAGTAATGATGTTAGACGTTATGAAGCTAACAATGCATTTAGAACTGACTTCTTTGAGAGGTACTACCTCTGCCCATTTGGAAAAGAAATTAGTAGCATTAAGAATGTACTTAAACTACTTGGTCGTAGCTGAAGGGTAAGGTCCCACCACATCCATTCCCCATGTGGAAAATGGCCATGAGTATTTAGCTGTATGATGCAACTCTGGAGGATGATGAATGAAGATGGCATGTACTTGACATGAATGAAATTTCTTTGTGAAATCAACACAATCTTGTATCATTGAAGGCCAAAAGTATCCAAGACTTAGAATTTGATCTAACAATCTATGTCCAGACTGGTGGGCACCACAGACTCCTGCATGACTAGCCTGTTTAGGCTTTTCTGTTTGATGGGGTGGTGCCTGTGGTTTTGATGTATATGGCATAAAGTCTGCCAGAGTCAAAGACAATTTATGCTTTGACACATACTCATCTTCTTCTGATTATTTTTTCTTCTTTGAATCAAACCGATTCTTTGAGGATTTTCCCCCTGACGTAGAGGGTTTTACTGCAATATTCATGGCAGAAGACACAATTGGTTTCTTTAATTGTGTTTCCAAAATGGCATGAGTCCAGTTGATTTTCTTTCTGACCATCCAATAATCATACTTCTGTGCATTTCTGCTTTTGACTTCTTGCAATTCACCTTCCTCATCTGGAACTGTAGCAGTAACACATGCTACCTGAGTCGAAGAACCTTTCAACTTGACTTGTCCCATGTCGACCATGTTTTGCAGGAGGTATTTAATGACAAAACACTCCTGGATAGGATTCCCCATCATTTGATGAAAGGGACAATAATTGGGACGGTCTTCATCTCCTTCCTTGTATGGCCTCTTGGGTACTGGTAATTGAACCAAATTATTTTCCAGAGCTGAAATGAAGTAACCAGGAACGTGCTCATTTTGGAAAGAGTATGTTTTACTCTTCAAATCCTCAAATTTTTTTTGTTGTTGATCTTTTTTATCAATTGGACTAAATGGACTTTGTTGTTGGCATTCAGGAAGTGGAGCCCTTCTAGAAGATGAAGGTTTTGAAGTAGAAATAGGTACAGGCGCTTGTTTAAGCATAACTGTAGCAGTTTATGCTTTACCCATTCTCATTCCTGAAGCTGATGGAATTACACGAGATTTAATCTTAGCCTGTATAAGGGAATCTTCAATCTGCTGAGCGATTGAAGTAAGGTCTCGAAAACCCCTTGTGTATTTCACAAGGATCAATGGAGTGCGTAATTCGTCACGCAAACTTGCCACACAAATTGGCAATAACTCTTCCTGAGGGAGTGATAAACTCATGGAATATGTTAATCCCTTCCAGTGAGAAATGAAATCAGAGACACTTTCATTATCCCTTTTCTTGCAGTTTGTAAGATCGAAAACTGTCGTTTTTGGCAATGTTGAGCTGAACTGAAGAAGGAATTTTTGACGAAGATCCTCCCATCTGATGATTGACCGGGATTGAAGCATGTATACCAGACAAAAGCTGGTCCATGCAAGGTTCACACGAAGCATCTGAGTTTCACTGCTTCTTGCAGCTCTGGAGTTCCCATCATAGGATCAAAACAAAGCCCCGTAATGCATCAAATGTTGTTCAGGGTCGCCTGATCCATTGAAAGTAGGGAAAACAGGGTTTCCAAAACTAGATGGAGGAGAAATTGAATCTACCCATTCAGGGTAAACTTTCTTTTCTGGTTGAACTTGCGTCTGTTTCCCTTCCATAGTTTCTAACTGAGTTGTTAATGAATCAATAGAAGTTATTAACTTTTGAGAAACATCAGGTTGAATTTGGTCTTGGGTAGGTGCAATGAATGGAGCTTGGACAGACGTGGTGATTGGTGATGCAACTGATGGTAGCACTGCCAACCATTGTTGCGTTTGACCCGTAGGAGTAGACCTCTGAGGGTGTACTGATAAAGGAGGATATTCCTGATCCATCTCAGTAGTTATAACAAATTCCTTCGGCTGTCAGACTTCATCAATCTTAAGAAAAAGACTACTCTGAAGTAGTTCTGAATTCAACCTTCTTAATTCATTCATTTCTTCCTATTGTTGTGCAAACCATTTCTCTAATGAGAGCGATTGACCTTCTCCAGAGGAAGGATATGTAACCTGATTCTTTCCCCTCCCTTTGTTGGATACTTTTTGGAGAGAAGTAGGTTGATTACCTAGGTTCTGAGTAATCCTTTGACTTCGTGTACGCACAACTTCTTCATTTGTATCAGCGCGTACATTTTTTTGAGTAGGACGCTATTCATATGAGTCCCCTGAGTGACTCTCCTCTGGTGGATTAGAAACAACGGCATTAATGACATTGATTGATGTATAATGCATCGCATCCCTTCTATCATCATTTTTGTGATATTTTCTTCTTTCATGTCTTTGATGAGACATTGCCTTTTGTTGATTTAATCTTTTAGGAACTTCTTGACAAACTATAACTTGGAGGGAATCTCCTGATAATTTGGCTCTTCGTTCCTCTTTGGGCTTCTTCCCCAATCGAGAAAAGACCGATATTCTCTGAGAAAGGGATTGATGATTTGAAAGACTCCCCAGTCTTGAGAACTGGGGATGTTCCTGCTGCTTCCGCTCAACTCCTCGAATCCCATTTGTTGACTATGAGGGTTGGGTTAAAGGATTCCCTAGTCTAACAAGCTGGGGTGGCTCTTGACATGCTATGTCTGAGAACTTCTTAAAAGCTCTCTTGATCATGCGAATCTTAGTTCGGAAATTAGATGGATGCATTAGACTGTATCCACTTTTATCACCTGGTTTAACAGACCGTTGGATGATTTCCGAAACTTCTGTCATTTAATGATGTGTTTTCTCCATACAATAGGCTTGTGAAATATTCTCGCCTGCTTGATGTAGGAGCTATTCAACAACTTGTTCTCTATATGCTTGTTTTTCAGAGGAACTATTTGAACCCTGTTCTTGAGCAAGCTTTTGATTATGAACAAATCCCATTGACTGTGGCCGGCCATGGGCAATAACATTGCATGAGACCACTTTCGGCGGGCTTTGCTGACTGGAAAACACTATGAAATGTAGTGCTCCGTGAAAACCCCATCCTCTTATATGAACACCAGATGGAGCATTGGCAATTAACTGACGCAATTTTCTTAGTGCGCCAAGGAATGAACTTTGAAGGGTTCTCTATTTCTTTTCAGCCTTCAGATACCGAGAGACTGATAGAGATGCCAAATCAATCTGACGTTGTAGACCTTCTAATATCATAAGATGATTTTCATATTCATCATAAGATAATACCTTCTTCTTCAATTTACAAAGAGTTTTCCATATGTTGAGACGAATATCATGGACTCCATCTTCCGTCAACATCTTTGGAATGTCATACTGGGAGTCAGCCAAAGGCCAAAACAAGACTGGTACCTCACTTTTCGCCAGTTTTTTCCTCATGTTCAGAATTTCCTCTTTATCATTAAATGAAGATTCTTCTACCAGTTTTGACCAGAGTTGGTGTTTCCTTGTTGCTTCATCAGATTCAATAAGATTGGTAGAGAGATCATTGATCAAACTAGAAGATGCATGACTTAGGGGTGGTTCGGAGAATGACCTACACCCTTGGGTATCTTTTAATTGAGAAAGTATTTCACTTGCTAGAGATAAAGAATCAGACATGACTGGTTTCGCATTTGCAAGTTCCTTAAGATAAGAGGTCTTTTTCGGCACTACATTGTCCACTGGAGTATTTTCCAGGCAATGTGAATCACTACTGCGGAGAGGACTTTCCCAGCGAAATTCATCATCCTGGGGAGGACCACCATAATCGGTTACCGAAAAATATGAGATCTCTTGCTCCTTGGTCTTCTGACCACATAGAGGGTTCCTGTGGCTCTCATATGAAGAAGAAACATCAAGATTGACCGAATTTTCATGAAGCAGGCCTTCATGAGGAAGTTTATGTTGAAGACTTTCAGAATTAATGTTCCCATTATTGGGAACTGAGGGAGTAGAATCTTGAATTCCACTAGATAAATGTCTGAGGGCTTCAAGAAATCCAGCATCGAGCAAGGCCTTGTTACAGATTGGCCTTTGATCTCCTGACTGTGCTGGGCGGATCTTTTTCTTAGTTGCCTTCTTACTCTCTTTGGAAACCACTTGTTGACGAAAGTGGTTACTCTAAGCAGGTGTATGTTCCTGATCAGGAATGATGGTTAGGTTAGGCTGACGATCTCCACTCAAATCATGTGTATGTGCCTGACTTGGTTGTTCGTATGATATGGGGGAGTATACCCCATAACCCTCTTGGACTGGAACAGATGTTTGTGTCTATTCCGGAGTGAATCGTTGATGTGTCACTCCACTGCTAGGGATATTTTTATGTGTTATTCCCTGAGATGATGCTGAAGCTGTTATGATATCCTGGCAAGCATCCAGAATATGAGCAGGAATTTTCTTCTGCACTTTCACCATTGACAAAATATGTTTGGTGACTTATGTTGCCGGAACGGGGATATACGTCCATTATGGGCTTGGAGTAGGCGTATGTGCCTACTCCTGTCCTCCTTTTCTTTTCAGTGATTCCTGACAGTACTCAAGTGTGGAGGCAGAGAGTTGAGTCTGCCTCCTGTTTGTCGTCAGAGCTTTCCAACTGACTTCTCCATGCGCTACAAAGTGAGACTGTTGGTAGGATTGATTAGTACTAGCAGGTGTATGTGCCAGCTGATTACACTTCACCAAATGCGGTTGACGAGATCCATCATATGTAGTCAGGCGAGCCTTCTGTCTAACTGATGATGTATAAGCAGGTGTATGTTCCTGCCTATAGTACTCCGCCGGAATTTTCTGGCGGGATTGGCATGATGCTGGAAGACGAGTCTGCTGGACAGTGGAATTAAAACGGACAGGTGTGTGTACCTGTTCGTTGTTCTCCACCAAGTTAGGTTGGTGGACTTCTCCGGAGATGGCAGGGATGAAAACCTGCCCATTGTTAACCGGATTCCATCTCTGGTGGTTCGTCTTGCCTGGTCAGGTTCGAGGAACCTGAGCTGAATGCCTGGAGTCTGTAACCTCATCATTTTGAGGGAGCACAGCCGCACGAGTCTGGCGGTGATTGTTTATGGGATCCCTCAGGAAGTACTCCTGTTTGTTTGAATTAAGGCCCCGAGGGACCTGCTCATTCACTTCCTCAGAGTAAGGGAGCGGATGGAAATTGCGTTCCGGGGATAACGACCCGAAACGGTTGGAGACGGTAGTCAGCACCGCCTGCCTCTTGATCACTGGTCGTCGTTTTCCGGACGAACTATGTGAGTTTTTCACTTGGAGGTCCTGTCGGGCAGCCTCCAGAGTTGGGATGGTACCGTGTTGATGGTACTCCTTAACCAGCGCATTTGATACCCAGCGTTGAAGACGCTGAGTAGGTGATGTCATCCTCAGAGCGGATGACAACCCAGTAGGAATAGCAGCAGTGTTATTTGCAGCAGTAGTATTCACAGATGTGAATTTGAGAGCACCCATTATGGAAATACAGATGATCTTGGAAAAGAGTGCCTATTTGATATAACATACAAAATCAAGATAAAATTAAGCCACTTAATCCATTGGATGAGAACACATGTCAATGATTGTTTTTGTTAGCCCTCTTATTGAGTTTTAAATAGGGGCTTAACAAATAGGAAAAACATCATTTTAACTTGATTAAGGATTCACGTCGGGTTCACCATTTTTTGTTTCCCTCGGAATTCGGGGATGAAATCTCAGATGGGAGATTCAAACGTTCCGATCGGTTACTAACGGGTTTGTTCGTAGAACCGGAAACATCCAATGATTCCACATCCACTTGGTCCTACATTCCAAAGGTAGGTGCTTCAATAGTTTGTGAACTGACGAGGCTTAGGAATTTTCATTGGTCGAGAGGATGGGAGGTCGGACTCATCACACCTTTTTGAGGGGAATTATTGTCTATTCCGGGACTCTCTTTATAGATTTAAGTTATGTTCATGAATCCTTATTATATTACCAAGTATAAAATGAGCTTTCCTTCAGAATATTTATATAGAAGTCTCTTGGTCATTATGATGACTAGGTTGGTTTTAAAGCCACTCCGTGGGGCACTTGAAGTTTATTGTCATTTAGAAGGACATGAATTATTTCAGAGTTGGGATCGAACCCATAGATGGGCTACCTACGTATCCTTTGTTTTGGAAATGGAATCAGAACCCACGTAGTTCGAGTAAGGGAGTATGATGTTTATGATTGATGGCTCAATGAAGGATTTCATAATTACTTTTACCCTCTAAGCTCACGTGAGTCATGATCGATGTGAGAAACAAGAGGTATTGGTAATGAAATGGACAATTGGGCCATGAAAGATGTAATCATAAGAAATGGTTTGGGGCTTATGTATGTATGACTGCCCAGATAGATGAAGGTTTAGGATTTACTTTAGGGAGAAAATCCAGGAAAAGGGTCCATAAAGGTATATGTGCTTCATGGAGATATGAATACTCTAACATGGGACTTATTACTGAAAAGGAAACCCAAATTAGGAGAGGATTGATAATTGGGTTTTACTCCTGAGAAGGAATCCCAGATTAAACGTAAATTAGGGCTGGTTAAAGATAATTTAAGGGACTTAGGGCTTATTCCTAAAAAGGAAGCCCAAGATTTATGACTGGGACTTACTCTTGAAAAGGAGGCCCAGTTTAAGGAATTTATGACTGGGATTTATTCCTGGAAAGGAAGCCCAGATTAAGGATTAAGGTTTTGGGCTAACTCCAGAGGAGGATGCCCATATTTGAGACTAGGGCTTACTCCTGAAAAGGAATCCCAAATTAGAGAATCTGGGGATTACTCCTAAGAAAGATTCCCAAAAAAATTAAGGGACTTGGGGCTTACTCCGAAAGAGGATGCCCATAATTATGACTGGGACTTATTCCTGAAAAGGAGGCCCAGGTTAGGGGACTTGGGGATTATTCCTGAAAAGGAAGCCCAAGATTATGACTGGGACTTATTCCTGAAAAGGAGACCCAGGTTAAGGATTATCTCATCTTAAAGGATGAGGTTGAATGAATGAACTCTCAATATTTTGTGACATAATGATATGTAAATCACTAGGTTTTGAGAGATATTCCACATAATTCCTTTCAGATAAGGAAGTCAAATTATGAAATCATGCCATAAATGGATTTGGAGAGTGTCTTAAAAACTGAATCTTGAAAAGGAAAGGTGTAATGGCTTAAGAGGCGTGAAATGGGAAAGAAAGTAACCCAAAATGAAAGGGGCGCGCATGTCTTGGATGGCGCACAGATACTGCGGCGGCGCGCAAGTATTGGTCGCGCAGGTATACCTACGCGACATATTGGGTACTTGCGCGATATTCAACCAGCATTTGAGATACTTGAGCTACTCTTCATTACAACCTTTAAAATCCTCTTGAGGTTCTTCCAAAAAAGGGACACACAAGTTCTATGGAATGAATAAGGTGGAGCGCAAGTGTGACCACTTCCCTTAAGGGCTGACCACTCAGGTGCACAAGTGTTGATGAGTTTCAACACTTAGTCCTTACTCCCTCTCTGTAGATCTTCCATTCTAGGTAAGAAATTACCTTAGAAGTGTTCTGGATGCTTGGAGAAGAGACTTGGGCGTCGGGAGCTTCAATCCGAGTTTCTAAAAAAAAGATCTTCTCGAATGGGGGGCCCATAGGGTCTATTTATAGGCAGGAGAAGACCCCGGGCGGTTACCAGGCGGTTTATCAATTAGGTCGCGCAACTCACTTGTGCGCCAAGTTGCGTCGCACAAGTTCACTTGCACGACCATGAAGGAACTTGTGCGGCCTATGGGAAAAGTTTTCCTTGTTCATCCCTTTGTCGATTTTTGATGTTTTATTCAAAGGTTGAATCACTTTGTGCTCATATATTCCCCTTTCCGATCTTTAGTTTCTGTGACGAAAGGAGCGTCAAAACTCGTGCTATGTTGGGGGAAAGAGGAAAACCATTGGGGAAGTGGTAGAAAGGTACCTTTGATATTCTTTATTATATTATATACTTTTATTATTCAATACTTGCTGAGAGTATCCATGGTGAGGTTGGGAACATTGTATACCTGTTTAGGTGATGAGTTAGTTCACATGTTGTTCACTGTGCTTTAGCATGCTTTCATTACTTTTTCACCAGAGGCTATATGGAGTATCCTACTTAGTATACTATTATACTCACACTATATATATATAAACAGTTTTCAGGTCACATGGATTAGGTTGGAGAACAGGCTGTTTACTACTAGCTTGGGGTTACAGGTGTTATTCGGGCTTTGTTTTTGATACTGTTTTTACTTTTCATTGGTACTTGAGATTATTTCCTTTCAATGGTAGTAGTTTTGCATAAAATTAAATATGTGTACTTGGGGTTTCGTTTATTTTAAAGTCATGGATTAGATTTTGTTCGTCTTTGTCTTTTCTCCCTATTATTCATGTGTTCTTTTAGAGTGTAATTCCTCCCATTTGTGTGTTTACTATACCTTCAGACCTAGTCGCAAACTTGGGTCCTACTGGAGGTCGGACTCAGGGGTCATTATCTCCCTTATCACATTTTTGGTCTAGGAGGGGTACACCTTATGGGGAGGGGTTCATGATAGATTGGTATCAGAGGCGAGGTTGAGATATAGGATGGATTTTTATGTTAGTCATAGGTGAGGTGTCATGGGGTAGTAGGGAAACAATGTTATTCATGTTTATCAATTGATGTAAACACTGCAGACCATATGATTCATAGGTTTTTAGGACCCCCTAAAATCTAATCCATGGACCATTATGTTTACAATGAATGCAAACAAGTTGATGCTAATTGCAGGGTATAGACCTAGTAAATGATCATGAATCATTCCATTATGTGCCTTTGTTTGAATGGGTAAACCATGGGATATGTTAAACTAAGATGGATACAATAATAAAATTGAATTATTAATGTTGAGACTTCCATATTCAATTTTTGGGAGCTCTAATTTTTTTGTTATTTTTTAAGTAAGGCTCCGTGTCAATGTCCTCATCAGGTTATGCATAAGATGTCCAGCAGGTTGTGCCAGCTGATTGTTGTAGGGTAGAGGTTGATGACGATGAAACTTGGAGGAGGAAACTCCACAAGTTTCATCCCCAGAATCTAAAAAAGTACAAGCGATCAATTTCAGATGCATTCACAAAATAATGATTGGATGAGGTTGAGATAGGCTTTAGTTTTAACCGTTCTATGAAGGATTATTGGGTGTATTTAGTTGTGACGATGATGCATGGAGAAGTGAAAAAGTGGTTGTTATTTTTCCTCAGGTATCACGAGGAGTTGGTGATCTCATGGGATGAGTTATGAGAAAATTTTAGAGTCATGTTTCTGTCTTCGAATGCGAAGGCGTCCAGTCTCCAGGATATTATTACCCTATTATAGGAGAGGACTAGTGTGTGAGAGTTTGGAATCTATTTCAGGAACCTTTTACGATATGCTTCAGACTAGTTGCAAGATGAGGAGGCCGGGGTGAGGCATTTTGAGGGGGATTTTCATCCAGAGATCCCTTTCCATGTCACCATGTTATAGTTGAAGAAATATGATGAGGTGCTAGTGAGGGAATAGGTCGAATATAGGACCTTTTCCAGAAACGGATCATCATGAGAGGGGATTCATCATGATTCATCATGAAGTAGATCTGTGGTATGGGGTTCCCAGTTTTCATGGAAGAAGAATTTCCGTTAGGACGAGGGTAGGTCATATCCCTCAGTATCTCATTTCATTGGGGGTGGCAGTTATTAGGCCTATTGCATAAGATCATGTTCTTGTTTTTCATATGTATGTTTAGGCCATCATCAGCAAGAGAGCTAAACCATTCATAGTGGTCATCGTGCTCCAAGTGTTCTCTTCCATGTGCCTTCGTTGAGACAATTCCAGCTGAGGTAGAAACAGTAAGTCACAACAGCTTTGTATCAGCACAGGGAAGATGGGGCATGCATAGGATATCCCCATGACTCTCCACATCCTCATAGAGACAATTTCATCCATGTTTGTAGTACTCATCAGGGTCAGAGAGTTCATGGAGGAGGTCATGGCTAGCTTCATGCTTTAGTGTTGCCATCACCAGGCGAGCCAAACATCGTTCAAGGTATCCTTTAATTGTTTTATAATTGGTGGAATTTCTTTTTTGATTCAGTATAAACAAAATAATTCATATAAACATCCCTTGAAAATGCCTTGGGACTTGACGTAGGGAGGCTTTTAGTTCCCTTGGCATTGACTACGGCAGTTGGAGGTCGAGCTGACATGGTTGATGTTTGTAGAGACTGTGATCTATTGATAGTGAAACACCGAATCTCTATATATTTCGTATGTTTATGGATACAGCCATATGATGTAATCCTTGTTGTGTATGGGTTGTATTTGCTTCAAGTAATCAGGGATCTCTTTAGGAGGTAGGTAGTGTTCTCTGATGCGGATGGAGAGCCATCGGTGTTTGTTGGCGAGGGAGACCCTCAGATGGCTTAGAGGAATGTTTCCTCCTTATCATCATTGATGTATGAGATGATGATGAGTTCTTCAGAGGATTATAAATTAGTGTTTCCTAGGGATGTCGAATAGTACCCTTATATCATTCCAGAATAGGTTATAGCATTAACCCCCCGACGAGAGATTGAGTTTGGGATCATGCTATAGCCAGGAGCATGTCCTATATCTATGTCTCCATTTTGGATGGACCCTTATGAGTAACAAGAGATACGTATATAGCTTTATGGTCTGTTAAAATGTGGTTTTTTAGGCTGGGTGTGTCACTATGGGGTCCACTATTTTTGTTTGTGAATAAGGCTAATAGACGTTTGTGGTATTGTATCGATTATCATCGCATAAACAAAGTGAAAGTGAAGAATTTCTATCCTATTCCATAGACTAATGATTTATTTGATCAAATGAAGCATGCGAGTTAGTTCTCGAAGAACGAATTGTGGTTAGGATATCATGAGATTCTTGTGAAGGATGAGGATATCCAAAAGACTGCCTTCCTATGTCGTCATGGGCATTATGAGTTCATTGTAATGTCATTCGGGTGACGAATTCTTCAACATTAATAATGGGAATGATGAACACTATGTTCTGTGAGTTCTTGGATATGTTCATGATGGTTTTCATCGATGAAATCTTTTTGTAATCCACATCTGAGTAGGAGCATGTAGAGCATCTGCATGCCATTTTGGCAGTTCTTCATCAACAACAATTTTTTGGGAAGTTGTCAAACTGTGAGTTTTGGGCCAGACAAGTTAATTAAATGGGGAATTTGGTGTCCCAGTAAGGATTATCTATGAATCCGTAGATGATAGAAGTAGTATTTTCATGGGTACCCCCCATGAATGTGGTAGAGGTATGAGGATTTTTTGGTCTTGCAGGATACTACTGGAGGTTCTTTGCCAATTTCTCTTGGGTTGTGACTCCTATACCAGCATTTAATAAGAAGTATCAGGTGTTCATGTGGATTGATCGGTGTCATAAATGTATCACTTTTCTGAAGAAGAAGTTGTTAAGTTATCTAGTTCTTTTTCTTCCAGTATAGGGAGTTCAGTTTGATGTTTTATATGATGTTTCAAATCTGGGGTGAGGCTGTGTTCTGATGCAGTAGAGATCCATTGTTTCTAATGGGACTCGTCAGTTACTTCCCCACATATGTAACTATTACACCGATGATGTTAGGTTGGTGGCAGTGGTGTTTTCTCTAATGTTGTGTATATATTACCTCATTGGAGAGTTCTTTGTAGTATTCAATGATCATAAGAGCCTGAGGTATGTTTTATCCTTTTGTGACTTTAAATTTCGGCAGTATCAGTTGATGGAGTTCTTCCAAGAATATGACTTCAAAATATCATATACCCCTAGAATGGAGAATGTTGTAGATGATGCATTGATAAGGAAGGTGTGTAGTGATTATGTACATGAATATGGTGAATTGTGAATAGTGGTGGAAGAACATTAACTATTACATCTCGATATGTGATAATCTGGTGACAGAGGTTGCCTTTTTCAAATGATGGTGCGTACATCTCTAGTGAAGCCGGTGGAAGAGTCAAATTTGGGGGATCTAGAGGTGGAGGTCTGGAAAGACCGAGTTATTTATGGTGAGGCCCCTGATGGTTGGTCTGAGGATGAACAACTCTGAGTGTTTTATCACATAAGTCTATTTGTTCCTTTGGTGACACATGATTTGGTTCTTAATGTGTCCTATAGTTTTCCTTTAGAGGTGAATCCTGTCATGAAAATGATTTACCAGGGCTTTAGAAGTCAATTCTGTTGGACTTGGATGAAGCGTGAAGTTTTAGAGTCTGCATCTTGATGTTTGGTGTGCTAGAAGTTGATGTTCGAGCACCGTGTCCCCGGTGATTTTCTCAAGCCATTTGATATTCCTCAGTGGAAGTGGGAGGACATCTGAAGGGACTTTGTTACTGTTTTACCTCAATCGTGGGGATCTCATGACACTATTTTGGTGGTATTTTATCATTTAATAAAATCATCCCACTTTATAGTGACCAAGGAGTCGATCTCAGTGGGAGTTTTAATGAGGAAATATCTAGAGGTGGTGGTGAGACTCCACGTAGTCTCTAGGACGATCATTTCTGATCAATATCCTCATTTTTTCTCTAGTTTGTGGAGAGGTCTCCATCATGTTTTTGGTTCTCAGCTATTATTGAGAACCGATTATCATCTGCAGACAGATGGTTATACAGAGAAGACTATCTAGACTCTTGAATACATGTTGCGCTCTTGTGTCCTAGATTTTGGACGTTCAATGATGAAGAAATTAAACATGGTGGAGTTGTCTTACAATAATAGTTTTCACTCCAACATTAGTATGGCTCCATTTTAAGCCTTGAATGACATACCATTCCATTATATGTTGTGCTGGATAGGTGTCAAAGAGTCATCAATTCTCAGAATGAAAGTAGTGCAGAATAGGACAGATATGGTCCATGTGATTCATGGGAGGATGAATATAGGGAGGGATCATCATAAATCATATGCCGATAAAAGGAGGAGACATTTGGTGTTTTATGTTGGGGATCATGTGATTCTTAAGGGTACTCCCCATCATGGGAGGAGAATGTTTGATCAGGGTTGTAAGCTGTCTCACAGGTTAGTTGGTCCTTTTGAGGTGCGGGCTCATGTTGAAGTTGTGGTGTATCGAGTAGAACTTCCCCCACAGATGAGGTGGATACACTCTGTTTTTCTTGTGTCGCAAATCTTTCATTATATTCATGATGACTCTCACGTCAATGTTTGGGTAGATATCGATGTTGATGAAGATGCAACCTTCGATGAGTGGCCAGTGGAAATCGCATAACACAAAGGGAAGGATTTGTGCAGATGTTATATCACCTTGATTCATGTCATGTGGCAACACGGTGGCTTAGAAGAGAGTACATGTGAAAGTGAGTCACATATATGTGATCATTACCCTAAGATTGTTGATGTTTAACACTTTTCATGTAAATTTTTTTATGGTTATAGACCTTTCCTGTTTATAAGACAGATTTTGTTTCTTTCTTCTTGTGGATTTCTCTCTTTTTAGAGGTATTTATATGTGTGGGTAATCAGACACCTTTTATTTTTACTTTTGGGTTGGTTTTGGATTATCAGGTATGGGAATTCTTTGAGAGGAATCTTATGTAATGGCCCAGTCCTATCTGGTACATTCCGTGCTAAAATCTATTGTTTGAGGTGTTCTTAGAGGTCAAGGTGAATAATACCCATCAGTTTTCCAATTTTACAAAATATTTCATGAAATTGTGTCAGTTTTCCTTTTCCAAACATCTAATCAATTTCATGTAAGGGTGTCACTTTTCCATTTCAATAATTCCAAAATATTTCATGAAACTCTCTATCATTTCCTTTTCCAAAATTCCAAATAGTTTCATTTAACTACATCAATTTTCCTTTTCAAAAATTCCAATATGTTTCATTAAAGTGTGTCACATTTCCTTTTCCAAAATTCCAAACTATTTCATGAAACAGTGTCACTTTACCTTGTTCGAAATCCCATACGGTGTCACATAAATGACGTCATAGAAACAATGTCAGAAAAGCAGTGTCACAGAAATGGTGTCACAGAAATGGTGTCATAGAAATGTTGTCAGGGAAATAGTGTCCCAGAAATGGTTTCACAGAAACATTTTCATAGTTACTATCTCACAGATATTACATGATAGTTATTGTCCCATAGTTAATATCTCTCATATACAGTTTCATATTTCCTTTTCAAAATATCCATATATTTCTAGATTCACCAATGTAATGTTTTTTTGATGTAAAATTAATAAAAATCATTGTTTTATGGGATTTAAGGCTGATTCAAATCCCTAACTCTTATTTAAATTCTCCTATGGTTCGGGATAAATTTACCTGGCCAAACTGCATAGTTTAATGAGACCCCCTTTTAATGGAAAATCCAGTGTATGTTAAATCACTGCTCTGTTAAATTTTATAAAGGTATGAGAAGTATTCCTACCTTATTCTTCATCCTTGTTATCTAGTGGGAGATACTCAAACCATTCCATCCATCCACTAGGATTAGTGCGATCAAACATTCCTCCTTTGATTAGTTCCCCTTGAAGTACTTCTTACTGTATGTGCACCCCCATATTTTGGGGCAACCAAGCAGTGTCAATAAATCATCCATATAAGGTATGATTTATCATTATTCTTTTGGGGTAGTCTTCTTTTATTTCTCTTTTCCATATTTTGGAATGTTATCTCTATGTTCCTAATAGACTATTCATGGGTGTTGGCCAGTGTGGTGGTTTCCATGCATCCTCGGGTGGATGCAGTCCTCCAAGAGAAGTTATCGTGATCTGTTTTGATGGAATGTTATCGTATAAAGAACATCATGATGCTTTCGAGGTAAGGGATTTGTTGGTTCTCTTTTCTTTTACATGCAAATGATCAGTCAGCATGTTTTTCCTCAGTGGATCAAAATCGAATTGACATAATAAATATTTTATCCTTATAAATAAATTGTAATTGATCTCATATTATTGCCTTTTGTTTTGATAGATAATGTGATATCTATGCTTTCATTTTTTAGTTTTTTGTCATTGATGGATATTGGTAATGAATATAATCCCGAAATTAATTGATAAATATTTGGATAATGATAAAGAGGCATGTAAATAAATATGGTTGTTGTTGTAATTTGAGGTTAATATAATTGATGCAGTAAGAATGTTTAATCAATTTTTGATATCTATGATTGCTTTCTATTTAGGTTACCCATAGTTGGAACCTAAAAATAATAAATTGGTCAATTCCAGATGGATTAAATTACTGGATAATTCATAAAAATATAATGCATCATAGGGTTCTATGTAACCCTCATTCTTGTAATGGACATGAGCCATATGCTTAGAGTTGTGAGAGATCATTGTATTTGATGGTTGGATGCTTTGTTTATGGGAAAATAAACTTCTCAATATGATGATTGTTTTCCTACTGCTTATGTTGTGATGTGAGCTTGGATGGATGTTGTCATATGTGGGGGCCAGGAGGCCCATTGGTTGTGGCAGCAGTTAACAACTAGAGTGGCCATATGAATTCGTTTATGCTTGTGGGTGTCAAGGAGGACATCAGAGATGATGAAACGGGTTGGATGTGAATGTTTGGATTCTTGATGATTATTGCTGATTGTTTATCTTCATTACTTTCCCCACTACTCAAGGTATCTGGTTTTCTTACCCTCCATCAAAAAGGGGTGAAGATGCATGGGGTATGCCACGTGATTTTCATGTTTATATTCTCAAGGGAGGATGGGTCTATGCTCTTGCTACAAGTGGCAAGGACTAAATGGGTAATTCAATTACAGACCATGTTGCGCCCACTTATGTTTAGTAGATTAGAATGTTTATCTAGAATTCCTTGTAATATGGGAATGTAATAATACTTTTAAATAATTATTTAATAAATGATGACATCCCATGGGGTTAGAGCTTGCTGGGACGCAATACTGAGGTTGCAATTTAATAGAACAGTGGATTTTGGGTGTGACAGTAATGAAATATAATGTGTAATTGTTAAAGGTTAATTAATATATAAATTATTAATTAATGTAAAGTGAAACCGATAAAAATAAAATGATGTAGTTTAATAAATCTATTTAAATGGTTCTGTGATTATAGATACATAGTCTTAGAAGTGGCAGTTGGGAGTCCAAGAGATGTTAGCTGCAATTGGGTCTAAAAATATGTTATTCCCATAGTGTGGTTGTGAGATATAGTATATTTTGTACATTTATTGTTTCCATAATCTACCCCACCCCATCAGTTAGGGAAACTGACACCCTGAGGATTTTGATCGATGTGAGGTGTTTTCCTTAACATTAAGGTGGCATGCTAGGTGGCTGCCTACCCCCTTTGGCCCTGCTCTCATCTCTTGGTAGTTACTTTTTCTAGTAGGAAGATTTCATAGTATTCCCCATATATTTTTGTACAGGGTTGTAATGGCTTCTGGTTATTCACAGACATATATTTTGGATATAGTTTTCTATTGAATACTATAGGTGTCACGTGTATAGGATGTAATGGCTTTAGGATCTTTACTCAGTGAATGAGCTATAATGTCTTGAGGTTTAATAACTGATGTTTGATACACATTATGAAAGCTTTGGTGGCTCCCAGAAACTACCTGGTTACTCTTTTTATGTGGACATTGTGGTTTTCTTGCATGAGGTGCATGTTGTGGGGTTATTCCTAGGTGTATGTGGGAAATCCTTTTTGGAGAGACATTCTTAGTACATGTGACATTGGGGAAAACCAGAAATCCATTGGGGAAGTGTTAGAGGGGAACCCATGATATTATTTATTATATTATATACTATTGTATGTTATACTTGGTGATAGTATCCATGGTGAAGCTAGGGACTTAGTATACATATTTAGGTGATGAGTTAGTTCACTTCTAGTTCGCTGTGATATAGCATGATTTATTTACATTTACACGAGAGGCTATAGGGAGGGTCCTACATAGTATACTACTATACTCTACTTATGAATATATAAACTATTTTCCTGGTCACTTGGAGTAGATTTGAGATCGGGCAGGTTACAACTTGCTTGGGGTTTGAGGAGTTGTTCCAGCTTCGTGGTTGCTGTTGTTTTTTACATTAATTTGTAACTTGCAGTTTTTTCCTTTCATTTTTAGAAGTTTTTCATGAAATTACATAAGTGTACTTGGGTTTTCTTTTATATTTCAGTCATTTCTTGGAGTATGTCGGTGTTTGTCTTACCTATCTCTTTCGCATGTTTTCTCATATAGGGAAATGCATCCATTTGTGTGTTTACTATAACATTGTTGCAAGTTACCAACCCGTGGCCTACTAGAGGATGGACTTGGGGGGTCATTATCTCCCTTATCACATTGTTGGACTAGTAGGGGTACATCTTGTGGGGAAGGGGTCATAAAATTATTTGTTGGAAATAACATCAATGTTCTTTCCAAATGAATGTTTCATTCTGTGGAACTATTATCTTATTTATACTCATTACCTTTCAAACATTCATTTGACAATCTATCCCACTTATTGACAAGAAATACAATGTTCATAGGAATAAGTTTATCAGTATGAACATAAGAAATGTGTCTTCCATAATTTTACTATAATTCAACTTTATCTGTGATCAATGTAGAAACTAGAGGATTTGATTTAGACAACAAAGTTTCCAATTACCAACTGATTATGATACATTAATAAATGAGAAATCAGATATGTTTATTCAAGAATTATTCAAAATAATTGTAGTATGAAATTACTAAATATGATATTAATCTTTTTAAGAATATTAAACCTGAAACTCTTGCACTCACATTAATAAATAGAACAAAAACATTCAATTTTAATGGGTAGGATAAGAGAACATAGAGGACTTCCACATTTCGTATTTCATTGATCAATTAAATTACTCCCCCTTTATAATTATTTTTATTATTGATGTCAAGGATGAGATATTAAGAGAGGAATATATTTTACAATACATAGATATTCATTCAATTTCTAATGTAATCAGATTTTATATTAATTGAAATAATAATTCTGGATAAATATTCATTTTTATACCCTCATGGGAAACATTTATCAATTTATTCATACTGTTTGATCTCATCCTGATTGGATTCCTAGAAAATTAACTATAGAAAAATACACACAAATGAGTCTTGAACTTGTGATATCCTATATTGGAAAACTATCACAACATCTCCAAGGATTATTTTCTAGAAAATTTTTTCTTCACAATACAAAGAAATAACATCAAACCATGATGGAATGTTCTTTATCTAGGAAAGTCGTAAATAGTAAATCACATTATTTAACTTTATCAAGGATGACCCTCAGTTATATTTTTATTTAAATATCAATTTATTAATCATTCATGTTTAGAAAATTCTTCAGCTAAGCTATCAAGAATTGACAGCACCTACTACTTCATAGGCTCTCCCCCTATGAACATGTTTCATGAACAATTCACTACATTATAAGAATAAATAAAATTCTCACATATTAAGTTAATAATGTGGATCCTCCTTTCTCCTTTAATAGGAATATAAATATTGGGATGATATTTTCAAACAACGTTATCCTTTTTATCCAATCTTCATGCTTGAAAATATGAACCTATTTTTTGAATTATGTTAAGGAAACAAGGATCTCTTCAAATTCACATCTTCTTTGTGTGGAGAAATTTTATTCATAACAGCCATCATGTATGATACATTATTACACCTCTTGGTGAATGTTTCATGTCCTGGTAGTAAGGTCAATCAACCTTTCTCAATGCGACCATATTTCTTCAATCTCTCATATAGAACTTCTATAACACAGGAGTTGAATTTTCTTGAAGACACCTCATTAAATTTGTATTCATCATATGGGACCTTTTGTTTACTATTTTTCAATATCTTTATCTTGGGAATCATCCATTTTTCTTATTATTTGAAAGTTATTATGATAGATAACCAATATATCATTACGAACTATCGGTTCAGGTTTAGATCTTCCACATGGGTTCTTCATAATGTCATCCTATGTAGTATTTATTTTGGAATCATTCTGCTACCAATTTGTTGATTTATAATCCATGGATTCTTCACCATTCTTCATTGGTAAATTCCTAGGAGGAATTATGTTCATGATATTCTTATGATTTCTTCCAAAGGTTCACTCATCATTCCATGTTATATTTTTTAATCATATTTTCTTTTAATCATTGGTTACATGTTGGGAAGAGCATGTACCACCCATGTGACCACTTCCATTTTACATCATTGATGTTACCAAGCATTAAAAATCTATTTTTAGTATAGTGATTCTTCTGGACATATGGATGTTTCTTCTTATTCCATGGATTTATCCCCCTTGGGATAATCTTCCTTTTTGATTTTATATTTTTTGGATTTCACAAAAAAATTAATGAATAATTCCCAAATCTATTACAGCACCATCATTGACCTACAAATAATGATTTTAGGATATATTCTATATCATATTGTTGGTTAATCTTCATGATTTTTTGTTCACTATGTGGGGAACAAAATTAAAAAACTTATTTACCTCCCAACTTATTCATAATGGTAGGTTTATTAGAATCATTATTCATCCATACTTATTCATATTTTGTTTAAAACGGTATTATTATTGATAACAGGTTTAGAAACAATACTACAAGATGATATGGGTGGTACCTAA
Organism: Viscum album; assembly: GCA_963277665.1. Lineage (NCBI taxonomy): Eukaryota > Viridiplantae > Streptophyta > Magnoliopsida > Santalales > Viscaceae > Viscum > Viscum album. The sequence goes on along the minus strand of OY728151.1, from coordinate 1,584,639,664 downwards.
TTCATCTGAGATACTTGTGGTAGATCATTGAATGGAGTCATAAACTTATTGTCACATTTTGGTGGTCTTTTAACCATTGAATCCTCCTATGAACATTGAGTACCAGTAGAAATCATCTCCTTCATTTATGAGGTATCAATATGTGTCTTCTCAATATTGGCCAACTGAGCTATCAATTATAGATATTTTATATTTTAGATGATTTTTTGATACTCAATAATCATAATATTCTCATAACAAGCCTTTAAAATTCATCCTATATTATCTTCATGTATCTTAACATCTTTTTGAACTGATGAGTCATGTTCCTTGATCTTAATGGATATTTCTTCCAATTATAAAAAATTAACATCAGTGCAATTTGTCAATACCTCTTCAAGTGAATGGATAGTTATTATAAATTATTTTTAACTCACTCTTTCACTTAATATTATTTGAGAAGTTTTTAAAAACTTATTTCATGTTCCCCCTTTGTTTCATCAATGGTTCCAAACAATATAGAGATATTTAGACACTCAATAATTTTAGTTTGGGAGCCCTTCTCCCAAACATCAGCTTCTTCTTCCAGCTGGGTGATATCATCCTATATACATTTAAAGAATCCACAAAAATGGACTTCCTTTATAAATAAATACCATAATTAATGTCTCCTAATCAATCAGCTGATAATTAATTAGAAGTTGTATAATGATCATCATCACCACTTGTGTTAACATTTTCATCTTCATGAATGTTTAGAAATGTAATAACAAGTAACTCTTGATCAATAGAGGTTGGAAGATTATTCATATTTTATGTGGAAACATGATCCACATTATAATTACATCGTACGATAGATATGTATTCATTTTCAAAAAGGAATAAAAAATTGATACTTCCTATTATTTATACAAGTGTGACTACTTCTTGAACATTCTCTTGCCTTTATTTTTCTTATTCATCATGGTCTTTATAGATATAGACTTTTTGTCCAACGTAACTGAATATTCACCAAAGGTAAACTTCATTTTTGAGTTTAGAATGAAACTCAAGTCTTATAAAGTTAATATCATTCATAAAGTGAATATAACATAGGTGATTCTTTCCTCGATACATGTGAAAGGACCAGTTTGGGATAGTCCTAACACTGAGAGGGGGTGAATAAGTGTTGGAGAAATTCTAATCCAATTTCACATTTTATCCATTTACCTATTTTACATGTTAGGATGTCTATTATCTTATTCGATTTTCCATATCACATATAATAATATTAAACTAGTAAATATAGGCACATGAAAGTTTTAGAAGGTTCACTACTCTGTAAGAGTAGCTAGTCTTTAGCATGATCTAGAAATGATCCAGACCACACAAACACTAGAAATTAATTCTTTAAAAGATGATACAAAAAGTGGGAAGTACCATTGAACTTAAAATGCGCTATATTAAATTTATAGTACATGTTTTATGGAACATAACTGGTTCTTTATACTATTTATGAAGATAGTCTCCTTTTGTTGATAATGGTTTGTAACATTAGGAGATTCTTCCACCTATAGATACATGTTAGATGTCACAGTTCTAGTTTTTTCTTACACAACCTTCTCCTTTACATTGATAAATGATTTGCATCATGAAAGTTACTCATCTTACCTATTACAAGAATAAAACATAAATATGAACAATATTATTATTCTACTAGTCAAAATAATAAAAATGTTTTTTTATCTGATGAATACTAAAATTTTGCTTAACAAAATGAAAATGTGCTGACATGCAGTGACCCGATCTCAACCCAAGAGAGATATCAATAAATCCCATTCATGGAGGAATACTAATTTTTTTCGTACCAAAATAATAATAATCCAACACATGGTGAAATGATCTAAACCCAGGAGAGCTAGAATTAAGTCTCATTATTGGAGGCATTTGTGATGCTGCTTCCATGCCTTTTACAAATTTCAGTAATTTTTAATTGATTTTTAATTAATATGAATGAACATGAAACTATTTTTTATCTAGTTAATCGAATTGAAACTAAAATGGTGAAGTATATTTAAATATATAAAAATGATTTATTTATATTTGGAATTTTATTTAGGCCACATGATTATTATTTGAACCATCCATGCAGTCATGTGGTTAACCGAGCCGGATTCTGGAGAGTGGTCATTAAATCTCGTACATCATGGTATTTGTGATGACCCTCCTATGAATTTGGAAATTTTAAATGGTATTAAATGGATTTTTAATGAATATGAAAATGGAATTCTTCATTTTATCAAATTATAGGAAATTAATACTAAAACATTGAAGTTTATATAAAATGATAAAAAATGATGTATTGGTATTAGGAATTTTATTTAGACAACATGATTATTATTTAAACCATCTAATACAATACGATGTGAACCGAGATCGATATGGGAGAGTCTACATTAAATGCAATGATTTATGGAATTTGGGATTTTCCTCCCACGCCTTTAGAAATTTACAGTGATTTAAAATGGTTTTTTAGTGAATATGAATTGGAAATTGTTTTTTTTATCAAATTATGGGAAATTTCCACTAATAGATTTAAGTTGATTAAAATTGGTAAAAAAGAAATGTATTTAAATTAAAAATTTATTTACTCTTCATTATTATTATTCAAACTAAGGGAGCCACTAGGAGATAAACTGAGATCATTCGAGGAGAGCTAGCATTAAATCCCATGCATAGAGGCAATTGGGATGCCCACCGACACCTTTACCAATTTTCAATGATTTTAAATGGATTTTTAATGAATATGAACAAGATGTAATTTTTTATAACATTATGGAAAATTAGAACTGAAACATTATAGATGGTTTAAATTAACAAAAAATAATTTATTTTTATTTTGAAATATATTTATGCTTTCTGATTATTATGTGAACCAGCTAAGAAAACATGAGGTGAAAAAAGATTTATTTAAGAGATACCTCATTAAATAATATTCATGGAGGAATTTGGGATGCCCCTCCCATTACACTATCAATTTTCATTGATTTTAAATGGATTTTTAATAAGTAAGAACATTAAATAATTTATATTATCAAATTTTGGGAAATTACAACTAAAACATTGAAGTTAATTAAAATTGATACCAAAAAATGTATTTTTATTTTGAATTTTATTTATAATTCATGATAATTACTTGATCCAACCAAGCCAACAAGAGGACATACAAGCATGATCTGGGTGATCCATCATTAAATCTAGTACATCAAGGGTTTTGGGATTCCTCTCCCATTCCTTTAGATATTTTCAATAATTTTAAATGGATTTTTAAGGAATATGGACATGGAATTATTTTATTTATAAATTTTTTGGAAATTTCTATTGAAATGCTGAAGATGATTTAAATTGATAAGAATGATATATTTTTATTTGGAATTTTATTTAGACTTCATGATTATTATAAGATCTGGACAAACCGACATGAGGTGATTGGATCTAGAGTAGAGGTTGTCTGCATTAAATCTCATGCATGGAGGTGCAAGGTAAATTATTTTTATCAAATAATAGGAAATTGAACATCAATGTTGATGGAAATATATATATATATATATATATATATATATAATGAATTGGTATTTATGATTTTTTTTTAAATTACTGATTATTATTTTAACAAGCCATGATCATGAGAGATGAAACGAGTTCTAGAAAGGAGATATAGACATCATTGGGGAAAGAAAACTAAATGTGAAATCATGTGAGAAGTTTCTATTTATTCAGGTAGATGTTGTAGGGTGTTACTAATGGACGTATTCATAAGTCCAATCCAATGACTTGAATAAAAAACCAATGTTTCCCATTTTCCATTTCGATATGGGAGAACATAATAGTTGAAATGTTCATTTTTCAAAAGGATCACATCACACTTCTTGTCTCTATTCCCTAGTGCATTGTACACATAGATATTTCTTCCTCCAAAAATCACAACCACACCACAATGACTCCAACATTGTTACAATTCCATAGATCACAATCTCTGCTGCCCTGGAAGCTTAACATCGATCCATATCACACTACTAAATCACTTTAATGTCATGGATCCTCTTAGGAGGAAGATCCGACCCTTATAAATCCATTTTGGGGATAATACAGCCACTCCGAAGCCCAGATGAAGGAGGATCTTGGTGAAGTATGCAACCACACCACTTCACGGTTATCAGGAAACCAATGAAATGACACCATCCCTGTGGAACCACCACCAGCCCATGCATGTGGAGGGAGCACCAAGAATATGAAACTCTATCAAGGAAAAAAATATACATAGGATAAATACAAGAAAGTGGTGGGAGGAGGATGAGATATAATATAATAACAAGATCAGTTTCAAAAATTATTAATCTATATTAAAAATATTACAGTATAGGGTTGGAGGAAACAAAGAGAACATGACATAATATATTCACAAAATCCTTAAATGTAAGATCCTTAAACATGACCTAACTCCACCTATAACAGCCCAAGATATCATAGTATGTTATCTCATTAAATTAATTGAATATCTTGCGCTACACAGAACACTGAATTCAAGTGCACGACAACTTACTAAACTGACCAATTAAAAAACCAATTATGAATAGTATTAACTGCATTTTGAATCTTATATAATCTATATAATATTATAATCCATATTATGTGTTTATTAGACTTAATGTAAGAACAAATTCAGTTTTTTGGATAATATAAATATATTTCAAAAATGATATTTTACCTCCTTTTAATGGTGAACCCTTTTTAAAACTAGGATTTGACACTTTAATATATTCATTTTAATGAAATTAAAATTTTCGATAGATGTGGGACATAGAAAAATAGTTTAGATAAATTTTTGTTACATTTCTGATAACTTTCATATTTTTATTAATAGTGAAAAATACTATGTTTTAATTGAAAACAAACCATTTAATCGAAATAATTTATAGTGATAAATTATGAATTTGAATGGTTTGGAAATATAATTAGATTATATTTTTATCATTTAATACAATGTAGGTCATTATAAATAATTTCACATTTAAATTTAACATAAACACATGTCAATATTTTGATAGATTGTGCTTTTTAAAAACCCACTTTTTGATTTTGACAATGGGAATTAATTTTAAATTAATAAACGCAACTTATATGTTTTTAATATTTTAATATAGAATTTATTTTTGAATTTGTAATATCGAAATTATCGTAGGGTGAATTTTTTGTTTTTTTTTTGAACACATTCAATTTTTGATGAATAGTGGAAAACACTCTGTTATTGTTTAAAACCAACTTTTTATTTAAATAATTATTTATTTTAATTAAAAAAAATTCTGTTAAAATAGATATATAATACCTATATATGTTCAATATAATTAATTGGAGTCTTTTAATAATAAAATTAGATGTAAAAAATTTTATTGAAATTTTAACCTCTTTTACCCACCTTTAGGAAGGTTAGAAAATTTGCATAAAACATAATTTTACTGCTTATCTGAGTTGAATTTAAAAAATTCTAGAGACACAGTTGATTTCAATATGTAAAATTTGGTTCAAAAGGATGAAAATATTTTTTGGAGAAAAGTTACTTTTCACTTTTATTTACCATAGTTAAAATTAAATATAGTAATTAAGGGTAAAATTGATATTATAATTATCCTAAAACATTTCCAAATACTACTGGGTAAGTGTAATTAGACAAAAACAAACTTAGTAATAAAATATTATACACTTTGGTCCACTTCAACTAGAATAGGACGTTTATAATTATTTTATTTAAAGAAGTGTTAAAAGAGTTAAGTTCAATGTTTAATAACAAAACCATTTTTAATATTGGGTTACACACAATATAAATTTGACTATAAATATTAATTCGAAAGATAAAAACATTTCAGACATAATGGTATTTTATTTATAATTTTTAGAAATTAAATAATTTAATTTATTTATGACACAATGATGATATAGTAATAACCTTATTAATGAAATATTAAAATAATTGATATTATAAATATCCATGTAAATGTAAATTGAGACTTACGATGAATTATAGTAATTTTATAGGTTAATATGACATGTTAGGGTGGTTTATATATATTTTATTAAAAGTGAAAAAGTTTTTAATGCTTCCAAAAAAATCAAATACTAAATAGTGTTTAAATTGACATAAATGAGTTTTAAAAACAAATACTATATTATTAATTGATATAATATTTCTAAAAATATAAGGTTTTGTCAAAGTACTTAGATAAGATATATATATTAATAATGAACCATATGGGGTTATCTTTACTTGATATAGTATGTTTATTAACCATGTAATATAAAAATACAAAGAGACATGGTAAATGTCAAACTATTTTACTAAGTGTTAAATGTAAAAGATAAGGTTAATATAAATACCTAAAACAATATAAAACATATTGGATGAGTGTTTTGAGACCCATGAACTCTGTAAAATTTAAATAATTTATTTTGGATCCATTAGAAAACTAAAATGATTTTATTATATAATAATATTTCCGGATTTTCCAAAAGTGCCCCTCACCTCTCTTAACAAAGGGTACTTCCCATTCTATTGATTTGATACCTCCAAAGCCATTTTGCTCGACCAAAACCTTCCCAAATATCCTTCCAACATTCCTCCATTCATCCTAGAGCCCTTTTATTTTTCATAAATCCAACTAAATGATCCCATTTTATCAAATAAAAAGGAAGAACCCGAAGAATATGTAAATATTTCATCGCCTCTTTCATGTTTTGTTTCTTCTTCCACTTCTGTTTTCATTGTTGTTTCCATTATAAAATAATAAATCAAGTATATTATATATAAATTTATGTTATTATAAATATTTTACAACTATATTGATTATTCTATCAATCCTACAAATGACAAAGCAACCATATGTGCGTACGTACGGCTTACCGTCTCCACGTTGAAGTGTAGTTTGTTATTCAAACACTTCATTTATTGGATGGGTATAATAATGAGTATAACTATTATAAATAATAATTATATCATGTTTTTTATTCTGTATATATGATATACCATCCAATTAAATTGTATTTCTCCATCAATATATTGATATTGTCGCTCGTGTGTACGTACGGATTATCGTCTCCACGACACAATGAGGTTCATTTCCATGTTCACCATTCAATGATGATATTAAAATATATATCATTAATTCGTATATAATATATGAAATAATAATACTACTTGATATATATATATATGTATGTCTATATGTATTTGTACGTACATATATCTTATTCAGTTAGTTCCGTTCAATACGATATGAAAACGGAAACATCGTTTATCCGTACGTTCAGCCTACCGTCTCCATAAACGGTGTTTTCTATTTTATATATATTTCTGTTATACAAATTTATATTCTAAATATATATGATATATAAATCATGTTTTATTTTCTGAATTTTATTAAATTATGATCTATGTGATACAATCAAGAGTAACATGTTAAAACACGTACGATAAAGAAATCAATTATTACCCGAAATATTAATTTAACATGGAAATTATTATTAAATGGGTAGTATAATGTCATAAATGAATCATGTATGATATAATAAATATTAATATGGTTATTTTATAATTTAATAACATACTACGGTCTTTATACAAGAGTTTAAATTTACCCTCGATGAAAGGAAAGTGCAAGGTAAGGGTTAATTCTAAAATATCATTATTATCCGAGGTTGTTTTTACGTAAGTATATTATGGGAAATATTTATTATACATGTCCTTATTTCATGAAATAGTTTTCAAAGGGATTATTTTAAGGGACTTTTTTACTAAAACATCATTTTAAATTTTTTAAATATTTATTCTTCTAAATCATTCTCATTAATGTCCATGTTTTCAAAATGGGTTTTAGAAGATTTATTTATATGGACATGAATGTTTTTGAAATGCTAATTCCTTTCAAAAAATTAAAATTGTTATGGGACACTTTGATTCAAAAATTTCTTTAAATGACTTCCTTTATAAATTGTGTGAATTTTATATATTTTCATGACAAATGGATATTCCTCTCAAAGGGTTTTACAAATTAATTTCATCTATGTCAACATCCTTTGATTGATTTTAAACCTATTTGAAGTTGATTTATTATGATACAAATCATCCATATTGTATTGAAGGCTTTGTGATATTTTTGACTGTGGATGAGTAATTTTTTTACGAGTCATGGTTTATGGATAATGTATTTACATTTTGTATTCTATTTTTAATACAAATGTTTATGATATGTTTAAACCATTTCATATGAGGAATTTATTTTGACTTTGTAAGTGATGAGTGGAATTCGTTATAGCTCCTTGATGCATCTACAGATCTCATGATACAAACTACTGTCTTGGCACAAGGCCATGTCAAAATCTTATTTCTAGTCATGGAACAAGGCCTTGACTATGTGGTTATGAAGTCTATCATGATGCACTCTATCATTATGAAAGGGGCTATTGATATTTCATGTGATTATTCGACTAGTATAATATAAATGTGATTAAGTAAATTGAATTATTTTATTTTATCATTTCCATATTATGTTGATGTTTATGATTAAAAAGATTTTATTTTAGTCTTATACATTTCCATAAATGTTTATGGTTATTTATAAAAGTTTCATCTATATTGTTATCCTTCATAAGAATTCGTGATCACCCCTTTCTATGTTTTATTTTTCCCTTGATGTGAAGAAGTATTTTATAGTTGACCGGTAGGTATAGGATAAGCGATATGAATGTATTCAAAAGGGGACAATGTTGTTGTTTTTTTGTCATTTTATAATTTGTAATGTAACATTAATGTATGTAATCTATTTTTCAAGACTACTAAAATGATCAATCTTTTGGGGAATGATTTCCTTGTATCATGCCAATGTTATGTAATAATGCACCGACTCTGGGTAAGTAGGGTCGGGGCGTTACAGTTGGTATCCGAGGAAGTTTAGAAATAACATTGGAAACTAAATTTTGAAAACCATTGATTAGAAAACAATACACTAACAAATACATTGAGGATTATTATAGATGAAATTCCGAGAATTTTGGTACTGTAGAGTTTTTTTTTGATATTTCCATGAAATACATTCACGTCTGGATACGTGTCGGTAGATGTGGGTCTCGCACAGATGTGCCTAGGGGTGAAACCCAAAAACACCGCTTTGAGCTAGACTCGAATGGGAACTGGAGCAGAACAATGGACCTTGATTCATTCATGGTTAGGACACTCCCAGGGGATATGCTTAGGATAATTCTCATTTCATTACAAACCACTATGACGGTTTTATGAGTATATAATTACTCAAATAAAACTTTTTTATGATTATGGATTATATACCTACTGTTCAATTTATGTTAACTTTTTTACAAGTTTGGAATTAAGAATTCACATTCATAATCTAACCTTTTGCATGCCAGTATTTAGAAATGTTGCCCAGTTGAGGAAATGTGACCTCCAACAATATGCATGATCCAATGTGTAAGAAAGATCATATCTTTCATGGTATTAAGTAAACACTTATAAAATAAATAGTCTCCCATGTATTATCATCATATCATGATATAGTATCATGTGTTAATATGATAAGTAAAGAATTTATTTGAGTCATTTGGATTTAAAGGGAATTGAGAGAAAAAAATATAGTAGAGTGAAATATGGATAAAGGGAATAAGGTAACGAAGTATTTTCACATATGTGATAACTACGGGAATAATGACCTTGGTAAATGATTGAAGGGAGTGGGATTTTGTTATAAGTGTGGTGAAAAAGGTCACCAAGTATGTTATTACATGGGTACGGAAATGCTTTCAAATGTACAATGCTTCATCTTCAAGGAGTTGGGACACTATGAGAATCAATTTCCATATCATCAGAGTATACTCCATATTCCGCTATTGGATAATAATCATGCTGTGATACCACTGAAGATGAAGAATAATGATTAAGAGTCCTTATGTTGTTATTAATGTATTGTGTCATTTGAGTATTGTATTAATGATGTACATGTTATAAAAATTATAGAGTATATAAGGATTGTATTGCAGTACTATTTCATTAAGGACTTGTGAATGGGTAGAACCAAGAAAGGTTACTCAATGGGAAGTTAATTTTTTTGGAAAATACATAATTGAAGGGACGAAAAAAGACATTAATATGGTCCTAATACTGAGTTATTTATTTTTTAATAAGTGGTTATTTATTTTGATAAATTATATTGGATATTATTTATATCTTTGGAACTGGTTAATGATTTTTATATTCCATCATTGTTGGAGTCTACATCAATTTTGGATAGAAGGAGTATATCTAGTATTATGTAAGTTATTAAGGAGAATGAATGTAATCAATTAGGTATTATGGAAATTTATGGTGTTACAGTGTTTTAAAAGAATAAATGATAAGGTATTCACATGTTATTATGTAGTAAAATGGATCTTCATTATGTTTACCTTCCTTATGAATTTTCAACTGTGAGTTTGGACAGATGTATTTTGTATAAGTCTAAAGGATGGAATCAATTATGTTTGAAATTTGATACTATTTATATGGTTAAATGATTTCTTGATATTATTTTTGTATTTTCATAAAAAAGTACAACCCAGAGGTCATGCAACAACCCATAGTGTCCAGCAAGGCCATGCTACTTGAACCCACAACTCAAGGCCAACAAGGGTGGATAACCTACCACTAGCATACGTGATGTCCTGGTTTGTATTATATAGTTTTTTAAATAGTCTGACAAATGAATTATAAATTAATTATTCTTGTAACCCTATACAATTATGATAAATAGAATATTTTGGAATTCTATTTTATTTTGGATTGAAAGATAATTTTGTGGTTGGAATTAGTTGAAGGATGAAACTCTTCTTCTAAAGTATATATAGATATATATATATATATATTCCTATAATTCTATAAATAAATTAATTCTTAAACTTTAGAGAAGGTATCATAAAACAAATAATGTGTTATCCTAATACCATGTATTTTTTTTGAACAGATGATATTTTACGTCATCTTAGATTGATGACATTGAGGACCTCAATTTTACACTTGTTTCTGATTGATTACCTCAATAACTCCCTATAAATATTTATGTTTTCCTCCAAATATATTTTTCTAATTTCAACAAATTTTATCCTAATCTAGATCATAATTTGGTGGTGACATTTTCAATTCCCTTTCCCTCTTATTAATATTAAATTTTATTAAATCAATTTCTAATATGAGTTTTCCACAAAGGTATTTTTCTATTTTTAACCTTTTCGAAAAACAATTTCAAGTTGGTAGGATGTGATGTATTGAAGGAGGGGAGAATTTAATACCCCAATTTACCATAGTATTATATCTTATTAATGTAATTCAATTGCTTGCGCTACATGCAACATCGAGTTCGAGCGCACCAAAACGTACTAAACTAACCGTTCATAAAGTGGTTAAGAGTAGTATTAACTGAAAGATTATTATTATATACTCTATATAATTTTATAATCCATATTATGTGTTTCCTAAAAATAATATAAGAACAAATTCATTTTTTTGGATAAAATAAGAATTTTTCAAAAAAATGCATTTTTACCACATTAAAGTGGAGAACCATTTTTAAAACCAATATTTTAAATTTTTATATATTCAATTTAATGAAATTAAATTTTTATTTAGAATTGGGACATAAATTTTTAGTTTAGATATATTTTTTGGTACTTTTCTGATAACTTTCATTTTTTGATGAATAGTTAAAAATTAATATGTTTTAATTGAAAACAAATTATTTAATCGAAATAATTTATAGTGATAAATATTGCATTTGAATGGTTTTTAAGTATAATTAGATTATATTTTTATCATTTAATACAATGTAGGTCATTATATGTAATTTCACATTAAAATTTGATATAAACCCTTGTCAATCTTTTCATTGTTTTTACTTTTTGAAAACCCAGTTTTTGGTTTTATCAACAGGAATTAAATTTAAATTAATAAATGAAACATTGATGTTTTGAATTTTGTAAAATATACTTAAATTTTTAATTTTTAATATCAATATTATAATATGGTGATTTTTTGTATTTTTTTCTATAACCTTTCTATTTTTGATTAATAGTGAAAATACTACGTTATTATATAAAACCAACCTTTTATTTAAATAATTATTAATTTTATTCAAATTTAATTTAAGTTAATATATATATATAATACTTATATAAGTATAATTTAAATAATTGGAATATGTTTATAATAAAATTAGATGTATAAACATTTACTGAACTTTTATGCTCTTACCCACCTTCTAGGCACGTTAGCAAATCTGAATAAAACAAAATTTTACCGCTTTTGTGAGTTGAATTTAAAAAATACAAGAGACTAGATATATATTAGTAAGTAAAATTTAGTTTAATAATATGAAAATAATTATTTATTAATAGTAACTTTTGACATTTATTTAACACAGTTACATTTAAATAGGATAATTAAGGGTAAAATTGATATTATAATTACCCTAACACATGTACTAATTCTATTGTATATGTGGAATTCTACCAAAAACAACCTTAGAAATAAAATATGATCCTATTTGTTCCACTTGGATTAGATTTGGGAATTTATTATTATCTTATTTAAAGAATAGTTAAAAGAGGTAAATTCAATGTTTAATAAATAAACCATTTCTAATATAGGTTTATACACAATATAAATTCAACTATAAATATTCATTAGAAATATAAAAAGATTCCATACTAAATGGTATTTTATTTATAATTTATAGACATTAAATAATTTAATTAATTAATGACACAATGATGATGCAGTAATTACCTTATTAATGAAATATTAATTTAATTGATACTATAAATATCCAAATAAATGTAAATTGAGACTTATGATGAATTCCACTAATTTTCAAGGTTAATATCACATGTTAGGTTCGGTTAAATAAATATTATTTGAAGTGATAAATTTTTAATGGATTCCTAAAACATATTGGCTGAGAGTTTTTCAACCCATAACCATCATAACGTTTAAATAATTTATTTTGTAGCCATTAGAAACCAAAAATTATTTTATTATAAAATAATATTTCAAGTTTTTCCTAAAGTGACCATCACATTTCTTATAAAATGTCACATCCCATTCTCTTAATTTTACACCTCCGAAGCCATTTTTTTCGGTCGAACCCTACCCAAATATCCTCCCACATATCCTCCCTTAATCCTAGAGGCCTTACATTTTTCATAAATCCAACCTAATGATCCATTTTTATCAAATCAAAAGGATGAACCCGAATAATAGGAAAATATTTCATCACCTCTATCAAGTTTATTTCTTCTTCCACTTGAATTTTCTTTGTTTTTTCTATTCTAAAATAATAACTCTATTATATTCTATATATTGTGAGGTTATTTTATATATGTTACAACCATATTCATTATTCAATGAGTCTTGCAAATCAAAAATTTGTCATACGTGCATACGTATGGCTTACTGTCTCCACATCGCGATGTAGTTTGTTATTTAAACACATCAATGTTAGGATGGGTATAATAATGAGTATAACTTATTTACATAATAAATATAACATGTAAATGATTTTGTATATATTATGTACCATCCAATTACATATGATTTCTCCATCAAAATAATGATATTTTCGGTTGTGCGTATGTACAGATTACCATCACCACGACGCGATGAGATTCATTTCCCTGTTCACCATTCAACGATGATTATAAAATATATATCATTAATAAATATATAATATATGAAATAATAATTATAATGGATATATATATATATATATTTAATTACAAGTATGTTGTTCACTTTGTTTCGTTCAATACGATATGAAAACGGAAACAACGTTTATGTGTACGTACGACTAACAATCTGCATAAACACTGTTTTAAATTTCATATATATTTCTATTATAAATATTTAAATTCTTAATATATATGATATATAAATCATGAATTATATTTTAGATGTATTTAAATCATGATCTATGTGATAATATCAAGAGTAACAAGTTAAAACACGTATGATATAGAAAGCGATTGTTACCTAAAATGATAATTTAAAATGGAAATTATTATTAAATGGGTAGTATAAAGACATAAATGAATCATATATGATATCATAAATATTAATATGCTTCTTGTATAATTTAATAACATACATTATTCTTTATATAGGAGGTTAAACGTACCCTCGACTAAATAAATGTGCAAGGTAAGGGTTAATTATACAATCTCTTTACACTCTATGGTTGTTTTTACGTAAGTATATTCTGGGACGTATTTATTATCCATTTCCATGTTTCATGAAAGTGTTTTAAAATAGATTATTTTGTGATAATTTTTTACTAAAACATCATTTTAAATGTATTAAATATTTATTCTTCTATATCATTCTCATTAATGGCCATGTTTTGAAAATGGTTTTTAAGGATTTATTTATATGGACATGAATGGTTTTAAAATATTAATGACATTAAAAAGATTCAATGTTTTATGGAATATTTTATTAAAAAGTTTCATTAAACGTATTCTATTCTAAATTGTGTGACATTTAAATGTTTCCATGAAAAAAAGGATATTTCTCTCAAAGAGTTTTACAAATAATTTTCATATATGCCAAATACCTTTGATGGATTTTAAACTTGTTTGATGTTGATTTATTATGATACAAATCATGCAAATTGTATTGAAGGTTTTGTGATATGTTTGACTGTGAATGTATTATTTTTATAATAGCCATGGTTTGTATATAAAGTATTGACATTTAATATTCTACTATTAGTATGAGTGATTATGTTATGTTTAACCCTTTTCATATAATGAATGCATCAGACTTAGTAAATGACGGGTGGAGCCCACTATAGCTCATCGATGCATCATTAGTTATCATGAGAAAAACTAGTGTCCTCGCACAAATCCTTAACAAAATATTATTTCTAGTCTTGGTACAAGGACTAGACTATGTGTTGATGAAGTCAGGCTTTATGCATTCTATTATTATGAAAGTGGCTATTGATATTGCATGTGATTATTTGGCTAGTAGAATATCCATGTGAATAAGTAAGTGAAATTATTTTATTTTATCATTTCCATAGAATGCATATGTTTATGATTAAAATTATTATGTTTTAGAATTATATATTTCAATAAATTTTTATGCTTATTTGTGAATGTTTCCACTATATTGTTGTCCCTTATGATCATTTGAGCTCACCCCTTTCTATGTTTTATTTTTTCCAGGATGTGAAGAAGTATTTTATTGTCGATCTGTAGGGATAAACTAAGGGATATGTATGCGTTCAAAAGGAGACAATATTCTTGTTGTTTTTAATTTTCTAATGTGTAATGTAACATTCATGTATGTAATCTATTTTCCAAGATTTCTAATCTAATCGGTCTTTCAGGACATGATTTCCTTGAATCGTGACAATGCTATGTAACAATGCACCGAGTATGGGTTACTGGGGTCGGTTCATTACCCCACCACTCTCCCATCACACACCCACTGTTTAATATGTTTTAAATCCCATCAATGACAAACCATTACGACCATTTATACTCAAATAATCACTAGAAAATTACCGACAGCTTTTTAAAACATGTTGGTTAAAAAAACAATACACACATATTCACCTCCAATATCAACTATGTAAAATGCTATAACTCTACATTACCATCTCCATAAAATTCCATTAATCTCACCATGGGCACTAGTATACTCCATCCCACCAATGGGGACTCTCTATCTCCCACATTCCCACAACTAGAACTCCAATTTATATTTCAATTTGTCATGGTTCTTTCTACCCTAGGTTTAGGAATCTAGTTTAATAAAATATGATATTTTGAGATGGTAATTGTTATTCTTCCCCTTTAATCACATTCACTCATGTCTTCTGAGCCATTGTAACATGTATGGTACATGTTAACTTTTCATATGGTTTTATGAAACAAAAAATTAAATGCACTATAAAAGAGATAGCACAAAAAGGTCAAGAGTTCATCGCATTGACTGGTGGCACTGCAGACTCGGCATCTGCTATCATTAAATATCGAAATCAATGCATAGATAAAGAGAGAACCCATGAAGGGGAAGCTCTCATTGAATTTATATGTGGAAATGCATACTCAGTTTCCACTTTCATAAAACAATATACTCAATGGAAATGTAAATAGAGAACCTATAATGGGGAAGTATTTATCATATCAGCATCAGGTAACCAATGATTAAAAATATTATATTTGTACTAATATTGTTTCAACTATAAGTTTGGGTTATAAAAACAATTCTACAAAATCATGGGTGAATTTTAGTAATGAAAAATATATTATTTCATCAAATGTGGATATATATAAAAGAAGGAATATTTGTTCCCTACAAAGAGTTCAAATGAATAATCATACAATCCAAAAACAATAGGATGTCAAAACTAACCAAATTCTATCAGAGAATAATAAATCAAGATTTTTGGTATAGTGTTGGTGTTTTTGGAGATTATGGAATAATTTCATTGATTGTGGGCATAATTTTTCAATTCATGATAACTATAAAAGGATAGTATTAAGGGGAGAAAATATGATGTGACGATAAATCCATCATAATTTATTCATAATTTTTAGATGAATAAGATTTTCTCTATCAAAAATATATTTGAGTTCCTTGACTACATCATTGATCATTTCAACCTAATTGGTAACAATTATAATGAGTGATGGATTGAAATAACCATGCACTATGAAAATGATGATATAATGATAAGCCCACAACATATGCAGAGGAAAATATCAAAAAAAGAAAATAATTGTTTGGGTTGTGAGTGGGAGAAGAGTTCTAAAAAAATTATGAATCAACATACACTTAAAAAGAATTATTATATGAATTTCACACCAAATAAAAGGTGATTAGATAATTGAAGAAGAGATCACCTAATAGTATTTTGAAAATAGGTTATAAACACAAATTCTATTGGAAGCAAGCTGATGTAGAAAATGAAATCATTAATAGAAAAAAATAAATATGTTGATTTGATTTTTGGAAAATAAAATGAAAAATTCAAATTTCATGATAGGTTTTTATAGAGGAATACCCTATGATTGTTGAATATTTGTGTGGAAGGAGAAAATGCTGAAAAATTCATAACATGGTTTCATAATAAAATATATCTAGTGAAGAACAGAGGACGAGCACTAGTGAATTCTAGTGTTAATAATTCTATTGTAAATAAGGATTATACATATAAGAAGTATGAGCATTTAGTAAATCATTGTTTAGTCAAATGTCCAGAGTAACTAGAAATGACTAAAAATTTAGAGTAAAAACAGAAGAATGAAAGTGTGTTTCTTGATAATTTAAAGAATCTTATTCCATCTATGATGATATCTGGAGAAATCAAGAGGTATGTGATTAATTTAAATGATAAAAATTTAATGATAAAGGATAAATTGTGATGGGTTTTAATGAATCTGGATCAGAATTGGAAAAACAATCTGGGTTGAGAGAAAAATCTCATCCCTATTTTTATTATTGAAAACCATTAATGATATACCATATTACCCTGAATATTTTGTGATTTTTCATTTTATATAGGGAATTGAATGTGAGGAATATATTTATGGGATGTCCTAAAGATATTATTTCTTTTAAAAAAATATGAATCATTCATAAGGCTATACACCATAGAGATCATTATTTCAACTGTTGATAAAATTATTCGTGAAAATCATTCTTGGAGAAATTAAATCATGATTAAGAAAATGGATGAAGATCATCCCTTTAGGGGGAGAAGTTTTTAACAGATACAAATTTTGATCAAAACCCGTGTAACATGAATCTATGAAATTATCATAAATGATTTATTTGATATTTTCAAATCCTATATATGGAATATTTTAATTAAAAATCATGTTCTCCTATTTCTTTAGGAATGAAAATTCTATATCAGAATGGGAGACAACCATTATTTGAAAATAAAGTGGATTATTGTTTCTAATAATTGATTTTTTTTTCAATAAAATTATTAAAATTAATTTTTGAGATTAATTTCATATTTATTGAACAAATTATAAAAGGAGGTTTTAGTATTTTCATCGTATTTAAAAATATTATTGACATCACATATGTCTAAATTGATCAACCTTGTTTTCTACACTGGTTTTTTCCATGTAGACATATAAATGATTAACTGATGACTTGTTTATTTAAGAAAAGTTATGTTATCCTCCCATGATAAACAATTTGGTATTCTTTGAAATGACATCTCTCATGAGATTATTAGATTAATAGAGAGAAGAATAAATTATCAATGGTTATAGAATTAGTTGAGTTTATAAATTATTTCCTATAGTTATCCTTGTATTTATTGTACGAGGGAGATGAAAGCATTGAATTTGATAGTGGAATGGGTATTGAAAACAAATCCAAAGTGGGATATTGAGGAACCCAACATGATTTATGTAATATTTGTTTTGAAATAGTTGTCAATGTTATTATTTAATATAAATTCAATATGACAATAATTGAAGGTTGTTTTTCTTAATATTAACTATAATTAAAAATTCATCATATATTGGAAAAGGGTGATTTGGTTTGATGATTTTCTTCTAATGAAGTAATATAAATGTGATGATTGTAGAGATTTTCTTAATGTCCCAAACATGTTCCTAATTTTATCAGGAGAATGCGAATTGTTTACCATAATTGGAGACCTTATGATAATAATTATCAATCATATGTATTTTTTAGAAAATATAAAAATGGGAACATATCATATTTTGATTATCCAAAATGATTAGTAATTGGATTATTGGTGAAGATAAATAAATAAAAAATATTAGTTATTTTTTATGAAGAATTCTTGTGTATTTTTGGAATTGAATTTTACTATGAATTTGGATTTATATGAATTTTTTTTATTTTTTCATGGTTTAAATGTAAAAAAGGTCATATATACTGTCCAAAAAATTGGAATGCCAACACTACTCCGGTGGGAAGTCAACCCCTAGACAACCATTATGGGAGGTTTGGGGAGGAGAATGGCTTGTGTACTCACAGGGAGGTGCACATGTAGAGGAATGAGAACAATGCACTATATTAGCTATGTTTTATGATGACTGATTGTGTATGGTTGGCATTTAAATCTGGTGATAATTTTGATTTATATGATATATTTGTTTTTTTCAGGGTTTAAATATAAAAAAGGTCCTATAGAATAGGGGAATACTGACACTACTTGGGTTGGAAGTCGACCCCAATCCATCAATTATGGGTGGTCCGAGGAAGATAGTGTCTAGTTTGCTCACATGTAGTACATTTAGAGGTAGTAGAAAAATGAAAATATATTAGTTATGTTTAATGAATAATCAATCTGTGTTGTTTGAATTGAATCTAAGAGTTAATTTCTCTTTTTATGAAATATTTTTTTTCATGGACTAAATTTTTAAAAAGGGTCTATAGTAATGGGGACTACTGACATTTTGTATGTGGGTATTAAACCCCTAGACAAACCATTATGGGTGGTCCGAGGAAGAGAGTGGAAAGTGTGCTCACATGGACCACATGTAGAAGAAGATGAACAAAGGAAAATATTATTTATGTTTTATGAAGAATAACTGTGTATTTTTTTCATTGAATATTATTTTGAATTTGTCATTATATTATTTTTTGCATACATTAAATGTGAAAAAAGATCTTATATAAAAGTGGATGATCGCACTACATTGGTGGATACTATGCTCGTAGGGGTACATGGAGAGGCAGATGATCCATTGAAAATATTATTTTAATTGTATAAAGAATTATTTTTTATTATTGGATTTGAATATTAATGTGAGTTAGTATTTATATTAAATATTTGTTTTTCATGGTTTAAATGTTAAAAAATTGACCATATGCCATCAATTATTTGGTTAGTCACCACTAGCTAGAAATTATTGGGATGTTGAACAACAGAGTGGATATTGTTCCCATAGGGAGTGAATTTATAAGTATAGTGACCATTGTGTGGGGGGAATAGAATAGGATGTGATTAAACAAGAGCATGGAATGTGATGGTTTTAGGAGGTAATATATGTTCTAGTAATAAATTCAGTGTAACATAGGATGTGCCATTTATTATAAATGAGAGGTGAAATAGGCTATAATTTCGATTTGGGAACACATTTTAGTGGGTTATTATATCTCTATAAAAACCTCAATCATGCAATATGTCTGTTTATAATCAAGACCATCTGATCATCCCAAACATTTGAAATATTTCACCCAACTATCTAATTGTTTAATAATTTTTTAAATTGTCACATGATATTATATTCACATAATCTTTTTCCCTGATCCAACCTAAGAGCACCTAATCACCGAGATCTCCATGCCTTGACATCTATTTTCTCCAACCATGCTTCTTAGTTTTATTTGAGCATTCTATTGAATCAAATATGATTTAAATCTCATGAAACCCAGTTTTCATGATAAAATAAAAACCACGCTGAATAAATGTATCTTATACGAATATATCATTTTTTTAACGACCCAAAGTTTCATTAATGGAAATCCCTCTTGATCTAATTAAATGTCTCTTTATGTTTATATAAAATGTCAAATTATTTGGTTTTATGTTAATAATTTTGACCGTTGCTAATAAAGCTGTTGAATAGTGATCACATTATTAGTATAAATATAGGACTTTAACAAATCCCAATTTAATCAGACAAAGGAAGCGATGGCCTAATCCAGTAGAATTGCCCCATATGAAGCCCATTTGTTGGAGCTCGGAAAAGAGGTGGCATCCTTGGGATTCACTCTTGACCATGCCCAAGCTGAGCTTCATCATGTCAAGCTCGATCGGGACCGTCTACGGGAAAAGTGGAAGTTGATAGAAATTACCACTCGATCGATGTTATCCGAGCCACCCCAAGAGTCTTTCACCATCGCACACCTTACCCAAAGGTCTTATGTAGCTGTTTTAAGGGGTTATGTAACAAATTTATAGTACTATGTTCATGTAATTTATTTTTTTTGTATATAATAATGTATATACTTTTTTGTCATTATTGATACATTGTAAATAATTTTTAAAGTACAAATAGTGTTTTTAATTATTATTTAATTATGAATTCTATTTTTTTAAAAAATTAAGGAATTTGGAATTAAATAATATTTTAATATAATATTATTATCATTATATTAATTTTTATTAAATATAAATGATCTTATAATTTTATGAAATCATTTATAATTTGTATTAAGGTTTGAAATACATTTCTATCAAAACCCTTGAATTTTCGATAAATGTCGGTTTTTTTAAAGTGAAAATTAACATATTTAGAAAATTATTTAGATAATATAAATGTTATTTCTGGAATCAGGATTTCGAAATTTTCCAATGGTTAATTTTTCATTATTTTCTAAGACAGTCAAATGTTTTGGTAAAAATTAAATACCATTTAAATATATAATGTGTTTTATGACAACATAATGACCCAATAGTGATGTAATAAAATACTATAATCTTTATTTTTGGCCAATATATGTTTTAAAATTCAAATAATGTGATTTTGGGTTTGTTTGACTTACTTTTCAAAGCATTAATGGACCCCTCAATTCTTAATAAACACCTTGTCTTTTTAAAATAATTTCCATGGGAGTGTGACTCACCTCCACATAAGAAACCTTATTATTTTAAGAATTTAGGACTTTGGCCTTATAAAATATTATTTTTCGCTTCCCTTTTCTAAAAACCATGGGAAAAAACCATGGGATGGTTTCTGGTTTGGATTAATTTAATGTAAGGGGACCCAAACCTAAATAATAAAGAATTACCTCACCATTCCTATATAGTCCCACCCTAGCTCCCACTTCCTCCTCACTCAAAGCCTATGGAGTTAATCCAAACTCTTCCATACTCTCTATAGTATCCTCCCAAGGTGACCCAAGCTCCCAAAAAGCCTCTCACAAGCCTCTCTCTAGCCTTTGGAAGCTCACTTCCAAGTAAGGGTTTTTCTTTCCATTCTCATTTTTGTCCAATTTTCATTAAGTTGTTTTCCTGTTAATTTCAATTATGAATGTTTGGGTATGGCTTTGCACCTCCCTAATACATATCTTTTTATGTTTGAATTATGGGAGACCCATTTCTCTCTCATTAAATTCCTCCCACGTACACCCCTTTCTCTCCCATCAACAATTTTTATGAATTCTTATGTCACACCGTTACGCTTCCGAAATCGCACAGATTTTCTAAGCCAATGTCATTGTGTAGTGAATACCATGACCATTTCTCCATCAAAGGTATTCACCTTTATGCACATTTACTTATTGATTATAACATTTCATGTATGAATTCCACATTCCTTTATCATGGAATAAATGGTTATGTTTTATGAATCCATGTTTTATTATCCATGTGGCACATTTATGCATGAAATTAAATGTTTATGAAGGGTTCTCCCTTATAGCGCTCCAATGCATTGGGTAAAGTATAGTATCATGATACTTCATGTGAAAACAATGTTGACTCATGCTAATTCAAGTGAAATGAGGGTTTACTCGTGCTTCATGTGCAATGAGTATTTTCTCATTCTCCATGTGCAATGAGTCTTGGCTCATGTTAATTCCATGTTAAGTGTTGTGGCCACATTTCCATGTTATGATTATCTTGCATTATCATGACATTATGTTCATGTTTCTCTTATGCTCTATTGATATTCCTATTGTCTAACATGTATTGTACTACTCATGTTATTCCATGTGTACTCCCTTACTGGGCTTTATAGCTCACCCTTTTCTTATGCTTGTCCTCATGTTATCTCATGCAATGCTAAGTACGAGGGAATGTAGTGGTCATGTAAAAGAAGTTTTCATTAAATATGTTGTATTTAATGTTTTATATTATTATTTAATGTTCCTAATCCCCAAATACACTAAACCTCTCAATCTTCTTGTTTTATTATGTGAAGTTTTATGTAATAAATCCTGGTTAACTTTGTAATAAAAGAAGGGTGGTCATATTTTTTATTTTTGGTGTTTATCCATAGTCTCAAAAAAGAGGCGGAATGCACATGTTTTTTTGGTGGTTTCCCTATAAATACTCATCATTTTCTGCATTTTTTGTATGAGTTTTATTACACATGAAATAGTATATTGAGAGAGAAACAGATCCATGGAAATTGTTATTATATATTAACAAAAAATTATAGTATAAGGTAGGAACATATAAATAGAATGTGACAAAATATGTTAAAAAAATTCATAAATAACAAATCAAACAACACATGGAAACTCCTCATCTCCCACATCATTCACCCGATTTCCAGTACGTGGTAACCTATGGTGAAGAATGTTGAAAATACATACCAGTAGAATATATTATAATAAAATAATAACTACCAATATACAAGAATAATTTTTTAAATAAGTTGGTTAAAAAATAACAACACACACATGCATATTTAAATTGGAATCACCTCTAATCCCACGATTGGTATACACCATCCCACCGTTGGGGACTCACTCCCTTGACCCCACTATCAGTGCACCAATTTATATAATAATTTTGCATGGTTCCATCCTCCCTAGGTTAAGGAATCTATTTTAAATTTATTTAATAGTTTTAGGTGGTAGTTTAGCTTCTTCCCCATTCAGCACATTCACCCATGGATTGTTCCCCATCCACCACTTTCACGCATGTCTTCTGTAGCATTGGAATATTTCTATGACTTTTTAAATCACATTTGGTTTTATGAAAGAGAAAACTCAATGCACAAATAAAGAAAGAAACCATAAATGGGAAGTGTTAATCGCTTTCAATTATATGGGATATCAGTTTTATTGCACTTCTGAGAGTATATTGTGGGAGAAACAGAGCCAAGGAAATCCTCTATTTCACATAAGTCATTGGTTCCCCACAGATACTGCTTGCGGTAAGGACAAGACTTCTCTCAGGATAATCCTATGTGACGAAGAAGATATGTTTCACATGAAATAAATAAGTATTTAACACTTTCCATGTAACTTTGTGATGATACTGGTTTTCACAAATCCATTGGATGGCGCTTTACATGCCTCACTAGTTTTCACGAAGTAGTATGAACTCATACCTATTTTTTTGAAAGAATAAAATTATAGTTCATGCTTTAATAATAAGTTTGTATATAGTGTGACTCACACACACACATTCTCCAAGACCTACCCACATTAACAACCAATACCCATTTGGGTTTGAGTACATGAATGTACATGTACAGTGAGTTGGAAGGATAAGTCCAAGAACTTAATATCATTATATCTTAAGGAAGAGTTCTTTTTGCTGGCATATTGTGAACAGTGCACATCATCATATTCATTCCCATGCACATGTTATGACTTAATATCTAAATAGATTAGATAAAAAAACACTGTGTATATGCATAAAAGGTGTCTCTACAATGAAACATAAAAGTGGATAGTGTGGTGTATTCAATGTGTGTGTGAAGATGGTGAGTAAGCTTATGAAAACGTGATTATATAATCATTTGAATAATCATAGGATGGAAGGATTTATTTTTAAAAAGATTATCATTTTGAAATATGAATTTATAAGAAATAATGCATGCATGAAAGTATTAAAGTGATTAAAGTGAGAATAATATTTCTGTTTATGAACTACCACTGTGTTTATTCAAAAAGATGTTTGATCGAATATGTGTTTTTGTGAATTTTTTAATATTCTATTCTCATCAACTTAGGATACCTATTGAAATAATCATGTTCCAATCTTGTGACCACGACAACTTCATACATCACTGATGTTATCAATAATTACAAATGTGTTTGCAGTATAGAGATGCTTCTGTACCTATAGATGTTGATTATTCTTCTATGGGTTTCTACCCCTTGATATAGGTTTCCATTGTGCTTTTATATTTTGAGTATTTTACCATGAATTTAATGTGAAATTCCATATTCTATTTCAGTACCAACATTGACCCACAAATTTGGATTTCTTGATATATTCTGTATATGATTGTTTCATCTTCTTCATTATTTTTTGTTCTCTTTGTGGGTAACTAGGTTAAAAACATTATTTCCCATCCACATTAGACATGGTGGTAGGTTTCTTATCATCTTTATTCATTCATACTTGTTCAGATTTTTCATTAAAACCTATATTGTTCATGATAATATGTTTAAAAACATTAGTAAAAGATTGTATGGATGGTTCTTAATTTTTCTCCGCTACATTTGACAGAGAATTGAAAGAAATCTGGTTCATCTAGTCACAAGTTGGATTTCATTCAACATTAAAATACTTCAATGAAAATTAAGTAGTAGAAGAAACTATATTCATATTTTCTGTAGTTTCAATATTTTTCTTCTCAATATTATACAACTGAGATACCAATTCTAGTCATTTAATATTTTCCAATGTTTTTTTATCTTCAATCAAAATCAAATTTTCTTCAAAGGCCTTCTTAATTCTTTAAAATTTATCATCATGTAGCATAATATTGCATTGAATTCACAATCCTTGATATTCTTGTATATTTCATACAATTGTAAACCATTGACATCAGTTCTATTTTTAAATTTCTATCCAATTGAATAAATCCTTTCTAATAGAGACATTTTGATCCAAAATTTCCCATAAACTTCTTTGAATCATTTTAAGGAACTTATTTCAATTTCCATCATTGTTTCTTTAATGGTTCCAACTAGTTTGTATAGATTTATACACTCAACAAATTATTTTGCAAGATATCCTCCAAAACATCATCATCTTCTAACTGGTTGATCTCTTCCTGCATAAATTTATAGATTCCACAAACACTGGATGATTATTCTTTAAGTATACCATTTAGAATAACTCTTCGTTTATCAATTGATAATTATTGATAATATATAGATTGATCATAATAACCACTTTTTCTATCATTTTAATATCAGGGAATGTTTTTATATGTACTAACACATACTTCATGGTCACTATAGGTAGGACGGTTATCCATCATCATTGTAAAAATGTGAGCCACATTCACATTACATTCCAAGACTGATATGACATCACTGTTAACAAAGAATTAGGAAATAGATACCTCCTCTTCATTAGATAATAAGGACTTCTTATTTAACATTCTATTGTAGTTATTTTTCATGTTCATCATGGTATTAGTAGATATAGACTTCTACTCAAAGGTAACCCAAAATTCGTATAAATTATACATCATTATTGAATCGAGGAAGAAACTCATGTCATAAAAATAGAAAATAATTTATTATTGAGAATCTAACAAAGGTGAAATTTTCATCGATACATGTGAAGGTACATGTTTTGGATATTAGTAACAATGAGTGGGGGTTGCATTTGTGTTAGAGAATTTTTAATCAAATTACACATTTTATCCCATTACCTTTTTGACCTATTATGATCTAAATTATTTTATTATATTTACCCCCATCACATGAAAGAATATAAAATCAGTAATGATAAGAACATGATGTTTTTATATATTTCACAATACAGTAAGAGTATCCAGTCCTTTGAATGCTCTGGAAATAATCTGAGCTACAAATCCACTTGAATGTAACCCATTAAATAATGTTACATCAAGTAGGAAATACCCATTCAGTTTCAATACACTATAGACAATTGATTGTACGTGTTTTATATATCATAGATGGATATTAAAAATAACATTTAATATTGCCTCCTATAGTGGATAAAGGTTTTTAACACCAAGAGATTCTTCCACCTATATATACCCATTGGATTTAAATGTTAACCTTTTTTTCATCCACACCCATCTCCTTCACTTAATTTCTTAATAGTATGCAAGTAACTCTTCTTAACTCTTCCCACTAGTAATCTAAAAGTTTTACAAAAATTTTCTTCTACGAGTAAAAATAATATAATTTTGTTGTGAACTGATCAACACGTAATTATTTCTGACCCAAATTATAATACCCTTATATGAATTTGGTCAAAAAAATAATTAATTATTCTTCTCTCTTATTCTTTACTGTAAAACCAAATGCAATGTGATCTATTCTTATTCTTGCAGGAATCAAAAGATTTTTTTGATTATTAACTCAATAAAGATCAACTCATCTTAACATCATCACAATTAAATTATTGTTCTTTGTTACAAAATATCAATAGTGAATGAAAAATCAGTTCTATCCTATTATTTATGGTGCATAAGATTTATTATTAATGAATTTCCCCATTACTTAAAAGATATTTCATGAATGAATAATATTTAAAAAACTCATATTCTTCTATTATTTAATTATTAACTGAATACATTCCTGGTTCATGTGCATTTCCCATCCCCATTTTTATATTTATTACTTTATTTAATTTTTTAGTTAAACTTTTATGCATTCAAGTTCTTATTCTTCAAATCATATGAAAACCTTCAAATAGTTTACTTATTGCTCGTATTTTATGTAATAACACCAAAATCTTCTTCCACCTCCCTTATTTTTCTCTCTCCATCTTCCTAAAACAACCATGTTTGGTTTTATTAACCAATGTTTATCTAATGTATGTGAATGCATACACTTGTTTTCATATAAAACCCCAAACAGTATGAGTTCCTCTTTTTACTCATACAAGTATGCACTTAGGTGAACACCATCTTATCTTTGTGTAAAAAATATTTGTAGGTTTGTTATTATTATTATATTCTGTATCAACTAGATACATGGTATCATAACATAATGGTTTATATATGGAAAAACAACATTAAAAATCATGATAGTAAACAAATCATGAACCATGTCTTGATCAGATATCTTTATAGAACTAGTTCTTCTACACAAATCATGCTAAGGGTGTTTACACATGAGTTTGATAATCATAGTATTTCTTCTTTGTGAAAATACAATACTTCAAAGAACCATCCTCCTTCATGAATCATGATGAGGGTGTAAAAACCTTTCTAATGTATGAATATTATTCTTCTTGATGAATCCCTAATGGTCCACATGACTCCCCTTATTCATGAGGCCTCAATGAATTTTGAATGTTTATTCCTCCCCACATAATAGAGTGCTTCAAAGAGGCTCTATTTTTTTGAAAACGAGAGTTCATGAAATAATACGAGTTACAACAGTACCTCTCAGACAAGGGTGATCTACTTTTATAGGAATGGGAACACATAATTTCCCCATATTCATATATTGATCTCTATGTCGTGTAAATAATCTCTTTAAATTTACAAATGACTCATCTTTTAATTCATCCAACATGCATAATGTTAAGCCGTATTTCATAGAGTTCTTCTATCATTTTTATCATACTTATTTTAGTGTTCATATCACAAGTATGTATTTGTAAACACATGAAGCTCATCGTCCCAAACACATGATGTTCATCCATGTAACTCAACTGCATGAATGGGACTCCTATAACTATGAATTTTGTTTGGTCAAGGATTATCATTAAAATTTATTTAAGTGAATATTTAAAATGATGTTTCATGATATTTTGATCATGTTCTTCCAATAATATATACCTAATAATAATCATGATGGATTCGTATTTGATCATGGGTGTCTTGGATGACTTCTTCGGTGAGATAGTGGTGTTGTCCAGGGAAGCAATGAAGAAGATTACATCAGGGGGTGATAAATCTGTGACTCATTTTGAATGAAAATTACATGGGTGGTCAGATGATAGGAATTTAAATGAGCATGGAGTGGGATATGAAGAACGACCCTTATTAATCCAATTATTTAAATAGGTGAATAGTACATAAAAACACATCCCACATCAAAACCTCTCCCAATTTCTCCACACTATATAAAACCAGTGATGTGGGTAGTGGCTCATAATTCTCCCCCCCCACTCTCCTTGAATTGTATCATACCGGTTATATGGCTACAGTCTTATCCCACTTCTTTGAGGGACATTTTCCCACACAATCTACACCTCTGGAGGGTACCCATTTCCTACACATGGATCTATATTCTACATGCATGCTTTCATGTATGGCTTTCTTAGGGCACATCAATCTAGTGTCCCCCATAATATCTCAGATGAGGCTGGAAGGTAATCTCATGCAACACTTAAAGAAAACCCAAAAAATATTTAATTATAAAACCATGTATATAATGGATTTAAATATGAAATACATGGATAACTCTACACATAGAACATCAGAATACAATTCCTCAATTCCTTTACATTATCTATTAGAATATAAATATATCTAACCATTTATTCATCTTTAAACTTTCATACACTAATTATATGTCATATATCTATTTCATTAAGACTAAAATATCAATGTTGTTCATGTAAAAACTTTCATGGTTCTCTTGAAACATTAAAATACTACATGAACATCAATTACTCATAGTTAATACTTTTTGTAATTTAAATTCCAATGAACATAAAATAATATTTCTTCTTTATTGTAAATTTTTTTCAATTACGACACATGTATTTTGAACATAGGATCAGTTCATCAAGATTTAAAATTAACAATAATGGATAATTTATCAAGAGTGAAATTCAATGCTATAAATCCATAACAATTCATCAAGACCGTCAAAATTTCTCATCAAATATTAATCCATCTAACCAGTTCTTCATGTTTAACCCAAAATGAACTAATAATATGGTGTGCTTATCCTTCGTGAAAACTACAATCTCAATTATCCTAAAGTTATAAATTTCATGGTTTCCATGCAACATTAAAATGTTGCATGAACTTAATTTACTCTTCTTATATACTATTGGGAATTTAAATTCAAAATAACATCAAATCATTATTTTTCATTGTTGTAAAAAATGTTTCAATTATGAAACATTTATTTTGAACATTGGATTTGTTCATAAATCATAGTAGTTAACAATAATGTATAATTTCTCAAGTTTGACATCAAATGTTATGAATCTATAAAAAATGTTCAATCCATTAAAAATTTATCATCAAATATAAATACATATGATAATTTTTTTCATCTTTAACCCTTCATTAACTACTTATATGTCATGGTTCTCCTTTATGAAAACTATAATCTCAATGTTCTTCAAGTTCACACTAGCTTGGTTCTCATGCAAAATTAAATAACTGCATTACCTTTAAATATGTGAATAGTATAACTAAAAACCCATCCCACATCAAAACCTCTCCCAGTTTCTCCATGATATATAAATTGAGTGTTGTGGGTAGAGGTCGAAAATTCTAGTCTCCCCTGCCTAGTACCCCAACATATCAGTTTTGTGGGTGCGCTTTGGGAACACTTCATTGCGGGCTATTGGCCCAAGCCATGCATACATCTTAGAATTCCCAAGGATTATACACGACAATACATGACACCTGTGACCTGGCCTCGCTGGCCACATTTTTGTATAGTCAACCCATTGTACCGCTTAATCTTTTTGTTGAGGCTATCTAGTCATTGTAGTAGGCTGACCATACTTTTTAAATAATCCCATAAAAACTACTTAATTAAAAAACCATGTCACTAATGGAATTCATTAGGAAATTCATGAACACCTCTTTACATAGAACTCTCGTATAAAATTATTTAATCACATCAAAATTCCACTTCAAATATAAATCCATAAAACTATTTCTTCATCATTAAACCTTCAAGAACTAATTATTTGGCATGGTTGTCCTTCAATAAATCTACAATATCAATATTCCTCAAGTTGACACATGTATGGATCTCATGCAAAATTAAAATACCACAGTACCATCAATTCCACTTCGTCTCTAATTTTTGGAATATAAATTCCCTATATCATCAAATAATCCATATTTATTATTGTAAACAATGTGTCTCTTATGAGACATGTATTTGGTCAGAGGAGAAGTTCATCAATCGTCAGAGAAAAAAACATGGATAATTTCTCAACCTTGAAATCAAATGATATGAATGCATAACAATTATTATGGGATCACTATGAGGGAATCCATAAAGTACTCTAGGAATCACTATGATGTAATCCAAAATAATTCTCCTAACAACACCATAAAAATCAAATTCTTCAAACCATTCACATGTATCTTTGAATTTCAAGACATGGGGATTTCTTCCCAGCTCCACTAACATTGGAAATTCTTCATCGTATTGACATAAATGTAATTTAAATATTTTATTGATCCTAATTTTAAACTAAAAAATATAATTTGACAACAAATACAATCCATACTCAAAGTGGGATATTCAATCTCCCCCTTTTATGTTGGAAATACCTTGAAATTCCTTTCTAATCGAAATTTTCAATATGTGGAACTATTATCTTCTCTACCCCCATTACATTTAAAACAGTCATTCCGCTTTCTATAACCCACATTAAAAATAAATACAAATTTCATAGGAAAATTATATCAGTACATACATAAGTAATTTTCCATGCATCATTTCACTCTTAGTCAGCATCAGTTGATCTCAATGTAGAAAATAAGAGGATTTGATTTAGAAAACAATGTTTCCCACTACCAACTAATCAGGATACCTTAATAAATGATAAATTATATAATTCTATTAAATCATATTTAAATTTAATTATAGGATGAAATTAGTAAATGTGAGATTAATATTTTTATGATTAATCAACCTCAAACTCTTGCACTCATTTTAACAAACATATCAAAACATTCTTGTTCAATAGGCAGGATAAGATACCCTTGGGGACTTCCACATTTCTTATAAAATTGATTAAATTAATTTCTTGTAGAGACTCGAGTTTTTGGCCCTGTCAGACTTTGGAATATTTCTACGAATAATTCCAGATCTAGGCGCGAAGACGGCGTGCGATTCCGAGGCCCGGTGTGTGAGGAATTAATTTTATAAAAATATTAAGTATTTTTATACTATGCACGTGGAGGGGGTGTGATATCTCCTAAACTGTAGCTCAGAATGGGAATCTGAGGGCACGGTTGCGTCCGGAACGTGCCGTTTACCCTAGGCGGGGTGTAAACTTTGTGGGCGCGGGCCTGCGGTGAGAAACGCCACCAGGGGCGTTTTCGTAAATAAGTAGCAACTTAGTGGGCGAGCGTCGGTTCGAATAACTTCTGAACGGAGTCTCGGATGGAAAATCTGAGACCGCTGTTGCGTTAAGAATGACGCATTTACCCTAGGGGTGACCTTACTTTTGTTCGCATCGGGCGTCGGGTCCGAGGCGAGTTTGGCGCCGGCGGGCGGCTGATATAAATATCAGCGCCCCCCCCCCCCCCCTTTTAATCGTTCTTCGTCGTTCTTCGCCGTTCTTCGCCGCCACTCCGCCGAATCGAGCAAACGGAGCGCCCACGAGCTCAGAATTCGACGGCGGACGTTCCAGGAGCGCGCAGCGGAAGCTCAGGAGCGCGGATCTGAGGCAGAACGTCGGCGTTTCGCCCGTGAGGTAGGTGGTTTGAGTTTTACAATCCCGGATCCCGTTTTTGTGTTGTTTGTCTTCAAATTTTGATATGGGTTGTATAGTTCGGGTCCCGAGCTTTCCGAATCTTTTTTCGGATCTGAATTTGGAGCACCGGGGTGCTCCCGGTGGCTCCCGGAAGTTTTCCGGCAAAAACCCGGTTTTCCGCCGGCGGCCATGGCAGAATCCGGCAACGGCGCAGCGGCGCGGCGGCGGTTTCTGGTGCGGCGGCGGCGGCGTGGCGGAGTCCGGCGGCGGCGCGGCGTAGTCCAGCGGCGGCGCGGTTGTTTACGGCGACCCTGCGGTGGTCCGGCCAGTTTGTTCTGGGGGTTCTTTAAACCCCCGTAACTCGCAAATCGTAACTCCGATTTACGAGCCGTTTGCGGCGACGCGCTCCTTGCGTCGAGATGGACCTTTTGAAATCACTTTGAGGATTTTATGGTTCGGGATCGTGGACCGGGAGTTAGAAACGTCGTATAAAATAATATTATTTTATTATTTTACGACTTCGTGCCGTTGTAACTTCTACCCGGAGCGTCCGTTTGACGTGCCGTCAGTGGCGTTGGGACCCTAATGGTATGAAAGACTTTTTGAGATGGTTTCCGGCTGTTGGGACTGCGAACCGGGTGCGGGCCCCACGAGGTCGGGTTTTGGCGTTTGCGGGGAAACGCAGCTTTTACACCAGGAGTCCGATTATGGCGGATGAATAGTCGATCCTGTGTGTTTTTCCGAGAGGATCGCAATGGCGTGATCTGTTCGATGAGTTTCGGAATCCAGGCGTGGGCCCCACCCGAGCCGGCCTTCGGTGAATAGTACCTTTTTCACCGGGTGTCCGTTTTGGGCGAGCGAGTAGTCGATTCCGCTTGTTATTCCGAGGGGATCGCCGTGGTGTGATCCACCCGATGGGTTTCGGGATCGTTGTGTGGGCCCCGCACGAGCTAGCTACGGTGAATAGTTTCGTTTTCACCGGTGCTCCGTTTCGGGCGAGTAAACAGCCTATCCTGCGTGTTTTTCCGCGTGGAACGCGATGGTGGCCTCGGTTTTGGATTCGGAGGTGCGCAGTGTGGCTTGGGGGCGAGTCACTCGGGTTAGCAACGTTTGGACCATTAGTGGTTGAGGGTTCTCCCTTGGTTCGTTCCTACGAGGGTTCGTGTGGTATCACAACCTTCGTATGGGTTTGTGATCCTCTTGATGGGATGTTTAAACTGTTAGAGTTGTGGTATCCCTCCGGTGGGCCCGGAGTGGATCCTCTAGCATCTTTACCCTAGATCGGGTTCTTAGTATCGCTGTGACCGCTTATTCACGGGCAGCGATCCCCTATCTAGTAGGTTAACCCCGTAGGGTTTGTGGCATCATCGGAAATATGATCCCCTACGCGGTGGGTCGTGCATAGTAGGGTTGTGGCATCGTCGGGTTTACGATCCCCTACTCAGCATGATGTTTATAGTAGGGTTGCAGTATCGTTGGTTATACGATCCCCTACTCAGCTCTTGGTGTCGGTAGGGTTTCGGTAACGTTGGTTATACGATCCCCTACTCAGCGCTTGGTGTCGGTAGGGTTGCGGTATCGTTGGTTATGCGATCCCCTACTCAGCGCGTGGTTTCGGTAGGGTTGTGGCATCGTCGGTTCGATCCCCTACATCGCGAGTTATACCAGATAGGGTTCCGGTATCGTCGTGACCATCTTTATATGGACGATGATCCTCTATCTGAGTGTGAAGCTTCTGTCGAGTGTAGATCGGGTTGTGGTATCCCCCAGCTGATCCTGGGTGTGATCCCCCATCTGTGAGAACTACGTATGCCAGATCGGGTCGTGGTATCCCCCAGCGGACCCTGGGAGTGATCCCCTATCTGTGAGCTACGTATACCGGAGTGGGTCTTGGTATCCCCCTAGCGGACCCTAGCGGCGATCCCCTCTCCGAGGAGTTTGGTGGTTATGTTGCTACAGTGAGGTTTCCTCAGAGATGCTATCCGACGAGCGTGGTCTCTCGGGTGAGCGTCGGTGATGTTTGCGAGTATCCCGATGGAGTGTATCTCTCGGATGAGTGTCATCTGGTATGACAGTGTTCGTGGTGTACTCTCCTGGTTGTGGACAGTTGCTCGTGATGAGGTCGGTACCTCTTGTGGCTTTGTGGCGTGAGCTGTGTATATCTGGATTGTTCAAGCTGTTTGTATGGGCATACACCTGAGCTAAGCTGAGCTGACTAGTTGTGTTTAGCCGAGGATGGTCACGAGATGGAGTTTCTCTCTCGTCTGGGTTCCCTCTGGCTGGGTTGAGCGGACTGTTGCCTTTCAGTTGCTTCCTTGGGTTTTGGGTTTTTGGGGTGCCTACTGAGTATGTTTATACTCACCCCTGCACGGGCTTTTCCCGCACATGTTTGTGTCTTGTGCAGACCTCAGGCCTTTTGACGGAGTCCTAGGAGGACCCGGAGCAGGCGGAGCTTAGTGAGCGAGTTGACTAAGGTGTTTATCGGAGCTGTGCCGAGGGAGCTTTCCGGCGGGTGTTTGTGGCAGCGTTCCCCTTCTTTATAGCAGGTTGGATGCGCTTTGTAGTTTTCTTTTGGTGGGCCCTGTTTTGCCCTTTGTACTTTCGTTGTTGCTCTCTGGTTGTGGGATAGTGTATGCATGCATTTACTTTCCAGTTTCTATATCTTTGCACTGTTGCATGGAGGTGTTTGTGGGTGCGTGTGTACAGGTACCTTAGGCTAATTCCTCCCATGTGTGTGATAGCCTACTCGGCGCTGGTCGCCAGCCCCTGGCCTATTGGAGGCGGGCTTGGGGAGTCGCAGCTCGAGCCCCGTTGGGTCGGGTCGTGACCGAGTGGTATCAGAGGAGGTTCCACCTTTGGGATCTCTGAGCGTAGCTGGTCTAGCTGTGAGCTTGTTTTGGGTTGCATAGCGGTAGTGTTAGGATGTTTCGAGTTCGACTTTCAGGCCAGGGACTCCAGTGTTGGTGCGGCGGCCGACGTATCCATACACCAGGACTCTGATAACCTGCCTTTTGACTCGGGACATTCGTACACTGGTCGCGGGGACATAATGGTGCATGCATCATATAGGACTGGGTTTTGGGTTTTCCTTGTCCTTCTTGAGTTAGCTCTCCAGATATACTCTTTGACTGTGGTGTGTCTTGAATGTATTTCAGGATGCCTCCACGACGACAGCCAGCGAGGGTTCCGCAGCAGGATTGTGCAGATGACCCGCCCCGTGTAGTGGCTGTGGAGCAGGGCGCAGGTTCTGAGGTTGCACCTCCAGGTGGTCTGTCAGTTGAGCCACCACCTGTTGAGTAGCTGGTTGTACCGGTGGGGCAGGATGAGGTTGCGTGCAGGCTGAGTGCACTGCACAAGTTCCAGAGGCAGTGACCTCTGAGGTTTCAGGGTGATCCAGACCCCGAGGCAGCTGATGACTGGCTTGAGGCAGTCACCCGAGTTTTCTGCCTAGTGAGGACACCTCCAGATCAGATGGTGATCCTAGCGGCGAGCCTTATGCATGGTTCTGCCGGGCGATGGTGGAGTTTGGTGACGCAGTCCCATGATGAGGAGACACTCACGTGGGCAGAGTTTGAGCGGCTCTTCAGGGAGAAGTTTTATCCGGTGACACTGAGGTCAGTGCGGATCCAGGAGCTTCTGCAGCTTCGTCAGGAGAGCATGGCTGTGTCGGAGTACTCAGCGAGGTTTACAGACCTGTCGCGCTACTCCCTGGATATGGTTCGAGACCCGTTATTTAGGGCTCGGACCTTCGAGCAGGGCTTACGTAGGGATATCCGAGGAGGTGTGGTTTCCTTGTGCCTGCCCACCTATGTTGGAGTGCTGGAGCGAGCGCTGGTGGTGGAGAGCTTTCTGGCCGAGCAGATCTTGCCTGTTAGTGCTGGGCACTCGAGAGCTGAGACTTCGTCGGTCGGATCGGCATCTGGTAGCCGACGTCAGACTCAGGGGGCTGGACGTGGCCGACGATACAGGAGGCGACCCCAGGATGGAGGATCTGAGCCTCAGGGCTCACAGGGCTCACAGGGCTCGTAGGCCAGTTTTGGTCAGCCGCAGGAGAGGCGGTTTTACGCTTGCGATGGTCGGGGACATCTTGATAGAGATTGTCCGACCCGACGTGCTGCTGGGAGGGAGCCGGTCCATGGGCCGCCTTGGCAGAGGCAGCGTCTCGAGCAAGGAGGTCCGCATGGCGGCGGACGTGGCGTCGGAGCTGGTACAGTGGGAGGCGGTGGTATACAGTACCAGTTGCCACCACCCCCACCCCCAGGTGGTCCACGCCAAGCTCAGGGATCTGGTGGTCGAGGGCGAGGACAGCTGCATGCCCTGGAGGCTGTTGACCCAGAGGCACCGCAGATGGATAGAGGTACGCCCTGTGTCTTTTCTACTTACTGCAGTAGTTTGTCAGACACTATTTAGCGGTACTCTTTCCTTTTGTTGCTTGCTCGAGTTTTGTTCAGGGCGTTGGTAAGACCCTGAGTGGTTGTTGTTGGGGAGCTCGCTGGTGTGTGAGACCCAGTTGAGAGTTCAGTCGCTTTCCTTGTGCTTGGGGCTTTTCGGGGACGAAAAGTTCTAAGGGGGGGAGGATGTAGCGACTCGGGTTTTTGGCCCTGTCAGACTTCGAAATATTTCTATGAATAATTCCAGATCTAGGCGTGAAGACGGCGTGCGATTCCGAGGCCCGGTGTGCCCGGAATTAATTTTATAAAAATATTAAGTATTTTTATACTATGCACGTGGCAGGGGTGTGATATCTCCTAAACGGTAGCTCAGAACGGGAATCTGAGGGCACGGTTGCGTCCGGAACGTGCCGTTTACCCTAGGCGGGGTGTAAACTTTGTGGGCGCGAGCCTGCGGTGAGAAACGCCACCAGGGGCGTTTCCGTAAATAAGTAGCAACTTAGTGGGTGAGCGTCGGTTCGAATAACTTCTGAACGGAGTCTCGGATGGAAAATCTGAGACCGCCGTTGCGTTCAGAACGACGCGTTTACCCAAGGGGTGACCTTACTTTTGTTCGCATCGGGCGTCGGGTCCGAGGCGAGTTTGGCGCCGGCGGGCGGCTGATATAAATATCAGCCCCCCCCCCCCTTTTAATCGTTCTTCTTCGTTCTTCGCCGTTCTTCGCCGCCACTCTGCCGAATCGAGCAAACGGAGCACCCACGAGCTCATAATTCGACGGCGGACGTTCCAGGAGCGCGCAGCGGAAGCTCGGGAGCACGGATCTGAGGCAGAACGTCGGCGTTTCGCCCGCGAGGTAGGTGGTTTGAGTTTTACAATCCCGGATCCCGTTTTTTGTGTTGTTTTTCTTCAAATTTTTATATGGGTTGTATAGTTTGGGTCCCGAGCTTTCCGAATCTTTTTTCGGATCTGAATTTGGAGCACCGGGGTGCTCCCGGTGGCTCCCGGAAGTTTTCCGGCGAAAACCCGGTTTTCCGGCGGCGGCCATGGCGGAATCCGGCGACGGCGCGACGGCGCGGCGCGGTTTCCGGTGGTGGCGGCGGTGGCACGGCGGAGTCCGGCAGCGGCGCGGCGGAGTCCGGCGGCGGCGCGGTTGTTTCCGGCGACCCTGCGGTGGTCCGACCAGTTTGTTCCGGGGGTTCTTTAAACCCCCGTAACTCGCAAACCGTAACTCCGATTTACGAGCCGTTTGCGGCGACGCGCTCCTTGCGTCGAGATGGACCTTTTGAAATCACTTTGAGGATTTTATGGTTCGGGATCGTGGCCCGTGAGTTAGAAACGTCGTATAATATAATATTATTTTATTATTTTACGACTTCGTGCCGTTGTAACTTCTACCCGGAGCGTCCGTTTGACGTGTCGTCAGTGGCGTTGGGACCCTGATGGTATGACGGACTTTTTGAGATGGTTTCCGGGTGTTGGGACTGCGAACGGGGTGCGGGCCCCACGAGGCCGGGTTTTGGCGTTTGCGGGGAAACGCAGCTTTTACACTAGGAGTCCGATTTTGGCAGATGAATAGTCGATCCTGTGTGTTTTTCCGAGAGGATCGCAATGGCGTGATCCGTTCAATGAGTTTCGGAATCCAGGCGTGGGCCCCACCCGAGCCGGCCTTCGGTGAATAGTACCTTTTTCACCGGGTGTCCGTTTTGGGCGAGCAAGTAGTCGATTCCGCTTGTTATTCCGAGGGGATCGCCGTGGTGTGATCCACCCGATGGGTTTCGGGATCGTTGTGTGGTCCCCGCACGAGCTAGCTACGGTGAATAGTTTCGTTTTCACCGGTGCTCCGTTTCGGGCGAGTAAACAGCCTATCCTGCGTGTTTTTCTGCGTGGAACGCGTTGGTGGCCTCGGTTTTGGCTTCGGAGGTGCGCAGTGTGGCTTGGGGCGAGTCGCTCGGGTTAGCAATGTTTGGACCAGCAGTGGTTGAGGGTTCTCCCTTGGTTCGTTCCTACGAGGTTTCGTGTGGTATCACAACCTTCGTATGGGTTTGTGATCCTCTCGGTGGGATGTTTAAACTGTTAGAGTTGTGGTATCCCTCCGGTGGGCCCGGAGTGGATCCTCTAGCATCTTTACCCTAGATCAGGTTCTTAGTATCGTTGTGACCGCTTATTCACGGGCAGCGATCCCCTATCTAGTAGGTTAACCCCGTAGGGTTTGTGGCATCATCGGAAATATGATCCCCTACGCGGTGGGTCGTGCATAGTAGGGTTGTGGCATCGTCGGGTTTACGATCCCCTACTCAGCATGATGTTTATAGTAGGGTTGCGGTATCGTTGGTTATACGATCCCCTACTCAGCTCTTGGTGTCGGTAGGGTTGCGGTATCGTTGGTTATACGATCCCCTACTCAGCGCTTGGTGTCGGTAGGGTTGCGGTATCGTTGGTTATGTGATCCCCTACTCAGCGCGTGGTTTCGGTAGGGTTGTGGCATCGTCGGTTCGATCCCCTACATCGCGAGTTATACCAGATAGGGTTCCAGTATCGCCGTGACCATCTTTATATGGACTATGATCCTCTATCTGAGTGTGAAGCTTCTGTCGAGTGCAGATCGGGTTGTGGTATCCCCCAGCGGATCCTGGGTGTGATCCCCCATCTGTGAGAACTATGTATGCCAGATCGGGTCGTGGTATCCCCCAGCGGACCCTGGGAGTGATCCCCTATCTGTGAGCTACGTATACCGGAGTGGGTCTTGGTATCCCCCCTAGCGGACCCTAGCGGCGATCCTCTCTCCGAGGAGTTTGGTGGTTATGTTGCTACAGTGAGGTTTCCTCAGAGATGCTATCCGACGAGCGTGGTCTCTCGGGTGAGCGTCGGTGATGTTTGCGAGTATCCCGATGGAGTGTATCTCTCGGATGAGTGTCATATGGTATGACAATGTTCGTGGTGTACTCTCTTGGTTGTGGACAGTTGCCGGTGATGAGGTCGGTACCTCTTGTGGCTTTGTGGCGTGAGTTGTGTATATCTGGATTGTTCAAGCTGTATGTATGGGCATACACCTGAGCTGAGTTGAGCTGACTAGTTGTGTTTAGCCGAGGATGGTCTTGAGATGGAGTTTCTCTCTCGTCTGGGTTCCCTCTGGCTGGGTTGAGCGGACTGTTGCCTTTCAGTTCCTCCCTTGGGTTTTGGGTTTTTGGGGTGCCTACTGAGTATGTTTATACTCACCCCTGCACGGGCTTTGCCTGCACATGTTTGTGTCTTGTGCAGACCTCAGGCCTTTTGACGGAGTCCTAGGAGGACCCGGAGCAGGCGGAGCTTAGTGAGCGAGTTGACTGGGGTGTTTATCGGAGCTGTGCCGAGGGAGCTTTCCGGCGGGTGTTTGTGGCAGCGTTCCCCTTCTTCAGAGCAGGTTGGACGCGCTTTGTAGTTTTCTTTTGATGGGCCCTGTTTTTCGCTTTGTACTTTCGCTGTTGCTCTCTGGTTGTGGGATAGTGTATGCATGCATTTACTTTCCAGTTTCTATATCTCTGCACTGTTGCATGGAGGTGTTTGTGGGTGCGTGTGTATAGGTACCTTAGGCTAATGCCTCCCATGTGTGTGATAGCCTACTCGGCACTGGTCGCCAGCCCCTGGCCTATTGGAGGCGGGCTTGGGGAGTCGCAGCTCGAGCCCCGTTGGGTCGGGTCGTGACATTTCTCCCCAGTTGTAAATTTTTTTTTATTTTTAAAAATAATTTATGATAGATTAATAGAGAAATAACTTTTAAAATCAAATGATCTTTATTCAACTTTTAGAATAATAATATTTGATATTAATTGAAATAATGATTTTGAAGCTTGTTCATTTGTGTT
This sequence comes from Viscum album, assembly GCA_963277665.1. Taxonomy (NCBI): domain Eukaryota; kingdom Viridiplantae; phylum Streptophyta; class Magnoliopsida; order Santalales; family Viscaceae; genus Viscum; species Viscum album. Next base: position 1,584,599,065 of record OY728151.1, on the reverse strand, counting down.
CCACTCAAGGGAAAGATTTATAATTATCATTACAATTGTTGATCTCATCAATATTGGTATTCATAAAAGTACAATATACATAATACATGAGAATGGGTATTTAACTTTTGATTGTACATATTGGAAAACTATCACAACTTCACCAAAGATATTAATCTAGAACATTTTTTCTTTAGAATACCAAGAAATAAGATCAAAACAAAGTGGGATATTCATTATCCTGGATAACCAAAAATATGAAATCACATTATTTAACTTCTTTAAATGATAATAATATATCATATTATTATATAAATATCAACTGAAAAATCATTCAGTGATGGAAACTTCTTCATCGTAGATATCAAGATTTGACATCACTTACTAATTCTCAGGTTATCGCCCTAAGAATGACCTTCACATTCAATTCAATGCATTTTAAGAACAAACACAATACTCAAATATTATGTTTATAAGTTGGATCCACTTCACATCATTAATATGAATAGTAAGTTTGATATTATCTTCTCAAACAAAATTTTCTATTTTCATAAGCCTTCATTCTCACACATCAGATACTTTTTTCTGATTTATATAGAGGAAATATAGATCTAATCATTTCCTATTATTCTTTTTGTGGTGAATTTTTCTTCTTAACTTCCTTCATCGATGAGACATTATTACACCTCTTTAGGACTGCTAATTATTCTGGTAGTATGTTTAAACAACCTTATTCAATGTGAACATATTTCTTGAATCTCTCAACCAGAACTTCTTCAACAAAAGTGTTGCATTTTTCTGAAAAACCATCCAGTAATTTATCTTCATCATGTGGAATATTTTCTTTCCCTTTTTCACTATAATTAGCCTTTTCATATACCATTTTTCAAATTATTTATAAATATTCAAGAAAGATAAATATCATGAAATTAGGAACACTGAGTGCAAGTTTTGTTCTTCCACATGGGTTCTTCTTTGTTTCATCCCTATTAATAATTATTTCGGATGAAATACCCCTCAACATATTTGATTTAGAATCCATGGTTTTATCTCCTTTTTTGGCACCTTCCTATAAGGATTTATATTCATAATATTTTTCAAATACCTTTCAAATGTTTCTTCTTCATTCCAAGTTATATTTTTTGATCTTTTTTTTATCATCTTCATATATATTTTGAGATTATCGTGTACCACCCTTGTGCCCACTAAAGTTTCATACATCACTAATGTTATAATGAATTCAAATTTTTTTGATGTATATATATGCATCTAGACCTATGGATTTTTCTTTTTATTATATGTATTTTTACCCCTTGAGATAGCTTTCCTTTTTTCTTTTACATTTTTTTTATTCTACCAACCATTTAATGTACAATGGAAAAATCTGTTTCAGCACCATCATTGACCCGTGATTCTTGATTTCCTGATATCTTTTGTATTATATTATTCGTTATTCTTCATTAAATTCTGCACTCTCTTTGGGGATATAATTTAAAAACCTTCTTTCCTATCCACTTTAGTCATGATGGTCGATCTCTTATAATCATTATTCATCAAAACATATTCAAATTATGTTTTTTACTTCCTTCACTATTCATGATAACATGTATAGAAATATTTTTACAAGAATGTTTGTATGGTATTTGATTCTTCTCAGCATCTTATGATAGATAATTGAAGGGATTCATGATATTATTATCAAATGTTGGAGGTAATTTAACATAATAATCCTCCAATTAACATTGATTACCAATAGCTTCTCTGTCATTATTTTATAATGTATCATTATGTGTCTTCTCAAGATTGGTCAACTGAGCTCCCAATTATAGAAATTTTATATTGTTGATGATTTTATGATATAAATTTATAATCATATTCTCTTCAAAATCCTTCTTAATCATTTCCATTTTTTATTCATGTATCATAACATTTTTCAAAATAGAAGTGTCATGCTCCTTGATCATCTTGGATATTTATTCCAATTGTAAACCATTAACATTAGTGATATTTATCAATATATCTTATAGTGAATGGATATTTTCTTCGAGTTTATATACTACTCCATCTATCTCTTCAACAAATGTTTTCCATTTTTAGGAACTTATTTCATGTTCATTCCTTGTTTCTTAAAAGTTTCCAGCCTATCATGAGAGCTTTAGACAATCAACAATTTATGTTTTCATGATATTCCCAAAAACATCAGCTTCTTCTTCTAGCCGGGCGATTTCTTCCAACATACAATTAAAGACTCCACAATAAACGGGTGATATTCTTTTATGAATACCATGAATAATAAATCTTAATCAATCTACATATATTTCTTGAGAAATATTAGATTGATCATCACCACCACTTGTACAATAATTTTTATCATCAAGAAATACTATAAATTTACTAACACATACCTCTTTATCACTATAGGTATGATGGTTATCCATATTTTTGTTGGAAACACGATCCACTTTCTCATTAGTATCCATGACTGATATGCCATTATTATCATCATGGCATAGAGAATTAGATGCTTCCACTTCATTAGATAAGATGGAATTATTATTAAACTTTATATTCTCTTTATTTTTCATGTTCTTCATGGTCATGGTAGATATAAACTTCTTCTCAGAGGTTTCTAAATATTAACCAAAAATAAACATCAATTTTTGAGTTAGGAAAGAAACTCATGTCATCAAAATATAGTAGATTTCACTGTATAGAATCTAATAGTGGTGAACCTTTATTCGATACTTATGAATGGACCAGTTTGGGATATGCCTAAAATTGATAAGGGGGTGAATCAATATTGGAGACTTTTAAATATAATCCCACATTTTATCCCTTTACCTCTTGAAACTATTAGGATATTTATTATCTTATTCTCTTGTAGACGACACATGTAAGAATATTAAAGTATTAAAGGAAATCACATGATATTTTTACAAGTCTAACTACATAATAAGAGTATATTGTTCTTCGCAGGGTTTGGAAATAATACATACCACACAACAACTAGAAATTAGTCCTTTAAATGGGTTTACAAAAAGTGGGAAATTACCATTCACCTGCAATGCACTATATTCAATTGATAGTGTGTGTTTTATAGAACATCGATACATAATTATATTGCCTATAATGATAGTCTCCTTTTGTAGATAATGTTTTTTAACAGAAAGAGATTCTTCCACCTATTGAGACCTGTTGGATTTCACAATTCTGCTTTGTTCTTACACAACCTTATTCTTCACCTTGTTACATGATTAAAAGCACAGAAGTAACTCTTCTTAATTATTTCCAACATCAATCTAAATGATTCACCGTATTCTTATTCTATTAGCCACAATAATATAAATGTTTTGTGAACTAATGAAAACAAAATTCATTCTAACCCCAATATGTGGTGAACCAGGTTCAAGCCATGATATCTAGAATTAATTCCTATGAATTGTGGTGTATATGATTCCCCTCCCATGAATTTAGAAAATTTCAATGATTTTTAATGGATTTTTAATGAATATGAACCTGAAACTAGTTTTTTATCAATTTATGAAAAATTACAATTGAAACATTGATGTTGATTTAAATTGAGAAAAATGATTTATTTGTAATTAATATTTTACTTAGACTACATGATTACTATTTGAACCTTCCATGCCAACCTGAAGTGAACTGAGCCTGGTTCGGGAGAGCTAGCATTAAATTCCATGTATCAATGTATTTGGGACTCACCTACCATTCTTTTTTCAATGATTTTAAATGTATTTTTAATGAATATGAACATGAAATTTTTTTAATCAAATTTAGGGAAATTAAAAATAAAACATTAAATTTTATATTAAATCATTAAAAAAATGAAGTATTTTTATTTGGAATTTTATTTAGAATTCATTATTTTTATTTAAACCATCCAAACCAATAATAGGAGAACTAAGATCGAGTCGGGATAGCTGGCATTAATTCCTATGAATAGAGGAATTCTAGACACCCATCACATGCCTTTAGCAATTATCCATAATTTTGAATCACTTTTTAATGAATATAAACATTATATTCAATATTTAATAAAATTATTGGGAATTAAAACATAAAAAATGATGTTGATTTAAATTTATTAAAAAATGATGCATTTTTATTATAGTTTTATTTATATGTAATTATTATTATTTGAATTTGTCAAGACAACATGTGAACAACTGAGATTGATTTGGGTGAGCCAGCACTAAATGTCGTGTATGGAGGAATTTGGGATGCCCCTTTAATGCCTTTATTTATTTTCAATGAATAAAAATGGATTTTTAATGAATATGAACATGAAATTATTTATCTTATCAAATTGTGGGAAATTTCCACTCATAGATTGAAGTTGATTTAAATTGATAAAAAAACAATGTATTCATATTTGGAATTTAATTTAGACTTCATGATTTCTATTTGAACTTGGAAGGCCTCCATGAGTTGAGCCGAGATAGAGCTGGGAGACCCAAAATTAAATCAATTGCATGGAGGAATCTTGGATTTCCTCTCATGCCTTTAGAAATTTACAATGGTTTTAAATTTATTTTTAAGGAATATGGATAATAAATTCTTTATTTTATAATGTTTTATGAAATTACAACTAAAACAATGAAGTCAATTTAAATTTATAAAAAAATATTTATTTTTATTTGGAATAATATTTAGACATCATGATTGTTATTTGAACCAACTAAGCCAAAATAAGGAGAACTGATCCTGATCTGAGAGATCTAGGATTAAATCCACTGCATGGAGGTTTTGGGGATACCCCTCCTATGTCTCTATCAATTTTCAATTATTTTAAATGTATTTTTAATGAATATGAACATGAAATTATTTTTTTAATAAATTTTTGGAAATAATAATGAATCATTGATGATGATTTAAATAGATAAAAAATGTTCTATTTTTATTTGGACTTTTATTTAGATTTCATGGTTATTATTTGAACCATCCAATAAAACATTCGGTGAATCAAGCTCGATCTGAGAGAGCCAACATTAAATCCGGTGAATCGAGGGGTTTTGGATGCCTCTCCCATGACTTTAATTTTTTTTATTAATTTTAAATTGGTTTATAATGAATATGATCATGAAATTATTTTCTTCAAACAATTGTGGTAAATTTCAACTGAAACATTGAAACTAATTTAAATTTATAAAATATAATATATTTTTATTTGGAATTTTATTTAAACTTCATGATTATTATTTGAACCGGATAAACCAACATGAGGTTACTTGTTCTAGATTAGGGAGATAAAGCATTAAATCTCATGAATAGAGGTTCTTGGGAAATTATTTGTTTTATCAAATTATAAGAAACAATAAAATTGAACTAGATTGAAATATATATATATTTAATTCATTGGTATATTATATTTATTAGAATTGTTGATTATTATTTTAATTGTCCAAGCTCAGAATAGTTGAAATTTTTTTCAGATGGGAGAGACATCCATCCATTGGTAAAGGAAGAAAAATGCTTGGTTGTGTGAGAAATATGTATATGTTTATATTGTTGTTTTAAGGTGTTACCGATATATATATTCATTAGGCCACAATCACGACTTGAATAATAAACCACAGTGTCCCCATTTTCCTTTTATATGTGGGAGAATATAATGGTTGCAATGTTCATTTTTAACTAGGATGAAATTTTCCATCATGACATTGGTCCCCCATGCCTCTGACACAATGAGTTGATTTCCTCCACTAATCGTAACTTCCCCTTGATAACTCCCGCTCAATTGAAATACTGGATATTTCCATCTATGCCTCCCTCAAAGAAAATCATCGAGTCATTGTCCACTTCTGAAGCACTTGGATTACATGTACCATCTTGGCTGGTTGATCTGATCCCCATAAATACATTTCTATATTAATCTAGCCACATAGAATCCTTGGTGAAGGAGAAACTTAATGAAGTGTGTTACTACACCACTTCACCATTGTCATACCGCTGAATCAATTCAACAAGCCATGTGGAACCACCACCATCCTATGCATGTGGAGGTATTGCCAAAAAAATTACCTTGGTTTGGAAATCAAAATAACAATAGGAAAAATCCATGATGGTGGGAGTAGTAGAACAAGATAGAATATAATATCTATTTCATTTTTGAAAATGGTTAAGCTGTATTAATAAAGATTAATGTTTTGGGTAGGAGGAAACAGTGAGAAGGGGACATTATATATTAACCAAATCCTAAAATGTAATATTCACTAATGTGACCTAACTCCATTTCTCCCCCATCCTGCTCCCACAATCCAATACGTAGTGAAATACTGAGAAGAAATACTAGTACGACCACCGATACTCCAACAATCCCTAGAAAAAAACTGTATATTTTTTAAAAAAATTGTGAAAATATAAAAATAGACACATATTTAGATTACACACAAATTCTTTATCAGTAAAGGTAAAACTATCTTGCTCAAATATTCCATATCCTTCCAATATCATTCATATCACAGAGGGAACTAGTATACTCCAAACCACTATTGGGACCTCAATCTCCCTACCCTACCTCTGGTGCTCCAATTTAAATTTTAATAGGGAATGATTGTATCTCCCTAGGTGCAGGAATATGATTTCATATAATTTGATAGTTGGGTTGATTGTTGAGCTTCTTCCCCCTTCACCACTTTCACTCATGGCATCTGCGAGATTGGAATAAGTATGGGACATGTTAACTCAGCATACGGTTTCATGAAACAATGGACTCAATGCACAGATATAGAGAGAACCAATAAAAGGAAGTTTTCATCTCATTGGTAAGTGTCACAACAGACTCAGGAGCCACATTCATGAAATTGTGGAATCAATGCATCGATAAAGAGAGAACCCATAAATTGGAAGTGTTCATCGCATTGATATGAAAAACAACACACTCACCATCATATTTCATGGATCAATAGAATAGATGAAAATATATAGAGAGAGACCATAAAGGGTAAGTGTTCGTCATATTAATAGTATGTTGAGTTATTTACAGGCCTCTCTGGTTTGAAAAAAGCACAAATAACTTGTTCCTGGTTTTCTAACAAGAAGAGATCTCTAGTGCATGTATTAAGTTGTATAAAGTATATGGTGTGATTCACACATAACTATGAATGAACATTTCCATGTATTAACAACAAATAACCATTCAAGTTTTCATACGATAAGTTATAAGTATAGTGAGTTGGAAAAAGATGTACACACACTAAATTTCATTATTTTAGAAGGTAGTGTTCATTTTATTAACATAATATTTGTAGTGTGTGTTTGTGTGTGGTTGAATATGAATTCATATACACTTGTTAGTTGATAAGATTTGATGATATTAGATAAAAAACATTGTGTATGTTCATAGAAGGTGTGTGTCCAAAGAAAAATAAAATTGGACAGTGTGGTCTACTCAATTTTAGTATAAATATGGTGATTAATCTCATGAATACGTGATTATAAAATCACTTAAATATTCAGGAAGAGAGTCTGAGTAATATGTAAAAAACTGAATGTTAAAGTATGCATGTATATGATATAATGCATGTGTGAAAGTGTTATGTTGATTAATGTGACGATAATATTGGTGTGTATGTTCAAGCATTGTGTTCTGGCACAAAAAAGGTGATAATAATATATATTGTAGTTAATTTTTATTGTATAAGGAATACATAAATATAATGGGGGTAATTACATGAATTAAATATATTCATGTGATGATGAGAATTACATGCATGAAGAAAACACTATATTGTTGTGTGTAATAATTTAGTTTTTATGAAGAAATATTTTTCAGTGAAGTAATGAAGAAGACCATTTTTACTTCTTTGATGTACCTTCTGTTGTTCATTGTGATATTTCAGTGAGTTGACATGGAGCTGATAACTCCAAGAATTTTAGTTGGTGTTAGATGTTAAAAAATATTTTATTTTACTAGTTTGAAGAGGGGGATTAGTTTTTCTGTTTGAGTGCCTACATTAAGTTAATTTGATCCTTCTCATTGTGTTATGTGTTTTAATTGTTGAACAATGGTTGGATGATAGACTAAAGAAAACTTGTTTTATGTCAATATAATTTGGGAAAATGTTCATACCTACCCACCATTGTTTTTTGGGTGATACCTGACCAACCCAATTTTAATTATTAATTGATTTCTAGTGTTGAATTTTTTTCTCGGATCATCCATGAAACATCAAGGATGTAGTCACCTATCTCAGGGGTGAACCCCATAAAAAATTGTGGGTTGTTCTGTGTTTACACTATTTCCTTCATGTAGTATAATTGTTCTTGTAAATAGGAAAGATCCATTCACTCCAACATGTGCATTGGTTCGAATTAAAAAGTGGTGAGGGGGAAGAAAATAAATATTACTAAAATTTTTGTACACTTATTCACTCCCCTCTTAGTGTACCTACAAGATCCAATGGACACTTCAATGAGTAATGATGAGAGTATCTAAGAAACTCATTTTTGTACTTTAAGATTTAGGACACTAGTCACCAATTAGAGAAAAAAATATGATCACATAAATTGGAATTATATAAAATGAGAACTCTTCTTTGTTTGATTCATGTAATGAAGTACATGTAATACTATTATTTCCAGTTTTCTAAGAATCCTAAAGATTCACATGTGACCAAACTAGATTAGAGAAAATATAAACCTTTTTAAATCTTTCTTGAGTAGTATGTAAAATATTTTAGTTTTATAAAATATCATCATATCCCTTAAATTTTATCATAACAACCTGCAAACATGGAAAATCAATGTTAGTTGTTGTCTACTCCTCATCAAATTGATCCAGAAAAACTTCTTGCTGCTCCTTTTATTTTTTATCATGTTTGAACTAAGAAAAATACATTGATACTTTAGTACCTTATGAACTCACCACATCCTCCTTTTTCATTTCTTATTCTTTCATGTTTTCAAATTTGAACCACTACTCATCGTGAAGTTCTATATCTTCCACTTTTATACCTTTCAAAGGTCTCCTACATCATCGTCCCTATCAGAACTCTCCACCTGAGTCGATTTAAGAACAAGGATTGTAGAATCCTCCAAGATTCCGTTTTTTCCTTTTATATGGCCAATGACAGAAACCAACAAAGTTCCAAGTTGGGGTGTTAGGCTGTTGACTGGTGGCAGACATGTTTTTTGTGGATTAGAAGGAGATTCTGATATCCATGCCTTCCTTCCAATGGAGAAAAAGGCCTCCCGAATAGAAAATATTGTTAACCATAAATAATCCTTTAAATACCACTTTTATTATGATAATATAAATGTTCTTATATTCCAATATGGTTTCATATATGAAAACAATACCATGGAAACTTTATTGATGTGACGTTGATGCATATGAACTGATCGTGGGTTTTCAAGCCCATTAAAATTCCAGAATCCACTTATAAGATTTCAAGAAGGGATCCATCTTTTATTACTCTCCATATTTTTTGTAATTTCTCAAAAACTAAATAATACTCCATTTGTCTTTTAGACCCACTATTTTCCACTAGGATTAAATTGCTTCCATAGTCCCCACTTTGTATTCTCTTCCACATTCAATGTTATTTCTAACTCGCCACTAAGGGGGAAATGGGATCCTCATTTAAATCCAAAAGTGGATAGTTTTATCCATGGTATAGGGGATGGGTATTGTCTATGGGGTCTAAGAATATTTGTTCTGGGATAAATGGGGTTAATTTTTATCAATATGATTATATTCCTTCTGAAAAAGAGAGGTCGATATCTCCCCAGATGGGAAGGTATCCCTACTATGATGAGAGCCCAAATGTTCTATGACACTATTATTGAATATATGTTCTAATTATAGATGATATAATTTATGTGACACATGTTATACAAGAAATAAGGTTTGTAGACAAATAGGAATTTGAGCCACTACTAAAAAATGAGCAAGGGAAGCGCTACATTATATCAGCGCTAAACAAAACCGCTGAAAAAGGGTAACATTTATCAGCGCTAAAAAAGCATTGATAAAGAATCCATTTATCAGTGCTAAATTGTTAGCGCTGATACATGAAGGAATTGTCAGTGATTTTTAGCACTTATAATGTGTATCATTATCAGCGCTAAAAAAATCACCGATAAAGGATACCTTTATCAACGCTAAAATTTATCGTAGATAAACACAGTCATTATCAGCACATTGTTAGCGCTGATAAAATAGTAGTCCATTTTTCTATAAAGTCAGTCACAATGTTCCCTCATTTCATCACGACCTAAAGCTCTTGTGGTACTATAATCTTACGAACCCCCTCCATTGCCTGCTGAGTTTCACGTTGCCAGACCTCCGCCACCCTTGAGTTTCTCATTTTTGTACCTCCGCCGCCTGCTGAACATCATGTTTCCGTACCTCCGCCACCCTCGAGCTTCGCTTTTCCAGAACTCCTCCACCCACTGAGCTTCGAGTTGCCGGACCTCCGCCTCCCGCGAGCTTCGCATTGCCAGTCTTATGTTGTCCGTTGAGCTTCACGTGCCGGACCTCTACCATCCTTCGAGCTTCACTTTTCACGGTCAAAAAAATCTATGAACCCCTTTGTATTGACTTGTCATATGATGAATGGTTTATTTGGACTAATTACATGATTTTCCCAAACAATTATCGAACCATGAACACCCCCCCCCAAACCACCAAAATTTCTCAAAATTCACTCAAAACGTCGTTACATAATCTCCAAATACAAGAGACCAAAACAAGGTTCTAGATATACCTAAAATAAGATAATGATTTGTTTAAGGAATTTTTTCAAAATCATTTTTTGATTTTGGGACATTACAAATGGTGATTGTGATGAATACTTTGCATTATGTTTGGTAGTTGGTACAAGGGAGACCATAGATTTGTGAGTAATCATAGGGGTTTTACTCTAGTTATCCTCGAGGTGATCAATTGAGTCTATTTTAGATGTCCCCAAAAGGCCCTGTTTATATTGATTGTTTGGTCACATAACCAGGAGCTGTTCTATGAGTGAGTCAATTTCCATTAGAACCTATAGGTTAGATATCATCCTATGATTCTCCAATTAAAATTATTTTCTATCCCATAACTATTTTAATGGATGATTTTGCGATTATGAGTTACTCCCATTTATTAACTTTATTATTTACTTTTTTTACAGATTATTTTTTATCTAACCTTTCTTATTTAGTTTTTCTTTTATCATTACTCCTTTAATCTAGGACGTTCTATTAGAAGTTTTATTTTACAGTAAATCAAAATGTGGAATCTTTGGGGAATTTTTGACATGGGTAGATTTTATTTAAAAGTGATTTCTTAATATGTGTGTTGTTAATTTTATAAAATTAGATTAAGTTAGGAAAACAAAATTCCTTGTGAATTTATTCATTTATAAAAAATTAAATATATATTTTAAAAAATGGTTGACCACAATGTTTTGTTTTCTTAATAGATGGAGTGCATCCGTGAGTGAGAAAAACTTTCTCTCATTGATGGATGTGTTGAAGTAGTTCAATGAGTGAGATGACCCAATGATATATAATTTTTCATTCTCTTGATATCCCATGATATTAAATGGAAATAAATCCTTATTTAGTTCTTCAACATTATGTAGTAAGTGATCGGCATCAGAAAGAGGGATCCCTCTCGGTTGAAGGGTAAATTCATTTCAAAGTTTTATATCATATAATAGGGACATGAACCATGTTTTTTAACATCATTCAATGATAACATTGGACACAAATTTTAATATCTTGTGATTAGTATTATGATAATGTATTTTATGGTTGAATATATTTTACCAAAATGTCACACGGTTTCATATCATGAAACTATAAAATATAGTGAGGGTGAGGTGAATTTTCCATCCATAGAGACCCTACACCATGTGAAATATGGGTAAAGGATGAAAAAGGTTTATGTTCATGATTCATGGTCCAAAGGGGGTGAGTCCTAGAAATTTTGGTGTGCCATGCAATAATAACGACCTGATGTGAGAAGGGGTGTGTGGCAGCTCAACACCACACGATACAACATATAACTATGATGTTGGATTTTTAGTTCAATTCCATATATGTACAACTAAAGGGATGGTTTATTCATATAAAATACCTCAGGAGAATCCTAGTTTTGGTGGAAATATTGATATTCTCATCATCACAGGCGATCAATGAGTTTACACTATCAGAGTTATGTTTATGAAAAATTTAAGGTCCTTCACACATGGATTCCATTTTCACTAGATTCCTCCTAGGTATAATTGATTCCCTTAGATCCAACACCATTTCACCATAATTTAAGGAATGAAGGACAACCTTTTTCATTAAGGACAACACCACTCCGTTCTGATGCATTTCTAGGTCATCAAATGCTTGAACCATATTTACTTTGAGGGGATCCCCCTTTATTCCTTCATGCTATCTATGTGACATTCTCTAGCAGTGCACTTGTATGGAATGATTCCCAGACCACCAAGCTTTCTAGCATTGCCACCCCTTCAAGAATTTCTATCCTTCTCCCTCAATGAGGTTATATACTTCTTCTTTGTAGTGGCCATGCACCTTCCTAGCAGTGTTTGTTCTGTCTCTATTGGCTCTATGCCTATCATCCAACTCCAAATACTTATTGATCTAGAGAGAAATCCCTCACCAGCCCCCATGTTTCATTAGCCATCCTTCCCCTTCCCTTTGGATCTTCATCTCCCACTCATATGAAGCTTACCAACTAGAAGGGATTATAAACACGTTCAAAATCAAGGGACCCCAATGAGAGATCATCCTCCCACTTCAATAAGGCCACTAGATCTAGATCAAATCCCAGAGCCATGTCCTACCCATAATTATTATATTCATATTTAAGCCTCATGGACATAGTGCGCATATTAAATCAGACATCCTCACTATATAAATCAAAAATCATAATTTCATTTTTTTTTCAAACAACACAAAAAACCCTATAATAATCATAAAATTTTCCTAGAAGATTATGTTGCATGGATTTCTACACTATGACCCCTCCAACAGACACAAATGGGAATTTTGGCACAATAAATATGTCGTTGAGACTGTTCAAGACTGCAATCAATTCATCACTACTAAGGTGTCCAATGGAGACACCTCATTCTTTATGACTTCTTTTTGGGATTCTATGACCCACTTCAAAGGGAATCTCTATAGAGTGAACAAAATAACTTCGATCCTGGACACTATACATTGTTTGTTAGGGGTGACTTTAATTTCATTTCCAAACTAAAAGAATGGAATGGTAGAATCCCATTCTAGAGGAACTCCATCATGGAGTTTGTTTAGTTCATGGTTGGGAAGGGCCTCATTGATCTCAGCTTCTCAGGTTATAGTTTCACTTGGTGCAACAACTTCTGGGGCCATCACCGCTTGTGGAGACTATTGGATAGGTGTCTAGACAACATGAAATCCACTAACTTGTTCTCCAATACCATGTTCTTCCATATTGCTTGAGGTATTTTGATTCACTCCTCCCTCTTTGATTCCATTTCTTCTTGGCCTGATCATCAAGAATGGTTTCACATCCACCAGTAGTGGGTTACCATCATAGGGTACCAGGACATGGTTTGTCAAATATGGAATGAAACCCTATAGGAGCATCAGGCCACCTTTAACCTCAGTGACCTGACCTCGAAACCCAATAGGTTCTTGTTCTCCCCTTCATCCTATGAACCTTCACAACCCGAGACTATTGTCGCATAAGGGCTTCTTCAGAGTATTCTAATAAATGGAATGATACCTTGGGTTTATTGGATTATTAACACTAGTTTGACATTTATGTGTGAAAATATACTTATTATATTTTCTTATTTTTTCTTACACACCCCCTCTTGAGTCGAGTAACCTGATTGAAATCCATATTGGTACATTAGTTCTGATGTAGACATGGTTTTTTTTTTGTGTTTCTAAATTGTGTATGTGTGGATATATGGGTATTTAGGCATGATGATATTGAATGTAGTGGTAGATACCAAGGAGTGGAATATGTATCATTCTTGATTATTATTGTGTTTTGTCTGGGGTGATTTGAGGAAACTATAATGAATCTAAAGTAATTATATTTAATGAAGATGAATAAATACCAATGGTTAGGATATATTAATCACTATTTTTATAAGGAAGTGATTCTCATATACTGTATTTGGAGGTCTAGTTTTGTGTACATGAACCATAAATAATAATATTTGAGATTCAAATAGGATGAAGATGAATAACGATTCAATGGATGGTAATTGTTTGACAACAGAATACGAGAACAGAGTGAAATAGTTCATCATGTATGCAAAGGATCACACAATGGATCCTTCTAAAATCGTTTTTCCTTTTTTACGTTGTTGTTATTCAAAACTACATACCCTAGAGGAGTTGGAAGAACAATTGATATGACATGGAACAGATTAGTGTTATAAATTTTGGATTAAACACGGAGAAAAAGAGAATGTTGCTACTGGATGGGATAAAACTGTGTTTTATGGATCATTAGGTATGAATAAAAATATGGATAATGAAGAAGACAATATGGAGGACGTGATTATAGATGTAAATGATGATGAAGATTGTATTGAGGAAATGACAGAGACAATTGAAGGTTAACTCCATGATTGCCCAAAATTGTTTGATAAGATAAAGAGTTGTGCAAGGATTCCATTGTATGATGGTTGAAATAAATATACAACATTGTCAGCTGTACTGAAGTTGTATAAATTGAAATCAGGAAACAGATAGAGTTATTTCAGTTTTATGGAACTAATTTATCTCATGAATGACATGCTCCTGGAAGATAATGAGCTCCCAAGCTGGACAAATGAAGCTAGAAGAAAGCTACGCTTGATGGGTATGATTTCTAAAAGAATACATGCCTGTCCGAAAGACTCATTATTGTTTCTCAAGGAGAAAGAATCACCCCAAAGTGTGGTGCTTCTCGATACAAGATAGATAAATCCAATCCTACGAATGTTTTATTGTACAGTCCAGTCATTACATGGTTTAGGAGTCTATATAGAAGTGAAGAAACTGCAAGACAATTATCGTGGCATGAAGATAGAAGAAGTAAAGATGAGAAATTACGCCATCTAGCTGACTCTACTCAATGGAAGAATATTTGATCATGAGTATCATGAATTTGGAAAAGAGATGAGAAAACTTCATCTTTCATTATCTAAAGATGGAGTGAATCCTTTTGGTTTTCAAACCAACACTCATAGTACATGTCATGTTATGTTGGTAAATTATATCTTTCCACTCTAGTAATGCATGAAGCAGAAATTCATCATGTTATATATGCTTATATTAGGAAAAAAACAACCAGGTAATGATATTGATGTTTATCAAGCTCCTTTGATCGATGATTTGAATTTATTGTGGGCTGCAGGTGTTATGTTGTATGATTCTTATAAAAGTGAATAATTCACATTGTTAATGATGTTGTATGGGACTATAAATGATTTCCCTTCTTATGTAAAATTTTTAGGCCATATAATTAAAGGATCTCAAGGTTGTCCCGTGTGGGAAGAAGATACATAATCAATTAGGGTCAAACATTCATCAAAATCTGTGTTTCTAGGACATCGTATATTTCTACCTCATCGGCATAAGTACCGATCATGGAAGACATCATTAAATGGAAGTTCAGAACAACGCGTAGCACCGTATCCACTAACAGGTGATAAGCTATTTGAGAAAGTAAAAGATATTAACACTGTTTTTGGTAATCCATTTTCGAAAAACCTTACAAAAATCAGTTGCAAAAAGAGATATGTTTTTTTTTGAATTACCATACTAGAATTGTTTGTACGTCAGACATTTTCTTGATGTGATGCATGTGGAAATAATGTATGTGACAGTGTTATCAGAACGTTTCTAAATGCCCCTAGAAAAACAAAATATGGAATTAAGGGAATTATGGACAAGGTTGACATGGGATTTCTAGAAGAGTTGGGTCTCGTGAAGGGTGAAAATCGAATATTTCTTCCTCCAGATTCTTATACTCTTTCTAGGGAGGAGAGATATCAGTTTTGAAACTTCTTGAATAATGTAAAGGATCCATAGGGGTATTCATCAAATATCAAGAACATTGTTTCAATGAATGATTTTATGTTAAGAGGTTTGAAATCACATGATCTATAGGTTTTGATGCAAGATCTAATTCATATATCTTTAGGTTTCATTTTTCCTAATAATGTTCTTCATACGTTAAACAAACATTGTTTCTTTTTCAAAGCTATATGTAGAAAAGTTTTACACCTGGTGGAATGTCCAGCTATGTAAAATGAGATTTTCATCAAATTATGTGTATTAGAAATTTTCATCCCACTAAAATTCTTTGATATGATGTTTCATTTGATGATTCACTTGGTGATAGAGATTTGACTTTGTGGTCTTGTGCACCATATATGGATATATCATGTTGAATGGTATATGATGATTTTTAAAGGGTATGTCAAAATTATAAGTCAGGCAGAGTGTTGTATAGTGGAGTGATATATTTTTGAGGAAGCCATTGAATATTGTACCGAATACCTATTTAATGTGGAAAGAATTGGTATCCCGAAATCTCTTCAAACTGGATGCATTGAGGGTGTGGTAATTTCTGGAAGTGAAGTTGTGACAATCAGAATTACAGATCGCGAGCACGCCCATCTTTATGATTTGCATAAAATTTGGGAGGTTCCTCAATATACTGAAACTCACAGAGAAATTATTAGGAAGTTGAATCCATCATGGGAAGAAAAATGGTTATCAAATACACATAATCACTAGTTTATATGGTGGTTTCAGGATTATATCATTAAGCAGTTGGATGAAAATATGAATTCAATTTCAGAATAACATTGATGGCTAGTCGCTAGACCAAGTGTGTAACTATTATCTTACAGTGGTTATGTAATTAATGGTTATACATCCTATATTGATGAAAATGATGATGAATGTTCCATGAAAAATACTAGAGTTACACCAGTGGATGAAACAATGCATGTTTCTAGTAGGAAGGATAGAAATCCAATTTATGCAAATATTTCATACTTTGGAATTATCAAACTAACATGGGAGTTGGATTATACGACATTCCAATTGCTTATTTTTCAATGAAAATGGGTTGATAACAACCATGCTGTTAATATCGATGAATAGGGATTTGTGAAAGTTGATTTTAGTAAATCATGGTACAAATATGAATAGTTTATAATGGCATAACTTGTGGTACATGTTATTTATGTTCCATATCCTGGAAACCGAAAGTGATCGATTGTTATGTTATCGTCCAAAACAACTGAAGGATCTGATGAAAATTTAGTTGAGGACCATCCTTGTAGTGGTACATCACAATCATTTCGGAGTGGTCCCAATGTAGATGATGTTCTGTATGATAGAGGAGACCACAATGAAGGGATTTTGGTAATCGATAGAGGTGCTGAATCCCTTCAATCATTGAATAAAATAAAGAGTGTTCAATAAACAGGTTATATTTTGGTTGTAGTATAGATCTTGTTATAACATGTTATTATCTTATCATTACTAAATTAATGTAATCTAAATTAATTATTCAACCACATTTTCATATAATGACTTCTCCACATTCTGGTGCTCCTAACCTTGAGGATTAACTAGTCTATCAAGGGGCTACTACTGCTGCTCCTGCTGCTGCTGCTGCTGCTGCTGTTGCGGCTCATGGTGCTCCTGCTGATCCTCCTGCTGTGGCTCCTGCTGCTCCTGCTACTCCTGCTGCCCCTGATGTTGCCCCTACTGTTGTGGCTCCTACTGCTCCTATTGGATAGGTCCAACAACCATCATCACATGCCATTGATACCATTCCATATGAACATATAAATGATGTTGGTATCGATGAAATGGTAGGGAATTAAGGATCGTCGTCGCATAAAACAGAGGTGTGTCGTAGTTTGACGGTGTTATCCATAGTTTTTATGTCCAAAATCTAATGCATCAAATTTGAAGTTTGATGGAATGCATGAGGCCAACATGTGAATCCAAACAAGGCTATGTTTAGAATCTACATTGGAGTTGTCACTCGACAACATGTGCCGATTGACATAGATTCATGGAACCACGTTGTGTTCGGGCTAAAGGTTGTGATCCGGGAAGAAATTACGGTATCATTATGAATTTATTTCTTTAATTTACCAGAATATAAAATAATGAATCAATGTCTTACTCTTCTCAATCTCTTACAGAGTACATTTATAGTTGTCGATTCACACAAGGATTATGTACTAAGGCCTATAGGAAGAATTCATCTAGGTTTTCACAATATTTTTACAAGATGTCACCTAAAATATTCCAAAGGTATAATTTACCTTCAACCACCAATTTTCAACGCTCACCTGATATCCCAAGAATCATGGGATTCATTTATTGGCTGTCATGGGGATGAGAAGTTTCATGTACATTGTGGGTGATAATACGTTGTTTGAGGATACTCGTATTCATCAATTTGATTGTCATTATTTCATTTATGAAACAGAATTACTATACTGAAAATAAGGAATGTGCATCAAAACAAAGATACCCCTATCGTAAAGAAAGGATGGCGTACGATTCATTATAAAATAAAATGGTACGTATTTTAAATTTATAGTAATATTGTTAGGTGCTAATAAACAACATCATAATTATATTACGATGTTTATATGTAGATTGATGCGTCTAAAACCAAATACACATCCATCCAACATCATGTTCTATGGAAGGAGGCACGTGTGAATAAGTAAGGGAAGGTTGTAGATGAGAACACAAAAAAATTGAGAGAAATATGTGTAAGTATGACACAGCGATAAAAAATTTTGTTTTAAATTGCTATTACATAAAAATAATTAGTTATTTTCCTATATCTGACAGTCACCGGAATCAGCTACTTCTGTAGAGGATACAAACCTATTAATGAAGGCTTTGAAGCAGCCAGAAAAATACAGTGGTGTTAGATGTGCGGTAATTGGGGTGACCCCCCATGTATATTTTGAGAAGATGAAAAAATCAGATGATACATATGAAAAATTGGAACAAATGAGAAAAAAAATAGAAACCCCTGAAGAATGATTGCAATGGTAGGGAGAGTTGCTAGAAACATTTATTTGTGGGAAGGAAAGACAAGACACAACTCAGGAGTAACCAGCCCGTGAACATCCCGCCCCACACCCACCAGCTTTGAGGCGAGCCATTACCCTCTAAGAACTGTCTTAGCCCTAGTAATCAATATTCTAATAATTGTTCCCATGAAATGTGAATTAGAAAAACAATAATATTTCTTCAGTACTGATCTTCTACAGGGTGATCATGATGGTGATTTATATTTTTCAAAACCCATCTATCACCTTGTAGCGAGGGCTACAGTGTTCAATATCCTAGATGCCACGCTTTATAATAGAACACTTACAAAAGATCATCTGAATGTGATGATTGCTGTAGCTCATGATCCAAATACAGAGCTACCTATTCCACCGTATGACGATGATATTCATATGGTCTAAAAGGCTATTGGGACATTCATTGCATGTCCATAACAACATGTAAGAGTAAATGCAGACAAAGAGGTATTTATTTCCTTTTATTCAAGAAAACCCATTAACAACTAATGTAAAAAGGGTCTAAACCAATGATTGTTGTTATAGATGGAGAAAGGGAAGGGGTGAAAAATGTCGGCTCAAAACCATCTGAAGGATCGACCAACCGATCCCAAGGATCTACTGAAAGAACAATAACACCACTTATTCTCTATCCACATTTACTAGCATTTATGACTCATTTGGATACGTTGCTAAAAGATGGTAATATTCATATAGTGGTTTTCGAAGAGAATATATATAGAGAGGAATGTCATGATTTTTTTTCTGCTGAAAATGTAAATGAAATCCTTGAAAACGGTTGGCTAGGCGTCACAGTTGTAAATGAATATATGAGGTATGTTTCCAAGAATTAATTTTCTAAAACTGATCTAATGAGAAAATTATGACTAAATGTATTTTCTATTGTTGACAGACGCATTTATGAAAAATAGTTGAACGAATTTTCCCATGTGCCATGATTTGGGCTCGTTTAACCTCATACCACATCAACACACCTAACAAAATTAGAGCCTACAATTGGGATGAAATAGTGAAAGACTTGCTGATAACATTTGAATGCAATATTACAGATGAAGGACTCTTCAAAATACCAACAATGCAGGGGTAAAACTCTAAAATTAAAGCATATAAATTATATTTTCATTTCATTTATTACTTATTACTTTTTGTGTATCTAGGAAACATTGGTTGCTAATTGAGGTGAATTGGGATACTCCAATGATTTATTTTCTAGATTCAACGCAATGATATCCATCAAACCGACCACACATGATGATGTTTGTAAATCTGTATGACACTACATCTTACATTTTAGGTCTAAAAATCAAGTAATATAATTTATATTAACATTTAATGAGGATTAAATTATGATAGGGCAATGTATCATTATCTTCCAAAAAAGTAATGAGGATAGGGGCTAATCATTAGGAGGCGGGAAAGTACTATGTCTTGACAAATATCTGGGTATATATAATAAAATTTCACTATCAAAAAACATTTCAACACAAGTTACTAATTCTTCTAATGATCAATTTTTTTGGAAGTGTCCAAAACAAACAAACGATATTTATTGCAGTTATTATGTTCGTAAATTTATGAAAGAGATTGTTTTTCATCAACAAACCAGCATCCCTAATGAGGTATTTTCAAAATTAACTATTAGTTAGTTTAATTTTTTTATTAATTATTGATTTTTTTATTTTATAGTAATAATATGATTTCTGAAAAGCCTCATAATGACAAGAAAATATAGATGTGCTCAGAAACGAGTGGGCCGCATACCTGATGGAAAATTGTACCCAAATAAAATGAATATATGACATGGGGACATGTACAATTGGTGGTATGTTTTTACAGGGGTTAAAGGGATCAAAAGATGACACATTGTTTAATGTAAATGTTTGTAGGAAAATTGTAATTTTTATTAAATTAAACATCCATTTTTCAGTGATTCATTTTCCCATTTTAACCGATGATATGCACCAACAACATGAAAGAATGCTGAACCACTCAAAGGGTCTCTCTTTTGATTAAAATGGACAAACTTTTATGTGAAAACAACAACTAACGTACTGAAATCAGAAAAAATCCATTCGTATTGTGTTGATCCTTTTGTAGAATATTCCAAGGGTCCTTTGTGATGTGTACGAGTCATCCCCGCCTCAATCAGAGGAACAGAGTGTACGCTATCTCTCAAAGGGTCTCTCTTTTGTTTAAAATGGACGCAATTTAAATTGAAATCAACAAATGATCTATGACAATCCAAACAAACACATTGGGATTGTCTAGGTATTTTATAAGAACGATCCACGGGTCCTTTGAGACATGTACGAGTCATCCCCGCCTCAATATGAGGCACGGTGTGGCCGATACAACTCAATGGATCTTTCTTTTTTTTAAATGGACAAAATTTTAAGTGAAAACAAAAACTGACCAACAAAAATCTAACCAAACACATTACGATTGTGTTGATCCTTTAGGAGAACGATCCAAGGGTACTTTGTGACGTGTATGAGTCATACCCGCCACAATCCGAGGCATGGTGTGGCCGATATCACTCAATGGGTCTCTCTTTGGTTTAAAATGGAAACAATTTTAAGTGGCAACAAAAACTGACCAACCGAAATCTGACCAAACGCATTCGGATTGTCTTGATCATTTATAATAAAGATCACGGGGTCCTTTGGGACGTGTAAGGGTCAAAACCACCTCAATATGAGGCACGGTGTGGCCGGTACCACTCAATGGGTCTCTCTTTTGTTTAAAATGGACACAATTTTATGTCAAAACAAAAACTACCCTACGGAAATCCAACCAAACACATTCAGATTGTGTTGTTTCTTTAGGAGAACAATACAAGGGTCCTTTTTGATGAGTACGAGTCATACCCGCCTCAATATGAGGCACGGTGTTGCCTCTATCACTTAAAGGGTCTCTCTTTTTGGTTTAAAAGTGACACAATTTTAAGTGAAAACAACTAAATAATAGAAATATGACCAAACACATTCAGATTGCCTTGATAATTTATTAGAAATATCCATGGGTTCTTTGTGGCATGTAAGAGCCACCCCGCCTCAATATGAGGCACGGTGTGGCCGGTATCACTCAAAGGGTCTCTATTTTGTTTAAAATGGACACAATTTTAAGTGAAAACAACAACTGACCTATAGAAATCTGACCAAAAGAATTAGGATTGTCTAGATCCTTTAGGAGAAAAATCCACCGGACCTTGGTGACGTGTATGAGTCATCCCCGCATCAATACGAGTCACGTTGTGGCCGGTACCACTCAAAGGGTCTCTCTTTTGTTTAAAATGGACTCAATTTTAAGTGAAAACAAAAATTGAACTACGGAAATCTGACCAAACGCATTCACATTGTGATGATATTTTGTGCGAACGATCCACGGGACTTTTGTGAAGTGTAAGAGTCAATCCCACTTCAATCCGAGGAACAGTGTGACCGCTATCACTCAAAGGGTCACTCTTTTGTTTTAAATTGACACAATTTTAATTGAAAACAATAACTGACCTATGAAAATCCAACCAATCGCATATGGATAGTCTTAATATTTTATAAGAACTATCCAAGGTTTCTTTGTGATGTGTACGAGTCATCCCCGCCTCAATTCTAGGCATGGTGTGGCCGGTACCACTCAAAGGGTCTCTCTTTTGTTTAAAATGGACAAAATTTTAAGTGAAACAACAACTAACCTACGGAAATCCAACCAAACACATTAATATTGTGATCTTAATTTAAGAGAACGATCCAAGGTTACATTGTGACATGTAAATGTCATCCCCACCTCAAAATGAAACACAGTGTCGCTGGTACCACTCAAAGGGTCTCTCTTTTCTTTAAAATGGACACAATTTTATGTGAAAACAACAAATGACCTACAGAATTCTGACCAAACACTTCAGTATTGTATTGATCCTATAGGAGAATGATCCACATGTTCTTTTTGATGTGTAAGAGTCATCCATACCTCAATATGAGGCACGGTGTGTCCGGTATCACTCCAAGGGTCACTCTTTGATTTAAAATGGACACAATTTTAAGTGAAAACAACAACTAACCTGCAGAAATATGACCAAATGCATTAGGATTGTATTGATACTTTAGGAGAATTATTCAGGAGTCATTTTTGACGTGTAAAAGTCATCCTTGCCTCAATATGAGTCATGGTTTGGTTTTTATCACTCAAGGGGTCTCTCTTTGCTTTAAAATGGACACAATTTTTAGTGAAAACAACAACTAACCTATGAAAATAAAACCAAAAAATTAGGATTGTGTTTATCATTTATAACAATGATACATGGGTAATATATGACATGTATGAGTCATCCTATCCTCAATCTGAGGCACGGTGTGTCTGGTACCACTCAAAGGTTCTCTATTTTGTTTAAAATGGACACAATTTTAAGTGAAAACAAGAACTGACCTACAGAAATCCAACCAAACCCATTCATATTATGTTGATTTATTATGAGAACAATACATGGGTCCTTTTGGACATGTAAAAGTCATCCCTTCCTCAATCTGAGGCACAGTGTGGCCGATAGCACTCAAAGGGTCTCCCTTTTGATTAAAATGGACACAATTTTAATTGAAAACAACAATTGACCTATGAAAATATGACCAAACGCATTCGTATTGCCTTGATATTTTTTTATAATTATACAAGGGTCCTTCGGGACGTGTAATATCCATCACCGCCTCAATATGAGTCATGGTGTGGCCTGTATCACTCAAAGGGTCTCTATTATGTTTAAAATCGACACAATTTTTAGTGAAAACAACAACTTACCTATGGAAATCCATCCAAATGCCATTGGATTGTTTTTATCTTATAGTATAATGATCCACGGGTCCTTGGTGACATTTATGAGTCTTTCCCTCCTCAATCTGAGTCAAGGTGTGGATGATACTACTCAAAGGGTCTCTCTTTTGTTTAAAATGGACACAATTTTCTGTGAAAACAACAACTGACCTACGGAAATCTAACCAAATGCATTCGTATTGTGTTGATACCATAGGAGAACGATACAAGAGTCCTTTATGAAATGTAAAAGTCAACCACGCCCCAATACAAGGCACGGTGTGACCGATATCACTCAAAGGGTCTCTCTTTTGTTTAAAATGGAAACAATTTTAATTGAAAACAACAACTAACCTATTAAAATCTAACAGAACGCATTCATATTTCCATTATATTTTTATTATAAAGATCTAATATTCCTTGGTGTCATGTATGAGCTAACCTCGCCTCAATCCGAGGCACGGTGTGGCTCATATCACTCAAAGGGTCTCTCTTTTGATAAAAATATACCCAATTTTAAGTGAAAACAAAAACTGACCTAAGAAAATCAGAACAAACGCATTATGATTGTGTTGATCGTTTAGGAGAATGATCTATGGGTCATTGGAGTCGTTTAAAAGTCAACCCTGCTTCAATATGAGTCACGGTGTGTCCGGTATCACTGTAATGGACTCTATTTTGTTTAAAGTGGACACAATTTTAAGTGAAAACAACAACTGACCTATGTAAATCAGAACAAACGAATTCGGAGTGTGATGATCCTTTTGGATAATGATCCACGAGTCCATTTTGATGTGTATGAGTTATCCCCTTCTCCATCCGAGGCACATTGTGACCGCTATCACTCAAAGGGTCTCTTTTTTGTTTAAAATGGTCACAATTTTAATTGAAAACAACAACTGACCACTGAAAATCTGACCAAACGCATTAGGATTGTCTTGATCTTTTAAAAGAAAGATCCAAGGGTACTTTTTGATGTGTAATAGTCATCCCCGTCACATTCTGAAAAACAGTGTGGCTGGTACCACTCAAAGGGTATCGCTTTTGTTTAAAATGGGAACAATTTTAAGTGAAAACAACAACTGCCCTATGGAAATCCAACCAAACTCATTCAGATTGTATTGATCCTTTAGGAGAAAGATCCAAGGGTCCTTTGTGACATGTACAAGTCATCCCCTCCTCAATCTGAGGCATGTTGTAGCCGATACAACTCAAAGGGTCTCTCTTTTGTTTAAAATGGACACAATATTAAGTGAAAACAACTACTGACCAACGAAAATCTGTCCAAACATATTCGGATTGTATTGATCTTTTAGGAGAACAATACAAGGGTCCTTTATGACATGTACGAGCCATCCCCACCTCAATCTGAGGCACAGTGTGGCCGGTATCACTCAAAGGGCCTCTCTTTGGTTTAAAATGGAAAAATTTTAAGTGAAAACAACAACTGACCTACGGAAATGAGACCAAACACATTCATATTGTGTTTATCTTTTATAAGAACGATCCATGGGTCCTTTGTGATGTGAACGAGTCAACCCCACCAACCCCCTAGACTGCCCCAACCCATGGACACCAACCCACCCCTGGAAACCACCCACCTCTCTAGACACCCCCACCCCTGTAAAGCCCCCCCGACCCCCTGAACACCAGCAAACCCCCCCCCCCCCCGACACCCCCATCCCCCCGAACACCGCCTACCCCCTTTGAACAGCAACCCCAAACCCTTGAACATCCCCCAACCACTTAAATTCTTAATTGAATTCATTAGGTACTTAGTTAACTTATGAATTATGTGTTAATGGTGTACGAGTATACTTTTTGTATGGGTATACTTGGTCTTATTATTGTATGATTTATGTGTTAATTTTTAATGGGTATACATTCTCTAAGTAGCTTATTGAGATGCTGAATTTTTTTGCAGTTTTCGGGTGTGCTGCTGTAGATTTTTTTGAAGCAGCAGACAGGGAATTTATCATCACTATTTTAGTGTAGATAAATGGAGCATTTATCAGTGCTAAAAAAGCACTGATAAACTATACCATTATCAATGCTATTGAAGCACTGATAAAGGATCAGTTTATCAGAACTAAATGAGGGATGATAAAACATGAATTTATCAGCGCTCTATTAGCGCTGATGAAGGGTCGTTTTATCAACTCTGTTTTAGCGCTGATAAAGTACCCCATTATCATCACTCAGTAAGTTATGATAAAGGGTACCCCCATTATCAGCAGCGAGCTTTACAACACTTTTTGAGCACTGATAATGCACATTTTGATGGTTGATAAAGACCATTTTTGTAGTAGTGATGACATTTCTCATTATGTAGATCTCAAATTGAACGTCGATCATGGGAAAAGGAAATGTTGGGAATGACCCATCACATGCTTCTACTCCACCCAGAACCAAAATAATAGAGGAAGTGATCACCTCAGATGCGTAGGTATGTAGGATTTATTTGTTTCTAAGATCGTCTAATGTGACCCCATAGCTCTGTTTTTCACCCACATATGGTCTGTGGTGGTCCATTTTATATATAGAGACATGAGGTTCCCCTATCATGATAACATTTTTAGGTCTTATTATGATATTTCATCAAATGATTTGTCAATTTTATCTCCATCCTCCTATTTTTTGGCTTCAATAGTAAATAAACTTCCCAGTTTTTTGGTGAAAATTCGTGGTCCATTCTACTACAAAATATTTCCATCATTGTATTTGGACATTCTGGTGTAGCATTTCTCCAAATTCTCCCTGAAATCACAAAAGAAGAAAAAAACTAGAAACTAAATAAAAATCAAATGATATCCATTTTTTTAATCCCTCCATCAATAGGAAAATACTTTGCATGATGGGCCACACAATATTAACCGAAAATCTCAAACAAATCGTAGGTCCCAAATGAATGAGGTCCGACTGATCTGATTCCATGAATTGACCAATTTTTCCATGAATATCCCACATAGTGGGTTCAATTCTCCCAAAGAAATGGATTGGTATGAGGTGCTTCTAGAAAGGAGCTTTATAAATTTTATCATTTTTTATATCACTCCTACTAATCATATGTTGCATCAAAAGGATTTTCTTATTGAACGAAGAAGGAATCCATTTTTTAATATTATGGTTATCATTATCATTGAAAAAATAAAAGATCAGGTGGTTTCCCCTAACTCTTATAGTGGATAATCCTTTATCTAAATTCCATATGTTCTCCAATGTATTTTTAGGTTGCTGATACTGAATCATCCGTTGGCGATGAGTTTTCAGATCATATGGAGGGACAACCGATATAGTAGGATTGAATCCCCAATCTTCTTCAAATAATCCACTGTTTTCTCTTTATATATAAATGAATGTATTTTCAATGGTTCATAAGATCACCATTCATCTCATTGTAACTGGTTGATAGGGGAAGTAGCATCAACTGAGAGAAATAAGAACAAATGATCAAATTCCATGATTGAGACCAACGTCGACCAAGATACCTTTGATCTAGGAATACCTAGAAACCAAAAACCCATAGAGAACACAATAAATTCTCTCAAACAAAGGTGAGACCAAATAATGGATTATAATGCTTATATATATACATACACACATTATATAAATTGGATAAAAAAATTATTTATGAATTATGAATATAATATATATTACAAATACATGTTTTAAATAAAAGTTGTGAGATGCATTATGTAAATACATAAAAAAATAATATAAATTAATATATTATATAAATAATATAAACACATATATATAGTTATTTAATAAAATATCTTCATATAAATGTGTGTTTGTGTATTTATATCTATAAAATTGTTTGTGTGTGCATTTTTATGGAAAATATAAATGTATTTAAAAATATATGTGTGAACATAAGTATCTATGTATTTATGTTTGTATGTATGTATAATGAAATCAATATAAGACAAGAAAAAATTACAAAGTAAGTGGTCTAGGAATTAGTCGGTTTCATAGTTTCAAAAAAACCTCTCTCTCTATCTCTTTTAATAATATGGTGATTTTACAAATATTATTTTTTTTATTTTTATAATGGGTTTAAGTCGCTACTAAATTCATACCATTTGAATGATTATATATAATCATTTATAATAATAGTTGACAACCTTGTTTTCGGGGGATTTCTATAACTAACTGAAACATATTAATCATGTGTTATAACCAAAAAAATGACAAAAAAACCATTAGATGCACCATTTTTTACAGTGAGATTCCTAGACTTTTTAATGCTCAAAATTTATATATTTTTGTTGAAAAATAAAAAAATTAAATTTGAAAAAATAATTTTTGTTTGATGAAAAAGGAAAATTAATAATTATAATTTTCTGATTTATAATTATAAAAAGATAATTTAATATCATTAAACTATAAATTTTATACATAACAGACCAAAAATACCTTGAAAATTATATGTTTTATACATACCTAGCCAAAAATCCATCTTAGAAGATCCAAAATGAGGGTAGATGCACCCCTTCCTCAATTTAAAACACCTCTAACTACATATTTTTAATCACATTGCTTCAATAACTATCATACAAAAAACAATTTGAACTTTCTAAAAACATAAAAAGATAATAGATAGAGTTTACCATATAGAAAATATAATATTGCAGCCCAGAACTAAACATATAAATATTTACATTTAAAATTATCATTATAAACATTACATTATGTGAACCAGTAAAATATTCTGATATACATAAAAATAAAAAATAAAATTTTGAAATAATTCTTGTGGGAAACAATTCCCCAATCTACTAGAATAGCGGGTGAGGGATATTATTAATGGTTGATCACCTAAATATAAATCCCCTTACATTTCTATTTTCATACAAGGTGCTTTATGATAATGAAAAATATTCATATAGTTTGTTTAGATAGTGATATATGATAAAGAGACTTCTTTAAAATTCATTTCAAGAAGGTGCTTTTGGATAAAGTGTCTTCTTAAAAAATATTTTTAAGAAGTTGTTATGACATAATGCACCCACCCTTAATTGGATTAATTTTTTTAAGCTGAACTCTTTCATAATTTCTTTGTATATTTTTCATTATTATTATACAGTTCATTAATATATATATTTGAATATATATTACAATTAATTTACCAATAAATTGTATATATACGAACATATTTTTATTATTGTAATACATATATTATTAGAATATAGCCTAATATATATAAATATTTTTTAAAAAATGATATGTTTTAACAAATAGAATATAAATATATAATTAAAAATAAATAAATAATATTTAAAATAAGCTTCATTTTCAATTTTCATTTATAATAATACTTAAGATATTTTAGAATATCAAATTGAAATATTTGAACTATCATTTTTATCAATTGATATTAATTGCAAAAATATTAATTTAGCCTACATAAAATATTAACATATTAGTAAATAACTAATTAATATATATTATTACCAATGCAATAATATATTTATTAAAAAATTACTAACTATTTTAAAACTAATATATTCACTATAAATCCAATAATATATATATTAATTAAAATACAATGATTTATTTGTATATTAAAATAATAATATATTAGTAATTTAATATATTAATATATTAACAGATTATAATAATAACATAATAATATATATTAATATATTAGTTACAATGGAATGATGTCTTAATATATATTTTAATAAAGTAATTCATAATTTTTATTAACAAAAACAAAATTAGAAATAATTCATAATAATGTAATAAATAATATATTACATCATAAGAATTATGAAAATAAATTTTTTTATGTTTAAATGTTATGTTTCCAAAAATAATTATTTTTCAATGTAAATTAATTTTTATTCAGTATCAATATGAAATTATTTTTATTTTCAATTATTTTTTTATATTTTTAGTCACTATATCAAAATTCATTTAGATTATTTTTAAATATATAAATTATTTTTAAATTAGAAATTTTTCTGTGTTAATTAGTTTTTTTGGTTTATTGTTTTTTGGCATTCCTTTTATTTTCAATTAATTTTTTATTTAAATAATAAATGTTTTGAATTTTGTTTAAATATTTGTTATACAATATTTTTTGAATATAATTTTTTTGAAGTGTAAAAGTTATGTTTTAATTAATAATGTTAGTGTCGTTTACATTATTATTTTTGTTATATTTATGAAATTCATTTACATTTATGTTATTTTTTATATGTTTAACCCATGTCTTCAGTTTCATTTATATTGTACTTATAGATTATATTTTAATTTAATCCAAAGTCCCCAACATGAAATGTAATAATTTATCAAGTTGGTGACTTGAAAATACTAAACAATACAATGTATAAATAAAGTATAAAAAAATTTGAGACATTTATTAAGAAATAAAAAATAATTGATAATTAAATGAATAACCTTAAATTAATTGACTAAAAATAATTTGATTCGTACAAAATATTTTTGTTTCAAAACATAACAATTGTACTTTTTTATTTTTTTACACCAACCATGTTTTGAGAATTTTTTTTTTAAATTTTTTTTTCATTATATTTATTTTCAATGATTTTTTATTTTAACAATCAATGTTTAAAATTTCATGTAGATTTTATATACTCTATATTTTATGTGAAACTATTTTTTAATGTAAATTTTATGTTTTTAATCAATAAAGATTGTTCTATGTGAATTAATTTTTGCTTTTTATAATTATAATTTTTTTATTTTGATTATTTTTTATATGACTAATAAATGTTTTAAGTTTCATTTAGATTTTACTTATATTTCATATTTAGTAATCATCAAAAGTCACCAAAATGAAATGTAATATTATTTGAGGTAGGACATTTTGAAAGAATATAAAATATCAGGTATAAATAAAAATATAAATATATATTGAATCATTAACTAAACAGATAAAGAATATTAAAAAATGAAAATAATTTCTTAAAAATAACTGATGAAAAATAATTTTAATTACACAAAATAGTACTGTTTCAAAACATAACCATTATAATTTTAATTTTTTTTTCAAAAATAATTTTTTTAGTAAATTTATTTTTCTTAATTATTATTTTTATCTGTACTTTCATTTTAAATGAAATTTTATTTGTACAGTCATTATTATAAATTTTGATTAGATTTTATTCACTCAATATGTTATGCATGTAATTTTTTAAATTTAAATGTTTTATTCATAATAAATAATGTATGTTTCATATAAATTAGTTTTTGTTAGTTAAATTTATTATTTTTTATATTTTAAATTATTTATAATATGTTTAATCCATGTTTTAAATTTCATTTAGATTTTACTTATAGTTTCATTCTTATAACCATCCAAATTCACCCTGTTGAAACCTCATAATACTGCATGTATGTGATTTCTAAATCCTATAAAATATAAAGTATAAATAAAATATAATTTTTTTTTCAAACATTGGCTAAACACATGAAAAATAATTTAAAATTATAATAATTTTTATATAGAAATTTGATGAAAAATAATAAATTTCAACGAAATTTTTTTAATACAAAATTTCTTGCTGGAAAAACAATTTCTTAGAATTTAATAAAATCAAAATGATATTTTACCCAAAAAATAAATATATAAAAAATAAGGGAATATAAAAATATTTTATTAAAAATAATAGAACAACATTAATTGACATGGAATAAACATTACTATAAAAATTATAACATTTACACTTTAAATTTTTTTTTTCATAATTTCTATTATGTATTAAACAATTCATTATAGAAGTTGGGGGCATACCTGAGTGGTAAAAGGATCTCTGTAGTCCTGCCTCAGAACTAGGTTCAAATCATGGTGGTATAGAATTTACAACGGTACATGGTGAGGTAGGCCTGACGTAGACTTGGTGACATATGTGGTATGATGCAGTCACATTACACTAGGCATTTAGGATAGTTTTGGGATCCTTGGGCCATGTAATGGGCTTCATGCCCAATGGGCCTTTGGGCCATGTACTAAATAAATAATGCTTGATGGTTGGACTATTCATTGGGGGCATGGCTATGGCCTGCCTTTCCAGCCTCTGTGTGCGAGGTGTGTGTTTAATGTAATTATACCTCAAAGAATCTAATATATATATCTATATGTATATGTATTTTTATATATATAAATTATTCACTATATTATTCGTATGTATTTTAAACTATTTTGTTATTATTAAATAGTATGAATTACTTTATAAATAAATATATTAGTATACTATTATAATAATGTATTACTGTTTATTAAATTAATATATTAATATATCATTCTTGTCTATTTAATATATATATTATTGAATTAAAGAAAACATATTATTGGTTAATTAATTTTTAATTTTTTTAATAAGGAGTTCATTAAAAATGACAGTTTTTAAAAATTTGCATCATAGAGTTCAAAACAGAAAAATTATCTTAGATTGTTGTGAAATCACCCGACAGAAACTGCAGATTGATTTTTGAATTATAAGAACCGACCATGTATCAAATTGAGGTGTTGTTTTCTTGAGATGTCCGAAAATGATGTTAGAGTGATTTAAAATACTAAAACGTGAATCTTATAGTTTAAAACCTAGAAAACAATCTCCAATTGACATGAAATCTTATGAAATATATCTAAGAATTCTATTTGATCTGTGAGAGTAGATGGAACGTAAATATGACATTAGATGTGCTTGAACTGACTAAATTTGGATTTGTTAGAA
The DNA here is from genome assembly GCA_963277665.1 of Viscum album. Classification (NCBI taxonomy): domain Eukaryota; kingdom Viridiplantae; phylum Streptophyta; class Magnoliopsida; order Santalales; family Viscaceae; genus Viscum; species Viscum album. The sequence goes on along the minus strand of OY728151.1, from coordinate 1,584,566,481 downwards.
AATAAAAGTCTTTAAGAACATGCGTCATAGATTAAAAGCCATCCAAATGAGCTCAAATTTTTGTTAAATCACACAAAAAACTGTAGATTGATATTTGATTTATAATAATAGACATCATGTCTAACCGTGGTGTTGTTTTCTTGAGATTACCCAAAATAGAGTTTTCATCATTTAAAAAACTAAAATATTCACTTTATGGTTAAAACCATAAAAAAATATCTCCAATTAACATGAGATATTTTTAAATATATCATATAATTGTTTTTGACATGTTCGAGTTGACAGAATGTCAATGTTACAGGCGATGTGCTTGAATAGACTAAATAATGTGTACTTCAAAAATGAGGGTCTTTAATGACATGAAACATAGAGTGAAAATCAGAACAATTATTTGAACTCTCTATGAAATCACATGAAAAAAAACCATAGATATATTTTTGAGTTATAGGAATCGACCACACATCAAATAGAAGCTTTGTTTTCCCGATATGATAGAAAATATAGTTTTAATAATTTAAAACACTAAAACATGAATTTTATGGTAAAAACCATATAAAATGACATGAAATTGTGGTGAAATCATATAAATTATTTCATAGAATTATATCTGACATGTATGAATATACGACCTACAGTCTACATGTGATTTCCTCAAACAGACTAAATATGGAGTTCATAAAAAATGAATGCCTTTAAAAACTGGCTTCATAGAGTGCAAACTAAAAAAACTTCGTGTATTACTGGGAAATCAAGCGAAATAACCCAAAATTGAAAATTTAGTTATAAGAATTGACAACATTTATAAACAATATTTCATTTTCTCATGATGACCGGAAACACAGTTTCATAAATTTAAAACAGAAAACAAGTTTTTGATTGTTAAAACCTATAAAAATATTTCCAATTAACATAAAATCTTATGAAATCATTAATAAAATTATATTTGATGTGTTTGAGTAGTGGAAGGATCAATTTGACATGAAATGAGATCTAACTAACTATATATGGTGTTTTTAGAAAATTTTGTCTTTAAAAACATGCACCACGGAGAGAAAATTGGCCAATTCATCTTTGAATAATTATGAAATCACGCAAAAAAACTGTATATTGATTTTGTTAATTATAATAATTTTCTACACATCAAACTAAGGTGTCATTTTCCCAAAATGATCAAAAACATATTTTTAGTAATTTTAAATTCTAAAACGTTTGTTTGATCAGAATAACTATAGTAAATGGTCTTTGATTGATGTTAAATCTTTTGAAAGTTTTAACTGAATTATTTTTCATGAGAGAGAGTAGACTCCACATCAATCAGACATGCGATGTACTCAAACTGACTAAATAAAGAGTTCTTTGAAAATGATGGTATTTCAAAAAATGCACCACTGAGTTAAATCCTACAAAATGGGCTCAGATTACTGTGAAATCACATAAAAACCATATATTTATTAACAAATTATAGGAACTGATGGAACATCAAATTGGGGTGTTTTTTGATGAAGATGACCGAAAACACAGTTTTAGTACATTAAATTTATAAAACATGTGTTTGATGGTTAAAACCATAGAAATAGTCCTCCATTTGGTATGAAATCATAAGAAAATATTCTATGAATTATATTTCACACCTGTGAGCTATCGACACAACAATATCAAATGTGATGTGCTTGAACAGACTAAATAAAAAGTTATTAGAAAGTTAAGGTCTTTAATAATGTGTGCGACCAAGTGAAAACTAGCCAAATGAGCTTATATTTCTATCAAACCCCATGAAAACAATAGATTTATTATTTAATTATAGGAACCATTATCTTGTAAAACTGAGGTTTCATTTTCCTTAAAAGACTTAAAATGTAGTTTCACTATTTTAAATCACTAAAATATTTTTTTGATAGGTAAAACCATGGAAAAAAGATCTAAATTTGATGCAAAATATTATGAAATATGTCTTTGAATTATTTTTGACATGTGAACCCAAACGACACTACAATCCGAAATGGGGTGTGCTAGAACTAACTAAATACATAGTTCTTAGAAAATAATTATCATTAAAAACATAAACCACATATTTAAATCTATAAAACTGAGATTTTATTGTAGGGAAAAAATTTAATGACAACTGTGTATTGATTTTTGAATTATATGATCTGACGGTGGGATAAACTATGGTGTTGTTTTCCCGTGATGATGGAAAAAGATGTTTCAGTAATTTAAATCACAGAAACATCAATTTTACTATTAACACCATTAAAAAAGGTATCCAATTGATGTTAAATCTTATGAGAAATATATTATAATTATTTTTGACATGTGAGATAAGATAGTGAATCAACCTAACATCTTGATGTGCACAAACCAACTAAATAAAGTGTTCGTAGAAAATGATGGAATTTAAAAACATGTGCCACTAAGTGAAAAATTGTGAAATGGGATAATATTATTATGAAATGACATGAAAAAAACCATATACTGAATTATGATTTGTAGTAAATGACCACACATAAAACTAAGGTGTGCTTCGCCCGAGATGATTGAAAAAACAGTTTTACTAATTTAAAATGTTGAAATGTATGTTTGATCGTTTAAATCATATAAAAAGATCTCCATTTTAAGTGAAATAATATGTAATTTTTTTAGAATTATTTTTTTGTGTGAATGTGGATGACATGTCAATACGATCAGAGTTTTTCTTAAAATGACTAGCTAAGTAGTTCTTTGAAAATGACAGTCTTTAAAAATGTATTTTGTAGTGTGAAATCAAGACAAATGAGATCAAATTATTAAATATCACTGGAAAAAAAATTGGTTTATTAATTATAGGAACCAACAACAAGTCAAATAGAGTTGTTTTCCCATGATAACTGGAAACACAGTTTTAGTAATTAAAAATGCTAAAACATGCATTTGAATGTTTAAAAAACTGAAAAATATCGCAAATTAATATGAAATATTATAAAGTATATTTTCGAATTTTTTGACATATGAATGTAGACAAAATTTCTAACTGTCTTTTTATGTGCTTGAACTGACTAAAAAATTAGTTCATAGTAAATCATAATCATTAAAAATGTGTATCATAAGGTGAAAACTTGAAAAATGAGTTTGGATTGATCTGAAATTACACAAAAAAATAGTATAAGTATTTTTGAATTATAGTAGTTGGCATTACATTAATCCAATGTGTTTTTTATTGATATGATCCAAAATGTTGTTTCATTTTTTTTAAACACAATAACAATTTTTTGATAGTAAATACAACATAAAAAAATCTCTAATTTATGTGTGATTTTATAAAATCTATTATAGATTTATTTATACTGTGTGATAGTAGATAATGAGTCAATCCTACATGGAGTGTCCTAAAAAATAATTCCAATCTGAAAATATGTTTTTTTTAATATAACTTTTGGACATATAAATTACTTTTTCGATAAAATTTTTTTATATAAATTAATTTTTTTATTTTTTTGTCATTTATTTAATTTTCAATTAATTTTTATATGTAAAATCAATGTCTTAAATTTAATTTAGATTTTAGATTTTTTATGTTTTATGAAACTAATTTTTTTGAAGTGTAAATGTTATGTTTTTTATGGGAAAATAATCATTATGAAGATGATCAAATATCAAACATTGTAACAAAGTTCCATAATAAAAGGAAATCAAGCTGTTAGATTTAATATTACCTAGAAGACCATAATTTTCCAAATGGTTAGATACCTCATTACAATATATTTTTGATGAATGAGAAGAATGAAAATGATAAAAGATGGAATATTTACGGATCACGCCAACACATTGACTATATAGTTGAAGGCCGACCTGTGGGGATGAAATGAAATTGGGAACCATCTGAAAGTATGAATAAATGATGGTGTAACTCCATCCATTATCCAAATTAAATTTCAAACCAGAAGTGATTTCTTGATATTCAACAATGGATGGATAGCACCTGGCATAAAAATACATGTGATAGGAAGTGATGGTTGACCTAGATGAATCTCAAACAATAACTCTGACACCTACGAAGGGTTCAATAGGGATCAATGAATAAATATTAATCATTATCATCTCGATCAGGGGAGGACAATAAGAATAATATCCATATATTATTTTATTTATTACATCCTAAGAATCATGATGTTTCCAATTAGACTACTAGGAAATTGCGTGCTTGGACCAAAAATTGTTTGGTCTAATCATATCATTAAAAACAATGTCATTTCAACGAACCCAAATCATCCATTCCATAGTGTATAAGAAATTAATAGAATCCACATAAATTGATGAAAAACACTTCAGAAAAACCTCAAAAAAGAAATAATCTTATTTCAGAAATGAACCATTGTACTCATTCACCCCATATTAAAAACCAATATCTCCTGGTAATCAAAACATATCGTGAAAAGAAGACTCTGATGCCCCCATAAAGATCTGGTGGTACATGTCATTAGATTCATGGAGAGAATTGAGAAACACCATAATAGGGTGGATATCATAGAAATATTTCCACCAGAAATAATGAGACATTGGAGGAATCAAAAGGCATTAGATGGTTTTCCAGGTCGTTGTTGAATCCGGATTTGGGGAATCAGTCAAAATAGAATAACTTGATTTCACTGATTATGAACCTAAGGATATTATTATATAGAATACCCAGTACACTCCCATCTCCCTTGTAACTGGAATATATAAAATAATGTTCCGATCGCTCTCATTAAACTAGTCATTCATGGTATTCATGATCTAGCTGTTTTCATTCACATTAAAAAAATAATGAACCATTTCAATTTTCATAACCTTAAAAAATTGTCAATGATTCCATAGTTTAATTATTATACACCATCCACGGGTTATCCTCGATGTCCACAATAGAACCACCTCCAATCCTCCAGTACATGCCTTCATCAAACAGATTATGAGAACCCCACAAACTCCACTATATAAAGCTCCGTCGTAGGCCAAGACTAGATCCTATGAAGTATGAGTGTGGGAAATATTTGGATTGAAGGACCTAAGGATAGAGTAATACAAGATTATCTAGAAGCCTCCATCCCCACATGGCGGGTAGGGAATCATTAAATAGTCACAATTCATGAAACCCCATTCTGCTAAACGCCAAAGGGTGACAGATCTTACGAAAAAACATATAGTGGTTCTTATTCCGTCAATTGTTCATACCCAGAAGAAGTTTTCTATTTGGGAATGCAATTGGTCAATAAAATAAACGATCAACTTAAAGAGGGACATTACATGTTTGGTGATAAACTGGGTCATTGGCTTCATTAGGATTTCCTTACCTACCATAGATACGTTTTTACTCATCCATACTTGAATATTATTTTCAACCCTATCGATAATACCAGAAAAAATCTATTTTTTAGCACCCAAATACCTTAGGAAACTCGTTATATTTTTGGGGTATATAGACCACAAAGGACTAGGAAGATTTGTTTATTTCCTTCTTCCATCTCATAGAAAATATAGAGCAAATTAGTATCATAGATTTGGTGTCATTAATTTATTTCCCATAATCCATCATATATTTTTGAATAATATGGTGAATAGTGGAACACTCTTCCAATGTATCACTTCAAAAAAGTAAGCTATAGTCAATACAAAAATGGTTAATAGAGGGGGCTAACTAATAAACCTTCACCACATGAACCATATCATCCCTAGATACAAATGATAGATGTTCTGAAAAAATATAGAAACAATAATAAAAATTAAGTGGATAATCTAGAGACCCCTAGTGGGGGAAAAGATCAAAAAGTGTCCACCATTAATCTCAATCCTGAAATAAAATGATGAAATGAATTCCCTGATGAGTTAAATCCATTTGGTGTATAAACAAAATTTTCTCATATCCACTTGGATAAAGGACCATTAAACTTGGCAATATTCCATTTTGATTTCAAGCTTCCATGATATAATACCTTATTTAGAGACCAATATTATTTTCATGGAATGAAACTCCTCATGTCAAATAATGGAATTAAAAAACAATAACTCCTTTCTGGATAAAATAACATTGGATTTCAAAGATAATGGAGTGAAGAAGAGGCCAAATAAAATTGACCAATATTTTTGAAACTATTTTATAAGACACATTACATTGATTGATTAGCCTAAAGTCAGAGACTAAAGTGAGTTATTTAATTTCAGGAATAAGTTCAATAATGGTTTCATTATGGGAACATAAATTTTCGTTTCACATCCATATATTTTTTATGAGTTCCAAAATGTTAGGTCCAATGATGTGCCAATATTTATTAAATAAAAAAGCGTGGACCCCTTCCAGCCCTAGAAATTTGGTTGAGTGAATTTTCATAATCTCCAAAATAATATCAGCATCAAAAAAGTATCATGCAACCTATATATTCATTGTTTCAGTAATCATTGGGTCAATGAATGCCTAAATATCGTAGAGAATGACCAATTCGCATAACCTAAGGGGATCTTTATAACAGTAAATAATAAGATCATGGATCCCATTTATGTTAAAAATGTATATACCCCCAAAAATAGTAAGACATGATTTGGTGTTCCTTCATCTCCTTATAAAATCATTTAGATGAAAAACAGGGTATTAAAGTTACCCTATTTGATATGGGATTCATCAGTGTGTATGGACCAACAACATTCTTTAATTCTTAGTAAAACATCAATTTACACTTCAAAAAATTAAATTGAAGATAAAATAAAACCTATAGGGGGAAGATAATAGAAGACATTCAACAATATTATTATAGAATCACATTTTGAATCATGTTTTTGAAATTTTACATCACTCTAAAATTTCAATCTTGAAGATGCTCGATGGATGTTTTTTCAGATGTCTGGTTCCCCATTCTTCCAACTTATGTGGAAAACATAATTAGACACATAAAACTCTTCCCAAAAGTTCAAAAATATGAAAAATCCTTTTAGGACAAATTTTCCAAGACCTAAGAGAGGTGTAAATAAGAATCGGGCAGTGGTAAGATGATTTTTTGGTCCTAGATGTAGTGGAAGCATGTGGTGGTGGGTGATATATTAAAACATCACGTAATAATTATTTCCCAAAACTAAGAGATAGGATCTTTAATATATATTTTATAAATTATTTATTTAATATTTTAATAAATAAATACATTGTATTAGGAACTTTCTTCATTGGTGAAAGTTGATCATCTGAAATGATCCATTCGTATTATCTTCGTTGCACTGTGAGGATCTAAGGATCGAATCCCTCTAGTGATGATCCACTTATGCTCCTATGATCTCCGAGCAGCACCACTAGATCTCTAGGTGCTATCACGGTGAGTTGAATGTCTTGTATTGTTATTTATTGATCAATTTTTCCTTGGCCTTGAAGAAATATATTTTACACTTCTCGTTCATGAGAGGGAGAGAGAAGGAGCGTTTAAGAGAGAATTCATTGAGAACAATAATTAACTATTTTCATTTTTTGGAATCTCTACATAATAGACATATCCATATACTTATAGTGTTAGGATTTAAGATAAAATAATATTTAATTGCATACAATACATTAATATCTTTTATTACCATTAATAAACCACATGCCACATAAGAACAATGATATAATTATTATTTTGTGGTGCACGCCAAATTACCTAAGAACAAATATTATGCAAAATTCCTCTTAATTAATATTTTTTATCAAACTCGATCATGGTCTATTAAAGCCCGTCTAGAATATACTGAACAAATATATAAATATTTTCTTAATAAGTAAATATTTTATTCACAATATAGAGAATATATATTTATTTAAATATTCAATAATAAAATACACATTTTATTCACAATACAGATAAAAAATATTTATTTACTTTATGCGTTTAATAGAAATTGAAATAAATTATTCCTTGGGATTGAGAAAAATATTTATTCAATTAAATAAAATCTAATAGAATTTAATCAAGACCATAGGATTAACTTAGTGTGTGACCTTGTATGATTATTTCTCATTGGAATTAGGCAGGCTTTGCCAAATTCCAAGATTAATATCCATTAATGGGTCATGGAAACCAAGAGAAAGAAAATAATTTTTCAATTTTGAAAACAACATACGAATTCTCATTGTATGATATAATCGATTTGTCGCAATATCTCCCCAACAAAGTTGTACATCCATGTCTATAACCTCTATTAACTATAAGTATTTATTTGAATATCTGAAATAAACACGTCATTACACCTTGTGTATGGAATTTAATGTGATATTTATATTCTAATCAAAGGTCCAAGAAATTAGATTCCATAAATATGGAAGGGAAAAATCTTGCATCCACTCACTAATTAATGAATTTTCACTCATGACACACCTAGAATATCTATATTTTCCATGAAAATTCAGAATCATGGTTTAAAAAATACATTTATTTATGTGAGTTATAACATTAATTAATAATAATTTAATGTCTAAGGACAATCACACATGCCCATAGATAGGAATATATGATGGCACCAAAATATATGAAATTCTTACTGGAAGTAGTATTCAAATAATATCATATATTAGAGATTACTAAGAAAGAGATCAATGAGACGAAGCATCATCTTGTTACGAGTACTCACACATAACAATATATGCACTATTTTTCCAAAAATAGTATGTTATCCAACCACAAAACATTATTTGAGAATATCATTATTACACATCAAGGTTCTCATCATAGTATGGAAATTCTTGGAATTTATGAGTGCAACATATACTCTATGACATTATTTTATTATATTAATTCAAAAAATTGCAATTACACGTTTTATTATTATTCAATCCATTGAATATAAATGTAATAAAAGTACAAAATATTTGTCTTAGGAAACCAACTCCAACATACTCCCACTTGAAAAAGAGACAAAATCCTATGAACATTAGTCTGCTAGAACTCACATCATAGTGATGTTTTTACTGAGTCAAGGCTATGGTTAAATAGTCCCCCATGTTGTCTTTTGAGGAAATAATTTTCACTAAAACTTCGACTCTATGAGAAAAATCATTCAAGAGATGATACTTATGAAATATGTGTTTTTTTATGCAAGCTTGGATCTTTTCGAGGAGACACTGATGGATCAATATCACAATAGAGTGTCATAAGATCTTTAATTCCATATAAAACATAATGATCTTGAATGTAGTCTCAAATCCATATTACTTTTTTAGCTTATCTATGAGCCACAATATGCTAAGACTCTAGTCAACAATCTTTAACAATATCCCCCTTTGAGATCTTCTAGATCACTGCACCACCACTAAGAGTGAATATGTATCTTTTTTGTGAATTCATGTCATCTTGATTAGTTAGGAAATGATCATCAAAATATCCCCTAATGAATAGTTCCTAATCCCCTTATTAAACAAGGAATATATCCTTACTATTACTCTGATACACAAGAATAGTCATGACTACCATCTAATGGAAGTCATATGGATTAACTTGATATATTCGTAGTAAAAATAATGCATAAGTGGAGTCTATTCCAGTACATTGGATAACCTGCATGATTTACCAAATTTTATTATTCGTATGGAATCCTCAAATTTTTTTCATTCCTAATGTTTCTGAGTACACATTTTCCAGGAGTGATGAATGCCATGTGACACTTGAGAAAATCCCCTATTGGATTGTTCCATAATAAATATCATTAGTATTTTGTAAATATAATGCATTGAATTTTATTGTGCAACCTCTTGGATATATCATGATGGATCATGATCCGATGAATACATACCAACTCTCCCATGTTCTTTAAGTAGACTAATTTATTCAACAATTCTATAATTGACTGTTATATTTGTATTTCACTTCCAATGATTTTTATATAATCATCATAAACTATTAAGAAAATTAATACACTCCCACTAAACTATTTATAGAGACTTGGATCAAATTCATTCTTTATGAAACCAATTTCCATTATGGCCTCATCAAAATGAATGTTTCATGACCAGGATTATTTATTTAATCCATAAATTGTTCTTGGAAACATTCATTCCTTCTTGGCATCCATTGGAGTCACAAAACATTAATTTTATGTCTTATATACATCTTCATGAAGTTTCCCATCAGGCAATTCAATTTTTATATCCGTTTTTCAAATATCATAATTATGGAATGCCACAATGGATTGTTGAATTTTGATAGATTTCATATTTTCAACTAGTTAAGAGGATTCGTCATTGTTAATTAGATTATGCACATTAAACCCTTTTTCAACAAATAGTGCCTTAGAGTTACTGACTTGTGCTTCCACGCCCAGTTTTCTCTATAATACCCATTTGAATCCAATGGGATTTACATATACTAGAGGGTCTACTAAAATACAGTATTTGTTTTGGCACAGTAATCCATTTCATAATAAATGGATTCTTTACACATAGAAATAACTATGAGCTTTATTTCTTCTTTTTAGATCAAAGGATCATTATTATAAAATAATTGTGAGTCACCATCCTCAGTGACTATAAAACCTACAATTATTTTTCTGTAAAAACTATAGTACTTCTACATAGTACGTCTATATCTTGGAAATTTCATCAATCACATGGAATTGTTGAATTTTTCCCAATGCCAACTGTTATGTTTCTTGATCCTAGAGTTCATCGAAGCCTATCTCACTAAAAATATCTATTTTAGAGACAAGAAACTCTTCCAAAAATGTGGGATGTCTGCCTACCACAAAACTTTTGTATGGGGGATTGTATATGTAGTATCCCTTTGTTTCATGGTGATATCCAATAACGATACACTTTGTTCCTCAAGGTTCAATATTGTCACTCCAAGAGGCCTTAGAAAATACTTTACTTCCCAAACATTTAATTAAGACAACACGAGTTTCTTTCCATTCCATAATTGGTATGGTATACCATATGATACTTTAGTTGGCACTCAGTTTATAATTTATGATTCTTCTTATAACACATGTCCACAAAATGAAAATGAAAGACTCACATTACTCATCATTGATCTCACAATTTCTCAAAAGTTGTGGTTCCTCCTTTAGCTTACACCATTCCATTGAGGTGTATAAGGAAGAGTGTGTTAAGATAAAATCCCAATCACTCATAAATAATCAATTAAGTATTGATTATGACATTCTCCCTAGGATGTGATCAAGGATTCTTAATATTCTTACCAAACTGGTTCTCAACATCATTCGGGTATTCCATTAATTTATCAAAACAATTCTTGTTATTCCTCCTCAAGTAGAAATATCCATATCTACTAAAATCACCATTAAATGATATGAAAAATTATTACCCACCCCTTTCATCAAAATGAAATGGTGCACAAAAACCATTTTGAAAAAAATTCAAGAATCTCTTTATCGCATTATACATTACCAATAAATGGAGATTAGGTAATTTTTCCATGTAAACATACTTGACATATAACAATTGGTTTTAGTTCAAAAGAATATAAATATCCATATTGATGTAATTTAGTTATGATATTTTCATTTAAATGACATAGTTGGTGATCCCAAAGTTGGATGTGTTACAAGTCATGTGAAATAACATCATCATAAATTTCCCTTATTTGGTTCATTTAATCCAACACAAAAATACTGTTATTTAAGTGTTATTTCTTTTAAAAATGCAATATTTATAAAAGAAGAAAAATTTATTCCCAAATTTGAAAATAAATTCATATTTATCATGTCTCGATAAAGAAATAATGTTTTTTAAATTGAAGGAATATAATAAAAACCCTTTAATACAAATATCCTTCTTCATGACAACATGAGGTGTTAGTCCCCAATATCAACAACAATAAGTTTAGCTTCATTAGCTACCTAATGATATACCTCTCCTAGAAAAATATTTCTAAATATAATATGTTCCTATATTTCAATTCATATATATTCCACAAAAGTTTTATATAATAAGAAATTTATAGAAATAGATAAATTTCACAAGATAAAAAAGCACACCTAATGATTCCCTCTGCTTCCATGGTTGGGTGTAGTTTTTTCTAACAATGTCCCTTCTTTCCACATCTGAAATATAAAATATAATATTAAATTCATTTCCCATTGATATTCCCCTTCTTAGAATGGTGTTGATGATGATTTGGGTTTCAATATATTTTCTTTCCCTTTCTATTTTTTTGCTATAAGGAAATGAATTTTATCATGCTTCATATCCTTATCTACTTAGTGAATAATAGAATGAATATATAATAGAGAATTCTAAATGTTCTTAATATTTTAATTCACAAAATATTTTGATAATGTGTGAGGTAGTGATACTATAATGGGTTTGGTGCCTAGTTCTTTGGAGATATTAAACCCTAGAACCCTCAATGTATCCAATGTGATCGACTACATGAAGCCCATATAGGGCACCCTCTCCACGCATTCTCTGAAATGTTGCCTTGGAAATCTCAAATAGTTCACATATGGATCCCTCTTGGTAAATACCATAGATTTTCTCAAGAATTATATATGAATCCATGTTTTCCTAAGACATCATTTGTTCACATAACATTGATGAAAGCATTAAACATTGAACATCGACCTCATCGATAATTTTTTTTAATAGATAATGAATTATTTGTAACATTAATTTTTAGAAGGTGTATCAAGAATTGAGGATTCTAGAACATAAGATTTACATTCATGGTGTAACACAACCAAATGGAATCTTATCCACTCTTGGAAGTTACTGTCATTTAAAATTCTCACGGTTTTCAGTAAAAATCAATTTTTTATATAAAAAGTTCTTGATTAAATGTTTCTAAGATATTATTTTGATATCAAATTAGTTTAAATTTTTTTTTTGATGAATATTTTATTTCAACTAATTTTTATATGATGTGATTTCATAGAAAATTTTTATTTATTTATTTCAATGGTGGATATTGATCATGGGTTGTGAATTGGAGACCTTGGTTGTGTGTTATAAGGGTATCTTGAAAGGTGATGATATTGATAAGTGTGTTGACTAAATAAGGGTAATTTACAATGAGACCTTGAGTGTATTGACTTTAAAATTTCAGTTTGACGCTTTGATATATTTTAAAGATTATTTTCGAATTATGTCTTGGAGTCCTGGTGGGATTCTGAGGTCTAAAGAGCCTCAATGTGGATATATTAAAAATATTTCCATTAATATATCAAGCATACGAAGTTATTAATACATAATGTAATATAATCTAAATGGTTTCTCATATGGGAAATCAGTGACTACTAATAGGTTTGGAATGAAGACTTTACCCTAGTTGTGACATAACCTTTATGTGCATCCGGTGTTTTTTTAAACTGTTGGGTGGGTTAAAAAAATAATTTAATAAATGATTTACTAAATATTAAAAAACCCTAATATCATCTATATAAGCCATATTATGGTAAATTAAGAGGGGTTAGATTTATAACTCTAGAGGGAAAGATAGGATGGAGATCCCTGGTGTCAAGAACATTGTTTGATGGTTATGAGGTTGTGGATTAAGGATCAGAGGATTGTGAGGATTGTATTCATCGATTTAGTTCATGCATCTCTCCAACAAAAATGATAAAAAATGTTATTCATTAGTGATTAATCCAAACCCAATGTATGTAATCATTAATATTCGTTTAATTCCTATTTTAATTATCCTACACTAAATGTGTATCATTTTTTATAACAAATTAATTCACATGATAATCCGTGAATTATATGAATTATTTTTACTGTCATGATTTAGGAATAGATAATGTTTAAATTTTTTCCTTAGTTTTAAATTTTCTCAATCAATGAATTGAGGTCAACCTGAACAATGACCATAGTTAATTTATCACATTTTTGTGTTGTGATTTATCCTCATGTTCATCTTGCATACATCATCAATATACCTATTGTATAGCTGTTCAAAAAATAAGATTAAATGATTATTTCATAATAATTCTTTCGAAAAATAGATCATTACCCTGGGATATGATTTGGGAAAGAAAAAATGGGGGAAGGATGATGTGGTATGGAATGATATTGGAGTATTGGGGGATATTTTTGATCTCTGAAAAAATAGATTATGAAACAATTGGTGAAAACCCGATTAAATATTTAAGCAATATAAAGAAGAATAAATAAATCAACTCACATGATTTTTAATGTGGAAAAAATTGTTTGTTGCAGTGGATTAAAAAACACATTGTAATTCTGAAATATCCGCTATGAATTAGAGAGTTAAAAGATATCCATTCAATACCCAAACATGAATTAAAAAAATGAGTATAGAATAACTTGTGTGAATACCGAACCCTGATACACCTACATAATCTCTCTTAAAATCATCTCAGCAATTTTATTCATGAAAAATACATCAATTAATAAATGTAACCCTTCCTTCGATGAAACACCACTAATTTGGGGATCAAATCCAAATGTTCATCAGCCTTACACCATCTTGTAAAACATGAAGGATTTCCATCTATTTCTCTCTCCCATTATATCATAATTATGATGTACCACCGATCACCACCTTGGATAAACCTCTTGATCACCATGATCAAGAAGGTCTCGATACATGTCCCCAATCATTAATCATGTCATTTCTACTTTTTACCTACTCAATCTTGATGCACTGTAAATTCAACCACAAACGTGGTGTCCCATCACATCATACATCCAGCGTTGATGCTTTTTTTTTCATCGCCAATAAGCCACATAGCCTACCACATATGTGGCATCCCCACCACCATTGATATCAATAGACTAAATCTTGATAATCTCTTTCATTGTTAACCACCAACTACATCACATTTAAAAGACTTCACAATTTCCCTTTTCAAATATAGATAAGATATAAAATATTATATCTTAAATTTAAAAATTACCATGTCTCTTCCATGTTAAGATTTAAATACATATCTCATATGAATGGATAATATATATATATATATATATCACTCCAGGAGCAAAAAATGATGCCTTATTTGTGAAATAGGATAAAACATATCTCATGTTCAAAAACAATCTTATCTCAAATTTTAAAACACCCATGGGTTGAATCTTGTCAATCTACCCATTTATCACATTAATGGATATACCATACGACCAATTCAGTTAGAACAAAAACCTATTGTCATTAATCCAACAATAATAATCTATATAAAAATGAAAATGAACTTTTGAAACACTGAAAAAAACATGATTTCCCATATAAAAATACAAATCTTAAATGTCTTATCCATATTGAAATCATCAATGTCCTTTCAACAAGATAGAAGCAAATAAATTTATGGCACCCCAATAATTTTAATTGATAAACTATCTGGGTCACCCATAGAAAAAAAATTGAACCTTGATATAAAAATCTGAAGAATCAAACACATCATCTTGACCTTCAATTTGATTTCATTCTTAAACAATCACACTTTCTGAAGAAACAAGTTTGATTTAAGTCCTATAACACCTCTCTCAAAATACGTTATTTTCCAAACCCTATCCTTCCTCATGCACCATCGATCCTTTTGAAAAAAAACACAATTCACTCAAAAATTTGTAACATTGATCCAACACCTATTATACCACTTGTAGGGGATGATTCCAAATATCGTCAAACAAATCACCTCTAAAAAAATTTGTTAGAGTCTTGATTAATTATTAATGTGACATAAAGCATAATAAATAAATCATCACGTAAGTTTTTGGACATGGAAAAACCCTTCAATGCAAGGGATTAAATAATAACATAGAAATTATGAAATATCCACTATGAATAAGAGTGTATAATGAAATCTATATAATGATTGAGCATTAATTACCAATTATAGTATATAAATAGAATTTAAAAAAAAACACACTGATATGCCTCCTCTTTTTCTCATAAAATCTTCTCACCAATGCCATTCTTAAATGATCTAGTTGTGAAAAAAACCACCTCTATATCTATGAATGCCAATACATCAATGATAAAATCCTAATATCCATAATCCACACACTGTCATGCAATACCTAATGGATTTTTATCTCTCTCATGATATTTCAATCTTGATGTGCAGTCGATTACCATTTGGGACATGCTACTTGATCACTTCATTCAAGAAGACACTCGATACATGTGAAATGACCAGTTTGGGAGATTCCAAACACATAGGAGGTCGAATCAGTGTTTGAGAGTTTTCCATCCAATCCCGCATTTTCTCCCTTTACCTCTCTGAATTTTAAGGATCTCGATTCTTTTATTCTCTTTTCCCTATCAAATGAAAGAATATTAATGAAGTAGATATAGTAATAGGATATTTTTACAAGGTTCACTACTTAGTAAGAGTATATAGTCATTATCATGGTCTAGAAATAATCATATCCACACAACCACTTTAAATTAATCATTTAAATGTTGTTACATCATTTAAGAAATACCCTTTCACCTGGAATGCACTATAGTCAATTGAATGTTCATGTTTTACTGTACATTGCTAGATCCTTATACTACCTCTGAAGATAACCGTCCTTTTTTATAGAGGTTTGTAACACCCAGAGAGTCTTCCACCTATTGAGACCTATTGGATTTCATTGTTATGATTTCTTCTTCCACAACCTCCTTCTTCACTTTGTTACATGCTTAGTAGCATGGATGTGATTATTCTTACCTTATCCCAAAAGAAAACGTAATGATGTAGAATCATCTTCTACCGGTCACAACAATATAACGTTTTGGGAGTTGACTAATACTGAATTCTTTCTAGCCCAAATTATAATCAGAATATATCAGTTTGGTCATAAAATCATCTTCTCTTCTTTTCTTTTTTTTCATCTGTGCAAAACCAAATGCACTAAGTTCTATTCAACTCATTCATTCTATAATCACAAACTTAATTTGTGATTACAAATGAAATGAAGCTCATTTCCACTTAAAATATTCACAATTAAATTCTTATTATTTGAAACAAAATATCGACAATGAATGTAGTATCCTTTCAATTCTATTATTCATTATGTATAATATTTTTGTTCCCCTAAATTGTACCATACCTTCAACAATATTTCATAAAAGAATAATCTTTTGTAAATTAAAATTATTCTCAACTTGAATTCATAACTCAATACATGCATAGGGCATGTTCTATGAACATATCCATTTTTATATTTTTCATTTTAGTTATTTTTCATGAGTTTAAATTCTATGAATGAAGTTTTTTATTCTCCAAATCATATGAAAACAATTGAATAGTGAACATACCACTCACTATTTATGTAGTGAAAACTGATTCTTCTTCTAACTCCCTTATTTATCTCTCTCTTCAAACAAAAACAATTTTTGATTTTATTATTTTATGTTTATGTACCACAAGTTCAGGAATACAATTATTTTCATATGAAAACACTGATAGTATGAGTTCCTCTACTTACCTGTATATGTATTCCCTTAGGTGCATGCCCAGTTCTCTTTGCTCAAATAAACTGTGTAGGTTTCTTCTTTTTTGTCTATTGTGTAACAAAACGATACATAGTATCTAGACATAATGATTTATACAATTAATGAATTCACAAATCCTTGGGGGAGAACAAAATTCCAGCACATTGTCTTGATCTGTAAAATTTGTGGAATTGGTTCTTCTCTGAAAATCATGATATGGGTTTTTAAAGACAAGTTTCACGTTTTCAGAATTTTTTCTTCGTGAAAGAAGAAAAAATCATAGAACAGGTATCCTTCATGATGCATGATGAGGGTGTAAATTTTTTTTTCATTTCCATAGATTCTTATCCTTTAAAAAATAAGAATTTTCCATGACACTCCCCTTCTTCATGAGGCCTCAATGTCTGACGGATCACTTTAACGTCTCGCACAAAGGAATTATTTGGAAAAGAAAATTTTATCTGTAAAAAGAGTTTTCTTAAAATAATAAATGCATAATAATCACCTATCGATCAAGGTAATTGTCCTTTTATAGTAAAGGAATTATAGTCTTTCACCAGATAAAAATATTGATCTTTGTGTTGTGTGAATCATCTATTTAAATTTATAAATGACTCGGATTTTAATTCATCCAATGTGGGTAATTTTATGCCATATTTCATGGCATTATTCCTTTGTGACCAGATTTCTTCTCTACTGTGTTCAAATCATGTGACTGTATTCATAAAAACAAGAAACTAATCTTTCAAAATGGATGATGTTCATCTATGGAACTCTACTGCATGAATGGACCTATTGTAATAGCGTTTTCAGATGTATTGAGGCTTTTATCTCTAATTTATTCATTTGAATCATACAAACAATATTTCATGATATTTTGATCATTTTATCCGATTTATTTAGACCCCAGAATGATCTTGGTGGGATCTTCTTTGATCATGGGTGGTGGGGCTATAATCTTTGGTGAGATAGTGGCACTGTCAAGGGAAGCCAAGAAGAAGATGAAAGTGTTGGGTGATAAATTTTTCCCTCATTTTTAATATATATGCCATAGGATATTGGATGATGCGAATATAAATCAGCGGGGTACATGATTCAACAGATGGACATGATCTCTCCAATTAGTGAATATGGTAAATAGTATATGCCAAAAACCATACCACATTGAAACCATTCATGGTTTCTCCATGAAATGTAAATCATGAATTGGGGGGAGTGGATTATAATTCTCCGCTCCCCCTCCCTATACATCCTCATATTGGTTTTGTGTTCACGCTCTATGCCAAATTCATTTAGGATGTTGTTGGACATCATGCATGCCTTTAGCCTATCAAATGGCCTACCCATGACACCCGATGCTACCTCTGAGCTAGCCTGACTGACTTGGATGACCTTTTTTGGGTGAGTTGAACCTGGTGTCCTACTTAATCTCTTGGTTGAGGATGGATAGTGAGCTCTTGCTACACTTTTTAAATAAACCATCATAAAATACATAGTTAAAAAATCATGTATATAATTGAATTCGAAATGAAATGAATGGATGAATGGACACCTTCCCACATAGATCTACAGTATACATATATTGAAGCCCTTCACAATTTATCTTAAAATATAAATCCATATATCACTTTCTTAACATTTAACCATTCATGAATTATATATCATTGTTCTCCTTTATTCCAACTAAAATATCAATGTTCTGAAAGATAACACTGAAATGGTTTTCATGCATCATTAAAATATTGTATGACCTTCAATTCTTCTTCTCCTATACTTTTTGGAATATAAATTCCAGTGAAAATCAACTCAGTCTCCTTATATTTTGAAAACAATGTGTCAATTATGAAAATTTTATATCTTAAGAGAAGTTCATGAGTCTTCATAGTTATCACCATGGGGAACTTATCAGTCATGACATCCATTGCTATGAATACATAATAATTATTCAATCATATCACAATTTCTATTCAAATATAAATCCATCTAAGCCTTTTTTAATATTTATTCCTTAATTCAATGATTATATTATGTGGTTCCCCTTTATGAAAACTAAAATATCAATGTTCCTCAAGTTTTCACTTTCATGGTTCTGATACAACACTAAAATATGGAATGACCTTTAATTACCCATCTTCTATACTTATTTGGAATATAAATTCAAATTAACATCAAATCATCCTCGTTATTTTTTTGTAAACAATGTGTCGCCTATGACACATGTATTTTGAATGTAGGATCAGTTCATCAATTATTAGATTTAGAAATGTGGAGAATTTCCCTTGAATGCCATCCAATGCTATGAATCCATAATGAATCTCTAGGAATCACCATGAAAGGATCAATTTCAAATATATTGGAATCACTGAGATGTAATCTATAAAAATTCTCTTAACATCACCATGAAGGAATCCATAACAATTCACAAGGCATCACTGTGATGAAATCTATAACAATTCTCAAGGAATCACAATGAATCTTAATTTCCTGAAACCATTCACATGTTTCTTATAATTTCATGACCTTATTTCTTAATCCAATATTCAATAACATTGTATCGTATTCAAAATATGCGCATGTCTATGTGACCAGGTTGTCCAAAAAGATGAGCAAGTCTATGTGATCTGGTTGGACCAAGAGTTTAATGGGTCTATATAATCCGATTGGAATAAGAGATGCGTAGGTCTATGCAATCCAACGGCACTATGACCTCATTCAGGATGAGTGCTTCAGTATTACAGGGTTTTAAGCACTACAGCTATTAGTCTTGATTTCTCTTTCTTTAGATTATACTGACATTAGTTGTCTCTAATGACTCTCTTTCTCTATAAAATGTACTTATTTGAGCCATATGTCATGTATCTCTATTGTAGTCTAGTGTTTAAATACTTTATTTTACCTTTTTTTGGGATCCTTACAGTTTATTGTGTTACTCACCCTAAAACACGCTCTATCTACAAGTGTCGTGTCTTGTGAACACGATAGACACTTCAACAACGACCCTGGTGGTGCTGTACTAAGAGATGCCCAGTGAAATTCGACATATGATTCATACTTCTATGAATTCAGGTGGTACCCCATTCACCATTCCTTCACATATGGTTTACCATAGACAAAATTCAAGACTTTGGAGTTATTTTTTTGTTGGGATAGTATTCTGGCCCCTTTACTTCTACCTTTGTACCTTTACTCTAAGTGGTAGTCTTAGTGGGATTCTTGTTTATTTTTCATCATTGTGGGGTTGATGTGTGTTCTTTCATATTGTTTCTCATTTAAATTCCTCCCACTTACAGGGTAATTCCTTATGTGTTAGTCACCATGCCCTAGAAATCGGGAGGCAGGTTTGGTGTAGTCATGACACTATCCTTGGGGGACGGGTCGTGTCCTGAAAGTGCATATTTTATTGAACATAGCTTGATAATTATATTGACTCTTAAGATAACATCATTTTTTATGATGATTTATAACAATAATAGAGTCTTCCATATGTGTATAATTGTTTAACATCATAGTTCTACTTTTTTCTTTCACAACATTCTTCGTCACATTGTTACTTATATAACTACATGAAAGTAACTCTTATTAACTCTACATACTAGAAAACTAATGATTCAAAATATTATTCTTCTACCAGTCATAATAATATAAAAGTATTTTGAACTTATTAATAATGAGTTATTTCTAACCCAATTTAGAATCTACCGACATAGGGTGAATTGAGTCTAGCTGAGAGAGCAAGCATTATATCACTTGCATGGTGTCATTTGAGATTCCCCTCCCACGAATTTTTCAATTTTGAATGATTTTTAAAATATTATTATTAAATATTAACCTAAAATTTTTTCTATCATATAATGTGAAATTGAAAATTGAAAATTGAAGTTGATTTAAATTCAATAAAATGATGTATTAGTATTTGGAATTCTATTTAGACTGCATGAATATTATTTTAATTAGCCAAGACAACATGATGTTAACCAAGATCTAGTCGGGAGATCCATCATTAAATTCCATGATTAGAGGCATTTGGGATGTCCCTCCCATGGCATTATTAATTTTCAGTGATTTAAAATGAATTTTTAATGAATATGAACATGAAATTATTTATTTTATCAAATTATTTTAAATTTCATCTAAAACATTGAAGTTGATTTAGAATGATTAAAAATGATGTATTTGTATTTCGAATTTCATTTATACTTTATGATTATTATTTTAACCGACCAAGACAACATGTGGTGAACTCAACTAGAGTCGAGAGAGCTAGTATTAAATCATATGCATCAGGGAATATGGGATGCCCCTCCCATGACTTTAGTAATTCCACATTATTTTAAATGGATTATTAATTAATTTGAACTTGAAAATAATTTGTATCATAAAATTAATGAAAATTACAACTGAAACATTGATGTTGATGTAAATTAATAAAACAACGTTGTATTTGTATTTGTAATTTTATTTAGACTTAATGATTATTATATGATCTGGCAAAGACAACATGAGGAGAACCGAGCTTGAGTTGGGAGATCTAGCATTAAATCCCAAGCATATAAGTATTTTGAATGACCCTCCCATGACATTAAAAAATTTCAATGATTTTATATTTATTTTTATTGAATATGATTATGAAAGTCATTGGTTTATCAAATTATGGGAAACTAAAATTAAAAGATTAAAGTTGAATTAAATTTATAGAAAAAAAATTAATTTATATTTTTTATTTTATTTAGATGTCATGATTATTATCTATAATGTGAAATCCACCATGAGGTTAACTGAGATCTAGCTGACATAGTTAGTATTAAATCCCATGAATAGATGTGTTTGGGACACCCCTCCCAGACCATTAGTAATTTTCAATTATTTTAAATTCTATTTTTGTGAATATGAATGAGAAATTATATGTTTTTTCTGAATATGTAAAATTGTAACTGAAACATTGAAGATGATTGAAATTCCTAAAAAAACAATGTAATTTAATATTATTTTTTATTTGTAATTCATTGTTATTTTTTAAACTGGCCAAGATAACGTTAGGTGAACCGAGCTTGAGCCGGGAGAGCCAAAATGAAATCTTGTGCATGGAGACATTTGAGGCACGCCTTCCATTCCTTTAAATATTTTCAATGATGTTAAATGGATCTTTAATTAATATGAACATGAAATTATTTATTTTATAGAATATTGGAAAATTTACATTGAAACATTGAAGTTAATAAAAATTGATAAAAAGTTGTATTTTATTTTGAATTTTATTCAATCTTCATGATGATTATTGGAACCATCCAAGACAACATGAGTTGAACAAAGCTTGAGCTAATATATCCAAAATTAAATCTCATGAATCTAGGGGTTTGAGATGCCTCTCCAACATCATTAGAAAATTTCAATGATTTTAAATGGATTTTTAATGAATATGGATATTAAATAGAATGATTTATCTTACAATGAGAATGTGAAATAGAAATGTTGAAATAGATTTAAATTTATAAAAAATTATTTATTTTTATTTTGAATTTTATTTGCACATCATGATTTTTATTTATACAAGACAAACAAACTTGAGGTGAGTGGATTTGAACTAGGGAGAGCCGACATTAAACTCCACGTGTGGGTGTTCTAGGGAAATTATTTGTATTATCCAATTATAAGAAATTGAACATTGATGATGATTTACATAAATAAACAAATATATATTTAACATGGATTGATAATTTAGATTTTATTTACAAATACTGATAATTATTTTAATTATCCAAGATCATGAGAGGTGAAATGTGATCTGGATAGGAGAGGCAACCATCCTTGGGGAACTGTTGGTTTGTGTGAATCCATGTGAGAATTATCTATTTATCTAGCATTATGATGTTGGAAATTAACTATAGACGCATTCATAATTCCCCACCCATGACTTGAATAATAAACTATTATGTCCCCATTTTCCGTTTGGTTATGGGAGAATATAATGAATGCAATGTTCATTTTTAACTCGAACATCAAAATTGTGCATTAATCCAATCACCCAGGGATTGGATACAAAGATTCATCGTCCTCTTCAGTTGCACCTACCATTGATGACTCTAACACCACTGCATCTTCGTAGATCTCCATCTACACCACCCTGGAACCTCCATAGTGAGCCATTGTCCACTATTGATGCCCCAAGATTCCATGGACCATATTGGGAGGTTGAGCCAAACCCCAAAAACCATATCTAATTTAATACAACACCGTCAATGCATGGTTGAAGGATGATCATTGTGAATCCAACTACAACACCACTTCACATCTTCCTTGACACCAAAGCAATGTCACGATCCATGTGGAACCACCACAGGCCCAATCACTTAGAGGGAGCACAAAAAAAGATCCCCGGTTGAGAAAACGAAACACCCATAGGGAAAATCCAGGATAGTGGGAGGAGGATAACATGACAGAATATAATAACTACTTCATTTTGAAAAATGGTTAGGCTATATTAATATAGATTATAGTACATGTTAGTAGGAAACAAAGAGAACATGAAATAATATATTAATGAAATCCTTAAATGGAAAAATTACCAACATGACCTAACTCGAACTCTCTCACATCCCACACCCTCTTTCCAATACATGGTATCAATTAGGGAATATATTCCAATACAACCACTGGTCTTCCAATAATCCCTATAAAAACACTTTCATATTTGCAAAATAAATTGGTTAAAAAATAAAAATACCCACATATTTATATTTCTGTCTTATTCAATCTCATTATGGGTATAATGATAATTATATACAATACCATTCCCTCCCACATCATCCCTTTCACTGGGGGTCAGTATTATAGTCTATGCCACTGTTAGGGCCTCACTCTCTCCACCGTGCCACTGGCACTACAGTTTATATTTGAATTTTTCATGGTTATTTCTTCCTTGGGTTCATTATTTTAGTTTTACATAATATGATAGTATGAGTTGATAATTGAAGTTCTTCCCCAATTTAATAATTATGGAGAATATGGAGGAACTATGGCCACACCCACTCACCACATTCACTTATAGATTTTGCGACATTAGAATAATTCTGAGATGTGTTAGCTTAGAATCTAATTTTATTAAACAATATAATCAATTAATATATAAAGAGAGAACACATAAAGGGTAATTTTTTATTTAATTGATTGGTGGAATAGCGGACATAGAAGACACTCCCATGAAATACTGGACATAATCAAAATATAAAGAGAGAACCCATAAATAGAAATTTTTCATCATATTAATTGGATGTTGGGTTCTTTTAGAACATATATATAGGATAAAAAAGGTAAAATTGTTCAAAACTCATTAAACCTCTCCAAATGTTCATAACATTGATTTGGAAAATTCAACTAGGAATATAAAATATTTGAAATAATTGGTGGGAGGGGATTAGGGAGATATATTAATAATGTACAACCATAAAAAGTTTCACAATGTGATGATCAATTAATTCATAATTTACAAAAAATGAAATTGAATCTATATACCACAAACTAGGTTGTTTTTGAAGTAGTGGAGGCAAAAAATAGAACATATAGATGATCAAAAACAGTTGTTTATTAATACAAATAAAAAATTAAGAAGAACGATTTTGGATATTTTGAGGAGAAACAATAATAATAGTAAGGTAATTGAAAAGATAAAAAGAGAAACTACAGAAGGAATGGAAAATAAAGAAAAAATAAAATAAAATACTAAAGTAGCACCCAAATCTATGAAAACAAATATTTTTTAAGTTATATAAATATTAATATTAATATTTATTCTTATTAATAAAAAATATTTAATTATTTATCAAATGAGTAATATATATTACACCAAGCTCAGTAAATTCTACGTTGAACAGGATGAGTAAAGAATCCGGTAATAGAAATGATATAATATTTATTATCATTTATATTAATCAAAAATTAAATATTTTTAAATACAATATTTATTTTGAAATGTTAGTGGCTTACACTATATAATAATAAAAATATTATTATTTGAATGGAGAATATATTATGTTTGTTATTTGATTAAGGTATTTTGTGTCGTTTTCAATAATAAACCCACTCTCTAAATATACCAAATTATATCAATTTTGAGGGATTGTGAAATTAATTGTGGTGTTCCAAACATATTATCTCCCAATATAATTATCATTACTAATAGCTTCTATAAGGCTACAATCAAAACAATGAAAATTTTCCCCATCCTTCCTTCCAAGATTGAGTGAACAAGATAGGCATTTCATTAAACCCGAATGATTGTGTTCCAATAATAATGATCAAACAACCCGTGGATCACCACTAAAGGGATTCTATTTTTGATCCTCTTAGCACACTGATGATAGAATTCATCCAAGGTGTTCAAAAGACAACAGTTTTCATTAAATAAATAATATCAATAATGGGGTAATTCTTATTATTAAATTAATTATAAATTTAAAGTGAATGTTCTTCGCATCGTAGTTTCATGATTTTTTATCATTTTAATTTGTGTATATTTTAATAAATGACAATTATTCAATATGTTACCAAGGATTACTCATTTAATCCTAAAAATAAAAGACGGTCATGGGATTGATTGTTACTTCGGCTGCACATGGAACCCTCATGTAGCATTATATTGGTCACATTCAAATTTATAATTATAATTTTTTTAATACTCTGATTATTTTGTTATATTCTTATTGAATATTTCATTATTTTTCCATTGAGTTGATATAACATGTCCAATCACTATCACATGGCTTTGAATAGGCCTATAACAGTTGAAGAACACATGAATATATCATCTAGAGGTGTATGAGATTGTTCTTGTACAACCTACTAACACAACATGTAACGTAATTACACACTATGTAGACTCGTTCAACAACCCACATTCATGTATGAGGTAATCCAATTTGTACTATAATATTTAGGAAAAATATCACCATATAGGTAACAATTATGCCCATAGGAATTGTACTTGTAGAAAATGAGAACTCTAATTTTTTGGTTTCATGAAATACAATACTAGTCATCCTCTTACTGCCAATTTTATGAGTATCTTGAAGTTTATCTTTTTCCAATGATAGATCAAAGAAAATATACTCTCATTCAATCCCCTCCTGAGTAGTCCATACAGTTTTGATTTTTTCTGAAGCATCCTCATCTCCCTTTCACTATATCGTAAAAACCCAAAATAGTGATATATCAATGTTTGTCTTTTTTATACTCCTCATAAAAAAATCCATGAACCTTTCTTGATGCCCCTAGTCAGGTTAATCCTATATTAACTAATAATATTTAAATATTCCTTTAATACTTTATAACTTATAGATTCCTCCTCTATTTCTTGTGCATGTTGAACATTTTATGATTCACATTGCTAATCATCATGCATTTTCATATCATCCACTGTAGAGACATTTGTATTCTCTCATACTTTAGATTACTTGCAAGAACTCTTCTCTTGATTATACCTTAGCTAAAAGATATGAGAAGACTCATTATTTCTATTTATCCCTTTGATAATATGAATGGTAGAAAACTGCATAATCCCTTGTTGTGGTGTTAGGCTAGTGAATGGTGGAAGACTTGTGGTTGGGAAAGATTGGGGTGATTCTCAAACCCACGTCATCAATACAATGGATTAAAATCCCCTAGGACTGGTGAAGATGAAAAACCAAGAAGATGTCTTGACATATAGCTTTTTTCATGATTCCTCCCTCTTCATTATAATCAAATATGGTTTCTGACAGGAAACCCATATCAAAGAAACATTTAGCAGATCAATAATAAAGCATATCAACTAATTGTGGATTTTTGAGCCCACTATAGTTCCAATATCCACCTATGATATTTTAAGAATTGATCCATCTTCTATTACTCTCTATATTTTTTGTAATATCTCACAAACTAAGGAATCACCCTTGTGTCTTTTAGATCCACTATTTTCCACCATGTTTAAATCACTACCATAGTACCCTCTTGGGTTCCTCTTCCACATCCCATGTTCTTCTTATCCGTTAATTGAGTGGTAAATGGGATCCTATTTTGAAGCCAAGAGGGGATATTTATCCCCAATGGGAGGGGATAGGGGTTGTCTGGGTGTTTTGAGAATATTTATTCTGGATTAGAGGTAGTTAATTGTTATCAATAGGTTTAGATAACATATGAATAAGAGAGGAAAATATCACCACTGATGTGTAGGTATCTCCACTATGATGTGAATCTAGAAGTGATATGACATGATTCATGAATATATGTTCTATCATGACCAGAACCTACCGGTCTCGAACCACAACTACCCCAATCCCACCTCCATAGGACTAGGGATGGCGACAAGAACTGAAGGTGTAACAACCTCAAGGAGGCCTTTTCCTATGTACATGTACCCACACACACAACCAACTCAATGAAAAAGTGGAAGGTAAAAAAGGAAACCAAAGTACAGACTAGAATATCCCTACCAAAAATAATGCATTGATCTCTAAAAACAAAACAAGTAAACTGATGAAAAGTGTACTGACAAGTAAACTGAACAGTAAAATGGGAAAAACACGCACCCAACTAGAATGGTGCCACAACACGGCAACAGGTAAACAAAAGTAAACAGATGGTGAGTCTCACACATGAATGTACTACTACGACCACTGAGCGTATCCCAAGGTCATATGTCATCAACACTCCTCCATAGTCTCGATCAAACTGTCCATTGTATCTAAGGGCACACCAAGTGCGGGAAAAGCCAATGTAGGGTTGAGTATAATGATTCTCAATTGGATTCCCTAAATTCTCGATGGAGCAACAAAGGAGATACTAAATTTCTGAGAGGTAAACAGATAAAAGAACAGTGTAAGAGTTTAATAGAGAGAGTGCATCTCAAAGAAACAAATGTATGGAAGTTGACTCGTCCAACGAAGAGGATCTGAACACAGAAAGCACGTGGCATACCCCCCGCATCTTCAGCCCTCCAAGAAGGAATGTCACTGATCACAAGGGGTGGGAACAAAAGTAGTGTGTATAGATATATTCTCAACAAGAAGCATGAATGACTGTGTAAAGGGATCTCTATCTCCAAGCTCAGCCTAGGAAAATCGCCAACAATTCTAAGGATATCCATCACTGATGCCCAAAAGTCCCGCATTGTCACGACCCCTCCTCGGGGCCCGTGCTGTGACTACCCCAATCCCGCCGTCCATAGGCTAGGGGCTGGCGACTAGCACCAAGGCGTAAATCCCGGTAAAAAGGGAAGGCATTGCCTTTGTGAAGTAAACAAGCACCACCGAGTAAGATAGTGGGAAAAGTAAACACTAAGTAAAAATAGAGTACAACCGTAAGTACGGAATGTAATTGGGTCAGTATACAAACCCAAATGAAAGAAAAGTACAACTCAAAAGGGAAAACAACAACTGAAAATTAAAAGCCACTACGCCGAGATGTCCACTGGAAATCCCACATGAAGGGTGTGTAAAGATAGCTCCACTGCTCCTCGGGTCCCACCGTCCGCTCCGAGTACGTCTCGCCCAGTGGTCCACCTCCAGGAATCGTCCTGCTCTGCAAGCCTCAACCACGATCAATGTTGTCCATCGTCTGCAACCAACACAACATAGTGCAGCCATTGCCCGTGCAGGGGTGAGTATAAGCTACTCTATAGGGACCCCGAGACCCCCGAAGGTCTCCCAAAATCCACAAAGGATAAACCACAAAGGAAATATACAATCACGAAGTAACAACCAACACTGCTTAGGTATATGCCCATAAATATACCTAAGTCATCAATTCCAATATTTTCCAACCTCCGAGCCCAAGTACAACCCAGTCCACACAGGAAAGTATACGTATTCCACACAGGAAAGCAAAACATAATCTACACAGGATAGCACAACACAATCCACATAGGAAAGCAATAAAGATTCAGCTCACACATGTATACTTCTTTGAAAGACGATAGAGATGATCACTGATCCATTTAAGTTGTCAGACCAACAAAGTATCGATAGGTACTAACCCCCGTAATGACCCACACAGGATATGTAGGTGCTGGCTCACACAGAACCACTGAGCGCTGACCCACACAGTATCGGACCCACACAGGATCGATAGCACTGGTCCACACAGGATTGCTGAGTGATGTAGTCGTTGTCGTCGAATCCACTGAGAATTTCTGTACAGTCATCATCGTCACAGTAACAGTCGCAGCCAGATCTAGTGTTCCCGCACCCAGCAAGCTCATTCGGGAGGGTCCGCTACACGAGCTGAGAGGCTGATACATCAACTGACACAATGTCCAGAGTTTATGTATCCAAAAGTTCTGTATCGTCAACAGGAACTCAATGTCGCAGACGACATGTCAATAACAGGCTCGGTCTGATAGTTATTGGCTTTTTCGTCCCAGGGGCCTGGTTAGTTTTTTAGGCAAAACCATCCCGACCGTACTCCGCCTGCATCCAAACCTCGAGCGGAGTAAGCCAAAAAAATATCACTAAGAGAAAACCAACATAGTTGACGGCACGTCAAACGGACATCCGAAGCTCAAGATATGAGTGTTTCTGCTCCGAGGGCCCGGTTGGTTTCGTGTACGAACCAACTCGGCTAAAGTCAAAGTATTCTTAAACCTTGAGTTCGATATACCTAAACGACCATCTCGTTCAAAGGATCGTGTCGCCGCTGACGGTGCATCGATCAGAGGTCTGTAGCCCGAGTTATGGGCAAATGAACCCAAATGGTCCGAAAAGGGGGGTTTCGGGCCCGGACCAACCCGGCCCGAGACCCCCCGGTTGGCCCCAACCGGGTCGACCCGCCCCTGGTCCGGTTCAGCCCGGCCCGGCGTGGCCCGGACCGGCGACCCGCGCGCTGGGCGCGCCTGTCGGTGCTCGACCAAAACGGCCGAGCCGTTTTGGCTCGTGCGGGGGGGGGGGGGGGGGCTGCCCCCCTGGTTTTCTGTAATCATAGCCCCTTAATTGGGGCATCTTTTTTGTCCGGACGGGGAATTTAATTCCCATGGCTCCTCCATGTCCGGCCGGCCCGACCTGGCCGGCCGGTTCCTGCTCAACGGGACCGGCGATGGCTGGTCCCCTTCCAGCCCCGACGCCAGCGGCCCGGTCCAGCCGACGGTCACCTTGCTCCGCCGCGGCCCAGAACTGGTCACGGCCCATGTCGTCCGGCGCGGCGCGACATCGTCATATCCTTGATCTTCTTTCCACAGCGTGACGTGATGGTGCCGCGCATTTCCCTTGGCATGATTCTGCGTGGCGCGACGACACCACGCCTTCACGTACCAAACCACAAAGGAACCAACATGAAATAAGGAGGAGGGTCGGTCGTGTTTGTGCGGTCCGGACCCCTCGCGTTATTCGATAACTATTGATTTTAATCCACGAAGTTCGTCAAGTTGGTATTCACGAACAAAATAAATAAATAAAACCCCTACCTTGGATTCAAGAGCGGAGCTTGTTTGGATGTTCGTCGAAGAGAAAACGTCGCGGTAAAACTGTTGCGGAAAGAGGCAACATGGAAGGAGGAAGTCACGTCGTGGAAACGGCATCGCGAAAGAACCGTTGTGGGAAGAGATTCCGCGTCGTGGGTCGATGTTGAGGAGAATGATCGTCGATTCCGTTGTCGTTGAGGTGCGTCCGTAGAGGAAACGTCGCGGAAGAAGAACGTCGTTGAAGAATTTCTCCACGTTCTTCGGCGGAGATGTTCTTCGTTGAAGAACAGTGTTCTTCGTCGGAGTCCGAGGTGTTCTTCATGTTCTTCATCGAAGAAGAAGATGTTCCTCCCAAAACCTCTCAATGACAAAACTATAACAACAAAATAAAATAAGCTCATTTCTTATTTTATTAACACAACAAGCCTATTGAAATTTCAAGGGTTTGAATTTCATAAACATACATTTAACTCACCACATTAATTCCATAAGTTAAGTAAAATAAAGTTATCAACATTTAATGGGAGTTGAGAGGGGTTAGAGGATGTGAAGGGGCGGGGTTCGTGCGGGCCCCACCAACCTCATAACCTCCCAAGGGAGGTTGGGTGGTTACCCAACTTCCATCAAGAACTAAACACTTAGAATAAAAATTGTAGAATAATAATAAATTAAACTTCCACAATTTTTACCATAAACTCTCATGAAAAAGCAACTCCGGAATAGGTGTTCCTAAGCAATTACCGGTGCTGCGGTTCCATCAGTGCCCTCAGAATTCGATTTCAGGTCACCGGTTCAAAAGTTAGAAATTCCCTCTCGTTCGTTCACTGAACGTACCCGAGCTAAACTTCGGATAGAAATTCCTGGCACTCCGGGCCTCGGAATCAAGTGCCGTCTGAAACCAAGTTCTTTTAAAATTCCAACGAAAATTAAGAAAAAATTTCCCTTGAATTTTACGGGTCTTTACATTACTCCCTCCTCAGGACTTTTTGTCCCCGTAAGGATACATCATAACTAGGGAAACAAATGAGGTTACTGAGAACACATTTGAGCCTCCCGCTCCCAAGTGCTATCTTGGAGGTTCCCGTGCTGCCATCTGATGCGCACTGGAGGAATCGACCATCCACGTAGGACCCACTCCTCTCGATCCTCGATCTCCACTGGGACCTCTGCAAATGTCGCCCCATAATCAACGTCTATCTCCCCATGGTCAATGACATTTTTCGGGTCATGCATGTATCTCCTCAGCTAAGATACATAGAAGACATCGTGCACCCGGTGCAACTGAGGTGGTAGAGCTAGGTGATAAGCCACCTCGCCAATCCTGCTGAGGACCTGAAATGGTCCGATGAACCATGGAGACAACTTGCCGCCTCGGCCAAATATCTGTAATCCACGTCGAGGTGAGACACGCAAAAGACGTGGTCGCCATCCTCGAACTCTAGTGGCCTCCGCCTCCTGTCAGTATAAGACTTCTGCCGGCTCTGAGCTCTCCCCATCCACTCCTGGATGACCTGAACCATCTCTATCGTGGCCTGAACCATCTTCAGTCCCACAAGTGTTGACTCCCTAGGGTCTGTCCAGCACAAAGGAGATCTACAAATTCGGTCGTACAACGCCTCGTATGGTGTCATCTCGATGGTGGAGTGGTAGCTGTTGTTGTACGCGAACTCTAACAAGGGTAGGTGGTCCTCCCAGCTGCGAACAAAGTCGAGGACACATGCGCAGAGCATGTCCTCGAGAGTCTGAATGGTCCTCTCCGTCTGACCATCCGTCTGAGGGTGGAAGGATGTGCTCAAACGTAGCTGTGTCCCAAACGCCTCCTGTAATCCCTTCCATAGCCGGGAAGTAAATCGAGCATCTCGATCGGAGACGGTAGATGATGTCACTCCATGAAGCCGCACAATCTTTTGTACGTAAAGACATCCCAAGCTCTCCACTGAGCCCTGCTCTCTGATGGATAAGAAGTGAGCCGACCTGGTGAGTCGGTCCACAATCACCCAAATGGAGTCGTGACCTCTGGAAGTGCGTGGAATTACAGTCACGAAGTCCATAGATATTCCATCCCACATCCACTCCGGAACCTCCAAGGGATGTACCAAGACTTCTGGTACCTGGTACTCAGCCTTCACCTGCTGGCAGGTGAGGCATTGAGAAACAAACTCTGCCACAGCCTTCTTCATGCCTAGCCACCAGTGCTGTCGTCTGAGATCCTGGTACATCTTCGCCAATCTGGGATGTACCGCTAAGGGAGAAGTGTGAAACTCTATCAGCACTTCCTCCCGTAAAGCAAATGGTACCAAGGTACGTCCTCTGAAAAAGATGTCGTGCTCTGCTCCAAAGGAGAAACCATCATGTGCCTGTCCTGAGGATATCTGTGCATACCGCGTCTCACAGTCAGCGTCCCCATGCTGTGCCTCTCTGACCCGCTGTAGTAGTGGAGGAGTGACTGTGAGAGACTGAAGGAAGGCTGCTCCATCTCTATCCACAAAGGATATCTTCAAAAAGACTAGCTTCTCTGTCGCCTCCTCAAGTAGCTGAATGCCCGTCCTCCTGCTGAGAGCATCAGCTACCACGTTCCCCTTCCCAGGAGTATAGACTATCTCAAAGTCATAGTCCTAGAAGAACTAGAGCCAACGCCACTGTCTCGGGTTCGGGTCCTTCTGCGAGAAGATGTACCTGAGACTCTGGTGGTCAGAAAAGACTGTAAAGTGCTCACCCATTAGATAGTGTCGCCACGTCTTCAGGGCGAAGACCACTGCTGCTAACTCCAGGTCATGGGTAGCGTAGTTCTGCTCATGCTGCCTCAACTGACGTGATCCATAGGCGATCACTGCCCGATCCTGCTTCAAGACACATCTGAGTCCGGTCCCTGATGCATCACAGTAGACTACGTACCCTACTCCCTCCCCAGGAAACCTCAAGAGAGGTGTTCTCGTCAATCTCTGTCTCAGCTCCGGGAAGCTCTGTTGACATCTGTTTGACCACACAAATGGTTTCCCCTTCTTCATCAAAGATGAGAGTGTTTCCGCAACTCTATAGAAGTCTGGAACAAATCTCCGATAGTATCCAGCTAGTCCCAAGAAACTCTGCACCTCCATCACGCTCCTGGGTGGCTCCCAAGCTAACAATGTCTCGATCCTCACAGGATCCACTGCAACTCCCACCTCAGAGATGACGTGTCCCAAGAAGTGGACCTCACGTATCCAAAACTGACACTTCGAGAGCTTTCCATAAATCCGGTGCTCTCGTAGTGTGTCTAGTACAACCCGTAAGTGGTAGGCGTGCTCCTCCTCAGTCGTCGAGTAAATCAAAATGTCTTTGATGAAGACCATGCCAAATCGATCGAGGTATGGCTGAAATATCCTGTTCATGAGGGCCATGAATACTACTGGAGCATTGGTTATGCCGAATGGCATAAACAAGAACTCATAGTGGCCATAACGACATCTGAAGGTCGTCTTTTGCACGTCCTCGTCTCGAACTCTGAGCTAATGCTAGCCTGACCTGAGGTCTATCTTCGAGAACCACTGTGCTCCCTTGAGCTGATCGAAGAGGTCATAAATCCTCGATAGAGGATACTTGTTCCTCACTGTCACCTGGTTAAGGCGACGATAGTCGACACAAAGTCGCAAGCTCCCATCTGCCTTCTTGGCGAACAATATCGGGGAAGCCCAGAGTGAAACACTGGGTCGGATAAACCCCTTGCCCTGCAAGTTCTCCAACTATACCTGTAGCTCTCGAAGCTCAGCGGGGGACATCCGATATACTGGAGTCGATATTGGGGTTGTCCCGGGGTACATGTCAATATTAAAGTCTACCTCTATGTGAGGAGGTAACCCTAGAACGTCATTGGGAAAAACGTCCGCAAACTTGCGCCTAAAACAGTCAATCTGTTCATGGACCGTAGACAACAAATTCATGCCCAATATGATGTCGTAAGGCCTCTACACCGCTACAAGAATATCCCAGCCGAAGCTCTCGCCTCCTAGAGTAAGCTCACACTGCCGGCACCAGTGCGTAATCATCGAGTCTGCTCCCGTAGGAGTCTCTAGCCATAAGGATCGAGCCAACGGCTCTGTCGGAATCTCCGAGCTCCGAACAAGGGAAGCGACTATGAAAGTGTGACTCACTCCTATGTCTATAAGTACTACAGCAAGGGTGGAATAGATGCAGATAGTACCTCGAATCATCTCGGGCGCGCCGTGGTCATAGGCCTCTA
Organism: Viscum album; assembly: GCA_963277665.1. Classification (NCBI taxonomy): domain Eukaryota; kingdom Viridiplantae; phylum Streptophyta; class Magnoliopsida; order Santalales; family Viscaceae; genus Viscum; species Viscum album. The sequence goes on along the minus strand of OY728151.1, from coordinate 1,584,531,482 downwards.
CTGCCTGGAGCTGTGCCTATCACTGCCCGCCAGCTCCCTGTGGTCGGGGTGGACCTCCTGGTGGTGGTGGTGGTAGAGCCTCAAAGCATCGCCCACCACTCGATGCTCAGCCAGCTTCTCTGCCTCGTCTGCATGCTCCCTGCGGACCGCCAGGGTCGACCCTCTGCCTCTGCCTCGGGGGTCCCTCAACCGTCTGCTGCTCCTCGGAACGGCGGGTCGGGAAATCATGAGCCATGTGGCCCTTCCCGCCGCACGAGTACCACTGTCTGCCTCTCAAAAGACTGGCTCCGCGTTGTGTGCCCCGCACTGCTGAGCCAGTGTCCTGAGGTCGTCGGCCTGAGGGTCTGGTCTGACTGGACCCAAGATTCATCCGTCGACTACCTGCTGCAGAAGACTCTACTACGTGACGCCCTACGGTGGATCTCGGCGCTGGTGTAGACTCAGCATGAAATCTCTCGATCAAAAGGGCTCACTCCAGTACTCCTGTCTGAGTCGGAATGCTGAGGGAGATCAGCGATGCCTTGATCTCGTGTCTCAATCCCTGATCAATGGTTTGGGCCCGAAATAATGGGTCATGTACCATGTCTGTAGAGTAGCGCGAGAGATCGGTAAATATCACTGAGTACTGGGCGACCGTCATGCTGCCCTGCCGCAGCTGAAGAAGCTCCTAGATGCGCACTGCACGGAGGGTGGCTGGGACGATCTCCGAGCGGAAGAGGCTCTCAAAGTCCGTCAAGAGATGAGATGCCTCCTCGTGCACCGGGAGCATCAAGCTCCACCATCTACCTAATACTGTGTGCAGTAGGCTCACTGCGAGGATCACCATGTGATCTGTTGGTGTCCTCACAAACATGAAAACTCTCACCACTGCCTCCAGCTAGTCCTCGGCTGGCTGGGGGTCCTCTCCCCACAGAACCTGGGCGGTCGCTGGCACTGGAACTCATGCAGTGCACTGAGGCAACGTGCATCATCAGCCGCTGGTGCTGGAAGCATCAGTGGCTCAGCGGGTAGAGCTACCGCTGGTGCATCTTTTGAAAAAGGGCCCCACTCCGAGGCCTCGTCGCTCGGTGGGCTATCGTCACGCTCGACTCTCGGAACCCTAGCTGGCTGCCATCGTGGGGCCATCATGAAAAGGAAACAGGTGTGCCACGGTCAGAACAGTATACTTGGTGAGCTGACACAATGTAATCACCAAGAAAACTTGAAACCCAAAAACAATCAATGTTTTCGTGCATTAAGTCGGAAATTAGAAGTCAGGGTCCCGGAGTACAGATACATCGGCCGCCGCACCAACACTGGACTCCCTGGACTGATAACCACACTCAATACACTAAACACTATTGCTTCACATAGAAAATATCAGAGTCCCAAGTTCTACGGTAGAACCGAACTCCTCTGATTCCAATTTGTCACGACCCGTCCTTGGGGCCCGTGCCGTGACTACCCCAAGCCCGCCTTCTATAGGACAGGGGCTGGAGACTATCACCAAGGCGTAAATCCCAGTAAAAAGGGAAGGAATTGCCTTTGTGAAGTAAACAAGCACCACAGAGTAAGAAAGCGGGAAAAGTAAACACTAAGTAAAAACAGAGTACAAGTGTAAGTGCGTAAAGTATGTGGGTCAGTATACAAACCCAACTGAAAGTAAAGTACCAATCGAAAGGGAAAACAACAACTGAAAAGTAAAAGCCTCTATGCCGAGCTGTCCACTGGAAATCCCACCTAAAGGGTGGGTACAGATAGCTCCACTACTCCTCGGGTCCCCCGTCCGCTCCGAGTACGTCCCGCCCAGTGGTCCACCTCCAGGTACCATCCTCCTCTGCAAGCCTCAACCACGATCAACGATGTCCGTCGTCTGCAACCAACACATCGTAGTGCGGTCATAGCCTGTGCAGGGGTAAGTATAAGCTACTCAGTAGGGACCCCGAGACCCCCGAAGGTCTCCCTAAATCCACAAAGGATAAACCACAAAGGAAAGATACAATCACGAAGTAACAACTGACACTACTTAGGTACATTCCCATACATATACCTAAGTCATCAATTCCAATACGCTCCAACCTCTGAGCCCAAGTACAACCCAGTCCACATAGGAAAGTGTACGTATTCCACACAGGAAAGCAAAACGTAATCCACACAGGATAGCATAACACAATCCACATAGGAAAGCAATTCGGATTCAGCTCACACAGGTATAATTTTTCAAAAGATGATAGAGATGATCACTGATCCATCTAAGTCATCAGACCCACAATGGATCGATTGGTACTAACCCCCACAATGACCCACACAGGATCAGACCCACAAAGGATCTGTAGGCGCTGGCTCACACAGAACAGCTGAGCACTGACCCACATAGGATCAGACCCACACAGGATCGGTAGCACTGATTCACACTGGATCATTGAGTGTTGTAGTCATCGTCGTCGAATCCACTGAGGATCTCTGTACAGTCGTCATCGTCACAGTAGGAGTCGCAGCCAGCTCTAGGGTTCCCGCACATAGGAAACTCATTCGGGAGGGTCCGCTCCATGAGTCAAGAGGCTGATACATCAACTGACACAAAGTCCAAATTTGATGTATCCAAAAGTTCCGTATCGTCAACAGGAACTCAACGTCGTATACAACGCATCAATCGGACGCCCGGTCTGAGAGTTATTGGCTTTTTCGTCCTAGGGGCCTGGTTGGTTTTTAAGTCAAAACCAACCCGACCTTACTCCACCTGCGTCCAAACCTCGAGCAGAGTAAGGCAAAAGATCTGTCTCACTATGTGAAAACCAACATAGTTGACGGTATATCAAACAGACGTCTGAAGCTCAATATATGAGCATTTATGCTCCGAGGGCCCGGTTGGTTTCGTGTACGAACCAACCCGGCTGAACTCAAAGTATTCTGAAACCTTGAGTGCGATATAACGAAACTACCCTCTCGTTCCAAAGATCGTTTCTCCGCTGACAGCGCGTCAATCAGAGGACTTTATCCCGAGTTATGGTAAAATGAACCCAAATGGTCCGAAAACGGGGGTTTTGGGCTCGGACCGACCCGGCCCGAGACCCCCCGGTTGGCCCGAACCGGGTTGACCCGCCCCGGGTCCAGGTCGGCCTAGCCTGGCAGGCGCGGCCCGACTTGGCCTAGGCGCGGCCCGGCCCAGACCGGCGACCGGCACGCTGGGAGCGCTGGTCGGTGCTCGGGCAAAACGGCCGAGCCGTTTTGGCTCGCGCAGGGGGGGGGGTCGCTGCCCCCCCCCCCCCCCCCGGTTTTCTGTAACCGTGACCCCTTAATTGGGGCCGCTTTGTTGTTCGGCTGGGGGAATTAAATCCCCAGGCTCCTCCCTGTATGGCCGGCCCGACCTGGCCGGCCGGATCCTGCTGAAGGGGACCGGCGATGGCCGGTCCCCTTCCAGCTCCGACGCTGGCGGCCCGGTCCAGCCGCCGGTCACCTTGCTCCGCCGTGGCCCGGAACCAGTCGTGGCCCGGAACCAGTCGTGGCCCTTGTCGTCCGGCGTGGCGCGACGACGTCACGCCCTTCATCTTCTTTCCACAGCGCGGCGTGACGGCACTGCACATTTCCTTTCGCATGATTCCGCGTGGTGCGACGACACCACGCGTTCCCGTACCAAACCACAAAGGAACAAACATGAAATAATGAGGTGGGTCGGCCGTGTTTGTGTCGTCCGCCCCCCTCGCGTTATTCGATAACTATTGGTTTTAATCCATGAAGTTCGTCAAGTTGGTATTCAAGAAATAAATAAATAAATAAAACCCCTACCTTGGATTCAAGATCGGAGCTTGTTCGGAGGTTCGTCAAAGTGAAAACGTCGCGGTAAAACCGTCGCGGAAAGAGGCGACTTGGAAGGAGGAAGTTGCGTCGCAGAAACGTCGTCGTGGAAGAACCATTGCAGAAAGAGACGTCGTGTCGTGGGTCGATGTCGCGGAGAACGAACGTCGATTCTGTTGTCGTCGAGGTGCATCCGAAGAGGAAACATCGTGGAAGAAGAACATCATGGAAGAAGTTCTCCACATTCTTCGGTGGAGTTGTTCTTCGTTGAAAAATGCTATTCTTCGTCGGAGTCTGAGGTGTTCTTCACGTTCTTCCTCGAAGAAGAAGATGTTCTTCCGAAAACCTCTCAACGAAAAAACTCTAACAACAAAATAAAATAAGCTCCTTTCTTATTTTATTAACACAACAAGCCTTTTGAAATTTCAAGGGTTTGAATTTCAAAAACATACATTTAACTCACCACATTAATTCCATAAGTTAAGTAAACTTAAATTATCAACATTTAATGGGAGATGAGAGGGGTTAGAGGATATGAAGGAGTGGGGTTCGTGTGTGCCACACCACCCTCATAACCTCCCAAGGGAGGTTGGGTGGTTACCCAACTTCCATAAAGAACTAAACACTTAGAATAAAAATTGTAGAATAATAATAAATTAAACATTCACAATTTTTATCATCAACTCTCGTGAAAACACAACTCCGGAACAGGTGTTCCAAAGCAATTACCGGCATTACGGTTCCATCGGTGCCCTCAGAATTCGATTCTGGGTAGTGGTACAAATGTTAGAAATTGCTTCTCATTCGTTCACTGAACGTACACGAGCTAAACTTCAGATAGAAATTCCGGGCACTCCGGGCCTCAGAATCATGTTCCTTCTGAAACCACTTTCTTGTAAAATTCCAAAGAAAATTAAGAAAAAATTTCCCTCGATTTTTACTGGTCTTTACACGCAGGCCAAAGCTATCTCATCCCTGAAACGTAAAAACAAGGGCCCCGCACCTGTAATCACGGAGAAAAGTCACTAAATACAATAATAGAAAGGGATGAGTCTGAAATAAGTTTTCAGGTACCCCACTGACCATCCCAGCTGGAGGGTAAACCATAAGAGGACGTCTGGTAACCCAATGCCCAGACCTGTTTGATGGTAAACCCTAAGTTCAATGGGTATCCCACTGCCCAACCTCAATGGATGGTAAACACTATGGTCAATGGGTAACCCACTGCGAAGCCCCGCTGAAGGGTAATACCTGATACACCGGTGGGTATCCCATAACCCATCCCCAAAAGAGGGGAAATCCGAAACATGTCCGATAACTCCACACATTCTGTGCCATCACTGGGTGTCACTAACATCACTACCATGTGTTGGTTCAGATTGCATCAAAGGAACCTCCCTACAATGCCCATTCATGTTTCCACATTTATTGAGAACTCAAAATAGGCTTCGTACAACCTAAGAGATTACATCGTTGTAATCCTTGCAGAAAAACACGCGAGATAGACAATTTACTCACTGGAAACAGACTTGTGACAAAAATGTTATTCAACACTGCATTATGCCCATACAACCTATCGTGGGTCCCACACCTTGGTCCAGAAATAGGTCGTGTGAACTGCGCCATCGCAATTCTATTGAAAAAACACGCCAAAATGACTATTCATTCTCCCTGAATGAACGTTTGGTGAAAAAGTCATAAAACGTTGCACGCACCATGAATGACGGTCTGTGGGCCCACACCTTAACTCCTGATTCAATGCCTAATACCACCCTGGTCAACTTTGCCTCAATGCCAGAGTCACAATAGCATTGACGGTGCCTAAAACGATCTCCGGATGTGCTCGTGCCATCTGAATCAATAATCCCAACGAGGCGATAAACAACACTTAACGGATGTGTGGTGTTACCGAGCCCCAGTCTCTAGAATTACAAATTTCCAATTCCAACTCAAAACCTTCGTTTCGATCTAAGGATCACATCACCAATGATGGTACATGAATCTGAAACTTGGTTTTCATGTTAGAATCATTTTAATTCCGTTAGACGGAGACCGAGTGGGCCGAACCGGTTCGGCCGGTCCACCAAATTAGACCGGCGGTCCGAAGCTCGGCCACCTGGACTGGCTGGTCCACCGCATACCGCATGAAATCGGGTGGGATTCAGCGCTTCGCCCAGACCGGTTTAAGCTTGTACGGCTCCTTTTCTATGGGACCCGTGTTTCGCGGGTCCCGGTACGCAACCAGGGTCACGGAGACCCCGGTCTTCCGCTGAACGCAGACTGAGAAAGCCAACCGACCTGTGCCTCTGGCCTCCTGCATGTGCCACTGATGCCGCATGAGGAATTCCATGCCTCTACCATCCCATACTACCATGGAGGAACTAGAAAACATGGTGTTTGGCAAGCAAACTTCCCGAGGTCACCCCAGACACACCGGGACCCAAAATTACGATCTCAAAGAATTTTTGGAAAACATGGATCAAGAATTACTCAAATATGCCCTTCACTTGATAAATAAATAGCAATTCAACACTATAATTTGAGATCGAAGAAAATGCAGAAATTTAAAATGAAACGCAACGAACATACCTCGCAAGGCGTAGCCCGTCACTTCACAAACAACCTGCCGGAGCCGCAAACACCTTTCTTGGGAGGAGGGGGAGCATGAAGGGAGTTGGATCCTTTGTTGGGAGTGCTTTTGACAAGAATATGATCTAAGGGGGGAAGAAGGGGGTGGGGTGGATGTGTTTAAGTATGGAAAATTAATTAAAATTTAATTAATTTTAAACACCTAACAGTAGGCTCGTACCTGAACTCTGACGGGGTCAAGTTTTAGCCGCTCCTATGGTAAAATCAATGTACTGAGTGAAATGTTTCTCTCATAATTTTAATCTAATACCCCGTTCAGATGTTCTAAAGTTCAAACCTGAGGCCTCTAAATTATGAAAATTCCACTGGTGGTGTTTTCCACATAAGGGTTGCGCCCAAGAAAGTTACACCCCTCCTAGGACAAACAGCATGCTCCGGAATCAACGAAGTTATAGTTATTCCCATATGAGCAACCATTTATGATTTATTTTGTTTATTTTGCGTGTATAGTATGAACGGACTTAAAATTTAATTCTGGAAAAACCGGGGCTCGGAATCACACACAGTATGAACGCCCTTCTCTAGAATAACATCAAGAAAATTTCAATGTCTTGCAGGCTCAAAACCTGGGTTCTTACATCATTCCCTCCTTCATGTTTTTTGTCCCTAAAAACAAAACTACAAAAACTACATGAGATACTGAGCCTACATCTGGCTCTCCCTTTCCCCTGTGCTCTCCTACACCCTCCTATGCTGCCACAACAGTCAAACCAAAGGAATGATCCATCCACGCAGATTTATAATTTAAAGGAAATTATGAAGGGATTGGATAATTGTATAGTAGATTTCTATGTGTGGTGGTGGCCAAGAATTTCATATTTTATTCCATTATATAAATGGTTTTGGGGGGGCATTTAAAAATTATGGCCAGTACACTAGGCTGACCAGCTGGCCTCAAATGGGAGCATATATGGGATACTAGGTAGAACACACCCAAGAAAGGAAAAATTCATGTTTCAGGAGTGAAACATTGTTTAAGACAAAGAAGAAGAATGATTTGATGTTTTCCAGAATTTAAATTCCAAAAATTATACATAATAGGAATTGAAATTCATGAAATATTTTAATGTTGTATGAGAACCATGACATGTAATTAGTACATAATATGTATTAATAAATGGTTATATGGATTTGATAATCATTGGATTTTTTTTCAAAAATGTAATGATAAGTGGAAATGAAACTAATAAAATATTATAATGTTTTATGAGAACCATTCAATGAAATTTGAACATTATGTGTAATAAGAAACGGTTATATAGATTTATATTTGAAGAGAAATTGTGAAGGTATTTAAGAATTGAATATATTTGAATTATAAGTGGGTGGACCTACATTAAATTATATACATGGTATATGGGAGGAAGGTATTAATTTAATAATTATGGAAAACCTAATATGCTGACTAGATAGCCTAAACCGAGAGCATATGTGGGACAATGGGTCGATAGTAGAGAAGGGAGGAAAGTCACAGGTGTCATTAGTGATATTTTTTACAACAAAGAAAAAGGATGATTAGATTTTTTTTGGAAATTATATTCCAAAATGTATACATAAGAGGAATTGAATGTCATGTAGTATTTTAATGTTGTATGATAACAATTCCATGTAATTTCTACATGATGTGTGTGAAGAAATGGTTAGAAGGATTTGATGTTCTTTGGAATTTATATTAAAAAATGTATAGATAAGAGGAATTGAATGTCGTGTATTATTTTAATGATGTATGAGGACTATTCTATTTAATGTTCAATGGGAACATGTATTGTACCACCAAAAATAATCACAGTCATCTGATCTACGTATCTGAATATCCTGGCTGTCTGATTGTATCCTATGAATTATCTTTACTAACAAGTCATCAAGCTATCAGGTTTAGAAAAATTTGTCAACTTTTTCAATTTTTCAATGGATCTGAGTTCCCAATATTCATTTGAACATTCTAATCCAACCAATCAACTTTGTCATTCCATATGACCTCCATCTGACCTCTTCTTCAGCCTTGACCAGCATCTGAGTGTATTGTTCATCGGTAGTGGTCTCCATGATGTGATGTCAATAGAATCGTGAGAAGTGATCACTAAACTTCATTTGAGTTATTCTAAAGATCATTACATGGTCAGAATAATCTGTAATTTTTTTTTCTTTTGACATGAAATTCTTATTTTATAAAATTGTGGTAAATTAAAACAGTAACATTGAAGTTGATTTAAATTATTATTATTTTTGTATTTTTATGTTTATTTGTAATTTTATTCAAACATAAGGATTATTATTTGAACTAAAGATGATAACATGAGGAGAAACGAGCTCGAGCCATGTGATCCAACATTAAATACCATGCATGGAGGTGTTTGGAAATCTCGTCCCATGGATTTATTAAATTTCAATGATTTTAAATGGAATTTTAATGAATATGAATTTGAAATTATTTGTTTAAAAAAATATTGGAAATTGAATCTAAATGATTCAAGTTGATTTAAATTTATAAAAAACAATGTATTTGTATTTTTAATTTTACTTAGACTTCATTATTATTATTTAAATTAAGAAACCCACTTTTAGGTGAACCATGCATGAGTCGAGAGATCAAACATTAAATACTATTAATGGAGGCATTTGGGATTCCCCCCCCCCCCACAACTTTAAGTTTTTTCAATTATTTTATATTGTTTTTTAATGAATATGAAAATAAAATTCTTTTTTATGAAATTATGATAAATTGATACAGAATCATTGAATATGTTTTAACGTGATAAAAAGGATGTATTTGTATTTGGAATTTTATTTAGAAATCATGATTATTATTTGAACTAGTCAATCCAACATGTGGTTAATCAATATCAAGACATGAGATCTATAATTAAATCCCATCCATGGAGGCATTTGGGACTCCCCTCCCATGCCTTTAGAAATTTTCAATTATTTTAAATGGATTCTTAAGGAATATGAAAATGAAATTATTAATTCCAAAAAATTTTATGAAATTGAAATTGAAACAAAGATTTTATTTTAAACCTATAAAAAATGATGTATTTTTGTTTTGAATTTTAATTAGAATTAATGATTTTTATTTGAACTGAACAAGAGAAAATGAGGTGAACAATGTTCGAGCAGAGAGAGACAATATTAAATCTGGGGCATCGAGGGGTTTGCAGGCCCCTACCACAACTTTAGAAATTTTGATTGAGTATAAATGTATTTTTAATGTATATTCACATTAAAATATTTTCTCTGTCACATTATGGTAAATTTCAAATAAAATTTTGATGTAGATTTATATTGATAAAAATATTTTTTTTGAATTTTATTTATTCTTAATGATAATTATTTGAACCGAACAAACAATAGTGGTTAGTGGTGCTAACTCAAGGAAATAACACATTATATATTGTGCATGGAGGTTCCCAAGAAATTAGATTTTTTGATTAAATTATATGAAACTAAACATTGAACTTAATATATATATATATATATAACATTCATTTGTTTTTGAGATTATATTTAGAATTACTAATTATTATTTTAATTGGCCTAGCTCACGGAGGTGAAATGAGTTCTAGTTGGGAGAGAGACCCATCCTTGGGGAAAAGAAGAAAAATGTGAGGTCATGAGATAAGTATTTGTTCTGTTTAGGTTGATGATGTAGGGTGTTTTTATGGATGTATTCATACGGTGATTCCCACACATGGAATAATACACCATTGTGTCTCTATTTTACTTTTCAATGTGGGATAATATTAGAGATTCAATTTTCATTTATAACCATGATGATGTAGTCTAGTATAACTCTAGTTCCCCACACCTCAGACATAAGAAGCCCCCATCCTCCACCCCTCGACGACTCTGGAACCACTTCAATTCCAAAGATCACCATATTTACTGACCTAGAAGATTGAAATCAATCTATTGTCTACTTATGAAGCACCTAGATATCATGGACCATCTCTAGAGGTTGAGACAACATCCATAAATCCATATTAATCTTAATCCGACAACATTAAAGATTGTGTGTAGTAGTTGCTTGGTGATTCCTTATATGACACCATTTCACCACTTCTAGGCCACCAAAGAAATTCCATGATTTAGGTTGACTCACCACCCTCCCGTTCATGTGGATGGAGTTTCGGAAAAAAGAACCATGTTCAAGAAAATGAAACATCCATAGTAAAAATCAAAGATAGTTGGAGGAGGTGAAAATGATAGAATATAAAAAATACATCATTTTCAAAAAAAATAATCTATATTAAATAATATAACAATACAGTGTAGGAGGAATAAAATATTAAAAAATATAATATATTAATGAAACAATTAAATGGGAGATCCCCCAGTGTAGCCTAACTCAACATCACCTCCATCCCACATCCACTATCCAATACGTGGTAATAACTGGTAAAGACATATTAGTATGACCACTAATCCACCAATAATCACTAGAAACACATCTTAAAATTTGTAAAATAAAATCATTAAACAATAAAAATACACACATATTTATATTTCACTCACCTCCAATGTCATAAAAAGTATAATGCTAATCCTCTTATATATTGTATACTTCCAACATCATTCCTATAACTGGTGGGTACTAGAATAGTCAATCCCACCATTGGGGCCTCACTCTCTTCGCCCTGCCACTAGTGCTTTGATTTATATTTGAGTTGGGCATGGTTCTCTTCTCCCTTAGATTAGGAATTTTGTTTCACAAAATGTGATATCATTTTTAGAATAAAATAGAGGGGAGAAGAGGATTAATGATGGATTATACCACCAACATAGTAACATTAAAGTATATAAAATATATTAGAGTTTTCATTCAACATTTATAACTAGTTGTGATGATAGAATACGAAAATAAAATAATTTTAAATGAAAATAAAAAAAAGAAATGGATTTTACCTATTGAATTTATCCTCCTTGAGAACCTCCATAGGCCAATGGTTTTGGTCTTATTGATGAGTCCAAAATCTCATAGATGTGGGGGAGGGTGTAAGAATGAGTCTTGGGTAGAATCTTGGAAGTATACAATGCTTTTGATGTGTGAGGAGAATAGGTGGTGAAGGGAGGTATTTATATGGGAGGATAGGGGTGTTTTCTAATTCTATTATTCATTATATTATTATTTTTTCTCAATAATATGAATAGTTTGGTCCTTACCATTAAATATATTATTATAATAATGGGGAGTTTTAGATTATGAGCTCAAATCTTCTATACATAGTCTATGAATCAACAATTCATGTATTTAGCTTATATTGTAAATTAATGTATTTTAGAGAAATAAAAAAAAATCCCATTAACATTTATAAATTTATAGAATTAAATATTTCATTCCATTTTACAAAAATTATTTTCAGAAAAATGAGAAATTTAATTTATAATTAATATCATCAATTACTATGAAAATATTGATTTTAAAATTATAACTTATTTTATAACACTTTGAAAAATTAATTGAGGTATCATAAATTATATTATAATCAAAAGAAAAAAATGATAAATTAAGAGTATATTAGGTGAAAATAAATTTTATTTTAATTAATTATATTATTTAATAAAATTAAATAAAAATTTATATTTTTAAAAAATAACAACACTTAATTAATAATTTTTATAATATTTACTTACTTATACTATGATATAATTATGAAAAATTATCATTTATAATATGCTTTAATTTTATTTTTACTTTCATAGGTGAGGTTAGTATTCTATTGGCCAGTTTACTATTTATAAGGATCATATTACTCTTCCAAATGTAAAGTTACTATTTAATCGATATGGGTTCCTTAACTTATATAATTAACTGTTATTTCATTAATATTTCATTTATAAATCTTTTATTGTGTTATATAGTTGATTTTATGTGGTTTATACTCTATTGAATAATTATAACAAGGGAATTTCCCTTTGATGAAATTCTAGGTTGTTAAATTTTCTCTCATTTTGAAATTTTGAAATAAAAATTTCAATTTACAATAATATGTGAGGGTACCTCTACTTCATCAACTCCACTGATTCCCAAGTCACTTGTTCATACTTGTGTTTACTACATAACACTTTGACAAGTTGATTTGTTGTGTTATATAGAACCTTATCTCTCAAGTCCAAAATGATTATCAGTTTCTCATCGTAAGAGAGATCATCATTTAGCTTTACCACATCTTAGTTCAGTACATATGAGGGGTCAGGTATGTACTTTCTTTTTAGAGATACATGGAATGCGTCATGAATTTGAGCCATACTTGGTGGAAGTGAAAGATGATATTCCATTTCCCATATGTGATCAAGGATCTCAAAGGGTCCAATGTACCAAGTTCATAGCCTCACTTTCATTCAAAATCACATGACTCTCTTACATGGTGATATTTAATGGAATCCATTACCACTAATGATGAACTCTTTTCACCTTTGATGGTTTTCATCATAGCTCTTTTTCTAAATCTGAGTACCATTTATATGTTTTTGGATTGCTTGAACCATATATGTCATCTCTTTCATAGGACCATCTCCAAGTAGATTTCATTTTACAACTTCATCCAAACGGGTTGGTGTTTTATATTATTTTTTCATACAACGCTTCATATGGAGCCATATGAAAACTATAATAGAAGATTTTTATTGTATAATAATTCAACCAATGGGAGATGCTAATACCATCCATATTTTATTTCCATTTAGCATGATATTAAAATGTATTCAAGGATAATAATAGTCATATATGATTGGCCATTAGTTTTGGGGGGATTAGCTATAATGAAATTAAATTTGTTGCTCATGGCCTATTGAAGACTCCTCCAGAATTTGGATGTGAACTTTGGATCATGATCAAATATGACTGAATGTTGAACCCCATGAAATAGTTAAAATTCATTCCCATATATATTATCATGTTTTTCATTTGAGAGATATTCCAGAATAAAAATAAAGTGGGCTTTCCTTGTGAGTTGATCCACTGCAACCCATGTCACATTATTTCCTTTGGATGTTTTCTCAAGTCCAGTGACAAAGTCCATAATGACATTCTCCCATTTCCACAAGGGTATAGGAAGTGGTTGCATCATAAAATTGTAAATTTTTGTCCCTTAATTAACATTATGACATATTAATCTCCTTAATACATAATCCCTCATATCTTCTTTAATTTTCCCCCATCAGATGTGTTCTTAGTGATGACAGAATATCCTGATACTTCCAGGATTGATAGAAAAAGATGAGATATGTGAATTATCCAGTAACTCCTTCTTTATCACAATTGATGAAGTCACAAAAATCATTATTCCAAACAAAATCATACAATCATTATTGATATATATCTCTTACAACATCCCTTTCCTAACTACTTTCAAATACATTGGATTCATTAGATCATCCCTATATGACTCCTCAATCTCCTCTTGGATATATGGTTGGGAACTTATTTTGGAATGATAGGATTTATTCCCTAAAATTATTATTATCAAATATATGCTCATCATATCCATTAATATGGGGTCCTTCTCAATCTACATCCTAGATATAGTAGTAGGTTATTTTCTACTAATATCATAATCTACCATGTTCTCCTTTCCGGTATAATAGTGAATAGAAAACTCATAGTCATTGAATATATCTAACAATCTCATTTGACACATGTTGAGCATATTTTTTGTGAATATATACATTATGCTCTTTTATTAGTATATATTTCATACTTCTCATCAAAGAGATAGTTCCACAATATTTTAAAAGAATAAATTATTGATGGTAGCTCTAGATCTTGCTTCGTGTAGTTTTTCTCAAGGAGGATAAACTTCCATGTGGTGTAGGCAATCACTTTATCATTTTGAATTAGTAAAAAAAATTCTTTTAAAAAACAATTTATGTTACAAATCATTCACCACTAGTTGGTAAAGCGAGAAAATTTTTAGTGATCAACCTATTCATTATCTACTTCAATCAGTCCTAGAACTCTTCCATGTAGACATACATTTCCCCTTTATTTGTTAACTTAGTTTTTGATCTATATAATTAAGATAAATTTCTCAGAAGAAATTTGCAATACATAGCTAATCCATGAAAAAATCGTAGTTTCATGACACTAGATGTTCTGAGCCCTTCCACAGTCACTTTTTTCTTTGAAGGGCCCAAAGAAATTCCCTCACATATTATCACATGTCTTAAGAATCTGATCTACTACCTCTAGAAATCACACTTTCTAAACATGGCTTACAATATCTATTTTATTAATTCTACCAAAAAAAATCCATAGATGTTCTTCTTATTCCTCCATTATCAGGTATTATTTTAGAATTCCATTGATAAAAACTACGAAAATTTCTTACAGTAATGTCTAATGTCTCTATTCATCAAATACATGAATATTAAAGGGTAATTAGTAAGTCCGAAGGTCATCACTAGAAACTCATATTAACCATACCTTATGTGGAAAGCAGTCTTATGAATATCCTCCTACTTCAAATTTAGCTGATTATATAAAGATTGAAGATCCAACATTGAGAAGTATTTATCACCTCATAGTTGATCGAACAAGTCATCAACATTGGAAGACTATACTTGTTCTTTTTAGTGATCTTTTTGAGTTTTGGATAATCAATACACATCTGAACGGATCCATATTTAATCTTGATGAAGAGCATTGGAGCACCCCAATGATGTGCAATAGGGTTTATAAACCCTATCTTCAAATTCTCTTGCAGCTGCTTCATTAACTCCTCTAGTTACTTCAAGGCCATCCTGTAGGAAAATTTTGAGAAATTAGTAGCTCCGGGAATGTTTTTTATTGAGAAGTCTACCTAAAAATATGAGGGAATTCTTGGTAATAGTTTGTGAAATACATCACTATATTACCTCACGATGGGTATTTCTTCTAGGTTGATTCCTTCCTTTGATATAAACATTTGAGAGAACGGCATTTTTCCCTAGGGAATCAACACCCACGCCATTGAGAGACCTTCCAACCTATATTTATTATCATCCTTAAATTTATAGAGGATCTTGATTTGGTTAGGAATAGGGAAAGATATTTACTTTTCCCAATAATTGTTATGGGATCTGTATAAAAAGTGCCAATCCATTCCCATTATAGCATCAAATTCCATCAAAGGATGTTTCATGATATTCACTAGAAGAATATCCCCACATACACAAAAAGGAGAAGATTCCAACACATTGGTTGAAATTATTTCACAACTATGAGTTTTTATATATATCTCTTCTTCATTGTTTTTGTGCTTCAATTAAATTGTTCTAGAAAACATGAAGGATATAAAGGAATTTTTATAACTATAATCAAATAAGATTTCTTACCATAATTTGATAATAGTAAGTGTACCTTGTAGGGATTTATCTTTATGATCCACTTTAGTAGTATTGATGCATTAGCCTTCCATTTATTGTTTGGATATAGTGGATGCTGATGTTGATTACCCTCAAGAACATGAGGATTAATGCACAGACATGCATAGTGCCCTTGTTCCCAACAATTTTATCATAGAAACATTAGTGGTGATCTTAGTTACTCCTTCATATTGGTCAGTTACATTATATCTCTTCTAAATTCATGATCATGGGGGCCTTTTATCCCACAATTATAACATTTACTTTTCAATTTGAGGTAGTTTTCATGAAGCATATTCCAACATTTTTCACACATGTGTGGTTTTTATTTCGTTCCCCCATTCTCATTAAACCCCCAAATATAATACTTAATATATTGTTTCCTATCTCCATTGAAATGGGACCATTATCCAAACACCATATATATTTTGAGAGAACATCAAACCACTTCTTCAAAACTCCCAATGTAACATATAGAAAGAGCTTTCACATATGTGTTTTTAAAACACTAAAGAATCTATCAAATTTTCTATCATTATTGATAATGAAACCTGAGGTGTTACTTGGAAGTCTTTTGAAATATTATTCATCAGATTTGGGAGATTCAAATTTCTTTATATTCATCTCTATGAAATATCCCTCTATATTTTTATGAAGAGTTCAAGGGAAATACATGATAAGAAAAATTATATTAATGTCTTCCCACTCTATTACTTCAACATCATCCCATGCGTTGGTGTTATTAATAAATGTACACCATTGATCGACCTCTCCATCTAGATGATTGTTGGATAGAGTCACCTTCTCCATATTAGAATAATGAAGCAAAAAAATATATTCTCTATTGGGTTGACCCACTATTCTGAGATGAGTAGATTAGAGGATCCAATGAATCATTATGAATCACCATAAAAATTTGTTATGTTATTATTCAAAGAATGAGAAAATTCAGTAAGAATCATAATAAAATTTGTAAATCCACCTCTCAAGGAAGTACGAATGTCATTAAGGAAATCACTGCATTGTCACTCACATGGGTGGTTGTCCTAGTTTCTCTTAGTTCCCACAACATTCTAAAATATAATCGGTTATAACAAAACATATGTAACCAAATCCTAAATAAATAATTTATTATCTTGTGAAATTATATCTAAAGAAGTATCTTGTGGGATCACAATATTTAAAATTTTATAAAATAATGATAATTGGGTGCTTAATTATAAATAGTCTTGAACTAAGGTTTTTCACTAAGGTTCAATAATCAAAATTACCAAATTAACTAAACTTCTATATAATAACAACTATACCAACACTACATTATTTATATGATTATTACCGCATTTTTATGTCAAAAACCATAAAATCATTACACAAATATGATCCAATGGTTTTATGTATTGGGAAAATTGGTACAATACATTACAAGACATAATCATTTATTTAATTCCTTCTTCTCTAGAATCTTAGTGGACCTCGTGTTCTCCTTAAAAAGTAAAAAAATTAGTATATACATCAAAGAAAGGGGTGAGATAAAATTCTAGTAATTGGATAGATAATAAAATTAAACAATATATCATTGGGTGAGAATAAAAATCATCATAAGATAAGAATAAGATCATAATGATTAGAGGAAGCATTAAATTACGGCATGGAATTAGACAATAAATAAAAATGAAATAACATGACCTAGTGGAAAATTACCACACATAGGTGTGAAAAAATATAGAATCATGTTCACACATATTTCACTTTATCACATGAAAAAAATAACATTACACAATTCATTATAGTTATTTATAATTACAATCTCACATATCACTTCATTACATTTACATTACCATGCATTCCACATAAAAGATATATTAATCATGGGCATTAAATAACCCATGGAATGAAATGGGTTTCCTTGAATAAATCATAAATTAATGAATAAACTTTGGGGTTCCCAAAATAATTATGGAATAACATTTGTGGTATAAGATTCATCAATATTGAGTGAAGTATAAGTAATCTCATTAGTAGTAAAAGGTGTATTTTTGAAAAGAAGTTTTCTTTTGAAAATATAATTACATTTGTCAAAGAATAATATTTGAGACATGTATAGGTATAAAATAAAAGATAACGATAAAAAAATTATATTTATGTATTATTAATGTATCATCCATACTAAAAATGGACTGAAAAATTTAAATCCCAAAGAAATGGAATTGGGTTTGAGTGTCCCCTTACCTTATATCCAAGTGAATTTTTCACTTTCATATCGTAGATAATGACAATAAAAAAATTAATTAAAAAATGAATAAAATTTTATAGATGAATTTTAATCGTTATAGTTTAATTAAGTTCATTTGTGGGATTTTCAATAAGTTATAGTGTTCAATTTCATCATTCAAGAGTGTTCGATTTCTTGGTTTTCATGATTTGTTATCTCCTATATGAGTATGAATGTTTCTGTAAAATTTTCATAATTACCCAGAATTAAAATAATATGTTATTAAATAAAGTTAATAGGTTTAAATGGTTAAATATCTCACTTTGTTAAATGTTATGAGGATGAATCATTATATAAAACATTAGTGACAATCATATATATTGTTTTGGTGTTTTTTTAAAACATAACAAACTATTTTTTTCTATTATTTATTATTACATATATACAATATTTATAGAACCAAAAAAGGTTAAAAATATAAATGTTAGTATATGTACTGAAAATTATAGTGGTTTTATAAAAATCCATGAAGGAGTTAATGTAACGTGAACACAAGTCGTCCACGATGTTGGTAAATTGAAAAATCACGGGCGATGATTACATTTTTAGAATAAAAGGTAGTGGAGAAGAGGATTAAAAATTATTTATTCAACTAAAAAAAATTATAGTAAATAAAGGTTACTTGAGGTATCATTCCACTTGAAAAAGGGGCATTGATGAGTGAATATGAAAAAAATGAAACTTTAATAAAATTAAAAAAATTAGGATTTTACATCTTGAATTTCTTCTCCATGAGAACCTCGTTAGGAGAAAAAGACCGATGATAAAATCCAAGCAGGGGGAGATTTTCTGGGTACTTTAGAAGTACTATAGCAGCGGGGGTTTTACTATAGTAGGTACTATAGCAGCGCGGGTACTATAGCAGTGATGTTCACTGAGGGGTCCATTGGGCCAAAATATGGGCTTTCAAGCCTTGTATTCAGGCCACATGGCATTGGGTCTTCGGGCTATGTATGGTTCTCCCCCTACCCAGTTAAAAGAGGTCATTACTTTAAAATAATTAATTGAGGCTTCAGCCCCAACGTTTTAAAAAAAACCTCTTAAGGAGAAAGGGTTTGGTATTTTGATGATACCAAGAGATCATGGAAATGGGGGAGGGGGATCAAAAGGGGACTAGGAATAATCTATATAATATTTATGTATTTGGAGGTGTGAGGTGAAGAGGCGGTGAGAGGAGGAATTAATAGGGGAAGAGAGGGGTGTTTTATCCTTATTTTATTCATTAGATTATTATTATTTCTCAACATAATGAATAGTTTAATCCTTCTTGATTAACTTATTAATGTAATTATGGAGAGTTATATATGATGGGCTTACATCATACATACATCATATATTACTCAATAATTCATGTATTTAGCTTGTGTTGTAAATTAGCATATTTCACTATTCACTAAATATTCAAGTATTTTAGAAAAATCAAAATAATTATAAGAGCCCATTTTTAAACATGTACAGTTAAAAGATGATATCCATTTTGGGAAAATAATGTTATAAATTTGAGAAATTTAATTATTAATTTAAATCAACATTTACTAGGAAAATACATATTTTAACATTAAAATGATTTTATAAAAATTGAAATTTTAATTAAGGATAGATAAAATTATATTATAATCATAAGAAAAAAATTTAAATTTATGTATGTATTTTATGAGAATAATTTTTTTATTTAATAATTATTTAATTGATATAATTTTAAATGAACATTTATTTTTTATAACAATACCAACACTTAATTAATAATTTATAAAATATTTATTTATTTTTACTATGATATAATTATACCATATTATCATTTATAAGATTCCTAAATCTTATTTATACTTTCATAGGTTTGGTTTCTATTATATTTGCAGGTCTAGTATTCATAAGGGTCATATAAAGAATCTGAAGGTCAATTTACGATTTTAATTGTATTGGTTCCTTAAATTCTATAAATACCTATTATTTCATTAATTTATCATTTATAACATTTTATTGTGTTCCCTACTTAATTTTATGTAGTTTACACTATATTACATAATTATAAGAAGGGATTTTCCATAGATGAAATTTTGGGATGTTATAAGCTGATAGAGGAATATCCTGGAGGTAGTTTACAAGAATTTGGAGAAGAACTATAGATTTCACCCCAGGTAAGGGAAGATCATGCACTATTTAGAATCATCTTTCCTATAATAACTTTCAAATGTTGGATATCCTCTTTGAATACATTGAATATAACATTCAACAAGTGGGCCAATTTTTT
This sequence comes from Viscum album, assembly GCA_963277665.1. Taxonomy (NCBI): domain Eukaryota; kingdom Viridiplantae; phylum Streptophyta; class Magnoliopsida; order Santalales; family Viscaceae; genus Viscum; species Viscum album. Next base: position 1,584,511,194 of record OY728151.1, on the reverse strand, counting down.
GATAGTTTATTTTATTAATGTTTATACATAAACTCCAAAAATAATGAAAATTTATAGTAGATAAGAAACATCAGTTTGTACTAGAAGATTAAGGAAAAATGTAACCAAATAGACAAAAATTATGAATTTACGAATTTGAAACGTATAAAATGAGTAATATTCATTTTTGATATCTTGGAATGCAATGAAGGTCGTGCTTTTATTTCCATTTTTCTATGTATTATAATGATTCACTTTTGAAAAAACTTGATTAGAGACAATATACACTTTGTCAAACCATTCTTAAAAAGTCCAAATAATTTCAAGTTTTATAAAACATCCTTATCTCCCATCATCTATATCATAAAAGCCATGAACACTTTGAGATCAATGGTAGGTTTTGTCTACTCATCAATAAACTGATCCAAATTTTTTTCATTCTACTCCTTGTCATTATTATCCTATCTAAACTAAGAAACTTTCAATCTTCCTTCAGTACCTTCTGAACTTAAAACTTCCTCCTCTATTGTTTTTTCATGTTTCAAATTTTTTTAATTCCCACTTCTACTCATGATTCTTTTTCATATCATACATTATTATAACCTTTAAAAGGTATCCTAAATAATCTTCCAAGACAGAACCCTTTTCCCAAGTCTGATTTAGCACAATGATTAGGGAAAAATCCAAGATATCCATTTTTCTCTTTGATACATACAATTTTAGAAACCCACAAAGGTTCATGTCGGAGTGTTAGGCCAGTGAATGGTGGAAGAAATGTGGTTTAGGGAGATGAATCATATTTAAACAACCATGTCTTCTTACTAATGGAGGAAAAGGTCCCCTAAATGGCCATGATGGGAAACCAAAATGAAGACTAGAAAGCTTTTTTTAATTTTGATAATATACATGCCCTTACTTTCAAATACTATGTTATACTGTAAAACTTTATCAAGGAAACATTTAGTGAAATGGCGCTAAACCATCTGAACTGATTGTGTGTTTTCAATCCAATGATACCTCAAACATCTTCCATCGAGATTTAAAGAAGGGATCTGTCTTCTGTTACTCTCCTCCTTTTGGGGGGATTTCTCTAAAACTAATGTATCCTCCATGAAACTTTTGGATCCACTATTTTCAACAATATTTAACTCACCTCCATAGTCCCCTCTAGGTTTCCTCTTCCATATACAATGTTTTTTCTTCCCTATCACTAAGATGGAAATGAGATCCTTGTATAAAACCAATAGGGGAGACGTATCCCACTGGGTGGGGTAGGGGGTTGTTTGGGGGTCTCTAATAAGATTTGTTATAGACTAATTTTTATCAACAGGTTTATATTCGTTATGAATAAGAGAGGTCTGAATCTCCCAAGATGGGTTGGTATCCCAAATATGATGAGAACCCTGAAGTGCTATGACACTATTATTGAATAAATGTCCAATAACTAGATGGTATCATTTTAGTGACACAAATGATATAGTATACCAGGGGTGGAGACTCATTTGAAATTGAGTCACCTTTTCATGGTGTACATCCTTGGTATTATCCAGTGTAAAATATTATGAGAATGAGTCCGTCTAGTTGGAAATCCATGTTTATATGTGTCATTGGATGGTCCAATATATGGATGTGTTTATTGATCCTTAGATATTATGATTATTATTAATGAATGTTATAAGTCTTGTATTTTTATGTATTGACAAAAATCGTGATGAGATTTATTCAAAGTGAGGTAGGATACATTGGGTGCATTATAAGTAGTATTGCATTAAGGGGTATTGTGAGAAAGGATTTTTCCCTTTTATTCTATATCATAATTTTATATCTCAAGACCATTTATTGAAATGATATATCATAAATAAATAAATGGCCAAGGTGTTCTATAATAAATTTCAATTTCCAAGAAGTCAATGAATGTGACATATAGAACATAGGTTAATGGCATCGACATGCAACCTTGTTGATTAGAGATATCATGATAATGAGATTATATTACATAGCAAGCATCAATTTGAGATATCATGTCATTGTGGCATTAACTTCTTTCTCTATGGGTTCCTTGGTGATTTTCTATATCGTAACCTTGGGATTTAGGATGATTCACATAATACAACTGAGAAAATGGCCTATAGGGTCACACAATAAGTGTATCAAGAATCTCAGTTAAATAGTATGTTTGTATTTAATAGGTTGAATAAATATTATTCCCAAACATGGATTAAAAATTATTCATGTATTCTTGATCACATATAAATATTTAATTTTTATTTAGTAATAAAATATTTATTTATTTATTGTAGAATAATTAAGATTAATTTATTTAAAAAATAAATATCAATTATTCGTTGTTTGATAAATATTATGGGGGAATGACGGACCATGTTTTTAAGTCATGTTAGAAATAATAATATTGAATATAATTTGATTGAAAAATATTTAATTTAATTTAAAATGATAATAACATGTCAATAAATAATAATATTGTTGTTATTATTTGACATGGGGTTCTTCAAGGGATTAGATAAATAATAAATGTAACTTTTACGATTGTTTATTTATAACCATAGTAATATATAAACCGAATTATATTATTTTCTTTAATGAAAATTAAATTTTTTTTATTGTGAAAAAAGAATTTGGAGAATCCTCCCATGCCCTAGAGAGCATTTTTCACCATGAACACTCCCAAAAACGAAGAGAGATCTTCCTCTATTGAATCATCTCAAGTCAGGATAGATCAAAGGGAATGATTTGGAAGCAGTTCTCATGGAAATAAAAGGAGCAAGACGTAAGTAATTGGATCTACCATGGTAGAACCCAAGGATTCCTTTGGTAGTGTCTGGAGATTCATGGAACTCATGTGGATCAATGATATAGGGAATCTACAGTTGATTCTTACTAGGAAAAAAAGTGCAACGCCGATATAATTCCAAATCCATCAATAAATAATGAATTCCAAAAAAGGAAATTATTTAATTAATTAAATTAATTTTCAATAATATTTTATGATACTCCCTTATAGTTTCTAGATGGTTTGTATTTTTCATTGTATTTGATTAAATTACATTGAAAACAAAACTTATCATCATGTAGATCCCATATTTATCAACAATAATGGAAAAAAATTAAATGTTGGGCATGACCCATCACATTCTTCTGCTATGCTTGGAATCTAGAATTGGCATCAGAGTATTCATAAAATTATTTATAATTATTTAAAGGTAATTTATTTAATTATTAATTTTTTTTAGTTTTATATTAACTTTTAATCATCCTCTTAATAAAAATTTCGATATATACTTCTTTTTCATCCATTTATCATAGATCTAATCAAAAAGATTAATTTTATTAACAAAATAAAATTAAAGAACTAATTTAGAAGTTCCCAGGATCCATTCTAGATAAAACATAAGTACGAGTCATGTAACTAGAGTTAAACGTCAATAAATTGTGTTCAATACAATAGTAATTAAATTATATTTAATTCAAATCATGTTCATTTGTGACATGTGGTTCATTTATAACTTAAACTGCACGTTTACCGGGCTATCCTGGTACACAATCAGCAAGAGTACACGTTGTGTAGTCCACGTGCATAGTGTGTAGTCCTCTTAACTTACAGATTTTTTGTGTCTTTCATTCATGACCTACCTGACTATTGACCATGTTATATGGAGATCACACACCATGTATCCCATTGGACATGTCATGTACTCCATTTATGAGGTACAATTAACAAGATTAATGCCTAGGTGTGTGCCTCAAATAGACGGTGAGACATGTACATGTTGTGTAGATTTCCTACACACACCTTTTACTTGTACCAAATTATAAAGATTAAAAAATTATTTGTTATACTATATAAAAAATATCAAAATGTTATTTCTTGTTGTCATTTTGTTGATAGGACGCACCATTTTATGGGTTTTTAATAGATATATATATGTGTATATGATAAAATAATATTGGAATATTATTTAGATCTACATATCATGAATTATTCATAATACAGTTGTTAATGTAAGGGCATTTAAGCATAACATGTGACCAAAAAATCATGTAATTCTTGTAATCACTAAGGTGAAGTACCTGTCATGAATGGAAATAATAAGTCTTGTATTCCACATGTCACAAGAGTATGTAGAATACATGAATAATACATATTGGGTAAAATCAGATAAATATTTACCATATTGCTTTCAAAGTACGTTTCTGTACACAGTTAATTTTATTTGAAATTATTTATTTTGTTTAAAATTATGATGGATGAGAATCTAAAGGAAATTTGGATGATAATTAAGTTAAAAAAATTAATTAATTTATGAAGAAAATTAATTTATTAGATAATGATTTATCTTAAATACGAACAATTATGAATTGAATGCTAGTTTTACTAAATTATCAATTCGGTTCATACATATGGATGATCCTGATCATAGACCTAAACATTGTATGTGGTTGGTTTCATTTAATTTATTATTAAATTAAATTTTTGTCTTATGTTCCTTCTCTTATCTTATTATGTTTGTTCCTATGTTCCTGTGAATTATTTTAGGTAAACCCTTATTCCCCTCCACTATGTGTTATTGAAATCATATGTATAGGATGTAGCTCCCAAGCTAGTGGAGGAAGTTCAAGTTTAGAGCTGAGGAAGAACCAATCCAAGATAGATTCATAGGTGAATAGTTGGGAAGTTGTAACATGAAATATAATTTGTTCAAGGTGTTATTTCCCTAGGTTAATAATTAGTTTATGACCCTCTATATAAAATAAATTTTATTAAATCTCAGGATTATACCACTTTATAATTTTAACTCTCTCAAGTTACACGATTATTTAATCATATATGATTTATCATGATCACATAATTAATTAATTAATAATAATTCATGATAGAACTAAATTAATCTTGATTATGCATTAATATTATCTATGATATGGTTAATACCTTCTGTAAATCAACTTAATATTAACAAGAATGCGATAAATAAAATAATAAGTAAATTTACACACAAAATGATAAAATACCTCCATAATATATATTAAGTTAGTATATCCTTCCACTACCCCAGTTAAAATAAATCCATAATATAAAGTTTGTAACAAACTATAGTTGACATTCTTTCAATTATCTAGAATTCTAACTTGAATTTTTGGGTTGACTTGACATAGATCATATCCTGTGTTGAATTCCAAATTAGTACTTGGTGTAACTGAGAGTCAAGGATTTTAATAGAAGACGATATCTCATGACCTATAATAGAAATGATATTGACTAAATATATACATGTCCATGGTGTTTTAAAGGACATATAAATTTTAGAGAGGTTATTTAATGATACATTGAGCACATAGGTTGATGACACATGCATGTTACCTACCTGATTAGAGATATCAGGATAAAGGGATTATATTATATAAGATGGGTCTGTATGTGGTATCATATCATTGTAGTATTTTATTCATTATCTATGGGAGCGTTGGCATGTTTCTAGACACTATCCTTCGAATTTAGGCTTCTTCGCCTAATTCAACAGATAAATAGGCCTAGAGGGCCACACACTAAGTGCATCTAAAATATGAGTTAAAAAATATATTATTATTTAATTGTTTGAATAAATATTATTTTAAAATTTGGGTTAATAATTTTCCATGTATTATTAATGTCATATAAAAATTTATATTCTATTTAATAAATATAATATTTATTTATTTATTGGAGAATAATGTAGTGATATTTATTAAATTAAAAAGTCTTCAATATTCAAGGCCTGATATATATTATAGAGGAATTATGGACTGATTTTTTTAGGTCCAATGTGAAATAACAATATTGAATAACATTTGATTAAATAATATTTCATTTAATTTGAAATTTACTCCCATGTCATGAAATAAAAATATTTTTTTTATTTGACATGGGGTTCCACAAAAGATTAGATAAATAATAAAGGGAACTTGTGAAATTATTTATTTATAACCTTAGAAATATATAAACAAAATTATATTATTTATTAAGATTTAATTTAGTAGTTTGGGTTGTACAAAATTGATTTTGAAAATCTTCTTAATCCCTAGAGAGATCTCTTCTCCAAGAATTCTCTGAAGAATTGAGAGCAATAATTCTTCGTTGAATCATCTAAATTAAAGAGAGATCAAGGAGAAATATTTGGAATAAATTTTCATGGAGATCAAAGTAAGTCAACACAAGAAATAAGATATTACATTCTTGCACATGGAGATTTATTTGATGACATATGGAGATCTGTGGAAACCGTGTGGATCATCATAATAGGGAATCTATACATGTTTCTTATAATGAAATATAGATATTTTTCCAGATCAATCAGTGAAGAAAGATTCCAAAAAATATAATTTTTAAATTATTTAAATTAATTATAATTTATATGTGATGATCCTCCCATCTGATTCCGGCGTGATTTCTATTGTCTGTCTACATTGATTCAATTCCATTGAACACAACGTTTATCATCGTGTAGATATCAGATTGATCACCAATCATGAAAAAGTAAATGTTCAGCACGACCCATTAAATGATTCTATAATTCCCAGAACCGATATAAGAGATGGTGAAATCGTCTCAGATTGGTTAATATGTTGGATCTGTGAGTTTTAAGGGTCATATAGTGTGACCCTAGAGCCTTGTATTTCACCGTCATTTTATTGGTGTTGTACACTTTTATATGTAGGGACATCATGTTACCCCATCATGATATATTTTTTTAGTCTAATGAAGATATAGTATTGAAATCTTTTGAAAATTTATCTCTCTCCTTCTATATTTTGGATTCTAGGGAAAAAAACCACATGTATTCTTGGTGCGCATCCAATGGCCACTCTACAAAAAATATTACCCCATTATATGTAGTATTTTTGGGGATATCTTCCTCCACCATCCCAAAGTAACCAAAAAAGAAACAAAAAACTAAAAAAATATCATATTAAAATATTTATAATTGTTTTATCCCTCCATAAATATTAACATTCCATGCATGAGGGGATACAAATTATTAATCAAAACCCTTATAAGAACCATAGGTCCTCAACGAATGGTGTCTAACCCATCATATTCCACATATTGACCAATTTTATATCCAATGTCCAGCTTAGTGTGTTCAGTTCACCCACAAAAAGGTATTTTGTTGAGGTTAATATATAAAGGATATTAAAAAAGTTGAAATTATAGATAACATTCCCACTAATCATATCTTCCATCAGAATATGTTTATTAATGAATGACCAAGGCCTCCCTTTTATAATATTATATTTATATTTATCATTGATAAATTAAATAATAAATCAGTTTCCGTTGAAATATATAACGGATACTCCTTAGTGTAAATTCCATATGTTTTAAAAGCTTTTCTTCAGGGAACTGATATTGAATCATCCATTGGATATGAGTTTTCTGATCATGACAAGGGAAATCTAATTTAGTAAGCATGTATCCTAGTTATTCTTAGTGGGAATGTCTATTTTCTCCCTCCCTTTTAAGGATCTTTTTTGACATTGGTTAACAAGATCGTTGTTCACCTCACTATAATCAGTTGATAGGGGAAGTGGTGGGAAAGGAACTAATGATCAAATACCATGATCAACACCATTTTCAACTGGGAATACCCTTTATCTATGAATTCCTAGGAACCTGAAACCCAAGGTGAACCCAAGAACTACTCTCCAACAAATTAGTTACAAAGTAAATGATTGTAATAGTTATATATATACTCACATTATATAAATTTGATATGTAAATGTATCTATGAATTATAAATGTAATATATATTTAAGATTCTTGTTGTATGTAAAAGATGTTAGATGAAATATGTAAATACATAATATAATAAAAGTTGTATATATTCATATATTATATAATAAAAATAAAAAAATATAGATATTTTTATTTATGAATATATATAAATATAAATGTGTATATGTATATTTAAATTTATACATTTGTGTGTGTGTGTTTTTATGCATAATATAAATTTATTTAAAAATAAATGTTTGTATGTATGAAATCATGAATGTATGTTTGTACGTTTGTATAATGTTATGAATATAAGACAAGAAAAAACACATGATCATGTGGTCCTGGTGTTAGTGTGTTTCACTGTTTCAAAATGACCACTATATATCTATATATCAATAATATGGTGATTTCAGAAATAATTTTTTTGAATCTTTTTTAAAGGGGTTTAAGTGGCTAGTAAATTCATACCATATGAATGCTTAGATATTACTATTTCATATAATAGTTAGCAACCATATTTATAGTGGATGTATATACCTAATGCCAATAGATTTCGCAACGGTTATAACCTCTATTAATGATAAAAAATGACCCCCTTTAAATGGACCATTTTTTGTAGTCTCACACCTAGCCTTTTTAATGCACAAAATTTCTATTATTTCGTTGAAAAATGAAAAATATTACATTATAAAAATATAAAATTTGTTCATAAATAAAAATTAATAATTAATAATTTTAGATTTATAATGATAAAAATTTTAAATTCATATCTTTAAACAAAACCTTTTTTAAATACCTGACCCAAAATCCCTTGAAATAGTATGTTTTATAAATAATTGTCCCAAAATCCTTCTTATAAGATCTAAAATGAGTGGAGATGCATCCCCTTATCCATTTGAAAGCACCACAAAATCAATATTTTCCATCCCATTTCCTCAATAAATGTCATTAAAACATGACTAAGAAGTTACCAAAAAAATAAAAAGATAATAGATGGAGTTTAGTATCTAAAGAAATTAATATTTCACCTGAGAACATACCTTAAAAATATTTAGAACTAAATTAATTTTTATAAAAATTTCTTCACTCGAACATGGATAATTTTATAATATATCTAAAAATATAAAACAATTGCGTAGAATATTGTTGTGGGGAAACAATTTCCCAGTCTACAGGAACACTGGGTGAGGGATTTTAGAGAAGGTTGAATGTGTAACTATAAGGATCCTTGAACACTAATTTTCATACAAGTCACTTTTTGATAAAGTGACTTCTTCAAATGAGTTGTTAAGAAGGTTTTATGTGATAAATTTTTTTTTCTTAACAAATCATTTTAAAAAGGTTCTTTGTGTTAAGGTGCCTTCTTAACAACTCTTTTAAAGAAGTGTCTTTGTCATAAATCACCAACACTTCTTGAGATTAATTTTTATAAGCGGAACTCTTTCTTAATATTTTTTATATTTGTAAATACTATTATATATTTCATTAATATATATGTTAATATATATTTTTATGAATTTGTTAATAATTTTTATGTATAATAATATATATTTATATATGTAATACCTATATTATTAGAATATATCCTAATATATATAATAAAAAATATTTTTTTAAAATGAAATGTTTTATCAAATGAAAGCTACTTATAAATAAACAATTATAAATTAATATTTTAATTAAATATAAATTTCAATTTCCATTTTATAAAATATTTAATATATTATGAATTTTAAAATTGAATTATTTGAACTAACATTTATTTCAATTGAAATTAATTACTAAACTGTTAATATAGCTTACATAAAATATTTACTTATTATTAAACTACTGATTGTTATGTATTTTCACCAATGTAATGAAATATTTATTAATAAGTAAATAAATAATTAAAAAATAATATATTTTTTAGAAATTCAATAATATACATATAAATTATAATATAATGATATATTACTAAATTAGTATAATAATATATTAATAGTTTAATATATTAATTTATTAATGGATTAATATAATATTATGTTAATATATACAACAGAATGATATATTAATATATTTTTAAGTAAAGTAATTCATAATATTTAATAACAATAAAATAATAAAGAAAACTTCATAATAATGTAATGAATGATATAAATATTAATAAGAATTATGACAATACATTTTTTGAAGTTTAAATGTTATATTTTTAAAAAATAATGTTTGTTCTATGTAAAGTATTTTGTATTTATTATATTTATGAATTTTTTTTGTTTTAATTTATTTTTTATATGTTTAGTCTTTGTGAGAAAAATTATTTATATTGAATTTAATATTATAAATTATTTTTTCTGCAATAATTTTTTGTGTAAATTATATTTTCTTGTTTATTAATTGTTTGACATTAATTTTATTTTTATTTAATTTTTTAATACAACAGATGATTTAAATTTAATTTAGATTGTATTTATATTATATGTCATGAATATTAATTTTTTGAAGTGTAAATGTAATTTTTTTAATCAATAATGTTTGTTTCATGAAAATAATTTTTTTATTTTATATTTTTGAAATTATTTTAGATTTTAGATATTTATTAGATTTTTAATCCATGTTATTAATTTCATTTATATTGTACGTATATTTTATATTTTATTGGCATCCAAATTTACCAACATGAAATGTAATATGGTTTCCCGTATGTGAATTTGATAGCCTAAAAAATATAATGTACGCATACAATATATGTAAAATTTGAAAAATTGAATAAACATATAAAAAATAATTGAAAATTAGAATAATTTCTTAAAAATAATTTTTAAAAAATAATTTCAATCACGCAAAATATTGTTGTTTTAGAACATAACATTTGTACGTATAAATTCCTTTACACTAAACATGTTTTGAAATAATTTATTTTTTAAAATTTATTTTTTAAATAACTATTATTTTCAATAATTTTTTTTGTAAAATCATCTTATACAATTTCATTTATATTTTATTTACTCTATATTTTATCCATAAATATGTTTTTAAGTGTAAATCAAATGTTTTTATTTAATAAAGGTTGTGTCATGAAAATTGATTTTTTTTACATTTATAATTTTTTATATTTTGAATTATTTTATATATGTTTAGTCAATGTTCTAGGTTTATTTTAGATTGTACTTATAATCTATATTTAATTAGTTTCCAAAGTCACCAACGTGAAATGTAAAAATATTTCAAGTAGGTGTCATTGAAAGCCTATAAAATATAGAGTATAAATATTAATATAAATAAAATTTGAAACATTTAATAAATATTAAAAATATTTAATATTTAAAATTAATTCATAAAATTAATTGAGGAAAAATAATTTCATTCACACATAATATTTTGGTTTCAAAAAATAACATGTGTACTTATAAATTTATTTTTTCACCAAATATTTTTTGAGTAAATTTATTTATTTTAATCATTTTTTCATTCCTTTTATTTTCATTTATTCTTTATTTCTTACAGTCATTTTTTTAATTTTTAGATATTTTATATATTCTATATTTTGTGCGTATAATTTGTTTGAAGTGTAAATGTTATATTTTTAATCAATAAATATTGTGTAATTTTTTTTACGTTTATGTTATTTTTATTCTGAATTAGTTCTTATATGTTTAATCCATGTTTTAGGTTTCATTTTCTTAGTACTTATTGTTCATATTTTATAAGCATACAATGTCACTAGTTTTAAATGTAATAATGTTTCAAGTATGTGACTTCGAAATCATATAACATATAATCTATAAATAAAATAAAAAAAATTTGAATCATTTACCACACATATAAAAAATAGCTTAAAATGAAAATAAATTCTTAAAAATAATTAATGAAAAATAATTACAATCCGAATTTTTTCTGGTTTTGAATAAAATCATTTTGAATAAAATAATATATTTGGTTTAAATAAAATCTAAATGAAATTTGATAGAGATACTAAATATATAATAAATAATTGAAATTAAAAATAATTTCATTCATATAGTAAACAATAATTAATTAAATGGCCCAATCATTATTGTTTAAAAATATGACTTTTAAACAATAAAAAATTATTTTCATAATTCTTACTACGTATTATATTATACATTTCATTGTTATGATGTATTTTTCATTATATTATTATAATTAAATATTATGGAATAATTTTTAATAAATATACTAATATATCAATCAACTGTAACCAATATAGTAATATATTTTAATATATTATTATTTTAATATATTATTATTTATTATATTAACTTGTTAATATATCGCTGGATTATAATTAATATATATATTATAGAATTTGATGAAAATAATTTATTTGTTATTTAATTTTTTATTTTGAAATATTGAGTACATAGAAAATGAGGGTCTATAATAACATTCTTCATAGAGTAAAAACTACTTAAATTAGCTTAGATTATTGTAAAATCAAATTATAGAAACTGTAGATTGGTTTTTTAAATGTAGGAATTGATGGTTTATCAAAATGAGGTGTCTTATTCCTATGATGATTGAAAACACAGTTTCTATTTTTTAAAATGCTAAAACATGTGTTTGATGATTAGAATCATAGGAAATGATCTCTAATTGATGTTAAATCATGTGAAAGATGTCTCAGAATTATATATGATGTGTGAAACAATATGGTGTGTACATCCAAAATTTGATGCACTCAAATTCACTAAATTAAGAGTTCGTAGTAGATTAAGGTCTTCAAAAACGTTCTTTACAGAGTGGATACTGGGAAAATGAGATTTAGTTGCTACGAAATCACAAAATTATTGTTTATTGATTTTTCAAATATTTTTATTATGGTACATCATACTGATCATTCGTTTTCTTGAGATGACAGAAAACATAGTTTTATTCATTTAAAAAGATAAAACATGAATTTAAAGGATAAAAACATTGAATAAAATCTATAATTGTTGTAAAATATTCTAAAAGCTCTCATAGAATTATTGTTCATGTGTGGGTGTAGAAATAATTCCAAAGAAGAGATTCCTTCCAATTTTCTAATTAATGAGTACATAGAATATGATAGTATTTAAAATTATTCTCCATAGGATGAAAACAAGACAAATGATTTTAGATTGCTATGGAATCATATGAAAATAATTATAGATTGAATTTTGAATTATAGGAATTAATCATTCATCAAACAAAGGTGTTTTTTCCTGATATGACTGAACATACATTTTTAGTAATTTAAAATTCTAAAATGTGTGTTTTATTGAAAAAAAACCTTGAAAAATATCTCAAATGGACATGAATTATTATGAAATATTTCTTATTATTATATCTGACATTTGTGATTATGCGGAAAGACAATATAACATATGATGTGAATAAACTAAATAAATACAGAGTTCTTAAAAAATTTAAGTCTTTAAAAACATTCCCCATAGAGGGAAAACATGAAAAATGATCGTTAATTATAATTAATTTAAACTAAAAAACCCATCGATTTAATTTTTAAATTATAAGAATTTATGGTCTGTCATTATGATGTCTTGTTTTCTCAAGATGTTCAAAAAAAAGCTCCATAAATTTAAAACAAAATATCATTAATTTTTTGGTTCAAACCAGAGAAAAATATCTCCAATTAAAGTAAAATCATTTGAAAGATGTATTAGAATTATATCTGATGTGTTTGAGTGTACTAGGTTTTAATACAACATGCAATGTGATCTAATTAACTAAAAAAGTATTTTTTTAGAAAATGATGGTTATTAAAAATGTTCACCATAGAGTACAAACCCACATGATCTTATCTGATTATTGTCAAATTACACCACAAAACCGTAGATTTATATTCAAATTATAGGAACTATCATTGCATCAAACCAAGGTCCTATTTTTCTAAGAAGATAAAAAACACAGTTTTAGTATTTTATAATTATAAACCATGAATTAGATGGTTGAATCCATATAAAAAGATCACTAATTTCGACAAAATATTATTAATTTTATCTTAGAATTATTTTTGACATGTGTGAGTTCATGAAAAATCAGTCTAACTAGAAATTTACTCGATATGACTAAATACGGAGTTCATAGAAAATGATGATCTTTGAAAACATGTGCCACTAATTGCAATTCATCCAAATGAGCTATGATTTGTCTAAAATCACAGAAAACAATAGTAAATTGATTCTTGAATTATAGGAACTTACATAATGTCAAACTAAGCTATTGATTCGCAAGGATGACCTATATCATTGTTTCAGTAATTTTAAATTCTAAAAATGTGTTTGATTGTTAAAAGCATAGAAACTGATCTCCAATTGGTTTGAAATATTATGAAAGCTATCATAGAATTATGTCTGACATGTGTGAGTCAATGAAGCTTCAATATGATATGTGATGTGGTCTAATGGAATAAATAAGGAGTTATTAGAAAATTACGTTCTTTAAAAATGTGCAACACAGAGTGAAAACGAGCCAAATGAGCACATTCTTCTATAAAATAACACAAAACCCATAGATATTTTTTCGAATTATAGGAATTTATTGTTTTTCAAACCATGTTGTCGGTTTCTCAAGATGGCGGGAAATGTAGTCTCACTAATTTAAAACACTAAAATGTTTGTTTGATAGTTAACACCATGGGAAAAGATATCCAGATTATGAGAAATATTATGGCATCTATCTGAGAATTAATTTAGATGTGTGGAAGTAGACGACGCATCAATATGATATGTGATGTGCTCGAACTCACTAAATAATGATTTCTTTGAGAATAATGGTATTTTAAAACATGAAACAGAATGTACAATTTGTATAAATGATATCATATTGTAGTTAAATTTGATGAATACAACCTTACATTTATTTTTGGGATATAGGAAATGATGATGCATCAAACTACGATATTGTTTTCCTGCAGTGACCGATAATGTCTTTTTAGTAATATAAATTGGAAAAACAGGCGTGCGACTGTTACTACTGTTAGAAAATATCTCAAATTGATGTGAAATATTATAAAATCTATATTAGAATTAATTTTAACATTTGATAGAAGATGATGGATCAACATGACATGCATTGTGATTGAACTGACTAAATAAGATGTTCATAGAAAATGGTGGTCTTTAAAAATGCATGACACAGAGTGATAACTAGTTAAACGAGATCATATTACTATGAAATCACATTTTAAAACCCTTATATTTTATTTTGAATTATAGGAATGGAAACCACATCAAAATAAGGTGTTATAGTCCTAAGGTGACTAGAAAATTAGTTTTAGTTATTTACAATTCTAAAATGTGAATTTGTTTGTAAAACTCATTGAAAATGATCTTTATTTGTTTTGAAATATTATGACATTTATCTTAGAATTATTTTTGACATGTTTGAGTAGATGGTGTGTCAATCCGACATGATTTTTCATTGAAATTGTTAAAGAATGAGTTCTTAGAAAATGATCGTATTTAAAAATGTGAGCCACATAGTAAAATCCTTTCAAATGTGATCGGATAAATAAATCACAATAAAATAATTCTAGATTCGTTTTTGAATTATTGGAACCAGTGGATTTTCAAACTGAGTTTTTGTTTTCCTATGATGACAAAAAAAAGGTTTAGTAATTTAAAATATTAAAATGTGTGTTTGAAGATTGAAAAAATAAAAATTGATCTCCAATTAATGTGAAATATTATGAAATATATCTTATAATTATTTTAATGTGTGCAAGTAGACAAACATTCAACCAAGAAGTGATGTGATCAAACTAACTAAATAATTATTTCTTATAAAAGGATGGTTTTAAAAAATGTATGCCACATAGTGAAAAAAGAACAAATGCTCTCAGATTTTTGTGAAATTAGACAAAGAATCGTAGATTAATTTTAAAATTATAGCCATTGTAACTGCATAAAACTGAGTTGTTTTTTCTTTAGATGACCAAAAATTAATTTTCATTAATTTAATACCCAAAAAATGTGTGTTTGATGGTTAAAATCATATAAAATGTTCTCCAATTAATGAGAAATTTTATGAAATCTATCTTATAATTATTTATAGTGTGTTTTAGAAGATGACATATAAATATTACACGTAGGGAGGTGAAAATATTTCCAATAACACAATGTATTGTTATTTCAAAACATAAAATTTGTACATATAAATTACTTCCTCACTAAACATTGTTTTGTGTAAAATATGATTTTGAATTTGTTTTTCATTATTTTTATTATCAAATAATTTTAATTTGTATAGTAAACATTATAAATTTAATTTAGATTGTATTTAATATATTATTTATATATATAATATTTATCTATAAATATTATGTTTTTAATGAAAATAAAAATTAAGAAGGCGATCGATGATCAGAAAACGTATTACATTTCATCCACAAATGGATGCCAAAAAAACAAGAAAAATGATTTCACTAAAAGACCATGGGTTTCCAAATGGTGAGATACCTCATTACTTTCTCTATTGATGAAAGATAAGGTGAAAAATGAGAAAAGAGGCAAAAGGAATGGATCTTCCCCTCCAATATACCAAACAGTTGAAGGCTGACCTCTGAGGAAAAAATGGAATGGAGAATCGTCAGGCAGTATAATTACATGATAATGTAACTCCATCCTCTTTCCAAATCAAATTACTTACCATAAATGATTTCTTGTTTTTTAAAAATGGGTGGAACCCATAATCATTGAAATTCATTTGACTATAAGAAATTGTTAAACCCGAATAATGTTGATTGATCACCACCATAAGTGAGAAGGGTCCATCAATGTCTAATGCATCAATATTAATCATCATTATTGTGACCATCTGTGACTACCAAGAATAAGATCCATACCTTAGTTAATTTCTTGTTGCCTATGAATCATAATTATTTCTGGTGATCATTTAGGAGATGGAATATTTGTCCTAAAATGATTTTGGTTTGATCTAATTATTAAAAACAAATTCATTTCTCTGAACACTAATCATTCATTCCATTGGGCCCAAAACATTATCAAAATCCAATGGCATGGATGAAGAAAAAATCATAAGGATCTCTATGCAAAATGACATTTAAACCATAACTGAACTAGCCCACCTGTTTCAACCATATCAAACACTAACGACCCCTGGGAATCCAAAAACATCAGGAAAAGAATACTATGATGACACCCTATAGATTGGGAAGTATCGATCATCATAACCATGGATAACATTGGGGAACACCATAATTGATAGGTTATTGATTCAAGATTTCCACCAAAAGTAACATGAATTTGGAGGAATCAAAATTCAATAGAGGGTTTTCTATGTCTATGTTGAACCCAGCTCTGATGTATCAAGCATGATAGAATAACAATATTTCATTTAATATTCCCTTGAGGATTCAAATCATCAGTAGTTATGAATGTCTTATATCTCCCTTGCAACTACAATACTCAAAATAATGACTCAATATCACTCATTAAACCATAATTTTGTGGTTTTAGGGCTCTAGTTGATTCCATTCTCATAAAAAAATAATTAACCTTTGCATATTCAAACCCTTAAAAAATTTCTGATTTTACCATAGATCCACCACCATCCACCATCCATGGTTCATTCTAAATATCCACAGATTTACCATCACCAATCCTACTATATAGTCCATTAACATGAATATTATGAGACACCTAAAAACTCCACTATATATCGATCTGGCATGGTCAATGATAGGAACCTCTAAACTACGAGTGTGGGAAATATTTTGGTAAAAGGACCTGAGCACAAAGCAAGAAGGGATTCTCCAAAAGCCCCCATTATTTCTCGATGAGTAGGGAATCATTAAATGGGCACAAATCATGAAATCTCATTCTATATATAGGGAGATATATCTTATCCCAAGACTTTTAGGGGTTCTTTTTTCATCCATTGTTCATAATAACCAAAAGTTTTCAATTTTGGCAAGCAATTGGTCAATGAAGTAATAGGTCAACATGAAGAGGGACATCACATGGTTGGGGGCTTCCTAGGATAATGACTTTGTAGGGATCTATTTAGGAACCTCAGAGATCCTTTTAATAGTCCAAGCATTATTTTTATTATGAACCCAAATTATAATACATGAAAATATTTATTTTTCGGGCCCAAAGACCTAAGGAAACCCAATATGTTTTTTTATCTTATCAACCACCCAGATTTAAGAAGCAGTGTGGATTTCAACATTCATTCTCAGAGTAATTCCATAGCTAAAGGAGATATCATATTTTGAGGTGTTAATCAATTTCCTATAATCCATATAATTTTTACGAATAATATGGTGAATAAAACTGAATTATTCCAATGTAGCTCTTGAAAAAAGTAATATATCATCTGCAAAGAAAAGGTGGGTAATATGAGGGATCGTCAGATAGAACATCACCCCATTGATATTAATATAGAAAGAAACTAATGAAATTAATTCCATGATGACCTCAATCCATTTGGAGTAGAAACTCAATTTTCTCATAACCAATTATAGAAATTACCATTAAACTCTATCATATTCCATTGTGATGTCAGTGTTCTAGGACATAATACATTTTTTAGAGATCAATCATTTTTTCATAGAATGAAAAACCTCATGAAAAACAATGGAATTAGGAAAGATATGTCTCTATTGGAAGAAAACACTTCTTTTTTCAGAGATAACCGAATGAATCAGAGGCCGAAAAGAATTGAACAATATATTTGAAATGATTTCATTTGTCACATTGCATAGACTTATTTTCCTATAGTCCAAGAAAAAGTGGGGTATTTAATTTTTTGAATAAGCACATTAATTATTTCGTTATGGGAATGAAAATTATCATTTCCCATCCAAATATCATTCATGAGTTATACAATTTCCAGTCCAACATTGTGCCAATGTTTCTTAAAGAATAAGGATTAGAACCCATATATCCCAGGAACATTGGATAAGATAAAATTTTTCAGCAACAAAAAAAATTCATCATCAGAAATATCTATTAAAAGATGCATATTCATAATTTTAGTAATTAATGGGTCAATGAAATCATCATTATCTAGTGGATAGACCAATTAACCTATCATAGATAGAACCTAGTAAAAGAGCTTGATATGATAATGGACCCCCTTAATGATTGAAATATTAATACCCTCAAAATCAGTAAGGCATGATATTGAATTCCATTGTCTCCCCACAAAGACCCTTTAATGAAATAAGAGGGTATAGAATTTCCCTATTTTATCTGGGAATCCCGGGTGCATATATTCCAATAAAATTATTTAATTATAATTTTGGAATCCAATTCCTCCTACAAAATTGAAATAGAGGATAAAACATAAAATGCAGGGGGTGCAGAATATTATACATTCATACATATTTTGTTAGAATCTAATTTTGAATCACGTTTTTCAAATTTTCCTTCACTCCAACATTTCAAAATGGATGTTGATAAATCTATGGTTTTTACGATGTTATGTTCCCCCTTATTCTAACATGAGCAGAAAATATAATAAAATTTCTTATCCTCTACACAAAATAACTGAAATATGAAAATAAATTCATGCCTAATTTTCCCACACTCTAGTTAGGTATCAATAAGGATTGGTTAGTGGTACAATGTTTTCTTTGTTATAGGCATGCCGTAAGTGTGCGGTGCTGGGTGATATGTTAAAATATATTTTAAAAATCATTGGTCGAAGCTAGGAGAAAGGATCTTTCACATAAAATTTATAGTTAATTTATTTAAAATTTGAATGAATAATTATAAGATCTTAGAAATTTTCTTTTTTAGTGAATTTTGATCATTCGAAAATACCTATTCATATTACCTTCATTGCACTGTGAGTATCCAAGGATAGAATCCCTCTAGTTGTGAACCACATTTTCTATTATGGTCTCCAAGAAACAACACTCAATCATTATTTTCTAGTGTAGTGAATTGAACACCATACATTGTTCGTTCTTGAATGATTATTCTTCGGTCTTGATAGAATCTATGTTACACTTATCATTTTGAGAGGTAGAGAGGAGGAGTTGAGGGTGAATTCGTTGTGTCGAACAATTCTTTATTCTCAATTTTTTCATTTTCTATATAACATGTGTAACAAAATATTTATAGAGTTTTTATTTAAGAAAAAATATTATTTAATTTCATACCATCCATTATATATTATCCATTTTAATTAATAAACCGCATGCCACTTAAAAATTATATAATTATTATTTTTTGGGGCATGCAAACTTGTGAAATAACTAATATTATATAAGAGTCTTGTACGTTAATACTTTTCATTGGACTCGGTCATAGTCCGTTTTAACTCTCCTAGAATTATTGAATAGCTAAATAAAAATTTTGTTCCTACATAAATAGTATATTAATAATATGGAGACAATATATTTATTAAAATTTTAAATAAAAAAATAAATAGTTTATTCACAACATGTAGAATAAATATTAATTAAATTAATTAAATCAATTTAAAACGAATAAAATTATTCCTCAGAATTTAGAATAATAATTATTCCTTAAATTAAACTCGAATCGAATTTAATCAAGATAAATTTAATCAATAAGTGTGTTAGTTTCAAGGATTATTTATCATTTTCCACAGGTGGGATATCCTAAAATCCTTTATTACTCTCTAGAAATGGGTCAATGAACCCAAGATAAAGAACATAATGTCATAATGTTGACAACAAAATTAAAATTCTCATTCTATAATATAATCCCATTGTCATAATATCTCATCAAGAAGGATTTACATTCGTATCACCAATGTATTTTCATGATATGTATTTGTTTGACAACCTAAAATTAACATGTAATTACACCATGACTATGGAATTTAGTGAAATAGATATATTCCAATCACATGGTCGATATATCAACTTCCATAATGATGTAAGGTAAAAATCCTTCCTCAACTTACTCATTAATGACATGTAACTGATGACACTCCTATGTTGTCCAACTTATCCAGGATCTATAATTGTCATCGTTTATGAAATACATCTATGTACATGAGTGGTAACATTCAAAAATAATAATTTTAAAGTATATGGACCATCATAGACACTCATATATAGAAATATACGATGACACCAAAACTTGTAGAATTTCTACTAGTGGGTCTATTTTCATAATCTCTAGTCATGAAGATAACCATGTGAAAAATACATGAGTAGAATCCACAACCTCTACTGAGTACTCACACAGGAAATTATATGTACTATGTGTACAATCAGGTTATGTTATCCAACAGAAAAGTATTATTTTATAATATCATCATAGAACATCATGGATTACATCATAGTGGGGAACTGGTATGATGTTATCAATACAATGTATATTATATGATATTATTAAATTATTGTCATGTAGAACACCAAAAAAATATGTAATTAGAAGTTTTATTAACATTTAATAAAATAAATACATAATTAATTAATGTAAAGACATTTGGTCGTGGGGAAAAAAATCAAACAAACTTCCAGTTAGACTGACAACAACTACCTATAACCTTCAGTCCGCTAGAACTCACATGATAATAATTTTTCAATTAACTCATGTCTTTATTCAGGGGGTCCTCATGATGTATTATGCAGAAATACTTCTCAAAGAAACTTAACCTCTCCCAAAAATCAATCAAAAGATGATACTTTTAATGTATGTATGGTGTCTGTTGATGTCACCTTGGATCTTTTGAAAGAGCCACTAATGCAGAATTATCACAATAGAGTTTGATAAGATATTTACTGCTCGACACCACATAAATATATAAGATATTTTATTACAGTTACAAAATTCATTTGTTATGAAACCATATTCCATTATGGACTCATAAAATTTAATGTTCAATGACATGGATTCCTACTTTAATCTATAAATTGATCTTTTCAATTTGTGTACCTCGTTGGAATCCATTGGACTCACAAACCCATTAGGATCTGTCATATAGAAATCTTCTTGAATTTTCCTCTCAAGGAATGTTCTTTTGAAATCCATTTTCCAATTCTCATAATCATGCAATTTCACAATGTAAATTAAAATTCAGAATGAATAAATCCATGGGGAAAATGTGTCACACGGAAACAACTCCTTAAATAATTTATCTCTATTGCGACTCATCTCCCACCCACAATCTCTTCCCTTATGATGACTCATATCCCACCCTCCAAACCATTCACCCTTGTCACTGATTGATTGTTTCTCCCTTTGTCCAATCCTCATAGGATTATCCATTCAGTTTGACCCTCCCTCAATTGATCCCTCTGAACCCCTTCATCGTGGGTTCCTCTCCTCCAACACCCCCTTCATCATATATATCAAGTCCAATCGGTGCATTGACCGAACTGAGACATTTCATGAGTGGGATCAACACAAGCTGACCCCTACATTTTTAAAAACTTTTGCTTGGGATACCATTTCATAGGAACTTCTCTCCCATGCGATTCATACATATCTTTAGTGATAGTTCAACCATACATTTCCAATCGATTTTAATTTTCAAGGTTCCCCCTACTAAAAATGTGTCTATTGAGAAAAAATATTACAATAAAAACTAGGGATTTTTATGATCCTACTCATGTTAGGTTTACTATTTGTTTTTTACTAACCATGAATCATAATTTCATTATGTTTTCAATGTGACTTATTCTCTATAATCATTCACTCTATATTTGTCCACAAAATTTTTGGCCACACCAAATTTCTTTTATTTTCATATCCAAATTAGATCAGCCAATATATATTTTCACCCAACCTACTGATGATAGATTTTATCCTAGAAGAAACTGGATGTTCTATTAATATTTACTATTAACTATATTGATTTTGATCCTGCATGCCTTCAAATAATATTCAATACACATAACTGTCTGTAATTTTTTTAATGTTAAATTGGTTTTATTGTATGTGTAACATGTATTTAATCAATATATCAGAAGCTATAGTTTATTTATATTCAAATAATTATTTTAACTATTATTTAATTTTCATTTAATCTAAATTACCCCCATTAAATTTAATGTCAAATCATTTAAGATCCATATAAGAACATAATTTCTTGATATAATATTTTATTCAAATGAATTATATTACTAGAAATATATATTTTCTATTTAATTTTTTATTTAAAAATATCTCTACACAAACATATACTTTAAATTAATAATCCTTCATTTTTCTTTTCAGTTAGAAATGATTTTTTATCCAATCATTTTATTTTCCTTATTGTATTAAAAATGGGTTCATAATGTTTTTTTCTTTCTATTTAGTCAATATTTGGAGGTTTAAGAATAATATTAGCTCTCTCATGAAGAATACGTTCCGTAAGAACAAGGTTAGTATTAAACTTGTTTTTTTAATTGAATAGTTCTATTAAGGTAAATATGAAACATTAAATAATAAGAAAGTATCAATGCCCAATATATAGTGACAATGTTAATTAGTTCATTCCCAATGAATTTTTAATTTCTATATTTCTGGATGAAATTTAAGTGAAATGGTCATGTCTATCATGGTACCCTATTCAACTCTATTTTAGTCATCCATGTTCCCCAAAATCCAATTATATGTGCATTGTATTGTTCTAGACATGAACTTTTTTATTTTCAATAACTGCATTAGTCAAACTGTGAGTTTTAATTTTCAACATAGAGCTCTAGGAAGGCACAATTGTAGTTGTTTTTCAATTCAAGAGGCATGTTTTTCATGAATTGAATGAGGTAATATTTGACTTGATGATTGGTTTGATTCTATTTGACTGTTATCTTTTGGTTCATTTATCTAGGTCTGGGGAATGCCATAGTAGCATTATTTATTGAATTATCCACAAATAAAACTATTTTTATTTAGTCTTATCTAATGTCTCTAAGTGGAATACCCATCTCCAATCTCAATATATACATATAGATTCATTAATCTCATAATTCACACACACACATATCATTATTATTATAGTGGTATACCATATTAATGAATCAATACAATATATATGCACAAGGTCAAAGGTAAAAAAATATTATAAAAGTTCCTAATGTGTAGGTTCACTATGTGTTATTTTCATGAATTTTTATGTTTTGGATATAGGGGAAGGTGGAGATGGAGGAGCAGTAGTCAAAATAGCATTAGATTTTAAACATGTGTTTGTTTTATATTTCATAAAAATAGTGTTAATTCATATTAAATATTATAATTTTTTTATTTGAATATTTTTCATGATTTAAGTGTATGAAAAGGGTGAATTTCGTCCATTCACAAGTGTAAGAATGAAGATCTACTTGAAAAGACTGAAAATTGTTACCAATGGAATGTAAAAACATATTACATCTATCATTTACTTCTATATTACAAACTCATTCAATGTGATACCTTTCACTTTATATTTATATTTAGTTAAAGGTTTTAGTTATTTTATTTTAAATTTGTTCATTCAAATATGAGTTTATATGTTACATTTATTGGATATTTGGAGATTATATGGAATTGTTTTTTTAAATTCTAGAAAATGAAGTCCATATAGATTATATTATTATTTTATTAAATAAATAATAATTAAAATAAACAGATAAACACCATTTAAATGATTGAATTAACATAAATATTTTACAATTATTCATTATGCTACTCATTTGTCTCATATAAGAAATTCACATTTCCTTGCCTATATTTATTTTATTCAGTG
Source organism: Viscum album (assembly GCA_963277665.1). NCBI lineage: Eukaryota > Viridiplantae > Streptophyta > Magnoliopsida > Santalales > Viscaceae > Viscum > Viscum album. The sequence goes on along the minus strand of OY728151.1, from coordinate 1,584,486,800 downwards.
AATTATACTTTCCTCAATATCCTATACCTTTTCCTCCCCCACCTCAATCTCCTTGTATAACATAGCCTCAATATCCCCTTCTTTCACCTCCCCACCTCAGAACTCTCCCCCTAAATAGTTATCCAAATGAAAGATGCATAAGGGACAAACTAGGGAGGGGAAGGCAGAGGAAAAATGAATTTGATGGGTTTTGGGGTGTTATTTCTTTTTGTTATTTCAGTATTAGGTATTTTATATTAATAATACTTCCAATAGTATATTTTTAATCCATTCATCATTATTATTGTTTTCATTTTTTTACTCTTTACTCTTGATAGAAACTGATGTTTATAGATATAGGCTTCCTGTTGATCATCTTGGATTGTGATTTCATTATGATTCTATTCTGTTCTATTTCAATAAATTGGAGTTCTAAATAATCAAAATTATGACACAGTCCATGAAAATAGATCTTGTAATTTTTCACACCCTTATCATTATATATGTTTGTGTGCATTGACCTCCTATACATTTGACACCTATAAACTTATGATATTTTAAAATCACCACCATACAAAAAAGAAATATTTTATAATAAATATGATAAGAATAATATTAAAAGGTCATATACTGGCTATATATGGAAACTCTCCTTACCAAGTCAAAATAGTGCAAGAACAAGGTTTCATATTTTTGTTGGATAAGAATATTTTTCATTTCGCATCTATTCATCATACATGTATGTCACAGTTTCAATGAAATTGGCACACATTGTAATGGAATTGTCCAGACCATCACTTACAACAAAATCTATTATATTTTCCTCTCTATTAGGATTCATAATAATGTTTTCTAGTTTTATATCCATGTGATCTATTTGTCTAACTCCATAAAAGTAGATTAATCCATCCATATGATTTGATCCATTGACGAAAGGACTAGTTCTGTTATACACATCCTTATTGGAATGATGTCTACCAATGACCCACCTACCATTTTCTCTAAAAATATGCTTTTGTGTTAAAAATCAATACTATAAAATTCATCATATAATTATATAAGTTCTTTATAAAAGGGTTCCTTACAAAGAATTTGTATCTCAATAAGATGTTGTTGTCTTCATTCCTTATCAATGATATTGATCCTATTGAATAAAACTCTTATATGGGTGGGAATGTCGATGTACCTCTGAACTATTATACATTCACCACAACCTATGGTCCCAAATATCTTTATCTCATGAGAAGCACATCGATATTTAATTTCACCAGGTTCTATTTCATCCACCAATGGAGATGTTCTCTTTTCCAATCCACATAATTAATATTGTATATGCCATATGATCTTCCCAACAAGTTAGTGGATCCCCCATCTGAAAGCATATAAGGATCTTAGGGGTACAATTTCGAATCAGTTGAGAAACCATTCACTCATTTTTTTATGTTTAGTTTTTTATTGTTATTTTGTTAATTTTTTCGTTTTTTAGAATTTTTCTTCTAAATAAAAACAATTGTGCATAGATTTCTATTAATCCAACTTAAAAATATAGTTATATTCAATTATCCAATGAGAAATTTTAAGTGTTGGATTATTCTTCTGAAAATAATTGATAAAATTATAAATCTAGAACTGTTACACAATTATTAGGATTATGATACATTGTTTATATAAAATTATGATATAGTGTATCTAGATTGATTCATGTAGTTGTGATGATAAAAATATATTTCACTTAAAATTCTGTTCTTCTTTATTTCCTCTTATAGTGTACTACTTGATGATTTCACTGTATTAATAGTTAATACATAAACCAATGAAGACTAAAAATAGAATTTAATGGCAAAACATACATAGTAATAATATAACAAATATATAAGGTTTTTTTTTGTTTTCAAATATAATATTTTATGTCACTGTTATGTTATATTTATTATTGTATAAAATTTTTGTTATTAATATAAATGTTTTATATTACTATAAAATCAAATGTAATATACGATATAGAATAGTAAATCCATAATTAAATTATAACAATGATTTTTCTTAAAAAAAATCTTCTAATACACATACATATTTATTACTCACAGACAATCCAATTTGGGTGTATAATAAGATATAATTTGATAATATCTTAGAGAGTATTGATTAGTTATTCAAATATTACCATTCTATTTTCTTACTAGATAAATCCTCCTAATACTAGGGAAATAATCCATCTACATAAGAGATATTAATTTATAATTATAAAATATATAAAAAGAGTATAGTCATCTAGAATTTTATAAGGAAACTAAAAAATAAAAACTACTAACTATAATGACTTTAACAACTTCTTCAAATTTGGTTTTTTTATTTCTTTGAGGATATGAACGGACATGAAAAACATAAGTATGGAGGGATTTATGATTTAATTAAAATAAAAATACATAATAGTAAATATAAAAGTTTTTAGTGCATTAAAATTCCTACTACTCATAGAAGGGAGAACCCCACACTCAAATTGTTTCCTTCCTTTTAATCATAATTAAAATTCAACTTGTAATATTAAAAAAGTAAGTGATATATAAGAAATCATACAAGGATTCCAGATTATTATATGCGATAAAGCATTGAAGGTCCATAATCATTGTTTTGAAACACATGATTAGACCACGAGAGATATTAGAAAACCTAATATTTTAAATATAATTAATTAACCTTTGAATGGTAACAACCCCTTAAATAATTTATCTCTATTGCGACTCATCTCCCTCCCACAATCTCTTCCCTTATTATGACTCATATCCCACCCACCAAACCCTTCACCCTTGTCACTGATTGATTGTATCTACCTTGGCCAATCCTCACAGGATTCCCCATTCAGTTTGACCCTCCCTCAAGTGATCCCTCTGAACCCCTTCATCGTGGGTTCCTCTCCTCCAAAACCCCCTTCATCATATATATAAAGTCCAATTGGTGCATTGACAGAACTGAGACATTCGATGAGTGGGATCAAAACAAGTTGACCCCTACAGTTTTATAAAATATTGTTTGGCATACTCCTTCATAGAAACTGCTATCCCATGCACTTCATACATATCTCTAGTGACAGTTCAACCATACCTTTTCTGTTGATTGTAATTTTCAAGGTTCTCCCTACTAAAAATGTGTCTATTGAGAAAAAATTTTACAATAAAAAGCTATGGATTTTTATGTTCCTAGTCATGTTCGGTTTAATCTTTGTTGTTTACTATCCATGAATCATAATTTCATTATGTTTTCAATGTGACTTATTATATATAATCATTCACTCTATATTTGTCCACAAAATTTTTCGCCACATCGAATTTAATTTCTTTTCATATCCAAATTAGATCAACCTATATATTTTTCACCCAACCTACTGATGATAGATTTTATCCTAGAAGAAACTGGTTGTTCTATTTATATTTACTATTAACTATATTGATTTTGATCATGCATGCCTTCAAATAATATTCAATACCCATGGATGTCTGCAATTTTTTTAATGTGAAATTTGTTTTATTGTATGTGTAACATGTATTTAATGAATATATCAGTAGATATAGTTTATTTATATTCAAATAATTATTTTAACTATTTTATAATTTTCAATTCATCTAAATTTCTGCCGTTAAATTTATTGTCAACTCATTTATGATCCATATAAGAACATCATTTCATGATATAATATTTGATACAAATGATTGAAATTACTAGAAATATATATTTTTTATTTAATTTTTTATTTAAAAATATCTCTACACAAACATATACATTAAATTAATATTCCTTCAATTTTCTTTTCATTTAAAAAATGATTTTTTATCCAATCATTTTATTTTCCTTGTTGTATTAAAAATGGGTTCATAATGTTTTTTTCTTTCTACTTAAGAAATATTTGGAGGTTTACGAATAATATTAGCTCTCTCGTGAAGCGATGGTTTTAAATTAACTATGGGAGGGTCTACCAAAATTTAGATTTGGTTTTGGTACATGGAATTCATTTCAAAATTCATGGTTTCCTTCCAATTGGTATCATGTGTTCCAATTACTACTTCCTTGAAGGTTATAGGATAATTATTATAATATAATAACGAGTCATCATCTTTTTTGACTAGATAACCATTCCATTTTGGTTATATAACCTCTATAGTACTTATATTTAGTAATTGTGTCTCTCAAACAATTTCCTCTTAAATAGGGATTTTTTAATTTTTTCAATTTCCAAATGTTTTGTATCTTGAGCCTTGACATTATAGATAAAAACTAGAAAAATGACATATATCCGCAGTTTAATTGGATCATGGATATAGGTTATGATATAGATATAGTTAAATGAAATCCATAGCTTCAGAATGAATAAATCTATGAGGAAAATGTGTCACATGGAAACAACTCCTTAAATAATTTCTCTCCATTACGACTCATTTCCAACCCACAATCTCTTCCCTTATGATGACTCATATCCCACCCACCAAAGCCTTCACCCTTGTCACTGATTGATTGTTTCTCCCTTGGCCAATCCTCACAGGATTCTCCATTCAGTTTGAACCTCCCTTAGGTGATCCCATTGAACCCCTTCATCGCGGGTTCCTCTCCCCCAACATCCCCTCCATCGTATATATCAAGTCCAATCGGTACATTGACCAAACTGAGACATTCCATGAGTGGGATCAACACAAGCTGACCCCTACATGTTTATAAAATATTTTTTGGGATACTCCTTCATAGAAACTGCTCTCCCATGCAATTCATACATATATCTAGTGATAGTTCAACCATACCTTTTCAATCAATTGTAATTTTCAAGGATCTCCCAAATATAAATGTGTCTATTGAGAAAAAAATTACAATAAAAAACTAGGGATTTTTATGTTCCTACTCATGTTCGGTTTAATCTTTTTTGTTTACTAACTATGAATCATAATTTCATTATGTTTTAAGTGTGACTTATTATCTATAATAATTCACTCTATATTTTCCCACAATATTTTTGGCCACACCGAATTTACTTTATTTTAATATCCAAATTAAATCAACCTATATATTTTTCACCCAACCTACTCATGATAGTTTTTATCCTAGAAGAAAATGGATGTTCTGTTAATATTTACTATTAACTATATTGATTTTTATCATGCATGCCTTCAAATAATACTCAATACCCATGGTTGTCTGCAATTTTTTTAATGAGAAATTGGTTTTATTGTATGTGTAACATGTATTTAATGAATATATCAGTATCTGTAGTTTATTTATATTCAAATAATTATTATAACTATATTTTAATTTTAATTTCATCTAAATTTCCCCAGTTATATTTAATGTCAACTCATTTACGATCGATATAAGAACATAATTTCTTGATATAATATTAGATACAGATGAATGACATTACTAGAAATATATATTTTCTATTTAATTTTTTATTTAAAAATATCTATACACAAACATATACTTTAAATTAATATTCCTTCATTTTTCGTTTTAGTTACAAAATGATTTTTTATCCAATCATTTTATTTTCCTTGTTGTATTAAAAATGGGTTCATAATGTTTTTTTCTTTCTAGTTAGTCAATATTTGGAGGTTTACGAATAATATTAGCTCTCTCATGAAGAATATGTTCCATAGGAACATTGTTTGTATTAAACTTGTTTGTTTAATTGAATTTTTCTATTAAGGTAAATATGAAACATTAAATAATAAGAGAGTATCAATGCCCAATATATAGTGAAAATGATAATTATTTGATTCCCAATGAATTTTTAATTTCTATATTTCTAGATTAAATTTCAGTGAAATGTTCATGTCTATCATGGTTCCCTATTCAACTCTATTTTAGTCATCCAGGTTCCCCAAAATCCAATTATATGTGCATTATATAGTTCTAGACATGAAATTTTTTATTTTCAAGAACTGCATTAGTCGAACTGTTAGTTTTACTTTTAAACATAGAGCTCTATGAAGGCACAATTGTAGTTTTTTTTCAATTCAAGAGGCATGTTTTTCAATAATTGCAAGAGTTAATATTTGAATTGATGATTGGATTGATTCTATTTCACTGTTATCTTGATGTTCATTTTTCTAGGTCTGGGGAATTCCACAGTAGCATTATTTATTGAATTATCCACAAATCAAACTATTTTTATTTAGTCTTATCTAATGTCTCTAAGTGGAATACCCATCTCCAATCTCAATATGTACATATAGCTGCATTCATCTCATAATTCTCACATACACATATCATTATTATTATAGTGGTATACCATATTAATGAATCAATACAATATATATGTACAAACTCAAACGTAAAAAAATTTTATAAATGTTCCTAATGTGTAGGGTCACTTCCTGTTCTTTGAATGTATTTTTCTTTTTTGGAGGTAGGGGAAGGTGGAGATGGAGGAACAGTAGTCAGAATAGCAATAGATTTTAAAAATGTGGTTGGTCTATATTTCATAAGAATAGTGTTAATTCATATTAAATAGTATAAGTTTTTTATCTGAATATTTTTCATGACTTAAGTGTATGACAAATGATGAATTTCATCCATTCAGAAGTGTAAGAATGAAGATCTACTTGAAATGAGTGAAAATTGTTACCAATGGCTTGTAAAAACTTATCCTATCTATCATTTACTTATATATTACAAACTCATTCAAAGTGATGCCTTTAACTTTATATATATATATTTAGATAAATGTTATAGTTATTCTATTTTAAATTAGTTCATTCAAATGTGAGATTATATGTAAATTTTATTGGATTCTTGGAGATTATATGGATTTTTTTTAAATTCCAGAACATGAATTCCATATAATTTATATTATTATTTTAGTAAATAAATAAAAAATCAATGAAATAGATAAACACCATTTAAATTTTTGAATTAACATAAATATTTTTCAATTATTCTTTATGATACTCATTTGTCTCACATAAGAAATTCACATTTCCTTGCATATATTTATTTTATTCAGTGAATTATACTTTTCTCAATATCCTATACCTTTTCCTCCCCCACCTCAGTCTCCTCTTATAACATAGACTCCATATCCTCTTCTTTCACCTCCCCACCTCCGAACACTCCCTCTCAATAGTTACCCAAATGAACGATGCATAAGGGACAAACTAGGAAGGGGAAGAGAGAGGAAAAATGAATTTGATGGGTTTTGGGTTGTTCTTTATTTTTGTTATTTCAGTATTAGGTATTTTATATTAATAATACTTCCAATAATCTTTTTTTAATCCATTCATCATTATTATTGTTTTCATTTTTTTCGCATTACTCTTGATTGAAACTGATGTTTATAGATATAGGCTTCTTATAGGTCATCTTGGATTGTGATTTCATTATGATTCTGTTCTGTTCTATTTCAATAAATTAGAGTTCTAAATAATCAAAATAATGAAACAGTCCATGAAAATAGATCTTGTAATTTTTCACACCCTTATCATTGTATATGTTTTTCTGCATTGACCACCTTTAAATTTAACACCTTTTAACTTATGAGATTTTAAAATCACCACCATACAACAAAGAAATATTTTATAATAAATATGATAAGAATAAGATTAAAAGGTCTTATACTAGCTATATATGGAAACTCTCCTTACCAATTCAAAATAGTGCAAGAACAAGGTTTCATATTTTAGTTGGATAAGAATATTTTTCATTCCAAATCTATTCATCATACATGTATATAACAGTTTCGATGAAATTGGAACACATTGTAATGGAATTCTCCAGACCATCACTTACACCAAAATCTATTATCTCTTCGTCTCCTTTTGTATTCATAATAATGTTTTCTAGTTTTATATCAATGTGATCTATATGTCTAACTCCATACAAGTAGATTAATCCATCCATATGATTTTGAGCCATTGATGAAAGGAATAGTTCTGATATTCACATCCTTATTGTAATGATGTCTACCAATGACCCACCAACCATTTTCTCCAAAAATATTCTTTTGTGTTCAAAATAAATACTATAAAATACCTCATATAATTCTATATGTTCTTTATAGAAGGGTGCCTTAAAAATAATTTTTATCTCAATAAGATGTTGTTGTCTTCTTTCCTTATCATTGATATTGATCTTATTCAAGGAAACTATTCTATGGGTGGGAATGTGGATGTCCCTCTGTACTATTATATAATCACCACAACCTATGGTCCCAAATATCCTTATCTCATGAGAAGTACATAGATATTTACTTTCACCAGGTTCTATTTCATCCAGAAATGGAGATGTTCTCTTTTCCAATCCAAATAATTAATATTTTATATGTCATATGATCTCCCCAATAAGTTAGTAGACCCACCATCTGAAAGCATATAAGGATCATAGGGGTACAATGTTGAATCAGTTGAGAAACCCTTCAATATTTTCTTATGTTTATTTTTTTATTGTTATATTTGTGATGTTTTTCTTTTTTTAGAATTTCACTTTTAAATAAAAACAATTATGCATAGATTTTTGTGAATCCAACTTAAAAATATAGTTATATTCAATTATCCAATGTCAAATTTCAAGTTTTGGATTATTCTTCTTAAAATAATTGATAAAATTATAAATCCAGAACTTTTACACAATTATTAGGATTATGATACTTTGTTTATATAAAATTATGATATAGTGTATCTAGATTGATTCATGTAGTTGTGATGATAAACATATATTTCACTTAAAATTCAGGTCTTCTTTATTTCCTCTTATAGTGTACTACTTGATGATTTCACTGTATTAATAGTAAATACATAATCCAATGAGGACTACAAATAGAATGTAATGGAAATAAATACATAGTAATAATATAGCAAATATATAATGTTTTTTTTGTTTTCAAAAATTATATTTTATGTCACTGTTATGCTATCTTTGTGATTGTATAAATTTTTTTTATTAATATAAATGATTTAAATTACTATAAAACATATGTAATATGAGATATAGAATAATAAAACCATGATTAAATTATAATAAAGTTTTTTCTTAATAAATATCATCTAATACAAATACATATTTATTACTAACAGACAATCCAATTTGGGTGTATAATATTATATAATTTGATAATATCCTAGGGAGTATTGATATGTTATTCAAATATTACCCTTCTATTTTCTTACTAGATAAATCATCTTAATACTAGAGAAATAATCCATCTACATAATAGAGATTAATTTAAAAATAAAAAATATATAAAAAGAGTATAGTCATCTAGAATTTTATAAGGAAACAAAAAAAGAAAAACTACTGACTATAATGACTACAACAGCTTATTCAACAATGGTTTTTTTATTTCTTTGAGGATATGAACAGACATGAAAAACATATGTATGGAGGGATTTATGATTTAATTAAAATACAAATACAAAATAGTACATATAAAAGTTGTTAGTGTATTAAAATTCCTAATACTCATAGAAGGGAGATCCCCACACTCAAAATTTTTCCTTCCTTTTAATCTTAATTAAAATTTAACTTGTAATATTAAAAAAGAATGTGATCTATAAGAAATCATACAAGGATTACAGATTATTATATGGGATAAAGCATTGAAGGTCCATAAGCATTGTTTTGAAACACATGATTAGACCACGAGAGATATTAGAAAACCAAATATTTTAAATATTATTAATTAACCTTTGAATGGTAGAAATGTTATATTTTTTTGATTTTAAATAAATTTTAACTATATTTCTTAATGGGAATATAAATGAAATAAATTTTGGAATGATGTTTTCTCTTAATGTTTAAGGGTTTTCAAATGCAAATAATATCGAAAAGAGTTGTAATCATTTCATAATGATTTTCAATGATTTTAATAAAACCAATTATTCATATGTTAAAGTGTTATATTATTATAAATATGCACAAAAGTATAAGGAATCATTTAGTAAATTTCATATTGTTGTGGTTTATGTTTTCTCATTATTCATAATACCACTATGTGGTGTATGTATTGAATGACATTGGATTTCTTTTGAACAAAAATCCTTCATTAAAAATCATGTTATTCAGTATTAGAATGTTCATATGAATATAAATATTCATTTATCATTATTTGTTATGGATTAATGTATCAATTATCATGTAAAATTCACAAAATGATCAAATATATATAAGAAGTCATTATATCTCACTTCTTTTCAAATTATTTACTTATATGTATTTTCATATGATGAGGTCAGTTATATCCACCACTATATAAGGAAGTGACTTCGAAATTGAATTCAGGTCATGTTTCTTCCATTTTTATTATTTGTCCTAATTTTAATTAGGACTTTTTTTTGAATTTTTTCCCTATTTTCTTGTAGCGTGTTTTGGATCTCGTTGAAGTGGATTTCAGTCATAGTTGGTGATTGTGACTTACATGACTATGAATAGGTAGGAATGTACACATATAAGTTTCCCATTTATATATACATTCAATCATAGAAGTATGTATATATATCTTCGGTGTAGGCGTGCTTATGCATAGATATGAAAAATGAAAATGTGTGTAAATGAAAAGGGTTATATGAAAGTATATACATATATTTAAGGAAACCCTTGTGAATATTTCACAATGAAAATGTGTACATAAGGGATATGTTTCATATATATGTGAAAATGTATATACATACTATGGAAAAAAGTAAGATTAAATTTGTCATCATCAAAAGTTTAAATCCTTGAGGTTGAGTTAGGTTCCATATACGTAACCCTTTAGATTTAAATATATAAACATTTCATTATTTTAAATACATGTTTTCATTATTATAGATTAAACATAATCTCCATTCAAGTGGTCAACATAAAATTTCATCCAACTTAATATGAAATTTCCTTCACATTAGAGATGCCAATATCCTCATTTTGAGAAAACATGAACTGGGCATTCACATTAAAATCTAAAACATAAAGAAAATATTTACATTTTTTTCATCAAACATAAATAATCATCCCTAAAATTTTTAGACTTTATTTTGTAACATCATAATGAAATTTAACTAGATAAAATTGAATACATTACCAGGATTAATTCATTGACTTGTACTTAAGTAATTAGTTTTCATTGAACTACTTGGATAACCTTCATCAGTACGCTTTGATTTCCACACTGGTATCAAGGTTCAATCTTCAAGTGATCGAGTAATAGGGTTTAAAGGGTTTAGAATTGAGTGAGAAATATAATTAACTGTGGTGATTCATCATTTTCAATCCTCAAATTTCATGAAATTGAATCCCCTTATAGAATAAATTACATCATCTTTAAATAATAAAATTCTTGAAAGATGAGCTTTTATTTGAGAAAATACAACAAAAGATAGGGAAATAATAGTGAGGGGAATACATTAGTTTCACATATGGAATGGATTGGTAATATCCCAAGGGTGGGATGAGGGGTTGTTTTATTGATGGGATCACTAGCATTAATAGGTGAATGAGAATTTTTTGGAATATACCTTCAGGTTGTAACCTCTGTAGAAGTAGTAATGAATTGATGACATTAAGATTGGGCCATTGACATTTATCTTGAGATGAAAAGGGGTATGTTATAATATATATATATATATATATATCAATGGATGAGATGGAAATGAGTATGTTATAATAGTTATGAAATTTAAATGAATCTTGTGAAACAATGTGTGATAGATTTTGAATGTATGAAGTGGGATAGGTAATCCATTCAATTTAGTATGGATTATATAACATAGAATGGTATGAATGGGTTAGCCTATGTAGATTAGTGAGTGATAGGTTATATTATTATTATTAATTTATTCAATGATAGTATGACATGTACTAGATATATGTTATTTAGGCTATATGCATGCTTTTTATTCCAGATACAAGTAGAGTACTAGGATTGGGTTATATATGCCATTTGTTTTTTTGATTAATGTCTTATTCATGTTGTTATAAAACATTATTTTTAGATATTTTAGATCTTTTGATGGTGATTCACATACTCATAACATAATGGAACACTAAGGGGACAAAATATATTTCCATTGAGAGATTTTCCATGATCCATCACATATATATTTCACACATTGATAATTTACAATCAAAAATAAAGGAGAAGGTTTTTAGAAATAAAAAACATTGGAAAGAGATTCATACTTTAAATAAGAAGTCAAATTTATAGGGAACTCAAAAAAATGTATTAAAAGGCATAAAGAAAAGTATTAATTTATATTCAAGGAATATTTAGTGTAGATTTAATGGAACTAGTGCATGTAATATTCAAAAAATATTTCCTATAAATTATATTTATAAATTCAAACTATAAATACTATGTTTTTGAGCATGTAGGCTATTGAGTTTTATAATGGAGGTTTATTTTCTATAACATCACCCCAACTGAGACAAGAATGTCACATGAAGTATGATTTTGTGGGAAGGTTTTTTATTTTCACTAAAATATTTTAATTGGAATGGAATATTAGAATCAAAAGAAATGAAGGTATCAAGAGGAGACCCACTATTCCTTGACTAGTAGGAAATGTAAATGGAAGGAAGATATATATGTTTTCCCTAATGTTAAAAATTCAATGTTTTTTATGAATATAATGTTCAGAAATAGTGTTATAAATAGAAGAATCAGGAAGATGTTACTACCCTAAACAAAAAAGTGAATGCAACAAATGAATTATCATTATTTAAGAACATGAAGAATGTTTCCTGAAACTAGATGATGTATATTGTTCTGACTATTACTTATAATTTCTTGTTCGACTCTCTTCTTGGGATCTATCAGAGTGGAAAATAAGGATGATCCACATCACTCATATTATGATTCCACCGACATGGGGTGATATGAATGTTTTTGAGTTCTATTTTCTCAATTTTTAATTTATTCACTATGTAGTTTATAAGATGCATTACAATTATTTTGAGCTTTTCCTAGTATAATCTTTTGGTTGAGTTTGTTTTTTGTGGTTACAGATTATGTATTGAATAATATGGATTATCTTGTCATTGGTTCTCAAAGTTTGAGGCCTCATGGTTTCCCCTTTTTTATGCATATCTTCTGTGGATTTGGGAGTTTCTTTCATTCTTTCAGGGGGATCTCATGAATCATGTTAAGATAGTATTTGAATGATTCTTTAATGAGGTGGTAAAGATTAAGGATACCCTCCTTCACTACAGTTGAATTGTTTTCACCATTCATGGATGAAAGTTATCACGTGCATTGTATAGTGAATGAATTGAGGAAACCGAAGAGTGTTGGTATGAATGGAGTGGATTGTTCTGCTCTTATTCAATAGATTTTTTATCACTCGTAATGAAGGAATATGTTATTGAGGAGTTGTGAAGGTGGTTGAGGCTATGAATAGTTTAAATTTTTGGAAATGGGCAGAGTTTCCATTCCCCTCCTACTTGTAGTGGCCTGCATTCCTACCACCCCCATCCACACCTCTCTTGCTGAAGCATCCACTTCTCCATAGGCTACTCCACCGCCGAGAGGGGTGCATCAAAAATTTCCAACACAGGCACCACATGTGGTATGGTGGCTCATTTTCAAAATTCTATTGCCCACCGAAGTACTGTATCCCTAAAATTCTGATGGATTTTCGGAACCTCATACTCCAACCAATTGAGCAGCTAGATTTCGATGTCTGGTGTTGGTTATTCTATGTGTTCCTCATATTACTTCTTTTGGGTTTTACTATTTTACTAACAAATCAATGTGTTTTCTCCCCTACCCAAAAATGAATGATTAGACATGGAATACGTTTCTCTAATCCAAGATAAGGAAGAAGTATCACATTGTACATTTTAGTGATGTATGCCTACTCCAATTTTATATATATCTCTTCATTGGGTTGGTCTTCACAACCCTCTTTTCACTTTCTTTTAGTTATTATACTATTACTACACATATCATTACACCTCGTGTAAGGATTTTACTCATTTATTTTCATTTTAGTGGGCTCTTCAAGAGTTTTACAAGAAGGATTCAGTATGAGTAAGGATAAGTAGATATTTTGAATTCTTTTATGGAAACCGGAAGATGTAGCCACAGTTTTCTACCATGGTAGTTGACCTTGGATTTTTTTTTTCTTCTGGAAATCAGGGGTTGTAGCCACAATTTGGAACAATGGATATAGGTCTATAGATCTAATTCAATAATTGGAAATAGATCTAAATCTATGATTGAATACCATGGTTGTAGATTTATATGGAGTTACCAATAGCCAGGGTTTTAAACCATTTCAATAACTCTACATCCACAGTGGAAACCATGGTTACAGATGTATAGCCTTGTTTTGAAGTATGGATATAGACTTATAGCCATAGTTGGAACTCTGGATATATCCATGGCCATATTTCCACACCAATATGATCTATGGTTCCTCAAATAGTTTCTATAACCTATAGCCATGGTTTTAGGACCTACAGACATAGTTATAAATCGTGCCGATAGCTAGAAATTCTATTAAATAATTTCTATCTCTCTCACACTATCTTTTTTCATGATAAGATCCTCCTCATAAAATTTGTGATGTTTTTCAAACATAAAATTTTTTCTGAAGTATTTTATATATATTATACCATTATTTAATGGGATATTTTATAAATATACACTTTTTTCCTTAGGGTGAAAGCTTATTACCTTAACAGTCCTTCAAAAATGTTTTTCAACCCCACTATTGTAACTAATATATTTTACACCACAGTCTAAGAAAATTTTCTTAATATTCTTACCAAAATAGTTCTCGGCATCATTATTGTACTCCTTTAATTTATCAAAATAATTTCACTACACCACAATTAATATACATACCCATATCTACTAAAATCGTCATTAAATTTTATTAAGTATTATTACTCACCCCTTACATCAATCGGAAACTGTCCACAAACATTGGTATGAGAAAATTCAATTATCTCTTTATCTATTTCACATTTCCCACCAAATATAGATTTAGTTATTTTTTTCGTGTAAACATATTTGAAATAGACCAAGAGGTTTCAGTTTAAAAGAATTTAAAAATCCATATTTATGTAATTTAGTCAAGATCTTTATATTTACATGACTTTATCAGTGTTGTCAATGTTGGGTGTGGTATGAGTCATGTGAAGTAACATCATTATTGATTTCAATTATTTGGTTCGTGTAACCCCACACATAAAGACCATTATTTAAATGTTACTTACTATAAAAAATTATATATTTATAAAATAAGATAAATTTACTCCCAAATATTAAAATAAACCCATATATATCATGTTTGGATAAAAAATAATGTCATTGGAAATTAAATGAACATAATAACAACCCATTAAAAGCAAGATCATTCTGGTTGTAAACATGACGTAATTGTCTCCAATAGTAACATTATTAATTTTAACTTCATTGGATTCTTTAAGATCTACCTCTCCATGTTAATATTTATGAATCTACTTTGTTCCATTATATTAATAAATATGTGAGCCAAAAAGGCTGTATATAATACCTAATTAGTATAAATAGATAAATTTCACATGAGAACAAATGCATATGAAGAATCCACATGCTTCTTTAGATAGGTGAAAATTTTATTCTAGTAGTCATTATTGCCACATTTGAAATAGAAAAAGTAATATTCCCCTACTTTCCAATTAAACTTTTCTTCTTAGATGTGTGTGAAGAAGATTTCAGTGTAATGGTATTTTTGGTCCATTTCCATTTGTTCACCATAATTACAAGATCTTTATCAGGATTCATATCCTTATCTACTCAGTGAAGAAGACTAAGAAGATCTGATAGAGACTTTTAAATGTTTCTTATATAAAAATTAACCACAATGTTGGAAGAGGAATGGGAGTGATGCCGAAATGAGGTTCGTACTCAATTCTTCATGGAGTTTAAACCCTCGAACCTCTAAGCGCTCAATGTAGCCAATGATATTTACTATGCGAGG
Organism: Viscum album; assembly: GCA_963277665.1. Lineage (NCBI taxonomy): Eukaryota > Viridiplantae > Streptophyta > Magnoliopsida > Santalales > Viscaceae > Viscum > Viscum album. Next base: position 1,584,470,904 of record OY728151.1, on the reverse strand, counting down.
TCTAGCTAGGGATCCCTCTCCATGATTTATCTAAAATAGTTCCATGTATATATTAAATAGTTCTTGTTTGGATATCACCTGGTAAAGACCAGATAGGTCCTCAAGTATTCTATACACATCCATGTTTTCATGAGACATCATTATTTCACTAGAAAATGATTAAAGAATAAAACATCGAACATAGAAAACATAACTCAAATGTTATCCATAGACATTGAAATATTTATCACCCAACTCTTTAGAAGGAATATTAGTAATTGAGGTTTCTAGAATGTGAGATTTCTGTTCATGGAGTAACATAACCCAATGGAATCTAAACCACTTCTAGGAGTTACTTCCAGTTAGGAGGTTATCTTTCTCAAAAAAAATTCATAGGGATAGTGTGGATGAAGAAATATTCATTTTATTCTAAAATTAAAAATAACAGATTATTATTACTTTTCATTATTACCAAATATGTGATATATAATTAATTAAATGTTTTTTAATCAATTTTTTAAATATACCACTATTTTATCATGTCTCAATGGCCCTCACCATTGACCTCAGAACATCATTTTGATGTATCATTATATTTAAAATGATCCCCATTACATTTCATGGTTACCAACATATTGTACATGAAACCATATAAAGTAATTAGGTAGGCTATTTTTTCAACTACAGACTTGTAGCTCCTTAGTCCGTTGAGTCGATTCCCCTTTACTGAAATTCTGACATGGGTTTCCTCAACATCAGCCTCAATAATTTTATTAAAATAAATTTGGATTTTAAAATCAAAATAATTTTTTTTATGTAAAACCAAAAATCTCAGGAGAACTCCTAGAGAAATGTAAGTGTCTATAAATTGGCTATGTGCTACACTTAGTTCTATGGTTTAATTCCCAACTAACTAATGGAATGATTAGTATGAATTAATATTAAATTGGGGGATATTAATTTATTAACCATAAAATTTATCTCATTTTATCCTTTCCACATATTCTTAATGTTATGTGGATGATTCTTAGTTAATAATGCCTGATGGATAAAACATTTATACATAGTTATTTTATTTAATTTTATTCTATAAACATTAATTGATTTATTTATCTGATCATGGCCTTGTATCCATAAAATAAATAATTTCATAGACATGAATAAAAGATTAAATAAATGACCAATTAATATGATTTATCTAATGGTTGAATTAATGACCATGCAATAAATCAGCCATTGATCTAGGGTAAATAACTCCTACTACTAGCCTTGTCCTGAGTTACAACATTCCACATGTCCACTTATGCATCACCCATGCAAGCATCATTATGGTTCCATCTTGAACTGACTCCATCACCAAGGGATGATTCATTAATTAAAAATATTTATTATTCACACAAAGATGAGGGAAACCAAAGGTATTGTTAAATGGGATTACATAAATATCAATTAAACCATATATCATACATAATAACAGAGGGAGGGATGACTCATAGTCCATATTTTAATTTAATTTTAAATAATTTCAAACGCATAAAATAAATAAAATTAAAACATCCAATACATACTCAGGTCTTATTCATGCTTATGAATGGTCAATAATGCAGTGAATATGAAAAAGTAAATGGATAGTATTAATTTATTTATTTGTCCTTTTATTATTTAATATAACCATTCTTTCATTAATTTGTTTAATTCCCTTTCTTATTGATGATAATACCATAAAATTTAGAGACACCCATCATTAATGGAATTTCAAGAAGATAAATATAAAATCTATTAATTACATATTAACTACAACAAATTAACTGATCATTTAAAATTCTCTAAAACTATTATTAAATTGTTAAACACACACTGGAGTGACAATAAATAAAATAAGTTTTTAATTCTTTAATTAAAAAATTTAATATAAATTTATCTTTTTTCATTCAATGGTGGACTACACCACATGTAAATCAAGCTAAAAGGAATTTAACTAAGTTTTTGTATATGAATTTCATGCACCTGAGGCTTCAGTGTGTTATATTGTCTGAACTAAACGACATGTACATGTCAGCTACACACCCTTCATCCCCTTTTTGTGTTCCATGGTTATTCTAGTCAACACATGATGTTAAATAACAACACTACATGTAATTATTTTCATGGCGCATATAGATACAATGTACATGGTTATGCGGTGTGTGCTCTGGCCACACACCATGTAACACAGTTTTACTTGTCAAAGATTTGGAACATCCTTAAGGAATTTTTGGTTGTTCTTTATTTTTTCTTAAACATTTAATATAATTAAATATTTAACAAACATGATTAGTTTATCGATAACATTTTAATTCAAATTGGATTAAAGAATTTATAACATTAAATAAAAATCTAACCATAATTTCACATAGACCAACTATCAAATAAATAATTATAAATTTAAATGTGACCACTTTTATTCAAATTGTTGGTCCCAAACATAGTGGAATCATGCAGAGGTGGCTGATTTAATAAAATTTCTTTTAATATTCATTGATAGAATCCAAGAACGAAGATCTTTCACATCATATTTATATTTAATTTACTAAATATTTGATGAAATAAATAAATGTGCTTAGGAAATTTATTCATTATTTAATATTGATCATCCAAGAATAACCTTTCAGATGACCCTCATTTTGTAGTGAGCATAAAAGGATAAAATCATATCTATCAGGGATCCAAAGGCACTCTTATTATATTCACGAAACACCACATGATCTATGGACACTAGTATTATAATTCAAGTGTCTTGAGTTGTTCATTCCTAAACACTCATTCTTTGGTTTTGTTGAAATATCTCTTTCACTTCACTTTTTTCAGAGGGAGAGAGATGGATTAGTTGAGAGAGAATTCATTGTGTGCACCAATTCCATATTCTAAATTTTTGGATGCTCTACACAATTGAATAAAAAATATATTTATTGAGATATGATTTAAGATAAAATATAAATTAATTTCATACCATCCATTAAATAATATTTATTACCTTTAATAAAACCCATGCCACATAATAAATATTATATAATTATTATATTGTGAAGCGTGATAACTTGCACAATAAAAAATATCATGTAATGGTATTGTTAACTAATATTAGTCATTGGACTTAGTCTTGGTCCATTCAAACTCCTCATTAATTTATTGAAAATTAAAATAATTATTTTATTCATTTATAAATATTTTATAGTCAATATTTGGAATAAATATTTATAAAAATATTAAATAACTAAAATAAATATTTTATTCCCAAGGAATCAAATAAATATTTTTTTAATTTATTGTATCAATATAACATGATTAAAATTATTCCTCAGACTTGAGAATAATATTTATTCTATCAATTATACTAAAATAGAATATTTTAAAAATCTATGGGGACACTTAGTGTTTGAAATTCAAGAATTTTTCTCATTGACATTAGGTGGGTCTGCCTAAAGTCCCATAATACTATCTAGAAATGGGTCATGTCACCCAAGAGAAAGAACATAACATCACAACATCGACAACCACATATGAATGCTCACTGTGTAATATAATCCCTTTGTCACAATATCTCATCAAGATGGTTTCACATCACTGTCACCATCCTATATGATCGATATTTATTTTTATTACTATGTGAAAGAAACATGTAGTTAAACCATATCCATGTAATTTAATTAAATTGTTTGATTCTAATAAATGTCCCAATATTTCACAATACCAAAAAAATATATATGTAGAGATGGTTTTTTTATATAGAAGAAGTTTAAAACATCTATATATTATTCTATGATTGTTTCATGAAACCGCTGATAAAATTGGTGTCAGTATTCAACATGAATTGGTTCCTTTTATTTAGCGGTGGTCTCAATAAAGCATCATCGAAAGGGTATTTCATGGTTCTTGTTTCAGTTTTACCATCTGTTGTTCTTATAAAAAAAATGGAAATTTATTGTTGATTAAAAACGTCCACTACATTCATAAATTTTCACCCAAAAAATGCCACTAAAATGGATAAAATCACCGCTAAATAAAATATTTCAATATATAGTAGTGGTTTTAACGGCTTCCCCAAACAAATACCATAATATATAAAAAACATAAACCACTACCAAAAATGAAAATTATACCTACTAATGGTGTAAGCCACTGCTAAATTGTTAATTACAAAATAACAAGCTGCAGATTCTATAGCCACAAAAACTGTAGCGAGAACAACATAATAATTCAATTAACACATAAACCAGAATAAGAATAAATGGAATATAAAAAATAAATATAATATCTAGGATTAAATCACAATGAATATGAGATGATTCAACTACCACAAGTCTCCCTACAATTACAAATCTCGCTCAAATTGATGGACATGAAGTGAAAATGATCCAACAATATATCCCTACAACACAAATAAGATATCATGATCACTCTCTATAAATAACCATATATGATAAAATTTTGTATCCTAAAAGGGAATATACACAAAAAAATTGATGATACCAATAAAGAAATGACCCCAAGTATCCATAAATGATCTAGACTTCCAAATTCACAGATTAAAGCTAACATGGCTTTATACAATGGGTAAATAATATATAAACTAATATTAATTCTAAAACTGATCCCATCCCTTGAAGAGATCGTGAAAAAATCATTGATTCCTCTATCTTCCACGTCCAAAAAAATTTTACATAGTTAGGGTTAACTGATTACATCACCACAGACTATCCATGAACAACAAGACAAATATCAAAAAATATGGTCCATGCACAAATAGAGCACAAAAATATCTCAAAATGGAGATCACCCAAAACATAACAATTTAGCTCTAACAGATAAGGGTTATCCTATATGTTATAGGCTTGATATATCAGTGTATGGATAAGTTATATAGGACCTTTTTTGGTGAGAGAGAGCATAGAATGATCCTTGGTTAGAAGGACTGAGTCATGATGTGATATTTGGATAAGGGTATAGACATTCCTATAGCGGCTAGGGTTAGATAGAGATTACAGTATTGGAGAAAACCATTGGGTTTTGTGTCATGACTTGACCAATAGGGTCCCAACTAGGGACACCCGTTATATGAGAGTGACACCACATGTTCACCCCCAATAGGTGAAGGGATAGTGACAAGAACATAATAAGAATATCACTAAAGTGGGAGTATTTATCATATTGAACCTGAATATACACACACAAACACACACACTCACCACTATGAAATAGTGAAAATGTATAATAAAATAATACCTCTATGGTGTAAAAACTCTTGTAGAAATCTCTTGAAAATACATCAGAATGAGAAAGATAAATATCAAGAAAGGAAAATGGGTAAAATACATGCCTAACCAAGAACAGGGAGAGTAGGTCCCAATCTTGTAATAATAGAAATTTAATGGAAGAGAAGTTCCAAACTCACTATCCCTATGCCTGACCGCCAACAATGGATAGTGCCTCTACATACTTATATGTTAAATAGAACAAGGTCCACTAAGGAAACCACAAATCTACCAGTTATCTGTATGAAAAAAATCATGCATTCAAGGACCATGTAGGTGTGAGAATAAACATAATTAGCAAGGAACCATAAAAAAAGTGGAAAATAGTAGAATATAATAGTCAGATCAACCTATATGTAAAAGACAGACAGTAAACTAAACATCATAGATGATCATAATGAAATTTAAATCTACATATCCAGTTGAAATACAACATATAGAAAAATGGTTATACAACACATACATTGGGCACCCATTGTCCCTATCCCATATAAAATATAAGAAAAAGATAAAAAAATACACAAATTTTACATGAAAATACACTCTATAATAATAATCTCCCAATGATGAACTCTTCATGTCTTGCTCTCCATCTCCTTCTCTACTTCCTGCTGCTGGAACCAGTAAGAAAAATATATTGAAAATCAAACAATATTTAATATTTATATTTAAACATAAAATCAATAAAATATTGTGATCTAAATGATGTTTAAGATGTGTGATTTACCTTCCCACCTCCATTCATCACTTGAAAATCCCCGGGGAAAGATCTGGTTGTCTTCTGATATCAATCAAACATCACTCTCTTCAAAACAGAAATCTGAGCCCACTATTCCTAAATTGTGTTTTGCATAGAATATAACATTTTTTGAGAATATTGGGGATGAGAGCTAATATAACCAGGAGTATATGCACTTTTAATCACTATTTTGCTTCCCATGAACCCATATAGTACTTGCCCGAATCCCACCCTGCACACTCGACTGGGATGATCCTTCGCATGGATATTTCCAACTAGGTCATCCTGGGAGACTGAGTAGGACTATGCGGGATTGAAATCCCATTGTTCTTTTTATTTTATACTATAAATAAAATATCATTCATTTTAGAAGAAATATATATTAACATAGTGAAAGTAGATAATAATTTATTATAATTAAAAACAAATTCATACCCCTACTTCAATGGTAGGCTCGTTAACAAAACTCCCATCATATTTTTTATGAACATCCAACCACACTTCTGTTTAGGATGGTTGGTGGCCAAAACATGGTGAATGATTTTAAAAAAAGACAAATAAACAATTTAATATATTAAATATATAATATTGTCTAAAAAATATTTAAACATATGAAAAGGTTACCAGAGTCGAACAGTTTTTGGAAAGACTCATTGACCCTGCAGTGTGAGAGATGATTTGCTTAGGCCAACTCGATGCATTATTCCGTGGAATATCCTGAAATAAATAAAATATAATTTAATAGTAATTTAAGAAATGGAGTCTAGTTTTCATATACATGTATAAATTTAAAATGAGATTATTATAATAATATATATTTAAATACCATTTGCTTCTAAACATGATGCCCATCTTTAAAAACATTCCATTTTTTCTATGGGGAACCCCATTGGGTACCTTATCATACATTTTTTGGGTGATCAATGATTTATCATAGACTTCATTCCATATTATCTATTTAAAATCATTCATTTTCATGCACAAAATTTTCAATGTCCACTTTCGTGATAACAGATCTACAATAGTAAAGTGGAAAAACATCTGTACACAATGATTTATTTATAAAATATTATCATTTAAGAACCGAATGACATTCAATTACAGAATAATTTATTAAAATTACTTTTATTTTTGAAAAAAACCACATTTTTCCATGATAAAGGCATATGACTTCAATCATCATACATAATTGGATTGGTAACCATCTCTGCCAACAGCTGTCCTAGAATCTAGACAAGAAATCCAATGGTGTTGTTTGAAGCGACCCCATAAGAATCAAACGAGACAACAATATTTATTATTATTATATTCCATACATCTAAAAATCATATATTTTCTATGAATAAGCATTCGTTCTATATTTTATGAAAAAATATGTAGTAGTATAAAAAAGTGTAAAACATTTATCTGTATTAAAATTTGAACCTATAACATTCACCTTATAATATCCCTATGAATAACTATGAGTGGATCCATACTACCTCAAAACTAATTCTTTTGAATGGGATGGCATCGATTGAGCTGATGATGGGATGATAAAAGAGTGTTTAATAGTCATTATAGGGGGAAAGGAGATGGTGTCTCAGATGATGTAGGGAGGGGGACAGATGGAACACCATCTATCGATGTGGTTGATGGAACGTTGACTGAGAGACGACAGACATCAGTATAATGCTTCTTCCTTGGAATTTTTGTCATTTAATAAAATAAGTTCCAAATCATATATTTCAAAAAAAATTCATTCCTAAAAATAAAAATATAATAGATGCACAATAACAGATAAAAAATATACATAACAATGATAATGAATGACGGGAAAAATGATATAAGTGGTTGATAAATGAATTGATAACATTCTATATAATCATTTTCCCCTTCAATAATGATTGTTTCCAACTCCATCATTATTTAATATATTTCATCCACCCAAGTATGAATAATATTTTCACATATACTAGTTGAAAAAATATGTGGTTATGCCGTGGTTTTTAGTAAACTGCCAAAACATTACTAAAAAAATTAGCGCTTGTTTATTAAACCATTTCTATAGTCTGATTTTAGTGTAGTGGCCACATAGGTGTCTACCCCTGACCCACTAGGATTTTCAATTGATGTTAGATAAAATAAAACCTATTATTAGTTGTATATTTTTTCAATATATGGTATTTTTATCCATATAGATAATGTAAATATCAGTGGTGTTGAACAGTTAAATGAGATAAAAAAATTCAATCTATTATCTTAATGAAATATAAATTATATTTTCATTTAATAAATTATAAAATGATAATAATAAATATGAAATAAATATATGAAAAAATTGATTAATGATAGAGGAATAGACACATTATGAATGTATTAAGAGTGAATAATGTATAGTTGAATATGTTAATTATGATTCCTCTACTGAATCATGTTCATGCGATGATGAACATAAAAATTCTTTTAATGGTATATCACTTAGATATTTTTACTCTCTTGATTAAGATTAACATTATATGGTCCACATTCAGGTTTTTTCATACATACTAGAAACCATTAATTGAATTAGAGATAGAAATTCATACCTATATAAGGATGTTGATCCCATGGAAATTTCATTTTCTAGGATGGTTGGTTTCTATATGAGTCTATCAAAATATTTGAATAAAAAATAATAAATACTTCCAATTGCATAAGATAAAATTTCAATGTTTAATGAAAATTATATATGGCTAGTTATTGAGGATTAAGTCTTTGAGAGAGTTTTTGTTGAAATATTCATTCATTAGAGAAATTTTATAAATTCTTTATGGAGACTAAAACTACTCAACTAGAATTCAAGGCCAAAAAGGTAAAAGATAATGTTAAATTGTTATCAAAGAAAAATAAAATTCATTAGGATTAGATGTCAAAAGTGAAAAATGATTGTTAATAATGGGAAATATACCTTAAATATATTAAAAATATATACTATCTTAATGAAATGTCTCATGTTTAATGGGAAATTAGAAAAATTTAGTAATCACCAAGATACAATCTTCATAAATATTTTTCATGACAATGGGAGGAGAATTATTTTTGTATAATTTACTTAAAACTATGATGTCTCAAAATGATTGAGAGATTAACTAAATATCCTTCTATATTTTTCCAAAATTAGGGTCATGCATTTTTTCCCATGACAGTATTAAATCTTGTTGAAATAAATCTATTATAGTGGTTACATAAAAACTAAAATAAAAAATAATAAAAATATAGAGTGTTAAAAGAGATGGAAAACTCGCCAATAATTAAATATTGTATATTAGAAAGATTATTATGATAAGTATCCCAGTTGGATCCTTAAGGAGTTGCAATAAAATCAATAAATAATAAGGTTACCATGTTAAAGATTTTGCAAAGACTAAGCATACAAGTACAATGAGGATGTTTGTAGCCCGATGTTAGTGTATGTGGAGGTCTGTTCATATGAACATTGATTATTGGAAAAATATGTAAACATATTAAATTTATATATGGGTAGAATTAATGGGGTTTATATTTACCATAAATATAAAACCACCATTATAGAATTTGTTTTCATTGATATTGTAGATTAAAACATTGATGAACAAATTTGAATACATTGAAATCTTTGAGGGGTGTTGGGAGTAGTGGAGAGGGGCAGCGAGTGGTTATGTCGAGAGCGATAGAGGCCAGCAATAAGGGGCGGTGAGGGTTGGAACCGACAGGGATATGGATTTGGGATTGGTGAGTGATGGGATTGGTGGGGGTAGGGTTGTGGGTGGTCGGGGTGTGGGGGGTCGGGGGATAAGTGTCAGGTGTTTGAAAAAATTATTGTTTTAGAGGTGGTTTATTAAAAACAACCACTAGATTATTACAAAAATTTAGCGACGATTTTCTAATATTCCGGTAAAAACCCACCTATAAATTCTGATTTTGGTGTAGTGTCAACTTATATAAATATGTAATGGAAAAATACTTTCTCTTTTTACTCATTTGTGACATTTCACTCATGATGCACTCAACATATCAAACTTCACAAGGAACTTTTATCATCATGGTTTACAAAATACATCAAAGTATCCACGTTTTAATAGTCATAAATAATAATCTTAAAGTCTATGGACCATCACACACACTCCTAGATTTGAATATATGATGGAACCAAAGAGTATAGAATTAACGTGGGTATTTCTAATCTCATTACCTCGTATTAGGGATATTACCATGTGAGAAATTCATGGGAAGAATCCTCATGTACTTATGAGTACTCTCACATGATAGAATATGCACTAAGTGTCCCATCATTGTATGTTATCCAACTACTGAACATTATTTGAGAAAATTATCATAGCATGTCAAGGTTCTCATCATAGTGGGGAAATTCTATAACATTTTCAATTTGACGTATACAATATACATTATTACATTAGATTCATGAAAGAAAACAACCAATATGTAATAAGACGTTTAATTGATATCCAATAAATCGAATATAAATGTAATAAAAGTAAAAATAAGTGGTCCTAGGGTAACAAATCTTACACAATTTATGGGTGAAATGAGACACTTGGAAAAAATAGAATATGCTGATCTAGTTAGTCGACCCAAAAATCTATACATCCTTTTAAAAAGGCTGGTTTGTTCAGAATTCCCATGAAACCATGTAAAAGGGTTACCCAAATATCCAAAATTAGAAATCCCTAAAAACAGGGTTTCCTGATGGAAATATCACATATAAGAATATGTTCTATGTTCTCCACCGTTCTTCAAATTATAGAAAATAATATAATTGAAATCACATCAATATGTAGTGGTCTGGGAAAATCCCCCAATGGTTTTTGATCAAGTTCCATGATTTCCATTTCTCCCTCTATGAGGGAAAAAACTAAAAACCCATGAAATTCCACACTGTTGCATCAAATTGTTTAATGAATACAAAAATTTGGTTAGAACAGAATTTTTTAACTCACAAATCCAAATCTCCCCTCAAAAGAAGGCAGAGTCCCCCCACATTGCCATTTTTGAGACTTGGAAGAATCCAATGAAGCTATATTTTTTTGGAATAAAATCCATGTCCTTTATTTATTATATGGTGTCAAAAAATCCTTTCAATCAAACATTTATCACAATGAAACTAGAACATCCAAATTGGTCATCGATTACGAAACCTATGATAGTTCTATAATTGGATTTTCATTGGGATATGTGAGTCTAGTTCAAGACGACCTCTATATCTTAAATGTCATGGTAAGATTAATCTCCTTAAAATTATTGTCTTTTAGCATATATTTCATTAATCAATGGATCATCCATTCACCTTTTAGTTATATTGAATTCACATGCACTCATTCTAGTGTTATTCTCACTCTCCACTCTCACCATTCTGTTCAATACTCAATGTATTTTTAACCAATTCCCTAATTACATGATAGGGCCTTCCCCTAGCATGGAAAGTACAAGGGCGAATAAACCACTAAGGTAGACTCATCATCTGGTAGATCCAAAAAAAATTGATATGGGTTTTAGGGTGGTAAATTCATACCATCCACTATTACAAAAAATATATTTGGAGGAGCACCTTATCCAGAGGAATCCTTCCTAGTTTGACACACTTATTACCATTATCTCACAAACTGGCCCTATAAGTTAAAGAAACTACAACATCCACTCATACATCCTCACACACATCCTCTTAATAAGATCATAGTCCCAGCCTAAAAATGTTACTATTGTTCTGAAGAAATTTATTATTCTGGGCATTAGTAAGTCTATCACGATCCATATGTTTTTTAATGTAGGGAATGAAGGATGTTTCAGTATATTTTTAATGAAGCTAGAAACCATATTGCATTATTATTATTCCCTATTCATCCTCCTTATTTGAACAATAAAATTTCATAGGGTTCCCAAGAAACCCACAAAAAATAGAATATTGGTAGATTTTCGAATTCAGATGAATGCCAGACGTTTGACTCCTTTATTGAAAAAATATTCCCCACATCAATGGAAGCGATAAATCAACCAACACACTAATCCACAATACCAGCACCAATTTTAAAGGATCTAAACGATCCCAATACATGAATTCTATGATGATGGATCTGATATCATGAAACAATCACTCTTTTCTATTAACGACTAAGAGTCCTTTAACACTTATTTAGAATAGGGTTTTACATAATATGATTTTTCAATATCCCCCATCTATAAGATCTTCCATTAGAATAATATGGTTGTCAATGGACTATGGACTTCCATTGAATGTTTTATTTTCACATATTTCATTAATGAATCAATGATTAAGAATCCCTTTCAAAAATATCTAATAGAAACACTATATTCAAAATTTCATATGTTCTATATTGTGTTTTTTAGAGAACCCATATTGAAGGTCCTTTTAGTGATGAATTGTTTGATTATATAAAGTTTCATTCAATGTGATAGAATCACATCTTCTTCCTTCTTGGTAGCGATCGTATCTCTATATTTATCCATCAATGAAATATTTTTTCAACACTTAACAAGATCTAACCAGATATAATCATGCCTTATAAAATAAGTAGGTAATCTATGAAGCAATCATGACATGGAATTTCTATGGGACCAGAATTGATCAGGAAGCAATAACAGCATCACCTAAAAACGTGATTACCCCAATCATCCCAAGCGTTTAAAAAACATGTTTACATAGGTGGATACTCGTAACCCATCATGACTAAAACACAATTGGAAAATCCAAGTCGATGAGATATATCAATAGAAGAAATTCTCATAAGATGAATAATTTTTATTGAAAATCCAAACCTAGGAAAAATAAATCCTAGGAGAACCCTAGGAGAAAAGATAAACCAATGGTCTATACATGTAAATATTATATTTTTAATTAATAATATTTTTGTCTCGTAAATTAGTTTTTATCTTTTATATTAATTTATTTTTTTATTTTCAACTATTTCTTTACATATAGAATCTGTGTTTTAATTTTCAAATATATTTTTCTCGCATTTTATTTTTTTTAGGAATCCAAAGTCACCAACATGAAATGTAATAATAATTCAAGAAGGTAATTTGAATGAATATAAATTATAAATTATAAATTTGATCTAAATGAAATTTGAAACGTTGATTAAATATATAATAAATAATTGAAAATTAAATTAATTTATTAAAAATCATTTATGAAAAATCATTTTAATCTCAAAAAATATTTTTCTTTCGAAATAAAACATTTTTACTTACAAATTAGTTTTTCACCAAAAAAATTTTGTTTATTAAAATTCTTTTTTTAATTAATTTTATGTTAAATTATTTTTTACTTTTAATGTCTATGTTTACAATATCATTTAGATTTAATTTATTTTATTTTTTACACGTATAAATATTTTTATGTGAAAATTTTATGTATATAATTAATAATATTTATGTCAAGTAAAATAGTTTTGTTTTTTTATATTAATGAGTTTTTTTAGTTTCAACTATTTTTTATATATTAAATCCATTTTTTATGTTTCGTTTATATTTCACTAATAGTTTATATTTTATTGGAATCAAAATACCCCAACATGATACATAATAATGTATCCATTTTGTGATTTTGAAATCCGATAAATTATAAATTTTAAATACAATAAAAATTAAATTTGAAACATTGACTAAAATGATAAAAAATAATTGAAAATGAGAATAACTTCTTCAAAATAATTGAAAAATAATAATTTCAGTCACACAACATATTATTATTTTAAAACATTACATTTTTCATTATAAATTATTTTTAGACAAAAATTTTATTATTTAAATTTATTTTTTAGAATTATTCATTTTTTATACCTCTAATTTTAAATTATTTTTTATTTTTAAATGCAATTTGTTAACATCACTTAAATTTTAATGATTATATAGTTTATGTATATAAATTTTTTGAAGTATAAATTTTATGTTCATAATAAAATAAGTTTTTTCATGTAAATTAGATTTGTTACTTATATTTATGATTTTTTTAAAATTATTTTCTATATTTTGAATCCTTCTATTAATTTTCCTTTGAATTGTACTTATAGTTTATATTTTATAGAACTTTAAGGTAACCTACATTAAATGTAATAATAATTCATGAATGTGGATTTTAAAGACTATAAATTATAAATTATAAATTATAAATACTATCTAAATTAAATTTGAATCATTTATTAACCATATAAAAAAATTGAAAATAAAAAAAAATTCAAAAAAAATTGATGTTAATTAATTTCAATTGTATAAAGTATTGTTTCATCAAAACATAACATTTTTACAATATAATTATTTATAATAAATAACAATCAATAATAATAAAATTATTTAAATTATTATTAATATTTATATTATTATTACTATTAAATAGAAACATTATTATTATTTTCTTGACTTTAATAAAATATAATTATCATGAATTTATTAATAATATCATGAAATTATATATAATGAAAACAAAAAAAAAATTAATAATTATAAAAATTCTATAAGGGACTTTGTTTTTCTAGATAGAATCGTTTATAGAATTCTTTTATGTTTTTGAATTATTCAACACCTTCTGTATAATTTTTTTAATTATGTTATTTTTATTTCATAGAATGAATTAATTTATTAATAATAATATTAATATTTCATTCCATTGTAACTAATATATTATTATATTAGTATATTAATAGGTTAATATATATTATTTAATTTATTGAAAATTTATTATTTGTTAATTAGTTATTAATTTTTTAATAGATATATTATTGGATTGGTAAAAATATATATTAATTAGTTAGTCAATAATAAGATAATATTTTTTGTTATCTAAATTTATAGTTTTATAATTAATTACAATTGATAGAAATATATATTAAATATTTTCAAATAATAAAATTGAAATATAAATTAGTAATTTTTTTTAGATATAGGTAACATCCATTTCATAAAAAAATTCAATTTTGAATTTTTTTATAATATATATATGGATATATTCTAGTAATATATGAATTATAAATCAAAAAATATAATATTATATATGCAATTTACAAATAATTTAATAATATTATATATTAACACACATATATATATTAACATAATATATAATAATATTGAAAAATATAAAAAATTTATGAATGATTTCACCTTACAAGAAATCTAATATGAATAAGACAGGGCACTTTACGACAAAGCGAATTCAACAAAAGAGTTTTTAAGAAGGTGATTTATCTGAAAGTTACCTCTTCAAAGGATTTGTTAAGAAGGTTATTTATAATACAACACCTTACTAAAAACCCTTATGAAGATGTCAGTTTATCATAAATCACCTTGTATAAAAATAAGAGTGAAATTTCCATTTTAGTTAGGTGCTCAACCTTTTACAAAATACCATTCCCATCATTCTCGTAGAATGGAAAATTATTTTCCCACAAAATTATTTCATAAATGTTATTTTAATTTTTTGGTATATTATAAAATTTTATCTCATACCAGCACCACATGAAGAAAAAAATATAATCCTTATTCTCTATCCCAACACCATTAGGGAACTAGTAATAGTATAAATTCTCCATGTCATTTAAAGGTTTTAAATTACGATTTTTTGAGGTTTTGGACTTTTCTCATTTTGAGATTGATTTATTTTTAGACTTGAATTGTGGGGTATGGATCATTGTGCCATGCCCTAGGAAATTCATGCCTTGATAAAGCCAAATGATTAAGTATGTTCGCGTGTGTGGTGTGTCACACTATTGCGGAGATGGGCATGCCACACTATGATTTTGGATTGTGGCACTCGAGTTGGGGGGATCATTCATGCTATAATGAGTGATGTGTAGTATTTGAATTTATTTAATATAAATTACGATTTTTATTTTTTTTGATAAATTACTCTCCATATACATTTATTAAATTCACATATTATTTTATAACTATTTTAACTAACACTATTAAATTTTTATGTGTTTTAATTAATTAAATTTTTTTTAATTACTGGTTTTAATATGTATAAAATAATATTCAAGTGTTTTACATTCTCAAGTGAATGTAATTGTTAATCACATTTTAATTACATGTTTTTATTGGTATTATAATTATTGTTTTTAAAAAAATTAAATGTTTTGTTTTATTTTTTCAATAAGTTTAGTTTTGTTTCTAAATTTTTTTATAACTTCTATGTGAGATATGTGGATAGATATTAACCACATAGGGGAACCATTGGGTATACACCACATGGGACATTATCCCATAGACAACCTATAGTGAGCTTCATATATCAGGTGTGCATAGTGCCAACCAAAGGCATACATTCCTGTGTAAAAGTCCCATGTGTCACCCTCATAGTTCACATATTTTGTAAAGGTCACTAACCATATGTTTATATATTCTATTCCAATTGGAACCGAGGTACACCACATCCTTATTGATATACAGTTTTCTTGTAGATTTCCCATTTAGATGTGGGATACAGTTTTTAAGCAATACTTTTCATTCATTTTTATTTCCCGAAAATTAGTGGTGAGTTACTCTCTACTCGATCTGAATTGAACTCCTGAACACTCTGATTCATATATTGTGCTTCGTTGTTGAATTACCACACTATTTATTCTTCTCCATTTTTTATCATATTCTTGTGTTGTCCCTCTCTTCCAGTTTTCTTGTGTTTGAGCACTAGTGTCCATCGTGAACCTCTTTCCTTTATGGTGTTCTATAATTTTCTTCTTCTTATTCATTTCATCGACATCATTCGTGGTCATCTGATCAGTGATGTATTATACTCCATATTTTTAATGGTCAACGAACATATAAATTTATTTTTCTTACATCTGTGCACAAATAGACATCATGGGATTTTTGGATCATCTTGAACTATGATTTTTTTACTGGTTCAATTTTTTTTCATTTATTCTGTTGTTATTTTAATTAAATTATCTTCCTACACTATAATTTGAGTTTTCTAGTTTCATCATATTCATTTTTTTTCTTTTCCATAAATTCACTTCTTGTTTGTTCTTATGTCAGTGACTTGTTTTTCTAGTCACAATTGTTATCTCTGTTTGGGTGCTTGATGAGACCTAATCGCACCTAACAGTCAGGCAAGTCACCATTTGATACAAATGATGACTCATGATCAACTATTGGAACTCAATTATGGGTCTTTGATGGACTTACAAGTTATCAATGGTGATTAATTATTTACTCACCATTGTACATTAACCATGGGATATCATTTCACCCACTGTTTCAATATTCCCTTTTATATAAAAATATATAGAATATGCTCATTTAGCTTCAATAGGATTTATTCACTCTGATAAGTTGTTGTATTTTTTATTTCTGTTTCATTTTCATCTATCCTGTTTTCTTATTTTTTTTATCTGAAGAATATTTTATCTATTAATTCTTCTTATTCGAATTTTTTCCTATAAATAATCTTGGATGTAGTTATTCTTAATTTTTTAATATTTTTTTGAATTTTTTATCTTATAATTTCCAAAACATTATTCAAATGTTTATTATTTCATTGTTTATATTTTTTACAGTCAACAACCATTGGACTCATCCAAAGGTAGTTCATGAGATACCACAAAAACATTATTTAGCCACTGTTAGTTACAATTTTTTGTTTCTGAAATATTATTTATTATATAAATTGATATTGTCAAAAATAATTCCTTTGTTAAAATTATTATTATTCCATGAAAAAATATAATTGTAGACTGTGTAAAAATAATTGTAACGTTATTTTAGGTACATTTGTACATATAGTTTTAAAAGACATCAGATGTTGTGTTTTCACTAAACATTCACTCTATGTACAATCTAAAAGATTATATAATTTTCCAATTATTTTATACTTATAATTTTTTTAAATATTATTTAATGAATATATTCTGTGTTCCATTTTAATTTCCCATAAAAAAATATGAATCCTGATTGTACTGTCATGTTATTTAGTGGGGATTTTACAAACTACAAGTAATAGTAATATTTTTATATCGTTATGCACTAAAAACTTCCATGTTGATATTGGTTATGTACACTCTCATTGAGGATTTTATTATTAATGATCAAGGGTATCTCATCAAGGTTTAAAAAACATAAATTTTAAAATTCAATGATTGAAAAAACTTTAAATACTTCGTCGAAATTATTTCTCCCTATGATTGTTCATGATCTTCTACAACTTTTTCACTCCTATTATGATTTCCAAAGGATTTCATCATCGACATTTGTTACTTCAAGTGATCAACACTCACTGAGCATAAAATTCATCTATATTCTAATTATCTCTTTTTATATGTATTTTTATACTTGGTGTTCTATTTATTTCAATTTATATTTCATCTTGTCTTATTTATGATCATTCCATAAAAAACATTTACTTTCTTTCTAGGGTTATTCTACCTCCCAAAACGAATTTTTGGTTCTAACTCCCAATCAAAAGTATAGATAAAGACAATATTGAGTCTCAATTAAAAATATTGGGTTATGTATTACGGTTTTTAAAAGAAAGTGCATGTAATAAGGTACTGACACATTTAAAAGTGAGGTCCTTAGTGGGTACCAGTCCCCTAAAGGAGTATAATTGATTGAGGAGTGGACTAGGCTCTTGGTCATCCTAACCACTATAAATCCTTGTGTTTTTATTTTTTATTTCCGCTAAAACATAAATAAAAAACACCACACTCACTTCTATTTAATATTTTATATACTCTGGTATTCTTTTCCTTATAAATTTTAAAGAGAATATTCATCCCTCCCACCGATTCATTTTTTATATTGATAACTATTTAACACGCACAATAACTTTTCTAGAAAGGTTTCTTAAATGATGAATTTTCTTTTTTCCCCTATTTAATTTTATCTCCATCGCCTTATTTTCTCTTCATTTTTCGGAAATAGGATTCCCATATGATCTTACCTCCTCCTCCTCACTCCCATGGTTGATCCCTAATGATTTTAGGAGGATTCCTTCAATGAAATACATAGTTTCCTTTAATGTTTTCCTCTATTTTCTTATTTCATACATATTATTTCATTTACATAGACTCATTTTAAACTAGTTACCCTTAGGGTACATAGGGTTATGGATGGATGATTGATGATACATATTGAATTTCAAGGCTCATAAGGATCTATCTATCTCATTCCATGTGATAATAAACAATTGTTATCATTTTACGTTGATTTTTATAATGGACCTCTCTACATAACTAATATACCTATGGAATTCCAATGGTACTTGTGTTTTCTTATTGTATTGTCAATTATTTATTTTTCAAATGAAATTTTTAGGGATTTTATATCTAAATTTATTTATATGATTAAATTATGGTACAAAAAAATGTTTTTTATCAAGGATTTTAGTAAAAGATAAATTTTATATTTTCTATGTGAATTATCAAATGATTCTAAGAGATTATTTCATTTTCTAATCTGTGTATGAATGTTTTTTTGAACGATAAAATTTTTCTGAACTAAATTTTTTTGATCATGTGATTTCATTGCTTATATTTTGTATTTATTGTTGTATTGTATATTTATTATGGGTTTTTCATGGGAGACCATGGTTTTTTATTTTGTTGGAACGTGTAACAGTGATGCTCTATTTTATAGTGTGAACTAAATAGGGGTAATTTTTTTGATACCATGACTGTACTGACTATACAATTTCAGTTTAACACTTTGAAATATTTAAATGAAAATTTCTGAAGTAAGGCATGGAGTCCATATGTGATTTTGATGCCCGAATATCCTAGATATAGATATATTAAAAATATTCAATATAATATTTCATTCACGTTATGTTTTTTAGAAATATTTTAATATAAGAAAAATTCTCTCTCGGATGGTAAATATATGACTACTATTGAGTTCAGAATTCATAATTTATCCTAGTCGTGACATAACCTTTATACGCCCCAGTAGATTGGTTAAAAAGTTATTGTGGGTGGACTAATAAATATGTGAGTAAATAAATTATATGATAAATATAACAAAACCAAAATATCCTTTAGGTAAAAATAGGGTGAATTCAATAGGGTTATCTATATAATAGTAATGAGATATTGGATATCTTCAGAGGTGAGCACTATCATGGATGATCATAGGTTTGTGGTTCAAGGATGAGAGGAAAACAAATATTGTTGTCATTGATGGAGTTCTAGGATCTCAGCAATGACAATGATATAAAAATATTCTACATTTTTTAATGATCCAAACCCAAGGTATGAGTTTTTTTAATGTTGGTTTAATCATAATTTTGATAGTCCTATGTTTAATTCATATAAATATTTCGAACAATTTGATTGAAGAAGTAATCATTGAATTATATGATTTTTTCACCATTTTAGAATTTTTAATTCAAAATGTTTTCATTATTCCCATCATTTTACATTTTTTCTCTCAAGGAAATGAGGGAAACATGAACATAGCACAAGGATAATTTATCACATTTGGGTATTGTGTATTCTCTCTAGGTTATACATGAACAAATAATCAATAACCCCTTTCGATAGAGGATTGATAAATACTGGTAATCAATTGTTGCATAGTCTTTCATTTGGGTAATATAACGATATCATAGGTTCGGGTTTAGGAACAAAAGAAGAGGTTGGCCTGATGCAATATGATAAAATATTATATTTTTTGGGGAGACTTCTGATATCGGGACAAAAATAACTTGCGAAAGAATTTCTGAGAAACCTGATGAAATATTGAAGTGATATAAAGCATAGAAAATATATCAGTACGTAGGTTTTTCAATTTGGAAAAACCATCTAATGAAGAGGATTAAAAAACCACAGGGAAATTTCAAAATATCCTCAATGAATTAGAGAGTACAAATAAATCACGTAATAACCTAAATTGATTTAAAAAAGTGAGTGTAGAAAAACCTGTGCCAAACCATGACCAGATATACCACTCTCACCTCTCTAAAAATCATCATTCCAGTACCATTCGCAAAAGTCCCATCTATGAAAAATTTCACCCTTCTATTGATGAAATACCACTACCTTAGGAATCATATCCAACTATGCATCAAACTCACACAACATTATGAAAACCAAAGGATTTCTGCCTCACTCTCAGGATCTCATCCTAATGATGTAACATTGAACATAAACTGGGATATTCCATTAGAACAATTCACACATAATTACTCTTGATACATGACCCCAATCATTGATCACATTGCTGCCACTTCACACCTACTCAATGTCGATGCAATATTCAAGAAACTAAAAAGTGGTATCCCATCAAATTGTAGATCAAGATTTGAATCTATGTTTTATTTCATCAAATATATGCTTGGTCTACCACAGATGTTGTGGCCCCATTCCAGTGGACTTTGGTGGACTACATCTTGAGCAAGTTTCTCTTTTTTCACCATTAACTAGTTTCCATTTTAATGCCTTCACAATTTCATTTTTCAAATACACATAAGATATAATATATTATATCATAAATTTAAAAATTACAATGTATTTTCAATGTTATGAATCAAACACTTGTCAAATCTAAATATATATAAAAGAAATATCATTCTTTTTGAAACATATACAGCATTATCTATGTGGTTGAAAAAAATATTTCTCAAATTAAAAAACAATATTTTCTTATAGTTGGAAAAACAAATGAGTTGTATCCAATCAATCTCACCCTTTTACAATAAATAGAGATTCAATGTAATTAAATCATTTGGGTCCAAAACCTATTGTAATTTCACCAACCATCATCAATGGTAGAAAATTTATGATTCCTGACCGAATCATGATATCCCCCTATAATAAATCGAAACATTGAAGTATTTCCCATATCTGAATTTGCAATGTCCAATTGAAAATGGATGGAAACAAAAATATCATTCTTTCCCATAATTGTGTTTGGTATGAGATTTGAAGCACCCACAAATACATTCTCCCTCTTATCAAACTCTTGATAATCTATCACATCACCATGTTCTTCAATTTTAATTTCTTCTTCACCATTCACAAATTATGAAGAAACCAATTATGTGTAAGAACTGAAACACCTCTCTCAACCATATTTGTTTTCAAAGCCCTATACTACCTCAATATACATATATGCTCTTGAAAACATCCAAAATTCTCACTATATATTATAAGCCCGAACAATCACCTAGGATACCACATGTTAGGGGATATTCCTGGTCTCAGGACAAAATATTTTATTGAAAAAAATGAGAGAAACCCAATAAATATAGATGTTATGTGATATAAGGTAAAATAAATAAGTCAACATATTGGATTTTGAATGTGGAAAACCCCTTATATGTAGAGGATTAAAACCCACCTAAAAATTCCAAAATATCCACTATGATTAAGAGATTAAAATAAAATCCAAATAATTCATGAACATGAATTACAAATTGATATCATAGTAAAAACATTATGAAAATAACACATTGATACACCTCTACCATATCTCTAAAAATAACCTTTCCAACACCATGCTTGAATTATTCATCTATGATAATAAATCACCCTTTTGTTGACGAAACACCACTACATCGGAGATCAAATCCTAATATGGATTATCCTTGCACCATCTTCTATAACCCAAATTGATGAGGATCTTGGAACACATGGGAATCGAGGGGTTGATGGGGGACTCGACGAGGAGGGTGAAAGGCCTATGATTGCAATGATCTGTTACAAGGAATGGGTGGCCCATATAAAATAGAGCAGACCAAGAGAATGAATGAGGACATAAATGTGTTAATCATGTAATTCCAAGAGACGTACCAACACCATTTCTTAGGGGAATCACTTGGGCCTTAAATTACATTAATTATTTTCCAAACAACCATTTAATGATGCAACCCATGTATTGATACAAATTTCATGCTCTCCCCAATATATAATCATAAAATTAAAAAGAGGTGGTATAGATGTCTTTAATTTCCAAAAAAGTGTTTTCTAATTGTCTCCTAAATTCATGGTATTGTTCCAAAATTGTAAAATGTGAAATTCAGACCCTTTTACAATATGAAACTTGGTTTTATAATTTTGTATCAATATTTGGCTATAAATAGCCTCCTCCTTGTACTCTTTGGACATCATGAATGAAGGTAATTTTATCATTATGAGTTTTTCATGATACCATTGTTTTCTTGAAAAATTATTGACTTATCAAAGGATTGGTGATCCTTCGTGTTATCTTGTGTCTATACTTTTTAGGAAAATCTTCTCTTTGGTTTGTACCTTTTACATTTCCCCCTTCGGTATCATTTCCACTATTTGCACACCATATTCACTAGTTTTTCTTACGGTGATCAGTGTTCTCAATACAAAAACATTGTAAAATGTTCCTATGACACATCCTAGCGCATCTTACACTATGTATCTTTTGGTATTAGTTCCCACTTGCAAGAAATTTGGTTCTCTTCGAATCGGGCCAACATCATTTCTGGTCCATTTTTTTCTTAACTAATGGATATTGTTTTTTAATCAATTAGGATGTATTTTTTGTAATTATTTTTGTTTAAAAACTCATTTTATTGAACATTTGAAATCATAAAAATCAAATCTAAATATAGGGAGAGGCATTAGGTTCAATTTTTTCATTGAATTCTGCATTTTTAAAACCATGGAACTAACAATTTGATTCCATTTAATGTTATAAATTTTGTCTTCTCCTAAATTTACATATTAAAAATTCAACTTTTTTCTTCTACATTTGTTAATAAAGAGAGCCCAAATATAAAAAAATTAAAGGCCCAAAAAATTTATACCATTTGGAATTATAAATCCCTTTATTATTCTTCTTAATCCATTTTATTCCTCTTCACATGTTTTTTATCATGAATCCATTGTGAATTTTATCATTTAATTCTTGTACAGTATTATCACATTCCAATGATACATTATATTTTTTGGAATTGGGTAAGAATGCTCTATTACGCAACTTGAGTGGTAAAAGTAAAGAGTGTTACAATTTTGTAAAATCCAAAATTGAGTGATACACTAGAGAGAATATTATTTTTGAGTGTAAACACATGAGGGAGTGTGTGAGGTCCATTTTCCCTTCACTATATTTTTTCATAAAGGATTCTGAAATGGATGAGGTGAGTAACACCAATGAAGAAGACATTAAGTTATTAATTAGGGTAATAAAAGAACAATTCCAATGGTTTGATGTGAGGATGGATAATTTGGAATCCCCTTGCAATTCTAGATCACCACCAAGGAGGTGGGTCATTGAAGAATAGGAGGAGTTCTCCAATTTTCAAGAGTCACTAATTTGAAAAAACCAGCCACTATGGAGGCACACCAATGATCTTGTAGGATTAAATTTGAGGATCCCTTAATTACAAGGTAATAATGATCCCAAAACATACTTATAATGGGAATGAAATTTCGAACTTGTCTATGGTTGTCACAATTATTCATAGGAAAAAAAGTGATGTCGGCAGTTGTGGAATTCACAGACAATGCGAGTATTTTGTAGGACCAACTACATGTGAATTGATGATGAAGTGGAAAGAGACCTATATTCACTTGAGAGGATATGAATGTTGTAATGTGTATAAGGTTCATTTTTAGACACTTTTATCATATTTTGTTCCTCAATTTGGAGTTTTTGAAATAAGGGTCCATTACTGTTGAGGAAGTATCACAAAGAGATGGAGATCATCTTGATTCAGGAAAACATTGATGATGAGTGAGATTCTACCATTGAATTGATTGTGAATGACCTCAACCATGACATTCAAGACATAGTAGACATGAACCACAACTAGGAAATGGAGGATCTACTTCACATGGATACTAAAGATAAGAGGCAAGTAAAGGAATGAAGGATGAATCATATATATTATAGTAATGATTTAAAATATTATTTCACATTTATGTATTACAAACCTCAAGAGCATGTAAGAGAAGAAAAAACTGATTCAACGGAGGGGCCTAAACCAAAACCATTCATTTTTTAATCCAAAGGTAAATTTGAGGGTAAGGTTGTTTCCAAATAACATGATATAAAATGTTTTAAATTTAAATGATTTGGACATTTTTCCTCACAATGAACAAAAAATAGAACCATGGTTATTTTGGATGATGGAGATTTTATTATTGCTACCTCAAGAGAAGATGAAATGCCATCACTTTAGGATGATTCAAATGTGGAAGTAGAAAGCCCTATACATGGAGAAATAGTTGTGGCAAGGCATTCTATGAGTGTTCAACCCAAAGGAGAACATGATTAATAAAAAAGGGACCGCATTTTTCATACTATAATCCTCTTCTAAGATAAGGTATGTTTTTTTATCATTGATGGGGGTAGTTTTACAAACATATAATGTGGCCTGATGTTTGATAAATTGGTTTTTTCATTTACTAGAGACACTAGGGCTTATAAATTGCAATATATATATAATATTTGGTATGTAAAAAGGACTATGTAATACCAAGTTACATTTTCTGTTGGGAAGTATGAATATAAGTTGATGTGTCATGTTTTTCCAAAGCATGATAGTAATATTGTTTTTGGGATGGCCTTGGAAATTTGATAGGAGGGTCACACTTGAGGAATAACCCACCTTCTATTCATTTTATTACAATAGGAGGATTGGTATTCAAACACAATAGAGACCCTTAAGAGTTTATAAAGACCATGTGTGGATAAAGAGAAATTATTATAAGGGAGAACAATAAAATAGATATAAATATAGGGTGAAAAGAGTGTTAAAATAAAGAGAGAAAAAATGAGTGATGAGTGACATTAAAATAAATTTGAGAAAGATAAATGTCGAAAATAATAGTGACAAAAATAGTGTTGATGTAAAATTGAGTTTATTTTCAAAAATAGGAGAGCGAGAGAGAGATTTAGAGTTTGAGGAAACTCTCATTTTTATATTCAAGGGATAATTATTTACCACTAACTCTCTTAACCCATCAATGCCTTCTAGTTTTGTGTCTCATTTACTAGAATATAGTGATGTGTTTCCATAAGAAGTTCTCCATAGATTACCTCCCTTTCATGGCGTCGATCACCACATCGACTTCCTTTTTAGAGAAAAACTTCTTAACCAACCGAATTTTTAGTATAACCCAAAGGATACTCTAGAAATTCATTGAAAAGTGGAATAATTACTAAAGATGGGATTTGTATGAGAGAGGTTGTGTCCTTTTGTGGTGTCGATAATTCTTGTCCCCCAAAAAAGGTGGTATGTGGAGAATGTGTGTTGATTATCGAGCTATCAAGAAAGTCATGGTAATGAATCTGTATCCCATACCTATTTTGAATGATAATATTGATGAACTACACCGTGTAATATTTTTTTCTAAACATAACCTATGGAGTGGATACCATCAAATTAAAATGAATGAGGTTGATGAATCGAAAAGTAAATTTAAAACTATGTTTGAATTGTATGAATGGATAGTTATGACTTTTGGACTAACTAATTCACCGATTACATTCATGATCCTAGTGAATCACGTCTTCCATCCATTCATTGGGATATTTTTTGTTGTTTATTTTTATGACATCCTTGTTTATTCATAGATCCTTTATGAATATCATTAACCTGGGAAATGTGTTTTCGAGGATCTTAGGAAATATATGTTGTTTCGAAACATAAAAAATGTACATTTTGTTTAAATTATGTTTTCTCCTTGGTTTTTTGGTTTGAGGTAATGGAATGATGGTTTATGAAGAGAAGGTGAAGGTGATTCTGGATTGGCCAACAACAAAGAATTCGAACGAGGTGATGAGATTTCATGGACATCCGAGTTTATAATGAAGGTTCATGAGGGAATTTCCAACCATTGAGGCACCATTGAATGATTTGTTCAAGAAAGGACTAAACATTAAGGGTGGAAGAGCAAAAGAATATTCCTTCTCCAGACAGCAAGGTAAGTTTACCAATTCACATCTATTAATTCTTTATGACTTTTCTAATGTATTTTTTGTGGAGTGTCATGCTTATAGAATAGGAATTGGGGCTATTTTAATGAAAGATTCTATGTGTATTGCTTACTATAGTGAAAAAATTAATGGGGATACATTTAACTACTCTACCTATGATCGGTAATTTCATTCCATCAATATAACATTATAAATTTTGAAACATTACTTGTGGCCAAGGGAATTTATGATTCATTCAGACCATGAAATCCTGCAATTCATTATGTCACAAGGAAAGTTGAATAAGCGGCATGAAATATGGGTAGAATTAATTGAAACATTTCTATATGTAATTAATAATAAATAAGGAAAATAAAATGATGTAGTAAATTATTTTTCTAGGAGATACACTCTAATTCGATCTATGCATGCTAAAATAATTTTTTTTGAAATGATGAAAATCATGTCTGAGAACGATGATGAATTTTATGAAAATTAGAAGGTGTGTGAAAAACATGGGATTTTTATTAAATTGTTTGTTTCATTTTTAATAAATAATTTTTAGGTTCCATATTTTTCAATGAGTGAATTTATTGTTATAAAAACTCATGGAGGTGGATTTATATGGCATTTTGGAGTTAAGAAAACATTTTTTTGTTGCCTGAATATTATTATTGGCCTCACATGCATCAGAATGTGGTTAGTGTTTCTGGAAATTATAATGTGTGTAAAAAATAAAAAAAACATTCTTCCACATGGCTTATACATCAATTTTAACATTTTTTCTCATCCTTGGGTTGACATTTCGATGGATTTCAGGCCCGGATAGCCTAGATCACAAGCATGGAAGGATACAATCATTGTGGTGGCCGTCAAGTTTAGTAAAATGAATAATTCTATTACTTATAGGCAAGAAAAACTAAAGTACAAGGAATGTACTTCCTAGTACATGTCGTGTACTAGACCATTTCATATGGTCTCCACGCGGCTTCCAACACGACATTCAACGTGGAAAACGGTCGTTGACTGGTCAACACACGGTTTGAGGGTAACACATACGTGGGGAGGAACTACATGACATATAGTATGGGATACAAGGCGTGTACTCATTTATTTTACACGGAATGGACATGGCTTCAACACAGGGTATACCTGGCAAGGTGGTACACAGCGTGTACTCACACTACACGGCGTGTAGTTACTATATTCTGAAAAGTGTGGGAAAATTCCATTCTACCCTCCAGAACACTTCATGACCTTCTATTCGACAAAGTAATGGGTAGGAGAGGTCTGATACATTACATCAGATAACTCATAAAAGATTCTCATCCCCCAGAATTAAAAAACCAACCCAGAGGAACCCAAAAATATACCTCTTAGGGCTCTCGTTATAACAGGAACCCAACCAACAACCCTAATCATATGTGTTAGGAATTAATTTTCCTATGTCGAGACATTATCAGCTTTAGGAATCACTAACTCGCCGGCATGGGTTTAATCGCATCCATATTAATGTGTCTCGATTATGAATTGGGTTTTCCCACTTCTATATATTAGGATTTTTTGACTTACACTACCCCCAACACCGTACAACCGACACACAGTCTAAACACATGGCTTGGGAAATTCCTTCTCCCATGTCAAGATATTATCCTAATTAGGCGGCACTCACTCGCCCGCACAGGTCCAATCACATCCGCATTAATGCGTCTCGATTACGGATCATATTTTTTTCCCTTTCCCCACACATCTGGACACGTTACACACTTCCATAGAACAAGGAAACAAAACATCTCACAACCAAAAATCCAAGCATTCCATATATCATTGTTACTGAGCATAACATCAAAGAAAATATCATAAGAACAATGAAAAACACATGTCAAAACAACTCTGGGTAGGGAGCGTGCATCTGGGCCTCCCGCTCCCATGTTCTCTTCTCGAGGCCGCCATCCCTCCACAACACACGAACCAAGGTGATGGTTCATCCCTGTAGCACCTTCTCTTTTCGGTCCTTGATTCTGACTGGTCTTTCCTCTTTGGATGCATCGTCTCCCATATCAAACTCTCCCTAGTCGATAACGTGAGATTCGGCATGTTAGTACTGATGAAGCTGGGAGATGTGGAAGATGTCATGAACCTTCTCTAACTGAGGTGGCAGGGCCAGCTGATATTCCACCTCACCAACTCGCCTCAGCACCTTGAATGTTCCAATGAAGCTAGGGGAGAGCTTACTACCCTTCACAATCCTCTGCTGTCCCCGTCGAGGGGAAACCTTCAAGAACACATGATCTCCCACCTTTAACTCTAGGGGCCTCCTCCGATGATCAGCATAAGACTTCTGTTGTTCCTGAGCGTCTTTCATGCTCTGACGCATGAGCTGAATTTTCTATGTGGTGCTCTATACAACCATGGCCCAAGAGCACCTGTCTCACCAACCTCTTCCCATAAAAGGGGTGAACGAGATGGTCTTCCATACAAATCCTCAAATGGTGCCATGCCAATAGTAGAGTGGAATATGTTTTTGTAGGAAAACTCTATTAAATGAAAGTGTCTCACCCATGATCCTCTAAAATACAGAACGCATGCTCACACCATGTACTACAACGTCTGGATAGTCCGCACTGTCTGGCCATCGGTCTGGGGGTGGAAGGCAGTGATAAGACATAGCTAGGTTCCAAAACCATGTTGTAACCCCTTAAAGACTCATGAGGTATACCGAGTATCCCGATATGAGATGATAGTCTTCATAAATCCCTGAAAATGCACCACCTCATCTACGTAACTCTATGCTTAGGTACTAACTAGGACCGACTCCATAATTTCTATGATGTGAGATGATTTTGTCAGTCGATCCACCACTACCCAGATAGAATCATAACCACCCTGAGCTCTAGGTAGTCCTGTGAAGAAGTCCATTGAGATGTATTCCCATTTCCACTTGGGGACATCTTATGGATGCAACAAACCACTGGTAAAATTGTGTTCAACATTTACATTCTGAAACACTAAGCACTTAGCCACAAACTCTGCCACTTCTCGATTCACCCCGGGCCACCAAATCTGTTCCCTCAGGCCCCGATACATTTTTGAAACTCTCGGGTGTACCGCCAAGGTTGTGTTATGGAACTCACAGAGAACTCCCTCATACATCACCTCCGGAACAAACAACATTCCATGGAAAAGCATCCAATGTTGTATATCCTCTGACCATCCTTCTAGAGTGTTTCCCTGATCGATATGATCCCACATTACTTCCATCTCAGAGTCTCCCCATTGAGAATCTTCCACCTACTACAAAAAGGAGGACTACACCATCATCTGAAACAAACAGCCTATAACACCCTCTACCCTTGCATCCAAGTGCAAGGAACCCAACTCTTCCACCACTTTCCATGCATCAACGGATTCCTGAACCACATACTTATGCGACTTCCTACTCATGGCATCAGCCACAACGTTTCCCTTACCATCAGTGTAATAGATCTCGAATTCAAAATCATGGAGAAACTCAACCCTTCTCTGTGGCTGTATGTTCAAGTCACGCTTGGAGAAGATATAATGTAAGCTCTTATGATCTATAAAGATCACAATGTACTCCCCATAAAGTAAATGTCACCAAAACATCAGTGCAGACAGTACTGCTGAAAGATCTATGTCATGGGTGGAATAGTTACTCTCATGAGGGAAAAACTTCCTAGACCCATAATAGATCACACCCTTCTTCTACATCAGTACGCACCCCAAAACAAGGCTAGAAGCATTAAAAAACACCTCATACAACATCCCTTCCTCTGGAAACATGAGTACTAGAGCACAGAACAACTTATCCTTCAGGTAGTCGAAATATTTCTAACACTTATAGCTCTATAGGAAGACCTGGTTCTTCCTAGTCAAAGCTGTCAATGGAGCAGAAACTCAAGAGAAGTCTGAAACAAACCTCCGATAATAAGCATCCAACCCCAAGAAACTACAAACATCGGACACGCTCTTGGGTGCTTCCAAAGAAACAACTGCGTCCACCTTCGACGATTCCACTAACACACCAAGCTAAGACCCCACGTTCCCAAGTAAATGTTCTTCTTGCGTCAAGAACTTACCCTTCGACAATTTCCCATTAAGCTGGTCGTGTCGAAGTACTTCCGAGACTGCCCTAAGATGCTCAACGTGCTCCTACTCTGATATTGAGTAGATTGGGATGTGATTGATAAACACAATGACGAACCGGTCCAGAAACTCTCGGAAGACAAAGTTCATAAGTACCATGAACACAGCTGGTGAATTCGTAACTCCAAATGATATAACTACAAACTCGAAGTGCCTATACCCACACCGGAAAGCAGTATTCAAGATGTCATTGTCATTTACCCTCAGGTGATGATATCTAGATCATAGATCAATCTTATAAAACCAACATGCTCCCCTCAGCTGGTTGAAGAGATGATCTATCCTTGGTAGTGGGTAACGTTTCTTGACCGTTACTTGATTTAACCTTCAGTAGTCTATGCATATACTGAGACCACCATATTCCTTCTTCACTAACAAAACTAGAGCACCCCATGGCGACACGCTGGGTCGAACAATACCCTTACGCAACTCCCGCAACTCCAAAGGTGCCATCTGATAAAGGGAAATCGATATCGGACATGCAACAGGCTGTATGTCTATCCCGAACTAAACGTCACGTCGGGGGGGGGGGGTAGAGTCAAAACCACCTCGGTAAAAACATCGAGGACCTCCACAACACCCTATAGGACATCCATCATCTCTGTATTAGCTGAAACCACTGATAACTCGCCTAACAAGGAATGGAGAGGCTTCGAATGCCAGCTTCCCAACTAATTGCTCCTCTCACCAACAAAAGATACATGCTACCCATCAATGTCGGAGAACATGACTCTTCATCGATGGCAGTTGATAACAACACTAATAGAAAACATCCATTCGATACCTAGGATGACATCATAGAGCTTCATCTGTAGCAAAAGAAGATCCCCACTAGATCGATGTGGTCCCAACATCATCCCACATTCCAAACAAACACAAGATAAGCTAGTCTGACCTCCAACTAGTCTACTCAGCACCAGGGGTATGGAAAGTCTCTCTACGTATAGACCAAAATAATGGGATAGACTGGGTGCTACAATGGAGTGTGAAGCTCCCAAATCGATCAAAGTAGAAATGAGAGTGCTAATCAAACAAATCGTACCTCATACCACCTCTAGTCCTACTATAGCTGCCAAGTCTGCTCTGTACAACTGTCCATGCCCAACTCTTCTGCCTCTCTGATGTTGACCACCTCCTCGACCACACCTTGGTCAAGGTCCCTAAGGAGCACCTTGAGGTCGACCTCCTCCTACAATGTCTTCCCTCGGAGGAACAGGGTCATGTTGCTGCTGGAAGGGCCTCACCGCCTACTGGTGATGCTGAGGTGGGTGCTGAACCTTCCCACCTCCATCGTACCTAGCTCGGTTTGGGAACCGACTCTAAATGTGCCTGAATCCTCCACAAGAGAAACACTTCGGTCTTGGGCTAGTGATAATGGTACAAGGACCTGAAGATCTGAACTGGAACTCCTGGGGCCTACTCCCTTCTGGCCTGAATCTGGAAGGTCCTGTCGTAAGAGACCTGCTGCTAACTGCCTTCCCCTTCGATGAACCCGGTTGGATCACCTCTCGTAGTTAACCTCCCTGTGAGTGCATCCTATCTACAACCTCTTCCTTCTTCTGTAATTCCATGTACGTCAGAAGGGTGAAAGGGGTTGATAGCATACTGGAGCGAATGAAGAAGCACCTCCTCCAAACGTCTCGCCCGAGACTCCTCATCCAGAAAGAGATCCGGAGCAATGTGTAAGAGACCCTTGAACTTGATCCCCAAATATCATACTGACATACACCCCTGCTGGAGGGAGAGTAACTCCTGCCGCTTCTCCGCCTTGATCATGGAAGAAAGGAATTCTTCTCAGAACTCCTTCTCAATGTCAGCCCACGGAACCTCTGCCTCGGACGTCTCCCCGTGGTAGAGCGTCCACCACTGATGCACCACAACTCTTAGCTGACTGACTACTAGGGGAACCCAGTACTCCCTCAGAGCATGGATCAAAGTAAAATAGATCCCTAGATCCTATATTCACCCCTCTGTCTCTATATACGAAGTACTACCCTCGTTCTTCTTGAGGGTTTGTCGCTGGAAAGAACGGAGACTCTTCTGCCACTGGCCATCTTCCTCCTCTCGGTCAATCCTCAACTGATCGACTGCCTTAATCAGCTGGGGCTCGACTGTCTGAGTCACACAGGGACAATGTCCAGGTTCCATAGTTTTATGGTAAATAAGGATCGCATAATCCAATGTTGTAATAAAATTTCTCAAGGTTTCATTTACAACTTTATTTCAATTTCATTCCCAGAACACCACAATCAAGTAAAAAACAATCATGATGATGCATGTATCTTCCCTAGGGTCTCTACCCTGCAATCAATGTAGTCTCACTTGGTCATTCAGTAGGTTCAGAGTCCTTGCATCGGATCACGAGGGGCCATAAAATCTCATGTCCAATAGATCTTCTCTGACCTATGTCACACACCAAGATCAGCCAATATGGTCACCCTACCATCCCATGAAATCCTCACTATTCCTAACTCTAGACTCCATCATATCTCTCAACTATCACCTCTGATTCCATTCTTTCATGACCCCCTCCCACCAATGATGCCCCACCTAAGCTGGGAATGGTGAAAGGGAGATAATGACACCCAAGTCCCGCCTCTAGTAGGCCCCGGAGTGGTGACTAGCCCCAATGGTATGATTTTTCATTAATATGGGAGGAATTACCCTTTTTATTATTAAAGATCAGGAAATTGGATGAGTCAAACAACAAAAGAAAAAGGATCATGTAAATAAAAAAAATCCCAAACCAATCCCACATGCATGTTTAAACAATTCTGAAACAAGGTACAAGTACAAGAATTCTCAAAAGTACAATACCCAAGATACAAGAGTACAACAAACTACAACAACTACAATTGTCCCAACTAGTAGGGTCCTGCACGGCCCTGGTAGTCCACCTCGAAACCTGAAAGTAAACGTAGGGTGAGAATACAAGTATACTCAATAGGGAAACCTAATACTCCCGTGCAGCGGTGGGGAGACATCCTAATGTCCCATGAGAACAACAGAAGAAGCCAAAACCTAGCACAGAATTCTATCCACCCAACCTCACCAGCCACGCTCACCAAAAACACAAAAAAATAGGTGGTTGTATATGAGAAAAAGAGTATGGGGTACCCCGCACCATTTCACACTAGTTAGCTGCTCTTCCTAATGGCGGACATCTTGAAGCTACCACATTCATCCAACCCGCACACACCTGGGCCTCAAGAACCACATATACTTCTCGCACAGACCTTGGACTCACAACCACATATCTCACCCGTACACACCTGGGCCCCACAATCCACAATAACATCCCCTGTCGAACACACCTGGGCCTCATCCCAATGATTCTTGGGAACAGTAAACATGACCAAAGAGTCTTGGGCTAAAAATCACCCAAATCGAAACCTACCGGAAGATTCTTGGGTGTACAGTCGCCTTAAGCCATCACAGCCTCTGGAAAAAGGAGCAGGAAGGAGCTAGTAACTATGGGGGAAACACCCTCTCCCATGAAATTAGAGTGTTCATCACTAAGTGCTCAACATGGTTGGGGTTGAAACAAAACACAAAGATATAGATACATATAGGTATACTAAACACATAACCCAACCTATGGATTCTAAACAGAGAAACTGAACACGTGCCTTGAAACTGATATTACGAAGCATGTATACAACAAACAATCCCAACCCCGTTCAGGTATTCATAATTCAACATTATTAGTTTAATAGTTCTTTAACTACTGGGAAAATTTCAAACCAGATCAAGCGTTTCGTAGATCAAACCCCTGAAAACCACAAATCAAGTTATATAGAACACAAGAAATACAAAACCCACCTTTTTATCATCAATCAATACCCATTTATTGATCTCGTGTTTAATTCATTATCGTACCCCACAATCCATTTATCAACATTCCACTTTCTTTTAATATCACAACGAAATACTGCGGCCCTTCTGTCACTACATCCACATATTCACAACCGTATCAAAAAACAAGGCTGATGCCAAATCATTACCCCTTTAATACCATTTACCGCATCCCAACTTCCCATCATACTCGTAATAACCCAAGATTCACCCACCCTTTCCCACACCAAGTAACCAAAACCACACCCACTTGTTCATTATTCCATTTTTTTCAACCGGGGTGATCACACAAGGGTTTTGGATATTCATTTAATAATCGAACATTACGTGATTAACCAATATCCATTTTCCACAGATTTTCCATCAACAAAATGGTCTAGAATGATAGGGCATCATTTAATTTCACAAGAAAAGGCCCCCAACGACCATGATTCTCAATAGGCATAAGCCTATTTACTTCACAACAAAACAATAAGATAAACAAAGATAAACATAACAGCTTCCCCATCCCAGTTCTTTAAGCCAGTTATTATCTTCATTAAACTGGTTCAACTATATCTCGTGAAAGCAAGAGGACACCCATACCGCATGATGCACAAATAAGAGAGACGGTGGTAAAATCCCTACCTCAATAGGTTCTGATCACAATGCTCCCCCAGATCATCTTTAGAAGATGTCGGTCATCGTCCGTCGCTTCTTTCAAAATCCGGAAAAAACCTCCTCAGGTGGAAGCTGGGAAGGAAAGGCTGAAGGGAAAGAAATAGATCCATGATCAGAAGTTCCACCTCATCGTTACGATCATGTGGCTGCTGCCGAATCGTAAATCAGGGCTCAGATGAGGAAGTTATGGAAGAAAGGAGCTTTAGAGTCCCTCGAGATAGCTATGCTCAAAGGAATAGGGAGGAGATGAATGATTTGAAAAGGAGGAGAGGCCCCTTCGTTTTATAGGTGAGAAAAACTAATGTACATGGAGTGTACTTCCTAGAACATGGTGTGTACTAGGCCATTTCACACTGTCACCATGCGACTTCCAACATGACATTCAACGTGGCACACAGTTGTTGACTGGTCAAGACAAGGTTTGAGGGTAACGTGTACGCGAGGAAGAACTACACAGCGTGTAGTATGGGCTACATCGCCTATACTCATTTATTTCATGCAGAAAGGACACGACTTCAACATGGGGTATACCCAGCATGGTGGTACATGGCGTGTACTCACACTATACAGCGTGTAGTTACAAAATTCTGAAAAGTGTGGGAAAAGACCATTCTACCCTCCAGAACACTTCATGTCCTTCTTTTCGATAATGGAATGGGATGGATAGGTCCGGGACATTATAATAATTGACTAATCATATAAAAAACAATTTAAAAAGAAAATAATTTCTTAAAAATAATTTCAATCATACAAATATCATGATTTTAATTAACAATGATGGTGTTATGTAAACTAGTGTTGGTTTTTTATATTTTGGATTTTTATATTTAGGTTTTTTTATATTCAACTGTTTGAAATATGATGAATCCATGTTTATGGTTCATTTATATTATACACATATTTTATATTTTATAGGCATCCTATATCACCAACGTGAAACATAATAATGTTTCAAGTAGGTAACTGTGAAAGCCTACAAGTTATAAATTATTAGCACACTATAAATGAAATTAGAAACATTTAATAAAAATAAAAAATAATAGTAAATGAAAATAATTTCGTAAAAATAATCGATGAAAAATAAATCCAATCCCACAAAATATTGTTGTTTCAAAGCATAACATTTGTATTTATAAATTATTTTCGCACCAAACATTTTATTTGAATAATTATTTTTTATATTAATTTTCTGGTATTGCATTTATTTTTACTTAATATATATTTGTAAATTCAATGTTTTAAGCATCATTTAGATTTTTTTTATTCTATATTATAAGTGTATAAATTTTTTGAAGTGTAAATTTTATTTTTTTATTCAATATTGTTTGTGTCATATAAATTAGTTTGGGTTTTTTAGATTTATGATTTCATTATTTTCGACAATTTCGTATATTTTGAATCCATGTTTTATGTTTCATTTAAATTGTACTTGTAGTTTATATTTTATCTGCATCCAATGTCTCCTACATGAAATTTAATTTTATTTCAGTTAGGTAAATTTGAAAGCCTATAAATTATAAAGTATAAATACAATCTGAATGAAATTTTAGTTATTGACTAAACATTTAAAAAATAATTGAAAATGAAAATATTTTTTGAAAAATAATTGTCGAAATTTATTTTTAATCACACTATGTATTATTTTTTAAAAACATAACATTCGTATAATATAATTATTAATATTTAATAATATTTAATTATAAAAATATGATTATTTATGTCACTATTTGTAATTACATTTTTATTATTTTTCATAAATAATAACTTTAATATTATTTTCCTGACATTAATAAAATATAATTATCATTAATTTACTAATAATTTCATGACATTATATAAAAACATACCAAATCGAAAAATAAAAAAATTTGAAAAATTCAATAACGGAGGTAGTTTTTCTAGAAATCGCCCTCTATATAATTTTTAAATTATGTTATTATTATTAAATATTATGAATTAATTTATTAATAAATATATTAATAATTCATTATATTTTAACAAATATAGTAATATATATTAATATATTTTTATTTTAATAAATTAATATATTAATCTATTAATATATTAATCTATTAATATATCATTTTTTATAACTAATATATATATATATATATGTTATTGAATTTATAGAAAATATATTATTTTTTGATTAATTATTAATTTTATAATAAATATACTATTACCTTGAATGAAATATAAGCTAATTAGTTAGTTAATAATAAGTTAATATTTTATGTTTTCTTAATTAACAGTTTTTTAGTTATTTTTAATTGATAATAACATTGGTTAATATAATTCAATTTGATAATTGATAAAATAATAAATATTTTAATATAAGAAAATTGAAATTGAAATTTAATTTAAATATTATTTAGTAATTTTATTATTTATAATTATCTTCCATTTCTTAAAACTTTCCATTTTTAAAACACAATTCTTTATAATATATATTAGGATATGTTATAATAATATATGTATTATTGTAATAAAAATATATTCTTATATATACAATTTATTAATATATTTTAACTAATATATTTTTCCATATATATTATCGAAATATATAATAATATTGAAAAATATTAAAAAAAAATATTATAGAGATCGCATTAAAAAATTTATTCTGAATAAGAGAGGGAACTATTTGAAAATGTAACTCCTTAAAAAGAGTTTTTATGCAGGCTCTTTATCACAAAGTTCCTTCTTTAAATGATTTTTTCAGAAGGTGCTTTATCATACAACGCCTTCATAAACACCCTTCTAGAGATGGTTGTTTATCATAAAGAGCGTTGTATGAAAATAATATTGGGCTGCTCATTATCTTTAGGTGATTAACCTTCTAAAATATATCATTTCTATCTTTCTCGTAGATTGGAAAATTATGTTCGAACAATAGTATTTCAAAAATTTGTTTCTTATTTTTAGATATATCATAATATTTTCCCTCAAACAACTATCACCATAAGTCCCAATATCTAATCATTATTATATGCCCTCACACACTCGGGGGAACTAATACATGTTTAAATTATCCATATCATTGAAATCATTTAATTTATGATTTTTAGGGGTTTGGAGTTTTCCTAGTATTTTTCAGATACCTACAGTTCTTGACTGTAGTGGGTCATGGAATGAACAAGGAGGGTTAAACTAAGATTGATTTATTTTTGGACAAGAATTGTGGGGGGAAAGGATTATCACACCACTCCCTATGAAAGTCATGCCATGATGGAACCAAGATAATGACTATGTTTTCATGACTAGTGCATCACATCATGGAAGGGAAGGCCATTCCACAATGTCATTTTGGATAGTTACACATTAGTTGTTGGGACATGTCACTCTACCAACATTTATTAAAGTCTCGTATTGTTATATATGTATGTTAGTTAACACTATTAATTTCAGATGTTTTTTAATTAATTAACAGTTTTCTAATTTGATGTTTCAATAATCTTATAATAATATTCATGAGTTCTAAATTCTCAAATGCACATAAATGTATGTCAATTTTCAGTTACTTATTTTTATAATTGTTATATTTATTATTTTAATAATTCTTAAATGTTGGTTATTATTTTTTTCTTTTGATTAATTTTATTTGTAAAATTTTAGGCCATTCATGTGAGTTAAGTGGATAGCTCTCAAATAAATATTGGAGACATTGGTTCTACACCATATGGTAAATGCAAACATATATATCCCATAGGTTGGATGATATAACAGGTGTTCATAGAGTAGACCAATTGATTGTGGGCCTGTATATAATGCCCATGGGTCATGCTCACAGTTCCCTTATATGGTCAAGTTCACATGCCATATGTGTATGGATTCTGTTTCAATTTAAAACAAGGTACACCATATCCTTATTGATATAACATTCCCTTCAAACATTTCAGATTAGATGTGGGATTTGGTTTTTAGGAACTACTATTCATTCATTTTTATTTCCCAAATAGTAATTGTGAGTTAATCTATTATCTATCTAAATTAAACACGTGTACACTCCTATTTTTATATCACGCTTCATTTTGTAATTCCCAAACAGAATCTTTTTCTTTAATTTTCGGTCCTCTTCCTCTATCGTCACTCTCTTCTAGTTCACCAATGTTTGTACACTAGTGTCCATCATGTATCTCTTCCCGTAAAGTTCTTCTATGTTTTTCTTCTTCTTCATTTCATATTCTTACTCCATGGACATCCGAACAAAGACATCCTGAAATCTTTATTGTTCCAATTAATTGAACATATTCATCTAGTCTTACATAATTTATTCACCAATGTCCATATCATGATTATTAGATCATCTTGAACTCAAATTGTTCTTCTCGTTCAATTTTTCATTCAACTATTCAGTTCTTATTAGTCTCAGATTGTAATTTTTAATCAACATTTTGATTTAACATTTTCTCTATCTTCTACATTTTCAATTTCTGTATTTGTTCATTGGTTTAGTTCATATTACAATGGCTATCTTCACTAACCACCGTTCTATTCTCTATTGGTACTCAGTGAGACACCATTGGACTCAATAGTGAGTTGATTGACCACTGGATACTAGTGGTGATTAATGAGCCACCATTTGAACCTAATGATTGGTCAATGACCTACCATAAGATTATCTACATGGATTAATTTTTTACTCACTGTTGGACTTCAATGGAGAGTTATCTTGTTACCCACTGTTTGTGTCTTCTCTTTGTTGTGCAAACAAATAGAAGAAGATTATCTAAATACTATAGCATCTATTCCTTCTTAGCCAATTTTTTAGTTTTTTATGCTGTTTTATATTGTTTTATTATTTTTTTGCCTCCAGAATATTTTTTCTGTTTATTATTTTTATTCAGTTTTTTTATATGAAGATTCAATGAAGCAATTATTCTTTTTTTATAATTTTTTATGTTTTTGTCTTTTAAATTTTAATAGATTATTCTTATTTTTTATTATCTTGTGTTATTTGGATTTTTTTTTTCAAAAACCTCCATTTGACTCTTCCAACAATATGTCACAAGTCACTGCCAACAATTTTTTTTAGAAACTGTTAGTCAAGCTTTTACGTTTTTAAAATTTTATTTCATAATTAAATTAATAATATTATAACTAATTCCCAGGTTAAAATTATTATTATTTCAGGATAAAATATTATTTTAGTGTGTGTAAAAATAATTGAAAAATTATTTTATCTACATTTGTACATTCTGATTTAAAATTCAAATGATGATAATTTTTTACAACATTTTTTTCTATATGTACAATCATAGTGATTATATTGGTTTTTTAGTTGTTTTTTAATTAGAATTTTTTACAAAATATTTTTTAAATGTATGAATTTTTCTATTTTAATATTCCGTAATGAAATTTAATGGCTGGTTGTCCTTTTATTTTATTCAATGAGGCATTGACAAACTATATTTAATAGTCATATTTTAGTTTTTATTATGCACTATAATGTGTCGTGTAGATATTATTTATGTACACGCTCCTCATAGATCTCAGTTTTAATGATCCGGATGATCTAATCATGTTTTAAAACACATTCATGTGAAAGTTCATTCATTAATACTACTTTAAATACTTCTTCAACATTCATGACACTCGAAATTTTTCACAATAATCTACAACTTTTACACTTTTGTTGTGATCATCGAAGGATTCAATATTCATCATTTGTTCCCTCAAGTGACCAATGATCATCAATCATAAAATTCATTGATATTCTGATCATCTGTTGTTTCATGTGTATTTTTTTCATGTAATATTTTTTATTTCAATTTTTATTTATAGGTGTCTAGTTTATGTTTTTCCCACAAAAATCAGGTATTTCCTTTATCTTATTATTCTACCACCCAAAAGGATGTATTGGTTGTCACTCTTGATCAAAATACTGGATAATGACAAGGGTGAATCTCATTTAAAAAGACATGGGTGTGACTGTGAGGTTTTTAAAAGGATTTCTCTGAAATAAGGTGGTCACACCTTTAAAAGTGTAGTTCTTAGTTGGTATTACTCTCCTCGAGGAGTAGAGGAGATTGAGTAGTGGAATAGGATATTGGTTATCTGAACCACTATAAATCCTTGTGTTTGTTACTATTTATTTCAGCTACCATTACTAAAGAACCCTTCACTCAATACTGTTTAATATTTTATCAACTCTAATTTTTTTGTCTTTAAATTTTAAAGGAGATTATTCACCCACCCCCTCTAGTAATTTCTTCAATAAATAAAAATACAACATGATCTACAACTTATCTAGCTAGGTTTCTTAAAATCATAAATTTACTATTTTACCCAATTGATTTTTTTCCTCAACCACTTCTTTTCTCCCCATTTATGGGACATTGAATTCCCAATTGAGCCTCATTCCTCCCCCTTACTCCCATGGTGGACCCATTATGATTTAGGTTGGATTTAATCAAGGTAATAAATTGATTCCATTATTTTTTCCTCACATTATTTATTTATTTCTTCTTCTTCAATTTCATGAGACTCATTTTACCCCATTTTTCCTGGGTTCTAGGGTTTGGGATGGATGATAGATTATATTTATTGAATTTATCAGCTAGTGATGATCCAAATATCTAAATTCATGTGATAATAAATGAAGGATATGAGTTTATAATGATTTTAAGGTGGGTGTCTTTACATGAATCATTTTCCATTATCATGCTTCTGGTACTTGTGTTTTCCATTTGTTTTATCAATTATTTATTCTTCAAATGAAGTGTTGAGGGCTGTTATATGTGAATTTTCTCATAGATTTTCTTTTGAAATAATAAATGGGTATTTCAAAAAGTCTTTATTAAAAACATAATATTATATTTAAAATTATATGATAAAATTATTAAAAGAGATTATTTTGAATTAAAATGTGGTTTTAATAAAAAAAGTTGTAAGATAAATTATATCTAAACAAATTTTTTATCATGGTTTGTCACTAATAATTGTTAATATTGATTTATATGTTGGATTTCGATTAAGGTTATTTTATGGGAGACATTGGTTGTGTGTTGAGTTGGTATCTGAAAGGGTTATACTATGTCTTAGTTTATGGACTATCTATGGGTCATTTTCATTGAGACCATGACTGTAATGAATCGAAAATATTAGTTTGACAAAAATGAAATATTTAATGGAAAATTTTCAAAGTATAACATGTATTCTGTGAAGTATTTTTAGGCCTAGAGAGACTCAATGAAGATATATTAAAAAATCCATATAATATTTCATTCTAATTCATTTTTTTCATAAATAATGTAGTATTTCTCAAATGGGTTCTTAAATGGGAAATTCTATATTTAAATTATTTTTAGAATGCATGATTTACCCTTGGAGTGATATTACATTTATTCACATCCGGAGTTTGGTTAAAAAGTTGTTGCGAGATGATTAATAATAAAATAAATAATTAAATTATTTATTAAATAGCCCAAAACCATAATCTCCATTATATAAGCCCTACTATATTGAATTCACAAGAGATAGTTGTATAAATCTAGAGGAATTAAAGGGTGGAGATCTCTTTTGATAAGCACTTTGGAAGATGATCATGCGGTCATGAATCAAGGATTAGATGATCGTAAGGATTTTCTTTATAGATGGAGTTATTATATCTCACCAACACCAAAAATAAAAAAATGTTCTTCGTTAGTGATAAATCCAAAACCTATGTAGGTAATTTTTTAATGATGGTTTAATATCAATTTGGATTATAATACATCAAATGTGTATCATATTTTCTAATAAATTGTTTCACGAGTTGATTGATGAATTTTTAGAATTGTTTTACCTTCATTGAATTAGGAATGGATAATGTTCTCATTCTACCATTTGTTCAACATTTTCTATGTCATTAAAATGAGGCCAAGATGAACACTAACCAAGGATTATTTCTCACATTTGTGTATTGTGCTTTCTCCTCATGTTCTTCATGCATATATCATCAATATCTCCTTTGTCTTGAGGTTTAAAAAATACTAGTAAATTATTGTTTAACAATAATTTTTTGGAATAATAGATTGATACTATGGATAATGAATTGGGAATGGAATCATAGATTCTTTATGTTGTGATAGGTTGGGAGATTGGACTATTGGGGGAGATTCTCGATCTCGGGTCAAAAATAACTTGTGAATTTTTTTTTAAAAAACCAATGAAATATGGAGCTGATATAAAGTAGAATAAATAAATCAACATGGAGGATTTTTAATGTCGAAAGTCCATCCAATGTAGAGGATTAAAAAACTATGGTAAAATTATGAAATGTTTTCTATGAAACAGATAATAAAAAGGAATCAAAGTAATTCACCAACTTGAATAAAAATATGGAGAATAGAAAAACATATATGAAAACCACACACCAAAAAACCTCCTAGATCTCTCTAAAAATCATTATTCCTATTCCATGCTTGATGGATCCATCTATGAAAAAACATCACCCTTCTACCGATGAAACACCACTACCTTCAAGGTAAAATCTAAAGATGCATAAGCGTTGCACCGTCTTCCAACACCTGAAATATTTATCTATCTCTCTATCATGATCACATCATCATGGTGGACCAATGACCATTAACTGAGACATGCTTCTATTCACCAAAATCAAGAATATTCTCGATACATTGACCGAGTCATTGATCACATTGTTTCTACTATAAACCATATCAATGTCAAGGCATAGTACATGAACTGAAAAAATGGTAACCCATCACATCATAGATTAATTATTGATTATTTTTTCACCATAAACGATGTTCCACATGGTCAACTAGAAATGTGGCATCCCCATTCCCCTTATTTCAGTGGACTACATCTTGTGCAGGTCTCTCATTGTTCAACACCATCGACTTCCCCTTTTAATGCCTTTACAATTTACTTTTTCAAATACACATAAGATATAAAATATTATATCTGAAATTTTCAAATTAACATGTATATTATATGTTAAGAATCAAACAATTATCTTATTTAATGATATAAAAAAAGATATATCACTCCATGTGATACACATACAGCCTTATCTGTGTGATAGTATAAAAGAAATCTCAAATTCAAATACTATTTTATCTCAAATTTGGGAACACCCGTTAGATGAATACTATCAATCACCCCCATTAGACCATCAACGGAGATACTATCCAAGTGAGTCAGTTAGACCAAAATCCTATTTTCATCGCACC
The DNA here is from genome assembly GCA_963277665.1 of Viscum album. NCBI lineage: Eukaryota > Viridiplantae > Streptophyta > Magnoliopsida > Santalales > Viscaceae > Viscum > Viscum album. The sequence goes on along the minus strand of OY728151.1, from coordinate 1,584,426,175 downwards.
AACCACCATCCTATGAAAAAAATAATGATTTCATTTTGCAACACTTATAGACGCATGATTTCCCAGTATAAAAAAATATGAATGCTGATGTCTTATCTATATATAAATATTAAATGTCCCATAGAACAAAACAGAAACCATCAATATCAGGATCCCCCATAAATATGATTTCAAAAGAATCTAGTACATCCACACAAAAAAATAGCTACCTCTACTCAAAATCCAGAGAAATAGGTGCATCACCTCGATCATAAATATAAATTGTATGTTAACCAATCACGCATTATGAAAAAAATAGGTGTATGAACTATAAAACTTATTTCCACAATTTCTCTTTCCCAAACCCTAACCTACCACATATGCCATCGATCATATTGAAAACATCCAAAATTCTCATAACAAATGGCAAGCCTAAAACATCACCTTTGATTCAACTTATTGGGAGAGATTCATGATCTCAGGATAAAAATCACATTCATAATAATTTGTTAGAAATATGATGAAATATGGAAATTAAATAAATTAGACTAAATAAATCAACAAAACATGATTTTTCACATAGAAAATCCCTCTAAAGAGGGGGATTAAAAAACCATGGGGTATTTCCAAAATATCCACTATAAATCAAAGAGTAAAAAGAAATCCAATTATTTTCCAAACAAGAATTACAAATGAGAGCATCAGAAATCCATTTTTGAAACCACACCAAAATATGCCTCCTACATCTCTCTAAAAATCATCTCTCCAATTCCTTTCTTGAATGATCCATCTATGTGAGAACATCACCCTTATATCCTTAAAACACGACTATATCGAGAATATAAGCCTAATATGCGTTAGGGTCACACCATCTTGAAATACCCAATGGATTTATCCTTCTCAGGTTCTCTTCATATTCCTGTTCCATCAATCTGCAACTAGGATACACTACTTGATCACCACATTCATGAAGACTCCTGATACATTTTAAAGGAATAGTTTGGGATATTCCTAACATTGGATGGGGTGGTGAATCTATGTTGGAGACTTTTCTATCCAATTATATATTTTATGCCTTTACCTCTTTGACCTATCTGGATCTCGATTCCCTTATTCTATTTTCCTTGTCGCATGTAGGAATATTAACTTAGTACAGACAAGAACATGATAGTTCTAATATATTCACTGATTATTTAGAGTATCCAGTCCTTAGCATGGTCTGGAAATAATGTTGACCACACAACCACTATAAAGTAGTCATTTAAAAGTGGTCATAGAAATTAGGAAATACCCTTTCACTTTCAATGAACAATATTCAATTGAATGTGGAATTTTTATTGAATAGAGTAGTATCTTAATAATTTCTATGAAGATAGTCTCCATTTTTTATTATGTTTTGAAACACCAAGAGAATTTCTTGCCTATAGAGGCTTGTTGGATATCATATTTCTACTTTGTTCTTCAAAATAATCTAATTAACATTATTATTTTCTTAGAAGCATGCACATAACTATTCTTAGCTCTTTCTAACAGAAAACAAAAAGTAGCACAATCTTCTTCTTCTACGATTCAGAGTATTATAAATTGGTTGTAAACTAACGAATAATGAATTCTTTCTTACCCAAATTATAATCAACTAATTTCAATTTGGTCAGCAAATATTCTCCTCTTATTTTATCTTTTTTCATCAGTGAAAAACTAACTACACAGAATGTCTTCTTCATCTTCATTATGTTTTAAAAACATTCTTTATGATTATTAAATAAATTATGATCACCTCTACTTAGAATCATCAAAATTAAATTATTCATATCTCAAAAAAATATCAATAGTGACTGATATATTAGTTCTCTTCAATTCTTCTTGGTGTAGAATATGTTTTTTCAACTGAATTGCACTGTAGATTCAATGATATTTAATGAAAGAATAATCTTGCACAAACTTAGATTCTTCTCTTCTTGAATTCATAACTCAATACATGCGTGGTGAATGTGAATTTCCCATATCCAGTTTTATATTTATCAATTTATATATTTTTTAGTTAAATATTTGTGCAAGATTTTTCTTCTTCTTCCAATCATATGAAAAATATTGGATAGTGCACTTACTACTCACAGTTCATGTAACAAAACCGAAAGCTTTTTCATCCTCCCTTATCTCTCTCTCTCTATCTCATCACACAACAACCAAGTTTTTTTCGTAACCTATTTTTATTTATATTATATACTTCAATTCAATTAATATCATATTAAAACATGAAAAAGTATGATTGTGAACTTAGGTGCACATATGTTTCTCTTTTCACAAACAAACATTGTAGGTTTCTTCCTCTCTTCTTGTTGTGTGTCAACAGAATACACTGTATCTTTAGGTAATGGTCTATATGTGTAATTGTTTCATGATACAAAATGTGAGTAAAAAAACCATTAACTATGTCTCGATCATAAATATTGATGGAAAGTTTTCTTCTATGCAAATCACATAAAAGTTGTTTACACACCCTTTGTGTGTTCACAATATTTCTTCTTCACAAATGTGGAAATATTCAAGGAACTAACCTCCATCATAAATCACGATAAAGGATTAAACACATTTCACATGTCCAAGGATTCCCTTCACAAAACCATTATGGTTTGTTGTACTCCCATTCTTTTCTATTCCAAAAAACTTTCAATGAACTCTTTTCCATCTCTAAAAAAGAGTCATTTAAAGAGGGAATTTCTTTTAGAAAACGATATATATTGAAATTAAATGAGTGATAACAGCACCTATCGAGGGAGGGTGATCTCATTTTATATGAATTGTATCATAGCCTTTCAACACATTAAAATATTGATCTTCATACCATGTAAATCATCTCTCTAAATTCTAGAATGACTCTACTTTTAAGTCTTCAAATGCGGAAAATGTGACGTCGAATTTTATGGAATTCTTCATTTCTGACCGACATGTTTCATTCTGGGATTCATATCATGTACATGTATTCATAATGAGATTCTTCTCATCTTCCCAAATACATTATGTTCATCCATTGAACTCAATTTCTCTAATTGAATTCATGTAAATGTATTTTCAGATTGGACAAGGGTTGTCTCTAAAATTTACTCTTGTGAATCATACAAATGTATATGATTAATATTTAGATCATGATCATCACATTATTTATACCTAAAAATTATCGTGGTGGAATCTTCATTGATCATGGGTGGTCTGGTTGACATCTCTAGCATGATAGTCTCACCATCTAGGGAAGCCTGGAGGATGCCAACATCACCGATGGATAAATATGCACCTCATTTTGAATAAAAATTTCCTGGGATATTGGATGTCAAGAATTTAAATCTGTAGTCTGTGGGATATGATGTATTCCCATGATCACTCCAATTATTTAAAATGTTGAACAATAAGCACAAAATACCATTCTACATTGAAACCTCTCTCAATTTCTCCAGGCTATATAAATTAGGCACAACAAGGAGATGATCATAATTCTATCTACCCCTCCCATTTGAGATCTGTACAAGTTCTTTTGTTATTCTCTATTCTAACTTTTTTGTTGGATATTGGCCCACATCATGTCCACCTTCGTTCATACCCATGTTTGACACACTACAATCCATGCCTCCTGTGCGTAGTGGCCTGACTATCCTCATTTGGGCACGGTCGACCCAATGTCCTGCATAATTTCTCTATTGAGGCTGGTTGGTCAGCTAAAGCCATTATTTTTAAATGAAATACCAAAGAAATTATTAGTTAAAAACCCCTGTATTTAATGGAATTAAATATGAAATTCATGGCCACCTCCACACATAGAACTCCAGTATACATTTCTTCAATCCCTTCAAAATTACTCTTCAAATATAAATACATCTAACCATTTATTCATCTCTAAACCTTAATTAACTAATTTTATGGAATGTTTATCCTTCATGAAATCTACAATCCCAATGTTCATCACGTTTACACTCACATCGTTCTCATGAAATAATAAAATACATCCTGAACACCGATTCCTCTTCTTTAATACTTTTTGGAATATAAATTTTATTGAGCATCAAATATACCTTCTTATATGATGATGTGTAACTTATGAAACATTTGTTAATAATTTTATATGAGATCTCAATCATCTGATTTAACAACAAGGATAATTTCTCAAGAACGACATCCAATACAATGAATCGATAAAAATTCTTCAAGAACATTATAATTTCTCATTAAATATAAATCCATATCAACATTAATTCGTCTTTAACCCTTCATGAACTAATTTTATGGTCTTGTTATCCTTCATAAAAACTACAATATCAATGTTCCACAAGTTTGCACTTATATGGATCTCATGCACTATTAAAATGCTTCATAATATTCAATTCCTATTCTTCTATAGATTTTTTTAATATAAATTTCATTGATATCAAGTCATCCTTATTCATTTTTATAAACAATGTGTCACTTATGACACATGTATTTTGAACATCGGATCAATTAACCAATTTTTAGACAAAAAACATAGATAATTTCAAAAAAATGACATCTAATGTGATGAATCCATAATAATTCTCCATGAATAATGAAGAAGTAATCCATAAAAATTCACCATCCATCACCATAAAGGAATATATAAAATTCTCTATGCATCCCCATGAATCTCAATGTCTTCAAAACATTCACATATATCATGGAATTTCAAGACATGAGCTGTAACGACACAATGTTTTTCAATGGAGATTACTTTCTTGAAATAACAATATAATGATCTAATATATGCTATGCGACCTTTAAACATATGTTTTTCACTTTTGTGATGTGAATTTTGAAAACAAGATGATTTGATTAAACAAAAAAGATACCTAATACCAATTGGTCATCATAACTTAATAAATGGGAACTCGTATACATGTATTCAAGTGTTGTTCCCTTTCATTATATGCTTATGTTACTGAATTTTATATGAATATTTTTAATAACAATCATCCTAAAACTCTTGTACTCACTTAAAAAAATATATTTAAAACATTCAAGTGTAATAGGTACTATAAGAGACCTTCGGGGACTTCCACATTTCTTATGCCATTGATTAATTTAATTACTCCCCCTTTTAAAAATCTTTATATTTCATGATAATTAATGATGACGTATTAAGAGAGACATACCTTTTCAAATGATAGTACCTTAATGGAATTTATAGAATAATCATATTTGATAACAATTGAAATAAAAAATTATTCAATCATCTTTATTTGTCTCCCCCACAAGGGAAACATTTCTCATTATCTTCATAATTGTTGATCTCATTATGAATAGATTCGAAGAAATTATAATATATAGAATACACCAGAATGGGACTTCAACTTTTGAAGGTCCTTATTGAAAAACATTCACAACTACATCATGGATGATCTTATAGAACATTTTTTCTTTAGAATACAATGAAATAAGATAAAACCAATATAAAATTTTCTTTATCATGGATATCAATAAGTGTACATCACAATATTTAACATCATCTAGGACAATCCTATATTGTATTAGAATTTAAATATCAATTGAGGAATCAGTCAGGGATAGTAACATCTTTAGATTATCTATCAAGAATTGAAAGCACTTACTAATTCCCAGGATCTCTCTAGAAAACATCAATCGCCTAAAACTCACCAAATTACAAGGTAAAATAAAATACTCAAATATTTAGGAAATACACTGGATTCTAATATATTAATTAATATGAACGGAATAGTTGAGATGATCTTCTTAACCAAGTTTCTCTATTTTCTCTACTCTTCAAGCATGCACATCTGAATATCTATTCTGAATTTTGTTGAGGAAAAATACATCTATTCACTTACTCATGTACATTTTGTGGCGAATTTTTGTTGATAACAACCATCAGGGATGATACGTTATAACACCTCTTTAGTATTGCTTCTTTTTTTGACAGTATGGTTAAACAACCTTCTTCAATGTGAGCATATTTATTTCAGCTATCACACAGATAATATTTAATACAAGGGTTTAAATTTCTTAAAAAAAACTCATGCAATTTTTCTTCATCATGTGAAATATTTTCGATATATTTTCCACTATATTTATCTTGGACATATTCCATTTTTCTCATTCTGTCCAAATCATCAAGACATATTACTGACATGACATTATGAACTATGGGTGGAATCATGGATCTTCCATATGGTTTCTTCTCAGTGTCATACCTCCTAGTAGTTCTTTTGGATTCCCCACCCTTCAACTTCTTGGAATTACAATCCATGGTTTTCCCACTATTTTTATTTGGTTCCTTACTAGGAGGATTTCTGATCACAACATTCTTCTAATATATTCCCAAGGATAATTATTTATTCCATGTAATATTTTGTCATATTATTTTCTAATAATATTTGGATACATGTTTATAAGATAATGTACATACATTGTGAGAACGATCATTTCATACATCACAAATGTTACAAAGATATTCAAATATTTTTTCTATATACTGATGTTTTTAGACCTTTGGATGTTTCATATTCTTTGGATTTATACCCTTGAAATATTCTTCCATTGTGGTTTTAAATTTTTTGGATTTTAACATAAATTTAATGAAAAATTCCCAAATATGTTGCTGCATCAAAACTGACCCTCTATTTATGATTTCATGATATATTTTGTATAAGATTGTTTTGTATTCAACCTGATTTTTTGTGATCTTTGTGGCCAAAAAATTATACACTTTAATTGATATCCACTTTTTTCATGGTGGTATATTTATTATAATCTTACTTAATCCAAACATGTTAATATTTTGTTTTACAACATGAAATGTATATAATATTAGGTTTAGAAAAATTAGTACATGATGATATGGAGGGTACCAAATTCTTCCCATCTACTTGAGACAAATAATTTCATGATGACATGATCTTATTATCACATTTTGTATGTATCTCATACTTAAAAACCACCAATGATAATTTAGTACTAGTAGAAACTGTCTCAATATTTTGTGATGTGTCAACATGTGTCCTTTCAAGATCATCCAACTGATATACCAATTCTATAAATTTCATTTTGTGGATGATTTTATATTCTGAAATCAAAATCATCATCTCATCACAATAATTCTTCATTCATTCAAATTTATCTTGATGTACCTTAAATATTTCCTAAATCAATGAAACATTTTCCTTGATCTTCTTGGATATTTATTCCAATTGTAAACCCTTGACATGAGTGCTCTTTTTCAATCTTTCATCAAATTCTTGGATTTTTTCATTTGGAGTCCTTATGACTCCCTATTTCACTTAAACATATTTCATTAAATTTGAGGAACTTATTTCATGTTCAATCATTGTTGATTAAAAGGTTCCAACATATCTATAGATCTTTAGACAATAAATAATTTTTTTTCAAGAACTTTTCCCAAACATCTTCATCTTCTTCTTGGTAGATGGCCACCTCATGCATACACTAAAGGACAACCCAAACATGGGATGATCATTCTCTAGGAATACCATGTAGAATAACTCTTCTCATATCAAATGATAATTATTTTTAATTTTTAGAATGATTGTCATCACCACATGTTCAATCATTTTTATATTGAGGAATGATTTAAAATGTACTAAAACATACCTCTTGATAACTAGAGGTGGGAAAGTTATCCATATTCTTGGTGGAAACATCATCCAAACTCACATTACTTTCAAATATTGTTATTTATTCCTTTTCATCAAGGCTTAGTGAAATAGATACTTCATCTTCTTTAGATAAGAGGTAATAATTCTTTGACATTCTATTCTCTTTCCATTACCTGTACATCATGGTCTTGGTAGATATAGACTTCTGCTCAAAGGTAACTAAATCTTCACCAAAAGAACACTTCATATTTGAGTCATTAATGAAACTAAATTCTTCAAAAGATAATAAATTTCACGATACATAATCTAGTAGAGGTTAACCTTGCCTCGATACATGTGAAACGACCAATTTGGGATATGACTAAATCTGAGCAGGGGTGTGAATTGTCATTTGAGACATTTTAATCATTATCCATATTTTATCCCTTAACCTCATTGACCAGTTAGTATATGTATTATATTATTTTCTTTTCTATGTGCATTGTAAGAATATTAATGCAGTAAAGACAAGAAAATATTATTTTTCAAGGTTTACTAATCAGTATGACTATATAGTCCTTGGAATAGTTTCGAAATTATCTTGTAATGAAAACCACTAGAATGTAATCCTTTAGATTTGTTACATAAAGATGAATATTCTTTTTTACTTATGATATAATATTTTCAATTGAAATTTCATATTTTACAACACTTAGGTGGATCTTTATACTGCCTCTAATGACAGTCTCCTTTTTGTTTATAACGGTTTATAACACACAAGGAGTGTTACATGTATTGATACCTATTGGATGACGCAGTTATTCTTTTTTATTCCACAAACATCTACTTCTATTATTTAATTTCATAGAATTATTCATGTAACTCTTCATACCTCTTACTGACATGAAACTAAAAGATGTACAATATTATTCTTATACCAGTAAAAATAATATAAATGTGCTGTAAAATAAAGAATATTGAATTATTTCAGACACAAATTAAATGAATATGATATCAATTTGGTCCCTAAATATTATTCTCTTATTTTCTATTTCTTCATTAGTGAAAAAAATTCTCAAATATCTCTTCTTATTATTCTTGTTAGAATCCAAAACATTATTTTATATTATTAAGAAAATTATGTTCAACTCTGCTTAGAATAATCAAAATTAAATTCTTTTTCTTTTATAAAAAATATCAATATTGAATATGGAATCATTTCTCTTATTTTATTCTTTGTGAAGAAAACGTTTTTTCAAATGAATTTCACTATACCTTCCATTATATTTAATGTATACAATATTCTTTCAAAAACTAACATTATTCACTTATTTAATTCCTAACTCAATAAAAGAATGGTTAGTGTGAATTTCACATATCCATATTTACTTTATAATTTTATGTATTTTTTGAGTTAAAATATTATTCATGGTAGTTTTTCTTCTTCAAATAATATGAAAAACATTGGAAAATCTACTTACTACTCAATGTTTCTATAACAACACCTGAAGATTCCTCATCCTCCCTTATTTATCTCTCCCTTCACACAACAACCTTGTTTGATTTTCATAACCCGTATTTATGAATTATATGTGCATGCGTACACTTGTTTTCTTATAAAAACATTATCATTAGGAGTTCTTGTTTTAAATGATGAATGTATGCACTTTGGTTCACATCTGGTTCTCATTGCACAAACAAACTGTGTAGGTTTTTTCTTTATTGTATTTTGTGTATCAATTGGATACAAGTCATATTCATGTAATGGTTTATACACGTTATAGCTTCACAAAGCACTGTAAGAGTAAAAAACTAATGTACTATGGCTTGTGCAATAATCTTTTTGGAACTGGTTCTTGTTCATGAAGCATGAAAATGGTTTCTACACTCTATTTTCATTTCTACGATATTTATTCTTCATGAATGAATAATGATTCAAGGAACCAACCTACTTTATGATGAATAAAGAGGGTGTAAACACCTTTTTCATGTTTGTTGATTCTTATAATTAATGAAACCATATTGGTTTGTGGGACTCACCTTATTAGTGAATCCACAAAGGCTCATGGAACTCTTTGTCTTCTCCCACAACAGTGTTCCTCAGAGTGGCTCACGTTTTTTGGAAAACGAGAGATCCTAAAATAATACAAATAAAAAAAAACCTCTCAGTCAAGGGTTCTCTCAATTTATAGTTAATGGATCACATACATTATCCACATTCGAATCTCGACCATTATTCCATGTGAATCATTTGTTTAAATACTTGAATGACTTAGATTCTAATTCTTCAAATGCCCATAATGTTATGCCGCATTTCATAGTGTTCTTCCATCATGATCGGCCTGATTATTTTCAGTTTTCATATCATGTGAATGTATTAAAAAACACTTGCAACTCATCTTCCCAAATTCACAATGTTCATCCATGGATGTCACCTACTCTAATTTCCATTCAGCAACTACATTGGAAGTTCGTCTGAGGCTTGTCTCTTGAATTTCTTCACAATACTTATTCATTCATTCAACATTTTATTCATGTATCTTACATTTTTTTGAATCAAATATTCATGTTCCTTATTCTTCTTGGATATTTATTTTAATTATAAACCAATTAAAATAGTTCTATTTTTCAATATCTCTTCAAGTGAATGGATAATTTAATATGGATTTTATTTAAAAATCACTTTTTCTTTAACTTCTTTGATCCATTTTTAGGAACTTATTTCAAGTTCCCTCTTTTTTGCTTCAGTGGTTCCAACCTATGTAGAAGGGTTTATAAACACAAAATTTTTTGTTTGCAAGATCTTCTACAAAACATTATCATCCTCTTCCAACATGGTGATCTCTTCTTGTATACATTGAAAGACTCCAAAAGTAATAGATTATCATTCTTCAGTAATAGCATACAGAATAACTCTTAATATATCAACTCGTAATTCTTGATATGTTATAGATTGATCTTCATCACCACGTTGTGTACAATATTAATATTGAGGAATGTTTTTAAATGTTCTAATACAAACATCTTAGTAACTATAGGTAGGATGATTTTCCATATTCATTGTGGTAACATGACCCACATTCTCGTTACATTACAAGCCTCATATTTTTTCATTATCGGTAAGGAATAGAGAAATAGATACTTACTCTTCTTTTGATAAGTGATAATAACACTTCTAAAATCTCTTCTCTTTATTATTAATATTCATCATGGTCTTGGTAGATATAGAATTCTAATCAAATGTTACTAAATCTTCACCAAAATTGAACTTCCTTGATGATTCAGAAAAGAAAATAAAGTCTTTAAAAGAGAATAGATTTCCCAATAAGGAATCTAATGGATGCAAACATTGCCTTGATACATGTGAAAGGACATGTTTGGGATATTCTTAACACTTAATAGGGGGTGAATCAGTGTTGGATAATTATTAATAAAATCACACATTTTACCCATTTACCACTTTGACCTATTAGGATCTCGATTCTCTTATTCATTTTCCTTATCACATGCAAGAATATTAATGTAGTAAAGACAAAGACATGATAATTATAAAAGGTTCAATACTCAGTAATACTGTCTAGATCATTTAATGGTATGGAAATATTCCTCAGCACACAACAACTAGAATATAATCCCCTCAATGTTTTTATAGAATGTATGAAATTCACATTCACTTGGAATACCATATTGTAAATTGATACTGCATGTTTTATTGAAGTTAGCTGGATAATTATAATAACATTGAAGAAAATATCCTTTATGTTGAGAATGGTTTGTAAAAAAAAGAGAGTATTACATCTATTAAGACATGTTTGATGTCACAGTTCTGATTTTTTATTCCATATAATAATTCTACTCTTTTTTACTTGCTCAGAAGTATGAATGTAAATATTCTAAAATATTCACAGAAGAAAACTACAATATTCAAAACATTTTCTTATAAAAATAATAATAACATAAATTTTTTGTGAACCGATCAATATTTACATCTTTCTGACTAATTTAATAATCAGCTGATAAGAGTTTGGTCATGAAATCTTCTTTCACTTTGTTTCCCTTTCTTCTATAGTGTAAAACCAAATGCACTAAAATCTATTCTTCTTCATATTTTTTCTAGAATCATATAAGACCTTTTTCATTATTAACTCAATGATGATCAACTCATCTTAGTATTATCAAAATTAAATTCTACTTATTTGATATAAAATATCAATAGTTAATGCAAAATAAGTCCACTTCTATTATTATTGGTGGAAAATATGTTTTTTTCAACTAAATTGCACCATAAATTGATTTATAATTAATGAAATAATAATCTTTAACACACTCAAATTCATCTATACTTTAATTAATAAATAAGTACATGCATGGTTCATGTTTATTTTCCGTATACATTTTTATCATTCTAATTTTATGTATTTTGTTTTAGTAAAACATTTTTGCAAGCAATTGTTTATTCTTAAAATATATAAAAACATTCAGATTGTGTACTTACAGATCAATATTTATGTTACAACACCCGAAGCTTCTTCCTCCTCCCGTATTTATAAATCTCATAACACAAAATCCATTTTTGGTTTTCTCAACCATTGTTTATCAACAATATGTTCATCAAAACACTTTATTTTCATATGAAAACACGAACTGTTTGAGTTACTCTTCTTACTCATGAAAGTATGCACTTATGTGCACATCTAGTACTCTTTTCCAAAACCTACTATGTAGTCATGTTCTTATATATCTATTGAATATCAACTAGACACAAAATATCATCATGTAATGGTTTATATGTTGAAAAAATTCATGAATCTCTGTGATAATTAACAAATCATGCACTACGGCTTGAGTAGTGAGCATTGTGGAAATAGCTCCTATCTGTAATGCATTATATGGGTGTTTACACACCATTTGTGTGATTGTGGTATTTCTTCTTCATAAAAGTAGAACGATTCACTCATCTGTCCTCATTAACAAATTATGAAGTGGGTGTCAAAATATTTTTCATGTCAATTGATTCTTCTCCTTTGTGAAACCACATTCATTCAAGGTACTTTCCTTATTCATAAGGAATCAATGGTTTACGAATCTTATTGCCTCCTTATAGAAAGGATTGCTTCACAAAGGCTCTATTTTTCAGGAAAATGAGACATCTTGAAATAATACAAGTTTCGGCAGCACCTCTATGTCGAGGGTTATATCCTTTTGTAGGAAAGGTATCATATACTTCAACCAAAATAAAACCCTAATAATTATTCTATGTGAAACATCTGTTTAAATTCCCAAATGACTTGACTTTTAATTCATCAAACAGGCGTAAAGATACATTGAATTTCATGGTGTTCTTCCATCATTATCAACTTACATATTTTGGTGTTCATATCATGTTTATGTTTTCATAAACATATTTAAATCAGCTTCCCAAACACAATATGTTCATCCATAGAACTCAAATACTTGAATACCCCTCCGATAACTTCATTTGTAGTTAGACCGAGGTGTGTCTCTTGAATTTCATCATGATATTCATGAAAATGAATTTTCATGGTATTTGAATCATGTTCATCCTATTTTTTATAACATTGAATGATCATGGTCAAATATTCTTTGACCAAGGGTGGTTTTTTTGACATCTCTGATGATACAGTGGAACCATTGAGGGAATCCAGGAGGAAGATGATGGTGTTGGTTGAAAAATGTGCACTATATTTTAAAATAAAATTCCACGTGATAATGGATTGATTGAATTTAAATGAGTTGGGTGTGGGAGGTGATTGATGGCCATGATTGATCCAAATATTTTAATCAGTTAATAGTATGTGTATAAACCCATCCCACATAGAAACAAGTCCTAGATTATCCAAAAAATATAAATCATGCATTGGGGAGAGTGGCTTAGAATTATCCACTACCATCCATATACCACCAAGTACTGGTTATATCAGTATTCTATACTAACACTTTGTTTTAGGATTTTGGACCACATCATGCACACCTATAGGCGTACCAATGGTATACACTCGACACTACAGGCCACATGCATTCATTCATTGTAGGACTTCTTTGGGCGCATCAACATAGTGTCCCAAATAAGCTCTCAGTTGAGGTAGGCTGGTTAGCTCGGGCCATAATTTTAAATAAACCCCCCCCCCCAAAAAAAATTAGCCAAACCCCATGTATATATTGCAATTCAATAAAAAATTCATGGAAACCTCCACACTTAGAACTCGAGTATAAAATTATTTAATCCCTTCAATATTTCTATTCAAATATAAGTCCATGTAACAATTTATTCTTCTTTAACCCTTCATGAAAAAATTTTATGGCATGGTACTCCTTCCTGAAAACTAAAATCTCAATGTTGATCATGTTAACACATTATTGGTTCTCATGGAACAATAAAATACTACATGACCTTAAATTCCTCCTCATTTATACTTTTTGGAATAAAAATTCTAAATAACATCAAATCATCCTTCTTTGTTGTAAAAAATGTGTCACTAATAACACATCTATTTTTTACTTAGGATCAGTTCATAAATCATCAAATTTAACAATAATAGAGAAATTATCAAGCATGATATCCAATGACATGAATCCATTACAAATTTTCAATCACTTCACAATTTATCTGCAAATATAAATATATATAACCATTTAATCATCTTTGACCCATTTTTCACTAATTATATGGAAGGGTTCTCCATCATCAAAACTACAATTTCAATGTTCCTCAAATTAACAATTTCCAGGTTCTCATGAAACATTAAAATATTGCATGTCCCCCAATTCCACTTATTCTATAATTTGTAGAATATAAATTCCAATGACCATCATATCATCCTTCTTGTTTTTTTAAACATAGTTTCACTTATGACACGCGTATTTTGAAATTACGATCATTTCCTCAATCATAAAGTTTAAAAATAATGGATAACTGCTCAAGCATGAAATATAATTCTATAAATCCATATTAATTATTCATGATAGTCATAATATCACGTAAAATATATATTCATCTAAACATTTCATCATATTTAACCTTTCATGCACTAATTATATGACGTTGTTATCCTTCATGAAAACAACGATCTCAATGTTACCCAAGTTACTAGTATCATGGTTCTCATGAAACATTAAAATAATAAATAATTTCAATTAATCGTTATCTATACATTTTTGTAATATAAATTCCAATTAACATAAAATCGCCCATCTTAATTGTTGTAAATAACGTGTATCTTATGAAACATTTATTTTGAACTTAGGATCAGTTCATCAATCATCAGATTTAAATACTAGGAGAATTTCTCAAGTGTGTCATCCAATGTTATGAATCCAAAACAATTATATAGTCCCTTCTTGATTTCACTTCAAATATAAACCCATATAACCATTTATACATCTTAAAATATTGATGTAGAAAAAATATGGTGTGGTTCTCCTTCATTTTAGAACCCTCATTTTATTGTATATAACCCTTTATTTATGTATTTTATTTATGTAAAGTTTGTGGGATGAAGGTTTGTAAAAATATTTTAGTGTTTATATGTATTTTATACATGTTCACAGTTGGATAATAGTTAGTGAAAACCATGAAACTCATACAGGAAGCTTTTCACAATGAGATATGGGACTCTATGTGGGCAGAAGGTTTGGCCAAAATGTTCAACCACCTAGGAGTAACTAGGAAAAGTGGGACAAAATTATTTTTCAATGATTCCAAATAGTTTGGATAAAAGTGTGGGCCAATTAGAAAGGTAATCCATGAGGGAGAGGATAGAAAATGGTTAGCGAAAATTTTTCCTAACTGTTCAACTAACCATGCTCGATTTAAAATCAAGATCCTAAAAAAATGGATCTGGGTCATGATTAAGTTTAAACCCCTTATTTTGGCACAAAATAGACCATATATCAGGATTTATTCCTCCCAAAGGCTGAATAGTATTTCCCTATTTATTCAGAAGTGATCTGAAGGTGTTTCATGGTGCATTGATGCTAGATTCCCTCGATAAGTATCCTTTTGTGGTTGTATTTCATATATTTTTTCTTATATATACCTTCCTCTCTATCTCTCTTAGATTGTTATACCTATTCCATTTCATACATATATAAGGTTTTTTATGCCAAATATGGTTATATTTTTCCTTTTTTATGATATGTTAAATGATCTATGGTGAGTTTATAGATATTCAACCCGATTTTGTGGGCATTTTCGTGATTTTCTTCATTTTCACAAAAACCCACAAGGTAGGTGGATCCATTATTGACTCATCATATTAGAACATGAAGGAATAGATTTAAATTTTTTAATATTCTTGAAATTTTTTGTGAGATTGGTGTGAAAATCATGGTTGAAACCCTATATAATGATAGTCTGTGGTTTTTTGGAAATTGGTTGTACAAATATATTTTTTTATTGATGTTAAAATGTTGATTTTAAAATATGGTTTTGTTGGAATTATTTTTTATAAAGGATTGGTTTACTGATATGGATTGAATAGGTTCTATAGAAATGGTTATTTCATACATGGGTTGGGTGATTTCGTGATTTCAACATGACCCTGAATAAGGGGTGTGTACCATTGGGGTTAAAATGGATGTGACCCTAGATAAGGATCATCTGTCATTTTGGAACATGGAGATTGTCCACTTAGTGATGTCTTATTTTATGTATGAGAACCCTCTCATGAGTATGGAACTTTCAAAGAATAATGCATGGGTGTGAGTGTGTGTGTGTGTTGAATTATTGATTGTGTATTCCAAAAAGTAATGTGAAATGATTTAAATAATTTATTTTCTGATTTACATGGAAAGATATTTTATTTGGAAAACCATTTTGGTGTAAATATTCGTGTCTTTGATTTAATCTTTGGACTATTTCAAAAAAAATCAATTGTTTTATATAATTGTGATAACTTTTTCTATCATTGT
Organism: Viscum album; assembly: GCA_963277665.1. Lineage (NCBI taxonomy): Eukaryota > Viridiplantae > Streptophyta > Magnoliopsida > Santalales > Viscaceae > Viscum > Viscum album. Next base: position 1,584,409,652 of record OY728151.1, on the reverse strand, counting down.
GAAGTGTGTAGGGAAGTCATTGGGGGGAATATAAAGAGCTTCATTAGTCACCCATTCTTTGGAATATTTGTTCTTTTCTACATGTGTTTTACAGAGATACAGGTAAATAGAAAGCATCAAACTTCATTAGTAGTTATATGTGATACTTGGAGTTGCATTTAGAGCATGGAGTCATGTATTCAGAGTCTTCCGATTTTCAGTTGGTTTTGTTTCCTAATGTGTACATTTATGATAGTATAATTATGATATGGTAATATATTATATTTTGGTTTTTATATAAATGGTATTTCAATAACTGTTTTACATTATCATCATGAATCATATAGTGGTTTTGGTAATTGATTTTTTGTTGTGATTTTATTTATTTTCAAAGGGAAAATCATCCCCCAATTGTATTGAATCTTTTGTAATTTATTTCCATCTTTTGGTGCCTTGTGGATGCCACTTAATTCCTAGTATAAATTTTACCTCAACTCATGCCAATGATGAGGGGTGTGATGTTACAAGTGTTATAAGTTTTTGGGGGTCCAAATATTTTTGTCTAACACGTGGTATCAACTTGTTCAGTCCTTCATTTATAATTTGTCTAAGTTGTGTTTGTTTTGGAGTTGACATCCATTCTAGTTATTTCCTGGAGTTCGGTTGGTATAATAGAGTATGATTTCTGGGACATGTAATGTCGAGCATAAAAATATGTAGCTATCCTTTTATGTATAACTTCAAGACACTAGGGAGGTGGGTACATAAGTGTTTTGGAAACACGTATAGAAGTGTAATCACATTTTCATAGGTTTATCCAATGATAATAGCATGGAATTCATTATAGGAATGGCTTCCCACTAGGATTTAATATTTCATTTTGAGTAATGAATTATGATTTTGTGTAAATGTGTTTGTTTTAGAAAAATGTAGAAACTGTTTTGAAATATAAAATATGGAAAATATATTTGTTGTCATATTTTGAAAATGATTTAATTTTCAAAGGAAAGGTCAAATTTTTGAAAATGGTTGAACGTGGGAAATGATTTATTTTTGAATGAATTATTTTTATTTTTTCCCTATGATATAATTTGAAACTATTATGATTTGAGTTTATAAAGAGTGAGACTTATGGTTTTTGTTCTGTTTCTAGAAAATGGAACCCAGTTGGCATTATAGAAACCAACTGGAAGAAGCTGTGTAAACTATGGTTTCACATGATCCATAGGTCAACCAATAGTTGGTTTAGAGTATAGTACATGATTCTTTGGTTTTTTATATCGGTAACTAATGGGTTGAAGAGAAGAAATTGGATCACATTTTCTAGTTCCAAAAGTAGAATCCACCCATGTTCATATGTTATTCAAGGATAGAGAAGGATGTGTTGTGGCTAAATCGGATGAATCAAATTTTTTATTTCCTTAGAATAGTAACGTAGATTAATGTCATGTTGCAGACATATATGCTGACGGATCTTCAGTGATTATGGTATGATTTAGAAAATTAGTCTAAAATGGACCAAGGCATGGCATAGAATTATTTCATGGAATTATTGAACAATAAAGTATATGATCACAAATTAAGATTTCAATTAATGATGGACTTTTTCATCCTCATGTAGGAGTACATTTCTATGACAGATTATGCGGCTAAATTTAGGAATTTTATCCACTATTCACATGAAGTTGATGTGAGTGCATCCTTGAAGGAGTGTATTTTTTTGATGGGGCTGAGGTAGGAAATTCACTTGATGACTTCTATGCTCATTATAAGAAATTATACGGATATGGTCCATATATAGACAATGGATTAAAGATACATATCTGGAGCCATGTGTTGAGGAAGTATGTTGATACTTGTTGTAAATGTTGTGAAATCTAATGAAGGGTGAAAGCGAAAGAGGGGAACCTATTTCCATGGTGGGATTACAATAAAAAATCATATAGATGGATCGATGAACCATCCAACACAACCTAAGAGAAAAACTGGATGTTTTCAATATGGTTCCTTTGACCATAATAATCAAGAGTGTACGACACCACCTAGAGCATTCTACAATTTCTATAAGATCAAGCATATTTAGTGCCAATGTCTTAGTGCTCTGAGGTCAGGTGTTTAGGAAAAATCTCATGATTTGCAGATGTCATATGCTTTAATGGGAAAATGGCATCTTAATACATCTCATTAGTATAATGGTACTGTCCATGATGTTTCTAGGAATACCATGACTCCTCGGAAGGGGAAATATCAATAGGTCATTAATGAAAAAACTGCATCCAGTAAGTAGTTTTTTATTTTTGAGAAGGTTATTCTGGATGATCAATCTAGACAACATGAATTTAAATCCATAGGGAATGGGTTAGGATGAACATCATTTATTTCTCCAATTATTTAATCTAGTTAACACTATGCATAAAAAAATTCCCCACAACGAATCCTAACCTAGTTTCTTCATGCTATATAATTCAAGCGCTTTAGGGAGAGGCATAAAATTCTACTCTCCCCATCTTGGAACCTCCCCATAATAGTTCTATGGGTGTGATCTGCACCCACTTCATTGTGGGATATTTTCCCACATCATGCATGCCTTCGGGTATGCCCATGGATTATTCACTACTCTCCATGTTTCCAACAAGATGGTCTGACTGGCCTCCTTTAGGCACAGTCAAACCAAAGTCCAACATAAGATCTTAGTTTAGGGTGGCTAGTTAACTTAGTATGTTGTCCATAATTTTTAATTAAACCCCCCAAAAAAGAATTTGTTGAAGAAAGAAGTATATAATGGAATTAAATATTTAATTCATGGACAAATCCACCATTAAAAAAGAGTATACAATTCTTCAAGCCATTAAAAATATATCATCAGATATAAATACTTCTTACCTTTTCTTCATATATATCCTTTCATGTTCTAATTATATGGCATGGTTATCTTTCATGCAAACTATAATCTCAATGTTCATCATGTTAATAATTTTATGGTTCTCATGAAACATAAAAATACTACATAACCATAAATTCATCTTATTTTCTAATTTTATCAATATAAATTCCATATAACATCAAATCATCCTTCTAATTAGTTGTAAACAATGTGTCACTTATGAAATAAATAATTTGAACATTTGATTAGTACATCAATCATTAGAGTTTAAAATAGAGAGAATTTATCAAGCATGTAATCCAATGCTATGAATCAATAACAAATTTCCAAGAATCACCAGGAAGGAATCTTTAAAAAATATCTAGGAATCTCTATAAACGAATCCATAAAAATTCAACTGGAATCACCATGAAACTCATTGTCTTCACACCATTCACATAATTCTTGGAATATCTGGACATGAGGATTTCAACCAAGCTCCAATAAATATGGACCTTCTTCATCATAATAACATAAATGATATCATCCTATTTAATTTATAATTATTTTACACCTATTAAAATAATTTGGAAATAAATACTATCCACATAAAATATGGTATCTTCAATCTCCCCCTCGTATTTATTGGAAATATATTCAATTTTCTTTCAAATGAATGTTTCAATATGTGGAACTATTATCTTACATCTCTCCCATTTACCTTTCAAACATTCATTTCCATTTCTCTCCCCCTTATTTAAATGAAATAAAAAGTCATATGTAAAGTGTATTAGTACATAAATAATTAATAGGCAATCAATGATTTCACTTTAATTTAACATGATCTGGGTTTGATGTAGAATCAAGAGGATTTAATTTAGAAAATAAAATTTCCCATTACCAACATATCATCATACCTTAAGAAATGAAAAATCATATACTTGTATTGAATGATTATTAACATTCATTCAATGATGAAATTACAATATGTGAGATTAATTTTTTTAAGAAATATCATCCTCAAACTCTTACACTCACTTCAACAAATAGAGATAAAACAATAATGTTAAATAAATAGGATATGGGACCATGGGGACATCCAAATATCTTATGACCATGATTAATTTAATTACTCCTCCTTAGTAAAATGTTTCTATTTTTGATAACCAAGGATGATAGATTAATAGAGACACACATTTTTCGGTCATGCTATCTTCAAGAAATTTCCAGAATAACCAGATTTTATAATAAGTGAAATAATAATTCTAGAATCTTCTTCATTTGTATCCCCCTCAAGGGAAACATTAAAAATTATATTCATAGTGGTTTATCTCACAAATAATGGATTTCATTGAATTCTTGTATGGAGAATTCACCAGAATGGGTCTTCAACTTTTGACAGTCCATATTAGAAAACTATCTCAAGTACCCAAACGATGATCTTTCAGAACATTTTTTTCATCAGAATACCAAGAAATTAGATCAAACCAAGATAGATTATTATTGATACTAGCTATCCTGAATAGAAAATCAAAATATTTAGCTTCATAATGTATGATCCTCCGTAATATTATTATTTGAATATCAATTGAGGAATCATTAAAGGATAGTATCTTATTCAACATAGCAATTAAGAATTGAAAGCACTTACAACTTATCTAGTTCGTCCCCTAAGAACATGCACCACCTTTAATTCACTACATTAAACAGATCAAATACTATACTCAAATATTAAGGGATTAAGTTGGAACCAATTTTATTCATTAATATGAATAGAAAGCTTGATATAATCGTCTCAAACAAGTTTCTCTATCTTATCCAATCTTTATGATTTCACATCTTAGAATCTGTTCTGATTTATGTTGAGGCAACATGAATCTCATAACATCATCTTCTAATTTGTGTGGAGAATTTTTATTATTAATATTACTTATGGATGATACATTATTACACCTCTTAATGACTGCTTCTTGTTATGTTATTGATTCTAAACAAACTTTTGAAGTGTTACAATATTTCTTGCATCTATCAAACAAAAAATCATAAAAACAAGAGTTGAATTTTCATGAAAAAACACTCATGAAATTTTTCTTCATCATGGGGAATATTTTATTTCTCATTTTAACTAGATTATGATTATTTATCTTACAATATTCTCAGTCGATCAAAATCATCATGTCAGATAAGATACATGTAAATAGGAACTATGGATGAAAGTGTTATTATTCAACATGGGTTCGTAAGAGCTTTATCCCTCTAAGTAGTCTATTTTGGATGAACTATACTTCAACATATTCAATTTAGAATACATGGGGTTTTCACCATTCGTCTATATTACCTTCATGGGAGGATTTCTATTCACAATATTATTATGATATCCTTCAAAGGTTTATTCTTCATTACAAGTCAGATTTTGTGATGTTATTTTATAATCAACTTTGGATACAAGTGGATATGAGCATGTACCAACCTTGTGACCACTACCATTGCATACATCACTGATGTTTTTAGTCATTCCATTTTTTTGCAGTATATATATTCTTCTAGATCTATGGATGTTTGTTATGCTTTTATGGATTCCCCCCCTTGAGATAGGTTATCATATTGTTTTTACATTTTGAGGATTCTATCGAAAATCTAATGCACAATTCCCAAATCATTTGGAACACCAATATTAACCCAAAAATATTTATTTCATGATATCTTCAATATCATATTGTTGGGTCTCCTTCATGATATGTTTTTATCTCTATGGGTAACCAAATTACACACTTTCATTCCTATATAGATTATTCATTGTGGTAGGTATCTTATCATCTTTCTTCATTCATACTTGCTCATATTTTTCATTAAAACCTACATTATTCATGCTAATAGGTTTATAAAGATTAGTACATTATGGTATGGATGGTACCTAAATCTTCTTAGATTCCTGTGATAGATCATTGAATGATGTTGTGTTCTTTTTATCATATGTTGGTGGAATTACAACCTTTAAATCATCTAAAGAATAATGAGTACTAGTATAAATTTCCTCCATCTTTTATGAAGTGTCAATATGTGTCTTCTTAATATTATCCAACAAACCTACCAATTATAGACATTTCATATTGTGGGTGATATTATGATCTTCAATCAGAACCATCTGCAGTTCACAAGCCTCTTTAATTCTTTCAACTTTATCTTTATGCTTCTTAACTCTCTTCTTAATAAATTATTAATGTTCATTTATCTTCACAGATATTTTTTCCAATTGTTAACCCTCGACATTAGTGCTATTTTCCAATATCTATTAAAGTGCATTGGTCTTTTTTTGGTTGATTGATCATCATCACCACTTGGGCTTTCATTTTAATCTTGAGGAATGTTTTCAAATGTAATAATACATACCTCATGATCACTAGAGGTAGGAATATTATACATCTTCATTTAAGAAACTTGTTCCACCTTATCATTAATATCCAAGCTTGATATTTCTATATTGTTAGTAAAGAATAGAAAAATAGATAATTCCCCTTCTTAGGTAAGAGTGTCTTCTTCTTAAAAATTTTCTTCAATTCATTTTTTCTATTCATCCTGGTCTTGGTAGATATATACTTTTACTAAAAGGTAACCAATTCTTCACCAAGACTACACTTCATTGATGATTCATGAATGAAACTCTAGTCTTCCATGTAGAATATATTTCACTGTATATAATCTAATAGAGGTTAACATTTCCTCGATACATGTGCATGGACAAATTTGGGATATGCCTATCACTGAGAAGTGGGGGTGGGGTGACTCAGTATTTGAAACTTTTTAATCCAATTCCTCATTTTTCCCTTTACCTATTTGACCTGTTAGGATCTAGATTCTCGTAACATATTTTCCCTATCTCATGTAAGATTATTAATGATGTAAAGAAAATCACACTATATTTTTATAAGGTTGACTACTCCGTAAGAGTATATAGTCCTTGATAAGGTCTAAAAATAACACATTCCACACAAAAAATAAAAATTAGTTCTATAAATGTGGTTACTGTAAGTAGGAAATACACTTTCAATTGAAATGCACTATAGTCAATTGAGAGTTCATGTTTTACTCCACTTAGTTGGATCTATATACTACCATTGAAGATAGTATCCTTTTTTCATAATGTTTTCTAACACAAAGAGAGTCCTCCACCTATTGAGACTTGTTGGATGTCATGATTCTACATTTTTCATCGACAATATCCTTCTTCACATAGTTACCTGCTTAGTAGTATGCAAGTAACACTGATTACATTTTCCCAAAATAAATCTAAATGATACAGAATTATATTCTTCTATAAATAGAAATAATATAAATTCATTTTGAAATGATCAATACTGAATTATTTCTTACCCAAATGAAAATCATCCAATAAAAAATTGGTCACCAAATAATTTTCCATTTTTTTATCTTCCTTATTTAGTGAAAAGACAAATTCAATGAGATCTCTTCTTCTTCTTCATTGTAGAATCACATAATACCTTGGTGATTATTACATAAATGAATTTAAAATCCACTTATCATCATCACAATTAAATTATTATTCTTTGATACAAAAATAAATAGTGAATATACAGTCAATTATCTTCTATATTTTCATTGAGATAAATAAATTTGTTCAACTGAATTGGACTATACATTCAATGATTTTTCATTAAAGAATAATCATTCTCAAACTAATATTATTATCAAATATAATTATTAAATCAATAAATGCATGGTGCATGTACATTCCAATCTCCATTTTTGTCATCGTTCATTTTATTTAGTTTTTCAGAGTCAAACTTTTAATCATGAATTTCTTTCTTCGACAAATCATATGAAAACCTTCGGATAATGTACTTAATACACAGAATTTATATATGAATTCTATAAGCTTCTTATACCTCCCTTGTTTGTCTATGTCCTCAAACAACAACCAAGTTTGTTTTACTTTACCAGTTTTTATCAAAAATATGTCCAGGCATATAATTTTTTTCATAGAAGAAAATGAATGGTATGAGTTCCTATTTTTACTCATGAATGTACACAAATAGGTGCATATATGGTTCTCTTTTCACACAAAAACGGTGTAGGTTCGTTCTTATCAATCTATTGTGTATAAAATGGATACAAAATATTTCATGTAATGTTTTATATATGGACCGGCTTCACAAAACTCCATGAATGTAAACAACTCATGATCTATCACTCAAGCAGTAAGCTTCATGGAATTGGTTGTTTATTGAGAATCATGAAAAGTGTGTTCACACACTGGTTGTTTGTTCTCAATATTAATTTCTTCCAAAAGAAAAAAGATTCATGGAATTGTCCTACTTCACGATGAGTGATGAGGGTGTAAACACATTTATCATGTCCAGGTATAATTATAATTCATGAATCTAAATTGGACCACGGGAGTCCCCTTATTTGTGAGGCCTCAATGGGTAGTGAACCTATTTTCCTCCTCATATTAATGAGTGTTTCGGAGAGTCTCAGTTTTTCTAGACAATGAGATCCCTTGAAATAATTATAGTGGCACCTGCACCTCTCAGTCAAGGGTGCTCTCCTTTTATAGGAAAGGGATCATATCCTTGAAAAAAATTCAAATACCAATTAATATATCATGTGATTCATCTCTTTAAATTCCTGAAATACTTGGATTTTAATTATAAAAACACGTATAATGTTCCCCCATATTTCATGGAGTTCTTCCTTTATGATCAGCATACTTATTTATAGTGTTCAAATGACTTTCATGTATTATAAAACACATGAAATTAACCTTCCCACTCTCATTAATTTCATCCATGAAACTCTTCCATTTGAATGGAACTCCTACAACCATGTTTGCAGTTTGGTTGAGGCATGTATCTCGAATTTCTTCATCTAAATCATGAAAATGATGTTTCATGATATTTCCATCATGTTCAACCCTTTATTTAGACCTAAACATGATGATTGTGGAATCTTCTATCAACATGGCTCGTTTGGTTGACATCTACAAAGATATAGTGGCATCATAGAGGGAATCTAAGATGAAGATAATGGATTTCATCGATAAATGTTTTCCTCATTTTGAATGAAAATTCAGAAAGAGATCGAACAACTTGAATTTAAATGATTATGGAAAGGGAGGCGATGAACGACCATGATCGAAAAAATTATTTAAATATGTGAATAGTATACACAAAAACCCATAACATATTAGAATCTCTCCTAATGTCTCTGCAATATAGAAATGACGAGATGAGGGGAGTGGCTCATAATTATCGTTTCCACCCCCTTGTACTGACCCGTATTGGTTCTGTGGGTGCGATCAACACCCACTTATTTATAAGATATTTTCAATAATAATGAATGTGTTTGGGGGTACCAATGGCTTGCACATGACACTAAATGTTTTCTACATGCTTTCATGTCTTGCCTTTTTTTGTCATGTCGACCCAATGTCCCGCAGAAGCTCTCGGTTGAGGTAGGTTGTCTTGCTCAGGCCATATTTTTAAATAATCCCCTGAAAAATACATAGTTAAAATACCATGTATATAATTGAATTAAATATGAAATGCTTGGATACATCCACACATATAACTCTAGTATACAATTCATCAAGCCCTTCACAATTTATATTCAAAGACAAATCCATCCGACCATTTCTTCATCTTTAACCCTTCATGCACTAATTATATTTCATGGTTATCCTTTATGAAAACTAGAAGATCAATGGTTCTCAAGATAACACTTGCATGGTTCTCATGCAACATTAAAATATTTCATGACCATCAATACATAAAATTTTATAATTTTTTGAATAAAAATTGAAAATAAGATCACATCATCCTTAATCATTTTAGTAAAAATTGTTTCACCTTTGACACATGTATTTTTAACTTTAGATTAGTTCATTAATCATAAAGGTTAACAAATATGGATAATATATCATTCATGACATCCAATTCTATAAATCAATAAAAATTATTCAATCCCTCAATATTTTAGGTTCAAATATAAATCCATATAACCATTTCATTGTCTTTAACCCTTCATAAACTAATTATATGTCATGGTTCTCCTTCATGAAAACTAAAATTTAAATGTTCCTCAAGTTAAAACTTTCATGGCTCTCATGAAAAATTAAAATACATCATGACCATAAAAATATATTCTTTTTTATGTTTTGGAATATAAATACCAAAGAACATCAAATCATCCTACTTCTTTGTTGTAAATTTTTTTTCGCTAATAAAACATGTATTTTGAACATATGATCAGTTCATAAATTGTAAAAGTTAAAACCCATGGATAATTTCTCATTAGTGACATCCAATTCAATGAATCCATAAAAATTATTCAATACCTTCACTCTATCTCTTCAAATATAAATCCATTTAACAATTGCATCATCTTTAACACTTCACACACTAATTATATGGAATGGTTATCCTTCAGGAAAATAAAATCTCAATTGTCATTATGTTAACACATTAATCATTCTCATGAAACATTAAAATATTGAATGACCTTAAATTAAACTTATTTTATACATTTTTGAATAGAAATTCCAATGAACATAAAATCACCATTCCTCTATTTTGTAAACAATGTGTCTCTTATGACACATGTGTGTTGAATACTGGATTTTTTTCATCAATAATTTGAGTTAAAAACATGGGAATTTTCTCAAGTATGAAAACCAATGATATTAATCCATAAAAATTATTCAAGACCTTCACAATATATCTTAAAATATAAATCCATCTAGCCATTTATTTAACTTTAACCCTTTCTGCAATAATTATATGGTGTTGTTATCCTTCGTGTTACCACCCCCTATTTCTATAATGTAACTATTTATTTCTGTATTTAAAGTGTGTAATGTGTTTGGGTTATTTTTTAAAGGGTTTGGATAAATTTTGGAGTGTTTTTTGGGGCTTTTATACAGCTTCACAATTGGGTCATTGTTAGTGAAATCCACGAAACTCCTACAAGAAACCGTACACAAAGAGACATGTGATTCTGGGTGGGAGTATGGTTTGGAGAATTGTGTGGCCACCCCGGAGTAACCATAAAAGTTTAATGGGGATATTTTTCATGATCGATTCAAAAAACCGGGTATCATCCCATACTTAAGCAGTGTGTCATCCATTACTTCACTCTAATTCAACTTAAGATATCCTTAGTGTAAAAAACAAGAGGATTTGATTTAGATAATAAATTTGACCATTACCAACTGATAATTATAACTTAAGAAATGTGAACTCATATCACTGTATTAAATTATTGTTAAATTTCATTATATTCTGAAATTACTAATTGTGAGATTGATCTTTTTAAGAAAAATCAACCCAAAACTCCTACACTCAATTCAAAAAATAGATCAACAAAATTAAATTGTAATATGTAGGATAAGAGACCAAGGGGGACTTACAAATTTATTATTTAGTTGATTAATATTATTTATCCCCCTTTGTAAAATGTTTTTTTATTTTTGATAACCAAGAATAAGATAATAATCGAGAAATACCATTGAAAATGACATGATCTTAATGAAATTTCCAGAATAATTATATTGGAAAATGATTGAAATAGTAATTCTAGACGATTCTTCATTTGTATCACCCTCAAGGGAAAAACTTCTCATTGTCTTCATAATGTTTGGTCTTATCATGAATGGACATAAATAAATTACAGTATTGAGAATACACAAGAATGGGTCTTCAACTTCTGGTAGTCTATATTGGACAACATCACCACATCACTATGGATGATCGTATAGAACATTTTTTCATCATAATACTGAACAAGTAGATCAATACAAGAAGGAATAATATTTATCCCATCTATCTAGAATAGGAAATAACATTATTTAACTTCATAAAGTATGATCATACATCATATTAGTATTTAAATATCAATTGACAAATCATTCTAGGGTTGTATATTCTTCATCATAGCTATCAATAATTAGCAGCACCTATAACATGATAGGTTATCCCCCTAAGAACATGAATCACCTTAAGTTAATTGAATTATAAGAACAAATAAAATACTCAATAATTAAGGGATTAAGTTGAATCATCCATGATTCGTTAATATTAAAACAATGGTTAACATGATCTTCTCAAACAAGTTTCAACATTTTCTCTAATCTTCATTCTTTAAAATCTGAAGAACTGTTCTGATTTATGTTGAGGAAACAACAATCTCATCACATCCTCTTATTATTTGTGTAAAGAATTTTTCTTCTTAAAAACCTTCATAGATGATACATTATTATACCTCTTTAGGATTAATTCTTGTTCGGGTAGTATTATTATAAAAACATTTGTAATGTGACTAGATTTCATGCATCTCTCACACAAAACTTATTTAACAATATTATTTCATTTTCATAAAAAGCCCTCATGAAATTTTTCTTCATCAAGTGGAATATTTTATTTCCATATTACCATGATTTATCTTTGGAATATTCTATTTTTAAAATTATTTGCAAATATTTATTCCAGATAACTAACATGTCATTAGGAGCTATGGGTGAATGTTTGGATCTTCAACATGGGTTATTCTGAGTGACATCCCTCTTAGTAGTTATTTTAGATTCACTACCCTTCATCTTATTTGATTTATAATCCATTGTTTCTCACCATTCATCAATGGTTCCTTATTGGGAGGATTTCAATTCACAATATACTTCACATATCTTCCAATGGTTTCTTCTATATTCAAAGTTAGATTTTATGATCTTTTTTTATTATAATCTTTGGATACATGTCGAGATGAGCATGTACCAACCTTGTGAGCACTACCATTTCATTTAGCATCGATTTTATCAAGCATTCCAAATTTTCATGTAGTATAGAGATTCTTCTAGACCTTTGGATGTTTCTTCTTCAATTATTGATTTATACTCCTTGAGAGAGGCTTACTTATTTCTATTACATTTTGAGGATTTTACCAACAATTTAATGCTCAATTACCAAATTTGTTAAAGCACCAACATTGACCCAAAAATCTTGATTTCCTAATATCTTGGGTATTTTATTTTTTTCCGTATTCATGATTTTTTGTGCTCTGTACAGTTAACCAAATTAGACAACTTCTTTCTTATCGTCCGTATTAATGGTGTTGGGTTTCATATCATCCTTATTCATCCATACATATTCATATATTGTTTTAAAAACCTACACTACTCAATATAGCAGGTTTGTAAACATTAATACAAGATGGTATGGATGGTACATGATTCTTCTCAACTACTTGTGATAATGCAATGAAGGATTCCATGATATTATTATCACATTACGGAGGTATTTTAACATTAGAATAATTCAATGAACATTGAAAACTACTAGAAACTATCTCCATCTTATTAAAAGGTTCAACATGTGTCTTGTCATGATTGGCCATCTAAACTACCAATTAGATACATTTCAAATTGTGGATGATTTTATAATCTTCAATCATAATCATATTCTCTCCACAATCATTCTTTATTCTTAAAACATTATCTTCATGTATCTTAACATTGTTTTGAATTAAAAAGTAAGGTTCCATGATCTTCTTGGATATTTCTTCCCATTTTATACCCTTGACATCATTGCTATTTTTAAATCTCTCTTCATGTGAATGGATATTTTTTAGATTCTTTTTAACTCCCACTTTCACTTAAACTTCTTGGATCTATTTTCATGAATTTATTTAATGTTTCATATTTGTTACTCCAATGGTTTTTACTTATCTGGAGAGCTTTAGAATCACAAATGTTTTTATTCAACCTCTTCTCTAAAACATCATATTCTTCTTCCAGTCGGGTGATTTCTTCTAGCATCCATTCAATGACTTCACAAATATGGTATTTTATTTCTTAAATAATTCAATAAGGAATAATTCTTAATCTATCAATAGATAATTCTTGAGAATTTTTAGGTTTATCACCATCCCCACTTTTGTTATCATTTTCACATTGATGAATGTTTATAAATTTACTAACACATACATCCTGGTCGCTAGAGGTAGGTAGGTTATTCCTATTTATAGTGGAAACTTCAGTCACCTTCTCATTACATTCTAATACTAATATATAATTATTTTCAGCATGGAATAGAGAGATAAATACATAATCTTCTTTAGATAAGGGGTAATTCTTATTCAAAATTATCTTATATTTCTTTTTTACTATTCATCATGGTCTTGATAGATACGAATTCTTCTCATAGTCAACATAATCTTCACCCAAACTACTCTTTATTATTGGGCTTGGAAATAATCACTTGTCTTAAAAATAGAATATCTTTCACTATAGAGAATCTAATAGTTGTGATACCTTCATCGATATATGTGAAAGAAGGAGATTGTGATATTCCTGACGCTGAGAGATGGGGGTGGGGTAAATTAGTGTTGGAGAATTTTAATTAAAATTCTAAATTTTATCCCTTTACCTATTTGACTTTTTAGGATCACGATTATATATTCTCATTTCCCAATCACATTCAAGAATTTTAATCGTGTAAATACAAAAACAAAATATTTTTGAAAATCATTATAGAAACACCTTATTCCATTGAATATTTTGTGTATGTTTCTTTTATGTATGAAATTGTTGTTTTGGAGTATATTGATGGGGAATATTAAAGATATTAGTGCTGTGAAAATATTATAATGAACTAAAAAATCTATCCCTCATGGAGTTCCTTATTTCAATTTCAAATAAAATTTTTCTTAAAGATCATTCTTGAAGAAAGTAAATCATGATTAATTAGATAGATTAATCCCAACCCTTTAGAGGGAGAAAATGTTAACAAATACTGGAGTTTACCTCAATTGCTATCAAATGAATATATGAAGTTCTAATAAGGGATTTATTTAGAAAAATAAAATCCTAAAAATTGAATCGTGTCATTAAAATAATTGTTTCCCTATTTATTTATGAATGAAAATTATTAATAAAAAGGGGAGTCACATATAATTTGATAAGTGAAGTAAAATGGTTTGATAAAGGGTAAGTAAAAAATTGTAATTGAATGTTTTAAATATTTTTATTGAGATGAATGCCTAAGATTAATTCAGTATCCTTTGAACAACTTATAAAAGAAGTTTTATGTTTTGGAGTCACATTTATTATATTTATTGACATATTTGAATTCTAAACTAATCACTCTTGTTTTCTACATAAGGATTCCCCGTGTAAACATATGTCTGATAAATTCTGGACTCATTTCGATATGAAATGGGATTATCTCCTATCCGGAAAACCAATTAGGTTTTCCCAGAAATGAAATCTCTTATGAAATTCAGAGATTATTAGATAGAATAAAAATTTTCAGTTGTTATAGAATAAGTTGATTTTATGCATTATTTCCCACAGTTATCTTTGGATTTATTTAAATGGGGAGAATAATAAATTGATTATGATAGTGAAATTTTTATTGAAAAAAATAAAAAAAGTGAATATTGAATAACAAAAATTGATAAATGTCATATTTGTGTAATAATTTTTATCAACATAATTTTTTGATACAAATTCAATGTGATAGTAATTTATGTTTTCTGTTTTTCAATTGATTTATTATTGAGATTTATTCATAACAAAAAAAGATGATTTGTTTGGATGATTTGTTTCTAATGAATGAATATAAATGTGATGGCTGTAGAGATATTCTTCATGTCCAAAAAAGTTTCTTAATTTTAACCATTGAATGCACATTTTTTACCGTAGTAGAATACATTATGATGACAAATATCAATTATCATTATTTAGATAAAATATAAAAATGAAAATTTAACATATTTAAATGATCTTGAATTATTAATCATTGGATGATTAAGGAAGAGGATCAATGAAAAATATTTGTTCTTTTGTATAAATAATTATTGTATATTGTTGGAATTGAATGGTAGTGTAAATTTGGATTTATATGTTATATTTGTTTCATGGTTTAAATGTAAAAAAGGTCCTATGTACTAAAAAGGAAAGGGGATTATCAACAATTCTTAGGTGAGAAGTCGACCCCTAGATAGCCATTACGAGTGGGATGAGGAAAAGAGTAGCTAGTGTGATCCCACGGAGTGCATGTAGAGGCATATGTACAATGAAAAATATTAGTTATGTTTTATAAAGAGTGATTGTGTATTATTGGAATTGATTCATAGTTTAACTTTTACTTTATATGAAATATTATTTCATGGTTTAAATTTAAAAAATGGCCAACAGAAAAGGGGATATACAACACTAATTAGGTGGGAATTCGACCCCTATACAGTCATTATGGGAGGTCGAAAGAGCATAGTGGATTATATGCTCATTGGGAGCGCATGCAGAGGCATGGGAACAAAGAGAAATATTAGTTAGGTTTTATGAAGAATTATTCTGTATGGTTGGAATTTAATATTATTTGTTAATTTTTATTTATATAAAAAATTCAAAGTTTAGATGTTGAAGATGGTCCTATATAAAATAGGACAACTAATGCTTCTTAGGTGGTTATTGTTCTCACAGGGATCACATGTAGAGTCAAAACAACCATGAATAATATTAGGGATGTTTTATGAAGAATGTTTTTGTATTATTGTAATTGAATCATAGTGAGAGTTTGTATTTATATGAAATAACTATTTTTCATGGTTTAAATGTAAATAAGGGCCTATCGAAAAATTAAATTTTGACATAGCATAGGTCAGTTGACCATTAGCTAGCCATTATGGGGAGTTTGAGCAAGATAGTGTATGTTTTCCCCATATGGTTCTTTTATATACGTATAAAGACCATCATTTGGTATATCACAATAAAACATTATGAATTTAATGGTATATAGTTTTATTCACACAAACCCATTCATTCTGAATTTCATTCATTAACAACAAATACCCATTCAAGATTTCGTACATGAAATTATAAGTATAGTGAGTGGGAAGGAGAAGTTCATGCACATAAGATCTTTATTTTATATGGTTTTGTTCATTTGATTGAATCCTTTTGAATAGTGTGCGTTAATATGCATTCCCATGCACATGTGATATCTTGTGATTTGAAAACATTGGATAAACAAACATTTCATATGTTTATACATGTCGTGTATACAAAGAAACATAAAAGTGGAATGTCTGGTTTATTCAATGTTTGGGTGATGATGGTGAGTAAGTTATTGTGTATGTGATCATATAATCACTTGAATAATAATGAATATATCTTTTATTCATTGTAAAATGTAGTTTATGTTGATTTATTAATTGAGATGAAATAATGCATGCATGAACGTGTGAAGGTGTTTAACGTGAGAATAATTTTTTTTATGTGATAACATTGTGTCATTGTACAAAGATGTTCAAAATAATATAAATTATTGTTAATTTGGTATTGCAGAAATAAAACATAGAAATATAGGGGATAAATACATGCATTAAATATCTACAAGGGATGATGATAATTACATGAATTAATAACAGACTCTGTAGTTGTTTGTTATGATTAAGTTGATTTGAAGAAATATTTTTCACTGAAGAAAATAAGAAGAAGTTTTTCAATTCATTAATGTATCATTAGTTATTCATCTGATGTTGCAGTGATTTGAAGTGGAAGTGATAAATTCTACTAATTCATAATAGTATACTAAACCAACATTCATGAAGGGTTTTTTATTATATTTAGTTCTAGCCATATATTTTCAGTTGAAGTGAGCAAGTGCATAATCTGTTTATTTTAGTGTCTGGAAGAGGAGGAATAGTTTTGTGTTATAGTGACATCTTGAAGTTCTTGTGATTTTATCATCAGGTTAAGTGGTGTAATTATAGAAAAGTAGTGGGATTCTAGTATAAATTACAGTTGCGGTAATCCTTTATAATGTGGTACAAGTTTTATACCTATCCACCTTGGTTCTCAGAGTGATACACCACCAACACAATTGTAATTGTTGATTGATTTCTAGTGGATAATCCATATCTCCGATCACCATGAACACATTAAGGACGTAGTCACCTATCATAGGGGTAGACATTGTAAAAATATTGTTCGTTGTGCTAAATTTATTTTCCACCATGCATGTATTATAATTTTCTTTGTAAACAAGTAATATCCATTAACCCAAAACAAGTGCACGGGTTTGAATTGAAAATTGGTAACAGAGACGAAAAGAAATATCAGAAAAGTTTGTGTTCACTGATTCAACGCCCCTAGTGTACCTGCATGATTCACATAACACTACAATGATGAAAATTTTGAGTAGCTAAGCATAACGACCCGAATCTGGAGCCACTCAAATGGTTCCCCATACCCAGTTCTCCACATGACCTCAAGCACGTTTCCCCAAACTCTAGAGGCTGCCGACTAGCAGTGAGGGCCTTTCTGAGTCATTGGGGAAAATATTCCCTCTTTTGGTAAGGTATGCAAAGAAAGGAAAAAAAATAGAGAAAGTAGTAAACAACATAAAATAACTGAAACTAAATAGCAGAAGCAATGTATAATATAATAATGATGAAAATGATCCAGTAGGTACAAGTATCTAACAAATGCAGCAAACAAAACAACGTGCGAAAACATAACTGAGAACAAAGTACTAAAAGTAAACAGCAACTCCAGCAGCATCAGAAGCCTATGCTCGATCTTATTCTCTCCATCTCCAACTAGAAATCATGTACCTGATGTAGAAGGGCCACAATCCCTATCAACACCTGCAACCATATAACCTGTTTGGGACGAAAAACAGGACCCAAACAGGGTGTGAGACTAATCCCATTAGGCAATGTCAACAAGATATGTGCCCTACTATCAGTGAGAAATATAACAAAAGGAAAGGAAATAAATGCAACAGAGAAACCGATGTATACTAGAGTAAATAATCCTACCAATATCCATTCACATTTACTTATTTATTTAATTCACTCATTAAATTATCAACCAAGGAATCTAGAAAACAACTTTATATTCTCAAGGCATTTCAAGTAACAAAATAGGTATCTCAGTAGACTACCTAAACAGAAAGCAGTACAAAACTCAAGCTCATTCATTGGCTTGGTGGACTCCTCACAACCAACCAAACAATAATCATAGTGACTCTCTCAGTGGCTCACACTGGCAGACCCCTTTAGTTAAGTAATTATACAAGGCACAGACACTCTGGGAAGCTCTCACTGTCAATTCCCCTGTGGTCTTGTAACGATAGCTATAGACTCTCTGAGGAAGAAATTACGTCTAATTCCCACTATAATCTCGATACGTAACTAAAGAAACAATGAGGAATCACAAATTACAATTACCATAGGTACTAAAAATGATACTAATTTATAGAAGACTCTCTAGGAAATCCTTAATCGTCAATTCCCCCTTTTGTCTACCGTAGCAGGTTCACACGGCCCTGAGCATTTTAGTCATGTGTAATTGACTATTAGAAGACTAAGTATGTTCGAAAACTACTTTTATAATAGCTACAATTCATAAAAAACATATAAATAGTAGGCAATACATGCAATCAATTATATCAAGGAAGGTAGACAATGCAACAAGTTATGCCTCACGGGAAACCTAATCCAAACTGCGATAAATAGAGAGAAAATGAAAAAACACCAATGGGGTGATCCTCAAACATGCAAACATGTAATTATAAATCATCTAATGACATCAAGAATACATGAAATCTAAGGCAGATAACAATATAGCTTCAAAATCCTAACCCGAGATACCCACTACATGGGTATCCGACACTTTTTCACCAAAAACTCAAAGACATTCATCGTAAGGGAACAAACCACCTACATAAATCCTCTTATATTGATATACATGAACCTCGGCCTGTGAATCGTCCTATAATATAGTATATCTACAAAAACATCTAAATCATTCAACCTCATATAACTCTTACGAGAGGAAGAATCAGGAAACGAGGCCAAAGAAGAACCAAGAACTCATAGTTGTGATTCTATTGCAATCGACGATGTTTGATTCGGATAGACGGTGACAGATCGGTGGATCAGAGTAGATTCATCCTCCTCTATCACTCTAGGTGGAAAAAAGAAGTAGAATCAGATGAAAACAGGGTTATGTCGTGACCTCGATCTGATTAATAAAATTAATAGAAAAGTACATGGTTTGTACTTCATGAATACACGACGTGTACTCTCCCTTTCCGTACACTGAATTAAGCAGCCACCACATCACTGCTACACACTGTGGGTTTGGCCCGGACACAGCCAGCACACAGCCTCACGTGAGAGAGAAGTACACAGCGTGTACTCTGAAAATTTCTAGATTTTCCCCCTTTTCTCAAAAATGACCAGAAAAGGAAAAACATTCCTGAAAAGAAGGTATGGGTTCTTACAAACATTCCCCCAAAAGAAATTCAACATCGAATTTCTGAACGAGGCATAGAAGAAGAACCCTCGATGAACTCTGGCCACTGTGATCACATGTCAGCCTCCCTCTCCCATGTTTTGTCCTGCACCCCACCGTGCTTCCATAACACTCGCACAAGAGGAACATATCAGCCACGGAGTACCTTTTCACTATGATCAACAATATTGATAGGATGGTTCTTGAACAATGCATCTAGCTCCAGTTAAACCTCCATTTGTTGAAAAACATGAGACGTATCTTAGAGTAAGCGTCGAAGTTGAGAAACAACGAAGACTTCATGCATAGACTCATACCTTTGAGGTAACTGCAACCTATAAGCAACCGGCCCGACTTTCTCAAAAACCTCAAAAGGCCCAACATATCTCGGTGAAAGCTTAACCTATAACCTGATCCACTAGTGTCCCAAGCTCAGGGTAACATGTAGGAAAACCTGATTCCCAACTGTGAACTCCAAAGTTCTTCTCCGCTGATCAGCATAATATTTCTAACAAGTCTGTGCAGTATCCATCCTCTTCCAAATCAACTCCACCTGCTCTGTTGTCCCTAAACAAGATGAGGTCCCAGCAAAGCTTCCTCTCCTGCCTCCAGCCAACACAAGATTGTTCGACATGGCCTACCGTAAAAAGCCTCGTATGGTGCCATCTAAATAGTATCATGAAAACTATTGTTATAGGCAAACTCCAAAAAAGAAATATACGTTTCCCCAGAATCTCCGATTTATAGAATGAAACTTCGGAGCATATACTCAATCCCTTGGAATGTGATCTCTGATTGGCCATCTATCTGGGGATGGAAAGGCCCTCTGTATCCACATCCAGAAATGCGGCATAAAGAGGGAATCCCTATCTGAAACGATTGTACTCGGACCCCCATGCAACCGTACAATCTCGCAGATCTAAAACTGTCCAAGCTCATCGACACCGAAGGTGTCCTTTATCGCAAATAAGTGGGAAACCGTCGTGATACTGTCAACGACAACCCATACTGTGTTGTTCCCTCTCGACAATCTTGGTAACCCTGTCACGAAGTCCATCGTGACAACATTACACATCTAGTCGGGGATGGGTAACTGCTATAGAAGCTCTGCTGGCCGCTGGTGTTCTGCCTTCACATGCTGACAGGTGGAACACCTCAGGACAAAACCAGCCACATCTCTCTTAATACATTTCCACTAGTACTAGCGGTGTAGATCATGATACATCTTGGGGACTCCTTGATGAACAACCGAAATTGAGGAATGAATGTCTCGCATCAGCTCCTCGCGTATATCTTCCAGTACCCATACATGTCCCTGTAAACGCATGATATCATCTTCGCCAATGGTCCATCTAGAAAGATGGTCCTCTCCTAACACGCTTTCCTGTGTGAATATGCCTTTATAATCTTCTAACTTCCTCATTCGAACTCCGTGAAGAAGGGTATAGGTAACAACTACAGAAGATAGTAATGTATTCCCATATCTATAGTGAACCTCTGAATGCATCTCAGAGAAGAGAGCCGTAAGCTTCCACTAACTTCTGGCCTCCTGAACTGCCTGTATCTGAGTACTCCTACTTAGTGAATCAGCCGCTACATTTCCTTTCCCTAGAATTTTGGAAAGCTCTAAATCGAAGGACTGGAGATACTCGACCCAGCTCCACTATCTCATATTCAGGTCACGCTGCGTGAATATGTACTCGAGGCTCTTGTGGACAGTATATACCAAAAAATTATATCTGAGAATATAATGCCTCCAACAATGCGGAGCATGAACAACTGTAGCCAAATCTACGTCATGCGTAGGATAGTTCCTCTCATGTGGCCTCAACTGCCGAGATTCGTATGCAACAACACGATCCTCCTGCATAAGCACTACTCCAAGCCCGATTCCAGATGCATCATAGAAAACTGTGTAACACTTTCCCAGCTCTAGAAAAACAAGAATCGGTGCTGAAGTCAATATCCCCTTCTGCTCTTGAAAGGATCAATCACATGCTTCTGACCAAACAATCTTTACCCCCTTCTATGTCAATCCCATCAACGGTGCTGCTAAACGTGATAAGTCATGTATAAACCGTCTCTAGTAACCTGCCGACCCTAATTTACTTCGTACCTCGAAGACATTCTTCGGCTGCTCCCAGGTGACTACTGCTCTCACCTTCTCTGGGTCCATTGATACTCTTGTCTTTGAGATGACATGACCTAATAAGTGAATCTCATCCATCAAAAAGTGGCACTTTAAGAGATTAGCATATAAATGATGCTCCCTCAGTGTACTCAAAACAATCTCAAGATGGGCAGCATGGTCATTTCGAGTGTGAGAGTAAACCAAGATATCGTCCACCAAAACCACCACGAAGGAATCCAAGTAAGGATGGAAAACATTGTTCATCAATTCCATGAAGACTGTTGGCTCGATCATGAGACCGAACGGCATGATTGTATACTCTTACAGACCATACATGCTCCTGAATGTTGTAAGAGGTATATCTGATGGTCTAACGTGTATCTAATGATAACCTCACCTCAGGTCGATATTCGAGAACACTCAGGATCCTCGAAGTTGATCAAAGAGGTCATCTATCCATGTAAAGGGATATCAGTTCTTGACCATCAACTGGTTTAGTTTCTTATAATACACACATAGCTGAAGGGTTTCGTATGCCTTCTCCGCAAACAGGACAGACAATCTACAAGGAGAAGTACTGGGTCTGATGAAACCCTTTTTCTAAAACTCCTCCAACTACTTCTTGAGATAGTGCAACTCAGGTGAAGCCATCATATAGAAGGAATGGACACCGGTTTCAGTCCTGGCACAAGATCAATGGAGAATTCTACCTCACCCTCCAAAGGAAACCCTGAAAATTCCACTGGAAAGACATCCTTAAAACGATTCACCACTAGAAGAATGTCTAACTGTGAAGTCCCATGGTCATCCAGATATAGACTAGAAATATGGGTTGTAACTCCTCCTAGCCCATGATGCTCGGGTCCAGCTCTACCCGCCTGGACATCCCACTCGCCTCTATGAAAAAATGACCCGCCATTTGCTGATACAATACTCACCATACGATGTTAGAAATTGACGACTGCATGTAGGGGAACCAACCAGTCCATCCTGAGAATGACATCATAGCCTGTCATCTCAAGGACATAGAGGTCCAAAAATAACTAACACCCTACAACCTCCAGAGGGCACTCTTTGCACTGATGTACGTTAGATTTCCCCATTCCCAAGGGCGTGTCAAGAGTCAAAATGTCAGCATACAAAAAGATACAGAGCTCAAGGCTCTCCACAACAGCAACAGAGATAAAGCTATGAGAAGCACCGGTATAAAAAAGAGATGATGATAAAACTGAGGATACTAAGATCATTCCTCAAACTGTATAGGGTCTAGGATCCTTCTCTTGGTGAATCTGCTCTACCGCAAATGTTTGGCATGCACCGCGACCCTACGTAGCATCTTGAGATCCCTGTACTGCTCCACCCTAAGCCCGACCACTGTATCCATGGCATGTACCCTGACCTGAATGACGAGAAGAACTCCAGCCCCTAGCCTACTACGGAACTGGTAATCCAACTCTTATATGCAGAGTCAGAACTGTTCCTCCTTCACAAGCCGCTGGAAGGGGAACCTTGCAGAAAAGAAGATGATGACCCATCTTTCCACAAGATCGGCACTCCACTTGGTCCCTCGGGCACTGATGATTTTTATTCCTACTCCTAACACACTGATAACACACCACTAGGGTGCCATAAGGAAGATCTCGTCTACCAGAAAGAACACCTTGCTTCCTTGGATCACCTCGCGTAGACTCTCAGTGGCGTTTCTTGTTGTCTGCATGAAAATAATAAGCCCTGGATACTGAACCGCCCAGGTCTCTAACTCCATCCCCCCTTAGGATTTTTTTCTGTGATGGGTTCCTAGTTGACTCTCAGGTTAATATAAGTCAACAAAAAGAAATTCACATGTGATATGTTATCTGGTCTGAGGCCTTCCACAAACATCCTCGCTAAAAACATATCTTCATTCCCTAGGACGAGAGTGAAATGCTATAAGTCAGTGAAGCGGGAGGAATAATCCATAACTGAGAGAGTACCCTGCTGCAGGCTCATGAACACTCTGGCATTGTCATCCCATAGTGTCACCGGGTAGAAGTAGTCGTAGAACATACGCTGAAACTCATCCCAAGACATAGCCTGCTGGCGCCCTGTCTGCGAAACCACATCCCACCATCTCTTGGTGGAATCTCATAGTATATAAGTTGTGATTTTCACTCTCCTCTATAGGGGTGTCTCTAGATGGTCGAAGATTGATTGCATGGCTTCTATCAATGTCTCTGCAGCATGTGGTCCTCCATCCCCTGAGAACGTGGGAGGATGCTGCTGAAAAACCCGCGTTAGATCTGCCACAGTCGGGGTAGGATGCCGAGCTCCCTAGAAGGTCTGCATGAATATCATAATCACCTCTCTGAAATTAGGGTCGACACCAGTTTCTAGAATCACTGCAGGTTCCATGTCCAGAATGATAGGTGGAACTACAGGTAGTCCCTAATCTGCCGTATCAGTTGTACGGTCACCGCCTGGTCCCTGACGTGAAACAGGAGGAAATCTTGGTTCTATATCCCTGAAAGATCAAAACACACCTTCATTAAAGACGAACACAATTGCAAATTAAGAGAGTAAAATAGAACAGGAGGGAAAACCCATTATAATTGGTGAAAAACATGACTACACGGCGTGTTTGTTTAAACATTACCTTGGGTGTGTACCTTGGCCATACATGGTTGTGTAAATCTCCCACCTACATGGCATGTTTCTTGAACTACATGGTTTTTACTAACTCTTTTCTCCTTGCATGTTCACTCCTACATGGATAGTAACATGAACTCTCCTAACAGGAAACTATGCGGCGTTCTTGTCCACAACACGACGTTTCCTTAAGATCTCTCCCATTTCTGTGTCATTATTTAACAGACAGGTACACGGACTACTACTACACGACGTGTTAAAGGAGACATGGTGTGTAATTGACACGCCATACCTAGCCCGTTTTGTTAGTGATACATCCTGATACACGGTCGACACTACATGGTGCGTTCCATACGGACATGGCGTGTATGCGGAAGAGTAACACCAACCTGTGCTATTGACTACACGACCGGCTACATGGATATATATGCACGGTGTGTTCCCAAGGGACACGTCGTGCACTTGAAGGATAACCCCGGCCCATGTTTTTGGTCACACGACCGAATACCTATTGAAGACTATACGACATGATAATATGATACATGATGTGATCTTACATGATTTTCCAGGACCCCGTGTCCTTACCCACATAATCAGTGACACGGCTACAAACTACATGGCGTGTATGAATAAAGTACATGTTGTGTATTCTTGGTTTTTTTGGACAGTAACCTCAGAACTGCATCGGAGCCCAGAAAACACAGAAAAACCAGTGTTAAGGTGCCAAATTCCGACCCGTGGGGGCCCATAATCCCCGGGAATCAGGCTTGAAATCATAACCATGCATATAACAAGTAAAAAGATTCATAAACTCATGACCCACCATATTCCGATCCTAGAGGGATCATAACACCTCTAAGACCAATTTTTGGCATCCATGATAAAGAATCACTAAAAAATGATACCCTATCAACATAGAATGTATTCTATCATAGAAGTTATCACAACAACATGCATTGTCTATCACAAATTCTATCACAACCGCATTTAATTTCTAATGTAACCTAGATGGCATCGTAAAATGCATGAAATGTGATTTTCAACATCTGCATATATGATGCATGACATGGAATACCATCATCTCATTGGGTTGTAGTGAAATATAACCACAATCATACAAACAATAACAACACAAAAAAAGTGCACCACCCAACGGTGAAATCATTTAAACTGTAACATTTGAAAAACTCGAAAATTTCTATATTAGAGGTAATTTGGATTTTTCCCTGTACACGGTTTCTAGAATGCCTGGGCACAACTATTTCCCATTTTTCTATTCCGTCCTATCCCTGTTGAATGTCTCTAAATTGTAAGTCAATAGAAAAGGAATGAAACTCATTGGATACCACTTTGTAATGACCCGAATCCTGAGCCACTCAACTCGTGCCCCGTACCCGGTTTGCCACATGACCTCTAGCGCGTTTCCCCAAACACCAAAGGTTGCAGACTATCAGTGAGGGCCTTAGTGAGTCATTAGGGAAACTATTCCCTCATTTGGTAAGGTTTAAAAAGAAATGAAATAACAGTCAATAGCGGAAGCAATAAACAACATACAATAACTAAAACTAAACAGTGGATGCAATGTATAATATAGTAATGATGAAAAATGATGTTGCAGGTACAATTATCTAAGGAAAGCAGCAAACACTACAACGTGATGAAATAAAACTAAGAAAAAAGTACTAAAAGTAAACAACAACTCCAGTAGCATCGCAAGCCTAGGCTCAGTCCTATTCTCTCCAGCTCCAACCAGAAATCATGTACATGAAGAAGGAGGGACACAATCCCTATCCACACCTCCAACCATATAACCTGTTTGGGATGAAAAGAAGGGCCCAAAAAGGGTGTGAGACTAATCTGAGTAGGCAATCACCATAATATTTGGGCCCTACTGTCAGTGAGAAATATAGATAATGTAATGAAAATAAATGAAATAGATAAATATAAGTACACTAGAGTAAAAAATCCAACCAATATCCATTCAAATTTATTTATTAATTTAATTCCCTCATTAAATTATCAACCAAGGAATCTTTCTAACAACTCTATATTCTCACGGAATTGCAAGTAACACAACATGTATCTCAGCAGACTACCTAAACATCAAGAAGTACAAAACTCAATATTGTTCTTTGTCTTGGTGGAATCCTCACAACCAACCAAAAAATAATCATATTGACTCTCTAGGTGGATCACACTATTAGAACCCTCCATTAAAGTAAACATACAAGGCATAGACAATCTGGGAAGCTCTAACCGTCAATTCCCCTGCGGTCTTGAAATGATAGCTATAAACTCTCTAAGAAAGCACATACGTCAAATTCCCCCTATAGTCTCAATATGTAACTATGGACACTCTGAGGAAGCACAAATTACAATTCCCATAGTTCCTGCAAACGATAAAAATTTATAACAGACTCTCTAGGGAAGCCCTAATCATCAATTCCCCCTTTAGTCTACCACACCAGGTTCCCACAGCCCTGAGCAGTTTATTCGTGCATAATCGACTGTTAGAAGCCTAAGAAAATTCGACAAATAATTGGTTAATAGCTACAATGCATAAAAAACCTATAAAAATAAGGCAATACATGAAATCAATTATATCAAGGCAGGAAAACAATGAAACAAGGTATGATTCATGGGAAACCTAAACCAAACGGTGATAAACAACCAAAACTCTGAAAAACACCCATGGGTTGATCCTCAAACATGCTAACAAGAAATTAAAAATCGTCTAATAGCCTCAAGAATAACTGCAATCTAATGAAGATAACAATACAGGATCAAAATCCTAACCCGAGATACCCGATACATGGGTATTTGGTAGTTTTTTACCAAAAACTCAAATACATTCATCGTAAGGCAAAAAACCACCTACATCGATCCACATAGGTTGATATACATAAACCTTGACCTATGAACCATCCAAAAACGTAGTAGATCTGCAAAAACTTCTAAAACATCCAACATTAGATAACTCAAATGAGAGGAAGAATTAAGAAATGAGACAAAAGAAGAACCAAGAACTCACCGATGCGATTATCTTGCAACCGACAGTGTTAGATTTGGATAACCGGTGATAGATCGGTGACTCAAGGAAGATTCGGCCTCCTCGGTCAGTCTGGGTGGAAATAGGTAGAGAAGAAGTCAAAAACAGGGTTATGTCATTACCCCGGTCTGATTAATGAAATAAAAATAAAAGTACACAGCATGTACATCATGAATACACGGCGTGTACTCTCCCTTTCCATACACCACATTAATCGGCCTCCACATCACCGCAACACACCATGTGTGTGGCCCAGACAGAGCCAGTACATGGCCTCGTGTGGGAGAAAAGTACACGGCATGTACTTATAATGTACATGGCGCGTAGTCTGAAAATATATAGATTTTACCCTTTTTTTTCAAAAATGACCATAAAATGAAAAACATACCTAAAAAGAAGGTCCGAGTACATAAACTATGAAACTCTAGATTGTACTGTAAGATTTTTGAAACATTTATACAATATTGAACAAAATTAAGATCATTGGAATTGGAGTTGTTTAAAATGATAACCCTACATTGTTTTCTTCTTAAAATGCAATACATGTCATTATATTACTTCTAGTGTGTTTTGTATCCTAAAGATTTACTCATATCTAGACATGATTTGAGAAAATCTACAATTTATCTAAACATTCTTGAGTAGTCAATAAAAATTTAAGGTTACTTAAAAAACCTCATATCCCTTCAACTGTAACATAACAAACCGCAACACTAATAGATCAATGATTGTGTTTGTCTACTCCTCATCTAAATGATTAAAAAAGTATTATTACAAAATCTTGTTAGTTTTATCTTTTCTGATCTAAGAAACATTCAATAGTTATTCAATACCTTCTAAACTCACAACTTCCTCCTAAATCATTTTTTCATGTTTCACGTTTTTTGATTCATACAACTACTCATCATTCATTTTCATATCTTCCACTGTTATGACCTTTTGAAGGTCTTATAATTTTTATTCCAAGCTAGAAAAATTCACCTATGTCTTCATTTTCTAAATAATTATATAAGCCTATAGGATTTCCATTTCCCTTTTAGAAAACCAATGTCTGAAACCCAAAAAAATTCATGTCGGGGTGTTATATTGGTGAATGGTGGAAGGAATTGGTTTGAGGAGAAGGAGAGGATTCTAACATACATGTATTCTTTCAAATGGATTAAAACTCCACCTGAATAGATAATATGGGAAACCAAAAAGAATCGTTGAAATATCAGTTTTATTATGATACCATCCATGTCCTTACATTCCAATATTCTTTCAGATGAGAAAGCCATACCAGTGAAACTTTTAATGCTACTGTGCTGAAGCATCTAAACTGATCAGGGGTTTTCAAGACCATGAAATTTCAAGAATATACCTCTATGATTTCATGTAGGGATCCATATTTTGTTAATCACCATATTTTTTATAATTTCTTACTAACTAATGAGTCCTTTACATATCTTTTCAACCCACAGTTTTCCTCCATGTTTAAATCAATTACATAGTCCCCTCTTGGTTTCCTCGTCAACATCTGATGTTTTTCTTTTCTTGTCACGGAGGGGGGAATGGTTTCCTCTTTTAAATCCACGAGGGGAGGGAAATCCCCAAGGGGAAGACATATGGTGTTTGGGGGGGAGTCTATGTATATTTTTTCTAAATTATATGGGGTTAATATTTGTCAGCTGGTTTAGATACCTTATGAATAAGAGAGGTCGACAACTCCCTTGACGGGTAGGTATCCCTACTACGATGAGAACCCAAAATTGATATTATTATACTATTGAAAATATATTCTATAGATGGGTGATATTATTTGAGGTATACAAATGATACATGCTATCTGGGGTGGAGACTCAAAGGAATTTGAGGTACCATCTCATGGTGTACACCCTTGGTAATATTTGGTGTATGATAATATAAGAACAAGACCTTCCAGTAGTAAATCCACATTTGTATGTGTCATTGGATATTCCAATCTATGAATGTGTAAATATATACCTATAATTTGTGATTATTATTAATAAATATTATAAGATATATACATTTATGTGTTGATGAAAACCGTGATGAAATATGTTCACGATGAGGTAGGAAACATTTGTGTGTCACGAGTCATACTGCATTAATGAATAATTTGAAAATGAATTTAACCCTCATGTTCATAAATAGTATTTTATATCTTATCCCATTTTATTTAAATGATATCGATGGAATAAATCCTTGGCCATGGTGTTTTATAGGTCAGGTTAATTTTCAGGAAGTCAAAGAATGAGACATCAAGCACATAGGTTGATGGAACCGATATGAAACCTACTTGATTAGAGATATCATGATTAAAGGATTATATTATACAACAAGAATTCATATGAGGTATTATGTCATCATTGAATTAACTTATTTTTCTATGAGTTCATTGGCATTTTGTTAGATGCTAACCTTGGTCTTTAGGCTACATCACCTAATTCCAATGAAAAAGAGTCCTAGAGGTCACACACTATGTGTATCCAAAAT
Organism: Viscum album; assembly: GCA_963277665.1. NCBI lineage: Eukaryota > Viridiplantae > Streptophyta > Magnoliopsida > Santalales > Viscaceae > Viscum > Viscum album. Next base: position 1,584,379,195 of record OY728151.1, on the reverse strand, counting down.
CTCAGTTATATAATTTAATATTAGATCACGGTTTGAATGACTAATATTCCTGGATATGGATTATTAATTAATATTATATGCTTTATTGTATATAATTATTTATTTTCTATTTTTTAATATCATATTTATTTATTTGTTGGTGAATAATGTAATGATAATTTTTAAATAAATTATGTAATCATTCATGTCCTGATAAATAGTATGGATGAATGATAGATTGAGTTTTTTTGTCTCGTGAGAAATAATAATATTGAATATTATTTTGTTAAATAATATTTAATTTAGTTTTCAATGTTAGACAATTGTCCAATAATAATAATAATATTTGACATGGGTTACCGCAAGAAATTATATAAATAATAAGCGGAACATCTGAAATTATTTATTTCTTTCCCTGGAAATATATAATCATAATTACAATATTTTTTAAGAGACAAATCATTTTCCTGTGATGTACATAAAACATTTGGAGATTCATCATGTGATCTATAGACCTCTCTTCTCCATGAATACTCTTAAGAATGGAGTGTGATCTTCCACTACCAAATACTCTGTCTCTAGAAACATCGATGAAGAAATAATTCCAAAATTTAATTCTTTAAATAATTAAATTAATTATTATTATATGTGGTGATCTTCCCTTTAGGTTCTAGTGTGATTTTCACTACATCTCTTCATTGAAACAATTCTATTGAGCATGACGTTTATCATCATGTAGATCACATATTGATCATAGATCATGACAAAAATCAATGTCGAGAATGACCCATCACCCAGTTACACTACAAAGAGACCCTATAAGTTGTATGAGAGTTGTCACATAATTAGTTTTCATTATTTAATTATATTTGACTAATTTAAATATTTTTATTTCATTTTCTATTCATGTTTAATCATTCTTTTAATATTAATTGAGAGATCAATTTCTTCCACCATTGTTTCTCAAAAATAATTTCAATATAACTAATTTTATGAATGAAATAAAACAAAAGACCTCATTCATTTGTTCCAAGGATTCTCACCAGATAATACCAAAGTAAAAATTGTGTATTTGTTATCAATGCATTTCAAATTACTTCGGAATTAATTCACAACAGGTGTGTTGATGACCTGCGATGCATTTTTAATGTACACCGCAGGTTGATCAGGTCATCCTAGCACATGGTCTTCATGAGCACACACTATGTAGCGCATGTGCATTGCATTTAGTCCTCCTAAGTCATAGATGGGGTGTGCATTTCATACATGGCCTACCTGACTGCTTAACGTGTTGCACATTGGACATGCTATATAATCTATTTTCTAAGGAACAATTTACACATCGAGTCCCTATGAGTATGCCTCTCATAGACAATGATACATGTACATGCATTGTATCTCACCTACACTTTCCATGTACTTATACCAGATTATGCAGATTTAAAATATATTTATTATACTATATACAACATATTGACTTGTTATTGTGTGTGTGAATTAAGTGGAGAGGACATTCCTTGTGATGTTTTTTTGATACATATATATATATCATTGTTTGTGTCTGTAAATTTTTAATTATTATCTATTTAATTTTTAGATCTGCATGTCATTAATGATTTATATTGATTTTATTACTCTGATAATTTGAGCTTAACACGTTACCAAAAAAAATTATGTAATTCATGTAATCACTAAGGTGAACTAAACGACATGAAATAATGTAATAATTATTGTATTCCACATGTCTCAAGAGTCATTAGTATATAGGAATAATACATGTTGGGTGGAATCAGTAAAGTATTCACTGTATTTCCTCTAAGGTACATTTATATAAACAATTAATTTCAAATGAATTTGATTAATTTGATTAAAATTGTGAAGGAAGATAATCTCAAGGAAATTCATATTTCAATTAAGATAAAATAATATTTTGACTAAAGGGGATTATTAATTGACTTGATCTCAATTTATCTTAAATAAGAACAATTAAGAAATTAATTCTAGTATTATTAAATGTGTAAATTGTTGTGTGCATGTGGATGATCATGAAAAAAGACTATACCTTTCTCTGTGACTAGTTTCATCTAATTTATTATTAGGTTAAATCGTTGGCATGTTTTTCTGCTCTCCTCTTATTAGTTATGGGTCTGGGTTCCCTTGGTTTCTATTATGTAAACCCGATTTTCCGTTCCTCAACATGTGAGTAAAAGCAAATTTAAAGGATGCTGCTACAAAGCTAGTGAATCTAGTTCATGTTTATAGATTATGAAAAACCAATCCAAGGGAATTACATATTTGGAAAGGTCGGATGATGTAACATGAGTCATAATTTCTTCAAGGTTTATTCCCCTAGGTTTACGATTTGTTTATCAACAACTTTATAAACTAAACATTAGTAATGCTCATGATAATATCACTGTATTATTCTATTTCTATCATGTTTCATGGTTATTTCATCATTGATTTTTTGATACAATTAAATGATTAATAATTTGATGATCATGCTAGATTGAACAAAAAATCAACGATATACATAAATATTATCTAATACATGGTTAATTACATAAGTAATCCCACTTAATACTAAAAATCATATGATAATGATAATAAGTATAAATTTATGCATAAAATATTAAAATCCATCAATATTATATATTATTTCAATACAGCCTTCCACTGCATTAGTTAAAATCAAACCATAGATCAAAGTGATTGAACAACCAATGTTGTGGTGCTTTCAATTATCATTAAATTATAACGTGATATTTTGGGTTAACTTATCATTGTTCATATCAGGGGTTTACTTCCAATGAAGGACATTGTGTAAATGGGAGGCAAGGGTTAAGAGAATCCAATTAAGTATTTTAGGATTGGTGAGTCCACTCAGTAGATAAAGAAATATAGAGATAATGGAGTTGGAATTTGGAATGACAACCTAAAACCATTCAAGTTGCATGACCAACAAATTTTGGTGTAATGATAAGGGTAATACGGCTCCCTGTCACATGAATATCGAAGAAAACTAATTTTTATAAACCAATGGTGAGGGATATTTGGTTTTGATAATATAGTGGGAGATTAATAAATATAGTATTTTCGTATTTGTATAAATTTTATTAGATAAGGTAATAAAATTTTTCTTATCGTTTATTATATAAAAAAAATTAAAATGATATAAAAAATATCATTTGAATCCATACCTTAGAAGGAAAACCTTACCATCATCACAAATTTCCATGAGTTGAAATGGTGCCTACGTGTTATCCTTCACATTGAAATGAAATTATATGTGATGAAAGAACATTTTCCTAATGATCATTGAAATGATGCTAGTGAGGAAGAATTAGAAATATATGAAAATAAATTGAAATATTTTATAGATGTTAAATATTTCATTCTATCATCCATGTCCAACGAGAATTAAAAGTAACATGAAGATATTGATTCATGTAGGATTGTGTCACACATTAGGGATCCCAATCAAGAGAAGTTGAGACAATAGAGGTACGAGATCTCCAATTCTCTGTTTACAAGTAATAATGGAGATTCTTCACCAGTTGGGCCTCATGTATTCAAACTTTTTGTGGATGCATGGCCCCAATCTTCGATCAAATTTTGTCTACATTCAACTGTTCAATGTCGATGCACAGTACATGCAACCACAATTGTGCCATACAGTCATATCGTAGATCCATCATGGAATATTTTTCCCTATCACCGAGGAGACACATGGTCTACCACAAATTTGGTGTCTTTTCCCCTTGATCTTGGTGGAATATATCTCGAGAAGAAATCTCATTGTTCAACCCCATCTTCTTCCCCTTTTATATCCTTCACAATTTCCTTTAAAAAAACAAAATTAAATATTATATCATAAATTTAAAAATTACAATGTATCTTTCATTTTATGGATCAAATACGTATCTCATCTAAATAGATAATAAAAATATATCACACCATGAGCAACACATGGATCATTATCTGTGTGATAGGATAAAAAGATATCTAAAATTCAATGACTATCTTATATAAAATTTATAAACACCCATGGGATAAATACTATCAATATCCTACTTCTCCCATAATTGGAGATACCATCCAATAGACTCAGATTTATAAAAAACATGATGTCACCATATTAAGAATCAACCTCTGTAGAAAAATGATGGTGCCCTTTTCATCTCCATTAGAAACATGGCTCCCCTATAAAAAATAGAAATGTTTATGTCTTCCCTATACTTGAATCTTCAATGTACTATAAAAAATATCGAAACCTACAATATCTATATCTCACTATGGCATATATGGACATTAAAATCAATAAAAAATGGTATTTAAAGTGCGTAAAATGGTTGATAATAGAAGAACTAATAAAAGGGGATCCCTTTTTTCAGCACTAAAAATAGTACTGATAAAGGCCTCTTTTATCCGTGATAATAAAGGGCTAATAAAAGCGGTCTTTTATCAGAACAAATAATGAACTGATAAAGGGTACTTTATGAGTTATTTTTTATTACTGATAAAAGTAAAAAATCATCAAATTAGAGGGTTGATACAACCCCCTTTTAACAACAATTGACCCCCTTTCAACAGCACTAGGAATCACCCCACCACCATATTAAAAATTCTGGGCACCCCACCCCCTAATAGCACTAATAACCTACTTTACCTACCTTCACGTGCACATTCCTTTGTTGGGTTTTGAAACTGAGGCCTCCCCCTCATACGCCAACTCATTTTCCACTCCACTATATTGTATTGTTCTGCATTTTTTTCTATATCTACATATTTATTTAACTCTCATTACATTTCTTATGCATATATTCATACACACACACACACACACATATATATATATATATTTTTAAATACATATAAAAAATATTGTTTGTGTCTCTTTGTTTATAAAATTATTAAATATAGAAATTTATATATATGTATGCATCTATAAATATAATCATTCATTTTTATGTTGATTTTTTTATTATCAATTAATATTTATATAGATATATTCGAATATATAGATAAATAAATATATATTTTTGTCTATACACACACAGATATATATATATATATATTATAGATTAATTTTATAGGTACATAAATATTCATACATTTTTATATTAAATAAATTGGATATTTTTTTAGACATGTCTTATATATTGAGAAATATATTTTTTAGGTAAATATGATGAATTTTTTATTTATAAAATTTAAATTTTATGTGTGAATATATAAATAATATGTAAATATTTTTATATATTTGATTATAAATAATATTAAATTTTGAAAAATGAAAAAATTTTAAAGCCAAAATATAAATATGAATGTAATCCCTAGGAATAAATTAAGTCCATACTAAAAACGGAAAAAAGACCCCCTTAAAAAAGGCCGAAATTCCGTCGACTGTTAAAAAATTTGGGAATCCCAAGTAAAAACATAGTTTTGGAGGCATTTTGGGCTTGGGGGGGGTGAAAAAATTTGAACTAAACTTTTTAATCTTGTCACAAGACCTCAATGGTGTAGAGCTCATCGCATTCTTTGGTTTAATATGTGGTAGAGCCCAAAAAGACACACTAATCAAAAGTTATGGCCATTGTGTTAAATTTATAACTTATTTTATATCTGTTTAATAATTTGTTTATTTTTTTTATCTTAAAATTTTAATAAAATGGTCATTAGTCAATAATAATTACATACTTATTAATTAAGAATATTTTTAAATTATTTTATATGCATTTTTCACTAAATATCATAGATATCAAGTGTAATTTTCTATTTACCTTATCTGGAACATATTCAAAAAATATATATTATATTTATATCAATATAAATATTTTAATAAATTAATATAATTTTATTAATGATAATTTTTTTAAAATTTACACATTTTCAATGTTTGTAAAAAAAGAGATGATTAAAACCCGCCTTTATCAGCACTAATAAAAAACTGCTTATAAGGGGGGTCCATTTAACAGTCCTAAAAAATAACTGATAAAGTTGGTAGTTTAATTAGTGCTAAAAAATAATTATAAATGGGAACTTTTAATAGCGTATTTTTACCACTGTTAAAACTACATTTTATTTGAGGGTTTTGTTATTGTTCATAATGGTACCACCTTTATCAGTGTTTTTTGATAAAATTGTAAAAGGGTGCCACTTTGTAACACAGTTTCTGTGGTTGTATCCCCCAAAATAATGATTTTGAAAAAATCTAGTACACCCACAAAAAAATAGCTCCCTCTGCTCAAAATCCCGAGTAGCTAGCACATCACCTTGATGTTCAATTTGAATTCATTCTTCACAAATCACACATTTTGACGAAATAAATTATGAGTATGACCTAGAACACTTCTCTCGACCAGATTTTTTTTCAAACCCTAGACACAATCATGATCCTTTTAACCTCTTGAAAACATCCAATATTTCCACTACAAATTGCAAGACTGAACCATCAACTTTTATACCACCTGTTGGTGGAGATTCCCATTCCTGGGAAAAAATCACTTGCAAAACAATTTGTGGGAAACTAAATGAAATATGGAAGAAACATAAATTAGAATAAATAAATAAACATGAATTATTTTTAACAAGGAAAACCCCTAATAAGTTGAGGAATAAAAAACTAGTGGTCAATTCTGAAATAACCCTCATGAGTGAAAGACTAAAAATAAATACAAGTAATTACCAAACCTGAATTACAAATGAGATCATAGAAAAACATTTGTGAGAACCACACCCTAATATGGCTCTAACATATATCTAAAAATTTTATTTCTAATTCCATTATTGAATGATCCATCGGTCATTAAACATTCACATTATTTTAATGAAACACCACTACATCAGGGGAAACTTAATTATATGCATCATCCTCGAACCGTCTTGTGACACCCGAAGTATTTATGTCTGTCTCATGATCTCTCCATGTTGATGTACCACCAATCCACAAATGGGATATACCACTTGATTACCGTAGTAAAGAAGACTCTAAATACATGTAAAAGGACCAGTTTAGGATATTCCTAACACTGAGCGGGTGGGGGTGAATCAGTTTTGGAGAATTTTTAATCCAATTTCATATGTTATCCCTTTTCCATTTTGACCTGTAAGTATATCAATTATCTTATTCTCTATTCCCTATCACATGAAATAATATTAAAGATGTAAATGAAAGAACACAATGTTTTTACATGGTTCACTATTTAGTTAGAGTGGCTATAAATTGACAAGGTTGGAAAAAATCATGACCACACACCCACTATAAATAAATCATTTAAATGTTGTTACAATAAGTTGGAAATACGATTTAATTATAAATTCAATCTATTCAATTGACAGTGAATGTTTTACTACACCGTGAATGATCTTTATGTTGTTAGTAAAGATAGTCTCATTTTTATTGATAAAGGTTTGAAAAACCTAGATATTCTTCCACATGTTGAGACATGTTGGATGTAATAGTTCTACTTTGTTCACTCACAACCTTCTTCTTCACTTTTTATTTTTTTAACTGCATTCAAGTAACTCTTATTACCTCATCCCAAAAACAAACCAAAAGATACACAATATTCTTCTTATATTGGTCTCAATAATATAAATGTGTTGTGAATTGAATAATATTCAATTCTATCTAAACCAAATTATATGCATCTAAGGTCAATTTGGTCACCATGTTTTTTTCTTATTTTCTCATTCTTCTTAAGTGAAAACCCAGCTGCACTGAGATCCATTCTTCTTATTCTTGATGGAATCAAAACGATCTTTTATAATTATTAATTTAATGATGTACAGATCAGGTTAGTGCCATCACAATTAAATTCTTCTTATCTTATAGACAATATCAATAGTGAATGTTGCATCATTTCTCTTCTATTCTTCTTGGTATAGAATATGTTTTCTCAATTAAAATTCACCATTCCTTTAATGATATTTCAATTAAGAATAATCTTACAAAAACTCATATTATTCTCTTCATTAATTCTTAACTCAATACATGCTTGGTTCATGTGCATAGCCTATCTCCATTTTTATCTATATCATTTTATGTATTTCTAATTAGTTAAAATTTTATGCATGGATATTTTTCATATTCATTTCATTTAAAAAACATAAGAAAGATCCATTTTTTCACTATTTATATAAAAAAACTCAAAGCTTCTTGGATTTAGAATCCATGAGGGGAAACAACTAGATAAATAGTATCTTCACATAATGTTTTATATGTGGAACAACATCATGAAACACCATGAGAGTAAACAACACATTCCCTTTGTATCAAGTAGTAAGCTTCATCAAAATGGTTATTCTTCTCAATGAATGAAAAGTGATTTTACACACATGTTTCCTATTTTTGGTATTTCTACATCAGAAAAGAAAAAAAGTTCACGAAACCAACCTCCTTCATAAAGTGAAAATTATGTGTAAACACCTTTTTTGTGTCTGTATATTCTTTTCTTTCATGAAATAAAAATGGTTCAAAAGATACCCTTTTTCACGAGGCCTCAAAGGCTCACGAATCACATTACCTTCTCACATAAAATATTTCTTCAGAGAGGATTTTTTTTCCAATAAAATGAGATCTCTTGAAATAAAACAATTTGCAGTAGCACCTCTCGGTTGAGGGTGATATCCTTTTATTGGAAAGGGATCACAACCTTGAACCACTTCCAAATCGTAATATTTATTGCATGTGAATCATCTATTTAAAATGGTGAATGATTTGGATTTTAATTTTTCAATCATAGGTAAAGCTATGTCACATTTCATGTAATTATTTCTTCAAATCACTCAAATGGCCATCCAGTAACTGTGTTTTCTATTCGGCCGAAGGTTGTATCCTTAATTTATACATGTGAATCATGCTAATGAATTTTCTAGATATTTTAATCATGTTTGTCCTATTATTTAGACCCCATAATGATCATGGTGGAATCTACTTTGACCGCGGGTAGTTTTGTTGACATTTATAGAAAGATAGTGGCACTATCCAGGGAATCTAGGAGGAAGATTATGATACTTGGTGATAAATATTTTTCACATTTTGAATGAAAATGTTTTGTGATATCGAACAACATGAATTTAAATAACTAGGGTTCTGGATGTGATGGATTTCCATGAATTCTCCAATTATTCAATTTGGTGAAGTGCAGAAAAACCCATCTTACATTGAAACCTCACTCAAATTTTCCACACAATATAAAAAAATCACTCTAGGGAGAGTCTCTAAACACTACTCTCCCCTCCCTATAAAACTATGTAACATTTCATCATACACGCTATATACCCACTTCATTTCTATCTATTTTCCCACCTCATTCATGCCTCTATTCATACCCATTTCTAACACACAACACTCCATGCTTCCTGGACATCCTAGACTTGATGTCTTCCTTTGGGTGAGGTCAACACAGTGTCCCACATAAACACTTATTTGGTTGGATGATAAACTCACGCATTTCTTTTCAAACACACCACCAAAAAAATACTCAGTTAAAAAACCATGTATATGAAGGAACTCAATATGAAAATCATGGCCACCTCCACACTTTGAACTCTAGTATAGAATACATCAATCCCTTTACAATTTCTATTAAAATATAAATCCACTAACAATTAAATCATCTCTAACTCTTCATGAACTAATTATATAGCATGGTTCATCATGCAATAAATAATCTCAATGTTCCTCACGATAACACTAACTTGGTTTTCATGATACATTAAAATAGTACATGACCTTCAATTAATATTCTACTGTACTTTTTTGGAATATATATTCCAAAGAACAACATACAATCATTCTTCATTGATTTAAACAATGTGTCACATGGGACATATTTATATTGATCATTAGATCAGCTTAACAATAGTCAAAGATAACAACAATGAGAATCTCTCATGTATTACATCCAATGCTATGAATCCATAAAAATTCATCAAGCCCTTCATAGTCCCTCCTCAAATATAAATTGATCTACCCATCTCATAAAATTTAACCCTTCATGAACTAATAATATGGTGTGGTTCTCCTTTACGAGATCTAATATATCAATTTTCTTCAAGTTGAAACATTCATGGTTCTCATAAAACATTAAAATAATTCATGACATTCAATTAGTCTTATTTTATAAATTTTTTAATATAAATTCCAAAGAACAACAAATCACCATTCTAATTTGATGTAAAGAATGCTTAACTTATAAAAGTTGTATTTTGAACATAGGACCATTTTATCAATCGTGAGAGTTTACAACATAGTGAATTTCTAAAGAATGACATCTAGTGTTATGAATATATTACAATTCCCCATGCATAACCATCAAACTCAATGTCTTCAAAATATTCACATGTTTCTTGATATTTAAAGACATAGGAACTTCATTCAAGAACCATAAAATTTGGAACTTAATCATCATATTGAAATAAATGTAATCTTCAAACTGCATTGATCATAAATTTCCACCAATGACAATCATTTTACAGAAAATACAATCCATACAAAAAGGGGAACTTCAATCTCCTTGTTTTTTTGGAAATTCCTTCAAAGTTATTTCCAAATAAATGTATTAATATGTTTAACTATTATATTCCCTCTCCCATATAACTTTCAAACGTTCATTTCTCATTATATCCTTCTTATTGACAAGAAATACAATGTTCATGGGAAAAATGGTATAAGTCTACACTTAATAATGTTTTATAAATAATTTCACTCTATGAATAATTGAGCTATTCTCACTGTATAAAACAATAGGATTTGATTTATATAAAAAATCATTCCATTACCAACTGATCATGATACCTTAAGAAATGATAATTCATATTTATGTCTTCAATTATTATTCATTTTCATTATAGGGTGAAATTGTTGAATGTGAGATGAATCATTTTAAGAATAATTAACCTGAAACTGGTAACGACCCAAAGTTTCATTAATGGATATCCCCCATTATCCAATTAACTGTCTCTTTATGTAAATATAAAATGTCAAATTCTTTAGTTTTATGTTAATAATTTTGACCTTTGCTAATATAGTCGTTGAACAGTGATCACATGATTAGTATAAATATAGCTCTTTAACAAATCCAAATTACTCTGACAAAAGAAGAGATGGCCTCGTCCAGTATAATTGCTCCATACGAAACCAATTTGTCAGACCTAGGAAAATAGGTGGTGTCTTTGGGTTTCTCTCTTGACCATGCCCAAGCTGAGCATCATCATGTCAAGCTCGAACGAGACCATCTACTGGAAAAGTGGATGATGATAGAAATTACCACTCTAGCGGTGTTATCAGAGCCCCCCCCAAGAGTTTGTCACCATCACACAACTTACCCTTAGGTCTTATGCAGCTGTTTTAAGGGGTTATGTAACAAATCCCTAGTACTATGTTCATGTATATTATTTTTTTATAAAATAATAAATATACCTCCTTGGCATTTTTGATACATTGTAAAAAGTTTTTTAAGTAAAAATAGTGTTTTTAATTATTATTAGAATAAGAATAATATTTTATTACATTAAGGGGTTATTGTATTAAAAAATAATATAATAAAAGATTATTATTATTAATAAACTAATTTTTATTAAATATAAATGACATAATTTTATGACTGCAATTATATTTCTTATTAAGGTTTGAAGGCCATTTCTGTCAAAACCCGTGAATTTTCGATAAATGTTGGTTTTTATTTTAAAAGTGAAAATTAACATATTTAGAAAATTATTTAGGTAAAATAAATGTTATATTTGGAATCAGGACATCGAAATTATCCAACGATGAATTTTTCATAATTTTCTGAGATAGTCAAATGTTTGGGTAAAAATTAAATACTGTTTAAATATATAATGTGTTTTATGACATCATAATGACCCAATAGTGATGTAATAAAATACTATAATCTTTATGTTCGTCCAATATATTTTTTACCATTAATATACTGTTATTTTGGGTTTTTTTGACTTACTTTTCAAAGCACTAATGGACCCCTCAAAACATATTAAACACCTTGTCTTTTTAAATTGTTTTCCATGGGAGTGTGACTCACCTCCACATAAGCAACCCTATTTTTTTAAGAAGATATGAATTTTTCCATATAAAATATTTTTTTCCTCTTACCTTTTGTTAAAACCATGGGAAAAAAATGGAATGTTTTGTGGTTTGCATTAATATAATGGAAGGGGACCTAAACCTAAATAATAAAGAAATCCCTCAGCTTTCCTACATAAACCCACCCAAGCTCCCACTTCCTCAAAACTAAAAGCCTTTGGAGTTCGTCCAACCTCTTATCTACTCTATCTAAAATCCTCCCAAGGTGCCCCATTCTTTCAATAATCCTCTCTAAATCCTCTATTAAACCTTTGGAATCACACTTCCAAGTAAGGGTTTTTCCTTCCTTTCTCATTTTTTGTCCACTTTTCTTTAAGTTGTTTTTCCTTTTAATTTCAATTGATAATGTTGGGGTATGTTTTTTCACCTCTCTCATACTGCCCTCCTTATTTTTGAATGATTTTAGACCCATTTATCTCTCATTAAATTCCTCCCATGTACACCCATTACTATGCCGAAATTCCGAAAGGAACTTCTCTCTCCTCTTTTACATTCAAGCAATACTTATGTATCATGAATCTAAATTCTGGTAAAATTGTTGGATCAATTATCTATATAACATCCGTACTTTAAATTACATGTAAATATGATTACAAACCCCTTTCTCTCCTGTCAACCATTTTTATGAATTCCTATGTCACACCATTACGCTGTTGAAATCACACCGATTTTCTAAGACAATATCATTGTGTAGTGATTACCATGCCCATTTATCCATCAAGGGTATTCACCTTTTTGAAATTTTACTTATTTATTATAAGGTTTCGTTTAAAAATTCCACATTCCTTTATCGTGGAATAAATTATTATGTTTTATGAATCCATGTTTTACGATCCATGTGGAACACTTATGGATGAAATGAAATGTTTAAGAAGGGTGTGCCCTTATAGCGCTCCAATGCATTGGGTAAAGTATAATATCATGATACGTCATGTGGAATGAGTGTGACTCATGATAATTAATGTTCAATGAGGGTTTTACTCATGGTTAATGTGCAATGAGGGTTTATTCATGCTCTATGTGCAATGAGCCTTGGCTCTTGCTAATTCCATTATAAGTGTTGTCACCACATTTCCATGTTATGATTATCATTCTTTATCATGCCTTTATGTTCAGGTTTCTCTTCTACTCTATTTATATTCCTAATGTAAAACATGTATTGTTCTTCTCATGTTATTTCATGTGTATTCCTTTTCTGGGATTTATAGCTCACCCTTTTTTTATGCATGTCATCAGGTTATCCCATGCAATGCTAATTACGAGGGAATGTAGTGGTCATGTAAATGATGTTTTCAATAAAGATGTTGTATTTCATGTTTCATGTTTTTATGTAATGATCCTAAGCCCTAAAGACAATAAACTTCTCGATCTTCTTTGTTGTATTAGGTGATGTTTTATGTAATAAATCATGTTTATGTTTGTAATAAAAATAGGGTTGTCATAGTTTGTATTAGAGGATAGGTTTAGTTATTTTTTTGGGATTTTGATTAGAAAACCCAAGTAAATCCTTAAAGACAAGAATAAGTATAATAAAAACATCCCTAAGTTTTTGTGAGTACTGAGTAATTGTTTTATCCATAAAATACATCCCTGCCTTGATATTAGCAGGTAGAGGCGGCTCTGGCACAAACGAATCCTAGGGGTAAAACCCGAAAACATCACTTTGAGCTAGACTCAAATGGGAAGTGGTGAATGAAAATGGGCCTTCCTGCACTCTTGGTTACAACACTCCTGGGGATATGTTTTGATAAATTCACAAGCTTAGAATGAACCATTATTAAGGTAATTAACAAATTCCCCTAAGAATATATGTTAGAAAGTAGATCATGAAAATCCTATATTGAAGCCTATAGACTCATGAGTTAATGAAATAAATTATTACTTATAAGTCATCAACTTTTGTCTTTCGATTACCCATTATGTGTTACCCCTAACTTTTATTTTATTCCAGACAATGGATGGTAATTGTAGGACTCGAGCTAACAACCGTTGTGAAGATAAGTGTGATGACTGTACTAATGAGATGTCCAATCCAATGGGAGCAGAAATCGTAAACTTTGTCACACTTCCCACTTAGATAACTCAGGTTTTGAATAGAAACATGGGAAAAGAGGAACGTTCAACCCCCCTGTGAAAGAACAAGTCTCTATCAAGAGCTTCATGAGACAAAGCCCTCCTACTTTTATTGGATCATCTGATCCCACGATCGCTGAACAACGGATCAACTCCATTGAAAATATCTTCTCCATCCTTCAATGTTCTGAACAAGAGAATGTACTCCAAGATGCTTATCTTATGGAGGGTGAAGCTGATCAATGGTGGACATTGATCAAAAATACGAATCATGAAGAGGAGATGAAGGCGTTGGAATGGAAGGATTTCTGGAAGATGTTTTTCGATAAATATTTTCTGCACACCCTCCGGCATAAGATGGAAGGCGATTTACTTTCCCTCGAGAAAAAAAGATGAAAAATATATTGGAGCGTATAAGGAAAACTTCACAAGGTTTTCATGATATGCTTCTGTCTTGGTCGTTACCCCCGAATGCAAGGTTGACCGCTTCGTTGGGGGGATGAATCCTAGCCTGTGGAAAGCATTGGCGATCCGTGACTTTGACAACTATGAGGAAATAGTACGATGTGCCCTCAAGGTCGATATAGAGATCGGGGAATCACAGGCGTATCAAGGGGATAAGAATCATAAGGAGTACATCAATGCTAGTGGTCCAATGGATAAATCCAACGGTGCTAAGAAGATCCAGCACCCCTCTTTCCAAAAGTTCGGAAAGAAGCACCCTAGAAATTGTATTAAGGGGATGAGGAAATGCTTCAAGTTTGGAAGAGAAGGGAACCTAGTTGTCAACTATTGTCAAGAAATACCCATGGCTGCAACAGAGGAGAGGAACGCTCCATTCGAACCTCAACTCATTGTTCAATGCTACAAATACAATGAACTGGGGCATTTTTCAAATCAGTTCCCTAATCCATTGGATTTCGGATGCAACATACAACCTCCAAGGCAGCAAGGAAGATATTTTTCCATCACTTCCGCCGAAGTGAACCCCGACAACGAAGTGGTGACAGGTATGCTAATTAGTCATTCAATAATAGTGATCATTCTTTATGATTCAGGTTCTACACATTATTTTATATCTAGAATGTTTAGCAGAACAATCCCAGCACCACAACAAATCATGGAAGTGAAGATGTCGGTGAGTACGGAAAAAGGGTAAATAATTGCATCCCATGAGTATAAGTCCTCCCTTGTTATAATATGTGGATTGAATTTCCCATCGAACCTCGTCATACTCCCTGTGATGGAATTTTGTTGCAATTCTTGTCATGTATTGACTTTCCATATATAGAGCCAACATAAATTGTCGGGAGAGGGAAATAACACTCCATTTGGAGAATCGACCCCCGATTCTTTACAAGTGTAAGGAGGAAGATGAATCTCCTTTTTTCCATCATCTCATGAATTGATATTACTACCCTATGAGCATGCATATTTGTCTTAGATTATTGGGTCAGTGGAAGAAACCATCCTTGAAGAAATGCCTATTGTGAGGGAATTAGTGGAAGTGTTTCCCGAGAAACTGCCTGGTCTTCCTCCTAGAAAAGATGTTGAATTCTAAATTGAACTTATACCCAGGGCCTTAAAAATATCAATGGCTCTATATAGAATGGCTATTTTAGAGCTTGATGAACTGAAGAAACAACAACAGGAGAATCTTGATAAAGGGGTTATACACCCAAGTGCTTCACCATGGGGTGTACCAGTCCTCTTCGTCAAGAAGAAGGATGGGTCAATGCAGCTTAGCATCGATTAGCATGATCTTAACAAAATCACGATAAAGAACAAGTATCCTCTCCCACGAATTGATGTATATTTTGATTAGATGCATGGAGAACAATACTTCTCCCAGGTGGACATGCGGTCGGGATATTATCAAGCAAGGGCGAAGAAGGAAGATATCCCCAAGACTTCTTTTCACACAAGATACGGGCACTATGAATTCATAGTAATGCCTTTCGGACTCACTAATGCTCCAACAATATTCATGGACTTGATGAATAGTGTCTTTAGAGATTACCTAAAAAAATTTGTGGTAGTATTTATAGATGACATCCTAATATAATCCAAAACCATGGAGGATCATGAGGAGAATTTAAGAATTGTACTAGAGACTTTGTGCAAGGAGAAGATCTATGAATATTAGAGAAATTGTGATTTCTGGTTGAAGGAGGTCTCATTCATGGGCCATATCATCACAAGCAATGGGATATTTGTGGACCCCTCAAAAACAGATGCAATTTAGGGATGGCTGAGGCCAACATCGGTAACAGATATCTGTATATTCTTGGGGTTCACTGGATATTAACGACGATTTTTGAGAAATTTCTCACGATTGTCCAAGCCTCTTACCAAGATAACTCAAAATGTTGTAATGTTTTCTTGGAGTGATGAATGTGAAGAAAGCTTCAAGGAGTTGAAATGGAGGGTTATCACTGCGAACATACTCACTTTACCCACAAGTGGTAAACATTTTGTGGTATTTAGTGATGCTTCCAAGAAGTTCATAGGTTGTGTGCTGATGCAGAATGATAAAGTGATATCCTATGCATCAAGGCAGTTGAAAATCCATTAGAGAAACTATCCAACACATGATCTAGAGTTGGGGGCTTTGATCTTTTCCTTGACAATCTGGAGGCATTATATCTATGGGGAGAAATGTGAGATATATACAGACTACAAGAGTCATAAATATATATTCACACAGAAAGAGATTCATATGCGCCAGAGTAGATGGATAGAGCTCATCAAGGATTATTATTGTCCAATACATTACCACCCTGGGAAAAAGAAAAAGGTGGTAGATGCCCTAAGTAGAAAGGAACCAGTGATTCTCTCAATGATGAGAATTGAGAAGGATCAAATCTTCTTAGACATGATGAAGATGGACATGGGAATCATAAAGAAGGGAACATCATCAATCCTTTCACAAATGATTGTTCAACCGTGTCTTTTGGAAAGATAAATTGTTTCTCAAAAGGATGATGTGGGAATTCAGGAAAAATAAGAAGCTATCAAAAAAGGGAAATCCATGGAGTTTAATGTTAATGAAGAAGGAATTGTGCAATTTCGAAAAACACTATGTGTTCCATATAGTCTGGAGCTGAAGAAGGAACTTTTGGATGATGCACATAGTTCAAATCTCACTATTCACCCAGGGAGCACAAAGATGTATCGAGATCTCCAAGAAAACTTTTGGTGGGATAATATGAAAAAAGGAGATCGCTGAATATACATCAAAGTGATTGGTGTGCCCGCAAGTGAAGGCAGATAGGTAGAAGTCTAAGGGGATGATGCAACTGTTGCCCATACCAGAATGAAAATATGAGAACATCACCATGGACATTGTCACCAAACTTCCGAGGACATCCAAAGTCAACAATGAAATATGGGCTGTTGTGGATCATCTTACAAAGACTGCACACTTCATTTCTATTCGGGAGGATTTCTAATTGGATCAAATGGCACTGATATATATCTGAGAAGTGGTAAGGTTTCATGGAGTACCACTTTCTATTGTGTCTGAATGAGATCCTAGATTCACCTCTATGTTTAGGAAGAGTCTTTAAAATGCTCTGAATACAGAACTGAACTTCTGTACAACCTATCATCCTCAAACAGATGGCCATGCCAAGTACACTATCCACACAATTGAGGACATGTTGAGAGCATGCTCAATGGACATTAAAGGAGGATGGGATCAACATCTTCCTCTGGTTGAGTTCTCTTATAATAACAGTTTCCACTCAAGCATCCAAATAGAACCATATGAAGCCCTGTATGGGAA
The DNA here is from genome assembly GCA_963277665.1 of Viscum album. Classification (NCBI taxonomy): domain Eukaryota; kingdom Viridiplantae; phylum Streptophyta; class Magnoliopsida; order Santalales; family Viscaceae; genus Viscum; species Viscum album. Next base: position 1,584,361,247 of record OY728151.1, on the reverse strand, counting down.
AAGGTGCAAAACACTGGCATGTTGAGATGAAGTCGGTGAACGTAAGCTTCCTGGACCAGAAATGGGCGAAAATTGGTGGAGAAGGGGAAAACCATTCAGCAGCATATTAAGGCAGCCTAGAGTTGACAGAATAGTTATGTAGATAACTGTCGACGAGACCTTGAGTTTGAAGTTGGAGACATAGTGTTTCTATTCATATCTCTGTGTAAGAAGATCATGAGGTTTGGAAATAAAGGGAAATTAAGTCCAAGGAACATTGGCCCCTTCGAGATTCTTGATCGTGTTGGGGCTGTGGCATATCAAATAGAACTTCCACCTACCATGTTCAAAGTACATGATGTATTTCATGTATCCCTCTTAAGGATGTACATACGGGACCATTCACATGTACTCTCTTCTGACGTGGTATAGTTGGAGGATGATATTTCTTATGAAGAGCAACCAGGGAAGATCTTAGATGGTAGAGAAAATGTTCTACGAAATAATACAATGCCCCTCGTCACAGAGTTGTGGTGAAACCATAAGTTTGAATAAGTGACTTCTGAATCAGAGGAAATGATGAAGCAAAGTTACCCACATTTGTTTTAGTGTGGGAAAAATAAAATATCGAGGGAAAAATTTCTTAAGGGGGGAATATTGTAACGACCCAAACATTCATTAATGGAAATACCTCTTGATCTAATTAAATTTCTCTTTATGTTTATATAAAATTTCAACTTCGTTGATTTTATGTTAAGAAATTTGATCGTTGATAATATAGTTGTCGAACAGTGATCACATTATTAGTATAAATAAAGGGCTTTAAAAAATCCAATTTAATCAGACAATTGAAGTGATGGTCTCATCCAGAAGAATTGCTCCATACGAAGCCCATTTGTCAGAGCTCAGAAAATGAGGTGGCGTATTTGGGCTTCAATCTTGACCAAGCCCATGTTGAGCTTCATCATGTCAAGCTCTAACGGAACCGTCTACGAGAAAAGTGGAAGTTGATAGAAATTGTCACTCTAGAAATGTTATCCGAGATCCTACAAGAGTCTGTCACCATCGCACAACTTACCCATAGGTCTTATGCGGCAGTTTTAAGGGGTTATGTAACAAATCTCTAGTACTATGATCATGTATATTATTTTTTTATATAATAATCAATATACCTCCTTGTCATTTTTGATACATTTTAAAAAATTTTTAATGTACAAATAGTGTTTTTAGTTATTATTTAATTAAGAATTGAATTTTATTAAATTAAGGGATTTTTGAATTAAATAATATATAAATAAAATATAAATATTATTATTAAACTAATTTTTATTAAATATAAATGATCTTATAATTTTATGAATGCAATTATAATTTTTATTAATGTTTGAAAGTCATTTCTGTCAAAAACCGTGATTTTTCGATAAATGTCGGTTTTTATTTTAAAAGTAAAAATTAGAAAATTTAGAAAATTATTTACATACAATAAATGTTATTTCTGGAATCAGGACATCGAATTTATCCAACAGTGATTTTTTCATAATTTTCTAAGACAGTCAAATTTTTGTGTAAAAATTAAATATCTTTTAAATATATAATGTGTTTTATGACATCATAATGACCAAATAGTGATGTAATAAAATACTATAATCATTATGTTCGGACAATATATGTTTTACCATTAAAATAATGTGATTTTTTGTTTGTTTAACATAATTTTCAAAGCATTAATGGACCCCTCAAGACTTATTAAACACCTTGTCTTTTAAAATTTATTTCCATGGGATTGTGACTCACCTCCACATAAGCAACCCTATTATTTTAAGAATTTTGGACATTGGTATAATAAAATATTTTTTTCTTATTCACTTTTCCAAAAATCATGGGAAAAAACAATGGTGTTGTTTGTGTTTTGGATTAATTTAATCTAAGGGGACCCAAACCTAAATAATAATGAATTCCCTCACCTTTCCTATATAAACCCACCCAAAATCCCACTTCCTCCTCACTAAAAGCCTTTAGAGATAGTACAACCTCTTCTCTACTCTATCTATAATCTTCCCAAGGTGACCCAAGCTCCCAAGAAGCCTCTCTCAAGCCTCTCTCAAGCCTTTGGAAGCACACTACCAAGTAAGGGTTTTTTCTTCCTTTCTCATTTATTGTCCAATTTTCATTAAGTTGTTTTTCCTTTTAATTTTAATTATGAATGTTGCGGTATGATTTATAACCTCCCACATACTTCACTCATTATGTTTTAATGATGGGATACCCCTTTATCTATCATTAAAGTCCTCCCATGTACACCTGTTACCATGCCGAAATTCCGAAAGGAACTTCTCACTCCTCTTTTACATTCAAGCAATATTTCTGTATCGTGAATCTAAGTTCCATTAAAATTGTTGGGACATGTATCTCTATGACCTCCATATTTTCCATTACATTTTAATATAATGATCATACCCTTTATCTCTTGTCAACTATTTTTATGAATTCTTATGTCACATTGTTACGCTGCCGAAATCGCACAGAATTTCTAAGCAAATGTCATTGTGTAGTGAATACCATGTCCATTTCTCAATCAAGGGTATTAACCATTATGCACATTTACATATTTATTATAAGGTTTAATTTATTAATTCAAAATTCCTTTATTGTGGAATAAATGATTAAGTTTTATGAATCCATGTTTTATGATCCATATGGCACACTTATGCATGAAATGAAATGTTTAAGAATGGTGCTCCATTATAGTGCTCCAATGCATTGGGTAATGTATAGTATCATGATACATCATGTGCAATGAGTGTTGAATCATGCTAATTCAAGTGAAACGAGGGTTTTACTCGTGATTCATGTTCAATGAGGGTTTACTCATGCTCCATGCGCAATGAGCCTTGGCTTATGAATATTCCATGTTAAGTGTTGTTGCCACATTTCCATGTTATGATTATCATGATTTATCAAGCCTTTATGTTCAATTTTATCTTGTGCACTATTTATATGCCTAATGTATGACCTGTATTGTACTTCTCATGTTATTCCATGTGTATTCCCTTACTGGGCTTTATAGCTCACCCTTTTTTTATGCATGTCCTCAGGTTATCCCATGCAATGCTAAGTACGAGGGAATGTAGGGGTAATGTAAAGTATGTTTTCAATAAAGATGTTGTATTTAATGTTTTAACTTTTTATGTAATGATCCTAAGCCCCAAAGACACAAAACCTTTCGATATTCTTTTTTGTATCAAGTGATGTTTTATGTAATAAATCATGTTTTAGTTTGTAATAAAAGCAGGGTTGTCATAAAACCTCTACACTCACATCAAAAAATAAATTAAAAACATTCAAGGACAATAGGTAGGATAAGGGACCATGGGGGACATCAAATTTTTTTAGAACATTTATTAATTTATTTGGATCTCCATTTTAAGAAGTTTTTTATTTTGGATAACCAATTATGGGAGATTAAGAGAGACATACCATTTCTAATGACATGATCTTAAACAAATCTCTAGAATAATTGGATTTGATACTAATTGAAATAATAATTTTGGTTGCTACTTCATTTTTCTCTCCAAAAAGGGAACCATTTCTCGTTATCTTCATAATGGTTAATCTCATCAAAAATGGACTTCAATAAATGATAGTATGGATACTACTCCATAATGGGTATTTAAATTGTGACAATTCATATTGGACACGTTTCACAACTTCACCAAGGATGATCATCGATAATAATTTTTCTTCAGAATACTACAAGATAAGATCAAACCAATATGGAATGTTCTTTAACCTATATACTTATAATAGTACATCACATTATTCAACATCATAATGGATGATCCTCGATAATATTAGTTTTTAAATTTCAATTGATGAACCATTCAAGGATGTTAATTTCTACATCTTAGATTTTGGGAATTGACAACACTTACTACTTCTCTAGTTCTCCCCCTTAGAACATTCTTCACCTTCCAATAATTGCATTATAACAACAAATAAATACTAAAATATTAATAGACTTAGGATGATCCTCCCTACTTCATTAATATGAACACAACGTATGAGAGGATCTTCTCAACCAAGCTACTCCATTTTCACTTTCCTTCATGCTTATACATCTGAACATCTGTTCAGATTTATGTTGAGGCAGCCTAGATCTCATCACATCCTCTTAAGATTCATTTAAATATGTTATATTCTTAAAATACTTCATGTATGAAACAATATTACACAACATTAGGATTTATTCCTGTTTTGGTAGTAATTTTAAACAACTTTTTTAGTGTGACTCAATTTCTTCCATCTCTATCTCGTAACTTCTTTAACATAAGTTTTTAATTTTCTTCATAAAACCTCATGAATTTTTTCCTCAAAATGTGAAAACATTTATTTCCCTTTTTCAATAGCTTTATAATTTTAATATTCTATTTCTCTAACTATTTTCAAATCTTCAAGATAGATAACTAACAATTTATTAGGAATTGTGGGTGATAGTTTGGATCTTTTGCATGGGTTCTTCTCAGTGTCATACCTCTTAGTAGTTGCTTCTAATATCCCATATCCATTTTTATATTAATCATTTTATGTATATTGTTTGATTTAAAATTCTAGTCATGCATTTTTATATTTTTAAAATAATATTAGAAGCTTCGATATTGTGTACACTTCTCACTGTTTATGTAACAACAGTTGAAGCTTTTTCCTCCTCCCTTCTTTCTCTCTCTCTCTGCCTCCTCACAAAAAAACCATGTATAATTTTCCTAACTAGTTTTTATCAAATTTAAATGAATGTATTCACATGTTTTCATATGAAAACACTAATAGTATGAAGTCCTATTCTTACTAATCCATGTTTGAACTTAGGTTCACATCTTGTTCTCTTTTCACAAACAAAATGTGTAGGTTTGTTTTTATCTATTTGGTGTGTATAAAATGGATAAAGATTCTCTTCATGTAAATGTTTATATGTGGAACAACATCACAAAACACAAAGTCAGTAACCAAATGAGGAACTGTGGCTCGAGTAGTAAGCTTCGTTGAACTGTTTCTTCTTCACGAAAGATATTAAGGGAGTTTACATCCCAGTTTTATGTTCATGGTATTTCTTCACCGTGAAAGCATAATTCTTCGTAGATCCAACCTCATTAGTGAAGTATGATGAGGGTGTAAACACATTTCACATGTCGTAGGATTATTCTCCTCTATGAATCCATATTGGTATGTGGAACTCCCTTATTCATGAGGCGTTAATGGGTCGTAGAACTCTTGGCCTCCTCCTACAAAAGTGTTCTTAAGAGAGGATCTATTATTCTAGAAAAAGAGTGTCTAGAAATGATATATGTAACAAAAACACCTCTCAGTCAAGGGTCCTCTCCTTTTATAGAAATGGATCAAATAATTGCACCACATTAAATCCTCTATCTATATTCTGTGTGAATCATATATCTAAATCCACGAACGACTCGTCTTTTAATTCTTAAAACCCACATAATGTTACACCAAATTTCATGGAATTATTACTTCATTATCATCCTACTTACTAGTGGTGTTCATATCCCATTCTTGCATTCATAAATACATGAAAATCATATTTCTAAACACACAGGGTTCATCTATGGGACTCAACTTCTTGAATGGCCCTCCTCCAACTACGTTTACAGTTCGGCTGAAGCTTATGTCTAAAATTTCTTCCTATGAATCATGAAAATCATGTTTTGTGGTATTTATATCATATTTTTACCATTATTTAGACCTCATAATGATCATGGTGGAATCTTCATTGATCATGGAGGATTTTCTTGACGTCTCTAGTGAGACATTGGTGTCGTCGAGGGAATCCAGGAGGAAAATAATGGCATTTGTTTATAAATGTCCATATAATTTTGAATGAAAATGTTGTGGGATATCAGATGACATGGATTTAAATTATTGGGGCATAAGTTGTGATGGGAATACATGATTGATTAATTATGTTAATTTTTGAATAGTAAGTAAAAAACTCATCCCACGTCAAAACCTCTCCTGGTTTCTAGAAAACTATATAAATAAAGTGCTATTGTAGAGACCCGAAGCTTGACGTACATGGAAAATACATTACATTTGTGGAATACTTAATACATAACAAAAATCAAAACTCAAGGACCATAATAGTTTAGTGTCTTTGGAAACTCAGAACGTAATCTTCTATTCTTGGTGAAAGATCTTCAACATCTCCCATAAAGTTCTTCCCCTTTTTTCTTAACTAAAAACTTTCTTTAAATCCTGGGGAAAAGAAAAAATATAAAGGGTGATCTCAAATTCATAGTATGGGTAAGCATAGAGAACATGAAATAATCCATAAACATTTGAATGCAAAAACATGAACATAAAATCTAAACATCAAAATCTTGAGCAAATACATGAATCTTGGAAGTACGTAAGGCATATATCATAATGGAACATCAATCATGATATAATATCATGGGAATAAAACATGTAATTTTGGCAACCATTAGTCACATGATATGATTTCCATAGTAGCCAAGGCATTGCTGCCAAGACCATCTTAGTGGACAATGTCCCTTTCTGAATCGAGTTCACTCCTCGTTCCAGTCCTGTATTACTGAACCGGTTTAACTTGCCCTTCCATCCATGTCTATCTCATGAGATATAAATCTTTACCCAATTAATTTTATGGAGATATAGGTCCCACCCATCTCATAGTGAAATTATTCTTACTTGTGAAACAAAATAAACATAAAACATTCATCATAACACAAAGAATAAAATGGATTTCATAAACATCATATCATCATCACATAATCCATATAAAACAAATGGATATTTAATAATAAGAAAAGTGAAAGAATTTAAATCATAGATAAATTATACTTGAAACATACACATATAAAATAATTTCATCTTAGATGGAAAATGGTTTTGATAAAACACTTGAAATGAATTCTTGAGGAAAATATCCTTTCTTCTTCAAAATCAATATCATTTCAGAAAAAATCATGCAATTTTAAAATAAAAGGATTTTGTTGAAAATAGTCATGAAATATTTTGGTGGAATATTCATGAAAATAATGCTTTTTAAAACCATAAAAATCCGTTCGTTCTATATAAGTTAAGAAAAACATTCTTCACGTACTTTTGCTGGAAAAGTCAAAAAGTATCTTGTAACATAATCAACAGAAAGATTCCTTACACTCCATGTAGTAAAATTCAAAATGGGTAAAAAGGACATTAAACATACATAATAATACTTTGAGAAAACATGTACATGGATGATAACAATAACTCTATTAAATTCTTATGAATAAACAATCTCATATAAGAATGCGATTTGCAAAATTATCCCTTAGCTTATGTCTGATATGCTTCGTATGTTTTCAAACCTCCTGTATAATGATTTAAATTATGTCATTGACTTATTACAGAAAAATATTCATTGTTATGATATCATATATGGTTCACTTATGACATTATATTACCCATTCTATTGTAAATTAATGTTAAAGTAGCATTTTGCGTAAAATCATCTTATTTATCGTACGTGTTTCGACTTGTTTTTATTGATGTTATTATTACATATATCGTGATTTACTTACTTCCAAAATGTAAATAATGATTTATATATCATATAAATTCATTATATAACCAGAATATACAAGAAATTATAATAGTACATAACATATGGAGGTAAGAAATGAAACACACCGTTCATTGAGACGGTAAGCCGTACGTACGCATGAACGCTACTTTCAATTATATTTCTTATTTTAATGGAATTAAAACATAATGATACACAGTAATATTATAATTACATTATAATATCATATATAATATCATTAACCACATCCTTTATACATCCCACATATGGTATTAACGAATCACCTCACTTTGAGTGGGTGGTAGTCCGCACTTCCTCAAATGAGATTATCGTATTTACCGACTATGGAAACTGTAAAGGCTTGATATAATTGGGAAGTAAAGAAGAATAAGGAAATAATAAACATAAAATATATTATATATAAATACAGTGCCATCATTATGGCCACCATGAGAGGCGGTAGGAGAAAATTGAACAATAATCGTTTCGTGAGGCGTTAGTTTGCTATCACAGAAACATTATGTTCTTCATCCATTAGATGGAGGTTTGTGTATGTGTAGTTCTAATACTTCTCATAAAAACATCCTAGTATATTTAGGATATTTTTTTTGTTACAAAATAAAGGATTAAAAGGAGTTTAGGGGTTGGAGTAGTACAATAAAAGAAAACAACTTAAGAGAAATTGTTACCTTCAATATTGGTAACTTCTTTTCGTCTGAACCAAAAGGACTTCTTGGAGATTCTTCTGCCTAATGTAAGGTTTCAAGGGTGAGTATAAGTATTTAGGGAGCTTATTTGGTCAGATTTTAGACTAGCCAAAAGGATTGAGAGGTGTGAGGAATTGCATTGAAGTGGTCTTCTTTTATAAGGGAGAGGAGAGGCTCTTTAGGAAAGTGTGAAAATATTATTTTATTATAAACTTATCTTTGGTTTAAAGAGGGCCAAAACACATTAATGTCGAAAATATGATTCCTAATATTCGAAATAAAATCATCCATTTGAAATTGGACAGGTTTTGGATGATATTTTTATCATTATAATCTTATTTAATTAAATCATTTATTAATGAGGTAAACACTACATCATTAGTGTGGCATAAATTATTTAATTCATTTGATGTATACAAATTATGAAAAAAAATACCATGATGTAGGGAATCTTTTTAGCTTTTCAAAAAATATTTATAGTTGAAAATATAACTTATATAACCCATTATAAAAATTAATTACTAAATTTGTTTTGTTAAAGTCAAATTTGACTTTACATTAAATTAATTAATCCAAATTGTCATTTTCACTACCAAGTGGCTCATTGGGGTCCCAAAATCGGCCCAAAGACTCCCATGGCGGTTCAATACTCATCAAATAAGATTATGACATGATTCAAGGTAATTTTAAATTATTATAATATTCTTTTAACCTTGAATTACCCTATTTACCTTTAACCACATCAAAAAAAAATTACCGTAGTTACTATTCATAATGCCCAAAAATAAATAGTAGCTTATTAACATAATTTGGACCCAATGAATACAAATATGGAATCCAATTTTCCAATTTCAATACACAAAATTTGCAGAAATTAAATTAAAATTTATCACATTATCCAAAGAAAACGAGTTTTTGTTTAAAACATTGCAAAAGATTGAATTGATTTAACCTACGAATTCAAGGTAAAATCAATGATAATGACTTACATTACATTAAATGGTAAAAATATATTCTATTTATACTTTAAAACCATTCAATATTATAATTTAACCACATAAAGTATTATGATGAAAAAATTGGTTTTTAATTAAAATATAGTGTGTTTTTACTATTCATTAAAATATGAAAGTTATTAGAAAAATATCAAAATGTTATCCAATGTAAATTTTTATATCCTGATTCAAAAGAATAATGTTATTTTGTCAAATTGAACTTATAAACATGTCAAAAAATATATTTAAATTGGGTGTGCCATCAAAAGGTGACAAAACTGCATTTTTTTAAAAATACTTATTTTACCCAAAAAATTTATTTTGTTCTTATACCATGTTCTAGAAAATGTGTAAGATGAATAATAATGTTATAAAATTCAAAATTTAGTTAATACTATTCATAACGGATAGTTCATAATAATATTATTATAATATATAGTTATTTAGTAAAACCCGGTATTGCGTACAACACACGCTATCGAGGAAGGTCGCGATTGCATGTAATGAAAGCCAAGCTAGGGTTGCGTGTAGTGAAAGACATAATTGTTGTTGAGTATAACAAAATCCAACCATATTTCATTTTTACATTGAATATATAAATATATATACACTCAATGTTGCGTAGAATAACTTCTATCAAATGAACATGAAATTGTGTGTAACACGGTCCAAGAATTGTGATGCATATACTGTAAGTTAATACGGTGTTTCATATAGCACAAGATAATCTTGATGTAGCATAAAACACATGACGTCAAATAAATTAAAAAGAATACTTATCATAAAATCTCATGGTGTTACATTTTACCCCCCTTAAAATGAATTTCGCCCTCAAAATTCGTCGGGGTTATAAATAGTTTGTTACTTGAGAATTTCATTCATAGAAACCCACATCATAAAAAAAAGGAATACTAAAACAAAATTTTAAAAAGTGAAGTATGAAACATAATGGTAACCCAAATTAACCCATCACTAGTTTTCCATATAGGAGATCATAGGTGAAAATATGGATATGGAGGAGAAATATAACCATCAAGTTCTGATGGGGACTGGTAGAGAACATGGCTATAAAAAAGCCATCAATCACAAAGCCATAAATTTGTGATGATCTAAGGTACCATCTGATTCATCTAATATAAGAGAACTAGGACACCATTTTTGGTTTTCAAGATCATTTCCCTAAATTTGATGAATTAAAAGAAATACATACATGATTTTGGTACAATCTCACTGTTGTTCGTGAATTGAACAATTCCCACTTCATATCTTAAAGAAATGAAGTTGAATTTGTTATTCGTGAAGCATTAGCATATCATGTGATAGAATGATGGGTCATTCCGTATGTTTCAAACAAAAGATTAGCAAAAGTTATAAGTCCATCTTATGGTGAGATTAATCGTTTATGGTTCCAAAAATGGACTTATACATTATTTATCATACCTATTAATAAAATAAAACTATTTTCCACTAACCAGGGACTTCCTATAGTCCAGTGGTAGGCGATAAAGGCCAGTCGCACTTCGGTTGTGGGTGCGATTCCCATAGCCTTGTCTGACGCGATGGGTTGTCTCCCATCCTGCAGTTTGTCCTTTTTCTAAAATTACATTACTATAATATCCCATTAATAATATCTAAAAAAGTTCTATCCTTAAAAAATACTAACTTATGTCCAATATAATCCATTTCAATCATAGGGCTTATCTAAAATACTTCGGTCCAAGCTCATAGTATAAAGAAAATGATTACTTGAAATGTCACACAACAATCATGTGAATGCCATCATTTATCCCTGATATATCATAAGATATATCTTTTTGGTCAAATTACAAACATGTGAATACCTTAATCATGTATTCTCTTGAACAATGAATACCCATTGAACCTTAGGGAAAAGATGAATGCAGTTAAAAGTTAACACTTTCCACATACCAAAATCCTCAAAATTCTATATACTCAAACCATGATATCACTTAGTCTTTATATCAATAATGAGCTCATGAATATTGTCAAACATTTCATTTTCTCCTTATCCCTTCATTATGCGCATATCATCATCTTCCCAAAAATATCTCAATCACTTTCCATGGTTACCGATGCCATATTCTTATGGAAAACCAAAATGGACCAATATATAGGTATTCCAATATACCATAAAAGTACTTCAACAACATAATTTTTGAATACAAATACACAAACACTTCAAACCATCCTCTTCAATGATTGTCAAGGAATATGTTCTTCCTTGATTTAGATGTAACCTCTTAGTTCAGGGCATTGAGTTGGGTAATTCCCATGTTCTCCACAGATAAGACATTGAACTCCATAATAGTCTATCACTCTATGACCCTTCTCTCCACACAGATAACATATGTCCCTCCATTTGAGGTATTCCTCAAGGTTCTTCTTCCCTTCTTTACAAATCTCAATCTTACTTTATTTATGCTCCCCACTATGCGAACATGCATAAAATTCCATCTTCCTCTTACTTGATGACTTAGGAATACCAATAAATTTTACCTTGTTAATCATATATCGCGATGACTGATTCGGTATAATCAAAATATCATTCTATCTAGGAATTAAGAAATTTCTTTTCTCATATTCACCAATTTTTCCATTGGATACAATGTTAACTGAATTCATTCTGGTTCCATCCATTGAGTAAAACATAAAAATAATTCTGTGAGAGGCAAAAATCATGCTAGGAAAAGCAACATAGTAAAGGGGGGGGTACCCTCAATATCTTACATCTTCGGTTAAATTCTATGATCATTACCATACTTCTAGGACTATAACCTATAATTATAAATAACCTCAGGGACATCCCTATAAATACCTTAGAAATATCTCTAGGGATCTCACTAAAGTTATTGCATCGTAGTTTCCAAAGGATAACTAATCCTTTCCTCTGATACCAACTGTAGAGAACCGAAGCTTGACGTACATGGAAAATACCTTACTTTTGCGGAATACTTAATACATAACAAAAATCAAAACTGATGGACCGTAATAGTTTAGTGTCTTTTGAAACTGAAAACGTAATCTTCTAATCTTGGTGAAAGATCTTCAACATCTCCCATAAAGAACTTCCCCTTTTTTTCTTAAATTAAAACATTCGTTAAATCCTGTGGAAAAGAAAACATATAATGGGTGATCTCAAATTCTCTGTAAGGGTAAGCATAGATAACATAAAAATAATCCATAAACATTTGAATGAAAAAACATGAACATAAAATCTACACATCAATATATTGAGTAAAGACCTGAATATTGGAAGTACGTAAGTCATATATCATAAGGGAACATCAATCATGAAAAAATAGCATAAAAATAAAACATGTAACTGTGGAAACAATTAATCACATGATATGATTTCCATTGTAGCCAAGGCATTACTGCCAAGACCATCTTAGTGGACAAAGTCCCTTTCTGAATCGAGTTCACTCCTCGTTCCAGTCCTGTATTACTGAACCGGTTTATCATACCGTTCCAGCCATGTCTATCTCATGAGATATAAATCTTTACCCAATGCATTGGAGGGAGATATAGTTCCCACCCATCTCATAGTAAAATCATTCTTACATATTCCACAAAATAAACTTAAAACATTCATCATTACCCAAAGAATAAAATGGGTTTCAGAAACATCATATCATCATCACATAAACCATATAAAACAAATGGATATTTCATCATAAGAAAAGTGAAAGCATGTAAATCATAAATACATTATACTTGAAACGTACACATATGAAATAATTTCTTCTCATATGGAAAATGGTTTTGATAAAACACTTGAAATGAATTCTTAAGGAAAATATACTTTCTTATTAAAAATCAATTTCTTTTCACAAAACATCATGCAATATTAAAAGATAAGGATTTTGTTGAAAATATTCATGAAATATTTTGGAGGAATATTCCTGAAAATAAGTCTTTTTAAAACCATAAAAATCCATTCGTGTTGTATAAGTTAAGAAAAACATTCTTCTCATACTTTTGCTGGAAAAGTCAAAAACTAACTCGTAACATAAACAGAACAAAGATTCCTTATATACCATGTAGTAAAATTCAAAATGTGTAAAAAGGACATTAAACATACATAAAAATACTTTTAGAAAACATGGACATGGATGATAACAATAACCCCAGTAAATTCTTATGAATAAACAATCTCAGATAAGAACGAGATTTGCAAAATTATCCATTACCTTTTGTCCGATATGCTTCGTATGTATCCAAACCTCTTGTATAATGATTTAAATAATTTCATTGACTTATTAAAGAATCATATTAATTAATATTATATCATATATGGTTCTCTTATGACTTTATATTATCCATTATTTTGTAAAATAATGTTAACGTAGCATTTTGGGTAAAATCATCTTATTTATCGTACGTGTTTGGAATAGTTGTTCTTGATGTTATTATTATTTATATCATGATTTACATACTTCCAAATTGTAAATCATGATTAATATATCATATAAAATCATTATATATTCAGAATATACAAGCATTTATAATAGTACATAACATATGGAGGTAAGAAATGAAACACACTGTTCATGGAGACGGTAAGCCGTATGTACGAATGAATGCTAATTTATTTCTATTTATTATTTTAATGGAATTATACATAATTATACATAGTAATATTATAATTCCAGTATAATATCATATATAATATATTTAACCACATCCTTTATACATCCCACATAAGGTATTAACGAATCACATCACTTTGAGGGGGCAATAGTCTGCACTTCCTCAAATGAGATTATCGTATTTACCGACTTTGGAAATCGTAAAGGAATGATATAATTGGAAAGTAAAGAAGCATAATGAATTCATAAAAATAATATATATTATATATAAATACAGTGCCATCATAATGGCCACCATGAGAGGTGGTAGGAGAAAATCGAACAATCATCGTTTCGTGAGGCGTTAGTTTTCCATAACAGAAACATTATGTTCTTCATCCATTAGATGGAGGTGTGTGTAAGTGTAGTTAGAATCCTTCTCATAAAAAAATCATAGTATATTTTGGATATTGTTGTTGTTACAAAAGAAATGATTAAAAAGAGTTTAGGGGTTGGAGAAGTAGAATAAAAGAAAACAACTTAAGAGAAACAGTTACCTTTAATTTTGGTAACTTCCTTTGGTTTGAACTAAAAGGACTTCTTGGAGAGTCTTCCGCCTAATGTAATGCTTCAATGTGGAGGAGAGGTATGTAGGGAGATTAGTTTGATAGAGTTTGGACGAGGAAAAGTGCTTGATAGGTGTGAGGAATTGCATAGAAGTGGTCTCCTTTTATAAGGGACAGGAGGGGCTCTTTAGAAAAGTGTGAAAACATTATTTTATTATAAACTTATCTTCGGTTTCAAGAGGTCCAAAACGAATTAATGTCGAAGATAAGATGACTCATATTCGAAATAAAATCATCTAATTGGAATTGGACAGGTTTTGGATAATATTTTAATCATTATAATCTTATTTATTAAAATCATTTATTAATGAGGTAAACACTAAATCATTATTGTGTCATAAATAAATTAATTCATTTGATGTCTAAATTTTTTGAAAAAAATACCATGATGTAGGGAATATTTTTATCTTTTCAAAAAATATTTATAGTCGAAAATATAACTTATATAACCCCTTATAAAAATTAATTACTAAAAGATTTTTGTTAAAGTCAATTTTGTATTTTCTTTAAATTAATTAATCCAAATTGTCATTTTCACTACCAAGTGGCTCATTGGGGTCCCGAAATCATCCCAAGGATTCCCATGGTCGGCCACTACTCATAAAATAATGTTAAGACAAGTGTAAAGGTAATTTTTAATTATTATAAAATTCATTTAACTTTGAATTACCCTATTTCCCTTTAACCGCAGTAAATAAAAATTATCGTAGTTACTATTCATAATTCCCAAAAATAAAAATTAGCCTATTAACATAATTTGGACCCACTGATTCCAAATATGGAATCTATTTTTCCAAATTCAATACAAAAAAGTTTCAGAAATTAAATTAAATTTAATCTCGTTGTTGAAAGAAAACGGGTTTTTGTTTAAAACATTGCAAAAGACTGAATTGATTCAACCTGCGAATTCAAGGTAAAATCAATGCTAATGACATACATTATATTAAATGGTAAAAATATATTCTATTTATACTTTAAACCCATTAAATATTATAATTTTACCACATAAATTATTACGATTAAAAAAGTTGTTTTTAATTAAAATATAGCGTGTTTTTACTATTCATTAAAATATGAAAGTTATCAGAAATATATCAAAACTTTTTCCAATGTAAATTTTTATATCCTGATTCAAAAGAAGAATTTTATTTTGTCAAATTGAAGTTATAAACATTTCAAAAACTAGATTTAATGTGTGTGTGCCATCCAAATGCAGCTAAACTGTATTTTTTTAAAAATACTTATTTTACCCGAAAATTTTATTTTGTTCTTATACCATGTTATAGAAAATGTGTAAGATGAATAATAATGTTATAAAATTCAAAATTTAGTAAATACTATTCATAACGGCTAGTTCATAATAATATTATAATAATATATATTTTTTTAGTAAAACCCGGTATTGCGTACAACACACGCTATCGAAGAAGGTCGTGATTGCGTGTAATGCAAGCCAAGATAGGGTTGAGTGTAGTGAAAGACATCATTTTTGTTGCGTATAAAAAAATCCAAACATTTTTCATTTATAAATTGAATATATATATATATACACTCAATTATGTGTAGAATAACTTCTATCAAATGATCTTGAAATTGTGTGTAACACGATCCAAGAATTGGGTTGCGTATACTGCAAGCTAATACAGTGTTCCTTATAGAACAAGATAATCTTGGTGTAGCATAAAACAGATGACATCAAATAAATTAAAATCAATAATTATCATAAAATCTCGGGGTGTTACAGTTATGGGGAGTGGATCTGTATTATTCGCACCCACTCCCTATACCGCCCAATACTAGTTCTATGGGCACACTCTGCACCCAATTATTTGTAGGATATTATACCACATCATTCCTGCCTCCAAGGGTACCATGGCCTACACACAGCACTAAATGCTTCTTGTTTTCATTCTTATCTAGCCTTTATTTGGATCCTTGACCCTATATCCCACATATGCTCTTCGTTGAGGTTGGATGGTGAGCTCAGGCCATACATTTTAAATAAACCCCAAATAAATATATAGTTAAAAACCATGTTTATAATGGAATTAAATATGAAATTCATGGATACCTCCATACATAGGACTGCAATACACAATTCTCTAATACCTTCACAATTTCTATTAAAATATAATTCTATATGACCATTTCTTAATCTTTAACAATTCATGCACTAATTATATGAAATGATACTCCTTCTTGGATACTAAATGCTCGATGTTTCTCAAGTTATGTCTTGTATTGTTAACATGAAACATTAAAATACTACATGACCTTCAATTCATCTGCTCCTATACCTTTTGGAATATAAATTCCAAATAAAATCAAATCATTCTTCTTATTTTTTCTAAAAAATGTGTCACTTATGACACGTGTATTTTTAACATAGGATCAATTCATCAATTTTAAATTTTAAAAATATTAGATAATTTCTCATGTGTGACGTCCAATGATATGAATCCATGAAAATTATTCAATCCCTTCACAATTTATCTTGAAATATAAATCCATATAACTATTTCTTCACCTTCAACTCATCATGAACTAATTATATGGAATGGTTATCCTTCATGAAAACTACAATATCAATGTTCCTAAACATAATAATTACACAGTTCTCATGAAACAGTAAAATTATAAATGTCCATTAATTACCCTTCTTCTGTACTTGATAGAATATAAATTCAAAAGAACATCAGGTCATCCTTCTTATTTTTTGTAAACAATGCTTCACTTATGAAACATGTATTTTGAAAATAGTATCAGTTCACCATTCATAAAAGTTATAAAATGGATAATTTCACTAGCGTGACATCTAATTCAATGAATCCATAAATATTATACAATCCCTTCACAATTTCTCTTCAAATATAAATTTATCTAACCTTTTCTGTATCATTAACCCTTCATGAATGAATTATGTGGAGTATTTACCGTTTATGAAAACTAAAATCTCAATGTTCTTAAATTTAAAACTTGCATGGTTCTCATGAGACCTTAAAATTATACATGAACTTCAATTCCTCTTATTTTATAGTTTTATAATGTAAATTCCAAAAAATGTCAAATAAACCTTATTATTTTTAGTAAAAATTATTTCTCTTATTACACATGTATTTTGATCATAGGGTCAGTTCATGAATCTTCTGAGTTAACAACATAAAGAATTAATCATGTGTGACATAAATTCTATGAATCCATAACAACTATTAAATCCCTTCACAATTTCCATTAAAATATAAATAAATCTAACCATTAAATAATCATTAACCTTTCACGCACTAATTATATAGTGGGGTTCTATATCAATTTAAAACACATGGTTTCAATTATTAAACCCTTGATTTATTTATTTTATGTATGTAAAGTTCGTGGGTTATGTTTTGGTGGTTTTGGAATGATTTTGGTGTGTTTCTATGGATTTTATATAGGATCATGGTTGGATCATAGTTATTGAAAACCATTCTGATCCAACATGAAACCATGAAAAATGATACAGGGGGATCTAGAATGGAGCATCGTTAAGCCACACAATTTGGTCAA
The DNA here is from genome assembly GCA_963277665.1 of Viscum album. NCBI lineage: Eukaryota > Viridiplantae > Streptophyta > Magnoliopsida > Santalales > Viscaceae > Viscum > Viscum album. Next base: position 1,584,343,214 of record OY728151.1, on the reverse strand, counting down.
ACCCTGCGTCCGCCTAAGAGTAACCATGAATAGTGGGATAAAGATATGTTTCATGGTTTGTTCATGGTTTTTAAAAATTGATATTTGATCATAAGAAAAGTGAAAGCATGTAAATTATAGTGACATTATACTTGAAACATACACATATGAAATAATTTCATCTTAGATGGAAAATGGTTTTGATAAAACACTTGAAATGAATTCTTGAGGAAAATATCCTTTCTTCTTCAAAATCAATTTCTATTCACAAAACATCATGCAATTTTAAATAGAGATTGATCTTTTTTGAAAATAGTCATGAAATATTTTGGAGGAACCTTCCTGAAAATAAGGCTTTTTAAAACCGTAAAAATCCGTTCGTGCTGTATAAGTTAAGAAAAACATTCTTCTCGTAATTTTGCTGGAAAAGTCAAAAAGTACCTCGTAACATAAACAAAATAAAGATTCCTTACATACTATGTAGTAAAATTAAAAATGGGTAAAAAGGACATTAAACATACATAAAAACACTTTTAGAAAACATGGACATGGATTATAACAATAACTCCAGTTGATTCTTACGAATAAACAATCTCTGATAAGAACGAGATTTGCAAAATTATCCCTTACCATTTGTCCGATATGATTCGTATGTATCCGAACCTCCTGTATAATGATTTAAATAATTTAATTGAATTATTAAAGAATTATATTCATTTTTATGATATGATATATGGTTCACTTATGACTTTATATTACCCATTCATTTGTAAATTAATGTTAAAGTAGCGTTTTGGGAAATATCATCTTTGTAACGCCCCGACCCCAGCTACCCAGAGTCGGTGCATTATTACATAACATTGGCATGATCACAAGAAAGATCAAATCCCGAAATACCGATTAGTTTAGTAGCCTTGGAAACACTAGATATATTCATAAGTTTTACATTACATCATAAAATGAAAAACTACTACAACAACATAATGTTTCCAACGTCCACACTATAAACCCCTCATAATATCCCTGCAAGTCAATCATAATTTACTTCTTCACTACCTGGGAAAAATAAAACATAGAAAAGGGGTGAGCTCAAATGCCCAGTAAGGATAACAATATAGCGGAACATTCAAAATAAGCATAAACATTTAAGGCAATGAATTACTAAAACAAAAGCCTTTTAAAATTGAACTTCAACATAGTATGGCAAAAGTAAAATGAAATAATTCCATCTACTTGTTCACATGGATATTCTACTAATCGAATAATCACATGCAATATCAATAACCACTTTCATAATGTTGGAATGCATAATGCCAGACTATCATAACCACATAGCCAAGGCCTCGTGCCAAGACTACAAATAAGATTTTGTCAAGGCCTTGTGCCAAGACACTAGTTTGTCTCATGAGACCTACCGATGCATCGAGGAGCTATAGCGGGCTCCACCCGTCACTTATTAAGTCCAATGCATTCCCATATGAAAAGGTTTAAACATAACATAAACATTCGTATTAAAACTAGCATACGAAATGTCAATACTTTCACAATAAACTATGAATGGTATAAAAATAGCACATCCACAGTCAAACATATCACAAAACCTTCAATACAATATAGAAGTTTTGTATCATAATAAATCAACTTCAAATAATCTTAAAATCCATCAAAGGATGTTGACATAGATGAAATCAAAATTCTTTTTAAAGAAATATCTCCTTTTATTTTGAAATCATTTAAGATCCATATAAAATAAAACATTTTCTTTGAAAATATTCTTATAAGCTTGTAAGGAAAGCTTTGAAGATTTTATAACGGCGTAAAATAACCGCACCCGCCGTATAAGTTAAAAAAAACATTCTTACCTCAATTCTGTCGAAAAGGTTAAAAAGGACCTTGTTTTGAAGACGACGGAAAGATTCCTTTATAAACCTCTTATAAAAAGTCAAAAAAAGGGTATAAATGACTTTAACCCATATTCTTGTAAATAGTAAAAATGTTTTGAAATACATTTTTAAGAAACATGGATGTGGATGATAAAGAGATCCCAGTAGATTATTACATATAAACAACCTCGGATAATGAAGAGATTGTGAAATAACCCTTACCTTGTACTTTTCCTTGGTTGGGGTAGGTTAACCTCCTGTATAATGGTGAAATAGTTGTTATTAAATTATACAAGAATCATATATATTAATATGATATCATATATGATCTTTTAACATTGATTTGTTAATAATATCTTAGAATTATCGTCGTTTCGGGAGTTAACTTACTCATTTTCTTTTATATGTTTTGTTACATAAGCCATGGTTGTTGTATCTTATTCATATCCAGAATGATATACAGTCCTTAAACATCATTTTTAAATCATCAAATGATAATTATACTTGAATGGATACGATGGAGAATGAATCTCATCGCGTTCGTGGAGACGGTAGTCCGTACGTACGCACGAGCGACAATATCATTCTTTTGATATTAAAATAATATATAAATGGATGGTATATCATATATACAGAATCATTAACATGTTATATTTATTATTTACATGAGTTACACATCATTATTATACTCATCCAAAGAATATTATATTGAATAACAATTACACCACGACGTGGAGACGGTAAGCCGTACGTACGCACGTATGGTGACATGTTATTCAAAGGGTGGATAGAATACTGAATATGATTGTACCATATTTATAATAACATCACAGTATATGTGAGATACTGGAGTTATTATTTCAGAATGGTAAGAACAAAGGAAGAAGAAGTGGAAGAAGAAATGAACTTAGAAAAGGGTGGTGAAATCATTACCTCTTCTTCGGGTTCTTCCTTTTGATTTGATCAAAAGGGCTCCTTAGGTTGGCTTTCTGATCAAACTAAGGCCTCTAGGTTGTAGTGAGGGATGTTGGGAGAGTATTTGGGCGGAGTTTGGCCGAACCAAAAGGCTTTGAAGGTGTGAAGAAATGAGAAGGAGGAGTGCCCTTTTATAAGAGGGGTGAGGGGCACCTTTGGAAAAGTTAGAAATATTAATTTATAATAAATTCATATTCGGTTTACAAAGGCTCCAAAGTTGACTATTCAAAGTATGAGGTGGGGATAGGTCGAAAACAACTCATCCAATAGAATTTAGACAGGTTTGGGTACTTATATTAACCTTATCTTTAAGTATTAACTCTAAGTTAATTAGTTTCACTTTTACAATGTCTCTTTGTATTTTTATATAATATGGTTAATAAACTTACTATATACATCCAAGCGACCCCCAAGTGGTCCATTAATGAGGAACCTATCATAATATAATTCTCTTGGCCGAACCTTAGATTTTTAGGAATTTAATATCAATTAATAATATAATATTTGTTTTAAGAACTCTTTTATGTCAATTTTGACACTATTCAATAGTTGATTTTTGTGAAACTCCTAACAGATTGATTACTTCGAACAAAGTCAATTAAATCAATCCTAATATATCATATTATCATAGAAAATTATTTTAATTCATTAAAAGTTTCATATTATAATTATTTGGGTATTTATAAGATCAATTATTTTTATTTTTCACTATTTTAGTAATTACTGCATCATCATTGTGTCATAAATAAAATAAATTATATAATGTCTAAAAATTATAAATAAAATATCATTATGTAGGAAATCGTTTTATCTTTCTAATGAATATTTATAATCGAAAATCCAACATGTATAACCCTATGTACAAATTGTTCTTCTAAAAGATGTAAGCTTATGCCATTTTTATTTTTATTTTAACTTTATTAATATAATGTGTCATTATCACTTACAAGTGGATCCATGGGGTCCCAAAATAGACCCAAAGATGCCCATGGTCGACCATGTATCAACCAATAGGGTTAAGACACGTTTTAGGGTAATTTAGTATTATTATAATATTATTTTTTTTAACCCTTATTTACCGGATTTACCCTTATCCATTGTAAATAAAATATTTACCGCAGTAATTATTCAAAATGTCTAAAAATAAAAGTTACCTATTTACATAATTTGAACATCCTGATTCCAAATATGGAATCCATTTTTCTAAATTCAAAACACAGAAGTGGCAGAAATTAATTTAAAATTAATTCCCGCTGTCAAAACAAAAAGCGTGTTTTTAAGAGATAATAACTATCAAAAGATTGACACTTGTTTATGTTCGGTTTAATTGTAAAATTATGTCCAATGACCAAGATTATATTAAATGGTAAAAATATATTCTAAATATACTTTAAAACCACTCAAATTCACAATTTATCACTATTAATTATTTTGATTAAAAAAGTTGTTTTTAATTAAAATTTAGTAATTTTCACTATTCATCAAAATATGAAAGTTATCCGAAATGTACCAAAATTTCACCCTAGGCTAATTTTGATATTACGAATCCAAAAATTAAGTCCATTTTGAAATATAGAATATATATGATTTCAAAAAGTAGGTATTACTATTCACAACGGCTAGTTTAATTAGTTGTGGTGTGTGTTAGAACTCGAGGTTGCGTACAACACACGCTATCGCATTATTCGAAGGGAAACGTACCGTAGAAGATTGGGGTGTTACAATCTTATTTATCGTACATGATTGGACTTGTTGTTATTGATGTTATTATTACTTATATAACGATTTAAATACTTCCAAAATGTAAATCATGATTTATATATCATATAAATTTATTATATATCCAGAATATACAAGTATTTATAATAGTACATAACATATGGAGGTAAGAAATGAAACGCACCATTCATGGAGACGGTAAGTTGTACGTACGCATGATGCTACTTTCATTTCTATTTCTTATTTTAATGGAATTAAAACATAATGATACATAGGAATATTAAAATTCCAGTATAATATCATATATAATATCATTAACCACATCCTTTATACATACCACATTAGGTATTAACGAATCACAACACTTTGAGGGGACGGTAGTCCGCACTTCCTCAAATGAGATTATCGTATTTACCGACTATGGAAACCGTAAAGGCTTGATATAATTTGGAAGTAAAGAATCATAAGGAAATCATAAACATAATATATTATATATATAAATACAGTTCCATCATAATGGCCACCATTAGAGGCAGTATGAGAAAATCGAACAATCATCGTTTCGTGAGGCGTTAGTTTTCCATCACAGAAACATTATGTTCTTAATCCATTAGATTGAGGTGTGTGTCAGTGTAGTTCTAATAATTCTCATAAAAACATAATAGTATATTTAGGATATTGGTTTTGTTACAAAATAAAGGATTAAAAAATAGTTTAGGGTTGGAGAAGTAGAATAAAATAAAATAATATAAGAGAAACTGTTACCTTTAATTTTGGTAACATCCTTTGGTTTGAACCAAAAGGACTTCTTGGAGAGTCTTCTGCCTAATGTAAGGCTTCAAGGGGGAGGGGAGAGATGTAGGGAGCTTAGTTTGGTAGAGTTTGGATGAGAAAAAGGGCTTCAGAGGTGTGAGTAATTGCCTAGAAGTTGTATCCCTTTATAAGGGAGAGGAGGGGTTCTTTAGGAAAGTGTGAAAACATTATTTTTTTATAAACTTATCTTCGGTTTCAAGAGGTCCAAAACACATTAATGTCGAAGATAAGATGACTCATATTCGAAATAAAATCATCCAGTCGGAATTGAACAGGTTTTGGATAATATTTTAATCATTATAATCTTATTTATTTAAATCATTTATTAATGAGGTAAACACTACATCATTATTGTGTCAATAATAATATAATTCATTTGATGTCTAAAAATTATGAAAAAAATACCATCATGTAGGGAATATTTTTATATTTTCAAAAAAAAATTATAGTCCAAACTATAACTTATATTACCCCTTATAAAAATTAATTACTAAAATATTTTTATTAAAGTCAATTTTTATTTACATTAAATTAATTAATCCAAAATGTCATTTTCACTACCATGTGGCTCATTGGGGTCACATAATCGGCCCAAGGATGCCCTTGGTCGGCCAATAATCATACAATAAGGTTAGTACAAGTGTCAAGGTAATTTTGAATTATTATAATATTTTTTAACCATGAATTACCCTATTTACCTTTGACCACAGTAAATAAAAATTATCGTAGTTACTATTCAAAATGCCCAAAAATATAAAGTAGCATATTAACATAATGTGGACCCACTGATTCCAAATATGGAATGAATTTTTCCAAAATCAATACACAAATGTTTCATAAATTTAATAAAAATTAATCCTGTTGTCGAAAGAAAACGGGTTTTTGTTTAAAACATTGCAAAAGATTGAATTGATTTAACCTACGAATTCAATGTAAAATCAATGCTAATGAAATAAATTATATTAAATGGTAAAAATATATTCTATTTATACTTCAAAACCATTCAATATTATAATTTATCTACATAAATTATTATGATGAAAAAAGTTGTTTTTAATTAAAATATAGCGTGTTTTTACTATTCATTAAAATATGTAAGTTATCAGAAAAATATCAAAACGTTATCCAATGTAAATTTTTATATACTGATTCAAAAGAAGAATTTTATTTTGTCAATTTTAACTTATAAAATGTAAAAAACTAGATTTAAAGTTGGTGCGCCATCGAAATGTGGCAAAACTGCATTTTTTTAAAAATACTTATTTTACCCGAAAAAATTATTTTGTTCTTATACCATGTTATAGAAAATGTGTACGATTAATAATAATGTTATAAAATTCAAAATTTAGTTAATACTATTCATAATGGCTAGTTCATAATAATATTATTATAATTTATAGTTGTTTAGTAAAACCCGGTATTGCGTACAACACACGCTATCGAGGAAGGTTGCGATTGCGTGTAATGCAAGCCAAGTTAGGGTTGCGTGTAGTGAAAGACATCATTGTTGTTGCGTATAACAAAATCCATCCATATTTCATTTATACGTTGAATATATATATATATATACACACACACTCAATGTTGCGTAGAATAACTTCTATCAAATGAACTTGAAATTGTGTGTAACACGCTCCAAGAATTGTGTTGCGTATATTGAAAGCTAATACGGTGTTGCGTATAGCACAAGATAATCTTGGTGTAGCATAAAACACATGACATAAAATAAATTAAAAACAATACTTATCATAAAATCTCGGGGTGTTACAGCTAGGGGGAGTGGATCTGTATTATTCGTACCCACTCCCTATACCTCCCAATGCTAGTTCTATGGGCACACTCTGCACCCAATTATTTGTAGGATATTATACCACATCATTCCTGCCTCCAAGGGTACCATGGCCTACACACAACAATAAATGCTTCCTGTGTGCATTCATATCTAGCCTTTATTTGGATCCTTGACCCTATATCCCACATATGCTCATGGTTGAGGTTGGATGGTTAGCTCAGGCCATACTTTTTAAATAACCCCCAATAAATATATAGTTAAAAACCATGTTTATAATGGAATTCAATATGAAATTCATGGATTCCTCCATACACAGGACTCCAATACAGAATTCTCTAATCCATTCACAATTTATATTAAAATATAAATCCATATGACCATTTCTTAATCTTTAACCATTCATGCACTAATTATATGAAATGGTACTCCTTCTTGGAAACTAAATGCTCGATGTTTCTCAAGTTAGGACTTGTATTGTTATCATGAAACATTAAAATACTACATGACCTTCAATTCATCTGCTTATATACTTTTTGTAATATAAATTCCAAATAATGTCAAGTCATTCTTCTTATTTTTTCTAAACAATGTGTCACTTATGACACGTGTATTTTTAACATAGGATAAATTCATCAATTTTCTAATTTAAAAATATTATATAATTTCTCATGTGTGACGTCCAATGATATGAATACATGACAATTCTTCAATCCCATCACAATTTATCTTGAAATATAAATCCCTATAATCAGTTCTTCACCTTCAACTCATCATGCACTAATTATATGGAATGGTTATCCTTCACGAAAAATACAATATCAATGTTCCAAAACATAATAATTACACGGTTCTCATGAAACATTAAAATTCTAAATGTCCATTAATTACCCTTCTTCTGTACTTGATAGAATATAAATTCAAAAGAACATCAGGTCATCCTTCTTATTTTTTATAAATAATGCTTCTCTTATGAAACATGTATTTTGAACTTAGAATCAGTTCACCATTCATAAAAGTTATAAAAAATGGAGAATTTCACTAGAGTGACATCTAATGCAATGAATCCATAAATATTCTACAATCCCTTCACAATTTCTCTTCAAATATAAATTTATCTAACCCTTTCTGTATCATTAACCCTTCATGAATGAATTATGTGGAGTATTTCCCGTTTATAAAAACTAAAATCTCAATATTCTTAAATTTAACACTTGCTTGGTTCTAATGAGACCATAAAATTCTACATGACCTTCAATTCCTATTATTTTATACTTTTTTAATGTAAATTCCAAAAAAGGTCAAATAATCCTTATTATTTGTAGTAAAAAATATTTCTCTTTTTACACATGTATTTTGATCATAGGGTCAGTTCATGAATCTTCTGAGTTAACAACATAATGATTTAATCATGCGTGACATCAATTCTATGAATACATAACAACTATTAAATCCCTTCACAATTTCCATTAAAATATAAACAATTCTATCCATTAAATAATCATTAACCTTTCACGCACTAACTATATATTGTGGTTCTATATCATTTTAAAAAATATGGTTTCAATTATTCAACAATTTATTAATTAATTTTTTTATGTAAAGTGTGTGGGTTATGTTTTGGAGGTTTTGGAAAGATTTTGGTGTGTTTCTATGGATTTTATATAGGATCATTGTAGGATCATAGTAATTGAAAACCATTTAGATCCAACAAGAAACCATGAAAAATGATACAGGGGACTCTAGGATGGTGCATCGTTAAGGCACACAATTTGGTCAAACCCTGCGTCCGCCTAAGAGTAACCATGAAATGTGGGATAGAGATATGTTTCATTGTTTTTTCATGGTTTTTATAAATGTTTGTGCCTACCATACAAGGTAAACCTTTAGGTAGTGTCCAGTTCCTGGTTAATTCAGGGTGTTTCTAATGGTGCAACTGATTGTGCCCAGTTTGAAAACAAGATAATAAAAAAGTCAATTTGGGTCCGGATTATGTTTAAACCCCTAATTTTTTCTCCAAATAGACCCTAAATCTGGATTTATTCTTCCAAAATGTCTATTATTTTTTCTCCATCAATTAAGAAGTCATATAATTCCATTTATTGGTGTGTTGAAACCTGATTCCATTGGTAAGTCTCCTTTTGTGTCAGTTTTGTATATTTTTTCTTAGATTTACTTTCCTCCATCTCTTGGATTCATAGATCTTGTCCACTACAGATATATATAATGGTTTTGATGCCAATAATGGATATATTAGTCCATTTAATGATATAGTAAGATATCTAAGGAATATTTTTTAAGATTCCACTCGGTTTTGTGGGATTTTTTGTTTTTTTCTTCATTTTATCTAAAACAATCATGGTAAGTGTCATCATGATCAACTCCTATTATTTTAACCTGTCATATTAGTTTCAAATTATTTTAATTTCATGAAATTTATTTTGAAATTGGTTTGAAAATAATGGTTGAAACCCTCTTTAATGATGTTTTATGGTTTGGTGGAAATTGGTTATGAAAATTGTTTTGTTTCTTGATTTTAAAATGTTGGTTTAAAAATATGTATTTGTTGGATTTGGGATGTTAGTTTGTTGGAATGTTTTTCAATAATGGAATGGTTTTATTGAAATGTGTTGAAATGGTTGGTTTGAAATGTTTTTTACATACATGATTTTTTTTGATTTCATGCTTTTGATGTGGCCCTGAATAATGTCTATGTGCCCTTTGGGATGAATGGGTGGTGACCCTCTGTCATGAAATAACTTGGGTCGGCCCTGAACCAGTCACCCGAGCCAATCCGCAGAAAAACCTGAGAGGGATTCCCGATCCTCCTGGGCGAACAACAAGTTACAAGGGAATGAACATGGTAATGATAATAAAGATTTTTTCCAATATAAATAAATTAAAGAAGTGAATAAATAAATAGAAACTCAAAATAAATAATAAAAATAACAACTGAAAAAGAACTGAATAAAAATAAAACAAACCAAACCTGATGACCACTAAAACTCCTCGGGACTAGGTGGGTCACTCACCAACTCAATGATCAACCGTTGACCACGGCGAATGAACCAAAGTTGGATCATGTAGCATAAACTAAAAACCTAAAAACATTGTAGGCATGAGTTTTAAAACTCCGTATGTAGGCCCGACTAATTCTATTCTCAATTCATATCATTTAAATAATGAAACAACAGTTTTAGGTATGAAATAAAAAATATTAGTATAGGTTTTCCATAATTTTAATTCCAAAATAATCAAATCACAGCCCATTTACCTCTCATTTTAAAACGATGTTCATCGTGATGTTCTGTTATTTTTGTGGGAGAGTAATATAAAAATGAACTGAATAATATACCTTCATTTTTCATTATTAAAGTGAAATTGGGAATAAAATATTTTTAACAACAAAACACATTCAATATTTACCAAGAAAATATAAAACCCACTGTATGTGAGATAGTCTCACAATGAGGGAAATGGATAAAGAATCTAGATTTGGATCATCATGGGATTACTAATGAACATTGAAAAAGACCAGAACATATTATACGTATGACTCATCCCAAAGGCATTCCCTACTCGATGACATCATAATGCTCTAACACCCGATATTCACCCTACCTGACCTAGTCGAGGGCCCCAATCCCATAGTAATAAACCCAGTTATCCACCTTCAATGGGCCACTAGCTAGTATGTAATCTAAACTATTGCAGGAATCATTCTTAGCAAACATCTTTTTTATGCTTGGTTCCCATGAATATTTCACAAGGGGGTGTCCAATAAAATTAAAATAATAAGTCATATATATATATAACCACACACACCAAAAAATATGGCACCACCCCATCCACCTCATGGTTGTTTCCATGCATTAAAATAATTAACATATGTCGATGTCCCATACCAAGGACCCTCAAAATTCAGGATTAACCATCTAGGAAGGAGACCCAACTCAAGAGTGTTTTCCATATAGACATCTAAAATTTCCAAATGGGTCATTAGATTCAAAATATATAACAATTTAACAAAAACATTTAGAAACCATTTACAAAACATTATCAAACATCATATTTATAATAATGTTGCCAAACTGGCCTTTAGACCCAGATTTCACCATAAAGTGACAAAGCTCATTTTTGTAAGCCAATTAAAAACAAAAAAATGCCTACAAATGTTCCAATTGGGATTTCATACAATATACAATACATCATTCTTTTATAAACACCAAACATAATGGGACCAAGGGGAATACCAACAAGCCCTTAATGTGAAAAAACCCATTTAAAGACGTAAATAACCACTTTTAACATCAAAAATCAATTTATAAAAAACACAAACCATTCCATGATAAATCACTAATCATTTTAATGACCCAACTGGTCCATTTTAAAGAAAAACACTTAATTTTCACAACTTGACAAAAACTCACTAAACATTAAAAGCATAATTTAAAAAACATGTGTACCTCAAAATATTTCCAAAACATAAATCATACCATTCATTTTATTTAATAAAAAGATTAATAATTTATAAAACAATTTTAAAAATTATCTGATTGCTTCACAGTCACAGAAACCATTCAAACCCCTCTTTTAAATACACGGAAAAAGAAAACCAGTTAGAAACACCTTTCACACCATTCACACCTTTTATAAAATCACATGCACAATTGAAATAATTTTATGTAGTCAAACCCATAGAGGAATTTACATTATATCATATCAAAAAATTGAGTCTACAAACCATATATCACTAACTAACATTAAATAAGTGAGAAAAAAATCATGAAACCAATAATTAATTTATTTAATGGACATGGAAATGGGATCCTACCTCACAGGAATACCAAGCTGTCCATTTTTCCTCTTGACTCATTCTAACTAGAAGCTACAGCTACCCGCTTGCATGCCCATAATATCACACAGATATATATATATATCATTTATCCAATGCATGTATTAAATAATATATGAAGTAATATGTACATGGAGAGCATATAATATATATACATACATAAGAATATGTGTGAACTCCCTAGAAGACGTTCAAAACCCACTACAATAAAAATCAGGGACTCAATAACACCACAACAAGGGTAACACACTTAACGTAAAATACCAGGAACTGAAAATTAATTTCTAGAGACTCATAAATTAAAAACCACCAAATATAAATTGATAATAGATTAAAAAAAAGGAAAAACTACCAAAGAAGAACAATAAATATCCATCACACTATAAATCAATGATTAGGTCATTAAAACAAATAATGATCCCAATTAAATGGTGTGAAAAAACATAGTGATATAAAACCTTACCTCAAATCAATGACAGTGGAATGAAACCAATGAGAAATATTGTTTCCACCTTAACCACACCTTTGTAGGTCAATCACAAACCATAATTACCCAATTGGACCCAAGATTTTAGATATAAACGTTAAAACAAACCCTTGACGAAGAACCCTACAACATGAAGTGAAATAAGAAGAGAATATCGATTAGGAAAGGAGGGAGGCTTCCAATAGAGTGGGGTGCACCAGCGAGGTCATGGCTATCGAAGAATAGGTTGAGCTGGTATGGGTCTTTGGAGGAGAGCTATGCATTCCAGAGGGGTCACACCGGAATGAGAGCTGGGTGCACCAGTGAATCATGATAGAGATGGGGGTCGTGGGTTAGTTCATCCAGAGTGGAGGAAGGCGGCGTCGGAGGAGGTTGTGAGATGTCACAACATGAAGGGAGAGGAGCGGTCGGTGGATCTAGGTGGGGTTCATGTGAAAAAGGGATGTGCATGGGTTATGGGTCACGTAAGAGGGGACATGTAGATAAGATGGGGGGAAATTTAAAAAGAAAACAAAACAAATACCCTGATAATAATAATATTTATAAACATAATAATAAAAATGACATAATAATAATAAAATTATCAAATTTTAATAATAATGATGATGATATAATATTTAAATTAGTCATAATAATAATTTCTTTTTAATAGAAATATTAACGAGAACAGTTTTAATAATAATAATAAAAAAAAATGAAATATAATAATAATAATAATATCATTAATAATATTATTTTACATATTTTAAATTTAACAATTATTTTATTTTTAGATAAATTCTTATTTTATTTTTAATGTTTCATTTAACTTCATTTTATTATTCATTTAAATTTTTAATATATCTTGCATATTGGGCAGGCTACGTGGTGACCGGGCATAGCCGCACGATCTCCAAACCATGATCATCCCATGTGTTAGGCACTGCCAAGCCCAAAACACTTATCATTCAATAAAAATTCAAATATTTAAACAAGGAATACCTCGAACGCACTGAAGAGCTGGAACCAATGCAATAATCAAACCCGAATGCGACAATCCTCCCCACCATAATTCATTAGACCCCTGGAAAGCCATAATAAGGATGATCCTCCAAAATAGAAACAGACACCCCTATGCAGTTCAAATAGGTTCCCAAATAATGATATATGATGGAATCACAACACACCACTATGTACATCAAGGTTAACAAAAGTAACTCATGTGAATGAGACAAACGCCCCACTATGTGCTATCCAACCCGAAAATATTAAACACCCCCAGTTGATTGGTCAAAAATATATAGAATTTACACAACACTAGATCCTTCTACAAAACATGAACATCCAAAATATCACCAAGGGGAACATGTACAATCCATCCAATAACGAGAATTAAAACAACCCCCATGACACAGATACCTTTATAAAATTACTCCAACCAAAACAATTGTAAAACTCATATCTATACATTTAATCAAAGGGAGAACTCAGAATTAGGTGGTTTCACATAAAACCAACCACCACCAAATTAATTCTAAGAATTAGACTATCATACTAACAAGGGGAGGCTCAAACAGACTCCCCACCATAAGAAATAGGATTACACTTAATTTATTGAGGCTCGTGATGGGTATCCCCACCATAAGAACTAATAAAATTAAATAAACTCAAAAACTAACCTGCATGAACCAGAACCCTCCATCATAATGGGAGGGGGTGGAAGGAGACTTAGATAATGGACCATCAAAACCACACCCCTAGAAGAACACAGATCAAAACCACACTTGATTCACACTATAAGGCCATAGAATGGACATTAAACAGAGGTCAACATCTAGTGAAACACAAGAATTTTGATTTGAGAAGATGAGATGACCATTCCTCCTCACAGATGATGAGAAACTATTACACCCACATGGGTCACATCACGAATTTGCAGTCCCTGAACGAACTTTCTATGGACAGAAATAGTAGAACCAGTAGCTACATAGGGCTTAATCAATCCTCATTTCCATTGTAGAAGATGGACATTAGAATAAATCCCCTAATATTTTTAACTGCGTATTATCTTCACTCTGGAACCTATGGGTGGAGATCTAATGTTTGAGGCATCTTTTGCTTCACCATCAGGATTTATAAATCCCCAAAATAAAACTCTATTTCTTGTGCCAGAAGCAACCACATAACATTCCATTCCAAACTAACAGACCCCAACAAAACCGAAGACTCATTTTCCCACAACATGGAACTTTCCCATGATAGGGTCATAGAAGATGAACATGCATCTTCATTTTCACTTCAAATATGGAGCAACTGCATAGTGGATAAAATGGAAAACACTTTCATATTGGAATGAGAATCTATCAATTCCCAAACTAAATATATGCTTCGTCAAAATAGAAGTCCCAAAAAGGCTCAATGACATCTACCGTTTCAATTAAAAAGGGAACAAAACACTACAAGATGTCATTGAACATGACCTATGTAATATAGGGAATCATTTTAGGGAATGTGATCTTAACCTAAGTCCAAAAAATCACACAATTCATACAAATGGATATAAGAACCTCTTAAAACCAAACTCACCACCGCGCTTCTGCTGCGAGAGGATCTGCTCAACCTAAAGAGGAAAGAGATATATTCAAGTTCCAAATACCATGATGGAACTCCTTTAATTGATCAACTATAGGGATTACCACTAGAGAGGTCACTCATGACCACATTCTAAAAATACATATATTCTTCATGGGTGCTCACACTATCCAAAGAGAAGAAACCAAGGACCCAACTGAATTGGTCCATTGGTCCAAGTAGAGCTTTTCAAAACAGATTTTGGAATTATGGAAAACCCAAATGATCCAGAAGAGAAAAAATGAGTGTCAGTGGATGACTCAAACACATAGTTGGCGACCACATTCTAGTCACACCACCGACATAGAGGGAATTATAATGAAATGTACCATGATCCACATGGCATTCCCAGACCTACGCGATCACGAGTGTACTTTCCTAACTCCCTTTTCATTTACCATTACCAAAAAACCATAAGAACCAAAAGACTATGACAAACCCAAACATCCTATGGAAACCTGAGGTTCAGAACGAGAAAGGTTTCATGATGTCCTTCCATTTCCCACACCTAGAATCCCAACTATCCTATTATTTCTACCCTGAAATCCAAAAATAACAATGGGTACTCCAAAAATCAAGGTCCACTAAAGATCGGACCTGCTCTGATACCATTTTTTTGAAAAAATGAATCTGGTTGGCCCTGAACCAGTCACTCGAGTCGATCCTCGAAAACACCCATGATGCATTCCCAATCCTCTCGGGCTAGTGAGAAGTGCCGAGGGCATAAATATTGTTACAATGTGATTGATTTTCCCCAATATAAAAAAATAAAATAATTTGAATAAATAAATAAAATCTCAAAATAAATAAACAAAACTAAATGACTAAATAAGAACTTAAGATAAATAAAACTAACTGAACCTGATGACCACTAAAACTCTATGTGACCACGCAGGTCACTCTACAACTCAATGATCAATCATCACCAAAGGATAAATATCCAAAGATGGAACTTGTAGCGGACTCTAAAAATAAGAAAACACTACAGGTATGAGTATTAAAACATAGTGTAGGGCCAACTAATACTATTCCCAATTCATATCCATTAAATACAGAAAAAATAATTTTCAGGTTTGATATGCAAACTATAAAAATAGTTTTTCCATACTATTCATTTCAAAATACACATATCACAACCCATGGACCTATCTTTTTAAAATGATGTTCATCGTGAAGTTCAGCTATGTTTGTGGGATACAAATCTAAAAAAAGAACCAATTAAGAAACCACTATTTTTCATTAAAAAGTAACATAGGGCTTAAAATATTTTTTACAAAAACACACTTTCAGGATTTACCATAAAAACTACAAAACAAATTTTAAGGGAGATAGTCTCACAATGAGTGAAGTAACTAAACATTCTAGAGTCTAATCATCACAGGATTACCAGGGAACTCATAGGAAGACTAGAACAAACTATACGTGTGACTCATCCCGAAGTCATGCCCTAATCGATGATGTCATGACCCCCTAATCCCTGAATTTTTCCAAACCTTGCCTAGTCGAGGGGCCCGATCCAATATCAATAAACCAGAGTATCCACCTTCTATGGGCCACTAGACAGTGCGTAATCTAATCTAGTTTAGCAATTATTCTCAACAAACCCCTTTGATATGTTTGGTTCCCATGTTTTTTTCACAAGGGGGTGTTCCATACTATTAAAACAATAAGTAACATATATATATTTATATAACCACACACACCACACAATATAACACCAGCCTAGCCAACTCATAGTTGGTCCCTTACCTTAAATTAATTAACATACATGGGAATTCCCATACTAAGGACCCTCCTAATTCACAATCAACCAACTAGGAAGGATACCCAACTCAATAGGGGTTTTCAAAATCACCATTTCAAATTTCAAAATGGTCCATTAGCTTCAAAAAATTTAACCATTTACCAAAACCACTTAGATTCCATTTCTAAAACATTATCAAACTTCATATTTATAATAACGTGGCCAAATGGGCCTATAGACCAGGATTTAACCAAAAAGAGCCCATGGTCATTTTTTTAAAAGCCATGTACTAACACAAAAAGAATAGAAACGTTCCAAATGAGCTTTAATACCTCTTACAATCCAACCCTCTTTTACAAACTCCAAATGGGTGGGACCAAGGGCCACACCAACAAGCACTTAATTTGGGAAAACCCATTTTTGGACTCAAATCTCCACCTTGAACTTCATAAATGTGTTAATAAAAAACACAAACCATGCCACGATTAATAACTAACTATATTAAAGACACAAATGGTCCATTTTAAATAAAAACACTTAATGTTCAAAACATGATTAAAGTTAACCACACATTAAAATATACCATTTAAAATCATGCACACCTCACAAAATTTTCAAAAAATTATTTCCACCATTCATATTATTTAATAAAAAAAATTAAATTTGTAAAACAATTTTGAAAAGTATCCCATGGATTAACACTCACAAAACCCTCTCAAACCCCACTTTTAAATAAAATGCATGTTAAAACCAATTAGACACACCTTTCACACAATTCACACATTTTATGAAATCACTTACACAATTGTAAAAATTTCATCCAATCAAACACAGAGAGGAATTTACTTTATTTCACATAAGAAATTTTTTTCAAAAAACCTTATATCACTAACTATCATTAAATAAGGGAGCAATAAACAAGAAACCATTTATTCATTAATTTAAATTAAAAGGAAACGGTGTCCTACCAAAAAGGAGAACCGAGATGGACATTTAACTTCTTGAATCATTCTAACTAGAATTCGTTGTTACTCGCTTGAATGCACATACTTACACACACACACACACATATATATACCTCCTCAATCCAATGCATATCTACCCTGTTCCATGAGGGAATACATACATGGAAGATATATATATATATACATAAATATATACCTAAGCATATGCGTTTGTGGCCTAGAAGTGTTTCAAAACCCATTGTAATAAAAATCAGGGACTCAGAAACATTGTGGCAAGGTTAATGCACTTAAAGTAAAACACCAAGAACTCGAAATTATTTTCTAGAGACCCAAAAATTAGAAACCCCCAAATATTAATTGATAAAAGATTAACAAAAAAGTAAAATCTACTAAAGTAGCACGATAAAGTTACAAGACACTATAAATCAAATATTAGATCATAAAAACAAATAAAGACCCTAATTAAAGGTTGAAAACAGTTCAGTGATGTAAAAACATACCACAAATTGACAGAAGCGGTTCAAAACTGTTGGGAAGTCTCATTCGCACCTCAACTTCACCTTTGTGGGTCAACTCTAAAGCCTAATCACCAAATTGGACCAATGATTTTAGGGATAACCCTTAAAAAATTCCTTGCCGAAGAACCCCAAATCTAGAAGAGAATGAAGAAGAGTGTACTGGAGGGGAAAGGAGGGATGCCTCCACTAGAGTGGGCTGCACCATCATGGCCACAACTAACATAGAAGATGTCATTACAACATGGGTCTCCGGAGGGGAGATCCAGGCACAAGAGGGGACACACCGGGAGAAGGGATGCACATGTTCATGAATATGGCCATAAATGGGGGGGTCGTGGGTCAGTTCGTCTGGATAGGAGGAAGGTGGCGCAGGTGGAGGTGGTGCGAGGCTGCACCAGGTAGGGAGAGGAGCGTCTGGTGGAGTTTGGTGGGGTTCGTGTGGATAAGGGATGCACAGGGGGTGTGGGATGCATACGAGGGGAGAGGTATAGTAGATTGGGGGAAAACCTAAAAATAAAATAAAATAAAACAATTACCTTAATAATAATAAAAGTTATAATAATAGTAATATTAATATAACCATAATAACAATATTAATATAAAATTAAAACTATCAATTTTTAATAATAATTATAGTAATATAATATTTAAATTATTCATAATATTCATTTCATTTTAATAACAATAATAACATGAACGAGTTTAATAATAATAATAATAAATAATGAAATTTAATAACAAAATTAATAATAATATCATTAAAAATATTATTTCATTATTGTAAATTTAACATTAATTTTTTGGTTAAATAAATTATTAATTTATTTTTTACATTTCATTTAACTTCATTTTATTAATCATTTTACTATTTAATTTCTCCTGTGTACAGGGAAGGTGGTGTGGTGACATGGGCATAGTCGCATGGTCTCCCTGCCATGGTCTTCCTATGTGTCAAGAACCACCAAGCCTGAAACACTTATCATTCAGTAAAAATTCAAATAATTTAACATGTGCTCCCCTAAACCCTGACCTGAGTCGAAACCAGGTCAAAAATGAAACCTGGTTGTGAAACCCTGAATAAGGGGCATCTGTCATTGGGGAAAAAGTAGATTTCCCACTTAGTGACAACTTTTTGTTGAACATGAAATTGATCATGAGTATGGATTTGTCAAAGAAGCTTTCATGGGTGTGTGTGTCTGTGGTGAATGATGTAATGGGTATGTCAAAAAGGAATGTTAAATGGTTTAGAGAATGGTTGGTGTCTTTTCCTTGGAAAAATGTTATGTTCAGAAAACTGTTTTTGTGTGAAACTATTTGGAATTCATTTACGTTGTGGAACTATTTAAAATAAATGTATATAAATTGTTTTATATAATTATGATTTCTTGTTCTATCCTATTGGAATGAGTAGGGAACTTATCGGGATAAATCTATAGAGGTTCATTACTCACCTCTGATTTTGAACGTTGGTGCTTTTACGGATGTTTATTGAGACACATGTAAATGGAAAGCATCACACTTCTTTTTTGGTACTTTGTGATACTTTGAGTTTGTTTTATAGATTGAATTTATGTATTTGGAGTCTTATATGTTTATATTGGTTTTGTTTTCCATTATGCACTTTGATGTAAATAGTCTGACACTATGGTACTATAGTTTAGTTTGGCATTGATATCAATGGAATTACATGAGTTTTTTTAAATTGTCATCATGAACCATATAGTTGTTTTGGTTATGCAATGTTTATTTTTCAAAGGGAATAATGTCCCCTAATTATACCAAATACCTAATTATTTATTTCCATACATCGGTGACCTGGGGTTATTACTTAATGCTAAGTATAAATTATACATCGACTCAATCCAATGAGGCAGGGAGGGATGTTACATGTGTTATTTGTATTGGCTAGTATAAATATTTGTGTGAAACAGGTGTACTAATATTGTTATGCCCTTGAATTTCAAGTTGTATACATTGTTTTGGTTTTGGAGTTGAAAGTCATTCTGGTTCTTTCCATGAGTGGTGTCTGTTGAATGTAGTAAGATTTTCGGGACTTGAAATGTAGAGAATAAAAAGAGGTATCTAACCATTTTTTTACATCAAGTTACCATCGAGTTGGGTACATATGTGTTTTGGAAACACTTATAGGAGTTTAATCAAATTTTCATGGGTTTATCCAATAATAAGAGCATGACATGCATTGTAAAAATTACATCCCACTAGGAGTGAATATTTAATTTTGAGTAATGATTTATTATTTTGTGTAAATGTGTTGATTTTTGAAATTTTTTGAATTGTTTTCAAATGGGAGGTTTTGGAAAGGGAATGGTTCTAGTATTTTGAAAATGAGTTGATTTTCAAAAGCATGGTGAAATTTTTTAAAAAAATTTGATTGTGGAAAATGATTAATTTTGGATGGAATTGTTGTGATAGATTCTCTATGATATAATTTTAAATTGTTAATCATGAATTTTCGATATAGTGAGACTTATGAATTTTTTTGTCTTTCTAGTAAATGGAACCTAATATGCATCATAAAAACTAACTAGAAGATGATGTTGAATGTTTTGTTGCATTTAATTCATAGGTGAACAAATATCTAGTTCAGAGTATAGTCCAAGCTTTCCATGTTTTGGATATAGGTAACTCACAGAATGAACCAAGGCATAAGGATCAATTTGTGATGTTCTAGAAGTAGAATCCACCCATCTCTTGTGATTATTTAGCCCTAGAGATGGCTGAGGTGTCTCTGAATAGGATGATCCAAATATTTCATTTCCATGGAATAACAGAAGATCTAAAATTCTTGTTTTCAATGTATGTATTTGATGATCTTTCATGCAAATGGTGGGATTTAGAACATTAGGCTAAACTGAACCAATGAATGGAAATGGGATGATTTCAATGTATGGTTCAACAAATAATTCTATCCTCACACGTCTAGAAGTCATCTAATGATGAACTTTTTATTCCTGAATCAGGATAACATTTCTACAAAAGAGTTTGTGGCTAAATTTAGTAATTTTTTCAACTTTTCACCTGAGGTTTTTTCCAATTCATCATTGAAGGAACACATTTTTTAATCAGGGATGAGGGAAGAAATTTGCTCAAAGCTTACCTTCCTATGTATAACAGATTGTTAAGATATTGTCAATATAGTGATGGTTGATGAATGAGACACCTCAAGAATCATGGGCCGAGGAAGTATGATGATAATTATTGTAATTGGTGGGAACTCTAACACTGGGAGAAAAAGGAAGTTGGAAACCTATTTCCAAGGTGTGAGTATGACCCCATAGCAGATAGTTGGATCATTGAACCGCCAACCAATACCTAAGAGAAAATATGGACGTATTCTATGTGGTTATTTTGACCACATGAATCAAGAGTTTACGACACCATCTAGAGCATGTCACAATTACAATCATATGGGTCAACATTAGTGCTTTTGTCCTAGTGCCCCAAGGTCTGGTGTTCAAGAAAACTCTCATGTTTCATAGACATTGTATGCTTCGATAAGATGTAGGAAACAAAATAACTCTCATGATCAGGATATATTTATTGAAGGTGATTCTAAGAATACCACGACTCCTCAAAAAGGGAAATACTTATAGGTAAATAAAGAACAAAAGTGCAGTAGGTAAGGATTTATATGGAGTTCAATAGGTTTTTGTGGATGATAAATCTAGATGGTTTGAATTTAAATCCATGCGGAACTTTTTTCAATGAATTTCAATGATTGTACCAATTATTTAAACGATCGAATAGTATATATAAAAACCCATACCACATCAAAACCTCAACTGAATTCATCATGATAAATAAATCAATCATTACGGGGAGAGGTTCATAATTTTTCTCTCCCACTTCTGGTACCACCGTATATTTTTTATTTGGGTGAACTCTTCAACCACTTCATTACATGATATTGGATCATATCATACACACCTCCATTCATTCCCATGTCATAAAAATGACACTCCATGCCACCAGTGTGATGTCTTTTATGGCCACCATTGGGTGTGACCGACCTAGTGTCCCACATAATCTCCCAGTTGAAACTAGTTGAGCTTAGTAGGTTGTAAAAAACTTTTTAAATAATACCCAAAAAATAATTATTTTAAAAACCATTTATATAATGGAATTAAATAATAAATTCATGGCCACCAACACACTTATATCTCTAGTATAAAATTCTTCAAGACAATTAAAATTTTTCATCAAATATAAATATATATAACTATTTTCCATTAATAACCCTTCATGCAGTAATTAGATGTCATGGTTATCCTTTTTGAAAACTACAATCTCAATGTTACTAAAGTTACAACTTGTATAGTTCTCATGAAACATTAAATTATTTCATGAACTACAATTCAAATTCTTATCTAATTTTTAAAATATAAATTCCAAAGAAGGTCAAATCATTATTTTTAGTTCTTGAAAAAAAATGTGTCCCTCATTAAACATGTATTTTCATCGTAGGATTAGTTCATCAGTTTTTAGAGTTATCAATATGGATAATTTCTCAAGCATGACATCCAATGCTATGAATCCATCAAATTTCACACTGAATCACTATGAAGGAATCCCTAATAATTCCCTATGAATCACTATGAAGTAATCTATAACAATTATCTTGGAATCAACATGAAACTCAAAGGCTTTAAATATTCACATATTTCATGGAATTTCAATACATGGGGATTTCATCCAAGCCCTATTAACTATTTAACATCATCACCGTATTGACATTAATGTAATCCTCCCATTTAAATGATCACCTTTTTCCACTAATGAAAATCAGTTGACAATGAATACTATCCATACAAAAATTAGGATCTTCAATCTCCCCCATTGTATCTGTAATGTATTGGACCTATATGGTACATTCCTTGCTGAAATCTGGTGTTTGAGGTGTTTTGGGAGGTCAGTGTGACTTATACCCAACACTTTTCCAAATATACAACAGTTTCATGAAATTGTGTCACTTTTCCATTGACAAAATTCTAAATTATTTCCTAAAATTGTGACACTTTTCCTTTTTATAAATTCCAAACGGTTTCATGTAACTGTGTCACATTTCCTTTCCAAAAATTTCAAATTGATTCGTGAAACTATGTCACTTATCCATTTCCAAAATTACAAACTATTTCATGAAACGATGTCACTTTCCCTTTTCAAAAATTCCAAACAATGTCATAGAAACAATGTCAGAGAAATGGTGTCATAGAAATGGTGTCACAGAAACAGTGTTATAGAAACGGTGTGAGAGAAAATGTGTCACAGAAACCATGTTACAAAAATTGTGTCACAGAAACGATGACATAGAAATGGTGTAACAATTACTATCTCACTGTTGCTGTCTCATAGATACTGTCTCATAGTTACTCTCTTATAGTTACTATCTCACATATACTGTTTCATATTTCCTTTTTCAAATTTCTAGATTTTTTCAGATTCTCCGATTTAATGTTTTATTTAACGTAAAATTCATTAAAATCCTTGTTTCAAGGGATTTAAGACCGATTAAAATCTCGTAAATCATATATAAATTTTCCTATGGTTAAGGATTCCATTACATGGTCAATCCATGTGGTTAAATGCGACTATCTTTTAATGGAAAATCCAGAAAATCTAAAATATTTTCTCCATTAAATCTTTTAAAGGGATGAGATGTCTTCCACCCATGTGCATCCTCCATGTTCTCTGGTGCGAGATGCTGAAACTATTCCTTCCTTCCCATAGGAGTCGTGTGATCAAAAAGTTTTCCTTGGATTGGTCCCCCCATCGAGTTCTTCTTGCTGCAACCACACCCCTTATTTTAGTGCAACCAAGCAATATCGATCAATCATCGATATAAGGTATAATTTATCATCGTTATTTTGGTTTCATATCATTTTGTTTCTCCTTTACCTATTATGTCTTGTTGTCAACATGTTCCTAATGGACTTTTCTTGTGTGTTGTCCTATGTGGTGGTGTCTCTCCATCCTCATCTAGATGCAGTCCTCTAAGAGAGGTGATCATGATCTATTTTTTTATTCTGTTCTTGAATAGAGAATGTCAAGAACCTTTTGAGGTAGGGGATTCATGGTCTCTCTTTTATTTTACATGAAATTGTACAGTTATCATGCTTTATCCCACTGTATATCAATGGAATTAACATTAAAAATATTTGAACTGGATAAATAAATTTATATTAATCATATGTTATTGCCTCTTTTTCTGCTAGATAGTGTGATATCTATGCTTCCTTTTTTTAGATTTTTGTTCATGATGGAAATAATTAAAGAACATAAACTTCAGATTAATTGATAATTATTTGTATAAAGGTAAAGAGTAATGTAATTGAATCCGGTTCATGTGGTTGTAATTTTATGTTAATCAAATTTGTGAAGTAAGCATGATTAAATTTTTTTTGTAGCTATGATAGATTGATGTTTATGTTACCCATAGTTGGAACCTACAAATAAAAATAGGATAATTTCAGATGGATTAAATAATCAGATTTTTTATAAAAAGATAATTCCTCGTAGGGTTCTGTGTTACCATCTTGGTTGTATTGGAAATGAGCCTTATTCTTGGAGTTGTGAGAGATCATTGTGTTTTAAGGTTGGATTTCTTGTTTAAGGGCCAATAGACTAGTCAATATGATGTATGTTTTCCGGATACTTGTGTTGTTATGTGAGCCTGGATGGCTGTTGTGATATGTGAGGGCAGGGAGGCCCATTGGTTGTGGCAGCAGATGATGCCTACAGTGGAGCGACGCATCGATTTATGCATGTGGGTGCTGGGAGGACACCTAATTTGATGAAATGGGTTCAATGTGAATGTTTGGATGATTTATGATTCTTTTTGGATGATTATCTTCTTTAATTTCCCCACTACTCCAGGAAAATATTATTCTTACCCTCCTTCCAAAAGAGGCGAAGACGCGTGGGGTATGCCATGTGCTTTCCATGTTTATCTTCTCAACGGAGGATGGGTCTATGCTCTTTCTATATGTGGAAAAGACGTGACATGTAGTTAAACTACCCAACATGTTGAGCCCCCTTGTGTTTAGTATCTTGGAATGATTATCTATAATTCCTAGGAATATGGAATTGTAATAATACTATTAATAAATTATTAGAAAGACGATGTTAACCCATGGGGTCAGAGCTTGTTGGGACACAATTCATAGGTAGCAATTTAAAGGAACAAGGGACTTTGGGTGTGATTCTAATGAAATACAATGATTAATTTTAATGGTTAATCAACGTTTAAAGAATTAAATAACATAAATTGAAACTGAAAAAAATTTAATTAATTATTTTAATAAATTTTTTAAAATGGTAGTGTAATTATAGGATACCTAGTCTTAGAAGTAGAGGCCAGGAGTCCGAGAGGAGTTATCTACAGTTGAGTTTAAGACTAGGTTATGTTCATAGTGTGGTTTTGAACTACAATATATTATGTACTATTTGTGTTTCCATAAGCTACCCCTCCCCATCAGAAAGGGAAACTGACACCCCATGGATTTTGAGCCTTGGGGAGTTTTTTCCACAACATTCTGGTGGGAGGATGGGTGGCTGGCAACCCCGTTTGGCCCCATTCTCTTCTCTTGGTAGTTACTTGTGCTAGTAGGAACAGTGGATATTTTCCCCATATATGTGTGTAGAGGAATGTAATGTCTTGTGGTAATTCTCACACATATATTTTGGAGATAGTTTTCAATGGACTGTTATATATGCAACGTGTATAGACTATAATATCTTGAGGATCCTTACTTTGATTATGTGTTATAATGGATTGAGGTTTAATTCCCAACGTATTATACATGTTATGTGATCTATGGTGGCTCCCTAAAATTAGAATGTTAGGTTTCTTACTTGGATGTGGTGGTTTTGTTGAATGAGGTGCATGTTGTGGTGTTGCGCCCATGTGTCTGCGGGAAAGACTTTTTGGAGAGAGATGCTTAGGTCGTGCGATGTTGGGGAAAATCGGAAAACTAGTGGTGAAGTTGCAGTAAGGTACCCATGATATTATTTATTATATTATATACTATATTTTTCAATACATGGTGAGAGTATACATGGTGACGATGGGAACATAGTATACCTGTTTAGGTGATGAGTTAGTTCACTTGTTGTTCACTGTGCTTTAGCATGGTTTCATTACATTTTCACCAGAGGCTCTAAGGAGGATCCTAATGAGTATACTATTTTACTCACCCTATGTATAAATAAACTATTTTTAGGCCACTTGGATTTGGTTGGAGATCAGGCCAGTTACTACTAGCATGGGGTTATAGGAGCTATTCGGGCTTTGTGGTTGCTGCTGTTTTTACATTCCTTCGGTACTTGAAATTTTATCCTTTAGGTTGTAGTAGTTTTTCATGACATCACATATGTGTACTTGGGTTTTATTTTATGTTCCAGTAATGGATTAGAGTTGGTTGGTGTGTGAATTATCTCTCTATTTTTCATGTGTTATTTTAGTGTGTAATGCCTCCCATTTGTGTGTTTATTATACCCTCGGTGCTCTTCTCCATCTCAGGTCCTACTGGAGGTCGGACTCGGGGGTCATTATCTCCCATAACACATTTTTGGTCCAAGTGGGGTACACATTATGGGGAGGGTGTCATGATAGAGTGGTATCGGAGGTGAGATTGGGAGATAGATGGAGTTTTTTGTTAGGAAAAGGTGATGTTTCATGGGTTGGTAGGGAATAATTGTTAGTCATGTTTAGCTAGTGATGTAAACACTGTAGACCGGATGAGTCATAGGTGTTTAGGTCCCCATATATTTTAATGCACTGACCATTATGTTTACAGTGGATAATAAACAAGGTGATGCTAGTTGAAGGGTAGAGACATAATAAATGATCATGAATCATTCCTCTTAGTGTTGTGTTTGAATGGGTAAACCATAGGATATGTTAAAATAAATTGAATTAAAGAAAACAATTGAATAATTAATGTCGAGTCTTCCATATTCCCTATTTTGGAGATCTAATTATTTGTTATTTTGCATTTAAGGCTCTCAGTCAGTCTCATCGTCAGGTTTATCTAGAAGATGTCTAGCAGGTTGTGCCAGCAGATCACTGCTGGATAGATGTTGATGATGACGACACATGGTGTAGGTTGTGCCAACAGATTTCTGCTGTGGTCTGGGGTTCCCGATTTTCCGGGAAGAATAATTTCCATTCAGCCGAGGGTAGGTCCCATCCCTTATCATCTTGTTTCCATTGGGGTGGTAGATATTAGGCCTATTAAATGGGATCCAGTGCTTGTTTTTCATAGGGAGGTTGAGGCCATCAGCAGAAAGAGTTCAAAACCATTCATAGTCGTTATCGTGCACCAGGTGTTCTACTCCATGTTCCTTCGTTGAGGCAGTTCCATTTGAGGTAGTAGTAGTACGTTTCACTGGCTTTGTATCAGCAGAGGGATGAAGGGGCATGCATAGGATATCCCCATGACTCTACACATCCTCAGAGATACAATTGCGTCTATGTTTGTAGTCTTTATCAGGGTCAGAGAGGTCGTGGAGGAGGTCGTGGTTAGCTTCATGCTTTAGTGTTGCCAGCACCAGGCGATCTAGATGTCATTCGATGTACCATTTTCATATTTTCTACTTGGTTGTATACCTTTTTTGATTTAGTATAAACACACTCCTTCATGTCACATTCCCTTTACCAGGCCTTGGGACTTGATGTAGAGAGGCTTCTAGTGCCCTTGGCATTGACTATGCCAGTTGGGGGTCGAGCTGGCTTGGTTGATGTATATAGAGACTGTGATCTAGTGTTGTAGAAACACCAATCATTTGGAGATTTCATATGTTTATAGATACAACCATATGATGTAATCCTTGGTGTGTATGGTTTGTATTCAGTTCAATCTATCATGGATCACTTTAAGAGGTAGGT
The DNA here is from genome assembly GCA_963277665.1 of Viscum album. Taxonomy (NCBI): domain Eukaryota; kingdom Viridiplantae; phylum Streptophyta; class Magnoliopsida; order Santalales; family Viscaceae; genus Viscum; species Viscum album. The sequence continues at coordinate 1,584,314,970 of OY728151.1, read as the reverse complement.
AGTGTTATTCGATGTTGGTGGAGGGCCAGCGTTGTTTGATGGAAAGCGAGACACTCGGATGGGTCAGAGGCATGTTTCTTCCTTATCATAGTTGATGTATGAGATGATTTTGACTTCTTCAGATGTTTAGTAGTTAGTGTTTCCCGGGGTCCTAGAAGAGTACCCTTATGTCATTCCAGAATAAGTATTAGCATTACCCCCTCGATGAGAGATTGATTTTGGGATCGAGCTATAGCCAAGAGCATCTCCTATATCTATGTATCCATATTGGATAGACCCTTATGATTTACGAGAGCTACGTATATAGATTTATGGTCTCTTACTATGAGGTTTTTTAGGCTGAGTGTGTCACTATGGGGTGCACTATTTTTGTTTGTGAAGAAGGATGACATCAGTTTGTGGTTGTGTATCGATTATCATCGCATAATCAACGTGATAGTGACAAATCACTATCCTATTCAATATATTGATGATTTATTTGATCAACTGAATGGTGAAATATTTTTCTCGAAGATCGAATTGTGATTATGATATCATCAGATGCATGTGAAGGATGAGGCTATCACAATGACTGATTTCCTTTGTCGTCAAAGGTATTACGAGTTCATTGTAATGTCGTTCGATGTGACAAATTCTCCAACTATATTCATGGGATTGATGAACACTGTGTTCCATGAGTTCTTGGATATGTTCATGGTGGTTTGCATCTACAAAATATTTGTGTACTCCACATTTGAGGAGGAGCATGCAGAGCATCTGCACGCTGTTGTGGGCGTTCTTCATCAACAACAACTGTTTGGGAAGTTGTCAAACTATGAGTTGTGGGATTGAGAAGTTTATTTCATGGAGAATTTGGTGCCCATTAAGGATTATATATGGATCCATAAAATATAGAATTAGTTTTTTCATGGTTACCCCTAATGAAAGTGGCAGAAGTACGAAGTTTCCTTGGTCTTGAAGGCTACTACAGGAGGTTCATTGGCAATTTCTCTCGGGTTGTGACTCCTCTGACTGCATTGAATAGGAAGTATCTGGTGTTCGTGTGGATTTATCAGTGTTATAAATATTTCATGTATCTGAAGGAGAAGTTTTTATGTTGTCCAGTTATTTTTCTTCCAGGAAAGGGTGTTTAGTTTGATGTTTTCTATGATGCTTCACATCTAGGGTGATGCTGTGTTCTGATGTAGTAGAGATTAGTTGTTTCTAATGGGTCTCGGCAGTTACATTCCCATGTACGTAACAATTACACCCATGATCATGAATTGGTGGTAGTGTTGTTTTCTCTGAAGTTGTGTATATATTACCTCATTGGATAGTTCATTGTGGTTTTCACCAATCATAAGAGTCTGAGGTATGTTTTATCCTAGTGTGACTTGAATATGTCGCAGTATCGTTGGATGGTGTTCTTCCAATAATACGACTTCAAAATATAAAATACCCCTAGAATGGAGAATTTTGTCACTTATGCGTTGAGAAGGAAGTCGTGTATTGATAAAGTTCATGAATATGGTGATTCTTAAAGAGTGGTGGAAGAACATTAACTGTTACATCCCGATATGGGTGAAACTATGGACATAGGTTGTCTTTTTCAAATGACGGTGCAATCATCTCTAGTGAAGCCGGTGGAAGAGTCCCATATGGGGGATCCTGAGGTGGATGTCTGGAGTGACTGAGTTGTTTATGGTGAGGGCCCTAATGGTTGGTCTGAGGATGAACAACACCGAGTGTTGTATCATAGAAGGATATGTGTTCCTTTGGTGATGCATGAGATAGTTCTTAGATAGTTCCATAGTTTTCCTTTAGCGGTGCAACCATGCATGAAAATGATGTACCAGGGCTTGAGAAGTCAATTTTGGTGGACTGGGCTAAAGCGTGAAGTTGAAGAGTCTGTGTCTGGAGGTTTGGTAGGATCGAAGGTGATGTTCGGGCACCGTGTTCTCGGTGGTTTTCTATAGCTATTAGACATTCTCCATTGGATGTGGGAGGACAAATCCAGGGACTTTGTGACTGGTTTAACTCGATCATGGGGATCTCATGACAATATTTTGGTGGTATTTTATCATTTAATAAAATCATCCCACTTTATAGTGACCACGGAGTCGAGCTCAGTGGGAGTTTTGTTGAGGCGATATCTAGAGGTGGTGGTGAGACTCCACGGAGTCTCTAGGATGATAATCTCTGACTGAGATCCTGATTTTACCTCTAGGGTGTGGAGAGGTCTCCAGCATGTTTTTGGTTCTCAACTATGGCTGAGTACCGATTTTCATCCGTAGACAGATGGTTAGACAGAGCGGACTATCTAGACTCTTGAATACATGTTGCACTCTTGTTCCCTAGATTTTGGAGGTTCGTAGATGAGGAACTTACACATGGTGATGTTCTATTAAAATAATAATTTTCACTCCATCATTCGTATGGCGCCATTTGATGCCTTGTATGGTAGACCTTTCTATTATCCATTGTGTTGGACAGGGGTCGAAGTGTCAGCAATTCACAGACTGGAACTAGTGCAAAATACGACAGAGAGGGTTCATGTGATTCGTGTGAGGATAAAGATAATACAAGATCATCATAATTCATATTCCAATCAAAGTAGGAGACAATTGGAGTTTTATGTTGGGGATCACATGTTTCTTCAGGGAAATCACCATCATGGGAAGGGAATGTTTGGTCGTGGTAGTAAGAAATATTCCCGATTTTTTAGTCCTTTTGAGCTGCTGGCTCATGTTGGAGTGGTGGTGTATCGAGTATCACATCCCCCAAAGATGAGCTGGATACAAAATGGTTATCATGTGTCACATATCTGTCATTATATTCATGATGACTCTCACATAATCGATGGGAGAGATATCGATGTTAACGGAGATGCAACCTTCGATGAGCGGCCAATTGAAATCCCATACCTCAATGAAAATGTGTTGTGTGGGTGTTATATCCCCTGGATTCATGTCTTGTGTCAACACAGTGGTGTGGAAGAGAGTACATGGGAATTTGAGTCATAGATATGTGATCAGTACCATGAGTTCTTTGATGTTTAACACATTTCATGTAAATTTTTTTTCTTTGTGGTTATAGACCTTTCATATTTATATGACGACATTATTTTGTTTCATCATATGGATTTCTCTATTTTGAGAGGTATCTAGTTGGGTGGTTATTCGGACCCCTTTTATTTTTCCTTTGGGGTTGGTTTTGGATTATCGAGGATGGGAAGGCTTTGAGAGGAATCCGATGTAATGGACCGTACCTATCTGGTGCATTCCTTGCTAAAATATATTGTTTGAGTTGTTCTTGGAGGTCAATGTGACTTATACCCAACGCTTTTCTAATTTTCAAAACTATTTCATGAAATTGTGTCTCTTTTACTTTTCCAAAATTCTAAACTATTTCATGAAATGGTGTCACATTTCCTTTTCAGAAATTCCAAACTGTTTCATAAAACTACATCACTTTTCCTTTTCCAAAATTCCAATATATTTCATGAAACTGTGTCACTTCTCCTTATCCCAAATTCCAAACTGTTTCATGAAACACTATCACGTTTCCATTTCAAAATCCCAAACGGTGTCACACCAACGGCGTCACAGAAACACTGTCACAAAATTGGTGTCACATAAATGGTGTCACGGTAATGGTGTCATAGAAATGTTGTAAAGGAAATGGTGTCCCATAAACGGTTTAACAGAAACGGTGTCACAATTACTATCTCACAGTTACTATCTCACAGATATTATCTCACAGTTATTGTCTCATAGTTAATGTCTCACAGATACTGTTTCATATATTCTTTTCAAAATATCCAGATTTCTCTAGATTCACCAATTTAATGTTTTATATGAATAAAAAGGAATAAAAATCCTTGTTTTAATGGATTTAATTCTGATTCAAATCCCATAACTCCTATATTAATTCACTTAAGGTTCGGGATGCCTTTACATGGTCAAACTACATGGTTTAATGAGACCCACTTTTATGGAAAATCCAGTGTATCTTAAACCACTTCTCTCTTAAATCATTTAAAGGGACAAGATGTCTTCCTCCCTTATAATTCCTCCGTGTTCTATAGTGAGAGACACTCAATCCATTACTTCCTTCCAATAGGATTTGTGCGATCAAGCATTCCTCCTTGGACTGGTTCCCATTGATGTTCTTCCTACTGTAAGTGCACCCCCTATTTTTGTGAAACCAAGCAGTGTCAATCAATCATCCATATAAGGTATGATTTATCATTATTATTTTGTGTTCGTCTCCATCAATTTCTCCTTCCCCTATTGTGGCATGTTATCTCTATGTACATAATAGACTATTCTTGGGTGTTGGATGGTGTGGTGGTTTCCCTGCTTCCTCGCGTGGATGCTATCCTCCAAGAGAGGTTATCATAATTTTTTTGATGTCCTGTTATTGTATAATGAACGTCAAGATGCTTTGGAGGTAGGGGATTTGTGGTCTCTCTATTGTTTTACCTGAAAATGTAGATTTAGCATGTTTTTTCTTCACTGGATCAAAATCGAATTGACATAATAAATATTTGAACTTGATAAATAAATTGATATTGATCGCATGTTATTTCCTCTTGTTTTGATAGATAATGTGATATCTATGCTATCATTGTTTAGTTTTTTGTTATTTATGGATGTTGTTAATGAATGTAAACCCAAAATTAATTGATAATTATTTGGATAAAGATAAAGAGGAATGTAAATGAATCTGGTTGTTGTTGTAATTTAATTTTATTAAAATTTATGCAGTAAGAATGTTTAATAAGTTTGTGATAGTTGTGATTGCTTTCTATTTAGGTTACCCATAGTTGGAACCTAAAAATAAAAAATTGGTTAATTCAAGATGGATTAAATAAATAGCTATTTGATAAAAATATAACTCATCATAGGGTTTTGAGTTACCCTCCTGGTTATAGTGGCCATGAGACATATGCTTAGTGTTGTGAGAGATCATTGTGTTCAAAGGTTGGATGCTTTGTTTAAGGGAAAATAGCCCAGTCAATATGATGAATGTATTCCTACTTCTTGTGTTGTGATGTGAGCCAGGATGGCTTTTGTGATATGTGGGGGCATGGAGGCCCATTTATTGTGGCAGTAGTTGACAACAAGAGTGTCCATATGCATTTATTTTTCCATGTGGGATTCAAGGAGGACATCAGATATGATGAAACTGGTTGGATGTGAATGTTTGGATTCTTGCTGATTCTTTCTGGTTGTTTATCTTATATACATTCCCCACTACTCAAGGTAGATGGTTTTCTTACCCTCCTTCCAAAAGTAATGAAGATGCATTGGTTATGCCATGTGCTTTCCATGTTTAGCTTCTCAAGGGAGGATGGGTATATGCTCCTGCTATAAGTGGAAATGACATTATGGGTAGTTCAATTACAGACCATGTTGATCCCCCTTGTGTTTATTAGATTATAATGTTTATCTAGAATGCCTGGGAATATGGGAAATTAATAATACATTTAATAAATTATATAATAAATGATGTTAACCCATGGGGTTAGAGCTTGCTATGATGCAATGATGAGGTTGCAATTTAATGGAACAGTGGAATTTGGGTGTGATTCTAATGAAATATAATGAGTAATTGATAAAGGTTAATTAATGATTAAATAATTAATTAATGTGAAGTGAAATTGTTAAAAATGAAATTAATTAATGTAATAAATCTATTTAAATGGTTGTTTGATTATAGGATACATAGTCTAAGAAGTGGTATCTTGGAGTTTGAGAGACGTTAGATACAGTTGGGTCTAAGAATATGTTATTCCCATAGTGTGGTTGTGAGATATAGTACATTCTTTACATTTTTTGTTTCCATAAGCTACACCACCCCATTAGTTAGGGAAACTCACACCCTGAGGATTCTGAGACGGGGGAGGTGTTTTCCCCAACATTAAGGTGGGATGTCGGATGGCTGACTACCCACTTTGGCACCGCCCTCTTCTCTTGGTAGTTACTTGTTCTAGTAGAAACAGTGGTTAGTTTTCCCCATATATGTTTATAAAAGGTTGTAATGGATTGTGGTTATTCACACACATATATTTTGGAAATAGTTTTCTATTAAATACTATAGGTGTCAAGTGTATAGGATTTAATGGCATGAGGATCATTACTTAGTGTATGGGCTATAATGGATTGAGGATTAATAATCGATGTATGATACACGTTATGCGAGCTGTGGGGGCTCCCGGAAACTACTGGGTTACTTTTATTATGTAGACATGGTGGTTTTTATTCATGAGGTGCATGTTGTGGGGTTATGCCTACGTGTCTGTGGGAAATCCTTTTTAGAGAGAGATGCTTAAGACCTGCGACGATGGGGAAAACCAGCAATCCAGTGAGAAAATGGTAGTGGGGAACCCTTGATATTATTTTTTATATTATATACTCTTGTATGTGATACTTGGTGATAGTATCCACGGTTTAGCTGGGAACATAGTATACCTATTTAGGTGATGTGTTAGATCACTTGTTGTTCACTATGATTTAGCATGATTTATTTACCTTTACATGGGAGTCTCTAGGGAGGATCATACATAGTATACTGTTATACTCAACCTATGAATATAAAAAATATTTTCCCGGTCACTTGGAGTAGTTTGGAGACCGGGATGGTTACTACTAGCTTGGGGTTGAAGGAGCTGTTCGGGCTTCATGGTTGCTATTTTTTTTACTTTCATTTTGTACATGTAGTTATTCCTTCCATTTTTAGTAGTTTTTTCATAAAATTAAATAAGTTTACTTGGGTTTTCTTTTATATTTCATTCATGTCTTGGAGTTGGTTGGTGTCTGTTTTATCTATCTCTTTCGCAAGTATTATCTTAGAGGGTAATGCATCTCATTTGTGTGTTTGTTATAACCTTGGTGCAAGTTACCAACCCGTGGCCAACGAGAGGCCGAACTCGGGGGTCATTATATCCCTTATCACATTACTGGCCTAGTAGGGGTACACCTTGTGTGGAGGGTGTCATGAGAGTATTTGTTAGAAATACCATTAATGTTCATTCCAAATGAAGGTTTCAGTATGTTGAACTATTATATTATTTATCCTCTTTAGCTTTCAAAAATTAATTTAACAATCTATCACCCATATTGATAATGAAATATAATGTTCATAGGAAAAAAGTTATCAGTCCAAACTTATGAAATGTTCCATCCATCAATTTAATCTAATTCAACTTTATCTGTGATCGGTGTAGAAACTAAAGGATTTGATTTAGACAATAACGTTTCCCATTACCAACTAATCATGATACATTAAGAAATGATAACTCAAATATGTTTATTCATGAATTTTTCGCATTCATTCCAGTATGAAATTACTAAATATGATATTAATCTATTTATGAATCGTCATCCTGAAACTCCTGCACTCACTTCAATAAATAGATCAAAAAAATTCATGTGAAATGGGTAGGATTAAAGATCTTTGGGGAATTCCAAATTTCTTATTCCATTGATTAATTTAATTAATAACCCTTTTTAAAAAATTTATTATTATTGATGAAAAGGATGAAAGATTAAGAGAGGAATATCTTTTTCAATACATAGATCTATATTCAATTTCCAAAATAATTAGATTTTATATTAATTGAAATAATAATTCTGGAAGCTTCTTCATTATTATCCCCTCAGGGGAAACAGTTATCAATTTATTCATACTGTTTGATCACATCATGATTGGATTTAAAGAAAATTAACTATAGAGAATACACCCAAATGAGTATGGAACTTGAGATAGTCCATATTGGAAAACTATCACAACTTCACCAAGGATGATTTTCTAGAACATTTGTTCTTCAGAATACAGTGAATTAACATCAAACCAAGATGGAATGTTCTTTATCTAGGAAATACGTAATTATAAAATCAAATTATTTAACATTATCAAGGATGAACCTCAGTCATATTTTTATATAAATATCAATTGAGTAATCATTCATGTTTAGAAACTTCTTCAGCTTAGCTATCAAGAATTGACATCACCTACTACTTCTTCGGTTCTACCCCTAAGAACATTATTCACCAACAATTCCCTACATTATAAGATTGAATAAAATTCTCACATATTAAGGTAATAATGTGGATCCTCCTTTCCCCATTATTATGAATATAATGTTTGGGATGATATTTTCAAACATGTTTCTCCTTTTTATAAAATCTTCATGCTTGCAAATATGAACCTATTTTCTGATTTAGGTTAAAGAAACAAGGATCTCTTCACATTAACTTCTTCTTTGTGTGGAGAATTTTTATTCATAACAGCCTTCATGTATGATACATTATTACACCTCATGGTGAATGTTTCTTGTTCTGGTAGTAAGGTTAATCAACCTTTCTCAATGCGACCAGATTTCTTGCATCTCTCATACAGAACTTCTATAACACATGATTTGAATTTTCTTGAAAACCCCTCATTCAATTTTTATTTTTCATATGGGACCTTTGGTTTACAATTTTTCAATAGCTTTATCTTGGGAATCATCCTTCTTTCTTATTATTTGCATGTTATTAGGCTAGATAACCAATATTTCATTAGGAACTGTCAGTTCAGGTTTAGATCTTCCACATGGGTTCTTCATATTGTCATCCTGTGTAGTATTTATTTTGGAATCATTGTGCTACAAATTCTTTGATTTATAATCCATGGATTTCTCACCATTCCTCATTGGTACCTTAATAGGAGGATTTATGTTCATGATATTCTTCTGATTTCTTCCCAAGGTTTCTTCTTCATTCCATGTTATATTTTTTATTCTTATATTTTTTTAAACTTCAGTTACATGTTGTGATGAGCGTGTACCACCCATGTGACCACTGCCACTATACATCACTAATGTTATCAAGGTTTCCAAATCTGTTATTAGTATAGTAATTATTCTGGTCCTATGGATGTTTCTTCTTATTCCATGGATTTCTCACACTTGAGAGAGTATTCCATTTTGATTTTAAATTTTGGGGATTGCACAAACAATTTAATGCACAATTCCCAAATCTATTACCGCACCATCATTGACCCACAAATCATGATTTCCTAATATCATCTATTTCATATTTTCGGTTATTCATCATGATTTTTTATTCTCTATGTTGGGAACCAAATTAAAAAATATATTTACTATCCACCTTATTCATAATGGTAGGTTTATTGTCATCATTATTCATCCATACATGTTCATATTTTGTTTTAAAACCTGTATTATTCATGATAACAGGTTTAGAAACAATATTACAAGATTATATTTGTGGTAACTAATTCATCTCAGATACTTGTGATAGATCATTGAATGGAGTCATAACCTTCTTCTCACATTTTGGATGTATTTTAACCTTTGAATCATGCTATTAACATTTAGTACTAGTATCAATCATCTCCTTCATTTATGAAGTGTCAATATGTGTTTTCTCAAGATTGGCCAACTGAGCTATCAATTATACATATTTTATATTTTGGATGAATATTTGATCCCCAATCATAATAATATTCTCAGAAAAATCCATTCGAATTCTTCCAATATTATCTTCATGCATCTTAACATTGTTTTGTACTGCTGAGTCATGTTCCATGATCTTAATGGATATTTCTTCCAATTATATAACATTAATATTAATGTTATTTTTCAATAACTCTTCAAGTGAATTGATAGTTATTACAAATTATTTTTAACTCCATCTTTCACTTAAACTTATTTGAGAAGTTATTAGAAACTTATTTCAAGTACCCACTTTGTTTCTTCAATGGTTCCAACAAATCTGGAGATCCTTAGACTATCAAGAATTTTAGTTTGCGATCTCTTCTCCCAAACATCAGCTTCTTCTTCCATCTGGGTGATATCATCATAAATAAAATTATATACTCCACAAACAATGGACTCCCTTTATACATAAATATCATAAATAATGACTCTTAATCAATCAGCTGATAATTAATTAGATGTTTTAGATTGATCATCATCACCACATAGGTTAACATTTTCATCTTCATGAATGTTTATAAATGTAATAACATGTAACTCTTGATCACTGGAGGTTGGAAGATTATACATACTTTAGGTGAAAAAATTATCAACATTCTAATTACATACTAAGCCTAATATGTATTCATTTTCAACAGGGAATAAGGAAAAAGATATTTCCTATTATTTAAATAAGTGTGACTACTTCTTCAACATTCTCCCGTACTTCTTTATCCTATTCATCATGGCCTTTATAGATATAGACTTTTGGTCAAAGGTAACTGAATATTCACCAAAAGTAAACTTCATTTTAGAGTTTAGAATGAAACTCATTTCCTCAAAATTTAATATCATTTATAAATTGAATATAACATAGGTGAACCTTTACACGATACATGTGAAAGGACCTGTTTGGGATAGGCCTAACACTAAGAGGGGGAGAATAAGTTTTGGAGAAATTCTAATCCAATTTCACATTTTATCCATTTACCTATTTGAATTTTTAGGATCTGTATTCTCTTATTTAATTTTCCATATCACATATAATAATATTAATCTAGTAAATATAGGCACATGAAATTTTTAAGAGGATCGCTACTCTGTAAGAGTAGCCAGTGTTCAGTATGATCTGAAAATGATCCAGACCGCACAACCACAAGAAATTAATCGTTTAAATGTGGATACAAAAAGTGGGAAGTACCGTTGAACATACAATACACTATATTAGATTTATAGTACATGTTTTATAGCACATAACTGGATCTTTATACTATCTATGAAGACAGTCTCCTTTTGTTGATAATGGTTTGTGACACTAAGAGAGTCTTCCACCTATTGAGACATGTTAGATGTCACAGTTCTAGTTTTTTCATACAGAAACTTCTTCATAACTATGTTTCATGCCTGGCATCATGAAAGTAACTCTTCCTACCTCTTCCAAGAATAAAACTAAAATAAGAACAATCATATTATTATACTACTCACAATAATAATTTTTTTTATCTGATGAATACTAAAATTTTTCTTACCAAAATTATAAATAGGTGACATGTAGTGACCCGAGCTCAAGCCAGGAAATCTATCATTAAATCACATTCATGGAGGCATACTAAATTTTTTCTGACTCAAATTATAATCATCCAACACATGGTGAACCGAGCTCATGTCAGGAGAGCTATAATTAAGTATCATTCTTGGAGGTGTTTTTGATGCTGCTTCCATGCCTTTTACAAATTCCAGTAATTTTAAATTGATTTTTAATGAATATGAATGAACATGACATTTTTTTAACAAATTAAAAGAACTGAAACCTAAATGGTGAACTTGATTTAAATAGATAAAAATGATTTATTAGTATTTGAATTTTATTTAGGCCACATGATTATTATTTGAACCAGCCAAGCAAACATGAGGTGAACCGAACCGGATTCTAGAGAGTGATCATTAAATATCGTACATCAAGGTATTTGGGATGCCCCTCCTATGAATTTTTCAATTTTAAATGATTTTAAATGGATTTTTAATGAATATGAACATGGAATTCATCATTTCATCAAATTATAGGAAATTAAAACTACATCATTGAAGTTGATTTAAAATGATAAAAAATGATGTATATGTATTAGGATTTTATTTAGAATACATGATTATTATTTAAACCATCCAATCCAATATGATCTGAACAAAGATAGATCTGGGAGAGACTACATTAAATACAATGATTTTAGGCATTTGGGATTCCCATCCAATTCCTTTATGAATTTTACAATTATTTAAAAGGGATTTTTAGTGAATATGATGAAGAAATTTTTTTATCAAATTTTGGAAAATTACCACTGATAGATATATGTTTATTTAAATTTATAAAAATCAATGTATTTCTATCTAAAATTTTATTTACACTTCATTATTATTATTCAAACTAGGTGAGCCACCGGGAGTTAAACTAAGCACATTCTAGGAGAGCCATCAGTAAATCCCGTGCATAGAGGCATTTGGGATTCCCTCCCACACCTTTACCAATTTTCAATGATTTTAAATGGATTTTAAACAAATATTAATTAGAAGTAATTTTTTATAAAATTATGGGACATTATAACTAAATCATTAAAGTTGTTTTAAATTGATAAAAAATAATTTATTTTTACTTCAAAATATATTTATACATTGTGATTATTCTTTGAAGCAGCTAAAAAAACATGAGGTGAAGTAAGATTGATCTAGGATATACCTTATAAAATAATATTTATAGAGGCATTTGGGATGCCCCTTCCATTAATCTATCAATTATCAATTACTTTAAATGGATTTCTTATAACTAAGAGCATGAAATTTTTTATTTTATCAAATTTGGGGAAATTAAAACAAAAAATATTGAAGTTAATTTAAATTGATACCAAACAATGTATTTTTAATTTAAATTTTATTTATATTTCATGATAATTATTTGAACCAAACGAGCCAGCATGAGGACATACATGCTTGATCCGGGAGATCCATTGTTAAATATAGTACATCAAGGGGTATGGGATTCCTCTCCCATGCCTATAGAAATTTTCAATAATTTTAAATGGATTTTTAATGAATATGGACATGAAATTCATTTATTTATAAATTTTTTTGAAATTTCAATTGAAATGTTGAAGATGATTTAAATTGATAAGAAAGATGTATTTTTATTTGGAATTTTATTTACACTTCATGATTATTATATTATCTCGCCAAACCGACATGAGGTGATTAGATCTGGAGTAGAGGGTGTCTGCATTAAATCTCACGCTTGGTGGTGCTAGGTGAATGTTTTTATCAAATTATAGGAAATTGAACATCCAAGTTGATGGAATATATATATATATATAATGCATTGGTATTTATGATTTTTTTAGAATTACTGACTATTATTTTAACTGGCCATGCTCATGAGAGGTGAAATGAGTTCTAGAAATGAAATATAGACATCATTGGGGAATGAAAATAAAAGTGTAGTCATGTGAGAAGTATCTGTTTGTTCAGGTTGATGTTGTAGGGTGTTTCTAAGGGACGTATTCATAAGGCCAAGCCTATTCCTTGAATAAAAACCCATTTTGTCCCCATTCTCCTTTTCAATATGGGAGAACAGAATAGTTGAAATGTTCATTTTTAACCCGGATTACATCACCCTCCTTGTCATCGGTACCTAGTGCATTGTACACATAGAGATTTCATCCCCCACCACACACAACCACTGCAAAACGACTCCAACACTGCTACAATGACATAGATCACCATCTCTGCTGCCCTGAAAGATTAACATCGATCCATTTTCCACTAAAATATCACATTGATGTCATGGATCATCTTAGGAAGAAGATCTGACCCTTATAAATCCATTTTGGGGGAGACTCCAGCCACTTCGAAGCCTAGATGAAGGAGGAGCATGGTGAAGTCTGCTACAACAACACTTCACCGTTGTCATGTAACCAAAGAAATTCCACCAGTCTTGTGGAACCAATACCAGCATAGGAATGTGGAGGGAGCACCAAGAATATTATCCTCATTCGAGGAAAAAATATACATAGGATAAATACAAGATAGTGGTGGGAGGGGGATGAGATAGAATATGATAATTAGATCATTTTCTAAAATTAATAATATATATAAAAAATATTACAGTATAGGGTAGGAGGAAACAAAGAGAAAATGACTTAATATATTCACAAAATCCTTAAACGGAAGATCCAACAACATGACTTACCTCCAACTATAATTCCCCAAAATTTCATGGTATGTTATCTCATTAAATTAATTCAATAGTTTGCACTACACGCATCATCGAGTTCGAGCACACCACAACTTTCTAAAAGGATCGTTAAAAGTGCAATTATGAATAGTTTTAACTGAATTATACTAAATATAATTTTATAATCCATATTATGTGTTTATTAGGAATAATATAAGAACAAATTAATTTTTTTCAGATAAAATAATTATTTTTAAAAAAAATCAATTTTACCCCCTTTTAATGGTGAACACTTTTTAAAACCAGGATTTGACTATTTTATATATTCAATTTAATGAAATTATATTTTTCTTTAGAATTGGGACATAAAAAATAAGTTGTGTTAAATTATTCGTACTTTTCTGATAACTTTCATATTTTGATGAATAGTGAAAAATACTAAGTTTTAAATGAATTTTTTTTAATCGAAATAATTTATAGTGATAAATTATCACTCTGAATGGTTTGGAAGTATAATTAGATTATCTTTTTATCATTTAATACAATGCAGGTCATTATATGTAATTTCACATTTAAATTTGACAAAAACACATGTCAATATTTTAATAGTTTTCGATTTTTAAAAACCCACTTTTTGGTTTTGACAAAGGGAATTAATTTTAAATTAATAAATTCAACTTATATGTTTTCAATTTGTTAAAATAGAATTTATTTTTGAATTTGGAATATCAAAATTATCTTAGGGTGAATTTTTGGTATTTTTTTGAATACATTAAATTTTTTTGATGAATAGTGGAAAACATTATGTTATTATTTAAAACATACTTTTTATTTAAATAATAAAATATTTTATTTAAATTAATTTTAATTCAATTAGATATATAATACATATATAAGATCAGTGTAATTAATTGGAGTCTTTTTATAATAAAATTAGCTATATAAAATTTTATTGAACTTTAAACCTCTTTCATCTACCTCTATGCACGTTAGCATGTTTACATAAAATGTAATTTTACTGCTTCTCTGAGTTGAATTTTAAAAAATCGAGAGACAAATTTGATTTCATTAAGAAAAATTTGTTTCAAATAGATGAAAATATTTGTTGGTGAAAAGTAACTTTTCACTTTTATTTACCACAGTTAAAAGTAAAGAGGGTAATTAAGGGTAAAAATTATATTATAATTTCCCAAACACAAGTCCATATTCTATTGTGTAAGTGTAATTAGACCAAAAAAACCTTATGAATAAAATATGATCCTATTTGTACCACTTCGATTAGATTAGGACATTTATTATTATTTTATTTAAATTAGAGTTAAAAGAGTTAAAATCAATGTTTAATAACTAAACCATTTTTAATATTGGGTTACATACAATATAAATTAGAATATAAATAATAATTCGAAAGATAAAAATATTTCATACATAATGGTATTTTATTTATTATTTTTATATATTAAATAATTTAATGTATTTATGACACAATTATGATATAGTAATTACCTTATTAATGAAATATTAAAATAATTGATATTATAAATATCCAAATAAATGTAAATTAAGACTTGGGATGAGTTACACTAATTTTATAGGTTAATATGACATGTTAGGGTTGTTTAAATTTATTTTAATCTGTGTGATAATGTTCTTATTGCTTCCAAAAAAATAAAATACTAAATAGTGTCAAAATTGACACAAATGAGTTTTTAAAACAAGTATTATATTATTAATTGATAAGATATTCGTAAAAATCTAAGGTTCTTCCAAACTACATAGATAAGGCTATATATACTAATATTTAACCACATGGGGTTATCCTGACTTGTTATAGAATGTTTATTAACCATATAATATAAATATACATAGAGACATGGTAAATGTCAAAATATTTTACTAAGAGTTAAATGTAAATGATAAGGTTATATGATGACCTAAAACTATATAAAACGTATTTTTTGAGAGTTTTGAGACCCATACCCACCTTATAATTTAAATAATTTATTTTAGATCCATTATATACCGAAAATGATTTTATTATAAAATAATATTTACAGCTATTCCAAAAGTGAGCCTCACATCTTTTATAAAGTGGTACATCCCATACTCTTTATTCCACACCTCCAGAGCCATTTGGATTGGCCAAACCCTACCCAAATATCCTCCCAACATTCCTACCTTAATCCTAGAGGCCTTTATTTGTTCAAAAATCCAACCAATGGATCCCTTTTGATCAAATCAAAACGAATAACCCGAAGAAGCGGTAAAAATTTCATCGCCTCTTTCAGGTTCTTTTCATCTTCTACTTCCTTTTTCATTGTTGTTTCCATTATAAAATAACAACTTAATAATATTCTATATAATTTTATGTTATTATAAATATGGTACAACAATATTCATTATTCTATCCATCCGAAAATTGAAAAAGTCACCATATGTGCGTATGTACGGCTTACCGTCTCCACGTTGCGGTGTAGTTTGTTATTCAAACACTTAATTGTTTGGATGGGTATAATAATGAGTATAAATATTTTAAATAATAAATATAACATGTTAATGATTCTGTATATATGATATAACATCCAATTACATATTATTTCTTCATCAATATAATGATATTGTCCCTCGTGCGTACGTACATATTACTATCTCCACGACGCAAGGAGATTCATTTCCGCGTTCACCATTCAATGAGGATTATAAAATATATATCTTTAATTAGTATCTAATATATGAAATAATATTGATACTGGAGATATATATATATATGTATATTTATGTACTTATCTCATATTCACTTAGTTTCGTTCAATAAGATATGAAAACGGAAACAACGTTTATCCGTACGTACAACCTACCGTCTCCATAAACTGTGTTTTCCATTTAATATATATTTTTCTATACATATTTATATTATAAATATATATGATATATATATCATGTTTTATATTCTGGAATTATTTAAATCATGATCTATGTGATACAATGAAGTGTAACAAATTAAAACACGTACGATAATGAAATATATTATTACCTGAAATGTTAATTTAACATGGAAATTATTATTAAATGGGTAGTATAAAGTCATAAATGAATCATGTATGACATCATAAATATTAATATGGTTATGGTATAATTTAATAACATACTATGGTCATTATAAAGGAGGTTAAGTGTACCCTAGACTAAAGGATAGTGCAAGGTAAGGGTTAATTCTACAATATCATTATTATCTGAAATTGTTTTTACGTAACAATCTTATGGGAGATTTTTATTATACATGTCCTTGTTTCATGAAACTATTTTGAAAGGGATTATTTTAAGATAATTATTATACTAAAACATCATTTTAAATATTTTAAATATATATTCTTCTAAATCATTCCCATTAATGTCCGTGTTGTCAAAATGGTTATTAAAATATTTATTTATATGTACATGAATGTATTCAAATGTTAATTCTGTTCAAAAGATTCAAAGTGTTATGGGAAATTTTTATTTAGAAATGTCTTTATATGTCTTCCTTTATAAATTGTCTGACTTTTAAATGTTTTCATGAAAATGGTATATTTCTCTCAAAAAGTTTTACAAATCATTTTCAGCTATGTCAACAACCTTTGATAGATTTTAAACATGTTTGAAGTTGATTAATTATGATAAAAATCGTCCATATTGTATTTATAGTTTTTTTTATTTTTTTGACTGTGGATGTGTAATTTTTATACCAGTTATGGTTTATGGATAAATTATTGACATTTTTTATGCTAGTTTTAATACAAATGTTTATGTTATGATTAATCCATTTCATATGAGGAAATTATTTGACTTAGTAAGTGACGGGTGGAGCCTGCTATAGCTCCTTGATGCATCTGTAGGACTCATGATACAAATTAGTGTCTTTTCACAAGGACTTGGCAAAATATTATTTGTAGTGATGGAACAAGTCCTTGAAAAAATATTATTTTTAGTCATGGAACAAGGCCTTGATTATGTGGTTATGAAGTATGCCATTATGCATTCTATCATTAATAAAGTGGCTATTGATATTGCATCTGATTATTCGACTAGTAGAATATCCATGTGAATAAGTAATTTGAATTATTTGATTTTATATTTTCCATATTATGTTGATGTTTATGTTTAAAAAGCTTCTTTTTTAGTCTTATACATTTCCTTAAATGTTTATGCTTCTTTATGAAAGATTCTTATATATTTTTATCCTTTCTGAGCATCAGATCTCACCCATTTCTATGTATTATTTTTCCCTTGGTATGTAGAAGTATTTTATGGTTGACTTGTAGGGATAGGCTAAGCAATATGAATGTATTCAAAATGGGACAATGTTTGTGTTGTTTTTCATTTTCTAATTTGTAATGTAACATTCATGTATGTAATCTATTTTCCAAGAATACTAAACTGATCGGTCTTTCGGGACATGATTTCATTGTATCATGACAATGTTATGTAATAACGCACCGACTCCGGGTAACTATGATCAGGGCATTCCAGTTGGTATCATAAGGAATTTATAAATAACCATGGAAACTAGATTTATAAAAACTCTAATTAGAGAACACTACCCTAACAAAGAATTTGAGGATTAGTATAGAATAACTTCTTAGAATTTAGGTACTGAAGAGATTTTGTGAGTTTTCCGAGAAATACATCGATGTCTGGATACAAGCAGGTAGATGCGGCTCTGGAACAGATGTTCCTAGGGGTAAAACTCAAAAACACCACTTTGAGCTAGACTCGAATGGGAACGGGTGCATGACAATGGGCCTTTCAACCCTCTTGGTTAGGACACTCTTAGGGGATATGCTTAGGATAATTCTTCTCTTCATTACAAACCACAATGAATGGATTATGTGTATATAATTCCTCAAAGAAATTTTTTTTATGATTATGTACTATATCCATAAACTGTTCAATTTATGTTAACTGTTTTACTAGTTTGGAATTAAGCAATTTCATTCATAAACTAACCTTGTGTATTCCACTATTTAGAAATGGCACCCAGTTGAGGAAATGAGACCTCCAATAATATGCATGATCCAAAGAGTAAGAATGATCATATCTTTCATGGTATTAAGAAAACATTTAGAAAGGGAATAGTCTCCCAAGTATTATCGTGATATGAAGAATTTTTATCATGTGTTAATAAGATAAGTAAATAATTTTTTAAGTCCTATGGCCTTGGAGGGAAGCTAGAGAAAAAAATAAGTTAGTGGGAAAGATGTATAAATGGAATAAGGGAAAGAAGGATTTTCACAGATGTGATAACTGTGGTAAGAATCACCTTGGTAAATGCTTGAAAGGAATGGGAGTTTGTTATAAGTGTGGTGAAAAAGGACACCAAGTACGTGATTACAAGTGTAAGAAAAAGGTTTCAAATTTACAACGCATCATCGTCAAGGAGTTGGGACACTATCAGAATCAATTTCCAATTAATCGGAGTATACCCCAAATGATGCTATTGGATAATAATCTAGTTGTGATACCACAAAAGATTATGATAAATGATTAAGATTTCTTATGTTGTTATTAAAGTATTGTGTCATTTGAGTATTGTATTAATGATGTACATGTTATAATAATTATAGGTTATGTAAGGATTGTACTGCAGTACTATTTCATTAAGGACTTGAGATTGTGTGGAACCAAGAATGGTGACTCAATGGAAAGTTAAATTTTTGGAAAATACATAGTTGAAGGAAAGAAAAAATCATTAATATGGTCCTGATACTGTGTTATTGATTTTGTAATAAGAGATTATTGATTTGGATAAATTATATTGGATATTATTTACATCCTTGGAACTTGTTAATGATTTTTATATTCCATCATTGTGGTATTTTAAAACATTTTTTGATAGAAGGAGTATATCTAGTATTCTATAAGGAATAAGGGAGCATTAATGTAATCAAATTATGTTTTATGGAAATTTATGGTGTTACAGTGTTTTAAAATAATATTTGATGAAGGTATTCACATGTTATTATGTGGCAAAAAGGATCTTCATTGTGTTTTCATTCCATATAAATTTTAGACATTGAGTTTTTAAAGAAGTATTTCGGATAAGTCTAAATGATGGAATAAATTATGTTTGAAATTGGATACTATTCCTAAGGTTAAATGATTTCTTGAGATTATTTTTTGATTTTCATAAAAAGGACAACTCGGAGGTCAGGCAACAACCCATCATGTCCGGCAAGGCCATGAGACTTGAACAAGAAACTGAAGGTTGAAAATGGTGGATAACCAATGACTAGCTTACATCATGTCCTATTTTCTATTATGTAGTTTTTTAAATAGTCTGAAAAATGAATTATAAATTCATTATGTTTGGAACCGTATACGATTATGATAAATAGTCTATTTTTAAATTCTATTATCTTTTGGAGTGAATGATGAGTTTGTGGTAGGAATTAGTTGAAGGGTGAAACTCTACTTGTCAAGTATATATATATATATATTACTATAATTCTATAAATAAATTAATTCTTTAACACTAGTGAAGGGATCTTAAAAACAAAAATCTATTATCGTAATACCATGTCTTTTTTTAAGTGATGATATTTTACATCATCTTATATTGATGGAATTGAGGCCTTCAATTTTACACTCATTTCTGATTGATTACTTAAATTACTCCCTATAAATATTGATTTTTTTTCCACCAATTATATTTCTCTAATTTCCACCAATGTTATCCTAATCGTGATCATAATTTGGTGGTGACTTTTTCATTTCCCTTTCCCTATTATTAAGAATAAATTTTATGAAATTAATTTCTGATGTAAGTTTTCAAGAAAGGTATTTTTATATTTTTATACTTTTCTAAGAACAATTTCAAATTGATAGGACGCGATATATTGAAGGAGGGGAGAATTTAATACCCCAATATTTCATTTTATGTTATCTCATTAATGTAATTTAATAGCTTGTGCTAGACGAAACATTGAGTTCAAGCGCACCACAACATACTAAACTAACCGTTCAAAAAGTGGTTACGAATAGTATTAACTGAATTTGGAATATTATATACTCTATATAATTCTAGAATTCTTATTATGTGTTTCTTAGACATAATATAAGAACGGATTTATTTTTTTTGATAAAATATGTATTTTTCAAAATAAATGAAATTTTACCGCCTTTTAGTGGAGAACCCTTTTAAAACCAATATTTGACACTTTTATATATTAAATTTAATGAAATTATAATTTTCATTAGAATTGGGACATAAAGTTTTGGTTTAGATAGATTTTTGGTACTTCTCTCATAACTAACATATTTTGATGAATAGTAATAAATACTATGTTTTAATTGAAAACAAATTTTATAATCCAAATATTTAATGGTGATAAATTATGAATTTTAATTGTTTTTAAGTATAATTAGACTATATTGTTTAATTTAATAAAATTTTTGTCATTATAAGTAATTTCACATTTAAATTTGACATAAACACATGTTAATTTTTCATAGTTTTTACTTTTTAAAAACCCACTTTTTGGTTTTAACAACACGAATTTATTTTAAATTAATAAATGAAACATATATGTTTTGAATTTGGTAAAATAAAATTCATTTTTTAATTTGGAATATCATAATTATAATATGGTGAATTTTAGGTATTTTTCTAAAACCTTTCAATTTTTGATGAATAGTAAAAAAAATACTACGATATTTTATAAAACAGACTTTTTACTTAAATAATTATTTATTTTATTTAAATTTATTTTAAGTTAATATATATATATATATAATACTTATATATGTTCAATTTAAATTTCAGGAATCTTTTTATAATAAAATTAGATGTATAAAAATTTATTGAACTTTTAACCTCTTACCCACCTTCTAGGAACGTTTGCAAATTTGCATAAAATGTAATTTTACAGCATCAATGAGTTGAATTTCAAAAATACAAAGACTAGATTGATATCAATATATAAAATTTGGTTCAATAATAGGAAAATAATTTTCTTTGAATAGTAACTTTTGACATTTATTTACCACAGTTAATACTAAATAGGGTAATTAAGGCTAAAAATTATATTATAATTACCCTAAAACATGTCCTAATTCTATTGGATAAGTGTAATTCGACAAAAAATAACCTGAGGAATAAAATATGATCCTATTTGGTCCACTTGGATTAGATTAGGATATTTATTATTATTTTAAAGAATACTAAAAAGAGTTATATTCAATGTTTAATAACTAAACCATTTTTAATATAGGTTAACACACAATAAAGATTCATCTATAAATATTCATTAGATAGATAAAAAGATTTCCTACTTAATGGTATTTTATTTATAATTTTTAGACATTAAATAATTTAATTAATTTATGACACAATGATAATTTATTAATTACCTTATTAATGAAATATTGAAATAATTGATACAATAAATATCCAAATAAATGAAAATTGTGACTTATGATGAATTCCTCTAATTTTCTAGGATAATATGACATGTTAAGGTGAATTAAATAAATTTTATTCGAAGTTATATAATTTTAAGGGCTTTATAAAACCTATTGGTTGAGTGTTTTTCAACCCATACCCACCATACCCTTTAAATAATTCATTTTGGTGCCATTAGAAACCAAAAATTATTTTATTATAAAAAAATATTTCATGTTTTTTCAAAAGTGACCTTCACCTCTCTTATAAAATGTTACTTCCCATTCTCTTAATTTCACACCCCCAAAGCCATTTGTCTCGGCCAAACCCTACCCAAATATCCATCCAACATTCCTCCCTTAATCATAAAGGCCTTCTTTTGTTCAGAAAGCTAACCTATGGAGCCCTTTTTTTCAAATCAAAAAGAAGAACCCAAAAAAGTAAATATTTCATCACCTCTTTCAAGTTCATTTCTTATTCCACATCCTTTTTCTTTTTTGTTTCCATTATAAAATAATAAATCCATTATATTATATATATTTTGATGTTATTTTAAATATGATACAACCATATTCGTTATTCTAAGTATCCATCAAATGACAAAGTCACCATACGTGCTTACATACAGGTTACTGTCTCCATGTCGCGGTGTAGTTTGTTATACAAACACTTCATAGTTTAGATGTGTATAATAATTAGTATAACCGATTTAAATAATAAATATAACATGTTAATTATTTTTTATAGATGATATACCATCCAATTACTTATTATTTCTACATTGAAATAATGATATTTTCTCTCGTGCGTACGTACAGATTACAGTCTCCACGACGCGATATGATTAATTTCCCAGTTCACCATTCAATGATGATTATAAAATATATATCATTAATAAGTATATAATATATGAAATAATAATGATACTGAATATATGTATATGTAAATATATATGTATATATATATATGTACATACATATATCTTATTCACTTAGTTTCGTTCAATACGATATGAAAACGGAAACAACGTTTATGTTTACGTATGACCTACCAACTCCATAAATGTTGTTTTAAATTTCATATATATTTATATTATAAATATTTATATTCTAAATATATATGATATATAAATCATGTTTAATATTCTACATTTATTTAAATCATGATGTATGTGATAGAATCAAGAGTAAGAAGTTATAACACATATGATATAGAATGTGATTTTTACCCAAAATGTTAATTTAACATGGAAATTATTATTAAATTGGTAGTATAAAGACATAAATAAATCATTTATGATTTCATAAATATTAATATTCTTCTATTATAATTTAATAACATACCATGGTCTTTATACAGGAGGTTAAACATACCCTCGTCTAAAAAAAGTGCAAGTTAAGGGTTAGTTATAAAATCTCTTTACTATCTTAGGTCGTTTTTACGTAAGTATATTCTGGGACGTACTTATTATCCATGTCCATGTTTCATGAAAGAGTTTTAAAATGGAATATTTTAAGGTAATTTTTTACTAAAACATCATTTTAACTGTTCTAAATATTTATTCTTCTATATCATTCTCATTAATGCCCATGTTTTAAAAATTGTTTTAAAGGATTTATTTATATGGAAATAAGTTTTTTAAAATGTTAATTCCTTTCAAAAGTATCAAAGTGGTATGGGACACTTTTATTCAAAAATGACTTTAAATGTCTTCCTTTTTAAATTGTGTGACATATAATTTATTCCATGAAAAGGGATATTTCTCTCAAAGAGTTTTAGAAATCATTTTCATCTCTGTCAACATCCTTTGATAGATTTTAAACCAGTTTGATGTTGATTTATTATAATACAAATCTTCAATATTGTATTGAAGGTTTTGTGATATTATTGAACATGTATGTTGTATTTTTATACCATTCCTGATTTATAGATAAGGTATTTAAATTTATTATGATAGTATTAATATGAATGATTATGTTATTTTTAAACCTTTTCTTATGATGAATGCATTGTACATAGTATGTGATGGGTGGAGACCGCTATAGCTCCTCGATGCATCGGTAGGCCTCATGAGAAAAACTAGTGTCGTGGTGTAAAGCCTTGACAAAATCTTATTTCTAGTCTTGGAACAAGGCCTTGACTATGTGGTTATGAAGTCTGGCTTCATGCATTCTATCATCATGAATGTGGCTATTGATATTGCATGTGATTATTTGTCTAGTATAATATCTATGTGAATAAGTAAATGGAATTATTTAATTTTATCATTTCCATATTATGCTGATGTTTATGTTTAAAAGACTTTTCTTTTAGTCTTATATATTTCCATAAATGTTTATTCTTATTTGTGAATGTTTCCACTATATTGTTATCCTTACTGATCATCTGAGCTCACCCCTTTCTATGTTTTATTTTTTCCAGGATGTGAAGATGTATTTTATGGTTGAGCTGTAGGGATAGGCTAAGGGATATGATTGTGTTCAAAAGGGGACATTATTGTCGTTTTTTTTTCATTTTCTAATGTGTAATGTAACATTCATTTATGTAATCTATTTTCCATGATTTCTAAACTAATCAGTCTTTCGGGACTTGATTTCCTTGTATTGTGCCAATGTTATGTAATAATGCACCGACTCCGGGTAACTGGGGTTGGTTCATTACCCCACATCTCCCCCATCCCACTCCCACTATTTAATATGTTTTCAATCCCATCAAATAAATACCATTACGACCATTGATACTCAAATAATCACTAGCCAAATACCGAATGATTTTTAAAACATTTTTGTAAAAAAATAAAAATACAAACATATTCACCTCCAATATCAGCTAGGGTTCAATGCTATTACTCTAAATTACCATATCCATAAAATTCCATTCCTCTCGCCAAGGGAACTAGTATACTCCATCCCACCATTGGGGACTCTCTCTCTCTCTCTCTCTCTTCCCCACAGCCAGCACTCCAATTTAAATTTCAATTGGGCATGGTTCTCTCTACCATAGGTTTAGGAATCTAATTTAATGGAATATAATAGTTTGAGTTGGTAATTGTGCTTCTTTACCATTCACCACATTCTCTCATGGATTCTAAGACATTGGAACATGTATGGTACATGTTAACTTTTCATATGGTTTCCTAAAACAAAAAATTTAAAGCACAATAAAAGAGGTAGCCCAAAATGGTGAAGAGTTCATCACATTGACCGGTGGCATAGCATACTTGGCATCTGCATTCTTTAAATATCGAAATCAAGGCATAGATAAAGAGAGAACCCATGAAAGGGAAGTTATCTTTGAATTTATAGGTGGAAAATCATACAAAGTTTCCACTTTCATAAAACAACAAACTCAATGGAAATATAAATAGAGAACCTATAATGGGGAAGTGATCATCGTATTAAAATCCAGTAACCCATTATTCATAAGATTATATTTTTACTAATATTGTTTCATCTATAAGTATGGGTTATTAAAACAATTCTATAAAATCATGGGTGAATAACACTAATGAAAAATCTATTATTTCATCAAATTTGTATATGAATAAGAGAAGGAATTTTTTTCCCTACAAATATCTCAAATGAATAATCATACAATCCAAAAACAATAGGATCTCAAAACTAACCAAATTGTATCAAAGAATAAGAAATCACGATTTGTTGGAAAGTGTTGGTGTTTTTTGAAATTTTGGCATAATTCCATTGACTGTTGGCAAAATTTTTCAATTCATGATAACTATAAAAGGATATTATTAAGGGGGAGAAAATATGATATGAAGATAAATCTTACATAATTTAATCATAATTTGTAGATGAAGAAGAATCTCTCTATCAAGAATATATTTGAGTTCCTTGACAACATTTTTGATCATTTCAACATAATTGGTCACATTGATAATGACTGATGGTATGTAATAACCATGTACAATGCATATGATGATATGATGATAATCCCATGACATATGCAGAGGAAAATAACAAAAAAAAACGAAAATAATTGTTCAGGGTGTGAGCAGGAGAAGAGTGATAAAAAACTATGAATCAACCTACACATAAGAAGAACGATGATATGAATTTCACACCAAAGAAAATGTGATTATACAATGGAAGAAGAGATCACGTAATGGACCTTTGAAAATAGGTTATAAACACAAATTCTATTGGATGATTGATGAAGTAGAAAAAGAAATCAATCTTAGAAAAAAATAAATAGGTTGATTTGATTTTTGACAAATAAAATGAAAATTTTTAATTTCATGATTGTTTTTTAAAAATAAAAAACCTAGGATTGTTAAATATTTGTGTGGAAGGAGGAAAATGTCAGGGAATAATGCTGAAATGTACATGACATGTTATCATAAACAAATAGAACTAGTGAAGAACAAAGGAAAATCACTACTGAATTCTAGTGTTAATAAATCTATTGTAAATAAGGATTATACATATAAGATGAAGTATGAGCATATAGTAAATCATTGATTAGTCAAATGGCCAGAGTAACTGGAATTGACAAATAATTTAGAGCAAAAATAGAAGAATGTATGTGTGTTACTTGATAACATAAAGAATAATATTCTATATAAGATGAAAGCTGAAGAAATCAAGAGGTCTATGATTCCCTTAAATGTTAAAATTTTAAAGCCAATGGATAAATCGTTATGAGTTCTCATGAATCTGGATCAGAATTGAAAAAAAAAATATTTGGGTTGAGAGAAAAATCTCATCCCTATTTTTATTATTGAAAACCATTTAAGATATAGCTTATTACCCTTAATATTTTGTGATTTTTCATTTTATATAGGGAATTGAAGGTGAGGAATATAATTATGGGGAGTCCTGAAGATATTATTTCTTTTAAAATAATTTGTATCATTCATAAGGCTATAAACAGCGGAGTTCTTTATTTCAACTGTTGATAAAATTATTCTTGATAATCATTCTTGGATAAATTCAATCATGATTTAGATAATGGATTAAGATCATCCCTTTAGAGGGAGAAGATTTTAAGAAATACCAAATTTGATCAAAATCAGTATCACATGGATCTATTAAATTATCGTTGTTGATTTATTTGATATTTTAAAATCCTATAAATTGAATATTTTCATAAAAAATTTGTTTTCCTATTTCTTTATGAATGAAAATTCTATATCAGAAGGGGAGACACCAATAATTTCATAATAAAGGGGATTATTATTTCTTATAATTGATTCTTTTTAAATCCATTTATTGAGATGAATTCCCGAGATTAATTTCGTATCTATTGAACAACCTATAAAAGGGGTTTTTTGTATTTTCAGCACATTTAAAAAATTTATTGTAATCATTGATGTCTAAATTGATCACCCTTTTTTTCTACATAGGTTTTTCCCTTTTATACATAGAGATGATTAATTGATGACTCGTTGATCTTAGAAAATAAATGTTATCCTCCCAAGAAAAACAATATTGAATTCTCTGAAATGACATCTCTTATGAAATTATTAGATTAATGGAGAGAATAATAAAAGATAATTTTTTATAGAATTAGTTGAGTTTTGGAATTATTTCCTATAGTTATCCTCGTATTTATCTTAAGGGGGAGAAAAAAACATTGAATTGTATAGTGAAATGGGTATTGAAAAAAAATCCAAAGTGTGATATTGAGGAACCCAACATGATTTAACTAATTTTTTTTTGAAATAGTTGTCAATGATATTATTTAAAACAAATTCAATATGACAATAATTGAATGTTGGTGTTTTTAATTTTGACAATTTTTAAAAATTAATGATAAATAGGAAAGGGTTATTTGGTTGGAAGATTATCTTCTAATGAAGTAATATAAATTTGATGGTTGCTGAGATTTTCTTAATGTCCCAAAAATGTTCCTAATTTTATCATGAGAATGCGAATTGTATACAATAATTGAAGACCTTATGATTATAATTATCAGTCACCTGTATTTTTTAGAAAATATAAAAATGAGACCATATCATATTTTGATGATCCTGAATGATTAGTCATTTGATGATTGGTGAAGAGAAATAAAGAAAAATATTAGTTGTTTTTTATTAAGAATGATTGTGTATTTTTGGAATTTCATTTTACTATGAATATGGATTTATATGAAAATTTTTACTTTTTCATGGTTTAAATGTAAAAAAGGTCCTATATACTATCCAGAAAATGGGAAAGTCAACACTACTCAGGTGGGAAGTTGACCCCTAGACAGCCATTATGGGAGGCTGGGGGAAGAGAATGGATAGTGTTCATACATGGAGGAGCGCATATAAGGTCATAAGAACAATGAAATTTATTAGCTATGTTGTATGAAGAATGATTGTGTACGGTTGGCATTGAATTCTATTGAGAATTTTGATTTATATGAAATATTTTTTTTCATGGTTTAAATATAAAAAAGGGCCCATAGATAAGGGGAATACTGACACTACTTAGGTGGGAAGTTGACCCCTAGCCAACCATTATGGGTTGGCCAAGGAAGATAGTGTCTATTGTGCTCACATGTAGTGCATTTAGAGGTAGTAGAACAATTAAAAGTTATTAGTTATGTTGAATGAATAATCACTCTGTGTGGTTGGAATTCAATCTATGAGATAATTTCTCTTTTTAAGAAAAATATTTCTTCATGGATTAAATGTATAAAAAGGGTCTATATTAATGGGGACTACTGACATTATGTAGGTGGTTAGTAAACCCCTAGAAAACTGTTATGGGTGGTCCGAGGAAGAGATTGGAAAGTGTTATCACAGGGAGCACATGTAGGGGAATATGAAAAAAGAAAAATATTAGTTATTTTTTATGAAGAATAATTGTGTGTGGTTGTCATTGAATCTTATTTTGAATTTGTCATTAAATGATTTTTTTTCTTAGATTAAATGTGAAATAAGATATTATAGAAAAGGGGATAGTCACACTACTTAGGATGATAGTGTGCTCGTAGGGGCACATTGAGATGCAGAGGAACCATGAAAAATTTTATTTGTATTATATGAAGAATTATTTTTTATGATTGGAATTGAGTATTAATATGAGTATGTATTTATATTAAATATCTGTTTTTCATTTATTTAAATGTAATAAAAGGGACCATATGCCACAATTATTAGGTTAGTCGCCTCTAGATCGAAATTATTGGGAGGTTGAAAAACATAGTTGATATTGTTCCCATGGGGAGTGAATTTATAAGCACAATGACCACAGTGTGGGGGGCATAGAATAGGACGTGATAGGACAAGATCCGGGAATGCGATGGTTTTAGGAGGTAATATATGTTTCTAGTACAAAATTTAAAGTAACTTAGTATGTGCCTTGTATTATAAATGAGAGGTTAAATAGGCTATAATTATGATTTTGGAACAAATTTTAGTGGGTAATTATAGCTCCAGAATAGCCTCAATCATGCGATCTCTCTGTTTATTATCAGGACCGTCTGATCGTCTCAACCATCTAAAATATTTCTCCCAACTAACCGATTATTCGATAATTCTTTAAATTGTCACTTGATATTATTTTCACATAATCTTTTTCCCGGATCCAACCTAAGAGCACCTACTCACCGAGATCATCATGCCTTGACATCTATTTTCTCCAACCATGCATCTTAGTTTTATTTGAGCATTTTATTGATCCATTATGATTTAAATCTCATGAAAAACTGTTTTCATGATAAAATAAAAACCAAACTGAATAAATGTATCATATAACAATATATTATTTTTTTAGTTATGGGGTTATCCATAGTCTCAAAAAAAGAGGTTGTGTGTGCATGTTTGGTGGGTGGTGTCACTATAAATACTCAATATCTTCCACATTTGGTGTATGAGATTTATTAAACTTGCAAGAGTATATTGAGATAGAAACAGATCCATGGAAATGGTTAAGCTATATTAACAAAAATTACAGTATAGGGTAGGAGGATATAAATAGAATGTGTCAAAATATGTTAACAAAATTCATAAATAACAAGTCAAACAACACAAGGAAACTTCACCTCTCCCACATCATTCACCCGATGTCCAGTATGTGGTAACCTATGGTGAAGATTGTTGAAAATACATACTAGTAGAATAGATTATATTAAAATAATCACTACCAATATACCTGCATATTTTTTAAATAAGTTGGGAAAAAAATAACAACACAAACATGCATATTTAGATTTGAATCACCTCTAATCCAATTATTGGTATACATCATCCCTCTGTTGGGGCCTCACTCCCTCGGCCCTAGTATCACTGCACCAATTTATATAATAATTTGGTGTCGATCTCTCCTCCCTAGGTTATGGAATCTATTTTTAAAAAATTTAATAGTTTAAGGTGGTCATTTAGCTTCTTCCCCATTCAGCGCATTCACCCCTGGCTTGTGCCTCATCCACCACTTTCACTCATGGATTCTGTAGCATTGGAATATTTCTATGACTTGTTAACTCAAATTTTTTGTTATGAAAGATCTAAATCAATGCACAAATAAAGAAATAATCCATAAAGGGTAAGTGTTCATCGCTTTCAATCATTTAGGGTATGAGTTTTATTGAACTTTTGAGAGTATATTAAGAGAGCAACATAGCCAAGGAAATGCTCTATTTCACATAAGTCATAGCTTCCACACAGATACAACTCGTGTGAAGGACAATCCTTATCTCATGATAATCCTATGTGAAGAAGAAGAGTTGTTTCACATGAATTCAATAAGTATTTAACACTCCCCATGTTTCTTTGTGATGATACTAGTTTTCACAAAGCTATTGGATGGTGCCTTACATGCCTCAGTAGTTTGAAAAAAGTAGTAAGAACTGATGCCTATTTGTTTTGATAGAAGAAAAATATAGTTCATGCATTAACAATTAGTATGTATATACTATGATTCACAAACACACATTCTCCAAGACCTACACACATTTACAACCAATACCCATCTGGGTTTGCGTACATGAATGTACATGTACAGTGAGTTGGAAAGATATGTCCACGCACTTAAGATCATTATTTCATCAAGAAGTTTTATTTTTTTTTGGAATATTATGAATAGTGCGCATGTTCATATTCATTTCCTTGCACATGTTATGACATAATATCTAAATAGATTGGATGAACAGGCATAGTTTAGGGTCAAAAAAGGTGTCTCTACAAAGAAACATAAAAGTGGATAGTATGGTTTATTCATTGTGTGTGTGAAGATGGTGAGTAAGCATATGAATATGTGATTATATAATCACCTGTATAAGCATGGATATGGGATGATTTATTTTTTAAAAATAACTTCATATTGAATTTTGAATTTATATGAAATAATGAATGAATCAAAGTATGAAAGTGATTAATGTGAGACTAATACTTCTGTTTATGAGCTACCATTGTGTCCTTTCAAAATGAAGTTTCAAAGAATAGATATTGTTGTGAATTTTTTTGATCTTCTTTTATCATCATCTTAGGATACCTGTAGAAATAATCATGTACAACCCTTGTGACCACTACCACTGCATACATCACAGATGTTATCAAGAATTCCAAATTATTTGCAGTATAGAGATGCTTCTATATCTATGGAATATGATTCTTTGTCTATGGGTTTCTCCCCATTGAGATAGGCTTCCATTGTGCTTTTACATTTTGAGTATTTTACCAACACTTTAATTTGAAATTCCCTAATCTTTTGTAGTACCAAAATTGACCCTCAAATTTTGATTTCTTGATATCTTATATATCGGATTGTTTCCTCTTCATCATGATTTGTTGTTTTCTCTATGGGTAACCAGGTTAAAAAACATATTTCCTATACACATTAGCCTTGGTGGTAGGTTTCTTATCATCTTTATTCATCCATACTTGTTCAGTTTTTTCTTTACAACCTACATTGTTCATGATAATAGGATTATAAACAGTAGTAAAAGCTGGTATGGATGGTTCTTAATTTTTCTCAGCTGCTTGTGATAGATAATTGAATGTAGTCGGGTTATTCTAGTGACATGTTGGATTTCATTAAACCATGAAATACATAAATGAAAATTATGTACTAGAAGAAACTATATTTATATTTTTTTGAAGATTAAATATGTTTGTTCTCAAGATTATACAACTGAGCTACCAATTCTAGGCATTTAATATTTTGGATGGCTTTTTGATCTTCAATCGTAATGAAATTTTCATCATAGGCCTTCTTCATTCGATCAAATTTATATCCATGTAGCTTAAGATTATTTTTTAATCAAATAGTCATGATCCTTCATCTTATTGTATATTTCTTACAACTGTAATCCATTGACATCAGTTATATTTTTCAATCTCTATCCATGTGAATGAATCCTCTTTTAAAGAGACATTTTAAACCCCAATTTCACATAAACTTCTTTGATCCATTTTGAGGAACTTATTTCAATTTCCATCTTAGTTTCTTTGAAGGTTCAAACTAGTTTTTAGATATTTAGAAACTCAACACTTTTTTTGAAAGACCTCCTCCAAAACAACATATTGTCCTTCCAACTAGTTCATCTCTTCTCACATACATTTAATGATTCCACCAACAAGGGATGATTATGCTTTAGGTATACCATGAAGAATAACTCTTAGTCTATCAATTGATAATTATTGATAAATTGTAGATTGATCAAAATAACCACATGTTTTGTCATTTTCATCTCGGGGAAAGTTTTTAGATATACTAACACATACCTCATGATCACTAGAGGGAAGAAGGTTATCCATCTTATTGGTAAAAACATGAGCCACATTCTCATTACTTTCCAAGACTAATATGACTTCACTGTTAACAAGGCATCGAGAAATAGATACTTCGTCTTCTTTAAAGAATAGGGACTTCTTATTTAACATTATATTCTATTTATTTTTCATGTTCATCATGGTATTGGTAGATATAGAATTCTACTCCCAGGTAACTAAATATTCATAGAAACTATACTTCATTATTGATTCGAGAAAGAATCTCATGTATTCCAAATAGAATATATTTTATTATTGAGAATCTAACAGAGGTGATGCTTTCCTCGATACATGTGAATGTACATGTTTGGGATATTACTAACACTAAGTGGTGGTTGCATTAATGTTGTCGAATTTTTTATCAAATTTCACATCTTATCCCATTACCATTTTGACCTATTAGGATCTCAATTATTTTATTCTATTTCCTCCATCAAATTCAAGAATATTAAATCAGTAAAGATAAGATCATGGTGTTTTTATATAGATCACCATACAATAAGAGTATCCAGTCCTTTGAATGGTCTAGATAAAATCCAAACCACACATCCACTAGAATGTAACCCATTAAATGTCGTTACAACAAGTAGGAAATACCGATTCACTTTCAATACACTATAGACAATTGACTGTGCATGGTTTATAGAACACTGATGGATATTTATAATACCGTTGAATATTGCCTCCTATAGTTGATAAAGGTTTGTAACACCAAGAGATTCTTCCACCTATTGAGACCTATTGGATTTGAATGTTATCCTTTTTCTCTTCCACAACCTTCTCCTTCACTTAACTTCATAATATTATGCATGTAACTATTCTTAACTCTTCCCACTATGAATTTAATTGTTTCACAATATTCTTCTTCTACTAGTCATAATAATATAATTTTTTTGTGAACTGAAGAATACTGAATTATTTCATACCGAAATTATAATCCCCTGATATCAATTTGGTCACCAAACCTTTAATTATTCTTCTCTCTTATTCTTTATTGTAAAAACAAATGAAATGAGATCTATTATTCTTCTATCTGGATTCAAATGATTTTTTTGATTATTAAATAAATAAATATCAACTCATCGTAACATCATCACAATTAAATTCTTCTTCTTTGATACACAATATCAATAGTGAATGAAAAATCAGTTCTATTCTATTCTTTATGGTGAAGAAGATACTTTTTTAATGAATTTCCCCATAACATCGATGATATTTCATGAATGAATAAAATTTTCAGAACATAATTTCTTGTATTCTTTAATTATTAACTGAATACATGCATGGTTTATGTGCATTTCCCATTCCCATGTTTATCTTCAATTTTTTTTGTTAATCTTTTATGCATGCAAGTTTTTCTTCATCAAATCATATGAAAACCTTCAAATAGTTTACTTATTGATCTCATTTTATGTAATAACACCAAAATCTTCTTCCACCTCCCTTATTTTTCCCTCTCTCTCTTCCTACAACAACCAAGATTGGTATTTTTAACCAATGTTTATCTAAAGTATGTGAATTCATACACTTGTTTTCATATAAAACCCCAAACAGTATGAGTTCCTATTCTTACTCATACAAGTATGCACTTAGGTGCACTCCTTCTTCTCTTTGTGAAAAAAATATATGTAGGTTTCTTATTCTATGTCTATTGTGTATCAACTAGAAACATGCTATCTTAACCTAATGGTTTATACATTGAACAACATCATAGAACATCATGACAGTAAATTACTCGTGCACCGTGGCTTGAGTAGTATGCTTTATGGAACTAGTTCTTCTACAAAAATCATGGTAAGGGTGTTTACACATGAGTTTCCAAATCATAGTATTTATTCTTCATGAAAATACAATGCTTCATAGAACCAACCTCCTTATTGAAGAATGATGAGGGTGTAAACACCTTTCTATTGTATGAATATTATTCTTCTTAATGAAACCCTATTGGTTCACATGAATCCCCTTATTCATGAGGCCCCAAGGAGCTGTGAATGTTTTTTCCTCCCCACATAAAATAGTGCTTCAAAGAGGCTCTATTTTATTGAAAACGAGATTTCATGAAATAATAGGAGTTACAGTAGTACCTATCAGACAAGGGTGGTCTACTTTTATAGGAAATGGACCACATCATTTCACCATATTCAAATATTGATCTTTATGTCGTGTAAATAATCACTTTAAATTCCCAAATGATTCATCTTTTTATTCGGCAAACATGTGTAAAGGTAAGCCGTATTTCATAGAGTTCGTCCTTCATGATCGTCCTACTTATTTTTAGTGTTCATATCACAGGTATGTATTTGTAAACACATGAAGCTCATCATCCCAAAAACATGAAGTTCATCCATGGAACTCAACTACTTGAATGGGCCTCCTATAACTATGTTTTCAGTTTGGTCGAGGCTTATACCTAAAATTTATTTATTTGAATCTTGAAAATGATGTTTTGTGATATTTTGATCATTTTCATCCAATTATTTAGACCTCAGAATGATCATGGTGGAATCTAATTTTATCATGGGTGTCTTGGTTGACTTCTTTAGTGAGATAGTGGTGTTGTTAAGGGAAGAAATGGAGAAGATTAAATCATGGGGTGATGAATCTATGCCTCATTTTGGATGAAAATTCCATTGGAGGTCAGATGATATGAATTTAAATGAGTAAGGTGTGGGATATGATGAAATTCCATGATTGATCCAATTATTTAAAAAGGTGAATAGTACGTAAAAAATACATCCCACATCAAAACCTCTCCCAATATCTCTACACTATATAAATCATGAGATGTGGGTAGTGGCTCATAATTATTCTCTCCCCATCCATGAACTTCCCCATACCGGTTATATGGTTGCGCTATTATCCCACTTTTTTGAGGGATATTTTCCACTATCATGTGCACCTATGCAGGGTACCCATTTCATTCACATGGAACTATATTCTTCATGCATGCTTTCATGGCTGGCATTCTCAGGGCACATCAATCTATTGTCCCTCATAAGATCTTGGATGAGTCTAGATGGTCAACTCATGCCATACTTTTTAAAAAAGACCCAAAAAAATATTTAGTTAGAAAACCATGTATATAATGGAATTAAATATAAAATACATTGCTATATTTACACTTAGAACATCAGTATAGAATTATTCAATTCTTTCAAAATATCTATTAGAATATTAATATATCTAACCATTTCTTAATCTCTAACCTTTCATACACTAATTATATGACATATCTCTCTTTAATTAACACTAAAATATCAATGTTGTTCAAGTAAACATTTGCATGGTTCTCTTGAAAAATTAAAATACTACATGAACATAAATTACTCTTATTTAATACTTTTGTTAATATGAATTAAAAATAACATAAAATAATCTTTCTTCTTTATTGTAAACAATTTTTCACTTACGACACATGTATTATTAACTTAGGATCAGTTCATCAAGAATTAAAATTAACAATAATTGATAATTTCTCAAGTGTGAAATTCAATGTTGTAAGTACATAACAATTCATCAAGACCGTCACAATTTCTCTTAAAATAATAATCCATCAAACCATTTAACCATGTTTAACCCAAAATGAACTAATTATATTGTGTGGTTCTCTTTCATGGAAACTACAATCTCAATGATCCTCAAGTAATAAATGTCATGGTTGTCATGCAACATTAAAATTTTTCGTGACCATCAATCCCTATTATTATATACTTTTGGGAATTTAAATTCAATAGAACATCAAATCATTCTTCTTATTTATTGTAAAAAATGTTTCAATTATGAAACATGTATTTTGAACTTACGATATTTTCAGAAATCATAAAAGTTAACTATAATGTAGAATTTCTCAAGTGTGGCATAAAATGTTAAGAATCTTTAAAAATTATTTAATCAATTAAATTTTTTTATTCAAATATAAATCCATATGATCATTTGTTTATATTTAACACTTAATTCATTACATATAGGTCCTGGTTCTCCTTTATGAAAACTATAATCTCTATATTTCTCAAGTTCACACTAGCATGGTTCTCATGCAACATTAAATTAATACATAACCATTAATTAATTATATTCTATACCTATTGGAATATAAATTCCAAATAACCTCAACTCAGCCTTATCCTTTTATTGTAAACAATGTTTATATTATAAAACATGTATTTTAAACTTAGGAACAGTTCATCAATCTTCAGAGTGGAAAAACTATAAAATTTCCCAAGCGTGAAATCCAATGATATGAAACATAAAAATTCTTCAAGACCTTCACAATTTGTCTTCAAATATAAATCCATATAAAAATATCTCCACATTTAACCGATCATGCACTAATTATGTGGTGTGGTTCTTATTTATTGTAGCACCCACAGTTTCTGGTATATAACCCATTATTTATTAATTTTAAGAATGTAAAGTGTGTGTGTTGTATTTTTTAGGGTTTTGAAGAATTTTGTAGTGTTTATGAGGATTTAATATAGGATCATGGTTGGAACATGATTAGTGAAAAATGTTAAACTCCTACATAAACGTTTCAAAATGAGATAGGGGACTCTAGATCGGCACACGTTTAAGGTGCACAGTTTGGGAAAACAATGCAGCCACCTAGGAGCGACCCTAAAAAGTGAGATAGAGAGATTTTTCATGGTTGGTGCTTGATTTTCATAAATTTGTGTCCCAACCATGTGAGGCACTTTTTGAGGTAGTGGTTAGTGAACGATTTTCCTAACCGTGCAACTAATCGTTCACGGTTTTAAAATAAGACCATAAAAAAGTGGTTCATATTTTGGATTATGATTAAACTGATAAATTTTATCTAAATAGACCCTAAAATTGTATTTATTCCCCCTAATGACTAAAAATTCTTTCCCCGTCAATTATGAATTGATATGAAGGTGTTTTTTCATGCATTGAAGCATGATTCCCTCAGTAAGTATCCTTTTTTTTGTATTTTCTAATAGTTCATCTTAGATATACATTTCTTATAATCTAATATTCTTATATATAATCCAATGTGGATATATATAAGTTTGGTTATTCCAATAATGGTTAGACTAGTCCTTGTAGATGATAGGGGAAGATATTTGAGGTTGGTTTTTGAAGATTCAACCATGTTTTGAGGGCATTTTCATGTCGTTCTTCATTTTCCTAAAAAATATCAAGGTAGATGGCTTCAATCATCACTCCTCTTATTAGAACATGAAGTCTTAGATTAAAATTGTTTATATATAATAAAATTTTGTGTGATTTTGTTTTGAAAAGTATGGTTGAAACCTTATTTAGTTATTGTTTGTGGTTTTGTGTTAATTGGTTGTGAAAAGGAATTTTTTTTCTTGCTTTTAAAATGTTGACATTAAAATATGGATTCATTTGATTTGGGAAATTTTTTTGTGGGAATTTATTTCAATAAAAGAATGATTTTATTGAAATAGTTTTAATTGGTTGGTTTGAAATATATTTTGAATACATGGGTAATGTGAATTACTGATTTCGATGTGACCCTGAATAAATTCTGTGTACCATTAGGGTACAAAGGGACATAAACCTAGATAATGGGTGTGTTTCATTTTGGATTAAGTATATTGGAGACAAAGTTATAACATAGTTGATAGATGAGAAACCGCACTGGAGTATGGAAATATGAGTGAAGCATGATTGTGTGTGTGTGTGTATCGTGAATGATGGAATGGGTACTCTAAAAAGGAATATGAAATATTTTAAATAATGGCTTGTGTTCTTTACATTGAAAAATATTTTGTTTTAAAAACAATTTGGGTGTGAAACTTCTGATATTTTATTTAAAGTGTGGAACTTTTTAAAAAAAATATATATTGTTTTATATAATTCTGTTAAATTGTTCTATCTAAGTGGAATGAGTAGGGATGTCATTGGTAAAAATATGATAAGTTTAATTACCCACCCAAAATATAGAACATTGGTGTTTTTTAAAATTTCATATATCTAGACATAGGTAAATGGAAATAATCACACTTATTTTGAGGTTCTTCATGATACTTGGAGTTGGAGTTGGAGCTTGGAGTCATGCCTTCGAAGTCTTTTGAGTTTCTGTTAGTTTTGGTTTCTACTATGTACTTTGACATTATTAGTATTCTATGGTGGTACCGTATATTAGTATTTTTTTTATATCAATTGTATTACTTGTGTTGTTTTACATAATTATCATGCATCATACAGTGATTTTGGTAATGGAATTTTTGTTTGTACTTATTTTATTTTAATAGGGAAAATCACCCCCTAATTGTATTGAAGCCCTTGGTATTTATTTCCAGCCTTTGGATCCTTTGGGATTTCACTTATTCCATGTATAAATTCCTCCTTGTGTTAATACAATTAAATGGGAAGGGATGTTAAATGTGGTATCAATCTCGTATGGTCAAAATATTTTTGTGAAACAGGTGATATCATCTTATTTGGTCCTCGAATTACATGTTTTATAAGTTGTGTCTTTTTGGAGTCAAAATTCATTCTGGTTCATTCATTGGGTCGGGTAAGGAGAAAGGATTAGGAATTTTGGGAAATTAGTATTTTTGAAAAACATATAGGAGTGTAATATAATTTTCATGGGTTTAGTCAATGAGAAGAGAATAACATGCATTATAGAAATGGATTCCCGCAGGAAGTTCATGTTTCATTTTGGGTAATGATTTTTCATTTGGTGTAAAGGTGTTTATTTGTGAAAAATATTGAAAATATTTGGAAATGAGAGATTTTGAAAAGAAAATGGTTCCGGTATTTTTAAAAAGAGTCAATTTTCAAAATCATGTTGAAATTTTTAAAAATTAATTTAACATATAAAGGATGAATTTCGGAAATAATTACTGTGATAGTTTTTCATTGAAAGAATTTAAAATTGTCAAGGATTCAGTTTCTAGAGAGTGATAATGATGGTGTTTGTTGTGTTTCTAGAAAATGGAACATGGTAGCCATAGTAGAAACCAAATGGAAGAAGGTGCAAAAAATGTGGTTTCACCTAAGTCATATTGACCCAATAGTTGGTTTAGAGTATAGTCCATGTTTTTTAGTATATGGATAGAGGGAATTGATGAGATAAATTAAAGAAATTGGATCATTCTATCTAGTTCTAGACGTAGAATCCACCAATCATCTGGGGTAATTTAGGGCTAGAGAAGGTTGAACTGTGGCTGAATAGGATGCATCAAATCATTGATTTCCTTGGTAGACCAGAAGAGATAAATGAAAATTCGGTCACATATATGTCGGATGATCTTGTAAAACAATGGTGGGATTTATCTCTCTATAATAAACTGGACTAAGACATGGTATGGGAGGATTTGGAGGAATTGTTCAACAAAAAAAATATATCCTCACACATTAAGAATATAACGACAGATAACATGTCTAAGACAGAGTATGCGGATAAATTTAAGAATTTTTTACCTCTTTTCACTAGAAGATTCTACGAGTGCATCCTTGAAGACATGAATTTTTGAATTGCAGATAAGGAAGTAAATTACCTCAAGTATTTCCATTCTATTTATAAAGGATTGTATGGAGACGGTCAATAGTGTGACAATGGATGAAAAAGAAATCTCAGGAGGAAAAGGTGGAGGAATTATGATGATACATATGGGAAATGCTGGAAACTCTATTTATGGGAGCAAGACGAAGAGGGACACCTATTTCCGTGGTGGGAGGAAAACCCATATTTATACAGCTAGATCGGTGAACCTTCCTCTATGACCCAAGAGAAAATTGTAATGCCCCAACCCCAGTTACCCAGAGTCATTGCATTATTACATAACATTGTCTTGATCACAAAAGATCAAATCTCATAAGAAAGATTATTTTAGTAGCCTTGGAAACACTAGATATATTCATAAGTCTTACATTACATCATAATGTGAAAAAAAAACTACAACAACATCTTGTCTTACTATCCACTCATACTATTTCTGCAGGTCATTCATAAAATATTTCTTCACTTCCTGCGAAAAATAAAACATTGAAATGGGTGAGCGCAGATGCTCAGTAAGAATATCAATAGAGCGGAAACATTCATAAATAAACATAAACATTTAAGGAAATGAATAAATAAATCAATAGCCTTTTAAACATAAACATCAGCATAATATGGAAGAAATAAAATGAATTAATGCAATTCACTAATTTAAATGGATATTCTACTAGTCGAATAATCAAATTCAATATCAATAACCACTTTCATAATGATGGAATGCATAACGACAGACTATCATAACCACATAGTCAAGGCCTTGTTCCAAGACTACAAATAAGATTTTGTCAAGGCCTTATGCCAAGACACTAGTTTGTCTCATGAGACCTACTGATGCATTGAGGATATATAGCGGGATCCACCCATCGCTTATTATGTCCAATTCATTCCTCATATGAACAGTTTTAAACATAACATAAACATTCGAATTAAAACTATCATACGAAATGTCAATACTTTCTCCATAACCATGAATGGTATAAAAATAACGCATCCACAGTCAAACATATCACAAAACCATCAATAAAATATTGATGTTATGTATAATAAATCAACTTCAAATAATCATAAAATCCATCAAATGATGTTGACATGGATGAATTAAAAACTATTTGAGAGAAATATCTCTTTTTTTGAAATCATTGAAAAGTCACACATTTATAAAGGAAGCAATTTAAAATATATTTTTGAATAAAAGTGTCCCATACCACTTTGAAACTTTTGAAAAGAATTATCATTTCAAAACATTCATTTACATATAAAGAAATCCTTAAAATAATTTTGAAAACATGGAAATTAATTAAAAATATTTAGAAAGATGATTCTTTAAAACATTAAAAATTTAATTCTTGATCAAGAGTACATTTACAAATTCTTAAAAAATTCATTTTTAAATCATTTAAATGTCAAATAAATATAAAATAAAACATTTAATTTCAAAATATTCTTATAAGATTGTAAGGGAAGCTTTGATGATTTTATAACAGCGGAAAATAGCTGCGCCCACCATATAATTTAAAAAACAATTCTTACCTTAATTCTGTTGAAAAGGTTAAAAAGGAACTTGTTTGGAAAATGACAGAAAGATTAATTTATAAACATCTTATAAAAATTCAAACAAGGGTATAACTGAATTTTACCCATATTCAGTAAAATAGAAAGAATGTTTTGAAAATCATTTTTAAGATACATGGATGTGGATGATAAGGAGGTCCTAGTTGATAATTACATATAAACAACCTCAGAAAATAAAGAAATTGTGAAATAAAACCATACCCCGTACATTTCCTTAGTCGTGGGTAGGTTAACCTCCTGTATAATGGTGAAATAATTTTTTTAAAAGTTTACAAGAATCATATATATTAATATTATATCATATATTATCTATTAACATTTCTATGTTAATAATATCTTAGTATTATCATCTTTTCCAATGTTAAATTATTCATTTTATTTTATATTTTTTGTTACATAAATAGGGTTTTTATGGAAATGTTATATCTTATTCATATAAAGAATGATATCAGTTCCTTAAACATCATTTTTAATCATTAAATTATAATTATACTTGCATGGATACAATGGGAAACGAATCTCATCACGTTCGTGGAGACGATAGTCCGTACATATGCCTGAGAGCTAATATCATTGTTTTGTTATTAGAATAATATATAATTGGATGTTATATCATATATACAGAATCATTATCATGTTATATTTATTATTTACATCAATTATACATCATTATCAAACCCATCCAAATAATAATGTTTTGAATAACAATTACACCACAACGTGGAGACGATAAGTCGTAGGTATGCACGTATGGTGACATGTCATTCAAAGGATGGATAGAATACTGAATATTATTGTATAATATATATAATAACATCAAATTATATTTAATATACTAGAGTTAGTATTTTATAATGGAAATAATAACGAAAGAAGAAGTTGAAGAAGAAAGGAACTTGAAAGAGGGTGGTGAAAACATTACCTCTTCTTCAGGTTCTTCCTGTTGATTTTATCAAAAGGTATCCTTATGTTGGATTTATGATCAAAATAAGGCCTCTAGGTGGAATTTAGGGATGTTGATAGAATATTTTGGCAGTGTTTGGTCGAACAAAAAGGCTTTGACGGTATGAATTTGAGAGAAGCGAGAGTGTCCTTTTATAAGAGGGGTGAGGGGCCCCTTAGGAAAAGATAGAAATATTATTTTATAATAAATGAATATTCGGTTGGTAATGAATAAAAAGTGTATTATTTAAATTTTAAGGTGTGGATGGGTCAAAATCCTTTCATCCATTTTGTTTCATACAGGTTTGTGTCTCTATATTAACCTTATCTTTTAGTTTTAACTCTTAGTTAATCAGATTGACATTTACAATGCCACATTGTATTTTTATATTGTATAGTTAATAAACATAATATATACTTCCATGAGACCCCCAAGTAATCCATTAATGATACACCAATAATTATATATGTTCTTCGGAAAATCCTTAGATTTTTTAGAATAGAATGTCAATTAATAGTATAATATTTGTTTTAAAAACTCATTTATGTCAATTTTGACACTATTCAATAATTGATTTTTTTAAAGTCATTAAAAATTTATTAATTCGAACCAAATTCATTTATGCAATACTATAATGTCAAATTAACCAATACAATTCGTGTATGGAATCAAAATTTTAAAATTATATTTATTTTAACATTTATAATACTAATTATTTGATTCTTTCATTAATAAGGAAAATACAGTATTATTATTGTGTCATAAATAAATTTAATTATTCAATGTATTAAAATTTTAAATAAAATATAATTATTTAGGAAATCTTTTTAGCTTTCTAATTAATATTTATAGTCGAAAATATAATATATATATAACTTTATTTAAAAATTGTTTTTCTAAAAGATATATGCTTTTTTCATTTTCGTATTTACTTCAATTTATTTAATATAAAGTGTCCTTATCACCTACAAGTGGCTCCATTAAGTCCCAAAATCGACCAAAAGATTTCCATGGTCGGACATGTATCAAAAAATAGGTTTATGACACTTTTTAGGGTAAATTATTATTAATATAATATTATTTTGTTATCCTTAATTACCGGATTTACCCTTTAACCCTGGTAAATAAAATATTTACCGAAATAATTAATCAAAATGTCTAAAAATAAAAGATACGTATTTACAAAATTTGGACCTCCTGATTAAAAATATTTCAACCATTTTTCTAAATTCAAAATACATAAGTGGAAGAAATTAATTTAAAATTATTTCCTGTTGTCAAAACCAAAAGCATGTTTTTAAGAAATAATAACTATCAAAATATTCACACAGGTTTATGTCTGGTTTAAATGTGAAATTATGTCCAATGACCAAAACTATATTAAATGGTAATAATATATTCTAAATATACATTAAAACCACTCAAATTAATAATTTATCACTATTAATTCTTTCAATTAAAAAAGTTGTTATTAATTGATATTTATTAATTTTCACTATTCAACAAAATTTAAAAGTTTTCCGAAAAGATCAGAAATTTCATCTTA
This sequence comes from Viscum album, assembly GCA_963277665.1. Lineage (NCBI taxonomy): Eukaryota > Viridiplantae > Streptophyta > Magnoliopsida > Santalales > Viscaceae > Viscum > Viscum album. The sequence continues at coordinate 1,584,270,590 of OY728151.1, read as the reverse complement.
TGATAATTTCGATATTAGGAAACCAAAAATGAAGCTATTTTTGAAAGATAAAATTTATAAAATTTTAAAAAGTGGGTATTACTATTCATAAAGTCTACTTTGATTGGTTGCGGTGTGTTATAATATCGAAGTTGCGTACAATGCAAGTTATTTCTTTACTCCAAGGGAAACATATCGTGGATGCATGGGGTGTTATATTCGCCCCTCCTTATATAATGTGTCCACGAAATTTGAAATTTTATTTCGAAAAAAAAATGTTGAAAATAGAAAATAAATTTCTGGGAAAACCCACATTGGAAATTGGGATAATAAAATTTAGTCTTGATAGGAGGAAAAGAGAAATTAAAGGTTCACCACCAAATTATGATCTCGATTTGGAGAACATTGGTGGAAATTAGAGACATGTAATTGGAGAAAAACGTAAATATTTATAGGGAGTGACTGAGGTCATCAATCACAAACAATTGTAGAATAGAGGGCCTCCAAATCATCAATCTATGATGATTTAAAATATCATTGGTTCAAAAAAACATAAGGTATTAAGATAAAACATTTTTGGTTTTAAGATCCCTTACCTAATGTTTATGAATTAGTTTCATCATAGAATAAGAGAAATATATATAGATATATATATATACATGACAAGTAGATATTCATACTTCAACAAATTTCTACCACAAACTCATCTTTCACTCCAAAGGATAATAGAACACAAAAATATTATATTTATCCTAATCTAATTAGGATCCAAACAATAAAATATTCAATTAAAATGAATAAAAATACATTGTAATGACAAGGGACTTCATATAGGCTAGTGGTAGGTAATAACGGCCGGTCTCACTATGGTTGTAGGTTAGATTCATGAAGCTTTGTCCGACGGGATGAGTTATCGCCCGACCTGAAGGTTGTACATTTCCTAAAACTATAGTATCATAATATTTCAAAAATCGATCAGAATAATTTTTTTAACCTTAAAAAATACTATCCAAAGAAAAACTTAATCCACTACAAACATTATATTTATCCAAAGTACCTCTATCCATTCTCTATGTAAAAAGGTATCTAAATTCCAAAATCAATTGTCACATAAGATTCCCGAGACAAATTAATGTTTATCTTATTGTCACATACTTAAAATATGATTACCTTATTCATAATAAAAACATAATTAAAACAACAAGGCTTGCAGTACAATACTTATATATATCACATTATTCGTATAACCAGAATATAATCCTTGATTCCAACAACACAAATAGATTAATTATTCCACTTCAACTATAGTAACATCATAAGATTTTCCTTAATCCCTTGGCCTTTTCTGAGGTATGTATCCTTGGCGCTTTGGGAATTCATTCACATAATGCCTCATTTCTCTACAATTGTAGCATACAACATTGACATCATCTTTCTTTCCCTTTCAATCACGAGCCTGGTGACCTTCTTCTACACATTTGTAACAAACTCCCATTCCTTTTAGGCATGTACCGGGGTGTTTCTTCCCACAATTATCACATAATGGAGAATCATTCTTTCAATTTTTCCCTTTATTTGTCTCTTTTTCCACCGTTCTCTTATTCTCTTGCATTACTTTATTGTCATAAGATTTAGAGAATTCCTTTTCTGTCTTGATAGGAGATGAGACTATGTCATAGTACGTTGAGAAATATTGTGAGACTAATGCTCGATGGAGAAATGGTTATAACCCATCAAAAAAACAATCAATATTACTCCTTGTGTTACGTATATAATCTGATGCATGCCTCATTAACCCTATAAAGTTAGCCTCATACTTTGAGACATTATTATCCTCCTTTTTTCTCAGACTCAGAAATTTCCTTTTCATATCTGCTCGATGATCACAAGGAAAGTATTTTTCTAAGAAAATCTCTTTGAACTCCCTCCATTCCATATTTGATACTTCATCATCTTCCTTTTTGTTTTGAATCAATGTCCACCATTGGTCAGCATCTCCAGTGAGGTCGTAAGCTGCCATGATTACTTTTTCCCATTCACTACTCCCTAAGGCATGGAATATTTTCTCTAAGGAATTTATCAATTTCTCAACTACTAAGGGATTTGTACTAAAATTGAATATTGGTGTTTGTTGCCTCATGAATCGATTTAGCATTGATCCTCCACACTACGGATTAGGGTGCTTCATATAGGTAAGGTTATTATTCATAACTTGAGTGATTTTTCCCTGTATGGTGATAAGATGATCAGCACCAGTTGCATAACCATCTCCACTATAATTATCTTGAGAAGGAGGTTAATCCCTACATGGAGTTCTTCCATTGATATGGTTTCCATTCCTTCCACTATGCACCATTTCTAAACAATGGAATAAACTAGATTAGTTTATGAATCGAAATATATAATTCCAAACATCTAAAATGCATAACATAAATTGAACATTTTATGGATATAATCCATATTCATAATAATATTTTCTTTGAGGAAGTATATACTAATAAATCCTTCATAATGTTTTGTAAGGAAATTGATAATTATCCTAAGCATATCCCCCGAGAGTTTCGTAACAAAGAGTGCATCAAGGCCCGTTGTCGTGCACTAGTTCCCTTTCATGTCTATTTCAAAGAGGTGTTTTTTTGTTTTACCCCTTGGTACATCGGTTCCATAGACGCCTCTACCTGCTTGTATACAGACATGGATGTATTTCTTGGAAAAGTCATAAAATCTCTTCAATACCAAAATTCTAGGAAGTTATTCTATACTAATCCTCAACTTCTATCTTAGAGCTATGTGCTCTAATCAGAGTTTATCTAAATTTTGTTTCTAAGGTTTTTACTAAACTACCTCTGATACCAACTGTAACGCCCCGACCCCAGTTACCCAGAGTAGGAGAATTATTACATAACATTGGAATGATCACAAATGATCAAATCTAGAATGACTGATTAGTTTAGTAGCCTTGAAAACACTAGATACATTTATAAATCTTACATTAAATAATAAAGTGAAAAACTACAACAACATCATATAATCATATACCCTCATACTATCACTGCAGGTCATTAGTAAAATTCTTCTTTACATCCTGGGAAAAATAAAACTCTGAAAGGGGTGAGCTCAGACTCTCAGTAAGGATAACAATATAGAGGAAACTTTCATAAATAAACATAAACATTTAAGGCAATGTATAACTAAATCAAAATCCTTTAAATCATGAACTTCAACATAATATGGAAGAAATAAAATTAGATAATTCCATTTACTTATTCACATGGATATTCTACATGTTGAATAATCACATTCAATATCAATAACCTCTTTCATAATTATGGAATGCATAATGTCAGACTATCATAACCACATAGTCAATTCCTTGTGCCAAGACTACAAAAAAGATTTTGTCAAGGACTTATTCCAAGACACTAGTTTGTCTCATGAGACCTTCCAATGCATCAAGGAACTATAACGGGTTCCACCCGTCACTAATTAAGTCTAATTAAGTCCTCATATGAATAGGTTTAAATAATACATAAACATTCATATTAAAACTATCATACAAAATGTCAATAATTTCTTAATAAAACATGAATGTTATAAAAATAACACATCCACAGTCAAACATATAACAGAATGATCAATACAATATGGAAGTTTTGTATAATAAACCAACTTCAAATAAGTTTAAAATCCATCAAAGGTTTTTGATATAGATGTAATCAAAACTACTTGAGAGAAATATCTATTTTCTTGAAATCATTGAAAAGTAACACATTTATGAAGGAAGTAATTTAAAAGAGATTTTTGAATCAATGTGTCCCATAACACTTTGAAACATTTGAAAATAATTATCATTTCAAAACATTCATTTCCATATAAATAAATCCTTCAAATCATTTTGAAATTTTGGACATTAATTAAAATGATTTAGAATGATAAATCATAAAAACATTTAAAATTAAAATCTTGACAAATAGTACCTTTCACAAATTCTTATAATATTCATTTTCCAATCATTTAAAGGTCACATAATTATAAAATAAAACATTTACATTCATGATTTTCTTATAATATTGTAAGGGAATCTTTTACTATTTTATAATGGCGGAAAATAGCCTCACCCGCCGTATAAGTTAAAAAAACATTTTTACCTTAATTCTGTCGAAAAGGTTAAAAAGGACCTTTTTGGAAAATGACGGAAATATTACTTTATAAAATTCTTATAAAAAGTCAAAAAATTGTATAAATAACTTTAACACATATTCTGTAAAATAGTAAGAATGTTTTGAAAACATTTTTAAGAAACTTGGTTGTGGATGATAAAGAGGTCCCAATAGATAATTACGTATAAACAACCTCGTATAATAAAGAGATTGTGAAATAAACCCTTAGCATTTACTTTTCTTTACATGATGGTAGGATAAAATCATGTATAATGGTGAAATATTTGTTATTAAATTATACAATATTCATATACATTAATATGATATCATATATGATCTTTTAACATTGTTTTGGTAATAATATATTAGTATTATCATCGTTTTGGGTGTTATCTTACTCATTTTCTTTTATATTTTTTGTTATAGAAGTTCTGTTTGTTATGGATTGATTGTATATAATTCATATACATAATGTTATCAAGTCCTTAAACATCATTTTTAATCATAAAATGATAATTAGACTTGCATTGATATGATGGGGAATGAATCTCATCACGTTCGTTGAGAGGGTAGTCCTTAGGTACGCACAAGTGATAATATCAGTCTTTTGATATTAAAATAATATATATTTGGATGTTAAATCATATATGTAGATTTTTTATCATGTTATATTTATTATTTATGTCAATTACACATCATTATCATACCCATCCCAATAATAATGTTTTGAATAACAATTACACCACGACGTGGAGACAGTAGGCCGTACGTACGCATGTATGATGACAAGTCATTCAAAGGATGGATTGAGTGCTGAATATGATTGTACCATATTTATAATAACATAAAAGTATATATAATATAATTGAGTTATTATTTTATAATGTAAATAATAGTGAAAGATGATGTTGAAAAGAAAATAACTATATAGAAGGTGGTGAAAACATTACCTCTTCTTCCGGTTATGCCTTTTTATTTGATCAAAAGGGCTCTTTATGTTAGATTTCTAATCAATCTAAGGCCTATATGTTGATGTGAGGGAAGTTGAGAGAATTTTTGGGCAGGTTCTGACCGATAAAAAGACATTATGGGTATGAATTTGACAGAATGGGGACTGCCCTTTTATAAGAGGGGTGAGGGGAACCTTAGGAAAAGCAAGAAATATTATTTTATAATAAATTAATATTCAGTTTCTAATGGAAAAAAATTAGATTATTTAAATTTTAAGGTGGGAATGGGTCTAAAATATTTCATCCAATATATTTTAGACTGGTTTGGGTCACTATATTAACCATATCTTTTAGTTTTAACTCTTAGTTAATTAGTTTGACATTTTCCATGTCACTTTTTTTATATTATATAGTTAATAAACTAACTATATACATCCAAGAGACCCCCAAGTGGTCCATTAATGATACATCAATTATGATATAAGTAATTTGGGCGAACCTTATATTTTTATGAATAGAGTATCAATTAAGCATATAATATTTGTTTTAAAAACTCATTTATGTCAATTTTGACACTATTCAAAAATTGATTTTTGTAAAAGTAATAAAAACATTATTAATTTGAACCAAATTAATTTAAGAAATCCTAAAATTTCATATTAACCAATAAAATTCGTGGATGGAATCAAAAGTATCAAATTATATTTATTTTAACATTTATAATAAAAATTATTTTATTAATTCATTAATAAGGAAAATAATGTATTATTATTGTGTCATAAATAAATTTAATTATTCAATATATAAAAAATTATAAATAAAATAAAATTATGTAGGAAATCATTTTATATTTCTATCTAATATTTATAGTCGAATATATAACATATATAACCCTATTTATTTATTTTTCTGAAATAGATATACGCTTTTGTCATTTTTCTATTTACTTTAACTTAATTAATATAAAGTGTCCCTATCACCTACAAGTGGCTCCATGGGGTCCCAAAATCGACTCAAAGTTGCCCATGGTTGGAAATTAATCAATCAATAGGGTTAGGATATGTTTTAGGGAAAATTAATATTATTATAATATTATTTTGTTATCCTTAATTACCGAATTGACCCTTTAACCATGGTAAATAAAATATTTACCGAAGTAATTATTCAAAATTTCTAAAAATGAAAGTTACATATTTACACAATTTGGACCTACTAATTATAAATATGTAATCAATTTTATTAATTTCAATACACATAAGTGGTAAAAATTAATTTAAAATTAATTCCCGCTGTCAAAACAAAAAGCGTGTTTTTAAGAAATAATAACTATAAAAACATTTACACTTGTTTATGTCGGGTTTAAATTTGAAATTATATAATGTTACCAACACTGTATTAAATTGTAAAAATATATTCTAAATATACTTCAAAACCACTCAAATTCATAATTTATCAATATTAATTGTTTCAATTAAAAAACTTGATTTTAATTAAAATTTAGTAATTTTCACTATTCATCAAAATATAAAAGTTATCCGTAAAGTACCAAAATTTCACCTTAAGTTAATTTAGATATTCCAAAACCAAAAATGAAGTAAATTTTTTAAGATAATATTTATAAAATTTCAAAAATTGGGTATTACTATTCATAACGGCTACGTTGATTGGTGGCGGTGTGTTAGAATATCGAAGTTGCGTACAATGCAAGCTATTTAATTATTTAAAGGGAAACGTACCATGGAAGCTTGGGGTGTAACCAAATATTAATTTTTTAAATTTGTTTCTTTCAACCACATTAATCAAGAGTGTGTGACACCACATAGATCATGCCATAATTGTACATACATGGGGAGTCTTCATCACTTTGGTCATAGTACTCTAAGGTCAGGTGTTCGGGATAACTCTCATGTTTCACAGACTTCATATGCTTCAATGGGATGAGGGAAATATAATACCTCTCATTAGAAGAATTGATATAGACTTTTTTATTCTAGGAATACCATGACTCTTACGAAAGATCAATCTCAAGAGGGAAATAAAGAACAAGGTGCAGTTAGTTAGTAGTTATATGGAGCTTAGTAGGTTATTGTGGATGATCAATCTAGATGGCATGAATTTAAATTAGTGGGGTAGAGGATGCGTTGAACGACCATGATTTCTACAATTATTTAAATATGTGAATTGTATAACTAAAAACCCATCACACATTAAAAACCCCTCCCAGTTTCCCCATGATAAATAAATGAAGCGTTGTGGGTAGTGGTCGAGAATTCTACTCTCCCCACCTAGTTCGACAACATATCAGTTCTGTGGCTGTGATTTGTGACCACTTCATTGCGGGCTATTGGCCCAAACCATTCATACCTCTTGTAATTCCCAAGGATTATACACCACTCTCCATGACAACTATGACCTGGCCTAGCTGGCCTCATTTTTGTATAGTCGACCCACTTTCCCACATAATCTCTCAGTTGAGGCTATCTAGTCATCTTAGTAGGCTAACCATACTTTTTAAATAAACCCATAAAAACTACTAAATTAAAAAAAACAAGTCTATAATGGAATTCATTTGAATATTAATGAACCCCTCTGTACATATAACTATAGTATAAAATTATTTAATCACTTCAAAATTCCTCTTAAAATATAAATCCATCAAATCATTTCTTCATCGTTAACCCTTAATGCACTAATTATATGAAATGTTGGTCCTTAAAGAAATCTACCATACCAATTTTCATCAAGTTAACACATGCATGGTCCTCATGAAATAATAAAATATGGCATTACCTTCAATTACTATTCTTCTCTAATTTTTGGAATACAAATTCCATGTAGCATCAAATCATCCTTTTTTCATTATTGTAAGCAATGTGTCACTTATCATACATGTACTTTGAACTAAGGACTAGTTCATCAATCATCAGAATTAATAACATGGATAATTTCTCAACCTTGAAGTCAAATGATATGAATCTAAAACAATTATCATGGGATCACCATGAAGGAATCCATAAAATTCTATAGGAATCACGATGAAGGAATCCAAAAATAATTCTCCTAACAACACCATGAAAATCAAATTCCTCAAACCATTCACATGTTTCTTTGAATTTCAGACTTGAGGATTTCTTCCCAGCTCCACTATGTTTTGAACATCTTCATCATATTGACATAAATGTAAATTTAATATTGTATTGATCATAATGTTCCACCAAATAAAATAATTTGACAACAAATAAAATCCATACTCAAAGTGGTATATTCAATCTTCCACTTTTTCGTTTCAATACATTCAAATTCCTTTCTAAATGAATTTTACAATATGTGGAACTATTATCTTCTCTACCCACATTACATTTGAAACAGTCATTCCACTTTCTCTCACCCTCATTAAAAAGAAATGAAAATTTCATAAGAAAATGCTATCAGTAAATACATAAGTAATGTTCCAACCATAATTTCACTCTTAGTTAGCATCGATTTTTCTCAATGTAAAAAACAAGAGGATTTTATTTAGAAAACAAAGTTTCCCATTACCAACTGATCATGATACCTTAATAAATGATAACTTATATAAATGTATTAAAGTATTATTAAATTTAATTATAGGATGAAATTAGTAACTGTGAGATTAATATTTTTAAAATTAATCAACCTAAAACTCATGCACTCACTTTAACAAATAGATCAAAACATTCTTTTTCAATAGGCAGGATTAGTGAACCTCGGGGACATCCACATTTATTATAAAATTGATTAATTTAATTGCTACCCAATTGTAATATGTTTGTTATATTTTATAATAAATTATGATATATTAAGACAGACGTTTCTTTTAAAATGAAATGATCTTTATTCAACATCTATAATAATCAGATTTGATATTAATTAAAATAATGATTCTAGAAGCTTCTTCATTTGACTCCCACTCAAGGGAAACATTTCTAATTATCATTAAAATGGTTGGTCTCATTAATATTGGTTTTCATGAAATTAAAATATAGAGAATACACCAGAATGGGTCTTTAACTTTTTATTGTGCATATTGGACAACTATCACAACTTCACCAAGGTTGATCATCTAGATCATTTTTTCTTTAGAATACCAATAAATAAGATCAAACCAAAATGGAATATTCTTTATCATTGATATCCAAAATATAAAATAACATTATTTAAATTCATTAAAGTATGATCCTATATATTATTTGTATTTAAATATTAATTGACGAATCATTCAATGATGAAAAATTCTTCATCATAGCTACCAATATTTGACAGCACTTACTAATTCTCAGTTTCTACCCCTATGATTGAGCTTCACATTCAATTCAATGAATTATAAGAACAAAAAAGATACTAAAATATTATTTGTATAAGTTTGAACCTATTCACTTCATTAAAATGAATAGTACATTTGATATTATCTTCTCAAACAAAATTATCAATTTTATTAATCCTTCATGCTTACACATCTGATAATTTGTTCTGATTTATGTAGAGGAAATATAGATCTCATCATTTCATCCTCTTCTTTGTGTGGAGAATTTTTCTTCTTAACTTCCTTCATGTATGAGACATTATTACACCTATTTAGGACTGATAATTATTATGGTAGTATGGTTAAACAACATTATTCAATGTGACCATATATCTTGAATCTATCACAAATAACTACTTTAACAAAAGAGTTGCATTTTTCTGAAATAAAATAAAGTAATTTTTCTTCATCATGTGGAATATTTTCTTTCCCTTTTGTACTAGCATTTGATTTTTCATCTACCATTTTTCTCATTATTTCTAAATATTCAAGAGAGATAAATATCATGTCATTAGGAACTGTGGGTCCAAGTTTTGTACTTTTACATGGGTTCTTCTATGTGTCGTCCCTCTTAGTAATTCTTTTGGATGAAATACCCCACAAATTATTTTATTTAGAATCCATGGTTTTCTCTCCATTATTTTTTGTTACATTCCTATAAGTATTTATATTCATAATATTTTTCAAATATCAACCAAAGGTTTCTTCTTTATTCAAAGATAGATTTTTTGATCTTCTTTTCTTACCATATTTGGATATATTTTGAGATTATCATGTACCAACCTTGTGACGACTAACATTTCATCCATCACTAATTTTATAAAGAATTCCAATTTTTTTATAGTATATATATGATTATAGACCTGTAGATGTTTGTTTTTATTCAATGGATTTCAACCCCTTGATATAGACATCCTTTTTTCTTTTACATTTTTTTATTGTACCAACAATTTAATGTACAATGGAAAAATATGTTTCAGCACCAACATTGACCCATGAATCTTGATTTACTGATATCTTTTGTATTATATTGCTGGTTATTCATCTGTATATTTTATGCTCTCTTTGTGGAAATAAATTACAAAACATCTTTCCTATCATCTTTAGTCATGTTGGTAGGTATCTTATCATCATAATTCTTCAAAACAAATTCAAATTATGTTTTTTACATCCTTCACTATTCATGATAACAGGTATAGAATCATTTTTACAAGATTGTATGGATGGTACTTGATTCTTCTCAGTTTCTTATGATAGATCATTAAAGGGAGTCATGATATTCTTATCACAAGTTGGAGGTCATTTAACTTTGGAATCCTCCAATTAACATTGAGTACCAATCACTTCTCTATCATTCATTTATAAAGTGTCATTATGTTTCTTCTCAAGATTGGTAAACTAAGCTACCAATTCTAGAAATTTCATATTTTGGATGATTTTATGATATTAAATTATAATCATATTCTCTTCAAAATCCTTCTTAATTGTTTCCCATTTTTATTCATGTCTCTTAACATTTTTTAAATCAAAGGGTAAAGTTCCTTGATCTTCTTGGATATTTATTCCAATTGTAATCCATTAACATCAGTGATATTTATCAATATCTCTTAATGTGCATGGATATTTTCTTCTAGAGTCTACATTTCTACATATTTCTCTTAAACATATTTTATCCATTTTTAGGAACATATTTCATGTTCTTTCATTGTTTCTTCAAAGGTTACAACCTATCATGAGAGCTTTAGACAATCAACAATATATGTTTTCAATATATTCCCAAAAACATCAGAATCTTCATCTAACTAGGTGATCTCTTGCAATATACATTTAAAGTCTCCATAAACAAGAGGTCATATTCCATTAGGAATACCATTCATAATAAATATTAATTTATCTACTGATATTTCTTTAGAAATATTAGATTTATCATCACCACCACTTGAACAACAATTTTTATCTTCCAGAAATACTATAAATTTACTAACACATACCTTTTTATCGCTATAGGTATGAAGGTCATCCATATTATTGGTGGAAACATAACACACCTTCTCATTAGCTTCCAAGATTGATATGTCTTCATTGTTATCATGGCATAGAGAAATAGATGCTTCCGCTTCATTAGATAAGATGGAATTCTTCTTCAACATTCTGTTCTCTTTCTTTTTCTTGTTCTTCATGGTCTTGGTAGATATAATCTTCTTTTCATAGGTAACTAAATATTAACCAAAAATAAACTTCATTTTTTTGATTTAGGAAAGAATATCATGTCTCCAAAAGAGAATAGATTTCAATGTAGATAATCTAATATAGGTGAACCTTTATTTGATACATGTAAATGGACCACTTTGGGATATGCCTAAAATTGATAAGGGGGTGAATCAATGTTGGATACTTTTTAATCTAATCCCACATTTTATCAATTTACCTTTTGGAACTATTTGGATATTGATTCTCTTATTCTATTATAGACACCACATGTAAGAATATTAAAGTATTAAAGGCAATCACATGATATTTTTACAAGGCTCACTACATTATAAGAGTATATTGTCCATGGCAAGGTTTGGAAATAATACGTACCACACAACAACTAAAATATAATCCATTAAATGAGGTTAAGAAAAGTGGGAAATTACCATTCACTTTCAATGCATTATATTCAATTCATAGTGTGTGTTTTATAGAACATCGATAGATCTTTATATTTCCTCTAAATATACTCTCGTTTTTATTGATAATGTTTTTAACACCAAGAGAGTCTTCCAACTATTGGGACATGTTGGATTTCACAATTATACTTTGTTCTTCCACAACCTTATTCTTTACATTGTTACATTCTTAGAAGAATAAAAGAAACTCCTCTTAATTATTTCCAACATCAATCTAAATGTTGCACTATATTCTTCATATATTAGTCACAATAATATAAATGTTTTGTGAACTAATGAATACAAATTTCATTCTAACCCAAATTATAATCATCCAGTATGTGGTGAACTAGGCTCAAGCCATGATATCTATCATTATGTCCTATGAATGGTGGTGTTTATGATGCCCATCCCATGAATTTAGGAAATTTCAATGATTTTGAATGGATTTTTAATGAATATGAACATGAAATTATTTTTTAATCAAATTAGGGGAAATTACAACTGAAACATTGAAGTTTATTTAAATTGAGAAAAATTATGTTTTTGTAATTAATATTTTACTCAGACTACATGATTATTATTTTAACCTTCCAAGCCGACCTGAAGTGAACTGAGCCTGGGTCGGGAGATCTAGCATTAAATTCCATGTATCAATGTATTTGGGACACCCCTCCCATTCTTTTTTATGTGATTTTAAATGTATTTTTAATGTATATGAACATTATATTTTTTTAATCTAATTATGTGAAATTACAAATAAAACATTAAATTTGATTTTAAATCATACAAAATGATGTATTTTTATTTGGAATTTAATTTTTACTTCATTATTATTATTTAAACCATACAAAATAATAAAAGGTGAACTAAGATCAAGTCAGGAGAGCTGGTATTTAATCCATTGCATGGAGGCATTCTCGACACCCCTCACAATACTTTATCAATTATCCATTATTTTGAATCAATTTTTAATGAATATAAACATTAAATTCATTATTTAATAAAATTATTGGAAATTAAAACATAAAAAATGAAGTGGATTTAAATTTAATAAAAACTTTCTCATTTTTATTGTAATTTTATTTATACGTAATGATTATTATTTGAATTGGTCAAGACAACATGTTAAGTACCAAGATTGATATGGGTGAACCAGCACTAAATGTCATCTATGGAGGAATTTGGGATGCCCCTTTCATTCCTTTATATTTTTTGAATGACTAAAAATTGATTTTTAATGAATATGAACATGAAGTTATTTTTCTTATAAAATTTTGAGAAATTTCAACTCATAGATTGAAGTTGATATAATTGATAAAAAAACCAATATATTCCTATTTGGAATTTAATTTAGAATTCATGATTTCTATTTTAACTGGGAAGTCCACCATGAGGTTAGACGAGGTTGATTTGTGATACACAACATTAAATCTAATGCATGGAGGAATCTTGGATTTCAACCCAGGCCTTTAGAAATTTTCAATGATTTTAAATTTATTTTTAAGGAATATGGATAAGAAATTATAAGTTCTATAATTATATATAAAATTAAAACTAAAACATTGAAGTCAACGTAAATTGCTAAAAAATATGTATTTATATTTGGAATTATATTTATACATGATGATTATTATTTGAACCAACTAAGACAACATGAGGAGAAGTGAGCCTGATCCGAGATATCTAGGATTAAATCCCATGCATGGAGGTGATTTGGATACCCCTCATTTGAATTTATCAATTTTCAATTATTTTAAATGGATTTTTAATGAATATGAACATGAAATTATTTTCTTTACTAAATTTTGGGAAAATACAACTGAAAAATTGGAGTTGATTTAAATTGATGAAAAATGATGTATTTTTATGTGAAATTTTATTTAGACTTCAAGGTTATTATTTTTACAATCCAAGAAAACATGCGGTGAATTGAGATCAATCTGGGAGTTCCAGCATTAAATCTGGTGAATCGAGGTGTTTTGGATGCCTCTCCTATACCTTTAAAAAATTTTAATAAATTTAAATTGGGTTTTTATGAATATGAACATGAAATTGTTTGCTTCATAAAATTATGGTAAATTACAACTGAAACATTGAATCTATTTAAAATTTATAATAGAAAATATATTTTTATTTGGAATTTTATTTAAATATCATGATTATTATTTGAATCAGATAAACCAACATGAAGTTACTAGTTCTAGAGTAGGGAGAGCCAGAATTAAATCTCATGCATAGAGGATTTTGGGAAATTATTTGTTTCCTAAAATTATAAGATAATTGAACATTGAACTTGACTGAAATATATATATATATATATTTATTTAATGCATTGGTATTTGATATTTTTTAGAATTGGTTATTATTATTTTAAATATCCAAGCTCAGAAGAGGTGAAATGTGTTTTAGATGGGAGATACGTCCATCCATTGGGAATGGAAGAAAAATTCATGGTTTTGTGAAAAGTATTTATTTGTTTATGTTGATGTTGTAAGGTGTTACCGATATATATATTCATAAGGCCACACTCAAGACTTGAATAATAAAACACTGTGTCCCCATTTTCCTTTTATTTTTTGGATAATATAATGGTTGTAATGTTCATTTTTAACTAGGATTAAATTTTCCAACATGACATTGGTCTCCCATTCCTCTGACACAGTGAGTTGATTTCCACCACCACTCGCAACTTCCCCTTGACAACTCTTGCACTACTGAAATGCTGGATATTTCCATCTATGCCTCCCTCAACGCTCATAATCGAGCCATTGTCCACATCTAAAGCACTTATATTACATGTACCATCCTGGGAGGTTGATCTGATCCCAATAAATACATTTCTATATTAATCCTACCACATTGAATCCCCGATGAAGGAGGAACTTACTGAAGTCCTCTACAACAATACATCACCATTGTCATGTCATTGAATCAATTCCACAAGCCATGTGGAACCACCACCATCCTATGCATGTGGAGAGAGTGCCAAAAAATAACCTTTGTTATGAAATCAAAATAACCATTGGACCAATTCATGATGGTTGGAGTAGTTGAACAAGATAGAATAAAATATCTACTTCATTTTCGAAAATGGTTAAGCTATATTAATAACGATTAATGTTCATGGTAGGAGGAAACAATTTGAAGAGATCATAATATATTAAAAAATTCCTAAAATGGTGGATTCACACATGTGACCTAACTCCATTTCTCCCCCATCCCTCACCCACTCTCCAATATGCAGTAAAAACCTGATAAGAAATACTAGTATGACCACCGATACTCCAATAATCACTAGAAAAAGAACCTATATATTTTTATATAAAAATTGTTAAAAAATGAAAATAGACACATTTTTAGATTTCACACAACATCAATATCAGTAAGGGTATCATTATATTTCTCTAACATACCATATCCTTCCAATATAATTCATATCACTGAGGGAACTAGTATACTCCATACCACCATTAGGACCTCACTCTCTCTACCCTACCCCTGGTGCTCTGATTTATATTTGAATTGGGAATGGTTCTCTACTCCCTAGGTTCAAAAATATTGTTTCATATAATGTGATAGTTGGGGTGATTGTTGAGCTTTTTCCCCATTCATCACATTCACTCATGGCATCTGTGACATTGGAATAATTTTGGGACATGTTAAATCAGCATCCAGTTTCATTAAACAGTGGATTGAATGCACATATAAGGAGAAAACCCATAAAGGGGAAGTTTTCATCTCATTGATAGGTGGAACAACAGACTTATGATCCACATTCATGAAATAGTAGACTCAATGCATAGATAAAGATAGTACCCATAAATTGGAAGTGTTCATCGCATTGATAAGAAGAACATCAGGCTCAACATCCTATTTCATGAAACAACAGAATAAATTAAAATATATAGAGAGAACCCATAAAGGGTAAGTATTAATCATATTAATAGTAAGTTGAATTATTTACCAGCCTCTATAGTTTTCAAAAATCACAAAGAACATGTTCCTAGTTTTCTTACAAGATGAAGGCTCTAGTGAATGTATTAAGTTGTAGAAAGTATATTGTGTGATTTTGTAACGCCCCGACCCATGTTACCCAGAGTCAGTGCATTATTACATAAGATTGGAATGATATCAAAATATCATGTCACAAAAGGCCGATTAGTTTAGTAGCCATAGAAACACATGATACATTCATAAGTATTACATTACATAATAAAGTGAAAAACTACAACAAAATATTGCCTTCATATTACCTCATACTATCCCTGATGGTCATTTATAAAATACTTCTTCACATCCTGGGAAAAATAAAACATTGAAAGGGGTGAGCTCAGATTCTCAGTAAGGATAAAAATATAGCAGATTCTTTCTTAAATAAACATAAACATTTAAGGCAATGTATCACTAAAACTAAATCCTTTTCAACATGAACTTCAGCATAACATGGAAAAACGAAATTGAAATAACGCCATTTACATATTCACATGGATATTCTACTAGTCTAATAATCACATGCATTACCAATAACCACTTTCATAATGATGGAATGCATAATTCCAGACTATCATAACCACATATTCAAGGCCTCATTCCATGACTACAAGTAAGATTTTGTCAAAGCCTTGTTCCAAGACACTAGTTTATCTCATGAGACCTACCAATGCATCGAGGAGCTATAGAGGGCTCCTCTTGTCATTTATTAAGCCCAATTCATTCCTCATATGAACAGGTTTAAACATAACATAAACAATCGTATTACAAATAGCTTATGAAATGTCAATACATTCTCCATAAACCATGAATGGTATAAAAATAACACATCCACAGTCAAACATATCACAAAACCATCAATACAATAGGGAATTTTTGTAAAATAAATCAACATCAAATAGGATTAAAATCCATTAAAGTATATAGACATAGAAGAAATCAAAACTATTTGAGAGAAATATATCTTTTTTTAAATCATTTAATAGTCACACATTTATAATGGAAGTAATTTAAAATAGATGTTTGAATCAATGTTTCCCATAACACTTAGAAACTATAGAAAATAATTATCATTACAAATCATTCATGTCCATATTAATAAATCCTTAAAATCATTTTGAAAAAATGTAAATTAATTAAAAATATTTAGAAAGATAAATCTTTAAGACATTTAAAATTGAAATCTTAACAAAAAGTACATTTCACAAATTCTTAAAATATTCATTTTGAAATCATTTAAAGGTCACATTAGTATAAAATAAGACATTTACATTAAAAATATTCTTATAAGTTTGTAAGGGATGCTTTGATGATTTTATAATGGAATAAAATAGCCGCACCCTTCGTATAAGTTAAAAAAACATTCTTACCTTAATTCTGTCGAAAAGGTTAAAAATGACCGTGTTAGGAAAACGACAGAAATATTCCTTTATAAAATTCTTATAAAAATTTAAACAAGGGTATAAATGACTTTAACCCATAATCAGTAAAATAGTAAAAATGTTTTGAAAATCATTTTTAAGAATCATTGATGTGGATGATAAAGAGGTCCTAGTAGATAATTACGTGTAAACAACCTCAGATAATAAAGAGATTGTGAAATAAACCCTTACCGTGTAATTTTCCTTAGTCGATGGTAGGATAACCTCCTGTATAATGGTGACATAATTGTTATTAAATTATAAAAGAATCATATAAATTAATATGATATCATATATGATCTTTTAACAGTGCTTTGTTAATAATATATTCCAATTATCATCGTTTTGGGTGTTAACATACGTGTGTTCTTTTATATGTTTTGTTACATAATCCGTGTTTGTTATGGATAGGTTATAGATTATTAATATACAGAATGATATCAAGTCCTTAAAAATAATTTTTAATCACCAAATGAGAATTATACTTGCATGGATATGATGGGGAATGAATCTTATCGCATTTGTGGAGCTAGTAGTCCGTACGTACGCACGAGCAATAATATCATTGTTTTAATATTAAAATATAATATAATTGGATTTTATATCATATATACAGAAACATTATCATGTTATATTTATTATTTACTTAAATTACACATCATTATCATACCGAGCCAAAAAATAATGTTTTTAATAACAATCACACCACATCGTGTAGACGGTAAGCCATATGTACGTAGGTATTGTGACATGTCATTCAAAAGTTGGATAGAATACTGAATATGGTTGTACCATATTTATAATAACATCAAATTATATAGAAGATACTTGAGTTATTATTTTATAATGTAAATAACAAAGAAAGAAAAATTTGAATAAGAAAGAAAATTGAAAGAGGGTGGTGAAAACATTACCTTTTCTTCGGGTTCTTCCTTTTGATTTGATCAAAAGGGATCCTTATGTTGGATTTCTGATCAAACTAAATCCTATCAGTTAATGTGATGGAATTTGAGAGAATATTTGGGCAGGGTTTGGCCGAACCAAAAGGCTTTTAGGGTCTGAATATGAGAGAAGGGTGAGTGCCCTTATATAAGAGGTGTGAGGGGCGCCTTAGGAAAAGCTGGAAATATTATTGTATAATAAATTAATATTCAGTTTATAATGGATTAAAACTGGATTATTTAATGGTTAAGGTGGTAATGGGTTGAAATCCTTTCAACCAACATATTTTAGATAGGCTTGGGTCACTATATTAACCTTATCTTTTTTTTTAACTCTTAGATAATTAGTTTGACATTAACCATGTCACATTGGTTTTTTATATTATATAGTTAATAAACATAATATATATATCCATGAGACCCCAATGTGGTCCATTAATGAATCAAATATCATGAAATAAGTCCTTTGTCATATCCATAGATTTTCAGTAATATAATATCAATTATTAATATAATATCTGTTTTAAAAACTCATTTATGTCAATCTTGACAGTATTCAATATTTGATTTTTTTAAAAAATCATAAAAACTATATTAATTCGAAAAAAAAACATTTAACCAATACTAACATGTCATATCAGCCAATAAAATTCTTGGACGGAATCAAAATTTTAAAATTATATTTATTTTAACATTTATAATACCAATTATTTGATTCTTTCATTATTAATGAAAATAATGAATTATTATTGTGTCATAAATAAATTTAATTATTCAATGTCTAAAAATTATAAATAAAATACCAATATGTAGGAAATATTTTTAGATTTATAATGAATATTTATAGACGAAATTATAATATATATAACCCTGTGTAAAATTTTTTTTTCTAAAAGATATATACTTATGTAATTTTTGTATTTACTTTAACTAAATTAATATAAAGTGTCCTTATCACCTACAAGTGGCTCCATGGGGTCCCAAAATTGACCCAATGATGACCATGGTCAGACATGTATCAACCAATATGTTTAAGACACGTTTTAGTGTAAATAGAATATTTACCGAAATAATTATTCAAAATGTCTAAAAATAAAAATTACCTAGTTACATAATTTGGACCTCTTGATTATAAATATGAAATCCATTTTTCTAAATTCAAAACACAGAAGTGGCAGAAATTAATTTAAAATTAATTCCCACTATAAAAATAAAAATCGTGTTTTTTAGAAATAATAACTATCAAAAGATTGACATTTTTTATGTCCGGTTTAAATGTGAAATTAGGTCCAATGACCAAAACTATATTAAATGGTAAAAATATATTCTAAATATAATTTAAAACCACTCAAATTCATAATTTACCACTATTAATTATTTTGATTAAAACGTTGTTTTTAATTAAAATTTAGTAATTTTCACTATTCATCAAAATTTAAAAGTTATCCAAAAAGTACCAAAATTTCAACATAAGATAATTTCAATATTCCAAAACAAAAAATGAAATCAATTTTGAAAGATAAAATTTATAAAATTTAAAAAAGTGGGTATTAATAATCATAACGACTACTTTGATAGGTCGTAGTGTGGTAGAATATCGAAGTTGCGTACAATGCAAGCTATTGCAATATTAAAAGAAAAACATACCGTGGAAGATTATGGTGTTACATTCTCCAATAATTCAATAAATTGTGTCCTTTCTATTTTAAATTCTTCTTCGAAAATAAAAGGTTGAAAATAGAAAATATATTTGTTGGAAAACCCACATCGAGAATTGGGTTAATAAAATTTAGTCTTAATAAGAGGAAAAGATAAATGAAAGGGTCACCACCAAATTATGATCTCGATTTGGAGAACATTAGTGGAAATTATAGACACATAATTGGTTGAAAAACATACATATTTATAGGGATTGATTGAGTTCATCAGTCACAAACAATTGTACAATTGAGGGCCTCAAAGCCATCAATCGTTGATGATTTAAAATATCATTGGTTCAACAAAACATATGGTATTAGGATAACACATTATTGGTTTTAAGATCCCTCACCTAATGTTTATGAATTAGATTCTTCATTGAATAAGAGAAATATATATACATATGTATATATATATATTCTTGACAAGTAGAGTTTCATCAATCAACTATTTTCTACCACAAACTCATCTTTCACTCAAAATGATAATCAAACTCAAAAATATTATATTTATCCTAATTGTATAAGGATCCAAACATTTAAATATACCCTTAAAATGATTAAAAATACTTTTTAATGACCAGGGACTTCATGTAGGCTAGTGGTAGGTAATAAAGACCTGTCACACTATGGTTGTAGGTTTGATTCCTATAGCTTTGTCCGACGTGGCAGGTTATCGACCGACCTACAAGTTTTTCTTTTCCTAAAACATTAGTATCATAATATTCCAAAAATTTATCAAAAGAATTGTTTTAACCTTAAAAAATACTATCCAAATCTCAACTTAATCCTGTCCAAATATTTTACTTATCCGAAGTACCTCTATCCAGACTCTCTATAAAAGTTATCTATAACCCAAAATCAATTGTCACATCAGATTCCCCAAACAAAGTAAATATTAGTTTATTGACACATACTGAAAATATGATTACCTTAGTCAAATTAAAACCTTAATGAAAACAATATGTACTACAGTGAAATCCGTATATATATCATATTATTATTATAACCAGAATATAATCATTGAGTCCAAAAACACAAATACATTAATTATTCCACTTCAACTATAGCAACAGCATAATATTGTCCTTGATCCCTTGTATTTTTCTGAGGTAAGTTTCCATGGAGCATAGGGAATTCATTCTCATAATTCTCCATTTCTCTACAATTTTAGCATTCAACATTGACATCATCTTTCTTTCTCTTTCTATCACGAGCCTAGTGTCCTTTTTCACTACAATTTTAACAAACTCCCATTACTTTTATGCAAGTATCGAGGAGTTTCTTCCGAAAATTATCCCAAAATAGAAAATCCTTCTTTCCCTTTTTCCATTTATCTGTCTCTTGTTCCACCATTCTATTCTTTTATTGCTTTACTTTATTGTCATAAAATTTAGAGAATTCTCTTTCTCTCTTTATAGCACATGATATAATGTCTCCGTAAGACGGGAAGTATTGTGAGACAAATGCCCAACGGAGAAATTTTTTTAATCAATCAAAGAAATTATCAATCTTACCCATCAGGTTACATGTATAATATGTTGCATACCTCACTAACCATGACTGGTTACCTTCATACTTTATGACATTATCATCCTCTGTTTGCCTCAGAATGAGAAATTTCCTTTCCATATTTTCTCGATGGTCATGAGGAATTTATTTTTATATTAAAATCTCTTTAAACTCCTTCCATTATATACTTTATACTTCTTCATCATCCATTGTTTTTTGAATTAATGACAACAATTAATCAGCATCTCCAGTGAGGTGGTAAAATGCCATGATAACATTTTCCCTATCACTAATCCCCAAAGCCTAAAATATTTTCTCTAGGGAACATATCCACCGCTCAGCTACTAGTAGATTTGTACCCCCATTTAATTTTGGTGGTTGTTGCCTCATGATGAGATCAATCATTGATCCTCCACACTGCGGATTCGGGTACTCCATACATGTAAAGTTATTATTCATAACCTGAGTGAGTTGTCTCAGTATGGTGATTAGCTGATTAGCACTAGTTGAATCACCATATCCACTATAGTTATCTCAACTAGGAGGGAAATCCCTACATGGAGTGCATGCATTAATACAGTTTCCATTCCTCAAACTAGGAGCCATATCTAAAAAATGGTATAAACTAGATCAACTTATGAGTCAAAATACATAATCCCATACTAGTAAAACACTTACCATAAATTGAACTATTTATGTATATAATCCATAATCACATAAATGTTTTATTTGAGGTGGTATATACTCATAAACCCTTCATAGTGGTCTGTAATGAAAACAAGAATTGTCCTAACCATATCCACCAAGAGTGTCATAACAAAGAGTGCGGGAAGGCCCGTTGTCGTGCACCTGTTCCCGTTCGAGTCTATCCCAAAGCTGTGTTTTCGAGTTTTACCCCTAGGTAAATCTGGGCCAGAGCAGCCTCTACCTGCTCGTATCCAGACATGGATGTATTGCTTTGAAAACTCATAGAATCCATACAATACCAAAATTATAGGATGTTCTTCTATACTAATCCGCAAATTCTATCTTAGGGCTATGTTCTCTAATCAACGATTATCTAAATCTTGCTTATATGGTTTGTACTAAACATCCTCTGATACCAACTGTAACACCCCGACACCAGCTACCCAGAGTTAGTTCCATATTACCTAATAATGGTATGATCATAAAAGATCAAGTCTCAATAGACCGATTAGTTTAGTAGCCTTGGTAACAATAAATACATTTATAAGTCTAAAAATACATAATAAAGTGAAAAACTACAACAAAATCGTGTCTTCATATTTCCTCATATTATCCCTGCAGGTCATTTAGAAAATAATTCTTTACATCCTGGGAAAAACAAGACACTGAAAGGGGTGAGCTCAGATGATCAGTAAGGATAACAATATAGTGGAATCTTTCTTAAATAAACATAATAATTTAAGGCAATGTATAACTAAAAAAAGCATTTTAAACATGAACATCAGCATAACATGTGAAAAAATTGAAATAATGCCATTTACTTATTCACATGGATATTCTACTAGTCGAATAATCACATGAAATATCGATATCCACTTTTATGATGATGGAATTCATAATTCCATACTATCATAACCGCATAGTCAAGGCCTCGTTCAACGAATACAAATAAGATTTTATCATGACCTTGTTCCAAGACACAAGTTTGTCTCATGAGACCTACTGATGCATCGATGAGCTATACTATGCTCCACCCGTCATTTTGAATACATGGACATTAATTAAAATGATTTAGAAAGATAAATCATTAAAAAATTTAAAATTCAAATCTTGACAAAGGGTACCTTTCAAAAATTCTTAAAATATTCATTTTCAAATCATTTAAAGGTCACATAATTTTAAAATAAAAAATTTAATTTCAAAATATTCTTATAAGATTGTAATGGAAGCTTTGAAGATTTTATAATGGCAGAATATAGCCGCACCCTCCGTATAAGTTTAAAAAACATTCTTACCATAATTCTATTGAAAAGGTTAAAAAGGACCATGTTTGGAAAAAGACAGAAAGATTACTTTATAAACCTATTTTAAAAATTCAAACAAGGGTATAAATTAAACTCAACAATATTCTGTAAAATAATATAATTTTTAAAAAAACATTTGTATGAAACATGGATGTGGATGATAAAGAGGTCCCAGTAGACAATTACGTATAAACAAACTTGGATAATAAAGAGACTGTGAAAAAAACCATTACCTTATACATTTCCGTAGTCGAGGGTAGGTTAACCTTATTTGTAATGGTGAAATAATTTTTATTAAATTATACAAGAATCGTATACATTAGTATGATATCATATATTATCTATTAACATATCTTTGTTAATAATATCGTAATATTATCATCGTTTCGGGTGTTAACTTACCGATTTTCTTTTATATGTTTTTTTTACATATGTCATGTTTGTTATGGATAGGTTATATATTATTCATATATAGAATGATATCAAGTCCTTAAACATAATTTTTAATCATCAAATGAGAATTAGACTTTCATTGATACAATGGGGAATGAATCTCATCGCGTTCGTGGAGACGGTAGTCCGTACGTACGCATGAGAAATAATATCATTCTTTTGATATTAAAATAATATATAATTGGATGTTATATAATATATAAAGAATAATTGTCATGTTATATTTATTATTTACATCAATTACACATCATCATTAAGCCCATCCAAATAATAATGTTTTGAATAACAATTACACCATGACGTGGAGACTGTACGCCGTACGTACGCACGTATGGTGATATGTCATTCAAAGGATAAATAGAATTATAAATACGGTTGTACCATATTTATAATAGCATCAAAGTATATATAATATACTGGAATTATTATTTTAGAATGGAAATAACAATGAAATAAGAAGTTGAAGAAGAAAGGAACTTGAAAGAGGGTGGTGAAAACATTACCTCTTCTTCAGGTTCTTCCTTTTGATTTGATCAAAATGGCTCTGTATGTTGGCTTTTTGATCAAACTAAGCCCTCCAGGTCTAAGTGAGGGAATTTTGAGAGAATATTTGGGCAGGTTTTGGATGAAATAAAAGGCATTGAGGGTATGAATTTGAGATAAGGGGGAGTGCCCATTTATAAGAGGTGTGAGGGGAACCTTAGTAAATGCTAGAAAAATTATTTTATAATAAATTCATATTCAGTTTATAATGTCTCAAAAGAGAATTATTTAATGATTAATGAGGGTATGGGTCGAAATATTTTCAACCTATAGATTTTAGATAGTTTTGCGTCACTATATTAACCTTATCTTTTAGTTTTAACTCTTAGTTAATTAGTTTGACATTTACCATGTCACTTGGTATTTTTATATTATATAGTTAATAAACATACTATATATATCCAAGAGACCCCCATGTGGTTCTTTAATGATACACCTATCATGATATAAGTCATTTGTCTGAACCTTAGATTTTTAGGAATAAAATATTACTTAAGAATATAATATTTATTTTAAAAACTCATTTATGTTAATTTTGACACTATTCAATAATTGATTTTGGTAAAAGTCATAAAAACATTATTAATTTGAACCAAATTCATTTAATAAATCCTAACATTTCATATTAACAAATAAAATTCGTGGATGTAATCAAAATTTTCAAATTATATTTATTTTGACATTTATAATACTAATTATTTGATTCTTTAATTAATAAGGAAAATATTGTATTACTATTGTGTCATTAAAAAATTTAATTATTAAAGCTCTAAAAATTATAAATAAAATAAAATTATGTAGGAAATAGTTTTATCTTTCTAATTAATATTTATAGTCGAATATATAATATATATATAACCCTTTTTAAAAATTGTTTTTCAAAAAGATATATGTTTTTGTCATTTTTGTATTTACTTTAACTTAATTAATATAATGTGTCCTTCTCACCTACAAGTGGCTCCATGGGGTCCCAAAATCGACTAAAAGATGCCCATGGTTTGAAATGTATCATCCAATAGTGTTAGGAAATGTTTTAGGGAAAATTAATAATATTATAATATTATTTTGTTATCCTCAATTACCAGATTTACCCTTTAACCATGTTAAATAAAATATTTACCGAAGTAATTATTCAAAATGTATAAAAATAAATGTTACCTATTTACAAAATTTAGACCTCCTGATTCTAAATATGGACTCCATTTTTCTAATTTAAAAACACAGAAGTAGCAGAAATTAATTTAAAATTAATTCCCACTGTCAAAACAAAAAACGTGTTTTTAAGAAATAATAACGATCAAAATATCGACACTTGTTTATGTTCGGTTTAAATGTAAAATTATTTACAATGACCAAAACAGTATTAAATGGTAAAAATATATTCTAAATATACTTTAAAACCACTCAAATTCATAATTTATCACTATTAATTTTTTCGATTAAAAAAATTGTTTTTAATTAAAATTTATT
Source organism: Viscum album (assembly GCA_963277665.1). Taxonomy (NCBI): domain Eukaryota; kingdom Viridiplantae; phylum Streptophyta; class Magnoliopsida; order Santalales; family Viscaceae; genus Viscum; species Viscum album. The sequence continues at coordinate 1,584,244,505 of OY728151.1, read as the reverse complement.
AATTTTCACTATTCATCAAAAAATAAATGTTATCTGAAAAGTACCAAAATTTCACCTTAAGCTAATTTCGATATTCTGAAACCAAAAATGAAGTCAATATTGAGAGATAAAATTTATAAAATTTAAAAAAATGTGTATTACTATTCATAACGGCTACATTGATTGGACGTGGTGTGTTAGAATATCGAAGTTGCATAAAATGCCATCTATTGCATTATATAATGAAAAATATACCTTGGATGCTTTGGGTGTTACAGATTCACACACACCTATGCATGAAAACTTTCATGCATTAACAACCAATACCCATTCATGTTTTCATATGATAATCTATAAGTATAGTGAGATGGTTGAAGAAGTACACACACTTAAATTCATTATTTGAGAAGGTAGTGGTCATTTTATTAACATACTATGGATAGTGTGTGTGTGGGGGGGATAAAGAGAGTGAGAATATGAATTCCCATATATTTGTTATAACTTTACGATTTGATGATATTAGATAAAAAACATTTTGTATGTGAATACAAGGAGTGTGTACAAAGAAACTTAAAATTGGACAATGTGGTGTATTCAATTTTAGTATGAAGATAGTGATCAATCTCATGAATACCTGATTATATTATCACTTAAATAATCCGGAAGAGAGTCTGAGTTATAGGTAAAAAATTGAATGTTGATGTATGCATGTATATGAAATAATGCATTCGTGAAATTGTGAGGGTGATTAAAGTGATAATAATATTTGTGTGTATGTGCAAGAATTGTGTTCTGGCACAAAGAAAGTAAAAATAATATAAATTGTAGTTCATTTTTTATTATACAAAGAATACATAAAAGTAGTCCGGATAATTACATGAATTTAATATATTCATGTGATGATGATAATTACATGCATGAAGAACACACTATATTGTTGTTTGTAATAATTGAGTAGAGATGAAGAAATATATTTCCGGGAAGCAATGAAGAAGACCATTTGTAGTTCATTGAGGTATCTTCTATTGTTAATTCTGATATTTCAGTGAGTTGATGTGGAAGTGATAAATTCTAGTATTTTAGAAAATAATATTAAACTACCTAATATACAGTTTTGTGGATTATATTCCATAGGATTCCTAGATTTTTAGTTGGTGTGATAATGTTAAAAAATATTTTATTTTACTAGTTTGAAGAGGGGGGTCGGTTTTTGTGTTGCAGTGGCTGCATTAAGTTATTTTGATATTTCTCATTGTGTTATGTATTTAAATTATTGCACACTGGTTGGATGATTGTATAATGAAAATTGGTGGGATGTCAATATAATTTGGGAAAAGGTTCATACCTACCCACCTTGGTTTTTTGGGTGATTCCTGACCAACCAAATTTTAATTATTGACTGATTTCTAGTGGCAAATATGTGTCTCAGATCGTACTTGACACAACATGGATGTAGTCACCTATCTCAGGGGTGAAACCCATAAAAATGGTGGGTTTTTCTGTGCTTACCTTATGTCCTTCATGTAGTATAATTGTTCTTGTAAATAGGTAAGATCCATTCACTCCAACATGTGCGTAGTTTCTAATTAGAAAGGGGTAAGGGGGAAGAAAAAAAAATTTATTAAAATTTGTGTACACTTATTCACCCCCCTATACGTGTACCTACAAGATCTAATGGACACTTCAATGTGTAATGTTCAGAGTATCTAAGAAACTCATGTTTGGACTATAAGATTTATGAAACAATTCACCAATTAGACAAACAAATATGACCACAGAAATTGGAATTATAGAAAATGAGAACTATGCTTTGCTGGTTTAATGTAATGAAGTACATGTCATACTATTATTTCCAGTTGGATACGTATCCTAATGATTCAAATCTGACAAACCTATATTAGAGAAAATATACAGTTTTTCAAACCTTTGTTGAGTAGTAATTAAAATTTTTGTGTTTTATAAAACATCATCATATCCCATCAATTTTATCATAACAACCTAAATAATTGAAAAATCAATGTTATCCTTTGTCTACACCTCATCAAACTAATCCAAAAAGACATATTGTTTCTCCGTTTAATTTTATCCTGTTTGAACTATGAAACTGTCATTTTTACATTAATACCTTATGAACCCACCACATCCGCCTTTTTCATTTGTTATTATTTCATGTTTTCTGATTTGAACCACTAGTCATCATGAATTTCTATATCTTCCACTATTTCTACCATTCAAAGGTCTCATACTTCATCATCCCAGGTAGAACCCTTCACATGAGTCTATTTTAGCACAAGGATTGTAGAAGGCTCCAAGTTTCCATTTTTTCCTTTTATATGGCCAATGGTAGAAACCCACAAAGGTCCATGTTGCTGCTGAATGGTGGAAGACATGTGGTTTTGGGAGATGTGGGAGATTCTGATATCCATGACCTCATTCCAATGGAGAAAAAGGCCCCCCAAATGGACAAGATGGTCAACCATAATCAATCCTTTCAATACCACTTTTATTATGATAATATAAATGTTCTTACATTCCAATATGGTTTCATATAAGAAAAAAATATCATGGAAACCTAAGTGAAGTGATGCTGAAGCATATGAACTGATCGTGGGATTTCTTTCCCATGACAATTATAGCATCAACTTCTGAGATTTCAAGAAGGGATCCATACTTTGTTACTCTCCATATTTTTGAGAATTTCTCAAAAACTAAATAATACTCTATGTGTATTTTAAACCCACTATTTTCCACCAGGATTAAATTGCTTCCATATTCCCCTATTTTTTCTCTTCCACATTCAATGTTATTTATAACTCGCCACTCAGGGGGAAATGGTATCCTCATTTAAATCCGAAAGGGGAGAGGTAGACCCATGTTATAGGGGATGGGGACTGTACATGGGGTCTAAGAAGATTTGTTCTGGGATAATAGGGGTTAATTTTTATCAATAGGTTTAGATAACATCTAAATAAGAGAGGTCGATATCTCCCCATATGGGTACGTACCCCCGCTATGATGAGAACCCAGATGTGTTATGACACTATTGTTGAATATATGTTCTAAATCTATATGATATAATTTATGTTACACTTGTTATACAAGCAATAAGGTGTGTAGACAAATAGTAATTTCAGGAACTACTTCAAAAACGGGCAAGGGAAGTGCCACCGTATATCAGTGCTAATCAAAAACCGTTGATAAAGAAACCCTTTATCAGCGCTAAAATTTTAGCGATGATAAAGGGACCCTGTATCAACTCTAGAAAAGCGCTAATAAAGAATCCCTTTATCAGTGCTACAATGTTATCACTGATACATGAATGATTTGTCAACGCTTTTTTAGCACTGATAGTCATGACCATTATTAGCACTAAAAAAACAATGATAAAGTATACTTTTATCATCGCTAAAATGTTTGCACGGATAAAACCATAGTCCATTTTTTATAAATTTGGTCCCACAGTGCACTGATTTCATCGCGACCAAAAGCTCTTGTGGTACAGGAACCCTACGACTACCCTCCACTGCCCGCTGAGCTTCATGTTGCCGGACCTCCGGCGCCCTCGATCTTCGTTTTTTCGGACCTCCGATGCCCGCCGAGTTTCATGTTGCCTAACCTCTTTCTCCCACGAGCTTCATCTTGCTGGTCCTTCGCCGCTCGATGAGCTTCGCATGCCGGACCTCCGCCACCCATCGAGCTTCACTTTCCATAGTCTGAAAAATCTATGAACCCCCTTTTAGTGTCTTATCATAGGATGAATGGTTTATTTATCCCAATGACATAATTTTCCCTAAAAATGATCCAACTATGAACACCCCCCCAGAACACCAAAATTTCTCAAAATTCACTCAAAACATCATTATATAATCTCCAAATATAAGGGGACAAAAATGGTCTAGATATACTTGAAATAAGATAATTAAATGTTTAAGGGATGTTTTCCAAATCATTTTTTCATTTTGGGATTTTACTATTTATGATTTTAATGAATACTTTTCTTTATGTTTTGTAGTTGGTACATGGGAGACCTTAGATTTGTGAGTAATAAAATGGGTTCTACTCTAGTCAGCCTTGAGGTGATCACTTGAGTCTATTTTTGATGTCCCCAAGAGACCTCGTTTATATTGATTTTCTGGTCACATAACCAGGTGGTGTTCTGTGAGTGAGTCCATTTCCATTAGAACCTATAGGTCAGAAATCGTCCTATGTTTCTCCAATTCAAATTAGTTTATTTCCATTAATTATATTAATAGATTATTTTGTGATTATGAGTTACTCCCATTGATTACCTTTATTATTTACTTTTTCTATAGTTTTTTTATATCTAACCTTGATTATTTATTTTTAATTTTATCATTACTCCATTATTATGAGATTTTCTATTAGTATAGATTTTTACTATAAACCAAAATGTGGAATATTTGGGGAATGTTTGAAATGGGTTGATTTTCTTTAAAAGGGATTTCTTAATATGTGTGTTGTTCTTTTTATAATAGTAGATTAAGTGAGAAAAATAGAATTCCTTGTGAATTTTTTCATTCATAAAAAATGAAATATATATTTTAAAAAATGGTTAAGGACAATGTTTTGTTTTCATAATAGACTGATTGAAATTTTTTAATAGATAGAGTGCATACGTGAGTGAGAGAAAAACATGTTCTCAATGATGGAAGTGTTGAGGTAGTTCAATTAGCGAGTTAACACAATGATATATAATTTTTCATTCTCTTGATCTCTCATGATATTAAATGGGAATCAATCCTTATTTAGTGCTTCAACATTGTGTGGTATGTGATTGGTATCAGAAAGAGGGATCCCTCTCGGTTGAAAGATAAATTCATTTTAATGTTTTATTACATACAACAGGGACATGAACCATGTTTTTTAACTTCACGCAATCAGAACATTGGAGACACATTTTAATATCTTATTTTTAGGATTATCATAATGTATTTTAATGTTGAATATATTTTACCAAAATTTCACACGGTTTCATATCATGCAACTAGAACATATATTGAGGTTGAGGTGAATTTTCCATCCATAGAGTCCCTAAACCATTTGAAATATGGGTAGAGGATGAAAAAAGATTATGTTTATGATTCATGGACTAGAGGGGGTGTGTCCCAGAATTTTTGGTGTGTCATGCAGGAATAACGACCTGATGGGAGAATGGGCTTATGGCGGGTCAACACCACACGATTCAATATATAACTAGGATGATGGATTTTTAGTTCAAATCCATTTATCTAGGACTAAGGGGATGGTTTATTCATGTAAAATATATCCTAATAAACCTATTATTTGTGGAAAGATTGATATGCTCATCACCAATGGCGATCAATGATTTTACACTATCAGAGTGAAGTTTATGAAAAATTTAAGGTCCTTCACACTTGGATTCCAGTTTCACTAGATTACTCCTAGGTATCATCGATTCCCTTAGATCCAACACCACGTCACAATAATGTAAGGAATTAAGGATATCCTTTTTTTCATTAAGGGAAAAACTACCCAGTTGCGATGCATTTCTAGGTCAACCAATGATTGAACCCTATTTTCATTGAGGGTTCCACAACTTATTTCCTTCATGCTATCTACGTTACTTTGTATCGCAGTGCACTTTTATGGCATGAAGCCTAGAACACGAAGATTTATAGCCTTGCCACCCCTACCTCCATCTCTATCCTACTCCCTCTCTGAGGTTACTAACTGCTTCTCTGTAGTGGCCAGGCCCCTTCCTAGTAGTGTTTGTTCTCTCTCCCTTGGCTCTGAGCCTGTCATACAGCTCTAAATACTTATTGATCGAGAGATAACTCCCTCAACATCCCCCAAGTTTTATTACCCATCCTTCTCCTGCCCCTTTGGATCATCATCTCCCACTCATGTGAAGCTTAACAACCAGAAGGGATTATGAACACGTTCAAAATCAAGGGACCTCAATGAGAGATCATCCTCCCACTACAATAAGGCAACTAGATCTAGATCCAATGCCATAGACAAGTCCTACCCATAATTATAATCTTCATATGTAATGCTCATGGTCTTAGTTCCTATGTTAAATCACACTTCCTCACTATAGAAATAAAAAAACGTAATTTCATTGTTGTTGTTGTAAAATACCACAAAAACCCTATAATAATCATTGAATTATCCTGGAAGATTATGTTGCATGGATTTCTACACTCTAAATCCTCAAAAAGACACAAATGGGTATTTGGGAAAAATAAATATGTTGTTGAGACTGTTCAATATTGCAATCAATTCATCACTACAAAGGCTTCCAATGGTGACAACTCTTTCCTTATGACTTTTGTTTTTGGAAGCTATGACCCTCTTCAAATAGAATCTCTATGGAGCGAACAAAATACCTTAGATGCCAGCCACCATCCATTTTTGTTGGGGGTGAATTTAATATCATTTCAAACCCAAAGTAAAGGAAAGGTATAAGCCCATTCCAGAGGAAGTCCATCATGGAGTTTGTTCGGTTCATGGCTAGGAATTGCCTCATTGATCTCAGTTTCTCAGGTGATAGTTTCACCTGGTGCAACAACTGAAGGGGCCATCACCGCTTGTGGAGTCTATTTGATAGGTGTATATCCAACATGAAAGCCACTAACCTATTCTCAAATACCATGTTTTTTCATCTTGCTTGAAGTATTTTGATTCACTCCCCCCTCTTGGTTTCCATTTCATCTTGGCATGATCATTAGGAACAGTTTCACTTCCAACAGTAGTGGGTTAACATCCTAGGGTACCAGGACATGGTTTGTGAAATATGGAATAAATCATTGTATGAATATCGAGCCACCTTCAACCTCAGTGACCTGACCTCGAACCCAGATCGGTGCGTGTTCGCCCCTTCCTCCTCAGGAACCTTCACCACATGGGACTACTGTCACATATGGGCTCCTTTAGAGTATTCTGATTGATAGAATGATACCTTGGGTTTATTGGATTATTAACACGAGTTTATGATTTTTGTGTGACTATATACTTATTGTATTTTTTTATTATTTCTTACACACCACCACTTGATTCGAGTAACCTAATTTAAATCCATATTGGTACTTTGGTTCTGGTGTGGATATGGTTTTTTATGTGTTTGTGACATGTGTATGTGTGGATATATGGGTATTTAGGCATGATGATATTGAATGTAGGGCAGAGACTTGGGATTGGTAGATGTATCATTCATGATTATTCTTGTGTTTTTTCTGGGGTAATTTGAGGAAACTATAATGAATCTAAAGTAATTATATTTAATGAAGATGAATAAATAATAATGGTTAGGGTCTATTAATCTCTATTTTTATACTTAATTGGTTCTCTTATACTATATTTGGAAGTCATGTTTTGTGTAAATGAACCATAAAAACTAATATTTTAGATTCAAATAGAATTATGATGAATAAATATTGGAAGGATTCTAATCGTTTTATAATTGAGTACCGGAACAGAGTGAAAGAGTTCATCATGTTTTCAAAGTATCATGCAACGGATCCTACTCAAATATTTTTCCCATGTTTAAGTTATTTTTAATCTAGACTATTTACTCCATAGGTGTTGGAAGAACATTTGATATGTCACAGAATAGATTAGAGTAAAAAATGTTGGAATAAACATGGAGAAAAAAAGAATATAGGTATTGGCTGGGATAAAACTGTGTTTTATGGATCATTAGATATGAATACAAATATGGATAATGAAAATTCCTTATGGAGGATGTGGTTATAGATTTCAATGATGATGAATATCATATTGAGGAAATTACAAAGTCAATTGAGGATGAACATCATGATTTCCCATAGTTGTTTGAGAAGTTAATGTGTTGTGAAAAGACTCCATTGTATGTGGGTTGCACTAAGTATACAACATTCTCAGTTGTACTGAAGTAATATAAGTTGGAAGCTAGCAATGGATGGAGTGATGTTAGTTTTATGTAACTACATTTTCTCTTGAATGACATGCTCCCAAAATATAATGAGCTCCCATGCCAGACATATGAAGCTAGACGAATTCAATGCTCAATGGGTATGATTTCTGAAAGAATACATGCTTCCCTGAAATATTTTATATTGATTCTTGAGGAGAAAAAATCACTTACTGAATGCCCAATATGTGGATCTTCTTGATAAAATAAAGATAAATCCCATCCTACAAAATGTATTTTGTACTTTCCAATCATTCCAAGGTTTTGGAATCTATATGGAAGTGAAGAAACTGAAAAACAATTGTCGTGGAATGTAGATAAAATAAATAATAATGGGAAATTACATCATCCAGCCGACTCTCCTCGATGGATGAAAATTGATCATGAGTATCATAAATTTGGAAAACAGCTGAAAAACCTTCATCTTTTGTTATCTACAGATGGAGTGAATCCTTTTGGTTTTCAAACCCGCAATCATTGTACATGGCCTGTTATAGTGGTAAATTAAAACTTGCCACACTGATTATGCATGAAGTGGAAATTCATCATGTTATCTATTCTTATATCAAGACCAAAACAACCGTGTAACAATATAGATGTTTATCCAGCTCCATTGATCGAGGATTTGAAGTTATTGTGGGATTCAGGTGTTATGTTGTATGATGCTTATAAAAGTGAATACATCACGTTGAGAGCGATGTTGTATGGGAAAATTAATGATTTCCCTTCTTATGGAAGTTTTTCTGGATATAGTAATAAAGGAACTCAATGGTGTCCAATGTGTGAAGAAGATACAGAATCAATTAGGTTGACACATTCATCGAAATCTATGTTTCTAGGACATCGAAGATTTCTACCTCATCGGCATAAGTACCGATCTCGGACGACATCATTCAATGGATGTTCATAACAATGTGCAACACCATATCCACTAATAGGTGATCATCTATTTGAGAAAGTAAAATGACTAAACACTATTTTTGATAAACCATTTTCGAAAAATCTTACGAAAATCGGTTGGAAAAAGAGATCAGTTTTTTTTGAATTACCATACTGAAATTTTTTGTACGTCAGCCATTTTATTGATTTGATGCCTGTGGAAAAAAATGTATGTTATAGTGTTATCTAAACGTTTCTAAATTCACCTGGAAAATAAAACATGGAATTAATGCACGGTTGGACATGGTTGACATGGGAATACTAGATGAGTTGGCTCCCGTGAAGGGTGAAAATCGAATGTTTTTTCCTCTATCTACTTATACTCTTTCTAGAGAGGAGAGATATCACTTTAGAAACATCTTCAATGATGTAAAGGTTCCAGAGGGGTATTAATAAAATATCAAGGAAATTGTTTCAAAGAATGATTTGAATTTAAAATGTCTGAAATCACATGATTTCCATGTTTTTATGCAAGATATAATTCTTATAACTTTACGTTGAATTTTTTCCAAGAATGTAGGTCTAAGTTAACCAAAAAATGTTTCTTTTTCAAAGGAATATGTAGCAACGTTTTAGACTCGGCGAAATTACCAGTTATCGAAAAATAAATTGTCATCATATTATGTGAATTAGAAATGTTCTTCCCTCCAATATTCTTTGATATGATGGTTAATTTGATGATTCACTTGGTGAGAGAGATTCGACTTTTTGGTCCTTTGCACTATAGATGGATGTATATTGTTGAACGGTATATGAGGATTTTGAAAGGGTCTGTCAAAAATTGAAGTTGTCCAGAGGGATGTATAGTGGAGTGATATATTGTTGAGGAAGCCATTGAATTTTGTACCGTATACCTATCTGATGTGGAATGCATTGGTCTCCTAAAATCTCCCCAGACTAGACTCATTGAGGGTGAGGGAATTTCTAGAAGATAATTTCTGACAATCAGTATTACAGATCAGAATCAGGCCCATCTTTATGTTTTTCATAATAGTTCAGAGGTTCCTTTATATATTGAAACTCACAATGAAATTCCCAGTCAGTTGAATCCATCAAGGGCTAAAAAATGGTTATCAAATACACATAATCACCATTTATTGGATGATTTCAGGAACATATTTTTAAGTCGTTGGATGAAAATCTGAATTCAATTTCAGAATGACTTCGATGGCTAGCCACTAGAACAAGTGTGAATGTATTATCTTATAGTGGTTATGTAATTCATGGTTATACATTCTATACAAACAAACATGATGAAGATAGTACCATGCAAAATATTGGAGTTACACTAATGGATGATGCGACGCATGTTTCTGGTAGTAAGGACAGAAATACAATTTATGAAAATATGTCATACTTTGGCATTATCAAACTAATATGAGAGATAGATTATACGACATTTCAATTGTCGATTTTCCAATGCAAATGGGTTGGTAACAACAGTGGTGTTAAAATAGATGAATGGGGATTTGTGAAAGTTGATTTTAGTAAATAATGGTACAAAGAAAAACAGTTTATAATGGTATCACAAGCGGTACAAGTTTTTTATGTTCCAGATCCTGCAAACCGAAAGTGGTTGATTGTTCTGTTATCATCCAAAACTACTGAAAGTTCCGATAAAAATTTAGTTGAGGATGATCCTTTCAGTGGTACGTCGCAATCATTTCGGAGCGGTCCCAATGCTGATGATATTTTTTACATTAGAAGAGACCACAATGAAGGGATTTGGATAATCGATAGAGGTTTCAAATTCCTTCAACCTTTGAAAAAAAGAAAGAGAGTTAAATAAACGGTTTATATTTTGTATGTAATATAGATCTTGTTATCTCATGTTATTATCTTTTAATTACTGAATTTATGTAATATAAATTAATTATTCAACCACTTTTGCAGATAATGACTTCTGCACATTCGGGTGCTCCTAACATTGAGGCTGAAAAAGTCTCTCATGCTATTGCTGCTGCATCTGCTGCTCCTTATGCTGCTCCTACAGCAGCTACTTCTCTAGCTGCTGCTCCTGTTGTGGCTCCTGTTGCTCCTGCTCCAACTCCTACTACGGCTCCTACTACTCATGTTGCTCTTACTATGGCTGCTACTGCTCCTACTGCTACGACTCCTTCTGCTCCTAGTGTTGAGGTCCAACAACCATCAACACATACCGTTGATACCATTCCAGATGAACATATATATGATGTTGATATCAATGAAATGGTTGGGAATGAAGGTCTGATGTCGTAGAAAACATAGTTGCATCATAGTTTAGCGGTGTTAGCCAAATGATGGTATAGGATAAGAAGAATATCAATTCAACAACGTTCAGTCCGAACCATTGGAATATGTTTATACCAACGGTTACATAATCATTGGTATATAGGATACTGGAATTTATTTATTTTAGCAACAGATCCATTAAACCGATGGAATAGGATGGAAATTATTTATTTTACCAACAATTCATATGGAAATGTTGTTATAGTATGCTACATTGGTATTGATACCAATGGTTTTTAGAACCATTGGAATAGATCCCTTTATCTTAACAACAATCTATATCCCCCTGCCTATACCTGCAACATCCCACTGCATCCCCTTACCCTACACCTTCTTGCACCTATAACATCCCTTCACATCCCCCTATCATACACCTTCCTTCACCTACAACATCCCACTACATCCCTCTACCCTACACTAGAAACATAATAATTGAATAAATTAACACCACAATCCATCCCCCCTGCATCCAACACATATAATATCTATCAATCACAATTCCTGGATCCCCCAATGTATATGCATTCCCTCCTACCCCCTCACATCATATGCATCCAACACACACAAAAGAACATATGCATCCCAAACTGACCACTCACTTCATATGCATCCAACATATGCATCTCCCAAACCATAAGATTTTTTTTTGTGTTGCAGATGTTCATGAATTTTCGGTGATGTTGGAAATCATTCGTACACAGTGAAGCAGAACACCACCTGAAAACTTGCACAGAACACAAAACGCTGTAATAACACTCTGAAATGACCAAATACACTATATAAAAACACATAAATGAATATGTAATCCCTCGGTAACATTAAATTCCCATAAAACATAGAACAGTTACACAAAACACTTACAAACAAACACTTTCACCTACAATGTGCAATTCCCAGACAACACAGAATACTGATCAATCCTATGAATTTAAATAAAAATGGTTTGATCCATATACTATCAATTAATATCTTATTTATCTAGGTCAAGGATGATCTTGTTAAAAATATTATTATGAGATGAAACAGTAGTTATCGAGGTCTTGGAAATGCATCAAAACAGAGAATACATGACCAGGACATGGTGGGATGTGTTGGATGTCCAACAGGCCTGGTACAAAATGAATATTAATGTATTTGGTTACTAAAATAAAGATGAATTTTTTTGGCTACTAATATTAAATGTTTAATAAACTCCTCCTACTCATATTGAATGCCTGTTACCGGGAAACAAGTGGTTTTTGAAGAATAAACAGATGCTCTATTACTCCCTCTATTGAATTTTAGTCCCGGATCCTTGAACATGAGACTCCACAAAATCAATCTACCAGGATTTCTAATTCGGTTGTTCGTGTAATATGATGTAAAGAAGTGATATACACGGGTCAGGTAGTGTGTACTGTGATGCATGTACCTAGGGAAAGAAGTGTGTACTAGAAGTGTAGAATGTGACAAATACAGTATTGGTGAGTACTACTAGGAAGAGATGCTGGTCTCGGTTAGATGAGTCAAATGAATATAATGTAGAGTAAATTTATTATTTTTCAAAAGTGGGAATAAATCATTGATGAAAATGATATAGGATCATTTTTTCAAAAAGGAATTAAAACATTTTTATAAAAATTCCCAGTTTCTTTTTTGACATGATGGAGATGATAGATACTCAAAATCCTAGTTTCATTTTTTTCAAGCATGATGTAGATGATGAATACTATAACTAGCCTACTTATGAATCATCTTTTTGTTATAATAGATGATTATATACAAGAGTATGAGTAATTAATATCATTTCAGGATTAGTTGGAATATTTGAAATAAAATTCTATTTCTAAAGCAGATACTGATTCACTGAAGGGATTGATTGACTCTTAATTTTAATTCATCAAACATTTTCCTCCTTGACAATGAAATATTTTCTCCAATTATATTTTTTATATAAAAGTATTGGATGAGGTTCAATAATCACTATTTATATCTATGAAACCTATTCAATTAGGTATTTCAAATGAAATACTGTAAGAAATTACTTTTATGAGAGATGAATTAAAAATGGTTTCTTCTTATGTTAGTATGGTAATTAAAAGGGTAAAATAATTACAATTTGAGGTGGTTTTTATTAAAGGAATTAATAAAAATTCTTGATTTATCTTCCAACTTCCTTCCATCAAGCACACATAGCACACACAGTAGGCTTCCTTCCAGCCAGTAGCAAGAAGGGAAGCATAAGAAATAAGAGGGAATCACGCTGTGGGATTCCATCAGGGAAGCATATAAAGTATTACATAGCACACATGGAACACTGTAGCAAGCAGCATATGGGTTACATGATAAAATAAATAAAGTTACATACTTTAAGAAAGTACCCACCAAGTCATAAAATAAATAATCATAGAGAATGAATTAATGAAAGATAATTTCTCTCTCAAAATTGAGTTACAATAGATGATATTACTATAAATGAGTTTGGAACCAAATTGAAGGAGATAGAAACTCAGCCAAAATAGAATGATAAAATGTTTTGGGAGATAGATATAAATTTTTATCTTACAAAGGTAAAACAGAAGGTGAAAAATCTCTATATGGAATCCACAATAACTAGAGAATTCCAGGCTCCAAATCTGAAAATTTAATTTAAAGGAAATATCAATATCATATCTACAAGAATGGAACGTAAAATAAATTTTTCAAAAAAAATAACACATTTTCAGATGATTTTGGAACTTCATGTGCACTTGTTTTTAACAATAAAATATCAATATTGGAAGTAAAATAATTATGTATACATATTTATAGATTTATTACTATATGAGGTATAAATTTCTTATAAAAATATATATAAGTTCTAATATCATTTATATGAAAAGAATGTTGGAATAATAGCCTTAGCAGTACGAATGTAATAGTGAAAATAAAGTTCTAATAAAACAAAATGAATAGAATCACAATCGATCACAAAGGTAAAAGTTGTACCAGTACAGCCAATATCTCATACTTTATAGTTAAGATATTAACCAATATAACAAAATATTATGAATCACCTCAATGGATTTAGTATCCCAAAGACTCCATCTTGTATTATAAATTGATTCATGTAACCCAATATATTCACATTGATTATACTCATTTCAATAATGTATAGAAACACAAACCATGGGAATATATTTTTTGTAAATCCATATAAACTAAATCCTTATTTCATGAAGATATAATCCATGATCAACAAGGATAATTTTAAAGAATTTATCACTAAAACTCATAAATAAACCAAAAAAACACCTTCAAAAATGAAAGGTTAACTAGAATAAACATATTGGATCAATAGAAAACTCAAATAATTGTTACATATTTATCTTGTTTAAGAGGTTGATTAAAAGGTTCTTCAGAAGTGATACATTTACCTCTACCTTTAATATAAGAAATCCCTCAATATAATTTTTACATATGGACCAAATGAACACAAGTATGAATGATTTCTTACATTCTTAAGAATTATGATTATTATGCCCCACTTTATTTCAATGATATAAAACCAAATATTTTAACCTAGAAGTAATCGATGAAAAAAATATATAATTTTTAAACCACCACTTTTATGGTTGACATAGAACACTTCCTTTTTCACATATTAGAGATTACTCCACCACACCTAGTAATATATGAAATATGAAATACCTCTTGTGATACTACTAATATTACATCAACATTGATATCTTATATCACAACCACTCCATATAAGTGGAGTAAAAAGGAAGCAACAACAAGTGACAAGTATGATCAAATACTTTTACTCAAACCGCCATGCCAATAAGGAATCGTCCATGTCTAGATTAGGAATGTATGGAACCAACTGGATAAGATTATTTGTCTACTTGAACATTATTTCATCTCTTTAATAGAGGATAGAAAATTCTATAACAATCAGTATGTTCACTTCATTATGAAATAATTCTAATTGAACTGTGCCTTGAAACTTTTCCAATTATAGTCTTTTCCTGGATTAGTCTGAATAATAGACTTACGCCACTTATAACTTGGTCCCTCATGTAGGATGGTTACCAACATAACCTTAAGAGACTCATACATATATAGTTGGATAAAAATATCCTCAACCTTCAATACCCAAAACAATTCATCCTAAGAATCTTGTTACCTAGAGAAATGACGATTCATGTTTTGGAACTCTCATAAATAATTAACACATTAAGAAAAGAGAGTAATAACAATGAACTCTTTGACTGAAGCAGACAAAACAACCATCCCAATAAGATCTTGATCAACCAATGAATCCGTTAAATCCAAATGGGGATATACTCTCAAATAAGAAGCATAAACTCCATCAAAATGGAATTCAAAACTCCAGCCCCATGGGACATAAAATATTTCAATAGGTGATATCAAGGCATCATTTATATAAAACTAAAATGAAATACATAATAAATTTACAATGACCCAAAAAAATGGAATTTTACATCATTGTATAAGTGATCCAGATTTTCCTATTTAACCCCACATGGTTTTATGAAAACTTATTTCAAAAAGTACATTAATTCATTAAAACATAATTTTTACCCTTGAGGTTTTGAAAAACTCATCTAATAAAGAGAATTATAAATTGTTTATAAAACCATTTAAAGACAATATAGATTTTGGTAAAAAAAAATTAACATTCAAATAGTTAAAAATCATCTATTTTAAAAGTACATTCGGCTTAAATCATTTAAAATATTCTAATTATGCTTTATTAATATCCCTTTAAAACCGTGAAAATAATTATAACTATCCATTTTTCAAATGGAATTGTAAAAATTTCCCAAAAACAGGTTATGATTTTAAATCCAAAACAATTTAAGAACTTTTCAAAATTAAAATATCTTTATAAATGTACTCCCATGTTTTCTATTCCAATCAATGTATTTTTAAACTTTCCCTTTTAAAAATTTCCATTTCAAATTAACCCTACACAATGAAAAAAAATTATACCATGATACATCATAACTAAACCATAATGAAAATGGAAATAACTCAAAATCAAAAATAAAAAATAAAAAAATCCATGTTCAAAAAACCCACAAAAATGAAATGATTAACCACACATTCAAACCAATCATTTGTTAACACATTTGTATTGATATATTTATTGAGTAGTCTATTAAAGACTATTATAGCTCTAGAACCATTCTCCATTTCTTGAGAACAGACCTAAATGTTATATAACTTAAAAAGGAAAAACAATCATTAAATTCTCCACATGAGTTTTGAATTCCTTTGTTAGCAGTTGAACTATGTTATCACTAGCCAATGATTTGAACTTGTTTTTCATATAGAACATAGTGGATACCCTACTCAGATAAAAATCAATATCCCTTAAAATTTTATATCTATATATTCCATCTTCCTTTACATCCCATCTAACTATTTCAATATTTTTGACTCTTGTGTTTAAAATACCATATAATCAATTACCCTGGTCATTTAAAACCTATAAAAATTTACTTTCAACTAATCTCCCACAATAAATTTTATTTAGTCTTAATTAACAACACCTCTCATAGGAATACAAGGTGAAACTGAGGAAGATGTAGGAGGAGACGATATGTAAGAATATCTTCTCATGAAATTAGTATTTGAATCCTAATATTTATAGGTCTTAAAGAAGAAGAATTTTCAAAACATCTCCCACTCATTTTATACTATCCTGAGTCACTATCCTCCCATGCTATTTCATAAAAAGAAATCACTTAATGATACCTCATTGTACATAAGGTCTTCACCATTAATTTGTATTTTTGGGGAGGGTATATGTCTGAAAGAATTTTAAGATCTCAAAAGAAACCACAATAGAAGGATATCAAATTTTATCAAGGGTTCCCCTAGCTTCTACAATAATGTCATCCATGTCTATGTCTTGTTCGGGAACATATAAAGAAAATTCATTTCCAACTAATGAATGCTGATCAGTGTCATTATTTTCTAGATTAGGATATACTTGTTTTCCATTGGTATAACATGATTATTATTAGGATTACACATCTCATAAACCGTTCATTATTTGTTACCCAATCCATTTTACATTGCTTCCAATGAATTTTCATATGCCTAAAAATTTTAAGATTCAACAAAAAACCAAAAAAGAATATTAATTCCCCCTCCCCTAAAGAACATAACCTTTAATATCATATGTGTATTAGATGTTTTTAGGGTACGTTATAGAATTAAACATGGGTGAGGGTTAACATAGTTTTGTCATATGCCTCATGATATAACCTAATAAGCTTATTTAAACTCCAATTTTAATCATATATAGAATTAAAAAATCTAGATTCCTAAACTTTTTTAAGTACCACTTCATGGGGATAATTATATAATAGATAAATCTCACTAAAAATTAGATATATACATATAACTTTTCTGAAATTGGTCATATTTGAGTTCTATTCCCAATCAACTTCTCAAAGGAATTAAAAAATAAAACTCTGAGTGATTAGAATGATATAAATATTGGTAATATTTAGGTTTTCCGACATGATACGCATTAAATATTTTAGCATGGATTTTTGAAGATAGCACCTAATTTTATCCACTTACTACTATTTGATTGTTTTCCCTTGTATCACCAAATTCAAACACTATATTTGAATAAAAATATTTGACCAATTGGTGATAAAATAACATACCCTTATTTTTAATCCATTAACTCCTTGATTTATTTTGAATGGACTTTAGGACATGGACTTATTGAAGATGAAAGAAGGTTGATTGTTTTCTTTACTCTCAGATAAATTTTTATACATTGAGGCAGGATCTGTGAAGAAAGAAAATTTAAAAATAGTTCATAGAAAATATACATGTAATGAAGAAAATAATATTTAATTAAACAAATTACAAACCTCTAGTGACATAAAAAAACCAAAATCGAAGAAGTGAATAAGCTATGGTGAGCGCAGAATATGATGTGGTGATGCTGGGAAGCACGAGGAAGTGATTCTGAGAAGCAGGATAAGAATAGAAACAAGGAGAAGAGAAGACAATTAATTATGGAGGGAAATACGAAGATGAATGATGTGGAGAAGTTGGTTAACCCTAGAAGAAGTGGGGCGACTAGAGAATCAAAGATGTGGGGAAGACAAAAGGCGTGATGGTGAATGATGCGGGGATGTGTGTTCATAGGGGATGCAGGGAAGATGAGATATGTGGAGGTAGACCATGTGTGGAAGCGGGATACCATGATAAGAACAGAATTGAACTAATTACATGTAGGAAAATGATTCTCGACGTTGAGCTGCAAAGGGAAACCCAAATTTCCCTAGCCCTTGAGCAGGGATGAGTTGGACAAACGGTTTATTAAAATCGTAGGTATAGAATTACATTACCAATGGATTAAATAATCTATTGGTAATATGCTACATTTCACCATGGTTCACATAAACCATAGAAAAAAAGCCTCTACATTCCACCATTTCCAAACGATTTAGTGAATCTGTTGGTAAAAATACCTTATTCAAATGGTTTTTTTGAACCGTTGGTATACCTCCGTATTCTAGTAGTGAGTATTAAATTAACCAATAATCTAAGAAATGGTTTATCCCCAATGTTCTTTAAAAGAAGTTAACAACTCAGGACCTTTGATGGAAATGATATAGCCTAAATAAATCTATCAACATGGTGTTCTATCTTAAAGTTTTATTTCTGGGAATTCAAAGAATGAGACATGGACCAAATAGCTTAATGGCACCAGCATACAACATTCTTGATTACAAATATCATAATAAAGGGATTAAATTTCATAGGAATAATATACATGGTGTATCATATTGTTGATGCATTACGTTTTTTCTTTATGGGTGCCTTTGTGTGTGGTTAGATCATAACCATGGACTTTGGGCTACTTCACATAATGCCACAGATAAGGAGGTCTATAGGGTCACACACTAAGTGTATCCATAATCTAAATTAAATAATTTATTATTATTTAATATTTTCAATGAATATTATTCCCATATGTGGATAATAATTATCCATGTATTATTGACTACATATAAATATTTATTTGATATTTAGTAAATACAATATTTATTTATTTATTTGCAAATAATGCAGTGATATTTATTTAATAAATAAATAATCATTATTAAATGTCTTATAAATATTATTGAGGAATGGAGATTGAATTTTTATGTCCATTGATAAGTAATAATATTGAATATTATTTGATTTAATGTTTTTTCATTTAATTATCAATGTTAAGCACCTATTTAGAAATATTGTTATTATTCTTAATATTTTAAAGGGTGATATACAGTGGATTAGATAAATAACAAGGGGAACTTGTGAAATTCTTTATTTCTAACCCTAGAAATATATTAACCCAAATATATTATTTTTCTTATGAGATATTTCATTTTTAGTGTTGTGCATGACTGAAATACAGAATTTGATGAAGCCCTAGAGAGCTCTCTTCTCCAAAAACACTCCAATGAATTAAGGGAAATATTAATCCATAGAATCCTCCCAATTAAATATATATCATGGAGAATTATCTGTAAGTATTTCTCTTGGTGATCAAAGGAAGACGATGCAAGAGAAAGAATCTTTCATGATAGCACTTGTAGATTCCTTCAGCTACGTATGGAGATTCGTGGAACAAGTATGGATCATCGCTAAAGGGAATCTATAATGTATTCCTAAAATTCCAAAATGGTGAACCACATATATATTTCTAGATCCATAAACGATGATATAATTCCAAAAAGTTAATTCTTTAATTAATTTAATTAATTATAAATAATATGTGATGATCCTCCCTTCTGGTTCGAGCGTTATTTATATTGTCTATCTTATTTGATTCAAATTTGTTGAATGGGAATTTATTATTATGTAGTCCTCAGATTGATCATCAATCATGAAGAAAAGTAATGTTGGGAACAACACATCACATGATTCCAATGAATCCAGAACCTACATGTGGTAT
Organism: Viscum album; assembly: GCA_963277665.1. Lineage (NCBI taxonomy): Eukaryota > Viridiplantae > Streptophyta > Magnoliopsida > Santalales > Viscaceae > Viscum > Viscum album. The sequence continues at coordinate 1,584,224,418 of OY728151.1, read as the reverse complement.
CAAAGCAGCCACATAATTATTTATAATTATTTAAAGACCATTGTTTGATTTACACATTTTTATTTTGTTTTCAATTGAAGATTAATCATTCATTAATATTATTGTGGTGTATAATTATTCCTCCTTCCTTTATGATATATCTAATAAATAAAAGTAATTTAATGAATGAAATAAAATCGATGAACTCATCCATAGGATCCAAGGATTCGAGTCGAATAAAATAGGAGTACTAGTTGTGTAGTTGTCTTTAATGAATTTGAAATTAGTTATGAATTAATTCATGCCAAATGAATTGTTAAACATGGATCATTTATAACAGACACCATGTGTGGATCTGGGAAGCATGGTGCATGGTCAGCCAGAGTACATGCCATGTATCACAAATGCATGGGGTTTAGTCCTCGTAAGTCACAAATGGTCCATGTATTTCATACATATCCTACCTAACTGGTGACCGTGTAATTCGTAGATCACATTCCATGAATCCCATGGTACATGTCATGTGATTCATTTTTCATGTCACTATTTACATGTCGTGTCCCTAGGCATGTGCCTTTGATATACGGTGAGACATGTACATTTTGTGTAGCTCACCTCCACACGACATGTACTAATACCATATTACATAGATTAAAATTTTATTTATTATACTGTATAAATCATAAAGATGGGTTCTTGTGTATAATCATTAAGTTGATCGGATACTCCATGTTATAGGTTTTTATTACATATATATATATGTAAACATTTAATTAATATCTACGTAATGTTCATATTTTCATATCATGTATGAGCATTATTATAGTTGTCAATCCATGTGAATTGGAGCATAACACATGATGGAAAAGTCATGTAATTCATGTTATCACTATGGTGAGGTATACGTCGTCAATTTACATGACAATTCATGTATGCCACATGTCACAAGAGTAAGTTGTATATGAGAATAATACTTGTTGGGTAGAATCAGATGGGTATTCACCTTATTAGCACCTAGGGACATTTATGTACACAATTAATTTTAAATAAATTTTTTTACTTTGTTTAAAATGTGGATGGATGATAATATCATGTAAATTCGAAGGAGAATTAAAATAATGTAATTGATTAATAAAATATTATAATTAATTAATTCAATAATTATTTTTTATAAATCATAATGATTAAGAATTGAATGGTAGTTTTATTAAATGAGTAATTTTTTACATGCATTTGGATGATGAAAATAGACCATACCTTTGTATGTGATTGGTTTCAATTATTTTTTTTATTAAATTAAATTTTGGTCATGTGTGCCTTATCTCCTCTTATTATGTAAGGGATTGTGTTCCCATGGTTTCTTTTATGTAAAACATTATTCCCCTCACCTGTGTGTCAGTAAAATAATATGTAAAGGATGTATCTCTAAAGCTATCGGAGGTGGATCATGTTTGGTTACAATTCGAAACCAATACAATAGGGATACAAAGGTGGACATGTGTAAATCTAGCCTGACCAGCCAGAGTCTGGGATCTTTCAATTTTCGGTGAATTCTAACATCATGTTTTTGGTTGACATACCTTAGTTCACATCAAGGGTTGACTTCCAAAGATGTACATAGTGTAACTAAGAGGCAAGGATTAAGGAAATCCAATTAATGATTTTAGGATTTAGAAGTCAACTTAACATATCAAGGAATAGTTAGTCAATGCAGTTGGAATTTGAAATAGCTACCTAAAAACATTAATGTTGTTTGACAAACCAATATTTGTGTATTTATAATGGGAACGTGGATCAATTCCACTTAAATATCAAAGAATTATGATATTACGAATCTAATGGTGACAGATATTGGATTTTAATAAAATTTTGGGAGATTAATAAATAAAATATTTATTTATATTTCAAAATTTTATTAGATAATGTACTAAATATCAGTATATAATATTATGTAGAAACAACATTAAAATGAAATAAAACATATCATTGTGATCCATAATTGTTACGGAAAACCTTCACACTGACACAAATTTCCAAGAGTTACATGGGCTCTTATGTGTTATCCTTTTCCATGAAATTAAACTATATGTGTTGGAAGAACCTTTTACTAAAGCACCTAGAAATGTGGCTAGTGATGAAGAGTTAAAAATAAATTAGTGGCATTTTAATGATTCCATATATGTTCATTGTTTCATGCTATCATAAATGTCCCATGAGCTTTCAAAGGAACATTAGATCACGTATTCATAGATAATGATGTCTCACCTTCAGGATTTATATCAAGAGAAGGAGTGACAAGAGAAGTATGAGATTTCCAATGTTTTGTTTACAAATAATCATAGAGAGTCTTCACCATATGGGCCTTAGGTAGTTAAGCGTATTGTTGATTCATGTCCCCAATAATTTGTCTTGTTGTTGCGTCTTCACACCTATTCAATGTTGATGCAAGATACATGGAACCATAGTCATGGTATCACATCACATCATAGATCCATTATTGATGCTTTTTTCACCATCATCGTCATACCACATGATCTACAGAAAATTTGGCTGCCCCTTTCCCATTCATATCGGTGGACTACATCTTGAATAGATCTCTCTTTGTTCACCTCCTATTGTATCCCCTTTTAATGCCTTGACATTTTAGTTTTTCAAATATTAATTAGATATAAAATATTATATAATAAATTCCAAAATTTTTATGAACTTTTCATCTTAAGAACTAAAATGTATCTCATTTAAATATACATAAAAGATATATTGTTCCATTAACTACACATGTAGCCCGATCTGTGTGATATGATAATAGCTATCTCAAATTCAAAAAACTATCTTATCTCAAATTTGGATACACCAATAGGTAGAATACTATCAATATCACCCTTTGGCCCATCAATAGAGATATCTTCCAACAAAATAAATTGTACTGGAAACCTATTATCATCATACCAAGCATCATCCTCTTCACACAAATGATGATTCCCTTTTGAATGTCTGATAGAAACATGACTAACCCCTATAAAAAAATCCAAACACTTTAGTCTTTTCCATATCTGAATCTACAATGTCCAGTCAAATAATATTGTAACCAGTAATATCTAGCACCCACATATTTTTTATTAAAAAAAATCTGGTCCAACCCCACACAAAAAATATCACTCCTCACAAAATCAGGAGCATCTAGAATATCTCCTCAATATTAATTTTTAATTATTTCATCACGAACCATACATTCTGAATAAATGAATTAGGTGTATGATCGGGAACACCTATCTTGATCTTATATGTTTTCTAAACACTCTCAGGTATCATGCCCCATTGATCCTCTTGAAAACATAAAAAATTCACACTAAAAATCGCAATCTTGAACCATAAACATTGATACCACTTATTAGGGGAGATTCCTGATCTTGGGATAAAAACAGCTTGCAAAACAATTTGTGACAAATATGATTAAATATAGAAACGATATAAAGAATAATATAAATAAATTCATGTAGTATTTTTAACATGGAAAAACCCTCTGATGTAGTGTATTAATAAACAATGGGGAAATTCATCAATATCCAATATGAATCATATATTAAAAAAAATTAAAGTAATTCCCAAACATGAATTACAAATGAGAGCATAAAAAACATTTCTGAAAACCACACCCTAATATTCCTTCACCCTCTATCTAAAAATTATCTTGGAAAATCCATGATTGAATGATCCACATGTGCCAAAACATCACCCTTATGTCGATGAAATTCCACAACAACAAGGATCAAATCCAAATAAGAATTAGCCTCACTCTGTCTTGAGACAAATGAAAGATTTTTCTCTCTCTCATGATCTCTCTATTTGGATGTGCCACCGATCATGAACTAGCATATGCTTCTTGATCACTACATTCAATAAGAATCTTGATACATGTGAGAGGACTAGTTTGGGATCTGCCTAACAATTAGAGGGGATTAATTAGTTTTGGATAATTTTCAATTCAATTCCACATTTTATCACTTTTCCTCTTTTACCCATCAGGATCATGATTCTTTTATTTTCTTTTCCTTGTCATATGTAATAATATTAAAGTAGTAAAGAAAATAACATTACCATTTTACAAGGTTCACTACTCAGTAAGTGTAGCTTGTCCTTAGAATGGTCTGAAAATAATCCTGACCACACAACCACTAGAAGGTAATCATTTAAATGTTGTTACAGCAAGTAAGAAATGCCCTTCCCTTTACAATTCACTAAATTCAATTGACAGTGCATGTTTTATAGAAATTATTTGTATGTGTATACCAACTATGAAGACAGTCTCCTTTTGGTTTATAAAGGTTTGTAACACCAAGAGAGTCTTCCACCTTTTGAGTCATGTTGGATGTCATAGTTCTACTTTGTTCTCCCACAACATTTTTCTACACTTTGTTACTTTCATAGAAGCATAAAATTATCTCTTCTTACCTCTTCCCAACAATAAACTAAAAGCTTCATAATATTCTTCTTCTACCAATACTAATTATATAAATGTGTAGTGAAATTATTAATACTGAATTCCTTCAAACCAAAATTTTAATCATTCAATATCAATTTGGTCACCAAATATTCTTCTCTTCTTTTCACTTTATTATTTAGTGAAAACCGAACTGCATTGAGATCTCTTCTATTCTTCTTAATGGAATCAAAAACTGTAATTATACTTATTAATTCAATGAGTATCAACTCACCATATAATCAACACAATGAAACTCTTATTATTTAATATACAATATCAATAGTGAATGTAGTATCATTTCTCTTCCATTATTCTTGGGTTAGATGATGTTTGTTCAATATAATTTAACCAAAAATTCAATGATATTTCATGTAAGAATAATCTTTTACAATCTCATATTCTTCTATTCTTGATGTCATGACATAATACAGGTATGGGGAATGTGCAATTCACATCTCCATTTTCATATTTATTATTATATATATATATTTATTGAGTTAAAATTATATGCATGAATGTTTTTCTTCTTCAAATCCTATGTAGAAATTTTAATAGTGCACTTACTTCTCAGTGATTATTTAACAAAACCTGAAGCTTCTTCCTCCTCCCTTATTTATCTCTCTCTTTTCAAAAAACAACCAAGTTTGGTTTTCTTGACCAGTTTTTATCAATAGTATGTTCATTTATAAACTTGTTCTCATATGAAAACCTGAACAGTGTGAGTTCCTCTTCTTACTCATGCAAGTATGAACATAGTTTCATGTATGGTTCTCTTTTTACAAAAAAAACATTGTAGGTTTGTTCTTCTCAGTCTATTGTGTGTCAAATTGATACATGGTATCTTCGCATAATGGTTTCTATGTAGAACGTGTTCATAAAACACAATGAGGGTAAACAAATAATGCACTATGGATTTAGAAGTAAGCCTTAGGGAAATGGTTCTTCTTCATGAAGCTAGATAAGGGTATTTACACACTAGTTGAATGTTTATGGTATTTAATCCTTGAAAAAGAAGAAAGATTCATGGAACTGTCCACCATCAAAAAGTGCGACAAGGGTGTAAACACCTTTTCCATGTCTATGGATTATTCTCCTTCACAAAACCATAATGGTTAATGATACTCCCCTTTATCATGAGGATTCAAATACTCACATAACTATTTTCCTTCTCACACAAAATAGTTCTTTGGAGAATCCATTTTTTTGGAAAATGAGATCTCATGAAACAAAAGGAGTAGAAGAAGCCCCACTCAGTTGACGGTGGTCGCCTTTTGAAAGAAAAAGGTAATAGACATGCACAAAATTCAAATCTCAATCCTTATGTTGTGTGAATAATCCTATTTAATTCCTCAATGACTCAGATTTTAATTCTTCAAATGCAGGTAACGATACACCACATTTCATTTAATTCTTCCTTTGATATCGACCTTCTTCATTGTGGTGTTTACATCACATAAAATTTTTCGTAAACACATGCAACTCATCTTTCCAAACACATGAAGTTAATCCATGGAACTCAATTGTTCAAATGGACCTCTAGAAACAGTTTTTGTAGTTTGGTTAAGGCTTGTTTCTTGAATTTCATCATGTGAATCATCAAAAGAATGTTTCATGACATTACGGTCATGTTCTTACCATTATTTAGACATCATAATGATCATAGTGGCATATTCATTGATCATGGGTGGTTTTGTTGACAACTTTTCACTAGTAGAATACTAACCTATACCAACGGTTTGGAACTGTTGGTATAGGCCTCGAAACCGTTGGTATAGCCTATACCAACGGTTTGGAGAACCGTTGCGAAGTAAGCCGTTGGGATAGGTCTATACCAACGGTTTTGGGAAAACCGTTGGTATAGACCTATCCCAACGGTTTTTAAAACCGTTGGTATAAGTAATATGAAAATATATTCCAACGGTTATAAAACCGTTGGTAAATGTATTTAAAAAAAACATCCGCTGGGATTTGATCCCAGGACCCCTCGTTTATAATAGAACGACTTAACCACTAAGATAACATCACTTTTGTAAACATAATTTCATAAATATATATATGTATTATCATAATTATATAAAATTAAGATTTATATAATGTTCTCGGGTAGCAGACCTGGAAGAAATGAAAGAATCTATCCCAACGGTTCTCAAAATCGTTGGGATAGACCTATCCCAACGGTTCTCAAAACCGTTGGGATAGGTGGAAATTTACAGGAGGTGAATGTTGGTTTTGGGGTGAGTTTTCCCAACGGTTCTCTCAAACCGTTGGGAAAGGGGGGGTCTTTCCCAATGGTTTGGGAGAACCGTTGGGAAAGGGGCCTCAAAACACCCCTTTCCCAACGGTTCTCTCAAACCGTTGGGAAAGGGGGGGTCTTTCCCAATGGTTTGGGAGAACCGTTGGGAAAGGGGCCTCAAAACACCCCTTTCCCAACGGTTCTCCCAAACCGTTGGGAAAGGGTGTATATAAGTGTTGGGAAAGATCTGATTTCCAGTACTGTTTATGAGACATTGGAACTGTCCAGGGAATTCGAGAGGAAGATTATGGTGTTGGGTGATAAATATGCACCTTATTTTGAATGTAATCACTATACGATATCAGATGGTGTGAATTTAAATCAGTAGCATTCAGAATGCGATGAATATACATGATCACTCAAATTATTTAAACTGGTGAATAGTGCATGAAAACCCCCTACCACATCGAATCCTCTCATATTATCTACGCATAATATAAATCAGGAAATATAGGTAGAGTATCACAATTATCCTCGACCCCTCCATAACCACTCCTTCACAGTTTTGCCAGTGCGCTCTATGACCACTTATTTGCTGTTTATTGGCCCAAATCATTCATGCCTCCAGGCATACCCATGGAAATCACATGGAAGTCCATGTAACCTATGCATGTTGTCCTAGCTAGCCTCTTTTGGGTGAATTCAACCCAGTGTGCCGCATAAGGTCTCTTTTGAGGCTGGCTGGTCATCTCAGGAAATTCTTTTTAAATAAACCCCTAAAAAATACATAGTTAAAAAACCAAGTATATAATCGAATTCAATATGAAATAAATGGCCAACACCACACATTGATCTCCATTATAAAATTATTCAAAACCCTCATTATTTCTCCTAAATTTTAAATACATCATTCAATTTTGTCATCTATAACCCTTAATGAACTAATTTTATGGCATGGTTCTCCTTCATGAAATCTATAATCTCAATGTTCCTCATGTTAACACTCAAATGGTTCTCATGCTACATTAAGATACTACATGGCCTTCTATTGATCTTCTTGAATACTTTTTGGAAAATATATTCAAAATAAAATCAAATCATCCTTCTTATTTGATGTAAATAATATGCCACATATGAAACATATTTTTGAACATTGGATCTGTTCATAAATCTTCATGGTTAACAACATGAAGAATTGATCAAGCATTATGTCAAATTATATTAATCCATAACAATTATTCAATCCCTTCACAATTTCTCATCAGATATAAATTCATATAACCATTTTTTCATCATTTACCCTTCATTCAATAATTATATGTTGTAGTAATCCTTCCTGTAAACTATGATCTCAATGTTCCTCAAGTTATCACTTTCATTATTCGAAATAAACATTAAAATAAAGCATGACCTTAAATTAATATTCTTCTATACATTTTGGTATATAAATCTGAAATAGCATCAAATCACCCTTCTTATTTGTTGTTAAAAATGTGTCACATATGTCACATGTATCATGAAATTGGGATCAATTCCTCAATCGTCATAGTTAATAAAATGGATAATTCCCCAAGAGTGACATCCAATACTATGAGTCCATAACAACTATCTAGGAATCGCGATGAAGGAAGCCATAGAAAATCTCTAAGAATCGCCATTATGGAATTCGTAACAATTCTCCATGAATTAATATGAAACGTAAAGTCTTTAAAACAGTTACATGTTTCTTGTAATTTCATGACTTGAGGACTTCATCTATGATCTATTAAGAAAGGCATGCCTTTTCCAATGACATGATCTTCGCGAAATTTCTAGAATAATCACATTTAATTCTAATTGAAATAATAATTTTGGTAGCTTCTTAATTTGTCTCCCCCTTAAGGAAAACATTCCTCGTTATCTTTATAATCGTTGATCTCATCAAGAATTGTATAAAAAAAATATATAGAAAAGACACCATAATAAGTCATCAACTTATGATAGTCTATATTAGAAAACATTCACATCTTCACCACGGATTATATTCTAAAACATTTTTTCATCACAATACCATGAAATTAGATAAAAAAAGATAGAATATTATTTATCTTGGATATCCAGTATAGGATATTACATTATTAAACATCATCAAGGACGATCCTCCTTGATATTATTATTTAAATAAAAATTGAGTAATTATTCAAGAAATGTAAATTATTCATCCTAGCTTCTAAGAATTCATAACACTTACTACATCTCATGTTATCCCCCTAAGAACATGCTTCACGTTCAAAAAAGTGTGTTATAATAAAAAATACAATACTCAATGATTAATGGAATAATGTGGATCCTCCTTACATTATTAATATGAACAACAAGGTTGAGAAGATATTATCTTCCATGTTTCCCCATTTCCATCAATCTTCATTCATGATTATCTGAGCATCTATTTTGATTTATTTTGAGGGAACATGGAACCCTTCACCTCCCCTTCTTCTTCTTTTTTTGAGAATTTTTATTCATAACATACTTCATGAATGATACATTATTATACCTCTTGAGGATTTCTTTTTATTCTGGAAGTAATGTTAATAATCCTTTTGTAATATGACCATATTTATTGCATCTCTCAGACAAAACATCTATAACACAAGATTTTTATTTTCATGAAAAATCCACTTGATTTTTTTATTCATCATTTGGAATATCATCATTCCATTTTTTAGTATCTTTATCTTGTGCATATTTCATTTCTCAAATTCATTCCAAATATTTAGGCCTGATAACTAACATTTCATTAGGAACTATGGGTTTATGTTGGGATATTCCAAATGGGTTATTCTCAACTTAATCCCTCTTAGTATTTTTTTATTCCCTACCCTTCAACTTCTTGGATATAAAATCCATAGTTTTCTCAACAATTTTCTACAGTACCTTCCTGGGACGATTTCTGTTTAAAATTTTCCTTTTATATATTACCAAGGTTTCTTCTTCATTCGAATCCAGATTTTGTTATATTCATTTATTAACTTATTTGGATACATGTTGAGAAAAGAATGTACCAACCTTGTGACCACTACCATTGAATACATAATAGATGTTATCAATCATTACAGATATATTTACAGTATATAAATGATTCTGGACCAATGGATGTTGCTTCTTCTTCTTTGTAATTCTCCCCTTATGATAGGATTCATTTGTTCATTTACATTATGAGGACTGTACCATCAATTTAATGCACAATTCCCAAATATGTTGCAGTAAAAACACTGGTTCACAAATCATGATTTACTGAAATCTTCTATATAATATTGTTGGGTTTATTCATGATTTTTATTCTCTTTGTGCTTAACCAAATTACACACATTCTTTCATATCCTACATATTCATGGTGAAAGGTTTTTTATAATATTTCTGCATCCATACTTTTTCATATTTTTCATTACACCCTTCATTTTTAATTATAAGAGTTTTAGAAACATTAGTACAAGATGTTATATATGGTAGATGGATCTTCTCAACTGTTTGTGATAGTTAAATTAATGAAGTCGTGATCTTATTATCATATTCTATAGGACTTAAACCTTCGAATAATCCAACGAACACTGAGTACCTGTGGAAATAGTCTCCTTCATTTGTGAAGTGTCAATATGTGACTTCTTTATATTGGAAAACTGAGCTACCAATTATAGGAATTTGATATTGTTGATGATTTTTTGACCATCAAGAATAATAATCTTCTATTAACAATCCTTCTCCATTATTTCAATTTTATATTCATTTAGCTTATAATTTTTTTCAATGAAACAGTGAAGCTCTTTTATCTTCTTGGATATTTCTTTTAATTTTAATCCATTTCCATTGGTGGTATTTTTCAATCTTTCTTCAAGTACATGGATCTTTTCTTTTAGAGTCTTTTTTACTCCCTCATTCTCTTAAACTAATTTGTTCTATTTTGATGAACATATTTCATTTTCCATCTTTTTTATTCAAAGGTTCCAAACTATCTGGTGATATTTAGACACTCAATAAATTTTTTTTCAAGATATTCTCCAAAACATAAGATTCTTATTTTAGATGGATGATCTCCTACTGTATAAATTGAATGGCTCTGTAAATAATGGATGCTCCTTCATCAGGAATTACATACTAAATAACTCTTAATATATCAACAGATAATTCTTGAGAAGTTATATATTGATAAAAATCACCATTTGGGAAATAATTTTCATACTGAGGAATGTTTTTAAATGTAATAACACATAACTATTGATCACTAGAGATAGGAATTTTATCCATATTGTTGGTGGAAACCTGATCCACCATCTCATTACTTTCAAAGACTCATATGTCTTTATTTTTCACAAGGCATAGGGAAAAAAATAATTCATCTTCTTTATATAAGAAGGACTTAATTAAAAAAAATTCCCTTTATTTTTCTTGTTCACCATGGTCATGGTAAATATAGACTTTTACTCAAAGGTAGCTGAATATTCACCAAAACTACACTTCCTTATTGAGTCGAAAAGAAACTACATTCTTAAAAGTGGAATAGATTTCACTATATATTTAACGACCCATACTTTACAGACATTGTTAATACTTCAAAATTGAAGAATACTTATTACAACATATAAAAAACCCACAAAAGGATCATATAGGTATAGTGTCTTTTGAAACTTGGAAACATAAACAACTGGTTCATAAAGCGTCTACAATGTCTCCCATTTGTTTCATCATATCTATAGTCCCTTTTGGCATATCCTACTTAATAACCATATTCCTGACCTGGGGAAATAGAACATACAAAAGGGTGAGATCAAATGCTCAGTAAGGGTAAACAAAAGAAATATCAATCACATCATATTCATTAGAACATAACTTTTGTAAATCTTAACCTGCAAAAGAAAGCATAATTTCATAACATGGGATAAATCATAGTAGTGAAATGGAATCTGAATAATCATAAAACAAAACATGAATCTTTGTGGAATACACACATAATCATAGAGAATCATTTCTTATTAGTCATGACTCATTGCCACAACTATCTTAGTGGACAATGTCCATTTCTGAACAGAGTTCACTCCTTGTTTCAGTCCAGTTTCACTGAACTGGTATAACCTACCGTTCCATCCATTTCTATCACATGAGATATAAAATCTTTACCCAATGCATTGGAGGGATATATAGGTCCCACCCATCTCATAATGTACCATCTCCTTGAACTTGAATCATTGAAGTGTAGTAGGTTCATTCTGTGTATCACTTCCTTTGTTTGCATGATTAGACATATTCTTCCCATCATCGCGGCATTCAAATGCCCGATGACATTCCTTTCCACATTTGAAACGTTTACATGTCCCTTTAAGATAACTCCATCCATGTTTCTTTCCACACTTTGAGCATAAGGGAAAGCTCATCTTCTTTTTAGTGTGCTCTTTAGATTTTCCTTTGAATTCCATTTTCCTCTTCTTATCAAACCCATATGACTGATGGGTTACTCTAATCTCCATGTCGACTTTGAGAGCACATCGAATGATTTCCTCATAGATATTGAAGTCCCTTATGTCTAACGCCCTTCGAAGACTTGGTTTTAAGCCACTAAAGAATCGATCGATCTTACTCCCAGGTTGGATAATAATACCAGAAGAGTACCTTGCATGTCTTGTAAAATTTGCTTCATAGGTACCAATAGATTCATCATCCTTTTGCTTCAGTTCAAGAAACTCTTTCTCCATACTTGTTCGGAGAATATGAGGGAAGTACTTATTGAAAAATAAGTTCTTGAACTCGTCCCATTCCATGGAATCAATTTCATCCCTTTGCCTCGTATTCTTAATAAGATTCCACCATTGATCAGCATCACCTTCCAAACGATACACTACTAATATGAATTTATCATGCTCAGTACATTAAAGAACTGAAAATATCTTTTCAGTAGTACTAATCCATTGTTCAGCAACTAATGGATCAGTAGACCCGCTGAATGAAGGTGGACGCTGTCTCATGAAGGATTCAACAGAATTTTGCTCCTTCCATTGCTCTTTTGGAAGTCCTGCATGATTCATAGCTTGAGAAAGTTGTGTGAGCATGGCTACAAGATTTTTCATTCCAGCTCCCATAACGTTTGGTTGCTCAAGGGGACAATCATTGCATTTCCCGTCGCATTCTGCAATAACACGGTTCCTTCGGGTTCCGGCCATTGACTAAAACAAAGAAGAATAGTGTGAGAAACACTAATTATAATAGGAAAACCACATAATCAAGAATAAAATTTCACACTTAAGGTATTATCCTAGGTTATTCATGTCCATTTCTAAAACACTAAGTTTGTGTTTTATGCTTAGAATTATCTTTAGGGTTCTTACTAAGGCTTTCACATCCTAGTTTCCAAAGGTTGACTATACCTTTCCTCTGATACCAACTATAATAACCCATACTTTACATACATTGTAAATACATCAAAATTGAAGCACACTTATTACAACATATAACAAAACCACAAAAGGACCGTATAGGTATAGTGTCTTTAGAAACTGGGAAACATAAACAACTAGTTCATAAAGTGTCTACACCGTCTCCCATTTATTTCATGATATTTATAGTCCCTTTTGGCATATCTTACTTAATAACCTTCTTCCTGACCTGGGGAAAGAAAACATACAAAAGGGTGAGCTCAAATTCTCAGTATGGGTAAACAAAAGAAATATCAATCGCATCATATTCATAAGAAGATAACTTTTGGAAATCTTAACCTTCCAAAGAAGGCATACTTTCATAACATGGGATAAATCATAGTAGTGAAATGGAATCCCAATAATCATAACATAAAACACGAAACATTGTGGAATATACACATAATCATAGAGAATCATTTCTTATTAGTCAAGAATCATTTCCACGACTATCTTAGTGAACAATGTCCATTTCTGAACCGAGTTCACTCCTTGTTTCAGTCCTGTTTCACTGAACTGGTATAACCTACCGTTCCATCCATGTCTATCTCATGAGATATAAAATATTTACCCAATGAATTTGAGGGTGATATAGGTCCCACCCATCTCATAATGATACCATTCTTATGTGTGCCACAAAATCAGAAACCATACATCATAACATAATCCATGTAATAAAAATGGGAATCTTAAACATCGTGACATCATAAAACAATTCATATAAGATAAAGGAATTCATAAAAATATAATTCCATCACAACATAATAAAATCAATGTAATAATAGGGATAGAAACAGAACCCTTTATTATCTAAGATGGAAAATAATTTTGATAAAACACTTGAACTCCATTCTTGAGGAAAAAATCTGTTCTGCTTCAAAAACACTTTTCCTTTTTTAACATGTCATACAATTATAAACTAAAAGAATTTGATTAAAATTAAACTTGAAAACATGTAAAGGAATCTTCTTGGGAATAATGTTTTAAAAATCCATTCAAGCTTTATAAGTTAAAAAAAACATTCTTCTCGTACTTTTGTCGGAAAAGTCAAAAAGTACATCGTACGAAAAACGACAAAAGATTCCTTTCATATCGTTTACTAAAAACTCACCGAAGGGTAAAATTGTATTTAAAAATTTTTAGGTGGATGGAAATAATGTTACATATTTAGGAAATATGGATGTGGATGATAAAATACACCCCTGTAAATTCCAAAGTATAAACACTCTCGTATAAAAATGAGATTGTGATATTTCCCTTACCTTAGGTCCGATTTGCTTCGTAAGTGTCTGATCCTCCTGTATAATGATTTAAATAATGTCATTGAATTATTTCAGAATCATACTTATTGTTATGATATCATATATGGTCATATTATTAGCTTCTTATTAGTAATATTTCATTACTACTTGTTATTCGAGTGTTTATTACTTTTTGTTCTTATGCGTGTTTTGTCAAATAAATTCTTATTCTTCTCTTTAGGTTTTAGATACATCATTTCCAGAATTATATTAGTGTAATATATATCATATTAATTCATTCAATTCATTTATATAATCATTATGAAATGAAGATCATGTAGAACGAGTCGCATCACATCGTGGACACGGTATTCCGTACGTACGCACGAGTGATGATATCGTTCCTATGATCGTGGAATTGTATTGGAGTGTATGTATACTATTTCAGAATCAATATAACATTATAATAGTCATATATAGTCATTATTTACACCAGTATCCCATCCAAGTAAGGTGGTGGTGGAAAATAGATTACACCACGGCGTGGAGACTGTATTTCGTACGTACGCACGCGCGGTGATTTCTTTTTCCTTAGGATGGATATATGGTTAAATAGGGTTGTTTCATACTTATAATAACATATCAGTATGTTATTGATACTGATATTATTACTTCATTATGAAACAACTAAAGAAGAAGAAGTGGAAGAAGAAATAAAGATGAAAGAATCGGTAACGGACATTTCATCTTCTTTGAAGTGCTTCTTTGAGACCTCCTTTTAGGGCACTAAAATATGACATTGAAGAAGACCAGAACCTCTAGGATGTTTCTAGGGAAGTGGAGAGGAGAAATTGGAAGGGTTTGGCCGAGCTTGAAGACTCAATGTGATGTGAGGAAGAGGGGGAAGAGGTGCCCTTTTATAAGGGAGGAGAGGGGAACCTTTGGAATAACTAAAAATATTATTTTATTATAAAGTCAAATTCGGATTTTAATAGCTCCAAATTGATATGTTTCGAATATAAGGTGGGTATGGGTTGAAACCATCTCATAAAATATAATTTAGACATGTTTATGTATCAATTTTAACCTTATCATTTAGATTAACTTTAAGTTAGATAATTTAACCTTTACTGTGTCTTCTTGTTTTCTTACACTATAAGGTTAATAAACATACCATATCGAACCCCAAGTTGTTTATTATTAAAATATATATCATTTTATAAGTCATTTGTCCAAACATTAGATTTTTAGGAATAAAATAACAATTAGTAATATAATATTTTTTTTTAAACAATTTTATGTCAATTTTGACACTATTTAGTAATTGATTTTTGTGAAAATCATAACAGAATGATTAGTTCGAAACAAGTTTCTTAAATCAATACTAACATGTCATATTAACCTATAAATTTATTTTAATTCATAAATAGTCTCAAATTACATTTATTTGGGTATATATAACTTCAATTGTGTCAATATTTCATTAATAAGATAATTACTGCATCATCATTGTGTCATAAATAAATTAAATTATTTAATGTCTAAGAATTACAAATAAAATACCATTATGTTGGAAATAGTTTTATATTTCTAATGAATATTTATAGTTTAATTTGTCTTATATCTAAACCCATATTAAAAATGATTTACTTATCAAACATTGATTTTAACTATTTTAACCCTTCTTTAAATAAATTAATAATAAATGTCCTAATCTAATCCAAGTGGGCCTAAATGGTCATATTTTATTCCTAAGGTTGTTTTTGGTCTAATTAAACTTTTCCAATAGAATTTGGACATGTGTTAGGGTAATAATAATATAATTTTTACACTTAATTACCCTATTTACTTTTAACCGTGGTAGAAAAAGTAAATAGTTACTATTGACCAAAAAAATTATTTTCATCTCATTGAACCACATTTTACTAACTGACATCAACCGTGTCTCTAGTATTTTCAAAATTCCACTCACAGAAGCGGTAAAATTATGTTTTATGAAAAATTCAGTTTTTTAACTACCACTTAGTGGTTTCACTATTCATCAAAAATTGAAAGATTTCAAAATAATACCAAAATTTCACCCTAGGATAATTTCGATATTCCGAATCCAATAATGAATTCCATTTTGAAAAATAAAATTTATAAAATTTCAAAAAGTGGTTATTACTATTTATAACGGCTAGTTTTAATAATATTTTAATATCATATCATTGTTTAGTGAAACTCGGTATTGTGTACGACGCAAGCTATCGAGGAAGGCTGCAGTTGCGTGTAAAGCAAGCCAAGCCAGTGTTAGTGAAATATTCCTTTGATGATTTATATAACATAAAAACAAAATATTTCACATAAAAGTCTCGGGTGTTACAATATATAATCTAACAGAGGTGATATATTAATAGGTACATGTGAAAGGACTAGTGTGGAAAATTCCTAAAATTTTGTGGGGGTGAATCAATATTGGAGAATTTTTCATCCAATATTACATTTTATCCATTTACCTCTTTGACCTATTAGGATCTCGATTTTCTTATTATATTTTCCAAGTTGCATGTAAGAATATTAAAGTAGTAAATACAATCACATGATATATTTAAAATATTTAGTACTCAGTAAGAGTATCTAGTCCTAGGGATGGTCTGAAAATAATCCTAACAAGACAATCACTATAAATTAGTGGTTTAAATGTGGTACCAGCATGTAGAAAAAACCCATTAAATTGTAATGAACTATAGTCCATTGATTGAGCATGTTTTTCACCACTTAGACAGATCTTAATACTGCCTTTAACGATAGTATCCTTTTTTATGGTTTGTAACACTAAGAGAGTATTTCACCTATTGAGAAATATAGGATGTCACACATCTCCTTTGTTCTACCGCAACATTCTTTTTCACTTTGTTACTTGCATTGTAGTATGCAAGTATCTCTTCTTACCTCTTCCTATCAGGAAACTAAAATATGCACATTATTATTCTTCTACCAATAAAAATAAAATGAATGAGTTGTGAAATGATGAATAATGAATTATTTATGGCCCAAATTATAATCATTCGATATCAATTTTGTCATCAAATATTATTCCGTTCTTTTCTCTGTCTTCTTTAGTACAAAACCAATTACACTAATATCTCTTCTTCTTTTTGCTGTAATCAAAAACACCCTTTGTAATTATTAAATCAATGAATATAAACTCATATTAGTACCATATATATTAAAGTATTCTTATTGTATACACTATATCAAAAGTAAATGTAGAATCAGTTATATTCTCTTCTTCTTCTTTTAGAAGAAGTTTGTTCAACTGAATTTCATCGTATCTTCCATGATATTTCATGAATGAATAATCTTTCACAAAATCATATTCTTCTCTTCATTAATTTATAACTCAATAAAATTATGGTTCATGTTCATTTAAATTATTCATTTTTATGTTTATCATATTATGTGTTTTTTGAGTTAAACATCTACGCATGCATGTTTTTCTTCTTCTAATCATATAAAAACCATCAGACAATGTACTTACTAGACACTGTTTATGTATCAACCCTCAAAGTTTCTACCTCCTCCCTTATTTATCTCTCTATTCACACAATAGTTATGTTTGGATTGTTTAACTGGTTTTTATCAATAGTTTGTTCGTGCGTGCAATTGTGGTCTTATGAAAACCCGAACAGTATGAGTTCCTCTTCTAACTCATGCAAGTATTAACTTAGGTGCACGTCTATTTCCCTTTGTACATACAAACTGTGTATGTTTTTTCTTCTTGAACTATTGGGTATCAACTGGATAAACAATATCATTACATAATGGTTTATAAATGGAACAACATTACGAAACACTATGACAGTAAACAACTCATGCATTGGGGCTCAAGCATTATACATTGTTGTACTAGTTCTTCATTATGAAGAACAAAAAAGGTATGTACACCCCTATTTCATGAATGCAACATTCATTTATCATTAAACCTTATTCCAAAAATTATATGGTGTGTTTATCCTTCATTCACACTAAAATCACAATGTTCCACATGTTTACACTTGCATGGTTCTCATGCAATGTTAAAATACATCATATCCATCAAATCCTATTCTTTTATAATTTTGGGAATATAAATTACAAATAACATAAAATCATCCATCTTATATATTGTAAACAATTTTTTAATTATGGAACATGTATTTTGAAATAAGGATGAGTTAATTAATCATAAAAGTTAACAAAAATGGATAATTTCTCAGGTGTGACATCCAATACATTGAATCCATGAAAATTCTTCAATCCCTTAAAAACTTATCTTATAATTTTAATTCCTATAAACATTTCCTTGTATTTAACACTTCATGTACTAATTATGTGGCATGGTTATCCTTCATGAAATCTAAAATCTCAATGTTTCTCATGTTTACACATTCATGTTTTTAATGAAATGTTATAATATTACATGACCTTCAATTCCTCTTATACTATAACTTCTAGAATATAAATTCAAAATAACATAATAGAATCCCTATTTTTTTTAAAAAAATGTGTCTCTTATGATACATTTTTTATGAACTTTCGATCAGTTCATTAATCATCGGAGTTAACAACAAGGTTAATTTCTCAAGTGTGACATCCAATGCTATGAATCCATAAAAATTATTCAATCCCTTCACAATTTCCCTTCAAATATATATCCTTATAACCATTGATTCATCCTTAACCCTTTAATAACTAATTATATAGGGTGGTTCTCCATCATTTTAGCACCCTTGGTTTTTGGTATGTAACCCTTTCTTTATGTATTTTATGTATGTAAAGTGTAAGGGTTAATTTTGGGAGGGTTTGGAAAACTTTTGGACTGTTTATAGAGATTTTATATAGGTAAATGGTTGGATCAAGGTTATTGAAAACATATAATCTCCTACAAGAAACCATTCACAATGATATAGAGGTCTTTCGGTGGGTGCACAATTAAGGCACATGATTCGGCCAAATCGTGCGGTCACCCCGAAGTAACTGTGAATAGGGGGATAGAGATATTTTTTGAAGTTGTCACATGGTCTGCCTAAACATGTTGGCCAACCATATGATGATCACCAAGAGGAAGAGGATAGTGCATAGTAAGTGCATGTTTTTCTTAATTGTCCAACGAACCAATGCATAGTCTGAAAACAAGATCCTAAAAAAGTGGATTCGGAAAAGGATTATGTTTAAACCCATTTTTTTTCTCCAAATCAACCCTACATTACGATTAATTCAACCAATGGATTAGGTGTCTTTAACCATCAATTTTGAAGTGATCTGAAGGAATTTCATGGTGTTTTGGAACTCAATTCCCATGGTAAGTCTCCTTTTGTGGTAGTGTTTCATATTTTTTCTTAGATCTACTTTCCTCACCACATTAAATTCATAGATCTAGTACATTATGGATTGATCAATGGTTGTTGATGATGATCATGGTTATATTTGGCCTTATTGATGATAAGGGGGGAGATCTAAGGTGGGTTTTTATAGATTCAACCCATTTTTGTGGGTTTTTTTGTTATACTATTCATTTTATCGAAAAAACTAAAGGTATGTCTCCATAATATCGACTAATATTGTTAGAACATGAAGGATTAATTTTGAATTTTTTAAATTGATATAAATTGATTGTGAAATTGGTTTGAAAAGTGTGGTTAAAACCCACTAAAGTGATGGTTTTTGGTTTTATGAAATTGGTATTCCAAATTGATTTGTTTTTTTATTTTAAAATGTTGATTTTAATATTTGGATATGTTGGATTTTAGAAAAAAAATTAATGGTTTTTAATAAATGAACCGTTTTATTGAAATTGATTGAATCGATTGGTTTGAAATATTTTTTGCATACATTGGTTATGTGGGTTCATTCATTTGACGTGACCCTAAATAAGGTTTGTGTACCATTAGCGTACAAATTGTCGTGAACCTAGGTAAGGGGCGTGTGTCATTTAGGAACATATAGATTTGACAATTAGTGACAACATAATTAATGTATGAGAAAATTATCATGAATATGGAACTATCAGATATTCATGAATGGGTGTGTGTGTGTGGTGAATGATGGAATTGGTATGATAAAAGCTAATGTGAAATAAATTAGCGAATGGTTTTTGTACATTCCTTAGTAAACTGTTATTATTGGAAAAACATTTTTGTGTGAAACTTCTTTTATCTGATTCAAACTATAAAAATAATTCATATATATATATATATATATATTATTTTATATAATTTTTCTAACCTATTTTATCCTAGTGGCACGCGGAGGGAAGTCATTGTGGGAAATCTACTGAGTTTCATTACTCACCCATGATTTGGAAATTTGGTTCTATTGAAGATGTTGTTTGTCAATAAAAAGTTAAATGGAAATAATTTTACTTATTTAGTGGTGCTTTAGGATACATGGATTTTGAGATGGTGCTTAGATTCAGGTCATTGGAATCTTCCGAGTTTCTATTGAATTCTTTTCCCATGGTGTACTTTGATGTTAGTAGCCTTATCTTGCGGTAATCTATTTTAGTTTGGTGTTGATATAAATGGTATTACTTAAGTTTTTTAAAATTTTCATCATGAATCATATATATTTTTTAGTTATGGAATGTTTGGATCTTATTTTTTTACTTTTAAAGGTAAAATCATCCCCCAATTTTATTTTATCACTTGGTATTTATTTCTAGCTTTTGGCACCTTGGGGATGTTTCTTAAGTCCAAGTAGCAATTACACCTAGACTTAAGACAATGAGGATAAGTTGGATGTTTCAAGTTGTATAATTCTTGTTTGGTCCAAATATTTGTGTTTAATAAGTTTTATCATCTTGTTTGTTCCTTGAAAAACAAGTTGTACAAGTTGTGTCAGTTTTTTAGTTGAAAGTCATTCTGGTTCATTCTTTAAGTCAGGTTGGTAGAAAGGTGTAGGGTTTTGAGGAATTGAAATGTAGATCACAAAAATATGTATCTAAAATTTTAATGTTGAAATTCATGTTACCATGGAGTTGGGTACATAAGTGTTTTGGAAACACTTATAAGATTGTAATTTCATTTTCCTGGTATTATCCAATGAGAAGAGCATTAAATGAATTGTATAAATTACTTCCCACGAGGAGTGAATTTTTAATTTTGAGTAGTGATTTTTTATTTGGTGTATATGTATTGATTTTTTAATAATAAAGAAATTATTTTAAAATGGTATATTTTTTAAAGAAAATGGTTGTGGTATATTAAAAATGAGTTAATTTTGAAAAGCGTGGTGAATTTTTTAAAAAATGGTTGATTGTGGAAAATGATGAATTTTGGAAAAAATTATTGAGATAGATCCACTATGATGGAATTTGAAATTTTTAAGTCTTCAGTTTTAAGGGAGTGAGACTTACTGTGTTTTTTTATTTCTATAAAATGGAACTCAGTAGGTGTTGTAGAAACCAATTGGAAGAAGCTACTGAGAATGTGTTTGCACCTGAGCTAGAGATGAATCGATATCTGGTTTAGAGTATAGTCCAAGATTTTCATTATGTGGATAGAGGGAACCAATGGGATGAACCAAATCAAGTGGATAATTTTGTCTTGTTCTAGAATTAAAATTCACACATCTTATGAGATGATATAGGGAAAATAAAGGATAAGGTTTGGCAGAATAGGATGAATCAAATATTTAATTTCCATAGCACACCAACAGATCTGAAATTCAATTTGGCAGTATTTATGTAGAAATATCTTTCATGCCAATGGTGGGATTTATCACATCAGGCCAAACTGGACTTAGGAATGACATGGGAGGATTTCAATGGATTGTTCAATAAACAATTCTACCCTCACATGTTTAGAATTCACAAAACTATGGAATTTTTCATTCTAAATTAGGATAACCTTTCTATAGTATATTATGTGGCTAAATATATAAATTTTTTATGATTTTCACCAAAATATGTTGTTATTGAATCCTTGATGGAATTCATTTTTAATTTGGAATGAGGCAGGAAATTCTCTCAAAAGTTGTTATTCTCTGTATAATAGATTAAATAGAGATGGTCAATAGAGAGGAGGTGGATAAAAGAGAAATATTAGGAGGAATAGGTGGAGGAATCATGTTGATACCTATGGTGAATGGTGGGAACCCTAATGTTCGGAGAATGTAGAATAGGGACACCTATTTACAAGGACAGAGTATGACCCAAAATCAGATAGCTATATTAGTGAACCTTCCTCTAAGACATGTGACTAATGTTAGATATTTTTAATGTGGTTCCTCTATCAGATGAATCGAGATTGTTTGAAACCACCTAGAGCATGAGACAGTATCAATCTGATGGGGTATCATTATCACTTTTTTCTTGGTGCTCTAAGGTCAGGTGTTCGGGACAACTCTCATGTTTCGTAGACAACATATGCTTTGATAGGATGAGGGAAATCGAAATCCTATCTTTAGAAAAATTGAGCTAGAAACTGTGATTCTAGGAATACCATGACCCCTTAGAAAGGAAAATATCAACAGTATAATAAAGAACAAGGTTCATCATATAAGAAGTTATCTGGAGCTGAGAAGGTTGTTGTGGATGATCAATCTGGATGGAGTGAATTTAAATCAGCGAGGCGTGGGATGCGATGAAAAACCATGATCAGCCCAATTATTTAAACCAATTAAAATAATGAATAAAAACAATCCCACGTTGAAGCCTCACATAATTTCCCCATTCTATATTAATCAAGAACTGTGGGGAGAGGCTCATAATTCTCCTCTCCCCCTTCTGGTACCTCCATGTACTAGTTCTATGGGCTCGCTCTGCACCAAATTCTTTTAAAGCTATTAGATCATATCATGGATACCTAGAGGAATGCACGTGTTTTACACATGGAACTCCCTGCCATGATATAGGGGGCCTAGATGGCCTCCACTGGGTTTATTAAACACAGTGTCCCACATAATCACTCACTTCAGGTTGGATGGTTAGAATAGTAGGCTGACCATACATTAAAAAAAACCAAAAAATACATGGCAAAGACCAACTATATAATGGAATTAAATATGAAATTCATGGAAACCTCCAAACATTGATCTCTAGTATAAAATTCTTCAAATCCTTCAACATTTCTCTGCAATGATAAATCAATCTAACCATTTCTTCATCTTTAACCCTTCATGCACTAATTATATGGCATGGTTCTGAATCATGAAAACTACAATCTCAATGTTTCTCAAGATACCAATTTCATGGTTCTCATACATCATTAAAATACTTCATGACCATTAAATCCTCTTCTTCTATAATTTTTTGGGAATATAAATTCCAAATAACATAAAATAGTCCTTCTTCTTTGTTGTAAACAATGTTTCACTTATCACACATGTATAATGAAATTAGAATCAGTTCATCAATCCTCAGAGTAAACAAGATGGAGATGTTCTCAATCATGACATACAATTCTATGAATCCATAACAATTATCCAAGAATCTCCATGATGGAATCCATACTTATTATCTAGGAATCACCATGAAGGAATCCATAAAAATTCTCTAGGCATCACCATGAAACTCAACTTCTTCAAACCATTCACATGTTTCTTGGAATTTCAAGACTTGAGGATTTCATCCAAGATCTCATACCATTGTAAATTATTCATCATATTGAATTAAATGTAATATTCTTATTGCATTGATTATTATTTTCCACCAATGAAATCATTTGAAGAAAAATAATATCCATACACATAATGAGATTTTCAATATACCCCTTTTTATTTTTTGGAAATACCTTCAAATTTATTTCCAGATAAATGTTTAAATATGTGGAACTATTATCTTCTCTCTCCTATTTACCTTTCAAAAATTCATTTCACTTTATCCTCCCTTATTGACATGAAGTAAAAAAGTTCATTGGAGAAAAGGTATCAGTCCATACTTAAGTAATGTTCCATCCATCAATTCACTCTAAGTAAACTTTAGTTGTTCTTGGTGTAGAAAACAAGTGGATTTGATTTCGTCAATATATTTTCTCATTACCAACTTATCATGATACCATAAGAAATGAGAACTAATATACATGTATAAAATGATTATTTACATTCATTCTAGGATGAAATTAAAAAATGTGAGATTTATATTTTTAAAACCAGTCAACCTGAAACTCCTACAATAACTTCATCAAATATATCAAAAAAAATTAAGTTCAATTTGAGAGATAAATTACTTTGGGGGACTTATACTTTTATTATTCGATCGATTTATCTAATTGATCCCCCTTTGTAATTTTTTTTATTTTTGATAACAATGTATGAGATATTAAGAGAGAAATATCTTTTACAATGACATTATATTCAATAAATATCTAGTATAATAATATTTGTTACTAAAAGAAATAATAATAATTGAAGTTTCTTTATTTGTCTCCCTCTAAAGGAAAAACATTATCATTATCTTCATAATGTTCGATCTCATCAATATTATATTTCATGAAATTATAGTGTAGAGAATAAATCATAATGGCTCTTCAACTTGTGATAGGACATATTGGACAATTATCACATCATTACCAAGGATAAAATTCTAGAAAAAAGATTCATCAAAATACAAGGAAATAAGATCAAACAATGATGGTAACTTCTTTATCCTAGCAATACAGAATAAGAAATCAAATTCTTTAATTTCATCAAGGATGATCCTCCATCATATTGGTATTTAAATATCAATTGAGTAATCATTCAAGTATGGTAACTTCATCATCTCAGCTATCAAAAATTGCCATAAATTAAAAATTATCGCTTTCTACCCCTAAGAACAAGATTCAACATCAATTCATCGAATTATAAAAATAAATACAATACTCATGAAATAAGGGAATAAGGAGGATACTCCTTGCATCATTAATATAAATATATTGGTTGAGATGATCCTCTATAAAAAATTTCTCCATTTATTCCAATCATCATGATTGCACATCTAAAAACTGTTTTGATTTATGTTGAGGAAACATGGATCACTTCATATCTTATTATTCATTGTGTTGAGAATTTTTCTTCTTAATATCCTTCATGGATGATACATTATTAAACCTCTTGGGGATTGATTCTTGTTCTTGTAGTAACATTAATCAACCTTCTGTAATGTAACCAAATTTCTTGAATCTCTCCCAAAAGACATCTTACCATTGGAGTTTCAATTTCTTAAAAAACAATCATGAAATTTTTACTCATAATGTGGAATCTTTTTGTTTGCATTTTTTAGTATATTTAGATTGTGAATCTTCTATTTTATCTTTTTTTTTTCTGAACCTTCATGATAGAAAACTAACATGTCATTAGGAACAGTGGGAGAATGTTTAGATGTTTGAAATCAATTATTCTGAGCATCATCCCTCTAAGTAGTTATTTTGGATGAACTAAAATTAATCATTTTTGATTTGGAATCCATGATTTTCTAGACATTCTTTGTTGATACCTTCCTGGGAGGATTTATGTTAAGAATTTTCTTCAGATATCTTCCCAGGGTTGCATCTTCTATCCAAGTCCGATTTTGTGATCTCATATTCTTATCATCTTTGGATACATGTTGAGATGATCATGTATTAACCTTGTCACCATTTCCATTGAATACATCAATGATGTTACCGAGAATTCCAAATTTGTTTATAGTACAGATATTATTCTAGACCTATGGATGTTTCTTATTCTTTTTTGGATTTCCCCACTTGAGATAGGTTAACTTTTTTCATTAAAATTTTGAAGATTTTACTGAAATTTAATGCACAGTGCCCAAATATTTTTCAACACCAATATAGTCCCACAAATAATGTCTTTATGATATCTTGTGTATCATATTTTTGGGAATTATTCATTATCTATTGTACTCTCTATGAGAAACTAAATTCCACACCTTCTTTACTATCCTCCTAAGTCATGGTGTTATGTTTCATATCATCATTCTTCAACATAAAATGTTTAGATTTTTTTTATAACATGCAATATTCATGATAACCAGTTTAGAAACATTTGTAAAATATGGTATGGGTGGTACCTAATTCTTCTCAGCATCATGTGATAGATCATTGAATGAATTAGGGATATTATTATCACATGTTGGAGATATTTAAATTTTAGAATCCTATAATGAACATTGAGTAGTAGTATAAACTATTTCATTTATTTGTGAAGTGTCAATATGTGTCTTCTCAATATTGGCCAACTGAGATACCACTTTTAGGCATTGCATATTGTGGATGATTTTTTGATCTTAAAACATAATCATTATCTCTTCACAAGGCTTATTCATTTTTTCAATTTTATCTTCATGTTTGTTATGATTGTTCTGAATCAAATTGTCCAAATCCTTGATCTTATTTGTTATTTATTCCAATTTTAAACCCTTGACATCAGTGCAATTTTTTAATCTCTCTTCTTGTGCATGGAACATTTCATTGAGATTATTTTTAACTAACTCTTTATCTTTAACTTTTTCGATCCATTTTGAGGAATGTATTTGAAGTTACCACTTTATTGATTCAAATGTTCCAACCTATTGGGATATCTTTAGACACTCAACAATTGTTTTTTGAAATATCTTCCCTAAAATATGAGCTTCCTCTTCTAGCTTGGTGATCTCTTACTGGAAATTATCTTGACCAAAAAACCACTATGATGTAATCTATTTAATGTTGTTACAGTATGTGGGAAATAACCATTCACTTTAAATTCTCCATATTTAATTAACTGTTAATATTTGAAAACACTTAGATATATCATTATACTACCTCTAACGGAAGAATCCTTTTTTTAATGGTTTGTAAAATCCAGAGTGTTTTACACCTGGTGAAGCATTTTTGATGTCACAGTTCTGCATTGTTATTACACTACCTTATTTTTCACATTGTTACTTAATTAGAAACATGAAAGTAACTATTCTTAACACTTCTAATCATTAAAAAAATTCATAATCTTCTTATTCTACCAAACACCATAATATAAATGTGTTGTGAACTACTGAATACAAAATTATTTTGGACCCAAATTATAATAAACCTACATGTGCTAAACTGAGCACAATCCAGGAGAGCTACAATTAAATCCCATTCTTGGAGGCATTTATGATGACCCTCCCACACCTTTATGAATTTTTAGCGATTATAAATGGGTTTTTAATGAATATGAATGTGAAATTATTATTTTCACAAAATTATGGGAAATTGAATTTGAAACATTGAAGTTTATTTAAATTTATAAAGACAATTTATTTGTATTTGGAATATTATTTAGAATGCATTGTTATTATTTGAACAATAAAATCAAACATGAGGTGAATAGAGCCATTGTCGGGAGATCTGTCATTAAATCCCAAGCATCATGACATTTGGGATGCCCCTTCCATGGCTTAAAAAAATTCAAGGATTTTAAATTGATTTTTAATGAATATGAACATGAAATTCATTGTTATTTCAAATTATGGGAAATTAAAACTAAAACATTTAGGGTGATTTAAAATGATAAAAAATTTATTTATATTTGGAATTTTATTTAAACTTCGGGATTATTATTTAAACCAACGAATCCAACATGAGGTCAACTGAGCTCGAGCTGAGAGATCCAATATTAAATCTTGTGCATGGTGGAATTTGAGATTCCCCTCCCATGAAATTTGTAATTTTACATGATTTTTAATTGATTTTCAATGAATATGAACATGAAATTATCTTTTTAATCAAATTATCGGAAATTATAACTCAAACATTAAAGTAGATTTAAATTTATAAAAAACATCATATTTGTATTTGTAATTTTACTTAAGATTAATGGTTATTATTTGAATTAATGAAGACAACATGAGTAGTACCATGTTTTTTCAGGTGATCCGACATTAAATCTCTTGGATTGAGGTTTTTGGGACACCCCACCCATGTCTTTATAAAATTTCAATTATTTTAAATGGATTTTCAATAAATATGAACATAATTTTTTTTTTGTCAAATTATGAGAAATTTCAACTAATAGATTGTAGTTTATTTAATTGATAAAAAACCAATTTATTTCTATTTGGAATTTTATTTAGACATGATGATTATTATTTTAACTGAGCAAGCCACCATGAGGTGAACTGATCTCATGATAAGAGATTCCACATTAAATCCCAAGCATTTGGGTGTTTGGGGTTCCCCCTCACACCTTTACAAAATTTTAATGATTTTAAGGGAATTTTAATGAATATGAAAATGAAATTATTTATATTATCAAATTAAGGAAATTGAAACTAAAACATTGAAGATGATTTAAAATGACTAAAAAATGTTTTAGTTGTATTTTGAATTCTATTTAGACTTGGATATTATTATTTGAATAGGTAAAGCTATCATGAGGTGAACCGAGCTCGATTTGGGAGATCCAGCATTAAATCCCATGCATGTAAGAATTTGGGATTCCCCTCCCATGCATTTACCAATTTTCAATGATTATCAATTTACTTTCAATGAATATGAACATTAAATTCATTTATTTATCAAATATTTTGAAAATGATACTAAAACATTGAGTTAATTTAAATTGATAAAAAATGTTTAATTTTTTATTTGAAATTTCACTCAGATTTTTTTATTTTTAATCGATCAAGGAAAGGAAACATGAGGTGAAATGAGGTTCATCCAGGAGATCCAGCATTAAAATTGGTGCATCGAGGGGTTTGGGATGCCTCTCCCACACCTTAATCAATTTTTAATGATTTTAAATGGATTTTTAATGAATTTGAACATGAAAATGTTTTTCCATATAAAATTATGGGAAATATCAATTGAAATTTTGACGATAATTTAAATTGATTAAAAAATAGGTATTTTCATTTGGAATTTTATTTAGACTACATGATTGTAATTTGAACTAGCCAAACAAAAATGAGGTGATTGGGTCTGTATAAGAGAGAGCCATCGCAAAATCTCGTTCATGTATGTGCTACAAATTTTTTTTTTAAATCAAATTATATGAAATTTAATATTTATGTGCATTGAAATATATATAAATATATATATATATATATATATATATATATATAATATGCATTGGTATTTGAAGTTTTATATAGAATTAATAATTACTATTTTTACTAGAAAAGATCACAATAAGTGAATAGAGTTCTACATGTGAGATATATCCATCATTGGGGAAAGTAAGCAAAATGTGTGGTCATGAGAGAAGTATCATTTTATTCAAAATGATGTTTTAGGGTGATACCTAGAGACATATTCCAAAGGAACCACACACACCTTGAATAATACACCATTATGTCCCTATTTTTTCGATGTGGGAGAATATAAAAGATGAAATGTTCCTTTTCCCCTATGCCTCAAACATAATGATCCACCATTCTTTGCAACATGCAGCCACCACTCGATGACATCAACACATCTGTAATGATGGAGATCATTATCTCATCCACACTGGAAGCTCGACATCGATCCATTGTCTACTAATTATATACCCCGAGGCCTTGGGCCATCTCAGGATGTTGAGTCAACCCCAATAGATCCATTTCTAGGTTAATCCGACCAATTCAAATACCGAATGAATGAGGACCTCAGTGAAGTCTTCTATGAAACTAATTCACTGTTTCCAGACCACCTAATCACTTCCATGAGCCTTGTGGAATCACCGACACCCCATGCATGTGGAGGGAGTGCCAAAAAAAAGAACCCTAGTAAAGCAAAAAAATTATCCATAGGAAAAATACATGATAGTGGGAGTTGGAGAGTGATATATAATATAATAACTACTTAGTTTTCTGAAATGGTTAAGCTATATTAACAATGATTTCAGTACAGGGTACCATGAATCAAGGAGAACATGACGTAATATATAAAGGAAATCGTCAAATGTCGGATGAAACAACACAACCTAACTCCACCACTCCCCCATCCGACCCTCATTATCCAATATGTGGTACAAACTGATAAAGATATACCCATACAACCACTAATAATCTAATAATCACAAGAAAAACACATGCAGATTTTTAAAATAAATTTCTTAAAAAATAAACATACACTTATATTTAGATTCCACTCACCTCCAATCTCAACAAGGGAATAATTCTCTTTATCTACTATATCATATCCCTCCAATATCATTCCTTTCATAAAGAGAACTTGTGTACTCCATCCCACCATTGGAACCTCACTCTCTCTTCCCTTCCAATAACACTCTGATTGATATTTGAATTGGACATGGTTCTCTTCATCCAAGGATTAGGAATCTGGTTTCATGGATTTTGATTGTTTTATGTGATCATTTATCATCTGCACCATTCACCACATTCACTCATGGATTATATGACATTTCAATAAGCCTAGGACATGTTAACTTAGTATCTGGTTTCTTGAAATTGTAGACTCAATGCACAGATAAAGAGAGAACCCATAAAGGGGAAGTGTTCATCGCATTGATATGTGGCATAGCAGATTCACCAACCACTTTAATGAAACATCACAATCAATGAAAAAATAAAGATAGAACCCATAACGGGGAAGTGTTCATTACATTTACTAGTGGTTCAAAGGACTCTAGAAATCACTTTCATGAAATAATGGGCTCAGTGAAAAGATAATGATATAATCCATAAAGGCTATTTTTCTCATTACATTAACAGAAATTTGAGTTACTTACAGGCCACCTGTTAGGTTCCGGGGACCAAAGTGGAAGCCAGTGGGCCGTGGATTTTAAAATTGTCAGTGGGATGATGGAACATGTCGTTGCCGATGATCTGATCCCTAGAGAGGTCTGAGGATTCTTGTAAATTATAAGGATCACAAAAAAAAATGAAAAACATAACTATTTTAAATTCAAAGATGTGGTTGACAGCAACTGGTCGATGGTGATCGATGCTTGAAGGAACCAAATTAGGATCCCAATAGATCATCCAATCATGCTTCAAAAATCCCCTGGAACGTTGATCATTGAATTATCGGTGCTAGCGCAGCGATCCGATGATTCTTTCGACATCTTGACGATCACCACATCAAGATCTCTTCAATGCTTAAGGAAGAACATGATCCAAATGCTTGGATCATCAGCTCCTCACTCTAGTTAGTGAGAGGAGAGATAGGCTCTCAATTTTCATTCCATAAAAATTAATGAATTTTGAATTTCACAACATAATAGTGAGCCTCCTCTTATATTTATGGTGATGTTGATAAATACACGGTAGGGTTCCCTAACCCCCGTTTATTTCAACGTTCACTAAATTTATTTTACAAACATAACTGTGCCAATATTATTTATTATTTCATCACATAATTTTAATATATATATAATATATTATGTGATAAAATTGAGTCATTTAACTCGACTCTCTATCCCACTTAATATTAAACGAACCATGAATAGTAAAATAATATTCCTTCGTTTAATATGTTTTCTCGTATTTACTAAACTTGTAATTAATTTATATAAATTCAATCCCAATTATTCATAACATGAATAATAATGAATTTATTTAATTCAATAGTGATCGATAACTTGAACAACAATCAGACCTCATGGCTGGGCCCACTATGTCCATATACGGATATGACTAAATAGGGCAGATTCTTGAATATACTATTGTGTGTGACCCACTAGACCATTACCTTGACATCAGGGAATAAAATCCACAGACCAAGAGGGGAGTCCAGTAAGCCATTATGGCCCCTAAATAGATAAGTATAGTCATAAAAACGAATTCCATCCTCTGAACACTGACTGTGTACTATAATCCATTTGTCATTAAATATCTCATAATGTAGGACACACTATTGTGTCATCGTCCTTAGAATTCCTTATTATTTTTTGATCTATCCAGATGGATTTTCCTTTCTACTGCTTTGGCCAAAGACATATGAAGGCGACACCTTCCTGATCAACCAGGCCTGAGATATACAACTTCCTGAACATTGAATCGACAAATCCTTTCTTGACAATTCAGCCAATGTCATACCAGCAACGACACACCCCACACAGACTACCTCGCCACGACATCACTGCCACTATTTTCATCTTATATCAATGTACATAATCAAATGATATAAATTGGTAATTCTCTCATGTCAGGAGACCAAAACACATGTCCGTAGATAGGAAAAACCAATGACACCCAAAACATGTGGTGTTTAATTTAGTGGGTCTGTCCTCATGATCTCACAACTATGGATCACCAAGTGTGAAATTCATGAGAAGATGTCTCATTTCTTATGATCCCCCAACACATGATAGTCAAACATCTACTGTGTCTGGTCAGTAAGATGTATCTAGATTATAAAACATATATTTAAGATCAATGTCATTGCATCTCAAGGTTTCCTTTATAGTCTGGGAATTGCTATAACCTTTTGACACGACAATTAACCATTGGACATTTCCATTTTAATAGTGGACGCAGAAATATCTACACTATAATGGTAAGAAGACATCATGCATAGCTAACTGTATACACAATATGGTAATCAAAAGTAATACATAGTTGGGTCTAGGGAACCCACTATTTCAACACTCCCACTAGCACTAGATCAAACTTGCTAACCAAACTTGTTAGCTACTCACATGATAAATACCATGCTTCTACTGAGTAATGGATTTAACTATTGGGCCTGCAACATTTTCGCCGCATGGCATATCATGCTATATGCGACATCATATACTTGAGTAATACTTATCAAGATAAGGTATCCCTGAGTATATCACTTTTTCCATTGTCATAAATTGACAACATAGATAGTAAGAATTTCATAATTTACATTATGAAAATAATTTTCTCAATAGGTGAGAATCCAAGAACTAGAACAAATAGTTGTGATTTATAACTTCTTATTAGCTGCCTTAGAAGCTGCAATGTACTTGGTATTTGTAGGTATGGTTGCCACTATATTTTATGATCTTGAATCGCTCATCTCCTTTTCCAAACTATGATACTAGGTCAAATTGATCTATGGATTAATATTTTTTTCCAAAAAAACTAGTATACCTTCCTCTCCATATTCCAGGTACATATCATTTGTACTTGTCGAAGTACAAGATGATGGTTCTAACTGCATCACATGCAGTGCTCCTAGAATTAGATGATATCTTCCTATAATAAATTATATTCAGGAAGTATCAATTATTTATTTATTATGTCATATGTGATTGATCTGTTGCTAAAGCATATGGTATAAATTCACAAAATTAATGTCTACCCATAGACCGAACATGTCAACCTGGAGAGATTAATCCATGTGAAATTGGCAATAATTCTGAACATGAATTGTTCCAATGCATATTTTTTATTACAATTTCACTATATATATGATTGACTAGGACCAAGCAACCTAAAGATCTACCTCAGTAGATCTTGTTCCCTAGAACTCAGGTTTCAACTTTTAGTCAATCGTTGGAGATTTGCACTTAACCTGGTCTTACTTAACAGTAAGACCAATATCAGTTTTCCAAATGTTTCCGAGCATTTTTCAATTTTTAAACATTGGTGCTCCCACTAACCTTTCGTGGAAACAAGGAAATGATTAATTTATAATTAATTCCCTATGATCATGTTGCATACTTTAACCTAGAACTAGATTTCAATAACTTTCAACCTTCATTAGAATCATATGATGTCATCATCCCTTTTTGGTTGTGTCGTATATGCACCATCCATGAATGATGAAAACACTCGAGATAATCTTGGAGATGAGACTATATGTTACATCACATTCAAATCTTTCTTGTTAACTGTCTTTCACTTTACACAAACTGAGTGTGACCATCACATTCAAATCCTTCATTTCTTTCTCTTCGAAAGGATCTTTGAGATGAGACTACATGTAACATATTCCATGTCATGATGTAGTGGCCACAACTAAAATTAGACTTTTATGATAGCATTATAACAGAACCATCATATGCTTGATTCATGAGTAACATGTGAGAAGTTTTACACCATCGCTTCTTGAGGTGGCTTAGCAGGTTGGGACACCAGCACCTTGAATTTTTGATATATTAGTAATGTGCGCAAGAACCTATACTACACCTAGAATTTTGTGCTTATTTAGAAATCAACTTTGTTTAATAATTATCACAGTTTTATTATGGTATTACTTTCCATTATCTTCAAATATACTTTAGCAGATTGTACTTTTATGTGATTACCTAATGTGACATTACTGATTATTTAATCATTAAATGTCTCCCACTAATTTTTCAATATATAGGAACCCTCTATACTAGAGTCTGAATACTCTTGAGTATTATAGTGGCAAGGATCTCTGAACCTCCCTCATTGTCTACACGTTATGGCTATGCCACTACTCGTAGGGTCCAATGTATGCTTTTGGCTAGCCAACCGCATTAACTCGCAGTTCCTTTATCTGTTGAGTGAAGTACCAGCTTCAAAAATCTTTTACTGATTTACTCAACGTTTGCCTCTAAAATTACACATGGCTAGATATGGCTATTTCGTTGCTGCAGTATTAGTTAAGTCAACCCTCCATACCAATATGAACTCCCCAGTAGTAAGAGGCACCCTCAGCAATGGCATGACCAGCACCTCGAACACCCAGTTTTGATTAAACATGAATAGTGGAAGGCTGTTCTGAATTAATATTTTCATTAAGGGTTTTATTTGTTTTCTCTTGACCAATGTGATCCATTTATATTAAAATTGTTCATATATGTTGTCGCGCTCACAACTTAACCTCAATAAAAAACATACGCCACTTTTTTTGCATTTTATTATCTATTATTTTATGTTTTTTCCCACTGTTATACAATTAATAATATAATAAATAAACACATAAAGTAAAACTATTAATTGACTGGTCTTGAGAATCTATATGACCTAAGGGTATCGTACCTGAGTTGAATATGGACTCAAAATGTAGTTAACCCTCTGCCTTATAGATTTTCTTCACATATGGAACATATACCTATCTTTGCTGGGTGCACTTCATGTCTTGGAGTTCCACCTAGTCTTGGAGGTACCCACGTTTCTTCTGGTATCGTCTTGATCAATGTGCACTGCCTCGTCTTTGCGTGGTCCACATCATTCATCGTCTTCATCCAAAGTACAAAATTACTCATGTGCATGTGTGGGGAACTCAGATATAAATGTACATCATATAAATATTGGTCGTGCATGCCCTTATACATTTTAACCGAAAAATAATGATGTTGCGCAGACCATCTATTTAATTAATTACAATCATTGCATGCAAATAAAATATTTAATTAAATAAAATGCAACATACATGGGCTGATGATCAAGAATAGTCGGTGGGTAAATAAAGAGCGATTAATGTAAAATGCATTAATTATGAGGGTTATCTAAATTAAATTAAATGAATTTATATATTCAAATAATTTAATTAATTGTCGGTCTTCAAATAAATTTAATTTTTCATGCCAAAATTAAATTAATTAATTAATTAATTAAATTAAATTGAAAAAATCTAGTTAAATTATACGCTCGAGTATTAAAATAACTAACCAAAATTAATTTTATTTATTTTAATTTAAAAACTAAAGTTAAATTAATTAATTTAATTAATCTTGATTAATTTAATTTATCGATCCCCGAAAACACCGATGCATGGCATGTGCGGGTCGAGCCAAACCCACGTAGGGCCATGCCAAACTGGGTCGGGCTGATCCCCCAAACCGGTTTTGGGTTGGGTAGGTCTGCCCAGTCTTCTTTAGGGCTAAATTTTCCCTACGGAAAAATAATTTTCCGGCAAATGGGTACCTCTTGGATCCAAACCAGAGACGCGGTGAGGTTGTGGACACCGCTGGAAAAATGGGAAGGCTAGAGGCGGCCTCGCGTGGTGCTGGTCTGCCGGTGTAGTGCGCTCCCAATATGAAGGAGGAGGTAGCCGGGTCGGCCTATGTTGTCTGTGATCTGACCCGCATGGTGGATGGGTTAAGTAGTGTCTGAGTTGGCTCAGAACTGATGAGGTCGCGGGGTACCTTGCAGGGATGCACTCGGGAACTAGCCATGAAGGCTGGGCAGCGGCCAGGAGTGTGTGCCACAGTTCTGGGCGGCACTCTGGGGGAAGCGGTCTAGTAGGTGGTGCATCGTGTAGCGGTGTGAAGAGGAAGTGTGGAAGCTAGATGAGGCTCCGATGGTGTCCAGGTGTTGTGACAGGGTTTTTGGAACCTGTTTAGCACAAGGCGAAGGCACCAGGACAACCGGGTGAAGGAAAAGCTGGAGGCGACGGGCCGCACGACGACTTTAGGGAGAACCCTGCAGTAGTTGGGTGTTGTAGCTAGGATGGAAGGCGGCATGAAACTATTGTGCATGGTGTTATGGCGGTCTCACCAGGTCAGAAGGCAATCATGGGGAGGGCTGGCCAGCTGCTGCGGAGGATGAGGGGTAGGGCGCTGCATCTTTTTTTGCACTGGTCGAGTGGTGTGCCTGCTGCAGAGGTGTCCCACGGTGTTGTGGGAGGGAGAGGGGGTATGCTCCGACGCCTTCAAATCATCTTTTTTTATGTTACTTTTAGCTGTCGCACCCACCCCTTTTGTTTTTTTTTGTTCTTTTTTTGAATTATTTTCAAGTCTTCTTGCACCTTTTTTTAAGACTTCTTTAGAAGTCAAGTCCTCCCCACTTTTAAATAACTTCCAAAGGCTAATCATAGCCTTTAAAATTAAATAATAATATAATTATTATAATAAAATATTATTATATTATTATTACATTTTTATAATAATATAATAATAATTTTTATAATAATAAAATTTTGTTAAAATTATTTAATTGTCAAAATAAAATATTCACATTATTGGAACTAATTAAAATTAACCAAAACCAATCTAAACATGATTGTTTTTTCGGTGTGAATTAAAATTTAATATCAGATATCAAACCGCAAATTTCGATCTAATTTAAAAAATTAAATTGGAAATAACTCGGTCATTCGGCATCGGATCAATTCGCGGTTTGAACTGTTGGGGCAGACATTGAACCCTCTACTTAATTTTATGAAATATAATTTTATTTTTCCAATAAAATTTATTTTATCCCTCTGATACCACTGTTAAGTTCTGAGGCCTGCAACAAAAGATGGTGGGCTAGGTATTTTAAAATTTTCATCG
This sequence comes from Viscum album, assembly GCA_963277665.1. NCBI lineage: Eukaryota > Viridiplantae > Streptophyta > Magnoliopsida > Santalales > Viscaceae > Viscum > Viscum album. Next base: position 1,584,186,975 of record OY728151.1, on the reverse strand, counting down.
GCTGGAGGACAGAACTTTTCATCGCCGACGATTCGAGCCCTGTAGTGGTCCGAGGATATCAAATAAATTATATGGAGCACAAAAACTAGAATTAAAAACGTACCCATTTCAAATTCGAAGTCGTGATTGACTACAACTAGTTGACGGAAGTCATCGCTTGAAGGATCCAAAGCAGGATCCCTCTAGATCGTCCACACGCACACCAAAAATCCACTGGATCATCAATCATCGAATTCCAAGTTCTAACATGGAGATCCGACGATGCTTTTGATGTCCCGAAGATCACTGCATCAAGATATCTTTGATGCTTGAGGAAGAACTTGATCCGAACTCTTGGTTCATCATCTTATCTCTCTAGGATGTGGAATGAGAGAGAGGATCTAAATTTTCATTCCATACAAATGAATGAATAGTTAATTGCAAAACATAAGAAAGAGCTTCCTCTTATAATTATAGTGATGTTGATAAATACCTGGTAGGGTTCCCCAGCCACCATTTATTTCAACATTCACTAAATAATAAATTTTGATGAACGTAAATGTGCCAATATTATTTATTATTTTATCACATACTAGTAATATATATATATAATATATTACATGATAAAACAGAGTCACTTAACTAGACTCGATATCATGCTTAATATTAAAAGAACCATGAATATGAAAATAATATTCCTTTGCTTAATATTTTTTCTCGTATTTACTAAAATTGTAAATTCATTAAATAAATTCAATCCCAATTATTCATAACTTGAATAATAATGAATTTATTTAATTCATTGGTGACCGATAACTTGGACAACACTCGGACCCTGTGCCGGGGCCCGCTATCTCTATATACATATTCAACTTAATAGGGTGGATTCTTGAATACACTATTTTGTGTGACCCTCAAGGCCCTTAACTCGGTGGAAGTGAATAAAATCCACAGACCAAGAGCAGAGTGTAGAAACCCATCATGGACCCTAAAGAGATAATGATTGTAATAGAAACAACTACCATCCTACGAACATTGACTATGTACTATAATCTCTTTGTCATTAAATATCTCATAAAGCAGGACACACTCTTGTGAAATTGTCATTATCTTGATTTATTATTTGTTGATATATCCGGATGGATTTTACTATCTACTACATTGGAAAAAGGCATATGAAGGTGGAACAATCCTAATCAACAAGGCCAGAGATATTCAACCTCTTAAACATGGAAGCAAAAAATCCTTTCTTGACCATTCAGCCAATGTCATACCACCAACGATGCACCCAACACAACCTACCTCGCGAAGACATCACTGCCATTGTTTTCAACTTGAATCAATGTACGTAATCAAATTATATACATTGGTAATGGTCTCAATTCAGGAGACCAATACACATGTATGTAGATAGGAACAACCAATGACACCCAAAAAATGTGGTGTTCCTATTTGTGGGTCCTTCCACATGATCTCACAACTAGAGATCACCAAGTAGGAACATAATGAGAAGAAGTATCAATGCTTATAAGCCCCCAGAACCTGATAGTCAATCATATACTATGTACAATCAGTAAGATGTATCTATAGTATAGAACATATATTTAATATCAATTTCAATGTATCTCGGGGTTCTCATTATAGCATGGGAACTAATATAACCTTTAGCCACGACAATTAACCTTTGGACATTAGCATTATAATAGTGGATGCATAGAAATATACACTATAATGTTAAGAATAAATCATGCACAACAAATAGTACACACGATATGGTAATAAATAGTACTGCATAGTTGGGTCTAGGGAACCCACTATTTCAACACCACTCTAGTTTAAAAAAAGAACTAAGAACCTTTTCTTTCTTATCTTGTGTGAAGAAGGTGATAGTGCATGAATTTAGAATTATAATGTATATAGTTTGATTGAAACAAACCGATGTGCGGTGACATTCATGCATTAACAACCAATACATGTTCAGGTTCATGTTGAAGAAGGTAGATTGTTAGTGAAGATGGTGAGTATTCTCATTCATACATGATTATATAATCACTTTAATAATCATGAAGATAGTATGAGTTCATTATAAAAAGAACTATGTGTTGAAGTATGCATGTATATGAAATAATTCATGCATAAAAGTGTTAAGGTGATTAAACTGAGAATAATATTTGTTTGAATGTTCTAGAATTGTGTTATTTCACAACGATGGTCAAAATAATATATATTTTTGTGAATTTTTTATTGCAAAAAGAAGACATGGAAATAGTGGAGATAATGACATCAATTAAATATCTTCATATGATGATGATAATTACATGCATGAAGAACACACTATATTCTTGTTGGTAATAATATAGAAGAGTTGAAGCATTATTTTTCAGAGATGAAAAGTAGAAGACAATTTGTAGTTCATTGATGTGTCTTCTATTTCTCTTTATTATATTAGAGTGAGTTGAAGTAGAAGTGATATCTTGTAAAAATTAAGAATATTATACTTAACCAATTTGCATGCATGGTTTTTGATTATATTAAGTGGAAATAATAGATTTCAATTGGAGTGAAACATGTGAATAATCGATTTATTTCAGTGTCTCGAATAGGGGGATCGATTTTGTTTTATAGCGATATATTGAAGTTATTTTAATCTATATCATTATTTTAAGTGTTGTAATTGTATAAAAATGGTGGTATTACAGTATAATTTTGGAAATGGATCTTACCTACCCCCTTGGATTTCAGGGAATTACATGAAAAACTAACTTCTAATTGTTGATGGATTTCTAGTTGAGAACATGTGTCTCAGATCAGCCTGAATAGAGCAGGAACATAGACACCTTTCTCAAGGGAAAACCATGAAAAAATATTGTGGGTTGTGTTGAATTTAATTTCTTTCATGCATGTAGTATAATTGTTCTTGTATACACGGATGGTCCATTCACTCTATTAAGTACAAAGGTTCTAATTAAAAATGGTTAAGAGATAAGAAAAGAAATATCAGTGACATTTTTGTATGCTTATTCACCCCCCCTCTTATATACCATAATGATCTATTGGAAACATAAATTGGTATTAGAACATAGGTTACACCTCTAATTAGATATATCATATTCTTCAAGTTGTTTTTATTCAGCTTATCTCAAGTGGAGATTTTAATTCAATGAAGTAATATAGTTTTTTTTGATGGGAAGTTCAGTTCCTATCTCAATGAGTTCCAACAAGGAGGTCTCTCGAAAAACCATGAATAATATATAGAAGTAAGAGGAAAGAAAATTGAGAATGAAATTGACGATGAAATAGGGTTCATCATAATATGAATATAGTCTAAATGTTATTCTATCATTAGTATCTGTTAAATCAGTTGATAAAGATCCTTTTGATGAGTATTGTACAAGAGGTGATGGAAAAGGATTTATTTTATCACTCAAGGATTTTTATTTATAAATAAAAAATTATCTAAATAATGTTTCTATTGACGTTGTCACCCATATATTTTCTTTTATCTTGGGAGTATACGATGAAAAGTCACATCTTGAAACAAATATGAGGAAATAGAGAAATACATGGAAAATATGTTTCAAAGATGTAAACTTCTCTCACAAATAATTTATGATAATGAAAAAAAATATCACATTTCAATAAATATTTCTCTTATGTTGAAGAAAAATTTAAAAGAAATGTGTGTGAGAAAAAAGTAACTAAGAAGGTCCTTACTAAAATTATTAACACTCTTTAGGAATCATATAAAGCTACCATGAATGTCAACAACTCTCAATTAGAAATCAAAGACAATGAGGATACGGTCATACTAAATGAAGAATCAAAAGAATATTTTATATTCAATTGAAATGAAAAAACTCACATTTATGGAAGAAGAATTACAAAAGTCTCTTTGTTATAAGGATGTGATTTAGGTTGTTTATACATAAGTGATCTGTGCATTAGAGAAATTATATAGAACCTCCATTAATGTTAAAGTGGATCATCAATAGGATAAGGAAAAGATAATTAAATAGTTGGATAATTCACTACAGATATAAAATAAAATGAATTATGATCATGTTCATAGTATAAAGAGTCAATGGGAAGACAAACTGAAAAATGTTGAGGATGATAAAAATTTCCTCGACATGAAATTTCTTGAAATGGAATTCAATTTGAAAAAACTAACTAAATGTAAAGATTTTTTGAAATCACTTGAAAACCAAAAGAACTAAAATATTCAATGATATCTTGATTTGGAGGTCAATTTGAGAACATTGGTGAGCATCCAAGATGAATCATTATAGAATGATGACATTAGAAAATCATCCTAGAGTAATATTGTAAAGAGTATTATTTCTAAAAAGACTCATTCAAGTGGAAATAATAGTATGATATTATATAATGATAAATCCATTGAAAAATCATTGAATCAGGTAACCCTTTATCCATAATTTTCTATTTGTAATAACATTGATTCTTCTATATGTAAGGGTTCCAAAAATAATTATAGACAAACATGGGTGAAGAAGACTGATATAAAATCTATTATATCATTAAATTTGGATATGAAGAAGACCATGAAATATTGTTCCCACAAAGATCTTGGATGAGGAATAATACTATCCAAAAACAACAAGATGTAAAAACTAAAAAAATTGTATAAAGGAAGAAATCATGATTTTTTTGGATAGTGTTGGTGTTTCTGAGAATTTGGGAAGCGGACCATTTATTATTGGAATAATTTTTCAATGCATGTTAACTATAGAAGGATATTATTAAGGGGGAGAAATTTTTATGTGAAGATAAATACTACAGAATTTATTCATAATTCATATATGAAGAAGGAAATTGATATCAATAATATATTTTAATATCATGAAGACTTATGTTATCATTGTAACAGATGTGGTCACAATTATAATGCATTTTGGTATGTACGAACCCTACACTATACATATGATGATATGATGACAATTCCACAACATTTTTAGAGGCAAAGAAAAAAAGAATAAAAGTCTTTTTTGGGGTGTGAGAAGGAGAAGAGGGATATGAATAATATAAATCAACCAACACCCATGAAGAATAATGATATGAATGTCACACCACTGAAAATGTGCTTTTACTATTGAAGAAGAGGTCACATATTTCACCATTTAAAATAGGTTATAAACACAAATTTTATTAGTGTAGCACCCCATGGTTTTGAAAAAAATATAGAATTAAAATTTACAATCTATCCATTAAAAACAACTTTTCTCTTCTATGTTTTGAATTTCAAAAAATGGTCATCTAGAGTTGTGTTCAGTAAGTCATTTAGAGTCTGATAGAACAAACTTGATTTTTGGTAAATAGTAACATACCCATATGAATAGTACTATGAATAGTAATATGAACCATATGAATAGTAAATAATATAATTATTATTAAATTTTCTTAAGGTATTATGATAATGAGATCTTAATTAGTTTTTCAATAAGAAATAAAACTAATTGCACATTAAGATTGTTATTTTTTGAATTAACTATGACCTTATTTAAAAATTAAATTAATAATATTTAGAAAATTATTTTTGAAAAATGGATTTCACTTTTGAATTATACACGTCGAAAAATGGTTATGGTGAATTTAGGGAATTTCTCTGAAAAAATTGAGTTTTCAGTGAATAGTAAAAAATACAGTTTTTAGTTTGTGTGTGTTAATTACATCATTAATGATATAAAAATGATGTCATAAATCTCTTAAACATGTTTATAGTTAAATAATATGTGAGGTGTCCCAGCTGGCATTAACCACAGACAAATAACATGAGCAGGCCCGCGGCTTTGCAAATACCGCCCATGAGGTGTCCCTAGGAAATTATTAAAATAATCCCTCACTTTTCAAATAAATTCCTACTCTTCCCTTCATTGAATTCATTCCCAATTCACCCTCAACGAAGTTATGTCCTCCTTGACTCCATATTAGTCTTTCCAAGGTTTCCGTAAGCCCCCAAGGTCCCAACCATTATGTTCTAAGGGTTATTCAACAAGGTAAGAAAATTCACAATTTCTTTCATTTTCCATTCATGTTCACTTTTATGTGGTATATCATTCATGTTTCCATACCATGTTCTTATTTTTTTCATATTCTTGATCTAATCTATATTATTATTAATTTATGATTAGGTGACCTTTGTCTCCTCTTTTTTTAATATTTCCTAAAACCAAGTTGCATAGCTGTTAGGCTTCCGAATATTTATAAGCGATTTCCAAATTATTCTTCTAATTTGAGTTCTTTATTTATTATTTTTTTCATCTCTTCTTACCCATGAAGAATGAAATCTCAAGAATCTTTTACATTCTGTATGTTCTATTTTTCATGATAAATTCATCATCAGTCTTCTTCTTTTCCCCACTTGATCAAGGAATTAAACACATTGTCCGTGATGTGTCGAATTACCGACATCGCAGACGATGTGATTTCAATTTGCATTAATTATTTCAAGTATGGTCATGAAACCATTTATATGGTTGAAATAGGTTATAATATATGTGTTATGAATCACCCTTGGTTCTAAAATTCTTTGGTACTCATGGTTATAATTTCTAAATCAAAATGAGGTTGTTATTATCAAAGAACCACTAAAACGATCTAAATGAACATCATTAATGTATTAACTAATAAATCAACATCATGATATATAATCCAAAATAATTATAAGATAACTTATATATCCATAATTTCTTTAATTATATGTATTAAAAATTCGGGATGTTCAACCATGTTTCAATTTAATTTCTATTCACAGAAACAAGTAAACGAACCATGAAAACCAAAGACGACAATGCTTCCAAAAGATGAAAATGAACCAATTGAACCCATATAAAGGTCTATGAATGTACTTAATAAGGATATAATAAATAACTTACATGTATAGGTGGTTCTGGACATTTTAATTAATGAATATAAATTTTATTATTCAGGTCATTAAAACAAACGATGAACACACCTGAGCATAAGGTAAGGGGTTTCTCATCTCACTTTCATTTCTGTGAGATTTTCATTGTTCACCACTTATTTATTTTATGTGCTATATGTGTACATATATTTGATATATATTAACATTATTGTATTTATATTCATGTTATTAAATGATTCATTTTATGTTCATTAAGTTCTGGTCATATGATTCGACTGATTACATTGTGGTAAGGGACTTTGTCTCAACTACCTTTTCATTGTGACTAAATTTGTATTGTGCACCTAATAATCCTTATGTGTTGTAACTAATGCCCATTTGATATCACTTTTAATTTGAAATTATATTTATATTTAATATCAATAAACTCATATCATGTATATGTTTATTGTATAAACCATATACCATTTTACATACGGTGTTTATTTGGAAAGTTATTATGGAAATATTGATGAATCTGTATTCTATACTCTATATGGATATTTAAAAAGAATATTGATCTTTTATTGAATCAATGTATAATGAATTCGTGGACATTCAGTATAAGATCTATCCTTTTTATAACATAACTTTTCATTACATTTTACGAAACTGAGGATCTTTACGATTTAGTGTCTTGGAAACCAGGAACTTAAAACTTGACGACATAAACCATACTTTTAAACACTTGAAATGATTCTTCATTTTGAATCCTAAGTTTATTATAGAATCTCATAACCTGGGAGAATTCATCGAAGGAAAGGGTGATCAGAAGGCCCAGTATGGGAAACATGAGAAACATTTTACATGTGAACTTGAGATAAATCAATAATGTCATGATAAATAACATTAAGGTATGGGATAGAGATCAGGAGTCATATCATAATAAAAATAATGTGTTTCATAACTTGAGGATGTTGCTAAAAAATTTAAAATAGACAATCATTTCTGTATCACCACTGTTTATCCCCAAGGTGTCATTAAAAAAAAGTACCATGGTTATTCACCAAGGTATCTTTAAAATGGTCATCTCTAGAGATTATGTCATTTACATATCACCAAGGTCCATCTCTATGGTGTCATAAAAAAAGTACCATGGTTATTCACCAAGATATCGTTAAAATTGTCATCTCTAGAGATTCAGTATTTACCCAATGCATTGTAGTTCTATCAGGGAGCACCCTTAATTTGACTTTATTATCATTTGATCCACATATATAATAATTTCATAAATAAACCATATAGCTAAAACTAAATGGTTTTCATTTCATAGTCATAACATTTTAAAAACTTCTTTAAAGACATGATCTTTATGTCACTTTAAACCCACGGAAAATGAAAGCATGTATCATGTATGTAAATCCCAGAATTTAAAACAGATCATTATGATATATATATATGAAAACCATTTTAGAACAAAGAGTTTTGAGTATTCATTTAATAAAAAAAATAATTTTAGAAAAAGAGAGAGACATTTTGAGACGAAAATTCTGCAGCATAACGGCTATGTTACAGGGATTTAGAAGACATTAAAAAGAGAGGGGACATGGGTTACCCACTCATAAATGATCCAAAAAAACGTATAGGGACCGAATAAAAATTATATAATAACATGGTAATTAAATATTAAATACATAACATATGAAATGAAAAAAACATGAAAGAAGAAAAAAATAAGATTTCTCTTTTAAAAATTTGGCAGCCTAACGGCGTCACATAAAACTTCTAAAAATAGAATTGATGAGATAAAACATGGTATCTCATCATATGAACATAAAAGGATAGTATTATGGATATAGATATCATTCCCCAACATAAGAAAAATGAACTTGAAATACATGACATTAAAATAGAACTTTGAAAATGAGAAGGGTGAAAGAATCCCTTAAAACAATTTGGCAGCCTAATGACGCCACATAAAAATTCATAAAATGAATTGACGAGAGTAAGAGGGGGTCTCTTATCATATGAAAATATAAATTAAATTACGTTTAATATAAAATAACATCCTCCAAAATAATAAAATGTATCATAAAATAAATGACATAAAAGAGAGTACTTGAAAATAAAGAGAGAGGTAGGATCCCTTACCTTAAAACGTAATCCCTAAAACCCAATGGTCGGGACCTTGGAGGCTTGAGGGAACCTTGGGAGGACTCTTTGGAAGTTAATGACACCAGAACATCGTTGATGAGGATTTTGGAATTGAAAGGATGAGAGAATGTCTTGGCATTTATAGGGGAAGTGAGGGGACAAGGCATTAATGCCCAAGAGACACCTCATTGGTGGTATTGGAAAAACCATTGGATTTCCCATGGTATTTTCCCAAGTTATAGGCCACTTGGTACTCATACATTATATTACAATTCATATGTCGACCCAAATTATTACATAATTTTAACATCCTTAATGATATCATTAAACACCCGAAACTCTAAAATGAAAATTCACTATTCACCGAAAATTGAACTTTTTCAGAAAAATCACCAAAATTCACCTTAACATAATATCAATGCTCTTAATTAAAAAATGACCTCCATTTTATAAAAACATTTTTATAAATATTTTTAGTTTAATTTTTGAATAAATAAAACTATTCACCTGAAAAAACTAATACTTAAATAATAATTCTTGAAACAGTTATTTACCCATTTTATTGAATCACAATACTTTATCATGGTGCCTAAATTATATTAATACTTTCTTTAATTGATATTACTAATCCATTTTGGCACATTACTAATCCAAATCATAAATTCACTATTACTAATTTACTATTCACCAAAATTTATGTTGATCTTAGTAGACTCTAAATTTCTTACTGAACACTTTTTCATAAGACCATTTTTTTGAAAATTATAACACATTTTTAATTATTTATGGTTTACAAAAATATTTTTAAATATCCTTTTTCTCAAAATTCTTCCATAAGATGCATCCTATTTTTATCCGGACATCTGAAAAATCACAACTTCACCAAAGGAAGAAATAAAAAAATTTATTTATCTTAAAGGATTACACTATGTTGCTACGAACTCGTTACATATCCCCTTATAACACGAGCATATGACCTAAGGGTAATGTGTTCTATGGTTAGAGAATCTGAGGGAGTCTTAGATAACATTGCCCAAGTAGTAATCTCCACTAACTTGAACTTCTCCCATATGCGATTCTGTTCAATCATGACATGCTGGAGTTCGGATTGGGCATGGTCTAAAGGAAAGCCCAAAGATGCCACATCCTTCCCAAGCTCTGATAAGTGTGCTTCATATGGTTTGAGTCTACTATATGAAGCCATCGACTCTTCTTTCTGCATTAACCATTAACATCTCTATTAAATCGTTAAGAGTAAATTAAAATAATATTCATAATGTTTGGGTCGATACATGCAGTGGTGGGTGGGGCCCGCTATATCCCCATGATGCATCGGTAGGTCTCATGAGACAAAACATTTGGCCACAAACCCTTCGTGTTTGTTTACAAAAATCAGAAGGGTTTCTACCCAGATAACTAAACCATTTTTCAGTATTATGGTTTCATGTTCCAGATACATGATGTCCATTAAATAAGCATTATCTTTAATCATTATCAGTTATTATTATTATCCATGAGGATTCCACTATGAAAAAATATATGGATGTAGTTTCATTCTTAGTTTATTAATGGAATTAATTATTCGTTTATCCACTATGTCCTATTGATTATGTCAGATTGATTGTGATTCACTTATTATTTTACACATGTTTCCTCTATTTGTAACCCTTTCTGAGTGTTTGAGCTCACCCCTTTCATTGTATACCTTTAACAGGTGATGGATAAATTATCTTTCATCGAGTTCCTGAGGATTCTATTTTTATTTTTTGTTATGCATTGTATTTTTTAAACTTTTCCAATGTAATTTGAGAAACATCTATGTATCTAGTTTCCTTAATACTACTAAACTAATCATTACTTCAGGATTTTCATTCCTTCTCACCATGACAATATCACGAGTAATGCACAACCTCAAGCCTAGAGGGGTCAGGGTGTTCCAATTGGTATCAAAGGAAGTTTAGTAGAAAACATGGAAACTAGAGTAGGAAATGTATAGTAGGGAACAAATCCCTAAGGTAGTATCTAAGAATTAATATACAAGAAAATCCTTGTATTTTGGTACTGAATAGATTATGTGGATATTTTAAGTAATACGTCCTTGTCTGGATACGGGCAGGTAGTGGCGGATCTGGCACAAATGTATCTAGGGGTAAAACCCGAAAACACCGCTTTGAGCAGGACTCGAACGAGAACTACTGCACGAAAACGGGTCTCGTTGCACCCTTGGTTATGAAAATCCCAATGTATATGCTTAGTATAATTCATGTTTTCTTTAAAATCCATTAAGAAGGAGTTAATGTAAATTTTTCCTTATAGGAACCATGTTTATAATAATAGATATGCATAGAATTTCAATCTATGTTGAGTGATTTTCTATTTGAGATTAATACACTAATATAGTGTATACCATTATTTAGAAATGGTGTCTAAGGGAAGAAGGGGAATAAATACACATGGGAAAGGTAGGGATATCCCTACAGAGCAAGTTAACATAGTCAACATTGGAGCAGATCAGATCATGACCGTATTGAGACAACATACTAAAGCTGTAACGAATAACCATTCAACACCTTTGTTGGATCATTTCATGTAGCAGATGCCCCGATATTTCAGTGGAAATACTAATCTAGTGGTTGCTGAGAAATGGATGAAGCCCCTTTAAAATATATTCATGGTGTAAATATGCAATGAAAATGAAAACGTAGTATTGGTAGTATATTGTCTCATGGAAAAAGCTGATCAACAGTGGTCCATGATTCAAAATACCATTGAAGAAGAAGAGATAGAGGATATAGAATGGAGGAATTTTAAGGAAATATTATTCGAAAAATATTTCCCTCATGGGAAATGCACTAAAATGAAGTGTAAATTCCTTTTCTTGAAACAATGGGAAGAAGACACTGTTGCAGAGTATGAGGCTACCTTCACAAGGCTAACCAGGTATGCTGTGGATTACATTCGTGTCTTAGCAGACAAGATTGATCATTTCTTTTAAGGTATTAAGCCAATATTCAAAGGGAACTGGCTTCTCATTCATTTTCATCATATGATGAAATTGTATCAAGTGCCATCAAAACATAGAAAGAATTTTCTAGATCAATTTTTTTTCAAAGGAAACGAAGATAAGACGTGGCATTCTGATAACAATGGAAAAAATGAGAAGCACCAAATAAGAGAAAGGGAATTAATAGTTTCCCATTATGAGAGAATTTTGGAAAGAATCATCTCGAGAATGATTGAAAGGCAAGGGAGTCTGCAATAAATATGGAGAAAAGGGTTATTGATCTGATGAATGAAAGGGGAAGAAACAATTAAATGATTTTTACTGCTACAATTTCAGAGAGATGGGGCACTATGAAAATGAGTGTCCTAAGCGCTAGGGAAACGTGCATCAGAAAAATCCAAGAGAGTAATGGAGAGCCTTTGCGATTACAACTACGGAGGTAGATGTTCCTAGTGACATGGTGGCAGATACTTTAATTGTTTCCTCAATCTTAGCCAACACTTTATTATATTCTAGATCATCACATTCATTTGTATCCTCTCAGTTATCCTAGAAAATTAGATATGTCCAATTTGATTTAAGAAAGGATTTGTAAGTCAAAACTCCCATGGGATGTATCATTACAAAAAAGTCTTGTTGAATAGTCCCCCTCCAAACACCAAAACGTGCTTAAGATTATATCTTTATCATCATACCCATGATTAAATTTGATATAATTCTGGGTATGCATTGTCTATCAAATTCTGATGTGAGGATTTATTACAATAAAAAGGAAGTTACAATTTTTGAAAATGGTGTAGAATCCATTGTCCTTAGGGAAGAAACTTTTCCACCATATTCTTATCTAGAACCATCCCTAGTAGCTCTATTGAATGCAATACATGGAAAGGAAGATAAACCAATATCTATGGGAGAGGAATGAAATATTCAATTAGACGATGTGAACATAGTGGAAGAGTACATTGATGTCTTTCCAGAGGATTTACCTGGAAATACTTTTCAAAGATTGAACTTCTATCTAGATATCATCAATTGCGTGTGAGGAAGGAAGATATTCTGCAGACGTCATTTTGAATGAGTTATGGGCATTATGTGTTTACAGTGATGACTTTTGGACTGAAAAATTCACCCTCTATTTTCATGAATTTAATGAATAGTGTTTTGAAGGAATATCTTGATAACTTTTTCGTGGTGTTCATCGATGATATCTTGGTATACTCAAAAAGCTATGAATAACATGAGGATCATTTGAGAACTATTCTGAAAACTCTTAGCAGAATCAATTATATGGGAAGTTTAACAAGTGTGAATTCTATCTTTAGTCAGTTCCTTTTATAGGCCATATTGTCTCTAATGATGGAATAATAGTTGATCCTGCAAAGAAAAAATCAATCCAAGAATGGCCAATGCCAATAAACATAATTGACGTACGAAATTTTATTGTCTTAGCAGGTTATTATCGGCGTTTCTTGCAGAATTTTTCCTGACTGGATAACTTGCTAATGAATCTCACATGTAAAGTGGTTTAATTTTTTTGGACAAAAGATTGTGAATAATTTTTAGAAGAACTAAATATAATATTAGTCAATGCTCCTATATTGAATCTGCCATTGGGTAATGATGGGATTGTTATTTATAGTGATGCTTCAATAAAAGGACTTCGTTGTGTCCTATGAAAAATGATATGTTTATTGCATATGCATCACAACAACTAAAATTTCATGAGAAAAACTATCCTACTCATGATCTTGAGTTAGCTACTATAATCACTGCTTTGAAGATATGGAGACATTATATCTATGGTGACAAAAATGTGAGATTTAGTCATATCATAAGAGTTTGAAGTATATTTTATCATAGAAGGAACTCAACATGAGGCAAAGGAGATGGCTTGAACTACTCAAGTATTATGATTGCACGATTCAATACCACCCGGGGAAGGCAAATAAATGAGCAGATGATTTGAGAAGAAATAATCATGGAGTTTTGAACAAGATGATAGATGAAAGGGATACTAAATTCATGTATCTAGTAAATATGAATATGGGAATAACCATGGAAGGTGAAACAACAATGATATTTCAAATGGTTGCCAAACCATCTTTACTAGTAAGTATAAAATGTAACGCCCCGACCCTAGTTACCCAGAGTCGGTGCATTATTACATTACATTGGAATGATCACAAGAAAGATCAAATCTCGAAAGACCGATTGGTTTAGTAGCCTTGGAAACACTAGATATATTCATAAGTTTTACATTAAATCATAAAATGAAAAACTACTACAACAACATAATGTCTCCACAGTCCACACTATTATCCCCTCATAATATCCCTGTAGGTCATTCATAACTTACTTCTTCACATCCTGGGAAAAAGAAAACATAGAAAAGGGGTGAGCTCAAATGCCCAGTAAGGATAAAAATATAGCAGAACATTCAAAAATAATCATAAACATTTAAGGAAATCAATTACTAAAACAAAAGCCTTTTAAACTTGAACTTCAACATAGTATGGCAAAAGTAAAATGAAATAATTCCATTTACTTGTTCACATGGATATTCTACTAATCGAATAATCACATGCAATATCAATAACCACTTTCATAATGTTGGAATGCATAATGCCAGACTACCATAACCACATAGCCAAGGCCTCATGCCAAGACTACAAATAAGATTTTGCCAAGGCCTTGTGCCAAGACACTAGTTTGTCTCATGAGACCTACCGATGCATCGAGGAGCTATAGCGGGCTCCACCCGTCACATATTAAGTCCAATGCATTCCCATATGAAAAGGTTTAAACATAACATAAACATTCGTATTAAAACTAGCATAAGAAATGTCAATAATTTCACCATAAACTATGAATGGTATAAAAATAGCACATCCATAGTCAAACATATCATAAAACCTTCAATATAATATAGAAGTTTTGTATCATAATATATCAACTTCAAATAAGCGTAAAATCAATCAAAGGATGTTGACATAGATGAAATCAAAACACTTTTTAGAGAAATATCTCTTTCTATTTTTGAAATCATTTAAGAGCCATATAAAATAAAACATTTTCTTTGAAAATATTCTTATAAGCTTGTAAGTAAGGATTTGAAGATT
This sequence comes from Viscum album, assembly GCA_963277665.1. Taxonomy (NCBI): domain Eukaryota; kingdom Viridiplantae; phylum Streptophyta; class Magnoliopsida; order Santalales; family Viscaceae; genus Viscum; species Viscum album. Next base: position 1,584,171,857 of record OY728151.1, on the reverse strand, counting down.
TTATAATGGCGGATAATAACCGCACCCGACGTATAAGTTAAAAAAAAACATTCTTACCTTAATTCTGTCGAAAAGGTTAAATGGACCTTGTTTTGAAAACGACGGAAAGATTCCTCTTATAAAAAGTCAAACAAGGGTATAAATGACATTAACCCATATTCTTGTAAATAATAAAAATGTTTTGAAATACATTATTAAGAAACATGGATGTGGATGATAAAGAGATCCCAGTAGATTATTACATATAAACACCCTCGGATAATGAAGAGATTGTGAAATAACCCTTACCAATTTGGTAACTTATGAAACATACAACCCATGAAAGAGGTATCATACAATGAATATGTAAATACACATAAATTAGAGTGTATTACACAACGAATATAATTATGGGCAGTACATACACCACACAAATGGTGATGGTGGAAATATGGCGTGAATCTCACGGGAATAAGGAGTGAGATGAAAACCCCTTACCTTGTACATTTCCATGGATGGGGTAGGTTAACCTCCTGTATAATGGTGAAATAATTGTTACTAAATTATACAAGAATCATATACATTAATATGATATCATATATGATCTTTTATTATTGATTTGATAATAATATCTTAGTATTATCATTGTTTCGGGTGTTAACTTACTTGTTTTCTTTTATATGTTTTGTTATGTAAGCCATGATTGTAATGGACAGGTTGTATATTATTCATATCCAGAATTATATCAAGTCCTTAAAAATCATTTTTAAATCATAAAATGATAATTATACTTGAATGGATATGATGGAGAATGAATCTCATCGCGTTCGTGGAGACGGTAGTCCGTACGTACGCACGAGCGACAATATCATTCTTTTGATATTAAAATAATATATAAATGGTTGTTATATCATATATACAGAATCATTAACCTGTTATATTTATTATTTACATGAGTTACATATCATTATTATACCCATCCAAATAATAATATATTGAATAACAATTACACCACGACGTGGAGACGGTAAGCCGTACGTACGCACGTATGGTGACATGTTATTCAAAGGGTGGATAGAATACTGAATATGGTTGTACCATATTTATAATAAAATCACAGTATATATATGATACTGGAGTTATTATTTTAGAATGGTAATAACAAAGGAATAAGAAGTGGAAGAAGAAAGGAACTTGGAAAAGGGTGGTGAAATCATTACCTCTTCTTCGGGTTCTTCCTTTTGATTTTATCAAAAGGGCTCCTTAGGTTGGCTTTATGATCAAACTAGGGCCTCTAGGTTGTATTGAGATAAGTTGGTAGAGTATTTGGGCAGAGTTTGGACGAACCAAAAGGATTTGAAGGTGTGAAGAAATGAGAAGGAGGAGTGCCCTTTTATAAGAGGGGTGAGGGGAACCTTTGGAAAAGCTAGAAATATTAATTTATAATAAATTCATATTCGGTTTCTAAAGGCTCCAAAGTTGATTATTTAAATTTTAAGGTGGGTATAGGTCGAAAACAACTCAACCAATATAATTTAGACAGGTTTGGGTACTTATATTAACCTTATCTTTAAGTATTAACTCTAAGTTAATTAGTTTCACTTTTACAATGTCTCTTTGTATTTTTATATAATATGGTTAATAAACTTAATATATACATTCAAGAGACCCCCAAGTGGTCCATTAATGATGCACCTATCATGATATAAGTCTCTTGTCCGACCCTTAGATTTATAGGAATTTAATATCAATTAATAATATAATATTTGGTTTAAGAACTCTTTTATGTCAATTTTGACACTATTCAATAGTTGATTTTTGTGAAACTCATAAAAGATTGATTACTTCGAACAAAGTAAATTGAATCATTCCTAATATATCATATTATCCTATAAAATTATTTTAATTCATTAAAAGTTTCATATTATATTTATTTGGGTATTTATAATATCAATTATTTTAATTTTTCACTATTATATTAATTAATTCATCATCATTGTGTCATAAATAAATTACATTATTTAATGTCTAAAATTTATAAATAAAATATCATTATGTAGGAAATCTTTTTATCTTTCTAATGAATATTTATAATCTAAAATACAACATATATAACCCTATGTAAAAATTGTCTTGCTATAATATATATGCTTTTGTCATTTTTTGTATTCATTTTAACTTAATTAAAATAAAGTGTCCCTATCACCTACAAGTGGCACCATGGGGTCCCAAAATCGACCCAAAGATGCCTATGGTCGAACATGTATCAACCAATAAAGCTAGGACACGTTTTAGGGTAATTTAGTATTGTTATAATATTATTTTTTAACCCTTATTTACCGGATTTACCCTTAACCATGGTAAATAAAATATTTACCGCAGTAATTATTCAAAATGTCTAAAAATAAAAGTTACCTATTTACAAAATTTGAACATCCTGATTCCAAATATGGAATCCATTTTTCTAAATTCAAAACACAGAAGTGTCAGAAATTAATTTAAAATTAATTCCCGCTGTCAATACAAAAAGCGTGTTTTTAAGAGATAATAACTATCAAAAGATTGACAATTGTTTATGTTCAGTTTAATTGTAAAATTATGTCCAATGACCAACATTATATTAAATGGTAAAAATATATTCTAAATATACTTTAAAACCACTCAAATTCATAATTTATCACTATTAATTATTTTGATTAAAAGGTTGTTTTTAATTAAAATTTAGTAATTTTCACTATTCATCAAAATATGAAAGTTATCCGAAAAGTACCAAAATTTCACCTTAGCCTAAATTCTATATTCCGAATCCACAAATGAAGTCCATTTTAAAATATAAAATATATATAATTTCAAAATGTAGGTATTACTATTCATAACAGCTAGTTTGATTGGTTATGGTGTGTTAGAACTCGGTGTTGCGTACAACACACACTATCACATTATTCAATGAGAAGCGTACCGTAGAAGCTTGGGGTGTTACATTCTCCCCTACTTCAAATAATTTCGTCCTCGAAATTTCTAGAATACTACCGCATGAAAAGACTCGGGTGGTTCTTCATCATAAGTTCCTCGGGTTCCCACGTTGCCTCTTCCATCTTATGGTTTCTCCACAAAACTTTTACCAGACGCGTCGTCCGGTTTCTCAGCACTTGTTCTCTCATATCAAGAATCTTGACGGGCTCTTCACAATAAGACAGATTGGGTTCCAGTTCTAATTCTTCATAGGTGAGTACATGCGTTGGGTCAGGCATGTATTTCCTCAGTAGAGATACGTGGAACACATCGTGAACTTTAGAGAGACTTGGCGGCATTGCCAATCGGTAAGCTACAGCCCCAATTCGTTCTAGAATTTCGAAAGGTCCGATGTACCTGGGACTCAATTTACCTTTCTTACCAAAACTTATGACTCCCTTCCATGGGGATACCTTCAGGAAAACAAGATCACCGACTTGAAATTCCAAATCCTTCCTTCAATTATCGGCATAGCTCTTCTGCCTACTTTGAGCAGCTTTGATGTGATTTTGGATTACCTTCACCTTTTCCATCGTTTCCTCCACCAGTTCTGGACCTACAAGTTTTCTTTCACCAACGTCATCCCAACAGGTTGGTGTACGACATCTCTTTCCATATAACGCTTCATATGGTGCCATCTGAATACTCGAATGGAAGCTATTGTTATAGGAAAATTCTACGAGAGGTAAGTATTGATCCCACATACCCTGAAAGTCAAGTGAGCAAGATCTCAAAATGTCTTCTAGGGTTTGAATAGTCCATTCTAATTGTCCATCTGTCTGAGGGTGGTAGGCAGTGCTCAAATGAAGTTCAATATCCAGGGATTTCTGAAGGCTTTTCCAAAATCTTGAAGTAAAACGGGGATCACGATCAGAAACAATTGATAGGGGTACTTCATGAAGTCTCACAACTTCATTAATATATAGTCTTTCTAGACGTTCCAGGGGTAGATCTTCTCTTATAGCAAGAAAATGTGCTGACTTGGTAAGACGATCAACAATAACCCAAATTGCATCGTTCCTTCTAGGAGTCTTTGGTAGACCCATGACAAAGTCCATCATAATATTGTCCCATTTCCACTCCGGTATGGGAAGAGGTTGCATGACTCCTCCAGGCTGTTGCCTTCCAGCTTTCACTTACTGACAAACCATACATCTTGACACAAAATCAGCAATCTCCGTCTTCATGTTGTCCCACCAAAAATGTTCCTTCAAATCTCTATACATTTTGGTGCTCCCAGGGTGTATAGAGAAATTGGAACTATTAGCATCATCCAGCAATTCCCTTTTTAGATCAGGTATATCGGGAACACAAAGTCTCTTCCCAAATTTCAAAATTCCATCCTCATACACAAAATCTCTCAATCTCCCATCATTCACAGCTTTAATCTTCTTTTTAAATTCTTCATCATCGGTCTGAGAACTCTTAATCCTTTCTAGTAAAGATGGTTTGGCAACCATTTGAAAAAGCATTGATGCTTCACCTTTCCTGGTTATTCCCATGTCCATCTTCACTAGATCCATGAAAATTTGATCCCTTTCAATTTTCATATTGTTCAAAACTCCATGGTCTTTTCTACTCAAAGCATATGCCACCTTTTTTGCTTTCCCCGAGTGGTAGTGTATCGTGCAATCAAAATCCTTGAGTAATTCAAGCCATCTCCTTTTCCTCATGTTGAGTTCTTTTTGTGAGAAAATATAATTCAAACTCTTGTGATCAGTATAAATCTCACATTTTTCACCATAGAGGTAGTGCCTCCATATCATCAAAGCAAAGATCACAGCTGCTAACTCGAGATCATGAGTAGGATAGTTTTGTTCATGAATTTTCAACTGTTTTGATGCATAGGAAATAACTATATCATTTGGCATAAGGACACAACCATGTCCTTTTTTTGATGCATCACTATAAATAACGAACCCATCATTCCCCGATGGTAGAGTCAATATAGGAGCATTAACAAATCTTCTCTTCAGTTTTTCAAAACATTCTTCACACTCTTTTGTCCAAACAAATTTAACCCCTTTACGTGTGAGCTTCGTTAATGGGTTAGCCAATCGGGCAAAATTCTGGACGAAACGTCGATAATAACCTACCAAACCAATAAAACTATGTACCTCAGTTATACTCGTAGGTGCTGGCCATTCATAGATTCCCTTGGTCTTAGAATGATCAACAGAGATTCCATCTTTAGAGACAATAAGTCCATGAAAATAAATCTCATGAAGCCAGAATTCAAACTTGCTAAACTTTCCATATAATTCATGTCTTCTTAGAGTCTTCAAGATAATGCGCAAGTGATTTTCATGATCTTCGTAGCTTTTGGAGTATACCAAGATATAATCAATAAATACCACCACAAATTCATCGAGATACTCCTTGAAAACTCTATTCATCAGATCCATGAATACAGAGGGTGCATTAGTCAATCCAAAAGGCATTACAGTAATCTCGTAATGCCTGTACCTGGTTCGAAATGCTGTCTTCGGAATGTCTTCCTTCTTCACACACAACTGATGGTATCCAGATCGAAGGTCAATCTTTGAAAAGTATTGAGATCCATGCAGTTAGTCAAATAAATCATCAATGCGGGGTGGGGGATACTTGTTCTTTATCGTTATAGCATTGATCTCCCGGTAGTCGATACATAACCTCATAGATCCATCTTTCTTTTTAACAAAAAGAACAGGGGCTCCCCATGGAGAAACACTAGGTAGAATAAATCCTTTATTACTCAATTCCTCTAGTTTTTTCTTTAGTTCAACTAATTCTACAGTGGCCATTATATAAGGGGTCTTCGATATAGGCCTTGATCCAGGAATCAAATCAATGGAAAACTCAACTTCTCATTCTGGAGGATGTCCAGGTAAATGTTCCGGAAATACATCTACAAATTCTTTCACAATAGGTACATCCTTTATTTGAACATTCCTTTCCTCACCCACAGTTATTTCATTCTCTTCCTCCCCAATAATTGAATTTAGTTGAGCTATTGAGGGTGGATCTCAATAAGAATTAGGTGGTGACGATTCTGATCTAAAGATAAGGTGTTCCTTATCATTATCATCAAGAATCGTAACCTCTTTCTTCTTACAATAAATCTTCGCATCATAGTCTGAAAGCCAGACCATACAGAGGATTATGTCAAACTCAATCATAGGTATGACGATGAGATCATAATATTGTCCCATTTCCACTCCGATATGGGAAGAGGTTGCATGACTCCTCCAGGCTGTTGCCTTCCAGCTTTCACTTACTAACAAACCATACATCTTGACACAAAATCAGCAATCTCCCTCTTCATGTTGTCCCACCAAAAATGTTCCTTCAAATCTCTATACATTTTGGTGCTCCCAGGGTGTATAGAGAAATTGGAACTATTAGCATCATCCAGCAATTCCCTTTTTAGATCAGGTATATCGGGAACACAAAGTCTCTTCCCAAATTTCAAAATTCCATCCTCATACACAAAATCTTTCAATCTCCCATCATTCACAGCTTTAATCTTCTTTTTAAATTCTTCATCATCGGTCTGAGAACTCTTAATCCTTTCTAGTAAAGATGGTTTGGCAACCATTTGAAAAAGCATTGATGCTTCACCTTCCCTGGTTATTCCCATTTCCATCTTCACTAGATCCATGAAAATTGGATCCCTTTCAATTTTCATATTGTTCAAAACTCCATGGTCTTTTCTACTCAAAGCATCTTCCACCTTTTTTGCTTTCCCCGGGTGGTAGTGTATCGTGCAATCAAAATCCTTGAGTAATTCAAGCCATCTCCTTTTCCTCATGTTGAGTTCTTTTTGTGAGAAAATATACTTCAAACTCTTGTGATCAGTATAAATCTCAGATTTTTCACCATAGAGGTAGTGCCTCCATATCATCAAAGCAAAGATCACAGCTGCTAACTCGAGATCATGAGTAGGATAGTTTTGTTCATGAATTTTCAACTGTTTTGATGCATAGGCAATAACTATATCATTTGGCATAAGGACACAACCAAGTCCTTTTTTTGATGCATCACTATAAATAACGAACCCATCATTCCCCGATGGTAGAGTCAATATAGGAGCATTAACAAATCTTCTCTTCAGTTTTTCAAAACATTCTTCACACTCTTTTGTCCAAACAAATTTAACCCCTTTACGTGTGAGCTTCGTTAATGGGTTAGCCAATCGGGAAAAATTCTGGACGAAACGTCGATAATAACCTGCCAAACCAATAAAACTATGTACCTCAGTTATACTCGTAGGTGCTGGCCATTCATGGATTCCCTTGGTCTTAGAATGATCAACAGAGATTCCATCTTTAGAGACAATAAGTCCAAGAAAATAAATCTCATGAAGCCAGAATTCAAACTTGCTAAACTTTCCATATAATTCATGTCTTCTTAGAGTCTTCAAGATAATGCGCAAGTGATTTTCATGATCTTCGTAGCTTTTGGAGTATACCAAGATATAATCAATAAATACCACCACAAATTCATCAAGATACTCCTTGAAAACTCTATTCATCAGATCCATGAATACAGAGGGTGCATTAGTCAATCCAAAAGGCATTACAGTAATCTCGTAATGCCCGTACCTGGTTCGAAATGCTGTCTTCGGAATGTCTTCCTTCTTCACACACAACTGATGGTATCCAGATCGAAGGTCAATCTTTGAAAAGTATTGAGATCCATGAAGTTAGTCAAATAAATCATCAATGCGGGGTGGGGGATACTTGTTCTTTATCGTTATAGCATTGATCTCCCGGTAGTCGATACATAACCTCATAGATCCATCTTTCTTTTAAACAAAAAGAACAGGGGCTCCCCATGGAGAAACACTAGGGAGAATAAATCCTTTATTACTCAATTCCTCTAGTTGTTTCTTTAGTTCAACTAATTCTGCAGTGGCCATTATATAAGGGGTCTTCGATATAGGCCTTGATCCAGGAATCAAATCAATGGAAAACTCAACTTCTCGTTCTGGAGGATGTCCAGGTAAATGTTCCGAAAATACATCTACAAATTCTTTCACAATAGGTACATCCTTTATTTGAACATTCCTTTCCTCACCCATAGTTATTTCATTCTCTTCCTCCCCAATAATTGAATTTAGTTGAGCTATTGAAGGTGGATCTCAATAAGAATTAGGTGGTGATGATTCTGCTCTAAAGATAAGGTGTTCCTTATCATTATCATCAAGAATCGTAACCTCTTTATTCTTACAATAAATCTTCACATCATAGTCCGAAAGCCAGACCATACAGAGGATTATGTCAAACTCAATCATAGGTATGACGATGAGATCAGCAGATAACGAACATTTATGTGCTCTAATGGGGACTGATTCACAAAACTTTGTTGCAATGATACTTCCCTTAGGAGTTTTAACTGACAACACCCTTGTTAAATCAAATTGGAAATATCTAATTTTCTTAGCAAACTGGGAAGATATGAAACAATGCGATGATCCAGAATCAAATAATGCATTTGCTAAACTTGAGGAAACCATTAAATTACCTGCTACCACGTCTTTCGGAGCTTCTACCTCAGTAGTAGTGATAGCATAAGCTTCGCCTGGATCCCTTGGCCTTTTCTGAGGTAAGTTCCCCTAACGCTTACGACATTCATTTGCATAATGTCCCATCTCCCTGCAATTGTAGCACTGAACGTTGGTAGCTTCCTTCTTCCACTTGCAATCACGAGTTTGGTGGCCTTTTTCACCACACTTGTAACAGACTCCCATTCCCTTCAAGCATGTACCGTGGTGTTTTTTCCTACATTTTCCACAGGATGGATATTAAACCTTTCCTTTATTCCCCTTATTTCCATTCCCAGATTGATCAACAGGCCTCTTCTTCTCTTGCTTTGCTTTAAAGTCATAAGACTTAGAGAATTCCTTTTCGGTCTTGATAGCAAATGAGACAATGTCTTCGTACGATGAAAAGGATTGTGAGACTAATTCTCGACAGAGAAATGGTTTTAACCCATCAAAGTAACGATCAATCTTATTTCTTGGGTTACGTATATAATCTCCAGCATACCTTTCTAACCTTGTAAAGTTAGCCTCATACTTTGTGACATTCTCATCCTCCTTCTGTCTCAAACTCAGAAATTGCCTATCCATATCTGCTCGATGGTCGTGAGGAAAGTATTTTTCTAAAAACAGATCTTTGAACTCCCTCCATTCCATATTTGATACTTCATCATCTTCCATCGTATTTTGAATCAATGACCACCATTGATCAGCATCTCCAGTGAGGCGGTAAACTGCCATGATAACTTTTTCCCTTTCATTACTCCCCAAAGCCTGAAATATTTTCTCTAGGGAAAATATCCATTGCTCAGCTACAAAGGGATTTGTACTCCCATTGAACGTTGGTGGTTGTTTCCTCATGAATCGATCTAACATTGATCCTCCATGCTGTGGATCAGGGTGCTCCATACGGGTAAGGTTATTATTCATAACTTGAGTGAGTTGTCCCAGTATGGCGATTAGCTGATCGGCACCAGTTTCATCACCAGCTACACTATAATTATCATGAGCAGGAGGGAAATCCCTACATGGAGTGTGTGCATTGATACTGTTTCCATTTCTTCCACTAGGAGCCATTTCTAAACAATGGCATTAACTAGATCAGTTTATGAATCAAAATACATAATCCCATACTTATAAAACACTTATCATAAATTGAACTATTTATGGATATAATCCATAATTATAAAAATGTTTTCTTTGAGGAAGTATATACTCATAAACCCTTCATAATGATTTGTAAGGAAAATGAGAGTTATCTTAAGCATATCTCTCGGGAGTGTCGTAACCAAGAGCGCAGCAAGGCCCGTTGTCGTGCACCAGTTCCCGTTCGAGTCTAGCTCAAAGCGGTGTTTTCGGGTTTTACCCCTAGGTACATCTGTGCTAGAGCCGCCTCTACCTGCCCGTATCCAGACATGGATGTATTGCTTGGAAAACTCACAAAATCTATACAATACCAAAATTCTAGGAAGTTATTCTATACTAATCCTAAAAGTTCATCTTAGGTCTACGTGCTCTAATCAGAGTTTATCTAAATCTAGCTTCCAAGGTTTGTACTAAACTTCCTCTGATACCAACTGTAAAGCCTCGACCCTAGTTACCCAGAGTCGGTGCATTATTACATTACATTGGCATGATCACAAGAAAGATCAAATCTCGAAAGACCGATTGGTTTAGTAGCCTTGGAAACACTAGGTATATTCATAAGTTTTACATTACATCATAAAATGAAAAACTACTACAACAACATAATGTCTCCACAGTCCACACTATTATCCCCTCATAATATACCTGCAGGTCATTCATAACTTACTTCTTCACATCCTGGGAAAAATAAAACATTGAAAAGGGGTGAGCTCAAATGCCCAGTAAGGATAACAATATAGCAGAACATTAAAAAATAAGCATAAACATTTAAGGAAATGAATTACTAAAACAAAATCCTTTTAAACTTGAACTTCAACATAGTATGGAAAAAGTAAAATGAAATAATTCCATTTACTTGTTCACCTGGATATTCTACTAATCGAATAATCACATGCAATATCAATAACCACATTCATAATGTTGGAATGCATAATGCCAGACTATCATAACCACATAGCCAAGGCCTCGTGCCAAGACTACAAATAAGATTTTGCCAAGGCCTTGTGCCAAGACACTAGTTTGTCTCATGAGACCTACCGATGCATCGAGGAGCTATAGTGGGCTCCACCTGACACATATTAAGTCCAATGCATTCCCATATGAAAAGGTTTAAACATAACATAAACATTCGTATTAAAACTAGCATACGAAATGTCAATAATTTCACCATAAACTATGAATGGTATAAAAATAGCACATCCACAGTCAAACATATCATAAAACCTTCAATACAATATAGAAGTTTTGTATCATAATATATCAACTAAAAATAAGCGTAAAATCCATCAAAGGATGTTGACATAGATGAAATCAAAACTCTTTTTAGAGAAATATCTCTTTCTATTTTTGAAATCATTTAAGAGCCATATAAAATAAAACATTTTCTTTGAAAATATTCTTATAATCTTGTAAGGAATGATTTGAAGATTTTATAATGGCGGAAAATAACTGCACCCGCCGTATAAGTTAAAAAAACATTGTTACCTTAATTCTGTCGAAAAGGTTAAAAGGACATTGTTTTGAAAACGAAGGAAAGATTCCTCTTATAAAAAGTCAAACAAGGGTATAAATGACTTTAACCCATATTCTTGTAAATAATAAAAATGTTTTGAAATACATTATTAAGAAACATGGATGTGGATGATAAAGAGATCCCAGTAGATTGTTACGTATAAACAACCTTGGATAATGAAGAGATTGTGAAATAACCCTTACCAATTTGGTAACTTATGAAACATACAACCCATGAAAGAGGTATCATACAATGAATATGTAAATACACATAAATTAGAGTGTATTACACAAAGAATATAATTATGGGCAGTACATACACCGCACAAAAGGTGATGATGGCAATATGGCATGAATCTCACGGGAATAAGGAGTGAGATGAAAACCCCTTACCTTGTACTTTTCCTTGGTTGGGGTAGTTTAACCTCCTGTATAACTGTGAAATAATTGTTACTAAATTATACAAGAATCATATACATTAATATGATATCATATATGATCTTTTAATATTGATTTGATAATAATATCTTAGTATTATCGTTGTTTCGGGTGTTAACTTACTTGTTTTCTTTTATATGTTTCGTTATGTATTCCATGTTTGTAATGGATAGGTTGTATATTATTCATATCCATAATGATATCATGTCCTTAAACATCATTTTTAAATCATCAAATGATAATTATAGTTGAATGGATACGATGGATAATGAATCTAATCGCGTTCGTGGAGACGGTAGCTCGTATGTACGCACGAGCGACAATATCATTCTTTTGATATTAAAATAATATATAAATGGTTGTTATATCATATATACAGAATCATTAACATGTTATATTTATTATTTACATGAGTTACATATCATTATTATAACGATCCAAATAATAATATATTGAATAACAATTACACCACGACGTGGAGACGGTAAGCCGTACGTACGCACGTATGGTGACATGTTATTCAAAGGGTGGATAGAATACTGAATATGGTTGTACCATATTTATAATAAAACCACAGTATATATATGATACTGGAGTTCTTATTTTAGAATGGTAATAACAAAGGAAGAAGAAGTGGAAGAAGAAATGAACTTGGAAAAGGGTGGTGAAATCATTACCTCTTCTTCGGGTTCTTCCTTTTGATTTGATCAAAAGGGATCCTTAGGTTGGCTTTCTGATCAAAGTAGGGCCTCTAGGTTGTATTGAGGGAAGTTGGGAGAGTATTTGGGTAGAGTTTGGCCAAACCAAAAGGATTTGAAGGTGTGAATAAATGAGAAGGAGGAGTGCCCTTTTATAAGAGTGGTGAGAGGCACCTTTGGAAAAGCTAGAAATATTAATTTATAATAAATTCATATTCGGTTTATAAAGGCTCCAAAGTTGATTATTTAAATTTTAAGGTGGGTATAGGTCGAAAAAAACTCAACCAATATAATTTAGACAGGTTTGGGTACTTATATTAACCTTATCTTTAAGTATTAACTCTAAGTTAATTAGTTTCACTTTTACAATGTCTCTTTGTATTTTTAAATAATATGGTTAATAAACTTAATATATACATTCAAGAGACCCCCAAGTGGTCCATTAATGATGCACCTATCATGATATAAGTCTCTTGTCCGACCCTTAGATTTATAGGAATTTAATATCAATTAATAATATAATATTTGTTTTAAGAACTCTTTTATGTCAATTTTGACACTATTCAATAGTTGATTTTTGTGAAACTCATAATAGATTGATTACTTCGAACAAAGTCAATTGAATCATTCATAATATATCATATTATCCAATAAAATTATTTTAATTCTTTAAAAGTTTCATATTATATTTATTTGGGTATTTATAATATCAATTATTTTAATTTTTCACTATTATAGTAATTAATTCATCATCATTGTGTCATAAATAAATTACATTATTTAATGTCTAAAAATTATAAATAAAATATCATTTTGTAGGAAATCTTTTTATGTTTATAATTAATATTTATAATCTAAAATCAAACATATATAACCCTATGTAAAAATTGTTTTTCTAAAGGATATATGCTTTTGTCATTTTTTGTATTCATTTTAACTTAATTAAAATAAAGTGTCCCTATCACCTACAAGTGGCACCATGGGGTCCCAAAATCGACCCAAAGTTGCCTATGGTCGAACATGTATCAACCAATAATTCTAGGATACGTTTTAGTGTAATTTAGTATTATTATAATATTATGTTTTAACCCTTATTTACCGGATTTACCCTTAACCATGGTAAATAAAATATTTACCGCAGTAATTATTCAAAATGTCTAAAAATAAAAGTTACCTATTTACAAAATTTGAACATCCTGATTCCAAATATGGAATACATTTTTCTAAATTCAAAACATAGAAGTGGCAGAAATTAATTTAAAATTAATTCCCGCTGTCAAAACAAAAAGCGTGTTTTTAAGAGAAAATAACTATCAAAAGATTGACACTTGTTTATGTTCGGTTTAATTGTAAAATTATGTCCAATGACCAACATTATATTAAATGGTAAAAATATATTCTAAATATACTTTAAAACCACTCAAATTCATAATTTATCACTATTAATTATTTTGATTAAAAAAGTTGTTTTTAATTAAAATTTAGTAATTTTCACTATTCATCAAAATATGAAAGTTATCCGAAAAGTACCAAAATTTCACCTTAGGCTAAATTCAATATTCCGAATCCAAAAATGAAGTCCATTTTAAAATATAAAATATATATAATTTCAAAATGTAGGTATTACTATTCATAACTGCTAGTTTGATTGGTTATGGTGTGTTAGAACTTGGTGTTGCGTACAACACACGCTATCACATTATTCAATGAGAATCGTACCGTAGAAGCTTGGGGTGTTACATAAAAAATTCTTAAGCTGATGATGAGGAGTTCCAAAATAAGATTAAAGCTGTTAATGATGGGATATTGAGTGACTTCGTATATGAAGATGTAATTTTGAAATATGGGAAGAGACTTTTTGTTCTCAATATACTTGATCTAAAAGAGGAATTGTTAGATGATGCTCATAGTTACAATTTCTCTATACACCCTGGTAGTAATAAGATGTATAGAGATTTTAAGGAACATTTTTTGTGGGACAACATGAAGTGGGAGATTTCTGATTTGGTGTCAAGATGTATGGGTTTTCAACAAGTGAATGCTGGAAGGAACTAGCCGGGAGGAGTAATGAAAAATCTTCCCATACCTGAGTTGAAATGGGATAATATCACGATGCAATTTTCCATGGGACTACCAAAGACTCCTAGAAAGAACGATGTAATATGGGTCATTGTTGATTGTCTTACCGAGTCAGCACATTTACTTGCTATAATTGAAGATCTACCACATGAACGTCTAGGAAGACTATATATTAATGAAGTTGTGAGACTTAATGGAGTACCCCTATCAATTGTTTCTGATCGTGATCCACATTTTACATAAAGATTCTGGAAAAGTCTTCAGATGTCCCTAGATACTGATCTTCGTTTGAGCAATTCCTACCACCCACAAACTAATGTAAAGTCAGAATGGACTATTCAAACATTGGAAGACATTTTGAGGTCTTGTTCACATGATTTTCAAGGCATGTGGGATCAGTATTTACCTCTTGAGAAATTTTCCTACAACAATAGCTTCTATTCAAGTATTCATATAGAACTATATGATGCATTATATTGGAGAAGATTCTGTACACCAACTTTCTGGGATAAAGTTTGTAAGAACCTGGTTTTTTCTGTGAAAAACATTGGAATGTTCTTGATGTTATTCCATAGCAGTGCCTTCAGAAGGCATGCGATTGCGAGCCCCATAGTGGCTGGAATTAAATTTCCAGTTCCTTCACACTGGAAACGTCAAATAAATGAGATAACTCCTAAACGGTGCACCGGATTAGGGATCTGAGTGTTTGGGTGGGTCCAGAATGGGGGTTTTACACTAGGAACGACATAAAACATGTCAGCGCGAGATGATTGGCCCCCTCGCCCGCTTTTGGAACGTTAAACAGGTTAAATAAATAAATAAATTCATTTAATGTTGAAACGCAGGTGTATGTTAAACAATGGCTCGGATTGGGAAACCGAGGGCACCGTTGAGTTCGGAGCGTGTCACTTATCCTAGGAGGGGTGTATGTTTTGCGGGCGCGGCCTGTCTGTGAAAAATGGCTCCAGGGGCATTTTCGTAATTTGGTGGCCTCGGGCACTATGTTTTATAACTTTTGAATGGGGTCTCGTATTAAAATTATAAGACCGTTGTTGTGCTCGGGAGGTGTTGTTTAACCTAGGGGAAGCTTAACTTCAACCCTGCTGAGGGTTCGGGTTCGGGCCGACGGGTGGGTGGTTAAACGTTTTCTATTTAAACACTTAACTCACCTCCCTCTGTCTTCCTCTTCCTCACCTGGATAGCATCTAGAGGCATCCTTCCCTCTCCTCCTCCACTCTGGCGAAGCATCACCAGAAAGGTGATGGCGTGGCGGAGGATCGCCCGTGAAGCTTCGGGCAACGCCCCTACTAGTAGGGTCTTGTTGCGTTTTTCTTTCCCACACATCATCTTAACCTAAATTATACACTCGAATTGTTGTTGAATTTTAGAAAATCCCACATGAATGCTTAGTAGAGTTTTTTCACTTTCAATCGCTTGTTTTGGTTCATAAATCCGAGTTGCGAGGAAGCTGCAGAGGTCCGGCGAAGATTGCGGGAATTTTGGGTTGTCCCGGCAGTTTCCGGCGGTCCGGCAAGTTCCCAGGGCGGCACGGCTTCGGTCCGAGGAGGCGGCGGTGGCAACGACTCCATACGGTAGTGGAACTGGGGGTGATGGAGAGTGGTATCGGGTGACGCGGCGGCGGGCCGAGGCGCTGTGGCGCCGGGCTCGGGCCGCGGGCGAGGAGCGTAGGGCGCCTTCGGCGTAGGCCAACGCGACGACGAGGCGGGGTCGCACCACGCGTCCCCGCGCGGCGACAGAGACCCACGATCGGAGGGTCTCCATGGAGGGCCACGACCAGAATCGTGGCTGGTCGGTGCGGCATAGACCTAGAGTCCACAGCCGGGCCACGTGGTGAGCCGCGGGCCGGCCAGCACGGACCGGTCCAGACCGGTCGGACTGGCCGGACCCGGCTGGTCCTGTTCAGTGGGTAGGAGTTTTCCCCTCCAGCTTCGGACACTCGTCATTTTCACCAGGGGTTTCCGTTTTACACGCCGGAGGCAGCGGCGTGGACCTAACAGCGAGGCGGTCTTTTTGAGATGGTTTCAGGAATTTTTAATTCCCGAAACGAGAATCCTTGGAGGCGCGACGCACCCTTAAGTGAAGTGAGGTTTTCCTTGGGGGTTTTTGTTTTGGATGGCGCGGGCGAATCTGATGACCATTTTTAAATGTCGTAAGTGGCGTTGGGACCCTGGCGCCAAGACAAAACTTTCCAGGGTGGTTTCGGGCACTGAAGCCGGAGTTGAGGCGCGGGGCCCACGACCCGTCTTTCGAGCTGCGTGCAGCGTTTCATGACTTTTTCACCGGAAGTCCATTCGGGGCATGCGAGCAGTCGTTTTTTGGATGTTTTTCCGAGGGGGTTGCAATGGTGCAATCTTCCCGCTCTAATTCGGCATGAGGGAGCGGGTCCCACGAGGGACGTTTGGACGTCGACGGTGATTTTCCATCATTATCACCGGGCAACCGTTTTGGACAATTGAATAGTCCATGTTGTGTGATTTTTCTAGAGGATCGCAACGGTGCGATCCGTTCGTTGAGTTTCGGGACCGGGATGCAGGTCCCACGTGGCACTGCTCGTGTGCAGTGCGCCGGAATTCACTTTTTCTCCGGATATCTATCGCACTCATGTGAGTAGTGATTTTGATGTGTTTTACCGAGGGGATTGCATTGGTGCGATGCACCCGACTGATTTCGGGGCTGAGGCTGGGGATCACGGGACGTCGCTCGGGCGTGAGGCGGTGTTGGTGAATTTTCCATCGGATATCTGTTGGAGGCGAGTAAGTAGTCGATCTCGCATGTTTTTCTGCGAGGATTACAACGGTGCAATCAGATTGGCTGTGTGGGTCCTGTTGCGATATTATATTAAATGTGGAAGCATGAAAGGTGCTCCCGTGGTGGTTCATCCTACCATGATTGTAGCGGGCCCTTGGCGTGTGATCACGCACTCTTGTGACAGTGATATAAATGATTCACAAGATGTGGTTGGCCGTGCCTGGGCCTTTGAGCTGGAGTTGTTATGTCACTCCTTCGCGTTTATGCTGGGTGACGTGTGCATGATATCCCTTGGGCTGGAAGTGAGGTATACTCTGGGGGTAAACGGGAGTGCTTTGAGGTACATGTGGTTTGTACCTAAGACATTCATGCGCTTGGTTGGGGTTAACTTGGGGCCACACGTCCTGTGGGCCCCACGTGCGTGTCGAGCTCTGTATTACATACTTTGACCTCTTGTGATGTAGAGGGTCCCTCTGTGCTCTTTTGTTTGACCATCATGGTGGAGTTTTCCCCTGGCTCGGTGCTCGTTGGTTTGACCAACAGGGTTGAGTGGTCTCCACCTGGCTTCGTTCTTGATGGATCAGCCGATAGTGGTGCTAATGACACCCATTGATGGATCAGGCATTGAACCTCTTTTGGTGAGTTGTTCTGGAGTTGGGTGGTTGCACGATACCCACTCCACATTCAATTGGCCAGTGTTGTTCCCTCTAGTGGATATGGCCAGAGCAGTTCTGAGTTTTACCCTCCAGCGGGGCTGGGCAGTGGGTTACTAATCCGCTTCTAGAGTCTACCCTCCAGCAGATACTGGGCAGTGGGTCACCCGACGCTCTTAGGGTCTACCCTCTAGTAGAGACTGGGTAGTGAGTCACCCGACACACATAGGGTCTACCCTCCAGCAGAGACTGGGCAGTGGCTCACCCGACGACTCTTTAGAGTCCATCCTCTAGAAGGGCTGGGGAGTGGTTCGCTCGTCATCTTGATTTAGGTCTACCCTCTAGCAAGGTTGGGCAGTGGGTTACCTGACGACTTATTCCAGGTCTACCATCCAGCGGGACTATGCAGTGGGTCTCCTGATGATGTATTAAGGTCTACCGTCCAGCGGGGATGGGCAGTGCGTCGCCTGATGATGTATTAAGGTCTACCCTCCAGCGGGGCTGCGCACTGGGTCGCCTGATGATGTATTATGGTTTACCCTCAAGCGGGGCTGGGTAGTGGGTCGCTTGATGATGTATTATGGTTTACCCTCCAGCTGGGCTGGGTAGTGGGTCACCCGATATCTTAATATAAATTACCCTCCAGCAGGGCTGGGCAGTGGGACACCAGTTGGCATTCTAGACTCAGTCCTTACTACAAGGATAGTCTATGGCTTTCCACAGTGATTACCGTAGCGGGACCCTTGGTTATACGGGTCAGTGTTGTGACGACTTTGACATTGAGGAGACCTCTCGACTGCAGGGCATTGATGAGGTGTGGTTTAACATTCCCTAGAACACTCAAGTACGAGGGGCACTTTCACCACTGAGGTGCATTCTTGAGAAGCGATCTAAAACCATGCGAGCAAGTCAGTGTCACCCAAAGAGGATAGTGTCGAGGTTCGGTGATTGAGCCCATTGGCTTACAGTTCGGGACAGACGTGCGGGATGCTGGGAATCGATGGTGTTTTCGTCTAGGATTGTGGGCTACTCATTTTCTTGGGCTGAGCTACCGGATGGAGATCCCCTTAGGGTCCTTTTTGGGGTTCTTGAGAGAGCATATGGAGTTGTATATACCATGTTCCGGTACCCCCTACTTGGGTTTGATTACTCTCCTTCCAGGAGAGGCGAAGACGTGCAGGGTATGCCATGTGCTTTTCGTGTCTAGCTTCTCGTGGTTGGACGAGTCTACTATCCTGCTGTATGTAGCGAAGACTCAATGAGAAGTTCATATTGTCACCGTTTCTAGCTCCTTGTGTTTGGATGAGTCAACTCCCTTTATTTTGTTGGGTTGAGTGGGACTCTTTGCTTCACTTTCTGTTGTACCTTTCTACTTTTCCCTGTTCACTCTACTTCTCACCCATCGGTACCTCCTTTGATGCTCCCTCGAGCCTTCGTGGTATCCTACTGAGTATTTTTGTTCTCACCCATGCTTAGGCTTTGCCTGCACTTGGTGTGCCCTTGAAGATGACGGACATGTGTAGCATTAATTCAGTAGAGCGTAGGATATTGGGAGCTTGGACCGCGTGCAGTGGTCATGGCCGAGTTCCAGGTGGGAGACCCGTCAGCTATTTCGTTTTGGCTAACTGTTTCCGAGTTGTGGCACTTTTTGTTTGGGCGCGTGTTTTCCCCTTTTCTTTTCAGCTTGTACTTTTTATGGCTTAGAGGTCGACGCACATTTGTGGAATATATAGTAGTTCCTCTTTAACTATGCTTTGTTTTCATTTTTACTCTGCACTTTTTTATTGAGTGTGTTGTGTGTGTGTGTACAGGTACTTAGGCAAAGGCCTCCCCAAGTTGGTGTGCCGTCGGCGCTGGTTTCCATCCCTTGGCCTATGGAGGTGGGCTTGGGGTAGTTGCGGCTCGATCTCGGGTAGGGTCTAGTCGTGACAAAGTTGGTGAATGAAAACTCATGGGTCCTGGACATTTTGAAGAAACAATGTAAAAGGTGAATATTTTCCAGAACCATATCAAAATAGCTCAAATTAGGCAAAAGAGCTATGAAGATAACCGAAGGAAGGATTGGGAGTTTCAAGAAGGTGATCACATTTTCGTAAAGGTGTCACCATTGAAGGGTATTATAGGATTCGGTAAGAAGGAAAAGTTAAGTCACAGGTACATCATACATTTTGAAATTATTGACCGAATTGGCGTCGTATCTTACCGTTTGGCAATGCCGCCAATTCTATATAAGGTTCACAATTTGTTACATGTGTCAATGTTAAGAGTGTACATTCTAGACCCAACACAAGTACTCACCTATGACGAAGTAGAACTTGAGAAAGATTTATCTTATTGTGAAGAGCCTATCATGATTCATGATACTAGAGAAGAATTATTGAATAATCAGACGACTCGTCTGGTAAAGGTTCTATGGAGGAACCCTAAAATGGAGGAAGCAACATGGGAGCCTTGGGAGATTTTGTTAAAGAAATACCCGAATCTTTTTAGGTAATATTTTGTGAATTTCGAGGAGGAAATTTTTGTAAGGAGGGTAGAATGTAACACCCTAAGGTTTTGAAAATAAATATAGAATGCAATTTTATAATCTATCCATTAAACCCAACTTTGACTCTTCTATGTTTTGAATTCCAAAAAATGGTCATCTAGTGTTGTGTTCAGTACGTCATTTGGAGTCTGATATAACAAACATGAATTTTGGTGAATAGTAACATACCCATATGAATAGTAATATGAATAGTAATATGACCCTTATGAATAGTAAATAATATGATTATTTAATTTTCTTAAGGAAATAAGATAATGAGATCTTAATTAGTCTTTCAATGAGAAATAAAACTAATTGCACTTTAAGATTGTTATTTTTCGAATTAACTATAAACATATTTAAAAAATAAATTAATAATATTTAGAAAATTATTTTTGAAAAATGGATTTCCCTTTTTAATTATACACATAGAAAAATGGTTAAGGTGAATTTTGGGAATTTTTCTGAAACAATTGATTTTTCAGTGAATAGTAAAAATACAGTTTTTAGTTTTGTTGTGTTAATTACATCACTATTGATATAAAAATGATGTCAAAAATCTGGTGCACTTGTGTATAGTTAAATATGATGTGAGGTGTCACATGTGGCTTTAAACATTGGAAAATAAGAAAGCCCATGGTTTTGCAAATACCACCCATGAGGTGTCCCTTTGAAATTATTAAAATAATCCATCACTATTCCTATAAATACCAACTCTTCCTTCATTGAATTCTTTCCCAATTCTCCCTCAACGATGTTCTGGATTCCTTAACTCCATAATCTTCTTCCCATGGTTTACTAAAGCCCCCATGGTCACAAAATTCATGTTCAATGGGTTATTCAACAAGGTAAGAAACTTTTCAATTTCTTTCTTTTTCCTTTCAAGTTCTCTTTTATGTGGTATATCATTCAAGATTCCATACCATGTTCTTATTTTTCATCTTATTCATGATATAATCTATATTATGATTCATTTGTGGATATTTTACCTTTGTCCCATATCTTTTTAATATTTTAAAAAACCATGTTGGGTAGCCATTAGGCTGCCGAATTTTTGTAAGTGATTTCAAAATTATTCTTTTATTTTGATTTCTTTATTTATTATTTCTTCATCTCTTTTACCCAAGAGGAATGAAATATCCAGAATCTTGTATAATATGGATTTTCTCATGTTCGTGAGACATTCATCATCAATCTTCTTCTTTTCCCCACTTGTTCAAGGAATTAAAAACATTGTCCGTGATGTGTCGAATTACCGACATCAGGGACGATGTGATTTCAATTTGCATTAATTCTTTCAAGTCTGGTCATGAAACCATTTATATGGTTGAACCAGGATATAATATATGTGTTATAAATTACCCATGGATATGTAATTCTTTAGGACTCATGGTCTAAATTTATAAAACAAAATGAGGTTTTTATTATCAAATAACCACTAAAACGATATAAACGAACATCATTAATGTTTTAACTAATGAATCATCATCATGGTATATAACTAAAATAATTATAAGATCCTTAATATCTCCATAATTTCGTTAATAATATGTTTTAACAATTCTGTATGTTTAACCATGTTTCAAATGAACTTACATTCAAAGAAAAAAGTAAACAAACCATGAAAACCAAGGAAGAAAATTATTCCAAAACATGAAAATTGATCCAATTGAACCCATATGAAGAACCATGTATGAACCTAATAAGGTTATAATAAATCAATTACATGTATATGAGGTTCTGTAAATATTAATTAATGAAGCTAAATTTGATTATTCAGGTCATTAAAACAAATGAAAAACACAATCGAGCATAGGGTAACAGGTTTCTCATCTCACTTTCATTTCTGTGAGATTTTCATTGTTCTCCACTTATTTATTTTATGTTGTATATGTGTGCATATATTTTATATATAATTAAATTATTATATTTATATTCATTTTATTAAATGATTTATTTTATTTTTATTACGTTCTTGTCATATTATTCGACTGATTACATTGTGGTAAGGGACTTTGTCTCAAATACATTTTCATTGTGACTAAATTTGTATTTTGAACCTAATAATCCTTTTGTGGTGTACCAACATCCCATTTGAGATAAATTTTCATTTGAAAATATATATGTATTAAATATCTTTAAACTCATATCATGGATATGTTTTTTTTATAAACCGTATACAATTTTACATACATTGTTTATTTGGAAAGTTATTATGGAAATATTGATTAATCTGTATACTCTACTCTATACATATATTTAAAATGAACATTGATATGGTATTGAATCAATGTATAATGAATTATTGGACATGCAATTGATGGTGGGGACCACTATACCCCTCGATGCATCGGTAGGTCTCGTGATACAAAACAGTTGGCGACAAACCCTTCGAGTTTGTTTCCAAAAATCAGACCTGCTTCTACCCACAGAACTAAACCATTTTTACAGTAGTACAGTTTCATGTGCCAGATACTTGACTTACAATTTATAAGAATTATATTTATTCATTATCAGTTATAATTATTATCCATGAGGTTTTCACTATGACAAAATCTATCGATGCAGTTTTATTCTCAGTTTATTAATGGCATTAGTTATTCATTTAGTCACTATTAAATATTGATTATGTCAAATTTACTAAGAATCTCTTATTATTGTACTCATGATTCCTCTATTTTTAACCCGTATTGAGCGTTTGAGATCACCCCTTTCATTGTCTACCTTCAACAGCTGATGAAGAGAAGATCTTTTATTGAGTTCCTGGGGATGTTGTTTTTAGTTTTTATTATCTATTGTATTTTGTAAACATTTCCACTGTAATTTGAGAAACATCTATGTAACTTGTTTCTTCAAGACTACTAAAATGATCGTTCTTTCTGTATTTTCATTCCTTCTAACCATGAAAATATCACAAGTAATGAACCAGCTCCATCCATGAGGGGTCGGGGTGTTACAAATACAAGAAAGCTAAAGGAAAAAATGAAATCAATCTCAGAATCAAATAAATAGGATGATTTCGTGCTTGAAAATCAAGATGATAATTTTTTATTTCAAGAGAGATTGTTCAAAAAGGAAAACTCTATGATTGCTAAATATTTCTTTGGAAGGTGTAGAATATTAATAAATATTTCTAATAAATTCATGAAATGGTTTCCTAAATAAATAAAACTAGTGGAGAACAAAACAATGTAGCGATGACATATAGTTTTAATAATCAAAATATAAAGAAGGAGTCTACTCAAACGAAGAAGTCCTATATTATAAATAAATAATTTTTAGTTATATGTCTAGATCAACTTGAATTGTATTAAAAGATGGATTAAAATATAAGAATGAAAGTTTATTGCATTATAATGTGAAGAATATTATTCTATATAAGATTAATGGTGGAAAAATGAAGAACTCCATGCTACCCTTAAATGATAAAGTTTGGAAATTCAAAGAAGGATCCAACATGATGAATATTCATGAATCTATGGAATAATTGAAAATAGTTTCTAGGTTGAGAGATAAATCTTCTTCCTATATCTCTAATTGAAATTCATTAAAAAACCACCTTATTCCCATGAATATTTTGTTATTATTTATTTTCTACAGGGAATTAAAGGAGGGGAATATATTCATAGGGATTACTGAAGATAGGAGTTCTGTGAAAATAGTATACAATGTTCATAAGGTATAAATCATGGTGTTCAATATTTAAATATCTAATAAAATTATTCTTTATGATCATTCTTGAAGAAAGTCAATCACGATGAAGTAGGTGGATGACGCTCATCCTTTTATGGGGAAAAAGTTGTACATATACCTGAGTTGACCTCAAACAGTATCATATGAATATATGATGTTCATGTATGGTATTTATTTGATATTTTCAAATCATAGAAGTTGTATCTTGTCATTAAAAGGCATGTTTTCCAACTTCTTTATGAATGAGAATTCTGAATCAGAAGGGTGAATACTAATAATTTGTTAACTAAAGTAATATAGTTTGATAAAGGGGATGGGAATTCTTTTAATTGAATTTTTTCAATCTATTTTTTGAGATGGATGCAGAAGATTAATTGAGTATCTTTTGAAAAAATTTTGAAAGAAGGCTTTACTGTTGGAATCCATTTAAAATATCATATCTTTGATATCTGAATTTATTACTCTTGTTTTATATACAAGGTTTTACCATTTATAAATACAATGGTTTAGTTGATGACTTGTTTCTTTAAGAAAAGTTATTCACTCCTCTCAAGAAAACCAATTAGGTTTTATCTAAAATGGAATCTATTATTAAATGAGGAGTGGAGATAAAAAGAAAAGTTGATTTTTTTTAGAATAAGTTGAGTTTATGAATTAATTCCAATTTTTTTCTTCATCTTTATTGTAAGGGGGAGAAGAAAACTATTAATTTGATAGTGAAAACTGTACAGAAAAAAAATCCAAATGGCGATATTGAAGAACCCAGTTTGATTAAATTAAAATTTGTGTTAAAATTTTTGGCATCAAAATTGTTTGATACAAAGTCAATGTGATCGTAATTTAATGTTGGTGTTATACGTTTGAATTATTATTGATAATTAATCATGACCTAGAAGGGATTATTTGGTTGGAATACTTATCTCTAATGAAGAATGATAAATGTGATGATTAAAGAGTAGTTCTAAATTCCCAAAACATGTACCTGATTATATCAAGTGAATGAACATTTATTACCATAGTTGAAGACCTTATGATGACAATTATCAATCATCAGTATATTGAGAAAATATAAAATTGAGAACGTGTCATATTTTTATGATCATGAATGATTAATAATTGGATGATTATTGAAAAGGAACAATGAAACATATTAGTTATTTTTTATGAAGAAATTTTGTGTATGGTTGGAATTAAATTTTAGTGTGAATTTGGATTTATATGAAATATTTGTTTTATACTGGATTAAATGAATAAAATGGTATATATAATAATATTAATAGGGGATATCGAAACTTATTATATGGGAATCCAACCCCTAGACATCCATTATGGGCGGGCTGAGGAATATAGTGTCTACTGAGATCACAGAGAGCGCATGTAGAGGTAGTTGAACAATGAATAATATTAGTAATGTTGTATAAAGGATGATTTTTTATGGTTGTAATTGAATCATAATCTGAATTTTTCTTTATATTAAATTTTTTTCATGTTATAAATGTAATAAAAATCATTTAGTAAAGGGAACTATCGACACTACTAAAATTGGTATTCTACCACTAGTGAGCCATTATGGGAGATCCGAGGAAGAGAGTTTCTAGTGTGATGACATGGAATGCATGAAGAGGGAGAGGAACAAAGAAAAATATTATTAATGTTGTATGATGAATTATTTTTTTTAGTTGGCATCGAATCTTTTTGTGAATTTGGTTTTATATGAAATATTTTTTTTCATGCTTTAAATTTAAAAAAAATGCATATTGAAAAGGGGACTACATAAACTTCTTAGGTGGATAGTGTTCTCATAGGGAGTGGATATAGTGGCAGAGATACCATAAACAATATTAGTTATGTAATATGATGAATGATTGTGTATGATTGGAATTTAATCTTAGTGTGTGTTTGGGTTTATATGAATTATTTTTTTTCATGGTTTTAATGTCAAAAAAGGGCCCATAGAAATAGGGAATGTTGACACCACATGCGTCAATCGACCACAATTTATCCATTATGGGCAGGCTGAGAAAGATAGTGTGTATGGTTTTTATAGGGTGCACATGTATAAGGAAAATTACCACTATGAACAATGGTATATAAATACATTAATAAGTAGAAATTATATGGATTGATTCACACACACCCATTCACAAATACTTCCATGAATTAATAACTAATACCCATTCGAGTTTTCTTACAATGAGGTATAAATATAGTGAGTCGGAAAGGGAATTCCACACACTTAAGATCATTATTTGAAATGGTATTTCCCATTTGATTGACACAATTTTAATATTGTGTGTTTGAATATTCATTCTTATGCACATGTTATTACTAAATATTTGATGATATTGTATAAAAAACATTGTGTATGTGCATACAAGTTGTTTGAATAATGAAACATAAATGTGGACAGTGTGGTATATTAAATGTGTGTGTGAAGATGGTGAGTAAGTTTATGAATACGTGATTATGTAATCACTTGAATAAGCATGAAGATAGTATGTGTTATTTATAAAAATAAGTGGATGTTTAATTGTTCAGGTATATGAAATAATCAAGCATGAATTTCTGAGGTATATTAAAGAGAGAATAATATTTTTTTGTATGTTCTATCATTTTGTTCTTTAACAAAAAAGTTCAAAAGAATATATATTGTTGTGCATTTGTTATTGCAAAAAGAATACTTAAAAATAGCGGGGATAATTATATGCATTAAATATATTCATGGGATGGTGAGAATTACATGAATGAAGAACACACTAACTTTTTATTTGTAATCATTGAGATTAGCTGAACAAATATTTTTCCCTAATTTAATGAAAAAGGCAATTTGTAGTTCATTGAGGTATCTTCATCTATTCATTTTGATATTGAAATTAGTTGAAGTGGAATTAATAACTTAAACTAATTAAAAATTGCATACATAACCAAATTTTATGCAGTGTTACTAATTATATTCAGTGCTAGTTGTAGATATTCAATTGAAGTAAGCAAGTGCAGAATCAGTTTATTTCAGTGTCTCAAAGAGGAGGATAGATTTTGTGTGGTAGTGAAATGTTAATGTTATTGTGATCATTCTCATTGTTTTAAGTGTTGTAATTTTATAACACTGGTTCTATTATAGTATAGAGAACAATGGTGTCATGCCATTATAATGTGCGAAATGGTTTATAACTTCCAACCTTGTTTTTAGGGTGATACCAAACCAACCCACTTATAATTTTTAATTGATTTTTCGTGGAGAATATATGTCTTAGATCATCTCGTACACAACTAGGATATAGTCACCTATCTCAGGGGTGAACCATATAAAAATACTGAATGTTTTGATACGTTTATTTTTTGTTTGGCATGTAGTATAAATTTACTTGTAAAAATGGATGATCCATTAACTCTAATAAGTGAATAGGTTTGAATTAAAAGGGGGTAAGAGAGAAGAAAAAAATATTGGAAAAATTTGTGTACACTGAATCACCCCCCCCTCAGTTTACCTGCATTATCCACATAACATTTCAATGATAAAAATCATGAGTAGGTAAGAAACTCTAGTATTTACTAAGGTTTTTTGAAGAATGTCACCAATGTGAAAACAAATATGAACACAATAATTGGACCTATAGAAAATTTGAACTCGGCTTTGTTGGTTTCTTGAAAATCAGTATAGGTCATCCAATTATTTCTAGTTTTTTGTGTGTCTTAAATTTTCACTTATGTACAAACAAGATTAAAGACAATATACTTTTATCATACCTTTCTTGAGAAGACTATAAAATTTTCATGTTTTATAAAACATCCTCATCTCCCTTCAACAATATCGCAACAATGTGCAACACTAATAGATCAACATTTCACTTTTTGTACTCCTCATATAACTGATCTAAAAATTCGTCTTTCTACTCTGTATCATATTTATCCTATGTAAACTAAGAAACCATCAATCTTCCTTTTGCACCTTCTAAACTCACAGCTTCCTCGTCCGTTGTTTGTGATTGTTGCAGGTTATCATATTCACACAACTACTCATTATTCATTTTCGTATCTTCCATTGTTTCAAAATTTTGAAGGCCTACTAATTCGGATTCTCACTCATAAATCGCTGAATAACTCTGATTTAGTTCATAGATTGGAGAATCCTATAAGATTTACATTTTTCCATTTGAGACGGCCAATAGAAAAAACCCACAATTGTCCATGTAAGGGTGTTTGGATGGTGAATGTTGGGGGACATGCGGTTTGGTGAGGAGGATGAGATTTTGACATCCCTGACTTCTTCCCAATGGAGGGAATGGCCCCCTGAATGTCCAATATGTGTAACTAAAAATATGACTTGAAATCTGTATTTTATTATGATACCATCCATTTCCTTATATTTCAATAAGGTTTCAGACAAGAAAAACAAATCAAGGGAACTTTTAGTGCAGCGGCACTAAAGCATCTGAACTGATCATGGGTTTTAAAGCAGAAGACAATTCTATCATTTACCTCTAAGATCTCATGAATGGATCCACCATATGTTACTCTCCATATTTTTGGGAATTACACACAAACTAATGAATCCTCTACATATCATTTAGACCCACTATTTAACTCTATTCTTAAATCTCTTCCATTGTCCATTATGGATTTCTTCTTCCACATCCTATTTTTTAAGGTCTAGTCACTGAGGGGGAAATGGAATCCTCATTTAAAGACATTAGGGGAGAGGTATCCATAATGGGTAGACGTAGGGGTTTTCCAAGGTTTTTGAGTATATTTTTTCTAGATTATGGTGGTGTTAATTTTTATCAATAGGTTTCGATAATGTATGAATAAGAGTGGTCAACATCACCCAAGACGGGTAGGTATCCCCACTATGATGAGACCCCAGAAGTGCTATGACACTATTCTTGAATATATGTTCTATATAAGAATGATATTATTTTAGGTACATAAATGATCATGGCTATAATGGCAGGAGACTCATAATAATTTGAGGAACCTTCTCTTGGTGTACACATTTGGTAATATCTGGTGTGGGGTATTATGAGAATGACACCTTCTGTTAGGAAATACATATTTATATGTGTCATCGGATATTCCTATATATGGATTTCTGTATTGATCCTTATAATTTTAGATTATTATTAATGTATATTATAGGTCATGTGTTGTGATGTATTTATGAAAATTGTGATGAAATATGTTCGCTACATGGTAGCATTCATTGAGTGTGTCACGAGTAGTATAACATTAATGGATAATGTGAAGAATAATTTATCCCTTATGTTATTAAAAATAATTTTATATCCTATGCCCTTTTATGTAAATTATATAGCCTAAATAGATCCATATAAATGGTTCTCTAAAGGCATATTCAATTTCTGGGATGTCAATGAATGAGACATCAAGCACAATGGTTGATGCTACCGACATACAACTTGTTTGATTAGAGATATCATGATTACGGGGTTATATTTACACAAAAATGTTTCGTATAAGGTGTTATGTCATTGTGGTATTAACTTCTATCTATATGGGTGCCATGGAATGTTTTTAGATGCTAAACATGGACTTCATGCATCTTCTCCCAATGTCGCGGAGAAAGTGTCCTAGATTGTAGAGACCCGAAGCTTAACGTACATGGACATTACATTGCATTTGCGGAATACATAGTACATAACAAAAAACACACACACAAGGATCATAATAGTTTAGTGTCTTTGGAAACTCGGAATATAATATTCTAATCATGGTGAAAGATCTTCAAAATCTCCCATAAAGATCTTCCTGCTTTTTACCTAAAACCTTTATTTATATCATGGGGAAAAGAAAACATAAAAGGGTGAGCTCAAATGCTCAGTAAGGTTAAACAAAAGAAATATCAATCACATCATATACATAAGCACATAACTTTTGGAAATCATAACCTGCAAAAGAGATCATAATTTCATAACATGGGGTAAATCATGGCAGTGAAATGTAGTCACAATAATCATAACATAAAACATGAAACTTTGTGGCATTCACACATAATCATAGAGAACCATTTCTTGTTAGTCAAGACTCATTGCCAAGACCATCTTAGTTGACAAAGTCCCTTTCTGAATCGAGTAACCCTCATTTCAGTCCTGTTTCACTGAACCGGTATAACCTACCGTTCCAGCCCTGTCTATCTCATGAGATATAAAATCTTTACCCAATGCATTGGAGGGAGATATAGGTCCCACCCATCTTATAATGAATCCTTTCTTATGTGTGCCACATAATCATAAACCATACATCATAGCGTAACCCATGTAACAAAAATGGGATTCTTAAACAACATGACATCCTAAAACAATTCATATAAGATAAAGGAATTCATAAAAATATTTCCATCACAACATAATCAAATCCGTGTAATAATAGGGATAAAAATAGAACCCTTTTATTATCTGAGATGGAAAATAATTTTGATAAAATACTTGAACTTCATTCTTGAGGAAAATATCCTTTCTACTTCAAAAACACTTTTCCTTTCTTAACATGTCATACAATTTTAAACTAAAAGAGGTTGATTAAAAATAAACTTGAATACTTGTAACGGAAGCTTCTTGGAAATAATGTTTTAGAAATCCATTCATGTCGTATAAGTTAAAAAAAACATTCTTCGTACTTTTGTCGGAAAAGTCAAAAAGTACCTCGTACGAAAAAACGACAAAGGATTCCTTTCATATTCTTTACTAATAACTCACCTAAGGGTTAAATTGGATTTAAACTATTTTAAGTGGATGGAAACAATATTACATATTGATGGAACATGGATGTGGATGATAAAATACACCCCAATAAATACTTACGAATAAACAATCTCGGATAAAAATGAGATTGTGATATTTCCATTACCTTAGGTCCGATTTGCTTTGTACGTGTCCAAGGCTCTTGTATAATGGTTTAAATAATGTTATTGACTTATTCCAGAATCATAAATATAGATATGATATCATATATGGTCATATTCTTAGCTTCTTGTTAGTAATATTTCATTGTTACTTGTTACTCGGGTCTTTATTGCCTTTTGTTCTTATGCGTGTTTTGCCGAATAAATTCTTATTATTATTTTAAGGTTATAGATACCTTATATCCATAATGGTATTAGTGTAACATATATCATATTTATTCATTAAATTCATTTATATAATTACTATGTAATGATGATCATGTAGAACGAGTCGCATCACATCGTGGAGACGGTATTCCGTACGCACGCACGAGTGATGATATCGTTCCTATGATCATGGAATTGTATTGGAGTACATATATATTATTTTAGTATCAATATTACTTTATAATAATCATAAATAGTTACTCATTACACCATTATACCCATCCTTGTAAGATGGTGGTGGAAAATAGATTACACCACGGCGTGGAGACGGTATTCCGTACGTACGCACACGCGGTGATTTCATTTTTCCGTAGGATGGATTGAAGGTGAAATAGGGTTGTTTCATATTTATAATAACATATCAGTATGTCTGTAATACTGATGTTATTACTTTATCATGAAACAACTAAAGAAGAAGAAGTTTAAGAAGAAAGAAATTGAAAATATCGGTAAAGGATATTACCTCTTCTTTGGAACGCCTCTTTGAATCCTCCACTTAGGGAACTAAGATTGGTCTTTGAATAAGACCAGGACCTCTAGGATTATTCTAGGGATTTGGAGAGGAGAATATGGAAGGGGTTGGATGAGCTTGAGTGCTCAAATTTGTGTGAGGAGGAGGGGGAGGAGGTGTCCTTTTATAAGGGAGGAGAGAGGCACCTTAGGAATACCTCAAAATATTATTTTATATTAATGTAAAAATCGGTTTATAATGGTTCCAAAGGGTCTTATTTCGAAGATAAAGTGGGTATGGGTCGAAATCCTATCAACCAATAGGATTTAGACAAGTTTAGGGTATTATTTTAACCTTATCAATTAGATTTAACTCTAAGTTAAATAATTTAACTTTTACCGTGTCTTTTTGTTTTCTTTCACTATATGGTTAATACACTTACTATAACATGCCAAACGAACCCCAAATTGTTTATTGTTAATATATATATCTTTATCTAAGTCATTTGTCCGAACCTTAGATTTTTAGGAATAAAATAACAATTAATAATATAATATTTGATTTAAAAACTATTTTGTGTCAATTTTGACACTATTTGATATATGATTTTTTTGAAAGTCATAACATATTTATATGTAAGAAAAAAGTTGATTAAATCAACACTAATATATCATAGTAACCTATAAAATTAGTGTAAGTCATAAAAAGTCTCAAATTACATTTATTTTGGCATTTATAACATCAATTCTGTCAATATTTCATTAATAAGACAATTACTGCATCATCTTTCTGTCATAATAAATGATAATTATTTAATCCATAAAAATTCTAAATAAATTTCTATGATGTAGATAATTGTATTATCTTCCTGGATACTATTTAAGTTCGATGTTTCATGAAGTTTATAACTAGATTAAAATTATTATACTTATAAGATTTAAGAAGGTGACATGTTGTCACATTCTTTTGTTTTAATAATAATTAAATTATTTTCATTGAAAAAATTTAATTAAATTAATCTAATCCGACCCTTAGGTGATATGGGTCGTTTTTTAGTCATCCAATAGAATTCTGACATTTTTTTAGGGTAATTTTAAAATATTATATTTACCCTTAATTACCCGATTTACCTTTAACTATGGTAAACAAAATTTACCGTAGTTACTATTCATAATTCCCAAAAATAAAAAATATCCCATTAAAATAATTTGGACCCAATGATTCCAAATATGGAATCCATTTTTTAAAATTCAAAACACAGAAGTTGCATAAATTAAATTAAAATTAATCCCGTTGTCGAATAAAAACGGGTTTTTGTTTAAAACATTGCAAAAAATTGAATTGATTTAACTTACGAATTAAAGGTAAAATCAATGATAATGACATACATTATATTAAATGGTAAAAATATATTCTATTTATACTTTAAAACCATTCAATATTATAATTTAACCACATAAGATATTACGATGAAAAAAGTTGTTTTTAATTAAAATATAGCATGTTTTTACTATTCATTAAAATGTGAAAGTTACCAGAATAATATGAAAATTTTATCCAAAGTAAATTTTTATTTCTTGATTCCAAATAAGAATTTTATTTTGTCAAATTGAACTTATAAACATGTCAAAACCAGATTTAAAGTGGGTGCGCCATCCAAAGGCGGCAAAACTGCATTTTTTTAAAAATACTTATTTTACCCGAAAAATTTATTTTGTTCTTATACCATCTTCTAGAAATGTATAAGATGAATAATAATGTTATAAAATTCAAAATTTAGTTAATAATATTCATAACGGCTAGTTCATGACAATATTATAATAATATAACATTGTTTATGAAAACCTGGTATTGCGTACAACACACGCTATCGAGGAAGGTCGCGATTGCGTGTAATGCAAGCCAAGTCAGGGTTGCGTGTTTTGAAAGAATCCTTCGTTGTTTCGTATAACAGAATCCAACCATATTTCATTT
The DNA here is from genome assembly GCA_963277665.1 of Viscum album. Lineage (NCBI taxonomy): Eukaryota > Viridiplantae > Streptophyta > Magnoliopsida > Santalales > Viscaceae > Viscum > Viscum album. The sequence continues at coordinate 1,584,138,282 of OY728151.1, read as the reverse complement.
ATACATTTAATATATATATATATATATATACTCAATGTTGCGTAGAATAACTATTATCAAAATTGTGTGTAACACGGTCCAAGAATAGTGTTGCGTATACTGCAAGCTAATACGGTGTTGCGTATAGCGCAAGGTAATATTTGTGTAGAATACAACAAAAAACATTAATGAAATTAAAATAATATTTTTCATAAAATCTCGGGGTGTTACATTCTACCCCCCTTAAAATGAATTTCGCCCTCGAAATTCGTCGGGGTTATAAATGGTTTACTATTTGAAAGTTTCTTTGATAGAAACCCACATCGTAAAAAGGAATACCAAAACTTATCTTTAAAAACAAAAGTATGAAACGTAACGGTTACCCAAATTAACTAATCATTGGGTTTCCACATAGGTGAAAATATGGATATGGAAGAGAAATCTAACCATCATGTTCTGATGGAGAGTGGTAGAGAACATGGCTATGGAAAAGCTAGCAATCACAAAGCCATAAATTTGTGATGGTCTAGGGTACCATCTGATTCATCAGATATAAGGGCACTAGGACAACATTTTTGGTTTTCAAGATCATTTCCCTAAAGTTGAAAATTTGAATTAGAATAAATACTTACTTTATTTTGGTACAAACTCACTGTTGTTCGTGCCTTGAACAATTTCCACTTCATCTCTTAAATAAATGAAGTTGAATTTGTTATTTGTGAAGTGTTAGCAGATCATGTGATAGAATGACGCGTCATTACATCTGTCTCAAACAAAATGTTAGCAAAAATTATATACATAAGTCGATCTATAGTGAGATTAATCATATATTGTTCCTAAAATGGACTTATACTTCATATATCATACTGCTTAATATAATAAAACTAGTTTATACTAAACAGGGACTTCCTGTAGGATAGTGGTAGGCGATAAAGGCCAGTCGCACTTCGGTTGTGGGTTCGATTCCTACAGCCTTGTCCGATGCGAGGGGCTGTCGCCCGTCCTGCAGGTTGTCCTTTTTCTAAAACTAGATTACTATAACATCCCATCAATAATATCTAATAAAAAAAACTTCTATCCTTAAACAATACTCACTTATGTCCAACATAATCCATTTCAATCTTTAGGATTATCCATAATACTGCAGTCCACTCTCATAACATAGTGAAAACTATTACCAGAGAATTAATACCATCGTTGATCCCCATATATCATAAGATATGTTTTGTTGGTCACATTCCAAACATTCAAAGTCCTTAATCATGTATTCTCTTGAATACCTTAGTGAAAACATGAATGCAGTTTAAAGATAACACTTTCCACATACCAAAATCCTCAAAATTCTATATACTCAAACCATGATATCACTTAGTCCTTATATCAATCATGAGCTCATGAATACTATTAAACATTTCATTTTCTCGTTTTCCCTTCATTATGCGCATATCATCTTATTTCCAAAAAATATCTCAATCACTTTGAATACCACATCAATAAATATTGCAATACTCAATGATACAACAATATTTTGGAATCCCATTACATAAACACTTAATCATTCCACCACATCGTTGTCATATTCAACATTGCCAATAGTGATCGCAAGTGACTTCCCTTTGTCCTTTGCCTTCAGTGGTTGCTCATGTTGATCATAACTAACCCTTGGATTAGGGCATTTATTAGCATAATGCCCCATTTCCTTGCACTTGAAGCATTGAAGTGTTGGTGGTGCGTTCTCTGCAGTGTTTGCTTTATTCACATCATTAGAAACCCTTTTTCTATTACTTCAACACTCAGCTGCTCGATGACCTTCTTTTCCACACTTAAAACATTTTCTAGTCCCTTTAAGACAATCTCCAACATGCTTCTTTCCACACTTTGTGCATAAGGAAACATTCATCTTCTTTTCACCATTATTCTGAGATTTCTCCTTGAACTCCATCTTTCGTTTCTTGTCAAAACCATGAGATGGATATGTAACACCAACTTCCATTTCTACCTTGATAGCACAACACACAATTTCTTCATAGCTACTGAAGTCTCTTATAGCTAATGCCCTTCGAAGACTTGGTTTTAAGCCACCGAAAAATCGATCAACATTACTTTCAGGTTGGATGATAATGCCAGATGCATACCTTGCAAGTCTTGTAAAATTCGCTTCGTATATACCAACAGATTCATCATCCTTTTGCTTTAGTTCAAGAAACTCCTTCTCCACCTTTTTTCGAAGAATACGGGGGAAGTACTTACTGAAAAATAAGTTCTTGAACTCATCCCATTCCATGGACTCAATTTCATCCATTTGCCTCGTATTCTTAATAAGATTCCACCATTGATCAGCATCACCTTCCAAACGATACACTGCTAAGATGACTTTATCATGTTCAGAACATTGAAGAACTAAAAATATCTTTTCAGTGGTACTGATCCATTGTTCAGCAACAAGTGGATCAGAAGACCCACTGAAAGAAGGTGGACGTTGCCTCATGAAGGACTCAATAGAATATTGTTCCCTTCTCTGCTCATTTGGAAGTCCAGAATGATTCATAGCTTCTGTAATTATAGCAATAAGATTTTGCACTCCATCTCCCATAACATTTGTTTGTTCAAGAGGAAAATCATTGCATTGTCCATTGCATTGATCAACACGGTTCCTTCGGGTTCCATCCATCGTCTAAAACCCAAAAAGAATAGTGTGAGAGGCAAAAATCATGCTAGGGAAAACAACATAATAAAGGGGGAGTACCTTCAATATCTAACATCATAGGTTTAATTCTATGATCGTTAGCATAATTCTAGTACTATAACCTATACGTATACTTAACCTTAGGGACATCCCTAGACATACCTTAGAAATATCTCTAGGGATCTCACTAAAGTTCTCGCATCCTAGTTTCCAAAGGTTGACTAAACCTTTCCTCTGATACCAACTGTAGATACCTGAAGCTTAACGTACATGGACATTACATTACATTTGCGGAATACTTAGTACCTAACAAAACACACACACACAAGGATCGTAATAGTTTAGTGTCTTTGGAAACTCGGAATATAATCTTCTAATCGTGGTGAAAGATCTTCAAAATCTCCCATAAAGATCATCCTTTTTTTTACCTAAAACCTTTCTTTATATCCTGGGGAAAAGAAAACATAAAAGGGTGATCTCAAATGCTCAGTAAGGGTAAACAAAAGAAATATCAATCACATCATATACATAAGCACATAACTTTTGGAAATCTTAACCTGCAAAAGAGATCATAATTTCATAACATGGGGTAAATCATGGAAGTGAAATGTAATCACAATAATCATAACTTAAAACATGAAACTTTGTGGCATTCACACATAATCATAGAGAATCATTTCTTGTTAGTCAAGACTCATTTCCAAGACCATCTTAGTTGACAAAGTCCCTTTCTGAATCGAGTAACCCTCGTTTCAGTCCTGTTTCACTGAACCTGTATAACCTACCGTTCCAGCCCTGTCTATCTCATGAGATATAAAATCTTTACCCAATGCATTGGAGGGAGATATAGGTCCCACCCATTTATAATGAATCCTTTCTTATCTGTGCCACATAATCATAAACCATACATCATAGCGTAACCCATGTAACAAAAATGGGATTCTTAAACAACATGACATCATAAAACAATTCATATAAGATAAAGGAATTCATAAAAATATTTCCATCACAACATAATCAAATCCATGTAATAATAGGGATAAAAACAGAACCCTTTTATTATCTTAGATGGAAAATAATTTTGATAAAATACTTGAACTTCATTCTTGAGGAAAATATCCTTTCTACTTCAAAAACACTTTTCCTTTCTTAACATGTCATACAATTTTAAACTAAAAGAGGTTGATTACAAATAAACTTGAATACTTGTAAAGGAAGCTTCTTGGAAATAATTTTTTAGAAATCCATTCATGCCGTATAAGTTAAAAAAAACATTCTTCGTACTTTTGTCGGAAAAGTCAAAAAGTATCTCGTACGAAAAAACGACAAAAGATTCCTTTCATATTCTTTACTAAAAACTCACCGAAGGGTAATATTGGATTTAAACTAGTGTAAGTGGATGGAAACAATATTAAATATTTATGGAACATGGATTCGGATGATAAAATACACCCCAATAAATACTTACGAATAAACAATCTCAAATAAAAATGAGATTGTGATATTTTCCTTACCTTAGGTCTGATTTGCTTTGTACGTGTCCGAAGCTCCTGTATAATGGTTTAAATAATGTTATTGAATTATTCCAGAATAATAAATATTGATATAATATCATATATGGTCATGTTCTTAGCTTCTTGTTAGTAATATTTCATTGTTACTTGTTACTCGGGTCTTTACTGCCTTTTGTTCTTATGCATGTTTTGCCGAATAAATTCTTATTCTTCTTTTAAGGTTATAGATACCTTATATCCAGAATGGTATTAGTGTAAAATATATCATATTTATTCATTCAATTCATTTATATAATTATTATGTAATGATGATCATGTAGAACGAGTCGCATCACATCGTGGAGACGGTATTCCGTATGTACGCACGAGTGATGATATCGTTCCTATGATCGTGGAATTGTATTGGAGTACATATATATTATTTCAGTATCAATATTACTTTATAATAATCATAAATAGTTACTCATTACACCATTATACTCATCCTTGTAAGGTGGTGGTGGAAAATAGATTACACCACGGCGTGGAGACGGTATTCCGTACGTACGCACGCGCGGTGACTTCATTTTTCCGTAGGATGGATAGAAGGTGAATTAGGGTTATTTCATATTTATAATAACATATCATTATGTATGTAATACTTATGTTATTACTTTATCATGAAACAACTAAAGAAGAAGAAGTTGAAGAATAAAGAAATTGAAAAGATCGGTAACAGATATTACCTCTTCTTTGGAACGCCTCTTTGAATCCTCCACTTAGGGAACTAAGATTGGTCTTTGAAGAAGACCAGGACCTCTAGGATTATTATAGGGAAGCGGATAGGTGAAAATGGCAGGGGTTGGCCGAGCTTGAGTGCTCAAATTAGTGTGAGGAGGAGGGGGAGGAGGTGTCCTTTTATAAGGGAGGAGAGGGGCACCTTAGGAATACCTCAAAATATTATTTTATATTAATGTCAAAATCGGTTTATAATGGTTCTAAAGGGTCTTATTTCGAATCTAAAGTGGGGATGGGTCGAAATACTCTCAACCAATAGGATTTAGACATGTTTAGGGTATTATTTTAACCTTATCAATTAGATTTAACTCTAAGTTAAATAATTTAACTTTTACTGTGTCTTTTTTTTCTTTCACTATATGGTTAATACACTTACTATAACATGCCAAACGAACCCCAAATTGTTTATTATTAATATATATATCCTTATCTAAGTCATTTGGCCGAACCTTATATTTTTAGGAATAAAATAACAATTAATAATATAATATTTGATTTAAAAACTATTTTGTGTCAATTTTGACCGTATTTGATATATGATTTTTGTAAAAGTCATAACAGAATTATATGTTAGAACAAAGTTGATTAAATCATCACTAATATATCATAGTAACCTAGAAAATTAGTTTAAGTCATAAAAAGTCTCAAATTACATTTATTTGGTCATTTATAACATCAATTCTGTCAATATTTCATTAATAAGACAATTACTGCATCATCTTTCTGTCATAATAAATGATAATTATTTAATCCATAAAATTATAAATAAATTCCTATGATGTAGATAATTGTATAAGATTTCTGGATACTATCCATGTTTGAAGTTTCATGAAGTTTATCACTAGATTAAAATTATTATACTTATAAGATTTAAGAAAGTGACATGTTGTCACATTCTTTGGTTTTAATAATAATTAAATTATTTTCATTGACAAAATTTAATTAAATTAATATAATCCTACCCTTAGGTGATATGTGTCGTTTTTTAGTCATCCAATAGATTTTTGACATTTGTTAGGGTAATTTTAAAATATTATATTTACCCTTAATTACCCGATTTACCTTTAACTATGATATATAAAATTTACCGTAGTTACTATTCATAATTCCCAAAAATAAAAATCATCCTATTAACATAATTTGGACCCACTGATTCCGAATATGGAATATTTTTTTTAAAATTCAAAACACAGAAGTTGCAGAAATTAAATTAAAATTAATCTCGTTGTCGAATAAAAACGGGTTTTTGTTTAAAACATTACAAAAGATTGAATTGATTTAACTTACGAATTCAAGGTAAAATCTATGCTAATGACATAAATTATATTAAATGGTAAAAATATATTCTATTTATACTTTAAAACCATTCAATATTATAATTTAACCACATAAGATATTACGATGAAAAAAGTTGTTTTTAATTAAAATATAGCGTGTTTTTACTATTCATTAAAATGTGAATGTTACCAGAATAATATGAAAATTTTATCAAAAGTAAATTTTTATTTCTTTATTCCAAAGAAGAATTTTATTTTGTCAAATTGAACTTATAAACATGTCAAAAACCAGATTTAAAGTGGGTGCGCCATCCAAAGGCGGCAAAACTGCATTTTTTGAAAAATACTTATTTTACCCGAAAAATTTATTTTGTTCTTATACCATGTTCTAGAAATGTGTATGATGAATAATAATGTTATAAAATTCAAAATTTAGTTATTACTATTCATAACGGCTAGTTCATGACAATATTATAATAATATAACATTGTTTATTAAAACCCGGTATTGCGTACAACACACGCTATCGAGGAAGGTCGTGATTGCGTGTAATGCAAGCCAAGTCAGGGTTGCGTGTTGTGAAAGAATCGTTCGTTGTTTCGTATAACAGAATCCAACCATATTTCATTTATACATTTAATATATATATATATATATACACTCAATGTTGCGTAGAATAACTATTATCAAAATTGTGTGTAACACGGTCCAAGAATAGTGTTGCGTATACTGCAAGCTAATACGGTGTTATGTATAGCGCAAGGTAATATTTGTGTAGAATACAACAAAATCCATTAATGAAATTAAAATAATATTTTTCATAAAATCTCGGGGTGTTACATAGATGGTCACACACTAAGTGTATCCAGAATCTTAGTTAAATAATATATTATTATTTAATAGTTTTATTGAATACTATTCTCGTATTGTGTTTAATAATTATTCATGTATTCTTGATCTCATTTAAATATTTATTTTCTGCTTATTAAATATAATATTTATTTATTTATTAGAAACTAATTTTGTGATTTTTATTTAATAAATAAAACTTTCTTAATTCAAGGCCTAATAAATATTATAGAGCAATGAAAAACCGAGTTTTTATGTCTAGGGAGATATAATAATATTGAATATTATTTGATCAATTTATATTTAATTTAATTCTCAATGTTAAGAACTTGTTGATAAATAGTAATAATATTATTATTTTTTGACACGGGGTTCCACAATGAATTAGATAAATAATAATAGGCACTTGTGAAATTATTTATTTCTAACCCTTGAAATATATAAACCAAATTATATTATTTTCATAAGGGACGATTAATTTGTTTGTGTTGTGAACAACAAATTTAGAGAATCCTCTCATTCACTATAGAGGACTATTCTCCAATAACGCTCTTAAGAATAGAGAGAGATCTTCTTCCACTGAATCCTTTCATGTCAATAGAGATCAAGGAGAATGCATTGGAAGTAGTTTTTGTGGTGATCAAAGGTGGATGATGAAAGTGATAGGATCTTATGTGGTAGCACCTAAATATTACTTCTCTAATATCTATTGATTCGTGGAACATCCATGGATCATAGATATAGGGAATTTGTACTTGATTCCTACAACACAACAATAGTGCAACATAGTTCAGTTTCTCTATCCATCAATGAATAATGATTTCCATCAAAATTAATTATTTAATTAAATTAATTAATTATAAGTAACATGTGATAATCCTTATTTCTGGTTCCATCGTGATTTCTATTATCAATCTTCTTTGATTAAATTCTGTGGAACACAACATTTATCATCATGTAGACCTCAGATTGATCATAGATCACGAGAAAAAGAAATGTTGGGTACACCCCATCACACAATTCCGCTTCCCCTAGAACCTACATATGGTATCAGAGTAGTCACATAATTATCTATAATTGTTTGAAGACCATTGATTTTTTACGCTTTTTTATTTCATTTTCAATTCATGTTGAATAGTTATTTTAATATGAATTGTGAGATTTGTTTCTTTCCCCTTTATTTCTCATAGATCTAATCAATAGGATTAATTTTATTAATGAAATTGATTCAAAGAACTCACCAGGTGGTAGCAAGGATTCTAGCCAGATAACACATTCGTACATGTCATATTATTGTCTACAATACATCAAGAATAAATTCATGTTGTGTATATTGATGACACATGGTGCATTTATAATGTACACCGTGTGTTGAGTAGGCCATCCCAGTGCATGGTCAGCCAGAGTACACATCATGTGTCCCATATTCACATGGGGTAGTCCTTTTAAGTCACATATGGGCTGTGTATTTCATACATGGCCTACCTGACGGGTTACTGTGTAGCCCATTGTATACGCCATGTACTCTATTCTTTGTGTCACGATTTACACAACGAGTCCCTAGGAGTTTCCCTTGTTAGATAGTGAGACATGTACACACCATGCAGCTCCCCTACACATTCTCAGTACTTATTTCAAATTATGAAGATTTAAAATTTATTTATTATATTATATTTACCTCACTGATATGTTCTTGTGTATTGTAATTAAGTTGATAGGACACCCCATGTGATTGGTTTTTAATATATATATATATATATATGTAAATATATAATTAATACCTACGTAATGTTCATATCTACATATCACGAATGATTCATATTAGAGTTCATACTCTATGTGCAATGGAGTATAACACGTGACAGAAAACTCATGTAATTCATGTAATAAATATGGGGAATTATGCATCATGAAAGTGTGTGAAAATTCATGTATTCCACATGTCACACGAGTAAGTAGTATATGGGAATACTACTTTTTGGGTAGAATTAGACTTGTATTCACCATACTGCCTTCATGGTATATTTATGTATGCATTTAAATTTAAATGAATTTATTTATTTTGATTAAAATTAAGATTGATGAGAATTTAAATTAAATTAATATTATAATTGATAAAAAATAATTGATTAATTAATGAAGATAAATAATTAATTATAGCCTTATTTATTTTAAATAAGAACGTTTAAGAATTTAATGCTAATTTTATGAAATGAATAATTCATTTCATGCATGTTGATGATCATGAGAATTGAACAAACCGTTGTATATGATTATATTTATTTAATTTATTATTAAATTAAATTGTTGGAATGTGTCTCTTATCTCCTCTTGTTATGTAAGGGTCTTCATGTCCATAATCATTTTAATGTAAAACCCATTTTCCCTTTACCTTCATATGAGTAAAATCATATGTAAAGGATGGAGCTCCCAAGCTAGTGTTGGTGGTTTATGTTTGGATTTGAGGAAAAAATAATCCAAAATAGATACATCAATGGATAGTTGGAAATATATAACACAAAGCATGATTAGTTCAAGGAATTTTCCCCAAATTCAATGGTTATTCTGTCAACTTCTAGATAAAATAACCATTAGTAAATATCATTATTATATCACTTTATTATTTTACTTCTATTAAGTTTAATAGTTATTTCATTATGGATGTTTTTTAATGATCAAATAATTAATAAATTAAATAGCATGAAGATAGAAAAAAATATATTGTCTTATGTATGACAACCCTGCTTTCTATTACAACTTAAACATGCTTTATTATATATAACTTCACTTAATACAACAAAGAAGATCGAGAGGTTTAGTGTCTTTGGGGCTTAGGATAATTACATAAAAACTTTAAACTTGAAATAAAACATCTTTATTGAAAACTTCCTTTACATGACCACTACATTCCTTCATACTTAGCATTACATGGGATAACCTGAGGACATGCATAAGAAAAGGGTGAGCTATAAATCCCAGTAAGGGATTACACAATGAATAACATGAGGAGTTCAATACATGTTAGGCAATAGTAATATCAATAGAGAATAAGTGTAACATGAACATAAAGGCATGATAATGCATGATAATCATAACATCGAAATGTGGCAATAACACATAACATTGAATTAGCATGAGCCAAGGCCCATTGCACATGGAGCATGAGTAAACCCTCATTGCACTTGAAGCATGATTAAACCCTCATTGCACTTGAATTAGAATGATTTAGCACTCATTGCACATGACGTATCATGATACTATACTTTACCCAATGCATTGGAGCATTATAAGGGCAAACCCTTCTTAAACATTTCATTTCATGCATAAGTGTGCCACATGGATCATAAAACATGGATTCATAAATCATAATCATTTATTCCACAATAAAGGAATGTGGAATTCATACATGAAACTTTATAATCAATAAGTAAATGTGCATAATGGTGAATACCCTTGATGGAGAAATGGGAATGGTATTCACTACACAATGATATTGGCTTAGAAAATCGGTGTGATTTCGGCAGCGTAACGATTTGACATAAGAATTCATAAAAATGTTTGATGAGAGAGAAAGGGGTTCCCCATCATATTTACATGTAATGGATAGTAAGGAGTTCATATAGATACATGTCCCAACAATTGAAAAGGAATATAGATTCATGAAACAAAAGTATTTCTTGAATATAAATGAGGAGAAAAAAGTTCCTTTCGGAATTTTGGCATAGTAACGGGTGTACATGGGAGGAATTTAATGAGAGAGAAAGGGGTATCCCATCATTCAAACAATAATAGGGCAGTTTGGGGGAGGTGAAAAACCATACCCCAACATTCATAATTGAAATTAAAAGGGCAATACAACTTAAAGAAAAGTGACAAAAATGAGAAAGGAAGAAAAAACCCTTACTTGGAAGTGTGCTTCCAAAGGCTAGAGAGAGGCTTGTGAGAGGCTTCTTAGGAGCTTGGGGAACCTTGAGAGGATTAAAGAGAGAGTAGGGCAGAGGTTGGAGGAAATCCAAGGGCTTTGAGTGAGGATGAAGTGGGAGCTTGGGTGGGTTTATATAGGAAAGGTGAAGGAATTCTTTATTATTTAGGTTTGGGACCCCTTATATTAAAATAATCCAAACCACAAACCATACCATGGTATTTGCCCATGGTTTCTAGAAAAGGAAAGAGGAAAAAAATATTTTACAAGGCCAAGGTCCGAAATTATTAAAAAATTAGGGTTGCTTATCTGGAGGTGAGTCACACTCCCATGGAAATTAATTTAAAAAGGCAAAGTGTTGAATAAGTCTTGAGGGATCCATTAATGCTTTGTAAAGTAAGTCAAACAAACCCAAAACCTCATTATTTTAATGATAAAGCACATATTGACCGAACATAATGATTATGGTATTTTATTACATCACCATTGGGTCATTATGATGTCATAAAACCCATTATATATTTAAATGGTATTTAATTTTTACCCAAAAATTTGACTGTCTCAGAAAATTATGAAAAATTCACCATTGGATAATTTCGACGTCCTGATTCCAAAAATAATATTTATTTTATCTAAATAATTTTCTAACTATGTGAATTTTCACTTTTAAAATAAAAACCGACATTTATAAAAAAAATCACGGGTTTTGACAGAAATGGCTTTCAATCCTTAATAAAAATTTTAATTGCATTCATAAAATTATAAGATCATTTATAATTAATAAAAATTAATTTAATATTAATAATAATATTTTATTAAAATATTATTTAATTAAAAAATCCTTTAATTTAATAAAATATATTTCTTAATTAAATAATAACTAAAAACACAATTTGTACTTTAAAAACTAATTACAATGTATCAAAAATGACTAGAAATTATATTCATTATTATATAAAAAATAATGTACATGAAAATGGTGCTACTTATTTGTTACATAACCCCTTAAAATGGTCGCATAAGACCTAAGGGTAAGGTGTGTGATGGTGACAGACTCTTGGGGCGGCTCAGATAACATCGCTCGAGTGGTAATCTCTATCAACATCCACTTTTCCCGTAGACGGTCCCATTCAAGCTTGACATAATGAATCTCAGCTTGGGCTTGGTCAAGGGTGAAGCCCAAAGATGCCACCTCTTTTCCGAGCTCCGACAAATGGGCTTCGTAAGGGGAAATTCTACTGGATGAGGCCATCGCTTCCTTTGTCTGAGTAGAAATGGGTTTGTTAAAGCCTTATATTTATACTACGCAGATGATCACTGTTCAACGACTATAAAAGTAATGGTCACAAATCTTAACATAAAACTAAAGAAGTTGACATCTTATAAAAACATTTTTTATAAAGAAACATTTAAATGGATCAGGAGGGATTTTCCATTAATGAAATTTGGGGCGTTACAATATTCCCCCCTTAAGAAATTTTGCCCTTGAAATTTTCCTTTTCCCACACTAAAACAAATGTGGGTAACTCAGCTTCATCATATCCTCCGACTCCCAAGTTTCTTCTTCAAACTTGTGGTTTCTCCACAACACCTTAACAAGGGGCATTGTCTTATTTCGTAGAACGTTTTCTCTACGATCTAAGATCTTCACTGGTTGCTACTCATAAGAAAGATCATCTTCCAATTGTACCACCTCGGAAGAGAGTACATGTGAAGGGTCCGGTATGTACTTCCTTAAGAGGGATACATGAAAGACATCATGCACATTGGCCATAGTAGGTGGAAGTGCTAGTAGATAGGCCACAACCCCAACACGATCAAGAATCTCGAAGGGGCAGATGTACCTTGGACTTAACTTCCCTTTATTTCCAAACCTCATGACCTTCAATGACGGAGATATGCGTAAAAACACCACGTCGCGGATTTTAAACTCAAGGTCTCGTCGACTATTATCTGCATAACACTTCTGTCGACTTTGGGCTGCCTTGATATACTGCTGAATGGTTTTCACCTTCTCCACCATTTCTTCAACCATTTCGGGTCCAAGAAGCTTACGTTCACTGACCTCATCCCAACATGACGGTGTTCTACACCTTTTCCCATACAGGGCTTCATATGGTGCCATTTGGATGCTTGAGTGGAAACTATTATTATAAGAGAACTCAACCAGAGGAAGATGTTGATCACATCCTCCTTTAATGTCCATTGAGCACGATCTCAACATATCCTCAAGTGTTTGGATAGTCCACTCAGATTGGCCATTAGTTTGAGGATGATAGGCCGTACTGACGTTCAGTTCAGTATTCAGGGCTTGTTGAAGACTCTTCCAAAACCTAGAGGTGAATCTTGGATCTCAGTCAGAAACAATAGATAGTGGTACTCCATGAAACCGTACCACATCCCTGATATATATTTGTGCCAGTTGATCCAAATAGAAATCCTCTCGAATAGAAATGAAGTGTGCAGTCTTTGTAAGATGATCCACAACAAACCAGATTGCATTGTTGCCTTTGGATGTCCTTGGAAGTCCAGTGACAAAGTCCACGGTGATGTTCTCCCATTTCCATTCTGGTATGGGAAATGATTGCATCATCCCCTAAGACTTCTGCCACTCTGCCTTCATTTGCTGACACACCAGGCACATTGATGTATATTCAGCGATCTCCTTCTTCATATTATCCCACCAAATGTTTTCTCGGTGATCTCGATACATCTTTGTGCTCCCTCGGTGAATAGAGAAATTTGAACTATGTGCATCATCCAAAAGTTCTTTCTTCAGCTCCGAACTTGATGGAACACATAGTCTTTTCCCCAACCGCACAATTCCTTCTTCATTAACATTAAACTCTGAGGATTTTCCATTTTTGATAGCTTCCGGTTTTTCTTGGATTCCCACATCATCCTTTTGAGCATCTTTTAACCTTTTCAAAAGAGATGGTTGAGAAATCATTTGTGAAAGGATTGATGATTTTCCCTTCTTTATGATTCCCACATACATCTTCATTAATTCTAAGAAGATTGGATCCTTCTCAATTCTCATCATTGATAGGATCACTGGATCCTTTCTACTTAGGGAATCTTCCACCTTGTTCGCTTTCCCAGGGTGGTAATGTATTGAATAGTCATAATCCTTGATGAGGTCTATCCATCTTCTCCGGCGCATATTAAGCTCTTTCTCTGTGAATATATATTTAAGACTCTTGTGGTCAGTATATATCTCACATTTCTCTCCATAGAGATAATGCCGCCAGATTTTCAAGGCAAAGATCACTTCCGCCAACTCCAGATAATGCGTTGGATAGTTTCGCTCATGGATTTTCAACTGCCTTGAGGCATAGGATATCACTTTATCATTCTGCATCAGCACACATCCTAAGCCCTTCTTCAAAGCATCACTGAATACCACAAAAATCTCCCCACTTGTGGGTAAAGTGAGCACGGGTGCAGTGATAAGCCTTCTTTTCAACTCCTTGAAGCTTTCTTCTCATTCGTCACTCCAAGAAAACTTTAATCCCTTTCGAGTTAGCTTGGCAAGAGGGTTGGACAATCGTGAAACATTTCTCACAAATCATCGATAATATCCAGCTAACCCCAAGAAGCTATGGATATCAGTTACCGATGTTGTCCTCGACCATACCTCAATTGCATCTATTTTGGAGGGGTCCACAGATACCCCATTGCTTGTGATGATATGTCCCAAGAATGAGACCTCCTTCAACCAGAACTCACACTTGTTGTAATTGGCATAGAGCTTCTCCTTGCCAAAGTCTCCGGTACAGTTCTTAAATGCTCCTCATGGTCCTCCTTGGTTTTGGAGTATATTAGAATATCATCTATAAAGACTACCACAAATTTTTCTAGGTAATCTCTAAAGACTCTATTCATCAAGTCCATGAATATTTCTGGATCATTGGTGAGTCTGAAAGGCATTACTATGAATTCATAGTTCTCGTACCTTGTACGAAAAGTAGTATTGGGGATATCTTCCTTCTTCACCCTTACTTGATAATATCCCGACCGCAAGTACACCTTGGAGAATTATTGTGCTCCACGCAGCTGATCAAACAAGTCATCGATTCTTGAGAGAGGATACTTGTTCTTTATCGTGATTTTGTTAAGTTCACGATAATCGATGCAAAGCCGCATTGACCCATCCTTCTTCTTGATGAAGAGTGCTGGTGCACCCCATGGTGATGCACTTGGGCGTATAAACCCTTTATCCAGATTCTCCTATAGTTGTTTCTTCAGCTCTTCAAGCTCAACAACATCCATTCTAGATAGAGTCTTGGATATTGGTAGCGCCCCAGGTATAAGTTCGATTGAGAACTCAACATCTCTTCTTGTAGGTAGACCAGGAAGTTCCTCAGGAAATACTTCAGCGAATTCCCTCACAATAGGCATTTCTTCAAGGGTGGATTCTTCCTTGGAATCAATCATCTGATCCGTATATGCGTGCTCATAAGGAAGTAATATCCATGATTGAGATGATGGATCTAAAGGAGATTCATCTTCTTCCTGGGACTTGTAAATAATCGGGGGTCGATTCTACATATGGAGTGTGATTTCCCTCTCCCGAGAATTTATGTTGGATCTATATAAGGAAAGCCAATCCATGCTAAGAGTTGCATCAAATTCCACAAAAGGGAGTATGATGAGGTTCTCCGAGAAATTCAATCCACAGATTATAACAGGGGAGGACTTATACTCATGGGATGCAATGATTGCCCCATTTTCCGCACTCACCGACATCTTTAATTCCATGATTTGTGGTGGTGCAGGGATTGTTCTACTAAACATTTGAGATATAAAAGAATGAGTAGAAATAGAATAAAAAAGTAAGTTCGCTATCCTTGAATGAATATCTAGTGTACCTGTCACCACTTCGTTGTCGGGGTTCACTTCGGTAGAAGTGATTGCAAAAGTTCTCCATTGCTGTTTTGGAGGTTGCTGGTTGCCTCCGATAACCCTTGGATTAGGGCACTGATTTGAAAAATGACCCGGTTCTTTGAATTTGTAGCATTGAACAATGCGTTGAGGTTAAAACGGAGTGTTCCTCTCCCCTGTCACAGCCGCGGGTCCTTCTTGCTAACAGTTAACAGCTAGGTGCCCTTTTCTTCCACACCTGAAGCATTTTCTTGTCCCCCTAAGGCAATTTCCAGGGTGCTTCTTTCCACACTTTTGGCAAGTGGGGTGTTGGAACTTAATAGAGCCGTTGGATTTATCCATTGGACCACCAGCATTGAAGTCCACCTTATGCTTCTTGTCCCCATGAGACCCCTGTTATTCTCTAGTCTCCATTTCAACCTTGAGGGCACATCAGACAATTTCCTCATAGTTGTCGAAGTCACGGATCGCTAATGCTTTCCGCAATCTAGGATTCAGCCCACCAAATAAGCGTTCAACCTTGCATTCGGGGGTAACGACAAAGCCGGAAGCGTATCGTGCAAGCCTTGTGAAGTTTGCCTCGTACGCTCCCCCAGATTCTTCATCTTTCTGCTTGAGTGAAAGGAAGTCCCTTTCTATCTTAAGACGGAGGGTGCGCGGAAAATATTTATCAAAAAACATCTTCCGGAATTCCTTCCATTCCGAAGCCACGATCTCCTCCTCTGGATTCGTATTTTTGATCAACGTCCACCATTGATCAGCTTCACCCTCCATACGATAAGCCTCCAGGAGAGCCTTCTCTTGTTCAGAAAATTTAAGGATAGAGAAGATCATTTCAATGGAGTTTATCCATTGCCCAGCGATCGTGGGATTAGATGATCAACTAAAAGTAGGAGGCCTTTGTCTCTTGAAGCACTCGATAGCGACTTGTACTTTCTTGGGGGGGGGTTGAATGTTCCTCTTGACCTGAGTTTCTATTCAAAACTTGACTTATCTGAGAGAGA
This sequence comes from Viscum album, assembly GCA_963277665.1. Lineage (NCBI taxonomy): Eukaryota > Viridiplantae > Streptophyta > Magnoliopsida > Santalales > Viscaceae > Viscum > Viscum album. Next base: position 1,584,121,390 of record OY728151.1, on the reverse strand, counting down.
AGTGTGACAAAGTTCGTGATTCCCGCTCCCACTGGATTGGGCATCTCATTAGTACAATCATCACACTGATCTTCACAGCGGTTGTTAGCCCGAGTTCTCCTATTACCGGCCATTGGATGGAATAAAAGGAAAGTTAGGGGTAACACATAAAGGGTAATCCAAAGACAAAAGTTTATGACTTATAAATAAACTTTAATCTTTTTAACTCATGAGTCTATAGGATTCAATCCAGGATTTTCATGATCTTCCTTCTAACATATATTCTTAGGGTCATTTTTCCCTTAATAAGGGTTCATACTAAGATTGTGAATTTATCAAAACATATCCCCCGGGAGTGTCGTAACCAAGAGTGACGCAAGGCCCATTGTCATGCACCAGTTCTCATTCGAGTCTAGCTCAAAGCGGTGTTTTCGGTTTATACCCCTAGGATACATCTGTGCCAGAGTCGCCTCTACCTGCTCGTATCCAGACAGGAATGTATTTGTTTGATAAACCACTTACTTAGTATTTACCAAAACTTAGGGATGTTTTTATTTTACTTAGTCTTGTATCTAAGGCTTTATAGGGTTTCCTAATCCCAAAAATAACTAAACATATCCTTTGATACCAACTATGACAACCCTGATTTCTATTACAACTTAAACATTCTTTATTACATATAACTTCACTTGATACAACAAAGAAGATCAAGAGGTTTAGTGTCTTTGGGGCATAGGATCGTTACCTAAAAACTTTAAACTTGAAATACAACATCTTTATTGAAAAGTTCCTTTACATGACCACTACATTCCTTCGTACTTAGCATTGAATGGGATAACCTGAGGACATGCATAAGAAAAGGGTGAGCTATAAATCCTAGTAAGGGAGTACACAATGAATAACATGAGGAGTTCAACACATGTTAGGCAATAGGAATATCAATAGAGCATAAGAGTAACATGAACATAAAGGCATGATAAAGCATGATAATCATAACATGGAAATGTGGCAACAACACTTAACATTGAATTAGCATGAGCCAAGGCTCATTGCAACTAGAGCATGAGTAAACCCTCACTGCACTTGAAGCACGAGTAAAACCTCATTGCACTTGAAATAGCATGAGTAAACACCCATTTCACATGACGTATCATGATACTATACTTTACCCAATGCATTGGAGCGCTATAAGGGCGCACCCTTCTCAAACATTTCATTTCATGCATAAGTGTGCCACATGGATCATAAAACATGGATTAATAAAACATAATCATTTATTCCATGATAAAGGAATGTGGAATTAATACATGAAACATTATAATCAATATGTAAATGTGCATAATGGTGAATACCCTTGATGGAGAAATGGGCACGGAATTCACTACACAATGATATTGGCTTAGAAAATCGGTGTGATTTCGGCAGCGTAACAGCGTGACATAAGAATTCATAAAAATGGTTAAGGAGAGAGAAAGTGGTTCCTTATCATATTTACATGTAATGGACATTAAGGAGGTAATATAGATAAATGTCCCAAAAATTGAAAAGGAATTTAGATTCATGATACAAAAGTATTTCTTGAATATAAAAGAGGAGAAAAAAGTTCCTTTCAGAATTTTGGCATAGTAACGGGTGTACATGGGAGGAATTTAATGAGAGAGAAAGGGGTCTCCCATCCTTCAAACAATAAGAGGGAATTATGGGGGAGGTTCAAAACCATACTCCAACCTTAATAATTGAAATTAAAAGGTCAATAGAACTTAACGAAAATTGACAAAAATGAGAAAGGAAGAAAAAACCCTTACTTGGAAGTGTGCTTCCAAAGGCTAGAGAGAGGCTTGTGAGAGGCTTCTTGAGAGCTTGGGGCACCTTGAGTGGATTCTAGAGAGAGTAGGGAAGAGTTTGGAAGAACTCCAAGGGCTTTGAGTGAGGAGGAAGTGTGAGCCTGTGTGGGTTTATATAGGAAAGGTGAGGGAATTCTTTATTATTTAGGTTTGGGACCCCTTATATTAAAATAATTCAAACCACAAACCATCACTTGGTATTTGCCCATGGTTTCTTGAAAAATAAAGAGGAAAAAAATATTTTACAAGGCCATGTTCCGATCTTTTTAAAAAATTAGGGTTGCTTATGTGGAGGTGAGTCACACTCCCATGGAAATTAATTTAAAATGGCAAAGTGTTGAATAAGTATTGAGGGCTCCATTAATGCTTTGTAAAGTAAGTCAAAAAAACCCAAAACCTCATTATTTTAATGATAAAACACATATTGGACGAAAATAAGGATTATTGTATTTTATTACATCACCATTGGGTCATTATGATGACAGAAAACACATTATATATTTAAATGGTATTTAATTTTTACCCAAAAATTTGATTGTCTCAGAAAATTATGAAAAATTCACCATTGGATAATTTTGACATCCTCATTCCAAAAGTAATATTTATTTTATCTAAATAATTTTCAAAGTATGTGAATTTTCACTTTTAAAATAAAAACCGACATTTATAAAAAAATTCACGGGTTTTGACAGAAATGGCTTTCAAACCATAATAAAAATTGTAATTGCATTCATAAAATTATAAGATCATTTATATTTAATAAAAATTAATATAATAATAATAATAATATTTTAATAAAATATTATTTAATTCAAAAATCATTTAATTTAATAAAATATAATTCTTAATTAAATAATAACTAAAAACACCATTTGTACTTTAAAAACTAATTACAATGTATCAAAAATGACTAGAAATTATATTCACTATTATATACATAAATAATGTACATAAAAGTGGTGCTACTTATTTGTTACATAACCCCTTAAAATAGCTGCATAAGAACTAATGGTAAGGTGTCTGATGGTGACAGACTCTTGGGGCAGCTCGGATAACATCGCTTGAGTGGTAATCTCTATCAACTTCCACTTTTCCCGTAGACAGTCCTATTCAAGCTTGACATAATGAAGCTCAGCTTGGGCTTGGTCAAGGGCGAAACCCAAAGACGCCACCTCTTTTCCTAGCTCCGACAAATGGGCTTCGTAAGGGGAAATTCTACTGGATGAGTCCATCGCTTCCTTTGTCTGAGTAGAAACGGGTTCTTTAAAGCCTTATATTTATACTACTTAGATGATCATTGTTCAACGGCTATAAAAGTAACGGTCACAAATCTTAACGTAAAACTAACGAAGTTGACATCTTATAAAAACATTTTTTATAAAGAAACATTTAACTGGATCAAGAGGGATTTTCCATTAATGAAACTTTGGGTCATTACATTATGCATAAATATTATCTAAGAAATGGTTAATTACACAAGTAAACCCACTTAATATTAAATATTATGTGATAAAGATAGTAATTTGGAAATTTACACATAAAGGGATAAAATGTTTCAACAATATATATTAAGTCATTAGAGTCTTCCACTACCATAGTTAAAATTGACCAATTATTTAAAGTTCTTTACCAACATAAGTTGGGGTGATTTCAATTATCATAGAATGATGAATTGATGTTTTCAGTTGACTTAACATATTTCACAATAAGGGTTGACTACCCATGTATGACATGGTGTAACATGGAGGAAAGGGTTGATGAAATCCAATTAAGGATTTTACGATTGGGTTGTCCAATTAGTAGATCAAGGAATAGTGAGTTAATGTAGTTGGCATTTGGAATGACTACCTAGAACAATTCAAGTTTCTTGAACAACCAATGTTGGGGTAATGATGTGGTGAATTTGTATCCTTTCTAGTTTTATATCTGATAATCATGATATTTGAAGCCAATGGTGAGGGATATTGTGTTTTCATAAAATAGTGGGAGATAAATAAATACAATGTTTATTTATTTTTCTTAATTTTCATAGATAATGTACTAAAAGTTTTTTTATCTTGTTTTTTTGAAACATAATTAAAATGAAATAAAACATATCATTGTGTTACATAATTGAAAATCACAACCATCTCATATGAACATATTTCCAAGACTGGAAAATGGGCATATGTGTTATACTTTTCCTTTAAATGAAATTATATGTGTTGGAAGAACCGTTTCTTAAAGTTACTTGAAATGAGGCTAGTGATGAATAGTTTAAAATCTATGAAAATCATTTGAATGATTCCAAAAATGTTCAATGATTCATGATATCATCCATTTCTAGTGATATTTTACGGAAACATGAGGAATGGATGCATAGAGAATTATGTCTCACCATAGGGATCTTTATCAAGAGAAGGTGAGACAAGAGAGTTACAAGATCTCTAATTCTTTGTTTACAACTAATCTTTAAGATTATTCTCTTTCTCGACCTCATTTAGTGATGTTTATTTTCGATGAGTGGCCCCAATCAGTGATGAAGTTTTTGCTACTTCACACATGTTCAATGATGATTCATAGTACATGCAACCACAAATGTGTTATCTTGTCAAATCATAGATCTATTGTTGGTTATTTTTTCTCCACCACCATTGAGCCGCATGGTCGACCAAAATTATATGTCCCCTTTACCATTGATCTCGATGGACTATATCTTGAGCATCACTCTCTTTGTTCTCCACCAGCTACTTCCCCTTTTAATGCCTTCACAATTTCCTTTTTCAAATATAGATTAGATATAAAAAATTATATCTGAAATTTCTAAATTACCATGTATATTCCATGTTACTAATAAAAAACTTATCTCATATAAATTGATATAAAATATATAACACTACATTAGAAACACATGAATCCTTATTTGTGTGCTTGGATAAAAAGATATCACAAATTCAAAAACTATCTTATCTCAAATTTGGAAGCACCCACAGTGTGAATCATGTCAATCTCCCCCTTCATCCCATAAATTGAGATACCATCCATTAGACTCAGTTATACCCAAAACATTTTTTCATCATACTGACCATCATCCTCTACAGAAAAATGATGATTCCCTTTTTCCACACTGACAAAAACATGAAGGCCCCTATAAAAATCTAAACATTGATGTCTTTTCCATATCTTAATATACAATTTCTAGTCAAGAAAGACCAAAACCAGTAATATTTGACTCCCACTACTTCAACCATGACCTTTAAAAGCCTTAAATGGTATTTTGCAGTGATAAAAAGTGTGGATAATTGAAACACTGTTAAAAGGTGTCCCTTATATCAGTGCTAAAAAATTTATAATAAATTCCCCTTTTATTACTAATAAAAAAAAGATATTATAAAAGGTGAATTTTATAATCAGTAAAAAAGAACTTATAAAAGGGTCCTTTATCAGTTCATTTTTGTTGCTGATAAAAGTCTAAAAATTTAATAATATTTTCATAACATCAAATGGTAGACCTACCCCCTTTCAAAAATGTTAAGAATCCTCCTACCACCCCTTTAATAGCACTAGGTATCCCCTCCCCCATTTAAAAATGCTAAGCACCTCCTTCACCATCCCATGTACACCTACCTCTCCCAGGTTTCGAATCTGAGACCTCTCCCTCATAATCTATCACCTTTTCCACTCCACTATATTTTTTGTTAAGTATTTTATGATACTTCTATATATTTATATATATTTCATAAAAAAATTATCCATATATTCATATATATATATATATATATATTAAAATACATATATAAAATATTTTTTTTCATGTCTGCGCGTTTATAAATAAATACATATATATATGTGTGTGTGTGTGTGTGTTCATCTATAAATATAATTATACGTGTTTATATTTATTCACATATAATATATATATATATATATATATATATATATATATATTTATATACATATATTAGAATATATAGATAAATATATATCTATGTTTATCAATATGTAGGAAAATATAAATTTATATAGAAGCATTATATATAGATTAATTTTATAGGTTTATAAATATTCATAAATTTTTATTTTAAATAAAATGTTTATTATTTTTTATTGAGATAAGGCTTATATATTGAAAAATATATTTTTTATGTAAACATGATTAATTATTTATTTATAAAATTTAATTTTAAAGTGTGAATATATAAAAAATATGTATAATTGTAAAATATTTGATTATAAATAATATTACATTATGAAAAACAAAAAAAAATTAAACCCATGAAATCAATATGAATTTAATCCCTAGTAATTAATTCATTACTAAATAATAATTGGAAAAAATAACCCCTTAAAAAAGTTTTAAATTCCATTGAATGTTAGAAATTTTTGGATATCCTGACTATAAACATTGTTTTGGAGGCCTTAAGGTCCTTTCTAGGGGTCAAACAGTGTGACCTAATCCCTATGAGCTCTTCATTGTGACTCCACGACATAGGTCTCATCGCAGGATTCAATTGGATATATGGTAGATCCCAAACGGACAGCCAAATCAAAAGTTATGTCTATTTGATGTTCGAGTTACATTTTCAACATATTTTTGATATTTTAATAATTTTTGAATTTCTTATCTTGAAATTGTTAGTAATTTTCTATTACTCAACAATTATTATTTAATTGTTTATTAAAAATAAATTTAAATTATTCTATAATCTATTTTAACTAAATATCATATATATCAAGTGTAAATGATTATTTACTTTATCTGAAACATATTTAAAAAATATATTATATTTAAATGAATATAAATATATTTATATGTTTTTATATTATTTTAAATGAAATATTTTTTTGATGTATGTATTATATCAATTACAGTAAAAAATCACCACTAAAACCCCCATTTATCAACACTACTAAAAAATGCTGATAAAGGGGGCCCCTTTTACAGTGTTAAAAAATGGCTGAAAAAGGGGGTGCCTTTATCAACGCTAAAAAAAGCACGGATAAAGGGGTACTTTAACATCACATTTTTTTGTTCTGTTAAAAGTACCTTTATCAGTTCTTTTTGTTAGTGCTTGTAAAGGTACCCCATTTATCAATGAATTTTGTTAGAGCGGTTAGTGTTTGATGTTGCGTAAAGTTGTTTCTATGGTAGTGTCCCCCATAAGTATGATTGAGAAACAATCTGGGGCACCAACAAAAAAAATTTCTCCCTCTGCTCAAAATGCCAATCACCTAGAACCTCGCCTCGATCTTCAATTTGAATTATTTCTTCATCAATCACACATTATGAAGAAATGAATTAGTTTTATGATTGGGAACACCTATATCAATCTACATTGTTTTAAAAAACCTAGCATGCCACATTTTCCTTTAATCCTCAGGAAAACATCCAAAAATCCCACTACAAATTGAAAGCCTGAACCATCACCTTTGATACCACTTTTTGGGGGAGATTCCAAATCTTTGTTAAAAATCTATTAAAAAACAATTTGTGAGAAACCTGATGAAATATAGAAGCAATAAAAGGAAGAATTAATAAATCATCACACATGACTTTTAACCTGGGAAAATCCAATGATGAGGAGGATTAAAAAACCACTAGTCAATTTAAAAATGTCCATTATTAATCAAGGCTTCCAAAGGAACCCATGTAATTCCCAAACATTAATTTAAAATGAGGGTGTAGAAAAACAACTGTGAAAACAAAACCCTTATAGGCCTCCTCCATATCTCTAAAAATCAACTCACCAATTATTTTATTCAATGATCCATTACTGATAAAACATCACCCTTCTATCAACGAAACACAACCACATTGTTGATAAAATCATAATATGCATCATCCTCACACCTTCTTGCGACACCTGATGGATTTATCTCTATTATGATCTCTCAATCATGATGTAATGTTGATCATCAACTCGGATATGCTTCTTGATCACTTCATCCAATAATACTATCGATACATTTGAAAGGACCAGTTTTCAATATTTGTAACAGTGAGAGGGGTTTGAATTAGTCTTTTTGTCTTTTCAATCCTATTCCACATTTTATCCCTTTACCATTTCGACATATTAGGATATTGATTCTCTTATTCTCTTTTTCATGCCGCATAGAAGATAATTGAAGCATTAAATAGAATCTCATGATATTTTTACAAGGTTCACTACTCACAATATGTAATTATTAATTAGCATGGTCTTGAAATTATCTGGACCACAAAACCACTATAATGTAATCATTTAAGTGTGGTTATAGCAAGATGGAAATACCCATTCACTTGTAATACAGTTTAATCAATTCACAGTGCATTATTTACAGCACTTAGCTAGGTCTTTATAATACCTATCAAGATATTCTCATTTTTTTGATATACATTTATAACCAAAAAAGAGTATTCCTCCTTTTGTGACATGTAGGATTTCACATTTCTACTTAGCTCTCCCACAACCTTATTCTCCACTTTTTTACTTTCTTTTCAACATTCAAGTAACTCCTATTTCCTATTCCTAGCAATAAACTAAAAGCTACACAATCTTATTCTTATTAAGGTCCAAATAATATAAATGTCTTTTGAATTGATGAATAGAAAATTATATCTGACACAAATTATAATCAGATGATATCAATTTGGTCACTAAATCATCTTCTCTTATTTTCCATTTCTTCTTCAGTGAAAAATCAATTTTACAGAGATCTCTTCTTCTTCCTCATTCTGTAATAAAAAAATTCCTTTATAATTATTAGATAAATGATGATTCGTGCAACTAATCATCATCACAATTAAATTATTCTTCTTTGATACACAATTTCAAAAATGAATGTTGTATCAGTTCTCATCTATTCTTCTTATTGTAGAAGATGTTTGTTCAGATGAATTCCACCATACCATCAATCATATTTCATGATAGAATAATATTTCTCAAACTCAGATTCTTATATTCTTGAATTCTTAACTAAATACATGAATGGTTCATGTTCATTTCCATCCCCATTTTTATCTTTATAATTTTATGTATTTTTTTAGTTAAAATATAATACATGAAATTTTTTAATCTTAAAATCATATTCAAATCTATGGAAATTTCACATACTAATCACTATTTATATAACAAAACAATAAGATTCTTGGATTTAGAATCCATGAGGGTAACAAACTAGATACAAAGTATCTTCACATATTGATTTAAACAAGGAACAACTTCATGATTCACCATGAGAGTAAAAAAAATCATGCAATTTGGATTGAGTAGTAATCATCATGGAACTAGTTAATCTTTGAGAAGCACGATAGGGGTGTTTAGGCCCCAATTGAATTTTCACGGTATATATACTTTGTGAATGCAGAAAGATTTGTGGAACCGACCTCCTTCATAAAGTACAATGAGGGTGTAAACACCTTCCACGTGGAAACATATTCTTCTCCTTTTCAAAACCAGAATAGTTCATCGGGCTCCCCTTCTTGATGAGGCCTCGAAATATCATGTAACTCATTTAATTATTTTACAATAGAGTTCTTCATAGAGGCTATATTTTCTATAAAATTGGAGCTCATGAAATAAAATGTGCAACATCAGCACCTCTCGATAAAGGGTGATCTCCTTTAATAGGAATGGGATCATAGCCTTTAACCACATCAAAATCCTGATCTTTATTCCATGTGAATCATCTAGTTAAATTCATGAATGACTCGTATTTTAAATCTTCAAACTTACATAAAGTTACATCATATTTCATCGAAATATCCCTTCAAATGACTCAAATGGATTTCCAACAACTATGTTTATAGTTCTTTCAAGTCTTGTGTCTTTAATTTCTTAATGTTTATCATTAAAATGAAGTTTCATGATATTTAGATCATGTTCATCCCAATATTTATACCTTAAAATGATCATGGTGGCATATTATTTCATCATGGGTGGTTTGGTTGTCATCTCTAGCAGTAAAGTGGTGTTTTTGATGGACATCAAGAGGAAGATGACGATGCTGGGTGATAAATATGATCCCAATTTTGAATGAAAATAATGTGGTATATAGAACAGAATGAATATAAATTAGTAGGTTTTAGGATGCAATGGAATGACATAACTGCTCCAATTATTTAAATATGTTAATTGCAAGAAATTCATCCCAAAACGGATGATCTCTTGATTTCTCCACAATATATAAATAAAACATTATGAGGAGAGTATCAAAATTCTCCTCTCTCCCTCCTAGTACTACTCCATAATTGTTATGTGGACATGATATGCACCCACTTCTTTATGGGCTATTGGTCCACATCATGCGGGCCTCTAGGCATACCCATGTTCGACACATGGAAATCCATGCCACATGTGCATGATGTCCTTTCATGCCTCCATTGGGAACGGTCAACCCAGTGTCCCACATAAGCTATACATTGATGCCGGTTGGTCAGTTCACACCATTTGTTTTAAATAAACCACCAAAAAATACATAGTTAAAAACCATGTATATATTGGATTTCAATATGATGTGAAAGGCCACCTCCATACTTTTTACTCCAGTATACTATTCTTCACACCCATCATAATTTCTCTTCATATATAATGTCATCTAACCATGAATTCATCTCTATCCCTTCATGAACTAATTATATGGCATGGTTCTCTTTTATGAAATCTATAATCTCAATTTCCATCAAGTTAACAATCAAATGGTACTCATGATACATTAAAATAATTCATGACCTTCAATTATTATTAATTTATAATTTTTGGAATATAATTTACAAATAAAATCAACTCATCACTCCTATTTGATGTAAACAATGTGTCACATACGACACATTTATTTTGAACATAAGATCATGTCATCAACTGTCATTGTTATCAACATGGAGTTTTTATAAAGTGTGAAATCTAATACTATTAATCCATAAAAATTCCTCAATACCTTAATAATTCATCTACAAATATAAATAAATATAACTATTTATTCATATTTTAGACATCAGGAACTATTTATTTGGCATGGTTTTCCTTCATGAAAACTAAAATCTCAATGTTCCTCAAGTTAAGACAGTCATGGTTCTCATGAATCATTAAAACACTAAATGACCATCAATTCCTATTCTTATATATATTTTTTAATAAAAATTCCAAATAACATCAAATCAACCTTATTATTTTCTGTAAATAATGTGTTACTTATGAAACATTTATTTTGAACCTATGATTAGTTCATCAATCGTTACAGTTAACAACATGGATAATTTCACAGGCGTGAAATCCAATGATATGAATCCATAACAATTTTAAATGCATAATTATGAATGAATTGAAAAAAAATCTCTAGGAATCACCATGAAGGTATCCCTAACAATTCTCCATGCATCACCATGAAACTCTAAGTCTTCTAAAAATTCACATGTTTCCTGGAATTTAATGAATTAAGAACTTTATCCAAGATCCATTAACATTGTAACATCTTCATAATATTAAAATCAATGTAATTTTTCTATTTAATTGGTTATAATTTTCTACCAATGAAATTAATTTGGAAACAAATACAATCCATACAAAACGGGGCTCTTTAATCTCCCCCTTTGTATATTTTTGGAATACCTTCAATGTTATTTCCAAATGTATGTGTTAATATGTGGATATATTAACATACATATCCCCTTTATCATTAAAACATTCATTTAACTTTATCACCATTTTATTATCAAGAAATAATATGTTCATTGGAGAAAAGGTTATCATTCCATACTTAAGAATTTTGTCATCTGTCATTTAACTCTAAGTCTACTTGATCTATGCTTGGTGTTGTAAATAATAGGATCTGATTTAGACAACAAATCTATCCATTAGGAATTGATCATGATACCTTAATAAATGATAACTCATATAATTTTCTTCAAGTATTATTAATCTTCATTATTGGATTAAATTTATTAAAATGAGATTAATCAATTTTAGAAAAATAAACTGAAAACTCCTACACTCGCTTAAAGAAAAAGATAAAAAACATTCAAGTACACTAGGAAGGATAAGAAACATGGGGGTACTTCCACATTTCTTATGAAATTTGTTAATTTAATTTCTACCCCTTTGTAAAAAAAATTTATTTCTTATAACCATGGATTAGAGATTAATGGATACATAGATCTTCCAATGACACGATCTTCAAGAAATTTCTAGATTAATTAGATTTGATACTAATTGAAATAACCATTATGTAAACCTCTTCATTTGTCTCCCATTCAATGGAAACATTTCTCATTATCTTCACAATAGTTGATCTCATCAATAATGGAATACATGAAATTCTAGTGTGGGGAATACTCAAAAATGGGTCTTAAACTTGTGGCAGTCTATATTTGAAAACTTTTACAACTTCAAAAAGTATAATATTTTAAAAACAATTCATCAAAATACAATGAAATAACATCAAACCAATATGGAATATTCTCTCACCTTGATATCCATAATATTACATCACATTATTCGACATCATCAACGATTTTCCTCCACCATATTAGTATTTAAATATCAATTTACGAATCATTCAAGGATGGTAACTTCATCAGCTTAGCTCTCAAGAATTGACAACACTTATTACTTCTCAGGTTCTCTCCCCATGAGAATATGCTTCATCTTCAAATAATTACATTATAAGCATGATCAAAATTCTCAAACATTAATGGAATTAGGTGGATGCTTCTTTCTTAATTAATCTGAACAATGTGGTTGAGAAGATATTCTCAACCAAGTTTCTCCATTTTTTTCAATCTTCATGCTTTCACATCTGAACATATCTTCTAATTTATGTTGAGGCAACATGGATCTCTTCAAATACTCTTCTGTTTTGTTTTGAAAAAATTTCTTTTTAACAACCTTCTTGGGTGACAGATTATTACACCTATTTAGGATATATCATGTTCTGGTAGTGAGGTTAAACAACCTTTTTGTAATGTGACTACATTTCTTTCATCTTTCATAGTGAACTTCTTTAACACAACAATTTAATTTTCATTAAAAACCCTCATGAAATTTGTCTTCATCATGTGGAATATTTTCGTTTCTCTTTTTCACTATATTTAGCTTGTGAATCCTCCATTTTTCTCATTCATTCCAAATATTTTGGCTAGATCACCAACATGTCATTAGGAACTGTGGGTGAAATTTTGGATCTTCCACATCAGTTCTTCGTAGTGTCATCCCTATTAGTAGTTATATTAGATGCATTACCCATCATCTTCTTGGATTTAAAATACCATATTTTATCACCATTCATCTTTGGTACCTTCTTGGTGGGATTTCTATTCACAATATTCTTCTGATATATTCCCAAGGTTTATTCTTTATTACAAGTTATATATTTTTATATTATTTTTTTAACTGCTAGGGATAAATTTTTAGATGGGCATGTAACAACCTTATGACCACTACCATTCAATACTTCACAAATGTTATCAAGCATTAAAAATTTGATTACAGTATACATATGCTTCTATAACTATGGATGTTGCATCTTCTTGTATATAATTCTCCCCCTTGGGATAGGATTCCTTTGTACGTTTACATTGTTTGGATTGTACCAACAATTTAAGGAACACTACCCAAATATGTTGCAGCACCAACATTGGCCCAAAAATGTTGATTTCCTGGTATCTTCTATACCATATCATTGAGTCTTATTCATGAATTTTTTTTCTCTCTATGGTCAACCATATTCCACACTTTCCATCATATCCACCTTATTCATGGTGGTAGGTTTCTTATCATATTTATTCATCCATACTTGTTCATTTTTTCATTAAAATGTATATTGTTCATGATAATAGCTTCATAAACATTATTATTGGATACTATATGTGGTACCTGATTCATCTCATATTCATGTGATAAATCATTGAATGATGTCATGCTCTTCTCTTCATGTGTTATAGCTCTTTCAACCTCCAAATCCTCCAATGAAAATTGAGTACTAGTAAAAACCGTCTCCTTATTTTGTGAAGTGTGAATATGTGTCTTCTCAAGATTGGATAGTTGAGCTACCAATTCTAAACATTTGTTATTGTGGATGATTAATTTTCTTCAATCATAATAATCTTATCTTCACAGGCCTTCTTCATTCTTTCCACTTTATATTCATGTAGTTTAACTTTGTTCTGAATAAAATAGTCAAGTTCCATGATCTTCATGGATATTTCTTCTACTTATAAACCCTTGAAATTAGTGTTATTTTTCATTTTATCTTCATGTGAATGAAACTATTATTCTAGGGTAATTTTTACTCATACATTCTATTCAACATTATTTAGAAATTTTAGGGAAATTATTTCAAGATCTCTATTTGTTTATTAAAAGGTTCTATCCTTTCTAGATAGATTTTGAAAGTTAATTTTTTGAAACCTCTTCTCTAAAACATCATCTTATTCTAATATTTTGGTAATATCTTCCTAAATATATTGAAATACTCCACAAATAAGGTATGCCCATTATTCAGGAATACTATTCATAATAACAATTAATCTATCAACTGATAATTCTTCAGAATTTGTAGATTGATCATCCTCATCACTTCTTCTAGAATTTTCATCATGAGTAATGTTTTTAAGTATACTAATAAATTCCTCTTGATCACTATAGGTAGCAAGCTTATCAATATTCTTGGTGGAAACTAGATCCACCTTCTCATTACATTCTAATCTTGATGTGTATTTGTTATCAGGAAAGGATAGAGAAACTGATACTTCATATTATTTAGATAAGAGGGACTTATTCTTCAAACATTATCTACTTTTCTTCCTTTTCATCATGGTCATGGTGGATATATATTTATACTCATTGTTTATTAAATATACAACCAAATTACAGTAAATTTTAGAGACTGGAAAGAAACTCATGTAATCAAAAGAGAATATATTTCACTATAAAGAATCTAATAGAGGTGAACATTGTCTTGATAAATGTGAAAGGACCAGTTTGGTATATGCCTAAAACAGAGCATGGGGATGAATCATTGTTGGATAATTTTTAATCCAATTCCACATTTTATCACTTACCACTTTGACCTTTTAGGATCATGATTTGATTATTCTCTTTTCTCTGTCACATGCAAGTATATTAATGTAGAAAAGATAAGAACATGATATTTTTACAAGGATCACTACTGAGTAAGAGTATATAGTCCATATAATGGAATTAAAATAATCCTGACAACACCACCACTAAAACATAATCCTTTAAATGTGGTTACAAAAAGTATGAAATACCCTTTCACTTAAAATACATTATAGTAAACTGAAAATGTATGTTTTATAGAACTTATTTCGATCCTTATATTTCCTCTGAAGACAATATCATTTTTGTTGATAATGGTTTGTAACACCAAGAGAATCTACCCCTTCATGGGACATATTGGATATAACAATTTTACTTATTTCTTCCATAACCTTCTTCTTTACGTTCTTACTTTCTTAGCAGTATGGAGGTAACTCTTCTTACCTATTACTAGAATAAAACTAGAAGCTGTAAATTCATTTTTTATACTATTAAAAATAATATAAATTTGGTGTGAGCTGATGAACACTGAATTCTTTCTAACCCAAATTATAATAAGATGATGTCAGTCTGGTCCTCAAATCATATTCTCCTTTTTATCTTTCTCCACAAGTGAAAAAAATGCACCAAGTTATCTTATGTATCTTCTTCTTATAATTGCAAACTTCATTTGTGATTATAAAATCAATAAAGATTAACTCATGTTAGCATCATCACAATTAAATTCTTCTTATTTAATACACAATATCTATATAGTGAATGAAAAATTAGTTCCCTTATATTATTTTTAGTGTGGAAGTTGTTTGTTCAACTGAATTTCATCACAACATTAATGATATTTCATGCATGATTAATATTTTCCAATATCATATTTTCTATTCTTTAATTATTAACTCAATATATGCATGATGCATGTGAACCCATATCCATTTTTATCTTTATCATTTTACATATTTTGTTTGAGTTAAATTATTATTAATGCACGTTTTTATTCTTCAAATAATATGGAAACATTCATACATTGTACTTAGGGCTTACTGTATATGTTACAACACCCAAAGCTTCTTCATCCTATTTTATTTCTCTCTCTCTTCATTGAAATACTACGTTTGGTTTTGTTAGCATTTTTCTATCAATAGTATGTGCTTTTATACACATGTTGTCATATAAAAACCCAAAATGTATGAGTTCTTATTGTTATTCATGAATATATGCACTTAAGTGAATTTCTGGTTCTCTTTGTATAGAATAACTATGTAGGTTTGTTCTTCAATGCTTGGTGTGTATCAACTGGATACACAGTATCTTCATGCAATGGTTTATATGTGGAATAGCTTCACGAAACACCGTGGAAGTACAAAACACATGCATTGTGGATAAAGTAGTAATCATTATGTAACAGTTTATTCTTCACAAAGCATGAAAATGGTGTTTACACACCAGTTTCACATTAATAGTATTTCTTCTTCATGAATGCAGAATTATTCATGTAAATGAAATCCTCCGCAAAGCACGATATGAGTGTAAACACCTTTCACGTGTATGCGGATTCTTAACCTTCATGAAACCATATTGGTTTACCATAATAACCTTATTAATGAGGCCACAATGGTTTTTAGAACTCTTTTCCTCCTCACACAAAAGTTTGGTTTAGAGAGGCTCTGATTTTTTGGAAAACGAGAGCTCCTGAAATAATACAGGTGGTAGTAGCACCTATTGGTCAAGGTTTATCTTTTTTTTAGTTAGTGGATCACAACCTTGCACCACATTCAAATCCCATTCATTATATTTTTTTAATCATCTCCTTAAATTCCTGAATTACATTGATTTTAATTCTCTAAACATTCATTATGTTACGCATCCTTTAATATAGTTCTTAAATTTGTATTGGCATACTTATTTATGGTGTTCATATCAAATTCATGTATTCATAAAAACATGAAAATCATCTTCCCAAATTCATGATGTTCATCTATAAAACAAAATTATTGTAATGGACCACCTGTAACTAAATTTATAGTTTAGCTGAGGCTTGTCTCTCGAATTTCTTCACATGAATCATGAAAATGAATTTTCATGATATTTAAATTGTTTTCCCCATTATTTATACATAAAAATGATCATGGTGGACTCTGAATTTATCATGGATGGTTTGGATGACATCTTCAATGAGATAGTGGGGTAGTTGAGGGATTCCTTGAAGAAGATGATGGAATTTGGTCATAAATGTGCACCGCATATGGAATAAAAAATTAATAGGAGATCATATGACATGAATTTTATTGAGCGGGGAATGAGATTGTTAAGTCAAAAGTCTTCTTTTGGCTTTTACATCATGTTTTGGAAATCACAAATATATTCTGTCATGATTTGAAAATCTCAAATGTATTCTATCATATGTTTGTAAATAACAAGTTGTGTCTATCGTATCGTACGATGACTGATCGTACCGACCAAAACGTATCGTACTGACTCTGTCAAACGTATCGTACTGACTCTGTCAAACGTATCGTACTGACTCTGTCAAACGTATCGTACTGACTCTGTCGATCGTATCGTACTGACTGTTATTCAGATGATTATTTTTTTGTTTTGGTACTTTGTTAAAAAAACTCTCTCTGCATATGAATCGTACTCATGTTTTACATTTTCTATATCTCTTATCCTAACAAAACGATGTCGTTGAGTTAGTTATATACTAATCAAAACGATGTCGTGTTTTCTGTTTCAATATGACCGTTGGAGGCAATATGACCGTTGGAACCCGAGGCCTATAAATAGGAGGTCATTTGAAGCTGAGAAGACAACGATGAGCAAACTGATGAACGAAGAGATTCTGTGAACTACGAAGATTCTAGAGAGAGACGCTGTGACTTCTCTCATCAGCCTTGTGCGTCCGATCATCGTATCGAGGGCTTTCAAGTAATTGAAAGACAGAGGTGCCGATTACCTGCAAAATCGAGGGCTGCCGGGGATAGGCAGACAGACGAGCCGATCATCGTATCGAGGGCTGCCGGGGATAGGCAGACGGACGTGCCGATCATCGTATCGAGGGCTCACCAAGGTGTTGGTGAGACAGACCTTTTTATCCTAGGTGAAAGGATAACCCTTCTCTTCGGGTTAAAAGAATTGTATTACTTTTACATTTCCGCTGTTTGTATTAGAAAGGAATTGTATTGTTTCCTTTCTTCTTTTACATATTCAATTGTAATTGTTTCAATTACAATCATTCTTTTACATATTGTATCAATTGGTTCTATACGCTTTTAAAGGTAGAACCATTCATTTTTGTATTACTCTGATTATTGTGTTCACCTTGAATACAATTGTTTTACTTTACAATAGTATTACAATACATCATACCTTTTACATTCAATACAATTGTGGGTGTTTGTATTTGTATTAGTTTAAGATCTTTTAAACTAATCTCTTTGTTTCTAAAACTCAAAGGTTTTTAAACCTACAATTCACCCCCCCTCTTGTATTGTTCCATCTAATAGACTTTTATATCAACTATTCGATCCAACAATTGGTATCAGAGGAGGTTTTCCACTGATTTGTATTATTAGCTTTATTTCTTATTATTTTTTTAAATACTTACTACACTAACGTGTGGAGTGGAAAAGTTGTTTTTGTTATTAGATGGCAGGAATGAATATCGGATCAATTGATAATCTGAATCCTTCTAGACCACCAATCTTTGATGGGAATGATTATGAGTATTGGAGAGATCGCATGAAGACTTTCGTCATCAATACTGGTGTAGACAATTTTATTATGCTTACTGGGGGTTACAAAATTCCTGACAAGGAAGTTAGTACTTTCACCAATCAAGAGAAGCAAGAATATCAACTGAATTACAAGGTACGCAATACTTTATTATGCTCTATGACCAGGAATATATATAGTCAGATATCTTCATGTGAAGCAGCCAACTGTATTTGGAAGAAATTAGAAGTCACTCATTTTGGTACATCCAAGGTTATTGAAACAAGGAGAGCAATGCTTCGAGCAGAGTATCATGGTTTTGTTTTTCCTTATGGAGAGCCAGTTTGCAAAGTGCAACAAAGGTTTATGACAATTGTCAACAGCTTACAATCAATGGGAGAAAAAGGTCTTGATGATGAAGATCTTGTTGATAAGATTATAGATATTATGCCAAATGAATGGGAGTCGAAAAGAACAGCTATTGATGAAAATAGAAAAGTTTCCCAGATTACTCTTGATGAACTCTTTGGAACTCTTCTACAACACGAGACAAGAATGAAAAGAGATGCTGATTTCAATAAGAAGAAGAATGGGAATGGAAGTGTAGCTTTTGCTTCTAAAGCTAAAACACCTGAAAGGGTTACAAGGTCTAAATCCAAGAAAGTTGTTGTTTCTGATTCAAGTGATTGTAATCTTTCAGACAATGAGTTAGCTAATCTTGCTCGAAGGATGAACAAGATTGTGGGAAAGAAAGATTTTCAATATAGATTCAAAAAGAAAGACAGGAAAGACAGGAAAGATTCAGAGGTAACTTGTTATGAATGCAAGAAAGCAGGACATATAAGGCCTGATTGTCCATTACTAAAGAGGAAAGATAGAAAGGAGAAACATTCTGAAAGAAACAAGAAAAGGTTTTATAAGACAAAGAAGGTCTTGAAAGCAAATGATACGTGGAGTGCAAGTGGAGGTGATTCCTCAGATGATTCTTCAGAATATGAGACGTCAGGACAAAGGAAAATTGGACTTCTAGCCAGACTACCAATTGAAGATCATTGTCTCATGGCTAAGGTACATAGTGCTGAAGCTGTTACAAATGTCTCTTTAAATGCAAATTGTGTTGATAATAGATATTATGAATCTTCAAATGATGAACCCTCATCATCAGAAGATGATACTTTACCTTCTTTTGAAGAAGTCTCTAGATTTGCTAAGTTACTTGAGAATGAAAATTCTAAACTCAAAAAGAGATTTGAAAAAGCGAATTCTAGAATTTCTATCTTGACTAAAGAAGTTTCAGATCTTTCTAAAGATCTTGATGGGAAAACTTCTGATTTTGAAAGTATTTTGAAAACCCTTGAGAAAGTCAAATCTGAAAAGGATAAACTTTCTAAGGATCTTGAAACTGCTATTTCAAAGAAAAACATTTTAGAGTCTAACTCTAGTTCAAATTCAAATGTTTTAGAAAACAAGAATTTGGTTTTAAAACTAAAGTCAGAGATTTTATCCTTGAAAAAGTGTTTGTCAAACTTTACTCATGGAAAAGAAAACTTTGATAGGATGTATTCTCAAATTAGACCATTGAGAAATCGTTCTGGTCTTGGTTATACTTATTCCAAACCTGTTTTTAGTAATAACTATTTTGTTCCTCAAAAAACCATTTTCTGTTCCAAGTGTCAATGTGGTGGACATTGGAGAAGAGATTGTTCTCTTAACAAAACTCAATCCTTAGGATTTCATAAAGCTCATTTTGCAAAACAAATGTGGATTCCTAAAATTCTTTTATCTAATCCTTCTGGATCCAAACAAGTTTAGATTCTGAAAATCTAATTGTTTCTTTTTCAGGAAAATCAGAAGTGTACCAATAAGAACATTTGGTACATGGATAGTGGTTGTTCTCGACATATGACTGGAAACAAAGATTTCTTTGAAAAGGTTATCAAAACAAAAGGTGGAAGAGTTACCTTCGGAGATAATGCTCAAGGAAAGATTGTTGGTATAGGTAATATCATTTTTCTTGGAAAAGTTCTTATTTCAAATGTTTTGTTTGTTAAAGGTCTTAGGCACAATCTCATCAGCATAAGTCAATTATGTGATGAAGGTTACCTTGTGAATTTTAGAGATGATAAGTGTCTAGTTCACAATTCCAAGGATGAATTCATTCTATCTGCCCATAGGCAAGAGAATGTTTACACTATTAACTTAGAAGACCTTAGGAACCAAAACTTACCTTGCTTAAGTGTAATAGAAGACCAATCGTGGCTATGGCATAGGAGACTAGGACACTGTAATTTGAGAAACCTAAGAAAACTCTCAAAGAAAGGACTTGTAAAAGGGTTACCGGATCTTAGATATGATTCTTCAAAAGTTTGTGATCCTTGTCAATTTGGCAAGCAACATAAAACTAGCTTTAAATCAATTAATGAAGTTTCAACTTCTAATGCATTACAACTTGTGCATATGGATCTGTTCGGTCCTTCACAAACTGGAAGCATTGGTGGAAAATACTATGTATTTGTTTTAGTTGATGACTTTACTAGATTTACATGGGTCTACTTTCTCACAAAGAAATCTGAAGCCTTTTCCTATTTTAAAACTTTTAGAGCCCAAGTTAAAAATGAGAAAAACCTACCATTGATAACTATTCATAGTGATCATGGTGGTGAATTTCAAAACTCAGTTTTTGAAACCTTTTGTAGTAAGAAAGGTATTACTCACAATTTCTCAGCTCCAAGATCTCCTCAGCAAAATGGTGTTGTTGAAAGAAGAAATCGTATTCTTCAGGAAATGACTCGAACCATGTTGAGTGAATACTCAATTGCTAAGCACTTTTGGGCTGAAGCTGTTAGTACCGCCTGTTATACTATAAATCGTGTTTTAACTAGACCATTTCTTAATAAAACTCCTTACGAGTTATGGACTGGCCGAAAACCTAAAGTTTCTTACTTCAAAGTTTTTGGATGCAAAGTATTCATTCTGAATACAAAAGATAATCTACACAAATTTGCACCAAAATCTGATGAAGGAATCTTTCTAGGCTATTCCACAACCTCTAAGGCTTATAGAGTTTTCAATAAAAACACTTGTACTGTTGAAGAAACAGTACATGTAAAATTCGATGAAACTAACCCTTTTGTTTTCAACCAACCCAATCCTACATCCTCGGATGTGTTTTCTAAAAATGTTTATCAACCTATAATAGGAGAACATTCTGATAGGGAAAATGTTCAAGAAATTATTCCTGAAACATTTACCACAGAAGATTTTCTACCATATGTTGAAGAACAGGTTTTACAAAACCCAAATCAATTGTTTCTTAGGAGTCATCCCAGTGATAACATCATTGGTGATATAAATCAACCTGTAAGGACCAGAAATTCCTTAAGAAATGAAATAGAACATCTTGCTTTTCTTTCCCAATTTGAACCTAAAAGTCCAAGTGAGGCCTTAGGTGATGATGATTGGATTAAAGCAATGCAGGATGAACTAAATGAATTTGAAAGGAATCAAGTCTGGACTTTAGTTGAGAGACCTAAAGAAACAACTGTAATTGGTGTAAAATGGGTTTTCAGAAACAAGTGTGATGAAAATGGAATCATTGTAAGAAATAAAGCAAGACTTGTTGCTAAAGGCTATAATCAACAAGAGGGAATAGACTATGAAGAAACATATGCTCCTGTAGCTAGACTAGAATCTATCCGTATTCTATTAGCCTTCGCAGCATACTTCAATTTCAAACTATTTCAAATGGATGTCAAATGTGCTTTTTTAAATGGTTTTGTTCAAGAAGAAGTTTTTGTCGAACAACCTCCTGGTTTTCAAGACCCAAAACATCCTGATCATGTTTTTAAACTTACCAAGGCTCTATATGGTCTTAAACAAGCCCCTAGAGCATGGTATGATAGACTTACAGGATTTCTTTTACAAAACAATTATACAAAAGGTACAGCAGATCCAACTCTTTTTATCAAAATGGAAAACAAAAATGTTTTGGTTATCCAAATCTATGTTGATGACATCATATTTGGATCAACTCAGAAATCTTTAACCGAGTCTTTTGCTAATTTAATGAAATCTGAGTTTGAAATGAGTATGATGGGTGAGTTAACATTCTTTTTAGGTTTTCAAATTTCTCAAAAACCAGAAGGAACTTATATATCCCAACATAAGTATATTAAAGACTTACTCAAAAAGTATGGATTTGACAAAACTAAAAGTATTAGCACTCCAATTAGTACCTCAAATACTCTTGATCTTGATGAAACTGGAAAACCAGTAGATCAAACAATTTTTAGAGGTATGATAGGGAGTTTGCTATACTTGACAGCTAGTCGACCTGACTTAATGTTTTCTGTATGCTTATGTGCAAGATTTCAATCTAATCCAAAAGAGTCTCACTTAAAAGCCGTAAAGAGAATCTTTCGGTATTTAAAAGACACTATGGATTTAGGTCTTTTCTACTCTTCTGGAAATGATTTTGTTTTAAAAAGTTTTTCAGATGCTGACTTTGGTGGTTGTAGAATGGATAGAAAAAGTACATCTGGAACATGTCATTTCTTAGGAGATTCTTTGGTTTCTTGGTCCTGCAAGAAACAACACTCAGTAGCACTCTCCACTGCTGAAGCTGAATATGTAGCAGCTGGAAGTTGTTGTGCTCAAGTATTGTGGATGCAGCACACACTCACTGACTATGGTTTGAGTTTCTCCAAAACTCAAATTCTTTGTGATAATACAAGTGCCATAGCTCTTAGTAAAAACCCAGCACATCACTCTCGTGCAAAACACATAGATGTTAGGCATCACTTTCTTAGGGATCACACACAAAAAGGAGATATTGTTTTACAATTCATCGGAACGCAAGAACAACTTGCTGATATTTTTACAAAATCTTTACCTTCCGATAGATTTGAATTTATAAAACAGAAGCTAGGAATGATTACATTAAAATAATCATTCATATCTACTTCCTGTTTTACATCTCTCCTAATAATAAGAAACTCCTCGTAGAAAGGGGGAGGACATTTCTTTATGTCTTTATGTTTCTGATATTTAACTATTTAACTATTTTTATGATTCTTTTTCTGTTTATCGTATTGACTTTTTTAGTTTCCTGTTTATAGTATTGACTATTTCAATTTTTCTGTTTATCGTATTGACTATTTCAATTTTTCTGTTTATCGTATTGACTATTTCAATTTTTCTGTTTATCGTATTGACTATTTCAATTTTTTTTTTTTTTTTTTTTTTTTCTGTTTATCGTATTGAAATTCTTTTCCATCGTACCATTCAAATTTTATTTGAATCGACCGATGATGGTATTGAAATTCTTTTCCATCGTACCATTCAAATTTTATTTGAATCGACCGATGATGGTATTGAAATTCTTTTCCATCGTACCATTCAAATTTTTTTTGAATCGACCGATGATGGTATTGAAATTCTTTTCCATCGTATCATTCAATAATTTTTGAATCGACCGATGATAGTATTGAGATTGTTTTCCATCGTAATGTCACCAAAACCAGCAATCACCTTACGATCTTCGACAGGTATTCTTTTTCATTTTTTTTATTATTCTTTTATTTCTAACCGTTGATTTGCTTTTCTTTAATCCTGACCGTAGAAGATCAACCGTCATATCTTTTTGCCTATAAATACCCCCCTCCCCTCCCCAAACCCACATCGTTTGTCCAAGGATTTGAGGCGAAGCTCTGTTCAACCGGCTATAATCAATCGTACGATCTTCTCAATCGGCATCATCTTTATGTCTCAATCTTCTGCCAACACTCCCGCTGATATGTCTTCAAAGACCTTTACTGAGAAAGACTTTCACAGAGAAAGGTTAGTATCCCGAGAATTCTTTGATACGTACGATTCCACGATCAAGAGGATTATTTTGTTTCAAGGATGGGAACATCTATGTGTGGAAAAGCCTGATACTCAAGATCCAGTTCTGTTTGATGAAGTGTGTCAATTCTACAAAACCGTTTCTTTTGACAAGGATATGAATATTAACTTCGCTGTGTACGATAGGAAGTTATCTATGTCTGTGAAACAAGCGGCGCATTTTCTAAATGTTTCTATAGAAGGTGATGCATTCTGCCCATCTCACAAACTTCCAGAGGAAGTTGGTACTTTCAATAGAGAAAATGCTGAAAAGTCTTTGTTTGTTGTTAATGAGGGAAAGAGGAAAGTTTATCATCTTTCACCAGACAATAGGTTTGTCACTCTATGGATGAAAGGTTTCCTTGTTCCAAGGAAAGGGGATAGAGAAACCCTTAAAGTCTCTGATGTCTTTATGCTTGACTACCTTGTGAATATGAGAAAGGTAAATCTCATGGGATATATCTTTGAAACAATCAAGAATGTCAAGAAAGGAGGGATTAAATCCCAGATAATAATGTATCCGGCCATCCTCACAAAATTCATTCTTGAGAGTATGAAGTTCTGTAATATTCCTTTGAAAGGAAAACCTATGGATTTGTGGCCGTCTTTCATTAATAAGAGTACGATGAAGAAGCTCAATGTTTGTTTTGATTCGAATTCAAAACTTTTTGTCAGAGATGAAGAAGCTGAATTGCCTGAAAATCAATCGGCACCTATGCCTGCCAAGGACAATCAATCGGCCGGTGTTACTCGAAAGTCTGATCCGCAGACTAGTTCAAAGCCAAAGAAGAAGCCGAAGTACAGAAAAGAAGTTGTTGCAAAGTGGAGAAAGGACAAGGAACAGAGAAAAGAGGGTGATCCGAAGTTTGGACTTGACCCTGCTGAGGCCTTTGCAGAAAGGATAAGGGTAGAAGAAACCCTTCAAGCTGAAAAGAAAAAGAAGTCTCTTTTGAAAAGGAAGGCTCAGGACTTTGATATTTCTAAAGTCTTGAAAGCAGTTGAAGATGCTAGTGCTCAACTAACCGTGGAAGTCCATCAAGAGCCTATCGTACAGAGTTTGCCTGAGAAAGAGAAAGGGAAACAAGTGATGGAAGAAGTGGAAGAAGAAGAGGATTTTCTTTTAGAATATCTTCAAAGTTCAAAGAAGAGTAAAGAGGAATCACTTCAAAAGCTGAGCGAAGGAGTTCAACAAACTCCTCACGCCGATCAGGAAAGGTCACCGGACAGGATGTCATCTAAAGAAAAGGAAGATACTCAATCTTCTCAGACTGATAAAATTGTTGTCATCAGTGATAGAGTAGAAGAAGAAAGAAAGCAGAAAGTAAAGGCAAAAGGGAAACAGCCTGTTGTTGAATCGAGCAGATCGTATCAACTAGCATCGTACGATGATGATACTGATTCAGAGAATACAATCTCTCTCAAGAAGAGTGATTACATTGTTCATGTTTTGAGGAGAATGGAGAAAACAATTCCTTATTTCCCGAGGCTGGAAGGAAAGATTGATTTTATCACTGAAAATCAGAGAAAGAAGTTTGGATCTGTGAAAGAGTTGAGGAAGAAAGTTTTATCTGTTGAAGCCGATTTAAAAGTTCTTTCAGAAAGCTCAGCTGTTCATAAGAAGGCATGTAATAAGATGACTAAGTGGTCGTACAAAACAGAGAGCTCAATCAATGACCATGAGATTTCTATTGAAGACATAAGAAGGTTATCAAATGATCTTGCAATCGCTTTCAACAAGCTTGATAAAGAAACAGTTGAAAGGCTGAATCTTTTATCCTCTCAAAGAGCCGATGTCCCTTCAGTGAAAGACTTGCAAGAAAGAATGAATGCTTTCCAATCTGATTTTTCGAAGGTTTCATCTTTCAAAGATGAAATGGTTTTACTGAAGAAACAAAATTCTGAGTTGGCCAAGGATAACAAGACTCTGCAAAGCAGAATTGATACTCTTGAAGAGGTAATCAGAGTCCAGGAGGAAACCATCAGAAATCAAGATCAGATTTTTGCGGATCAACAAGAGCTCCTCAAAACTCAAGGTGAATCAATTTCTGAAGACAAGAAGGAGATCAAGAAGATGAAAGCTGTGCTTCATGAGCTTATAAAGAAAGAGAAGGAAAGAGGAAAATGATTGTTGTATTTGTTTCTTTTGGAACTTGTTTGTGTTGTAATAACTCTTATAAACCTCTTTTATCCATTGTCTTGTATTACTTCACTAACTCTTTCAGACAATTCGAGGTTACTCCTTTCTTTTTGTAAATCACAAAGGGGGAGAATATTTACAAAGCAAAGATTGTTTTACAAAGGGGGAGAATGCAATACAATACTCTTAAGGAAAATCTATGAATACAATCCTTGGGAAAGTCAATACCTAAGGGGGAGTTAGTTGTATTCAATTTCTTATTCAGAAGAGTTTTCAATAACTCAGGGGGAGATAAGTATTTCTTGTTTCATTTACTTTGTGTGTTTGTGCTTTCCAAAAAGGGGGAGATTGTTAAGTCAAAAGTCTTCTTTTGGCTTTTACATCATGTTTTGGAAATCACAAATATATTCTGTCATGATTTGAAAATCTCAAATGTATTCTATCATATGTTTGTAAATAACAAGTTGTGTCTATCGTATCGTACGATGACTGATCGTACCGACCAAAACGTATCGTACTGACTCTGTCAAACGTATCGTACTGACTCTGTCAAACGTATCGTACTGACTCTGTCAAACGTATCGTACTGACTCTGTCGATCGTATCGTACTGACTGTTATTCAGATGATTATTTTTTTGTTTTGGTACTTTGTTAAAAAAACTCTCTCTGCATATGAATCGTACTCATGTTTTACATTTTCTATATCTCTTATCCTAACAAAACGATGTCGTTGAGTTAGTTATATACTAATCAAAACGATGTCGTGTTTTCTGTTTCAATATGACCGTTGGAGGCAATATGACCGTTGGAACCCGAGGCCTATAAATAGGAGGTCATTTGAAGCTGAGAAGACAACGATGAGCAAACTGATGAACGAAGAGATTCTGTGAACTACGAAGATTCTAGAGAGAGACGCTGTGACTTCTCTCATCAGCCTTGTGCGTCCGATCATCGTATCGAGGGCTTTCAAGTAATTGAAAGACAGAGGTGCCGATTACCTGCAAAATCGAGGGCTGCCGGGGATAGGCAGACAGACGAGCCGATCATCGTATCGAGGGCTGCCGGGGATAGGCAGACGGACGTGCCGATCATCGTATCGAGGGCTCACCAAGGTGTTGGTGAGACAGACCTTTTTATCCTAGGTGAAAGGATAACCCTTCTCTTTGGGTTAAAAGAATTGTATTACTTTTACATTTCCGCTGTTTGTATTAGAAAGGAATTGTATTGTTTCCTTTCTTCTTTTACATATTCAATTGTAATTGTTTCAATTACAATCATTCTTTTACATATTGTATCAATTGGTTCTATACGCTTTTAAAGGTAGAACCATTCATTTTTGTATTACTCTGATTATTGTGTTCACCTTGAATACAATTGTTTTACTTTACAATAGTATTACAATACATCATACCTTTTACATTCAATACAATTGTGGGTGTTTGTATTTGTATTAGTTTAAGATCTTTTAAACTAATCTCTTTGTTTCTAAAACTCAAAGGTTTTTAAACCTACAATTCACCCCCCCTCTTGTATTGTTCCATCTAATAGACTTTTATATCAACTATTCGATCCAACAGAGATGTGATAGACATCTATGATTGATCAATTTATTTAAACTACTGAATAGTAAATTCAAAATCCTATCCCACATCGAAAGATCTCCCAGTTTCTATACAATATAAAAATCAAGCACTATGGGGAGTGGCTCAGAATTATCCTCTCCCCTCCCTATACCACCTCGTAATGGTAATACAGGCGCACTTTTCACCCACGTCATTGTGGGATATTTTCCTACATCATACACACCTCTAGAGGTACCCATTTGTTACACACAACACTACATGTTTCCTGCATGCTTTCTTTAATGACATTCATTAGGTGGGTTGACCTTGTGTCCCACATAAGATCTCGGTTGAGGAATGATGGTAAGATAATTCCATACTTTTAAAATAATCCCCCAAAGAATTCATAGTTAAAAACCATTCTTATAAAGGAATTCAATATGTAATGCATGGCTACCTCCACACATAGAACTCTAGTGTACAATTAATCAATCCCTTCACAATTTCTATTCAAATATAAATATATCTTACAATTTATTCATATTTAACCCTTAATGCACTAATTATATGGAATGGTTCTACTTCATGATGTCTACAATCCCAATGTAGCCCAAGTTTACACTTTTATGGTTCTCATGCAACATTAAAATACTATATGACCTATAATTTATCTTCTTCTTTACTTTTTAGAATATCAATTCCAAATAACATCAAATCATCCTTCTTCTTTGTTGTAAATAATGAGTCAATTATAAAACATTTATTTTTAACATAGGATCAGTTCATCCATCGTCAAAGTTAAGAATGATGGAGAATTGTTAATGTGTGACATTAATTGAAATAAATCCATAACAATTATTCAATCCCTTCACAATTTTTCTTCAAATATAGATCCATGTAACCATTTATTCATATTTAAACATTCATGGAATAATTTTATGGTGTTGTCCTCCTTCATGAAAACTACAATCTCAATGTTCCCCAAGATAAAAATTGCATGGTTCTCATTCAACATTATAATACTCCATTCCCTTCAATTCCTCATCTTCTATACTTTTTGGAATATATATTACAAAGAACATCAAAATATCCTTATTATTATTTGTAAATAATATCCCACTTATGAAACACATATTTTGAACATAGAATCAGTTCATAAATCATAAAAGTAAACAAAAATAAAGAATTGATCAAGCATGAAATCCAATCCTATGAATTCATAAAAATTATTCAATCCCATCATAATTTCTCTTCAAATATAAATTCGACTAACCATTTGTGCATTTTAACCCTTTATTCAGCAATTAAATGGCGTGGTTATACTTCATGTAAACAAAAAACTCAAAGATACTCTAAAAAACACTTGCATGGTTCTCATGAAAAATTAAAATACTGAATGACCTTCAATTCATCTTATTCTATACTTTTTGGAATATAAATAACAAAGAACATCAAATCATCCTTCTTTTTGGTTGTAAAAAATGAATCTCATATGACACATGTATTTTGAACATGGGATCAGTTCATCAATCATCATAGTTAACCACTAGGATAATTACAAAAGTGTGACATTCAAGGCTATGAATACATAATAATTATTTAATAACTTCACAATTTATTCTCAAATATAAATCCATCTAACCATTTCTTAATATTTTACCATTTATGAACCAACTATATGTTTTTGTTCTCCTACATTGTATCGGCCCCAATTTTTGGTATGCAAGCCTTTATTTATGTATTTTAGGTATTTACGTTGTGTCAGTTATGATTGGGATGGTTTGTAAGACTTTTTTATTATTTCTGATGAATTTATATAGGTTAATTGTTGGATCATGGTTAGGGA
Organism: Viscum album; assembly: GCA_963277665.1. Taxonomy (NCBI): domain Eukaryota; kingdom Viridiplantae; phylum Streptophyta; class Magnoliopsida; order Santalales; family Viscaceae; genus Viscum; species Viscum album. The sequence continues at coordinate 1,584,091,417 of OY728151.1, read as the reverse complement.
AAATCGGGAAACTCCTATAGGAAACCATGAAAAATGAGATCGGGGACCTCAGGTAGGTTTACAGTTAAGGCCTACGGTTTTTCCAAACTGTGCGGCCACCGAAGATTAACCTTCAAAATTGTTAAAAAGATCTTTTTCATGGTTGGTGAATATTTTTTATAAATGTGTTGTCCAAATATGTGAGTTACATCTCAAGGTAGAGGATGGCACATGGTTTGTATGATGTTTTCCTAACTATGCAACTTACCCTGCAGGGTTTAAGAACAATATAATATAAAAGTGAAACTGGGTCGATATTAAGTTCAAAACTCCCATTTTTTCTCCAAATTGATCCTAAATCAGGATTTATTCCCCCCATTATTCGAGGATTATTTTCCAAAAAATTTGGATGTAATCCATGGAATTTCATAGTGTGATGAAGCTCGATTCCCATGGAAAGTCTCCTTTTGTGGTAGTTTTTCATATTTTTTTTCTTAAATCTATAATCCTCCATATCTTGAATTCTTGGGATCTACTCTATTTTGGATAGATACATGGTTTTTTATTAAAATAATGCTTATATTTTTCATTTTTTATGATAGGGGAAGATATCTAAGTTGTATTTTTTTAGAGTCAACCCGATTTTGTTAGCATTTTTGTGTTGTTCTTCATTTTCACCAAAACACTCACAGTAGGTTGATCCACTATCAACTCAAATTATTATAAAATGAATGCTTAAGTTCAACTTATTTAAATTTCTTGATTTTTTTGGGGAAATTGGTGCGAAAATCATGGTTGAAACCCTCTTTGGTGATGGTTTTTTATTTTATAGAAATTGGTTGTGAAAAGGGTTTTGCTTCTGGATTTAAAATATCGATTTTGAAATATGGATTTTTTTGATTTGGGAAATTAGTTTGTTGGAATGTTTTTCAATAATGAAACAATTTTATTGAAATAGAATTAATTGGTTCCTTAAAATGGATTATGAATACATGGTTTGTGTGACATTAATCTTTCGATGTGACCGTGAATAAGGGGTGTGTACAATTAGGGTATAAAGGGACATGGCCCTAGTTAAGGGGTGTGTGTCATTATGGAACAAGGATATTGACCACATAGTGATGACATAGTGGATGAATGAGTAACTTATCATGAGTATGGAACTATCACAGAATTAGGAATGGGTGTGTGTGTGGTGAATAGCGAAAGGGGTATTCCCAAAATGAAATTGAAATGGTTTAATGATTGATTTGATTTCATTCCATGGAAAATTTTTAAATGTTTGGAAAACTATTGTGTTGTGAAACAACTTGGATTTTATTTATACTATGGAACAATTTCCAAAAAAAATATAAATAGTTTTATACAATTGTGCTAACTTGTTCTATCCTAGTGGAATGACTAGGGAAGTAATTGGTGGAAATCTACTAAGTTCCATTACTCACCCTAGATATAAAACTTTGGTGACATTTTTTATATTTTATTGAGAGACAAGTAAATGGAGAGAATCACACTTATTTAGTGGTGATCTATGATACATGGAGTTATAGTTGGATCTTGGAGTCAGGTCATTAGAGTCTTATGAGTTTTTATTGGTTTTTTTCCATTGTGTACATTGATGTTAGAAGTCTTCTTTTGTGGTACTCTGTTTTAGTTTGGTTTTGATATCAATTGTATTACATGATTTGTTTTACATTTTCCTTGGCATCATATAGGTCTTCTGGTTATGGAATGTTTGGTTGTGATTTTTTATATTCAATGGGAAAATAATACACCAATTTTATTGAAGCCCTTGCAATTTATTTCCAGTCTTTGGTGCTTTGTGGATGACGCTTAAAGAAAATTTGATATTCCACCTTGGCTCATGCCAATGAGGAGAGGAGGGATGTTATAAGTTGTATCAGCCTTGGTTGGTTTAAATATTTTTCTGCAACAAGTGGTATCATCTTTTTTGGTCCATGACTTACATGTGGTATATGTTTTTTTAGTTTTTGGAGTTGAAATTCATTTTAGTTCATTCCTTGAGACGGGTTGGTAAAAATTATTAGTATTATTGAGACATAAAATTTATAGCAAAAATTTAAACGTAGATAACCATCTATGTTTAACTTCATTCTACCAAGAAGTTAGGTATATATTTTTTTTGGAATCACTTATAGGAGTGTAATCTCATTTTCATGGGTTTAGCCTACAAGAAGAGCATGACATGCATTGTGGAAATGAATTCCACTAGAAGTGCCCATTTCATTTTGAGTAATGTATTATTATTTTTTGTAAATTTTTTTATTTAAAAAAAATTGAATTTTATTTCAAATGATATATTTTAAAAAGATAATAGTTTAGGAATTCTGAAAATGATTTAATTATTAAATGAACGGTGAATTTTTTCCAAAATAGTTGAATGTGGATAATGATTAATTTTTGAAGGATTGGTTTTAATAGTTCCTTTATGAAAGAATTTGAAATTGTTAAGACTTCACTTTCTAGAGAGTGAGACATGTGTCATTTGTTATGTTTCTAGAAAATAGCACTCATTAAGCATCTTAGAAACCAACTGGAAGAAGTTGCTGAGAATGTGGTTGCACCTGATCCATAGGTGAAACAACAATTGATTCCGAGTATAGTCAAAGATTTTCAATATGTGGATAGAGGGAACTAACGGGGTGAAAAAAATAAGGTGGTTCATTCTGTCTAGTCCTAGATGTTTAATACACCCATATTTTGGGGAAATTTAGGGCTAGAGAAGGTTGAGGTGTGGCAGAATAGGATGAATCGAATATTTGATTTCCTTGGTACACTAGTAGAGATGAAATTCAATTTCTACATGTATATGATGGAATATATTGCACACCAATGGTTGTATTTATAAAATGTGGATAAATTATACCAAGGCATGGCATGGTGGTATTTATAAAAATTGTTCCATAAACAATTCATGTCATCAAATGATCATAATTCATCGAACGATGGACATTTTCATCCCGATGAAGAATATGTTTATGAGATAGTGTAGACTAATAAATTTATGAATTTTGTCTTTTATCACCTGAATTTTTTGTGAGTGGATTTTTGAAAGCACACTTTTCTGAATGTAGGATGAGGTATGAAATTCACTCCATGATTGTCATGATCTGATTAACAGATTTTACAAATATGGTCAATAGAGTGACAATGGATGAAAGAGACATCTACGGAGGCACGGGTAGAGGAAGTACGGTTATAACTATAATAAATTGTGGGAACTCTAATAATTAGAGAAATCCTAATAGGTACACCTATATCCAAGGTTGGAGTGTGACCCAAAAGCAGACAACTAGATCAGTGAACCTTTCTCCAAGACCCAATAGAGAAGTTGGATGTTTGAAATTAGGTTCTTTGAAGACATTAATCTAGAGTGTATGGCATGAACTAGATCATGTAACAATTAAAATTAGATTAGGCATATTCAGTGATTTTCTCACAGTGCTTTGGGGATGGGTGTTTCGGACAACTCTCAGGATTCATAGATGACAAATGATTGGACGGGAAAAGGGAAAAATGATACATCTCATTAGTAGAGTAGTGATATCAAGGGTAATTCCATAAATACCATTACTACTCAGTTAGGGAAATCTAAACAGGGATATAAAGAACAATGTGAAGCAAGTAAGTAGTTATATGAAGATGAGCATGTTATTATAGATGATCAATCTGGATGGTGTTAATTTAAATCAGCAAGGTTCGGGATGCAATTAACATCCACAATCCTTCCAGATATTTAAACCGATGAATAATGTTAATAAAAAACTATCCCACATAAAAAAAATCTCTTAGTTTCTCCATGCTATATAAATTATGAACTGTAGGGAGAGGCTCGAAATTATCATCTCCTGATACCTTCCCATACCGATTCTGTGGGTGTGATCTACACCCACTTCTTTGAGGGATGTTGTACCACATCAAGCATGCCTTTCAGAATGAACATGTCTTACACATGGCACTCAATGCTAACTATGAGTTGGCCTAGCTAGCCTCCTTCGGAATTAATCGACCTAGTTTTCCACATAAGCACTTGGTTGAGGTTGGATGTTCATCTTACTAGTTTGTCCATACATTTTAAATAAACCCCTAAAAACTACATCGTTAAAAAAACTAAGGATATAATTGAATTCAATATGAAATGCATGGCCACCTAAACACATAAAACACTAGTATAAGATTCTTCAATCCCTTCAAAATTTCTCTTCAAATATATATCCATCTAACAATTTCTTCATCTTTCTGCCTTATTGAACTAATTATATGGCATGGTTCTCTTACATGCAAACAACAATATCAATGTTCCTCAAGTTAAAACATTCATGGTTCTCATTCAAAATTAAGATATTGCAAGACCTTTAATTCACCATCTTACCTAATTGTTTGGAATATAAATTTTAAATTACATCAAATCAACCTTATTATTTGTTGTAAACAATGTTTCACTTATTACATGTGAATTTTGAACTTAGGATCAATTCACTAATTGTCGTGGTTAACAAAATGGATAATTTCTCAAGAATGACATCCAATTCTATTAATCCTTAACAATTCTCCAGGAATCACCATAAAATAATACATAACAATTTTTCAGGATTCACCATGAAAAAATCCATAAAAATTCTTTAGTTGACACCATGAAACTCATAGTCTTAAAACAGTTCACAAGTTTCATGGAATTTCAAGACATGAGGTTTTCATCCAAGCTCCGTTAACATTTGAACTTCTTTATCATATTGACATCAATGTAATCTTCCAATTGTTTTGATCATAATTTACCACCAATGAGATTCATTGACCACAAATAAAATATTTACACAAAGTGGTCCCTTCAATCTCCCTATTTTTAGTTATTGTAAATACCTTCAATGTTCTATCCAAATGAATGTTTCAATATGTGGAACTATTATATTATCTCTCCCATTTTAATTTCAAACTTTAATTTCACTTTATATCCCCCTTATTAACAAGAAATATAAATTTCATAGAAAAAATGTTATCATTCCATACTTAAGAAATGATCTATCCATAATTTAACACTAAGTCATCAAGATTTGTGCTCAGTGTAGAAAACCAGAGGATTAGATTTAGAAAAAAAATTTCACATTACCAACTGGTCCTGATAACATAAGAAATGAAAAATAATATAATTTTATTCAAAGATTATACACTTTTATTCGTGGATGAAATTAATAAATTTGAGATAAATAATTTGAAGAACAATTAACCTCTAACTTGTTCACTCACTTCATTAAATAGATCAAAAACATTCCAGTGAAATAAGAAGGATAAGAGACCTTGGGGACTATCAACATTTCTTATTCCATTGATTAATATAATCTCTTCCATGTTATAATAAGTTTTTTATTTTTTATAACTGGGGATGATATATTAAGAGAGACATAACTTTTCCAAGGATATGATCTTCAAGCAATTTCCGAAATAATAATATTTTATATTAATTGAAATAATAATTTTGGATCCTTCTTTATTTTTCTCCCCCTCAAGGGAACGATCTCTCATTATCCTCTTAATGGTTGATCTCATCAACAGTAGATTTGAAGAAATTTTAGTATGGATAATACACCATAATGGGTCTTCAACATTTGATAGTCCATATTGTACAACAATCCCATCTTCACAAAATATGTTCTTCTATAAAAAATTTCATAAGAATACCAAGAAGTTAGATCAAACCAAGATGGAATCTTCCATACCCAGACTATCGAGAATAGGTAATCAAATTCATTAACATCATCAAGGATGATCCTCTGTCATATTAGTATTTAAATATCAAGTGTTGAATCATTTAAGGATGGTACCTTCTTCAGCATAGAAATCATGACTTGACAGCACTTACTACTTATCACAATTACATTTTAAGAATATGATTCCACTTCAATTACCCAAATTATAAGAAAATATAAAATAGTAAACTATTATGTGAATAAGTTGGATACTCCTTTCTTCATTAATATGAATGTAATGGTTGAGATGATCTTCTAAAAAATGTTCCTCAATTTTCTCCAATATTCATGCTTGCACATATAAACATCTCTTTTGATTTATGTTGAGGAAACATGGATCTCTTCACATACTCTTCTACTTTACATGTAGAATTTTTCTTATTAAAAGCCTTAATATATGATACCTTATTACGCATCTTGAGGATTGTTTCTTGTTCTTGAAGCGATGATAAACAAAATTTTGCAACGTGACCAGATTTCTTGCATCTCTCACATAGAACTTCTTTAACAAAAGAGTTTCATTTTCTAGAAAAACCCCTCATGAAATTTTTATTCAACATGTGGAATCTTTTCATTCCCATTTGAAATGTCTTTAGCTTCTTTATCCACAATTTTTATCATTCTTTCCAAATATTTAGGCTAGATAACTACATGTCTTTAGGAATTTTTGATACACGTCTATGTCATCCACATGGGTTATTATAAGTGTCATCCCTCTTAGTATTTCTTTTGGAATTATTAACCTTCAACTTATTTGATTTAGAATCCATGTTTTTCTCACCATTATACATTGGTACCTTCCTCGGAGGATTTATATTCACAATATTATTTTCATATCTTCCCATGGTTTCTTCTTCATTCCAAGTCATATTTTGTGGTATTCTTTTATTATCATTTTTGTATACATGTTGAGATGATCATGTACCGACCTTGTGACCATTACCATTGCATACATCACTAATGTCATAAAGAATTACTAATATGTTTACGGTATAGATATAGTTCTAGAACTAGGGATGTTTCCTCTTTGTCTATGGATTTATCCCCCTTCAAATCGGATTCCTTTGTGCTTTTACATTCTACGGATTGTAGAAAAAAATTAATGAGAAATGAGAAAATCTATTGAAGAACCAACATTGACCCACAAATATTAATTTCATGATATCTTCTGTATTAGACCGTTGGGTCTTGTTTATGATTTTTTCCCTATATGGGGAACAAAATTTCACACCTTATTTACTATCCACCTTAGGCATGGTTTTAGGTTTGTTGTCGTCTTTATTCATCCATACATGTTCAAATTATGTTTAAAACCTACACTGTTCATGATAATGCATTTAGTAACATTAGTAGAAGATGATATGGACGTTACCTGATTCTTCTCATATTCTTGTTATAGATCATTAAAGGAAGTCATGATCTTCTTATCACATGTTGGAAGAATTTTAACATTAGAATACTCCAATGAATATTGAGTACCAGTTGCGGTGATATATTTCTTTTATTAAGTTTCTATATGTGACATATTCTGATTGGACAACTAAGATACAAATTCTAGACAATTTATATTGTGGATGATTCTCTTATCTTTAATTATTATCATCTTATCTTCACAAGCCTTCATCATTCTTTCAACATTATCTTTAGGTATCTTAATTGTTCTCTGAATCAAAGCCTCAAGATCCTCAATCTTCTTAGATATTTCTACCAATTGTAATCCCTTGACATCAATTCTATTTTTCAATTTCTCTTTCATTGCATGGGTATTTTATTCTAGATTATTTTTTACACCATATTTCTCTTCAACATCTTTGATCCATTTGATGAAAATATTTCAAGTTCCCTTATTGTTTCTTTAAAGGTTCCAACTTGTCTAGAGAGATTTAAACACTCGACATTTTTTTTGAAATCTATTCTCTAAAAAAGGTCTTCTTCATCTAGGTGGGTGATCTCATTCTTCGTGCATATCATGCCTCCACAAAAAGTGTAATATCTTTATTCAGAAATAGCAGTCATTATAAAACTTAATATATCAACTGATAATTCATGAGAATTAATAGATTGATCATCATCACAACTTCTTCACGTATTTACATCTTGAGGAAATTTTATAAATGTACTAACATGTAAATCCTTATCATTAGAGGTAGGAAGGTTATAAATATCCTTTGAGGAAACTTGATCCACCCTCTCAATACTTTCCAAACCTAGTATGTCTTAATTTTCATCAAGGAATGTAGAAATAGATACATTCTCTTATACAGATAAGATGGACTTCTTCTTAAAATGTTGCTTCTCTTTATTTTCCCTATTCATAATGGTTTTTGTAGATATATAATTTTCCACAAAGGTAACTAAATCATCACTAAAACTACAATTAATTTTGGAGACAGGAATGAATATCAAGTCTTCTATAGAGAGTATATTTAACTATAGAAAATCTAATAGTGGTGAACCTTTCCTCAATACATGTGAAAGGACCTTTTTGGGATATTCCTAACCATGAAAGGTGGATGAATCAGTGTTGGATAATTTTTAATCCAATTCCACATTTTATCCATTTACCTATTTGACATATTAGGACTTAGATTCTATTATTATCTTCTACCTGTCACATGAAAGAATATTAAACCAGTAAATACAACCACATGATATTTTTACAAGGTCTCACCACTCTCTAAGAGTAGCTAGTCCTTGGAATGTTCTGTAAATAATCCTGACCATGAAACCACTAGAATGTAATAATTTTAATGTTGTTATAGTAAGTGGTAAATACCCTTTCACTTTTAATACACTAAATTAAATTGAAATGGAAAGTATTACAACACTTAGACGGATCATTATATTACCTATGAATATAGACACCGTTTTGATGATAATGCTTTATAACACTAAAAGATTATTCCACTTCATGAAACATATTGGATATCATGGTTCTTCTTTTTTCTTCCACAAAATTCATCATCACTTGGTTACTTGCTTAGTAGCATGAAAGTATCTCCTCTTACCTCTTACCAGTATCAAACTAAAAGCTTCACAATCCACTTCTCCTACCATCCACAATAATATAAATGTGTTGTGAACTGATAAATACTAAATTTTATCTCACCCAAATTATAATCAGCTAACATGTGGTAAAATGAACTTAAGTCGAGAGATCTAGCATTAAATACCATACATATAGGTATTTTTTATTCTCTCCCATTCCTTTAGAAATTTTCAATTATTTTAAATGGATATTTAATGAATATGAACATGAGATTATTTTCTATAAAATTAAGTGAAATTGCAATAGAAACATTGAAGTTTATTTAAACTGATAAATTGATTTATTTGTATTTAGAATTTTATTTAGACATCATTATTATAATTTAAATTAGCTAAGCTAACATGAGGTGAACTAAGCCTGAATTGAGAGATACATCATTAAATCCCATCCGTCAAGGCATTTTTGATTCCAATCCAATTAATTTAGAAATTTACAATGATTCTTAATAGATTATTAATGAATATGAACATGAAAATATTTATTTTATCAAATTATTGGAAATGAAAACTAAAATATTGAAATTTATTTAAAATGATAAAACAACGATGTATTTGTATTTGGGATTCTATTTAGAGATTATTATTATTTAAACCATCCAAGACAAAATGAGGTGAACTGAGCATGATCTGGGAGATCCAGCATTAAATCCTATGTGTGGAGGAATTTGGGATGCCCCTCCCATATATTTATTAATTTTCCATGATTTAAAATGGATTTTTAATGAATATGAATAATAAGTTATTTATTTTATCAAATTATGGAAAATTAAAACTCAAACATTGATGTTTATTTAAATTTATAAAAAACATTTTATTTTTATTTGGAATTTTATTTAGAGCTTGATCTAGGTGATCCAGCATTAAATCTCAGGCATGGAGGCATTTGAGATGCCTCTCCCATGCCTTTAAAAATATTCAATGATTTAAAATGTATTTTTAATAAATATGAACATAAAATTTTTTACATTATCAAATTATTGAAAATAGAAAATAATTAATTTAATTTTATTTAAATTATTAAAAATCCAATCTATTTCTATTTGGAATTTTATTTATCCATCATGATTATTATTCAAACTAGGAAAGCCACTATGAGATGAACTGAGCTCGAGCTGGGAGAGACAACAATAAATCATGTCCATGGTGGTGTTTGAGACACCCTCCCAAGCCTTTAACAATTATTCAATGATATTAAATTGATTTTTAAAGAATATGAAAAAGAATTTATTTGTTTCATCAAAATATGGGAAACTGAAACTAAAACATTTTAGATGATTTAAATTGATATGAAAATGATGTATTTGTATTTGTAATTCTATTTAGACTTATGAATAAGAGAGGTCGATATCACCCCTAACAACTAGGTATTCCCTATATGATTGGAACCAAGAAGTGATACAACACTTTTCTTGAATATATGTTCAATAGACTGATGGTATCATTTGATGGAAAAAAATGATACATTCTATCATGGGTGGATACTCATAATAATTTGAGACACCTTCTCATGGTGTATTCCATTGGTAATATCTGGTGTTGGATATTATGAGAATGAGATGCGACGATAGGAAATCCACATTTATATATGTCCTTAGATATTCCTTTATAAAAATGTGTGTATTAATCCTTAGACATTAAGATTATTATTAATGAATTTTATAATTCATGTACTTTGATGTATTAATGAAAACTGTGATGACATATGTTTGTGATGAGGTAGCATATGTTGGGTGTGTCACGAGTAGTATTGCGATAATGAATAATGCGAAAAAGTATTTATCTCTTATGTTCTTTTACAGAAGTTTAAATCACAAGCCCTTTTATAGAAATGATATATCCTAAATGATTCCATGGCCATAGTGTTTTATTGTAATGTTCAATTTCAAAGAATTCGAAGAATGCGACATCGATGAAATTGGTTTATGGCACCAGAATGGATCATTCATGAATAGAGATATTGTGATAAGGAGATTACATTACACATATAACATTCATATGAGGTATCAGGTAATTTCCGCATTAAATTGTTTCTTTATGGGTGTCTTGGAATATTTCTAGATACTAAACATGGACTTTAGGCTACTTCTCCAAATGCCACTGAGAAAGAAACCTAAAGAGTCACACACTAACTGTATCCGGAATCATATTTAAATAATATATTATTATTTTACATGTTGAATGAATAATATTCCTAGACATTATTTAATAATTATTCATGTATGCCGGAACACATATAAATATTTATTTACTTTTTAGTAAATATAAAATTTGTTTATTTTTTGGATAATAATGCAGTGATATTTATTTAATAAATAAATAGTCATTATTCAAGGCCCGATAAATATTATAGAGGAATGATAGAACAAGTTTTTTAGGTCCAGTGAGAAATAATAATATGTAATATAATTTGATTAAATAACATTTAACTTAATTCTAAATGTTAATCACATGTTTATAAATAATAATATTATTATGTTTTGACATGGGCTTCTGCAATGTATTATAAAAATAATTAGGGGCTCTTGTGAAATTATTTATTTCTAATCCTAGAAATATAGAAACCCAATAATATTATTTTTTTAACAAACAATTCATTTGTATTTATTGTGCACAACAAATTTGGAGAATCCTCAAAATACATAGAGAGCTCTCTTATCCAAGAACGCTCTTAGGAATGGAGATCGGTCTTCCCCCACCAAATCCTCTGATGTCATGTGAGATCAAGGAGAATTATTTGGAAGGAGTTATCATGGTGATCAAATGCATACGATGCAAGAAATAGGATATCTCGTGCCAGTACAAAAATATTTCTTTGACGATGTCTAGAGATTCATGAAACACGCGTGGATCAATTCTATAGGTAATCTATACTTTATTCCTACAATGAAATGATGGTAAATCGCAGATCTATTTCCATATCCATAAATGAAGAAATAATTCCATAAAAGGTAATTTATTAATTAATTAAATTAATTATAAATAATATGTCATGATCCTCCCTTCTATTTTTGGTGTGATTTCTACATTCTGTCATCATTGATTCAATTCTATTGAACACGAAGTTTATCATCATTAATATCCCAAATTGAATATCTATCATGAAAAAAAGATATGTTGGGCATGACACATCGTATAATTCCAATATGCTTTTAACCTACAAGTGGTATCAGAGTGGTCGAATTATTATTTATAACTACTTAATGATCGTCAATTGATTTATGAATGTTTATTTCTATTTCAATTCACATTTAATTGTTTCATTAATTCGAATTGTAGGATTTGTTTCTTCCTCCTTTGTTTATCATAGATCTATTCAATACAATTAATTTTATGAACAAAATAAAAATGAAGAACTCATCCAGAGGTGCTAAGGATTCTGGCTAGATAACATAACTGTACACATTGTATTTTTTTTCAATGCATCAGGAATTAATTTGGAATTAATTAACGTTGTTTGCATTGATGAGACATGGTGCGTTTATAACTTACACCATGTGTTTATCAGGCTATCCTAGTGCATGGTCATATGTATTACATTTCATGTAGCCGATGTAGACAGTGTGTAGTCCTCTTAAGACACAAATGGGCCATGTATTTCATACATGTCTTACCTGACTGATGACCTTGTAATTCAGAGATCACACACCATGTATCACATTAGACACTCCATGTACACCATTTTACAAGGCATGATTTACACGCCAAGTCCATAAGCAAGTTCCTACAATAGACGGTGAGTCATGTACATGATGTGTAGCTCAAATACACACACCATGTACATATACAAAATTACAACGATTTAAAATTTATTTATTATACTATTGAAACCTTATTGACATGTTATTATGTGTGGTCTTGAAGTTGACAGGACATTCCATGTGATGATTTTTTAATATATATATATATATATAAATGTTTAATTAATATCTATGTAATATTCAAATCTAAATTTCTTGTATGATTCAAATTATAGTTGTTACTTCGCGTGAATTCGAGCATAACACATGACCAAAAACTAATGAAATTCATGTAATCTGAAAGTTTATGTAGACGATGTGAAGTTACATGATAAGTTGTGTATACCACATGTAATAAGAGTAACCAGTGTAAGGGAATAATACTTGTTTGGTATAATTAGATTGGTATTGACTATATTTCCTCCATGGTACATTTATGAACACAGTTAATTTCAAATGAATTTATTTAATTTGTTTAAATTATGATGGATTGGAATCTCAAGAAAATTCTGATGAGAATTAAGATAAACGAATTGATTAATTAAAAAATACAATTAATTGTTTTGAGTGTGATTTATCTTAAATTAAAATGATTAATAATTGAATGCATGTTTTATTAAATGCATAATTTGTTGCATACATGTGGATGATCATGAGCATAGAACAAGCAATTGTGTATGATTGCTTTTATTTAATTTATTATCAACTTAAATTGTTAGTCTGCATGCCTACTCTCCTCATATTTTGTAAGGGTGTGTGTGGCAATTACTTCTTTTATGTAAAACCCTTTTTTCCCTCACTTGTTTGTGAGTACAAGAAAATGTGATGGATGAAGCTACAAGGTTAGTGGAGGTGGTTCAAGTTTGGATCCAAGGAAAAACCAATCCTAGAGAGATACATGGATGGATAGGTGGAAAGTTGTAACATGAACCATAATTGGTTCGATGTGTTTTCCCCCCAACTAAATGATTATTTTATCAAATACAAGAAAAACTATCCATTAGTAAATCTCATGATTTTATCTATTTATTATTCAATTTCTGTCAAGTTGTATGGTTATTTCATTATGGATGTTTTGTCATCATCACATAATTAATGAAATTACAAGCATGCAAGATAGAACTAATCTAAACAAGATTATGCATAAATTTTATCTAAGACATGGTTAATTACTTAAGTAAACCCACTAAATATTATCAAGAATTTGATAAAGATAATAATTGTAAATTTATGCATAAAAGGATAAAATACCTCAATAATATATATTAAATCGGTATAGCCTTCCACTACCTCAATTAAAACCGAAGCAGAGTTCAAATTTCATGATCATCCAAAGATGGGGTGTTTTGAATTATTATAGAATTATAACTTGATGTTATGGGTTGAATTTACTTAGTTCACATCAAGGGTTGATTTCCAAAGCATGACATGTCGTAACTAGAAAGCATGGGTTGAAGAAAATATAATTAAGTATTTCAGGATTGGGGTGTCCACTCATAAGATTAAGGAATAATGAGTTAATGCATTTGGAATTTGTAATGACTACCCAAAACCATTCAGGTTGCTTGAAAAACCAATTTTGGGGTAATGATAAAGGAAATGTGGATCCTTACCACTTGAATATCCTTGTAAGAGGATATTATAAAGCAAATGGTTAGGGATATTGGGTTTTGATAAAATAGTTGGAGATTAATAAATATAATATTAATTTATTTTTCTAAATGTTATGAGGTAAAGTAATAATATTATTTATATATTATTTTTTAGAAACAAATTTAAAATGAAATGTATAATTTATATCTTTAATTGATAATGAAAACCTTCTCACTAACACAAATTTCTAATAGTAGCAAATGTACCTATGAGTTTTCCTTCACCTTGAAATGAAATTATATGTGTTTGAAGAACCTTTTCCTATGGCACCTAGAAATGAGGATAGTGATGAAGAGTTAAAATTTTATGAGAATAATTTAAATGATTATATATATGTTCATTGTTTCATTCTATCATCCATGTGAAATAATATTTAAAATAAATATGAGGACATTCATGCATATAGCTGATGTCTCACCTTCGGGGTCTCTATCATGAGAATGTGAGACAAAAGAGGTACGAGATCTCGAATGATTTGATTACAACTATGTTTGGAGAGTCTTCACTAGATGGGCCTCATGTAGTCAAGAATATTATCTATGCATGGCCCCAATCATTGATCACTTTTTTTCTACTTCACACTTGTTCAATTTCTATGCATGGTACCTGAAACCGCAAACACAGAATCATATCACATCATAGATACGACATTGATTATTTATCCAACATCACTAATGTGCCACATGTTCTACCATAAATTTGGAAGCCCATTCCCCCTTGATCCCAGTAGAAAAAATCTTGAACATATCCCTCTTTGTTCTCAACCAATTGCTTCATCATTTAAAGCCTTCACAATTTAATTTTTCCAATACAAATAAGATATAAAATATTATATCGTAAATTTCCAAATTACCAGGTTTCATCCATGTTAGGAATCAGACACTTATCTCATCTAAATAGATATAAAATATTTATCACTCCATGAGCATTACATGCATCCTAATTAGCATGATAGGATAAAAGAAATCTCAAATTTAAAAACAATCTTCTCTCTAAATTGGAAACTCACATGGTTTGTATCCTATCAATCAACCCCTTTAGGTCATAAATGGAGATATCATCCCATAAACATATCTGGAATGAAAACCTATCTTCATCATAACAACCAGCATCTTCTATTGAAAAATAACAATGCCCTTTTGTAACTATGACAGAAATATCACTCCACCTATAAAAAATCCAAACACTAAAATCTTCTATATATCTGAATATGAAATGTCCTATCGAACAATACCAAATCCCAAAATATCTAGCTCCCCCATGATTAATATTGTGAAAAAATCTGGCACACCCACAAAAATTACTCTCTCTTCATATAATCCCGAGCAGCTAACACATCTACTCAATCTTCAATTTGAATTCATTCTTCACCAATCACACATTCTCAAGAATTGAATTATGTGTAAGACCTAAAACACCTCTATCGACCTACTTTTTTTTCAAACCCTAGAATGCATCAGGAACCATCGATACTCTTGAAAATATCCAAAATTCCCACTACAAATTGCACGCCTGAACAATGACCATTAATATCACTTATTGGGGGAGATTTCCTGATCTCATGAAAAAAATGCCTAAGAAACAATTTCTGAGAAACATGATGGAAATGATATAAAGTTGAATAAATAAACCATAACATAGAATTTTTTATGTTGAGGAACCCTCTGATGCGTAGGGTTAAAAACCAACAGGTAATTCCAAAATATCCACTATAAATTAATGTGTACAAGGAAATCCCAGTAATGTCGGAACATGAATTACAAATAAGATCATAGAAAAACATTTTTGAAAACCACACCCTGATACTTCTACAATACCTCTCCAAAAATTATCTTACGAATTCCATATTTTAATGATCAATCTATGAAAAAACATCACCCTTCTTTTGATGAAATGCCACTACATCGAGTATCAAATCCTAATATGCATCGGCCTCACACAATCTTGTGACACTCGTATGATTTCTCTCTCTCTCTCTCATGATCAGTCCATCACGTCCTACCACTAATCATAATCTTGGATACACCTCTTGATCACGGCATTCTAGAATACACTCAATACATGTGAAAGGAATAGTATGGGATATGTCTTATAATGAGAGTGGGGGGGGGAATTGATGTTGGAATCCTATTAATCCAATTCCACATTTTATCCCATTACCTCTTTTACCTTTCATGATATCAATTATATTATTCTCTTTTACCCTTCACATGAAATAATATTAAAGAAGTAAAGACAAGCACACAATATTTTTACAAGGTTCACTACTCAGTAAGAGTAGCTAGACCTTAGCATGGTTTGGAAATAATCCTCACCAAAAAAACACAAGAAAGAAATCATTTATGTGTGGTTATAGCAAGTAGTAAGGACCCGTTCACTTGTAATACAATATATTCAATTGGTAGAACATGTTTTACATCACAAAAATAGATCTATATACTACCTATGAAGACAACCGACTTTTTGTTGATAATGGTTTGTAACCCCAATAGAATCTTCCACCTATTGAGACATGTTGGATCTCACAATTCTTCCTTGTGCTCCCACAACCTTCTTCTTCACAATTTTTCATTCTTAGCATCATGCAAGTAACTCGTCTTTCCTCTTCCCAAAAAAATTTGAATGTTTACCAATATTCTTCTTCTACTTGTAAAAATAATATAAATTTGTTCTGAACTAATGAATTTTAATTCTTTATAACCCAAATTATAATCAAATTATATCAATTTGATCACAAAACCTTCTTCTCTTCTTTTCTATTTCTTCTTCACTGCAAAACCTACCGCATTGAGCCCCCTTTTTCTTATTCTTGCTGGAATCACAAAATTCTTTTATGATTATTAAATCAATAAAGTTCAGGTCATCTAAGAATCATCACAATTAAATTATTCTACTTTGATAACAAAAATTTCAATAGTGAATTTAGTATCATTTATATTTTATTTTTGTTGGTGTAGAATATGTTTTTTCAACTAAATTTAAATGTACCTTCAATGATGTTTCTTGTAAGAATAATCTTGCATAAACTCGTATTCTAATCCTATTGAATTATTAACCCAATACAATCATGGTTCATGTACAAGTACCATCTCAATTTTTATCATTATCATTTTATGTATATTTTTGAGTAAAAATTTTATTCATGGATTTTTTTATTCTTTAAATCATTTTAAAAACATCAGATAGTGCAGTTACATCTCACTATGTATGTAAAAACCCATGAAGATTATTTCTCCTCCCTTCTTTCTCTCTCACATAACACAAAAATCATGTTTGGTTTTTGTTAAACCGTTTTTATCAATATTATATGAATTCATACACTTGTTGTCTTATGAAAACTCTAACAATATTAGTTCCTCTTCTTACGCTTGAAATTATTCACTTAGATTCACATCTGGTTCTCTTATCACAAATAAACATTGGAGGTTTTTTCATCTAAATATATTGGGAATCAACTGGATACATAGTGTATTCATGTTTGGATTATATGTGGAATAACTTCAAGGAATTCCATGGGAGTAGACAACTCATGCATTATGGCTCAATTAGTAAGCATCATCGAACGAGTTATACTTTTTAAAGCATGACAAGGGTTTTTACACCCCATTTGTCTGTTAGAGGTATTTCCACTTCATGAAAGTAGAAATATTAGTCGAACAGACCCCCTTTGTAAATAATTATGTGGGTGTAAACACCTTTCACATGCTCGTATATTCTTCTCCACGATATATAAATCAAGCGTTGTATGGAGAGGATCATAATTCTCTTCTCCCCCTAGTAGTGCTCTGTTTCGGTTATGCATGCATCCTCTAATCCCACATCATTGAGGGATATTGGACCATATCAAGAAAGCCTTCAGATGTACCCATGGCTAAAACAAGGAACTCCAATTTACCTACACATGCGAAGCTGGAAGGCCTCCTTTCGGTGTGGTCAACACAGTGTACTGCATGAGCTCTTATTAGAGGCTGGCTAGTCAGCTTGTCCGTTATTTTTAAATAAACCCCAAAAAAATCTTAGTGAAAAAACCAATTATATAATGTAAATCAATATGAAATTCTTAGAGTCCTCAAAACATGGAACTATAGTATATAATTATTCAAGATCTTTTTAATTTCTCTTCAATTATAAATCTATCTAACATTTTCTTCATCTCTAAACCTTAAACCACTAATTATATGGAATGGTTATCCATTATGAAATCTATAATCTCAATTTTCATCAATTTAGACTGACATGGTTCTCATGAAACACTAAAATACTGCAAGACCTTCTTTACCTCTTCTTCTATACTTTTTGGAATATAAATTCCAAATAACTTCAAATAATCCTTCTTATTCGATGTAAACTATGTGTCACTTATGAAACATTTATTTTTAACTTCATATCAGTTCATCATTCATCCAAGTTAAAAGCATATAGAATTCTTCATGAATGACTTCCAATGCTATGAATCCAAAACAATTGTTCGATCCCTTCACAACTTATCTTCAAATTTAAATCTGTCTGACCATTTATTCATCATTAATCATTCATGCACTAATTATATGGTGTGGTTATCTTTCTTGATAACTTTATTCTCAATGTTCCCTAAGTTAACACATTCATGGTTCTCATTCCACATTAAAATACTAGATAACCATAAATTCCTCTTTATCTATAGATTTTGGAATATAAATTCCAAATAACATAAAATCAACCTTCTTATTTATTATAAAAAATGTGTCACTTATGAAACATTTATTTTGAATGTAGTATCAGTTCATCAGTCAACAGATTTAAAAACATATAGAATTTATCAATCATGACATAGAATGATACGAATCTATTATAATTATCTAGGAATCATGATGATGTAATCCATAAAAATTCTCTAGGAATCACCATGCAGGAATAGATAAAAATTCTCTATGAATCACCATGAAACTAAAAGTCTTCAAAACATTCACATATTTATTTGAATTTGAAGACATGAGTAGCTTATCCAAGTTCAATTAAATTCGTATCTTTTTCATCATATTGACATAAATTTAAATTTTCTATTTCATTGGTTATCATTGCCTTCCAATGAAAATCATCTGAAAAAAAATAAAATCCCTAATGATGTTTGATCTTCAAAGTCCCCCTTTGTATTGTTCAAAATACCTTCAAAGTTATTTCCATATGAACATGTTAATATTTTGAACTATTATATTCTATATCCCCTTTACCTTTTAAACACTAATTTCACATTATCTCCACCTTATTGACAGGAAATACAATGTTCATGGGAAAAAGGTTATAAGACAATACTTAAGCAATATTTGATCTATTATTTCACTCTAATTCTACATAACATGTACTCGGGGTTGATAACTAGTGGATTTTACTTAAAAATATATATCCAATACCAAATGATCATGATACCTTAATAAATGATAAATTATGTACTTTCCTTTCAGAAATATTAACTCTCATTCAAGGATGAAATTATTGAATGTGAGGTAAATCTTTTTAAGAACAATCTACCTGAAACTATAGTACTCACATCCACAAATAGATAAAAAATATTCAAGTGAAATAGATAGTATAAATGACCATGGGGGAACTCCACATTTCATTAGTAATTTATTAATTTAATTTCTACCCCTTTGTAATTTTTTTGATAATCTAGAATGATACATTAATAGAGACATTCCATTCCCAATGATATGATCTTCATGAAAATTCTACAATAATCAAATTTGATACTAATTGAAATAAAAATTATAGAATATTATTCATTTGTCTCCCCTTGAAGTGTATAAGTTTTTATTATCTTAATAAGGGTTGATCTTATCACGAATTTATTTAATTAAATTATATTATAGTGAATACTAGATAATGGTTCATGAACATGTGACAGTCCATATTGGACATGAATTTACAACACATACTACTTCTCAGGTTATCCCCCTACGAACATTATTCACCTTAAAATAACTGAATTATAATCACAAATACAATACTCAATTATTAAGGAAATAAAGTGGATCATCATTAATTCCTAAATATGAATCGAAATATTGAGATGATCTTCTCAACCAAATTTTTTAATCTTCACCAGTCTTCATTCTTGCACATATAAACATCTATTTTGATTGATGTTGAGGCAACATGGATCACTTCATATACTCTTCTGATTTGTGTGGAGAATATTTCTTCGTAATAGCCTTCATAAATTAAATATTATTTCACCTCTTCAGTACTAGTTCTTGTTAAGGTAGTATGACTACAAAATATTTTTCAATGAGCCCATATTTCTTACATCTCTAAAAAAGAACTACTTTAACAATATAGTGTCATTTTCTTATAAAACCGTCACAAAAATTTTCTTCATCATGTAGAATATTTTCTTTCTATTTTTCACTATCTTTATATTATGCATCTTCCATTTTCATCATTCATTCAAAATCTTTAGGTTAGTTAACTAACATTTCATTAGGATCTATAGGTTCATGTTTATATCTTTCACATGGGTTATTCTCAATTTCATCCCAATTAGTAGTTCTTTTGGATGCACTGCCCTTCAAATTATTTTATTTAAAATACATGTTTTTCTCACCATTCTTCTTTGACGCCTTAATGAGAGGATATCTGTCCACTACATTCATATGATATATTCCCAAGGTTTCTTCTTCATTCCATGTATGATTTTGTGATCTTATTTTCTTAACTTCGTTGTATAAATGTTGAGATGAGCATGTTCCAACTTTATGACTACTACCATTGCATATGTCACAAATGATATCAAGAATTAAAAATCTCTTTATAGTATACAGATGCAATTTGGACCTATTGATGTTACTTATTCTTCTCTTGAATTATCTCCCTTGATATATGATTCCTTTATCCATTTAAATTATGGGGATTGTTCCATAAATTTAAGGAACACTTCCCAAATATGTTGCAACACTATCATAGACACACAAATATTGTTTCCTGATATATTATGCATCTGATTTTTGGGTATTCTTCTTGAATATTTATTCTCTATGAGGAGAACCAAAGTCCATACTTTCTTTACTATCCACATCAGTCATGGTAGTAGGTCTGGTGTCAAATTATTTTCTTCCATAATTGTTCATATTTTTCTTTACAACCTTCATTTTTCATGATAACAAGTTTAGTAACATTAGTACAAGATGGTATGGATGATACCTAAATCTTCTCAGCTATTTCTGATATATCGTTGAATGAATTCATGATATTATTGTAACATGTTAGAGTTCATTAATACATATAATACTCAAATGAAAATTGAGTACTAGTAGAAACTATCTCCTTCTTTTAGAAAGTGTAAATATGTGTCTTCTCAATATTGGTCAACTGAGCTACCAATTCTATACATTTGATAGCTTGGATGATTTTATGATATGTAATCCTAATAATTTTCTCTTCCAAAAAATTCTTAATTCCATAATCTTTATCGTCATGTATCTAAAATTATTTTTTAATCATAGATTCAAGTTCATTGATCATCTTGGATATTTCTTCCAGTTGTCAACCATTAACATCAGAGCAATTTTTCAATCTCTCTTCAACTACATTGATCTTTTCACCTAGATCTTTTTGACTCCCTATTTTTCTTAAAAATTGTTGATCCATTTTTAGGAACTTATTTCACTTTCCCTCATTGTTTCATCAACAGTTCAACCAATCTATAGATATTTAGACACACAACAATTTTTTTTCAATATCTTATCCAAATCATCTGATTCTTCTTCATGTAGGGTGATCTCTTCCTCTATTCATTTAAAGACTCCAAAAACAAGGGATGTTCATTCATCAGAAATATCATGTAGAATAACTCTTAATCTATCAACTGATAGTTCCTCATAAGTTTTAGACTGATCATCATCACCACTTGTGTTAGTATTTTCATCAGGAGGAAAGTTTTTAAATTTACTAACAAAGACATCCTAATCACTAGAGGTACAAAGGTTATCTATATTATTAGTCAAAACTTGAGTCACATTATCATTACCTTCCAAAATAGATATGTATTCATTTTTATTAAGGCATAGATAAAAAAATACTTACTCTTTTTTAGATAATAGGGACTTATTATTCCACATTCACTTCTCTTTATTTTTCTTATTCATCATGTTCTTGGTAGATATCAAATTATACACCAAGGTACACAAATCTTCAAAAAAACTATACTTCAATGTTGATTCAGAAAATAATCTCAAATGTTTAAAAGGGGTTATATTCCAATGAAGAGAATCTAACAGAGATGAACCTTACCTCAATAATTATGACTGTACCATTTTTAGATATGCCTAACATTGTGTGGGGGTGAATCCTTATGGGAGAATTTTTAATTCAATTCCAATTTTATCCATTTACATCATTGACTTGTTACGATCTTTATTATCTTATTCAATTTTCTTTATCGCATGAAATAATATAATTTTAGTAAAGAAAAGTACACAATATTTTTACAGGTTTCACTTCTCAGTAAGAGTATCTAGTCATTGGCATGGTCTGGAAATAATCCTGACCACACAACCTCTATAAGGTAATCCTTTATATATTGTTACATTATGTAGGAAATAACCATTCACTTGCAATGCACTATAGTGAAGTAACATTTCATTTTTACGGAAAATAGATAGATCTTTATACTTCCTCTAAAGATAGTATAAATTTTGTTGATAATGGTTTGTAACACTAATAGTGTATTCTTCCTATTGAGACCTGTTAGATGTCACAGTTCTTATTTTTTCTTCCACAAACTTATTCATCACTTTGTTACTTACTCAGTATTATGAAAGTAATTCGTCTACCTATTTCAAGAAAAAAAACATAATATGCACAATATTATTCATCTACTTGTCAAAAAAATATGACTGTGATGTGAACTGATGAATACTGAATTATTTATAACTCAAATTATAATATGTTGATATCAATTTCGTCACCAAATATTCTTCTCTTCTCTTTTGTTTCTTCTTTAGTGAAAAAAATTCACTGATATCTCTTCTTATTGTTGTTGTTTAAATAAAAATATTATTTTGTGATTATTAAATCAATGAAGATCATCTAAGCTTAGAATCAACACAAAATAATTTATTCCAATTTGATAAAAAAAATATCAACAGTGAATGTAGAATCTATTATCTTATATTCTTCTTGTTTCAAAATATGCATGTTTAACGAAATATCACCATTACTTCAATGTGATTTCATGAAAGAATAATCATTCACAAAATCATATTTTTCTCTTCTTTAATTCTTAGTCCAATACAAGAATGGTGAATTTGCATTTCCCATATGAATTTTTATCTTTATCTTTTTATCTTTTTTGTTTGAGATAAACTTTTATGCATGAATTTTTCTTCCTACAATCATATTATGACCTTTAGACACTGTACATACTCTTTACTATTTATGTAACAACACACAAAGCTTCTTCCACCTCGCTTAGTTCCCTCTCCCTTCACAAAACAACCATGTTTGGTTTTATAACCCATGTTTATCAACAATATATGCATACATGCACTTGACGTTATATGAAAAACCCATGAAATATGAGTTACTATCATAATCAAGAAAGTATTCGCATATGTTCATTTCTGGTTCTCTTTGAACAAATTAATTGTTTAGGTTTTTTCTTATTTTTCTATTGTGTATCAACTAGATACACAACATCTTTACGTAATGGATTATATGTGGAAAAACATAATGAAGCACCGTGATATTATACAACTAATACACTGTTTCTTGAGTAGTAATATTCATGGAACTAGTTCTTCTTCATGAAGAACGACAAGGGTGTTTACAAACTAGTTGTTTGCTTGTAGTATTTCTTCTTCATGGAAGAAGAATTATTCATGAAACTGAACTCATTCACAAAGAATGACATGGGTGTTAAAAACTTTTCCATGTCCGTAAATTCTTCTCATTCATGAAAACATATTTTTTTCATGGGAATACCCTTATTCATGAGGCCTCAACGATTCAAAAAACTCTTTGCAACCCCACACAAAAGAGTCCTTTGTAGATGCTCTTTTTCATGAAAATGTGATCTCATGAAATAATATGAGTAGAAGTAGAACCTATTGGTTGAGGGTGATATCCTTTTGTTGTAAAGGGATCATATCCTTATAGAGAATTCAAATCCCAATATTTATTCCTTGTGAATCGTCTCATTAAATTCATGATTGACTTAGCTTTTAATTATTCAAACACACGTAATGTTATGCGGCATTTCATAATGTTCTTCATTCATGATTACACTGTTTAATTATGGTGTTCATATCACATGAATGTATTCATAAACACATGAAATGATCCTTCCAAAACACATTAAGTTCATCCATGGAACCCAACTAGTTGAATGGCCCTCCTGAAACTTCATTTGCAGTTCAGACAGGGATTACCTATTGAATTTATTCATGTGAGTCATGAAAATGTAGTTGCATGATATTTTGATCATGTTCAACCCATTATTTATACAATTGAATAATAATGGTGGAATCTTATTTGATCATTTGTTTTTTTGATATCTCTTAATAGACAATAATGTTTTCGGGGTAATCTTGGAGAAAGATGACAGCATTGGGTGATAAATATGTGCCTCATTTTGAATGAAAATGTTTTTGGAGATCATACAACGTGAATTTAAATGAGAGGGTGTGAAATGTGATGGAAAACCATGATCCATCCCATTATTGAAACTGGTGAACAACACACACTAAAACCCACCCCGCATCGAATCCTCTCCTGGTTTATCCACACTATATAAATCCAGCAATCTAGGGAGTGGATCAAAATTCCACTCTCCCCCTCCATGTACCACCCTGTACCGATTCTATGAGAATTCTCTACACCCACTTCATTGGAAGATATTATCCCACAGCATGCATGAATCCAGGGGTACCCATGGCCTACACACAACATTTTATAATGCCTGCATGATTACCTGGATGGAATTCTTTGGATGTGTCAACCCAATGTCCTATATAAGATCTCTGTTGAGGCTAGTAGGTTAGCTCAACCGATAATTTTAAAAAAAATCCAACAAAAACCTAGTAAAAAAATGAATATAATGGATTTCAATAAGAAATGCATGGATATAACAACACATAGACCTCCAATACACAATTATTCAATCGCTTAACAATTTCCAATCAAATATAAATCCATATAACTATTTCATCATCTTTAAACCCTCATGCCCTTATTATATGGAATGCTTCTCCTTCATGAAAACTACATGATCAATGTTTCTAAAGATTACTCTTGCACGATTCTCATTCAACAATAAAATACTGCATGACCATCAATTCCTCTTCTTCTATACATTTTGAAATATAAATTCCAAAGAACATAAAATCATCCTTATTCTTTTTTGTAAACAATGTGTGACTGAAGACACATGTATTTTGAACATAGGATCAGTTCATCAATCGTATATATTAACAAAAATAGAGAATTTCTCAAGATTTAAATCCAATTATATGAATACTTAACAATTCATCACGCCCTTCACAATTTATCATCAAATATAAATCCTTATAACCATTTATTAATCTTTAACCCTTCATGAACTAAATATATGGTGTTGTTCTCCATTATGAAAACTACAGTATAAATGTTCCTAAATTTAACAGTTTCATTCTTCTCATGAAAAATTAAAATACTACATGATCTTCAATTCATCTACTTATATACGTTTTGGAAGATAAATTACAAAGAAAATCAAATCATCCTTCTTCTTTTTTGTAAAAAATGTTTCACTTATGACGCATGTAATTTGAACTTAGGGTCAGTTCATCAATCATTAAAAATAACAAAAATGGATAATTTCTCAAGTGTGACATCCAGTGCTCTGAATCCATAATTATTCTTCAATCCCTACACAATTTCCCTTTATATATAATGTCATATAACAATTTATTCATCTTTAACCATTTATGCACTAATTATATTGTGTGGTTCTCCTTCATGAAAACTAAAATCTCAATGTTCCTCAAGATAGCACTTCTATGGTTCTCATGAAACATTAAAATACCACATGAACCTCAATTATAGATATTCAATACTTTTTGGAATATAAATTCCAAATAACATCAAATAAACCTTCCTCATTATTGTAAAAAATGTGTCTATTATGACAAATTTACTTTCAACATAGGATCAATTTGTAAATATTCAATGTTAACAACAAGGAGAATTGCACAATCATGACGTCCAATGTAATGAATATAAAAAAAATCTTCAATCCCTTCACAATTTCTTCTCAAATATAAATCCATATAACCATTTATTAATCTTTAACCATTTATACACTAATTATATGGTGTGGTTATCCTTCATTGTAACACCCCCAGTTTCTAGCATGTAACCCTTTAATTGTGTATTTGAAGTGTTTAAAGTGTGTGGGTAATGTTTGGGAGGGTTTGGAAGAATTTTGGAATGTTTTGGGCTATTTTATATCGGTGCACAGTTGGACCAAGGTTAGTGAAAGCTGTGAAACTCCTCCTGGAAACCATACACAACGAGACAGGGGGATCTGGTTAGGTGAATGGTTTGGACAAACCGTTTGACTACATAGGAGTAACCGATCAAAGTTGGACAAAGAGAATTTTCTCTGTAGGCAGATGGTTTTTCTAAATTTGTTAGACAACTATGCAAGGTACTCCCAAAGGCAGTGACTGGTACATGGTAAGCACACATTTTTCCTAACAATGCGACTAATCATGCACGGTAAAAAAAATATCCTAAAAAAGTGGATCTGGGTTGGGGTTATGTTTAAACACATAACTTTTGCTCCAAATCAACCTTAACTCACTATTTATCCCTCCCAAAGGACAAGGATTCTTTCCACGTCAATTTTTATGAGATCCAAAGGTGTTTTTTGGTGCGTTGATGCCTGATTCCATCAGTAAGTGTCCTTATGTGGTATTTTTCATAGTTTCTCTTAGATATATTTTCGTCAATTTTTCTTATTCTTAGATATAGTCTAATGTAGATAGATATATGATTTTTTGATGTAAATCATGGTTAGATTTGTCCTTTTTGATGATATGGGATGAGATCTAATGTGGGTTCTTTGAGATTCAACCCAGTTTTGTGGGGGTTTTCATGTTGTTCTATGTTTTCCCCCAAACTATCTAGGAAGGTGGATTCACTCTCAACTACTCTTATTAGAAATAATCTGATTAGTTTCAAATTGTTTAAATTTCATAAAAAAATTGTGAAATTGGTGTGAAAATATTGGTTGAAACCCTCTTTATAGATGTTTTGTGGTTTTGGGAAATTGGTTGTACAAATGGATTTGTTTCTTAATTTTAAAATATTGTTTTTTTATTTGGGAAAAAATTGGTATTGTTTTCAATAAAAGAATGGTTTCATTGAAATGGGTTGAATTGGTTGGTTTGAAATGTTTTTGGCATAAATGGGCTGTGTGGGTTCATTGTTTTGAGATGACCCTAAATATTGGAAAATGCACCATTGGGGTACAATGGTACATGACCCTAGATAAGAAGTGTGTGTCAATGGGGAATAAGGTGACTAGACACTTAGTGGTGACTTAGTGGATGGAAAAGAAACCAATAAAGAGTATAGAAATATTAGAGAATAATTCATGGGTGTGTGTGTGGTGAACGATAGAATGTGTATGACAAAAAGTAATGTGAAATGGTTTAAAGAATATTTTGTTTCCTTTCCTTAGGAAACTGTTATGTTTGGAAAATTATTTTGGGATGAAAGTGGTTGGCTTCAATTTAAACTATGTACTATTTCAAAAAAAATTATATTAATTTTTTTATATAATTTTGCTAACATTTTCTATCTTTATGGAATGAGTAGGGAATTCATAGGGGGAAATATACTGAGTTTCATTACTCGCCCTTTCTTTGGAGCTTTGGTGATTTTACATATTTTATTTATCAAGACACAAGTAAATGTAAAGAATCACATTTCTTAAGTGGTTCTCTGTGATACTTAGAGTTGTAGTTAGATCTTGGAGTCATGTATTTGATGTCCTATATGTTATTGTTGTATTTGTCTTCCACTATAAACTTTGATGTTAGTAGTCTTCTGTTATGGTACTCTTTTTTAGTTTGGTTTTGATATCAATGTTATAACTTGATTTATTTTACAATTTCATCAAGAATCGTATATTTGTTTTGGTTATGGAATATGTGGTGGTAATTTTCTTATTTTCAAAGGGAAAAATCATCCGCCAATTTTATTGAAAACCTTGGAATTCATTTCCATCCTTTGGTACTTTGGGGATGTTGTTTAATTCCAAGAATAAATTCCACCTTGAGTCAAGCCAATGAGTAGGGGGGGATGTTACAAGTTTTATGAGTCTTGGTCATTCTAAATATTCTTGTGCAACAAGTGGTATCATCTTTTTCGGTACTTGACATACAATTAGTATAATTTGTGTCAGTTTTTGAGTAGAAATTAATTCAGGTTATTTCCATGAGTCGGTTTTGTAGAATGGAATAGGGTTTTAGGAATTGAAACTTATATCATGATAGTAAATAGTTAAACATTTTATATTGAACTTAATGTTACTAGGGATTTGAGTACATAGGTGTTTAGGAACTGTAGAGGCCCAAATCTTGACATACATGGACAATACATTACTTTTGTGGAATACATAATACATAAAAAAAACCAAAACACAAGGACCGTAATATTTTAGTGTCTTTGGAAACATGGAATATAAACTTATAATCATGTTGAAAGATTTTCAACAACTCCAATAATGATCTTCCCGTTTTTTCTTCCTTACCTAAAACCTTTCTTTATTTCCTGTGGAAAATAAAACATATAAAGGGTGATCTCAAATTCTCAGTAAGGGAAAACATATATAACATAAAAAAATCCATTAACTTTTGAATGAAAAAACGTGAACATGAAATATAAACATTAAAACCTTGAGCAAAGACATAAATTATGGAATTACATAAGGCATATATCATAAAGGAACATTAATCATAATAAAATAGCATGGCAGTAAAACATGTAATTGTGGAAACCATTCAGCACATGTCATGTTTTACAATGTATCCATGGCATTGCTGCCATGACCATCTTAGTGGATAAAGTCCCTTTCTGAATCGAGTTCACTCCACGTTTCAGTCCTGTAACACTGAACCAGATTAACTCACCGTTCCAGCTATGTCTATCTCATGAGATATAAATCTTTACCCAATGCATTGGAGGGAGATTTAGGTCCCACCAATCTCATAATGAAATCATTATTACTTGTGCCACAAAATAAACATACAACATTCATAATAACCCAATAAATAAAATGGGTTTCATAATCATCATCACCTCATCACATAATCCATATAAAGGAAATGGATATCATTTCATAATAAGGAAAGTGAAACCATGTAAATCATAGAGACAGTATACTTGAAACATACACATATGAAATAATTTTATCTTAGATGAAAAATGGTTTTGATAAAACATTTGAAATGAATTCTTGAGGAAAATATCCTTTCTTCTTCAAAATCATTTTTTTTCACAAAATGTCATGAAATTATAAAAGAAAAGGATTTTGTTTAAAATAGTCATGAAATATTTTGGAGGATGCTTCATGAAAATAATTATTTATAAAACCGTAAAAATCCTTTCATGACGTATACGTTAAAAAACATTATTCTCGTACTTTTGTCCGAAAAGTCAAAAAAGTACCTTGTAGGGTAAATAAAAGAAAGACTCAATCCATACCAAGGGGTAAAAGTAAAAATGGGTAAAAATGACATTAAAAATACATGAATACATTTTTATAAAACATGTACATGGATGATAGAAATAACCCCAAAAAATACATATGAATAAGCAAGCTCGGATAAAAATGAGATTTGCAAAATTATCCCTTCCATTAGGTCTGATATGATTCGTACGTATCCAAACCTCCTGTATAATGATTTAAATATTGTCATTTACTTATTAAAGAATCATATTTATTGTTGTTGTATCATATATGGTTCATTTATGACTATATATTACCCGTTCTTTTGTAAATTCATGTTAAAGTGGCGTTTTGGGTAAAATCGTATC
This sequence comes from Viscum album, assembly GCA_963277665.1. Taxonomy (NCBI): domain Eukaryota; kingdom Viridiplantae; phylum Streptophyta; class Magnoliopsida; order Santalales; family Viscaceae; genus Viscum; species Viscum album. The sequence goes on along the minus strand of OY728151.1, from coordinate 1,584,061,173 downwards.
ATTTGTCGTTTGTGTTTTAACTTGTAATTAATCATATGATTACATAGATCATGATTACTTACATCCAGAATGTAAAACATGATTTATATATAATATATATTCAGAATATACATATATATAATAGATCGATAAATGAAAATAAATACACCGTTCATGGAGACGGTAGGTCATACGTACGCATGAACGCTGTTTTCGTTTCCTTATTGAATTGAATGGAATTATGTATATGACATACATATATATATATATATATATGTATACATAAATCCAGTATCTTAATTATGTCATATATTTCATTATTATTCATTATATATACTTTATAATCATTCTTCAATGGTTAGTCATGGAAAATGAATCTCATCGCATTCGTGGAGACGGTAGTCCGTACGTACGCACAAGCGATGATATCATTCCAATGATCGCGAAACTTTATTGAAGTGTATGTATAATATTACAGAATCAATATCACTTTTAAATAACCATATTTAGTTATTTATTTACACCATTATACCCATCCATGTAAGGTGGTGGCAGAAAATAGATTACACCACGGCGTGCAGATGGTATTCCGTACGTACGCACGCGCGGTGATTTCGTTTTCTGTAGGATGGATAGATGGTGAAATAGGGTTGTTTCATACATATAATCACATATCAGTATATGATTTATTCTGATGTTATTACTTCATAATGAAACAACTAAATAAGAAGAAGTGGAAGAAGAAATGAAGTTGAAAGAATCGGTAACAGACATTACATCTTCTTTGAAGCGCCTCTTTGAGACCTCCTCTTAGGGCACTAAAATTGGTCTTCAAATACAACCAGGACCTATAGGATGTTTCTAGGAAAGTGTGTCATTTAAATGGGCAGGGTTTGAACGAGCGTGAAGGCTCAAATAGGTGTGAGGAGGAGAGGGAGGAGGTTCCCTTTTATAAGGGAGGAGAGGGGCACCTTTGGAAATCTAAAAAATATTAATTTATAAAAAATCTAACCCCACTTAGAAAACCTCCAAAAAGACTCATATTAGAATATTAGATGATATACAGTTGTAATATCATCAACCAATAAAATTTAGACATATTATGAAATTATTTTAAACATTTTCAACTTGATTTATCAATTTAATTTTATTTGTGGTAATAACATTCTAAAATTTTAATTTATAACAAATAATTACTTATTTGTTTTCAATTGTCCATAATTGGATACTTTATAAAATTTTAGACACTATATATTTAAAGTTTTAATTTTTATATATTTTTGTGAATTTTAAACAATTTTATAATATGTTATTTTTATAAAATAACAATAGTGTCAATTTTGACACTATTCATTTATTTGATTTAAAATAAACTATATACAGAATATATGACCGAAAAAAGAGCTTTAATAGATTCATAAATGGTCATATGTATCTAGAAAATTAGTGGAGTACATTAAATAGTTCATATAAAATTTATTTTATTATTTTTAAAACCATTTATTTGGTTTATCTCTTAATAAAATAATTACTACAATATTTTTGTATAATTATTTAATATACTTATTCGTCGCATAAAAATTCATAATAAACTCCTATGACGAATTTACATCTATTAATATTCATAATAATACTTTTAATCGAATTTATCATCTTGAAATCACAATATTTAAATTGTTATATTTATTAAATTATGAAGGTGAGCACTTTGGCATCATTTAAAATAAAGTAATATATGTGTCATAATCACTTTTATAAGACTCCAAATGGTTATATATTAGGTCATTGGATGATTATGATGTATATATACAATACCAATAAGTTTTGGTCAGGTTTGTGGGTCTTTTAATGTGTATTATTATATCAATAAAAACAATATTACTGATTTTTCACATAATATATAATTTTTGCATCATTAATGTATCACCATTAATGGAAATTATTTCATCCCTAAAAATTATAAATAAATTATCATGATGTAGATAATTTTATTATATTTCTGGAGACAATTCTGTTTCGATGTTTTATAATTTTTATCACTAAATTAAAATTATTATACTTATAAGATTTAAGAGAGTGACATGTTGTCACTTTCTTTGGTTTTAATAATAATTAAATTATTTTCATGGTCAAAAGTCCATAAAATGAATCTAATCTGACCCTTAGGTGATATTGGTATACTTTTACGGATCCAACAGAATTTTTGGCATGTGTTAGGGTAATTTTATAATATTAAATTTACCCTTAATAACCAGATTTACCTTTAACTATGGTAAATAAAATTTACCGTAGTTACTATTCATAATTCCCAAAAATAAAAAGTATCCTATTAAAATAATTTGTACCCAATGATTCCAAATATGGAATCTATTTTTTCAAATTCAATACACCGAAGTTGCATTAATTAAATTAAAATTAATCCTGTTGTCGAATGAAAATGGGTTTTTGTTTAAAACATTGCAAAAGATTGAATTGATTTAACCTACGAATTCAATGTAAAATCAATGCTCATGAAGATGATTATATTAAATGGTAGAAATATATACTATTTATACTTTAAAACCTTTCAATATTATCATTTAACCATATAAATTATTATGATGAATAAAGTTGTTTTTAATTAAAATATAGCATGTTTTTACTATTCATTAAAATATGAAAGTTATCAAAAAAATAACAAAACATTATACAATGTAAATTATTATATAAAGATTCAAAAGAAGAAGTTTATTTTGTAAAATTTAATTTATAAACATGTAAAAAACTAGATTTAAAGTGGGTGCGCCATCAAAATGCGGCAAAACTGTATTTTTTTAAAAATACTTATTTTACACAAAAAAATTATTTTGTTCTTATAACATGTTCTAGAAAATGTGTAAGATGAATAATAATGTTATAAAATCAAAATTTAGTTAATAATATTCATAAAGGCTAGTTCATAATAATATTATAATAATATATCATTGTTTAGTAAAACCCGGTATTGCGTACAACTTACGCTATCGAGGAAGGTCACGATTGCATGAAATGCAAGCCAAGTCAGGGTTGTGTGTAGTGCACGACTCCTTTTTTGTTTAATATAAAAAAATCCAACCATATTTCATTAATACATTGAATATATATATATATACTAAATGTTTCGTAGAATAACTACTATCAAACAAACTTGAAATTGTGTATAACACGATCCAAGATTAGTGTTGTATGAACTACAAGCTAATACGGTGTTGTGTATAATGCAATATAATCTTGGGGTATCATACAACACAATACATTAAAAATAATACTTCTCATAAAATATCGGGGTGTTACATTATACCCCCCTTAAAATGAATTCCTCCCTCGAAATTCGTCAGGGTTCTAAATGGTTGACTACTTGAACGTTTCTTTAATAGAAACCCACATACAAAAATATAATTTCAAAAAGTGATGTATGAAACATAACGGTTACCCAAATTAACTCATCACTAGGTTTCCCCATGGGAGAACATAGGTGAAAATATGGAAATGGAAGAGAAATCTAAACATCCAATTCTGATGGAGAGTGGTAGAGGACATGGCTATGAAAAATCCAACAATCACAAAGCCATAAATTTGTGATGATCTAAGGTACCATCTGAATAATCGGATATAAGAGCACTAGGACAACATTTTTGGTTTTCGAGATCATTTCCCTAAAGTTGATGAATTAAAATAAATACTTACATGAATTTGGTACAATCTCACTGTTGTTCGTGAATTGAACAATTTCCACTTCATCTCTTAATGAAATAAGTTGAATATGTTATCTGTGAAGCATTAGTAGATCATGTGATAGAATGATGGGTCATTCAATCTGTTTCAATCAAAAGGTTAGCAAAAGTTATCAAAAATACATAAGTCTATCTATAGTGAGATTAATCATATATGGTTCCTAAAATGGACTTATACATCATATATCATACTGCATAATATAATAAAACTAGTTTCTACTAAAGAGGGACTTCCTGTAGGCCAGTTGTAGGTGATAAAGGCCAGTCGCACTTCGGTTGTGGTTTTAATTCCTATAGCCTTGTCCGATGCGATGGGCTATCTCCCATCCTGCAGGTTGTCCTATTTCTAAAACTAAACTATTATAACATTACAAAAATAATTTCAAAAAAAAGTTCTTGCCTTAAACAATACTATATGATGTCCGACATAACACGTTACAATCTTTAGACTTATCCAAAATACATCCGTCCAAGCTCATAGTATAAATAAAACAATTATTGGAAAGGTTACATGACAAGAACCTGAATAACATCATTTATCATATGATATGTCTTGTTGGTCACATTCCAAACATGTGAATTCCTGAATCATTTATTCTATTACAACATGAATTACCACAAAACCTTAGTTGAAAATACGAATGCAGTCAAAAGATGTCTATTTCCACATTCCAAAATCCCAAAAATTCTATATTCTCAAACCACGATACCACTTAGTACTTATATCAATCATGAGCTCATGAATACTATCAAACATATTAGATTCTCTTTATCCCTTCATTATGTGCATATCATCTGCTTTCCAAAAATATTTCAATCACATTTCATGGTTACCGATGTCATATTCTTATGGAAATCCACAATGGACCAATATATAGATATTCTAATATACCATAAAATTACCTCAATAACATTATTCTTGAATACCAATACATAAACACTTCAAACCATAGTCTTCAATGATTTTCATGGAATAATTCCTTCCTTGATTTAGAAGTAACCTCTTAGGTCAGGGCATTGTGTTGGGTAATTCCCATGTTCTCCAAAGATAAGGCATTGAACTCCAAAACAGTCTGTCACTCTATGACCCTTCTCTCCACAAAGATAACATCTTCCCCTCCATTTGAGGTATTCCTCATGGTTCGTCTTCCCTTCTTTAGAAATCTCAATCTTCCTTTCTTTATGATCCTCAACATGCGAACATTCATAAAAGTCTGTCTTCCTCTTATTTGATGAATTAGAAATACCACTAAATTTCACCTTGTTAAACATATATCGTGATGACTGATTCGGCATAATCACAATATCATTCTCCCTCGGAATTACACAATTTCATTGCTCATAGTCACCAATTTGTCCATTCGATTCAATGTTAACTAAATTTCTTCTGGTTCCCTCCATTGACTAAAACACAAAAAGAATTCTGTGAGAGGAAAAAATCATGATAGGTAAAACAACATAATAGAGGGGGAGTAACATCAATATCTATCATCTTAGGTTTAATTATAATATAGTTACCGTAATTATAGGACTATAACCTATACTTATACTTAACCATAGGGACATCCCTAGACATACCTTAGAAATATCTCTATGGATCTCACCAAAGTTCTCGCATCCTAGTTTCCAAAGGTTGACTAAACCTTTCCTCTGATACCAAATGTAGAGACCCGAATCTTGACGTACATAGACAATAAATTACTTTTTCAGAATACTTAATACATAACAAAAACCAAAACTCAAGGACCGTAATAGTTTAGTGTCTTTTGAAACATGGAATATAATCTTCTAATCATGTTGAAAGATCTTCAACAACTCCCATAAAGATCATCCCTTTCTTGCATCCTTACCTAAAACCAATCTTTATTTCATGGGGAAAATAAAACATATAAAGGGTGAGCTCAAATTCTCAGTAATGGAAAACATAGAGAACATAAAAAAATCCATAAAAATTTGAAAGAAAAAACATGAACGTGAAATATAAACATTAAAACCTTTAGCAAATACATAAATCTTGGATGTACGTAAGGAATATACCATAAAGAAACATTAAGCATGATTATATATCATGGGAGTAAAAAATGTAATTGTGGCAACCATTCAGCACATGTCATGTTTTCCATAGTAGCCAAGGCCTTGCTGCCAAGACCATCATAGTGGACAAAGTCCTTTTCTGAATCGAGTTCACTCCTCGTTTCTGTCCTGTAAAATTGAACCGAATTAACTCACCGTTCTAGCCATTTCTATCTCAAGAGATATAATTCTTTACCCAATGCATTTGAGGGAGATATAGGTCCCACCCATCTCATAATGAAATCATTCTTACTTGTGCCACAAAATAAACTTACATCATTCATAATAAACCAATAAATAAAATGGGTTTCATAATCATCATCCCATCATCACATAATCCATATAAAAGAAATGGATATCATTTCATAATAAGGAAAGTGAAACCAATTAAATCATAGATACAGTATACTTGAAACATACACATATGAAATAATTTCATCTTAGATCAAAAATGGTTTTGATAAATCACTTGAAATGAATTCTTGAGGAAAATATCATTTCTTCTTCAAAATCATTTTCTTTTCACAAAATTTCATGAAATTATAAAAGAAAAGGATTTTTTTGAAAATAGTTATGAAATATATTGGAGAAAGCTTCAGGAAAATAAGGCTTTATAAAACCGTAAAAATCCTTTCATGAGGTATACGTTAAAAAAACATTCTTCTCTTACTTTTGTCGGAAAAGTCAAAAAAGTACCATGTAAGGTAAATAAAAGAAAGATTCCTTCCATACCATGGGGTAAAAGTCAAAATGGGTAAAATGGACATTAAACATACATGAATACATTTTTATAAAACATGGACAAGGATGATAGCAATAACCCCAGTAAATACTTACAAATATGCAATCTCGGATAAAAATGAGATTTGCAAAATTATCCCTTACCTTAGGTCTGATATGCTTCGTACGTATCCAAACCTACTGTATAATGATTAAAATAATGTCATTGAATTATTAAAGAATCATATTCATTGTTATTATATCATATATGGTTCACTTATGACTTTATATTACCCTTTCTTTTGTAAATTCATGTTAAAGTAGCGTTTTGGGTAAAATCGTTTCATTTGTCATTCGTGTTTTAACTTGTAATTATTCATAAGATTACATAGCTCATGATTAATTACATCCAGAATGTAAAAAATTATTTATATATAATATATATTGAGAATATACATATATATAATAGATCGATAAATGGAATGAAATACACCGTTCGTGGAGACGGTAGACCGTACGTACTCATGAACGCTATTTTCGTTTCCTTGTTGAATTGAATGGAATTATGTATATGAAATACATATATATATATATATATACATAAATAAAGTAGCTTCATTATGTCATATATTTCATTATTATTCATTATATATACTTTATAATCATTCTTGAATGGTTAATCATTGATAATGAATCTCATCACATCCGTGGAGACGATAGTCCGTACGTATGCACGAGGGATGATATCATTCCCATGATCGTGGAATTGTATTGAAGTGTATGTATAATATTAAAGAATCAATATCACATTAAAATAACCATATGTAGTTATATATTTACACCATTATACCCATCCATGTAGGGTGGTGGCAGAAAACAAATTACACCACGGCGTGGAGACGGTATTCTGTACGTACGCACGCGTGGTGATTTCATTTTTTGTAGGATGGATAGATGATGAAATAGGGTTGTTTCATAATTATAATAACATATCAGTATATGAGTGATACTGATGTCATTACTTCATAATGAAACAACTAAATAAGAAGAAGTGGAAGAAGAAATAATGTTGAAAGAATCGGTAACAGACATTACCTCTTCTTTGAAGCGCCTCTTTGAGACCTACTCATGGGAAACTAAAATTGGTCTTTGAAGAAGACCAGGACATCTAAGATGTTTCTACAGAAGTGGGGAAGTGAAATGGGCAGTGGTGGGCCGATCATGAAGAATCAAATTGGTTTAAGGATGAGAGAAAGGAGGTGCCCTTTTATAAGGGAGGAGAGGGGCACCTTTGGAAATCTTACAAATATTAATTTATAATAAATCTAACCCCACCTAAAAACCACCAAAAATGACTCATATTAGAATATTAGATTAAATAGGGTTGTAATATCATCAACCAATAAAATTTATACATATTAGGAAATTATTTTAAACATTATCAACTTCATTTATCAATTTTATTTTATTTGTGGTAATAACATTCTAAATTTTTAAATTATAACAAATAATTACTTATTTGTTGTTAATTGTCCATATTTTGATACATTATAACATTTTGGACCACATAAATTTAAATTTATAATTTTGATATATTTTTTTGATTATCAATCAATTTTATAATATGTAATTTTTATAAAATATCAATAGTGTCAATTTTGACAATATTCCTTTATTTGAATTAAAATAAAATATATACAGAAGTTATGTTCGAAATAAAAGCATTATTAGATTCATAAAAGATCATATGTATCTAGAAAATTAGTGTAGTACATTAAATAGTTAATATAATATTTATTTTATTATTTTAATACCATTTATTTAGTTTATCTCTTAATAAACTAATTTCTACAACATTTTTGTATAATTATTTAATATACCTATTTGGTGCATAAAAATTAAAATTAAAATCCTATGATGAATATACATCTATTATATTTCATAATAATACTTTTAATCTAATTTATCATCTTAAAATAACAATATTTAAATTGTTATATTTATTAAATTATGAAGGTGACAACTTTGGCATCATTTAATATAAAATAATATAATTGTCATAATCACTTTTATAAGACTCCAAACGGTAATATATTAAGTAATTGGATTATTATGGTATATATATACACTAACAATATGTTTTGGTCAGGTTTTTGGGTCTTTTAATAGGTATTATTATTTCAATAAAAACTATATTACTGATTTTTCACTTAATAAATAATTTCTGCATCATTAATGTATCACCATTAATGACAATTAATTAATCCCTAAAAATACTAAATAAATTATCCTGATGTAGATAATTTTATTATATTTCTGGAGACTATTCATTTTCTTTGTTTTATGATGTTTATCACTAAATTAAAATTATGATACTTATATTTAAGAGAGTGACATGTTGTCACTTTCATTGGTTTTAATAATAATTAAATTATTTTTCATGGTCAAAAGTCCAAAAAATTAATCTAATCCGAAACTTAGGTGATATGGGTATACTTTTAGCCATCCAATAGAATTTTTTCATGTTTAAGGGTAATTTTATAATATTATATTTACCCTTAATTACCCGATTTACCTTTAACAATGGTAAATAAAATTTACCATAGTTACTATTCATAATTCTCGAAAATAAAAAGTAGCCTATTAACATAATTTTTCCCCACTGATTCCAAATGTGGAATCCATTTTTTCAAATTCAATACATAGAAGTTTCAGAAATTGAATTAAAATTAATCCCATTGTCGAATGAAAACGGGTTTTTGTTTAAAATTGAATTTATAAACATGTCAAAAACTAGATTTAAAGTGGGTGCGCCATCAAAAGGCGGCAAAACTGCATTTTTTTAAACATACTTATTTTTCCCGAAATATTTATTTGGTTCTTATGCCGTGTTCTAGAAAATGTGAAAGATGAATAATAATGTTATAAAATTCAAAATTTAGTTAATACTTTTAATAACGTCTAGTTCATAATAATATTATAATAATATATCGTTGTTTAATAAAACCCGGTATTGCGTACAACACACTCTATTGTGGAAGGTCGTGATTGCGTGTAATGCAAGCCAAGTCAGGGTTGCGTGTAGTGCACGACACCTTTGTTGATTAATATAACAAAATAAAACCATATTTCATTAATACATTGAATATATATATACTCAATGTTGCATATAATAACTACTATCAAATAAACTTGAAATTGTGTGTAACATGATCCAGGATTAGTGTTGTATGTACTGCAAGCTAATATGGTGTTACGTATAACACAAGATAATCTTGGGGTATCATACAAAACAATACATTAAAAAGAATACTTCTCATAATATCTCGGGTGTCACAGGAACCACTTAAAGGAGTGTAATATCATTTTCATGGGTTTAGCCAATGAGATGATCATGACATACATTATAGAAATAAGTTCCCCATAGGAGTGAATATTTCATTTTGAATAATGATTTACAATTTGGTCTAAATGGGTTGATTTTTTAGATATTTTGAAATTTTTTTCAGATAGAATATTTTGAACATAAAATGCTTGTGTTATTTTGAAAAAGAGTTAATTTTAAAAGGCAAGGAGAAATTTTTAAAATATGGTTGAATGTGGGAAATAATGAATTTTGGAATGATTTTTTTAATAATTTCTTGATGATAGAATTTTAAATTTTTTAGCACTCAGTTTCTAGAGAGAATGACTTATGGTTTTTGTTGTGTTTCTAGAAAATGGACCCTAGTAGGCGTGCGTAGAAACCAAATCGAGGAAGCTGCTGAGAATATGGTTGCACCTAAGACATAGGTGAAATAATAGCTAGTTCAGAGTATAGTACAAGATTTTCATGATGTTCATAGATGGAATCAATGGTATGAACTAGATAAAAAGGATTATTCTATCCAATACTAAAATTAGAATCCACCCATCTTCTAGGGTAATTTAGGGATAAAGAAGGTTGAGGTGTGGCTTAATAGGATAAATCGAATCATTGATTTCCTTAGAACACTAGAAGAGTATAAATTCAAGATAGCAATGTATATATAGAAAGATATTTCCCACCTATGATTATATTTTTCACATTAGACTAAACTGGGCCAAGGTATGTAATGGGAGTATTTCGAGGAATTGATCAAAAAAATCTATCCTCACTCATTATTAATTCAACGAATGATGTAATTTTTCAACCCGAAGTAGGTGAACCTTTCTAAAATAGAGTATGTGGATAAATTAATGATTTATTTTCTTTTCACATTAATTTTTTGGAAGTGCATCCTTAAAGGAACACATTTTGGAATCAAAGATAAGTAATAAATTTATTTGATTATTTCCATGAATTGTATATTGGATTATACATATATGGTTAATAGTGGAACGTTGGATGAAATAGACATCTCAAGAGGCACATGTGGAGGATGTATGTTAATACCTATGGAAAATGGTGGAAACTCTAATGCTGGGAGAAAATGGAAAAGGGAAGCATATTTCTAAGGTAGGAGTATGACCCAAAATTAGATAGCAATATCAGTGAACATTCTCCCAAGACCCAAGAAAAAGTTTAGGTTCTTTTAATGTGTTTCATTCAACCACATGCATCAAGTGTGAATGAAACCACCTAGAGAATTGTATAATTTTAATTACATGGGGAATCTTCAGTGCTTTTGTCGCAATGCTCCGAAGTCGAGTGTTTGGGAAAAATCCATTGTTTTGAAGATTTTGTATGATTATATGGGAGGAGGGAAATAGAATACCTCTCATTATAATAATATAGGTAGCCATGGTAATTATAAAAATACCATGACTCCTTAGCATAAGATATCTCAACAGGTCAATAAAGAACAATGTGTAGTGAGTAAGCAATTATATAGAGATTGGTATGTTTTTGTGGATGGACAATCTAGATAGTGTCAATTTATATCAACAGGACATGGGGTGTTCTGAACAACCCTGATCACTCCAACTTTTTATACCAGTGAACAGTGTGCATAAAAACCCATCCCACATTGAAACCTTTGTCAGTATCTCCATGGTATATAAATCATGTGTTGCGGGAACAGGCTCAAAATTCACCTCTCCCCCTCATAGATTTCCCCATACTGGTTCCGTGGGAATGTTATATGCCCACTTCTTTGTAGGATATTAGCCCATATCATGCATTCATTTCATCATGACCATGGATTACAAACGACACTCCATGCCACCTGCGAGCTAGCCTGGCTGGACTCCTATTGGTGTGATCGACCCAGTTTCCCATATATACTATTATTTGAGGTTGACCAGTCAACTTAGTAGGCTATCCATATTTTTAAATAAACCCCCAAAGAAAAATTAGTTAAAAATTTAAGTATATAATGGAATTAAATATGAAGTGCATGGCCACATCCTTAATTAGAACTCTATTATACAATTTTTCAAGCCCTTTGCAATTTCTCTTAAAATATAAATCCACCTAACCATGTCTTTATCATTAACCAATCATGAACTAATTATATGGAATGGTTCTCCTTTATGAAAACAAAAATCTCAATGTTCCATAAGTTTACAGTTTCATGGTTCTCATGAAACATTAATGTAATTCCTGACCTTAAATTCCTCTTCTTATCTAATTTTTTGAATATAAATTCCAAATAACATCAAATCAACCATCTTCATTGATGTAAACAATGTGTCACTTATGTCACATGTATTTTGAACGTAATATCAGTTCATAAAACATTAGAGTTAACAACCTAGAGAATTTCTCAATTGTGACATCTAAACCACTGAATCCAAAAAAATCTCTAGGAATCACGATGAAGGAAACCATAACTATTATCCAGGAATCATAATGAAGGAATCCAAAAAAATTCTTTATACCTCACTAAAAAGTTCAAGGTATTGAAACCATTCACATGTTTCTTGGAATTTCAATACATGAGAATGTCATCCAAGCTCCATTAACATTGATCTTTTTCATAATATTAACAACAATGTAATATTCCTATTGCATTGATAAACATAGTCCACCAATCATAATCATTTGAAAATAAAAACAATCTATACAAAAAGTGGGATCTTCAAGTTACACCTTTTTATTTATTGTAAATACCTTGAGATCAAAATGAATGTTTCTATATACAGAACTATAATCTTATATCTCCCCTTTATCTTTATAAATTTAATTTCACTTTCTCTCCCCCTTACTGATACGAAGTAAAAATTTCATAGGATTAAAGGGTATCAGTCCATAATTAAGCAATGTGCCATCAATCATTTCACTCTAAATCAACATGAACTATGCTAAGTGTAGAAAAAAAAAGAGGACTAGATTTATAAATCAATGTTTCCAATAACAAAATAATCATTTCACCATAACAAATGATAACCCGTATACTTGAATTCAAGGACTCTTCACATTCATTCCTGGATGAAATTACAAAATGTTAGGTTAATCTTTTTAAGAAAAATCAACTTGAAACTCTTCAACTCACTTCAAAAAATAGAACAAAAACATTCAAGGGCAATAGGCAGGATAATGGACCTTGGGAGACATCCACATTTCATATACTATAGATTAATTTAATTTCTCCCCATTTTAAAAAGTTTTTTATTTTCGATAACCAATGATGAGAGATTAAGTGTGACATACCATTTCCAATGAAATTATCTTCATGTAATTTCTAGAATAATCAGATTTGATACTAATTAAAATAATAATTTTGGATGATTATTTATTGGTCTTACACTCAAGGAAAACAATTCTCATTACCTTTATAATGTTGGATCTCATAAAGATTGGATTTCAATAAAATCCAATATGGAGAATACATCAGAATGGGTCTTCAACATGTGATATTCCATATTTGACAACTATCAAAACTTCACTAAGGATGATCATATAGAACATTTTTTCTACAAAATACCGAGAAATAAGATCAAACCAAGGTGGAATCCTCTTTATCAAGTCTATCATGAATAGGGAATCACATTCTTTAACATCAAAAATTATGATACTCCATCGTATTAGTAATTTAATATCAATTGATCAATCATTCATGGATGGTAACTTCTTCAGCTTAAAAATGAATAATTGATAGCACTTACTACTTCTTAGCTTCACCCACTAAGAACATTCTTCACTATCAATTCCCTGCATTATAATAACAAATAAAATAATCAATGATTAAGGGAATAATTTGGTTCCTCCTTTATTTATTAATATGAATATAATGGTAGAGATGATCTCCTAAAAAAAGTTTCTCCATTTTCTCCAGTATTCATGATTTCACATCTGAACATTTGTTCTAATTTGTGTTGAGGAAACACAGATATCTTCACATCCTATTCTACATGGTTTGTAGAATTTTTCTTCTTAACAGACATCATGTATGATACATTATTACACTTTTCTAGGACTACTTCTTGTTCTGGTAGTAATGTTATACAACCTTTGGAAATGTGACCATATTTCATGAATCTCTCGCCCAAATCTTCTTTAACACAAGAGTTACATTTTATTGAAAAATACTCATGAAATTTGTCTTCATCATGTGGGATATTTTATTTACCTATTTTAACTAGATTTAGCTTCTGTATATTCCATTTTTCTCATCTTTCCAAATGTCCATGATATATAAATAACCTGTAATTTGAAACTACGGGTGAATGATTGGATCTTCCAGATGGGTTCTTTTTAGTGTCATCCCTCTTAAAAGTTATTTTGGATGCACTACCCTTCAAATTATTCATTTTGGAATCCACATATTTCTCACCATTATTATTTGGTACCTTCATGGGAGGCTTTCTATTCACAATATTCATTTTATTTCTTATGTTGCTTCTTCATTCTAAGTATGATTTTGTGACCTTATTATCATATCATCTTTGTCCACATGTTGAGATGAGCATGTACGGACGTTGTAACCACTATAATTCCATACACCACTGATGTTATCAGGAATTTCATATCTATTTATGTATAGAGAAGCTTCTAGACTTTAGGATTATTATTTTAACCGGCCAAACCAACATGAGGATACTTGATCTAGATCAGGGATAGCCAACAATAAATCCCATGCATGGAGATGATAGGGAAATACATTTTTTATCAAATTATAGAAATTTGATCATTGAATTTGATTGAATTATATATATATATATATGTTTCATTGGAATTTGAGATTTTATTTACAATTAAAATTTATTATTTTAACTAGACAAGATCACGAGAGGTGAAATAAGTACATGATGGGAGAGAGATCCATCCTTCAGGAAAGGAATATAAATGCATGGTCATGTGAGAATATTTGTTCATTTAGGTTGATACTTAATGGACTTACCAATTGATGTATTAATAAGGTATTTCCCACACCTTTAATGATAAACCATTCTGTACCCATTTTCCTTTTTTTGTGGGAGAATTTAACAGATGAAATTTTTATTTCTGACTAGGATGATATCATCCTGCATGAATCTAGTCCCTCACACCTCAGACAAAAAGATTCGTCATCCACTACCACTTGTAGCTTCCCCTAGATGACTCTCGCACCAATTTATCACCATATATCAACATCTTCTCCATCCTAGCAGTTCGACATCGATCCATTTACCATTGATGAATCACCTGGATTCCATGGACCTTCTTGGGAGGATAATTTGATCCCCATAAATCCATTTGAAGATTAATCCAGTCACGATGAACCCCATGTGAAGGAGGAGCATGGTGAAGTCCCATGAAAAACTATTTCACCACGAACATGTCACCGAAGCAAAGCCAAAATCCAACTAAAAACCCCACCATCTCATGAATGTGGAGGGATCCCAAAAAAACCCTAATCGATCAATGAAAACAACCATAAGACAAATATCATATCGTTGGAAGAGGAGAGGAAGATAAAATATAATAGATAATTCATTTTCAAAAAAATTTTAAGCTATATTAACAAATATTATATTACAAGGTACTATGTAACAAAGAGAACATGACATAATATATTAATTACATCATTTAATGGTAGATGCACCAACATGACCTAAGTCCACCTCTCCCCCATCCAACACCCATTGTCTGATATGTTGTAACAACTTCTGAAGACATACATATACGACCATAAATACCCTAATAAAAACTAGAAAAATACAAGCATATTTGTAAAATAAATTGGTTAAAAAAATACACACATATTTATATTTAACTCACCTCCAAGCTCAACAAGGTTATAATACTCTGTCTCTACTATACTGTATACCTCCAACATCATTCCTATCACCAGGGGGACTGGTACACTCCATCCCACCATTGGGACATCACTATCTCCACCCTTCCACCAATTCTCTGAATTGTATTTGAATTGGGCCTGGATCTCTATTCCCTAGCTGTGGTAATTTGGTTTCAAAGAATGTTATAGTTTGTGGTGATCGTTGAGCTTTTTCCCCATTCAATGCTTTCACTCATGGATTCTGCGACATTGGAATAAGTTTGAAAAAAGATAACTCAACATCTATTTTCCTAAAACAATGGACTTAAGGAAAAAATAAAGAGGGAACCCATAATGGCTATGTGGTCATGGCATTGACAGGTGCAAAAAAAGTCTCAGTTGCTATTTTCCTGAAATAATAGACTCAATGCATAGATAAAGAGAGATCCCATAAAGGGTAAGTGTTCTTTTTACTGATTGACATCTAAATGGACTCAACATTAGCTTTCATGAAATAGACGATTTAATGAAAATACAAAGAGAGTTCTCGTAAAGGTTAATTGTTCATCAGGTTAACATTGGGTCGAGTTTTCATAAAGGACTCCCTACTTTTCACATATCACTAAGAACCCATTCCTTCTATAATTTCACAAAGAAGGTGCTACTACATGATTTAAGAAGTATATTGTATATGGTGTTATTCACACACAACCATGTGTGTAGACTTGAATGCATTGACAAACAATACTCATTTTTGTTTTCATATAAGAAAGTAGAAGTACAATTAGTAGGAGGTAAAATTACACATAAATAATATATTTATTTGAAAATGATGTTTCCATTTTCTTTGAGAGGACCAGTTTGGGATATTCTTAACACTGAGAGGTTGGGGAATCAATGTTGGGGTATTTTTAAACCAATTAAAACTTTTTTTCCCTATGCCTATTGACCTTTTAGGATCTTGATTCTATTGTTATATTTTATTTGTCACATGAAATAATATGAAAGCAGGAAAAATATGAACACAATATTTTTTAAGGTTCACTACTCAATAAGAGAAGATACATGCTTTCAATGTATGGGTATGACCAGTACATCGATTCTTCAGAATAATGTAGTAACAAGTTATAGTGGTTTGGATTAGAAAAAAATCCTTAATACAATGTGAGTACCTACACTTTTAAGGGGGGAATGAAATAATTCTAATTCCCAGAATTGGTGATGACCATGTACAACTTAGAGCTCCTTGATGATTATTTATACCGCCCCAAATATATAATTCTCCAGATTGAAAAGGGTTTACAACACCAATAGATTCTTCCACCAATTGAGATATGTTAGACATCATTGTGCTACTTAATCATCCATTCATCCCTTGTTACATTATTAGCAGCATGCAAGTAATAAACCACATATTCTATCTTCTTCAGTGAAAAACCAAATAAACACTTATTATTCTTCTTTATTCATCTTTAGTACAATAACTAAATTCACTAAAAATTATTCATCATTTAAATAGAATCATAATAACTTAAGTGATTGTTCAAACAATGAGGATCGGCTTACTGAGCATCATCAGAATTATCTTATTCTCCTTTATTATTTTCATGTATGCATCAAATCAATCATGTAGAATTTGAATGAACTACTCCCCTTCCGCCAATTATTTTTTTAATTTACCCAAGTTTACCCATTGTCTTGGTTATATTTTTTAAATGCTTCCACATATGCATGTTCATGAAATAGTGCATGCACAATCCACTTCTTTCCAATTGTGTACAAACCCTAATGGGTATAAATCTTTGCATTCACACACTACCTCTTTCTATTTCCCTTTATCTTCGTCACTTTTCTCATGGTTTGGGTGTCTTTAATTTATGCACATGAGTGCATTCATGTGGTATGGTTTGTTCTCAAACAAACTAAGCACACTGATCACTTCTTCTATTCTCTTTATATGCACACAAATGAGTGTAGAACTTTTGACATGTTATTCATCTTCATTCACATGTGAACACACATACAACCTCTTCTTTTCACAAACACAATTCCTTGGGTTTCTTAAAATAATGCACATGATTGCATGAATATACATACTTCCCATCATCATGTAAACTTCTACATCATCATAAACAAACCCATGCACAATGTATATACATTATTAACATGCAGCAGGAGGATGATGCCATTCTCATTATGAAACCGAGGGGTTCACTATTCTTTTTAGTGAAAAAGGTTCACAGATCTTCTTTGCACCAGTGGTGTGTGGTTATTATTTTTGAAAACATGATGGTTCATGATTCTGATGCCTTAATAGAGAACAAAAAGGGTTATCATGCACAATTTAGGTTCCTCCAAGATCACCTTCACGAATCATGACAAGGGTTTTGGTAAACCATTTACGTGTTCATGAATCTACTTCATGAAACCATATTGTTCATGGGTCTTCTTCTTCATGAGATTCCTCATGAATTAATTCCACTTGTTGAAGGCCTGTTAGATCCTCTATACTTCAAGAAACAAGAAGGCTCATGAATCTTTCCTTCCCTTTGTGTAATAATAGTGCAAAGATGCTCTATTTTTTATGAAAAATAAGAGCTCTCAAAATATGGGAGAAAAAGCTGGATCGGCCTGATAGATTCTGTTTTTATAGGTGAAGATCAAATATTTTTTTCACGTTCAAATATTGTGATGATGAATAAGAGGGTTCTACACAATCTGAATGTAGTAATAATGGTATTTTATCATCAGTATCTATTAATGTTGATGTTAAAGATCCTTTTGATTAGTATTATCAAGTGGTAATGAAGAAGAGTTTATTGAATGAATCAGTGATTTTTACTCATAAATCAAAAAATATTTAAAGAATGTTTCTATAAATGTTATCACCTACAAATTGTTTTTATCAAGGGAATATATGATGAAAAGTCATAGATTGAAAAAGATGCTGAGGAAATGTAGAAAGCCTTGGAAAAGTAGTTTCAAGGATGTAAAATTCTCTCACAAATTATTGACTCCAAAGAAGAAATTTTATCACATTGGAATAATCATTTCTCATATGTTGAAGAACTATTTAAAATAAATATGTGAAAAATATGTAATTGAGAAGGTCTATATTGATATGATTCACACTCTTGAGGGATCATATAAAGATACCATGAATATCAAGGACTCTCATTTGTAAAATGACTAAAATGATGATACATTCATCCTTGTTTAAGAATAAAAAGAAGTGTTTATATATAAATTCAATGAAAAACTCACTTTTATTTAAGATGAATTATAAAGGAATGATTGTGAGAAGGATGTGACTGAGGTAGTTCACATAGAAGTGATCCCTGCTTTGGAAAAATTACACAGAACCTCTATAAATGTTGAATAATCCCATATAGAGGAAAAATAAATATAATTAAATAGGTGAATAATTCTCAACTAATAGAAAAAAAAATCATGATGATCGAGTTCAGAATATAAAGATTCAATGGGAGGGAAAACTGAAAATTGTTGAGGATGATAAAAAAATTCCCCAATATGAAATGTCTTGAATTGGAAGTTACTTTGAAAAATATGAAAGAATTTAAAGATATGTTGAGATCACTTGAAGACCATAAGAACTATGTAAATAAGAAATATCATGAGTTGGAGGTCAAGTTGAGAAATCTAGAGATCATCCAAGATGAATCTTTATATAATTCAAAAATAAAAAAAAACTTCCTGGAGTAATTCTAATAGGAGTTTTATTTTAGAAAAAACCCATTAAAGTTTAAAATAATGTCTAAAAATATCTAATGATAAATAAGTTGCAAGATCATGGAATCAGGTTACCCTTGATGAAGAATATTTTATTTGTACTAATATTATTTTGTCTATAAGTATGGGTTCCAAAATAATACTGGACAATCATGGATGAAGAAGACTAATAAAAAATCTATTATATCATCAAATGATGATATGAGGAAGAGTTGGAATTATTATTCTCCTCAATGATCTCAGATGAAAAATCTTACTTTCCAAAAACAATAAGATGGCAAAACTAACTGAATTGTATCAAGGAAGAATAAATTAATATTTGTTGGATAGTGTTGGTGTTGTTAGAAATTTGGGAATCAGGCCATTGAATCATGTCATAATGTGTCAATTCATGATAACTATAAAAGAATAGTATTAATGCAGAGAAGATCTGTTGTTAAGAGAAATCTTGAAAAATTTAATCATAATTCATATATGAAGAACAATTTATCTATCAAGAATAGATTTGTGTGAGTTTAATAATTCAATGATTATTTCAATAATATTGATGAAAATTATAATGAGTTTTGGTATGTACTAACCCTACACTATGCATATTCTTTTGTGATGATAAGGCCACCACATATGCAGTGGAAAAGAACAAAATAAGAAAACACATCATTGGGGTGTTAAAAGGAAACGAGAGCTAGGAAAACTATAAAGAAACCAACACATAAGAAGAATGATGATATAAATGTCACGTCAATGAAAAGGTTACTCTACTATGGAAGTAGAGGTCACATAAATTTCCTTAAAAAACATGTTATAAACAGAAATTCTATAGGAAACAAGCTGAAGCAGAAAATGAAATCAATCTCAGAAACAAATAAAATGTTTTATATGATGTTTGAAAATCAAGATGAAAATTTTGAAAATTTTGAGAGGTTTTTTAAAAAGGAATTCCCTCTGATTTCTTAATATTTCAGTGGAAGGTCTATAATGTCAAGGAATATTGTTGAAAAATAGGTGATGTTGTTTCCTAAACAGAACGAACTAGTGAAGAATAAAGGAAAAGGACCAATGAATTATTGTGTTAATAATGATACTCTAAAGAAGTAGTATACACATAAGAAGAATTTTGTTCATATAAAAAAATGTTTAGTCATATTTCTAGAGTAATTGGTATTTTCTATGATGTTGGAGCAGAAATAGAATAATGAAAGTGCATTACTTTATAATGTGAAGAAGCTTATTCCATCTAAGATTAATGATGGAGAATTCAAGAAGTCCATACTTACCTTAAATGATAAAATTTGTAAATTCAAATAAAAATAATGCTTGATGAGTTTTCAATAATCTAGAGTAGAATTGAAAATAATTTATAGGTTAGGTGACAAATAACATCCTTGTTTCTGTAATTGAAATTTATTAAAGAACCACTTTTTTACCGTGAATATTTTGTGATTGTTTATTATATTCAAGTAATTGATGGTTATGAATATATTAAGGGGTAGTCATGAAGATATTATTTCTTTTAAAATATTATACAACATTCCTAAGGTTATCCATCATGGATATTTTTATTTCAATTTCTCATAAAATTATTCTTGAAGACCAGTCATGATGAATGTTAGTCATGATGAAGAAGATGGATGAAGTTCATCCATTTAGGGGAGAAAAGTTGAAAAAAATACAAGAGTTGACCACAACTGGTATCACATGAATATATAACGTTCTAGTATGGTATTTATTTGATATTTTCAAATCCTAGAAATTGAATCTTATCATTAGAAAAGAATTTTTTCCAATTTATTTTTGAATAAAAATTTTGAATCATAAGGGTAGAAACTTATAATACGATAATAAAGGGTAAGTGAATTCATGTAATTGAATGTTTTCAATATGTTTATTGAGATAAATTTAAGATATTATCTGAGTATCTTTTTAACAACATATGAATGAAGATTTATGTGTTGGCATCACATTTAAAATTTTTATTGGCAAATTTGATGCCTAAATTGATCACCTTTGTTTTCTACATAGGGTTTAACTACATTCATTTAGAGTAGATTAATGTATGAATAATTATTTTAATAAATGTGATGGTCTCCTCTCACGGAAACCAATTTTTTTCACTGATATGGCATCTCTTATGAAATTAGTTGATTAATGTAAAGAAAAAAAGACGAGTTTAGTTGTTATAGAATAAGTTGATTTTACTCATTCTTTCCCATATTTATATTTGAAATTATTTTAAGTGTGAGAATAAAACATTTAATTTGATATTGAAATGGGTATTGAAAACAAAACCAAAGGGGCGATTGAAAATCCCAATATGATTAATGTAATATATGTGTTGAAATTTTTGTCAATAAATTTTTTTGATACAAAGTCAATGTTTTAGTAATAGATGGTAGGTTTTCTAAATTTTAATTATTATTGGGAATTAGTCATAATTTAGAAAGGATATTTGGTCAGAATAGTTTCTTCAAATGAATAAATATAAATGTGATGATTTTTTGAGGAAGAGAGCGGATAGTGTGGTCATAGGGAGAACATGCAGAGGTAGAGGAATAGTGAAAAAATATTAGTTATGTTGTATAAAAAATTATTTTGTATGGTTGTACTTCAAACTTATTGTTAATTTTTCATTATATAAAATTTTTATTTTGTTCATGGTTTAAATTTAAAAAATTGTCCTATTGAAAAGGGGACATCTGACACTGCTTAGGTGGCAAGTCGACCCCTAGCCAACCATAATGGGTGGGCTGAGGAAGATAGTGGCCAGTGTGCTCATAGGGATAACATGCATTGTTAGAGGATCAATTATAAAAAATTAGTTATGTTTTATGAAGAATTATTGTCTACTGTTGGAATTTAATATATGAGAGAATTGTTCGTGATAGGAATTTTTTTCATGGTTTAAATGTAAAAAAAGGGCCTATAGGGAGTGCATGTAGAGGCAGAGGAACGAAGAAAAATATTAGTTATGTTTCATGAAGAATGATTGTGTATGGTTAGAATTGAATCATAGTGTGAATTTTTATTTATAAAATATTTATTTTTTTCATGGTTTTAATGTAAAAAAGGGCCTTTAGCAAAGGGGACTACTGAAACTAAATTGGTTGGTAGTTGACCTCTAGCCTTCAATTATGGTAGGGATAAGGTAGAGTGTGGCCAGTGTGCTCCTAGGGAGTGCATGTAGAGTTAGAGGAAAAATTAAAAATAATAGTTATGTTGTAAGAAGAATGATTGTGCATGGTTGACATTGAATCTAAGTGTGAATTTGGATTGATATGAAATATTTGTTTTTTATGGTATAAATGTAAGGAATAGTCCTATAGGGAGCTCTTGTAGTGGAAGAGGAAGAGAGTGGCAACAGTTCTCATGGGTGGCCACAGGAAGAATGGGGCTAGTGTGATCATGGGGGACTACCGACACTACATAGGTGGGAAATCAACCCCTAGTCAGTCATTTTGGGTAGGCTGAGGAAGAGAGTGGAAAGTGTGTTCCAATGGAGCGCAGGTAGAGGTAGTGGAACAAAGAAAAATATCAGTTATATTGCATGAAGACTGATTGTGTATCATTATAATTGAATCTTATTGTGAATTTGGATTCATATGAATAATTTTTTCATGGTTTAAATGCGAAAAGGGGCCAATAGAAAAGGGGAATGTCTCATTGGGAGTGCTTATAAGGAGGGCATATGGAGGAACTATGAAAAATATTGGTAATGTCTCCTTAGGTGACTAGTGTGCATGTAGGGAACGCATGAATGGGATCCATCAAAAATATTAGTTACGTTGTATGAATGATGAATAATCTTATTAAATATTGTCTTTATATGGATTATTTGTTTGTTTTCAATAGATTAAATGTAACCTGTATATGGAATTTTTATTTAATTTTTCATATTTTAAATGTAATAAAAAGGGCCTAGAAGATAAAAATTCTTTATTCGTTCACCACTAGGAGTAATAATTTAGTACTATCCCCATAATATTATGTGAATGAATACACTTGTTGTCATATGAAAACCCAAATATTTTGAGTTCCTCTTGTTACTCATGCAAGTATGCACTTAGTTGCATGTACGGTTCCCTTTGTGTAGACCAACTATTAAAGTATTTTATTCTATGTATATAGTGTACCAACTAGATAATTAGTATCATCATGAAATAGTTTATACGTGGAATATCATCAAAAAACACCATAGTCGTAAAAAAAACTAATGCACTATGGCTCAAGTAGTAAGTTTATGGAACTGGTTCTTCTTAACGAATCATAAAAAGGGTGTTTACACACAAGTTTCATGTTCACATTATTTATTCTTCATGAACAAAGAATGATTCATAGAAACGACCACATTCTCAAAGAATGATGAGGGTTTAATCACCTTTCGCATGTCTATATATTCTTCTACTTTTTGAAAAAATATTGTTTTTGCAATAATACCCTCATTCATTAGGCCACAAAGGGTCATAGAACTCATTGCCTCCTCACACAAAAGATATGTTTGAAGAGGCTCTGTTTTTCTGGAAAATGAGAGATCTTGAAAAAATACGAGTAGCAGTTTCACCTATTGGTTGATGTTTATATACTTTTATAGGAAAGGGATCAAATCATTTCACTGCATTCAAATCCCAATCTTTATATTATGTGAATCATATCTTTAAATTCTAGAATGACTTGGATTTTAATTCCCTGAACAGGATTTAAGTTACACTTTATTTAATAGAATTCTTAATATTCAATTAGCCTACATATTTATGGTGTTCATATCACGTTCATGTATTTATAAATACATGATAATCATCTTCCCAAATGATAGATCCAATTATTTAAACTGTTGAATAGTACGTTGAAAAACCCATCCCACATCAAGATCTCTCCTAGTTTCTATACACTATAAATAGAAAGCACTGTGGGGATTACCTCGAAATTATACTCTACCCCACCTTGTACCACCCGTATTGGTTCTATGGGAGAAATATATGCCCAATTCTTTGTGGGATATTATCAAACATTAAGAACGCCTTTGGGGGCACCCATGGCCTACACACGGAACAACATGCTTCCTCCGTGCTTTCCTGGGTAGCCTGATTTAGGTGCGTTGAACTCGTGTCCCAAATAATCTCTTAATTAAGTCTGGCTGGTCATCTCATGCAATAATTTTTAAATAAACCCCAAAAATTTACTAAATAAAAAACAAGACATATAATGGAATTCATTATGAAATGCATGTTACCTTTACAATTAGAACTATAGTGTACAATTCATCAAGACCTTCACAATTTCTATTCAAATATAAATATATCTAACAACGAATTCGTATTTAACCCTTAATTAACGAATTGTATGTTGTGGTTTTCCTTCATGAAAACTAAAATCACAATATTTCTCAAGATAACACATGCATGGTTCTCATGCAACATTAAAATACTGCATGACCTTCAATTCCTCTTCTTCCATAATATTTCAAATATCAATTAAAAATAACATCAAATCATCCTTATTCTTCATTGTAAAAAAGGTTTCACTTATGACACATGTATTTTTAATTTAGGATTAGTTCATCCATCATCAATGTTTACAATAAGGGAGAATTTTCCAGGCGTGAAATCCATTGAAATGAATCCATAACAATTCGTCAATCCCTTCACAATTTCTCTTCAAATATAAATCCATGTAACCATTTATTCATCTTTAAGCTTTCATGCTCTAATTATATGGTGTGGTTATCCTTCATGAAAACTAAAATATAAATGTTCCTCAAGTTAATTATTTCAAGGTTCTCAGGCAACATTAGAATGCTGCATGTCCTTACATTCCTCTTCTTCTATACCTTTTTGAATGTTAATTCCAAATAAAATCAAACCATCCATATTATTAGTTGTAAACTATATTTCACTTATGAAACTTGTATTATTAACTTAAAATTAGTTTGTAAATCATAAAATTTAACAACAATGGAGAATTGATCAAGCTTGAAATCCAATACTATAATTCTATAACAATTAATCAATCCCATTATAATTTATCTTCAAATACAAATCCAACTAACCATTTATTCATATTTAACCCTTAATTCACTAAATATATGGTGTTTTCCTACCTTATGAAAACTATAATTTCAATCTTACTCAACATAACAATTCCATGCTTCTAATGAAACATTAAAATACTACATTACCATCAATTCCTATTATTCTATACTTTTTGTAATATAAATTCCATAGAACATCAAATCATCGTTCTTCTTGGCTATAAAAAATGAATCACTTATAACACATGTATTTTGAACTTAGGATCAATTCATCAATTGTCAGAGTTAACAATATAGAGAATTACTTATGTGTGACATCCAATTCTATGAATCCATAATAATTATTCAATCCCCTATCAATTTCTATTCAAATATAAATCCATCTAACCATTTATTAATCATTAATAATTCATGAACTAACTATATGTTGTGGTTCTCCTTCATTTTATCACCACTTGCTTCTTATATGTAAGCCTTTATTTATGTATTTTTTGTATTAAAAGTGTGTGGGCTAAGTTTTTGATCGTTTGGAAGAATTTTGGAGTGTTTTTGGGGAATTTTTTAAATTTTTATGGTTGGATCATGGTTATTTAAAACCATGAAAATACTATGCGAAACCATGAAAAATGAGAAAGGGGACTCAGGGATGGTGTATAGTTAAGTTGTACAGTTTGACCAAACTGTGTGGCCACCCAGGAGTAATTGTGAAAAGTAAGACAATGATATTTTTCATGGTTTTTTCACGATTTGTCTAAATAGGTAGGCCAACTCTGTGAGTTACTTCTCAAGGTAGAGAATGGAGCATGGTTAGAGCACAGTTTTCCTAACCGTGCAACAAACAATGAAAGGTTTAAAAACAATATCCTACAAATGTGGATCTGGGTTGATACAAAGTTTAAAACCCATATTTTTCTCCAAATTAATCCTATCGTAGTATTTATTACCCCTAAAATTATAGGATACTTTCCCCATAAATTTTAATGTGATACGAATATTTTTATTAGTGAGATGAAGCCCGATTTCCTTGGAATGTCTTCTTTTGTGGTATTTTTTCATAGTTTTTCATAAATCTACAATCCTCCCTCCCACAGATTCATATATATAGTCCTCTATAGATAGATAAAATGTTTTTTATTCCAATCATGGTTATATTTGTCATGTTTTATTATACGAAAGAGATCTAATGTGGGTTTTTGAAGATTCAACCCGATTTTGTGGGGGTTTTTGTGTTGTTATTGAGTTTCTCCAAAAATATCAATGTAGATGGATTCAATATCAACTAGAATTATTATAACATGGAGGATTAGTTTCAAATTGTTTAAATTACTTAATTTATTTTGTGAATTTTTTGTGTAATGAATGGTCGAACTCCTATTTAGTGATGGTTTGGGTGTTTTGAAATTTTTTTATGTAAATGGATTTTCTTCTTGATTTTAAAATTTTGATTTTGAAATATGAATTTGTGGGATTTGGGAAATTAGTTTGCTAGAAAATTTTTCAATAAAGGAATAGTTTTTATTGAAATGGAATTATTTGGTTTCTTTAAAACGGTTTTGGCGTTCATGGTTTGTGTGAATTTATTCTTTCTATGTGACCTTGAATAAGGGTTGTGTTTCGTTGGGGTAAAAAGGTACATGGCCCTGGATAAGGGGTGTGTGTCATAGTGGAATAAGGGGATTGGACACTTAGTGATGACTTAGTGTATGTATGAGAAACTTACCATGAGTTTGGAACAATCATAGAATATTGAATGGGTGTGTGTATGGTGAATAATGAAATGGGTATACCAAAAAAGAAATGTGAAATGGATTAATGAATTATTTATGTTCTTTCATTAGAAAATTTTTATTTTTGGAAAACTTTTTTTGTGTGAAACTAATTGGATTTTATTTAACCTTTGGAACTATTTTCAAATTTTTTATATAAATTTTTTTATATAATTATGATAACTTTTTCTATCCTATATGCATGAGTAGGGAAGTCATTAGGGTAAATCTACTGAGTATCACTAATCACCCCTGATTTTGAAATTTGGTGATTTTTCATATATTTTTTATTGATACACAGGTAAATAGAAAGCATCACTCTTATTTAGTGGTGCTTTGTGAAAAATGGAGTTGGATTTGGACCTTGGAGTCATGTCTTCATAGTATTATGAGTCTCTATTGGTTTTATTTTCCTTTTTTTACTTTTATGCTAGAAGTCTTCTATTGGGGTACTCTATTTTAGTTTTGTTTCGATATCAATGTTATTACATGAGTTGTTTTACATTGTCATCATGAATCATATATTGGTTTTGGTTATGGAATGATTTGTTGTGATTTTTTATTTTCAAATAGAAAATAATACCCCAGTGTTATTGAAACCCTTGGCATTTATTTTCAGCCTTTAGTGCCTTAAGGATGTCTCTTAAGGCCAAGTTGAAATTACACCTCCGCTCAAGCCAATGAGAAGGGGAGGGATGTTACATGTGGTATTAATCTTGGTTGGTCAATTTATTTGTGTGCAACAAGTGGTATTATCATGTTTGGTCCTTGAATTACAGGTGGTTTATGTTTTGTTAGTTTTGGAGATCAAATTCATTTTTTTTCATTCCTTGACTCAGGTTGGTAAAAAGAAGTAGGATTTTAGAGACATGAAATGTAGAGCATTAAAATAAATAGATAACCTTTTTATGATTAACATAAAGATACCAAGGTGTTTGGAATATACATGTTTTGGAAACAATTATAAGAGTGTGATCACATTTTCATGGGTTTAGTAAACAAGAAAATCATGACAAACATTGTACAAATGAATTCGCACTAGTAGTGCCTATTTAATTTTGAGTATTGATTTGTGATTTGGTGTAAATGTTTTTATTTTTGAAAAAAATTTAAATTTTGTTCAAATGGAATATTTTCAAAAGAGAATGGTTGTGGTATTTTGAAAATGAGTTAATTTTCAAAATATTGGTGAACTTTTTCCAAAATGGTTGAACATGGAAAATTATTAATTTTGGAAGGAATTGTTTTGATAGTTGCACTATGATATAATTTGAAATTTTTAAGCCTTCAGTTTATAAAGAGTGACACATGTGGAATTTGTTTTGTTTCTAGAAAATAGCACTCGGTAGTCATCAAAGAAACCATCTAGAATAAGTTGACGAGAATGTGGTTTCACATGATCCATAGATGAAAAAATAACTTGTTCAGATTATAGTACAATATTTTTAATCTTTTGATGTTGGGAACTAATAGGATGATCCAATGAATGCGGTTTATTCTGTCTAGACCTAGAAGTTTAGTCCACCCATATTTTGTTGTAATATTGGTCTAAAGAAGGCTAAGGTGTGCATGAATAGTATGAGTTGAACCTTTGATTTCCATGTAACACCAAAAAAAATTAAAGTCAATTATTAGAGGTATATTTTGGATGGTTTTCCATGCCCCTGGTGGGATTTAGCATATCAGGCTAAACAGGACCAAGGCATGACATGGGAGGATTTTGAGGAATTTATCAACATTAATTTCATATCTAAAATGATCTTAATTCATTGAATGATGTAATTATTCATCCTAATGTAGAAGAAACTTTCTATGATAGATTATACTAATAAATTTGTTAATTGTTTCTGCTTTTCACCTGATGTTTTTGTGAGTGTGTTATTGAAGGAAAACATTTTGGAATCAGGGCTGATGTATGAAACTCACTCAAATAACGACATTATCTATATAAAATATTATACAGATATGTTTAGTAGAGAGAAAATGGTTGAAAGAGACATCTTGGGATGCATGGGTAGAGGAATTATGTTGATACCTACAAGAAATGGTTAGATCTCTAATAATGGGAGCAAGTAGAAGAGGGACACCTATTTACAAGGTGGGAGTGTGATCCAAAAGTAGACAGATGGATCAGTGAACCTTCCCCCAAGACCTAGGAGAAAAGTTGGATGCTTGCAATGTGTTTCCTTCGACCACATGAATCTGTAGTGTACGACACCACCTAGAGCATGTCACAATTACAATTAGATGGGGCATCATCAATACTTTTCTCACAACGCTCTGGGGTCTGGTGTTTGTGAAAAATCTCAGGTTTCATAGATCTCATATGCATCGATGGGATGAGGTAAATAGAATACATTTCATTAGTATAATAGTTCTAGAGAGGGTGATTCCATAAATACTATGACTCCTTAGTTACGGAAATATATATAGGGAAATAATGAACAAAGTAAAGCGAGTAAGCAGTTATATGGAGATGAGCATGTTATTATGGATGATCAATTTGGATGGCATGAATTTTAATCTGCATGGGAGAGATGAAACTAACGGCCATGATCATTACAATTATTTAAATCGATGAACAGTGTGAATAAAAACTCGTCCCACATTGAAACAACTCACGGTTTCTCCATGACATATAAATTAAGAGTTGTGGGGAGAGGAAAAAATTTATCCTATCCCACTCCCGTTACCACCCCATAACAGTTCTGTGGGTGTTCTATTCACCAAATTCCTTGCACACTACTGTCCCACAACATGCATGCCTCCAGGTGTGCCAATGGATTACACACGACACTCTATGGTACCCGTGAGCTAGCCTGGCTAGCCTCGTTCGGGATCGGCAGACCTACTGTGCCACATAAGCTCTCAGTTGAGGCTGGATGGCCAACTTACTAGTTTATCCATACATATTAAATATTATGCCAAAAAATACTTAGTAAAAAACCATGTATATAATGGAATTCATTATAAAATTCATGGCCACCGCCACACGTCGAACAATAGTATGAAACTCTCCAATCCCTTCACAATTTCTCTTCAAATATAAATCCATCGTACCATTTCATCATCATTAAGCCTTCATGACCTTATTATATGGAACAGATCTCCTTCATGAAAACAACAATCTCAATGTAAGTCATGTTAAGACTTTCATTGTTCTCATTCAACATTAAAATATTTCATGACCTTCAATTAATCCTCTTCTCTAATTTTTGGAATATAAATTCCAAAGAATTCCAAATCAACATTATTATTTATTTTAAACAATGTGTCACTTATAACATGTGTATTTTGAACTTAGGTTCAATTCATAAATTATCATAGTTAACAAATTGTATAATTTCTTGAGAATAACATCAAATTCTATTAATCTATAACAATTCTGCAGGAATATCAATGAAGGAATCCATACCAATTATCCATGAATCACGATGAATGAATCCATAACAATTTTTTAGTTAACACCATGAAATTCGAAGTCTTCAAACCATTCACATTTTTCTTGGTATTTCATGACTTGAGTATTTCATCCAAGCTCCATTATCATTGTAAATACTTTATCATATTGACATCAATGTTATCTTCCAACTATATTGATCATCATTATCCACCAATTAAAATCATTGACAACAAATAAAATCCATAAACAAAATTGGCTCTTCAATATCCCCCTAGATTTTTGTTATAAATACCATCAGTTTTCATTCCAAATGAATTTTTCAATATATGGAATTATTATATTCTCCCTCCCATTTTCCTTTCAAACTTTCATTTCACATTATCCCCCCCCCCTTATTGACAAAAAATTAAAATTTCATAGGAAAAATTGTATCATTACATAATTAATCAATTATCCATCCATCATTTCACTCTAAGTCAACTTAAGTTGTTCTCAGTGTAGAAAAAATGCAGATTTTTTTTAGTAACCAAATTTCCCATTACCAACTAATCATGATACATTATGAAACAAGAATTAAAATAATTTTATTGAAGGATTATCAACTTTCATTATTGGATGAAATTACTAAATGTAAGAAAAATATTTCTAAGAATAGTCAACCTCAAACTACTTCACTAACTTCAATAAATAAATAAAAAATATTCTAGTGCAATAGGTAGGATAAGATAACATGGGGAACTTCCATATTTCTTATGCCATTGATTTATTTAATTACCACACCCCTTTGTAATATGTTTAATTTTTTTTTGAAAACCAAGGATGGGAGATTTATAGAGACATACCTTGTCCAATGACATGATCTTCAAGAAATTTCCAAAATAATCAGATTTTATGTTAATTGAAAATAATAATTTTGGAAGCTTCATCATTTGTATCCCACTCAAAGAAAACATTTCTCCTTATCATCATAATGGTTTATCTTATCAAGATTGGATTTGATGACATTCTAGTATGGAGATTAAACTTGAATGGGTCTTCAACTTGTGATAGTACTTATAGGACATCAATCTCAACTTCACCAAATATGTTATTATAGATCATTTTTTATTAAGAATACCAAGAAATAAGATTAAACCAATATGGAATATTCTATTCCCTAACTATCCAGAATAGGGAATCGCATTCTTTAAATTCACCATGGTAGATCATCCATCATATTAGTATTTAAATATCAATTGATGAATCATTCTAGGATGGTGTCTTCATCATCATAGAAATCATGGTAAAAAAACATACTACATATTATATTCTCCCCTAATGAATATGATTCAACTTCAATTACATAAATTATAAGAACTAATATAGTAGTAAATGATTAAGGGAATAAGGTGGATCCTCTATTATTCATTAATATGATTAGAAAGGTTGAGATTATCTCCTAAATTGAGTTCCTCCATTTTCTCCAATATTCATTCTTACACATCTAAATATTTGTTCTGATTTATGTTAAGGAAACATGGATCTCCCCACATACTCTTATACTTCATGTGAAGAATTTAACTTCTTAACATCTTTTTTGGATGATACTTTATTACACCTATTGAGGATTGTTTCTTGTTCTGGTAGTGAGGATAAACGAACTTTTTCAATGTGGCATGATTTCTTGCATCTCTCACATATAACATCTTTAGCATTAGAGTTTCATTTTCTTGAAAACCCCTCATGAAATTTTTATTCATCATGTGAAATATTTTATTTCCCTTTTTCACTACATATAGCTTTAGTATCTTTAATTTTTATCTTTCTTTATAAAAATTCAGTTCAGATAACTAACATGTCTTTAGGAATTTTGGGAGAATTTTTGGATCATCCATATGGGTTCTTAATAGTGTAATCCCTCTATGTACATCTTTTGGATGTTCTAGCCTTAAACTTCATTGATTCAGAATCCACAGTTTTCTCACCATTATACATTGGTACCTTAACAGGAGGATTTATATTCATAATATTATTCTGATATCTTCTAAAGGTTTCTTATTCATTCCATGTTAGATTTTCTGATCTTCTTTTCTTATCATATTTGGATATATGTTGAGATGAGCATATACCAACATTGTGACCACTACCATTTCATATATCACCGAAGATATCAAGCATTCCAATTTTTTTACAATATAGGGATTCTTCTAGACCTGTGGATGTTGCCACTTCTTCTATGGATTCATCCCTCTTCATATAGGCTTCCTTTGTGCTTTTACATTTTGAGGAATGTACCAAAAATTTAATTCACAATGTGAAAATATATTGGAGGAAAAAAATTGATGCAAAAATATTGATTTTATGATATCATATGTATAAATATGTTGGATCTTATTTATGATTCTTTTTCCTCTATGTGGGGAAAAAATTGCACACCTTCATTCATATCCACCTTAGTCATAGTGGTAGGTTTATTATCATGTTTATTCTTCCATAATTGTACAAATTTTTTAAAAAACTACATTGTCCCTGATAATACATTTAGTAACATTAGTAAAAGATTGTATGAATGGTACCTGATTATTCTCAGCTTATTGTGATAGATCATTGAAGGATGTAATGATCTTATTACCACATATTGGAGGTATTTTAACCAGAGAATCATCCAATTAACATTGAGTACCAGTAGAATTTATCTTCTTTTATTATTTTTCAATATGATTCTTCTTAATATTGGCCAGCTGAGCTACCAAATTCTAGAAATTTCATATTGTGAATGATTTTTTTATTCAATTGTAAAATTCTTCTCTTCACAAGCCTTCTTCATTCATTCAACTTTATCTTTAAGTAGCTTAACTTTCACTACTAAAATTTGAGGTATCTGTGATGGGCTATATGTGATGGGATCCCGTCAAAAATAAGTTGTAGCAATGGGGTCCCATTGCAAATAGCCCGTTGCAGGAAACGATGTCGCAAATAAGTCTCTTATTATATACATTATATATAATTAATCATTTTCTGACGGGCCCGTCGTAAATACTTTTTAAAATATATATTTTTAATATATTTTTGATGGGATCCCATCACAACAGGTCCCATCTCAAATTCTAAATAAAGAAATATATATTTAATAAAATTATGATTTATGAAAAAATAAAATTAATATTATTAAAATAATAAAAAGATAAAAAATATTAAAATTCTCAATGTTCTCAAAAAAATATAAAAAAATCATTAAAAATCATTATTATTATTAGTAGTAAAATAAAAAATACCTTAAAAAATATAATACTAAAAAAATATATTTAATAAAATTATGATTAATGAAAAAGTAATGTTAATTTAATTAAAATAATAAAAAAATAAAAAATTTAAAATTCTCAAAATTGAAAAAAATATATTTATAAAATTATAAAATATTATTATTATTAATATTATTATTAGTAAAATAATCAAACATTAAAAAATATAATACTATTAATAAAAACAAATATTTAAAAAAATATGCCATATTCGCACCAATATAAAAGACATAAACTGTAAATTGTTCATATTACAACAAATCATGAATTCAAATGTTTTCAACATAAAAAAATCACTGGGTGTCGTCTTCTAGAGGAGGTGGAGGAGCTGTAGAAGATGGTGGAAGAAACTTCATCCCTAAACTATGAGTTAGATGGTACATGTACTCCATCTAATCATAATGTTGCTACTGCCATCAACACATCTCCTCCTC
Source organism: Viscum album (assembly GCA_963277665.1). Lineage (NCBI taxonomy): Eukaryota > Viridiplantae > Streptophyta > Magnoliopsida > Santalales > Viscaceae > Viscum > Viscum album. The sequence goes on along the minus strand of OY728151.1, from coordinate 1,584,026,829 downwards.
ATGCTACTGCCGTCAATCCATATCCTCCTCATTCTACTATTGTTGCTGCTATTGATGCAACACTTCATGATGATTCTGTAAACTTTCTATAAGCTCAGTCTGAGCTCCCAACTACTCCTAATACTGCGAGGCAGAAGATGATGTATCTCTACGAGCTCCTCTTGAGCTGGATGCCAACATCACAACAGTACCTTAATAAGTACCAGGAATCAAATGAGAGTTGATACCAACTACTCGGCCCATCTCAAATCCATACTAAGTCGCATGCATCCATGTCTCCCCATCGAAATGGTGGGCACTAGTCTGATCAGTCGTCTCGTCTTGACTCTCAGCTAGTGTCTGCGAGGTCCCAACCTCATATGACTCCTAAAATTACAATTTGAAATTAAAATTGTGAAAATATTATGTGCAGTTAATTGTCAAACTGAAAAAAAATATTGACCATGATCTGACGCTGGAGATCACCCTTAATCTCTCCAGTGGATGGATCACTATACATCCTCCGATAAACATCGTACTCTTTAATATCAGGATGCTCGACTACCTATAGGAATATAAAATAAACTGTTTATATTTAAATTTATATAAAATATTTAAAAAGGATACTTACCAGATGCTCTCTATGCGTACTGAATGTATGGAAACTAGCTCGATGTGTCACCACCTGTCTCCCCCGGTTCTTCCGACCCAATGAAGATCTTCTCTGAAATCCAACACCCAACCAGTGTGAACATAATCCACCCCAAACCTGAGATGAAATGTACTCTAGTCGGTGGGCTCTATATGAATCATCAAATACAGTCACTCCTTCTCTCATAATGGCATCCTTCTCAAATTGTGAAAAACCTAAAGGAAACGGTCACACATAGACACCTCACATGGTTCGTGGATAGCGTCATTTATGCTATCATTGATGTGATAACATAAACCCTACAAATAATATAATATCAAGTTATTAATAAAATAAATTTCAAAATAAATATTATTTATTTACATACCAGCCAATGATTGAACATGTTGAGCTGTACATCAATGGGAATCTGTTCCCATGTGATCCATGGCTGAGAAAAATAATTGCGCAAGATTGTGCTACCCTGTCCAGTAGGTACATGCGCAAAACTGTGAAAAAAATAATAATCAAACAATTAGTATATAAATAAATTAATGAAAGATAACTAAAATATACAGGTTACCATACCTCCATGTGTGTGGATCGAAGCCAATACGTGGACGTCAATCGGGGATAGGGTCTCGAGTCATCAGTCACGCAAGACCGTGCCCCCTCCGTGTACCCCCTAAACCACCAGTATGTTGAGGGTCACATGATCACAAATCCCCATCATCTATAGGTAGATTAGCCTCCTCCAACTCAAAACTTATATCAATGTCTATCTAAAAAACAAAATTATTGTTGTTAATAGATAGTTGAAAATAACTATTATATATAGATATATATTAGTTATGATTATAACCAGCATTTAACTGTGTCAATGTTCACCTTCGTCATCATCTTCATATATGAAGATGTCAATGTCTTTATATTCATCGTCAACATCATCAATATCTATATGAGTTCCAGTTCCATAATATCTTTTCATTTAAAATTCAATTGTAAATCATTAACATCTTTGTCAGCATCCACCCTTAATTGTGGGGTGTCATCATCGATATTCACGTCTCTTTGTGAAAATGATGGAATTTGAGTAGTCTATTGGAAAATTTCAATTACTTCCACTTCTGTGGAACCAAATTCAATTTGAGTAAATTGATTTTCCTGAGATTTCATTTTTATTATGTTCCACCAATCACTCAGGTCTCTTCAAGTAGCATTGTAATTTGCGTAATAAATTATATATATCTATTGATCAATTAAAAATGGTTCATTTACTAAAAAAATAATTGCATATTTAATCTCGAATATTCCATGAGTCGGATAAACACTCAAGCCTCTCTCAGTATCCAACCACCGACATTTAAAAATCATTATGTAATTTTGTCCTAGATAACACAGCTCAATAATTTCATCCAGAATGACGTAAAAGTCAACTACAGTTTCTATATGATGCGATCCTCTGAAGAAAACTCCACATCTCATTGTTTTTTTATTCCCCATATGGACATGTATGAAATCAAAAACCATTTACCACATGCGCATTATAATATTTAACCATTTTGGATTGTGGGATGCTCAATAAACACAGTCCCTTATGAATTTTATCAGCATGTTGAGACACCTCAAAATTTCTAAAAAAATTATAAATATTATAAATAATAAAATGAATAGATATGTTAAACCATCAATAATTTATGTTACCAGTTTTTTAAACCACTGTGAAACATTTTTCTGTCTGGGTTCTTCAGAGCAGATGCTGTAATTTGTGAAAGTTGTTTATTGATATGATTATCATATAACCTAAAAATAAAATAATTTTACCTACTGTAACATAAATTATAGAATAAGTGATAGAAGAACTCACAATAGAAATGGTGTTTTTTTAACAGTGGAGAAGAATAAATGGATGTGCTCTGTAATTTTCATCATCTGAAAGCCATCGATCATGAACTCCACTGAAGCTATGATTTGGATGATTAAAACTAATGATTGGTTTTCCTTTTTATCATCAACATTTGCCTCATTCTGTCCCATGAGGTTGTGTTTTGAAGGATATTTAGATTCAAAATAATGAGAGCTGAAAAAAGAAATTCCCTCTTGGAAATAAGATTCAGTAATTGATCCTTCAACTGATGCTTTGTTACGTACTTTTTTCATCAATTTCTATATGCATCTATCGAATGGGTAAATCCATAAAAACCGTATTGGACCTCCACATTTAGCTTCATGTGGAAAATTTAATATCAAATATTCCATTGAGTCAAAGAAAGATGGTGGGATGATTTTTCCAGTTTACATATAATTACAGCAGCATTATCTTCCAGTTTTCTTAGCAAATTGTAGTCGGTTTTTGCTGCAAAAAATTCTTGAAAAAAGTATTATATGTCTGTTATCGAATCCCAAATCATAGGATTCAAAAATCCTCTAAATCCAATCATCATACGTCTTTCCATTATAACATGACAATTAGGAATTTTTAATCTAGTAATATAACCATTCTTAACACATCAGCCCAAATTGGATTCATAGACATCTGGAAGTCTCAAATCGGCAATCCAATGAAAAAATAACATGCAACTCTCTTTGGACAATGTATAAACTGCTTTTGGCTTCATTTACATCTTTGATCTAACTTTTTCAAATAGTTCATGTTCTGGTCTCCTATAAATTTGGGAAATATATAATCACGCCTTTACTGTATCTTTGGACTTACTTAGTGTATACAAAACTGTAATAAATAAATTATCAAAACAGTTCTTCTCAATATGAATTACATCTAACATGCATCGGATAAAAAAATCAGACCAATATAGAAGATCCCAAAATATGATCCGTTTTATCCAATTATGTTTTTTTCAAAAGCCAATAATTTTAAGTTGGTTTACTGTTGGCCCAAATGTGGTGAGAGGTAATTAAAATACAACTGATTTTAACTTCGTACCTGAGATCAATTTTGGACGTTCTTCCCTTTCAATTGTTTCTTTTTATAAAATGAGATTTTTTCCACCAAAAGAGGAAGATTGATAAAAAGAAATCTGTGATGACCATAAAAATAGAAAAAAATCCATTTATGAGAATAAAGGCTTTGTTGTCATTCATACATTAAGGAAATGATTTTGGACCATGTGTACTCCAGCCAGAAAACATGACATATGCTGGAAAGACACTAATCGTCCACATCAATGTATCTTTTAATATGAAATTTTATTTCACTGCAACATCATATGTACTAACACCATTACTCCACAAATGCATTAAACTCATCAATAAATGGTTTAAAATAAACATCAATATTATTTTTTTGATGTCCTGGGATTAATAAGGTCAAAAAGATATAGGGATCCTTCATCAAGATCCATGGAGGTAAATTGTACGGAGTTATAAAGACAAGACACCCTAAATACTGACTACCATAAAAACTAAACGGACAGAAACCGTTAGTAGAAAGACCTAGTCGCATGATTTGTGCTCCTAAAGAATAACATGGATGCACATGGTCAAAATGTATCCATGAATCACCATCAGATGGATGATTCAAGCTTTTATTGGTTGAAATCATGGTTTTGTGCCATGACATCATTGATGCTATGTTATGAGACATAAATAAACGATGTATCTTGGGTTTAAGGAGCAAATATTTCAACTGTTTTACAGAAATCGATGCAGACTTCCCTGGTTGAGATTCATTATACCTTGATTTTCCACATGTGGGACAAGTATCCAATGACTCATTTTCACCAGAATATAAGATGCAATAATTTTCACATGCATGAATCTTCTGAAAACTATGGCCCAGATTACGAACCAACCTCTTTATCTCATGGTAATTTTCAGGAAACACATTCCTTCAGGTTATAGTGTTTTAACCTAAGAAAATATCAGATCAAAACAGTTGTTTTAAATTGCATTATCTGATTTAATAGCCACAAATTTGGCAACTGAATCTAATTTTCTTATCTTGAAACCAGGATATAATGCATCATCAGTAAACCTCAACAACTCCTAAAATTATGATGGTGCCAAATCATGAGTTAAATCTATATCATCTTGAGTTTTGTTTTGTTGAACATATGGTCCTGCAACAACATTTACTAAATTTTGAAATTTTGATGGATCCTGAATCATGTTATTAGTATCTTATCTAGAACAATTTTCACCATGTTGTTACCACCAAACATAATCTGGTTGAAAACAAAGCCGCAAGAGATGTCCCCCAACTTTGTCAAATGTGTCAAACGTTCGTAGGGCACAATTTTTAAAAGGAAACTTAATTGTCCCTTCTGAAACAAATTCTATTTGTGATGATGCAAATGATAAGAAACCTTCAACAACCTCAATATATAGAAGATTTAAAATAGAACCGTTTGGATTTCTGTGCTGATTTATTCAAGAATGATCATCTAAAAATGATTATTATCGACTTCCTTGTTATATATTTTCTACAAAATATAAATTAATTAATGATTTTGAATAATGTGAAATTATATAAACACTATCTAAATAAATAAGATAAATAATTACAACTAATTTTTAATAATTACCATTAATTTTGGGTGACACAACTTCTAGTGGATTGACAGCTACTCTTTTGTCTGACACGTCATTTTATTGCAACATTATCACACTAAAACCACAATGAAGAATATGCTCTAAGGTATACATATTCATTCTCATGCATATGAGAATGTAAAAGCATGCCTCTAAGAAGATTGTTCGTTGTGATTTCAATGTGACAAAGATGCATGTAAATGAGTCGTCGGACATAAGAGCCCCCTTTAATCGATGAATTATCTTCTTGCAACTATCACCGCCTGAAATCATTATAAAAATTGTCGTCCTACGAATGAATATTAAAACTCGTGCATACTAGATTGGATATACAAACGTACAAGCATAATTTTCATAATGTTTTGAGTTACTGAATGTTAAAAGGAGAAGAGTCATCCAGCAAAAGGAGTGTTGTCAGTCCACTTGAAATTGATCAAATTTGTTACAAGTTATTAGAATTTATTAGAATTAGTTTTATTACTAATTATTACTGTTTATACCTATTTATACTTATTGATTCCTATTTATAACTATTTATTCCTATTTATTCCTATTTATTCTTATTTATTCCAATTTATTCCAATTTATTCATAATTGATAGTAATTGTTCCTATTTGTTATTAATTATTAATTTATTATTCCTAATTATTACTAATTACTCATATTATTTCTAATTACTCTTATTTATTATTAATTAGTACTATTTATTATTAATTATTACGATTTATTACTAGTTATTATTTTTTATTACTAATTATTACTATTTATTACTATTTATTCGTAATTATTACTATTTATTCCTAATTATTACTATTTTTTACTAATTATTATTAATTATTATTAATTATTATTAATTATTCCTAATTATTACTAATTTTTACTATTTCTTCCTAATTATTCAAAATTAATAATATTTATTAATAATTATTACTAATTATTACTAATTATTACAATTCATTACCAATTATTACTATTTATTACAAATTACTACTATTTATTTTCAATGATTACTACTTATTACAATTTATTTATATTTATTACTAATTATTACTATTTATTACTAATTAGTACAATTTATTACTAGTTAATCCTATTTATTACTAGTTATTCTTATTTATTACTAATTTCTCCTATTTATTACTAATTATTCTCATTTATTACTAATTATTCCTAATTCTTTTTAATTATTTCTATTTATTACTAATTATTCCTATTTATTACAAATTATTCTTATTTATTACAAATTATTATTATTTATTCATATTTATTCGAATTTATTCGAATTTATTCCAATTTATTCCAATTTATTCCTATTTATTCCAATTTATTAATATTTATTTTGATTTATTCTTATTTATTTTTATTTATTTCAATTTATTTCTATTTATTCATATTAATTCCTATTTATTCTTTTTTATTCTTATTTATTCCTAATTATTACAATATGTTCCTAATAATTATTAATTATTTTTAATTATTACTAATTATTCCAAATTATTCCAAATTATTACTAATTATTCCTAATTATTACTATTTGTTACTAATAATGACTAATTATTACTAATTATTACTATTTATTTCTAATTATTACTAATTATTACTAATTATTACTAATTATTTCTTAATTATTCCTATTTATTAATTTTTGTTCCTAATTATGACCAAGTATTTCTATTTATTGCCAATTATTACTATTTATTACCATTTATTTCTATTTTTTTCTAATTATTAATATTTATTACTAATTATTACTAATTATTACTAATTATTAATAATTATTACAAATTATTACTATTTATTCCTAATTATTACTATCTATTACATATTATTTCAAATTGTTACTAATTATTCCTAATTATTACTATTTATTTCCAATTATTCCGAATTATTCCTAATTATTCCAAATTATTACTAATTATTACTAATTATTACTATTTAGTACCAATTATATCTATTTATTACCAATTATTACTATTTATTGCCACTTATTAGTATTTATTACCAATTATTACTATTAATTACTAATTATTACTATCTATTACTAATTAGTACTATTTATTACAATTTACTCCTATTTATTACTAATTACTCTTATTTATTGCTAATTATTACTATTTATTACTAATTATTATTATTTATTACTAATTATTCGTATTTATTACTTTATATTCCTATTTATTACTAATTATTCGTATTTATTACTAATTATTCCTATTTATTACTATTTCTTCTTATTTATTCCTATTTATTCCTACGTATTCATATTTATTCCTATTTATTCCTATTTATTCATATTTATACCTATTTTTTCATATTTGTTACTATTTATTCCTATTTATTTCTATTTATTATCATTTATTCCAAATTATTCCTATTTATTCCTATTTATTTGTATTTGTTCATATTTATTCTAATTTATTAATGTTTATTCCTAATTATTACCAATTATTCATAATAATTACTAATTATTGCTAATTATTTCTAATTATTCCTAATCATTCCTAATTATTACTAATTATTCCTAATTATTACTATTTATTACAAATTATTAATAATTATGACTAATTATGACTATTTATTCCTAATTATTACTATTTATTACTAATTATTATTAATTATTAATAATTATTACTAATTATTCCCAATTATTACTATTTTTTACTATTTATTAATATTTATTCTTAATTATTACCAATTATTACTATTTATTACCTATTATTACTATTTATTACCAATTATTACTATTTATTACCAATTATTAGTGTTTATTACTAATTATTACTAATTATTACTTATTATTACTATTTATTACTAATTATTACTATTTATTACTATTTATTACTATTTATTAGTATATATTAATATTTATTACTATTTATTACTATTTATTACTATTTATTACTATTTATTCCCAATTATTACTATTTAATCCTAATTATTACTATTTATTCCCAATTATTACTATTTATTCCCAATTATTACTATTTATTCCCAATTATTACAATTTATTACTATTTATTCCTATTTATTACTATTTATTACTATTTTTTCCTATTTTTTCTTATTAATTCCTATTTATTACCATTTATTTCTATTTATTACTATTTATTCCTTTTTATTACTATTTATTCCTATTTATTACTATTTATTACTATTTATTACTATTTATTCACATTTATTACTATTTATTCCTATTTATTACTATTTATTCTTATTTATTACTATTTATTCTTATTTATTAATAATTATTTATTTTTTATTACTATTTATTCCTATTTATTAATATTAATTCCTATTTATTACTAATTATTTCTATTTATTACTAATTATTCTTATTTATTACTATTTATTCCTATTTATTACTAATTATTCCTATTTATTATTAATTATTCCTAATTATTCATAATTATTCATAATTATTAATAATTATTCCTAATTATTCCTATTTATTACTAATTATTCCTATTTATTACTAATTATGACTAATTATTCCTATTTATTTCTAATAACTCTTATTTATTCCTATTTATTACTATTTATTCCTATTTATTACTATTTTTACTAATTATTTTTATTTATTACAATTTTATTATTATTTATTACTAATTATTTCTATTTATTATAATTTATTCCTAATTATTCATATTTATTACTAATTGTTACTATTTATTACTAATTATTCTTATATATTACTAATTATTCCTATTTATTATTTATTATTCCAATTTATTAATAATTATTCTTATTTATTACTAATTATTACTAATTATTACTATTTTTTCTTAATTATTACTATTTTTTCAAAATTATTACTATTTACCCCTAATTATTACTAATTAGCCCTAATTATTACTAATTACCCCTAATTATTAGTAATTAGTGTTAATTAATATTAATAAGTTCAAATTACAGCTACTAATTACCAATTATCGCTAATTATTTATATACAATACTAATTATCATTAATAATTATTTATTGTTACTAATTATTAAGAATTAGTACTAATAATTTTAATTTATTATTAAAAATATATACTAATAAAAAAATAATTTAAATCTAACTTAATTACAACTAGTCAACAATAATTAAAATTATCCTAAAATTGAAATAGATACTCTATTAAATAAAATATAAATACCTTTAAACTTGACCTTCTATTGATGTGGAAGGCTTCACATCTTTTTCGTAAAAAAACTAATTGAAAAAAAAATCACTCTGAAAATATAGTTTAGAGAGAGAAAAAAACGAGAAATGAGAGGATAAATAGAAAAAACCGATATGGGGTATATATATGATAGATTAGTTGCGATAGTACTATTTGTGACGGGTCTCGTCGCAAATATCTTCGCCCGCATTAATTACTATCGGTGGTTAAAAGGGTATTTGTGACGGGACCCATCGCAAAACGTTCATGCCGACACACTTTTTGCGAGGGGACTACATCCCGTCGCAAAAACCTATTTACAGCCGCTGTGTATTTGTGATGGGACCCATCACAAATACCCTCCGACCGATGCAGTATTTGCGACGTGGGGATCCCCCATCGCAAATAGCCTTCCCACGGTACCACACCTACCTTGTTGCAACGGGACCACAAATCCTGTCACAATTAAGCAATTATTTGAGCAATGTAGATTCTCCCGTCGCAAATAACCTCTGGGACGGACTATTCGAAGAGCCAATTTCCTTGATCTCCTTGGATATTTCCTCCAATTATAAACCCTTGACACCAATTCTATATTACAATTTATCTTCAAGTGCATGGGTATTTTCTTCAAGAATCTTTTCAACTCTCTCTTTCTCTTCAACTTCTTTTATCCATTTTGAGGAAATTATTTCAAGTTCACTCTTTGTTGCTTCAAAGGTTTTAACCTATCTAGAGAGTTTTAGACACTCAACGGTTTTTGGCATGCTTTTCTCTAAAACAATGGCTTCTTCATACAGGTGGGTGATCTCTTACATCATGAATAGAATGGCTTCACAAACATGGGATTATCTTTATTCAGAAATACCATGCATAATAACTCTTAATATATCAACTGATAAATCTTGAGAAGTCATAGATTGATAATCATCACCACTTGTGCTAGTTTGTACATCTTAAGGAATGTTTATAAATGTACAAACACATAACTCTTAATTGTTAGATGCAAGAAGGTTCTCTATATTATTGGTGGAAACGTGAGCAACCTTCTCATTACTTTCCAAGTCGGCTATGTCTTCATTATTTGTAAGGCATAGATAAATTGGTACATCCTCTTATTTAGATAAGAGGGACTTCTTTTTCAACTTTATCTTCTCTTAATTTTTCCAGTTCATCATGGTCTACGTAGATATATATTTTTTATCAGAGGTAACTGAATCATCACTAAAACTACACACCATTTTTTAGTCAGGAATCAAACTCAAGTCCTCTAAAAAGTGTTGATTTCACTGTATAAATTTTAACAGAGGTGAACCTTTCCTCAATACATGTGAAAGGAGCAGTTTTGGGTATGTCTATCACTGAGAGGGGGTTAATTAGTGTTGGATACTTTTTAATCCAATTCCATATTTTATCCCTTTACCTATTTGACCTATTAGGACATCTATTCTATTATTCTCTTTTACCTTTCGCATGTAAGAATATTAAAGCAGTAAAGACAACCTGTGGCATTTTTATAAGGTCTCACCACTCCCTAAGAGTATCTAGTCCTTGGCATGGTCTAGAAAATAATCCTGACCACGCAACCACATGAATGTAATAATTTAAGTATAGTTATATCAAGTGGCAAACACTATTTCACTTTCAATTAAATATATTAAAATGATCGGGAATGTTTTAAAACACATATATGGATATTTATACTACCTTTGAAGACAATACCCTTTTGTTGATAAAGGTTTGTGACACTAAGAGAGTCTTCCACTTGTTGACACTTATTAGATGTCAATGTTATGCTTTGTTCTTCCAAAAACTTCTTCTTTACTTTGTTACTTTCTTAGCAGCATGAACATATCTCTTCTTACCTCTTACCAGCATCAGACTAAAATCTTCAAAATCTTCTTCTTCTACTAGCCACAATAATATAAATGTGTTCTGAATTGATGAATACAAAATTTCTTCTGACCCAAATGATAATCAGCTGATATGTGGTAAACTGAGCTTATGTCAGGGGAGCTAGCATTAAATCCCAAACATATAGGTATTTTTTATTCCCTCCTATGCCTTTAAAAATTTTGAATTATTTTAAATGGATTTTTATTGAATATGAACATGATATTATTTTTTTATCAAATTAAGTGAAATTTAAATAGAAACATTAATGTTTATTTAAATTGATAAAATTGATTTATTTGTATTTGGAAGTTTATTTAGACTTCATGATTATTATTTTAATTAGCCAAGCCAACATGAGGTGAATTGAGCCCAAATTGGGAGATACATCATTAAATCCCATGAATCAAGGCATTTGGGATTCCCCTTTCATGTCTTTAGAAATTTTCAATGTTTTTATACGGATCTTTAATGAATATAAACATGAAATTATTTGTTTATCAAATTATGAGAAATTAAAACCAAAACATCAAAGTTTATTTAAAATGATAAAAAATTGATGTATTTGTATTTGGAATTTCATTTAGACTACATGATTATTATTTTAACCATCCAATCCAAAATGAGGTTATTGGAGCTCAATCTAGGAGATCCAGCATTAAATCCTATTCATGGAGGCAATTGGGACACCCCTCCCATGCATTTAACAATCTTCCATGATTTGAAATGGATTTGTAATGAATATGAACATGAAATTATTTATTTTATGAAATTATGGAAAATTACAACACAAACATTGATGTTGATTCATATTTATAAAAAACATTATATTTTTATTTTGAATTTTATTTGTACTTAATGCTTATTATTTGAATTATAGAAGAAAACATGATGATAAATGAGCTTGATTGAGGTGATCCGGCATTAAATCCCGTACGTGGAGGCATTTGGGATGCCTCTCCCATGACTTTAAAAAATATCAGTGATTTAAAATGGATTTTTGCGAATATGAATAGAAAATATTTTTAACCAAATCACAGGAAATTGCAATTGATTGATTGAAGTTTATTTAAATTGTTAAAAAAACTAATGTATCATTATTTGTAATTTTATTTAGACATCATGATTATTATTTGAACTGGGCTAGCCACCATGAGGTGAACCAACATTAAATCTCATCCATATAGGCATTTGGGACTCCCTCACAAGCCGTTACAAAATTTTAATGATTTTGAATTAGTTTTTAATGAATATGAACAGGAATTTATTTATTTCATCAAATTATGGTAAATTGAAAGTAAAACAATGAAGATGATTTAAATTGATAATAAAATGATGTATTTTTATTTGGAATTCTATTGACACTTTGTGATTATTATTTCAACTAGCCAAACAAACATGATGTGACCAAGCTTGAGCTGGGAGATCCAACATTAAACCATGTGCATGGAGGTGTTTGGAATGCCCCTCCCATGCCATTTGATATTTTCAATGATTTTAAATGAATTTTTTATGAATATGAACAAGAATTTGTTTGTTTCATCAAATTATGGGAAATTGAAACTGAATCATTAAAGATGATTTAAATTGATATTAAAATTATGTATTTGTATTTGGAATTCTATTTAGACTTTGTGATTATTATTTGAACCAGCCAAACAAACATGATGTGACCAAGCTCGATCCGGGAGATCCAACATTAAACCATTTGCATGGAGGTGTTTGGGATGCCCCTCCCAAGGCATTATATATTTTCAATAATTTTAAATGGATTTTTAATGAATATTAACATGAAATTATTTTTTTGTCAAATTTCTGGAAATTAAAACTAAACATTAAAATTAATATAAATTGATAAAAAAATATCTTTTTATTTGAAATTTTATTTAAAATTCAACATTATTTTTTGATTCGGCCAAAGGAATCATGAGGTGAACTGAGCTCAAGTTGGGATAGTCACCATTAAATCTGATGCATCGAGGGGTTTGGGATTCCTCTCCAATGTCTTTAGCTATTTTAAATGGTTTTAAAGGGATTTTTAATTAATATGAGCATGAAATTCATTAATTTATAAAGATATGGGGAATTGAAAATGGAAATTTGATGTGGATTTAAATTGATAAAAACAATGTATTTGTATTTGGAATTGTATTAGACTTCATGGTTATTATTTGAACCCGCCAAACCAACATGAGGTTATTGGATCTAGAGTAGGGAGAGTCATCATTAAAACATACACATGAAGGTGCATGGGAAATTCTTTGTTTTATAAAATTATCATAAATTAAACACATATGTTTGTTGAAATAAATATATATAATATTCATTGGTATTTGAGATTTTATTTATAAATACCAACTATTATTTTATCTTTCCAGTCTCATGAGAGTAGAAATGAGTTCTATATAGGATAGATAATCATCCTTAGTGAAAGGAATCTAAATGAGAGGTCTTTAGAGAACTATTTTTTCATTGAAGTTTATGTTATAAGTCATTACCGATGGACATATTGGTAAGGCCCTGCCCATTCCATGAATAATAAACCATCATGTACCCATTTTCCTTTTTGATATGGGAGAAAATAACAGGTTCAATGTTCATTTTTAATCAGGAAAACATCGTCTCACATGACTCATGTCCCCCATACCTTTAAAACAATGAGTTGTCATCCCCCACCACTCGCAGTCACCCCTCGATGACTCCAACACCACTCCAACACCAGAGATCTCCATCTTTGCCTCCCTAGATTCTCAACATCAATCCATTTTCCACTATTAAAGGATCTAGCCAACATGGATAATCTCGAGAGGTTGATCTGTCCCCCATAAATCATTTTCAAGGATAATCTAGAAAATTCGATGATCCAATAAAGGATGGGATCAGTGAAGTTTGATGAGACACCACTTCAATTCAAACCAAGTAATTCCACGATCCAGGTTCAAGAACCACCAACCCATGCTAGTGGAGGGTGCTCCCAAAAAAACGTCGGTCAAGAAAAAAATATAGCCATATCACAACTAAAGGATATTACGAGGTTGATAACAATATATAATATAATAACTACTTTATTTTTAAAATTGTTATTCTATATTAATAATGATTACAATACTAGTTAGGAGGAAGAAAAATAGAACAAGATATAATATATTAATGAAATCCTTAAATGACAGATCAACCAACATGACTTAAACTCCACCACTCCCCCATCACACACCCGCATTAAAATACATGTTAAAACCTATTGAAGACATACTAGTACGACCACAGATACTCAAATAATAAGTAGAAAAATACCTACATATTTTTAAAACAAATTGGTTAAAAAATAACAATACACACATATTTACATTTCACTCACCTCCAATATTAGCAAGGGTATAATTCTCTTTCTATACTATACCATATCCCTCCAACATCACTCCTATCATCAGGGGAACTGGTATACTACATCACACTATTAGGGATTCACTCTCTCTTCCCCACCATCAGCGCACCAATTTAAATTTTAGTTGGTATTTGTTCTCTCTACCCTAGGTTCAGGAATCTAGTTTTATAGAATTTGATAGTTTGAGGTGATCAATGAGCTTCTTCCCTATTCACCGCTTTCAGTCATGGATTCTGCGACATCGGAAAATGTGTGGTACACGTTAACTCTGCATCAAGTTTCATGAAACAGTTAACTCAACGCATAGATAAAGATAGAACCCATAAAGGGGACATGTTCATCGCACTGATAGGTGGAACAGAAGACTATGTAGCTACTTTCATGAAACAGCAGACTCAATGCACATAAAAAGAGGCAGACCTTGAAGGGGAAGTGTTCATCACATTGACATGTGGCATTGGGGGCTTAGAGGATACATTGATGAAACAACAGACTCAATGAAAATATAATGAGATAACTTGTAGTGGAGATGTGTTCACCACATTAACAGCAGGTTGATTTATTTACATGCATCCAAAGTTTGTGAAAAGAAGTAAGAATTTTTTTCCCTTTTTCTTCTATAAAAAAGGTTCCAGTTCATTCATTTACAATTATAAATTATATAATGTGATTGATACACACATATGCGCAAATAATTTCATGCATTAACAACCAAAACACATTCGGGTTTCCGTACATGAAGTTAGAACTACAGTGGGTTTGAAGGACAATTCCACACACAAAAGATCTTTATTTGAGAAGCAATGTTCATTTTCTTAACACACATTGAATAGTAAATTTTTCCATATGCATTCCCATGAACATGTGATGACATAAGATTTGAAGATATTGGTTAATCAAACATTGTGTGTGTGCATAAAAGTTGTGTGTACAATGAAACATAAAAGTGGAAATTGTGTTGTATTTAATGTGTGTGTAAGGATGGTGAGTAATCTCATGCATATGTGGTTATATAATAACTTGAATAATCTTGCAGACGTTAAGGGTTATTTGTAAAAATTAGCATGTTTTTAAGTATGCATGTACATGAAATAATGAATGCATGAATGTGTAAAGGTTATTAAAGTGAGAATAATATTTTAATGTATATCATTTCATTGTGTTCTTTCAGAAATATGTTTAAGAAAATATATATTGTTGTGCATTTTTTATTTCAAAACGATGACATAGAAATAGAGGGGATAATTACAGTCATTAAATATCTGCATGTGATGATGAGAATTGTATTCATGTAGAACACACTATGTTGTTGTTGAGTTGTGATCAATCAATATTTTTTAGTGATGAAAAGAATAATAAGATTTATGGTTCATTGATGTATCTTTAGTTGTTCATTCAAATATTATAGTGACTTGACATGGATGTGATAACTTCAATTAATTTAGGATAGCATATTGAAAGGACTTGAATGTAGTGTTTTTTATTATATTCCCTGGTAGTCATAGATTTTCATTTGAATTGAGAATGTGCAGAATATGTTTATTTTATGTCTTGAGGTGGAGGATCAATTTTTTATCGCAGTGATAGCTTGAAGTTCTTGTGATATTTCTCATTATGTCCAAATTTTTTAATTATAGAACAATGTCGGGATTCTTGTATAATGAACATTGGTGGGATTCCTATATAATTTTGGAAAATGTTCAAACCTACCCACCTTGGTTTTTGGAGTGATACCTGAAAAAAAAACACTTGTAATTTTGATTGATTTCTAGTGAAGAATATGTGTCTCGAATAATCCCGAACACAGAAATGACATATTCACCTATCTCAGGGGATTACCTGGTAAAAATATTCATTGTTGTGATATATCTACTTTCTGTCTTTCATGTAGTATAATTGTTCATGTAAATAGGGAAGATCCATTCATTATAACAAGTGCATAGGTTCAAATTAAAAAGGGGTAAGAGAGAAGAAATGAAATATTGGTAAAATTTGGGTACACTAATTCCCCCCCATTAGTGTACTTTCATGATCTAATGGACACTTCAATTTCTATCAGACCATAGATTACACCTTTGATTGGGTCTATCTTATTGTTACAATTGTTTTTATTAGACTTATATGAATTGAATTTTAGAATTCAAAGAAGTAATATAGTTGTTTTAGATGGTATGTTCATTTCCTATCTCTAGCAGTTCCAACATGGAGGTCTCTAAAAAACAATGAAGAACAGAATGAAGAAAAATGCAAGAAACTGAGAAATAAATTGAAGAAGACAGAAGGTTTACCACAATCTGAAATTAGTCATAATGATATTCTATCATTAGTATCTATTATATCAGGTGATAAATATCCTTTTGATGAGTACTTTTCAAGAATTAATAAGATGAAATTATTGAATCACTCATGGATTTTTATTTAGAAATCAAAAAATGTCTAAAGAATGTTACTATCAATGTTTTCTCCTACATATTTTCTTTTATTAAGGTGTCTTCCTCAGGATATGAGTGCATTGAAAATATTATACATCATTCATAAGGCTATCTATCATGGAGTTCTTTATTTCAATTTCTCATAAAATTATTCCTGTATATCCTTCATGAAGAAAGTTAGTGATGATGAAGCAGATAGATGAAGCTCATCTCCTTAGGGGACAAAAGTGGAAAAAATACCATAGTTTATAACAACTTGTATCACATGAATATATGATGTTTTGGTGAGGGATTTATTTGATATTTTCAAATCCTAGAAATTGAATCTTTTTAATATAAATTCATTTTTTTCCTATTTTCTATGAATGAAAATTCTGAAGCAGAAGGGGAGACACTTATAATTTGATAATAAATGGGAAGTGCATTCTTGGAATTCAATCTTAGGGTGAATTTTTCATTATTTTAAAATTTTGGTTTTTAATGGATTTAATGTAAAAGAGGGACTATAGAAAAGGGGCCTACCGACACTACTTAGGTGGGAAATTGACCCCTAGCCGTCCATTATGGGCGGGCCAAGGAAGAGAGTTCATAGTGAGATCATGAGGAGTGTATGTAGTGTTAGATGAAAAATGAAAAAATATTAGTTATTTTGTATGAAGAATGATTGTGTATAGTTTACATTGAATCTAAGTGTTAATTTGGATTGATATGAAATATTTGTTTTTTTATGGTTTAATGGTATAAAAAGGGCCTATAGGGAGCTCATGTAGAGGCGGAGGAAGAGAGTTACGGTTGTGCTCATGGGGGATTGTCAACACTGTATATGTGGGTTGTTGACCCCTAGTTATCCATTATGGGTGGGTCGTGGAAGATAATGGATAGTGTTCTCATTGAGAGAACATGCATAGGAATTGGAAGAGAGAAAAAATTCAGTTATTTTTTACGAAGAATGATTGTGTATGGTTGTAATTGAATCTTATTGTGAATTTGGATTTATTAGTTATGTTGTATGAATGATGGTTAAATTCTTCGGTCATCAGACCCCAAGAAGCAACAAGATAGTACAGTTCCCATGTGGTGCAAAGGTAGAAGGCTTCAACGGTAGAGCATGGAATGAGAATTTGTAGGAGTATATATATGTTTTCTTTCACTAAGACTTCATTTTGAAGGATGTCCCTTGTGTTTTAAAGGAGTCGTGTAATAGGAATTAATTTTGATGTGGGGTCAGATTTTAGTTGTTCATTTTAGCTATGAAAAATCCTCAACCGTAGGATCTGTGGGATTATAATATGGGTCGTGCGATCGTATGAGATGTCTGAAATGTTTCTCCCAACCATCTGATCATTCGATCAATTTCGGAAGAGCCGTCCAATGTTATCTCCATGTCATCTTCTTCCTTGATCCAACCCCAATGCACCAGGTCACTGAGATCTCCAGGTAACGACGTTGGTTTTCTCTAGCCACGATTCTGGTCTTTATTTGATCATTTTTCCATTACATTATGATCGAAATCTCATGAAACTCAGTTTTCATGATAAAACGAACAAAAAATGGAAGTAATGTAGCTTATAATGTAGTAGCAAAACATAGGATATGTGTACAAGTTTGGTCGGTGGTTATTTTCATATAAATACTTGAGAACAGGCTCATTTTGGATATGAATTTTATTGGACTTCTGAGATTATATTTATAGAGAAACAGAGTGGTGTAAATGGTTAATCTATTTAAACGTAGATTACATCATGGAGTAGAAAAAAACAACAATTAAATTTCACGACAGGAGGACACAATGATTACATTACTCGGTATGAAGAAAAAATGATTACATTACACAGTAGGAGGAAACAATGATTACATTACATGGTAGGAGGAAAAAAATATCACATTACATAGTAGGAGGAAACAGAGATTACATTATGGGGTAGGAGGAATATAATATTACAGTACATGGTATGAGGAAAACAAGATTAAATTACGGGGTTGGAGGAAACAAAGATTACATTACATGGATGGAGGAAACAAATATTACATTACCGGGTTGGAGGAAACAAATATTACATTACAAGGTAGGAGGATACAAATATTACATTACATGGAATGAGGAATCAAAATATTACATTACACAGTAGGAGGAAACAAAGATTAAATTATAGGTTAAAAACAACAATACAAACATGAATATTTATATTTTTAAAATAATATGTTAAAAACAACAATACAAAAAAGCATATATATATATTTATCTCACCAAGAATCTCATCCATGCTATACACCATCACAACCTTGGGCAATCAGTCACTCCACTCCTCTAATAGAGCTCCCATTTATATATGAATTTGGCATGGTTCTCTCCTCTAGTTTGAGGAATACATTTCCATAAAATATAATAGTTTGAGGTGATCCTTTAGTTTCTTCCCCATTAACCATTTTCATCATGGCTTCTGTCTCATTCAACCCATTCACACATTCCCTCTGCAACCTGTAAACTCACATCTGGTTTCATGAAAATGGTTTCCACAAAGATATTGGATAGAGTTTTCACAACAAACACCGATTTGGGTATAAAGAATTTGGGGTGATTCATACACACATGTGCACCAAGACATACGTGTATTAAATGTGCGTCAAGACTTAATATCTTCTTGACACTTCAATGAGGAAAATGGTGAGTATCTATGTGACTCTATTTTGTACTGCAAGATTTAGGAAACATAAAACCAAAAAGGACACAATTATGACAACTAGAATTGGAATTGTATAAAATGAAAACTCTTCATTGTTTGTTTCTTGAAATTCAGTACAAGTCATCCTATTATTTGCATTCTGCTATGTATCCTGATGTTTCACTTCTGGCCAAACTAGATTAGAGATGGTTTACTCTTTGTCAAACCTTTCTTGACCAGTCTAGAAAATTTTCATGTTTTCTAAAACATCCTATCCTCCCTTCAACTGTATCGTAACAACCTACAACACAAATAGATCAATGGTAGTATTTGAGTAATCCTCATTAAACAAATCCAGAATGTCTTCATGTTGCTTCTTTTCATTTTTATCCTATCTAAACTATGAAAAATTCAATTTTCCTTCTGTACCTTCTCAACTCAAAACGTTCTCCTCCTTCGATCGCATATGTTGCACGTTTTTTGATTCGCACCGCTACTAATCGCGCATTTTTTTATCTTCCACTATTACGACCATCCGAAGGTATCCTAATTCAGATTCCCTGCCAAAACTCTTCGCCTCAGCATTATTTATTTCAAGGATTGGAGAAGATTCTCAGACTTCAATTTTCCCCTTTGAGATGGCCAATGATAGAAACCCACAAAGGTCCTAGTGGGGCTGTTTGGCCGATGATTGGAGGAAAACAAGTGGTTTGGGGAGAAGGGGGAAATTATGACATCCATGTCTTCTTTCAAATAGAGGAAACCCCCCCCCCACCCTAATGGCCAAGATGGGAAACCAAAATGAAGCCTTCAAATCCCGCTTTTATTGTGATACCATCTATGTCTATAAATTCCAATAATTTTTTATATATTCAAACCATAGTAGGGAAATTTTAATCACAGCAACATTGATGAATCATAACTAATAATGGGTTTTCAAGACCCAGACGGTTCCACAATACACCTATGAGATTTCAAGTAGGGATCTATCTTCAGTTACTCTCCATATTTTGGGGAATTCCTAAAAAACTAATGAATCCTCCATGTGTCTTTGAGACCCACTGTTTTCTAGCATATTTAAATCACTTCCATAGTACCCCATTGGTTTCCTCTTCTACATCCGAATTGTTTTCTATCCCTTAACCGAGGGGGATATAGGATCCTCATTTTAATTCAATAGGGGGGACATATCCACAAGGGGAAGGGGGTAGGGGGTCATGAGGGGTTTGATTATATATTCTCTGGATTATATGGGGATTAATTTTTATCAACAAGATTATATACCTTATGAATAAGATAGGTGGACATCTCCCCTGACATGTAGGAATACCGTATATGATTAGAACCCAGAAGTGCAACTACACTGTTCATGAATATATGTTCTGTAGACTGATGATATCATTTGACGGACAAAAATGATACATGCTATCAGGGGTGGATACTCGTAGTAATTTGAGGCACCTTCTCATGGTGTATTCCCTTGGTAATATCCAGTGTGTGATATTATGAGAATGAGACTTGACGGTAGGAAATCCACAGTTATATGGGTCCTTGGATATTCCTATCTTTGAACATGTGTATTAATCCTTAGAATTTAAGAATATTATTAATGAATATTATAAGTCATGTAATTTTATGTATTAAAGAAAATTGTTATGACGTATGTTCATGATGGGGTACCATATGTTGGTTGTGTCATGAGTAGTATTGCGTTAATGAATAATGCGAGAAATGATTTATCTCTTCTGTTCTTTAATTTAATTTTCAATGTTAATCACATGTAGATATAAAGTAATCTCATTATTTTTTGACATGGTATTCTCTAAGAGATTAGATAAATAATAAGGGGCACATACGCAATTATTAATTTCTAATCCTTGAAATATATAAACCCAATTATAATATTTTTTTTAAAAAAAATTATTTGTTTTTGTTGTGCACAATGAATTTGGAGAGTCTTATAAAGCCCTAGATATTTCTCATCTCCTAAAATGCTCTTAAGAAATGATATTGATCGTCCCCCATCGATTTCTCTCAGTCAAGAGAGATCTAGGAGAATTATTTGGAAGCAGTTCATGTGGCGATCAAAGGCGGCCGATGAATGAAATAGGATATGTCGTGCTAGTACCCGAAGATTCCTTTGACGATGTCTTGAGATTTATGAAACACACATGGATCAATGATGGAGGGAATATATACTTTATTCCAACAGTTAAATGATGGTGCAATGAAGATCAATTTCTAGATCCGTCAATGAAGATATAATTCCATCAAAGGAAATTCTTTAACTATTAAATTAATGATAAATAATATTACATGATCCTCTCTTCAGGTTCCGGTGTGAATTATACTTTATGTCTTCATTGATTCAATTCTGTTGAACATGATGCTTATCATCATTTAGATCTCGAATTGATCATCGATCATGACCAAAATAAATATTGGGCATGACCCATCGTATGACTCCGCTGTTCATGGAAGCTACATGCGGTATCAGAGTGGTCACAATATTATTTATAACTATTTAAAGATCAGTGATTGATTTGTGAATTTTTATTTCATTTTCAATTCACATTTAGTCGTTTTATTAATCCGAATTATAAAATCTATTTTTTCTTCATTCGTTTCTTGTCGTTCTAATCAATACAAATTAATTTTATGAATGAAATAAAATTCAAGAACTCTTCAAAACGTGCTTAGGATTCTGGACAGATAACACAGTTGTACACATTGTTTGGTTTTGTTCAATTTATATAGATTTAATTTGGAATTAATTCATGTTGTTTTCATTGATGAAACATGGTGCATTTAAAACTTATACTGTGTATTTATCGGGCTATCTTGGTGCATGATCATCTGGAGTACACACTATGTAGTTGATGTGGATAGTGTGGAGTCCTCTTAAGTTGCAAACGGGCCGTGTATTTCATACAGGGCTTACCTGACTGGTGACCTTGTAATTAAAAGATCACACACCATGTTGCCCATTGGACACACAATGTGCACCATTTTCCAAGGATTTATTTACATGCCATGTCTGTAGGAATGTTCATATGATAAACGGTGAGACATGTACATGCACTGTAGCTCAAATACACACGCCAAGTACTTCTACCAAATTACACTGATTTAAAATTTATTTATTATACTATTGAAACCTTATTGACATATTCTAATGTGTGGTCATTATGTTGACAAGACATGACAAGTGATGAGTTTTTAATATATATATATATATATATATATATATATATGTAAATGTTTTTTAGTACCTATGTAATGTTCAAATCTCCATATCATGTTTGACTCACATTATAGTTGTCACTTCATGTGAATTGGAGAATAACACATGACCAAAAACTAATGAAATTCTTGTAATAATTCAGGTGAATTAGATTTCATAAAGGTACGTAATAATTCTTGTATTCCACGTGTAACATGAGTAAGCAGTGTAAGGTAATACTAATTGTTTGGTATAATTAAATGGGTATTCACTATTTTGACTCCAAGGTAAATTTATGAACACATTTAATTTTAAATGATTTTATTTAATTTGTTTAATATTATGATGAATGATAATCTCAAGAAAATTCATATGAGAATTTAGATAAAAGAATTGATTAATTAATGAAGATAACTAATTTAATTAAGCGTGATTTATATTAAATAAAAATAATTAATAATTGACCACATGATTTATTAAATAAATAATTATTTTCATGAATGTGGATGATCATGAGCATAGACTAGACCACTGTATGTGATTGGTTTTATTAAATTTATTATCAACTTAAATTGTTGTTATGCATGCCTACTCTCTTTATATTATGCATGGTTCTGTGTGACCATGGATTTCTTTATATAAAAACCCCTTTTCTCCTCACATGCGTGTGAGTAAATGCAAATGTGAAGGATAAATAACCCAGTATAGTGGAGTTGGTTCAATTTCATATCCAAGGAAAAACAAACCTAAGAGACATACATGGGTGGACATATGGAATGTTGTAACATGAACCACAATTGGTTCAATGCGTTTTTATCCCAAGTGAATGATTAATTTATAAACTAATAGATAAAATATTCATTAGTAAATCTCATGATCATATTTATGTATTTTTTATTTCTATCAAGTTGTACAGTCATTTCATTATGGATGTTTTATCACGATTTCATAATTAATGAATTGACAAGAATGCAAGATAGAACTAAAGTAAACCAGATTATGAATAAATGTTATCTAATACATGGTTTATTACTTAAATAAACCCACTTAATATTAACAAGAATTTTATAAAGATGATAAATTTACATTTACACATAAAATGACAAAAAACCTCAATAATATATATTATGTTGGTATAACCTTCGACTCCCTAAGTTAAAATCGATCCATAGTTCAATGTTCCTGATCATCCAATGTTGGGGTGTTTTAAATTATTAAGGAATTATAAATAGATTTTATGGGTTGACATAACATATTTCACATCAAGTCTTGACTACCAAATAATGACATTCCCTATGTGGGAGGCAAGGGATGAGGAAATCCAATTAAGGATTTCAGGATTGGGGTGTCTTCTCATAAGATCAAGGAACAATGAGTTAATGCATTTGGAATTTGGAATGACTACCCAAAACCATTCAAGTTTCTTAATAGACCTACTTTGGGGAATGAAAAGGGAAATATGGATCCTTACCACTTGAATATGAAAGAAATAGGATATTATAAATCCAATGGCGAGGGATATTGGGTTTTGATAAAATAGTGGGAGATTAATAAATATAATATTTATTTATTTTCTAAATTTTATCAGAAAAAGTACTAAAATTAAATATATAATATTTTTTAGAAACAAAATTAAAATTAAATTCAATATATAATTTCTATCTATACATGATAAGGACAACCTTATCACTAACACAAATTTCTAATAGTGGCAAAGTCACCTATGAGTTATCCTTTACCTTGACATGAAATTATATGTGCTGGAAGATCCTTTAACCATGGCACCTAGAAATGAAGATAGTGATGAAGAGTTAAAACATTAGGATAATAATTTTAATGATTATATATATGTTCACGGTTTCATTCTATCATCCATGTGCAATAATCATTTAAATAAATAAGAGGACATGGATGCATATAGTTGTTGTCTCACCTTCCGGATATCTATAATGATAAGGAGAGAAAAAAGAGGTACGAGATCTCTAATGCTTTTTTTACAACTATGTTTGGAGTCTTCAATAGTTTTTCCTCATGTATTAAAGAATATTTTCGATGCATATCCCCAATCATTGATCACTTTTTTCCTACATCGCACTTGTTCAATGTCGATGCATGGTACATGCAACCACAAATGCGACATCACATCACATCATAGATCCTATGTTGATTAATTATTCATCATCACTGATGTGCCACATGGTCTACCATAAATGTGGCAGCCTATTTCCCATTGATCCCAGTGGAATACATCTTGAGTATATCCCCCTTTGTTCGAAACCATTTCCTTCCCCTTTTAAAGTCTTCACAATTTCCTTTTTCCTATAAAAATAAGATATAAAATATTATATCTTAAATTTCCAAATTACCATATTTCAGCTAGTTTATGACTCAGACACTAATATCATCTAAATAGATATAAAATATGTATCACTCTATATACAACACATGCATCCTAATATGCATGATAGGATAACAAAATCTCAAATTAAAAACTATCTTATCTCAAATTTGGAAACACTGACAATCTACATACTATCAATCTCCCCCATTATCCCATCAATGGAGATACCATCCCATATACTCAGTTGTAAATAAAACCTATTTTCATCATACCAACCATTATCCTCTACATAAATATGACAATTTCCTTTTATAACTCTGACAGAAACATAACATCCCATATAAAAAATTCAAAAACTAAATTATCCACCATATCTAAATATACAATGTCCTATCAAACAATACCAAAACCCGAAATATATAGCACCCTCAGGTTTATGATTGTGAAAAAATCTGGCACACTCACAACAAATTGATCTCTCTGCTCAAAATACCAAGCATCTAATACATCACCTCAATATTCAATTTGAATTCATTCTTCACCAATCACACATTATGAAGAATATAATTATGTGTAAGACCTTAAACTACTCTCTAAAACTATTTTGTTTTCCAAAAAATGTCCTACCTCATGCGCCATCAATCCTCTTGAAAATATACAAAATTCCAACTAGAAATTGCAAACCTGAACAATTACCTTTAATATAACTTGTTGGGGGAGATTCCCAATCTCAGGACAAAGATGATTGAGAAAAAATTCATGACAGACTCGATGAAATATGTAATTGATATAAAGCAGAATAAATAAATCAGGACACAAATTTTTTTATTTTTGAAAAACCATCAGATGCGTAGAATTAAAATCCCACATGGTAATTCTGAAATATCCTCTATAAACTTATGTTTACAAAGAAATCCTAGTAATTCCGGAACATGAATTACAAATGAGAGAATAGAAAATCATTTTTTAAAACCCCACCCTTATATCCCTCCACCAACTCTCTAAAAATCATCACACCAATGCCATGGTTGAATGATCGATCTATAAAAAAACACACTTATGTTGATGAAATACCACTACCTTGAGGATCAAATCCTAATATTCATCAGCCTCACACAATCTTATAAAACCTGGAGGATTTCTCTCTCTCTATCTTAGGATCTCTCCATCATGACCTACCACCAACCCCAAACTTGGATACACAACATGATCAATTCATTCCATAATCCACCCAACACATGTGAAAGGACTAGTTTGGGATATGTCTAACCCTAAGAGTGGGGGGGGGGAATTGGTGTTTGAGACCATTTAATCCAATTCAAAATTTTATCCCATTAACTATTTGACCTTTCAGGACCTCAATTCTTTTATTCTCTTTTACATATCACGTTAAATAATATTAAAGCATTAATGAAAAACACACTATATTTTTTCAAGGTGAAATACTTAGTAAGAGTATATAGTCCTCGGCATGGTATAGAAATAATCCTCACAACACAACCACTATAAATTAATTATTTGAGTGTACATACAATAAGTAGGAAAGTCCCTTTGACTTGTAATACAACATATTCAATTCGACGTACTTGTTTTACATCACTTATCTGGATCTCTATACTACCTATGAAGACAAAATCCTTTTTGTTGATAATGGTTAGTAACACCAATAGAATATCCAACCTATTTAGTCATGTTGGATCTCATAGTTCTTCTTTGTTCTCCCAAAACATTATTCTTCAATTTGTTGCTTTGTTAGTATAATGAATCTAAATCTTCTTACCTATTCCCATAAAAATAGTAAATGTTTCCCAATATTCTTCTTCTACCATTAAAAATAATATAAATGTGTTGTGAACTGATGAATACTAAATTCTTTATAACCCAAATTATAATCATCCAATATCAATTTGGTCACCAAATATTCTTCTCTTATTTTCTATTTCTTCTTCAATGCAAACCAAACTCACTGATCCCTCTTCTTCTTATTCATTCTAGAATCACAAAATTACTTTATGATTATTAAATTAATGAATGTCATATCATGTTAGAATCATCACAATTAAATTATTCTTCATTGATACACAATATGAATAGTGACTGTAGTATCATTTCACTTCTATTTTTCTTGGTGTAGAAGATGTTTATTCAACTAAATTTCACAATACCTTGAATGATATTTCATGTAGGAATAATCTTTCATAAACTCATATTCTTATCCTCTGGAATTATTAACTTAATACATGCATGGTTCATGTGCATGTTCCATATCAATATTTATCATAATCATTTTATGTATTTTTTTGATTAAAACTTTTATGAATGAAATTTTTTATTCTTCAAATCATTTGAAAAACATCAGACAGTGCACTTACTGCTCATTGTTTATGTAAAAACACATGAGGATTCTTCATCCTCTCTTTATTCTCTCCATCTTCACTAAAATTGCAATTTTTGTTTTCATAACCCATTTTTATCAATAGTATGTTCATTCATACACTTGGTTTCATATGAAAACTCAATAAATATGAGTTCCTCTTTTTCTCATGCAAGTATGCACTTAGAAGCACATCTGGTTCTCTTAGCACAAATAAACATTGTAGGTTTCTTGTTATCTATTTGTCATGTATCAACTAGATACATATTATATCCCTGTTTGGTTTATAGGCAGAACATCTTCAAGAAACACCATAAGATTAAAAATATCATACACTATGGCTCGATCAATATGCTTCCTTGAACTGGTTCTACTTTGTGAAGCATGAAAAGGGTGTTTACACACTAGTTTCATGTTACCGATATTTATTCTTCGTAAAAGAAGAAATCTTTGTGGAACTGACCTCCTTCCTAAAGAGCGAAGAGGGTGAAAAAAAACTTTAACATGATCACACGTTCTTCTACACACTATATAAATCAATTGTTATATAGAGAGGATCATTATTTTCCTCTCCCCCCGGAAGCGCTCCATACTAGTTTTAAAGGCGCCCTCTGAGCCAACTTATTTGTGGGATATTGGACCAAATAAGGAAAGCCTTCGGGTATACATGTGGGTGACACAAGGAACTCTATGCCACCAGTTCATGCTGGCATGGTTGTCCTCCTTTGGGCGCAGTCAACCCAGTGTCTTTCCTAAGCTCTTAGTTGAGGTTGGTTGGTCATCTTGGACAATTATTTTTAAATAAACCACCAAAACATACTTAGTGAAAAATCAATGTATATAATGGAATTCAATATGAAAATCTTTTCAACCTCCACACTCTGAACTCCATTATAAAATTCTTCTAGAAATTCCTAATTTCTCTTCAATTACATGTCCATCTAACCATTTTATTATCTCTAACCCTTCATGCACTAATTATATGGAATAGTTCTCCTTTAAGAAATCTATAATCTCAATGTTCCTCAGGATAGCACTGAAATTGTTCTCAAGCAACATTAAAATATTTCATGACCTTTAATTCCTAATCTTCTATACTTTTTGGAATATTAAATCCAAAGAATTTCAAATAATCCTACTACATTGATGTAAACATTGTTTCAATTATGACACCTTTATTTTGAACTTTGGATTAGTTCATCTTTAATCTTAGTTAACAACATGAAGAATTTCTCAACCATGAAATACAGTTCTATGAATCCATAAAAAATCTTCAATACCTTCAAAATTTGTCTTCAAATATAAATCCATCTAACTATTTCTTCATCTTTAACCATTCATGCACTAATTATACAGCGTAGTTATCCTTCATGAAAACATCAATATCAATGTTCCTTAGGTTAACAATTTCATGGTTCTCATTCAACATTAAAATTCAATATGACCTCAAATTCATATTCATCTATACATTTTGGAAAATAAATTCCAAATAACATCATATCAACCTTATTTTTTGTTGTAAAAAATGTGTCACTTATGACTTATGTATTTTGAACCCAGTACCAGTTCATCAGTCATCAGAGTTAACAACATGGAGAATATTTCAAATATAACATACAATGATACATATCTATTAAATTTATCCTTGAATCGTGATAACCGAATCCATAAAAATTCTCTTGTAATCACCATGAAGGAATCCAAAACAATTCTCAATTAATCACCATAAAACTCAATGTCTTAAAAACATTCACATGTTTCTTTGAATTTCAAGAGGACCATATAAAAGTTTCATTAACTTTGAAACTTCTTTATTATATTGGAATCATTGTAAACTTCCAATTTCATTTTTAATCAATGTCTACCAAAAAAATCATCAGAAAAAAATACAATCCATAAAAATGTGGGCTCTTCAAAATCCCCTTTGGAATTGTTGAAAATTCCTTAAAAGTTATCTCAAAATGAACATGTTAATATTTAGAATTATTATATTCTCTCTACCATTTACCTTTTAAACTTTTATTTCACTTTATCTCCACCTTATTGATGAGAAATAAAAATTTCATGGGGAAACAGTATAATTTCATACTTAAGCAATGTGCGATACATCTTTTCACTCTAATTCTACTTGAGTAGTTCTTGGTGTAGAAAACAAGTGGATTTTATTTAGACAAAATACCTATCCATTACCAACTGGTCATGATACCTTATGAAATGAGAAATCATATAATTTCGTTCAAATATTATTCACATTCATTCTAGGCCGAAATTATTGAATTTGAGATGAAACTTTTTAAGAACAATAAACATGAAACTCATACACTCACGTAAAAAAATAGATAAAAACATTCAAGTGAAATAAATAAGAAAAAAGACCATTGGGAAATTCCACATTTCATATGGAATTGATTAATTTAGATTCTACGCCTTTGTGATTTTTTTTATTTTGTATAACCAATGATGTGAGATTAACCGAGACATGCCTTTTTTAATGATATGACTATTCATGCAATTTATAGAATAATCAGATTTGATACTAATTGAAATAATAATTCTAGAAGCTTCTTCATTTTTCTCCCCCTCAAGGGAAATATTTCTCATTATCTTCATATTGGTTGATCTCATCAAGAATTAATTTAATGAAATTATAGTATGGAGAATACCAGAGAATGGGTCTTGAAAATTTGATAGTCCATATTGTGTAACTATCACAACATCACCAAGGATGATCTTCTATAAAAAAATTTCAAGATAATACTAAAAAATAATATCAAACCAAGATGGAATATTCTTTATCCTAGATACAAAATATAGTAAATCACATTCATCAACATTATCAAGGATGATACTCAATCATAATAGTATATAAATATCAATTTATAATTAATTCAAGGACTGTAACTTCATCAGCTTAGATATAAAAAATTGACAACACTTACTACTTCTTAGGTTCTCACCCTAAGAACATGATTCACCTTCAAATAAATAAATTATAATAAAAAATACAATACTCGATGATTAAATGAATAAGGTGGATCCTCCTTACTTCATGAACATTAATAGAAATATTGAGATGATATTCTCAACCAAATTGATTCATTTTATACAGTATTCATTATTTCACATCTAAACACATGTTTTTATTTATGTTGAGGTAATATGGATCTCTTCACATCCTATTATAACTTGTGTGGATAATATATATTCTTAAAATCCTTCATGAATGATACATTATGTCTCCTCTTGATTACTTATTCTTGTTATAGTAGTAAGGTTAAACAATATTTTGGAATGCACCCATATTTCTTAAATCTCTCACACAGAACATATTTAACAATAGAGTTTCATTTTCTTAACAATCCCTCATTAAATTTTGCTTCATCATGGAGTATTTTATTTCAATTTTTTCTATCGTTATCTTTTGAATCTTCTATGTTTATCATTCATTCAAAATAATAATGTTAGATAACTAACACATCATTAGGAACTGTGGGTGAATGTTTGGGTTATTCACATGGATTCTTCTCAGTTTCCTCCCTCTTAGTATTTCTTTTGGGTTCACTACCCTTAAAATTATTCGATTTAGAATCCATGGTTTTATCACCATTCTTCTTTGGTACCATAATGGGAGGATTTATGTTCAAAAGATTCTTATGATATATTCGAATGGTTTCTTCTTCATTCCAAGTCCGATTTTTTGATCTTATTTTCTTAACTTATTTGAATACATGTTGGAAAGAGCATGAAAAATCTTTGTGACCAATACCATTTCATATGTCAAAAATTATATCAAGAATTAGATATATGTTTACAGTATACAGATGCTTATGGACCTATATTTGTTAAATATTATACTCTATAATTCTCCCTCATGAGATAGGATTCATTAATACTTTTAAATTATGTGGATTGTCACAAAAATTTAAGCACACTACCCAAATATGTTTCAGCACAATCATTGACCAACAAATCATGATTTCTGGATACATTATATATTAGAATGTTGGGTATTATTCATGATTTTTTATGCTCTCAAAGGGAAAAAAATTCCATATTTTATTTCTTATCAATATTAGTCATGGTGATAGATATATTATCATATTTACTCACCCATAATTGTTTATATTTTTCTGTACAACATACATTTTTCATAATAACATGTTTAGAAACATTATTACAAGATGGTATGGATGATACATGATTCTTATCAGTTATTTGTGAAAGATTTTTGAATTAATTCATGATGTTATTGTGAAATGTTGTAGTTATTTATACCATAAAATTATCCAATGAACATTGAGTACTTTTAGAAACTATCTTCTTATTTTTTGAAGTTTCAATATGTGTCTTTTCAATATTGGTCAACTGAGCTACCAATTCTAGACATTTGATACTTTTGATGATTTTATGATCTTTAATATGAATAAACATCTCTTCCCATAAATTATACATTTATTCATTGTTATCTTCAGGAAGATTAACTTTTTTCTAAATGAAGAGTCATGTTCGTTGATTTTCTTGGATATTTCTTCTAGTTTTCAACCCTTAACATCAGTGAAATCTTTCAATCTCACTTCAACTGCATGGATCTTTTCTTCTAGAGTCATTTTTACTCCATCTTTCTATTAAACTTCTTTGATCCATTTTCATGAACTTATTCCTTGTTCCATCATTGTTGAATCAAATGTTTCAACCTATACAGATAGATTTAGTCACTCAATAATTTTTTTTCATGATCTTATCAAAAAAATCAGATTGAAATTTAAGTTAGATGAAATCTTCCTCCATACATTTATAAACTCCAAAAAGAATGGATGATCAATATTCAGAAATAACATGTAGAATAAATCTTAATATATCAACTGCCAATTCATGGAAATATGTATATTGATAATCATCACCACCTGTGCTAGTATTTTCATCTTGAGGATTGTTTTTAAATGTACTAACACATACATCCTAATCACTAGATGTAAGATTGTTATCAATATTCTTACTCAAAACTTGATTCACATTTTCATTACCTTCCAATCTAGATATGTCATTATTTTTATCAAGGCATAAAGAAACAAATATTTATTCTTTTTTAGATAAGAGGGAATTATTATTCAACATTCTCATCTCTTTATTTTTCATATTCATCATGTTATTGGTATATATAGACTTATACACCAAGGTATCTGAATCATCACAAAAACTACACTTCAATGTTGAGTCATAAAAGAAATTCAAGTCTTTATAATAGAATATATGCACTATAGAGAATATAACAGAGATGAACATTACCTAGATAATTTTGAATGTACCCATTTTAGATATGCATGACATTGTGTGGGGGGTGAATCATTGTGGGAGAATTTTTAATTGAATTCCACATTTTATCACTTTTCCTCTTTTACTTGTTAAGATCATGATTATATTATTATATTTTCTCTATCACATGAAATAAAACTAATGTAGTAAAGAAAATTACATGATATTTTTACAAGGTTCACCTCTCAGTAATAGTGTCTAGTCATTGGCATGGTCTGGAAATAATACCGATCACACAACCACTAGAAATTAATCTTTTTAATGTTGATAAAGAAATTAATAAATGACCATTCACATGAAATACACTATAGTGAAGTCAAATTTCGTGTTTTATGGAACTTATATGGATCTTTATAGTCCCTATGAAGATAGTGTCTTTTTGTTGATAATGGTTTGTAACATTAAGAGTGTATTCCACCTATTGAGACATGTTGGATGTCACAGTTCTTATTTGTTCTTCCACAACCATCTTCTTCACTTTGTTACTTGATTAGTAGTATACAAGTAACTCTTCTACCTCTTTCAAGCAACAAACAAAAAGATTCACAATATTATTCTTCTACCAGTCAATACAATTTAAATGTGTTGTCAATTGATGAATACTAAATTATATTTTACCAAATTTTAATAATATGATTTCAATTTGGTCACCGAATTTTATTCTCTTCTTGTCTCTTTCTTCATTAGTAAAAAAAATGAATTTAGATCTCTTCTTCTTCTTTTTTTTGAAATTTCAATCTTTCTTTGTTATTATTAAATCAATAATGTTCAAATAATCTTAGAATAAACGCAATTAGATTGTTCTAATATGTCAAAAAATATCGAGAATGAATGCAGAATCTATTATCATATATTCTTCTTGGTGAAAAAGATATTTTTTCAACTAAATTTCACCATAACCTCAATGATATTTCATGCAAGAATAATCTTTCATTAAATAATATTTTTCTCTTTATTAAATATTAACCCAATAAAAGCATGATTAATGTGCATTTCCCATATCCATGTTTATCATTATCATTTTATGTATTTTTTTTGAGAGAAAATTTTATGCATGAATTTTTTTCCTCAAATCATATACAGACATTTAGAAATTTTTCTAACTCCTCAGTGTTAATGTAACAACACCCAATGCTTATTCCATCTCCCTTAGTTCTCTATCCCTTCACACAACAACCATGTTTGGTTTTGTAACCCATGTTTATCAATGATATATGCATACATACACTTGATGTCATATGAAAACCCAAGAAATATGAGTTACTAACTTACTCAAGAAAGAATTCACTTAGGTTCATGTATGGTTCAATTTTAAAAAACAAACGGTGTAGGTTTTTTCTAATCTGTCTATTGTCTATCAACTGGATACACAACATATTCATGTAATGTATTATATGTGGAAAAACTTAATGAAACAACGTGATAATAAACAACTCATGAATTGTTTCTTGAGAAGTAATATTAATGGAACTCGTTATTCTTCATGAATCACTACAAGTGTGTCTAAACACTAGTAATGTATTCGTGGTATTTCTTCTTCATGGAAGGAGAATTATTTATGAAACCGAACTCATTCACAAAGCATGACGATGGTGTAAACACCTTTTTCCATGTCCATAGATTCTTATCATTCATGAAAACATATTTTTTTCATGGAATCCACTTTTTCATGATACCTCAACGCTTCACAAAAATAATTCTAGAAAGTCATGGATGAAGAAGAATAATGAAAATTATATTATATCATAAAATGTGTAAATTAAGAAGAGAAGGAATTTTTGTTCTCTAATAAGATATCAGATGAATAATCATGCTATCCAAAAACAATAAGATTCCAAAACTAACCGAATTGTATCAAAGAAGATTAAATCAAGATTTTTTGGATAGTGTTGGTGTTGTAGGAAATTTGGGCATCGGGTTGTTGAATAGTGGAATAATTTGTCAATTCAAGATTACTAAATAAGGATAGTATTAAGGCAGAGAATATATTATGTGAAGAGAAATCCTATAGAATATATTCTTGTGAGTAATAATTATATAGTTTTATGATATTTTTATCATATTCGTCGCATTATTTAGACCTTATAATAATCACGATGGAATATTCTTTGATTATTGGTTGTTTGGATGACATCTCATATTAGAAAATGGTGTTGTAGAGGGAATCAAAATGAAAAATGACGGCATTGGGTGATAAATATGTTCCTCATTTTTAATGAAACGGTTGTGGGATATCCGACAACAAGAATTTAAATGTGCGGGTGTGAGATGTGATTGACAACCATGATCGATCTGATTATTTAAACCGATGAACATCACACACTAAACCCCATCCCAAATCGAATCCTCTCTCGGTTTATCCACACTATATAAATCAAGCACTATGGGTAGTGGATCAGAATTCCCATCTCCCCCTCCCTGTACCACCCTATACCGGTTCTCTGGGAATTATATACTCCCACTTCTTTGCAAGATATCAGCCCACATCATGCACACCTTTGGGGGTACCCATGGCCTACACATGGAATTAGATATATCATAAATGCTTACTTGGATGGCCTTATTTGGAAGTATCGACCCAGTGTCCCGTAAAAGCTCTCGGTTGAGGATGGCATGTCAGCTAAACCAATACGTTTAAAAAACCAAAAAGAAATCCCAGTTAAGAAAACTATGTATATAATGGATTTAAATATTAAATAAATGGATATCTCCACACATAGAACTCCAGTATACAATTATTCAATCCCTTCACAATTTCCATTCAAATATAAATCAATCTAACCACTTCATCATCTTTAACCCTTCATGCACGTATTATATGGCATGGATCTCCTTCATGAAAACTACAAGATCAATGTTTCAAAAGTTTACACTTTCAGGGTTCTCATCCAACATTAAAATACTACATGACCTTCAATTAATCTTCTTCTATACTTTTTGGAATAAAAATTCCAAGAAACATAAAATATTCCTTATTCTTTTTTGAAAACAATCTGTGACTTTGGAAACTTGTATTTTCAACATAGGATCATTTCATCAATCATAAAAATTAACAAAAATGGAGAATTTAGAAATATTGACATCCAATTATATGAATCTAAAACAATTCTTCAAGCCCTTCACAATTTATCTACATATATAAATCTATATAACCATTTATTCATCTTTAATCCTTCATGCACTAATTATATGGGGTGGTTCTCCTTCATGAAAACTAGAGTCAAAATGTTCCTCAATTTAACAATTTAGTTTTTCTCATGAAACATTAAAATCCTGAATTATCATCAATTCCTCTACTTATATATGTTTTGGAATATAAATTCCAAATAAAATAAAATCATCTTTATTCTATTTTCTAAACAATTTTTCACTAATGACACATGTAATTTGAACTTATGATTACTTCATCAATCATAAAATGTAACAATAATGGATAATTTCTCAAGTGTGAAATCTAATGCTCTGAATCCATAATGATTCTTCAATCCCTTCACAATTTCCCAAAATATATAATTTCATCTAACAATTTCTTCAACTTTAACCCTTAATGCACTAATTATATTGTGTGGTTATCCTTTATGAAAGCTTAAATCTCAATGTTCCTCAAGATAACACTTCCATGGTTCTCATGAAATAGTAAAATACCACATGAACCTCAATTCCACTTATTCACTATTTTTTGGAATAGAATTTCCAAAGAACCTCAAATCAACCTTCTTCATTGTTGTAAACAATGTCTCTATTATGACACATGTAATTTGAACAGAAGATCAATTCATCAATCTTCAGAGTTAACAAAATGGATAATTTCTCAAGCATGATGTCCAATGCAATGAATCAAATAAAAATTATCAATCCCTTCACAATTTCTCTTCAAATATAAAGCCATACAACCATTTCTCTATATTTAACCCTTTATACATTAATTATATGGTTTGGTTATCCTTCATTGTAACACCCTTTATTTCTATAGTGTGACCCTTTATTTATGTATTTTAAGTATTTAAAGTGTGTGGGTAATTATTCGGAGGGTTTGGAAGGATTTTGG
The DNA here is from genome assembly GCA_963277665.1 of Viscum album. Classification (NCBI taxonomy): domain Eukaryota; kingdom Viridiplantae; phylum Streptophyta; class Magnoliopsida; order Santalales; family Viscaceae; genus Viscum; species Viscum album. Next base: position 1,583,989,851 of record OY728151.1, on the reverse strand, counting down.
ATTGTTTATGGGGATTTTATACAGGTTCACAGTTGGACCACAGTTAGTAAAGGCTGTGAAACTTCTACCGGAAGCACTACACAATGAAATAGTGGGCTTTGGAAAGGTGAACAATTTGGGAAAAAATTGCGACTACCCAGGAGTAACCATCAAACGTGGGAAAAAGTGTATTTTCCGAGTTGGAACATAGTTTATCTAAATCTGTCGGACAACTATGCAAGGTACACCACAAGGCAGAGACTGGCACATGGTAAACACACGGTCTTCCTAACTGAATGACTAATCATGCACGATTTAAAAACAAGATCATAAAAAAGTGGATTTGAGTTGGTATTAAGTTTAAACGCATACCTTTTTCTCCAAATCAACCCTATCTCAGTATTTATTCTTCTAAAAGGCCAAGGATTATTTCCCCATCAATTTGGAAGTGATCTGAAGGAATTTCTTGGTGTATTGATGCCTGATTCCCTCGGTAAGTGAACTTTTGTGGTATTTGTTTCATATTTTCTTATATATACTTTCCCCCAATTCTCATATTAGTAGATATAGAATGATGTGGATAGATATAAGGTTTTTTATGTAAATCATGGTTAGATTTGGACTTTTGATGGTATGGGAAGAGATCTATGGTGGGTTTTTCGAGATTCAACCCGGTTTTGTGGGCGTTTTCATGATGTTCTTTGTTTAAACCAAAACAATCTAGGTAGGTGTCCTCACTCTCAACACCTCTAATTAGAACATTAATTATTAGTTTAAAATTGTTTAAATTTCATAAAATTTCTTCTGATATTGGTTTGAAAATCATTGTTGAAACCCTCTTTATTGATGGTTTGTGGTTTTTTGAAATTGGTAGTGCAATGGATTTGTTTCTGGATTTTAAAATATTGTTTTCTGGATTTTGGAAAATGGTTTGTTGTAATGGATTTAAATAATAGAATAGTTTTATTGAAATGAATTGAATTTATTTGTTTTAAAAGGTTTTGGCGTACATGGGTTGTGTGGGTTCATGATTTGGACATGACCTTAAATATAGGGAATTTACCATTGGGGTACAAAGGTAATTAACCCCAGATAAGAAGTGTGTGTCATTGGGTAATAAGGAGACTGTCCACATAGTGATGAATTAGTGGATTGAAAAGAAACAACTAAAGAGTACAGAACTATTTGAGAAGTATTCATGGGTGTGTGTGTGGTGAAATATGGAATGGGTATTCCAAAAAGGAATGTGAAAATGGTTTAAAGAAAGTTTTTTTTTCTTTCCTTATAAAAATATTATGTTTGAAAAACTATTTTGGTGTGAAAATGGTTAGCTTAAATTTAAACTATGTAACTATTTGAAAAATAATTATATAAGTTATTTTATATAATTGGGCTTACATGTTATATCCTAATGGTGTGAGTAGGGAAGTCATTGGGGGGGAATCTACTATGTTTCATTTCTCACCCATTCTTTGAAACATAGGTTCTTTTGCATATTTTTTTATCTAAACACAAGTAAATGGAATTCATCACACTTCTTCAGTGGTTCTTTGTGATACTTGGAGTTGGAGTTGGATATTTGATTCATGTCTTTGAAGTCTTCAATGTTTTTGTTGGATTGGTTTTCTAATATGTACTTTTATGTTAGTAGTCTTCTATTGTGGTACTATTTTGTAGATTGGTTTTGGTATCAATGTTATAACATGAGTTATTTAACATTTTCGTCAATTATAATTTTCTGGTTATGGTGATGGAATATGTGGTTCTGATTTTCTTATTTTCAAAGGGAAAATCATCCCCTAGTTGTATTGAAACCCCTGAAATTTCTTTCCAGCCTTTGAAACCTTGGACATGTTGTTTAATTCCAATTAGAATTTCCACCACAACTCAAGACAATGAGGTGGGGTGGGATGTTACAATTTGTATGTGTCGTGGTCAGTATAAATATTAGTGTGAAATAAGTGGTATCATCTTTTTTAGTCCATGACATACAATTGGTATAAGCTATGTCAGTTTCATAGTTGAAATTCATTCAGGTTCATTTATAGAGACAGGTTGGTAGAAATGAATAAGATTGTTAGGAATTCAAATGTATTTCATGAAAATACATAGTTAACATTTTTATATTGAACTTCATGTTACTAGGGATTTGGGTACATAGGTGTTTTGGAAATACTTATAGTAGTGTAATCTCATTGTAATGGGTTTAGCCAATGACAAGTTCATGACATGCATTGTAGAAATAACATCCTGCTAGGAGTACTTATTTCTTTTTTACTAATGATTTACGATTGGATGTAAATGTGTTGATCTTTTAAAAATTTTGAAATTGTTTTTAGATGTGACATTTTGAAAAGAGAATGATCGTGTTATTTTGGAAATGAGATAATTTTCAAAATCATGATGAAATTTAAAAAAATGGTAGAATGTGGAAAATGATGAATTATGAATTTTTTTTATTAATTTATCTATGATAGAATTTGTAATTTTTAATCCATCAGTTTCTAGAGAGTATGAATTTTAGGGTTTTTTGAGTTTTAGAAAATGGAACCCGGTAGGTGTGTGTAGAAACCAAATGGAAGAAGCTGCTAATAATATTGTTACACCTAAGACATAGGTGAACCAATTGCTCATAAAAAGTATAGAAAAGGCTTTTAAGGATATGGATATAGGGAATAGATCGGATGAACTAAAGAAAGTGGATCATTCTATCAAAATCCTGAAGAAGAATTCACCCATCTTTTGGGGTGATTCAGGGCTAGAGAAGGTTGAGGTATGGATAAATAGGATAAATCAAATCATTGATTTCCTTAGCACACCAGAAGAGTAGAAATTCAAGTGGGTGATGTATATATGGAATGATCTTGCAGGTGAATGATGGGATTTAGCAATTTAAACTAAACTGGACCGAGGTATGTAATGGGAGGATTTAGAGGAATTTTTCAAAAAAAAATTATATCCTCGCGCATTCAGAATTCAGCGAATGATGGAATTTTTCAGTATGAAGTAGGAGAACCATTCTATGATATATTTTGTCGCTAAATTTAAGAATTTTTTTAATTTTCACATTAATTTGATACGAGTTCATCCTTGAAGTAACGCATTCGGGAATCAAAGATAAGGCAACAAATTTGATTGAATATTTTCATGCTCTATATAATGGATTATACACATATGGCCAATAGAGTGATGGTGGGTGAAAGATACATATCAGAAGGCACATGTGGTGGATTTATGTTGATACCTATAGAAAATGGTGGAAACTCTAATTCTGGGAGAAAATAGAATAGGGAAACATATTTCCAAGGTGGGAGTATGACCCAAAATTAGACAGCTAGATCACCGAACCTTCCCCCAAGACCCAAGAGAAAATTTGGATGTTTTCAATGTGGTTCCTTCAACCACATGAATCTATAGTGAATGAAATCACCTAGAGAATTCCATAATTTTAATTATATGGGGCATCTTCTGTGCTTTTGTCGCAGTGCTATGAGGTCGGTTGTTTCGGAAAAATCCAATGTTTTGTAGATTTTGTATGATTATATGGGAGGAGGGAAAGAGAATACCTCTAATTATCAAAATAGAGTTATCCATGGTGATTCTATAAATACCATGACTCCACAGCATAAGAAATCTCAATAGTGAAATAAATAACAAAGTGTAGTGAGTAAGCAGTTATATAGAGTTGAATAGGTTATTGTGGATGATCAATCATGATAGTGTGAATTTAAATCAACAGGGCATGGGGTGTGCTGAACAACCCCGATCTCTCCAATTATTTAATCCAGGGAACAATGTGTATAAAAACCCATCCCAAATTGAAACCTATATAAGTTTCTCCATGATATATAAATCAAGAGTTGCGTGGAGAGGCTCAAAATTCACCTCTCCACCTCCTAGAATTTCCCCATACTGGTTCTGTGGGAATGCTATGTACCCACTTCGTTGTAGGATATTGTCCCATATCATACATGCCTTTATCCATGACCAGGACTTACACACGACACTCCATGCCACCTACGAGCTAGCCTCACTGGCCTCCTTTTGGTGCGATTGGCCTAGTGTCACATATAATCTCTTGGTTGAGGCAGACTGGTCAACTTAGTAGGCTATCCATACTTTTAAATAAACCCCCAAAACATTTTTAGTTAAAAGACCAAGTATATAATGGAATTCAATATGATATTCATGGCCACATCAACACATAGAACTCAAGTATACAATTCTTCAATCCCTTCATAATTTATCTTCAAATAAAAATCTTTCTAACTATTTCTTTATCATTAAACCTTTATGAATTAATTATATGGAATGGTTATCCTTCATGAAAACTACAATCTCAATGTTCCACAGGATAACCGTTTCATGGTTCTCATGGAACATTAATGTATTGAATGACCATCAATTCCTCTTCTTCTCTAATTTTTGGAATATAAATTACAAAGAACATAAAATCATCCTTCTTCTTTGATTTAAACATTGTGTCACTTATGACACATGTATTTTGAGCATTGGATCAGTTCATCAATCATCAGTGAAAACAACTAAGAGAATTTGTTAAGCATGCCATCTAATACATTGAATCCATAACAATTATCAAGTAATAACGATGAATTAATCCAAAACTATTCTCCAGGAATCATCATGATTAAATCCATAACAAATCTCCAAAAATATCCATAAAGATAAAAGTCTTCAAACCATTCACATGTTTCTTGGAATTTCTATACTTAAGGATTTCATCCAAGATCCATTAACTTTGAACTTGTCTATCATATTGACATCAATGTAATATTAATATTGCTTTGATGATCTTTGTCCAACAATCAAAATCATTTGATAATAAATACAATCTATACAAAACGATGGATCTTTAATCCCCCCTTTGTATTTATTAGAAATACCTTCAGTTATAAATGAATGTTTCGATATGTAGAACTATTATATTATATCTCCAATTTACCTTTAAAACATTAATTTCACTTTTTATCCCCCTTATGATAAGAAATAAAAAATTCATAGGAAAAATGGGTATCATTACATAATTAAGTAATGGTCCATCACTAATTTCACACTACGTCAACTTGAGCTATGCTCAATTTATAAAACAAGAGGACTTGTTTTATAAATACAATGTTTCCCATTACCAAATAATCATGACACCATAATAAATGAGAACCCATATACATGTATTCAAGGAATATTCACTTTCATTCTAGTATTCAATTACTAAATGTTAGATTAATCCTTTTAAGAACAATCAACCTGAAACTCCTGCACTCACTCCAAAAAATAGAGAAAAAACATTAAAGTGTAATATGTAGGATGACAGTCCTTGGGGGACATACAATTTTCATATAATATAGATTAATTTAATTTTTCCCCTTTGTAAAAAGTTTTTTATTTTTGACAACAAAGGATGAGAGATTAAGAGTGACATACCCTTTATAATGAAATTATCTTCATGCAATTTCAAGAACAATCAGATTTTAAACTAATTGAATTAATAATCATGGAAGATTATTTTTTGGCCTTCCCCTCAAGGAAATTTTTCTTCATTATCTTCATAATGGTTGGTCTCATAAAGAAGGTATTTCAAGAAATTCATGTATGGGGATTACATCATATTGGGTCTTTATCATGTGACAGTCCATATTGGAAGACTATCAAAACTTCACCAAGGATAATCTTCTAGCACATTTGTTCTAGAAAATACCACGATATAAGATCAATACAAGATATAATATTCTTTATCCTGTCTATATTTAATAGGGAATAACATTCTTTAACATCATCAATTATGATACTCCATCATATTAGTATTTTAATATCAATTGAGGAATCATTCAGGAATGGTAACTTATTCAGCTTAGAAATCAATAATTAACAACACTTACTATTTATCAGCTTCTCCCCCTATGAACAATCATCACTTTAAATTCCCTGCATTATAAGAACTAATAAAATACTCAATGATTAAGGGAATAATGTGGATCCTCCTTTATTTATTAATATGAATAGAAAGGTATAGATGATATCCATAAAAAAGTTTCTCCATTTTTTCCAGTCTTCATTGTTTCACATCTGATCATATATTCTGATTTATGTTGAGGAAACAAGGATATCTCCACATCCTATTCTACTTGGCGTGGTGAATTTTTCATCTTAACAAAATTCATGTAGGATACATTTTTACACCTCTTCAAGACTTCTTCGTGTTGTAGTCTTAATGTTAAAAGTCCTTTTGCAATGTGACCATATTTCATCCATCTCTTACATAAAACATCTTTAACACAAGAGTTACATTTTATTGAAAAACACTCATGAAATTTTTATTCATCTTGTGGGTTGTTTTCTTTAACTTTTTTTAACTATTTTTATCTTGTGAATTTTCCATTTTCCTCTTTAATTTCAAATAATCAGGCTAGATAACTAACATGTAATTTGAAACTATGGCTGCATGTTTGGATCTCCAAAATGGGTTCTTCTAAGTGTAATCCCGCTTAGTAGTTATTTTAGATGCACTACCCTTTAAATTATTTGATTTATAATCCATGAATTTCTCACCATTTTTATTTGGTACTTTCCTGGGTGGATTTATGTTCAGAATATTATTCTGATTTATTACCATGTTTTAGTCTTCATTATATATCTGATTTTGTGATATTGTTGTCTTATAATCTTTGGAAACATGTAGAGATGATCGTGTACCATCCTTGTGACCACTATAATTTCATACATCACTGATGTTATCAAGCATTTAAAATGAATTTGTAGTATAGAGAAGCGTCTAGACTTTAGGATTATTATTTGAACCAACCAAACCAACATGAGGTTACTTGATCTGGAGCAAAGAGAGAAAACATTAAATCCAATGCATGGAGATGGTACGGAAATTCATGGTTTTATAAAAATTATAGGAATTTTAACATTGAATTTTATTTTAATATATATATATATATAAGTTTCATTGGTATTTGAGATTTTACATAGAATTAATAATTATTGTTTTAACTGTACAAGATCACGAGAGGTAAAACATTTTCCCGACGGGATAGAGATACGTCATTAGAGAAAGGAATCTAAATGCATGGTCGTGTGAGAAGTATCTGTTCATTAAGGTTGATACTGCATGGCATTACCAATGGACATATTCATAAGGTCATGCCCACACCTTAAATAATAAAACACTGTGTCCCCATTTTCCTTTTCGATGTGGGAGAATATAATAGATGAATTTTTCATTTTTAACTTTGTTGACATCATCCTGCATGACTCTGGTCCCCAACACTTCAAACATAATAATTCTCCATCCTCCACCACTCACAGCTACCCCGCGATGACTCTTGCACCACTATAACACCATAGTTCACCATTTTCACCATCATATAATCTCGACATCGAGCCATTTTCCACTGATGAATCACACGAATTCCATAGATCTTCTCAAGAGGTTTATCTAGCCCCCATAAATCCATTTCAAGTTTAATCCAGCCACTTCAAAGCCCTGATAAAGATAGAGCATAGTGAAGACCATGTAAAATTATTTCACCACTACTATGCCACTAAAGAAAATCCATGATCCATCTATAACCTAGACCATCTCATTCATGTGAAGGGATCACAAAAAAAAACAACCCCAATTGAGAGAAGAAAACAACCATAAGACAAATTTCATACAGTGGAAAGTGGAGAATGAGATAAAATATAATAGATGCTTCATTTTCAAAAAAATTAAGCTATATTAATAAATATTACTATACATGGTGGTAGGAAGCAAATAGAAAATGACATAATATATTAATTAAATCCTAAAATGGTAGATGCACCAAAACGACCTATGTCCACCTCTCCCCCATCCCGCACCTATTGTCTAATATGTGGTAACAACCGGTGAAGACATACCAGTATAACCATTGATACCACAATAATCACTAGAAAAATACAGGAAATTTTTTAAAATAAATTGGTTAAAAAATAAAAATACACAAATATTTACATTTCACTCACCTCCAATCTCAGTAAGGGTTCAATACTCTTTCTCTACTATACAGTATCCTTTCAACATCATTCTTATCACTAGGGGGACTAGTATACTCCATCCCACCATTGGGACCTCTATACCTCAACCCTTCCCCCAATGCTCTAAATTAAATTTGAATTGTTCAGGGATATATATTCCCTAGGTTTAGAAATTTGGTTTCAATGAATGTGATTGTTTTTAGTGATCATTTATCTTCTACCTGATTCCCTACATTCACTCATGGCTTCTATGACATTGGAATATGTCTGGAAAATGTCAACTCCACATATGTTTTCATAAAACAGTGGACTTAAGGAAAAGATAAAGATAAAACCCATAAATGGTAAGTGTTCATCACATTGAAAGGTGTTACAGAAGACTTAGTTTCTATTTTCATGAAATAATATACTCGATTTATAGATAAAGAGAGAACCCATAAAGGGGAAGTGTTCATGGCATTGAAAAATGTCATAATTGACTCAATAGTAGCTTTTCTGAAACAGAAATGTCACTAAAAAGACAAAGAGAGATCCCAAAAAGGGTAAGTATTCATCGCATAAAAAAATGGATGAATTTTTTACAGGCCTCCCTAGTTTTCAAAAATCACTAAGAACCCATTCCTTCTTTCCTTTCACAGAGAATGTGCTACTACATAAATTAAGAAGTATAAATTATATAGTGTGATTCACACAAACCCAAGTGTGAATACTTACATGAATTGACAAAAAATAACCATTTGGGTTTTCATGAAATAAGTTAGATGTACACTATATTGGATGTATAATTCCATAGAATTAAGATCTTATTTGAGAATGTAGTGTCCATTTTCTTTGAGAGGACCAGTTTGGGATATTCCTAACACTAATAGGTTGGTGAATCAGTGTTGGGTAATTATTAAACAAATCAAAACATTATATCCCTACACTTATTGACCTATTAGGATCATGATTCTCTTGTTATATTTTCTCAGTTTTATATAATAATATGAAAGTAGTAAAAATATACACATGATATTTTTATATGTTTAACTACTCAATAAGAGCATCTACATACATTAAATGTATGGGTATGACCATTACATTAATTCTCCACTATAATGTTGGAACATGTTACAGTGGGTTGGATTAGAAAACAATCCTTAAGCCAGTGTGAGTCCATACACTTTTATGGGGGGAATGAAAAATTTCTACTTTCTTGAACCGGTGATGAACAAGTAAAACTTATAGCCCCTTGATGATAATTTATACTAACTCCAAATATAGTCTTCTCTCTATTGAAAAGTGTTTGCAACACCAATAGATTCTTCCACCAGTTGAGATCTGTTTGACGTCACAGTGATACTTAATCTCCCATTCATCAATTATTACTTTCTTTGCAACATGAAAGTAACCAACTAGTTTTTCTATCCTCTTCAGTGAAAAACAAAAAGCAAACATCCTATTCTTATTTCTTCTTCATTAGTGCAATTACAAAATGAACTAAAAATGATTCTTCATTTGTATAGAATCACTAGAAAATATGTTATTGTTCAAATAATTCAGATCAGCTTACTGGGCATCATCAGAATTAAATTCTCCTCCTTTCTTATTTTCATGTATGCATGAAATCATGATTGTTTAATTTTAATGAACTCCTCCCCTGCTTTCACTTCTTCTTCTTATTTACAAAAGTGCACCCACTGTCTATGTTCTCTTCTTTAAATTCTTCCATGTATGAATGTGCATGAAAGAGTGCATGCACAGTCCACTTCTTCCCTCTTGTGTGAAAACCCTAATGGGTAAAATCATTGCATGCACACACTGGCTCATTTTATTTTCCCTTTCTCTTATTCTCTTTGCACATGAGTTCATTCATGTAGTATGAAGTATTCTTAATCAAACTGAGAAAACTATTCACTTCTTCACTTCTTCGATTCTATTTATATGCTCACGAATGACTGTAGACCTTTAATCATTTTCTTCTTCTTTATTCACATGTGAACACACATACTGCCTCTTCTTCGCACAAACAAAATGCCTCAGGTTTCGTCAAATAATTAACACTATTTAAAGCATATATGTACCTCCAATCATCATAAAAACTCCACATTCTTCAAAAAAAAACCCTGCACAAAGCATATACCTTATTAACATGCAACATGAGGATGTTGTCCTTCTCTTCATGAAACTGAGGGGTTCATTGTTCTTCTTCATGCAAGAGGTGTATGGGTCTTCTATGACAAACGAATGTGTCAGTATTCTTTGTGAAAACATGATGGTTCATGATTCCAATGCCCTCACAAAGCACAAAAAGGGTGATCATGCAAAAAAAATTTCCTGTAAGATCACCTTCATGAGACATGATAAGGGTTTGGTTAAACAATTCATGTATTTGTAGATCTTCTTCATGAAACTAGATATTTAATGGGTCTTTTTCTTCATGAAAATCTTCAAGAATGAATTTCAATTTTTGAAGGCCTTCAAGATCCTCTCTAATTCGTGAAACCTGAAGGCTGGTGGATCTTGTTTTCCCTTTGTATAAAAAGATCATGAAGATGCTATGTATTTCATGAGAAATAAGTGTTCCCAAAATATAGGATAAGAATGCTGGATTGGCCTTAGGGATTATATTTTTATAGGTGGAGATCAGATCTTTTTTCTTGTTCAAATCCAGTGATGATGAATAAAGATGGTTCACCACAATCTGAATGTTGTCATAATTGTATTATATCACGAGTATATGATAACTTTCGGGATAAAGATACTTTTCATTTGTATTTTTAAGCAGTAATGATGAATAATATATTGAATCACTCAGTTATTATTACATAGAAATCAAAAAATATCTAAAGAATGTTCCTATAAATTTTTTCACCAACATATTTTATTTTATCTAGGGACTATATGATGAGTAGTCATATCTTGAAATAGAAGCCGATGGCATGGATAAATACATGGAAAATAAGTTTCAAGGATGTAATCATCTCTCACAAATTATTGATGCAAAAGAATAAACTTTATCACATTGAAAAAAATATCATAAGTTGAAGAACAACTGAAAAGAAATATGTAAGAAAGAGGTAACTGGGATGGTCCATTCTGAGATGATTCACACTCTTGAGGAATCATATAAAGATCCCATGAATATTAAGGACACTCATTTTTAAATTGAAGACATGGATGATACATTCATCCTATTTGAAGAATCAACATAAGATTTTTTTTTAAATTCAATGAAAACCTAACTTTTATTGAAGATGAAATATAAAGGAATGATTGTGAGAAGGATGTGACTGAGGTAGTTCATACAGAAGTGATCCCTGCATTGGAGAAATTACACAGAACCTCCATAAATGTTAAATAATCAAATCTGGAGTATATGATAAATATAATTAAAGAGGTGAATAATTCTCAACTAATAGAAAATCATATTCATGATGATCGAGTTCAGAATAGGAAGATTCAATGGGAAGGAGAACTGAAAATTGTTGAGGATGATAAACATTTCCTCAACATGAAATGTCTTGAAATGGATGTGACATTGAAAAATATAAAATAATGTGAAGATATGTTTAAATCACTTTAAGACCATATGAACTCTCTAAATCTGAAGTATCATGAGTTGGAGTTCAAGTTGGAGATCTAGAGATCTTCCAAGTTGAATCTTCAAATAATGATGGGATTAGAAAATCATCAAGGAGTAATTATGAAAGGAGTTTTATTTCAAACAATACCCATTCATGTGTAAAAATGCATCTAAAAATATGTAATGATAAATCAGTTTCAATATCATTGAATCAGGTTACCCTTGATCCAGAATATTTAATTTGTAATAATATTGTTTCATCTATAAGTATGGGTTCCAAAAATAATTCTATAAAATAATGGATGAAGATGAATAATGAAAAATATATTATATCATCAAATGTGTATATTAAGATGAGTAGGAATTTTTTTTCTCTAAAAATATCTTAGATGAATAATCATGCTATCCAAAAAAAATATGATTCCAAAACTAACCGAATTGTATCAAAGAAGAATAAATCAAGATTTGTTGGGTAGTGTTGGTGTTGCTGGAAATTTGGGCCTCGGGTTATTGAATACTAGAAAAATTTGTCAATTCATGATTACTAAATAAAGACAGTATAAAGGCATAGAAGATCTTATGTGAAGAGAAATCGTACAAAATTTATTCTTGTGAGTAATAAAAATATTATTTCATGATAATTTTATCATGTTCGTCCCATTATTTAGACATTATAATAACCACGGTGGAATATTCTTTGATTATTGGTTGTTTGGTTGACATATAAGATTAGACAATGTTGTTGTTGAGGGAATCAAAAAGAAAGATGACGACATTGGGTGATAAATATGTTCATCATATTGAAAGAAAAGGTTGTGGGATATCCGAAAACATGAATTTAAATGTGCGGGTGTGAGATGTGATTGAAAACCATGATCGATCCGATTATTTAAACCGGTGAACATCACACACTAAACCCCATCCCAAATCGAATCCTCTCTCTGTTTATCCACACTATATAAATCAAGCACTATGGGTAGTGGATCAGAATTCCCCTCTCCCCCTCCCTGTACCACCCTATACCGGTTCTCTGGGAATTATCTACTCCCACTTCTTTGCAAGATATTATCCCACATCATGCACACCTCCGGGGGTACCCATGGCCTACACATGGCATTAGATATTTCCTACATGCTTACCTGGATGGCCTTCTTTGGACGTATCGACCCAGTGTCCCATATAAGCTCTCGGTTGAGGCTGACATGTCAGCTAAACCAATACATTTAAAAAAACAAAAAGAAAACCCAGTTAAAAAACTATGTATATAATGGTTTTAAATATTAAATGAATGGATATCTCCACACTTAGAACTCCAGTATACAATTATTCAATCCCTTCACAATTTCCATTCAAATATAATTCCATCTAACCAATTCATCATCTTTAAACCTTCATGCTCGTATTATATGGCATGGATCTCCTTCATTATAACTACAAGATCTATGTTTCTAAAGATAACACGTTCAAGGTTCTCATAAAACATTAAAATTCTACACGACCATCAATTAATATTCTTCTATACTTTTTGGAATAAAAATTACAAAAAACATAATATATTCCTTATTCTTTTTTGAAAACAATCTGTGACTTTGGACATATGTATTTTGAACATATGATCAGTTCATCAATCGTAAAAATTAACAAAAATGGAGAATTTCGCAATATTGACATCCAATTATATGAATCTATAACAATTCTTTAAGCCATTCAAAATTTATTTTAAAATATATATCTATATAACCATTTATTCATTTTTAACCTTTCATGCACTAATTATATGTGGTGGTTCTCCTTCATGAAAACTAGAGTCACAATGTTCCTCAATTTAACAATTTCTTTTTTTCTCATGCATCATTAAAATCCTGCATTATCTTCAATTCCTCTACTTATATATGATTTGGAATATAAATTCCAAATAAAATCAAATCATCCTTCTTCTCTTTTCTAAACAATTTTTCACTAATGACACATGTAATCTGATCTTATGATTACTTCATCAATAATAAAAGTTAACAAAAATGGATAATTTCTCAAGTGTGAAATCTAATGCTTTGAATCCATAATGATTCTTCAATCCCTTCATAATTTCCCATAATATATAAAGTCATCTAACAATTTCTTCATCTTTAACCCTTCATGAACTAATTATATTATGTGGTTATCCTTTATGAAAACTTAAATCTCAATGTTTCTCAAGAGTACACTTCCATGGTTCTCATTCAGTAGTAAAATACCACATGAACCTCAATTCCACTTATTCAATACTATTTGGAATTGAATTTCCAAAGAACCTCAAATCATCCTTCTTTCTTGTTGTAAACAATGTCTCTGTTACGACACATTTAATTTGAACTTAGGATCAATTCATCAATCTTCAGAGTTAACAACATGGATAATTGCTCAAGCATGATGTCCAATGAAATGAATCAAAAAAATTATCAATCCCTTCACAATTTCTCTTCAAATATAAAACCATACAACCATTTCTTCATATTTAACAATTCATATACTAATTATATGGTGTGGTTATCCTTCATTGTAACACCCCCTATTTCTTGAGTGTGTCCCTTTATTTATGTATTTTAAGTATTTAAAGTGTGTGGGTAATTTTTGGGAGGGTTTGGAAGGATTTTGGATTTCTTATGGGGATTTTATATAGGTGCACAGTTGGACCACAGCTATTGAAGGCTGTGAAACTTCTACTGGAAGCACTACACAATGAGATAGGGTGGTTTGGCAAGGTGAATAGTTTGGAAAAACTATGCGACTACCCAGGAGTAACCATTAAATGTGGGACAAATTGTATTTTCCAAGTTGGCACATGGTTTTTCTAAATCTGTCGGAAAACTGTGAAATGTACTCTACAAGGCAGAGACTGGCACATGGTCAGCCCACTGTCTTCCTAACCGAACGACTAATCATGCACAGTTTAAAAACAAGATCCTAAAAAAGAGGATTTGAGTTGGTATTAAGTTTAAATGCATAATGTTTTCTACAAATCAACCCTAACTCAGTATTTATTCCTACAAAAGGCTAAGGATTATTCCCCATCAATTTGGAAGTGATCTGAAGGAATTTCTTGTTGTATTGATGCCTGATTCCCTCAGTAAGTGTCATTGTGTGGTATTTTTTCATATTTTTTTATATATACTTTCCTCCCTTTCTCATATTCATAGATATAGAATGATGCATATAGATATATGGATTTTGATGTAAATCATGCTTAGATTTTCACATTTGATGATATGGGAACAGATCTATGGTTGGTTTTGGGAGATTCAACCCCGTTTTGTCGGCGTTTTCATGATGTTCTTTGTTTTCACCAAAACTCTCTATGTAGGTGGCTTCACTCTCAACAAATCTAATTATAACACTAATGATTAGTTTTAAATTGTAAAAATTTCATAAAATTTCTTGCAAAATAGGTGTGAAAATAATTTTTGAAACCCTCTTTATTGATGGTTTGTGGTTTTTTGAAATTGGTAGTGCAATGGATTTGTTTCTGGATTTTAAAATATTGTTTTTTGGATTTGGGAAAATGGTTTTATGGAAATGATTTCAATAATGGAATAATTTTATTGAAATGGATTGAATTGATTTGTTTTAAATGGTTTTAGCATACATGGGTAGTGTGGGTTCATGATTTTGACATGACCCTAAATATATGGAATATACCATTGGGTACAAAGGTAATTGACCCTAGATAAAAAGTGTGTGTCATTGGGGAATAAGGAAACTATCCACTTAGTGATGAATTAGTGGATGGAAAAGAAAAAGCTAAAGAGTATATAAATATTAGAGAGGAATGCATGGGTGTGTGTGGTGAAATATGCAATGGGTATTCCAAAAAGGAATGTGAAATGGTTTAAAGAATGTTTTGTTTTCTTTCCTTAAAAAATATTATGTTTGGAAAACTATTTTTGTGTGAAAATGGTTAGCTTCAACTTAAACTGTGTAACTATTTCAAAAATATTATATGATTTATTTTATATAATTGTTCTTACATGTTTTATCCTAATGGTGTGAGTAGGGAAGTCATTGGGGGGAGCTACTATGTTTCATTGCTCACCCATTCTTTGAAACGTTGGTTCTTTTGCATATTTTTTTTATCCAAACACAAGTAAATGGAAAGCATCACACTTCTTTAGTGGTTCTTTTTGATACTTGGAGTTGGAGTTGGATGTTGGAGTCATGTCTTTGAAGTCATCTATGTTTTTGTTGGATTGGTTTTCCAATATGTACTTTGATGTTAGTAGTCTTCTATTGTGGTACTCTTTTTTAGATTGGTTTTGGTATCGATGTTATAACATGAGTTATTTAACATTTTCATCAATAATAATATTGTGGTTATGGTTATGGAATATGTGGTTCTGATTTTCTTATTTTCAAAAGGAAAATCATCCCCCCAGTTGTATTGAAACCCTTGAAATTCCATTCCATCCATTGGCGCCTTGGACATGTTGTTTAATTCAATGTATAAATTCCACCACAACTCAAGACAATGAGTTGGGGTGGGATGTTACAAGTTGTATGGGTCTTGTTCAGTCTAAATATTTGTGTGCAATAAGTGGTATCATATTTTTTAGTCCTTGACATACAATTGGTATAAGCTGTGTCAGTTTCGTAGTTGAAATTCATTTAGGTTCATTCCTTGAGTCAGGTTGGTAGAAATGAATAGTATTGTTAGGAATTCAAATGTATTTCATGAAAATACATAGTTATGATTTTTATATTGAACTAATGTTACTAGGGATTTGGGTACATAGGTGTTTTGGAAATACTTATAGTAGTGTAATCTCATTGTCATGGGTTTAGCCGATGACAAGATCATGACATCCATTGTAGAAATAACTTCCTGCTAAGAGTACTTATTTAATTTTTACTAATGATTTACGATTGGATGTAAATGGGTAGATATTTTAAAAAATTTGAAATTGTTTTTAGATGTGCAAATTTTAATATATAATGATCGTGTTATTTTTGAAATGAGATAATTTTCAAAAGCATGATGAAATTTTAAAAAATGGGAGAATGTGGAAAATGATGAATTTTGGAATTTTTTTTATTAATTTCTCTATGATAAAATTTTTAATTTTTAATCCCTCGGTTTCTAGAGAGAATGACTTTTAGGGGTTTTTTCTAGAAAATGGAACCCGGTAGGTGTCTGTAGAAACCAAATGGAAGAAGATGCTAAGAATATGGTTACACCGAAGACATAGGGGAACTAATAGTTCGTAAAAAGTATAAATTAAGGTTTTAATGATGTGGATAGAGGTAATAGATGGGATGAACTAAAGAATGTGGATCATTCTATCAAATTCTTGAAGAAGAATCCACCCATCTTTTGGGGTGATTCAGGGATAGAGAAGGATGAGGTGTGGTTGAATAGGATAAATCAAATCTTTGATTTCCTTAGCATACCAGCAGAGTAGAAATTCAAGTTGGTGATGTATATATGGGATGATCTTGAATGTGAATGATGGGATTTAGCAATTTAAACTAAACTGGACAGAGGTATGTAATGGGAGGATTTCAAGGAATTTTTCAAAAAAAAATTATATCCTCACACATTCAGAATTCAGCGAATGATGGAATTTTTTAGTCTTATGTAGGATAACCATTCTATGATAGATTTTGTGGAAAAATATAAGAATTTTTTTTAATTTCACATTAATTTGATACGATTTCTTCCTTGAAGTAACACATTCGGGAATCGAAGATAAGGCAACAAATTTGATTGATGATTTTCATGCTCTATATAATGGATTATACACATATGGTCAATAGAGTGATGGTGGATGGAAGAGACATATTAGGAGGCACATGTGGAAGATGTATGTTGATACCTATAGAAAATGGTGGGAACTCTAATTCTGGGAGAAAACGGAATAGGGAAACATATTTCCAAGGTGGGAGTATGACCCAAAATTAGACAGCTAGATAATCGAACCTTCCCCCAAGACCCAAGAGAAAAATTTGATGTTTTCAATGTGGTTCCTTCAACCACATGAATCAAGAGTTAATGTAACCTCCAAGAAAATTCCATAATTGTAATTATATGGGGAATCTTCCGTGCTTTTGTCGCAGTGCTGTGAGGTCGGTTGTTTCGGGAAAATCCAATGTTTTGTAGATTTTGTATGCTTATATGGGAGGAGGGAAATATAATACCTCTCATTATCAAAATAGAGTTATCCATGGTGATTCTATAAATACCATGACTCCTCAGCATAAGCAATCTCAATAGTGAAATAAATAAAAAAGTGTAGTGAGTAAGCAGTTATATATCGTTGAATAGGTTATTGTGGATGATCAATCTTGACAGTGTGAATTTAAATCCACATGCCATGGGGTGTGCTAAATAACCCTGATCTCTCCAATTATTTAAACCAGTGAACAATGTTTATAAAAACACATCCCACATTAAAACCTATATCAGTTTCTCCATGATATATAAATAAAGTGTTGCATAGAGAGGCTCAAAATTCACCTCTCCACCTCCTAGTATTTCCCCATACTGGTTCTGTGGGAATTTTATGTACCCACTTCATTGTAGGATATTGGCCCATATCATACATGCCTTTATCTGTGACCGGGGCTTACACACGACACTCCATACCACCTACGAGCTAGCTTCACTGGCCTCCTTTTGGTGCGATCGACCTAGTGTCCCATATAATCTCTTGTTTGAGGCAGACTAGTCAACTTAGTAGGCTATTCATACTTTTAAATAAACCCCCAAAACGTACGTAGTTAAAAGACCAAGTATATAATGGAATTCAATATGATATTCATGGCCACATCCACACTTATAACTCAAGCATACAATTATTCAAGCCCTTCATAATTTATCTTCAAATATAAATCCTCCTAACTATTTTTTATCATATACCCTTTATGAACTAATTATATGGAATGGTTATCCTTCATGAAAACTACATTCTCAATGTTCCACAAGTTAATAGTTTCATGGTTCTCATGGAACATTAATGTATTGAATGACCTCCATTTCCTCTTCTTCTCTAATTTTTGGAATATAAATTCCAAAGAACATAAAATCTGCCTTCTTCTTTGATTTAAACAATGTGTCACTTATGAAACATGTATTTTGAACATTGGATTAGTTAATAAATCATCATAGAAAAAAACTAAGTGAATTTGTTAAGCATCCCATATAATACATTGAATCCATAACAATTATCAAGGAATAACGACGAATTAATCCAAAACTATTCTCCTGGAATCATCATGATGAAATCCATAACAACTCTCCAAACATCTTCATATAGTTAAAAGTATTCAAACCATTCTCATGTTTCATGGAATTTCTCTACTTAACGATTTCATCAAAGATCCATTAACATTGAACTTGTTCATCATATTGACATCAATGTAAAATTAATATTGCATTGATGATCTTTTTCCAACAATCAAAATCATTTGACAATAAATAAAATCTATTCAAAAAGATGGATCTTTAATCTCCACCTTTGTATTTATTAGAAATACCTTCAGTTATAAATGAATGTTACGATATATAGAAGTATTATCTTATATCTCCCCTTTAGCTTTCAAACATTAATTTCACTTTTTATCCCCCTTATTGATACGAAATAAAAATTTCATAGGAAAAAAGTGTATCATTACATAATTAAGTAATGTTCCATCACTAATTTCACACTAAGTCAACTTGAGCTATGCTCAGTGTATAAAACAAGAGGACTTGATTTATAAATACAAATTTTCCGATTACCAAATAATCATGACACCATAAGAAATGAGAACCCATATATTTGTATTAAAGGAATATTAACTTTCATTCTAGGATGCAATTACTAAAAGTTAGATTAATATTTTTAAGAACAATTAACCTGAAACTCTTGCACTCACTCCAAAAAATAGATAGAAAACATTCAACTATAAAAGGTAGAATGAGAGTCCTTGGGGGAAATACAAATTTCATATAATATAGATTAATTTAATTTTTCCCCTTTGTAAAATGTTTTTTATTTTTGATAACCCAGGATGAGAGATTAAGAGTGACATACCCTTTCTAATGAAATTATTTTCAAGAAATTTCAAGAACAATCATATTTTAAACTAATTGAAATAATAATTTTGGAAGATTCTTTATTGGCCTCCCCTTAAAGGAAAACATTTATCATTATCTTCATAATGGTTAGTCTCATAAACATTGTATTTGAAGAATTTCAAGTATGGGGAATACACAATATTGGGTCTTCAACACGTGATCGTTTATATTGGAAAACTATCAAAACATCACAAAGCTTAATCTTATAGCACATTTGTTCAACAAAATACCACGAAATAAGATCAAAACAAGATAGAATATTCTTTATCTTGTCTATCTTGAATAGGGAATCACATTTTTTAACATCATCAATTATGATAATCCATCATATTTGTATTTTAATATCAATTGAGGAATCATTCAAAAATGGTAACTTCTTTAGCTTATAAATCAAGAATTAACAACACTTACTATTTATCAGCTTCTCCCCCTGAGAACATTCTTCACATTCAATTCCCTACATTATAAGAACAAATAAAATACTCAAATATTAAGGGAATAAGGTGGATCCTCCATTATTTATTAATATGAATAGAAAGGTAGAGATGATCTCCTTAAAAAAGTTTCTCTATTTTCTCTAGTCTTCATGGTTTCACATCTGAACGTATATTATGATATATGTTGAGGCAACATGGATATCTCCACATCCTATTCTACATGGCATGTAGAATTTTTCATCTTAACAGAATTCATGTAGGATACATTTTTACATCTCTTTATGACTTCTTCACGTTCAATTCTTAATGTTAAAAAGCCTTTTCCAATGTGACCATATTTCATGCATCACTTACACAAAACTTCTTTAACTCAAGAGTTTAATTTTATTAAAAACGCTCATGAAATTTTTCTTCATCTTGTGGGATGTTTTCTTTAAATTTTTTTAAATATTTTTAGCTTGTGCATCTTCCATTTTCCTCATTATTTTCAAATCATCAGGCTAGATAACTAACATGTAATTTGAAACTGTGGGTGCATGTTTGGATCTCCAAAATGGGTTCTTCTAAGTGGGATCCTGCTTAGTAGTTATTTTGGATGCACTACCCTTTAAATTCATTGATTTATAATCCATGAATTTCTCACCATTCATATTTGGTACTTTCCTGGGAGGATTTCTGTTCAGAATATTCTTTTGATTTATTAACATGTTTTAGTCTTCATTATAACTCATATTTTGTGATATTATTATCTTATAATCTTTGGAAACATGTTGAGATGATCATGTACCATCCTTGTGTCCACTATAATTTCATACATCACTGATGTTATCAAGAATTAAAAATCTATCTGTAGTATAGAGAAGCGTCTAGACTTTAGGATTATTATTTGAACCAGCCAAACCAACATGAGGTTACCTGATCCAGAGCAAGGAGAGAAAACATTAAATCCCATGCATAGAGATTCTAGTGAAATTCATTGTTTTATAAAAATTATAGGAATTTTAACATTGAATTGTATTGTAATATATATATATATATAAAAGTTTCATTGGTATTTGATATTTTACTTAGAATTACTAATAATTGTTTTAACTGTGCAAGATCATGAGAGGTGAAACATGTTCTAGACGGGATAGAGATACGTCCATAGAGAAAGGAATCTAAATGCATGGTCGTGTGAGAAGTATATGTTCATTAGGGTTGATAATGCATGGCATTACCAATGGACATATTCATAAGGTCATTCCCACACCTTGAATAATAAAACATTGTGTCCCCAATTTCCTTTTCGATGTGGGATAATATAATAGATGAATTTTTCATTTTTAACAAGGTTGACATCATCCTGCATGACTCTAGTCCCCCAAAATTCAAACATAATGAGTCTATATCCTCCACCACTCGTAGATGCCCCGCGATGACTCTTGCACCACTATAACACAATAGATCACCATTTTCACCATCTTATAAGCTCGTCATCAAGCCATTTTCCACTGATGAATCCCCCAAATTCCATGGACCTTCTAAGGAGGATGATCTGGCCCCCATAATTCCATTTCAAGTTTAATCCAACCACTTCGAAGCCCAGATAAAGATAGATCTTAGTGAAGACCATGTAAAATTATTTCACCACTACCATGCCACTGAAGCAAAGCCATGAGCCATCTAGAACCCACACCCTCTCATGCATGTGGAGGGATCACAAAAAATGAACCCAAATTGAGAAAAGAAAACATCCATAATACAAATTTCATACAGTGGTATGTGGATAATGAGATAAAATATAATAGATGCTTCATTTTCAAAAAAAAATAAGCTATATTAATAATGATTACTATACATGGTGGTAAGAAGCAAATAGTAAACGACATAATATATTAATTAAATCCTAAAATGGTAGATGCACCAACATGACCTATGTCCTCCTCTCCCCCATACTGCACCAATTGTCTAATATATTGTAACAACTGGTGAATACATACCAGTATATCCATTGATACCCAAATAATCACTAGAAAAATACAGGAAGATTTTTATAATAAATTGGTTAAAAAATAAAAATACACAAATATTTATATTTTACTCACCTCCAATCTCAGTAAGGGTTTAATACTCTTTATCTACTATATTGTATCCCTTCATCATCATTATTATCACTAGGGTGACTGGTATAGTCCATCCCACCATTGGGACCTCAATACCTCAACCCTTCCCCCAATTCTCTATTTTATATTTGAATTGGGCATGGATATATATTCCCTAGGTTTAGAAATTTGGTTTCAATGAATGTGATAGTTTGTGGTGATCATTTATCTTCTACCCCATTCCCAACATTCACTCATGGCTACTGTGACATTGGAATATGTCTGGAAAATGTTAACTCAACATATGGTCTCATAAAACAGTGGACTTAAGGAAAAGATAAAGATGGAACCCATAAATGGTATGTGTTAATATCATTGAAAGGTGTCACAGAAGACTTAGTTTCTTTTTTCATGAAATAATATACACAATTTATACATAAAGAGAGAACCCATAAAGGGGAGGTGTTCATCGCATTGATAGATGTCATAATGGACTCAATAGTAGCTTTCCTGAAACAACAAAGTCACTAAAAAGACAAAGAGAGATCCCATAAAGGGTAAGTATTCATCGCATTAAAAAATGGATGAATTTTTTACAGGCCTCCCTAGTTTTCAAAAATCACAAAGAACCCATTCCTTCTTGCCTTTCACAGAGAAGGTGCTACTACATGAATTAATAAGTATAAATTATATAGTGAGATTCACACAATCCCAAGTGTGAATACATGCATGAATTGAAAAAAATAACCATTTGGTTTTTCATGATGTAAGGTATATGTACACTTTATTGGAAGTATAATTCCATAGAATTAAGATATTATTTGAGAATGTAGTGTCCATTTTCATTGAGAGGACCAGTTTGGGATATGCCTAACACTAATAGGTTGGGAGAATCAGTGTTGGGGAATTATTAAACTAATCAAAAATTTCTATCCCTATACTTATTGACCTATTAGGATCTTGATTCTCTTGTTATATTTTTCTCAGTTTTATACAATAATATGAAACTAGTAAAAATATGCACACAATATTTTTATATGATTCAATACTCAATAAGAGCATCTAAATCCTTTACTTCTATGGGAATGACCATTAAATTTATTCTCCACTATAATGTAGGAACATGTTACAGTGGGTTGGCTTAGAAAACAATCCTTAATCTAGTGTGAGTCCCAAAACTTTTTTGGGTAGAATGAAAAATTTATACTTTCTTGAACCGGTGATAAACAAGTAAAACATATATCTCCTTGATGATACTTTATAATAACTCCAAATATAGTATTCTCCCTATTGAAAAGTGTTTGCAACACCAATAGATTATTCAACCAGTTGAGATCTGTTTAACGTCACAGTGCTACTTAATCTCCCATTCTTCACTTATTACTTGCTTTGAAGCATGAATGTAACCAACTAGTTTTTCTATCTTCTTCAGTGAAAAACCAAAATCAAATATACTCTTCTAATTTATTCTTCATTAGTGCAATAAAAAAATGAACTAAAAATTATTCTTCATTTGTATAAAATCACTAGAACAAATTTTATTGTTCAAATAATGCGGATCAGCTTACTGGGAATCATCAGAATTAAATTCTCCTCCTTTCTTATTTTCATGTATGCATGAAATCATGGATGTAGAATTTTAATGAACTCCTCCCCTGCTTTCACTTCTTCTTCTTATTTACAAAAGTGCACCCACTATCTAGGTTTTCTTCTTTATATTATTCCAAGTATGAATGTGCATGAAAGAGTTCATGCACAATCCACTTCTTCCCTCTTGTGTGCAAACCCTAATGGGTACAAATCATTGCATGCACTCACTGCCTCTTCTTATTTTCCCTTTCTCTTATTCTCTTTTCAAATGGTTCAGGAATATTTAAATTATGCACATGAGTTCATTCTTGTAGTATGACGTATTCTCAATCAAACTGAGAAAACTATTCACTTCTTCACTTCTTCTATTTTATTTATATGCACATGAATGAGTGTAGGCCTTTTAACATTTTATTCTTCTTTATTCGCATGTGATCACACATAATGCCTCTTCTTCGCACAAACAAAAGGCCTTAGGTTTGTTCAAATAATGAACATTATTTAAAGCATATATGTACCTCCAATAATCATGAAAACTCCTCATTCTTAAAAAAAACCATTCACAAAGCATATACCTTATTAACATGAAACATGAGGATGTTGTCCTTCTCTTCATGAAACTGAGGGGTTCACTGTTCTTCTTCATGCAAGAGGTGTACGGGTCTTCTATGCCCAAGGTATGTGTGGTTATTCTCTGTGAAAACATGATGGTTAATGATTCTAATGCCTTAAAAAAGAACAAAAAGGGTGATCATGCACAATTTGTGTGCCTTCAAGATCACCTTCTTGAAGAATGACAAGGGTTTGGGTAAACCATTCACGTATTTGTGGATCTTCTTCATGAAACTAGATATTTCATGGGTCCTTTTCTTCACGAGAAGCTTCAATAATGAATTTCATTTTTTGAAGGCCTTCAAGATACTCTCTAATTAGTGAAATCTGAAGGCCCATGGATATTGCATTCCCTTTACATAACAATAGCACGAAGATACTCTATATTTCATGAGAAATAAGAGTTCCCAAAATATAGGATAAGAAAGATGAATTGGCCTTAGGGATTCTATTTTTATAGGTGAAGATCAAATCTTTTTTCACATTAAAATCCAGTGAGGATGTATAAAGATGGTTCGCCACAATCTGAATGTAGTCATAATGGTATTATATCATGAGTATATGTTAAATTTTTTGATAATGATCTTTTTGATTTGTATTTTCAAGCAGTAATGAAGAATAATTTTTCGAATCACTCAATGATTTTTACTCAGAAATAAAAATATATCTAAAGTATGTTCCTATAAATTTTTTCACCTACATATTTTATTTTTTCAAGGGACTATATGATGAGTAGTCATATCTTGAAATAAAAGATGAGGGAATGGAGAAATACTTGGAAAAGAAGTTTCAAGGATTTAATCTTCTCTCACAAATTATTGATGCAAAAGAATCAACATTATCACATTGAAAAAAAATATCATATGTTGATGAACAACTGAAAATAAATATGTAAGAAAGAGGTAACTGGGAAGGTCCATACTGATATGATTCACACTCGTGAGGAATCATATAAAGATTCCATGAATATCAAGGACTCTCATTTTTAAATTGAATAAATGGGTGATACATTCATCCTACTTGAAGAATAAAAAAAAAATTATTTATATTCAATGAAAACATCACTTTTATTGAAGATGAATTAGAAAGGAATGATTTTGAGAAGGATGTGACTGAGGTAGTTCATACAGAAGTGATCCCTGCATTGAAGAAATTAAACAGAACCTCCATAAGTGAAAATTAATCCCATATAGAGGATTAGATAAATATAATTAAAGAGGTGAATAATTATCAACGGATAGAAAATCATATTCATGATGATCGAGTTCAGAAAATGAAGATTCAATGGGATGGAGAACTGAAAATTGTTGAGGATGATAAAAATTTCCTCAACATGCAATGTCTTGAAATGGAAGTGACATTGAAAAATATAAAATAATGTGATGATATGTTTAAATCACTTTAAGACCATATGAACTCTCTAAATCTGAAGTATCATGAGTTGGAGTTCAAGTTTAAAGATCTAGAGATCATCCAAGTTGAATCTTCAAAAAATGATGAGATCATAAAATCTTCATGGAGTAATTCTGAAAGGAGTATTATTTCAATAAATACACATTCATTTGGAAAAAAAGTGTCTAAAAATATTTAATGATAAATCAGTTTCAATATCATTGAATCAGGTTACCCTTGATCCAGAATATTTTATTTATAATAATATTGTTTCATCTATAAGTATGGGTTCCAAAAATAATTCTAGAAAATCATGGTTTAAGAAAAATAATGAAAAATATATTATATCATCAAATGTGTATATTAAGAAGAGTAGGAATTTTTTTTCTCTAAAAAGATCTCATATGGATAATCATGCTATCCAAAAACAATTAGATTTCAACACTAACCGAATTGTATCAAAGAAGAATAAATCATGATTTGTTGGATACTGTTGGTGATGCTGGAAATTTGGGAATTGACTTATTGAATAGTGGAATAATTTTTCAATTCAAGATTACTAAATAAGGAAAGTATTAAGGTATAGAAGATCTAATGTGAAGAAAAATACTACAGAATTTAATCATAATTCATAGATGATGAATAATTTATCTATCAAGAATAGATTTCAGTTCCTAGAATACATTTATGATTATTGAAATATAAGTGGTTAGAATTATAGTGTGTTTTTGTATTTACTAACCCTAAACAATTTATTTGTTGATGTGATGATAAGGCCACAACATATGCTGAGGAAAAGAACAAAAGAAGAAAAGACTTCATTGGGTTGTGAGAAGGAGAAGAGAGATAAGAAAACATTGAAGCAACCTGCACCCAAGAAAAATGATGGTATGAATTTCATGAAAAATAAAAGGTGCCGCTACTTTGGAAGTAGAGGTCCCATAATTGACCTTTATAACATGTTATAAACACAAATGATATTGGAAGCAAGCCTAAGAAGAAAATGAAATCAATCATAGAAACAAATAAAAAAAATATTTGATGTTTCAAAATCATGATGAAAATTTTGAATTTCGTGAGAGGGTGTTTACAAATGAAGAACCTATGATTGATGATGGTTTGTGTGGAATGTCTACAATATCAGGGAATATTGCGGAAAAATACATGATGTTGTTTCCAAAAAATATATAACTAGTGAAGAACAATGGAAATGAACCAATAACTTATATAATTAATAATGAAACTGTAAATAAGGAGTACACACACAAGAAGAATTCAGAGCATATAAAGAAAATAATGTTTATTCATATGGCTAGATCAAATTAAATTTTCTAAGAAATTGGAGTAGAAATAAATTAATGAAAGTTCATTACATGCTAATGTGAAGAAGATTATTCCATCTAAAGATGAATTCTGGAGAAATCAAGAAGTACATACTTCCCTTAAATGATAAACATTGTAAATTCAATGAAGTATCAAGCATGATGGTTTTTCATGAATCTAGAGTAGAATTGAAAATAATTTCAAGGTTTTGAGTTAAATCTCATCCTTGTTTCTCTAATGGAAAATCATTAATGAATCACTTTATTAGCTTGAATAAATTTTTATTGTTAATTTTATTCAAAGAATTGAAGGTGATGAATATATTAAGGGGGAGTCATAAAGATATGAGATCTTTGAAAATATTATACCTCATTCATAGGGCTATCCATCATGGAGTTTTTTATTTCAATTTCTCATAAAATTATTCTTGAAGATCATTCAGGTAGAATGTTAGTCATGATGAAGCAGATGGATGAAGCTCATCCATTTATGGGGAGAAAAGTTGAACAAATACCAGAGTTGACCACAACTAGTATCACATGAATATATAAATTTCTGTTAAGGGATTTATTTGTTATTTTAAAATCATTGAAATCGATTATTGTCATTATAAAGGCACTTTTCCTATTTCTTTATGAATAAAAATTCTGAATCATAAGGGGAGACACTTATAAATTGATAATAAAGGGTTTGTGCATTCTTGAAATTGAATGTTTTCAATCTATTTATTGAGATGAATGTAGGAGATTAATTGAGTATCTTTTGAACAATTTTTGAAATAACGTTTCAGGATTGGAATCAAAATTAAAATTTATATTGACATCTTTTATGTCTAAATTGACCACCTATGTTTTCTACATAGGGTTTTCCCACATTCAATTATATAATATTAATTGATAACTCATTCCATTACGAATGTTTATCCTCTCCTATCAAGAAACCCAATTTTGTTTTCACTGAAATTACATCTCTTATGAAATGAGGAGATTAATGGAAAGAAAAAAAATAAAAGTTCAGTTGTTATAGAATAAGTTCAGTTTATCCATTCTTTCCCATAGTTATCATTGAATTTGATTGTGAAATGGGTATTGAAAACAAAAACAAAGGAGGATATTGAAGATCCAAAATTGATTAATGTAATATTTGTGTTGTAATTGTTGACAATAAAATTGTTGTATACAATTTCAATGTTCCAGTAATTGAAGGTTTTTTTTCCTTTTAATTATTATTTGGAATTAATCATAATTTAGAAATGATATTTGGTTGGAAGAGATTATTCTAATGAAATATGATTGTGTATGGATGGCATTGAATATTAGTGTGAATTTAGATTTATGAAATATTTTTATTTTTCATGGTTTAAATGTAAAAAAATGTCTTATATAAAAGGGGACTACAGACACTACTTAGGTGGGTAGTTGACCCATACGATTCCGTTATGGTCGGGATGAGGAAGAGAGTGGCTAGTTTTCTCCCAGGGAGTGCATGTAGAGTCTGAGGAACAATGAAAAATAATAGTTATGTTTTATGAAGAATGATTGTGTTTTGTTGACATTGAATCTATATGTGAATTTAGCTTGATATAATTTTTTTTCAAGGTATAATTGTATGGAAATGTTCTATAGGGATCTCATTTGGTGGCAGAGGAAGAGAGTTTCAAGTGTGCTCATGGGAAGGTAGAGGAAGATAGTGGCTAGTGTGCTCAAGGGGGGACTACCAACCCTGCTTAGGTGGGCATTCAACCCCTAGTCAGACATTATGGGTGTCCCATGGAAGAGAGTGGCTAGTTTTCTTATATGGAGTGCATGTACATGTAGTGTAATGATGAAAAATACCAGTTATGTTGTATAAATAATGATTGTGTATGGTTGGAATTTAATTTTAATGTGAATTTGGCTTTATATAAATATTCTATTCATGGTTTAAATGTGAAAAAAGGCCTATAGAAATGGGGACTATCTCCCTGGGTGTTCTAATAGGGAGTGCATATAGAGGAATCATGAAATATATTAGTTATGTCTCATTAGGTGGATAGTGTTCATGGAGGGAGCACATGAATGGGATCCATGCAAAATATTAATTATGTTGTATGAAGGACGATTAATCTCATTGAAGATTGGATTTATATGGAATATTTGTTTACTTTTTCATAGTTTAAATGTTACATGTATATGGAATCTTTCTTTATTTTTTCATAGATTAAATTTAATCAAAAGGGTCCAGAAGATAAAATTGCATTAGTAATTAGACTAATAAAATCAAGAAGATAATATTGTATCCTTAATAGTATGTGCATGAATACTATTGTTGTCATATGAAAACCTGAATACTTTGAGTTCCTCTTGTTACTCATGCAAGTATGCACTTAGGGGCATGTATGGTTACCTTTATAAATAAAAACCATGTTGTTTTGTTTTTAAATGTATGGTGTGTATCAACTAGATATGCAGTATCTTCATTCAATGGTTTATACATGTAATATCTTCATGAAACACATTGGTTGTAAAAACATTCTTGCACATGGCATAAATAGTAATCATCATGGAACTCGTTCTTCTTCACAAAGCATGAAAAGGGTGTTTAGACACCGGTATCTTGTTCAAAAATATTTATTATTTGTGAACGTAGAATGATTCAAATAAATAACCAACTTCTCAAAGCACGATGAGGGTGTAAGCACCTTGCACATGTCTACCGATTATTATCCTCCTTGAAACAATATTGGTTTTTAGGAATCCCCTTATTCATGAGGCCATAAAGGGTCATAGAACTCTTTGCCTCCTCACACAAATGTTTGGTTTAGAGAGGATCTATTTTTCTAGAGAAACAGAGCTGTTGAAATAATACGAGTGGCAATAGCACTTGTTGGTTGATGTTTACATCCTTTTAAAGGAAAGGGATAACCAAATTTCACTACTTTAAAATCCCAATCATTATATTTTGTGAATCATCTCCTTAAATAAGACAATAAATCCAATTTTAATTCCTTTAATAGGCATTAAGTTATACTTCATTTCATAGAATTTTTAATTTTCAATTGGCCTACTAATTAATGGTGTTTATATCATATTCATTTATTCATAATCACATGAAACTCATCTTCCCAAATGATTGATCAAATTATTTAAACCGGTGAATAGTATGTTCAAAAAACCATACTACATCAAAATCTCTCCCAGTTTCTATACACAATAAATATTAAGCACTGCATGTAGTGGATAAAAATTCTACTCTCCCCCACCCTGTACCACCCGTAACGGTTCTACGGGCGAACTCTACACCCACTTCTTTATGGGATATTATCCCACATCATGAACGCCTCTAGGGGTACCCATGGCCTACACATGAAACAAAATGTTTCATGCGTGCTTTCCTGGATGTACTTCTTTGGGTTCATTGACCCCGTGTCCCACATAAGATCTCAGTTGAGGCTGTCTTATTAGCTCAGGAAATAATTTTTAAATAAACCCCCAAAAAATACATAGTTATAAATCCATATATATAATGGAATCCATTATGAAATGCGTATTAACTCCATAATTATAACTATATTGTACAATTCATCAAGTCCTTTACAATTTATATTCAAATATAAATATATGTAACAATTTTTTCATATTTAACACTTAATGAACTAAATATATTGCATGGCTCTCCTTCATGAAAACTACTAACCCAATATTTCTCAAGTGAACACTAGCATGGTTCTCATGAAACATTAAAATATTGCATGACCATAAATTCCTCTTCTTCCTTACTATTTCAAATACCTATTCTAAATTACATGAAATCATACTTATTCTTTGTTATAAACAATGTGTCACTTATGACACATGTATTTTTAACTTAGGATCATTTCATCCATTATCAAAGTTAACAACAATGGAGAATTTGTCAAGCGTGACATCCATCGATATGAATCCTTAACAATTATTCAAGCCCATAAAAATTTCTCTTCAAATATAATTCTATGTAACCCTTATTAATCTTTAAACATTCATGAAATAATTATATGGTGTGGTTACCCTTCATGAAATCTAAAATCTCAATGTTCCCCAAGTTAACAATTTCATGGTTCTCATGAAACATTAAAATACCTCATGACCTTCAATACATCTTAATTTATAATTTTATGAATATAAATTCCAAAGAACATAAAACCATCCTTATTATTAGTTGTAAACAATCTGCCACTTATGACCCATGTATTTTTAACATAGAATCAGTTTATAAATCATAAAATTTAACAACAATGGAGAATTGATCAAGTGTGAAATCCAATGCTATGATTGCATAACAATTATTCAATCCCATTGAAATTTATCTTCAAATATTACTCCAACTAACCATTTGTTCATCTTTAACCCTTCAGTCACTAATTATATGGTGAGTTTATACATCATGAAAACTACAATATCAATGCTACTCAAGATAAAACTTGTATGGTTCTCATGAAACATTAAAATATTTATTGACCTTCAATTCCTCTTATTCTTTACTTTTTGGAACATAAATTACATAGAACAACAAATCATCCGACTTATTGGCTATAAAAAATTAATCTCTTATAAGCAATTATTTTTAACTTAAGATCAGTTCATCATTTGTCATTGTTAACAAAATGGAGAAATACTCTTGTTTGATATCCAATTCTACGAACCCATAATAATTATTCATTAACATAAAAATTTCTTTTCAAATATATATCCATCTAAACATTTATTAATCATTAACCATTCATGAACTAACTATATGTTGCGGATATCCTTCATTTTATCACCACCATATTCTTTTATGTAACCCTTTATTTGTGTATTTAATGTATTTTAAGTGTGTGGGTTAATATTGGGGTGGTTTGGAAGAATTTTGGTCTGTTTATGGGGAATTTATATAGGTTCATAGTTGGATTTTGGTTAGTAAAAACCATGAAAATCCAATAGGAAACCATGAAAACTGAGATAGGGGACTCATGGTAGGTGTATAGTTAAGGAGCACTGTTTGGTCAAATTGTGCGGCCACCCAGGAGTAATCATGAAAAGTAAGACATTGATATTTTTCATTGTTGTTACATGGTTTATCTAAATGTGTTGGCCAACTCTGTGAGTTACATCTCAAGGTAAAGGATTGCATATGGTTAGTGCATAGTTTTCCTAACCGTTCTTTAACCGTGTAGTGTTTAAAAACAATGTCCTATAAAAGTGGATTTGGGTTGATATTATATTTAAAAACATAATTTTTTCTCCAAATTGACCTTAAATTAGTATTTATTCCCCTTAAAGGTCTAGGATTATTTCCCCATAAATTTGGATGGGATTCTAAGGAGTTTCTTAGTTCGATGAAGCCCGATTTCCTTGGAAAGTCTTCTTTTATGGTAGTTTTTCAAGGTTTTTCATAATTATAAAATCCTCCCTCTGATGAATTCATATGTCTAGTCTATTGTGGACATATCCAAGGTTATATATTCCAATAATGGTTATATTTGGAATTTTTTATGATAAGTAAGAGATATAAGGTGTGTTTTTGGGAGATTTAACCCAATTTTGTGGTTATTTTTTTGTTGTTCTTCATTATCTCAAAAACTCTCAAGGTACGTGGATTCACTCTTGAATAATATTATTATAACATGAAATATTAGTTTCAATATATTTTAATTGA
This sequence comes from Viscum album, assembly GCA_963277665.1. NCBI lineage: Eukaryota > Viridiplantae > Streptophyta > Magnoliopsida > Santalales > Viscaceae > Viscum > Viscum album. The sequence continues at coordinate 1,583,957,103 of OY728151.1, read as the reverse complement.
TTTAATTTTTTGGTTAAATTATTGTGAAAATCATTGTTGAAACCCTCTTTAGGGATGGTTTTTGGTTTTTTAGAAATTGATTGTGTAAAGGGATTTTCTTCTTGATTTTAAAATGTTTATTTTGAAATATGGATTTTTTGGAAAGGTTTTCAATAATGGAATAGTTTTATTAAAGAGGAAATATTTTTTTCTTTAAAATGGTTTTTGAAATACATGGCTTGTGTGACATTATTCATTTGATGGGTCCCTGAATAAGGGGTGTGTTCTATTTTGGTAAAAAGGGACATGACCCTGGATAAGGGGTGTATGTCATTGTGGAACAAGTAGATTGTCCACTTAGTGAAGACTTAGTGGATGAATGGGAAACTTATCATGAGTATTTAACTATCACAGAGGACTGCTTGGGTGTGTTTGTAGCGAATGATGAAATGGGTGTACCAAAAAGGAATGTAAAATGGTTTAATGAATGATTTGTGTGCTTTCCATGGAAAACTTTTATGTTTGGAAAACTATTTTGGTGTGAAACTACTTGGATTTGATATAAACTATGTAACTATTTCCAAATTTTTTATATACGTTTTTTATATAATTTTGGTAACTTTTAATATCATTGCGGCATGACTAGGGAAGCCATTATGGGTAATCTACTGAGTTTCATTACTCACCCCTGATTTTGAAATTTGGTGATTTTTTCATATTTTTTTTATTAAGACATAAGTAAATGGAAATCATCACTCTTATTTAGTGGTGTTATGTGATACTTGGTGTTGGATTTGGACCTTGGAGTCATTAATTTAAAGTCATGTGAGTCTTTGTAGGTTTTATTTTCCATTGTGTACTTTTATGTTAGATGTCTTCTATTGTGGTACTCTATTTTAGTTTAGTTTAGATATCAATGGTATTACTTGAGTTGTTTTACATTTTCATCATGCATCATATAGTGGTATTGGTTATGGAATGTTTAGTTGTGATTTTTTATTTTCAATGGCAAAATCATCCCCCAATTTTATTGAATCCCTTGGCATTTATTTCTAGCTTTGGTGCCTTGGGGATGTCTTTTAAGGCCAAGTTGAAATTCCACCTTGGCTGAATCCAATGAGAAGGGGATGGATGATACAAGTGGTATCAGTCATGGTTGGTCTAAATATTTTTGTGCAATAAGTGGTATTTTCTTGTTCGGCCCTTTACTTACAGATGTTATAAGTTGTGTTGGTTTTGGAGTTGAAATTCATTTTAGTTCATTCCATGATTTGGGTTGGTAAAAAGGAGTAGGATTTCCGAGACTTGAAATGTAGGGAATAAAAATAAATAGCTAGACTTTTTTATGTTGAACTTCAAGCTACCATGGATTTGGGAATATTAGTTATTTGGAAACAATTATAGTAGTGTAATATCATTTTCGTGGGTTTAGAAAACAAGAAGATCATGAAATGCATTGTAGATATGAATTCACACAAGAAGATCCTAATTCAATTTGGGTAATGTTTTATGATTTGGTGTAAATAAATTTATTTTTGAAACAAATTGAAAAAAATTTCAAATTGGATATTTTGAAAAGAAATTGTTTGTTGTATATTTAAAATGAGTTAATTTTCAAAAGAATGGTGAAAATTTTCAAAAAATTGGTTGAATGTAGAAAATGATTAATTTTGGAAGGAATTGTTTTGATGGATTCTCTTTGATATAATTTGAATTTTTCAAGCCTTTAGTTTCAAGAGAGTGACAGATGTGGCATTTTTTATATTTCTATGAAATAGCACTCGGTAGGCATCATAGAAACTAACTAGAATAAGTTAATGATAATGTGGGTACACCTGAGCCATAAGTGCAACATTAACTAGTTTAGATTATAGTCTAATATTTTCAATTTGTGGATATAGGGAAATAACGGGATGAACCAAAGAAAGGATTCATTCTTTCTAGACCAATAAGTTGAATCCACCAATATTCTTGGGTTATTTTGGGATATAGAAGGAGAATGTGTGTTTGAATAGGATGAATTGAATCTTTGATTTCATTCGCACAACAACAGAGTTGAAATTCAAGTTTAAATGTATATTCTGGAAGATCATGCTTTCCAGTGGTTTGATTTAGTACATTGGGATAAACTGGACCAAGTCTTGGCATGGGAGGATTTTGAAGAATGGTTTAACAAACAATTATATCCTCAAATGGTCATAATTCATCAAACAATGGACTTTTTTCATTCTAAAGTATAAGAAACTTTCTGTGATATAGTATACTACTAATTTTATGATTTTTTATGCTTCACACCTGAAGTTTTTTTGAGTGTATTTTTGAAGGCTTTTTTATTTGAATCGGGGCTGAGACATGAAATTCACTGAAATAATTTCAAGCTGTATATAAAAAATTATACAGATATGGTCAGTAGAGAAATTTTTTATGAAAAAGATATCTCATGAGGCATGGGTATAGGAAGTATTTTGACACCTACAAGAAATGGTGGGTACCCTAATAATGGGAGCCTAAAGAAGAGGGACACCTATTTCCAAGGTGGGAGTGTGACCCAAAAGTAGACAGCTAGATTGGTGAACCTTCCTCTAAGACCCAAGAGAAAACTTTGATGTTTGTAATATGGTTCCTTTGACCACACGAATCCACAGTGTATGACACCACCTAGGGAATATCACAATTAAAATTATATGAGGTATCTTTAGTTCTTTTCTCACATTGCTACGGGGTTTTGTGTTTAGAAAAACTCTTAGGATTCATAGATTTCATATGTTTCGATGGGAAGAGGGAAATAGAATACATATCAGTTGTAGAATAGTGCTAGCCAGGGTGATTCCATAAATACCATGACTCCTTAGTTAGGAAAATCACATCAGGTAAATAATGATAAAAGTGAAGCGAGTAAGTAGTTATATGGAGAAGAGCATTTTATTATGGTTGTTCAATTTGGATGGTGTTAATTTAAATTAGTAAGGGGTGAAATGAAATAAACAGCCATGATCATTCCAATTATTTAAACCGATGAACAATGTGAATAAAAACCTGTCTCGTGTTAAAACCTATTTTAGTTTCTCCATTCTAGATAAATCTAGAATTGTAGGGAGAGGCTGATAATTATCCTCTCCCACTCCTGGTCCCGCCCCATACTGGTTTTGCGGGAGTGCTCTTCACCCACTTCTTTGTGTGATATTGGCCCACAACATACATGCCTCTTAGCATGCCTATGAATTACACATGACACTCCATACTACCTATGAGATGGCCTGGATGGCCTCCTTCGAGATGGGACGACCTAGTGTGCCACATGAGCTCTCAGTTAAGGCTGGAAGTCCAACTTACTAGGATGTCCATACTTTTTAAATAAACCCCGAAAAAATACTTAGTTAAAAAACCTTATATATAATGGAATTCATTATGAAATGCATGGACACCTCAACAGTTAGAACACTAGTATACAACTCTTCAATACCATCACAATTTATCTTCAAATATAAATCCAAATTAAACTTTCTTCATCATTAAGACATCATGCACTAATTATATGGAATGGTTCTCCTTCATGCAAACTACAATCTCAATGTTCCAGATGATAACACTTTCATGGTTCTCATTCAACATTATAATATTTCATGACCTTCAATTCATCTTCTTCTATAATTTTTGGAATATATATTCCAAAAAACACCAAATCATCCATCTTCTTCTATAATTTTTGGAATATATATTCCAAAAAACTCTAAATTATCCATCTGCTTTATTGTAAAAAAGGCGTCACCTATGAAAAGTGTATTTTGAACATAGGTTAAATTCATCAATCTTCATAATTAACAAAATGGATAATTTCTAGAGCATGACATCCAATTATATTAATCCATAACAATTATGTAGGAATCACCCTGAAGGAATCCATAACTGTTATCCAAGAATCGTCATGAACGAATCCATAACAAATATTTAGTTAACACTATGAAACTCAAAGTATTCAAACCATTCACATGTTTCATTGAATTTTAGGACTTGAGTATTTCATCCAAGCTCCATTAAATTTGAATCTTCATTATCATATTGACATCAAGGTAATATTGAAATTGTATTGATCATCATTATCAACAAATGAAAATAATTGAAAAAAATACATTCCATTCACAAAGTGGTCTCTTCATGTCACGACCCCCTCCCACCAATGATTCCCCTCTTGAGTTGGCAATGGTGAAATGGAGATAATGGCCCCCGAGTCAGTCCTCCAGTAGGCCCCGGGGTGGCGAGTAGCACCAAGGGTATGAGTTTTCACAAATATGGGTGGCATTACCCTTTTTATTATTTATGATCGGGAAATAGGACAAGTAAACCACCAAAAAGGAAAAGAAAAACTGTATATAAATAAACCCAAACCAACCCCACATTCATGTTTAAATAGATCTGAAACAAGGTACAAGTAAAAGATAGCTCAAAGGTACAATACCAAAAGAAACACGTGTACAAAAACTACAACAACTCCAACTGTCCCGACTAGTAGGGTCCCACATTGCCCTTGTAGTCCTCCTACAAACCTGAAAGTAAACATAGGTTGAGCATACATGTATACTCAGTAGGGAAACATAAAGATCTCATGCACAAGTGGGAAGACATCCTAATGTCCCGTGAGAAAAATAGAAGAATCCTAGAATGGAAATATATCCACCCAACCTCACCAGCCACACTCACTAAAAACAAAATCACAACAGGTAGTACTAGTATATAAGAACACGAGTATTGGGTACCCCGCACCATTTCCATTAGTTAGCTACTCTTCTTAATGGAGAACATCATGACGATGCCACACTCTCCCCACCAGCACACACCTAGGCCTCACAAACCACACATCCCGCCCGCACACACCTGGGCCTCACAACCACGTATCCCACCCACACACTCCTGGGCCTCACAACCACGTATGCCGCCCGCACACACCTGGGCCTCACAACCATGTATCTCACCCGCACAGACCTGGGCCTCATCCCGAAGATAATTGGGAAGCATTAAAACCTACCTGAAGCGTCTTGGGAGAATACCACCCAAATCGAAACCTACATGAAGGGTATTAGGTGTAAGGTCACGTGAATCCATAACAGCCTAGGTAAGAAGGAGCAGGAAGGATCTAGTAACTAAGGGGAAAACACCATCTCCCATGAAATGGGAGTGTTCGGAACTAAGTGCTCAACATGGGAGGGGTGCGATCAAACACAAAAGATACAGATACATATATGTATACCAAACACACCGCCCAACCAATGGATTCTAAATAGAGAAACTTAGCATGTGCCTCTGCACTGCTACTACGACGCATGCATACAACAAACAACACCAACCCCATTTATGTTTTCACGTTTCAGAAGAATTAGATTATTTTGTTCCTTACCTTCTGGGAACCCAACCACAACCAACCATATCAATAGTTCGGGAAACATATCCCTGACATCCACAAATCAAGTTACGAAAACACAAGAAGCACAACAAATCCATTCTTATTAACCAACCAACTCATTGATTATTAATCTCGTTCCATTACCATGACCCACCATTCATTAACTATTCTATTTTTTATTTCTTTTTCACAACCCATAGTTCATTCACATTCAATCCCATCCCTGTAGCCCCGCTTCCAACCACCATAACCACAATCACACTGAAACTCGTACATTATTTTCCCTTAAATACCATTTATCGCAGCCCCACTTCCCGTCACCAACATAGCATTCACACAAACCCAAAACCAAGCCAACTGAAGCGTCGCTGCTCACCCGATCCACAACAACCTACAAAACACCCCCTTTCACATAAACAAACCCCGTCACATGCCACATATCCAGGACAACACCCACATGTTCATTATTCCATTATGTTCAGCCGGGGTAATCACATAAGGGTTCTAGATTTTAAATCATCCAAATTTACGTGATTAACCAAATTTCCACATTCAGTGATGTTTCCATCCACAAAAACGGTATATAAAGATAGTGCAACATTTAATTGCGCGTGAAAAGGCCCCCAACGACCGTGATTTTCACTAGGCATTATCCTATTCAATTCACAACATAATATCACAGGACATAACGATAAACATAACTACTTCCCCATCCCCATTATTTAACCAGTTATTATCTTCGTTTATTGGTTCAACCGTTTCTCATGAAAACAAGAGGATACCCAACCCACATGATGCACAATTTAGAGAGACGAAGGCAAGATCCCTACTTCAACAGTTTCTGATCACAACGCTCCCCTGGATCAACATTAAAAGATGTCCGTCGGCGTCCGTCACATCTGTCGAGTCATAGAAAAACCTCCTCAGGTGGAAGTTGGAATAGAAAGGCCAAATGAAATACAATTGATCCCAGCTCAGAAGTTCTTCCTCGTTGTTATGATCTCGTGGCTGCTGATGGAATGTAAATCGGAGCTCAGACAAAGTAGTTATGGAAGAAAAGGAGCCTTCGAGTCTCTTGGGAGAGCTCTGCTCAGTGGAATAGGGAGGAGAGGGGTGAGTTGAAATGGTGGAGGGGACCCCTCCTTTTATAGGCGAGAAAAACAACAGTACATGGCATGTACTTTTTGTTGCATGGTGTGTACTCGGCCATTTCACATAGTCACCACACAGCTTCCAACACGACCTTTAATGCGGCACGCGGCCATTGACTGGTCAACACACGGTTTGAGGGTAACGCGTAAGCGGGGAGGGACTACACGGCGTGTAGTATGGGTTACACGGTGTGTAACCATTTATTTCACACGGTAAGGACCCGGCTCTAACATGGCACACGACCGTTGATTGGTCAACTCACAGTTTGAGGGTAACGCGTACGCAGGGAGGGAATACACAGCGTGTAGTATGGGATACATGGCGTGTACCCATTTATTTCACACGGCAAGGACACATACTTAAACATGGGGTATACCTGGCAAGATGGTACATGGAATGTACTCAAACTACACGGTGTGTACTTACAAAATTCTAGAAAGTGTGGGAAAAGTCCATTTTACACTCCAGAACACTTCGTGACCTTCTTTTTGAAAACGGAATGGGTCGGAGAGGTCTGGGCCATTACATCAGATACCACATAAAACATTCTCGTCCCCAAGAATTAAAAAACCAACCTAGAGGAACCCAACAATATACCACTTAGGGTTCTCGTTATAACCGGAACCCAACCAAAAACCCTAATCATAGGTGTTAGGAATTCCCTCTCCAATGTCAACATATTATCCACTTTAGGCAGCACTAACTCTCCTACATGGGTTTAATCGCATCTGCATTAATGTGTCTTGAATAAGGATTGGGCCTTCCCACTTCAATATATTATGATTTTCCAACATTCACTACCCCCAACACCACACAACCAACACACTTCCCGAACATGTGGGTTGGGGAAAATTCATTCACCTATGTCGAGATATAATCCGCTTTAGGCGGCACTAACTAGCCCACACAGGTTCAATCACTTCCTCATTAATGCATCTCGATTAGGAGTCAGGTTTTTCCCTTTCCCACACATCCAGTCATGCTACACACTTCCAGAGAATAAGGAAACAAAAGGTCTCATAACTGACAAGACAAGAATTCCATATCATAGGTACAGAGTATAACATCAAAACAAAGCTCAGAAGAAATAGGGAAAACACAAGTCAAAACAACTCCAGGTACTGAGCGTTCATCTGGGCCTCCCACTCCCATGTGCTCTCCTCAAGGCCGCCATGCCTCCACAACACACGAACCAACAGAATGGTTCATCCACGTAGCACCTTCTCTTTACGATCCTCAATTCTGATTGTTCGTTCCTCAAAGGTTGCATCATCTCCCATATCTAACTCTCCCCAGTAGATAACGTGAGAGTCGTCGTGTAAGTATCGACGTAGATGGGAGACGTGGAAGACGTCATGAACTTTCTCCAACTTAGGTGGAAGGGCTAGCTGATATGCTACCCCGCCGACTCGCCTCATCACCTCAAAAGGTCCGATGAACCTAGGTGAGAGCCTTCTCCCTTTCCAAAACCTCTGCTGCCCCCATCGAGGGAAACATTCAAGAACACATGATCTCCCACCTCGAACTCTAAGGGCCTCCTCTGATGATCAGCATAAGACTTCTGTCGGTCCTGAGCTTCTTTCATCCTCTCACGTACAAGCTGGACTTTCTCTGTGGTGCTCTGCACTAACTCTGGCCCCAGAGCACCTGTCTCACCAACCCCTGCCCAGCAAATGGGTGAACGACATGGTCTTCCATACAAAGCCTCAAAGGGTGCCATGATAATAGTAGAGTGGAAAATGTTGTTGTAGTAAAACTCTACTATATGAAAGTGTCGGACCCATGATCCTCTGAAATACCGAACGCAAGCTCGTAGCATATCCTCCAACGTCTGGATAGTCCGCTCGGTATGTCCATCGGTCTGGGTGGTGGAAATTAGTGCAAAGGTGTAGCTGGGTGCCAAAAGCATGTTGTAACCCCCTCCGGACTCGTGAGGTAAACCGAGTATCCCTATCTGAGATGATAGTCTTCGTAACTCCATGAAAACGCACCACCTCGTCTACGTACCTCTGTGCTAAGGTACTCACCGGGCCCGAATCCTTATTTGCTAAATGTGAGCTGATTTCTTCTGTTGATCCACCACTACCCATATAGAATCATAACCACCCTGAGCTCTGGGTTGTCCTGTTACGAATTCCATTTAGATGTCATCCCACTTCCACTCCAGGACATCTAAAGGATGAAAAAAACCACTGGGAACACGGTGTTCATCCTTCACATGTTGACACACTAGGCATTTAGCCACAAACTCTGCCACTGCCTGTTTCACCCCAGACCACCAAAACTGTTCCCTCAGGCCTCGATACATTTTTGAAACTCGTGGATGTACTTCCAATGATGAGATATGGAACTCACGGAGAACTCCCTCACGCATCGCCTCCAGAACAAACAACCATCCCTGGAAAAGAATATGATGTTGCCTATCCTATGACCATCCTTCTGGAGCGCCTCCCTGATTGACACGATCCCACATTACTTTTGACGTGGAGTCCCACTGAGACTCTTCCACCTGCAACAACAAGGAGTACTGCATCGTCATCTGAAACAAACAGACTCTAACACCTTCAAACCTTGCATCCATGTGCAAGTCGGCCAACTCTCCCATTGCTTTCCATGCATTAGTGGATTCCGTAACCACTTCCTTATGCGAATTCATGCTCAGGGAATCAGACACAATGTTGCCCTTACCTTTAGTGTAATAGATCTCGAAATCATAGTCTTGTAGGAACTCGACCCATCTCTGCTGCCGTAAGTTCATGTCATGCTGAGAGAAGATATAACACAGGCTCTTGTGATATGAGAATACGACAAAGTGCTCCCCAAAGAGGTAATGTCGCCACAACATCAGTGTGAAAACTACTGCTGCAAACTCTACGTCATGGGTGGCATAGTTACGCTCGTGAGGGCGTAACTTCCTAGACCCATAACAGATCACTCCCTTCTTCTGCATCAACATGCACCCAAGACCAAGGACAGAAGCATCACAAAACACCTCATACAACAACCCTTCCTCTGGCAACCAGAGTAAGGGAGCACTGACTATCTGTAGAGGCCTGAAGCTTGACGTACATGGACAATACATTACTTTTGCGGAATATTTAATACATAACAAAAACCAAAACTCAAGGACCATAATAGTTTAGTGTCTTTGGAAACCTGGAATATAAACTTCTAATCATGTAGAAAGATCATCAACAACTCCCATAAAGATCTTCCCCTTCTTACTTCCTAACCTAAAACTTTTCTTTATTTCCTGGGGAAAATAAAACATATAAAGGTTGATCTGAAACTCTCAGTAAGGGGAAACATAGATAACATAAAACAATCCATAAACATTTGAAAGAAAAACTTGAACATGAAATATAAAAATTAAAACCTTGAGCAAAGACATAAATCTTGGAAGTACATAAGGCATATATCATAAAGAAACATTAAGCATGATAAAATATCATGGGAGTAAAACATGTAATTGTGGAAACCATTCAGCACATGTCATGATTTCCATAGTAGCCAAGGCATTGTTTCCAAGACCATCTATGTGGAAAAAGTCCCTTTCTGAATAGAGTTCAATCCTCGTTTCAGTCCTATAACACTGAACCAGATTAACTCACCATTCTAGCCATGTCTATCTCATGAGAAATAAATCATTACCCAATGAATTAGAGGGAGATATCGGTCCCATCCATCTCATAATGAAATCATTCTTACTTGTTCCACAAAATTAACATACATCATTCATAATAACCCAATAAATAAAATGGGTTTCATAATCATCATCCCATCATCACATAATCCATATAAAAGAAACGGATATCATTTTATAATATGGAAAGTGAAACCATGTAAATCATATAGATAGTATGCTTGAAACATACACATATGAAATAATTTCATCCTAGATGAAAAATCATTTTGATAAAACACTTGAAATGAATTCTTGAGGAAAATATCATGTCTTCTTCAAAATAATTTTCTTTTCACAAAATGTCATGAAATTGTAAAAGAAAAGGATTTTGTGGAAAATAGTCATGAAATATTTTGGAGGAATCTTCATGAAATTAAGTCTTTATAAAACCGTAAAAATCCTTTCATGTCGTATACGTTAAAAAAAAATTCTTCTCGTACTTTTTCCGGATAAGCCAAAAAGTACCTCGTAAAAGAAAGATTCCTTCCATACGATGTGGTAAAAGTAAGAAAAGGGTAAAAATGTATTAAATATACATGGAAGGAAAGTAAATATTTTATGAAAACATTTTGACAGCATATGTACGTGGATGATAAACATAACCCCCAGTAAATACTTACGTGTAAACAATCTCGAATAAGAATGAGATTGGAATAATTATCCCTTACCTTAGGTCTGATATGCTTCATACGTATCTAAACCTCATGTATAATGATTTAAATAATGATGTTGTCTTATTACAGAATCATATTTATTGTTATTATATCATATATGGTTCACTTATTACTTTATATTACTCGTTCTTTTGTAAATTCATGTTAAAGTAGCATTTTGGGTAAAATCGTTTCATTTGTCGTTCGTGTTTTAACGTCTAATTATTCATATGATTACATAGATCATGATTACTTACATCAAGAATGTAAAACATGATTTATATATAATTTATATTCAGAATATACATATATATAATAGATCGATAAATGGAAAGAAATACACCGTTCATAGAGACGGTATGTCGTACGTACGCATGAACGTTGTTTTTGTTTCCTTATTGAATTGAATGGAATTAAGTATATGACATACATATATATATATATATGTATGTATACATAAATCCAGTAGCTTAATTATGACATATTTCATTATTATTCAATATATATACTTTATAATCATTCTTGAATGGTTAATCATGGAAAATGAATCTCATCGCATTCGTGGAGACGGTAGTCCGTACGTATGCACGAGCGATGATATCATTCCCATGATCGTGGAATTGTATTGAAATGTGTATATAATATTACATAATCAATATAACTTTAAAATTCCATATGTAGTTATTTATTTACACCATTATACCCATCCATGTAAGGTGGTGGCAGAAAATAGATTACACCACGATGTGGGGACGGTATTCCGTACGTACACAAGCGCAATGATTTCATTTTCCGTAGGATGGATCGATGGTGAAATAGGGTTCTTTCATACTTATAATAACATATTAGTATATGATTGATACTGATGTTATTAATTCATAATGAAAAAACTAAAGAAGAAGAAGTGGAAGAAGAAATAAAGTTGAAAGAATCGGTAACAGACATTACCTCTTCTTTGAAACTACTCTTTGAGACCTCCACTTGGGGCACTAAAATTGGTCTTTGAAGAAGACCGGGAACTCTAGGATGTTTCTAGGGAAGTGGGAAAGTGAAATTGGCAGGGGTTGGCCGAGCTTGAAGGCTCAAATTGGTGTGAGGAGGAGATGGAGGAGGTTCCCTTTTATAAGAGGGAGATGGGAACCATTGGAAATCTTAAAATTATTAATTTATAATAAATCTAACCCCAAATAAAAACCTCCAAAAATGACTCATATTCGAATATTAGATGAGATAGGGTTGTAATCTCATCAACCAATAAAATTCAAACATTTTAGGAAATTATTTTAAACAATATCAACTTGATTTATCAATTTAAATTTACTTGTGGTAATGACATTCTAAAATTATAAATTATAACAAATAATTACTTATTTGTTGTTAATTTTCCATAATTGGATACTTTATAACATTTTAGACCATATAAATTTATATTTATATTTTTTATATATTTTTGTGATTTGTAAACAATTTTATAATATGTTATTTTTAAAAAATACCAATATTGTCACGTTTTATACTATTGTTTATTTGAATTTAAATAAAATATATACCGAATATATGTTTGAACTAAAAGAATTAATAGATTCATAAAAGGTCATATGTATCTAGAAAATTAGTGGAGTACATTAAATAGTTCATATAATATTTATTTTATTATTTTTAAAAACCATTTATTTGGTTTATCTCTTAATAAAATAATTACTACAACATTTTTGTATACTTATTTAATATACATATTTGTTGCATAAAAATTAAAAATAAAATCCTATGATGACGATACATTTATTACCTTTCACAATAATACTTTTACTCGAATTTATCATCTTAAAATCATAATATTAAAATTGTCATATTTGTTAAATTATGAAAGTGACAACTTTGGAATCATTTAAAATAAAATAATATATGTGACATAATCACCTTTATAATACTCCAAATGGTTATATATTAGGTCATTTCATGATTATGGTGTATATATACACCAAATATTAGTTTTTCTTAGGTTTTTGGGTCTTTTAATAGGTATTATTATTTCAATAAAAACTATTATACTAATTTTTCACTTAATAAGTAATTTCTGCATCATTAATGTATCACCATTAATGACAATTATTTAATCCCTAAAAATTCTAAATAAAATATCATGATGTAGATAATTTTATTATCTTTATGGATACTATTCATGTTCTAAATTTATGATGTTCATCACTAAATTAAAATTATTATACTTATAAGATTTAAGAGAGTGACATGTTGTCACTTTCTTTGTTTTTAATAATAATTAAATTATTTTCATGGTCACAAGTCCATAAAATGAATCTAATCTTACCGTTAGGTGATATGGGTATACTTTTAGCCATCCAATAAAATTTTGGCATTTGTTAGGGTAATTTTATTATATTATATTTACCCTTAATTACCCGATTTACCTTTAACTATGGTAAATAAAATTTACCGTAGTTACTATTCATAATTCTCAAAAATAAAAAGTATCCTATTAACATAATTTGGACCCACTAATTCCAAATATGGAATCCATTTTTTCAAATTCAATACACATAAGTTTCAGAAATTAAATTGAAAATAATCCCATTGTCGAATGAAAACAGGTTTTTGTTTAAAACCTTGCAAAAGATTGAATTGATTTAACATATGAATTCAATGTAAAATCAATGCTAATGACATAAATTATAATAAATGGTAATGATATATTCTATTTATACTTTAAAACCATTCAATATTATAATTTAACAATAAAAATTATTACGATGAAAAAAGTTGTTTTTAATTAAAATATAGCATGTTTTTACTATTCATTAAAATATGAAAGTTATCAGAAAAATATCCAAACATTATCCAAAGTAAATTTTTATATCCTGATTCAAAAGAAGAAGTTTATTTTGTAAAATTTAATTTATAAACATGTCAGAAACTAGATTTAAAGTTGGTGCGCCATCAAAATGCTGCAAAACTACATTTTTTGAAAAATACTTATTTTACCCAAAGAATTTATTTTGTTCTTATACTATGTTCCAGAAAATGTGTATGATGAATAATAATGTTATAAAATTCATAATTTAGTTAATACTATTCATAATGTCTAGTTCATAATAATATTATAATAATATATCGTTGTTTAGTAAAACCCGGTATTGCGTACAACACATGCTATCGAGGAAGGTCGTGATTGTGTGTAATGCAAGCCAAGTCAGGGATACGTGTAGTGCACGACTCCTTTGTTGTTTATTATAACAAAATCCCACCATGTTTCATTAATACATTATATATATATATACTCAATGTTGCGTAGAATAACTATTATCAAACAAACTTGAAATTTTGTGTAACACGATCCAGGATTAGTGTTGTATGTACTGCAAGCTAATACGGTGTTTCATATAACTCAAGATAATTTTGGGGTATCATACAACACAATACATTAAAAATAACACTTCTCATAAAATCTCCGGGTGTTACATTCTACCCCCCTTAAAATGAATTTCGCCCTCAAAATTCGTCGGGGTTATAAATGGTTGACAACATGAAATAGAAACCCACATATTAAAAATTAATTTCAAAAAGTGATGTATGAAACATTACGGTTACCCAAATTAACTCAAAACTGGGTTTCCTCATGAGAAAACATAGGTGAAAATATGGATATGGAAGAGAAATCTAAACATTAAGTTCTGATGGAGAGTGGTAGAGGACAAGGCTATGAAAAAGCCAACAATCACAAAGACATAAATTTGTGAGGATCTATGGTATCATCTGATTCATCGGATATAAGAGTACTAGGACAACATTTTTGGTTTTCAAGATCATTTCCCTAAATTTGACAAATTAAAAGAAATACTGACATGAATTTGGTACAATCTCAATGTTGATCATGAATTGAACAATTTCCACTTCATATCATAAAGAAATAAGTTGAATTTGTTATTCGTGAAGCGTTAGTAGATCATGTGATAGAATGATGGGTCATTCCATCTTTTTGAAACAAAAGTTTAGCAAAAGATATCAAAAATACATAAGTCCATATATAGTGAGATTAATCATATATGGTTCCTAAAATGGACCTATACTTCATATATCATACTGCTTAATATAATATAACTTCTTTCTACTAATGAGGGACTTCCTGTAGGCCAGTGGTAGGAGATAAAGTCCAGTCGCACTTCGATTGTGGGTTCGATTCCCACAGCCTTTTCCGACGCGATGGGATGTCGCCCGTCCTGCAGGTTGTCCTTTTTCTAAAACTACACTATTATAACATTACAGAAATAATTTCAAATAAAGTTATAGCCTTAAAAAATACTATATGATGTCCTACATAACACTTTACAATCTTTAGACTTATCATAAATACATCTGTCCAAGCTCATAGTATAAAGAAAAAAATTATTGGAAATGACACATAAGAAGAACGTGAATAACATCATTTATCATATGATATATCTTGTTGGTCACATTCCAAACTTGTAAATTCCTTAATCATTTATTATATTGAAACATGAATTACCACAAAACATTAGTTGAAAACATGAATGCTGCCAAAAGTTGTCTATTTCCACATTCCAAAATCCTAAAAATTCTATATACTCAAACCATGATACCACTTAGTCCTTATATAAATCATGAGCTCATGAATACTATCAAACATATTATATTCTCTTTATCCCTTTATTATGTTCCAATCATCTTCTTTCCAAAAATATTTCAATCACTTTTCCTGGATACCGATGCCATATTCTTATGGAAAACCACAATGGACCAATACATAGATATTACAATATATCATAAAAGTACCTCAATAACATTATTCTTGAATAACAATACATAAAAACATCAAACCATCAACTTCAATGATTGTCATGGAATAAGTCCTTCCTTGATTTAGAAGTAACCTCTTAGGTTGGGGCATTGAGTTGGTTAATGCACATGTTCTCCATAGATAAGATATTAAACTCCATAACATTCTGTCACTCTATGGCCCTTCTCTTCACACAGATAACATATTCCCCTCCATTTTAGGTATTCCTGAAGGTTCTTCTTCCCTTCTTTAGAAATCTCAATCATCCTTTCTTTATGATCCTCAACATGCGAACATGCATAAAAGTCTATCTTCCTCTTATTTGATGAATTAAGAATACCACTAAATTTCACCTTGGTAATCATATATCGCGATGAATAATTCGGCATAATCACAATATCATTATCTCTAGGCATTACACAATTTCGTTTCTCATAGTCACCAATTTGTCCATTCGATTCAATGTTAACAGAATTCCTTCTGGTTCCCTCCATTGACTAAAACACAAAAAGAATTCCGTGAGAGGAAAAAATCATGATAGGTAAAACAACATAATAGAGGGGGAGTAACATCAATATCTATCATCTTAGGTTTAATTATAAGATCGTTACCGTAATTCTAGGACTATAACCAATACTTATACTTAACTATAGGGACATCCCTAGACATACCTTAGAAATATCTCTAGGGATCTCACTAAAGTTCTCACATCCTAGTTTCCAAAGGATGAATAAACCTTTCCTCTGATACCAAATGTAGAGGCCCGATGCTTGACGTACATGGACAATACATTACTTTTACGGAATACTTAATACAAAACCAAAACCAAAACTCAAGGACCGTAATATTTTATTGTCTTTGGAAACATGGAATATGAAATTCTAATCATGTTGAAAGATCTTCAACAACTCCCATAAATATCTTCCCCTTTTTTCTTCCTTACCTAAAACCTTTCTTTATTTCCTGGGGAAAATAAAACATATAAAGGGTGATCTCAAATGCTCAGTAAGGGAAAACATAGAGAACATAAAAAATTCCATAAACATTTGAAAGAAAAAACATGAACATGAAATATAAACATTAAAACCTTGAGAAAAGACATAAATATCGGAAGTACGTAAGGCATATATCATAAAGAAACATTAAGCATGATAAAATAGCATGGGAATAAAACATGTAATTGTGGCAACCATTCAGCACATGTCATGATTTCCATAGTATCCAAGGCATTGCTGCCAAGACCATCTTAGTGGACAAAGTCCCTTTCTGAATCGAGTTCACTCCTCGTTTCAGTCCTATAACACTGAACCGGATTAACTCACCATTTCAGCCATGTCTATCTCATGAGATATAAATCTTTACCCAATTTATTGGAGGGAGATATAGTCCCACCCATCTCATAATGATGTCATTCTTACTTGTGCCACAAAATAAACATATATCATTTATAATATCCCAATAAATAAAGTGGGTTTCATAATCATAATCCCGTTATCACACAATCCATATAAAATAAATGGATATAATTTCATAATAAGGAATGTGAAACCATGTAAATCATATGGACATTATACTTGAAACATAAAAATACGAAATAATTTCATCATAGATGAAAAATTGTTTTGATAAAACACTTGAAATGAATTCATGAGGAAAATATCATTTCTTCTTCAAAATCATTTTCTTTTCCCAAAATGTCATGAAATTATATAAGAAAAGGATTTTGTTGAAAATAGTCTTGAAATATTTTGGAGTAAGCTTCATAATAATAAGGATTTATAAAACCATAAAAATCATTTCATGCTGTATACGTTAAAAAACATTATTCTCGTACATTTGCAGGAAAAGTCAAAAAGTAACTTGTAAAAGAAAGATTCATTCCATACGATGTGGTAAAAGTAAGAAAAGGGTAAAAATGTCTTAAAAATACATGGAATGAAAGTAAAAACTTTATGAAAACATTTTGAGAGCATATGGACATGGATAATAAACATAACCCCTGGTATATACTTACGAGTAAACAATCTCGGATAAGAATGAGATTGGAATAATTATCCCTTACCTTAGGTCTAATATGCTTTGTATGTATCCAAACCTACTGTATATTTATTTAAATATTGTCATCGACTTATTACAGAATCATATTCATTGTTATTATATCATATATGGTTCACTTATGACTTTATATTACCCTTTATTTTGTAAATTCATGTTAAAGTAGCATTTTGGGTAAAATCGTTTCATTTGTCGTTTGTGTTTAAACTTGTAATTATTCATATGATTACATAGATCATGATTACTTACATCTAGAATGAAAAACATGATTTATATATAATATATATTCATAATATACATATATATACTAGATCGATAAATGGAAATAAATACACCATTCATGGAGACGATAGGTTGTACGTACGCATGAGAGCTGTTTTCGTTTCCTTATTGAATTGAATGGAATTAAGTATATGACATACATACATATATATATATATATGTGTGTGTATACATAAATCTGGTAGCTTCATTATGTCATATATTTCATTATTATTCATTATATATACTTTATAATCATTCTTTAATGGTTAATCATGGAAAATGAATCTCATCGCATTCGTGGAGACGGTTGTCCGTACGTACGCACGAGCGATGATATCATTCCCATGATCGTGGAATTGTCTTGAAGTGTATGTATAATATTAAAGAATCAATATCACATTAATATAACCATATTTAGTTATTTATTTACACCATTATACCCATCCATGTAGGGTGGCGGCGGAAAATAGAATACACCACGACGTGGAGATGGTATTCCGTACTTACGCACGTGCGGTGATTTCATTTTCCGTTGGATGGATAGATTTTGAAATAGGGTTGTTTCATACTTATAATAAAATATCATTATATTATTGATACTGATGTTATTACTTCATAATGAAACAACTAAAGAAGAAGAAGTGGAAGAAGAAATAATGTTGAAAGAATCAGTAATAGACATTACCTCTTCTTTGAAGCTCCTCTTTGAGACCTCCTCTTATGGAACTAAAATTGGTATTTTAAGATGACCAGGTCCTCTAGGATGTTTCTATGGAAGTTGGGAAGTGAAATGGGCAGGGTTTGGCCGATCTTGAAGGCTCAAATTGGTGTGAGGAGGAGAGGGAGGAGGTGCCCTTTTATAAGGGAGGAGAGGGGCACCTTTGGAAATCTTAAAAATATTAATTTATAATAAATATATCCCCACTTAAAAACCTCACAAAAATGACTCATATTCGAATATTAGATGTGATAGGGTTGTAATATCATCAACCAATAAAATTTAGACATATTAGGAAATTATTTTAAACATTATCAACTTGATTTATCAATTTAATTTTATTTGTGGTAATAACATTCTAAATTTATAAATTATAACAAATAATTACTTATTTGTTGTTAATTGTCCATAATTGGATAATTTATAACATTTTAGACCATATAAAGTTAAATTTATAATTTTTATATATTTTTGTGGTTTTTAAACAATTTTATAATAGGTTATTTTTATAAAATAACAATAGTGTCAATTTTGACACTATTCATTTATTTGAATTTAAATAAAATATATTCATAAGATATGTTCGAAAAAAAATATTTATTAGATTCATAAAAGGTCATAAGTATCTATAAAATTATCTCAGTACATTAAATAGTTCATATAAAATTTATTTTAATATTTTTAAAACCATTTATTTGGTTTATCTCTTAATAAAATAATTACTACAAAATTTTTGTATAATTATTTAATATACTTATTTTTGCATAAAATTTAAAAATAAAATCCTATGATGATGATACATATATTACCATTAATAATAATACTTTTACTAGAATTTATCATCTTAAAAGAACAATATTTAAATTGACATATTTATTAAATTATGAAGGTGAAAACTTTGGAATCATTTAAAATAATATAATATAAGTGTCATAATCACTTTTATAAGACTCAAAACGGTTATATATTAGGTAATTGGATGATTATGGTGTATATATACACTACCAATATGTTTTTATCAGGTTTGTGGGTCTTTTATTGGGTATTATTATTTCAATAAAAACTATATTACTGAGTTTTCACTTAATAAATAATTTCTGCATCATTAATGTATCACCATTAATGACAATTATTTAATCCCTAAAAATTGTAAATAAATTATAATGATGTAGATAATTTTATAATATTTCTCTAGACTATTCAGGTTCGCTGTTTTATGATGTTTATCACAAAATTAAAATTATTATACTTATAAAAGTTAATAGAGTGACATGTTGTCACTTTCTTTGGTTTTAATAATAATTAAATTATTTTCAGGGTCAAAAGTCCATAAAATGAACCTTATATGACCATTAGGTTATATGGGTATACTTTTAGCCATCCAATAGAATTTTGGCATGTGTTAGGGTCATTTTATAATATTATATTTACCCTTAATTACCTGATTTACCTTTAACTAGGGTAAATAAAAATTACCGTAGTTACTATTCATAATTTCCAAAAATAAAAAGTAGACTATTAACATAATTTGGACCCACTTATTCCAAATATGGAATCCATTTTTTCTAATTTAATACAAAGAAGTTGCAAAAATTAAATTAAAATTAATCTCGTTGTCGAATGAAAACGGGTTTTTGTTTAAAACATTGCAAAAGATTCAATTGATTTAACCTACGAATTCAATGTAAAATCAATGCTAATGACATAAATTATATTAAATGGTAAAAATATATTCTATTTATACTTTAAAACCATTCAATATTATAATTTAACCATATAAATTATTACGATGAAAAATTTTGTTTTTAATTAAAATATACCGTGTTTTTGCTATTCATTAAAATATAAAAGTTATCAGAAAAATATCAAAACATTATCCAATGTAAATTTTTATATCCTGATTCAAAAGAAGAAGTTTATTTTGTAAAATTGAATTTATAAACATGTCAAAAACTAGATTTAAAGTGGGTGCGCCATCAAAAGGCGGCAAAACTGCATTTTTTTAAAAATACTTATTTTACACGAAATATTTATATTGTTCTAATACCATGTTCTAGAAAATGTGTATGATGAATAATAATGTTATAAAATTCAATATATAGTTATTACTATTCATAACTGCTAGTTCAAAATAATATTATAAAAATATATCGTTGTTTAGTAAAACTCGGCATTGCGTACAACACACGCTATCAAGGAAGGTCGTGATTGCGTGTAATGCAAGCCAAGTCAGGGTTGCATGTAGTGCCCAACTCCTTTGTTGTTCAATATAAGAAAATCTAACCATATTTCATTAATACATTGAATATATATATATATAATCAATGTTGCGTAGAATAACAACTATCAAACAAACTTGAAATTGTGTGTAAATGATCCAAGATTAGTGTTGTATGTACTGCAAGCTAATACGGAGTTCCGTATAATGCAAGATAATATTGGGGTATCATATAACACAATACATTAACAAGAATACTTCTCATAAAATATTGGGGTGTTACACCATCTTCTCTTTCAGGTAGTCGAAAGCCTTATGGCACTACTCGACCTATAGGAAGACCTGGTTCTTCCTATTCAAAGCATTCAATGGAGCAGCAATTCGAGAGAAGTCCGAAATGAACCTCCAATAGTAACCTACAAACCCTAGGAAACTTCGAACTTCTACCATGATCTTGGGTGTTTCCCAAGATACAACTACCTCCACCTTCGATGACTCCACTGACACTCCATGCTGAGACACTACATGCCCAAGGAAGTGTACTTCTTATGTCAAGAACATAAACTTCGACAATTTTCCATAATGCTGGTGGTGTCAATGAAATTCCAAGACTGCCCTAAGATGCCCAATGTGCTTCTCCTCTGATCTTGAGTAGATCAGGATGTCATCGATAAACACAAAGACGAGCCGGTCCAAAAACTCTCAGAAGAAATAGTTCATATGTCCCATGAATATAGTTGGTGCATTCGTAACATTAAACGGCATCACTAAAAACTCGAAGTGCCCATACCTTTACCTGGAAGCCGTCTTTGAGATGTCACATTCCTTTACCCTTTGCTGATGATATCCATATCAAAGATCAATCTTTGAAATCCAACCTGCTCCTTTCAGTTGGTCGAAGAGATCATCTATCCTTGGAAGGGGGTAACAGTTCTTGATCGTTACTTGGTTCAATATTCGGTAGTCTATGCATAGCCCGAGACCAACATCTTCCTTCTTCACAAAAAAACTGGAGCACCCCATGCCGACACACTGGGTCGAACAAAACCCTTCTCTATTGGATCGTCAATCTGAATTCGCAACTCCCACAACTCTGAAGGTGCCATACTATAAGGGGACATCAGAATCGTAAGGGCTCTAGGCAATAAGTCTATCCCGAACTAAACATCACGTCGGGGGGGGGGGGGGGTTGAGTCAAAACCTCTTCAGGAAAAACATCGAGGAACTCCCCAACAACCTCCAGGACATCCATCATCTCTATATCATCTGGAACAATTGATAGCCCACCTAACAATGAAAGGAGAGGCTCCACATGTCGGCTTCCCACCTGATAGCTCCTATCGCCAACAAAAGCTACACGTTTCCCATCCACGTTGGAAAAAACGACAATTATTCGGAAGCCGTCGATAACGAAACTAATGGAAAACAACCAATCGATGCCTAGGATGACATCGTATGGATACATCTGTATCAGAAGAAGGTCCCCACTAGATCGATGTGGTTCCAACATCAGCCCACATCCCTGTAAAACACAAGATACACTGGTCTGGCCTCCAACGGGTGTACTCAGCACCAGTGGTACGAAAGGTAACTCTACGTCTATTCTCAAATCATATGCTAGACCAGGTGCAACAAAGGAGTGTGAAGCTCCCAAATCTCACAAGGTAGAAATGAGAGTGCTGAAAAAACAAATCTTTCCTCGCACCACCTCGGGTCCTGCAAGAGCTGTCAACTCTGTTGCGTGCAACATTCCATGCCCAGATCCTCTGCATCTTTGATGTTGTTCGTATCCCCGACCACACCCTGGTCGAGATCCCTGAGGAGCACCCTGATGTCGGCCTCCTCCCGCAATGTCTGCACTCGGAGGAGCATGGTCATGCTGCTGCTGGAAGGGCCTTGCCGGCAACTGGTGCTGTTGAGGTGGGCCCTGACCCTGCCCACCTCCACCATACTGAGATCAGGTCGGGAACTAACTCTGAATGTTAATGAAACCTCCCTATGAAAAACACTTCAGTCCTAGGCTCATGAAAAAGGGATGAGGACCTGAAGATCTGAACTGGAACTACGGGGGCATGCTCTCCACTTGCCTGAACCTGGATGGTGCCATCGTAGGATGCTGCTGAGTGACTTCCCCTTCAACGAACCTGGCTGGATCCCCTCATGTGGTGCACCTCCCTACGAATGCATCCTCTCTACGACCTCTTCCTTCTTCTGTACATCCATGTACATCAGAATGGTGAAGGGGGTGACATCATACTGGAGTGAAGGATGAAGCGCCTCCTCCAAACGTCTCGCCCGAGACTCCTCATCTAGAAAGAGATCCGGAGAAAATCGCAGGAGATCCTTGAACTTGATCCCCAACTCTCGTACTGACATTCTCCCCTACTGATGAGATAGTAACTCCCGCCGCTTCTCCGCCTTGATCATGGAAGAAAGGAATTCCACTCAGAATTCCTTCTCAAACTCACCCCATGAAACCTTTTCATCTATCCTCTATCTGAGGTAGAGCGTCCACCACTGTCATGCCGCACCTCTCAGCTGACTGACTGCTAGGGGAGCACAGTACTCCCACGGAGCACGAATCAAGGTAAATGTGATCCATAGCTCTTCAAGACACCCCTCTGTCTCTGTATCTGAAGTACTACCCTCGTACATATTGAGGGTTTTCCATGGGAATGAATGAGGAGTATTCTGCCACTTTCTATCTTCCTCCTCTCGGTCAATCCTCAACTGATCGACCACCTGAATATGTTGGGCCTCGACCGTCTGAGCCACCCGGGGACGACGTCCAGGTTCCATAACTGTACGGTAAAAAAATATCACATAATCCCAAGTAATAAGGAAATTTCTCAAGGTTTCATTTTATCATTTTTATTACAATTTTCTTTCCCAGAACACCCAAATCAAGTATAACACAATCATGATGATGCATGTACCTTTCCTAGGGTATATACCCTGCAATCATTGTAGTTTCACTTGGTCGTTTAGTAGGCTCAGAGTCTTTGCATCGGATCATGGGGGGCCCTAAAATCTCGTGTCCTAGCTGGTCCTCCTTGGCCTATGTCACACACTAAGATTTACCAAAATTGTTACCCTACCATCCCATGCAATCCTCACTGTGCCTAACTCCAGACTCCATCCTATCTCTCAACCATCACCTCTAATACCATTCTTCCATGAACCCCTCCCACCAAAGATTCCTCTCTTGAGCTGGAAATGGTGAAATGGAGATAATGACCCTGAGTCCCGCCTCCAGTAGGCCCCGGTGTGGCGACTAGCACCAAGGGTATGAGTTTTCACAAATACGGGAGGCATTACCCTTTTTATTATTTATGATTGGGAAATAGGACAATTAAACCACCAAAAAGGAAAAAAAGTGTATATAAATAAACCCAAACCAATTCCACATGCATGTTTAAATAGTTCTAAAACAAGGTACAAGTACAATATTGCTCAAAAGTACAATACCAAAAGAAACAAGTGTACAACAACTACAACAACTCCAACTGTCCCGACTAGTGGGGTACCGCACGGCCCTGGTAGTCCTCCTGGAAACCTGAAAGTAAATTTAGGGTGAGAATACAAGTATACTCAGTAGGGAACCCTAAAGCTCTCGTGCACAAGTCGGGAGACATCCTAATGTCCGGTGAGAAAAACAGAAGAACCCTAGAAGAGAAATCTATCCACCAAACCTCACCAGCCACACTCACGAAAAACACAATCACAATTGGTAGTAGTAGTATATAAGAACAAGAGTATTTGGTGCCCCACACGATTTCCTATTAGTTAGCTACTCCTCCTAATGGCGAACGTCCTAACGTTGCCACACACTCCCCGCCCGCACACACCTGGGCCTCACAAACCACACATCCCACCCGCACACACATGGGCCTCACAACCACATATCCCACCCGCACACACCTGGGCCTCACAACCACGTATCCCACCCGCATTCACCTGGGCCTTACAACCACGTATCCCGCCCGCACACACCTGGGCCTCATCCTGAATATTCTTGGGAAACAATAAAACCTACCCGAAAATTATTGGGATAAAACCACCCCAATCAGAACCTACTTGAAGGGTCTTAGGTGTAAGGTCACCTCAAGCCATCACATCCAAGGGATGAAGGAGCAGGAAGGAGCTAGTAACTAAGGGGAAAACACCCTCTCCCATGAAATGGGAGTGTTCGACACTATGTTCTCAACCTGGGTGTGGTGCGATAAAATAAAAAAGATACAAATACATATATGTATACCAAACACACAGCCCAACCTATGGCTTCTAAACAGAGAAACTAAGCACGTGCCTCGACACTGCTACTACGAAGCTTGCATACAACAAACAACCCCAACCCCATTTAGGTTTTCACATTTCACTAGAATTAGTTTATTAAGTTCCTTATCTACTGGGTAACCAATCGAAACCATCCATATCAATTGTTCATGAAACATATCCCAACCATCAACATATCAAGTTAGGAAAACACAGACATCAAATCAAATCCCTTCTTATTAACCAACCTCCCCATTGATTATTAATCCAGTTGCATTACCATGACCCACCATTCATTAAATCCTCAAATTTTTATTTATTATTCACAACCCATAGTTTTTTCACATTCAAGTCCATCCTTGAAGCCCCACTACCACCCACCATATCCACAATCACACTGAAACCCGTACATCATTATCCCTTAAATACCATTTATCGCAGCCCTGGTGTCAGTCACCAAAATTGAATTCACACCAACCCACAACCAAGCCAACCACAACCCCACTGCTCACCCGATCCAAACAACCTACAAAACACCCCCCCCCCTTCACATAAACAAACCCCATCACATGCCATGTATCCAAGCCAACACCCACATGTTCATTATTCCATTTTGTTCAACCGGGGTTATCACACAAGGGTTCTAGATTTTAAATCAACCAACATTACGTGATTCACCAAATTTCCACATTCAATGAAGTTTCCATCGACATAAATGGTCTAAAAAGATAGGAAACATTTAATTTCCCAAGAAAATCCCCCCTACGACTATGATTTTCAGTAGGAATAAGTCTATTCAATTCACAACATAATATCACAGGAAATAAAGATAAAAATAACAACTTCCCCATCCCTGTTCTTTAACCAGTTATTATCTTCATTTATTGGTTCAACCGTTTCTAATGAAAACAAGAGGATACCCACCCCACACGATTCACAATTTAGAGAGATGAATGTAATCTCCCTACTTCAACAGGTTCTGATCACAATGCTCCCCCGGATCATCTTTAGAAGACGTATGTCGGCGTCTGCCAATTATGTAAAGTCCCAGAAAAATTTCCTCAGGTAGAAGTTGGAATCGAAAGGCCAAAGGAAAGACAACATATCCAAGCTCAGATGTTCTGCATCGTCGTTATGTTCTCGTGTCCAATGACTGATCGTAAATCGGAGCTCGGACGAAGAAGTTGTGGAACAAAAGGAGCCTTCGAGCCTCTTGGGAGAGCTCTGCTCAGAGGAATGGGGAGGAGAGGGGTGAGTTGAAAAGGAGGAGGGGACCCTTCCTTTTATAGGCGAGAAAAACAAAATTACACCATGTGTTCTTTATGGTACACGGAGTGTACTCGGCCATTTCACATGGTCATCACGCGGCTTCCAACACGGCCTTTAACGTGGCATGTGGCCATTGACTGGACAACACACGGTTTGAGTGTAACGCGTATGCGAGGAGAGACTACACGGTGTATAGTATGGGGTACGCAGTGTGTACCCATTTATTTCACATGGCAAGGACATGGATCCAACATGGCACATGACCGTTGACTGGTCAACTCATGGTTTGAGGGTAACGCATACGCGGGGATAAAATACACGGCATGTAGTATGGGGTACACGGCATGTACAGATTTATTTCACACTGAATGGACATGACCTTGAACACGGAGTATACCTAGAAAGGTGGTACGCGACGTGTACTCACACTACATGGAGTGTACTTACAAAATTCTAGAAAGTGTGGGAAAAGTCAATTTTACCCTCTAGAACACTTCGTGTCCTTCTTTTTGACAAGGGAATGGGCAGGAGTGGTCCGGGCCATTACACTTCAATCTCCCGCTTTGTATTTGTTGTAAATACATTTAATGTTCCTTCCAAATGAATGTTTTAATATGGGGAACTCTTATATTATCTCTCTCATTTTCCTTTTAAAATTTTATTTTACTTTCTTTCACCCTTATTGGAATGAAATAAAAATTTCATAGGAAAATGTTATCAATCCATTCTTAATCAATGATCGAACCATAATTTCACTCTAATTCAACTTAAGATGTTCTCAATATAGAAAACAAAAAGATTTGATTTAGTAACAAAAGTTTACCATTACCAACTAATCATGATACTTTATGAAACAAGAACTCATATAATTTTTTTCAATGATTATTTGCTTTAATTTTTGGATGTAATTAATAAATGTGAGAAAAATATTTTAAGAAGAGTCAACCTAAAACTCCTTCGCTCACTTCAATAAATAGATCAAAAATATTCAAGTTCAATAGTTTGGATTAGAGAACTTGGGGAACATCCACATTTCTTATTCCATTGTTTAATTTAATTACCCACCCTTATTAAAATGTTTTTTATTTTTGATAACCAAGGATAGGTGATTAATATATACATACCTTGGAAAATGACATGATCTACAAGAAATTTCCAAAATAATTAGATTTGATATTAATTGAAATTATAATTCAAGATGCTTCTTCATTTTTAACCCCCTTAAGGGAAACGTTTCTCATTATACTCATAATAGTTGATCTCATAAATATTGGATTTGATGACATTATAGTATGGAGAATATACTTGAATGGGTCTTCAAATTTTGATAGTCCTTATAGGACAAAAATCCCAACTTCAGCAAATATGTTCTTCTAGAACATTTTTTCTTAAGAATACCATAAAATAATATCAAACCAATTTGGAATCTGCATTACCCTAACTATCCATAATATGACATCACATTATTTAACTTCATCATGGTTGATCCTCAATTATATTTGTATTTAAATATCATTTGATGAATCATTCAAAGATGGTAACTTCTTCATATTATCAATCAAGATTTGACAACACTTAATACTTATCACATTCTCCCCTAAGAATATGATTCACCTTTCATTCCCTAAATTATAAGAACAAATACAATAGTTAATGATTATAGGAATGAGGCGGATCTTCCTATCTTCATTGATATGAATAGAAAGGTTGTCATTATCTTCTCAAACAAAATCCTCCATTTTTACTAGAATTCATTCTTGACCATCTAAACATTTGTTTTGAATTATGATGAGGAAACATGGATCTTTTCACATCCTCTTATACTTTTCATGGATAATTTTTCATCTTATCGACCTTCATGGATGATACATTGTTACACCTCTGCAGGATTGATTCTTATTTTGGTAGTGAGGTCAAAAAAACTTTTGTAATTTGGCCAAATTTCTTTCATATCTCACATGTAACTTCTTTAACACAAGAGTTTCATTTTTTTGAAAAACCCTCATGAATTTTTTATTAATCATGTAGAATAGTTGCTTTCCCTTTTTCACTAGCTATAGCTTCTGTATGTTAAAATTTTTATCAATATTTTAAAACAATTAGGCCAGATAACTAACATGTCATCATGAATTTTGGGTACATTTTTTGGATCATCCATATGGGTTCTTCTATGTTTCATTCGTCTTAGTAGTTCTTTTGGAAGCACTAGACTTCAAATTTTTTGATTTAGAATCCACGGTTTTGTCCCCATTATACATTGGTTCATTCCTAGGAGGTTTTTATTCAAAATATTATTCAGATATCCTTCTAAGGTTTCTTCTTCATTCCAAGTCATTTTTTCGTGGTCTTCTTTTCTTATCATATTTTCATACATGTTGAGATGAGAATGTACCAACCTTGTGACCACTACCATTGCATACATCACCAATGTTATCAACCATTCCAAATTATTTTACATTATAGAGATGCTTTTAGACCTGTGGATGTTTCCTCTTCTTCAATGGATTTATCCCACTTCATATAGGCTTCCATTGTGCTTTGAAATTATGGGGATTCTACCAAAAATATAATGCACAATTTGAAACTCTATTGAAGAACCAAAATTGACCCACAAATATTTATTTCCTTATATCTTATGTCTCAAACTGTTGTGTTTTCATTATGATTTTTTTCTCTATATGGGGAAAAAATTACACACCTTGTTTCCTATCCACCTTAGTCATGGTGGGAGGTTTACTATTATCTTTATTTATCCATACATGTTCAATTTTTCAGAAAACTACATTGTTCATGATAATAAATTTAGTAACATCAGTAAAAGATAATATGAATTGTACCTAATTCTTCTCAGCTTCTTGTGATAGATCATTGAAGGAAATAATTATATTTTTACCAAATATTTGATGTATTTTAACCTTTGAATCCTCAAATTAACATTGAGTACCGGTATCATATATCTATTTTTTAAAGCTTCAATATGAGTCTTCTTTAAGATTGGACAATTGAGGTACCAATTCTAGACATTTGATATTGTGAATGATTTTCTTTTCATAAATTGTAATAATATTCTCTTTATAAGCATTGTTCATTAATTCAACTTTATCTTCAGGTAGCTTAACTTTATCCTGAATCAAAGTGTAATGTTCCTTCATCTTCTTTGATATTTATTCCAATTATAAACTCGTATCATTTTTCCTATATTTTAATTTATCATCAAGTGAATGGTTATTTTCTTCTAGAGTCTTTTTAACTACCTATTTCTCTTTACTTCTTTGATCCATTTTGAGGAAATTATTTCAAGTTCCCTCTCTATTTCTTCAAAGGTTCCAACCTATCTAGAGAGTTTTAGTCACTCAACAATTTTTTGAAATCCATTCTCTAAAACAATGGTTTCTTTTACAGGTGAGAGATCTCTTACTTCATGCTTTTAATGACTCCACAAACAAGGTATTATATATATTTAAAAATACCATGCATAATAACTCTTTATATATCAACTGATAATTCTTGAGAAGTCATAGATTGATCATCATCACCACTTGTGCTAGTATTTCTATCTTGTGGAATGTTTATAAATGTACTAACTCATAACTCATGATTGTTAGAGGCAAGAATGTTATCCATTTTCTTGGTGGATACTTTATCCACCTTCTCATTACTTTCTATGATGGTTATGTCTTCATTGTTAGAACGTCATAGAGAAATAGGCACTTCCTCTTATTTAGAGAAGAGGGAATTCTTCTTTAACATTCTATTCTCATTATTTTTCCTGTTCATCATAGTCTTCGTAGGAATATAATATATCTCAGAGGTAACATAATCTTCAATAAAACTACACTTCATTATTGAGTCGGGATTCAATCACAAGTCTTCTAAAAAGAGTTGATTTCATGGTAGAAAATCTAAGAGAGGTGAGACATTCCTCAATAATTGTGAAAGTACCGGTTTGGGATGTTCCCAACACTAAGAGGTGGGTGACTCAGTGTTGGATAATTTTTAATCCATTTTCACATTTTATACTTTTAACTATTTGACCTATTAGGACATCGGTTATATTATTCTCTTTTACCTGTCACAGTAAAGAATATTAAAGCAATAAATACAACCACATGAAATTTTTACAAGGTCTCACCACTCCCTAAGAGTATCTTGTGTAACTCCCCGACCCTAGTTACCCAGAGTAGGTGCATTATTACATACAATTTTCATGATCACAATAGGTCATGTCTCTAAAGACATACTAGTTTAGTATCCTTGGATGTACTGGATACATACATAAGTTTTACATTACATTATAAATGAAAAACAACAACATTGTTCCTCTATTGAACACTCTTATATCCCATAGCCAATTCCGACAGGTTAATCGTAATATTCTTCTTCACCTCCTAAGAAAAATATAACATAATAAGGGGGTGATTTGAGATGCTCAGTTAGGATAACAATATAGCAGAAACTATCATAAATAATCATAAACATTAATGAAAATTTATAAGACTAATACACAAGGCCTGTATACATAAACATCAGCATAATACAGCAAAGATAAATCAAATAATTCCATTTTCTTATTCAAATGGATATTCTACTAGTCGAATAATCACATGAAATCTCAATATCCAATTTCATAATGATGGAATGCATAATTCCAGACATTATAACCACATAGTCAAAGCCACGTTCCAAGACTTCAAAAAAGATTTTGCCAAGGACTTCTCCCAAGACACTAGTTTGTCTCATGCGACTTATCAATGGATTGATAAGCTATAGAAGGCTCCCCCTATAACTTATTAATTCCAATAAATTCCTCATATGAATAGAGAGAAACATAATCTAAACATTCGTATTAAAATTAGTATATGAAATTTCAATAATTTAACAAAAAACCATGAATGATATAGAAAGATCACATCCACATTCAAACATAAATCATTCTATAAAATATGGAAGATTGTATTATAATAAATCAATCACTATCAAGAATAAATTACTATAAGGGATATTGAATTATATGAAAATAATCAGTAAAACTATTTGATAAAAATATCCCCTTTTTCTTGAAAACATTTAAAAGTCGGACTATTTATCAAGAAGTCGTTTAAAAGAGATTTTTGAATCAAAGTGTCCTATACCACTTTAAAGCCTTTAAAAGTAATATTAATTTTAAATCATTCATTTCCATATAAATAAATCCTTAAAACTTATTTTTAGAACAAGGATATTAATGAGAAATACTATGTAGAATAAATCTTTAAAACATTTGAAATGATATTTTAGTTAGAGTTACTAACCAAATGATAGACGCATGAATTAAAATAATTTAGGTAATAAAAACTTTATAATATCATGAGAATAGAGGGATTCATGATATAATATGTCAAATTATCATATTTACACCATATAACAGTGAATGGGCGCATAACAACAAATAAGTCTCAATGGAACGTAAATTGAGATGAACTCCCTTATAAAGACCATATCCTTAGATTAAGAATAAATCAATGACATAATTATGTGTGAAAAATATAATTACACTCAATATGAATGGGTATTTAGTGTTAATAAATTATAGGACATTCACACATATTCTTGTAAAAACAAAACCAATGACTTAGATGTTTAACTCAATGAATGGAAATTGAGTTAAGATTACCCTTATCAAGTTCACATAAATGACTTGAGAATTTATAAATGGAGTAATTATGTGTATAAAATGTATATCCTCACAATGGGGAGTGGAAAGTACTACAAAAATAAATAAATAGTGATTACAAATATAATCTTGGAGAAAAATGATCAATGAAGTATGCGTAAAACCTATTTAGTGGGAATTGAAATTAGAAATTCCCTTACTGATTTGGTAACTCAAGAAACATACACCCCATGAAAGAAATATCAAACTATAAAGATGTAAACACCCATAAATTAAATTATATTACACAACTAATACAATCATGGGCAGAACATACACCAAATAAATGGAAATGTATAGAATAACCATGTTCTTAAATATGATATTATATATGATCTTCTAATATTGTATTGTTAATTAAATTTCAGTAGTACCATTCTTTCGAGTGTTAACTGTTTCGTTTTCCATTATATGTATTGTTACATAAGCCATGTCTGTT
This sequence comes from Viscum album, assembly GCA_963277665.1. Taxonomy (NCBI): domain Eukaryota; kingdom Viridiplantae; phylum Streptophyta; class Magnoliopsida; order Santalales; family Viscaceae; genus Viscum; species Viscum album. Next base: position 1,583,924,493 of record OY728151.1, on the reverse strand, counting down.
ATGGATAAGATTTATTTGATTAATATCCAGAATTATATTATGTTATTAAACCTTATTTTTAATCATCTAATGAACATTATTCTTGAATGGTTACAAGGTGGAATGAATCTTAATGCGTTCGTGGAGACTGTAATCTGTACGTACGCAAAAGCGAAAATATTTTTCAATTGAAGGTGAAATCATATATAATTGGATGTTATATCATATATAAAGAATAATTAACATGTTATATTTATTATTTAAATCAATTATACATCATTGTTATACCCATCTAAATAGTGAAGTGTTGAATAACAACTACATCATGAAGTGACGACGATAAGCTGTACATACATACATATGGTGACTATTTCATTCATAGGATGGATAGAATAATTAATAAGGTTGTACCATATTTTTAATAACATCAAATTATGTATATGGTACTGGAATTATTATTTTGTTTTGGAAACAGATAAAAAAGAGGATGTTGAAGAAGAAGATAACTTTGAAATAGGTGATTAAATTATTACCTCTTCTTTGGGTGATTCCTTTTGATTTAATCTAAATGGATCCTTAGGTTGGATTTATGATCAATGGAAGGCCTCTAGGATTCATTTAGGTTACTTGGGAGGATATTTTGGTAGGTTTTGGCCAAGACAAATGGATTTGGAGGTGTGAAATTAAGAGAAGTGGAAGTGCCCTTTTATAAGAGAGGTGAAGGGAACCATAGGAAAAGATTGAAATATTATATTATTATAAAATCATTTTCGATTTCTAATGGCTCAAAATGAATTTATATCAAGGATAATGTGTAGATGGGTCGAAATAGTCTCAGAAAATATATTTTAGACATGTTTAAATCACCATATTAACCTTATAATTTAGATTTAACTCTTAGTTAAATAATTTGACATTTACCATGTGTCCTTGTATTATTATAAAAAATGGTTAATAAACATACTATAAAAAGGATGGAAAACCCCACATGGTTCATTATTGATATATCTAACCTTATCTATGTTTCTTTTCACAACCTTATAATTTAGAAATAATATATAAATTAACAATATAGTATTTTTTTTAAAAACTCATTTATGTCAATTTTGACATTATTTAGTATTTTGTTTTTGTGAAAGTCATAAAAACTTTATCACCTTGGAAAAAAATTATTTAATTAACCCTAACATGTCATATATACCAATAAAATTATTTCAATGAATTAAAAGTATCAATTTTTATTTATTTGGATATTTATACTATCAATTACTTTAATCTTTCATTAATTATGTAATTACTGCATCATCATTGTGTCATAAATAAATTTAATTATTTAATGTCTAAAATTTTTAAATAAAATAAAATTATGTATGAAATATTTTTTTCATTATAATGAATATTTATTTTCGAATTTTTCATTTTTATAACCCAACATTAAAAATGGGTTTGTTATTTAACTTGGAATTTAACACTATTAACTCTTCTTTAAATAAAATAATAATAAATGTCCTAATCTAATCCAGGTGGACCAAAAGGATCATATTTTATTCCTAAGGTTAATTTTGGTCAAAATACACTTATCCAATATAATTAGGGCATGTATTATGGTAATTATAATATCATATTTTACTTTTAATTACACTATTTACTTTTAACCGTGGTAAATAAAATTCAAAATTTACTATTCACCAAAAAATATTTTCATATTATTGATCAATGTTTTACTTACTGATGTCAACCTTGACTCTCATATTTTTTAAATTCAATTCACAAAAGTGGTAAAATTACATTTTATGCAAATTTGTAAATGTGCCTCGAAGGTGTGTAAAAGACTGTAAAAAGTCCAATAAAATTTTATACATATAATATTAATATAAAATGACTAAAATGAATTATATTGAACATATATAGGTATTATTTATCTATTTTGACTAAAAATGAATTTAAATAGAATAAATAATTATTTAAATAAAAATTCTGTTTTAATTAATAACGCATCGTTTTTCGCTACTCATAAAAATGGAATGTTTTAAGAAAAATTACAAAAATTCATCCTAATATAATTTTGATATTCCAAATACAAAAATGTATTCCATTTTGAAATAAAAAATTTATAAAATTCTAAAAATTGGGTATTATTATTCACAACGGCTATTTTGATTTGTTGTGGTGTGCAAGAACTCGAAGATTCATACAACGCAAGATATTGTATTATTAAAGAGAAGCATACCATGGAAGATTGGGGTGTCGCATTCTCCCCTCAAAATAATTTATTCCTTGAAATTTAATCTCGGAAACAAAAAATAGTGGATTGACATTTCAAAACATCTTTGTTTAAAACCCACTTCAATTGAAGAGTCAACAATACTATCACTTTGAAAGAAAGAAAGAGAAGTAAAAAATGTCACTCGAGATAACCCTTGTTAGGGTTCCAAGTAAGAAAATGGGTATATAGAAGAGAAAACAAACCATAAAGTCATGATAGAGCATGATAGGTAACATAATTAGGAGAAAGCTAACAACCAGAAAATGATAAATTTGTTATGGGTTAAACAATCATTAGTTTCCTGGTAGGAAAAGTAAACGAACAACATTTTTTTGTTTTAGGTTCCTTTTAATAATGTTGATGAATTTATTTATGAGATTTACTATGAACATAATGAGATATACTTACTTTACAAGTATAGTTTCATCCTTTAATAAATTTCTACCACCAAATCATCATTTTCCCTAACAATGAGTATTCAAGATGACTTGGTCACACCTAAAGCACTAGAATCACATAATCCACAAAGGATGAACTATATATTTCCCTTTTCTTTAGAGATTAACTAAAACCAAAATGGTTAGTACAATTTACGATGATCCCTAAAATGGATAATCCATTAGAGAAAGAAATACTACTCTTAATCTCCAAAGTTAAACAAACAGTACCTAAAGTTCAACAAAGAACATTCAATAAACAATTTCTTTATAATTGTAAAAAATAATCCATACTATGTTTGAAACCCAAAATTCATAAGGATTTTATTACATAGTCTTTCATGATAAATCTTAAAATTTATTTCCAAATAACATCGACTACTCTTAAATTCACGTACATAAAAGTAATTAACCAAATCACTTATTCTCTACGAGAGGTTAACCATTACCATAAATAACCCAAATCACTATAAGTTCATAATAAAAACTTAGATTCTTATAAAATAAAAAAAATTCACCATTACTCATCAAAATAAATCCAATAGTATTCTATTATACTTAGGCAGATAGTGTTCCCAAAAGAGTTAACGACTTCCAAAAAATCTTTTGTCACTTAATCACCAAATTATTTTCCTATAATAAGGATATCAATTTGATAAATCATAAGTTCAAAAAGTAATCATATTCATGATCCATAAAATCATATAACTGAAAAGAATTAGTCATACTAACAAGGGAAATCGTGTAGTCCAGTTGTAGGTGATAAATCTCAGTCACACCTTGGTTGTGGGTTCGATTCTCGCATCTTTGTCTAACATGATTGGTTTTCACACAGTATATGTGTTTTACTTTTTCAAAAACTATTTAATTTTATAACCTTCCAAAAAATGAGAAAAATTCCCCCAAAATAACCATAACTTATTTTAACCATAAATGTTATCTCATACCTCACATTTTCATCCCAAAAAGTAATAACCTGTAATTTCCTCAATTCATGTATCATATAAACCCAAATGGTTCTTTATAGTTATATACAAAAATGAAAAGATAATTATCCCACCAATAGAATTTTCACATAACAAATTGCATGGTTACACATACAAGAGAAAAGTATTCCAAAGTAATCCCATAAACAAGTATCATTAATAACATTTCACATTTTTCCATCCATTTATTTCCACATAGGTGTTTCATTGACCTATAGTTTATCCTATAGAATAGGGCATAGAAACATGTAATGCAATGGTCCCCTAAATGTATGGAAAATGACTGTAATTTAATTCTTAGGATCATTTTTATTTTCATCCATATTACTCTTCATTTTTCTTAATTATTTATTTGCTTTATTTCCTTCTTTCCCACACATAAATCATTTCATTGTTCCGTTGAGACTAATTCCTGGGTCTCTCCTTCAACATTTCCTGCATGATGGAAATTTATTTTTCGTTTCTCCATGGTCTCCAAGGCTAGATATCTTATCATTATCCACCTGTTTCTTATTTTTTGAGTTCGGGATTTAGTTAATGTGTATGTTGTTGATCATAATTTTGGAAAATTCATTCGACATGAACATAATATCTTTTACTCCTATCAACATTCCATATAGTTTCTAAGTTCCACCACTGTTCCCACCATATAAATCATGATCAATGTCACTATGAATTCCTTGGAATCCAGTCATTGGCCAAAACTAGAAAGAATTGTGCGAGTCCTAAAATCATTTAGAGAATATCATGAAACCTTATTGTCAGTGTAAAAAACCTTAGGATTAACCAATGTTATTTAGTCTCATCTTATATTAAAATCTTTAAAATAGGTTTGTAATGAAATTTTGAATTTTCCTAAGAACATCCATCGGGAGTGTCGTAACCAAGAGTGCAGAAAGACTCGTTGTCATGTACCAGGATATCCCGGGTAAGACCGAAACTCCTTGTCACATTTTTCACTCCTAGGTACATTTGTTCCAGAGCTGCATCTACCTTCTCGTATCCTGATAGGGATGTATTGTTTGAAAAACTCACAAAATATCTACATTACCAAAATTATAGAAATTTCTCCTATACTAATCCTCAATGTATATATTAGGGTAATGTTCTCTAATCAGAGTTTTTCTAAATCTATTTCCAAGGATTGTACTAAACTTCCTCTGCCACTAACTGTAGCGCCCTGACCATAGTTACACAGAGTCGGTGCATTATTAGATAAGATTGGATTCATCACAATAAACAAATTCACTAAAAATTGATTAGTTTATCAGCCTTGGAAGTACTATATACATGCATAATATTTACATTACATTATCAAATTAAAAACAACAATATTGTGACCCCTTTGAAAAATCTTATATCCCTTATCCTATTCCAACAGGTTAATCGTAATATACTTCTTCACATCCTAGGAAAAATTAAACATAAGAAATGGGTGACCTAAAATTCTCTATATGGATAAAAATATAGTAGAAACTCTCATAAATAAGCATAAACATTTAAGGCAATGTGTAAGTCTAAAACACAAGACTTTTAAACATAAACGTCAACATAATGTGGAAAAGACAAATAAAATAATATAATTTACTTATTTACATGGATATTATACTAGTCGAATAACCACATGCAATCTCAATAACAAATTTCATAATGACGGAATGCATAATGTTGGACATCATAACCACATTGTTAAGGCCTCCTGCCAAGACTACAAATATGATTTTGTCAAGGCCTTATGCCAAGACACTAGTTTGTCTTATGAGAGCTAGAGTTGCATCGAGGAGCTATAGTCGGCTCCACCTGTCACTTACTAAGTCCAATTAGTTCCTCATATGAAAAGATTGAAACATAATCTAAACAATATGTATTAAAATTAGAATATGAAATTTCAATACTTTAACCATAACTAATGAATGGTATAAAAAGAGAATATCCACAATCAAACATAACTCATTCAATACAATATCGATGATTTTATTATAATAAATCAATATCTATCATGAATAAAATACAATGAGGGATATATAAATAGATGAAAATAATCATTAAAACTATTTGAGAGAAATATCCCATTTTCCTTAAAAACATTTAAAAGTCAGCATATTTATCAAGAAGTCATTTAAAATAGATTTTTGAATCAAAGTGTCCCATACTAATTAGAAACATTTAAAAGTAATTTTAATTTAAAATATTCATTTCCATATAAATAAATCCTTAAAACCATTTTTAAAAAAAGGGAATTAATGAGAAATATTTAGAAGAATAAATCTTCAAAACATTTAAAATGATATTTTAGTTAGAGTTCCTAACCAAATGAGAGATGCTTGAATACAAATAATTGAGGTAATAAAAAAATTATAATATCATGATAATAAATTTATTCCTGATATACTATGTACAAGTATAGTATGTACACCATATAAAATTGAATTACCACATAACCACAAAAAAAGTATCAATGGAATGTAAATTGAGATGAAATCCCTTATAAAGACTGTATCCTTAGATTAAGTATAAATCAATGACAAAATTATGTGTGACAAATATAATTACACTCAATTTTATTGGGTATTTAGTGTAAATAAATCAGAGGATATCCATGCATGTTCTTGTAAAAACCAAACCAATGACTTGGATGTTTAGCTCAATGAATGGAAATTGAGTTAATATTACCCTTATCATGTTCACATCAATGACTTTAGAATTTATCAATGAACTGATTATGTGTATCAAAATTATATCCACATAAAGGGGAGTGTAAATTACTAAATAAATAAACAAATAGTGATTTCACATATAATCATGGAGTAAAATGATTAATGAAGTATGCGTAAAACCCAGTGAGTGAAAATTGAAATTAGAAATTCCCTAAACAATTTAGTAACTTAAGAAACATGGACCTCATGAAAGAATTATCATACAATGAAGATGTAAATAATCATAAATTAATGTATATTACACAAACAATACACCCATGTTAAGTACATACACCACACAGAAGGAAGTAGTGGCAATATAGCATGAATCTCATGTGAATAAGAAGTGAGATGAAAGTATCTTGCCTTGTAATTTTCCTTGGTCAAGGGTACATTAACCTCTTTTATAATATTTAAATAATTTTTTTTAAATTATACAAGAACCATTTACATAAATATGATATTATTTATGATCTTCTATTATTTTTTTGTTAATAAAATTTCAGTAGCATCATTGTTTCGGGTGTTAACTAATTCTTTTTCCTTTATATGTTTTGTTACATAAGCCATGTTTCATAAGGATAGAATGTATTTTATTCATATCCATAATTATATTACGTTCTTAAAAATTAAATTTAATCATCAAATGAAAATTATTCTTGATTGGTTACGATGTGGAATGAATCTCATTGCGTTCATGGAGACGGTAATCTATACATACGCACGAATGACAATATCATTCATTTAAAGGTTCAATCGTATATAATTGGATGTTATATAATATATAAAGAATCATTAACATGCTATATTTATTATTTAAATCAATTATAAATCCTTATTATACCCATCCAAACAATGAAGTGTCGTATAACAACTACACCACGGCGTGGAGATGGTAAGCCGTATGTATGCGCGTAGGGGGACTGTGTCATTCATAGGATGGATAGAATAATGAATATTGTTTTACCATATTTATAATAATTTCACAGTATGTATAAGTTACTATAGTTATTATTTTGGTATGGAAACAACAAATAAAGAGTAAGTGGATAATGAAGATAACTTTTAAAGAGGTGATGGAAATTATTACCTCTTCTTTGGGTGCTTCTTTTTGATTTGATAAAAAGGGCTCCTTAGGTTGAATTTATTATCAAGGTAAGGACTCTAAGATTAATTGAAGGTAGTTGGGAGGATATTTCGGAAGGTTTTGGCCGAGTAAAATGGCTTTGGAGGTGTGAAATTAAGCGAAGGGGATGTTCCATTTTTAAAAGGTGAGGGACACCTTAGGAACAGATTGATATATTATTTTATTATAAAATCTTTTTGGTTTCTAATGGCACCAAATGGATTTATTAAGATTCTATGGTGTATATTAGTATAAATCCTCTCAACCAATTGGTTTTAGACCACTTTAGGTTACCATAATAACCATATCTTTTAGATTTAACTCATAGTTAAATAGGTTGACATTTACCATGTCTCCTTGTATTATTATAATAAATGGTTAATAAAGTTACAATAAAAAGCCAAGAGAAACCCAAGTGGTTAATTATTGATATATCAAACCTTATATAAGTCGTTTGGCTGAACCATAGATATTTGGAATAATATATCAATTATTAATATAGTATTTGTTTTAAAAACTAATTTATGTCAATTTTGACACTATTTAGCATTTTGTTTTTGTGAGTCATAAAAAAATTATCACTCCAAAAAAAATTACATAATCAACCACAACATGTCATATTAACCCATAAAATTAGTTGAATGAATCAAAAGTATCAATTTTCATTTATTTGGATATTTATAATATCAATTTTGTAAATATTTCATTAATTATATAATTACGTCATCATTATTGTGTTATAAATTAAATAATTATTTAAGGTCTAAAAATTATAAATAAAATACCATTATGTAGGATATATTTTTATATTTCTAATGAATATTTATAGTCAAATTTTTCTTTTGTATAACCCTATATTAAAAGTGTTTTTGTTATTAAACTTTCAATATAACACTTTTAACACTTCTCTAAATAAAATAATAATTAATGTCTTAATCGAATACAAGTAGACCAAAAGGATAATATTTTATTCCTATGGTTTATTTATGTAGAAAAACACTTATCCAATAGAATTAGGACATTTATTAGGGTAATTATAATTTCATTTTTACCTTTAATTACCCTATTTACTTTTTACTATGGTAAATAAAATTCAAAAGTCACAATTTAACCAAAATTATTTTCATCTTATTGAACCAAATTTTAATTATTTATTTCAATCGTGTCTTTCAAATTTTTGAAATTTAATTCATAGAAGCTGTAAAATTATGTTTTATGCAAATTTTCAAATGTGCCTAGAATGTGGGTAAAAGACGATAAAAAGTTCCATAAAATTTTTTACATCTAATATTATTATAAAATGACTCCAATAAATATTATTGAACTTATATAGGTATTATGTATTTATTTTGACTTAAAATAAATTAAAATAAAATAACTAAATATTGAAATAAAAAGTCTGTTTTAATCAATAATGGATCATTTTCACTATTCCTCAAAAATTGAATGTTTTCATAAAAATACCAAAAATTCATCATAGGATAATTTTTATATTCCAAATCGAAAAGTGAAGTCCATTTTAAAAAATAAAATTTATAAAATTTCAAAAATTGTATTTTACTATTCATAATGGCTAGTTTAAATTGTCGTGGAATGCTAGAACTCGATGTTGGGTAAAACTTAAGTTATTGTATTATTCAAAGAGAAGCATACCGTGGAAGCTTGGGGTGTTACATCTAGTCTTTGAAATAGCCTAGAAAATAATATGGACCATGAAACCACCAGAATGTAATAAAGTTAATATGGTTATATCAAGTTGGAAATACCCTTTCACTTTCAATTCACTGTATTAAAATGGCCGGGAAAGATTAACAACACTTATATGGATCTTTATACTACCTTTGAAGAAAATATCCTTTTTTGTAGATAATTTTTGGTAACACCAAGATAGTCTTCCACCTGTTAACAACTATTGTATTTCATAGTTTTGATTTGATCTTCCACAAACTTCTTCTTCACTTTGTTACATTCTTAGTAGCATGAAAATATATCTTCTTACCTCTTACCAGCATCGGATTAAAATCATCACAATCTTCTTCTTCTACCAACCACAATAATATAAATGTTTTAGGAACTGATGTATACAATATTTCATCTCACCCAAAATTATAATCAGTTGAAATGTGGTAAAATGATCTTAAGCCAGTGGAGCTATCATTAAATCCCATACAAAGTGGAATTTGTGATTCCCTCCAATGTCTTTAGAAATTTTAAATTATTTTAAACATATTTTTAATGAATATGAACATAAGATTATTTTTTATCAAATTAATTTAAATTTCAATAGAGACATTAATGTTTATTTAAATTTATAAAAATGATTTATTTGTATTTGGAATTTTATTTATACATAATTATTATTGTTTTAATTGGCCAAGCCAACATGAGGTGAATAGAGCCTGAATTGAGAGATCCATCCTTAAATCTCATGAATCATGGCATTTGGGTTTCCCCTACCATGCCATTATAAATTTTCAATGATTTTAAATGGATTTTTAATGAATAGGAACATTAAATTATTTTTTTCAAATTATGAGAAATTAAAACCGAAACATTAATGTTTATTTAAAATAATTAAAAATGATGTATTTGTGTTTGGAATTTTATTTAGACTACATGATTTTTATTTTCACCATCCCAGCCAAAATGAGGTGAACCGAGCTCGATCTGGGAGAGCTAGCCATAAATCCTATGTGTGGAGGCATTTGGGATGCTCCTCACGTGTATGTAAAAATTTACATGATTTTAAATGGATTTTAAATGAATATGAACATAAAATTATTTATTTGAAAAAATTATGGAAAATTAAAACTCAATAATTGATGTTGATTTAAATTTGTAAAAAACATTGTATTTTTATTTTTATTTTTATTTAGATTTAATTATAATTATTTGAATCAGGGAAGAAAACATGTGGAGAACTGAGCTGGATCTGGGTGAGCCAGTATTAAATATCATGCATGGAGGAATTTGGGATGCCTCTCCCACACCATTAGAAATTTGTAATGATTTATAATGGGTTTTTAATGAATATAAACAGAAAATTGGTTATTTTACCAAATTATGGAAAATTGAATTTTATTGATTCATGATGATTTAAATTGTTAAAAAAACCAGTGTATTTTTATTTGGAATTTTATTCATACATCAAGATTATTATTAAAAATAGGAAATCCATCATGAGGTGATCCAAGATCGAGTTGGGTGATCCAACATTAAATCCCATCCATGGAGGCATTTGGGACACCCTCCCAAGCCTTTAACAAATTTTCAATGATTTTAAATGGATTTTTAAGGAATATTTAGAAGAATATATTTGTTTCATCAAATTATGGTAAATTGAAACTGAAACATTGAATATGATTTAATTTTATAAGAAAATAATGTATTAGTATTTTTAATTCTATTTAGACTTTGTGATTATTATTTGAACCAGCCAAGACAACATGATGTGAACCAAGCTCGATTCGGGAGATCCAACATTAAACCATGTGCATGGAGGTTATTGGGATGCCCCTTCCTTGCCATTAGAAATTTTCAATGATTTTAAATGGATTTTTAATGAATATGAACATGAAATTATTTTTTGGTCAAATTTTAGGAAATTAGAATAAAAACATTGAAATTAATTGAAATTGAAAAAAATGATGTCGTTTTATTTGAAATTTTATTTAAACTTGGTGATTATTAATTGGACTGACCAATGGAAACATGAGGTGAACCAATATCAATCTAGGATACTCACCATTAAATTTGATGCATCGAGGGGTTCTGGATTCTTCTCTAATCTATTTAGCAATTTTCTATGAATTTCAATGGATTTGTAATGAATATGAACATGAAATTCATTACTTTATAAAATTATCAGAAATTGAAGTTGAAAAGTTGAAATGGATTTAAATTGATAAAAAACAATGTATTTGTATTTTGAATTTTATTAGACTTCATGGTTATTATTTGAACCAACCAAACCAACATGAGGTGATTGGATCTAGAGTAGGGAGAGTCACCATTAAATCCTATTCATGAATGTTCTAGGGAAATTATTTGTCATATCAAATTATCAGAAATTAAACATTGAATTTGATTGAATATATATATATATATACATTGAGTTCTATATAGGAGAGGCAACCATCCTTAGGGAAGGAAAGCTAAATGAGAGGCCATGTGAGAAGTATCTGTTCATTGATGTTGATGTGATAGGTCAATACTAATGGACATATTGGTATGGCCCTGCCCATGCCTTGAATAATATACCATCATGTCCCATTTATCCATTTCAATGTGGGAGAAAATAATGGTTCCAATGTTCATTTTTAACGAGGATGAAATCTTCTCACATGTCTTTTGTCCCCCACGCCTTAGACACATAGATTTGTTGACCTCCACCACTCACAGTCTCTCGTTGATGACTATGGCACTACTCGAACACCAGAGATCACCATCTTTGCATCCCTAGAAGCTCGATATCAAGCGATTGTCCACTGTTAAAGGACACAGACTCCATGGACCATCTCGAGAGGTTGATTTGTCCCCCCTAAACCCATTTCATGGATAATCTTGAAAAATTGTATCCTGAATGAAGGAGGAGCTCGGTGAAGTCCAATGTGACACCATTTCCACGCCACTGAAGTAATTCAATGATCCATGTGGGACCACCACCAGCCCATACAGGTGTGGGTGCACCAAAAAAATGTCGGTCAAGCAAACAAAGCATCCATATGTCAAATGAAAAATTGTAAGAGGAGGATAATGGGATATAATATAATAACTACATCATTTTTAAAATAGTTAACATATATTAATAAAGATTACAATACTTGGTAGGTGGAAAAAAATAGAACATGATATAATATATTAATGAAATCCTTAAACGGAAGATCCTCAAACATGACCTAACTCCACCTCTCCCTCATCCTGTACCCGCTTTCCAATACATTGTAAAAACTAGTGATGACATACCAGTATGTCCAAAGATACTTAAATAATCACTAAAAAAATTCCTACATATTTGTAAAATAAATTGGATAAAAAATAACAATACACACATATTAAGATTTCACTCACCTCCAATATCGGCAAAAGTATAATGCTTTTTATTTAATATATTGTATCCCTCCAACAACATTCCTATCATTGGGGGAACTGGTATACTCTATCCCACAATTGGAGCTTCACTCTCTCATCCCCGCCATCAGCGCACCGATTTAAATTTATGTTGGGAATTGTTCTATCCACACTAGATTAAGGAATCTAGTTTCACAGAATTTGATAGTTTGAGGTGATCATTGAGATTCTTCACTTTTCACTGATTTTAGTCATGGCATCTCTTACATTGGAACAAGTTTGGGACATGTTAACTCAGTATCTCGTTTCATGAAACAACTGTCTCAATGTATAGATAAAGAGAGAATTGTAATGTCCCAGAAATTCCATATAATGTTTTTTAATATATTGAATTATTTTGAGACCGTGAATTCTGACAGCACACGATTCCGAGGCTTGGATTGCCCGGAATGATGGTCGAAGTTTTGTTAAGCATTAATTAGCATGAGTGAGAAGTTTTCCTTAAAAAGTTAAATTATTCTTAAACAGCTACTCGGATCAGAAATCTTAGGGCACCATTGCGCTCAGGATGGTGGGTTTACCCAAAGTGAAACTTAAGTTTAGTCGGCACGGGCCTCCTGTGAGAAAACTAGAAAGTGGAATAACTGTAAATAAAATAATTAAATAAACTTATTTTATTTTTCAAATTCTTATAACTCACAAACTGTAACTCAGATTAAAAATCTGAGACCACTGATGAACTTGCAAGGGTACGCCTTCTTTAAGTAGATACTAACATTGGCCGGTGCGGGACACTAGTGAGAGTTAGTTTTTTGTCGTAAATAAAATAATTATGTGACAATTATTTTATTGTAAAATCCATAACATTTAAAGGGTATCTCAGATTTCATATCTGAGAGTACCATTTGGTTCTTTGTGGCGTGCTTCACTTAGGCAGACCCTAACCTCGACCGGTCCGGGTTGAGGGTGACTGTTAATAATTTTATGAGCTTTTTTTGTGTATGTTCCCTAAACATGCGAGTGACATTTTGTAAATTTTTAACCGGTTCTTGGAATTTAAATTTGAGGACACTGTTGAACTCTCAGTGCCGATATTCGCTTAAGGAGACCATCACCTTGACCATTGTAGGTCACGAGTGGAAATTAGTTTTTGATCTTCTCATGTGAGAAAATAAAATAAACATGATTCATTTTATTTTTGAAATTGAAATCTCCCATTTGAATCATGAAGTTGGAGACCACACAATGGTGGCCAGGCAATTAATTTTGGGCATTAAATTGCAGGTTACACAAAAGGTGAAACTACTTTCTTCTTTAATTAATAGGATTCATTAATTATAAATTAATGAGTCAACTTGTTAACTCTTGGGATCTCCTCATTGATGTTCTAATATTAAATCTTAACCTATTAATTTGGCACCACACCTCTTGTGGGAAAGGGTTTAGAAAAGGAGAGCCTTTGGAGAAACATCCTCCAAACGAAGAACCTCTCCAATGAAGAATGCTCTTTGGATAAATAACAAGGAACCGAATTTGGAGCATGTTGCAGGAGCGACAGACATCGGTGACTTCACTATCATCGTCTCCTTCCTCGTTCCACCTCCAACGGAAAATTGAGGTAGGGTATTTATATATGATTGAATTTAATTATCGATTCTTCATATTCTAGTTTCACAACTACAATGGCCAAAATAACATGGTCATCGTCTCACCCATATACCTTGACTATTATCTTGCATTATTCGTGCATTCTTCAGGCGTTCCTTGTCACCAATTTAGTTATTGACACTGGAAATGCTGAGTTTTTCCGAGTGCGGTATATGGATGCGGAGCCGTCGACTCGAGGATTGTGAATATGTGATTGTTCTATTTTTCGTGCTGGCAACGAAGCCGCAATGGATCGTGGAAGAAGTCATCGGCCGACACCTGGTTGGCTGTGATGAAGGAAGGGCGGCGTGCATCCGTGCCACCGAATGATGAGGAAGTCGCGGCATGTTGGCCGTGGTGGGGCAGGCTGGTGGCCGACATTCGGCCGGCCGTGTGGCAGATCGGCAGCGCGCGTATGCACCGCCGTTGGAGCAGGAGGCCACAGAGGTGGTTGAAGAGAGGAAGGTCATGCCAGCCACGGTGAAGTAGCAACACGCGACAGTGCTGCTGGGAGAAGGACTGACCAGAACACCGGCTGACCGTTGTGGTTCGGCGGGACTCGCTCGGGTCCCGCGGTGCCTTGCAGGGCCTAAAGGTGATTCCCATTGCCTTTCTGAATGGAAGGGGGATGCTCCCCCTTCAGCGCCAGCTCAGGTAGACTGCGCCACCATGCCACACTCAGTGGGCAAGGTCGGGTCGTCCCCTTCGCGGGTCGGGCCGGATCACGGCCCGACGGGGTGGGCCCACCACAACCCAGGCCAACTGAGCCAGACCCGAATCAAGCCGGGTCGGACTGGACCCGGGCCCATCTGGACCAACATACGTCTTTGTGGCCATAACATGAGAATTGGGCATTCATTTGATGAACCTCCTATGGTACTAGAATCCTTGGATTGAGACAATGCTTTTTGGTATACACCACTTGAGTTTGGATAATGTTGGAGTATGTCTGGGTTGGATCGAACCCTGAATCCAACAGGGCCCTCGCAGCAAAAACGCTAATAACATACAGACCGTGCATCTGATTGACGATTCGTCTGTTGTGTTGGGTCACGTATGACGTGAATGACCTTTGGGATACTTATTAATGGGAAATTGGGGCTGTTGAGGTATGATCGATGGCTTGGGGATCGGTTCTCCCAAATGTGCTACATATGGAACCATGCGACTGGTTGAGATGTGATTACTACTAACCATTTTGACTCAGAGTGACTCGACTGGCCCAGTGGGGAGCGCCTCTGTGTGACGCGGCCGACCCATGGTGGGGAGTGGCTTTGTGTGATGCGGTAGACCCACGATGCGGTGCGCATCTGTGTGATGTGGCAGACCCATGGTACATGACAGGAGGAGTACCTGAACAATCCAATGTTAGTGGGAAGTGTCTCTGTGTGATGTGGAAGGCCCACTGTACTCATTAGAGGAGGATTTCTCCAGCATCTAAGGTTTTCGACGTTGTGACTGGGAATGTTACATATTCCTAGGCCTAGAGAATCTGTGAGTGGCTATCAGCATTCATAATGATACAATGTGGGTCAGATCCTGTGTGGGTTAGTGCTCAGTGATCCTGTGTGGGTCAGTGCATACTGATCTTATATTGGTCAGATCCTGTGTGGGTTATTGCGAGGGTTGGTACCTATCAATCAAGTGTGGGTCAGACCCCGTATAATTAGCAGCAGTGCCTCTTGACAGAATAAGAAGATCTAGATTTGTGACTAATCATCTGTACTTCTATACTTCACTAAAAACCTGGTTTGCACTGAGGCACTGTTGAACTAAGACTTTTACCTTCATGGTACTTTCTTTGTGGTGACTCATGTGTTGTACTTTTGCATTCGTGGTACTATCTTCACGGTGATACCTGTGAGGTACTTCTACCTTCGTGGTACATTCTTCATGGTGATACATGTGTGTTACTTTTACCTTCATGGTACTATCATCGTAGTGATACATGTGTGGTACTTTTACCTTCGTGGAACTATCTTTGTGGGGTTACCATTGTGATATTGATCCCTCATGTATGAGAATAGTTTTTCTGGATAACATAGGTATATGTATGGGCATATACCTAAGTAGAGTTGATGTTTATTGTTCCGTGCATTGAGAATGAGGTCTTTCTTTGTGGTATTTCTATTGTGGAACTCTAGGAGACCTACAGGAGTCTCGAGGTCCCTACTGAGTATTTTAATACCCATCCATGCACGGTCTTCACCCGCACCTTATTGTGTCTTGTGTAGATGAAAAACAACATTGATCGAGGCTGAGGGAGTCAGGACTGGACGGTGCTCGGAGGTGGACCATTTGACGTGACTTGATACGGAGGAGACAGACGGACGAGGAGTGCTAAGGAGGTGAACTGTACCTACCCTTTTGGTAGGATCCACGTAGGATGACCCAGTAGTTATTTTCCCTTTTTCAGTCGTATTTCACTTTCAGTTGTACTCATACTCTAAAAGTTGGGCTTCTATTTCGGACCCTTTTACTTTCAGCACTTTTTTCCTATAGTAGTTTACTCCACAGTTGATTCTTTTTGTTTTCATGGAACGTGTGTTTGTTCAGGATTAAAGGCAATGTCATCCCATTTTAGAGAGTATGCCTTTCAGTGCAAGTCGCCATCCCCTAGCCTATGGATGTTGGGATTGAGGTAGTCACAACACAGGCCTCGGGGGACAGGTTGTGACAAGAACCCATAAAGGGGAATTGTTCATCGCATTGATAGGTGGAATAGCATACTTTGTAGCTAATTACATGTAATAATAGACTCGATGCACATATAATGAGAGAGCCCATGAAGGAGAAGTGTTCATCTCATTTACATGTGGTAGATTGGGATTTGAATCCGCTTTCATGAAGCAGTGAAATCAATGAAAATATAAAGATATAACCCATAATGAGGAAGTGTTCACCGCATTAACAGTATGTTGATTTATTTACATGCCTCCCTAGTTTTTGCAAAGAAGTAAGAATTGTTTCCCATATGTCTTCCATGTAGAAGGTTCTAGTTCATTCATTATGAATTAGAAAGTATATAATGTGATTCACACACACCTGTGCGCAAATACTTGATAACATTAACAACCAAAACCCATTCAAGTTTTCGTACATGAAGGTAGAACTACATTGAGTTTGAAATATAATTCCACACACTTAAGATTTTTATTTGAGAAGGTAACGTTCATTTTCTTGACAGACATTGAATAGTGCATGTGTGCATATGCATGCCCATTCACATGTGATGACTTAAGATTTGAAGATATTGGATAAAAAAATTGTGTATGTGTATACAAGGTGTGTGTTCAAATAAACATAGAAGTGGACACTATGTTATATTCAATGTGTGTGTGAAGATGGTGAGTAAGCTCATGCATATGTGGTTATATAATAACTTGAATAATCTTGTACCCAGTTTGGGTTATTTGTAAAAATATGTGTAAGTATGTGTGAACATGAAATAATGAATTCATGAAAGTGTGAAGGTGATTGATGTGAGAATAATATTTTCATGTTTTCCTATCATTATGTTCTATCACAATGAAGTTCAAGAGAATTTATATTGTTGCGAATTTTTTATTTCACAATGAAGACATAGAAATAGTGGGGACAATTAAATGCATTAAATATCTTCATGTGATGATGAGAATTGCATGCCTGGAGAAAACACTATGTTATTGTGTGTAATAATTGAGTTGAGATGAATCAGTATTTTTTGTGAAGAAAAAAATATGAATATTTATTGTTCATTGATGTATCTTTAGTTCTTCATTCTGATATTGCAGTGACTTGACGTGGAATTGATAACTTCAACTAATATAGGAGAGCATATTGAAACAACTTGAATGTAGTGTTGTCGATTATATTCACTGGCAGTCGTAAATTTTTAGATTAAGTGAGAAAGTACATAATGGGTTTATTTCAGTTGCTTGAAGTGGAGGATCAATTTTTTATTTCAGTGACAGCATGAAGTTATTGTGATATTTATCATTTTTTTCAATATTTTAATTGTAGAACAATGGTGGGAGTCCAGTATAATGAACATTGGTGGGAGTCCTATTTAATTTGGGAAAAGTTTCATACCAACCCACCATGGTTTTTCGGGTGATACCTAACCAACCAACTAGTAATTTTTGATTGATTTATAGTGGAGAATATGGGTCTCGATGTATCCCGAACACAGAAAGGATATAGTCACCTATCTCTTGGGAGAACCATGTAAATATATTTTGTGTTGTCCTACATTTACTTAATGTCTTTCATGTAGTATAACTGTGGTTGTAAAGAGGAAAGATCCATTCATTAATACAAGTTCAGAGGTTCAAATTAAAAGGGGGTAAGATAGAAGAAAGGAAATATTGGTAAAATTTGTGTACAGTAATTCACCCCCAGTGTACTTTCATGATCCAATGGACACTTAAATTGTTATGAGAGCATAGGTTACAACTTTGATTGGATCTATATTATTGTTACAATTGTTTTTATCTGACATATATGAAGTGAATTTTAGAATTCAAATAACTAAAAGAGTTGTTTCTGATGGTATGTTAATTTCCTATCTCTATCAATGCCAACATGGAGGTCTCTAAAAATCCTTGATGAACAAAAAGAAGAAAAATGAAAGAAACTAAGAAACAATTTGAAGAAAAAAGAGGTTTTATCACAATTTGTATATAGTCATAATGGTAGTCTATCATTATTATCTGTTAAATTGGGTGATAAATATCCTTTTGATGAGTATTTTTCAAGCAGTAATGAGTAGAATTTGTTGAATCACTCATTGATTTTAATTCAGAAATCAAAAAAATTTAAATAATGTTCCTATCAAAGTTTTCACCAAAATATTTTCTTTTATCAAGGGACTATATGATGAAAAGTCATAGCTTGAGAAAAAATATGAGGAAATGTAGTAATCCATAGAAAAGAAGATTCTAGGATGTAAAATTCTATCACAAATTATTGATGCCAAAGAAGAAATTATATCACTTTGCAATAAATATTTATAATATGTTGAAGAATAATTGAAATAAATATGTGTGAAATAAGTAACTGAGAAGGTCCATACTGAGATGATTAACACTCTTGAGGAATCATATAAAGATACCATGAATATCAAGGACTCTCATTTGTAGTTTGATGTCAAGGATGAGACATTCATCATATTTGAAGAATCAATAGAAGAGTTTATATTTAAAGTCAATGAAAACCTATCTTTTATTGAAGATGAATTATAAATGAATTATTGTGAGAAGTATGTGACTGGGGTAGTTAATACAGAAGTTATTCGTGCATTGGAAAAATTACACAGAACCTCCATAATTGTTAATGAATCCCGTCTAGAGGATAAGATAAATATAATTAAAGAGTTGAATAATTCTCAACTGATAGAAAATCAAATCCACGATGATCGAGTTCAGAATATGAAGAGTCAATGGCATGGAAGACTGAAACTTCTTGAGGATGATAAAAATTTCCTCAACATGAAATTTCTTGAAATAGAAGTAAATTTGAAAATTATGAAAAAATATTAAGATATTTTTAAAAAAATTAAAGACTATAAGAACTCTCTAAATCTGAAATATCATGAGTTGGAGGTCATGTTGAGAAATCTATCGCTCATCCAAGCTGAATCTTCATATAAAGCTGAGATCAGAAAATCTTCCAGGAGTAATTCTGAAAGGATTCTTATTTCGGACAAAACCCATTCAAGAGGCAAAAAGAGTCTTATATTATCTAAAGATAAATCAGTTGAATGATCATTGAATCAGGAAACCCTTGATCTGAAATATTTTATTTGTACTAATATTTTTTCATTTATATTTATGGGTTCCCAAATGAATTCCGGACAATCATCGGTGAAGAAGACTGATAAAAAATCTACTATACCAAAAAATGTAGATATGAAGAATAGTATTAATTCGTGTTCCCTTCAAAGAGATCAGATGAAGAATCATACTATCCCAAAATGACAAGATTCCAAAACTAACTGAATTGTATCAAAGAAGAATAAATCAATATTTTTGGGATAGTGTTGGTGTTGTTTGATATTTCGTCTTCAGACCATTGAATCATGTCATAATTTTTCAATTCATCATAACTATAAAAAGGCTAGTATTTTGGCGGAGTAGATATGATGAGAAGTGAAATCCTACAAAATGTAATCATAATTCATAGATGATGAATAATTTATCTATCAAGAAAAGATTCGATTTCCTAGATTACTTCTATGATTATTGAAATAGGTGTGGTAACAATTATAATGAGTGTTTCTATGTACTAACCCTCCACTATGAAAATTAGGATATAATGACAAGCTCAAAACATATGCAGAGGAAAAGAAAAAAGTAAAAAAAGGCTTCTTTGGGGTCTAAGATAGAGAAGAGATCTATGCAAATCGTGAAGCAGCCTACACCCTAGAATAATGATGATATGTATGGCACGCCAAAGAAAAGGTACATCTACTATGGAAGAAGAGGTCACATAATGGACCTTCACAAATTTGTTATAAACACAAATACTATTGGAATCAAGATGATGTAGAAAATGAAATCAATCTCAGAAACAAATAAAAACATTGATTTTATGGTTGAACGTCAAGTTGAAAATTATGAATTTCATGAGAGGTTGTTTAAGAAGGAAGAAGTTATTATTGCTAAATATTTTTGTGGAAGGTGTAGAATTTCATGGAATACTGCTGAAAAATACATGTGGTGGTTGCGCAAACAAATAGAATAAGTGAATAATAAAGGAAAAGCACCAGCGATTTCTACTGTTAATAATTCTACTATAAAGAAGGATTCAACACAAAAGAAGAAGTATGAGAATATACCGAAATAATGTTTAGTCATAAAGGGGAAGTGAATTCATGGCATGGAATCATAGTGTGAATTTTTATTTATATGAAATATTTTATTTTTTAATGGTTCAAATGGAAAAAAGGGCCTATAAAAAAGGGGCATGCCTACACTACATAGGTGGGAAGTTTACCCCTAGCCTACCATTTTGGGTGGACTGAGGAAGAGAGTGGCTAGTGTGCTCACAAGGAGTGTATTTAGTGTCAGAGGAACAATGCAAAAAAAATTAGTTATGATGTATGAAGAATGATTGTGTATGTTTGACATTGAATCTATGTGTGAATTTGGCTTGATGTGAAATATTTTTTTTCATAGTTTGATTGTAAGAAAAGGGACTGTTGGGAGCTCATGTAGAGGTAGTGGAATATAGTGACAAGTTTGCTCATGGGGGGTTGTCGACACTACATAGGTGGGTGGTCGACCCCTAGTCAGCCATTATGGGTGGGTTGTGGAAGAGAGTGGAAAATGTGCTCATAGGGAGTGCATGAAGAGGTAGTGGAAGAAAGAAAAATTTAAGTTATGATATATGAAGAATTATTGTGTATGGTTGGAAATGAATCATGTTTTTAATTTGGATTTATTAGTTATGTTGTATGAAGGATCGTTAAATGCTTCGGTCATCCAACCCCAAGAAGCGACATGTTAGTACGGTGCCCACGATGTGCAAAGGCAGAAAGATTCAGCGGTAGAGCACGAAACGAGAATTTGCAGGAGTAGATATATGTTTTCTGTTACTAAGACTTCATCTTGAAGGATGTCCCTTGTGTTATAAAGGAGTCGGGTAATAGAAATTAATTTCGATGTGGGAGCAGATTTTTGTGGTTCATTGTATCTATGGAAAAGCCTCAACCGTGCGATATGTGGGATTACAATTTGGGTCGTGTGATTTTAACGACCCATACATTACATAAATTTTTAATATTTCAAAATGTAAGAATACTTATTACAACATATAACAAAACCAGGAAAGGACGGTATAGGTATAATGACTTTAGAAACTGGGAAACATAAACAACTGGTTCATAAAGTGTCTACACTGTCTCCCATTTATTTCATCATATCTATAGTCCCCTTTGGAATATCATACTTAATAACCTTCTTCCTGACCTGGGGAATGAAAACATACAAAATGGTGAGCTTAAATGCTCAGTAAGGGTAAACAAAAGAAATATCAATCACATCATATTCATAAGAACATAACTTTTGGAAATCTTAACCTGCAAAAGAGAGCATAATTTCATAACATGGGATAAATCATAATAGTGAAATGGAATCCCAATAAGGATAAAATAAAACTTGAAACTTTGTGTCATACACACATAATCATATATAATAATTTCTTATTAGTCAAGACTCATTGCCAAGACTATCTTAGTGGACAAAGTCCATTTCTGAACCGAGTTCACTCCTCGTTTCAGTCCTGTTTCACTGAACCAGTATAACCTACCCTTCCGGCCATGTCTATCTCATGAGATATAAAATCTTTACCCAATGAATTGGAGAGAGATATAGGTCCCACCCATCTCATAATGATAACATTCTTATGTGTGCCACAAAATCAGAAACCATACATCATAACATAACCCATGTAATAAAAATGGGAATCTTAAACATCGTGACATCATAAAACAATTCATATAAGATAAAGGAATTCATAAAAATATAATTCCATAATATCATAATCAAATTAATGTAATAATAGGGATAGAAACAGAACCCTTTATAATCTTAGATGGAAAATAATTTTTATAAAACACTTGAACTCCATTCTTGAAGAAAATATCTGTTCTACTTAAAAACACTTTTCCTTTCTTAATATGTCATAGAATTCCAAAATAAAATAAGTTAATTAAAAATAAACATGAAAACATGTAATGGAAGGTTCATGGAAGTATTTTTTTTAAAATCCATTCATGTCGTATAAGTTAAAAAAACATTTTTCTCATACTTTTGTCGGAAAAGTCAAAAAGTACCTCGTATGAAAAACGACAAAAGAATCCTTTCATACCAATTACTAAAAACTCACAGAAGGGTAAAATTGAATTTAGAAAATTTTAGGTGGATAGAAACAATATTACATATTGAGGAAACATGTATGTGGATGATAAAATACACCTCAGTAAATTCCAATGTATAAACAATCTCGGATAAAATGAGATTGTGATATTTTCCCTAACCTTAGGTCTGACTTGCTTCATAAGTGTCTAAACATCTTGTATAATGATTTAAATAATGTTATTTACTTATTTAAGAATCATTATTATTGTTATTGTATCATATATGGTCAAATTCTTAGCTTCTTATTAGTAATATTTCATTACTACTTGTTATTCGGGTGTTTATTACTTTTTGTTCTTAAGCGTGTTTTGTCAAATAAATTCTTATTCTTCACTTTAGGTTATAGATACCTCATTTAAAGAATGGTATTAGTGTAATATATATCACATTCATTCATTCAATTCATTTATATAATCATTATGAAATGAAGATCATGTAGAATGAGTCGCATCACATCGTGGAGACGGTATTCCGTACGTACGCACAAGTGATGATATCGTTCCTATGATCGTCAAATTGTATTGGAGTGTATGTATACTATTTAAGAATAAATATCACTTTATAATAGTCATATATAGTCATTATTTACACCATTATACCCATCCAAGTAAGGTGGTGGTGGAAAATAGATTACACCACGGTGTGGAGACGGTATTCCGTACGTACGCACGCGCGGTGATTTATTTTTCCGTAGGATGGATAGATGGTGAAATAGGGTTGTTTCATAATTATAATAACATATCAGTATGTTAGTGATAATGATGTTATTACTTCATAATGAAACAACTAAAGAAGAAGAAGTGGATGAAAAAATAAAATGAAAGAATCGGTAACGAACATTTCATCTTCTTTGAAGTGCTTCTTTGAGACCTCCTTTTAGGGCACTAAAATAGGTCTTTGAAGAATACCAGAACATCTAATATTATTCTAGGGAAGTGTAGAGGAGATATTTTCAGGTTTTTTCTGAGCATGAAGGTTCAAAGTGGTGTGAGGAAGAGGGGGAGGAGGTTCCCTTTTATAAGGGGGGAGAGGGGCACCTTTTGAATAACTAAAAATATTATTTTAATATAAAGTCAAATTCGGTTTTTAATAGCTCCAAATTGATATATTTCGAAGATAATGTGGGTAGCGGTCTAAATCCTCTCATCCAATATTATTTAGAAAAGTTTAGGTATCAATTTTAACCTTATCATTTAGATTTAACTTTAAGTTAGATAATTTAACTTTTACCGTGTCTTCTTTTTTTCTTACACTATATGGTTAATAAACTTACCATATCAAGAAAAACGAACACCAAGTTGTTTATTATTAATGTATATAACCTTATATAAGTCATTTGGCCGAACCTTATATTTTTAGAAATAAAATAACAATTAGTAATATAATATTTGTTTTAAAAACTATTTTATGTCAATTTTGACTCTATTTAGTAATTGATTTTTTTGAAAATCATAAATGAATTATTAGTTCAAAACAGGTTACTTATATCAATAATAACATGTCATATTAACCTATAAAATTAGTTTAATTCATAAAAATTCTCATATTACATTTATTTGGGTACTTATAACATTAATTATGTCAATATTTCATTAATAAGATAATTACTGCATCATCATTGTGTCAAAAATAAATTAAATTATTTAATGTCTAAAAATTAAAAATAAAATACAATTATGTAGGAAATCGTTTTATATTTCTAATGAATATTTATAGTAGAATTTATCTTATGTATATCCCCATATTAAAAATGATTTACTTATCAAACTTTGATTTTAACTATTTTAACCCTTCTTTAAATAAATTAATAATAAATTTCCTAATTTAATTCAAGTGGGCCTAAATGGTCATATTTTATTCCTAAGGTTTCTTTTTGTCGAATTACACTTGTAAAATAGAATTAGGACATGTGTTAGGGTAATAATAATATCATTTGTACCCTTAATTACCCTATTTACTTTTAATCGTGGTAAAAAAAGTAAAAAGATACTATTCACCAAAAAATTATTTTCATCTCATTGAACCAAATTTTACTTACTGACATCAACCATGTCTCTCGTATTTTCTAAATTCCACTCACAGAAGTGGTAAAATTAAGTTTTTTGAAAAATTCAGTTTTTTTAACTACCACTTAATAGTTTCACTATTCATCAAAAATTGAATGTTTTCCGAAAAATACCAAAATTTCACCCTAGGCTAATTTCGATATTCCGAATCCAAAAATGAAGTCCATTTTGAAAAATATAATTTATAAAATTTCAAAAAGTGGTTATTACTATTCATAACGGCTAGTTTAAATAATATTTTAATAACATATCATTGTTTAGTGAAACTCGGTATTGCGTACGACGCAAGATATCGAGGAAGGTCGCAGTTTCATGTAAAAAAAGTGAAGCCAGTATTAGTTAAAGATTCCTTTGATGATTTATATAACATAAAAACAAAATATTTCACATAAAAGTCTCGGGTGTTACATTCTACCCCCCTTAAAATGAATTTCGCCCTCAAAATTCGTTACTTTGTAACAAACAGATGAGGATACTTCTCCCTCATCATATCCTCAAGCTCTCATGTAGCTTCTTCTAATTGGTGGTTCCTCCATAAAACTTTCACCAATCGAGTGGACTTGCTTCATAGGACTTTTTCGCTACGATCCAGAATCTCTATCGGTTGTTCTTCATAAGAAAGATCTTGCTCCAGCGGTACAACATCTGAGCTAAGTACATTTGAAGGATCAGGTCTGTACTTTCTCAGAAGAGATATATGGAACACATCATGAACATGATAGAGATTCGGTGGAAGCGCCAATCGGTAAGCTACCTTCCCAACACGATCCAGTATTTTGAAAGAACCGATATATCTAGGGCTCAACTTCCCCTTCTTTCCAAATCTCATGACTCTCTTCCAGGGAGATATTCGTAAGAACACTTTATCACCGACTTCAAACTCTAGGTCTTTTTTTCAGTTATCGGCATAACTTTTCTGTCAACTCTGAGCTGCTCTTATGTGTTGTTGAATAGATCTGACCTTTTCTGCCATTTCATCAACAAGATCAGGTCCTAATAGCTTTCTTTCCCCAACTTCATCTCAGCAAGTTGTAGTCCTACATTTCTTTCCATAGATAGCTTCATAAGGAGCCATCTGAATACTGGAGTGAATATTATTTTTATAAGAAAATTCCACCAAAGGTAGGTGTTGATCCCAACCACCTTAGAAATCCATAGAGAAAGATCTCAACATATCTTCTAGAGTTTGAATTGTTCTCTCAGACTGACCGTCTGTCTGAGGATGATAAGAAGTGTTGAAACTCAACTCTGTATCTAGAGTATGATGAATACATCACCAAAACTTTGAGGTAAACCTCGGATCCCGATCAGATATAATAGAAAGTGGTACTCCATGCAATCTTACCACTTCCTTCACATATATCCGGGCAAGCTGATCTAGAGGGAAATCCACTCTAATAGCAATGAAGTGTGCAGACTTGGTAAGACGATCAACTATGACCCAGTTAGCATTATTGCCTTTGGATTTTTTAGGAAGTCCTGTGTAATGACCCGAAATTTTGAATAAATCTTGTTTCCTAATTTCATGTGTTATTTTTTTATACTCAAAAAAATGTTTTATTTGATAAACATGATTATAAGTAAAATGAGACCATTGGTTTTTGAGTGTTATATGACCATCGGTCAATATGACCACCGTGAACAAAATGTTTTGATTATTGTCTCTAAATTTAAGTAATCTTGGTTAATTATTATAGAAAGAAGATTTGATGGCCTCACCTAGTAGCCTTGGGCCGATCGAAGCCCATCTAACAGAGATTGGGAAGGAGGTAGCACCATTGGGCTTTGCTCTGGACCAAATCCAAGCCGAACTTCATCATGTGAAGCTAGAACGGAATCGCCTTCGCGAGAAGTTCAAACTGATAGAAATTACTACTCGAGAAATGTTGACTGAGCCGCCCCAAAATTCTATCACCCTAGCACACCTTACTCATAGGTCCTATGCTGGTATTATAAGGGGTTATGTAACGAGACCGTAATTGCCTTGTGTAATCCTTTTTTTAAATAAAAATTTGGATTTCTTCTTATGATGATGTTTATGAATTTTCAAATGACCGGATAAATATTGTATGCATATTTTTGATGAATTTTAGAAAAAGGATATTTTAAAAATGGTTGTGTAAACCTTAAATAATTAAAAATGTGTAATGATTTTCGAAAAATGGTCTTCTACAATTATGTTCAGTACGAAATTTAGAGTCTAATAAGATCAACTTGATTTTTGATGAATAGTAAATTATGAATAGTGATTTTATGATTAGGATTAGTAATATGACCAAATGGATTAGTAATCTCACTTAAAGAAAGTTTTAAAATAATCTAGGCACCTTGATTTAGTAATGTGATTCAATAAAATAGTTAAATAACGGTTTCATTAATTATTATTCAAGTATTAGTTTTTTCGGGTGAATAGTGTTTTTTAATTAAAAATTTAATTAAAAATAATTAGAAAATTATTTTTATAAAAATTACTTTATTTTTGAACTCAGAGCATCGATATTATGTTATGGTAATTTTTGGGGTTTTTTCTGAAAAAATGAATTTTCGATGAATAGTGTTTTTATTTAAAAATTAAATTAAAAATATTTAGAAAATTATTTTTATAAAATGGAGTTCATAATTGTAATCAGAGCGTTGATATTTGGTTAAGGTGAAATTTTGGGATTATTCTGAGAAAGTTGAATTTTTGATGAATAGTGAAAATACAGTTTTTAAGTTACGGGTGTTTAATGACATCATTAAATGATGTATTAAGTTTGTAATCAATATGTTCGAATTATGAATAGTGAGATAAGGTATGAGGTGTCCCAAGTGGCCAATACCAAGGGCAAGCCCATGGTTTTGCCAAAACCACTAATGAGGTGTCCCTTTGCCATTAATGCCTTGTCCCCTCACTTTTCCTATAAATACCAAGCCATCCTCTCATCCATTCGACTCCACACTCTTCCCCAACGAAGTTCTGGTCTCATTACCTCCCAAGGAGTCCTCCCAAGGTGCCCCCAAGCCCTCAAGGTCCCAACCTTTGAGGTTTAAGAGTTACATTTTAAGGTAAGGGATCCGACCCCTCTCTTTCTTTTCAAGTGATCTCTTTTATGTCATTCCTTTTATGCTCCATGTTCTTATTTTGGAGGATGTTCTTTTATACTCCTCTTAATGCCCTCTTTATGTTAATATTATGAAAGACCCCCTCTTACTCTCATCATTTCGTTTTAAGAAAGTTTAAGTGGCGCCGTTAGGCTGCCGAATTTTCAAGGGATTCATTCACCTCTCTCTTTTTCAAAGTTCTACTTTCATGTCAAGTCTTTCAAGTTCATTTTTATTAAGTTGGGGTATGATCTCTATATTTATCATACTGTTCTTTTATGATCACATTATGAGATACCCCATTTGATCTCTTCAATTCAGTATTTTGATGTCTTAAGTGGCGCCGTTAGGCTGCCGAATTTTTAAGTGGTTCTTCACCCTTCTCGTTTTGAAGTTCTACTTTCATGTCAATTCTTTCAAGTTCCTTTATATTATGTTGGGGTATGATATCTATATCTATCATACTGGACTCTTATTTTCATATGATGAGAGACCCTATTTGACCTTGTCAAGTCAATTTTTTTGAAGTTTAAGTGATGTCGTTAGGCTGCCGAATTTTCACAAGAGAAATCTTGTTTTGTTTTCTTCCTTTCATGTTCTTCATTTCATATGGTATATTTTCAAATTTCATTACCATGTTCATAAATCCCTTATATTTTGTCCCTCTACTGTATGATGGGTCATTTATGAATGTTTGACCCATGTCCCCTCTTTTCTCAATGTTTTCTAAAACCTTGTAACATAGCCGTTATGCTGCAGAATTTTCCCCTCAAAATGCCTCTCCCTTTTCTCAAAAATTATTTTATGTTATAAAGTGAATACTCAAAGCTCTTATTTCTACAAGGGTATTCACATATATATATCAAAATGTTCCATTTTAAATTTTGGGATTTACATACATGAGACCCGCTTCCCTTTCCGTGGGTTTAAAGTGCCGTAAAGATCATGTCATTAAAGCAGTTTTTAAAATGTTATGATTATGAAATGAAACCCATTTATTTTATGCTATATGGGTTATTTATGAAATGTTTGATGATGATATATGTGGCTCACATGATAATAAATGCAAATTTAAGGGTGCGCCCTGATAGCGCTCCAATGCATTGGGTAAAGACTTAATCTCTAGAGATGACCATTTTAACGACGCCTTGGTGAATAACCTTGGTAATTTTTAACGACACCTTGGGGATGGACCTTGGTGAAACGAAACGATTGCCAATATTAAATGTTGCAGCCACATCTTCAAGTTATGAAAAAGTTTTATTTTTATTATGATATGCCTCATGATTTCATTTTCATGCCTTAAAGTTATTTTCATGACTTTATTGATGTATCCCAAGTTCATATGTAAAATGTTTCACTTGCTTCCCTTGCTGGGCCTTCTGCTCACCCTTTCTTTTGATTTATGTCCCCAGGTTATGAGATTCAGTAATGAGCCTAGGGTGAACATGAGGAGAAGCCTTTCAAGTGTTTAAGAATAATTCTTTATATTGTTTTCATGTTTTAAGTTCCTGGTTTCCAAGACACTAAACCTTAAAGATCCTCGGTTTTGTAAAATGTAATTAAAGTTTATGTGATAAAAAGGTGGGATTCTATAGTTGGTATCAAAGGATGGTTTAGTTATTTGTGGAAATTAGGATATGAAAACTCTAGGAGGAACCCTATAGAAAAGTTTAATATAGGAAATCTTCCTGGTATTTTGGTGAGTATTGAGTAAGGGGTTGCCAAGAAAATACATCCCTGTCTGGATAGAGCAGGTAGAGGTGGCTCTGGCACAGATGTACATAGGGGTAAAACCCGAAAACACCGCTTTGAGCTAGACTCGAACGGGAACTGGTACACGACAACGGGCCTTGCTGCACTCTTGGTTACGACACTCCCGGGGGATATGCTTTGGTAAATTCATAAGCTTGGTATGAACCATTATTAAAGGAACAAAGATAAAATAAAATAAAGATTCACATAAGAATATATGATCATGGATAACCTAGATGGGAACCTAGGGGATCACAAGTTAGGGTATACTTTTCTTCTACAAGTTATCCTTATATGCTTTAAGTTCCTTTTCATGATTATTGGTTAAGTATTTAAGCCTCTAATTATACTTTATCTTCTTAGTTAATGGTGGGAAATGGAATAACGTGTCCCAACAACCAATGTGATAGGAAATGCGACAATTTCCGTATTAATATGTCAGAGATGATTAGGGGATTAAAGGATGATTATTATTTTGGAAGGCGTTCACTATTTTGGGGACCCTATATGATCGAGGTAAATAGATTACTATAGTATTTTCATTGAGGAGTAAGGTTGACTTATATTTTGAAGAATTGATGAATTTAAGGTGGACTTATAGTAATTTAGGTTACTTTTGGGAATGATTAACCTATCTTGGGTAAAATATGTTTAGGTTAGCTACTTTTGTTATATGATGTTAGGAGTGGTTGATGTTGTCTGGAGATGAACAATGAAGTTGTTTTGGAAGACTATGTTATCAAATCCTTCTTGTATTTGGGTTTCAATCTTAGTTTTGTTTATTTTGAGGAATTTTAAGGACCGTTATTTATGGAGTGGTCTATGATGAATGTTGGGTAGTACCATGGAACTTTGAAGATTTAAAAGTAGGTTCTTTTTCTATGGGATTCTTTCTTTTTGAAGAGTTATTTTACCTTAACCTTTCTTTTTTTGGGATAATGTTTAAAGATAGAAGAAATAGATAGTTAATCTTTTGTAGATTATGTGATTCTATAGAAGATGATTCTTGTGCTTTTATGAGACCAAGTGTTTTTGAATTCTCATCGTTTGGCGAAAAGATAAGTGTTGGTAGGGACTTGTTAAAGGATCAAACTCTACTTGAAGGTAGGTATATTTTCTTATGTTTTTGTTCTATGTAGTAAATGAAATCCTCAAAATTATGAAAAGAAAAGTAAAACAAAAATGTTGTTGGTTTACGTTTCCTACTAGGTAATCAAAGACCGTTTACACACATCATATGTTTGGGATTTTCTCATGGTTAACTTTCTCCTAATCATGTTCTCTATCACTCTCTCTCAGAACTGACCCTTTGTTTTTTCCTCCATGTCCATGTTTTCCTACATGGAACCCGAGTGTGGGTTAGCTCGGGTGGCCTTTGTACTTCCTTTTCTTTCTTTTAAAGTAATGGTGTTACTGACTCTTTTTCCGATGTGGGACTTTCAATGAAATTTCAAAACCCAATTTAAAAAAATTGCGAGGACGCAATTTCTTAAGGGGGGAAGATTGTAACGACCCGAAATTTTGAATAAATCTTGTTTCCTAATTTCATGTGTTATTTTTTTATACTCAAAAAAAAATGTTTTATTTGATAAACATGATTATAAATAAAATGAGACCATTGGTTTTTGAGTGTTATATGACCATCGGTCAATATGACCACCGTGAACAAAATGTTTTGATTATTGTCTCTAAATTTAAGTAATCTTGGTTAATTATTATAGAAAGAAGATTTGATGGCCTCACCTAGTAGCCTTGGGCCGATCGAAGCCCATCTAACAGAGATTGGGAAGGAGGTAGCACCATTGGGCTTTGCTCTGGACCAAATCCAAGCCGAACTTCATCATGTGAAGCTAGAACGGAATCGCCTTCGCGAGAAGTTCAAACTGATAGAAATTACTACTCAGGCAATGTTGACTGAGCCGCCCCAAAATTCTATCACCCTAGCACACCTTACTCTTAGGTCCTATGCTGGTATTATAAGGGGTTATGTAACGAGACCGTAATTGCCTTGTGTAATCCTTTTTTTAAATAAAAATTTTGATTTCTTCTTATGATGATGTTTATGAATTTTCAAATGACAGGATAAATATTGTATGCATATTTTTGATGAATTTTAGAAAAAGGATATTTTAAAAATGGTTGTGTAAACCTTAAATAATTAAAAATGTGTAATGATTTTCGAAAAATGGTCTTCTACAATTATGTTCAGTACGAAATTTAGAGTCTAATAAGATCAACATGATTTTTGATGAATAGTAAATTATGAATAGTGATTTTATGATTAGGATTAGTAATATGACCAAATGGATTAGTAATCTCACTTAAAGAAAGTTTTAATATAATCTAGGCACCTTGATTAAGTAATGTGATTCAATAAAATAGTTAAATAACGGTTTCATTAATTATTATTCAAGTATTAGTTTTTTCGGGTGAATAGTGTTTTTTAATTAAAAATTTAATTAAAAATAATTAGAAAATTATTTTTATAAAAATTACTTTATTTTTGAACTCAGAGCATCGATATTATGTTATGGTAATTTTTGGGGTTTTTTCTGAAAAAATGAATTTTCGATGAATAGTGTTTTTATTTAAAAATTAAATTAAAAATATTTAGAAAATTATTTTTATAAAATGGAGTTCATAATTGTAATCAGAGCATTGATATTTGGTTAAGGTGAAATTTTGGGATTATTCTGAGAAAGATGAATTTTTGATGAATAGTGAAAATACAGTTTTTAAGTTACGGGTGTTTAATGACATCATTAAATGATGTATTAAGTTTGTAATCAAAATTTTCGAATTATGAATAGTGAGATAAGGTATGAGGTGTCCCAAGTGGCCAATACCATGGGAAAATACCATGGGCAAGCCCATGGTTTTGCCAAAACCACTAATGAGGTGTCCCTTTGCCATTAATGCCTTGTCCCCTCACTTTCCCTATAAATACCAAGCCATCCTCTCATCCATTCGACTCCCCACTCTTCCCCAACGAAGTTCTGGTCTCATTACCTCCCAAGGAGTCCTCCCAAGGTGCCCCCAAGCCCTCAAGGTCCCATCCTTTGAGGTTTAAGAGTTACATTATAAGGTAAGGGATCCGACCCCTCTCTTTCTTTTCAAGTGATCTCTTTTATGTCATTCCTTTTATTCTCCATGTTCTTATTTTGGAGGATGTTATTTTATACTCCTCTTAATGCCCTTTTTATGTTCATATGATGAAAGACCCCCTCTTACTCTCATCATTTCGTTTTAAGAAAGTTTAAGTGGCGCCGTTAGGCTGCCGAATTTTCAAGGGATTCATTCACCTCTCTCTTTTTCAAAGTTCTACTTTCATGTCAAGTCTTTCAAGTTCATTTTTATTATGTTGTGGTATGATCTCTATATTTATCATACTGGTATTTTATGATCACATGATGAGAGACCCCATTTTATCTCTTCAATTCAGTATTTTGATGTCTTAAGTGGCGCCGTTAGGCTGCCGAATTTTTAAGTGGTTCTTCACCCTTCTCGTTTTGAAGTTCTACTTTCATGTCAATTATTTCAAGTTCCTTTCTATTATGTTGGGGTATGATATCTATATCTATCATACTGGACTCTTATGTTAATATGATGAGAGACCCTATTTGACCTTGTCAATTCAATTTTTTTCAAGTTTAAGTGGCGCCGTTAGGCTGCCGAATTTTCAAGGGATTCATTCACCTCTCTCTTTTTCAAAGTTCTACTTTCATGTCAAGTCATTCAAGTTCATTTTTATTATGTTGGGGTATGATCTCTATATTTATCATACTGGTCTTTTATGATCACATGATGAGAGACCCCATTTGATCTCTTCAATTCAGTATTTTGATGTCTTAAGTGGCGCCGTTAGGCTACCGAATTTTTAAGTGGTTCTTCACCCTTCTCGTTTTGAAGTTCTACTTTCATGTCAATTCTTTCAAGTTCCTTTATATTATGTTGGGGTATGATCTCTATATCTATCATACTGGACTCTTATGTTCATATGATGAGAGACCCTATTTGACCTTGTCAAGTCAATTTTTTTGAAGTTTAAGTGATGCCGTTAGGCTGCCGAATTTTCACAAGAGAAATCTTGTTTTGTTTTCTTCCTTTCATGTTCTTCATTTCATATGGTATATTTTCAAATTTCATTACCATGTTCATAAATCCCTTATATTTTGTCCCTCTACTGTATGATGGGTCATTTATGAATGTTTGACCCATGTCCCCTCTTTTCTCAATGTTTTCTAAAACCTTGTAACATAGCCGTTATGCTGCAGAATTTTCCCCTCAAAATGCCTCTCTCTTTTCTCAAAAATTATTTTATGTTATAAAGTAAATACTCAAAGCTCTTATTTCTACAAGGGTATTCACATATATATATCAAAATGTTCCATTTTAAATTCTGGGATTTACATACATGAGACCCGCTTCCCTTTCTGTGGGTTTAAAGTGCCGTAAAGATCATGTCATTAAAGCAGTTTTTAAAATGTTATGATTATGAAATGAAACCCATTTATTTTATTCTATATGGGTTATTTATGAAATGTTTGATGATGATATATGTGGCTCACATGATAATAAAGGCAAATTTAAGGGTGCGCCCTGATAGCGCTCCAATGCATTGGGTAAAGACTTAATCTCTAGAGATGACCATTTTAACGACGCCTTGGTGAATAACCTTGGTAATTTTTAACGACACCTTGGGGATGGACCTTGGTGAAACGAAACGATTTCCAATATTAAATGTTGCAGCCACATCTTCAAGTTATGAAAAAGTTTTATTTTTATTATGATATGCCTCATGATTTCATTTTCATGCCTTAAAGTTCTTTTCATGACTTTATTGATGTATCCCATGTTCATATGTAAAATGTTTCACTTGCTTCCCTTGCTGGGCCTTCTGCTCACCCTTTCTTTTGATTTATGTCCCCAGGTTATGAGATTCAGTAATGAGCCTAGGGTGAA
Organism: Viscum album; assembly: GCA_963277665.1. Classification (NCBI taxonomy): domain Eukaryota; kingdom Viridiplantae; phylum Streptophyta; class Magnoliopsida; order Santalales; family Viscaceae; genus Viscum; species Viscum album. The sequence goes on along the minus strand of OY728151.1, from coordinate 1,583,889,519 downwards.
CATGAGGAGAAGCCTTTCAAATGTTTAAGAAGAATTCTTTATATTGTTTTCATGTTTTAAGTTCCTGGTTTCCAAGACACTAAACCTTAAAGATCCTCGGTTTTGTAAAATGTAATTAAAGTTTATGTGATAAAAAGGTGAGATGCTATATCCTGTGACAAAGTCCATAGTGATGTTATCATATTTCCATTCAGGTATGGGTAATGGTTGTAACATCCCCTTAGACTTCAGTCTCTCATCTTTAACTTGCTGACAAACCAAGCATCGAGAGACATATTCAGCAACATCTCTTTTCATGACATCCCACCATAAGTACTCTTTCAGGTCCATATTCATCTTCGTGATTCCAGGATGAATAGAGAATGATGAACTATGAGCCTCAGCCAGCAGCTCCTTCTTTAATTCCGGGATGGGAGGAACACAAACCCGATTCCTGAACTTTATTATCTCATCAAAATCAAGGTTGAATTCAGGAACATTTCTCACCTTTTTTGTATATCGACATCTTCTTTCTATGCCTCTTTAATCTTCACATGTGTAGATGGTTGAACATTCATTTGATAAAGGTAAGATTTTTCCCCTTCCATTATAATTCCAAGATCCATCCTTTGTAAATCCATAAATATTGGATCTTTTGTGATCCTCATCATAGATACACTCGCATGGTCTTTTCGACTTAATGCATATGCCACCTTGTTTGCTTTCCCAGGGTGGTAATGGATTGAGCAGTAATAATCCTTAATCAGCTCCAACCATCTTCTTTGACGCATACTCAGCTCCTTTTGTGTCAAAATATACTTTAAACTTTTATGATCAGTATAAATGTCACACCTTTCTCCATAAAGATAATGCCTCCAAATATTTAATGCAATGATTACCGCAGCTAACTCCAAATCATGTGTTAGGTAATTTTGCTCATGGATTTTCAACTGTCGTGAGGCATAAGCTATAACCATATCATTTTGCATAAGAACACACCCCAATCCATTCTTGGATGCATCACTATAGATCACAAACCTTTCTCCACTACAAGGCAGTGTGAGCACAGGTGCACTGGATAACCTTCTTTTCAACTCCTTGAAATTCTCTTCACATTCCTCCGTCCATACAAACATAACTCCTTTCCGAGTCAACATGGTGAGTGGATTAGATAATCGTGAAAAATCTTTCACAAAAATTCGATAATATCCAGCCAAACCAAGAAAACTTCGGATCTCAGTTATTGTTGTTTGTCTCGACCATCTTTTGATAACCTCTGTTTTTGCTAGTTCCACAGATATCCCCTCTTTTGAGATTATGTGACCCAAAAATGAAACTTTTTGAAGCCAAAATTCACACATGGTAAATTTGGCATAAAGATTCTCCTTTCTCAGGGTCTTCAATATAATTCTCAAGTGATCTTCATGTTCTTCCTTGCTTTTTGAATAGACAAGAATATCATCTATAAAGACTACCACAAATTGATCAAGATAGTCTCTAAAGACTCTATTCATCATATCCATGAAGATAGCAGTGGAATTAGTAAGACCAAATGGCATCACTATAAATTCATAGTGTCCATACCTTGTACGGAAAGTCGTCTTTGGTATATCCTCCCTTTTGACCCTTAATTGATGATACCCTAAACGAAGATCAATATTGGAAAAGTATTGAGCTCAGCGTAGTTGGTAAAATAATTCATCAATGCATGGGACATGATAATTGTTCATGATAGTGATCTTGTTAAGTTCTCGATAAACAATGCGGAGTCTCATTGATCCATCTTTCTTCTTAACAAATAGAATAGGTGCTCCCCAAGGTGACACACTAGGGTGTATGAATACCTTATCAAGATTCTCTTGGAGTTTCTTCTTCAATTCCTGCAACTCAATTGGGGCCATTCTATAAGGTGTATTTGAAATAGGCAAAGCACCCGGTACGAGTTCTATTGAAAACTCAACTTCACGATTTGGTGGAAGACCCAGTAATTATTCTGAAAAGACATCATCAACCTCACGTACAATGGGAATATTCTTAATCGTGAGTTTATCACCAACCATTTGAGATAAATAACCTCATTTAGTGGAATCAAGACCCATAAGGAAGAAGGAATTTCCATTGGAAGGTTATGTTCATCCTTGCATTGATAGACGATCATAGATTGATCTGGTATATGAAATGTGACTTCCCTTCTTTGGAAATTGATATGAGCTCCATATAATGAAATCCAATCCATGCCATGAATCACATCAAATTCCACTATAGGAAGGATCACAAGATTTGCAGGAAGCACATTCCCACAAACTTCGATCGGAGAAGAATTATAAACTTTTGATGCGACTGTTGTGCCATTAGGTGTTTTCAGAGCTAACTCAAAATCTAATTGTTGAGGTAATACGGTGATACCCTTAGAAAAGTATTTAGAAATAAAAGAGTGGGTGGATCCAGAATCAAATAAAACATTTGCTACTTTAGAGTGGATGGTAAGTGTACCTTTCACCACATCGTTATCGTACTCCACATCACTGATAGAAATTGCATGTGAATTTCCTTTTTCTTTAGCCTTAATAGTTTGTTGACGTCGACCATCATCATCAACCCTTGGATTAGGGAATTTATTGGCATAATGTCACATCTCCTTGAACATGAAACATTGATGTGTAGTAGGTTCATTCTGTGTATCCCTTCCTTTGTTTGCATCATTGGACATCTTCTTCCCATCATCGCGGCATTCAAATGCCTGATAACCTTCCTTTACACATTTGAAACATTTACTTGTTCCTTTAAGACAACTACCTCCATGTTTCTTTCCACACTTTGAGAATAAGGGAAAGCTCATCTTCTTTTCAGTGTGCTCTTTAGATTTTCCTTTGAATTCCATTTACCTCTTCTTATCAAACCCATATGACTGATGGGTCACTCCAATCTCCATAACAACTTTGAGAGAACATCGAACGATTTCCTCGTAGCTATTGAAGTCCCTTATGGCTATGGCCCTTCGAAGACTTGGTTTTAAGCCACTAAAGAATCGATCGATCTTACTCTCAGGTTGGATAATAATACCAGAAGAATACCTTTCAAGTTTGAAAAATTTGCTTCATAAGTACCAACAGATTCATCATCCTTTTGCTTCAGTTCAAGAAACTCATTCTCTATCTTTGTTCGTAGAATACGAGGGAAGTACTTATTGAAAAATAAGTTATTGAACTCGTCCCATTCCATGGACTCAATTTCATTCCTTTTCCTCGTATTCTTAATAAGATTCCACCATTGATCAGCATCACCTTCCAAACGATACACTGTTAAGATGACTTTATCATGTTCAGAACATTGAAGAACTAAAACTATCTTTTCAGTAGTACTAATCCATTGTTCAGCAACTAATGGATCAGTAGACCCGCTGAATGAAGGTGGACGTTGTCTCATGAAGGATTCAATAGAATGTTTCTCCTTCCTTTTCTCGTTTGGATGTCCTGCATGATTCATATCTTGAGAAAGTTGTGTGAGCATGGATACAAGAATTTTTATTCCATCTCCCATAACGTTTGGTTGCTCAGGGGGACAGTTATTGCATTGCCCGTTGCATTTCGCATTAACATGGTTCCTTCGGGTTCCATCCATTGACTAAAACCAAGAAGATTAGTGTCAGAAACACTAATTATAAAAGGAAAACCACATAATGAAGAATAAAATTTCACACTTAAGGTCTTATCCTAGGTTATTCATGGCCATTTCTAAAACACTAAGATTGTGTTCTATGCTTAGACTTATCCTTAGGGTTCTTACTAAGGCTTTCACATCATAGTTTACAAAGGTTGACTATACATTTCCTCTGATACCAACTATAACGACCCATACATTACATACATTGTTAATACTTAAAAATTTAAGCATACTTATTACAACATATAAAAAAACCAAAAAAGGACCGAATAGGTATAGTGTCTTTAGAAACTAGGAAACATAAACAACTGGTTCATAAAGTGTCTACAATGTCTCCCATTTATTTTATCATATCTATAGTCCCTTTTGGCATATCATACATAATAACCTTATTCCTGACCTGGGGAAAGAAAACATACAAAAGGGTGAGCTCAAATTCTCAGTAAGGTTAAACAAAAGAAATATCAATCACAACACATTCATAAGAACATAACTTTTGGAAATCTTAACCTACAAAAGAGAGCATAATTTTATAACATGGGATAAATCATAGTAGTGAAATCGAATCCCAATAAGCATAACATAAAACATGAAACTTTGTGGCATACACACATAATCATAGAGAATCATTTATTATTAGTCAAGACTCATTGCCAAGACTATCTTAGTGGACAAAGTCCATTTCTGAACCGAGTTCATCCTCGTTTCAGTCCTGTTTCAATGAACCAGTATAACCTACCGTTCCATCCATGTCTATCTCATGAGATATAAAATCATTATCTAATGCATTGGAGGGAGCTATAGGTCCCACCCATCTCATAATTATACCATTCTTATGCGTTCCACAAAATCAGAAACCATACATCATAACATAACCCATGTAATAAAAATGGGAATCTTAAACGTCGTGACATCATAAAAAAATTCATATAAGTTAAAGGAATTCATAAAAATATAATTCCATAACAACATAATCAAATCAATGTAATAATAGGGATATGAACATAACCCTTTATTATCTTACATGAAAAATAATTTTGATAAAACACTTGAACTCCATTCTTGAGGAAAATATCCATTCCACATCAAAAACACATTTCCGTTCTTAATATGTCATACAATTCTAAATGAAAAGACGTTGATTAAAACTAAACTTGAAAAATGGTAAAGTAAGGTTCTTGGAAATATTTTTAAAAAAATCTATTCATGCCGTATAAGTTAAAAAAAATTCTCATACTTTTTTCGGAAAAGTCAAAAAGTACCTCGTACGAAAAACGAAAAAAGATTCCTTTCATAAATTTTACTAAAAACTCACCAAAGGGTAAATTTGGATTTTAACAATTTTATGTGGATGGAAACAATATTCTATATTGAGGAAACATGGATGTGGATGATAAAATAAACCCCAGTAAATACCAAAGTATAAAAAATCTCCGTTAAAATGAGATTGTGATATTTTCCCTTACATTAGGTCTGATTTGCTTCGTAAGTGTCTGAACCTCCTGTATAATGATTTAAATAATGTTATTTACTTATTCCAGAATCATAATAATTTTTATGATATAATATATGGTCATCTTCGTAGCATCTTATTAGTAATATTTCATTACTACATGTTATTCAGGTGTTTATTACTTTTTGTTATTATGTGTGTTTTGTCGAATAAATTCTTATTCTTCTCTTTAGGTTATAGATACCTCATTTTCATAATGGTATTAGTGTAATATATATCATATTCATTCATTCAATTCATTTATATAATCATTATGAAATGAAGATCATGTAGAACGAGTCGCATCACATCGTGGAGACGGTATTCCGTACGAACACATGAGAGATGATATCGTTCCTATGATCGTGGAATTGTATTGGAGGGTATGTATACTATTTCAGAATCAATATCACTTTATAATAGTAATATATAGTAATTATTTACACCATTATACCCATCCAAGTAAGGTGGCGGTGTAAAATAGATTACACCACACCGTGGAGACGGTATTCAGTACGTACGCACGCGCGGTGATTTCTTTTTCCGTAGGATGGATAGATGGTGAAATAGGTTTGTTTCATACATATAATAACATATCATTATATGAGTGATACTGATGTTATTACTTCATAATGAAACAACTAAAGAATAAGAAGTGGAAGAAGAAATAAAGATGAAAGAATCGGTAACAGACATTACCTCTTCTTTGAAGTGCTTCTTTGAGACCTCCTTTTAGGGCACTAATGATGGTCTTTGAAGAAGACCAGAACCCCTAGGATGTTTCTATGGAAGTTTATATGATAAATTGGTAGGGTTTGGCCGAGCTGGAAGGCTCAATGTGGTGTGAGGAAGAGGGGGAGGAGTTGCCTTTTTATAAGGGAGGAGATGGGCACCTTTGGAATAACGAAAAATATTATTTTATTATTAAGTCAAATTCGGTTATTAATAGCTCTAAATTGATATATTTAGAAGCTAAGGTTGGTAGGGGTAGAAATACTCTCATCCAATAGAATTTATACAAGTTTAGGTATCAATTTAAACTTTATCATTTAGATTTAACTTTAAGTTAGATAATTTAACTTTTACCGTGTCTTCTTGTTTTCTTACACTATATGGTTAATAAACTTACCATATCAAGAAAAACGAACCCCAAGTTGTTTATTATTAATATATATAACCTTATCTAAGTCATTTTACCGAACCGTAGATTTTTATGAATAAAATAGAAATTATTAATATAATATTTGTTTTAAAAACTATTTTATGTCAATTTTGACACTATTTAGTAATTGATTTTTGTTAAAATTATAACAGAATTATTAGTTCGAAAAAAGTTACATAAATCACTAATAACATGTCATATTAACCTATAAAATTATTTTAATTCATAAAAAGTCTCAAATTACATTTATTTGGGTATTTATAACATCAATTATGTCAATATTTCATTAATAAGATAATTACTTCATCATCATTGTGTCATAAATAAATTAAATTATTTAATGTCTAAAAATTACAAATAAAATATCATTATGTAGGAAATCGTTTTATCTTTCTAATTAATATTTATAGTCGAATTTATCTTATGTATATCCTCATATTAAAAATGATTTACTTATCAAACTTTGATTTTTTCCTATTTTAACCCTTTTTTAAAGAAATTAATAATAAATGTCCTAATTTAATCCAAGTGGGCCTAAATGGTCATATTTTATTCCTATGGTTGTTTTTGGTCGAACTACACTTGTCCAATAGAATTAGGACATGTGTTAGGGTAATAATAATATCATTTTTACCCTCAATTAGCCTATTTACTTTTAACCGTGGCAAAAAAGTAAAAAGTTACTATTCACTAAAAAATTACTTTCATCTCATTGAACCACATTTTACTTACTGACATCAACCGTGTCTCATGGATTTTCGAAATTCCATTCACTGAAGTGGTAAAATTTTGTTTTATGAAAAATTCAGTTTTTTTAACTACCACTTAGTGGTTTCACTATTCATCAAAAATTGAAAGTTTTCAGAAAAATACCAAAATTTCACCCTAGGCTAATTTTGATAATCCAAATCCAAAAATGATGTCCATTTTGAAAAATAAAATTTATAAAATTTCAAAAAGTGGTCATTACTATTCACAACGGCTTGTTTTAATAATATTTTAATAGCATATCATTGTTTAGTGAAACTCAGTATTGCGTACGACGCAAGCTATCGAGGAAGGCCGTGGTTGCGTGTAAATAAAGCCAAGCCATTGTTAGTGAAAGATTCCTTTGATGATTTATATAACATAAAAACAAAATATTTCACTTAAAAGTCTCGGGTGTTACAACGATCATCTCAGCCGTCCAGAATGTTTCTCCCAACGGTCAGATCGTTCGATCAATTTCTAAAGATCCGTCTGATATTATCTGCACATCGTCTTCGTCCCTGAGTCAACCCCAAAACACCTTCACACCGAGATCTCCCAGCCACGATGTTGGATTTATCAAGCCATGCTTCTGAGCTTTATTTGATCATTGTGTCCATTAAATTACGATCGAAATATCAGGAAACTCAGTTGTCATGATAAAATGAACAACAAACGGAACCAATGCACTATATAACGCAGTCGCGAAATAGAGCGGTGGAAATGGTTAAGCTATTTTAACTCAAATTATATCCTAAAGTACAAGTAAACAAAGATTACATTTCACGGTAGGTGGAAACAAATATTACATTACAGGGTACGAGGAAACGAGGATTACATTACACATTAAGAGGAAACAAAGATTACATTACGAGGTAGGAGGAAAAAATATTACATTAAAGGGTTGGAGGAAACAAATTGAATGGATCATAATATAATAACTAAATCCTTAATCTGCAACACGAGGCACCTCTAACTATTGCAAATTGTGCACCTACTATCAAATACGTGGGAACCTACTGCGAAGCAGGCCCCAAAAATATATTAGTGTTGGGCGCCAGCTTCACCGCAGGCTCCCACATATTGGATAGAAGGTGCACAATTTGTAAGAGTTGGAGGTGCCTCGTATTGCCGATTAAGGATTTAGTTATTATATTATGACCTGTTCTACTTTTTTCCTCCAACCCTATAATGTAATCTTTGCTTCCTCCTATCTCGTAATGTAATCATTGTTTCCTCATACCATGTAATGTAATCATCGTTTCCTCTTACCTCATAATGTAATCATTGATTCCTCCTACTTTGTAATGTAATCATTGTTTACTTGTACTCAGTGATGTAATCTGCCTTAATATAGAGTAACCATTTCCACCGCTCTGTTTCTTGATTATGTTATATGCTGCATTGCTTCTGTTTGGTGTTTGGTTTATCCTGAAAACTAAGTTGCTTGCGATTTTGATCATAATTTAATGGATAGAATGATCAAATAAAGCTCAGAAACATGGTTGGAGAAAACCAACGTCGTGGGATGGAGATCTCCGTGAGCAGGTGTTTTGGGGTTGACTCGGGGAAGAAGATGACATGCAAATAATATCAGACAGCTCATTAGAAATTGATCGAACGATCGGATGGTTGGGAGAAACATTTCAGACAGCTGAGACGATCACATTGCCCAGATTATAATCCCACATTGTGCACCTGCATATTTATATCAATGCTGGAATCAGTATTCCAACAATCAAGGTAGTCAATATCAAGTGTCCTCTCAGACTCGTTTGAGACCAGTGAACTCGACTCATAGACTCGAATCATAGACACGTTAGAGTCTACTTAATCCTAATCCAAAACCACCGTACAAGATTAAACCACATTATGGTGATTTTGAAAAATTTCAAGATTGATGCACCAATTTGTCAAAAGTTGAAGAAGATATTTCCTCACATGTGCACCAACATCGGGATCAAATAAATAGTCAAAGAAATCAATTAATTCTCAAAGCGCAATGGTGGGGATCCCACTAAGGAATAAAATTAAAATAATTAAAAAAGTCAACACAAGAGTTATAAGTATTTAACACATGCACCATAAATATCACTTGGGCAACAATATATAAAGTTAATATATAACAAAAAAACTAATATTTAACTGATGCACTAATATTATCAATAATGGTTACCAATAGTAACATGGGCATGGCCATTTAAGTATTTAATGGTACTAAATAATTAGAATAGCAATATTTTTTCACAGGTGGTTAGCAATAGTAACTTGGTCATAGCTATTTTAGTATTTAAGAAATGCACCAATATTATCACCAGTGAACTCAAAGGATGATTCTTGGGACCCCACAAGTCGTTCTCCCCTTCTACTACTGCAACTGCTTTTACTGAATCTAGCATATGCAGTCAGTGAAAAGATTGATATTCTGGACTTGATAAGTTAATTTTTTTTCTGAATCATTTCATCACAGAACCATGGAAAAGGGTGAGATTCTAGACTTATTTACCATGTCATAGAATTTGAATTACCCAATTCCAGGAAATCTCCATGTTCAGTTATTTTTGGGATGTGATAGATATCAAAGTTCCCCATAAGGTCTAGTCCCCACTAGGATTTCCTGTGATACAATCAGAAAATGAGATACCCGACAACCATTTCACTAAATAAGCAACAAAACAAAAATATCCACATTTGAATCATAACACAATAGTTTCTCCCACGTTTGTCTTTGAATCTATCATGGAATCTCCTCATGAAATTGGCATAGTCTTGGATTGGAGATTGTCCTAAGAGGACATGTAATGAATCCCACCCCAAGGAGATATACTAAGGATTACTCCAGCCTAATCTACATGATATCTAGGTTCCTGCTGACCTCTTCATGAACCCATCATGGTAAATGAATGCTAATATTTTAAAAAACTATGATTATAAAGGACGATAAGAACAACTAAACTAACCTAGTGTTAAAACACTACCTATAGGAGTCTCTGATGTTCCCTTTGCACTGAAGAAAGACATAACCAACAGCAGCTTTAGTACAGGCCTGGGAACCATGTCTATGAGCTCGGCATACCCTTCCCAGTTGTACCCTGACGATGGTGGAGGATGGATGACTACTTGTCCATAGATTTTATAGCCTCTTTAGATGGTGCAATTTCATTATGAACCAACCATGGATGTGCTTCCTTTATGGTTGGTTCAGCCTTAGATGAGGCGTTTTCCCCAACTTCATGATAGAGCTTCTGTGTAGGAGGCCTTGTATAATTTTTTTCTAGAGTAGGCATGGCGATGTCTGTCCTCGACCTGAAATCATCATCAACTCTATCAAAGTCCTTCTTTAGACTATATATAAATTGCCAAAATCAGGGCCACTAAGAGAGTCAAGCATGGAGAATAAGTCATTCTTTCTTTTCTTCCATATCAATGATGTCTCTTAGGAGGAACCAATTTCATTCCCAGCCTTATCTAGGTAATGTTGGGAACCCGAAATAGATTCCCTGATATAAATAAACACATTTTCAGAATTAAATCCCTTTTGAGTAGTAGTTGTATTCTTGGTCTCACTGCCACTATAGGAAAAATTAAAATTAGTTTCATTAGACACATTCATCCTAACTTCCTTACCATATACTATTGTTAAGATAACATATTTTTAAAGATTGGTTTCCTCAAGTGGTTGCGTTCTTCTCATGAGCTACTCGAGCCTTTACCCCAGTGATATGAGGGTTTAAGTAGTGCCTTACCTAGTACCACTATTATTCGTAATGGGATAGTCATCCTATTCTATAGAACCAGATTTCACCTGATTTATTTTTCCCCTATCAGCATTCCGACTGGGACTTGTTAGAGATGGTACTTCCTTCTAATTTTTTGATTCAGTTTATTCTGAAGGAGATGATGTTTAGAAATAAATGATGGAAGTTGAGTCTTGATGATGCTCCCACAAGATGTGGGTGTCACTCCCGAGTAAGATGTGAGGTCGAGTGTCATGAGAGTGTGTGACTATGAATCTGTGATGCGAGGTCGAGCGAGGGGTTGGTGTGGATGGTTTGTGTCGTGCGATGCACTATCGGAGGAGCCAGAGGTGGGTGTGATGGAGGGTCAGAGAGATATGGGTGCAACATAATTTAGAGCATAGGGGAAGAAATTGAACCCTCTACAATGTGTGGTGCGTCAGGTTGAAGCCAACTAAAAACCATCTAATTTGAAATTAACAAAAATGGGATCTCACCCGATCGAAGCGGTGAGTCTGCCCGAGTGTGCCATTTCACTCCAAGTATGCACATTTGAAGACGATTCTACAGGAAATCGAGTCTTCAGCCAAGTTCATTCTAAGGGGATGACTGGATTGATAAACTCGTACGATTTCACGAGTTTCCTCGCGAATTCGACTACCTTGCCAACAATCACAGTCACCATCAAGGTAGTCAAACTCGAGAGTCCATTCAACTCGATCGAGACCATTAAACTCGACTCGTAGACTCGACTCATAGATATGAAAGAGTCTACATTATCCCGATTCAGGAACTCTCTTACATAAAAAACAAACTGATGCGAGGCACCGCCCGAGAAGATATATGGGTGCGAGGGAGAAAATTAAGAGCAGAAGGGAAGAAATCCTATCGTGCGTCGGGTCATGTTGATGCTGATGAACTGATAGCCCATGGAGTCAGAATGACAGTGGCGCAGGGGAAAGGCTTGTGGCGTCGGGTCGGGTTGAATCCGATGAACTGACAGCGCGTGCAGGCTGTACGACAGCAGCGTAGGGGAACGGCGTGGGCAACAAATGTGATGAAAATCATAGAAAACTGAGGGAAAGGCGTCAGTGACAAATGTGAAAAATATAAGCCAACCGAAAGGGCGTTCGTCCAAGCCGCAGCACAGGGGAGTGGTTTCTTCATTCAGTATTGTTTTTACGAGCTACCACAATTCAAGATTACTACGACAGATATGATGGCGTCGGTGACAAATGTGATGGAAATATTAACCAACTGACAGGTCGTTCGTCCAAGCAGCCTCGCCGGGGAGGGGTCTTTTCATTTCATATTTGTTTTTTCTATGATTCGTGCACGGATATGATGGCCTTGAGGTGTTTTTACTCGGGCTTCCACAATTCAAAATGAGCAGCGGATATGATGGCCTCGAGGGGTATTTTCATTCAGTATTTGTTTTTACACACATTGATAAAAGGCTGCCACAATTCAATATTCCAGTGTCGTCAGGGAGGGGAGGGGACTTTTCATTCAGTATTTGTTTTTGGACTCAACATTGGTAAACTAAACCAACAAACACACCCCACCCAACCACAAATATGAATAAAAAAGCACTATTAATTTGTGTTTATATATTTATATATATGATTATATATTGTAAATTATAAAATTAATTATATTAATATGTTAAAAATTATGTGTATATATATATATTAAAGTACTATAAATCATATTAAAATAATTATTTTTATCAATCTCACTTTTAGAGGCCATATCAATTGATGGATTCTCCCATGTCTTCTCTTTTTTTCATTCTGTTGATGAGGATGTCTTTTATTTTATCTGGTTTTCCAGTAACAATTCCATGCATGAACATCATGTCTTTTGTGTGGGTGGTGACTTGGTCGGGCTCCTCACTGATGCTCGTTCAATCGCTGTTCCAGGAAGCAGATTTTGTGAAAACTCCATACATGATCTGTCAGTGCTAACTCAAGTTAGTGTCAAGGGAAATTTCATACCACCTCTTTCCACGCTTGAGTTGCTCTAGCTACCTCCCTTCCGCGGTTGGATCAAAATAAATTCAGACCACGCTTTGAGAGGTAACCCGGGTTCTTCAGGATTGAGTGCGGTTTTTAGGGATCATAAAGGGTGTGTTCTTGGGTTGTCTATATGGTTCCTATGGTTTTGCTTCCTCTCTTGAAGCAGAGATGCATGGAGTTATTGAGGCTGTTGAGCATGCTAAACCATGGGGTTGGAACCAGTTATGGATTGAATGTTATTCCACATCTGTGGTTCTTGCTCTTCGGAAAGGTTCTCATAATCATTATTGGAAGGTGACTAATCACTCGGCAAGGTGTTTGGATCAACTCTTTTCAAAGGAGCATATTGTTACTTGTTTTTATCAAGAGGAGAACTCTTTGGCGGATGGTCTCGCTTGAAAATATGTGAATGGTATTGATTTTCATTGGCTGGATCAAGTACTGAGTGACCAACTTCCCATTCTTAGGAAGGATCGATGTAAATATCGTAGTTTCAGACTGGTGTAATTTTTCTTTTTTCTAATAAAGGTATCTTGCTTTTCCTGGAAAGGTCTCAGTCTTCTCTTAAAAAATTCTCACTTTCAATGTCTATATAACAATGAATTTTAAAATTTATATTAATATAAATGCACTTCAATACATTATATGTTATATTTATATATGAATGTAGGTGTGTATATATACCTCAAAATATATTTGTCGCAAAATATGTGATGTGTATCTATATATATATATATATATGATCATATGTGGGTGTCTATATACAGTACTAAAAAATCAATCATGAGCGACTTCCAAAAGTGGTCGCTAATGGACTTGAGCGACTCCCATCCGACCATTTTTTGCAGTCACGGTTGGCCCGACGCAAAAAGGTATTAGTGAAAGCCAAAGGCGGTCACTATAGCCCCCCCATCAACCACGATAGTGGCCACTGGGAAGAACATTAACGACTGCTTTGATAGCTGCTAATGCCTTAGGAAAATGAAGGAAGTAGCGACCGTCATAGGTGGGCGCCATTTCTCTCAAAATGCAAAAGCATTATCGGCTATCATTGGAGGTAACTGACTTGGGGAAATATTTTTTAAAAAATTTGCAGTTTTACAGCGCCAAATATCCCAAACAAAAAAACATCCGGCAAAAATATAAAACAACAAATAAAAAACAGGCATCCTCCCAAAACCAGTGACCTAAACATCTATAAATACCATCCAATCTTACGTGTTCATCATCCTACATATAAGATACAAAAAAACTATTAATCAATTAAAATACAAATTAATATATTTAACATTAATCATATTTATTCAGTTAATATATATATATATATAGGAGAGAGAATAAATCAAAATAGTTTATATAGTGTCACATACAGAAAGCATCATAAAAACTGGAATGAGAGAAAGCTAATCTGAAATATTTCATTACACCATTTATCAATTAAACAATGACTATTATAAGTAGAAAATCATCATTATCATATACCAATGAATTTGATAATCATATTGACCCACATTTAATTCTAACAGATCGCATATGATTTTAGATATGTTCTACTATCTTTTCACATAAAATCAGAAGTCATTTGCTCATTTTGACCTCCTCACGGGATATATGTCATTTTAATTACACTAAACAACATTACTTGTCATTTTCGTCACAATGGGCGACACAAGCATCTGATGGATGCAAAATTAATTTCTATAGATAAAAATGGAAATATGATCTTTCTCTATTGATTTCATGTCAATCCAAGTGCATTTTCTTGGTATTGACATCTTTTATGTGATTTGTCACCTAACTCCAAAACCGAGGGCCAAATGCCACTTTTGATGATATTAGGAAATTCAAATATCCGATCTACATTCTGATGCTTCCTACATATTTTAAATTTCTTAAATATCATTGTCCAAATATTTCATGTCAATCGAAGCTCATTTGGTCGGTTTTGACACCCTACACAAATAATTTTCCCATTATTACCAAATTGATAATAGATATGAAAATAAACTTTTAATTATTCTGACCAAACCATACATTATAATGACGCATGGTTGTTTGAGTTAATCACATATGATTTGAGGAATATTTTTCTTGATTCACACATCAGTTAGAAGAAATTTTCACATTTTTTACCCGATGATGGGAGATATGTCATTTTAATAACATAAGACTACATTTCCCATCATTTTCCATCATATTGGGCGACACAAGCATCTGATGGATACAGCGTTGATTACCTCAAATAAAAAACGGACCATTGATCATTATTCCATGATTTCATTTCAATCCATTTGTGTTTTCTTGGTACTCACCACTTTTATTTGATTCGACAATTAATTCCAAATCTAAGAGGAAAACGTCAGTTTGGATCATACCAATGAATTCAAGTATCTAATCCACAGGAAGATAAATCCTAAATATTTTAAATGACATAAAGATCGTTGAACTTAGATATCATGTCAATCAAAACTCATTTGGTAAGTTTTGACCCATACTCACATGATTTACTCATTATTAAAAAATGACAGTAAATGTTAAAGTGATCTTTTATTTTTAATGACCAATCTGAAAACTAATTTTACATGTATTAGATTCCAAAAGATCACATATGATTTAAGAAATGTTCTCCATTCTTCTCATTCCATTCAGAAGTCATATTCTCATTTTTGACCCCGGGACGAGAGATATGTAATTTTAATAACACACCACAATGTTACCCATCATCTTCCATCATATCGGGTGACATGAGTATCTAATGATTGAGATATTTATCCCTACAGATCAAAAACTGCTCGATGATCCTTCTACCATGATTTCATGTCAATCCAATTGTGATTTATTGGTATATTGAACAGTTTTACATGATTTGTGACTTGACTCAAAATCTGAGGGATGAATGTCATTTTCGATCATACTGAACAATTAAGGTATACGATCCACATGACAATGATTCCTACTATACCTATATGAACCCATATGGGCCTCCTACAAAAGTTACCTATTCCTTTTTCAGTTATTATAATCAATTCCATGAACAATTTATCTAAAATTTAAATAGGTAGTTGAATCCCACTATTTATTGTGGTCATTAGTTGGTTATACATTCATCACCACCATAATACATTTCTAGATTGTCATTTATTTGTATGATCAACATCTGATTGTCATTAAAATATGTTACATCAATTTCAATCTCCCAGTGAGAAAGTTCAAGTCATCTCCATTTTCACTCCAACTGACATTAAGGAATCACCATTCACCTCTTTCACTAGTAAAGTCATTGATGTCCCATCATCAATGTTCTTGGAACTCATGAAATTTTGAAGTTACTTAAAATACATCTTACATCTGTTCATCTACCTAAATATTCCCCTTCTATTTCCCCACTAAATCCTCTAAAAAATAAAAAATTCATGAGTAGAGGCATTGTAAGATCCATCAACGTGATCCTATTGCCAAAATTCTAATACCATCTTTCCATTATATTACATCCTTGGATTTTTTCTTTCCAATTTTGGTGAACTCGCACCATTCAATGTGTTTCTATTGATATGATATTCTGAGGATAAAGTAAAACATTGGTTCCACTCAAACATCTTGTTCTTATAGTGATCATACATGTGCTGAAATGAAACTGGACATATCTTGGTGGAATTACACCAAAAAGGATTGTTGCACAAAGATTGACATGATAAAGAGACTTCATTTTCACTATAGGGTTTTTATCTATGCCAACGTACCGTTATACATGAATAATAACTCACGATGTGATATATTTTTCATGGAATTAAAGGAGGCTATGCCATAAAAAGAGGATCATCAAGGATATATATAGGTAAATAAGAAGCTATATAGAGGCAAATATGAGGATTTGTAAAGGTAAAATGAGAGGTGATCAAGGTTTTCATGGGACCTCATTCAGTGTGATGAGTTTTCCTACATCTTGTATGAAGAGAGATGATGCATGAGAAAGAACTAATGTGGGGGCTTGCAACAAAGATGATTCGGTTACACTGTAGAAACAGTGAAGAGGACTTTACAAGGAATAGGCTTTACCATTGTCCAGTGATGTTGTTGTAGTGGAATGAAGATGAAAATGTTAATTTTTGGATTAATTTTCACTTCATTAATAAAAATAATAAACAAAAATCAATTTAGGTGATCAACAACATGGAGTTTTAGAGAGGGGTTGTAAAGACCCAGAAATTTCAAGGAAATATATTTCATAAATACTTTGTAATTTTATGAGTCTGTGGCATTTGACGACACTTGAAATCTGAGGGCACTAATGACTCACTACACCGGTAATTGCTTAAGGGGACATTTACCGTAAATGCGTTTTCACGGGAAGCGAAGATAAAAATTTGTGTATTAAATAAGAAGTAAATAAAATTGTGGAACATTTTTAATTTATATCTAATGTTGTTATATCCTACATGGGAGAGTTGGGGTGGGACCCATAAGCACCTAACTACCAATGTGAGGATATTTGTGAGGTGGGGCCTACATGACCCCAACCATTCACATTCCCTTAACTTCTTTTTAAACCCCCTTCTTAATTGTTAACTCCCCATTAATTGAGTAACAATTCTTCTCCCCTCTCTCCCTCTTTAATTATTTCCAACACACACCTTAATTAATTGATTGAACCACTTCAATTAAATTAATTAAGTGTTTCAATAATAAATTTTGAATGTATGGCAATATTAAATAATATAAGGAGAAGCCTTATTTTATTTGGGTTGGTAATTTTTGTGTGAGGAGGAATTGGGAGAACACTAGAGTTTTTTATGTAAATCTTCCTCAATGAAGGAAAGTTCTTCTCCGACAAAGAACATCGACCCTTCAACGTAGAACGACTTGGCTACCACGATTCTCCATCCCATTCTTTCGTCGCGACAAGGAAGGAGAAACCGACGTGGGGAATTCTCCAATAACGATGCGAATTATATTCTCTTCCCCGAAAGAAGAGAGGGAACACCATTTCTTCCTCGGGCGCACTCCGACGACGTCCACGAATTCTCACATCGTGACGTTGTCTTCCGCGACGCCGACGTTCTTCATCAATTGTTGAGGTAGGCTGAATTGTTCAAATTTTTTATTTAAATAAAGTTGTCCGTTGTACTTCGTGAAGCCTTTTTCATCTTCGGCATATTGTTACCGACCAATGCGGAGGATGTGGGCCGAAGAAACATGGCCCGATGACCCTTCATCATTTCTTGATCTTTTTGGAATCAGCGACCGAAGGTGGAGGAAGCATGGCGTCATTGCGCCATGCCGGGAATGCAGAGGAGGAAGCCGGCGCCGACACGCTAGTAGTGCGGAAGGAAATATGGCCCACTGTTCGTCGGTGGAAGAACCGGCCGGCCCGTCGGCCGACCGTGCGGAGGTCAGTCGCGACGCCAGGAGGGCTCCGCGCTAGAGAACCGGCCGTCCTGTCGACCGGTCGAGCGGAGCCAGACCACAACCCCAGGAGGGAACCACACTGAAGAAGCTGCGGCCCGCCATGCGGGCCGTATATGCCAGAAGGCCGACTGGGACAGCTGGGGGCCCCCACCCCCCGGACAGCATAGCTGGCCGGCCGAGCCAGTCGGGCTGCGTGCCCTGCCGAGCCACACCAGGCAGGCAGGGCTGCGCCACTTTGGGTAGGGCCGCGCCCCATCGGGCCTGACCGCACCTTACGGGCCGAGTTGCGTTTCCCTTCAAACCGGTCTGAAACCTCTGCTGGGTCAGAACTGTCAAACTGGGTTAACCCGACCCATCAGCGCATTGGGCTAAATGGGTCGGGCCTGTTATTCACTTAAACGTGAATAACTTGAAGTCCGTGCATCCGACCGATGCGCCGTCTGCAGCATTGTGACTCTTTCGACGAGGCGGTATTTTTGCGATACTCTACGTGATTTTTGTACATCATTGGTAAACAGCTGGGTTTGGAACGAGTATATTTTCAACCGGGCCCCTGGAATAGAAAAGCCAATATCTCTCAGACTGAGCATCCATTGGACATGCCATCTATCGCGTTGAGTTATTTTGACGAGACAGAAGTTCGGGATTCATCAACTATGGACTTAGTGTTAGTTGATTTATCGAACCCTTTTTACCCATGGAGCGGATCCTTATAGAATTGAGTACGTTGTGTGTGGGAACCCTAGAGCTGGCTGCGACTAAGATGATGAAGACGACTGTACTTGGATCTTCCGTGGGTTCGACAGTGAGGACGACTGTACTTAGATCCTCCATGGGTTCAGCAGCGATGATGACTGTACGTGGATCCTACGTTGGTTCGGAATCCATGGTTACAATACATGGATCCTACATTGGTTCAATAGGGACGACTTCTATACTTGGATGCTACGTGGTTTCGGCAGAGGAGATGATTCAGAGGCTACATCTAATCATCTCCACCAATCTTTGTGAGTAGTATACCTTTGTGAGCTGAGTCTTGACTTTTAATCATTATCATGGGTATGATTGACTTCTTTCCTATGTGGAATGGATTGTTCTTGGGCACCGAAGTTGGAGCCGTACTGGAATTGATGACATAGGTATATTTATGGGTATATACATATGTAGGGTTGGTTGATTCATCGTGTTGTTCATTTCCATTGTGGTTTGTCTTTCGTGGATTCTGAGAGACCTTCGGGGGTCTCGGGTCCCCTACTGTGTATCGTATACTCACCCATTCACGAGAATTGCCCGCACTATGTTGTGTAGGTTACAGACGAAGGACCACACTGATCGTGGTCGAGGCTTGCGGAGCTGGACGATATCTTGAGGTGGACCACCTGGCAGGACGTACACAGAGCGGACGAACAGACACGAGGAACCGATGAGACTATATGTACACGCCCTTTAGGTGGTATTCCCGGAGGATGACTTGGTGGTTTCTGTTTTACTTTTCAGATGTTGTACTTTCTTTATCAGTTGTATTGTACATTCGGTTGGGTTTGTGTACCAGAAAATTTACTTAACAACACTTACTTTTGTACTCAGTTTATTGTTTGATTACTCCAGCATGCGTACTCTGTTGTTATTGTTTACTTATATAAATTAAATGTCTTCCTTTTTAATGGTAATTATACCTTAGGTGCAAGTATTCATCCTCTGGCCTATGGAAGGCGGGCTTGGGGTAGTCCCAACACGGGCCCCGAGGATGGGTCGTGATAAATTGGTATCAGAGGAGTCGATTTTACCACAGAACTCAGGAATCTGATTATTTCTTCTCTGTGAAGTAATAGTGATAATAATATTGAGTGTGGTTTTCAGTCTAGGGAGTCCAGTTTGGTGCAATGGCCGACGTATCCATACACCCGGACCCTGACTTCTGATTTCCAACTCATTGCTCGAAAACAGTGATTTCATGTGTGTTTCAAAAGTTTTAATTGTAATTACATTGTCTCAGCTCACCAGGTATATTTTATTAACCATGGAACACCTGTTTCTTTTTTGGATGGCCCACATAGGCAGTCGGCTAGGGTCCCGAGTTACGTGCGAGATGGAAGCCCACCGAGCGACGAGGCCTTGCTGCAGGGCCCCATTACAGTGGAGGCACCAGCGGTAACACTACTCGTTAGGACACCGATACCACCAGCTCCAACAAAGGAGAGTGAATGTCACCTAAGTGTTCTTCACAAGTTTCAGAAAAAGAGGCCGCCCAGGTTCCGCGGAGAGACGGACCCTCTGGCGGCCGAGGATTGGCTAGACCCTATCGTTTGAGTCTTTATATTGGTAGGGACACTGGTAGATCTTATGGTGATCCTTGTCGCGAGTCTCTTACACGCAGTAGCATATAGATTGTGGAGCCAGATAATCTAGGTGCACGACGAGGCCTCTCTTATTTGGATGGACATCAAGATCCTCTTCTTCTCGGACAATGTTCCTACCACTCTCTGTGTTGTGCGCTTCCAGGAGTTACTACAGCTGCGGCAGGGAAACATGACAGTATCCCAGTACTCAGCCAGATTTACCGACCTCTCGTGCTACTCCCCAGACATGGTAAGAGACCCATTCTTCTGGGCCCGAACCATTGAGTTGGGACTGAGGCATGAGACCATGGATTCAATTATCTCTCTCAACATTCCGACAATAGCACGAGTATTGGGCCGAGCCCTTCTTGTGGAGAACTTTTTTGCTGAGTCGACGCCAGCAGCGAGACCTACCGTAGGGAAACACGTAGCGGAGTATTCTGCAGACGGTAGTATACTGATGGCTCAGAGGTCCAAGCGGACCAGGCCATCAGGTGGGCGACCTCAGGTTACTGGTTCAGATGTTCGGGGCACATGCCGTAGAGACAGTCATATTAGAGGTAGATAGTACTATGCATGTGGCGGGCAGGGGCACATGGCTCATGACTTCCTGACCCACCATGCAGAGGAGCAGCAGACGGTTGATGGACCACCCAGGCAGAGGAAAAGGTTCGACTGTGGCAGTCCACAGGGAGTAGGCGGACGAGGCAGAGGAGTTGGCCGAGCAGCGGGTGGTGGACGACGCTTTGAGGCTCTACCACCACCACCACCAGGAGGGCCACCCTAACCATAGAGATCTGGCAGACAGGGGGGGAGGCTCAGCTCCAGGCAGTCGAGGCCTATGACCACGATGCACCTGAGATGATTCGAGGTACTATCTGTGTCTACTCCACCGTTGTTGCAATTCTTATAGACACAAGAGTGAGTGATAGAGCAAATATTTTCAATTAATTTATATTGAATATCATTTTCTTAAACTCACAAAAGTGTTCCTCTAAGTTGAATTGTTTCATTTTTATGATTTTGGTGTTATTTTGGGCTAAATAGTAAAAATTGGCCATTTTGGATTTTTAACAGTTTTAAATTGTTTCTGTATTTTGGCCATAACATTATCTACACTAATCCAAATTGAAAACTTATTTATTTTACAGATTTTACACATCCAGGGATTCATTTACTAGTTTTGGACAAAAAGTTGAATCAGCCATATGGAAGCTCAAAAAAAGTTCACAAGTGGGAGAAAGAAAACTGTTTTCAGTTCTGCCTTGTTTTGGTGTGGGATCCGTAACCGATTCATGGAGGGTCCAAATGTTGTGATATTCAGTGGGTAGATGAGAAAAGCGTTTTAGCACATCTGTTATGAAGGGAAGGCCATGGGATTCGGCCGTTTGAGGGTCCATTAAAGCTTCCTAATCCGGGGGTTGGCGTTTTGGAGAGTCTGACTGGACAGAATAAATGATCAGAGTGAAAAGGCCATAACTCTCTGAATTCCAGTCCAAATCCGATGAGATTTTTAGGGGACATGGACAAGACAATTATGAACAATATTTAAGAAGGGCTCAATGCGTTAAGAGGTCATTTATTAGGTCACAATCGTGACAACATTCAGAGGACGGAAATATGGCTATAAAAGGAGGAGAGCTCCCCCTCCTCAACACATCTCATTCTCCATCCCATTCCTTCTGGGATACCAAGTAGAAGAACTTCTCAGTTTTCCATTTTATTTCTTTAATTTTTCATTACTTTAAAATGTCTCTCCTCTACCACATTATCGCACTTACCCCATCTATGGAGGGGTAGTTTCATTTTAGTGATCGGAAAGAGGGGAGGCTGGACCTATGTGTTGTGTTTGAGTTTTTGTGCTTGAAATGAATAAATTTTTTTCTTCATTCTTCTTATGGTTCCAATTCTTAATTCAGTATTATATTCAGAATACGGTTGTGTTATGGTTTTGATTCTGAAATTATAAATTGCTTTGGTCGATGATCAAATCTCCCTCCACCAAATTCTAATCTGTATACGGTGGAACATGATTAGGGTTGGGTGGTGATTGCTCGACGGTTGTCAAGAACGTGTGTAGGATTGTATGTCGAAATCATGGTTTATTAGGGAACAACAATTCCAGGTCTGGGATTTCTCTATTTAATCAAGAGACCTTCTACAACCCTAAGCACATTGGAAGGAGGATAGACCATTCTATGGTTTTATAAAGGAAAATTCTCATCACATTTATCTGAATAAGGGAGAGAGAGGACTCGGTAGATGAATCTCTCTCTTACCATTTTAAGGAAGAAGATGAGATAAAATTTGGAAACCATGATGGCACAACACTAGGTCTAGCCAAACTCAATCCGATCATTGTCTTTATCATTTGTTAAAACCAATCTTTTTAAGAAAACCAAAAAAAAGTGACAACCTTGTTTTGTGTGCACTCCTCTTCAGGGGACTACCTAGGATCAACTACTGTACTATATTTAGGTAAATAAAATATTGTTTTACCATGCCCCACGACAGGCATGCATCAAACATGGCGTCATTGTCGGGGAGGCAGTGCCTCAATGTGTTTTTTTTTAAAAAAAAATATCTTTTGAATGACCCGTAGTTCAAATAGAAATTTATTAGAATTCGATCCAGAAATTGAGCGCATGATAACCAAATTGAAAAATCAAAATATTCCCAAAGGTTTTGAAGAAATCAATCTCAACGATTCAAGTGATACCTTGAGTGAAGACTTTGAACGTTTAATAATGGCTGTAAATCCCAACCGAACCCTACGTGACATCTGTACACCTCAATTTGCCAATCAAAATTATCAACTTGCAATTCCTGCCTTAGAAAATGATTTTGAATTGCGAATTAACATGATCCAAGTGCTTCCTAAATTTCATGGTCTTGCAGGTTAAGACCCGAATCGACATATTCAATAATTTACCTATGTATGCTCTAGCTTCAAACCTCGAGCAGTCGCGGAAGAGCATGTGAAGTGGAGGGATTTCCACTTCTCACTAGAGGGAGCAGCAATGGAATGGTTGTACAATCTACAACTGGGGGAGATCAGTGACTGGGAAGATCTAAAAAATTGCTTTCTACAAAGATTCTTCCCAACATCTTGGAGCACTGCAATAAAGAAGGAGATTTATGTCATCCATCAATAAACTCGAGAAACACTCTACGAATACTGGGAACGTTTTAAGAAGCTTTGTGCAAGTTGTCCATACCAAGAAATAGAAGAGTTCCAATTCCTTGTTTGCTTCTACCAAGGATTGCTTGACAATGACAGGAATCTACTAGATGCCTCGTCGGGAGAAGCCCTCATTGATAAATCACCTGCAAATATATGAATTCTGATTGAAAAGATTGCACAAAATTCACAGTAGTTTGGAACTCAAGGTACGATCACCAGAGGAATCTATGAGGTAAGAAAACCTAATTCAATAGATTTAATTAGGAATGAAATGGGTGAACTCACCAGGTTGGTGCGACAAATAGCTGTGAACCATGTGAAGGAACAACAAGGACTAAATCAGGTGTGTGGTTTATGCTCTTCTAATACTCATTACACTGATCAATTTCCAGAAGTGCAAGGGACAGAAAGTTGTACTGCAGCCTATCAACAAAGGCAATAACAACCGCAAATCCAACCAGGGTATGGGTTTCAACAGAACAAAGCCAGAGCACCTTTTCAGTAGCAATATCAGAACCTGATAGCATTCCAACAACCTTATCATAATCCATTCCAACAACAACAATCTTTTAAACAACCACCTTTCCAGCAGAAGAATTTTGAGCAACCATCCACAAGTGCACTGACAAATGAAGTCCAACAACTGAAGACAAGAATTGCGGGAATAGAAGATAAGATGGACAAGCTAGCTGATCAATTTGCAAGCATTATGGAGGCTATCACCAAGAACCAAGGTAAGATTCCTGCACAATCAATTCCCAATCCAAAGGAGAATGTTTGTGCAATCACAACCCGAAGCGGTAAAGAGCTCAAACCACCAGAACAATATGAGGAGGATGAATTTAGGGAACCTGCTGAAGCTCGTCCTATCCAATCAAAAGATGGATTCAACAACAAAGTAGAATGAATAAGGTTCAATAAAGAAAGAATAGAAACACCATTGGAGAAACAAAAAAGGGAGAAAAAGAATATTCCAGCACCATTTCCATTAGAATTGGTTGAGTCAATGAAGGGCGAAGAAGAATGACATCAACAGGAAATTCAGGAAACATTCCGAAAAGTAGAGATTAACATTCCACTACTGGATGCAATCAGGAAAATCCCTAAATATGCAAAATTTCTAATGGAGCTATGTACTACAAGAAAGAGGCTGGCTGGAAATGAATGAATCAACTTAGGAAGAAGCGTCTCAACACTGATCACACCACCTATACCGCAAAAATGTCAAGATCTAGGGAATTTCTATATTCCCTGCACTATCGGTTCATTAAATTTTACAGATTCACTATGTGATCTTGGAGCTTCGATAAATGTGATGCCTCACTCTGTGTTTTCATCTTTACAGATCGGAGAACTAAAATCAACTCGGGTGGTGGTACAATTAGCAAATAGATCCACCGTTTTCCCAGCTGGAGTCGTTGAAGATGTACTTGTAGGAGTGAGAGGATTAATCTTTTCAGCAGACTTTTATGTCCTTACCATGGAGGAAGACCGAGCACCATCCCAATCTCCCATCATCCTAGGGAGACCATTCCTGAAAACAACAAGGGAAATCATCAACGTGCATGAAGGAACACTCACCATGGAGCTCGGAGATAGTACGGTACACTTCAATATTCTTGATACGATGAAACACCCGTCTAGAAATCACTCACATTATAAAATCTCCCATGATGAAGGTATAGAACCAATTGAAGACTCAGGTATGCTTCATGACTTTTTATCGGTGGGAGAACACTCTTCATTTGAATTTTTTAACTCCCATGAACCGGAAAATTCTGATATCATGTTGGAGGATGAGGTAAAATCTGATTTTTTTTGATGATTTGTTAAAAGGAAGTGAAATTATTCCTGAGAATTCAACATTAGAAGTAGGAAACCTAAATGCAATATCATCCCTTGAACAACCCCCATGTTTAGAGCTGAAGCCTTAGCCATGTGACTTAAAGTATTCTTACCTAATGGAAGGAGAGAAATTGCCAGTAATCATTGCCAATAACCTATCCCATTCACAAGAACAAACATTGATTGACCTTCTCAAAAGGAATGTCAAAGTTGTAGGATGGAGTTTAGGTGATATTCGTGGAATCAACCCTAAGGTATGCACTCACATGATATTTTTAGAAAGTGAATCTCGGCCAGTTAGACATCCTCAAAGAAGACTCAATCCCCCAATCATGGAGGTCGTTAAGAAAGACATTGAGAAATTGTTAGCAGCTGATATCATTTACCCAATCTATGATTCTCAATGGGTCAGCCAAATTCATGTAGTCCCCAAGAAAACTGGCATGACCACTATTATAAACGAAATAAATGAATTTATCCCCACGAGAATACAAAACAGCTGGAGAGTGTGTATAGATTATAGGAAGATAAATCGTGTTACCAGAAAATATCACTTTCCTATTCCATTCATTGATCAGATGCTTGAAAGGATAGCTGGAAATACTCATTACTGTTTTTTAGATGGATTCTCAGGATATTTTCAGGTACCAATTGCACTAGAAGACTAGGAGAAGACAACCTTCACCTGCCCTTTTGGAACATTCGCCTACAAAAGTATGCCTTTCGGGCTATGCAATGCCCCAGGTATATTTCAACGGTGTATGGTAAGTATTTTTTCAGACCACATTGAGGATTTCTTGGAGGTGTTTCTTGAAGATTTCACAGTTTTTGGAAATTCATTTGATCATTGCTTGGGAAATTTGGATAATGTTTTGAAAACATGCATTGAAAAGAACCTTGTCTTAAATTTTGAAAAATGTCATTTCATGGTTGAAAAAGGGATAGTTTTGGGGCACATAAGTTCACAAAATGCGATTGAGGTTGATAAATCAAATGTTGATGTAATAAATTCCTTGCCATATCCAACTTGTGTCAAACATGTTAGATCCTTTTAAGGGCATGTAGGATTTTACAGAAGATTCATCAAGCATTTCAGTAAGATTTCTCTCCCTCTCTCATGATTACTTTTAAAGGATGCTAACATTAATTTTGATTGTGCATGTAGGGAATCTTTTGACGAATTAAAGGAAAGGCAGATACCACCACCAATAATGCAGCCACCAAATTGGGATTACCCTTTCGAGATACTTTGTGATGCATCCAACCAAGCAGTGGGAGCCGCTTTATCACAGAGAATTGACAACAAGCCTCAAGTCATCTCCTACGCATCAAGGACCTTGGATGAAACACAAATAAATTACACAACCATAGTGAAGGAGTTCCTTGCAGTTGTTTTTGCACTAGATAAATTCCGATCATATCTCCTGGGCACTAAATTTGTTTTTTTTCTGATCATGCAACTCTTAGGTACTTAATGAAAAAGGTGGATGCTAAACCACGGTTTTTGAGATGGATGCTACTCTTAAAAGAGTTCAATTTGGAAATCAAAGATAATAAGGGGACTGAAAATCAAGTGGCTGATCATATGAGTCGACTACCCCACATCGCTGAAACAAAAATACCAAAGCAGAACCCACTAAATGATGAGCTTCCTGGAGAACAACTCTACATCATCAACCATGAAGTACCATGGTATGCCAACATTGTCAACTATTTGGTAACATCTCAGGTACCCTCTCATCTAAGCTCTCATCAACAACATAAGCTTAAATCTAAATCAAGATTTTACATTTGGGAAGATCTGTTTCTGTGGAAAATTTGTAATGATCAAATCATAAGAAGATGCTTGCCAAGAAGTGAAATTGAATCAGTGTTTGAATTTTGTCATAAATTATCTTGTGGAGGCATCTTTGGACCTCAGAGGACTGCCCGAAAAGTTTTAGAATCTGGACTCTACTGTACGACCTTATTCAAGGATGCATATGAATTTTGTTAGAGATGTGAAAAATGCCAATTTTCTGGTAACATATCCAAATGACATAAAATGCCACAAAAACCAATAACCATTTGTGAAATGGTTGATGTTTGGGGCATAGATTTCACGGGACCATTCCCAATGTCATTTGGAAATCCATATATTCTTTTGGTTGTAGGCTATGTTTAAAAATGGGTGGAAGCAAAAGCAACCAGAACTGATGATGAAAAAGTTGTTTGTGATTTTGTTAGGGATAACATTTTCTGTAGGTTTGGCATGCCACAAGCAATCATCAGTGATCAAGGAAATCCTTTTTGCAACATGAAAATGGATGCATTGATGAAGAAGTATGGGGTGCATCATAGAACATATACCCCATACCATCCCCAAACAAATGGCCAAGTAGAAGTCTCTAATAGAGAAATCAAATCCATTCTGGAGAAGACTGTTAAACCCAACCGGAAGGACTGGAGGCAAAAGTTAGATGATACATTATGGTCATACAGAACGGACTACAAAACACCGATAGGGATGAGTCCCTGTAGATTGATCTATGGAAATAGTTGCCACCTTCCTGTGGAGTTGGATCATAGAACTTACTGGGCTGTCAGAGAGATGAATCTGGACCTTAAGAAAGCTGGGAATGAAAGAAGATTTTAGTTTCAGGAGTTAGAGAAAATTAGGAGGGAATCTTTTGAAAACTCAATGATCTATAAAGAGAGAACAAGGATGGCCCATGACAAGATAATTCAACCAAGAACCATCAACCCTGGAGAACACGTGTTACTCTTCAAATCGAGACATAAGCTTAGGCCAGGTAAACTTCGTTCCATATGGGAAGGACCCTTTACTGTTATTCATGTATATCCCTTTGGTGCTGTGCATATTCAAAAGGAAGGAGGAGGAAACCAATTCACTATAAATGGGCAGAGGCTGAAGAAGTTCCATGGGACCGTACCTCAATAACCTATGGAGGAGATCACACTACTTCACCCTGAATACAAATGAACACCTACCAGGTTGCATCATTCCTTTACACATGATTAAATGTTGTAACTCCATCTTTCGGAAACATTCATAAAAAATTCCATTTACATGCATTGAGGACCCTGCATCAATTAAGTGTGTGGGAGGGAATCTTGCAGTCCAGGAGATTTTTCAAAAAATTTAAATTTTGTTTTGTTTTGATTTGTCGAGCCAAAGACATTAAACAAAGGCGCTACCAGGAGGCAACCCGCATTTTCCCCCATTTTCCACTTGCTTTTTTAGTCATTTACCAGCAAGATTGAACAGGCCTGCACTATCAATTGTTTTCATTTTTTTTCAGGTCCATTAATGAAGAGGTTGTAGTGGGATTATAAGTTGTGAAGAAAAGGATCCATTTGACATGGGAGTATGAGTTTCAATTCTATATTATCCAACATTATTCCCTACATTTTTAGTCTTTTAAAGAATTAATAAAAAAATGCATGCCCATGCTTGAATTCGTGTTTTACATGACTTCTCTAGGAGACATGAGTTTCATAGAAATCCAGTGATTCTATGTTTTAGATTACAATGTTAATGAGATTGAATGATTAAAATGGATAATTGGATGATTAATGTGAAGCAAGGATATTGAAATAAGGACTCATGATTTGAGGGAATTAATTTATTCATGTAATTGAAATTTCCCTTCAATTTTTTATTCTTTGAATTTATGAAATTCATGTGAATTAATTTGTTATTATTAATCATGCCATGAGTGATTGTACAATATCATATTCTCATTCCTGAGGGGATTTCTAGACCAAATATTTCCTATTTTATCTTGAGCATATTTCTTGAGTGATCTTGTGACGTGCCACCTGCTGGATCTTGTATTGAAACTTGTCAAAGCTATGACTGTACAAAACCACATTTAAAATGATTGAGGTACTACATTGGCGAGCTACATATTTACCTGAGACCCACCCTTACATTTATCCTTTGATAGCTCATAGAATCCATGAATTTCCTTATATGTTTAAGCCACATTACTTGCTGATATTTCCTTACCTACCCACAATTTTAGTATTTTTGCATGGTAATTCATGTTTGATTGTGGGGGAAGGGACTTTCGTGTGCGTTTATTGGGATATGTAACATTTTTGGGTGGTGTAATGTGTGTGTCATCATTTTGGGCAACGTATTATTAGAAAATTGGGCATGAGTCATCATTTCATTATTCTTCTTTCATTTCATCCGGTTATCCAAAAAAAGAAAAAAAAATTCAAAATAATGTTGTGCCTGTCTGGAGCTTTACAAAAAAAAGAAAATAAATCTGTGCCTTTCTGGAGCTTTACAAAAAAACAGGGAGATCTTGGATGATATCATTCTTTGTAATCATTTATTGACTCATGACCCATGTCATTGAAAGGGGATTGGTGTTGTGATTCACATTTCAAGAGGATTTTAGTGAGGTTCATCTTGTGTTTTCAATTGATTAATCATGAATTGTACATAAGAGTCAATCCTCCTACTTCTGGCCTTAAATTATTTCAATCATTTACCCACCAACCCTAAGCCACAGAGTCATTTGAACCTTTATTGCATGTCCTCGTGATTTTATGTGTGTTTTGTCTTTACAAAGTTGAGAAAGTAGTTACTTTACATGCCTATGGGTATGTAGCATGTTCTCATGATATGAGCATAACTCCACTATTAAATGTATCACGAGTGATGCGAGAAAAGATTCAAAAGTGAGGTAGACCATGATTTGGTATGTTTAATAATAATAAATTGAGACTCTTGAATGAATGAAAGGAGAAGCTTCATTATTTTTCGAAGGAAAAAAGTAAAATGCATGAATTGATTGTTTCTTTGAAAAATGGGAAATTAAATTGGTATTTCTGTGGGACTGGAAAATTCGATTGGACATTGATAATCATTTGATTTTATTTCATTTGAAATTTAAATATTGGTGACATTGGTGCCCTTTGAATTCCATGTTGAGATTTTATGCTTGAAGAAAATCATTGTTTAAGTGTGGGGGAATTGATAGAGAAAAAATATTTTCAATAATTTTATATTTAATATCATTGTTTTAAACTTACAAATTAGTTCCTCTAAGATGAATTGTTTCATTTTTATGATTTTGGTGTTATTTTAAGCTGAATTGTAAAAATTGGCCATTTTGTATTTTTAACAGTTTTAAATTATTTCTGTATTATGGAAATAACATGATCTACACTAATCCAAGTTTAAAAATTCATTCTTTTACAGATTCTACACATACAGGGATTCATTTACAATTTTTGTACAAAAAGTTGAATCGGCCATATGGAATCTCAAAATAATCTCACAAGTGGGAGAAAGAAAACTGTTTTCAGTTCGGCCTTGTTTTGGTGTCGGATCCATAACTCATTCCTGGTGGGACCATATGTTGTGATATTCGCTGGGTAGACGGGAATGGAGTTTTTGAACATCTGTTATGAAGGGAAGGCCACGAGATTCGGCCGTTTGAGGGACCATTAAAGCTTCCTAATCTGGGGGTTGGTGTTTTGGATATTCTGACTGGAAAGAATAAATGATCAGATTAAAAGGGCCATAACTCTCGGAATACCTGTCCAAATCTGATTCTATTTTTAGGGGACACAGACAAGACAATTATGAACAACATTTAAGAAGGGATAAATGCGTTAAGATGTCATTTATTGTGTCAAAAACGCAACAACATTCGGAGGTCGGAAATCTGGATATAAAAGGAGGAGAGCTCCCACTCCTCAACACATCTCATTCTCCATCCCATTCCTTCTGGGACACCAAGGAGAAGAACTTCTCAACTTTACATTTTATTTCTTTTATTTTTCTTTACTTTAAAATTTCTCTCCTATCCCGCATTATCTCGCTTACCCCATCCATGGAGGGGTAGTTTCATTTGAGTGATCGGAAAGAGGGGAGGCTGGACCTATGTGTTGTGTTTGAGTTTTTGTCCTTGAAATGAATAAAACTTGTTCTTCATTATTCTTATGGTGCCAATTCTTAATTCAGTATTAAATTCCGAATGCGGTTGTGTTATGGTTTTGATTATGAAATTATAAATTTCTTTGGTCGATGATCAAATCTCCCTCCACCCAATTCTAATCTGTATACGGTGGAACATGATTAGGGCTGGGTGGTGATTGCTCGACGGTTGTCAAGAACGTGTGTAGTATTGTATGTCAAAATCTTGGATTATTAGGGAACAACAATTCCAGGTCTGGGATTGCTCTAATTAATCAAGAGACCTTCTAAAACCCTAATCACATTGGAATGAGGATAAACCAATCTAAGGATTTAGAAAGGAAAATTATCATCACATTTATCTGACTAAGGGAGAGAGAGGACTCGGTAGATGAATCTCTCTCTTACCATTATAAGGAAGAAGAAGAGTTAAAATTTTGAAACCATGATGTCACAACACTAGGTCTAGCCAAACCCAATCCGATCATCATCTTTATCATTTGTTAAAACCAATCTTTTTAAGTAATCCAACAAAAAGTGACAACCTTGTTTTGTGTGCAGTCCTCTTCGAGATACTACCTAAGATCAACTGATATATTATACTTAGGTAAATAAAATATTGTTTTTCCATGCCCCACGACAGCGTGCATTAGTGAGTCATTCTTTTATTTCTTCTTCCCTTGTTCGGAGCTTGGAGATTCCGATGGAGCTGTTGCCTCGAAAATTACGACTAGATATTTCTACGGGAGAAGACTCGATGATTATGCACATGTGCAGGTAGTGTGAGATTAATCTAGGAAGAAAGAGATTCATATGGGATCTTCTTGTAGCGGCGTCGAGTCCTTATGACTTCATCTTGAGAATGGATTGGTTATCTACAGTCCATGCTCCGATCGACTGTAATTCGGGGCAAGGTGTGGTGTGTCCGCACAGATGGGAGCAGGTTTACCTTCACTGGCGAGAAGGGATACTTTTTAGTGCAGGATGGTCTTATGAAGAGGAGAGGGCAGCCGATCACCAATAATTTGGCTAGTATAATCCTAGGAGAAGTTGATGTGCGGAGTCTGAGTTTTCATGTTGTGGTGGATCAGTATGAGGATGTTTTTCCTGACGAAGTTCCACGACTTCCTCCTCGCCGAGAGGTAGACTTCTATATTGACCTGTACCCCGAAACAAAAATGATATCTACTCCAGCATATTGGAAGACTCCCACTGAGCTTCCTGATCTGCGGTTACATCTAGAGGATTTACAGGGAAAGGGATTTATCCGACCTAGTTTTTCACCTTGGGATTCTTTGATTTTATTCACCAAGAAGGCGGATGTGAGATTACGACTATGTGTCGACTACCGTCGCCCGAATCAGGTGAATGTGATGAATAAGTATCATCTTAAAATGATTGAAGACCTCT
This sequence comes from Viscum album, assembly GCA_963277665.1. NCBI lineage: Eukaryota > Viridiplantae > Streptophyta > Magnoliopsida > Santalales > Viscaceae > Viscum > Viscum album. The sequence continues at coordinate 1,583,856,599 of OY728151.1, read as the reverse complement.
TTGACCAGCTCAAGGGAGAATGATGGTTCTCGAAGATAGCCCTCAGGTCAGGCTATCATCATCTTAGATTTCAAGACGCGGTTGTGCAGAAGATGGCCTTTAGGTGTCGGTAAGGATACTAAGAGTTCTTGGTTGTGCCTTTCGGTGTAACCAACACACCAACAGTGTTCATGAGTCTCATGAACATGATCTTCCAGACTTACCTCGATCATTTTGTCATAGTCTTCATCGACGTTTAACTGATTTAATCGACTACTGAGGAGGAGCACACCTACCACTTGTGTGTTGTACTAGACACACTCTAAGAGCACCAGATTTATGGTAAGCTCTCGAAGTGCCAGTTATGGATTCGAGTGGTTCATTTCATGGTACACGTCATTTCAGAGGTGGGATTTTCCATATATCCTGTGAAGATCGAGGCAGTACTTTATTGGGAACTGCCCAGGAGTGTGACAGAGGTGCGGAGTTTCCATGGTCTGGCCGGGTACTATCAGAGATTTGCGCCATACTTCTCCAGAGTTGAATCACCACATTCAGCATTGACGAAGAAGGGGAAACCCTTCATGTGGTCAGATAGATGTCAGCAGATCTTTCAGGACCTGAGACAGAGATTGACAAGTGCGTCCATCTTGTGGCTACCGGAGGAGGGTGTAGGGTACGTATTTTACTGTGATGCTTCAGGGGCCAGATTTGGGTGTGTTATGATGTAGGATCGGGAAATTATCTCCTTTGTTTCATGAAATTTGTGGTAGAAAGAGGAGAATTACGCTACCAATGACCTGGAGTTAGCAACAATGGTCTTCTACTTGAAGATGTGGTGGCACTATCTAATGGGCGAGCGGTTTACAGTATACTCTGACCACCATAGTCTGAGGTACATCTTCTCGCTGAAGGACCTGAACCTGAGACAACGACGATGGCTCGAGTTACTCATGGACTATGACTTTGAGATAGTATATACTCCTGGGAAGGGTGACGTTGTGGTGGATTCTATCAGCAGGAGGTCAGGCATTCAAATAGTTGGAGAGGCGATGGAGCAGTTAGCCGCTTTGTAGATATCCTTTGTGGAGAGAGATGGGGAAACCTTCCTAGAGTCCCTCACAGTCACTCCTCTACTACTTCAGTGGGTCAGAGAGGCACAATGTGGGGACATTTACTATGAGACGTGACGTGCTCAGATTTCCATGGGGTAGGGGCCTGATGGATTTTCTGAAGGAGGAGAGCACATCATCCTCATTAGGGGACGTACCATGGTACCGGTTGCACTACAAGAGGAGGTGTTAATGGATTTTCACACTTCCCCTCTAGCATTACATCCAGGAGAGGAAATGATTTACCAGGACCTCAGATGATAGTACTGGTGGCTGGGTATGAAGAAGGTTGTAGTAGTGTTCGTTTCACGATGCCTCACATCCAACAAGTGAAGGCAGAGCACCAGGTACTAGTAGACTTAGTGCATCCCTTAGAGGTCCTAGAGTGGAATTGGGAACGAATATACATGGATTTCTTGACGGGGCTCCGATGTACTTATAGAGGACACGACTCCATCTGGGTGATCGTAGAATGACTCACCAAGTCGGCCCACATCCTACCAATAAGATTGCAGGGCTTAGTAGAGAGCACAAGATGCCTCTAAATTCATGAGATCGTACGACTTCAAGGTGTTCCATCATCTATCGTCTTCAATCGAGATGCTCGCTTTACTTACAAGATTTGGAAGGGGTTGTAGGAGGCATCTGGGACGCAGCTGCGCCTGAGCACCGCCTTTCACCCTCAAAAGGATGGCCAGACGGAGAGGACCATTTAGACACTCTAGGATATGCTCTGTGAATGTGTCCTTGACTTTGGTTGTAGCTAGGAGGATCACCTACCCTTGGTGGAATTTGCATACAACAACAACTACCACTCCACCATCGGGAAGTCACCATACGAGGCATTGCACAACCGACCTTGCAGATCACCTCTATGCTAGACTGACCTTGGGGAGTTAGCACTTGTAGGACCAGAGATGGTTCAAGCTACAATAGAGAATATGCAGATCATCCAAAAGCAGATGAGGACTGCAGAGAGCAGAAATAAGTCTGATGCTGATAGAATACATAGACCACTAGAGTTTGAGGATGGTTACCACATTTTCTTATGGGTCTCACCTCGACGTGGATTATAGAGATTTGGCCGGTGCGACAAGTTATCTATGTGCTTCATCAGACCATTCCAGGTACTCAGCAGGGTAGGTGTGGTGGCTTACCGCCTGGCCCTTCCACCTCAGATACACCTGGTGTATCACGTCTTCCACGTATTTCAGCTGAGGAGATACGGGCATCTCCCGACCCACATCATTGATCACAGGGAGATGGACATCGATGACGGGGCTACCTTCGTGGAGGTCCCGGTGGAGATCGAGGATCGACAGGATCAGGTCCTACATGGACGGTCGATTCCTCTTTTGCGCATTCGTTGGCAGAACGGGAACCTCCAGGAGAGCACATGGGAGGGGGAGGCTCAGATACATCCACAATACCCTCATTTGTTTCCCTTGTTTATGATGTAGCTTTACAGGGACATAAATCCCTGAGGTGGGACTAATGTAAAGACTCAGAAATTTCATGGAAATTTTTTTCTTAAATACTTTGGAATTCTACGAGTCTGTAGCTTCTGACGACGCTTGATTTTGAGGCCCTGTGTACCCGGAATCAATTTCCGAAGTTTAGCTTGGGTAAATTCAATAAACGAACGAGAAGGTTTTTCTATCTTTTGAACTGGAGCTCGGAATTGATATATGAGGTCACCGATGAACTCACAGCGCCCGTAATTGCTTAATGGGACATTTACCGTAGATGCATTTGCACGGGAGGAGAAGTTAATAATTTGTGGATTAAATAAGAAGTGAATAAAACTATGGAATATTTTTATTTTATATCTAATGTGGTTATATCCTAAATGGGGGAGTTGGGGTGGGACCCACAATCCACTAACTACCGATGTGAGGATATTTATGAGGTGGGTCCCACATGAGCCCCAACCTTTCACATTCCCTTAACTCCTTTTTAAACCCCCTTCTAAATTGTTAACTCCCCTTTATTTGAGTAACTCCTCCTCTCCCCTCTCTCCTTCATTAATTCTTGCCAACACACACCTTAATTAATTGATTAAACCTCTTCCATTAAATTAATTAAGTGTTTTAATTTTAAATTTTGAATGTATGGAAAGATTAAATAAAATAAGGAGAAGCTTTATTTTTTTTGGGTTAACAATTGTGGTGTGGGGAGGAATTGGAAGAACACTAGAGTTTTTGAAGAACTTCATCCTCAACGAAGGATGATTCTTCTCCGATGAAGAACATCGACCCTTCAACGGAGAACGAATCGGCAACCACAGTTCTCCATCCTCTTCTTTCTTCGCGAAAAGGAAGGAGACACCGACGTGGGGAATTCTCCAACGACGATGCGCCTTATATTATCTTCTTCGCGACAAGATAGGGAACTCCATTTCATCCTCGTGTGCACTCTGACGACGTCCACGAATTCTCACCTCGTGACATTGTCTTCCGCGATGCTGATGTTCATCATCAATTGTTGAGGTAGGCTGAATTGTTCCAATTTTTTATTTGAATAAAGTTGTTTGTTATGCTTCGTGAAGCTTTGTTCATCTTTGGACGATTGTTACTGCCTAACGAGGATGGCACGGACTGAACAAACATGGCCCGACAAACCTCCGTTTTTTCTTGATCTTTTTGGAATCAGAAATCGAAGGTGGAGGAAGCATGGCGCCGTCGCGCAATGCCAGAAACACGCCTGTCGGCCGGCAGGGCGAAGGCATGCCACGTTTCTAGGAGGGAACCGCACTAGAGAACCGGCCGGCCGGGCGGATCCAGACCGCGGCGCCCGGAGGGCGCCTCATTAAAGAAGTAGGGGCCCATCATTTGGGCTGCATTCACAAGAAGGACGGCCGACCTAGCCGGCCAGTTTGGGAAGGATGGCGCTGCCGGTTCGGACAGCCGGGGGGGGGGGGGGGGGGGGGCCCTAGACCGGTCGACCTTCGGGCCACGCCATGTCATGAAAGGCTGGGCCGGGCCATGCCCCGCCTTGCCGGGCCGCGCCCCGCCGGGATGGGCCACGGAACTTCGGGTCGGGCCGCGCCACTTCGTGCCGGGCTACGCCCCCTCGGGCCAGGCTGCACCCCTTCAGGCCGGACCGCGCCCCTCGGGCTGAGTTACGTTTCCCTTCGAATCAGTCTGAAACCTTTTGACAGGTCAGACCCGTCAAACTGGGTTAACCCGACCCATCGGCTCACTGGGCTAAAAGGGTTAGGCTCGTTATGCACTTAAACGTGAATAATTTAATGACCCTGCGTCCGACCGACGCGCCGTCTGCGGCACTGGGATTCTTTCGATGAGGTGGTATAGTTGTGATACACTAATTGAGTTTTGGACAAATTTGGTAAACAACTGTGTATGGAAAACATATATTTCCAACTGGGCCCCTGGAACACTAAATCTAATATCTCTCTGACCGGGAGTCCGCTTGAGGCGATGTTTGTCGTGTTGAGTTCCTTTTGACATGACAAAACTTTGGGATTAATCAAACATGGACTTCGTGATAGTTGATGTATCGAACCCTTTTTACTCGTGGATCAGACCCTCCCATAATCGAGTACACTATGTCCGTGAACCCAAGAGATGGCTGCAACTGCGACAATGATGATGACTATACTTGGATCCTCTGTGGGTTCGGCAGCGAGGAAGACTGTACTTGGATCCTCCATGGGTTCGGCTGTGATGAAGACTGTACATGGATCCTACATGGGTTCGACAGCGATGGTTACTGTACTTGGATCCTACATGGGTTCGGCAACGACAAATTCTGTACTTGGATCCTACGTGGGTTCGGTAGAGGAGATGATTCAGAGGCTACATCTAATTATCTTTACCCCTCAACATGACTAGTATACCTGTATGAGATGATTTTTGACTTTCAATCATTATCATTGGTATGATTGACTTCTTTCCTGTGTGGACTAGGTTGTTCTTGGGCTCATAATTTGGAGCCGTACTGGAATTGATGACTTAGGTATATGTATGGGAATATACCTGAGTAGGGTTGGTTGATAATTCATGTTGTTCCTTTCGTTTGTGGTTTATCCATTGTGGATTATGGGAGACCTTCGGGGGTCTCGGGGTCTCTACTGATTATCGTATACTCACCCCTGCATGGGCATTGCCCACACTACCTTGTATTGGTTGCAGACGGCAGACAACACTGATCGTGGTTGAGGCATGTGGAGCTGGACGGTATCCGGAGGTGGACCACCTGGCGGGACGTACACAGAGAGGACAGACAGACATGAGCTACCGACGAGACTATATGTACCCACCCTTCAGGTGGGATTCCCAGAGGATGACTCGGTGGTTGCTGTTTTACTTTTCAGCTGTTGTACTTTCTTTCCCAGGTGTACTATACTTTCAGTTGGGTTTGTATACCAGCCCATTTACATACCATCACTTACTTTTTTACTCAGTTTACATTGTGTATACTCCATCTTGCATACTCTGTAGTTATTGTTTACTTACATAAAGGTAATGCATTCCCTTTTAATGGGAATTATGCCTTAGGCGCTAGTCGCCAGCCCCTGGCCTATAGAAGGCGTTCTTGGGGTAGTCACGACATGAGCCCCGAGGACGGGTCGTGACAGGGTTAGTCACTTTATCCACCAAAGCTCCTATATAGATGGTTTGTTTTGTCTCCATATATTATTGACCATACGATACATTTGGTGAATGAACTTCCATATCTCTAAAACTAGATCAAGAAAAGAGATATTACACCAAACCCAATTGGATCATCTAAAGGGGGTTGTTCTAGTAAAAATCACAATGATAACCATCATTATTTCTTTTGAATCATAGAATATATTCCTGTTGATGCTATAAATCGAGTCATTCTCAAAGAATAATAATATTTTATTTTCACATTTGATATGAGGATAACAAATTCGAATATTTCCTATGGGCTTTTAATAGGTGAAATTTCATCAAATTTCAAGATTATCAATATAATGAGGAGGTCTTCTAGAAGGATCAGAACAAGGTGTAAATTGTGTTATTTGAAATTAATCGAATATCGTAGTACAAGTAGATATTAGTAAATACACTGGAAGTGAAAAAGATCTAGATATCAAAGAACAAATTACTAAAATATTAGAATGGGGCCACTAAATGATATTATGGAATGATTAATGATAGAAAAATCTCATTTGCGACTACATATTTTTAGGGTTTTATATGATAGAGATCATATCCACACAAAATAGAGTAGCCTAATTAGTTGAAGAGACTTACTAAAATAAATTAACCAGTTCATTGGTTTAGGGATAAACTAAATTTATTTCATTCAATAGGGATAAGGAAAATAGAATTCCAAAAATAATAATCATCACACAGTGACATAAAATAATGGGAGTCAATAAAGAATGATTAAATTACATCATTGAAGTGTAATGAATGATTGGTTTTGATGAATGCTCAATAAGAGAAATGATCACTTTTGTGAAACTCATCTAATCGTTTGATGGGGATAAGTGATTCAAGACATTGATAGTAGTAAAGGGATTTTAATGGTAATAAGGGTTTGATTTTGTAGAGATATTCTCATTGATATTTAACCTTGAAACTATCCAAATAATATTAATTATTATAGAATCAAACTATGATTACATGGAAAATAAAGATGTAAATATAGATTTCATTCAAGGAGATTTGATGGAAGTAATTTATAGGATCAAACAAATAGGCTTTATGAAGAGATCTAGAAAATATTTTGTAAACAGAAGAAATGTATCTATGAACTGAATAATGTGTAAAGATAATGGAATCAAATGTTTTATTTTATTATGTGAGAAGTATAATTTTGATGGTGTAACGTAGATTATTTCTAACATTGAAAGATGTGGGATGATGAAAAAATCCTTATACATATATTTTATATTTATAACTTTTTATGTAGGGTTTAGAGGTTTCATGTTCCTAGAGTCATTAAAACTCATCCATATTGTATGGAATCATATAACAGAAGTTGTATTCTTAGACTATATAGTACTCGGAGAAAAACCATCTTTATCAAACTATGCAGTAACAATGAACTGAAGTAAATTGAAGATGGGGTATATTTTTAACATATCTATAAGGAAATTCTTGATGAACCTAGCTTAGTATTATTACAAGAAAATATCATCATCTGTATAACTATTTGGTTGTAGAAAAAAATTGAAATGAGAAGTATGATGGGCTCCCCTACACAGGATAACATTATCAGTCTGTATCTGTTATTGGAATGGATTAACTTATTCCAATGGGTTTCACCACACTTTTTATTATACAATTAGAATAAACATAAATGAATTTTCTATAATATTTCATATTGATACTACCGAATTATGAGAAACAACATAATGGTTGGGATCTTCCTTTAAGAGGATTTTATTGAATAAATCCTTTGATTCTTCATTAAGGAATTCCTTAGTAAGGATAAAAAGACTCCCTATCCTCTCAGAATGTCATATCTAGATCCAGGTAGTATGGGTAATATAAAAATATTCCAAACCAATTATCATTGAAAAAAACACATCCAATTTACTTATGGTCTACTATGAGTTCCCAAAATGTTTGAAAATATGTTTTCAATGCTTCTCTAGATTTTGGTGCTGAGTTAACTGTGTAATGGATGTTATCTAACTACTAATTTTTTGTATGATCTATATTTGATGTATAGTTATAATTTAAATCTAAAAAATCACTAACTTATTATTTTCTAATGTTTTCTCTCCATTATAAATGTATTTTTAGGGTTATGAAACAATAATTGTTCGAATTTAATTTTATTGAAAATATATATGTGATGTGTGACATTATTAAAAATACCAAAACAATGTGAGATAGTAAATTTGAACAAGAATCCATAAAGATAAAACAATACACACCTCTTTAATATGAGGCCTCATTAGGGACCATGATTGCTACCTCTGTCTGATGCGGTAGGGGCCTACTAAAAATAAAAAAATATAAAGATAATAATATTGAATGTAATCAAAATAAATAAATAAATTTAGTATAAACCTGCTTCGTATGATCCCCAACACCATCACCTCAACAGATGTACTTCTTATATTCTCTATCCTTAGGTAACAATTGCACATTTACCTCCTTTGAAGCACACATTTGTTCCTCCATATCCGCCACAATGGTGTCAAGCCAACATCACCAGGATCCAAAACCGCAGAGCATGAAACTATAGAAGAATAAATCCCTGTTCCATATTTCAGATTGTATCCATGTGCATCATGACCAATAATGTGATGGAATATATCATCCCATTGCATGGAATGTTACCGCCAGTCCTTTGGAAGTTATGCTAACTCATCATAAATTTAAGCCTATTTAATATATAAATATAAAAATAAGTATATATAGATGTATGTAAGTATTTATAATTAGTACAAAAATGTACTATAAGAGCTATAACCACTAGATCAGTTTGGTCACAAGTCATCATCCACACAGATATGTAAAATGATACACATTTGTCAAAATATAAAAAAAATAAACAGACTCACCATTGAAGCCTTAGTGGACCAATATGCAACTAATACACACAAAAAAGATAGGAGAACACCACTCAGGACTCTATCCATAATCTATGGGGCACCCACATTCGGTACACAGTGCTCTCTCTCAACTCTCCCTATATATTCATTCCACATTTTATGACATTATTCCATACACACTAGCTAATAATTACTAGTTCATACTCTCAGAGTATTATATTTAAGAAATAAATTATCACACATATTGGTATTTTTTAACAGAACTAAGAAACTAAAATAGTCCTCTTGCATAAAATTCCCTCCATAGAAAATCTAATGTATCCGTGGGGAATGAATCCTAGTCACATGTAGTCAACTAAAATCATTGTGGGTTGCATATGATATAACCTAGCAGGAAAATAAACGCAGGGGAACCAACTCCTATAGGATGGTATGTATCATTGAATGATACATCAAGGGTCATGTTAGAATTACATGATAAAATACCACAACCAGTTCCGCTCAGTGGGGGGGGGACAATTAACATAATTTTGTTATTATTTTCTTATCATAGTTTACATATATTTTATGGTTTCCTGTGTTTTATAATAAAAATATTATTGGATTTTTTATTTGTTTTTCAGAAAAATATTCCCATTAATTATTTTTACTATAATTTTTTTTTCATTTTTCATGCATTTATATATCAGTGATAGAGGAAATAAATATATAAAATATAGTTAATCAGTTCATAAAATGTTAAATAATTAAAAAAAATTATTTTAAATTGAGGAGAGGGAGAACAATAATACATTTAATTAAACATGAAAGTAGACCATTTCTATTTCAATGGACTCTCTAACCCAATGAATATCTTCTTCATGTTGAACTATAGTGTATTGATCAAGCTGTTGTGCAACAAAGGCAATAGTCTTGGGTTGATCTCATTCAATTAAAAACACTCATTTCGATGAAATTTTCAAAAAATCTGTCCTATATAGATTAGATAGAAAGGTAATGAAGAATTTTTTTCTTCATGTGATGTCAAAATGAAAGGTTCATTACCAACTAATTCATCCTAGTATAAAATAATGTTAGGATTCACCAATGTAAACTAATATTGATCGATTTTACTTCCATCGAATGGATCAAACCAATTACATTTTAATAATTTGTATTTCAATCCTTGCATATATACAACTTCAAGGATGTATTTCAATTGACCATAATAATAACCAGAATGGAAGGATGGATAACCGAATCCATTATTTTCTGTTATTTGTTTTTCATCGACATCCATAAGAAGAAACTGAATGTCGTATGCTTATAATTCTTTATAACAATGATAAATTATAAATAGACCCTCATCTAGTTGGTTAAATTGTTCAGTTAGCATGGGGTCACCTATATCCAATAGGTTATAGACCAATATATTTCACAGAATTCAATAAAAATTAATGTAGAATGAAATTAGTATTATACTTCAATCATAATGAAAATCTATTTATATATACAAAACCCTTGAACTAATCATGAAATGATGCATAATGGGACTATTGAATTTGATAATCACATTCACAAAACATCTCTTATATTAGTTTATTAATGTGTTTCATGAAAATGAAAATGAAATGTTTAAATGATCAACATTATATATGAAAATAACATGGAAAAGTTAAACAATAAAAGTGAAAAGACACTTACAATGTCAATGGTGAAACTGAAGGAGTATTGAATGAGAAATATTGATGAGATAGTACCATCTCAATGTTGTCCATATAAATATAGTTTCGAATCCAACCGTACCATTAGAAATATGATAGGGATTATCTAATTTTGTTTCAACATTCATAAGATATTCTTCACACAAATTAGTACACTCATCCATCAAATAACCATTGGCTATTAATTCCTACGGATGATCTCTGTTATGTATGAATAATTTTAATTTATTCAAATACCGCTCAATAAGATACATCCATCTAAATTGAAATTCACCCATGATCATTACTTCATTGATTAGGCGCAATATCATGTGAACCATAACATTGAAAAATGATGGTCGAAATAGTTTCTCCACATGAAAAAGTGTATGTACAATTCTATCTTACAATTTTTTTAAAATCACCCATTCATTGATTTATTAAAAAATTATTTCTAAAAATCAGTCATATCAATAAATGGCTGAACAACATTGTGCGATAAAAAATCATGAATTATGATTGGAATCAACTACTAAAGTATTTTTTGATTGTTATGAATTTCAAGTACCTTGAGCATATAAAAAATGAAAATAAATGTATCTTTCTCTTTTTAACTCATCATATATTGTGTAGAAGTCATGAATTCATTATTTCCATCACCCAATTATAAATTAAATTGTTTACATAAACCCATTTTTTCTAAATCACGTAATGAATTGACATGGTCCTTTGATTTTCGAATGGTACCTAAAATGGTCCAGAATATATTGTCACTGGAATTCTTTCTAATGTGCATGATATTGATATTATTCCTTAGCATGTTAGTTTTCCAGTATGGGAGATTAAAAAAACACACTTTGTCTTCTATTTATGACTGCTCTATCTACCCGCACCATGCATATTGGGTAATGGATGAGCCACCAAATCCTAAAATTCATATACCATGTGGTTTTTTATTCTTAAATATGTGATAATATTTATATTCTTTTCATTATCTTTGGTGTTGGATTTAATTCTCTAGAACCATCAAATTCCACTATGTCCTTTCTGAACCTGTGAAGAGGGGTAAGAATACATCTATGACCCATATTGGTCATTTTTTAAATGTTTAATCCATGAAGAATTTTTTAATTTTATTTTAGTAAGGGAAATTAAATTACCCTTTTTACTCCAACATGGAAAATATGGATAAGCTGTAAATTCATTGATTGTCCACAATAAAGCAGCCTGCATTTTAAACATTTCATTTATTTCACAGTCGTATGTCATTACACCATCAACCCAAAATTCATTCAACTTTTAAATCAATGGTTTAAAGTAAATATCAATCATATATTTTGTAATTCTTTGTCCATAAATATGATTGAAAAGTAATATAAATTTTTATTTAATAAAATCCATGGAGGAAGATTATACAAAACCAACACCATGCACCATGTGCTATGATTTTCACCAAACATAGATCTGAATGGATTGAAATAATCTACTACCAATCCCAATTATATATTACGAAAATAATTAGAAAAGATAGGGGGTATCTGATCAAAATCATTCAATGCAAGAGAGTCTGGTGGGTGGGTATCATATCACTCTCCTTATTTTTTCTACATGATATCTCATTAATTTAGAAATTTAATGACCCACTCGTTGAAAAAGTTACATATTGTCAGTTTTTCATTTTGGATTACCTTAATGTTCCTAATTAATTCTTATAATCAAGCTCAGGAGGCCACATGAGAATTTGGGGAACTTCCGGTGCCTAGAGCTCCGAAAAGGGGAAAGAAGAGTAGGATGCATGGTTAGTATGCAACCATGCGACCAAGGCGCAGAGCCGTGCAGGTGATGTAGTAGTGATATTCATGGTATAAAAACAGTTAGTGAAACTTTTCATAGTGACTATGAAATTCTCCTAGAAATGCAGTGGAGTATGAATGGTTTTCCCACGGTTTGGAAAACTGTGTGAAGAAACCATGCAAGACCAGTTTTGAGGAAAAAATTACAATTTTCCTGTTCATTAATTTATGTTCTAAATTTCATTTTACTCTCCTCATACAGAAAGAAACTATGGATCTCCTTCCCTTTGAATCTCAAACCCCTTTATCGTTGGATCTATTGTATCTTCTCCTTCTGGAGTCAGATTGTTGATCCGAGAGAATTGTTGAAACCATTGAGGTAAGGCTAACCAAGCATACCCCTTTTTCCATGACGAATCTTGACTTTTTATGCGCTATTTGGTCGCATGATCTTTCACCCTAATTTCTGGGTGTTGGAATTAAACACATATCAACTCCATTATGCTCTGAATTCGAGGTCGATATCCAGTGAGGCATCATCTATGGCCTTAAGGTAGGTTGTCACATTGTTTTCCATTTGAGTTTTGGCTATTTCATTTTTATTCCATCGTTCCATGAGCTATCCTTTGCTAATATCCTCTATTTTATTGATTACATCATGTCTAAATAACCGTAGAGACTTGATATAGGTGAATTGGGTTTGTATTAGAGGATTATAGATCACCCTTTATTTGTATGGACAACCAAGTGGTGTGCCACCCAAAATGGTCATCTTATGCCAATTTCCCAAAATGGTTAACTGTGGTTTGTAGCTCCCAAATTAGTTTTTAATTGAATTGGACATTATCCCATCTGTATTTGGAGTGTACCAAGGTTCTTAAATGGTTTTTATACCCCTTATTTTAAGAATTTTTCAATTGGGTTTGTGAATATTTGACATTAACATTTGTACCATGACACCATGACATGAAATGGATTTTCCATGATTGGAAAATTGGATTGTTGGCTAGGATGAGTTGGCCTAAAACTTAGAGGTGTTTTTTATCAAATTGAATGGTTTCAAGGGATGGAATAGCTTTCAATTGTATTGATTTAATATTAAAGGAATTTTATAAATGGTTTTCTTGTTTAATTTAAAATGATATTAGTTGGTTTGTCATACATTATATAATGTGAATTCCTATGCAATTTATATGCTTATGACTTGCAATGTTAATGTGTGGATGAGAGGAATTCATACCCCATTATACATGTAAAATGTATGGGTGGTAATTTTTTTACCCCATTCAGTTTATAACCTTATTGTATATATGGGGTGATTCATACACAGACGTGCACAAAGACTTGCACGTATTCAATGTTCTCCATGATATAATATCTACCTGACTCTTCAATGAGAAAAAAAGGTGAGTATCTAAGCAAACCTAGTTTGTAATACAAGATTTAGAAATCATAAAACCAAAGAGACAACAATTATGACCACTATAATTGGACTTGTAGAAAATGTGAACTCTGCATTGTGGGTTTCTTGAAATGCAGTACATGTCATCCTGTTATTTAGAGTCTGCTGTGTATCTTGAAGTTTCACTTTTGGAAAAACTATATTAGAGATGGTTTAATCTTTCTCAGACCTTTCATGAGTAGTCCGGAAAATTTTCAACTTTTCTAAAACATCCACACCACCCTTGTAACGTCCCAGTTCCAGGTTCCACTCAAAGGGTGCCTCGAACCCGGTTCCCCATGTGACCTTAAGAGCATTTCCCCAAAAGACAAAGGATGCCGACTAGCATTGGGGCCCAAGTCTGATTGTGGGGAAACTATTCCCTCATTTGTAAATGTGTTGTGTAGCGGAATACGAAATAAAACATACAATAGAAGAAGTAAATGCCCATACATAACTGGAATAAACAACTCCAGTAGATATAACCAACCAAAATATAAATTAAGATGCAACATGGCACAAATTCTACGAAAACAGCCATAACATGTTACGCTGCAATACAATACAATACAACTGAAATACAAGTACAAAAATCAAAACAGAACAACCTGCAGCATCATGAGACAATTCTCGGTCCCATGCTCTCCTATGACCCAACAGTAATCAAGTACCTATATAAGGTCCCTTTCCCTTTTCTACACCTGCAGAAACGTAATCTGTTTGGGCGGAAAAGAATGGCCCAAACAGTGTTTGAGAAATATGTCTCAGTAGCCACCCACCAAAGGCCCATGCCCAACTGGGTGAATGTATGAAGCAACAGTGTGCTGTAGTAAAATGAAATAAACTAAGAATACTCAAAATTAAATAACATAATAGTATATTTCCATTTAATTATTCTTTTAATCCATTGATTATCAGAAAACACCCTACTGAATTTCTAAGAAAACAGTTAGCGTCCTCATACAAGAAAAACCTTACCCTTAGGTAATCAGAATCCAACCCTCAGTTATTACCCTCAGGCGTAACAGATATTTCCCTCAGGCGTAAGAAGTGTCTCCCTCATGCACATAGTCTATCTCCCTAAGTCACAAAAGAATTTTCCCTCAGGCTAGAATAAAAACTGCCTCGGGCTGAGCAAAACAACGCCCACTAGCTAAGTAAAACACTTCCCTTAGGCATAAGTAACTGGGCCATGCCCAAAATGTAAATAAAAATTCACATGCAATTCCACTAAATAAAATTCTACAATCATTACTTCAAAATCATACCCGTGGGAATCCTGAAAAAACAGCTAAACCAATGAATGCACCCCTGGGGTGGTCTTGGATCCAAGAAACTATCTCAAACAACAATTCATTATCATAATTAATTACCTATTCAATTATAGGTAATTAAAATAGCTACGAACATAGAAACACGACACCCCAACATGGGTTTGCGACACTAAAAACGAACAAAACGCAAAACATTTGGAAAATAAACACTAAGACACCTACCTTATACACCAACGAGCGGTATACATGATCGTCAATCCCAGAAATTCCCATTAATGTTGTAGATGTGAGGTAAATTAATTCTCTCTTAAATTTAAATAACTCCCGTTAGTGGAATAATTGTCAAGAACTGATTAAGAAGGGCGGAGGGCTTACCCGTTCGGTTCCAAAGAGATCATCCATGACAGAAATGGATTCCGGACATGTGCTCGGAGGATCTCCGAAGTTTCGGTCATCCCCTCATGTTCCTTCATCCCGTTTTATGACTTCCCTTTGAATAGGGGAGGCTACTACCCATTTTAAGGAAAAAAACAAAGTACACAGTGTGTACTTCCCATTTTTCAACTGTTCCTCTGGGGGCTTCCTGCTAGCGCAGCACTGTTCACCTGCCGACATCACTAAATGGTGTGTCCTCATGAGTACATGGCGTGTGCTGCCCCACAGCTGGCCACCGCCTTAATTTTTTCCTACCGACTGACTACACAACGTGTAAAGGACCACTACACGGCGTGCACTCAGTTCTTACACCCTTTATCGCCAACATGGCCACACGCCCTGTGTACTCATTCCACACAACCAAAAGTACAGGGCATGTGGAAAAGTACATGGCGTGTACTTGAAAAATTTGGGATTTTCCCACATTTTCCATATTTTTTCAAAAACACTTATGGACAAGGGAAAAGAAAAAGCCCATACCTGAAAACTAAGAACAGGGTTCTTACAAGATTCCCCCTTATAGGAATTCATCCTCGAATTACCCTTCCAAGGGGGATGAAGATATATCTGAGAATAACTCTGGCTACTGAGCACGTAAGTCAGTCTCCCACTCCCAGGTTTCGTCCTACACTCGATCATGCTGCCAAAACACCCGTACGAGAGGAACAGTCCATTCACGGAGAACCTTCATGCTCCAATCAACGATACGAATTAGATGCTCCTCAAAGGACGCATCTGCCTCAAGCTCAACCTCCTAGGGTTGAAATACGTGAGACGAGTCTGAATGATAGCGGTGCAAATGAGATACATGGAAGACATTGTGCATGGCCTGGAACCTCTGTGGTAACTGTAACCAGCAGGCTACCAGCCTGACTCTCTCCAAAATCTCAAATGGCCCCACATACCTCAGTGAAGGTTTACCCAGTCTCCTGATCACCTTGTGTCCTAGCCTCAGCGAAACACACAAGAAAACCTGATCCCCGACCACGAACTCCAATGGTCGTCTGCGGCGATCAGCATAAGACTTCTGATGAGACTGCACAGTAGCCATGCGCTTCTGAATCAACTGGACCTTCTCAGAAGTCTCTTATACGAGACATGATCCCAGTAAAGCTTCGTCACCTGCCTTTAACCAGAAAAAAGTTGATTAGCATGGCCTACCATATAATGCCTCGTATGGTGCTATCTCTATAGTTCCATGAAAACTGTTATTGTAGGCAAACTCGAATAGGGGTATATGTTTCTACCAAGATCCCCCAAATTCTAGAACTCACGCACGTAGCATGTACTCTAGCACTGGAATCGTACGCTCTGACTAGCCATCAGTCTGAGGGTGGTATGCTATGCTCAGATGCACCTGTGTACCCATTTCCCTATGAAAACTCTGCCAGAAATGAGACGTAAAATTAGAGTCCCTATCTGAAACAATATAACGAGGGACCCCATGAAGACATATGATCCCTCAAATATACAACATCCCGAGCTCGTCAACACCAAAGGTATCCTTGATCGGAAAAAAGTGAGCAACCTTCGTGAGTCTGTCTACAACAACCCACATGGCATCATTTCCTCGAGGTGACATCGGCAAACCAGTCACGAAGTCTATCACGACATCATCCCATTATCAATCTGGAATGGGAAACTACTGTAACAGGCTGGCTGGCCTCTGGTGCTCAGCCTTCACCTGCTGAAAGGTGGAACACCTCGTAACAAAACCAACCACATCTCTCTTCATACCTGGACACCAGTACTGACGTCTCAAGTCTAGGTACATCTTGGTATCCCCGAGATGAACTTCCCAAGCTGAAGAAGGAAACTCTCACATCAGCTCCTCTCGTATATCCCCTAGAACCCATACTCATCCAAGGAAACCTAGTACCTTGTCATCTCCTATTGTCCATCCAGGAGGAGGGTCCTCATTTTCCACCGACTCCGGTAGAACTAGGCCTTCTAGATATGATAGCTGTCTCATCCCCACTCTATCCATGAGGGTAGAAGTCATAGATAAAGAGGAAAGATAGTTCTGCCCCTGACTGCCGTGCACCTCCAAATGCATCTCAGAGAACAAATCCATAATCTGCCACTCACCACTGGCCTCCTGCACTACCTGTATCTGAGTCTTCCTACTCAGTGCATCAGCTACTACATTACCATTACCAGGTGTATAGGCAGGCTCAAAATCGAAGGACTGTAGGTATTCGACCCACCTCCTATGCCTCAGATTCAAGTCTTGTTGAGTAAAGATATACATGATGATTTTGCAGTCGGTGAAAACCTGAAAATCCTCTCCCAATAGATAATGTCTCCAATAGCGCAACACATGCACTACTGCAGCCAACTCGAGGTCTTGCGTCGGGTAATTCCTCTCATGTGGCCTCAGCTGACGAGACCTGTATGCAATGACTCGATCACCATACATCAACACAACTCCCATACCAATACATGATGCGTCACAATAAACTTTATAGCTCTTCCCCTGATCTGGGAGTATCAGGATCGATGCTGATGTCAACCTTCCTTTCAGGTCCTGAAAGGATATCTCGTAAGATTTTGAAAAAATGAACTTCACACCCTTCTTAGTCAGACCCGCCAACGGTGCTGCTAAGCGGGTGAAGTCCTGTATAATGCATCTGTAGTAACCACCCATCCCCAAGAAACTTCGTATCTAGAACTTGTTCTTAGTATGCTCCCAAGAAACTACTACTCTCACCTTCTCTGGGCCTACTACAACTCTTGCCTCTGAGATAATGTGACCTAGGTAGTGAATCTGGTCCATCCAAAAGTGGCACTTTGAGAGCTTAGTATATAGACGATGCTCTCTCAGTGTACTGAATACGATCTCAAGATTGGTGGAATAGTCGTGTCAAGTGTGAGAGTACACCAAGATATCATCCATGAATACTACCACAAATGAGTCCAGATACAGATAGAACACACGATTCATCAGAGCCATGAAAACTACCGGCGCATTCGTGAGTCCGAACGGAATAATCAAGTACTCGTACATACCATATCTGCTTCCAAAAGCTATAAGCGGTATATCTGATGGTCTCACGCGCAACTGATGATATCCTGATCTCAATTCAATCTTCGAGAACAATCATGCTCCAAAATGTTGATCAAGAAGATCATCAATCCTCAATAAGGGATATCGGTTCTTAACATTCAACTGGTTCAGCTTCCGATAATCCATACAGAGTCTGAGGGTAATATCTTCTTTCTTCGCAAAAAGGTCCAGAGAACCTCAAGGAGAAGTACTGGGTCGGATAAAACCCTTTTCTTGTGACTCTTATAATTGCCTTTGAGCTCCTGCAGCTTAGGTGTAGCCATCCTATAAGGAGGAATGGACACTGGTGCTGCTCCTGGTACAAGCTCGATTGAGAAATCCACCTCTCGCTCCGGAGGTAGACCCAAGAAGTCGTCCAGGAAGACATCCCTGAAACAATCAACCACTGGAGGGAAATCTGTCAGAAAAGTCCCCTAATCATATTGATATAAGCATTCAATCTGGGCTGTGAATACACTTCACCCAGGATGCTCTGGTCTATCTCGACTTGCCTGAACATCCCACTCGCCATTGTATAGAAACTCTCAGCCCTCTGGTGAAGTGAAACTCACCCTGTGATGATAGCAGTCTACCAAGGCTCGAAAGGGAACCAAAAAGTCCATCCCGAGAATGACGTCATAATTTGTCCTCTCTATGACATAGAGGTCCCATAGAAATTGAATCCCACCATCCTCAAGGGGGCACTCCTTGCACTGACGCACACCAGCTGTTCTAGTCCACAACAGAGTGTCTAGATTCATGATATCTGAAGAAGTAGAAACACAGAGCCCAAGGAACTCATCAATGGGTACATATATGAATCAATGTGTAGCACCCATATCTAAAAGTACTTAAGATAAGACATAATATTCTAGAATAGTACCTCTGACTGTAGAAGGTCCGGGATCCAGCTCCTGCTGGGTCTATTACACTGCATATGCCTACACAGTGCAACGACCATCCGACACAGCCTGGCTACCCTGAGCTGTCACACCCTGATGCCTCTGAGATCCTGGTGTCTGGCTACCATGGCCACAACCACTATCTCTACCTACACACCCTGACGTATTCCAGTTCCCAGACTGGTAAGAAGCCATTGGTTCTGCTCCCGCACGCGGAGTCTGCACAGAACCCCTCTCAATAGCTACTGGTGGAAACACCATACAAAAGCGCTGAAGATGACCCATATTTCCACAAGATCGGCACTCAAATGGGTCTCGTGGACACTAAGGTCTATTGTTCCCCTCTTTACCACACTGGTCGCACCTCACCGAGCCACCTGAAGAAGCTTCCTGGCTGGTACTACCTCCCTGAGAGAAATCCGTCTGTCTTTTCCTCTTGCCAGTAGAAATAGTACGAGTAACTGGTGCTGAGATGCCTTGGACCACACCACTAGCTTCCCAAAGGTTCCTCTCTGTAATCAGCACATGGTTCACAATAGCGTGTACTGAAGGAAACCTGAAAACATTCACCAGTGCTCGGATGTCATAACGAAGACCATCCTCAATGTTCCTGGCTCTCAAAGTCTCATCACCCACCAAAACGGGTGCAAAGCGCTGAAGCTCAGTAAGGAGAGTAGAATATTCCATCACCGATATAGTTCCCTATAACTGATTCATGAACTCTCGAGCTCTATCTTCCCTAAGCATCTCTCGAAAGATGAAGTCATAGAAGACTGCCTAAAAATCTTCCCATGCCATGTCCCTATGATGCTCTGACTGGGTGGTAACATCCCACCACCTCGTGGCGGAATCATGTAGCATATAAGTTGCGAGCTTGTCTCTCTGCCCTTGAGGATTCTCAAGATGCATGAATACAGTATGCATCGACCCCAGCCAAGACTTCGCAGCCTGTGGTCCACCATCCTTTGAAAACGTAGGCGGATGCTGCTGCTGGATGATATGATCCAGCTCGGCCATAGATGTGGCAACATGCGGTTCTCCCTGAAAGGTCTGCATTAACCGCATAAAGCCTTCAAGGAATTGAGCCCCCGTTCCTGTGTCCTGTATAACGTTTGGCACTGCATTTGGCTATGCGGGAGGATCCACTGGTAGCCCATGGCCCACCATCTCTGGAGTATAGTCGTTGTCGCTCTCCTGGAGAACAATGCGCGGTCGTCTAGGCGGCATGACAATACAAGGTCAAAACACAACTTAGATCAAGATTTATCCAAAACTGAAAGTGAAGGAACCAAAAAGGGAACAAGATGATGAAGGAATATCAAGATTTTCAAAACAAGACTACAAGTCATGTACAATTACTACACGTCGTGTACTTGACTTCTCTTCCCCTGCCCGGGTCCTTCTACACGGCCAATCCACTCGGCTCCCGTTGAACAAAAACTACACAGTGTGTACAATATCAACACGGCATGTATGGTGTTATTTTCCAACTACCTGTGTCGTTTGTGACACGACCGAATACTCAGCTTGCAACTACACGATGTGTTACACCCGCACATGGCGTGTACACTATCCCATCTCCCAGCCACACGGTTAAGTCCACACGGTCTGTCCTCGAACAAGACTACACGACATGTCCCACAGGTACACAGCGTGTTCAAGGAGAGATGACACCGACCCGTGTTGTCAGTTACACGGCCGAGTCCCCAGGTCATACTACACGGCGTGTCCATCATTTACATGACATGTTAAAGGAGATATTTCACTGACCCGTGTTGTTAGTTACATGGCCAGACTCTGGGTCAACACTACACGGCGTGTACATTCGGTACACAACGTGTTTTCCCCAAACATTCACTACCCTGTGTCACCACTGACACAGTTTGTGACATGGGAAGAGACTACACGGTGTGTACTCCTGGTACACAACATGTACTTAAAAAGTTTATTTTTCTTCCCAAACAGAAGGCCATTCACAGCGTTTTTAATGTACTACATGTCGTGTATACTGGGTTTCTAGACAGTATGCCTCAAAAACATCCCCGGAACCCAGAAAATACTGAAAAACAAAACCTAAGTGTAACATTCAGACCCATGAGGGCCCATACACCCCACGAATCAAATAGTGACATTATATCTGTGTTATAACTAATAAACAGCTAACGATCCACCAAATTCTGGTCAGTGGGGGCCCATACTCCCAAAAACCAAATTTTGGCATCCGTTCTTTCAACAGGCTCAAATAAAATTACCCTATCACAAGGAATGTATTTTATCACAACAACTACCACGACAACATGCTTTTCTAGCACAACAACTATCACAACAACATGAAATTTCTAATGCATCTACATGGCATGGAAATATGCATGGAATGTGATTTCTAGCATTGCCTAAATGATAAATGAGATGGCATACCCTCATCTCATATGGTTGAAACTAAATAGAAACCATAGGTAAAATATAAACAACACAATCCAAGTGTGTCACCCAACGATGAAATCAAATCAACTGTAAAATTTGAAAAATTAAAAAAATTGCAATAATATGAGGTAGACTGGATTTTCCTTATATATGGGTTTGCTACACCCGGGCACAACTGATTACCAACTACGGTTCGTCATATCCCTGACTACATCTTCAAATAGTAAGTCAAAGAAAAGAACCCCTCTCATAATACTTTGTAACGTCCCTATTCCGGGTGCCACTCAACGGGTGCCCCGAACCCGGTTTGCGACGTGACCTCAAGCACATTTCACCAAACGCCAGAGGCTTCCGACTAGCAGTGAGGGCCCATGTCTGATAGTGGGGAAACTATGGCCTCATTTGTCAAAGTGTAGCATAGTGGAATACAAAATAAAACATATAACAGGGGAAGAAAATACCCATACATAACTGGAATAAACAACTCCAAAAGATATAACCAACCATTGTATAAATGATGATGCAACATGCCACAAATTATATCAAAATAGCCAGAACATGTTACACTGCAATACAATACATTACAACTAAAATGCAAGTACAGAAAGCAGAACAGAACAGCCAGAAGCATCACGAGACAATGCCCAGTCTCATGCTCTCCTACGCCCTAGCAGTGATCATGTTCCTGTATAAGGGCCCTTGCCCTTATCTACACCTGTGGAAATGTAATTTGTTTGGGCCGAAAAACAATGCCCATCACTTATTTATCATTCAACCAAAAAATGTTGATCTAGAGATAAAGTATATTTAATAGGATGGAAGTGAGAATATTTTTTCAATCGATCAACAATAACTCAGATTGTGTTGTTACCTCATTAATTATTCGGTAATCCCACAATGGAATCTATGGACACAATATCCCATTTCCATTGTGGCACCAGTAAAGACTGAAGCATCACTTCTAGTGACAACCATCTTATATAACCTGTTGACAATTTAAACACTTCATAATAAAGGCCAAAAAATATCTTCTCATTCCATCCCAACAGTAATACTTCCATAGATCTCACTACATATTAGTACATCCATGATTAACTGAAAACGGAGAACTATGGGCTTCACAAAACAACTCATTCTTAATCTGTGAATCATGAGGCACCCATAATCTTTTTCCAAATCTCAAAATGAAATAATTATCAATGTAAAAATCATTCAGCATACCCTTATGAACCAAATCTACCTTTATCTATAACACACTTTCATCCTTATGATCATACTTAATTCTATCTGATATAGATGACTTCACTAACACCTGAAACAAAATATACAAATTTCTTACACCAACAACATCAAAGAAAAATTTCAACCATTATTTAATCAAAGGATCTTCTTCCAAACGTAACATGGTTAATGTTGCATTACTTTTATGACTCAAAGAATCTTCCACATTATTTGCCTTTCCAGGATGGTAATGAATCGTGAAATCATAATCCTTGATTAATTCAAGTCATCCCCTCAATCTCATGTTCATTTGTTTCTTGAGTGAATATATACATCAAAATTTTGTGGTATGTATATATTTCATATTTTACTCCTTATATATGATGCGTCTAAATTTTTAAATAAAAAACAACAACATCTAATTCCAAATCATGTCTGAGGTAATTTAACTCATGAGGATTCAACTAACATGAAGAATAATCAATTACAAGGTCATTTTTCATTAGGACACAACCTAGACCCTTCAATTAAGCATCACTATAGATAAAATACTATCCATTTTTAGAAGTAAGTGATAGAACAAGAGAATTCACCAATCTTATTTTCAATTCCTGAAAACTATCATTGCGTTCCTTTTTCTAGATGAAGTTACCACCTTTTAGAGTAAACATAGTCATTGGACTAGATAACTATGAAACATTCTCAACAAAACTCTGGTAATAACCTTCCAAACCAAGAAAACTGTAGATCTCGGTTGTATTTTTGGGTCTTGGCCATTCTTTATCAACTTATTTTATAAGGATCAATAGTTATGACATTTTTTGAGACAATGTGACCATGGAATGTAATTTGTCGAAACCAAATCTCACACATGCAGAATTTCCCAAACAGTTTATTTTCTTTTATGGTTTGCAAGAAAAACCTTAATTGACTTTCAGGATCATATTTTCATTTAGATTAAACCCAAATATCATCAATAAACACGACCACAGATTTATCCAAAAACTCACAGAAAATTCTCTTCATAAGGTCAATGAATATAGTAGGTGAATTGGTTAACCAAAAAGGCTAACTATAAATTCATACTGGACATACCTATTACGAAACGCGGCCTTCAGAATGTCTTTTTCCATTACATTCAACTAATTGTATGCCGATGTCCAGTCAATCTTCAAAAAATACTGAACTTCCATGAGCTGATCAAACAAATCATTGATAAGGGGAAAAGAATACTTGTTCTTAACAATTATTTCATTCAATATTCTATGATCAATGAAAAGTCTAATTGAACCATTATTATTTTTATCAAACAAGACATTAGAACCCCATGGTGATGTTCTAGGTTCGAATGATAACATTATCTACTAACTTTTTCAGTTACTTATTTAATTCTAAAAGTTCAATTTGATCAATTCAGTAAGGGGTTTTGTAAATTGGATTAGAATAAATAACTAATTCAACAGTAAATTCAACTTCTCGATATGGTATAATACTAGACAACTCATCAGGAAAAACATCAAGGTACCCATTTACCAGTGGAACATCATTAATCTGAATAGTTCCTTTGATTTCAACAATATAAGTAAGGTAATATTCATTTCCATCTATTACTATTTTCCCAGCTTCCTGGTATGTTATAAAATGTAAGGGATCATTCTTGTACAAAAACTGAAAATATTTAAAAAAAATATATTTTAGGAATCATATCTTGAGATGGAATTCAATATTTAATAGAAAACTTCTCATATATGAAATAATGTGTGGAACCAGAATCAAACAACACATTGGCATAATCTGAAAAATGAACAGTGTTTCTATTACTACCTCATTTGATGTCCCAAAATCTGTTAAAGTAGTTTCAAAGGATTTCACCACCCCTTTCTTCTTATATTCTTGCTTGTTTCTCTTAGTTGAGTTTGTTTTTGGACACTTATTTGCATAAGGGCCCATCATGAGCCAATGCCCAGTCTCATCCTCAGGTATTTCCCTCTGGAGTAACAGAAATTTCCCTTAGGCGTATGAAGTGTCTCGCATAGGCACATAGTCTATCGCCCTCGGGCACAAAAGAATTTTCCCCCAAGATAGAATAACAACAGCCCCCGGGAAAAGAAAAACAACGCCCACGTGCTAAGTAAAACACTGCCCTCAGATACAAGTAACCGGTCCATTCCCAACATTTAAAGAAACATTCAAATGAAATTCCTCTCAAGGAAATTCTATAATCATTACTTCAAAGGCATACCCGCAGGTATCCTGGCCAAATAGCTAATCAGAGGAACGAACCCCTAGGGTGGTCCTGGATCCAAGCAATGATCCAAAACAACATTTAATTATCATAATTAATTACCTATTAAATTCTAGGTAACTAAAATTGCTAAGGACTCAGACACACGATACCCCAACATGGGTTTGAGACACTAAAAAAGCACAAAACACACAACAGTTGGAAAATAAACACTAAGCGACGTACCTTATACACCAACGAGTGGTATACACGATTGTCGATCCCAGAAACGCCCAAGAACACCATAAATATTAGGTAAATTAATTCTCTCTTAAATGAAAATAACTCATGTTAGGGGATGAATTGGTAAGAAATGATTAAGAAGGGTGGAGGGCTTACCCGTGCGGTTCCAACGAGATCGTCCGAGGCGGAAATGAATTACGGACGTGAGCTCGGCAGATCTCCGAAGGTTCGTCCATCCCCCCCATTCCTTCTTCCCATTCTAAACCTTCCCTATGAACAGGGGAGGAAAATAACCATTTTAAGAGAAAAAAACAAAGTACACGGCATGTACTTCCAAGTACACAACATGCACTTCCCATTTTTTAACTGTTCCTCTGGCGGCTTCCCGCCAACACAGAACTATTCACCTGGCGACATCACTGCACGGCGTGTCCTCATGAGTAAACGGTTTGTTCTTCCCCACAACTGGCCACCACCTTACCTTTTTCCTGCCGACTGACTACACGGCGTGTAAGGGACCACTAAACAGCGTGCAGTCGGTTCCTACACCCTTTATCACCAACATGGCCACATGCCCTGTGTACTCATTCCACACGGCCAAAAGAACACGACGTGTGGAAAAGTACATGGCGTGTACTTCCAAAATTTTGGATTTTTTCCCATTTTCAATATTTTCTCAAATACACATAAGGAAAAGTGAAAGGAACAAGCCCGTACCGCACAACTATGAACCGGGTTCTTACATCCCTTCAGCTGTATCGTAACAACCTCCAACACTAATAGATCAACGTTAGTCATTGAGTAATCCTCATAAAACTGATCCAGAATGTATTCTTGTTTCTCCATATACGTTTTATCAAATATAAACTAAGAAAAATTCAATCTTACTTTAGTAACTTCTCAACCCATAGCTTCCTCCTCTTTTGATCGCGTTTGTTGCAGGTTTTATGATTTTCACCTCTAATAATCGCGCTTTTTCACATATTCCACTATTGTGACCTCCCAAAGGACTCCTACTTTACCTTCCCTACCATAACACTTCGCATCAGTCTTCTTTAGCTCCAGGATTGGAGAAGGCTCCATGATTTCCATTTGTTCCTTTGAGATGCCCAACGATAGAAACCCACAAAGGTCTAGGTCGGTCTGTTTTGCCGGTGAATGGAGGGAAACATGTGGTTTGGGGAGAAGGAGGAGATTCTGACATCCTTGTATTATTTCCAATTCAGGAAATACCCCTTTAATGGACAATATGGGAAGAGATAAATAATAAGGGGTACTTGTGCAATTATTTATTTCTAATCCTAGCAATATATAAACCCAATTATATTAGTTTGTTAAGAAACAATTCATTTGTTTTTGATGTTCACAATGAATTGGGAGAATCCTTTACATCCATACAGAGATATATTCTCTAAGAACACTCATAAGAATGGAGATAGATATTCCCCCACTAAATCCTCCAAATTCAAGAGAGATCTAGGAGAATTCTTTGGAATCAGTTGTCGTGGCGATCAAAGGTGGACGATGAAAGCAATATGATCTATCATACCAGTACCCAAAGATTCCTTTGACGATGTCTGGATATTCATAAAACAGGAATGGATCAATGATATATGGAATCTATACTTTATTCCTACAATTAAATGATGATGCTACGTAGATCTATTTCTAGATCCATCAACGAAGAAATAATTCCATCAAAGGTAATTCATTAATTAATAAAAATAATTATAAATAATATGTCCTGATCATCCCTCATGGTTCTAGTGTGATTTATACTTTTTATATTTATTTATTCAATTCTGTTGAACATGACATTCATCATTATGTAGATCTCTAATTGATCATCGATCAGGAACAAAATAAATATTGGGAATTACCCATCATATGATTTCTCTATGCCTGAAACCTACGTGTGGCATCAGAGTTGTGACATTATTATTTATATATTTTTAACGATTATTGATTGATTTATGAATTTTTCATTCATTTTCAATTCATATTTAATAATTTTATTAATCCATATTGTAAATTCTGTGTCTTCATCCTTCATTTCTCATAAATCTAATGAATATGATTAATATTATGAACAAAATAAAATTGAAGATCACATCCAAAGGTGCTAAGGATTATGGCTAGATAACACAGCTGTACACATCTTGTAGTTTTGTTCAATGCATTAGTTATTAATTTCGAATTAATTCACTTTGTTTTCAATGATGAAACACTGTGCATTTGTCACATACACAACGTGTTTATCGAGTTATCCTAGCGCATGGTCATCCAGAGTACACGCCATGTATCTGATGTGGATAGTGTGTAGTCCTATTAAGTCTCAAATAGGCTATGTATTTCATACATGGATTACCTAACTGGTGACCTTGTAATTCAGAGATCACACGCCATGTATCCCATTGGAACTTCCATGTACACCATTTTCTAGAGAATGATTTACATGCCAAGTCTGTAGGCATGTTCCTATGATATACGGTGAGGCATATACATGTGGTGTAGCTAAAATAAACATTCCTTGTAAATATAACAAATTAAGCCGATTTAAAATTTATTTATTATAATATTGATAACATATTGACATATTCTTATGTGTGGTAATTAAGTTGAAAGGACATGCCATGTGATGAGTTTTTAATATATATATATATATGTATGTATGTATGTTTAATTAATATCTATGTAATGTTCAAATATTCATATCATGCATGAGTCACATTATAGTTTTTGCTTCATGTGCATTGGAGCATAACACATGACCAAAAACTAATGTAATTCATGTAATCATTAAGGTGTTGTAGACGTCATGAAGGTACATGATTATTCATGTATTCCACGTGTAACAAGAGTAAGGTGTATAAAGGAAGAATAATTTGGTGGTAGAATTAGATGGGTATTCACTATATTTCCTCCAAGATACATTTATGAACACAGTTAATGTAAAATGAATTTCTTTAATTAGATTAAAATTATAATGGATGATAATATCAAGAAAATTCAGATGAGAATTAAGATTAAAAAATTGATTAATTAAGGAAGATAATTAATTCATTCATGCATGATTTATATTAAATTAAAATTATTAATAATTAACCAAAAGTTTTATTAAATGCATAATTTGTTGCCTACATGTGGAAGATCATGACCATAGACCAGACCATTGTATGTGATTGGTTTCATTTAATTTATTATCAACTTAAATTGTTGGTCTGCATGCCTACTATCCTCATATTATGTAAGGGTCTATGTGACCATGTATTATTTTATGTAAAACCAATCTCCCCCCACTTGTGTGTTAGTAAAAGAAAATGTGAATGATTAAGATCCCATGTTAGTGGGGGAGGTTCATGTTTGGATGTAAGGATAAACCAATCCAAGAGATATATATGGGTGGACAGGTGTAATGTTATAACATGTACCATAATTGGTTCAATGTGTTTTTCTCCCAAGTCAACGGTTAGCTTATCAACTGCTATATAAACTATTTATTAGTAAAACTCATGATCATATCGATTTATTGTTTTATTTCTATCATGTTGTATGATAATTTCATTATGATTTTTGTCGTGATTAGATAATTAATGATTTAACAAGCATGCAAGATTGAACTATAATAAACTAGATTATGCATAAATGTTATCTAAGGCATGGTTAATTACATAATTAAACCCAATTAATATTTAAAATAATGTGATAAATATAATAATTTAAATTTAATCATAAAAGGAAAAAACCCTCAATAATATATATTATGTCGGTATAGCCTTCCACTACCTCAGTTAAACTCGATCAATAGTTCAAAGTGATTGATCATCCAAAGTTGTGGTGTTTTGAATTATTGAGGAATTATAACTTGATTTTATGGGTTGAATTAACTTAGTTTACATCAAGGGTTGACTGCCAAATCATGACATGCTGTAACTGGGTGTTAAGGGATGAGGAAATCCAATTAATGATTTCAGGATTTGGGTGTATGCTCAGAAGTTCAAGGAATAACGAGTTAATGAATTTGGAATTTTGAATGACTACCCCAAACCATTAATGTTTATGGAACAACCATCATTGGGGTAATGAAAAGGGAAATATGAATCCTTACCACATGAATATCCAAGGAAGATGATATTATAAAGACAATGGTGAGGGCTATTGGGTTTTGATAAAATAGTGGGAGATTAATAAATATAATATTTAGTTATTTGTCTATATGTTATATGATAAAGTTATAAAATTATTTATATATTATTTTTTATTAACAATAGTAAAATGAAATTAAACATATAATTTCTATCTATATTTGATAAGGACAACCTTCTCACTAACAAAAATTTCCAATAGTGGAAAAGGCACCTATGAGTTATCCTTCATCCTAAAATGAAATTATATGTGATGGAATAACCTTATCCTATGGCATCTGGAAATGTGTATTGAGATGAAGAGTTAATAAATTATTAGAATAATTTTAATGATTCTATAGATGTTCATTTTTTCATTATATCATCTATGTGCAATAATATTTTATAGAAATATGAGGACATGGTTGCATATAGCTGTTGTCTCACCCTCAGGATCTCTATCAAGATAATGTGAGACAAAAGAGTTATGAGATCTCTAATGCTTTGTTTACAACTAATTTTGGAGAGTCATCACTAGCTGGGCCTCATGTAGTCGAGAATATTGTCGATGCATGACCCCAATCATTGATCACTTTTTTCCTACATCGCACTTGATCAATATCGATGCATGTTAAATGAAACCGTAAATGCGACATCCTATCACATCATAGAGAATATGTTGATTCTTTATTCACCTGCACTGATGTTCCACATTGTCTACCATAAATGTGGTGACCCGTTTCCCCTTGATCCTATTGGACTACATCTTGGGTTGCTCCCTCTTTTTTTGAAACCAGTGGCTTCCCCTTTTCAAGCCTTAACAATTTCCTTTATCCAATACAAATAAGATATAAAATATTATATCTTAAATTTCCAAATTATTATGTTTTTAACAGGTTATGAATGAGGAACTTATCTCATATAAATAGATATAAAAGATGTATCACTACATGAGCAACACATGTATCCTAGTCTGCATGATAGGATAAAAGAAATCTCAAATTAAAAGACTATCTTATCTCAAATTTGGAAACACCCAGAGTCTATATCCTATCAATCTCCCCCTTAATCCCATCAATGGAGATACCATCCCATATATTTAGTTGAAATGAAATCCTATTTTAATCATACCAACCATCATCTGCTATAGAAAAATGACAATTCTCTTTTGTAACTCTGACAGAAACATGACTTCCCTTATAAAAAATCCAAACACTAAATTCTTCACCATATTTGAATATTAAAATTCCTTTCAAAAAATACCAAAATACATAATATATAGCTTCCCCATGATTATGATTGTGAAACAATCTATCACACCTACAAAAAAATTGCTCTCTTTGCTCAAAATCCCAAGTATCTCGTGCATCACCTCAATATTCAGTTTGAATTATTTCTTCACCAATTGCACATTCTGAAGTATAGAATTAGGTGAAAGAACTGAAACACCTCTCTCAACCTAATTTATTTAGAAACCCCATACTTCCTCATGCACCATCAATCCTCTTGAAAATATCCAAAATTCCCACTACTAATTGCAATATTGAACAATGTCCTTTGATATCACTTGTTAGGGGAGACTCCAGATATCTGGACAAAAATGGCTTGAGAAAAAATGTGTGAGAAACTATATGAAATAATGAAGTGATATAAAGCACAACATATAGATCAGAACACAAAATTTTTATTGTTGAAAAATGCTCTGATGTGGAGGATTAAAAACCCGTAGGGTAATTCGAAAATATCCATTATAAATTAATGTGTAGAAAAAAATCCCTATAAAGCCCGATCATGAATTAGAAATGTGATCATAGAAAAACATTTTTGAAAAACACACCCTGATTTTCCTCCACCATCTCTCTAAAAATCATCTCACCAACACCATGCCTAGATGATCAATCTATGAAAAAACATCACCCTTCTTTTGACAAAATTCCACTATATCGAGGATCAAATCATAATATGCATTGGCCTATCACAATCTTATAACCCCCATAGGATTTATCTTTCCCTCTCTCATGATATCTCCATCCTTACCTACAACCAATCATAAACTTGGATACACCACTTGATCACTACAATCCATAAGACATGCGATACATGTGAACAAAATCATTTGGGATAAGTCTAACACTAAGACTAGGGGTGAATCAAGTCTAGAGACCTTTTAATACAATTACATATTTTATACCTTTACATCTTTGACTTTTCAGGATCTCAATTCTTTTATTCTCTTTTACCTATCACATGAAATAATATTAAAGCAGTAAAGACAATCACACTATATTTTTACAAGGTTCACTACTCAGTTAGAGTAGCTAGTCCTTGTAATGGTCTTGAAATAATCCTCACCACACAACCACAAGAAAGTTATCATTTATGTGTGGATACAACAAGTATGAAAGACCCTTTGACTTGGAATATACTATAGTCAATTGGAAGTACATGTTTTACATCGCACAGCTAGATCTCTATACTACCAATGAAGAAAACCTCCTTTTTGGTGATAAAGGATTGTAACTACAATATAATCTTCCACATTTTGAGACATATTGGATTTGATAGTTCTTATTTTTTATCCCACAACATTCTTCTTCACTTTTTTGATTTCTTTGTAGAAAGAGAGTAACTCTTCTTACCTCTTCCCAACAAGAAACTATATGTTTCCCAATATTATCCTTCTACCAGTCAAAATAATATAAATGTATTGTGAATTGATGAATACTGAATTCTTTATGACCAAAATTATAATCAATCGATATCAATTTGGTCACCAAATATTCTTCTCTACTTTTCTATTTCTTCTTAAATTCAAAATGAACCTAGATGAGACCTCTTATTCTTATTAATTCTAGAATCAAAAAATTACTTTATGATTATTAAATCAATGAATGTCATATCATATTAGTGTCATCACAGTTAAATTATTCTTCTTTGATAAACATTATGAATAGTGAATGCTGTATCATTTCTCGTCTATTTTCTTGGTGTAGATGATGTTTTTCAACTAAATATCAATGTATCATGAATTATATTTCATGCAAGAATAATCTTGGAGAAACTCATATTCTTATCCTATTGAATTATTAACTCAATACATTCATGGTTCATGTGCATTTAATATTTCAATTTTTATCTTTACCGTTTTCTGTATTTTGTTGAGTAAAACTTTTATGCATGGATTTTTATTCTTCTAATCATTTGAAAAACGTTAGTCAATGCACTTAATGCTCATTATTTACGTAAAAACACATGAAGCTTATTCCTCTTCTTCTTTCTCTCCATCTTCACTCAACAACCATGTCTGGTTTTCTTAACCCATTTTTATCAATATTATGTGCATTCATACACAAGGTGTCATATTAAAACTCAAACAATATGAGTTCCTCCTTGTACAATTATGCACTTAGGAGCACTTCTTGTTCTCTTAGCAAAAATTAACATTGCAGGTTTGTTCTTATCTATATATTGTATATAAAATGGATACATAGTATATTAATGTTTGGTTTATATGTAATACATCGTTAGGAAACACATTGATTGTAAAAAATACATGCACTATGGCTCGATTCGTAAGCTTTATAGAACTAGTTCATCTTTGTGAAGCATGAAAACAGTGATTACACACCAGCTGCCTGTTAGTGGTATTTCTTCTTCATAAAAGTAGAAATCTGCTTGGAACTGACCTCCTTCCTAAATAACGATAAGGGTGTAAACACCTTTCACATGCTCGTAGATTCTTCTACACATTATATAAATCATGTGTTACAGATTGAGGATCACAATTTTCCTCTCCCCCTGGTAGTGCTCCATAACGGGTTTGAAGGTGCCCTCTGAGCCCACTTCTTTGTGGGAAATTGGACCAAATCATGCAATCCTTCAGGTGTACCCATGGCTGATACAAGGCACTCTATGCCACCTGTGCATGCTGGCATGGTTGGCCTCTTTTCGGATTAGTCGACCAAGTGTCTTGCATAAGCTCTTAGTTGAGGCTAGCTAGTCAACATAGACCATTCTTTTTAAATAATCCACCAAAAACAACTTAGTGAAAAAACCATTTATATAATGGAATTCAATATGATAATCTTTTCCATCTCCACACTTTGAACTCAATTGTAAAATTACTCAAGACCTTCAAAATTTATCTTCTATTACAAATCCATCTGACCATTTCTTTATCTCTAACCCTTCATGCACTAATTATATGGATCAATTATCCTTTATTCAATCTATAATATAAAATTTCCTCATGTTATCACTCACATGGTTCTCATGCAACATTAAAATATTTCATGACCTTAAATTCCTATTCTTCTATAAATTTTGGAGTCTAAATTCCAAATAATTTCAAATAATCCTACTTCTCTGATTTAAACAATGTGTCACTTATTACACATTTATTTTGAAATTCATATCAGTTCATCATTCATCCAAGTTAAAAACATGGATAATTGCTCAAGCATGACATCAAATGCTATGAATCCATGAAAATTATTCAATACCATCACAATATGTCTTCAAATATAAATCCATCTAAACATTTCTTCATATTTAACCATTCATGCACTAATTATATGGGGTGGTTATACTTCAGGAAAAATTCAATATCAATTTTCCTCAGGTAAACACTTTCATGTTCTCATTCAACATTAAAATAACATATGACCATAAATTCCTATTCATGTATACATATATTAATATAAATTCAATATAAAATCAAATCAATCTTTTTTTTTGTAAAAAATTTGTCTCTTATGACACATGTATTTTGAATGTAGTATTGGTTAATCAATCGTCAGAGTTAACAACATAGATAATTTTTCAATCATAACATACAATGATACAAATATGTTATATGTATCTAGGAATCATGATAAAATAATCAATAAAAATTCTCTATTAATAATAATGAAGGAATACAAAACAATTCTCAAATAATCACCATGAAACTCATTGTATTAAAAACATTCACACATTTATTTTAATTTCAAGACTCAAGGACCTTATCAAAGTTACATTAACATTGGAACCTCTTAATCATATTGGAATCAATGTAAACTTCATATTTCATTTTTCATCATTGTCTTCCAACAAAAATCATCTTAAAAAATTACAATCCATAAAAATGTGGGCTCTTCAAACTCCCCCTTTGTATTGTTGGAAATTCCATCAAAGTTATTTCCAAGTGATTGTGTTAATTTTTAACTATTATATTTTCTATCCCCATTACCTTTTAAACTTTTATTTCACTTTATCTCCCCCTTATTGAAAATAAATACAATGTTCATGGGAAAAGGGTATCATTCCATACTTATGCAATGTGAGATCCATCATTTCACTCTAATTTTAATTGATATATTCTTGGTGTAGAAAAAAAGGTGATATTATTTAGACAAAATATTTATCGATTAACAACTAATCATGAAACCTTATGAAATGATAAATCATATACTTTCCTTATAGGATTATTCACATTCACTCAAGCCTGAAATTATTGAATGTGAGATGAAACTTTTTAAGAACAATAAAACTGGAAACCCTAAACTCACTTCAATAAATAGATAAAAACATTGAAGTGCAATAGATAGGGTAAAATACCATAGGGGACTTCCACATTTCATATGGAATTGATTAATTTAATTAATACCCCTTTTTATTTTTATTATTTTTGATTACCAATAATGAGAGATTAATAGATACATACCTTTTCTAATGATATGATCTTGAAGAAATTTATAGAATTATAAAATTTGATACTAATTGAAACAATAATTATAGAAACTTTTTCATTTGTCTCCCCCTCAAGGGAAATATTTCTCATTATCTTCCTAATGGTTGATATCATCAAGAATTGATTTAATGAAATTATAGTATGGAAAATACTAGAGAATGGGTCTTGAACATGTGATAGTCCATATTGGATAACTATCACAGCTTCACCAAGTATGATCTTCTATAACATTTTTTATATAATAGTAAGAAATAAGATCAAACCAAGATGGAATCTTTTTTTATCCTGGTTATCCAAAATAGGACATCACATTATTCAACATTATCAATGATGATCCTCCATCATAATATTATTTAAATATGAAATTAGGAGTCATTAAAGGATGGTAACTTCTTCAGCTTAGCTATCAAGAATTGACAACACTTACTACTTCTCAGGTTCTCCCCCTAAGATCATGCTTCACCTTTAAATAACTGAATTATAATCACAAATACAATACTCAAAGATTAAGGGAATAATGTGTATCCACCTTACTTAATTAATATTAATAGAAACATTAAGATGATCTTCTCGACCAAATTGCTTCATTTTATACAGTCTTTATTCTTACAAATCCAAACATTTGTTTTGATTTATGTTGAGGTAATATAGATCTCTTCACATCATCTTCTCACTTGCGTGGAGAATATTTTTTCTTAATATACTCCATAAATGATACATTATTTCTCTTCTTGATGACTTATTACCATTATGTATGTATGGTTAAATAATATTTTTTAATGAACCCATATTTCATACATCTCTCACACAAAACTTCTTTAATACTAGAGTTTCATTTTCTTAATAAACCCTAATGAAAATTTTCTTCATCAAGTGGAATATTTTCTTTCCATTTTCACTATCTTTATCATGTTAATATTCCATGTTTGTCATTCTTTAAAAATCATTATGCTCGAAAACTAACACAACATTAGGAACTTTGGGTGATGGTTTGGATATTCCACATGGGTTCTTTTCAGTTTCATCCCTCTTAGTAGTTATTTTGGGTGCACTACCCTTCAAATTATTGGATTTAGAATCCATGGCTTTCTCACCATTATTAATTAGTACCTAAATGGTAGGATTTATGTTCAAAACATTATTATTATATATTACAAAGTATTATTCTTCATTCCAAGTCAGATTATGTGATATTATTTTATTAACTTCATTTTATTCATGTTGGGATGAGAATGTACCAACTTTGTGACCACTACCTTTTCATACGCCAAAAATGTTATCAAGAATTATAAACCTGTTTACAGTATACTGATACTTATGGACCTATGAATGATAATTTTTATACTCTACAATTATCCCCCTTGAGATAGGATTCATTCATCCTTTTACGTTATGGGGATTGTA
Organism: Viscum album; assembly: GCA_963277665.1. Lineage (NCBI taxonomy): Eukaryota > Viridiplantae > Streptophyta > Magnoliopsida > Santalales > Viscaceae > Viscum > Viscum album. The sequence goes on along the minus strand of OY728151.1, from coordinate 1,583,820,057 downwards.
CAAAATATTTATGGTACACTACCTAAATATGTTTCAGCACTATCATTGAACCTCAAATCTTGATTTCCTAATATATTATATATTATATTATTGGGTATTCTTCATTATTTTTAATCTCTCTAAGAGAAAAAAAATTATATAATTTCAATCCTATCCAACTTAGTAATGGTGAGATGTTTTTTATCATATTAATTCATCCATAATTGTTCATATTTTTTTTACAACCTACATTTTTCAGGATATCATTTTTAGAAACATTAATACAATATTGTATGGATGATACCTGATTCTTCATAACTATTTGTGATCGATCATTGAATGATGTCATGATATTATTATAACATGTTGAAGTTCTTTATTACTTAAAATAATGTAATGATCATTGAGTACAATTAGAAACTATCTCCTTCTTTTGTGAAGTGTCAATATGTGTCTTCTCAATATTGGCCAACTAATCTAATAATTCTAGGACATTGATACTTTGGGATGATTTTTTAATCTTTAATAATAATCATCTTCTATTATGAGAAATTCATCATTCATTCATCTTTATCTTCATGTAGATTAACTTTTTTCTAAATCAAATAGTCAAGTTAATTGACAATCATGGATATTTCATTCAGTTGTCGACCCTTAACATCACTGAAATTTTCCAATATCCCTTAAACTACATGGATCTTTTCATCTAGAGTATTTTTGACTCCATCATTCTCCTAAACTTATTTGATCCATTTTGAGGAACTTATTTCTTGTTCCCTCATTGTTGCATCAATGGTTTCAACCTATCTAGATATATTTTTACAGTCAATTTTTTTTCATGATCTTATCCAAATCATCATATTCTTCTTCAAGTCGGATGATCTCTTCTTGCATAAATTTAAAGACTCCAAAAACAATGGATGATCATTCTTCAGAAATATCATGCACAATAACTCTTAATATATCAAATGATAATTATTGAAAATTTTTAGATTGATCATCATCACCAATTGTGCTAGTATATTGATCTTGAGGAATGTTTTTAAATTTACTAACACATACATCTTAATAACTAGATTTAGGAAGGTTATCCATTTTCTTATTCAAAACATGATTCAACTTCTTATTACCTTTATAAATAGATATGTATTAATTTTTAGAATGGATTAGAGAAACAAATACTTACTGTTTTATAGATAAGAGGGAATTATTCAACAAAATTTTATTCTATTTATTTCTCATATTCATCATGTTCTTGGTAGATATAGACTTATACACCAAGGTATCAAAATATTTACCAAAATTTCACTTCAATGTTGAGTTAGAAAAGGAACTCAAGTATTTAAAAGAGAATAGATTTATTGTATAGATTCTAACAGAGATGAACCTTACCTCGATAATTATGAATGTACCCATTTTAGATATTCCTAACATTGTGTGTGGGTGGGGGGTGAATCACTATGGGATTATTTTTAATTCAATTCCACATTTTATCACTTTAACTATTTTACATGTCAGGATCTTGATTGTATTATTCCATTTTCTCTATCGTATGAAATAATATTAATGTATTAAAGAAAAGTATATGATATTTTTACAAGGTTCGCTTCTTAGTAAGAGTATCTAGTCACCGGCATGGTCTGTAAATAATCCTAATCAAACAAACACTATAAATAATTCTTTTAAATGTTGTTATTGAAAGTAAGAAATAACCTTTCACTTTCAATTAACTATTGTGAAGTTACATTTCTTGTATTATGGAACTTAGATGAATCTTTATACTCCCTATGAAGATGGTCTCTTTTTTGTTGATAATGGTTTGTAACACCAAGAGTGTATTCCATCTATTAAGATGTGTTGGATGTCATAGTTCGAATTTGTTCTTCCACAACATTCTTCTTAAATTTTTTACTTTCTTATTAGTATGCAACTAACTATTCTACCTATTCGAAGAAACAAACTAAAAGATTCAGAATATTCTTCTTATACCAGTCAAAATAATATAAATGTTTTGTGAACTGATGAATACTAAATAACTTCTAACCCAAATTATAATCAGTTGATTTCAATTTTGTCACCAAATATTCTTATCTTATCTTCTCTTTCATCTTTAGTGAAAAATAAAATTCACTCAGATCTCTTCTTCTCCTTCCTGTTGAAATTGCAATCTTCTTCTGTGATTATTAAATCAATTAAGTTCAACTAATCTTAGAATCATGACAATTAAATTATTCTTATTAGATAAAAAATATAATTAGTGAATGTAGAATCTATTATCTTATAATGATCTTGGTGAAAAAGGTGTTTGTTCAACTAAATTGCACCATAACACCAATGATATTTCATTCATGAATAATCTTTCCCAAAATCCCATTTTTCTCATATTTAATTCTTAACCCAATAAAATCAGGGTGAATGTGCATTTCCCATATCCATTTTAATATTTATCATTTTATGTATTATTTTTTTGAGAAAAAATTTTATGCATGAAACATTTTCTTCAAATCATTTGCAGACCTTTAGACATTGTGCTTACTCCTGACTGTTTATGTGACAACATCCAAAGATTCTTCATCCTCTCATAGTTCTCTCTCCCTTCACACAATAACCAAGATTGGTTTTATAACCCATGTTTATACATGATATATTCATACATAAACATGATTTAATTTGAAAAACCAAGAAATATGAGTTACTATTTTACTCAAGAAAGTATGCACTTAGGTGCATGTCTAGTTCTCTTTTCACAAACAAACTGTGTAGGATTTTTTCTTATCTATATATTGTGTATCAACTAGATACACAAAATATTAATGTAATTGATTATATGTGAAAAAGCTAAATGAAACACCGCGATAGTAAACAAATCATTAACTTTTTCTTGAGTAGTAATATTCATGAATCTAGTTCCTCTTCACGAAGCATGACAAGGGTGTCTACACACTAGTTCTATGTTCGTGGTATTTCTTCTTCATGGAAATAGAATACTTTATGAAGCCAAACTCATTCAAAAATCATGGAGAGGTTATAAACACATTTTTCATGTCCACATATTCTTCTCATTCATGAAAACATATTTTTTTTGTGTGAATCCTTTTATTCATGAGGCCTTAATGTTTCACAAAACTCTTTGCCTCCCCCTACAGAAGTGTGATTTGTATATGCTCTTTTTTTCTTGAGAATGTGATCTCTTGAAATACTATGAGTAGTAGTATATCATATTGGTTGAGGGTGATCTCCATTTATTGTAAAGGGATCATATCCTTATAGCGCATTCAAATCACGATCTTTATTCCATGTGAATCGTCTATTTAACTTCATGAATGACTTAGCTTATAATTATTCAAACACACGTAAAGTTATGCTGCATTTCATAGTGTTATTACTTCATGATAGGATTGTTTATTTATGGTGTTCATATCACATGAATGTATTTGTAAATTAATGAAACTCATCTTCCCAAACCCATGAAGATCATCCATAGAACTCAACTGGTTGAATGGCCCTCCTACAACTGCATTTGCAGTTCAGACAGGGATTGCATCATGAATTTATTCATGTGAGTCATGAAAATGTAGTTTCATGATATTTTTATCATGTTAATCCAATTATTTAGACCATATAACAACATGGTAGAATCTTATTTGATCATTGGATTTTTGGTTGACATCTCTGATTATATAATGGTGTTGTCGAGGGAATATAGTTGAAAGGTAACGACATTGGGTGATAAATTTGTGCCTCATTTTGAATGCAATGTTCGCAAGAGGTTAGACAAAATGAATTTAAATGAGTGGGTATGAGATGTGATGGAAAACCATGATCAATGAATTTTTTTGAACAGGTGAACAACACCCACTAAACCCCATCCCAAATCGAATCCTCTCTCTGTTTATCCACACTATATAAATCAAGAACTGTGGGGAGTGGATTAGAATTCCCCTCTCCCACACCTGGTACCACCATGTACCAGTTCTATGGGAATTATCTACACCCACTTATTTGAGAGATATTAGCCCACATCTTGCAAGCCTCCGGGGGTATCCATGGCCTACTCATGACATTAGATACGACCAACATGTTTACCTGGATGGCCTTATTTGGAAGTGCCGACCCAGTGTCCTGTATAATCTCTCAGTTGAGGCTGGCATGTCAGATCAACCCATACTTAAAAAAACCCAACAAAAACCCAGTTAAATAACTATGTAAATAATGTATTACAATATAAAATTCATGGATATCTCCACACATAGAACTCCAGTTTACAATTATTCAATCCCTTCACAATTTCCATTCAAATATAAATCCATCTAAAAATTTCATCATCTTTAACCATTCAGGACCTTAATGTATGGCATGGTTCTCCTTCATAAAAACAACAAGATAAATGTTTCTAAAGTTAAAACTTTCATTGCTATCATGAAACATTAAAATACTACAAGACCTTCAAGTCCTCAACTTCTATAATTTTTGGAATACAAATTACAGAGAACATAAAATCAGCCTTATTCTTTTTTGAAAACAATGTGTGACTTAAAACACATGTATTTTGAACGTAGGACCACTTCATCAATTATAATAATTAAAAAAATGGATAATTTCTAAATATTGAAATCTAATTATATAAATCTGTAACAATTATTCTTGCCATTAAAAAATTATCTTCAAATATAAATCCATATCACCATTTATTCATATTTAATCCTTCATGAACTAATTATATGGTGCAGTTCCCCTTAATGAAAACTACAGTCTCAATGTTCCTAATTTTTACAATTTCATTGTTCTCATGCAACATTAAAATATTTAATTATCTTCAATTCCTCTACTTATATACGTTTTGGAATATAAATTCCAAAGAAAATAAAATCATCCTTCTTATTTTTTATAAACAATGATTCACTTATGAAACATATAATTTGAACTTTGGATCAGTTCATCAATCATAAAAGATAACAAAAATGGATAATTTCTCAAGCGTTACATCCAATACTCTGAATCCATATTTATTCTTCAATCCCTTTCTTATTTATCTACATATATAAATTCATATAAAAATTTATTCATCTTTAACCCTTCATGCACTAATTATATTGTGTGGATCTCCATTATGAAAACTGAAATCTCAATGTTGCTCCAGAAAACACTAACATGGTTCTCATGAAACATGAAAATACCACATGAACCTCAATTCCACTTTTTCAATACTTTTTGGAATAGAAAATACAAATAACATCAAATCAATGATCATATTTATTGTAAAGAATATGTCAGCTATGACACATGTACTATGAACTTAGTATTAGTTCATCAATATTCAGAGTTAACAACAGGGAGAATTGCTCAATCATGACGTCCAATGCTATGAATCCAAAAAAATTCTTCATTTATTTCACAATTTCTATTAAAATATAAATCCATATAACCATTTCTTCATTTTAACCCTTCATACACTAATTATATTGTGTGGTTCTCTTTCATTATAACACCCCATGTTTCTAGAATATAACACTATATTTATGTATTTTAACTATTTATAGTTTGTGGGTAGTTTTTAGAGGGGTCTGAAGGGTTTTTTAATGTTTATATGGATTTTATATAGGTGCACAGTTAGACCACTATTATTGAAATCTATGAAACTCCTACATGAAACCCTACACAATGAGACGGGGGGCTCTGGTTAGGTGAACAGTTTAGAAAAACTGTGTGACTAACCAAGAATAACCATTCATAGTGGGACAAAAAGTATTTTCCTGATTGGAACATGATTTTTATAAATTTTTCGTCCTACTATGAATGGTACCCCCAAGGTAGATACTGGAACATGGTCAACACACGGTGTTCCTAACCAAGTGACTAATCGTGCACGATTTAAAAACAAGATCCTAAAAAAGTGGATCTAGGTTGGGATTAAGTATAAACCCATCATTTTTTCTCCAAATCAACCCTAAATCAGTATTTATAAATCCCAATGGCCAAGGATTATTTCCCCACCAATTTCGATGTGATCTAAAGGCATTTCTTGGTTGGTTGATGCCTGATTCCCTCAGTAAGTGTCCTTTTGTGGTATTTTTTCATAGTTTTTTAGATATACATTCCTCCCATTATCATATTCCTAGATATATTATTAATTGGATAGATATAAGGTGTTTGATGTAAATCATGGTTAGATTTATCCTTTTTGATGATATGTAAAGAGATCTAAGGTGGGTTTTTGGAGATTCAACCCGGTTTTGTGGGCATTTCCACGATATTCTTGGTTTTCACCAAAACACTCTAGGTAGGTGGCTTCAATATCAACTCCTCTAATTAAAACATAAATAATTAGTTTTAAATTGTTTAAATTTCATAAAATTTATTGTGAAATTGGTGTGAAAAGCATGGTTTAAACCCTCTTTATTGATGGTTTGTGTGTTTTTGTAAAATTTTTGTGAAAATGGATTTGTTTCTTGATTTTATAATATGGGTTTTTTAGATTTGGGGAAATGGTTTGTTGGAAAGGATTTCAATAAAGGAGTGGTTTTGTTGAAATGGATTGAATTGGTATGTTTGAAATGGTTTTGGCGTACATGGGTTGTGTGTGTTCTTGATTTTGAAACGACCCTAAATATAGGGAATATACCATTAGGGTATAATGGTATATAACCCTGGATAAGAAGTGTTTCCCATTATGGAATAAGGATACTGGAAACTTAGTTAATACATAGTGGATAGACAAGAAACAACTACAGAATATATAACTATTAGAGACGAATGCATGGTTGTGTGTTTGGTGAACGATAGAATGGGTATTCCAAAAAGTAATGCGAAATGGTTTAAAGAATGTTTTGTTTTCATTCCATACAAAACTATTATGTTTTGAAAACGGTTTTGGTGTGAAAATGGTTGGCTTCAATTTAAACTATGTAACTATTTCAAAAAAAGTATATAAATTATTTTATATAATTTTGTTGACTTGTTCCATCCTTATAGAATTAATAGGGAAGACATTGGGGGAAATTTAGTGAGTTTCATTACTCACCCATTCTTTGGAACTTTGGTTCATTTTTATAATTTATTTATCAAGACAAAAGTAAATTGAAATAATCAAGATTATTTAATGGTTCTCTATGATACATGGGGTTGGAGTTGGATCTTGGAGTCAGGTATTTTAAGCCTTCTATGTTTATATTGGATTTGTTTTCCACTATGTACATTGATGTTAGTAGTCTTCTTTTGTGGTACTCTTTTTCAGTTTGGTTTTAGTATAAATGGTATAACTTGATTTATTTTACATTGACATCCAGAATCATATAGTGTTTTTGGTTATGGTATATGTGGTTGTGTTTTTCATATTTTCAAAGGAAAAATATTCCATAAACTGTATTGAAACACCTGAAATTTCATTCCATCCTTTGGCGCCTTGGGGGTGTCTCTTAATTTCAAGTAGAAATTCCACATCGGCAGAATCCAATGATTTGGGGCAGAATATTACAAGTTTTATGTGCATGGTCAGTCCAAATAATTGCATGAAACAAGTGGTATAATCTTTTCTAGTCCTATACATACAATTCGTATAAGTTGTGTCGGTTTGGAGTTGAAATTCGTTCAGGTTATTTCCCTGAGTCAGGTTGGTAGAAAGGAATATGATTGTTAGTAATTGAAATGTATATCATGAAAATAAATAGTTAAAATTTTTTATATTGAACTTCATGTTACTATAGAGATGTGTACATAAGTGTTTTGGAAACATTTATAGTAGTGTAATCTCATTGTCATGGGTCTATCCAATGAGAATATCATGAAATGCATTATAGAAATAACTTCATACTAGGAGTGAATATTTCATTTGGATTAATTATTTAATATTTGGTGTAAATGGGTTGATCCTTAAAAAATGGTTAAATTGTTTTTAGATGGGATATTTTGAAAAGAGAATGGTTGTGTTATTTTCAAAATTGAGTAAATTTTCAAAAAGCATGGTGGAATTTTTAAAAATGGTAAAATGTGTAAAATGATGAATTTTGGGATGATTTTTTTAGTAATAATATCTCTATGATAGAATTTTAAATTTTTAAGCCCTCAGTTTATATAGAGAAATACTTATAGGGATTGTTTTGTTTCTAGAAAATGGAACCCAGTAGGAGTGTGTAGAAAGCAAATGGAAGAAGTTGCTGAGAATGTGGTCCCACCTAAGACATAGGTGAACCAATAGTTGGTACAGAGTATAGTCAGAGCTTTTAAAGATATGGATAGAGGGAATAAATGGGATGAACAAAAGAAATTGGATCATTATATCTAATACTTGAAATAGAATCCACCCATATTCTGGGGTGATTCCGGGATAGATAAGGCAGAGGTGTGGTTGAATAAGATAAATCGAATAATGGATTTTCTTATCACACCAGTATAGTAGAATGTCAAGTTGGTGATGTCTATATGGGATGATCTGGCGGTCCAATGATTAGATTTATCAATTTAGACTAAACTGGACCATGGTATGGAATGAGAGGATTTCTAGGAATTGTTAAATTTTTTTTTTCAACCCTCACTCATTCAGAATTCAGCGAATGATGGAATGTTTCATTATGAAGTAGGAGAACCATTCTATGATAGATATTTTGGCTAAATTTAATAATTTTTTTTATTTTCACATGAATTTTTTGCAAGTGCATCCTTGAAGGAACTCATTATGGAATTGAATCTAAGGAAAACAATTTGATTTAATATTTTCATGCTCTATATAATGGATTATACATATATGGTAATTATAGAAATGGTGGATGAAAGAGACATATCAGGAGGCACATGTGGAGGATATATGTTGATACCAATGGAAAATGGTGGGAACTATAATGCTGGGAGAAAATAGAATAGGGAAAAAAATTTCCTAGGTGGGATTGTGGCCCAAAATTAGACATCTAGATCACCAAACCTTCCCCCAAGACCCAAGAGAAAATTTGGATGTTTTCATTGTTGTTCCTTTGACCACATGAATCTATATTGAATGATACCACCTATAGAATTCCATAATTTTATTTATATGGGGTATCTTCTGTGCTTTTTTTTTGTACTGCTATGAGGTCAGTTGTTTGGGAAAAATCTCATGTTTTGTAGATTTTGTATGACTTAATGGGAGGAGAGAAATATAATAACTCTCATTATAATAATAGAGATAGACATGGTTATTCTATAAATACCATCACTCCTCATTATAACAAATCATGACAGGGAAATAAATAAAAAATTGTAGTGAGTAAGCAGTTATATATTGTTGAATAGGTTATTATGGATGATCAATATAGATAGTGTGAATTTAATTCAACATGTAATGGTTTGTTTTGAACAACCCTGATCACTCCAATTATATAAATTAGTGAACAGTGTGCATAAAAACCCATCCCACATTGAAACCTCTATCGTTTTCTCCCTGATATACAAATCAAGTGCTGCAGGGAGAGGCTCAAAATTCACCTCTCCCATCCTAGTATTTCCCCATACTGGTTATGTGGGAACTCTACGTTCCCACTTCATTGTAGGATATTTTTCCATATCATGCATTCCTTTATCCATTGCTAGGGATTACACACGACACTCCATGCCACCTGTGTGCTAGCCTCACTGGCCTCCTTTTGGCACGATCGACCCAGTGTCCCATATAAGTTATTACTCAAGGCTAACTAGTCATCTTAGTTGGCTATACATACTTTTAAATAAACCCCCAAAACATACATAGTTAAAAAAAAAATTATATAATGGAATTCAATTTTAAATGCATGTCCACATCCACACTTATAACTCTAGTATACAATTCTTCAAGCCCTTCACAATTTATCTTCAAATATAAATACACCTAACAATTGTTTTATCATTAACCCTTCATAAAAAAATTATATGGCATGGTTCTCCTTCAGGAAAACTATAATTTCAATGTTCCACAAGCTAATAGTTTCATGGTTATCATGGAACCTTAATGTAATGCATGAACTTCAATTCATATTATTCTCCAATTTTTTGAATATAAATTCCAAAGAACATAAAATCAACCTTCTTATTTGATGTAAACAATGTGTCATTTATGACACATGTATTTTGAAGATTAGATCAGTTCATCAATCATCAAAGTTAACAACTAAGAGAATTTCTCAAGAGAGATATCTAATACACTGAAGCCATAATAATTCTCTAGGAATAAAAATGAAGGAATCCAAAACTATTCTCTAGTAATAATCATGATGGAATCCATAAATGTTCTCCCGACATCACCATAATGTTCAAAGTCTTCAAACCATTCAATTGTTTATTGGAATTTCTATACTTGGAGTATTTCATCCAACCTCCATTAAAATTGAACTCGTTCATCATATTGACATAAATGTAATATTTCTATTTCACTAAAGATTATTGACCACCAACCAAAATCATTTGACAATAAATACAATATATACAAAATATTGGATCTTCAATCTCCCCTTTGTATTTATTGGAAATACATTCAGTTCTAAATGAATGTTTCAACATGTAGTACTATTATCTTATATCTCCCCTTTACCTTTCAAACTTTAATTTCACATTCTCTCCCACTTATTGATAAGAAATAAAATTTTCACTGGAAAAAGGGTATCATTTCATAATTAAGCATTGTCCTATCACACATTTCACTCTACGCCAAGTTGTGCTATGCTCAATGTAGAAAACAAGATGACTTGATTTATAAAAATATGTTTCCCATTACCAAATAATCATGAAACCATAAGAAATGAGAACCCATATACTTGTATTCATGGACTATTCAATTTCATTCTAGGATGTAATTACAAAATGTAAGATTAATCTTTTTAAGAACAATCAACCTGAAACTCCTACACTCATACCAACAAATAGAAAAACAAAAATCAAGTGAAATAGGTAGGATAAGACAACATTGGGGATACACAAATTTAATATAATATATATTAATTTAATTTTTCTCTGATGTAAAAAGATTTTTTTTATAACCAAGTATGAGAGATTAAGAGTGACATACCTTTTCTAATGAAATTATCTTCATGAAATTTCTAGAACATTCATATTTGAAACGAATTGAAATAATAATTTGGGACAATTCTTTATTGGTATCCCCCATAAGGGAAACATGTATCATTATCTTCATAATGTTTGATCTCATAAAGATTTAATTTCAAGAAATTCTATTATGGAGAATACACCAGAATGGGTCTTTAACATGTGAAAGTCCATATTGTTCAACTATCACAACTTCACCAAGGATGATCTTCTAGAACATCTGTTGTACAAAATACCAAGAAATAAGATCAAACCAAGATAGAATCTTCTTTATCCTGGCTATATAGAATAGGGAATCACATTATTTAACATCATATTATACTAGTATTTTAATATCAATTGAGGAATCATTCAGGGGTGGTAACTTCTTCAGCATAGAAATCATAAATTAACAACACTTACTACTTATCAGCATCTACCCCTAAGAACATTTGTCAATTTCAATTCCCTACATTTTATGAAAAAATAAAATACTCAATGATTAAGGGAATAAGGTTTATCCTCCATTATTAATTAATATTAATAGAAAGGTAGATATGATCTTCTAAAAGAAGTTTCTCCATTTTATCCAATCTTTATGGTTTCACATCTGAACATATTTTCTGATTTGTGATGAGGAAACATGGATAACTTCACATCCTATTCTACTTGGAATGGTGAATTTTTATTCTTAACAGACTTCATGTATTATACATTATTACATCTCTTTAGGACTGCTTCTTGTTCTAGTAGTAAGGTAAAACAACCTTTTGCAATGTGACCATATTTCATGCATATCTCTCACAAAACTTCTTTAACACAAGAGACAAATTTTATTAAAAAACACTCATGAAAATTTTCTTCATCATGTATGATCTTTGAATTCACTTTTTTAACAAGATTTTGCTTGTGCATATTCCATTTTTTTCATTCTTTTCAAATCATCAGGCTAGATAACTAACATGTAATTTTAAATTGTGGGTGAAAGTTGGGATCTTCCACAGGGGTTCTTCTGAGTGTCATCCCTCTTAGTAGTTATTTTGGATGCACTACCCTTAAAATTATTTGATTAAGAATCCCCATATTTCTCACCATTCTTATTTTGTACCTTCATGGGAGGATTTCTGTTCACAATACTCTTTTTATTTCTTCTCAAGGTTACTTCTTCATTCTATGCCAGATTTTGTTATCTTATTTTGTTATCATATTTGGAAACATTTTGAGATGATCATGATCCAACCTTGTGACCACTATAATTTCATAAATCACTGATTTTATCATGAATTTCAAATCAATTTTTAGTATAGATATTATTTTAGACATTAGGATTATTATTTGAACCAGCCAAACCAACACGGGGTTACATGATCTAGATCATGTAGTGCCAACATCAAATCCCCTGCATGGAGATGCATAGGGAATTCATTGTTTTATCAAATTATAGGAATTTTAACATTGAATTTTATTTATATATATATATATATATTTATATAATTTTCATTGTTATTTGAGATTCAATTTATAATTACTAATTGTTATTTTAACTGGAAAAGATCACGAGAGATGAAGAAAGTTCCAGATGGGAGAGAGAGTCATCCTTCAGGAATAAAATTTAAATGATTTGTCATGTGACAAGTATATGTTCATTTTGGATGATACTGCATGGAATTACCGGTGGTCGTATTCATAAGGTCCTTCCCACACCATGAATAATAAACCATTGTGTCCACATTTTCATTTTCGATGTGGTAGGTTATAATATATGAAAGTTTAATATTTAACTAGGATGACATCATCCTACATTACTCTAGTCCCCCACACCTCAGAAATAATGAGTCGTCATCCTCCTCCACTCATAGCCACAAGCCATCTAGAACCCCCACAATCTAATTCATGTGGAGGGGTCACAAAAAAAAACCTCAATCAAGAAAAACATAAACAACAACCATAAGAAAAATATCGTATAGTGGTAATAGGAGAACGTGATAAAATATTATAGATACATCATTTTCAAAAAACATTGAAGCTATATTAATAATGATTACAGTACAGGGTAGTAGTAAGAAAAGAGAACATGAAATAATATATTAATTAAATCCTAAAATGGTAGATGCACCAACACTACCTAAGTCCACCTCTCCCCCATCCTGTACCTGTTGTCTAATATGTGGTAACAACCACTGAAGACATACCATTATGACCATCAATACCCAAATAATCGATAGAAAAATACATTAAAACATGTAAATAAATTGGTTAAAAAATAAAAATACACACATATTTATATTTCACTCACCCCAATCTCGGAAAGGGTATAATGTCTTGGAAATGTTAACTCAACATCCAGTTTCATGAAACAGTGGAATTAAGGCAAAGATAAAGATGGACCCATAAAGGGGAAGTGTTCATCACATGAAAGGTGGTGTAGAAGACTTAGTTGATGTTTTCATGAAACAATAGACTCAATGCATAGATAAAGAGAGAACCCAAGAAGTGGAAGTGTTCATCGCATTGACATACATCAAAATGGACTCAATAGTAGCTTTCATGAAACAACAGAGACAATTAAAAGACACAAAGAGATCCCATAAAGGGTATGTGTTCATCATATTAATAAATGGATGAGTTTTTTACAATACTCCCTAATTTTCACAAATCAATAAGAACCTATTCCTTCTTTCCTTTCATAAAGATGGTGCTACTACATGAATTAATAATTATAAAGTATATAGTGAGATTCAAACAAACCCAAGTGTGAAGACATTTGTGATTGGAAAAATAATAACCATTTGGGTTTTCATACAAGAAGGTAGATGTACAATGAGTTATAAGTATAATTCCACAGAATTAATTTATTATTTGTGAATGCAGTGTCCATTTTCATTGAGAAGTCCAGTTTGGGATATGCCTAACACTAATAGGTTGTATGAATCAGTGTTGGGGAAATTTTAAATGAATTCAGACCTTTAATACATGTACCTATTTAACTGTAAGGATCTTGATTCTCTTGTTATCTTTTCTCTGTCGCATGAAATAATATTAAATTAGTAAAAATGTGCCCATGATATTTTTATAAGGTTCACTACTCAATAAGAGCAGGTTCATCCATTCCATGTATGAGCATGACCAATAAATGGATTCTCCACTATAATTTAGTAACAATTTTGTAGTGGTTTGTCTTAGAAACGATCCTTAAGCTATTCTGAGTCCCAATACTTTTATGTGGGGAGTGAAACAATTCTACTTTCTTGATCTGGTGAAGACCAAGTACAACTTCCAGCTCCTTGCTGATTCTTTATACTACCTCCAAATATAGTCTTCACCATGTTGTAAAGGGTTTGCAACACCAATAGATTCTTCCTCATGTTGGGATCTATTGGACATCATAGCGCTACTTAATATTCCATTCTCCACTTATTTACTTTTTTAACATCATGAAACTAACCAAATAGTTCGTCTATCTTCTTCAGTGAAAAACCAAATGCACACTTCTTTTTCTCATTTCTTCTTCTATAGTGCAGTAACTAAATTCTCTAAAAAATATTCTTCATTTGTATAGATTCACAAGATCTTATGTGATTGTTCAAAAAATGAGGATCAGATTACTGGGCATCATTAGAAATAACATGTCCTCCTTTCTTATTTTCATGTATGCATGAAATCATGAATGTATAATTTGAATGAACACCTCCCCTCTTTAAATTCTTCTTCTTATTTACACAAGTTCACCCATAGTCTTGGTTCTCTTAGTTGAAAGATTCTATGTATTCATGGGCATACAAGAGTTCATGCACAATCCACTTCTTCCCTCTTGTGTGAAAACCCTAATGGGTATAAATCTTTGCTTTCACACACTACCTAATTATATTTTCCCTTTATCTTCAACCCATTTTAAATGGTTCAAATGTCTTTAATTTGTGAAAATGAGTGCATTCATGTGGTATGAATAATTCCCAAAGAAATCGATCAAACTATTTACTTATTCACGTCTTATATGCTCTTTATATGAACACAAAAGATTGTAGTCCTTTTAAAATTTTCTTCTTCTTTATTCACATGTGAACACTCATACTTCCTCTTCTTTACACAAACACAAGGCTTTAGGTTTCTTCAAATAATGAACATGATTTCATGTATATATGTACTTCCCATCATCATGAAAACTCCCCCTTCTTCAAAAACAATCCCCTACACAATGTATATACATTATTAACATGAAACATGATGATGTTTTCCTTCTCTTCATGAAACTGAGGGGTTCACTATTCTTCTTTATGCCAGAGGTTCACTGTTCTTATACGGAAAAGGGATGTGTGGGTCTTCTTTGTCAAAACATGATGGTTCATGATTCTGATGCCTTCACAAGGCACAAAAATAGTGATCATGCAAAATTTTCATGCCTTCAAGATCACCTTCAGGAATCATGAAAAGGGTTTGGGTAAACCATTCATGTATTTGTGGATCATCCTGATGAAACCAGATTGTTCATGGGTCTTCTTCTTCATGAGAATAATCAAGAATTAATTTCACTTGTTGAAGGCCAGGAAGATCCTCTGTACATGGTGAAACTATAAGGCTCATAGATCTTGCTTTCCCTTTGTGAAAAAATTTCTTGAAGATGCTCTTTTTTTTCAAGAAAAATTAGATATCTCAAAATATGGGAGCAGAAAGATGGATCAGCCTTATGGATTATGTTTTTATAGGTGAAGATCCAATTTTTTTGCACATTAAAATACTATGATGATGAATAAAGAGGGTTCCTCAAAATCTAGATGCAGTCATAATGGTAGTCTATCATTAGTATTTGTAAAATTTGGTGATAAATATCATATGATTAGTATTTTAAAGCTGTAATGAAGAATATTTTATTGAATAACTCAGTGATTTTTAATAAAAAAATTAAAAAAATATCTAAATAATTTTCTAATAAATGTTATCACCTACATATCCTATTATATCAAGGGACTATATGATGAAAATTCATATCTTGAAAAATAATCCGAGGGAATGGATAAATACATAGAAAATATGTTTCAAGGATGTAAACTTATCTCATAAATTATTGATGCAAAAGAAGAAACTGTATCAATTTGAAATAAACATATCTCATATGTCGCAGAACAATTGAAAAGAAATATGTCTGAAAGAAGTAACTAAGAAGGTCCATACTGAGATGATTTACACTCTGGAGGAATCATATAAAGATATCATGAATATTAAGGAATCACATTTGTAAATTTAAGATAAGGACGAGACATTCATCCTAGTTGTAGAATCGAAAGAAGTGTTTATATTTAAATGAAACAAAAACCATACTTTTATTGAAGATGAATTATAAAGGAATGATTGTGAGAAGGATGTGACAGAGGTAGTTCATACAGAATTTATCCATGCATTGGAAAAATTAAATAGAACCTCCATAAATGTTAAATAATCCCATCTAGAGGATTAGATAAGTATAATTAAGGAGGTGAATAATCCTAAAGTGATAGAAAATCGAATTCATTATGATCGAGTTCAGAATATGAAGAGTCAATGGGAATGAAAACTGAAAATTGCTGAGGATGATAAAAATTTCATCAATATGAAATGTCTTGAAATGGAATTGACTTAGAAAAATATGAAAGAATGTGAAGATATGTTTAAATCACTTGAATACCATAAGAACTCTCTAAATCTGAAATATCATGAGTTGGAGGTCAGGTTGAGAAATCTTGATATCATCCAAGATTAATATTCATATAATGCTGATATCATAAAATCTTCCATGAGTAATTCATAAAGGAGTCTTATTTTGTACAAAAACCATTCAAGTGGAAAAAAAGTGTCTAAAAACATTTAATGATAAATCATTTTCATGATCATTGAATCAGGATACCCTTCATCAAAATTTTTTAATTTTTACTAATATTGTTTCGTCTATAAGTAAAGGTTCCAAAAATAACTTTGGACAATCATGGATGAAGAAGACTAATGAAAAATATATTATATCATAAAATGTGTATAAGAAGTAGAGTAGTAATTCTTGTTCTCAATAAAGATCTCAAATGAATAATCAAACTATCCAAAAATAATAAGATTCTAAAACTAAACAAATTTTATCAAAGAAGATTAAATCAATATTTGTTGGATAGTTTTGGTGTTGCTGTAAATTTGGGCATCGAGCCATTGAATCTTGGCATAATTTTTCAATTCATGATAAGTATATAAGTATAGTATTAAGGCAGAGAAGATATGATGTGAAGAGAAACCTTGAACAATTTAATCATAATTCATAGATAAGGAATAATTTATCTATCAATTATAGATTTGAGTGCCTTGAATAATTATATGATTATTGCAATAGAATTGGTCATAATTATAATGAGTTTTGGTATGTACTAACCCTAAACTATGCATATGTTGATGTGATGATAAGGCCACAACATATGCAGAGGAAAAGAACAAAATAAGAAAAGACTACATTGGGGTGTGAGATGATGGAGAGAGATAAGAAAACTGTGAACCAACCTACACCCAAGAAAAATTATGATATGAATGTCACACAAAAGAAAAGGTTCATCTACTGTGGAAGTAGAGCTCACATAATTTACCTTAAAAACAAGTTATAAACACAAATTCTATTGGAAGCAAGCTGAAGTAGAAAATGAAATCAATCTCAGAAACAAATAAAAAGGTTTATTTGATGTTTCATAATCACGATGAAAATTTTGAATTTTTTGAGAGGTTGTCTAAAAAGAAAGACCCTATGACTGGGGAAGATTTGTGTGGAAGGTCTAGAATGTTAGAGAATATTGATAAAAATTACATGATGTTATTTCCTAAAAAAATAGAACTAGTGAATAAAAAAGTAAAAGATCCAATGAATTATAATGTTAATAATGCTACTGTAAATAAATAGTCTACACACAAGAATATGTCTGATAAGATACATAAAATAATTTTTAGTCATATGGCTAGAGCAATTGGAATTGACTAGGAAGTTGGAGCCAAAACAGAAGAATGAATGTGCCTTACTTGATAATGTGAAGAAGCTTATTCCATCTAAGATGAAAGATGGAGAAATAATGAATTCCATACTTCCCTTAAATGATAATATTTGTAAAGTCAATGAAGAAGTAAGCATGATGAGTTTTCATGAATCCTGAGTAGAATTGAAAATAATTTCTAGGTTAGGAGTTAAATGTAATCCTTGTTTCTGTAATTTAAAATCATTGAAGAACCACTTTACTAGCATGAATATTTTCTGATTGTTTATTTTATGCAATGAATTGAAGGTGATGAATATATTAAGGGGGATCCTGAATATATGAGTTCATTGAAAATATTATACACCATTCATAAGGCTATTCATCATGGAATGTTTTATTTCAATTTCTCATAAAATTATTCTTGAAGATCATTTATGAAGAAAGTTAGTCATGATGAAAAATGTGGATGGAGATCATCCATTTAGGAGGAGAAAAGTTGAACAAATACCAAATTTGACCACAACTGGTATCTCATTAATATATAACATTCTAGAATGTGATTTATTTTTATATTTCAAAATCCTAGAAATAGAATCATTCCATTAGAAAGGCATTTTTTCCTATTTATTTATGAAGGAAAATTCTGAATAATAAGGGGAGACACATATAATTTGATAATAAAGGGGAAGAAAATTCTTGTAATTGA
The DNA here is from genome assembly GCA_963277665.1 of Viscum album. Taxonomy (NCBI): domain Eukaryota; kingdom Viridiplantae; phylum Streptophyta; class Magnoliopsida; order Santalales; family Viscaceae; genus Viscum; species Viscum album. The sequence continues at coordinate 1,583,801,379 of OY728151.1, read as the reverse complement.
ATGTTTTCAATATGTTTATTGAGATGAATGTAATAGATTAATTGAGTATCTTTTAAACAAATAATGAAATAATGTTTTATTGTTGGCATCACATTTAAAATTTATATTGACCTCTTTGATATGTAAATTGATCAACTTTTTTCTATACATAGGGTTTTCACATGTTCAATAAGAGAATAATAATTGATGACTCATTCCTTTAATAAAAGTGATTCTCTCATCATAAGAAAACCAATTTTGTTTTCTATGAAATTACAACTCTTAGGAAATGAGGAGAGTAATGGAAAGAAAATGCAGAGTTTAGTTGTTATAGATTATGTTGAGTTTATGAAAACTTTCCAATATTTATCTTGGAAATTATTGTAAGTGTGAGAAGAATACATTGAATTTGATTGTGAAATGGGTATTGGAAACAAACCAAATGGGGATATTGAAGATCCAAAATTGATTAATTGGAAACAAAACCAAATGCGGAGATTGAATATCCAAAATTGATTAATGTAATATTTGTGTTGTAATTGATGTCAATAAAATTGATTGATACAAAGTCAATGTGCCAATAATTGAAGGTTGGTTTTCTGAATTTGAATTATTATAGGGAATTATTCATAATTTATAAAGGATATTGGGTTGGAAGAGTTTCTTCAAATGAATAATTATTGTGTATGGTAAGAATATAATCTTATTGTGAATTTCTATTTATGAAATATTTTTTTCATGGTTTAAATGTCAAAAAAGGGCTTATAGAAACGGGGACTACTAACACTACTTAGGTGGGTAGTTGATCCCTACCATTCCATTATTGTCAGTCTGAGGAAGAGATTGGCTAGTGTGCTCCTAGGGAGTGCATGTAGTGTTATAGGAACAAAAAAAAAAATAGTTATGTTGTATGAATAATGATGGTGTATGGTTGTCATTGAATCTATGTTTGAATTTAGCTTGATATGAATTATTTGTTTTTTTTTCATAGTATAATTGTAAGGAAAGTTCATATAGGGAGCTCATGTAGAGGAAGAGGAAGAGAGTGGCTAGTGGGATCATGGGTAGGCAGTGGAAGAGAGTGGCTAGTGTGCTAATGGGGGACTACTGACACTTCTTAGGTGGGCAGTTGACCTCTAGTCATTCATTATGGGAGGCCCCAGGAACAAAGTGGCTAGTGTTCTCATAGGGAGTGCATGTAGTGGTAGTGGAACATGGAAAAATATCAGTTATGTTGCATGAAGAATGATTGTGTATGGTTGGAATTGAATCTTATATAGAATTTGGATTTATATGAATATTTTTTTTCGTGGTATAAATTTTAAAAAGGGCCTATAGTAGAGGGAAATGTCTCCTTGGGTATGCTTATAGGGAGCACATATAACGAAAACATGAAAAATATTAGTTATGTCTCTTTAGGGGGCTAGTGTGAATGCATGGAGCACATGAATGGGAGCCACGAAAAATATTAGTTATGTTGTATGAATGATGATTAATATTATTGAAGGTTGGATTTATATGGAATATTTGTTTATTTTTTCATAGTTTAAATGTAATCAAAAGAAACCAGAAGCTAAAATTGATATAGTCATCGACCACTAAAATCAAGAAGTTAGTATTGTCTCCTTAATAGTATGTGTATGAATACAATTGTTGTAATATGAAAACCCAAATAGTTTGAGTTCATCTTGTAACTCATACAAGTATGCACTTAGGTTCTTGTCTAGTTCCTTTTGTACAGACAAACTATGTAGGTTTGTTCTTCTCTATATGGTGAGTATCAACAAGATACACATTATCTTCATGAAATGGTTTCTATGTTCAATAACTTCATGAAACACCTTGGTAGTAAAAAAAATTCATGCACTTAGATTAAGCTGTAAGCTTCAAGGAATTGGTTCTTCTTTACAAAGCATGAAAAGGGTGTTTACACAGAAGTTTCATGTTCACAGTATTTCTTCATCGTGAAGCAGAATGAATCAAATAAATGACCACCTTCTCAAATCACAATGAGGGTGTAAGAACATTTCACATGTCTACCGATTCTTTCCCTTCTTTAAACCATATGGGTTTTCATTAATCGCCTTATTCATGAGGCCACAAAGGGTAATAGAACTCTTTACCTCCTCACATAGAAGTGTGGTTTAGAAAGGCACTATTTTTATGAAAAAAGAGATATCTTGAAATAATACGAGTGGCAGTAGCACATCTTAGTTGAGGTTTCAATCCATTCATAGGAAAGGGATCACAACATTTCACTTCTTTCAAATCCCATTCTTTATATTATGTTAATCGTCTCTTTAAATTTCAGAATGACTCTGATTTTAATTCCTTGAACAGGAGTTAAGTTACACTACCTTTCATAGCATTGTTATTTTCAAATGGCCTACATATTTTTTTGTGTTCATATCACATTAATGTATTCATAAACACATGAAACTCATCTTCCCAAATGATTGATCCAATTATTTATATCGGTGAATAGTACATTCAAAAACCCATCCCACATCAAAATATCCCTCAATTTCTATACACTATAAATATCAAGCATGGCATGGAGTGGCTTAAAATTCATTCCACCCCCACCCTGTACCACCCATAATGGTTCTACAGGGGCACTCTACACCCACTTCTTTGTGGGATATTATCCCACATAATGAATTCCTCTAGGGGTACCCATGGCCTACACCTGGAATAATATGTTTCTTGTGTACTATCCTTGAAGGAATTTATTAGGTGTGTTGACCACATGTCCCATATAAGATCTTAGTTGAGGCTGGCTGGTCACCCATGGAAATAATTTTTAAATAATCCCCCAAAAAATACCTAGAAAAAATATATACATATAATGGAATTCATTATGAAATGTAGGTTTCCTCCACAATTAGAATTATATTGTAAAATTCATCATTTCCCCCACAATTTCTATTCAAATATAAATTTATCTAAAAAATTATTCATATTTAACCCTTAATGAACTAATTATGTGGCATGGTTCTCTTTCATGCAAATTACAATCTAATATTTCTCAAGTTAACACTTGCATGGTTCTCGTGTAACATTAAAATACTGCATGACCTTCAATTCCACTTCTTCAATACTATTTCAAATATCAATTCCCAATAACATAAAATGATCCTTATTCATTTTTGTAAACAACGTGTCACTTATACAACAAGTATTTTTAACATAAGATTAGTTCATCCATCGTCAAAGTTAACCACAATGGAGAATTTTTCAAGCGTGACATCTATTGATATGAATCCATAGAAATTCTTCAAGACCATCAAAATTTCTCTAAAAATATAAATCTTTGTAACCATTATGGATCTTTAAAAATTCATGCACTAATTAAAATAAATGGTTCTCATGAACTAATAGATGTTCCTCAAGTAAACAATTTCATGGTTCTCAAGAAACATTAAAATACTGAATGACCTTTAATACCTCTTCTTCTATACTTTTTTGAATATAAATTCCAAATAACCTCAAACAGTCCATATTATTAGTTATAAACTATTTTTCACTTATAACACATGTATTTTGAACATAGAATCAGTTTATAAATTATAAATGTTAACAAAAATGGATAATTGATCAAGCTTGAAATCCAATTCTATGATTCCATAACAATTATTCTGACCCATTACAATTTATATTCAAATATAAATCCAAGTATACTTTTGTTCATCTTTAACCCTTAATTCACTAATTATATGGTGTGTTACTACTTCATGAGAACTACAGTCTCAATGTTACTCGAGATAACACATGCATGGTTCTCATGAAACATTAAAATACTACATGACCTTCAATTCCTCTTATTATGTACTTTTTGGAATATAAATTCTATAGAACATCAAATAAACCTTCTTCTTGGATGTAAAAATGCATCTCTTATAACAAATTTATTTTGAACTTAGGATTATTTCATCAAAAATTAGATATAACAACATGGAGAATTACATATTTTTGACATCCAATTATATGAATCCATAATAATTCTTCAATACCTTAACAATTTCATTTCAAATATAAATAAATCTGACAATTACTTAATCTTTAACAATTCATGATCTAAATATATGTTGTGGTTATCCTTCATTTTATAACCACCAGTGTCTTGTATATAATACATTATTTTTGTATTTTAAGTATTTAAAGTGTGTGGGTTATGTTTGGGATGGTTTGGGAGAATTTTGGAGTTATTCTGAGAACTTTATATAGGTTTATGGTTGGATGAAGGTTATTGAAAATGTAACAACACGTTACTATTTCAGGTATTCCAAAACCTTCTTGGGTTAAGTTTTTATTATGACTGTTGGGAAAAAATGGTTTATCAGTAAAAAGTAGTGTTTTTGTTAAAACACGTCGCAAAATGGTAAAACACCCAATTAATACTCTGGAATATTCAATTAAATATTTTCTAAGTTAAACATTTTATAAGTATCAGTTATTGAGGTCTGAAATGTCTCAAATAGGATAGAATAAAAATATTAAAATTATTATTTTAAGCATGAGAAATTTATTCAAAATAATTCAATAACTCCAAATCAGCTCATTGTATGGGAAATTTGATACCACAGTTATGTTTGAAATATAGTGTTTACCTTGGGAGGGGTATAACATTCGAAGATGCCAGACATTTAGATGTCTCTAATCTGAGATAATGTAATTGAATAATATTTAATATATAATTTATTAAATATAAATAAATATCTTTCAAACAGTGCGACTACGGCAAATCAAAGACAACCAATGGGTCTGGAATGGGGGGTTTACCCAAGGAAAGGTATAACTATTGTTCACATCGAACATTTGATATTATTTAATATTTATATTAAATAATTAATTTACATTAAAAATTAAATCCATTTTTTGAATATTACTTAATTAATACCTCATAAACTGTATGTAGTATTGAATATCCGAGACCACTGTTGGGTTCGGAATGAGGTGTTTTACCTAGGCAAGGTATAATTTTTATGTGTAACTAACGTTCGATGATTATTTAATTTTTATAATAAATAATTAATTTTATTTTTTTTAAAACATTAAATAATCCCGTTATTACTGTTCAACATCTTCCCCCATCGGCGTTTTCTCAATTTTTGGACGCGGGAGTTTTCTAAAAACATGATTTTGAAGCGGTTTTGACCGAAATGTTTTGTAAACTCATTAAACGTCTGAAATTAATGACTCCTTAACAATGATTCATGTAAAATGGTGGATTAATTGGGAGTTTTGGGTTTTTCAAAGGATTACACTTTTTGGGGTTTTAAATCATTCAAACCAATCCGTCCTTCATGGTATAATTAGGCATTGAGTTCAGATGACCTTTCCATTCTTTTTTGCATGCATTGGTGGGATCGATTCAGGCCATTTGCAGATCCTGGTGTGGCACGGTTCTTCCCATATTTTATTTGCAAAACGCCTATTATGATTATTTTACCTAGTTTGTCTTTTATTTTTATTTTATTTTTTCCCTTTTTAATTTATTCCTTCATCCCATATTATTTTTTTCAAATGAATATAATAAATGGTTGTTTTAAGAAAAAATGTGAAACCAAATCTATCTAGGAATAATAGGTAATTAATAATATATATATATATGTATATTATCACGAATAATTGTATGGAATCATCGAGCGATGGTTACATCATTTTATCAAGGTATAATTTATACATATTTTTATATGATAATTTTCAATAGATAATTTGTTTGAAATTACAACGATGCAATTATTGAATGGATAATTGTTTAAAAATTTTGAAATTGATAATTATTTGGATCATCAAAAGATAAATATTTTCTCATGTGATAATTATCATTGAATGTGATAATGATAAGTTGAAAATTTATCAATGAATGATAAATATCATCACGTGTAGTAATTATCATTTCATGTGATAATTTAAAATGATAATCCAGAAATTATTCATGAGAGTGAAAATGAAATCACATGTAATATTTTACTTCCTTATGGAATTTAAAAGATGTTTTGGTTCTAGGAACCCTTGTCGAGCATCGATTATTGGTGTGTCGATGCTTGCGATAAAAACACCGTGAGGAGGTGCATTGAGCCACTCAATGTGGATTATCATTTCCACCGATATCATTGACCTTGAGGTCGGTTGTTCCGTTCTATTTAGCCAAATTGATTATCATTTTATTGATTGTTTTATTTCAATTAATGATTTAAATTCAATTGATCAAATTTTCTTTCAATTAAGTTCATAAAAACTTGATTCCAATGAATCGAGGTATTTGAAATTGTTTTGGCATGTGAATTTTGAAAACCCCCAATTCCATTGAATTGGGTGTGTTTATGAAAATTGTCTAATTTAAATTGTTTTATATAAATTTTTGATTTGATGCAAAAAAATTTAATTAAATTGTTGAATTTAATTGAGGAAATAAATTTTGTAATGATGGAATTGGTTTTGAATGGATTTTAAACTGGTGAAAATGGCTTAAAATGAATTGATAGAAACCCATTGGTTTTACCTTGTGAAAAGACAGGTTTTGAATAAAACCTGTTTTGGTTTTAAATGGATAAAAATTAGATCTTTTGAAATGGAAGAATGAGATTGATCGTATTTTTAATCTATCTTAAAATAGTTCATTCATCATGCAAAAGAGCATGCAAGCCTTAGGTAGTTATGTATTTATTTGGATACACTCTATGCGACGAAAACGTTTTAAAGTATACTTGTGGCGGGTTACATCCCAGATGAGTTGGTGACGAGTCTCCTTTGGAAAGTGTCATAGGGACGTGGGTATACACATTTTTCCGAGTTCACATAGAGGGTGCGGGATCCTATAACTGGATAACAATACCGTACCTTTTGGAAGATGACCATGTTGCTCCCTCAATTACTAATATTTGAGATATAAATGTATTCGAATGCTTTTGAACTTCTTTACATGCCTGCTAAATTTATATAAACAGTTTTATATAAATGTTTTCATATTTAAGAAATTATTTTATAAATGTTCCATCATTTTTAAAACCATTACTTAAAATATTTATTTCCATCATTTGAAAATGTATTTCAGGTTTTGTTTAAATATGATTTTGAATTACAAAACCTGTTTATTTGAAAATTGATAGGTTTTCTTTATATATTGTATATTTGGAATCTGTTATGGAATCTTTGGTGGTATCCTACTAGTCTTAGGCTCACACCCTACTTTTTCCTTCGGGTGTTTGTAGACTTTCTTCTTCTAGGTTCGAGCAAAGGGAGGGGATCTCTGGGAGGTGAATCCAACTATTGAGTTTTGGTCTTGGTGATTTGTGTCCTTAGGGACCTTGGGATTGTTTTTCCCATTTTTGTACTTGGGTTGTATTACTTTGAGTTTTCATACCATGTTGTATTCTGGTAAATCAATCCCATTGGAGTTTCTTTTCTTATGCATACTGCTTTGTTTCCATTTGGTTCCACATTCATGTGGAAAAAATTGTTCCCACTTGTACGTTGTACGATTCCATGTTCTAGTAGCCGACCCATGGGGATCGGGAACTCCCTTCGGGCTATGTCAGGGTAGGATCAGTTATTGGATTACCATGGTACCATAGATGGTTCAGATCAAAATAGTATCAAAGAGAGTTTTAAGCATCTTGTCTTGATGACAGTATTCATTTGTGTATTCTTTTCAGGACTTAGGAGGTAGTTGTGATTGAGTTCCTGACATTCTCTCACCGTAATGAACCTTAAGTCACCATGTTTTCTTAGGGAAATACGACTTGTGGATTATTTATAGTATTTTCCCTATTTTGATTTAGATAAACTGGAATCCAAATATTGTTATCCCTTATGTTAATAAATGTTTTCCTTTTTACTCAGTTTGAGTGTTAATCTAATGTCTTTTTATTTTCTGATGTTGTGTAGCATCATGCCTCTAAGAAGATGTGTGAATCAGATCCACAAAGAGGCTACTGCTGAATCTCAGCAAGAAAGTCCTATTGTGGATCCTAGTCTAGATGAGGTGATTGTTCGCACTGTCCAAGCTCTTGGATGTGCACATCATCCAGTTCTTGTTCAGGCTCCAGCTATAGATCCTCATAGTGATATTCACTGAAACCATTATCAAGTGTTCCAATGCCAGATGCCACCAGTTTTCAAAGGCTCCACTGACCCTCAACATGTTTATTAATGGTTGAGTAAGATTGAACGTCTGTTTGGTTTCTTGGAGATACCTGACGCGATCAAGGTGAAGTGTTCCCCCTTCGTGTTGGATGGACCAAGTGGGAGATGGTGGGACAAGATGAGAATGGTTGGGAAACATGATGGTTTGGAGTGGATAGACTTCAGGGTTCTTTTCACTAACCAGTGCTATCCAGAATTAATAGTGCTGACTAATGCTGTGGAGTTTTTCAAGCTTGAGCAGGACAAAGAAACCATGACTGAGTACTCAAATTTCTTTTCTGAGTTGGTACAGTTTTATCTTGAGATTGTATCTAATAATAAGATGAAGGCTCAACGATTCGAGTTTGTACTTCTATCAGATTTCCATTCTCAGGATTTCTTACTGAAGCTAACCACTTTTGCTGATTTTCTTGATTGGGAGATGATGGTTGATATGGACCTGGCAGGAAAGTCAGGGTTGAAGGGAGTTCCTTTTCCTCCTAGTGGTAGTGTCAGTTCCTTTGATGGAAACCTGAAGCGTGATGTTTCTCATGCTAGTTCTCGACAACAGAATCATTCCAGACCTCTAGAAGAACCAGGAGGGGAATCTTTGACATGATATTAGGGTTGTAAGCCAGGACATTGTAAGAGGGTTTTCGCTGAGGCAACCAAGAACTGTAGCAACTGCTGACGTTTAGGGATCATTCAGAGATTCTTTAATCACTTCTATACTCCACGTAGTGGAACATGATCATCAGCACCTCCAAAAACTGCGTGGAAATCAAATTCTTCACGTACAAAAGGGTTCCAGCCACAAGCATCCAGAACGATGCTTCTTCATGTAGTGGAAGAGTCACCCGATGTAGCTGATACAGGTCCTGCAACTGTGAGAGGTACCATTACTATAGCTTCATCTTTAGTGACCGCTCTTTTTGATACTGGTGCATCTCACTCATTTATTTCAACCCATATTGTTAATCTTCTTAATCTACCTATATAGATTTTATCTTGTGCGACAGATATTACTACACCCCTTGGTACAATGAGAGAGAAGGGTCACCATAGTCCTGCTTGTGTCTTCTCTCTATCAGATGTTGATCATGGTTGGAGTTTTTTGGTTCTCGATATGAAATATTTTTACATCATATTTGGGATGGATTGTCTCATTGCCAATAATGTTGAGATCGATTGTGACCATTGACGGGTCTACCTTGCTACACCTAGTGGTGTGCCTCCTTTTTTTCAAGGAGAATGGGACCCAAGGTCAAGTAGAGCTGGACCCTCTTATCCAGATTGGGGAAGGTTATATCAGTATTTTCTTTTGATCTAGATAGAGATTCAATGGGTGGTGATCTTCCTTCAGTCATTGTTGAGTTTCCTAACTAGATTCCTTCTGACTTCTTTGGTTTTCCACCAGTAAGGGATTTTTTTTTCTATTGACTTAAATTCCTAGTACTCAACCAGTTTCTATTCCCTCTTACCAAATGGCTACATATGAAATAAAAGAACTAAAGCCTCTGTTAGATGATCTTCTTGAAAAAAGATTTATACTCCTGAGTGTGTCACCTTGGGAAGCACTAGTTCTCTTCACCAAGAAGACTGATGGTTCTCTTCGCTTATGTGTTGATTATCGAAAGCACAATAGAGTTACGATAAAGAAAAAATATCTGTTACAACTAATTGATGATTTGTTTGATCAATTGAAAGGGGTGAAGTGGTTTTCAAAAATTGATCTTTTATCTGGTTACCATCAGTTTAGGATAAAAGAATATGAAATTCCTGAGACCGGTTTTCGGAGTAGGTATGTCCATTACGAGTACCTTGTTAAGCCCTTTGGACTAACAAATTCTCTTGAAATTTTCGTGGATTTTATGAACATGGTTTTCCATGAGTATCTAGATTCTTTGGTGGTGGTCTTTGTGGATGATATTCTTTTCTACTTCACATCTAAGGAGGATCATGTGCATCATTTGAGAACAATTCTGAGTCTTCTAAGGAAGCATCGACTTTATACCAAGCTGTCAATGTGCGATTTATGGATTCGGGAAGGGAAATTTTTGGGAAATGTCATGTCATTACAAGGAATATCAGTTTATCCTGAGAAGGTGAAGGATATTATGACTTGGTAACAACCATGAAATGTTTTCGAGATTCGGAGCTTCTTTGGTTTAGCAGGATATTATGTTCGATTTGTTAAAGACTTGTCAAAGTTAGCTTCTCAAATGACTACTCTGACTCGAAGAGAGTGAAGTAATACAGGAATGATAAATCTAAATGTTATTTGGTTTAGCTAATGCTTATTTTGACTACTGCGTCAGTGTTAACTCTTCTTGAGGATGGGATAGGTTACGTGGTCTTCTTTGATGCATTGGGTTCATGTTTGGGATGAGTCCTTATACAAGGTAATCATGTTGTTGACTATGGATCTCGTCAGTATAAAACTCATGAGAAGAACTATCTTACCCATGACCATGAACATGAAGCTTAAATGCACACACATAAGTGTTGGAGACATTACCTTTATGGATAAAGGTTTACTGTGTATCCAGACCACAATAACATGAGTTATATCTTCTCTCACAATGATTTGAATCTACGCCAATGGCGGTGGGTGGAGTACCTGCAATCAGTAGACTTTGAAATTGACTATACACGGAGGAAAGGGAATGTATTTGTAGATGCGTTAAGAAGGAAACTTCCATCATAGGATGTGAATGAATTTTGAGAAGAGTGGAGTTTGATGGCACTTTTTCCTCAGTTCCATATTGGAGTTCAGTGGAAGGGAAATGATGTTTCTTTAGCCAGTCTCCAGTTATCATTTTCTCTTCTCTAGTTAATTTATCAATAACAACAACTGGATCATGAATTCCATAGCATTAGGTAATCTCTTTATGGTGGGGAGACTGACACCCAGTGGTCATTCTCGAAAAAGGGTGTTTTGTGTCATCAAAACTATCACATTGTGCCATTATCGACAATGATGTATGTGATGGCGGATTTCTATAACTCTCAATGGGTTGTGCACCCGGGAACCACAATGATGTTCTATGATATGCGGCGATAGTTCTGGTGGCTAGGTATAAGACGGGACATTGGTGAGTTTGTATCTTGTTGCTATACATTCCAACAGGTGAAAGTTGAGCACCAGAAACCTTCGGGTATACTTCAACCACTTCTAGTACCTACATGGAAGTGGGATGAAATCTCAATGGACATTGTGTTTGGGTTACCTCAAACCACGAGGAAGAAAAACATGATATATGTTGTGATCAGTAGGCAGAACAAGTCGGATCACATTATACCTATTCGAGATACAACCAATGTCGAGGACTTGGGATGTATCTATGTGAAAGAAATTGTTACTTTGTATGGATTTCCGTCTCCTATATTCTCTGATATGGATCCTCAGTTTACTTATCACTTTTGGATAAACCTTCAGGAGGCACTGGGATCTCAGGTCCGTTTGATCATGACCTACCATCCACAGTTAGATGGCCAAACATAGAGAGCTTTTCAGATCCTTGAGGATATTTTTTGTGCATGTGTTCTCGACTTTAGTGGGTCTTGGGATGATCATCTGGGGCTAGTAGAGTTTTACTATAACAAAATTTTTTAGTCTGCAATCAAAATGAATCCTTTTGAGGAATGGTATGGTCGTTCTTGTAAATCATTTTTATGTTGGTCAGAGGTTGGTGAATGTTATTTGGTAGGAACGAGTTTGGTCCAAGAGATGACATCTACGATCCAGTTGATTCGTATGATAATTTTGACACCACTGAGTCAGTACATGTCTTATTCTAATCGTCTCCATAGACCTTTAGAGTTCTCAATTGGTGACCAAGTGTTATTGAAGGTTTCACCCCTATTTGGTCATCAATGGCTTGGGAGGCAGGGGATGCTTGCTCCTCATTTTGTGGGACCTTTCGAGGTTGTTGGTCATATAGGTAATGTTTCTTACCGTTTAGATCTACCACCACAATTGACATAAATACATAACGTGTTCCATGTATCAAAGATTCGAAAGTATCTCTCTGGTCCATCTCGTGTTTTGAGATGCAATGATCTTGAGATATAACCAGATTTATCTGTGACTGAATGACCAGTCAGGATTATTGATTCTGAGACCAAGGTATTTCGTGGGAGGATGATACCACTGGTCCATGTACTATGGTAGCATGGTTCTGATTCTCATGAGACGTGGGAAAGGGAGACAGTAATGAGAGAGCAGTGGCCTCATCATTTTGATGTGGAGGTTTATTCATAGGCTTTCTGGGGATAGAAAGATCCTATGGTGGGGAGGTTGTAACATAACGCTATTGTTTCAGGTATTCCTAAACCTTCTTGTGTTAAATTTTTATTATGTTAGTTGGGGAAAATGTTTTATTAGTAAAGAGTTTCATTTTAATTAAAACACGTCGCAGAATGGTAGAACACCCAATTAATGCTCTGGAATATTCAATTAAATATTTTCTAAGTTAAACACTGTAAAGTATGAGTTTTTATGACTGAAAAGTCTCTAATAGGATGGAAACAAATATTAAATTTATTATTTTATGCATGAAAAATTTGTTCAAAATAATTCAATAACTCCAAATCATTTTGTTGTATGGGAAATTTGAGACCACAGTTATGTCCGAAATATAGTGTTTACCTTAGGAGGGGTATAACATTCGAAGACACCGGACATTTAGATGTCTCGCTCATGAGATAAAGTTATGGAATAATATTTAATATATAATTTATTAAATATAAATAAATATCATTCAAACGTTGTGATGTATGGGGAATATGAGACCACCAATGTGTCCAGAATTGGGGGTTTACCCTAGATGAGGTATAACTTTTATTCTCATCGAGTGTTTGATATTATTTAATCATTATATAAAATAATTATTTTACATTAATAATTAAATCCATTTTTTGAATATTAAATAATCAATATCTCATAAAAGGTACGTCGTATTGAAAATCTGAGACCACTGTTGGGTCTGGAATGTGGTGTTTTACCTAGGAAAGTTATAATTTTTATGCGTCATGAAAATTTGTTGATTATTTAATTTTTATATTAAATAATTAATTTTATTATTTTTGAAACATTAAATATTCCCATTTATACTGATCACCATCTTCCCCCTTAGGAGTTTCCTCCATTTTTGGATGTAGGGGTTTTCTAAGAACATGATTTTGAAGCGGTTTTGACCAGAAAGTTTTATAAACTCATTAAATGTTTGAAATTATTGACTCCGTAATCATGATTCAAGTAAAATGGTGGATTAATTGGGAGTTTTGGGTTTTCCAAAGGATTACACATTTTGGGGTTTTAAATCATCCGAACCAATCAGTCCTTCCTGGTATAATTAGTCGTCTAGTTCAAGCAACCTTTCTATTCTTTTTGCACGCGTTGGTGAGATCGATTCAAGCCATTTGCAGATCCTGGCGTGGTACGGTTCTTCTCATCTTCTCTGTGCACAACGCCTTTTCTTATTATTTTACTTGGTTTGTCTTTTTGTCCACATTTAATTTTTTCCTTCATCATATATTCTTATTATAAAATGAATTAAATAAATGGTTGTTTAAAAAAATTATTAAACCAAATCTATCTAGGAATAATTGGTAATTCATAATATATATATATATATATGTATATATACATTCATATTATCACAAATAATTGTATGGAATCATCGACTGATGGTTACATCATTATATCAATGGATAATTTATACATATTTTCATAAGATAATTTTCAAAAAATAATTTTTTTTGAAATTACAACGATGCAATTATTGAATGGATAATGGTTTAAAAATTATCAAAACGATAATTATTTGGATCATTAAAAGATAAATATTATTTCATGTGATATTTATCATTTCATGTGATAATGATAAGTTGAAAATAAATCAATGAATGATAAATATCATCGCATGTAATAATTATAATTTCATTTGATAATTTAAAACGATAATCCAGAAATTATTCAAGAGAGAGAAAATGTAATCATGTGTAATATTTTACTTCCTTATGAAATATAAAATATGTTTTGGTTCTAATAACCCTTGTCAAGTGTAGATTATTGGTTTGTGGATTCTTGTGTTAAAAAACGTCGTGAGGAGGTTTATTGAGCCACTCTGTGTGGATTATCGTTTCTGCTGATATCAGCGAACTTGAGGTAGGTGGTTCCATTCTATTTATCCAAATTGAATATCCTTGTATTTCTTGATGTATATCAATTAATTTTTCAAATTCAATTGCTCAAATTTACTTCCAATTAAGTAGATAACAGCCCGATTCCAATGAATCGAGGTATTTGAAATGGTTTTGGCATGGAAATTTGGAAAACCCCCAATTCCATTGAATTAGGTGTGTTTAAGAAAATTGCCTAATTTAAATTGTTTAATTTAAATTTTGGAGTTGATGGAAATAATTTTAATTAAATTTTTGAATTTAATTGTGGAAATTAATGGTGTAATGATGGAATTTGTTTTGAATGGATTGTAAAATGGTGAAAATTGCTTAAAATGATTTTATATAAACCCATTGGATTTATCTTATGAAAAGGCATGTTTTGAATAAAAACTGTTTTGGTTTTAAATGGATAGAAATTAGAGCGTTTCAAATGGAAGAATGGGATTGAACATATTTTTAAGCAGTATTAAAATAGTTCACCCATAATGTAAGAGCTCATGAAATCCTTATGTAGTTAGTGAGTTATTTGGATACACACTACACTACGATAACATTCAAAAACATACGTGCGGCGGGTCACATCCCCGATGGGATTGTGAAGAGTCTCCTTTGGCCAGTGTCATAGGGACGTGTGTATACACATTTTGCTGAGTTCACATAGAGAGTGCGTAATCCTATAACTAGTTAATACTACCGTACCTTTTGGTAGATGACCATGTTTCTCCCTTGTATTTTTATATTTTATATATAAATGTATTCCAATGCTTTTAAACAACATTACCTACCTGCTAAAATTATATAAATAGTTATATATAATTTTTTTTATTTAAGCCATTGTTTTATAAATATTCCATCATTAGTAAAATCATTACTTAAAATATTTATTTCCATAATTTGTAAATGTATAGAAAGTTTTGTTTAAATATTCATTTGAATTACCAAACCTGTTTATTTGAAAATTGATAGCATTTTTTAGATAATCTATATTTGGCATCTATTACGGAATCACTGGTGGTATCCTATTGGGATTAGGCTAACAACCTTCTTTTGCCTTCGGGTGTTTGTAGAATTTCTTCTTCCAGGTTCGAGCAAATGGAAGGGATCTCTTGGAGGAAAATCCATCTGTTGAGTTTTGGTCTTGGTGAGTTGTGTCCTTAGTGACCTTGGGGTTGTTTTTCCCGTTATAGTACTTGGGTTATATTACATTGAGTTTTCGTGCCATGTTTTATTATGGTACATCACTCCCATTGTAGTTTCTTTTGTTATGCATACAACATTGTTTCCTTTTGGTTCCACATTATCGTGGAAAAAATCATTCCCACATGTTTGTTGTACGATGCCAGGTGCTAGTTTTCGTCCCATGGGGATCAGGAACGCCCTTCAGGCTATGTCAGGGTCAGCTTAGTTATCGGGTCACCAGGTTACCCGAGTTGGTACGTGATAGAAAACCATGAAAATCCTATTGGAAACCATGAAAAATGAGAAATGGGACATAGGGTTGGCATAAAATTAAGGCGCGCTATTTGGCCAAACCATGCGGCAGCCCAGGAGTAATCGTGAAAAGTAATAGACTGATATTTTTCATTGATGGTTCATGGTTTGTATAAATGTGTTGTCCAACTCTGTGAGGTACATCTCAATGTAGAGGATGGCATATAGTTAGCGCATAGTTTTCATAACTGTGAAACTAACTATGCAGTGTTTGAAAACAATATCCTATAAAAATGGATCTGGATTGATATTAAGTTTAAAACCCTCATTTTTTATACAAATTCAACCTAACATTGGAATTATTCCCCCAATATCTCTAGGAATATTTCCCCATTAATTTATAGGTGATCTGAAGTATATTTTTGGAGCGATGAAGTCGGATTTCTTTGGAAAGTCTTCTTTTGTGGTAGATTTTTATAGTTTTTCTTAAATATACAATCCTCCCAATCGTAGATTCTTATAACTAGTATGTTGTCGAAATATATAAGGTTTTTTATCCAAATAATGGTGATATTTTGATTTTTTATGATAAGGAATAGATCTATGCTGGGTTTTGGAGATTCAAACCAATTTTATTGGTGTTTTTGTGTTGTTCTTCATTTTATCCAAAACTCTCAATGTAGGTGGATTCACTCTCGACTCAAATTATTATAACCCGAAGGATTAGTTTCAAGTTATTTAAATTGATTGAAATTCTTGGTTAAATTTTTGTGAAAATCATGGTTGAAACCCTCATTAGTGAGGGTTTTTTGTTTTGTAGAAATTGGTTGTGTAATGGGATTTGTAACATGATTTTAAAATGTTGATTTTGAAAATTGGATTTCTTGTATTTGGGAAAATAGTTAGTTAGAAAGGTTTATGAAAAGGAATAGTTTTATTGAAATGGAATGATTTGGTTTCTTTAAAATGGTTTGGGAATTCATGTTTTTTTTACTTTATTGTTTCACTGTGACCCTTAATAGGGGTGTGTGACATTGGGGTAAAAAGGGACATGACCTTGGATATGGGGTGTGTGTCATTGTGGAAAAAGATTATTGGACACTTAGTGATGACTTTGTAGATGAATGAGAAACATATCATGAGTATAGAACTATCAGATAAAAATTAATGGGTGTGTCTGTGGTGAACGATGAAATGGGTTAAAATAAGGAGTGTTAAATGGTTTAATGAATTATTTTTGTACTTTCCATGGGAAATTTTTATTTTTGGAAAACTATTTTGGGGTGAAACTACTTGTATTTGATTTAAAATATGGTACTATTTACAATTCTTTTTTATAAGTTGTTTTATATAATTTTGATAACTTGTAATATCCAAGAGGCATGAGTAGGGAAGTCATTATGGGAAATCTATTGAGTTTCCTTACTCACCCCTGATTTTGAAATTCGGTGAATTTTCAGATTTTTTATTGTGACATAGTTAAATAGAAAGCATCACGCTTATTTAGTGGTGCTATGTGATACTTGGAGTTGGAGTTGGACCTTGGAGTCATGTCTTTATAGTCTTATGAGTCTCTATTGGTTTTATTTTACAATGTGTACTTTTATGTTAGAAGTCTTCTATTGTGGTACTATATTTTAGTTTGGTTTTGATATCAATGGTTTTACATGATTTGTTTTACATTGTCATCATGCATCATATAGTGGTTTTGTTTATGGAATTATTGGTTGTGATTTTTTATATTCAATGGGAACATTATTCCCTAATTTTATCAAGGCCCTTGGCATTTCCTTCCAGCCTTTTCTGCCATGGGGATGTCACTTAAGGCCAAGTTGAAATTACACTTCAGCTCACGCCAATGAGGTGGGGAGGGATGTTACAAGTGTTATTAGTCATAGTCTGTCTAAATATTTGTGTGGAAAAGTGGTATTATCTATTTCAGTCCTTGACTTTTAGATTGTATAAGTTGTGTCGGTTTTGGAGTTGAAATTTATTTTAGTTCATTCCTTGAGTTGGGTTGGTAGAAAGGAGTAGTATTTTCATGACATGAAATGCAGTGCATAAAAGGACGTAGATAATCATTTTATGTTTACCTTCAAGCTACCAAGGATTTGGGAACATAAGTATATTGGTAACACTTTTATGAGTGTAATCTCATTGACATGGTTTTATCTAACAAGAAGATCATGACATGCATTTTAGAAATGAATTTGCAGAAGAAGTTCTTATTTAAATTTTGGTAATGATTTATGATTTGGTGTAATGGTTTTTAATTTTGAAAAAAATTGAAATTTTTTTCAAATGGAAGATTTTGAAAATAGAATGGTTGTGGTATTTTGAAAATGATATAATTTTCAATAGAATGGTGAATGTTTTCCGAACATTTTTGAACATAGAAAAGGATTTATTTCAGAAGGAATTGTTTTTATAGTTTCTCTATGATAGAATTTGAAATTATTAAGCATTCAGTTTCTATAGAGTGATACATGTGGATTCTATTATGTTTCTAGAAAATAACACTCGGTAGGAATTGTAGAAACCAACTAGAATAATTTGATGGGAATGTGGTTTCAACTGAGCCACAAGTGAAATAATAACTAGTTTATATTATAGTCTAGTATTTTCAATATGTGGACATAAGGAACTAATGGGATGAAATAAATAAAGTGGTTCATTCTGGCTAGACCTATAAGTCGAATCCACCCATATTCTTTGGTAATTTTGGGCTAGGGAAGGATATGGTGTGGCTGAATAGGATGAATTAGATCTTTGATTTCATGACCACACCAAAATAGTTGAATGTAATGTTTTCGATGTATATGCTGGATGATCTTTCTTTCCAGTGGTGGGATTTAGCACAGCAGGGTAAACTGGACCATGTCATGGAAGGGAAGGATTTTGGGGAATTTTTAACCAAAAAATTCTATCCTCAAATGATCATAATTTATCGAATGATGGACCTTTTCATCCTGAAGTAGATGAAAATTTCTTGTGATATAGTATACTACTAAATTTATGATTTTTTTCTGCTTCACACCTGATTTTTTTACTGTGTTTTTTAAGGAAAACATTTTTAAATCGGAACTGAGGAATGAAATTCACTCAAAGAATGTCATGCATTGTATTACAGATTATATCGATATGGTCATTAGAGAAAAAATGGTTGAAATAGACATATCATGAGGCATGGGTATAGGAAGTATGTTGATACCTACAATAAATGGTGGGAACTCTAATAATGGGAGAATGAAGAATAGGGACACCTATTTCCAAGGTGAGATTGTGACCCAAAAGCAGAGAGCTGGATCAGTGAACCTTCCTCCAAGACCCAAGAGAAAATTTGGATGTTTGTAATGGGGTTCCATCGACTACATGAATCAATAGTGCATGAAACCACCTAGATCATGTCACAATTAAAATTATATGAGTAATCATCAACACTTTTCACGTAGTGCTCCGAGGTTTGGTGTTTGGGAAAACACTCTGGTTTCACAAATGTCATATGCTTTTATGGGCTGAGGGAAACAGAATACATATCATTAGTAGAATAGTGCTAGGGTGATGCCAAAAATACCATGAATCCGCACTTATGGAAATCTCATCAGGGAAATAAAGAAATAAGTGAAGTGAGTAAGCATTTATATGGAGATGAGAATGTTATTATGGATGATCAATTTGGATGGTGTGAATTTAAATCAGTAAGGTGTGAGATTTAATTAACGTCCATAATCATTAAAATTATTTAAACTGATGAACACTATGAATAAAAACTTGTCCCACATCAAAACATCTCCTGGTTTCTCAATGCTATATAAATCCGGAGTTATGGGGAGAGGATCAGAATTTTCCTCTCCCACTCCTGATACCACCCCATAAAGGTTCAGCAGGTCTTCTCTTCACCCAATTCATTTTGGGATATTGGCCCACAACATGCATGCCTCTGTGCATGCCCATGGCTTACCCATGACACTCCATGCTACCTATGAGTTGGCCTGGCTGGCCTCCTTTGGGATTGGTCAACCTAGTGTGCCACACAAACTCTCAGTTGAGGCTGGATGGCCTACATACTACTTTGTCAATACTTTTTAAATAAACCACCAAAAATAATTAGTTACCTTGTATATAATGGAATTCATTATGAAATTCATGGACACCTCCACACTTAGAACACTAGCGTATAACTCTTCAATCCCTTCAGAATTTCTATTTATATATGAATCCATATTACCATTTCTTCATTGTTAAGCCCTGATGCACTAATTATATGAAATGGTTTTCCTTTATAAAAACTAGAATCTCAATTTTCCACATGAAAACACTTTCATGGATCTCAATCAACATTATAATATTTCATGACCATCAATTCATCTTCTTCCCAAATTTTTGGAATATAAATTCCATAGAACACCAAATCATCCTTATTCTTAATTGTAAACAATGTGTCACTTATGAATTGTTTATTTTGAACTTCAGTTCAATTCATCAATATTCAAAGTTAACTAAATGGAGAATTTCTCAAGAATGACATCCAATTCTATTAATCCATAGCAATTCAGTAGGAATCACCATGAAGGAATCCATAAAAATTATCTAAGAATAACCATGAATGAATCTATAACAAATATCTAGTTAACACCATACAACTCAATGTCATCAAAGCATTCACATGTTTCATGGAATTTCAAGACATGAGTATTTCAACCATGCCCCTTTATTTTTGGAACTTCTTTGTCATATTGACATCAATGTAATCTTACAATTGTATTGATCAGCATTTTTCACCAATGAAAATCATTGACAACAAATAAATTCCATACACAAAGTGGGATCTTTAATCTACCCCTTTATATTTGTGGGAAATACCTTCAATGTTATTTCCAAATGAATGTTTCAATATGTGGAACTATTATATTCTCTCTCCCCTTTTCCATTCAAACATTCATTTCATTTTCACTCGTCATTATTGACCAGAAATACAAATTTCAAAGGAAAATGGTATCATTCCATACTTAATCAATGATACATCCATCATTTCACTCTATGTAATCATAAGTAATTCTCATTGTAGAACACAAGAGAATTTGATTTATTAAAAAAAGTTTTCCATTACCAATTGATCATAATACCTTATGAAACAAGAACTCATATAATTTTATTCATGTATTATTCAATTTAATTCATGGATGTAATTACTAAATGTGATAATTTTTTTTTAAAAATAGTCAACCTCAAAATCCTAAACTCACTTCAATAAATAGATCAAAAATATTCAAGTGTAATAGGTAGGATAATGGATCATGGGGAACTTCCACAATTTTTATTCCATTGATTAATTTAATTTCCCACCCTTTTTAATAAGTTTTTAATTTTTGATAACCAAGGATAATAGATTAATAGTGACAAATATTGGACAATGAAATGATCTTCATGAAATTTCCAAAATAATCAGATTTGATATTAATTGAAATAATAATTCTAATATGGAGAATACAATTTAATGGGTATTCAACTTGTGATAGTCCTTATAAGACAACAATCCCAAATTCACTGAATATGTTCTTCTAGAACATTTTTTGATGAGAATACCAAGAAATAAGATCAAACCAATATGGAATCTACATTACCCTGACTATCCAGAATAGGATATCACTTTATTTAACTTCATCATAGTGGATCCTGAATTATATTAGTATTTAAATATCTATTGATGAATTGTTAAATGATGTAATCTTCGTCATATTAGTAGTCAAGATTTTTCAACACTTACTATTTATCACATTCTCCGCATAAGAATATGATTGACCTTAAATTCCCAAAATTAAAAGAAAAAATACAATAGTAATTGATTAAGGGAATAAGGCTTATCCACCATTCTTCATTAATATGAATAGAAAGGTTGATGACATTATCTTCTCAAACAAGTAACACCATTTTCTCTAGTATTCGTGATTTAACACCTAATAATATGTTCTAATTTATGATGAGGAAACATGGATCCCCTCACACCCTCTTATAAATTGCGTGGATAATTTTTCTTCTTAACTTTCTTCATGGATGCTACATTATTACACCTCATGTGGATTTTTTCTTATTCTGGTAGTGGGGTTAAACCAACTTTTTCAATGTGGCCATATTTCTTTCAACTCTCACATATAACTTCTTTAACACGAGAGTTTCATTTTTCCGATAAACCCCCATGAAATATTTATTTATCATGTGGAATATTTTCATTCCATTTATCATTAGCTTTAGATTCTATATCTTCAATTCTTATCATTATTTCTAAATATTTAGGCCAAATAACTAACACGTCATTATAAATTTTGGGGGCCTGATTGGATCATCTATATGGGTTCTTATGACTGTCATCCCTCTTAATTGTTCTTTTGGAAGCACAAGCCTTCCACTTATTTGACATTGAATCCATGTTTTTGTCACCATTATACATTGGTGCCTTCCTAAGAGGATTTATATTCACAATATTATTTTGATATCTTCCCAAGGTTTCTTCTTCATTCCAAGTCAAATTTTTTGATATTCATTTCTTATAATATTTGGATACTTGTTGAGATGAGAATGTAGCAACCTTGTGACCACTACCATTGCATACATCACCAATTTTATCAAGAATTACAAACTGTTTTACAGTATAGAGATGCTTCTAGACCTGTGGATGTTGCATCTTCTTCTTTGTATTCATCCTCCTTCAAATAGGCTTCCTTTGTGATTTTAAATTTTGAGTATTGTACCAAAAATTTAAAGAACAATGAAAAATCAATCGAAGAACCAACATTGACCCACAAATATTTATTTACTAATATATTATGTATCAAATTGATGGGTCTTCATTATGATTTTTTCACTCTATGGTGAAAACAATTACACACCTTATTTCCTATCCACCTTAGTCATGGTGGTAGGTTTATTATCATCATTATTCACCAACACTTGTTCAATTTTTTTAAAAAAACTATATTTTTCAAGATAATACATTCAGTAACATTAGGAAAAGATGTTATGAATTGTACCTAATTATTCTCAGCTTCTTGTGATAGATCATTGAAGGAATTCATGATCTTCATACCACATATAGGAGGTATTTTAACCTTAGAATACTCCAGTAAACATTGATTACTAGTATAATCTATCTTATTTTAATAAGTTTCAAAATGAGTCGTCTTGACATTCGCCATCTGAGATACCAATTATAGACATTTCATATTGTGAATGATTTTCAATTCTTCAATTGTAATAATATTCTCTTCACAAGCCATATTCATTTATTTAACTTTATCATCATTAATATTAACATTTTCCTGAATCAAATAATCAAGTACCTTGATCTTCTTTGATATTTATTCCAATTATAGACCCTTTACATCTATTATATATTTCAATTTATCTTCATCTGCATGGGTATTTTCTTCTAGAGTTTTTTTAACTCCCTCTTTCTCTTAAACATTTTTCATCCATTTTGAGGAAATTATTTCAAGTTACCTATTTTTCTCTTCAAAGGTTCCAACCGATCTGGAGATTTTTAGACTTTCATAAATGTTTTTCCAAGATATTATCTAAAACAATGGATTATTCTTACAGGTGGGTGATCTCTTAATTTATGCATTGAATGACTCCACAAACAAGGGATTATCATTATTCAAAAATACCATGCATAATTACTCTTAATATATCAACTGATAATTTTTGAGAAGTCGTAGATTGATCATCATCACCACTTGTTCTAGTATTTCCATCTTGTGGAATGATTATAAATGTTCTTACACATAACTCCTTATCATTAGATGAAAGAAGGTTATCCATATTCTTTGTGGGAACTTGGTCCACATTCTCATTACATTCCATGTCGTCAATCTCTTCATTGTCAGCAAGACATAGAGAAATAAGTACTTCCACTTTTCTTGATAAGAGGGACTTCTTCTTCAACTTTATCTTCTCTATATTTTTCCGATTCATCAGGTCCTTCGTAGATATATAATTTTTCTCAAAGGTAAATACATTTTTACTAAAACTACACTTCATTTTTGAGTCAGAAATGAAAGTCAAGTATTCTAATGAGAGTTTATTTCACTGTAGAAAATCTAACAGTGGTGAACATTATTCAATACATGTGAAAGGACCATTTTATGATATTCATAATATTGAGAGGGGGGTGAATCAGCATTGGATACTTTTTAATACAATTCCAGATTTTATCCCTTTACCTATTTGACCTATTAGGAGATCAATTATATTATTCTCTTTTACATGTCACATGCAAGAATATTAAAGCAGTAATGACAACCACATGAAATTTTTACAAGGTCTCAACACTCCCTAAGAGTATCTAGTGTAACACCCCTTCCCTTGTTACCCATATTTAATACATTATTACATAACATTGACATGATCACTGTAGATCGATTCTCTAAAGACCGATTAGCTTAGTAGCCTTGGAAGTAATATATACATACATAAGTTTTGGATTAAATTATCAAATGAAAAACAACAACAGTGTGTATCCTTTGAACACTATTATATCCCTTAGCCTATTCCTACATATTAATCGTAATATAAATCATCACATGATTGATAAAATAAAATATTAGAAAGGGGTGAGCTCAAATAATCGGTAAGGATAACAATATATCAGAACCTATCAGAAATAAGCATAAACATTTAAGGAAATGTAAAAAACTAAAAAACAAGCCTTTTAAACATATACCTCAGCTTAATATGGAAAAGGTAAATAAAATAATTACAATTAATTATTCACATGGATATTCTACTAGTCGAATAATCACATGAAATCTCAATAGACAATTTCATAATGATGGAATTCAAAAGGCTAGACATCATAACCACATAGTTAAGGCCTCATTTCAAGACTAAAAATATGATTTTGTCAAGGACGTTTTCCAAGACACTAGTTAGTCTCACGAGACATACCGATGCATTGAGGAGCTATAGTGGGATCCATCGGTCACTTACTAATTCCAGTAAGTTTCTCATAATAAAAGGGAGAAACTTAATCTAAACATTCGTATTAAAACTAGCATACGAAATGTCAATACTTTAACCACAAACCATGAATGGTATAAAAATATCACATCAACAATAAAACATAACTAATTCAATAAAATATGGAATATTTTAATATAATAAATCAATATCTATAAATAATAAAATACAATGGGGGATATTGAAATAGATGAAAATAATCAGTCAAACTCTTTGAGATAAATATCCCCCTTTTCTTGAAAATATATAAAATTCGGACTATTTGTCAACAAGTCATTTAAAAGAGATTTTCAAATAAATGTTCCCCACAACACTTTGAATATTTTAAAATTAATTTTAATTTTAAAGCATTCATGTCCATATAAATAAATCCTTAAAAACATTTTTAAAACATGGACATTAAAGATAAATATTTAGTAGAATAAATATTTAAAACATTTAAAATTATATTTTAGTTAGAGTTCATAACCAAATGAGAGACGCTTGAATAATAATAAATTAGGTAATAAAACCTTTATAATAATAGGATTATAAAGGGATTCATGATATACTATGTCAAAGTACAGTATTTACACCATATAAAAGTGAATTGGCATATAACAACAAAGAAGTATAAATGAAACGTAAATTGAGATGAAATCCCTTATAAAGACCGTATCCTTAGATTAAGGATAAATCAATGAAATAGTTATGTGTGAAAAATATAATGAAACTCAATATTATTGGTTATATAGTGTAAATAAATCATTGTACATTCACACATATTCTTGTAAAAACAAAATCAATGAATTGGATGTTTAACTCAATGAATGGAAATTGAGTTAAGATTACCCTTATCATGTTCACATTAATGAATTGAGAATTTACTAATGGAGTGATTCTGTGTATCAAACCATGAAAGAAGTATTATAAAATGAAGATGTGAATACTCATAAATTAAATTATATTACACAAAAAATACAGTCATGGGATGTATATACACCACCCAAAAGGAAATAGTGGCAATAAAGCATGAATCTCACAAGAATAAGATGTGAGATGAAAAACCCCTTACCTTGTACTTTTACCTGGTAGAGGGTATGTAAAATCATTTATAATAGTAAAATAATGTTTAATAAATTATACAAGAACCATATACATAACTATGATATTATATATGATCGTTTAATGATTTTTTGTTAATAAAATTTCAGTAGTATCATTGTTTCGGGTGTTAACTAATTCATTTTCCTTTATATGTTTTGTTACATTAGACATGTTTGTTAGGGATATTATTTATATAATTCATATATAGATTTATATTAGGTTCTTAAAAATTATTTTTAATCATAAAATGAAATTTATTCTTGAATGGTTATGATTGGAAATGAATCTCATCACGTTTGTCGAGACAGTAATCCGTACGTATGCATGAGCGACAATATCATTCCATTGAAGGTGAAATCATATATAATTGGCTGTGATATCCTATATAAATAATCATTAACATTTAATATTTATTATTTACATCAATTATAAATCATTATTATACCCATCTAAATAATGAAGTGTTGAATAACAACTACACCCCGACGTGGAGACGGTAAGCCTTACGTTCGCACGTATGATGACTTTGTCATTCACAGGATGGATAGAATAGTGAATATGGTTGTACCACATTTATAATAAAATAACAGTATGTATAAGACACTGGATTTATTATTTTTGTGTGAAAACAACAAATAAATATGATGTGGAAGAAGAAGAAGTTTACTTTGAACGAGGTGATGGAATTATTTCTTCTTTATCGGGGGATACCTTTTGATTTGATCAAAAGGTATCTTTAGGTTGAATTTATGATCAATGGAAGGAATCTAGGATTGATTTAGGGTATTTGGTATGATATTTTGGTAGGTTTTGGCAGAGAAAAATGGCTTTGGAGGTGTGAAATTGAGAGAATGGGATGTGCCCTTTTATAAGAGAGGTGAATGGAACCTTATGAAAAGATTGAAATATTATTTTATTATAACATAATATTAGGTTTCTAATGGATAGAAATGGATTTATTTCGAGTATAAGGTGGGGATGGGTCTAAATACTCTCAACCAATATGTTTTAGACATGTTTAGGTCACTATATAAACCTTATCTTTTAGATTTAACACTAAGTTAAATAGTTTGACAGTTACCATGTCTCATTGTATTATTATAATAAATGGTTAATAAACTACTATAAAAATCCGATAAAACCCAAAGTGGTTCATTATTGACATATATAACCTTATCTAAGTCTTTTGGATTAACCTTATATTTTAGGAATATTATATCAATTAATAATAGAGTATTTGTTTTAAAAAACTCATTTATGTCAATTGTAACACTATTTAGTATTTTGTTTTTGGGAAATCCATAACAAATTTATCACATTGAAAAATTTATTTAATCAATAATAACATGTTATATTAACATATAAAATTACTAGAATGAATAAAAATTCTCATTTTACATTTATTTGGATATTTATAATATCAATTATTTTAATCTTTCATTAATAAGGTAATTACGGCATCATCATTTTGTCATAAATAAATTTAATTATTTATAATCATAAAATTTTCAATAAAATTCCATTATTTAAAAAATATTTTTATCCTTATAATGAATATTTATAGTCAAATTTATCTATTGTATAACCTTACATTAAAAATGGTTTAGTTATTAGACTTTTAATTTAACACTTTTAACTATTCTTTATATAAAATAATAATAAATGTCCTAATCTAATCCACATCGAACAAATGGATCATATTTTATTCCTAAGGATGATCTTGGCCCAAATACACATATCCAATAGAATTATTACTTGTGTTATGGTAATTATAATATCATTTTTACCTTCAATTAACCTATTTACTTTTAACTGTGGTAAATAAAATTCAAACGTTACTATTCACCAAAAATTATTTCCATCTTATTGAACCACATTTTACTTACTGATTTCATCCGTGTATCTTTTATATTTGAAATTCAATTCACAAAAGAGGTAAAATTACGTTTTATGGAAATTTTAAATTTTCCTAGAAGGTGGGAAAAGATTGTAAAATGTTCAATAAAATTTTATACATATAATCTTATTATAAAATAACTCCAAGGAATTATATTGAACTTATATAGGTATTATGTATCTATTTTAACATAAAATAAATTTAAATAAAATAAATAATTATGTAAATAAAAAGTCTTTTATAAACTATAACGCATCATTTTTCACTATTCATCAAAAATTGAATGTTTATAGAAAAATACCAAAAATTCATCCGAAGCTAATTTTGATATTCCGAATCAAAAAATGAAGTCCATTTTGAAAAAGTTTTTTATAAAATTTCAAAAAGTGGGTATTACTATTCATAATGGCTAATTTGATTTGTCATGGTGTGCTAGAACTCAAAGTTACATACAATGAAAGCTATTGTATTATTCAAAGAGAAGCGGACTATAGATGCTTGTGGTGTCACATTATCCCATCCTTAAAATATTTTAATCCCTGAAATTTAAACTCGAAGAAAACAAGGGGTATGACATTTCAAAACATCTTTGTTGAAAACCCACATCGGAAAAAGAGTCAACAATACCCTCACATTAAAATAAGGATAGAGAAGTACAAAGGTCACCCAAGATAACCCTTATAAAGGTCCCATGTAGGAAAACATGGATATGGAGAAGAAAACAAACCATAAAGTTCTGATGGAGGGTGATAGAAATGTGATTAGGAGAAAGATAATTACAAGAAAATGATAAATTTTTTATGTGTTAAATAGTCATTAGATTCCCAGGAGGAAAATTAAACGGAAATGTTTTTTTTATGATCCGTTTTATAATGATGAGGAATTTATTTATGAGATTTTCTAAGAACATAAGGATATATACTTACTTCACAAGTAGAGTTTCATCCTTTAATAAATTTCTACCACTAACTCATCCTTTTTCCAAAAAATGAGTATTCAAGATTTGGTCACATGTAATTTGCTTGTAACACCCCAATCATCCATGTTAAATTTCTCTTTGAATAATATAGTAGTGTGTGTTGTACGCAACTTCGAGTTCTAACACACACCACATACAATCAAAGTAGCCGTTATGAATAGTAAAACCCAATTTTTGAAATTTTATACATTTCATCATTCAAAATGGACTTCATTTTTGGATTTGGAATATCAAAAATATTATAGGATAAATTTTGGTACTTTTCAGACAACTTTTATATAATGATGAATAGTGAAAATTAATAAATTTTTATTAAAAACATATTTTTTTATCAAAATAATTAATAGTGATAGATTATGATTTTTATTGGTTTTAAAGTATATTTAGAATATATTTTTACCATTTAATAAAATTTTGGTCAGTGTACATAATTTTACATTTATACCGGACATAAACAAGTATCAATCTTTTGATAGTTATTATCTCTTAAAAACTCGCTTTTTGTTTTGACAACGATAATTATTTTTAAATTAATTTTTTCCACTTATGTGTTTTAAATTTGGAAAAATGGACTGCATATTATTAATCAGCATTTAAAAAATGTGTAAATAGGTATCTTTTATTTTTAGACATTTTGAATAATTACTTCTATAAATATTTTATTTACCATGGTTAAAGGGTAAATCTGGTAAATAAGGGTAAAAAATAATATTATAATAATAAAAAATTACTCTAAAACGTGTATTAAACCTATTGGATGATACATGTCCGACCATGGGCATATTTGGGAAGATATGGGGACTCCATGGAAGCACTTGTAAGTGATAATGACACTTTATATTAATTAAGTTAATGTAAATACAAAAATGACATAAGCCAATATCTTTTAGAAAAAATTTTTTACATAGAGTTATATATGTTACATTTTCGACTATAAATATTAATTAGAAATATAAAAAGATTTCCTACATAATGATATTTTATTTATAATTTTTAGACATAAAAAATTTTAATTTATTTATGACACAATGATGATGCAGTAATAACCTTATTAGTGAAATATTAAAATAATTGATATTATAAATTCCCAAAGAAATATAATACGAGACTTTTAATGAATTAAACTAATTTTATTGGTTAATATGACATGTTATAATTGATTTAATTAAAGTTTTTCTTTGTAATAATGCGGTTACGATTTCCCCAAAAATCATATACCAAAGAGTGTCAAAATTTACATAAAAGAGTTTTTAAAATAATTATTATATTATTAATTGATATTAAATTTATAAAAATCTATGTATCAGCCGAAGGACTTTTATAATGATTTTTGTGTCATTAATGGACCACTTGGGGGTCTGTTGAAGGTATATGGTATGTTTAGTAACTATATAATATAAAAATACAAAGTGACATGGTAAGTGTCAAACTAATTAACCAAGAGTTAAAACTAAAAGATTAGGTTAATATAATGACACAAAACTAAATAAAATATATTGGTTGAAAGGATTTAGACCCATACCCATATTATGATTTTAATAATCCACTTTTGAGCCATTATAAACAGAATATGAATTTATTATAAAATAATACTTTACGTTTTTCCTAAAGAGACCCTCCTCCCCCTTATAAAAGGACGCCACTTCTATCCAATTCCTTACACCATTGAAGCTTTTTGTCTCGGAAAAACTCAGTCCAAATATCCTCCCAACTTTCCTCACTTCAACTTTGAGGCCTTAGTTTGATCATAAAGGCAACCTAAGGAGAAAGTTTGATCAAATCAAAAGGAAGATCCCGAAGAAGAGGTATTGTTTTCACCACCCTCTTTCAAGTTCCTATCTTTTTCAACTTCTTCATTATTTGTTATTTCTATTCTAAAATAATAACTCTAGTATATTCAATATACTGTGATGTTATTATAAATATGGAACAAACAGATTCATTTTTCTATCCAACCCTTGTATGACATGTCACCATACGTGCGTAAGTACGGACTACCGTCTCCACGTTGTGGTGTAATTTTTATTCAATATATTATTATTTAGATGGGTATAATAATGATGTATAATTATTGTAAATAATAAATATAACATGATAAGGATTCTGTATATATTATATACAATCCAATTATATATTATATTAATATCAAAATAATTTTATTTTCACTTGTGCGTACGTACGGATTACCGTCTCCATGAAGCGATGATAGTCGTTTCCATGTTCACCATTCACCGACGATTATAAAAAATATATATTACTAATAAATATCTAATATATGACATAATAATGCTACTGGAGTTATTTATATTTTTTTATATAAGTATTTATGTACTTACATATATCTTATTCACTTACATCCGTTCAATACTATAAGAAAACAGAAACATCATTTATGCGTACGTACGGACTACCATCTCTATAAACGGTGTTTTCCTTTTAATATAAATACGTATTTTATAAATTTATATATTCTAAATATATATGATAAATAAATCATGTTTTATATTTTGGATGTATTTAAATAATGATATAAGTGATACAATCATGAGTAACAAGTTAAAACACGTACGATAAAGAAAGCGATTATTACCCGAAATGTTAATATAACATGGAAATTATTATTAAATGGGTAGTATAAACTCATAAATGAATAATGTATGATATTGTAAATATTAATATGGTTCTGGTATATTTCTAATAACATGATATAGTCTTCATATAGGAGGCTAAACGTACCCTCGACTAAAGGAAATTGCAAGATAATGGGGTTTCAAGTAACTCATTATTCCCGTGAGATTCCTGCCATATTGACACTAATACATTTTTTGTGGGCTACGTACTACCCATAATTGTATTCTTTGTGTAATAAAATTTAATTTATCTGTATTTACATATTTATTGTATGATACTTCTTTCATGGGGTGTATGTTTCGTAAGTCACCAAATTGGTAAGGGTTAATTTCATAGTCTCTTTATTATCTGAGCTTGTTTTTAAATAAGTATCTACTGGGACACATTTTTTATCCATGTCCATGTTTCATAAAAGAGTTCTAAATGGGATTATTTTTAATGTAATTTTTACTAAAACATCATTTTAAACGTTTTAAATATTTATTCTTCTAAATCTTTCTCATTAATGTCTATGTTTTCAAAATGGGTTTTAAGGATTTATTTATATGGAAATGAATGTTTTAAAAATGATAATTCCATTCAAAAGATTCAAAGTGGTATTGGAAACATTGATACAAAAAATGTCTTTAAATGTCTTCCTTTATAAATAGTGTAACTTTTAAATGTTTTCAAGAAAAAGGGATATTTATGTCAAAGAGTTTTACAAAATATTTTCATCTATGTAAACATAATTTGATGGATTTTAAAATTATTTGAAGTTGATTTATTATGATACAAAACTTCAATATTTTATTGAAGGGTTTTTTATATGTTTGACTATGGATGTGTTATTTTTATACCATTCATGGTTTATTGATAAAGTGTTTACATTTCGTATGCTAGTTTTAATACGAATGTTTATGTTATGTTTAAACCTTTTCATATGAGGAATGCATTGGACTTAGTAAGAGACGGGTGGAGCCTGCTATAGATCCTCGATGCATCGGTAGGTCTCATGAGACAAACTAGTGTCTTGGGACGAGGCCTTGACAAAATCTTATTCGTAGTCTTGGCACGAGGCCTTAGCTATGTGGTTATGATAGTCTGGAATTATGAATTCCATTGTTTTGAATGTGGTTATTGGTATTGAATGTGATTATTCGATTAGTAGAATATCCATGTGAATTAGAAAATTGAATTATTTCACTTTATTTCTTCCATATTATGATGAATTTCATGTTTAGAAGTCTTTTTTTACTTTTATACATCGTCTTAAATGTTTAGGATTATTTTTGAATTTTTTCGCTATATTGTTTACCATTAATGAGTGTTTGAGCTCACCCCTTTCTATGTTTTATTTTCTAAGGATTCAAAGAAGTGTATTGTGATTGATATGCAGGGTTAATCCAAGGGAATAATGGTCTTCATAAAGGATTATTTATGTTGTTTTGTCTGTTAAAAAGTGTAATGTAACATTAAGGTATGTAATATATTTTCCAAGACTGCTAAACCAATCGGTCCTTTGAGACATGATTCTTTGTAATCATGCCAGTGTATTAAAATAATGCACCGACTCTGGGTAACTGGGGTCGGGGCATTATAGTTGGTTTCAGGGTATGTTTAGTATTAACCTTGTAAACTAGATTTAGATAAACTCGGGTTATAGCACATCTCCCAAAGATAGAATATGAGGATCAATATAGAAAAACTTCCTAGAATTTTGGTATTGTAGAGATTTTGTGAGTTTTCCAAGAAATACATCCAGGTCTGGATAAGAGTAGATAGAGGCGGTTATGGTACAGATGTACCTAGGGGTAAAACCTGAAAACATCGCATTGATCTAGACTCAAACAGGAACTGGTGCATGACAATGAGCCTTGTTGCACTCTTGGTTCTGACACTCCCGGTGGATATGCTTAGGATAATTCTCATTTTCTTTACAAACCATTATAAAGGTCTTATGA
Organism: Viscum album; assembly: GCA_963277665.1. Lineage (NCBI taxonomy): Eukaryota > Viridiplantae > Streptophyta > Magnoliopsida > Santalales > Viscaceae > Viscum > Viscum album. The sequence continues at coordinate 1,583,768,099 of OY728151.1, read as the reverse complement.
ATATATACTTACTCCAAGCATTTTGTTTTTATGATTAAGGATTATATACAAAAATTATTTAATATATGTTAAGTGTTTTACAAGTTTGGGATTGGGTATTTCTATTCATAGACTAATCTAGTATATGCCATTGTTTACAAATGGAAAACTGTAGAAGGAATGAGAACTCCATCAATACGCGTGATCCATAGAGTAAGAAGGATAATATATTTCATGTTACTAAGACATAATTTAGAAGATAAATACTGTACCACGTATTATCATCATATGAATAAATAATATCATGTGTTGATAAGATAAATAAATAATACTCAAAGTTCTATGGCTTTGAAGGGAAGCCAGAGAGGAAAACGATGGTATAGAGGACAGATAAAATGAAAAAGGTAAACAAGGGTTTTTCAATATGTGTTAACTGTCGAAATAATCACCTTGGGAAATCCTTGAAGGGAATGGGAGTATGTTATAAGTGTGGAGAAAAAGGACACCAAGTACATGACTGCATGTGTATGAAAAATGTTTCAAATGTACAATGCTTCATCTGCAAGGAGTTTGGACACTACGCGAACCAATTTCCCAATCATCAGACTATGCCACAAATGATACTATTTGATAATAATAAAGTTATGATACTACAACATATGAAGAGGAATGACTAGTTTCCTTATGTTGTTATTTTAGAATTATTTCATTTAAGTGTTGTATCAATGATGATCTGGAAATAAAAAAGGATTGTACTACAGAACAATTTCATTGTGGATTTGAGATTTTATGGTACAAAGAAAAGTTACTCTACATCGAGGTAAACATTTTTGGAAATTACATTGTTGATGGAAAGATAAACCTTAATATGGTCCTAATATTTAGGTACTAATTTTGGAATAAGATATGGTTGATTTGGGTAAATTATATTGGATATTCTTGACTTCCTTGAAACCAATTAAATATTTGTATATTCCATCATTGATGGAGTTTACAATATTTTGGGATGGATTCTATATGGAATAAGGGAGAATGAAGGTAATCAATAAGGTTTACGGTAATTCAGGATGTTTCAGTGTTTAAAAGGATACATGATGAAGGAATTCATAGGATATTACGGGGTAAAAAGGATCTACATTATGTTTACATTTAATATAAATTTTGGACTGAGAGTTTACAGAAGTATTTTGAATAAGTTTAAAGGTTGGAATGGATTATGTTTGAAAGGTTATTTTTTAATTATTATAAAAGGACAACACACAGACCGTGTGACGACCCGTCGGGTCGGACAAAGCTGCGGGAATCAAACCCACAACCATAGTGAAATTGAGATTTATCGCCTACCACATGACTACATGATGTTCCTGGATGGTATAATGTAGTTTCTTTTTTTTATGTGTCTGATATGTGAATTATAAATTCATTGTATTTGGAACCATATACGATTAGTATAAATAAAGTATTTTTGAGTTGTATTATGTTTTGGGGTGAAAGTTGAGTTTGTGGTAGAAATTTATTAATGGATAAAACTCTAATTATAATGTATGTATATCTCCTTATGATCTTATCTAATCTCATACCTAAATTCCTCAACATTAATAAAAGGAACTTTTAACAGAAATGTTGTCCTAGATGGTACCTTAGGTCATCACAAATTTATGGCTTTGGGACTGTTGGCCTTTTCATAGTTATGTTATCTACCACTCTCCATCAGATATTGATGGTCATATTTCTCTTCCATATCCATATTTTTCTACATGGAATCATATTATGAGTTATTTTCGTTAACCTTCATACTTACCACTCTATTTTAAATAGTGGCATCATTAATCCATTTTTTTATGTGGGATTTCAACTAAGTTGTATTGAAATGTCATCCCCAAGTTTCCAATACCGAGAATTTAACACCCCAAGCTTCCATGGTATGCTTATCTTTGAATAATACTATAGAGTGTGTTGTACGCAATTTCGAGTTCTAACACACACCACAACCAATCAATGTAGCCATTATGAATAGTAATACCCACTTTTTAAAATTTTATAAATTTTATCTTTCAAAATGGACTTCATTTTTGGATTCGTAATATCGATATTATCCTATGATGAAATTTTGGTACTTTTTTGATAACTTTTATATTTTGATTAATAGGGAAAATTACTAAATTTTTATTAAAAACTACTTTTTTAATCAAAATAATTCTTAGTGATAGATTATGAATTTGAGTGGTTTTAAAGCATATTTAGAATATATTTTTACCATTTAATACAATGTTTGTAATTTGACATAATTTCACATTTACACCGGACATAAACAAGTGTCATTCTTTTGATAGTTATTATTTCTTAAAAACACGCTTTTTGTTTTGACAACGGGAATTAATTTTAAATTAATTTATGTCACTTATGTGTACTGAATTTATAAAAATGGACTCCATATTTGGAATCAAGATGTCCAAATTGTGTAAATAGGTTACTTTTATTTTTAGACATTTTGAACAATTACTTTCGTAAATATTTTATTTACCAGGGTTAAAGGGTAAATCTGGAAAATAAGGGTAAAAAAATTATATAATAATAAAAATAAATTACCCTAAACGTGTCTTAAACCTATTGGTTGATAAATGCCCGACCATGGGAATCTTTGGGTCGATTTTGGTACACCATGGATCCACTTGTAAGTGATAATGACACTTTATATTAATTAAAATAAATACAAAAATGACATAAGCCTAAAACTTTTAGAAAAACAAATTTTACATAGAGTTATATATGTTATATTTTCAACTATAAATATTAATTAGAAATATGAAATTATTTCATACATAATGTTATTTTATTTATAATTTTTAGACATTAAATAATTTAATTTATTTATGACACAATGATGATGCAATAATTACCTTTTTAGTGAAATATTATAATAATTGTTATTATAAATACCCAAATAAATATAATTTGAGAATTTTAAAGAATTACACAAATTTTATAGGTTAATATGACATGTTAGGATTTATTTAATTAACTTTTTTCGAAGTAATCATGCTTTAATGATTTTCACAAAAATCAAATACCAAATACTGTCTAAATTGACATAAAAGATTTTTTAAATAAAATATTTTATTATTAATTGATATTAAAATCCTAAAAATATAAGGTTAGGCCAATAGACTTGTATCATGATAGGTGTATCATTAATGGTCCACTTGGGGGTATATTGCAGGTATATAGTAAGTTTATTGAATATATAATATAAAAATACAAAGTGACATTGTAAGTATCAAACTAATTAACCAAGAGTTAAAACTAAAAGATAGGGTTATTATAATGACCCAAACATTTCTAAAATCTATTGGTAAATCGGATTTATACCCATACCCATATTAGGATTTTAATAATACACTTTGGAGCTATTAGCAACAGAATATGAATTTATTATAAAATAATAATTTATGTTTTCCTAAAGAGCCCCTCCTCACCTTATAAAAGGACACCACTTCTAACCAATTCATCACACCTTCAAAGATTTTTGGCTCAGCCAACATCTTCCCAAATATCCTCCCAACTTCCCTAAATCCAACATAGAGGTCCTAGTTTGATCATAAAGCCAACCTAAGGATTTTGATCAAATCGAAAGGAAGAACCTGAAGAAAAGATAATGTTTTCACCACCCACTTTCAAGTTCTTTTCTTCTTCAACATCATCATTATTTTTTATTTCTATTCTAAAATAATAAATCCAGTATATTCTGTATATTGTGATCTTATTATAAATATGTAATAAACAAATTCATTATTCTATCCATCCCTTGAATTACATGTCACCATACATGCGTATGTACGACCTACCGTCTCCAAGTTGTGGTGTAATTATTATTCAATATATTATTATTTAGATGGGTATAATATTATGTATAATTCTGGTGAATAATAAATATAACATGAAAAGTATTTTGTATATATTATATACCATCCAATTATATGTTATATTAATATCAAAAGAATGATATTTTCTCTCGTGCGTATGTACGGATTACCGTCTCCACGACGCGATGTGATTCATTTCCATGTTCACTATTCATTGATGATTATAAAAAATATATATTACTAGTAAGTATGTAATATGTGACATAATAATGCTACTTGAATTATATATATTTATATATATATGTTTTTATGTAATTACATATATTATATTCACTTACTTCTGTTCAATACTATATGAAAACGGAAACATCGTTTATGCGTACGTACGGACTACCGTCTCCATAAATGGTGTTTTACATTTCATATATATACATCTATTATAAATTTTTATATTATAAATATATATGATAAATAAATTGTGTTTTATATTCTGTAAGTATTTTAATCATGATCTAGGTGATACAACCAAGAGTAATGAGTTGAAACACGTATGATAAAGAAAGCGATTATTACCCAAAATATTAATATAACAGGGAAATTATTATTAAATGGGCAGTATAAACTCATAAATGAATAATGTGTGATATCATAAATATTAATATGGTTCTGGTATAATTTAATAACATACTATATTCTTCATACAGGAGGCTAAACGTACCCTCGACTAAAGGAAAGTGCAAGGTAAGAGGTTTTCATCTCACTTCTTATTCTCGTGAGATTAATGCCATATTGAAACTATTACCCTTTGTGTGGGGTATTTAATGCCCATAATTGCATTCTTTGTGTAATACACTTTAATTTATGTGTATTTACGTATTCATTGTGTGATACCTCTTTGATGGGGTGTATGTTTCGTAAGTTACCAAATTGGTAAGGGTTAATTTCACAATCTCTTTATTATCTGAGGTTGTTTTTACATAAGTATCTACTGGGAAATATTTATTATCCATGTCCATGTTTCATAAAAGTGTTTTAAAAGGTATTATTTTTAAGGGAAATTTTACAAAAACATCATTTTAATATTTTAAATATCTATTCTTCTAAATCCTTCCCATTAAGGTCCATGTTTTCAAAATGGGTTTTAAGGATTTATTTATATGGACATGAATGCTTTAAAAATGTTAATTCCATTAAAAAGTTTCAAAGTGGTATGGGAAACTTTGATTCAAAAAATGTCTTTAAATGTCTTCCTTTCTAAATTGTGAAACATTTACAAGTATTCATGAAAAAGGGATATTTCTCTCAAAGAGTTTTACAAAAATAATTCATCTGTGTAAACATCCTTTGATGGATTTCAAGATTCTTCAATGTTGATTTATAATGGTACAAAACATCCATATATTATTGAAGGGTTTTCAATATTTTTGACTGTGGGTGTGTTATTTTTGTACCATTCATGGTATATATATAATGTATTGACATTTAATATGCTAGTTTTAATATGAATGGTTATGTTATGTTTAAACATTTTCATATGAGGAATGCATTGGACTTAGTAAGTGATGGGTGGAGCCTGCTATAGCTCCATGAGGCATCGGTAGGTCTCATGAGACAAACTAGTGTCTTGAAACGTGGACTTCACAAAATCTTATTTGTAGTCTTGGCACAAGACCTCGGCCACTTGGTTTTGATAGTATGACATTATGCATTCCATCATTATGAATGTGGTTATTGATATTTAATGTTATTATTCGATTAGTAGAATATCCATGTGAATAAGTAAATGGCATTATTTTATTTTATTTCTGCCATATTATGATGATGTTCAAGTTTAAAAGGATTTTGTTTTATTTTTATACATTTCCTTAAATGTTTATGCATACGTTTGAATGTTTCTGTTTTATTGCTTACCCTTACTGAGCGTTTGAGATCACCCCTTTCTATGTTTTATTTTCCCAGGATTCCAAGAAGTGCATTGTGATTTATATGCAGGGTTAAACCGAGGGAATAATGGTGTTCATAAAGGATTATTTATGTTGTTTTGTATGTTATAAAGTCTAATTTAACATTCCTGTGTGTAATCTATTTTACAATACTGCTGAACCAATCAGTCCTTCGGGATTGGATTCCTTGTAATCTTGCCAATGTATTAAAATAATTCACCAACTCTGGAGAACTATGGTTGGGGAGTTATAGTGCTAGATTCAACTTTTAGAGAATCACATAATCCAAAAATGATGAACTATATATTTCCCTTGACTTTAGAGATTAACCAAAAACAAAATGGTTAGTACAATGTTATATGTTCCCAAAAAAGGATAATCCTTTTGAGAATGAAATACTACTCATAGTCTCTAAAATTTAAAAAAAAATATGAAATGTTAATCAATGATCATTCAATAAACAATTTCCTTATAATTATTCAAAATAATCCATACTATGTTTGAAACCCAACATTTATAAGGATTTTATTACATAGTCCTCCATGATAAATCTTAACATTTATTTCCCAATAACATCAACTACTCTTAAATTTACATACATAAAATTAATTAACCAAATAACTAATTCTCTACTATAGGTTAATCATTTCCATAAATAACCCAAATCACTATAAGTTAAAAAATAAAAACATATATTCTTACAAAATAAAAAAATATATACCATTACTCCTGAAATTAAATACCATAGTATTGTATTTCCTTTAAGAAGATAGTGTTCCCAAAGGAGCAAACGTCTTCCAAAATAACCATTACCACTTAACCACCAAATTCTTTTCCTATAATATGTATATCCATTTTATAAATAATAATTTCAAAAAATCAACTTATTATTGATCCATCAAATCATTTAAATAAAAATAATTAGTCATACTAACCAGGGACTTCAAGTGGTCCAGTGGTAGGCGATAAATCCCTGTCACACCTTGGTTGTTGGTTCGATTCCTGAAGATTTTTTCGACGTGACTGGTTTTCACACGGTCTTTGTGTTGTTATTTTTCAAAAACTATATAATTTTATAACCTTCCTAAAAATGTTATAAATTCGTCAAAAATAACCCTAAAATATTTTAACCTTAAATGTTATATCATACCTCTAATTTTCATCCAAAAAATCTATAACCTGTAATTTCCTCAATTAAAGGATCATATAACCCCAAATGGTTCTTTATAATTATATACACAAATGAAAAGATAATCCTCCCTCAAATATAATTTTCACATAAAAAACTACATGGTTACACATACAAGAGAAATGTCTTCCAATGTAATCCCATAAACAAAGATCATTAATTTTTTTTAACATTTCACAATACATTTATTTCCATATAGGATTATCCTTAACCTGAAGTTTATCCTATAGAATAGGTAATTGAATCGGGTAAGGACAAGGTCCCCTACAATTATGGAAAATGACTGTAATTGGATTCTTTGGATCATTTTTATTTTCTTCTATAGTACTCTTAATTTTTCATCGACAATTCCTTACATTATGTCCTTCTTTACCACACATAATGCTTTTATTTATTCCATTGAGACACTTTCCTTGCTGTCTCCTCCCACAATTCCTGCATGATGAAAATTGATATCTATTTTCTCCATGGTCTCCACTGCTAGAGACCTTAACATTCTCCGAGTTTCACTTCATTGTTGAGTTTGGGAGTGGGTTAATATATATTTTGTTGATCATATTTTTGGAAAAATAATTCGTTATGAACACAATTTCTTAAAGGCCTATCAATATTCCATTTAGTTCCTCATTTCCACCACCATTCCCACCTTGTACATCATGTTCAATGTCACTATGTCTTCCTTGGAATCCAGCCATTGACTAAAACTAGAAAGCATAGTGTGAGTCACAAATTAACATAGGGAATATCATGACACCGTATATTCAATCTAAAAGAACATAGGATTATCAAAGGTTTTTTATTATCATCTTGTATTAAAATATGTCAAATCGTTTTGAAAAGAAAATGATAATTATCCTAAGGATATACCATAGGAGTGTTATAACCAAGAGTGCAACAAGGACCATAGTTGTGTACCAGGATACCCTAGGTCAAGCATGAAACTCTTTGTCAGTGTTTTCACTCCTAGTTACATCTGTTCCAGAGCCTCCTCTGCCAGATCGTATCCATACATGTATGTATTTCTTGGAAAATTCACAAAATCTCTACATTACAAAAATTATAGGAAGTCCATATAAACTAATCCTCAATGACTATCTTAGGATAATGTTCTCTAATCAGAGTTTTTCTAATTATAGTTTCCAAGGTTTGTACTGAACTTCCTCTAACACCAACTATAAAACCCCAACCCAAGTTACCTAGATTTTTTCCATTATTACATAACATTTTCATGATCATAATAAAAAAAGTCTCGAAAGAATGATTAGTTTTGTAGCCTTGTAAGTACTAGATATATACATATGTTTTACATTACATTATAAAATGATAAAAAAAACATTGTGTATCCATTGAAAAATATTATATCCCTTACCTATTCTTGAAGGATAATCATAATATACCTCTTCAAATCCTGATAAAAATAAAACATAAGAATGAGGTGAGCTCAAATGCTCAGTAAGGATAACAATATATCAGAAACTATCATAAATATGCAAAAATATTTAAGGCAATGTATAAGACTAAAACAAAATCCTTTTAAACATAAACATCACCATAATATGGAAAATATAAATCAAATAATTCCACTAATTTATTCACATGGATATTCTACAAGTCTAATAATCACATGTAATCTCAATAAACAATTTAAAAATGATAGAATACATAATGTCGGACATCATAACCACATTGTCAAGGCCTCGTTCCAAGACTACAAATAAGATTTTGTCATGGACATGTGACAATAAACTAGTTTGTATCACAAGACCTAAAGATACATCAAAGAGATATAGAAGACTCCACCTATCACTTAATAAGTCCAATGCATTCCTCATATTAAAAGGGAGAAACATAATCTAATAATTCATATTAAAACAGGGATACTAAATGTCAATACTTTACCCACAAACCATGAATTGTATAAAAAGAGCGCATCCACAGTCAAACATAACTAATTAAATAAAATATGGAAGATTGTATTATAATAAATCAATCTATATCAAGAATAAAATACAATTTGGGATATTCAAATAGATGAATACAATCAGTTAAACAATTTGATATAATTATCGACTTTTTCATGAAAACTTTTAAATGTAGGACTATTTATCAAGAAGCCGTTTAAAAGGGATTTTTGAATAAAAGTGTCCCATACCACTATGAAACTTTTAAAAGGAATTTCAATTTTAAAACATTTATATCCAAATAATTAAATCCTTAAAACCATTATTAATACATGAAGATTAATGGGAAATATAAAGTAGAATAAATATTTAAAACATTTAAAATGATATTTTAGTTAGAGTTCCTAACCAAATGAGAGATGCTTGAATAAAAATAATTGAGTTAATAAAAAATTTATAATATGAGGTGAATAAAATGATTCATGATATAATACGTCGAAGTACAGTAGGTACACTATATAAAAGTGATTTGGTGCATAACAACAAAGAAGTCTCAATGGAACGTAAATTGAGATGAAATCCCTTATAAAGACCGTATCCATAGATTAAGGATAAATCAATGACATGATTATGTGTGAAAAATATAATTACACTCAATATTGTTGGGTGTTTAGTGTAAATAAATCAGAGGACATTCACACATATTCTTGTAAAAACAATACCAAGGACTTGGATGTTTAACTCAATGAATGGAAATTGAGTTAAGATTACCCTTATCAAGTTCACATCATTGACTTCAGAATTTTTCAATGGAGTGATTATGTGTTTAAAAAGTATATCCACACAAAGGGGTGTTGAAATTACTACAAAAATAATTAAATAGTGATTTCACACATAATCTTCGAGTAAAATGATCAATGATGTATGTGTAAAACCCAGTGAGTGAGAGTTGAAATTAGAAATTCCCTTACTAATTTCGTAAGTTACAAAACATACACCCCATGAAATAAGTATCATAAAATGAAGATGTAAATACTCATAAACTAATGAATATTACACAAATAATATAATCATGGTTTGTACATACACCACACAAAAGGAAATCGTGGCAATATAGTATGAATCTCATGTCAATAAGAAGTGAGATGAAAACCACATAAATTGTAATTTACATTTGTTGAGGGTATATTAACATCCTTTATAATAGCTAAATATTATTTATTAAATTATAAAATAACCTTTTACATAAATATGATATTATATATAATCTTATAATATTGTTTTGTTATTAAAATTTTAGTAGTATCATTGTATTGGGTGTTAACTGATTCAGTTTCCTTTATCTGTTTTGATAAATAATCCATCTTTGTTATCGATAGGATGTATTTGATTCATAGAAATAATTATATTATGTTATTAAAATTATTTTTCATCATCAAATGTAAATTATTCATGAATGGTTATGATGGGTGATGAATCTCTTCATGTTGGTGGAGACGATAATCCGTACGTATGCACGAGCGACAATATCCTTCAATTGATGGTGAAATAATATGTAATCGGATGGTATATCACATATAAAGAATCATTAACATGTTATATTTATTATTTACATCAATAATACATTATTATTTTACCCATCCAAATAATTAAGTGTTAAAAAACAACTACACCATGACATTGAGATGGTAAGTGTTACGCACAGACACATGCACGATGACTTTGTCATTCCTAGGATTGACTGAATAATGAATACGGTTGTACCATATTTATAATAACAGAAAAAGTATGTATGAGGTACAAGGTTTATTATTTTGGTATAGAAACAACAATGAAAGAGGAAGTTGAAGAATAAGAAGATAACATTGAAAGAGGTGATGAAATTATTATCTCTTCTTCGGGTGCTTCCTTTTAATTTGATCAAAAGGGCTCTTTTTGTTGGATTTATTATCAAAGGATGGCCTATAGGATAAAGTTAGGGAAGTTGGGAGGATGTTTTGGAAGTGGATGTCTGGGACAAATGTCTTTGTATGTGTGAAATTATGAGAAGAGGAACAACCCTTTTAAAAGATAGGTGAAGGGCACCTTAGGAAAATATTGAAATATTATTTTATTATAAAATCATTATTAGTATCTAATAAATCCAAATGGATTTATTTCTAGGAAAAGGTGGGAATGGGTCTATGTAATCTCAACCAATAGGTTTTAGTCAATTTTAGGTTACCATATTAACCTTATCTTTTAGATTTAACTCTTAGTTAAATAGTTTGACATTTACCAAGTCTCCTTGTATTATTATAATAAATTAATAATAAACATACTATAAAAGCCAAGAAAACCTCAAGAGGATCATTATTGACATATCTAACCTTATCTAAGTCCTTTGGCCAAACCATTGATTTTAGGAATATTATATCAATTAATAATTTAATATTTGTTTTAAAAATTCATTTCTGTCAATTTTGACACTATTTGGTATTTTTTTTTTGTGAATGTCATAAAAAATTTATCACTTACAACAGAATTTATTTAATAATAAAAAAATGTCATATTAACCTATAAAATTAGTGGAATGAATTAAAAGTCTCAATTTAAATTTTTTTGGATATTTATAATATCAATTATTTTAATCTTTCATTAATAATGAAATTTCTACATCATCATTGTCTCATAAATAAATTTAATTATTTAATGACGAAAAATTAGAATTAAAAGTCCATTATATAGGAAATATTTTTTTAATTTATAATTAATATTATTAGTCGAATATAAAATTTGTATAACCCTACATTAAAAATGGTTTAGTTATTAAACATTAAATTTAACACTGTTAACAATTCTTTAAATAAAATTATAATAAATATCCGAATATAATCCAAGTGGACGAAAATGATCATATTTTATTCCAAAGGTTTATTTTGGTCGAAATACACATATCAAATAGAATTATGATTGTGTTATGGTAATTATAAAATAATTTTTACATTTAATTAACCTATTTACTTTTAACCGTGGTAAATAAAATTCAAAAGTTACTATTCAGCAAAAATTATTTTCATCTTATTGAACCAAATTTTACTTAATAATTTCAACCATGTCTCTTGGATTTTGGAAATTTAATTCATAGAAGGGTAGAAATTATGTTTTATGAAAATTTTCAAATCGGCCTAGAAGGTGGGTAAAATATGGTGTGACGTCTCGGACCCGGCTGCCCCTCAACCCAAGTTCTGAGCCCGGTTGGCCACATGACCCCTAGCTCGTCTCCCCATAGGCCAGGGGCTGCCGACTAGTAGTGGGGGTGTAATGGTAAATTAGTGGGGAGGCTGTACCCCCATGTTAGAGTACACAACAGTATAACAACAATGCAATAAAAATAGCCGAAGCACAAATAATGGATAAAAAGGAGAAGAAGGAAACATACAACCAAATAAAAGAAATAAGGAAATCCCTGATAGATATACAAAATCCACATAGGCAGTGTCTAATACAAAAAGGATGTGTGGAATGCTGATACAGTAGAAATAACGGGTAAGCATGCTATTCAATTATACAAAAAGAGAACAAAAGTAGTACATGAGAATATCTAGACAAGCTCGGTCCTCTGCTCTGGAACTCCAGCTAGAACATATATATATATCAACAACCTGACGCAGGACCCTTGATCCTACATGTACCTATATCATTAAAGTCTACATGGGTGCCAATGAGGCCACACTGGTAGGGTGTGAGACAAGTCTCAGTAGGCCACCACCAATAGGGTCTACGTGTAATCCAAAAAGGTGTTCCCAAAATAAACAGTGTGTGGTAAACTACAGGTATGTAAAGAAAAGTAATAAACAACCCTCCCACTCAGGTTCCTGAAGGAAACATGGTGGGTCTACCTTCTTGAGCTCATGGATGGTAATCTGAAAAATCACCAAAGGAACAGGTACATAGATATAGGTTATCACTGGCACGAGGTAAACATGCCTCCCCTCCGTGCTTCTCACAAACATATAATCATCACTGGCCCAAGGTATGAATGCCACTCATCCACAAGAACCGTAGCTAACGTGGGGAAGAATGCGTCGCACCCATAAAGAATATATAGGCACGAGGTATGAATGATTCCAGTCCCATTACATAAAGGTTCAGCTGGCACGAGGTAAGAATGCCTCCCGCCCACACATGGAGATTCATCTGGCACAAGGTATGAATGCTTCCGGCCCACACACGGAGATTCATCTGGCACGAGGTAAGAATACTTCCTGCCTACACATGGGTTATCAAAAACATGTCAATACATCATGGAATAACCATTCACATCGATATATATAAATCAATCCATCTTATATCATATCAAATTAACAAAGCATGTCTTTTAAATCTTGTAATATCACATAATCACATCTCAAGGTAACATACATTTCAATTCATTCAAGGTTTCATGCTCTCTAATCCTATCTGACCTCTAACCAAGTCATATCATTTTCTTAACATGAAAAATGCCCTTTCAAGACATAAATTTAATGTACACAGCTGAAAAATCGACAAATCTCATGGAATAACACCTATGGTTGACCACTATCGGTCCACAACAAATCATAACACCTTAACAAGGTTAGATTCATCAATCTTATACCACACGAGTCATTTAGATTTGATGCAGTCATTATAATTATAGGGTTTGGATAAAGACAAACTACTACACGATGATAATAACTCAAAAAGGTGAAAACCCAAAATGGAAACCATGTGACCATCTACCATAGAGCTATTGGAATAGGCTCGCTTGATATCGACCTCAGATTCGAAGTAGGTTGGATGTTATCTGAGTTCCAGTATAATGACCGGGAAATAAGGCATACGAGCCGACGATAAAATAGCGAAATGAATAACAAGATTCACTGAGGAAGGAAGCTTAGCTGTGTTAAGCCATACCTTGGACTTTCCAATTCTTCTGACAGATCAATAATCTGGTGCTGGATGAAGATTCCACTAAGAAAATATAGTGAGGAGGGTTTTGGAGCTCAAAAGTGGAATCCCCTCTATTCTGTCTGTGGGAAGGAGGAAGATAGACACTTAAGTTTTTTAAAACAAAGTAAAGTAAAAATGGTAATTTCACCCAGAATAGGTTCGCACGGTTTAGGTGCACAGTTTACATAAACCCTGTGCAATCCATGCCACCTCACTGCCTCCAGAATAGGGTCGCATGGTTTAGGCACATGGTTTACCCAAAATGTGTGCAAACCGTGAAAACCTCCCTTCCTCTAGACCAAAGGCCGCATGGTTTGTCTGAAACCATGCGCAAGCCATGCGCATGCCGTGCACCACTGTCTGCAAGTCCATTTCTCAATCTCTCGGGCTCTGAACCAACCCCGGACACTCCCCGGACCTTCAATAGGATGTTACCCACATTAAAAAATCTTACTTGAATGATTCTATAGAAAAACTAGCGATCTGTACCATTTCCAAAGAGTCGGGTCATTACAACCTCCTCTCCTTAAATAAAATCGTCCCTGAGTTGGCCTTCCGAGTGTACTGAGGTGTCATCAATGAAAAGATCCAGTCATTGATAATGTATATCAGCCTCTCGCTCCTAGGTCTCATCCTGTACCCGCACATGATGCCATAGAACCCATACGAGAGGAACAGACCTGACACGTAGTGTATTCACACTCTGGTCAACAATTCGCATCAGATACTCCTTCATATAAGCATACACATCAAGTTGAACCTCATCAGGCTGAAAAACCTGTGTCAGATCATTAAAGTATCGGTGTAGCTAAGATACATGAAAATCATCGTGCATGGCCTGATATCTCTGCGGAAGTGCAAGTTGGTAAGCTATTGGTCCAATCCGCTTCATCACCTTAAAGGGTCCTACAAGCCACATTGAAGCCTTACCCTGCTTCCATATACATCTTTTCCCAATCTTGGATGAGACCTTCAAGAAAATCTAGTTACCAACCTCGAACTCAAGAGGTCGCCGATGCTTATTATCATAAGACTGCAGTCTAGATTGAGCTGTCCGCATACGCTTCTTAACAAGTTGCATCAACTCTGTAGTCTCTTTCACGAGACATGGTCCTAGAACAGCTACCTCCCATTCTTTAATCAAACACAATGGCGAGCGACAAGGCCTACCACATACGGATTCATAGGGAGCCATCTCAATAGTATCCTAGAAGCTATTGTAATAACTGAACATGACAAGAGGAATGTGTTTCTCCCATGAACCTCCAAAATCGTGAACACATGCATGTAACATTTCCTCTAGTACCTGTATTGTCCGCTCTATCTGTCTGTTAGAATGTGGGTAATAGGCCGTGCTCAAAAGTACCTTCTTACCCAAGGCCTTCTGTAAACCCTTCCAGAACCGATATTTAAAACGAGGATATCTATCTGGGACCACAAAACGAGGTGCTCCATGAAATCACACTATTTACGTGACATACAGTCTTCCCAAATAATCAACCATGAAGGTCTCTCGCATAGGTAAGTAATGTCCGACCATCGTCAGCCGGTCGAAGATAACCCATATTGCATCATTTCCATGAGGTGACCTGGGTAAACTGGTTAAAAAGTCCATAGAAACATCATCCCATTTCCACTCCGGAATGGAAAATGGATACAAAAGCGTTGTCGGATACTAATGTTTTGCCTTCAATAGCTAACAGGTGGAACAACACATGATAAAACTTCCTATCTCCCACTTCATGATGTGCCACCAGTACTGTCGTCGCAAATCACGATACATTTTGGTTATGCCTAGGTGAACTGCCCAGGATAAGGTGTGGAAATCCCTCATCAGCCCCTCACTGATGTCTGTTGTGACCCATACATGCCCTCAGAACAAAAAAGTATCACCTTAATCCATGGTCCAATCTATAGAGGCATCCTCAAAGACACTTTCCGGTAGAACAAGGCCTTCCGGATCTGATAACATCCTTTCCCTGACCCATTCCAAAATAGTAGATGTCTCCACAAAGGCTGAGAGTACAGTCTGACCCTAACCCTCCTGAACCTCATTGTGAAACTCCGAAAATAGGGTCATCAGATTCCACTCCTCATTATATTTCCGAACCACTTGGTATTGAGTTTTCCGACTCAGCGTATCGGCTACAGAATTTCCATTCCAAAGAGTGTAGGCTAGTTTGAAATCAAAGGATTGTAGGTACTTGACCAAACAACGTTGCCTGAGATTTAGATCCTACTGAGTGAAGATATATTTGAGTATTTTGTGGTTAGTGAATACCACAAAATTATCTCCCATCAAATAGTGTCTCCAATATCATAGGGCATGAACAACCGCTGCGAGCTCGAGGTCGTGTGTCGTTTAATTCCGTTCATGACCCTTTAACTCACGAGAACCATATGCAATGACTCGCTCCACCTGACTCAAGACAACTCCAAGAATGACACCTGACGCATCACAATATACCATATATGCTCTTCCTGGATCTGGAAGGATCATCATCAATGCTGATGTTTGTCTGCCCTTCAATTCATGAAAATCTACTTCACAAGGTTCTGACCAATCGAATCTCACCCCGTTTTTGGTCAAAGCTGTAAGCGGTGCATCTAGGCCAGAAAAGTCCAAAATAAACCGCCTATTATAGCCGGAAATCCCCAAGAAACTCATGATATCAAAGAAATTGTTGGAATGATCCTATGAAAATTCAGTGCTCACCTTCTCTGGGTCTACTGAAACTCCAGGATCAGAAATAATGTGACCCTGGAAGGGAACATTATTTATCAAAAAGTGGCATTTACTAAGCATATCATAAAGCTGATGCTCTCTTAGTGTATTCAGAACGATCTCAAGATGGGTTGCAAGGTCGTGTCTCGAGCGTGAATAGACTAAGATATATTCCACAAATACAACCACAAAAGAATCAAGATATGGGTGAAAAAACAATTAATGAGAGCCGTAAACACTACAGGTGCATTTGTAAGCCAAAACGGAATGACCAGGTAACCATAGAGACCATACCTGCTCTTGAACACCATGTGAGGTATGTCCGAAGTCGTAACATGAACCTGGGGATAACCCGACCTCAAATATATCTTTGAAGACACCTTCCCTCCTTAGAGCTGATCGAAGAGGTCGTCAATTCGAGGTAAAGGATAAAAATTCTTAATAGTCAGATGATTTAACTTACAATAATCCATGAAAATATAAAGGTTACCATCAGCCTTCATGGCAATGAGAACCAGTGATCCCCAAGGAGAATTACTAGGAAGTATAAAACCTTTTTCTTCCAGGTCCTCCAGCTAACTCGTGAGTTCCAGAAGTTCCTTAGGTTCCATACTATAATGAGTAATGGTCACTGGTGCTACTCCTGGTATATGCTCAATAGTAAACTCCACCTCTTTCACTGGAGATAGTACCGATAAATCATCAGGAAAGACAAAACTGAAATTCTCCACCACCGGAGGAAAAACAGAGGGTTTTTACCCATGGTCATTGAGATAAAGACTGGAAACCTATGCCCTGAAACCACCTAAGATCTATTGTTCTGGTTCTGCTCTTGTCGCACTCAGATCCCATTCTCCCTGATGCATATGCTTATCGCCCTATGGTGACGTAAACGCCACCCTCCAATGATAGTAGTCAATCTGGGCTCTATAGGGAAATAACCAGTCCATCCCGACTATTACATAAAAAAATGTCATATCCAGAACATATAGGGTCCACACAAAAAGGTAACCGCCCACCTCAATTGGAAAATTCTGACAACGAAGAATTCCCCCCGAACGGATACCAAATGGGGTATCTAACGTGATATTTCCATCATATGACTCAACATTGAGGCCCAAACATCTAATAATCACATCTGATATAAGAGAGTGAGAAGTGCCTGTATCAAACAAAGAAGATACTAACATAGATGAAACTAGAACCGTAACTTTTATAGTAGATGGTCTGAAGTACAATTCCTGTGGCGTAGGATCCACTGTATAAAACTGGAAGGTACCACGACCCTGAGTCATATCCTGGCTACCTTGAGCAGACCCACCCTACTGGTATTGGGAGTCATACACCTGATTACCTCTGCCTCGACTGCCGCCACAATCTGATCGGTCAGTGGTTTTGCAGCCGCCTGACTGACGTGAACCTATCAATCCAGCACCATATCGTAGAGTAGGTACATATCCCTACTCACTAGACCCTTGGGGAAAAGTCATCCAGAAATGGTGGAGATGACCCAACCTACCACTAATTCAGTACTCCACCGGATTTCACATACATTGCCTCCTCAAATGTTCTGGAACCCCACATTGGTGACATATCAGAGTACCACCTGATAAAAGTGTCTGACCACCACTAACACCATGATTTTACTCAAAATACCACCTCTTTCCCGAAGTATATCTAATATAACCCTTAGTTTCTGAACCACCCTGGTTCAAAATGTCTGATTCCCTCAAATTCCTCTATGTGATCAAAGCCTGATTGACAATTTTTGAAATGGTCGTCAACCTGAACACGTTAACCTGCGACTGGACGGCGCAACACATCCCATCCTCAGAATGCCTAATGGCTGTGAGATCATCATCATCTAGGGTAGGAACAAAATTCTATAACTCAGTGAAACGGGATGAATATTCCATGACTGTCATGGTCCCTTGCCGCAGATTCAGATACTCCCTAGCTCTGTCATCCCTCAAAGTGTGGGGAATGAAATAATCATAGAAGATTGTCTGGAAATCAGTCCAGATCATATCTCTCTGCTGTCCTGATAGGGTGATGACATCCCACCACCTCCTGGATAATCCACGTAGCATATAAGCTGTGAGATTGACCCTCCGCTCTAGAGGCGTCTCAAGGTGCTCGAAGATGGTCAAAATAGCTTCCAACCAGGACTTCGCAGCAATTGGTCCTCCATATTCTATAAATTAATGAGGATGATGTGAATGAAACTCGTGGGCCAACTCTTCCATACTCGGGTCATGTCTCACTCCACCTTGCATACTCTGCATCATACGCAAGAATCTCTAACAGAACTGGGCATTAGAGCCCATTTCGTAAATTCAAGGAGAGCCACATGTGGCACAACATGGAGATCAAATGGCAGCTTAGGGCCCACCACCTCAAGAACGTGATCGTTGCCCACTTCAGCACATGTGACTCAAGGACATCTTAGAGGCATAGTGCTACAATGCCAGAAGAACGTCTCAAAAGAAGAAACCAACAAATTAAAGGCTAAACTCTAGAAGCTAGGATAACAATTGAGCCTTCCTACCCTTAAGATCACCTATCCACACCTATATGAAAAGCATAGTAAAACATGAAACTATTCAGATATAAATGAATCCTGTGACATGGCATTTACCAGCCCATAAGGGGCCATAATTTTCATGAACTGAAAGATGACACACACATAGATGTCACTTCTCATTTACTTATGCTAATCAAGTATTTGAATTTCCTTTATATCAAGTGATTGGTTTAGTTGGAATGTCATTTTCCAATCCATAAGGGCCCATACATCTTAGCATAGTTGCACACATATTATCAAGGCATGGAAATAAACAACAAGCAATACTCACTGAAAATTTAAACGTGGAATTGCAAGATGCATGGCCTAAACATATTGTGCCTATCATGATGCATGTTCTAATTCATAACCCTCATTTCATCTGGTCGAACACTGAAATCCAAATTTCAAGATTGCAAATCTCAATAACATCACAAAACATGTGAATCACCCAACAGTGAAATGGTATCAATAGTAAATAGAAGAATCAATAACAGCATAAAATAGGAAACGTGGCCCATACCCCATACATGGGTTAACGATGCCCAAGAACGTCTCATGTCTAAGTCCCTAAGTGTTCCCAGTCTCCTGGTATATCATCACCAAATAGTATAGCAAGAATGAAAGAAACCTATGATACCACATTGTGATGTCCCGGACCCGGCTGCCTCTCAACCCGGGCCCAGAGCCCAGTTGGCCACATGACGCCTACCTCATCTCCCCAAAGGCTAGGTGCTGTCTACTAGCAGTGGGGTTGTAATGGTAAATCAGTGGGGAGACTGTAAAACCATGTCAGAGTACATAGCGGTATAGTAGAAAAATAATAAAAATAGCAGAAACACAACCAATGGATAAACAGAAGAAGAAGGAAACATACCGCAAAACAACAAAAATAAGGAAAACACTGATAGATATACAAAAGCCACATCGGCAGTTTCTAATACAAAAATGATGTGTGGCATGCTGATACAGTAGAAATAGCTAGAAATCATGCTATAAAATGATAAAAAAATTGATCAAAAGTATTCCACGACCATCTCTATCCAAGCTCATTCCTCTTCTATGGAACCACATCTAGACCATATATATATATCAACAACCTAATGCACGACCCTTGCCCATACTAGTACCTGCTACAGTAAAGACTACACAGGTTCCAAGGAGGCTGCTCGGGTAGGGTGTGAGACAAGTCTCAGTAGGCCACCACCAATGGGGTCTACGTGTAATCCAAATAGGTGTTTGCAAAATAAATAGTGTGTGGTAAACTGCATGTATGTTACACAAAGTAATAAACAACCCTCCCGCTCAGGTTCAAGAAGGACACCTGGTGGGTCTACCTACTTCATCTCTTGGCTGGTTATCTGAAAAATCGCCAGAGGTACAAGTACATATATATAGGTTATCACCGGCACGAGGTAAACATGCCTCTCATCTATGATTCTCACATATGTATAATCATCGTTTACCCTAGGTATGAATTCCTCTCATCCACAAGAATCGTAGCTGGGGTGGGGAAGAATGCCTCCCACACATAAAGGATATATATGCACGATATATGATTGCTTCCCATCCCATTACAAAAAGGTTCAGCTGGCATGGGGTAAGAATGCCTCCCGCCCATATATGGATATTCATCTGGCACATGGTAAGAATGATTCCCACCCACACATGGAGATTCATCAGGCAGGGGGTAATAATGCTTCCCGCCCACACACGAGTTATCACAAACATGTCAACACAGTAGGACATAACCATTCACATCAATATATATAAGGCAATCCATCTTATATAATATCACATTAACAATGTAATGAATTTCCATCTTGTAATATCCCATAATCAAATATCATGGCAACGTACATTTCATTTAATTCAAGGGTACATGCTATTTCATCCTATCCAACCTCTAACCAAGTCATCTCATATGCCTAACATGTAAAATTACCTTTCAAGACATAACGTTAAGGTCCAATGGTAAAAAGGGCCAAATATCAAGTCATAACACCTATGGTTGAACAGTACTGGTACACACCAAGACTAAACACCCTAAAAAGGTTAGATTCATCAGTATCATACCTCACGGGTCAGTTAGATATGATGTAGTCATTATAATTATGGGGTTATGAGAAAGAAAAACCATAAAACGACGATAATAACTCAAAAAGGCTAAAACCCCAAATGGAAACCACATGACCAACTACCTTAGGGCTGTTGGTGTAGGCTTGCTTGATATCAACCTCAAATTCGTACTAGGTTGAAAGATACTTGAGTTACAATCCAATGCCCTTAAAATATGGCGTATGATCATGTAGTAAAATATGGAAACAAATACCATGATTCACCGAGGAAGGTATCTTAGGGGTGGTAAGCCTTACCTTGTCCTTTCCGATGCTTTCGACAGATCAAGAATCGGGTTCCAGATGAAGAATCCACCAATAAAATAGAGGTAGGAGGGTTTTGGAGCTCAAAAGTGGGATCCCCTCTATTCTGTCTGCGGGAAGGAGGAAGAGAGAAGCCTAATGATTTTAAAACAAATTATGGGAAAAATGGTAATTTCACCCAGAACAGAGTTGCCCTGTTTAGGCGCATGGTTTACTCACACCGTGCACAAACCATGAGCACCTCACTGCCTCCAGAATAGGGTTGCACAGTTCAGGTGCACGGTTTAACCAAAATATGTGCATACCGTGTGCACCTCCCTGCCTCTAGACCAATGGTTTTGCGGTTTGTCTGAAACCATGAACAAGCCATGCACAGGCTATGCGCCACTGTCTGCAAGTCCATTTCTCAAACTCACGAGCTCCGAACCAACCCCATGCACTCCCCAGACCATCCTTAGGATGTTACCCACATTAAACAAGAGTAAAGGAATGATTCTAAAGAAAAACATATGATCCATACTGTTGCCAAAGAGTCAGGTCATTACAAGATCCCGTCATTAAACAAATCGTCCCCGAATTGGCCTTCTGAGGGTACTGAGGTGTCATTAATGAAAAGCTCCGGCCATTGAGAATATATATCGGCCTCTCGCTCCCAGTTCTCATCCTGTACATGGCCGTGCTATGATATCACCCGTACAAGAGGAACAGACCTGCCACTGAGTGTCTTCACACTCCGGTCAACAATTCGCATCAGATACTCGTCGAAGGAAGAATCCACATCCAGTTCAACCTCATCAGGCTGAAAAACAGAAGCCAGATCAGAAAAGTATTGGCGTAGCTGAGATACATGAAAAACATCGTGCATGACCTGATATCTCTGCAGATGTGCAAGCTGGTAAGCTACTGGTCCGATCCGCTTCATCACATGAAAGGGTCCTACGAACCTTGGAGATAGCTTACCCTGCTTCCGTATACGTTATTTCCCTAAAATGGGTGAGACCATCAAGAAAACCCGGTTCCCAACCTTGAACTCAAGAGGTCGTTGATTCTTGTTAGCATATGACTAATATCTAGATTGAGCTGTCTACATACGCTTCCTAATAAGCTGTATCTGCTCTGTAGTCTCCTGCACAAGACGTGGTTCTAGAACAACCACCTCCCCTACTTCATGCCATCACAAAGCCAACCGAAAAGGCCTACCATATAAGGCTTAATAGGGAGACATCTCAATGATATCTTGGAAGCTATTGTAATAACGTAACTCAAATAGAGGAATGTGTTTCTCCCATGAACCTCCAAAATCAAGAAAAAATTCATGTAAAATATCCTCTAGTACCTGGATAGTCTGCTTGGTCTGTCCATCAGTCTGTGGGTGATAAGCCATTCTCAAAAGTACCTGTGTACCCAAGGATTTGTAAACCCTGCCAGAACAGAGATGTCAAATGAGGATCTCTGTTCGAGATAAAAGAATGAGGTGCTACATGAAGGCGCACTATTTCGTTGAAATAGAGTCTTCCCAAATTATCAACTGTGAAGGTCTCCTGCATAGGTAAGAAATGCGCGACTTTCATCATACGGTCGACAATAACCCATACTGCATCATTGCCAGGAGGAGACTCAGGGTAAATTAGTTACAAATTCCATAGAAACATCATCCCATTTCCACTCCGGAATGGACAACTACTTCAAAAGACCTGACAGACACTTATTTTCTGCGTTCACCTGCTGACAGGTGGAACATTGCGTGATAAAACCGGTTATCTCCCACTTCATGCTAGGCTACCAGTACTGTCGTCACAAATCAAGATACATTTTGATGATTCCTGGGTGATCAGCCCATGCTGAGGCGTGGAAATCCCTCATAAGCTCCTCTATGATGTCTACTAGGACCCATAAACTCCCACAAGACAATAAAGTATCACATTCTTCCACAATCCAATCTGTAGAGGCATCATCAACGACAATTTCTTGTTGAACAAGGCCTTCCGGATCTGATAACTCTCTTTCCCTTACCCGTTCCAAAAGAGTAGATGTCACCGCTATGGCTGAGAGAATAGTATGACCCTGAACCTCTTAAACCTCAACGTGAATCTCCAAAAATAGGTCCATCAGCTTCCACTCCTCATTAGATTCCCGAACCACTTGTGGCTGAGTTTTCCAACTTAGCGCAACAGCTAATGAATTTCCTTTCCTAGAAGTTTAGGCAAGTTCAAAATCAAAGGATTGAAGGTGATCGACCCACCTACATTTCCTGATATTTATATCCCACTATGTGAAGAGATATTTGAGGCTTTTATGGTCATTGAATACCAAAAAATGATCTCCCAACAAATAGTGTCTCCCATAGAGTAAGGAATGTACAACCCCTGCGAGCTCTAGGTCATGTGTCAGATAATTCCGTCCATGAGACATTAACATACGAGAACCATATGCAATGAATCTCTAGTCCATCATCAAGATAGCTCCAAGCCCGAAACATGACACGTCACAATAGACCTTATAAGATCTTCCTTGCTCCAGCAAGATCAGTATCGGTGCTGAAGTTAGTCTTCCCATCAGTTCCTGAAAATCTACTTTACAAGGTTACAACCAATCAAATCTCACCCCCTTTTTGGTCAAAGATGTAAGCAGTGCTGCTAGGCCTGAATGTACTGAATGAACCACCTATAATAGCTGACAAGACCTAAGAAACTCCTGATATCAAATACATTCTTAGGCTGCACCCAAGATGTTACAACACTCACCTTCTTAGGGTCAACTAAAACTCTAGACTTAGAAATAATGTGACCTAGGATGTGAACCGTATTTATCGAAAAGTGTAATTTACTGATATTAGAATAAAGATGATGCTCTCTTAGTGTTTTCAACACGATCTCAATATGGGTTGCATGGTCGTGTCTCGAGCGTGGATAGACTATGATATCTTACACAAATACAACCATAAAATAATCATGGTACGAGTGAAAATTCTGATTCGTGTGAGCCATAAACACTACATGTGAATTTGTAAGCCCAAACCGCAATACTAGGTACTCATAGAGACCATACCACCTCCTGAACGCCGTGCGAGGTATGTCCGAAGTCCTAACACACACCTGGTGATATCCTAAAATCAAATCTATCTTTGAAAACAACTTAGCTCCTCGGAGCTGATCGAAGAGGTCGCTAATTCGAGGTAAATGACACCGATTCTTAATAGTCAGCTGATTTAACTTATGATAATCCAAAAAAAGATAAAGGGTACCATATGCCTTCTTGGAAAAGATAAGCAATGATTCCTATGGATAATTAATGGGACATATATAGCCTTTTGTTTCCAGGTCCTCCATCAAAATATTGAGTCCCATAAGTACCTTAGGTGCCATACTATAAGGAGGAATGGTCACTGGTGTTGATCATGGTATAAGATCAGTAATAAAATCCACCTCTTGCACTAGAGGACGACCTGAGAAATCATCAGGAAAGTCATCACTGAAATGCTCCACCACTAGAGGATATATAGAGGGTTGTAACCCTAGGTCATCGAGAGAAAGACTGAAAACCTGTGTCCTGACACCACCTAGGATCTGGTGTTCCGGTCCTTCTTGGGTTGCACTATGTTCCCATTCTCCCTGATGAATATGCGTGACACCCTCTGGTGATGTAAACACCACCCTCAAACGATAGCAGTCAATCTGGGCTCTATAGGGAACTAACCAGTCTATCCCGACTATTACGTCAAAACCTTCCATATCCATAACATACAAGTTCCACAAGAAAAGGTAACTGCCCACCTCAAGGGGACGATTATGAAAATGAAGAATTCCCTCTGAACTGATACCTAATATGGTATCTAATGTGATCATGCTAGGATATGACTCAATGTCGAGGCCCAAACATCCAATAATCGCCTCTGATATAAAAGAGTGAGAAGCACATTTATCAATCAAAGAGGATACTAACATAGAGGAAACTAGAATCGTACCTTGTACATTAAATTGTCTGATGTATTGCTCATGTGGCATAGGCTCGACTGCATAGAATTGTCTGATACCATGACCCTGAGTCACAGCTTGCCTACCTAGAGCAGACCCGCCCTAATGGTGTTGAGAGTCATACACCTGATTACCTCTACCTCGACTGCCGCCACGACCGGATCGGTCGGTGGTATTCTAGTCGCCTGACTAATGTCATCCTGTTGATCTAGCACCAGATCGAGGAGTAGGTATAGATCCTTGCTCAATATGCCCTAGGGGAAAAGTCTTGCAGAAACAGTGGAGATGAGACAGCCTACCACAACCTCTGCAGTCCACTGGATTTCGCGTACACATCATACTCAAATGTCCTCGCACCCCACATTGGTGACAGATCAGAGTACCACCTATAAAAAGGGTCTGACCACCACTAACACCATGAGAGTCATCAAAACACAACTTCTTCCCCGAAGCAAATCAACTAGAACCCTTAGGTGCTAAACATCCCTGGTTCAAACTATCTGATTCTCTCAAATTCCTCTCTGTGATCAAAGCCTGATTAACAATTTCCAAAATAGTCATCATCCTGAACATGATAACCTACGACCAGATGGTGTACCACAACTCATCCTCAAAATTCCTAGTGGCCATGAGATCAGCATCATCATTGGTAGGAAAACAATTATGTAACTTAGTGAAAGAGGATGAATATTCCTTGACTATCATGGTCCCTTGCTGCAGATTCATAAACTCCCTAGATATATCAGCCCTCAAAGTCTGGGGAATGAAATAATCGTAGAATATGGTCTGGAAATTAGTCCAAATTATATCTCTCTACTGTCTCGACTATGTGATGACATCCCACCACCTCCAAGGTGAACCACGTAGCGTATAAGCTGTGAGCTTGACCCTCAGCTCTGAAGGTGTCTCAAGGTGCTCGAAGATGGTCAGAATAGATTCTAATCAGGAATCTACTGAAAGTGGTCCACCATCTCCCATAAATTTAGGATGATGCTTCGACTGAAAATCGTGGGTCAACTCTTCCATTCCTGGTGCATGTCACACTCCATCATGCATACTCGGCATCATATGGAAGAAGCTCTCATGGAACTGGGCATCTACGCCCATCTCTGGAATAGAAAGAAGATGTTGAAATAGTGGGTTCCCTTGACCCAACTATTCAGTGTTTTTTATTACCATATCATGTATGTAGTAATAAATTCATGATGTCATCCTAACATTATAGTGTAGACTTTTCTGCTTCCACTATTTAAATCCTAATGTCCATAGATTAATTATTGTATCGAAAGGTTATAGAAGATCACATGCTATAATGAAAACCTATAGATACTATGACATTAATATTAAATATATTTTCTATAGTCTAGATACATATTACTGATTGGACACAGTAAATGTTTGACTAGCAGGTGATGTGGGCTCATAAGCATTGAGACTTCTTCTCATGATGTTCTCACTTGGTGATCTCTAGTAGAGAGATCACGAGGACTGACCCCCAAATAGGAACCCCACAGGATTCGTGTGTCATTGGACGTTCCTATCTATGATCATGTGTCATGGTCTCCTGACTTGAGATCATTACCAATGTATGTCATTTTATTGCATACTTTGATGCATGATGATAACCATGGCGAGGAAGTCATGGAGGGGTAGTTTGTGTCCGGTGTGTCATTTGTGGCACGACATTGGTTGAATGGCCAATAAATAATGTGTCGCTTCCGGGTTATGGAAGTAATATATCTCAGGACATGTTGATATGGATGGAAGTACCTTTATTAGTCCATGTCCATGTCAGTCACATGTAAATCGGTCCAGTTAAATCAACAAACTATAATGAAATAAAAGGGTGATGACACATGAGTGTCCTACTTTATGAGATATTGTAGACGAAGAGATTATATTTCACAGAGTGTGTCCATAGGTTGGTTATTGCTACCGTGAAAATCCTTATTTCTTTAGCGGCCATGATGGGTTGCTAGATCTTTCCCTTGGTCTATGAATACTATTCATGTATATCGAAATAAGGGCCTAGAGGGTCAAACATAATTGCGTATTCAAGAATCTGCCCTATTCGGTTGAATATGAGTTTTGGACATGGTGGGACCTGCCATAGGGGTCCGGGATTTGTCCATGCTAAAACGATCACCAATACAATAAATAAATTCATATTATTTTATTTTAGAATAATGATTATTGAATTTATTTATTAAATGTATTTACATTTTTTATGAAATTGCTTGAAAAATATTAATTGACGAATATTTAATTAATAAAGGTTCAATAAATATTTATGGGAGAAATGAGGTGATTTAATGACTCAATTATTATCACGTAATATATTTTAATATATTACAAATAAATGATAATATTATTTATTACTCAGTTTTGTAGTCATAAATGTGGTTGATAGTGCGTTAAGTATTCGGGGGTCGGGTTGGAAATTCCGGGTAATTAATTAACCACTATAAATATTAGAGGAGAGGTGATTTCTAATGACTACTAATGGAGATTATCTCTCATATCCTCTCTCCCATGCTCTTGAGAGAGATTCTATGGATCCAAGGAGCTAGGATTGAGCTCACTCTCGGGCATCGCTAGCGAAGAGATGCGGTGATCGTTGGAATGTTGATGGGATCATCGGTTTTCAGTGTAAGCACCCGGACTACGTTGAACGGCGCTCCTGTAGATTCCTTGAAGCTCGTGTGGATGATCTAGAGGAATTTAGCTTTGGATATTTCGAGCAATGATCACCAACGATGAACAGACGTTGTGCGTGACATTGGATCTAAACCAGTTATTTTACGGCTTATGTTTGTGCTTAAAACCCTTCAAGTGTGGTCCTCAACTTTTACTAGGATGCTCTTCACTGACATTGACATGTTCATGTCGAACGATGATGGAAAAAATATAAAAAACCACCTGTTTGGGGCTTCCGCTACATGCCCGGTTCCAACATAGGAGCCACATGTGGCTTGACTGGGAGATCAACTGGAAGCTCAGGCCCCACCCCCTCAAGAACGTGATAGTCACCGCCATCATCATGCACGACTCAAGGATGTCTCAGAGTCATAGTGCAACAATGAGAAGCAAATGTCTCAAAAGAAGAAAGATAATAATTAAATTCTGAACTCTAGAAGCTAGGATAGGTACTAACCCTTCCTAACCCGAAGATCACCTATCCACACCCATATGAAAAACGTAGTAAAACCTGCAACTGATCAGATTTTACTGAATCCAGTGACATGGAATTTCTCAGCCCATAAGGGTCCATACTCCTCATGAACTGAAAGATGAAACACACTTGGATGTCATTTCTCATTTACTGATTCTAATCAAGTATTTGAATTTCCTTTAAAGCAAGTGATTAGTTTATTTGGAATTTCATTTTCTGATCCATAAGGTCCCATACACCTTATAAACCAAAGAGTGATACCCACTAAAACCACATCATTCCTCAATTCACAACCTACAAGAAGGGTTAGCATAGTTTCCAACATATTAACAAGGCATGGAAATAAACAACAAGCAATGCTCGCAGAAAATTTAAACGTGGGATTGCAAGATTCATGTCCTAATCATATTATGCCTATCGTGATTCATTTTATAATGAATAACAATCAAATCATCTGGTAAAACCCTGAAATAAAAATTCCAACATTGCAAATCTCAATAACATCACAAAACATGTGAAGCATGCAATGGTGAAACGGTATCAATATTAAATAGTAGAATGAATAACAACATAAATTAGGAAAATTGTCCCATACCCCATACAAGGGTTTGCGAATCCCAAGAATGAGTCATGGTTAATTCCCTAATAATTACCAGTCTCCAAGTCTATCATCACCAAAAAGTAAAGCAAGAAATAAAGAAACCTCTGATACCACTTTGTGACATCCCAGACCTGGCTGCCCATCAAACCGAGCCCCAATCCCGGTTGGACACATGACCCCTGTCTCGTCTCCCCATATGCCTGGGGCTACCGACTAGCAGCGAGGGTGTAATGATAAATCAGTGGGGAGACTGTACCTAAATTTCAGAAAACACAGTAGTATAGAATCAAAGTAATAAAAATAGTGGAAGCACAACAATGGATAAACAGGGGAAGAAGGAAACATACAACGAAACAACAGAAATAAGGAAAACTCAAATAGATATAAAAAAGCCACATAGGAAGTGTCTAATACAAAAAGGATGAGTGGAATGCTGATACATTAAAAATAGCTGGCAAGCATGATATACATTAATACAAAAAGAGAACAAAATTAGTCCACGAGCATCTCTAGCAAAGCTCGATACTCTAATATGGAACTCCAGCTAGAAGATATATATATATATATCAATAACCTGATGAATGAACTTTTCCCCTACTAGTACCCTCAGTAGTAATGTCTACAGGGGAGCCAAGGAGGCCTCTTGTGTAGGGTGTGAGACAAGTCTTATTAGGCCACCACTAACGGGTTCTAAGTGTAATCCAAATAGGTGTTCGCAAAATAAACAGTGTGTGGTAAACTACAAGTAAGTAATTCAAAGTAATAAAATACCCTCCCGCTCAGGTTCCGGAAGGACACCTGGTGGGTCTACCTGCTTCAGCTCATGGATGGTAATATGAACAATCTCCAGAGGTATAAGTACATAGATATAGGTTATCACTGGCACGAGGTAAAAATGCATCTCTTCCATGCTTATCAAATACGTATAATCATCACTGGACCAAGGTATGAATGCCTCTCGTCCACATGAACCGTATATGACGTGGTGAATAATTCCTCCCACCCATAAAGGATATATAGCCATGAGGTATGAATGATTCCTGTCCCATTACACAATGGTTCAGCTGGCACGGGGTAAGAATGCCTCCCGCCAACACACGGATATTCATCTGGCATGAGGTAAGAATGATTCCTGCCCACACACGAAGATTCATCTAGCACAGAGTAAGAATGCTTCCTGTCCACAAACATATTATAACAAACATGTCAACACAACATGGCATAACCATTCATATCAATATATAAGGCAATCCATGTTATATCATATCACATTAACAAAGCATGTAATTTACATCTTGTAATATCACATAATCACATCTAAAGTCAACATATATTTCAATTCATTCAAGGGTTAAGGCTATCTCATCCTATCCAACCTCTAACCAAGTCTTCTCATTTGCCTAACATGGAAAATTCCCTTT
The DNA here is from genome assembly GCA_963277665.1 of Viscum album. Taxonomy (NCBI): domain Eukaryota; kingdom Viridiplantae; phylum Streptophyta; class Magnoliopsida; order Santalales; family Viscaceae; genus Viscum; species Viscum album. The sequence goes on along the minus strand of OY728151.1, from coordinate 1,583,737,431 downwards.
CAATACATAAATTTAAGGTCCAAAGGTAAAAAAGTTCCAAATCTCAAGGTATAACACCTATGGTTGACCACTCCCAGTCCACACCAAATATAAACACCCTAACAGGGTTATATTCATTAATCTCATACCACATGGGTCATTTAGATATGAATCAGTCATTATAATTAAGGGTTTTGAAGAAAGACAAACCATGACATGATGTTAAATACTCAAAAAGGAGAAAACCCAAAATGGAAACCACATGACCACCTTCCTTAGAGATATAGGTGTAGGCTCTCTTGATATCAACTAGAAATTCATAGTAGGATGGATGATATCTGAGTTGTAGTCCAATTCCCTTAAAATAGGGTATATGAGCCTATGGTAATATAGCGAAACAAATACCAAGATTCCCCGAGGAAGGAAGATTAGGTGTGGTAATCCTTACCTTGGCCTTTCCAATGCTTCATAAGGATAAAAAATTGGGCGCCGGATGAAGAATCCACCATGAAAATAGAGGGAGGAGGGTTTTGGAGCTCAAAAGAGGGCTCCCCTCTATTCTGTCCACTGGAAGGAGGAAGAGAGAAGCTTTAGGCTTTAAAAAAAGTAATTGAAAATGGTAATTTCACCCAGAATAGGGTCGCACGGTTTGGGCGCATGGTTCACTCAAATCGTGTGCAAACCATGCGCACCTCACAGCCTCCAGAATAGGGTCGCACGGTTTAGGTGCATGGTTTATCCAAACCGTGCACACCTCCCTACCTCCAGACCAAAGGCTGCATAGTTTCTCTGAAACCATGCTCAAGCCATGCGCATGTCGCGCACCACTGTATGCAAGTCCATTTCTCAAACTCGCATGCTCTGAACCAACCCCGGACACTCCTAGTACCTTCATTAGGATGTTACCCACAATAATGAAGCTTAAAATAAAGATTCAAAAGAAATACTAAGGATCAGTACCTTTTCCAAAGAGTCGGGTCGTTACAGATGGTAAAAAGTTCAAAAAAATATTATACATCTAATCATATTATAAGATGACTCCAATTAATTATATTGGACATATATATATATATATATATCATGTATCTATTTTTACATAAAATAAATTGAAATAAAATAAATAATTATATAAATAAAAAGTCCGTTTTAAACTATAACGCATCGGTTTTCACTATTCATCAAAAATTGAATGTTTTCAGCAAAATACCAAAAATTCATCCTAAGATAATTTTGATAATAAGAATCCAAAAATGAAGTCTATTTTGAAAAATAAAACTTATATAATTTTAAAAAGTGCGTATTACTATTCCTAACAACTAGTTTTTTTTATGGTGTGTTAGAAATTGAAATTGTGTACAGTGCAAGATATTGTATTATTCAAAGAGAAGAAGGCCATGGAAGCATGGGGTGTTACATTTTCCCCTTCAAATAATATAGACCTTGAAATTTATACTTGGAAAGAAAAACTAGGGGTTTGACATATTAAAGCATCATTGTTGAAAATCCACATCAGTAAAAGAGTCAACATTACTATCACATTAAAAGAAAGAAAGATAAGTACAGAGGTCACTGGAGATAACCCTTATTTGGGTTACATGAAGTAGAAAATTGATATGGTAGAGAAAACAAACCATTATATTCTGATGGAGGGTTATAGGAAACAAGATAAGGATAAAGTTAACTACTAGAAGATGATAAATTTGTTAGGGGTTAAATGGTAGTTAGTTTCCCTATAGGAAAAGTAAATGGATAATGTTTTTTTATGTTCCTTTTTATAATTTGGAGGAATTTATTTATGGGATTGACTAATAAAATATTTAGATATACATACTTTACAAGTACAGTTTCATCCTTTAATAAATTTCTAACACTAACTCTTTTTTTTTCAAACAATGATTATTCAAGGTGACTTTGTCAAAACTAAAGCACTAGAATCAACTTCTAGAGAATCCCATAATCCATAGTGTAGGGACAATTTATTTTTTTTATCTTTAAATATTAACCAAAAACAAAATGGTTAGTAAAATTTTAGATGATCCCAAAAAATTATAATTCTTTAGATAAAAAATACTAATCATTATCTAAAAAATTAATCAAACAATACTAAAAGTTCTTCAAATACCATTCAATAAAAAAATTTCTTATAATTATTCAAAATAATCCAAAGTAATTTTGAAACCCAAATTTAATAATGATTTGTTTACATATTCATCCATGATAAATCTTAACATTTATTTCCCAATAACATCAACAACTCCTAAATTCACAAACATTAAAGTAATTAACCAAATCACTTATTCTCTACGATAGGTTAATAATTTCCATAAATAACCCAAGTCACTATATGTTCAAAATAAAAACATATATTATTCCATAAATAAAAAAAATCAACTATTACTCTTCAAATGAAATCCCATAGTATTCTATTTTCCTTAGGCTGATAGTGTTCCTAAAAGGCAAATGTATTCTTAAATAAGTTTTATCACTTAAAAACCAAATCATTTTCCTATACTGAGGATATCCAATTAATAAACCATATATTCCAAAAAACAACATATTCGTTATCCATAAAATCAATTAACTAAAAATAATTAGTCATACTAACTAGGGACTTCACGTAGTCCAGTGGTAGGCTATAAATCCCAATCACACCTTGTTTGTGGGTTAGATTCATGCATCTTTGTCTGAGGAGACTGGTTTTCACACAGTCTATGAGTTGTGCTTTTTCAAAAACAATTAAATTTTACAACCTTCAAAAAAATTAGATAAATTCCTCAAAAATAACCATAACATATTTTGACCATAAATGTTATCTCATACCTCTGATTTTTGTCCCAAAAAGTAATAACCTGTAATTGCCTCATTTCAAGGATTATATAATCCCAAATGGTTATTTATAATTATTTCCACAAATTAAAAAATAATTCTCCCTAAAATAAGATTTTCACATAAGAAACAACATGGTTATACATACAAGATAAAAGTATTCCAAATTAATCCAATAAAAAAATATCATTAATACCTTTTAACATTTCACCATCCATTTATTTCCACATAGGTTCTTCCTTGACCGAGAGGTTATCCTATACCATATGGAATTGAATAGTGTAATGCAAGGTCCCCTAAATTTATAGAAAATGAATGTAATTGGATTATTAGGATCATTTTTATTTTCTTCCATAGTTCTCTTCATTTTTCCTAAGAAATTATTTTCTTTATGTCATTCTTCTGCACACATGAAGCAATTATTTGTTCCATTGAGACACTTTCCTAGGCGACTCCTTCCATATTTCCTAAATTATGGAAATTGATCTTTCTTTTCTCCTTGGTATCCAATTATAGAGATCTTATCATTCTCCTACATTCTCTTATTTGTTGAGTTCAGGATTTGGTTAATGTATATGGTGTTGATCATATTTTTGGAAAACTCATTCGGTGTGAACATGATATATTTTATGCCTATCAACATTCTATTTTGTTGCTAATTTCCACCACCATTCCCACCTTGTACATCATGTTAAATGTCTCTATGTATTCCTTGGAATCCAACCATTGACTAAAACTGAAAAGCTTAGTGTTATTCATAAAATCATTTTGGGAATAACATGACAAATTATTTTCAATCTAAAACAACTTAGGATTAACCATGGATATTTATTCTCATCTTTTATTAAAATCCTACAAATCTGTTTGTAACTAAAATTTGTATTATCCTCAGAATACTCCTTGGGTGTGTTCTAACCATGAGTACAACACGTCCCACTGTCCTATCCCAAGATACCTTGGGTCAAGCCCGAAACTCCTTGTCAGAGTTTTCACTCCTAGCTACATCTGTGCCAGATCCACCTCTACCTTCTCGTATCCATAAAGGGGTGTATTTCTTGGAAAAATCACAAAATATCTATATTACCAAAATTCTATGAAGTTATTATATACTAATCCTAAATGTATATATTAGGGTAATGTTCTCTTATCAGAGTTTTTCTAAATCTAGTTTCCATGGTTTGTACTAAATTTCCTCTGATACCAACTGTAATGCCCCGACCCTAGTTACCTAGAGTTGGAACATTATTATATAACATTGGCATGATCATAATAAATCATGTCACAAAATACCGATTAGTTTATTAGTTTTAGAAGCACTTGATACATACATAAGTTTTACATTACATTATCAAATGAAAAACAACAACATTGTGTCTCCTTTGAACAATATTATATACCTCAGCCTATTCCTGCAGTTTGATCGTAATATACTTCTTCACATCTTTCGAAAAATAAAACATAAGAAAGGGGTGAGCTCATATTCTTAGTAAGGATAACAATATACTGTAAACTATCATAAATAATCTTAAACATTTAAGGCAATTTATAAGACTTAAACATAAGCCATTTAATCATAAACATCAAAATAATATGGAAAAGATAAATAAAATAATTCCATTTACATATTTACATGGATATTATACTAGTTGAATAATCACATGAAATCTCAATAACCAATTTCATATTGATGGAATCCATAACGCCAGACATCATAACCACATTGGCATGGCCTCGTGGCCAGACTACATATAAGTTTTTGTCAAGGACTTGTGACAAGACAATAGTTTGTCTCATGAGACCTACCGATGCATTGAATATCTATATCAGGATCCACCCATCACTTAGTACAATTTATTCCTCACATGAAAAGGGAGAAAGATAATATAAACATTCATATTAAAATTTGGATATTAAATGCCAATACATTAACCACAATCCATGCATGGTATAAAAAGAGAACATACAATGTCAAACATAACTCATTAAATAAAATATTGAATATTGTATTATAATAATTCAATATCTATAATGAATAAAATACAATGATGGATATTTAAATAGATGAAAATAATTAGTAAAACAATTTGAGAGAAATATCCACTTTTTCTTGAAAACATTTAAAAGTCAGACTATTTATCCAGAAGTCATTTAAAATAGATTTTTGAATCAAACTATCCCATACCAGTTTAAAACTTTTAAAATGAATTATAATTTGAAAATATTAATGTCCATATAAATAAATCCTTAAAATCATTTTTAAAACATATACATTATTTAGAAATATTTAGATGAATAAATCCTTACATAATTGAAAATGATATTTTAATTAGAGTTCATAACCAACTGAGAGATGATTGAATAAAAATAATATAGGTAATAAAAAATTTATAATATCATGAGAATAAAGGGATTTATGATATACTATGTTAAAGTACAGTATGTACACCATATAAAAGTGAATTGGCACATAACAACAAAGAAGCCTCAATGGAACACAAATTGAGATGAAATACTTTATAAAGACCTTATCCTTAGATTAAGGATAAATAAATGATATATTTATGTGTGAAAAATATAATTACACTCAATATTATTGGGTTTTTAGTGTAAATCAATCAGAGGACATTCACACGTATTCTTGAAAAAACAAAACCAATGACTTGGATGTTTAACTGAAAGAATGGAAATTGAGTTAAGATTTCCCATATCAAATTCAAATCAATTACTTGAGAATTTATCAATGGATTTATTATTTTTATCAAAAGAAAATCCACAGAAAGGGGACTGTAAATTACTAAATAAATAAATAAATATAGAATTCACACATAATCATGGAGTAAAATGATCAATGAAGTATGCGTAAAACCTAGTGAGTGGGAATTGAAATTAGAAATTCCCTTATTGAATTGGTAACTTATGAAACATACACCCCATTAAATAAGGATCATACAATTAAGATGTAAACACACATAAATTAAAGTATATTACACAAATAATGAAATCATGGGTAGTACATACACAACACAAAAGGAAAAAGTGGAAATATAGCATGAATCTCACGGGAATAAGAAGTGCGGTGAAAACACCTTAACTTGAACTTCTCCTTGGTCGAGGGTACGTTAACCATCTGTATAATAGTTAAATAATTGTTATTAAATTATAAATGAATGCTATACCTAAATATGATATTATAAATGATCTTCTAATATTGAGTTGTTATTAAAATTTCAGTAGTATCATTTTTCGGGTGTTAACTGATTCGTTTTCCTTTATATGTTTTGTTACATAAAACATGTTTATTATGGATAAAATGTTTTTTTATTAATATACAGAATTATATTAATTTCCTAAAAATTATTCGTAATCATCAAATGATAATTATTCATTAATGGTAATGATGGGGAATGAATCTCATCGCGTTCGTGGAGACAGTAATCTGTACATACGCATGAGCGACAATATCATTCTATTAAAGGTGAAAACATATAAAATTGGATGTTATATAATATATGTAGAATAGTTAAACTGTTATATTTATTATTTAAATCAATTATTAATCACTATTATACCCATTCAAATAATGAAGTGTTGAATAACAACTACACCATGATGTGGATACGGTAAGCTGTATGTACGCACGTATGGTGACTTTGTCATTCATAGGATGGATAAAAAATGAATATTATTATAACATATTTATAATAACATCACAGTATATATAAGGTAATAAATTTATTATTTTGGTTTGAAAATAACAAAGAAATGGGAATTGGAAAAAGAAGATAACTTTAAATTAGGTGATGAAATTATTACCTCTTTTTCGGGTGTTTTGTTTTTATTTGTTAAAAAGGTATCCATAGGATGGCTTTATGATAGAAGGAAGTCATATATGATGAATTGAGGGTAGTTGGGAGGGTATTTTGTCAGGGGTTTTCTGAGAAAAATGAAATTGTATGTGTGAAATTAAGGGAAGGGGAAGCACCCTTATATAAGAGTGGTGACAGGCACCTTAGGAAAAGATTGAAATATTATTTTATTATGAAATCATTTTCGGTTTATAATGGATATAAATGGATATATTTCACGGATATGGTGAGTATGGTTCGAAATACTCTCAACCAATAGGTTTTAGATATGTTTAGTTCACCATATTAACCATTAACTCTTAGTTAAATATCATGACATTTACCATGTCTCCTTGTATTATTATAATAAATGGTTAATAAAATTATTATAAAAATAAAAGTGCGGCCCTAGAGGTTAATTATTGATATATCTAAACTTATATACGTCCTTTTTCATAACCATATATTTTATGAATATTATATCAATTAATAATATAGTATTTGTTTTAAAAACTCATTTATGTCAATTTAGACACTATTTAGTATTTTGTTTTTGTGAAAGTCAGAAAAACATTATCACATCAATTTTTTTAAAAACCCTATCATTTAATATTAACCTAGAAAATTATTGGAATGAATCAAAAGTCTCAATTTACATTATTTGGGTATTTATAATATCAATTATTTTAATCTTTCATTAATAAGGTAATTACTACATCATCATTGTGTCATAAAAAAAATTCAATTATGTAATGTATAAATATTATAAATAAAATACAATTATTTAGTAAATATTTTTATCTTTCTAATGAATATTTATAGTCGAATTTATATTTTTTATAACTATAAATTAAAAATAGTTCATTTATTAAACTTTGTATTTAACACTTTTAACTCTTCTTTAATTAAAATAATAATAATTGTCCAAATCTAATTTAAGTGGACCAAAAGGATCATATTTTATTCCTAAGGTTTATTTTGGTCCAAATAAAATTATCCAATAGAATTAGGATATATTTTAGGGTAATTATAATTTCTTTATTACCTTTAATTTCCCAATTTACTTTTAACCTTGGTAAATAAAATTCACAAGTTAATATTTACCAATAATTATTATCATCTTATTGAACCAATTTTTATATACTGATGTAAAACGTGTCTCTATTATTTTCGAAATTCCATTCAGAGAAGTGGTAAAATTACATTTTATGCAAATTTATAAATGTGCCTGAAATGTGGGTAAATGACGGTAAAAAGTTTCTAAAATTTTTTATAGATCTAATTATATTATAAAATGAATCCAATGAATTATATTGAACTTATATAGGTATTATGTATCTATTTTTACTTAAGATAAATTTAAATAAAATAAATAATTATTTAAATAAAATTTTGTTTTAAACAATAACGCATCATTTTTCACTATTCATCAAAATTTAAAAGTTTTCAGAAAAATACAAAAAATTCATACTAAGATAATTTTGATATTCCATATCCAAAAATGATGTCCATTTTTTAAAATAAATTTTTTAAAATTTCAAAAAGTGGGTATTAATATTTATAATGACTAGTTTGATTTGTCGCGGTGTGCTAAAACTCGAATTTGCGTACAATGCAAACAATTATATTATTCAAAGAGAAGCACACCATGTATTCATGGGGTGTTACATCTAGTCCTTAGAATAGTCTAGAAAATAATCATAACCATGGAACCACAACAATGTTATAATTTAAATATGGTTATATCAAGAGGGAAATACCCTTCACTTTTAATTCACTATATTAAAATGACTAAGAAAGTTTTACAGCACTTAGATGAAACATTATACAACATTTGAAGACAATATTATTTTTGTTGGTAAATTTTTGTAACCCCAAGAGTTTCTTCCCCTTGTTGAAACCTATTGGATGTCACACTTCTACTTTGTTCTTCCGCAATCATCTTCTTCACTTTGTTACTTTCATAGAAGCATGAACACATCTCTTCTTACCTCTTACCAGCATCAAACTAAAAGATTCGAAATCTTATTCAAATATGATCCACAATAATATTAATGTGCTGTGAACTGATGAATAAAAAATATTGTATGACCCAAATTATAATCATCTAAAATGTTGTAAACTGAACTTAAGTCATGGGAGCTCGCATGAAATTATTTTTTTATCAATTTATGGGAAATTAAAACCGAAACATTGAATATTATTTAAAATTACAAAACCCTGATGTATTTGTATTTGGAGTTTTATTAATACTACATTATTATTATTTTAACCATCTAAGCCAAAAGGAGGTGAACCGAGCTCGATCAGGGAGATCCAACATTAAATCCTATGAGTGGAGGCATTTGAGATGCCCCACCCATGTATTTAGATATTTCCATGATTTTAAATGGATTTTAATGAATATGAACATGAAATTATTTATTTTATCAAATAATAGATTATTACAACTCAAATATTGATGTTTACTTAAATTTATAAAAAACATTGTATTTTTATTTGAAATTTTATTTAGACTTAATTATTATTATTTGAATTAGAGAATAAACCATGAGGATAACTGAGCATGATTGGGGTGATCCACCATTAAATCTCATGCATGGAGGCATTTGGGATCCCTCTCCCATGCCTTTGGAAAATTGCAATGATTTAAAATGGGTTTTTAATGAATATGAACAGAAAATTGTCTATTTAAACAAATTATGGAAAATTGAAACAGATTTATTGAAGTTGATTAAAATTGTTAAAAAACTATTTATTTATATTTGTAATTTTATTTATAAATCATGATTATTATTTGAATTGGGAAATCCACTATGAGGTGAACCGAGCTCGAGATGGGAGAGCCATTATAAAATTTCGTCCATAGCGGCATTTGGGACAGCCTCCCAAGCCTTTAACCAAATTTCAATGATTTTAAATTGACATTTAATGATTATGAACAATAATTTATTAGTTTCATAAAATTATGGGAAATTGAAACTGAAACATCGAAGATGATTTAAATTGATTTGACAATGATGTATTTGTATTTGGAATTCTATTTAGACTTTGTGATTATTATTTGAACAAGCAAAGCCAACATGAGGTGAACCATGCTCGAGCCGGGAGATCCAACATTAAAACCTGTTCATGGAGGATTTTGGGATGCCCCTCCCATTCCATTATAAATTTTCAATGATATTAAATGTATTTTTAATGAATATGTACATGAAATCAATTTTCATCAAATTTTTGGAAATTAAAACTAAAACATTGAAATTAATTTAAATTGATAAAAAATGACGTCTTTTTATTTGAATGTTTTTTTAAACATCATGATTATTATCTGAACCAGCCAAAGGAAACATGAGTTGATATGAACTCAAGATGCGATTTTCACGATTAAATCTGATGCATCAAGGGGTTTGGGATGTCTCTCCAATTTAATTAGCAATTTTCAATGGTTTTAAATGGATTTTTAACGAATATGATCATGAAATTCATTACTTTATAGAATCTGGGAAATTGAAACTAAAAAGTTTAAGTGGATTTAAATTTTAAAAAAAAACAATGTATTTGTAGTTAGAGTTTTATTAGATTTCATTGTTATTATTTGAACCATCCCAACCAACATGAGGTGACTGGATTTGGACCAGGGAGAGTCATCATGAAATCCTATGCATGGAGGTGGTAGGGGAATTATTTGTTTTATCAAATTATCAGAAATTAAAAATTGAAGATGATTGAAATATATATGTATATATATTATTTTCATTGGTATTTGTGATATTATTTAGAATTTTTTATTATTATTTTAACTATTCAAGCTCACGAGAGGTGAAATGAGTTCTATATAGGAGAGAAAACCAAGCATAGGGAATGGAAGCTAAATGAGAGGTCGTGTGAGAAGTATTTGTTCATTGATGATGATGTCATACGTAATTACTGATGGATATATTGGTAAGGCCCTTCCCATGCCTTGAATAAGAAAACATCATGTCACCATATTCCTTTTCGATGTGGGAGAAAATAACGGCTCCATTGTTAATTTTTAACCGGGATGACATCTTATCACATGACTCTTTTCCCCCACACCTTGGACACAATGAGTCACCATCCTCCGCCACTCATACTCGCCCCTCGATGACTCTGACACCACTCCAAATCCATAGGATACCATCTTCGGTTTCCTGGAATCTTGACATCAATCCATTGTCCACTGTTAAAGGACCCAAACTCCACAGACCATCTCAAGTGGTTGATCTGTCCCCCATATATCCATTTCAAGGATAATCTGGAATATTCGAAGCCATAATGTAGGAGGAGCTCAGTGAAGTCTGATGTGACACCACATCACCACTTCCATGCCACTGAAGAAATTCCAAAAGCCATGTGAAACCCCAACTAGCCCATGCAAGTTGATGTTACAAAATAAAGGACGGTCAAGCAAACAGAATAGCCGTATGAAAAATCAAAGATAGTGGGAGGAGTAGAATGGGATATAATATAATAACTAATTCATTTTTAAAATATTTAATCTATATTAATAAAGATTACAATACTGATTAGGATGGAAAAAAGAGAACATGTTATAACATATTAACGAAATCCTTAAAGGGAAGATCCACCAACATGACCTAACTCCACCTCTCCACCATCCTTCTCCCACGATCCATTACATGGTAATTTCTAGTGAAGACATACCTGTAGGACCCCATTTACTCAAATAATTAGTATAAGATACCTATATATTTGTAAAAAAATTAGTTTGAAAATAAAAATACATACGTATTTAGATTTCACTAACCTCTAATATCATCAAGGGTATAATGCTCATTCTTTACTATACCATATCCCTCCTATAACATTCCTATCATCATGGGAACTGGTATACTCCATCCCACTGTTGGGCCATTAATCTCTCTTCACCGCCATAAGTGCACTGATTTAAATTTATGGTTGTAATTGTTCTCAACATTTCAGGTTCTGGAATATGGTTTCACAAAATTTGATGCTTTGAGGAGATAATTGAGATTCTTCCCTATTCACCACGTTCATTCATGTATTCTATGGCATTAGAAAAAGTATTGGACAAGTTAACTTCTCATCGTGTTTCATGAAATAGTGTACTCAATACATAAATAAAGAAAGAACCCATAAAGGGGAAGTGTTCATCACATTGATAGGTGGCACAAATGGCTCAGCAGCTACTTTCATGAAATTGCAGACTCATAGAACATATAAAGAGAGGGAACATGAAGGGGAAGTGTTCATTGATTTGATAAGTGGGATAGTGGGATCAAAATCTTCATTCATGAAATGGTGGAATGAATGAAAATATAACGAGATAAACCATAACATGGATGTGATCACCGCATTAACAGCGGGTTGATTTATTTACATGCCTCCCTTGTTTGTGCAAAGAAGTAAGAATTTGTTCCCACTTTTCTTCAATGAAGAAGGTTACAGTTCATTCATTATGAATTAGAAATTATATAATTTTATTCAAACACACCTGTTCACAAATACTTCGACACATTAACAACAAAATCCCATTTTGGTTTTTGTACATGAAGGTAGAACTACAATGAATTTGAAGGAGAAGTACACACACTTATAATATTTATTTGGGAAGGAAGTGTTAATTTTCTAGACAAAATTTTAATAGTTCACAAGTGCATATGCATGCCCATCCACATGTGATGACTTAAGATACAAAGATATTGGATAAACAAACATTGTATATGTGCATAAAAAGTGTGTGTACAGAGAAACATAAAAGTGGAAACTGTGTTGTATAAACTATTTGTGTGAAGATGGTGAGTAATTTCAAACAAATGTGGTTATATAATAACATTAATAAGCCTAAAGATAGTACATGTTATTATTAAAAATAATTGTGTGTTGATGTATGAAGGTACATGAAATATTGAATGCATGAAAGTGTGAAGGTGATTAAAGTGAGAATAATATATGCGTGTATGTCCTTGAATTGTTTTATTTCACAATTTTGTTCAAGAGAATAAATATTATTGTGCCTTTTTTATTCCACAATGAAGACATAGAAATAGTGGGGAAAATTACAATCTTTAAATATCTGCATGTGATGATGAGAATTTCATGCATTGAGAACACACTAGGTTGTTGTGTGTAATAATTGAGTTGAGATGAATCAATATTTTTTTTGTGAAGCAATGAATAAGAAGATTTATAGTTAATTTATGTATCATTATTTTTTCATTCTGATATTGTAGAGACTTTATGTGGAAGGGATAACTGAAACTAATTTAGGAGATCATATTGATACTACTTTAATGTAGTGTTGTTGATTTTATTCACTGGCAGTTGTAGAATTTTAGTTGAAGCGGGAAAGTGAAGAAAATGTTTATTTCAGTGTGATGAAGTGGAGGATCAATTTGGTATTGTAGTGAAAACTATAATTTCTTATGATATTTCACATTTTGTTTAATTTTTTAATTATAGAACAATGGTGGGATTCCAATATAATGAACATTGGTGGGATTCCAATATAATTTGGGAAATGGTCCATACCTACCCACCTTGGTATTTGGGGTGATACCTGATGAACCCACTTGTAATTTTTGATTGATTTCTAGTGGATAATATGTGTCTCAAAACATCACAAACACAACAAGTACATAGTCACCATTCTCAGAGGAGAACCCTGTAAAAATATTCTGTGTTGTGCTACATTTACTATCTGTATTGCATGTAGTATAATTTTTCATGTAAATAGGGAAGATCCATTCATTATAACAAGTACCGAGGTTCAATTTAAAATGGGGTAAGAGAGAAGAAATGAAATATTGGTAAAATTTGTGTACCCTAATTCACCCCCCTCTCAGTGTACTTTCATGATTCAACGGACACTTCAATTGGTATAAGAGAATAGGTTACACCTTTGATTGGATCAATCTTATTATTACAGTTTTTTCTATCAGACTTATATGATGTGATTATTTTAATTCAATGAAGTTATATAGTTGTGTCATATGGTATGTTTATTTCCAATCTCTGTCAGTGCCAACATGGAGGTCTCTAAAAAACATGAAGAATAGGAAGAAGAAAGATGCAAGAAACTGATAATGAATTTGATGGAGAAAGATGGTTTATCAAAATATGAATATATTCATAATGGTAGTCAATCATTTTTATCAATTAAATCAGGTGATAAAGATCCTTTTGATTAGTATTTTTTAAAAATTAACAAGAATAATTTATTGAATCACTCAATAATATTTATATAGAAATCAAAAAATATCTAAAGAATGTTCCTATTAATTTTTTCACCTACATATTTTCTTTTATCAATGGACTATATGATAAAAAGTCATAGCTTGAAAAATATGATGAGGAAATGGAGGAAGCCTTGGAAAATAAGATTCAAGGATGTAAACTTATCTCACGAATTATTGATTCCAATGAATAAAATGTATCAATTTTCAATAAACATTCCTCAAACGTTAAAGAACAATTGAAAAGAAATATGTGAGAAAGATGTAACTGAGAAGGCCCATACTAAGATGATTCACACTCTTGAGGAATAATATAAATATAAAAAGAATATCAAGGACTCTCATTTGTAAAGTGAATACAAGGATGAGACATTCATTCTAGTTTAAGAATCAAAAGAAGAGTTTATATTTATATTCAATGAAATCCCCACTTTTATTGAAGACGAATTATAAAGGAATTATTGTTAGAATGATGTGAATGAGGTAGTTCATACACAATTGATCCGCGCAATTAAAAAATTACCCAAAACCACTATAAATATTAAATAATACAATCTAGATGAGAAGATAAATATAATTAAAGGGTTGAATAATTCTCAACTGATAGAAAATCAAATTCATGATGATCGAGTTCAGAATATGAAGAATCAATGGGTAGGAAAACTAAAAATTGATGAGGATGAAAAACATTTCCTCAACATTAACTTTCATTAAATGTAAGTGAATTTGAAAAATATGAAAGAATGTAAAGATATGTTGAAATCAATTTAAGGACATATGAACTCTCTAAATAATAAATATCATGATTTGGAGGTCATGTAGAGAAATCTAGAGATCATCCAAGCTAAATCTCCGTTTAATTATGAGATAAAAAATGTTTCTAGGTGTAATTCTGAAAGGTGTATTATTTTTGGAAAAACTCATTCATAGTGGAAAAAAGAGTTTGATATTATCTAAATATAAATTAGTTTAAAGATAATTGAATCATGTAACCGTTGATTCAGAATATTTTTTTTACTGATATGTTTTCTTCTATAAGTATGGGTTCCAAAAAGAATTCTAGAAAATCATGGGTGAATAAGACTCACAAAAAATCAATTAAATCATTAAATTTAGATATTAAGAAGATTATTAATTCTTGTTCCCTTCAAAGGTCTTATATGAATAATCATACTATCCAAAAACTACAAGATTCCAGAACTAACTGAATTATATCAAAGAAGAATAAATAATCATTTGTTTCATTGTGTTGGCGTTTTTTGAAATTTGGGCTTCATCACATTAAATCCTGTCATAATTTTTCAATTAATGATAACCGTAGAAGGCCCATATGAAGGCAGAGTAGATATGATTAGAAGAGAAATCATACATAATTTAATCATAATTCACATATGAAGAATAATTTATCTATCAAAATAGATTTGATTTCCTGGAATACTTCTATGATTATTTCAAGAGATGTGGTCACAATTATAATGAGTGTTGGTATATACTAACCCTGCACAATATATATTCCGATATGATTACAAGGGAAAATAATATGCAGAGGCAAAGAAAAAAAGAAAAAAAGGATTCTTTGGGGTGTGAGAAAGAGATGAGATCTAAGAAAATTGTGAAGCAACCTACACCCAAGAATAATGATGATATGAATGTCACGCCAAAGAAAAGGTGCCTATATTATGGAATAAGGGGTCTCATAATGGATATTCACAAAAATTTAATAAACACAAATTCTATTGGAATCAAAATGATGTAGAAATCAAAACCAATATCATAAAAAATGTAGATTTGATGATTGAAAATCAAGATGAAAAATTTGAATTTCATGAGAATTCGTTCAAATAGAAAGAACCTGTGATTGCTGAAGATTTTTGTGGATGGTTCAGAATTTTAGGGAATATTGCAGAAAAATATTTGAGGTGGTTACATTAACAAATAGAACAAGTGAAGAACAAAATAAAAAAACCAGTGACTTCTACTATTAAAAATGATACTATAAAGAAGGATTCAACACAAAAGAAGAAGTCTAAGCATGTAACAAATGAATGTTTAGTCATATGGCTAGATCAATTTGAATTGGCTATGATGTTGTAGGAGAAACCGACGAATGAAAGTGCATTACATGCTAATGTGAAGAAGCTTATTCCATCTAATAGGGAAGATGGAGAAATCAAGTAGTCCATACATACCTTAAATTATAAACAATGGAAAGTCATCTAAGGAGAAAGCATTATGAGTTTTCATGAATATAGTGTATAATTGAAAATAATTTCTAGGTTGAGAGATAAATCTCATATGAGTATCTCTAATGAAAAATAACTAAAGAACCAATTTATTCCCATGAATATTTTGCATTTTTTATATTATACAACGAATTAAAGGTGAGTAATATATTAAGGGGTATTCCTCAAAATATGAGTGCATTGAAAATATTATACAGAATTCATAATGATAACCATAATTGAGATATTTTTTTAAATTTCTCATAAAATTATTCCTGAATAGCATTCATGAAAAAAGTCAGTGCTGATGAAGAGATGGATGAAGTTCATCCTCACCATCAGCACACTGATTTAAATTTAAGTTGGGAATGGTTCTCTCCACCATAGGTTTTAGAATGTAGTTTCATAGAATTTGATAGTTTGAGGTGATCATTTAGCATCTTCCCTTTTCACCAGTTTTAGTCATGGATTCTGTGTCATTGGAACAAGTATATGATATGTTATCTGAACATCTGGTTTCATGAAACAGTTGACTCAATGAATAAATAAAGAAAAAAATCATAAAGGGGAAGTGTTCATCACATTGATAGGTGGAACAACCGACTCAATAGTTGCATTCACGAAATATTATACTCAATGCACATATAAAGAGAGAGCCCATGAAGGGGAAGTGTTCATCGCATTGTCATGTGGAATATTGGTATTAGTAGCCACTTTAATGAAACAACATACTCAATGAAAATATAACGATATAACCCATAATGGGAATGTGTTAACCACATTAACATAAGGTGGATTTATTTATATGTTTTTTTAGGTTGTGCAAAGAAGTATGAATTTGTGCCCACTTTTCATCCATGAAGAAGTTTCTAGTTCATTCATTAAGAATTATAAGGTATATAATGGGATTCACACACACCTCTGCACAAAAAATTGCTCGCATTAACAACCAAAACCCGTTAAGGTTTTCATACATGAAGGTAGAACTACAATGAGATTTAAGGTGAATTCCACACACTTAAGTTCTTTATTTTATTAGGTAGTGTTCATTTTTTGGACACACATTGAATAGTGTATGTGTGAATATGAATTCCCATGAACCTTTGATGACTTAATATTTGATGATATTGGATAAAAAATCATTTAGTATGTGCATTCAAGGTGTGTGTACAAAGAAACATAAAAGTGGACACTGTGTAGTATTCAATGTGTGTGTGAAGATGGTGAGTAAGATCATGCATATGTGGATATATAATAACATGAATAATCTTGTAGATGGTATGATTTATTTTTAAAAATAAGTGTGTGTTGAAGTATGCATGGACGTGAAATAATGAATGTATGTAAGTGTGATGATGATTAAGGTGAGAATAATATTTACGTGTATGTCCTAGAATTGCATTCCTTCACAAAGAAGTTCAACAGAATATATATTTTTGTGCATTTTTTATTTCACAATGAATACATAGAAATAGTGGGGATAGTTACATACCTTAAATATATGCATGTGATGATGAGAATTGCATACATGCAGAACACACTATGTTGTTGTGTGTAATAATTGAGTTGAGATGAATCAATATTTTTTAGTGAAGAAAAGAATAAGAATATTTATATTTCACTGATTTATCTTTAGTTGTTCATTCTGATATTATAGTTTATTGATGTGAAAGTG
Source organism: Viscum album (assembly GCA_963277665.1). Lineage (NCBI taxonomy): Eukaryota > Viridiplantae > Streptophyta > Magnoliopsida > Santalales > Viscaceae > Viscum > Viscum album. The sequence continues at coordinate 1,583,719,646 of OY728151.1, read as the reverse complement.
ATAACATCCACTAATTTGTGAGATCATATTTAAAGGAATTGAATGTAGTGTTGTTGATTATAATCACCAGAATTCATTGATTTGTAGTTGAAGAGAGAAAGTGAAGAATAGGTTTATTTTAGTGCCTTTAAGTGGAGGATCAATTTTGTATTGTCGTGACAGATTGATTTTCCTGTGATATTTTTCATTGTATTCAATTTTTTAATTATATAACAATGGTCAGATTCCAGTATAATGAACATCAGTGGGATTCCAATATAATTTGGGAAAAGGTTCAGACCTACCCACCTTGGTTTTTTGGTGATAGATAACCAACCTAGTTGTAATTTTTGATTGATTTCTTGTGGAGAATATGTGTCCCGAATCATCCTGAACACAGCAAGGAAACAATAACCTATCTTACCGGAGAAACTTGTAAAAATATTTTTTGTTGTGCTACATTTAATTTCTGTCTTGAATGTAGTATAATTGTTCTTTTATACATGGACGCTCCATTCATTATAAAAAGTGAATGGGTTCAAATTAAAAAGGGGTAAGAGAAATGAAATGAAATATTGGTAAAATTTGTGTATACTAATTCACTGACACCCCTCTCAAAACACTTTAATGATCCAATAGACACTTCAATTGGTATGAGAGCATAGGTTACACCATTGATTGGATCTATCATATTGTTCCAATTGTTTATATCAGACTTATATGAAGTGATTTTCTGAATTCAAACATGTAATATAGTTCTTTCAGATGGGTTGTTCATTTCCTATATCTTTCAGTTGCAACATGGAGGTCTATAAAAAAACATGAAGAAAAAAGAAGAAGAAAAAGGAAAGAAACTGAGAAATAATTTGTAGAAGAAAGGGGGTTTATCAAAATATGAATATAGTCATAATGGTAGTATATCATTAGTATCTATTAAATCAGGTGATAAAGAATCTTTTGATGAGTATATTTCAACCAGTAATATGAATAACTTATTCAATCACTTAGTGATTTTTGTTCAGAAAATAAAAAATATCTAAAGAATGTTTTGATCAAAGTTATTACCTACATATTTTCTTTTATCAACGGACTATATGATGAAAATTCAAATCTTGAAAAAGATGCTGAAAAAATGGATCTATCCTTAGAAAAGAAGATTCAAGGATGTAAAATTCTCTCACAAATTATTGATTCCATAGAAGAAAATGTATCAATTTAAAATAAAAATTTCTAATATGTTGAAGAAAAATTGAATAAAAATATGCGAGAAAGAAGTAACTGGGAAGGTTCTTACTGAGATGATTAACACTCTTGGGGAATCATATAAAGATACCATGAATATAAAAGACTCTCATTTGTAAATTGAAGACAACGATGAGAAATTCATCCTAGTGGATGAATAAAAAGAAGTGTATATATTAAAATGAAATGAAAACCTCACTTTTATTGATGATGAATTATAAAGGATTGATTGTGAGAAGTATGTGACTGAGGTAGTTCATACAGAAGTTATCCATGCATTAGAAAAATTACACAGAACCTCCATAAATGTTAAATAATACCATATAGAGGATAAGATAAATATAATTAAAGAGTAGAATAATTATCAACTTATTGAAAGTCAAATTCATGATGATCGAGATCAGAATATAAAGAGTTAATGGGAAGGAAAATTGAAAATTATTGAGGATGATAAAAATTTCCTCAACATGAACTGTCTTGAAATGGATGTGAATTTGAAAAATATGAAAGAATGGTAAGATATTATTAAATAACTTTAAGACCATTATAACTCTCTAAATCTGAAATATCATGAGATGGAGGTCATGTTGAGAAATCTAGTGATCATTCAAGCTGAATCTTCATAAAATGCGGAGATCAGAAAATCTTCCTTGAGTAATTCTGAAAGGATTATTATTTTGGAAAAATCCCATTCAAGTGGAAAAAATAGCATTATAATATATAAATATAAATAATTTGTAATATCATTAAATCAGGTAACCCTTTATCCAGAATATATTATTTGTAATAATATTTATTCATCTATAAGTATGGGTTCTAAAAAAATTCTGGACAATCATGGGTAAAGAAGACTAATGAAATATCTACAATACTATCAAATGTGGATATGAATATGATTATTAATTCTTGTTCCCATAAAAAGAGCTCAAATGTAGAATCATAGTATCAAAAAGCAACAAGATTCAAAAACTAACTGAATTGTATCAAAGAATAATAAATCAAGATTTTTTGGATAGTGTTGATTTTTTTTTGAAATTTGGGCTTCAGTACATTGAATCTTATCATAATTCATTAATTCATGATAACTATATAAGTCTAGTATTATGGTGGAGTAGATCTGATAAGAATATAAATCCTACAGAATTTAATAATAATTCACATATAAAGAATAATTTATCTATCAAGAATAGATTTGAGTTCCTGGAATACTTCTATTATTATTGCAACAGATGCGGTAACAATTATAATGAGTGTTGGTATGTAATAACCCTACACTATGGATATTCTGATATGATGACAAGGCCAAAACATATGCGGAGGAAAATAATAAAAGTATAATATGCTTCTTTCGGGTGTTATATGGAGAAGATAGCTATGAAAACATTGAATCGACCTACACCCATGAATAATGATGATATGAATGGAATTCCAAAGAAAAGGTGCATATACTATGAAAGAAGTAGTCAAATAATAGACCTTCACAAACATGTTATAAACACAAATTCTATTGGAAAAGAGCTGATGCAGAAAATGAAATCATGATTAGAAATAAGTAAAAACGTAGATTTGATGATTGAATGTCATGATTAAAATTTTGAATTTCATGAGAGGTTATTTAAAAAAGAAGAACCTGTGATTGCAGAGGATTTGTGTGGAAGGTGCAGAATTTCAAGGAATATTGTAGAAAAATACTTGAGGTGGTTTCCTAAACAAAAAGAATAGGTGAAGAAAAAAGGAAAATCACCAATTACTTCTACTGTTAATAATTATACTATAAATAAGGATTCAACACAGAATAAGAAGTCTGAGTATATACCAAAATAATTTTTAGTCATGTTGTTAGAGAAATTGGAATTGATTAAGAAGTCAGAGTAGAAACAGAAGAATGAAAGTGCACTACTTTCTAATGTGAAGACGCTTATTCCATCAAATATGGATGCTAGAGAAATCAAGACGCCCATAATTCCCTTAAATGATAATCTTTCGAAAGTCAATAATGGAGAAAACATGATAAGTTTTCATTAATCTAGTGTATAATTGAGATCAATTTCTAGGCTGAGAGATAAATCTCATCCCAGTTACTCTAATTGAAAATAGTTTGAGAACAACTTTATTCCCATGAATATTTTGTGTTTGTTTATTTTATACAATTAATTGAAGGTGAGGAATATATTAAGGTGGATTCATTAAGATATGAGTTACTTGAAAATATTATTCAACATTCATAAGGATATCCATAATGGAGTTCTTTATTTCAATTTCTCATAAAATTATTCTGGAAGATCATTCATGAAGAATGCCAGTGATGTTGAAGCAGATGGAAGAAGCTCATCCCTTTAGAGGAAGAATGGTTTAAAAAATACAAGAGTTGATCAAAACTTGTATCACATGAATATATGAAATTTTGGTAAGGGATTTATTTGATATTTTCAAATCCTAGAAATTGAATATTGTCCTTAGAAAAGCATTTTTCTTATTTTTTATGAATGACAATTCTCAATCAGAAGCGGAGACACATATAATTTGATAATAAAGGGGAAGTGCATTAATGTCATTGAATCGTAGTGTGAATTTTTTTATCTAAAATATTTTGTTTTTTAATAGTACAAATTTAAAAAAGGGGCCTATAGAAAAGGGCCATACAGACACTACATAGGATGGCAGTTGACCCCTTGCCAACCATTATGGGTGGGACGAGGAAGAGAGTGGCTAGTGTTCTCACAAGTAGCATATATATTGTTAGAGGAACAATGAAAGGAATATTAGTTAAGTTGTATGAAGAATGATTGTGTATGGTTGACATTGAATCTAAGTTTGAATTTGGATTGATATAAAATATTTGTTTTTTCATGGATTAATTGTATGAAAAGGGCCTAAAGGGAACTCATGTAGAGACAGAGGAACAGAGTTTTATGTGTTCTCATGGGGGATTGTCGAAACTACATAGGTTGGTAGTCGACCTCTAGTCAACCATTATGGGCGGGTTGTGGAAGAGAGTGAATAGTGTGATCATAGAGAGCGCATGCAGAGGCAGTGGAACAATGAAAAATTTCAGATATGTTGTTTGATGAGTGATTGTGTATGGTTATAATTGAATCTTTTTGTGAATTTTGATTTATTAGTTATGTTGTATAAAGGATGGTTAAATGCTTCGGTCATCTGACACCAAGAAGAAACGAGTTATTATGGTGCCCATGGTGTGCAAAGGAAGAAGGCTTCAACGGTAGAGCACGAAACAAGAATTTCTAGGAGTAGATATATGTTTTCGGTTACTAAGACTTCATCTAGAAGGATGTACCTTGTGTTATAATGGAGCCACATAATAGGAATTAATTTGGATGTGGGAGATGATTTGTTTTGTTCACTATAGGTATGGAAAAGCCACAATTGTGTTATCTATGAGATTATGATCTGGGCTATGCGATCGTCTCAACCATCATTAATGTTTCTCCCAATCGTCTAATCATTCGATCAATTTCTGAAGATCTGTCTGATATTATATGAATGTCGTCTTCTCCCCCGAGCGAACCCCAAACCACCTCCTCACCGAGATCTCCATGCCATGACGTCCGTTTTATGCAGCCAAGCTTTTGAGCTTTATTTGATCATTATGACCATTACATTATGATGAAAATCTCAATCAGCTCAGTTTTCGTGACAAAATGAACACCAAACACAAGAAATGGAGCATATAACATAGTCTTGAAATAGAGGTTGTGGGTACATGTTTGTTCAGTGGTGATTTTACTATAAATACTCAAGGACATGCACAATTGGGGGATGCGTTTTATTGGAATTCAGAGAGTATATTGAGAGAGAATCAATGTGGTTGAAATGGTTAAGCTATTTTAACGCATATTACATCAAGGAGTGGAAATAATCAAATATTACATTAAACATTAGATGGAAACAAAGATTACATGACACAGTAGGAGGAAACAAATATTACCTTATTGGGTAGGAGGAAACGAGGATTACATTACACGATATGAGGACACAAAGATTACATTAAGGGGTAGGAGGAAACAATGATTACATTAAAGGGATGGAGGAAACAAACGGAATGGGTCACAATATAATAACTAAATGTCTAATCAGCAAGATGAGGCACGTCAACCTCTTGCACATTGTGAACCTTCTGTCTAATATGTGTGAACATGTGGAGAAGCTGGTGCCAAATATATATCAGTGCTGGAATCAGTATTTGAGCAATCACAGTAAAAATACATGCATATTTATATTTGTAAAATAAAAGGTTCAAAACAGCAATACAAACATTCATATTTATATTTTACTCACCAAGAGTCTCAGCCGCACTATACGCCATCACAACCTTGGGAACTCAGTCACCCCCTCCTATAATGGTGCTCCCATTTATACAGGAATTTGGAATAGTTATCTATGCCAGGATGAGGAATCTATTTTCATAAAATATAATACATTGAGTTGATTCCTTAGTTTCTTCCCCATTCACCATTTTCATCCTTGATTATGTCTCATTCACTCCTTTCACACATGCCCAATACAATAGGTTAAATCACGTCCGGTTTCATGAAACTCGTTTCCACAAAGATATTGGATAGCATGTTCACATCATATACCCATTTTGGTATAAATCATACAGGGTGATTCATACACACATGTGTGCCAAGACTTGCACATATTCAATGTGTGCCAAGACATAAGATCTACTTGACACTTCAATGAGGAAAATGGTGAGTAGCTAAGAGAATCCGGTTTATACTACATGATTTAGTAAAAATAACACTAGAGACAACAATTATGACCACATGTATTGGACATGTAGAAAATGAGAACTCTACATTGTTGGTTTCTTGAAATGCAGTACAAGTTATCCTATTATTTGTAGTCTGGTGTGTATCCTGATGTTTCACTTAACGCCAAACTAGATTAGAGATAGTTTAATCTTTTTCAAACTGTTCATGAGCAGTCTATAAAATTTTCAAGGTTTCTAAAACAGCCTCACCTCCCTTCAACTGTATCACAACAACCCCCAACACTAATAAATCTATGTTAGTCTTTGAGTAATCCTCATCATACTAATCTAGAAAGTATTATTGTAGCTCGTTGTTATTTTTATCATATATAATCTATGAAACATTCAATATTACTTCAGTACCTTTCAAAGCATAGCTTCCTCCTCCATCGATCGCGTTTGTTGCACGTTTTATGATTTAAACCGCCACTAATCACACATTTTTATATCTTCCACTATTGAGACCATCCGAAGGTCTACTACTTCATATTCCCCCCCAGAAATCATCACCAAAATATTTTTTAGCTCAAGGATTGGAAAGGCCTCTATGATTTACATTTTCCCCTTTGAGATGGACAATGACTGAAACCCACAATGGTCGAGGTCTTGTTGTTTGGCCGGTGAATGGAGGAAAACATGTGGTTTGGGGGGAAAGTGAAGATTCTGACATACCTGGATCCTTTCCAAAGGAGGAAAACCACCCCAAATGGCCAGGATGGGAAACCAAATGAAGCCTCCAAATCTATATTTTATTATGATACCATCCATGTCCTTACATTCCAATATTTTTTTATACATGAAAACCATATCGGGAATTTTTTTATTGCAGCAATGTTGAAGCATCCAAACTAATAATTGGTATTCAATCCCAAGATGGATCCATATCAAACAATGAGATTTCAAGTAGGGATCCATCTTATGTTAATCTCCATATTTTTGGGAATTCCTAAAAAAATAATGAATCCTCTACATGTCTTTCAGACCCACTGTTTTCTAACATATTTAAATTGCTTCCATTGTCCCCCATTTCTTTACACTTCGACATATTATGTTTTTTAGTCCCTTCAATGAGGGGGAAATATGATACTCATTTTAATTCAAGAGGGGACAGGTATCCCCCAGAGGAATGGGTAGGGGTTTTTTTGGGGTCATGAGTAGATTTTTTATAGATTTGCGGGGGGATAATTTATATCGACATTCTTAGATACCTTATGAATAAAGGGGTCGACATCACCCCTTGCAGGTAGGTATCACCTATATGATTGGAAACGAGAAGTGATACAACACTTTTCTTGAATATATGTTCTATAGACTAATGATATCATATGATGGATGAAAATAATTCATTCTATCAGTGGTGGATACTCATAGTAATTTGAGGCACCTTCATATGTTGTATTCCCTTTGTAATATCCAGTTTAGGATATTTTGAGAATGAGACTCGACGGTAGGAAATCCATATTTATATGTGTCATTGGATATTCTTATCTACAAACGTGTGTATTAATCCTTTGAATATAAGATTATTATTAATGAATATTATAATTCATGTACTTTTATGTATTAATGAAAACTGTGATGACATATGTGCTTTATGAGGTACCATATGTTGGGTGTGTCACAAGTTGTATTACGTTATGGAATAATGAGAGAAAGGATGAATCTCTTGTGTTATTTAGAAGAATTTGATATCTCATGCCCTTTGATGGAAATGATATACCCTAAATGAATCTATTACCATAGTATTCTATAAATATTTATCATCTTTTTAGTAAATATAATATCTGTTTATTTATTGGAGACTAATGAAAAGATATTTATTTAATAAATAAATTGTCATTATTCAATGTCCGATAAATATTATAGAGGAATGACAGACCATGTATTTAGATCCAAATAGAAATAATAATATTGAATATTATTTGATTAAATAATATTTAAGTTAATTCTCAATGGTAATCGCATGTTGATAAATAATAATAATAATATTTTTTTGACACGGTCTTCTACAAGGGATTAGATAAATAATAAGGGGGACTAGTGCAATTATTTATTTCTAATCATAGAAATATATAAACCCAATTATATTATTTTCCTAAGAAACAATTCATTTTTTTGTGCACAAAGAATTTTGAGAATTCTCTAAATCCCTATAGAGCTCTTTTCTTCGAGAACGCTCTTAAGAACAGAGCTCGATCTTCCCCCACCGAATCCTCTCAAGTCAAGAGAGATCAAGGAGAATGCTTTGGAAGCAGTTCTCGTGGTGATCATAGGTGGATGATGCAAGAAATAGGATATGTCATTCTAGCACACAATGATTCCTTTGACGATGTCTTGATATTCATGAAACATGTGTGGATCAATGTTAGAGGGAATATATACATGATTCCTACAATGAAATGGTGGTGAAACACATATTTATTTCTAGATCCATCAATGATGAAATAATTCTATCAAAGGTAATAATTTAATTAATAAAAATAATTATAAATTATATGTCAGAATCCTCCCTTCTAGTTCTGGTGGGATTTCATCTTTCTGTCTTTATTGATTGAATTCGATTGAACACGACATTTATCATCATGTAGATCTTGAATTGATACTCAATCATGACAAAAAGAAATGTTGGGTAGGACCCATCTTATGATTCCACTATGACTGTAACCTAAAAGAGGTATCAGAGTGGTAAAATTATGATTTATAACTATTTAAATATATTTGATTGGTTTATTAATTTTTTTTAATCTTCAAGTCATGTTTAATCGTATTATTAATCCAAACTGTATGATCTATTTCTTCCTCCTTTGTTTCTCATCGACCTAATCAATACGATTAATTTTAGGAATGAAATAAAATTGAATAACTCAACCCAAGGTGCAAAGGATTCTTTGTAGATAACACAGTTTTAAACCTCGTGTAGTTTTGTACAATGCATCAGAAATTAATTCTAAATTAATTCACATTGTTTTCTTTAATGAAACACAGTGAAATTATAACTTATACCACATGTTTATCAGGCTATCCTGCCGCATGGCCATCTGTAGTACACGCCATGTAGCTGATGTGAATATTGTTTAGTCCTCTTATGTCACAAATGGGTCATGTATTTACTACATGTCTTACCTAACTGGTGACCTTGTAATTATAAGATCACATGCCATGTAACCCATTGGACACACCGTGTACACCAGTTTCCAGGGAATTATTTACATGCAAAGTCTGTAGGCATGTTCCTATGATATACGGTGAGACATGTACATGAAATGTAGCTCAAATACACATTCCATGTAATTATACCAAATTATGCATATTTAAAATTTATTTATTATACCATTGAATCCTTATTGACATAGTCTTAGGTGTGGTCAGTAATTTGACAGGACATGGCATGTGATGAGTTTTTAATATATATATATATATATATACGTACATGTTTAATTAATATCTATGTAATGTTCAAATATTCATATCATGTATGAGTCACATTATAGTTGTTACTTCGACTGCATTGGAGCATAACACATGACTGAAAACTAATGTAATTCATGTAATCATTAAGGTGATGTAAATTTCATGAAGGTACGTGATAATTCATGTATGCCGCATGTAACAAGAGTAAGTAGTGTAACGGAATAATAAATGTTTTGTAGAATTAGATCGATATTCACTACATTTCCTCCAAGGTACATTTATGAACATAGTTAATTTGAAATGAATTTATTTAATTTGTTAAAAATTATTATGGATGATAATCTCCAGAAAATTCAGATGATAATTAAGATAAAATAATTGATTAATTAAAGAAGGTAATTTATTGATTCAAGTGTGATTTATATTGAATAAAAATGGTTAATACCTGATCTCTAGTTTTATGAAATGCACAATTCATTGCATGCATGTGGATCATCATGAGCATAAACTAGACCATTGCATGTGATTGGTTTCTTTTAATTTACTATCAACTTAAATTGTTAGTCTGCGTGCCTACTCACCTCATATTATGTAAGGGTCTGTGTGACCATAGATTATTTATATAAAACACTTTTTCCCTTCAAATTCATGTGAGTAAAAGAAAATTTGAATGATGAATATCCCATGCTAGTGGATTCGGTTCATGTTTGGATCCCTGGAAAAACCAATCCAAGAGAGATACATGGGTGGACATGAGGAATGTTGTGACATGAACTACAATTGGTTCAATATTTTCGCCCATGTCATCAATTAGTTTATCAACATCTAGATAAATTATTCATCAGTAAATGTCATGATCATATGGATTTATTATTTTATTTCAGTCATGTTTTTTGGTCATTTCATTATGGATGTTTTGTCGTGATTACATAATTAATGAATTAACTAGCATGCAAGATAGAACTAAACTAAACAAGATTATGAATAAATGTTATCTATGACATGGTTTAATATTTAAGGAAACCATTTCAATATTAACAAGAACTTTATAAAGATAATAGTTGTAAATTTATTCATAATATGACAAAAACCCTCAAGAATATATATTATGTTAGTATAGCCTTCTACTACCTCAGTTAAAATTGAACCATAGTTCAAAGTGCTTGATCATCCAACGTTGGGGTGTTTTGAATTATTGAAAAATTATAACTAGATTTTTTGGGTTGAATTAACTTAGTTCACATCAAGGGTTTACTGCCAATGCATGGCATGTCGTAAATGGGTGCCGAGGGTTGAGGAAATCAAATTAAGGATTTCAGGATTGGGGTGTCTGCTCAGAAGATCACGAAACAATGAGTTAATGATTTTGGAATATGGAATGACTACCCAAAACCATTCATGATTCTTGAACAACCAACATTGGTGTAATTTGAAGGGAAATATACATCCTTACTAGTTGAATATTCAAGAAAGATGATATTATAAAGCCAATTGTGAGGCCTATTGGGTTTTGATAAAATTGTGGGATATTAATAAATATAATATTTATTTAGTTATCTAATTTTTATTAGATAAAGTACTAAAATTATATATATATATATATAATTTTAAACAAAATTAAAATGAAATTAAACATATCATTTCTATCTATACTTGATAAGGGTAACCTTCTCACTGACACAAATTTCCAAAAGTGGAAAAGGCACCTATGAGTTATCCTTCACTTTGAATTGAAATTATATGTGTTGGAAGAACCTTTTCTTATGGCTCCAGGAAATGAGGATAGTTATGAAGAGTTTAAAATTTATAAAAATAATTTGAATGATTCTATAGATGTTCATTTTTTCATTCTATCATCCTTGTGCAATAAGCTTTTAATGAAATATGAGGACATGGATGCATATAGCTGATGTCGCACCTTCGTTATCTCTATCAAGAGAAAGAGAGACAAAAGAGGTATGTGATATATAATTCTTTTTTTATGAATATGTATGTAGATTCTTCACCAGCTGGTCCACATGTAATCATGAATATTTCGATTCATGGACCCAATCATTGATTATTATTTTCCTACTTATCACTTGATCAATGTCGATTGATGGGACATGCAACCGAAAACATCGAATCCCATCACATCATAGATACTTCATTGATTCCATATTCACTATCACTGATGTGACACACAGTCTACCATAAATGTGGCAGTTAATTTCCCCTTGATCCTAGTGGAGTATATCTTGAGAAGATCCCTCTTTATTCACAACCAGTTTGTACCACTTTTAAAGACTTCACAACTTACTTTTTGACAATACAAATATGATATAAAATATTATATATTAAATTTCCAAATTAACATGTTTCATAAATGTTATTAATCAAAAAACTGTCTCATCTAAATTGATTTAAAAGAGGTGTCACTCCATGATAAACACATGCAGCCTAATCTGCGTGATTAGATAAAAAAATCTAAAATTAATAAACTATGTTATCTCAAATTTTGAAAATCCCATGGTCTGCATCCTATCAATATCTTTATTTATTCCTTAAATGGAGATACCATCCCATAAACCCAGTTGGAACAAGAACCAATTTTAATCGTACCAACCATCATCCTCTATAAAAAAATGACAATGCCCATTTGTAACTCTGACAGAATCATGACTTCTGCATGATTATGATTGTTAAGCAATATGGAACACCGATAAAAAATTGTTCTCTCTCCTCAAAATCCCCAGCAGATAGTGCATCACCTCAATCTTCAATTTGAATTCGTTCTTCACCAATCACACATTATGATGAATAAAACTAAGTGTAATAACTGAAACACCTCTCTCAACCTACTTTGTTTTCCTAACCCAATTCTACTTCATGCGCCATCGATCCTCTATAAAAAATCCAACATTATCACTACAAATTTCAAGCCCGAAAAAGTCACCATTGATATAACTTGATGGGGGAGATTCTTGATCTCAGGAAAAAAACCATTTGTGAAAAAATTTGTAGGGAACTTAGTGAAATAAGGAAGTTATATAAAGAAGAATAAATAAATCATCATGAATTATTTTTAATATTGAAAGACCATCTATTGGGGAGGATTAAAAACCCAAATAGTAATTCCAACATATGCACTATAAATTAATGTGTAAAAATGAAAACCCAATAATTCCCAAAAATGAATTAAAAATGAGAGAATATAAAAACATTTGGGAAAACCACACCCTAATACGCCTCCACCATCTGCCTAAAAATCAGCTCACCAATTCAATTCTTGAATGATTAACTTGGGGAAAACATCACCATTCTATTGAGGAAATTCCACTACATTGAGGATCAAATCCTAATATGAATTGGCCTCCCACAGTCTTATAATACATGGAGGATTTATCCCTCTCTACATCTCTCATGATCTCTTCATCATGACCTAACACTAATCTTAAACTTCGATACACCACTTGATCAATGCATTGTATAATACACTCAATACATGTGAAATGACTAGTTTGGGATATGTCTAACACTGATAGTGGGGGGGGGGGAATCGGTATTGGATAACTTTTAATCAAGTTCCACATTTCATCCCTTTACCTCTTCTAACTATTATGATCTCAATTATTTTATTATCTATTACCTGTAACATGAAATAATATAAAAGTAGTAAAGAAAAATCACACAATATTTTTACATGGTTAACTACTCAGTATGAGTATCTAATCCTTAGCATGGTTTGGAAATAATCCTCACCACACAACCACTAGAAACAAACCATTTAAGTGTGGATACAAGAAGTAGGAAATACCCTTTCACTTGGAATAAACAATAGTCATTTGGCAGTACATGTTTTACAACACTTAACTAGATCTCTATACTACCTATGAAGAAAACCTCATTTTTGTTGATAATGGTTTGTAACACTAATATAATCTTCCACATGATGAGACGTGTTGGATCTCAAAGTTATTCTTTGTTCTCCCACAGCTTTCTTCTTCACATTTTTGCTTACATAGTAGCATGCAAGTAACGCTTCTTACCTCTTCCAAACAAAAAACTGAAAGTTTTCCAATATTCTTCTTCTACGAGTCAAAATAATAAAATGTGTTGTGATACAATGAAACATAAATTCTCTATAGCCCAAATTATAAAATTATGATATTAATTTGGTAACTAAATCTTTTTCTCTTGTTTTGAATTTCTTCTTCAGTGCAAAACTAAACTCACTGAGCCATCTTCTTATTATTCTTCCTGGAATCAAAAAAATTCCTTATGATTATTAAATTATTGAAGGTCAAATCATTTTACCATCATCATAATTAAATTATTCTAATTTGATAAAAAAATATCAACAGTGAATGTAGTATCATTTATCTTTAATTTTTCTTTGTGTAGAATATTTTTTTTCAACTAAATTTCATTGTACCTTCAATGATGTTTCATGTAATAATAACCTTTCAGAAACTCATATTATTGTCCTCTTGAATTATTAACTCAATACATTCATGGTTCATGTTTGTGTACCATATACATTTTTATCATTAACATTTTATGTATTTTTTGGAGTAAACATTTTATCAATGAATTTTTTTATTCTTCAAATAATTTGAAAAACTTTAGACAGTGCACTTACTACTCACTGTTTATGTAAATACACATGAATCTTGTTTCTCCTCCCTTCTATCTATCTCACATCACACAACAATAATGTTTGGTTTTCATAAACCATTATAATCAATAGTATGTAAATTAATACACTTGGTTTCATATTAAAACTCAAACAATATGATTTCCTCTTCTTACTATTTCAAGTACGCACTTAGGAGCACATCTGGTTCTCTTAGCACAAATGAACTATGTAAGTTTGTTCTTATCTGTCTATTGTGAATAAACTAGATACACAATATAGTCATATTTGGTTTATATGTGGAACAACATCACGATATTCCATGAGAGTAAACAACTCATGCATTGTGGCTGGATCAGTACGCTTCATCGAACTGGTTCTACTTTGTGAAGCATGACAAGGGTGTTTACACACTAGTTCTGTGTCAGCAGTATTTCTTATTTATGAAAGTAGAAATATTTGTGGAACTGAACTCCTTTTTAAAGAATGATGGGTGTGTAAAAAGCTTTCACATTCTCTCATATTCTTCTCAACTATATATACATCAAGCATTGCAGACAGAGGACCATATTTATCCTCTCCCCCGATAGTGCTTCGTAACTGTTTTTAGGGGCCCTCTGATCCCACTTATTTGTGGGATATTTGACAACATAATGCAAGAATTCGAGAGTACACATGGTTGACACAAGGATCTCTATTCTGCATACGCATGTAGGTCTTGGTGGCCTCCTTTGGGCTTGGTCAAACCAGTGTACTGCATAATCTATTAGTTGAGGCTGGCTAGTCAGCTTAGTCCATTATTTTTAAATAATCCCCCAAAAAATAATTAGTATAAAATCCAAGTATATAATGGAATTCAATATTCAATTCTTGTCCACCTCCACATTTTGAACTCTAGTATACAATTGTTTAATACCTTCATAATTTCTCTTCAAATATAAATCCATCTAACATTTTCTTCACATATAACACTTCAATAACTAATTAAATGTAATGGTTATCCATCATAGAATCTATAATATCAATGTTCGTCAAGTTATAAATTACATGGTTCTCATGATACATTAAAATAATGGATGACATTTAATTCATTTTCATCTATACTTTTTGGAATATAAATTCCAAACAATGTCAAATCATCATTCATATTCTATGCAAACACTGTGTCACTTATTACACATTTGATTCGATCATCATATCAGTTCATCATTCATCTGAGTTAAGAACATAGAGAATTTATCAAGAATGACTTCCAATGCTATTAATCCATAACAATTCTTCAATCCCTTCTAAATTAATCTCAAATATAAATCCATCTGACCATTTATTCATCTTTAACCATTCATGCACTAATTATATGGCCTGGTTATCCTTCACGAAAACTTCAATCTCACTGTTCCCTAAGTTAATACATTCATGGTACTCATTAAAAATTAAAATAATATATGAACATAAATTCCTCTTCATCTATATATTTTGGAATATAAATTACAAATAACATCATATTAACCATGTTATTTTTTTTGTAATAATTGTGTCACTTATGACACATGTATTTTGAATGTAGTATCAGCTCATCTATCATTAGAGTTAACAACATGAATAATTTTTCAAACATGGAATACAATGATATGAATCTATTACAATTATCCCAGAATCATGATGATGAAATCCATAAAAATATATTGGAATCTATATGAAGGAATCTAAAACAATTCTCCATGAATCACCAGGAAACTCAATGTCTTTAAAACATTCACATGTTTCTTTTAATTTCAATACATGAGGACCTTATTCAAGTTACATTAAATTTGTAACTTATTCATCATATTGACATCAATGTATGCTTCCTATTTCATTGGTCATCCTTTTATGCTAATGAAAACCATCTAAAAACAAATACAATCCCTAAAATAGTGTGATATTAAAACTCCCCCTTTGTATTGTTGGAAATACCTTCAATGATATTTCCAAATGAATGTGTTAAAATGTTGAACTATTATCTTCTCTCTCCCCATTACATTTTTAATTTTATTTTCAAATTATCCCCCCATTATTAAAAATAAATACAATGTTCTGGGGAAAAGGGTACCAGTCCATACTTAAGCAACGTGTGATCAGTCATTTCACTCTAATTCTACTTGAGTTGTACTCGGTGTAGAAAACAAGTGGATTTTACATAGATAAAAAATATGTCCATTAACAACTAATCATGATTACTTAATAAATTATAAATCATATATTTTCCTTCTAGGACTATTCAATTTCATTGTAGGATGAAATTATTGAATGTGAGATAATACTTTTTAAGAATAATAAACCTGAAACTCCTCCACTCACATCAAAAAATAGATAAAAAATATTAAAGTTTAATAGATAGTATACAAGTCAATGGCGTACATCCACATTTCATAAGCAATTGATTAATTTAATCTCTAACTCTTTGTAATGTTTGTTGATAACCTTGGATGATAGATTAATAGAGACATATCGTTTACAATGATATGGTCATCATGAAATTTCTATAATAATAATATTTGATACTAATTGAAATGCTAATTCTATAAGCTTATTCATTTGTATCCCCCACAATGGAAACATTTGTAATTATCTTCATAATGGTTGATCTCATCATGAATTTATTTAATGAAATTATAGTATGGAGAATACTAGAGAATGGTTCTTGAACATGCAATAATACATATTGTACATCATTCACAACTTCACCACGGATGATCTTCTATAACTTTTGATCTTCAAAATAGTAAGAAATAATATCAAACCAAGAGGGAATATTCTTTTTCTTAGATATCCAAAATATTACATAACATTATTCATCATTATCAAGGATTATCCACTATAATAATAGTATTTAAATATCAATTGAGTAATCATTCAAGGATGGTAACTTCTTCAGATTGGATATCAAGAATTGGCCACACATACTAATTCTCAGGTTCTCCCCCTATGAAAATGATTCACCTTCAAATAACTTAATTATAATCACAAATACAATACTACAAGATTGCGAGAATATGGTGGATCATCCTTACTTCATTAATATGAATAGTAATATTGAGATGATCTTCTAAACCAAATTTGATTCATTTTCACCAGTCTTCATTATTGCACATCTAAACAACTGTTTTGATTTATGTTGAGGCAACATGGATCTGTTCACATAATCTTTTAATTTTTTGGGATAATATTTAACATTAATAACCTTAATGATGGATATATTATTTCACATATTGAGGAATTCTTATTATTGTGGTAGTAAGGTTAAGAATCTTTTTCAACAAGCCCTTATTTCTAATATCTCTCACACAGAACTACATTAACACTAGGGTTTATTTTCCATAATAAAACATCATGAAATTTTTCTTCATCATCTGTAATATTTTATTTCCATTCTTTTCTATCTATATATTATGCATCATCAATTTTTCTCATTCTTTAAAAATCATCAGGCCATATAACTAACAAGTAATTAGGAACTGTAGGTGCAAGTCTGGATCTTCCAAATGGGTTATTCAAAGTGTCATACCTCTTATTACTTCTTCTGGATGCACTACCCATCAAATTATTGGATTCAAAATCATTGTTTTTCTCACCATTCTTCATTGGTACCTTAATGGGAGGATTTATGTTCAGAAAATTCTTATGATTTATTACCAAGGTTGATTATTAATTCCATATATGATTTTTTGATCTTATTTTCTTAACATAATTGTATACAAGTTGATATGAGCATGTACCAACTTTGTGACCACTACCATTGCATACATCACAAATGTTATCAAGAATTAAAAATCTGTTTACAGTATACAGATTCTTTTGGATTCATGGAGGTTAATTATTTCTCTATAGGATTATATCCCTTGATATAGAATTCCATAATCATTTTAAATTATGGAGATTATTCCAAAAATTTAAGGCACACTGCCCAAACAGGTTGTAGCACCAACATGGACCTACAAATCTTGATTTATTGATATATCATGTATCTTTTTTTCGATATTCTTCGTGATTTTTATTCTCTCTGAGGGGAACCAAATTACAGACATTCTTTCCTATCCACATTAGTCATGGTGATATGTTTATTATCATATTTATTCATCCATAACTGTTCATATTTTTCTTTACAACCTACATTTTTCATGATAACATGTTTAGAAACATTAGTACAAGATGTTAGGGTTGATACATGATTCTTCTCAGCTATTTATGATAGATCGTTGAATGAAGTCATGATATTATTTGAAAATGTTGGATTTATTTAAACCTTAAAATATTTTAATGAACACTGAGTAAATTTAGAAACTATATACTTATTTTCTGAAGTGTCAATATGTGTTGTCCCAATATTTTCCAACTGAGCAACCAATTCTTGACATTTGATACTTTGGATGATTCTATGATCTTTAATCATAATCATCTTCTATTCACATAAATTTTTCAATCATTAATATTTATCTCAAAGTAGCTTAACTTTTTTCTAAATCAAATAGTCAATTTCATTTATCATCTTGGATATTTCTTGCAGTTGTCAACATAAGACATCAGTGAAATTTCTCAATCTGTCTTCAACTACATGGATCTATTCATCTATAGTCTTTTTGAATCCCCCATTCTCTTAATCTTATTTGATCCATTCTGAGGAACATATTTCATGTTCCCTCATTGTTGCATCAAAGGTTTCAACCTATGTACATAGATTTAGACACTAATTTTTTTTTGTTTTCATGATCTTATAAAAATAATCAGATTCTTCTTCAAGTCGGTTGATCTCTTCCTGCATACATTTAAAGACACCAAAAACAAGGGATGTTCATTATTCAGAAATAGAATGCAGAATTTATCTTAATATATCAACTAATAATTCATGAAAATTTTTATATTGATCATCATCACAACTTGTGATAGTATTTTCATCTCGAGTTAAGTTTTTAAATGTACTAACACACACATTCTATTAATTATATGAAGGAAGATTATCTATATTCTTAGTCAAAACATGAGTCACATTATCATTACCATCCAAGCTAGACATGTCTTCATTTTTATAAAGGCATATGGAAACAAATACTTACTCATTTTTAGATAAGAGGGAATTAATCATCAACTTTCTCTTATATTTATTTTTCTTATTCATTATGTTATTGGTAGAGATATACATAGAGACAAAGGTATCCATATATTCACCAAAACTGCACTTCAATGTTGAATTAGAAAATAAACAGAAGTCATTAAAAGGGAATATATTTCATTATAGAGAATTTAATAGAGATGTAACTTACCTCAATAATTATGAACAGACCATTTTTAGATAATCCGAACATTGTGTGTGTGTGAGTGTGTCTGTGTGTGTGTGTGTGTGGGGGGGGGGGGTTAATCATAGTGGGAGATTTTTTAATTTTATTCCACATTTTATCACATTACTTCTTTGACATGATAGGATTAGTATTTTCTTATTCTATTTTCTCTATCACATTAAATAATATTAATGTAATAAATAAAAGTACACGATATTTTTACAAGGTCCACTTCTCAGTAAGAGTATCTAGTCATTGGCATGGTATGTAAATAATCCTGACCACAAAACAATTATAATTTAATCCTATAAACGTTGTTACAGATTATAAGAAATAACCATTCACTTACAATGAACAATAGTGAATTTACATTTCAATTTTTATGGAACTTTGATGGATCTTTATACTGCCTCTGAAGAAAGTCTAATTTTTTTTTGATAATGGTTTGTAACACCAATAGTGTATTCCACCTATTGAGACACTTTGGATGTCACAGTTCTTATTTATTATTCTACAACTTTCTTCTTCACTTTTTTACTTTCTTAGTAGTGTCAATGTAACTCTTCTACTTGTTCCAGGAAAAAAACAAAAAGATGCACGATATTCTTCTTCATCCTGGTCAAAAAAATATAAATGTGTTATGAACTGATGTATACTGAATTATTTATGACCAAAATTTATATTAGTTGATTTCAATCTGGTCACAAAATATTCCTCTCTACACTTCTCTTTCTTATTTATGGAAAAACAAAATGCACGGAGATGTCTTCATCTTCTTCTTGTTGAAATTGCAATCTTCCACTTTTATTATTAAATCAATGAAGAGAAATTAATCTTAGAATCATGAAAATTAAATGATTCTTATTTGATAATAAATATTGAGAGTGAATATTGAATATATTATCTTATATTATTCTTGCTACAGAAGATGATTTTCCATATGAATTTCACCATAACATCAATGATATTTCATGCAAGAATAATATTTCTCAAAATCATATTTATCTCCTCTTTAATTATTTTCCCAATACAAGCATGGTGAATGTAACTTTACCAAATCCATTTTTATCTTTATCATTTTATATATTTTTTTTGAGATAAAATTTTATGCAGGAATGTTTTTTCCTAAAATCATATGAAGACCATTAGACATTGTACTTACTCCTCACTGTTTACATAACAACACCCAAAGCATCCTCCTCCTCACTTAGTTATCTCTACCATCACCCAACAACCATATTTGGTTTTATAATCCATGTTTATCAAAAATATATGAATAAATACACTTTCTGTCAAATAAAAACCCAATATATAAGAGTTACTATCCTACTTAATAAAGTATACCCTTAGGTTCATGTCTGGTTCTCTATGCACAAACAAACTGTGTAAGTTTTTTCTTATCTATCTATTGTGTATCAAATGGATACATAACATCTTCACGTAATGGATTATATATGATAAATATTAATGAAACACCATGATAATAAGAAAATCAGGCACTGTGTATTGAGTTGTAATATTCATGGAACTAGTTCTACTTCACAAAGTAAGATAAGGGTGCATACACAATAGTTGTGTGTTCGCAATATTTATTCTTCATGGTAGGAGAATTCTTCATGAAACCGAACTCATTCACAAAGCCTGATGAGGTTGTAAACCCATTTTTCATTTCCACAGATTCTCCTCATTAATGAATACATATTTTTTCATGGGAATACCCTTATTCATGAGGCCTAAATGTTTCAAAAAACTATTTTCCTCATCACACAAAAGAGTTCTTTAATGAAACACGTCTTTTTCTTGAAAATGTGATATACTTAAATAAAATGTGTACCAGTAGAAAATCTTGGCTGAGGGTGATCTTCTAATATTATAAAGGGATCACAGCCTTATAATGCATTAAAATCCTTATCTTTATTCCATGTGAATAATCTATTTAAATTACAGAATAACTTAGCTTTTAATTATTCAAACACACCAAATGTTATGCCTCATTTAATAGTGTTATTCAATCACGATAAGACTATTTATTTATGGAATTCAAATCACATGAATTTATTCATATACACATGAAATTCTTCTTCCCAAAATCATGAAGTTCATCCATGGAACTCAACTAGTTGAATGGCCCTCCTGAAAATGCATTTGCAGTTCAGATGGGGCTTGAATATTGAATTTATTCATGTGAGTCATGAAAATGTAGTTTCATGATATTTTTATCATGTGTGCCCCATTATTCAGAAAAATCTTTCCTATTATTCATTAATTTTGGAATACTAATTTCAAAGAACATAAAATCATCCTTATTCATTTTTAATATAATTTTTGACTTATGACACATATATTTTGAACGTAGGTTCAATTCATCAAAAATATAAATTAACAAAAATGTATAATATCCCAATATTGAAATCCAATAATATGAATTCGTAAAAATTAGTTAAGCCCTTGACTATTTACCTACAAATATAAATCCATATAACCATTTATTCATCTTTAACCCTTCATTCACTAATTATATGGCGCAATTATCCTTCACGAAAACTATAGTATCAGTGTCACTCAATTTAACAATTTAATTTTTCTTAGGAATCTTTAAAATAACGTATTATCTTAAATTACCCTACTAATATACGTTTTGAAATTTAAATTCCAATTAAAATCAAACCATTCTTATACTTTTTTTTGTAAAAAATGTATTTCTTATGACACATGTAATTTGAACATAAGATTAGCTCATCAATCATAAAAGTTATCAAAAATGGATAATTGCTCAAGCGTGACATCCAATGCTCTGAATCCATAATTATTCTTTAGTCCCTTCACAACATCCCTTCACATATAATTTCATCTAACAATTTATTCATCTTTAACCCTTCACGCACTAATTATATTGTGTTGTTATCCTTTAAGAAAACTTAAATCTCAATTTTCCTCAAGATAACACATCCATGGTTCTCATGCAACATTAAAATACCACATGAAAATCAATTACACATATATAGTACTTTTTTTGAATATAAATTAAAAAGGAAATCAAATCAACCTTCTTCATTGTTTTGAACAATGTGCCTGTTATGACACATGTACATTGAAATCTAGATCAGTTCATCAATCTTTAGAGTTAATAGCCTAGAGAATTGTTCAATCATGAAGTCCATTTATATGAATCAATGAAAATTCTTCAGTCCCTTCCCAATTTCTACTCAAATAAAAATCCATATAACTATTTTGTCATCCTTAACCCTTCATACACTAATTATATGTTGTGGTTCTCCTTCATTGTAACACCCCAAATTTAACGAATGTATCCCTTTATATATGTATTTAAAGTATGTGGGTAATTTTTGGGATGGTTTCTAAGGATTTTGCAATGTTTATGGAGATTTCATATAGGTTCACAGTTAGACCATGGTTAGTGAAATATATGAAACTCCTATAGGAAACCGTACATAGTGAGACATGGGTGTCTGGTTAGGTGAACAGTTTGAAAAACTGTGAGATAACCTAGGAGTATCCATTCAAAGTGGTACAAAGAGTATTTTCCCAGATGTAACATGGCGTTTATAATTTTATCGGCCATCTATGAAAGGTAATCCCTGAGGTAGAGACTGTAACATGGTCAACACTTGGTTTTCCTAACAGCGTGACTAATCATGCACAGTTTAAAAACAAGATCCTAAAAAAGTGGACCTGGGTTGGGATTAAGTTTAAACCTATAATTTTTTATCCAATTCAACCCTGAATCAGTATTTATTCCTCCCATAGGCCAATGATTATTTCCCCATCAATTTAGAAGTGATCTGATGGCGTTTCTTGATGCGTTGTTGCCTGATTCCCTCAGTAAGTGTCCTTTTGTATTATTTTTTCATAGTTTTTGTTAGATATACATTCCTACATTTATAATAATCCCAGATGTAGTCTAATGTTCATATATATATATATATGGTTTTTATGTAAATCATGGTTATATTTGGCCTTTTTTATGATATTGGAAGAGATCTATGTTGGGTTTTTGGAGATTCAATCAGGTTTTGTGGGCATTTTCATGATGTTCTTTGTTTTCACCAAAACACTCTATGTAGGTGGCTTCACTCTCAACTCCTCTAATTGGAAAATAAATTACTAGTTTCAAATTGTTTATATTTCATAAAATTGTTTGTGAAAATGGTGGGAAAAGATTTGTTGAATCCCTCTAGATTGATGGTTTGTGGTTTTTCAGAAATTGATTATGTAAATGGATTTGATTATTGATTTTAAAATATGATTTTTTTTGGATCAGGGGAAGTGGTTTCCTGGTGATATTTAAAATAAATGAATGGTTTTATTTAAATGGATTGTATTGGATTGTTTGAAATGGTTTTGGAGTACATGGTTTGTGTGGTTTCATGATATTTACATGACACTAAATATTCGGAATATACCATTTGGGTTCAAAGGTACATGGCCATGGATAAGAAGTGTGTGTCATTGGGGAATAATGAGAATATACAATTATTGATGACTTATTGGATGGAAAAGAAACCACTAAAGAGTATATAACTATTAGAGAAGAATGCATGGGTGTGTGTATGGTGAATGATAAAATGGGTATGTCAAAAATGAATGTGAAATGGTTTAAATAATGTTTTGTTTTCATTCCTAAGAAAACTATTATGTTAGGAAAACTATTCTGGTTTAAAACAGGTTGAATTACATTTAAATATAGTAACTATTTCATATAAAATTATATAAATTGTTTTATATAATTTTGATAACATGTTCTAACCTTATGGCATGAGTAGGGAATTCATTGGGAGAAATCTAATGAGTTTCATTACTCACCCATTCTTTGGAAATTTGGTGCATTTTGAGATTTTTATTATAGAGACACCAGTAAATGGAATGCATCACACTTCTTCTGTGGTGCTCTGTGATAGTTGGAGTTGGATTTGGATCCTGGAGTCATGTCTTTGAAGTCTTTTATGTTTCTATTGGATTTGATTTCCACTTTGTACATTGATGTTAGTAGTCTTCTGTTGTGGTACTTTTTTTTATTTTGGTTTTGTTACCAATTGTATAACTTGAGTTATTTTACATTTTCATCAAGAATAATATAGTGGTTTTGGTTATGGAATATGTGGTTGTGATTTTCTTATTTTCAAAGGTAAAATCATCCCCGAATCGTATTGAAACCCTTGGAAATGTTTTCGAGCCTTTGACGCCTTGGGGATGTTTCTTAATTCAAAGTAGAAATTCCACCTTGACTAAATACAATGACGAGGGGAAGGATGTTAAAAGTTGTATGGGTCATGGATAGTTCAAATATTTGTGTGAAACAAGTTGTATCATCCGTTTCATTTCATGACATACAATTGGTATAAGTTGTGTCAGTTTTGGAGTTGAAATTCATTCAAGTTCATCCCATGAGTCGAGATGGTATAAAAGAATAAAACCATTATAAATTTAAATATATATCATGAAAATACGTAGATAACGATTTTATGTTGAACTTCATGTTACTATGGAATGGGGTAAATAGGTGTTTTGGAAAAACATTTAGGATTGTAATCTCATTTACATTGGTTTAGCCAGTGAGAAGATAATGACATGCATTTTAGAAATAACTTCCCACTTGGAGTTCATATTTCATTTTAAACAATGATTTACGATTTGGTGTAAATGGGTTGATTTTTTAAAAAATTTGAAATTGTTTTCAAATGGGATATTTTGAAAAGAGAATGGTTGTTATATTTTGAAAATGAGTAAATTTTAAAAAGCATGGTGAAATTTTAAAAAAATGACCGAATGTGGAAAATGATGAATTTCGGAACGAATTTTTATAACAATTTCACTATGGTAGAATTTGAAATTTTAAATCTCTTAGTTTCTAGAGAGAATGGATTATAGAGTTTGTTGTCCTTCTAGAAAATGGAACCCAGTAGGTGAGAATAGAAACAAAATGGAAGAATCTGATGAGAATGTGGGTTTACCTAAGACATAGGTGAACCAATAACTAGTATAGAGTATTGTACATTCATTTAAAGATGTGGATAGAGAGAATAAATGGGATGAACCAATGGAAGTGGATCATTCTATCCAATACATGAAGTTAAATCCACCCATATTCTGGGGTGATTCAGGGCTAGAGAAGGATACGTGGTGGCTGAATGGGATAAATCGAATCATTGATTTCCTTAGCACACCATAAGAGTAGAAAGTCAAGTTGGTGATGTATATACAAGAAGATCTTTCTGGCCAATTATGTGATTTAGAACAATAGAATAAACTGGACCAAGATATGGAATGGGAAGATTTACATGAATTGTTTAAAAAAATTCCATCCTCACGCACTCATAATTTACTGAATGATTGACTTTATCAGTCCAAATTAGGAGATCCTTTCTATGATAGAGTATGTGGCTAAATTTATGAATATTTTTGATTTTCACATGATTTTTTTGCGAGTGTATCCTTAAAGGAACACATTTTGGAATCGTAGCTAAGGCAATAGATTTTATTAAAGATTTCCATGCTCTATACAATGGATTATACATATATGGTCAATAGAGATATGTTCGATAAAAGTGACATCTTAGGAGGAACATGTGGAGGAAGTATGTTGATACCAACGGAAAATGATGGGAACACTAATGTTGGGAGAAAATGGAATATGGAAACCTATTTCCAAGGTGGGAGTATGACCCAAAACTAGACAGGTAGATCATTGAACCTTCCCCCAAGACCCAAGAGAAAATTTGGATGTTTTCAATGTGGTTCCTTTGACCACATGCATCGATAGTGAACAAAACCACCCAGAGAATTCCATAATTTTTTATTATTTGGTGCATCTTCAGTGGTTTTTCCGTAGTGCTCTTTGGTCGGGTGTTTGGGAAAAATCCCATGTTTTGTAGATTTTGTATGCTTTTATGGGAGGAGGGAAATATAATAGCACTCATTATTAGAATAGATTTTTCCATGGAGATTTTATAAATACCATGACTCCTCATCATTATAAATCTCAACAATGAAATAAATAATAATGTGCATTGGGTAATCATTTATATATACTTGGGTAGGTTATTATGGATGATCAATCTAGACCATGTAAATTTAAATCAATAGGGAATGGGTTGTGATGAACAACCCTGATCACTCCAATTATTTAAACAGTGAAAATTGTGCATAAAAACCCATACCATATTAAACCCTCTATCAGTTTCTCCATGATTTATAAATCAAGTGTTGTAGGGAGAGGCTCAAAATTCACATCTCGCCCTCCTAGTATATCCCCATGATGTTTATATGGGAATTCTCTATTCCCAATTCATTGTTGGATTTTGTCCCATATCATTCATGATTTTATCCATGGCCTGACATTACACACGACACTCCATGCCACCTAAGAGCTAGCATGGTTGGACTCCATTTGGTCAGACCGACCCAGTGTAACATATAAGCTCTTGGTTGAGGCACACCGATCAACATAGTAGGATATCCATACTTTTAAATATACCCCCAAAACATACATAGTTAAAAAACCAAGTATATCATGGAATTCAATATGAAATGCATGGCCACATCCACACTAAAAACCATAGTATACAATTATTCAATCCCTTCCCAATTTCACTTCAAATATAAATCCACATAACAATTTATTTTTCATTAACCCTTCATGATCTAATTATATGGCATGGTTATCGTTCATGAAAACTAATATCTCAATGTTCCTCAATTGAAATGTTTAATGGTTCTCATGGAACATTAAATTAATCCATCACCTTCAATTACTCTTATTCTATAATTTTTGGAATATAAAATCCAAATAACCTAAAATTGACCTCCTTATTTGATTTAAACAATGTGTCAATTATGACACTAGTCTTTTTAATATAGGATAATTTCATCAATCATCAGAGTTAACAACCCAGAGAATTTCTCATGCGTGACATTTAATTCTCTGAATCCATAACAAATCTCAAGGAATCACGATGAATGAATCCATAACTATTCTCTAGGAATCATCATCATGTAATCCATAATAAATCTCCATACATCACCACAAAGTTCAATGTCTTCAAACCATTCACATGTTTCATGGAATATTTATACTTGATTATTTCATCCAAGCTCCATTAACATTGAACTTGTTCATCATATTGACATCAATGTAATATTATTATTTCATTAATGATAATTTTCCACCAATTAAAATCATTTGAAAATAATTAAAATCTATACACATAGTGGGATATTCAATATACTCCTTTGTATTTATTGGAAATACCTTCACTTCCAAATGAATGTTTAAATATGTATAATTATTATCTTATATCTCACCATTAACATTAAAACGTTAATTTCACTTTCTCTCCCTATTATCGATATGAAATAAAACATTCATAGGAAAAAAGGGTATCAATCCAAAATTTAGCAATGTTCCATCACGCATTTCACTGTAAGTCAACATGATCTATTCTCAATGTAGAAAACAATAAGACTTGATTTATAAAAAAAAGTTTACCATTACCAAATAATCATGACACCATATGAAATGAGAACACATATACTTGTACTGAAGTATTATTCACTTTAATTATAGGATTAAATTACTAAATGTTAGATTAATCATTCTAATAACAATCAACCTAAAACTCCTGTAATAACATTCAAAAATAGACCCAAAAAAATTCAAGTGTAAAAGGCAGGATAAGAGACCTTGGAGGACATCCACATTTCATATACTATAAATTAATTTAATTTATCCCCTATGTAAAAAGTTTTTATTGTTTTTAACCAAGGATGAGAGATTATGAGTGACATACCCTTTCCAATGAGATTATCTTTATGAAATTTCTAGAATAATCATATTTAGTACTAATTGAAATAATAATTTTGGAAGATTTTTTTATTGGTATCCCCATCAAAGGAAACATTTCTCATTATCTTCACAATGGCTGATCTTATAAATATTGGATTTCATGATATTCTAGTATGGAGAATACACCGAAATGGGTATTCAACTTGTGATAGTCCCTATTGGACAACTATCACAACATCAATAAGGATGATCTTCTAGAACATTTGTTCTACAAAATACCATGAAATTAGATCAAACATAGATGGAATCTTCTTTATACTAGCTATCTAAAATAGAGAATCACATTCATTATCATAATCAATTATGATAATCTATAATATTAGTATTTTAATAACTATTGAAGAATCATTCTAGGATGGTATCTTCTTCAGCTTAGAAATCAAGAATTAACATCACTTACTACTTCTCAGCTTATCCCCCTAAGAAAATTCTTCACATTTAATTCCCTAAATTATAAGAATGAATAAAATACTCAAATATTAATGGAATAATGTGGATCCTACTTTATTTATTTATATGAATAGAAAGGTATATATGAACACCTAAAAAAGATTCTCCATTTTCCCTAGTCATTATGGTTTCACATCTGAACATCTGTTCTAATTTATGTTGAGGCAACATGGATATCTTCACATTATTTTCTAAATGGAATTGAGAATTTTTCTTTTTAACATACTTCATGTACGATCCATTATTACACCTCTTTTGGAAAACTTCTTGTTCAAGTAGTAAGGTTAAAAATCTTTTTGCAATGTGACAATATTTCAGGAATCTCTCACACAATACTTCTTTAACACAAGAGTTACATTTTATTTAATAAACTCATGAAATTTGTATTAATAATGTGGGATATTGGATTTACATTTTTAAATATATTTGGATTATGCATATTCCATTTTTCTCATTCTTTCCAAATCATTAGGCAATATAACTAACATTTAATTTGAATCTGTGGGTGCATGTTTGGATCTTCCACATTGGTTATTATGAGTTTCATCCCCCTTAGTAGTTATTTTGGATGCAGTAGCCTTCAAATTCATTGATTTAGAACCCATGGATTTCTCAAAATTTTTATTTGGCACCTTCACGGGAGGATTTATTTTCATAATATTCTTTTGATTTCTTCAAAAGGTTACATTTTCATTATAAGTCATATTTTGTGATCTTATATTCTAATCATATTTGGACACATATTGAGATGATCATGTACCAATATTGTGACCACTATAATTACATACATCACTGATTTTATCAATACTTTTAAATCTATTTTTAGTATAGATAAGCATCTAGACATTAGGATTTTTATTTGAACTGGACAAACCAACATGAGGATACATGATATGGAGCAAGGAGAGCCCACATTAGATACCATGCGTGGAGATGCTAGGTAAATTCATTGTTTTATAAAATTATAGGAATTTGAACATTGAAGTTGTTTGAAATATATATATATATATATCATTAGTATTTGTGATTTTATTTAGAATTACTAATTATTATTTTTACTGGAAAAGATCACGAGAGGTGAAAGATGTTCAAGATAGGAGATAGAACCATAATTTAGGAAAATAATCTAAATTCATGGTAGTGTGAGATGTATATATTAATTTAGGCTGATACTGCATGGCATTACCGATGGACGTATTCATAAGGTATTCACACACCTTGAATAATAAACCATTGTGTCCCCATTTTCCTTTTCGATGTGGGAGAATATAATAGATGAAATTTTCATTTTTAACTGGGATGACATCATCCTGTATGAATCAGGTCCCCCACAACTTAGACATAAATAGTCTCCATACTTCGCAACTCGTAACTTCCACTCGGAGACTCTCGAACCATTGTAACACCATAGATCACCATCTTCACCATCCTAGAAGCTTGACATCGAGGCATTGTCCACTGATGAATCACCTGAATGCCATGGACCCTTCAGGAAGTTGATCTGGCCCCCATAAATCAGTTTCAATGTTAATCCGGAAACTTTGTAGCCCAAATTAAGGGGGATCTTGGTGAAGTCCCGTGTAAATCTATTTCAACACTACCATGCCACCGATGAAAATCCATGAGTCATATAGAACCCCCACAATCCCATGCACGTGGAGGGATCACAAAAAAAGAACCCCAATTGAGCAAAGAAAACAACCATAGGACAAATCTCATAAATTGGGAAGAGGAGAACGAGATAAAATATACTAGATACTTAATTTTGAATTTTTTTTAAATCTATATTAATAAATATTACATCACAAGGTAGTAGGAAGAAAAGATAACAAGACATAATATATTAATTAAATCCTTAAATGGTAGATGCACCAACACTACCTAATTCCGCCTCTCCCCCATCCCACACCTATTGTCTTATATGTGGTATCAACTGGTGAATACATACCAGTATGACCATCGATACCCAAATAATCACTGGAAAAATACATGAAGATTAGTAAAATAAATTGGTTAAAAATTATTAATACACACATATTTATATTTCACTCACATACAATCTCATCAAGGCTATAATAATCTTTCTATACTATATCGTATCCATCTAACATCATTCATATCACCAGGGGGACTGGTATACTCCATCCCACCATAGGGACCTCAATCTCTCCACCTTTCTTCCAATCCTCTAAATTATATTTGAATTGGGCATGAATCTTAATGCCCTAGGTTCAGGAATTTGGTTTCAATGAATTTGATAGTTTGGGGTGATCATTGGTATCCTTCCCCATTCCCTAATTTCACTCATGGATTCTGTGACTTTGGAATATGTATGGAAAATGTTAACTCAACATCCATTTCCATGAAACAGTGGACATAAGGAAAAGATAAAGACAAAACCCATAAAGGGGAATTGTTCATCGCATTGACAGGTGGTGTAGATGACTCAGATGTTGTTTTCATGAAACAATAGACTCAACACATAGATAAAGAGAGAACCCGTAATAGGGAAGTGTTTATCGCATTGACATATGTCATAATGGACCCATCATTAGCTTTAATGAAACAATAGAGTCAATGAAAAGACAATGAGAGAGACCATAAAGGGTAAGTGTTCATCGCATTAACAGATGGTTGCATTTTTTAAAGTCCTCCCTAGTTTACACAAATAACTAAGAACACATTCCATATTTCAATTCACAAAGAAGGTACTACTACATGCTTTAATAAGTATAAAGTATATAGTGAGATTCACACACACCCAAGTGTGAAGACTTTCATGCATTTAATAACAATAACCATTTGGGTTAGAATACAAGAAAGTAGATGTAAAATGAGTCGGAAGTATAATTCCACCAAATTAAGATCTTTATTTGATAATGGAGTGTCCATTTTATTTGAGAGGACTAGTTTGGGATATGCCTAACACTAAAATGTGTGGTGAATCAGTGTTGGAGAATTTTTAAACCAATTCAAACTTTTTAAATCATGTACCTATTGACCTGTTAGGAACATTATTCTCTTGTTATCTTTTCTCTGTCTCAAGAAATAATATGAAATCATTAATAATACGCACACAAAATTTTTATAAGGATTACTATTCAATAAGAGCAACTACATCCTTTCCATGTATGGGTATGACCAGTACACAGATTCTCCACTATAATGTAGTAACATGTTACAGCTGGTTGGTTTAGAAAACAATACTTAATCCAATGTGAGTACCTACACTTTTAAAGGGGGAATGAAACAATTCTAGTTTTCGGAAATGGTGATGATCATGTACGACTTACAACTCCATGCTGATTCTTTATACTTCCTCACAATATGGCCATCTAACTATTTAAAAGGGTTTGTTACACCAATAGATTCTTCCAGCTGTTGAGATCTGTTGGATGTCACAGTGATACTTAATCTTCCATTATTCACTTATTACTTTCTCAACAACATGTTAGTATCCAACCAATACTTCTTTATTCTTCGGTGAAAAACAAAATGAACACTAGTTCTTCTTCGTTATTATTCTTTAGTGAAATAACTAAATAAACTATAAAATATTCTTCATTTGTATAAAATCACAATAACTTATGTGATTATTCAAACTATGAGGATCATCTTACTAGGTATCATTAGAATTAACATCTTCTCCATTCATCTTTTAATGTATGCATGACATGATGCATGTAGAATATGAATGAAATCCTCCCCTTCTTTCACTAATTCTTCTTATTTACCCAAGTACACCAACTATCTTGGATCTCTTCTTTAAATTCTTCCATGTCTTCATGTGCATGAACGAGTGCATGCACATTCCACTTATTCCCTCTTGTGTGTAAACCATAATGGGTAAAAATATTTTCATGCACTCACTTCATCTTTATATTTTCACTTTATCTTCATCCCTTCAAACATGGTTCAGGAGAATTTAATTTATGCACATGAGTGCATTCAAATAGTATGACTTGTTCTCAAACAAAATGATCACACTATTCACCTCTTATTATCTTCTATTCCCATTATATGCACATGAATGAGTGTAGGACTTTTAACATTTTCTTATTCTTTATTCACATGTGAACACACATAATGCATCTTATTTACACAAACAAAAGGCCAATTGTTTCTTCAAATAACGCACATTATTGCATTCATATTACTACTTCCCATAAACATGAAAACTCTCCATTCTTCAAAATCAAACCCCTACACAAATTACATACCTTATTAATATAAAACATGATGTTATTGTCCTTCTCTTGATGAAATTGAGAGGTTCACTATTCTTCTTTGTTCAAGAGGTACATGAGGCTTCTAAACATGAGGGATGTGTGGATATTCATTGTTAAAACATGATGGTTCATGATTATGATGCCTTCACAAAACACAGAAAGGGTGGGAATGCACAATTTGTATTCCTACAATATCACCTTCATGAAGCATGACAATTGTTTGGGTAAGCCATTCACATGTTCATGGATCTTATTCATGAAACCTGATAGTTCATGGGTATTCTTCTTCATGAGAAACATCAAGAATGAATTTCACTAGTTTAAGGCATGTAGGATCCTCTCTACTTCGCAATACCAGAAGGCTCATGGATCTGTATTTCCTATTTCATAACAATACAATTAAGAAGCTTTGTTTTTCAAGATAAAAATAAGATCTCTCAAAATATGGGAGCAGAAAGCTAGATCGACCATTGGGGTTCTATTTTTATAGGTGTAGATCAAATAATTTTGCATGTTCAAATCCTTTGATGATGAATAAAGAGGGTTTGTCAAAATCATCATGTATTTATAATGGTAGTATATCATCAGTATCTGTTAAATTTCGTGATAAACATCCTATTTATTTGTCTTTACAAGCGGTAATGCAGAATAATTTATTAAATCACATAGTGATTTTTAATCAGAAATCAATAGATATGTAATTAATTTTCCAATAAATTTGTTCACCTAACAATTTTATTTTATCAATATACTATATGATGAAATCTCATAGCTTGAAACAGAAGCTGAGGAAATAGAGAAAGACTTGGAAATAATGTTTCAGCGATATAAACATCTCTCAAAAATTATTGATGCCACAGAAGAAACTTTATCACCTTTCAAGAAACATTTCTCATATGTTGAAGAATAATTGGAAATAAATATGTGAGAAAGAAGTCACTATGAATGTCTGTACTGAGATGATTCACACTCTGGAGGAATTATATAATGATACCATGAATATCAAGGACTATAATTTGTAAAATGAAGAAAAGTATGATACATTCATCCAAGTTTAATAATCAATAGAAGAGTTTATATTTAAATGTAACAATAATCTCACTTTTATAAAAGATGAACTATAAAAGAATGATTATGAGAAGGATGTGACTGAGGTAGATCATACGGAAGTGATCTGTGCATTGGAAAAACTACACATAAACTCCATGAATGTTAATTAATCCAATCTAGAGGATGTGATAAATATAATTATAGAGTTCAATTATTATAAATTGATAGAAAATCAAAATCATGATGATTGAGTTCAGAATATGCACAGTCAGTGGGAAGAAAAAATGAAATTTTTTTAGGATGATAAAAATTTCCTCAACATTAAATGTCTTGAAATGTAAGTGACTTTGAAAAATATGAAGGAATGTGAAGATATGTTGAAAATCGTTTAAGACCACATGAACTCTCTAAATGTGAAATATCATGAGTTGGAGGTCATGTTGAGAAATATAGAGATCATCCAAAATTAATATTAATATAATGCTGAGATCATAAAATCATCCAGGCGTAATTCTGAAAGGATTTTTATTTCGTACAAAACCCATTCAAGAGGAAAAAGAGACTGAAAATATCTTATGATAAATCAGTTTTAAGATCATTGAATCAGGTTACCCTTGATCTAGAAAATATTATTTGTACTAATATTATTTTGTCTATAAGTATGGTTCCCAAAAATAATTCTGTAAAATCATGGATGTAGAAGACTTATGAAAATCTATTATATCATCAAATGGGTATTTGAAGAAGAGTAAGAATTATTGTTCTCTACAAATATCTCATATGAAGAATCATACTATCAAAAAACAATAAGATGCCAAAACTAACCAAATTGTATCAAAGAATAATAAATCATGATTTTTTGGATAGTGTTGTTGTTGTTGGAAATTTGGGCATCAGGCCATTGAATCATTGAATAATTGTTAAATTCATGATAACTATAGAAGGATAGTGTTAATGTAGGGAAGATCTGATGTGAAGACAAACCCTACATAATTTTATCATAATTCATAGATTAAGAAGAATAAACCTATCAAGAATAGATGTTAGTACCTTGGATTCATATATTATTATTGCAATAGAAGTGGATAGAATTATAATGAGTGTTGGTATGTACTGACCCTACATTATACATATTCTGATGTGATGATAAGGCCAAAACATATGTATAGGAAATGAAAAAAAGAATAAATTACTTCTTTGGGTTGTGAGAAAGAGAAGGGAGATACGAAAATAGTATAACAACCTACATCAAATAAGAATGATGATATGAATTTAATGCCAAAGAAAATTTGCCTCTACTATGGAGGTATAGGTAACATAATTGACCTTCAAAAATATGTTATAGAAAATGCTATTGGAAGCAAGTTGAAGCATTAAATGAAATCAATATCAGAGATAAATAAAAAAATTTATTTATTGTTTGAAAATCAAGATGAAAATTTTGAATTTCATGTGTGGTTGTTTAAAATGGAAGACCCTATGATTGCTGATGATTTGTGTGGAAGTTCTAGAATGTTAGGAAATATTGCTGAAAAATACATGATGTTGTTTCCTAAAAAAATAGAACTATTGAAGATCAAAGGAAAATAACCAATGAATTATAGTGTTAACAGTGCTACTATATAGAAGGATTCTACACACAAGAAGAATTCTGATCATATACAAAAATTAATGTTTTGTCATTTGGATAGAGCAATTGGAATTGGCCAATAAGTTAGTGCAAAAACAGAGGAATGAGTGTTCATTACTTGTGAATGTGAAGAATCTTATTCCATGTAAGATGAAAGCAGGATAAATCAATAATTCCATACGTCCCTTAAATTACAAACTTTGTAATGTCAAAGAAGTATAAATCATAATGAGTTTTCCTGAATCAAGAGTAGATTTTAAAATAATTTCTAGGTTAAATATTAAATCTCATCCTTGTTTCTCTAATTGAACAACATTAATGAACCAATTTATTACCATGAATATTTTCGGATTGTTTATTTAATGCAAGGAATAAAAGGTGATGAATATATTAAGGGTATTCCTAAAGAAATGATTTATTTGAAAATATTATATATAATTCATATGGTTATCCATCATGGGGTTTTATATTTCAATTTCTCATAAAATTATTCTTGAAGAACATTCGTCATGATAATTAGTCATGATGAAGAATATAGATGAAGCTCATCCCCTTAGGGGGAGAAAAGTTGAACAAATACCATTGATTACCACAACTAGTATCACATGAATATATAAAGTTATGATATGTGATATGTTTGATATTTTAAAATCGTAGAAATTGAATCATGTAATTAGATAGGAACTTTTTCTATTTCATTATGAATGTCAATTATGAATC
The DNA here is from genome assembly GCA_963277665.1 of Viscum album. Lineage (NCBI taxonomy): Eukaryota > Viridiplantae > Streptophyta > Magnoliopsida > Santalales > Viscaceae > Viscum > Viscum album. Next base: position 1,583,683,365 of record OY728151.1, on the reverse strand, counting down.
ATAATGGGAGACACATATAATTTGATAACAAAGGGGAAGTGAATTCTTGTAATTGAATTTTTTCAATATATTTATTGACATGAATGTAGGAGATTAATTATGTATCATTTTAACAACTTCTGAAAGAAGGTTTTAGTTTTTGAAACACATTTAAAACTTATATTGACATCTTTGATGTCAAAATTGTTCAGCGTTGTTTTCTACATAGGGGTTTCCAACATTCAATTAGAGAATATTAATTAATGGTTAATTCCTTTAAGATAAGTGATTCTCTCATCTCATGAAAATCAAGTTTGTTTTCTATGAAATTACATCTCTTATTAAATGAGAAGAATAATGGAATGGAAAGAGAAGAGTATAGTGGTTATAGAATAAGTTGAGTTTCTACATTCTTTCCCATATTTAACATTGATATTATTATTTGTGTGAGAAAAAAAAATTCAATTTGATAGTGAAATGGTATTGAAAACAAAACAAAAGGGGGAGATTGAACATCCCAAATTTATTAATGTAATATTGGTGTTTTAATTGTTGTCAATAAAATTGTTCGATACATTGTCTATGTGCTTGTAATTGGAGGTTGTTTTTATGACATTGAATTATTATTGGTAATTAATCATATTTTTGAAATGATATTTAGTTGGAAGAGTTTATTATAATGAAGAAAGATTCTGTATGGTTGGAATTGAATCATTGGGTGAATTTTTATGTATGAAATATTTCTTTTATTCATGGTTTAAATGTAAAAAAAGGGCCTATAGAAAAGGGGACTACCTACACTAATTAGGTGGGAAGTTGACCCATAGAATTTCATTATGGTCTAGACGAGGATGAGAGTGGCTAGTGTGTTATAAGGTAGTTCATGTAGTGTTAGACGAACAATTAAAAATAATAGATATGTTTTAAGAAGAATTATTGTGTATGGTTGACATTGAATCTAAGTGTGAATTTGTCTTGATTTTAAATATTTGTTTTATTTCATGGTAAAATTGTAAGGAAAGGTCCTATAGGGTGAACATGTAGAGGCAGAGAAACAGAGTTGCTAGTGTGATCATGGCAAGGAAGAGGAAGAGAGTGGCTAGTGTGCTCACGGGGGACTACTGACACTTCTTATGTGGGCAGTTGACCCCAAGTCAGACATTATGGATGGGCCAAGGAAGATAGTGGCAAGTGTTCTCATAGGGAGCACATTTAGAGGCAATAGAAAAAAGTAAAATATCTGTTTTTTAGGAATTATTTTGTATGGTTGGAATTTAATATTTTTGTTAATTTGGATTTACATGAATATTTTTATTCATGGTTTAAATGTGTAAATGTCCAATAGATAAGGGAACTGTCTCCTTGGGTGTGCTTATATGGAGCGCATTTGGAAGAACCATGAAAAATATTAGTTAGGACTCATTAGGTGGATATGTTCATGTAGGCAGAACATGAATGAGAACCAAGAAAAATATTAGTTATGTTGTATGAAGGATGATTAGTCCAATTGATGATTGGCAGTATATGGAATATTTTTTGATTTTTTCATAGATTAAAAGAAAACAAAAGGGACAAGAACATAAAACTGATTTAGTCATTCTACCACTAGAAGAAAGAAGTTGGTATTGTATCCTTAATAGTATGTGCATGAATACACTTTTTGTCATATGAAAACCTAAAAAGTTTGAGATACACTTGTTACTCCTGAAAGTATGCACTTAGGTTCATGTCTCATTCCCTTGGTAAAATCAAACTATGTAGGTTTCTTCTTCTATGTATGGTGTGTATCAACTTGATATGAAGTATCTTCATGCAATGGATTATACGTGGAATAGATTCATGAAACACTTCGGTAGAAAAAAAATTATTGCATAATGGCTTAGGCAGTAAGTTGTTGGTTCCGAGTGCAGCGAAAGCGTGTTGGTGGGTGTACCCAACATTAATTTTATCATTAACAACGATCAATCTGAGATCCATAATGATAATAAAACACATAATATTTGGAATAGAACGAAGAATTAAAAATAAAGAGGGGAGTCCCAGAACCATAAATAGGATCATCATATGTTAGTTATAATTAATTTAATCAGTTGACTAGAATTACCTTGATGTAATTACTTCTTCATTGATGTTTCCCGTCACTATCCGATGTGATCCATCGTTGCGTCCTAGAATCGATGTATAGGATTCCTCTAGTAGGGTTACACATGTGATCCACATATCACTAGACGTTGCTGAAGGGATCTTCGGGTGCTAGCGTGGAAGAGCCTTCACTTTTGATATACGCCTTCGATCGCCGTGATCCTGTGGAGGTGGATCTCTCTATCATAGCATGAGAGCTTTCTTGGTAGAAAAGGAATTCTCTGTTGGCTTCAGTTATTTTCCAAATAGGTTGTGCACAACCACACAAAAAATGGCTAGACTAATGAGAATTATATAATTGGGATTTTAATTAAATAGAATAATAAAAAGAAATAATTACCCGAAAGAATTTATTCATTTCACTTAATTATTAGTAATACCCCATGTCTAATAATAACAGTTGACAATTTTTATTACTTGAAATATGTCCAATGAATAAAACCTAATATTTTTTAATTAAATAAATAATATTATTTATAATAAAATCCCAAAAAAATAAACGGCGTGTATATTTAATATACACGGCGTGTACTTTTATTTTTCCATTATTTATTATTTCATCCACCACATTTATTAGACCTTGAATAATGGATATTTATTTCTAAAATAAATAACTCTGAATTACTCACTAATAAATATATTATTTAACCCAATATATATTCTCTCGAATAACTAGTGTCTAAATAAATGTGATCAAACATCCATAAATAATTATTAAACCACAATCAAGAATAATCATTATTTATCTTGTTAAATTAATATTTAACTCAGATACTTGGACACACATAGATTGTGACCCACAAGGCCTCTTTCAAAGTGGAATTAGGCAGAGCCTTCCTAAAGTCCAAGGTTAGAGTCTGGAAACATGCCAAGGCACCCATAGAGAAAGAATTTAATTCTGCAATGACTTTTCACCTCCTACGAATGCTTATTGTGTATGGTAATCCCTTTGTCACGATATGTCATATCAAGCACGTTTCATGCTAGTTCCATCAAACCATGTGCTTGATTATTCTTTCTTTGACTTCCCGGAATTGGACTTGCCCATTCCTCACAATAGTGATGGATTTATTTAGGTTCTATCAATTCCATCAAATTTCCTGAGATATCTACTTCCATTATAGAATAGAAGGGACAAAAACATTCTTGTATTATTTATTAATGCATTATTACTCGTGACGCACCAAACGTTTCCTACCTCACTGCGAAAAGTGTGTCATCACAGTTTTCATCAATACATCTAAGTGAAAGAGTTGAAATACTCATTATTATAATCTTAAAGAGTAATGACCAGTACTCATGTCTGCAGATAGGAACATCCAACGACAATATGAAATGTTGATTTCCTACTAGCGGGTCTCATTCTAATAATATCCTCCTGAATATTACCATAGGAACACACCATGAGAAGATGCCTCAATGTTTTATGAGTCATCACCCATAACGGATTGTATTATTTCTGTCCCTCAAATAAAATCATCCGGCCATAAAACATATATTCAAGAATAGTGTTATGAAACTTCTTGGTTCTCATCATGGAAGGGATCCGCTATGTCCTTTTAATGAAACAACTATCATTAGGAAATTATCACATGCATTTTCACACAGATGAACAATCAAGATATGATTATGTATTTATTTAATTAATAATGTAAAAAGTAGTTGGTTCTTGGCCACCAACTACAACAGACTCCAACTAGGACTAGGGCCAACTACTATCAACCATTAACCCTATATCTCTCACATGATATTAATGCTTCTGATGAGATAGTCCATTAGTCATGTGGTACACCACGTTCTCTTCCATGGACACTCTACTCACTGGAAATTAACCCCATTGAAACAAATCCCTCAAGAGTTGATACTTTAGGAGTATGTGCTTTTTCCATTGATATGAACATGGTTATTTAGAAAGAGCCACCACTACAGTATTATCACAATACAACGTGAAATGATTTTTACATCTAGGAACCACAACATGCTCCTGGACAAATTTCCAAATCCATATGTCTTCTTTGGCTGCATCATAAGCTTCCATATATTCAGACTCTACTGTATAATCGGTGACAATGGGATACATTGAACTCTTCCTTCTCACAAATGCTCCATTGAGACAAAAAAACATATCCATATTGTGACTTCAAATCATTCTGATCTGTCTAAAAATCAGTATCAGCATACCCTATGATGACAAGATCCTTGTCTCCTCCATACACCGGGAACATATCCTTAGTTATTCTTAGACAATTAAGTATATTCTTAACAGAAATCCAATGCTATTCTCCTAGATCTCTTTGATATCTGCCTACCATGCTCAGTGCATAGTCAACATCAATCTTGGTACATAACATTAAATACACGATGGATCCTATAGCCGAAGTATATGGGAAATTAAACATTCTATCTTTATCTTGTTGTGTATGAGGACACATTTTATTAGAAAGATGTAGGCCATGTGGCACTAGAACCAATCCCCTCTTGGATTGTTCCATACTAAATCTATTTAGAATCTGGTCAATGTATGTGCCCCAACTTATCCAAAGAAGCCTCCTGGGTCTATCACAAATGACTTGATCCCTAGAATGTAGGCTGCTTCACCCAAGTCCTTCATGGAGAAACACTTATTCAACCAGTCCTTAACTAACTGTAAGACTGGTACATCATTTCCAATAAGGAATATGTCGTCAATAGATTCTACTATGATAACGATCAATTCCCATTAAACCGCTTATAATCACATGGCTCACATTCCTTCATATTGAAACAAAATTCCATTATGGATTCATCAAATCAAATTTTCCATGACCTGTATGCTTTATTTAATCCATAAATGGATTTTTTTCAACTTACAAACCCGTTTGGATTCACTTGGTGTAACAAACCCTTCTGGTTGTGTCATATATACATTTTCATGAAGGTTTCCATTAAGTAACGTTGATTTGACATCCATTTTCCAAATCTAGTAGTCATGGTAATCTTCTACGAAAAGTATAATTCTTATGGAATTAAACATGGAAACTGGAGAGAATGTTTCATCTTAGTCCATTCCTTGATAGTGTCTGAATCCTTTAGCCACTATCCCTACTTTATTGGTGATAACATGACCATCCATGTCCAGTTTTCTCTTGAATAACCATTTACATCCAACATGATTTACATCAACTAGGTCATCGACTAGAACTCAGACTAAGTCAGGATACATGGAATTCATCTCAGAATTCATAGCTTCTATCCATCTTGTAGCTTCTAAACTTTCAAATGCTTCCTTGTAGGAGAGAGGTTCATCATTGTCTAACAATAATGATTCACCATCCATGGTAACTAGGAAACCAAATCTCTTCAGTTATGTTTCCTCTCTTGAGCTCATACTTAGTACTTGTGAGTCTAGAACCTATTCCATAGAGAATTGTGGAACTTGTTCCTATACCAACTCCTATGTATATTGAGCATTAACTTCATCCAAGTCAATCTTGCTACCACTATCCTTTTTTAGGATGTTCTCCCTCTCATGAAAGATAGCTTGTCTGGCAACAATCACTTTCTTGTCTAAAGGGTTATATAGGTAACATTCTTTTGTTTCCATGGGATATACTATAAAGATACACCTTGTGCCCTGGGGTGCTATTTTGTTTCCCAATAAGGCCTTACCAAACACCTCTCTTTCCCATACACATGTGTGCAACAAAATGCGTTTCTTTCCATTCCATAACTCAGAAGGAATTCTAATTTCTACCTTATTTTTTACTTAGTATAATGTGTATGCTTCAATTTATAATGCATATCTCCAAAAGGATAATGGAAGATATACATGACTCATCATTGACCTCACTATGTCATACAATCTATAGTTCCTCCATTCATTAACACCATTCTACTACAATGTATAAGGAGGTTTGAGCAGAGATATAATACCAGACTCCCATAGAAGATATATGAACTCATGGTTAAGATATTCTCCACCTCGATCCGATCGAAGCTTCATTATCTTCTTATCAAGATGATTCTCTACTTCATTATTGAATTCCTTAAATTTCTCTATGGCTTGTAACTTATACCTCATTTAGTATACAAAGAAATATCTACTCAATTCAACAGTAAAATTAATGAAGTAAGAATATCCACATCTAGCTTCTATTGGAAATGGTCCACAGACATCCCTGTGCACCAATCCTAGAAGCTCTATGTCCTTTTCACTTGTCCACTGAAAGGCAGCTTAGTCATTTTTCTTTGTTAAAAAGCATGAAATCTATCAAGTGGTTTTACCTCAGTAGAGTCTAAATATCCATCTTGGAAGAGCATTGTCAAGCACTTCCCATTTACATGACCAAGAGAGTGATGCCACAACTGGGTGATGTATGAGTCATGTGATTCTGTTTCGTTATCGATTGACAAAAACTTTAGTTTCCTTATTCAATACATAAAAACCATTATTTAAATGCACCATACCATAATATAAATTGTTTTTATAAAAGAGACAACCCATATTTCCAAACATGATAAAAAAATCTATCCATATCCAAAAAAATATACAGAAATTATGTTTTTGGTAACACTAGGAACATAATAACAGTTATGTAAAACCAAAATCATCCTAGTCGGCAATGAGAGTTGGTAATCACAAATGGATAATGCAGCCATCCTCTCACTATTAGAAGCTCAAATATCCACCTAACCTCTGGAATTATTTCTAAATCTACATGGTTCCTGCATTTGAATACAGATGTGAGCCCCACAAGCTGTATCTAATACCCAATGTATAAAAATGGAACGATCATACTGCCTCATGTTTTTTCCCCTGCCTCTGGATCATCCCCTTCTTGGAGGGACTATGCTTGGGGGATTTATACCGTTTATAATTTTTCCCCTTTTCTTTTTCCATCCATTTCTTATTCACCATAAGAACTACGGGTTTGTAATGCCCCGTGTCCTTATCTACTTGGAGAATAAAGTTCAGAAGTTCTGATAGAATCTTCTCATTTTTTTAACATGTTATAATTGAAAATGAAGTAAGAAGTGTTCTTGATATGTGATGATAAGATGAGATCTGTACGCAACTCATCCGATAACATAATCCCTAAGATGTCTAGGAATTCAATGTAGCCAATGATATTGTATACATGATGCCCAGTTGGTGAAGAATCTCCATGATTAGTTTTAAACAAAGCATTGGAGATCTCATATCTCTCCTATATCACCTTCTCTTGATTGAGATCCTTAATGTGAGACATCATGCTATACATGTCCATGTTTTCATGTTGTTTAAAGTGCTCATTAGACCTGGACAATAGCATGAAACACTGGCCATCTGTGGAATCATCCATATGTTTCATATAAGGAGTTAGTTCCTCATCGCTGGCCTCTTTCCCAGGCGCAACAAGAATAGGCTCTTCCAGTATATACAATTTCCTCTCATGGCGAAGGATGACGCATAAACGCCACTGCCACTCTTGGAAATTGGTGTTGGTGAAAAGGTATTACTTCTAATCTATTGTTCACAATGATATGTTTGAAGTCATTTTTCTTTCCATTTCGACAAAATAAGATGATCAATGATTTAGTACTTTATCATGATAAAATGGAGAAAAATAAATAATTTAATACTTATTAGTCTCCCATTATTTTATTGAAATCCAATATCCCTCGCCTTTGATTTTAGAATATTATGTTTCCTGAATATTCTAGTGGCAAGGATCCATATTTCCCATCTCATTAACCAAAATAGGGTTGGTCAAGAAACATGAAGGGTTTTAGGTAGGCATTCCAAATGCCAACTGCATTTACTCTCAGCTCCTTGATCCGCCTGAGTGGACTCCCCAATCCTAAAGTCCTTTTGTTTTGGATTTCCTCAACCTTTTCCTCTTGGTGACACCAAGTTCTGCTCTGGTAGTCTACCCTTGATGCGAACCATGTCAAGTCATCCCATATCCTTGAATTAAAATTATCTGATAATTGATAGCACCCCAACTAGGGTTGGTCAAGCACTTTGAACTATGGATCAATTCTAACCAAGATTTTGGAAGGCTATAACGACTTAATATTTCTTTGAGGGATTTTATCCTTATACATAAATTCCCAATTTATTATCTTTGATTACATTTTTTTTTAATATTAAGTGTGTTATACTTAAGTGATTAACCACTTCTAAGAAAATATATTACGCATAATCCAGTCTTATTTTATTTCAATCTTTCATGCCTGTTTAATTCATTAATTATGTGATCTTGAAAACACACACAAAATTAATAAACTATGAAACTCACAAAAATAAAAAAATGGTATGATCATGATCTTGTTCAATTGGTTAGTTTATCCAGCGGTTGATAAACTATCCCAATACCGAGGGTAGAAACACCTTGAACCTTTCGGGTTCGTGTTTACAGCTTTCCACCTGTCAACCTTTGTATCTACCTGGATTGGTTTTAGCTTGGCTCCTGACTTGAGCCACCACCACTATCTTGGGAGCTCCGTCCATTACATATGCATTTATATCACATAAAGGTGATTGGTAAAAAGGGGTTTTTTTACATAAAAGAATCCTTGTGCGTACATGCCAAACATATTAATGAGGGGAAGGCTCGTAGGCCAACAAATTTAATTTAAATAAATAAATTAAAAAAAACAATTCACATACAAAGGTCTTGGTCTAACTCCTGATCATCCATACATTCAATGATATTTATGAATAAAAAAAACTAGAATTCAATTCCTTAATTGTTTTCAAGATAAATCACTCTCAAATCAATTAATTATCTTTAATAAATCAATACTTTTATCTTAAACCCATTTTCTGAATTTCCTTGAGATACTCACCAATCATAATTTTAAACAAGTATATTCATTTTATATTATCTCTATACATAACTTGGACATTGGAGGTAACCCGGTGATTTCCCGTTCATTACGAAGATGTTAAATTAAACATATATATATAAAACACCTATCACATGTTGTGCATTAGCAATACACATAAACTAAGGTACACATCTCCTGGTTTTGTATAATAAAATAATAAATTTTAATAAATCTACGTAATTTGGATGAGTACACGATGTGTAGTTTTGACTACATGATGTGTACTTTTGTTCACTATCCTTCTGAAGTACACACCCGAAGACATGGCGTGGTGATGTAAATTGGAAATATTCATAGTACACGACATGTTTAGTTGGACACACGCTGCGTAGTATCCGCAATACACAGTTTCTAGCCTCACAAGACATGTATGGGGTACACGGTCCACCCCCATCCCGAAGAGACTACACACCATGTTCAGTGGACCACACGATGTGTAATCTGGAAACTGTGTGCGACCTGTTCCTGGTCAACACACTGTGTCATTTATGACTTAGGAATACACCAACACACAACAAGATTTGGCAGATCAGTCCGATGCATCGATCCTAGACTACAGGGTGTGTGTTTTTGAATACATTCCATTTATTCTGGTGTTGTATAGAAATGAACATTTGGATCCTCCGGATAAGATCCTCTATTTTATTTTAATTAATATTAAAATAAAATAATTTTTTTCTTTACGGTGAACGATAAACGAGAGGGGAGGAACAGATCTTGAGATTCAGATTCTAAAGAATGAATAACTTGAATTGAAACAACTAAATTATTAAATGTGTAAATCACCAATGAAAAAATAAATAATTATAATCAAAGATATGTCCCCCTCATAACCACTTGTAGGTTCCGGGTATAGTGGAAGTGCATTGGTGGGTGTACCCAACATTAATTTTAGCGTTAACAACGATCATTCCGAGATCCTTCATGACAATAAAATGTCAGATCTTCGGAATAGAATGGAGAACGAAAAAGAAATAGTAGATTCATAGAACCATAAATAGGATTATCATATTTTGGTTATAATTAATTTAATTAATTGAAAAGGGTTACTTTGATGAAATTCATTCTTCGTTGATGATTCGGGTCACGATCTGATGTGATCCATTGCTGCGTCGTAGAATCCAACTATAGGATTCCTCTAGCGGTGATCTACACGTGATCCATGTATCTCTGGACATTGCCAAAGGGATCTCCGGGTGCTAGTGTGGAAGAGCCTTTTTTTGCGATGTCCCTCATCGATTGCCTTGATCCGGTGGAGGTGGATCTATCTGTCGTTGGTTGAGAGCGTTCTTGGTGTAAAAGGAACTATCTCTTGGCTTGAGAGATTTTCCAAATCCATTGTGAGCAACCAAAAAAAATGGATAGGCTAATGAGAAATATATAAGTGAGATTTTAATTACATAGAATAATAAAATGAGTTAATTACCCGAACTTATTTATTCATTTAATTTAATTCTTAGTAATACCCCATGTCTAATAATAACAGTTGACTATAATTATTACTTGACATGCACCCAACGAATTACATGTACAATTATTTAATTAAATAATTTATATTATTTCTCATAAATTCACAGAAAAAATGCACAACGTGTTTATTTAATATAAACGGCGTGTACATTTATTTTTTCCATTTTTCTTTATTTCCTCCACCACATTAATTAGACCTTGAATAATAGCTATTTATTTATAAAATAAATATCACTGCATTACTCGCTAATAAATATATTATTTGGCCTACAATATATTCTGTAAAATAAATAAGGTCGAAATAAATGCGATTTGGCATCCTTAAATAATTATAAAACCACAATCGGGAATATTATTTATTTAACATGTCAAATTAATATTTAACTACGATACATGTACACACATATTTTGTGACCCTCTAGGCCTCTTTCTCATTGGAATAAGGCGGACCCTGCCTAAGGTCCAAGGTTAGTAACTAGCTACATGCCAAGGCACCCATAGAGAAAGAATTTAACACCCCAATGACGTTTCACCTCCTACGGATGCTTACCGTGAAATGTAATCCCTTTATCATGATATCTCATATCAAGCGGGTTCCATGCAAGTGCCATCAACCCATGTTCTCTAGTATTCTTTCTTTGAATTCCTGAAATTGAACTTGCATGTTCCTCTCCATGGACATAGATTTATTTATGCTATATCAATTCCTGAAAAGGGTCTGAGATATCTACTTCAATTATAGAACAGAAGGGACAAGTTCTTTCTCACATTATCTATTAATGTAGTATTACTCGTGACACACCAAACGTATCCAACCTCGCTGCGAAAAGTGTTTCGTTACATTTTTCATCAATACATCTAAGTGCGTGAGTTATAATACCCATTAATAATAATCATAAAGTCTAAGGACCAATACACATGCACTGCATGGAGTGGCTCAAAATTCTCCTCTCTCCCACCCTATACCACCATAATGGTTCTACAAGTGAACTCTACAGCCACTTATTTGCGGGATATTATCCCACATCATGAACGAATTTCGGGCTACCCATGTCCTACACATGTAACATCATGTTTCCTGTGTGCTTTCCTGGACGACCTTCTTTTGGTGCGTTGAACCCATGTCCCACAAAAGCTCTCGGTTGAGGCTGGATTGTCAGATCATGCAATAATTTTTAAATAAAATCTCAAAAAATACTTACTTAAAAACCATACAGATAATGGAATTCATTATGAAATGCATGCTACTTCAACAATTAGAACTATAGTGTACAATTCATCAATCCCTTCACAATTTCAATTCAAATATTAATATATCAAAAAAATTATTTATATTTTACCCTTAATGTACTAATTATATGGCATAGTTCTCCTTCATGCAAACTACAAGCCTAGTATTGCTCAAGTTAACACATCCATGGTTCTCATGAAACATTAATATACTACATGACCATTAATTCATCTTATTCCATACTTTTTCAAATATCAATTATAGGTAACCTAAAATCATCCTTCTTCTTTATTTTAAACAATTTTTCAATTACGAAACATGTATTTTTAACTAAGGATCAGTTTGTCCATCATAAAAGTTAAAAACAATGGATAATATTTCATGTGTTACATCCATTGATATGAGTCCATTACAATTATTCAATACCTTCACAATTTCACTTCAAATATAAATCCATGTAACCATTTATTAATCTTTAATCATTCCTGCACTAATTATATGGTTTGGTTCTCCTTCATGAAAAATATAATTTCATTGTTCATCATGTTAACAATTTCATTGTTCTCGTGCTACATTAACATAAAACATGACCTTTAATTCCTATTCTTCTATACATTTTTGAATATAAATTCCAAATAACATCAAAACATCCTTATGAATAGTTGTAAACAATCTGTCACTTATGACACATGTATTTTGAACATAGAATCAGTTTATAAATCATAAAAGTTTACAACAATGGAGATGTGATCAAGAATAAAATATAATTATATGATTCTATAACAATTATTCAATCCCATTACAATCTATCGTCAAATATAATTCCAATTAACCATTTGTTCATATCTAACAATTCATTCACTAATTATATGGTGTATTTCTACTTCATGAAAACTACAATCTAAATGTTACTCATTATAACACATTCATGGTTCTCATAAAACATTAAAATACTACATAACCATAAATTCCTCTTATTCTATACATTTTGTAATTAAAATTACATTGAACATCAAGTCATCCTTCTTCATGTATGTAAAAAATGCATCTTTAATTACAATTGTATTTTGAACATAGGATAAGTTCGTCAATCGTCAGAGTTAACAACAAGGATAATTACTCTTATATGACATCGGATTTAATGAATCCATAATAAATCTAAAAGATCTTAAAATTTTCAATTCAAATTTAAATCTATAAAACCATTTCTTAATTTTTAACCATTGATGAACTAACTATATGTTGTGGCTCTCAATCATTTTATCACCACCTGTTTCTTGTATGTAGGCCATTATTTATTTATTTTAAGTATTTAAATAGTGTGGATTATGTTTGGGATGGTTTGGAAGAACATTGGAGTATTTCTAGAGAATTTCTATATATTCATTGTTGGATCATGGTTAGTGAAAACCATGAAAATCCTATAGGAATCCCTGAAAAATGAGACAGGGGACTCACGGTAGGTGTAAAGTTAAGGCGTAATGTTTGACCAAACAATGAATCCACCCAGGAGTAATCGTGAAATATAAGACAATTTTATTTTTCATGGTTGGTTCATGGTTTGTCTAAATGTGTTGCTCAACTCTATGAGGTACTTCTCAATGTATAGGATGTGTCATGGTTAGCGCATAGTTTTCCGAACCATGCAACTAATCATGCAGGGTTTAAAAACTATATTCTATAAAGTGGATCTAGGTTGATATTAAGTTTAAAACGATAATTTTTCTCCAAATTGATCCTTACATAGGATTTATTCCCCATAAAGGTCTTGGATTCTTTCCCCATAAGATTGGAGGTGACCTGAAAGAGTTTCATGGTGCGATGAAGCTCTATTTCATTGGAAAGAATTCTTTTGTGGTTGTTTTTCATAGTTTTTCATAAATATACAATCCTTCCTCTTTCAAATTCTATTATCTCGTCCACTGTGGATAGATCCAAGGATTTTTATTCAAATAATGTTTATATTTGTTATTTTTTTGATAAGTAAGTGATCTAAGTGGGTTTTTTGAGATTCAACCCAATTTTGTGGGAATTTTTGTGTTGATCATCAGTTTCTCGAAAACTCTTAAGGTAGGTGGATTCACTCTCAACTCAAAATTTTATAACTTGAAGGTTTAGTTTCAAATTAATTAATTTTCTTGAATTTATTTGTGAATTTTTTGTGAAAAACATTTTTTAAACCCTATTTAGTGATGGTTTTTGGGTTTTTGGAAAATCGTTGTGCAAATGGATTTTCTTCTTGATTATAAAATTTCTAAACTGAAATATGGATTTTTTGGATTTGGGAAATTAGTTTGTGGTTATGGTTTTCAATAAAGGAATAGTTTTATTGAAATGGAATTATTATTTTTCTTTAAAATGGTTTTGGAATACATGGTTTGTGTGAATTTATTCTTTTGATGGAACCCTAAATAAAGGGTGTGTGCCATTGGGGTAAAAAGGGACATGACCCTAGATAAGGGGTGTGTGTCAATGTGGAACAAGGAGATTGGACACTTAGTGATGAATTAGTGGATGAATGAGAAAATTATCATTAGTATGGAACTATCAGAGAAGACAACATGGGTGTGTGTGTGGGGACCAATAATATGGGTATACCAAAAAGGAATGTAAAATGGTTTAACTAATGATTTTTGTGATTTCATTGGTAAATTATTTATGTTTGGAAAAATATTTTGGTGTGAAAATACTTGGATTTGATGTAAAATAAGTACCAAATTCCAAATTTTTTATATATGTTTTTTATATAATTTTTCTGACTTGTTCTATCCTAGCACCATGAGTAGGGAAGTCATTAGGGGAAATCTACTGAGATTCATTACTCACATATAATTTTGACATTTGGTTATTTTTTATATTTTTTTATTGAGACATTGGTTATTGGAAAGAATCACTCTATTTAAGTGGTTCTCTTTGATACATGGAGTTGGATTTTGACCTTAGAGTCATGTCTTTAGAGTATTATGAGTCTATGTTAGTATTATTTTCTATTGTGTACTTTTATGTTATAAGTCTTCTATTGCGGTACATTGTTTTAGTTTGGTTTTGATATCAATGTTATTACATGAGTTGTATTACATTGTCATCATGAATCATATAGTGGTTTTGGTTATGGAATGTTTGGTTGTGATTTTTTATTTTCAAAGGGAAAATCATCCCCCAATTTTATTTAAGCCACTAGAATTTATTTCTAGCATGTGGTTCCATGAGGATGTCACTTAAGGAATAGTTGAAATTCCACCTCATCTCATGCCAATGATGAGGGGAGGGATGTTACAAGTGGTATCAGTCTTGGTTGGTCTAAATATTTGTGTGAATAAAGTAGTATTAGATTGTTTGTTCAATGACATAGAGATGCTATAAGTTGTGTCGGTTTTGGAGTTGAAATTAATTTTATTTCATTTCTTGAGTCGAGTTGTTTAAATGGAGTTGGATTGTTGGGACTTGAAATGTGGAGCATAAAATGACATAGCTAGCTGTTTTATGTTGAACTTCAAAATACCATATAGTTGGGAATATAAGTGTTTTGGAAACACTTAAAGGAGTGTAATATAATTGTAATGGGTTTAACCAACAATAAGATCATGACATGCATTGCAGAAATGAATTCGCACTAGAAGTGACTATTTAAATTTGAGTAATGATTTATGATTTGGTGTAAATGTTTTTATTTTTTTTAAAAAAAATTAATTTTTTTTCAAATGGGGGATTTTAAAAAGGGATGGTTGTGGTATTTTGAAAATGGTTGAATTTTCAAAAGAATGGTGAAATTTTACCAAAATGGTTGAATGTAGAAAATGATTAATTTTGGAAGGTACTGTTTTGATAGTTTCACTATGATAGAATTTGAATTTTTTAAGCCATCAGTTTCTAGAGAGAGATACATGTGGAATTTGTTATGTTAATAGAAAATAGAACTTGATAGGAATCTTAGAAACCATCTAGAAGAAGTTGATAAGAATGTGGTGTTACCCGATCCACTGGTGACACAATAAATGGTTCAGATTAAAGTCTATGATTTCCAATATTTTGATATATGGAACTAACCTGATGAACCGAAGAACATTGTTCATTCGGTCTAGACCTAGAAGTTCAATCAACCCATATTCTTGGGTAATTTTGGGCTAGAGAAGGCTAAGGTTTGTATGAATATGATGAATTGAATCTTTGATTTCCTTGGCACAACAACAGAGTTAATAGTCATGTTTAAGATGTATATGCAGGAAGATCTTGCATGTTAATGGTGGGATTTAGAAAATCTAGCTAAACTGGACCAAGGCATGTCTTGGGAGGATTTTGTAGAATTTTTCCACAAACAATTATATGCTAAAATCGATATAATTCATCGAACAATGTAATTTTTCATCCTAAATTAGATGAAAATATTTGTGATAGCGTATACTACTAAATTTATTAATTTTTTCTTCTTTTCAAATAAATTTTTTGTGAGTTTGTTTTTGAAGGAATTTTTTTCGAATCAGGGCAGAGGCATGAAATTCTCTCATGTAATGTCATGCTCTGTGTAAAAGATTATATAGGTATGGTAAGTATAGAAAAAATGTTTGAAATAGACATCTCAAGAAGAATGGGTAGATGATTTATGTTGATACCTACATGAAATGGTGGTAACTCTAATAATGGGAGAAAGCAGAAGAGGGAAACCAATTTCCAAGGTTAGAGTAGGACCCAAAATAAAAAAAAATAGATCACTGAACATTCCTCCAAGACCCAATAGAAAATTTGAATGTCTTTAATGTGGTTCCTTAGACCACATGACTGTATAGTGTACAACACCACTAAGAGCATGTCACAATTACAATTATATGTGGAATATTAATCACGTTTCTCGCAGTTCTCCAGGGTCTGGTATTTGAGAAAACTCTTAGGTTTCACAGATGTCATATTCTTTTATTGGTTGAGGGAAACAGAATACATATCATTAGTATAATAGTTCTAGATTGGGTGATTCTATAAATACCATGACTCCTCAGTTAGAGAAATCTCAATAGGTAAATAAATAACAAAGTGAAGTGAGTAAACAATTATATGGAGATGAGGTTGTTATAATTGATGATCAATTTCGATGGTGTGAATTTAAATCAGTAAGGGGTGAGATGAAATTAGTGGCCACTATCATTCCAATTATTTAAACAATAAACAGTGTGAATAAAAACCTGTCTCATGTCAAAACCTATCCTTTTATCTCTATGCTATATAAATCAGTAGTTGTAGGGAGAGGTTTAAAAATATCCTCTCCCACTCCCGGTACGACCCCATACCGGTTCTATGGGTGTCCTCTTCACCCACTTATTTATGAGCAATTGGCCCACAACATGCTTGCCTCCAGGAATTCCCCTGGCTTACACATGGCACTACATGCTACCTGTGAGCTGGCCTGGCTAGCCTCCTTCGGGATCAGTCGACCTTGTGTTCCATATAAGCTTTATGTTTAGGTTGGAAGGCCAAATTATTATGTTTTCCATACTTTTTAAATAAACCCCCAAAAAATACTTAGTTAAAAAACCTTGTATACAATTGAATAAATAATGAAATTCCTGGACACCTCAACAATTAGAACACTAGTATATGACTCATCAATCCCTTCACAATTTCACTTCAAATATAAATTGATCATACCATTTCATCATCATTGGGCCTTCATGAATTAATTATATTTCATGTTTATCCATAATGAGACGTATAATCTCATTGATTGTCAGGATAAAAAATTCATTGTTCTCATTAAACATTAAAATATTTCATGACATTCACTGCATCTTTTTCTCTAATTTTTGGAATATAAATTCCAAATAACTATAAATCATACGTCTTCTTTATTGTAAACAATTTGTCACTCCTGATATGTGTATGTTCATAAATATTCATAGTTAACAAAATGGAAAATTTCTCGATCATGTCATCAAATTTTATTAATCCATAACAATACTATAGGAATCACCATGAAGGAATCCATAAAAATTATCCAAGAATCACCTTGAAGGAATCCATAACAATTCGTTAGTAATCACCATGAAACTCAATGTCTTCAAGCCAATCACATTTTCCTTGTAATTTTAAGAGTTTGGTATTTCATCCAAGCTCCCTTAACATTGGATTTTCTTTATCATATTGACATCAATGTAATCTTCCAATTGTATTGATCATCATTTTCCACCAATGAAAATCATTGAAAACAAATACATTCCATACAAAAAGTGGGATCTTAAATCTCCTCAATTGTATTTGTTTGAAATAGATTTAGTGTTATTTCTAAATGAATGTTTCAATATGTGGAACTACTATATTATCTCTCCCCATTCTTTTTAAAACATTTATTTCGCTTTCTCTCCCCCTTATTGAAAATAAATAAAAATTTCATCGGAAAACAGTATCATTCCATACTTAATCAATTGTCCATCCATCATTTCACTCTAAGTCAACATAAGTTATTCTCGGTGTAGAAAATAAGAGGATTTAATTTAGTAAGAATATTTTTCCATTACCAACTGATCATGATACCTTAATAAATAAGAACTCATATAATTTATTCTATGATTATTCATTTTAATTCTTGGATGCAATTACTAAATGTGAGAAAAATATTTTTAATAACTGTCAACCTCAAAATCCTTCACTCACTTCAATAAATAGATAAAAAATATTCAAGTGAAATATGTATGATAAGAGAACTTGGGGAACTTACAAATTTATTATTCCATTTATTAATTTAATTACCCCCTTTGTATGAAGATTTTTTTATTTTTTATATACATGGAA
Source organism: Viscum album (assembly GCA_963277665.1). NCBI lineage: Eukaryota > Viridiplantae > Streptophyta > Magnoliopsida > Santalales > Viscaceae > Viscum > Viscum album. Next base: position 1,583,664,914 of record OY728151.1, on the reverse strand, counting down.
GTTTGATTAATAGAGACATACCTTGACCAATGACATGTTCTTCAATCAATTTCCCAAATAATCTGATTTGATATTAATTGAAATATTATTTATGGAAGCTTCTTCATTTTTATCCTCCTTAAGGGAAGAATTTCTCATTATCCTCATATTGGTTGATTTCATAAAGATTATATTTGAATACATTTCAGTATGGAGAATACACTTGAATGGGTATTCAACTTGTGATAGTCCATATAAGGCAAAAATCACAACTTCACCAAATATGTTCTTCTACAAAATTATTTCTTAAGAATACTATGAAATAAGATCAAACCAATATGGAATCTACTTTACCCTGACTATCCATAATATGAAATCACATTATTTAACATCATCATGGTTGATCCTCTATCATAATAGTGTTTAAAAATTAATTGACGAACCATTCAAGGATAGTATCTTATTAATCTTAGCAATAAAGACATGAAAATACTTACTACATATATCATTATACTCCTATTAATAAGATTCACCTTCAATTCCACAAATTATAAGAACAAATATAGTTTTCAAAGATTAAGGGGATAAAGTGGATCCTCTTTCTTCATTAATATGAATATAAAGTTTGAGATTATCTTCTCAAAGAAGTTCCTCCACTTTAATTAGTATTCATGATTTCACATATAAACATCTGTTCTAATTTATGTTGAGGAAACATGGATCTCCTAACATCTTCTTATACATTGAAAGGAGAATATTTCTTCTTAACAATATCATAGATGATACATTATTACACCTCTTGAGTATTTTTTCTTGTTCTGGTAGTGAGGTTAATTTTCTTTGCAATGTGGAATGATTTCTTGCATCTTTCACATATAACTTCTTCAATAAAAGAGTTTCATTGTTTGGAAAAACCCTCACGAATTTTTTATTCATCATGTGGAATATTTACATAACTTTTTGCACTAGATTTACCTTCCATATCTTCTATTTCTATCATTCTTTCTAAATCTTTATGCTAGATAACTAACATGTCATTAAGAATTTTGGGTCCATATTTGGATTCTACATATGGGTTCTTCTGAGTGTCATTATTCTTATTAGTTCTTTTGGAAGCACTATCATTCAACTTATTTGATTTACAATCCATGGTTTTGTCACCATTATACATTGGTACCTTCCTAGGTGGATTTATCTTCACAATATTTTTCTGAAATATTCCCATAGTTTCATCTTCATTCGAAGTCATATTTTTTGATATTCTTATATTATCATATTTGTATGCATGTTTTGATGAGTATGTAACGAACTTGCGACCACTAAAATTTCATACATCACTAATGTTATCCAGAATTCCAAAATAAATTACTGTATAGAGAGGCTTATAGCCCTCTGGATGTTTCCATTTCTTCTATGGATTCATCCCCCATCAGATAGGATTCCATTGATCTTTTACAATTTGAGGATCATACCAAACATTTAATGCACAATGCAAAAATCTATTGAAGAACATACAGTGAACCACAAATATTTATTTCCTGATATCTTATATATCAAAATTTCGGGTCTTTTTAATGATTTTTTGCTCTCTCTGTGGAAAAAAATTACACACCTTCTTTCATAGCCACCTTTGTCATGGTGGTAGGTTTATTATCATCTTTATTCATCCATACGTTTTCAATTGTTTAAAAAAATACATTGATAATGATAATACATTTACTAACATTAGTAAAATATGGTATGAATGGTTCCTGATTCTTCTAAGCTTCTTGTGATAGATCATTTAATAAATTAATGATCTTATTAATACATATTGGAGGAATTTTAACCTTAGAATCCTCCAATGAACATTGAGTACCAATAGAATTTATCTCCTTTTAAGAAGATTCAATATGAGTCTTCTTAATATTGTACATCTGAGCTACCAATTCAAGACATTTCATATAGTGAATGATTATATTTTCCTCAATTGTAAAAATCTTATCTTCACATGCCTTCTTCATTCATTCAACATTATCTTTAGTTATACTAACTTTTCCCCAAATCAATGAGTTATGTTCCGTGATCTTATTGGATATTTATTCAAATTATAATCCCTTAACATCAGTGCAATATTTCAATTTATCTTCAAGTGCATGAATATTTTCATCTATAGTCATTTTAACTCCATATTTCTCTTCAAATTCATTGATCCATTTCAAGAAAAGTATTTCAAGTTCCCTCTTTGTTGCATAAATGGATCCAACCTATTTGGAGAGTTTTAGACATTGAACATTTTTTTTAGAAATTATCTAAAAAAATGGATTCTTCTTACAAGTGGGTGATCTATTACTTTAGGCATTGAATGAATCCACAAGAAAGAGATTATCTTTATTCAAAAATACAATGCATAATAACTCTTAATATAACAACTGATAATTCTTGAGAAGTCATAGATTGATCATCATCACCACTTATTCTAGTATTTATATCTTCAGGAATGTTTATAAATATACTAACACATAAATCATTATCATTAAAGGTAGGATAGTTATCCATATTCTTTGGGGAAACATGATCCATATTAAAATTACATACCATGTTGGCTATGTATTCATTCTCTACAAGGCATAGAGAAATAGGTACTTCCTCTTATTTAGATAATAGGGACTTCTTATTCCACTTTATATTGTTTTTATTTTCACTGTTCATCATAGTATTCATAGATATATAAGTTTTCTCAGAGGTAACTGAATCACCACGAAATATACACATCATTTTTGAGTCAGGAATCCAAATCAAGTATTCTAAATAGAGTTGAATTCACTTTACTAAATTTAACAGGGGCGAACCATTACTCAATACATGTGAAAGGACTGGTTTGGGATATTCCTAATACTAAGAGGGGGTGAATTAGTGTTGGATACTTTTAAATCCAATTCCACATTTTATCCCTTTACATATTTGATGTAACGCCCCGACCCCAGCTACCCAGAGTCGGTGCATTATTACATAACATTGGCATGATCACAAGAAAGATCAAATCTCGAAAGACCGATTGGTTTAGTAGCCTTGGAAATACTAGATATAATCATAAAGTTTTACATTACATTTCAAAGTGAAAAACTACTACAACAACAAAGTCTTCATATCCACACTATTAACCCCTCATAATATCCCTGCAAGTCATTCATAAATTACTTCTTCACTACCTGGGAAAAATAAAACATAGAAAAGGGGTGAGCTCAAATGCCCAGTAAGGATAACAATATAGCGGAAACTTTCATCAATAAGAATAAACATTTAAGGCAATGTATAACTAAAACAAAAGCCTTTTAAACATGAACTTTCAACATGGTATGGCATAAATAAAATGAAATAATGCCATTTACTTATTCACATGGATATTCCACTAATCGAATAATCACATGCAAAAATAAATAACCACTTTCATAATGTTGGAATGCATAATGCCAGACTATCATAACCACATAGCCAAGGCCTCGTGCCAAGACTACAAATAAGATTTTGTCAAGGCCTTGTGCCAAGACACTAGTTTGTCTCATGAGACCTACCGATGCATCGAGGAGCTATAGCGGGCTCCACCCGTCACTTATTAAGTCCAATGCATTCCCATATGAAAAGGTTTAAACCTAACATAAACATTCGTATTAAAACTAGCATACGAAATGTCAATACTTTCACAATAAACTATGAATGGTATAAAAATAGCACATCCACAGTCAAACATATCACAAAACTTTCAATACAATATAGAAGTTTTGTATCATAATAAATCAACTTCAAATAATCTTAAAATCCATCAAAGGATGTTGACATAGATGAAATCAAAATTCTTTTTAAAGAAATATCTCCTTTTATTTTGAAATCATTTAAGATCCATATAAAATAAAACATTTTCTTTGAAAATATTCTTATAAGCTTGTAAGGAAAGCTTTGAAGATTTTATAACGGCGTAAAATAACCGCACCCGCCGTATAAGTTAAAAAAACATTCTTACCTCAATTCTGTCGAAAAGGTTAAAAAGGACCTTGTTTTGAAAACGACGGAAAGATTCCTCTTATAAAAAGTCAAAAAAAGGTATAAATGACTTTAACCCATATTCTTGTAAATAGTAAAAATGTTTTGAAATACATTTTTAAGAAACATGGATGTGGATGATAAAGAGATCCCAGTAGATTATTACATATAAACAACCTCGGATAATGAAGAGATTGTGAAATAACCCTTACCTTGTACTTTTCCTTGGTTGGGGTAGGTTAACCTCCTGTATAATGGTGAAATAGTTGTTATTAAATTATACAAGAATCATATATATTAATATGATATCATATATGATCTTTTAACATTGATTTGTTAATAATATCTTAGAATTATCGTCGTTTCGGGAGTTAACTTACTCATTTTCTTTTATATGTTTTGTTACATAAGCCATGGTTGTTGTATCTTATTCATATCCAGAATGATATACAGTCCTTAAACATCATTTTTAAATCATCAAATGATAATTATACTGGAATGGATACGATGGATAATGAATCTCATCGCGTTCGTGGAGACGGTAGTCCGTACGTACGCACGAGCGACAATATCATTCTTTTGATATTAAAATAATATATAAATGGATGGTATATCATATATACAGAATCATTAACATGTTATATTTATTATTTACATGAGTTACACATCATTATTATACCCATCCAAATAATATTATATTGAATAACAATTACACCACGACGTGGAGACGGTAAGCCGTACGTACGCACGTATGGTGACATGTTATTCAAAGGGTGGATAGAATACTGAATATGATTGTACCATATTTATAATAACATCACAGTATATGTGAGATACTGGAGTTATTATTTCAGAATGGTAAGAACAAAGGAAGAAGAAGTGGAAGAAGAAATGAACTTAGAAAAGGGTGGTGAAATCATTACCTCTTCTTCGGGTTCTTCCTTTTGATTTGATCAAAAGGGCTCTTTAGGTTTGCTTTCTGATCAAACTAAGGCCTCTAGGTTGTATTGAGGGATGTTGGGAGAGTATTTGGGCAGAGTTTGGCCGAACCAAAAGGCTTTGAAGGTGTGAAGAAATGAGAAGGAGGAGTGCCCTTTTATAAGAGGGGTGAGGGGCACCTTTGGAAAAGTTAGAAATATTAATTTATAATAAATTCATATTCGGTTTACAAAGGATCCAAAGTTTACTATTCAAAGGATGAGGTGGGGATAGGTCGAAAACAACTCATCTAATAGAATTTAGACAGGTTTGGGTACTTATATTAACCTTATCTTTAAGTATTAACTCTAAGTTAATTAGTTTCACTTTTACAATGTCTCTTTGTATTTTTATATAATATGGTTAATAAACATACTATATACATCCAAGCGACCCCCAAGTGGTCCATTAATGAGGAACATATCATAATATAAGTCTCTTGGCCGAACCTTAGATTTTTAGGAATTTATTATCAATTAATAATATAATATTTGTTTTAAGAACTCTTTTATGTCAATTTTGACACTATTCAATAGTTGATTTTTGTGAAACTCCTAACAGATTGATTACTTCGAAGAAAGTCAATTAAATCAATCCTAATATATCATATTATCATAGAAAATTAGTTTAATTCATTAAAAGTTTCATATTATAATTATTTGGGTATTTATAAGATCAATTATTTTTATTTTTCACTATTTTAGTAATTACTGCATCATCATTGTGTCATAAATAAAATAAATTATATAATGTCTAAAAATTATAAATAAAATATCATTATGTAGGAAATCTTTTTAGCTTTCTAATGAATATTTATAATCGAAAATCCAACATGTATAACCCTATGTAAAAATTGTTCTTCTAAAAGATGTAAGCTTATGCCATTTTTATTTTTATTTTAACTTTATTAATATAATGTGTCCCTACCACATACAAGTGGCTCCAAGGGGTCCCCAAATTGACCCAAGGATGCTCATGGTCGGGTATGTGTCCACCAATAAGGTTAGGACACGATTTAGGGTAATTTAGTATTATTATAATATTATTTTTTAACCCTTATTTACCGGATTTACCCTTTAACCATGGTAAATAAAATATTTACCGCAGTAATTATTCAAAATGTCTAAAAATAAAAGTTACCTATTTACACAATTTGAACATCCTGATTCCAAATATGGAATCCATTTTCCTAAATTCAAAACACAGAAGTGGCAGAAATTAATTTAAAATTAATTCCCGCTGTCAAAACAAAAAGCGTGTTTTTAAGAGATAATTACTATCAAAAGATTGACACTTGTTTATGTTCGGTTTAATTGTAAAATTATGTCCAATGACCAAGATTATATTAAATGGTAAAAATATATTCTAAATATACTTTAAAACCACTCAAATTCACAATTTATCACTATTAATTATTTTGATTAAAAAAGTTGTTTTTAATTAAAATTTAGTAATTTTCACTATTCATCAAAATATGAAAGTTATCCGAAATGTACCAAAATTTCACCCTAGGCTAATTTTGATATTCCGAATCCAAAAATGAAGTCCATTTTGAAATATAGAATATATATGATTTCAAAAAGTAGGTATTACTATTCACAACAGCTAGTTTAATTAGTTGTGGTGTGTGTTAGAACTCGAGGTTGCGTACAACACACGCTATCGCATTATTCGAAGGGAAACGTACCGTAGAAGCTTGGGGTGTTACATTCTCCCCTCCTTCAAATAATTGTGTCCTCGCAATTTCTAGGGTATTACTGCATAAAAAGACTCGGGTGGTTCTTCATCATAAGTTCCTCGGGTTCCCACGTTGCCTCTTCCATCTTATGATTTCTCCACAAAACTTTTACCAGACGCGTCGTCCGGTTTCTCAGTACTTGTTCTCTTGTATCAAGAATCCTGACGGGCTCTTCGCAATAAGACAGATCGGGTTCCAGTTCTAATTCCTCATAGGTGAGTACATGCGTTGGGTCAGGCATGTATTTTCTCAACAGAGATACGTGGAACACATCGTGAACCTTGGAGAGACTTAGCGGCATTGCCAATCGGTAAGCTACAGCCCCAATTCGTTCTAGAATTTCGAAAGGTCCGATGTACCTGGGACTCAATTTACCTTTCTTACCAAAACGTATGACTCCCTTCCACGGAGATACCTTCAGGAAAACATGATCACCGACTTGAAATTCCAAATCCTTCCTTCGATTATCGGCATAGCTCTTCTGCCTACTTTGAGCTGCTTTAATGTGATTTTGGATTACCTTCACCTTTTCCACCGTTTCCTCCACCAGTTCTGGGCCTACAAGTTTTCTTTCACCAACGTCATCCCAACAGGTTGGTGTACGACATCTCTTTCCGTATAACGCTTCATATGGTGCCATCTGAATACTCGAATGGAAGCTATTGTTATAGGAAAATTCTACTAGTGGTAAATATTGATCCCACATACCCTGAAAATCAAGTGAGCAAGATCTCAACATGTCTTCTAAGGTCTGAATAGTCCGTTCTGATTGTCCGTCTGTCTGAGGGTGGTAAGCAGTGCTCAAATGAAGTTCAGTATCCAGGGATTTCTGAAGACTTTTCCAAAATCTTGAAGTAAAACGGGGATCACGATCAGAAACAATCGATAGGGGTACTCCATGAAGTCTCACAACTTCATTAATGTATAGTCTTGCTAGACGTTCCAGGGGTAGATCTTCTCTTATAGCAAGAAAATGTGCTGACTTGGTAAGACGATCAACAATAACCCATATTGCATCGTTCCTTCTAGGAGTCTTTGGTAGCCCCATGACAAAGTCCATCGTAATATTGTCCCATTTCCACTGCGGTATGGGAAGAGGTTGCATGACTCCTCCAGGCTGTTGCCTTCCAGCTTTCACTTGTTGACAAACCATACATCTTGACACAAAATCAGCAATCTCCCTCTTCATGTTGTCCCACCAAAAATGTTCCTTCAAATCTCTATACATTTTGGTGCTCCCAGGGTGTATAGAGAAATTGGAACTATGAGCATCATCCAACAATTCCCTTTTTAGATCAGGTATATTGGGAACACAAAGTCTCTTCCCGAATTTCAAAATTCCATCTTCATACACAAAGTCTCTCAATCTCCCATCATTCAAAGCTTTAATCTTCTTTTGGAATTCGTCATCATCGGTCTGAGAACTCTTAATACTTTCTAGTAAAGATGGTTTGGCAACCATTTGAAAAAGCATTGATGTTTCACCTTCCCTGGTTATTCCCATGTCCATTTTCACTAGATCCATGAAAATTGGATCCCTTTCAATTCTCATATTGTTCAAAACTCCATGGTCTTTTCTACTTAAAGCATCTGCCACCTTGTTTGCCTTCCCCGGGTGGTAGTGTATCGTACAATCATAATCCTTGAGTAATTCAATCCATCTCCTTTGCCTCATGTTGAGTTCTTTTTGTGAGAAAATATACTTCAAACTCTTGTGATCAGTATAAATCTCACATTTTTCACCATAGAGGTAGTGCCTCCATATCTTCAAAGCAAAGATCACAACTGCTAACTCAAGATCATGAGTAGGATAGTTTTGTTCATGAATTTTCAACTGTCGTGATGCATAGGCAATAACTCTATCATTCTGCATAAGGACACAGCCAAGTCCTTTCTTCGATGCATCACTATAAATAACGAACCCATCATTCCCCGATGGTAGAGTCAATATAGGAGCATTGACTAATCTTCTCTTCAGTTCTTCGAAACATTCTTCACACTCTTTTGTCCAAACAAATTTAACCCCTTTACGTGTGAGCTTCGTTAATGGGTTAGCCAATCGGGCAAAATTCTGGACGAAACGTCGATAATAACCTGCCAAACCAATAAAACTACGTACCTCAGTTATACTCGTAGGTGCTGGCCATTCTTGGATTGCCTTGGTCTTAGAAGGATCAACAGAGATTCCATCTTTAGAGACAATATGGCCAAGAAAAGAAATCTCCTGAAGCCAGAATTCACACTTGCTAAACTTCCCATATAATTCATGCCTCCTCAGAGTCTTCAAGATAATGTGCAAGTGATTTTCATGATCTTTGTAGGTTTTGGAGTATACCAAGATATCATCAATAAATACCACCACAAATTCATCGAGATACTCCTTGAAAACTCTATTCATCAGATCCATGAATACAGAGGGTGCATTAGTCAATCCAAACGGCATTACAGTAAACTCGTAATGCCCGTACCTGGTTCGAAATGCTGTCTTCGGAATGTCTTCCTTCTTTACACACAACTGATGGTATCCAGATCGAAGGTCAATATTTGAAAAGTATTGAGCTCCATGCAGTTGGTCAAATAAATCATCAATACGAGGTAGGGGATACTTGTTCTTTATCGTTATAGCATTGATCTCCCTGTAGTCGATACATAACCTCATAGATCCATCTTTCTTTTTAACAAAAAGAACAGGGGCTCCCCATGGAGAAACACTAGGGCGAATAAATCCCTTATTACTCAATTCCTCTAGTTGTTTCTTTAGTTCGACTAATTCTACAGTAGCCATTCTATAAGGGGTCTTCGATATAGGCCTTGATCCAGGAATCAAATCAATAGAAAACTCAACTTCTCGTTCTGGAGGATGTCCAGGTAAATCTTCCGGAAATACATCTACAAATTCTTTCACAACAGGTACATCCTCTATTTGAACATTCCTTTCCTCACCGATAGTTACTTCATTCTCTTCCTCCCCAATAATTGAATTAAGTTGAGCTACTGGGGGTGGGTCTAAATAAGAATTAGGTGGTGACGATTCTGCTCTAAAAATAAGGTGCTCCTTATTATTATCATCATGAATCGTAACCTCTTTCTTCTTACAATAAATCTTCACATCATAGTCCGAAAGCCAGTCCATACCGAGGATTATATCAAACTCAATCATAGGTATGATGATGAAATCAGCAGATAAAGAAAATTTATGTGCTCTAATGGGGACTGATTCACAAAACTTTGTTGCAACGATACTTCCCTTAGGAGTTTTAACTGACAACTCCCTTATTAAATCAAATTGGAAATATCTAATTTTCTTAGCAAACTGGGAAGATATGAAACAATGCGATGATCCAGAATCAAATAATGCATTTGCTAAACTTGAGGAAACCATTAAATTACCTGCCACCACGTCTTTCGGAGTTTCTACCTCAGCAGTAGTGATAGCATAAGCCTGGCCTTGATCCCTTGGCCTTTTCTGAGGTAAGTTCTCCTGACGCTTAGGACATGCATTTTCATAATGCCCCATCTCCCTGCAATTGTAGCACTGAACATTGGTAGCTTCCTTCTTCCCCTTGCAATCATGAGCTTGGTGGCCTTTTTCACCACACTTGTAACAGACTCCCATTCCCTTCAGGCAAGCACCGGGGTGTTTCTTCCCGCACTTACCACAAGATGGATATTCAACCTTTCCCTTCTTCCCCTTATTTCCATTCCCAGATTGATCAGCAGGTCTCTTCTTCTCTTGCTTTGCTTTAAAGTCATAAGACTTAGAGAATTCCTTTTCGGTCTTTATAGCACATGAGACAATGTCTTCGTACGATGAAAAGGATTGTGAGACTAATGCTCGACGGAGAAATGGTTTTAACCCATCAAAGAAACAATCAATCTTACTTCTTGGGTTGCGAATATAATCACCAGCGTACCTTGCTAACCTTGTAAAGTTAGCCTCATACTTTGTGACATTATCATCCTCCTTTTGTCTCAGACTCAGAAATTGCCTTTCCATATCTGCTCGATGGTCGCGAGGAAAGTATTTTTCTAAAAACAGATCTTTGAACTCCCTCCATTCCATGTTTGATACTTCATCATCTTCCTTCATGTTTTGAATCAATGACCACCATTGATCAGCATCTCCAGTGAGGCGGTAAACTGCCATGGTAACTGTTTCCCTTTCACTACTCCCCAAAGCCTGAAATATTTTCTCTAGGGAAAATATCCATTGCTCAGCTACTAAGGGATTTGTACTCCCATTGAACGTTGGTGGTTGTTGTCTCATGAATCGATCTAACATTGATCCTCCACGCTGCGGATCAGGGTGCTCCATACGGGTAAGGTTATTATTCATAACCTGAGTAAGTTGTCCCAGTATGGTGATTAGCTGATCGGCACCAGTTGCATCACCAGCCCCACTATAATTATCTTGAGCAGGAGGGCAATCCCTACATGGAGTGCGCGCATTGATACGGTTTCCATTTCTTCCACTAGGTGCCATTTCTAAACAATGGCATAAACTAGATCAGTTTATGAATCAAAATACATAATCCCATACTTATAAAACACTTAACATAAATTGAACTATTTATGGATATAATCCATAATCATAAAAATGTTTTCTTTGAGGAAGTATATACTCATAAACCCTTCATAATGATTTGTAAAGAAAATGAGAGTTATCCTAAGCATATCCCCCGGGAGTGTCGTAACCAAGAGTGCAGCAAGGCCCGTTGTCGTGCACCAGTTCCCGTTCGAGTCTAGCTCAAAGCGGTGTTTTCGGGTTTTACCCCTAGGTACATCTGTGCCAGAGCCGCCTCTACCTGCTCGTATCCAGACAGGGATGTATTGCTCGGAAAACTCACAAAATCTCTACAATACCAAAATTCTAGGAAGTTCTTCTATACTAATCCTCAAAGTTCATCTTAAGTCTACGTGCTCTAATCAGAGTTTATCTAAATCTAGTTTCCAAGGTTTGTACTAAACTTCCTCTGATACCAACTGTAACGCCCCGACCCCAGCTACCCAGAGTCGGTGCATTATTACATAACATTGGCATGATCACAAGAAAGATCAAATCTCGAAAGACCGATTGGTTTAGTAGCCTTGGAAATACTAGATATAATCATAAAGTTTTACATTACATTTCAAAGTGAAAAACTACTACAACAACAAAGTCTTCATATCCACACTATTAACCCCTCATAATATCCCTGCAAGTCATTCATAAATTACTTCTTCACTACCTGGGAAAAATAAAACATAGAAAAGGGGTGAGCTCAAATGCCCAGTAAGGATAACAATATAGCGGAAACTTTCATCAATAAGAATAAACATTTAAGGCAATGTATAACTAAAACAAAAGCCTTTTAAACATGAACTTTCAACATGGTATGGCATAAATAAAATGAAATAATGCCATTTACTTATTCACATGGATATTCCACTAATCGAATAATCACATGCAAAAATAAATAACCACTTTCATAATGTTAGAATGCATAATGCCAGACTATCATAACCACATAGCCAAGGCCTCGTGCCAAGACTACAAATAAGATTTTGTCAAGGCCTTGTGCCAAGACACTAGTTTGTCTCATGAGACCTACCGATGCATCGAGGAGCTATAGCGGGCTCCACCCGTCACTTATTAAGTCCAATGCATTCCCATATGAAAAGGTTTAAACATAACATAAACATTCGTATTAAAACTAGCATACGAAATGTCAATACTTTCACAATAAACTATGAATGGTATAAAAATAGCACATCCACAGTCAAACATATCACAAAACTTTCAATACAATATAGAAGTTTTGTATCATAATAAATCAACTTCAAATAATCTTAAAATCCATCAAAGGATGTTGACATAGATGAAATCAAAATTCTTTTTAAAGAAATATCTCCTTTTATTTTGAAATCATTTAAGATCCATATAAAATAAAACATTTTCTTTGAAAATATTCTTATAAGCTTGTAAGGAAAGCTTTGAAGATTTTATAACGGCGTAAAATAACCGCACCCGCCGTATAAGTTAAAAAAACATTCTTACCTCAATTCTGTCGAAAAGGTTAAAAAGGACCTTGTTTTGAAAACGACGGAAAGATTCCTCTTATAAAAAGTCAAAAAAAGGTATAAATGACTTTAACCCATATTCTTGTAAATAGTAAAAATGTTTTGAAATACATTTTTAAGAAACATGGATGTGGATGATAAAGAGATCCCAGTAGATTATTACATATAAACAACCTCGGATAATGAAGAGATTGTGAAATAACCCTTACCTTGTACTTTTCCTTGGTTGGGGTAGGTTAACCTCCTGTATAATGGTGAAATAGTTGTTATTAAATTATACAAGAATCATATATATTAATATGATATCATATATGATCTTTTAACATTGATTTGTTAATAATATCTTAGAATTATCGTCATTTCGGGAGTTAACTTACTCATTTTCTTTTATATGTTTTGTTACATAAGCCATGGTTGTTGTATCTTATTCATATACAGAATGATATACAGTCCTTAAACATCATTTTTAAATCATCAAATGATAATTATACTTGAATGGATACGATGGAGAATGAATCTCATCGCGTTCGTGGAGACGGTAGTCCGTACGTACGCACGAGCGACAATATCATTCTTTTGATATTAAAATAATATATAAATGGATGGTATATCATATATACAGAATCATTAACATGTTATATTTATTATTTACATGAGTTACACATCATTATTATACCCATCCAAATAATATTATATTGAATAACAATTACACCACGACGTGGAGACGGTAAGCCGTACGTACGCACGTATGGTGACATGTTATTCAAAGGGTGGATAGAATACTGAATATGATTGTACCATATTTATAATAACATCACAGTATATGTGAGATACTGGAGTTATTATTTCAGAATGGTAAGAACAAAGGAAGAAGAAGTGGAAGAAGAAATGAACTTAGAAAAGGGTGGTGAAATCATTACCTCTTCTTCGGGTTCTTCCTTTTGATTTGATCAAAAGGGCTCCTTAGGTTTTCTTTCTGATCAAACTAAGGCCTCTAGGTTGTATTGAGGGATGTTGGGAGAGTATTTGGGCAGAGTTTGGCCGAACCAAAAGGCTTTGAAGGTGTGAAGAAATGAGAAGGAGGAGTGCCCTTTTATAAGAGGGGTGAGGGGCACCTTTGGAAAAGTTAGAAATATTAATTTATAATAAATTCATATTCGGTTTAAAAAGGCTCCAAAGTTGACTATTCAAAGGATGAGGTGGGGATAGGTCGAAAGCAACTCATCCAATAGAATTTAGACAGGTTTGGGTACTTATATTAACCTTATCTTTAAGTATTAACTCTAAGTTAATTAGTTTCACTTTTACAATGTCTCTTTGTATTTTTATATAATATGGTTAATAAACTTACTATATACATCCAAGCGACCCCCAAGTGGTCCATTAATGAGGAACATATCATAATATAAGTCTCTTGGCCGAACCTTAGATTTTTAGGAATTTAATATCAATTAATAATTTAATATTTGTTTTAAGAACTCTTTTATGTCAATTTTGACACTATTCAATAGTTGATTTTTGTGAAACTCCTAAAAGATTGATTACTTCGAAAAAAGTCAATTAAATCAATCCTAATATATCATATTATCATAGAAAATTAGTTTAATTCATTAAAAGTTTCATATTATAATTATTTGGGTATTTATAAGATCAATTATTTTTATTTTTCACTATTTTAGTAATTACTGCATCATCATTGTGTCATAAATAAAATAAATTATATAATGTCTAAAAATTATAAATAAAATATCATTATGTAGGAAATCGTTTTAGCTTTCTAATGAATATTTATAATCGAAAATCCAACATGTATTACCCTATGTAAAAATTGTTCTTCTAAAAGATGTAAGCTTATGCCATTTTTATTTTTATTTTAACTTTATTAATATAATGTGTCCCTACCACATACAAGTGGCTCCAAGGGGTCCCCAAATTGACCCAAGGATGCTCATGGTCGGGTATGTGTCCACCAATAAGGTTAGGACACGTTTTAGGGTAATTTAGTATTATTATAATATTATTTTTTAACCCTTATTTACCGGATTTACCCTTTAACCATGGTAAATAAAATATTTACCGCAGTAATTATTCAAAATGTCTAAAAATAAAAGTTACCTATTTACACAATTTGAACATCCTGATTCCAAATATGGAATCCATTTTCCTAAATTCAAAATACAGAAGTGGCAGAAATTAATTTAAAATTAATTCCCGCTGTCAAAACAAAAAGCGTGTTTTTAAGAGATAATTACTATCAAAAGATTGACACTTGTTTATGTTCGGTTTAATTGTAAAATTATGTCCAATGACCAAGATTATATTAAATGGTAAAAATATATTCTAAATATACTTTAAAACCACCCAAATTCACAATTTATCACTATTAATTATTTTGATTAAAAAAGTTGTTTTTAATTAAAATTTAGTAATTTTCACTATTCATCAAAATATGAAAGTTATCCGAAATGTACCAAAATTTCACCCTAGGCTAATTTTGATATTCCGAATCCAAAAATGAAGTCCATTTTGAAATATAGAATATATATGATTTCAAAAAGTAGGTATTACTATTCACAACAGCTAGTTTAATTAGTTGTGGTGTGTGTTAGAACTCGAGGTTGCGTACAACACACGCTATCGCATTATTCGAAGGGAAACGTACCGTAGAAGCTTGGGGTGTTACATTTGACCTATTAGGACAACGATTATATTATTCTCTTTCACCTGTGGCATTGAAGTATATTAAAGCACAAAAGACAACCACATAATTTTTTTACAATGATTTACCACTCACTAAGAGTATTTATTCCTTGGCATGCTCTAGAAAATACTCTTGACAACACAACTGTTAGATTTGGTGTTCTGAGAACCAACTGTTTATACTTGGATTACATGTATGTACACTTATAATATATTTTTCTTTGTTTTTCATTACTATAATATAATAATGTCCTAGATTATTTTTTGCATTAATGTGGTCATGGAAGATCCCCGCTATGATGAGAACCTTGAAATGATATAACAATATTCTAAAATAATGTTCTATGGTTGGATGACATACTATGATAGGACATGTAGTATACAGACCATTATGTGCGAGTACTCGTAAGAAGACGAGACTCTCTATCATGGAGTTCAGACATGGTAATTTCCATGATGAGAGATTATGAGAACAGACCTGCCAGTAGTAATTCCGGAAGTCTTAGAGTCATCATAAATTACAATCTACATATTTGTGTAATGGCCCTTGGACAGGAAGATTATCAATAACTCATGTAATGACTCACACACTAATATTTGCTAACGAAAACCGTCACGAAGAAAGTTGGCAAGAAGTAGGGTACAATGGGTGTATCAAGATTGACATATTATTAATGGATAATTCGAGGAAGGATTTGTCCCTTCCATATTTATGTAAGTAATTATCTCAGTCCCTTTGAATGAAATATAATTTTTCCCAAAATCCATGGCCATGGTGTCATGAAGAGTTTATTTCTAGAAGTCAAATAATGGCGGATCATGAATATAAGTTTATGACACTACCATAAGACCTACATGATGAGATATTGAGATAAAGGGATTAAATTACTCGGTAAGAGTTCGAATGAGGTGACACATCAATGCGGAATCAAATTCTTACTCTTGGGTTCCTTGACCCATTTCTAGATAGTAATCATGGACTTTAGACAAGCCTTCCTAAGGCCAATGAGAAAGAGTCCTAGAGGGTCACACAATAAGTGTATCCAAGTATCTAAATTAGAAAAAAGATTATTCCTGCATGTCATTTAATAATTATTCAAGGAAGCCTAAATCATTTTAATGTTGGAGGAAGAATAAAAAGAAAAAAAGTAAAACACACCCTATAGTTTCATTATGGAATGGAAATGAAAAAATAGTACATGCCATGTATTAATGATTAATCACTGTGTAGTTATTCCTGTAGGTATTTGGGTGAAATAATATGGTTTTATTAAATGATATTTATTATAATCATCATGGGCGCATGTCAAGGAATTAGTGATTCGACATGGGGGTTTTACAATAATAGTTAATGAAATAAATAAAATGCGTAACACGTTTATTTATTTCCATAACTCTATAATCTCAAACCTGATAAATAATATCCTCACAACCCCAAAACTTTTCCGTAATGGTTGTTCACAACAATTCTAGAATATTATCTCAAGGTTGAAAGAACTCCTTCCTGCATGAACGCTCTCAAGACTAAGTGAGATCCTCCTCCATTAGATCAAAGAGATATAAGGCAGACAATGCAAGAAAAGGATTCTCCATGCTAGCATCTGAAGACTCCTTTTTTGACGTCTAGAGATATGTGGTGCACATTTGGATAACCGCTAGAGGAACTCTACACTTGGTTTCTGCGACGCAACACTGAATCACATCGGAATGTGATCAGAAATATCAATGAAGAAATAATTCCATAAAATGTACTTCTTGTAAAATAATTAAATTAATTTCAATCAACCTGTGATGATCCTCCTTTTTGGTTCCGGAACTATTATTATTTTTTGTCTATTTCTGTGATTCGATCCATGGAGTCTGGCATTTATCGTCATATCGATCATTGATTGATCATTACTAATGAAAAGAAGTCTAGTGGGCACATCCACCCATGAGATTCCACTGCACCCGGGACCTTCAATTGGTATCAGAGTGGGTCACAACATTGATTATAGTTATTTAATTTCTTTTGATAATGTAAGTATTTATATTTGATTCAAATTTAGATAAATCATTCTATAAAACCGAATGAACGAGATCTATTTTCCATATTTTTTTATCGATTAAGATCACAGAAATGAAATATTAATTTTAATTTTGATTAAAATAAATACAAGGAACTCATCCAGAGGAGCCTCTCATTCTGTCTGTACAACACAAGAATACACGGTGTGTAGTGAAAACTACACGCTGTGTACTTAGGTTCAATGAACCGGTATTGGTCCGCCAAACCACACCATGTGAATTTAGCATACCTAAGTTTTTAATACACCTGGTTGACCAGAACTGAATGGCGGGTGGAAACATGAATAAACGACATGAATATTGAATCAACATGCCATGTAGTCTGATCCAGCCTAGGTGAAACCATGTACAAGGAGAAGTTGTGTACTGTGTACATGGGATTTCCAAGACAATAACCGTGTAACAAGGAAGTACAAGCAAAGTTATATTAATCTACACATCGTGTACTCCAAAATTTTCGATGTATAGAAAACATGCAAAATATCGCGGCGTGTACTTTAGATAAAGGGGGAGAACAAATACAAACCATGTAATACAGCCAAAATGTCGTGTACTTTCCAGAAATGGAATTTCACAATGTTTTCTCTAAAGTACAAGGACCCATACAAGGAATATGGATGATAAAAATCTCAAGGAAATTCAGAAAGTAATTTAAGATGAATAATTGATTAATTATACAATCATAATAAATTAAATTCATGTGCATCTTATCTTTAATAATAGTACGATTAAAGGAATTTGATTGCTAAATATGCGTACATGTCGTTTCATGCTATGGATGATCAATGAGATAGAGCAAAGACCATTTGTGTGTGTATGGTTTCTTTTAAAGTTATTTAATTTAAATTCATTGGCCTACGAGCCTTCATCCAATAAAATGTAGGGTATGCATGACCATGGTTTATTTAATGTAAACCTCATCTAATGGAGGATCTCCCAAGAGAAAGGAGACGGTTAAAAACCTGAAGGGGAGGCGAAACAAACCCAAGAAGATAAAATGATGGACATATGGGAGCTGAAAAACATGAACCATTGGGTTCATGTTGTTTTTCCCTAGGTTAAGGATAGGTTATAAACATCACTAGATAAGATAACCAATATAATATCATGATCATGCCATTTTATTTTATTTCTATCTCGTTTCATGGTTTATTTATTATGTATGTGTTTTTGTGATCACATAGTTAATGAAATAAACACGAATGCCAAGATGAAATAAAATAAAATAATCAGACTATGCATAAACATTATCAGAACATTACTAATCACTTAAGCAAGCATCACATAATATTAACAATCATGTGATAATGCAAAAATATGAACAATGTATTAAAATCCCTCAAATACCATATAAAGTCAGACCAAGCCTTTTGTTACTTGATGAATGGAAAGTCTTAGTAAAACTATGTGTTTGACCAACCGTTTTTGGGACACTTACTTTTATAATTGGGATCCATTATGAATGTTTCAGGTTGACTTAACAATATTACATCAATAGTAGTTTCCCTTTCTAGACTCGGTGTAATATTGGAGCAAGAGTTGAGGAAATCCAATGTCATGATTTCAGTATTGGGGAGTCCACTCAACAGATCAACGAACTGCTAGACCGCAGTTGGAAAAGACCTGCCTACCTAAATACCTTTAAATAGCTTGACCAACCCTTGTTGGGGTAATGAGAAGTGGAATACGGATCCATTCCACTAGAATGTCAAAGAAACTAGGAATTCCATGTTCAACAGTGGGGGTCGTTGGGACATGATAAAATAGTTGATAATTAATATATTCATCTATTATTTTTAATAAAATATAATCAAAAGGTACTGATAAATCTGCTCTTTTAATTTGTAGAATCAATATGAAAAACTCATCAACCACATTTTCTCTGTGATCAATTCAGGATAAAGACAATATCCACACATGCATTAGCTTTCAGGAATGGTTTAGGTGCCTATGGGATTTCCTACACCATGAATGAATGTTTTACATGCTGGAGTCCTCACATATTGATTTTCCTTCCCAAGGGGTGAGTAATTAATATTTCCTGGTCAATGATCAACATTTGAACGATGCACTCGATGTTTAATGTTTGTTTCTATCATCAATTTCTAGTGAGAGCTTGACGTCTCATGAAGACATGGATTCCTATATCATGATCAAGAACCTACGTGGTCTATACTAGGAGATATAATGAAAATAAAGGTTTGATATCTCAAAGGAACTATTTCAGAGCAAGCATGGAGAGGGTGCCCAAGCTGGGCTTCATGTAGTCAAGCTCATTGGCTAAATTGAGCTCTTGGAGGTTGTAGGGTTTAAACTCCCCGATGAACTGGGTACCAATCTCATTCTAGCATCACTCCCCCAGGGCTTCTCTAACATTGCTATAAATTTCAATATGAACAACATTGAGAAGTCTCTATCTGATCATCTTATCCTCATTCCCCATGTGGACAATGATATGATGTGTTAAAAGCCTTCTATTCTGATGGTGAATAAAAGGAAAGGGATGATAATGAGATTTAAGCCAAATTATTCTTCATGGACTTCCAAGAAAAGGAATATCAAAAGGGAGGTAAGAAGACCAGAGGCTATTTGTTTGGCATGTGCCAGGAAGGTCCACTGGAAGAAAAACTGCACCTAGCCAAGGAAGCAAGGGGATGCATCAGGTTCATTTTATATCGAATGCAATCTATCTATTTATAAAAATTGAGTATTAAATACTACTTGTTGTGATCACATCTATATCCCAATACATAAACCATGTATATTTAGATAGATTGACCGAGGTGAGGTGGATCTGCGAGCAGCCAGTGGATCCAAACTCGCTGATGTAGCTGTCAGAGACTACCACCTCACATTGCATTCTAGGATGGTCTGGGTATTAAAAGGACGTAATTATGTACCGTATATAACCAAAAAAATTATTTTATTATCTAGATTAGATACTTATGTATTCATCTTCATGTTTTTTAATGAATGTTTCTACTTTTATAAAGATAGCATTTGTTTTGGTAGGGCACATTTATATAACGACCTTTATGTGTTAGACTACACAAAACAAGTAATGGAAATCAATGACAATGTTAATTCAAAGGAATCATACCACACCCAAATTTGGCATCAACTTCTTTGTCCTGTCAATGAGAAATGTTTGACAAAATTTCATCATGATGGGTATTTAGATTCTTTCAAACTAAAACAACATGGTGTATGTCATGCATGTATACAAGGAAAAATGACCAGATCCCCACATAGCGGGAGAGGTGAATGGGTTAATGAGATTCTAGAATTAGTTCACATAGATGTGTGTGGACCATTTCCAGTTGAAGGAAGGGGTGCGTTCTTGTACATCATAACATTTACTGATTCTTTTAGTGGATATGGATATATTTACATAATGAGGTATAATTCAGATTCTTTTGATCGGTTCATATAATACAAGAATGAAGTTACGATCCTTCTTGGTAAAAAGATTAAGAAACTCAACTCTGACAGAGGAGGAGAACATCTTAATCAGGACTTCATTGATTTCTTACAGGAGTTTGAGATTCTATCTCAACTCACTCCTCATTACGCACCTCAGTAGAATGGTGTATGTGAAAGGAAGAACCGTACCCTTTTGGACAAGGTGAGATCAATGATGATTCATGCGAGTCTTCCATTATCCTTTTGGGGATATTCATTACAAACGACATCACACATACTAAACCAAGTAGCAACTTAATCAAAAAATGGTATTATATACGAGATATGTAGTGGAAGAAAATCCATGTTATCAAATTTACATGTGTGGGATAGAAAAGCATTTGTTAAGGCCTCTTCAGGTAAAAAACTTGCTCCTCGAGGCACAAAGTGTACCTTTATAGGATATCACAATGAATCAAGGAGATATTACCAGTACAACCCCTCATATGAAAAGGTTAAAGTGGAATGACTTGCCATATTTCTTGATAGGGATCACATCTACAAAAGATATAGTGGGAGAAATCTAGACTTCGATTAAGTGGAGGCTCAAGATACACATGATTTGGTACAAGAACAGATTCCACAAAGCCTTGTGGAAGAAAAATCTATTCCATAGACACAAGAACTATGTAGGAGCACGAGAGAGGGGAGATATCCAGAACAATATGGTTTTCTTGTCATTGAGGATGGTGACTCATTATTGGTTGACAATGGTGATCCTCATACCTACAAGGATGTAGTTGAAGGCATAGATATTTCCAAGTGGCAAGAAGCCAAGATTTAGGAAATGGATTCCATGTACCGAAACCATGTTTGGATTTTTGTAGATCATCCAGTTGATGTAAATCCTGTTGGTAATAAATGGGTATTCAATAAGAAAATGGTCATGGAAGGACAATCAACACATATAAGGAATTAATGATTTAAAAAGATTTTAGACAGCATCATGCAATTGACAATTATGAAACCTTTTCACCAGTTGCAATGCTGAAATCCATTAGAATCCTATTGGACATTACCATTTACCATGACTATGAAAATTGGAAAATGAATGTAAACACATCATTCCTTATCGAGAACCTAAAGGAAGTTTTTGACATGACAAAACCTGAAGGGTTTGTAAATCCAAAGGATGACCACAAGGTATTCAAGTTTCAAAAATCAATTTATGGATTAAAGAAAGCATCAAGGTCATGGAACATTCATTTTGATGAAGCCGTAACGAAATTTGGATTTTTTAAGAATGAATGTGAGCCTTGTGTCTATAAAAGTTTTAGTGGATGTGCAGTCATTTTCCAAACAGTATATGTGGATGACATATTACTAATTAGAAACGATGTACCTATCTTATAGTAAGATAAGGCATGATTTGATAAATGATTCCCTATGACAGACATGGGAGAGGCAACATATATTCATGGGATCAAGATCCATTGTGATAGATCCAAGATAATTTTGGGCCTGAGTCAAAGTACATACATTGACATGATACTGAATAGATTCTGTATGGAACAGTCCAAGAGGGGTTTGTTTCTAGTGTCACATGACATTCATATTTCCCTGAAAATTCGACCTCATACACATGAGGAAAGAAAGAAGATGTAAAGGATTTCTTACACTTCCACGATTTGGCCAATCATGTTTGGTATTCAATGTACAAGGCTAGATGTTGCTTACACATTAAGTGTGGTAGGATGATATAAAACTGATATAAGAGACCACTATTGGATGGAAGTCAAGACTATCCAAAAGTATCTAAGACGTACTAAGAAAATGTTTCTGTTTTATCTAGGAGATGGGGAACTAGCCTTCAGAGGACATGTAGATGCTCATTTCAGACTAATCAAGATGACATGAATTCACAGACTAGATACATCTTTAGTTTGAATGGAGGTGTAGTGTGCTGGAAGAGCTCAAAGAAAGGTGTGGTCACAGATTCTACAGTAGAGTCCGAGTATATCACGGCTTCTTAGGCAGATAAAGAAGTAGTATAGAGGCAAATCATCGTACAAGAGCTGGATGTAGTACCTAACATTAAAGATCCTATCAAACTCTATTTTGATAATACTATATCCATGTAACTTGAAAAATATCCTAGGTCACATCATTGGAAAAATTACATACATCGTAATTATAATCTCTTTAGGGATTTTTCTCAGATAGGTGATGTTGCAGGGACCAATATTTCCATGGAAGACAATGTGGAAGAACCCTTGACTGAATCTGTGACTCAGCAGAAACATGATCATCATGTGAGTTCTAGTGGACTAAAAGTCATAGGCAGTAGGATGTAGTCCATGTGGAAGTTTGTTAGAGTTGGGGTCCTAAGAAAAAACTGTTTATACATTGATTACATGAATGTACATTTATTAGATATTGTTCATTGTTCTTCAAGACTATAATATAATAATGTCCCGGAATATTTGTTGCATTGATGAGGTCATGGCATATCTATGTTATGATGAGAACCTTAAAGTGCTATAACAATGTTCAAAATTAATGTTCTATGGTTGGATGACATATTATGATAGGACACATAGTATACACACCATCATGTGCGAGTACTCATATGAAGACGAGACTCTATCTCATGGAGTTCACACTAGGAAATGTCCATGATTAGAGATTATGAGAACAGACCTGCCGGTAGTAATTCCGCATGTCTTGGTGTCATCAGACATTGATATCTATGAGCATGTGTAATGGTTCTTAGATTGGAAGATTATCATTAACTCATGTCATGAATCACGCACTTAGATTTTCTGATGAAAACCACCACAAAAACAGTTAATGGCAAGTATGGTACATTGGTTGTGTCACTAATAACATGTTGTTAATGGATAAGTCGTGAAAGGATTTTTCCCTTCCATATTTATAGAAGTAAATATCTCAGGACCTTTGATTGAAGGAGAACTGTCGCCCAAATTCCATGTCCATAGTGTCACGAGGAGTTTATTTCTGGAAGTCAATGAATAATGGATCAATCATATAGGTTTATGCCACTGCCATGAAACCTGATTGATGAGATATTGAGACAAAGGGATAATATTACATTGTAAGCCTTCGTATGAGGTGGCACATCAATGCTACGTCAACATCTTTCTCCTGGGTGACATAACCCATTGCTAGATATTAATCATGGACTTTAGGCAAGCCCGTATAATGATGACGAGAAAGAATCTTAGAGGGTCACACACTATGTGTATCCAAGTATCTCAAGTAGAAAAAAGATTATTCCCATATGTGGTTTAATAATTATTCAAGGAATCCTAAATCGTTTTAATTTCAGTCGAAGAATAAAATGAAAACAATATATACATTCCATGTACATTGAATGCACACGCCATGTTTTTTTCATTTTGGAACGGAAATGAAAAAAAAATACACGCCGTGTATTAATGATTACACGCCGTGTAGTTTTTCCATCAAGGATTTTGTGGAAATTATATTTTATTATTAAATGATATTTATTATAATCATCATGGACGCATGTCAAGGAATTAATGATTCTACATGGGGATTTTTTAATAAGAGCTAATTAAATAAATAAAACACGTAACACGTTTATTTATTGTCATAACTATATTACCAAAAACCGGATTATAAATATCCTCAAAACACTAACACTTTTACGAAATCATTGTGCACAAAAAATCTAGAGAATTCTATCAAGGCTGAAATAAATCCTTCCTCCAAGAACACTCTCAAGACAGAGAGATATCCTCCTCCATCGGATCATGGCGATGAAGACGGACATCACAAGCAAAGGATTCTCCACGCTAGCACCTGGAGATTCATTTGGATATGTCTAAAGATACGTGGTGCACGTGTGGATCACCACTAGAGGAAGTATATAGTTGGTTTCTACAATGCAACGATGAATCACATCGGAATGTGATAAGAAATATCAAAAAAGAAATAACACAATAAAAGGTACATCATGTTAATTAATTAAATTAATTATAATCGACCTGTGAAGATCCTACTTTATGGTTGTCGGACTATTCTTTTTCTTTGTCTATTTTTGTGATTCGATCCATGGAGTTTGGAATTTATCATCATATTGTTCCCTAATTGATCATTTATAATTGAAAGAATTCAAGTGGGCACATCCACCCATGACCTTCCACTACGCTCAGGTCATTTAATTAGTATAAGTGGGAGTCACAATATTGATTATAGTTATTTAATTTCTATTTATAAATTATGAATTTATATTTGATTCAATTCAGGGTAAATAGTTCTATAAAATTGAATGAATGAGATCTTTTTTCCTCCTTCATTTCTTGATTCACATCACATAAACGACCTATTAATTTTAATTTTATTAAAATGAAAATGAGGAAATCATCAGGAAGATCCGTTCATTTTGTCTTTACAACACAAGAATACATGACGTGTAGTGAAATCCACATGTCGTGTACTTAGGTTGAACAAACTGGTACTTTTCCACCAAACCACGCCATGTGAATTGAGCATACCTAATTTTTTTAATACACCGTGTTGACCATAACTGAATGGTGCATGGAAACCAGAATACACGACGCATATGTTGAATCAAAATGTCGTGTAGTCTGATCTGGCCCAGGTGAAACCATGTACAAGGAGAAGTAGTGTACCGCATACACGAGATTTCTAGGCTGGTAACTGCATAACAAGGATGTATACTCCCTGTTAGATTAATCTACACACCGTGTAATTCAAAATTTCCAAATTATAGAAAACAAGCCAAATCCCCCAGCATGAACTTTGGATAAAGGGTGAAAACTCAAACATGCTGTGGAATATAGCTTACATGCCTTGTACATTACAGAAATGGAATTTCACCAGGTTTCCTCCAATATACAAAGAATGATAAACAGAATACGGATGATAAGAATCTCAAGGAAATTCAGAAAGGAGTTTAAGATAAACAAATGATTAATTATAAGATTATAACTAATTGTATTCAAGTGCGACTTATCTTGAATAAAATAATTATTAAAAGAATTTAAATACTAAATATGTGTAAATGTTATTTCATTGTATGGATGATCATGATCTAGAACAAAGACCATTTTTGTGTGTATGGTTTCATTTAAATTTATTTAATATTAATTCATTGGCCAGCAAGACTTTTTCCAATAAAATGTTGGGTATGTGTGACCATGGTATATTTAATGTAAACCCCATGTAATGGAGGATCAACCAAGCTAGGGGAGACAATTAAAAACTTGAAGCTGAGTTGAAACCAACCCAAGAAGATACAAAGGTGGATAGTTGGGGGCTACAAAACACGAACCATCAGGTTCAAGGTGTTTTTCCCAAGGTCAGGGTTAGCTTATCAAAACCTCTAGATAAGAAATGTGTGATACATTATTTCATTATAATTTTTCTTGAGTAGTGCTCTGTGTAAAAAAATAAGTGTATTTTACTTAGATGAAAAATCTATCCATTACCAACTAATCATGATACCATACGAAATGAGAAATCATATAAGTTACTTCTCGGATTATTCACTTTCATTATAGGATAAAAATAATTAATGCGAGATAAAACTTTTTAAGAACAATCAACAGGAATCTCCTGCAGTAACATCAATAAATAGATAAATAATATTCATGTTTAATAGAAAGTATAAATGATTATGGGGGACTTCAACAGTTCATAAGCAATTGATAAATTTAATTTCTACCCCTTTGTAATATTTATTATTTCTGATAAACTAGGATGATATATTAATACAGACATAACTTTGACAATGATATAATCTTAAATCAATTTATAGAATAATATGAATTGATAGTAATTGAAATAATAATTCTATAATCTTATAAATTTCTCTCCCCCACAATGGAAACATTTCTCATTATCTTTATAATGGTTGATCTCATCAAGAATTGATTTAATGAAATTATAGTATAGAGAATACGATAGAATTGTTCTTGAACATGAAACATTCCATATTGGACAACATTCACAACTTCACCAAGGATGATCTTCTATAACATTTTTTCTTCAAAATAGTATGATGTAAGATCGAACCAAGATGGAATCGTTTTTATCCCAGATATCCAAAATACTAAATCACATTCTTCAACATTATCAATCATGATCCACCATCATAATAGTTTTTAAATGTAAACCAAGGAATCATTAAAGGATGGTAACTTCTTCAAATTAGATATCAATAATTGAAAACACTTACGACTTCTCTTTTTATGCCCCAAAGAACATGCTTCACCTTTAAATAACTGACTTATAAGAACAAATAAAATACTCAAAGATTATGGGAATAAGGTGGATCATCATTAATTAATATGAATATAATGATTGATATGATATTCTAAACCAAATTTCTTCATATTCACCAGTATTCATTCTAGAACATCTAAACATATGTTTTAATTTATGTTGAGGCAACATGGATCTATTCACATCCTCTTTTGATTTGTGTTGAGAATATTTATTCTTTATATACATCATGAATGATACATTATTTCACCTCATGGGGATTGCTTCTTGTTATGGTAATAAGGTTATACAATCTTTAACAATGATCCCATATTTCATAGATCTCTTACACATACCTACTTTAACACTAGAGTTTCATTTTCTTAATAAAACATCATGAAAATTTTCTTAATCATGTAGAATATTTTATTTCCAATTTTCTCTATCATTATATTATTCTTCTTCCATTTTTTCATTCATTAAAGATCTTCTAGACAAATAACTAACATGTTATTAATAACTGTATGTGAATGTTTGGATCTTCCACTTGGGTTTTCTCAATGTCATCACTCATAGTAATTATTTTGGTTGCACTACCCTTCAAATTATAGGATTTAGAATCCATGTTTTTCTCACCATTCTTCTTTGGTACCTTGATGGGAGGATTTATGCTCAAAAAATTCTTATGATATATTCCCAAGGTTGCTTTTTCATTCCATGTATGATTTTGTGATCCTATTTTCTTAACATCAGTGTATACATGTTGATAAGATCATGTACCAACTTTGTGACCACTACCATTGCATACGTCACAAATCATATCAAGAATTAAAAATCAGTTTACAGTATACAGATGATTTGGGACCTATATATTTTACTTATGATTATTTGGAATTATATCCATTGAGTTAGGATTCCTTCATCCTTTTACATGATGGGGATTTTTCCAACAATTTAAGGCACACTTCCAAAATATGTTCCAGCACCAACATGGACCCACAAATATTGAGTTCCTGATATATTTTGTATCTGATTTTTTGGTATTCTTCATGATTTTTTCTGCTCTTTGAGGGGAACCAAATTCCATAAATTCTTTCATATCCACATTATTCATTGAGATAGGTTTATTATCATATTTATTCGTCCATAATTGTTCATATTTTTCTTTTCAACATACATTTTTCATGATAACATGTTTAGAAACACTAGTACATGATGGTATGGATGATAGGTGATTCTTCACATCAATTTGTGATAGATCATTTAATGAAGTCACGATATTATTGTAAAATTTTGTAGTTATTTAAACGGTAAAATACTCCAATGAACATTGAGTACTATTAGAAACCATCCCCTTCTTTTTTGATGTGTCAATATCTATCTTCCCAATATTGGCCAGCTAAGCTACCAATTCTAGACATTTGATTCTTTGGATGATTTTATGATATTTAATCATAATAATATTTTCTAACCATTAATTATTAATTAATTCTTCTTTATATTCATGTAGATTAATTTTTTTTCTAAATCGATGTTTCGAGTTCATTTATCGTCTTGGATATTTTTTCCAATTTTCAACCCTTGGCATCAGTGCAAATTTTCAACCTCTCTTCAATTGCACAAATATTTTCTTCTTGAGTCTTTTTGACTCCCTCTTTCTCTTACACGTATTTGATCAATTTTGGGGAACTTATTTCATGTTTCCTCATTATTGATTCAAATATTTCAACCTATATAGATAGATTTAGACATTCAGCAATTTTTGTTTTGAAGATCTTATCCATAACATAAGATTAATTTTAAAGTTTGGTGATCTCTTCCTGCATACATTTCAAGACTCCAAAAAACAAGGGATAATAATTATAAAAAAATTACATGCTGAATAACACATTATCTATCAACTAGTAATTCTTAAAAATTTGTATATTTATCATCAAAACCACTTGCTCTAGTATTTTCATCTTGAGGAATGTTTTTAAATGTACTAACACATACATTCTAATCACTAGATGTAGGAAGGTTATCCATCTTTTTAATAAGAACATGAGTAACATTATCTTTACCTTCCATGATAGATATGTCTTAATTTTTAACAAGGTATAGTGAAACAAGTAATTACCCTTTTTTAGATAAGAGGTAATTATTCTTCCACTTTCTCTTCTCTTTATTTATTATATTCATCATGTTCTTGGTAGATATATACTTCTAAACAAAGGATTCCAAATCTTCTACAAAACATCACTTCAATGTTGAGTGTGAAAATAAATTCAAGTCTTTAAAATAGAATATATTTCACTAAAGATAATCTAACAGTGATGAACCTTACAATGATAATTATGAATGTAACAGTTTTAGAGATGCCTAAAATTATGTGTGTGTGGGGGGGTGAATAACTGTCGGAGAATTTTTAATTCAATTCCAAATTTTATCACTTTACCTCTTTGAACTGTTAGGATCTTTATTGTCTTATTCTATTTTCTATACCGCATGAAATAATATTAATGTAATGATGAAAAATACACAATATTTATACAAGGTTCACTTCTCAGTAAGAGTATCTAGTCATTGGCAATGTTTGGAAATAATCCTGACCACACAAACACTATGAAGTAATCCTTTAAATGTTGTTACATCACGTATGAAATAACCTTTCACTAGCAATGCACTATATTGATGTTACATTTCATGTTTTAAGGAACTTAGATGGATATTTATACTCCCTCTGAAGATAGTCCCATTTTTGTTGATAATGGGTTGTAACACCAAGAGTGTATTCCACGTATTGAGACATTTTAGATTTCACAATTATTATTTTTTCTTCCACAACTTTCTTCTTCATTTTGTTACTTTCATAGTAAAATCCAAGTAACTGTTATACCTCTTCCATGAAACAAACTAAAAGATGCACAATATTCTTCTTCTACCAGTAAAAAATATATAAATGTGTGGTGAACTGATTAATTTTGAATTATTTCTGACCCAAATTATAATAAGTTGATTGAAATTTGGTCCCCAAATATTTTTATCTTCTATTACCTTTCTTATTTAGTGAAAAAATGCACTGAGATCTCTTCTTTTTCTTCTTGTTTAAATCACAATATTCTTTTGTGATTATTAAATCAATGAAGATAAACTAATCTTAGAATCACCACAACTAAATTATTCTTCTTAGATAAAAAATATCGAGAGTGAATGTAGAATATATTATATTATATTCTTCTTAGTGTAGAAGATGCCTTTTCAACTGAATTTCGCCATAACATCAATGATATTTCAGGCAAGAATAATCTTTCACAAAATCCAATTTTTCTATTATTTAATTATTAACCCAATACAAACATGGTGAATGTGCATTTCCCGTATCCATTTTTATATTTATCATTTTATGTATTTTGATAGAGATAATATTTTTTGCATGATTTTTTTTCTCAAATCATATGCAACCCTTTAGACATTGTATTTACTCATAACTATTAATGTGAAAACCCCCAACAATTCATCATCGTCCCTTAGTTATCTATCCCTTCACATAACAACCAATTTTGGAATTATAACCCATTTTTATCAATGATATATTCATACATACACTTTATGTCATATGAAAACTCAAGAAATATCTGTTACTATATTACTCAAGAAAATATTCACTTAGGTGCATGTCTGATTCTATTTGCAAAAACAGACTGTGTAGGTTTCTTCTTATCTGTCTGTTGTGTTTCAACTGGATACAAAAAAATTTCACATAATTGATTATATGATGAAAAACATAATGAAACACAATGATATTAAAAAAATCATGCACTGGATTGTGAATATTAATATTCATGGAAATAATTCTTATTTTGGAATCACGATAAGGGTGTCTACACACTAGTTGTGTGTTCGCGGTATATCATCATCATGGAAGGAGAATGCATAATGACACTGAACTCATTCACAAAGAATGGCGAGGGTGTAATATCATTTTTCATGTCCACTGATTCTTCTCATTCATGATAACATATTTTTTAGGGGAATCCCATTATTCGTGAGGCCTCAATGTTTTACAAAACTCATATCTTACCCATACAAAAGAGTGCTTCATAGATTCTCTTTTTTCTTGAAAATGTGTTATCTTGAAAGAATATGAGTATTAATAGAACCTATTGGTCGAGAGTGATCTCCTTTTATTGTAAAGGGGTCAACCCCTTATAGAGCATTCAAATCCCAATCATTATCCCCTGTGAATTTTCGATTTAAATTCCTGAATGACTTAGCTTTGAATTCTTCCAACAGGCGTAAAGTTACTCCACATTTCATATTATTAATAATTCATGATATGTATTTTTAGTTATGGTGTTCATATGACATGCATTTATTCATAAAAACATGAATATCATCTTCCCAAATGCATGAAGATCATCCATAGAACTCAACTGGTTGAATGACCCTCTTCCAACTACATTTTCACTTCAGATAGGGATTTACCCTTGAATTTATTAATGTGAGTCATGAAAATGTAGTTTCATGATATTTTGATCATGTTCGTCCCATTATTTATACCTTTGAATAATCAAGGTGGAATATGATTTGATCATTGGTTGCTTGGATGAAATATCTGATTTGAAAATGGTGTAGTTGAGGGAATCTAAGAGAAAGATGACGACATTGGGTGATAAATACATGCCTCATTTTGAAGGCAAAGGTCCTAGGAGATCAGACGACATGAATTTGAATGAGAGGTCTTGAGATGTGATGGACTACCATGTTCAATCCGATTATTAAAACTGGTGGAAAACACACACTAAACCCCATAATACATCAATTCCTCTATCAGTTTATCCACACTATATAAATCAAGAACTGTGGGTAATGGATCAGAATTTCCCCTTCCCCTCACAATAAAACCTTGTACTAGTTCCATGGGAATTGTCTACTCCCACTTCGTTGTGAGATATTAGACCACATCATGCACACCTCCAGGGGTATCCATGGCATACAAATGAAATTAGATACTACCTACATGCTTACCTGGATGGCCTTCTTTGGACGTGCCGACCTAGTGTCATGTATAAGCTCTCGGTTCAGGATGACATGTCAGCTCAAACCATACATAAAAAAACTCAACAAAAACCCAATTAACAAACTATGTATATAATGGATTTAAATATGAAATGAATGGATATCTCCACACATAGAACTCCAGTGTACAATTATTCAATCCATTCACAATTTCCATTCAAATATAAATCCATCTATCCATTTCATTATCTCAATCCCTTCATTCCCTTGTTATATGTCATGATTTTCCTTCATGAAAACTACAATATCAATGTTTCTAAATATAAAATTGTAAAGACCCGTAAAATTTAAGGGAAATTTTTTCTTAATTTTCTTTGGAATTTTACAAGAACGCAGTTTTAGATGTCACCTGATTTCGAGGCCCGGTGTGCCCGGAATTTCTATCCAAAGTTTAGCTTGGGTACGTTCAGTGAACGAACGAGCGAGAATTTCTAACTTTTGAACCGGTGCCCGGAATCGAATTCCTAGGGCACCGCTGGAACCGCAGCTCCAGTAATTGCTTAGTAACACCTGTTCCAAAGTTGCATTTTTACGAGAGTTGATGATAAAAATTGTGGATGTTTATTTTATAATTATTCTACAATTTTTATTATTTTTACACTAAGTGATTAGTTCTTGATGGAAGTTGGGTAACCACCCAACCTCCCTTGGGAGGTTATGAGGGTGGTGGGGCCCACACGAACCCCACCCCTTCATATACTCTAACCCCTCTCAACTCCCATTAAATGTTGATAACATATGTTTACTTAACTTATGGAATTAATTTGGTGAGTTAAATGTGGGTTTTTGAAATTCAAACCCTTGAATTTTTATAACGCTTGTTGTGTTAATAAAATAAGAACGGAGCTTATTTTATTTGTTGTTAGAGTTTTGTCGTTGAGAGATTTTTGGGAAGAACATCTTCTTCTTTGACGAAGAACTTGAAGAACATCGGTCTCCATCGAAGAACGTTGAGTCCTCGAAGACCGACTCCGCGACATCGACCCACGACGCGACGTCTCTTTCTACAACGGTTCTTCCGCAACGCCGTTTCCACGATGTGACTTCCTCCTTCCAAGTCGCATCTTTCCGCGATGGTTATACCTCGACGTTTTCTCTTTGACGAACCTCCGAACAAGCTCCGCTCTTGAAACCAATGCATGGGTTTTAATTATTTATTTTGTTCGTGAATACCAACTTGACGATCTTCGTGGATTAAAACCAATAGTTATCGAATAACGCGAGGGGGCCGGACTGCACAAACACGACCGACCCTCCTCCTTATTTCATTTTGGTTCCTTTGTGGTTTGGTACGGGAAGGTGTGGTGTCGTCACCCCACGAGGAATCATGTGAAAGGAAATGCATGGCGCCGTCTCGTCGCGCCGTGGAAATAAGATCAAGGACGCGCCGTCGTCGCCTCGCGCCGCGAATTAATACAAGGACGTGACGCCATCGCGCCGCATCGGAGACACCCAAAAATACCGCGGCCGGTACCAGGGCCGCGACGGAGGGGCGTGGCGCCGTCGCGTGGCGCCAGACGACAAGGGCCGCGATCGGTTTCGGGCCGCGGCGGAGCAAGGTGACCGGCGCCCGGACCGGGCTGCCGGCGTCGGAGCTGGAAGGGGACCGGCCATCGCCGGTCTCGTTGAGCAGGAACCGGCTGGCAAGGTCGGGCCGGATGGATAGGGAGGAGCCGGGGGAATTAATTTCCCCAGACGGATAACAATGCGGCCCCAATAAAGGGGCCGCGGTAACAGAAAACCAGGGGGGCAGCCCCCCCGCACCCCCCCCCCCCAAGCGAGCCAAAGCGGCTCGGCCGTTTTGCCTGAGCAGCAGACCGGTGCGCCCAGTGCATGGGTCGCCGGACCGGGCCGCCGGGCCGACCTGGACCCAGGGCGGGTCGACCCGGTTTGGACCGACCAGTGCGTCTCGGGCTGGGTTGGTCCGGGCCCGAAACCCCAGTTTCTGGACCTTTTCGGTCTTTTTCTAATAACGTGAGCTACAGACCTCGGATCGACGCACTGTTAGTTGCGATGCGATCCTTGAAACGAGACGGTCATTTAGGTAAATTGCACTCAAGGTTTTGGATTAATTTGAGTTCGGCCGGGTTGGTTCGTACACGAAACCAACCAGACCCTCGGAGTGGAAGCACTCATATCTTGAGCTACGGACATCCGATTGACGTGCCGTCGACTTTATTGGTTTCCTCTTAGTGATATGGATCTATTGGCTTACTCTGCCTGAGGTTTGGATGCAGGTGGAGTATGGTCGGGTTGGTTTTGCCTTAATACTCAACCGGGATCCTGGGACGAAAAAGCCAATAACTCTCAAACCGGGCGTTCGATTGACGCGCCGTCTGTGACGTTGAGTTCCTGTTGACGATACGGAAATTTTGGATACATCAACTCTAGACTTTGTGTCAGTTGATGTATCAGCCTCTCGGCTCGTGGAGTGGACCCTCCCGAACGAGCTTGCTGTGTGCGGGAACCCTAGAGCTGGCTGCGACTGCTATTGTCAATGCGACGATGACTGTGCATAGATCCTCAGTGGATTCGACAATGACGACTACAACACTCAGTGATCTTGCGTGGATTAGTGCTATCGATCCTGTGTGGGTCCGTTCCTGTGTGGGTCAGCGCTCAGCGGTTCTGTGTGAGCCAGTGCCTACAGATCCTGTGTGGGTCCGATCCTGTGTGGGTCATTGAGGGGGTTAGTTTTCCTACCGATCCTGTGTGGGTCTTTGCGGGGGTTAGTACCGATCGATCGTTTGTGGGTCCGACGACTTTGATCGATCAGTGATCATCTATATCGTCTTTTGAAGAAGTATACCTGTGTGAGTTGAATCCTGATTGCTTTCCTATGTGGATTGTGTTGTGCTATCCTGTGTGGATTACGTTTTGCTTTCCTGTGTGGAATACATATACATTCTTGTGTGGACTGGGTTGTACTTGGGCTCGGAGGTTGGAGTGTATTGGAATTGATTACTTAGGTATATGTATGGGCATATACCTAAGCAGTGTCGGTTGTTACTTCGTGACTGTATCATTCCATTGTGGTTTATCCTTTGTGGATTTTGGGAGACCTTCGGGGGACTCGGGGTCCCTACTGAGTAGCTTATACTCACCCATGCACGGGCTATGCCCGCACTACGTTGTGTTGGTTGCAGACGACGGACAACGTTGATCGTGGTTGAGGCTTGCAGAGCAAGACGGTACCTGGAGGTGGACCACTGGGTGGGATGTACTCAGAGCGGATGGCTGGACCCAAGGAGTAGTGGAGCTATCTGTACCCACACTTCAGGTGTGATTTCTAGTGGACAGCTCGGCGTATCGGCTTTTACTTTTCAGTTTTCGTTTTCCATTTCGAGTTGTACTTTACTTTCAGTTTGGGTTTGGATACTGGCCCACTTACTTTCCGCACTTACAGTTGTACTCTGGTTTTACTTAGTGTTTAATTTTTCCGCTTTCTTACTCTATGGTTCTTGTTTACTTTACAAAGGCAATGGCTTCCCCTTTTACCAGAATTTACACATTGGTGCTAGTCGCCAGCCCCTGGCCTATGGAAGGCGGGCGCAAGGTAGTCACTGCACGGGCCCCAAGGATGGGTCGTGACAAATTGGTATTAGAGGAGTTCGGTTCTACCGTGAACTCTGATCTTTTTCTATGTGAAGAAATAGTGTTTAGCGTATCGAGTGTGTTCATCTGTCCAGGGAGTCCAGTGATGGTGCAGCGACCGACGTATCCATACACCAGGACCCTGAATTCTGATTTCCGACAAAATGCACGAAAACATAGATTGCATGTGTGTTTCAAGTTTTCTTTGTGATACTTTGTGTCAGCTCACCAGGTATATTGTTCTAACTGTGGCACACCTGTTTTCTTTTCAGGATGGTCCCATGATGGCATCCAGCTCTGGTTACGAGAGTCGAGCGTGACGATATCCCACCGAGCGACGAGGCCTCGGTGCAGGGCCCTTTATCATCAGTGTCACCGGCGGTAGCCCTACCCGCCGAGCCACCGATGCTTCCATCCCCAACCGCTGACGATGCACGTCGCCTTAGTGCACTGCATGAGTTCCAGCGCCAGTGACCGCCCAGGTTCCACGGGGAAACGGACCTCCAGGCAGCCGAGGACTGGCTGGAGGTAGTGGTGTGAGTTTTTCGGTTAGTGAGAACACCAGCAGACCTCATGGCGATCCTCACAGGGAGCCTACTGCACGCGGCATCAGGCTGATGGTGGAGCTTGATGCTCCAGGTGCACGATGAGGCATCTCTACTCTAGACAGACATTGAGAGCCTCTTCCGCTCAGAGTTTTTCCCAGCCACCCTCTGTGCGATGCGCATCCAGGAGCTTCTTCAGCTGCGGCAGAGCAGCATGACGGTCGCCTAGTACTCGGCGAGATTAACCGATCTCTCGCACTACTCTACAGACAAGGTACGAGACTCATTCTTTTGGGCCCGGACCTTTGAGCAGGGATTGAGACACGAGATCAGGGCATCACGGATCTCCCTCAGTATTTCGACACAGACAAGAGTACTGGAGAGGGCCCTTTTTATCGAGAGCTTTCTTGCTGAGTCTACACCAGCGCCGAGACCCACCGTAGGGCGGCATGTAGCAGAGTCTTCTACAACAGGCAGTTGACGGATGACTCATGGGTCCAGTAAGACCAGAACCTCAGGAAGATGACCTCAGGACAGTGGCTCAGTAGTGTGGGGCACACATCGTGGAGTTAGTCTTTCGAGAGGCAGACAATGCTACTCGTGCGGCGGGCAGGGCCACATGGCTCGTGATTGCCCGACCTGTTGTGCCGAGGAGCTGCAGACGGTTGAGGGACCACTGAGGCAGAGGCAGAGGGTCGACCGTGGCGGTCCACAGGGAGGAGGAGGACGAGGCAGAGGAGCTGTCCGAGCAGCAGGTGGTGGGAGACGCTTTGAGGCTCTACCACCACCACCGCCAGGAGGTCCACCCCGACTACAGGGAGCTGGCAGGCAGAGATAGGCACAACTCCAGGCAGCGGAGGCCTACGACCATGGCGCGACCGAGATGATTCGAGGTACTATCTGTGTCTATTCTACCCTTGCTGTAGTTCTTATAGACACAGGAGTGAGTCACTCTTTCATAGCCGCTACCCTTGTTCGGAGCTCAGAGATTCCGACAGAGCCGTTGGCTCGATCATTATAGCTAGAGACTCCTACAGGAGCAGACTCGATGATTACGCTCTGGTACCGGCATTGTGAGCTTACTCTAGGAGGCGAGAGCTTCGACTGGGATCTTCTTGTAGCAGCATCGAGGCCTTACAACGTCATATTGGGCATGGATTGGTTGTCTACGGTCCATGTACAAATTGACTGTTTTAGGCGCAAGGTGTGATGTGTACGCACCGATGGGAGCAGGTTCACCTTCACCAGCGATAAGGGAGCCTTTGCAGCACAGGATGGACTCTCGCAGAGGAGAGGACAACCCATCACTCATCAGTTGTCTAGCCTCATCCTAGTAGCAGTTGACGTGTGGAGTCCTGGTTTTCTTGCAGTGGTGGATCAGTTTACAGATGTTTTTCTCGATGACATTCCAGGGTTACCTCCTCACAGAGAGGTAGACTTTTATATTGACATGTACCCCGGGACAGGCCCGATATCGACTACAGTGTATCAGATGGCCCCCACTGAGATTCGAGATCTACAGGTACAGTTGGAGGACTTGCAGGGCAAGGGGTTCATCCGACCCAGTGTTTCACCCTGGGCTTCCCTGATTTTGTTCGCCAAGAAGGCGGACGAGAGCTTGCGACTTTGTGTCGACTATCGTCACCTGAACCAGGTGGTAGTGAGGAACAAGTATCCGCTACCGAGGATTGATGACCTCTTTGATCAGCACAAGGGAGCACAGTGGTTCTCGAAGATATACCTCATGTCAGGCTATCATCAGCTCAGAGATCGAGACGGGGACGTGCAGAAGACGGCCTTCAGATGTCGGTATGGCCACTATGAGTTCTTGGTTATGCCATTAGGCGTAACCAATGCACCAGCAGTATTCATTGACCTCATGAACATGATCTTTCAGTAATGCCTCGATCGATTTTTCGTGGTCTTCATCAAAGACATTTTGATTTACTCGACGACTGAGGAGGAGCAAGCCTACCACTTACGTGTTGTACTAGACACACTCCGAGAGCACCGGCTTTATGGAAATCTCTCGAAGTGTCAGTTCTGGATACATGAGGTCCACTTCTTGGGACACATCATCTCTGAGGCGGGAGTTGCAATGGATCCAGTGAAGTTCGAGGCAGTGTTAGCTTGGGATCCACCCAGAAGCGTGACGGAGGTACGAAGTTTCTTAGGACTAGCAGGATACTATCAGAGATTTGTCCCAGACTTATCCAGAGTTGCGGCACCACTCTCAGCTTTTACGAAGAAGGGGAAAATATTTGTGTGGTCAGACAGATGTTAGCAGAGATTACAGGAGCTAAGACAGAGATTTACCAATGCACCTATCTTGAGGTTGCCTGAGGAGGGAGTAGGGTACGTAGTCTACTGCGATGCATCAGGGACCGGACTCGGATGTGTCCTGATGCAGGAGCGGGCAGTGATCACCTATGGATCATGTCAGTTGAGGCCGCATGAGCAGAACTACGCTACCCATGACCTGGAGTTAGCAGCAGTGGTCATCTCCCTAAAGACGTGGCGACACTATCTGATGGGCGAGCGCTTTACAGTCTTTTCTGACCACCAGAGTCTCAGGTACATCTTCTCGTAGAGGGACCTGAACCTGAGACAGTGGCTATGGCTCGAGTTCCTCCAGGAATATGACTTTGAGATATTCTATACTCCTGGGAAGGGGAACGTGTTAGCTGATGCTCTCAGTAGGAGGACGAGCATTCAGCTACTTGAGGAGGCGACAGAGCAGCTAGCCGCATTGCAGATATCCTTTGTGGATAGAGATGGAGCAGCCTTCCTTTAGTCTCTCACATTCCCTCCTCCACTACTCCAGCGGGTCAGAGAGGCACAGCGTGGGGACGCTGACTATGAGACGCGGCGTGCACAGATATCCTC
Organism: Viscum album; assembly: GCA_963277665.1. Lineage (NCBI taxonomy): Eukaryota > Viridiplantae > Streptophyta > Magnoliopsida > Santalales > Viscaceae > Viscum > Viscum album. The sequence continues at coordinate 1,583,625,611 of OY728151.1, read as the reverse complement.
AAGACAGTCACCTGATGGTTTCTCCTTTGGAGCAGAGCACGACATCCTTTTCAAAGGACATACCTTGGTACCAGTTTCATTAAAGGAGGAGGTGCTGAGAGAGTTTCACACTTCTCCTTTGGAGGTACATCCTGGAGTAGCGATGATGTACCAAAATCTCAGACGACAACACTGGTGGCCGAGCATGATGAAGGCTATGGCAGAGTTCGTTTCTCGATGCCTCACCTGCCAGCAGGTGAAGGATGAGAACCAGGAACCAGCAGGCTTGGTACAACCCTTGGAGGTTCTGGAGTGGAAGTGGGATGGAATGTCAATGGAATTCGTGACTGGACTTCCACGCTCTTCCAGATGTAATGACTCCATTTGGCTGATTGTCGACCGACTCACCAAGTCGGCTCACTTTTTACCCATCGGAGAGCAGGGCTCAGTGGAGAGCTTGGGACGTCTTTACGTTCAGGAGATTGTACAGCTTCACGGTGTGCCATCATCTATCATCTCTGATCGAGATTCTTGCTTTACTTCCCGGCTATGGAAGCGATTGCAGGAGGCGTTCGGGACGCAGCTACGTCTGAGTACAGCCTTTCACCCTCAGACGGATGGTCAGACAGAGAGGACCATTCAGACTCTCGAGGAAATGCTCCGCGCATGCGTCCTCGACTTTGGTTGCAGCTGGGAGGACCACCTACCCATGGTGGAGTTCGCGTACAACAACAGATACCACTCCACCATCAGGATGGAACCATACGAGGCATTGTACAGCCGATCTTGTAGATCTCCTTTGTGCTGGACAGACCCTGGGGAGTCAGCACTTGTGGGACTGGAGATGGTACAGGCCACGACAAAGAAGGTCTAGGTCATCCAGGAGTGGATGAGGATATCCCAGAGCCGTCAGAAGTCATATGCTGACAGGATGCGGAGGACACTAGAGTTCGAGGATGGCGACCACGTCTTCTTTCGTGTCTTACCTCGACGTGGATTACGATGATTTGGCCAAGGCGGCAAGTTGTCTCCATGCTTCAGCGGTCCATTCCAGGTCCTCAGCAGGATTGGCGAGGTGGCTTATCGCTTGGATCTACCACCTCAGTTGCACCGGGTGCACGACGTCTTCCACGTATCTCAGCTGAGGAGATATGTGCACGACCAGACGCACATCATTGACCATGGGGAGCTTGACGTTGATGATGGGGCGACTTTTGCAGAGGTCCCAGTGGAGATCGAGGATCGACAGGAGAGGGTCCTATGTGGACGGTCGATTCCTCTAGTGTTCATCAGATGGCAGCACAAGAACCTCCAGGAGAGCACTTGGTAGCAGGAGGCGCAGATGCGTGCTCAGTACCCACATTTGTTTTCCTAGTTTTCGATGTATCTTTACGGGGACATAAAGCCCTTAGGTGGGAGTATTGTAAGGACTCGTAAAATTCAAGGGAAATTTTTTCTTAATATTCGTTGGAATTTTCAAAGAATGCAGTTTCAGACGACACTTGATTCCGAGGCCCGGTGTGCCAGGAATTTCTATCCGAGGTTTAGCTCGGGTACGTTCAGTGAACGAACGAGTGGGAATTGCTTTCTTTTGAACCGGTGCCCAGAATCGAATTCCGAGGACACCGATGGAACCACAGTGCTGGTAATTTCATAGGAACACCTGTTCCGGAGTTGCATTTTCACGAGAGTTGATGATAAAAATTGTGGAAGTTTATTTTATAATTATTCTAAAATTTTTAATATTTTTACTCTAAGTGTTTAGTTCTTGATGGAAGTTGGGTAACCACCCATCCTCACTTGGGAGGTTATGACGGTGGTGGGGCCCACACAAACCCCACCCCTTCATATCCTCTAACCCCTCTCAACTCCCACTAAATGTTGATAACTTAAGTTTACTTAACTTATGGAATTAATGTGGTGAGTTAAATGTTGGTTTTGGAAATTCAAACCCTTGAATTTTCATAAGGCTTGTTATGTTAATAAAATAAGAACGGGGCTTATTTTATTTTTTGTTAGAGTTTTTTCGTTGAGTTATTTTTGGGAATAACATATTCTTCTTTGACGAAGAAATCGAAGAACATTGGTCTCCATCGATGAACGCCGTGTCCTCGAAAACCGACTCCGCGACATCGACCCGCGACACGGCGTCTCTTTCCGCAACGGTTCTTCGGCGACGCCGTTTCCGTGACGCGACTTCCTCCATCCAAGTCACCTCATTCCGCGATGATTATACCGCGACGTTATCTCTATGATGAACCTTCGAACAAGCTGCGCTCTTGAACCCATGGTAGGGGTTTTATTTATTTATGTTGTTTGTGAATACCAACTTGACGATCTTCGTGGATTAAAACCAATAGATATCGAATAACGCGAGGGTGCCGGACAACACAAACATGGCCGACCCTCCTCATTATTTCATGTTGGTTCTTTTGTGGTTTGGTACGAGAAGGCGTGGTGTCGTCACACCACACGGAATCATGCGAAAGGAAATGTGCGGCGCCGTCGTGCCGCGCCGTGGAAGGAAGATCAAGGACGCGACGTCGTCTCGCCGCGCCACGAATTAATAGAAGGACGTGACGCCATCGCGTCACGTAGGAGACACCCAAAAATACTTCGGCCGGTACCAGGGCAGCGGCAGAGGGGCGCGGCACCGTCACGCGTCGCCGGACGACAAGGGCCATGGCCGATTCCGGGCCGCGGCGGAGCAAGGTGACCGGCGGCCGGACCGGGCTGCCGGCGTCGGAGCTGGGAGGGGACCGGCCATCGCCGGTCCCTTTGAGCAGGAATCGGCCGGCCAGACAGGGAGGAGCCGGGGGAATTAATTTTCCCGGCTGGAAAACAATGCGGCCCCAATAAAGGGTCTGCGGTTACAGAAAACTGGGGTGGCAGCCACCCCCCCCCCCCGCGCGAGCAAAAACGGCTCGGTCGTTTTGGCTGAGCCGCCGACCAGCACGCGGGACGCTGTGTCAGGCCGGGCCGCGCCCTTCTGGGCAGAACCGGACCTGGGGCGGGTCGACCCAGTTCGGACCGACCGGGGGGTCTCGGGCCGGGTCGGTCCGGGCCCGAAACCCCCGTTTCCGGATCATTTCAGTCTTTTGCTCATAACATGAGCTACGGACCTCCGATCGATGCACCGTCAGTTTTTATGTGATCCTTCAAAAGAGACGGTCGTTTCGATATATCACACTAAAGGATTCGGATTACTTTGTGTTCGGACGGGTTGGTTCGTACACGAAACCGACCAAGCCCTCGGAGCTGAAACACTAATATCCTGAGCTACGGACGTCTGATTGACGTGCCGTCGACTTTGTTGTATTCCTCATATTGAGACGGATCTTTTGGATTACTATGCCCGAGGTTTGGACGCAGGTGGAGTACAGTCGGGTTGGTTTTTCCTTAAAAACCAACCGGGCCCCAGGGACGAAAAAGCCAATAACTCTCAAACTGGGCGTCCGATTGACGCGCCGTCTGCGACGTTGAGTTCCTGTTGACGATACAGAACTTTTGGATACATCAACTCTGGACTTTGTGTTAGTTGATGTATCAGCCTCTCGGCTCGTGGAGCGGACCCTCCCAAACGAGCTTGCTGTGTGCGGGAACCCTAGAGCTGGCTGCGACTGCTACTGTGACTGTGACGACGACTGTGTAGAGATCCTCAGTGGATTCGACGACGATGACTACAACACTCAGCGATCCTGTGTGGATCATTGCTACCGATCCTGTGTGGGTCCGATCCTGTGTGGGTCAGCTCTCAGCGGTTCTGTATGAGCCAGCGCCTACAGATCCTGTGTGGTTCTGATCCTGTGTGGGTCATTGCGGGGGTTAGTTTTCCTACCGATCCTGTGTGGGTCTTCGCGGGGGTTAGTACCTATCGATCCTTTGTGGGTCCGATGACTTAGATGGATCAGTGATCATCTTGATCGTCTTTCGAAGAAGTATACCCGTGTGAGCTGAATCCTGATTGCTTTCCTATGTGGATTGTGTTGTGCTATCCTGTGTGGATTACGTTTTTCTTTCCTGTGTGGAATACGTATACTTTCCTGTGTGGACTGGGTTGAATTTGGGCTCGGAGGTTGAATCATAGTGGAATTGATGACTTAGGTATTTGTATGGGCATATACCTAAGCAGTGTCGGTTGTTACTTTTTGATTGTATCCTTCCATTATGGTTTATCCTTTCTGGATTTTGGGAGACCTTCGGGGGTCTCGGGGTCCCTACTAAGTAGCTTATACTCACCCCTGCACGAGCTATGCCCGCACTACGTTGTGTTGGTTGCGGACAACAGACATCATTGATCGTGGTTGAGGCTTGCAGAGCAGGACGGTACATGGAGGTGGACCACTGGGCGGGATGTACACGGAGTGGACGGTGGGACCCGAGGAGAAGTGGAGCTATATGTACCCACCCTTCAGGTGAGATTTCCAGAGGACAGCTCGGCGTAGCGACTTTTACTTTTCAGTTGCTGTTTTCCCTTTCGAGTTGTACTTTACTTTCAGTTTGGGTTTGTATACAGGCCCACTTACTTTCTGCAGTTAAAGTTGTGATTGGTTTTACTTAGTGATTACTTTTTTCGCTTGCTTACTCTGCGGTGCTTGTTTACTTTACAAAGGCAATGCCTTCTCCTATTACCGGGATTTACACCTTGGTGCTAGTCGCCAGCCCCTGGAATATGGAACACGGGCTTGGGGTAGTCACGGCACGGGCCCCGAGGACGGGTCATGACAAAAGCATTCATGGTTCTCATGAAACATTAAAATACTTCATGACCTTCAATTCATCTTCTTCTATACATTTTGGAACACAAATTCGAATGAATATAAAATCACCCTTATTCTTTTTTGAAAACAATGTGTGATGGAGGGAACATGTATTTTGAACTTAAGAGCAGTTCATCAATATTAAAAATTAACAAAAATGGATAATTCTTCAATATTGAAATCCCATTATATGAATTCATAAAAATTCTTCAATCCCTTCACATATAATCTTCAAATATAAATCCTTATAAACATTTATTCATCTTTAACCCTTCATGCACTAATTATGTGGTGCCGTTCTCCTTCATGAAAACTACAGTCTCAATGTTCTTTAATTTAACAATTTCATTGATCTCATGAGACATTAAAATACTACATTATCATCAATTACTCTACTTATATACCTTTTGGAATATAAATTCCAAATAAAATTATATCATCCTTGTTTTTTTATAAACAATATTTCACTTATGACACATGTAATTTTGACATAGGATCAATTCATCAATCATAAAAGTTAAAAAAATGTGTAATTGCTCAAGTGTCACATCCAATTCACTGAAGCCATAATGATTCTTCAATCCATTAACAAATTCCATTCATATATGGAGTCCTCTTACAATTTCTTCATCTATAACCCTTCATACACTAATTATATTACATGATTATCCTTTATGAAAACATAAACCTCAATGTTCCTCAAGATAAAACATCCATGGTTCTCATGCAACATTGAAATACCACATGACCCTCAATTCCACGTATTCAATACATTTTGTAATATAAATTCCAAGGAACATCAAATCATCCTTTTTATTTTTTGTAAACAATGTGTCTATTATGACACATGTACTTTGATCTTAGGATCACTTCATCAATCTTAAGAGTTAACAACATGGATAATTTCCAAAGAACGACATACAATGCTTCGAATCCAAAAAAATTCATCAATACCTTCAAAATTTGTCTTCAAATATAAATCCATATAACCATTTATTCATATTTATTGCTTCATAGAATAATTTTATGGTGTGGTTATCCTTCATTGTAACACACACAGTATCAAAAATATTACCATTTATTTTTTTATTTTATGTATTTAAAGTGTGTGGGAAATATTTGTGGGGGGGGGGGGTTGGAAGGATATCGGAATGTTTTGGGGATTTTATACTGGTTCACAGTTGGACCACAGTTAGTTAAAGCTGTGCAACTCCTACAGGATACCGTAGACAGTGAGACATGGGGATCTGGTTAGGTGAATAGTTTGGAAAAATTATGTGACAGCGTAGGAGTAACCATTAAAATTTGCAAATAGAGTATTTACTCTATTGTAACATGGATTTTTCTAATTTTTCGGCCAACTGTGCAAGTTACACCCCTAGGTAGAGAGTGGCACATGGTCAACACACGATTTTCCTAACCGCATGACTAATTGTGAACAATTTAAAAACATGATCCTAAAAAGTTGATCTGGGTTGGGATTAAGCATAAACACATCATGTTTTCTCCAAATCAAGACTTAGTCAGTATTTATTACCCCCAAAGGCCAAAGATTCATTCCCCATCAATTTGGATTAGATATGAAGGAGTTTCGTGGTGCGTTGATCCTCAATTCCCTCAGTAAATGTCCTTTTGTGGTATTTTTTCATAGTTTTTCTTAGATATACTTTCCTCCCTTTATCATACTCTTAGATATAGTCTTATGTGGATAAATATAATGTTTTTGAGGTAAATAATGGCTATATTTGGGCTTTTTGATTACATGTGAAGTGATCTAATGTGGTTTTTTTGGAGATTTAACCCGAATTTGTGGGCGTTTTCATGATGTTCTCTATTTTCACCTAAACTCTCTAGGTTGGTGGCTTGAATCTAAACTCCTATAATTATAAATTAAATTATTAGTTTCAAGTTGTTTAGATTTTATAAATTATTTGTGAAATTGGTGTGAAATGTGTGGTTTAAATCCTCTTTATTGATGGGTTGTGGTTTTTTGGATATTGATTATGCAAATTGATTTGTTTCTTTATTTTAAAATATGTTTTTTTGGATTTTGGAAAATGGTTTTTTGGAATGGTTTTTAATAAATGAATGGTTTTATTGAAAAGGATTGAATTGGTTTTTTCTAAATGGTTTTTTCATACATGGGTTGTGTGAGATCATGATTTTGAAATGATCCTAAATATGGGGAATATAACTTTGGGGTACAAATGTATGTGATCCTGTATAAGAAGCTTTTTTCATTAGGGAATAAGGAGACTAGAAACTTTGTGATGAATTAGTGTAATGAAAATAAACCACTAAAGAGTATATAACTATTTGAGAAGAATTCATGTGTGTGTGTGTGGTGAATGATAGAATAGGTATGGAAAAAATGAATGTGAAATGGTTTAAAGAATGTTTTGTTTTGTTTCCTTAGAAAACAATTATGCTTCGAAAACTATTTTTCTATGAAACTAGTTAGATTCAATATAAACTCTGTAAATAATTCAAAAAAAATTATATAAATTTTTTAATATAATTGTTTTAACTTGTTCTAGCCTTATGTAGTGAGTATGGAAGTCATTGGGGAAATCTATGGAGTTTAATTAATCACCCATTCTTTGGAACTTTGGTTCTTTTGCATATTTTTTTCCAATACACAAGTAAATGGAAAGAATCACACTTCTTCAGTGTTGCACTGTGAGACTTTGATTTGGACTTGGATCATGGAGTCATGTCTTTGAAGTCTTCTATGTTTCTTATGGATTTTTTTCCACTATGTACTTTTATGTTAGTAGTCTTCTGTTGTGGTAATATTTTTTATTTTGGTTTTGGTATCAATGGTATAAATTGAGTTATTTTAAATTTTCATCAAGAATAATATAGTGGTTTTGGTTATGGAATATGTGGTTGTGATTTTCTTATTTTCAAAGGGAAAATCATCCCCCAATTGTATTAAAACCATTGGAATTAAATTCCATCCTTTGGCGCCTTGGGGATGTTGCTTAATTCCAATTAGAAATCCCAAATCGACTCAAGACAATGAAGAGTGGAGGGATTTCAAATATTGTATGGGTCTTGTTCATTCAAAATATTTGCGTACAACAAATGGTATAATATTTCTCGGTCTGTGACATACAATTGGTATAAGTAGTGACCTTTTTGGAGTTGAAATTCATTCAGGTTCTTTCCTTGAGTCGGGTTGGTCGAAAGGGAGAGGAATTTTAGGAATTGAAATGTATATCAGTAAAATACATAGTTACCCCTTTTATATAGAACTTCAATTTAAAATTGAGTTGGGTACATAGGTGTTTTGGAAACACCTATAGTTGTGTAATATCATTTTCATGGGTTTAGCCAATGAGAATATCATGGGTTGCATTATATAAATAACTTCCCACTAGGAGAAAAAATATTATTTTGACTAATGTTTTACAATTTTGTGTAAATGGGTTTATTTTTTATCAAATATTGATATTGTTTTCAGATGGGGGATTTTGAAAAGAAAGTGGGTATGTTATATTGAAAATGAGTTAATTGTAAAAACCATGGTGAAATTTTTAAAAAATGGTCGAATGTGGAGAATGATGAATTTTGGAAATAATTTTTCTAATAATTTCCCTATGATGGATTTTAAACATTTTAATCCCTCTGTTTCTAGAGAGAAAGACGTATATGGTTTTTTGTGATTCTAGAAATTGGAAACCAATAGGCGTGCATAGAAACCAAATGGAAGAAGCTGCTGAGATGTGGTTTCACCTAAGACATTCATGAACCAATATATGGTATAGAGTATAGTCCACTATTTCAATGATTTTTATAGAGGTAATTGATTGTATGAACCAAAGAAAGTGGATCATTCTATCCAATACTTTAAGTATAATCCACCCATCTTTTAGGGTGGTTCCGGGCTAGAGAAGTTTGAGTTGTGGCTAAATAGGATAAATATAATCTTTGATTTATTTAGCACAATAGTATAGTAGAATGTAAAGTTTGAGATGTATATATGGGAATATCTTAAATTCCAATGTTCGTATTTATAACTTTATACTAAACTGGTCCGAGGTTTTGAATGGGATGATTTCAAGGAATTGTCCAAAAAAATTCTATTCGCACACTTTCAAAATTTAGCGAATGATCGAATTTTTTAGTCCGAAGTTTGAAAACATTTCTATGATAGAGTATGTGGATAAATATAGGTATTTTTTTATTTTCACATGAATTTTATTCGAGTGAATCCTTGAAGGAACTCATTTTGGAATTGAAGATAAAGAAGCAGATTTGATTAAATATTTTCATGCTTTGTAGAATGGATTATACATATATAGTTAATAGAGATATGGGGGATGAAAGAGATATATTAGGAGGAACATGTGGAGGAATTATGTTGATACCTATAGAATATGGTGGGAACTCTAATGATGGGAGAAAACGGAAGAGGGAAACATTTTTCCATGGTTGGAGTATGACCCAAAACTAGACAACTAGATAACTGAACCTTCCCCCAAGACCCAAGAGAAAATTTGGATGTTTTCAATGTGGTACCTTCGACCATATGCATCGAGAGAGAACAAAACCACCTAGAGAATTCCATAATTGTAATTATATGGGTCATCTTTAGTGCTTTTGTCGCAGTGCCCTGAGGTCGAGTGTTTGGGAGAAATCTAATGTTTTGCCGATTTTGTATGCTTCGATGGGAGGAAGGAAATATAATACCTCTCATTATCATAATAGAGTTATCCATGTTGATTCTATAAATACCATGAATCCTTATCATAAGTAATCTCAACTAATGAAAAAAGTGCAGTGAGTAAGTAGTTTTATAGAGTTGAGTAGGTTATTATGGATGATCAATCTACACAGTGTGAATTTAAATCAACAGGGCATGGACTGTGTGGAACAACCCTGATCACTCCAATTATTTATAATAGTGAACAATGTTCTTAAAAACACATCCCACATTGAATCCAATATCAATTTACCCATGATATATAAATCAAGTGCTATGGGGATAGGCTCAAAATTTACCTCTCTCCTCCTAGTATTACCCCATAATGGTTTTGTGGGAATTCTCTATTCTCACTTATAGGATATTGGCAGATATCATGCATTCCTTTATTTGTGACCATGGCTTACACACAACACTCCATTCCACCTTCGAGCTAGCCTGGTTGGCCTCATTTTTGTGCGATCGACCCTATGTCCCATATATGCTCATGTTTGAGGTGGACTGGTCATCTTAGTAGGCTCTCCATAATTTTAAACAATCCCCCAAAACGTACTTATTTAAAAAACCATGTATATAATGGAATTAAATATGAAATTCTTTGCCGCATACACACATAGAAATATAGTATAAAATTATTCATTCCCTTCAAAATTTCAATTCAAATATAAGTCCACATAACCATTTCGTTATCATTAAACCATCATGCAGTAATTATATGGAATGATTATCCTTAATTAAAACAACAATCTCAAGGTTCCACATGTTAATAGTTTCATTGTTCTCATGGAACATTAATGTAACACATGACCTTAAATTAATATTCTTCTCTAATTTTTGGAATATGAATTCCAAAGAACATAAAATCAACCTTCTTCTTTAATTTAAACACTGTGTCACTTATGAAACATGTATTTTGAACATATGATCTGTTCATCAATCATTAGATTTAACAACTAAGAGAATTTATCAAGCATGACATATTATACACTGAATCCATTACAATTCTCTTTAAATCATGATGAATGAATCCATAACTATTCACCAGGAATCATCATGATGTAATACATATCAATTCTCTAGACATAATCATAATACTAAAAGTCTTCAAACCATTCACATATTTCTTTTCATTTATATAATTGAGGATTTCATCCAATCTCAATTAACATTGAACTTGCTCATCATATTGACATCAATGTAATATTCATATTTCATTGATGATCATTTTACACCAATCAAAATCATTTTAAAATAAATACAATCTATACAAAAAGTTGGATATTCAATCTCTACCGTTGTATTTATTAGAAATACCTTCATTTACAAATGAATGTTTCAATTTGTAGTACTATTATCTTATATCTCCCCTTTAACATTGAAACGTTAATTTCAAATTCTCCCACCCTTATTGATAAGAAATAAATATGTCATAGGAAAAAAGTGTATCATTTCATAATTAAGAATGGTGAAATCACTCATTTTACTCTTAGTCAACTCGATATATGCTCATTGTAGAAAACAAGAGGACTTGAATTATAAAAAAAGTTTCTCATTACCAAATAATAATGAATACATAAGAAATGAGAACCCATATACTTGTATTAAAGGTCTATTAAATTTCATTCTATGATGAAATTACTAAATTTTATATTAATCATTTTAAGAACGAACAACCTGAAACTCGTGCACTCACTTCAACAAATAGACAAAAAATACTCAAGTGAAATAGGGTGGATAAGAGACCTTGTCGGACATCCACATTTCATACACAATTGATTAATTTAACTTCTCCCCTTTGTTAAAGGTTTTTAATTTTTGATAACCAAGGATGAGATATTAAGAGTGACATACCCTTTCCAATGGCATCATCTTCAAGCAATTTATAGAATAATAATATTTGATACTAATTGAAATAATAATTTTGGAGGATTCATTATTGGTCTCCCCATGAAGGGAAAAATTTCTCATTATTTTCATAAAATTTGATCTCATAAATATTGGATTTCAAGAAATTCCAGTATGGAGAATACAAAAAAATGGGTCTACAACTTTTTATAGTCCATATTGGACAACTATCAGAATGTCACAAAGGATGATCTTCGTGAACATTTGGTCTACCAAATACCAAGAAATACGATCAAACCCAGATAGAATATTCATTATCCTGGCTATCTAGAATAGGGAATCAGATTCTTTAACATCATCAATTATGATATTCCATCATATTAGTATTTTAATATCTATTGATGAATCATTCATAGATGGCAACATATTCATCTTAGAAATCAATAATTAACAGCACTTTCAACTTCTCAGCTTCTCCCCGTATGAACATTCTTCAACTTCAATTCCATACAGTATAAGAAAAAAATAAAATACTCAATGTTTAGGGGAATAAAGTGGATCCTTATTTAATTATTAATATGAATAGAATCTTAGAGATGATCTACTAAAGAAATGGAGACTCTACTGTGGAAGTAGAGGTCACATAAATGTCCTTCTAAAACATGTTATAAACAAAAATGCGATTGGATAAATGATAAATGAATAAAAAGAAATCAATATCAGTAACAGACAAAATGGTTTATTTGATGATTGAAAATTAAGATGAAAATTTTGAATTTCTTGAGAACATTTTAAAAAATGAAGACTCTATTATTGCTGATGAATTGTGTGCAAGGTCTAAAATGTTATGGAATATTTCTGAAAAATATATGTTTTTTTTCATAAACATATAGAAATAGTGATGAACAAAGGGAAATAACTAATGAATTATTGTTTTAATAATTTTACTATAAAGAGTGAGTTTACACACAATAAGAAGTCTAGGAATATACAAGAAAAAGAATGTTTAGTCATATAGATAGAGAAATTGGAATTGTCTAAGAAGTTAGAGCAGAAACAGAAGAATGAAAGTGCGTTACTTATTAATGTAAAGAATCTTATTCCATCTAATAGGAAAGAAAGAGAAATCATGAATTCTATACTTCCCATAAATGTTAGACTTCGTAAATTCAATGAAAGAGAAAACATGTTGATTCTTATTGAATCTAGAGTAGAATTGAAATATTTTATAGGTTAGAAGTTAAATCACATCCTTGTTTCTCTAATTGAAATTCATTAAAGAAACACTTTTTTACCATGAGTATTTTTTGATTGTTTATTTTATGAATGTAATTAATGGAGATTAATATAATAATGGGGATCCCTAAATAAATGAGTAATTTTAAAATATTATATAGCATTCATAAGGCTATCCATCATGGAGTTTTTTATTTAAAATTATCATAAAATAATTCTTGAAGATCATTCCTGAAGAAAGTTAGTCATGATGAAGTAGATGTTTGAAGCTCATCCCTTTAAGCTGAGAAAATTTGATCAAATAGAAGGGTTGAACACAACTAGTATCACATGAATATAAAATGTTCTGGTATGGGATTTATTTGATATGTTCAAATCATAGATATTGAATCTTGTCATTATAATTGCATTTTTTCTAATTTCTTTAGGAATGAAAATTCTGAATCATAAGGGTAGACAAATATAATTTGATAATAAAGGAGAAAGAGAATTATTTTAATTGAATGTTTTCAATCTATTTATTAAGATGAATGTAGGAAATTAACTGAGTGACTTTTGAACAACTTCTCAATGAATTTTTTATTATTGTCATCACATTTAAAATTTATATTGACATCTTTGATGTCTAAACTGATCACCTATGATTTCAACATAGGGTTTTCCCACATTCAATTAGAGAATATTATTTGATGACTCATTCCATTAACAAAAGTGATTCTCTCCTCTCAATAAAACAAATATTTTTTTTCATTGAAATGACATCTCTTATGAAATGAGGAGATTAATGGAATGAAAAAGAAGCGTTTAGTTGTTATAGAATAAGTTGTGTTTATACTTTATTTCCCATAGTTATCTTCAAAATTATTTTAACTATGAGATGAAAACACTGAATTTGATAGTGAAATGGGTATTGAAAAAAAACAATGGGAGATATTGAGGATCCCCAATTGATTAATGAAATATTTGCATTGTAATTGTTGTCAATATAATTGTTTGATACAAATTCAATGTGCTAGTAATTGAAGGTTGGTTTCTTCCTTTGAATTATTATTGGTAATTAATCATAATTTAGAAAGGATATTTGGTTAGAAGAGTTTCTACTAATCAATAATGATTTTTTATGGTTGGTATTTAATCTTATTGTTAATTTTTATTTTTTAAATATTTATTTTTCGCATCGTTTAAATTTAAAAAAGTGCCTAAAGAAAATTGGACTACCGGAACTACTTAGGTGGGTAGTTGACCCCAAGAATTCCATTATCGACAATCCGATGAAGAGAGTGGCCAGTGTTCTTTTAGGGGGTGTATGTATTATTAGAGAAACAATGAAAAATAATCATTATGTATTATGAATAATGATTGTGTATGCTTCACATTGAATCTAAGTGTGAATTTTTCTTGATATGAAATATTTGTTTTTTTTTCTAGTATAATTGTATGGAATGGTCCTATTAGGAGCTCATGTAGAGGTAGAGGAAGAGAGTGGATAGTTTTCACATTGGAAGGAAGAGGAATACAGTGGCTAGTGTGCTCATAGGGGACTACCGTCACTGGTTAGGGGGGAAGTTGACCACTAGTCAGTCATTATGGGCGGGCCGAGGAAGAGAGTTGATAGTTTTCTCATAGTGAGTTCATGTAGAGGTAGTGGAACAAAAAATATATCATTTATGATATATGAATAATGATTGTTTATGGATGGAATTGAATCTTATAGTGAAATTGGATTTATATGAATATTTCTTTTTCGTGTTTTAATTGTGAAAACGGTCCTATAGCAAAGGGGTTGTCTCCATGGGTGATCATATAGGTATCAAATATATAGGAACCATGAAAAATGTTAGTTATGTATCCTTAGGTGGCTAGTGTTCATGAATAGAGCACAAGAATGGGAAACATGAAAAATAATTGTTATGTTGTATGAACGATGATTAATCTTATTGAAGATTGGATTTATTTGGAATATTTTTTATTTTTTCATCGTCTAAATGTAATAAAAAGGGCCCATAAGATAAAACTGATTTAGTCATTTGACCACTTGGAGAAATAAGTTAGTATTTTATCCTTAAAATTTTGTGCATGAATACACATGTTGTAATATAAAAATCCAAACAGTTTGAGTTCCTCCTGTTACTCTTGAATGTATGCACATAGGTGAATGTCTGGTTTGTTTTGTACCGACAAACTATGTAGGTTTGTTATTATATGTATGATTTGTATCAACTAGATAAGTTGTATCATCATGAAATGGTTTATACATGGAATAGATTCAAGAAACACCATGGCAGTAAAAACAATTCATGCACTATGGCTTAAGTTGTAAGCTTCATGGAAGTGGTTCTTCTTCACAAAGCATGAAAAGGGTGTTTACACACTGGTTTCATGTTAACAATATTTATTATTCATGAATGCAGACTGATTCACATAAATTATCACCTTCTCATATTACAATGATCGTGTAGGAACCTTTCACATGTCTAGAGAATCTTCTCCTTCATGAAACCATATTGGTTTGCAGGAATGACCTTATTCCTGAGGCCACAAAGGGTCATGTATCTCTTTTCCTCCTCACACTAAAGTGTGGTTTAGAGAGGCTCTATTTTTCTAGGAATTGAGAGCTATTGAAATAATACAAGCGGTAGTAGAATCTCTTGGTTGAGGTTTCTATCCTTTTAAAGGCAAGGGATCAGATAATTTCATTGAATTCGAATACCATTATTTATAATGATTGAATAATCTCATTAAATTCCATAATGACTAATATTTTAATTCCTTGAACATGCGTTATGTTGCACTGCATTTCAAATAATTCATAATTTTCAATTGGGTTACATATTTATTGTGTTAATATTGCATTCATGCATTCATAAACACATGGAACTCATCTTCCCAAATTATTGATCCAATTATATAAACCGGTGAATAGAAAGTTCAAAAAACCATCCCACATCAAAATCTATCTCAGATTCTATAAACTATAAATATCAATCTCTACATGGAGTGGCTCAAAATTATCCTCTCCCCCACCATGTACCACCCGTAATGGTTATACATGCGCAGTTTACACCAACTTCTTTGTGGGATATTATCCCACATCATGAATGCCTCTTGGGGTACCCATGGCCTACACATGGAACAACATGTTGCCTGCTAGCTTTCCAGGATGGTCTTATTTAGGTGCGTTGACCTCGTGTCCCACATAAACACTCAGTTGAGGCTGGATGGTCAGCACATGGAATAATTTTTAAACAAACCCCCAAAAAATACATAGATAAAAAACCATACATATAATGGAATTCATTATTAAATGCATTCTACCTTCGTAATTAGAACTATAGTGTAAAATTCATCAAGACCTTAAAAATTTCTATTAAAATATAAATATATCTAACAATTTATTCATATTTAACTCTTAATGAACTAATTATATGGCATGGTTCTCCTTCATGGATACTACAAGCCCAATATTGCTCATGTTAACACATTCACGGTTCTCATTCAACATTAAAATACTGAATTACCTTCAATTATTCTCCTTCCATACTATTTCAAAAATCAATTCAAAATAACATCAAATAATCCTTATTATTTTTTGTAAACAATATTTAACTTATTACACATGTATATTTAACTTTTCATCGGTTCATCCATCAACAAAGCTAAAAACTACGGAGTATTTTTCAAGCATTAAATCCATTGATATGAATCCATAATAATTATTCAAGACCTTCACAATTTATCTTCAAATATAAATCCAAGTAACCATTCATTCATCTTTAAACTTTCGTGAACTAATTATATGGAGTGGTTCTCCTTCATGAAAACTACAATCACAATGTTCCTCAAGGTATCAATTTCATTGTTCTTATGAAACATTAAAAACCACACGACCTTCAATTCATCATCTACAATACTTTTTTTAATATAAATTCCAAAGAACATAAAACCATAATTATTATTAGTTGTAGACAATCCGTCTCTTTTGAAACATGTATTTTGAAATTAGAATCAATTTATAAATCATTTATGTTAACAACATTGGAGAATTGATCAAGAGTGAAATCCAATGCAATGATTACATAACTATTTTTCAATCCTATTACAAATTTTCTTAAAATATAAATCCAAATAACCATTTGTTCATCTATAACCCTTCATTCACCAATTATTTGGTGTGTTTATACAACATGATAACTAAAATCTTAGTGTTAGTAAAGAT
Organism: Viscum album; assembly: GCA_963277665.1. NCBI lineage: Eukaryota > Viridiplantae > Streptophyta > Magnoliopsida > Santalales > Viscaceae > Viscum > Viscum album. The sequence goes on along the minus strand of OY728151.1, from coordinate 1,583,608,867 downwards.
AACACTTGCATGGTTCTCATGAAACATAACAATACATCATGACCTTCAATTCCTCTTATTCTATACCTTTGGTAATATAAATTCCATAGAACATCATATAATCCTTCTTCTTTGCTGTAAAAAATGCATCTCTTATAAAACATGTATTTTGAACTTAGGATCAGTTCATCAAAATTTTGAGTTATCAAAATAGATAATTACTCATGTTTGACATCCTATTCAATGAATTCATAATAATTAATCAAGAAGATAAATTTTTGTTTCAAATATAAATCAATCTAAACATTTATTAATATTTAATCATTCACGAACTAACTATATGTTGTGGTTATCTTTCATTTTTTGACCACCAGTTTCATGTATGTAAGCCTCTATTTTAGTATTTTATGTATTTAAAGTGTGTGAGTTACGTTTGGGATGGTTTGGAAGAATTTTTTAGTGTTTCTGGTGAATTTATATAGGTTCATGGTTGGATCATGTTTAGTGAAAACTATGAAAATCCTATAGGAAACCATGAAAAATGAGACATGGGACTCCGAGTAGGTGTATAGTAAAGGTAAAATATTTGGCCAAACCGTTCGGACACCCAAGATTAATCATGAAAAGTAATACATTGATATTTTTTGTGGTTGTTTCATTTTTTTCTGTAGGTTCTGACCAATTTTGTGTGGTACTTCTCAAGGTAGAGGATGGTGCATGGTTAGCGCTGAATTTTCCTAACCATACAACTAAAATTAGAGGGTTTAAAAACAATATCCTATAAAAGTGGATATGGGTTAATATTATGTTTAAAGCCATCATTTTTCTCCAAATAGACCCTGACATAGTATTTATTCCCCCTAAAGGTTGAGCATTCTTTCCCCATAAATTTGGAGGTGATCCGAATGATTTTATTGGTGCAATAACGATCGATTTCCTTGTAAGGTCATTGTTTGTGGTTGTTTTTCATTGTTTTATTAAATATAAATTCCTTCCACACTTGGATTCATAAATATAGTCCATTGTGGACAAATAAAAAGTTTTTATTAAAATAATTGTTATATTTGGAATTTTTTATGATATGGAAGAGATCTAAGGTGGGTTTTTTGAGATTCAAACCGATATTGTGGGTGTTTTTGTGATTTTGTTCATTTTATCCAAATACATCATGGTAGGTGGATTCAATATCAACTAAAATTATTATAACATGAAAGATTAGTTTAAAATAATTTAAATTGATTGAAATTTTTGGTGAAATTTTTGTGAAAATCATTATTGAAACCCTCTTTAGTGATGGTTTTTGGTTTTATAGAAACTGGTTGTGTAAAGGGCATTGCTTCTTGATTTTAAAATGATGATTTTGAAATATGGATTTGTTGGATAAGGGAAATTAGATTTTCAGAAAGGATTTCAATAATGGAATAGTTTTATTGAAATAGAGTGATTTGGTTTCATTAAAATGGTTTTGGAATACATGGTTTGTGTGACATTATTCTTTCGATGTGACCCAAAATAAGGGGTGTGTGCCATTAGGGTAAACGAGACATGACCCTGGATAAGGGGTGTGGGTCACTTTGGAACAAGGATATTGGCCACTTAGTGTTGAGATAGTGGATTAATGAGAAACATATCATGAGTATGTAACTATCAGAGAAGACTATAAGGGTGAGTGTGTGGTGATCAATGAAATGGGTATACCAAAAAGAAATGTAAAATGGCATAATGAATGATTTGTGTGCTTTCCTTGGAATTATTTTTTGGAAAACAATATTTGTGTGAAACTAATTGGATTTGATTTAATATGTGGAAAAATTTCACAATTTTTTATATAAGTTGTTTTATATAATTGTGCTAAATTATTCAATCCTAGTGGAATGAGTAGGGATGTCATTAGGGTAATTCTACTAAGTTTCATTACTCACCCAATATTTTGAAATTTTCTGATTTTTCAGATTTTTTTATATTGATACATAGGTAAATGGAAATCATAACTCTTATTTAGTGGTTCTCTGTGACACATGGAGTTGGAGTTGGACCTTACAGTCGTGTCTTTTGAGTCTTATGAGTCTCTGTTGGTTTTATTTTCCAGTTTGTACTTTTATGTTAGAAGTCTTCTATTTTAGTAATCTGTTTTAGTTTGGTTTTGATATAAATGGTATTACTTGAGTTGTTTTACATTTTCATCAAGAATCATATAGTAATTTTGGTTATGGAATGTTTGGTTGTGATTTTTTATTTTCAATGGGAAAATCATAACCAATTTTTATTGAATCTCTTGGAATTTATTTCTTGCCTTTGATGGCTTGGGGATGTCACTTAATGCCAAATTGAAATTCTACCTCGGCTCAAGAAAATGAGGAGGGGAGGGATGTTACAAGTGTTATCCATCTTGGTCGGTCTAAATATTTTTGTGCAACAAGTGGAATTATATTGTTCGGTCCATAACTTACAGATGGTATAAGTTGTGTCAGTTTTGGAGTTGAAATTCATTTCAGTTCAGTCCTTGATTCGGGTTGGTAAAAAATGAGAAGGATTGCGGGGATATGAAATGTAGACAATAAAAATAAGAAGCTAAACTTTTTATGTTGAACTTTAAGCTACCAAGGAGTTGGGCATATAAGTGTTTTGGAAACAATTATAAGAGTGTGATCTCATTTTCATGGGATTATCCAAAACGAATATTAAGAAATTTATTGTATAAATTAATTCTCACTAGGAGTTCCTATTTCAATTTAAGTAATGATTTATGATCTAGTGTAAATGTTTTTATTTTGGAAAAAATTTGAAATTTTTTTCGAATGGGATATTTTTAAAAGTAAATGGTTGTGGTATTTTGAAAATGAGATAATTATCCAAATAATGGTTTAATTTTTAATAAATGGTGGAATTTAGAAAATGATTAATTTTGGAAGGAATTGTTTTGATAGTTGGTCTGTGTAGAATTTGAAAATTTTTATGCCTTCCGTTTTTTAGAGTGATACATGTGGAATTTGTTACGTTTCAAGAAAATAGAACTCGATGGGAATTATAGAAACCAACTAGAATATGATGATAAGAATGTGGTTTCACCTAAGCCACAGGTGAAACAATAACTGGTTCAGATTGTAGTATAGGATTTTCAATCTGTGGATATATGGAACTAACGTGATGAACCAATGAAAGTGGTTCATTCTGTCTAGACCTAGAAGTTGAATCCACCGATATTCTTGGGTAATTTTGGGCAAGAGAAGGCTGAGTTGTGGTTGTGTAGGATGAATTGAATCTTTTATTTCCTTGGCACACCAACAGAGTTAATAGTCATGTTTTAGATGTATATGCTGGAAGATCATACAAGATAATGGTGGGATTTAGCTCATCGGGATAAACTTGGACAAGGCATGGAATGGGATGATTTTCAGGAATTGGTCAACAAAAAATTATATCCTCAAATGATCATAAATCATCGAACGATGGATTTTTTCATCCCAAATTAGAAGAAAATTTATGTGATAGATTATGCTTCTAAATTATAGAATTTTTTATGCTTCACAGCTGATGTTTTTTTGAGTGTGTTTTTGAAGGAAAACATTATTGAATAGCTGATGAGGCATAAACATCACTCAAAGAACGTCATTCTCTATATAAGATATTATAAATATATGGCCAGTTGAAAAAATGGTTGAAATAGACATCTCAGGAGGCATGGGTAGAGGAAATATGTTTATTCCTACAAGAAATGGTGGGAACTCTAATAATGGGAGCAAGAAGAAGAGGGACACCTATATCGAAGGTGGGAGTGTGACTCAAAAGGATACAACTAGATTGGTGAACCTTCCTCTAAGACCCAACAGAAAATTTGGATGTTTTTAATGTTGTTCCTTTTACCACATGAATCTATAGTGTACGATGACACCAGAGCATGTGACAATTACAGTTAGATGGTGAATCTTCAGTTCTTTTCTCATAGTGCTCCAGGGTCTGGTGTTTGGGAAAACTCTGAGGTTTCATAGATGTCATATGTATCGATGGGTTAAGGAAAAAAGAATAAATATCATTAGTATAATAGTTCTAGCTAGAGAGATTCCATAAATACCATGACACCTTAGTGAAATATCAACATGTAAATAAATAAAAATGTGAAGAGAGTAAGCAGTTATATAGAGATGAGAATGTTATTATGGATGATAAATTTGGATGGTGTGAATTTTAACTAGTAAGGAGAGATTTGAAATTAACATACATGATCATTCCAAATATTTAAAAAGATGAACAATGTGAATGAAAACATGTCCCACGTTGAATCTTCTCCCAGTTTCTAAATGATATATAAATCAGGAGCTACGGGGAGAGGCTCTGAATTGTCCTCTCCAACTCCTAGTACCTCCCCATTCCAGTTAGGTGGGTGTGATCTTCACCCACTTCTTTTCGGGATATTGTCCCACAGCACGCGTGCCTCTAGGCATGCGCATGGCTTACAAATGGTACACCATGCTACTTGTGAGCTGGCTTGGCTAGCCTCCTTCGAGATCGGTCGACCTAGTGTGCCACATAATATCTCAGTTGAGACAGGATGACCAACTTACTAGGTTTTCTTGACATTTTAAATGAACCCCAAAAAGATACATAGGTTAAAAACCATGTATATAATGGAATTAATTATGTAATTAATGACCACCTCCATGCTTATAACACTAGTATGAAACTCTTCAATCCCATCACAATTACTCTTCAATTATAAATACATCTTACCATTTTGTCATCGTTAATACATCATTCACTAATTATATTTCATTGTTATCCTTCATGCGAACTATAATCTCAATGTTCTTCATGATAACACTTTCATGTTTCTCATTCAACATTATAATATTTCATGACCTTAAATTTATCTTCTTCTATAAATTTTGGAATATAAATTCCAAAGAACGGAAAATCATCCTTATTCATTATTGTAAAATATGTGTCACTTATGAAATCTGTATTTTGAACCTAGGTTCAATTAATCAATCTTCATAGTGAAAAAAATATAAAATTTCTCAACCATGATTTCCAATTATATTAATCCATAACAATTCTGTTGGAATCACCATGAAGGAATCCACAACAATTATCAAAGAATCACCATGAAGGAATCCACAAAAATTATTTATTTAACACCATGAAACTCAAATTCTTCAAACCATTCACATGTTTAATGGAATTTAAAAACATGAGTATTTCATCCATGATCCATTAAATTTTGTACTTTTTTATCATATTGACACCAATGTAATAATCCAATTGTATTGATAATCATTGTCCACCAATGAAAATCATTGAAAAAATTTACATTAAATTCACATGATTCGTGGAATTTCTGAACTTGTGGATGGTTTCTTGTTTTTGTAGTGAGGTTAAAAAAACACTGGAAATGTGGAAATATTTCTTGAATCTATCACATATAACTTCTTTAACAAAATAATTTCATTTTCTTGAAAACCCCTCATGAATTTTTTTTCATGATGTGGAATATTTTCTTTCCATTTTTCACAATCATTAGCTTCTGTATCTTTAATTTTTATGATTCTATCTAAATCATTAGGCCATATAACTATCAAGTCATTAGGAATTTTGTGTGCATGTTTGGATCAAAAAATACAGGTTCTTATAAGTTCCATCCATCTTAGTAGTTCTTTTGGATGCACTAGAAATCTACATCATTGATTTAGAATCCACGTTTTTCTCACAATTATACATTTGTACCTTCTTGGGTGGATTTATATTCTCAATATAATTCTGATTACTTCCCAGGGTTTCTTCTTCATTCCAAGTCATATTTGGTGATCTTCTTTTCATATCATAATTTGATTCATGTTGATATGATCATGTACCAACCTTGTGACTAATACCATTGAATACATCACAAATGTTATCAAGCATTCAAATTTTTTTATAGTATAGAGATGATTATGGGCCTGTGGATGTTTCCCCATCTTCTATGGACTCATCCCACTTAAGATAGTCTTCCTTTGAGATTTTATATTTTGATGATTGTACAAAAAAATTAATGCACAGTGAGAAAATATATTGAATAACCAACATTGACCCACAAATATTTATTTCTTGATATCATATATATCAAAATGATGGGTCTTCTTTATGATTATTTTTCTCTCTATGGAAAAAAATTAGACAAATTCTTTCCTATCCACATTAGTTAGGGTGGTAGGTTTATTATCATCTTTATTCATCCATACTTGTTCAGTTTTTTTAAAAAACTACACTGTTCATGATTATAAATTTAGTTACATTAGTAAAAGATGGTATGAATGGTAACTGATTATACTCAGCTTCTTTTGATAGAATATTAAAGGAATTCACGATCTTCCTACGACATATTAGAGTTATTTTAACCATAGAATCCTCCAATTAATATTGAGTACCGGTAGCATCTATCTCATTTTATGATGATTAAATATGAGTCTTCTTATGATTTTCTAATTGAGCTACCAATTCTAGACATTTCATATTTGGAATGATTTTCGTTTCATCAATTGTAATAATCATCTCTTCCCTAGACGTCTTCATTCCTTCAACTATATCTTCAGGTAGCTTAACTTTTTCCTGGATCAAAGAGTCATGTTACTTGATCTTCTTGGATATTTCATCCAATTATAGACCTTTGACTTTAGTTCTATATTTCAATTTATCATCAAGTTCACGGGTATATTATTCTAGATTCTTTTAACTTCCTCTTTCTCTTAATCATCTTTGATCCATTTTGAGGAAATTATTTCAATTTTTCACTTTGTTTCTTCAAAGGTTTCAACGTATATGGAGAGTTTTAGATAGTCCACGTTTTTTACAAGTTATTCTCTAAAACAATGGCTTATTCTTATAGGTTGGTGATATCATACTTCATGCATTTAATAACTCCATAAACAAGGGATTATCTTTATTTATAAATACCATGAATAATAAATTGTATTATATCAAATGATAAATCTTGATAAGTAGTATATTGATCATCATCACCACTTGTTCTAGTATTTCCTTCATGAGGAATGTTTATAAATGTAATAACACATAACTCCTGATTGTTAGAGGCAGGAAGGTTATCCATATTATTGGTGTAAACTTGATCCACCTTCTCATTACCTTCTAAGTAGGATATGTCTTCATTGTCAGCAAGGAATATATAAATAGGTACTTCCACTTATTTAGATAAGAGGGGATTATTCAATATCATTCTTTTATCTTTATTTTTCATGTTCATCATGGTCTTCATAGATATATAATATTTTTTAGAGGTAACTAAATATTCACTAAAACTACAATTCATTTTTGAGTTAGTAATCAGACTCAAGTATTCTAATGTGAGTTGATTTCACTGTAGAAAATTTAAAAAAGGTGAACAATTCTTCAATATATGTGAAAGAACCAATTTGGGATATTCCTAACACTGATAGGGGATGAATCAGTGTTCGATACATTTTAATACAATTATACATTTTATCCCTTTACTTATTTGACTTATTAGGACATCGATTCTATTATTCTCTTTTACTTGTCGCATGTAAGAATATTAAAGAAGTAATGACAACCTCGTGACATTTTTAAATGGACTAAACACTCCCTAATAGTATATAGTCTTTGTCATGGTCAACAAAATATTCCCTACCACGCAACCTCTAGAATTTAATAATTTAAATATGGTTATATCAAGTGGGAAATACCATCTCACTTTGAATTCACGATATTAAAATTACTAGGAAGTTATATAACAATAACATGGATCTTTATACTACCATTGAAGGCAATATCCTTTTTTTATAAAGGATTGTAACACCAAGAGAGTCTTCCACGTGTTGACACGTATTGGATTTCACAGTTCTGATTTGTTCTTCCACAAAATTTTTCATAGCATTGTTACTTTCTTAGCACCCTGAGCATATCTCTTCTTACCTCTTACCAGCAACAAAATAAAAGCTTCACAATCTCTTTCTTCTACCAGCCACAATAATATAAATGTTTTGTGAATGTATGAATACAAAATTTCATTTGACCCAACTTATAATCAGCTAAAATGTGGTAAACTGAGCTTAAGTTAGGGGAGCTAGCATTAAATCCCTTACATAGAGGAATTTTTCATTCCCTCCAATGCCTTTAAAAAATTTCAATTATTTTAAATTGATTTTTAATGAATATGAACATGAGATCATTTTTTATCAAATTAAGTGAAATTTCAACAAAAACATTAATGTTGATTTAAATTGATAAAAATGATTTATTTTTATTTGGAAGATTATTTAGTCTTCATGATTATTATTTTAATTATCCAACCCAACATGATGTGAACTGAGCCCGAATTAAGAGATCCATCATTAAATCCCATGCATCAAGGCATTTGGGATACCCCTCCCATGCCTTTAGAAATTTTAAATGATTTTAAATGGATTTTTAATGAATATGAACATGAAATAATTTATTTTTATCAAATTATTGGAAATTAAAAATCTAAAACATTGAAGTTTATTTAAAATGATAAAACAATGATTCATTTGTATTTGGAATTTTATTTAGACTAAATGATTTTTATTTTAACCATCCAAGAAAAAATGAGTTGAACCGAGATTGAAATGGGTGAGCCCACATTAAATCCTTTGTGTGGAGGAATTTGGGAGGCCCCTCCCAAGTATTTAGAAATTTTCCATAATTTTAAATTGAGTTTTAATGAATTCGAACATAAAAGTGTTTAATTTATTAAATTATTGAAAATTAAAACTCAAACATTGAAGTTGATTAAAATTAAAAAAAAAACATTGTATTTGTAGTTGCCATTTTATCTAGACATAATGATTATTATATGAATTAGGGAAGAAAACATGAGGAGAACTAAGCATGATCAGGGTGGTCCAACATTAAATATCTTGGATAGAGGCATTTTGGATGCCTCTCCCCCATATTTAGAAAATTTAAATGATTTAAAATGGATTTTTAATGAATATTAATAGGAAATTTTTTATTTTACCAAATTGTTGGAAATTTCAACTGATTGATTGAAGTTGATTTAAATTGTTAAAAAAACCAATGTATTTATATTTGGATTTTTCTTTAGACATCATGATTATTATTCAAACTGGGAAAGCCACCATGAGGTGAACCATGATCGAGCTAGGAGATCCGACATTGAATCCAATACATGGATGCATTTAGGATACCCTCCCTAGCCTTTAACAAATTTTCAATGATTTTAAATATATTTTTAATTAATATGAACAAGAATTTATTTTTTTCATCAAATTAGGGGAAACAAAAACTAAAACATTGAAGATGATTTAAGTTGATAAGAAGATGATGTATTTTTATTTGGAATTCTATTTAGACATTTTGATTATTATTTGAACCAGCCAATCCTACATGATGTGAACCAAGCTCGAGCCAGGAGTTCCAACTTTAAACCTTGTGCATGGAGGTGTTTTGGATGACCCTCCCCTACCATTAGAAATTTTAAATGATTTTAAATGTATATTTAATGAATATGAAGATGAAATTATTTTTTTTATCTAATTTTGTGAAATTAATACAAAAATATTGAAATTAATTAAAATTGATAATAAATTATGTTTTTTATATTTGAAATTTTATTTAAACATCATGATTATTATTTGAACCAGCCAATGGAAACATGAGGTGAACCGATCTCAATCTGGGATAGTCACCATTAAATCTAATTCACTAAGGGATTTTGGATGCATCTCCAACGTCTTTAGCAGTTTCCAATGGTTTTAAATTTATTTTTAATGAATATGAACATGAAATTCATTACATTATAAAATTATGGTAAATTGAAACTGAAAAGTTGAAGTGGATTTAAATTGATTAAAAAATGTATTGGTATTTGGAGTTTTATTAGACTTCATGGTAATTATTTGAACTAGCTAGACCAACATGTGGTGAGTGGATCTATAGTAGGGAGAGTCATCATTAAATCCTATGCATGGAGGTGGTAGGTAAATTATTTGTTTTATCAAATTATTAGAAATTAAACATTCATGTTGATTGAAATATATATATATATATGCATTGGTATTTGAGTTATTATTTAGAATTAATGATTATTATTTCAACATTCTAATATCACGAGAGGTGAAATGAGTTCTATATAGAAGAGAAAATTGTCCTTATTGATAGGTTTCTAAATGAAAGGTCATGCAAGAAGTATCATTTCATGATGTTGATGTTATAGGTCATTACCGATGGATATATTGGTAAGACCCTTCGAATTCCTTGAATAATAAACCATAATGTCCCCATTATCCTTTTTGATGTTGGAGAAAATAATCGGTCCAATGTTCATTTTTATCCAGGATGACATCATCCCGCATGATTCATGTCCCCTGCGCCTTGGACACAAAGAGAAATTGTCCTCCACCACTTTTGGCCACCCCTCGATGACTCTGACACCACTCTATCTCAAGATATCACCATCTCCACCTAACTGGAAGCTTGACATCAATAAATTGTCCACTTTTATTGGACCCGGACTCCATGGACCATATCGGGAGGTTGATCTTCCACCCATAAATCCATTTCGATGATAATATGGAAAATTTGAAGCCCGAATAATGGAGGAGCTCAGTGAAATCTGATTTGACACCACTTCACAAATTTCGTGCCCCCGAATCAATGCCATGAGCCATGTGGAACCACCACCAGCCCTTGGAAGTGGAGGGTGCACAAAAAAAATGTCGGTCAAGCAAACAAAACATCCACATGACAAATCAAAGATAGAGGGAGGAGGATAATTGGATATAATATAATAACTAATTCATATTTAAAATATTTAATCTATATTAATAAAAATTACAATTCTAGTTAGTTGAAAAAAAGAGAACATGATATACTATATTAATGAAATCCTTAAATGGAAGATCCACCAACATGGCCAAAATCCACCTCTCAATCATCCCACACCCTCTATCAAATACACAGTAAAAACTAGTGAAGAGAAACTAGTACGACCATAGATACTTAAAATAATCACTAGAAAAATCCCTACAGATTGGTAAAAAAAATAAAAAAATAACAATACACACATATTTAGATTTCACTCATCTCCAATATCAGAAATGGTGTATTCTCATTCCTTATTATTCCATATACCACCTACATCATTCCATTCATTAGGGGAACTAGTATATTCCATCCCACTGTTGGTGCTTTACTATCTCTTCCCCTCCATCAGCGCACCAATTTAAATTTAAGTTGGGATTGATTATCTCCACAGTAGGTTCAAGAATCATGTTTGTCATAATTTGATAGTTAGAGGTGATCATTGAGCTTCTCCCCTATTCACAACTTTCAGTCATGGCTTCCATGATAATGGAACAAGTATTGGACATTTTTACTCAGCATCTGGTTTCATGAAATTGTGGACTCAATGCATAGATAAAGAGAGAACCCATAATGGGGAAGTGTTCATCGCATTGATAGGTGGATTATCATACTCAAGAGCTTCATTCATGAAATATTATACTCAATTCACATATAAAGAAATAACTCATGAAGGGGAAGTGTTCATCGCATTGACAAGTGGCATTGTGGGCTCCGTAGCCAGTTTCATGAAACAACAAACTCAACGAAAATATAAATAGATAACCCATAACATGGAAGTGTTCACCGCATTAACAGCAGGTTGATTTATTTACATGCCTCCATGGTTTGTGAAAAGAAGTAAGAATTTGGGCCCACTTGTATTTCATGAAGAATGTTCCAGTTCATTTATTAAGAATTATAATGTATATAATGGAACTCACACACACCTATGAAAAAATAATAGTAGGCATTAACAACCAAAACCCATTATGGTTTTCAAAGATGAAGGCAGAACTATAGTGATTCTGAAGAAGATGCCCACACACATAATATCTTTATTTGAGAAGGTAGTGTTCATTTTTTTGTTTATGTGCATACTATGTGTGTGTATAATGAATCATAAAAGTGGACACTATGGTGTATTCAATGTGTGTGTGAAACTGGTGAGTAATCTCATGCATATGTGGTTATATAATAACTTGAATAATCTTGCAGATGGTATGGGTTATTTGTAAAAATAAGTGTGTGTAGAAGTATGAATTTACATGAAATAATTAATTCAAGGAAGTGTGAAGGTTATTATAGTGAGAATAATATTTTATTGTATGTCATTTCCTTAAGTTCGTTCACAAAGAATTTAAAGAGAATATTTTTTTGTATTTCTTATTTTATAAAGATGACATAGAAAAAGTGGGGATAATTACATGCATTAAATTTCTGCATGTGACGATGAGAATTGCATGCATAGGGATAACACTATGTTTTTGTGTGTAATAATTGAGTTGAGATGAATCAATATTTTTTGTGAAGAAAAGAATAAGAGGATTTATAGGTCATTGATGTGTATTTAGTTGTTCATTCTAATATTGTAGTGAATTGATGTGAAAGTGATAACTTCAACTAATTTGGGAGATCATATTTAAACAACTTGAATGTAGTGTTATTGATTATATTCACTGGAAGTTATAGATTTTTTGTTGAAGTGAGAAATGAAGAATAGGTTTGTTTCAATGACCTGAAGTGGAGGAACAATTTTTTATTGCAGTGACACCTTATGGTTCTTGTGATATTTCTCATTGGGTTCAATGTTTTAATTTTATTACAATGGTGGGATTCTAATATAATGAACATCGGTAGGATTCCTATATAATGTGGGAAATGTTCATACCTACCAACCATGTTTTTTGGGTGATACCTTTCCAACCCACTTGTCATTTTTGATGGATTTATAGTGGACAATTTGTGCCTCAAATCATCCCGAACACAGTAAGTTCATAGTCACCTATCTCAGGGGAGAACCTTATAATCATATTCTGTGTTGTGCTACATTTACTTTCTATCTTTCATGTTTTATAATTGTGCATGAAAACAGGGAAGATCTATCATTATAAAAATTGCATCGGTTTAGATTAAAAATGGGTAAGAGAGAAGAAATTAAATATTTGTAAAATTTTTGTACACTAATTCACCCCCTCATAGTATACATTCATGATCCTATGGACACTTATATTGGTATGATAATATAGGTTACACCTTTGATTGGATCTATCTTATTTTTATGGTTGTTTGTATCAGAATTATATGAAGTGAATTTTTTAATTCAAAGAAGTAATATATTTGATTCATAGGGTATTTTCATTTCCTATCTCTGTTAGTTCCAACATAGACGTCTCTAAAAAACAATGAAGAAAACTAAGAAGAAAGAGGCAATAATGTGAGAAAGAATTTGAACAAGAAAGAGGGTTTATCACAATTTGAATATAGTCATAATGGTTTTCTATCATTAGTATCTATTAAATCCGGTGATAAAGATCCTTTTGATGAGTATTTTTCATTTAGTAATAAGAAGAATTTATTGAATCACTATGTGATTTTTATTTATAAATCCAAAAATATCTAAATAATGTTCCTTTGAATGTTGTCACATACTTATTTTCTTTTATTAAGGGGGATTCCTATAGATATGTGTGTTTTGAAAATATTATATAGCATTCATAAGGCTATCCATCATGGAGTTCATTATTTCAATTTCTCATAAAATTATTCCTGAAGATCATTCATCATGAAAGTCAGTTATGATGAAGTAGATTGGTGAAGCTCATCCCTTTAGGGAGAGAAATGTAGAACAAATACCATAGTTTATCACAACATGTATCACATGAATATATGATGTTTTGATAAGGGATTTGTTTTATATTATCAAATCCTGGAAATTGAATCTTGTCATTAGAAAGGAAAATTTTCATATTTTTTATGAATGAAAATTCTGAAATAGAATGGGAGACACTTATACTTTTAGAATAATGGGGATGTGCATTCATGGAATTGAATATTAGTGTTAATTTTTATTTAAATGAAATATTTGGTTTTTAATGGTTTAAATTAAAAAAGGGCCTATAGAAAAGGGGCCTACAGACACTACTTAGGTGGAAAGTTGACCCCTAGCATGCCATTATGGGTGGGCTGTGGAAGAGAGTGGACAGTGTGCTCACAGGGAGAATATGTAGTGTCAGAGGAACAATGCAAAAATATTAGTTAACTTGAATGGAGAATGATTGTGTATGGTTGACATTGAATCTAATTTTGAATTTGTCTTGATATGAAATATTTTTTTTCATGGTTTAATTGTACGAATAGGTCATATAGGTAGATCATGTAGATATAGAGGAAGAGAGTGACATGTGTGCGTATGTGGGACTGTCGACACTGTATAGGTGGGAAGTCGACCCCTAGTCAGCCATTATTGGACAAACATGGAACGAAGTGTCTAGTGTGCTCATAGGGAGTTCATGTAGAGGAAGTGGAACAAAGAAAACTTTTGGTTACATTGTATAAAGAATGATTTTGTATGATTCGCATTGAATCTTGTTTTGAGTTTGTATTTTCTAGTTATGTTGTATGAAGAATGGTTAAATTTTTCGGTCATGCGACCCCAAGATGCATCAAGTTAGTACGGTGCCCACAGGGTGCAATGGTAGAAGTCTTCCACAGTAGAGCACGAAAAAGGTATTTTTCGGACTATATATATGTTTTCTATTACTAAGACATCATATAAAAGGATTTAACTTGTGTTATAAAGGATCCACATAATAGGAATTAATTTTTATGTGAGAGAAGATTTTATTCGTTCATTGTAGTTACGGAAAAGCCTCAACCCTGAGATCTGTGGGATTATAATTTAGCTGTGAAATCATCTCAGTAATCTAAAATGTTTCTCCCAATGGTCTCATCGTTCGATCAATTTATATAGATCCATATAATATTATCTGCACATCATATTCTTCCCCAAACCAACCCCAAAGCACATTCTCACCATGATCTTCATGCCACGGTGTCAGTTTCCTCCATCCATGCTTCTCAGATTTATTTGATCATTCAAGCAATTACATTATGATTGAAATCTCAAGAAACACGGTTTTTAGGATAAAATAAACAACAAACAGAAGCAATGAAACATATAAATTAGTCGCTAAATAGAGGTTGTGCGTACATGTTTGGTCAGTGGTGATTTGCCTATAAATACTCGAGAACAGGCTCATTTGGGGTATGTGGTTTATTGGACTTCTCAGATTATGTTTAAATAGAAATAGAGCAGTGGAAATGGTTATAATATTTTAACACAGATTAGATAATGGAGTAGAAGTAAAAAATGATTACATTACACGGTAGGAGGAAACAAAGATTACATTACATGGTAAGAGGAAACAAAGATTACATTACATGGTATAAGGAAACAAATATTACATTACATAGTAGGAGGAAAAATATATTACATTATGGGGTAGGAGGAAATGAAGATTACATTTCATGGTAGGAGGAAACCACGATTACCTTATGGGGTAGGAGGAAACAAATATTACATTACAATGTTTTAGGAAACAAATATAACATTATGTGGTAGGAGGAAACAAAGATTACATTACACAGTAGGAGGATAAAAAAGATTTCATTACACAGTAGGAGGAAACAATGAGTACATTGCATTGTATGCAGAAACAAATATTTCATTATTGGGTAGGAGGAAACGAAGATTACATTACATGGTAGGGGGAAACAAAGGTTACATTACAGGGTAGGAGGAAACAAAGATTACATTACAGGTTAAAAACAACAATACAAACATGCATATATGTATCTGTAAAATAATAGGTTAAAAACAACAATACAAATATGCATATTTATATTTCACTCACCAAGAATCTAATCTGTTCTATACGCCCTCACAATCATGGGCACTCAGTCATTCCACTCCTCTAATGGTGCTCCAATTTATATATGAATTTGGTATGGTTCACTCTACCATGTTGAGGAATATATTTTCATAAAATCTAATAGTTTGAGGTCATCCATAAGCTTCAACCCCATTCACTATTTTCATCATGAATTCTCTATCATTCACCCCTTTCACACATGACCTCTTCAATTTGTTAACTCACGTATGATTCCATGAAACTAGTTTCCACAATGATATTGGATAGCATGTTCACAACAGATACCCATTCCAGTATAAAGAATATGGGCTGATTCAGAGAAACTCATGCTCCATGACTTGTGTGTATTCAATGTGTGTCATGAATTAAGATCTACTAGACACTTCAATGTGGAATATGGTGAGTTGCTAAGCGACTTAGGTTTGTACTACAAGATTTAGGAAACATAACACCAAGGAGACAACAATTTTGACCACCGGAATTAGACTTGTAGATAATGAGAACTCTACATTGTTGGATTCATGAAATGTAGTACAAGTCATCCTATTATTTGTAGTCTGTTGCGTATCCTAAAGTTTCACTTTTGGAAAAACTTGATTAGAGAGGGTTTACTCATTGTCTAACCTTTCTTGAGCAGTTCAAAAAAATATTCATGTTTTCTAAAACATCCTCACCTCCCTACAACTGTATTGTAACAACCTCTAACACTAATAGATAAATGTTACTCATTTTGAACTCCCCAAAAAACTGATCCAGAAAGTCTTCTTATTTCTCCTTTTCTTTTTTATGATATCTAAACTAAGAAACATTCAATCTTAATTCAGTACCTTTTCAACTCATAGGTTCCTCTTCCGTCGATCGCATCTGTTGCACATTTTGTGATTCATGCCACTACTAATCGTGCATTTTCATATCTTCCACTGTTGAGACCTTCCTAAGGTATCCTATTTCATCTTCCCCACTAGATCTCTTTGCCTTATTCACATTCGGATAAAGGATTGGAGAAGCCTCTACAATTTAGATTTGTACCTTTGAGATGGCCAATGATAGATACCCACAAAGGTCCAGGTTGGGCTATTTAGATGGTGAATGGAGGCAAACTTGTGGTTTGGGGAGAAGGAGGAGATTCTGACATCCCTGTCTTATTTCTAATGGAAGAAAATCCCCCCGAATGGATAATATGGGAAACCCAAATTAAGCCTTCAAATTTCTCTTTTATTATGATACCATCCATGTCCTTACATTCCAATAAGGTTTTATACATGAAAACCATATAAGGGAAATCTTTATCGCAGCAATGTTGAAGCATCCTAATTAATCATGGGTTTTCATGCCCTAGATTGTTCCAACATACACCTATGAGATTTCATGTATGCATCCATATTCCGTTACACCCCATATTTTGGGGAATTCCTCAAAAACTAATGAATCCCCCATGTGTCTCTCAGAACCACTTTTTTCCAACATATTTAAATTGCTTCCATAATCCCCCATTGTTTTAATCTTCCACATCTAGAGTATTTTATTCCCTTCACCGAGGTGTAAATTGGATACTCATTTTAATTCAAGAGGGTAGAGGTATCCTCAGGGGGTAGGGGGTAGGGGTTGTTCAAGGGGTTTGAGTAGATTTGTTTTGTATTAGTGGGGGCCTAATTTTTATCGACATATTTTGGTATGATATTAATAATGGAGGAAGAAATCTCCCCTAATAGGTAGTTATAACATATATTATTAGAACCCATAAGTTCTAGAATAATTTTCTTGAATACGTGTTTGATAGAATCATGATATCATTTGGTGGAAAATAATGATACATGAAATCATGGGTGGATACTCATAGTAATTTGAGGCACCTTCTCATGGTGTATTCCCTTCATAATATTTGGTGTATGATATTATGAGAATGAGACTAGATGTTAGGAAATCCACATTTATATGTGTCCTTGGATATTTATATCTACATGTGCGTGTATTAATCGATATATTTTTATATTATTATTAATTAATATTATAAGTCATGTACTTTGATGTATTAATGAAAACCCTGATGACATATATTCGTGATGAGGTAGAATATGTTGTGTGTGTCACGAGTAGTATTGAGTTAATGAATAATTGGAGAAAGGATTTATCTGTTTTCTTTGTTAGTAGATGTTGATATCTCATGCCCTTTTATGAAAATGATATAGCGTAAATGAATCTACAGAAATAGTGTTCTAAAAATATTTAGCTACTTTTTAGTAAATATAATATTTGTTTATTTATTGGAGAATAATATAGTGATATTTATTTTATAAATAAATAGTCATTATTCAAGGCCTGAAAAATATTATGGATGAAGGCCATAACATGTTTTTAGGTCCAGTGAGAAATAATAATATTGAATATTATTTGATTAAATAATATTAAATTTAATTTTCAATATTAATCACATGTCAAAAAATAAAAATAAAAATATTTTTTTTACATGGGATTCTTCAAGGGATTAGATAAATAAAAAGGCACAATTGTGCAATTATTTATTTGTAATCCTAGCAATATATAAATCCAATTATATTATTTTCTTAATAAACAATTCATTTGTTTTTGTTGAGCAGAACCAATTTGGAGAATCCTATAAATCCTTAGAGAGCTATCTTCTCCAAGAACGCTCTTAAGAACGGAGATTGAAATTCCCTCACAGAATCCTCTCATGTAAAGATAGATCAAATAGATTGATTTGGATGTAGTTCTCAGGGTGATCAAAGGCATAAAATACAAGCAAAAGGATATGTCATGCAAGTACCTGAAGATTCCTTTGCTGATGTCTTCAGTTTCCTGAAACATGTCTGGATCAATGCTAGAGGGAATATGTACATGATTCCTACAATGAAATGATGGAGGGACACAAATATATTTCTAGATAAATCAATGAAGAAATAATTCCATCAAAAGAAATTCATTAATTAATGAAATTAATTATAAATAATATGACATTATCCTCCCATCTTGTTCTGGTGTGATTTATTCATTTTATCTTTATTGATTCAATTATGTTGAACACATCATTTTTCATCTTGTAGATCTCAAAATGATCATAAATCATGAAAAAAATAAACGTTTGGAAGGACCCATCATATTATTCTGCTATACTTGAAACCTACAAGTTGTATTAGAGTGGTCACATTATTGTTTTGAACTATTTAAAGATCCTTGATTGATTTTTTATTTTTTATTTTATTTTCAATTCACGTTTAATTGTTTTATTAATCCAAATTGTATGATATATTTCTTTCTCCTTCATTTCTCATCGATCTAATCAATATGATTAATTTTATGAATGAAATAAAATTGAAGAACTCAACCAAAGGTACTATGGAATCTGGCTAGATAACATTGTTGTACATGTCATATAGTTTTGTTCAATGCACCAGGAATTAATTTGGAATTAATTCGTGTTGTTTTCATTAATGAAACACGGTTAATTTATCACTTAAACCACATGTTTATCGGGCTATCCTGGCTCATGGTCATCTAGAGTACACATTGTATAGACGATGTGAAGAGTGTGTAGTCCTCTTAAGTCACAAAGGTTCTGTGTATTTTATAACTAGATTACCTGATTGGTGGCCATGTAATTTGGAGGACACATGCCATGTAGCCCATTGGAGATGCTATGTACACCATTTTACATAGAGTTATTAACATTCCAAGTCTGTAGGCATGTTCCTATGATATACAGTGAGACATGTAAATGAATTGTAGCTCAAAATCACACGCTATGTACTTATAACAAATTGATATGATTTAAAATTTATTTATTATTCTATTTAACGTTTATTGAAATATTTTTGTGTGTGGTAATTAAGTTGACATAGCATTCCAAGTGATGAGTTTATAATATATATATATATATATGTACATGTTTAATTAATATATACACAATGTTAAAATCTGAATATCATGTATGAGTCACATTATAGTAGTTAATTCGTGTGAATTGGAGCATAACACATGACTGAAAACTAATGTAATTCATGTAATCATTAAGGTGAACTAGACTTCAAGAAGTTACGTGATAATTTATTCATTCCATGTGTAACAAGAGTAAGCAGTGTACGAGAATAATATAGGTTTCGTAGAAATACATGGTTATTCATTATATTACCTCAACGATACATTTATAAACATTGCTAATTTCAAATGAAATTATTTAGATTGTTTAAAATTATAATGGATTAAAATATCAAGAAAATTTAGATTAGAATTAAGACAAAATAATAGATTAATTAAAGAATATAATTATTTTATTTAAGCATGATTTATATAAAATAAAAATAATTAACAATTTACCACAAGATTTATTAAATGCATAATTCGTTGTATGCATGTGGATGATCATGAGCATAGACCAGACCATTGTATGATATTGGATTCATTTAATTTATTATCAGCTTAAATTGTTGATCTGCATGCCTACTCTCCTCATATTATGTAAGGTTCTGTGTGACAATAACTTATTTTATGTAAAACCCTTTTTCCCCCACGAGCATGTGAGTAAAAGAAAATGTGACGGATGAAGCTCCTATGTTAGTGGGGGTGGTTTATGTTTGGATCCAAGGAAAAAACCAAACCAAGAGAGATAAATGTGTGGATAGGTGGGAAGTTGTAAAATGAGGCATAATTGGTTCAATGTGTTTTTCTCCCTAGTCAATGATTTATTTATCAACTACTATATATACTATTCATTATTAAAGCTCATGATCATATCGATTTACTATTTTTTTTCAATCACATTGGATGGTCATTTCATTATGGATGTTTTGTCACAATCACATAATTACTGAATTAATAAGCATGTAATATAGAACTAAACTAAACTAGATTATGAGGAATTGTTATCTTAGACATGGATAATTACTTAAGTAAACCCACTTAATATTAACAAGAATGTGGTAAATATAATATTTGTAAATTTACCCACGAAAAGATAAAAAACCCTCAATAATATATATTAAGTCATGACCACCATCCACTACCTCAGTGTAAATCGAACCCTAGTTCAATGTTTTTGATCATCAAAATAAGAGGTGTTTTGAATTATTGAGGAATTATAACATGATTTTTTGTGTTGACAAAACATAGTTCACATCAAGGGTTTACTACTAATGCATGACATGCTGTAACTGGGAGGCAAGGATTGAGGAAATCCAATTAAGGATTTCAGGATTGGGGTGTCTGCTCAAAATATCAAGGAATAATGTGTTATTGAATTTGGAATTTGGAATGACTACCCAAAACCATTAAAGTTTCTTGAACAATCAATATTGGGGTAATTAGAATGGAAATATGGATACTTACCACATGAATATCCAAGAAATATTATATTAAAAAGCCAATTTTGAGGGAACATGGGTTTTGATAAAATAGTCGGAGATTAATAAATATATTATTTATTTATTGGTCTAAATTTTATCTGATAAAGTAGTAAAATTCATTATATATTATTTTATAGATACAAAATTAAAATGATATTGAACATATCATTTATATCTATACAAGATAAGGACAAAATTCTTAATGAAAAAAATTTCCAATAGTGGAAAGGTCACCTATGAGTTATCCTTCACCTTAAAATGAAATTATATTGGTTGGAAGAACCCTTTCCTATGGCTCCTGGAAATGAAGGTAGTGACGAAGGGCTAAAAAATTATGAGAAAATTTTTAATGATTCTATAGTTGTTCATTGTTTCATTCTATCATCCATGTGCAATAATCTTTTAAAGAAATATGAGGACATGGATTCATATAGTTGTTGTCTCAACTTCAGGATCTCTATCAAGAGAAGGAGATACAAAAGAGGTACGAGATCTATAATTCTTTGTTTACAACTATGCTTGGAGATTATTCACTAGCCAAGCCTCATGTAGTCAAGAATATTGTCGATGCATGGCCCCAATCATTGATCAGTATTTTCCTACCACCAATCATAAGTTTGGATATGGGAAAAGAAAATTTTGGGATATTTCTAACACTGAGAGTGGGGGGGGGGGTGAATTGATTTTGGAGACCTTTTAATACAATTACACATTTTATCCCATTACCACTTCGACCTTTTAGGATCTAAATTATTTTATTCTATTTATCCTATCACATTAAATAATATTAATGCAGTAAAGACAAGCACAATATATTTTTTCAAGGTTCACTACTATGTAAGAGTATCTAGTCCTTGGCATGGTCTTGAAATAATCCTCACCCCACAACCACAATAAAGGAATCATTTATGTGTGGATAAAATAAGTAAATAATTCCCTTTGACTTGGAATACACTATAGTCAATCAGAAGTACATGTTTTACATCACTTTGATGGATCTCTATACAACCTATGACAAAACGCTCCTTTTGTTGATAATTGTTTATAACACCTATAGAATATTACACCTATTGAGAAATGTTGGATCCCAGAGTTCTTATTTGTTCTCCCACAACATTTTTCGTCACTTTGTTACTTCATTAGTAGAATGAAAGTAACTCTTCTTGCCACTTCCCAACAAAAAACAAATTGTTTCCCTATATTTTTATTCTACCAGTCAAAATAATATAAATGTGTTGTGAATTGATTAATTCTGAATACATTATAACCCAAATTATAATCATTCAATATCTATTTGGTCACCATAACTTGTTATCTTCTTTTCTATTTCTTATACAATGAAAAACCAAACTCACAGATCCCTATTCTTCTTATTCATTCTAGAATCCAAAAATCACTTTATGATTATTAAATCAATGAATGTCAGATCATCTTAGAATAATCACAATTAAATTATAATTCTTTGATACAAAATGTGAACATTTAATGTAGTATCATTTCTCTTCTATTTTTCTGGGTGTAAAAGAATTTTTTTCAACTAAATTTCACTGTACCTTCAATGATATTTCATTCAATAATAATATTGTGTAAAGTCATATTATTATACTATTTTATTATTAACTTAATACATTCATGGTTCATGTGAATTTTCCATTTCCATTTTTATAATTATCATTTTTTCTATTTTTTTTGAGTAAAACTTTTATGCATGGTGTTTTTTATTTTTCAAATCATTTGAAAAACATCTGACAGTTCATTTTATTCTTTTTATTTATGTAAAAACCCATGAAGCTTCTTCCTACACCCTTATTTCTCTTCCTATTCACTCAAAAACCAAGTTTTGTTTTATTAACCCATTTTTAACAATAGTTTGTGTATTCATGCACTTGGTGTCTTATGAAATCTCTAATAGTATGAGTTTCTCTTTTTCTCATGAATGTATGCACTTAGGAGCACTTTTGGTTCTCATAGAAAAAATATAAATTGTAGGTTTGTTCTTAACTGCCTATTGTGTATCAACTAGATACATAGTATATTTATGATTTTTTTATATGTAGAACATATTCAAGAAACACCATAAAAGTAATAAAATTCATGCAATGTGGCTCGATCAGTAAGCTTCATCGAACTGGTTCTACTTTGTGAAGCATGACAATGGAGTTTACACACAAGTTGTGTGTCAGTGGTATTTCATTTTTTTAAATGTAGAAATCATTGTGGAAGTGGTCTCCTTCCTAAAGAACAACTAGGGTGTAAAAACATTTCTCATTCTTACAAATTCTACTACACACTATATAAATAAAGTGTTATAGAGAGAGCATCATAATTTTCCTCTCCCCTAGGTATTGTTACATACCCATTTTGCAGGAACCCTCTGATCCCACATCTTTGTGGGATATTGGACCACATCAGGAAAGCCTTCGGGCATCCCCATGGCTAACACAAGGCACTCTATTCCACCTAATCATGCTGGCATGGTTGGCCTCCTTTGGGTGCAGTCATCCCAGTGTCCTGCATAAGCTCTTAGTTGAGGCTTTCTAGTCATCTTAGACCATTATTTTTAAATAAACCACCAAAACATACACAGTGAAGAAACCATGTATATAATGGAATTCAAAAAGAAATTATTGTCCACCTCCACACATTAAACTCAAATATAAAATTCATCAAGACCTTCATAATTTCACTTCAATTAAAAATCCATCTAACAATTTCATTATCTATAACTGTTCATGCACTATTTATATTGAATAGTTCTCCTTTTTGAAATATATAATCTCAATGTTCCTCATGTTAGCACTCACATGGTTCTAATGAAATATTAAAATATTGCATGACCTTCAATTCTTATTCTTCTATACATTTTTTAATATAAATTCAAAATAATTTCAAATATTCATACTTCTTTGATGTAAACAATGTGTCCTTTGTGACATAATTATTTTGATCATCGAATTATTTCATCATCCATCCTAGTTAACAACATGGATAATTTCTCAAGAATGACATCTGATGCTATGAATCCATAACAAATATTCAATACATTCATAATTTTTCTTCAAATATAAATCCTTATAACCATTTCATCATTTTAACCTTTCATGCATTAATTATATGTCGTGGTTATCCTTCATGTAATCTTAAATATCAATGTTCATTAGGTTAACATTATCCTGGTTCTCATTCAACATTAAAATACTATATGAACTTAAATTACTATTCATGTATACATTATGAAATATAAAATCCAAAGAACATTAAATCATCCTTATTTTTGGTTGTAGAAAATGTATCACTTATGATGCATGTATTTTGAACGTAGTATTTGTTCATCAGTCATTGGAGTTAACAACATGAAGAATTTTTCAAATAAAACATACAATGATACAAATCTATTCCATTAATCCAGGAATCATGATAATGGAATCCATAAAACTTCTATAGTATTCACCCTGAAGGAATCCAATCAATTCTCGATGAATCACCATGAAAATCAATGCCTTTAAAGGATTCACGTGTTTCTTTGAATTTCATGACCTGAGGACCTTAGCAATGTTACATTATATTTGTAACTTTTTCATCATAGTTGAATCAATGTAAACATAATATTTCATTTTTCATCATTATCTTCAAAAAAAATCATCTAAAGAAATACAGTCTATAAAAATTTTGGATCTTCAAACTTCCCCTTGTATTGTTGGAAATTCCTTCCAAGTTATTTCCAAATTATTATGTTAATATTTTGAACTATTATATTATATCTCCCATTTAACTTTTAAACATTGGTTTCACTTTTTATCCCCCTTATTGAAAATAAATACAATGTTCATGGGAAAAGGGTATCATTCCATACTTATGCAATGTGTGATCCACTATTTCACTCTAATTCATCTGGAGTTGTTCTTGGTGTAGAAAACAAGTGGATTTTATTTAGACAAAATATTTATCCATTACCAACTGATCATGATACCTTATGAAATGAGAAATCCTATACATTAATTTTAGGATGATTTACTTTCATTCTAGGCTGAAATTATTTAGTGCGAGATGAATCTTTTCAAGAACAATCATCCTAAAACTCCTACACTCACTTTATCAAATTGATAAAAACATTCAAGTGCAATATATATCATACAAGACCATAGGGTACTTCCACATTTCATTTGAAATTGATTAATTTAATTTCTACCGTTAATAATTCTTTTATATTTTTGATGACCAATGATGAGAGATGAATAGAGACATACATTTCTCTAATAATATGATCTTCAAGAAATTTATAGAATATTAAAATTTCATACTAATATAAATAATAAAAATAAAATCATCTTCATTTGTCTCCCCCTAAAGGGAAATATTTCCCATTATCTTCATAATGGTTGATCTCCTCAAAAAAATTATTTAATGAAATTATAGTATCGAGAATACCAGAGAATGAGTATTTAACTTGTGAGAGTCCATATTGGATAATTATCACAACTTCACCAAGTATGGTCTTCTATAACCTTTTTACTACATAATACTAAGAAATAAGATCAAACCAAGATGGAATCTTCAATTTCTGGGATATCCAAAATAGGGAACCACATTCTTCAACATTATCAAGGATGATCCTCCAACATAATAGTATTTAAATAGTAATTTTTGAGTCATCCAAGGATAGTAACATCTTCATCTTAGTTATCAAGAATTGAAATGACTAACTACTTCTCAGGTTCTCCCCCTGAGAACATGATTTAACATAAAATATCTTAATTATAAGCAAAAATACAATACTCAAATATTAATGAAATAAGGTGGATCATACTTACATAATTAATATTAATAGAATGATTGACATAATCTTCTCAACCAAATTTCTTTATTTTCTATAGTCTTCATTATTTCACATCTAAACATCTTTTTTGATTTATATTTGATGTAATATGGATCTCTTCACATCCTCTTCTGAGTTGGTTGTACAATATTGCCTCTTAATACCCTTCATGAATGAAATATAATTTTTCCTATTGATGTCTTCTTCTTGTTATGGTAGTAAGGTTAAACAAACTTTTGGAATGATTCTATACATCTTATGTCTCTCACACATAACTTTTTTAACAATAGAGTTTCATTTTCAAAATAATCCCTGAGGAAATTGTTCTTCATCATGTGGAATATTTTCATTAAATTTTTTGCAATATTTTTATTGTGCATATTCCATGTTTTTCATTCTTTCAAAATCATCATGCCATATAACTAAAACATCATTAGAAACTGTGGGTGAATTATTGGATCTTCCCCATGGGTTTTTCTCTGTTTCATCCCTCTTAGTAGTTATTTTGGATGTACAACCCTTCAAATTATTGGATTTAGAATCCACGGTTTTCTCACCATTCATCTTTGGCACCTTAATGGGAGGATTTCTATTTACAACAATCTTATGATATATTACAATGGTTTATCCTTCATTTAATGTCTGATTTTGTGATCTTATTTTCTAAATAGAATTGAATACATGTTGGGATGAGCATGTACCAACTTTATGACCACTATGATTTCATACATCACAAATTATATAAAGAATTATAAATCTATCTAGAGTATAAGGATTCTTATGGACCTATTGATTTTACTTATTATACTCTAGAATTATACACCTTGAGATATGATTCATTCATCCTTTTACATTATGGGTATTTTACTAAAAATTTAATTCAATCTACCCAAATATGTTTCAACACCAGCCTGGTCCCAAAAAACTTGATTTTTGGATATATTCTATATATGATTGCTTGGTATTCTTCATGATTTTTTATGCTCTCTAAGGGAAACTAGATTCCATAATTTCTTTCATATCTACATTATTCATGGATATATGTTTCATGTCATATTTATTTACCCATAATTGTTCATATTTTCTTTACAACCGACATTTTTCATGAAAACATTTTAGAATCATTACTATAAGTTGGTATGGATGATACCTGATTCTTCTCAGCTATGTGTGATAGATAATTTAATGAAGTCATGATATTATTGTAACATGTTGGTGTTCTTTCTACCTTAATATAATCCAATGAACATTGATACTTTTAGAAAATATCCCCTTCTTTTGTGAAGTGTCAATTTGTGTCTTCTCAATATTGGCCAACTGAGCTACAAATTCTATACATTTGATACTTTGGATGATTTTATGACCTTTAGTTATAATTATTTTCTCTTCCCATATATTCTTCATTCATTCATATTTATCTTCATGCAGCTTAAATGTTTTCTAAATCAAAGTGTAATGATCATTGATCATGATGGATATTTATTATAGTTTTCAACCATTAACAACAGTGATAAATACATATATACACATGATGTCATCTGAAAACCCATGAAATATGAGTTACTATCTAACTAAATAAAGTATGCACATAGGTGCATGTCTAGTTCCCTTTCCACAAATAAACTGTGTGGTTTTTTCTTATCTATCTATTTCATATAAACTGGATACACAAAATCTTCAAATAATGGATTATATGTAAAAAAACATAACGAAACACTATGATAGTGAATAACTCAGGAACTATGTCTTGAGTAGTAATATTCATGGATGTTCTTCTTCTTCATGAAGCAAGAAAAGGGTGTCTACACACTAGTTGTGTGTTCGCGGTATTTCTTTTTCCTAGAAAGAGATTTCATTATGAAACTGAACTCATTCCCAAATCATGACGAGGGTGTAAACACCTTTTTCTTTTCCATAGATTCTTCTCATTCATGAAAACATATTTTTTCATGGGAATACCCCTATTCATGATGCCTCAATGTTTCACAAAACTATTTTCCTTCCCACTCTAAAGAGTTCTTCGTAGATGCTCTTTTTTATCTTGAAAGCATGATATATTGAAACAATATGGCTAATAGTAGAACCACTTGGTTGAGGGTGATCTCCATTATTGTAAAGGGATCAAAACCATATAGCGCATTCAAATCTCGATCATTATTCCATGAGAATCATTTATTTAACTTCTTGAATGACTTATCTTTTCATTCTTTAAAAAACCCATAAAGTTACGTTGCATTTCATAATGGCCTTCCTTAAAATTAAGACTATTTATTCATGGTTTTCATATCAAATGCATGTATTCATAAACACAAGAAACTAATCTTCCTAAACCCATGATGTTCATCCATGTAACTCAACTAGTTGAATGGACCTCCTGCAAATCATTTTTAGTTCCGAGAGGGATTTCCTTTTGAATTTATTCATGCGAGTCTTGAAAATGTATTTTCATGAAATTTTAATCATGTTATTCCCATTTTTATACCATATAATATTCATGGGGGAATATTCTTTGTTCATTTGTTGTTTGGTTGACATCTCTGATAAGAAAATGGTGTTTTCGTGGGAATCTAGAAGAATGATGATGACATTGGGTGATAAATATGTGACTCATTTTGAATGAAAAGGTCGTGGGAGACCAGAAAACATGAATTTAAATGAGCAGGTGTGAGATGTGATGGAATACCATGCTTGATCCAATTATTTATGCCGATGAACATCACACAGTAAACCCCATTAAAAATTGAATCCTCTCTTAGTTTATCCACACTATATAAATCAATCATTGTGTGTAGTGGATCAGAATTCCCCTCTCCCACACTGTGTACCACCCTATACCAGTTCTATTGGAATTATCTACTACCAATTATTTGAGATATATTTTCTCACATCATGCATGCCTATAGAGGGTACCCACGGCCTACACATGACATTATATACTTCCAAAATTCTTACCCAGATGGCCTTTTTTGGACGTGTTGACCCAGTGTCTCATATAAGTACTCAGCTGAGGCTGGCATGTCAGATCAATCCATTATTTTAAAAAATAACCCCAACAAAAATCCCGTTAAAAACTATGTATATAATGGATTTCAATATTAAATTCATGGATATCTCCACACTTATAACTCCAGTATACAATTATTCAATCCCTTCCCAACTTCTATTCAAATATAAATCCATCTAACAATATAATCATCTTTAACCCTTCATGCCCTTATTATATGGCATGGTCATCGTTTATGAAAAATACTAGTTCAATGCTTTCAAAGATAAAACTTTAATGGTTCTCATGGAACAATAAAATACTTCATGACCTTAAATTCCTCTTCATCTATACATTTTGGAATAAGAATTCCAAATAACATAAAATCATCCATATTCTTTTTTGAAAAAAATGTGTGACTTTGGACAATTGAATTTTTAACATAGGATCAGATCATCAATTGTAAAAATTTAAAAAATGGAGAATTTAGGAATATTGAAATCCAATTATATGAATCAGTAACAATTATTCTATCCCATCACAATTTATCTTCAAATATAAATCCATATATCCCTATATTAATCTTTAACCCTTCATGCACTAATTATATGGTGTGGTTCTCCATTATTAAAACAACAGTCTCAATGTTCCCCAATTTAAAAAATTAATTATTTTCATGCAATAATGAAATAGTACATTTTCTTTAATTCCTATACTTATATACCTTTTGTAATATAAATTCCAAAGAAAATCAAATAATCATCATTCTTTTTTCTAAACAATGTTTCACTTATGACACATGTAATTTGAACTTAGGAACAATTCATCAATCATAAAATTTAAAAAATTGGATAATTTATCATGTATGACATCCAATGATCTGAATCCATAATGATTCTTCAATCCCTTTACAATTTACCATCATATATAAAGTAATATAACAATTTATTCATCTTTAACATGTCATGCACTAATTATATTGTGCGGTTCCGCTTTATGAAAACTGAAATATGAATATTCATCAAGATAAAACATCCATGGTTCTCATGAAATAGTAAAATAACACCTGCACCTCAATTCCACATATTCAATACTTGTAGGAATATAAATTACAAATTACACCAAATAAACCTTCTTCATTGTTGTAATCAATGTGTCTGTTATGACACATGTACTTTGAACTTAGGATCAGTTCATCAATATTCAAAGTTAACAACATAGAGAATACTTCAAGAATTACGTACAATGCTATGAATCCAAAACAAATATTCAATCCCTTCACAATTTATCTTCTAATATAAATATATATAACCATTTATTTATCTTTATCCATTCATTCACTAATTATATGGTGTGGTTATCCTTCATTGTAACACACCCAATTTCTAGAATATAACCCTTTATTTATGTTTTTTATGTATTTAATGTGTGTGGGTATTGTAAGGGAGGGTTTGAAAGGATTTTTGAATTTTTTTGGGGATTTTATATATGTGCACAATTGGATAAAAATTAGTGAAAGCTGTGAAACTCCTACAGGAAACCCCACACAATGAGACATGGGGATCTGGTTAGGTGAACAGTTTTGACAAACTATGCGACAAACTAGGAGTAAAAATTCAATGTAGGACAATGCGTATTTTCAATGTTGGAACATGGTTTTTCTAAATGTGTCGGCCAACTTTGCAAGGTACTCCCCAAGGATGATACTAGCACATAGTCAACACACAGTTTCCCTAATCACGTCACTAATCGTGCACATTTTAAAAACTAGATCATAAAAAAGTTTATTTGGGTTGGGATTAAGTTTAAACCCATACTTTTTTCTCCAAAACAACAATAACTTAGTATTTTTTCCTCCCAAATTCCAAGGATTCTTTCCTGATCAATTTCGAAGTGATATGAAGCCATTTCATTGTGTGTTGATGCCCGATTCCCTCAGTGAGTGTCCTTGTGTGGTATTTTTTCATAGTTTCTTTCGATATACATTCCTCTCATTCTCATATTCTTAGATATAGTATGATGTGGATTTATAAATGTTTTTTGATGTAAATAATTGTTAAATTTCGCCTTTTTGATGATATGGGGTGAAATCTAAGGAGGATTTTTGGAGATTCAACCCAGTTTTGTGAGCGTTTTTAGGAATTTCATTGTTTTTTTCAAAACTCTCTAGGTAGGTTGATTCACTCTAATATCCTCTAATTATAACTTGAATGATTAGTTAGAAATTGTATAAATTCCATAAAATTGAATGTGAAATTGGTGTGAAAAGCATGGTTGAAGCCCTCTTTGTTGATGATTTGTGGTTTGTTTGGAAATTTGATGTGAATGTGGACTTGTTTCTTGATTTTAAAATATGGTTTTTTGGATTTGGGAAAATTGTTTTTTGGAAATATTTTAAATAATGGAATTTTTTTATTGAAATGAATTGAATTGGTTTGTTTGAAATGGTTTTTTCATCGTGGGTTTTCTGGTTTCATGATTTTTACATGACCCTAAATATAGGGAATATACCATATGGGTACAAAGGTACATGACCTTGGATAAGAAGTGTGTTTCATTGGGGAATAAGGGTACTGGACACTTAGTGATGACATAGTGGATGGAAAATAACAACTAAATAGTATACAACTATTAGAGAAGAATGCATGTGTGTGTGTGTGGTGAACGATAGAATGGGTATGCCAAAAAGGAATTCGAAATGGTTTAAAGAATGTTTTGTTTTATTTCTGTAGAAAATTATTATGTTTGGAAAAATGTTATGGTGTGAAAATGGTTGGATTCAATTTAAAATATGTTAATATTTCCTAAAAAATTCTATAATTTTTTTTATATAATTGTGCTAACATGTTCTATCCTTATTCCGTGAGTAGGGAAGTCATTGGGGGATATATTTTAAGTTTCATTACTCACCCATTCTGTGGAACTTTTTTGTTTTTTAAGATTTTATTTATTGAGACAGAAGTAAATGGAAAGCATCACACATATTTAGTGGTTCTCTATGCTATGTGGATTTGGAGTTGGATCTTGGAGTCCTATCTTTGACATCTTCTAAGTTTCTATTGGATTTCTTTTCCGCAATATACTTTTATGTTACTAGTCTTCTATTGTGGTATTATTTTTTAGTTCGGTTTTGGTATCAATGGTATAACTTGAGTTAATTTACAATGTCATTAAGAATCATAAAGCAGTTTTGTTTATGGATCATGTTGTTTTGTTTTTCATATTTCAAATAGAAAATCATCCATCAATTGTATTGAAACCCTTGAAATTTCACTCTATCCTTTGGCGCCTAGGGAATGTTGCATAATTACAAGTAGGAATTCCTCCTCGACTCAAGCCAATGATGTTGGGCGGGATGTTACAATATTTATGGGCCTTGGTCAGTCCAAATATTGGTGTGAAAAAAGTGGTGTCAGCTATTTTAGTCCCTGACATACAATTGGATTATGTGGTGTCAGTTTTGGAGTTGAAATTCATCCATGTTCATTACGTGAGAGTCAGGTTGGTAGAAAGGAATTGGATTTTTAGGAATTGAAATGTATATAAATAAAATACATAGTTAACATTTTTATATTGAACTTCACGTTACTAGGGAGTTGGGTACATAGATGTTCTGGAAACACTTGTAGCAGTGTAATATCACTGTCATGGGTTTAGCCAATGAGAATATCATGACATGCATTGTAGAAATAACATCCCACAAGGAGTGTATATTTCATTTTGACTAATGATTTATCGATTTGGTGTAAATGTGATAATCTTTTAAAAATTTAGAAATTTTTTATAGATGGGAGATTTTGAAAAGAGAATTCTTGTGTTATTTTGAAAATGGGTTAATTCTCAAAAGCATGATGAATTTTTTAAAAAAATTTCGAATGTAGAAAATGATGAATTATGGATTTTTTTTGTAATAATTTCTCTAGTATAGAATTTGATATTTTTATGCCCTTAGTTCCCATAGAGAAAGAATTATAGGGTTTTTTTTTGTTTCTAGAAAATTGAATCCAGTAGATGTGTGTAGAAACCAAATGGAACAAGCTGCTAAGAATGTTGTTACACCTAAGACATAGGTGAAACAAGAACAACTAAAAAGTATAGTCGAAGCTTTTAATGATGTGGATAGAGGGAATATATGGGATGAACCAAAGAAAGTGGATCATTCTGTCTAGTACATGAAGTAGAATCCACCCATCTTCTGGGGTGATTAAGGGATAGGGAAGGATGAGGTGTGGCCTAATAGGATAAATCGAACCATTGATTTTATAGCACACCATAAGAGTATAAAGTCAATTTGGTGATGTATATATAGAATGATATTCCATTCCAATTATGGTATTTATCACTTTATTCTAAACTAGTCCATGGTATGGAATTGGAGGATTTCGATGAATTGTTCAAAAAAATTATTTCCTCGCACATTTAGAATTCAGTGAATGATGGAATTTTTCTGTACAAAGTAGGAGAATGTTTGTATGATAGAGTTTGTGGATAAATTTAATTTTTTTATTATCACATGAATTTTATGTGATTGCATCCTTGAAGGAACAAATTTTGGAATAGACTCTAAGGAAACAAATTTGATTGAAGATTATCATGCTCTGTATAATGGATTATACATATATGGTCAATAGAGTGTTGGTGGATTAAAGAGACATCATAAAAGGTACATGTGGAGGCAGTAGGTTGATAAATATGGAAAAATGGAGGGAAATAATTTTTTTGGAGAAAATGGAATAGGGAAACATATTTCCAAGGTGGGAGTATGACCCAAAATCATACTTCTAGATCACTGATCCTTCCCCCAAATCCTAAGAGAAAATTTGGATGTTTTTAATGTGGTACCTTCAACCACATGCATCGAGAGTGAAAGAATCCACATAGATAATTCAATAATTGTAATTATATGGGGACTCTTCAATGATTTTTTCGTAGTTCTCTGAGGTCGGGTCTTTGGTAAATTTACCATGTTTTGTATATTTTATATGCTTCAATTGTGGGAGGTCAATAGAATAACTCTCATTATTAGAAAAGAGCTATCCATGTTGATTCTATGAATACCATGACTCCCCAAAACAAGTATTCTGAACAGGGAAATAAAGAACAAAGTGTAGTGAGTAAGGAATTATATAGAGTTGAATTGGTTATTGTGGAAGATCAATCTAGACAATGTGAATTTAAATCAACCGGGCATCAGGGAGTTGAACAAACCAGATCACTCCCATTATTTAAACCAGTGAACACCGTTCCTAAAAACCCATCCCAAATTGAAATCTCTATCAGTTTCTCCCTGATATATAAATCATGGGCTGGAGGGAGACACTCAAACATCCCCTCTCCCCCAACTAGTATTTCCTCATACTGGTTCTGTGGGAACACTATGTGCCCACTTCATTATAGGATATTGGCCCATATCATGCATTCATTTTGCTGTGACCGAGGCTTACACACCACACACCATGCCACCTGTTATCTAGCCTCTCTAGCCTCCTTTTGGTGTGATAGACCCAGTGTCCCATATAAGTTGTTGGTTGAGGCTGACTGGTTATCTTAGTAGTCTATCCATACATTTAAAAAAACACCCAAAACATACTTAGATAAAAAACCATGTATAAAATGGAAATCAATATGAAATGCATGACCACATCCCCACATTGAATTCTAGAACACAATTATTCAAGACCTTTACAATTTCTCTTCAAATATAAATCCACCTAAAAATTTATTTAACATTAACCCTTCTTACACTAATTATTTGGCATTTTTCTCCTTCATGAAAACTATAATCTCAATGTCCCACAGCTTAACAGTTTCATGGTTCTCATGAAACATTAAAGGAATTCATGACCTTCAATTCCTCTTCTTCTCTAATTTTTGGATAATAAATTCCAATGAACATAAAATCAAACTTATTCATTGATGTAAAAAATGTGTCACTTATGACAAATGTATTTTGAACATTGGATCAATTCATCAATCATCAGAGTGAAAAACTAATAGAATTTCTCAAGTGTGACATCTAATACCCTAAATCCATAAAAATTCTTTAGGAATAATGATGAATGAATCTAAAACTATTCTCTAGGAATCATCATGATGTAATCCATTACAATTCTCCGTACATCACCATATTGTTCAAAGTCTCCAAACCATTCATATATTTCATGGAATTTCAAAACTTTAGGATTTATTCTAAGCTACATTAACATTGAACTTGTTCATAATGTTGACGTCAATGTAATATTTCTATTTAATTGATGAACATTGTCAACCAATCCAAATTATTTTACAATAAATAAAATCTATAAACAAAGTTGGATCTTCAATCTCCCCTTTATATTTTTTTGGAAATACCTTTAGTTCTAAATGAATGTTTCAATATGAAGAACTATTGTCTTATATCTCCCCTTTAACATTCTAACATTAATTTCACTTCATCTACCCCTTATTGTTAAGAAATAAATATTTCATAGGAAATGAGGGTATTATTCCATAATTAATCAATGTGCCATCACTCATTTGACTCTAAGTCAACATGAGCTAAGCTTAGTGTAGAAAACAATAGGACTTGATTTATAAAAAAAAGATTCCCATTACCAAATAATCAAGACACCATAAGAAATGAGAACCCATATACTTGTATTCATGGACTGTTAACATTAAATAGAGATTGAAAATACAAAATTTTAGATTAATCTTTTTAAGAACAATCAACCTGAAACATCTTCACTCACTCCAACAAATAGAACAAAAACATTCATGTGCAATAGGTAGGATAAGAGACCTTGGGGGACATCAAAATATCATATATTATAGATTAATTTTATTTATACCCTTTTTAATTTTATTGATAACCAAGTATGAGAGATTAAGTGTGACACACCCTTTCCAATGACATTATCTAAAAGATATTTCTTGAATAATCAGATTTGATACTAATAAAAATAATAAATTTGGAAAATTATTTATTGGTCTCCCCTTGATGGGAAACATTTATCATCATCTTAATAATGGTTGATCTCATAAATATTAGATTTCAAGAAATTCAAGTATGAAGAATACACCAGAATGTGTCTTCAACTTGTGATAGTCCATATTGGACAACTATCACAACTTCACCAAGGATGACCTTCTAGAACATTTGTTCTAAAAAATACCAAGAAAAAAGATCAAACCCAGATGGAATCTTATTTATCCTGGCTATCTATAATAGAGAATCACATTATTTAAAATCCTCAATTATGAAACAATATCATATTAGTATTTTAATATCAATTGAGGAATAATTATGGGATGGTATATTCTCTAGCTTAGAAATCAATTATTAAAAATACTTACTACTTAACACCTTATTCCCCTAAGAACATTCTTCACTTACAATTCCCTACATTTTAAGAACAAATAAAATACTCAATGATTACTATAAAAAGGTGGATCTTCCTTTATTATTCAATATTAATACAAAGGAAGAGATGATCTCCTAAAAAGGTTTCTCAATTTCCTCCAGTCTTCATGGTTTCACATGTGAACATCTGTTCTGATTTATGTTTAGGAAACATGTATATCTTCACATCCTATTCTAAAAGGAATGTGTAATTTTTCTTCATAACATACTTCATTTATGATACATTGTTACACCTCTTTAAGACTGATTCTTGTTCTAGTAGTAAGGTTAATCAGACTTTTGCAATGTGACCATATTTCTTACATCTCTCACACAAAACCTCTTTAACTCATGAGTTAAATTTTATTTAAAATCACTCATGAAATTTTTCTTCATCACATGGGTTATTTTATTTCAGTTTTTACCTAGATTTACCTCGTGCATCTTCCGTTTCTCTCATTCATTCCAAATCATCAGGCTAGATATCTAACATGTAATTTGAAAATGTGAGTGCATGTTTGGATCCTCCACATGGGTTCTCCTGAGTGTCATCCCACTTAGTAGTTATTTTGGATTCAATACCATTAAAATTGTTTAGTTTAGAATTCATGGATTTCTCACTATTCTTATATGGTGCCTTCTTGGGAGGATTTTAATTCACAATATTATATTTATTTCTTCCCAAGGATTCTTATTCAATCTATGTAAGATTTTGTGATATAATTTACTTATCATCTTTTGAAACATGTTGAGATGATTATGTAACATCCTTGTGATCACAATAATTTACTACATCACTGATGTTATCAAGAATTTAAAATATATTTTTAGTACAGATAAGATTCTAGACATTAGGATTATTATTTGAACTGGACAAACCAACAAGAAGTTACTTGATCTGGAGAGCCAACATTAAATCTCATGCATGGATATGCTAGGGAAATTCATTGTTTTATCAAATTACAGAAATTTTAACATTTAAGTTTATTAATATATATATATATAAGTTTCATTAATATTTGAGCATTTATTTATAGTTACTAATTTTTATTTTAACATGAAAAGATCTTGAGAGGTGAAACATGTTCTAGATGAGAGAGAGATCCATCCTTTGGAAATGTAATCTAAATGCATGCTTGTGTGATATGTATCTGTTCATTTAGGTTGATATTTCATGGAATTATAGATGGAAGTTTTAATAAGGTCCTTCCCACACATTGAATAATAAACCATTGGGTCCCCATTTTACTTTTCTACATGTGAGAATATAATAGATGAAATTTTAATTTTTAATTGGTTTCACATCGTGCTATATGACTCTAGTCCCCCACACCTCCGAAATAATGAGTATCCAACCTCCACCACTCATAGCTACCCCTCGATGACTCTCATACCACTATAACACCATATATCACCATTTTAACCATTCTAGAAGCTCGACATCGATCCATTTTCCACTCATTGATAACTTGGATTCCATGGACCTTATTTCGAGGTTTATCTGGCCCCCATACATCCATTTCACGGTTAATTCGACCACTTCAAATCCCAGATGAAGGGGGCGCTTGATGAAGTCCCATTTAAAACTATTTCACCACTACCATTCCACCGATGCAAAGCCACAATCCATCTATAAACCCCACCATCTCAAGCATGAGTATGGATCACAAGAAAAAATAAACCCAATCGAGTAAAGAAATCAACCATATGTCAAACCTGTTAAGTTCGGGGACTCCGCAGCGGAAGCCTATGGGCCGGGATTTTAAAAATTTTCTAGTTCACCGTAGTGACATAACCTTGTCAGCTCCAGTGATCGTGTCCCGAATTGGTCTGAGAATCTCGCATGGTTCTTTAGGAGCACAAAAATAAACTTAAACATTTACCTTGTTCAGAATTGACATGCAGGACGCCGGCGATCATTGTTTGAAGACTTCGACGACGAAGCCCTCTAGATTGTCCACACACGCCTTGAAAATCTGCACGCGCGCCGTTCGTCATGATCCGGGTGCTAGCGCGGATCTTTGACGCACACTTCGACGCAGTGATGATCACCACAAAACTAGCATCTTCGATCCGTGAAGGCGGAACTTGAAGAACTTGCTAGTTTGAGAGAGTCTCTCTCTAGAACTCAAGAGGAGAGGGAGGCTCTCAATTCCAACGGATGAATAGTCATAAGGGAAGAGCCACACTTTAAATATATATAGGGAATATCTATTATATGCAGTAAGGGTTCCTGGCCCCCGTGTATTAAACATTCACTATATATATTTTATAAATAATTATTTATGACAAATTAAATTATGCCATAAATAATATTCATTATTTATCACTAAACTGCAATATATATATAATTATATATATATATTACGTGATAAACATGAGTTCAACTCGGCCCGCACCTCCTGATAATATTAATCAAACCCAAGACATAAATATCTGTCCAATTAACATTTATCTATGTATTTACTTAATCACTCGTAAATACATGTTATAAATAAATTCATCATATTTTTCCAAACATGGATAATAAAAGAATTTATTTATTACTTGGTGATCGATAGGACTTGGATAAAACCCAGACCCTGTGGTAGGGCCCACAAAATCCTATAATCGTATTCATCATAATATGGCAGATTGTCAAAGCGCTGATGTGTGTGACCCTCTAGGCCCTTATCTCAATAGTAGTAAATAATATCACCGACCTAGAGCGGGGTCTAGCAACCCATCGAGGCCCCTATAGAGATAAGGCAAAGTCAAAGCAATGACTGCCTTCCCACGAACAGAGTCTGTGTAATCTAATCTCATCGTCATTGATATCTCAATAAAGCAGAATGCATACTCAGTGTCATCATTCTTCATTTGCTTTACTTTGTTCGTTGATTTGTCTGGATGGTCTTACCTTCCACTACCATGGACATGGATTTAATGAAGGTGCAACCATCCTAATCAACCAGGCCCGAGATATCTCTTCCTAAACTCGGAAGTGACAAATCCTTTCTCAATAATTCAATCAATGCCATGCCATTAATGATGTACCCGATATAAACTACCTCACCATGACTTGTCGCCATGGTTTTGGCCTTATATCAAATGTACATAATTAAATGACATTCACTAATAATAATCTCAAGTCCGGAGACCATTACACACATCCGTGGATAGGAACGACCAATGACACCAGAAACATGTGTTGTTCCTATTAAGCGGGTCTGTCCTCATGATCTCGTTTGCTAGAGATCATCAAGTGAGAACTTCATGAGATGAAGTCTCAATGCTTATGAGCCCCCAGCACCTGATGGTCACACATCATTTGTGTCCTTTCAGAATGATGTAAATGGACCATAGGAAGTTACTTAAAGATTCCTATCATGGCATTTCAGGGTTCTCATTATAGCCTGGGTCCTGCTATAACCATTTGATGCGATAGGTAATCTAAGGGCATTGCCATTAATAATGTGGATGCAGAAGTATCTACACTATCATGACAAGATAAATACATGTATAAAAACAAACTGAATACATGTATAAGTAATCAAAGTACAAAAAAAGTTGGGTCTAGGGCGCCCACTTTCAACACTCCCACTTGCACTAGAGCCAACTGCTAACAAGTTTCAATCCACTAGCTCTCACATGTGAATCATGCTTCTGCTGAGAAATGGATTTATTCAGGGGGTATGACACATTGTCCTCTGTGGCTACTCTGCTAACTGTCACTTCACCTCTTTGAGTAAAATCCCTCAAGAGACGGAACTTCCGAATAATATGCTTTGTCCTCTGGTGAGAACTGGGCTACTTTGCAAGCACCACTACAGCAGTATTGTCACAATATACTGGAACATGGTCTGCACTGATAGGTATAACACCAATTTCTGAGATAAAGCTACGTATCCAGACTGCTTCCTTTGCTGCATCGGAAGCTGCAATATATTCAGACTCTACTATAGAATCAGCAACAACAGCTTGCTTTGAGATTCTCCAGCTCACTCCCCACCATTCAGGCAAAAGATGTAGCCTGAATGCGATTTCATATCATCATGATTTGTCTGGAAACTAGCACAAGTGTATCCCTTCACAACTAGTTCCGCATCTCCTCCGTACACCAGGAACGTATCCTTAGTACGCCTCATGTACTTAAGGATAGTTTTAACAGCTGTCCAGTGCAGCTCTCCTGGATTGGCTTGATATCTACCCACCATTCTTAAAGCAAAGGCAACATCAAACCTAGTACATAACATGGAATACACGATTGAACCCACTGCCGAAGCATAAGGGACTCTACTCATTCTGTCAATCTCCTCCTGTGTTTGTGGACACATTTTCTTAGAGAGATTTACACCATGTGACATTGGTAACAATCCTCTTTTGGATTGTTCCATATTATACCTTTTGAGTACCTTGTAAATATATGTACTTTGACTTAGGCCAAGCATCCTTTTAGGTCTATCTCGATATATCTTGATCCCTAGGATGTAGGCTGCTTCACCTAAGTCTTTCATGGAGAAGCATTCATTTAACCAAGTCTTAACTGACTATAAGATTTGCACCTCGTTTCCCATGATTAATATGTCGTCAACATATAAAACTGTGAAAACTATAGCATTCTCTTCAACCTTTTTATAGAAACAAGGCTCGATTTCATTTTTGACAAAACCAAAATCTCTTATGGCCTCATCAAATCGTACATTCCATGATCTTGATGCCTGCTTCAATCCATAAATGTATCTCTGCAACTTTCATACTTTATTGTCATTATTTGATGTAACAAACCCTTCGGGTTGAGTCATATAGACGTCTTCAACCAACTTCCCCTTTAGAAAAGTAGTCCTGACATCCATTTTCCATATTTCATAATCATGAAAGGCTGCTATTGCGAGCAATATCCTGATGGATTTAAGCATTGCCACTGGTGAGAAGGTTTCATCATAATCAATGCCTTGACGTTGTCTGAAACCATTTGCAACCAGTCTTGCTTTAAAGGTATTAACCTTACCATCCATGTCCAGCTTTTTCTTGAATACCCATTTACAACCAATGGGATTAACATCAGCTGGAGAGTCTACCAAAATCCAAACATGATTTTGGTACATGGACTCCATCTCAGAATCCATGGCTTCTTTCCATGTTGAAGCTTCTTTTCCTTCTACTGCTTCCTTGTAGGTCAGAGGTTCATCATCCTCAAGGATTATTGTGTCACCTGACTCGGTGACAAGAAAACCATAATGCTCTGGTTCTCTATCATCTTGCGTAGACCTAAGCAGTATCTGTGTCTCAGGAACAATTTCTTCATCCACTTGTTCTTGTAGAGATTGTTCATTTACCAAATCTTGTGCATCTGGAGCATTGAATTCATCGAAGTCAAACTTGCTCCCACTATTTCTAGTAGAAATGTGATCCCTTTCTAGAAATGTGGCGTATCTTGCCACAATGACTTTTCTATATAAAGGGTTATATAGGTTGTATCCTATAGTTTCCTTAGGATAACCTACAAAGATGCACTTAGTGCTTCTGGATGCTAATTTGTCACTTGGTAATGTCTTGACATATGCCTCGCACCCCTACACACGCATGTTTGTCAGATTCGGTTTCTTTCCAAACCATAACTGATATGGAATCCCGTTTGTGGCTTTAGTTGGTACTCGGTTAATGGTATATGCTGCTGTCTGTAAGGCGTATCCCCAAAAGGATAATGGAAGAGTTGTATGACACATCATTGATCTTACCATGTCAAGCAAGGTCCTATAAATCCTTTCACTAACACCATTCCATTGTGGTGTATAAGGAGGTGTGAGTTGAGATACTATCCCAGACTCCTTCAAATGATCAATGAAATCTTGGTTAAGATATTCTTCGCCTCGGTCTGAACGAAGTGCTTTTATCTTCTTACCAAGTTGGTTTTCTACTTCATTTTGGTATTCCTTAAAGAAACGAATGGAATCTGACTTATTCCGCATTAAGTAGATATATCCATACCTACTATAATCATCGGTAAAAGTGATGAAGTATAGAAAACCACCCCTTGCCTCTACTGGAAATGGACCACATACATCGGTATGTATTAATTCCAGTACTGCATT
The DNA here is from genome assembly GCA_963277665.1 of Viscum album. NCBI lineage: Eukaryota > Viridiplantae > Streptophyta > Magnoliopsida > Santalales > Viscaceae > Viscum > Viscum album. The sequence continues at coordinate 1,583,566,510 of OY728151.1, read as the reverse complement.
GGCTCTTTCTCCCTTTCCTGAGAATGGTGCTTTGGTCATCTTTCCTTGTAAACAATATTTACATACATCTAAGGGTTCTAACCGTACCGAGTCTAGATACCCTTCTTGATGTAATTTTTGTAATCGCTTCTCGTTTACATGACCAAGCCCGAAGTGCCATAGGCAGGGGTTATTTGAGTCATGTTGGATATTTTTGTCATTGATAGCCATTACTGAGTCTTCTAGTTCTAGTATATATAAACCATTGTTAAGATGTGCCATACCATAACATATGTTATCCCTATAATAGAGAAAAATTTTATTTCCAAACATGAAATAAAAACCCTTAGTGTCTAGACATGACACAGAGATAATGTTTCTGGTAACAGACGGTACATAATAGCAATTGTTTAAAACAAGAACCAAACCAGTTGGTAAAGTCTTGTGATGGTCTCCCACTGCCAAGACCGCCAAACTTGCACCATTTGCAGCTCGGAGATCCACTTGACCTTTTTCAATATTCTCAAACCTACTTGGTTCCTGTATATGAATACAAATGTGTGAGCCACATGTCATATCCAATACCCAACTTATAGATAATGATATATTGCATTCAATGAAACAAATACCTGAAGCAGAATCGTTAGCTTGCTTCTTCTTCCCAGCTCTGCAATTCTTTTTCCAGTGGCCTTTCTTGCCACATCCAAAACAGACAGCTTCCTGCTCATTACGCTGCCTCTGAATCATAGGCTTCTTGGCAGGACGATGCATTGGTGTCTTTGGCCTTGACTTGGCTTTAGACCCCTTTTCCTTGCCCTTGTTTTTCTTGTTCACCATAAGGATAGATGTATTGGTGTTTTTCATGTCCTTATCAGCTTGGCGAACTAAAGGCAAAAGATCCGAGAGCGACTTTGTCATATCATTCATTTTATAATTGACAATGAAAGTCGAGAAGCTTGACGGTAAAGAGGCAAGGATGAGATCCACTGCTAGTTCTTGGTTTAGTTTGAACCCAAGGGCTTCGAGACTCTCAATATACCAAATCATTTTGAGTACGTGAGGACCAGCTTGGTGCCCTTCTACTAGCCTGCACTTATAAAGCGCACTTGAGATTTCATACCTTTCTTGCCTAGCCCACTCCTGATATAGTTCCTGGAGATGTGAATGCATCTTGTAGGCGCCATCTTCCTCATGCATTTTTTGCAATTGGCTGGACATGGATGACATCATTAATCATTGTACATCAAGCGCATCGTCTACATGCTTTTTCCACTTATCTTTTTCTGTCTTTCTTTCTCCTTGAGGAGGCTTAGCAGGAGTTGGGGATTCCAGCACATATAACATCCTTTCTTGGCATAGTACTATGCGCTAGCACCTATACCACTCCTGGAAGTTATTGCCAGTCAGGATATTTTCATTACCCAAGATTGATCTTAGTGGTAAAGTACTAGTTGTGTTGGTGATTGTAATTTTGAATCTACATCAGATAAACATTTAGCAGTTAGTACATTGTCTTGATTACATTTTGACATTTTATTATTAATAAAATATCATTTAATGTATCCCACTATTTTAACGAACCTTAATAGCCCTCACCATTATATTTGGAATACTCTATCACTTGAGAATTCTAGTGGCAAGGATCCTTTGAACCCCCTTTCGTAATATACAAGCTAGGGATACGACATTACTTGAAGGGTTTCAAGGTAGGATCTATGCTGGCCAACCACTTGTTCTTGTGGTTCCTTGTATAGTTGAGTAAAGTCCCAGATTTTGGAATCTGTACTTGATTCCCTCAACATCTCACCTCTAAAGTGATATCAATTTAGCTAGGGATAATCCTTGGCTACTCACTTTAGTTAAGTCGACCCATTTCTCACATGGAAATGCCCCGGTAGTAAGAGGCACTCTCAACTGAGGCTGATGAGCACCCAAACATCCAGGTTTGTATAGATATGAGAAATGGAAGGCATTATGACATAATATATTTTTGAGGGATTTTTTAAAATTATTAAATGTTGAATATAATCCCTTTTCGATTTATTATGTTCAAACTGGGTTGTCATGCTCACAACTGAACATTCAAAAGAGTATTTATTCGTCACAACTTTATGCATTTTCTCTTGTTTACTATCCTATGTGATCATGCAATGATCATGCAGTCGCATAAAAATAATAATCTGTGCATAAAGTAAATCAAGCATTCCGACTAGTCTTGAGAATTCAATAATTATTGATCAATAACTGATCAATCATCACCTAGGGGTACCCTTACCTGAGTCAATACAAGACCCTTGTCGCTTCTGGTCCCAGTGAAAAGTGTCCAACTCTGGTCTGGACTACCACCTCATTTTGGCGAGGTCTGCCTCTCAGATCATCATCGAATAAATACAAATATACTCACACGCAGGCGGGGAGGTCTGGGGAACAAAATACAAGTGGTTCAATGGACACATAGGACCTTATACAAATTTGAATTAAAAGACGATTCACAGACCGTCATTTATCTAATTAAATATTACAATCATCACACGCATTGAATAAATAATTAAATAAATACATACATGCCAAACATACACAGGTCGGTCAAAAACTCAAGACCAGTCGGGGTAAAAGTGCAATAAAATTAAATTTCAATAACGTTAAATTATGCGAGGGTGTTCTAATAAATTAAATTAATTTGATTAAATTCAAATAATTTATTTTTATCGGTTCCATTTGTTTAATTTAATTTTAATTCCAAAATTAAATTAAATTAAACCATTAATTTAATTCTAAACTTAAATGAAATTAATATTCTTGGATTAAAATAATCTAAACCCCTAAATTAATTCCAATTAATTTAATTTAAAAAAATAAATTAATTAATTAAAATTAATTTAGTGCAGGTTACCTCTAACCGGAGAGTAGTCTGGCGGGTATGCGTACAGCCGCAGGATGTCGTCCTGGAACCGCGGCGTGACCGTGGCGCGACTGTGGCTTGACCAAAGGGTGACCGCGGCGTGACCGCGATGTGACTGCGGCGTCCAGCGCTTCCCGCGACTGTTGCATCTCCCAACAGCCCGCTGCTCCGGTGATGGTTCGGGGCGGCCGGACGGAGCCAGTTTGACACGGACCGCGTCCGGAGAAAAGTAGGCTGGCGCGAGGGCTGTCAGGAGAAGGAGAGGCCGGCGCGAGGTCCGGTCCGGCGCAGGGAAGCCGGCGGGAGGGGGTTCCGGTGAAGGGATGGCCGGCACAAGGTCCGGTCCGGCGCGGGGAATCCGGCGCGAGGTCCGGTCCGCCGTGGGGAGGCCGGCGCCGGTGCGCCGTGGTGCTGGACCGCTGGAGGTGGGGAGGCCGGCGTGAGGGGAGGTCCGGCGCGAGGAGCGGTCCGGCGTAGGGAGGTCCGGTGTGAGGTCGGTCCGCCTCGGGGAAGACCGGCACCGGTGCGCCGTGGTGTTGGACCGCCGGAGGAGGGGAGGCCTAGGGTTTCGGCCTCCCATGGTGCGCCGCGGGAGAGAAGACCCGTAAGGGTCTTCCTCCCAATTACCCCTTTTTTTTGACAAAAAATGTCCATCCCATTTGTTTTTTTTAACAAAAAGGAGAAGACACCATTTTGGGGTCTTTTCCACTCCTTTTTTTTATAATAAAAAAGGAGGAAGACCCCAAGTCTTGGTCTCCTCCTTTTATTATAAAAATTTTTCCACACACTTTGTGGAAAAATATTATATATATTTTATTATTATAATAAAATTTATTATAAAATATGATAAAATATTTATTAAAAATTATAATAAAAATATATTTTTGATGTTTATCTCTATTTGAGAAATAACATCAAACGAACAAGAACTTGCGACGTCGATCTGATTAAATTTTTTCAAATGATCGTATCTTGATCCTTCGAAATCAAAAGGACGCGTGGTCGAATCCGATTAAACCGTTTTAACGCCCCACAAATAAAATTAATGAAATTTAATATTTTTTGACTTAGAAAAACCTTGTGCTCCCTCTGATACCACTGTTAAGTTCCGAGACTCCACAACGGAAGCCTGTGGGCCGGGATTTTAAAATTTTTCTGCTTCACCGGAGTGACATAACCTTGTCAGCTCCGGTGATCGTGTCCCGACTTGGTCCGTGAGTCTCGCAAGGTTCTTTAGGAGCACAAAAATAAACATGAACATTTACCTTGTTCAGAATTGACGTGCAGGACGCCGACGATCGTTGCTCGAAGACTCCAACGACGATGCCCTCTAGATCATCCACACACACCTAGAAAATTTTCACGCGCGCCGTTCGTCATGATCCGGTTGCTAGTGTGGATCTTCGACGCACACTTCGATGCAGCGATGATCACCACAAAACTAGCATCTTCGACCCGTGAAGGCGGAACTTGAAGAACTTGCTAGTTTGAGAGAGTCTCTCTCTAGAACTCAAGAGGAGGGAGAGGCTCTCAATTCCAACAAATGAATAGTCTTAAGGGAAGAGCCACTCTTTAAATATATATAGGGAATATCTATTATAGGGGGTAAGGGTTCCCGGCACCCATGTATTAATCATTCACTATATATATATTATAAATAATTATTTATGACAAATTAAATTATGCCATAAATAATATTTGTTATTTATCACTAAACTAAAATATATATATAATTATATATATATATTACGTGATAAACATGAGTTTAACTCGGCCCGCACCTCCTGATAATATTAATCAAACTGAAGACATAAATATATGTCTGATTAACATTTATATATGTATTTACTTAATCACTCGTAAATACATGTTATAAATAAATTCATCAAATTATTCCAAACTTTAATAATAAAAGAATTTATTTATTACTTGGTGATCGACAGGACTTGAATAAAACCCGGACGCTGTGGTGGGGCCCACAAAATCCTATAATCCTATTCATCAGAATAGGGCAGATTGTCAAAGTGCTATTGTGTGTGACCCTCTAGGACCTTATCTCAATAGTAGTGAATAATATCCCGACCTAGAGCGGGGTTTAACAACCCATCGAGGCCCCTATAGAGATAAGGAAAATTCCAAGCAACGACTGCCTTCCCAGGAACACAGTCTGTGTAATCTAATCTCTTCATCATCGATATCTCAATAAAGCAGAATGCATACTCAGTGTCATCATTATTCATTGGCTTTACTTTGTTCGTTGATTTGTCCAGACTGTCTTACCTTCCACTACCATGTCCATGGATTTAATGAAGGTGCAACCATCCTAATCAACCAGGCCCGAGAAATCTCTTCCTAAACTCAGAAGTGACAAATCCTTTCTCGATCATTCAATCAATGCCATGCCATTAATGATGTACCTGATATAAACTACCTCACCATGAATTGTCTCCATGGTTTTCGCCTTATATCAAATGTACGTAATTAAATGACATTCACTAAAAATAATCTCAAGTCAGGAGACCATTACACATGTCTGTGGATAGGAACGACCAATGACACCAGAAACATGTGGTGTTCCTATTAAGCAGGTCTGTCCTCATGATCTCGTCAGCTAGAGATCATCAAGTGTGAACTTTATTAGATGAAGTCTCAATGCTTATGGGCCCCCAGCACCTGATGGTCACACATCATCTGTGTCCTTTCAGAATGATGTAAATGGACCATAGGACATTACATTAGGAATACTGTCATGGAATTTCAGGGTTCTTATTATAGACTGGGACCTGCTATAACCATTTTATGCGATATGTAATCTAAGGACATTGCCATTAATAAAGTGGATGCAGAAGTATCTACACTATCATGACAAGATAAATACATGTATAAAACAAACTGAATACATGTATCAGTAATCAAAGTACAAAACAAGTTGGGTCTAGAGCACCCACATTCAACAAAACCTCATACAGCGGGGAGAGGAGAATGAGATAAAATATAATAGATAAATAATTTTCAAAAAATGTTGAATCTATGTTAATAAAGTTTACAGAACAGGGTAATAGAAATAAAAAGTAACATGAAATAATATATTAATTAAATACTAAAACGGTAGATGCAATAATACTACCTAAGTCCTCCTCTCCCCCATCCTACACCCGTTGTCTAATATGTGGTAATAACAAGTGAATACATAGTTGTATGACCATTGATACCCCAATAATCACAAGAAAATAAGATGAAAATTTTTAAAGGAATTTGTTAAAAAATAAAAATACACACATATTTATATTTCACTCACCTCTAATATCAACAAGGGTATAATAATCATTACCTACTATAATATATCCCTCCAATATCATTCCTACCACAATGGGGACTGGTATACTCCATCCTAACATTGGGAACCCAATCTCTCTGCCCTTCTTCCAATCCTCTAAATTATATTTGAATTGGGAAAGGATCTATATGACCTAGGTTCAAACATTTGGTTTTAAAGATTGTGATAGTTTGTGGTGATCATTGAGCATCTACCCCATTCCCTTCTTTCACTCAAGGATTCTGTGATATTGGAATATGTCATGAAAATGTTAACTCATCATCCATTTTCATGAAACAATGGACATAATGAAAAGATAAATATGTAACCCATAATGGGGAAGTGTTCATCGCATTGACAGGTGGTGCAAAGGACTTATTTGTTGTTTTCTTGAAACAATAGACTCAATGCATAGATAAAGTGAGAACCTGTAAAGGGGGAGTGTTCATCGCATTGACAGATGTCATAATGGACTCAACAGTTGCTTTTATTAAACAAGAAATTCAATGAAAAGACAAATATATATCCCATAAATGGAAAGTGTTCATCTCATTAACAAATGGTTGAGTTTTTTACATGCCTCCCTAGTTTTCAAAAATCACATAGAACCCATTACTTTTTCCCCTTCATAAATACGGTGCTACTAAATGCATTAGGAAGTATAAAGTATATAGTTAGATTCACACAAAAACAATTTTGAAGACATGTGTGAATTTACAAACAAATACAATTTTGGTTTTCATACAAGAATGTAGACTTAAATGTGTTGGATGTAAAATTCCTTAGAATTAAGATCTTATTTGAGAATGTAGTTCCCATTTTCATTGAAAAGACAAGTTGTGGATATTACTAACACTAATAGGTTCGGCGAATCGGTATTGGGGAATTTTTAAACCAATAAAAACTTTTACTCCCTGTACCTATTGACCTGTTAGTATCTTGATTCTCTTGTTAAATTTTCTCTATCGCATGCAATAATATGAAAGTAGTAAAAATTAGCACATGTTATTTTTATAAGGTTCACCACTCAACAAGATATGATAAATCTTTTCCATGTATGGGTATGCCCAGTGCACAAATTCTCCAATATAATTTAGTAACATGTTATAGTGGGTTGGCATACAAAAAAATCCTTTAGTTAGTGTGTGGCCCTACACTTTTATGGGGGGAATGAAATAATTCTTCTTTCCTGAACTTGTGATGACCACGTACAAATTACCTCTCCTTGCTAATTCTTTATACTGCCTCCAAATATAGACTTATCCCTGTTGAAAAGGGTTTGAATCACCAATATAATATTCCACCTGTTTAGATCTTTTGGACGTCACTGTGCTACTTAATCTTCCATTCTTCACTTATTACAAGTTTTGCAACATGAAAGTAACCAACCAGTTCTTCTCTCTTCTTCAGCGCAAAACTAAATGCACACTTCTTCTTCTTATTTATTCCTCTTTAGTGCAATAACTAAATGCACTAAAAATTATTATTAATTTGTATATAATCACATGAACTTATGTGATTGTTCAAACACTGAGGATCATCTTACTAGGAATCATCAGAAAAAACGTATCCTCTTTTCTTATTTTCATGTATGCATGAAATCATGAATTTATAATTTGAATGAACTCCTATCCTTATTTCACTTCTTCTTATTATTTACACAAGTACTACCACTGTCTTGGTTCTCTTTTTTAAATGCTTCCACGTATGCATGTGCATACAAGAGTGCATGCACATTCCGCTTCTTCCCTCTTGTGTGCAAACCCTAATGGGTATAAATCTTTTCATGCACACATTGCCTCTTTCTATTATCCATTTCGGTTATTTTATTTCCACATGGATCATGTGTCTTTAATTTATGCATATGAGTTCATTCATGTAATATGATGTGTTCTCAAACAAACCGAGCACTCTATTCACTTTCTTCACTTCTTCTATTCTCTTTATGTGAACAAGAATGAGTGTAGGCCTTTTAAAATATTCTTCTTCTTTATTCACATGCGAACAAACATACTGCCTCTTCTTTGAAAAAACACAAGGCCATGGGTTTCATCAAACAATTCACATGATTGCATGCATATGCGTACTTCCCATCATCATAAAAACTCCTCCTCCTTAAAAAACAAACCCCTTCCCAAATTATATACCTTAATAACATGAAATTTGGGGATATTGTCTTTCTCTTCATTAAATTGGGGAGTTCTCTATTCTTCTTCATGAAATAGGTGTACATGTCTTTTACACACATGGTATGTGTGGGTATTATTTGTGAAAACATGATGGTTTATCATTCTGATGCCTTCAAAAATCACAAAAAGGGTGATCATGCACATTTTTCATGCCCGTAATATCACCTTCATGAAGCACCACAAAGGTTTGGGTAAACCACTCACATATTTGTGGATATTCTTCATGAAGCCAGATGGTTCATGGGTCTTCTTTTTCATGAGTATCTTCATGAATGAATTTCACTTGTTGAAGGCCTGCAAGATCATCTCTTATTCCTGAAATTAGAAGGTTCTTGGATATTGATTTCCGTTTTCGTAACAATAGCATGAAGAAGCTCTGTTTTTTTTAGAAAATAAAACAGCTCTCAAAATATGGGATCAGAAACCTGGATCGACCTCAGGGGTTCTATTTTTATACTTGAAGATCAGATATTTTTACATGTTCAAATCCTATGATGATGAATAAAGGGGGTTCTTCATTATCTGAATGTAGTAATAATGGTATTATATCATCATTATCTGCTAAATCTGGTGATAATGATGCATTTGATTAGTATTTTCAAGTGGTAATAAAGAATAATTTAATAAATCACTACGTGATTTTTAATCAAAAATAAAAATATATCTAAATAATGCTCCTATAAATTTTATCACACATATATTTTATTTTATCAAGGGAATATATGATGAAAAGTCATATCTTGAAAAAAAAATCCGAGGGAAAGGAGAAAGACTTGGAAAAGAAGTTTCAAGGATGTAAACTTCTTTAAAAAATTATCGATTCAAATGAAGAAACTGTATCACATTACAATAAACATTTCTCATATGTTGAATAACCATTTAAAATAAATATGTGTGGAATAAGTAACTGAAATGGTCTACACTGAGATGATTCACACTCTTGAGGAATCATATAAAGATACCATGAATATCAAGGAATGTCATTTGTAAATTGAAGACAAAGAGGAGACATTAATCCCAGTTTAAGAATCAAAAGAAGAGTTTATATTTGAATTCAATGAAAAGCTCACTTTTATTGAAGATTAATTATAAAGTAATGACTGTGAGAAGTATGTGACTGAGTTAGTTAATACAGAAGTGATCCATGCATCGGAGAAATAACATAGAACCTCCATAAATGTTAAATAATCCAATCTAGAGAATAAGATAAATATAATTAAAGAGGTAAATAATGCTAAACTGATATAAAATCAAATTCATGATGATCGAGTTCAGAAAATGAAGAATCAATGGGAATGAAAACTGAAAATTGTTGAGTATGATAAAAATTTACTCAACATGAAATGTCATGAAATGGAAATGAATATGAAAAATATGAAAGAATCTGAGGATATATTGAATTCACTTGAAGACCATAAGAACTCTCTAAATATGAAATATAATGAGTTTGATATCAAGTTGGGAAATTGAGAGATCATCTAATCTGAATCATCATATAATGATGAGATCAGAAAATATTCCAGGAGAAATTATAAAAGGAGCCGTATTTCAAAAAAAACCATTCATGTGAAAAAAGAGTATAAAAATATAAAATGATAAATCCATTTCTAGATCATTGAATCTGGTTACCCTTGATCCAGAATAATTTATTTGTACTAATATTTTTATTTCTATAAGTACGGGTTCAAAAAATAATTCTAGATGATCATGGATGAAGATGACTAATGAAAAATCTATTATATCATCAAATTTTTATATGAAGAACAACATGAATTGTTGTTCTCTAAAAAGTTATAAGATGACGAATCATTCTATATAAAAATAATAAGATGTCAAAACTAACCAAATTTTATCAATGTAGAATAAAGCATGAATTGTTGGATAGTGTTGGTGTTGTTGGAAATTTAGGCATTGAGACACTGAATCTTGGCATAATTTGTCAATTCATGATAACTATAAAAGGATAGTATTAAGTCGGAGAAGATCTGATGTGAAGATAAATCCAGCATAATTTAATCACAAATCATATATGACGAAGAATTTATCTACCAAGAATATATTTGGGTGCCTTGAATACATCTATGATTATTAAAATAGAAGTGGTCAGAATTATAATGATTGATGGTATGTACTAACCCTACACGACGCACATGATAATGTGATAATAAGGCCGCAACATATGAAGAGGAAAAGAACAAAATAAGAAAATAATTATTTAGGGTGTGATAAGGAGAATAGATATATAAAAACTATGAAGCAACCTACACCCAATAATAATGATGATAGGAATGTTAGGACAAAGAAAAGTTTCCCCTACTATGGAAGAAGATGTCACATAGTTGACCTTCAAAAACAGGTTATGAACACTATTTCTATTGGATGCAAGGTGATGAAAAAAATAAAATCAATCTCAGAAACAAATAAGAAGTTTTATTTTTGGTTTCACAATCATGATGATCATTTTTGATTTCATGAGAGTTTGTTTAAAATGTGAGGCCCTATGATTGGTGAAGATTTGTGTGGAAGGTCTAGAACATTAGGGAATATTGCAGAAAAATACATGATGTTGTTTCCTAAACAAATAGAACTAGTGAATAACAACGGAAATGAACCAATAAGTTATAGTTTAAATAATGCTACTGTAATGAATGAATACACACACAAAAGGAAGTATGATCTTATAGAAAAAATAATGTTTAGTCATATTGCTAGAGAAATTGGAATTGGAAAAGAAGTTGGATAATAGATAGAATAATGAAATTTCATTACATACTAATGTGATGAATCTTATTCCATCTAAGACGAAAGATGGAGAAATCAAGTAGTCCATAATTCCCTTAAATAATAAACTTTGGATAGTTAACGAAGAAGATAGCATGATCAGTTTTCATGAATCTAGAGCTGAATTAAAAATAATTTCCAGGTTAGTATTTAAATCTCATCCTTGTTTCTATAATTGAAAATCATTTAAGAACCACTTTATTAGAATGAATATTTTGTGATTATTTATTTAATGCAAGGAATTGAAGGTGATGAATATATTAAGGGGGAGTCCTGAATATATGTGTGCTTGGAAAATATTATATATCATTCATAAGGGTATCCATAATGGAATTTTTTATTTCAATTTATCATAAAATTATTCTTCATGATCATTCATGAAGAAAGCTAGTCATGATGAAGCATATTGATGAAGATCATCCATTTAGGGGTAGAAAAGTTGAACAAATACCTGAGTTGAACACAACTGGAATCAAATGAATATATAAAGTTCTGTTATAGGATTTATTTGATATTTTAAATCTGTGAAATTGAATCCTATCATTAGAAAGGATTTTTTCCTATATTATTATGAATGAAAATTCTAAATCATAATGGGAGAAACATATAATTTGATAATAAAGGGGAACTTCATTCTTTTAAATGAATGTTTTCATTCTATTTATTGAGATGAATGCAGGAGAATAATTGAGTATCTTTTTAACAACTTCTAAAAGAATGTTTTAGTGTTGGAATCACATTTAAAATTTATATTGACATCATTGATGTCGGAATTGATCACCTTTCTTTTCTACATATTGTTTCCCATGTTCAATTAGATAATATTAATTCATGACTCATTCCTTTAAGAAAAGTGATGCTCTACTCTCAAGAAAACCAATTTTGTTTTCTCTGAAATGACATCTATTCTGAAATGAGGTGAGTAATAGAAAGAAAAATAAGTGTTCAATTGTTATATAATAATTTTTGTTTATGCATTCTTTCCTATCTTTGAAATTATTGTATGTTTGAGAATAAAACATTGAAATTGATAGTTAAATGGTTATTGAAAACAAAACCAAAGGGGGATATTGAAGATCCAAAATTGAGTAATGTAATATTTGTTTTGTAATTGTTGTCAATAAAAATGTTTGATACAATGTCAATGTTCCAGTAAATAAAGGTCGGTTTTCGGTCTTTGAATTATTATTTGGAATTAATCATAATTTTGAAAGGATATTTGGTTGGAAGAGTATCTTATAAGGAAGAATGATTGTGTATGTTTGTAATTGAATCTTAGTATGAATTGTGTAATGGGGACTACTGACACTACTTTGGTGGGTAGTTGACCACTACAATTACATTATGGACAGTCCAAGGAAGAACATGGAGAGTGTGCTCTTAGGGAGTGAATGCAGTGTCATCGAAACAATGAAAAATAATAGTTATGTTGTTTAGAGAATGATTGTGAATGGTTGACATTGAATCTATGCGTGAATTTGGCTTCAAATGAAATATTTGTTTTTTTTCATCGTATAATTGTTAGCAATGGTCCTATATGGAGCACATATAGAGGAAAAGGAAGAGAGTGGCTGGTGTGCTCATGTGAAGACAGAGGAAGAGAGTGGATAGTGTGATCATGGGGGTCTCTCGATACTGCATAGGTGGGTAGTCGACCCCTAGTAATTCATTATGGGATGCCCGAGGGAGAGAGTGGCTAGTGTTCTCATAGGGAGCGCATATTGAAGCAGTGGAACAAATAAAAATATCAATGATATTGTATGAAGAATGATTGTTTATGGTTGGAATTGAATCTTATTGTGAATTTGGAATTATATGAATATTTTTTTCAAGGTTTAAATGTGAAAAAGGACCTTTAGTAAAGTGGAATATCTCCTTTTTGAGCTTATAGGAACACATATAGAGGAACCATGAAAAATATTACTTATGTCTCTTTAGGTGGAATGTGTGCATACATGGAGCGCATGAATGGGAACTATGCAAAATATTATTAATGTTGTATGATGGATGATTAATCTTATTGAAGATTGGATTTATATGGAATATTTGTTTATTTTTTCATAGTTTAAATGTAACCTGTATTTAGAATAAATGTTTATTTTTTCATAGTTTAAATGTAATCAATATTTCCCATAAGCTAAAATTTCATTATTCATTCGACCACTATGTGAAAGAAGATAGTATTGTCTCCTTAATATTATGTGCACGAATACAAATCTTGTCATATGAACAACTAAATAGTTTGATATCCTCTTGTTATTCATTAAAGTACGCACGTAGGTTCATGTGTGGTTTCCTTTGTATAGACAAACTATGTAGGTTTGTTCTTATCTATATGGTGTGTATCATCCAGATACACAATATCGTTATGCAATGGTTTATACGTGGAATAGCTTGACGAAAAACCTTTCTAGTAAAAAAAATCATGCACTTGGCGTAAGTAGTAAGCTTCATGGAACTAGTTCTTCACCACGAAGCATGAAAAGGGTGTTTATACAAAAGTTTAATGTTAATAATATTTCTTCTTCATGAATGTATAATGATTCAAATAAATGACCACCTTCTGAATGCATGATGAGGGTGTAATCACCTTTCACATATCTATATATTATTATCCTTCTTGAAATCATATTGGTATTCAAGAATACCCATATCAATGAGTCCACAATGGCTCATAGAACTCTTTGTCTCCTCACATAATAAATTAGTTTAGAGAGGATCTATTTTTCTAGAAAAAGATAGCTCTTGAGATAATATGAGCGGAAGTATCACCTCTTGTTTGAGGTTTTTATCCTTTTATTGGAAAGGGATCACAACATTTCACTGCATTCAAATCCCAATATTTATATTGTGTGAATCATCTCTTTAAATTATAGAATGACTTAGATTTTAATTCATTGAATAGGTGTTAAGTTACATTGAATTTAGTAGAATTAATAATTTTAAATTGGCCTACTTATTTATGGTGTTCATATCACATTCATGAATTAATAAATAGATGAAACTCATCTTCCCAAATGATTGATCAAATTATATAAACTAGTGAATAGTACGTTCCAAAACCCATCCAACATCAAAATCTCTCCCAGTTTCTATACACTATCAATATTAAGCGCAACATGGAGTGTATAAAAATTCTACTCTCCCCCACCATTTATCAGCCGTAATGTTTCTATAGGTGCACTCCACACCCAATTCTTTGGGGGATATTGTCCCACATCATGAATTCTTCTTGGGGTACCCATGTCCTACATACGGAACAACAAGTTTCTTACATGCTTTCCTGGATGACCTTTTTTAGATGCGTTGATCCTGTGTCCCACAAAAGCTCTCGGTTGAGGCTGGCTTCTCATCTCAGGCAATAATTTTTAAATAAACTCCCAAAAAATGCATAGTTGAAAAACCATACATATAAAGGAATTCATTATGAAATTCATGTTACCTCCACAATTAGAACTATATTGTACAATTAATTAATCACATCACAATTTCTATTCTAATATAAATATATATAACAATTTATTCATATTTAAACCTTAATGAACTAATTATGTGTCATAGTTCTTTTTTATGCATACTTCAAGCCCAATATTGCTCAAGTTAACACTTGCATGGTTCTCATGCAACATTATAATACTACATGACATTCAATTAATTTTCTTCCATACTATTTCAAATATCAATTCCAAATAACATGAAATCATCCTTCTTCTTTGTTGTAAACAATGTGTCACTTACGACACATGTATTTTTAACATAGGACCAGTTCATCCATTGTCAAAGTTAACAACAATGGAGACTTCTTCAAGAAGGAAATAAATTGATATGAATCCATAACAATTCTTCAAGACCTTCAAAATTCCTCTTCAAATATAAATTCATATAACCTTTATTCATATTTAAAATTTCATACACTAATTATATTGGGGGGTTTTCCGTTATGAAAAATACAATCTTAGTGTTCCTCAAGTTAACAGTATCATGGTTATCATGAAACATTAAAATACCACATGAACTTCAATTCTTCATATTCTATAATATTTTGAATATAAATTCCATATAATATCAAACCATCCTAATTATTAGTTGTAAAAAATATGTCACTTATGAAACATGTATTTTGAAATTCGAATCAGTTTATAAATCGTAAAAGTTAACAACAATAGAGAATTGACCAAGCGTTAAATCCAATGATATGATTCCATAATAATTATTTAATCCCATTACAAATTCTCTTCAAATATAAATCCAACTAACCGTTTTTTTTTCATCTTTAACCCTTCATTCACTAATTATATTGTGTGTTTCTAATTCATGAAAACTAAAATCTCAATGTTACTCAAGATAACACTTGCATGGTTCTCATGAAACATTAAAATATTACATAACCTTCAATTCCTCTTATTATGTACTTTTTGGAATATAAATTCCATCGAAAATCAAATCATCCTTCTAATTGAATGTAAAAAACGCATCTCTTATAACACATGTATTTTGAACTTAGGATTAGTTCATCAATAGTCTAAGTTAACAACAAGGAGAATTAATCATATTTGACATCCAATTCTATGAATCCATAATAATTCATCAAGACCATCACAATTTTATTTAAAATAAAAATCCATCTAACCATTTCTTAATATTTAACTATTCATGAAAAAACTATATGTTGTGGTTATCCTTCATTTTATCACCACTAGTTTCTTCTACTTAATCCTTCAAATTATGTATTTTATGTATTTAATGTGTGTGGGTAATGTTTGGGATGGTTTTGGAATATTTTTTTAGTGTTTCTGCAGAATTTATATAGGTTCATGGTTGTATCATGGTTAGTGAAAACCATTAAAATCGTAGATGAAATCCTGAAAAATGGGACAGGGGACTCAGGCTAGGTGTACAGTTAAGGTGCAATGTTTGGAAAAATCGTACAACACCCAGGAGTAATCATGAAAAGTAAGACATTGATATTTTTCATGGTTGGTTCATGGTTTGTCTAAACATGTTGTCCAACTTTGTTAGGTACTTCTCAAGGAAGAGGATGGCTTATGGTTAGCACAGAGATTTCCTAACCGTGAAACTAACCATGGTGTTTTTAAAAACAATATCCTATAAAAGTTAATTTGGGTTGATATTTAGTTTAAAACCATAAATTTTTCTCCAAATTGATCATAAAATAGGATTTATTCCCCATAAAGGCCTAGGATTATTTCCCCATAAATTTGGTGGTGATCCGAATGAGTTTCTTGGTGCGATGAAGCTAAATTTTCTTGGAAAGTCTTCTTTTGTCGTAGTTTTTCATAGTTTTTGATAAATAAAAAGTCATCCCTCTCTAGGATTCTATTATATTGTATTTTTTGGATATATAAAAGTTTTATTATTACAATAATGTTTATATTTGGAATTTTTTATGATAGGAACGATATCTATGATGGGGTTTTGGAGGTTCATCCCTATTTAGTGGGCATTTTTTGTGTTGTTCTTCATTTTCTCCAAAACACTCAAGGTAGGTGGATTCACTCTCGACTAAAATTATTATAACATCAAGTCTTAGTTTAAAATTATTTAAATTTGATGAAATATATGGTGAATTTGGTTTTGAAAATCATGGTTGAAACCCTCTTCAGTGATGGTTTTTGGTTTTTCAGAAATTGGTTGTTTAAAGGGATTTGTTTCTTGATTTTAAAATGATTATTTTGAAATATGGATTTGCTGGATTTGGGAAATTCAATTGTTGGAAAAAATTTCAATAATGGAATAGTTTTATTGAAAAGGAATGATTTGGTTTATTTAAAATGGTTTTGGCATAAAATGTTTGTGTGAATTTATTCTTTTGAGGTGACCCTAAATAAGGGGTGTGTGCCATTAGGGTATAAAGGGACACGACTTTGTATAAGGGGTGTGTTTTTTGTGGAACAATGATATTGGCCACTTAGTGATGACTTAGTGGATGAACAAGAAACTTATCATGAGTATGTAACCATCATATAAGACAGCATGGGTGTGTGTGTGGGGAACGATAAAATGTGTATACCAAAAAGAAATGTAAAATCGTTTAATTAATGATTAGTGTGCTTTCCATGGAAAATTTTTTGGTTTGGAAAACTATTTTCGTGTGAAACTACATGGATTTGATTTAAACTATGAAACTATTTCAAAAAAATTTATATATGTTGTTTTATATAATTGTGAGGACTTGTTCTATCATTGCAGCATGAGTAGGGAAGTCAATATATGAAATCTACTATGTTTCATTACTCACATAGATTTTGAAATTTGGTGATTTTTCAGAATTTTTTTACTGAGACATAGGTAAATGGAAAGAATCAATCATATTTATTGGTTCTCTGAGATAATTGGAGATGGATTTGGACCGTGGAGTCAAGTCTTTAGAGTCTTATAAGTCTTTGTTGGTTTTATATTCCATTGTGTACTTTTATGTTAGAAGTATTATTTTGCATAACTCTATTTTAGTTTTTTTATATTAATGGTATTACATGAGTTGTTTTAAATTTTCATCATGCATCATAGGGTGTTTTTGTTTATGGAATGTTTGGTTGTGAATTTTTATTTTCAATGGAAAAATCATCCCCCAATATTATTGAATCCCATTAAATTTATTTTCAGCCTTTGGTGAATTAGGGATGTCAGTTAAGGACAAGTTGAAATTCCACCTCAAATCAAGACAATGAGGAGGGGATGGATGTTACAAGTGGTATCAGTAATGTTCGGTCTAAATATTTGTGTATGACAAGTGGTATTATATTCTTCAGTACTCGACATAGAGATGGCATAAGTTGTGTCCGTTATGGATTTGAAATTCATTTTATTTCATTCCTTGTGTCAGGTTGGTAAAAAGGTGTAGGATTTTTGGGAATTGAAATGTTGAGCATAAAAAGTTGTAGCTAACGTTTTTTATGTTGAAATTCATGCTACCAAGGATTTGGGAATATAAGTGTTTTGGAAACACATATAGGAGTGTAATATCATTATCATGTGTTTAGCCATGAAATGGATCATGCCAAGAATTGTTGAAATTAATTTTCACAATAAGTTCTTATTTCAATTTGTGTAAAGATTTTGGATTTTGTGTAAATTTATGTATTTTTGAAATTTTTTTAAATTATTTTCAAATGGGAGATTTTGAAAAGAGAATGGTAGTGGTATTTGAAAATGAGTTAATCTTCAAAAGAATGGTGACATGTTTCTTAAATGGTTGAACGTAGAAAATTATTAATTTTGGAAGGAATTGTTTTGATAGTTACTCATTGATAGAATTTTAATTTTTTAAACCTTCAGTTTATAGAGAGTGATACATGTGGAATTTGTTATGTTTCTAGAAAATAGCACTCAATAGGCATCATAAAAACCAACAACAAGATGTAGATGAAAATGTGGATTCACATGTTCCACAGGTGAAACAATAACATGTTTATATTATAGTGTAATATTTTTAATCTGTGGATATATGGTACTAATGGGATAAACCAATGAAAGTGGTTTATTCTATATAGACCATGATTTAGAATCCACCCATATTCTTGAATAATTTTGGGATAGAGAAGGATTAGGTGTGGCTGAATAGGATGAATGTAATCCTTTATTTCCTTGGAACACAAATAGAGATTAATGTCAAGTTATAGATGTATATACTGGATGATCATTCATTCTAGTGGTGGGATTATCACATCAGGGTAAAATGGACAAATTCATGGAATTAGGGGATTTTGCGGAATTATTTAACAAACAATTCTATCCCAAAATGATTATAATTCATCTATAAATGGAATTTTTCATCCTAAAGTAGAATAAATATTCCGTGATACAGTATACTACATAATTTAGGATTTTTTTCTACTTCGCACATGAATTTTTTGTGAGTGTGTTTTTGAAGGAGAACATTTTTGAATCAGGGATGAGGCATGAAATTATCTCAAATAATGTCATGTCTATATAATAGATTATAGAGATATGGTCAGTATATAAAAAATGGTTGAATTAGACATCTCACGAGGCATGTGTAGATGAAGTATGTTGATACCTACAAGAAATGGTGGGAACCATAATAATATGTGCAAGAAGAAGTGGGACACCTATTTCTAAGGTGGGAGTGTGAACCAGAAGAAGACAGCTAGATCAGTTAACCTTCCTCCAAGACCAAAGAGAAAATTTGGATATTTTTAATGTGGTTCCATCGACCACATGAATCTATATTGTACAAAACCACCTAGAGCATGTCATAATTAAAATTAGATGAGGAATCTTCAACACTTTTCTCGCAGTGCACTGAAGATTGGTGTTTGGGAAAACTCTCATGTTTCACAGATGCCATATGATTCTATTGGATGAGGGAAACAAAATACATATCATTAGTATACTAGAGCTAGCTAGGGTGACTCCATATATACCATGACTCCTCAGTTAGGGAAATATCATTAAGTAAATAAAGAAAAAAGTTAAGCGAGTAAGTAGTTTTATGGAGATGAGCATGTTATTATAGATGATCAATTAGGATGGTGTGAATTTAAATAATTAATGGGTGATATGAAATTGATGACCATGATCATTCCAATTAATTAAACGGATGAACAATGTGAATAAAAACATGTCCCATTTCGAACCCTCTCTTTGTTTCTATATGCTATATAAATCAAGAGCTGCGGGGAGAGACTTTGAATTATCCTCTTCCACTCCTAATACCGCCCCATACTAGTTTTGTGGGTGTGATCTTCACACACATCTTTGTGGGATATTGGCCCACAAAATGCATGCCTCCAAGTAGGCCCATGGCTTACACATGACACACCATGCTACCTGTGTGGTGGCCTTACTGGCCTCCTTTGGGATTGGTCAACCTAGTGTGCCACATAAGCTCTCAGTTGAGGCTGGATGGCCAAATTACTATGTTTTCAATACATTTTAAATAAACACCAAAAAATACTTAGTTAAAAAACCTTCTATATAATGGAATTCATTATGAAATGTATGGAAACCTCCACACATAGAACACTAGTATACAACAATTCAATCCCATCAAAATTTCTCTTCAAATATAAACCCATCTTACTGTTTCTTCATTGTTAATCCTTTATGCACTAATTATAAGGCATGGTTCTCCATCATGCAAACTAAAATCTCAATGTTCCACCTCATAACACTTTCATGGTTCCCATTCAGCATTATAATATTTCATGACCTTCAATACAAATTCTTCTCTAATTTTTAGAATATAAATTCCAATGAACGCCAAATCATCCTTCTTCTTTATTGTAAACAATGTGTCACTTATGACAAATATATTTTGAAGATAGGTTCTATTCATCAATCTTAATAGTTAATCAAATGTATAATTTCTCAATTATGACATACAATTCTATTAATCCATAATAAATTTATAGTAGTCAACATGAAGGAATCCGTAACAATTATCCAAGAATCACAAGGAAGGAATCTATAACCAATATTTAGTTAACACCATAAAATTAAAAGTCTTCAAGCCATTCACATGTTTCTTGGAATTTCAAGACTTGAGTATTTCATCCATGATCCATTAAATTAGTAACTTATTTATCATATTTACATCAATGTAATATTCCAATTATATTTATCCTCATTTTCCACCAATGAAAATCATTGACACAAAAAGAAATTCCATACACAAAGTGGTATCTTCAATCTCCCCCTTTGTATTTGTTGGAAATAACTTTAATGTTCTTTCCAAATAAATGTTTAAATATGTGGAATTTTTTTATTCTCTCTCTAATATTATTTTCAAACTTTCATTTCAATTTATCCCCCCCACATTGACAACAAATAAAAATTTCATTAGAAAATGGTATCATTCCATACATAATCAATGACCCATCCATAATTTCACTCTATGTCAACTCAAGTTATTCTCAGTGTAGAAAACTAGTGGATTTTATTTAGTAACAAATGTTTCCCATTACCAAAAAATCATGATACCTTAAGAAACAAGAACTCATATAATTTTATTCAAGGATTATTCACTTTAATTTTAGGATGTATTTACTAAATGGGAGAAAAATATTTTTAATAATAGTCAAACTAAAACTCCTTCAATCACTTCAATAAATAGATCAAAAATATTCATGTGCTATAGGTAGGATTAGAGAACATGGGGAACTTCCAAATTGCTTATTCCATTGATTAATTTAATTGTCCACCCTTTGTAATAAGTTGTTTATTTATGATAACCATGGATAGGAGATTAATAGGGACATACCATGGCCAATTACATGATCTTCAAGCATTTTACATAATAATAAAATTTGTTGTTCATTGAAAAAAAAATTCAGGACACTTTTTCATTTGTATCCCCCACAAGGGAATCATTTCTCATTATCCTCATAATGGTAGATCATATCAAAATTGAATTTGAAGAAATTACAGTATGGATAATACACTTGAATGGGTCTTCAACTAGTGATAGTTCTTATAGTACAACAATCCCAACATCACCGAATATGTTCTTCATGAACATTTTTTCTTAAGGGTACCAAGAAATAAGATCAAACCAATATTGAATCTCATTTACCCTTACTATCCAAAATAGGACGTCACATTATTTAACTTCTGCAGGGTTTATCCTCCATAATATTAGTATTTAAATATCAATTTATGAATCATTTAAGGATGGTATCTTCTTCATAATATCAATCATTATTTGAAAACACTTATTACTTATCATGTTTCCCCCCTAAGAATATGATTTACAATCAATTACCTAAATTATAAGAACAAATAGAATAGTCAAATATTAATGGAATTAGGAGGATCCTCTTTTCACCATTAAAATGAATATAAATGTTGGGTTAAAATTCTCAAATATAATCCTCTATTTTCTCTAGCATTCAGTCTTGCATGTCTAGACATCTGTTCTGATTTATGATGTGTAAACATGGATCTCGTCACATCCTCTTATACATTGCATGGATAATTTTTCTTCTTAACATCCTTTATGGATGATACATTATTACACCTCTTGAGGATTGGTTCTTGTTCGGGTAATGAGGTTAAACAAATGTTTTCAATGTGGCCAGATTTCTTAAATCTCTCACATATATCTTCTTTAACACAAGAGTATCATTTTCTGGAGAACCCACATAATTTTTTTATTCATAAGGTGCAATAGTTTTTCCCTTTTTCAGTAGCTTTATCTTCTATATCATCATTTTTTGTCACTTATTCTAAATCATTATTCCAGATAAGTAACATGTCATTATTAATTTTGGGTGCATGTTTGGGTTATCTATAAGGGGTATTCTGAATGTCATCCTTCTTAGTGGTTTTTTTGGAAGAACTATCCTTCAACCTCTTTGATTTTGAAGACAAGGGTTTTCCCCATTTACATTTTTACCTTATTAGGAGGATTTTTATTCAAAATATTTTTTTGATATCTTCCCAAGGTTTCTTCTTCATTCCTCATATGATTCAGTGATATTTTATTTTATAATATTTGGATACATGTTTGAGATGAGAATATACCAAAATGTGACCTCTACTATTTAATACATCCCCAATGTCATCAAGAATTCCAAAATCTTTTTATAGTATAGAGATTATTATGGACCTGTGGATGATTCCTCTTCTCCTATGGATTCATCCCCCTTCGGATAGGCTTCTTGTGTGATTTTAAATGTTGAGGATTTTACCAAAAATTTAATGAACTATGAGAAAATCTATTGAAGAACCAACATTGACCCTCAAATATTGATTCGCTGATATCTTATGTGTCAATATATTGGGTCTTATTTATGATTTATTTTCTCTCTGTGGGGAATGAAATTACAATCCTCCTTTTCTATCTAACTTAGTCATGGTTTTAGGTTTATTATTATCTTTATTCATCCATACTTGTTAATTTATTTTAAAACTACATTTCTCATTATAATACATTTAGTAACATTAGTAAAAGATGGTATGGATTGTACCTGAGTCTTTGCAGCTTCTTGTGAAATATTATTGAAGGAATTCAGGATCATATTAACACATATTGGAGGTATTTTATCATTATAATCCTCCAATGAACATTGACTACGAGTAGCATCTATCTTCATTTATGAAGGTTCAATATGAGTCTTCTTATGATTGGACAACTGAACTACCAAATATAGAAATTTCACATTTTAAGTGATTTTATTTTAATAAATTGTAAAAATATTCTCTTAACAAGCCTTCTTCATTAATTAATATTTATATTTAGGTATCTTACATTTTTCCTGAATCAAAGAGTTATGTTCCTTGACCTTATTGGATATTTCTTCCAATTATAAACCCTTAACATCTTTGCTATATTTCAATTTATCTTCATGTTCATGGGTATTTTCTTGTAGAGACTTTTTAACTCCCTCTTTATAATCAACTTCATTGATCCATTTTGTAGAGATTTTTGCATGTTCCCTCTTTGTTTCTTCAAAGGTTCCATCCTATCTATAGAGTTTTAGAAACTCAAAATTTTTATACCAGCTATTATCTAATACAATGGAATATTCTTACAGATGGGTGATATCTTACTTCATGCATTGAAGGACTCCACAAACAAGGGATAATCTTTATTTTGAAATACCATGCTTAATAACTCTTAATATATCAACTAATAATTCTTGAGAAGTCGTAGATTGATCATCATCACCACTTATGTTAGTATTTCTATCTTTTGGAATGTTTATAAATGTACTAACACACAAATCATAATCGTTAGTGGAAAGAAGGTTATCCATATTCATGGGGTAAACTTGATCCACCTTCTCATTATATTCCATGTCGGCTATGTCTTCATTGTCAGCAAGGAATAGTGAAATAGGTACTTCCTCTTATTTAAATAAGAGGTGCATCTTCTTCAACTTTCTCTTCTCTTTATTTGTCATGTTCATCATGGTCTTCATAGGTATAAATGTTTTCTCAAAGTTAAATGGATCTTCACAAAAACTACTCTTCATTTTTGATTCAGGAATCAAACTCATGTCTTCTAAATAGAGTAGATTTCACTCTATAAAATCTACCAGAGGAGAACCATTCTTCAATACATGTGAAAGGACCGGTTTGGAATATGCCTAACACTAGGATGGGGGAGAATCAGTGTCAGATACTTTTTAATCCAATTAAAAATATTATCCCTTTACCTATTTGACTTATTAGGAAATTGATTCTTTTATTCTATTTTACTTGTCGCATGGATGAATATTAAAGTAGTAATGACAACCACAAGACATTTTTAAAAGGTCTCACCACTCCCTAATAGTATCTTGTGTAACTCCCCATACCTAGTTACCCAGAGTTGGTGCATTATTACATAACATTTTAATGATCACAATATATCATTTCATGAAAGACTGATTATTTTAGTTTCCTTGGAAGTACTAGATACATGCATAAGTTTTACATTACATTATCAAATGAAAAACAATAAAATTGTGTCTCCTTTGAAGACTATTATACCGCTTAGCCTATTCTTATAGGTTAATCGTAATATAATTCTCCACATCTGGGGAAAAATAAATCATAAGAAAGAGGAGAACTCAAATGATCGGTAAGGAATATAATATAGCGGAAACTATCATAAATAAGATTATAAATTTAAGGAAATGTATAAGACTAAAAAAAGCATTTGAAACATAAGCATTACAATAATATGGAAAAGATAAATCAAATAATTCAATTAACTTATTCACATGGATATTCTACTAGTCGAATAATCACATTCAATCTCAATAGCCAATTTTATTATGATGGAATTCATAATTACAGACATCATAACCACATAGTCAAGGCCTCATTCCAAGACTACAATAAAGATTTATTCAAGGACCAGTTCCAAGACACAAGTTTGTCTCTTGATACCAACCGATGTATTCAGGAGCTATAGAGGGATCCACCCGTCACTTACTATGTACAACAAATTCCTCATATGAAAAGGGAGAATCATAATCATCACTTTCATATTAAAACTATCAAATGAAGTGTCAATTCTTTAACCACAAAACATTATTTGTATAAAAAGTGCACATCCACAGTCAAACATAACTCATTCAATAAAATATTTAAGATTGAAATATAATAAATCAATATCTATAAAAAATAAAATACAATGATCGATATTTTAATAGATCGAAATAATCAGTAAAACTATTTGAGAGAGAAATACCCTTGTATTTAAAACATTTAATGGTCGGAATATTTTTCAAGAAGTCGTTTAAAATATATTTTTTAATCAATGTGTCCCAAAACAATTTGAAAATTTTAAAAGGAATTTTAATTTTAATAAATTCATTTCCATATTAATAAGTTCATAAAACCATTTTTAAAACATGAATATTAATGATAAATATTTAGAATAATAAATACATAAAACATTTAGAATGATATTTTTTATAGAGTTCCTAACCAAATGAGAGACAGTTGAAAAAAAATAATTGAGGTAATAAAAAATTTATAATATTAGGATAATAAAGGGATTCATGATATACTATGTCAATGTACCATATGTACACCATATAAAATTGAATTGGCGCATAACAACAATGGATTCTCAACGGAACGTAAATTTAGATGAAATCTCTTATAAATACCATATCCATAGATTAAGGATAAATAAATGACATAATTATATGTGAAAATTATAATTACACTCAATATGATTGGGTATTTATTTTAAATAAATTAGATGAAATTCACACATGTTCTTGTAAAAACAGAACCAATGACTTGGATGTTTATTTAATGAATGGAAATTGAGTTAAGATTACTCTTATCAAGTTCACATAACTGACTTGATAATTTATCAATGGACTGATTATGTGTATCAAAAGTATATCCAAAAAAATAGGATTGGAAATTACTACATAAATAATAAATAATAATTTCACACATAATCATGGAGTAAAATGATCAATGAAGTATGTGTAAAACCCAGTGACTGGGAATTGAAATTAGAAATTACCTTACTGATTTGGTAACATATGAAACATACACCCCATGAAAGAAGTATCATACATTGAATATTTAAATAATCATAAATTAAATTATATTACAGAACTAATACAATCATGGTAACCACACAGAAGTAAATAGTGGCAATATAGCATGAATCTCACGGGAACAAGAAGTGAGATGAAAACCCATTACCTTGTAATTTTCCTTCGTCGAGGGTATGTTAAACAAATTTACAGTAGTTAAATAATTTTTATTAAATCATAAACCATCCATGTACATAAGTATGATATTATATATTATCTTATAATATTGTTTAGTTTATAAAATTTCTGTAGTATCACTGTTTTGGGTGTTAACTGATTCGATTTCCATTATACGTTTTGTTACATAAGCCATGATTTTTATGGATTGGAGTTTTTTAATTCATATATATAATTATATTAATTTTTTAAACATTTTTTTAATAATCAAATGAAAATTATTTTTGAATTGTTATGATGGGGAATAAATCTCATCGCATTCGTGGAGACGGTAATCCGTACGTACATACCAGTGAAAATATCATTCAATTAAAAGAGAAATAATATATAATTGGATGTTATATCATATATAAATAATAATTAACATGATATATTTTTTATTTAAATCAATTATACAAAAGTATTATACCCATCCAAATAATTAAGTGTTGAATAACAACTACACCATGATGTGGAGAAGGTAAGTCGTACGTACACACGTATGGTGACTTTGTCATTCATAGGATAGATAGAATAATGAATATGGTTGTACCCTATTTATAATAACATCAAAATATGTATAAAGTATTGGAGTCATTATTTTGTTGTGGAATCAACAAAGAATGAGGAAGTGGAAGAAGAAGATAACTTTGAATGAGGCGATGAAATGTTTACCTCTTCTTCAGGTGATTCCTTTTGATTTGATCAAAAGGGATCCATAGGTTGGATTTCTGATAAATTTAAGGCCTATTAGATAAATTTAAGGTAGTTGGGAGGATATTTTCGTAGGGACTGGATGAACCAAATGGCTTTGGAGGTGTAAAATTAAGAGAATGGGAAGTTCCCTTTTATAAGAGAGGTGAAGGTAACCTTAAGAAAACATTGAAATATTATTTTATTATAATAAAATTTTCGGTTTCTAAGATATCAAAATAGATATATCTCGATGCTAATGTGGTAATGGCTCGAAATACTCTCAACAAATAATCTTTATACAAGTTTATGTCACCATATTAACCTTATATTTTAGATTTAACTCTTTGTTAAATATTTTGACCTTTACCTTCTATCACTGTATTATGATAATAGATGGTTAATAAAATTACTATAAAAATCCAATAAAACCAAAAATGGTTAATTATTGATATATACAACCTTGTATAAGTTCTTTGGATGGACATTATATTTTAGGGAAAATATATCAATTAAAAATATAGTATTTGTTTTAAAAACTCATTTATGTCAATTTTGAAACTATTTATTATTTTGTTTTTGTTTAAGTCATAATAACTTTATCAATTAGAAAACAATTTATTTAATCAACCCTAAAATGTCATATTAACATATAAAATTATTGGAATGAATCAAAAGTCTCAATTTGAAATTATTTGGATATTTATAATATCAATTATTTTAATCATTCATTAATAAGGTATTTACTGCATCATCATTGTGTCATAAATAAATTTAATTATTAAATGTATAAATATTATAAATAAAATTAAATTATGTATGAATTATTTTAATATTTTTAATGAATATTTATAGTCTAATTTATCTATTGTATAATCCAACATTAAAAATGTTTTAGTTATTAATCATTAAATTTAACACTTCTAACTCTTCTTTAAATAAAATAATAACAAATGTCCTAATCTAATTTTGGTGGAACAATGTATCATATTTTATTATTAATTATGATTTTGATCTAACTTGGGTTATCCAATAGAATATGGACATGTTTTATGGTAATTATAATATTATTTTAACCCTTAATTAACCAATTTACATTTAACCGTGATAAATAAAATTCAAAAGATACAATTTAACAAAAATTATTTTCATCTTAATGAACCAAATTTTACTTAATTATGTCATCCATGTCTCTCATATTTTTGAAATTATATTCAAATAAGCGGTAAAATTATGGTTTATGCAAATTTTCAAATGTGCCTAGAAGGTGGGTAAAAGATGGTAAAAAGTTCAATAAAATTTTATACATCTAATATTATTATAAAATGAATCAAATGAATTATGTTAAACTTATATAGGTATTATGTATCTATATTAGCTTAAAATAAATTTATTTAATATAAAAAGTTATATAAATAAAAAGTCTATTTTAAACAATAGCACATTGTTTTCCACTATTCATCGAAATTGGAATGTTTTCAGAAAAATACAAAAAATTCATCGTATGATAATTTTGATATCCCAAATCAAAAAATGCAGTAAATTTTGAAAAATAAAATATATAAAATTTCAAAAAGTCGGTATTACTATTCATAGTAGCTAGTTTTATTTTTCGTGGTGTGTTAGAATTCGATGTTGCACACAAAGCATGCTATTGTATTATTCAAAGAGAAGTGTATCATGGAATCTTGGAGTGTCACATTCTACCATCCTTAAAATAATATTTTCCTAAAAAATTAAATTTATAAGCAAAAGCTAGGGGTTTGACATTTCAAAACTACTTTGTTGAAAACCCACAACCGAAAAAATTTCAACAATACTATCACTTTAAAATAAAGAAAAAGAAGTAAAAAGGTCACACGAGATAACCATTATTTGGGTTCCATGTAGGAAAACATGGATATGGAAGAGAAATCAAACCATCAAGTTATAATGGAGGGTGATATAAAACATGATCAAGATAATGTTATCTACCAGAAAATGATAAATTTTTTATGGGTTAAACGATCATTAGTTTCCCAGAAGGAAATGCTAACAGACAACGTTTTTAGTTTTAAGTTCCTTTTTATAATGTTAAGGAATTTATTTATGAGATTCACTAAGAACATAAGGAGATATACTTACATTACAAGTAGAGTTTCATCCTTTAATAAATTTATACCACCAACTCAACTTTTTTCCAAACGAATAGTATTCTAGATGACTTAGTCACACCTAAAGTTCCAGTATCAACATCTAGAGAATAAAATAATCCACAAAATATGAACTCTATATTTCCCTTGTATTTAGAGATTAACCAAAACCAAAATGGTGAGTACAATGTTTGATGATCCCCAAAAAGGATAATCCATTAGAGAAGAAACACTACCCTTAATCTCCAAATTAAACAAACAATATCAAAAGTTAAACAAAGACCATTCAATAAACAATTTCCTTATAATTCATCTAAATAATCCAAACTATGTTTGAAACACAAAATTCATAAGGATTTAATTACATAGTCTTCCATGACAAATATTAGCTTTTATTTCCGAATAACATCTACTACTCTTAAATTCACATACAAAAAGGTAATTAAAAAAATCACTTATTCTCTATGATAGGTTAATCATTTACATAAATAACCCAAATCACTATAACTTCCGAATAGAAACATATATTATTACAAATTAATAATAATCCACCATTATTCCTCAAATTAAATCCCACAGTATTCTATATTCCTTGGGCAGACAGTGTTCCCAAAAGAGAAAACGTCTTCCAAATATATTTTACCACATAATCACCAAATTACATTACTATACTAAGAATATCCACATGATAAATCATAAGTTATAAAAATTAACATATTCATCATCTGTAAAATAAGTTAACTAAAAAGAATAATTTATTATAACAAGAGACTTCACGTAGTCCAGTGGTAGGTGATAAATCCCAGTCACACCTTGCTTGTGGGTTCAATTTCTATAGCTTTTTACGACGCGACTTTTTGTCATATAGTCTATGTGTTTTAATTTTTTAAAAACTATTTAACTTTATAACCGCTCAAAAATGTGATAAATTCCTCAAAAATAACAAAAACATATTTTAACCATACATGTTATCTCATACCTTGCATTTTCATCCCAAAATGTAATAACCCGTCATTGCCTAAAATAAAGGATCATATAAACCCAAATGGTTCTTTATAATTGTATTCACAAATGAAAAGATAATTCATCCTCAAATAGCATTTTTACATAACAAACTTCATGGTTACAAATACAAGAGAAAAGTCTTCCAATGTAATCACATAATCAAAAATCATTAATACCTTTTAACAATTCACAATCAATTTATTTCCACATAGTTTCTTCCATGTCCTGGAGGTTATACTATAGAATAGTGCATTGACTCCGGTAATGTCATGTACTCTTCATTTATGGAAAATGACTGTAGTTGGATTCTTAGGATCATTTTTATTTTCTTCCATAGTAATCTTCATTTTCCTCATAAATTCATTACTTTGTGTCTTTCTTTCCCACACATAAAGTATTTCCTTGTTCTATTGAGACACTTTCTTTGGTGTCTCCGTCCACATTTCTTGCATGATGGAAATTGAGCTTTCTTTTCCCTATGGTGTCTACTGCTAGAGCTCTTATCATTCTCTGCCTTTCTCTTCTTTGTTGAGATTTGGAGTTAGTTAATGTATATGTTATTGATCATATTTTTGGAAAACTCATTCGGCATGAACATGATTTCAGTTACGCATATCAACATTCCATTTCGTTTCACATTTCCACCGTCGTGCCCACCTTTATATCATGGTCAATTTCTCCTTGTATTCCTTGGAATCCATCCATTGACTAAAACCAATAATCATAGTGTGAGTCATAAAATAATTTAGAGAATATATTGACACAATATTTTCAATCTAAAACACCTTAGGATTAGCAAAGGTTATTTATTCTCATATTATATTAAAATCATTAAAATCAGTTTTCAAGGAAAATGTGAATTATCATAAGAATATCCCCCAGGAGTGTCATAAAAAAGAGTCATAAAGGCCCATTTTCATGTACTATGATACCCTGGGTCGAGCCTGAAACTACTTGTCAGAGTATTCACTCAACGGTATCTTTGTGCCAGAGCCGCCTCTACCTGCTCGTATCTTTATAGGGATGTATTTCTGTGAAAACTCACTAAATATCTTCAATACCAAAATTATAGTATGTTATTTTACACTAATCCTCAATGTATATCTTAGGGTAATTTTCTCTAATTAGAGTTTTTCTAAAACTAGTTTCCATGGTTTGTACTAAACATTCTCTGACACCACCTATAACACCCCGACCCTAGATAACCAGATTTGTTTCATTATTAGATAACATTAGCTTCATCAGAATAAATCAAGTCTCGAAAGACTGATTAGTTTAGAATCCTCAGAATTACTAGATACATATAGAATATTTACATTACATTATCAAATGGAAAACAAGAACATTGTGTCTCCTTTGAACAATCTTATATCTCTTAGAGTATTCATATAGTTTAATTGTAATATACTTCTTCAAATACTAGGAAAAATAAAACATAAAAAATGGGTGACCTCAGATTCACAGTAAAGATAAAATATTGTGGAAACAATCATAAATAGGAATAAACATTTAATATAGTGTATAAGACTAAAACAAAATCCTGTTAAACAAAAACATCAGCATAATATAGCAATGATAAATAAAATAATTTCATTTACTTATTTACATGGATATTCTACTAGTTTAATAATCACATGAAATCTAAAAATACAATTTCATAATGTTGGGATACATAATGTTGGACATCATAACCAAAATGTCAAGGCCTCATGCCACGATTACAAATAAGATTTTGTCAAGGCCTTCCACCAAGACACAAGTTTGTCTCATGAGACCTACCGATGCATCGGGGATCTATAGATGGATCCACCCATTACTTAATATTACTAATACATTCCTTATATGAAAAAGGAGAATCATAATCTAAACATTAATATTAAAAATAGCATACTAAATGTCAATAATTTAACCACAAATGATGAAGGGTATAAAATGAGCACATCCATAGTCAAACATAACTCATTAAATACAATTTGGAAGATTTTATTATAATAAATAAATCTCTATCAATAATATAAAACAATGAGGGATATTGAAATAGATGATAATAATCAGTAAAACTATTTGAGATAAATATCCCCCTTTTCTTGAAAACATTTAGAAGTCGGACTATTTATCAAGAATTCCTTTAAAAGCGATATTTGAATCAAACTTTCCCATTCCACTATGAAACTTTTAAAAGGAATATTAATTTTAAAACATTCATTTCCATATATATAAATCCTTAAAAACAATTTTTAAAACATGGACAATAAGGAGAAATATTTAGAAGAATAAATCATTAAAACATTTAAAATGATATTTTAGTTAGTGTTCCTAACCAAATGAGATATGCTTGAATAAATATAATTGAGGAAAGAAAAACATTATTATATAATGAGAATATATGGATTCATGATATACTATTTCAATGTACAGTATGTACACCATATAAAATTGAATTGGTGCATAACAATAATGAAGTCTCAATGAAACTCAAACTGAGATGAAATCCTATATAAAGACGGTATCCTTAGATTAAGGATAAATCAATGACATAATTATGGGTGAAATATATAATTATACTCAATATTATTGGGTATTTATTGTAAATAATCTAGATAAATTCACACATATTCTTGTAAAAACATAACCAATGACTTGGATGTTTAAATGAATGAATGAAAATTCAGTTAAGATTACCCTTCTCAAGTTCACATCAATGACATGAAAATTTATGAATGAAGTGATTATGTGTATAAAATGTATATCCACACAAAGGGGAGTTTAAATTACTAAATAAATAAATAAACAGTCATTTCACACATAATCTTGGATTAAAATGATCAATGAAGTTGGCACAAAACCCAACAAGTGGGAATTTAAATTAGAAATTCTTTTACTGATCTGTTAACTTACGAAACATTCAACCTATGAAATAATAATCGTACAATGAAGATTTAAATACCTTTAAATTAGATTATATTACACAAATAAGACAAGCATGGGTTGTACATACACCACACAAAAGGAAATAGTGGCAATATATCATGAATCTCACAGGAATAAGAAGTGAGATGAAAACCCTTTACCTTGTAATTTTCTTTTGTAGAGGTTACATTAACCTACAATATAATTGGTAAATCATTTTTAATAAATTATACAAGATCCATATACATAAATATGATATTAAATTTGATCTTCTAATATTGTTTTGTTAATAAAATTTCAGTAGTATCATTGTTTCTGGTGTAACTTGATTCGTTTTCCATTATATGTTTTTTTACTGAAGTAATATTTGTTATGGATAGGATGTATTTGATTATTATTCATAATTATATTAAGTTATTAAAAAAAATTGTTAAAAAATTTAAATTATTTTTCAATGGCAATAATGGGGAACAAATCTCATCACGTTCATGGAGAGAGTAATTCGTACGTACGCACGAGCGACAATATCATTCAATTGAAGGTGAAATCCTATATAATTGGATGTTATATCATATATAAATAATAATTAACATTTTCTATTTTATATTTAAATAAATTATACATCATCATTATACCCATCCAAATATATAAGTTTTTAATAACAACAACACCACAACATGGAGACGATAATCCGTATGTATGCTCGTACGGTGACTCTGTCATTCATATGATGGATAGAATAATGAATATGGTTGTACCATATTTTTAATAATATAATATTATATATAAGGTACTGATGTTATTATTTTTGTATGGAAAAATCAAAGATAGAGGAAGTGTAAGAAGAATATATATTTGAAAGAGGCGTTGAAATTATTACCTCTTCTTCAGGTGCTTCCTTTGGATTTGATCAAAAGGGCTCGGTAGGATGGATTTATGATCAAAATAAAACATCTAGGATGATTTGAGTGTATTTGGGAGGTTATTTGGGTAGGGGTTGGACGATCCAAATGGTTTTGGAGGACTAAAATTAAGAGAAGGGGAAATGCCCTTTTATAAGAGAGGTGAGGGGCACCTTTAGAAAAGATTGAAATATTATTTTATTATAAAATAATTTTCGATTTCAAATGGATCCAAATGGATTTTTTTCTGAGATAATTTGGGGATGTATCTTCATCCTCTCATCAAATATGTTTTAGAAATGTTTAGGTCACCATATTGACCTTACCTTTTAGATTTTACTCATAGTTAAATAGTTTGACATTTAACACGTCTCCTTGTATTATTATATTAAATGGTTAATAAACATACTATAAAAATCTAAGTAATCTGAAGTGGTTAATTACTGATATATATAACCTTATTTAAATCCTTTGGATGAACATTATATGTTAGGAATATTTTATCAATTAATAATATAGTATTTTTTTAATAACTCATTTATGTCAATTTTGACAGTATTTAGTATTTTGATTTGTGCGAGTAAAAAAAACTATATCAATTAAAAAAAAATTAATCAACCCTATCATGTCATCTTATCCAGGAAAATTATTTTAATGAATCAGAATTCTCAATTTATATTTATTTGGATTTTTATAATATTAATCATTTTAATCTTTCATTAATAATGTAATTAGTGCATCGTCATTGTGTCATAAATAAATATAATTATTTAATGTCTAAAAATTATAAATAAAATACCATTATGTAGGAAATAATATTATATTTATAATTAATATTTATAGGTGAATTCATATTCTGTATAACCATATATTAAAAATGGTTTAGTTATTAAACTTTGAATTTAACAATTTTAACTCTTCTTTAAATAAAATAATAATAAATGTACTAATCTAATCCAAGTGGTCCAAAAGGATAATATTATGTTACTAAGGTTTATTTTAGTCTAAATTCACTTTTCTAATATAATTAGTACATCTGATAGGGTATTTATAATATCATTTTAACCTTTAATTACCTAATTTATTTTTAACAGTGCTAAATAAAATTCAAAAGATAGTATTCACCAAAAATTATTTTATTCTTACTAAACCACATTTAACATAACAATGTCAACTATGTATCTCAGATTTATGAAATTCAATTCAAAAAATAGGTAAAATTACATTTTATGAAAATTTGAAAATGTGTCAAAAAGGCGGATAAAAGACGGTAAAAAGTGGAATAAAATATTGTACTTCTAATCTTATTATAAAATGAACCCAATGAATTATATTAATCATATATAGGTATTATGCATCTATTTTGAAAAAAATAAATATTTATTTATTTAAATAAAAATATTGTTTTAAACAATAACGCATTGTTTTTTACTAGTCATAACAAATTGAATTTTTCAGAAAAATAAAGAAATTTCATCCTAAGATAATTTTGATATTCCAAATCCTAAAATGATGTCCATTTGAAAAATAAAATTTATAAAATTTCAAAAAGTGGGTATTACTATTCATAACGGCTAGTTTGATTAGTTGTGGTGTGCTAGAACTCGATGTTTCATACAACGGAAGATATTGTATTATTCAAAGAGATTCATACCGTAAAATCATGGGGTGTTACATATAGTCATTGGCATAGTCTATAAAATAATCATGACCACGAAACCACAATAATGTAATAATATATATATGGTTATATCAAGTGGGAAATACCCTTTCACATTCAATTCTCTGTATTAAAATGACCAGGAAAGTTTTACAACACATAAATGGATATTTTTAAAACCCTTGAAGAAATTATAATTCTTTTTGACAAAGGTTTTGTAACACTAAGAGAGTCATCCACTTGTTGAAACCTATTGGTTGTCACAGTTTTTATTTGTTCTTCCACAAACTTCTTCATCACTTTGTTACTTTATTGCATCGACATATCTTTTCTTAGCTCTTACTAACATCAAACTAAAAGCTTCACTATCTTATTCTTCTAACAGACCCAATAATATAAATTTGTTGTGAACTTATGAATAATAAATTTCGTCTGACCCAATTTATAATTAGTTGAAATATGGTAAACTGAGCATAAGTCAGGGGAGCAAGCATTAAATCCCATACATAGAGGCATTTGTGATGCCCTCCATTGACTATATTAATTTTCAATTATTTAAATGTAGTTTTAATGAATATGAACATATGAATAATTTTTATCAAATTAAGTGAAATTGCAACAGAAACATTAAAGTTGATTTAAATTGGTAAAAAATGATTTATTTTTATTTGGAATTTTATTTAGACATCATGATTATTATTTTAATTTCCAAAGACAACATGAGGTGAAATGAGACCAAATTGAGATATCCATCACTAAATCCCATGCATCATGTAAATTGGGATTCTCGTCCCATAACATTATAAATTTTCAATTATTTTAAATGGATTTTTAATGAATATTAACATGAAATTATATGTGATATAAAATTATGGGAAATGAAAACTGAAACATTGAAGTTGATTTAAAATGATAAAAACTGATGTATTTGTATTTGGTATTTTATTTAGACTACATGTTTATTATTTTCACCAACCAAGCCAAAATGTGGTGAACCGAGCTTGATCTGGGAGATCCAGCAGTAAACCCTATGCGTGGAGGCATTTGCGATTACCCTGTCATGTATTTTTCAATTATCATGATTTTAAATGGATTTTAATGAATATGAACATGAAATAATTTATTTTATCAACTTATAGAAAATTAAAACTCAAACATTGAATTAAATTTAAATTTATAAAAAACAATTTATTTTTATTTGTAATTTTATTTAGACTTAATTATTATTATTTGAATCAAGAAGAAAACATGAGGAGAACTTAGCTTGATTAGGGTGAGCCGACATTAAATCTAGTGCATGGAGGCATTAGGGATGACTCTCCCACGCCTTGAGAAAATTTCAATGATTTAAAATGTATTTTTAATGAATATGAACATAAAATTGTTTATTTGACAAAATTATGGGAAATTGAAACTGATTGATTAAAGTTGATTTAAATTGTTAAAAACCAATTTATTTCTATTTGGAATTGTATTTAGACATCAGGATTATTATTCTAACTAGACAAGCCACCATGAGGTGAACCAA
The DNA here is from genome assembly GCA_963277665.1 of Viscum album. Lineage (NCBI taxonomy): Eukaryota > Viridiplantae > Streptophyta > Magnoliopsida > Santalales > Viscaceae > Viscum > Viscum album. Next base: position 1,583,529,322 of record OY728151.1, on the reverse strand, counting down.
TCTTGAGTTGGGAGATACATCATTAAATCCCACCCATCGAGTCATTTGGGACACCCTCCCATGCCTTTAACAAATTTACAATGATATTAAATAGGCTTTTAATGAATATGAATAATAGTTTATTTTTCTCATCAAATTATGGGAAATTGAATCTGAAACATTGAAGATGATTTGAATTGGTAATAAAATTATATATTTTATTTGGAATTCTATTTAGACTTTGTGATTATTATTTGAAGCATCCAACCCAGCATGAGGTGAACCAAGAGCGAGATGGGATATACAATATTAAACCACGTGCATGGAGGTGTTTGGGATAACCCTCCCTTGCGATAAGAATATTTCCATGATATTAAATGGCATTTTAATGAATATGAGCATGAAACTATTTTTTTTATCTAATTTTTTTATATGAAAACTAATACATTGAAATTAATTTAAATTGATAAAAAATGATGTCTTTTTATATAAAATTTTATTTAAACTTCATGATTATCATTTGAACTGTCCAAATGCAACATGAGGTGAACCGAGCACAATATGGGATAACCACTGTTAAATATAATGCATCGATGAGTTTGGGATTCCTCTCCAATGTATTTAGAAACTTAAAATGGTATTAAATGGATTTTTAATGAATATGAACATCAAATCCATTACATTAAAAAATTATGGGAAATTGAAACTGAAAAGTGGAAGTGGATGTAAATTGATAAAAAATGTATTTGTATTTTGAGTTTTATTAGAAATCATGGATATTATTTGATCCAGCCAAACCAACAGGACATGAGTGGATCTACAGTAGCGAGGGTCATCATTAAATCCAATGCAAGGGGGTGATAGAGAAATTATTTGTTTTATAAAATTATCATAAATTAAACATTTATGTTTTCTGAAATATATATATATATATAATATGAATTGGTATTTGAAATATTATTTAGAATTACTGATTATTATTATAACTTTCCAAGCTAATGAGAATTGAAGTGATTCATATATAGGAGAGATATCCATCCTTAGGGAAAGGAAGCTAAATGAGAGGTCATGCGAGAAGTATCTATTCATTGATGTCTATGTTATATGTCATTAGCTTTGGATATATTGTTAAGGTCATGCCCATGCATTGAATAATAATACATCATGTCCCCATTTTCCTTTTTGATGTGGGAGAAAATAAATGGTCCAATGTTTATTTTTAACCAGGACGACATCATATCACAGGACTCCCGTCCCTCGTTCCTTGGACACAATGAGTCGTCATCCTCCACCACTCTCATTCACCCCTCAATGACTCCAACATCACTCCAACACCGGAGATCACCATCTTTGCCTCCCTGGAATCATGACATCAGGATATTTTCCACTTTAAAAGGACCCAAACTCCATGGACCATCTCGGGTGGTTGATATGTCCCACATAAATCCATTTCGAGGATCATTTGGAAAATTCAAAGCCCTAATGAAGGGGTAGCTCTATAAAGTCCTATGTGACACCACTTCGCCACTTCTATTACACTGAAGCAATGCCACAAGATATGTGGAACCACCACATGCCCATTCAAGTTGATGGTGCACCCAAAACAAATTTCGGACAAGCAAAAAAATATCCATATGACAAATCAAACATAGTGGGAGGAGGATAACAAGATATAATATAATAACTTATTCATTATTAAAATAATTAATCTCTATTAACAATGATTACAATACTAGGTTAGAGGGAAAAAAGAAAACATGATATAATATATTAATGAAATCCTTAAATGGTGGATCTACCATCAAGACCTTCCTCCACCTCCCCCCCATCCCACACCTACTATCCAATACATGGTAATTACTAGTGAAGACATACCAGTATGACCATAGATACTCAAATAATCACTAGAAAATACCTATATATTTGTATAATAAAATTGGATAAAAAATAACAATACCAAAATATTTGGATTTCACTGACCTCCAATATCAGCAAGGGTATAATGCTCATTCATTACTATACCATATCCCTCCAACATCATTCCTATCATTGGGGGAACTGGTATACTCCATAAAATTTTTGGGGCATTACTCTCTCTTCCTCGCCATCAGCGTACCGATTTAAATTTATGTTGGGAATTGTTCTCTCCACCCTAGGATCATGAATTTGGTTTCACAAAATTTTATAGTTTTAGATGATCATTGAGATTCATCCGTATTCACTTCTTTCAGTCAGGGATTCTGCGACATTGGAAAAAGTATGGGACATGTTACCTCAGCATTGGGTTTCATGAAATAGTTGACTCAATTCATAGATAAATAGATAAACCATAAAGGGGAAGTGTTCAATACATTTATTGGTGGCACATCAGACTCAACAGCTACTTTCATGAAATAACAGACTCAATGCACATATAAAGAGAGAAACCATGAAGTTGAAGTGTTCATCACATTGACATGTGGCATAGTGGAATCTGAGGACACTTTCATGAAACTACTGACTCATGGAAGATACAAAGAGATAACCCATAATGGGGTAGTGTTCACCACATTAATAGTAGGTTGATTTATTTTCATGCCTCCCTGGTTTGTGAAAATAAGTAAGATTTTGTGCCCACTTTTCTTACATGAAGAAGGTTCCAGTTCATTCATTAATATTTATAAATTATATAATGAAATTCACACACACATGTGCACAAAGACTTGCACGCATTAACAAAAAAACTCATTCAGGTTTTCATACATGAAGGAAATACTATTGTGAGTTTTAAAGAGAAGTACACACAATTAAGATCTTTATTTGGGAAGGAAATGTTCATTTTGTTGACAGACATTGAATAGTACATGTGTGTATATGCATTACCATGCACATATGATGACTTAAGATTTGAAGATATTGGATTAAAAACATTGGGTATGTGAATACAAGTAGTGTTTACAAAGAAACATAAAAGTGGAAACTATGTTGTATTAAATTTGTGTGGGAATATGGTGAGTAAGCTTATGCATATGTGGTTATATAATAAATTGAATATGTTTGCATACAGTATGGGCTATTTGTAAAAATAAGTCTGTTTATGTATGTATGTACACGAAATAATGAATGCATGAAAGTGTGAAGGTGATTGAAGTGAGAATAATATTTGTGTGTATTCCCTAGTATTGTGTTCTTTCACAATAAAGTTCAAGAGAATATATATTATTGTGAAATTTTTAACTCATAAGGAAGACATAGAAATATAGGGGATAATTACGTGCATTAAATATCTTCATGTGACGATGAGAAGTGATTACCTGGAGGAAAAAATATGTTGTTGTGTGTAATAATTGATTAGAGATGAATCAATTTATTTGTAATGAAAAGAATAATAAGATTAACAAATCATTGATGTATATTTAGTTGTTCATTCTGATAATCCAATGACGTGATGGGGAAGTGATAACATAACTAATTTAGGAGAGCATATTGAAATGACTTGAATGTAGTGTTGTTGATTATATTCACTATCATTTGTATATTTTCAATAGAAGTGAGAAAGTGCATAATAGTTTTATTTTAGGCTCTTGAAGTGGAAGGCCAATTTTTTTATTAGAGTGAAATCTTGAATTACTTGCGATATTTCTCATTGTTTTTAATGTATTAGTTATATAAAAATGGTGGTATTCCAGTATTATGATCATTGGCGGTATCCCTGTATAATTTGGGAAAAGGTTCATACCTAACCACCTTGGTTTTTGGGGTGATACCTGACCGACCCACTTGTAATTTTTTATTGATTTCTAGTAGAGAATCATTGTCTCAAATAATCCCCAACATAGAGAAGACATAGTCACCTATCTTAGGGAAGAACCTTGTAAAAATATTTTGTGTTGTGCTACATTTACTTTGTGTATTTCATGTAGTATAATTGTTCTTGTAAACAGGGTAGATAAATTAATTATAACAAGTGTAGATGTTCAAATTAAAACTTGGCGAGAGAGAAGAAATGAAATATTTGTAAAATTTGTGTACACTAATTCACCCCTATCAGTGTACTTTAATTATCCAATGGACACTTCAATTCATATCAGAGATTAGGTTACACATTTGATTGGATCTATATTATTGATTGAGTTGTTTGTATCATACATATATGAAGCGACTTTTTGAATTCAAAGAAGTAATAGTTTTTTTCAGATGCTATGTTCATTTACTATATCTGTCAGTGCCAACATGTAGGTATATAAAAAACAAGATGAATAGAAAGAATAAAGAGGTAAGAAACATAGAAATAATTTGAAGAATAAAGGGGGTTTATCAAAATATTAATATAGTTCTAATGGTAGTATATCATTAGTATCAGTTAAATCAGTTGATAAAGATCATTTTGTTGAGTATTTATCGAGTTGTATTAAGTAAAATATATTGAATCAATCAGTGATTTTTATTCAAAAATAAAAAAATATCTAAATAATGATCCATTCAATGTTTTCACCTACATAATTTATTTTATCAAAGGACTATATGATGAAAATTCACATATTGAAAAATAAGTTCCGGAAATGGAGAAAGCCTTGGAATATATGATTCAAGGATTTAATCTTCTCTCACAAATTATTGATTCCAAAGAATAATCTATATCACTTTGAAATGAACAGTTCACATATTTTTAAGAACAACTGAAAAGAAATATTTGAGAAAGAAGTAACTTAGAAGGTCTGTACTGAGATGATTCACACTCTTGAGGAATCATATATAAATACCATGAATATCAAGGACTCTAATTTGTAAATTGTTGACAAGGATTAAAAATTCATCCTAATTGTAGAATAAAAAGAGGATATTATATTTAAATTCAACAAAAACCTCACTTTTATTGAAGATGAATTATAATGTAATGATTGTGAGAAGGATGTGACTGAGGTAGTTCATAGAGAACTGATCCGTGCATTGGAAAAATTATATTGAACCTCAATAAATTTTTAAGAATCCCATCTAGAGGATAAGAGATATATAATTACAGAGTTGAATAATTATCAACTAAAAGAAAATAAAAATCATGATGATCGAGTTCAGAATATAATGAGTCAATGTGTAGGAAAACTGAAAATTGTTGAGAATGATAAAAATTTACTCCACATGAAATGTCTTGAAAAGGAAGTGGATTTGAAAAATATGAAAGAGTGTGACGATTTGTTGAAATAAATTGAAGGCCAAAATAACTCTCCAAATATTAAATATCATGAGTTGGAGGTCAAGTTGAATAATATAAAGATCATCCAAACTAAATCTCCAAATAATGATGAGTTCAAAAAATCTTCCAAGAGTAATTTTGAAAGGATTCTTTTTTATGAAAAAACCTATGCCATGTTGAAAAAAGAGTCTCATATTAATTAAAGATAAATCATTTGAAAGATCATTAAATAAGGTAACCCTTGATCCATAATATTATATATGTACTAATATTGTCTCTTCTATAAGTATGGGTTCCAAAACGAATTCTGGACAATCAGGGGTGGAGAAGACTCGTGAAGATTCTCTTATATCATCAAATGTGGATATTAATAATAGTATTAATTCTTGTTCAATTCAAATATATCATATTAAGACACATACAATCTAAAAACTACAAGATGGCAACACTAATTGAATTGTATCAAAGAAGAGTAAATCAAGATTTGTTGGATAGTGTTGGTGTTGTTTGAAATTTGGGTTTCGGGCCATTGAATATTGTCATAATTTTTCAATTCATGATAACTATAGAAGGAAAATATTAAGGTGGAGTAGATATGATGAGAATCAAAATCCTACATAATGTAATCATAATTCACAGATGATGAATAATTTATCTATCAAGAATAAATTTGTGTGCCTGGAATACTTCAATGATTATTTCATGAGATGTTGAAAAATTTATAATGAGTGTTGGTATGTACAAAACATGAACTATTTATATTCTGATATGATCAAGAGGCCAAAACATATGAAGAGGAAGAGAAGAAAAGAAGAAAATGCATCTTTGGGGTGTGAGAAGGATAAGAGATCTATGGAAAGTGTCAAACGACCTACACCAAAGAATAATGATGATATGAATGTCACAACAAAGAAAAGGTGTCTCTATTATGGATGATGTGGTAACAAAATGTACCATCACAAACATTTTATAAACACAAATTCTATTGGATGAAAACTGAAGCAGAAAGTGAAATAAATCTCTGAAACAAATAAAATGGTTGATTTGATGATTGAAAATCAAGATGAAAATATTCAATTTCATGATATGTTGTTAAAAAAGTAAGAACCTATGATTTCTTAAGATTTGTGTGGAAGGTGCAAATTTTAGACAATATTGCAGAAAAATACATGAGGTGATTTTCTATACAATTAGAACAAGTGAAGAAAAAAGGAAAAGAACCAGTGACATATACTGTTAATAATGATACTATAAAGAAGGACTCAACACCCAAGAAGATGTCTAAGAATATACCAAAATAATGTTTAGTCATATGGCTAGACCAATTGGAATTGGCTAATAATATGGAGTAGAAACAGAATAATGAAAGTGCATTTCTTGCAAATGTGATGAAGATTATTCTAGCTATGACTGAAGCTAAAGAAATCAACAAGTCTATACTTTCCTTATATGATAATATCTGGAATGTCAAAGATGGAGAAAGTATGATTAGTTTTCCAAAATATAGTGTAGAACTGAAAAACATTTATTTGTTGAGAGATAAATCTCATCCCAGTTGGTCTAATTTAAAATCCTTAAAGAACCACTTTATTCCCATGAATATTTTGTGTTTGTTTATTTTATGCAAGAAATTGAAGGTGATGAATATATTAGGTGCGATTACTCAATATAGGAATGCATTGAATATATTATAATGAATTCATAAGTCTGTCCATCATGGATTTCTTTATTTCAATTTCTCAGAAGATTATTCCTATTGATCATTCTTGAAAAATGTTAGTGAGGACGATGCATATGGATTAAGCTCATCCCTATCATCAGCACACTGATTTAAATTTAAATTGTGAATGGCTCTATCCTCCCTAGGTTCAGGAATCTAGTTTCAAATAATTTGATTGTTTGAGGTGATCATTGAGCCTCTTCTCTATTCACCACTTTCATTCATGGATTCTACGACATTGGGACAAGAATGGGACATGTTAACTCAGAAATTGGTTTCATGAAACAATTGAATCAACGCATAGATAAAAAGATGACCCATTAAGGGGGTGTGTTCATGGCATTGATTGGTGGAACAATAGACTCAACAGCTGCTTTCATGAAATATCAAACTCAAAGCACATATAAAGAGAGAGCCCATGAAGGGGAAGTGTTCATCGCATTGACATGTGTCATTGTGTGCTTATAATTTACTTTCATTAAATAGTGTAACCAATTAAAATATAATGATTTAATACATAATGGGGATGTGTTCACGGCATTAATAGAAGGATTATTTATTTACATTCCTCTGAGGTTTGTGCAAAGAAGAAAGAATTTGTGCCCACCTGTCTTTCGTGAAGAATGGTCCAGTTCATTCATTAAGAATTAGAATGTTTATAATGCGATTCACACACATCTATGCACAAAGAAATTCATGCATTAACAACCAAAACCAATTCAGGTTTTCATACACGAATGTATAACTACAATGAGTTTGAAGGAGAAGTCCACAGAATTAAAATTATTATATGAGAAGGCATTATTAATTATCTTGACACACGTTGAATAGTGAACGTGTGCATATGCATTCCCTTTCACATGTGATGACTTAATAATTTATGATACTAAATAAAAAACATTGTGTATGTGCATACAATGTGTGTGTACAAATAATCATAAAAGTGTACACTATGTTGTATTCAATGTGTGTGTGTGAAGATGGTGAGTAAGATCATGTATATGTGTTAATATAATAAATTGAATAATCTTGCAGACAATATGGGTTATTTATAAAAATAAGTGTGTGTTGAATTATTCATGTACATGAAGTAATGAATGCATGAAATTGAGGAGGTGATTAATGTGAGAAAAATATTTGTGTGTATGTCATAGCATTGTGTTCTTTCACAAAGAAGTTCTAGATAATATATATTATTGACCATTTTTTATTTCACAAAAAAGACATTGAAATAATGGGGATAATTACATGAATTAAATATCTTTATGTGATGATGGGAATCAAATGCATGGAGAACACAATATGTTTTTTATGTAATAATTGAGTTGAGATGAATCAATATTTTTTAGTCAAGCAAAGAATAAGAATATTTATAGTTCATTGATGTATCATTAGTTGATCATTATGATATTGCAAAGAAAACACATGGAAGTGTTAAATTCAACTAATTTTGGAGAGCATATTAAAATGACTTGATGGTAGTGTTGTTGATTATATTCAATGGCAGTCATAGATTTTTAGTTGAAGTGAGAAAGTGAAGAATAGGTTTATTTCAGTGGATTGAAGTGCAGGACCACTTCTTTATTACAGTGAAAACATGATGTTCTTGTGATATTTCTCATTATGTTCAATGTTTTAATTGTCAAAAATTGGTGGGATTCCAGTGTAATGATCATTGGTGGTATTCCTCTATAATTTGGGAAAATGTTCATACCTACCCACCTTGTTTTTTGGGGTGATACCTGACCAACCCACCTGTAATTTTTGATTGGTTTCTAGTGGAAAATATGTGTATCACATCATCCCGAACACAGCACAGACCTAGTCACATATCTCAAGGGGGAACATTGTAAAAATATTCTATGTTGGGATACATTTAGTTTATTTCTTTCATTTAGTATAATGGTGCTTGTAAACAAGGAATATCCATTCATTAAAACAAGTACAAATGTTCAAATTAAAAATGATTAAGAGAGAAGAAATGAAATATTAGTGAAATTCGTTTAAAAAAGTTCACCCTCTTAGTGTACATTCATGATCCAATGGACACTTCATTTGGTATCAGAGCATAGATTAAACCTTTAATTGGATCTATCTTATTTCTCCAGTTGTTTGTATTACACTTTCATGAAGTTAATTTTTTAATTTCAAGATGTAATAGTGTTGTTTCAGATGGGATGTTCATTTCCTATCTCTATCAGTACCAACATTGAGATCTCTAAAAAAACATAATGAACTAAAAGAAGAAAGAGGTAAGAAAATGAGAAAGGATTTGAAGATGAATGATTGTTTATCAAAATATGAAGATAGTCATAATGGTAGTATATAATTAATATCTGTTAAATCATGTGATAAAGATCCATTTGATGAGTATTTTTCAAGAATTAAGAAGAATAATTTATTTAATCACTATTTATTTTTTATTTATAAATCAAACAATATATTAATAATGTTTCTATCGAAGTTTTCACATACTTGTGTTCTTTTATCAGGGGACTATATGATGAAAAATCAGATCATGAAAAATATGATGAGGAAATGGATAAATCCTTGGAAAAGAAGTTTCATGGGTGTAGACTTATCTCACAAATTATTAATACCAAAGATGAAACTATATCACTTTTAGATAAACAGTTCTTTTATGTTTAGGAATAATTTAATATAAATATGTGTGAATGAAGGGAATGAGAAGGTTCGTTCTGAGATGATTAGCATTCATGAGGAATCTATGAAGATTCAATGAATATAATTGAATCTCATTATAAATTGAAGATAGGTATGAGACATTCATCCTAGTAAAAGAATCAAAAGAAGTGTTTATAATTAAATTCCATGAAAATCTCACTTTTATTTAAGATGAATTTTAGAGTAATGATTATGAGAAGCATCTGACTAAGGTAGTTCATACAGAAGATATCCATGCATTATAAAAATTAAACAGAACCTCCATAAATGTCATAGAATCCAATTTAGAGGATAAGATAAATATAATTAATGTTTTTGAAAAAGTCTCAACTGATAGAAAATAAAATTGATGATGATTGAGTCTAGAATATGACGAGTCAATAAGAATGAAAACTAAAAACTGTTGATGATGATAACAAATTTCTCAACATGAAATGTGTTGAAAAGGATGTGAATTTGAAAAATTTGAAAGAATTTGACGATATTTGGAAATAACATGAAGACTATAAGAACCCTCTAAATATGAAATATCAGGAGTTGGAGGTCACGTTGAGAAATCAGGATATCATCCAAGCGAAATCTTCATATTATTCTGAGATCAGAATATCTTCCATGAGTAATTTTGAAAGGATTATTTTTATGGAAAAAACCCATTCAAGTGGAAAAAATATCCTGATATTATCTAAATATAAATCAGTTGAAAGATCATTGAATCAGGTAACCATAAATCTGAAATATTTTATTTGTACAAATATTTTTTCTTCTATATGTATGGGTTCAAAAAAGAATTCTAGACAGTCATGGGTGAATAAGACTAATCAAACGTCAACTATATCATCAAATGTTTATATGAAGAAGAGTATAAATTCGTGTTCCCTATAATGAGATAAAACAAAGAATCATACTATCCAAAAAAACAATATTCCAAAACTAACTGAATTTTATCAAAGAAGAATAAATAAATATTGATTGGATAGTTTTGGTGTTGTTTGAAATTTGAGCTTTAGGGCATTGAATCATGTCATAATTTGTCAATTCATGATAACTATAGATGGCCAGTATTATGGTAGAGTAGATATGATAAGAAGAGAAATCGTACGTAATTTAATCATAATTCACCGACAAAGAATAATTTATCTATCAAGAATAGATTTGAGTTCCTGGAATACATCTATTATTATATCAATAGAAGTGGTCATAATTATAAAGAGTTTTGGTATGTACTAACCCTTCACTATGAATATTATGATATGATGAAGTGTCCAAAACATATGCAGAGGAAAACAATGAAAGAAGAAAAGGTTTCTTTGGGGTGTGAGAATGAGAAGAGAGATAAGAAAACTTTGAAGCAACCTACACCCAAGAACATTGATGATATGAATGGAATGCCAATGAAAAGGTTAATCTTCTATAGAAGATGAGGTCACATAATGGACCTTCTCAAATATGTTATAAAAACAAATGCTATTGGAAGCAAGCTAATGCAGAAAATGAAATCAATTTAAGAAAAGAATTTAAAGGATGATTTGATGATTGAAATCAAAAATGAAAATTTTAAATTTCATGAGAGGTTTTTTTAAAAAGAATAACATATGATTGCTGAATATTTTTGTTGAAGGTGTATAATTTCTGGGAATATTGCTGAAAAATACATAAGGTGGTTTCCTAAACTATAAGAACACATGAATTAAAATGGAAAACCACTAGTGACTTCTACTGTTAAAAATTCTACTGTAAAAATGGATTCAACACACAAGAAGAAGTATAAGAATATTCCTAAAGAATGTTTAGTCATAAAGGGGAACTGCATTCCTGGAATTGAGTCTTAGTGTGAATTTTGGTTTATATGAAATATTTTCTTTTTTAATGGTTTAAATGTAAATAAATGGCCTATTGAAAAGGGTTCTGTATAAACTACTTAGGTGGGTAGTTGACCCATAGCCTTCCATTATGGGCAGGCCAAGGAAGTGTAACACCCTGACATTTTATGAAAAATATTCTTTTTAATTTCATTAATGTCGTGTTTTGTACGCTACACCAAAAGGAGATTGCACAACACGCATCCTTGACTTTCCTTTCATTACACGCAATCGCGACCTTCCTTGATAGCGTGTGTAATACGCAATACCAAGTTTCACTAAACAACGATATGCTATTAAAATAATATTAAAACTAGCCATTATGAATAGTAATAACATCTTTTTGAAATTTATTAAATTTTATTTTTCAAAATGGACTTCATTTTTGGATTTGGAATATCGAAATTATCTTTGGGTGAAATTTTGGTGATTTTCGGATAACTTTCATATTTTGATGAATAGAGGAAATTACTAAATTTTAATTAAAAACAACTTTTTCAATAGAAATAATTAATAGTGATAAATTATTAATTTTAGTGGTTTTAAAGTATATTTAGAATATATATTTACAATTTAATACAATGATGGTCATTGGATGCAATTTCACATTTAAACCACTTATAAACAAGTTTCAATCTTTTGATAGTTATTATCTCTTAAAAACACGCTATTTGTTTTGACGACGGGAATTAATTTTTAAATTAGTTAATCCAACTGATATGTTTTGAATTTGGTAAAATAGACATCATTTTTTAGCTCATAATATCAAATATAGCTTAGGCCTAATTTTTGGTATTTTTCTGAAAACTTTCAATTTTTGATGAATAGTGAAACCACTAAGTGGTAGTTAAAAAAACTGAATTGTTCATAAAACATAATTTTACCACTTCTGTGAGTGGAATTTCAAAAGTCTGAGAGACACGGTTGATGTCAGTAAGTAATTTTTTTTTCAAGGAGATGAAAATAATTTTTTGGTCAATAATAACTTTTTACTTTTTTACCACGGTTAAAAGTAAATAGGGTAATTAAGGGTAGAAATGATATTATTATTACCCTAACACATGTCCTAATTCTATTGGACAAGTGTAATTCGACCAAAATAAAACTTAGGAATAAAATATGACCATTTAGGCCCACATGGATTAGATTAGGATATTTATTATTAATTTATTTAAAGAAGGGATAAAAGAGATAAAATCAATGTTTATTTACTAAAACATTTTTAATATGGGGTTATACATAAGATAAATTCGACTATAAATATTCCCTAGATATCTAGAAACATTTCCTACATAATGGTAGTTTAATTGTAATTTTTAGGCATTAAATAATTTAATTTATTTGTGACACAACGATGATGCAGTAATTATCATATTAATGAAATATTGACATAATTGATGTTATAAATACCCAAATAAATATAATATGATACTTTTTATGAATTCCACTAATTTTATCAGTTAATATGACATGTTAGTATTTATTTAATTAACCTTTTTCGAAATTATCATTCTGTTATGATTTTCACAAAAATCAATTACTAAATAGTGTCAAAATTGACATAAAATAGTTTTTAAAAAACAATTATATTATTAATTGTTATTTTATTCCTAAAAATATATGGTTCGGCCAAATTACTTAGATAAGGTTATATATATTAATAATAAACAACTTGGGGTTCTTTTGGCTTCTTATAGTATGATTATTAACTTTATAGTGTAAGAACACAAGAAGACATGGTAAAAGTAAAATTATTTAACTTAATCTTAAATCTAAATGATAAGGTTACAATAGGAACCTAAACTTGTCTAAATTCTATTGGATGAGATTATTTCGACCCATCCCCACCTTAGCCTCAAAATAAATCAATTTGGAGCTATTTAAAACCGAACATGACTTTATAATAAAATAATATTTTTTGTTATTCCAAAGGTGCCCCTCTCCTCCCTTATAAAAGGACACCTCCTCCCCCTCTTCCTCACACCACATTGAGCCTTCAAGCTCTACCAAACCCTGCCAAATTCTCTTCTCCACTCCCCTAGAAACATTCTAGAGGTTATGGTCTTCCTCAAAGACCAATTTTAGTGCCCTAAATGGAGATCTCAAAGAGGCGCTTCAAAGAAGAGGTAATTTTCGTTACTGATTCTTTGAACTTTATTTCTTCTTCCACTTCTTCTTCTTAGGATGATTCATTATGAAGTAATAAAATCAGTATCACTAATATACGTATATGTTATTATAAGTATGAAACAACCCTATTTCATCATCTATCCATCTTACGGAAAACAAAATCACCGCGCGTGTGTACGTACAGAATACCGTCTCCACGCCGTGGTGTAATCTGTTTTTCCACCAACACCTTACATGGATGGGTATTATTGTGTAATGAATAACTATACATAGATATTATAACATCATAATGATTCTGATATATTGTATCATCCACTCCAATTCAATTCAATAATTATGGAAATTATATCATCGCTCGTGCGTACGTACGGACTACCGTCTCCATGACGCGATGAGATTCATTCTCCTTGTTAACCATTTAAGAATGATTATAAAGTATATATAAGCAATAATAATGAAATATCTGAAATTATAATGCTACTGGATTTGTGTGTGTATATTTGTATGTCATCTACTTAATTCCACTCAATTCAATAAGGAAACGAAAACAGCGTTCATGCGTACATACGACCTACTGTCTCCATGAACGTTGTATTTCTTTCCATTTATCGATCCATTATATATATGTATATTATGAATATATATTATATATAAATCATGTTTTATATTCTACAATTAAGTAATAATGATCTAAGTAATCATATGAATAATTACAAGTTAAAACATGAATAAAAAATGAGACGATTTTACCCAAAACGCTACTTTAACATGAATTTACAAACGAATGGGTAATATAAAGTCATAAGTGAAACATATATGATATAATAACAATGAATATTATTCTGTTATAAGTCAATGACAATATTTAAATCATTATACAGGAGGTTCGGACACTTACGAAGAAAATCAGACCTAAGGTAAGGGAAATATCACAATCTCATTTTTATCCGAGATTGATTATACGTTGGTATTTACTGGGGTGTATTATATCATCCACATCCATGTTTACTCAATATATAATATTATTTCCATCCACCTTCAATTGTTTAAATCCAATTTTACCCTTTGGTGAGTTTATAGTAAAAGATATGAAAGGAATCTTTGGTCGTTTTTCGTACGAGATATTTTTTGACTTTTCCGACAAAAGTACGAGAAGAATGTTTTTTTTAACTTTTACGGCATGAATGGATTTCTAAAACATTATTTCCAAGAATCTTACTTTACAAGTTTTCAAGTCTATTTTTAATCAATTTTTTTAGATTAAAATTTTATGACATGTTAAGAAAAGAAAAATGTTTTTGAAGTAGAAAGGATATTTTCCTCAAGAATGGAGTTCAAGTGTTTTATCAAAATTATTTTCCATCTAAGATAATAAAGGGTTATGTTTCTATCCCTATTATTACATGGATTTGATTATGTTGTGATGGAATTATTTTTATGAATTTATTTATCTTTTATGAATTGTTTGATGATGTCACAATGTATAAGATTCCCACTTTTATTACATGGGTTATGAAATGATGTATGATTTATGATTTTGTGGCACACATAAGAATGATATCATTATGATATGGGTGGGACCTATTCTCCCTCCATTTCATTGAGTAAAGATTTTATATCTATTGAGATAGGCATGGCTGGAATGGTAGGTTATACCGATTCAGTGAAACATGACTGAAACGAGGGTGACTCGGTTCAGAAAGGGACTTTGTCCACTAAGATAGTCTTGGCAATGAGTCTTGACTAATAATAAATGATTCTCTATGATTATGTGTGTATGCCACAATGATTCATGTTTTATGTTATGATTATTGGGATTTCATTTCACTACTATGACTTATCCCATGTTATGAAATTATGCTCTCTTTTGCAGGTTAAGATTTCCAAAATGTTATGTTCTTATGAATATGATGTGATTGATATTTATTTTGTTTAACCTTACTGAGCATTTGAGCTCACCCTTTTATGTTTTCTTTTACCCCGGATATAAAGAATGGTTTTAGGTTAAAAAAAGGAAGATCTTTATGGAATATGTTGAAGATCTTTCACCACGATTAGAAGGTTATATTCCGAGTTTCCAAAGACACTAAACTATTACGATCCTTGTGTGTGTGTTTTTGTTATGTACTATGTATTCTGCAAATGTAATGTAATTTCCATGTACATCAAGCTTCGGGTCACTACAGTTGGTATCAGAGGAAAGGTTTAGTCAACCTTTGGAAACTAGGTTGCGTAAACATTAGTGAGATCCCTAGAGATATTTCTATGGTATGTATAGGGATGTCCCTAAGGATAATTATACGTATAGGATACAGTCCTAGAACTATGGTAACGATCATAGATTTTAACCTAAGATGTTAGATATTGAGGATACTCCCCCTTTACTATGTTGTTTTCTCTAGCATGATTTTCGCCTCTCACAAGATTCTTTTTGTGTTTTAGTTAATGGAGTGAACCAGAAGGAATTCAGTTAACATTGAATCCAATGGACAAATTGGTGACTATGAGCAACAAAATTGTGTAATTCCTAGAGAGAAAGATATTGTGATTATGCCGAATCAGTCATCTCGATATATGATTAACACGGTGAAATTTAGTGGTATCCCTAATTCATCAAAGAAGAGGAAGATAAACTATTATGCATGTTCGCATGTTGAGGAGCATAAAGAAAGTAAGATTGAGATTTATAAAGGATGGAAGAAGAACCTTGAGGAATATCTCATATGGAGGGACCGATGTTATCTGTGTGGAGAAATGGGTCATAGAGTGACAGACTGTTATGGAGTTCAATGTCTTATTTGTGGAGAATATGGGCATTACCCAACTCAATGCCCTGACCTAAAAAGTTACTTCTAAATCAAGGAAGGACTTATTCCAGGAAAATCATTGAAGTGGATGGACTGAAGTGTTTATTTATTGGTATACAAGAATAATGTTGTTGAGGTACTTTTATGGTGTATTGAAATATTTATGTAATGGTCTATTGTGGTTTTCAATAATTTTAAGGTACCGGTAACCATGAAAAGTGATTCAAATACTTTGGAAAGTAGATGATATGCGCATAATGAAGGGATAAGGAGAAAATGAAATGTTTAACAGTATTCATGAGCTCATGATTGATATAAGGACTAAGTGATATCATGGTTTGAGTATATAGAATTTTGAGGATTTTGGTATGTGGACGGTGTTAACTTTTAACTGCATTCATGTTTTCACTAAGGATTAATGGGTATTCAAGAGAATACATGATTAAGGACTTTGAATGTTTGGAATGTGACCAAAAAAACATATCTTATGATATATGGGGATCAACGATGGTATTAAATCTCTGGTAATCGTTTTCACTATGTTATGAGAGTGGACTGTAGTATTTTAGATAAGCCTAAAGATTAGAATGAATTATGTTGGACATAAGTTAGGATAAAACGTTTTTCAATATTATTGATGGGATGTTATAGTAATATAGCTTTAGAAAACGGACAACCTGCAGGACGGGCGACAACCCATCGCGTCGGACAAGGATATGGGAATCGAACCCACAACCGAAGTACGACTGGCCTTTATCGCCTACCACTGGCCTACAAGAAGTCCCTATTTAGTAGAAACTAGTTTTATTATATTAAGCAGTATGATATATGAAGTATAAGTTCATTTTAGGAACCACATACGATTAATCTCACTATAAAATGACTTATATTTAATAACTTTTGCTAACCTTTTGTTTGAGACAGATGGAAAGAACCACCATTCTATCACGTGATCTGCTAACACTTCACGAATAACAAATTCAACTTCATTTATTTCAGAGATGAAGTGGTAATTGTTCAAGGCACGAACAACAGTGAGATTATACCAAAATAAAGTAAGTGTTTATTCTAATTCAAATTCTTCAACTTTAGGGAAACGATCTTGAAAACCAAAAATGTTATCCTAGTGCTCTTATATCTGATTAATCAGATGGTACCATAGATCGTCACAAATTTATGGATTTGTGATTGTTGGTTTTTCCATAGCCATGTTCTCTACCACTCTCCATCAGAACACGATGGTTAGATTTCTCTTCCATATCCATATTTTCACCTTTGTAGAAACCCAATGATTAGTTTATTTGGGTAACCGTTACATTTCACACTTTTGTTTTTAAAGATTGGTTTTGTTATTCCTTTTTACGATGTGGGTTTCTTTTAAAGAAACTTTCGAGTAGTAAACCATTTATAACCACGACGAATTTCAAGGGCGAAATTCATTTTAAGGGGGGTAGAATGTAACACCCTGAGATTTTATGAAAAATATTCTTTTTAATTTCATTAATGTCATTTTTTTACGCTACACCAAAAGGAGCTTGCACAACACGCATCCTTGACTTGCCTTTCATTACACACAATCGTGACCTTCCTTGATAGCGTGTGTAGTATGCAATACCATGTTTTTCTAAACAACGATATGCTATTAAAATATTATTAGAACTAGCCGTTATGAATAGTAATAACCAATTTTTGAAATTTTGTAAATTTTATTTTTCAAAATGGACTTCATTTTTGGATTCGGAATATCGAAATTAACTTAGGGTGAAATTTTGGTGATTTTCGGATAACTTTCTTATTTTGATGAATAGTGGAAATTACTAAATTTTAATAAAAAACAACTTTTTCAATCGAAATAATTAATAGTGATAAATTATTAATTTTAGTGGTTTTAAAGTATATTTAGAATATATTTTTAAAATTTAATACAATGATGGTCATTAGATGTAATTTCACATTTAAACCACTTATAAACAAGTTTCAATCTTTTGATAGTTATTATCTCTTAAAAACACGCTATTTGTTTTGACGATGGGAATTAATTTTTAAATTAGTTAATGAAACTGATATGTTTTGAATTTGGTAAAATAGACATCATTTTTGAGTTCATAATATCAAATATATCTTAGGCCTAATTTTTGGTATTTTTCTGAAAACTTTCAATTTTTGAGGAATAGTGAAACCACTAAGTTGTAGTTAAAAAAAACTGAATTGTTCATAAAAGATAATTTTACCGCTTCTGTGAGTGGAATTTAAAAAACCCGAGAGACACGGTTGATGTCAGTAAGTAAAATGTGGTTCAAGGAGATGAAAATAATTTTTTGGTTAATAGTAACTTTTTACTTTTTTTTACCACGGTTAAAATTAAATAGGGTATTTAAGGGTAGAAATAATATTATTATTACCCTAACACATGTCCTAATTCTATTGGAAAAGTGTAATTTGACCAAAAAAACTTTCGAATAAAATATGACCATTTAGACCCACATGGATTAGATTACGACATTTATTATTAATTAATTTAAAGAAGGGTTAAAAGAGTTAAAATCAAAGTTTATTTACTAAAACATTTTTAATATGGGGTTATACATAAGATAAATTCGACTATAAATATTAATTAGAAATCTAAAATGATTTCCAACATAATGGTAATTTATTTGTAATTTTTAGACATTAAATAAGTTAATTTATTTATGACACAACGATGATGCAGTAATTATCTTATTAATGAAATATTGACATAATTGATGTTATAAATACCCAAATAATTATAATTTGAGACTATTTATGAATTACAATAATTTTATAGGTTAATATGACATGATAATATTTATTTAATTAATTTTTTTCGAAATTATAATTCTGTTATGATTTTCACAAAAATCAATTACTAAATAGTGTCAAAATTGACATAAAATAGTTTTTAAAACAAATATTATATTATTAATTGTTATTTTATTCCTAAAAATCTAAGGATAGGCCAAATGACTTATATATGGTTATATATATATTAATAATAAACAACTTGGGGTTCTTTTGGCCACTTATAGTATGTTTATTAACCATATAGTGTAAGAACACATGAAGACACGGTAAATGTAAAATTATTTAACTTAATGTTAAATCTAAATGATAAGGTTAAAATAGAAACCTAAACTTGTCTAAATTATATTTTATGAGATTATTTAGACCCATACCCACCTTATCCTAGAAATAAATCAATTTGGAGCTATTTAAAACCGAACTTGACTTTATAATAAAATATTATTTTTCGTTATTCCAAAGGTGCCCCTCTCCTCCCTTATAAAAGGACACCTCCTCCCCCTCTTCCTCACACCACTTTGAGCCTTCATTCTCGGCCACCCCCTACCAAATTCTCTTCTCCACTTCCCTAGAAATATCCTAGAGGTTCTGGTATTCCTAAAAGACAAATTTTAGTGCCCTAAAAAGAGATCTCAAAGAGGCGCTTCAAAGAAGAGATAATTTCCGTTACCGATTCTTTCAACTTTATTTCTTCTTCCACTTATTATTATTAGGTTGTTTCATTATGATGTAATAAAATCAGTATCAATAATATACTTATATGTTATTATAAGTATTAAACAACCCTATTTCATCATCTATCCATCCTACGGAAAACGAAATCACCGCGCGTGCGTACGTACGGAATACTGTCTCCACGACATGGTGTAATCTGTTTTTCCACCAACACCTAACATGGATGGGTATTATGGTGTAAAGAATAACTATACATAGTTATTATAACATCATAATGATTCTGATATATTGTATCATCCACTCCAATTCAATTCAATAATTATGGAAATTATATCATCACTCGTGCGTACGTAAGGACTACTGTCTCCACGACGCGATGAGATTCATTCTCCATGTTAACCATTTAAGAAAGATTATAAAGTATATATAAGAAATAATAATGAAATACATGACATTATAAAGATACTGGAATTATGTGTATATATTTTTATGTCATCTACTTAATTCCACTCAATTCAATAAGGAAACGAAAACAGTATTCATGCATACGTGCGGCCTACTTTCTCCATGAACGGTGTATGCCATTCCATTTATCGATCCATTATATATATGTATATTATGAATATATATTATATATAAATCATGTTTTATATTCTATAATTAAGTAATAATGATCTAAGTAATCATATGAATAATTACAAGTTAAAACACGAATGACAAATGAGACAATTTTACCCAAAACGCTACTTTAACATGAATTTACAAAAGAACGGGTAATATAAAGTCATAAGTGAACCATATATGATATAAGAACAATGAATATGATTCAGTAATAAGTCAATGACATTATATAAATCATTATACAGGAGGTTCAGACACTTACGAAGCAAATCAGACCTAAGGTATGAGAAATATCACAATCTCATTTTTATCCGAGATTGTTTATACGTTGGTATTTACTGGGGTGTATTTTATCATCCACATCCATGTTTCCTCAATATGTAATATTATTTCCATCCACCTAAAATTTTTTAAATCCAATTTTTCCCTTTGGTGAGTTTTTAGTAAAAGATATGAAAGGAATCTTTTGTCGTTTTTCGTACGAGATATTTTTTGACTTTTCGGACAAATGTACGAGAAGAATGTTTTTATAACTTTTACGGCATGAATGGATTTCTAAAACATTATTTCCAAGAAGCTTACTTTACCAGTTTTCAAGTTTATTTTTAATCAAATTTTTTTAGTTTAAAATTGTATGACATGTTAAGAAAGGAAAAATGTTTTTGAAGTAGAAAGGATATTTTCCTCAAGAATGGAGTTCAAGTGTTTTATCAAAATTATTTTCCATCTATGATAATAAAGGGTTCTGTTTCTATCCCTATTTCTACATGGATTTGATTATGTTGTGATTGAATTATTTTTATGAATTCCTTTATCTTTTATGAATTGTTTGATGATGTCACAATGTTTAAGATTCCCACTTTTATTACATGGGTTATGAAATGATGTATGATTTATGATTTTGTGGCACACATAAGAATGGTATCATTATGAGATGGGTGGGACCTATATCTCCTTCCAATGCATTGGGTAAAGATAATATATCTCATTAGATAGACATGGCTGGAATGGTAGGTTATACCGGTTCAGTGAAACAGGACTGAAACGAGGGTGACTCGGTTCAGAAAGGGACTTTGTCCACTAAGATATTCTTGGCAATGAGTCTTGACTAATAAGAAATGATTCTCTAGGATTTTGTGTGTATGCCAAAATGTTTAATGTTTTATGTTATGATTATTGGGATTTCATTTCACTACTATGATTTATCCCATGTTATGAAATTATGCTCTCTTTTGCAGGTTAAGATTTCCAAATGTTATGTTCTTATGAATATGATGTGATTGATATTTATTTTGTTTACCCTTACTGAGCATTTGAGCTCACCCTTTTATTTTTTATTTTCCCCAGGATATAAAGAAATGTTTTAGGTTAAAAAAAGGAATATCTTTATGGGAGATGTTGAAGATCTTTCACCACGATTAGAAGATTATATTCCGAGATTCCAAAGACACTAAACTATTATGATCCTTGTGTGTGTGTTTTTGTTATGTGCTAAGTATTCCGCAAATGTAATGTAATGTCCATGTACATGAAGCTTCGGGTATCTACAGGAAGAGAGTGGCTAGTGTGCTCATAGGGATCCAATATAGTTTTATAAGAACACTGAAAAAATATTAGTTATGTTGTGTGAAGAATGATTGTGTATGGTTGACATTGAATCTAATTGTTAATTCATCATGATATGAAACATTTTTTTCATGGTTTAATTGTATGAAAAGGTCCTATAGGGAGATCTTGTAGATGCAGAAGAATAGAGTGATACGTGAGCTCATGTGGGACTGTCAACACTACATAGGTGGGAATTCGACCCCTAGTTAGTCATTATGGGCGGGCTATGGAAGAGAGTGGCTAGTGTGCTCATAGGGAGTGCACACAGAGGTATTGGAACATTGAAAAATTTCAATTATGTGTTATGAAGAATGATTGTGTGTGGTTTTTAATGAATATTTTTGTGAATTTGGATTTAATAGTTATTTTTTATGAAGGATGGTTAAATGATTCGGTCATATGACCCCGAGAAGAAACATGTTAGTACGATGGCCGCGTGGTGAAAAGGAAAAAGGCATCAATGGTAGAGCGTGGAATGAGAATTTTCCGGAGTAGATATATGTTTTATATTACTAAGACCTCATATATAAGGATGTACCTTGTGTTATAATGGAGCCGCAGAATAAAAATTAATTTCCATGTGGGAGAAGATTTTAGTGGTTCACTGTAGCTAGGAAAAATCATAAACAGTCTGATCAATGGGATTATAATATAGGTCGTGTGATCATCTGAACCATCTGAAATATTTCTCCCAACTATCTTCTTGTTTGATCAATTTTTAAAGAGTCATCCGATATTATCTGCACGTCATCTTCTTCCCTGATCTAAATCCAAATCACCTGCTCCCGGAGATCTCCATGCCATAATGATAGTTTTCTTCATCAATGATTCAAATCATTATTTTATCATTCTATACATTACATTATGATCTAAATATCAAGAAACACAATTTTCATGATAAAACGAACACCAAATCGAAGCAATGCAACATATAACATTGTCACAAAAGAGAGTTTCTGCATACAAGTTTGGCCGGTGGTGATTTGGCAATAAATATTTGAGAACAAGATCATCTAGGGTATGTATTTTATTGGACATATGAGAGTATATTGAGATAGAAATAGTGTGGTGGAAATGGTTATGCTATTTTAATGCAGATTACATCACAGAGTAGAAGTAACCAATGCTTACGTTACATGTTAGGTGGAAGAAATGATTACATTATACGGAAGGAGGAAACAAATATTACATTACCTAGTAGGAGGAAACAAATATTACATTACATGGTCAGAGGAAACAATGATTAAATTACGGGGAATGAGGAAATAATGATTACATTACATGGTAGGAAGAAACCAAGATTACATTACGGGGTAGGAGGAAACAATGATTGGATTATAGGATTGGAGGAAACAAAGATTACATCACGGGGTAGGAGGAAACAAATATTACATTACACTATAGGAGGAAACAAAGATTACATTACCTAGTAGGAGGAAACAAAGGTTAAATTATGTGGTAGGAGGAAAGAAAGATTACATTACACGATTAGAGGAAACAAAGATTACATTAATGGGTAGGAGGAAAGAAATATTACATTACATGATAAAAAAAATACAAACATGAATATTTATAATTTCAAAATAATAGATTAAAAACATCAATACAAACATGAATATTCATATTTGACTCACCATGAATCTTAGCCGTTTTATACGCCATCACAACCTCGGTCACTCAGTCACTCCACTCCTCTAATGACACTCAAATTTATATATTAATTTTTCCTGGTTCTCTCCACCAAGTTGAGGAATATATTTGAATAAAATATAATAGTTTGATGTGATTCCTTAGATTCTGCAGAATTCACCATTTTTAACTTTGCTTATGTATCATTCCCCATTTTCAAAAATTCCATCTGCAACCTATTAACTCACATCTGGTTTCATGAAACCACTTTCCAAAATGATAATTGATAGTGTTTTCACTAATAATAGCCATTAATGTATAAATCATATGGGGTGATTCATACACACACGCGCACTAAGACTTTCACGTATTCAATGTGCGCCAAAACTTATGATCAACTTGACACATCAATGAGGGAAATGTTGATTAGCTAGGTGAATTCAGTTTATACAACTAGATTTAGGAAACATAACACCAAAGAGACATAAATTATGACCACTGGAATTGGACTTGTTGAAAATGAGAGCTCTGCATTGTTGGTTTCTTGAAATGAAGTACAACACATCCTATTATTTGTCGTCTACTTTTTATCCTAATGTTTCAGTTCTGGAAAAAGTAGATTATAGACGATTTACTCTTTTTCAAACCATTCTTGAGAAGTCTAGAAAATTTTCATGTTTTCTAAAACATTCTCACCTCCCTTCAACCATATCATAAGAACCTACAACACTAATAGATCAAAGTTAACTTTTGAGTACCCCTCATCAAACTGATCTAGAATGTTTTCATGTTTCTCTGTGTCATTTTTATCATATCTAAACTAAGAAACATGCAATATTCCTTCAGTACCTTATCAACTCGCAACTTCCTCCACCTTCGATCTCTTCTGTTGCGCGTTTTGGGATTCACATGGATATTAATCGTGTATTTTCACATCTTCCATTGGTGCATCCTTTTCAAGGTCTCCTATATTAGCTTCCCCACTATAACTCTTCGCCTCTGTCTTCTTTAGCTCGAGGATTGTATAAGACTCCAATATTTCCATCTATCAATTTTAGTCGACCAATGATAGAAACCCACAAAGGTGTAGGTCGGGCTGTTTGCCCAGTGAATGGAAGAAAACATGTGGTATGGGGGGAATGAGAAGATTAGGATATCCATGTCGTCTTTCCAATGGAGGAAAATCCCCCTCTAAATTGTCATAATGGGAAACCAACATGAAGCGTTCAAATCCTACTTTTATTATGATACCATCAATGTCCTTACATTTTAATATTGGTTTATACATGAGAACCATAGCAGAGAAATTTTTATCACAACAAAGTTGAAGCCTCCTAAATAATCATGGTTTTCCAAGTCCAAGATGGTTCCAGCATACACCTATGTGATTTCAAGTAGGGTTCTAGCTTCCATTACTCTCCATATATTGGGGAATTCCTCAAAAACTAATGAATCCTCCTTGTATATTTCAGACTCACTATTTCCCAACATATTTAAATCGCTTCCATTGTCCCACATTGCTTTCCTCTTCCAGATCCAATGTTGTTTCTGTCAATTCACCGAGTGGAAAATAAGATCCTCATTTTAATGAAAGTGTTTAGTTGTATCCCCTGGGGGAAGGGGGGTTTTCAATGGGTTTGAGTAGATTTGCTCCGGATTATTGTGGGCCTAATATTTATCGACATTTTTAGATACCTTATGAATAAGAAAGGTCGACATTTCCCCTAACAGGTAGGTATCCCTTATGTGATTGGAGCCTAGAAGTGATAAAACACTGTACTTGAATATATTTACTATAGACTGATGATATCATTTGATGGAAAAAAATAATAAATGCTATTAGGGGTGGATACTCATAGTAATTTGAGGCAGCTTCTAATGGTGTATTCCTTTGGTAATATCCAATGTAGTATGTTATGAGAAAGAGACTTGACGTTAGGAAAACCCCATTAATATGTGTATTTGTATATCCCTATCTACGAACATGTGTATTTATAATTAGAAATTAAGATAATTATTAATGAATATTATAAGTCATTTAATTTTATGTATCAATGAAAACTGTGATGACATTTGTTCATTATTAGGTAGCATATGTTGGGTGTGTTAGGAGTAGTAATACATTAAAGAATAATGCAATAAAGGATGTATCTTTTCTGTTCTTTAGAAGAAGTCAATATCTCATGCCCTTTGATGGAATTAATATATCCTAAATGAATCTATGGACATAGTGTTCAATAAAAATTTAATTTCTTCTTAGTAAATATAATATTTGTTTATTTATTCGAGAATAATTAAGTGATATTTATTTAATAAATAAATATTCATTACTCAGGGAACATTAAATATTATGGAGGAATGACAAGCCATGTTTTTAGGTCCAGTGAGAAATAATAAT
The DNA here is from genome assembly GCA_963277665.1 of Viscum album. NCBI lineage: Eukaryota > Viridiplantae > Streptophyta > Magnoliopsida > Santalales > Viscaceae > Viscum > Viscum album. The sequence continues at coordinate 1,583,503,218 of OY728151.1, read as the reverse complement.
ATTGAAAATTATTTTATTAAATAATTTTTAATTTAATTATCAATGTTATTTGCATGTCTGTAAATAATAATATTATTATTTTTTGACATGGGCGTCTTCAAGGGGTTAGATAAATAATAAGAGGCACCTGTGAAATTATTTATTTCTAATCCTAGGAATATATAATCTCTATTATATTATTTTCTTAGGAAAAAATTTGTTTGTTTTTGATGTGCATAATGAATTTTATGAATCCTCTAAAGGCCTAGATAGCTCTCTTCTCCAATAATTATCTTATGAACAGAGATCAATCTTCCCCAGAGAATCCCCTCAAATCAAGAGATATGAAGGAGAATGACTTGGAAGCACATTTCATGGCGATCAAAGGCGGACGATGCATGCAATAGGATTTTTCATTCTAGTACCCATAGATTCCTTTGAAGTTGTCTTATAATTCACGAAACATGGGTGAATCAATGCTAGATGGAATCTATACAAGATTCCAATAATGAAATTATGGTGCAACATAGATATATTTCTATACCCATCAATGAAGAAAGAATTTCATCAATGGTAATTCTATAAATAATTAAATTAATTATAAAAAATATTTTATGATACTCCCATCTGGTTTTGGTGTTATTTCTAATATTAGTCTTCGTTGATTCAATTCTATTGAACACAATGTTAATCATCATGTAAATCTTGAATTGATCATCGCTCATTATAAAAAAGAAATTTTGGGAATTCACCACTATATAATTCCACTGTGCCAGGAACCTACTTGTCGTATCTGAGTGGCCACATAATTATTTATAACTATTTATTGATTTATGCATTTATATTTCATTTTCAATTCACGTTTAGTGGTTTTTTAATATGAATTATAAAATCTATTTCTTCCTCCTTCGTTTCTCATTGATATAATCAGTACAAATAATTTTTTTTAAAAAATAAAATTGAAGAACTTATCCAGAGGATCCAAGGATTCTGGATGGATAACACAACAGTACATGTTGTGTAGTTGTGTAAAATGCCTCAGGAATTAATTTGGAATTAATTCACATTATTTTCATTGACGAAACACGATGAATTTAAAACTTACACTACGTGTTTATTGGGAAATCCTAGTGCATGTCCAGATAGAGTACATGATGTATAGCTGATTTGGGTAGTTTGTAGTCCACTTAAGTCAAAAACGGTTCGTGTATTTCATACATGGCTTACATGACTGCTGACCATTTACATCAGAGATCACATTCCATGTATCCCATGAGACATGTTGGGTAATCCATTTTCCAATGAATGATTTACAGACCATGTCCATAGTTATGTTACCCTGATAGACAGTGAGAGATGTACATGCAATGTTTCATACATTCACATGCCAAGTACTTATAAAAAAAATTTCATATTTAAAATTTATTTATTATTCTATTGAAACCTTATTGAAATTTTCTTATCTGTGGTCATTAAGATGAAAAGACATTACATTTGTTGTTTTTTATTGTATATATATATATATGTTAATGTTTAATTAATATCTATGTAATGTTCAAATATACCTATCTTGTATGATTCGTATTATATATGTTACTTAATGTTCATTGGATCAAAACACATGACCAGAAAATAATTTAAATCATGTAATCACTAAGTTGAAGTACACGTAATGAACTTACGTTATATGGAATGTATGCCACATGTAATAACAGTCAGCAGTGTAAGGGAATAAATCTTATTTGGTAGAATCAGATGGCTATTCACTATATTTCATCCAAGGTACATTTATGAACACAATTAATTTCAAATGGTTTATTTAATTTTTTTAAAATTATGATGGATGAAAATCTCCCGGAAATTAAAATGAGAATTAAGATAAATGAATTTATTAATTAAATAAGATAATTAATTGATTAAAGTGTGATTTATCTTAAATAAAAATGATTATGAATTGACTACTAGTTTTATTAAATGAGTAATTTGTTGCATTCATGTGGATGATCGGGATAAAAGACCAGACCATTCATTGTGATTGGTTTCATTTAATTTATAATTAACTAAAATTGTTGGTATGCATGCCTACTCTCCTCATATTATGTAAGGGACTATGTGATAATGGATTCATTTATATAAAACCATTTTACCCTCACGTAAATTTGAGTAAAATCAAATGTGAAGGATGGATCTCCCATGTTAGTGGAGGTATTTCAATCCTGGATCCAATGAAAAACCAATCCAAGAGAGAAACAAGGGTGGAAATGTCGAAAGTTTAAACATGAAACATAATTGGTTCAATATGTTATTCACCTAATTCAACGATTATTTTATCAACTAATAGATAAACTAATCATTAGTAAATATCATTATCATATCACATTATTATATTATTTCTCTCATGCTTAATGGTCAATTCATTATAGATTTTTTGTCACGATCACAAAATTAATGAATTAACAAGCATTCAAGATAGTACCAAAATGAACTAGATTATGTATAAATGTTATCTAAGACATGGTTAATTACTAATGTAAACCTACTTAATTTTATCAAGAATTTTCTAAAGATAAAATTTTTTTATTTACGCCTAAATGGGTAAAAATCATCAATAATATATATTAACTTGGTATATCATTTCACTACATCAATTAAAATAGAACCATAGTTCAAAGTGCTTGATCAACCAATGTTGGGGTGTTTTGAATTATTGGGGAATTTTAAAATTATTTTTTGGTAAGAGTTTTCTTAGTTTAAATCAAGGGTTGACTTCCAAATCATGACACGGTATAATTGGGAGGCAAGGGTTGAGAAAATTCAATTAAGGATTTCAGGATTGGGGTTTCCTCTCAAAAGATCAAGGAATAATGAGTTAATGCATTTGGAATTTGGAATGACTACCTAAAACCATTCAAGTATCATAACCAACCAATGTTGGGGTAATGAGAAGGGATATATAGATCTTTACCACTAGAATATCCAATATGGAGGATATTATAAATCCAATGGTGAAGGATATTTGGTATTGATTAAATTTTAAGAGACAAATAAATTAAATATTTATGTATTTTTCATAATGTTATCAGATAATGTAATAAAATTTGTTATATATTATTTTTTATAAACATAATTAAAATGAAATTAAACATATCATTGCTATCAATACTTGATATGGACATAATTTTCACTAACACATATTTCCAATAGTGGAAAAGTTGCATATGAGTAATCATTCACCTTGAAATGAAATTACATGTTCTGTAAGAACCTTTTCCAATAGTGCATGGAAATGAGGCTAGTGATGAGGAATTAAAAATTTCTGAGAATAATTTGAACGATTCAATATATGTTCATGATTTATTATATCATCCATGTGAAATAATATTTTAAAGAAACATGAAGACATGGATGCATATAGATGATGTATCACCTTCAGGATCTCTATCAAGAGAACAAGAGAAAAAAGTTTTATGAGATATCTAATGATTTTTTTCAACTATGTTTATAGTGTCTTCGCTAGTTGGGCCTCTTGAAGTTAATCATATTGTTGACACATGACCCCAATCATTTATCACATTGTTTCTACTTCCCACTTTTTTAATTTCTAAGCATAGTAGATGAAACAGAAAATGTTGAATCCCATAACATCATAGATCCTACGTTGATTCTTTAGTCTGAATCACAGATGTGCCACATGATCTTCCATAAATGTGGCATCCCGATTCCCCTTGATCTCGATGGACTATATCTAGAGAAAATCCCTCTTTGTTTTCAACCAGTTTCCTCCTCTTTTAAAGCCATCACAATTTCCTTTTTCCAATACAGATAATATATAAAATATTATATCTCAAATTTCCAAAATACCATGTTTTGACCATATTAATAATCGATCTTTTTTCTCATCTAAATAGATATAAATGATTTATCACTCCATCATCAATACATGAAGACTAATCTGTGTGATATGATAAAATTAATCTTAAATTAAAAAACTATCTTATATCAAATTTAGAAACACCCACAACTTGAATCCTATTTATTGACCCCTTTAGTACACCAATTTAGATACCACCCAATAAAATCATTTGAAAAAAAAAATTTCATCTTACCAACCATCATACTCTAAACAAAAATGACAACTCCCTTTAGTAACTCCGACAGAATCATGACATCCCCTACATAAATCCAAAAATTAATGTCTTCTTCATATATGAATATGAAATTTTCTATTGAACAATTCATAAACCTGAAATATCTAGCTCCACCATGATTATGATTGTGAAACAATCTGGCATACCCATAAAAAATTACTATCTCTGCTCAAAATCCGGTGTAGCCAGTACATCAGCTCAATCATCAATTTGAATAATTTCTTCACAAATCATGCATTCTAAAGAAAAGAATTAAGAGTAAGACCTTAAATAACTCTCTAAACCTACTTTGTTTTTCCAAACCCTAGCCAACCTCATGCACCATTGATCCTCTTGAAATAATCCAAAATTCCCACTAAAAATAGCTAACCCGAACCATCACATTTGACATCACATGTTGGGGGAGATTCCTGATCCCTGGACAAAAATCTGTTGAGAATAAATTTGTTAGAAACTCAATGAAATAAGGAAGAGATATAAAGAAGAATATGTAAATCATCACACATTTTTTTTAATGATCAAAACCCCCCATGCAGAGGATTAAAAAACCACTGGGAAATTCTTAAATATCAACTACAAATTAAAGAGTACAAAAAAATCCAAAAAAGCATGAACTTGATTTACAGATGATAGTATAGAAAAACATTTGTGAAAACAACACTCTAATATGCCTCCACAATCTATCAAAAAATTCACTCCCCAACACCATGCTTGAATGATGCATCTATGAATAAACATCACCCCTCTGTCGATGAAATGTCACTATATTAGAGAACAAATCCAAATATTCATCAGCCTTGCACAGTATTCTGACACTCTGAGGATTTCTCTCACTCTGTACCTCTCATGATCTATCCATCATGACCTACCACCGATCATAAACATGGATACACTGCCTGATCCCTACATTCTAGAAGACACTCAATACATGCGAATGGACTAGTTTGGGATATTACTAAAATGAGGGGGGGGAATTGGTGTTGGAGAACTTTTAATAAAATTCCAAATTTTATCCATTTACCACTTCAACTTGTTAGGATCTCAATTATTTTATTTTCTTTTACCTGTCAAATGAAATAATATTAAAATAGAAAAGAACCACAGAAAATATTTTCATAGGGTTCACTATTCAGTAAGTGTAGCTTTTCCTTGGAATGGTTTGGAAATAATCCGCACCTCAAAAGAAATATAAAGTAATCATTTTAAGTGTGGTTAAAAAATGTAGGAAAGAACATTTCACTTGGAATACACAATAGTCAATTGGAAGTGCATGTTTTACAATACATAACTGGATCTCTATACTACTTATGAAGACAACATCATTTTTTTTATAAAATATTGTAACACCAAGATAATCTTCCACCTATTGAGACATGATGAATCATACAGTTCGTATTTGTTCTCCCACAACCATCTTCTTCACATTGTTTCTTTATTAGCCGTATGCAAGTAACTCTTCCCACCTCATCCCAATATAAAACTGAACGTTTCCTAATTTTCATATTCTACCAGTCAAAATAATACAAATGTTTTATGATGTAATGAATAATGAATTCTTTATAACCCAAATTACAATATTCCGATATCAATTTGGTCACCAAATATTCTTCTCTTCTTTTATATTTCTTCTTTAGTGAAATACAAAACTCACTTAGTCCTCTTCTTCTTATGCTTGTTGTAATCACAAAATTCCATTATGGTTATTTAATCAATGAATGCCAGATCATCTTACTGTCATCCCAATTAAATTATTCTAAAATAATTAAAAATATAAAAAATTAATGTAGATTCATTTTTCATTTATTTTTCTTGGTATAGAATATGTATGTTGAACTAAATTTCAATATACCTTCAATGATGTTTCATATAATAATAATCTTGCATAAAATCATACTTTATCCTCCTGAATTATTAACTCAGTACATTAAAGGTTCATGTTCATGTACCATATCCATTTTTATATTTTCCATTTTATTTATTTTTTTAATAACAATTTTATGAATGGAATTTTTTATTCTTCAAATCATTTGAAAAACTTCAAGCAGTGCACTTACTACTCACTATTCATGTAAAAACACATGAAACTTATTTCTCCTTTATTTTTCTCTATCACATCACACAGAAATAATGTGTGGTTTTCATAAACCATTTTTATAATTAGGTTGTAAATTAATACACTTGGTGTCATATGAAATCATGAATAATATTAGTTCCTCTTCTTACTCTTTTAAGTATGCACTTAGGAGCACATATGGTTCTATTAGCACAAATAAACTATAAAAGTTTGTTCTTCTATGTCTATTTTTAATCAAATGGATACATATTATATTCATGTTGGGTTTTTATGTGGAATAGCTTTATGAAATTTCATGAGAGTAAAAAAATCATGCATTTTGCCTCGATCAGTAAGATCCATCGAACTGGTTCTACTTTGTGAAGCCTGACAAGGGTGATTACACACTAGTTGTGTGTTAGCGGTATTTCATCTTCATGAATGTAGAAATATTTGTGGAACTGACCTCCTTTGTATGGAATGATGAGAGTTTAAACACATTTTACATGATGGCATATTATTCGCCATACTATATAAATCATTAAATGTATGGAGAGCATCATAATTATCCTCATCCTCGGTTGTGATTCATATCGGTTTTGCACGCACCCTCTAATACCACGTATTTTTGATATATCAGGCCACACCATAGAAGCCTTTGGGTGTACCCATGGCTGGCACAAGGAACTCCATTCTACCTACGCATGCTGGTCTGGATGTCCACCTTTGGGCGTGGTCAACCCATTGTCCTGCATAAGCTCTAAGTTGAGCCTTTCTAGCCATCTTAGTTCATTCTTTTTAAATAAACCCCCAAAAATAATAAAGAAAAAACCAATATATAATGTAATTCAATATGAAATGATTGGCCACCTCCCCACATGGAACTCTAGTATATAAATCTTCAATCCCTTCATAACTTCTCTTCAAATATAAATCCAACTAACCCTTTCTTCCTCTCTAAATCATCAGGAATTAATTATATAGAATGGATATCCATAATTTAATATAGAATATACATTTTCATCAAGATATCACTCCCATGGTTCTCATGAAACATTAATATACAATATGACCCTAAATTACACGTCTTCTATACTTTTTGGAATATAAATTCCAAATAACATCAAATAATCCTTATTTTATGTAATCAATGTGTCACTTATTATACATTTTATTGAAATTCAGACCAGTTCATCATTCAATCGAGTAAAAAACATAGATAATTTCTCAAGCATGACTTCCAGTGCTATCAATCCAAAATAATTTTTCAATCCCTTCACAAATTATCTTCATATATAAATCTATCTCACCATTTATTCATCTTTAACAGTTCATACACTAATTATATAGTTGGGTTATCCTTCATGAAAATTTCAATCGCATTGTTCCCCAAGTTAACACAGTCATGGTTCTCATTCAACATTAAAATACTATATGACCTTAAATTTCTATTCATCTAAACATTTTTTGAATAAAAAATCCAAATAAAATTAAATCAACCTTCTTATTTTTTTGTAAAAAATGTTTCACTTATGACACATGAATTTTGAACGTAGTATCTATTCATCTATCATCTGAGTTATCAACATGAAGAAATTATTGAACATGAAATTCAATGATACAAATCTATTACAATTGTCTAGGAATCGTGATGAAAGAATCCATAATAATTCTCTATGAATGACCATGATGGAATCCAAAACAATTCACCATGAATCACCATAAAACTAATTGTCTTAAAAACATTCAAATGTTTCATTGAATTTCCGGAAATGAGGACCTTATCCATGTTCCATTTACTTTGGAACTTCTTCTTCATATTGGAATCAATGTAAAATTCCAATATCATTGGGAATAATTGTCTTCCAATTACAATCATTTGACAAAAAATACAGTCTCTAAAAAATTATGATCTTCAAACTCCACCATTGTATTGTTGGAAATACCTTCAAAGTTATTTCCAAAAGAATGAGATAATAATTTTACTTCTCTCTTCACCTTAAATTTTAAACTTTAATTTCACATTATCTATCCATTATTAACAATAAATAAAAACATCATGGGAAAATGGTATCAATCCATACTTAAGAAATGTGTGATCCATCATTTCACTCTAATTCTACTTGACTTGTGCTCGGTGTAGAAAACACGTGGATTTTACTTAGACAAAAAATCTATATGTTACCAACTGATCATGATACCTAAACAAATGGAAAATCATATACATTCCTTCTATGATTATTCACTTTAATTCTATGATGAAATTATTGAATGTGGGATAAAACTTTTTATGAACAATCAACTTGAAACTGCTGAACTTACATTAACAAATAGATAAAAAATATTGAAGATTAATAGATAGTATAAAATTCTATGGCGGAATTACACAATTTATAAGAAATTGATTAAATTAATTTCTACCCCTTTGTAATGTTTTTTGATAACCAAAGATGATAGATTAATATAAACATACATTTTCAAATGATATGATCATCACAAAATTTATAGATTAATAAGACTTGATACTAATTGAAATAATAATTCTAGAAGCTTATTTATTTTTCTCCCCCTCAAGGGAAAAATTTATCATTATCTTCATAATGGATGATCTCATAAATAATTTATTTAGTGAAATTATAGTATGGAGAATACCATAGAATGTTTCTTGAACTTGCAAAAATCCATTTTAGACATCTTTCACAACTTTAGAAAGGATGATATTCTATAACATTTGTTCTTGAAAATACTAAGAAAGAAGATCAAACCAAGAGTGAGTCTTCTTTATCCTAGTTATCCAATATAGTACATCCCATTCTTCAACATTATCGAGGATTATCCTCCATCATTATACTATTTAAATATCAATTGAGGAATCATTCAAGGATGGTAAATTCATCAGATTGCCTATCATGAATTGACACCACTTTCTACATCTAAGGTTCTCCCCCTAAGAACATGATTTACCTTCAAATAACTGACTTATAAGCACAAATAAAATACTCACAGATTAAGTGAATAAGGTGGATCATCCTTAATTCATTATTATGAATATAAATATTGAGATGATCTTCTCATCCAAATTGCATCATTTTCACCAGTATTCATTATTTCACATCTAAAAAACTATTTTGATTTATGTTGAGGAAACATGGATTTATTAACATCATATTATGATATTTGGGGAGAATAATTCTTCATAATAGCCTTCATGAATGATACATTATTTCATATATTGAGGACTGCTTCTTGTTATGTTATCATTGTTAAACAATCTTGTAGAATATTTTATTTCCATTTTTCTCTATCTATATATTATGCATATTACTTTTTCCACATTCTTTCAAAATCTTCAAGATAGATAACTAACACATCATTAGGAACTTTAGTTTCATGTTTGGATCTTCCACATGGGATCTTCTCATTTTCATCCCTCTTAGCACTTCTCTTGGATGCACTGACCTTAAAATTATTTTATTTAGAATCCTTTTTTTCTCATCATTCTTCTTTGGTACCTTGATGGTAGGATTTATGTGCAAAAAAATATTGTGATATATCCCCAAGGTTGCTACTTCATTCCCTGTATGATTTTGTGATCTTATTTTATTATCTTAATTGTATACATGTTAATTTGAGAATATACAAACATTGTGACCAGTACCACTATATATGTCACAAATGTTATCAAGAATTAAAAATATGTTTACAGTATACAAATTCCTTTGGACCTATAGATGTTTCTTATTATTATCTATAATTCACTCCCTTGAGATAGGATTACTTCATCTATTTAAATTATGGGGATTATTCCAACAATTTAAGGCACACATCCAAAATATGTTTCAGCACAAACATGGACCCACAAATCATGATTTTGAAATATATTCTGTATCTGATTTTTGGGTATTCTTCATGATTTTTATGCTCTCTGAGTGGAACCAAATTCCATACATTTTTACTATCCATATTAGTCACTATAATAGGATTATTATCATAATTATTCATCCATAAATGTTCATATTTTTCTTTAAAACCTATATTTTTCCTGATAACATGTTTTGAAACATTAGTACAAGATGGTATGAATGATACCTGATTCTTATTAGCTAATTATGATAGATTGTTGAATGAATTCATGATATTATTGTAACATGTTGGAGTTCTATCAACCGTAAAATAATAAAATTATCCTTCATTAATTTTATAAACTATCTCTTTCATTTGTGAAGTTTCAATATGTGTCTTCACAATATTGTCCAAAAGAGTCTAGAAGTTTGATGCTTTGGATGAATCTAGGTTCATTAATCATAATCATCTTATCTTCCCATAAATTCTACATTCATTCTTATTTATATTCATGTAGCCTAACTTTTTCCTAAATCAAAGAGTCATGTTCATTGATCATATTGGATATTTATTCCAATTGTTAACCCTTAACATCAATGCAATTTTTCAATATCTCTTCAACTGTATGGATCTTTTCTTCTAGAGTCTTTTTGACTCCCTAATTCTATTAAACCATTGTGATCCATTTTTAGGAACATAATTCATGTTACCTCATTGTTTCATCAAAGGATTCAACCTATCTATATATATTTATACTGTAACACCCGAGACTTTTATGTTATATAACTCATCAAAGGAATCTTTTTCTACACAACACTTGCTTGGCTTGCTTTACACGCAATCGCGACCTTCCTCGATAGCTTGCGTCGTACGCAATACCGAGTTTCACTAAACAACAATATACTATTAAAAGTAGCTGTTATGAATAGTAATAACCACTTTTTGAAATTTTATAAATTTTATTTTTCAAAATGGACTTCATTTTTGGACTCAGAATATCGAAATTAGCCTAGGGTGAAATTTTGGTATTTTTCTGAAAACTTTCAATTTTTGATGAATAGTGAAACCACTAAGTGGTAGGTTAAAAAACTGAATTTTGCATAAAACATAATTTTACCGCTTCTGTGAATGGAATTTCGAAAATCTGAGAGACACGGTTAATATCAAGGACTAAAATGTGGTTCAATGAGATGAAAATAATTTTTTGGTGAATAGTAACTTTTTACTTTTTTTACCGCGGTTAATAGTAAATAGGGTAACTAAGGGTAAATATGATATTAATATTACCCTAACACATGTCCTAATTCTATTGGACAAGTGTAATTCGACCAAAAACAAACTTAGGAATAAAATATGACCATTTAGGCCCACTTGGATTAGATTAGGACATTTATTATTAATTTATTTAAAGAAGGGTTAAAATAGTTAAAAATCAAAGTTTAATAAGTAAATCATTATTAATATGGGGTTATACATAAGATAAATTCAATTGTAAATATTCTTTAGAAAGATAAAAAGATTTCCTACATGGTGATATTTTATTTGTAATTTGTAGACATCAAATAATTTAATTTATTTATGACACAATGATGATGCAGTAATTATCTTATTAATGAAATATTGACATAATTGATGTTATAAACACCAAAATAAATGTAATTTGAGACTTTTTATGAATTCCACTAATTTTATAGGTTACTATGATATATTAGTGTTGATTTAATCAACTTGGTTAGACCATATAATTCTGTTATGACTTTCACAAAAATCATATATCAAATAGTGTCAAAATTGACACAAAATAGTTTTTAAATCAAATATTATATTACTAATTGTTATTTTATTCCTAAAAATCTACGGTTCGGCCAAATTACTTAGATAAGGATATATATATTATTAATAAACAATTTGGGGTTCGTTTGGCATGTTATAGTAAGTGTATTAACCATATAGTGAAAGAAAACAAAAAGACACGGTAAAAGTTAAATTAATTAACTTAGAGTTAAATCTAATTGATAAGGTTAAAATAATACCCTAAACTTGTCTAAATCCTATTGGTTGATAGTATTTCGACCCATCCCCACTTTATCTTCGAAATAAGACCCTTTGGAACCATTATAAACCGATTTTGACTTTAATATAAAATAATATTTTGAGATATTCCTAAGGTGCCCCTCTCCTCCCTTATAAAAGGGCACCTCCTCCCCCTCCTCCTCACACCAAATTGAGCACTCAAGCTCGGCCAAACCCTGCCAAAATCTCTTCTCCACTTCCCTAGAAACCTCCTAGAGGTTCTGGTCTTCCTAAAAGACCAATTTTAGTGCCCTAAGAGGAGGTCTCAAAGAGGCGCTTCAAAGAAGAGGTAATTACCGTTACCTATTCTTTCATCTTTATTTCTTCTTCCACTTCTTCTTCTTAGGTTGTTTCATTATGAAGTAATAACATCAGTATCACTCATATACTGATATGTTATTATAAGTATGAAACAACCCTATTTCACCATCTATCCATCCTATGGAAAAAGAAATCACCGCGCGTGCGTACGTACGGAATACCGTCTCCACGCCGTGGTGTAATCTATTTTCCACCACCACCTTACATGGATGGGTATAATGGTGAAAAGAATAACTATAAATAGTTATTACAATATCATATTGATTCTGATATATTGTATAATCCACTCCAATTCAGTTCAATATTTATGGAAATGATATCATCGCTCGTGCGTACGTACGGAATACCGTCTCCACGACGCGATGAGATTCATTCTCCATGTTAACCATTTAAGAATGATTATAAAGTATATATAAGAAATAATAATGAAATATATGAAATTATAAAGCTACTGGATTTATGTATATATATATATATGTATGTCATCTACTTACTTCCATTTCAAGACAATAAGGAAAGTAAAACAGCATTCATGCGTACGTACGGACTACCGTCTCCATGAACGGTGTTTTTCATTTTATTTATCTATCTATTATATATATATATATATACTGAATATATATGATATATAAATCATATTTTATATTCTGGAAATAAGTAAATCAAGATATAAGTAATAATGATGTCAAGAACAACAAGTCAAAACACCTACGATAAATGAAACGATTTTACCCAAAATGCTTCTTTAACATGGAATTTACAAAAGAACGGGTAATATAATGTCATAAGTGAACCATATATGATATCATAACAATGAATATGATTCTGGAATAAGTCAATAACATTATTTAAATCATTATACAGGAGGTTTGGACACTTACAAAGCAAGTCGGACATAAGGTAAGGGAAATATCACAATCTCATTTTTATTCGAGATTGTTTATACTTTGAAATTTACTGGGGTGTATTTTATCATCCACATCCATGTTTCCTCAACATGTAATATTATTTTCATCCACCTACAATTGTTTAAAACCTATTTTACCCTTTGGTGAGTTTTTAGTAAAAGATATGAAAGGAATATTTTATCGTTTTTCATACGAGGTACTTTTTGACTTTTCCGACAAAAGTACGAAAGAATGTTTTTTTTAACTTATACGGCATGAATGGATTTTTAAAACATTATTTCCAAGAAGATTCCTTTACATGTTTTCAAGTTTATTTTTAATCAACTTCTTTTATTTTAAAGTTGTATGACATGTTATGAAAGGAAAAATGTTTTTGAAGAAGAAAGGATATTTTCCTCAAGAATGGAGTTCAAGTGTTTTATCAAAATTATTTTCCATCTAAGATAATAAAGGGTTCTATTTTTATCCCTATTATTACATTGATTTGATCATGTTGTGATGGAATTATTTTTATGAATTCCTTTATCTTATATGAATTGATTTATGATGTCATGATGTTTCAAGAATCCCATTTTTGTTACATGTGTTGTGCGATGATGTATGTTTTATGATTATGTGGCACACATAAGAAAGGATTCATTATAAGATGGGTGGGACCTATATCTCCCTCCAATGCATTGGGTAAAGATTTTATATCTCATGAGATAGACATGGCTGGATTGGTAGGTTATACCGGTTCAGTGAAACAGGACTGAAACGAGTGTTACTCGATTCAGAAAGGGACTTTGTCCACTAAGATAGTCTTGGCAATGAGTCTTGACTAACAAGAAATGATTCTCTATGATTATGTGTGTATACCACAAAGTTTCATGTTTTATGTTATGATTATTGGGATTTCATTTCACTACTATGATTTATCCCATGTTATGAAATTTTTCTCTCTTTTGCAGGTTAAGATTTCCAAAAGTTATGTTCTTATGAATATGATGTGATTGATATTTATTTTGTTTACCCTTACTGAGCATTTGACCTCACCCTTTTATGTTTTTTTCCCCAGGATATAAAGAAAGGTTTTAGGTAAAAAAAATAGGAAGATCTTTATGTGAGATGTTGAAGATATTTCACCACGATTAGAAGATTATATTCCGAGTTTCCAAAGACACTAAACTATTACGATCCTTGTGTGTGTGTTTTTGTTATGTACTAAGTATTCCGCAAAAGTAATGTAATGTCCATGTACGTCAAGTTTCGGGTCTCTACAGTTGGTATCATAGGAAAGGTTTAGTCAACCTTTGGAAACTAGGATGAGAAAATGTTGGTGAGATCCCTAGAGATATTTCTAAGGTATGTCTAGGGATGCCCCTAAGGATAAGTATACGTATAGGATATAGTCCTAGAACTATGGTAACGATATTAGATTAAACCAAAGATGTTAGATATTTAAGTTACTCCCCCTTTATTATGATTTTTTCCTCTCACACTATTCTTTTTGGGTTTTAGAAAATGGCTGGAAACAAGGTGATTCACGATAATGGAGGATATGATGGACAATGGAATGATATTCTTCATGAGCAACCAAATGAAATGGGATTTGGAAGTCCAAACATCATTATTATGCCGAATCAGCAATCTCATAATATGATCAATAAAGTAAAATTTGGTAAGTTTCCTGACTCGGCTAATAAGAGAAAGATGGAGTTTCATGATGATCATAGAGGAAAGAAAGTTAAATTTCCCCTATGTAAATCATGTGGGAAGAGGCATCAAGGAGAATGTTTCAAAGGAACTGGAAGATGCTTTGGGTGTGGAAAAGAAGGACACAAAGCCAGTAAGTGCAAAGGAAAAGGTTCAGTTAATACCAGGGATGAGGATAATGGTATTGCTACGACATCAACAATGGTTAAATGTTTTAAATGTGGAATGTACGGGCATTATGAAAACCAATGCCCTAAGGGAAAGTCTCATGAAGAGAATCAGTATGGTCGTATGGGTAGTATTTATGTTGATGATGATGATGAGACTACAAATGATATGTGAGATGAATGAATTGTTGAAGCTCGGTCAATGGTTTAAGAATGTAGTGGAATGATTACATGTTGATCAAGTGTAATGTTCTATATGTAATCTCATAGTACTATGGGATAAAGAGACATCTAAGGATTGTTACATTGTTGTCTTTCCTTAAGTTTTGAAAGTATGTGATGAATGGTACCAGTATTTTTGGAAAGTAGATGATATGCGCATAATGAAGGGATAAGACGATAATGAGATGTTTGATTGTATGCATGAGCTCATGATTGATATAAGGACTAAGTGATATCATGGTTTGAGTATATAGAATTTTGAGGATTTTGGTATATGGAAGGTGTTACCTTTTAACTACAATCATGTTTTCACTAAGGTTCAATGGGTATTCAAGAAAATACTTGATTAAGGCCTTTGAATGTTTGGAATGTGACCAACAAGACATATCTTATGATATATGGGGATCGATGATGGTGTTAAATCTCTGATAATCATTTTCACTATGTTATGAGAGTGGACTGCAGTATTATGGATAAGCCTAAAGATTGGAATGGATTATGTTGGACATAAGTTAGTATTGTATAAGGATATAAGTTTTCTCGATATTATTGATAGGATGTTATAGTAATGTAGTTTTAGAAAAAGGACAACCTGCAGGACGGGCGACAGCCCATCGCGTCGGACAAGGCTATGGGAATCGAACCCACAACCGAAGTGCGACTGGCCTTTATCGCCTACCACTGGCCTACAGGAAGTCCCTGTTTAGTAGAAACTTGTTTTATTAAGTAGTATGATATATGAAGTATAAGTCCATTTTAGGAACCATATGTGATTAATCTCACTATAGATCGACTTATGTATATAATTTTTGCTAACCCTTTTGTTTGAGACAGATGGAATGACCCGTCATTCTATCACATGATCTGCTAACACTTCACGAATAACAAATTCAACTTCATATATTTATGAGATGAAGTGGAAATTGTTCAAGTCATGAACAACAGTTCGATTGTACAAAAATAATGAAAGTATTTATTCTAATTCAATTTTCAACTTTAGGGAAATGATCTTGAAAACCAAAAATGTTGTCCTAGTGATCTTATACCTGATGAATCGGATGGTACCTTAGATCGTCACAAATTTATGGATTTGTGATTGTTGGCTTTTCCATAGCCATGTTCTCTACCACTCTCCATCGGAACATGATGGTTAGATTTTTCTTCCATATCCATATTTTTACCTATGTGGAAACCCAGCGATTAGATTATTTGGGTAATCGTTACATTTCATACATTAGCTTTTAAAGCCAAGTTTTGGTATTCCTTTATACGATGTGGGTTTCTATTAAAGAAACTTTCGAATAGTAAACCATTTATAACCCCGACGAATTTCGAGGGCGAAATTCATTTTAAGGGGGGTAGAATGTAACACCCGAGACTTTTATGTTATATAACTCATCAAAGGAATCTTTTTCTACACAACACTTGCTTGGCTTGCTTTACACGGAATCACGACCTTCCTCGATAGCTTGCGTCGTACACAATACCGAGTTTCACTAAACAACAATATACTATTAAAACTAGCCGTTATGAATAGTAATAACCACTTTTTGAAATTTTATAAATTTTATTTTTCAAAATGGACTTCATTTTTGGACTCAGAATATCGAAATTAGCCTAGGGTGAAATTTTGGTATTTTTCTGAAAACTTTCAATTTTTGATGAATAGTGAAACCACTAAGTGGTAGGTTAAAAAACTGAATTTTTCATAAAACATAATTTTACCGCTTCTGTGAATGGAATTTCGAAAATCTGAGAGACACGGTTAATATCAAGGACTAAAATGTGGTTCAATGAGATGAAAATAATTTTTTGGTGAATAGTAACTTTTTACTTTTTTTACCGCGGTTAATAGTAAATAGGGTAACTAAGGGTAAATATGATATTAATATTACCCTAACACATGTCCTAATTCTATTGGACAAGTGTAATTCGACCAAAAACAAACTTAGGAATAACATATGACCATTTAGGCCCACTTGGATTAGATTAGGACATTTATTATTAATTTATTTAAAGAAGGGTTAAAATAGTTAAAAATCAAAGTTTAATAAGTAAATAATTTTTAATATGGGGTTATACATAAGATAAATTCAATTGTAAATATTCTTTAGAAATATAAAAAGATTTCCTACATGATGATATTTTATTTTTAATTTTTAGACATCAAATAATTTAATTTATTTATGACACAAAGATGATGCAGTAATTATCTTATTAATGAAATATTGACATAATTGATGTTATAAACACCAAAATAAATGTAATTTGAGACTTTTTATGAATTCCACTAATTTTCTAGGTTACTATGATATATTAGTGTTGATTTAATCAACCTGGTTCGAACATATAATTATGTTATGACTTTCACAAAAATCATATATCAAATAGTGTCAAAATTGACACAAAATAGTTTTTAAATCAAATATTATATTACTAATTGTTATTTTATTCCTAAAAATCTAAGGTTCGGCCAAATGACTTAGATAAAGATATATATATTAATAATAAACAATTTGGGGTTCGTTTGGCATGTTATAGTAAGTGTATTAACCATATAGTGAAAGAAAACAAAAAAAACACGGTAAAAGTTAAATTAATTAACTTAGAGTTAAATCTAATTGATAAAGTTAAAATAAAACCCTAAACTTGTCTAAATCCTATTGGTTGATAGGATTTAGACCCATCCCCACTTTAGCTTCGAAATAAGACCCTTTGAAACCATTATAAACCGATTTTGACTTTAATATAAAATAATATTTTGAGATATTCCTAAGGTGCCCCTCTCCTCCCTTATAAAAGGGAACCTCCTCCCCCTCCTCCTCACACCAAATTGAGCACTCAAGCTCGGCCAAACCCTGCCAAAATCTCTTCTCCACTTCCCTAGAAACATCCTAGAGGTTCTGGTCTTCCTCAAAGACCAATTTTAGTTCCCTAAGAGGAGGTCTCAAAGAGGCGCTTCAAAGAAGAGGTAATTACCGTTACCTATTCTTTCATCATTATTTCTTCTTCCACTTCTTCTTATTAGGTTGTTTCATTATGAAGTAATAACATCAGTATCACTCATATACGGATATGTTATTATAAGTATTAAACAACCCTATTTCACCATCTATCCATCCTACGGAAAAAGAAATCACCGCGCGTGCGTACGTACGGAATACCGTCTCTACGCCGTGGTGTAATCTATTTTCCACCACCACCTTACATGGATGGGTATAATGGTGAAAAGAATAACTATACATAGTTATTACAATATCATATTGATTCTGATATATTGTATAATCCACTCCAATTCAGTTCAATATTTATGGAAATGATATCATCGTTCGTGCGTACGTACGGAATACCGTCTCCACGACGCGATGAGATTCATTCTCCAATATTAACCATTTAAGAATGATTATAAAGTATATATAAGAAATAATAATGAAATATATGACATTATAAAGCTACTGGATTTATGTATATATATATATGTATGTCATCTACTTACTTCCATTTCAAGACAATAAGGAAAGTAAAACAGCATTCATGCTTACGTACGGACTACCGTTTCCATGAACGGTGTTTTTCATTTTATTTATCTATCTATTATATATATATATATTGAATATATATGATATATAAATCATATTTTATATTCTGGAAATAAGTAAATCATGATATAAGTAATAATGATGTCAAGAACAACAAGTCAAAACACCTACGATAAATGAAACGATTTTACCCAAAATGCTTCTTTAACATGGAATTTACAAAAGAACGGGTAATATAATGTAATAAGTGAACCATATATGATATCATAACAATGAATATGATTCTGGAATAAGTCAATAACATTATTTAAATCATTATACAGGAGGTTCGGACACTTACAAAGCAAATCGGACATAAGGTAAGGGAAATATCACAATCTCATTTTTATTCGAGATTGTTTATACTTTGAAATTTACTGGGGTGTATTTTATCATCCACATCCATGTTTCCTCAACATGTAATATTATTTTCATCCACCTACAATTTTTTAAAACCTATTTTACCCTTTTGTGAGTTTTTATTAAAAGATATGAAAGGAATCTTTTATCGTTTTTCATACGCGGTACTTTTTGACTTTTCCGACAAAAGTACGAAAGAATGTTTTTTTAACTTATACGACATGAATGGATTTTTAAAACATTATTTCCAAGAAGATTCCTTTACATGTTTTCAAGTTTATTTTTAATCAACTTCTTTTATTTTAAAGTTGTATGACATGTTATGAAAGGAAAAATGTTTTTGAAGAAGAAAGGATATTTTCCTCAAGAATGGAGTTCAAGTGTTTTATCAAAATTATTTTCCATCTAAGATAATAAAGGGTTCTATTTTTATCCCTATTATTACATTGATTTGATCATGTTGTGATGGAATTATTTTTATGAATTCCTTGTGCGATGATGTATGTTTTATGATTATGTGGCACACATAATAAAGGATTAATTATAAGATGGGTGGGACCTATATCTCCCTCCAATGCATTGAGTAAAGATTTTATATCTCATGAGATAGACATGGCTGGAATGGTAGGTTATACCGGTTCAGTGAAACAGGACTAAAACGAGGGTTACTCGATTCAGAAAGTGACTTTGTCCACTAAGATAGTCTTGGCAATGAGTCCTGACTAACAAGAAATGATTCTCTATGATTATGTGTGTATGACACAAAGTTTCATGTTTTATGTTATGATTATTGGGATTTCATTTCACTACTATGATTTATCCCATGTTATGAAATTATGCTCTCTTTTGCAGGTTAAGATTTCCAAAAGTTATGTTCTTATGAATATGATGTGATTGATATTTATTTTGTTTACCCTTACTGAGAATTTGAGCTCACCCTTTTATGTTTTTTTCCCGAGGATATAAAGAAAGGTTTTAGGTAAAAAAAAGAGGAAGATCTTTATGTGAGATGTTGAAGATATTTCACCACGATTAGAAGATTATATTCCGAGTTTCCAAAGACACTAAACTATTACGATCCTTGTGTGTGTGTTTTTTTATGTACTAAGTATTCCGCAAAAGTAATGTAATGTCCATGTACGTCAAGTTTCGGGTCTCTACATATACACTGAACAATTTTTTTCAAGATCTTATACAAAAGATCAGATTATTCATCAGGTCGGTTGATCACTTCTTGAATACATTTAAAGACTCCAAAAAACATGGGATGATCATTCTTCATAAATACCATGTATAATAACTCTTAATATATCAACTGATAATTCACGAAATGTTGTAGATTGATCATCATCACGACTTGTGATTGTATTTTCATCTTGAGTAAATTTTTGAAATGTACTAAAACAGACATTCTAATCAATATATGTAGAATGTTTATCCATATTATTTGTAAAAACAAGAATCAGATTCTAATTACCTTCCAAGAAAGATATTTCTTCACTTTTATAAAGGCACAGAGAAAAAATACATACTCTTATTTAGATAAGAGGGAATTATTATTCAACTTTCTATTATCATTATTTTTATTATTCATCATGTTCTTGGTAGTGATAAACATTTACAAAAAGGTATCCAAATCACCACCAAAATTGTACATTAGTGTTGATTCAGAAATTAAACTCAAATCATTAAAAGAGATTATATTTCATTGTTGAGAATCTAATAAAGATGAACCCTACCTCAATAATTATGAATGTACCAGTTTTAGATATGCCTAAAATTATGTTTGTGTGTGTGTCTATGGGTGGGGGGTTAATCATTGTGGGAGAATTTTTAATTCAATTCCACATTTTATCACTTTACCTCTTTTACTGGTTAGGATATTGATTGTTTTATTCTATTTTCTCTATCACATAAAATAATATTAATGCAGTATAGAAAACTACACAATATTAGGACAAGGTTCATTTTTTAGTAAGAGTATCTAGTCATTGGAGTGGTCTAGAAATAATCATGGCCACCCAGCCACCAGAAATTAATCCTTTAAATGTTGTTACAGAAATTATGAAATAGCATTTTACTTTAAATGCACTATAGTGAAGTGACATTTCATGTTTTAAAGAACATAGATGGATCGTTATAATGCCTTTGAATATAGTGTCCCTTTTGTTGATAATGGTTTGTAACACCAAGATTGTATTCCACCAATTGAGACCTGTTGGATTTCAAAATTCTTATTTGTTCATCTAAAACCTCCTTCTTAACTTTTTCACTAGATTAGTAGTATGAAGGTAACTCTTCTACCACTTCCACACACAAAACTAAATGCTGCAAAATATTCTTCTTCTATTAGTCAAAAAAATATAAATGAGTTGTGAACGGATGAATAAAAAATTATTTCAGACCCTAATTATAATTAGTTGATTTCAATTTGGTCTCTAAATATTATTCATTTATATTCTGTTTCTTCTTTAGGAAAAAATGCACTGAGATCAATTCTTCTTGTTATTATTGAAATCACAATTTTCTTATGTGATTATTAAGTCAATGTTGTTATACTAATCATTGAATAGTCAAAATTAAATTATTCTTATATGATAAAAAATATATAGAGTGAATGTATAAGCTATTATATTATAATATTATTAGTGTATAAGATGTTTTTCCCACTAAATTTCACCATAACTTCAATGATATTTCATCCATGAATAATATTTCACAAAATCCAATTTTTCTCTTCCTTAATTCATCACCCATTAAACACATTGTGAATGTAAATTTCCCATATCCATTTTTATCTTTTTAATTTTATGTATTTTGTTTGAGATAAACTTTTATTCATGATATTTGTTCCTCAAATCATATGCAGACCTTTAGACATTGTACTTACTCCTCACTATTTATGTAACAACACCCAAATCTTCTTCCTCCTCCTTTATTTATCTATCCCTTCACCCAACAACCATGTTTGGTTTTATAACCTATGTTTATCAATGATATATGAATAGATACAATTTTTGTCCTATAAAATCCCATGAAAAAAGAGTTACTATCATACTCAAGAAAGTATGCACTTATGTGAATGTCTGGCTCTCTTTTCACAGACAAACTGTGTAGGTTTCTTCTTATTTGTCTATTGCGTATCCACTGAATACACAACATCTTCACATAATGGATTATATGTGGGAAAACATAATGAAACACCATGATAGTAAACAACTAATGCATTGTGTCTTGAGTAGTAATATTCATGGAACTAGATCATCTTCACGAAGCTCGACAAGCATGTCTACACACTACTTGTGTGTTCATGGTATTTATACTTCATGGAAGGGGAATTCTTCATGAAACTGAAATCGTTCACAACGCCTGATGAGGGTGTAAACACCTTTTTCATGTCCAAATATTCTTATCATTCATGAAAACCTATTTTTTCATGTGAATACCCTTATTCATGTGGCATCAATGTTTCAAAAAACACATTGCCTCCCCACACAAAAGAGTTCTTTGTAGATGCTATTTTTTTTCATGAAAATGTAATTTCTTTAAATTATATGAGTAGTAGTAGAAAATCTTGGCCAAGGGTGATATCCTTTAATTACAAAGGTATCAATGCATTATAACGCATTCAAAACCCAATATTTATTCCATGTGAAGAATCTATTTAAATTCCAACGTTACATAGATTTTAATTCTTCAAACACGCATAATGTTACACCGAATTTCATAGTGTTCTTCCTTCATGATAAGACTGTTTATTTATGGTGTTCATATAAAATGCATGTATTCATAAACAAATGAAACTCATCTCCCCAAACACATGAAGTTCATTCATGGAACTCAACTGGTTGAATGTCCCTCATGCAACTACATTTCCAGTTCAGACAGGGCTTGCCTATTATATTTATTCATGTGACTCAGGAAAATGTATTTTCAGGATATTTTGATCAGGTACATCCCAATATTGGAACTTAATATAATCATTATGGAATCTTCTTTGATCATTGGTTGTTTGGTTGACATCTATGATTGGAAAATGGTGTTGTCGAGGGAATCTAGGAGAATGATGATGACATTAGGGGATAAATATGTGCCTCATTTTGAATGAAAAGGTGGTCGGAGATCAGACATCATGAATTTAAATGGGAAGGAGTTAGTTTTGAGGGACAACCATGATTGATCAAATTATTCATATCGGTGAACAACTCACACTAAACCTGATCCCACATAGAATCCTATCTTGATTTATCCACACTATATAAATCTTGAACTGTGGGGAGTGGATTAGAATTCCCCTCTCCCCTCCCTATACCTCTATGTACCAGTTATATGAGAATTCTCTACCCTCACTTCTGTGCGAGATATTATTCCACATCATGCATGCCTTCAGGGGGTACCCAGGGCCTACACACAACATTAGATGATGCATGCATGCTTACCTGGACGACCTTCTTTGGATGTTTCGACCTATTGTCCCATATAAGCTCTCAGTTTAGGCTGACATGTCATCTCAACCCATACGTTAAAAAAACACCAACAAAAACCAAGTTAAAAAAACTATCTATATAATGGATTTCAATATGAAATGAATTGATATCTACACACATAGAACTCTATTATACAAATATTCAATCCCGTCACAATTTCCATTCAAATATAAATCTATCAAACCATTTAATCATCTTTAAGACTTAATTACCTTATTATATGGCATGGTTCTCCTTCATGAAAACTACAATATCAATGTTTTTAAATTTAACACTTTCATGGTTTTCATGAAACATTAAAATACTGCATTACCATCAATTCCACTTCTTCTATACCTTTTGGAATACAAATTCCAAAGAACATTAAATCATCATTATTATTTTTTGAATATAATATGTCACTTAGGACACATATATTTTGAACATATAATCAGTTCATCAATCATAAAAATTAACATAAATAAATAATTTCTCTATTTTAAAAATCCAATTATATGAATCTGTAACAATTATTCAAGCCCTTCACAATTTATCTGCAAATATAAATACATATAACCATTTATTCAGCATTATCCCTTCATGAACGAATTATATGTTGTAGTTATCCTTCCTGAAAACTACAATCTCGATGTTCGTCAATTAACAATTTAATTGTTCTCATGAAACATTAAAGTAATACATTATTTTTAATTCCCGTACTTATACGTTTTGGAATATAAATTCCAAAGAAAATAAAATCATACTTCTTATTTTTTTCTTCTAAACAATGTATCTCTTATGAAACATGTAATTTGAAATTTCGATCATTTCATTAATAATAAATGTTAACAAAAAAGGGTAATTTCTCAAGCATGACATCCAATGATCTGAATCTATAATGATTCTTTAATCCCTTCACAATTTACCTTCATATATAAATTCATCTAACAATTTCTTAATCATTATCCATTAAGGAAATAATTATACTGTGTTATTATCATTTATGAAAAATAAAGTCTCAATGTTCTTCAAGATAACACTTCCATGGTTCTCATGAAACATTAAAATACCACATGAACTTCAATTACTATTATTCAATACTTTTAGGAATATAAATTCTATTGAACATCAAATCTAAATTCTTCTTTGTTGTATGAAATGTGTCTGTTATGACACATGTGTATTGAAATTAGGATTAGTTCGTTAATCATCAGAGATAACAACCTAGAGAATTTCTCAACCATGAGGTCCATTGCTATGAATCCAAAAAAAGTCTTCAATACCTTCACAATTTCAATTCAAATATTAATCTATATAAAAATTTCTTCATCATAAGCCCTTTAAATAAAATAATTATATGGTGTTGTTCTCCTTCATTGTAACAGCCATACTTTATATAATGTAACAATTCCATTATGAATTTTAAGTATTTAATTTGTGTGGGTAATGTTTGGGAGGGTTTATAAGGGTTTGGAATGTTTAATGAGCTTATATATAGGTGAAAATTTGGACCATAGTTGTTGAATGATATGAAACTCCTACAGGAAACCATACATAATGAGATAAGGTGCTCTGGTTAGGTGAACAATTTTGACAAACTACGCAACTACCCCGAAGTAACCATTCAATGTGGGACAATGAGTATTTTCCAAGTTGGTACATGATTTTTATAAATGTTTTGGCCAACTATTCATGGTACTCCCCAATGAAGAGACATTCAAATTGTCAGCACATGGTTTTCCGAACCGCACAACTAATCGTCCACAATTTAAAAACAAGATCCAAAAAAATTGAATATGGGTTAGGATTAAGATTAAACCCATATTTGTTTCTCCAAATCAACCCTAAATAAGTATTTTTTCCACCCATGGGCCAAGGATTCTTTCCCCAAAAATTTACATGTTATCTGAATGCGTTTCTTGGTGCGTTGATGCCTGATTCCCTCAGTAAGTGTCCTTTTGGGGAATTTTTTCATAGTTTTTCTTCAATATAAATTCCTTCATTTTTAAAATTCTTATATATATTCTTAGGTGGATTTATATAAGTTTTTTGATGTAAATAGAGGCAATATTTTACATTTTTTATGATATGGGAAGAGATCTAAGGTGGGTTTTTTGATATTCAACCTGTTTGTGTGGGTGTTTTCATGATGTTCTTGGTATTCTCCTAAACTCTCCAGTTTGGTGGCTCCACTATCAAATCCTCTAATTAGAATATAAATTATTAGATTCAAATTGATTAAATATTATATAATTCATTGTGAAATTGGTGTGAATATAATGGTTTAATCCCTTTGTATTAATCGTTTGTGGTTTTTTGGATGTTGGTTGTGCAGATGGATTTGTTTATTGATTTTAAAATATGATTTTTTTTAGATTTAGGAAAATGGTTTCATGGAAATATTTCAAAAAAATGAGTTTTTTTATTAAAATGTATGGAATTGGTTTTTTTGAAATGCTTTTGGCATACCTGGGTTGTGTGGGTTCATGATTTTGACATGACCCTAAATATAGGGAATATACCATTGGAGAGAAAAGGTACATGACCCTGGATAAGAAGGGTGAATCATTGGGGAATAAGGATACTAGCCACTTAGTGAAGACATATTGTATGGACAAGAAACCACTAAAGATTATTAAACTGTTAGAGAATAATGCATGGGTGGGTGTGTGGTGAATTATAGAATGTGTATTCCAAAAAAGAATATGAAATGGTTTAAATAATGATTTGTTTTCTTTCCTAAGAAAACTATTTTTTTGGAAAAATATTTTGGTGTGAAACAGGTTGGCTTCAATTAAAACTATTTAAATATTTGAAAAAAATTTAATAAATTGTTTTAAATAATTGTGCTAACATTTTATGTCCTTCTGGCATGAGTAGGGAATTCATTTGGGTAAATCTACTGAGTTTCATTACTCACCCATTCATTGAAACATTAGTGTTTTTGCCGATTTTGTTTATCATTAAACAAGTAAATGGAAAGAATCACACTCCATCAATGGATCTCTATGATACTTGGTGTTGGAGTAAGATCTTGATGTCATGTATTAGAATTATTTTATGTTTCTTTTGGATTTGTTTTCCACTATGTACATTGATGTTAGTATTCTTCTGTTGTGATACACTTTTTTAGTTTTTTTTGTAACAATGGTACAACTATAGTAATTCTACATTTTCATCACGAATCATATTGAGGATTTGTTTTTTTGGAACATGTGGTTGTGATTTTATTATTTGGAAAGGTAAAATCATCCCCCAAGTGTATTGGAACCCTTGGAATTTCATTCCAGCCTTTGGTTCCTTGGGTATGTATCTTAATTCCATATAGAAATTCCACCTTGACTCAAGCCAATGATGATTGGCGAGATGTTACTAGTTGTATGGTTCTTGTTCAGTCCAAATATTTTTTTGGAACTAGAGGTATCATCTTTTTCAGTCCATCACATACAATTGGTATAAGTTGTGTCAGTTTTAGATTTGAAAATCATTTAGGTTCTTTCCATGAGTCAGATGGGTAGAAATGAATAGGATTTTTAGGAATTTAAATGCATATCATGAAAAAACGTATTTAACCTTTTTATATTGAACTTCATGTTACTAGGGTGTTGGGTACATAAGTATTTTGGAAATACTTATATGAGGGTAATATCATTTTCATGGATCTATCCAATGAGAAGATCAGGACATGCATAGTATAATTAGCTTCCCACTAGGAGTGCATATTTCATTTTTAATAATGATTTATGATTTGGTGTAAATGTGATGATATTTTAAATATGTTGAAATCGTATTCAGATGAGAGATTTTTAAAAGAGAATGGTTGTGTTAATTTGAAAATGACCTAATTTTCAAAATCATGATGAAATTTTTAAAACATGGTCGAATGTGGAAAATGATGAATTTTGGAATGATTTTTTGTACTAATTTCTCTATGATAGAATTTTAAAATTTTAAGCCGTCAGTTTCTAGAGAGAATGTATTATAGGGTTTTTTGTGTTTCTAGAAAACTAAACCTTGTATGATTGTGTAGAAACTAAATGGAAGAATCTAACAAGAATGTAGTTGCACCTAAGACATAGATCAACCAATAGTTGGTACAGAGTTAGTCCATGATTTTAAAGATTTGGATAGCAGGAATAGATGGGATGAACCAAAGCTAGTGGATCGTTCTATCCAATAATTGAAGTATAATCCACCCATACTTTTGGGTGATTTAGGGAAAGAGAAGGAAAATGCGTGGATGAATGGGATAAATTGAATCATTGATTTCCATATCACCCCCTAAAAGGATAAAGTCAAGTTAGAAATTTCTATATGTGAATATCTTTCATAATAATGATGGGATTTAGAACCCTAGATAAAACTGGACCAACATATGGAGAGGGAGTATTTCTGTGGAATTGTTCAAAAAAAATCTATCCTCGCACATTTAGAATTCAGTGAATGATGGAATTTTATAATCCAATGTAGGAGAGCCTTTCTATAATATATCATGTGTCTAAATTTATGAATATTTTTTGATTTTCACATGAATTTTCTAGAAGTACATACCGGAATGAAATCATTTTGGAATCAAAGATAAGGCAATAATTTTTTTTGAAGATTTTCTTACTCTGTATAATGGATTATACATATATGGTCAATAGAGCGATGTTGGATGAAAGAGACATTTCAAGAGGAACATGTGGAGGAAGTATGTTGATACCTATGGAAAATGGTGGGAACTCTTTTTTCTAGGAGTAAATGGAAAATGGAAACATATTTCTAAGTTGGGAGTATGACCCAAAATTAGATATCTTGGTTAGTGAACCTTCCCCCATGACCCAAGAGAATATTTGGATGTTTTCAATGTGGTTCCTTAAACCACATGCATCGATAGTCAATGAAAACACCTAGAGAATTACATAATTGTAATTATATGGTTCATCTTCAGTGGTTTTGTTGTAGTGCTCTAAGGACGAGTGTCTGTAAAAAATCCCATGTATTGTAGATTTTGTATGCTTCGATGGGAGGAGGTCAATAGAACACCTTTCATTGTTATAATGGAGTTATCCATGGTGATTCTAGAAATACCATGACTCATTATCACAAGCAATATCAACATGGAAATAATGAACAAAGTGCAGTGAGTAAGAATTTCTATAGAGTTGAGAAGGTTATTGTGGATGATCAATCAAAACAGTGTGAATTTAAATCAATAGGTTATGGGGTGATCTAAACAACCCTTATCACTCCAATTATATAATCCAGTGAATAGTGTGTATAAAAAACCATCCCATATTGAATCCTTTATCGGTTTATCCATGATATATAAATGAAGTTCTATTGGGAGAGGCTCCCAATTCACCTATACCCCTCTAAGTGTTTCCCTATAATTTTTCTGTGGGAACACTCTGTTCCCACTTCATTGTAGGATATTGGCCCATATCATGGATGCCATTATCCGTAACTAGGGCTTACCCATGACACTCCATTCCACCTATGATCTATCCTAACTAGCCTCCTTTTCATGCGATCGACCCAGTGTCCCAGATAAGCACTTGGCTGGGGATGACCGGTCAGCTTAGTAGGCTATCCATACTTTTAAATAAATCCCAAAAACATACTTACATAAAAAACCAAGTATATAATGAAATTAAATATGAAATTCAAGGCCACATCCACACTTATAAAACTAGTATACAATTTGTAAATCCCTTCATAATTTCACTTCAAATATAAATCCACCTAACCATTTCATTATTATTATCCCTTCATGAACGAATTAAATGGAATAGTTCTGTTTCATGAAAACTATAATATCAATGTTCCACTAGTTAATAGTTTAATGGTTATAATGGAACATTATATTTATTTATGACCTTCCATTCCTATTCATCTCTTATCTTTCAAATATAAATTTCAATGAAAATAAAATAAAAACTCTTATTTGATGTAAACAATGTGTCTCTTATGACATATGTATTTTGAACATTGGATCAGTTCATCAATCATCAAAGTTAAGAACTAAGAGAATTTCTCATGCGTGACATTTACTACACAAAATCTAAAAAAACTCTCTTGTACTAAGGATGAATGAATCCAATATGATTCTCTAGGAATAATCCTGATGGAATCCATAACAATTCTCCATACATCACCATAAAGTTAATTTTCTTCAAACCATTCACATGTTTATTGGAATATCTATACATGGGTATTTCATCCAAGCTCCATTAACATTGAACTATTTCATCATATTGACATCAATGTAATATTCCTATTTCATTTATGATAATTCTACACCAACCAAAATCATTTTACAATAAATACAGTCTATACACAATGTTGGATCTTCAATCTCCCCCTTTGTATTTATTGGATATACCTTCAGTTCTAGATGAATGTTTCAAATTTTAGAACTATTATCTTATATATCCCATTTAGCTTTCACACTTTAATTTCACTTTATATTCCCCTTATTGATACGAAATAAAATATTCATAGGAAAAAATGGTATCATTCCATAATTAAGCAGTGTACTATAACACATTTCACTCTAATTCATCTTGAGCTATGATCAATGTACAAAACAAGAGGACTTTATTTATAAATCAATGTTTCCAATTACAAAATAATCATGAAAACATAAAAAATGAGAACCCATATACTTGTATACAAGGGCTAATCACATTCATTATAGGATGAAATTACTAAATGTTAGAGTAATCTTTTTATGAACAATCAACCTGAAACTCCTGCACTCACACAAAAAAATAGACAAAAAAACATTCAAGTGAAATATGTAGGATATGATACCTTGGAGAACTTCCACATTTTAAATACTAAATATTAATTTAATTTCTCCGCTTTGTAATTTTTTTTATTTTTAATTACCACGGATGAGAGACTAAGATTGACATACCCTTTCCAATGACATCATCTTCATGCAGTTTCTAGAATAATCAGATTTGATCCTAATTGAAATAATAACTATGGAGGATTTTTTATTGGTATCCCCTTAAAGGGAAACATTTCTCATTATATTCATTATGGGTGATCTCATAAAGATAGTATTTCATGAAATTCTAATATGGAGAATACTCTAGAATGGGTCTTCAACTAGTGATAGTCCATATTTGACAACTATCACAACATCACCATGGATGATCTTCTAGAACATTTTTTCTACAAAATATGATGAAATAATATTAAAAAAGAAGTAATGTTCATTATCATAGTTATATATAATAGGTAATCACATTCCATAACAACATTAATTATGATACTCCATCATATTAGTATTTTAATATCAATTGAGGAATCATTCAGGGACGGAATCTTCATCAGCTTAGAAATCAAGAATTAAGAGCACTTACTACTTCTCACCTTCTCACCCTATGACAATTATTCAATTTAATTTCCCTACATTAAAAGAACAAATAAAATTCTCAAATATTAATGGTATAAGGTGGGTCCTCCTTTATTTATTAATATGAATAGAAATGTAGAGGTGATCTCCTAAAAAAAAGTTTCTCCATTTTCCCCAGTCTTCATGGTTTCACATATGAACATATTTTCTGATTTATGATGAGGTATCATGGATATCATCACAGCCTATTCAACTTGGTGTGGAGAAATATTCATTATAAAATACATAATACAAGATACATTATTACACCTCTTTTGGTATTCTTCTTGTTCTATTAGTAAGGCTAAAAATACTGTTGCAATGGGGCCATATTTCTTTCATCTCTCACTCAAAACTTCATTAACAAAAGATTCAAATTTTATTGAAAAACACTAATGAAATTTTTAATCATCATGTGGTCTATTGGATTTCACCATTTTCACTAGACTTAGATTGTTTATAATCCATTTCACACATTCTTTAAAAATAATTAGTCTATATTACTAACATTTAATTTGAAACTATGGGTGAAATTTTGGATATTCTACATGGGTCCTTCTGAGTGTCATCCATCATGGTAGTTATTTTGAATGCACTACCCTTCAAATTATTTGATTTAGAAGCCATTTATTTCTCAAAATTCTTATTTAGTACCTTCCTGGGAGGAATCATATTCACAGTATTCTTTTTATTTCATTCCAAGGTTGCTTCTTCATTCTAAGTCAGATTTTGTGATATTATTTTCTTATCATCATTGGAAACATGTTGAGATGAGAATGTACCAACAATGTGACCACTATAATTTCATACATCACAGATGTTTTCAAGAATTTCAAATCTATTTTTATTATAGATAAGTTTCTAGACATTAGGATTATTATGTGAACCGGCCAAACCAACATGAGGTTACATGATCTGGAGGAAGGAGTTCCAACATTAAATACCATGAATGGATATGCTAAAGAAATTCATTGTTTTATTGAATTATAGGAATTTGAACATTGAAGTTGACTGCTATATATATATATATAAGTTTCATTTTTATTTGAGATTTTATTTATATTTATTATTTATTATTTTAACTGGACTAGATCACAAGAGGTGAATCACATTCTAGAAGGGAGAGGGAACCATCCTTTAGGAAAGGAATATAAATGAATGGTCTTGTGTGAAGTATATGTTCATTTAGTTTGATTCTTCATGGAATTACTGATAGATGTATTCATAAGGTCTTTCCCACTGCTTGAATAATAATCCATTGTGTCCCATAATCCTTTTTGGTGTGGGAGAATATAATAGATGAAATTTTCATTTTTATCTAGGATGACATCATCCTGCATGACTCTGGTCTCCCACACCTCAAACATAAAGAGTTGTCAACCTCTACCACTTGAATCATCCACTCGATGACTCTCGACCCACTGTAACAACATAGATGGCCATCTTTACCATCCTAGAAGCTCGACATCAAGCCATTGTCCACAGATAAATCACACGGATGTCATGGACTGTAAAGACCCGTAAAATTCAAGGGAAATTTTTCTTAATTTTCTTTGGAATTTTACAAGAGCACTGTTTCTGAAGGCACCTGATTCTGAGGCCCAGTGTGCCCGGAATCAATTTCCGATGTTTGGCTCTTGTACGTTCAATGAATGAACTAGAAGGAATTTCTAAATTTTGAACTGGTGCCCAGAATCGAATTCTGAGGGCACCGATGGAACCGTAGCGCCAGTAATTGCTTAGGAACTCATGTTCCGGTGTTGCGTTTACACGAGTGTTGATAATAAAAATTGTGGAAGTTTATTTTATAATTACACTACAATTTTTATTATTTTACTCTAAGTGTTAGTTCTTGATGGAAGTTGGGTAACCACCCAACCTCCCTTGGGAGGTTATGACGGTGGTGGGGCCCACATGAACCCCACCCCTTAATATCCTCTAAAACCCCCCTCAACTCCCACTTTATTTTTTGTTAACTTAAGTTATAACTTATGAATTAAATGTAATAAGTTTAATGAGGAGAGTTGTGTGTGGTTATTGAATTTCAATCTTTTGAAATTCAAATGGTAGGTTGTGTTAATAAAATAAGACTTAGTCTTATTTTATTATGTTAGAGTTTTGCAACCTTGAGGGGATTGGGGAAGAATCTTCTTCTTCTCCAACCTCGACGAAGAACGCGAAGACACCATTCTTCAACGAATAACTTCTCCGCTGAAGAACACGGTTCTTCCGCGACGCTGTATCCATGACGCGACGTTCTTCTTCCGCGTCGTCTCTTCTGCGACGGTTTTTCTGTGATGGAATCACCGTCAACGACTTTGAATCCTCGCTTCGCGACGTCGATGTTCTCCCACGATGCCCGACCTCCGCAACACTCGTCTTCCGCGGCTCGTTGATGACCACCGTTCCTGAACCGAGGTAGGGGATTATTTTATTTAATTATTTCTGATCATGATTCTAGTTTATCGATTATCGTGGATTTTCAACTAGAAGTTATCATTCACGAGAGGGGGGCCAGACTGCACAAACACGGATGAACCCCCTCCTATGTTCATGTTTGATTTCATTGCGGATGGAACGGGACGACGTGGTTCCATCGCACCACGCGGGAATCACACGACAAGTATTGTGCGGCGCCGTGGAAAGAAGTTTAAGAACGCGACGCCGTCATGCCGCATCGAAGGAAATCAAAGGCATCGCGGCCAGAGTGGGGCCGCGACGAAGGGGCGCAGTGTCTTCGCGCCGCGCCGGACGACCAGGGCCGCGACCGGTTCCAGGACGCGGCGGAGCAAGGTGACCGACGGCCGGACTGGGCCGCCGGTGATGGAGCTGGATAGGGACCGGCCACCGCCGGTCCCATTGAGAAGGAGCCGGCCGGCCAGGTCGGGCCTGTCGGAAAGGGGAGGGGCCGGGGGAATCAAATTCCCTCGGTCGGTTCAAACGGCCCCCCATAATTTGGGGGGGGGGGGGCGGTTACACAGGGGGCAGGCGCCCCCCCCCCCCCTTGCCGAACAGCTCGACCAAAGCCGAGCTAGAGAGCGCGCTGTCCCCAGCCGGACCGGCGCCTGGCCGGTCAGCCAGGACGGGTCGCGCCGGGATGAGCCGCGCCTAGAGGGCCGGGCTGCGTTGGGACGCGCCGACCCAGACCGGGGTGGGTCGACCCGGTTCGGGCAAACCGGGGGTTCTCGGGCCGGGTCGGTCTGGGCCCGAAACCCCCGTTAACGGACCGTTTGGGTTCAAATGCCCATAACATGGGCTACGGACCTCCAAACGATGCGCCGTCAGCAGCAAAACGATCCTTAGAACGAGACAGTTTTTTCGACATATCGCACTAAAGGTTTCGGAATACTTTGAGTTTGGCTGAGTTGGTTCGTACACGAAACAAACCGGGCCCTCGGAGCGGAAACGCTCATATCTTGAGCTACGGTCGTCCGAATGATGTGCCGTCAAATTTTTTTGTGTTCCTCTTAGTGAGACGGATCTTTTGGCATACTCTGCCCGAGGTTTGGACGCAGATGGAGTACGGTCGGGTGGTTTTGCCTTAAAAACCAACCGGGCCCCTGGGACGAAAAAGCCAATAACTCTCAGACCGGGCGTCCGATTGACGCACCGTCTGTTGCGTTGATTTCCTGTTGACGATACATAACTTTTGGATACATCAACTCTGGACTATATGAAAGTTGATGTATCAGCCTCTTGGCTCGTGGAGCAGACCCTCCCGAACGAGCTTGCTGTGTGCGGGAACCCTACTGCTGGATGCGACTACTATTTTGACTACGACGACGACTGTGGAGAGATCCTCAGTGGATTCGACGACGACGACTACAAAACTCAGCGATCCTATGTCGATCAGTTCTACCGATCCTGTGTGTGTCCGATCCTATGTGGGTCAGCGCTCAGCAGTTTTGTGTGAGCCAGCGCCTACAGATCTTGTGTGGGTCTGATCCTGTGTGGGTCTTTACGGGGGTTAGTTTCCTACCGATCCTGTGTGGGTCTTTGCGGGGGTTAGTACCTATCGATCCTTTGTGGGTTTGACGACTTAGATGGATCAGTGATCATCTATATCGTCTTTCGAAGAAGTATACCTGTATGAGCTGAATCCTGTTTGCTTTCCTGTGTGGATCGTGTTGTGCTATCTTGTGTGGAATACATTTTTCTTTCCTGTGTGGAATACGTATACTTTCTTGTGTGGACTGGGTTGTACTTGGGCTCGGAGGTTGGAGCGTTTTGGAATTGATTACTTAAGTATATGTTTGGGCATATACCTAAGTAGTGTCGGTTGTTACTTCATGATTGTACCTTTCCTTTGTGGTTTATCCTTTGTGGATATTGGGAGACCTTCGGGGGTCTCGGTGTCCCTACTGAGTAGCTTATACTCGCCCCTGCACGGGCTATGCCCACACTACGTTGTGTTGGTTGCAGACAATGAACAACATTGATCGTGGTTGAGGCTTGCAGAGCAAGACGGTACTTGGAGGTGGACCACTGGGCGGGACGTACTCAGAGCGGACAGCGGGACCCGAGGAGCAGTGGAGCTAACTGTACCCACCATTCAGGTGGGATTTCTAGTGGACAACTCGGTGTAGTGGCTTTTTCTTTTCATTTGTAGTTTTCCCTTTCGAGTTGTACATTACTTTCAGTTTGGGTTTGTATACTGGCCCATTTACTTTTCTGCATTTACAGTTGTACTCTATTTTTACTTAGTGTTTACTTTTCCGTTTTCTTACTCTGTGGTGCTTGTTTACTTTATAAAGGAAATGCCTTCCCTTTTTACCGGAATTTACGCCTTGGTGCTAGTCGCCAGCCCCTGGCCTATGGAAGGCGGGCTTGGGGTAGTCACAGTACGGGCCCCGAGGACAGGTCGTGACAAATTGGTATCAAAGGAGTTCGGTTCTACCGTGAACACTGATCTTTTCTAGGTGAAGCAATAGTGTTTAGCGTATTGAGTGTGGTTATCAGTCCAGTGAGTCCAGTGTTGGTGCGGAGGCCAACGTATCCGTACACCAGGACCCTGACTTCTTATTTCCGACTTAATGCACGAAAACATTGATTTCCTGTGTGTTTCAACTTTTCTTTGTGATTACTTTGTATCAGCTCACCAGGTATACTGTTCTGATCGTGGAAAACCTGTTTCCTTTTCAGGATGGCCCCACAACGGCAGCCAGCTTTGGTTCCCAGAGTCGAGCGTGACGATAGCCCACCGAACGACGAGGCCTCGGTGCAGGGACCTTTGTCAGCAGTGGCACCAGTGGTAGCACTACCCACCGAGCCACCGATGCTTCCAGCACCAGCCACTGATGATGCACGTCACCTCAGCGCACTGCATGAGTTTCAGCGCCAACGACCGCCCAGGTTTCGTGGGGAGACAGACCCCCAGGAAGCCGAGGACTGGCTGGAGGCAGTCATACGAGTTTTCAGGCAAGTGAGGACACTAGTAGACCTCATGGTGATCCTCGCTGCGAGCCTACTGCACGCAGTAGCGGGCCAAGGGTGGATCTTGATGCTCTAGGTGCACGATGAGGCATCTCTACTTTGGACGGACATTGAGAGCCTCTTTCGCTCAGAGTTCGTCCCAGCCACCCTCCGTGCGGTGCGTATTCAGGAGCTTCTTCAACTGCGGTAGGGCACCATGACAATTGCTCTGTACTAGGCGAGATTTACCAATCTCTCGCGCTACTCGACCGACATGGTACGAGACCCATTTTTCTGGGCCCGGACCTTTGATCAGGGATTGAGACACGAGATCAAGGCATCGCTGATCTCCCTCTGCATTCTGACTCAGACAGGAGTACAAGAGCGGGACCTTTTGATTGAGAGCTTTCTTATTGAGTCTACACCAGCGCCAAGACCCACTGTAGGGCGGAACGTAGCAGAGTCTTCTGCAGCAGGCAGTCAACGGATGACTTAGGGGTCCAGGTAGACAAGACCCTCGGGCATACGACCTTAGGACACTGGCTCAGCAATGCGGGGCACACAGCGTGGAGCCAGTCTTTCGAGAGGCAGACAGTGCTACTCTTGCGGCGGGCAGGGCCACATGGCTCATGATTGCCCGACCCGCCGTGCCACGGAGCAGAAGACGGTTAAGGGACCACCGAGGCAGAGGCAGAGGGTCGACCGTGGTGGTCCGCATGGAGGAGGTAGACGAGGCAGAGGAGATGGCCGAGCAGCAGGTTGTGGGCGACGCTTTGAGGCTCTACCACCACCACCACCAGGAGGTCCACCCCGACCACAGGGAGCTGGCGGGTAGAGACAGGCACAACTCCAGGAAGCAGAGGCCTACGACCACGGTGCACCCGAGATGATTCGAGGTACTATCTGTGTCTATTCCACCCTTGCTTCAGTACTTATAGACAGAGGATCGAGTCACTCTTTCATAGCTGCTGCCCTTGTTCGGAGCTTGGAGATTCCGATAGAGCAGTTGGCTCGATCCTTACTGCTAGAGACTCCTACGGGAGAAGACTCGACGATTACGCCCTACTGCCGGCAGTGTGAGGTTACTCTAGAAGGTGACAGCTTCGGCTGGAATCTTCTTGTAGTAGCGTCAAGGCCTTACGGCATCATCTTGGGCATGGATTGGTTATCTATGGTCCATGCACAGAATGAATATTTTAGGCGCAAGGAGCGATGTGTATGCACCGACGGGAGCAGGTTCACCTTCACTGGTGAGAATGGAGCCTTTGCAGCGCATGATGGACTTACGCGGAGGAGAGTACATCCCATCACTCACCAGTTGGATAGCCTCATCCAAGGAGTAGTTGACGTGCAGAGTCCTGGTTTTCCTGCAGTGGTGGATCAGTTTGAGGACATTTTTCCTGATGACGTTCCAGGGTTACCTCCTCGCAGAGAGGTAGACTTTTATATTGACATGTACCACGGGAAAACCCCGATATCGACTCCAGCATATCGGATGGCCCCCGCCGAGCTTCGTGAGCTACAGGTACAGTTGGAGGACTTGCAGGGCAAGGGGTTAATCTGACCCAGTGTTTCACACTGGGCTTCCCCGATTTTGATCTCCAAGAAGGCGGATGAGAGCTTGAGACTTTGTGTTGACTATCATCGCCTGAACAAGGTGACAGTGAGGTACAAGTATCTTCTACCGAGGATTGTTGACCTCTTTGATCAGATCAAGGGAGCACGGTGGTTCTTGAAGATAGACCTCAGGTCAGGCTATCACCAGCTCAGAGTCTGAGACGAGGACATGTAGAAGACGACCATCAGATGTTGATATGGCCACTATGAGTTCTTGTTTTTGCCCTTCGGCGTAACCAATGCTCCAGCAGTGTTCATGGCCCTCATGAACAGGATCTTTCAGCCATACCTCGCTCGATTTTTCATGGTCTTCATCGATGACATTTTGATTTACTCGACGACTGAGGAGGAGCACGCCTACCACTTACGGATTTTACTATACACACTCCGAGAGCACCAGCTTTATGGTAAGCTCTCAAAGTGCCAGTTCTGGATACGTGAGGTCCACTTCTTGGGACACGTCATCTCTGAGGCGGGAGTTGCAGTGGATCCTGTGAAGATTGAGGCAGTGTTAGCTTGGGAGCCACCCAGGAGCGTGACAGAGGTCCGTAGTTTCTTGGGACTAGCTGGATACTACCGGAGAGTTGTGCCAGACTTCTCCAGAGTTGCGGCACCACTCTCAGCTTTGATGAAGAAGGGGAAACCCTTCGTGTGGTTATACAGATATCAGCAGAGTTTCCAGGAGCTGAGGCAGAGATTGACCAGCACACCTATCTTGAGGTTTCCTATGGAGGGAGTAGGGTACGTAGTCTACTACGATGTATCCGGGACCGGACTCGGGTGTGTTCTGATACAGCAGATTAGTGGAATGAAAAAGAAGGGTTCATTTGTTATAGAATATGTTGAGTCTATTCATTCTTTCCCACAGTTATATTTTAAATTATTGTATGTGTGAGAAGAAAATATTGAATTTGATAGTGAAATGGGTATTGAAAACAAAAACCAAATGGGGCGATTAAATATCCCAAATTGATTAACGTAATAGTTGTGTTGTAATTGTTGTCAATAAAATTATTTGATAAAAAGTAAATGTTCTAGTAATTGAAGGTTGTTTTTCTGCCTTTGAATTATTATTGGTAATTAATCATAATTTGGAAATGATATCTAGTTGTAAGAGTTTCTTCTAAGGAAGAATGATTGTGTACGGTGGCCATTGAATCCCAGTGTGAATTTTGAATTTATGAAATATTTTTTTTCATGGTTTAAATGTAAAAGATTTCCCTATAGGAAAGGGGACTACCGACACTACTTATGTGTGTAGTTGACCCATATAATTCCATTATGGTCAAGCCAAGGAAGAAAGTGGCATGTGTGCTCACAGGGAGTGCATTTAGTGTCCGAGGAACAATGATGAATAATAGTTATGTTGTATAATGTGTGATTGTGTAGGTTGAAATTGAATATAAGTATGAACTTTGATTGATATGAAATATATGTTTTTTTCATGGTATAATTATATGGAATGGTCCTAGAGAGAGATAATGTTGAGGCAGAGGAAGAGAGTGGCTAGTGTGCTCATGGGCAGGCCAAGGAAGAGCATGGCTAGTGTGATCATGGGGGACTACCGACACTAATTAGGTAGGAAGTCATCCCCTAGTCACTCATTTTTCATATGCCAATGAATAAAGTGGCTAGTTTTTTTATAGGGAGCCAATGTAGAGGGATTGGAATAAAGGAAAATATTAGTTATATTGTATGAAAAATAATTGTGTATGGTTGGAATTGAATCTTATTGTGAATTTGGATTAATAGGAATATTATTTAAATATTTAAATGCAAAAAAAAATCATATAGAAAAGGGTATTTTCTCCTTAGGTGTTCTTATAGGGGGCACATATAAATGTTACATGCAAAAATATTAGTTATAACTCCTTAGGTGGCTAGTGTCCATGTAACACCCGAGACTTTTATGAGAAATATTTTGTTATTATAAATAATCAAAGGAATCTTTCCTTACACACAACAATACCTTGGCTTGCTTTACACGCAACCTCGAACTTCCTCGATACCTTGCATCATACGTAATACCGAGTTTCACTAAACAACGATATGCTATTAAAATATTTTTAAAACTAGCAGTTATGAATAGTAATTACCACTTTTTGAAATTTTTTAATTTGTATTTTTCAAAATGGACTTCATTTTTGGATTCGGAATATCGAAATTAGCGTAGGGTGAACTTTTGGTACTTTTCGGATAACATTCATATTTTGATGAATAGTGAAAAGTACTAAATTTTTATTAAAAACAGCTTTTTAAATCGAAATAATAAATAGTGAAAAATTATTCATTTGAGTTGTTTTAAAGTATATTTATAATATATTTTTACAATTTAATACAATTTTGTTCATTGGATGTAATTTCAAATTTAAACCAGACATAAACAAGTGTTAATCTTTTGATAGTTATTTTCTCTTAAAAACACACTATTTGTTTTGACGACGGGAATTAATTTTTAAATTAGTTAATGTAACTGATATGTTTTGAATATGGTAAAATAGAACTCATTTTTGAATTTATAATATAAAATATAGCTTAGGCCTAATTTTTGGTATTTGTCTGAAAACTTTCATTTTTTAATAATAGTGAAACCACTAAGTGGTAGTTAAAAAAACTGAATTTTTCATAAAACTTAATTTTACCACTTCTGTGAGTAGAATTTCGAAACTCCGAGAGACACGGTTAATATCAAGGACTAAAATGTGGTTCAATGAGATGATAATAATTTTTGGTGAATAGTAACTTTTTACCTTTTTTACGACGGCTAAAAGTAAATAGGGTAATTAAGGGTAAAAAGTGTTATTATTATTACCCTAACACATGTCCAAATTCTATTGGATAACTGTAATTCGACCAAAAACAATCTCAGGAATAAAATATGACCATTTAGGCCCACTTGGATTATATTAGGACATTTATTATCAATTTACTTAAAGAGGGTTAAAATAGTTAAAATCAATGTTTAATAACTAAATCTTTTTTAATATAGGGTTATAATTAAGATAAATTCGACTATAAATATTCATTAGAAAGATAATACGATTTCAAACATAATTGTATTTTAGTTGTAATTTTGAGACTTAAAATAATTTAATTTATTTATGATACAATAATGATGCAATAATTATCTTATTAATGAAATATTGACATAATTAATGTTATAAATACCCAAATAAATGTAACTTGAGACTTTTGATGAATTAAAATGATTTTATATGTTAATATGACATGTTAATATTGATTTAATTAATTTTTTTCGAACAAATCATTCTGTTATGAGTTTCACAAATATCAATTACCAAATAGGGTCAAAATTGACAAAAAATAGTTTTTAAAACAAATATTATATTATTAATTATTATTATATTCCTAAAAATCTACGGATCAGCCAAGATACTTATATCATGATAGGCGTATCATTAAGGGACCACTTGGGGGTCTCTTGGATGTATATTGTATGTTTATTAACTATATAATATAAAAATACAAAGTGACATTGTAAATGTCAATCTAATTAACTAAGAGATAAAACTAAAAGATAAGGTTAATATTATGACCTAAACTTGTCTAAATTCTATTGGATTAGAGGATTTAGACCCATGACCACCTTATCTTCTAAATATATCAATTTGGAGCTATTAAAAACCTAATTTGAATTTATAATAAAATAATATCTTTAGTTATTCCAATGGTGCCCCTCTCCTCCCTTATAAACGGACACCTCCTCCCTCTCCTCCTCACACCAATTTGAGCCTTCAAGCTCAGCCAAAACCTGACCATTTCACTTTAGAACTTCCCTAGAAACATCCTATAGGTCATGGTATTCTTCAATGACCAATTTTAGTTCCCTAAAAGGAGGTATCTAAGAGGCGCTTCAAAGAAGAGGTAATGTCCGTCACCAATTCTCTCAACTCTATTTCCTCTTCTACTTCTTCTTCTTTAGTAGTTTAATTATAAAGTAATAACTTAAGTATCACTGATATACTGATATGTTATTATAAGTATGAAACAACCCTATTTCACCATCTATCCATCCTATGGAAAATGAAATCACCGCGCGTGCGTACGTACGGAATACCGTCTCCACGTCGTGGTGTAATCTATTTTCCACCACCACCTTACTTGGATGGGTATAATGGTGTAAATAATAACTATATATGATTATTGTAAATTGATATTGATTATGAAAATAGTATACATACACTCCATTACAATTCCATGTTAATGGGAATGATATCATCGCTCGTGCGTACGTACGGAATACCGTCTCCACGATGTGATGCGACTCGTTCTACATGATCTTCACTGCATAATGATTATATAAATTAATTGAATGAATTAATATGATATATATTACAATAATAATATTCTGGAAATGAGGTATCTATAACCTAAAAAGAAAAATAATAATTTATTCCACAAAACACGCATAAGAACAAAAAGTAATAAACACCCGAATAAAAAGTAGTAATGAAATATTACCAATAAGAAGCTAAGAATATGACCATATATGATATCATAAAAATACGTATAATTCTGGAAAAATTCAATAACATTTACTAAATCATTATACAGGAGGTTCAGACACTTATGAAGCAAATCTGACATAAGGTAAGGGAAAATATCACAATCTCATTTTATCTGAGATTGTTTATACTTTGGTATTTACTGGGGTGTATTTTATCATCCACATCCACGTTTACTCAATATGAAATATTGTTTCCATCCACCTACAATTTTTTAAATCCAATTTTACCCTTCAGTGAGTTTTTAGTATTAGATATGAAAGGAATCTTTTGTCGTTTTTCGTACGAGGTACTTTTTGACTTTTCCGACAAAAGTATGGGAAAAATGTTTTTCTTAATTTATACGGCATGAATGGATTTCTAAAACATTATATCCAAGAATATTCCTATACAAGTTTTCAAGTTTATTTTTAATCAACTTCTTTTAGTCTAAAATTGTATGACAGGTTATGAAAGGAAAATGTTTTTGAAGTAAAAAGGATATTTTCCTCAAGAATGGAGTTCAAGAGTTTTTTTTAAAATTATTTTCCATCTAAGATAATATAGGGTTATATTTCTATCCCTATTATTACATTGATTTGATTATGTTTTGATTGAATTATTTTTATGAATTCCTTTATCTTATATTAATTGTTTTATTATGTCATGTTGTTTAAGATTCCCATTTTTATTACATGGGTTATGCTATGATGTACGGTTTATGATTTTGTGGCACACATAAGAATGCTATCATTAAGAGATGGGTGGGACCTATATCTCCTTCCAATTTATTGGGTAAAGATTTTATATCTCATGATATAGACATGGCTGGAACGGAAGGTTAAACTGGTTCAGTGAAACAGGACTGAAACGAGGAGTGAACTCGGTTCAGAAATGGACTTTGTCCACTAAGATAGTCTTGGAAATGAGTCTTGACTAATAAGAAATGATTTTATATGATTATGTGTGTATGCCACAAAGTTTCATGTTTTAATTTATGATTATTGGGATTACATATTACTATTATGATTTATCCCATGTTATGAAATTGTGATCTCTTTTGCAGGTGATGATTTCCAAAAGTAATGTTCTTATGAATATGATGTGATTAATATTTCTTTTGTTTACACTTACTGATCATTTGAGCACACCCTTTTGTATGTTTTATTTCCCCATGTCAGGAAGACGGTTATTAAGTAGGATATTACAAAAGGGACTCTAGATATGATGAAATAAATGGGAGGAAAAGTAAATGTTTTATGAACTAGTTGTTTATGTTTCCCAGTTTCTAAATACTCTATACCTATATGGTCATTTCCTGGTTTTGTTATATGTTGTAATATGTGTTCTTCAATTCTGCTGTAATAACAACGTATGTAAAGTATGGTTTTTTATAGTTAGTATCAGAGGAAATGTATAGTCAACTGTTGGAAACTAGGATGTGAAAGCCTTAGTAAGAACCCTAAGGATAAGTCTACACATAGAACAAAATCTTAGTGTTTTAGAAATGGCCATGAATAACCTACGATAAGACCTTAAGTGTGAAATTTTATTCTTGATTATGTGGTTTTCCTATTATAATTAGTGTTTCTCACACTATTCTTGTTGGTTTTAGTCAATGGCTGGAACCAGAAAGAACCGTGTTAATGCGGAATGCGACGAGAAATGAAATGATTGTCCCCCTAAGAAACCAAACGTTATGGGAGCTGGAATGAAAAATATTGTAGCCATGCTCACACAACTTTCTCAAGATACGAATCATGTAGGACTTCCAAACGAGCAAAGGAAGGAGAAAAATTTTGTTGAATCCTTCATGAGGTAGCGTCCACCTTCATTCAACGGGTCTACTGATCCATTAGTTGTTGAACAATGGATTAGTACTACTGAAAATAAATCTTTAGTTCATCATTGTTCTGAACATGATAAAGTCATCCTAGCAGTGTATCATTTGGAAGGAGATGTTGATCAATGGTGGAATCTTATTAATAATACTAGGAAAAGGGATGAAATTGAGTCCATGTAATGGGACGAGTTCAATAACTTATTTTTCAATAAGTTCCTCCCTCGTATTCTCTGAACAAAGATGGGGAAAGAGTTTCTTGAACTGAAGAAAAAGGATGATGAA
Source organism: Viscum album (assembly GCA_963277665.1). Lineage (NCBI taxonomy): Eukaryota > Viridiplantae > Streptophyta > Magnoliopsida > Santalales > Viscaceae > Viscum > Viscum album. The sequence continues at coordinate 1,583,458,356 of OY728151.1, read as the reverse complement.
TCTGTTGGTACCTATGAAGCAAATTTTACAAGACATGCAAGGTATGCTTCTAGTATTATTATCCAACCTGAGAGTAAGATCGATCGATTCTTTAGTGTCATAAAACCATGTCTTCGAAGGGACTTAGCTATAAGGGACATCAATAACTATGAGGAAATCATTCGATGTGCTCTCAATGTTGATATGGAGATTGGAGTAACCCATCAGACATATGGGTTTGATAAGAAGAGGAAAATGGAATTCAAAGGAAAATATAAAGAGCACACTTAAAAGAAGATGAGCTTTCCCTTATGCTCAATGTGTCGAAAGAAACATAGAGGGAGTTGTCTTAAAGGGACAAGTAAATGTTTCAAATGTGGAAGGGAAGGTCATCGGGAATTTTAATGCCGCAATGATGGGAAGAAGATGTATAATGATGCAAAAAAGGATACATAGAATGAAACTATTACACTTCAATGTTTCAAGTTCAAGGAGAAGGGGGATTATTCCAATCAATGCCCAAATCCAAGGGTCGATGATGATGGTCGACATCAACAAACTCTTAAGGCTAATGAAAAAGGAAAGTCACATGCAATTTCTATCAGCAATGTGGAGTATGATAATGATGTGGTGAAAGGTACACTTACCATACACTCTAAGGTAGCAAATGTTTTATTTGAATCTGGATCCACCCACTCTTTTATTTCTGAAGAATTTTCTAAGGGTATCACCGTATTACTTCAAAAATTAGATGTTGAGTTTGATGGGACAACTCCTAATGGCACAACAGTCACATCAAATGTTTATAATTCGTCCCCGATTGAAGTTTGTTGGAATGTGCATCCTGCAAATCTTGTGATCCTTCCTATAGTGGAATTTGATGTGATTCTTGGCATGGACTGGATTTATTTATATGGATCTCATATCAATTTCCAATGAAGGGAAGTCACATTTCATATTCCAGATCAATCTAGGATCGTCTATCGATGCAAGGAGAACATAACCTTCCAGTGTAAATTTCTTCCATATTATGGGTCTTGATTCCACTCAATGAAGGTTATTTATCTCAAATGGTTGGTGAGAAACACACGATTAAGAATATTCCCATTGTACGAGAGTTTGATGATGTATTTCCAGAGGAATTGCTGGGTCTTCCACCAAATCGTGAAGATGAGTTTTCAATAGAACTTGTACCAGGTGCTTTACCTATTTCAAAGACACCTTATAGAATGACCCCAATTGAGTTGCATGAATTGAAGATGCAACTCCAAGAGAATATTGATAAGGGATTCATACACCCTAGTGCATCACCTTGGGGAGCACCTGGTCTATTTGTTAAGAATAAAGATTGATCAATTAGACTCTGCATTGATTATCGATAACTTAACAAGATCAATATCAAGAACAAATATCGTCTCCCACACATTGTTGAATTATTTAACCAACTACTCGGAGCTCAATACTTTTCCAAGTTTGATCTCCATTCAGGGTATCATCAATTAAGGGTCAAAAGGGAGGATATACCAAAGACGGATTTCCATACAAGGTATGGACACTATGAATTTATAGTGATTCTATTTGGTCATACTAATTCCCCTGATATCTTCATGGATTTGATGAATAGAGTCTTTAGAGACTATATTGATCAATTTGTGGTAGTCTTTATAGACGATATTCTTGTCTATTCAATGAGCAAGGAAGAACATGAAGATCACTTGAGAATTATATTGAAGACCCTGAGAAAGGATAATCTTTATGCCAAATTTACCATGTGTGAATTTTGGCTTCAAAAAGTTTCATTTTTTGTTCACATAATCTCAAAAGAGGGGATATCTGTGGATCCAGAAAAAACTGAGGTTATCAAAAGATGGTCGAGACCAACAACAGTAACTGAGATCTGAAGTTTTCTTGTTTTGGATGGATATTATCGACGTTTTGTGAAAGATTTTTCATGATTATCTAATCCAATCACCAGGTTGACTCGGAAAGGAGTTATGTTTGTTTGGACAGAGGAATGTGAAGAGAATTTCAAGGAGTAGAAAAGAAGGTTATCCAGTGCACCTGTGCTCACACTACCTTGTAGTGAAGAATGTTTTGTTATCTACAGTGATGCATCCCAGAAGGGATTGGGGTGTGTTCTTATGAAAAATGATATGGGGATAGCTTATGCCTCACGAAAGTTGAAAATCCATGAGAAAAATTACCCCAACTCATGATTTGGAGTTAGCTGCTGTAATCTTTGTATTAATGATTTGGAGGCATTATCTTTATGGAGAAAGGTGTGACATTTATACTGATCATAAAAGTATAAAGTATATTTTCACACAAAAGGAGCTGAATATGCACCAAAGAAGATGGTTAAAGCTGATTAAGGATTACCACTGCCCAATTCATTACCACCCTGGGAAAGAAAACAAGGTTGTAGATGCATTAAGTTGACAAGACCATGCCAGCTTATCTATGATGAGGATCACAATAGATCCAATAGTTATGGATTTACAAAGGATGGATCTTTTAATTATAAAGGAAGGGGAAAATTGTATCTTTCTAAAATGAATTTTTAACCATCTATACATGTAAAGATTAAAAGGCGCAGAAATAAGATGTAGAGTTACAAAAGAAGGTGAGAAATATTGTTGAATTCAACCTTGAATGTGATGGGATAATAAAGTTCAGGAATCGGGTTTTTGTTCCTCCCATCCCCGAATTAAATAAGGAGCTACTGGATGAGGCTCATAGTTCTTCATTCTCTATTCATCCTGGAAGCACGAAGATGTATAGGGACTTGAATGAGTACTTCTAGTGGGATGGAATAAAAAGAGATGTTGCTGAATATGTCTCTTGATGCTTGGTTTGTCAGCAAGTTAATGTTGAGAGACAGAAGTCTGAGGGGATGTTACAACCATAACCCATACCCGAATGGAAATGGGAAAACATCACTATGGACATTGTCATATGACTTCCTAAAACATCCAAAGGCAATAATGCTATCTGGGTCATAGTTGATCGTCTTATATAGTCGGCACACTTCATTTCTATTGGAAAGGATTTCTCTGTGGATCAGCTTTCAAAGATATATGTAAAGGATGTGGTAAGATTGCATGGAGTACCACTTTCTATTATATCTGATCGGGATCCAAGATTTACCTCTAATTTCTGGTGAAGTCTTCAGCATACTCTGGATACATAGTTGAGATTCAGCACTGCTAATCATCCTCGGAAAGATGGTCAGTCTGAGAGAAAAATTCAAAATCTAGAAGATATGTTGAGAGCTTGATCTATGTATTTCAAAGGTGGTTGGGATCAACACCTACCATTGGTGGAATTTTCTTATAATAATAGCATTCACTCTAGTATTCAGATGGCTCCTTATGAAGCCCGTTGTGGAAAGAAATGCAGGACTCCAACTTGCTTAGATGAAGTTGGGGAAAGAAAGCTATTACGACCTGATCTTGTTGATTAGATGGCAGAAAAGGTCCGATCTATTCAACAACACATAAGAGCAGCACAGAGTCGACAGAAAAGTTATGCCGAAAACCAAAGAAAAGACCTAGAGTTTGAAGTTGGTGATAAAGTGTTCTTAGGAATATCTCCCTAGAAGAGGGTCATGAGATTTGGAAAGATGGGGAAGTTGAGCCCTAGATATATCAGTCCTTTCGAAATACTGGATTGTGTTGGAAAGGTAGCTTACCGATTGGCGCTTCCACCGAATCTCTCCCAAGTTCATGATGTGTTCCATGTATATCTCTTGAGAATGTACATACCTAATCCTTCACATGTACTCAACTCAGAAGTTGTACCGCTGGAGCAAGATCTTTCTTACGAATAACAACCGATAGAGATTCTGGATCATAGTGAAAAAGTCCTATGGAACAAGACCACTTGCTTGGTGAAAGTTTTATGGAGGAACCACCAATTAAATGAAACTACATGGATGTTTGAGGATATGATGAGGGAGATGTATCCTCGTCTTTTTGTTACAAATTGATGAAATTTCGATTGTGAAATTCATTTCATGGGGGGTAGAATGTAACACCTGAGTCTTTTATGAGAAATATTTTATTTTTATAAATCATCAAAGGAATCTTTCACTACACACAACACAATCTTGGCTTTCTTTACATGCATCCACGACCTTCCTCGATAGCTTGCAATGTACGCAATACCGAGTTTCACTAAACAATGATATGCTATTAAAATATTATTAAAACTAGCCGTTATGAATATTAATAACCACTTTCAAAAATTTGGTAATTTTTATTTTTCAAAATGGACTTCATTTTTCAATTCGTAATATCGAAATTATCTTAGGGTGAAATTTTGGTACTTTTCGGATAACTTTCATATTCTGATGAATAGTGAAAATTACTAAATTTTAATGAAAAACAACTTTTTTAATAGAAATAATTAATGGTGATAAATTATTAATTTGAGTGGTTTTAATATATATTTAGAATATATTTTTACAATTTAATACAATGTTGTTCATTGGATGTAATTTCACATTTAAACTAGACATCAACAAGTGTCAATCTTTTGATAGTTATTATCTCTTAAAAACACGCTATTTGTTTTGACGACAGAAATTAATTTTTAAATTAGTTAATGTAACTGATATGTTTTGAATTTGGTAAAATAGACATCATTTTTGAATTCATAGTATCAAATATAGCTTAGGAATAATTTTTGGTACTTTCCGGGAAACTTTCATTTTTTGAAGAATAGTGAAACCACTATGTGGTAGTTAAAAAAATGAATTTATCATAAAACATAATTTTACAGCATAGGTGAGTATAATTTCGAAAATCCGAGATACACGGTTAATATCAAGGACTAAAATGTGGTTCAATGAGATGAAAATAATTTTTGGTGAACAGTAACTTTTTACTTTTTTTTACTACGGTTAAAAGTAAATAGGGTACTTAAGGGTAAAAAGTGTTATTATTATTACCCTAACACATGTCAAAATTCTCTTGGATAAGTGTAATTCGACCAAAAACAACCTTAGGAATAAAATATGACCATTTAGGCCCACTTGGATTAGATTCAGACATTTATTATCAATTTACGTAAAGAAGGGCTAAAATAGAAAAAATCAAAGTTTAATAACTAAATCATTTTTAATATAGGGTTAACAAAAATATATATTCGACTATAAATATTACTTATAATTCTAAAAAGATTTCCAACATAATGGTATTTTATTATTAATTTTTATACTTAAGATAATTTAATTTATTTATGATACAATGATGATGCAGTAATTATCTTATTAATGAAATATTGACATAATTGATGTTATAAATAGCAAAATAAATGTAATTTGAAAATTTTTATGAATTAAAATACTATTCATTGTTAATATTACATGTTAATATTGATTTAATTAATTTGTTTCGAACTATTAATTCTGTTATGATTTTCACAAAAATGAATTACCAAATTGTGTCAAAATTGACATAAAATTGTTTTTATAAACAATATTATATTATTAATTGTTATTATATTCCTAAAATTTTATGGTTCGGCCAAGATACTTATATCATGATAGGTGTATCATTAATGGACCACTTGGGGGTATTTTGGAAGTATATGGTATGTTTATTAACTATATAATATAAAAATACAAAGTGACTTTGTAAATGTCAATCTAATTAACTAAGAGGTAGAACTAAAAGATAAGGTTAATATAATGACCTAAACATGTCTAAATTTTATTGGATGAGATTATTTAGACCCATACCAAACTTAGATTCTAAATATATCAATTTAGAGCTATTAAAAACCGAATTTGACTTTATAATAAAATAATTTTTTTCGTTATTCCAAAGGTGCCCCTCTCCTCCCATATAAATGGGAACCTCCTCTCTCTCCTCCTCACACCAATTTGAGCCTTAAAGATCGGTCAACCCATGCCCATATCACTTCCCCACTTCCCTAGAAACATCCTAGATGTCCTGGTCTTCTTAAAAGACCAATTTTAGTGCCCTAAAATGAGGTCTCTAAGAGGCGCTTCAAAGAAGAGGTAATGTCCGTTACCAATTCTTTCAACTCTATTTGTTCTTCTACTTCTTCATCATTAGTTTTTTCATTATATAGTAATAAAATCAGTTTCAATCATTACCTGATACGTTATTATAATTATGAACTAACCATATTTCACCATCAATCCATCCTACGGAAAACAAAATCACCACGCGTGCGTACGTACGGAATACCGTCTCCACATCATGATGTAATCTATTTTCCACCACAACCTTACTTGGATGGGTATAATGGTGTAAATAATAACTATATATGATAATTTTAAGGTGATATTGATTTTTAAATAGTATACATACACTCCATTACAATTTCACGATCATGGGAACGATATCATTGCTCATGCGTACGTACGGAATACCGTCTGCACGATGTGATGTGACTCGTTCTACATGATCTTCATTGCATAATGATTATATAAATTAATTTAATGAATTAATATGATATATATTACACTAATAATATTATGGAAATTAGGTATCTATAACCTAAAATGAAAAATAAGAATTTATTCGACAAAACACGCATAAGAACAAAAAGTAATAAACACTTGAATAACAAGTAGTAATGAAATATTACCAATAAGAAGCTAAGAATATGACCATATATTATATCATAAAAATAATTACGATTCTGGAATAAGTCAATAATATTATTTAAATCATTATACAGGAGGTTCGGACACTTACGAAGCAAATCGGACATAATGTAAGGGAAAATATCACAATCTCATTTTATCCAAGATTGTTTATACTTTGGTATTTACTAGGGTGTATTTTATCATCCACATACATGTTTCGTCAAAATGTAATATTGTTTCCATCCACCTAAAATTTTTTAAATCCAATTTTACCCTTTGGTGAGTTTTTAGTAAAAGATATAAATGGAATCTTTTGTCATTTTTTGTACGAGGTACTTTTTAACTTTTCTGACAAAAGTACAGGAAGAATGTTTTTTTAACTTATATGGCATGAATGGATTTTTAAAAAAGTATTTCCATGAATATTCCTGTACAAGTTTTCAAGTTTATTTTTAATCAACTTATTTTAGTTTAAAATTGTATGACATGTTAAGAAAGGAAAATGTTTTTGAAGTAAAATGGATATTTTCCTCAAGAACGGAGTTCAAGTGTTTTTTTTCAAAATTATTTTCCATCTAAGATAATATATGGTTATGTTTCTATCCCTATTATTAAATTGATTTGATTATGTTGTGATTGAATTATTTTTATGAATTCCTTTATCTTATATGAATTGTTTTATGATGTCATGTTGTTTAAGATTCCCTTTTTTATTTCATGGGTTATGCTATGATGTACGATTTATGATTTTGTGCCACACATAAGAACGGTATCATTATGAGATGGGTGGGACCTATATCTCCCTCCAATGCATTGAGTAAAGATTTTATATCTCATTAGAGAGACATGGCTGGAATGGCAGGTTAAACCGGTTCAGTGAAACAGGACTAAAACGAGGAGTGAACTCGCTTCAGAAATGGACTTTGCCCAGTAAGATAGTCATGGCAATGAGTCTTGACTACTAAGAAATGATTTTCTATGATTATGTGTTTATGTCACAAAGTTTCATGTTTTATGTTATGATTACTGGGATTACATTTCACTACTATGATTTATCCCATGTTATGAAATTATGATCTCTTTTTCAGGTTTTGATTTCCAAAAGACATGTTCTTATGTATATGATGTGATTGATATTTCTTTTGTTTACCCTTACTGAGCATTTTAGCTCACCCTTTTGTATCTTTTACTTCCCCAGGTCAGGAAGAAGGTTATTAAGTAGGATATGCCAAAAGGGACTCTAGATATGATTAAATAAATGGGAGGCAAATTATATGTTTTATTAACTAGTTGTTTATGTTTCCCAGTTTCTAAAGACTCTATACCTATACGGTCCTTTCCTAGTTTTGTTATATGTTGTAATAAGTGCGCTTCAATTCTGATGTAATAACAATGTATGTAAAGTATGGGTCATTATAGTTCATGCATGGAGCACATGAATGTGAACCTTGAAAAATATTAGTTATTTTGAATGAAGGATGATTAATCTTATTGAATATTTGCTTTATATGGAATAATTGTTTATTTTTTCGTAGTTTAAATGTAATCAAAATGGCCTAGAAGGTAAAACTACTTTTTTCATTTTACCACTAGTAGAAAGACGTTTGTATTTTTTCTTTAATAGTATGGGAATGAATACACTTTTTGTCATATGAAAACCCAAATAGTTTGAGTTCCTCTTATTACTCATGAATGTATGCACTTAGGGGAATGTCGTGTTCCATTTGTATAGGCTAACTATGTAGGTTTGTTCATCTATGTATGTTGTGTATCAACAAGATATTAACTGTCTTCATGCAATGCTTTATATGTTGAATAACATCATGAAACACCTTGGAAGTAAAAAAAGTCATGCACTATGGCTTACTCATTAAGATTAATTGAATTGGTTCTTCTTCATGAAGCATGAGAAGTGTGTTTATACAACAGTTTCATATTCATAGTATTTCATATTCATGAACGTAGAATGATTCAAAAAAATGAACACCTTCTCAAATAACGATGAGGGTTTAAGCGCCTTTCACATGTCTATAGATTCTTATCATTCTTGAAACCATATTGGTTTGCGGGAATCCCCTTATTTATGATGCCACAAAGGATCATAGAACTAGTTTCCTCCTCACACAATAGAGTGGTTTGGAGATGCTCTATTTTTCTAGAAAACAAGAGCTCTTGAAATAATACAAGTAGCATCACCTCTTGGTTGAGGTTTCTATACTTTTATTGGAAAGGACTCAAAGCATTTCACTACATTAAAATCCCCGTCTTTATATTGTGTGAATCATCTCTTAAAATTATACAATGAATCAGATTTTAATTCCTTGAACATGCTTTATGTTATAATTCATTTCATAGTATTATTAATATTAAATTATAATACTTATTTATGTTGTTAATATCACATTCACTTATACATAAACACATGAAACACATGTTCATAAATGATTGATCCAGTTGTTTAAACAGGTGAAAAGTACGTTCAAAAACCCATCCCACATCAAAATCTCTACAAGTTTACATACGATATAAAAATCAAGCATTGTGTGGAGTGGGTAAAAAATATACTCCCCCGACCATGTACCAACCATAATGGTTCTAAATGTGCACTCTACACCAACTTATTTGTTGGATATTATCCCAAATCCTGAACGCCTCTGGGGGTACCAATGACATACACACAGAAAAACATGTTGCATGCGTGATTTCCTAGATGTCATTATTTAGGTGCGTTGACCCTATGTCACTCATAAGCTCTTGGTTGAGGTTGGTTGGCCAGATCAGGCAATAATTTTTATATAAACAAAAAAATAATATTTAGTAAAAAAACATATAATGGAATTCATTGTGAAATGCATGCAACCTCCCCAATTTTAACTATAGTGTACAATTCATCAAGACCATCAAAATTTCAATTCAAATATAAATATGTCTGAAAATTTATTCATAATTAACCCTTAATGAACTAATTATATCTCATGGTTCTCCTCTATGAAAACTACAAGCCCAATATTCCACAAGTTATCACATGCATGGTTCTCATGATACATTAAAATACCACAAGACCTTCAATTCATCTTCTTCCATACTATTTGAGATATCAATTCCATGTAACAACAAATCATCCCTATTATTTTTTATAAACAACATGTCACTTATGATGCATTTACTTTTAAATTATGATCAGTTCAACCGTTGTCAATGTTATCAATAATAGATATTTTTTTCAATCATTACTTCCATTGATATTAATCCATAAATATTCTTCAAGCGCTTCACAATTTCTCTTCAAATATAAATCCATGTAACCATTTATTCATCTATAAACATTCATCCACTAATTATATGGTGTGTTTCTCCTTCATGAAAACTAAAATCTCATTGTTCATCATGATAACAATTTCATGGTTATCATACAACATTAAAAGACTGCATGACCTCCAATTCCTCTTCTTCTATACTTTTTAAAAACATCAATTCCATTGAACATAAAATCATCCTTATGATTAGTTGTAAACAATTTTTCACATCTGTCAGATGTATTTTGAACATTGAATTAGTTTATAGATCGTAAAAGTTAACAAAAATGGAGAATTGATCAAGCGTGAAATCCAATGCAATGATTCCATAACAATTATTCAATCCCAATACAGTTTATCTTCAAACATAAATCCAACTCACCCTTTTTTCGTCTTTAACCCTTCATTCACTAATTATATAGAGTGTTTATAATTCATGAAAACTTCAAACTCAATGTTGCCCAAGATAACACATTCATGGTTCTCATAAAACATTAAAATACTACAAAGCCTCCAATTCATCTTATTTTTCACTTTTCGGAATATAAATTCAATAGAACATCAAATCATCCTTCTTCTTTGCTGTAAAAAATGAATCTCTTATATCACATGTATTTTGAACATAGGATCAGTTCATCAATCGTCGGAGTTAACAACATGAAGAGTTACTCATGTTTGAAATCCAATTCTATGAATCCATAATAATTCATCAATACCATAAAAATTTATTTTAATATATAAATCCATATGACCATTTATTAATCGTTAACCATTCATGAACTAACTAAATGTTGTGGTTCTCATTCATTTTACCACAACCAGTTTCTGGTATGTAAGACATTATTTATGTAATTTAAGTATTTAAAATGTGTGGTTTATGTTTGGGATGGTTTGGAATAATTTTTGAGTGTTTATATGGAATTTATATAGGTTCATGGTTGGATCGTGGTTAGTGAAACCCATTAAAACCCTACAATAATCAGTGAAAAATGAGATAGGGGACTTCAGGTAGGAGTATAGTTAAGGGGAAATGATTGGCCAATCTGTGCAGCCACCCATGAGTAATTGTGAAAATTAAGACAGTTATATATCTCATGGATAATACATGGTTTGACTAAATGTGTAGGCCAACTCTGTGAGGTTCTTATCAAGGTATAGAATGGATCATGGATATCCCATAGTTTTCCTAATCGTGCAACTAACCATGTAGGGTTTAAAAATAATATCCTATAAAAGCGGATCTGGGTTGATATTAAGGTTAAAACCCACATTTTTTCTCCAAAATGATGCTAACATTGGATTTATTCCATATAAAGGTATGTGATTATTTCACCATAAATTTGGAGCTGATCTGAAGTGGATTATTGGTGTTATGAAGCCTCATTTACTTGGAAAGCCTTCTTTTATGGTATTTTTTCATAGTTTTTCATAAATATAAATTCCTCCCCCTCTCGGATTCTTATAACTAGTCTGTTGTGGATATATCCATGGTTTTTTCTTCCAATTATGGTTATATTTGTCGTTTTTCACGATAGGAAAAAGATCTAGGGTGGGTTTTTGGATATTCAACCCAATTTTGTGGGCATTTGTGTGTTTTTATTCATATTATCCAAAACTCCCATGACAAGTGGATCCACTCTAAACTCAAAATATTATAACATAAAGGCTTAGTTTCCAATTATTTCAATTTCATGAAATTTATGGTGAAATTGTTGTGATATTCTTTATTGAAACACTCTTTAGTGATGGTTTTTGGTTTTTCAGAAATTGGTTGTGTAAAGGGATTTTCTTCTTGATTATAAAATGTTGAATTTGAAATATTGATTGGTTGAATTTGAGAAATTAGTTTGTCGAAAAGGTTTTCAATAAAGGAATAGTTTTATTGGAATAGAATGATATGGTTTCATTAAAATGGTTTTTTCATACATAGTTTGTGTGACATTATTCTATTTATGTGACCTTAATTAAGGGGTGTGTCCCATTGCGGGAAAAGGGACATGACCATGGATAAGGGGTGTGTGTCATTTCGCACCAAGGAGATTGGACACATAGTGATTACTTGGTGGATGATCGAGAATGTTATAAGGAGTATGGAACTATCAGAGAAGACTTCATGGGTGTGTGTGTGTTGAATGATGAAATGGGTATACTGAAAAGCAATGTGAAATGGTTTAATGAATGATTTGTGTGCTTTCGTAGGAAAATTTCTATGTTTGGAAAACTATTTTTGTGCGAAACTACATGGATTTGATATAAAATGTGGAACTATTTCCTAATTTTTCATATAGGTTGTTTTATATAATTGTGATAACTTGTTCCATCCTAGTGGATTGAGTAGTGAATTCATTAGGGGAAATATATTGTGTTACTTTACTCACCCCTGATTTTTACATTTGGTGATTTTTTTGATTTTTTTTGAGGTATAGGTAAATTTAAGGCATAAATCTTATTTAATGATGCTCTGTGATACAAGGAGTTGGACTTGGCCCTTGGATTCATGTATTTAGAATCTTATGAGTCTCTGTTTGTTTATTTTCCATTGTGTACCATTATGTTAGAAGTATTATATTGAGGTACTATATTTTAGTTTGGTTTTGAGATCAAAGGTATTACATGAGTTGTTTTACATTATCATCGTGCATCATATAGTGCTTTTGGTTATGAATTTTTTGGTGTGATATTTTATTTTGAATGGTAAAATCATCACACAATTTTATTGAAGCACTTGGAATTTATTTCCCGCCTTTGGTGCCTTATGGATTTCGCATAAATCTAAGTTGATATTCCACCTCATCTCATGCCAATTAGGTGGGGATGTATTTTACAAGTCGTATCAGTCTTGGTTGGTCTAAATATTTGTGTGCAACATGTGGTATTAGCTTATACATTATTTGGCTAATAGATGGTATAAGTTGTGTTGGTTTTGGAGTTGAAATTCATTTTAGTTCATTCCTTGAGACGTGTTGGTAAAAAGAAGTAGGATTGTTGGGACATGAAATGTAGAGCATAAAAAGTCATAGCTAACCTTTTTATGTTGAAATTCAAGATACCAAGGATTTGAAAATATAAGTGTTTTGGAAACACATATAAGAGAGTAATATCATTGTCATGTGTTTTTTCAGCAAGAATATCATGAAATGAATTGTAGTAATGAATTCTCACTAGAAGTGACTATTTCAATTTGAGTAATGATATATAATTTTGTGTAAATGTTTTTTTAAAAAAATCGGAAATTTTATTCAAATGGGTGATTTTGAAAACATAATGGCTGTGGTATTTTGAAGATGAGTTAATTTTTAAAATAATCGTGAAATTTTTTCAATCATGATTGAATGTATAAATTGATTATTTTTGGAAGGAATTTTTTTGATATTTTCTGTATGATATAATTTGAAATTTTTTAAGCCTTAAATTCCTAGAGAGTGATACATGTAGAATTTGTTATGTTTCTAGAAAATAGCACTCGGTAGGCATTTTAGAAACCAAATAGAAAAAGTTGATGATAATGTGGTTTCACCTGAGCCACAGGTGAAATAATAACTGGTTATGATTATAGTCAGAGATTTTAAATTTGTGGATATAGGGAACTAATAAGATGAAACAATGAATGTGGTATATCTAGACCTAGAAGTTTAATCCACCGATATTCTCGTGTACTTTTGGGCTATAGAAGGATAAGGTGTGTCTGAATTAAATCAATTATTTCCTTGGAACACCAACAGAGTTCAAATTCAGGTTTTAGATGAATATTATAGAAAATCTTGCATGCCAATGGTGGGATTTATCACATCAGGCTAAACTGGACCAGGGTATGGCTTGGGAGGATTTTGAGGAATTTTTCAACAAACAAGTCAATACTAAAAAGTTAATAATTCATAGAATGATGGAATTTTACATCCTGAATTAGAATTCACTTTCTGTTATGGAGTATACTATTAAATTTATGAATTTTTTCTGCTTCGCACCTGATGTTTTTGTTATTGTGTTTTTAAAGGAAATTGTTTTTAATCAGGGCTGAGTCATGAAATTCACTGAAACAATGTCATGATATATATAGAAGATCATATAGATATGTTCAGTAGAGTAAAATGGTTTAAATAGACATCTCTGTATGCATGGGTAGAGGAAGTATGTTGGTACCTACATGAAATGGTGGAAATCTAATAATGGGAGCATGAAGAAAATGGAAACCTATTTCCAAGGTGGGACTGTGACCAAAATGTAGAAAGATGGATTGATGAACCTTCCTCCAAGACCCCAAAGGAATGTTGGATGTTTTTTATTTGTTTACATTTTCCACATGAATCTATAGTGTATGACACCACCAAGAAAATGTCACAATTAAATTTAGATGGGGAATCTTCAATGATTTTGTCGCATTACTCCAGGTTCTGGTGTTTGGGAAAATACGCAGGTTTCATAAATGTCATATTCATCGATGGGATGAGGTATGCAGAATACATATCAATTGTAGAATAGTAAAAGCTAGGGTGATTCAAAAAATACCATGAATCCTTAGTTAGGGAAATATCAATAGGGAAATAAAGAACAAAGTGAAACGAGAAAGCGGTTATATTGAGATGAGCTTATTATTTTGGATGATCAATTTGGATGGTGTGAATTTAAATCAGTATGGGGAAAGATGCAATTAATGACCAATATAATTCCAATAATTTAAAATGATGAACAATGTTTATATAAACCTGTCCAACGTCAAAACCTCTCTTGGTTTCTACAAGCTATATAAATCAGGAGTTGAAGGGAGTGGCTCATAATTATCCTCTCCCACTCCTGGTACTTCCCCATACCAGTTCTGTGGGAGTTCTCTTCTCCCACTTCATTGAGAGCTATTAGCCCACAACATGGATGCCTCCAGTCATGCCCATGGCTAACACATGGCACTCCATGCTACCTGTGAGCTGTCCTGGCTAGCCTCCTTCAGGATTTGTCGACCTAGTGTGCCACATAAGCTCTCAATTGTGGCTGGATGTCCAACGTACTAGGTTGTACACAATTTATAAATAAACCCTCAAGAAATACTCAATTAATATCATTTTATATAATATAATTAATTATGAAATTCATGGACACCTCCACACGTAGAATTGTATTATACAACTCTTCAATCCCTTCACAATTTCTCTTTTAATATAAATCTATCTTACCATTTCATCATCATTATGCCTTCATTACCTAATTATATGGTATGATTATCCTTCATGGAAACTACAATCTCAATGTTACTCATGATAACACTTTCATGGTTCTCATTAAACATTATAATATTTCATGTCCTTCAATGCATCTTCTTCTCTAATTTTTGGAATATAAATTCTAAAGAACTCCAAATCAACCTTCTTATTTATTGTAAAATATTTTTCACTCATGACATGTGTATTTTGAACATAGGTTTAATTCATTAATCATCATTGTTAACAAAATGGAGAATTTCTCAAGCATGAAATCCAATTAAATTAATCCATAACAATTTTGTAGGATTCACCATGAAGGAGTACAAAACAATTATCCAAGAATCACCATGAATGAATCCATAAAAAATATTTAGTTACAAAAATTAAACACAAAGTATTCAAACCATTCACATGATTCTTGTAATTTCAAGAATTGAGTATTTCATCCACGGTCCATTAACATTGGACGTTCATTATCATATTGACATCAATGTAAATTTCCAATTGTATTGATCATCATTGTCCACCAATTAAAATCCTGGACAAAAAATACATTCCATTCAAAGAGGTGGCTCTTCAATCTCCCCCTTTGTATTTGTTGGAAATAGAATAAATGTTATTTCTAAATTAATGATTCAATATGTGGAACTATTATATTCTCTCTCCCAATTTCCTTTCAAACATTCATTCCACTTTATCTCCGCCTAATTGATGTTAAATAAAAATTTCATAGGAAAATGGTATCATTCCGTACTTAATAAATTATCCTTCCATCATTTCACTCTAAGTCAAATTATGTTGTTCTCCGTGTAGAATACAAGAGGATTTGATTTAGTAACAAATGTTTCCCATTACCAACTGATCATGATACCTTAAGAAATAAGAAATCATATAATTTTATTCCAAGATTAATCAGTTTCATTCTTGGATTTAATTACTAAATGTGAGAATTTTTTTAAGAATAGTCAACCTCAAACTCCTTCACTCACTTCAATAAATAGATCAGAAATATTCTTGTGTAATAGGCAGGATAAGAGAACTTGGGGAACATAAAAATTTCTTATTCCATTGATTAATTTAATTTCCCCCCTTTGTAATAAGATTTTTATTTTCGATAACCAAGTATTGGAGATTAATAGAGACATTACATGGCCAATGGCATGATCTTCAAGAAATTTCCAAAATAATCAGATTTGATATTACATTAAATAATATTTATGGAAGCTTCTTCATATTTATCCCACGGAAGGGAAACATTTCTCATTATCCTCATAATAGTTGATTTCATCATGATTTGATTTGAAAACATTCTAGTATGGAGAAAACACTTGAATGGGTACTCAACTAGTGATATTCCTTATAGGACCACAATTTCAACTTCACCAAATATGTTCTTCTAGAAAAAAAATTTCTTAAGAATTCCAAGAAATAAGATCAATGTAATATGGAATACACTTTACCCTGACTATCTAGAATAGGACATCACATTCTTCAACATAATCAGGTGAATCCTCCATTATATCCGTATTTAAATATTAATTGATGAACCATTCAAGGATGGTATCTACTTCATGTTATTAGTAAAGATTTGACAACACTTACTAATTATCACATTCTCCCACTAAGAATATGATTCACCTTAAATTACCTAAATTAGAAGAACAAATACAATAGTCAACGATTAAAGGAATAAGGATGATCATCTTTCATCGTTAATATGAATATAAAGGTTGAGATAATCTTATCAAAAAAGTTCCTCCATTTTCTCCAGTATTCATGCTTGCACATCTAAACATCTGTTCTAATTTATTTTGAGGAAACATGGATCTCCTCACATCCTCTTGTACTTTATGTGGATATTTTTCTTCTTAACAACCTTTGTGGATGATAAATTATTACAACTCATGAGCATTGTTTCTCGTTCTGGTAGTGAGGTTAAAAAAACTTTTTCAATGTGGCCATATTTCTTGTATGTATCGCATATAACTTTTTTATCAAAGTATTTTCATATTCTGGTAAAACCCTCATGAAATTTTTATTCACCATGTAGAATATTTTCTTTCCCTTTTGCACTAGCATTATCGTTTGTGTCTTCAATTTTTATCCTTCTGTCCAAATCTTTTGGCCAGATGACAAACATGTCATTAGGAATTTTGGGTGCATGTCTGGATCATCCATATAGGTTCTTCTGGGTGCCATCCAATTTTTTAGTTCTTTTGGAGGAACTATCCCTCATCTTAATTTATTTAGAATCCACAGTTTTCTCACCATTATACCCTGGTACCTTCCTGGGAGGATTTATATTCATTATATTATTCTGATATCTTCCCAAGGATTCTTCTTCATTCCATGTCATATTTTGGTATCTTATTTTCATATCATATTAGGATACATGTTGAGATGAGCATGTAGCAACCTTGTGACCAATACCACAGGATATATCACCAATTTTATGAAGCATTCAAATATTTTTTTATAGTATAGATATTCTTCTGGACCTGTGGATGTTCCCTCTTCTTCAATGGATTCATCCCCCTTCAGATATGATTCCTTTGTGCTTTTAAATTATTTGGATTGTACCAAAAATTTAATGCATAATTCAAAAATCAATTGGAGAACAACCTTTGATCCACTAATATTGATTTCCAAATACCATATATATCATACTATTGGATCTTAATTATGATTTTTTTCTCTCTTTTAGGAAAAAATTACACACCTTCTTTCCTATCCAACTTAGTCATGGTGGTAGGTTTATTATCATCTTAATTAATCCATACTTGTTCAATTTTTTTAAAATATACATTGTTCATGATAATAAATTTAGTAACATTAGTAAAAGATGAAATTCATGGCACCTAATTCTTCTCAGCTTGTTGTGATAGATCATTGAAGGAATTAATAATTTTCCTAACACATATAGAATGTATTGTGACCATAGAAACCTCATTGAACATTGTTTACCAGTAGAATCTATCTCATTTTATGATGTTTCAATATGAGTCATCTTAATATTGGCTAACTGGGAAACAAATTCTAGATATTTCATATTGTGAATGATCTTCTTTTCTTCAATTTTAGTAATATTCTCTTTAGAAGACTTATTAATTCATTCAACTTTATCTTTAGGTATATTATCTTTGTCCTGAAACAAAGAGTCTAGTTCCTTGATCTTCTTCGATATTTCTTCAAATTATTAACCCTTGACATCAATGATATATTTCAATTTATCTTCAAGTGCATGGGAATTTTCATATAGAGTCATTTTAACTCCCTATTTCTCTTAAACATCTATGATATATTTCGTGGAAATTGTTTCAAGTTCCCTATATGTTTCTTAAAAGGTACCAACCTATCTGGATTGTTTTAGATAGTCAACATTTTTTTTCAATATATTCTATAAAATAATGGCTTCTTCTTATAGGTGGGATATCTATTACTTCATGTATTGAATGACTCCACAAACATGAGATCACTTTTATTCAGAAATAACATGCATAATAACCCTTAATATATCCACTGATAATTAATGAGAAGTTATAGATTGATCATTATCACCACTTGTTCTAGTATTTCTATCTTGATGAATTTTTATAAATTTACTAACACATTAATCCTTATCATTAGAGGAAGGATGGTTATTCATATTATTTTTGGAAACATGACCCACCTTCTCATTAATTTCCATGTCAGTTATGTCTTCATTATTAGCATGGCATAGAGAAATAGGTAATTCCTCTTATTTATATAAGAGGTCCATCCTCTTCATCTTTCTCTTCACTTTATTTTTCAAATTCGTCATGGTCTTTATATATATATATATATTTTCTCAGAGGTAACTGAATCTTCATTAGAAATGCACTTCATTTTTGAGTTAGGAATCACACTCAAGTATTCTAAAGAGATTTGATATCACAGTATAAAATTTAACATGGGAGAACCTTTCCTTAATACATGTGAAAGGACTAGATTGGGATATTCCTAACACTAATCTGAGGGTGAATCAGTATGGGATACTTTTTAATCCAAGTCAACATTTTATCCCTTTACCTATTTGACCTTTTAGGACATCGATTCTATTATTCTCTTTTACTTGTCACATGAAAGAATATTATTGTATTAAAGACAGCCCATTAAAATTTTTATAAGGTCTTACCACTCTCTAAGAGTATCTAGTCCTTGGAATGGTCTATAAAATAATACTGACCATTCAACCACTAGAATGTAAGAATTTATATATAGGTATATGTAGTGGGAAATACCCTTTCACTTTAAATTCACTATATCAAAATGACTGGGCATGTATAACCCCACTATCATGGATCATTATACTAACTCTGAAGACAATAACTGTTTTCTTATTAATGTTTTGTATCACGAAAAGAGTCTTCCACTTGTTGAAACATATTGGATGTCATTGTTCTACTTTTTTTTCCACAAATTTCTTCTTCAAATTATTACTATATTAGAATCATGAACATATATCTTCTTACCTCTTACAAGAAACAAAAAAAAGATTCAAAATATTATTCTTCTACAAGCCTAAATAATATATCTTTTTTTCGAACTGAGGAATACAAAATTCATATGACCCAAATTATAATTATCTGAAATCTGGTAAACTATGATTATGTTAGGGGATCTAGCATTAAATCCCATACATTGAGGCATATGTGATGCCCTCCAAATCCTTTTTGCAATTTTCAAAAATTTTAGAGGGATATTAAATGAATATAAACATGAGATTTCTTTTTATCAAATTAATTTAAATTTCAATAGAAACATTAAAGTTGATATAAATTGATAAAAATGTTTTATTTGTATTTGGTATTTTATATAGACTTCATGATTAGTATTTTAATTATCCAATCGAACATGTGGTGAATTGTTCCCAAATTGAGAGATACATGATTAAATCCCATGCATCAAGGAATTTGGGATTCCCCTCCCATGACTTTAGAAATTTTCAATGATTTTAAATGGGTTTCTTAATGAATAAGAACATGAAATTATTTGTTATATCAAATAATTGGAAATTGAAACCAAATCATCGATGTTTATTTAAAATTATAAAACAATGATGTGTTTTTATTTGGAATTTTTTTAGACTACATGATTATTATTTTAACCATCCAAGAAAAAATGAGGTGAACCGAGCTCAATCTGGGAGAGGCATTATTAAATCCTATGCATGGAGTCATTTGGGAAGCTCCTCCTAGGTATTTATAAATTTTCCAGGATTTTAAATTGATTTTTAATGAACATGAAAATGAAATTTTTTATTTTATCAAATTATGGAATTTTACAACACAAACATTGAAGTTGAGTGAAATTTATAAAAAACATTGTATTTTTATTTGGAATTTCTTTTAGACTTAATGATTATTATTTGAATAAGAGAAGTAAACATGAGGAGAATTGGGCTTGATCAGGGTGCTCCGTCATTAAGCCTCGTGCATGGAGGCATTTTGGATGCCTCTTACATGCTTTTAGAAGATTTCAATGATTTTAAATGGGTTTTTAATGAACATGAAAAGAAATTTTTTTTATTTTACCAAATTATGTTAAATTGAAACTCATTTATTGAAGTTGACTTAAATTCTCAAAAAAACAAATGTATTTATATTTGGAATTTTATATAGATATCATGCTTATTTTTTGAACTGGGAAAGCCACTATGCGGTGAACTGAACTCAAGCTAGGAGAGCCTGCATTAAATCCAGTCGATGGAGGCATTTGGGACACCCTCCCAAGCCTTTTAAAAAAATTTAGTGATTTAAATGGATTTTTAATGAATATAAACAATAATTTATTTGTTTCATCAAATTATGGGAATTGAAACTGAATCATTGAAGATGATTTAAATTGATAAGAAACAGATGTATTTATATTTCAAATTCTATTTAGACATTGTGATTATTCTTTGACCCATAGAAGCCAACATTAGGTGAACCATGGTTGATCAGGGTGATCCAACATTAAACCACGTGGGCAAAGTTGTTTGGGATGCCCCTCCCATACCATTTTCAATTTTCAATGGTTTTAAATGGATTTTTATTTTATAAGAACTTGAAATTATTTTTTTATCAAATATTTTTGAAATTAAAACTAAAACATTGAAATATATATAATTTTTTTAAACATGATGTATTTTTTTATGAAATTTAATTTATACTTCATGATTATTATTTTAATTGACTAAATGCCACATGAGGTGAACCGATCTCAAGTTGGGATAGTCGCTATTAAATCTAATGCATCGATGGGTTGGGATTCTTCTCCAATGACATTAGAAATTTTCAGTGGTTTTAGATTGATTTTTAATGAATATGAACATGAAATTAATAACTTTATAAAATTATGGGAAATTGAAAATGAAAATTTGAAGTGGATATAAATTGATAAAAAACAATTTATTTGTATTTGGAGTTTTATTAGACTTCATGGATATTATTTGAACCATCCAAACCAACCCGAGTTGAATGGATATGGATGAAGGAGAGTCATCATTAAATCCTAAGCATGGAGGTGCTAGGGAAATTAATTTTTTTTTTCAAATACTGAGAAATTAAAAATTGAAGTTTAGATATATATATATATATAATATTCATTGGTATTTGATATTTTACATATAATTATCGATTATTATTTTAACATTACTGGTGCACGAGAGGTTAAATGATTTCTATATAGAAGAGAAATCCATCCATAGGTAAATGAAGCTAAATGAGAGGTCATGAGAGAAGTATATGTTCATTCATGTTAATGTTATAGGTCATTACCGATGGACATATTGGTAAGGCCCTGCCCATACCATGATTAATAAAACACTGTGTCCCCATTTTTTTGACGTGGGAGAAATTATCAGGTCCAATGTTCATTTTTAGTTGGGACAACATCATCTCACATGAATCATATCCCCCACACCTTGGAAACAAAGAGTCATCATACTTTACTACTCGCAGTCGCCCCTCAACGACTCTAACACCTCTCCAACATCATAGATCACCATCTTCGCCTCCCTGAAAGCTCAACATCAAGCCATTGTCCACTGTTAATGGAACCAAACTCCATGGACCATCTCAAGAGGTTGATCTATCCCCCATAAATCCATTTCAAGAATAATCTTGAAAACTTGATGCCTGAATGAAGGAGGAGCTCGGTGAAGTATGATGTGACAACACATCACCACTTCCATGCCACCGAAATAATTCTACAAGCCATGTGGAACCACCACTATCCCATGCAAGTAGATGGTACCCAAAAAAACGTCAGTCAAGAAAAAACAACCATATGAAAAATCAAAGATAGTGGGAGGAGGAGAACATGATATAATATAATAACTACATTATTTTTAAAATATTTAATATTTAATAATAAAGATTAGAATAATGGTTAGGAGGATAAAAGAGTACGTGAAATAATAAATTAATGAAATCCTTAATCAAGAGATCCATGAACATGACCTAACTCTACCTCTCCCCTATCCCACACCCTCTGTACAATACATGGTAAAAATTATTGAAGACATACCATTAAATCTAATGCATTGAGGGGTTGGGATGATTCTCTAATGTATTTAGCAATTTTCAATTGTTTTAAATTGATTTTTAATGAATATGAACATGAAATTAATTACATTATAAAATTATGGGAAATTGAAACTGAAAATTTGAAGTGGATCTGAATTGATAAAAAACAATGTATTTTTTTTTGGGGTTAAATTAGACTTCATGGTTATTATTTGAACCAGCCAATGTTACACCAGGTGGCTGGATCTGGAGTAGGGAGATTTGTCATTAAATACTATGCATGATGGTGCTATGGAAATTCATTTTTTATAAAATTATCAGAAATTAAACACTGATGTTTCTTGAGAGATATATATATATATGTACAATATTCATTTGTATTTGAGATTTTAACTATAATTTCTTAGTATTATTTTAATATTCCAAGATCACGAGAGGTGAAATGAGTTCTATATAGAAGATACAACCATCCTTAGGGAAATGAAGCTAAATGAGATGTTGTAGGAGAAGAATCTGTTCATTCATGTTGATGTTATAGGTCATTACTAATGGCCATATTGGTAACGCCCTTCCAATACCTTGAATAATTAACCATCATGTCCCCATATTTCTTTTCAATGTGGGAGAAAATAATGGGCCCAATGTTCATTTTTATCGAGGATGACATTGTCTCGCAAGACTCTTATTCCTCGTGCTTGGGACACAATGAGCCATCGTCCTCCACCACTCATAGTTTCCCCTCGACGAGTCTGACACTGCTCCAACAATAGAGATCACCATATTCACCAGCCTGGAAGCTCGAAATCAAGCCATTGTCCACTTTTAAGGGACCCAAACTCCCTTGACCATATATAGCGGTTTATCATTCTCCCATAAATCCCTTTCCAGGAAAATCTAGAAAATTTGAAGCCAGTATGAAGGAGGAGCTTCGTGAAGTCTGATGTGACCCACTTCACCTCTTACATTCCACTAAAGCAATGTCAAGAGCCATGTGGAACCACCAACAACTCATTCAATTGGATGGTGCACCCAAAAAACATCAGTTAGGAAGAAATAGCCATATGAATAATCAATGATAGTTGATGGAGGAGAGATGGATATAATATAATAACAAATTCATTTTTATAATAGTTAATCTATATTAATAAATTGTTCAATACTGGGTAGGAGGAAAAAAGATAACATGATATAATATATTAATGAAATACTTAAACGGTATATCCACCAACATGACCTAACTCCACCTCTCCCCCATCCCGCACCCTCTATCCAATACACGGTAAAAACTAGTGAAGACATACCAGTATGGCCAAAATAACTTAAATAATCACTAGAAAAGTACATACAAATTTGTAAAACAAATTATTTAAAAAATAAAAATACACACATATTTATATTTCACTCATCTCCAAGATCAGCAAGGATAAAATTATCATTCATTACTAAACCATATTCCTCCAACATCATTCCAATCATCGAGGGAACTGATATACTCCATCCCACTATTGGGGATTCACTCTCTCTTCCCCGCCATTAAAGCACTGATTTAAATTTATATTTGGAATGGTTATCTCCACCATTGGTTCTATAATCTGGTTTCACAAAATTTGATAGTTTGAGTTGATCATTGAGCTTCTTCCATATTCACCACTTTTCTTCCTAGCATCTGAGAAATTGGAACAAGTAAGGGACATGTTAACTCAGCATCTGGTTTCATGAAAAGGTTGACTCAATTCGTAGATAAAGAGAGAACCCATAAATGGGAAGTGTTCATTGCATTGATAGGTGGCACAGTAGACTCAGTGTTTGATTTCATGAAATAATAGACTCAATAAGCATATAAAGACAGAGCCCATGAAGGGGACATGTTCATCGTATTGACATGTGGCATAGTGGGCTCATAAGTCACTTTCATGAAATAGTGTAATCAATGAAAATATAAACAGATAACCTATAATTTGTAAGTGTTCACGACATTAACAGTAGCATTATTTATTTACATGCCTCCCTGGTTTGTGAAAATAATTAAGAATTTGTGCCAACTTTTCTTCATTGAAAAAGGTTCCAGTTCATTCATTAAGAATTAGAATGTATATAATGCGATTCACAAACAACTGTATGAAAAAACATGCACACATTAAAAACTAAAACACATTTAGATTTATGAAAATAAGGTTGAACTACAAAGAGTTTGAAAGAGAACTCCACACACTTAAGATATTTATTTGAGAAGGCATTGTTCAATATTTTTTGAAAAACATTGAATAGTGTGAGTGTGCATATGCATGCCATTGCACATGTGATGACTTAATATTTGAAGATGTGGGATAAACAAACATTGTGTATGTGCATTCATGGTGTGTGTACAAAGAATCATATAAGGGTAAACCGTGTTGTATACAATGTGTGTGTGATGATGGTGAGTAAGCTCATGCATATGTGTTTATATAATAACATGAATAATCTTTCAGAAGATATGGGTTATTTGTAAAAATAAGTGTGTGTTTAAGTATGAATGTACATGAAATAATGAATGCATGAAAGTGTGAAGGTGATTAATGTGTGAATAATATATGTGTGTATGTCCTAGAATTGCGTTCATCCGCAAATATGTTCAAGAGAATATATATTTTTGTGCATTTTTTATTTCACAATGAAGACATATAAATAGTTGGGATAATTACAAGCATTAAATATCTGCATTTGATGATGATAATTTCATGCATTTATAACACATTATGTTGTTGTGTGTAATAATTGAGTTGTGATGAATCTATATGTTTTAGGTAAGAAAAGAATAAGAAGATTTATAGTTCATCGATGAATATTTAGTTGTTTATTCTCTTATTGTAGGGACTAGATGTGGAATTGATAACTTCAACTAATTTAGGAGAGAAAATTTAAATGACATTAATGTGGTGTTGTTGAATATATTCACTCACAGTCATAGCTTATTAGTAGAAGTGAGAAAGTGAAGAATTGGTTTATTTTAGTTGCTTGAAGTGGGGGATCAATTTTGTATTGTAGTGACAACTTGATTTTATTGTGATATTTCTCATTGTGTCCAATGTTTTAATTGTATAAAAATGGTGGGATTCCTATATAATTTGAGAAAAGGTTCATACCAACCCACCTTGGTTTTTGGGGTGATACCTGACCAACCCTATTTTAATTTTTTATTGATTTCTAGTAAAGAATTAGTGTCTCGAATCATCCCAAACACAGCAAGGACATAGTTACCTACCTTAGGGGAGAACCATGTAAAAATATTCTAGGTTGTGCTAAATTTTCTTTCTATCCTACATGTAGTATAATTTTTTATGTAAATAGGGAATATCCATTCATTATGACAAGTGCAGATGTTCAAATTAAGAATGGGTAAGAGAGAAGAAATGAAATGTAACAGCCTGAGATTTTATGAAAAAAATATTCTTTTTAATTTTATTAATGTCTTGTGTTGTACGCTACTCCAAAAGGAGCTTGAACAACACACATCCTTGACTTGCCTTGCATTACACGCAATCGCGACCTTCCTCGATAGCGTGTGTAGTACGCAATACCGAGTTTCACTAAACAACGATATGCTATTAAAATATTATTATAACTAGCAGTTATGAATAGTAATAACCACCTTTAAAATTTTTAGAAATTTTAGCTCTCAAAATGGACTTTATTTTTGGATTCGGAGTATCAAATTTAGCCTAAGGTGAAATTTTGGTGATTTTCGGATAACTTTCATATTTTGATGAATAGAGAAAATTACTAAATTTTAGTTAAAAACAACTTTTTCAATCGAAATAATTAATATTGATAAATTATTAATTTGAGTGGTTTTAAAGTATATTTAGAATATATTTTTACAATTTAATACAATGTTGGTCATTGGATATAATTTCACATTTAAACTACACATAAACAAGTGTCAATCTTTTGATAGATATTGTTTCTTAAAAACACGCTTTTTGTTTTAACAGCGGGATTTAATTATAAAATTAATTAATGCAAGTTCTATGATATGAATTTGGTAAAATAGACTTCATTTTTGAATTCGGAATATGAAATATAGCTTAGGATGAAATTTTGGCATTGTTCTGAAAAACATCAATTTTTGATGAATAGTGAAACTACTAAGTGGTAGGTTAAAAACTGAATTTTGCATAAAACTTAATTTTACCACTTCTGTGAATGGAATTTCGAAAATCCGACAGACACGGTTAATATCAAGGACTAAAATGTGGTTCAATGAGATGAAAATAATTTTTGGTGAATAGTAACTTTTTATTTTTTTTACCACGGTTAATAGTAAATAGGGTAACTAAGGGTAAATACGATATTACTATTACCCTAACACATGTCCTAATTCTATTGGATAAGTGTAATTCGGCCAAAAACAACCTTATGAATATAATATGACCATTTAGGCCCACTTGGATTAGATTAGGACATTTATTATTATTTAATTCAAAGAAGAGTTAAAAGAGTTAAAATCAAAGTTTATTTACTAAAACATTTTTAATATGGGGTTATACATAAGATAAATTCGACTATAAATATTCATTAGAAAGATAAAAAGATTTCCTACATAATGATAGTTTATTTATAATTTTTAGACTTTAAATAAATTAATTTATTTTTGACACAACAATGATGCAGTAATTACCCTTTTAAGGAAATATTAACATAATTGATGTTATAAATGCTCAAATGAATGTAATTTAAGACTTTTTATGAATTAAACTAATTTTCTAGGTTACTATGATGTATTAGTGTTGATTTAATCAACTTTATTCGAACATATAATTCTGTTATGACTTTCAAAAAAATCATATATCAAATAGTGTCAAAATTGACACAAAATAGTTTTTAAATCAAATATTATATTATTAATTGTTATTTTATTCCAAAAAATCTAAGGTTCGGCAAAATGACTTAGATAAGGATATATTTATTAATAATATACAATTTGGGGTTCTTTTGGCATGTTATAGTAAGTGTATTAACCATATAGTGAAAGAAAACAAAAAGACACGGTAAAAGTTAAATTATTTAACTTAGAGTTAAATCTAATTGATAAGGTTAAAATAATAACCTAAACTTGTATAAATCCTATTAGTTGATAGGATTTCGACCCATCCCCACATTAGCTTCGAAATAAGACCATTTTGAACCATTATAAACCGATTTTGACATTAATATAAAATAATATTTTGAGGTATTCCTAAGGTGCCCCTCTCCTCCCTTATAAAAGGACACCTCCTCCCCCTCATCCTCACACCAATTTGAGCACTCTAGCTCGGCCAACCCCTGCCAAAATCTCTTCTCCACTTCCCTAGAAACATCCTAGAGGTTCTGGTCTCCCTCAAAGACCAATTTTAGTGCCATAAGAGGAGGTCTCAAAGAGGCGCTTCAAAGAAGAGGTAATTACCGTTACCAATTCTTTCATCTTTATTTCTTCTTCCACTTCTTCTTCTTAGGTTGTTTCATTCTGAAGTAATAACATCAGTATCACTCATATACTGATATGTTATTATAAGTATGAAACAACCCTATTTCACTATCTATACATCCTACGGAAAAAGAAATCACCGCGCGTGCGTACGTACGGAATACCGTCTCCACGCCGTGGTGTAAGCTATTTTCCACCACCACCTTACATGGATGGGTATAATGGTGTAAAGAATAACTATACATAGTTATTACAACATCATATTGATTCTGATATATTGTATAATCCATTTCAATTCAGTTCAATATTTATGGAAATGATATCATCGCTCGTGCGTACGTACGGACTACCGTCTCCACGACGCGATGAGATTCATTCTCCATGTTAACCATTTAAGAATGATTATAAAGTATATATAAGAAATAATAATGATATATATGACATTATAAAGCTACTGGATTTATGTATATATATATATATGTATGTCATCTACTTACTTCCATTTCACGACAATAAGGAAAGTAAAACAGCGTTCATGCGTACGTACGGACTACCGTCTCCATGAACGGTGTTTTTCATTTTATTTATCTATCTATTATATATATATATACACTGAATATATATGATATATAAATCATATTTTATATTCTGGAAGTAAGTAAATCATGATATAAGTAATAATTATGTCAATAACAACAAGTCAAAACACCTACGATAAATGAAACGATTTTACCCAAAATGCTTCTTTAACATGGAATTTACAAAAGAACGGGTAATATAATGTCATAAGTGAACCATATATGATATCATAACAATGAATATGATTCTGGAATAAGTCAATAACATGATTTAAATCATTATACAGGAGGTTCGGACACTTACAAAGCAAGTCGGACATAAGGTAAGGGAAATATCACAATCTCATTTTTATCTGAGATTGTTTATTCGTAAGTATTTACTGGGGTGTATTTTATCATCCACATCAATGTTTCATCAATATGTAATATTATTTCCATCCACCTACAATTGTTTAAAACCATTTTTACCCTTCGGTGAGTTTTTAGTAATATGTATGAAAGGAATCTTTTGTCGTTTTTCGTACGAGGTACTTTTTGACTTTTCCGACAAAAGTACGAAGAATGTTTTTTTTAACTTAAACGGCACGAACGGATTTTTACGGTTTTATAAAGCCTTATTTTCATGAAGCTTACTACAAAAGATTTCATGACTATTTTTAATAAAATCTCTTTCTTTTAAAATTTCATGATGTTTTGTGAAAAGAAATTGATTTTGAAGAAGAAAGGATATTTTCCTCAAGAATTCATTTCAGGTGTTTTATCAAAATTATTTTCCATCTAAGATAATAAAGGGTTCTGTTTATATCCATATATTTACATTGATTTGACTATGATGTGATGGAATTATGTTTATGAATTCCTTTATCTTATATGAATTGTATTATGATGTTATGTTGTTTAAGAATCCCATTTTTATTACATGGGTTATGAAATGATGTATGATTTATGATTTTGTGGCACACATAAGAATGGTATCATTATGAGATGGGTGGGACCTATATCTCCCTCCAATGCATTGGGTAAGATTTTATATCTCATGAGATAGACATGGCTGAAATGGTAGGTTATACCGGTTCAGTGAAACAGGACTGAAACGAGGGTTACTCGATTCAGAAAGGGACTTTGTCCACTAAGATAGTCTTGGCAATGAGTCTTGACTAACAAGAAATGATTCTCTATGATTATGTGTGTATGCCACAAAGTTTCATGTTTTAAGTTATGATTATTGAGATTTCATTTCACTACTATGATTTATCCCATGTTATGAAATTATGCTCTCTTTTGCAGGTTAAGATTTCCAAAAGTTATGTTCTTATGAAGATGATGTGATTGATTTTTCTTTTGTATACCCTTACTGAGCATTTGAGCTCACCCTTTTTTGTTTTCTTTTCCCCAGGATATAAAGAAAGGTTTTAGGTAAAAAAAAGGAAGTTCTTTATAGGAGATTTTGAAGATCTTTCACCACGATTAGAAGATTATATTCCGAGTTTCCAAAGACACTAAACTATTACGATCCTTGTGTGTGTGTTTTTGTTATGTACTAAGTATTCCGCAAAAGTAATGTAATGTCAATGTACGTCAAGATACGGGTCTCTACAGTTGGTATCAGAGGAAAGGTTTAGTCAACCTTTGGAAACTAGGATGCGAGAACTTTAGTGAGATCCCTAGAGATATTTCTAAGGTATGTCTAGGGATGTCTCTAAGGATAAGTATACGTATAGGTTATAGTACTAGAACTACGCTAACAATCATATAATTAAACCTAAGATGTTAGATATTGAAGGTACTCCCCCTTTATTATGTTGTTTTCCCTAGCATGATTTTTGCCTCTCACACTATTTTTTTTGGGTTTTAGAAAATGGATTGAAACAAGATGATTCACGATAATGGAGGATATGATGGACAATGGAATGATATTCTTCATAATGAAATGGGATTTGGAAGTCCAAACATCATTATTATGCCGAATCAGCAATCTCATAATATGATCAATAATGTAAAATTTGGTATGTTTCCTGACTCGGCTAATAAGAGAAAGATGGAGTTTCATGATGATCATAGAGGAAAGAAAGTTCAATTTCCCCTATGTAAATCATGTGGGAAGAGGCATCAAGGGGAATGTTTCAAAGGAACTGGAAGATGCTTTGGGTGTGGAAAAGAAGGACACAAAGCAAGTAAATGCAAAGGAAAAGGTTCATTTAACAACATGGATGAGGATAATGGTGCTGCTACGACATCAACAATGGTTAAATGTTTTAAATGTGGAATGTGCGGGCATTATGCAAACCAATGCCCTAAGGGAAAGTCTCATGAAGATAATCAGTATGGTCGTATGGGAAGTATTTATGTGGATGATGATGAAGAGACTACAAATGATATGTGAGATGAAAGAATTGTTGAAGCTCGGTCAATTTTAAGAATGTAGTGGAATGATTACATGTTTATCATGTGTAATGTTGTATAAGTAATCTCATGGTACTGTAGAATAAATAGACATGTAAGGATTGTTACACTGTTGTCTGATTAATGTTACTAGTATCCATGAAAGGTTATTCAGATATTTTTGGAATGTAGATGATATGCGCATAATGAAGGGATAAGGAGAAAATTAAATGTTTGATAGTATTCATGAGCTCATGATTGATATAAGGACTAAGTGATATCATGGTTTGAGTATATAGAATTTTGAGGATTTTGGAATGTGGAAAGAGTGAACTTTTAATAGAATTCATGTTTTCAATAAGGTTCAATGGGTATTCAAGAGAGTACAAGATTAAGGCCTTTGAATGTTTGGAATGTGACCAACAAGATATATCTTATGATATATGGGGATCAACGATGGTATTAAATCTCTGGTAATCGTTTTCACTATGTTATGAGAGTGGACTGCAGTATTATGGATAAGCCTAAAGATTGGAATGGATTTTGTTGGACAGAAGTTAGTATAGAAGTTTTTTCGATATTATTGATGGGATGTTATAGTAATATAGTTTTAGAAAAAGGACAACCTGCAGGACGGGCGACAGCCCATCATGTCGGACAAGGCTGTAGGAATCGAACCCACAACCGAAGTGCGACTGCATTTATCGCCTACCACTGGCCTACAGGAAGTCCCTGTTTAGTAGAAACTAGTTTTATTATATTAAGCAGTATGATATATGAAGTATAAGTCCATTTTAGGAACCATATATGATTAATCTCACTATATAATGACTTATGTATATTTAATAACTTTTTCTAACCTTTTGTTTGAGAGAGATGGAATGACCTGTCATTCTATCACATAATCTGCTAACACTTCATGAATAACAAATTCAACTTCATTTATTTATGAGATGAAGTGGAAATTGTTCAAGACACGAACAATAGTGAGATTGTACCAAAATAAATTAAGTATTTATTCTAATTCAAATTTTCAACTTTAGGGAAATGATCTTGAAAACCAAAAATGTTGTCCTAGTGATCTTATACCTGATGAATCAGATGGTACCTTATATCATCACAAATCTATGGATTTGTGATTACTGGCTTTTCCATAGCCATGTTCTCTACCACTCTCCATCAGAACATGATGGTTAGATTTCTCTTCCATATCCATATTTTTACCTATGTGGATACCCAGTGATTAGTTTATTTGGGTAATCGTTACATTTCATACTTTAGTTTTTAAAGCCAAGTTTTGGTATTCCTTTTTACGATGTGGGATTCTATTAAAGATACTTTAGAATAGTAAACCATTTATAACCCCGACGAATTTCGAGGGCGAAATTCATTTTAAGGGGGGTAGAATGTAACAGCCCGAGATTTTATGAAAAAAATATTCTTTTTAATTTTATTAATGTCTTGTGTTGTACGCTACTCCAAAAGGAGCTTTAACAACACACATCCTTGACGTTCCTTGCATTACACGCAATCGCGACCTTCCTCGATAGCGTGTGTAGTACGCAATACCGAGTTTCACTAAACAACGATATGCTATTAAAATATTATTATAACTAGCAGTTATGAATAGTAATAACCACCTTTTAAAATTTTAGAAATTTTAGCTCTCAAAATGGACTTTATTTTTGGATTCGGAGTATCAAATTTAGCCTAAGGTGAAATTTTGGTGATTTTCGGATAACTTTCATATTTTGATGAATAGTGAAAATTACTAAATTTTAGTTAAAAACAACTTTTTCAATCGAAATAATTAATATTGATAAATTATTAATTTGAGTGGTTTTAAAGTATATTTAGAATATATTTTTACAATTTAATACAATGTTGGTCATTGGATATAATTTCACATTTAAACTAGACATAAACAAGTGTCAATCTTTTGATAGATATTGTTTCTTAAAAACACGCTCTTTGTTTTAACAGCGGGATTTAATTATAAAATTAATTAATGAAACTTCTATGATATGAATTTGGTAAAATAGACTTCATTTTTGAATTCGGAATATGAAATATAGCTTAGGATAAATTTTGGCATTGTTCTGAAAAACATCAATTTTTGATGAATAGTGAAACTACTAAGTGGTAGGTTAAAAACTGAATTTTGCATAAAACTTAATTTTACCACTTCTGTGAATGGAATTTCGAAAATCCGACAGACACGGTTAATATCAAGGACTAAAATGTGGTTCAATGAGATGAAAATAATTTTTGGTGAATAGTAACTTTTTATTTTTTTTACCACGGTTAATAGTAAATAGGGTAACTAAGGGTAAATACGATATTACTATTACCCTAACTCATGTCCTAATTCTATTGGATAAGTATAATTCGGCCAAAAACAACCTTATGAATATTATATGACCATTTAGGCCCACTTGGATTAGATTAGGACATTTATTATTATTTAATTCAAAGAAGAGTTAAAAGAGTTAAAATCAAAGTTTATTTACTAAAACATTTTTAATATGGGGTTATACATAAGATAAATTCGACTATAAATATTCATTAGAAAGCTAAAAAGATTTCCTACATAATGATAGTTTATTTATAATTTTTAGACTTTAAATAAATTAAATTATTTTTGACACAACGATGATGCAGTAATTACCCTTTTAAGGAAATATTAACATAATTGATGTTATAAATGCTCAAATGAATGTAATTTAAGACTTTTAATGAATTAAACTAATTTTCTAGGTTACTATGATGTATTAGTGTTGATTTTATCAACTTGGTTCGAACATATAATTCTGTTATGACTTTCAAAAAAATCATATATCAAATAGTGTCAAAATTGACACAAAATAGTTTTTAAATCAAATATTATATTATTAATTGTTATTTTATTCATAAAAATCTAAGGTTCGGCCAAATGACTTAGATAAGGATATATTTATTAATAATATACAATTTGGGGTTCTTTTGGCATGTTATAGTAAGTGTATTAACCATATAGTGAAAAAAAACAAAAAGACACGGTAAAAGTTAAATTATTTAACTTAGAGTTAAATCTAATTGATAAGGTTAAAATAATAACCTAAACTTGTCTAAATCCTATTGGATGATAGGATTTCGACCCATCCCCACTTTAGCTTCGAAATAAGACCATTTGGAACCATTATAAACCGATTTTGACATTAATATAAAATAATATTTTGCGGTATTCCTAAGGTGCCCCTCTCCTCCCTTATAAAAGGACACCTCCTCCCCCTCCTCCTCACACCAATTTGAGCACTCTAGCTCGGACAACCCCTGCCAGAATCTCTTCTCCACTTCCATAGAGACATCCTAGAGGTTCTGGTCTTCCTCAAAGACCAATTTTAGTGCCATAAGAGGAGGTCTCAAAGAGGCGCTTCAAAGAAGAGGTAATTACCGTTACCAATTCTTTCATCTTTATTTCTTCTTCCACTTCTTCTTCTTAGGTTGTTTCATTATGAAGTAATAACATCAGTATCACTCATATACTGATATGTTATTATAAGTATGAAACAACCCTATTTCACTATCTATCCATCCTACGGAAAAAGAAATCACCGCGCGTGCGTACGTACGGAATACCGTCTCCACGCCATGGTGTAATCTATTTTCCACCACCACCTTATTTGGATGGGTATAATGGTGTAAAGAATAACTATACATAGTTATTACAACATCATATTGATTCTGATATATTGTATAATCCACTCCAATTCAGTTCAATATTTATGGAAATGATATCATCGCTCGTGCGTACGTACGGACTACCGTCTCCACGACGCGATGAGATTCATTCTCCATGTTAACCATTTAAGAATGATTATAAAGTATATATAAGAAATAATAATTAAATATATGACATTATAAAGCTACTGGATTTATGTATATATATATATGTATGTCATCTACTTACTTCCATTTCAAGACAATAAGGAAAGTAAAACAGCGTTCATGCGTACGTACGGACTACCGTCTCCATGAACGGTGTATTTCATTTTATTTATCTATCTATTATATATATATATACACTGAATATATATGATATATAAATCATATTTTATATTCTGGAAGTAAGTAAATCATGATATAAGTAATAATTATGTCAAGAACAACAAGTCAAAACACCTACGATAAATGAAACGATTTTACCCAAAATGCTTCTTTAACATGGAATTTAAAAAAGAACGGGTAATATAATGTCATAAGTGAACCATATATGATATCATAACAATGAATATGATTCTGGAATAAGTCAATAACATGATTTAAATCATTATACAGGAGGTTCGGACACTTACAAAGCAAGTCGGACATAAGGTAAGGGAAATATCACAATCTCATTTTTATCCAAAATTGTTTATTCGTAAGTATTTACTGGGGTGTATTTTATCATCCACATCCATGTTTCATCAATATGTAATATTATTTACATCCACCTACAATTGTTTAAATCCATTTTTACCCTTCGGCGAGTTTTTAGTAATATGTATGAAAGGAATCTTTTGTCGTTTTTCGTACGAGGTACTTTTTGACTTTTCCGACAAAAGTACGAAGAATGTTTTTTTTAACTTAAACGGCACGAACGGATTTTTACAGTTTTATAAAGCCTTATTTTCATGAAGCTTCCTACAAAATATATCATGACTATTTTTAATAAAATCTCTTTCTTTTAAAATTTCATGATGTTTTGTGAAAAGAAATTGATTTTGAAGAAGAAAGGATATTTTCCTCAAGAATTCATTTCAGGTGTTTTATCAAAATTATTTTCCATCTAAGATAATAAAGGGTTCTGTTTCTATCCATATTTTTACATTGATTTGACTATGCTGTGATGGAATTATGTTTATGAATTCCTTTATCTTATATGAATGGTTTTATGATGTTATGTTGCTTAAGAATCCCATTTTTATTACATGGGTTATGAAATGATGTATGATTTATGATTTTGTGGCACACATAAGAATGGTATCATTATGAGATGGGTGGGACCTATATATCCCTCCAATGCATTGGGTAAAGATTTTATATCTCATGAGATAGACATGGCTGAAATGGTAGGTTATACCGGTTCAGTGAAACAGGACTGAAACGAGGGTTACTCGATTCAGAAAGGGACTTTGTCCACTAAGATAGTCTTGGCAATGAGTCTTGACTAACAAGAAATGATTCTCTATGATTATGTGTGTATGCCACAAAGTTTCATGTTTTAAGTTATGATTATTGGGATTTCATTTCACTACTATGATTTATCCCATGTTATGAAATTATGCTCTCTTTTGCAGGTTAAGATTTCCAAAAGTTATGTTCTTATGAATATGATGTGATTGATTTTTCTTTTGTATACCCTTACTGAGCATTTGAGCTCACCCTTTTATGTTTTCTTTTCCCCAGGATATAAAGAAAGGTTTTAGGTAAAAAAAAGGAAGTTCTTTATGGGAGATTTTGAAGATCATTCACCGCGATTAGAAGATTATATTCCGAGTTTCCAAAGACACTAAACTATTACGATCCTTGTGTGTGTGTTTTTGTTATGTACTAAGTATTCCGCAAAAGTAATGTAATGTCAATGTACGTCCAGATACGGGTCTCTACATGAAATATTGGTAAAATTTGTGTAACCTCATTCACCCCCATCCCAATGTACTTTCATGATCCAATTGACACATCAATTGGTATCAGAGCATGGGTTACACCTTTGATTGGATCTATCTTATTGTTTCAGTTGATTGTATCAGAATTATATGAAGTGAGTTTTTGAATTCAATGAAGTAATAGAGTTGTTTCAGATGGGATGTTTATTTCCTATCTCTGTCAGTACCAACATGGAGGTCTCTAAAAAAATCATGAAGGATAGAATGAAGAAATATTCAACAAACTAAGAATGAGTTTGAAGAAGAAATAGGGTTTATCACAATCTGAATATAGTCAAAATGATAGTCTATCATTAATATCTGTTAAATCTGGAGATAAAGATAATTTCGAATAGAATTTTGAAGTAGTAATAAGAAGAATTTATTGAATCACTCAATGATTTTTATTCATAAATGAAAAAATATATAAATATTTCTCCTATCCAGTTATCCACCTACATATTTTATTTTATCAAGGGACTATGTGATGAAAAGTCATATCTTGAAAAAGAAGATGAGGAAATGGAGAAATCCTTGTAAAAGAAGTTTTGAGGATGTAAAACTCCCTCCCAAATTATTGATTCTAATGAAGAAACTATACTACATTTCAATAAACATTTCTCATATGTTGAAGAATAATTGAAAAGGATATAGTGATATAGAACTAACTGAGAAGGTATTTAATGAGACGATTCAAACTGTTGAGGAATCATATAAAGGTACCCTGAATATCAAGGACTCTAATTTGTTAATTGAAGAAAATTATGAGACAATCACCACAGTTGAAGAATCAAAAGAAGATTTTAAATTTGAATTCAATGAAATCATCACTTTTTTGAAGATGAATTATATAGGATTGATTATGAGAAGGATGTGACTGATGTAGTTCATACAGAAGTGATCAGTGCATTGGAAAAATTACACAGAACAACGTTAAATGTTAAATATTACCTTCTTATACTATAAGATAAATATTAATAAAGAGTTGATAAATTCTCAATTGATAGAAAATCAAATTCATGAGGATCGAGTTCAGAATATGAATATTCAATGGGAAGGGAAACTGAAAATTTTTTAGGATGAAAAAAATTTACTCAACATGAAATGTCTTGAAATAGAAGTGAATTTGGAAAATATGAAAGAATGTGAAGATATGTGCAAATCACTTGAAGAACATTGTAACACTATAAAACAAAAGTATCATGAGATGTGGGTAATATTGTGAATTCTAGATATTATCCAATCAGAATCTTCATATAATTCTTAGATAATAAAATATTCCATGAGTAATTCTGAAAAGTGTCTTATTTATGAAAAAATTGATTTTAGTGGAAAATTTTCTGATATTATCTAAAGATAAATTTGTTGAATGATGATTTAATGAGATAACCCATGATCTAGAATATTTTATTTTCACTTATGTTGTTTGATTTATAAATATTGATTCCAAAAATAATTATGGCGAATCATGGTTGAAGAATACTGATGGAAAATCAATTATATCATTAAATGTGGATATAAAGAATAGTATTAATTCTTTTTCCCATCAAAGAGATCAGATGAAAAATTATACTATCAAAAAACAACATGATTCCAAAACAAACCAAATTGTTTCAAAGAAGAATAAATCAAGATTTGTTGGATAGTGTGACAGTTTTTTGAAATTTGGGCTTTAGGCCATTGAATCTTTTCATAATCTTTCAATTTATGATAACTATAGAAGACCAATATTAATGCGGAGTAGATCTGATGAGAATATAAATCCCATATAATTTAATCATAATTCATATATAAAGAATAATTTATCTATCAAGATTATATTTGAGTTCCAGGAATAATTCTATGATTATTACAAGAGAAGTGGCCCCAATTATAATGTGTATCGATATGTACTGACCCTACACTAATCATATTCTGATATGATGACAAGGAATAAACATATGCAGAGGCAATTAACAAAATCATAAAAGGCTTCTTTGTTGTTTGAGAAGGAGAAGAGTGAAATGAAAATTGTGAATCAACATACACCCATGAATAATGATGATATGAATGTAATACCAAAGAAAAGGTGCCTATATTATGGGTGAAGATGTCACATAGTGGACCTTCACAAACATGTTATATACAAAAATTCTATTGGAATCATGCTAATGGAAAAATGAAATCAATCTCAGAAAAAAATTAAATTGATTGATTTGTTGCTTGAAAGTCAAGATGAAAAAATTGGATTTCAAGATATTTAGTATAAAAAGGAAGAAATTATGATTGCTTCAGATTTGTATTGAAGGTGTATAATTTATGGGAATATTGCTGAAAAATATATTAGGTGGTTTCTTACAAAAATAGAACAAGTGAAGAACAAAGTAAAATCACTAGTGAATTCTATTGTTAATAATTCTACTATAAATAAGGATTCAACTCACAAGAAGAATTCTGAACATATACCAAATGAATGTTAATCATATGGCTAGAGCAATTGGAATTATTTTTGAATTTTGAGTAGAAACAGAAGAATGAAAGTGTATTACTTGCTAATGTGAATGAGCATATTCCATCTAAGATGGAAGCTGGAGATATCAAGAAGTCCTTACTTACCTTAAATGATAAACATTGTAACGTCAAATAAGGAGAAATCATGATGAGTTTTCATGATTATAGTGAAGAATTGAAAATAATTTCTAGGTTGGGAGATAAATATCATCCCAGTTACTATAATTGAAAATCATTAAAAAACTAATTTACTCCCATGAATATTTTGTGTTTTTTTATTTTATCCGTGGAATTGATGTTGAGGAATATATTAAGGGGGATTCCTAAAGATATGAGTGCTTTGATAATACTATACATCATTCAAAAGGCTATCCATCAGGTAGTTCATCATTTAAATTTCTCATAGAATTATTCCTCAAGACCAATCATGATGAAAGTTATTGATAATAAAGTAGAAGGATGATGCCCATCCCTTTAGGGGCAGAAATGTTGAACAAACAACATAGTTGATCACAAATTATAGAACCTGAATATATGATGTTCTTGTAAAGGATTTATTTGATATTTTAAAATCCTATAAATTGAATCTTGTCATTAGAAATGAGTTTTTTTCTATTAT
Organism: Viscum album; assembly: GCA_963277665.1. NCBI lineage: Eukaryota > Viridiplantae > Streptophyta > Magnoliopsida > Santalales > Viscaceae > Viscum > Viscum album. The sequence continues at coordinate 1,583,418,554 of OY728151.1, read as the reverse complement.
TTATGACTGAAAATTCTGAATCAGAAGGGGAGACACTTATAATTTTATAATGAAGGGAAATTGAATTCATGGAATTTAATCATAGTGTGAGTTTTTCTTTATATGAATAATTTGGTTTTAATGGTTTAAATGTAAAAAATGGCCTATAGAAAAGGTCCATAGCGACACTACTTAGGTAGAAAGTTGAAACCTAGCCTACCATTATGGGTGGGCTGAGGAAGGAAGTGGCTAGTGTGATCACAAATAGCATATGTATTGTCAGAGGAACAATGAAAAAATATTATTTATTTTGTATGAATAATTATTGTGTATGGTTGAAATTAAATATTATTGTGAATTTTTCTTGATATGAATTGTTTTTTTCATGGATTAATTGTAAGAAAATCGCTTATGGGGAGATCATGTAGAGGTAGAGGAAGGGAGTGAATGGTGTGATCATGGGAGACTATAGAAACTATATAGGTGGGAATTAGACCTCTATTTAGACATTATGGTAGGGAATTGGATGATTGTTTCTAGCGTGCTCATAGGGAGAACATACAGAGGTAGTGGAACAAAGAAAAATTTCAGTTATGTTGTATGAAGAATGACTTTGTATGGTTGGAATTGAATATTTTTGGGAAATTGGATTTATTAGTTATGTTGTATGAAAGAAGGTTAAATGCTTTGGTCATCTGACCCCAAGAACAATCAAGTTAGTACGGTTCCCACATGGTTAATGGTAAAAGGCTTGAATAGTATAGCATGGAATGAGAATTTGCAGGATTAGATATTTGATTTATGTTACATAGACTTCATTTAGAAGGATTCCCCTTGTGTTATAAATTAGTCGCGTAATAGGGATAAATTTTGTTGTGAGAGAAGATTTTAGTGGTTCACTGTAGCAACAGAAAAGTCTCAACCGTGCGATCTATCAAACTATAATCAGGATCGTGCGATCGTCTAAGCGGTCCGAATTTGACATGGTTCTCTCTGCTTGGTCGAGAAATCTATTTGCATAAAATATATTAGTTTTAGTTGAACCCTTTGCCTCTTCCCCATTTACCATTTTCATCATGGATTCTATCTCATTCACACCTTTCACACATGCCCTCTGCAACCTCATAACTCACATCTGGTTTCATGAATGTGGTCTCCACAAAGACGTTGGATAACATGTTCACAACAAATACTCATTAGGGTATAAAGCATACGGGGTGATTCATACACACACTTCCACCAAGACATTAAGGTACTCAATGTGTGACAAGTCTTAAGATCTACTTGAATATTCAATGAGGAAAATGGTGAGTAGCTAAGAGACTCCAGTTTGTGCAACATGATTTAGGTAACATAACACCAAAAAGACTACAACTATGACCACTAGAATTGAACGTGTAGAAAAATGAGAACTCGGAATTTTTAGTTTCGTGAAATGCAGTACAAGTAATCCTATTATTTGCAGTCTACTGGGTATTCTGAAGATTCCTTTCTGGCCAATATAGATTAGAGACAATTTACTCATTGTCAAACCATTCATGAGTAGTCCAGAAATTTATCAAGTTTTCTAAAACATCCTCACCTCACATCAACTATATCGTAACAATCTCCAACACTAATAGATCAACCTTAGTCATTGAGTACTCATCATGAAATTGGTCTAGAAAGTATTATTACTTCTCATTGTAATTTTTATCATATCCAAACTAAGAAACATTCAATCTTCCTTTAGTACCATCTCAACTCCTAGCTTCCTCCTCCGCCGATCATGTTTGTTGCACATATTGTGATTCACACCACTACTAATCACGCATTTTCATATATTCCACTATGACAAACTTCCGATGGTCTCCTACATCATATTCCCCATCCAAACTCTTCTCTTTAGTCTTATTTAGCTCAAGGATTGGACAAGCCTCCAAGATTTTCATTTTTCCCTTTGAGACGTCCAACGACAGAAACCCACAAAGGTCCAGGTCAGGCTGTTTGTCATGTGAATGGTTCCAAACATGTGGATTGGGGAGAAAGAGGAGATTCTGACATCCATTTATTCTTTCCAATGCAGCAAACCCCCCAAATGAACAAAATGGGAACCCAAAATGAAGCCTTCAACTCCCGCGTTTATTATGATTCCATCCATTTCCTTACATTCTGATATGGTTTTATACATGGAAACCATAGTAGGGAAATTTTAATCCAGAAACGTTGAAGCATCATAACGAATCATGGGGTTTCAAGCCCAAGACGGTTCTAGCATACACCTATGAGATTTCAAGTATGGATCCATCTTCCGTTAATCTCCATATTTTGGGGAATTCCAAACACTCTAATGAATCCCCCATGTGACTTTTATACCCACTACATTCCAACATATTTAAATCGCATCCATAGTTCAAAATAGGTTTTCTCTTCCACATATGACGTTTTTTCTCTCCCTTTATTTATTGGAGAATAATGTAGTGATATTTTTTTAATTAATAAATAGTCATTATTCAAGGCTTCATAAATATTATGGAAGAATGACAGACCAAATTTTTATGTCCAGCAAGAAATACAAAATTGAATATTATTTGATTTAATAATTTTTAAATTAATTCCAAATGGTAATCTCATGTCGATTAATAATAATAATATTATTTTTTTGACTTGGGCTTCGGAAAGGGATCAAATAAATAATAAGTGGAACTTGTGAAAATATTTTTTTTCTAATACTATCAATATATAAACCCAATTATATTATTTTCCTATGAAACAATTCATTTGTTTTTTTGGGAACAACAAATTTGGAGAATCCTCTAAATCCCAATAGATCTCTCTTCTCCAAGAACGATCTTATGAATGGAGATCAATACTCCCACACCGAATCCTCTCATGTCAAGAGAGATCAAGGATAATTATTTGGAAGTAGTTCTCATGTAGATCCAAGGGGAACGATGCGAGAAATAGGATTTTTCATGATAGTACTCGAGGATTCCTTGGACGATGTCTTGATATTCATGAAACATGTATGGATCAATGCTAAAGGGAATCTATGATTGATTCCTAAAATGAAATGACGGTGCAACACATATATGTTTTTAAATCCATCAATGAAGAAAGAATTCCCTCAAAGGTTATTCATTATTTAATTAAATTAATTATAAATAATATGCCATGATCCTCCCTTCTGGTTCCGGTGTGTTTTCTACTTTATATCTTCATTGATTAAATTCCATTAAACAGAACATTTATCATCATGTAGGTCTCTAATTGACCATCGATAATGTCAAAAAGAAATGTTTGGCATGACCCATCATATGAATATTATATTCTTGAATCCTACAAGTTGTAACATAGTGGTCACATTATTATTTTTAACTATTTAAATATCATTGACAAAATTATGAATTTTTATTTCATTTTCAATTCACATTTAATCTTTTTATTAATCGAAATTGTAATATATGTTTCTTCCTAATTTATTTCTCGTCGATATTATCAATGCTACTAATTGCATGAATGAAATAAAATTGAATAACTCATCCAGTGGTTCTAAGGATTCTGTCTAGATAACACAACTGTACATGTCGTGTAGTTTTTTCCAATGCATCAGGAATTAATTTGGAATTAATTCACGTTGTTTTCATTGATGAAACACAGAGCATTTATAAATTACACCTCCTATTTATCAGGCTATCATGATGCATGGTCATCCGGAGTACACACTATGTAGTTGATGAGGTCAGTGTGTAGACCTCTTAAGTCACAAATGGGCCATGTATTTCATATTTGGATTACCTAACTGGTGACCTTGTAATTCGGAGATCACACACCATGTATCCCATTGGACACCACATGTACACCATTTTCTTGGGCATGATTCACATTCTAAGTTCATAGGAATGTTCCTATGATATACGGTGAGACATGTAGAGGCATTGTATTATAAATACACACGCCATATACTTATACCAAATTATGCTGATTTAATATTTATTTGTTATATTATTGAAACTTTATTGACATGTTCTTATGTTTGGAAATTAAGTTGATAAGATATTCCATGTGTTGAGTTTTCAATCTATTTATATATATATATGTAAATGTTTAATTAATATCTATGTAATGTTCAAATCTACATATCATCTATGAGTCACATTATAGTTGTTACATCGTGTGAATTGGAGCATAACTCTTGACCGAAAACTAAGATAATTCATGTAATCAATAAGGTGATGTAGTCCTCATGAAGGAATGGGATATGTCATGTATGCCACATGTAACATGAGTAAGCAATGTAAATGAATAAAACTAGTTTGGAAGAATTAGATGGGTATTCACTATATTGCCTCCATGATACATTTATCAACATAGTTAATTTAAAATGAATTTATTTACTTTTATTAAAATTATGATGGATTAAAATCTTATGAAAATTCAGATGAGAATTAAGATAAATAATTGATTCATTAAAAAAGATAATTAATTGATTCAAGTGTGATTTATCTTAATTAAAATTTATTAATAATTTATTGCATGTTTTATTAAATTCATAATTTGTTTCATGAACGTGGACGATCATGAGAATAATGCAGACCATTTTATGTGACTAGTTTCATTTAATTTATTATCAACTGAAATTGTTGGTCTGAGTGCCTACTCTACTGAATTTATGTAAGGGTCTTTGTGACCATGTGTTATTTTGTGAAAAACCATTTTCCGCTCACTTGCATGTGAGTAAAAGAAAATGTGAAGGATGAATATCCCACGTTAGTAGAGGCGGTTCAGTTTTGGATCCAAGGATAAACATATCCTAAAGAGATACAAGGGTAGACAGGTGTATAGTTGTACCATGAAAAAAATTTGGTTCAATGTGTTTTTTCCCCTAGTCAACGATTTATTTATCAACTACTAGATAAACAATCTACTAGTAATGTTTATGATCATATCGATTTATTATTTTACTTCTATCAAGTTGTATGGTCAATTGATTATGGATGTTTTCTTGCAATCACATAACTAATGAATTAACAAGCAATCAAATATAACTAAAATAAACTATATTATGCATAAATTATATCTATCTCATGGTTAATTACATAAATAAACCAACATAATTTAACAAAAATTTGACAAATATAATAATTTTATATTTATATATAAACGGATAAAACCCTCAATAATATATATAAATCGGTATAATCATCCACTACCTCATTTAAAATCAAACCATAGTTCAAAGTGCTTGATCAGAAAAAGTTGGGGTGGTTTGAATTATTTAGGAATTCTAACATGATATTATGGATTTAATTAACATAGTTTACATAAAGGGTTGACTTACAAATCATGACATGCCATAACATGGAGGCAAGGGTTGAGGAAATCCAATTAAGGATTTCAAGAATGGGGTGTCTGCTCAGAAAATCAAGGAATAATGAGTTAATGCATTAGGAATTTGGAATTACTACCCAAAACCATTCAAGTTGCTTGAACTACCAATGTCTGTGTAATGAGAAGGGATATATGGTTCCCTTCCACTTGAATATCCAAGAAAGAAGATATTATAAATCCATTGGAAAGGGCTATTGGGTTTTGATAAAATATTAGGAGATTAAGAAATGTAATGTTTATTTATTTATCTAAATTTTATCAGATAAAGTACTAAAGTTCGTTATATATAATTTTATAAGAACAAAATTAAAATGAAATTAAAAATATCCTTTCTATTTGTACATGATAAGGATAACCTCCTCACTGAAACAAATTTCCAAAAGTGCAATGGGCGCCTATGAGTTATCCTTCACCTTCAAATGAAATTATATGTGATGCAAGAACCTTTTCTTATGGTTCCTAAAAATAAGTATATTGATGAACAGTTAAATATTTAAGGGAAGAATTTGAATGATTCTATAAATTATTATTGTTTCATTCTTTCATTCAAGTTCAATAATCATTTTATAGAATATAAGGACATGGATGAATATAGTTGTTTTCTCACATTCTAGATCTCTATTAAGAGAAGCAAAGAGAAAAGTGGTAACAAATCTATAATTCTTTGTTTAAAACTATGTTTGGAGTGTCTTCACTATCTGGGCCTCATGTAGTCAATAATATTATTGATGCATGAACCCAATCATTGACCACTTATTTCCTACATCACACTTGTTCAATGTCGATGCATGGTACATGGAACCGAAAACGCGACATCCCGTCGCATCATAGATCCTTCATTGATTCTTTATTCACCATCACCAATGTGCCACATGGTCTACCATACATGTGGTGAACCATTTCCCCTTGATCACAATGAACTACATCTTGAGAAGCTCTCTCTTTGTTCGCAACCAATTTCTTCCCCTTTTAATGCCTTCACAAATTACTTTTTTCCAATAAAAATAAGATATAAAATATTATATCCTAAATTTCCTAATTACCATGTGGCGTCCATGTAATGAATCAGACACGTTTCTCATCAAAATAGATATAAAAGATGTATCACTCCATTAGAAACACATGCAACTTAATATGCATGATAGGATAAAAGAAATATCAAATTAAAAAACTATCGAATCTCAAATTTGGAAACACACATGATATATATACTATCAATATCCCCATTTATCCCATCAATGGAGATACCAAACCATAAAATCAGTTATAATGAAAACCAATTGTCATCATACCAACCATCATTCTCTATAAAAAAAATGACAATGCCCATTTGTAATGCTAACATAAATATAAATTCTCCTATAAAAAATCCAAACACTAAAGTATTCACCATATTTAAATATGAAACATCATTTCGAAAATTACCAAAACCCAAAATATCTATCTCTGCAATTATTTTGATTGTGAAGCAGTCTGAAAAACCAATTAAACGTTTCTCTCTCTTCTCAAAATCCTGAGCATCTACTACATCACCTCAATCTTCAAATTGAATTCATTATTCACCAATAAAACATTATAAACAATAGAATTAGGTGTATTCCCTGAAATATCTCTCTCATCCTACTTTTTTTCCAAACCCTAGCATGCCTCATGCACCATCGATCCTCTTGAAAATATCCAAAATTCCCACTACAAATTGCGATCCCAAATAGTAAGCTTTTATATCACTTGATGGGGGAGATTCCCAATCATAAACCGCTTGAGAAAAAATTTGTGAGAAACTCAATGAAATAAGAATGTGATATATTGGAAAAAAATAAATCAGCACGCATGATTTTCAATGTTTAAAACCCCTCTGATGCGGAGGATTAAAAACCCACAGGGTAATTCCTAAATATCCAATATAAACTAAAGTGTACAATGAAATCCATGCAATTCCCAATCCTTAATTACATATAATATCATAGAAAAGCATTTTTGAAAATCACACCCTGATACACCTCCATAATCTCTCTAAAAACCAGCTCAGAAATTCCATGCTTGAATGATCAATGTGTAAAAAAACATCTGCCTTCTATTGACTAAATGCCACTACATCAAGGATACAATCCTAATATGCATCAACCTCACAAAATCTTATGATAGCTGTAGGATTTCACTATCTCTCATGATATCTCCATCGTGACCTACCACTAATCATAAAATTGGATACACTACTTGATCAATGCATTCCAGAACACACACAATACATGTGAAAGGAATAGTTTGGGATTTTTCTAACACTGAGAGTGGGGGGGTGAATCTATGTTAGAGACATTTTAATCAAATTCCACATTTCATCCCTTTAACACTTCGACCTATTATGATATCAATTCTTTTATTCTCTTTTACCCCTCACATGAAATAATATTATAGAACTAAAGAAAAAGAACACAATTTTTCTAAAAGGATCGCTACTCAGTAAGAGTAGCTAGTCCTTGGAATGGTTTGGAAATAATCCTCACCACAAAAAAACTAGAATGGAATCATTTAAGTGTGGTTACAACAAGTAGGAAGTATCCTTTCACATAAAATACACTATAGTCAATTGGCAGTACATGGTTTACATCACATAATGGGATCTCTATACTACCTATGAGACATCCTCCTTTATGTTAATAATGGTTTGTAACACCAATAGAATCTTCCATCAGTTGAGACATGATGGATCTCACAGTTCTCCTTTGTTCTCCCACAACCTTCTTCTTCACATTGTTTGTTGATTAGTAGTATACAAGTAATTCTTCTTACCTCTTCCCAACAAAAATCTCAATGTTTCCGAATATTATTCATCTACTAGACAAAATATATAAATGTGTTGTGAAATAATGTACAATGAATTTTTTATAACCCAAATTATAATATGCCGATATCGAATTTGTTACCAAATCTTCTTCTCTTATTTTCTATTTATTCTTTAGTCAAAAATTAAAATCAATGAGCCCTATTCTTCTTATTATTTCCAGAGTGAAATTTTTTTTATCTGATTATTAAATAAATGATGTTCATACCATCTTAGCATCATAACAATAAAATTATTCTACTTTGGTAAAAAAAATATCAACAGTTAATGTAGTATCATTTATCTTTTATTTTTCTTGTTGTAGAATATGTTTGTTCAAATAAATTTCAGTATACCTTTAATGATGTTTCATGTAAGAATAATCTTTCATAAACCCATATTCTTATCCTCTGGAATTATTAACTGAATACATTCATGGTTCATGTTCATGTCCCATCTCCATTTTTATCATTTTTATTTTCTGTATTTTTTGAGTAAAAATTTTATACATGTAATTTTTTATTCTTAAAATCATTTTAAAAACATCAGATAGTGCACTTACTGCTCAAATTATATGTCAAAATGCAAGAATATTCTTTCTCCTCCCTTCTTACTATCTCACTTCACACAACAATAATTTTTGGTTTTCATAATTTTTTTTTGAAATAGTATGATAATTAATACACTTGGTTACATATGTAAACTCAAACAATATGAGTTACTCTTCTTACTCCTTAAAGTATGCACTTAGGAGAACATTTGGTTCTCCTAGCACAAATAAACTGTGTAGGTTTGTTCTTCTCTGTCTATTGTGAATCAACCGAATACATAGTATATTTATGTTTGGTTTATTTGCGGATCAAATTCAGTAAATTCAATGAGAGTAAACTACTCATGCATTGTGGCTCGATCGGTATGCTTCATCGAACTGGTTATACATTTTGAAGCATGACTAGGGTGTTTACACACCAGTTGTGTGTTAGCAGTATTTCTTCTTCATTAATGTATAAACATATGTGGAACTAAAATCCTTTTTAAAGAATGACGAGGGTGTAAAAACCATTCAAAAGATCACATACTATTCTACATGCTATATAAATCAAGTGTTGCACGGAGAGGATCATAATTATCCTCTCCCCCGGCAGTGCTCCGTAATGGTTTTGCAGGAACCATCTAATACCACCTCTTAATGTGATATTGAAACACATCATGAATTCCTTCTAAAGTACCGATGGATGACAAAAGGGACTCCATTTTTACTACACATGTTGGCCTGGATGGCCTTCTTTTAGTGTGGTCAACCTAGTGTCCAGCATAAGCTCTTAGTTGAGGCTTTCTAGTCAGCTTAGTCCATTATTTTTAAATAAACCCCCAAAAATACCTAGTTAAAAAACCAATTATATAATGGAATTCAATATTAAATTCTTTTCCACCTCCACACATTGAACTCTAGTATATTATTCATCAAACCATCATAATTTATCTTCAATTATAAACCCATCTATGATTTTATTCATCTCTAACCCTTCAAGAACTAATTATATGTATTTTTTATTCTTCATGAAACCTATAATATCAATGTTCCTCAAGTTAGAACACACATGATTTTCATGAAACATTAAAATACAGCATGACCTTCAATTCGTATTATTCTATACTTTTAGGAATATAAATTCCAAAGAAATTCAAATCATCCTTCTTATAAGATGTAAACAACATGTCACTTATTACACATTTATTTTGAACTTCATATCCGTTCATCATTCATCCGAGTTAACAACATAGAGAATTTCTCAAGTATGACTTCCAATTCTATGAATCCATATACTATTCTTCAATCCCTTCACAATTTATCTTCATATATAAATCAATACAAAAATTTCATAGTCTTTAACCATTCATGCACAAATTACATGGCGTCGCTATCCTTAAGGAAAGCTTCAATCTCAATGTTCCCAAAGCTAACACTTTCATTGTTCTCATTTAACATTATAATACTATATAGCCTTAAATTCATCTCCATCTATACATTTTGGAATATAAATTAAAAATAAAATCAAATCAACCTTATTTATTTTTTTAAAAAATGTGTCACTTATGACACATGTATTTTGAACGTAGTATCAGTTCATCAGTTATCAGAGTTAATAACATGATGAATTTATCAAACATGACACGCAATGTTAAGAATATATTATAATTATCCAGGAATCTTGATGACATAATCCCTAAAAATTCACTATGAATATCCATGATGGAATCCAAAATAATTCTACATGATTCACCATGAAACTAAAAGTCTTCAAAACATTCAAAAGTTTCTATGAATGTCAAGACATGAGGAACTTATCGAAGTCCCATTAACATTGGAAATTATCAATCATATTGACTTCAATGTAAACTTCCTATTTCATTGGTCACTATGGTCAACCAATGAAAATCATATGACAAGAAATACAATCCCTAAAAAAACTGTTATTTTCAAACTCCCTGTTTGTATTGTTAGAAATACCATCAAAGTTATTTCCAAATGAATGTGTTAATATCATGAACTAATATATTCTCTCTCCCATTTACCTTTTAATCATTTATTTTAAATTATCTCCACCTTATTGAAAATAAATCCTCAGTTCATGGTAAATAGGGTATCAGTCCATACTTAAGTGATGTGTGATCCATCATTTCACTCTAATTCAACTTGAGTGGTGCTCCGTGTAGAAAACAAGTGGATTTTCCTTAGAAAAAAAATACATCCATTTCCAACATATCATGATAACTTATGAAAAGAAATATCATATACTTCCCTTCAAGGATTATTCACTTTCATTCTAGGATGATATTTTTGAATGGAGGATAAATCTTTTTATGAAAAATCAACCTGAAACTCTTTAACTCACATAAAAAAATAGATAAAAAATTTAATGTTCAATAGATAGTATAAAAGACAACGGGGGTCTTTCACATTTCATAAGAAAATTATTAATTTAATTTCTACCCCTTTGAATTTTTTTTAAATTTTTTGATAACCTATGATGATAGATTTATAGATACATACCTTTTCCAATGATATGATATTCAAGAAATTTCTAGAATAATACGATTATATAATAATTGAAATATTAATTATAGAACTTATTAATTTGTCTCCCCCTCAAGGTAAAAGTTTCTCATTATCATTATAATGGTTGATCTCATCAATAATTGATTTAATGAAATTACATTATAGAGAATAATAGAGAATGGTTCATGAACATTCAATAGTCCATACTTGAAAACATTCACAACATTACCAATGAAGATCTTCTATAAATTTTTTTGTTCAAAATACAATGAAATAAGATCAATCAACGATGGAATTTTCTTTATCTTAGATATCCAAAATACTACATCACATTATTCTACATTGTGAAGGATTATCCTCCATCATAATAGTATTTAAATATAAATTGAGGAATCATTCATGGATGGTAACTTCTTCAGATTAGCTATAAATAATTGACAACACTTACTAGTTCTCAGGTTCTCCCCCTAAGAACACGTTTCACATTCAAATAACTGACTTATAAGCACAATTACAATACTAAAATATTAAGGTAATAAAGACGATCATAATAAATTCATTAATGAAAATAGAAATATGGAGAATATATTCTCAACCAAATTGATTCATTTTCACAAGTCTTAATTCAGGCACATCCAAAATATTTTTTTATTTATGGTGAGGCAACATGTATCTCTTCACATCCTCTTCTGATCTGTGTGGAGTATATTTTTTCTTAATATCCTTCATGAATGATACAATTTTTCACCTATTGAGCATTGCTTGTTATTATGGTAGTAATGTTAAACAATATTTTTCAATGAGCCCATATTTCATAAATCTCTCACAAAAAACTACATTAACACTAGAGTTTAATTTTCTTAATAAACTGTTATGCAAATTTTCTTCTTCATGTGGAATGTTTTCTTCCATTTTTCTCTATATTTATATTATGCATCATCAATTTTTCTCATTCTATAAAAATATTCATTCCAGATAATTAACACATCAGTAGGAACTATATGTGTATGTTTGGATCTTCCACATGGGTTCTTCTTAATTTAATCCCTCTTATCACTTCTTTTGGATGCACTAACCATCAAATTATTGGATTTTGAATCCATGTTTTTCTCACCATTATTCATTGGAAACTTAATGGGATATTTATGTTCTCAAAATTTTTAGGATATATTCCCATGGTTGATTATTCATTCCATGTATGAATTTGTGATATTATTATCATAACTTCATAGTATACATGATGATATGGGTATGTACTAACTTTGTGACGACTACCCTTCCATATGTCACAAATTTAATCAAGAATTAAAAATATATTTACAGTATAGAGATGAGATTGGACCTATATATCTTACTTATTATTCTCTAGAATTATCTCCCTTGAGTTAGGATTATTTAATCCTTTTAAATATTGGGGAATGTTCCAATAATTTAAGGCACACTACCCAAATATGTTGCAGCACCAACATAGACCCACAAATATTGAGTTTATGATATATTTTCTATCTGATATTTTGCAATTCTTCATGATTTGTTATGCTCTATAAGGGTAACCAAATGCCATAATATCGTTTCTATCCAAATTAGTCATGTTTATAGGTTTATTATCATATTTATTCATCCATAATTTTTCATATTTTTCATTACAACCTATATTTTTTATGAAATCTTGTTAAGAAACATTAGTGAAAGATGGTATGGATGATAGGTGATTCCTCCAAGTTATTTGTGATATACCGTTGGATGAAGTCATGATATTACTGTAAAATTTTGGAGTAATTACGACGTTAAAATACTCCAACGAAAATTTCGTAATTTTAGAAACCATCTCCTTCATTTTTGAAGTGTCAATATGTGTCTTCTCAATATTGGCCAACTAAGCTGCCAATTCTATACATTTGAAAATGGGATAATTTTATGATCTTTATTCATAATCATATTCTCTTATAATAAATTTTTAATTAATTCATATTTATATTCATGTATCGTATATTTTTTTTAAATCAAAGAGTGATGTTCATTGATCATCTTGGATATTTCGTTCAGTTTTAATCCCCTGGTATCAGTGCACTTTTTCATTCTCTCTTCAATTGCTTGGATCTTTTCTTCTAGATGCTTTTTGAATCCCTTTTAATATTAATCCTTTTTGGTCCATTTTTAGGAACTTATTTCATGTTCCCTTATTGTTGCATCAAAGGATTCAGCGTATCTATGTATTTTTAGACACTCAACATTTTTTTTATTCAAGATCTTATCCAAAACATAAGATTATTCTTCATGTTGGCTGATCTCTTCCAGCAAACATTTAAAGACTCCAATGACAAGTGATAATCATTCATTTAAAATAGATAGAAGAATGTCTCTTAATCAATCAACTGATAATTATTGAAAAGTTTTATTTTGATCTTCATCACCACTAGTGATAGTATTTTCATCTGGAGGAATGTTGTTAAATGTACTAACACATACATCCTAAAAACTATAAGTGTAAAGGTTATCCGTTTTCTTAGTCAAAACTTTAGTCACATTCTCATTACCTTCTAGGCTAGATATGTATTAATTTTTAGCAAGGCATAGAGAAACAAATAATTACTATATTTTACTATAGAGGTAACTATTCTTCAACATTCTATTCTTTTTATTTTTCTTATTCATCATGTTATTGGTAGATATATACTTATACACAGAGGTATCCAAATCATCACCAAAACTACACTTCAATGTTGAGTCAGAAAATAAACTCAAGACATTAAAGGAGAATAGATTTCACTGTAGATAATCTAACAGAGACGAACATTACTTCCAAAATTATGAATATACTAGTTTTAGATATTCCTAACATTGTGTGTGTGTTTGGGGGGGGTGTGAATAACTATTGGAGAATTTTTTAATAAATTCCACATTTTATAACATTACTTCTTTGACTTTTTTGGATATTTATTGTCTTATTATATTTTCTATAATGCATGAAATAATATTAATGTATTAAATAAAAGTATACAATATTTTTACAAGGTACACCTCTCAGTAAGAGTATCTAGTCATTGGAAGAGTCTAGAAATAATCCTGACCACACAACCACTAGAAATTAATCCGTTAAATGTTGTTATAGAATGAATGAAATAACATTTCTATTGAAATGCACTATATTGAAGTTAAATTTCATGTTTTATGAAACTTAGATGGATATTTATACTACCTCCGAAGATAGTGTCATTTTTGTTGATAAAGGATTATAACACCAAGAGCGTACTCCATCTATTGAGACCTATGGGATGTGACAGTTATTATTTGTTCTTACACAACCTTCTATTCACTTTGTTAATTGTTATGTAGTATAAAGAAAACTTTTATACATATTCCAAGAAACAAACTAAATGCTACACAATATTCTTCTTCTACTAGTCAAAAGAATATAAATGTGTTGTGAATTGATGAATACTGAATTATTTCGGACCCAAATAATAATCAATTGATATCAATTTGGACACCTAATATGCTTCTCTTCTCTTCGCTCTCTTCTTCAGTGGAAAAAATGCAATGGGATATCTTCTTCTTATTGTTGATGATATCACAATCGTCATTTGTAATTATTAAATCATTGAATTTCAGCTAATCTTAGAATCATCACAATTAAATTATTCTTCTATGATAAAAAATATAGAGATTGAATGTAGAGTCTATTATCATATATTGTTCTGGGTACGAGAGATGTTTGTTCAAATAAATTCCACCATAACTTCAATTATATTTCATGTAATAATAATCTTTCACAAAATCATATTTTTCTCATAATTAATTTTAACCCAAAACAAACATTGTGAATGTTCATTTCCAAAATAAAGTTTTATCTTTATCATTTTATGTTTTTTGATTGAGATAATATTTTATGCATGAATTTCTTTCCACAAATAATATATAGACCCTTAGAATTTGTACTTAGTCCTAACTGTTTATGTAACAACACCCAAATATTCTTCCACCTCCCTTAGTTCTCTCTCCCTTCACACAACAACCATGTTTGGTTTTATATACCATTTTTATCAAGGATATGTTCATACATAGAATTTCGGTCACATGAAAACCCATTAAATATTATTTACTATCTTACTCAAGCATGTATGCACTTAGGTGCAGGTTTGGAAATTTTTGAACAAACAAACTGTTTAGGTTTATTCTTATCTATATATTGTGTCTCAATTAGATACACAACATCTTCACATAATTTATTATATGATAAAAAACATAGTGAATCACTGTGATAGTAAAAAAACTCTTATACTCTGTCTTGAGTAGTAATATTCCTAGAATTAGTTATTCTTCACGAAGCAAGACGAGGTAGTCGACACACTACTTGTGTGTCCGCTGTATTTCTTCTTCATGGAAGGAAAATTAATTATGAAACAGAACTCATTCACAAAGCATGATGAGGGTGTAAACACCGTTTTCCTGTCCACATATTCTTCTCATTCATGAGAGCAGTTTTTTTCATGGGAATCCCCATATTCATGAGGCCACAATGTTTCACAAAACTCATTGCTTCCCCACACAAAATAGTGCTATGTAGATGGTATTTGTTTCATGATAATGAGATCTCTTGATATAATATGAGTAGTAGTAGAACCTCTTGGTCGAGGGTTATCACCTTTTATTGTAAAGGTATCATAGCCTTATAGCGCATTCAATTACTGATCCTTATTCCATGTTAATCATAAATTTAAATTCCTGAATGACTTAGCTTTTAATTATTCCAAAACATGTAATGATACACTAGATTTCATAGCTTTTTTAATTCACGATAAGACTGTTTATTTATGGTGTTCATATCACATCCATGTATTCTTAAACACCTGAAAATCATCTTCCAAAATGTATGATGTTCATCTATGGAACTAAACAGGTTGAATGGACCTCCTGAAACTACATATTCATTTTAAACAGGGCTTTCCTCTTGAATTTATACATGTGAGTCATGAAAATATAGTATCAAGATATTTGATCATGTTCGTCCCATTATTTAGACAATAGAATAATAATGGTTGAATCTTCTTTGATAATAGGTTGTATGGTTGACATATTTGATTAGACAATAGTGTTTTTGATGGAATCTAGGAGAAAGATGACAACACCGGGTGATAAATATGTGCGTCATTTTTAATCAAAAGGTCATGGGAGATCAGAAGAAAATAAATTAAATGAGTGGGCGTGAGATGTGATGGAAAACCTTGATCAATCCAATTATTTAAACTGGTTAAAACAAACACTAAACCCCTTCACACATCGAATCCTCTCTCAATTTATCCATGTTATATAAATCAAGCACTATGAGGAGTGGATCGGAATTCCCCTCTCACCCTCCCTATTCCACCCTACACTGGTTCTATGGGAATCCTCCACTCCCACTTCTTTGCGAGATATTAGCCAACATGATTCAGGCCTCTTAGGGTAACCACGAAAAAAACATGACATTAGATACTTCTGGCATTCTTACTTGGATAGCCTTATTTGGATGTGTCTCCCCAGAGTCCCGTATAAGCTCTCAGTTGAGGCTGGTATGTCAGTTCAACATATAATTTTTTATAAATTCAACAATAAAAACCTAGTTAAAAAAACTATGTATATAATGGATTTCAATATGAGATGCATGGATATCTCCAAACTTATAACATTAGTTTAAAATTATTCAATCCCTCCACAATTTCCATTCAAATATATATCCATAAAACCATTTCATCATCATTAAAAATTTCTTCCATTATTATATATAATAGTTCCCCCTCATGAAATCTACAAGATTACTGTTTATAAAGTTATCATTTTCCCAGTTCTCGTGAAACATTAAAATACAGCATGACCTTCAAATCCACTTCTTATATAATTTTTGGAATAAAAATTACAGTGAACAAAAAATAAACTTTATTCATTTTTTAAAAGAATGTGTGACATAAGAAAATTTTATTTTGAACTTAGGATCATTTCATCAATCGTAAATATTATCAAAAATGGGAAATTAATCATGGTTGAAATCCAATTATTTGAATCCGTAACAATTATTCATGCTCTTTATAGTTTATCTTCAAATAAAATCAATATATCCATTTATTCATCTTCAACCCTTCAACAACTATTTATATGTTGTAGACATCTTTCATGAAAACTATAGTATAAATGTTCCTCAATTTCACAATTTCATTGTTCTCATGTAACATTAAAATACTGCATTATCTCAAATTCCTCTATTATATACGTTTTGGAATATAAATTCAAACTAAAATCAAATCGTCCTTATTCTTTTTTCAAAATAATGATTCACTTATGAAACATCTAATTTGATGTTAGGATCTTTTCATGAATCATAAAAGATAAAAAAAATTGGATAATTTCTCAAGTGTGACATCCAATGCTTTGAATCCATAGTTATTCTTCAATCCCTTCACAATTTCTCATCATATATAAAGTCCCCTAACAATTTCTTCATCATTAACCCTTCATGCACTAATTCTATTTTGATGTCCTCCTTTATGAAAACTAAAATATCAATGTTATTCAAGATAACACTTCCATGGTTCTCATGGAACATTAAAATACCACATGAACATCAATTCCACTTATTCAATACTTTTTTGATTAGAAAATCCAATGAACATAAAATCAACATTCTTCTTTGCTGTAAACAATGTGTTTGTTATGACACATGTACTTTGATCATAGGATCAGTTCTTCAATCATTAGAGTTAACAACACAGATACTTGATCAAGAATGACGCCCAATGCTATGAATACAAAAAAAAAATTAATCCCTTCACAATTTTCCCCAAATATATATCTATATAACCATTTATTCATCCTTAACACTTCATACACTAATTATATGGTGTGGTTATACTTCATTGTAACACCCCATGTTTCTTGAATGTAACCCATTATTTATGTGTTTTAAGTATTTAAAGTGTCTGGGTAATGTTTGGGAGGGTTCAAAAGGATTTGGGAATTATTATGGGGATTTTATATAGGCAAACACATGAAACACATTTAGTGAAAGCTATGGAACTCCAACAGGAAACCGTAAAAAATGAAATAGGGGGATCTGGTTAGGTGAACAATTTGGAATAATTATGCGACTGCCTAGAAGTAACCATTCAGATTGGGAAACAGTGTATTTTCTCGGATGGAAAAAGGTTTTTTTATAATGTTTCAGACAATTGTGCAAGGTACTCCCTAAGACATAGATTGGCACATGGTTAGCCCATGGATTTCCTAACCCCGCGACTAATCGGGCATGATATAAAAACAAGATCATGAAAAAGTGGATGTGGGTTGGGATTTTGTTTAAACACATCATTTTTTCTCCAAATCGACTCTAACTCAGAATTTATTCCTCCCAAAGGCCATGGAATATTTCCATATAAAATTTGAAGTGATCCGAAGGCATTTCGTGGGAAGTTGATGCCTGATTCCCATAGTAAGAGTCATTTTGTGGAATTGTTTCATAGTTTTTTTAGATATAAATTCCACCCTTTTCTAAAATTCTTAGATATATTGTTATGTGGATATATATATGGATTTTTATGTAAATAATGGTTATATTTGGAATTTTTATGATACGGGAAGCGATATAAGGTGAGTTTTTGGAGATTTAACCTGGTTTTGTGGGTGTTTTCATGATGTTCTTTGTTTTCACCAAAACACTATAGGTAGGTGGCTTCACTCTCAACTCCTATAATTATAAAATAAAATATTAGATTCATATTGTCAAAATTTCATAATTTTCTTGTTAAATTAGTGTGAAAAGCATGGTAGAAACCCTCTTTATTTATGGTTTATGGTTTTTTGGAAATTTTTTATGCAAATGGATATGTTTCATTCTTTTAAAATATATTTTTTGGAATGGGGAAATGGTTAGTTGGAACAGTTGTCAATAAACGATTGGTTTTATTGAAATTGATTTTATTGGTTTTTTTGAAATGGTTTTGGCATACATCGGTTGTGTGGGTACATGATTTTAACATGACCCTAAATATAGGGAATACACCTTTGGGGTACAAAGGTACATGACCTTCAATTCCTCTTATTCTGTATTTTTTGGAATATAAATTCTATATAAAATCAAAGAATCCTTATTCTTGGTCGTAAAAAATGTATCTTTTATAACAGACATATTTTGAACATAGGATCAGTTCATCAATCATCAGAGTTAACAAAATGGAGAATTACTCACATTTGAAATCTAATTCTATGAATCCATAATAATTATTCAATAAATTCAAAATTTCATTTCATATATAAATCCATATAACGATTTCTAAATATTTAAACATTCATGAACTAACTATATGTTGAGTTTATCTTTCATTTTAACACCACTCGTTTCCCGTATGTATGCCTTTATTTAAATATTTTAAGTATTTAAATTGAGTGGGCTATGTTTGGGATGGTTTGGAATAATTTTGATGTTTTTATGGAGAATTTATATAGCTTCATGGTTGGATCATGGTTATTGAAAACCAATGAAATCCTTTATGAAACCATGAAAAATGAGACAGGGGACTCAGGGTAGGTGTACAATTAAGGTTCACTATTTAGCCAAACCATGCTGCCACCCCGGAGTAGTCATGAAAAGTATGACATGGACACTTTTCATGGTTGGTTCATGGTTTTTCTGAATGTGTTGGAATAATATGTGAGGTACTTCTCAAGGTATATGATGGCGCATGGTCAGTGCAAAATTTTCCTAAGCGTGCAACTAACTATGCTGGGTTTAAAAACAATATCCTATAAAAGTGGATATGGATTGATATTACGTTTTAAACCCGCATGTTTCTCCAAATTGACCCTAATGTATTATTTATTCCCCTAGTGGTGGATTATTATTACCCCATAAATTTAGAGGAGATCTGAAGGAGTTTCTTGGTGCGATGAAGCCATATTTACTTAGAAGGTCTTCTATTGTGGTAGCTTTTCATAGTTTTTGTTAAATAAACAATCCCCCCTCTCTCATATTCTTATATCAAGTCCATTGTGGACAGATCCAAGGTTCTATATTCTGATAATGGTTACATTTGGCATTTTTTTATGACTAGGAAGTGATCTATGGTGGGTTTTTTGAGATTCAACAATATATTGTGGCCATTTTTGTGATGTTATTCATTTTCTCCAAAACTCACAAAGTAGGTGGATTCACTCTCAAATCAAATTATTATAACATGAAGTATTAGTTTCAAATTATTTAAATTTCATGAAATTTTTATTGAAATTGTTTTGAAAATTAGTGTTGAAAAACTCTTTAGTGATGGTCTTTGGTTTTTCGGGAACTGGTTGTGTAAAGGGATTTGCTTCTAGATTTTAAAATGTTTATTTTGAAATATGCATTTGTTGGATTTGGGAAATTATCTTATTGTAAATTTTTTCAATAAAGGAATACTATTATTTAAATGGACTTATTGGGTTTCTTTAAAATGGTTTTGGAATACATGGTTTGTGTGACTTTATTCTTTCGATGTGACCCTGAAAAATGGGTGTGTTCCATTAGGGTAAAATGGACATAAACCATGATAAGGGTTTTGTTTCATTGAGGAATAATGAGATTGGAAACATAGTGACGACTTAGTGGATGAATAAAAGACTTATCATGAGTATGGAACTATCAGAGAAGAATGCATTGGTGTGTGTGTGGTGGACGATGAAATGCGTAAACCCAAAAGGAATGTAAAATGGTTTAATGAATGATTTGTGTTCTTTCTATAGAAAATTTTTATGTTTAGAAACCTATTTTGGTGTGAAACTAGTTGTATTTGATTTAAACTGTGGAAGTATTTCCAATTTTTTATATAATTGTTTTATATAATTTTTCTAACATATTATACCCTAGATGAATGAGTATGGATGTCATTAGGAGAAATCTACATATTTTCATTAATAACCCTTGATTTTGAAGTTTTCGGATTTTTAAGATTTTTTTATTGAGACATAGGTAAATTTAATGAATCACTCTAATTTAGTGGTGCTATGTGATACATGGAGTTGGATTTGGACCCTAGAGTCATTTCTTTAGAGTCGTATGAGTTTCTGTTGGTTTTATTTTCCATTGTGTACTTTTATGTTACACGTCTTATGTTTCGGTACTCTATTTTAGTTTGGTTTTGATGTGAATGGTATTACTTTAGTTGTTTTACATTGCCATGATGCATGAAATAGTGGTTTTGGTTATGGAATGTTTGGTTGTGATTTTTTATTTTCAATGGTAAAATCATACCACAATTTTAAGGAAGCATGTAATAGGTATATATAGCCTTTGGTGCCTTGGGGATGTCACTTAAGGCCAGGTTGAAATTCCACCTTGGATCAAGCTAATGGGGATGATAGAGATGTTACAAGTGGTATGATTCTTGTTCTGTCTAAATAATTGTGTGCATGAAGTGGAATAAGATTGTTCGGTCCTTGACATACAGATGGTATGTGTTGTTTCATTTTTGGAGTTGAAATTCATTTTAGTTCATTCCATGATTCGGGTTGTTAAAAAGGAGTAGGATTGTTGGGAAATGAAATGTAGAGCATAAAAAGACATAGAAATACTTTTTATGTTGAACTTCAAGCTACGAAGATGTTGGGCATATAAGTTTTTTTGAACACTTATAGGTGTGTAATCTCATTGTCATGGGTTTATCCAACATGATGATCATGACATGCGTTGTAAAAATTAATTCTCACTAGAAGTGCCTATTTCAATTTGAGTAATGATTAATTATTTGGTGTAAATGTTTTTATTTTTGAAATAAGATTGAAATTGTATTCAAATGGGAGACTTTGAAAAAAGAATGGTTATGGTGTTTTGAAAAAGAGATAATTTTCAGAAGAATGGTGAAATTTTTCCAAAATGGATGAATGTAGAATATGAATAATTTTTGAATGAATTGATTTGATAGTCTCTTTGTGATAGTATTTGAATTTCTAAGCATTCAGTTTATAGAGAGTGATAAATGTGGCATTTGTTATGTTTCTAGATAACAACACTCAGTAGGAATCGTTGAAACCAACTAGAAGATGTTGATGATAATGTAGATTTACCTAAGCCAGGGTAAAACAATAATTGGTTTAGATTATAGTCTTTGATTTTTAATTTTTGGATATATGGAACTAACGGGATGAACCAATGAAAGTGGTAAATTTTGTCTAGATGTAGAAGTTTAGTCCACCCATATTCATGGGAATGTTTACAATAGATAAGGATGTGGTGTGGATGAATATGATGAATTGATTATTTGATTTCCTTGGCACACCAATTGAGTTGTAAGTCTAGTTTTAGTTTTTTATGCTGGAAGATCTTGCATGACAATTACGGGAAGCATATCAAGCTATACTGGACTAAGGCATGTCATGAGTAGATTTTGAAGAATTATTCAACAAACAAAAATATCATCAAATGATCATAATTCATCAAACGATGGACTTTTTCATCCTAAAGTAGAGGAAGCTTTCTACGATAGAGTATACTAATGAATTTTAGTATTATTTCTTCTTTGAACCTAATATTTTTATGAGTGTGTTTTTGAAGGAATTTTTTTTTGATTCGGGGCTGAGGCATGATATTCACTCAAATAATTTCATGCTCTGTATAATAGATTATACAGATATGGTTAGTAGGGAAAAAAATTGTTTAAATGGACATCTCAGGAGGCATGGGTAGAGGAAGTATGTTGATACCTACAAGAAATGGTGGGAAATCTAATAATGGGAGAAACAAAAAGAGGGACACATATTTCCAAGGTGGAAGTGCGACCCAAAATAAGACAGATGGATAAGTGAACCTTCCTCCAAGACCCAAGAGAAAAGTTTGATATTTGTAATGTGTTTCTTTCGACCATGTGAATCTATTGTGTTAGACGCCACCTAGAGCACGTCACAATTACAATTACATTGGGAATCTTCAACACTTTTCTCACAGCTCTCCAAGGTCTAGAGTTTGTGAAAACATGAAGGTTTCAAAGATGTCTTCTGCATCGATGGGATGAGGGAAACAAAATACATATCATTAGTATAATAGTTCTAGCCAGGGTGATTCCATAAATAATATAACTCCTCATTTAGGAAAATATCAAAAGGGAAATAATGAACAAAGTGAAGTGAGTAAGAAGGAATAAGGAGATGAGCATGTTATTATGGATGATGTATTTGGATGGTGTGAATTTAAATCGGTAAGGGACAAGATGCAATTAACGACCATGATAATTCCAATTATTTAAACATATGAATACTGTGAATAAAAACCTGTCCCACATTGAAATCTCTCTCAGTTTCTCCATTCTATATAAATCAGAAGCTATGGGGACAAGCTCAGAATTATCCTCTCCCACTCCTTGTACCAACCCATACCGGTTTGGTTGGTGTACTCATCACCCACTTCTTTTCAGGCTATTGGCCAATAACGTTCATGCATTCGGGCGTGCCCCTTGCTTACACATGACACGCCATGCTATCATTGAGCTGGCCTAGCTGGCCCCCTTCGGGATCATTCAACCTAGTGTGCCACATAAGTTCTCAGTTGAGGCTAGATTGACACCTTACCATGTTTATCATAATTTTAAAATGAAACCTTAAAAAATACTTAGTTAAAAAACCATATATTTAATGGAATTCTTTATGAAATCCTTGGCCACCTCCACACTTAGAACAATACTTTGAAACTATACAATCCCTTCAAAGTTTCTATTGAAATATAAATCTATATTACTGTTTCTCATTGTTAATCCTTCATGATCTATTTATATGGAATGGTTATCCTTCATGCAAACTACAATCTCAATGTTCCTCATGATAACACTTTCATGTTTCTTATTCAACATTATAATATCTCAGGACCTTCAATTCATCATCTTCTCTAATTTTTGGAATATAAATTCCAATGATTTCCAAATCATCATTCTTCATTATTTTAAAAAATGTGTCACTTATGAAATGTTTATTTTTAACTTTGGTTAAATTCACCAATATTCATAGTTTACAAAATGGATAATTTCATGAGAATGAATTCCAATTCTATTAATCCATATCAATTTTTTAGGAAGAACCATGAAAAAATACATAACTATTATCAAAGAATCACCATGAAGGAATATATAAAAATTATTTAGTTAAAACCATGGAACTCATTGTCCTCAATCCATTCTCATGTTTCTTGGAATTTCAAGACATTATTATTTCATACAAGATCCATTAACATTGGCACTTATTTATCAAATTTAAATAAATGTAATCTTCTAATTTTATTGATCAACATTTCCCCCCAATGAAAATAATTAACAAGAAATAAATTTCATACACAATGTGGGCTCTTCAATATCCCCCTATTTATTTGTTAGAAATACATTTAATGTTATTTCCAATAGAATCTTTCAATATGTGTTACTATTATATTCTCCCTCCTTCTTTCCATTCAAAATTTGATTTCCCTTTCTATCCCCTTAATTTATAATACATAAATATTTCATAGGAAAATGTAATCGTTCCATACTTTATCAATGACCCATATATCATTTCACTCTAAGTCAACTTAAGTTGTTCTCGGTGTAGAAAACAAGGGGATTTTATTTAGTAACAAAATTTTACCATTACCAAATGAACATGATACCTTAAGAAACAAGAACTCATATAAATTTATTCAAGAATTATTCAATTTCATTCTTGGATGTAATTACTAAATGTGAGAAAAATATATTTAATCATATTCAACCCCAAAATCCTTTACCCACTTCAATAAATATATCAAAAATATTAAAGTGAAATAGGTAGGATAATAGAACATGGGGAACATACACATTTCTTATACACTTGATTAATTTAATTTCCCCCCTTTGTAATAAGTTCATTATTTTTTATAACCATGGATGGGAGATTAATAGAGACATTCCTTGGACAATGACATGATCTTCACGCAATTTCCAAAATAATCATATTTTATATTAATTGAAATAATAGATAGGGAAGCTTCTTCATTTGAATCCCCCTCAAGGTAATCATTTTTAGTCATCCTCATAATGGGTGATTTAATCAATAGTGGATTTGAAGACATTCCAGTATGGATAATACCCTTGAATGAGTCTTTAACATGAGATAGTCCTTATAGGAAAACAATCCCAACTTCACAAAATATGTTCTTGTAGAAAAATTTTTCTGATGAATACTATGAAATAAGATCAAACCAATATGGAATTTTATTGACCCAATCAATCCAGGATAGGAAATCACAATATTTAACTTTATCAAAGTTGATCCGCCATCATATTAGTATTTAAATATTAATTGATGAGCCATTCAAGGATGGTATCTTCTTCATCTTAGAAATCATGATTTTAAAACAATTACTACTTATTACATTATCCCCCTAAAAATATGATTCACCTTAAATTCCCTAAATTATAAAAACTAATACATTAGTCAAGGATTAAGGGAATAAGTTGGATCCTCATTTCTTCATTAATGTGAATAGAAAGGTCAAGATTATCTTCTCATACATGTTCCTCCATTTTCTCCAGTATTCATGATTTCGCATATAAACAATTGTTCTGATATATGTTGAGGAAACATGGATCTCCTCACATCCTCTTATACTTTGCGTAGATAATTTTTATTCTTATCATCCTTTATGGATGATACATTATTACACATAATGAGGATTGTTTCTTGTTCTAGTAGTGAGGTTAACGATAGTTTTGCAATGTGGCCAGATTTCATTCATTTCTCACATATAAATTCTATGACAAAAGAGTTACATTTTCTTGAAAAATACTCATGAAATTTTTAGTCATCAGGTGGAATATTTTCGTCCCATTTTTCACTAGATTTATCTTTTGTATCTTCAATTTTTATCATTATTTTTAAATCATTCTACCAGATAACTAACATGTCATTAGGAATTTTGGGTTCATGATTATATCATCTATATGGGTTCTTATGAGTTTCATCCCTCTTAGTAGTTCTTTTGGATGCACTATATTTCATCTTAATTGATTTAGAATCCACAGTTTTCTCACCATTATACATTGGTACATTCCTCGGAGGATTTATATTCATAATATTATTCTGATATGTTTCCATGGATTCTTATTCATTCCAAGTAATATTTTGTGATCTTATTTTCTTATCATATTTGTATACATGTTGAGATGAGCATGTAACAACCTTGTGACAACTACCATTGCATACATCACCAATTTTATCATGCATTCCAAATTTGATTACAGTATAAAGATGCTTCTGGACCTATGGATGTTTCATCATCTTCTATGTATTCATCCCCCTTCAGATAGGCTTCCATTATGATTTTAATTTTTGAGGATTGTACAAAAACATTAATGAATAACGAGAAAATCTATTGAAGAACCAACATTTAACCAAAAACATTGATTTCCAAATATCTTATATATCAATCAATTGGGTATTCTTTATGATTTTTTTTACTCTATTTGGGGAAAAAATTACACACCTTCTTTTCTATCCACCTTAGATATGGTGGAAGGTTTATTATCAACTTTAAGCATTCATACTTGTTCAATTTTATTTTTCAAAAAACTACATTGTTCATGTTAATACATTTAGTATAATTAGTTAAATATGTTATGAATGGTACCTAATTCATCTCAAATTATTGTGGCAGGTCATTGAAGGAATTCATGATCTTCATACAACATATTGGTGGTATTTTAACCTTAGAATCATCCAATGAAAATTGAGTACCAGTAACATCTATCTCCTTTTATGAAGTTTCAATATGAGTCCTCTTAATATTGAACAACGGAGCTACCAAATCTACACATTTCATATTTTGAATTATTTTTTCCCTTCAATTGTAATAATATTCTCTTCACAAGACTTCTTCATTCATTTAAAATTTAACTTCAGGTATCTTAACATTGCCCTGAATCAAAGATTCATGTTCCTTGATCATCTTGGATATTTGTTCCAATTATTATCCCTTGACAACCATGCTATATTTCAATTTATCTTCAATTTAATGGGTATTTTTTCCTAGATTATTTTTAACCACCTCTTTCTCATCAACTTCTTTGATCCATTTAAATAAATTTTTTTTTCATGTTCTCTCTTTGTTTCTTCAAAGGTTCCAATGTATCTTAAGAGTTTTAGACACTCAACATTTTTTTCAAGATATTCTCTAAAAAAGTGGCTTATTCTTAAAGGTGGGTGATATCTTACTTCAAGCATTGAATGACTCCACAAAAAATGGATTATCATTATTTAGAAATACCGTGAATAATAACTCTTAATATATCAACTGATAATTCTTGAGAAGTCGTAGATTGGTCATCATCACCACTTGTAATAGTATTTCCATCTTTGTGTAATGTTTATAAATGTTCTAGCACATAACTCTTAATCATTAGAGGAATTAATTTTATCCATATTCATGGTGTAAGCTTTAGCCACCTTCTCATTACTTTCCAAGTTAGTTATTTCATCATTGTCAGCAAGGTATTGAGAAATAGCCCCTTCCTCTTATTTAGATAAGAGGGACTTCTTCTTCATCTTTCTCTTCTTATTTTTTCCTCTTAATCCCGGTCTTCATAGATATATATAATTTTTCAGAGGTAACTAAATATCCACTAAAACTACACTTCATTTTTGAGTCAGTAATCTAACTGAAGTCTTCTAAAGAGAGTTGATTTCACTGTAGAAAATTGAAAAGAGGTGAACTGTTCCTCAATACATGTGAGAGGACCAATTGATAATATGCCTAACACAGACTGGGGTGAATCAATGTTGGATACATTTTAATCCAATCCCACATTTTATCCTATTACCAATTTGACCTATTTGGTCATCGATTTTATTATTCACTTTTGCCTGTCTCATGAAAGAATATTAGTGAAGTAAAGACAACCACATGAAATTTCTACAAGTTCTCACCTGTCTTTAAGAGTATCTAGTCCTTGGAATGGTCTAGAAAATAATTCTGACCATACAACCAAAAGAATGTAATAATTTATATATTTCTATATCAAGTGGGAAATACACTTTCACATTCAATTCACTATATTAAAATGATTGGTCATGTTTTAAATCACTTAGATAGATCTTTATACTACTTTTGAAGATACTATTGTTTTTGTTGATAACGTTTTGTAACACAAAGAGTGTCTTCAACTTGTTGACTCATATTGGGTCTCACAGTTCTAATTTGTTCTTCCACAAGCTTCTTCTTCTTCACTTTTTTACTTTCTTAGATGCATGAACATATCTCTTCTTACCTCTTTCCAGAATCAAACTAAAAGCTTCACAATCTTCTTCATCTGTCAGCCACAATAATATAAATACGTTTTGAACCGATGAATACAAAATTTCCTCTGACCCAAATTATAATCAACTGAAATGTGGTAAACTGAGCTATTATTAATGGAGCTAGAATTAAATCCAATTTGTAGAGTCATTTTGATTCCCTCCAATGCCTTTAGAAATTTTCAATTATTTTAAATGGATTTTTAATGAATATGAACATGATATTATTTTTTATAAAATTATGTGAAATAGCAATTGAAGCTTTAAAGTTGATTTAAATCGATAAAAATGAATTATTTTTGTTTGTAATTTTATTTATAATTCATGATTATTATTTTAATTAGCCATGCCAACATGAGGAGAACTATGCCCGAATTGATAGACCCAACATTAAATCCCACAAATCAAGGAATTTGGGATTCCTCTTCAATGACTTTAGAAATTTTCAATGCTTTTAAATGGATTTTTAATGAATATGTACATGAGATTAATTGTTTTATCAAATTACGAGAATCTAAAAACTGAAACATTGATGTTTATTTAAAATTATAAAACAACGATGCATTTGTATTTGGATTTTTATTTAGACTACATGATAATTATTTTGACCATCCAAACCAAAATGAGGTGAACCAAGATCGATCTGGGAGAGCCAGCATTAAATACTATGTTTGGAGGAATTTGGGACACCTATCCCATGTATTTAGAAATTTTCCATGATTTTAAATGGATTATTAATGAATAGGAACATGAAATTATTTATTTTATCAAATCATGGAAAATTAAAACTCAAACATTGAATTTGATTTAAATTTATAAAAAACATCGTATTTTTAGTTGGAATTTTGTTTAGACTTAATTATTATTATTTGAAACATAGAAGAAAACATGTGTATAATTGATCTTGTTATGGGTGATCCAACATTAAATCTCGTGCATGAAGGAATTTAGGATCCCTCTCCCATAGATTTAGAAAATTTAAATGATTTAAAATGGATTTTTAATGAATATGAACAGATATTTTTATTTTTTACCAAATTACGGGAAATTGATTCTGATTAATTTTTGATGATTTAAAATATTAAAAAACCAATTTATTTATATAGGGAATTTTATTTAGACATCATGATTATTATTAGAACTGGGAAAGCCACCATGAGGTGAACCGAGCTCGAGCTGGGAGATCCAACATTAAATCATATCCATGGAGGCATTTGGGACACCCTTCCAAGCCTTTTACAAATTTTGAATGATTTGAAACTGATTTTTAAGGAATATGAACATGAATTTATTTGTTTCATAAAATTATATTAAATTTAAACTGAAACATTGAAGATTATTTAAATTGAAATGAAAATGAAGTATTTGTATTTGGAATTATATTTAGAATTTTTGATTGTTATTTGAACTAGCCAAGCCAACATGTCGTGAACCAAGCTAGAGCTAGGAGATCCAACATTATACCACGTGCATGGAGGTGTTTGTGATTCCCCTACAATTCCATAAGAAATTTTAAATGATTTTAAAATGATTTTTAATGAATATGAAGAAGAAATTATTTTTTATCAAAATTTTGGAAATTAAAACTAAAACATTGAAATTAATTTAAATTGAAATAAAATTATGTCTTTATATTTGAAATTTTATTTAAACTTCATGATTATTATTTGATTCGGCCAAAGGTAACATGAGGTGAACCAAACACATTATGGGATAATCGCCATTAAATCAGATTCATCGAGGGTTTTGGGATGCCTCTCCAATGCATTTAGCAATTTTAAATGGTTTTAAATTGATTTTTAATGAATATGAACATGAAATTAATTACTATATAAAATTATGGGAAATTGAAAGTAAAAAGTTTAATTTTATTTAAATTGAAAATATAATAATGTATTTGTATTTGGAGTTTTATAGAATTCCTGGTTATTATTTGAACCATCCAAACCAACCGGAGGTGACATGATCTGGAGTAGGGAGATTTATCATTAAATCCAATTCATAGAGGTTCTAGGGAAAATCAATATTTTATCAAATTATCATAAATTAATCATTGAGGTTTATTGAAATATATATATATATATATAATATGAACTGTTATTTGAGATTTTATTTATAATTACCGGTTATCATTTTAACCTTCCAAGCTCACGAGAGGTGAAATGAGTTCAATATAGGAGAGACAACCATCTGTAGGGAAATGAAGAAAAATGAGAGGTCAAGCGAGAAGTATATGTTCATTCATGTTGATGTTATAGGTCATTACTAATGGTCATATTGGTAAGGCCCCTCCCATGCCTTGAATAATAAACCATCATGTCCCCATTTTCCTTTTCAATGTGGGAGAAAATAATGGGTCCAATGTTCATGTTTAAGGAGGATGAAATTGTCTCCCAAAACTCATACCCCCCGTACCGTGGAAACAAAGAGCCAGCGTCTTCCACTACTTACAGTCACTCCTCGACGACTCTAACACTGCTCCATCACCAGAGATCACTATCTTCACCACCCTAGAAGCTCGACATCAAGCCATTTTCCACTGTTAAAGGAACCGAACTCCATGGACCATCTCAAGAGGTTGATCATTCCCCCATAAATCCATTTCGAGGTTAATCTTGAAAATTCAAAGCATAGATGAAGTATGAGCTTGGTGAATTCTGATGTGACACCACTTCACCACATCCATGCCACCAAAGCAATGTCAAGAGCCATGTGGAACCACCACCAGCCCATGGAATTGTAGGGTGCACCCAAAAAAAGTGTTGTTAATGAAAACAAAACCAACATATGACTAATCAAAGATACTGGTAGCATGAGAACAATATATAATATAATGAATACATCATTTTTAAAATAGATAATATATATTTATAAGATTACAATACTGGGTAGGATGAAAAAAAGAACATGATATAATATGTTAATGAAATCATTGAATGACTTATCCCCCAACATGGCCAAACTCCACCTCTCCCCCATCCCGCACCCTTTGTCCAATACACGGTAAAAACAAGTGAATACTTACCAGTATGACCATAGATACTCAAATAATCACCAGAAAAATACATACAGATTTGTAAAAAAACTTGTTAAAAAATAAAAATACAAACATTTTTAGATTTCACTCACCTCCAATATCTGCAAGGATATAATGGTCAATAATTACTATACCATATCCCTCCAACATCATTATTATCATTGATGGAACTAGTATACTACATCTTACTATTGGGGCTTCACTCTTTCTTCCTTGCCATCAACACAACCATTTAAATTTATATTGGGAATGGTTCTCTCCACCATAGGTTAAGGAATCTGGTTTCACAGAATTTGATAGACTGAGGTGATCATCAATATTCTTCCCTATTCAAAACTTTTAGTCATGGGTTATAAGAAATTAGAACAGGTATGGGACATGTTAACTTAGTATTTGGTTTCATGAAATAGTGGACTCGATGAATAGATAAATAGAAAACCCATATAAGAGAAGTGTTCATTGCATCGATAGGTGGACCATCAGAATCAAAAGATTCTTTCATGAAATAGAAGACTCAATGCACATATAAATAGAAAACCCATAATGGGGAAGTGTTCACCGCCTTAACAACAGAATGATTTATTTACATTCCTATCTAGTTTTTGCAAAGTATTAATAATTTGGGCCCACTTTTCATCCATGAAGAAGGTTCAAGTTAATTCCTTAAGAACTAGAAAGTATATAATGTGATTCACACACACCTGTGCGCAATGACTTTAATTCATTAACAACCAAAACCCATTAAGGTTTCCATACATTAATGTAGAACTACAGTGAGTCTAAAGGCGATGTCCACACTCTTAAGAAAATTATTTGAGAAGGTAGTGTTCATTTTCATGACACACATTGAATTGTGCATGTGTGCATATCCATGCCCATGCACATGTGATGAATTAATATTTGAACATATTGGATAAACAAACATCATGTATGTGCATACAAGGAGTGTGTACAATGAAACATAAAATTGGACACTGTGTTATATTCAATGTGGGTGTGAAGATGGTGAGTATGCTCATGCATATGTTGTTACATAATAACATGAATAAGCTTGAAGACAATATGGGTTATTTGTAAAAATAAGTATGTGTTGAAGTATTCATGTACCTGAAATAATGAATTCATGAAAGCGTTAATGTGGTTATGGTGATAATAATATTTGTGTGAATGTCCTAGAATTTTGTTCTTTCCCAATGAATTTTAAGAGAATATATATTGATGAAAATTTTTTATTTCAAAAATAAGACACAGAAATTGTGAGGATAATTACATGCATTAAATATCATCATGTGATAATGAAAATTAAAAACATGGTGAACACATAATGTTATTGTGTACAATAATTGAGTTGAGATGAATCAATATTTTTTAGTAAAGCAATGAATAAGAAGATTTATAGTTCGTTGAGTTATCATTATTTTTTCATTCTAATATTCTAGTGACTTGAAGTGGAATTGTTAACTTCAACTAATTTAGGAGAGTATATTTAAATTACTTGAATGTGGTGTTGTTGATTATATTCACTAGCAGTCATAGATTTTATGTTGAACTGAGAAATTGAAGAATAAGATTATTTCAGTGGATTTATGTGGAGGCTCAATTTTTTATTGCCGTGATAGCTTGAATTTCTTCTGATATTTCTCATTATGTTCAATGTTTTAATTGTATAAATATAGTGTGATTCCAGTATAATGAACATTGGTGGGATTCCAATATAATCTTGGAATAGGTTTATACCAACCCACCTTGGTATTTGGGGTGATACCTAACCAACCCACAAGTATTTTTTGATTGATTTATAGTGGAGAATCTCTGTCTCGAATCATCAGGAACACAACAAGGACATAGTCACCTATCTCAACAGAGAACCATGTAAAAATTTTCCGTGTTGTGCAACATTTAATTTTTTTCTTGCATGTTGTATAATTATGATTGTAAAAATTGAATTTCCCTTCATTATAACAAGTGAAGAGGTTAAAATTAAAAATGGGTTAAAGTGAAGAAATCAAATATTGGTAAAGTATTTGTACTCAAATTCACCACCCATTTAAGTGTACTTTCATGATCTGATGGACACTTCAGTATGTATCAGAGTATAGGTTACACCTTCGATTGGATCTAACATATTGTTATAGTAGTTTGTATCAGACATATATGGTGTGAATTTTTCAATTTAAAGAAGTAATAGAGTTGTTTCAGATGAAATGTTCATTTCCTATCTCTGTCAGTGCCAACATGGATGTCTCTAGAAAATCCTTGAAGAATAAAATGAAGAAAGATGCAAGTAATTGAGAAATAATTTTAAGAATAAAGAGGATTCATCACAATATGAATATAGTCATAGTGGGATTCTATAATTATTATATGTAAATTCAGGTGATAAAGATCCTTTTTGATGAGTATTTTTCAAGCAGTAATAAGAATAATTTATTGAATCACTCAGTGATTTTTATTCAAAAATCAAAAAAATATATAAATAATGTTCATATCAAATTTTTCACATAAATATTTTCTTTTATTAAGGGGTATTACTCAAGATATGATTGCTTTTAAAATATTATACAACATTCTTAAGTCTATCCATCAGGGATTTATTTATTTCTATTTCTCAAAAAATTATTCTTGAAGATCATTCCTGAAGAAAGATAGTGATTATGAAGCGGATGGATGAAGCTCATCCCCTTACAGGGAGAAAATTTGAACAAATACCACTGTTGATCAAAACATGTATCACATGGATATATGATGTTCTGGTAAGGCATTTATTTGATATGTTCAAATTCTTAAAATTTAATCTTGTCATTAGAAAGGCATTTTTCCTATTTTTTATGAATAAAAATTCTGAATCAGAAGGGGGGACACTTATAATTTGATAATAAAGGGAATGTGCATTCTTGGAATTGAATATTAGTTCGAATTTTTATTTAAATGGAATATTTGGTTTTTTAGTGGATTAAATGTAAAAAAAGGTCTATAGAAAAGGGTACTGCTGACACTAATTAGGTGGGATGTTGACCCCTAGCCAGACATAATGGGCGGGCTGAGGAAGAGAGTGGCCACTGTTCTCATATGGAGTGCAAGTAGAGATAGTAGAACAAAGAAAAATTTCAGTTATGTTGTATGGTGAATGACTGTGTATGGTTGGTATTGAATGTTGATGTGAATTTGGATTTATTATTTATGTTGTATGAAGGATGGTTATATGATTCGATCATTCGACCCCAAGAAGTAACATGTTAGTACGGTCCCCAGGGGGTGCAAAGGCAGAAGGCTTCAATGCTATAACATGGAAAAAGAATTTGTAGGAGTAGATATATGTTTTCTTTTACTATGAAATCATCTAGATGGATTTCCCTTATGTTATAAAGGAGCTGCATAATATGAATTAATTTCGATGCGGGAGAAGAATTTAGTGGTTCATTACAGCTACAGAAAAGTCTCAATCATGCGATCTGTGGGATTAAAATCTAGGTTGTGAGACTGTATCAGCCATTCAAAATGTTTTTCCCAACCATCCAATCATTTAATCAATTTCTGAAGAGTTTTCTGATATTATCTTCACATCGTCTTCTTCCCTAAGCCTACCCCAAAGCACCTTCTCACTGAGACCTCCATGCCCTAACATAAGTTTTCTCCAGACATGCTTCTGAGCATTATTTGATCATCATGTCCATTAAAAATTGATCTAAATCGCATCAAACGCATTTTTTCATGATAAAACGAACACAAAATTGAAGCAATACAACATATAACAAAGTCGCAAAATAGAGGTTGTGCATACAAGTTTGGTTGGTGGTGATTTTACAATAAATAATCGATAACATGCTCATTTGGGTTATTCATATTAATGGAATTCTGATAGTACATTGAGAGATAAACCAAGTAGTGGAAATGGTTATGTTATTTTAACGCAGATTACATCACAGAGTAGATGTAAAAAAATATTACATTACACGATAGGAGGAAAAAAAGATTACATTACAAGGTATGAGAAAACAAAGATTACATTACTCGGTAGGGATAAACAAAGATTACATTTAATGTCTCGGACCACTCCAACCCATTACATTGTATAAAAGTAGGTTAAGATGTTTTCTACATGGTAGAATGGACTTTTCCCACAATTCTCAGAATTTTGTGACTACATTCCATGTACCACCTTGCCGAGTATACCCAGTGTTGAAGCTGTTTCCTTGCCATGAGAAATAATGAAGTACATGTGTGTAGCCCATCCTACATGACGTGTAGTTTCTCCTCGCATACATGTTACCCTCAAACCGTGTGTCGACCAGTCATCGGTCGTGTGCCCTGTTGAAGTTGTGTCATATCTATGTGAATTAATTGAGTACATTCTGTGTAGCCTATCCTACAGGTCGTGTAGTTTCTCCCAGCATACGCGTTACCCTCAAACCGTGTGTTATCCAGTCAACGGCTGTGTACCATGTTGAATTCGGGTCCTTGTCGCGTGAAATAAATTAGTACACGTCGTGTAGCCCATCATACATGCCATGTAGTTTCTCCCTGCGTATGTGTTACCCTCAAACTATGTGTTGACCAGTAAATGGTCGTGTGCTGCATTGAATGTTGTGTTGGAAGCCACACAGCGACAGTGTGGAATGGCCTAGTACACGCCGTGTACTAGGAAGTACATGCCGTGTACTTTAGTTTTTTTACCTATAAAAGTAGGGGGCCTCTACTCATTTTTATATAATTCCTCTCCACCCCATTCCTTCAAGCAGAGCCCTCCTGAGAGACTCCAAAGCTCCTTTCTTAAACAAATTCTTTGTCCGAGTTCCGATTTACGATCCGTCAGTGGCCACAAGATCGTAATGAAGAGGCAGAATATTGGAACTTGGATATGTTGTTTTCCTTTTAGCCTTTCCTTCCCAACTTCCACTCAATGAGGTTTTTTCTGGCATTTGACAAAAGCGACAGATGCTGACGGACATCTTCTAAAGTTGATCTGGGGTAGCGTTGTGATCGGAACCTGTTGATGTAGGGATCTTACCTTTGTCTCTCTCAAATTTGTGTATCATGAAGGATGGGTGTTTTCTTGCTTTCACGAGACATAGTTGAACCAGTTTAATGAATATAATAACTGGCTTAATGAACGGGGATGGGTAAGTTGTTATGTTTATCTTTTTTTTATACTATTGTTATGTTGTGAAATGAATTGGCTTATGCCTACTGAAAATCACGTTTGTTGGGGTCATTTTCATGCACAATTAAATGATTTCTTATCGTTCTAGACTGATTTGTGTATGTAAACATTGTGGAATGTGGAAATTGGTTAATCAAATAATGTTTTTTGATTAATGGAATATCTGGAACCCCTGTGTGATTACCCCGGTTGAAAAAAAATTGAATAATGAACATGTGGGTGTCGGTTTGGATACCTTGTGTTTAATGGGGGGGGGGTGAATACTGGGTTATTACGAATAGGATGGGATGTGGGTCTGGGTAAATGATACTAAAGGGTAAATGATCTGGCAAATGCCTGGTTTTGTGATACAGTTGTGTGGACGTGGTTATAGTGGCAGCATGGATGCAGAAATGGGTTGTGTTTTTAAATTAAAGTGTAAAGTTGATAAATGAAATGTGGGTAATGATAATGAATTAAACACTAGAACAAACAATGGGGGTTGATTGATGATAAAAAGGTTGGTTTTTGTAGCTTGTGTTATACCTATCATGATTTGTGGTTGTCAGGGTTTTGTTCTACAAAATGCTCAATCTAGTTTGATAGTTTATCAGTCGTTATGGAACTAATAAACTAATACCATTGAAACATGAAAACCTAAATGGGGTTGGCATTTATTTTTGTATGCATTCTTTGTAGTAGCAGTGAAGAGACACGTGCTTAGATTCTCTATTTAGAAGCCATAACATGGGCTGTGTGTTTGGTATACATATATGTATCTGTATCATTGTGTTTTGTCGCACCCCACCCATGTTGAGAACATAGTGCCGAACACTCCAATTTCATGGGAGTGGTTGTTTTCCCCTTAGTTACTAGCTCAATCCTTCTCCTTCTTCCATAGGCTGTGATTTCGTAAGGTGACCTTACACCCAAGACTCTTCGCGTAGGATTTGATTTGTGTGATTTTAGCCCAAGAATCGTTGGGCATGTTTGTTTACCCATGAATCTTCGGGATTAGGCCCAGGTTTCTTTGTTAAAGAGTTCTGTTACTAGTACTGTTCCCTAGAATTATCAGGATGAGGCCCAGGTGTGTTCGGGCGGGGATGTGATTGTGGTTTGTGAGGCCCAGGAGTGTGCGGACGGGATATGTGGTTTGTGAGTCCCAGGTGTGTGCGGTCAGGATGTGTGACTTTTTGAGGCCCCAGTGTGTGTGGGCAGGAAGAGTGTGGTAGTGTCAGGACATTCACCGTTAATAAGAGTAGATAATTAGTGGGGGGAAATTGTGTTGGTTACCCAATACTCTTGTTATTATATACAACTACCTATTGTTTTTTGTTTTTGGTAAACGTACCTGTTGTGGTTGGGTGGATAGAATTCCTTGCTAGGTTTTGGTTTCTTCTATTGTTCTCACATGACAATAGGATGTATCCCCACCTGTGCATGAGAGATTTA
Organism: Viscum album; assembly: GCA_963277665.1. NCBI lineage: Eukaryota > Viridiplantae > Streptophyta > Magnoliopsida > Santalales > Viscaceae > Viscum > Viscum album. The sequence continues at coordinate 1,583,380,408 of OY728151.1, read as the reverse complement.
GGTTTTACTACCGAGTATACTTGTATGGTCACCCTACATTTTCTTTCAGGTTTCCAGAAGTACTACCTGGGCCGTGCGAGACCCTACTATTCAGGACAATTGGAGTTGTTGCAGTTTGATGTACTCTTGTTTCTTTTGGTATTGCACTTTTTATTTTTCTTGTACTTTTATTATGTTTCATAATTTTTTATACATGAATGTGGGATTGGTTTGGGTTTATTTTCATTTACTTGTTCCTTTTTATTTTAGTGTTTGACTCATCCTATTTCCCGATCATAAATAATAAAAAGGGGAATTCCACCCATATTTTTAAAAACTCATACCCTTGGTGCTAGTCGCCGCTCTGGGGCCTACTGGAGGTGGGACTTAGGGGTCATTATCTCCCGTTCACCATTTCCAGCTCAGAAGGAGAATCTTTGGTTGGAGGGGGTCGTGACATAATGGTATCAAAGGAAGGATGAGAGATAGGATGGAGTCTGGAGTAAGACACAATAAGGATTGCATGGGATGGTAGGGAAACAGTGGTAGGTGAACTTGGTGCATGAAATAGGCCAGGGAGGACCGGCTAGGACATGAGATATTAGGCCTTCCATGATCCAATGCAAGGACACTGAGTCTAATGAACGACCAAGTGAGACTACATTGATTGCAGGGTAGAGACCCTAGGGAAGTTACATGCATCATCATGATTGTGTTTTACATGATTTGGGTGTTCTGGGAACGAAATTGATATAAAATGATGAAATGAAACCTTGATATGTTTTTTTGCAACTTGGGATTAGGTGATCCTTGATTACTGTACAGTTATGGCACTTGGACGTCGTCCCCGGCTGACTCAGACAGTGGAGGTCTAGTAGATTCAGGAGGTCGATCAGTTGAGGATTGACCAAGAGGAGGAAGCTGATAAGTGGCAGAAGACTCTTCGTTCTTTCCAGCAACAAACCCTCAAGAAGAACGTGGGTAGTACTTCGGATATGGAGACAGATGGGTGGCATGAGAACTTAGGGATATATTTTACTTTGATCTGTGCTTTGAGGGAGTACTGGGTTCCCCTAGCAGTTTGTTATCTGAGAGGTGCGGCAAATTAGTGGTGGATGCTCTACCTCGGGGAGAGGTCAGAGGCCGTGGCTCTGTGAGCTGACTTTGAGAAGGAGTTCTAAGAGGAATTCCTTTCATCTATGTTCAAGGTAGAGAAGCGGTAGGAGTTACACATCCACTAGCAGGAGAGTATGTCAGTACGAGAATTGGGGATCAAGTTCGAGGGTCTCTTACACATTGCTCCGAATCTCTTTCCCAATGAGGAGTCTCGGGAGAAACGTTTGGAGGAGGCGCTTCGTCCTTCACTCCAGTATGTTACCACCCCCTTCACCCTTCTGACATAATTGGTAGTACAGAATAAAGGAGAGGTTGTAGAGAGGATTCTCTCATAGGGAGGTGCACCATGAGAGGGGATCAAGCTGGGTTCGACGAAGGGGAAGGCAGTTTGCAGTAGGTCTCTTGTGACAGTACCTTCCCATTTCAGGACAGTAGGGAGCAGGACCCAGCAGTTCTAGTTAAGAGATTCGGGTCCTCGTACCTTTTTCATGAGCCCAGGACTGAAGTGTTTCTCATGTAGAGTTTTGGGAACATGATGAGTCAGTGATCGACCTGAGCTCAGTACGGTGGAGGTGGATAGGTTCAGCGCCCACCTCAGTAGCACTAGTTGTCGGCGAGGCCCTTCTAGCAGTAGCAGGACCCTACTCCTCCAATGGTAGACTTTGCAGGAAGAGGCTGACCTCAGGGTGCTCCCCTGGGACCTCGACTAGGGCATGGTCAGAGAGGTGGTCGACATCAGAGAGGCATTGGATCAGGGTGTGGACAGTTTCACGCAGCAGAGTTGGTAGCTCCAGCAGGACCAGAGGTTGTGCGAGGTACGATTTGTTTGTTCAACACTCTCGTTTCTGCTTTGTTCGATTCGGGAGCTTCACACTCCTTGGTTTCACCCATTCTAGCACATGCATTGGGTCTAGACGTAGAGAGACATTCCATACACATAGTTCTGAGTACACCAGTTGGAGGTCATACCGATGTGTTTTGTGTTTGATAGGTATGTGGGATGACGTTGGGACGAAATCGATCTAGTGGGGATATTCTTTTGCTACAGATGCAGCCATACGATGTCGTCCAAGGGATCGACTGGTTGTTTTCTGTTAGTTCCATTATCAAACTCTCATGAAGAAGAGTTATGTTATCCGATGTAGTTGGGCAGTATGTATATTTTGTTGGCGGGAGGAGCTATCAGGTGGGAATCCGGAATGTGAAGCCTCTCCTTTCCTTGTTAGGTGGGTTGTCAATGGTTTCAGCTGATACAGAGATGATGGATGTTCCAGAGGTTTTTGGGGAGTTCCTAGTTATTTTTTCCGAGGAGGTTGTGGATCTACCCCGCGACGGGACGTTGAGTTCGTGATTTACTTAAAACCTGGTGCATGTCGGATTTCAATGGACCCTTAACGGATGGAACCTTCGGAGTTGCGGGAGTTTCAGATTCAGATTGAGGATCTGATGGAGAAGGGTTTTGTTCGACCCAGCGTGTCTCTATGGGGTGCTCTATTTTTTTCGTGAATATGGATGATGGTGGTCTCAGGTTATGCATATACTACCTATGGTTGAATCTGGTAACGGTAATGAACTGTTACCCCTTCCAAGGATAGATGATCTCTTTGAACAACTGAGGGGATCATGTTGGTTTTCGAAGACTGATCTACGATCTGTATATCATCAGATGAGGGTAAAGGATAGTGACATCTCGAAGACAGCTTTCAGGTGTAGGTATAGGCACTTCGAGTTTGTAGTGATTCCATTTGGAGTTATGAATGCGCCAGTTGTGTTCATGGGACCTATGAAGTTTTTCTTCCGACAGTTTCAAGACCAGTTCATCGTTGTGTTTATCGATGAAATCATCATCTACTCAATATTAGAGGAGGATCACATTGAGCATCTCAGGGCAGTATTGGAAGTCCTTCGACACCTCCATCTTAATGGGAAATTGTCTAAGTTTAAGTTCTTGAATGAAGAAGTACACTTCTTGGTGCACATGGTGTCTCAACATGGAGTGTCAGTGGACCTGTAAAAGGTGGATACAGTTGTTTCATGGGCAGCACCCAAGAGCGTGGAATAATTTCATAGTTTCCGGGGGTTGGTAGGTTATTATCGGAGGTTCGTTTCAGACATCTCTCGAGTTGCTGCTCCATTGACAGCTTGGACTAAGAAGGTCCAGGTCTTCCTTTGGAGCGAGCAGTGCCAGACAGCTTTCGACTACCCAAAGGAGATGTTGGTCAGTGCTCTATTACACAGGTTACTAGAGGATGGGTTTTTGTATGTGAAGTATTTTGATAATTTTGGCCTTGGTTTGGGGTGAATACTGAGACAGGAGTAGTGTGTGAGATGTTATGGGTCACGGAAGTTTCTCCCTCATGAGCGTAACTATTCCACCCATGACCTAGAGTTTGCAGCAGTAGTGTTCGCACTAAAGTTGTGGTGACATTACCTCTTTGGGGAGCGCATTGTGGTCATGTCAGATCACAAGAGCTTACATAATATCTTAACCCAACGTGACCTGAATTTACGGTAGCAGAGATGGGTTGAGTTTCTCCAAGACTATGACATTGGGATCTCTTACACAGAAGGTAAGGGAAACGTTGTGGCTGATTCCCTGAGCAGGTAGTCTCTCAAGGAAGTGGTTGTGGAATCCACTGAGGCTTGGAAAGCGATGGGAGAGTTGGCTTCCTTACACTTGGATGCAAGAGTAGAGGGTGTTAGATTTTGTTTGTTTTAGATGATGGTGAATTACTCTTTGTGGCAGCAGGTGGAAGAGTCTCAGTGGGGAGACTATGAGGCATAAGTAATATGAGATCGTATCGATCAAGGAAATTATCCAGAAGGATGGTCAGAGGACAGCCGACATAGGATGGTTTTTCATGGAAGGTAGTTTGTTCTTGAGTTAATGAATGAGGGAGTTCTCCGTGATATCCATAGGTCAGCCTTGGAGGTACATTCGAGAGTTTCAAAAATGTACTGAGGACTGAGGGAATTGTTTTGGTGTCCGGGGGTGAAACGGGCAGTGGCCGAGTTTGTGGCTATGAGCCTAGTGTGTCAGCAAGTAAAGGCTGAACACTATGTTCCCAGTGGTTTGTTTTATCCTTTAGATGTCCCCGAGTGGAAATGGGATTACATATCAATGGACGTCGTCATTGGACTACCCAGAGCTTACCGGGGTTATGTTGATATTTGGGTTGTGGTGGATCGACTGATGAAATCGGATCACTTCTTATCAATTAAGGAGTCAGGCCCGGTGAGTACATTTGCACAGAGTTATGTAGACGAGGTGGTGAATTTGCATGGAGTTCTCAAGAATATCATCTCAGATCAGGTTACGGGGTTCACCACACTTGTATGGTGGGGGTTACAACATGCTTTTGGCATTAAGCTATGGCATAACATTTCTTTCCACCCCCGTACCGATGGGAAGAGAGAGCGGACTATCCAGACGTTGGAGAAAATTCTACGATCATGCGTTCTAGATTTCGGAGGATCATGGGTGTGAAACTTGCAATTAGTATATATTTACTACAACAATAGCTTCCAATATACTATTGGGATGGCACTGTTTGAGGCTTTGTATGCACGACCATGTTGTTCAAACATTTTTTGGGAAGATTTTGGTGAGACAGGTACTCCTGGGCTAGAGGTAATATAGAGCACCACAGAGAAAGTTCATCTTGTTCATGAGAGGATGAGAGTGGCTCAGGACCGACAGAAGTCTTATGCTGATCATCAGAGGAGGCCCTTGGAGTTCAAGGTGGGATATCATTTGTTCTTGAAGGTTTCCCCTCGACGGGGGAAGCTGAGGTTTGGGAAGGGGAGTAAGCTCTCCCCTAGGATCATCGGACCTTTCAATGTGATGGGGTGAGTCGGCGAGGTGGTGTATCAACTGGCCATGCCACCTCAGTTGGAGAAGGTTCCTGATGTCTTGCATGTCTCCCAGCTTCATCGGTACCTACACGACGACTCTCACATTATCAACTTTGGAGAGTTCGATATGGGAGAGGAGGCGACCTTTGAGGAATGACTAGTCAGAATCGAGGATTGTGAAGAGAAGGTACTCCATGGATGAACCATCGCCTTGGTTCGTGTGTTGTGGATGCAAGGAAACCTCAAGGAGAGCACCTGGGAGTGGGAGGCTCAGATGAACGCTTAGTACCCGGAGTTTTTTTGACGTGTGTTTTGCTTTTTTGTTCTGAGTTCTGTTTTGATGTCACACTATACCTTTGATATATAAAATGTTTGCCTTGTCAGTTGTGAGGCGTTTTTATTCCTTGTTCTATGGAAGTGTGTAACATGTCCATATGTGTGGGGAATGTGAAAAACTTGACCCTTAATCGAGACACATTAATGTGGATGCGATTGAACCCGTGCGGGCGAGTCAGTGCCACCTAAAGTGGATAATATCTCGAAATGGGAGAAGGAATTCCCCAAGCCATGTATTCATGCAGTGTGTTGGTTGTACGGTGTTGGGGGCAATGAAAGTTGAAAAATCCTAATATCTGGAAGTGGGAAGACCAAATTCTTAATTGAGACACATTAATGCAGATGCGATTGAACCTGTGTAGGCGATTCAGTGCCGCCTAAAGCGGATAATATCTCGACATATGAGAATTAATTCCTAAGACATATGATTAAGGTTGTTGGTTGGGTTCCTGTTATAATGAGAGTCCTAATATGTATCTTTTTAGGTTCCTCTCGGTTGGTTTATGAATTCTCGAGGACGAGATTGTTTTAAGAGGTATCTGGTGTAATATCTCGGACCACTCCGGACCATTCCTTCATTGAAAAGAAGGTCGTGATGTGTTCTGGAGGGAATAATGGACTCTTCCCACATTTTTCATAATTTTGTGCCTACACGCCATGTAGTGTGAGTACACGTCGTTTACCACCTTTCTGAGTATACCCCGTGTTTAATCCGAGTCCTTTCTGTGTGAAATAAATAAGTACACACCGTGTATCCCATCCTACACACCGTGAAGTTACTCCCCGCATACATGTTACCCTCAAAACCTTGTGTCGACCAGTCAACAGTTATGTGCCGTGTTGAAACCATGTCCTTACCGCGTGAAATAAACGAGTACACGCCTTTTAGCCCATTCTACACGCTGTATAGTTTCATCCCGTGTACGCATTACCATCAAACTGTGTGATGAACAGTCAACGACCATGTGCCATTTTGAATTCGTGTCCTTTCTGCATGAAATAAATGTGTACATGCTATGTAGCCCATCCTACGCATCGTGTAGTTTCTCTCCACGTACATGTTACCCTCAAACCGTGGGTTGACCAGTCAACGGCCATGTGCCTCGTTGAATGCTCTGTTGGATTCCACGTGGCGACCATGGGGAATGTCCTAGTACACGTCATGTACTAGGATGTACATGTCGTGTACTTTAGTTTTCCTCACCTATAAAAGGAGGGGGCCTCTCCTCGTTTTCAGATCATTCCTATCATCTGCATTCCTTCAAGAAGAGCCCTCCCGAGAGACCCCAAAGCTCCATTCTTCCAAAAAATCTTTGTCCGAGCTACGGTTTACTATTTTTCAGCGTCCACGAGATCATAATGTTGAGGCGGAACTTCTATTCTTGGATCTGTTGTTTTCCCTTCGGCCTTTTCTTCCCTGCTTTCACATGAGGAGGTATTTTCCGGGTTTTGATAGAAGCGACGGATGCCGACAGACGTCTTATAAAGTTGATATGGGGGAGTGTTGTGATCAGAACATGTTGATATAGGGATCTTACCTTCATCTCTCTCTATTTTTTGCATCATGTGGGATCGGTGTCCTCTTGCTTCCACGAGACATAGTTGAACGAGTTTAATGAAGATAATAACTGGCTTAAAGAATGAGGATGGGGGATCTGTTATGTTTATCTTTTTTTATACTATTGTTATGTTGTGAATTGAATAGGCTTATGCCCACTAAAAATCACGGTCGTTGGGGGCCTTTTCTTGCGAAATTAAATGTTTCCCTGTCGTTGTTGACCGTTTTGTGTATGGAATCTTTGTGGAATGTGGAAATTGGTTACTCACATAATGTTTTCTGATTAAATGAATATCTGGAATCCCTGTGTGATCACCCGGTTAAATAAAATGGAATACTGAACATGTGGGTGTTGGTTTGGTATTGTGGTATGTGTAAGGGTGTGGGGTGAATCATGTGTTATTACGAATAGGTTGGGTAACAGGGATGCGATAAATGATACTAAAGGTGCAATGATGTGGAAAGAGCCTTTTTTTGTGATACGGTTGTAGAGATGTGGTTATAGTGGCAGCATGGCTGCATTAATGGGTTGTGTTTTTAAATTAAAGTGGAAAGTTGATAAATGAATTGTGGGGAACGATAATGAATTAAATGGGGGAACAATAAATTGGAATTGATTGATGATTAAAAGGTTGGTTTGTGCTTCTTGTGTTTTTCCTTACTTGATTTGTGGTTGGCATGGTTCTGTTCTATGAAATACTCGATCTGGATTGATAGTTTCCCAGTAGTTAAGGAACTAATAAACTAATACTATTGAAACATGAAAACATAAATGGGGTTGGGATTATTTTTTGTTTTCGTGGTTCATAGTAGTAGTGCCGAGGAACGTGCTCAGATTCTCTATTTAGAAGCCATAAGTTGGGTTGTGTGTTTGGTATACATATATGTATCTGTATCTTTAGGTTTTGTCGCACCCAACCCATGTTGATCACTTAGTGCTGAACACTCCCATTTCATGGGAGAGGGTGTTTTCCCCTTAGTTACGAGCTCTTTCCTTCTCCTTCTTCCATAGGATTTGATGGTTGAGGTGACCTGACACCCAAGACTCTTCGAGTAGGTTTATAATGGTTTGATTTTAGCCCAAGACTCTTTCGGCAGGTTTGTTTTTCCATGAATCTTCGGGATGAGGCCTAGGTGTCTTCGAGAGAGAGTTCTGTTACTTGTACTATTGGCAAGAATATTCAGGATGAGGCACCAGTGTGTTCGGGAAGGGATATGATTGTGGTTTTTGAGGCCCATGTGTGTGTGGGTGGGATATGTGGTTTGTGAGAACAAGGTGTGTGTGAGTGGGATGTGTGACCTTTTGAGGCGCAGGTGTGTGTGGGCAGGAAGAGTGTGGTAGCGTCTGGACATTCGCCATAAGGAAGAGCAGAAAACTACTGGGGGGAAATGGTGCGGGGTAGCGAATACTCTTGTTCTTATATACAACTACCTCTTATTTTGTGTTTTTTGTGAGCATGGCAGGTGAGGTTGGGTGGATAGACTTCCTTTCTAGGTTTTGGTTTCTTCAGTTGTTCTCATGAGACAATAGGATGTATCCCCACCTGTGCACAAGAGCATTAGGTTTTCCTATTGAGTATACTTGTATGCTCACCCTACATTTACTTTTAGGTTTCCAGGCAGACTATCAGGGCCGTGCGGGACCCTACTAGTTGGGAAAGTTGGAGTTGTTACAGTATGTTGTACTCTTGTTTCTTTTGGTATTGCACTTTTGAGTTTACTTGTACTTTTACATTGTTTCCAAATTGCTTAACCATGCATGTGGGATTGGTTTGAGATTATTTTTATTTACTTGTTCCTTTTTCTTTTGATGTTTGAATCATCCTATTTCCCGATCTTAAATAACAAAAAGGGTAATTCCTCCCATATTTGTGAGAACTCATACCCTTGGTGCTAGTCACCACTCCGAGGCCTACTCGAGGCCGGACTCGGGGTTCGTTATCTACCTTTCACTATTGCCAGCTCAAAAGGAGCATCATTGGTGAGAGGGGTCGTGACATTAAATTACATGGTAGGAGGGAAAATATTACATTACGGGGTAGGGGGAAATGAAGATTTCATTACACTGTAAGAGGAAACCAAGATTACATTACAGGGTAGAAGGAAACAAAGATTACATTACAATGTTGGAGGAAACAAATATTACATTATTGGGTAGGAGGAAACAAAGATTACATTACACAGTAGGAGGAATCAAAGATTACATTACCTGGTAAGAGGAAGCAATGATTACATTACACGGTAGTAGGAATAAAATATTACAGTACAAGGAAGGAAGAAATGAAGATCACTTTACAAGACAGGAGGAAACAAAGATTACATTATAGGTTAAGAGGAAAAAAATATTACATTACAGGTTAAAAACAACAATACAAACATGCATATTTATATTTTTTAAATAATAAGTTGGAGACAAAAATACAATCATGCATATTTATATTTGACTCGCCATGAATCTTAGTCACGCTATATTCCATGCCAACCTTGAACTACATGATTTTTGAAACATAACACTAAAGAAACCAAAATTTTGACCACTAGAATTGGACTTGTAGACAATGAGAGCTCTGCATTTCTAGATTCTTGAAATGATGTACAAGTCATACGATTGTATGAAATCTTCTGTGTATACTGAATTCTCACTTCTGGACAAACTAGATTAGAGGCGTTTTACTCTTTGTCAAACCGTTCATGATCATTCAAAAACAAATCATGTTTTCTAAAACATCCTCACCTCCCCCAAACTATATCATAACAACCTCCAACACTAATAGATCAATGTTAGTCATTGAGTACTCCTCATCAAACTTATCCAGAAAGTCTTCTCGTTTCTCCATTCCATTTATATCATATCTAAACTAAGAAACATTAAATATTACTTCAATACCTTCTCGACTCATATATTCATCCTCTGTCGATCGCGTTTTGTTGCACGTTTTGTGATCACACCACTACTAATTGCACATTTTCATGTCTTCCACTGTTGCGACCATCTGAAGGTCTCCTACTTCAACATCACCACCAGAACTCTTTGCCTCATTCTTGTTTAGCTCAAGGTTTGGAAATGCCTATAAGATTTCCATTTTCACCTTTGATATGACCAATGAGAGAAACCCACAAAGGTCCAAGTCAGGCTGTTTGGCCAGTGAATGGAGAAAAACATGTAGTTTGGGGTGAAAGAATAGTTTCTGAAATCCATGTCATCATTCCAATGTAGGAAATTCCCCCCCTCGAATGTCCAATATGGGAAACAAAAATAATGAAAATAAATCCCGCTTTTATTATGATACCAACTATGTCCTTACATTCCAATATAGTTTTATACATGAAAACCATAGCTGGGAAATTTTTATCATAGCAACATTGAAGCATCCTCACTAATCATGGATTTCAAGCCCAAAATGGTTAAAGCATACACCTTTGAGATTTTAAGTAGGGATTCATCTTTCTTTACTCCCCATATTTTTGGGAATTCCTCCAAAACTAATGAATCCTCCACGTGTCTTTCATACCCACTATTTTCCAACATATTTAAATAACTTCCATAGTCCTTGCTCGGTTTCCTCTTCCACATTAAATGTTTTTTTATCCCTTGATCGAGGGGGACATAGGATCTTTATTTTCATTCAAGAGGGGAGATGTATCCCTAGGGGGAAGGGGGAAGGGTTTTGTTAGGGGGGTTTGAGTATATTTGTTCTGGATTAGAGGATGCTTAATTTATATCATCATGTTTACATACCTTATGAATAAGAGAGGATTCCATCTCCCCTGATAGGTAGGTATCCTCTATATGATTGGAACCAAGAAATTATACAGCACTATTCTTGAATCACTACTAGTTAAATGGGATTCGAAGCCCCCCGACATGGGGGACCTGCTTTGGTGGTCACTGGGCATTATAAAAAATGCTTCGGCACCCCCGCCCCCTCCCATCACAAAACCCTACCCCATGTCCCTTCCCCTCGATCGCCACCACCTGTCCCCCATCGCCCTCTACCCTCGCTGCCTGACCCCTCGCCGCCCTCTGCCCCACACCGACCTCCACAATCCACCCCCTCCGGCCTCCTCCCCCTCCACCCTCCAGTCTCCAACCCATCTGTCATCTTCCCCCTCTACCATCCAGCCTCCTACCTCTTCCCTCCAGCCTCCGACCTCTGGCCTCCGGCCTCCGCCCCCTCGGCCATCCTCCCTCCACCCTCTGCCCCTTCGCTTCCCATCCCCTATCCCCTCACCACCCTCCGCTCTGGCTCTCCTCCATCCCCCATCCCCTCCCTCTTCCTCCCTATCCCTCACCCCACCATCGCTTCCCTGTCCCCTCCCTCACCGTCCCTTCCCTTGCGGCACCGCCGCCACCCCATCCCCTCTCTTCCTTCCCCGCCACTGCTCGTCCCCCCGCCACTTCCGTCCATGCACCTCGGATCCCCTCTATCCTTTGTCCCCTCCGTCGTTGTCCCACCCTTGCTACACCGTTGCCACCTCATCGCCTCCTCTCCTCTGGCTCACCACCGCCACCGCCAACCATCCCCTCCTTCGCCGCACTGTCTCAAGCTTTGGCTCCCATCTGCTGCCTCTCCTCTGCCCCCATAACCTCCTTCGTCACCCCTCCCTTGCAGGTTTGTATCGCAATCAGGTATCACATGGGCTTTCACTAACATTACATTATTTATTGTCTTGTTTTTTATTCATAGATATAATTTCATTATTTTATCAATGGTCCACAATAAATTGGTTAGTATTTATTTTAAATATATTTGATATGAAAAATTAATGTAATAAGTCTTGTGTAAATGTTTGTTAAACAGATATTTTTATGGATAAGAGTTGGTTTGATCTTTCAAATCAAATGTCTAGAGAATATTTAAATGGAATTATGCAGTTTATTGACTTCACCATTGGATTTGGAAGTGACTATATTAGTTTTCCATATTGAAAACATGTTAAAAACTATCAATTTAAATGAGATACTATTGGCGAGAACTATTATTTAATGGATATCAGAAAAAGTATATGATTTTGGCTCATCATGGTGAAGAATATGTTCATTTTCAAAATACGGATGCAATTTAGATGGATGATGATGCAAGGATGAATGATCCAATGCATGAAATTCATACTGAAATGGTATGTGGGTTGGATCCTGAAGGCATTAACATCCAGAATCTTGATACCGGTGAGATAAATCTTCGCCCTAGTGCAGATCGTGATTCGAGAAGGTTTTATAAAGAACTTAATGTTGCAAAAACATAATTTAATCTGGGTTTAATTCATAAAATAAATTATCATTTATCATGGACTTGATGCATTTTAATACTTTTAATTATTGGTTAGAAACATCGTTGGACATGCTTCTGGTGTTATTGAAAAAGGTTCTTCCTGTCGACGCTATTTTTCCCAAGTCGTATTGCGATGCTCATAAGTTGACAGAGAATATAGGTTTTACATATGAGACCATATATTAATGTGAAAACAAATGTATGTTAATTCAAAAGGAATCTTCACATTTGAATATTTGTATGGTTTGTGGCGCTTTCAGGTAGAAAGAGAACTGGGGATATCAGACTCATCAATGTCAAACTTCGATACAGGGGAAAAAAATTCTATAAATAAAATGCATCACATTCACCTTAAACCGATGTTGAAAAGATTTTTTATGTCATCTAACGTTTCTATTTTAAATAGATGGCATGTAGAAAGAATTCATGAAAGTGATATGTTAACCCACCCGACAGAGGCTCATGCATGGAAGGATTTTGATAAGATACATCCCGACTTTGATAAAGATGTTTGCAATGTGTGCATGAGGTTAGTAGCAGAAGGATTCAATCCATTAAAATATATTGTTGGTGCAACTCATAGCACATGGACTGTGGTGTTGGTTCTGTATAATCTTCCTCTATGGCTTTGATTGAAGAAACAATATGTATTACATTCCACTCTTATTGATGGACCTAGAAGTCAGGGGGATAAGATTGATGCTTAACTTTAGCCATTGATTTATGAGTTGAATGAATTTTGGGGCAATGGTTTGAAGACTTATGACTATGAAACAAATGAAATGTTCAAACTGCAAGATACTTTATTGTGGACAGTCAATGACTTAATGGCTTATGCAAATTTATCTGGTCGGAGTACGAAAGGGTAATTTTCTATCCCATGTTGCAATAAAATTAAAAACATGGTATGGCATAAATATTCCAATAAATGGGCATACATGGGTCACAAACGTTTTCTCCACCCTCAGCATAGGTTCAGAAAGGACATAGTGGCATTTCATGGTTATAAAGAGTTCATCCAAACAACAACGATCATGATATGAGTCGAAATGTTATCTCATATTGAGGAAGAAGACATCGGAACGGTATATAAAATACAAGATTTGGAGGCTCATCCATTACGTAATATTCGTGCTACGGGTAGGCAGCGCAGTCCTAATTGGAAAAAGAAAATTATTATTTATAATCTTTCATATTGGAAAACTAACATGCTAAGGAAAAATTGGGATGTCATGTAGATTGAAAAAAATGTTTGTGATAACATATTGTGGACCATTTCAGGTGTCAGGGGAAAATAAAAGGACCATGTTAATGCACGTTGGGATTTGGATGAAATGGTATTAAGGAAGAAGTTTCAATTATAGTTAGCAGAGGGAAACAAGGAATATATGCCTGCTACACAATATACGATGACTACAATGGAAAAAGAGTTATTAGTTTCCATTTTGAAGATGCGTAAGGTGCCTCATTGTTTCTCTTATAATATTTCAATGTGTGTGAATATGAAGAGAAGGACATTGCGAGGGTTGAAAAGTGATGACAATCACATACTACTTAATCAGTTGATTCCAATAAAATTTGTTATTGTTTATCCCCCAATGTTATTCAGCAATTGATTGAGATGGGTAATTTTTTTAGACAGATTTGTTTAGAAATAAAAGAATATATGATTTAACTTGTTAGTAGGACTGAATTGTACTTACACTTTTTCAATTTGAAAAAACTATTTCCCCCATCAATTTTTAATGTTATAGTCCACTTGATAGGGCATTGAACTGATGATGTAAAGGCTGATGGTCCAGTGCAATTCAGGTGGATGTATCTTATTGAGTGGTATTTGAGTACATTGAAATGATTAGTACGCAACAGAGATCGTCCGGAGGCATCAATAACAAATGGTTATTTCATGGATGAGTGCACTAATTTTTGTGCAGAATATCTTATGGATGTTGAAGCAAATTTATATAAGCCCTATCGGATTCATGATGTACCAGCTTGAGAAGGAACCATATTTTATATGGACAACATCGAGTGGTTACCAGTGCATCGATATATCTTGTTCAATACTCCTTCAGTTTCACCATTAATGCAATAAGTGTCTTGTCACTTTTATTATTTAACTTTTCCATGTTTTGTTTGCATATGTTGATCATTTAAACATCACATTATCATTTGCAGGAAATACATTAGTTAGATGAAATAAGAGATGTATCATGCGACTGAGTATCAATTTCTACAATCTCATTATGCATCATTTCATGATTGGTTCAAGGATTATGTACGTATAAATTTATTTTCATTATGAGTGAAGTATTAAACTAATTTATTTATGCATAAATAATTATTTAATTCTATAAATTATGTAGGTTCATAATTTGAGGGAGTTAGGGGACCCCATGCTAACTGAATAATTTATCCAACTGGATGAGGGTCCATCTATAATGGCTCATCGTTATAAACCTATATATGATAATGGTTTTCAATTTTGAATAAATGATGTCGATGACAAACGAGAAAGAAAAAATAGTGGCATCGGTTGTCCATTTGTCAATTCTATTTGTTACTATGGTCAATTGATATACATCATTGAAGTTGTATACACACACAGGTTGAAATAAATATAGTTAAAGTGTAATTAGGTTGATCCAGTGCATGGATGTAAAGTCAATCAATATCAGTTTTCATTGGTGAATTTTAACTATATGTTATACTGAAATTAATTATTTGATAATGAACCATTCATTTGGACATCACAACCAGAATATGTATTCCTCATTACTTCTCCTTCGAATCCATATTGGAATGTTGTTGTGAAAATGTCCCAACAAGGAGTGTTTTTATTTTAACAAGATGAACCTGAGACTGTTCCGTTTTTTTCAAAAGTGTGATCAACATACCATAGTTCAACGCGAAGAATATATTTATTGTTTCAGAGTAGCCTTTGAAGGAGAAACGTTATATTTTCATTCTTAATGAATGTTATAATTTTTTTCCAATATTAAGTATTGAATATCCTAGGATATCATAAATTATCTAACCATTTTTATAAATCCTTGAATGTTTTAATCCTCACTTTTGGATGTTAATACAATTATAAATATTTAGGGTGATTTCACTTTTGTTATCTTCATGTTATTGTTACTGTATCTTCCCATTGATGTATTCTTCAACTGGTTCACGTGCGGCTTGAATTTTTATTAATTCAATATAAAAATTGGCTATGCAGTGATTGGTTTTCTACATAATTTTTATATAATTTTTATTAACATTATGATTTTATAAAATCCATTCACAACTAATTATTCAATCCCTTTATGTTTTATTAACAATGGTACAAGTTTAATTTTTTAAAAATCAATCCAATTTATATATTGGACACTTTGTATAGTCCTCATACTAATGTTTTCTAGGATTGCGGGCATGTTAAGTGAAGAGGAAGAAAATTGACATCATCCATCTAAGCCATCTACGTCTCAGGGTAGAGGTATGTTTGAATGTCATTATTTCTATTTTTTATGTAAAAGATAAAAATATATAATTATTTTTATATTTATAACATCAGTCAGATTATATATAAAACTGTTTTCAATAGGATCAGACTCGACTGCTTCATCCTATCACAAGAGAGGCCCTGGTCGTGGAATTTTATCAAGGAATTATGACACGTCATTTGATGTTTCAATTAATGAGCTATTTCATCCCGTGTGTTTGAGAAAATTCTGTAATATGTGGAAAGATTATAAAGACAATGTAAAGAGGGACCACAATGTGCCAAATGTAGGTGCCCCAAACATTCTGAAAAACGTCCTGAGAGGTGTCCTCCCAAATTAGTGGCATGACGTAGTTTCATATTGGTGTACTGAGGGTGTTGTGGAATTTATATTTATTTTGGTATATATATTTTAAAGAATGTGTGATTTGATTAAAATTTTAATTAATTGAATGTAGGGGGTGTGAGCATGCCATTCTGAGAATCGAGCGTTGTAGGGACTACCTCACATCCTCAGAACTCGTCACATGTCTTATATCCAACATGATATATTTATTATTCATTATTTAATTTATTAATAAATCATGTTTTTTGTTTATATTCTATTAATATACAGTTACGAGAGCAAGGTGCACCGACTGATAAAATGTTGGTATACATGAGGACTCATGATCGAAATGATCCAAAGGCTATAGAAATGATAGTATGTGCTTGTACTCATTAGCAATAATTAAATAAATCTATATATTAACATATATATATGTATATAAATTTAAATATTTCACAGTCTCAGCGTGAAGCTGAGTAAGAAAATCTGCCAGAGGACCAGCGATAGCTTCCCTTTTAAAGGGATGAGATCTTCCATCGAATTATTGATCGGGATGAGAATGGATATATATTAACATATGGAATATGGATTCCTTGTTTTGTAGTATCACGCATTGTATTTTTCGGTCCTGCTGTTTCTCAGATGACACAACAATTGTCATATTTCGAGGGACAGCTGCGCGCTTCCGAGGAGGTAAATGGCTAATTGATCGCTGAGGTCAGAGTATTGCGGAAATATGTGTGTTCAGGTGATGGTGTAGGGGTTCATGCGATGCGGGATTACAAAGTATTTATTTATTTAATTTCTATTATTTTTTTAATTAAAATATTCATAATTTTTATTTATTGTAGGCCCCTGGCACATCACATGGAGGTAGTAGTCATGACCTCACATGACACATCGTATTCACGATGTGTGTTTCTTTTATTTATTAGTGGGATTGTTATTGATGTTTAGGTTCGGATCCTAGTGAGATTTTTTGAGATTTGGGGGAATCATGTGTTTTTGGCCTTATTCAATGTTTGTGTACACGAATTTAGAATTAACCATGAAATTGATTAATGATTTGGGTATTTTTATTTCAATTTATTCTTTAATGTTTTCAATTTCATGTTCTGTGAATAGTTTAAAAAAACAATGTGATTCCTAAGAGAAACCATGGAACATGTTTTCTGTGACTGAGCATTGGTTCACTATTTTTAGGCCCTAGGCCCACCTCGGATACCCCCCCCCGCAGCTCGGACAACCCCCACCCCAGACAACCTCCCCCGCACCCTGCACATCCCCCCTACCACCGGACAGCTCCCCCACCCCCCTCACCAGAAATCCCCCCCTGCGCATCGCAAAATTCATTAGGAATATTGACCATTAGTTCATTAGGGCAATTGTTCATTAGGCAGTTAGGCCATTAGGGAAATTCTTCCATTGGCCGATTGTCCAATTGGATGTAGGACAAATGGATATAAGGCCATTATTCCATTATTCCAATTGTAGAACTAGATAATAGGGCATTATTCCAATTTTTTGTTAGGCCACTATTCCATTAGGGCATTTGGGAATTAGGTGAATTCGTAAATGGGACAATTTGACATTTGGTCATTAGGAAAATTGCCCTTTAAGATATTATGATAATTGAATGCTATTCCATTAGGCCAAATGACACATCCGATTGACATGTCGTCTGCCAGACCATTTCACAATTAACTAACCCTTTGTTATCGTCTGATTTCATGGCATTCTGAGGTCGTTCGGTCGATTTTGATCACCCCATACACGCTTTTCAAACGCGACAAAACAATGTGTAACTGTCAAATTCAGAGAAAAGGTGATTATAATGAATTTAAATCACATGAAAATAATATTATTATTATTATTGACATATAGGATGAGATGTAACATCTATCGGATTTGCGGTGTGCGCTGTACGACTAAATATGTTATTTTGAACAGTTTGATGTTCTCTAAAAGGGCGCGTTGGGTGGTCAAAACCAGTCAAATGACCTTCTAATTCCATGAAATCATATGACAACAAACGTTGTGTGAATTTTAAATTGGTCATATAGACAGAATGCCAATCGGAGGTGTTGTATGACTGCGGTAATCAGAAACGCATCTCCAGAGTCATAAAATGCCAAAATGACGTGTAACGGTCGAATTCAGAGCAGACACGCTCAGAATGACATTAAATCACACAAAAACAATAGGAATACTATTTTTGACATGTAAAAGGAGACTTCACATCAATCAGACATGTGGTGTAAGTAGTACCACCAAATATGTTGTTTTAAATAGTTCGACACGCTCTAAATGGGCACATTGGGTGGTCAAAACCAGCCGAATGACCTCAGAATTCCATTAAATCATACAAAAACAACTGTGGTGTAAATTTTGAAATGGTCAGGTAGAAGGAACATCAATCAGATGTGTCATTTGACCACGGTGACTGGACACACATTTCTGGTGTCATAATACGCCAAAACGACGTGTAACGGTTGAATTCAGCGAAAACGTGCTCAAAATGAATTGAAATCACCCAAAACAATAGGATTATTATTAGTGACATTTTGGAGGAGAAGAAACGTTAATCGGATGTGCGGTGTGCGCGGTACGACTGAATATGTTGTTTTTAACAGTTCAACAAACTCGAAAAGGGTGCGTTGGGTGGTCAAAACTAGCTGAACAAACTTAGAATGCCATGAAATCATATGAAAACAACTGTGGTGTGAATTTTAAAATGGTCGGGTAGACATCATGTCAATTTGAGGTGTTTTTTGACCGCGGTGACCAGAAATGCATTTCTGAAGTCATAAAACACCAAAGCGACGTGTAACGGTCGAATTCAGAGAAAAACAAGCTCAAAATGACTTGACATCATAGGAAAACAATATTAATACTACTCCTGACATGTAGGAGGAGACGACACATCAATCAGATGTGCGGTGTGCATGGTACAACTGAATTTATTTTTTAATAGTTTGACACGCTCTAAAATTGATCATTGTGTGGTCAAAGCAAGCCGAACGACCTCGAAATGACATGAAATCATACGAAAAAACCCATGGTGTGAATTGTGAAATATTTGGGCAAACGGAATGTCAATCAGAGGTGTCTTTCGACAGCGATGATCGGAAACGCATTTCCAGAGACATAAAATGCCAAAACGACATGTAATGGTCGAATTTAGAGGAAACACACTCTAAATGACTTGAAATCACATGAAAACAATAGTAATACTAATCGTGACGTGTAGGGGGAGTCGACATGTCAATCAGACATGCGGTGTGCACGGTACGACCGAATATGTTGTTTTTAACAGTTCGACGTGTTCTAAAAGAGCGCCTTGGGTGGTCAAAAATAGCAAAACGACCTCGGAATGCCATGATATCATAAGACAAGAACCATGGTGTGAATTGTGAAATGTTCGGGTAGAGTTCACGTCAAGCAGAAGTGTCGTTTGACCGCGGGGACCAGAAACACATTTTTAGAGTCCTAAAATGCCAAAACGACATGTAACGGTCGAATTCAGATCAAACGCACTCAGAATGACTTTATATCACGCGAAAACAATAGTAATATTATTCGTGACTTTTAGGAGGAGAATAAACATCAATCAGAAGTATAGTGTGCACGGTACGACAAAATATGTTGTTTTTAATAGTTCAACGCACATTATAAGGGAGCATTGGGTGGTCAAAACCAGTTGAATGACCTCGTAATTCCATGAAATCATATGAAAATATCCGTGGTGTGAATTGTAAACTTTTCGGGAAGACAACACGTCAATCAGAGTTTTTGTTTGAATGCGGTGACCAGAAACGCATTTCTAGAGTCATAAAGCGCCCAAACGATGTGTAATGGTCGAATTTAGAGAAAAAGGGCTCAAAATGACTTGAAATCACACGAAAATAATAGGAATAATATTTGTGACATGTAGGAGGAGACGACATGTGAATCGGATGTGCGGTGAGCCTGGTACGACCGAATAAGTTGTTTTTAACAGTTCGACGCGCTCTAAATGGAGGCGTTGGGTGGTCAAAACCAATCCAATGACCTCAAATGCCATGAAATAATATGACAACAATTGTGGTGTGAATTGTGAAATGGTCGAGTAGACGTCACATCAATCAGAGGAGTTGTTTGACCGTGGTGACCAGAAACACATATACGGGGTAATAAAATGCCAAAACGACGTGTAATGGTCAAATTCAGAGAAAATGTGCTCCGAATGCATTGAAATCATATGAAAAATAGGAATATTATTCGTGACATGTAGGAGGAGACGACATGCCAATCGGATGTCTGTTGTGCGCAGTACGACTGAATATGTTGTTTTTAATAGTTCGATGCAGACTAAAAGCGCGCATTTGGTGGTCAAAACCAGCCGAGCGACCTCAGAATTCCATTCAATACAACGAAACAATCGTGGTATGAATTGTGAAATGGTCTGGAAGATGAAAAATGAATCAGAGGTTTCGTTTGACCGCGGTGACCGAAAACGTATTTCTGGAGTCATAAAATGTGAAAACGTTGCGTAACGGTCGAATTCAGAGAAAAAACGCTCATAATAACTTGAAATCAGACAAAAACAATAGAAATATTATTTATGACAATTATGAGGAGACCGAACATCTATCAGATGTGCGGTGTGCGTGGTACGATCGAATATCTTGATTTTAACAGTTCAACGCACTCTAAAAGGGAGCGTTGGGTGGTCAAAACCAACCGAACGACCACAGAATGCCATGAAATCATATTTATATAACCGTGGTGTGAATTTTGAATTGTTCATGCATACAGAACATCAATTAGAGGTTTAGTTTGACTGCGGTGACCAGAAACAAATTTCCTGAGTCATAATACGCCAAAACAATGTGTAACATATGAATTCAGAGAGGACATGCTCAGAATGACTTAAAATCACATAAAAACAATAGGAATATTATTACTGACATGTATGATTAGACGACATGTCAATCGGACGTGTGGTGTGTGCGGTACGACTGAATATGTTGTTTCTAACTGTTCGTGGCATTCTAAAAGGGCGAGTTGGGTGGTCAAAACCAGCCGAACAACCTCGAAATACCATGAAATAATACGACATCAACCGCGGTGTGAATTTTGAAATGGTCGGGTAGATGACACATAATCGGAGGATTCATTTGATCGAGTTGACCGAAAACAAATTTCTGGAGTCCTAAAACGTCAAAACGACGTGTAACGGTCGAAATCAGAGAAAACACACTCAGAATGACTTTAAATCACACAAAAACAGTAGTAATATTACTCATGACATTTTATTGGAGACGACACATCCATCGAACATGGGGTGTGTGCGGTAAGATTGAATATGTTGTTTTTAATAGTTTGGCGCGCTCTAAAAGGGTGTGTTGGGTGGTCAAAACCAGCCGAACTACAATTGAATTCCCTGAAATCATACTACAACAACCATGGTGTGAATTGTTGAATGTTAGGGAAGACGACATGTCAATCAAAGGTGTCATTCTACCGTGGTGACCGGAAATGTATTTCTGCAGTTATAAAATGCCAAAACGACGTGTAACAGGAATATTCAGAGAAACCACCCTCAGAATGACTTGAAATCACACTAAAACAATAGGAATATTATTCTTTACATTTAGGAGTAGACGAAACATCAATCAGACCTGCAGTGTCTGTGGTACGACCAAATATGTTGTTTTTAACAGTTCAGCTCGATCTAAAAGGGTGCGTTTGGTGGTAAAAACCAGCCGAAAAGCCACAGATTGTAATGAAATCATACCGAGACAACCATGGTCTGAGTTGTAAAATGGTCAGGTAGACGGAACATCAGTCAGATGTGTCGTTTAACCACGGTGACCAGAAATGCATTTACGGAGTCATAAAATGACAAAATTATGGGTAACGATTTAATTAAGATAAAACATTCCCATAATGACTTAAAATCACAAAAAAAAAGGAAAACATTTCATGACATGAAGGAGGAGATGACGTATAAATTGGACATGTGGGGTGTGCGGTACGACCGAATGTGTTGTTTTTAATAGTTCAGCGCTCTCTAAAAGGGCACGTGGTGTGGTGAAAACCAGTCGAACAAACTCAAAATTCTATGAAATCATACGACCACAACCCTGGTGTGAATTTTTAATTGGTCGGTCAGATGGCACGTCAATCAATGGTGTCGTTTGACTACGGTTACTGGAAACAAATATCTGGAGTCATAAAATTCCAAAAAGACGTGTAACTGTCGAATTTAGAGAAAAAGCTTGTTGAATGAGATTAAATCACACTAAAACAAGAGGAATACTATTCGTGACATGTAAAAGGATACGAAACGTCAGTCGGACGTGCAGTGTGCGCGGTACGACGGCATATTTTGTTCAAAACTATTCGTCGTGCTCTAAAAAGGCATGTTGGGTTGTAAAATCCAGTCGAACGACCTCTAAATGGCATGAAATCATAGGAAAACAACCATGGTTTGAATTTTAAAATTTTCAGTCAGAGGGCTAATCAATCGGAGGTGTCGGTTGACCGCGGTGACTGAAAACACATTTCCAAAGTCATAAAACGCTAAAACGATGTGTAACGATCAAATTCTGTGCAAACACACTCAGAATTACTTTAAATCACAATAAAAAAGTTGGAATATTATTCGGGACATGTAATAAGATACGAGGCGTCAATCAGACGTGCGGTGTGCACGTTACGACCGAATATGTTGTTTTTAACCATTCAGCGTGCACTAAAAGGGTGCGTTGGGTGGTTAAAATTAGACGAACGGCCTCAGAATACCATGAAATAATAAGACAACAACCGTGGTGTTAATTGTGAAATGTTTGGGTAGACAGAATGTCAATCAGAGGTGTTGTTTGACCACAATGATTGGAAACGCATTTCTGGGGTCATAAAAGGCCAACACGATGTGTAACGGTCGAATTCATAACAAACACACTCAAAATGGCTTGAAATCACACGAAAATTGTAGGAATATTATTTTTGACATATAGGAGTAGACAACATTTCAATCTGACGTCTGATATGCACATTACGACCGAATATTGTTTTTTAAGAGTTTCACATGGTTTCCACGGACAATATTTCTTTTTAGACCACAAAACACTTCAATTTGCTAAACCAATGACCCCAAAACAAGATTTGTTTTCCAAAAATGTTAAAATTTCATAAAATGGGGGTTTTAAATTATTATAACACCCATAATATGATGTCAGATTTAATTTTATTATATATATATTAACTGAATAAATAGTTTTAATCTACGTATGTTTTGTTTAGTTGTTTTTTGTGGCATGTTGTAGGTTTATTGAAGTCGAATATTGAAATGTATTGAACATTTTTAGATCAATGATCCACGCTTTTCATTTATTATATATGCAGATCATGATGTTTATTCTATTTGGAATTTTTTTCTTATTTTTTATGTTTTTTTCCTTCGTTTTGTTGATTGGGAATCATGACTTTTTTTTAAAAAAAATTCTCCAAGATAGCAACCCCCATTGGCGGTCTCTATAGGTCACCCACTCAATAGGATATCGACCAAAAATGGTGGTATATATAGCTCCTCTGAGCATAGAAATTGTGACCACTAGTGGCATTCATAGTAGCTCGGCCGAGGATCAAGACAATGACTGTCACTGGCAGTCGATATTGCTCTGCCAAGAAATAGGTCATCGACTGCCTGATGGTCGTTGTAGGCAGGATTTTCGGCCTCTTTCAGCGATCACCTTTGGCAGTCGTTGTAGGCCTACAACGATGGGCCTAAAGAGACCACCATTGATAGTCGTTGTAGGCCTACGATGACGGGCCAAGAGTGACCACCATTGGTGGTCGCTTTGGACCTACAATGACTCGCCTAGAGCGACCACCATTGGCGGTCGTTGAGCGGTCTCTATAAGCCATTTGAGACCGCCAATGGCGGTCTCTCAGGGCCGAAATTTTAGTAGTGAATATATGTTCTATAGACTGATGATATCTTTTGATGAAAAAAATGATACATGCAATCATGGGTGAATACTCATAATAATTTGAGACAACATCTCATGGTGTATTCCCATGGTAATGTCTGGTGTAGGATATTATGAGAATGAGACTCGACGTTATGAAATCCAAATTTATATGTGTCCTTGGACATTCCTATATACGAATGTGGGTATTAATCCGTAAACATTAATAATATTATTAATGAATATTATAAGTCATTTACTTTGATGTATTAATGAAAACAATGATGACATTTATACGTGATGAGGTAGAAAATGTTGGGCATGTAACCTGTAGTATTGTGTTAATGAATAATGCGAGAAAGGATTTGTCTCATCTTTTCATTATCAGGAGTTGATATCTAATGCTCTGTGATGGAAATGATATAGACTAAATTAATATATGGCCATTGTGTTCTACAAATATTTATTTAATTTTTAGTAAATATAATATTTGTTTATTTATTAGAGAATATTGTAGTGATATTTATTTAATAGATAAATTGTCATTATTCAAGGCCCGATAAATTTTATGGCAGAATGACATACCATGTTTTGAGGTTCAGAAAGAAATAATAATATTGATTATTTCTTGATTAAATAATACTAAATTTAATTCTCCAATGTTAATCGCATGTCGATAAATAATAATAATATTATTCTTTTGATAGGGGAATCTACAAGGTATTAGATAAATAATAATAGGAACTGGTGCAATTATTTATTTCTAATCCTAGTATTACATAAACCCAATTATATTATTCTCTTAAGAAATAATTCATATGCTTTTGTTGTGCACAATGAATTTGGAAAATCCTCTAAAGCCTTAGAGGGCTCTCTTCTACAAGGACGATCTTAAGAACAAAGATCGACCATACCCTAATGAATCCTCTCAAGTCAAGAGAGATCAAGGAGAATGCATTGGAATCAGTTCTCGTGGTGACCAAAGGCCGACGATGCATGAAATAAGATCTCTTTTTCTAGTACCTGAAGATTCTTTTGATGATGTATTGAGATTCATGAAGAACACGTGGATCAATACTAGAGGGAATCTATACTTGATTCCTAAAATGAAATGATGATACAATGCAGATCTATTTTTAGATCCACAAATGAAGAAATAATTACATCAAAGGTAATTCATTATTTAGTAAAATTAATTATAAATAATATGTCATGATCATCCCTTCTGGTTCTGGTGTGATTTCAACTTTCTGTCTTCATTGATTCAATTCGGTTGAACACGGAATTTATCATCATGTAGATCATAAACTGATCATCGGTCATTAAAAAAATGATATGTTGGGCATGACCCATCCATTGATTCCACTATGCCTGAAACCTACAAGTTGTATCAGAGTGCTCAAGTTTTTATTTATAATTATTTAAAGATTGTTGATTGATTTGTGATTTTTTTTCATTTTCAATTCACATTTAATAATTTTATTAATCAGAATTGTATGATCTATTTCTTCCACATTTTATTCTCATCGATCTAATAAATAGAATTATTTTTATGAATGAAATAAAATTCAAGAAATCATCCAATGGTTCTAAGGATTCAGTCTAGATAACACAGCTGTACACATTGTGTAGTTTTTTTTCAATGCATCAGGAATTAATTTGTAATTAATTAATGTTGTTTTCATTGATGAAACATGGTGCATTTATAACTTTCACCCAGTGTTTATCAGGATATCCTGGCACATGGTCATCTAGATTCCACACCCTATAGCCGATGTGGACAGTGTGTGTCCCCTTAAGTCACAAACAGGCTGTGTATTTCATACATGGATTACCTGACAGGTGACCTAGTAATTCAGAGATCACACACCATGTAGCTCATTGGACAGGTCATGAACAACATTTTCTACGGAATGATTTACATTCCAAGTTAGTAGGCATGTTCCTATGATATATGGTGAGACATGTGCATGGAGTGTAACCGAAATACACACGATATGTACATATAACACATTACGCCGATTTAAATTTTATTTATTATACAATTGATACCTTATTAAAATATTCTTATGTGTGGCCATTTAGTTGACAGCATATTCCATGTGATGTGTTTTTAATATATATATATATTTCAAATGTTTAATTAATATCTACGTAATGTTCAAATCTGCATATCATGTATGAGTCGCATTATAGTTGTTACATCACGTTCATTAGAGCATAACACATGACCAAAAACTAATGTAATTCATGTAATCTTTATGGTGATTTAGACGTCACGAAGGAATGTGATAATTTATGTATGACATGTGTAACATGATTAATAAGTGTTAGGGAATATTATTTATTTGATAGAATTAGATGGGTATTCAATATATTGCCTCCAAGGTGAGTTTATGAATATAATAAATTTCTAATTAATTTATTTAATTGGATTAAAATTACGATGGATGAGAATGTCAAGAAAATTTAGATGATAATTAAGATAAAATAATTTTATGATTAATGAAGATAATTAATTTATTCAATCATGATATATATTAAATTAAAATGAATTATAATTGAACAAGATTTTTATTAAATGCTTAATTCATTTAATGCATGTGTATGATATTGAGCATAGACCAGGCTATTGTATATAAAAGGTTTCATTTAATTTATTATCTACTGAAATTATTGGTCTGTGTGCTTACTCACCTTATATTATGTAGGGGTCTATGTGACCATGGCTTCATTAATGTAAAACCCTTCTCCCCCTCACATTCCTGTGATTACAAGAAAATGTGAAGGATTAATATCACATGTTTGTGGATGCAGTTCATGTTTGCATCCAAGGAATAACCAATTCATGAGATATACATGGGTGGACAGGTGGAAAGTTTTAACATGAACCATATTTAGTTCAATGTGTTTTTCTCCCATGTCAATGATTAGATTATCAACTACAAGATAAAATATTCTGTAGTAATGATCATGATCATATTGATTTATTATTTCATTTATGTCAAGTTTATGTTCATTTCATTATGAATGTTTTGTCGTGATCACATAATTAATGAATTAACAAGCATGCAATATAGAAATAAACTAAAATAGATTATGCATAAATGCTATCTAAGACATGGTTAATTACATAATTCATCCCACTAAATATTAACAATAATGTGATAAATATAATAATTTTAAATTTAGGCAAAAAAGGACAAAACCCCTCAATAATATATATTGTGTCGGTATAGCCGTCCACTAATTTAGTTAAAATCAAACCATAGTTTAATGTGCTTGATCATCCAATGTTGCGGTGTCTTGAATTATTGGGGAATTATCACTTTATGTTATGGTTTGACATAACTTAGTTCACATCATGGGTTTACTCCCAAAGCATGACATTCCATAACTGGGCTACAAGGGTTGAGGAATTCGAATTAAGGATTTCAGGATTGGGGTGTCTGATTAGAAGATCAAGGAACAATGAGTTAATGCGTTTGGAATTTGGAATGACTACCCAAAACCAGTCATGTTTCTTGAACAACCAAAATTTGGGTAATGCGAAGGGAAATATAGAACCTTAGCACTTTAATATCAATGAAGGATGATATTATAAATCCAATGGTGAGGACTATTGGGTTTTGATAAAATAGCGGGAGATTAATAAATATAATATTTATTTATTTGCCTAAATTTTATCAGATAAATTACTAAAAAAAATTATATATTATTTTTTAGAAAAAAAATTAAAATGGAATTAAACATATCATTTCTATCTATACTTGATAAGGACAATGCTCTCACTGATACAAATTTCCAATAGTGGAAAAGGGTCCTATGAGTTATCCTTCACCATGAAATGAAATTATATGTGTTGGAAATACCTTTTCTAATGGATCCTAGAAACTAGGATAGTGATGAAGATTTAAAACATAATGAGAATAATTTTAATGATTTTATATATGTTCATTGTTTCATACTATCATCCATGTAAAAATATATTTTAATGAAATATGAGGACATGGATGCATATAGTTGATATCTCACCTTTGAGATCTATATCAAGAGAACATGAGACAAAAGAGTTACGATTTATCTAATTCATTGTTTAAAACTATGTTTGAAGAGTCTTCACTAGCTGGGCCTCATGTAGTTAAGAATATTGTAGATGCATGGTGCCAATCATTGATCACTTTTTTCCTACTTCAAACTTGGTCAATGTTGATGCATGGTAAATGAAACCGTAAACACGACATCTCGTCAAATCATAGATCCTGTGATAATTATTTATTCACCATCATTGATGTGCCACATGGTCTACCATAAATGTGGCGGCCCATTTCCCCTTGATCCCAGTGTACTACATCTTGAGAATCTCCCTCTTTGTTCGCAACCTGTTGCTTCCCATTTTAATGCCTTCACTATTTACTTTTTTACAAGGCAAATAGGATTTACAATATTATATCATAAATTTCCAAATTACCGTGGTTAAGATATGTTATGAATCATAAAATTATCTCATTTAATTAGATATAAAATATTTATCACTCCATGAGAAAAACATGCAACTTAATCTATGTGATAAGATAAAAGAAATCTCAAATTAAAAAAAAATCTTATCTCGAATTTGAAAACACCCACGGTCTTCATCCTATCAATCTCCCCATTTATCCCATCAATGGAGATACCATCCCACAAACTCATTGGGAATGTAAACCTATTTTCATCATTCCAAAAATCATCCACTATAGAAAAACGGAAATTCCCATTTTTAAATATGACAGAAACATGACTACCTCTATAAAAAATAAAAAAACAAAAGTCTCCAACATATCTAAATATTTTATTTCCATTTAAACAATACCAAAACCCAAAATATTTATCCCCCAACCAATTATTATGATTGTGAAACAATCTGTAAAACCCACAACAAATTTATCTCTCTAATCAAAATCCCGAGAAGCTAGTACATCACCTCAATCGTCAATTTGAATTCATTCTTCACCAATCACACATTATGTAGAATATAATTATGTGTATGACCTGAAACACCTCTCTCAACATACATTGTTTTTCAAACCCTAGACTACATCATTCGCTACTGATCCTCTTGAATGTATCCAAAATTCCCATTAAAAATTGCCATCCCAAACAATCACCTTTGATATCACTTGTTGGGGGAGATTCTCGATCTCAGGACAAATACCACTTGAGAAAAAATTTCTGAGAAACTCAATGAAAAAAGGAAGTGATATAATGTAGAATAAATAAATGATCATGCAATATTTTTAATATTGGAAAACCATCTATTGTAGAGCATTAAAAACCCATTGGGTTATTCTGAATTATCCACTAAAAATTAATGTGAACAAATAAATTCAGGTAATTCCCGAACATGAATTACAAATGAGAGCATAGAAAAACAGTTGTGAAAACCACTCCTTGATATTCCTCCACCATCTATCTAAATATCAACTCACCAAATCCATGATTGAATGATCAATCTGTGAAAAAGCATCACCCTTATGTTGAAAAAATCCACTACACCAAGGATTAAATAGTAATATTCATCGGCCTCACATAGTCTTATGACACCCGAAAGATTTCACCCTCTCTCATGATCTCTCCATCATGATCTACCACCAATCATAAACAAGGATAAACCACTTGATTAGTGAATTCCGAAATACACTCAATACATGTTAAAGGACTAGTTGGCGATATGTCTAACACTAATAGTGGGGGTGGGGGTGGGGGTGAATTAGTGTTGGAGAACATTTAATATAATTACTCATTTCACCCCTTTACCTATTTGACCTGCTAGGACCTCAATTATTTTATTCTCTTTTACACATAAAATAAAATAATATTAAAGTAGTAAAGACAAAGCACACAATATTTTTACACGGTTCACTAACCAGTAAGAGTATCAATTCCTTGTAATGGTTTTGAAATAATCCTCACCACTAAAAAACTAGAAATAAATCATTTAAGTTTGTTTATAGTAATACGGAACGACCGTTTCACATGGAATACACTATAGTCAATTGGAAGTACATGTTTTACATCACTTAACTCGATCTCAATACTACATATGAAGACAAACTCCATTTTGTTGATAAAGGTTTGTAACACCAAGAGAATCTTCTAACTTTTGGGACATGTTGGATCTCATAGTTCTTCTTTGTTCTCTAACATCCTTCTTCTTCACATTGTTGATTGCTTAGCATCATTCAAGTAACTCCTCTTACCTCTTCCCAACAAAAAATAGAATGTTTCCCAATCTTCTATTTCTACAAGTAAAAATAATATAAATGTGTTGTGAACAAATGAATACTGAACTATTTATAACCCAAATTATAATCTGCTGATATCAATTTGGTCACCAAATAATCTTCTCTTATTTTATATTTCTTCTTCAGTGTAAAACCAAACACACTGAGCCCTCTTCTTCTTATTCTTGTTGGAATCACAAAATCCCCTTGTGATTATTAAATCAATGAAGTCCATATCATCTTAGCATCATCAAAATTAAATTATTATACATTGATAAAAATATAAAAAGTGAATTTTTTATCCTTTATCATTTTTTTTATTGTTTTATAAGATGTTTGTTAAACTAAATTTCACTGTACCTTCAATGATATTTCATTTAAGAATAATATTGCATAAACTCGTATTTTTATCCTCTTGATTTATTAACTCAATAAATTCATGGTTCATGTATATGTCTCATATCCATTTTTTTCTTTATCATTTTATTTATTTTATTGAGTAAAAATTTTATGCCTGGAATTTCTTATTAATCAAATCATTTGAAAAACATCAGACAGTGCACTTACTGCTCACTATTTATATAAAAACACATTAGGATTCATTCTTCTCCCTTGTTTCTCTCTCACTTCACACATTAATAAAGTTTGGTTTTCATAAACTGTTATTATCAATAGTATGTAAATTAATAACCATGGTTTCATATGAAAACTAGGACAATATGAGTTCCTCATCTTACTCTTGCAAGTTTGCACATAAATGAACATGTAATTCTCTTGGGACAAATAAAATGTGTAGGTTTGTTCTAATTTTACTATTGTTAATCAAATAGACACATAGTATATTCATATTAGGTTTATCTGTGGAACAACATCCGAAAACTCCATGAGAGTAAACAACTCATGCATGGGGTCTCGATTAGTAAGATTTATCTAACTGGTTCAACATTGTGAAGCATGAAAAGAGTATTTACCCACCAATTGTGTGTTAGTGAGATTTATTCTTCATGAAAGTAGAAATAAGTATGGAACTGGCCTAATTTTTAATGAACTATGAGGGTTTAATCACCATTAACATGGTCTCATATTCTTCTTTACACTATATAAATCTTGCACTGTAGGGAGAGGATCATAATTCTCCCCTCCCACTGTAGTGTTCTGTACCAGTTTTGCAGGCACCCTCTGAACCCACTTCGTTTTTGGATATTGGACAACATCATGAATGCCGTTGAGAGTACCCATGGATAATACAGGGAACTCCATTCTACCTGCGCATGCAGGCCAGGATGACCTCCTTTTATCATGGTAAACCATGTGTCCTACATAAGCTTTTAGTTGATGCTGGCTTGTTATATTATTCCATTATTTTTAAATAAACCCCCAAAAATATATAGTGACAAAATAAATTATATAATGGAATTCAATATGAAAATCTTGGCCACCTACACACTTTTAACTCTAGAATATTATTATTCAATACCTTAAAAATTTCTCATCAATTATAAGTTTATATAACATTTTCTTCATCTCTATCCCTTGAAGCACTAATTATATTGAACTGTTATCCTTCATGAAATCAATAATCCCAATGTTCCTGAAGTTATCTCTCATATGGTTCTCTTGCAAAATTAAAATACTATAGGACCTTTAGTCAATCTTATTCTATACTTTTTGGAATATATATTTCAAAGAACCTCAAATAATCCTTCTTATTCGATGTAAACAGTGTTTCACTTATTACACATTTATTTTGAACATCAGACCAGTTCATCATTCCTTTGAGTTAAAAACATAGATAATTTCTCAATCATGTCATCCAATGCTAAGAATCCATAAACATTATTCAATACCATCACAATTTATCGTCAAATATAAATCCATCTAAACATTTCATCATTTTTAACCATTCATTCACTAATTATTTGGCATGGTTATTCTTCATTCCAACTTCAATCTCAATTTCCCCAAAGTTAACACTTTCATGGTTCTCATTCAACATTAAAATACTATATGACCTTAAATTTCTCTTCATCTATACATTTTGGATTATAAATTCCAAACAACATCAAATCAACCTTCTTATTTTTTTTTTGTAAAAAATGTGTCACTTTTGACACATATATTTTGAACATAGTATCCATTCATCAATTTTCAGACTTAAAAACATGATGAATTTATGAAAAATGACATATAATAATACAAAGCTATTAAAATTATCCCCGAATGATGATTATAGAATCCATAAAAAATCTATAGGAAACACCACGAAGGAATCCAAAACAATTTTCAAGGAATCACCATGAAACTCTATGTCTTTAAAACAATTAAATATTTCATTTAATTTCAAGACATGATGACCTTTTCCAATTTCCATTAACTTTGGAACTTCGTCATCATATTGACATCAATGGAAACTTCCAATTTCATTGGTCATCATTGTATGCCAATGAAAATCATTTGAAAACAAATACAATCCCTAAAAATATGTGATATTCAATCTCCCCATTTGTATTGTTAGAACTACCATCAAAGTTATTTCCAAATTAATGTGTTATGATTTTGAACTATTTTCTTCTCTCTCTCTTTTACCTATTAGACGTTAATTTCACATTATCTCCCCCTAATTGACAAGCAATCGAATGTTCATGGGAAAAAGTGTATCAGTCCATAAATACGAAAAGTGTGATCTATCATTTAATTATAATTCTACTTGAGTTATGCTCGGGATAGAAAACACGTGGATTTTACATTGAAGAAAACCTATCCATTACCAACTGATCATGATACCATATGAAATGAAAAATCATATACTTTCCTTATAGGATTATTCAATTTCATTCTAGGATGAAATTATTGAATGTGAGATCAATCTTTTTAATAACAATCAAACTGAAACTCCTCCACTCACTTAAAGAAATAGATAAAATAAATATTCAAGTTTAATAGATAGTATAAAAGACCATTGGGGACTAACACATTTCATAACCAATTGATTAATTTTATTTCTACCCCTTTGTATTTTTTATTTATTTTTGATAACCTAGGATGATAGATTAATATAAACATACTTTTTACAATGATATGATATACTTGAAATTTCTAGAACAATAAGATTTCGTACATATTGAAGTAATAATTCAATATGCTTATTCATTTGTCACCCCTTATGGAAAATAGTTCTCATTATCTTCATAATGGTTGACCTCATCAAGAATTGATTTAATTAATGTACATTATGGAGAATAACAGGGAATGGTTCTTGAACATGCAACAATCTATATTGGAAAACATTCACAACTTCATCAAGGGTGAACTCCTATAACATATGTTCTTCAAAGTACTAAGAAATAAGTTCAAACCAAGATGGAATCTTCAAAATCATAGATATCCAAAACTGTACACCACATTCTTCAAAATTATCAAGGTTGATTCTATATCATAAGAGTATTTACATATCAATTGAATAATCATTCAAGGAGGGGAACTTCTTTACATTAGCTATCATGAATTGAAAACACTTCCTACTTCTGAGGTTCCCCCCTAAGAACATGCTTCACCTTCACATAAATGAATTATAAGCACAAATACTATACTCAATGATTAAGGGAATAAATAGGATCATACTTATTTCATTCATATTAATAGAAATATTGAGATTAAATTCAACACAATATTGATTCATTTTCACAAGTATTAATTCTTTCTCATCTAAACATCAGTTTTTGATTTATGTTGGGGGTAACATGGATCTATTGGCATCATGTTATGCTTTTTTGTGGATCATATTTCTTCTTAATATCCTTCATTAATGATAAATTATTTCACCACTTTAGTAATACTTCTTGTTTTGGTATTGAGGTTAAGAAATATTTATCAATGAGCCCCTATTTATTATGTCTCTCACAATGAACTAATTTAACAATAGAGTTTAATTTTCCTAATAAACCATCATGAAATTTTTATTCATCAAGTTGAATATTTACTTCCCATTTTTTCTGTCTTTATATTATGAATCATCAATTTTCCTCATTATTTATAAATCTTCAGGCCAAATAACTATCACATCATTAGGAACTGTAGGTGAATGTTTGGATCCTCCAAATGGGTTCTTCTTAGTGTCATCCCTCTTAGTACATACTCTCGATGCACTAGACTTTATATTATTGGATTTAGAAACCTTTTTTTCTCACCATTCTTATTTGGTACCTTAGTGGGAGTATTTATGTTCACATCATTCTTATGATATATATACATGTTTTAATCTTTATTCCATGTATGATTTTGGAATTTTATTTTTTTAACATCACTATATACATGTTGATATGATCATGTAATAACTTTGTGACCACTACCATTGCATATGTTACAAATGTTATCAAGAATTAAAAATTTGTTTACAGTATAAAGATGCTTTTGGACATATAGATGTTTATTATTCTTCTCTGGAATTCTCTCCCTTGAGATATGATTCCTTCATCATTTCACATTATGGGGATTGTTCCATAAATTTAAGGCACACTACCCAAATATGCTATAGTACAAACATGGACGCACAAATCCTGACTTCCTGATATATTCAGTATCTACATTTTGGGTATTATTCATGATTTTTATGCTCTCTGAGGGGAACAAAATTCCATACATTCTTTCCAATACACATTAGTCATGGGGATAGTATTCTTATCATATTTAATCATCTATAATTGTTCATATTTTTCATTAAAACCTATATTTTTCATGATAACATGTTTAGAATCATTAATACAAGATGGTATGGATGATACCTGATTCTTCTCAACTATTTGTGATTGATCGTTGAATGAATTCATGATATAATTGTAACATGTTGGAGTTATTTCAACCTTATAATACTGCAATGGAAATTTATTCCTTTTAGAATCTATCTCATTTTTTTTGAAGTGCCAATATGAGTCTTTTCAATATTGGCCAACCGAGCTACCAATTCTAAACATATGATACGTTGAATGATTTTATGATATTTAATCATAATAATATTATCTTCCCATAAATTTATCATTAATTAATATTTATCATCATGTACCTTATCTTTTTTCTAAATCAAGAAGTCAAGTTCTTTGATCATCTTGGATATTTCTTCCAGTTTTCATTGATCACGACAAAAAGAATTGTTGGGAATGACCCATCATTTGACATGGCTATGCCTGAAACCTTAAAGTCATATTATAGTGGTCACATTATTATTTATAACTACTTAAGGACCATTGATTTATTTATTAATTTTTATTTCATTTTTAATTCACGTTAAATCGTTTTATTAATCTAAATTGATTGATCTTTTTCTTCATCCTTCGTTTCATTTCGATCTATTCTATACAATAAATTTTGTGAATGAAATAAAATTGAATAACTCATCCATAGATGCTATGGATTTTGGATAGATAAAAAAGTTTTACACTTCATGTAGTTTTTTTCAATTCATTATGAATTAAATTGGAATAAATTCACATAGTG
The DNA here is from genome assembly GCA_963277665.1 of Viscum album. NCBI lineage: Eukaryota > Viridiplantae > Streptophyta > Magnoliopsida > Santalales > Viscaceae > Viscum > Viscum album. Next base: position 1,583,344,762 of record OY728151.1, on the reverse strand, counting down.
TGCATTGATGAAGCAGAGTGTATTTTTAACTAAAACTGTATGTTTAATGGGCTATCATGGCACATGGTCATTTGGAGTACATTCCATGTAGAAAATGTTGACAGTGTGTAGTCCTATTAAGTCAAAAATGATCCATGTATTTCATACATGGCTTACCTAACTGGTGAACTTCTAATTCAGAGATCACTCACTATGTAGCACATTGGACACACTGTGTACACCATTTTCCGGGGAATGATTAACATTCCAAGTTCATATGAATGTTCATAAAATATATGGTGATACATGTATATTTAGTATTTCTAATATAAACATGCAATTTACTTATACAAAATTATGCCGATTTAAAATTTATTTTTTATACTATTGAAACCATATTGACATGTTATTATGTGCGGTCAATAAGTTGACAAGACATGCCATGTGATGATTTTTTAATATATTTTTATATATATTTGTAAATTTCTATTTAATATATACGTAATTTTCAAATCTACATATCATGTGTGAGTCACATTATTGATGTAACTTTGTGAGTATTGGAGCATAACACATGACCGAAAACTAATGTAATTCATGTAATCACTAAGGTGAAGTAGATGTCATGAAGGTACGCGACAAGTCGTTTACGCCATGTGTAATTAGAGTATGCATTTAAAGGGAATAAAACATGTTTGGTAGAATATGATGGGTAGTCACTATATTTCCTCCACAGAACATTTATGAACACAATCAATTTCAAATTAATTTATTTAATTTGTTTAAAATTACGATGGATTAGAATCTCAATAAAATTAATATGTGAATTAATAGAAAATAATTGATTAATTAAAGAAGATAATTAATTGATTCAAGTGCGATTTATTCTAAATAAAAATGAGTAATAATTGACTGCATGTTTTCTTAAATGAAAAATTCATTGCATGCATGTTGATGATCATGATCATAGACTAGACCACTGTATGTGGCTGGTTTCATTTAATTTATTATCAACATAAATTGTTGGAATTCTTGCCTACTCTCCTCACATTATGTAATAGTCTATGTGGCAATGACTTATTTTATGTAAAACCCATTTTCCCCTCACTTGTGTGTGAGTAAAAGAAAATGTGTAGGATGAAGCTCCCATTTTTTTGGATCCAATACATGTTTGGATATAAGGAAAAACCAACACCAGAGAGATACATGGGTGGATAGTTGAAAAGTTGTAACATGAACAAAAATTAGTTCAATTTGTTTTCCCCCAAGTCAACAATTTGTTTATCAAATGCTAGATATACTGTCCATTAGTAAAGCTCATGATCATGCTGATTAATTATTTTTTTTCTATCAAGTGTTGTGGTCATTTCATTATTGATGTTTTGTCACCATCACATTATTAATGAATTTACAATCACAGAAGATAGTACTAATCTAAAGTAGATTATGCATAAATGGTATCTAAGACACGGTTTGTTACATTAGTAAACCCACATAATATTAACAGGAATGTGACAAATATAATAATTGTAAATTTGACGAAGCATTAGATGATGTAACTGTGGGGAAGGGGTTGAAGAAATCAAAGTAAGGATTTCAATAATGGTGTGTCTGCTCAAAAGATAATGGAAGAAGGAGTTAATGCATTTTGAATTTGGGATGAATTTTTAAATCCATTCAAGTTTCTTGACCAACCATTGTAGGGGTAATGAAAATGGAAATATGGATCCTTAACACGTGAATATCTAAGAAAGAGGATATTATAATTCTAATGGTTAGGGCTATTTTGTTTTGATAAAATAGTGGGAGATTAATAAATTTATATTTATTTTTCTAAATTTTATTCGATCATGTACAAAAATTAATTATTTATATTTTTTAAAAACAAAATTAAAATAAAATTAAACACATCATTTATATATATACATGATAAGGACAACCATCTCACTAACTCAAATTTCCAAAAGTTGAAAAGTGACCTATGCATTATCCTTCACCTTGAAATGAAATTATATGTGCTGGAAGAACCTTTTCCTATGGCGCCTGGAAATGAAAATAGTGATGAAGAGTTACAACTTTATGAGAAGAATAGGAATGTTTCTATTGATGCTCATTGTTTCATTATATCATCCACGTGAAATAATATTTTAATGAAATATGAGTACTTGGATGCCTATAGCTGATGTCGTACCATAGAGATCTCTATCAAGAGAAGTCAAGTCAGAAGAGGTACGAGATCTCTAATGCATTGTTTACAACTTTGTTTGGGGAGTCTTCACTAGACGAGCCTCATGTAGTCAAGAATAGTTTCGAGGCATGACACTAATAATTGATCAATTTTTTCCTACTTCACAAGTGTTCAATGTCGATGCATGTCATATGCAACTGAAAACATGACATCACATCACATGATTGATCCGAAGTTGATTATTTATTCACCATCACTAATGTTCCACATGGTCTACCATAAATGTGGCCACCCATTTCACCTTGATCCCAATGGAATAAATCTTCAGTAGCTCCGACATTGTTTACTACACATTTCTTCCCCTTTTAATGCCTTTACAAATTCTTTTTTCCAATACAAATAAGATATAAATTATTATATGTTTAATTTTCAAATTACCATATTTCAGCCATGTTCAGAATCATAATCATACCTCATCTAAATAGAAATAAACGATGTATCACTCCAAGAGGAACACATGCAACCTAATCAGCGTGATAAGAAAGTAGAAATATCAAATTAAAAAACTATCTTATTTCAAAATTAGAAACACCTAATGTCTACATCCAATAAATATCACCATTTATCCCATCAATGGAGATACCATCCCATAAACATAGTTGTAATGAAAATCTATTTTCATTGTATCAACCATCATCCTCTATAGAAATATGACAATGTCCACTTGTAAGTCTGAAAGAAACATGACTTCCGCTATAAAAAATCCAAACACCGAAGTCTTCACCATATCTGAAAATTCAATGTCCTTCCAAACAATACCAAAACCCAAAATATCTTTCTCACCCATGTTTATCATTGTGAAACTATCTGGCACACCAATAAAAAATTTCTCTCTATGGTCAAAATCATGAGCAGGTAGTGCATCACATCAATCTTAAACTGGAATTATTTCTTCACCAGTCACACATTATGAATAATAGAATTAGGTGTAAGTCATAAAAAACCTCTCTCAACCTATTTTTTTTTCAAATCCTAGCCTGCCTCATGTGCCATCGATCCTCTTTAAAATATCAAATACCCCCATTACAAATTTCATACCCAAACAATCACCCTTAATATCATTTTATAGGGGAGATTCATGATCTCAGGACAAATACCACTTGAGAAAAAATTTGTGATAAACTCGATGTAATAAGGATGCGATATAATGAAGAATAAATAAATCAGCATGCATGATTTTTAATATTGAAAAACCCTCTATTAGGGGGGATTAAAAACCCACATTGTTATTCTGAAATATCCACTACAAAATAATGTGTGCAAAGAAATTATAATAATTCCCAAACATGAAATAAAAATGATTGAATATAAAAACATTTGTGAAAACAACACCTTGATATTCCCCCACCATCTCTCTAAAAATGAGCTCCCCAATTCCATTCTATAATGATCAGTCTGTGAAAAAACATCACCCTTCTATTGATGAAATGACACTACATCATGGTTCAAATCCTAATATGCATTGTCCTCAGACCATCTTATTACAACCAGAGGATTTATCTCTTTATCTCTCATGATATCTACAGGATGACCTACCACCAATCACCAACGTGGATACACAGGTTGATTAATGCATTCTACAATACACTCAATACATGTCATAGGAATAGTTTGGGATATATCTAACACTGAGAGTGGGGGGGGGGGTGAATCAGTGTTGGAGACCTTTTAATCCAATTCCACATTTCATCTCATTACCTCTTCAACCTATTATGATATCAATTATTTTATTCTCTTTTACCCATCACATGAAATATTGTTATAGAAGTAATGGAAAATCATATAATATATTTACAAGGTTCACTACTAAGTAATAGTAGCTAGTCCTTGTCATGGTTTGGAAATAATCTTCACCACACAACAAATAGAATTAAATCATTTATGATTGGTTACAACAACATGGAAAGTCCCATTAACATTGAATACACTATACTAAATTAGAAGTACAAGTTTTACATCACTTAACTAGATCTCTATAGTACCAATTACGAAAACATAATTTTTGTTGATAAATGTTCGTAACAACAATAGAATCATCTATCGATTAAGACATTTTGGATCTCATAGTTATTATTTTTTCTCTCACATCCTTCTTGTTCACATTTTGTCTTTCTTAGTAGCATGCATGTAATTCTTCTTACCTCTTCCCAATAAAAAATTGAATGTTTTCCAATAATATTCTACCAGTCAAAATAATATAAATGTATTGTGAACTAATTAATACTAAATTCATTATATCCCAAATTATAATATAATAATATCAATTTGGTCACATTATATTATTCTCTACTTTTATATTTCTACTTCAGTGCAAAACCAAACTCACCGAGCCCTTTTTTTATTCTTGCTCGAATCACAAAATTACATTATGATTATTAAATCAATGAAATTCAGATCATCTTAGCATCATCACAATTAAATTATTCTACTTTGATACAAAATATCAACAATGAATGTAATATCATTTATCTTTTATTTTTAATGGTGTAGAAGATGTTTGTTCAACTAAATTTCATTTCACCTTCAATGATATTTCATGTAAGAATAATCTTGAATAAAATCCTAATAATATCCTCTTGAACTATTAAATCAATACATTAATAGTTTAGGTTAATGTCCCCTCTCCATTATTATCATTACCATTTTATGTATTTTTTGAGTAAAAATTTTAAGCATGTAATCTTTTATTATTCAAATCATTAGCAAAACTTTAGACCTTGAACTTTCTACTCACTGTTTATGTAAAAACACATGAAGCTTCATTCTGTTGTACCTCTCGTACCCCTCGTGGTTTGATTTTCATGATCACAATCACTCACTTATTTATCTAATACTCGTTCAAGTGTTTTTGGATGATAGGAATCATTTCAGGTTACCAAGGAATTGGGCCAAGCAAGCTGAAGCCAAGAAAGGAGCAAAGTGCACTATTTTCATGTGCACCGGCCAACCGGTGGCTCAGCACTGGCCAGCCGGTAGTGCCTGGGCAGAGAGTCTCCTCACTGTCCAGAGCACCGGCCAACCGGTGGATCAGCACCGGCCAGCCGGTGGAGCCCAGACAGAAGAGGTTGCTACTCCCTCCACACCGGCCTACCGGTGGCCTCAGCACCGGTCAGCTGGTGGCACCCAGCCAGCACAGTGGTTGCTACTGCCTCAGCACCGGCCTACTGGTGGCCTCCTCACCAGTCATCCGGTGGAGCCTGAGCCCGAGCCCTCCTCCATTTTGCACACACCGGCCAACCGGTGGCTCAGCACCGGTCAGCTGGTGGAGCCAGTCAAACTAGCCGTTGGGCTTTTGACCAGCCTATCCACTTGCCTTCCAACGGCTCCGAAGACCTCTCCAACGGCTCCGAAGCACCCCAAAGGCCATTTGAGGGTTCCCCCTCTATAAATAAAGGACCAGGAACCCCCGGAAGTCTAAGGAACATTGTCAGAACAATTGTGAAGCCAACAGACACATTTTCCATCATTTGGCGAACCTCCGGCGAATTGCTCCAAGGGAACCCCACTTTCTCCAACACACTTCCACATCCAAGGAGCACCACCATAGAAGCTTGGGAGTGCACATCTTCAACTCCAATCATCCATTGGCGCCCAAGGCTTCTCACCAATTATGGTTTTTCTTGTTTTATTCATTTTGAGCATCAATTTGGGTTTGTTCCTACAAACCCCATCTCTTTCTCTTATCCTCTCTTTTGGGTTTTCACACCACCTTTTAGGTGTGAAGAGGTTAGTCAAGCCTTTCCTTTTAAAAGGCTTGAGTCAAAGGTGAGCTAGCCTTCACCCGTAAAAAGGCTAGTGGGTTTCTTGCTCAAACCATTATAAAGCAAGCTGTAATAGGTGAGCTAGCCTTCACCTGTAAAAAGGCTAGTGGGTTTCTTGCTACAACCATTTAAAAGAAAGCGGTAGTAAATCTCTCAACGGTTGAGTTGGGAGCGGAGACGTAGGCCGGGTTTTAGGCCGAACTCCGTTATCATGTTGTGTGTTTGGCCTCTTTTATTTCCGTTGCACTTTCACATTGTTTTTAAATTGTTAATTAATTTTTTAAAAGGAAATTCACCCCCCCTCTTGCCATCAATCCTTCTCTTCTCCGACCAACAATTGGTATCAGAGGGAAATTGGAGTAATACCCTAACCGGTTTCAAATTTAAGATCCATTGTGATGGCATCAACCTCTTTCGCCCCCGAAGGCTATTCATTGGGTCGTGCTCCATTTTTTGATGGAACCGACTACACTTATTGGAAAACCCGCATGACCACTTTTCTTAGAAGCATAGGTTATTCTATTTATAAAACTTTCATGCATGGTTATACTCTCTCTTCTCCCGATGAATCCAAATGGACTCAAGCCGATATAAAAAATTTCGAACTTGATGGCAAAGCCATGAACACTCTTCATTGCGGCCTCGATCGTAATGAGTTCAATCGAGTTTCCATATGCACCTCATCTCATGAAATCTGGAAACTTTTGGAGGTTACCCATGAGGGGACCAACAAAGTCAAGGATACTCGATTGGATATGTTTCGTCACGATTTTGAGTCTTTCACCATGCACCCACATGAATCAATTTCTGATATGTTTACTCGATTTACTGACGTTTGCAATGGAAGAAAATCTCTTGGAGATAATATTTCTGCAGAAACGATGGTCAAGAAGATCCTATGGATCCTACCAAGCTCATGGGCACCAAAGGTGACGACAATCCAAGAAGCAAAGGACATCAAAAACATGCCGGTCGAAGAGCTCATCGGATCCCTCATGACCTATGAGATCACCATGAGGAGGCAAGCTGAAAAAGAAGGCAAACCGATCAAAGTTCCAAAGAACATCGCCTTTAAAGTACAAAAAGAAGAAAGCTCCTCCTCCTCATCTTCTTCCTCTTCAAGCGGTGATTCCGAAATGGAGAACCTTGCCCGAAAAATGCACAAGTTCATGAAGAAGAACAAAAAGAAGAAATCCCGCAAGGCTCGAAAGGAAAAACTCGACGAAAAATCCGAGCCCGAGGTAACATGCTACGGGTGCGGCAAGAAAGGCCATTACAAGCCCGATTCTCAACTCAAAATGAAAAAGGCCAAGCAAAAGGAGAAGAAGAAGGCATTCAAAGCCACATGGAATGATAGATCCACATCCTCCTCCTCCTCCTCCTCAAACGACAATGGTAACAAATGCCTAATGGCATTTCATGAGGTAACATCTTCCGACTCCTCATCCTCTAGTTCTTCAAATTCATTTAATCATATGTCTTATGAGGATCTCCAACATGCAAGAGATCAATTGGAGGAAGGTTTTGACGAACTTTCTTCCAAATTTGTTGCTTTAAAAAAGAATTTCAAAAAACTCTCTTCCGAAAAAGAACCACTTCTCAAAGAAAAGGAGGAGTTGACCCTCAAAATCCAAAACCTTCCTGATGTTGATTCCATGGAATCAACTATCAAAGACCTAAGGGAATACCTAGCTAAGTTCACCCAAGGTGAACAAAATTTGACCAAACTCCTTGGTTCCCAACGCATATCTAGAACCACCGAAGGGCTTGGCTATTCCAAGCAAGCTTCCTCTTCCCATGCTCCAACTATTTTTGTAAGGGGGAGATCCCAATACAAATTTTGTAACTATTGCAAAAAAACCCCGGGCACTTAATCTATGAGTGCAATTGCAAAAATCCCCGGTATGGTAGGCCCAAAACCATATCTTTTAATGATGAATTTTATAAGAGAAGACCCGCCACTAGACAAGTATGGATTGAAAAATCCCTCTTAGTGAGTCTCACCGGGCAAAAATTTGTTTCGTTTTCAAACACCTCTCCCCGGTGATTTGTTGTTTTTATTTAGGGGAAGTTAGGTTTGTTTAAGCTTTTTTGTTTTATTCAAAACCTTAAATTCAAACTGTTATTCAATTTTTCATTCAAAACTTTCAATTCAAACTGTTATTCAATTTTCAAATTCTCAATTTAAAATTTTCAATTCAAAACTTTCAATTCAAATTTCAAAAAAATTTCAATTGGTTTAAAAAACTCTATCTTGCTTTTCAACGATTCCCTCAATCAAGTTTTATGCCCCGTGCTATTTTGATAATCACAAAGGGGGAGAAATTCTTGGTTGATTGGGGGAGAAATCTTTCTCTCATGCATTGCTTGTTTTTCAATTTACCCTTTAAAGCATGCCTTTCATTTCAGTTTTTACATTGATTGTTTTGGTGATTGTGATCATCAAAATAGGGGGAGATTATTGTACCACTCGAACCCCTCGTGGTTTGATTTTCATGATCACAATCACTCACTTATTTATCTAATCCTCTTTCAAGTGTTTTTGGATGATAGGAATCATTTCAGGTTACCAAGGAATTGGGCCATGCAAGCTGAAGCCAAGAAAGGGGCAAAGTGCACTGTTTTCATGTGCACCGGCCAACCGGTGGCTCAGCACCGGCCAGCCGTTAGTGCCTGGGCAGAGAGTCTCCTCACTGTCCAGAGCACCGGCCAACCGGTGGATCAGCACCGGCCAGCTGGTGGAGCCCAGACAGAAGAGGTTGCTACTGCCTCCACACCGGCGAACTGGTGGCCTCAGCACCGGTCAGCCGGTGGCACCCATCCAGCACAATGGTTGCTACTGCCTCAGCACCGGCCAACCGGTGGCCTCCTCACCGGTCAGCCGGTGGAGCTTGAGCCCGATCCGTCCTCCATTTTTCACACACCGGCCAACCGGTGGCTCAGCACCGGTCAACCGGTGGAGCCAGTCAAACTAGCCGTTGGGCTTTTGACCAGCTTGTCCACTTGCCTTCCAACGGCTCCGAAGACCTCTCCAACGGCTCCGAAGCACCCCAAAGGCCATTTGAGGGTTCCCCCTATATAAATAAAGGACTAGGAACCCCCATAAGTCTAAGGAACATTGTCGGAACAATTGTGAAGCCAACGGACACATTTTCCATCATTTGGCGAACCTCCGGCGAATTGCTCCAAGGGAACCCCACTTGCTCCAACACACTTCCACATCCAAGGAGCACCACCATAGAAGCTTGGGAGTGCACGTCTTCAACTCCAATCATCCATTGGCGCCCAAGGCTTCTCACCAATTATGGTTTTTCTTGTTTTATTCATTTTGAGCATCAATTTGGGTTTGTGCCTAAAAACCCCATCTCTTTATCTCATCCTCTCTTTTGGGTTTTCACACCACCTTTAAGGTGTGAAGAGGTTAGTCAAGCCTTTCCTTTTAAAAGACTTGAGTCAAAGGTGAGCTAGCCTTCCCCCGTAAAAAGGCTAGTGGGTTTCTTACTCAAACCATTAAAAAGAAAGCTGTAATAGGTGAGCTAGCCTTCACCTGTAAAAAGGCTAGTGGGTTTCTTGCTACAACCATTGAAAAGCAAGTGGTAGTAAATCTCTCAACGGTTGAGTTGGGAGCGGAGACGTAGGCCGGGTTTTAGGCCAAACTCCGTTATCAAGTTGTGTGTTTTGCCTCTTTTATTTCCTCTGCACTTTCACTTTGTTTTTAAATTGTTAATTAATTTTTTAAAAGGCAATTCACCCCCCCTCTTGCCATCACTCCTTCTCTTCTCCGACCAACACATTCTCCTCTCATCTTTCTCTCTCACTTCACACAAAAATAATTTTTGGTTAGCAAAAACAATTTTTATCAATAATATGTTAATTAATACAATTGGATTCATATGAAAACATGTACAATATGAGTTCCTCTTCTTACTCTTCAAAGAATGAACATAGGAGCACATTTGGTTCACATAGCACTAATAAACTATGTATTTTTGTACTTCTATGTATATTTTGAATCAAATAGATACATACTATATTCATGTTTGGTATATATTTTTAACAGATTCAAGAAACTCCATGAGAGTAAACAACTCATGCATTATTGCTCAATCAATAAGATTCGTCAAACTGGTTCTACTTTATGAATCATTACAAGGGGGTTTACACACCAGTTCGGTGTTATGATTATTTCTTCATCATTAAAGTAGAAATATTTGTGTAAATGACCTCCTTTTTAATGAACTATGATGGTGTAAACACCATTCACATGCACACATATTATTCTACATTTTATATAAATCATGCCTTGCAGGGAGAGGATCTTAATTCTCCTCTCCCCCGGTAGTGGTTTGTGCCATTTTTGCAGGAACCCTATGATGCCACTTATTTGCGGGATATTGGACCACATCTTGAAAGCCAATAGGAGTACACATGGATGACACAAGGACCTCCATTCTTCCAACACGTGCTGGACTAGATGGCCACCTTTGGGCATGGTCAACCAATTGTCCTACATACGCTCTTAGTTGAGGCTGGCTAGATAGCTTAGTCCATTCTTTTTAAATAAACCCCCAAAAAATATATATTGAAAAAATAAAGTATATAATGGGATTCAATATGAAATTCTTGTCCACATCCACACTTTGTACACTAGTATATAATTTTTCAATCCCTCATAATTTCTCTTCAATTATAAATCCATTTAACCTATTATTCATCTATAACCCTTCAAGAACTAATTATATATAATGGTAATTAATTATGAAATTTATAATCTCAATTTTCATTAAGTTATCACTAAAATGGTTCTAATGTTACATTAAAATGATGCATGACCGTAAATTCCTCTTCTTCTATACTCTCTGAAATATAAATTCCAAAGAACATCAAATCATCCTTCTTATTCAATGTAAAAAATGTGTCACTTATTAAACATTTATTTTGAACTTCATAACAATTCATCACTCATCTGAGTTAACAAAATAGTGAATTTCACAAGAATGACTTCCAATTCTATTAATCCATAACAATTATTCAATCCCTTCACAATTTTTCTTCAAATATAAATCCATCTAACCATCTCTTAATCTGTAACCATTCATGCACTAATTATATGTCATGGTTATCCATTAGCCAATCTTCAATCTCAATGTTCCCCAAGTTAACACCTTCATGGTTCTGTTTTAAATCTAAAATACTATATGACATTAAATTTCTATTCATCTATACATTTTTGGAATAAAAATTCCAAAGAACATCATATAAACCTTCTTATTTTTTTGTAAAAAATGTTTCACTTGTGACACAAGTATTTTGAACATAGTATCTGTTCATCAATCGTCCAAGTTAAAAACATGAATAATTTATTGACCATGACATAAAATGATATGAATATATTACAATTATCTAGGAATCATGATGACCGAACCCATAAAAATTCTATAGGAATCACCATGATGTAATTCGAAGCATTTTTCCATGAATCACCATGAAACTCAATGTCAATAAAACATTCACATGTTTCTTTGAATTTCAAGACATGAGGACCTAATTCATGTTCCATTATATTTGGAACTACTTTATCATATTGACATCAATGAAAACTTCTATTTCATTGGTCATCAATGTCATCCAATGAAAATCATCTGACAACAAATACAATCCCTAAAAATTTTGATCTTCAATCTACCCCTTTATATTGTAGGAAATACCTTCAATGTTTTTTTCCAAATGAATGTTTTAATATTTTTAACTGTTATATTCTATCTCCCCTTTAATTTTTAAATATTAATTTCACATTATATCCCCCTTATTGACTAGAAATACAATTTTTAAGGGAAAAAGGGTTTTAGACCATACTTAAGCAATGTGTGATCCATCATTTCACATTAATTCTACATGTGTTTTTCTCGGTGTTGAAAACAAGTGGATTTTACATAGACAAAACATTAATCCATTACCAACTGATCATGATTCCTTTACAAATGACAAATCATATAAATTCCTTCTAGGATTATTCACTTTCAATCTTGGATGAAATTAATGTGTGTGGGATAAAAAAGTTTAAGAACAGTAGAACTAAAACTCCTTCACTCACTTAAACAAATAGATAAAAAATATTCCAGTTGAATAGATATTATAAAAGACCATGGGGGACTTCCACATTATTAAGAAATTGATTAATTTAATTTCTACCCCTTTGTAATTTTTTTTATTTTTGATAACCTATGATGATAGATTAATAGAGACATACCTTATCCAATGATATTATCTTAAATAATTTCACAAATAATATGATTTGATACTAATTGATATAATAATTCAATAAGCTTATTCATCCCCCCCCCCTCAAGGGAAACATTTCTCCTTATCTTCATAATGGTTGATTTCATCAAGAATTTATTTAATGAAATTACAGTACGAAGAATAAATGAGAATAGTTCTTGAACATGCAACTGTCCATATTGGAAAACTTTCAGAACATCACCAAGGATTATCTTTTATAACATTTGTTATTCAAATTCCTAAGAAATAAGATCAAAATTGGATAGAATATTTTTTATCCTCATTATGAAAAATAGTACATCACATTCTTCAAAATTACCAAGGATGATCCTCTATCATAATAGTATTTAAATATCAATTGAAGTATCATTCAAGCATGGTAACATCTTCATATTAGCTATCAAGAATTTAAAAAAAAGTACATATCTGGTTCAACCCCTAAGAACGTGCTTCAACATCACATAACTGACTTACAATTACAAATAAAATAATCAATGATTAAGGTAATAAGGTGGATCATCCTCACATCATTAATATTAATAGAAATATTGAGATGATTTTATCAACCAAATTTCTTCATTTTCACCAGTCTTAATTCTTTTACATCTATTTTTTTTCATTTTTGTTGAGGCAATATGGATCTCTTCACATCCTCTTCTGATTTGTGCGTATAATATTTAATCTTAATAGCCTTATTGAGTGATACATTATTTCACCTATTGAGGACTGCTTCTTGTTATGGTAGTAAGGTTAAACAATCTTTTTCAATGGGCACATATTTCCTACATCTCTCTCACATGAAGACTTAGACAATAGAGTTTTATTTTCACAATAAACCGTAATGAAATTTTTCTTCATCACGTGGAATATTTTCATTCCATTTATTTCTATATTTATATTACGAATCTTATATTTTTATCATTCTTTCAAAATCTTCAGGCCATATAACTAACACGTCATTAGGAACTACATGTGAATGTTTGGATCTTATACATGGGTTCTTCTCATTTTCATCCCTCTTAGTAATTCTTTTGTATTCCCTATGCTTAAAATTATAGGTTTTAGAATCCATTATTTTCTCACCATTCATCATTAATACCTTAATGGGAGGATTTATGTTAACAAAATTCTTATAATATATTCTCATGGTTGCTTCATCATTCCATGTGTGATTTTGTGATCTTATTTTATAAACATCATTGTATACATTTTGATATGATCATGTACCAACTTTGTGTCCACTACCATTGCATATATCACAAATGATATCAGTAATTAAAAATCTATTTATAGTATATAGATAATTTTGGACCTATAGATGTTACTTATTATTATTGGAATTATCTCCCTTGAGATAGCATTCCTTCATACTTTTACATAATGGGGATTGTTACAACAATTTAAGACACACTACCCAAATATGATTCAACACCATCATGGACCCACAAATCTTGATTTCTTGATATATTATGTATCTGATTTTTGGGTATTCTTCATGATTTTTATGCTCTATGAGGGGAAAAATCAATACATTCATTCCTATCCACACCAGTCATGGTGATATGTTTTTAATCATATTTATTCATCCATAAATGTTCTTATTTTTATTTACAACCAAAATTTTACATAATAACCTATTTAGTAACATTAGTAAAAGATGGTATGGATGATTCCTAATTCTTCTCAGCTATTTTTCATATATATTTGAATGTATTCACAATATTATTGTAACATGTTGGAGTTCATTCAACCGTAAAATACTAAAATGAACATTGAATATTTTAGAAACTATCTCTTTCTTTTCTGATGTGTCAATATGTGTCTTCTCAATATTGGCCAAATGAACTACCAATTCTATACAATTGCTACTTAGGATGATTTTGTGATCTTTAATCATAATCATCATCTTTTCACATAAATTCTTCATCATTCATCATTATCTTCATGTAGATAAACTTATTTATAAATCAATGATTCAAGTTCCTCGATCATCTTGGATATTTCATCCAGTTCTCAACCCTTGAAATCAGTGCATTTTTTCAATATATCTTCAACTACCTGGATCTTTTATTCTAGAGTATTTTGACTCCCTATTTATCTTAAGCTTCTTTGATCCATTTTGAGGAACTTATTTCATGTTCCCTCATTTTTTTCATCAAAGGTTTGAATCTATCTATATTGATTTATACACTCAACAATTTTATAATTCAAGATCTTATCCTAAAAATTATATTCTTCTTTATGTCACATGATCTCTTCTTTCATACATTTAAAGACTCCAAAAAACAAGGTATGATCATTATTCAGAAATAGCATTCAGAATAACTCATAATCTAGCGACTGATAATTCTTGAAAAGTTGTAGATTGATCATCATCCCTATTTGTGCATGTATTTTACTCTTGAGGAACATTTATAAATGTACAAACACATACCTCCTAGTCACTATATGTGGTGAGTTTATCCATATTCTTAGACAAAACGTGAGTCAAACTCTCATTACCTTGCAAGATAGATATTTCTTCATTTTTAGAAAGGCATAGAGAATCAAATACATAATCTTTTTTAGATAAGATGGAATTATTCTTCAACTTTATCTTCTCTTTATTTTTCTTATTCATTATGTTCTTTGTAGATATCGACTTTAACACAAAGGTATCCAAATATTCACTAAAAATGATCTTTAATGCGGAGTTAGAAAAGAAACTCAAGTATTTAAAATAGAATTTATTTCACTGTAGATAATATAACATTGATAAGTCATACATCGATAATTATGAATTTATGAGTTTTAGATATGCCTAACTTTGTGTGTGTGTGGGGGGGTGAATCACTTTGGGAGAATTTTTAATTCAATTCCACATTTTATCACTTTATATATTTGATATGTTAGGATTTTGATTGTATTATTCTATTTTCTCTATCGCATGAAATAATATTAATGTAGAAAATAAATGTACCTGATATTTTTATATGGTTCACTTCATAGTAAGAGTATCTATATATTGGAAGGGTTTGGAAATAATCCTGAACACAAAACCACTAAATCTTAATCCTTTAAATGTTGTTACATCATATAAGAAATAACCTTTCACTTTAAATGCACTATAGTGAAGTAAAATTTCATGTTTTACGGAACTTAGATGGATCTTTACGCTGCTTCTAAGGATAGTCTCATTTTTGCTGATAAGTGTTTGTAACCCATAGAGTGTAGTCCACCTATTGAGACCTATTTTATGTCACAGTTCTTATTTGTTCTTACAGAACCTTCTTCTTCACTTTTTTACTTGCACATTAGTGTGAAAGTTACTGTTATACCTCTTCCAATGAACAAACTAAAAGATGCACAATATTATTTTTCTACCAGTCAAAAACAATATAAATGTTTTATGAAATGATGAATACCGAAATATTTCTGACCCAAATTATAATTAGTTTATTTAAATTTTTTCACAAAATATTCTTCGATTCTATTCTATTTATTCATTAGGTAAAATCAAAATGCAATGAGATCTCTCCTTCTTCTTCTTATTTAAATAACAATCTTCCATTGTGATTATTAATTCAATGATGTTCATCTAATCATAGAATCATAAAAATTAAATTATTCATATTTTATAAAAAAATATTGATAGTAAATATAGAATCTATTATCTTATATTATTCCAGGCTGGTAACCGCGTAACAAGGAAGTACATGCCTTGTTAGATTAATCTACACAGCATGTACTCCAAAATTTCCAAAGTAGATAAAACACGCCAAGGCCCCCAGCGTGCACTTTGGATAAAGGGTGAAAATAAATGCACACCATGTAAATATAAACTACATGCCGTGTACTTTCCAGAAATGGAAGTTCACCAGGATTCCACCAAAAGTACAAAGACATGTAAAAGGAATATGGATGAGAATAATCACGAGGAAATTCATAAATGAATTTAAGATAATGAATTGATTAATTATAAGATCATAATTAATTGAATTCAAGAACGATTTATCTTAATTTATTTATTATTAAAAGAATTTGAATTCCAAATATGCGTAAATGTCGTTGCATGCTATGGAAGATCATGATCTAGAACAAAGACCCGTTGTGTGTGTATGGTTTCATTTAAATTTATTTAATTTAAATTAATTGGCCTATGAGAATTTTTCCACTAATATGTAGGGCCTACGTTCGCATGGATTCTTTAATGTAAACCCCATGTAATGTAGGATCTCCCAAGTCGGAGGAGATGGTTCAAAATCCTAAAATGAGGTGAATCCAACACAAGTAGATACAAAGGTGGACAGGTGGGAGCTGCAAAACATGAACCATCAGTTTCAAAGAGTTTTTCCCTAGGTAATGGTTTGCTTATCAAAACCACTAGATAAGCTAATCAATAGAAGCACATTATCATGCCATCATATTTTATGTTTGTTAGATTTCATGGTTTATTTATTATGTATATGTTGTCGTGATCACATAATTAATCAAATAAACAAGCATGTAAATATGGAATAAAATAAAAGATCGACTATGTGTATACATTATCAGAACATGGTTAATCACATAATAATGAATCACTTAATATTAACAAGAATGAGATAATGAGAAATTACGCATAAAGGATTAAAATCCATCAAATAACATATTAAGTCATACCAAGCCTTCTGTTACATGATTAAGGGAAAGACACAATAAAACTATGTGTTTGACCAACCCTTGATGGAACAATTAAATTTATATAGCATGCCCTTATGAAAGGTTTCAGGGATAATTAAGCTTATTACATCATAATAAGTATCCCTTTCTAGACTTGGTATAATATTGGAGGCAAGAGTTGGGGAAATCCATGTCAGGATTTCAAGATTGGGGATTCCACTCAACATATCAAGGAACTGTATGATCAATGTTGGTAAAGACCTGCCTACCTAAATACCTTCAAATAGGTTGACCAACCATTGTAGGGGTTATGATAATGGGAATATGGATCCTTGCCAATAGAATGTCAAAAGAAACTGGACATTCCAATTTCAATGGTGAGGGCCATTGTGACATGATAAAATAGTGCGAGACTTAATAAAAATTTATTATTTCTCATAAAATGTAATCAAGAAAGTACTAATAAATATGATATTTTAAATTTTAGAATCAAGATGAAAAAATCATCATCCACATTTTCACAGCAATCAATTCTGTATAAAGACAATATCTTCACTGGTACTAACATTAAAGAATGTTTTAGGCGCCTATGGGTTATCCTACGCCATGAATGAATGTTTTACGTACCGGAGTCATCACTTCCTGATTTGCTTGCCCCAGGGGAGAGTGATGAAGATTTCATCATCTATGATCAACATTTGAGCGTTGCACCTGACGTTCAATGTTTGAGGCTATCATCAATATATAGTTAACTCATGGATTCTCACAAAGACATGGATGCCTATAGCATGCTTGATCACCTCCGTGGTCTATACCAGGAGAGAGAAATACAGGAATGGTTTGAGATCTCTAAGGATCTATTTCAGATCAATCTTGGAGAGGGTACCCCAGCTGGGCCTCATGTAGTCCAGCTCATTGGCTACATTGATCGCTTGGAGGTTCTAGGGTTTTAACTCCCCGAAAGAGCTGGGTACCGATCTCATTCTTGCATCACTTCCACAGAGATTCTCTAACATTTTTTTGAACTTTTACATGAACATCATTGAGAAGTATCTGCCTGATCGTCATATCCTCATTCTCCAAGTGGACAATTAGATGAAGTGTGAAACTCCTTATTTCCTCATTGCGAATAAAAGGAAAGGTAAGGAGAAGATCATTAAGCCCAAAGCTTCTTCAAGGCCTTCCAATAAAATGACGATCAAAGGGGAGGCAAAATAACATGAGGCTGTTTGTTTCATATGTGGCAAGAAGGGCCACTAGAAGAAAAACTGCAACCATCCAAGGAAGCAAGGGGAAGCTTCAGATGCATTTTTTATATAATGGAATCTATCTATTTCTACAAATTGGGTATTAGATACAGATTTTGGTGCTCACATTTGTATCCAAATACAGGAACCAACTAGATTTTTGAATATTGATCGAGGGGATGTAGATCTACGAGTAGCCAAAACAGCCAGACTTGCTACTGTATCAATCGGGGACTACCACCTCACATTTCCACCTAGAATGATATTGGTGTTAAAGGGATGTTATTATGTGCCTTCTGTTACAAAAAACATTATTTTACTATCCATATTAGATATTGAAGGATTTATCTTCAAATTTATAAATGAATGTTGGGACTTTTATAAAGATAGAATTTGTTTTAGTAGGAGACATTAATATAACAGCCTTTATGTGTTAGACTACACAAACCATGTAATGGAAATCAATGAAAAAGTTAATTCACATGACTCATACCACACCCAACTTTGGTATCACCAGCTAGGTCATTTCAATGAGAAACGTTTGACAAAATTACATCAAGATGGGTATTTAGATTCTTTTAAACTAAAACCTCTTGGTGTATGTCATGCGTGTCTACAAGGGAAAATGACCAAATCCCCATATAGTGGGAAAGGTGAAAGGGATAAAGAGCTTGTAGAATTAGTTCACAGAAATGTGTGTGGACCATTTCTCATTGAAGAATGTGGTGGGTTCTCATACATAATAACTTTTACTTATGATTTTAGTAGATATGGATATATCTACTTAATAAGGTACAAGTCAGATTCTTTTGATCGATTCAAAGAATACAAGAA
Source organism: Viscum album (assembly GCA_963277665.1). Lineage (NCBI taxonomy): Eukaryota > Viridiplantae > Streptophyta > Magnoliopsida > Santalales > Viscaceae > Viscum > Viscum album. The sequence continues at coordinate 1,583,325,770 of OY728151.1, read as the reverse complement.
TGAAGTTGAGAACCATCTTGGTAAAAAGATTAAGAAACTCCACTCAGACAGAGGAGGAGAATATCTTAATCAGGACTTCATTGATTTCTTACAGGAGATTGGGATTCTATCTCAACTTACCTCTCCTTACACGTCGTAGTGGATTGGTGTAAGCGAAAGGAGGATCCATACCCTGTTGGACATGGTGATTCCAATGAAGAGTCATGCGAGTCTTCCATTATCCTTTCGAGGATATGCATTACAAAGATCAACAAACATACTAAACCAGATAACAACTAAATTGATAAATGGTATTCCATACGAATAATGGAGTGGAAACAAAGATATGTTATCGAAAATACATGTGTGGTGTAGTGAAGCATTTGTTAAAGCCTCTTTAGGTAACAAACTTTCTCCCAGAGGCACAAAGTGTATCTTTATAGGATATCCCAAGGATACAAGGGGATATTACTTATACAACCCCTCAGATAAAAAGGTTACAGTGGCATGACACGCCATATTCCTTGAAAGGGAGACCACCTCCCAAAGATATAGTGGGAGTGAGATAGACTTCGATGAAGTCGAGGCTCAAGATACACAAGAGTTGGTACACGAACAAATTCCACAATGTCTCGTGGAAGAATAATCTATCCCAGAGACACAAGAACTACGTAGGAGCACGAGATTGGTGAGAGAACAAGAACAATATGGTTTTCTTATCACCGAGGATGGTGACTCATTATTGGTTGACAATGAGGATCCTATTACCTACAAGAAAGCATTTAAAGGCACAAACAATTCCAAGTGGCATAAAGCCATGAATTCTGAAATGGATTCCAGAACGGGTCATAGAAAAATTTTCCTCCTCACAAAAAAATGTGGTTTAGAGAGGATCTATATTTTCTGGAAAACGAGTGTTCTTTAAATAATACAAGTGGAAGTATCACCTCTTGGTTGAGGTTTCTATCCTTTTATAGTCAAGGGATCAAAGCATTTCAATACATTTGAATCCAATCATTATATTGTGTGAATCATTTCTTTATCTTCCAGAATGACTCAAATTTAAAATCCTTGAACATGTGTTATGTTACACTGCATTTCATAGAATTCATAATGTTCAATTATCTTACTTATTTTTGGTGTTCTTATCACATTCTTCTATTCATAAACACATGAATCACATCTTCCCAAATGATTGATCAATTTATTTAAACTAGCGAATAGTACATTAAAAATCCTACCCCACAACCAAATATCTCCTAGTTTCTAAACACTATAAATATCATGCACTAGGTGGAGTGGCTAGAAATTCTATTCTCCCCCACCCTGTACCACCTGTAATGGTTCTACAAGTTCACTCTATACCCAATTCTTTGTGGGATATTATCCCACGTCATGAATGCCTTTGGGGGTACCCATGGCCTACATATAGAACCACATGTTGTTTGTGTGCTTTCTTGGATGGCTTTCATTAGGTGTGTTGACCCGGTTTCCCATAAAATTTGTCGGTTGAGGATTGCTAGTCAGCTCATGCAATAACATTTAAATAAACTTGTCAAAAAGTACTTAGTTAAAAAACCACACATATAATGGAATTCATTATGAAATGAAGGCTACCACCACAATTTGAACTATAGTGTAATATTCATCAGGACCTTCACAATTTCTATTAAAATATTACTAAATCTAACAATTTATTCATATTTAACCCTTAATGATGTAATTATATGGAATAGTTCTCCTTCCGGAAAACTAGAAGCCCAATATGGCTCACGTTAACACATGCATGGTTCTCATGAAATATTATAATACTATATGACATTCAATTCTTATTCTACTATATAATTTCAACTATCAAGTCCATGTATCATAAAACCATCCTTCTTATTTTTTTTAAACAATGTGTTACTCATGACACATGTATTTTTAACATAGTATCAATTCATCCATCGTAAAAGTTAAAAATAGAGGAGAATTTTTCATGTGTGACATCCATTTATATGAATCCATAAAATTTATTCAATCCCTTCAAAATTTCACTACTATGCTGATGATTTCATTATTGTGTTTGGTGAAGTTATTCTTCTATGGGTTCTATTCATTATCATGGTGTGATTTGATGCGCGGATGAGGTTTTTCGGTTCAAGGATGGATTTTTGGTTGCATGCGGGTTGAGTTTTAAGTGTCAATGAAACTATATTCTCTTAGATTAATTGATTAAGATGGGGTTTAGAACAAGGTTTTTCATCTTGTATTCACTTTCGTAATGCAATGTTTGAGAGGGTGTGGCTTTGCCATCGGTTCCATGCCCGTGCAGTCATGCTCGAGACTTCATGCCATGAATTGATGAGTAGGAGAAATTGATTTATGGTTTATGGTGGTGGGTGGTGCTCTTTTGTGTAGCCTTGGATTTGTTCTTTGTTCATAATAATTTGTACCATGGTTCCTTGAATGTTGTTTTCAGTGAATTCATATATTGTTTCTCACTTTTTCCTCAAAAGTGACTCGATAATAAAAAAGTAATTTTTAGTCAGCGGTTCTCCTTCATGAAAACTACAATCTCAATGTTCCTCAAGTTTACAATTTCATGGCTCCAAAGAAACATTAAAATACCGAAAGACCATAAATTCATCTTCTTCTATACCTTTTTGAATATAAATTCCAAAAAACATCAAACCATCGTTACTATTAGTTATAAAAAATCTTTCACTTATGAGACATGTATTTTGAACTTAGAATCTGTTTATAAGTCGTAAAAGTAAAAAACATAGGAGAATTGATCAAGCGTGAAATCCAATGCTATGATTCCATATCAACTATTCAATCCCATTAAAATTTATCTTCAAATATATATCCAACTAACCATTTGTTCATCTTTATCCTTTCATTAACTAATTATATGTTGTGTTTCTACTTCATGAAAACTATAATATCAATGTTAATCAAGATAACACTAGCATGGTTCTCATGAAACATTAAAATACAACATGAGAATCAATTCCTCTAATTATGTAATTTTTGGAATATAAATTATATATAACATCAACTCATCCATCTTCTTGGTTGTAAAAAAGCATCTTTTATAACACACGTATTTTGACCTTAGGATAGGCTCATCTATTGTCAGAGTTAACAACATGGATAATTACTCATGTTTGACACCAAAATCTATGAATCCATAGTAATTCTTCAATACCTTCACAATTTCATTTAAAATATAAATCAATCTAACCATTTCTTATTCTTTTATCATTCATGAACTAACTATATTTTGTGGATCTCATTCATTTTATCACTTTTATTTTATTGTTTTTAAGCATTTATTTATGTATTTTAAGAATTTAATGTGTGTGGGTTATGTTTGGGATGGTTTGGAATAATTTTGGAGTGTTTTAGGGGAATTTATATAGGTTCATGGTAGGATCATAGTTAGTGAAAAATATGAAATACCTATAAGAAACCATGAAAAATGAGAATGGGGACTCATGGTAGGTGTACAGTTAAGGCGCACTGTTTGGTCAAACCATGCATCCACCCAGGAGTAATCGTGAAAAGTGATGCAGTGATATTTTTCATATTCTGTGCATGGTTTGTCTAAAAATGTTGTCCAACTCTGTGAGGTACTTCTCGAGGTAGAGTATGGTGCATGGTTAGTACACAGTTTTCCTAACCATGGAACTATCCATGCGGGGTTTAAAAACAATATCCTATAAAAGTGGATTTGGGATGATATTAAGTTTAAAACACGCATTTTTTCTGCAAATTGACCCTAACTTAGGATTTATTCCCCCTAAATGTCTATTATTGTTTCTCCATAAATTTGGAGGTGATCCGAAGGAGTTCCTTTGGGCGATGAAGCCTGATTTCCTTGGTAAGTCTTCTTTTGTGGTATTTTTCATAGTATTTCTTAAATATACAATCCTCCCTCTCCAAGATTCTTATATCTAGTCTGTTATGGACATATCCATTGTTTATTATTCCAATTATGGTTATATTTACCATTTTTTTGATTGGTAAGAGATCTATGGTCGGTTTTTTGAGATTCGACATGCTTTTGTTGGCTTTTTTGTGTTGTTCATCATTTTCTCCAAAACTCCCAAGGAAGGAGGATTCACTATCGAATAAAATTATTATAACATGAAGGCTTAGTTTCAAATTATTTAAATTGCTTGATTTATTTTGTAAAATTATTGTGAAAATCAGGTTTTAATCTCTATTTCGGGAAGGTATTTGGTTTTTCTGAAATTGGATGTGTAAAAGTCGTTTCATATTGATTTTAAAATGTTAAACTTTAAATAAGGATTCGTTGGATTTGGGAAATTAGTTTTTTTGTAAAGGTTTTAAATAAAGGAATAGTTTTATTGAAATGGAATGATTTGGTTTCTTTAAAATGGGTTTTTCATACATGGTTTGTGTGACTTTATTATTTTGATGTGACCCTGAATAAGGGATGTGTGCCATTGGGGTTAAAAGGGACAAGACCCTATATAAGGGGTGTGTGCCATTGTAGAACAAGGAGATTGGATACATTGTGATGACTTAGTGGATGGACGAGAAAATTATCATGAGTATGGAACTATCATAGAAGACTGCATGGGTGTTTCTATGGTGAATGATGAAATGTGAGTACCAAAAAGGAATGAAAAATGAATTAATGAATGATTTTTGTGATTTACATGGAAATATTTTATGTTTGGAAAACTATTTTGGTGTGAAACTACTTGGATTTGATTTAAAGAATGGCAATATTTCCAAAAAATTTATATAAGTTGTTTTATATAATTGTGCTATATTTTTCTATCCTAGCAGGATGAGTAGGGAAGTCTTTACGGAAGATATACGGTGTTTGATTTCTCACCCCCAATTGTGAAATATGATGATTTTTAGTATTTTGATTATTGAGAAATATGTAAATGGAAAGAATAACTCTTATTTAGTGGTGCTCTATGATACTTGGTGTTAGATTTGGACCTTGGATTCATGTCTTATGAGTCTTATGAGTCTCTATTGGTTTTATTTTCCATTGTGTAATTTTATGTTAGAAATACACTATTGTGGTATTTTGTTTTATTTTGGTTTCTATATCCATGGTATTACTTGATTTGTTTTAAATTTTATTCAAGCATCGCATATTGGTTTTGTTTATTTAATGTTTGGATGTAATTTTTATATTCAATGGGAAAATCAGCCCCTAATTTTATTAAATCCCTTGGCATTTATTTCCAGCCAAATATTTCCTTGCAGATTTCACTTAAGGCCAAGTTGAAATTCCACCTCGGCTCAAGCCTTTGAGGAGGGGAGATATGTTACAAGTTGTAGCAGTCTTGGTTGGTTTAAATATTTTTGTGCAACAAGTGGTATTATCTTGTCTGGTACAAGAATTATAGATTTTATAAGTTGGGTCAGTTATGTATTTGAAATTTGTTTTAGTTCATTCCTTCAGTCGGGTTGGTAAAAATGAGTAGGATTGTAGGGAATTGAAATGTAGATCATAAAAAGATATAGTTAAACTTTTTATGTTGAACTTCAAGATACCAAGTAGTACATCATTTATGTTTTTTGAAAACACTTACAGGAGTGTAAACTCATTTTCATGGGTTTACCAAACAAGAAGATCATGACATGCATTATATAAATAAATTATCACAAGAATTGTCTATTTCAATTTGTGTAATGATTTATGATTTGCGGTAACAGTTTTTATTTTTCAAAAAAATTAAAATTGTTCTCAAATGGGATATATTGAAAATATAATGGTTGTGGTATTTTGAAATTTTGTTAATTTTCAAAATAATGGTGAAATTGTTCCAAAATGGTTGAATGTAGAAAATGACGAATTTTGGAGGGAATTATTTTGAGAGTTTCTCTCTTATAGAAGTTGAAATTTTTAAGCCTTTAGTTTCTAGAGAGTAATACATGTGGCATTTTTTATATTTCTAGAAAATATCACTTGGTATGAATCGTAGACACAACTAGAAGAAGTTGTTGAGAATGTGGTTTCACAAGATCCATAGGTGAAACAATAACTGGTTCAGATTATAGACTATGATTTTCAATTTTTGGATATAGGGAGATAATGAGATGAACAAAAGAAAGTGGTTCATTCTGTCTAGACCTAGAAGTTGTATCCACCCATATTCTCGGATAATGTTAGGCTAGATAAGGCTACGTTGTGGCTGAATAGGGTGAATTAAATCTTTTATTACATTGGTACACCAACATAGTTGAGAGTCAAGTTTTAGATGTATATGCCTGAACATATTGCATGCCAATGTTGGGATTTAGCACATCGGGATAAACTGGACCCAACCATTGATACAAAGGATTTTGAGGAATTTTTCAACAAATGATTCTATCCTTAAATGGTCATAATTCATCAAACCATGTAATTTTTCATCTGAAAGTAGAGGAAACATTCTGTGATATAGTATACTAATAAATTTATTAATTTTTTCTGGTTCGCACTTGAAATACTTTTGAGTGTATTTTTGAAGGAAAAATTTTTTGAATCGGGGATAAAGAATGAAATTCACTAAAATCATGTCATGATATGTATAGAAGATTATATAGATATGGTCAGTAGAGTAAAAATTGATGAAATAGACATATCAGGAGGCATGGGTAGAGGATGTATGTTGATACCTACAAGAAATATCGGGAAATCTAATAATTGGAGCATGTAAAAAAGGGAAACATATTTCCATTGTGAGACTGTGACCCAAAAGTAGATCGCAGGATCGATGAACCTTCCTCCAAGACCCAATAGAAAATTTGGATGCATGTATTATGGTTACATAGACCACATTAATCTATAGTGTATGACACCACCGAGAGGTGTCAAAATTACAATTAGATGGGTAATATTCAACACTGTTCTCAGACTTCTCCAGGGTCTGGTGTTTGGGAAAACTCTCAGATTTCAAAGAAGTCATATGATTCGATGGGACTATGGAAACAAAATACATATCATTAGTTGAATAGTGCTAGATAGGGTGATTCCATAAATAGCATGACTCCTCAGTTAGGGGAATCTCAACAGGTAAATAAAGAACAATGTTATGTTAGTAACCAGTTGTACGGAGATGAGCATGTTATTATGGGTGATCAATTTGGAAGGTGTGAATTTAAGTCCATAATGGGTGAGACACAATTAGAACCCTGATCATTCCAATTATTTAAACCGATGAACAATGTGAAAAAAAAACTTATCCCACATCAGAACCTCTCTCAATTTTTCCATTCTATATAAATCCTAAGCTGTGGGGAGAGGCTTATAATTATCCTTTCCCACTCCTGGTACCACCCCATTTCTGTTCTGTGGGTGTGCCCTTCACCCACTTCTTTGTGATCTATTGTCCCATAACATGCATGCATCCAGACGTGCCCATGGCGTACACGCGACACTCCATGATACCTATGATCTGGCTTGGCTGACCTCCTTTGGGATCAGTCAACCTAGTGTGCCACATAATCTCTCAATTGAGGCTAGATGTCCAAATTAATAAGTCTTCCATACTTTTTTAAAAATAGCCAAAAAAATACATAGCTTAAAAACATTGTATATAATGGAATTAATTTTGAAATTCATGGAAACATCCCCAATTAGAACACTAGTATAAAACTATTCAATCCCTTCAAAATTTCATTTCTAATAAAAATATATCTTACCATTTCTTCATCATTAAGCCTTAATGAACCAATTATATGGCAAGGATATCCTTCATGCAAACTAAAATTTCAATGTACATAATGATAAAACATTAATGGTTCTAATTCAACCATGTAATATTTCATGACCTTCAATGAATCTACTTCTCTAATTTTTGGAATAGAAATTCCAAAGAACGCAAAATAATCCTTCTTCAATATTGTAAATAATGTTTCACTTAAGACATGTTTATTTAGAAATTAGGATCAATTCATCAATCTTCATAGTTATCAAAATTGAGAATTTCATGATCATGACATCCAATTCAATTTATACATAATAATTATATAGGAATCACCATGAAGGAATACAAAAAAATTATCTAAGAATCGCCATATAGGAATCCATAACAATTCTTTAGTTAACATAGTGAAACTCAAATTCTTCAATCCATTCACATGTATCTTGGAATTTCAATTCATGAGTATTTCATCAATTCTCCATTAACATTGGAACTACTTTATCATATTGACAAAAATGTAATCTTCCAATTGTATTGATCATCATTGTCCACCAATAAAAATAATTGACAAAAAATAAATTCCATACACAAAATGGGATCTTCAACAACCCCCTTTTTATTTGTTGCAACTACCATCTATGTTCATTCCAAATGAATGATTCAATATGTGGAACTATTATATTCTCTCTCCCCTTTTCCATTTAAACTTTTATTTCAATTTCTCTCACCCTTATTTAAAATAAATTCAAACTTCATAGGAAAATGGTATCATTCCATACTTAATCAATGATCCATCCATCATTTCACTATAAGTCAAATTATGTTTTTCTCGCTGTAGAAAACAAGAGAATATTATTTAGTGACAAAATTTTACAATTACCAAATGATTAAGATACCATAAGAAACAATAACTAATATAATTTTAATCTATGATTATTGACATTAATTCTGGGATGTATTTACTAAATGTGAGGAAAATATTTTTAAGATCAGTAAACCTAAAACTCCTTCACTCACTTCAATAAATAGATCTTATATATTCAAGTGCAATAGGTAGGATATGAGAACATTGGGAACATACACATTTCTTCTTCCATTGATAAATTTAATTTCCCCCCATTGTAATATGTTTGTTATTTTTGACTACCAAAGATGGGAGATTAATAGAGACATACCTTGGCCAATGTCATGATCTTCAAACAATTTCCATAATAATCATATATGATATTAATTGAAATAAAAAATATGGAATCCTCTTCATTTGTATCACCCTCAAGGGAATGATTTCTAATTGTCCTCATAATTGTTGATTTCATCAATATTGGATTTGAAGACATTCCTGTATAGAGAATAAACTTGAATAGGTCTTCAACTTGTGATAGTTCTTATAGGGCAACAATCCCAACTTCATCAAATATGTTTTTCTAGAACATTTTTTCTTACGAATACAGTGAAATAAGATCAAATCAATGTGGAATTTTCTTTACCAAGACTATCCAGAATAGGACATCACATTCTTTAACTTCATCAAGGTTGATCCTTCATTATATTAGTATATAAATATTAATTTATGAAACACTAGAGAATTATATTTTATTCATATTAGCAGTCATGATTGGAGAAAAATCACTAATATTCAAATTATCCCCTGAATAATATGATTCTACATTAGTTCCCTAAATTATTGTAACAAATACAATAGACCAAGATTAAGGGAATAAGTAGGATCCTCCATTCTTAATTAATATGAATAGAAAGGTTGAGATTATCATCTCAAACAATTTCCTCCATTTTCTGTAGTATTCATGCTTTCACATCTAAACATTTGTTCTGATTTATGTCAAAGAAACATGGATCTACTCATATCCACATATACATTTCATGGAGAATATTTTTTCGTAGAAACATTCATTTATGATACATTATTACACCTCTTGAATATTGTTTACTGTTATGGTAGTGAGGTTAAACAATCATTTTCAATGTGGCTAGATTTCTTGCATCTCTCCCATATAAATTATTTAATAGAAGAGTTTAATTTTCATGAAAAACACTCATGAAATTTTTATTCATCATGAGGAATATTTTCCTTACATTTTGTACTATATTTAGCTTTTGTATCATTGATTTTTATCATTAATTCTAAATATTTATGCCCGAGAACTAACATGTCATTATGAATTTTGAGTACATGTTTGGATAATCCATATAGGTTATTCTGAGTGTCATACATCTTAGTAGTTTTTTTTGGAAGAACTAGGCATCAATTTATTTGATTTATAATCCATGGTTTTCTAACCATTATACATTGGTACCTTCCTGGGAGGATTTAAATTTACAATATAATTCTAATATCTTCCTAAGGATTATTCTTTATTCCATGTCAGATTTTGTGATCTTATTTTCTTATCATATTTTGATAAATGATTAGATGAGCATGTACCAACCTTGTAACCACTACCATTTCATACATCAGTAATGTTATCAAGCATTCCAAAAAAATTTACAGTATAGAGATGCTTCTGGATCTATGGATTATTCCTATTTTCTATGGATACATCCACCATCAGATAGGATTCCATTGTTCTTTTCCATTTTGAGGTTTGTACCAAAAATTAAATTCACAATGAGAAAATCTATTGAAGAACCAACATTGACAAAAAAATATTGATTTCCTAATATCTTATATATAAAATTGTTCTGTCTTATTTATGAATTTTATTCTCTCTATGGGGAAAAATTCACACCTTCTTTCCTATCCACCGTAGTCATGATAGTTGGTATATAATCATCATTATTCATTCATAATTGTTAAATTTTATTAAAAAACTACATTGTTCATGAAAATACGTTTAATAAAATTTGTAAAAGATGGTATTAATGGTAACTGATTCTTCTTATAATCTTGTAATAGATCATTTAAGGAATCCATGATCTGTTTACCACATATTGGATGTATTTTATCCTTAGAATCAGCCAATGAAAATTGAGTACCAATATCATCTAATTCTTTTAATGAACTTTCGATATGAGTCTTCTTAATATTGGCCAATAGAGAAACCAATTCTAGACATTTCATATTGTGAATGATGTTCTTTTCTTAAATTGTAATAATATTCTCTTCACAAGCCTTCTGCATTCATTCAACTTTTTCTTTAGGTAGCTTAACTTTTTCATGAATCAATGATTCAAGTATTTTGATCTTCTTGGATATTTTTTCCATTTATAAAATATTGACATCAGTGCTATATTTTGATTTATCCTCATGTTCATGGGTATTTTATTATAGATTATTTTTAACTCTTGATTTATCTTCAACTTCTTTGATCCATTTAGAGGAAATTATTTCAAGTTCTCTCATTGTTTCTTCAAAGGTTCCACCCTATCTCGAAATTTTTAAACACTCAACATTTTTTTTAAAGTTATTCTCTAAATCAATGGCTTATTTTTACTGGTGGGGGATCTTTTACTTCATTCATTGAATGACTCCACAAACAATGGATTTTATTTATTCCTAAATACCATGAAGAATAACTCTTAACATATCATCAGATAATTCTTGAGAAGCTGTAGATTAGTCATCATCACCACTTGTGATAGTATTTATATATTGAGGAATTTTTTAAAATGTACATACACATAAATCTTGATCATTATAGGTGGGGATTTTATCTTTATACATGATGGAAACTTGAGCCACATTCTCATTGCATTCCAATTTGGATATGTCTTCATTATCAGCAAGGCATAAAGAAATAGGTACTTACTATATTTTAGATAAGTGGGAATTATTATTCAACATTCACTTATCTTTTTTTATCATGCTCATAATGGTCTTCATAGATATATAATTTTTCTTAGATATAACTCAATCTTCACTAAAACTACACTTCATTTTTGGGTCAGGAATCAAACTCTAGTATTCTTTTGAGAGTTGATTACACTATTAAAAATTTAACAGAGGTGAACAATTCCTCAATACATGTGAAAGGACCAGTTCGTGATATGCCTAACACTAAGAGGGTGGGCGAATCCGTGTTGGATACTTTTTAATCCAATTCCACATTTTTTCCCTTTACCTATTTGTCCTATTAGGCCATCGATTCTATTATTCTCCTTTTACTGTCGCATGTGAGAATTTTAAATATGAAAAGACAACCACATGACATTTTTTAATGTCGCACCACTCCCTAAGAGTATCTAGTCCTTTGCATGGTATATAAAATAATCCTTACAACACAGCCACAAGAATGTAATATTTTAAATATGGGCATATCAAGTGAAAAATACAAATTCACTTTCAATTCACTATATTAAAATGACCCGCAAAGATTTACATCACATAGATGGAATTTTTTACTTCCTTATAAGACAATATTATTTTTGTTGATAATGTTTTGTAACACCAAGAGAGTATTCCACTTGTTGACACTGATTGGATCTCACAGTTCTTCTTTGTTCTTCTACAATATTCTTCTTCACTTTGTTACATTCTTATAATCATGATCATATATTTTCATACATCTTACCAATAGAAAACAAAAAGATTCACAATCTTCTTATTCTACCAGCCACAACAATATAAATGTGTTGTGAACAGACGAATTAAAAATTTCTTCTGACCCAAATTAAAATTAGCACAAATGTGGTAAACTAAGCACATGTCGGGGGAGAAAGAATTAAATACAATCCTTAGAGGCATTTGTTTTGACCTAAAAATCCTCTATAAATTTTCAATTATTTTAAAATGATTATTAATTAATATTAACATGAGATTATCTTTTATCAAATTTAGTGAAATTGAAATAAAAACTTTAAAGTGGATTTAAATTGATAAATATGATTGATTTTTATTTGGAATATTATTTAGACTTCATGATTATTATTTTAATTAGCTCATCCAATATGAGGTGAACTGAATCCGAATTGAGAGATCCATCATTAAATCCCATGCATCAAGGAATTTGGGATTCCCCCCCCCATGCCTTTAGAAATTTTTAATGATTTTAAATTGATTTCTAACGAATATGAACATGAAATTATTTGTTTTATCAAATTATAGAAATTAAAACCGAAACATTGATGTTTATTTAAAATGATAAAAAAATATGCATTTCTATTTGTAATTTTATTTAGACTACATGATTATTATTTTAACCATCCAATCCAAAATGAGGTGATCCATCCTCGATCTGGGAGATCGATCATTAAATACTATGTATGGAGGAATATGGGACGCCCCTGCCATGCATTTTTAATTTTCCATGATTTTAAATGGATTTTTAAAAAATATTAACATGAAATTATTTATTTTATCAACTTATGGAAATTTACAACTCAAAAATTGATGCTGATTTATATTTATAAAAAACATATTGTTTTTATTTAGAATTTTATTTATACTTAATAATTATTATTTGAATTAGAGATTGAAACATGAGGATAATTTAGCTTGATCAGGGTGATCCAGCATTAAATATCGTGCATGGAGGGGTTTGGGATGCCTCTCCCATGCCATTAGAAAATTTAAATGATTTAAAATGGATTTTTAATGAATATGAACAGAAAATGGTTATTTTACCAAATTATGGGAAATTTCAAATGATTTTTTAAAGATGATTTAAATTGTCCAAAAACCAATGCATTTCTATTTGGAATTTTATTTAGACAACATGATTGTTATTTGAACTGGGCCAACCATGATGAGGTGAATCGATCTCGAGCTGGGAGAGACAGCATTTAATCCCATCCATGGAGGCATTTGGGACACCCTCCCAAGACATTATCAAATCATTAATGATTTTAAATGGATTTTTAATTAATATGAACATGAATTTATTTGTTTTATCTTATTATGGGAAATTGAAACTGAATCATTGAAGATGATTTAAATTGATAAGAAAATTATGTATTTGTATTTGGAATTCTCTTTAGACTTTTTGAGTACTATTTGAACCAGCCAAGCCAACATGAAGTGAACCAAGCTCAAGCTAGGAGATCCAACATTAAACAACATGTATGGAGGTTTTTGGGATGCCCCTCCCATTCCATTATCAATTTTCAATGATTTTTAATGAATATGAGAATTTCCTTATTTTTTAATCAAATTTTTGTAAATTAAAACTAAAACAAAGAAATTAATTAAAATTGATAAAAAACGATGTCTTTTTCTTTGAAATATTATTTAAACATCATGATTATTAATTGAACCGGCATAGGAAAAATGATGTGAAGCGATCTAAATCTATGATAGTAACCATTAATTCTAATGCATCGAGGGGTTTGGGATTCCTCTCCAATGTATTTAGAAATTTTTTATAGTTTTAAATGGATTTCTAATGAATATGAACATGAAAATAATTGCATTATTAACTTATGGGAAATTGGAACTGAAAAGTTGAAGTGGATTTAAATAGATAAAAGAAATGTATTTGTATTTGGAGTTCTATTTGAGTTCATGGTTATTATTTGTTCTAGCATGACCAACATGAGGTGACATGATTTGGTGTCTCGAGAGTCATAATTAAATCCTATGCCTGGAGGTTCTAGGTAAATTACTAATTTTATCTATTTTCAAAAAATTAAACCCTGAATTTGATTGAAATATATATATATATATAATATGTATTGATATTTGAGATTTTAATTATAATTACTTCTTACGATTTTAACTTTCCATGTACTTGAGATGTGAAATGAGTTTTATATAGGAGAGGCAACCATTTTTAGAGAAAGGAAGCTAAATGAGATGTCATGCGAGAATTATATGTTCATTCATGTTTATGTTATAGGAAATTATTGATTGACATATTGGTAAGGCCCTGCCCATGAAATGAATAATAAACCATCATGTTCCCATTTTCCTTTTCGATGTGGGAGAAAATAATGGGTCCAATGTTCATTTTAAACACGAATGAAATTGTCTCTCATGACTCCTATTCCCCTCACTTGGACACAAAGAGTCATCATCCTCTACCACTCACACTCGCCCCTCAACGACTCAGACACAGCTCCAAAAAAAGAGATCACCATCTTTGCCTCCCTAGAAGCCCAACATCCATACAATGTCCATTTTTAAAAGACCCAGACCTCATGGACCATCTCGATAGGCTGATCTATCCCCCATAAATCTATTTCAAGGATAATATGGAAAATTTGAATCCTGAATAAACGAGGAGCTTGGTGAAGTCTGATTTGACACCACTTCCCCACTTCCATGGCACCGAAGCAATTCCCCGATCAGTGTGGAACCACCACCATCCCATGCAAGTGTAGGGAGCACCCAAAAAAAAATTGGTCAAGAAAACAAAATAGTGATATGACCAAACAAAGATAGTGGGAGGATGATAACATGATATAATATAATTTCTACTTGATTTTAAAAATATTTAATCTATATTAATAAAAATTACAATACAGGGTAGGAGGAAAGAAGTGAACATGATATAATATATTAACAAAATCCTTAAACGATAGATCCAACGACATGAACATAATACACCTCTAACCCAACCTACACCTGCAATCCAAGACATGGTAAAAACTAGTGAATACATACCAGTATGGCCACATATACTAACATAATCACATGAAAAATTCCAACATATTTTTAAAAACAATTGGTTAAAAAATAAAAATACAAAAATATTTATATTTCACTCAACTCCAATATCTTCAAGGGTATAATACACTTTCTTTAGTATACCATATTCCTACAACATCATTCCTATCATCGGTGGAACTGGTATAATCCATCCAACTATTGGGGATTCACTCTATCTTCCCCTCCATCAACGCACTGATTTAAATTTAATTTCGGAATATATCTCTCCACCCTAGCTTCTGGAATCTTGCTTCATAGTATTTGATAGTTTTAGGAGATCATTGAGATTCTACATGAAACAATAGACTCAATAATAATATAAATAGATGACACATAATGGGGAAGTGTTCAATGCATTAATTGCAGGTTTTATTAATTACATTCCTCCCATGTTTATGAAAATAATTAAGTATTTGTGCCCCATTGTATTGAATGAAGAAGGTTCCAATTCAATCATTATGAATAATAAAGTATATAATGCAATTCACACACACCTATCCACAATGACTTGCACACATTAACAACCAAAACCGATTTAGGTTTTTGTACATGAAGGTATAACTACATTGAGTTTGAAGGAGAAGTCCAAACACATAATATCATTTTTTGAGAAGCAATTTCTCATTTTCATGACACACTTTGAATAGTTAATGTGTGCATATTGATGCCCATGCAATTTATATGACTTAAGATTTTTAGATATTGGATAAACAAACATTTTGTATGTGAAAAAACTATGTGTGTACAAATAAACATAAAAGTGGAAACTGTGTTGTATTCATTGTGTGTGTGAAGAGGGTGAGTAAGCTCATGCAAATGTGGTTATATTATAACATGAATAAGCGTGCAGACAGTATGGGTTATTTGTAAATATAATTGGGTGTTGAATTATGCATGTACATGAAATAATGAATGAATGAATGTGTGATGGTGAATAAAGTAAGAATAATATTTTCATGTATGTCATATAATTGTGTTAATTCACAAAGAAGTTCTAGAGTATATATATTGTTGTGCAATTTTTATTTCACAAAGAAGACATAGTAATAGTGTGGATAATTACATGCATTTAATATCTTCATGTGATGATGAGAATTTTGTGAACGGAGAACACACTATGTTGTTGTGTTTAATAATTTAGTTGAGATGAATCAATATTTTTTAGTGGAGTAAATAATAAAAATATTTAATGTTTGTTGTTGTATATTTAGTTGTTAATTATGATATTTTAGTGACTTGACGTGGAAGTGATAACTTCAACTAATTTGGGGGTGTAATTTGAAATGACTTGAATGCTGTGTTGTTGATTATATTCACTAGCAGTTGTAGATTTTCAGTTGAAGTGAGAAAGTGCAGAATAGGTTTATTTCAATGGATTGAATTGGAGGATCAATTTTGAATTGTAGTGAATGCTTGAAGTTCTTGTGATATTTCTCATTGTGTTGAATGTTTTAATTTTAGAAAAATGGTGTGATTGTAGTATAATGAACATTGGTGAGAATCCTATATAATTTGTTAAAAGGATCATACCTACTCACCTTGGCTTTTGGGGTGATACCTGACCAAACCACTTGTAATTTGTTTGTTGATTTCTTGTGGAAAATATGAGTCTCGAATCATCCCGAAAACCGCATGGACATAGTCCCCAATTTCAGGTGAGAACCTTGTAAAGATATTCTGTGTTGTGCTACATTTACATTCTGTCTTTCATGTTATATAATTGATCTTGTAAACAATGAAAATCCATTCATTATAACAAGTGTAGAGGTTCAAGTTAAAAATGGGTAAGAGAAAAGAAATGAAATATTGGTAATATATGTGTACAATAAATCACCCCCACCCCCTTTCAGTATACTTCCATGATCCCATGGACACATCAATTAGTATCAGGGCTTAGGTTACCCCTTTGATTGGATCTATCTTATTGTTCCAATTGTTTCTATAAGAATTATATGAAGTGAATTTTTGAATTCAATAGAGTAATAGATTTGTTCCATATGGGATTTTCTTTTCCTATCTCTGTATGTTCCAACATGGAGGTCTGTAAAAAATTCTTGAAGAACAAAAAGAAGAAAGAGGCATGAAACGAATAAATAATTTGAAGAAGAAAGATGGTTTACCCCAATCTGAATATATCATAAATGTATTTTATCATTTGTATCTTCTAAATCTAGATTTGTTGGATAGTGTTGGGGTTGTTTGAAATTTGGGCATTAGGCCATTGAATCTTGTAATAATTTTTCAATTCATTATAACTATAAAAATCCATTAATAAAGCTGTTTAGATATAATTAGAATAGAAATCCTATATAATTTAATAATAATTAATATATGAAGAATAATTTATCTATCAAAAATAGATTTGAGGTCCTGTAATATTTCTAAGATTATATCAATATAAGTGGCCACAATTATAATGAGTGATGGTATTTACTAACCATGTTCTATGCATATTCTGATATGATGATAAGGTCAAAACATATGCATATGTAATGAAGAAATGATGAAAAGGCTTCTTTGGTGTGTGAGAAGGAGATGAGAGCTACGAAAACTATAAAGAAATCTACACAGAAGAATAATGATGATATTAATGTAACAACTATGAAAAGGATCCTAAACTATGGATTAAGAGTTCACATATTGGACCTTCACAAACATGTTAAAAGACAAATTTTATTGGAAACAATCTGATGCTGAAAATGAAATCCATATCAGAAAAAAATGGTTGAGTTGATGATTGAAAATCAAGATGAAAATTTTGATTTTCATGAGAGGTTGCTTAAAAAGGAATAACCAATGAATGATGAAGATTTCTGTGGAAGATACATAATTTCAGGGAATATTTCTAAAAAATACATGAGGTGGTTGCCTAAAAAAATAGAACATGTGACGAACCAATGAAAACACCAGTGACTTCTACTATTAAAAATGCTACTGTAATGAAGGATTCAACACAGAAGAAAAATTCTGAGCATATACCAATAGAATGTTTAGTCATATGGCTAGATCAATTATAATTGGATAAGAATATGGTGTAGAAACAGAAGAATAAAATTGAATTACTTGTTAATGTGAAAAATGTTATTCCATATAAGATGGAAGTTGGAGAAATAAAGATGTACATATATCCCTTAAATGTTAATCTTCATAATGTCAAAGAAGGATAAAGCATGATGAGTTTTCCAGAATCTAGTTTAGAATTGAAAATAATTTCTAGGTTGAGTGATAAATCTCATACCAGTTTCTCGAATTGAAAATCATTAAATAACCTCTTTATTCCCATTAATATTTTGTGTTTGTTTATTTGATGTGGTAGAATATTTTAGTGTTTCACTTTAGCTGTGGAAAAGAATCAACATTCAAATCTGTCATATTATAATCAGGGTCATGAAATCATCACAACTGTCAAAATTTGTCATAGATCACTCTACCAGGTCGAGGAATATATTTTCATAAAATTTAATAGTTTGCGGTGATCCCTTAGCTTCTTCGCCATTCACCATTTTCATCATGGCTTCAGTCTCATTATCCCTTTCACACATGCCCCCTGAAACCTGTTAACTCACATAAAGTTTACTGAAACTGGTTTCTACAATGATTTTAGATATCATGTTCACAACAAATACCCATTAGGGTATTAATCATATGGGGCAATTCATACATTCATGTTCACCAAGACATACATACATTCAATATGCGCCAAGACATATGATCTACATGACACTTCAATGGGGAAATGGTGATTGGCTAAGTAAATCTGGTTTGTACTACATGATTTAGTAAACATATAACCAAAGAGTTAAAAATTATTACCACTAGAATTAGACTTGTAGAAAATGAGAACTCTACATTGATGGTTTCAGGAAATGCAGTTCAAGTCGTCCTATTATTTGCAGTCTGTTGTGTATCCTGAGATTCACTTCTAGCCAAACTTGATTAGAGACGGTTTACACTTTTTCACACCTTTCTTGAGCAGTCCAGAAAATTTTCATGTTTTCTAAAACATCCTCACCTCTATTAAACTATATCGTAACAACCTCCAACAATAATAGATCAACGTTATTCTTTGTGTAATCTTCATCAAACTAATCCAGAATGTATTCTTGTCCCTCCTTCTCATTTTTGTCATATATAAACCAAGAAACATTCAATCTTCCTTTAGTACCTTTTCAACTCATAGATTCCTCCTCTGTCGATCGTGTATGTTGCACATTTTTTGATTCACACCACTCTTAATCACACTTTTTCATATCTTCAATTGTTTAATCCTTTCGATGTTCTCCTACTTCAGCATCCCCGCAAGAACTCCTCGCCTCATTCTTCATTATCTCATGGATTTATAAGCCTCCAAGATTTCAATTTGTCCCGTTTAGATGACCAATGAAAGAAACACAAAAAGGTCCAAGTCAGCCAGTTTGGCTGGTGAATGGAAGAAAACCTGTGGTTTGGGGAGAAGGAGGAGATTCTGACATCCATGTATTCTTTCCAATGGGGGAAAGACCCCCCCTGAATGGACATGATGTGAAACCAAAATGAACCCTTCAAATACCACTTTTATTATGATAAAATCCATGTCCTTAAATTCCAATATGGTTTTATACAGGAAAAGCTTAGAAGGGAATTTTTTATCATACAAAGTTGAAGCATCATGACTAATCATGGGTTTTCATGACCAAGATGGTTCCAATAGAAAACTATGAGATTTCAAGATGGTATACATCTTCCTCTACTCGAAATATTTTGGGGAATTCCCCAAAAACTAATGAATCCACCATGTGTATTTCTGAGCCACTGTTTTCCACCATATTTAATTCTCTCCCATATTCCCCCATTAGTTAAATCTTCCACATCTGATGTTTTCTCTATCACTTCATCGAGTGGTAAATAGGATCCTTATTTTAATTCAAGAGTGGAAAGGTATTCCTAGGGAGAATGGGGTTGTTTCGAGGGGTGGGGGTTCATTATATTTGTTCTAGATTAGAGGTGGACGAATTTTAATCAACATATTTAGATACCTTGTGAATAAAAGAGGTCGACCTCACCCCAGACAGGTAGGTATCCCCTATATGACTGGAACCTAGATATGCTACAACACTATTCATGAATATATGTTCTATAGACTGATGATATCATTTTATAGACAAAAATTATACATGTTATCAGGGGTGGATGGTCATAGAAATTTTATGCACATTATCATGGTGTATTCCTTTGGTAATATGCAGTGTTGGATATTATGAGAATGAGACTCGACGGTAGGAAATCCATATTTATATGTGTCCTTGGATATTCCTATCTATGAACATGTGCATTAATCCTTAGACATTAAGATTATTTTTAATTAATATTATAAGTCATGTACATTGATGTATTAATGGAAACTGTGATAACATATATTCATGATGAGGTAGCATATGTTTGGTGTTTCACAAGTAGTATTGTGTTAATGTATAATGCGATAAAGGATTTATCTCTTCTATTATTTAGAATAATTTTATATCTAATGCCCTTTGATGGAAATGATATACCCTAAATAAATCTATGGAAATGGTGTTCTATAAATATTTATTTACTTTTTAGTAAATATAATATTTGTTTATTTATTGGAGTGTAATGCAGTGATATTTATTTAATAAATAAATATTCATTTTTCAAGGCCTGAGAAATATTATGGAGGAATGACCAACCAAGTTTTTAGGTCCACCAAGAAATAATAATAATGAATATTATTTGATTAAATAATATTTTATATAATTCTCAATCTCAATCGCATGTCGATAAATAATAATATTTTTCTTGAAATGGGATTCTGAAATGGATTAGATAAATAATATGGGGAACTTTTGAAATTATTTATTTCTAATCCAAGAAATATATAAACCCAATTATATTATTTTCATAAGAAATAATTCATTTGTTTCTGTTGTGCACAACGAATTTGTAGATTCCCCTAAAGACTAAGAGGGCTCTCTTCTCTATGAACACTCTTAAGAACGAAGATCGATCTTCCCCAACCAAATCCTCTATCATTAAGAGAGATCAAGGAGAATGATTTGGATGCAGTTCTTCGGGTGATAAAAGTTGGATGATGCAAGCAATAGGATCTGTCGTCCTAGTACACGAAGATTCCTTCAATGATGTCTTGAGATTTATGAAACCCATGTTGATCAATGCTAAAGGGAATCTTTTCTTGATTTCTATAATGAAATGATGGTGCAACATAGATCAATTTATAGATCCATTAATGTAGAATGAATTCCATCAAAGTAAATTATTCAAATAATTAAATTAATTATAAATAATATGTCATGATCCTCCCTTCTAGTTTCAGTGTGATTTCTACTTTCTATCTTCATTGATTCAATTCTATTGAACAAGATGTTAATCATCATATAGATCTCTAATTGATCATCGAACCTGAAAAAAAGAAACGTTGGGCATAACCCATTGTCTGATTCCACTATGCCTGAAACCTACAAGTTGTTTTAGAGTGGTCACATTATTATTTATAACGATTTAAATATTGTTGATTGATTTATGAATTTTTATTTCATTTTCAATTCACGTTTAATCGTTACATTAACCCGAATTGTAATATCTGTTTCTTACTCCTTCATTTCTCATTGATCTAATCAATGAAATTAATTTTATGAATGAAATAAAATTGATGAACTCATACAGAGGTGGTTAGGATTCTGGCTAGATAAAATAGTTGTACACGTCATGTAGTTTTTTTCAATGCATCAGGAATTAATTTAGAATTAATTCACATTGTTTTCATTGATGAAACATGGTGCATTTATAACATACAATGCTTGTTTATTGGGCTATCCTATACCATGGTCATCTAGAGTACATCTCGTGTAACTGATGGGGAACGTGTATTGTCCTCTTAAGTCATAAACGCATCGTGTATATCATACATGGATTACCTTTCTAGTGACCTTGTAATTCAGAGATCAGACACCATGTATCCCATTGGACATTCTGTTTACACCATTTTATAGGTCATGATTTACCTTCCTAGTCCGTAGGAATGTTCCTATGATATATGATGAAACATGTACATGAGGTGTAGCTCAAATAAACATTTCATGTACCTATACCAAATTACACCGGTTTTAAATTTATTTATTATACTATTGAAACCTTATTGAAATGTTCGTATGTGTTGTCAGTAAGTTGATACGACATGCCATGTGATGAGTTTTTAATATATATATATATATATATTTAAATGTTTAATTAATATCTATGTAATGTTCAAATATCCATATCATGTATGAGTCACATTATAGTTGTTACATAGTGTGTAGTGGAGAATAATACATGATAATAAAATAATGCAATTCATGTAATCAGTAATGTTAAGTAGACGTCATGAAGGTACATGACAAGTCATGTTTGCCACATGTAACAAAAGTAAGCACTGTAAGGGAATAATACTTGTTTGGTAGAATCAGATAGGTATTCACTATATTTCCTCCAAGTTACATTTATGAACATGGTTAATTTAAAATGAGTATCTTTAATTTTTTAAAAAAATTTATGAATGAGAATCTCATGAAAATTCAGATGATAATTAAGATAAAAAATTGATTAATTAAAAAATATAATTAATTGATACAAGCGTGATTTATTTTAAATAAAAATGATTAAAAATTAAATACATTTTTTTTAAATGCATAATTCATTTCATGTATGTTAATGATCATGAGCATTGACCATACCATTGAATTTGTTTGGTTTGATTTTATTTATTATCAACTTAAATTGTAGTTCTGCGTGCCAACTCCCCTCATATTATGTATGGGTTTGTGTGACCATGGATTCTATTATGTAAAATCTCTTTTCCTCTCACTTGCGTGTGAGTAAAAGTAAATGTGAAGGATGAAGCTCCCATGTTAGGCGATGCAGTTCAAGTTTGTATCCAAGTAAAAACAAATCGCAAAAAGAAACATTGGTTGATAGGTGGAATGTGGTAACATGAACCATAATTGGTTTAATGTGTTTTCCCCCAATTCAACAATTAGTTTATCAACTACTATATAATCTATCCATTAGTATAACTTATGATCATATAGATTTATTTTATTATATCATTCAAGTTGTATGGTCATTTAATTTTGGATTATTTGTGGTGATCTCGTAAATAATGAATTAAAAATCATGAATGATATAAAGAAACTAAAATGGAATATGCATAAATGTTTTATAAGCCATGGTTAATTACATATTTATTACCACATAATATTACCAAGAATGTGGTAAACATAATAATTGAAAATTTATGCATAAAAGGAAAAAAACCCTTAATAATATATATTAAGTCAGAATAGTCTTTCTTCCACAACCTTCGTTAAAATCGAACCACAATTCATAGTGCTTGATCATCCAATGTTAGGTTATTTTTAATGTCTAAGGAATCTTAATTTGATGTTATGGGTTGAATTATCTTAGTTCATGTCATGGGTTGACTACCGAACATGACATAATGTAATTGGGAGGAAAGGGTTGTGTAAACCCAATTATGGTTTTCAGGATTGGGGTGTCCGTTCAGAAGATGAAGGAAAAATTATTTAAATAATTTGGAATTTGTAATGAATACACAAAACCGTTCATGTTTCTTGAAAAACCAATATTGGGTTAATGAAAATGGAAATATGGATCTTTCCAATTGAATATCAATGCAAGAGGATATTATAAAGCCAATGGTGGGGGCTTTTGGATATTGATTAAATAGCGAGAGATTAATAAATATAATATTTATTTATTTGCCTAACTTTTTTCAGATAATGTACTAAAATTATATATATATATTTTTTGGGAAAAAAATTTAAAATCAAATCAGACATATCATTTCTATCAATACTTGATAAGGACAACCTTATCACTTACACAATTTTCCAAAAGTGGAAAAGGAGCCTTTGAGTTATCCTTCACCTTGAGGATCTCTATCAAGAGAAGGAGAGAAAAAAGCGGTATGAGATATCTAATTCTTTTTTTACAACTATGTATGGAGAGTCTTCACTATTTGGGCCTCATGTAGTGAAGAATAATGTAGATGCATGGCCCTAATCATTGATCAATTTTTTCTTACTTCACACATGTTCAATGTCAATACATTGTACTTGCAACCAAAAATGCGGCATCCTGACACATCATAGATCATGGTTTGATTCTACAATCACCATCATGGATGTGCAAAAATTTCATCCATAAACGTGGTGGCATGTTTCACCTTGATCCCAGTGGACTACATCTTGAGCATCTCCCTCTTTTTTCACAACCAGTTACTTCCCCTTTTAAATCCATCACAATTTAATTTTTTCTATATAAATAAAATATAAAATATTACATCACAAATTTTCAAATTACCAAGTTTCATCCATGTTAATAATCAGACACTTATCTCATAAAAATAGATATAAAAGATGTATCACTCAAAGAGTAAAACTTGAAACACATTTTTCATGATATGATAAAAGAAATATAAAATTCAAAAACTATCTTACCTAAAATTTGGAAACACCCACAGTCTATATACTATCAATCTCCCAATATAGCCCATAAATGGAGATACCATCCCATAAAGTCAATTGGAACGAAAAACTATTTTCATCATACCAACCATGATCCTATATAGAAAAATTACAATGCACTTTTGTAACTCTGAGAGAAAAATGACATCCCTGATAAGAGATCCAAAAAATAATTTCTTTGACATATCTAAATATTCAATTTACTTTAAAAAAATACCAAAACCCAAAATATATATCCCCCCTATGATTATTATTGTGAAACAATCTGGAACACCCACAAAAATTTTCTCTCTCTGGTTGAAATCCTGAGCACCCAGTGCATCTCTTCAACATTCCATTTAAATTCATTAAACACTAATCTCACATCATGAAGAATAGAATTATGTGAAAAACCTGATACATCTCGCTCAACCTACATTTTTTTCAAAACCCTTGCCATCCTCATGAACTATCAATCCTTTTGAAAATATCCAGAATTTCCACTAAAAATTGCAAGCCCGAACAAAATCCATTGATATAACATTTTGGGGGGAGTTTCCAAATATCATGAAAAAATTCCATGAGAATTTCTTTGAGAAACACAATGAAAAAAAGTATGTGATATAAAGAAAAATAAATAAATCATAATGCAAGATATTTAATGTTGAATAACCCTACAATACAGAGGATTAAAAATCCACAGGGTAATTCTGAAATATCCACTATAAATTAATGTGTAAAATGAAATCCCAGTAATTCCCAAACGTGAATACCAAATGATAGAATAGAAAAACATTTGTGAAAACCACACTCTGATATGCCTCCACAATATCTCTAAAAAACATCTCTCCAACTCCATGATTTAATGATCAATCTGAGAAAAAACATCACCCTTTTTTGACAAAATGCCACTTCATCGAGGATCAAATCCTAATATGTATCGACCTAAAACAATATTATGACACCCATATGATTTATCTCTCTCTCTCTCTCTCATGATATCTCCATCTTTATCTACCACCAATCATAAACACAGATACACTTCTTGATCATTTCATTAAGGAAGACACTAAATTCATGTGAAAGGAAAAGTTTGGGATATGTCTTACAATAAGAGTGGGGGGGGGGGTGAATCGGTGTTGGAGAAATTTTATTCCTATTATAAATTTCAACCCTTTACCTCTTTGACAACATAGGATCTCAATTCATTTATTCTCTTTTACTCACCACATGAAATAATATTAAATTAGAAAAGACAAATCACACAATATTTTTACAAGGTTCACTACTATGTATGAGTAGTTATTCCTTGTCATGGTTTGGAAATAATAATCACCACAAAACCCCATGAATGAGATAATTTATGTGTGGTTACATCAATAAGGTAATATCCTTTCACTTGGAATACACTATAGTCAATTGGACGTACATGTTTTACATCACTTAACTATATCTCTGTACTACCTATGAAGACAACATTCTTTTTGTTGACAATGGTTTGTAACACCAAGAGAATCTTCCACCTATTGAGACATGTTGGATCCCATAGTTCTTAATTGTTCTCCAATAACATTCTTCTTCACATTGCTACTTTCATCACAGCATGCAAGTAAATATTCTTACCTCTTCCCAACCAAAAACTGAAAGTTTTCTAATCTTCTTCTGCTACTAGTAAAAATAATATAGATGTGATTTGAAATAATGAATTATAAGTACTTTATAACCCAATTTATAACCTGTCGATTTCAATTTGGTCAAAAAATAATCTTCTATTTTTTTTAATTTTTTATTCAGTACATAGCTGAACTCACTGATCCCTCTTCTTCTTATTCTTGTTGGAATCACAAAATTACTTTATGATTCTTAAATCACGGAAGGTCAGATCATCTTATCATCATCACAATTAAATTATTCTAAATTGATACAAAATATCAACAGTGAATAAAATATCATTTATTGTTTATTTTTCATGGGGTAGAAGATGTTTGTTCAACTAAATTTCATTGTACCTTTTATGATGCTTCATGTAAGAATAATCTTGCGTAAAATAATATTCCTGTCCTCTTGAATTATTAACTAAATACATTCATGGTTCATGTTAAAGTCCCGTATCCATTTTTATCATTATCAATTTATGTATCATTTTGAGTAAAAAGATTATGCATGGAATGTTTTATTCTTCAATTAATTTTAAAAACATCATATAGTGCACTTACTACTCAGTATTTATATAAAATCACATGAAGCTTCTTTCTCCTGTCTTCTTTCCCTCTCACATCAAACAACAATAATTTTTGGTTTTCGTAAACCAATTTTATAAAAAAATATGTGAATTAATTCACTTGTGTTCATATGAAAACTCAATCAATATGTGTTCCTCTTCTTACTATTGCATGTATACACTTAGGAGCACATTTGGTTCTCTTAGAACGAATAAATTGTGTAGGTTTGTTTTTCACTGTCTATTGTGAATCAAGTGGATACATAGTATATTAATTTTTGGTTTATACATGGATGTGCTTCAGGAAACTCCATGAGTAAAAAAATCATGCATTATGGATAGATCAGTAAGCTTCATCGAACAGGTTCTACTTTGTGAAGCATAACAAGGGTGTTTACACACAAGTTGTGTGTTAGTGGTATTTATTCTTCATGAATGTTGAATGATTTGTGGAACTGACCTTCATTTTAAAGAACAATGAGGGTGTAAAAACCTTTCAAACGTTCTCATGTTATTCTCCGCACTATATAAATCAAGTGTTGCTGGGAGAGGATCATAATTCCTTTCTCCCCTGGTAGTGCACTGTACCAGTTTTGCAGGAGCCCTCTGATCTGAATTCATTGCAGGACATTGGATCACACCATGAATGCCTTTGGGTGTAACACCCCAATATTTCATAGTGTGTTATTTCTTCAAAATAATTCAATAACTTGCACTACACGCAACACCGAGTTCAATCACACCATGAATTACAAAAAAATCCCTTAAAAGAGGTCATGAATAGTATTAACTACATTTTAAACTTTATATAATCCTTATAATTTTAGAATCCATATTATGAGTTTCTTAGTCATAATGCAAGAACATGTTCATTTTCAGTATTGCACTTTTATCAACTTTTAATAGTGAAACCTTCTTAAATACAATATTTTAACCTTTTTGACTAAATGGGGACATCAAAAGAATATAAAATGAAACATCCCAAGCTTCCACGGTACGCTTTCCTTTGAATAAAACAATAGCGTGTGTTGTACGCAACTTCGAGTTTTAACACACACCACAACCGATCAAACTAGCCGTTATGAATAGTAATACCTAATTTTTGAAATTATATATATTTTATATTTCAAAATGGACTTTATTTTTGGATTCGGAATATCGAATTTAGCCTAAGGTGAAATTTTGGTACTTTTCGGATAACTTTAATATTTTGATGAATAGTGAAAATTACTAAATTTTAATTAAAAACAACTTTTTTAATCAAAATAATTAATAGTGATAAATTATGAATTTGAGTGGTTTTAAAGTATATTTAGAATATTTTTTTAAAATTTTATATAATTTTGGTCATTTGAAATAATTTTACAATTAAACCGAACATAAACAAGTGTCAATCTTTTGATAGTTATTATCTCTTAAAAACACGCTTTTTGTTTTGACAGCGGGAATTAATTTTAAATTAATTTCTACCACTTATGAGTTTTGAATTCAGAAAAATGGATTCCATATTTGGAATCAGGATGTTCAAATTCTGTAAATTGGTAACTTTTATTTTTAGACATTTTGAATAATTACTGCGGTAAATATTTTATTTACCATGGTTAAGGGTAAATCCGGTAAATAAGGGTTAAAAAATAATATTATAATAACAATAAATTACCCTAAAACGTGTCCTAACCTTATTGGTTGATACCTGTTCGACCATATGCATCTTTGGGTCGATTTGGGGACCCCATGGAGCCACTTGTAGGTGATAGGGACACTTTATTTTAATTAAGTTAAAATGAGTACAAAAATGACATATGCATATATCTTTTAGAAAAACAATTAGTACATAGGGTTATATATGTTGGATTTTAGATTACAAATATTCATTAGAAATAAAAAATGTTATCCTACATAATGATATTTTATTTATAATTTTTAGACATTAAATAATATAATTTATTTATGAAACAATGATGATGTTGTAATTACTATAATAGTGAAAAATTAAACTAATTGATATTATAAATACACAAATAAATATAATATGAAACTTTTAATGAATTAAACTAATTTTCTAGGATAATATGATATATTAGGATTGAGTTAATCGACTTTTTGCGAAGTAATCAATCTTTTATGAGAGTCCCAAAAATCAACTATTGAATAGTGTCAAAATTGACATAAAAGAGTTCTTAAACCAAATATTATATTATTAATTGATATTAAATTCCTAAAAATCTAAGGTTCTGCCAAGAGACTTATATCATGATAGGTTCATCATTAATGGACCACTTGGGGGTCTCTTGGATGTATGTAGTATGTTTATTAACCATATTATATAAAAATATAAAGAGACATTGTAAAAGTGAAACTAATTAACTTAGAGTTAATACTTAAAGATAAGGTTAATATAAGTACCCAAACCTGTATAAATTATATTGGTTGAGTTGTTTTCGACCCCTCCCCACCTTAACATTTAAATAATCAACTTTGAAACCATTAGAAACCGAATATTAATTTATTATAAATTAATATTTCTAGCTTTTCCAAGGGTGCCCCTCACCCATCTTATAAAAGGGCACTCCTCCTTCTCATTTCTTCACACCTTCAAAGCCTTTTGGTTCGGCCAAACTCTGCCCAAATACTCTCCCAAATTCCTTCAATACAACCTAGGGGCCTTAGTTTGATCATAAATCCAACCTTAGGATCCCTTTAGATCAAATCAAAAGGAAGAAACCGAAGAAGAGGTAATGATTTCACCACCCTTTTCCAAGTTCATTTCTTCTTCCACTTCTTCTTCCTTTGTTGTTACCATTCTAAAATAATAACTCCAGTATCATATATATACTGTGATGTTATTATAAATATGGTACAACCATATTCAGTATTCTATCCACCCTTTGAATAACATGTCACCATACGTGCGTACGTACGGCTTACCGTCTCCACGTCGTGGTGTAATTGTTATTCAATATAATATTATTTGGATGGGTATAATAATGATGTTTAACTCATGTAAATAATAAATATAACATGTTAATGATTCTTTATATATTATATAACATCCATTTATATATTATTTTAATATCAAAATAATGATATTGTCGCTCATGCGTACATACGGACTACCGTCTCCACGAACGCGATGAGATTCATTCTCCCTCATATCCATTCAAGTATAATTATCATTTGATGATTTAAAAATGATTTTTAAGGAATTGATATCATTTTAGATATGAATAATATACAACCTATCCATTACAAACATGGCTTACATAACAAAACATATAAAAGAAAACAAGTAAGTTAACACCCGAAACAACGATAATACTAAGATATTATTATCAAATCAATATTAAAAGATCATATATGATATCATATTAATGTATATGATTATTTTATAATTTAATAACAATTATTTCACCATTATACAGGAGTTTATCCTACCCCAACCAAAGAATAGTACAAGGTAAGGGGTTTTCATCTCACTCCTTATTCCCGTGAGATTCATGCCATATTGCCACCATCAACTTTTGTGTGGTGTACGTACTGCCCATAATTATATTCTTTGTGAAATACACTCAAATTTATGTCTATTTACATATTCATTGTATGATACCTCTTTCATGGGTTTTATGTTTCATAAGTTACCAAATTGGTAAGGGTTATTTCACAATCTCTTCATTATCCGAGGTTGTTTATATGTAATAATCTACTGGGATCTCTTTATCATCCACATCCATGTTTCTTCAAAATGTATTTCAAAACATTTTTATTATTTACATGAATATGGGTTAATGTCATTTATACCCTTGTTTGACTTTTCATAAGAGGAATCTTTTCGTCATTTTCAAAACAAGGTCCTTTTTAACCTTTTCGACAGAATTAAGGTAAGAATGTTTTTTTAACTTATACGGTGAGTGCAGTTATTTTCTGCCGTTACAAAATCTTCAAATCTTTACTTACAAGATTATAAGAATATTTTATAGAAAATGTTTTATTTTATATGGCTCTTAAATGCTTTCAAAAATAGAAAGAGATATTTCTCCAAAAAGTGTTTTGATTTCATCTATGTCAACATCCTTTGATGGATTTTACACTTATTTGAAGTTGATTTATTATGATACAAAACTTGTATATTGTATTGAAGGTTTTTTGATATGTTTGAATTTTAATGTGGGATTTTTATACCATTCATATTTTATGGTTAAATTATTGACATTTTGTATGATAGTTTTAATACAAATGTTTATGTTATGTTTAAACCTTTTCTTATGGGAATGCATTGGACTTAATATGTGACGGGTGGAGCCCGCTATAGCTCCTCGATGCATCGGTAGGTCTCATGAGACAAACTTGTGTCTTGGAACAAGGCCTTGGAAAAATCTTATTTGTAGTCTTGGCACGAGGCCTTGGCTATGTGGTTATGATAGTCTGGCATTATGCATTCCAACATTATGAAAGTGGTTATTGATATTTCATGTGATTATTCGATTAGTAGAATATCCATGTGAACAAGTAAATGGAATTATTTCATTTTACTTTTTCCATACTATGTTGAAGTTCAAGTTTAAAAGGCTTTTGTTTTAGTTATACATAGCCTTAAATGTTTATTCTTATTTATGAATGTTTCCGGTATATTGTTATCCTTACTGGGAATTTGAGCTCACCCCTTTTCTATGTTTTATTTTTCCCATGAATTGAAGAAGTAAATTATGAATGACCAGCAGGGATATTATGTGGGGATATGAGTATAGTTTATGGAGACATTATGTTGTTGTAGTAGTTTTTCATTTTATGATTTAATGTAAAACTTATGAATATATCTAGTGTTTCCAAGGCTACTAAACCAATCGGTCTTTCGAGATTTGATCTTTCTTGTGATCATTCCAATGTTATCTAATAATGCACCGACTCTGGGTAACTAGGGTCGGGGTGTTACAGTTGGTATCAGAGGAAGCTTAGTACAAACCTTGGAAGCTAGATTTAGATAAACTCTGATTAGAGCACATAGATTTAAGATGAATTTTGAGGATTAGTATAGAATAACTTCCTATAATTTTGGTATTGTAGTTATTTTGTGAGTTTTCCGAGCAATACATCCCTGTCTGGATACGAGCAGGTCGAGGCGGCTCTGGCACAGATGTACCTAGGGTTAAAACCAGAAAACACCGCTTTGAGCTAGACTCGAATGGGAACTGGTACACGACAACGAGCCTTGCTGCACTCTTAGTTACGACACTCCTGGGGGATATGCTTAGGATAACTCTCATTTTCTTTACAAATCATTATGAAGGGTTTATGAGTATATACTTCCACAAAGGAGACATTTTTATGATTATGGATTATATCCATAAACTATTTAATTTATGTTATGTGTTTTACAAGTTTGGGATTAGGTATTGTTATTCATAAACTAATCTAATGTATGCCATTGTTTAGAAATGGCGCCCAGTAGAAGGAATGAGAACTCTAGCAATGAACATGATACAAAGAGAAAGAAGGATCATATATTTTATGGTCTTAAGCCATAATTTACAAGAGAAATAGTCTCGCATGTATTATCATCATATGAAGAAATAATATCATGTGTTGATAAGATAAGTAAAGAGTTTACTGAGTCCTATGGCTTTGAAGGAAAGCAAGAGAAGAAAAGGATGGAAGAGAGAAAGATGGATAAAGGGAAGAGGGAAAAGAATAATTTTCCCATATGTGATAACTGTGGAAAGAAACACCATGTAACTTGCCTGAAAGGAATGGGAGTTTGTTATAAGTGTGGAGGAAAAGGGCACAAAGTACGTGACTGCAATGGTAAGAAAATGGTTTCAAATGTACAATGCTTCATTTGCAAGGAGTTTGGACACTACGCGAACCTATTTTCCAGTCATCAGACTATGCCGCAAATGATGCTATTGGATAATAATCAAGTTATGATACTACCACAGATGAAGACGAATGATTAGAGTTCTTATGTTGATTATGTCAACTGAGTGTTGTATCAACAATGTACTTGTTATAATAATTATGGAGTATATAAGGATTGTATTGCAGTACTATTTCATTAAGGACATGAGATTGTGTGGAACAAAGAAAAGTGACTCAATAGCAGGATAAATTTTTGGAAAATATATGGTTGATAGAATGATAAACCATAATATAGTTCTGATACTGAGGTAGTGATTTTGGAATAATACATTATTGTTTTGGATAAATTATATTAGATATTCTTGAATACCTTCGAACTGATTAATGATTTGTATATTCCATCATTGTTGGGGTTTAAAACATTTTTGTATTAATGAAGTATATCCATCATTCTATATGGAATAAGGGAGCATGAATGTAATCAATAAGGAATATGGTAATTCAGGATGTTTCATTATATTAAAAGAATACATGATGAAGGTATTCATATGCTATTACGGGGTAAAAAGGATCTACATTATGTTTACCTTCCTTATAAATGTTGGATTGTGAGTTTGGACAGAAGTATTTTGGATAGTTATAGTTTGGATTATTTTGGATTGCCATAAAAGGACAACACGGAGGTCGGGCGGCAACCCGTCGCGTCCGGAAAGGCTGCGAGACTTGAACTCGCAACCGAAGGGCGAAAAGGGGGTATCACCTACCACTGGCCCATGATATGTCCTGGATTAAATAATGTAGTTTTTTTAAAAGATCTGGTAGATGAATTATAAATTCATTTATTTTGGAACCCTGTACGAATAGTATAAATTGAAATTTTTTTACGTTCTATTATCTTTTAGAGTGAAAGATGAGTTTGTGGTAGAAATTTATTAATGGATAAAACTCTAATTATAATGTAAGTATATCTCCTTATGATCTTAGCCAATCTCATAAATAAATTCCACAACATTAATAAAAGGAACTTAGAACAAAAATATTGTCCTAGATGGTACCTTAAATCATCACTAATTTATGGCTTTGGGATTGTTGGCCTTTTCATAGCCATGTTCTCTACCACTCTCCATCAGATAATTGATGGTTAGATTTCTCTTCCATATCCATATTTTCCTACATGGAACCCTAGTATGTGTTATTTTCGGTAATCTTTATACTTTCCACTCTTTATTTTAAATAGAGGCCTCGTTAATTCATTTTTCGATGTGGGATTTCAACTAAGATATTTTGAAACGTCAAAAATGTGTTATCCCGATACCCTATGTTTTGCTGAATCGATGGTATTTCAAATCCTCATAGATTGATGAGTTTAAGGACCTCAATTTTATACTTGTTTGTGATTGATGACATCAATCACTA
Source organism: Viscum album (assembly GCA_963277665.1). Lineage (NCBI taxonomy): Eukaryota > Viridiplantae > Streptophyta > Magnoliopsida > Santalales > Viscaceae > Viscum > Viscum album. Next base: position 1,583,291,507 of record OY728151.1, on the reverse strand, counting down.
CCTATAAATATTTATGTTTTTCCTCCAATTATATGTCTCTAATTGCCACCAATGTTCTCCTAATCGAGATCATAATTTGGTGGTGACCCTTTCATTTCTATTTTCCTCTTATTAAGACTAAATTTTAGTAGCCCAATTTCCGATGTGGGTTTTCCCACAAATATATTTTCTATTTTCAACCTTTTATTTTCGAAGAACAATTTCAAATTGCGAGGACGCAATTTAATGAAGGAGGGGAGAATGTAACACCCCCAGATTTCATAGTGTGTTATTTCTTCAAAATAATTCAATAACTTGCACTACACACAACACCGAGTTGAATCACACCATGAATTACAAAAAAAATCCATTAAAAGAGGTCATGAATAGTATTAAATACATTTTAAACATTATATAATCCTTATAATTTTAGAATCCATATTATGAGTTTCTTAGTCATAATGCAAGAACATGTTCATTTTCAGTCTTCCACTTTTATCAACTTTTAATAGTGAAACCTTCCTAAATACAATATTTTAAACATTTTGACTAAATGGGGACATCAAAAAAATTTAAAATGAAACATCCCAAGCTTCCACGGTACGCTTTCCTTTGAATAAAACAATAGCGTGTGTTGTACACGACTTTGAGTTATAACACACACCACAACCGATCAAACTAGCCGTTATGAATAGTAATACCTAATTTTTAAAATATATATATCTTATATTTCAAAATGGACTTCATTTTTGGATTCGGAATATCGAATTTAGCCTAAGGTGAAATTTTGGCACTTTTCGGATAACTTTAATATTTTGATGAATAGTGAAAATTACTAAATTTTAATTAAAAACAACTTTTTCAATCAAAATAATTAATAGTGATAAATTATGAATTTGAGTGGTTTTAAAGTATATTTAGAATATATTTTTACAATTTAATATAATGTTGGTCATTGGACATAATTTTAGAATTAAACCGAACATAAACAAGTGTCAATCTTTTGATAGTTATTATCTCTAAAAAACACGCTTTATGTTTTGACAGCGGGAATTAATTTTAAATTAATTTCTGCCACTTCTTTGTTTTGAATTTAGAAAAATGGATTACATATTTGGAATCAGGAGGTTCAAATTGTGTAAATAGGTAACTTTTATTTTTAGACATTTTGAATAATTACTGCGGTAAATATTTTATTTACCATGGTTAAGGGTAAATCCGGTAAATAAGGGTTAAACAATAATAATATAATAATACTAAATTACAATAAAACGTGTCCTAACATTATTGGTTGATACATGTTAGACCATAGGAATCTTTGGATCTATTTGGGGACCCCATGGAGCCACTTGTAGGTGATAGGGACACTTTATTTTAATTAAGTTAAAATGAGTACAAAAATGACATAAGCATATATCTTTTAGAAAAACAATTATTACATAGGGTTATATATGTTGGAGTTTAGATTATAAATATTCATTAGAAAGATAAAACGATTTTCTACATAATTATATTTTATTTATAATTTTTAGACATTAAATACGTTTATTTATTTATGAAACAATTATGATGTAGTAATTAATATAATATTGAAAAATTAAACTAATTGATATTATAAATACCCAAATATATATAATATGAAACTTTTAATGAATTAAACTAATTTTATAGGATAATATGATATATTAGGATTTATTTAATTGACTTTTTTCGAATTAATAAACCTTTTATGAGTTTCACAAAAATCAACTATTTAATAGTGTCAAAATTGACATAAAAGAGTTCTTAAAACAAATATTATATTATTAATTGATATTAAATTCCTAAAAATCTATGGTTCGGCCAAAAGACTTATATCATGATAGGTTCATCATTAATGGACCACTTGGGGGGCGCTTGTATGTATGTAATAAGTTTATTAACCATATTATATAAAAATACAAAGAGACATTGTAAAAGTGAAACTAATTAACTTAGAGTTAATACTTAAAGATAAGGTTAATATAAGTACCCAAACCTGTCTAAATTCTATTGTTTGAGTTTTTTTCGACCCATCCCCACCTTAAAATTTAAATAATCTACTTTGTAACCCTTATAAACCGAATATAAATTTATTATAAATTAATATTTCTAGCTTTTCCAAAGGTGCCCCTCACCCCTCTTATAAAAGGGCACTCCTTCTTCTCATTTCTTAACACCTTCAAAGCCTTTTGGTTCGGCCAAAATCTGCCCAAATACTCTCCCAAATTACCTCACTACAACCTATGGGCCTTAGTTTGATCAAAAAGCCAACCTATGGATCCCTTTTGATCAAATCAAAAGGAAGAACCCGAAGAAGAGGTAATGATTTCACCACACTTTTCCAAGTTCATTTCTTCTTCCACTTCTTCTTCCTTTGTTGTTACCATTCTAAAATAATAACTCCAGTATCATATATATACTGTGACGTTATTATAAATATGTTACAACCATATTCAGTATTCTATCCACCCTTTGAATAACATGTCACCATACGTGCGTACGTACAGCTTACCGTCCCCACGTCGTGGTGTTATTGTTATTCAATATAATATTATTTGGATGGGTATAATAATGATGTTTAAATCATGTAAATAATAAATATAAAATTTTAATGATTCTTTATATATGATATAACATCCATTTATATATTATTTTAATATTAAAAGAATGATATTGTCGCTCGTGCATACGTACGGACTACCGTTTCCACGAACGCGATGAGATTCATTCTCCATCATATCCATTCAAGTATAATTATCATTTGATGATTTAAAATTGATGTATAAGGACTTGATATCATTCTAGATATGAATAATATACAACCTATCCATTACAAACATGGCTTACATAACAAAACATATAAAAGAAAACTAGTAAGTTAACACCCGAAACTACGATAATACTAAGATATTATTATCAAATCAATATTAAAAGATCATATATGATATCATATTAATGTATATGATTCTTTTATAATTTAATAACAATTATTTCACCATTATACAGGAGGTTAACCTACCCCAACCAAGGAAAAGTACAAGGTAAGGGGTTTTCATCTCACTCCTTATTCTCGTGAGATTCATGCCATATTGCCCCCATCACCTTTTGTGTGGTGTATGTACTGCCAATAATTATATTCATTGTGTAATACACTCAAATTTATGTGTATTTACATATTCATTATATGATACCTCTTTCATGGGTTGTATGTTTCATAATTTACCAAATTGGTATGGGTTATTTCACAATCTCTTCATTATCCGAGGTTGTTTATATGTAATAATCTACTGGGATCTCTTTATCATCCACATCCATGTTTCTTCAAAATGTATTTCAAATCATTTTTATTATTTACAATAATATGGGTTAAAGTCATTTATACCCTTGTTTGACTTTTTATAAGAGGAATCTTTCCGTCGTTTTCAAAAAAAGGTCCTTTTTAACCTTTTCGACAGAATTAAGGTAAGAATGTTTTTTTAACTTATACGGCGAGTGCAGTTATTTTCTGCCATTATAAAATCTTCAAAGCATTCCTTACAAGCTTATAAGAGTATTTTAAAGAAAATGTTTTATTTTATATGGCTCTTAAATGCTTTCAAAAATAGAAAGATATATTTCTCCAAAAAGTGTTTTGATTTCATCTATGTCAACATCCTTTGTTGGATTTTACACTTATTTGAAGTTGATTTATTATGATACAAAACTTCTATATTGTATTGAAGGTTTTGTGATATGTTTGAATGTGGTTGTGCTATTTTTATACCATTCATAGTTTATGGTGAAATTATTGACATTTCGTATGCTAGTTTTATTACAAATGTTTATGTTATGTTTAAACCTTTTAATATGGGAATGCATTGGACTTAATATGTGACGGGTGGAGCCCGCTATAGCTCCTCGATGCATCGGTAGGTCTCATGAGACAAACTAGTGTCTTGGCACAGGGCCTTGGCAAAATCTTATTTGTAGTCTTGGCACGAGGCCTTGGCTATGTGGTTATGATAGTCTGGCATTATGCATTCCAACATTATGAAAGTGGTTATTGATATTGCATGTGATTATTCTATTAGTAGAATATCCATGTGAACAAGTAAATGGAGTTATTTCATTTTACTTTTTCCATACTATGTTGATGTTCAAGTTTAAAAGGCTTTTGTTTTAGTTATACATAGCCTTAAATGTTTATTCTTATTTATGAAATTTTCTGGTATATTGTTATCCTTAATGGGCATTTGAGCTCACCCCTTTTCAATGTTTTATTTTTCTCAGGAAGTGAAGAAGTCAATTATGAATGACCTGCAGGGATATTATGTGGGGATATGAGTGTGGATTATGGAGACATTATGTTGTTGTAGTAGTTTTTCATTTTATGATGTAATGTAAAACTTATGAATATATCTAGTGTTTCCAAGGCTACTAAACCAATCAGTCTTTCGAGATTTGATCTTTCTTGTGATCATGCCAATGTTATTTAATAATGCACCGACTCTGGGTAACTAGGGTCGGGGCGTTACATTGGGAGTAACCATGTATGACACATGTAAATCCATTCTTCCTATGCATGCTAACGTGGATGGCCTCCTTTTGGTGTGGTCATCCTAGTGTCCTCCAGAAGCTCTTTGTTGAGGCTGTCTACTCATCTTAGTACATTGTTTTTAAATAAACCCCCAAAAAATACTTAGTGAAAATACCAAGTATATAATGGAATTCAATATGATATGCTTGGCCACCTCCACACATTGAACTCTAGTATATAATTTTTTTCATGACCTTCATAATTTATCTTCAATGATAAATCCATATAACCTTTTCTTCATCTCTATCCCTTTAAGAACTAAATATATTGAAGGGTTATCCTTCATGAAACCTCTAATCTCAATGTTCCTCAAGTGAGCACTCACATGGTTCTCTTGAAAAATAAAATAACACATGACCTTTAATTCCTATTCTTCTATACATTTTGGAACCTAAATTCCTTTGAACATAAAATCATCCTTCTTATTCAATGTAAACATTGTGTCACTTATTACAAATTTATTTTGACCTTCAGACCCGTTCATCATTTATCTGAGTTAACAACATATAGAATTTCTCATGTATGACATCCAATTCTATGAATCCATAACAATTCCTCAATCCCTTATCAATTTATCTACAAACATAAATAAAATAATGGAGTGACAAGCACAAATACAATACTCAAAGATTAAGGGAATAAGGTGGATCATCCATACTTCATAAATATGAATAAAAATATTGAGATGATATTCTCAACAAAATAAATTAATTTTTACCATTATTTATTCATGAACATCTAAACATATGTTTAGGTTTATGATGAGGGAACATGGATTTATTAACATCCTCTTCTGATTTGTGTGGAGAATATTTATTCTTAATAACCTTCATGACTGACACATTATTTTACCTCTTGAGGACTCATTCTTATTATGGTAGTAAGATTAATCAATATATTTAAATGAGCATACATTTCTTACATATCTCACACCGATCTAAATTAACACTAGAGTTTTATTTTCTTAATATAACATCATTAAAATTTTCTTCAACAATTTGAATATTTTCTTTATATTTTTTTCTATCTTTATATTATGCATCTTCAGTTTTTCTCATTGTTTCAAAATTTTCAGTCTAGATAACTAACACATTATTAGGAGATGTATGAGGATGTTTGGATCTTCAATGTGGGTTATTCTTAGTGTCATCCATATTTGTACATATTTTGGATGCACTACTCTTCAAATTATAGGATTTAGAATCCATGTTTTTCTCACCATTCTTCTTTAGTTCCTTAATGGGAAGATATATGTTAACAAAATTATTATGATATATTCCAATGGTTGATTATTCATTCCATGTATGATTTTGTGATTTTACTTTCTTAACATAAATGTATACATGTTGAGAGGACCATGTACTAACTTTGTGACCACTACCGTTACTTATGTCACAAATGTTTTCAAGAATCAAAAATCTGTTAACAATATACATATTCTTTTGGATTTATAGATGATACATATTATTCTATGGAATTTTCTCCCTTGAGATATGATTCCTTAATCCTTTTAAATTATGGGGATTGTTCCAACTATTTAAGTCACACATCCCAAATATGATGCAACACCAACATGGACCCACAAATCTTGAGTTCCATATACAATTTGTATATGATTTTTGGGTATTCCTCATTATTTTGTATGCTCTATGAGGGGAACCAAATTCCATAAATTCTTTACTATCCACATTATTCATGGTGATAGGTTTTTTATCATTTTTCTTTATCCATAATTGTTAATATTTTTCATTACAACCATCATTTTTCATGATAACATGTTTAGAAACATTATTGAAAGATGGTATCTGTGATAGCTGATTCTTCACAGCTGTTTGTGATTGATCATTGAATGAATTCATTATATTATTGTAAATTTTTTGAGTTATTTCTACCTTAAAATACTCCATTGAAAATTAAGTACTTTTGTAAACTATATCCTTCAGTGAATTTTCAATATGTGTCTTTTCAATATTGGCCAACTGGGCTACCGATTCTAATCATTTGATACTTTGGATGATTTTATGATCATTAAATATAATCATCATATATTCCCTTAAATTCATTATTAATTCATATTTAGAATCATGTAGATTAAATTTTTTCTAAATAAAAGTGTCAATTTCATTGATCATCTTGGATATTTATTCCAGTTTTCACCCATTAACATCAGTTCAATTTTTCAGTCTCTCTTCAACTACATGGATCTTTTCTTCTAGATTCTTTTGACCCCCTCATAATCTTAAAATACATTGATCCATTTTGAGGTACTTATTTCATGTTCCCTCATTGTTTCATCAAATATTTCAACCTATATAGATATATTTAGATAGTCAACAATTTTTGTGTTTAAGATCATATCCAAAACATCAGATTCATCTTCATTTAGGGTGATCTCTTCCTACATTCATTTAAAGAATCCAAAAACAAGGGATGATCATTATTCAGAAATCACCTGCAGAATAAATCTTAATCTATCAACTTATAATTCTTTAAATGTTTTATATTGATCATCATCAACACTTGTGTTAGTATTTCCATCTTGGGGAACGTTTTTAAATTTACTAACACATACATCCTAATCAACAAATGATGGAAGGATATACATATTCTTAGTCAAAACATGATTCAAATTCTCATTACCTTCCAATCTAGAAATGTCTTAATTTTTAGCAAGGCATATAGAAACAAACACTTACACTTTTTTAGTTAAGAGGGAATTATTCGTCAACATTCTCTTCTTTTTATTTTACTTCTACATCATGTTATTGGTAGATATAGACTTATACAGAAAGGATTCCAAATCTTCACCAAAACTAAACTTCAATGTTGAGTTAGAAAAGAATCTCAAGTCATCAATAGAGAATATATTTCACTATAGAGAATCTTCTAGAGATGAACCTTAACTCTATAGTTATGAATGTACCAGTTTTAATTATGCCTAAAATTGTGTGTGTGTGGGGGGGGGGGGTGAGTCACGGTGGGAGAATTTTTAATTCAATTCTACATTTTATCACTTTTCCTCTTTGACTTGTTATGATCTTCATTTTATTATTCTATTTTCTCTATCGCATGAAATAATATTAATGTGTAATGAAAAGTACATGATATTTTTTTTCAAGGATCACCTCTCAGTAAGAGTATATATTAATTGGAATGGTATTGAAATAATTTTGAACACACAAACACTTGAAATTAATCCTTTAAATTTTGTTATAGCATGTAATAAATATCATTTCACTTTCAATGCACTATAGTGATGTTAAATTTCATGTTTTATGGATCATAGATGGATATTCATACTGCCTCTAATGATAGTATTAGTTTTGTTGATAAAGGATTATAACACCAAGAGTGTATTCCACCAACATAGACCTGTTGAGTGTCACAGTTCTTATTTGTTCTTCCAAAACCTTTTTACTCACTTTGTTGCTTTATTATTAGTATGCAAGTAACTCTTACACCTATTCCATGAATAAAACTAAAAGCTGCACAATATTCATTTTCTACCAATCAAAACAATATAAATTTGTTGTCAACTGATGAATATTGAATTCTTTCTGACCCAAATTATAATCAGTTGATTTCAATTTGGTCACAAAATATTCTTCCCTTATCTTATCTTTCTTTTATAGTGAAAAAGAATTCACTGAAATAACTTATTCTTATTTTTGTTGAAATCACAATCTTCCCTTGTGATTACTAAATAAATGATGTTCTAGTAATCTTAGAATCATCACAATTAAATTATTCTTCATTGAAAAAAATATCGATAGTGAATGTAGAATATTTTATCCTATATACTTCTTGGTTAAGAATATGTTTGTTCAACTGAATTGCACCGTAACTTCTATGATATTTAATCCATGAATAATATTTCACAAAATCATATTTTTCTCTTCTTTAATTCTTAACCCAATACAAGCATGGTGAATGTTCATTTTACATATCCATTTTTATCATTTTTATTTTATGTATTATTTTTTTGAGATCAACTTTAATGCATGAGTTTTTTTGATGGAATCATTTGCAGACCTTTATACATTGTACTTACTCCTCATTGTTTATGTAACAACACAGAAAACTTCTTCCCCACCCCTTAGTTTTCCCTCAATTCATACAACAACCATGTTTGGTTTCATAACCCATGTTTATAAATGATATATGAATACATAAACATTATGTCATATGACAACCCAAGGAATATGAGTTATTATCATACTCAAGAAAGTATGAACATAGGTGCATGTCTAGTTCTCTTTTCACAAAACAAACTATGTAGGTTTTTTCTTATCTGTCTATCGTGTATCAACTGGATACACAACATCTTTATGTAATAGATTATATTTGGAAAACCTTAATGAAAAACCGTGATAGTAAAAAACTCATTCAGCATGTCTTGAGTAGTAATATTCATTGAACTAGTTATTCTTCACAAATCATGACAAGGGTGTCTACACAGTAGTTGTTTGTTAGCGGTATTTATTCTTCATGGAAGTATAATTCATCATGAAACCAAACTCATTAAAAAAGCCTGACAAGGATGTAAAAACCTTTTCCATGTCCATGGATTATTCTCATTCATGAAAATATTTTTTTTATTGGAATCCTTTTATTCACGAGGCCTCAATTTTACACAAAACTCTTATTCTCTCCACACAAATGAGTGCTTGGTATATTCTATTTTTTTCATATAAATGGGATCAATTGAAATAATATGAGTAGTAGTAGAACCTATTGTTCTAGGGTGATCTCCTTTTATTGTAAAGGGATCATACCCTTATAGAGAATTAAAATCCTTATCTTTATTCCATGTGAATCATATATTTAAATTCCTAAATGACGTAGATTTTAATTCTTCAAAAATGTGTAAAAATACTCCACATTTCATAGTGTTCTTCCATCACTATATGAAAATTTATTTATGATGTACTTATCACATGAATGTATTTTTAAATACATGAAACTCATCTTCGCAAATTCATGAAGATCATCCATGGAAATCATCTGGTTGAATGGCCCTCCTGCAACTACATTTGTAGTTCAGATAGAGATTTCCTCTTGAATTTATTCATGTGAGTCATGGAAATGTAGTTTCAAGATATTTTGATCATGTTCGTCCCATTATTGAGAACTTAGAATAATCATGGTGGAATATTCTTTGATCATTGGATGTTTTGTTATCATATCTGATTAGAAAATGGGGTTTTGAGGGAATCTATGAGAAATATGATGGCATTGTGAGATAAATATGTTCCTCATTTTGAATGCAAAGGTCATGGGAGATCATACTACATGAATTTAGATGAGCAGGAATGAGATGTGATGGACATCCATGATTGATCCAACTATTTAAACTGATGAACACAACAAACTAAACCCTATCAAACATTGAATCCTTTCTCATTTTATCTACACTATATAAATCATGTACTGTTGGGAGTGGAGAAAAATTCCCCTATACTCCTCCCTATACTGCCGTGTACCGATTATATGGTAATTATATACTCCCACTTGTTTTTGAGATATTATCACACATTGCGCACGCCATAGGGGTTACCCATGGCCTACACATGACATTAGACACTGCCTGTATGGTTACCCGGATGGCCTTCTTTGGACTTGTCAACCCAGTGGCCCGTATAACTCTCAGTTGAGTCTGGAATGTCAGCTGAAGCCATACTTTTTTAAAAAAACCAACAAAAACACAGTTAAAAAATAATGTATATAATGGATTTAAATATGATATGGATGGATATATCCACACATAGAACTCCATTATAAAATTATTCAATACCATCAAAATTTCCATTCATATATAAGTCCATCTAACCATTTAATCATCATTAACCCTTCATGCACTTATTATATGGCATGGTTATCCTTCATGAAAACTACATGATCAATGATTCTAGAGAGAAAACATTCATGGTTCTCATTCAATTTAAAGATAATTCATGACCTTCATTTATTATTATTCTTTAATTTATGGAATACAAATTCCAATGAACAAACAATCATCCTTCTTCTTTTTTTGAAAATAATGGTTGACTTTGGACACATGTACTTCAAAGTTAGGATAAGTTCATAAATCATAAAAATTAACAAAAATGGAGAATTTCTCAATATTGAAATACAATTTTATAAATTCGTAAAAATTATAAAATCCCTTCACAATTTATCTTCAAAAATAAAGCCGTATAACCATTTATTCATCTTTAACAGTTTAAGCACTAATTATATGGTGTGGATCTACTTCATGAAAACTATAGTCTCAATGTCAATCAATTTAACAATTTCATTATTCTCATCCAACCTTAAAATAATGCACTTTCATCAATTCCTCTACTTATATACGTTTTGGGATATAAATTTCAAAGAATATCTAATCCTCCTTATTCTTTTTTCTAAACAATGTTTCAATTATGACACATGTAATTTGAACTTACGATCAGTTCACTAATAATAAATGTTAACAATATGGATAATTTCTCAATCGTGACATTCAATTCTATTAATCCATAATTACTCTTCAAGCCCATCACAATTTCCCTTCATATATAATGTCAATGTACATGGGTGTCTGTGTGGTGAACGATAGAATATGTATGCCAAAAAGGAATGTAAAATGGTTTAAGGAATTTTTTTTCATTCCATAGAAAACTATTATGTTTGGAAAAATGTTTTTCTGTAAAACTAGTTGGCTTCTTTTTAAACAATGTAAATATTCAAAATAATTATATAAATTGTTTCATACAGTTTTTATAACTTCTTATACAATTATGGCATGAGTAGGGAAGTCATTGGGGGAAAATATAATGAGTTTAATTACTCTCCCATTCTTTGCAACATTGTTTATTTTTTAAATTTTTATTAACAATTCACAAGTAAATAGAAAGCATCACACTTCTTCAATGGTGCTATGTGATACTTAGAGTTGATGTTGGATCTTGGAGTCATGTCTTTGAAGTATCCTAAGTTTCTATCAGATTCATTTTCCACTATGTACTTTGATGTTAGTAGTCTTCGATTTTGGAACCCTTTTTATATTTGTTTTTGTATCAACGGGTTCACATGTGTTATTTTACATTTTCATCATGATTCATAAAGAGGTTTTGATTATGGAATATGTGGTTGTGATTTTTTTTATTTTCAATTGGAAAATCATCCCCAAATTTTATTGAAACCCTTGCAATTTATTTCCATCATTTGGAACCTTGGGGATGTTTCTTAATTCCAAGTAGAAATTCCACATCGACTAAAGGGAATGCGGAGGGAAGGATGTTAAAAGTTTAATGGGTGTTGGTCCATCCAAATATTTTTTTTCCAACAAGTGGTATCATCCTTTTTGGTCCTTGACATACAATTTTTTTATGTAGTGTCAGTGTTGGAGTTGAAATTCATTTAGGTTCTTTCCTTGAGTCAGGTTGGTAGAAGGTAATATGATTGTTAGGAATTGAAATGAATATCATGAAAATACGTAGTAAACCTTTTAATATTTTACTTCACGTTACTAGGGATTTGGGTACATAGGTGTTTTGGAAACAGTTATAGGAGTGTAATAACATTGTCAAGGGTTTAGCCAATGAGAATATCATGACATGAATTATAGAAATAACATCCTACTCGGAGTACATATTTGATTTATACTAATGATTAACGATTTTGTGTAAATGAGATGTTTTTTTAAAATGTAGTAATTGTTTTTTGATGGTATATTTTGAAAAGATAATGGTTATGTTATTTTGAAAATGAGTTAATTTTCAAATGTATGGTGATATTTTTAAAAAGTGGTCGAATGTGGAAAATGGTGAATTTCATAAAGAAATTTTCTAATAATTTCTTTATGATATAATTTTTATTTTTTATACCAACATTTTCTACAGAGAATGACTTATAGGGTTTGTTGTGTTTCTAGAAAATGGAACCCTGTAGGCGTGCGTAGAAAAAAAATGGATGAAACTACTTAGAATTTGGTTGCATCAAAGACATAAGGGAACCAATAACTGGTACCGAAAATAGTCCTAACTTTTAATGATGTTGACAGAGGGAATAATTGTGTTAAACCAATTAAAGTTGATCATTCTATCCAATACATGAAGTAGAATCCACCCATCTTCTGGGGTGATTCAGGGATAGAGTAGTCTGAGGTGTGGCTAAAATGGGTAAATCAAATCTTTGATTTCATTAGCACAAAAGTAGAGTAGAAACTAAATTTTGTGATGTATATATGGGAATATCATTCACCCCAATGCTTTGATTTATCACTTTACACTAAAATAGACCAAAGTATGTAATGAGATGATTTCTAGGAATTGTTCGAAAAACATTTTATCCTCGCACATTCATAATTTAGTTAATAATGCAATATTTCAGTCCAAAGAAGGAGAACCTTTTTGTGATAGAGTAGGTGGCTAAATTTATAAATATTTTCTGATTTTCACATGATTTTGTTGTGAGTTCATCTTTGAAGGAACACATTTTCAAATTGATTCTATTCAAACAAATTTATTTGAATATTTTAATTCTATGTATAATGGATTATACATATATAGTCAATAGAGTGATGGTGGATGAAAGAGACATCCCTTGTAGAACATGGGGAGGAAGTACGTTGATTCATATGGAAAATGGTAGGAATAATAATGCTGGGAGAATATAGAATAAGGAAACTTATTTCCAAGGTGGGAGTATGACCCAAAATTAGACAGCTAGATGTGTGAACATTCCCCCACGACCCAATAGAAAATTTGGAGGTTTTCATTTTGGTTCCTTTGACCACATTCATCTAGGGTGAACAAAACCACATAGATAATTCGATAATTGTAATTATATGGGGCATCTTCAATGCTTTTGTTGCAGTGCTCTAAGGTCTGGTGTTTGGGAAAAATCCCATGTTTTTTAGATATTATATGATTTGATGGGAGGAAAGAAATAAAATACCTCTCATTATCCGAATAATTCTTTTTATGGTGATTCTAGAAAAACCATGACTCCTTAGAATAAGCAATCTCAACATGGAAATAAAGAAAAATGTGCATTGATTAAGAAGTTATATAGAGTTGAGTAGGTTATTTTGGATGATCAATCTAGACAGTGATTATTTAAATCAACAGGGATTGGGGTATGTTGAACCACTCTGATCACTCCTATTACTTAAAAAAGTTAACAATATTTATAAAAACACATCCCACATTTAACCCTTTATTGGTTTCTCCATGATATATAAATTAGGCAATGCCGGGATATGTTCAAAATTCACCTATCCCCCTCCTAGTATTTCCCCATACTAATTTTGTGGGAACTCTCTATGCCCATTTTTTTGTTGGATATTGTCCCATATTATGTTTACCTTTAGTCATGACTAGGGCTTACACACGACACTCCATGCCACCTGCGAGCTAGCCTGGATGGCCTCCTTTTGGTGCGATCGACCTAGTGTCCCATATAAGATATTGTTTGAGGATGACCGGTCATCTTAGTAGGCTATCCATAATTTTAAATAAACCCCAAAAACATACTTAATTAAAAATCCTATTATATAATTGAATTCAATATGAAATGCATTGACACATCAACACTTAAAACTCTAGTATACAATTATTCAAGCCCTTCAAAATTTCACTTCAAATATAAATCGACCTAACCATTTCATTATCATCAACCCTTCATGCACAAATTATACGGCATTGTTCTAGTTCATGAAAATTGCAATCTCAATGTTCCACAAGTTAACAGTTTCATGCTTATCAGGGAATATTAAAGTAATGCATTACCTTGAATTCCACTTCTTATCTAATTTTATGAATATAAATTCCAATGAATATAAAATCAACCTTATTTTATGTAAAAAATTTGTCACTTATGACACATGTATTTTGAACATAGGATTATTTCATCAATCCTCAGAGTTAACAACTAAGAGAATTTCTCAAGCATGACATCTAATACAATAAATCCATTAAATTTATCTTGTAATCACGATGAATGAATCCATAACTATTCTCTAGGGATCATCATGATGTAATCCATAAAAATTCTGTAGAAATCACCATAATGTTCAAAGTATTCATACCATTCACATGTTTCTTGGAATTTATATACATGGGGATTTTATCCAAGCTCCCTTAACATTTAACCTTTTCATCATATTGAAATTAATATAATATTCTAATTCCATTTATGATCAATTTACACCAATAAAAATCAATTGACAATAAATGTAATCTGCATAGAAATTTGGATCTTCAATCTTCCCATTTGTATTTATTGGAAATACCTTTAGTGCCAAATGAATGTTTCAATATCTATAAATATTATCTTATATCTCCCATTTACCTTTGAAACATTAATTTAACATTATCTCTCCATTATTGATAATAAATAAAAATTAAAGAGGGAAAAAAGGGTATAATTCCATAATTAATCAATGTTCCATCACTTATTTCAGTTTTAGTCAACTGGAGCAATGGCCGGTGTAGAAAACAAGAGCTCTTGATTTATAAAAAAATGTTTCCCATTACCAAATAATCATGACAACATAAGAAATGAGAACCCATATAATTGTATTCAATGAATATTCAATTTCATTTTACGATGAAATTACTAAATGTTACATTAATCTTTTTAGGAAAAAAAAACGTGAAACATCTACACTCAAATTAATAAATAGACCAAAATCATTCAAGTGCAATAAGCAGGATAAGACACCTTGGGGGACATACAAATTTCATATTATATAGATTCATTGATTTTCTCCCCTTTCTAAAATGGATTTTATTTTTGATAACCATGGATGAGAGATTAAGAGTGGTATACCCTTTCCAATGACATTATCTTCAATCAATTTCTAGATTAATCAGATTTGATAGTAATTGAAATAATTATTTTTGAAGATTATTTTTTCGTATACCCTTCAAGAGAACCATATCTCAGTATCATCATAATGATTGGTCCTATAAATATAGTATTTCCAATAAAAAATAGTATGGAGGATACAAAAGAATGGGTCTTCAAAATGTGATAGTCCATATTGGACTATAATCACAAATTCAACAAGGATGATCTTCTAGAACATTTTTTCTACAAGATACCATGAAATATGATCAAACCAATATGGAATATTATTTAATATGGCTATCTAGAATACAAAATCACATTCCTTAACATCATAAATTATGATAATAAATTACATTACTATTTTAATATCAATTGAGGAATCCTTTAGGGATGGTAACATCTTTAGCTTAGAAATAAATAATGAACAGCACTTACTACTTCTCCGCTTCTCCCCCTAAGAACATTATTCACTTTCAATTCCATGTATTATAAGTAAAAATAAAATATACCAATATTAAGGGAATAAGTTGGATACTCCTTTATTTATTAATATGAATAGAAAGGTATAGGTGATCTCTTAAAAAAGGTTACTCCATTTTTTCTAGTCTTCATGGTTTCACATCTGATCATATGTTCTGATTTATGTTGAGGAAACATGGATATCATCACATATTATTCTATATGGCATGGAAGTTTTTTCTTCTTATTAGACCTCATGATTGATACATTATTACACCTCTTTATGACTTCATCTTGTTCTAGTAGTAAGGATAAAAATCCTTTTTCAATGTGGCCATATTTCTTACATCTATCAAACAAATCATCTTTAAAAAAAGAGGTACATTTTATTGAAAAACTCTCATGAAATTTGTCTTCATTATATGGGATATTTTCTTCCCCTTTTTTAACTATATTTTGCTTGTGAATATTCCATTTTTCTAATTCTTTACAAATCATTAGGGTATTTAACAAACATGTAATTTGAAACTCTGGGTGTAAGTTTGGATCTTACACATTGGTTATTGTGAGTGTCATCCTCTTTGTAGTATATTTGGATGCACTACCCTTAAAATTCCTTGATTTAGAATCCATATATTTCTCACTATTATTATTTTGTACCTTCCTAGGAGGCATTCTTTTCACATTATTGTTTTAATTTCTTACCAAGGTTGCTTGTACATTCTATATCAGATTTTGTGATGTTATTATCTTATCATCTTTGGACACATGTTGAGATGAGCATGTACCAACCTTGTGACCACTATAATTTCATACATCAGAGATGTTATCAATAATTACCAATATATTTGTTGTATATATAAGTTTCTATACTTTAGTATTATTATTTGAACTAGTTAAACCAATATTGGGCTACTTGATTTGGAGCAAGGAGAGCCGACAACAAATTCCATGCACGGAGATGCTGGGGAAATTCATTGTTTTATTAAATTGTAGGAATTTTAAAATTTATGTAGATTGATATATATATATATATATATAATATTACTTGTTATTTTAGTCTTTATTAATAATTATTTATTATTATATTAACTAGAGAAGATCACGAGAGGTGAAACAAGTTGCAAACAGGAGAGAGAGCCATCCTTCTAGAAAGGAATCTAAATGCATAGTCATGTGAGAAGTATCTGTTCATTTAGGTTGATACATCATGGATTTACCGATGGATGAATTAATACGGTATGGACCACACCTTTAATAATATACTATTGTGTCCCCATTTTACATTTTTATGTGTGAAAATATAATAGATGAAAATTTCAATTTTAACTGGGATGATGTCATCCTCCAGGACACTGGTCCCCCACATCTCACTGATAAAGAGTCAGCATCCTCCGCCACTTGTAGCTCCCCCTCAAAGACTCTTGCACCACTGTAACACCATAGATCACTATCTTCACCATCCAGGAATCCTGACATTGATCCATTGTCCACTGATGAATCACCTGGATGCCATGGACCTTATTAGGAGGTTGATCTAGCCCCCATAAATCCATTTCTGGGTTAATCCCACCACTTCGAATACAAGATGAAAGAGGATCTTCGTGATGTTGTAAAACTATCTCACCACTACCATTCCACCGTAGAAAATTCTATGAGCCATCAAGAACCCCCACCATCTCATGCATGTGGAGGGATCACACATAAACCCTAATAGAGCAATGAAAATAATCATAGGATAGATCTCATAAAGTGGGAAGATGAGAACAAGATAAAATATAATAGATACATCACTTTCAAAAAAATTATGCTTTATTAATAAAGATTACATTATAGGGTATGAGGAAGGAAATAAAAAATGACATAATATATTAATTAAATCCTTAAATTGTATATGCACCAAAATTACATAAGTCAATCTCTCCCCCATCCCGCACACATTTTCTAATATGATGTAATAACTGGAGAATACATTCCAGTATGACCATCAATACCCCAATAATCACTAGAAACATACATATAGATTTGTAATATAAATTTGTTGAAAAATAAAAATACACACGAATTTATATTTCAATCACCTCCAATCTCAAAAGGGTATAATACTCTTTCTCTACTATACAATATTCCTCCAACATCATTCCTGTCACTAAGGGGAAAATTATACTCCATTCCGCAATTGGGACCTCAATATCTCCCCCCATCCTCCAATGCTCTAAATTATATTTTAATTGGGTATGTATATTTATACTATAGGTTTAGGAATTTACTTTCAATTAATGTGACAGTTAGTGGTGATCGTTGAGCATCTGCCCCATTCCCTATTATAACTCATGGATTTCCATACATTGGAATATTTATGAAAAATGTTAAATCAACATCTGGTTTCATGAAATAGTGGACTGAAGGCAAATATAAAGATAGATCCTCTAAAGGGGAAGTGTTCATCGTATTAACAAGTGGCGTAGAAGACACAATTGATACTTTCCTAAAAAAATAGACTCAATTCAGAGATAATGAGTAAACTCGTAAATGGGAAGTGTTCATTGCATTGACAAACTTCATAATGGACTCAACATTAGCTTTAATGAAACAATAGAGTCAGTGAAAAGAAAAATAGAGAGCCCATAAATGGTAATTGTTCATTGCATTAACCGATGGTCGAGTTTTTTACAGGCCTCCCTAGTTTCAAAAAATCTCTAAGAACTCATTCCTTCATTCCTTTCGCAGTGAATGTGCTACAACATGAATTAAGAAGTATAAATTATATAGTGAGATTCAAAAACACCCATGTGTGAAGACTTGTGTGCATTGAAAAATTACAACCATTTGGGTTTGCATACAAGAATGGACAAGTACAAAGAGTTTGATGTATAATAACATAGAATTCCGATCATTATGTCAGAATTCAGTGTCCATTTTCACTGAGAGGACTAGTTTGGGATATACCTTACACTAAGAGGATGGGTGAATCAGTGTTGGGGGCTTTTTAAAACAATTCAAACTTTTTATACCCATACCTGTTGACCAATTAGGATCATTATTCTCTTGTTATGTTTTCTCTATCGCATGCAATAAAATGAAAGCATTAAAAATATGCACACAATATTTATATAAGGTTCACTAATCAATAAGAGCTCTCAAAATATTGGAGCATAAAGATGGATCAACCTCGCTACATCTGTTTTTATATGTCAGGATCAAATCTTTTTGCTCGTTCATATCCCATGATGATGATCAAAGAGGGGTTGTTACAATATAAATGTAGTCATAATGGTATTATATCATCAGTATCTATTAAATTTGGTTTCAATGATCCTTTTGATTATTATTTTCAAGTGGTAATGATGAATAATTTATTGAATCACTCAAGGATTTTTACCCAGTAATCAAAAAAAATATAAGGAATGTTCCAATAAATGTTTTCACCTAAATATTTAATTTTATCAAGGAACTATATGATGAAATGTCTTAGCATGAAAATGAAACAGATGAAATGGAGAAAGGCATGTAAAATATGATTCAAGGATGTAAACTTCTCTTTCAAATTATTGAAGCCAAAGAATAAACTATATCACCTTGAAATAACCATTTCTCATATTTTGAGGGACACTAGAAAATAAATATATGATAAAGAAGTAACTAATAAGGTCTGTACATAGATGATTAACACTCTGGAGGAATCATATAAATATACCATGAATATCAGGGACTCTAATTTGTAAATTGAAGAAAAGGAAGAGACAATCATCCTAGTTGGCGAATGAATGGAAGAGTTTATATTTAAATGGACTGAAAATCTCAATTTTATTGAAGATTAATTATAAAGGAATGACTGTTAGAAGGATGTGACTTAGGTAGTTCATACAGTACTGATCCATTCATTGGAAAAATTACACAGAACCTTCATAAATGTTAAATAATCCCATCTTGGGGATAAGATAAATATAATTAAAGAGTTTAATAAATCTCAATTGATAGAAAATCAAATTCATGATTATTAATTTTAGAATATGATGAGTCAATGGGAATGAAAATAGATATTTGTTTAGGATGATAAAAATTTCCTCTACGTGAAATGACTTGAAATGGAAGTGACTTTGAAAAATATGAATAACTGTGAAGATATGTTGAAATCACTTGCAGACCATAAGAACTCTCTAGATATGAAATATCATGAGTTGGAGACCATGTTGAGAAATCCACATATCATCCAAGATAAATCTTCATATTGTTCTGATATTATAAAATATTCCAGGAGTAATTATAAAAGAAGTATTATTTCTTAAAAAACCCATCCAATTGGAAAAAAGTGTCTAAAAATTTCAAATGATAAATCAGTTGCAAGATCAATGTATCTGGTTACAGTTGCTCTGGAATATTTTATTTGAAATAATTAAGTTTTGTCTATAAGTATGGGTTCCAAAAAGAATTCTGGACAATCATGGATAAATAAGACTAATTAAAAATCAATTGTAAAATCAAATGTGTATATGAATAGGAGTAGTAATTCATGTTCTCTATAAAGTTCTTCGATAATAATCATACTATCCAAAATCAATAAGAATCCAAAACTAACCAAATGATATCAAATAAGAATAAAGTAATGTTTGTTGGATAGTGTTGGTGTTTTTGGAAATTTGGGCATCAAGCCATTGCATCCTGGCACAATTTTTCAATTTAGTATAACTATAAAAGGATTGTATTATGGATGAGATGATCTGATGTGAACAGAAATACTACATAATTTAATCATAATTCATAAATGAAGAAGAATTTATCTATCAAGATTATATTTGAGTGGCTTGAATAAATTTATGATTATTTCAATATAAGTGGTCTAAATTATAATTAGTGTTGGTATGTACTAACCATACACTATGCATATGTTTATGTGATGTTAAGTACAAAACGTATGTAGTGGAAAAGAATAAATGAAAAAAAGACTTCTTTGGGGTGTGAGATGGAGAAGATAGATAATAAAACTGTGAAGCAACCTACAACCAAGAAGAATGATGATATGAATGTTATTCCAAAAAAATGAGCCTCTACTATGGAAGTAGATGTCAAATAATTGACCTTCAAAAAAAAATTTATAAAAAAAATTCTATTTGAAGCGAGTTAATTCATATAATTAAATCAATCTCAGAAACAAATTAAAAATGATTATTTGATGTTTTAAAATCATGATTAAAATTTTAAATTTCATGAGAGGTTGTTTAAAAAGGAAGACCCTATTATTGCTAATGATTTTTGTGGAAGGTCTATAATGTTAGGGAATATTGCTGAAAGATACATGATGTTGTTTGCTAATCAAAAAGAACTAGTGAAGAAAAAAGTAAATGAACCAATGACTTATAGTCTTAATAATGATACTATAAAGATGGATTTTACACACAAGAATAAGTCTAAGAATATTCAAAAAAGAATGTTTACTCATATTGGTAGATTAATTTGATTTTTCTAGGAAGAAATATAAGAAATCAAAGAATGAAAGTGCATTACATGCTTATATGAACAAGCTTATTCAATCAAAGATGAAGGATAGAGAGATCAAGAAGTCCATAAATCCCTTAAATGGAAAAAAATAATGAATTTCAAATAAAGAGAAAGCATGATGATTTATCATTAATCTAGAGTTGAATTGAAAATAATTTCTAGGTTTGGAGTTAAATATCATCCCTGTTTCTCTAATTGAAAATCATTAAAGAACCACTTTATTACCCTGAATATTTTTTTATTGTATATTTTATCCAACGAATTGAAGCTGATGAATATATTAAGGGGGTGTCCTAAATATATGAGTGCTTTTAAAATATTAACGAGAATTCAAAATTCTGTCCATCATGGAGTATTTTATTGCAATTTCTAAAAAATTTATTCTTGAAGATCATTCATGAAGAAAGTTATTCATGATGAATAATATAGATGAAGCTCATACCATTAGGGGAGAAAATATGAACAAATTCCATAGTTGTCCATAACTGGTATAACATGAATATAAAATGTTATGGAATGTGATTTATTTTTTATTTTCAAATCCATGAAATTGAATCTTGTCATCAGAAAGACATTTTTACCTATTTCATTATGAATGACTATTGTTAATCATAAGGGTGGAAAATTATAATTTGATAATAAAGGGAAATTGAATTACTATATTTGAATATTTTCAATCTATTTATTGAGATGAATGTAGGATATTAATTGTATATTTTTTTAACAACTTATGAAACAAGTTTTTTGTGTTGACATCACATTAAAAAATTATATTGACATTGTTGATGTTTAAATTGATCACCATTATTTTCTAAATAGGGTCTTTACACTTTCAATTAGAGGATATTAATTGATGACTCATTCCTTTAAGAAAAGTGATTGTATCCTCTCAAGAAAAACAATTTTTTTATCTGAAATGAAATATCTTTTAAAATGAGGATATTAATGTAAAGAAAAAGAATAGTTCATTTTTTATAGAATAAGTTGAGTTTATGCATTCTTTCACATAGTTATATTTTAAATTATTTAATTTGTTAGAAGACAACATTGAATATGATAGTGAATTGTGTATTGAACACAAAACCAATGAGGGATATTTAAGATACCAAATTGATTAATGTAATATCTATGTTGTAATTATTTTTAATAAAAATGTTTGATACAATGTAAATGGTCCAGTAATTGAATGATGGTTTTATGAATTTGAAATATTATTGGTAATTAACCATAATTAAGAAAGAATATTTTGTTTGAAGAGATTCTTCTAATGAAGAATGATTATGTATGGTTGGCATAGAATCTTAGTGTGAATTTTGATTTAATAAATACTTCTTTTTTTTCATGGATTAAATGTAAAAAAGGGCCTACAAAAAATGGGATGATCAAAACTTCTTAGGTGTGTAGTTTAACACAAGAATTCCATTATGATCTGGATGAGGAAGAGAGTGGGTGTGGGCTCCTAGGGAGTGCATGTTGTGTTAGAGTAAACATGAAAAATATTAGGTTTTTTTTATGAAGAATAATTGATTATGGTTGACATTAAATCTAAATATGAATTTTTCATGACATGAAATATTTGTTTTTTATGGTATAGTTGTATGAAAATGTACTATAGGGAACTCATGTAGAGGAAGAGGAAGAGAGTGTCTAGTGTGCTCATGGGTAGGTAGGGGAAGAGAGTGGCTATTGTGCTCATAGGGGACTACCAACACTACTTAGGTGGGAAGTCGACCCCAAGCTAGTCATTATGGGTTGGACAAGGAAGGGACTAGCTAGTGTGCACATAGGGAGTGCATGTAGAGGCAGCAGAACAAAGGAAAATATATGTCATGTTGTATGATGAAATATTTTGTATGGTTGGAATTGAATATTATTTGGAATATGGCCTTATATGAATATTTTTTTCATGTTTTAAATGTGAAAAAGGTCCTATAGAAAAGGGTATTGTCTCTATGGGTGTGATTATAGGGAGCTCATATAGAGGAACCATGAAAAATATTAGTTTGGTATCCTTATGTGGATAGTGTGAATGAACGGAGCACATGAATGGGAGGCATGATAAATATTAGTTATGTATTATGAAGGATGATTAATCTTATTGAAGACTGGATTTATGTGGAATATTTGTTTATATTTTCACAGTTTAAATGTAATAAAAAGGGCCTAGATTATAAAACTGATTTAATCATTCGAACACTAGGAGAAAGAAGATATTATTTTCTCCTTATTAGAATGTTCATGAATACACCTGTTGTCATATGAAAACCTGAATAATTTGAGTACTTATTTTTACTCATGAAAGAATGCACTTTGGTGCATGTATGGTTCACTTTAAATAGAAAAACTATGTAGTTTGTTTCTTCTATGTATGGTGTGTATAAACTAGATACACAATATCGTCAGGAAATGGTTTATACGTGGAATAGCTTCATGAAACACCTTGGTAGTAAAAAAATTCATGCACTATGGCTTAAGTAGTCAGTTTCATGGAATTAGTTCTTCTTCACGAAGCATGAAAATGGTGTTTACACAGTAGTTTCATGTTCACAATATTTTTTCTTCATGAACAAAAAATGACTCATATAAATGACCAGCATCTCAAAGCATGATAAGGGTGTAAGAACCTTTCACATGTCTACCGATTCTTCTCCTTATTGAAACCATATTGTTTTGTAGTAATTCCCTTATTCATGAGACCACAAATGGTCATAGAATTATTTTCATACTCACAATAAAATGTGTTTTAGAGAGGGTCTATATTTCTGAAAATCGAGAGCTCTTGAAATAATATGAGTAGCAATAGAACCTCTTGTTTGAGGATTCTATCCTTTTATATGAAAGGGATCACAAGAATTTCACTTCATGAAAATCCCAATATTTATATTATGTGAATCATTCATTTAACTTCCACAATGACCCAGATTTATATTCCTTGAGCATGTGTTATGTTACACTGCATTTCATAGAATTCGAAATTTTCAATTGGATTACATATTTATGGTGTTAACATCACATTATTGTATTCATAAAAAAAAGAAACACATATTACCAAATGATTGATCAATTTATTAGAACGCGTGAATTGTTCGTTCAAAAACCCATCCCACATCAAAATCCCTCCCAGTTTCTATACACTATAAATGTCATGCAATGTGTGATGTGGAGCAAAATTCTCCTGTCCCCACCCTGTAGCACCCATTACGGTTCTACGAGAACACTCTACAACCACTTCTTTGTGATATATTATCCAACATCATGAATGCCTCCAAGGGTAACCATGGCCTACACATGGAACAACATGTTTCTCTCGTGATTTCCTGGATGGCCATCATTAGGTGTGTCAACCTTGTATACCACATAAGCTCTTGGTTGAGGTTGGTTGGTCAGCTCGTGCAATAATTTTTAAATAGAACCCAAGAAAATACATATATAAAAACCCATACATATAATGGAATTCATTATGAAATGTATTCTACCTCCACAATTAGAACTATACTATACAATCCGTCCAGGCCTTCACAATTTATATTCAAATATAAATATATCTAACAATTTATTCATCTTTAACCCTTAATGAATTAATTATATGGAATGGATCTCCTTCATGCAAACTAAAAGCCCAATATTTCTCAAGATAACACTATCATGGTTCTCATGCAACAATAAAATATTGCATGACCTTCAATTCACCTTCTTCCATACTATTTCAAATATCAATTCCAAATAACATCAAATCATCCATTGGCATTGTTGTAAACAATGTGTCACTTATTATACATGTATTTTTAATTTAGGATCACCTCATCCATCGTAAAAGTTAAAAAAAATGGTGAATTTTTCATGCGTGACATCCATTAATACGAATCCAAATTCAAATCTTCAAGCCCTTCACAATTTATCTTCAAATATAAAAACATGTTACCATTTATTCATATTTAAACATTCATGCACTAAGTATATGGTGTGATTCTCCTTCATGAAAACTACAAACTCTATGTTCCTCAAGTTATCAATTTCATGGTTCTCATGCAACATTAAAATACCGCATGACCAAAAATTACTCTTCCTCTATACTTTTTTAAATATAAATTCCAATGAACATAAAACAATACATATTATTAGTTGTAAAAAAGTTTCAACTTATGACACATGTATTTATAACATAGAATCAAATTATAAATCATAAAAGTTAACAAAAATGGAGAATTGATCAAGCTTGAAATCCAATTCTATGATTCAATAAAAATTATTCAATCCCATTACAATTTATCTTCAAATGTAAATCCAGATAACCTGTTTTTTCATCTTTAAAACACCATTCACTAATTATATGGTGTGTTTCTACTTCATGAAAAC
This sequence comes from Viscum album, assembly GCA_963277665.1. Classification (NCBI taxonomy): domain Eukaryota; kingdom Viridiplantae; phylum Streptophyta; class Magnoliopsida; order Santalales; family Viscaceae; genus Viscum; species Viscum album. The sequence goes on along the minus strand of OY728151.1, from coordinate 1,583,265,781 downwards.
TATAATCTCAAATTTACATAATATAATACTTTCATGGTTGTCATAAAACATTAAAATATTGAATGAACCTAAATTCATCTTATTATATACATTTTGGAATATAAATTCCATAGAACATCAAATCATCCTTCTTATTAGCTTTAAAAAATGTGTCTCTTATAAAACTTGTATTTTGAACTTAGGATCAGTTCATCAATCGTCCGAATTAACAACATGGATAATTAATCATGTTTGAAATCCAATTCTATGAATCCATAATTATTATCCAAGACCATTATAATTTATTTTCAAATATAAATTCATCTAACCATTTCTTAATTTTATTTATTCATGAACTAAATATATGTTGAGGTTATCCTTCAATTTATCATCACCTGTTTCTTTTATGTAAGACTTTATTTATGTATATTATTTATATAATGTGTGTGGGTTATGTTTGGGTTTTTTTTGGAAGAATTTTGGATTGTTTCTAGGGAATTTATATGGGTTCATGGTTCGATCGTGGTTAGTTAAAACCAAGAAAATCATGTAGGAAACCATGCAAAATGAGACAGGGGACTTAGGGTAGGTGTATAGTTATGGCACATTGTTTGTCCAAACTGTGCGTCCACCTGAGAGTAATCATAACAAGTAAGACAATGATATTTTTCATGAATGGTGAATGGATTTCTTAAATGTTTTTTCCAAATCCGTGAGGTACTTATCAAGGTAGAGGATAGAGCATGGTTAGCGCATAAGTTTCCTAACCGTGCAACTAACCATGCAAGCTTTAAAAACAATATCCTATAAAAGTGGATCTAGGTTGATATTAAGTTTAAAACCCTTATTTTTCTCATAATTTACCCTAATTTAGGATTTATTACACCTAAAGGTAGAGTACTATTTCCCCATAATTTTGGAGGGGATCCGAAGGGTTTTCTAGGTGCGATGAAGACTGATTTCCATGGAATGTCATATTTTGTGGAATTTTTTCATTATTTATCTTAAATATACAATTATACCTTTCTTGAATTATTTTATATAGTCCACTATGGAGAGATCCAAGTTTTTTTATTCCAATAATGGTTATATTTTACAATTTTTATGATAGGGAAGAGATCTAAGTTGGATTTTTGGTGATTCAACCCGATTTTGTGGGTGTTTTTGTGATATTATTCATTTTCACTAAATCTCTCTAGGTATGTGGATTCAATCTCAACTCAAATTATTATAACATGAAGGATTAGTTTCAAAATATTTATATTGTATGGAATTTTTGGTGAAATTGATGTGAAAGTCATCATTGAAACCCTAGTTATTGTTGGTTTTTGGTTTTTCAGAAATTGGTCTTGTAAAGGTAATTGCTTCTTCATTTTAAAATGTTGTTTATGAAATATGGATTTTTTTAATTTAGGAAATTAGATTATTGGAAAGGTTTTAAATAAAAGAATTTTTTTATTGAAATAGAATTATTATGTAACTTTAAAATTGATTTGGAATACACGGGTTTTGTGACTTTATTATTTCGATGTGACCCGGAATAAGAGGGTGTCCCATTATGGTAAAAATTGACATTGATCCTAGATAAGGGGTGTGTGTCATACTGGGACAAGGATATTGACCACTTAGTGACGAATTTGTTGATGAATGAGAAACTTATCAGCAGTATGGAACAATTAGGGAAGACTGCATGGGTGTGTGTATGGAGAACAATGAAACGGGTATTCTAAAAAGGAATGTAAAATGGTTTAATGAATGATTTGTGTCCTTTCCTAGGAAAATTATTATGTTTGGACAAAATATTTTGGCGTGAAACTACTTGAATTTGATTTAAACTGTGAAGTGTTTCCAAATTTTTTAAAAATATATTTCTTATTAGTTTTCGAACTTGTTATATCTTAGCGGCTTGAGTAGGGATTTAATTAGGGGAAATATACCGAGTTTCATTACTCACCCAAGGTTTTAAAATTTGAAGATTTTTAAGATTTCGTATATCGAGACATTGAAAAATGGAATGCATCACTCTTATTTAGTGGTTCTCGGTGATAAATGGCAATGGATTTTTACCTTAGAGTCATGTATTTAGATTCGTATGAGTCTCTGTTTTTTTATTTTCCATTGGGTACTTTTATGTTAGATGTCTTCTATTGTGGTACTCTATATTAGTTTGGTTTTGAAATAAATGGTATTACTTGATTTGTTTGACATTGTCATAATTCATCATATATTGGTTTTTTATGTAATTTTTTGTTTTGAATTTTTATTTTCAATTGGAAATTCATCCCCCAATCTTATTGAAGCCCTTGGCATTTATTTCTATCCTTTGGTGCCATGGGGATGTCACTTAAGGACAAGTTGAAATTCCACCTCAGCTCAAGACAATGAAATGGGGAGGGATGTTTCAAGTTGTATTAGTTTGGTCAGACTAAATATCTGTGTCCAATAAGGGGTATTATCTTGTTTGGTCCTTGACTTACAGATGGTATAAGTTGTGTTGGTTTTGGATTTGAAATTCTTTTTATTTCATTCATTGATTCAGGATGGTGAAAAGGAGTAGGATTTTCAGGACATTAAATTTAAAGCATAAAAGGACATAGCTATCCTTTTTATGTTGAACATAAATCTTCCATGAAGATGGGAATATAAGTGTTTTGGAAACACATATATGATTGTAATGTTATAATCATGGGTTTAGCCAAAAAGAAGATCATGAAATTCATTGTATAAATGAATTCGCATTAGAAGTGCTTATTTTAATTTGAGTAATGATTTTTGATTTGGTTTAACTATTTTAATTTTTGGAAAAAATAGAAATTGATTTCCAATGGGAGATTTTGAAAAGAGAATGGTTGTGGTATTTTGAAAATGAGTTAATTTTTAAAATAATGGTCAAATTTTTTAAAATGGATGAATGTAGAAAAAGAATAATTTTTGAAGGAATTGTTTTGATAGTTTATATATGATAGAATTTGAAATCATTAATCCTTCCGTTTTTATTGTGTGATACGTGTGTCATTTTTCTTATTTCATTGAAATAGAATTCGCTAGGTATCATAGAAACCAACTAGAAGACATTTATGAGAATTTGGTTTCACTTGAGCTAGAGTTGAAACAATAATGGGTTCATATCATAGTCTAATATTTTCAATCTGTGGATATAGGGATATAAATGGATGATCCAAGGAAAGTCTTTCATTCTTTAGAGACCTAGAAGTCTAATCCACCCATATTAATGGATAATTTTGGGATAGAGATGGATATGGTGTGGCCGAATAGGATGAATGGAATCTTTTATTTCCTTGGCACACCATCAGAGTTGAATGTCATGTTCTAGATGTATATGTTGGAAGATCGTTCATGCTAATGGTGGGATTTTTCACATTAGTCTAAACTGGACCATGCCATGGTATGCGAGGATTTTGATAAATTGTTCAACGAACAATTATATCCTAAAATTATAATAATTCCTTGAATGGTGGACTCCTTCATCCTGAAGTAGAAGAAAATTTCTCTGATAGATTATACTACTAAATTTATGAATTTTTTTTCTTCACACTTGAAGTTCATATGAGTGTGTTTTTGAAGGAAAACATTTTTGAATTGGGGATAAGGCATGAAATTCACTCAATGAATGTCATGCTTTGTATAAAAGATTATACATATATGGACAGTAGAGCAGGACTGGTTAAAATAGACATCTTTGGAGGCATGGTTAGAGTAAGTATGTTGATAACTAAATGAAATGGCAGGATGTCTAATAATTTGAGCAAGAAAAAGAATGACACATATTTCCAAGGTGGGAGTGTGACCCAAAAGAAGACAGCTAGATTGGTGAACATTACTCCAATACATAAGGGAAACTTTTGATGTTTGTAATGTGGTTCCTTAGACCACATGAATTTATAGTGTACGAAGCCACATAGAGAATGTTTCAATTAGAATTATATGGGCATCTTTAGTGCATTTCTCATAGTGATTCAGGGACTGGTGTTTATGAAAACACTCAGGTTTCACAGATGTCATATGCATCGATGGGAGGAAGGAAAAAATACATATCATTAGTAGAATAGTTCTAGCTATGATGATTCCATAAATACAATGACACCTCATTTAGTGAAATATAAATAGAGAAATAACTGACAATGTGATGCGAGTAAGAAGTTATATGTAGATGAGCATGTTATTATGGATGATCAATTTTGATGGTGTGAATTTACATCAGTAAGGGGAGAGTTGTATTTAATGGAAATTATCATTACAATTATTTAAATAGTTGTACAATGTGAATAAAAACATGTCCCATGTCGAAACCTCTCTGGTTTTCTCAACGCTATATAAATCAGGAGCAACGGGGAGAGGCTAAGAATTATCCTCTCCCACTCCTAATACTGACCCTTACCAATTCGGGGGGTGTGATCTTCACACACTTCTTGGAGGGCTATTAGCCCACAACATGCATGCCTCCAGGCTTTCCCATGGCTTACACAGGACACTCCATGCTACCTGTGCGTTGGCCTAGCTGGACTCCATTGGGATTGGTCGACCTAGAGTGCCACATAAGCTCTCAGTTGAGGCTGGATGGCCAACTTACTAGGTTTTCCATATATTTTAAATAAACCCCCAAAAAATACATAGTTAAAAAACCATGTATATAATGTAATTCATTTTGAAATTCATGTCCACCTCCACACTTAGACCACTAGTATGAAACACTTAATTCCCTTAACAATTTCTCTTCAAATATAAATCCATCTTACCATTTATTCATCGTTATGCCTTCACGAACTAATTATATGACATGGTTCTTCTTCATGAAAACTACAATCTAAATGTTCCTCATGACAAAAAATTTATGGTAATCGATCAACATTATAATATTTCATGACCTTCAATGCATCAAATTCTCTAATTTTCGGAATATAAATTCCAAAGAAAGCTAAATTGTCATTCTTATTTAATGTAAACAATGTGTCACTTATGAAATGTGTATTTTGAACTTAGGTTCAATTCATCATTCTTTATTGTTACAAAATGGATAATTTCTAGAACATGACATATAGTTCTATTAATCCATAACAATTCTTTAGGAATCACCATGAGAAAATCCATTACAATCATCCAAGAATCACCTTGAAGGAATCCATTACAATTATTTAGTTATCACCATGAAACTCAAAGTGTTCAAACCATTCACATGTTTCTTGGAATTTCAGGACATGAGTATTTCATTCAAGCTCTATTAACATTGGAACTTATTTTTCGTATTGACATCAATGTAATGTTCCAATTTTTTTTATAATAATTTTCCACCAAGGAAAACCATTGACAACAAATACATTCCAGACACGAATTGGGCACTCAACCCCCCCCCCCCCTTTGTATTTGTTGGAAATACCTTCAGTGTTCTTTTCGAATGAATATTTCAATATGCGGAACTGTTATATTATCTCTACCCTTTACGTTTCAAACATTCATTTCACATTCTCCCCCCCTTTTTATTATAAATACGAATTTCATATGAAAATTGTATCATGCGATACTTAATCAATGATCCATCCCTCATTTCATTCTACGTCAGCTTATGTTGTTCTAGGTGTACAAAAAAAGAGGATTTGATTTAGTAACAAAAGTTTCCCATTACCAACTGATCATGCTACCTTAAGAAACAAGAACTCATATAATTTCATTCAAGGATTATTCACTTTAATTCTTGATTATAATTACTAAATTTGAGAAAAATATTCTTCAGAATATTCATCCTCATCCTCTTTCACTCACTTCAATAAATAGATAAAAAATATTCATGTGTAATGTCTAGGATAAGAGAACTTGGGGAACATTCTAATTTCATATTCTAATGAATCATTTAATCCCCACCATTATAATAATATTGATAATTTTTATATCCTTGGATGGGAGATTAAGAGATACATACCTTGTAAAATTACATGATCTTAATGAAATTTCCATAATAACTAGATTAGATATTAATTGAAATAATAATTTTATAACCTTCTTCATTGGTATCCCCCTCAAGGGAAATATTTCTCAATATCCTCATAATGGATGATTTAATAATGATTGGACTTGAATACAATCCAGTGTGGAGAATACACTTAAACATGTCTTCAAATTGTGATAGTCCTTATGGGACAACATTCCCAACATCCCCCAATATGTTCTTTTAGAACATTGTTTCTTAAGAATAACAAGAAATAAGATCGAACCAATATGGAATATTCTTTACCCGGACTATCCAGAATAGGAAATCACATTCTTTAACTGCATCAAGGTCGATCCCCCATCTTATTAGTATGTAAATATTAATTGATGAACCATTCAATGACGGTACATTATTCATCTTAGCGATCATGATTTGAAAACATTTAATACTTATCATATTCTACCCCTAAGAATAAGATTCACATTAAATTACATAAATTATAAATACAATTCCAATAGTCAATGCTTAAGGGAATATGTAGAAACCTCCTTTATTCTGTAATATGAATATAAAGGTTCAGATTATCTTATCAGACATGTTCCTCCATTTTCTTCAGTATTCAGGCTTTCACATATAAACATATGTTCTGATTTATGGTGAGGAAACATGGATCTCCTCACACCCTCGTATACATTGCGTGGAGAATTTTCCTTCTTAACAGCCTTCATGGATGATACATTATTACACAACATGGGGATAATTTCTTGTTCGTGAATAGAGGTTATACAAAATTTTGTAATGTGGCCAGATTTATTGAATCTATCGCATATACCTTCTTTAACAAAAGAGATTCATTTCTTGAAAATCTCTCATGAAATTTTTATTCATCACATGGAATATTTTCATTCCATTTTTCACTAGATTTTTCTTCTATATTTTAATTTTTATCATTATTTCTAAATCATTAGTCCAGATTACTATGATTTCATTAGGAATATTGGGTGCATGTTTGGATCATCCATATGGGTTCTTCTAAATTTCAACCGTCTTAGTAGTTATTTTGTAACCACTAGCCTTCAACTTCTTTGATTTAGAATGCGCGGTTTTACCACCATTATACATTGGTACCTTCATTGGAGGATTTATATTGAAAATATTATTCTGATATCTTCCCATGGTTTCATATTCATTTCATGTCAGATTTTTAATCTCATTTGATAAACATATTTCAATATATGTTGAAATGAACAAGTACCAACATTGTGACCACTACCATTTCAAACATCCCCATTGTTATCCAGCATTCCAAATTTTGTTACAGTATAGATATGCTTCTGGACCAGTGGATGTGGCCTCTTATTCAATGTATTCATCTCCCTTAAAATAGGATTACATTGTGCTTTTACATTTTGAGGATTGTACCAAAACATTAATGAAAAAATGCGAAAATCTATTGAAGAACCAAAATTGACCCAAAAATATTTATTTCTTGATATCTCATATATCCAACTATTTGGTCTTCATTATGAATTATTTTCTCTATATGGGGAAAAAATTACACACATTTTTTACTATCCACCGTAGTCATGGTGGTAGGATTATTATCATCATTATTCATCAATACATGTTCGATTTTTTTAAAAAAACTACATTGTTCATGATAATAAATTTAGTGACATTAGTAAAAGATGGAATTAATGGTACTTAATTCTTCTCAGCATCATGTGATAGATCATTGAAAGAATTCTGGATATTCATACCCCATATTAGAGGTAAATTAACCATAGAATCCTCCAATGAACATTGAGTACTAGTAGCATCTATCTCCTTTTATGAAGATTCAATATGAGTCTTCTTAAGATTGACGAACTAAGCTACCAATTCTAGTCATTTCATATTATGAAGGATTTTCTTTTCTTCAATTATAATAATATTCTCTTTATAAAACATCTTCATTCATTAAAATTTATCGTTAGGTAGCTTAACATTGTACTGAATCAAAGAGTCATGTACCGTGATCTTCATGGATATTTATTCCAATTATAAACCCTTGACATTAGTTCTATATTTCAATTTATCATCAAATGCATTGGTATTTTCTTATAGAGTTTTTTTAAATCCCTCTTTCTCTTCAAATTATTTTATAGAGTTCGAGGAAATTATTTTACGTTCCCTCTATGTTGCTTCAATAGATCCAACCTATCTGGAGAGTTTTAGAAACTCAAAATTGTTTTGAATTATATTCTCTTAAATAGTGTATTCTTCTTATAGGTGGGTGATCTCTTACTTAATGCATCGAATGAATCCACAAACAAGGGATTATCATTATTCAGAAATAACATGCATAATAACTCTTAATATATCAACCAAATATTCTTGAGAAGTCGTAGGATGATCATCATCACAACTTCTTCTAGTATTTCCATGCTGTGAATTTTTTAAAAATTTACTAACACATAACACCTGAACGTTATAGTAGGAAGGTTATCCATATTCTAGGTGGAAACTTGAGCCACCTTCTCATTACATTAAATGTCGTCTATGTATTCATTGTCAGTAAGGCATATAGAAATAGGTACCTCATCTTATTTAGATAAGAGGGACTACTCCTTAAAATTTAACTTCTCTATATTTTTCTTGTTCATCATGGGCTTTGTAGATATATAATTTTTCTCAGAGGTAACTGAATCTTATATAAAACTAAAATTCATTTTTTAGTCTGGAATCATACTGAAGTCTTCTAAAGAGAGTTGATTTCACTAATTAAAATTTAACAGAGGTGAACCATTCCTCAATACAATTGAAAGGACCAGTTTTGGATATTCCTAACACTGAGAGGGGGGTGAATCAGTTTGTATACATTTTAATCCAATTCCACATTTTATCCCTTTACCTATTAGACTAATTAGTATATCTATTTTATTATTATCTCTTACCTATCTCATGAAAGAATATTAAAGTAGTAAAGAAAACCACATGACATTTTTACATGGTCTCACCACTCCTTAAGAGTATCTAGTCATTAGCATGGTCTATAAAATAATCCTGACCATGAAACCACTAGAATGTAATAATTTAAATATGGTTATCTCATGTGGGAAATGCCCTTTCACTTTCAATTCACTATATTAGAATTATCTGGCATGTTTTATAGCACTTAGATGGATCTTTATTCTACCTTTGATGACAATATACTTTTTTATAATGGTTTTTAATACCAAGATAGTATTACACTTGTTGACACCTATATGTAGTCACAATTCTACTTATTTATTCCACAAACATCTTCTTCATTTTGTTACATTAATAGCAGCATTAACATATATCTTATTTCCTCTTACCAGCAGAATACTAAAATCTTCACAATCTACTTATACAACCAGCCACAAAAATATTAATGTGTTGTGAACCAATGAATACAAAAGCTCATCTGACCAAAATTATAATCAGCTGATATGTGGTAAACTAAGCATTAGACTGCGGAGGTAGCATTAAATTCTATACATAGAGGAATTTTCGATTCCCACCAATGCCATTAAAAATGTTCAATTACATCAAATGGGTTTTTAACGAATATGGACATGATATTATTTTTTATTAAATTAAGTTAAATTTCAATAGAAACATTAATGTTGATTTAAATTGATAAAAAGGATTTATTTGTATTTGGAATTTTATTTAGATTTCTTGATTTTGATTTTAATTATCCAAGCCATCATTAGGTGAACAGAGCCCGAATTGAGAGATCCATCATTAAATCCCATGCATCAAGTCATTTGGGATTCCCATCCCTTGACTTTAGATATTTTCAATGATTTTAAATGGATTTTTAATTAATATGAAAATGAAATTATTTGTTTTATCTAACTATGGGAAGAAAAAACAGAAACATTAAAGTTTATTTAAAATGATTAAACAATAATGTATTTTTATTTGGAATTTTATTTAGACCACATGATTATCATTAAACCATCCAAAAGAAAATGAGGTGAACCGAGTTCGATCTGGGAGATCCATCATTAAATCCTATGTGTGGTGGAATTTGGGACTCCCCTCCCATGTATTTACTAATTTTCCATGATTTTAAATTGATTTTTAATGAATATGAACATGAAATTATTTATTTTATCAAATTATGGATAATTACAAATCAAACATTGATGTTGATTTAAATTTATAAAAACATCATATTTTATCATAGAATTTTATTTTGAGTTAATGATTATTATTTGAATTAGGGAAGAAAACATGCAGAGAATTGATCTTGATCGGGGTGGGACAACATTAAATCTCGTGCATGGATACATTTGGGATGCCTCTCCCATGACGTTAGAAAACATCAATGGTTTAAAATGGATTTTTAATGAAGATGAACATAAATTTTTTTATTTTTCAAAATTATGGGAAATTGAAAGTGATTGATTGAAGTTGATTTAAATTTTTAAAAAACCAATATATATCTATTTGTGATTTTATTTAGACATCATGATTATTATTCAATCTTGGAAATCCACTATGAGGTGATCTAAGCTTGAGTTGGGAGAGATAGCATTAAATCCCATCCATGGTGGCATTTGGGACACCCTCCCAATCCTTTTACAAATGTTAAATGATTTTAAATTGATTTTTAATGATTATAAACAATAATTTATTTGTTTCGTCCAATTATGGGAAATTGATACTGAAACATTGAAGATGATTTAAATTGATAATAAAATGAAGTATTTATATTTTCAATTTCATTTAGACATTGTGATTAATCTTTGAACCATCCAAGCCAACATGAGGTGAACTATGATTTAGCATGTAGATCCAACATTAAACCATGTGCATGGAGGTGTTTGGGATGCCCCACCCATACCATTATCAAATTTGAATGATTTCAAATGGATTTTTAATGAATATGAACATGAAATTATTTTTATCAATTTTATGGAAATTAAAAATAAAACATTGAAATAAATTAAAATTGATAAAAAATGATGTATTTTTATTGGAATTTTTTTTCAACTTCATGATTATTATTTGAACTGGCCAAAGGCAACATGAGGTGAACCGATATCGTGCTGGGATAGTCACCACTAAATCTGATGCATCAAGGGGTTTGGGATGCCTCTCCAATGTCTTTATCAATTTTCAATGTTTTTAAATAAAATTTTAATTAATATGAACATGAAATTCATGTAATTATAATATAATGAGAAATTGAAACTGAAATGTTGAAGTGTATTTAAATTGATAAAAACCATGTATTTGAATTCTAAGTTTTAATAGACATCATGTTTATTATTTGAACCAGCCAGACAAAAATGAGGTGACTAGATATGGATCAGGGATAGTCATCATTAAATCCAATGCATGGAGGTGATAGGGAAATTCTTTGTTTTTTCAAATTATCAGAAATTAACCATTGTTGTTTATTGACCACTACTAAAGGACCCAAACTCCATGGACCATCTCAGGTGGTTTATCTATCCTCCATAAATCCATTTCGAGGATAATCTAGGAAATTTGAAGCCTAAATGAAGGATGAGATTAGTGAAGTATGATGTTAATCCACTTCACCACTTCCATGACACCAAATCAGTTCCACGATCCATGTGGAACCACCACTAGCACATGCATGTGGTGGGTGCACCCAAAAAAATGTCGGTCAAGAAAACAAAAAATCCATATGACAAATCAATGATAATTAGAGGAGGAGAACAAGATATAATATAATAACTACATCATTTATAAAATAGGTAATCTGTATTAATAATGATTAAAATACTGGGTGGGAGGAAAAAAATAGATCATGATATAATATATTAATGAAATCCTTAAACAGAAGATCCACTAACATGACCTAACTCCACCTCTCTCCCATCCCACACCTGCTATCCAATACATGGTAAAAACTAGTGTATACATACCAGTACGGCCACTGAAACTCAAATAATCACTAGAAAAATAACTACATATTTTTAAAACAAATTGGTTAAAAAATAACAATACACACATATTTAGATTTTACTCGACTCCAATATCGATAAGGGTATAATTCCATTTTTTTACTATACCATAACCCTCCAACATCATTTCTATCATCGGGGGAACTGGTATACTCCATCCCACTATTGGTGATTCACTCTCTCTTCCACAACATTAGTGCACCGATTTAAATTTATGTTTGTAATGGTTATATCCACCGTAGGTTCAGGAATCTCGTTTTACATAATTTGATAGTTTCAGGTGATCATTGATCTTCATAACAATTCATCGCATTCCGTCATGGATTCTGTGAGATTGGTAAAAGTTTGGGACATGTTAACTTTTCATCTGGTATCATGAAATAGTGTACTCAATGCATATATAAGAAGAAACACATAAAGGGGATGTTTTCATTGCATTGATAGTTTTCACAACAGACTCATCAGTTTCTTTCATGAAATATCAGACTCAATGAACATATAAATAGAGGGCCCATGATAGGGATGTGTTCATTGGATTGACATGTGTCATAGTGGGATCAAAAGCTTCATTCATGAAACAGTGGACTCAATGAAAATATAAAGAGATAAACCATAACGGGGAAGTGTTCACCACATTAACGAAAGGTTGATTTATTTACATGTATCCCTTGTTTATTGTAAGATGTAAGAATTTGTACCCAATTGTATTCAATGAATAAGGTTTCAATTCATTCATTAATATTTAGAAAGTATATAATGTGATTCACATAGGCCTGTGTGCAAAAGACTTGCACGCATTAACAACCAAAACACATTCTGGTTTTCATACATTAATGTTGAACTGCAATGACTTTGAAGGAGAACTCCACTCACACACGATCTTTATTTGAGAAAGAAATTATCATTTTATTGACACACAATGAATAGTTAATGTGTGCATATTCATGCTCATCCACCTGTGATGACTTAACATTTGATGATATTGGATATACAATCAATGTGTATTTGAATACAAGGTCTATGTACAAAGAAACATTAAAGATGAAAATATGTTGTATTAAATGTGTGTGTGAAGATGGTGAGTAATATCATGCACATGTGGTTATATAATAATGTGAATAAGATTTTAGATCATATAAGTTTTTTTTAAAAATAACTGTGTGTTTAAGTATGCATGTAAATGAAATAATGAATTCATGAAAGTGTGGAGGTGACTAAAGTGAGAAAAATATTTTCGTGTATGTCCTAGAATTGTGTTCTTTCAAAAATAATTTCAATAGAATATATATTGTTGCAAATTTTTTATTTCTCAAAGAAGACATATAAATAGTGGGGATAATTACATGCATTTAATATCTTCATCTGATGATGATAATTGCATTCATGGAGAACACACTATGTTGTTGTGTGTAATAATTGACTTGGGATGAATCAATATTTTTAGTGAAGCAAAGAATAAAAAGATTTATAGTTCATTGATGTACAATTAGTTGTTCATTATGATATTGCAGTGACTGGAAGTGGAAGTACAACGTCAACTAATTTAGGAGAGAATATTGAAACGACTTGAACGTAGTGTTGTTGATTATATTCACTGGTAGTCGTAGAATTTCAGTTGAGGTGAGAAAGTGAAAAAAGGGTTTATTTTAGGGGATTGAAGTGGAGGATCAATTTTTTACTGCATTGATAGCTTGAAGTTCCTGTGATATTTCACATTTTGTTCAATGTTTTAATTATAGAAAAATGGTTGGATTCTAGCATAATGAACATTGGTAGGATTACTATATAATTTGGGAAATGGTTTAAACCTACACACCTTGGGTTTCTGGATGATACCTGACCAACCCACTTGTAATTTTTGATTGATTTCTAGTAGTGAATATGTTACTTGAATCATCCCAAACACGGAATGGACATAGTCCCATATCTCTGGGGATAACATTTTAAAAATATTCTGTATTTTCCAACATTTATGTTCTGTCTTACAAGTAGTATAATTTTGGTTGTAAACAGGGAAGATTCATTCAATAAAACAAGTGGAGAGGTTCAAATTTAAAAGGGGTAAGAGAGAAGAAATGAAATATTGGTAAAATTTTTGTACACTAATTCAACCCCCAGTGTACTTTAATGATCAAATGGACACATCAATTTGTATGAGAGCATAGGTTACACCTTTTATTGGATCTATCTTATTGTTCCACTTATTTGTATCAGACTTATATGAAGTGAATATTTCAATTCAATGAAATAAAAGAGTTTATTCAGATGGTATGTTCATTTCTTATCTATGTATGTGCCAACATGGAGGTCTCTAAAAAAATCATGAAGAACGGAATGAAGAAAGAGGAATGAAACTGAGAAATTATTTGAAGAAGAAAGAGTGTGTATCACAATCTGAATATACTCATAATGGTAGTCTATCATTATTATAAGGTAAATTAGGTGATAAAGATCCTTTTGATGAGTATTTTTCAAGCAGTAATAAGAATAATTTAGTGAATCACTCATTGATTTTTATTTAGAAATCAAAAAATAACAAAAGAATGTTCCTATAAAGGTTTTCACCTACATATTTGTGTTATTAAGAGGGATTACTCAAGATATGAGTTCATTGAAAATATTATATAGCATTCATAAGTCTATCCATCATGGAGTTCTTTATTTCATTTTCTCATAAAATTATTCCGGATGATCATTCATGAAGAAAGTCAGTGATGATGAAGCAGATGGATAAAGCTCATCCCTTTAGGGGGAGAAAAGATGAAGAAATTCTAGAGTTGATCACATCATGTATCACATGAATATATGATGTTATGGTAAGGGATTTATTTGATATTTCCAAATCATGGAAATTGAATATTGTCATTAGAAAGACATTTTTCCTATTTTTTAAGAATGAAATTAGGAATTAGAAGAGGGGACAATTATAATTTGATAATAAATTGGTTATCCATTCATGGCATTGAATATTAGTAAGAATTTTTCTTTATATGAAATATTTGGTTTTTAAATGTTTAAAGTCAAAAAGGGCTTATAGAAAAGGGGCCTACCAACACTACATAGGTGGGCAGTTGACCCCTAGCCTTCCATTATTGGCGTGGCGTGGAAGAGAGCTACTAGTGTTCTCACATGGAGCATATGTAGTGTGAGAGGAATAGTGAAAATAATATTAGTTATGTTGTATGAAGATTGATTGTCTGTGGTTGAAATTGAATCCATGTGAAAATTTGGAATGAAATTAAGTATTTATTTATTTCATGGTTTATTTGTAAGAAAATGTCCTAATAGGAGCTCATGTAGAGGAAGAGTAAGAGAGTGAAAGGTGTGCTAATGGGGGTCTATCGACACTTCATAGGTGGGCAGTTGACCCCTAGTCAGCCATTATGGGCGGGTTGTGGAAGAGAGTGGATTGTGTGATCATAGGGACTACATGTAGATGCAGTGGAAAAAAGAACAAATTAAGTTATGTTGTTTGAAGAATGATTGTTTCGGGTTGTAATTGAATCTTTTTGTGCATTTGGCATTATTAGATATGTTTTATAAAGGATGGTTAAATTATTTTGTTATCCGACCCCAAGAAGTGTCAAGTTAGTATGGTTACCAAAAGGTGAAAAGACAAAAGGCTTCAGTGGTAGAGAAAGGAATGAGAATTTGCATGAGGAGATATATGGTTTCTATTACTAAGACTTCATATAGAATGATGTACCTTGTGTTATAAAGGAGCTTTGTAATAAGAATTAATTTTGATGTGGGTGAAGATTTTCGTGGTTCACTGTAGCTACAGAAAAGCCTCAATTGTGCAATCTGTGTTAATATAATATAGGATTTGCAAGCATCTAAGCCGTCAGAAATGTTGCTCACAACTGTCCAATCATTCAATCAATTTCTGAGGAGCTGTTTGATATTATCTTCATGTCTTCTTCCCCGAGCCAACACCAAAGAACATACTCACCGAGATCTCCATGCCACGACGTAAGTTTTCTCCAACCACACTTCAAAGCTTTATTTGATAATTATATCCATTAAATTATGATTGAAATCTCAAGAAACATTATTTTCATGATAAAATGAACAGTAACTGAAACCAATGCAGTGTAAAACATAGTCGCAAAACAGAGGATGTGCGTACATGTTTGGTCGGTGTAGATTTGCCAATAAATACTCTAGAACGATCTCATTTATGGTATTCATTTTATTCAACTTCTAAGAGTATATTTTGATAGAAATAGAGCAGTGGAAATGGTTAAGCTATTTTAACGTAGATTAAACCATGGAGTAGAATAAACAAATATTACGTTACACGGTAGGAGGAAACAAAGATTACATTAATCTAGCTGGAAACCAAGATTACATTACATGGTGGGAGGAAATAAATAATTCATTTAACATTATGAGGAAACAAAGATTACATTACAGGGTATGCAAAAATGAATATTACATTACATGGTAGGAGGAAACCAATATTACATTACAGAGTAGGAGGAAAACTATATTACATTATAGGATTGTAGGAAACAAAGATTACGTTATACAGTGGGAGGAATCAAAGATTACAATACATGGTAGGAGGAAACAATGATTACATTACATGGTAGAAGGAAACAAAAATTACATTATACAGTAGGAGGAAATAATAATTACCTTACATGGTAGAGGAAACAAAGATTACATTACGTGGTAAAAGGAAACAAATATTACATTATGGGGTATGAGGAATCAAATATTACATTAAAAGTTACAAACAACAATTAAAACATGCATATTTATATTTTTATGATAATAGGTTAAAAACAACCATACAAACATGCATATTTATATATTAATCTCCAAGAATCTCAGCTGCGTTATACGCCATCACAACCTTGGGCACTCAGTCACTCTGCTCATCTAATGATGCTCCCATTTGTATGTGAATTTGGAACATTTCTCTCTACATGTTCGAGGAATATATTTTCATAAAATATAATATTTTGTGGTGATACCTTATCTTCTGCCTCATACACAATTTTCATCATTGCTTCTGTCTAATTCACCCCTTTCACACACACTCTATTCAACATATTAAACGTCGTCCAGTTTCATGAAACTGGTTTCCACAAATATATTGGATAGTTTGTTCACAAAAAATACCCATTTGGGTATAAATCATATGGGGTGATTCATACAAACAAGGGTGCTATGACTTTAGCGTATTCAATGTGCACCAAGACATAAGATCTACTTGATACTTTAATGAGGAAAATATTGAGTATCTAAGATACTCTGGTTTGCACTATAGAATTTAGGAAACATAAAACCAAAGTGACAACAATTTTGACCTCTAGGATTGGACTTTTATTAAATGAGGAATCTCTATTGTTGGTTTCTTGAAATTCAGTACAAGTCACCCTATTATTTGCAATCTCTTGCGTATCCTGTAGTTTCATTTCTAGAGAAACTAGATCAGAGACAGTTTACTATATGTCAAACCTTTCATGAGTAGTCCATTTTTTCATGATTTCTAATCCATCCTATCCTCCTTTCAACTGTATCGTAACAACCTCCAACACTTATAGATAAATGTAACTCTTTGAGTACTCATAAAACAGATCGAAAAAAGTCTTCTTGTTTCTCCTTGTCATTTAAATCACTTCTAAACTATGAATCATTCAATCATCCTTCAATACCTTATCAACTCATATATTCCTCCTCTGACGATCGTGTGTATTGCCTGTTTTTTGAATCTCACTGCTACTAATGAAAAAATTTCATAACTTCCACTATTTTGAACTTCCGAAGGTATCTTACTTCAAATTCCCCACCAGAACACTTTGCCTCAGTCTTCATTCTCTCAAGGATTGGATAAGCCATCAATATGTCCATTTGTCCCTATGAGAAGACCAATGAGAGAAACCCATGATGGTTCAGGTCTGGTTGTTTGTCCAGTGAATGGAGGCAAACATGTTTGTTGAGGAGAAGGAGGATATTCTAGATGCATGTATTCATTCCAATGGAGGAAATCCCCCCCAGAATGGGCACGATGGGAAACCAAAATGATGCCTTAAAATCCCACATTTATTGTGTTACCATCCATGTATTTAAATTACAAATTGGTTTTATACATGAAAACCAATGTGGGGAAATTATATTTGCAGCAATGTTGAAGCATCCAAAATAATCATGGATTTTCAATCCCAAGATGCTTCCAACATTCACCTATGAGATTTCAAGCAGGGTTCCATCTTCCAATACTCTCCATATTTTGGGGAATTCCTCAAAAACCGAAGAATCGTCCAATACAAATAAGATAAAAATATTACATCTTAAATTTCGAAATTTCAATGTTTTAGACATTTTAAGAAACATACACTTATATCACCTAAATAGTTATAAAAGATGTATCACTGCATAATCCACATAAGCATCATAGTATGCGTGATACGATAAAATAAATATCAAATTAAAAACCCATCTTATCTCAAATTTTGAAACACACATGGTCTACATCCTATCAATATCCATATTTAGGACATCAATGGAGATACCATCCCCTAAACATTGTTGGAACAAAAACCAATTTTCATCATACCAGCCATCATCTTCTATAGGAAAATGACAATGCTCATTTTTAACTCTGATAGAAACATGTCTTCCAATATAATAAATCCAAACACTAAATTTTTTTCCAAATCAGAATATGAAATTCATTTTAAATCAATACCAAAACCCAAAATATCTATCACACCCATGATTATGATAATGAAAAAATCTCTCATACCCACATAAAATTTCTCTCTCAAGTCAAAATCTTGAGCAGCTAGTCCATCACCTCAATATTAAATTTGAATTCTTTCTTCAACAATCGAATATTCTAGATAATTGAATTAGGTGTAAGACCTGAAACACCTCTCTCAACTTACATTTTTTCAAAACCCTAGCCTACCTCATGTACCATCTATCCTCTTGAAAATATCAAAAATTCACACTAGAAGTTTCAAGCCTGAACAATAACCTCTGATATCACTTGTTGGGGGAGATTCCTGATCGATGGATAAAAACCGTCTGAGAAAGAATTTTTGAGAAACTCGATGAATCAAGGATGTGATATAAAGCAGAATAAATAAATTACCACGAATTATTTTTAATATTGAAAACCCCTCTCTTACAGAGGATTAAATCCCCATGGGGTAATTCCAAAATATTCACTATAAATTAAAATGTACAATGAAATACTAGTAATTCACAAACATGATTTACAAATGAGAGTATATAAAAGAATTTTTGAAAACCACATCCTGATACACCTCCACCATCTCTCTAAAAATCAGCTCACCAACGCCATGATTAAATGATCAATAAGTGAAAAACCATCACCATTCTGTTGAAAAAATGACACTACATCGAGGATCAAATCCAAATAAGCATTGGACTCAAAAAATATTATAACACCTAAATGATTTCTCTCTCTCATGATCTCTCCATCATGACCTACCACTAATCATAAACATGGATACACCGCTTGATCAGTTCATGTAACGACCCAAACATTCATTAATGGAAATCCATTTTGAGATAATTAAATGTATCTTTATGTAAAATATTTATATAACATGTAAAATTCGTTGGTTTTATATTATGAATTATGATCATTGTTAATGTAGATGTTGAACAGTTATCACATGATTAGTATTAATATAGGTCTTTAACATATCCGATATACTCAGAAAAAGGAAGCAATGTCCTCATCTAATAGACGTAGCCATTTTTCAGAGCTCAGAAACGAGGTGTCATCATTGGGCTTCAATCTTCACCAAGCCCATGCGGCGCCTAAATATGTCAAGCTCGAGCGAGACGGCCTATGAGAGAAATAGAAGTTGATGTAGATTACCACCCGATCAATGTTATCCGAGCCACCCCAAGAGTCTGTCACCATCACACACTTTACTCTTCGATCTTATGCTGGTTTTATAAAGGGTTATTAAACAAAACCATAGCACTATAGTTATGTAAATTATTTTTTATATAATAATGAATATAAATTTATTTTATTATTGTTACATTGTAAATTGTTTTTAAATCACAAATAGTATATTTAGTTCATGTTCAACAATGAAATCTTTTTTGAAGAATTAATGTATTTTTGAATTAAATAATATTTTAATAAAATATTAGTATTATTATTAAATTTATTTTTATTAAATATAAATGATCGTATAATTTTATGAATGTAATTGTAACTTTTATTACGTTTTGAAAGCCTTTTTTGTCAAAACCCATGAATTTTTTATAAATGTAGGTTTTTATTTTAAAACTGAAAAATAACATATATAGAAAATTATTTAGATAAAATTAATATTATTTCTGTAATCAGGATATCAAAAATATCCAACGATTAATTTTTCTTAATTTTCTAAGACAGTCAAATTTTTGGGTAAAAATGAAATACCGTTTAAATATATAATGTGTTTTATGACATAATAATGACCCAATAGTGATGTAATAAAATACTATAAACTTTATGTTCGGAAAATATATGTCTTAAAATAAAATTAATGTAATTTTGGGTTTGTTTGACTTATTTTATAAAGAATTGATGGACCCATCAAGACTTATTAAACATCCTGTCTTTAAATTGTTTTATTTGTGAGTGTGACTCACCTCCACATAAGCAAACCAATTATTTTATGAAGTTCGTTCATTGGCCATATAAATTATTTTTTTCCACATCAATTTTCAAGAAACAATGGGAAAAAAATATGGTCTGGTTAGTGGTTTGGGTTAGTTTAATGTGAGGTGTCCCAAACATAAATAATATAGAATTCCCTCAACTTTCCTATATAAACCCACACAAGCTCCCACTACCTCCTTATTCAAAGCCTTTTTAGTTAATCCAACCTATACCCTAATATCTCTAGAATCCTCCCAAGGTTCCCTAAGCTCCCAAGTATCCTCTCTCAAGCATCTCTCAAGCCTTTGGAAGTACACTTCCAAATAAGGGTTTTTCTTCCTTTCTTATTTTTGTTCAATATTATTTATATTTTTCGGCCCTTTTAATTTAAATTATAAATGTTTGGGAATGGTTTCAAACCTCAAGTATTCTTCCCTATTTATTTTTGAATGATGTCAGACCCCTTTCCCTCTCATCAAATGTCTCCCATGATCACCCGTTACTGTGCCGAAATTCTGAAAGGAATTTCTCTATCCACTTTTAGAGTCAAGCAATTATTTTTTATCATGACTCTAAATTCTATTAAAATAGTTTAGAAATGTATATAAATGACCCCATTACTTTAAATTTAAATTAAATTTTATGAGACACACCTTTCTCTCTAATCAACAATTTTTATGAATTCTTACGTCACGCCGTTATGCTGCCGAAATTGCATCGATTTTTCAATACAATGTCATTGGGTAGTGAATACCTTGCTCATTTCTCAATCTAGGTTATTATTCTATATGAAAATTTACTTATTAAATTTATAGTTTCATGTATGAATTCCATATTCCTTTATCGTGTCATAAATGATTATGTTTTATGAATCCATGTTATATGATCCCTGTGGCACACATATGCATGAAATGAATTGTTTATGAACGGAGCACCCTTATAGCACTCCAATGCATTGGGTTAAGAATAGAATCAGGATAAATCATGTTAAATGGTTGTTTAATAATTCTAATTCAAATTCAATGAGGTTTTACTCATGCTTCATGTGCAATGAGGATTTACTCTTCCTCCATGTGCAATGATCGTGGGCTCATGTTAATTCCATGTTTGGCGTTGTTCCCACATTTCCCTGATATGATTATCATGATTTATCATGCATTTATTTTTATTCTTCTATTGTGCTCTTATGATATGCCTATTTCCTAACATTTATTTTATTTCTCATTTTACTCCATGTTTATTCCCTTAATGGGCTTTATAGCTCACCAGTTTCTTGTGCATATCCATAGGTTATCCCATTCAATGCGAAGTACAAGGGAATGTAGTGGTCATGTAATGTTTTTTTTCAATAACGATGTTGTTTTTCATGTTTTATGTTGTTATTTAGTTATCCTAATCTCCAAATAAACTGGACCTCTCTATCTTCTATGATTTATCAAATGATGTTTATGTAATAAATTATGTTTAATTGTGTAATAAAAGATCACGATTGTCATAGTGCTTTCAAAAATACACTCAATACATGCGAAATGACTAGTTCGGGATATGTCTAACACAGAAAGTGGGGGGTGAATTAGTGTTGTATAACTTTTAATCTAATTCCACTTTTTAACCCTTTACCTCTTCATCCTTTTAGGATCTCAATTCATTTATTCTCTTCTACCTGTCACATGAAATAATATTAACGCAGTAAAGACAAATCACATAATATTTTTACATGGTCAAATACCCATTAAGAGTAGCTAGTACATGGAATTGTTTGGAAATAATACCCACCACACAACCACTAGAAATAAATCATTTAAGTGTGGTTATAACATTTTGGAAAGAACCATTCACTTGGAATACACTATAGTCAATTGGTAGTACATGTTTTTTATCACATAACTGAATCACTATACTACCTATGGAGACGAACTCCTTTTTTTGATAATGGTTTGTAAAACCAAGAGAATCTTACACATGATTAGACATTTTGGATTTCACAGTTCTTATTTGTTCTCCCATGACCCTCTTCTTAACATTGTTTCATTCTTAGTTGCATAAAAGTATCTCTTCTTACCTCTTCCCAACAAAAAACTAAAAGCTTAAAAATCTTCATCTTCTACTAGTCAAAATAATATAAATTTTTTGTGAAATAATGAATACATAATTATTTATAACCAAAAATTTATTCGTCCGATAACAATTTGGTCAACAAATCTTCTTCTCTTCATTTATATTTCTTTTTCAGTGAAAAACCAAACTCAGCGAGCCATCTTCTTATTATTCTTTCTAGAATCACAAAATTCTCTTATGATTATTAAATCAATGAAGGTCATATCAAATTATCATCATCACAAATTATTATTCGAAATTGATACAAAATATTAATAGTGAATGTAGTATCATTTATAATTTATTTTTCTTGGTGAAGAATATGTTTTTTCAACTATATTTCATTGCACCTTCAATGATGTTTCATGTAAGAATAATATTGTATAAAAAAATATTCTTATCCTCTGGAATTATTAACTCAATACATTAATATTTGATGTTCATGTCCTATATAAATTTTTGTATTTATCATTTAAATTATTTTTTTGACAAAAAATTTTATGTATGATTTAATTATGGAAACCATTTGAAATTCGCCATATAGTGCACTTACTACTCACTGTTTATGTAAATGCACATTAAGAATCTTTCTCCTCCTTTATTTATCTCGCATTTCAAAATAAAATAATTTTTGCTTTTCATAAACCACTTTTATTAATATTTTGTGATTTAATACACTTTATGTCATTTGAAAACTCGATCAATATGAGTTCTACATCTTACTCTTGCAAGTATTCACTATGTAGAACATCCAGTTCACTCCGCACAAACAAACTGTGTAGGTTTGTTCTTCTTTGTGTATTTTGAATCAACATGAAACATAGTATATTCATTTTCGTTTTATATGTGGATCAACTTTAGGAAATTCCTTGAGGGTAAAAAACTCATGCATTGTGTCTCGATCAGTATGCCTCATCGAACATGATCAACTTTGCGAAGCATGATAAGGGTGTTTAGAGACCAATTGTGTGTTAGTGGTATTTATTCATCATAAAAGTAGAATAATTTGTGGAATTGACATCCCTTTTAAGGAACTATGAGGGTGTAAACACCAATCACATGCTCTCATATTCTTCTCCATACTATTTAAATCATGCATCATAGGGAGAGGAAAATAATTCTCCTCCACCCTAGTAGTGCTCCGTAACGGTTTTGCAGGTGACCTATAATACCACTTCTTTGTTGGATATTGGACCACATCATGCAAGACTTCAATAGTACCCATGGATAACACATGTTACTCCATTCCACCTACGCATGTCGGCCTGGATGGCCACCATTGGGCGTGGTCATCCTAGTGTCCTGCATAAGCTCTTAGTTGAGGTTGGCTAGTTAGCTTAGTCCATTCTTTTTGAATAAACCCAAAAAAATAATTAGTGAAAGAAACAAGTATATAATGGAATTATATATGAGATTCCTGGAAACCGCAACTATTTTTACTCTAGTATATAATTCTTCAATCCATTCATAATTTATCTTTAATAATAAATCCATCAAACATTTTCTTCATCTCTAATCCTTCAAGAACTAATTATATGGAACATTTATCCATCTTTAAATCTATAATATAAAAGTTTATTATGTAGATACCAAAAGCATGATGTATATGGGAATTTATTTACATTTTTAGGAATACTTAATACCTAACAAAAACAGACACATAAGGACTGTAATAGTTTAGTGTCTTTGGAAAATCCGAACATTATCTTCTAATTGTGGTGAATGATCTTCAACATCTCCCATAAATATCTTCCCCTTTAGTATTCTTACCTAAAACCTTTCTTTAAATAATGGGGAAAAGAAAAGATATAAAGGTTGAGCTCAAATGATCAGTAAGGGTATGCATGGATAAAATAAAACAAATCATATACATTTGAACTTCAAAACATGAACATAATATTTAAACATCAATATATTGAGCAGTGAAATAAAACACGACAATACGTAAGGCATAGTTCATAAAGAAACATTAATCATTATAAAATAGAATGGGAATAAAACATGTAATTGTGGAGACCATTAATCACATGTTATGATTTCCATAGTAGGAAAGGTATTGCTGCCAAGACCATCTTAGTGGACAAAGTCCCTTTCTGAATCGAGTTCACTCCTCATTCCAGTCCTATATTACTGAACAAGTTTAACTTTCCATTCTAGCCATGTCAATCTCATGAGATATAAATAATTACCCAATTCATTGGAGGGAGATATAGGTCTCACCCATCTCATAATGAAATCATTCATACTTGTTCCACAAAACAAACATAAATCATTCATCATAACCCAATAAAAAAATTGGGTTTCATAAACATCATTCCATCATAACATAATACATATCAAACAAATGGATGTCATTTCATCATAAGAAAAGTGAAATCATATAAATCATAAGGACATTATACTTGAAAAATACACATATGAAATAATGTCATCTTAGATGGAAAATAGTTTTGATAAAACACTTGAAATTAATTATTGAGGAAAATATCCTTTCTTCTTCAAAATTATTATATTTTCAGAAAAAGCCACAAAATTTTAAAAGGAAATGATTTTTTTGAAAATAGTCATGAAATATTGAATAGTAAGATTCATCAAAATACGGTTTTATAAAACCATATAAATCTGTTCATGCCGTATAAGTTAAAAAACATTCTTCTCGTACTTTTGTGGGAAAAGTCAAAAAGTTCCTCATTTGATAAAAAAAAGAAAGATTCCTTCCAAAACACAATGTAAAAGTCAAAGATGGGTAATAATGATATTAAAAATACATGTAAGAATATTAAAAACATTATGAAAAACATTTTATGGGCATGCATGAAAAATATAACCCCAGTAAATACTTACGTATAAGAAATCTCAGATAAAAATGAGACTTGCAAAATTATCCCTTACCTTAGGTCTGATATGCCTAGTACGTATCTGAACCTGCTTTATAATATTTTAAATAATGTCATTGAATTATTACAGAATCCTATTCATCATTATTATATCATATATGGTTCACTTAAGAATTTATATTACCCATTCTTTTGTAAATTCATGTTATAGGTGCGTTTTGGGTAAAATCGTATCATTTATCGTCTATGTTTGACATGTAATTATTAATATGATTACTTAGATCATGAATACATAATTCAAGAATATAAAACATTATTTATATATAATATATATTCATAATATACATATATATAATATATCAATAAATGAAAATAAATACACCGTTCATGGAGACGGTAGGCCTACGTACACAGGAACGCTGTTTTCATTTTCTTATTTAATTGAATGGAATTGTGTAGATGACATATATATATATATATACATAAATCCTGTAGCATTATTATTTCATATATTTCATGATTACTTATTATATATACTTTATAATCATTATTGAATTGTTAACATGGAAAATGAATCTCATTGCGTCGTGGAGACAGTAATCCGTTCGTATGCACGGGCGATGATATCGTTCAAATATTTATTGAATGGAATTGGAGGGAATGATATAATATCATAGAATCAGTATGATTTTATAATAATCATATGTATTTATTCCTTACACCATTATACCCATCCATGTATGTTGGTGGTGGAAAAACATATTACACCACAGCGTGGAGACAATAATCCGTATGTACGCATGCGCGGTGATTTCATTTTCCATAGGATGGATAGAAGGTGAAATAGGTTTGTTTATTATTTGTAATAACATATCATTATATGAAGGATACTTATGTTATTACTTCATAATGAAACCACTAAATAATAAGAAGTATAAGAAGAATGAAAATTGAATGAATCAGTAGAAGGTATTACCTCTTTCTTGAAGTGCCTCCTTAAAACTTCCTCCTAGGGCACTAAAGATGGTTTTTTGAGAATTCCAGTACCTCTATATGGTTTCTAGGGAAGTATGGAAGTTATATGGGCAGATTTTGGACGAGCATCAAGGCTCCAAATGGTGTGAGGAGGAGAGGGAGGAGGTGCCCTTTTATAAGGGTGGAGAGGGGATCCTTTGGAATTATAATAAATATTAATTTATAATAAATTCCATCCCCACTTAAAAACCGCCAAAAATGACTCAAATACGTATATTAGATGTGATAGGGTTGTAATATCATTAACCAATAAAATTTACACTAGTTGGGAATTTATTTTAAACATTATCAGTTTGATTTATCCTTATTTAATCTATTTAATTTTATTTGTGGTAATAAGATTCAAAATTTTAAATTATTATATTTTATAACATTTATGTGGTTAATTGTCCATAATTGTATAATGAATGACCTTTTATACAATATAAATTTCAATTTATAATTTTTAAATATTTTTGTGATTTTTAATCATTTTATAATATGATGTTTTTATAAAATAATAATAGTGTCATTCTTGACATTATTAATTTGTTTTAATTTAAATAAAATACAGACAGAATATATATTGTAAAAAAAATAATTAATAGATTTCTAACATGTCAAATATTTCTAGAAAATTCTTGGATCACATTAAATAGTACATATAATATTTATTTTATTATTTTTAAAACCATTTATTTGGTATATCACTAAATAAAATAATTAGTACATAATTTTTGTATAATTATTTAATATATTTATTTGTGGTATAGAAATTAAAAATTTAATCCTATGATGAATATAAATCTCATAGATTTCATAATAATACATTTACTCTAATTTATCATCTTAAAATAAAAACATGTAAATTGTTATATTTATTAAATTATGTAGGTGGCAACTTTGGAATCATTTATAATAAAATAATCTAATTGTCCTAATCTCCTTTAAAAGGATCCATATGGTCAGAAATTCGTCCATTGGATGATTAGGGTTCATATATACAATAGCAATATGTTTTGTTCTGATTTTTGGGCCTTTTGATATGAATTACTATTTCAATAAAAACTATATTATTGATTTTTTAGTAAATAAATAATTTTTGCATCATTATTGTATAAGATAATAAGGTAATTAAATAAAATGTAAAAATTACAAATAAATTACCATGATAAAGAAAAAAATTTATCTTTCAAATGAGTATTTATATCCTAATTTATATTCTGTAAAACCTTATATTAAAAATACATTAATTATTTTAGTTTGAGTGAGACATATTTCACTTTTCTTTTAAATAAAATAAACTAAAGGTCAGTATCAAATAAAGTTGGGTTCCATTAGATTCAATTTCGACCCAAGTATGATATAGGGAATAATATAATCATACATTTGTATTAAGACAAGTGTTAGGGAAATTTTATAATATTTTATTTATCCATAATTACCCAATTTACCTTTAACTATGGTAAATAAAATTTACCGTAGTTACTATTCATAATGCCATAAAATATAAAGTAGCTTATTAACATAATTTTAACCTACTGATCCCAAATATGGAATCCATTTTTCCAAATTCAAATCACAGAAGTTGCAAAAATTAATTTAAAATTAATCCCGATGTTAAGAAAACGAGTTTAAATAGTCAAAACATTGCCAAAGATTGAAATGATTTTACCTATGAATTGAATGTAAAATCGATTCTAATGACTTATAATATATTAAATTGCAAAAATATATTCTATATATAAATTAAAACCATTCAATATTATAATTTAACCATAAAAATTATTACGGTGAAAAAAGTTGTTTTTAATTAAAATATACCGGGTTCTTACTATTCATTAAAATATTAAAGTTATCATAATAATATGAAAAATTTATCCAAAGTAAATTTTTATATCATGATTTCAAATAAGAATTTTATTTTGTCAAATTTTAAATTATAAACATGTCAAAAACTAGATTTAATGTGGGTGCGCCATCAAAAGGCGGCAAAACTGCAAATTTTGAAAAATACTTATTTTAACCGAAAAAATTATTCTGTTCTTATACCATTTTTTAGAAAATGTGTAAGATGGATAAAAATGTTATAAAATTCAAAATTTATTTAATACTATTCATAACAGCTACTTCATAATAATATTATAATAATATATCGTTGTTTAGTGAATCCCGATATTGTGTACAACACACGCTATCCAGGAAGGTCGTGATTGCGTGTAATGAAAACCAAGTCAGGGATGAGTGTAGTGAAAGACTCGTTTGTTGTTGTGTATAACATAATACAAAAATATTTATTATATATATATATATAGACACAAACACACTCAATGTTGCGTAGAATAACAACTATCAAATGAACGTGAAATTGTGTGTAACACAATGCAAGAATAGTGTTGTGTATACTGCAAGATAATACAGTGTTGTGTATAGGGTAAGATAATCTTGGTGAAGATTACATTAGAAGATATGAAAGAAATTAAAAATAATATATCTCATAAAATCTCTGGGTGTTACATTCTACCCCCCTTAAAATGAATTTCTCCCTCCAAATTTTTCGGGGATATAAATGGTTTACTACTCGGAAGTTTCTTTAATGAAACCCACATAGTAAAAAGGAATAGAAAAACTTATCTTTAAAAACTAAAGTATTAAAGGTAATTGTTACCCAAATTAACTTATAAATTGGTTTCCACACAAGAGAACATTGGTGAGAATATGGATGTGGTAGAGAAATCTAACCATCATGTTCTGATGGAGAGTGGTAGAGATAATGGCTATGAAAAAGACAACAGTCACAAAGCCATAAATTTGTGACGATCTAAGGTACCATCTGATTCATCGGATATAAGGGCACTAGGACAACATTTTTTGTTTTCAAGATTATTTCCCTAAATTTAATGAATTTGAATTAGAAAAATACTTACTTTATTTTTGTGTAATCTCACCATTGATTGTGCCTTGAAAAATTTCCACATGATATCTTAATGAAATGAAGATGAATTTTCCATTCATGAAGAGTTAGCAGATCATGTGATATAATGATCGGTCATTCCAAACGTCTCAAACAAAATGTTAGCAAAAGTTATCAAATCCACATAACTCCATCTATGGTGAGGTTATTCAGATACGATGAAAAAAATGGATGTATACTTCGCATATCATAACAGATAATAAATTGAAACTAATTTATACTAACTAAGGACTTCCTGTAGGCCAGTGGTATGTGATAAAGGCATGTCACACGTCGATTGTGGGTTTTATTCCCACAACCTTGTCCGACATGACGAGTTGTCACCCGTCCTGCAGGTTGTCCTACATCTAAAAATACACTATTATAACATTACAAAAAATTATATCGAAAAAAATTTCTAGCCTTTAAAAATACTATATGATGTTTGACATAGTCCATTCTAATCTTTAGACTTATCCGAAATACATCTGTCCAATCTCATATTATAATGAAAACAATTACTGTAAATTTCATCTACTGAGCATGGGAATACCATCATTCATCCTACGATATATATTTTTGGTCACATTCCAAACATGTGAATAACTTAATCATGTATTCTCTTGAAAAATCAATACCCATTAAACCTTTCTGAAAACATGAATGCTGCTAAAAGTTAACTCTTTCCACATACCAAAATCCAAAAATTTCTATATACTCAAACCATGATATCACTTTGTCCATGTATCAGTCATGAGCTCATGAATGCTATCAAACATTTTATTTTCTCTTTATTTTGCATATCATCTGCATTCCAAAAATATTTCAATCACTTTTCATGGTTTCTAATGCCATATTCTTATGGAAAACCACAATGGACCAATACATAGATATTCCAATATCCCATAAAAGTAACTCAACAACATTATTATTTAATACCAATACAAAAACAGTTCAATCCAACCTCTTCAATGATTGTCATGGAATAAGTCCTTCCATGATTTAGATGTAGCCTCTTAGTTCTGGGCATTTAGTTGGGTAATTCCCATGTTCTCCAAAGATAAGACATTGAACTCCATTATAGTCTGTCACTCTATGACCCTTCCCTCCACACAGATAACATCTTCCCCTCCATTTGATGTATTCATCAAGGTTCGTCTTTCCTTCTTTAGAAATCTCAATCTTCCTTTCTCTATGATCCTCAACATGTGAACATGCATAAAAGTCCATCTTCCTCTTATTTGATGAATTCAAAATACGACTAATGTTCACCTTGTTAATCATATATCGCGATGAATGATTCCACAAAATCACAAAATCTTTATTTCTTGTATTTAAAAAATTTCATTGATCGTAGTCACCAATTTGTCCATTGGATTCAATGTTGACAAAATTCCTTCTAGTTCCCTCCATTGACTAAAACCAAATATCACGGTGTAAGAAACAATTAAAATAATGAGGAACCAAGAAATCGTAAAATGATACTTATGGGATGTATAACATATCACACATTCTTTAATCCATGACACCCTATGTTCAACCGTGGTTATTCATGATCTCCAAAATCATTCTAGGATTGTAACCTATAGTTATACTAATCCTTAAGGATATCTCTAGACATACCTTAGAAATATCTCTAGAGATCTGACTAATGTTCTCGCATCCTAGTTTCCAATGTTTCACTAAATCATTCCTCTGATACCAACTGTAGAGAGCCAAAGCTTGATTTACATGGACATTACATTAATTTATTCAAAATACATAACACATAAAAAGAAGACACACAAGGACTTGAATAGTTTAGTGTCTTTGGAAACTCGGAACCAAATCATCTAATAATGGTGAAAGATCTTCAACATCTCCCATAAAGAACTTCCCCTTTTGTTTTCTTAACTAAAACCTTTCTTTAAATCCTGGGGAAAAGAAAACATATAACGGGTGAGCTCAAATGATCAGTAAGGTTATAAAGGGATAAAATAAAACTAATCATATACATTTGAATTTCAAAACATTAACATAATATTTAAACATCGAAATCTTGAGAAATGACATAAAACATGGAAGTACGTAAGACATAGATCATAAAGAAACATTAATTATGATAAAATATCATGGGATAAAACATGTAATTGTGGAAACCATTAATCACATGTTATCATTTCCATAGTATCCATGACATTTCTTCCAAGACCATCTTAGTGGACAAATTCATTTTCTGAATCGAGTTCATTCCTCGTTCCCGTCCTGTATTACTGAACCAGTTTAACATGTCGTTCCAGCCATGTCTATCTCAGGAGATATACATCTTTACCCAATTAATTTGAGGAAGATATATGACCCACCCATATCTTAATAAAACCATTCTTACTTGTGCCACAAAACAATCATAAATCATTCATCATAACCCAAAGAATAAACTGGGTTTCATAATCATCATTCCATCATAACATAATTAATATAAAACAAATGGATGTCATTTCATCTTAAGAAAGGTGAAACCATTTAAATCATAGAGACATTATACTTTAAACATACTCATTTGAAATAATTTCAACTTATAAGGAAAATAGTTTTGATAAAACACATGAAATGAATTCTTGAAGAAAATATCCGTTCTTTTTCAAGATCATATTATTTTCACAAAATGCCATGGAATTTTAAAAGAAAAGGATTTTTTTGAAAATATTAATGAAATATTTTAGAATAAGATTCATGAAAATAAGGTGTTATAAAACCATAAAAATTTGTTCATGCCGTATAATTTAAAAAAACATTCTCCTCACACTTTTGTGGGAAATGTCAAAACGATCCGAATTTGGTAAACAAAAGAATGATTCCTTCCATAACACAATGTAAAAGTCAAAGAGGGGTAAACATGACATTTTAAATACATGGAATAATATTAAATACTTTATTAAAAACATTTTATGGGCATGGATGAAAAATATAACCCCAGTAAATACTTACGTATAACCAATCTCGGATAAAAATGAGATTTGCAAAATTATCCCCTACCTTACGTTCGATATGCTTCGTACGTATCTGAACCTGCTATATAATTATTTAAATAATGTCATTGAATTATTATAAAATCATATTCATTGTTATGATATCATATATGGTTCACTTATGACTTTATATTACCCATTCTTTTGTAAATTCATTTTAAAGTAGTGTTTTGGGTAAAATCGTTTCATTTATCGTCTCTGTTTTGACTTGTAATTATTAATCTGATTACTTAGATCATGATTACTTAATTCGAGAATATAAAACATTATTTATATATAATATATATTTCGAATATACATATATATAATATATCAATAAATGGAAATAAATACACCATTCATGGAGACAGTATGCCGTACGTACGCATGAACGATGTTTTCGTTTCCTTATTGAATTTAATGGAATTAAGTAGATGACATACATATATATATATATACATAAATCCAGTAGCATTATTATGTAATATATTTCATGATTAATTTTTATATATTCATTATAATCACTCTTTAATTTTTATCATGGAAAATGAATCTCATCGCGTCGTGGAGACGGTAATCCGCACGTATGCACGAGCGATGATTTCATTCCCAAATTTATTGAATAGAATTTGAGTGAATGATATAATATCATTGAATTATTATGATGTTATAATAATCATTTTTGGTTATTCTTTACACCATTATACCCATCCAAGTAAGGTGGTGGTGGAAAAACAGATTACACCACGACGTGGAGACGATATTTCGTACGTAGGCACGCGCAGTGATTTCGCTTTCCTTAGGATGGATAGAAGGTGAAATAGGGTTGTTTCATATTTATAATAACATATCATTATATTATGGATAATTATGTTTTTACTTCATAATGAAACCACTAAATAAGAGGATGTATAAGTAGAAAGAAACATTAATGAATCGGTAGAAGGTATTACCACTTTCTCAAAGTGCCTTCTTCGAACTTCCTCTTAGGGCACTAATGTTGGTATTTTGAGAAGACCAGTACCTCTATAAGGATTCGAGGGAAGTGGGGAAGTGAAATAGGGAGAGGTTGGCCAAGCATCAAGGATCAAAATGGTGTGAGGAGGCGATGGATGAGGTTCCCTTTTATAAGGGAGGAGAGGGGCACCTTTGGATTTATAAGGAATATTAATTTATAATAAACATTATCAGCCGGATTTATCCTTATTTAATCTATTTAATTTTATTTGTGGTAATAAGATTCAAATTTGTAAATTATTATAAATAATTACTTATAAGTGGTAAATTTTCCATAATTGGATAATGTATAACCATGTCTACCATATAAATTTAAATTTATAATTTTTATATATTTTTGTTATTTTAAATCAGTTTTATAATACGTTATTTTTATAAAATAACAATAGTGTCAATTTTGACATTATTAATAAATATTAATTTAAATAAAATCCACACAGATGATATATTCTAAAAAATATATTTAATAGATTCCTAACATGTCAAATGTGTCTAGAAAACTCTTGGAGCACATTAAATAGTTCATATAATATTAATTTTAATATTATTAAAACCATTTATTTAGTATATCTATTAAAAAAATAATTTTTACATCATTTTTGTATAATTATTTAATATACATATTTCTGGCATAAAAATTAAAAATAAAATCCTATGATGAAAATAAATCTCATAGCTTTAATAACAATACTTTTACTCGAACTTATCATCTTAAAATCACAACATGTAAATTTTTATATTTATTAAATTAAGAAGGTGACAACTTTGGAATCATTTATAATAAAATAATATTAGTGTCCTAATCACCTTTATAAGGATCCAAATGGTCAAAAATTCTGCCAGTGGATGACTAGGAATTATATATACAATACCAATAAGTTTTGTTTAGATTTTTGGATCTTCTATATGCATTACTATTTCAATAAAAACTATATTATTAATTTTTCAC
Organism: Viscum album; assembly: GCA_963277665.1. Lineage (NCBI taxonomy): Eukaryota > Viridiplantae > Streptophyta > Magnoliopsida > Santalales > Viscaceae > Viscum > Viscum album. The sequence goes on along the minus strand of OY728151.1, from coordinate 1,583,231,403 downwards.
TAAATAAATAATTTCTACATAATTAATGTATAAGATAATAAGGTAATTGAATAACACTAAAAAATTACAAATAAATTACCATGATAAAGAAAAAAAATTTTAATTTAAAATGAGTTTTTATATCTGATTTTATATTATGTATAACCTTATATTAAAAATAATTTAATTATTATAGTTTGCGTGAGACATATTTCACTTTCCTTTAACTAAAATAAACTCAAGGTCATAATAAAAAACAAGTGGGTTCCATTAGAATCAATTTAGACCCATAAGTGGGATTTATAAAGGATGGAGTAAATGGTATTATACATTATATTGTACATGATTTATATTATACCTTTATATAATTATAACTTCATTCCATTAAATACGAAATAGAAATGAAATTAGTGTTCATGCGTATGTACGGCTTACCGTCTCCATGAACGACGCATTTCATTTCTTACCTCTAAATGTTATGTAATATTATAAATGAATGTATATACTGGATATATATGATGTATATGATATCTACATAATGAATATAATTATGTATATAATGTATATTTTACCACATGAACAACTTGTAATTTTAAGAAGTTTATTTTTGACTCAAGTACCAAAGATCGACAAAATGTCCGTTGTTAAAATAAATAATTACATAATGGTCATAACATGGTAATAACTGATATAAAAGGAATAATAAACTTGAATAGGGTTCTTAAGAAACTATAAATTATCTCTAGTATATTATTCAGGACCTTAAAGAATGGTCGAGTCATGTCGGACAGAAGGTAAGGGAACTTCTTAACCCAATTTCCATTCTATGGGTTAATCTCCTACTTTCAAATTATGTGATGATATTATTTTGTCCTATCTTTTATTTGTAACTTTTTTATGTTTACTTATAGTCAATACACATAATAGATATATTTTATTTTAAAAATTATCTTTGTAAAGGACTTCGTCTCAATGTCCATTCATTGAGGCATATTTTGTTTTATACACCCATTTCTTTTATACATTTTATAAAATCCTTTGAATTTTACATTTATTCAAAAGGGATATTTTTATACGAAGCTTTTTACTAAACGACAAAATGGGAATGTATTTCATGTCGTACGTATGCGGCAACAATGACTTCTCCACCGCAGTGACAATTATTTGAGTTTTAGTTTCCTCTACAAGCCCTAACTTTTTTAAAATGAAAAGTAAATACAAAGATTTAATTTTATTTCATTTTGTTATTGAAACTTGTTTTGAAAGTGTTTTTATTATATCAATGTGTTGTATTGATATCTTATGATTGAAATCTGGAAATTTTATGTTTCCTTTATGCATGTTTTATTTGATATTATTATGTTATGGTTCATGATATGTTTAAAACTATTCATATGGGGAATTAATTGGAATTAATAAGTGATGGGTGGAGCCCGCTATAGCACCTTGATGCATCGGCATGTCTCATGAGACAAACTAGTGTCTTGGCACGAGGGCTTGACCAAATCATATTTGTTGTCTTGGCACGAGGCCTTCGCTACGTGGTTATGATAGTATGGAATTATGCATTCCATCATTATGAAAGTGGTTATTGATATTGCATGTGATTATTCGACTAGTAGAATATCCATGTGAGTAAGTAAATGGCATTATTTAATTTTATTTTTACCATATTATGCTGGAGTTCATGTTTAAAAAGGCTTTTGTTTTAGTTATACATTGCCTTAAATTTTAATGTTTATTTATGAATGCTTCTGCAATATTGTTATCCTTACTTAGCATCTGAGCTCACCCCTTTCAGTGTTTTAATATTTTCCAGGATGTGAAGAAATATTTTATGAATGACCTGTAGGGATAGTCATAAGAGGATATGAGTGTGGACTATGGAGACTTTGTTATTGTATATTTTCACTTTATGATGTAATGTAACATTTATGAATGTACCTAGTGTCTCCAAGACTACTAATCTAATCGGTCTTTCGAGACTTGATCTTTTCTGATCTTGCCAACGTTATGCGATAATGCACCGACTCCGGGTAACTGGGGTCGTGGCGTTACATAATCCACCACCATATTTGCCTCCGTCCATGTATGAAGGATATTAACTTCGACAGTAACCAGAGATCTGAGCTTTCTCGTAACATAAGAAACTGAAAGTGGAGTATTTCATATGCCAAGCATGGAATCATGGATGATGATAGAATCCATTTCCACCGTAACCAATCTGGTATACCTCTTCCTCAAAACATGAAGGTGAATCAATAAATCCATAGCCTCAACCATAAGCGAATTCCCTCTTCCAAATAGGGAATTTAAGGCAAGGACAACGCTTCTCCCTGAGTCTCGTACCACACTGCCACATTTCATGACATCCGATCAGCAGGAACCATTAATATTATGCTTTAGGCCCCAATGGTGCGGGAACCATTTGACCCAATTACCATTATTCCATGGAAATCCGTCAACAACTCCCACATAAAAATACCTACGAGTTGGAGCTTTAAGTCAATAATTACATGATCATTCCATATCAATAAGAAGGAACATAGTTCGTGCCACCACCGCCTAACCCGAGGACTGAATTCCATCATGCTTTGCCTTGTTCCTTTCCAGCTAAATACACCAACAACCAGCCACTAGTATGACTGAACGAGCTTTCCTTTAAGGCCAATGTCTCCTACCCCATGAATCCATAGATCCTAGAAAGGAGAGTCACACGAATTTGGAACATGGATCCTCGTGAAATCCCCAAATGTTTGCCACACCTACTGAGCCCAATAGCTGTTGATGAACAGATGCTCCGAACTCTAGTGCATATAATCCATGTAGCACATTCATCTCAAAACCAAGGAAACACCAGACTTCTTTACAATCTCGTCCATGGGGATGGACTCATTATTGAGATTCCACACCAGAAAATTGAGATTAATCAGGATTCTCATGATCCACAGGATCGAGTCCTAGGTACCCTATTGAGTCGTTGTAATTATCACGCTATGGTAGTCCCTTGCTGAGAAGGTATGTATAGAAGAAGCATTGAAAGAACATGTATGTGGTTCATCTATGAGAACAATGGAATCAATGACCATTTGTTGGTCCCTATCTAGCACCGTGTTGATAAAACCCTGGAACCTGCTAGCCTGCTTGAATGTGATGCCGTTAAACGGGAATCTAGGAAACTCCAAAGGCACTCCAGCCCAGTTTTGATGTCAAATGGAAATCTCCCCATTCCCCAAAATCCATCTAGTGTGGGAAGAAGGGATTGGATATGGGAATAAATCTTAGTACGCAATGTGTCCTGACCCCAGTTAGCTCTACATATACATTTGCTAAATTTCATGGCCATGAAACTGCCCCAACAAGATTGAGCCTTAATAACCTCTCATTACAGCTTCTTTCTATAACCATGTAGTGTACCAGAGATGATCTTCTCACTGATTCCACATCCTGGAGAGGTCTTCCATGTCTACTCCATGATTCCCAATGTCTCCTACCCTCCTCATGATCATCCCAGATAAAGGAGGGGATAGAATCAAAATTTGTGGTCACCACCGTTGGGAAATTGGTGGTCGAAAGAGAATGACATGGAATTTAAGTCAAGACACTCTTAGCCAATGTGATCCTACCAACAAAAGATAAAAAATTATTCTTCCATTTGTGAACACGGATCATTAATTTCCCAAAAATAATATCAAAATACTAAATTAGAATCTTACCAGGCGATATAGGAGCACCAAGATTCTCCATTGGAAAAATTCCATGCTGCATATCCAACATACTTGCAAGGGATTCAATCCTTCTATCCATGCAATGGTTCAGGATATAGAATTGGATCTTACTAATGTTAATCTCCTCACCACTCCAACGGAAGTAAGAAACTAGGATCTTATTGATCCCATGGATAGACCTCAAGACAGAATTCATTAAAATTACCATATCATCAGCAAACATGAGATGGGAGATACCACAAGGGCTGTATTTACAACGGTAAGGCAGGATAGAGCCCTGCATGATGACCCTATTGATAAGGAAGATGAGAAAATCGTGAACCATAATAAAAATGTTCGGGGATAAGGGATCCCCTTGCCTCAACCCACATACCGCTTTGAAGAAGTAAAAATTCCATCCCATGAACAAGACTTCCAACAACAAGGAGCTGAAACACCTAAAAAATAAGTCAACAACCCATGGAGAAAGGCCCATACCTGTCAAGACAATGATTATGAAGGACCAATCCAACCATTCATAAGCCTTATCCATATCCCGCTTGATCACTATATTGGAACCATGATCTTAATTGATAATGTCGTCTGTGACCTCTTCGCATGCTCCAATAGCCCCTTGAATTGATCTTTGTTTGAAAAAAGAATGCTGCTCCGGAGAGATCCAGTGGGAAATATGATTACAAATTCTGTTGTTGAGAATGGAGGCCAGAAACTTATAAAAAATGTTGCACAATATCATTTGGAGATAGTGATGAAGAAATGATGTATTTTTAAGAATTTAGATGAGGAACATGGTAGTAGCACTAGTAGCATGAGGTAGTAAATCTCCATGGAAGAAATCATGGATAGCTGCCTCCATGACAGCATTAACAATACTCCAAGAGGCTCCGAAAAATGATCCAAGGAACCTATCTGGGCCTGGATCACTCTCTATGTTAAGGTTCCTCATACCCCATAGGATTTCATCCTTCTGTGGAAAGGCTTCAATTAGGTCATTATCTAACTGAGAACCCATAGTAGAAATAACACCCACTTCCTCACCCTCACCCCTTGGATACCCATCCACAAAGTTAGGGTTGGGGCCATCAAGAATCTCATTGAAATAAGACTCATCCTTGCTACCCACCACATTGATGTCATCAGAATATTAACCATCCTCCATCCAGATATTAGGCGAAAGTGACCATAGACATTCCATGATGCAGACATGGAAATAAGCTATGTTATAGTCCCCTTCCCTAAGCCATCTGACTATAGACTGATCGCGAGCTATATGTTCCTGTATTAACATCAGATCTTCCAACATGTTCTTCTTCGCAATAAGCTCCCCAAAGATGGTCTCGTTCCAGTCTTCATCCAACATAGATTCAAGGAGATCAATTTCTAGCTGGGCCTCATTCAGATCACATGTAGGAGGATCTTGGATACTGATCCATTCCTCGAGGTCAAACATGAGACAATGATGTTTATTGTGCAATCTGTCCCATGAAATCCCATGCACTGGTTTACACCATGATTTTTCCAATGTACATAGAAAATATGGACACAAAGACCACAACTAGGCGAAAAAAATAAGCTCTATTGACTTGGCTGGGAAAATTTTCAAAGAGGAGGGGGGTGTGATCTTACACTCTATGAGCCCAATGGGTGACATTGGAATTCTAATAAGCTGACACAACATGGTAATTTGTAAGACATCTATTTAAATGACTCCAGGACTGGTGCACACCTCTCCGATTGTTACACCATATAAAACGCCTTCCAGAAAAACCCAAGTATAAAAGCCCTGCACAAGACATGAACTGTGAAAATTCAAAACTAGCTCTACAAGAGAAGGAGCCCCTACCCTTCCTCTCACTGGGTTCAGCCATTGAAATCGCTCAACACAAAACAAGGGGAGTCCTTGGGATAAAATTCTTCGAGGTCTTTTCAAATAATTCTCTATTACATAACATTACAACTTCCAAAAACGAATTAGAAGAAGAAAACTCGAGAACGATTCCTGATTTCAGTATTGATACATTGATCTGAGGCCAGAACTAGATTGACACTAAAGATCGATTTCTAGAAGATCCATGATGGGGGGAATTGAGACTCGGTTTGAATGAAGCCAGTCATACTAATTATATGAGAAAAATCATAAATCTTGTCACTTATTTGTTTTGGATCCATTACTGCAATAAGAGACATATATTTGGACCAAACCCTATTTACTATTTAGTTAGTTTTAACACGGGCCCCTAGGGCACAAGCATTCCAAAATAAGAAATGTAACATTAAAAAAGGTTATGCCAGGCTTTGGACCCAGGATGTTTGGATTCATTACTATGATGAGAAGGGATTCTTTGATGTTTTTATGAGATCTAATCCACTCACCACTGCGATTCTAAGGAGTGGTCCAGAAGGAGGGGGGGACAGGTCCCTAGTGCTGGGTTTCCGACCAAATGAAGAGGCTGCATCCTCCTAACTGCAACCATAAGGGAGGATAGGTGAACCATCAGATGAGACCAAAACATGAGTAGGTAAGAGGGGTGAGGGAAAGATGTCTGGCTAGGGGCCCTAGACAGTAGGGGTATTCGAGAGAGGAGTTCAAAAAAGGAGCATGAAGAGGGAGAGGAGGGTCCTGGATAAAGGCCGTATGCCCCGAGGGAAAACCAGAAGTGGGGTGATGAATAGGGAGGACCTCATAATCAGGGATCACCCAAGTATGCACACCCACAGATGTGGAGGGTGTGAGAGGGACTAAAGAGGTACAAAAAATTGACATACCTTACGATAACTGTCAGACCGGGGACCAAAGGGGATCAGTAGGAGCAGGAGGACATAGGCCCACTTTGGCATAAGGGCCTAGCAGGACAACATACTAGCCACCTGAGAGGGGGAAGGGATCAAATCCAAAGGCCCACATTCCCCATTCACAATATATGGATTCAAAGTACTAGAAAAGGGGACACTTGGAGAGGCCAGAGGTGGAAAATTAGTCAGGCGGCTTGGCGAAGGGTCATTAGGACCAGGGCCAAGGATTGTGCATGAAGTGATTCCCTTCCCCATATCCACACGATGCTCCCTCCTGCAATCAGGGAGATAATTTCCATGGAGGCGACATAATGAGAAGAACCTAGGTAGGGAATGGTAGACCATGCCTTGGGACAAGAAAAAGAAATCTTGGACACATAGGGATATCTTCTCCTAGAGAGGGAAGGATAGATCCATGACAACACATATGCGAGCAATCGAGGCCTCATCGAAGAACATGTTTTGGTCATCCATGCCCACGAAATGCCTGAGAGAGTTCCAAATTATAAGAAGAAAGGTACTGTTATGGAAGGGAATTTGGAGCCCAAGGAGCGACACCCACACGGGCACACGCGGAGATTATCTTCCTTGGTGGACCTCTTTGTCCCACCACAATAGTTTGAAACACCACTTCCAAATAAACCTGGGAGCCTTACACTAATAAGTAATGAAATCCATCTCCAAACTCAGAATGAAGAAGAAGGAATTATAGTTCATAGAGGACATTGTTACCAAAGCATCCAGATTCCACGAACGAAAAAAATTATAAAAGGAAGAGCGCGACGGACGACCAACTTCAAATTTCATAACCACCATCCAATGTAGACACTCCGAGGAAGCACTAAATGCATATGGTGGAATAGGAAATGACATAACAAAACAATAAATCGATACCACCAGAGCACCGAACGATTCATTTGGGAAGTGATCCTGGCGATGCTCCTAGGGCCTCCCACAAAGAACATCACTGAAGGAAAACCCTTTCATGGATGGAAATGAGGCCGAAACCAGCGGTAGTAAGGGAGGTATATCCAAAGAAAACAATTAATAACCCTGGTAAAAGGTACCCAGAGGAGGTTTCTCTACCTTCAGAGATTCCTATGAAGAGGAACTAGCAGGCATGGAATTCAAAACTCTAGGAGGCACGTGCATCACATTTGACCAAGCAACGAAAGCCATACCGATTTCATATTCAAATTATTTAAACTGATGAACAGTGTGAATAGAAAACCTATCCCATTTAGAATTATCTCCCAGTTTCTCCATGCTATATAAATTAGGAGATGTAGGCTGAGGATCAGAATTATCCTATCCTACCATGGTACCGCCACATACTGCTTCTGTGGGTGTGCTCTTCCCCCACTTCTTTTAGAGTTATTGGCCCCCAACATGAATGCCTCTAGGCATTCCCATGGCATACACATGGAACTCCATTCTACCTGTGAGCTTCCTTGGGTATCCTCCTTCTGGATCAGTCGACCTAGTGTTCCACATAAGTTCTTAGTTGAGTCTGGATGGAAAACATACTAGGTTTTCCATACATTTTAAATAAACCCCCAAAAAATACATTGTTAAAAAACATTTTATATATTATAATAAATTATGAAATGCATGGAAACAACCACAATTAGAACAGTAGTATAAATCTTTTCAATCCCTTCAAAATTTCTCTACAAATATAAATCTATCTTATTATTTCATCATCGTTAAGACTTCATACACTAATTATATGGCATGGATCTCCATCATGAAAACTACAATCTCAATGTTACTCATGATAACACATTCATGATTATCATTCAACATTATAATATTTCGTTTTCATCAATGCATATTCTTCAATATGTTTTGAAAAAATATTCAATGAACACCACATCATCCTTATTCTTTATTGTAAACAATGTGTCACTTCTAAAATGTGTATTTTGAACATAGGATAAATTCATAAATCTTCATAGTTAAAAAAATGAAGAATTTCTCGAGCATGAAATACAATTCTATTAAGACATAACAATTCTATTGGAATCACCATGAAGGATTGCATAACAATAATACAAGAATAATCATGATGGAATCCATAACAATTCAGTAGATAACACCATGATACTCAAAGTCTTCAAACCATTCACATGATTCATCAAATTTCAAGACATGTGTATTTCATCCAAGCTCCATTAACGTTGGAACTTCGTTATCTTATTTACATCAATGTACTCATTCAATTTTATTGATCATAATTTTCCACCAATGAAAATAACTGACAATAAAAACATTCCATACACAAAGTGGACTCTTCAGTCTCCCCCTTTGTATTTGTTGGAAATTCTTTGAATGTTATTTTCAAATGAATGTTAATATGTGTAACTATTATAATATGTCTTCCATTTTCCTATCAGACATTCGTTTCATATTCTATCACCATTATTGGAAATAAATAAAAATTTCATAGGAAAATGGTATCATTCCATACTTAAACAATGATCCATCCATCATGTCACATTACATCTACTTAAATTGTTCTTAGTGAAGAAAACAAGAGGATTTGATTTAGTAACAAAAGTTTCCCATTACCAGCCGATCATAATACCTTAAGAAAAAAGAACTCATATAATTTTATATAAGGATTATTCACTTTCATTCTTGGATGTAATAAATAAATTTGAGAAAAATAATTTTAAGAACTTTAAACCTCAAACTCCTTCACTCACATCAATAAATAAAACCAAAATAGTCAAGGGAAATAGGTAGGATAAGTGAACTTCGGGAACATACACATTTCTTACACCATTTATTAATTTAATCCCCCCACCATTGTAATAAGTTTGTAATTTTTGACAACCAATAATGGGATATTAATAGAGTCATACCTTACCCAATGACATGATCTTCAGACAATTTCCAATATAATCAGATTTCATATTAACGGAAAAAATAATTATGGAAACTTTTTTGTTTGTGTCCCCCTAAAAAACATTTCTATTTATCCTCATAATGGTTAATTTCATTACGATTGGATTTGATGTCATTACTTAATGGTAATACCCTTGAATGGGTCTACGACATCCGATAGTCCTTATCGGACAACAAGCCCAACTTCACCAAATATGATATTCTATAACATTTTTTCATAAGAATACCAGGAAATAATATCAAACCATTATCTAATTTGCATTAACCTAACTATCCAGAATAGGACATCACAATCCTTAAATTCATCAAGGTTGATCCTCTATCATATTTGTATTTAATATTAATTGATAGACCATCAAAGTATGGTATCTTCTTCATCTTAGAAATCAAGATATGACAACACATACTACTTATCAAATTATCCACCCTAAAAATATTATTCACCTTCAATTCAATAAATTATAAGAGAAAATACAATAGTCAATAATTTAGGGAATAAGACAGATCCTAATTTTTTCATTATTATGAATATAATGGTTTAGATTATCTTCTCAAACAATTTCCTATGTTTTCTCCAGTATTCGTGCTTGCACATCTAAACATCTTTTTGGATTTATTTTGCAGAAACATGGATCTCCTCACATTCAATTATAGGTTGTGTGGATAATTTTTCTTCTTGAAAAAATTCATGAATGATACATTATTTAACTTTTTGTGGATGGTTTATTGTTCTGGTAGTAAGGTGAAACAAACTTTTGTAATATCGCCAGATTTATTGAATCTCTAATATATAACTTCTTTATTAATGGAGTTTCATTTTCTTGAATAACCCTCATGAAATTTTTATTCCTCAAATGGAATATTTTAGTTCTCTTTTTCACTATCTTCAGCTTCTGTATCTTCATTTTTTATCATTCTTTCTAAATCATTAGGCCAGATAACTAACATGTCATTAGGAATTTTGGGTGCATGTTTGGATCATCCATATTGGTTCTTATGAGTGTCATCCCTCCTAGTAGTTCTTTTGGATGCACTAGCCTTCAACTTCATGGATATATAATCCATAGTTTTCTCACCAGTATACATTTGATCCTTCCTAGGAGGATTCATATTCACAATATTATTTTGATATCTTCCCAAGGTTTCTTATTCATTCCATGTCAAATTTTGTGATCTTATTTTCATATCATATTTGGATACATGTTGAGATGATCATGTACCAACCTTGTGACCACTATCATTGCATGCATCACTAATGTTATCAATAATTCTAAATTTTTTTACAGTATAGAGACTCTTCTGGACTTGTGAATGTTTCTTCTTATTCAATGGATTCACGCCCTTTCAGATAGGCTTCCTTTGTGCTTTTACATATTTATGATTGTACCAAACATTTAATGCACAATGCGAAAATCTTTTGAAGAACCTACATAGACACAAATATACTGATTTCTTGATATATTTTATATCAAACTATTGGGTATTATTTATGATTTTTTTCTCTATGTGTGGAAAAAAATTACACACCTTCAATAATAACCACCTTTTTCATGCTGGTAGGTTTATTATCATATTTATTCAACATAAATTGTACAATTATTTTACAAAAAACTACATTTCTCATGATAATAAATTTAGTAACATTAAGAAAAGATGGTATAAATGGTACCTGATTCTTCTCAGTTTCTTTTGATAGATCAATGATGGAAGTCATGATATTATTACCACATATTTTAGGTATTTTATCCTTATAATCCTCCAATGAACATTGAGTACATGTAGACTATATATAATTTTATGAAGTTTCAATATGAGTCTTCTCAATACTGGACAAATGAGCTACCAATTCTAGAATTTAAATATTGTGAATGATTTTCATTTATTCAATTGTAATAATCTTCTCATTACAAGCCTTTTGTGTTCATTTGACTTTATCTTTAGGTAGCATAACTTTTTCCTGAATCATAGAGTCATGTTCCTTGATCTTCTTAGATATTTCTTCCAATTATAAACCCTTGACATCAATTATATAATTCATTTAATATTCAAGTGAATTGGTATTTTCTTATAGATACTTTTTAACTCCCTCTTTCTCTTCAACTTCATCAATCCAATTCGAGGTAATTATTTCAAGTTCCCTCTTTTTTTCATCAGTGGTTTCAACCTCTCTGGTGAGTTTTAGACAGTCAACATTTTTTCCCAGATATTATCTAAAACAATGGCTTCTTCTTACAAGTGGGTGATCTCTTACTTTAGTGTTGGATACGTTTAAATCAAATTCCACATTTTATCCCTTTATCTGTTTGAACTGTTATTACATCGATTCTATTATTCACTATTACATATCAAATGAAAGAATATTAATGATATATAGAGAACCACATAACATTTTTACAAGGTCTCACCACTCCCTAAGTGTATCTAGTCCATGGCGTGGTCTAGAAAATAATCATTACCACACAGTCACAAGAATGTAATAATTTAAATACAGTTATAACATGTGTGAAATACACTTTCATTTTCAATTCACTGTATTAAAATCACTGGGAATGTTTTACAACACATAGATGGGTATGTATACTACCTTTTAAGACAATATCCTTTTTGTTGATAAAGTTTTTTAACACCAAGATATTCTTCCACTTGTTGACACAAATTGAATGTCACAGTTCTTCATTGTTCTTCCCCAAACTTCTTCACTTTGTTACATTCTTAGAAGCATGAACATATCTCTACTTACCTCTTACCAAAAAAAAACTAAATTATTCACACTCTTATTCTTCTACCAACCATTATAATATAAATGTGTTCTGAACAGATGAATAAAAATTTCATCTTACCCAAATTATAATAAGATGAAATGTGGTAAACTGGGATTATGTGAGGGGAGCTAGCATTAAATCCCATACATAGAAGAATTTGTGATGCCTTCCAATTCCATTATCTATTTTGAATTATTTTAAATGTATTTTTAATGAATATGAAAATGAGATTATTTTTTATCAAATTATGTGAATTTGAAATTGAAACATTAATGTTAATTTAAATTGATAAAAATAATTTATTTGTATTAGGATTTTTTCTTCAGACATTATGATTATTTTTATAATTAGCCAGTCCCACATGAGGTGAAATGAGCCCAAATTGAGAGATCCATCATTAAATACCATGCATCAAGGAATTTGGGATTTCCTTATAATGGCTTTAGAAATTTTCAAGTATTATAAATGAATTTTTAAAGAATATGAACATGAAATTATTTGTTTTATCAAAATATGGGGAAAATTTGAATCATTGAAGTTTATTTTTAATGATAAAAAATGATGTATTATTTTTAGAATTTTATTTAGAATACATGATTATTATTTTAAACATCCAAACCAAAATGATGTGAACAGATCTCGATCTGGGAGATCCAGCATTAAATCCCATGTGTGGAGGCATTTGGGGCGGCCCTCCCATGTATTTGGAAATTTTCATTGATTTTAAATGGATTTTTAGTGAATATTAACCTGAAATTATTTATTTTATAAAATTATGTATAATTAAAAATTAAAAATTTATTTTGATTTAAATTTATAAAAAAAAATTACTTTTATTTAGAAATTTATTTAGAATTAATGATTATTATTTGAATCTAGGAAGAAAAATAAGGATAAATGAGCTTCATTGAGGTGAGGCAACATTGAATCTCTTGCATGAAGGCATTCGGGAAGCCTATCCAATGAATTTAGAAAATTTAATGATTTAAAATTTATTTTAAATGAATATGAATAGAAATTTTTTTATTTTACTCAATTATGGGAAATATCAACTGATTTGTTGAAGTTAATTTAAATTGTAAAAAAAATGTATTTTCTTTTTGGAATTTTACTTAGACATCATGATTATTATTTGAATTGGGCCAGCCACCATGAGGTTAACCGAGCTCGACCTGGGAGAGACAATATTAAATCCCATCCATTGAGGAATTTGGGACACCCTCCCAAGCTTTTACCAAATTTTCAATTATTTTAAATGTATTTTTAATGAATATGAACAAGAATTTAATGGTTTCATAAAATTATATGAAATTGGAACTGAAACATTGAATATTATTTAAATTAATATGAAAATGATTTATTTGTATTTGGAAATCTATTTAAAATTTGTGATTATTATTTCAACCAGCCAAGCCATCATGAGGTGAACCAAGCTTGAGCCGGTGGATAAAACATTAAACCACGTGTATAAAGATGTTTGGGATGGACCTCCCATGAAATTATCAATTTTCAATTATTTTTAATTGATTTTTAATTAATATGAACATGATTTTTTTTAAAAAAATTTTGGCAATTAAAACTAAAACATTGAAATTAATTTAAATTGATAAAAATGATGTCTTTTTATTTGAAATTTTATTTAAACTTCATGAATATTTTTTTAAAAGGCCAAAGGCAACATGAGGTGAACCGATATCATGTTGGGATAGTCCCCATTAAATCTGATGCATCGAGGGGTTTGAGATTCTTCTCCAATGACATTATCACATTTAAAGGTTTTAAATGTATTTTTAATTAATTTGTACATGAAATTAATTACTTTATAAAATTATGGGAAATTGAAACTGAAAATTTTAAGTGGATTTAAACTGATAAAAAACAATGTATTTGTATTTAGAGATTTAATAGACTTCATGGTTATTATTTGATCCATCCAAACCAACATGATAAGACTGGATCTCGAGTAGGGAGAGTCATCATTAAATCCTATGCATGGTGGTGTTAGGGAAATTCATCATTTTATAAAATTATCATAAATTAAACATTGATGTTGATTAATATAAATATATATAAGCATATATAAATAATAGGAATCGGTATTTGATATTTTATTTAAAATGAATATTTATTATTTTAAATTTTCCAGAACACGAGAGGTGAAATGAGTTATATATAGGAGAGACAAGTATCCCTAGGGAAAGGAAGCTAAATGAGAGGTCGTGCGAGAAGTATTTGTTCATTAATGATGATGTTATAGGTCATTACAGATGGAATTACTGGTAAGGCCCTTCCCATTCCATGAATAATATATCTTCATGTCCCCATTTTCCATTTTGATTTGGGAAAAAATAATGGGACTGATGTTCATTTTTAAATTAGATGACATCGTCTCTCTTGAATCCTATCCCCCGCACCTTTGACACAAATTTTTGTCGTCCTCCTCCACTCACAGTCACCCCTCAACGACTCTAAAAATGTTCCAGCACCATATATCACCATATTTTCCTCCCTGGATGCTCGACAACAAGTCAGTGTCCACTATTAAAGGACACATACTCCATTGACCATCTCGAGAAGTTGAATTTTCCCCCAAAAATTAATTTCGAGGTTAATCTGGAAAATTATAAGACCGAATGAAGGAGCATGGTGAAGTCTGATGTGTAACCACTTCACCACTTCCATTCCATCGAAGCAATGCCATGAGTTATGTGGATCCACCACCATCCCATGCAAGTGGAGGGTGCACCCAAAAAAACTTCGGTCAAGAAAAAAATAGCCATAAGACAAATAAAAGATTGTGGAGGTTTATATGGAGATATAATATAATAACTAGTTCATTTTTAAAATATTTAATCTATATTAATAAATATTACAATATTGGGTAGGATAAAAAATGATACCATGATATAATATATTAATTAAATACTTAAAAGGAATATCCACCAACATGACCTAACTCGACATTTACCTCATCCCACACCTATTGTCCAATACATGGTAAGAACTAGTGAATACAAACTATTACGACCACAGATACTCAAATAATCACTAGAAAAATACCTGCAGATTTTTAAAACAGATTGGATAAAAAATTAAAATAAACACATATTTAGATTTCACTAACCCCCAATATCTGGAAGGGTATAATGCTCTTTCATTACAATAACATATACCCCAACATCATTCCTATCATCGGGGGAACTAGTATACTTCATCCCACTATTGGGGATTCAGTCACTCTTACCCACCATCAGTGCACCGATTTAAATTTATGTTGGGAATGGTTCTCTCCACGCTAGGATCAGGAATCTAGTTTCCTAGAATTTGATATTTTGCGGTGATCATTGAGATTCTTCCCTATTAACCCCTTTTATTCTTGACTTCTATGACATTGCAACAAGTATGGGACAAGTTAACTCAACATCAGGTGTCATGAAATAGTGTACTCAATGCTTAGATAAATAGAGAACCCATAAAGGATAAGTGTTCATCACATTGAGAGGTGGAACAACATACTCAAGTGATGATTTTTAGAAATAGTAGACACAATACACATGTAAAGAAAGAAACCATGAAGGATAAGTGTTCACCGCATTGACAGGTGGCATGTTTGGATCAGAAGCCACTATCATGAAACAACAGACTCAATGAAAATAAAAAGAGACAACCCATAATGGGGAAGTGTTCACTGCATTAACATCTGGTTGATTTATTTACATGCCTCTCTAGTTTTTACAAAGAAGTAAGACGTTGTTCCCACTTGTCTTCCATGAATAAGGTTCTAGTTCATTGATTATAAATTGGAAATTATATAATGCGATTCACACACACCAGTGCACAAAGACTTGCTTGCATTAACAACAAAATCCCATTTAGGTTTTCATAGAAGAAGGTATAACTACAATGAGTTTGAAGGAGAAGTCCACACACATAATTTATTTTTTTAGATGGAATTGTTCATTTTCTTGACACACTTTGAATTGTGAACATGTGCATATGAATTCCCCTGAACATGTGATGAGTTATGATTTGATGATGTTGGATAATAAAACATTGTGTATTTTGATACAAGGTGTGTCTACAAAGAAACATAAAAATGGACAATGTGTTGTATTAAATATGTGTATGAATATGGTGAGTAAGATCATGTATATGTTATCATATAATAACTTGAATAAACATACAGACATTATGTGTTATTTGTAAAAATTACTTGGTGTTAAATTATGCATGTACATGAAATAATTAATGCCTGAAATTATGAATGCGATTTAAGTGAGAAAAATATTTTAGTGTAAGAACTAGAATTGAGTTATTTCCCATATATGTTCACAAGAATATATATTATTTTGAAATTTTTATTTCAGGAATAAGACATAGAAAGAGTTGGGATATTTACTTGCATTAAATATCTGCATGTGATGATGAGAATTTCATGCGTGGAGAACACACTATTATGTTGTGTGTAATAATTGTGTTGAGATGAATGATTATTTTTTAGAGAAGAAAATAATAATAAGATTTATAGTTCATTGATTTATATTTAGTTCTTTATTAGGATATTGTAGTGACTTGATGTGGAAGTGATAACTTCAACTAACTGAGCGGAGCATATTTAAATGACACGAATTTGGTGTTGTTGGTTATATTCTCCTGGAGTTGTATATTTTCAGTTTAAGTGAGAAAGTGAAAAACATTTATACATTAGTGGCTTGAAGTGGAGGATCAATTTTGTATTGCAGTGACAACTTGAAGTGCTTGTGATATTTCTAATTGAGTTAAATGTTTTAATTATAGCACAATGGTGGGATTCGAGTATGATGAATATTTGTGGGATTCAAATATAATTATGGAAAAGGTTCATACATACCCACCTTGGTTTTTGGGGTGATACCTGACCAGCACACTTGTAATTTTTGATTGATTTCTTTAGGAGAATTGGTGTCTCGAATAATATTCAACACAGAAATTACATAGTCACCTGTCTTAAGGGAGAACCTTGTAAAGATATTCCATGTTGTGCTACATTTACATTATTTCTTGCATATTGAATAATTGAGCTTGTAAACAGGTAACATCTGTTCAATATAACAAGTACAATGGTTCAAATTTAAAAGGTTTTAGAGAGAAGTAATTAAATATTGGAAAAATTTATGTACACTAATTCACCCCCCTTCTGAGTGTACTTTCATGATCCAATGGACACTTCAATTGGTATCAGAGTATAGGTTACACCATTGATGGGATCTATCCTATTGTTCCAGTTGATTGTATCAGACTTATATGAAGTTCATTTTTTAATTAAAAGGTGTAATAGAGTTGTTTTTGATGGGATGTTCATTTCCAATCTCTGTCTGTGCCAACATGGAGGTCTCTAAAAAACAATGAAGAACAACAAGAAGAAAGAGGCATGAATATAAGAAAGAATTTGAGGAAAAAATATTGTTTTTCACAATATGAATATAATCATAATTATAGTCAATCATTAATATCTATTGAATAATGATTTTTTGGAAAGTGTTGGTGTTGTTTTAAATTTGGGCGTTAGGACACTGATTATTGTCATAATTTATCAATTCAAAATTACTATAAAAGGATAATATTAAGGTAGAGTACATCTGGTGAGAAGATAATTCCTACAGAATATAATCATAATTCACAGATGAAGAATAATTTATCTATTGATAATAGATTTGAGTGCCATGAATTCTTCAAGGATTAGTGTGGGTATGTACTAAACTTACACTATACATATTATGATTTGATGACAAGGACAAATATTATGTAAAGGCAACGAACAAAAGAAGAAAAGGCTTTTTTTGGGGTGTTAGAACGAGAAGAGATCTATGAAAACTATGAAGAAACCTACATCCAATAATAATGATGATTTGAATGCCACGCTACTGTAAATTTGAATCTATTATGGTAGAATAGGATGAATAATGGTCCTTCACAAACATGTTATAAACACAAATTTTTTGGAATCAAGATGATGTAGAAAATGAAATAAATCCCAGAAACCAATAAAAGTTTGATTTGATTATTGAAAATCAAGATGAAAATTTTGAATTTCATGAGATTTTGTTTAAAAATAAATAACCTATGACTGTTGAAGATTTTTGTGGAAGGTGTAGAATTTCTGGGAATATTGCTGAAAAATACATGAGGTGGTTGCCTATGAAAATAGAACAATTGAAGAACAATGGAAAAGCACCAATGACTTATGCTATTAATAATGATACTGTAAAGAAGTAATAAAAACACAAGAAGTTGTCTGAGCAAATAACAAAAGAATATTTATTCGTATGGCTAGAGAAATTGGAATTGGATAAGAAGTATGAGTAGATACAGATGAATGATAGCGCATTACTTCCTAATGTGAAGAAGATTATTCCATCAAAAATGGAAGCTGGAGAAATCAAGAAGTTCATACTTCCCTTAAATGATAAACTTTGGAATGTCAATGTAGGAGCAAGCATGAGGATTTATCATGAATCTAATGTAGAATTGAAAAGAATTTCCTGAGTGAGAGATAAGTCTCATCTTAGTTTCTCTAATTGAAAATAATTAAAGAACCACATTATTCCCAAGAATATTTTGAGTTTGATTATTTTATGCATGGAATTGAAGGTGATGAATATATTAAGGGGTGTTACTAAAGATATGAGTTATTTGAAATATTATACATAATTCATAAGGATATCCATCATGGAGTTCTTTATTTCAATTTCTCATAATATTATTCCAGATGATCATTCCTGAACTATGTCAGTGATGTTGAAGTAGATGGATGATGCTCATCCTTTTAGGGGGAGAAAAGTTGAACAAATACAATAGTTGATAAAAACTGGTACCACATGAATATATGAAGTTCTGGTAAGGGATTTGTTTGATATTTTCAAATCCTATAAATTGAATCTTGTCATTAGAAATGCATTTTTTTCATATTTTTTTATGAATGTCAATTCTGAATCAGAAGGGGAGACACATATAACTTGATAATAAAGTGGAAGTTCATTCATGGCATTGAATGCTAATGTGAATTTTTTATTATATAAATTTTTGGTTTTTTAATGGATTAAATGTAATTAAAGGGCCTATAGATAAGGGTCCAGCCGGCACTACTTAGGTGGGATGTTGACCCCTGGCCTTCCATTATTGGTGGTCTGAGGAAAAGAGTGGCTAGTGTGCTTATAGGGAGTGTATTGAGTGTCATAGGAAAATTGAAATATTTATATTTAATTTTTATGAATAATGATTGTGTATGATTGACATTTAATCTAAGTGTGAATTTGGGTTGATATGAAATATTTGTTTTTAGGGATTATTACTAAGAAAGGGGCCTACAAGGAGGTCAAGTAGATGTAGAGGAAGAGACTAAAAGGTTTACTCATAGGGGACTTCTAACATTTCATATGTGGGTAGTCATCCTCTATTGAGCCATTATGGGAGTACTGTGGAAATAAGGGGCTAGTGTGCTCATTGGGAGCGCATGAAGTGGCAGTGGAACAAAGAAAAATTTCAGTAATGTTTTATGAAGAATGATTCTGCGTGGTTGGAAATGAATCTTGTTGTGAATTTGGATTTATTTTTTATGTTGTATGAAGGATGGTTAAATGCTTCACACATCCAACCCTAAGATACAAAAAATTAGTACGGTTCCCACAAGGTGTAAAGGCCGAAGGCATCAGCGGTAGAGCACATAACAAGAATTTGCAAGAGTGGATATATGTTTTTTTAGTAATAATTCATCTAAAAGGATGTCCCTTTTATTATAAAGGAGATGTTCAATATGAACTAATTTCGATGTTGGATCAGATTTTAGTGGTTCACTATAGCTATGGAAAAACCTCAACTGTGCGATTTGTCGGATTATAATCTATGTCGTGTGATCGTCTCACCCGTCAGAAATTTGCATGGTTCTATCTGCAAGGTCATGTAATCTATTTTCATAAAATGTAATAGTTTTAGGTGATCCCTTAGCATCGACTCGATTCCCCATTTTCATCATTGCTTCTATCTCATTCACCTCTTTCACACATTCCCTCTGCAACCTATTAACTCACATCCGATTTAATGAAACTGGTTTCTACAAAGATATTGGAGAGAATGTTCACCAAAAATTCCCATTCGGTTATAAATCATAAGGGTTCATTCATAAACACACATGCACCAAGAATTGTATGTATTCAATGTTCTCCATGACTTAATATCTACTTGAAACAACAATAAAGAAAATTGTGAGTAGCTAAGTGAATCCAATTAGGACTACTGAATTTAGGAAAAAAACATCAAAGAGATAACAATTATGACCATTGGAATGGGACTTGTTTAACATGATAACTCTCCATTGATGGTTTCTTGAAATTAAATACAAGTCATCCTATTATTTACAGTATGATATGTATCCTGATGATCCACTTCTGGCCAAACTAAATTAGAGATGCTTTACTCATTGTCAAACCATTCTTGAGTAGTCTGAAAATTTTATAGTTTTCTCAAACATCCTCTCCTCCAATCAACTATATCTTGACAACCTCCATGACTAATAGATCAACAATAGTCTTTGAGTAATCCTCAGTAAACTAATCCAAAAAATCATCTTGTTGCTCTTAGCATGCCATTATGTGAAGGCCGAGGAAGAGATTCACTAGTGTGATCATAGGGAGTATGTAGTGTCAGAGGAACAATTCAAAAATATTATTTATTTTTTATGAAGAATTATAATTTATGGTTGACATTGAATCTAATTGTGAATTGTTATTGATATGAAATATTTTGGTTTTCATGGTTTAATTATAAGAAAAGGGCATATTGGGAGCTCATGTACATGTAGCGGAAGAGAGGGATAGGTGTGCTCATGGGGGACTGTCGACACTGCATAGGTGGGAAACCAACCCCTAGTCATCCATTATGGGTGGGCCGTGGAAGATGGTGGCTAGTGTGCACATAAGGAGCGCATGGAGAGGTAGTGGAACAATGAATTTTTTTAGTTATGTTGAATAAATAATTAATGTGTATGGCTGGCAATGAATCATTGTGTGAAATTGGCTTTATTAGTTATGTTGTATAAGGATAGTTAAATGTGTCAGTCAACCAACCCCCAGAAGCAACAAGTTAGTATGGTGCCCAAGGGGTGAAAAGGCATAAGGATTAAGCAGAAGAGTGCGGAACAAGAATTTGTAGGAGTGGATATATGTTCTCAGTTTCTATGATTTCATCTAGAAGTATGTCCCTTGTGTTATAATGTAGATGCGTAATTGGAACTAATTTCGTTGTGTGCGATGATTTTAGTGGTTCATTGTTACTATGGAAAGGACTAAACCGTGTGATCTATCATATTATAATATGGGCCATGAGATCGTCTCTGTCTCAGGAATTTTGCATGGTTCTCTCCGCTAGGTCTAGGAATCTATTTGCATAAAATATAATAGTTTGAGATGATCCCTTAGCTTCTTCCCGATTCAATATTTTCAGCATGGATTCTGTCTCATTCACCCCTTTCACAGATGCCCTCTGCAACATGTTAACTCACATCGGGTATCATGTAATAGGTTTTGAAAAATATATTGTATAGAATGACCACAAAATATAGCCATTATGGTATAAAGAATAAGGGGATATTCAAACACACACGTGCACCATGACTTGAGCGTTTATAATGTTCACCAAGAATCAAGATATAATTTACACTTCAATGAGGAAAATGATGAGTAGCTAAGCGACTCTGATTTGTACTACATGATTTATGAAACTTAAAACCAAAGTGACAACACTTATGACCACTGGAATTGGACTTGTAGAAAATGAGAAAACTTCATTATTGGTTTGTTGAAAATCGGTACATGTCATCCTCTTATTTATAGTCTATTGTGTATCCTAAAGATTCACTTCTTACCATACTAGATTAGAGACAGTTTAATCATTGTCAAACATTTCTTGAACTATCCATAAAATTTCAATGTTTTCTAAAACATCCTCAACTCCCTTCAACAGTATCGTAAAAACCTTCAACACAAATGGATCAACATTAGTCATTGAGTACATCACATCAAACTGATCCATAAATTTTTCTTGTTGGCCCATTTCATTTTAATCATATCTAATCTATGAATCATTCAATCATATTTCAGTACCTTCTCAACTCATAGATTCCTCCTCCTTCGATCTCTTTTGTTGCATGTTTTTTGATTTTCACATATAATAATCTTGAAATTTCATATTATCCACTATTTTGACCTTCCATGGTTCTCATTCTTCATCTTCTATACCAGAACTCCTCACCTCAGTCTTCTTTTGCTCAAGGATTTGAGAAGCCTCCATGATTTACATTTTTCCTTTGAGACGTCCAATGATAGAAACCCACAAAAGTCTAGGTCAGGCGGTTTGGCTGGTAAATGGAAGAAAACATGTGGTTTGGGTAGAAATAGGATATTTTGAACTCAATGTCTTATTTCCAATGGATGAAAATCGCCTCGTCCCATGAATGCCCACGATGAGAAACCAAAATAAATCCTTTAAATCCATGTTTTATTATTATAACATCTACTTCGTTGAATTTCAATATGGTTTAATACATGAAAACTATACCTGGGAAATGTTTATCACATCAACGTTGAATAATCCTAAATAATCAAGGGTTTTCAAGCTCAAGACAGTTCCAACATAAACCTACGATATTTCAGGTAGGTATCCATCTTCTGTTAATCTCCATATTTTGGGGGAATTCCTCCAAAAATAATGAATCCACCATGTGTCTTTCAGACACACTGTATTCCAACATATTTAAATCGCTTCCATAGTCCCCCATTGGTTTCATCTTCCACATATAATTATTTTTCATTCCCTATACCGAGGGGGAAATAGGATCCTATTTTTAATTCAAAAGGTCAGAGGTATCCCCAAGGGGTAGGGTGTAGGGGGTTTTTCAAGGGGTTTGAATAGATTTATTGTGGATTAGAGGGGGCCTAATTTTTATCTACATGATTAGATACCTTATGAGTAAGAGAGGTATAAATCACCCCTGATAGGACGGTATCCCCTATATGATTGGATCCCAGATGTGCTACAACATTGTTCTGGAATATATGTACTATATGCTGATGATATCATTCTATAGAAAAAAATGATACATTCTACCATGGGTGGATAGTCCAAGTAATTTGAGGGAAATTCTCATGATGGGTTCCCTTGGTAATATTCGATGTAGGAAATGATGAGAATGAGACTCGATGGTAGGAAATCCACATTAATATGATTCCATTGATATTCCTATCTACAAACATCTACTTTAATCCTTATACATTAAGATTATTATTAATGAATATTATATTTAATGTACTTTGATGTATTAATGAAAACTGTGATGACATATATTCGGGATGAGGTATCATATTTAGGGTGTGTCACGAGTAGTATTACATTAATGAATATTTCTAGATATGATTTATCTCTTCTGTTCTTTACCAAAAGTTGATATCTCATGCCCTTTTATTGAAATGATATATCCTAAATAAATCTATGGAAACAATGTTCAATAAATATTAATTTACTTTTTAGTAAATATAATATTTTTTTATTTATTGGAGAATAATGAAGTGATATTTATTAAATAAGTAAATAGTCATTATTCAAGGCCCAATAAATATTATGGAGGAATTTCAGAACATGTTTTTAGGTCCACTGAGAAATAATAATATTGAATATTATTTGATTAAATAATATTAAATTTAATTCTCATTGTTAATCGCTTGTCGATAAATAATAATAATAATATTTTTTTGACATGGTATTATGAATGGGATTAGATAAATAATAAGGGGAACTTGTGTAATTATTTATTTTTAATCCAAGGAAGATACAAACCCAATTATATTATTTTCATGAGAAACAATTCATTTGTTTTTGTTGTGCACAACAAATTTGGAGAATCCAATAAAGCCATAGAGATCTATCTCCTCCAAGAATGCTGTTATGAATGTATATCGATCTTCCCCCAGAAAATCCTCCCAAGACAAGAGAGATAAAGGAGAATTCTATTGAAGCAGTTCTTGTTGCGATCATAGATGGACGATGCATGTAATAGGATCTATCATGCTAGTACCAGAAGATTCCTTTAACGATGTCTTGAGATTCTAGAAACACAAGTGGATTAATACTAGAGGGAATCTATAATTTATTCCTAAAATGAAATGAATGTGCAACAAAAATCTACTTATAGATCCATCAATGATGAAATAATTCCATCAAAGGTAATTATTTACTTAATGAAATTAATTTTATATAATATGTCATGATCATCCCTTCTAGTTTCGGTGAGATTTCAACTTTCTTTCTTCATTGATATAATTCTGTTAAAAATGGAATTTTTCATCAGGTTGATCTCGAATTAATATTAGATATGGACAAAAAGAAATTTCAAGCATGACCCATCGTATGATTCCATTACTCATGAAACCTACATGTGGTATTAGACTAGTCACATTATTATTTATAACTATTTAAATACCATTGATTGATTTATGAATTTTTTTTTCATTTTCAATTCATGGTAAATAATTTATTAGTCCATATTGATTGATCTTCTTCTTCCTCATTCATTTCTCATCGATAAAATCAATACGATAAATTTTATGAATGAAACAAGATTGAATAACTCATTTTGAGGTGATAAGGATTCTAGCTAGATAACACAGTTGAACACATCGTTAACTTTTTTTCAATGCATCAAGAATTAATTTGGAATTAATTCATGTTGTTTGAATTAGAGAAACATGATGCATTTATAACATACACAACATGTTTATCAGGCTATCCTGGTGCATGGTCATCTGGTGTAAATGATGTGTAGCTGATGTGGACAATGTATAGTCCTCTTTAGTCACAAATGGGCTGTGTATTTCATACATGTCTTACCTGACTGGTGACCTTGTAAATCAAAGATTACACACCCTATAGCCCAATGGACATGCCATTTAACCATTTTCCAGGGCATGATTTACCTTCAATGTCTATAGGCATGTTCCCATTAATATATGGTGAGGCATGTACATGCAGGGTAGCTCAAATACACACTCCATGTACTTATACCAAATTACGATATTTTAAAATTTATTTATTATATTATTGAAACCTTATTGACTTGTTCTTATGTTCGGTCATTAAGTTGACAGGACATGCCATGTGATGAGTGATTAATATATATACATATATATATATTTAATTAAAATCTAGGTAATTATCAAATCATCATATCATGTATGAGTCACATTATAGTTGTTACTTCAACTGCATTGGAGTATAACACATGACCGAAAACAAATGTAATTCATGTAATCACTAAGGTGATGTAGTGTCATGATGGTATATTATAAGTCATGTATTCCACATGTAGAAAGATTAAGTAGAGTGAGGGAATAATACTTCTTTGGTAGATTAATTTGGGTATTCACTATATTGCCTCCATGGTACATTTATGAACAAAGTTAATTTCAAATGAATTTATTTAATTTGAATAAAATTATGAGGGTTGAGAATATTAATAAAAGTTAGACGATAATTAAGATAAAATGATAGATTAATTAAAGAAGGTAATTAATTGGACCAATTGTGATTTATATTAAATAAAATGATTAATAATTTAATCCATGTTTTATTAAATGCATAATTCACCTCATGAATGTGTATGATCATAAGGAGAGACCAGACCATTGTATGTGAGTGGTTTCATTTAATTTATTATCAAAATATATTATTGGTCTGCATGCCTACTCTCCTCATACTATCTATGGGTCTGTGTGAACAAGGATTCATTTATGTAAAACCCTTTTCCATTCACTTGAACGTGATTAAAAGAAAATGTGAAGGATGAATCTCACATGTTAGTGTAGGTAGTACAAGTTTGGATCCAAGGAAAAAACAATCCCAGAGAGATACATGTATGGACAGGTGGAAAGTTGTAACATCAACCATATTTGGTTCAATGTGTTTTTCCCGAAGTCAATAATTAGAATATAGATTTAAATATAAAATATCCACTAGTAATGCTTATGATAAAATCGATTTATTATTTTATTTCTATCATGTTATATGGTCATTTCAATATAGATGTTTTGTCGTGATCACATAATTAATAAATTAACAATAATGAATGATATATGTAAAATAAAGTACATTATGCATAAATGTTATCTAAGAGATGGTTAATTACTTACGTAAACCTACTTCATATTAAAAATAATGTGATGATGATAATAATTTTAAATTTTTTTAATAGAAGGATAAAAACCCTCAAAAATATATATTAAGTAGATATAGCCTTCCACTACGTTAGTTAAAATTGAACTATAGTTCAAAGTGCATGATCATCCAAAGTTTGGGTGTTTTGAATTATTGAGGAATTCTAACCGATGTTATGGGTTTAATTAACATAGTTCACTTCAAGGGTTGAATTAAAAATCATGACATGGTGTAACTGGGGGGGCAAGGGTTGAGGTAATCAAATTAAGAATATTTATTATTGGGGTGTCTGCTCAGAAGATAAAGGAACACTGTGTTATTGCATTTGAAATTTGGAATGACTACCCCAAACAATTCACATTGATTGAACAACAAATGTTGGGGTAATGGTATGGTAAAAATATATCCTTACCACTTTAATATCCAAGAAAGTGGATATTATAAAGATAATGGTGAGGGATCTTGGGATTTGATAAAATAGTGGGAGATAAATAAATATAATATTTATTAATTTTCCAAAAACAATACAGATAAAGTACAAAAATTATTTATATATAATTATTTTGAAACAAAATAAAAATTAAATTAAAAATATCATTTCTATTTATGCTTGATAAGGACAACCTTCACACTGACAGAAACTTCCAAAATTGGCAAAGGTTCCCCTGAGTTATCCTTCACCTTGAAATGAAATTATAGGTGTTGGGAGAAAATTTTCCTATGGCTCCTGGAAATAAGGATTGTGATGAAGAGTTATAACATTATTAGAATAATTTGAACGATTCTATAGATGTTCATTGTATCATTATATCTTCCATGTGAAATATGATTTTAGATAAATATGATGACATGGATGCATATGGTTGTTGTCTCACCTTTAGGATCTGTATCTAGTGAAGGAGAGGAAAAAGAGGTATGAGAACTATAATTCTTTGTTTAAAACATTGTTCAGAGAGTCTTTATTATCTGGGACACATGTAGTCATGAATAGTATCGATTCATGGATCCAATGATTGATAACTTTTTTCCTACTTCTCACTTGTTCAATGTCAATGCATGCTACATGAAACCATAAACGCATCATCCTATCACATCATAGATCCTACATTTATTCTTTATCAACCATCACTTATGTGCCACATTTTCAACCATAAATGTGGTACCCAATTTCCCCTTGATCCAAATGGACTACATCTTGAGAATCTCCCTGTTTTTTCCAACCAGTTTCTTCCCCTTTTAATGCCTTCACAATTTCCACATTCCAATAAAAATAATATATAAAATATTATATCTTAAATTTATAAATTACGATGTTTTTTTGATTTTATTAATCAGGTACTTATCTCATCTAACTAGATATAAAAGATGTATCACTACATGAGTAACACATGCAGCCTAATCTGCGTGATAGGATCAATGAAATCTTTCATTAAATACTATCTTATATCAAATTTGGAAACACCCATTTTCTAAATACTATTATTCTCCTCATTTATCCCATCAATGGAGATATCCTCTCATATACTCCGTTGTAATGAACACCTATTTCCATCATACCAACCATAATTCTCTATTGAAAAATGACTATGTCCATTTGTAACTCTAACAAAAATATTACTTCCCCTATAAAAAATCCAAGCACCATAGAATTTTCCCGATCTAAATATTAAATTTCATTTAGAACAGTTCCAAAACACAAAATATCTATCTCCCCCATGATTATTATTGTGAAAAAATCTGGCACACCCATAAAAAATTGCTCTCTCTACTCAAAATCCGGAGCAGCCGGTGCATCACATCAATCATCAATTTGAATTCTTTCTTCACCAATCTCACATTATGAAGAATAGAATTATGTGTATGAAAACACAGACATATATCAACCTACTTTGTTTCACAAACCCTATTATTCCTCTTCCTCCATCAATGCTCAAGAAAATATCTAGAATTCCCACATCTAATTGATTGCCCCATCAAATAACCTCTGATATCACTCTATGGGGGAGATTTCTGATCCCAGGACAAAAAAATCCTGACACAAAATTTGTGAGAAACACTATGAAATAATTAAGTGATATAAAGATAAATAATGAAATCATCACGCAAGATTTTTAATGTTGAAAACCCACCAAGGAGGAGGATTACAAACGCAGAAGTTAATTATGATATATGAACTATAAATTTAAGTGTAAAAAGAAATCCCAGTAATTCTGAAACATGAATTAAAAATGAGAGAATAAAAAAACATTTTTGAAAACCATGCCCTGATATGCCTCCACAATCTCTTTATATATCAACTCACCAATTCCATGATTCAATGATCGTTCTATAAAAAAACATCACCCTATTGTTAAAGAAATGCCACTACATCGAGGATCAAATTATAGTATTCATCATCCTCAAACAATATTATGAAACCCAGAGTATTTCTCACTATCTCTATCCCAATCTCTCCATAATTACCTACCACAAATCATAAATGTGGATACACCGCTTGATCGTTGCATTTCAAAAGACACTCAATACATATGAAAGGACTAGTTCGGGATATGTCTAACACTGAGAGTGGGGGGTTGAATCAATGTTGGAGACCTTTTAATCCAATTCCACATTTCATCCCTTTACTTCATTGACCGGTTAGGATCTCAATTAATTTATTATATTTTTACTAGAACATGAAATAATTTAAAAGTAGTAATGACAAACCACACAATATTTTTACAAGGTTCACTACTCAGTACCAGCCACTAGTCCTCGGTAGGGATTGGAAATAATCCCCACCATATGCCCACTAGAAATATATCATTCATGTGTGGTTACAATAATTAGGAATGACACTTTCACTTGGAATACACTATAGTCAATTGGCAGTACATGTTTTACTTGCCTTAACTAGATCTTTATACTACCTATGATGGAAACATCCTTTTTGTTGATAATTTTTTGTAATACCAAGAGAATCTTCCGCCTGTTGAGTCATGTTAGATCTCACAGTTATTCTTTGATCTCCCAGAACCTTCTTCTTCACATTGTTTCTTGATTAGCAGTATGCAAGTAACTCTTCTTACCTCTTCCCAACAAAAAAACTAAATGTTTCCCAATCTTCTTCTTCTTCCAATAAAAATAATATAAATGTGTTGTGAACAAATGAATACTGAATTATATATATAAATAATTATAATACGATGATATCAATTTTGTCACCAAATATTCTTCTCTTCTTTTCTATTTCTTCTTCAATGAAAAACCTAACTCATTAAGCCCTCATCTTCTTATTATTGATGGAGTCACAAAATAATTTTAATATTATTAAATGAATGAAGGTCAAATAATCTTAGAATCATCATAATTAAATTATTCTACATTGATACATAATATCAACAGTGAATGTAGTATCATTTATCTTTTATTTTTATTCATATAGAATATGTTTGTTCAATTAAATTTTTTTTGTACCTTCAATGATGTTTCATGTAAGAATATTCTTGCAAAAACTCATATTCTTATCCTCTTGAAATATTAATTCAATATATTCATCCTTCATGTTCTAGTCCCATCTCCATTTTTATCATTGTAATTTTATATAATTTTTTTGAGTAAAAAGATTATTCATGGAATTTTTTATTCTTCAAATCATTTGAAAAACATCAGACAGTGCACTTACTGATAACTGTTTATGTGAAAACACATAAAGATTTTTTCTCCTCCCTTCATTCTATCTCAAATCACACAAAAATAATGTTTGGTTTTATTAAACTATTTTTATCAATTGTATGTGAATTAATACAGTTGTTTTAATATGAAAACTCAAACAATATGAGTTCCTCTAAATACTCTTGCATGTATGATCTTAGGAGCACAATTGGTTCTTATAGCACAAATAAACTGTGTAGGTTTGTTCTTCTCTATTTATTGTGAATCAACTATATACATAATATATTCATGTGTGGATTATATCTGGAACATCTTCAGGAAACACCATGATAGTAAAGAACTTTTACATTGTGGCTCGATCAGTAAGATTCATCAAACTGGATCTACTTTGTGAAGCTTGACATGTTTTTTTACACACCAGTTGTGTGTTATCGTTATTTCTACATCATTAAAGTTGAAATATTTATGGAACTGACCTCTTTTTTAAAGAATGGTGATGGTATAAAAACCTTTCACATGATCTCAGATTATAATCCATGGTTTATAAATCATGCATTGGGGGGAGAGGATCATAATTCTCATCTCCACCAGTAGTTCTCCATACCGGTTTTGTCGGCGACCTTTAATCCAACATCATTACAGGCTATTGGACCACATCAAGCAAGCCTTTGGGACTACCCATGTATGGAACAATGTAACTCTATTGTACCTGGGAATTATAGCCTGTATGGCCTCCTTTTTGCATGGTCAAACATGTGTCCTGAATAACCTCTTAATTGAGGATGGTTAGTCAGTGTAGTCCATTGCATTTTAATAAACCCCCAAAAAATAAATAGTAAAATAAACAAGTATATAATGGAATTCAATATAAAATTATTGTCCACCTTGCCACATTGAACCCCAATATATAATTATCTAATACCTACATATTTTATCTTCAATTATAAATTCATCTAATCTTTTTTCAACTCTAAAACTTCAAGGACTAATTATATGCAAGGTTTATCCTTCATGCACTCTATAATATCAATTTTCCTCAAGATAGATCTCACATGGTTCTCATGAAACATTAAAAGACATCATGACCTTCAATTCCTCTTCTTCTATACGTTTTGGAATATAAATTCCAAATAACCTCAAATCATACTTCTTTTTAGATGTAGAAAATGTGTCACTTATTACACATATATTTTGAACATCAGATTTGTTCATCATTCATCCGAGTTAATGACATAGTGAATTTATCATGTATGACATCCAATTCTATGAATACATAAAAATTATTTAATCCATTCACAATTTATCTTCAAATATAAATCCATCAAAGCATTTATTCATCTTTAACCATTCATGCTCTTATTATATGGCGTGGTTATCCTTCATGCAAACATCAATCTCAGTGTTCCCCATGTTAACACTTTCATTGTTATCATTAAAAATTAAAATACTATATAACCTTAAATTCATATTCATCTATATATTTTTGAATATAAATTCCAAAAAACATCAAATAAACTTTCTTATTTTTCATAAAAACGGTTTTACTTATGACACATGTATTTTGAATGAAGTATCAGTTCATTAGTCGCAAATGAAAAAAATATGAAGAATTTATCAAACATGACATACGAAGATACGAATCTATTAAAATTATTCAGGAATCATGATGATGAAATCCACAAATTTTTTTTAGGAACCACCAATAAGGAATCCCAAACAATTCTCTGTGAATCACCATGAAACTCAATGTCTTCAAAACATTCACATGTTTCATTGAATTTCAAGAGATGAGGACCTAATCCAAGTTCAATTTACTTAGGAACTTATTCATCATATTAACATCAATGTAAACATCCTATTCCATTGGGAATCATTATCTTCCAATGAAAATAATCTAACAACAAATACAATCCCTACAAATGTGTGATATTCAAAGTCCCACTTTGAATTATTGAAAATACCTTCAATGTTATTTGCAATTGAATTATTTAATGTTCTGAACTATTATTTCTCCCTACACATTAACATTGAAACTATAATTTCACATTATCTCCCTCTTATTGACATAAAATACAATGTTCATGGGAAAACGTGTTTCAGTCCATACTTAAGCAATGTGTGATCTATCATTTCACTCTTATTTTACTTGAGTTGGGCTTGGTGTAGAAAAAAAGTGGATTTTACTGAGACCAAAAATCATTCCCTTACAAACTAATCATGATACCTCATGAAATTAGAAAACATATACTTTTCTTCTTGGAATATTCACATTCATTCTAGACTGAAAATATTGAATTCGAGATAACACTTTTTAAGAACAATCATCCTGAAACTCCTGCACTCACTTCAACAAATAGATAATGAAACATTCGAGATTAATTGATAGTATAAAATACCATGATGGACTAACACATTTCATAATAAATTTATTAATTTAATTTATACCCCTTTGTATTTTTTTATTTTTTATAACCTAGGATGATAGATTAATAGAGACATACCATTTCCAATGATATTATCATCATTAAATTTCTAGAATAATAAGATTTGATACTAATTGAAATAATAATTATAGAATCTTATTCATTTGGCTCCCCCTAAAGGGAATCATTTTTAATTGTCTACTTAATAGTTTATCTCATCAAGAATTTATTTAATGAAATTAAAATATTGAGAATACCAAAGAATGGTTCTTGAAATTCCAATACTCCATATTGGACAACATTCACAACCTCACCAAGGATGATCATATATAATATATTTTCATCAAAATACTAAGAAATATGATCAAACGAAGAGGGAATATTATTTTTCCTAGATATCTAAAATACTACATCATAATCTTTAACATTATCAACGATGGTCCTCCATAATAATAGAATTTAAATATAAATTAAATAATCATTCAAGTATGGTAAATTATTTAGAATAGCTATCAAAATTTGAAAAAACTTAATACTTCTCATGATCTACCCCTTAGAACATGATTCACCTTAAAAAATGACTTATAAGAACATATACAACACTCAATGAATAAGGTAATAAATAGGATCATCCTGACATCATAAATATGAATATAAATATTGAAATGATATTCTCAAACAAATTACTTCAGTTTCACTGGTATTCATCCTTGTACATCAAAAAATATGTTTTTATTTATGTTGAGGCAATGCATATCTCTTCACATCCTCTTCTGATTTGTGAGGAGAATATTTCTTATTAATACCTTTCATGAATGATAAATTATTTCACCTCTTGAGGAGTACTTCTTGTTATGGTATTAAGGTTAACCAATATTTTGAAATGAGCCCATATTTCGTACATATTTCACACTGAACTACTTTAACACTAGAGTTTCATTTTTTTAATAAACCGTAATGATATTTTTCATAATCATGAGGAATATTTTCATTCCATTTTTCCCTATCATTATATTATGCATCTTCCATTTTTCTCATTCTTTAGAAATATTAAGGCCAAATAACTAACATGTAATTAGGTACTATATGTGAATGTTTGGATCTTCCATTTGGTTCATCTTAGTGTCATCCCTCTTAGTAAATCTTTTGGATGCACTACCCTTCAATTTATTGGATTTAGAATCGATGATTTTCTCACTATTCTTCATTAGTACCTTATTGGGAGGATTTATGTTCACAAAATTCTTATGATATATTTCCAAGGTTGCTTATTCATTTCACATATTAATTTTTTATCTTATTTTATTTAATTCATTGATACTTGTTGAGATGATCATGTACCAACATTGTGACCACACCCGTTGTATACGTCACAAATGTTATCAAGAACAAAAAAATTGTTAACAGTATACAGATGCTTTTGGACCGATAGATGTTACAAATTCTTCTCTGGAATCCTCACCCTTGAGATAGGATTTCTTCATCCTTTTAAATTATAGGGATTGTTCGAAAAATTTAAGTCACACTTCCCAAATATGTTTCAGCGCCAACATAGAGCCACAAATCATGAGTTCCTGATATATTATTTATCTAATTTCTGAGTATTATTCATGATTTTTATTCCCTTTAAGGGGAAAAAAATTCCATAATATATTTCCTATCAACATTAGTAATGGTTATAGGGTTTTTATCATAATTCATTATCCATAATATTTCATATTTTTCATTACAACCTACCTTTTTTATTATAACAGGTTTAGAAACATTAGTACAAGATGGTATGGATAATAGCTGATTTTTCTCAGCTATTTATGATAGATCATTGAATTAATTCATGATATTATTGTAAACTTTTGGAGTTATTTAAAACTTAAAATACTCCAATGAACAATGTGTACTTTTAGAAACTATATACTTATTTTGTGAAGTGTCAATATATGTCTTCTCAATATTGGCCAACTGAGATATCAATTCTAGAAATTTAATAGATTGGATGATTTTTGGATCTTTAATCATAAACATATTCTCTTCCAATAAATTCATAATTAAATTATCTTTATATTAATGTAGATTAAATTTTTCTAAATGAAAGAGTCATGTTTATTGATCATCCAGGATATTTCTTCCTGTTTTCAACCGTTGACAGTAGTGCAATTTTTCAATCTCTCTTGAACTGCTTGGATCTTTTCTACTGGAGTATTTTTTACTCCCTCTTTATCTTAAACTTATTTGATCCATTTTGAGGAACTTATTTCTTGTTCCCTCATTGTTTCATCAAAGGTTTCAACATATGTAGATATATTTAGACACTCATCATTTTTTATTTTCATGATCTTATCCAAAACATTAGATTCTTCTTCAAGTATGGTGATCTCCTACTGCATATATTTAAAGACTACGAAAATAAGGGATAATCATTCTTTAGAAATATCATGATGAATAAATCTTAATATATCTATTTTTAATTCTTTAAAAGATATATAATGATCATCATCACCACTTCTGCTACTGTTTATCATCTTGAGGAATGTTTTAAAATATTCTAACACAAAAATCCAAATCAATTGTTGTAGGAAAGTTATCTATATTCATAGTTAAAACGTGACTCCCATTATCATTACCTTTTAAGCATGATAGGTATTCATTTTTATCAAGGCATAAAGAAACTAATATTTACTCTTTTTTAGATTTGATCGAATTATTCTTCAACTTTATCTTCACATTATTTTTCTTATTCATCATGTTCAAGGAAGATATTTTCTTTTAAAAAAAGGTGTCCAAATATTCACTAAAACTGAAATTCAATGATGAGTCAGAAAAGACATTCTTACTTTTAAAAGGTAATATATTTCACTATAGAGAATATAATATAGATGAACCTTACCTCGATAATTATGAGTTTTCCAGTTTTAGATATACCTAAAATTGTTTTTGGGGGGGGGGGTGAATCACTGTGGAATAATTTTTAATTCAATTGCACATTTTATCACGTTACCAATTTGACTTGTTAGGATCTTGATTGTCTCATTATATTTTCTCTAACACATAAAATAATATTAATGTAGTAATGGAAAGTACAAGATAATTTTACGAGTTTAACATATCAGTATGAGTATTAGTCATTGGCATGGTCTAGAAATAATCCTGACCACACAACCACTAAAAATTAATCATTTTATTGTTGTTACATCTAGAAATAAATAATGGTTCACTTGAAATACACTATATTAATGATACATTTAATGTTTTACAGAACATAGATGGATATTTATACATCCACTGAAGAGAGTCTCCATTTTTGTTGATAAAGGTTTATAACACCAAGAGTGTATTCCACATATTGAGAAATGTAGGGTGTCACAGTTCTTATTTTTTCATCCACAACCTTCTTATTCACCTTTTTTACATGCCAAGTTGTATTCAAGTAACTCTTCCACCTATTCAAAGAAACAAACTAAATGCGTCACAATATTATTCGTCTACCAATCAAAAAAATATAAATGTGTTGTGAACATATGAATACTAAATTTTGTCTGACCCAAAAAAAACATGTTGATTCCAATTTGGTCACCAAATATTCTTCTATTTAGATCTCTTTCTTATTTATTTAAAAACAAAATGCACTGATATCTATTTTCCTCTACGTTGTTGAAATAAAAATATTCTTGTGTGATTATTAAATCTACGAAGATCAACTAAATTTAGAATCATCACAATTAAATATTATTGTTTGATGAAAAATATAGAGAGTGAATTTAGATTATATTATCTTTTATTCTTCTTGGTGTCGAATATGTTTGTTGAACTGAATTTCATCATAACATAAATTATATTTCATGAAATAATAACCATTCAAAAAACTATATTTTTCACTTCTTTAATTCATAACCCAATACAAGAATGGTGAATGTACATTTCCCATATCCATTTTTATAGTTATCATTTTATGTATTTTGGTCGAAAAAAAATTTATGCATGAATTTTATTCCTCAAATCATATGTAGACATTTATACATTGTACTTACTCCTCACTGTTTATGTAACAACACCCAAATCTTCTACATCCCCCATTAGTTATCTTTCTCTTCACACAACAGCCATGTTTGGTTTTATAACCTATGTTTATCAACAATATATACAAACATACACATTATTTCATATGAAAATCCAATAAATATGAGTTACTATATTACTCAAGAAAGTATGTGCATAGGTGCATGTCTGGTTTTATTGGCCCAAACAAAATATGTAGGTCTTTTCTTATTTATCTATAGTGAATGAACATGATACAAAAAATATTCATGTAATGGATTATATGTGAAAAAACATAATGAAAACCCGTGATAGTAAACAAATCATGCACTATGTCTTGAGTAGTAATATTCATGGAAATAGTTCCTCTTCATGAAGCACGACAAGGGTGTCTACACACTAGTTGTGTGTTCGTGGTATTTATTCTTCATGGAAGGAGAATGATTCATGAAATCGAACTCATTGACAATGAATGATGAGGGTGTAAATATCTTTTTCATGTCCATG
The DNA here is from genome assembly GCA_963277665.1 of Viscum album. Lineage (NCBI taxonomy): Eukaryota > Viridiplantae > Streptophyta > Magnoliopsida > Santalales > Viscaceae > Viscum > Viscum album. Next base: position 1,583,194,377 of record OY728151.1, on the reverse strand, counting down.
GATTCTACTCATTCATGAAAACATATTTTTTCATGGGAATCCACTTATCCTTGATGCCTCAATGTTTCACAAAACACTTTTCCACCCCAGACAAAAGAGTGCTTCATAGATGCTCTTTTTTTTCATGAAAATTTGATCGCTTGAAATAATATGTGTTGAAGTAGAACCTCTTAGTTGTGGTTGATCTTATGTTATTATAAAGCGATCATAGCCTTATAGCTCATTTAAATCCCGATCTTTATTCTTTGTGAATCATCTATTTAAATTCCTGAATGAATTAGATTTTCATTCTTCAAACACAAATAAATTGACACCACATTTCATAGTGTCCTTCCATCATTATAAGAATGTTTACTTATGGTGTTCATATCACATTAATGTATTCTTAAACACATGAAAGTCATCTTCCCAAAACACATGATGTTCGTCCATGGAACTCAACTAGTTGAATGGACCTCCTGCAACTGCATTTGCAGTTCGAATAGGGAATTCATCTTTAATTTATTCATGTGAGTCCTGAAAATGTAGTTTCTTGATATCTTGATCATGTTCCTACAATTATTTATACCATATATTAATCATGGAGGAATCTTCTTTAAGAATTGGTTTTTTGGTTGACATCTCTGATTAGACAATGGTGTTGTTGAGGGAATCTAGGAGAAAGATGACGACATTGTGTGATAAATATGTGCTTCATTTTGAATACAATGGTAAAGGGAGATCGAATTAGATGAATTTAAATGTACTGGTGTGAGATGTGATGGAAAACCCTGATCAATCCAATTATTTAAACTGCTGAACAACACAATGTAAACCCCATCCCACAACGAATCCTCTCTCAATTTATCAACACTATATAAATCATGAACTGTGGGGAGTGGATTAGAATTCCCCACTCCCCCTCCCTATAAAATCCTGTACCAGTAATATGGGAATTCATTACTCCAACTTCTTTTTATGATATTAGCCCACATCAAACATTGCTCTGAGGGTACCCATGGCCTACGCACGACATTAGATACTGCTTGCATGCTTACCTGAATGGCCTTATTTAGACGTGTCGACCTAGTGTCCCGTATAAGCCATCAGATGAGGATTCCATGTCCACTCAACCCATACCTTTTTTAAAAACCCCAACAAAACCCCAATTAAAAATACGTTATATAAAATGGATCACCATATGAAATTCATGGATATCTCCACAATTATAACTGATGTATACAATTATTCAATCCCTTCACAATTTCCATTCAAATATAAATCCATATAATCAGTTCATCATCATTAAACCTGTATTACCTTATTATATGTAATGGTTCTCCATCATGAAAACTACAAGGTCAATGTTTCAAATGTTAACACTTTCATGGTTCTAATGCATCATTAAAATAATGCATGACCTTCAATTCCCCTTCTACAATAATTTTTTTAATACAAGTTCCATATAACATAAAATCACCCTTATTTATTTTTTAAAACATTGCGTGACTTAGGAAACATGTATTTTGGACACAGGATTAGTTCATCAATTGTAAAAATTAACAAAAGGGAGAATTTATCATGATTGAAGTCCAATTATATGAATCCTTAACAATTGTTCAAGCCCTTCACAATTTATCTTCCTATATAACGCTATAAATTCATTTATTCATATTTAAGCCTTAATGAATTAATTATATGGTTTGGTTCTCCTCCATGAAAACTATAGTCTTAATGTTCCTCAATTTAACAATTCATTGTTCTTATGCAACATTAAAATATTTTATTATCTTCAATTACTCTTCTTATATATGTTTTGGAATAAAAATTACAATGAATATAAAATCATCCTTATTATTTTTTCTAAAAAATCTTTCACTTGTGACAAATGTAATTTGAACATAGGATCAGCTAATCAATCATAAAATTTAACAACATGGATAATTTCTCAAGAATAACATCCATTTCTCTAAATCAATAATGATTCTTCCATCCCTTCAATATTTCCCTTCATATATAGACTCATAATGAAAATTCTTCATCTTAAACCCTTCATTCACTAATTATATTGTGTGTTTATCCTTTATTAAAACTAAAATATCAATGTTCCTCAAGATAACACTTCCATGTTTCTCATGAAACATTAAAATACCACATGAAACACAATTCCACTTATTCAATAGTGTTTGGAAAATAAATTCTAAAGAACATCAAATAAACCTTCTTCTTTATTATAAACAATGTGTCTATTATGACACATGTACATTGAACATTGGATCAGTTCATCAAACATCAGATTTAATAACATGGATAATTGCTCAATAATGACGTCCAATTCTAGGAATCCAAAAAATATCTTCAATCCCTTATCAATTTAACTTAAAATATAAGTGTATATAACCATTTCTTAATTATTAAAACTTAATACACTAATAATATGGTGTGCTTATCCTTCATTATAACAACCCATGTTTCTAGAATGTAACCCTTTCATTATGTATTTTATGTTTTTAATGTTTGTGGGTAATGCTTTGGAGGGTTTGGATGGATTTTGGAATGTTTATGGGGATTTTATACCGGTTCACAGCTAGACCACAGTTGCTGAAAGCTATGAAACTCCTACAGGAAACTGTACACAATGAGAGAGGGGTGTCAAGTAAGGTGAACAATTTGGAAAAACTATGTGACTACCCAGGAGTTACCGTTAAAAGTGGGACAAAGAGTATTTTACAGATTGGCACATGGGTTTTCTAAATGAGTCAGCCAACAGTGTAAGGTACTTTCTGAGGTACATACTGGAACAAGGTCAGCACACAGTTTTCCTAACTGCACGACTAATCATGCACTGTTTAAAAACAAGATACTAAAAAAGTCGTTGTGGGTTGGGATTAAGTTTAAACACATAATATTTCAACAAAGCATCCCTAACTGTGTATTTATTCATCAGAAAAGACAATAATTATTTCTCCATCAATTTGGAAGTGCTCTGAAGGTGTTTCATGGTGCATTGATGCCTGATTCCCTTAGTAAGTGTCCTTTTGTGGAATTTTCAATAGTTTTTCTTAAATATACTTTCCTCCATTTCTCATATTCTTAGATATAGACTATTGTGGATATATATAAGGTTTTTTAGGAATTTAATGGTAATATTTATCATTTTTTAGTATATGGGAAGAGATCTATGATGGGTTTTGGAGATTTATGCCGGTTTTGGGTGCGTTTTCATTATGTTCTTTATTTTCACCAAAACACTCTAGGTAGGTGGCTTCACTCTCAACTCTTCTAATATGACATTAAATGAATAGTTTCAAATTGTTTAAATTTCATAATTTTTTTTGTGAAATTGGAGTGAAAAGAATGTTTGAAACCCTCTATATTGATGGTTTTTTGATTTTTGGAATTTGGTTGTGAAAATGGATTTGTTTATTGATTTTAAAATACGGGTTTTTTGGATTTGGGAAAATGTTTTGTTGGAAATGTTTTCTATATGGAAAATGTTTTATTTAAATGGAATTAATTGGATTATTTGAAAGGGTTTTGGTGTACATTTTTTCTGTGGGTTACTGATATTGACATGACCATAAATATATGGAATATAACATTGGGTTATGAAGGTACATGACCCTGTCTATGAAGTGTGTGTCATTGGGGAATAAGGAGACTGACCACTTAGTAATGACTCAGTGGATAGAGAAGAAACCCTTAAATATTAGATAACTATTAGAGAAGAATTAATTGGCGTGTTTGTGGTGAATGATATAATGGGTATGCCAAAAAGTAATGTGGAGTTTTTTAAATAATGTTTTGTTTCATTTCCTTAGAAAACTGTTATGTTTGGAAAACTTTTATGGTGTGAAAGTAGTTGGAATCAATTTAAACTATGTAACTATTTCAAAATATATATATAAATTGTTTTCTATAATTTCTCTAAATTGTTCTACCCTTATGTCATGAGTAGTGAAGTCATTGGGGGAAATCTAATGAGTTTCCTTGCTCACCCATTATTTGGAACTCTGTTTATTTTGTAGATTTTCTTTTCCAACACACATGTAAATGGAAAGCATCACACTTATTTAGTGGTGCTATCTGATACCAAGAGTTCGAGTTGGGGTTGGATCTTGGTTTCATTTCTTGGAATTCTTCTATGTTTCTATTGTATTTTGTTTTCCACTATGTACTTTGATGTTAGTAGTCTTCTGTTGTGGTACCGTTTTTTAGTTTATGTTTTTGTATCAATGATATAACATGAGATATTTTAAATTGTAATAAAGAATCATATTGTTGTTTTTTAAAGGAATATTTAGTTGTTATTTTATTTTTTTCAAAGGGAAAATGATCCCCCAATTGTATTCAAACCATGAGAGTTTATTTCCAGCCTTTGGCGGCTTGGGGATGTTTCTTAAATCCTAGTACAAATTCCACCTCCACTCTAACCAATGAGGAGAGACAGAATGATACAAGTTGTATGGGTATTTTCAGTTAAAATGATTTTGTGAAACATGTTGTATGATCTTTTTTTTTCCTTGACATACAATTTTTATAAGTTGTGTCAGTTTTGGAGTAGAAATTCATACAGGTTCTATCCATGTGTCAGTTTGGAAGAAAGGAATAGGATTGTTAGGAATTGAAATGTATATCATGAAATAACATAGTTATCCTTTTTATATTGAACTTCTTGTAAATAGGGATTTGTGTACATATGTGTTTTGAAAACACTTATAGCAGTGTAATCTCATTGTCATTTATTTAGCCAATGCGAAGATCGTGACATAAATTATAGAAATAACATCCCATTAGGTGTACAGATGTAATTTTGACTAATTATTTACAATTTTTTGTAAATGGGTGGATTTTATAAAAATGTGGACATTGTTTTCAGATTGGGGATTTTGAAAAGTTAATGGTTGTGTTATTTTGAAAATGACTTCATTTTTAATAGAATGGTGAAATTTTTTAAAAATGGTCAAATGTATAAAGTGATGAATTTTTTAAAGAATTTTTGTAATAATTTTTATATGATAGAATTTGAAATTACTAAGCCCTTGGTTTCTAGAGGGTAAGACAAATAGGGCTTGTTGTGTTTCTAGAAAATGAAACCCGGTAGGCATGCATAGAAACCAAATGGAAGAAGCTGTTGAGAATGTGGTTTCACCTAAGACAAAGATGAACAAATAGATTGTAAAGAGTATTGTCCAGGATTTTAATAATGTGGATAGAGGTAATAGATTGACTGAACCAATGAATGTTGATCATTCTATCTAATAGTTGAAGTGTAATTCACCAATCTTCTGGGGTGATTCAGTGCTAGAGAAGGATGAGGTGTGGCGGAATAGGATAAATTGAATCTTTGATTTTCTTAGCACACTAGAAGAGTAGAAAATAAATTTGGAAATGTATAAATGGGAATATCATTCATGACAATGATGGGATTTTTCACTTTAGACTAAACTAGACCAAGGTAAGTAATGGGAGGATTTATAGGATTTTTCAAAATAATTATATCCTCTCACATTCAGAATTCGTAAAATGATGGAATTTTTCAATTCATAGTAGGAGAACCATTCAACGATAGAGCAAGTTTCTAAATTTAAGAATATTTTTTATTTTCAAATGAATTTGCTGCTAGTGCATCCTTGAATGAACTCATTTTGGAATCAAAGTTACAGAAACAAATTTTATTTAATATTTTCATGCTCAGTATAATGGATTATACATATATTGTCAACAGAGAGATGGTTGATGAAATAGACATCTCAGGAGGGACATGTGGTGGAAGTATGTTGATACCTATGTAACATGGTGGGAACTCTAATTAAACAAGAAAATTGAATATGGAATCATATATCCAAGTTGGGAGTATGAACCAAAATTAGATAGGAAGATTGGTGAACCTTCCCCCAAGACCCAAGAGAAAATTGGGATGTTTTCAATGTGTTTCCTTTGACCACATGCATCGATAGTGAACTAAAGAACGTGTAGATTTTAATAATTGTAATTATATAGGGCATCTTCAGTGCTTTTGTCGCAGTTCTCTAAGGTTGGGTATTTGGGGAAAATCCCATGTTTTTTAGATTTTGTATGGTTCAATGGGAGGAGGGAAATAGAATACCTCTTATTATTTGAATAGAGTTAGCCATTGTGATTCTAGAATTACTATGACTCCTTTGGATAAGAAATATTATTAGGGAAATAAAGAACAAAGTGCAGTAAGTAAGTAGTAATATACAGTTGAGTAGGTTATTGTTGATGATCAATCTTAATAGTGTGAATTTAATTAAAAATGCATGGGGTGTGCTGAACAACCCTAATCACTGTAATTATTTATAGTAGTGAACAAGGTTCATAAAAACCCATCCCACCTTGAATCCTCTCTTAGTTTATCCATCATATATAAATCATGTGATGCTGGGAGAGGCTCAAAATGCACCTCTCCCCCTCCTGGTATTTCCCCATACTGGTTCTGTGGGAATGCTCGGTGACCAATTCATGGTAGGATATTTTCTTATATCATGCATGTCTTTAGTCTAGACCAGGACTTCCACACGACACTCCATCCCACATGAGACCTAGCCTGGCTGGCCTCCTTTTGGTGTGATCGACCCAATGTCTCATATATGCTCTTGGGTGTGGCTAACCAGTCATATTAGTAGGCTATCAACAATATTAAATAAACCCCCAAAACCTAGTTAGTTATGAAACCAATTATTTAGTGGAATTCAATACTAAATTCACGGCCGCATCCACACTTAGAACTCTAGTATACAATTATTCAATCCCTTCACAATCTCTATTAAAATATAAATCCACATAAACATTTCTTTATCATAAACCCTTCATGCACTAATTACGTACCATCTTTCTCCTTCATGAAAACTACAATCTCAATGTTTCACAAGATAACATTTTCATGGTTCTTGTGGAACATTAATGTAATGCATGACCTTCAATTCCTCATATTCTCTAATTTTTGGATTATAAATTCCAAAGAACATAACATAAACCATCTTCTTTGATGTAAACTATGTTTCACTTTTGACACATATATTTTGAACATTGGATCAGTTAAATAATCATTAGAGTTAACAACTAAGTGAATTTCTCAAGTGTGACATCTAATAAACTGAATCCATTACAATTATTTAGCAATCACGGTGAATGAATCCATATCTTTTCTCCAAGAATCATCATGATGGGTTCCACAAAAAATATCCAGACATCACAATAATGTTGAAAGTCTTCAAACTATTCACATGTTTCTAGGAATTTATATACTTGAGGATTTCATCCAAGCCCCATTAACATTGAACTTTTTCATCATATTGACATAAAAGTAATATTTCTACTTCATTTACAATCCTTGTCCAAAAATCAAAATCATTTCACAATAAATACAGTCTATACACAATGTTTGATATTCAATCTCCCCCTTTGTATTAATTGGAAATACCATCAGTTCCAAATGAATGTTTCAATATGTAGAAATATTATGTGATATTTCCCCTTTACCATTCAAGAAATTAATTTCACTTTATCTCCACATTATTCATAAGAAATAAAAATTTCCTAAGAAAAATGGTATCAATCCATAATTAAGTAATTTTCCATCACTCATTTCACACTAAGTCAACTAGATCTATGCCCAATGTAGAAAATAAGAGGCCTTGATTTATAAAAACAAGTTTTCCTTTACCAAATAATCATGAATCTATAAGAAATTAGAACCCATATAATTTTATTCAAGGAATATTCACTTCTATTCTGGGATGAATTTACAAAATGTTACATTAATCTTTTTAAGAATAAAAAATCTTGAAATTCCTACACTCACTTCAACAAATAGACCAGACACATTCAAGTGAAATTGGAAGGATCAGAGACCTTGCGGGAGATCCAAATTTTATATACTATGGATTAATTTAATTTCCCCCTTTTGTAAAATGTTTTTTATTTTTCATAACCAAGTATTAGAGATGAAGAGTGACATACACTTTCCAATGACATTATCCTCATGAAATTTCTAGAATAATCATATTTGATAATAATTGAAATAATAATTTTTGAATATTTTTTATTTGTCTCCCCATCAAGCGAATCATTTATCATTATCTTCATAATGATTGATCACATAAATATTGGATTTCAACCAATTCCAATATGGAGAATACAACAGAATGTGGCTTCAACTTGTGAATTTCCATATTGGACAACAATCAAAACTTCACCGAGGATGATATTTTAGAACATTTGTTCTAAAAAATACCTTGAAATAAGATCAATACAAGATGGAATCTTCATTATCCTAGCTATTTATAATAGGAAATAACATTCTTTAACATCATCAATTATGATAATCCATAATATTATTATTTTAATATAATTTGAATAATCATTCAGATATTGTATCTTCTTCGGCTTAGAAATCAAGAATTAACAGAACTTACTACTTCTCATCTTATAACCATAAGAACATTATTCATTTTCAATTACATGAATTATAAGAACAAATAAAATAATCAAAGATTAATGGAATAATGTGGATCCTCCATTATTTATCAATAAGAATATAATTAGAGATATGATCTGAAAAAAAACTTTCTCTATTTTCTCTTATCTTCATGGTTTCACATCTAAACATCAGATCTGATTTATGCTTAGGAAATATGGATATCTTCACATCCTATTATACTTGGCGTGAAGAGTTTTTCTTCTTAACAGGATTCATGTATGATACATTATTACACCTCATTGGGACTTCATCTTGTTCTAATAGTAAGGATAAACAACCCTTTCCAATGTAACCATATTTCTTGTGTATCTCACAAAAAAAATCTTTAACACAAGAGTTAAATTTTATTGAAAAACAATATTGAGATTTTTATTCATCATGTGGGATATTTTCTTACTCCTTTTTAACTAGATTTATCTTATGGATCATTCATTTTTCTCCTTCATTCCAAATAATCAGTCTCTACAACTAATATGTAATTTGAAACTGTGGGTGAATGTTCAGATGTTCCACGTGGATTCTTGTGAGTTTCATCCATATTAGTAGATATATTGGATGCACTACCCTTAAAATTATTTGATTTAGATTCTACAGATTTCTCAAAATTCTTATTTGGTACGTTCCTCAGAGGATTTATGTTCACAAAATTCTTCTTATTTCTTCCCAAGGTTGCTTCATCATTGTATGTCAGATTCAATGATATTATTTTCATAACATTTTTGGAAACATGTTGAGATGAAAATGTAACAACCTAGTGAGAACTGTACTATCATACATCACAAATGTTATCAAGAATTTCAAGAATATTTTTAGTATAGGGAATCTTCTAGACTTGAGGATTATTATTTGAACTATCCAAACCAACATGAGGTTACAAGATTTAGAGCATGGAGAGACAAAATTAAATCCCTCGAATGGAGATGCTTGGGAAATTCATTATATTATCAAATTATAGGAATTAGATCATTAATGTTGATATATATATATATGTTTCATTGGTATTTGATATTTTCTTTAGAATTACTAATTATTATTTTAACTAGAAAAGATCACGATAGGTGAAACATGTTCCAGACAGGAGAGAGAGACATCCTTCAGGAAAGGAATATAATGGAACAGTCGTGTGAGAAGTATCTATTCATTTGGGTTAATACTGCATGGAATTTCTGATGGATGTATTCAGAAGGTCTTGCCCACACCATTAATAATAAACCATTATGTCCCCATTTTCCATTTCGATGTGGGATAATATAAAAGATGAAATTTTCATTCTTAACTGTGATGAAATCAACCTGCGTGACTTTGGTCCCCCACACCTCAGATAAAAAGAGTCGCAATCATCCTTCACTTGTAGCTTCGCCTTGATGGCTCTTGAACCACTGTATTATAATAGATCATTATCTTCACTATCCTATAAGCTCTTCATCGACCCATTTTCCACTGATGAATCACCTGGTATCCATGGACCTTCTCAAGAGGTTGATCTAGCCCACCTATAAAGCCATTTAATTGTTAATCTAGCCACATTGATGTCCAGATATAGGAGGGTCTTAGTGAAGTCCATTGTAAAATTATTTCACCACTACCATGCCACCGAATAATATCCTCAATCCATCTATATCCCCCAACATCTCATGAATGTGGATGGATCACAAAATAAAAGAACCCCAATCGAGCAACGAAAACACCCATAGAAAAAATCTCATACAGTGGGAAGAGGAGAATGAGATAAAATATAATAGATACTTCATTTTCAAAAAATTATTCTGTTGTATTAATAAAGATTATAGTATAGGGTAGTTGGAAGAAAATAAAACATCACACAATATATTAATAAAATCCATAAACGGTAGATGGACCAACACGACCTAAGTCTACCTCTAAACCATCTTGCACCCTTTGTCTAATATGTGGAATCAACCAGTGAATAAATACCAGTATGACCATCGATACCCCCAAAATCACAAGAAAAATAAATGTAGATTTGAAAAAAATTTGGTTAAAAAATAAAAATACACACATATTTAATTTTCACTCACCTCCAATCTCAGGAAGGGTATAATACTCTACTTCTACTACATTGTATCCCTCCAATATCGTTGCTATCACCAGGGGGACTCGTATACTCCAGCCCGCCATTGTGAACTCAATATCTCCACAATTCCTCCCATGATCTAAATTATATTTGAATTGGGCATGGATATTTATTCCCTAGGTTTAGGAATTTGGTTTCAAAGAATTTGACAGATTGTGGTGATATTTGAGCTTCTACATCATTCCCTTGTTTCACTCAGGGATTTTATAACATTGGAATATGTCTGGAAAATGATAAATCAACATCCAATTTCATGAAACATTAGATATAAGGAAAATAAAAGATGGAACCCATAAAGGGGAAGTGTTCATCGCATTGAAAGGTGGCACAAAAAAACTCAGTTGTTATTTTCCTTAAACAATACACTCAATGCATAGATAAAGAGAGAAAAAATAAATGGGATGTATTCATCACATTGATATAATTCATAATGGAATCATCAGTAGATTTATTGAAACAACATATTCAATGAACAGACAAATATATATCCCATAATGGGTAAGTGTTCATCACATTAACAGATGGTTGAGTTTTTTTTCAGGCCTCCCTAGTTTTCAAAAATCACATTGACCCATTCCTTCATTTCATTCACAAAGAATGTGCTACTATATTCATTAAGAAGTATAAATTATATAGTGAGATTCTGAAACACCCAAGTGTGAATACTTGTGTGCATTGACAAAAAATAACCATTTGGGTTTTCATAGAATATGGTATAAGTAAAATTAGTTGGAATTATAATTCCACAGAATTAAGATTATCTATTTGAGAATACAATGTCCATATTCATTGAGAGGACCACTTTGGGAAATTCCTAACACTAAGAGTTTGGTAGAATCAACGTTGGGGAATTTTTAACCCAATTCAAATATTTTATCTCTATACCTACTGACATGTTAGGATCTTGATTCTCTTGTTATATTTTCTTAGTTTCATGCAATAATATGAATTTAATAAAATTATGCACATGCTATTTCTATATGGTTAACTACTCGATAACAGTAGCTACATCCTTTCCATATATGGGTATGACCAGTACATATATTCTCCACTATAATTTAGTAACATGTTATAGTGGGTTGTCTTAGAAAACAATCCTTAATTCAGTGTGAGTCCCAACACTTTAAAGGGGGAAATGAAACAATTCTACATTCTGGAACTGGTGATGACCAAGTACAACATAAAACTCCTTTTTTATTATATATATTACCTCCCAATATAGTATTATACCTTTTGGAAAGGGTTTATAACACCAATAGATTCTTGTTCCTGTTGTGATCTATTGAACATAATAGTTCTACTTAATCTTCTATTCGTCACTTATTACTTTATTAACTACATGCAAATAACCAACCACTTCCTCTCACTTATTCAGTGCTTAACCAAAATCACACTTCTTCTTCATCATTCTTCTTATTTAGTGCAAAAAAAATTCACTAAAAATTAATCTTAATTTGTATAGAATCACAAGAACATATTTGAATATTCACACAATGTGGATCAGTTTATTTGGAATCATCAGAATTAACTTATTCTCCTTTCTTCATTTCATGTATTCTAGAAATCATGCATATAGAATTTGAATTAAATCTTCCCCTTCTTTCACTAATTCATATCATTTTCACCAGTGCACCCACTTTATTTGTTCCCTTCTTTAAATGCATCCATGTATGCTTGTGTATACAATAGTGAATGCATATTCCACTTCTTCCCTCTTTTGTGAGAACCCTATTGGGTATATGTCTTTGCATGCACACACTGCCTCATCCTATTTTCCCTTTCTCTTCTTCCCATTTCACATGGTTCATGTGTCTATAATTTAATAACATTCATGCATTCATTTAGTATGACATCTTCTCAAACAAACCAAGCACAATATTCACTTATTCTCATCTTCTATTCTTTTTATATGTACATGAATGAGTGTAGGCCTTTTAACTTGTTCTTCTTATCTATTCACATATGAACACACATACTACCTATTCCTTGTACGAACACAAGGAGTTGGGATTCCTCAAATAATCCACATGATTTCATTCATATACATACTTTCCATCATCATGAAAACTCCTCCTTCTTAATAAAAAAACTCCTACACAATGAATATAACTTAATGACATGAACCATGAGTATGTTGTACTTCTCATCATGAAACCTAGGGGTTCACTGTTCATCTTCATACAAGAGGTGCACTGGTCATCTATGCACAAGGGATATTTGGGTATTATCTGTGAAAACATGATAGTTCATGATTCTTAAGACTTTAAAAAGCTCAAAAAGTTTAGCAAGCAAAATTTGCGTGCCTAAAAGATAGCCTTCATGTAGTACGACAAGGGATTGGGTAAACCATTCATGTGTTCACATATATTTTTCATGAAACCAGATAGTTCATGGGTCTTCATCTTCTGAAGATGCATTAAGAATTCATTTCACTTGATTAAGGCCTACAAGATCATATCTACTTCGCAAAAGAATATGACTTGTGGATCATTCATTCCCTTTATGTAACAATAGCATGATGATACACTATTTTTGTAGAAAAATAAGAGCTCTGAAATTATGGATGTTGAAAGATCAATCAACCTTGAGGCTTCTATTTTTATATGTGAAGATCAAATATTTTTTCACGTTCAAATATGGTGATGATGTATAATGAGGGTTATTCACAATATGAATGTAGTCATAATGGTAGTCTATCATTTTAATCTGTTAAATTTGGTGATAAATATTCTTCTGATTAGTATTTTAAAGTGGTAATGATGAATAATTTATTGAATCACTAAGTGATTTTTTCTCAGAAACCAAAAAATTTATAAGGAATGTTCATATAAATGTTTTCACCTAGATATTTTGTTTTGTCAAGGGACTATATAATGAAATGTCATAGCTTGAAAAATATGTTGAGGAAATGGAGAAAGTCTTCAAAACATTTTTTCAAGGATGTAAACATCTCTCAAAAATTATTGATGCCAAAGAAGAAAATGTATCCCTTTTCAATAAACATTTCTCATATGTTGTAGAATAATTGAAAATAAATATTGGAGAAAGAAGTAACTGAGAAGTTCTGTACTATGATAATTCACACTCGTGAGGAATCATATAAAGACACCATTAATATCATTGACTCAAATCTATAAATTGAAGGGAAGGATGATATATTCATCATAGTATAATACTAAAAATAATAGTTCATATTCAAACTAAATGAAAACCACACTTTTATTGAATATAAACTATATATGAATAATTATGAGAAGGATGTGACTGAGGTAGTTCATACCGAAGTTATCCATTTATTGGATACATTACACATGACCTCCATAAATATTAAATAATACCATCTAGAGGATGGGATAAATATAATTAAATAGTTGAATAATTCTCAAATAATAGAAAATGAAATTCATGATGCTTGAGTTCAAAATATATATAGTCCATGGGAAGGAAAAAAGAAAATTGTTGTGGATGATAAAAATTTCTTCAACATAAAATTTCATGAAGTGTAAGTGACATTAAAAAAGATGAATATATGTGAATATATGTTGAAATCACTTTAAGACCATCAAAACACTCTAAATCTAAAATATCATGATTTGGAGGTCATGTTGAGAAATCTATTGATAATTCAAGATAAATCATCATATATTACTGAGATTAGAAAATCATCTAGGAGTAATTCTGAAAGGAGTATTATTTCATAAAAAACCCATTCAAGTGGAAAAAAGAGTCTAATAATATCTAATGAAAAATAAGTTTCAATATCATTGTATCAGGATACCCTTGATTCAGAATATTTTATTTGTACTAATATTTTTTCATCTATAAGTTTGGGTTTGAAAAAGAATTCTAGAAAATCATGGATGAAGAAGACTAATAAAAAATATATTATTTCATCAAATGTGTATATGATGCATAGTAGGAAATCTTGTTCTCTACAAAGATCTCAGATGAAGAATCATACTATACAAAAACAATAAGATTCCAAAAATAACTAAATTGTATTAAATAATAGTAAATCATGATTGATGGATAGTGTCATTATTGATGGAAATTTGGGGATCAGGCCATTGAATCTTGTCATAATCATTCAATTCATGATAACTATAGAAGGATAGTAATAAGGTGGAGAAGGTCTGATGTGAACAGAAATCCTGTAAAATATAATCATAATTTATCGAAGAAGATGAATTTATTTATCAACATTATATTTGAGTCCCTTGAATACTTCAATTATTACTGAAATATAATTCGTCAAAATTATAATAAGTCATGGTATGTACTAACCCGACAGTATTCATATCTTGATGTGATGATAAGGCCACAACATATACAGAGGCAATGAAAAAATAAGAAAAGGCTTCTTTGGCCTGTGAGAAGGAGAAGAGAGCTAAGAAAACAGTGAAGCAACCTAATCCCATGAAGAATGATCATATGAATGTCATGCCAAAGAATATTTTCCTCTACTATGGAAGTAGCGGTCACATAATTGAACTACAAAAATATGTTATAAAAAAAATTTATTGGATGAAAGCTGAAGAATAAATTGAAATATATCTTAGAAACACATAAAAAAGATTACATGATGTTTGAAAATATAGATTAAAATTTTGAATTTCAAGAGAGGATGTTTAAAACTGAATACCCTATGATTTCTGGTGATTTGTGTGGATGGTCTAGAATTTCAGAGAATATTGCTGAAAAATACATGATGTTGTTTCCTAATATAAAATAACTAGTGAAGAAAAAAGGAAATGAACCAATGAGTTATAGTTTTAATAACGAAACTGTAAAGAAGGATTTTACACACAAGAAGATGTCTAAGAATATAAAAAACAAATTTAATCATATGGCTAGAGAAATTGGAATTGGTATAGAAGTTAGATCAGAAACAAAATAATGAAAGTGCATTACTTTCTAATGTGAAGAAGCTTATTCCATCTAAGATGAAAGGTGAAGAAATCAAGAAGTCCAT
Source organism: Viscum album (assembly GCA_963277665.1). Classification (NCBI taxonomy): domain Eukaryota; kingdom Viridiplantae; phylum Streptophyta; class Magnoliopsida; order Santalales; family Viscaceae; genus Viscum; species Viscum album. The sequence goes on along the minus strand of OY728151.1, from coordinate 1,583,178,825 downwards.
ACTTCCCTTATATGAAAAACGTTGTAATGTCAAATAAATAGAAATCATAATGAGTTTTCATGAATCTAGATTAATGTTGAAAATAATTTCTAGGTTAGGATTTTAATGTCATCCTTGTCATTCTATTTGAATTTTTTTAAAGAAACACTTTATTACTGTGAATATTTTGTTATTATTTATTTAATGCAATGGATTTAAGGTGATGAATATATGAAGGTGGAGTCATGAATATATTAGTGCTTTGAAAATATTATATAACATTCATAAGGATATTAATCATGGTATTTTTTATTTCAATTTATCATAAAATTATTATTGAAGATCATTCATGAAGAATGTTAGTCATTATGAAGCAGATGAATGAAGCTCATCCTTTTAGGGGGAGAAAACATGAAAAAATACCAGAGTTGAACACAACTAGTATCACATGAATATCTAATGAAATGGTATGGGATTTATTTGATATTTTAAAATCCTAGAAATTGAATCTTGTCATAATAAATGAATTTTTACTATTTCTTTATTATGAAAATTCTGAATCATAATGGGAGGCACATATAATTTCATAATAAAGGGTAAGTGCATTATTTTAATTGAATGTTTTTAATATGTTTATTGAGATGAATGAAGGAGATTAATTGAGTATAATTTGAACGACTTATGAATGATGGTTTTAGTGTTGGCATCACATTGAAAATTTATATTGACATCTTTTATGTCTAAATTGATCATGTTTGTTTTCTACTTATGGTTTTTCCACGTTCAATTAGAGAATATTAATTGATGACCCATTATTTTAAGAAAAGTGATGCTATCCTATCAAGAAAACCAATTTTGTTTTCCCTCAAATTACATCTCTAATGAAATAGGGTTATTAGTGGAACTAAAAAGGAGAGATCTGTTTTTATAGAATAAGATGAGTTTATGCATTCATTCCTATAGATATATTTTAAATTATTGTTAGTGTGAGAAGAAAAAATTTATTTTCTTAGTGAAATGGGTATTAAAAACGTATCAAAAGGGGGAGATTGAAGATACCAAATTGATTAATCCAAAATTTTTGTTTTAATTGATGATAATAAAATTGTTTGATCCAAATTCAATGTGACAGCAATTGAAAGTTCATTTTATACTTTGGAATTATTATTTGGAATTAATCATTATTTAGAAAGGATATTTGGTTGGAAGAGTTTATTCTAATGAAGAATGATTATGAATGGTTGGCATTGAATCATAGTGTGAATTTTGATTTATAAATTTTTTTTTGTTTAAATGTAAAAATGGGCCTATATAAAATGGAAGTATCAAAACTGCTTAGGTGGGTAGTTTACCCCTAGCATTCCAATATGATCTGTACGAGGATGATAGTGGATAGTGTGCTACTAGGGAGTGAATTTAGTGTCATAAGAACAATGAAAAATAATATTTATGTTACATTGTGAATGGTTTTGTATGGTTAACATTGAATCTAAGTGTGAATTTGTCTTTATATGAATTATTTGTTTTTTCTCAAGGTATAATTGTATGTAATGGTCCTATAGGGAGCTCATGTAGAGGAAGAGGATGTGAGTGGAAAGTGTGGTCAAGGGAAGTAAAAGGAATAGATTGGATAGTATGCTAATGGGGGACTACCGACACTACATAGGTGGGTAGTCAACCCCTAGTCAGTCATTATGGGTGGTCCAATGAAGAGAGTGGCTAGTTAGCTCATAGGAAGCGAATGTAGAGGCAGTGGGAGAAAGAAAAATATCAATTATGTTGTATGAAGAATGATTATGTATGGTTGAAATTGAATCTTATTGTTAATTTGGCATTATATGAATTTTTTAGTCATGTTTTAAATGTGAAAAAGCACCTATAGTAAAGGGGATTGTCTCCTTGGGTGTTGTTATAGGGAGGACATATAGAGGAACCAAGCCAAATATTAGTTATGTATCCTTAGGTGGCTAGTGTGAATGCCAGGATACATGAATGGGAACCATTCAAAATATTAGTTATGTTGTATGAAGGATTATTAATCTTATTGAGTATTTGATTTATATAGAATATTTGATTATTTTTTCATAGTTTAAATGTATTCAAAATGACCTAGATGCTAAAACTGCTTTAGTCATTTGACCAATTGGAGAAAGAAGTTATTATTTTCTTCTTAATAGTATGTGAATGAATACACATGTTGTCATATGAAAACCTCAACAATTTGATTTTTCCTTGTTACTCATGAAAGTATTCACTTAGGGGCATGTCCTGTTCACTTTCTAAAGACAAAATATGCCGGATTGTTATTCTATGTAGGGTGTGTACCAACTAGATATGAATTATCTTCATGCAATGGATTATATGTGGAATAGCATTATGAAACACCTTGGTAGTAAAAAAATTCATGCACTATGGCTTAAGAAGTAGGATTCATGGATCAAGTTCTTCTTCATGAAGCTTGAAAGGGGTGTTTACACACCAGTTTCATCTTCATAGTGTTTCTTCTTAGTGAACATAGAATGATTCACATAAATGACCACCATTTCAAAGAACGATGAAGGTGTAAGCACCGTTCACATGTCTATAATTTCTTATACTTATTTAAAGCATATTGATTTTCATGAATCTCTTTATTCATGAGGCCACAATGGGTCATGGAACACATTACCTACTCACCTAAAAGTGTAGTTTAGAGAGGATTTATTCTTCTAGAAAATGTGAGCTCTTGAAATAACAAGTGAGGTAGTAGTACCTATTGGTTGATGTTTCTATACTTTTATAGGCAGGGGATCTTAGCATTTCACTCCATTCAAATCCTAATCATTATATTCTATGAATCATCACATTAAATTCCAAAATGACTCAGATTTTAATTCCTTGAACATACATTATGTTACACCTCATTTTAATTCATTCATAAATTTAAATTGGCCTAATTATTTATGGTGTTCATATCACATTCATGTATCCATAAACTCCTAAAACTCATCTTCCCAAATGACTGATCCAACTATTTAAACAAGTGAATAGTATGATCAAATCCCCATCCCACATCTAAATCTCTCCCAGTTTCTATACACTATAAATATCAAGCATTGGGTGTAGTGTCTCAAAACTCTCCTCTCCACACCATGTACCACCCGTAATGGTTCTACGCACGCACTCTACACCCACTTATTTTTGGGATATTATCCCACATCATGAACACCTGTAGGGGTACCCATGGCCTACACATGGAATAACATGTTGCCTTTCCGCTTTCCTCAATTGACTTCTTTAGGTGTGCTGACCCCATATCCCACATAATCTCTTGGATGAGGCTGGTGGGACATCTCATTCAATAATTTTTAAAAAGCCCCCCCAAAAAATACATAGTTAAAAAATCATTCATATTATGTAATTCATTATGAAATGCATGCTACCTCCACAATTATAACTATAGTGTACAATTCTTCAAGACAGTTTCATTTTGTATTGAAATATAAATATATCTATAAATTTATTCATATTTAACCCTTAATGAACTAATTATATGGAATGGTTCACATTCATGCAAACTACATGCCCAATATTGCTCAAGATAACACTTTCATGGTTCTCATGCAACATTAAAATACTGAAAGGCCTTAAATTCCGCTTCTTCCATACTTTTTCAAATATCAATTACAAATAACATCAAATCAACCTTCATAATTGTTGTAAACAATGTGTCACATATGAGAAATGTATTTTTAACATAGGATCAGTTCATCCATCATCAAAGTTAACAACAATGGAGATTTTTTCAAGCTTGACATCCATTGATATGAATCCATAACAATTATTCAATACCTTCACTATTTATCTTCAAATACAAATCCATGTTACCATTTATTCATCTTTATACATTCATGCACTAAGTATATTTTGTGGTTCTCCATCATTAAAACTACAATATCAATGTTCGTCAAGTTAAAAATTTCACGGTTCACATGAGTCATTAAAATACAGCATGACCTCATCAATTCCTCTTCTTCTATACTTTTTTGAATATAAATTCTAATGAATATCAAAAAAACATATTATTATTTGTAAAACATTTGTCACTTATGACACATGTATTTTTAAATTACAATCAGTTTATAAATCGTAAAAGTTAACAACAAGGGGAATTTATCAAGTGTGAAATCCAATTCTGTGATTCCATAACAGTTATTCAATACCACTACAATTTATGTTCAAATATAAATCCAACTAACTATTGTTCATCTTTAACCCTTCATTGACTAATTATATGGCGTGTTTCGACTTCATGAAAACTACAATCACAATGATACTCAAGATAACACATGCATGGTTCTCATGAAACCTTAAAGTACTACATAATCTTCAATTCCTCTTATTCTATAATTTCGGGAATATAAATTGCATAGATCATAAAATAATCCTTCTTCTTGGATGTAAAAAAATCATCTCTTATAACACATGTATTTTGAACATATGATCAACTCATCAATCATTTGAGTTACCAACATGGAGAGCTACTCATGTTTGACATTCAATTCTATGAATCCATAATAATTTTTCAGGACCTTCATAGATTCTTTAAAAATATAAATATTTCTATCCATTTTTATTCTTTATCCATTCATGAAATAACTATATATTCTGGTTATACTTCATTTTATCACCACCAGTTTCTTATATATAAGCCTTTATTTATGTATTTTAAGTATTTAAAGTGTGTCGGTTCCGTTTTTATGGTTTGGAAGAATTTGGGAGTGTTTCTAGGGAATATATAGGTTCATGGTTGGATCATTGTTAGTGAAAACAATGAAAATACTATAGGAAAACATGATAAATTAGACAAGGGACTCATGGTAGGGGTACAATTAAAAAAACTATTTGGCCAAACCATGCGACCCCCCTAGGAGTAATCGTGAGAAGTAAGAAAATGATATTTGTCATGGATGGTTCATGGCTTTCCTATATGAGTTGGAAAACTCCCTGAGGCACTTATCAAAGTATAGGATGGTGCATGGTTAGTGCAAAATCTTCCTAGCCATGTAACTAACCATGCAGTGTTTAAAAAAAATATCCTATAAAATAATATCTTGGTTGATATTATGTTTAAAACCCACAATTTTCTCTGAATTGACCCTAAATAAGAATTTATTCCCACTAAAGGTCGAGTATTCATTCCCCATAAATTTTCTGGTGATCCGAAGTTGTTTCTTATTGTGATGAAGACTGATTTCTTTGGAAAGTGTTCTTTTGTGGTATTTTTTTCATAGTTTTTCTTAAATATAAAATCCCTCCTCACTCGGATTCATATATCTAGTACAATGTGGACATATCCATGGAATTTTATTCCAATAATGGTTCTATTTGGCATTTTTATGATAGGTAATATATCTAAGGTGGATTTTTGGATATTTAACCTGATTTTGAGGGTGTTTTTGTGATATTAATCATTTTCTCCAAAACTCTCATGGTAGGTGGATTCACTCTCAACACAATTAATTATAAAATGAAATATTAGTTTCAAATTAGTTAAATTTTTTGAAATTTTTGGAGAAATTTTCTTGAAAATCATGGTTGAAACAATCTTTGGTTGTGGATTTTGGTTTTTCACAAATTGGTTGTGTAATGTGATTTGCTTATTGATTTTGAAATATTGATTTTGAAATATCAATTTGTTGGATTTTGAAAATTAGCTTGTTGGAAAAGTTTTCAATAAAGTAATAGTTTTATTGAAATGGAATGATTTGGTTTCTTTAAAATGTTTTTGGCGTACATGGTTTGTGTTACTTTATTCTTTTGATGTGACCCCAAAAGTGGGGTGGGTTCCATTAGTGTAAAAAGAGACATGACACTAGATAAGGTGTTTGTGTCATTATGGATAAATGATATTGGACACTTAGTGACAAATTAGTTAATTAATGTAAAACTTATCATGATTTTCTAACTATCATAGAAGACAACATGGGTGTTTGTGTGGTGAACGATGAAATGGGTAACCCAAAAATGAATCTAAAATGGTTTAATGAATGATTTGTGTGCTTTCCTTGGAAAATATTTGTGTTCGGTAAACTATTTTGGAGTGATACTACTTTGAATTGATTTAAACCATGGAACTATTTCCAAATTATTTCTATAAGTTTTACTATATAATTGTGCTAACTTGTTCTATCCAAGCGGCATGAGTAGGGATGTAATTAGGGGAAATCTACTATGTTTCATTACAAACCCCTGATTTTGAAATATATATTTTTTTTCAGATTTAGGTTATTGAGACATAGGTAAATGGAAAGCATCAGTCTTATTTATTGGTGGTTTATGATAAATGGAGTTGGAGTTGGACCTTAGAGTTGTTTCTTTAGAGTCTTATGACTCTCTGTTTTTTTTATTTTTCATTGACTACTTTCATGATAGAAGTCTTGTATTGTGGTACCATATTTTGTTGTGGTTTTGATATCAATGTTATTACATGAGTTGTTTTACATTTTCATCATGCATGTTATAGTGGTTTTGGTTATGGATTGTTGGGTTGTGATTATTTATTTTCAATGGTGAAATCATCCCCTAGTTTTATTGAAGACATTGGAATTTATTTCCATCCTTTGGTGCATTGGGGTTGTCACATAAGGCCAAGTTGAAATTCCACCTCGGCTCAATCCAATTAGGAGGGGAGGTATATTACAAGTGGTATCAGTCTGGGTCAGTCTAAATATTTGTGTGCAACAAGTGGTATAATCTTGTTTGGTCCCTGACTTACATATGTTAAAAGTTGTGTCGGTTTTGTATTCTAAATTATTTTTATTTCATTCCTTGAATTGGGATGGAAAAAAGAAGTGTGATTTTTGGGACTTGAAATGTAGAGCATAAAAAGACATAGCTATCCTTTTTATGTTGAACTACATGATGCCGTGGAGGTGGGCATATACGTTATTGGGAATCACTTATAGGAGTATAATCTCATTGTCACGAGTTTATCCAAAAAGAAGATGTTGACAAGCATTGTATAAATGAATTCACACTAGAATGGCATATTTCAATTTGAGTAATGATTTGTGATCTGGTGTAAATGTTTTTATTTTTTGAGAAAATTTGAAATTGTTTATAATAGGATATTTTAAAAATGGAATGGTTGTGGAATTTTGAAAATGAGTTAATTTTCAAAATAATGGTTATTTTTTTCAAAATGGTTGAATGTGGAAAATGATTAATTTTGGAACAAAATGTATTGATAGTTTCTCTATGATAGAATTTGAAATTTTTAAGCCTTCAGTTTCTATAGAGTGATGCATGTGTCATATTTTTTGTTTGTATAATATAAAACATGGAAGGCATCTTAGAATCCAACTAGAATAAGATGATGAGAATGTGGTTTCACCTGAGCAATAGGTGAAAAAATAATTGGTTCAGATTATAGTCTACTATTGTCAATCTTTTTATATAGGGAACTAATGGGATTAACCACAGAAAGTGGTTCATTAAATCTATTCCTAGATGATTAATTCACCCATATTCATGGGTAATTTTGGTCTACAAAATCTATGGAGTGGATGAACATGATGAGTTGAATCATTGATTTCCCGGGCACACCAACAGTGTAGAAAGTCATGTTTTAGATGTATATGATGGAAGATCTTGCATGCCGATGGTGGGATTTAGCACATCAGTCAAAACTGGACCATGTCATGGCATTGTAAATATTTTGAGGAATTTTTCACCAAAAAATTATATCCTAAAATGATCACAATTCATCAAATGATGGGCATTTTCATCCTGAAGTAGAAGAATCATTCAGTGATAGAGTATACTAAAAAAATTATTTTTTTTCTACTTCACACATGATGTTATTGTATGTGTGTTTTCGAATGATAATATTTTTGAATTGATACCAAGGCACGAAATTCACTCCCTGAATTTCTTTCTCATTATAACAGATTATACCGATTTTGTCAATAGAGAAAAAATCGGTGAAATAGACATCTTAGGAGGCATGGGTAGTGGAAGTATATTTATACTTACAAGAAATGGCGCGAACTCTAATAATGGGATAAATCCAACGAGAGACTCCTATTTCAAGGGTGGGAGTGTGACCCAAAAGCCATCAACTGGATTGTTGAACATTCCTTCACGAACCATGAGAAAATTTTGATGTTTGTAATGTGGCTCCCTCAACCACATGTCTCTATAGTGTACGAATCCTCCTAGAGAATGCCACAATTAAAATTAGATGGGGAATATTCAGTGCTTTTCTTGATGTGTTATAGGGTCTAGTGTTTAGGAAAACTCTCATGTTTCATAGATGTCATATCCTTCGATGAGATGAGGGAAACAAAATACATATCATTAGTAGAATAGTTATTTCCAGGGTGATTCCGTAAATACCATGACTCCTCAATTAGGGAAATATCAACAAGGAAATAAAGAACTAACGAAAGTTACAATGTATTTATATGGAGATGATCATGTTATTATGGATGATAAATTAGTAAGGTGTGAATTTAAATCAGTAAAGGGTGAGATGAAATTAAAATCAATGACCATTATAATAATTTAAAAACATGAAAAGTGTGAATAAAAACCTATCCCACTTCGAAACCTCTCCCGATTTCTCCATTCTATATAAATATGGAGCTATAGGGAGGGGCTAAGAATTATCCTCTCCCACTCCTGGTACCACCCCATACCAATTCGGTGGGTGTGATCTTCACCCATTTGTTTGTGAGATATTGGCCCACAACATGAATGCCTCTGAGTGTGCCGGTATCGTTCACACAACTCTCCATGCTACCTTTGAGTTGGCCTTGCTGGTATCCTTCGGGATCAATTAACCTAGTGTGCCACATAAACACTCAGTTTAGGCCAGATGGCCAACATACTAGGTTTCCCATACTTTTTAAATAAACATCCAAATAATACATAGTTAAAAAACTATGTATATAATGGAATTGATTATGCAATGCATGGATACCTCCACACTTAGAACTCTAGTATGAGAATCTTCAATAAATTCACAATTTCACTTCAAATATAAATCCATCTTACAATTTATTCATATTTAAGCCTTCGTGAACAAATTATCTGGCATGGTTACCCTTCATGCAAAATAAAATCTCAGTGTTCCTCAGGATAACACTTTCATGGTTCTCATTCAAAATTATAATATTTAATGACCTTCAATTAATCATCTTCTCAAATTTTTGGAATAAAAATTCCAATGAATTCCAAATCATCCTTCTTCTTTTTTGTAAACAATGAGTCACTTATGGCATGTGTATTTTGAACATAGGTTAAATTCATCAATATTCCTAGTTAACAAAATTGATAATTTCTCTAGGATGACATCCAATTATATTAATCCGTAAAAAATCTGTAGGAATCACCATGAAAGAATCCATAACAATTATCCAAGAATCATCACGAAGCATTCCATAATAATGTTTTCGTTGACACCATGAAACTCAGAGTCTTCAATCAATTTATAGGTTTCTTGGAATTTCAAGACATGATTATTTCATACAAGGTCCATTAACATTAGAACATCATTATATTATTGACATCAATATAATAATACAATATTATTGATCATCCTTTTCCACCAATGAAAATCATTTTCAGAAAATACATTCCCTACCAAAAGTGGGATCTTCAATCTCCCCTTTGTATTTGTGGTAAATAACTTCAATGTTCTTTCCAAATGAATGTTTCAATATGTGGAACTATTATATTCTATATACCCTCTTCCTTCCAAACATTCATTTCAATTTATCTCCCACTTATTGACAATAAATAAATATTTCATATGAAAATGGTATCATTCTATAATTAATTAATTATCCCTCCATCATTTCACACAAATTCAACTTATATTGTTCTCGGTGTAGAAAACAAGAGGATTTGATTTAGTAACAAAATCTTATCATTACCAACAAATCATGATACCATAAGAAACAAGAAATCATATAATTTTATTCAAGGATTATTCAAATCCATTCTTGGATGTAATTACTAAATTTGAGAAAATATTTTTACTAATATTCGACCTCAAACACCTTCACTCACTTCAATAAATAGATCAAAAATATTCAAGTGCAATTGATAGTATATGTGAACTTGGAGAACATAAACATTTCTTATGCCATTTATTTAATTAATTACCCCCACATTGTAATAAGTATGTTATTTTTGATAACCATGAATGGGAGATTTATAGAGACATCCCTTGGCAAAAGAAATGATCTTCATGAAATTTCCAAAATAATCAGATTTGAAATTAATTGAAATAATATTTATAGAAGCTTCATCATTTGTATCCCTCTCAAGGGAAATATTTATCATTATCCTAATAAGGGTTGATTTCATCATGTTTGGATTTGAAGACATTCCAGTATAGAGAAAACATTTGAAAGGGTATTCAATTTATGATAGTCTGTATGTGAACACAATACCAACTTCACCAAATATTTTCTTCTAGAACATTGTTTCTTAAGAATACCATGAAATAAGATCCAACCAATATGGAATCTGCTTTACCCTGACTATCCAGAATAGTACATCACATTCTTTAACATCATCAAGGATTATCCTCCATCATATAAGTCTTTAAATATTAATTTATGAACAATTAAACGATGGTATCTTCTTCTTCATAGCAATAGAGATTTGGAAACACCTTCTACATATCATGTTCTCCCACTAATAACATGATTCACCATCAATTCCCTAAATTATAAGAACAAATACTACATTCAGTGATTAAGGGAATAAGGAGGATCACCCATAATTCATTAATATATATAGAAAGGATGAGATTATCTTCTCATACAAGTTCCTCCATTTTCTCAACTATTCATGCTTTCACATCTTAACATATGTTCTGGTTTATGTTAACGAAATAGGGATCTCCTCAAATCCTCTTATACATGTGTGGAAAATTTTTCTTCTTCACAACCTTTATGGATGAATCATAATTACACCACTTGATAATTTTTTCATGTTCTAGTAGTGAGGTCAAAAAAATATTTTCAATGTGGCCAGATTTCTTGCATCTCTCAGATATAACATCTTTAACAAAATAGTTATATTTTCTTAAAAACCCTCATGAAATTTTTATTCATCACATGGAATATTATCCTTCCCTTTTGCATTAGCTTTAGCCTCTGTATAATCAGTTTTTATCATTATTTCTAAATCATTATGCCAGATAAACATCATGAGATTATTATTTTAAATATATTTTTAATGAATATGACCATGAGATTATTTTTTATCAAATTAAGTGACATTTCAATAGAAACATTAAATTCTATATAAATTTGTAAAAATGATTTATTTTTATTTGGAATTTTTTTAGACTTCATGATTATTATATTTATTAGCCAAGCGAAAATGAGGTGAGCTGATCTCTAAATGAGAGATCCATCATTAAATCCCATGCATCAAGGCATTTAGGATTACCCTCGCATGCCTTAAAAAAATTTCAGTGATTTTAAATGGATTTTTAATAAAATTGAACATTAAATTATTATTTTTAACAAATTATTGGAAATTATAAACCCAAGAATTGAAGTTTATTTTAAATGATAATACAATGATGTATTTGTATTTAGAATTTTATTTAGACTACATGATTATTATTTTAACCATCCAAGCCAAAATGAGGTGAACCACGATCGATATGGGAGAGCCAGCATTAAAACCTATGCATGGAGGCATTTGGGACGCCCCTACCATGTATTTAGAAATTTTCCAAGATTTTAAATGGATTTTTAATGAATATGAACTGGAAATTATTTATTTTATCAAATTATGGAAAATTAGTACTCAAAAAATAAAGTTGATTTAAATTTATAAATAAAATCCTATTTTTCGTTTGAATTTTATATAGAATTAGGGATTATTATTTGAATTATCGAATAAAATATGAGGAGAACTGAGCCTGATCAGGGTGAGCCGGCATTAAATCCCATGCATGGAGAAATTTGGGATACCTCTCCTATGAATTTATAAAATATCAATGATTTAAAATGGTTTTTTAATTAATATGAATAGAAGTTTTTTTATTTTACCAAATTATAGGAAATTTAAACCGATTGATTGATGTTCATAAAAAATTTTAAATAAAACAATGTATTTCTATTTGGAATTTTTTTATACATCGTGATTATAATTCAAACTGGGCAAGCCAATATGAGGTGAACCGAGCTCGCGCTGGGAGGGCCAGCATTAAATCTCATCCATGGAGGAATTTGGGACACCCTCATAAGACAATAACAAATTTTCAATGATTTTAAAGGGATTTTAATTGAATATGAACAAGAATTTATTTTTTTCAACAAATTATAGGGAATTGAAACTAAAACATTGAAGATTATTTAAATTGAAATGAAAATGATGTATTTGCATTTGGAATTCTATTTATTCATTGTGGTTATTATTTGAACCATCAAATCCAACATTAGGTGAACCATGCTCGAGTGAGAAGGCCCAACATTAAACCACATGGATGGTGGTGTTTGGGATGACCCTCCCATGCCAGTAGAAATTTTCAATGATTTTAAATGGATTGTTAATGAATATTAACATAAAATTATTTTTTTATCAAAATTTTTAAAATTAAACCTACAACATTGAAGTTAATATAAATAGATAATAAATGATGTATTTTTAATTTAAATTTTATTTAAACATCATGGTTATTATTTGAACCAGCCAAAGGAATCATGAGGTGAAGCATGCTAAACCTAGGATAGTCACCCTTAAATTTGATGCATCGAGGGTTTTTGATTACTCAAAAATATCATTAGCAATTATAAATGGTTTTAAAAAGATTTTTAATAAACATCATCCTGGAATTCATTATTTTATATAATTATGGGAAATTGGAACTAAAATGTTGAAGTGGATATAAATTGATAAAAACTAATGTATTTGTATTAGGATTTTAATGAGAATTCATGGTTATTTTTTGAACCATATGGACCAGCATGAGGTGACTGGATCTAGAGCATATAGAGTCATAATTAAATCATATTCATGGAGGTGCAAGGGAATTTTTTTGTTTTATCAAATTTTAAGAAATTAAACATTGAAGTTAATTGTCCACTATTAATGGACCCAGACTCCATGGACCATCTCAGGAGGTTGATCTGTCCCCCATAAATCAATTTCGAGGATAATATAGAAAATATGAAGCCCAAATGAAGGAGGAGCTCGATGAAGTCTGATGTGATACCACCTCACCACTTCTATGCCACGAAAGCAATGCCACGAGCCTTGTAGAACCTCCACCAGCCGATGAAAGTGGAGGGTGTACCCAAAAAAATTCCCGATCAAGAAAATAAAACAGCCATATGACAAATCAATGATATTGGGAGTAGGTGAAAAATATATAATATAATAACTATTTTTAAAATATTTAATCTATATTAATAAAGATTACAATAATGGGTAGTAGTAAAATAGAGAACATGTTATAATATATTAATGAAATCATTAAACGGAATATCCACCAACATGACCCAAATACACCTCTCCCCCATCCTACACCCATTGTATAATACCTGGTAAAAAGTAATGAAGAAATACCAGTACAACCACATATAATAAAATAATCCCTATAAAAATATCTATAGATTAGGAAAAATAGTTTGGTTAAAAAATTACAATACACACAGATTTAGATTTCACTCACCTGCAATATCGGCAAAGGGAATAATCATCTTTAATTACTATACCATATTCGTCCAACATCATTCTTATCATCGGGGGAACTGGTAAACACCATTTCATTATTGGGGTATCACTCTCTCTTCCCAGCCATCAGCGCATCGATTTAAATTTAAATTGGGAATGGTTCTCTCAACCCTAGGTTCAGGAATCTTGTTTCATAGAATTTGATAGTTTGATGTAATCACTGAGCTTCGTCCCTATTCACCTCTTTCAGTAAAGTATTAAATGATAATGGAAAATCATGGGACATGTTAACTCAGCATCTGGTTTCATGAAATAGTGGACTCAATGCATAGATAATTAGGGAACCCCTAAAGGGGATGTTTTCATCGAATTGATAAGTGGAACAATAGACTCAGCAGCTGTTTTCATGAAATAATAGACTCAATGCAATATAATGATAGATCCCATGAAGGGGACGTGTTCATTTCATTGAAAGGGGGAATAGTGGGATTAGAAACTAGTTTCATGAAACAACGGACTCATTGAAAATATAAAGAGATAACCTGTAACAGGTATGTGTTCACCGCATTAACAGCAGATTTATTTATTTAAATGCCTCCTTGGTTTACGCAAGGAAGTAAGAATTGGTTCCCACTTGTCTTCTATGATGAAGGTTCCAATTCAATCATTAATAATTAGAATTTATATAATTCAATTCACACACACCTGTGTACAATGACATGTACACATTACAACCAAAACCCATTAAGGTTTTCATACATGAAGGGTGAAGTACAATGAGTTTGGAGGAGAAATATTCATACTTATGATCATTATTTGAGAAGGTAGTGTTCATTTTTATGACACACTCTTAATAGTTAATGTGTTCTTATTAATTTCCTTGCACATGTGATGACTTAAGATTTTAATATATTGGATAAACAAACATTTTTTACATGCATAAAAAGAGTGTGTAAAAGAAACATAAAAGTGCAAACTATGTTGTATTCAATGTGTGTGTGAAATCTGCATTGTTGGTTTCTTGAAATTCAGTAGATGTCATCCTTTTATTTTAAGCCTGTTGTGTTTCCTATAGTTTCACTTATGGTCAAAATAGATTATAGATGGTTTACTCATTGAAAAATATTTCTTGAACAGTCCAGAAAATTTTCGTGTTTTCTAAAACATCCTCACCTCACATCAACTGTATAGTAACAACCTCCAACACTAGTATATCAATGTTAGTCAATGAGTACTCCCCATAAAACTGATCCAGAATGTCTTAATGTTTCTCTATTTCATTTTTATCATATCTAAACAAATAAATATTCAATATTCCTTCAGTACCTTCTTAACCCATATCTTCCTCCTCCGTCTATCATGTCACTTGCACGTTTTGTGATTCACAATGCTACTAATCATGCATTTTCATATCTTCTAGTATTACGACCTTTCGAAGGTCTCCTACTTTATATCCCCTCCCCAAACTCCACTCCTCAGTATTATATAGTGTCATGACCCATCCCACAGGGCCCATGTCGTGACTACCCTATGCTCACCTTCCATAGGCAAGGGGAGGGAGACTAGCACCGAAAGGAGTATTTCTGAAAATAGGAAGGAATTACATTTAAAAATGTACAAACACATAGTCTATGAACCAAACAAGAATAATCTATGATGTATAATTCTTTTGGAAAAGAGTGTTGAATGTAATGGGACTGGAATACATGCCCAACTGGAAAATTAAAAGTACAACAGAAAAGAAAAAAATAGCCGAAAATGTGATAAACTGCTCATGGATAGTCCAACATGGATCCTCCCTGACGGGTAGGTACAACTCATGATCAGTAGTCCTGGGGCCATGTCATGCTAAATGGTCCACCTTCGACCACCATCCATTACTGGATCCCTCAGCCTCGATCAAGGTTGTACGTCATCTGTACAAGACACAAAAAGGTGCTGGTGAAGCCCGTGCAGCGGTGAGTATAATGATACTCAGTAGGGACCCCAAAACCCCGTAGGTATACTAAGGTTACACATAATTAAAACCACAATGAATGAAATCAAATGTACTTTGGTATATTCCCAAACAAATACCTAAGTTATTGATATATACTCATCACATACATGGTGGATGTATACAACATTGGTAACACCACAAAGGTAGAAGTACCACACAGGTAACACCATAGAGATAGAAGTTCCACACAAGTATCACCACGAAGATAGTTCCTTGAAGGTAAAAGTTTCATGTAGGTATCACCACAAATATTGAACCAAAAAGGTAAAATTACAACATATGTAAATGGAATAGTTCAAACAGAGTCTCAGTTAAAACCAGGTTTTTAGTGAAGTATAGCATTATAGACAAATAGTCGTGAAGATAGATCATATTATTAAATCAAGAGGCACTGATTCTGACGATACAGTGTCTGACAGACACAGGGTCAATAGGTAACTAACCCCTGCAATGATCCACACAGGATAGGTATGCACTGACCCACATTGAATCTAACCCACACAAGATCTGACCTACACAAGATCGACAACATATTCAATCACAATTGTCGAACACCTAGACTATTGGGGAATTCCTCCTCTATCAAGAACAGTGGACCAACTAGGACACATATAACATCTTCCCACTAACCTTGATCTACTTAGGTACACCTCCCCATCGTGTAATGTGGGTCTGTTGGGTAGCATAGATTCACTCCCCACTGTGCCCTATGGAGGTACTCCTCCTATCGATTAACGTGGGACTACCATGTCCCATAGAGTTGATTCTCACCATGGGCATGTCGGTTCACAGAGAGCCACTTCCCACTAGGAAGTTGAGTCACATTTAGTCGGAAGTCAACAGTCTTCATGTCTCAGCTAGCCGTAGGGTTCCTCAAGTAGCGTGCATTGTAGAACAACTATTCAAGACATTTATGGCATCTAGAATTCCATCATAGAACATTCCAAAAGATCCTCCTTTTCAAGAGGGTCCAAAGCCACAAAATACTCGTCAAATAGACGTTCGGTTATCAAGATATGGCCCATTAAGTGATTATGGTCCTGGGTCTATTCCAACCCGGTCGGACTAACCCTGGCCGACTTGGTACTGGCTAGCCTGTGGAATAATCATCCCACTAGGCCAAGTTCTAGGCTAGTGTACAAGGGTGGCGGTCTGGTCTGAGGGGAGGCACGACCTGCTGTAGGGTCCACCCTAGCTGGTGTAGGAGGTGTGACACCCCGATCTCCCAAACTCCCAAACGGCCTGGAGGCTATTCGGTTAGCGGTGTGGTGGTGCCCCGCGGGCACCACTTGTTTTCCACAGAATATTCCAGAGGCACGGGTTAGTTTTCCATGGTGGCATCGACCATGGATTCTTGTCCACATGCGTCGTGCAGGTCACGTCGCCTCCCCGTCTGTGGCTAGCCAATGAGCCAGCCACCTCCTCCCTTCGCCACAACTGACGATTCAGCGCATGTTTCTCATCGGAGGCACACGAAGTCACTCCTCACCTCCTCTATGAATTTCTAGTGTCGACCATTCCATTGACTACCATTGCTTTGTGATGCGTCCTTCTCTTGTGACGTGCGTCGACGTGATATTCCCAATGTTGCTGGTTGGTGTCTCCACGCTGGCGGTCTTCCATAAAGGCTTAAGGATAACAAGATAGAAGAGTGTTAGAGAAGGGTTCATTAGGTCTATTCCGTACGCGGTATCTTTTAAACATGTCGGGGGATTAAGGGTTTAATATTCAATTGAATTATACATCAGAAAACACCCAGAAATGATACCCCGCAACAACCACCCGAAAAAGTGAATGTATCGCGGATCAAACTGTTAGTTAGTTGGTCCTCATTCATTATATTATTCATGAATGGGGAATTTGGAAATTTATTTAAAATGAATAAAAGGGAAAACCCCCAACCTCGAATTGACATAGAAACTCCCACGGTTGAAGTTGGGTTGGTGTTCACCGTTCCCCCAACTAGCATCCAACGACACTGCTCTTACATCGTACTCCGGTAGTGTTTTGGGGTCACCCGTCACCTCCCACTGGGATCAGATCTGCCTTCTAAGGGTTTGACATTGAGGTACTACTTTAAAATATTTTTTATTTGAGAAGTTGTGTTGATACTCTGTCTGTTTCTCATGAGGGAACATATAATGTTAACGAAATGATATTATATAATTTTAATATTAAATATGACATTGTTTAGAATGAATCATGATGAGTATATTTTTGATTTGTATCTTAGATTCAATGAAAATGTAAACAACAAGATCTATTTAGGAAGAGAAGTTACATACAAATAACATATTATAAGGATTCCTGCTATGCTTACTAGAAAGATGATGTGGGACATCTATATCTTTTGGGGAACCATGAGATATTGATAAGATTCCAGTTAATGAGTTAATTTTAAAATTAATGACTAATGTAAAAGAAATTAAGGTTAATCAAGAAGATGATGACCCCAAAAGAAAGTTTTTATCTTTAATTAAACTATCATTTTAATGTAAAGACAAGGAGAATGTTCACGTTGTTATTGAAATCTCCAGTAGTGAATAATTAGCATTGGTCATTGATGAAGAAATGGATCAGCTGGCTAGAAGATTGATGAAATTTTATATGAAAATGAAATTTTTTGAAGAGCCCAATTACAATGAAATGTATGATAACAAGGGAAATTGGAAAAAGGAATGGAATAACTATGATAAGTCAGAAGAAAGAATATGTTAGGAATGTAAAAGGAAAGAACATGTCAAGGATGATTTTCCAATGATAAAATACAAGACTATGTATTAAAATAAGGATATAAAGTATAAGAAATCTATGAAGTCCACATGGAGTGCCTCTGAGGGCAGGTCTAGTGAATCCACTTCTTCTAAAAATGTGAAAAATGAAATTTATAATATGTATTTTGTGAAAAACACAATTGTGGTAAACATAGAATATTTTTAACATAAATCTAATTATTCTAAAAAATAATGTGAGTATGAGAATATGAAAAATGATGACTTATTTGAATATTGAAACATGATGGAAGAATTATGAAATTAGTTAAAAGATAAGTATAAATCATTGATGAAAAAACATGCTCTTACTATGAGTATAAAATCTAAACTTACAACTGAGAAAGTGAAAAATGATCAACAGCTCAATGAGAACAATGAGTTAAAATGTCTAATGAGAAATTGAAGAATGTCTTGGAAATGTTTACCAATGGGAAAAATACTCTTATTGAAATTCATGGTAATCAAATAGCTCCTATGTATACATCTAGGATAGGATATCCACCAGTTAAAATAATCTTATCCAAACCCCTTTTTCTATCTTAATATGGAAAATATGTTACTTTTTTTAAAAACCAGAATTTTACAGCATGTTCATGTTCCATGATTTCATTTACTACATCCTTTTATTCATGACCAACAAAAGTTTATTTTTCAGACACTCTATATTCTGCATATTGGAATCCTATAAGACATTTGTGGGTTCCTAAAGCTTATATCTCTAATGTATGTGGATCCAGAAAAATATGGGTACCAATGTCATTTCATGGATGAATTATTTCATATGTAAAATTGTTAAGGAGATCATGTAAAAATATGTGGTATTGGGATAGTTTTTTTTAAGACATATGATAGGGGATTATTCTTGATTTAAAAGTCTTAAGAAGATTGACGGAGGACATTTTACATTTGGTGACAATGGTAATGGAAAAATCATTAGCTCATGCTATATTGGTAACCCTAACTCTATTTCAATTTCTAATGTACTTTATGTTGATGAATTAAAGTATAACCTTTTAAGCGTATCTCAATTGTGTGATGATGGATTTAATGTAAAATTAAAAAATTATTCATACCAGGTTTTTCATGCTATGACTAACATAGTATTTACTTCATTTAAAAATGATAATGTATATGATATAAGTCAAGAATGATTAGCCTCACAAAATGTATCTTGTCTAAAATACAAGCACAAAGAGTCTAGGATTTGGCATAGAAGACTAGGATATTCCACCATACACTATCTTTAGAAGTTTACTATAAAATGTTTAGTTAAAGTCCTACCCAAATTAGTTTTTACATACAATAAGGTGTGTAATTCTGTTTAAAAAGGAAAGTAACATAAAATCTCTTTCAAACCAAAAAAATAAGTGACTACTTCTCAACCTGTTGAGTTGGATCACAAGGATTTATTTGGACTATCTAGAGTTTTGAGTTTCATTTGGAAGCACCATGTTTATGTTCTTATAGATGATCTCTCTAGGTACACCAAGAACTTTTTTATAGCTCACAAGAGTGAATATTGTTCTCACTTTACAAGGTATACTAAGACTATAGAAAATCATAGTGGAATTAAGATTAAATCCTTAAGAATTGATCATAGCTGTGAGTTTGAGAATCAATATTTTGAATCTTTTTTCTCAAAAAGGGGATATAATCATAAGTTTTCTATCCCTAGGAAACCTCAAAAAATGATGTGGTATAAAGATGAAATAGAACCCTACTAAAAATTTTCCAGACTATGATTAATGAATATAACCTACCAATTTATTATTGGGGTTAAGCCATTAATACACCTTATTAAATAATAATCATAGTCTTAATCAGACCCATCATTAAGAAAACACTTTATGAGTTGTGGAGTAATAGGAAAAAAAATTATGTTATTTTAAAGTTTTTGAATTTAAGGATTATATTCTAAACACTAAATATAATTTAGATAAATTTTCTTCCAACAATATTGAATGAATATTTCTTGGATATTATATCTCAAGAAAGGCCTATAGGGTCCTTAATAAGGAATCCATATTTTTTTGGAATCTATAAATATTATGTTTGATGAAATAGATCCACATGTGCCCAAGACATCACTAGAAAATGATGAAGGGGATATTTCCAATTTGGACGCTAATGATAAAACCTTAAATCATCATGTTATGTAATATGTGAAAACATACTGTTAACGAAATTCTAAAGATTCTGGTCATAATGATCCAGATCAAAATGACCAACCTGAAATAACAAGTCCTACCTTTTCTAGGAAAACTAGGAACCTTAAAAATAATTCCATAGATTCCTTTGATGGAGATTTAGATATAGGAACAAAAAACTAGAGATTCCATGAGAAACAAGGATGAACATAAAGATTTCCTATCAAAACATGAACCTAAAAATATCGATGATTCAATCAATGATGAATTTTGGGTAATATCCATGAAAGAATAACTTATCTAGTTTGAAAGAAATAATGTATGGAAACAAGTCGATCAAACAAAAGATACATTAACCATAGGAACCAAATTGGTGTTTAGAAATAAAGTAGATGAAGAAGGAAATATAGTTAAAAAATTATAGTTTGGTTTCACATGGATATAATCAAGAAGAAGGAATCGATTATGACGGGACCATTGCACCACTAGAGAGACTTAAAGAAATTAGAATCTTACTTTCATATGTAGAAAATATGTATTTTTAACAATACTAAATGGATGTCAAAAGTGCTTTCTTAAGTGGTTATATAATTGAGGGTGTTTTTTTTGAAAAACCTCCAGGATTTACAAATCCTCATTTTCAGAATCACGTGTTCAAATGATCTAATGCCTTATATAGTTTGAAAGACGCTACAAGAGCTTGGAATGAATGGTTAAGTAATTTTAGTTTCTCTAATGGCATTAAAAAAGGACTTGAAGATCCTTCTTTGCTTAAAAAAAGAAAATAAAAAGATGTCTTAATAGATAAAATATATTTATATGATATTATCTTTGGATCTTCTAAAAATTCTTTTTTTAATGATTTTTCATAAATAATGATAATTAAATTTTAAATTTGTTTGATGGGTGAACTTAAATATTTTCATGGATTTCAAATATATCAAAATAAATAAGGTATTATTTTAAATCCATGTAAGTACACTAATGATATTTTGAATTGATATGGCTTTGATAGAATTAAGAGTAATGAAACCCCTATCAGTTCTAAATGTAAGTTATATATTGATGAAAATGGAAAATCAGTTGATCAGACTGCTTATAGAGGAATTATTGGGAGTTTACTATAATTAACTGATATTAGGTTATATATTATGTTTATTGTGTGTATGTGTGCATGATTTCATGAAAACCCAAAATAATCACATTTGAATGCTGTTAAAAGAGTTTTAGCATACCTAAATTATATAAATTATTTAAGACTGTTCTATTCAAAAGGACAAATATTTGATTCTGTTAGATATTCAGATTCTGACTATCATGGATATAAGTTAGATAGAAAGAGTACCTATGGAAAATGTCACATTTTGGAAAATCACTAACATCATGGCGTAGTAAAAAAGCCAAATTCAGTTTCATTATCAACTGCTGAAGAAAAATACATTGTTGACGGAAGTTGTTGTGCACAAATTCTGTGGATGAAACACATATTATTAGACTATGCATTTCAATTCAGTCATATCCCCATAATATATGTCAAAATAAGTGTTATTAAAATTTCAAATAATCTAATTTCTCATTCTATAACAAAACATATTGCTTTCAGGAATCACTTTTTGATAGATCATTATCAAAAGGCTGATATAAATCTTTAGTTTATTGGGATTGAGCATCAACATGATGAAATATTCACTAATCCCTTAACCTATGAGATAATTAACTACATTAGACAAGAACTAGGAATGAGAAATTTCAAAAGACAATAAATTTCTAACCGATCATTGAAACCCATCTGTGAAACTGATTGTGTAAAAATTATTCCTCGAAACTGATGTATATAAGGACTCTTTTTTAATTATATGTGTTTTAAATAAAACAACATTATTTTATATTATTTTTTCTACATTTTAATTTTATGATTTATTATTTTATGATCCTGAAATGATAAATATAAATCAATCAACATCGACCTTTCACATTCCCAATTCCGTAAAATATTCATCCACTTTTCACTCTATCTCTCGACCCTCAACCCCCTTTCGAAACCTAATCTTAGAAAAGGAAAGAAAAAAGCGAGCTATGAAAGAGATGAGAAAATATCTATCATCAAAGTGTATGAAGGATGTTTCCAGTGGGACTGCCAAGCCAGGATTGGAAATCCGAGTGGTTACAAGTGAGAAGGAAGTATCTACTAAGTGGCATCTGCCAAGAAAGTTGTTTTTGTTAAGATTTATGGAATCTCAAGGGTAGTTGAGATGGTTCTAGACCAATTAATGGGATTATATTATCCAGATAATACACGAGTTTTATGAATATTAGATGATATCCTAGGATGGAGCTGAGGAAGAAAGTATGAAGTCAATGTTGATGGGAAAAGAGATATATTTCTCATCTCATGAATTGGATAAATGCTTGGAAAATCTTCATGAAGGTATCTATGCTAATTATCAGGGTCATATTACACATTCAACTCATTTTTTTTCTTTTTAAGATGCTCTAATGGAGCTATATTAAAATGGAGAATCAAGTAGGACCACTTCCAGTGAATTCTTTGGAGAGGAAATATTTCTCTTTAAGTTTATTTATCATCAAATATGTCGTAGGAAGTGAGCTTTATCTATTGTGATGTATCAGGATGTATTCCTAATCTATCTGTTGAAAAATGGGATAAAGGTGAACCTTTGTGCATATCTAATGGTTCATATTACTTATATGATAATTAAATATAATAAGGAATCATGTTTGTACTATCCTAGGATAATCTATTCCATGTAAAAGAATTTAGGTAGTGTGGAAGATTGAGATGAAGTGATAAATGGATGCAGTGGTTTCTACCTTTATAAAGATATTTTCAAGACAATGAAGATATCATGGAAACCATGTGTGAAATGCTAGGTAGGATATGAGGAATGTATATATGAGGAATTAAATCCGATTGATCATCCAACCAGACCAAATGATCAAGTTTACCTAGGCCTACAACCTAGAGAGGTACCTGTATATTCTGATAAGGATGCTAAGGATGAGTTTCCAAGGGAAGAAGGAACTACTTTTGATTCAATGGGTGATCCTGATATTGTGGAATGCCACAATGATATTTCTTATGGACCTTATAGTCCACCATAGGATTTACCCTTAAGATAACCTTTGTAAGGTGATTAGGAAGAGGAAGAGACTAAGGTTATTGTAGTTGAATGTTATGTGAGTATGTCAGATGAGGATTCTGATGATAATGTTGATGATTATGATTATGATTATGGATATGACGATGATTATGTATTGGTAAATGATGATTGTAGTAGTGATTCATTAAAATTGGGATAACAATTAGTTAACAGATCCAATGAGGAATCTGTTCATGGAGCTACTGGGGGTGCTGATCTTATTGAACTGGAGGCTGTTGATCATGTGGATGATAGTCATGAGGATATATCTCACAATAATATGGTTTAAAATCAACAAATAATTCCGTATTTGAATTATCATATGGCTGGTAGCCATGAGGAAGAGGTTGTGGATCTCTTGCCTCAGATTGAGGAAGTTCCTGGAGAAGTTGAATTGGATCGAGTTCATATAGAACCTCATGTTTAGTTTGTTTATATGACTAGAAATATATATTTATCTAGAGGTTTGGATGAATAGGAATATGAAAATGATATTTTCCCAGAGCCTTAGCGCTGAAGAGTCAAGATTAACACTATTGATCTAAGAGATTGGACATGTGCTAGAGAGGGGAAGAGAAATCCAAGTCTCATTCTTTTTGTGAATGATTATGACTCTGATGAGGTGTGGGTGCCTCTTCCTCTTTCTCGATAGGCCCGAGATAATGGAGATCCAATTTCAACTGTTCCACCAGTTTCACCTCCAGTTGATGAGCAATTCGCACTGCCATTGCTTAGAGACTATGTTACTAAGGTAGATTTCGAGCTTTTCAAAAATTATATCTTTGAGTTAGTGACAATCTCAGTTGGATCCATAAGTGATGCCTTCACTTAAATAGGTATTTTGGATGCATATGCAGCAATGATTGCAAGAATGGTAATCTATGAGATTCAACCAAATCTCATTAACACTACTGAAACCATCATTAGACATAATACCTTTCTGAGAGAAAATGTATGGAAGATGAGCTATGAGTTAAATTCTAAAACCTATGATTTCAAAACCTACTTTAGTGTTGTACCAGATGTCCATATGAACTTGGTGACTCATCTACTAAGTGTCTATTAGAATATGTTGAAATAGAATCTTAGAAAAGTGATTACTGTTCCATCTAGTTCTTGTATTATGATAGGTGTTGTAGCTGATTTGGAATCTCTCAATGTTGTGATAAGAGAAGAACTCAAAAATAATCAAAGGGATTCCAAAAAAAAAACACTTGAAAAGGATCATATAAATACCAAACTATTGTACAATATGATAAGGCAGTGTCCAAATAAAGCCTTTGCTGCTCAGAAAGTGATCAGATAGAAAATGGATAAGTACTTTACTACGATCTATTCAACGCATGTTCTCATAAATATCATCATGTTTCTAGATGAAAATCACATAATTCTTCCATTAATAGAACCCTACAATATTCAAATGATTCAACTGAAGGAGTTTACTACTCTTGGGAATAAATTCGTGGATAATTAGGATGATTTTAAAAAAATTAATGAAATATGGTGATGGAATCATTAATTATTTCATATGCACCTCAGGCCATATCCGCATGTTCAGGCTGATGCAATTGGGGTTCTTCTTTCTACTTCCATTTGCACCATCTCTCATCCTCCTTCCCCAATGACTCTCTCTCAGGCTCATTCCTAGATTCGACTAGTTATTATATAGAAGTCTACCAGTAACATGTTATCAAAAATAAGGCCTAGACTTGTAGAAAGTGTCCCTACATGTGTTTCCTTTCTTAGTGTTCTCTTCAAGACACCTCTTACCACTACCACACCCAAAATTTCGGATTCTACTCCGGATCCTTAGGATAAAGGAAAAGCACCTCAGCATCCAAACCCTTCGTGGTGGATTTTATATTTGACAGGGATTTATCTATTTATTTTGTTAATTGTAATCTTTTTAATATTAATGGAGATCCTTTTCATCTTATCATGCTTTTTTTTTCTTTTTTCCTCTTCTTAAATTTAGCTGATAATACAAAAAGGGGGATAAAATTTTATGCATACATTATTAATATCCGGGGGAGAAACTCTTTCATTGGACACATGGAATGTACTCAACATAATCTATATAAATATATTTTATCTTATACAATATTTTAGGGGGAGAATTGTTTTACAAACCTAAACAAGGGAAAACATATGTTATATTGAACAATCACATTCAGTGATGTATGATAACTCAAGTTATTGTTATTCCTTAAAATTACCTGAATTTCATAATTTTTTATTATAAAAAAGGGGCATATTGTTGGACCCTTTATGGTATAAGAGTTTTCAAAATCACAATTAATGTTAATCTACAAAATCTACTATTTCATTCAATTTAATATCTATATGTAATATAATTAATTCATAGTGTACAATAATCTCCAATAATACAATAATATATATTTATGCTTTAATATGTTTAAAAGTGTTTGTTTAAATGAATATTTAGATGACAATTTATCTACTAGTGTTCTGGGTAATAAATACACATCATAAGTTTCTCAGAGTCCCTAACATCAATGTTCGACACACTGATTTTCGACACATATATGTTCGACACATAGATGTTAGAAACACCGATGTTAGACATAGCCATGTTTGACAAACACATGTTGGACACACCTATGATTTACACACTGATGTTCAACACACCGATGGTCGATACACCGATGTTCAACACACTGATGGTCGAAACACCGATGAATGACACCCAGATGATGACATACCAAAGATGACAGACTGAGGATGGAAGACCGAGGATGATAGTCTGATGATGACAGATAGATAATCAAAAACCGACGATGAAATACCAATGATGATAGACCGATGATAACAAAACAATAGTATAAATCACTCACGGATATAATGAATCGTCAATACCGATGGAAATGACTCACTGATGCTGACAAATCGATGATGACAGACTGATGACGACAGACATATGACGATTTAACGTTGATGATAGATCGATGAAAATAATTCACCGATACTTATGACTCACATATAGTCATAAATACTATTTCAAAATATAAATTCACATTTATTTCTAATTTTCAAATTTTTGAAAATTATAGTTTTTGGCCTTATTAAATGTTGTCCATAGGACTATCCATAGATATTACAAGTTACATGAACATGGGGAGATCATCATGCCTAATTGAACTTTATGTATTAAAGGATTATAAGATCTTCCGTAAAAATATAACGAGAAAGTGAAATGGAGACTATGCAAATGGGTGAAACATTTAAAATATAAGAACTCGAATTTGAGTAAACTAGAAGTTTAATTTTACAAGTGATAACATGATAAAGGTATCTGGACATCCTATCATTGAAGAGACAAATATTTTCATTACTGGAATATAGAGTATAGAGTCTACGAAACTCTTTTCTAAATCCGAGTTCCAGAAGAGGACACACATATTATTTTCACTACATCCATTGAGTCCAATGCTTTACTGCACAACACATAGAGATTTATAAACAGTATTCTTCTTTTATAAATCAGTTGTGATCTTTTTTTTACTTTTTTAGAAGTGTGTGTGCATTTATTTGTTTCACACAAACTATCTTTTATGCATAACTGGAGAATACTAAATATCCACACACTCAATCTATTTTAACTCTTGTATCCCACATAGAAAAGTAGAAGAGATCATGTGTGATCTATTTGTCGTTTTTCTCATGAATAATTGTGGTTGAGGTCAAGTGAGACCTAGAATACCTTGTGTGTTGTTGTGAACACTGATCCAGGGATTGGATAAAAAAAATATTTATATAAACTACTTTGTGGTAGGTGATCACCATGGGGAGGGGAATCAGTCTCTGTATGAGACTGAACCACTTGTTGTTATCTGATGTGTATTTTTTATTTTATTTTAATGTGGTTTATGATTATTTCATTTCAAAGTAAACTAAATATAACATTTATAGATAGTTTAGAGAGTGTTTATATTTATTTTTAATTAGTAGATTAGTTCCATAAGTTTGAAAAATCGTTATATTGCTAAAGATGAGAACTCATCAATCATCTGTGAAATTAATTAAACATTCCAGACTTTAATAAATTCACTACAAACTGAATTTGATAATATTTTAATTGGGGTATTTTTTCAAAGGACCAATTTTAACATAAGTTTTTATAGATACTCGATTCACCCCCTCTTGATTCATCTACTCTGACCAACACCTTGAAATTGAATATAGTAATTACAATGACATATTTTCATATTTCATTATCACTGAAAATTCTGAATCATAAGGGGATACACTTCTAATTTGATAATAAAGGGGAAGTTAATTTTTGAAATTGAATGTTTTCAATCATTTGATTAGGATGAATGCATGAGATTTATTGAGTATCTTTTGAACAACTTCTAAAAAATGGTTTTACTGTTGGCCACACATTTAAAATTTATATTGACATCTTTGATGTCTAAATTGATAACCTTTTTTTATACCTAGGGTTTTCCCACATTAAATTAGAGATGATTAATTGATGAATCATTCCTTCAAGAAAAGTGATTATCTCCTCCCCTGCAAACCAATTTTGATTTTTAGGAAATTTTATCTCTTATGAAATGAGGTGATTAATGGAACGAAAAAGTAGAGTTGAGTTGTTATAGAATAAGTTGAGTATATGAACACTTTCGAATATTTATGTTTGAAATTATTGTATGTGTGAGAAGAAAACATTGAATTTTATAGTCAAATGGGTATTTAAAAAAACCAATGGGGGATATTGAAGATCCCAAATTGGTTAATGTAATATTTGAATTGTAATTGTTGTCAATAAAATTTTTTGATACTAATTCAATGTGCCAGTAATTGAAGGATGTTTTTATTCCATTTAATTATTAATGGTAATTAATCATATCATATAAAGGATATATGGTTGGAAGAGTTTTATTCTAATGAATATATATAAATTTGATGATTATAAGGAAGATAAATTCTAGTGTGGTAACCTGGATCACATGCAGATGCAGAGTAATAGTGAAAAAATAATAGTTATGTCGAATGAATAATGGTTTTCGATGGTGGGACTTGAATATTTTATGTGAATTTTCCTTTATAGAAAATATTCATTCTTTTCATGGTTTAAATTTAAAGAAAGGTTATATAACAATGGATACATCTGAAACTACATAGGTGGGCAGTCAACCACTAGCCAACCATTATGGGTGGTCCAATGAAGATAGTGGCTAGTGTTATCAGAGGGAATTCATGTAGTGTGAGAGGATAAATGCAAAAAATATTAGTTATTTTGTATGATGAATAATTTATTATGTATTTCATTGAATCTTAATGTGAATTTGGCATGATAAGAAATATATTCTTTCATGGTTTAAATGTAAAAAAATGACTGTAGGGAGTGTATGTAGAGTTAGAGGAACATTGAAAAATATTAGTTATGTTGCATGGAGAATGATTGTGTATGGTTGACATTGAATAATAGTGTGAATATTGATTTATGAAATATTATTTTTCATGGTTTAAATTAAAAAAAGGCCTAGAGTAAAGGGGACTACTGGCAGTACATAGATGGGTAGTTGACTCATAGCTTTCCATTATGGTCAGACCGAGGAAGAGAGTGGCTAGTGAGACCCAATGGAGTCAATGTAGTGTCAGAAGAATAAGGAAAAATTATAGTAATGTTGAAAAAAGAATGATTGTTTATCGTTGACAATGAATCAAATTGTGAATTTATCTATATATTAAATATAGGTTTTTATCATTGTATAATTGTATGGGAAGCTCCTATAGGGAGATTAGGTAGAAGAAGTGGAAGAGAGTGTCTAGTGTGCTCATGGGAATGCAGAGGAAGAGAATGGATAATGTGCTCATGGGGGACTGCCGACACTACATAGTTTGGAATTCGACCCCTAGACATAAATTATGGGCAGGCCGAGCTTGAGAGTGGCTAGTGTACTCATAGGGAGTGCATGTAGAGGTAGTGGAACAAAAAAAATAATAGTTATATTGTATGAAGAATGACTATGTATGGTTGGAATTGAATCTTATTGTGAATTTGGCTCTATATGTATACTTGTTTTCATGGTTTAATTGTGAAAGGGGGCCTATAAAAAAGGAGATTATCTCCTTGGGTGTGTTTATAGGGATCACATATAGAGGAACCAGGAAAAATATTAGTTAGGTCTCATTAGGTGTATAGTGTGCGTGCATGGAGAGAATGAATGGGAACCATAAAAAATATTAGATATGTTGTATGAAGGATGATTAATATTATTGAATATTCAATTTATATAGAATAGTTTTATATTTTTTCATAGTTTAAATGTAATCAAAAGGTCCCAAAAGCTGAAACTGTTGTTTCATTCAACCACAAGGATCAAGAAGTCAGTATTTTCTCCTTAATAGTATGTGTATGAATACACATGTTGTCATATGAAAACCCGAACAGTTCTTCTTGTTACTCATTCAAGTATGCTCTTACTTGCATCTCTAGTTCCCTTTGTACAGAAAAAATATATAGGTATGTTCTTATATGTCTATTGTTTATCAACTAGATATGCTTTATCTTCATGCTATGATTTATACATGGAATTTATTCAAAAAAACACCTTTGTAGTAAAAAAATTCATTCACTATGGATCAAGCAGTAAGATTCATGGAACTAGTTCTTCTTCACAATTCTTGAAAAGGGAAATTATACACTAGTTTAATGTTCACAATATTTCTTCTTCATGAACACATAATTCTTCACATAAATGACCACCTTATCATAGAAATATGAGGGTGTAATCACCTTTCACATTTCAACATATTCTTCTCCTTCTTGAAACCATATTTATTTTCAGGATTCCTCTTATTCAAGAAGACACAAAGGGTCATGGAACTCTATTCCTCCCCACATAAATGTGTGGTATAAAGAGGCTATATTTCTGTAGAAAACGAGATCTCTTGTAATAAAACGTGTGGCAGTAGTACCTCCTGGTTGAGGTTTCTATCCTTTTATCGGAATGGGATCACATCATTTCACTGCATTGAAATCCCAATATTTATATTCTGTGAATAATATCTTTAAATTCCAAAATGACTATGATTTTGATTCCTTGAACAGGTTCTATGTTACACTTTATTTAATAGATTTCTTAATTTTCAATTGGCCTACTTATATATGTTTTTCATATTACTTTCATGTATTTTAGAAACATGAAACTCATATTCCTAAATGATCGATCCAATTATTTAAACTGGTGAGTAATATGTTTAAACACCCTTCCCACATTAAAATCTCTCCCAGTTTATATACACTATAAATAACAAATGTTGCATGGACTGGTTCATAATTCTCTATTCCCAACCATGTTCCACCCTAAATGGTTCTACGAGTGCACTCTACTCCCACTTCATTGTGCGATATTATCCCTTATAATGAACGACTCTTGGTGTTCCCAAGGCCTACACATGGAATAACATGCATCCCGTGTTCTTTCATGGATGGACTTAATTAAGATTGTTGACCCCATGTCCCACATAAGATCTTGGTAGAGGATAGCCGGTTAGCTCATGCAATAATTATTAAAAAACCCCCCAAAAAATACTTTTTAAAAAAACCATACATACATTATAATTTAGTATGAAATGCATGCTACATCTACAATCATAACTATAGTGTACAATTCATCATGCCCTCCATAATTTGCATTCATATATAAATAAATCTAATGATTTATTCATATTTAACACTTAATGAACTAATAATATGGCTTAGATATCCTTTAGGAAGACTACATGCCCAATATTTCTCACGTTAACACTTACATGGTACTCATGAACCCTTAAAAAATGTCATGAACTTCAATCCCTCTTCTTCCATACAATTTTAAATATCAATTCCAAATAACAGCAAAAACTCATTATTCTTTGTTGTAAACAATGTTTCACTTATAGAAAATGTATTTTTAACTTAGGATCAGATCATCAATCGTCAAATATTAGAAAAATGGATAACTTTTCAAGAGTGAAATCCATCTATAGGAATCTATAACAATTCGTCACGCCCTTAAAAATTTATATTCAAATATAAATCCATGTAAAAATTTATTTATATTAAAACATTCATGAACAAATTATATGGTGTGGTTATCCTTCATGAAAACTACAATATCAATGTTCCTCAACATAACAATTCCATGGTTCTCATACAACCTTAAAATACAGCATGACAATTAATTCCTATTCTTCTAAATTTTATCCAATAAAAAGTCCAAATAATATCAAACCATCCTTATTATTAGTTGTAAACAATATTTCACTTATACACATGCATTTTGAACTTAGAATCCGTTTATCAATTGTAATAGTTAAAAAATGGATAATTGGTCAAGTGTGAAATCCAATTCTATGATTCCATTACAATTATTCCATCCCATTACAATTTATATTCAATTATAAATCCAAATAACCATTTGTTCATCTTTAACCCATCATTAAATAATTATATGTTGTGTTTATACTTCATGAAAACTAAAATCAAAATATTACTCAAGATAACACTTTCTTGGTTCACATGAATCATTAAAATACTACATGCCCTTCATTTCCTCTTATTCTATAATTTTTAGAATATAAATACCATAGATCATCCAAACATCCTTATTCATGGCTATAAAAATTAACCTCTTATAACATATTTATTTTGAACATAGGATCAATTCATATATCGTCAGAGTTAAAAACATAGAGATTTACACATGTGTGGAATCCAATGCTATGAATCCATAATAATTCATCAAGACCTTCACAATTCCTTTTCATATATAAATCCCTCTTACCATTTCTTAATCAATAAACATTCATGAACTGACTATATTTTTTTCCTCTCCTTCATATTATCACCATCTTTTTCATCAATGTATTCCTTTATTTATGTATATTAAGTATTTAATGTGTGTGGGTTATGTTTGGGATGTTTTGGAAGAATTTTGGAGTGTTAATGGGGATTTTATATAGGTATATGGTTCGATCATGGTTACTAAAAACCAAGAAAATACTATAGGAAACCATGAAAAATGAGATAGGGGACTCATGGAAGGTGTAATATAAAGGCGCACAGTTTGGCCACAATATGTGGCCATCCAGTAGTAATCATGAAAAGAAAGATACTGATCTTTTTCTTGGATGCTACATGGTTTCTCTAAATGTGTTGGCCAGATCTGTTTGGTAATTATATGGTTAATGGATGGCTCATGGATATCACACATTTTTCCTAACCGTGCAACTAACAATGCAAGGTTTAAAATCAATATCCTATAAATGTGTATATGGGTTGATATTAAGTATAAAATTGTAATTTATTTCTCTAAATTGACCCTTATATAGTATTTATTCCCCATAATGGTTGAGGATTATTTCCCCATAAATTTAGAGGTGATCTGATGGAGTTTCTTGGTGGGATGAAGCCCGATTTCCTTGGAAAGTCTTCTTTGGTGGTATTTTTTAAATTTTTTTCTTAAATATACAATCACCCCTCTCTTGTATTCTTATATCTAGTCTTCTATGGACACATCCAATTTTTTTATTCCAATCATGGTTATATTTGGCATTTTTTTTGATAGGGAAGATATCTGAGGAGGGTTATTGGAGATTCAACCTGATTTTGTGGGCATTTTTTGTCTTCATTTTATCCAAAACACGCAAGGTAGGTGGATTCACTCTTGACTAAAATTTTTATAAAATGATTTCATGTTTTCAAATTATTTAATTTTCATGACATATTTTGTGAAACTGTTGTGAATAGAATGGGTGAAACCCTCTTTAGTGATGGATTTTGTGTTATTGGAAATTGGTTGTGTAACTGTATTTTCCCGTTAATTTTAAAAAGTTGATTTTGAAATATGGATATTTTGGATTTTGGAAATTAGTTTGTTGGTAATTTTATCAATAAAAGAATAGTTTTTTTTGGAAATGTAATGATTTGGTTTCTTTACAATATTTTTGGCATACATGGTTTGTGTGACTTTATTATTTCGATGTGACCCTGAATAAGGGGTGTGTGACATTGGGGTAAAAAATAACATGACCTTGGATAAGGGGTCTGTGTCATTGTGGAAAAAGGATATTTTCCACTTAGTGATGTCTTTGGGGATGGATGATAAACTTATCATGAGTATGGAGCTACCATAAAAGACTGAATGTGTGTGTGTGTGGTGAATGATGAAATATTTATACGAAAAAGGAAAGTGAAATGGTTTAATTAATGATTTGTGTGCTTTACTTGTAAAATTTTAATGTTTGGAAAACAATTTTGTTGTGAAACTACATGTTTTTGATATAAACATTTGAACAATTTCCATATTTTCTATATAAAGTTTTTTATATAATTGTGAAAACGTGTTCTATCCTAGATGCATGAGTAGGGATTCCATTAGTGGAAATATATTGTGTCTTATTACTCACCCCAGATATTGAAATTTGGTGATTTTTTATATTCTTTAATGAGACATTGGTAAATGGAAAATGTCACTCTTATTTAGTGGTTCTCTATGATACATGGTGTTGGAGATGGACCTTGTATCCATGTCATTAGAGTCTTATGTGTGTTTGTTGGTTTTTTTCCATTGTTTATTTTTATGTTGGAAGTCTTCTATTACGGTACTATGTTTTGTTTTGGTTTTTATATCATTGGTATTTCTTGATTTGTTTTACATTGTCATGATGCATCATATTGTGGTATTGGTTATAGACTGTTTGGTTTTGATTTTTTATTTTCAATGGGAAAATAATCCCGCAATTTTATTGAAGCTCATGGAAATTATTTCTAGGCTTTGAGGCCTTGGAGACGTTGCTTATGTCTGAGATGAAATTTCAACCTGGCTCGAGCCAATGAGGGGGGAGGAATGTTATAGGTGGTATCATTTGTTGTTCGTTCTAAATATTTCTGTGCATAAAGTTGTATTAGCTTGTTTGGGCCATTAATTATAGGTGTTATAAGTTGTGTCAGTTTTGTAGTTGAAATTAATTTTAGTTCATTCATTGTGTCGGGTTACTAAAAAGGAGTTGGATTTTTAGGACATGAAATATAGATCATAAAAAGATGTATCCATCCTTTTTTATGATTAAGGTCAATCTACCCTGGAGTTGGGAGTATAAGGGTTTTGAAAATACTTTTTAAAGTGTAATGTCACTATCATGGGTTTATCCAACAAGAAGATCATAGCATTCATTGTAGGAATGAATTCGCACTATAAGTTCCTATTTCATATTGAGTAATGATTTATGATTTCGTGTAAATGTGTTCATTTAAAAAAAATTGAAATTGTTTTTTAACAGGATATTTTGAAAAGAGAATGGTAGTGGTATTTTAAAAAATAGTTAATTTTCAAAATAATCATGAAATTCTTCCAAAATGTTTCAATGTGGAAAATGATTAATTTTTGAAGATTTTTTATGATTGTTCCTCTATGATTGAATTTGAAATTGTTTAGCCTTAAGTTTCAAGTTAGTGATACATGTGGCATTTGATATGTTTCTAGAAAATATATCTCCATTGGCATTGTAGATGCCAACAGGAAGATGATGATGAGAATGTGGTTTCACCTGCGCCACATGTGAAATAATAACTGGTTCTGATTATAGTCCATGATTTTCAATCTATGGATATAGGGAACTATCGATATGAACAAAAGAAAGTGGTTCAATTTATGTATATAGGGAGCTATCGATATGAACAAAATAAAATGTTTCATTCTGTTTAGATGTATATCAAATAAGATGTTGTATGCCAATCGTGTGATTTAGCACATAATGAGAAACTGGACCGAGGAATGACATGGGTGGATTTCGTGGAATTGTTCAACAAACAATTCTATCCTCAAATGAGAATAATTCATATAATGATGGAATTTTTCATCCTCAAGTAGAATAACCTTTATGTGATAGAGTATACTAACAAATATATGAATCTTGTATGATTAAAACCTAATGTTTTTGTGATTGTGTTTTTGATGGAATATATTTTTTTAATCGGTGTTGAGGCATGGGATTCACGCAAATAATGTCATAATCTATATAAAATTTTATACAGATATGGTCAATAACTAAAATATATTTGAAAGACACTTCTCATGAGGCATCGGTTGAAGAAGTATTTTGATACCTACAAAAAATGGTGGGAACTCTAATAATTAGATCAAGCAGAAGAGGGACACCTATTTCCAAGGTGGGAGTGTGACCCAAAAGAATACAGATGGATTCGTGAACCTTCCTCAAAGACCCAAGAGAAGAGTTGGATGTTTTCAATGTGGTTCATTCGACCACATTAATCTATAGCATACGACATCACCTAGAGCATGTCAAAATTACAATTTTATGGGGCATCTTCAGTGATTTTCTCACAGTACTCTGGGGTATACTATTTGGGAAAACTCTCAGGTTTCATAGATTTTATATTCTTCGATGTGATGAGGGAAACTAAATAGATATCATATGTAGAATCATTCTATCTAGGATTATTCTATAAAAACCATGACTCCCCAGTTATGGAAATATCAACAGGGAAATAATGATGAAAGTGAAGCAAGTAATCAATTATATAGAGATGAGCATGCTATAATGGATGACCAATTTGGATGGTATGAATTTAAATCACCCAAGGGTGAGAGGAAATTAAATTCCATGATCATTCAAATTATTTAAAAGGGGGAACAGTGTGATTAAAAACTTGTCCCAATTCGAAACCTCTCATGGTTTCTCCATGATATATAAATCAAGAGTTGTAGGGAGAGGCATGGATCAATCCTCTCTCATTCCCGATATCGACCCATTCCGGTTATAAGGGTATGATCTTCACCCTCTTTATTTCATGATGTTGGCCTACAACATGCATGCCTCCGAGCTTGCCCATGGCATACACAAAATAGTCCATGGTACCTATTAGCTATCTTGGCTGGCCTCCGTCAGGATCGGTCGACCTAGTGTTCTACATAATCTCTCAGTTGAGGCTGTATTTCCAACTTACTAGGTTTTCCAAACATTTAAATAAACCCACAAAAAATAATTAGTTAAAAACCATATATATAATGGAATTCATAATTAAATTCATGATATAATCCTCACTTAGAGCACTAGTATACAACTCTTCAATCCCTTCACAATTTATCTTCAAATATACATCCATCTTACCATTTCATCTTCATTAAGACTTCATGAACTAATTATATGGCACAGATCTCATTTATGCAAACTATAATTTCACCATTCCTCATGATAACACGTTCATGGTTCTCATTTAACATTATAATATTTCATAACTATCAATTCATTTTCTTCTCTAATTTTTGGAATATAAATTACGAAAAACACCAAATAATCCTTCTTATTTATTGTAAAAAATGTGTCACGTATGACATTTGTATTTTCAACTTAGGTTGAATTCATAAATCTTCATAAATTACAAAATGTAGAATATCTCTATCATGAGATCCAATTCTATTAATATAGAACAATTTAACAGGAATCACAATGAAGGATTCCATAACAATTATCCAGGAATCACCCTGAAGGAATACGTAACAATTATAAATTAACACCATGAAACTGAATATCTTCAAACGAGAAACATGTTTCTTGGAATATCAAGAATTGAGTATTTCATCCATGCTCCATTAGCTTTGGAACTTCATTATCATATTGATATCAAAGTAATCTTCCAATTTTATTTATCATATTTTTTCACCAATGGAAATAATTGAAAAAAAATAAATCCATTCACCAAGTGGGATCATAAATCACCCTATTTTATTTTTTGTAAATACCTTCAATGTTCATTCCAAGTGAATGTTTCAATATGTGGTTCTATTATATTCTCTCTCCCCTTTTCCCTTGAAACATTAATTTCACTTTCTCTCCCCCTTATTGACAAAAAATAGAAATTTCATAGGAGAAATTGTATCATTACATACATAATCAATGATCCTTCCATCGTTTCACTCTAAGTCAACATAAGTTTCTCTCGATTTAGAAAACAAGAGTATTAGTTATAGTAACAAATGATTCCCAATACCAACTGATCATGATACCTTAAGATAAAAAAACTCATATAATTTTATTCAGGTATTATTCAATTTCATTGTAATGAACCATAAAAATGATGAATTTGTTTTTCTTCATTTTCCTTGAGATTTTACAAGAACGCAGTTTCTGATGGCACTTGATTCCGAGGCCCGATGTGCCCGGAATTTCAATCCAAAGTTTAGCTTGGGTACGTTCAGTGAACGAATAGGAAGATTTTCCTATCTTTTGAACTAGTTCTTAGAATCGAATTTCAAGGGCACCGATGGAACTGCAGTGCCGGTAATTGCTTTGGAAGACCTCTTCCGGAGTTTCGTTTTCACGAGAGAAGATAATAAAAATTGTAGAAGTTTAGTTAATAATTTAACTACAATTTCTTTTATTTCCTCTTGATAGTTGATAGCTTTGGGTCAAATTTGGGTAACTACTCAACTTCACAAGGGAGGTTATGAGGGTGGTGGGGCCCACACAAACCCCACCCCTTCACATTCCTTAACTCCCTCAACTCTTGATAAAATTTGATAACTTAACAATTAATAACATATGTTATTAATGAGGTGAGTTTAATGTGTGTGTAGGGTTGAAATTCAAACTCTTTTAGAGCTTAATTTATTTTGGGTTAGATACCTTGTGGTGGAGTTTTTGGGAGAAAAGACTAAGGATTGAGGAACTTCTTCATATTCGACGAAGAACGCGAAGAACATATCGAACTCTGTGGAAGAACGTCGAGTCCTCGGAGACCGACTATTCGACGCCGTGTACCGCGACGCCGATGCGACTTCCTCCTTCTGCGACATCTCTTTCCGTGACGGTTTTTCCACGACGAATCCTCATTCGATGAACCTCCGTTCAATCTCGCATGAGGTAGGGGTTTGTTTATTTTTATTTTTGATTCGTAAATACTACTTTGACATTCTTCGCGTAATAAGACCAAATTCTATCGATTAACGAGAGGGGGGACGGACCGCACAAACCCGGCCGACCCACCTCCTTTATCCTTGTTGGTTATTTTGTGGATTGGAACGAAATGGTGTGGTGCCGAAGCACCACGCGGAATCATGCGGTAAAGAATGCGCGGCGCCGTCGTGCCGCGCCATGAAATCGAACAAGGACGCGACGTCGTCACGCCGTATCGAAGAGAACCGAAGACACTGTGTCCAGAGAGAAGCCACAGAGGAGGGTCGTGGCACCGTCGCGCCGTTCTGGAGGAACCAAGCCAAGGTCGGTTCCGGGCCATGGCTGAGCAGGTTGACCGGCGGCCGGTTCCGGGCCGCCGGTGTCGGATTAGGGAGGGGATCGGCTGTCGCCGGTCCCGTGGTGGCAGAAACCGGCCGGCCGGGGTGGGCCGGCCTGACAAGAGGATGTCGGGGGTTCAGACCCCCGGCCGGCCAGCAAAACGGCCCCCATTAAAGGCGGCCGCAGTTACAACCAGGGGGGCAGCCCCCCCCCCCCCCCCCAAGCCAAACGGCTCGACCGTTTGGTCGAGCGCCTGGCCAGCATGCTGTGCCCAGGCCGGGCCATGCCCAAGCTGGGCCGGGCCTGACCGCGCCATCCGGGCCGGGCCACGCCCATGCGGGCCAGACCCGGACCCGGTTCGGGTCGACCTCGGGGGTATCGGGCCGGGTCGGACCGGGCCCGAACCCCTTAATACCGAATCGTTTCTTGTCGGACGGCCATAAAATGTGCTACGGGCCTCCGATCGACGCACCATCAGTTGTGAGGTGATCCTTGGATCTAGGCGGTCGTTTAGGTATATTGCACTCAATGTTTCAGAATACTTTGACTTCGTCCGGGTTGGTTCGTACACGAAACCAACCAGGCCCTCGGACCGGAAACACTCATATCATAAGCTCCGGACGTCCGATTGACGTGCCGTCGACTTTTTTGGATTCCTCTACGTGAGACAGATTTTTTGGCATACTCCGTCCAAGGTTTGGACGCAGGTGGAGTACGGTCGGGTTGGTTTTTCCCTAAAAACCAACTGGGCCCTTGGGACGAAAAAGCCAATAACTCTCAGATCGGGCGTCCGATTGACGTACCATCTGCGACGTTGAGTTCCTATTGACGATACAGAACATTTGGATACATCAACTATGGACTATGTGTAAGTTGATGTATCAGCCTCACGGCTCGTAGAGCAGACCCTCCCGAATGAGCTTGTTCTGTGCGGGAACCCTAGTGTTGGCTATGTTTGCGACTATGACGACGACGATGACTATACAGAGATCCTCACTGGATTCTAAGACGACGACTACAACACTCAGTGATTCTATGTGGACCACTGCTACTGATCATGTGTGGGTCAGCGCTCAGCAGTTCTATGTGAGCCAGCGCCTACAGATCATGTGTGGGTCTGATCCTGTGTGGGTCTTTCCCGGGGTTAGTTACCTATCGATCCTATGTGGGTCCGATCCTTTGTAGGTATTTGCGGGGGTTAGTTGCCTATCGATCCTGTGTGGGTCAGACCCTTCCTGGGTCATTGCGGGGGTTAGTTACCTATCGATCTTGTGTGGGTCAAACCCTTTCTGGGTCATTGCGGGGGTTATTACCTATCGATACTTTGTGGGTCCAACGACTTAGATGAATTAGTGGATATATCTGATCATCTCTATCGTCATACGAAGTAGTATACCTGTGTGAGCTGAATCCTTTTTGCTTTCCTTAGTGGATTGTGTTGTGATATCCTGTATGGATTTATGTTTTTCTTTCCTGTGTGGACTGGGTTGTAATTGGGTTCGGATGTCGAAGCCGAACGAGAATTAATGACTTAGGTATATGTATGGGAATATACATAAGCAGTGTCGGATGTTACTTCGTGATTGTATCCTTTTTTTTATCATCCTTTGTGGATTCTGGGAGACCTACGGGGGTATCGGGGTCCCTACTGAGTAGCTTATACTCACCCCTACACGGGCTATGCCCGCACTACGTTGTGTTGGTTGCAGATGACGGACAACACCGATCGTGGTTGAGGCTTGTAGAGCAGGATGGTACTTGTAGGTGGACCACTGGCGAGACATACTCGGAGTGGACGGTTGGACCCGAGGAGCTGTGGAGGCTATATGTACACACCCGTCAGGAGGGAGTCCCAGTGGACGGCTCGACGCTGCGGCTTACTTTTCTGTTGTTGTTATCCCTTTCGAGTTGTAGTTTACTTTCAGTTTGGGTTTGTATTCTGGCCCACTTACGTTTCTGCACTTACTGTTGTGCCAAATTTTACATAGATTTTACTTCTTCGGCTTGCTTATTGTGTGGTGTTCTTTTACTTTACAAAAGGCAATTCCTTCCCTTTTTACAGGTATTTACGCCTTAGTGCTAGTAACCAGACCCTGGTCTATGGAAGGCGGGCTTGGGGTAGCCACGACATGGGCCCCGAGGACGGGTCGTGACAAATTGGTATCAGAGGAGTTCGGTTCTACCACAGAACTTGGGACTCTGATCTTTTCCTATGTGAAGCAATAGTGTTAAGCGTATTGGGTGTAGTTATCAGTCTAGGGAGTCCAGTGTTGGTGCGGTGGCCGATGTATCCGTACACTAGGACCCAGACTTTTGATTTTTGACATAATGCACAAAAACATTGATTGCATGTGTGTTTCATGTTTTCTTTTTGATTACGTTCTGTCATCTCACCAGGTATATTGTTCTGACCATGGCGCACCTTTTTCCTATTCAAGATGGCCCCACGACGGTAGCCATCTAGGGTTCCAAGAGTTGTGTGTGACGACAGCCCACAGAGCGACGAGGCCTCAGTGCAGGGCCCTTTGTCAGCAGAGGCACCGGCGATAGCTCTACCCGCCGAGCCACCGATGCTTCCAGCCCCAGCCGTTGATGATGCACATCGCCTTAGTGCACTGCATGAGTTCCAGCACCATCGACCACCCAGGTTCCGCGGGGAGATGGACCCCCCAAGCATCTGAGGACTTTCTGGAGGCAGTGGTGGGAGTTTTCAGGTTAGTGAGGACACCAGCAGACCTCATGGTGATCCTCGCAGCGAGCCTACTGCACGCAGCAGCAGGCAGATGGTGGAGCTTGATTCTCTAGGTGCACATTGAGGCATCTCTCCTCTGGATGGACTTTGAGAGCCTCTTCCTCTCGGAGTTCGTCCTAGCCACCCTCCGTGCAGTGCGCATCCAGGAGCTTCTTCAGCTGGGGCAGGGCAGCTTGACAGTCGCCCAGTACTCGGTGAGATTTACCGATCTCTCGCTCTACACGACCGACATGGTACGTGACCCATTATTCCGGGCCTGAACCCTTGAGCAGGGATTGAGGCATGAGATCAGGGCATCGTTGATCTCCCTCAGCATTTTGACTCAGACATGAGTACTGGAGCACGCAATTCTCATCGAGAGCTTTCTTGCTGAGTCTACTCCAGCAGCGAGACCTATCGCAGGGCGACACGTGGCGGAGTCTTCTGCAGCCGGCAGTAGACAGATGTCGCAGAGGTCCATGTGCGCCAGGCCAATGGGCGAACGACCACAGGATACTGGCTCAGAGGTGCGGGGAACACGTAGCATAACTAGTCTTACGAGTGGAAGACAGTGCTATGCATGCGATGGGAAGGGCCACATGGCTCGTGACTACCCGACCCACCATGCAGAGGTTCAGTAGACGGTTGAGGAACCACTTTGACAGACGAAGAGGTTCGACCATGGCGGTCCGTTGGGAGCAGGCGGACGAGGCAGAGGAGCTGGCCGAGCAGCAAGTGGTGGGCGACGCTTTAAGGTTCTACCACCACCACCACCAGGAGGTCCACCCTGACCTTAGGGGAGATCACAGCTTCAGGCAGCTGAAACCTACAATCATGGTGCTCTGAAAGCGGGTGTACAGGTGCGGGACTAGCTCTAGGCATAGAGGCCCATGACCATAATGCCTCTCGCTTCTTTGTTTGTGTTGCCTTGTGTCCTTGTACTTTGAGTTGAAGTAATAAAAGACGCTTGCAATAGTGATGTTTTCTTTCTTATCTTTTTTTTGTTAATACTAAGAGGTTCCAGTTAAAAAAACTGTTGAAATGACCCTCACTTGAGAGATTCTTACTGGAGAAGACCCAGTGACCACACACTGATGCTGACAATGTGACTCAACCCTTGGAGACGAGAGTAACAGTTGGATCTCTTGGTAGAAGCGTCGGGGCCTTACGACGTCATCCATGCCATGAATTAACTAATCATTACGGGATTGACTGTATTAGGAAAGGAACGTGGTTCATCCAGGGGATGAGACCTGATTTCCCTTTTCGGAAAAGGAGAAATCATTGCAGCTTTGCAGAACGTTGAGGAGGAAGGGGAAACCCTTCGTGTGGTCAGACAGATGTCAGCAGAGCTTCCAGGAGCTGAGACAGAGTTTGACCAGCGCCCCTAGAGGCGTGGATAAAGATGGAGCAGGCTTCCTTTAGTCTCTTATAGTCACCCCTCAACTACTGCAGCGGGTCAGAGAGGCACAACGTGCGGACACTGACTGTGTGACGCGGAGTGCACAATTATCCTCAGGACATGCACCTGATGGTTTCTCCATGGAGCAGATCACGAAATCTTTTTCAGAGGATGTACCTTGGTACCAGTTGCTTTACGGGGGGGGAGGTGCTGAGAGAGTTTCACACTTCTCCTTTGGCGGTACATCCTGGAGTTGTGAAGATGTATCAGGATCTCAGACGACAGCACTGGTGGCCGGGCATGACGGAGGCTGTGGCAGAGTTCTTTTCTCGATGCCTCACCTGCCAGTAGGTGAAGGCAGAACACCAGGTACCAGCAGGCTTGGTACAGCCCTTGGAGGTCCCAGAGAGAATGTGGGATGGAATATCTATGGACTTCGTGACTAGACATCCACGCACTTCCAGAGGTCACGACGCCATTTGGGTGATTGTCGGCCGACTCACCATTTCGGCACACTTCTTACCCATCAGAGAGCAGGGCTCAATGGAGAGCATGGGAAGACATTACATTCATGAGTTTATATGGCTTCACAGTGTTCCATCATCTATCGTCTCCGATTGAGATTCTCTCTTTACTTCATGGCTTTGGAAGGGGTTGCAGGAGAATTCGGGACGCAGCTATGTCTGACCACATCCTTTCACCCTCAGACAGGTGGTCAGATGGAGAGGACCATTAAGACTCTCGAGGTAATGCTCCGCGCATGTGTCCTCGACTTTGGTCGCAGCTGGGAGGACCACCTACCCTTGGTGGAGTTTGCGTACAACCACAGTTACTACTCCACCATCGAGATGGCACCAGACGAGGCGTTGTACGGCCGACCTTGCTGATCTCCTTTGTGTTGGACAGGCCCTGGGGAGTCAGCACTTGTGGGACCAG
The DNA here is from genome assembly GCA_963277665.1 of Viscum album. Classification (NCBI taxonomy): domain Eukaryota; kingdom Viridiplantae; phylum Streptophyta; class Magnoliopsida; order Santalales; family Viscaceae; genus Viscum; species Viscum album. The sequence goes on along the minus strand of OY728151.1, from coordinate 1,583,134,737 downwards.
AGATGGTGCAGGCCACGACAGAGAAGGTCCAGGTCATCCAGGATCAGAAGAGGACAGCTCAGAGCTGGTAGAAGTCTTATGCTGACAGGAGGCGGAGGCCACTAGAGTTCGAGGATGGTGACCACGACTTCTTGCGTGTCTCATCTCGACGTGGATTACAGAGATTTGGCCGAGGAGCCAAGTTGTCTCCACGCTTCATCAGACCCTTCCAGGTCCTCAGCAGGTTTGGAGAGGTGGCTTATCTCCTGTATCTACCACCTCAGTTGCACCGGGTGCATGACGTCTTCCACGTATCTCAGCTGAGGAGATATGTGCACCAACCGACGCATATCATTGACCATGGGGAGCTTGACGTTGATGATCGGGCGACTTTTACGGAGGTCCCAGTGGAGATCGAGGATCGACAGGAGCGGGTCCTATGTGGATAGTCGATTCCTCTAGTGCGCTTTAGATGGAAGCACGTGAATCTCCTGGAGAGCACTTGGGAGCGGGAGGCTCAGATGCGTGCTTAGTACCCACATTTGTTTCCCTAGTTTATGATGTATCATTACGGTGATGTAAAGACTTGAGGTGGAAGTAATGTAAAGACCCGTAAAATTCTAGAATTTTTTTTTCTTAATTTTCTTTGTGATTTTACAAGAACGCAGTTTCTGACGACACTTGATTCTGAGGCCCAGTGTGCTCGGAATTTCAATCCAAAGTTTAGCTCGGGTACGTTTAATGAACAAATGAGCAGGTTATCCTATCTTTTGAAATAGTGCTCGGAATCAAATTCCGAGGGTGCCGATGGAACCGCAACGCCGGTAATTTCTTAGGAAGATCTGTTCCGGACTTTTGTTTTCACGAGAGAAGATAATAAAAATTGTGGAAGTTTAGTTAATAATTTAACTACAATTTTTTTATTTCCTCTTGATAGTTGTCAGATTAGGGTGGAAGTTGGGTAACTACCCAACATCCCAAGGGAGGTTATGAGGGTGGTGGGTCCCACACGAACCCCACCCCTTCACATTCCTTAATTCCCTCAACTTTTGTTTAAATTTTATAACATAATAATTAATAACTTATGTTATTAATGAGGTGAGTTTAATGTGTGTGTAGGTTTGAAATTCAAACTCTTGTCTAGTTAATAAATTAAGTGAGAGAATAATTTATTTTGGGTTACATACCTTGTGGTGGAGTTTTTGGGAGAAAAGACTAAGGATTGAGGAACATCTTCATCTTCGACGAAGAACGTGAAGAACACATCGAACTCCGTCGAAGAACGCTGAGTCCTCGGAGACCGACTACGCGACGCCGTGTACCGCGACGCCGACGCGACTTCCTCCTTCCACGATGTCTCTTTCCGAGACGGTTTGTGCATGATGAATCCTCATTCGACGAACCTCCGTTCTAGCTCACACGAGGTAGGGGTTTGTTTATTTTTATTTTTGATTCGTAAATACTACTTTGACATTCTTTGTGTAATAAGACCAAATGCTATCGATTAACGAGAGGGGGGTCGGACCGCACAAACACGGCCGACCCACCTCCTTTATCCTTGTTGGTTCTTTTGTGGATTGGAACGGAATGGAGTGCTGCGGAAGCACCATGCGGAATCGTGCGGTAAAGAATGTGTGGCGCTGTCGCGCCGCGCCGTGAAATCGACCAAGGACGTGACGCCGTCGCGCCGCGTCGAAGAGAACTGAAGACACAGCGGCCGGAGCGGGACCACGGTGGAGGGGCGCGGAACCGTCGCGCCACGCCGGACGAACCAAGACGAGGTCGGTTCTGGGCCATGGCTGAGCAGGGTGACCGGCGGCTGGTTCCGGGCCGCCGGTGTCAGAGCAGGGAGGGGACCGGCCGTCGCCGGTCCCGTGGTGGCTGAAACCGGCCGGTCGAGGCGGGCCGGTCGGACATGTGGAATCTGGGGGTTCAAAACCCCGGCCACCCATCAAAACAGCCCCCATTAGAGGGTGGCAGCGGTTACAACCAGGGGCAGCCCCCCCCCCCCCCCCCACGCCAAACGACTTGGTCGTTTGGGCGAGCGCTTGGCCAGCGTGCTGGGTGCCCTGTGGGCAGGCCGGGCTGGCTGCCTACCCGGCCCGCCAGACCGGGCCATGCCAGCAGGGCCGGGCCGTGCCCAAGCGCGCCGGACCCAGACCCAGTTCGGGTCGCCCCGGGGGTATCGGGCCGGGTCGGACTGGGCCCGAACCCCTTAATACTGAATCTTTTCCGTTCGGATGCCCATAACTTGTGCTACAGGCCTCCAATCGATGCAACGTCAGTTGCGATGCGATCCTTGGATAGAGACGGTCGTTTTGGTATATCAAACTCAAGGCTTCGGAATACTTTGAATTCGGCCGGGTTGGTTCGTACACGAAACCTACCGGGCCCTCAGAGCGGAAACAGTCATATCTTAAGCTCCGGACGTCCGATTGACATGCCGTCAACTTTGTTGGATTCCTCTAAGTGGGAAAGATCTTTTGGCTTACTCCGCCCAAGGTTTTGACACAGGTGGAGTACGTTCGGGTTTGTTTTGCCTTAAAAATCACAAGGGCCCCTGGGACGAAAAAGCCAATAACTCTCAGCTCGGGCGTCCGATTGACGTGCCGTCTACGACGTTGTGTTCCTATTGAAGATACGGAACTTTTGCATAAATCAACTCTGGACTATGTTTCAGTTGATGTACTTAACTCACGGCTCATGGAGCGGACCCTCCCGAACGAGCTTGTTGTGTGCGGGAACCCTAGTGGTGACTTCGTTTGCGACTGTGACGACGACGGCGACTGTACAGATATCATTAGTGGATTCGACGACGACGACTACAACACTCAGTGATCCTACGTGGATCAGTGCCACCGATCCTTTGTGGGTCTGATCCTGTGTGGGTCAGTGCTCAACGGTTCTATGTGAGCCTGCGCCTACAGATCATGTGTGGGTCCGATCTTGTGTGGGTCTTTACGGGGGTTAGTTACCTATTGATCCTGTTTGGGTCTGATCCTGTGTGGGTCTTTGTGGGGGTTAGTTACCTATCGATCCTGTGTGGTTCAGACCCTTCCTGGGTCATTGCGGGGGTTAGTTACCTATCGATCCAGTGTGGATCAGACCCTTCCTGGGTCATTGCGGGGGTTAGTGCCTATTGATCCTTTGTGGGTCCGACGACTTAGATGAATCAGTGGATATATCTGATCATCTCTATCATCATACGAAGAAGTATACCTGTGTGAGCTGAATCCTACTTGCTTTCCTTTGTGGATTGTGTTGTGATATCCTATGTGGATTTTCGTTTTGCTTTCATGTGTGGACTGGGTTCTACTTCGGTTCGGATGTTGGAGTCGAACGAGAATTGATGACTTAGGTATATGTATGGGAATATACCTATGCAGTGTCATATGTTACATCGTGATTGTATCATTTCTCTGTGGATTATCATTTGTGGATTCTGGGAGTCCTACGGGGGTCTCAGGGTCCCTACTGAGTAGCTTATATTCACCCTTGCACGGACTATGCCCGCACTACGTTGTGTTGGTTCCAGACGACGGACAATGCTGATCGTGGTTGAGGCTTGCGGAGCAGGACGGTACCTGTAGGTGGAGCACTGGAGGGACGTACTCAGAGTCGAAGGTTGGACCCAAGGAGTTGTGGAGGCTATCCTTACTCACCCTTCTGGTGGGAGTCCCGGTGGACGGCTCGACACTACGAATTACTTTTCAGTTGTTGTTTTCCCTTTCGAGTTGTACTTTACTTTCAGTTTGGGTTTGTATTTTGGCTCACATACTTTTTCTCTCTTACTGTTGTGCCAGCTTTTACTTAGAGTTTACTTCTTCTTCTTGCTTACTCTGTGGTGTTAGTTTACTTTACAAAAGGCAATGCCTTCCCTTTTTACTGGGATTTATGCCTTGGTTCTAGTCTCCAGCCCTGACCTATGGAAGGCGGGAATGGGGTAGTCACGGAACGAGCCCCGAGGACGGGTCCTGACATTCATTATTGGATGTAATTAAAAAAAGTAAGATAAATATTTCGAAGAATATTCAACCTCAATTTCCATTACTCACTTCAAAAAATAGATCAAAAATATTATATTGAAAGAGTTAGGATAAGAGAACATGGGGAATGTCCACATTTCTTATTCCATTGATTAATTTAATTTCCCCTTGAAATAAGTTTCTTTTTTTCGATAACCAACAATGGGAGATTAATAGACACATTCCATGGCTGTTGACATTATCTTTAAAAAATTTCCAAAATAATCATATTAGATATTAATTGAAATAATAATTATGGAAGCTTATACATTTTTCTCCACCTCATGTGAAACAATTCTCATTATCTTCCTAATGGTTGACCTCATCAATATTGGATTTGAGGACATTACAGTAAGGAGAATACACTTTAAAGGGTACTCAACTTGTGTTAGTCCTTATAGGACATCAATCCCTACTTCAGAAAATATGTTCTTCTAGAAATTTTTTTTGATAAGATTACCAAGAAATAAGATCAAAATAATATGGAATATGCTTTTCCCTGACTATCCAGAATATGACATCACATTCTTTAATTTCATCATGGTTGATCCTCCATAATATTAGTATTTAAATATAAATTGATGAATCATTCAAGGATGGTATCTTCTTCATCATAGCAATCCATATTTGACAACTATAACTACTCATCACATTCTCCCCCTAAGAATATGATTCCTCTTCAATTAAATAAATTATAAGAACAAATACAATATTCAATGATTAAGGGAGTAAGGTGAATCCTCCGTTCTTCATTAATATGAATAGAAAGGTTGATATTATCTTCTCAAAAAAGTTCCTCCATTTTCTCTAATATTTTTTATTACACTTGTAAACATCTATTCTGATTTATGTTGAGGAAACATGGATCTCCTCACATACTTTTATACATTGTGTGGATAAATTTTCATCAAAATATTCTTCATGGATGATACATTATTACACCTCTTTAGGACTGTTTCTTATTTTGGTAGTGAGGTTAACCAAAATATTCCAATGTGGATTGATTTCCTCAATCTCCCACATATTACTTCATTAAAAAATGTGTTGCATTTTCTTGAAAAACCACCATGAAATTTTTATTCATCACATGGAATATTTTCTTTCCCCTTTTCACTATCTATTGATTTTGTATCTTAAATTTTAATCATTATTTCATAATATTTAGGGTAGATAACTAACAAGTCATGAGGAATTTGGGTGCATGATTGGATCATCCACATGGGTTATTCTTAGTGTCATCCCTCTTAGTAGTTTTTTTGGATGAACTAGCCTTCAACATCTTTTATTTATAATCCACAGTTATCGTACCTTCCTGGGAGGATTTATATTCACAATATTATTATGATATCTTTCATAAGTTTATTCATTCTTTTATGTCATATTTTGTGATCTTCCTTTTCTATCATATTTGGATACATGTTGAGAAAATCATGTACCAACCTTGTGACCACTACCATTGTGTACATCACCAATGTTAGCAAGCATTCCAAATATTATTATGTTATAGAGATGCTTCAAAACCTGTGGATGTTGCCTCTTCTTCTATGGATTCACACCCCTTTCAGATAGGATTACTATATGATTTTACATTTTTAGGATTGTACCAAAAAATTAATGCAGAATGCAAAAAAATATTTAAGAACCAACATTGACCAACAAATATTGATTACCTGATATCTTATATTTCAAACTATCTGGTGTTCTTTATAATTTTTTTCTCTTCGTGGTAAAAACACATTACATACCATTTTTCATATCTACCTTATTCATGGTGGTAGGTTTATTATCATATTTCTTCATCCATACCTGTTCAATTTGTTTTAAAAACTACAGTGTTCATGGTATTACATTTAGTAACATTAGTAAATGATTGTATGAATGGTACGTGATTCTTCTCAGCTTCTTGTGATATATCATTGAAGGAATTCAAGATCTTTTAACCAAATATTGGAGGTATTTTAACATTAGAATCCTCCAATGAACATTGAGTACTGGTAGCATCTATATCCTTTTATGAAGTTTCAATATGAGTCTTCTTAAATTTGGCCGACTGAGCTACCAATTCTAGACATTTCATATTGTGAATTTTTTTATTTTCTTCAATTGTAATAATATTCTCATCACAAGACTTCTTAATTTATTAAACATTATCTTCAGGTAGTATAACATTTTCCAGAATCAAAGAGTCATTTTCTTTGGTCTTCTTGTATTTTTCATCGAATTATAAACCCTTGACATTGGTGCTATATTACAATTTATCTTCAACTGCATGGGTATTTTATTCTAGAGTCTTTTTAACTCCCTCTTTCTCTTAAACATCATTGATCCATTTCGAGGAAATTATTTCATGTTCCCACTTTTTCCTTCAAAGGTTCCAAACTATATGGAGAGTTTTAGACGGTCGAAATTTTTGTCAAAATATTCTCTAAAATAATGTATTCTTCTTACAAGTGGGTGATCTCTTACTTCCTACATTGAATGACTCTACAAAAAAGGTATTTTCATTATTTAGAAATACTATTCATAATAACTCTTAATATATCAATTAATAATTATTGAGATGTCATAGATTGATCATCATCACCACTTCTGCTTGTATTTCCTTCTTGAGGAATGTTTATAGAAGTACTACCACATAACTCTTTATCATTAGATTTAGGATGGTTATCGATACTCTTGGTGGAAACTTGATCCACCTTCTCATTACATTCCATGTTGGATATGGGTTCATTGTCAGCAAGGCCTAGGGAAATTGGTACTTCCTATTATTCGAATTAGAGGGACATCTTCTTCAACTTTCTCTTCTCTTTTTTTTCCTGTTCAAAATGGTCTTCATATGTATATAATTTTCCTCAGTGGTAACTAAATCTTCACTAAAACTACAAATTATTTTTGAGTCAGGAATCAAACTGAAGTCTTGTAATGATAGTTGATTTCACTATAGAAAATTTAACAGAGGTGAACATTTCCTCAATACATGTGAAAGGACTAGTTTGGGATATACCTAAAACTAAGAGGGGGTGAATAAATGTTGGATACATTTGAATAAAATTCCACATTTTATCCCTTTACCTATTTTACCTATTAGGACATCGATTCTATTATTATCTTTTACCTATCCCATGGAAGAATATTAATGCAGTAAAGACATCCACATGACATTTTTTATAAGGTCTTACCACTCCCTATGAGTATCTAGTACATATCATGTTCTAGAAAATAATGTTGACCATGAAACCAAAAGAGGGTAATAATTTAAATATGGTAATATCAATTGGGAAATAACCTTTCACATTCAATTCACTATATTAAAATGATTGTGATGGTTTTATAGCAATTATATAGATCCTTATACTACCTTTGAATACCATATCCTTTTTGTTGATAATGTTTTGAAACACCAAGAGTGTCTTCCACTTGGTGACACCCATTGTAAGTCACAGTTCTGGTTTGTTTTTCCACAATCTTCTTCTTCACATTGTTACTTTCTGTGCTCCATGAACATATTTCTTCTTACATTTTACATGAAGAAAACTAAATTCATCACAATATTATTCTTTTACCAGCCACAATAATATAAATGTGCAGTGAACTGATGAATACAAAATTTCATCTTACCAAAATAATAATGAGCTGAAATGTGATAAACTGAGCTTATGTCAGGGGAGCTAGCATTAAATACCATACATAGAGTCATTTGAAATGACCTCCAATTCCTTTAGAAATTTGCATTTATTTTAAATGAATTTTTAATGAATATTAACATAAGATTATTTTTTATCAAATTAAGTGAAATTTTAAGACAATCATTAAAGTATATTTAAATTGATAAAAATGATTTATTTGTATTTGTAATTTTATTTATACTTCATGATTATTATTTTAATTAGCCAATCCAACAAGATGTGAAATAACCATGAATTTAGAGATCCATCATTAAATTCCATGCATCATAGTATTTGTGATTCCCCTCCCATGACTTTATAAATTTTCAATGATTTTATGTGGATTATTATGATTTCGATGATGAAATTAATTTTTTATCAAATTATGGGAAATTAAAAATTGAAAAATTATAGTTTAGTTAAAATGATAAAACAACGACGTATTTGTATTTGGAATTTTATTTGAATTCCATACTTTTTATTTTAACCATCCAAGCCAAAATGAGGTGAACTTAGCTTGATCTGGGATAGTCAGCATTAAATCCTAGGTGTGAAGGCATTTGGGACGCCCCTCCCCTATATATAGAAAAATTCGACGAATTTAAATGGATTTGTAAAGATTATAAACATGAAAATATTTATTTTATCAAATTATGGAAAAAAAGAACTCAAACATTGAAATTGATTTAGATTTATAATAAACATCATATTTTTAGTTGGAATTCTATTTAGACATAATGATTATTATTTGATTCATAGAAGAATACATGAGGATAATAGAGCTTGATCTACATGAGCCAACATTAAATCTCGTACATAGAGGCATTTGGGATGCCTCTACCACACCTTTAGAAAATTTAATTGATTTAAAATGGTTTTTAGTTAATTTGAATATATTTTTAATGAATTTGAACAAGAATTTATTGGTTTCATTAAATTATGGGAAATTTAAACTGAAACATTGAAAAAGACTTAAATTTATAAAAAATGATGTATTTGTATTTGTAATTCTATTTAGACTCTGTGATTATTATTTGAACCATCCAACCAACATTATGTGAACCAAACTCGAGATGGTAGATCTAAAATTAAACCATGTACATAGAGGTGTTTGGGATGACCCTCTCATTTCATTAGCAATCTTCAATGATTTTAAATGGATGTTTAATGAATATGACCAAGAAATTATTTTTTTATCAAATCTATTGAAATATAAGACTAAAACAATGAAATTAATTTAAATTTATAAAAAATGATTTCTTTTTATTTGAAATTTTATTTAACCATCATGAATATTATTTTAACCGGCCAATGGAAATATCAAGTGAACCAAGCTCATGCTGGGATAGTCACCAAAAAATCTGATGCATCGAGGGATTTGAGATGCCTCTCTAATGCCTTTTGCTATTTTCAATTGTTTTAATTTTATTTTTAATGAATATCAACATGAAAATTCATTATTTTTTAAAATAATGGGAAATCGAAACTGAAAAGTTGAAGTGGATTTAAATTTATAAATAAATGTATTTTATTTGGTGTTTTATTAGACTTCATGTTTATTATTTGAACAAACAAGACCAACATGAGGTGACTGGATCTAGAGCATGGAGAACCAAGATTAAATCATATTCATGTAGTTTTTAAGGAAATTAAATTTTTATAAAATTATGAGAAATTAAACATTGATGTTGTTTGAAATAAATATATATATATATAAATAATATTCATTGGTATTTGAGCTTTTATTTAGAATTACTGGTTCTTATTTTTACTTTCTAAGATGACAAGAAGTGAAATGAGTTCTATATAGGAGGGACAACCATCCTTTGAAAAATGAAGATAAATCAGAGGATGGGTGAGACGTATATATTCATTCATATTGATGTTATAGGTCATTAACAATGGACATATTGGTAAGTCCCTTCCCATGCCTTGAATAATAAATATCATTTCCACATTTTTCTTTTTGATGGGGAAGAAAATAATGGGTCCAATGATCTTTTTTAACTAGTACAAAATCATCTCGTAGGAATCATATCTGCCGCATCATGGACATAAAGAGTTGTCGTCCTCCACCACACGGAGTCACCCCTCAACGACTCTGGCACTGCTCCAACACTGGAGATCACCATCTTCGCCTCCTTGGAAGGCTGAAATCAATCCATTGTCAACAGTTAAAGGACCTGAAATCCATGGACCATATCAAGAGGCTGATCTATCCACCATAAATCCATTTCATGGATAATCTAGAAAAATATATGCTTGAATTAAGGAGGATCTCAATGATGTCTGATGTGACACCACTTCACCACTACCATGCCACCGAAGTAATGCCCAGAACCATGTGGAACCACCACTATCCCATGCAATTTACTGTCGCACCCAAAAAAACGTCTATAAAGCAATAAAAAACTATATGGAAAATCAAAGATAGTGGGAGGAGGAGAATAGGATATAATATAATAACTACTTAATTTTTAATATAGTTAATCTATATTTATAATGATTAAAATATTGGGTATGGGGGAAAAGAGAAAATGAGATAATATATTAATTAAATCCTTAGACGACAGATCCCCCAACATGACCTAAATCCACCTCTCCCCCAACTCGCACATGATGTCCAATACACGGCATAAAATAGTGAATACATACCAATATGAACACTGATACTCATATAATCACTAGAAAAATACCAACAGATTTTTAAAACAAATTTTTTAAAAAATAACAATAGAAACATAATTATATTTCACTCACCTCCAATGTCGGTAAGGCTATAATTCTCTTTCGTTACCATACCATAACCATCCAACATCATTCCAATCATAAAGGGAAATGGTATAATTCATCCCAGGTTTGGGTATTCACTCTCTCTTCCCCTATATCAATGCACATATTTAAATTTATGTAAGGAATGGTTATCTCCACCATAGTATTAGGAAGCTGGTTTCACCGAATTTGATAGTTTAAGGTGATCATGGATCTTATTGCCTATTCACCACAATCAGTTATGGATTCTATCACACTGGAACAAGAATAGGACATGTTAACTCAACATCAAGTTTCATGAAATAGTGGACTCAATTCATAGATAAAGAGATAAACCAAAAAGGGGAAGTGTTTATCGCATTGATAGGTGGCACAACAGACTCATCAATTGCTTTCATTAAATAGTTTACCCAATACACATTTAAAGAGAGAGCCCATGAAGGGGAACTGGTAATAGAATTGAATGGTGGCATAGTGGGATCATAATCCATTTTCATGAAACAAAATACTCAATGAAAATATAAAGAGTTAACCTATAATGGGGAAGTGTTCATTACAATATGAGTAGGTTGATTTATTTACATAACTACATGGTTTGTGAAAAGAAATAAGAATTTGTGACCACTTTCCTCCCATGATGAAGGTTATAGTTCATTCATTATGAATTAGAAATTATATAATGTGATTCACACACACCTTTTCATAAATACTATCACACATTAACATCCAAAACCCATTCAGTTTTCATAAATTAATGTATAAGTACAGTGAGTTTGAAAGAGAAGTGCACACACTTAAGATTTTAATATGAGACGGAATTGTCCATTTTCTTGAAACACATTGAATAGTGCATGTGTGAATATGCATTCCCATGAACATGTGATGACTTAATATTAGAAGATATTGGATAAAAAAATATAATGTATGTTAATAAAAGGTGTGTGTACAAAGAAACATAAATGTGGACACTATCTTGTATTCAATGTGTGTGGGAAGAAGGTGAGTAATATCATGCATATGTGGATATATATTAACATGAATAAGCTTGTAGACAGTATGGGTTATTTGTAAAAAAATTTGTGTGTTGATGTATGCAAGTACATGAAATAATGAATTCATGAAAGTGAGAAGGTGATTAAAGTGAGAATAATATTTTCTTCTATGTCCTAGAATTGTGTACATTCACAAATATTTTCACGTGAATATATATTATTGTCCATATTTTTATTTCACAACAAAGATAATGAAATAGTTGGGATAATTGCATGCATTAAATATATGCATGTGATGATGAGAATTGAATTCCTAGAGAACACACAATGTTGTTGTGTGTAATAACTTAGTTAACATGAATCCATATATTTTAGTTAAGAAAAGATTAAGATGTTTTATAGTTCATTGATGTATATTTTTTAGTTCATTCTGCTATTTCAATGACAAGATGTGGATGTGATAACATTAACTAATTTAGGAGATAATATTTAAATGACTTGAATGTAGTGTTGTTTATTATATTCACCCACAGTCATAGATTTTTAGTTGAAGTGTCAAAGAGCAGAATAGGATTATTTTAGTGTATTAAAGTGGAGGATAAATTTATTATTTCATTTGAAGCTTGATGATCTTGTGATATTTCTCATTGTGTTCAATGTAATATTTGTAGAACTATTGTGGGATTCATATATAATTTGGGAAAAGGTTTATACCTACCCACCAAGGTTTTTGGTGTGATACATGACCAACCCACATGGTAAAATTTGTGTACAGTAATTCACCCCCAATATCGGTGTAATTTATAGATCCAATGGACACTTTAATGGGTATGAGATCATAGGTTACACCTTTTATTGGATCTATCGTATTGTTCCAGCTATTTGTATCAGTCATATATGAAGTTAATTTTTAAATTCAACGAATTAATAGAGTTGTTTAAGAAGAAAGGATAATTTACTATCTCTTCCATTTCCTACATGGAGGTCTCTAAAAAAACCACGAAGAACAAAAGGAAGAAAGATGAAATATATTGATAAATAATATGAAGAAGAATGAGGGTTTATCACAATCTGAATAGAGTTATAATGGTAGTATATCAATAGTATCTATTAAATTAGGTGATAATTTTCCGGTTGATGATTATTTTTCAAGAAATAATAAGAATAATTTATTGAATCACTCATTGATTTTTATTCAGAAATCAAAAAATATCTAAAAAATGTTCCTATAAATGTTGTAACTTATATATTTTCTTTTATCAATGGACTATATGATGAAAAGTGATATCATAAAAAAGAATATAAGGATGTGGAGAAAGCATCAGAAAAGATGTTTCAAGGAAATAAAATTCTCTCACAAATTATTGATGACAAGGAAGAAATTTTATCACTTTTCAATAAACATTTCTCATATGTTGATGAACAATTGAAAAGAAATATGTGAGATAGTTGTAACTGAGAATATTCCTACAGAGATGATTCACGCTTTTGAGGAAACATATAAATATACCAATAATATCCAAGACTCTCATTTTTAAATTGAAGACACAGATGAACCATTAATTATAGTTGAAGATTTAAAATAAGTGTTTATACTTAAATTCAATGAAAACCTCAAATTTATTGAAGTAGAATTATAACAGAATTATTGTTATAAGGATGTGGATGAGGTAGTTCATACATAAGTGATCCCTGCATTATAAAATTTACACAAAACCTCCATAAATGTTAAATAATCCCATTTAAAGGATAAGATAAACATAATTAATGATTTGATTAATTATCAACTGATTGAAAATCAAATTCATGATGATAAAGTTCATAATATTAACGGTCAATGGGAAGGAAAACTGAAAATTATTGAGGATGAAAATAATTTCCTCAACCTGAAATGTATTAAAATGTATTTGACATTGTTATATATGAAAGAATGTGTATATATGTGTAAATAAGTTTATGAACAGAAGAGCTCTCTAAATAAGAAATATAATGAGTTGGGGGTCATGTTGAGAAATCTAGATACCATCCAAGCTGAATTTTCATATAATGTTGAGATCAGAAAATCTTACATGAATAATTCTAAAAGGATTCTTATTTAGAACAAAACCCATTAAAGAAGAAAAAAGCGTTTGATATTATCTAATGATAAATCAGTTTAATGATCATTGAATCAGGTCACCCTTGATCCATAATATTTTATTTGTACTAATATTGTTTCATCTATAATTATGGGTTCCAAAAAAAATATAGACAATCATGGGTGAATGAGATTTCTGAAAAATCTATTATACCATCAAATGAGGATACAAAGAAGAGTATTAATTCTTGTTCCATTCAAATAGATCATATTAATAATCATACAATACAAAAGAAATAAGATTCCAAAACTAACCAAATTGTATAGAAGAAGAATAAATAAATATTTGTTGCATAGTGTGTGCGTTTTTAGAAATTTTGGATTCAGGCCATTGAATCTTTTGAAAAATTTTCAATTCAATATTACTACAGAAGCCCAGTATTAGGGCGATGTAGATATGATGAGAAGAGAAATCCTACAGAATTTAATCATAATTAACAGATGAAGAATAATATATCTATCAAGAATAGATTTGAGTGCCTGGAATACATCTATTATTATTGAAAGAGAAGTGGTAAAAATTATAATGAGTGTTGTTAAATACTCTTCACTATCCATATTATGATATGATGACAATGACAAAACATATGTAGAGGTAATGATCAAAAGCATAAAAGGCTTCTTTGGGGTTTCAGAAGGAGAGGAGAGCTAAGAATACTATGAAGCAACCTACACCCATGAATAAAGATGATATTAATGGCACGCCAATGAAATGGTGCCTCTACAATGGAAGAATAGGTCTCATAATGGACCCTCACAAACATGTTAAAACTCATATTCTATTTGAATAATGCCGATGTAGAAAATGAATTGAATCACATAAAAAAATAAAAAGGATGATTTAATGATTGAAATTACAGATGAAAATTTTGAATTTCATGAGAGGTTGTAAAAATGAAGAAACATTGTTTGTAGAATATTTTCTTGGAAGGTGTATAATTTCCAGGAATATAGATGAAAAATACTTGAGGTGGTTTCCTAAAAATAGAACAAGTGAAGCACAGAGGAAAAGCACCAGTGACATATACTATTAAAAATGCTACTGTAAAAAAGGATTCAACGCACAATAAGAAGTATAAGAATATAGGAAAATAATGTTTAGTCATAAAGGGAAAGTGCATTCATGGAATTGAAACATAGTGTAAAGTTTTATTTATGTGAAATATTTTTTTAATGGTTTAAGTGTAGAAAAGGGCCTATAGAAAAGGGGCATGCCGACACTACTTAGGTTGGAAGTCAACCCTTAGCCTATAATTATTGGCGGGATGAGGTAAAGAGTTGATAGTGTGCTCATAGGGAAAGTATGTAGTGTTAGAGTTATATTGAAAAAATATTAGTTCTGTTGTATGAAGAATGATTGTGTATGGATAACATTGAAACTAAATGTGGTTTTTTATTGATATGTAATATTTGTTTTTTTCATGGTTTAATTGTAAGAAAAGGGTATATATGGAGATCATGTGGAGGAAGAGGAAGAGAGTGACTAGTGTGCTCATGGGGGAATGTCGACACTGCATAGGTGTGCAGTTGACCACTAGTCAGCCATTATGGGCGGGGATTGGAAGAGAGTGGCTTGTGTGCTCATAGGGAGCGCATGCAGAGGTAGTGGAACAATGAAAAATTTCAGTTCTGATGTACGAATAATGATTTTTTAAGGCTGACATTGAATATTTTTGTGAATTTGGATTTATTATTTATGTTGTATGAAGGATAGTTAAATGTTTCGGTCATCCGACCCTAGGAAGAAACAAGTTAGAACGATGCCCTTTGGGAGCAAAGGTAGAAGCCCTCAATGATAGATCACGGAATGAGAATTTTTAGGAGTAGATATATGTTTTTGTTAATAAGAATTCATCCATATGTTTGTCCACTGGGTTATAAAGGGGGAGTGTAATTGGAATTAATTTCGATGTGGGAGAACATTTTAGTGGTTCATTTTAGCAACAAAAAAGCCTCAACTGTGCGATCTGTAGGATTATAATATGGGCCATGAGATTGTATCAACAACCTGAAATGTTTCTCGAAACCGTTCAATCGTTCGATCAATTTCTAAAGTGATTTCCAATATCATCTACATGTCGTCTTCTTCCCCGAGCCAACTCCAAAGCATCTTCTCACTAAGACATCCATGCCACGATGTCGGATTTCTCCAGCCACGCTTCTATGAATTATTTGATCATTAATTCCATTACATTATGATCGAAATCTCAAGAAACCTAGTTATCATGATAAAACAAACACCAAATAGATGAAATTGAGCATAAAATTTAGTCTTAAAATAAAGGCTATGCATACATGTTTGATCGGTGGTGATTTGCCTATAAATACTCGAGAACAGGCTCATTTGGCGTATGTAGTTTATAGGACCTCTGAGAGTATATTGATAGAGAAACAGAGAGGTGTAAATGGTTAATCTATTTTAACGTAGATTAGATCACAACGTAAAAGTGAATAATTATTACATTACATGGTAGGAGGAATCAATTATTACATTATATGGTAGGCGTAAAAAAATATTACATTACATGGTAGTATGAATAATAGATTACCTTACGGGGTAGAAGAAAATGAAGATTACAATACACGGTTAGAGGAAACCCAGATTACATTATGGGGTAGGAGGAAAGAAAGATTACATTATTGTGTTGGATGAAACAAAAATTAAATTACAAGGTATGAGGAAACAAAGATTAAGTTACACTGTAGTATGAAAAAATGATTTAATTACATAGTAGGAGGAAACACAGATTACATTACACGGTTCCAGGAAAAAATTATTACATTAAGGGGTAGGAAGAAATGAAGATTACATAACACGGTAGGAGGAAACATAGATTACATTTCAGTATAGGAGGAAAGAATGATTATATTACCGGTTAAAACAAAAAATAAAACATGCATAATTATATTTGAGAAATAATTGTTTTAAAACAACAATACAAACATGCATATTTATTTTTAACTCGCCATGAATCTCAGTCACGCTATACACCAATACAACCTTGGGCACTCAGTCACTCCACTCCTCTAATGTCACTACCATTTATATATGAATTTGGAACGGTTCCCTCTACCAGGTCGAGGAATCCATTTGAATAACATATAATAGTTTGTGGTTATCCTTAACTAACCTCCCCATTCACAATTTTCATCATTTCTTATGTCTCATTCACCCATTTCACACATGCCCTCTACAACCTGTTAACTCCCATCATGTTTCATGAAAGTTGTTTCCACAATGATACTGATATAATTATCCCAAAAAAAATACCCATTCGGGTATAAAGCATATGGGGTGATTGATACACAAACATGAGCCAAGACAAGCGTGTATTCCTTGTGCCCCCAGACATAAGATCTACTGGAAACTTCATTGAAGAAAATGGTGAGTAGCTAAGCAACTCCGGTTTGTACTATAGGATTATGGAAACATAACACCAAAGAGATAACAATTATGACCACTAGAATTGGAATTGTATAAAATGTGAACTATGCATTGTTGGTTTCATTTAATTCAGTACATGTCATCCTATTATTTGTAGTCTATTGTGTATCCAGAAGATTCATTTCTGAAAAAACTAGATTAGAGACCATTTACTCTTTGACAAACATTTCATTAGCAGTCCAGAAAGGATTCATGTTTTCTAAAACATCTTCACCTACCTTAAACTGTATCATAACAACCTCCAACACTAAGATTGTAATACCCCACGATTTCATAGTATTTTATTTCTTCAATGTAATTTAATAACTTGCACTACACGCAACACTGAGTTCAATGACATTTACACTTACCAAACTAGCCATTAAAAAGAGGTTGTTAATAGTGTTAAAGAAAATTTGAACTTTATATAATCCTTATAATTTTAGAATCCTTACTATGAGTTTCATAGACATAATGTAAGAAATAATTTATTTATTTGATATAAAACAATTATTTTTCAAAAAAATGCACTTATACCACCTTTTTATGGTGCACCCTTGTTAAATCCAATTTTTAAAACTTTTAAATATATTCAATTTGACAAAATAAACCTCTTATTTAGAATTGAGACATAAGAATCTAGTTTCAATAATTTTTTGGTGTTTTTCTGATAACTTTCATATTTTTGTTAATGTTGAAAAATACTATATTTTAACTGAAAAAATCTTTTTTAATAAAAATAATTTATAGTTTTAAATTATACATTTTAATGGTTTAGAAGTATAAATTGAAAATATTTTTACCATTTAATCCAATTCTATTAATTGGAAATAATTCCACTTTGAAATTTAACATAAACATGTATAAATATTTTGTTAGTAATTATTTCATAAAAGCACGTTTTTTGTTTTGAAAAAGGGAATTAATTTTAATTAAATAGATGAAACATCTATATTTTGAATTTGGTAAAATAAAATTAATTTTTCAATTCTTAATATCAAAATTATCTTAGGGTAAACTTTTGGTATATTTATGAAAACATTCAATTTTTTATGAATACTAAAAAACATTGAGTTATAGTTAAAAATTTTTTTATTTAAATAACTATTTATTTAATTTAAATTTATTTTAGAAAAAAATAGAAACATCATACCTATATAATTTTAATATAATTCATTGAGTTCAGTTTATAATAATTTTAGATATATATAATTTTTATTGAACTTTTTGCCGTCTTTTACCCACATAATTGCAGTATTTGGAAATTTATATAAAACATAATTTTACCTCTTCTGTGAGTTGAATTTCAAAAATCTGAGAGACATAGTTGATATTATTCGGTAGAATGTGGTTCAATAAGATGAAAATAATTTTGGGTGAATAGTAACTTTTTACATATATTTACCACAGTTAAAAGTAAATAGGGTAATTATGTGTAAAAATGATATTATTATTACACTTAAAATGTCCTAATTCTATTGGATAAGTATAATTCAACCAAAAACAATCTTAAGAATAAAATATAAAATAGTTTGGTTCTCTTTTATTAGATTAGGACATTTATTTTTATTTTCTTTAAAGAATAGTTAAAAGGGTTAAATTCAAAGTTTAATAACTAAACCATTTTAAATATAGGGTTACCGACAATATAAATTAGACTATAAATATTCATTAGAAACAAAAACATATTAACTAAATAACAGTATTTTATTTATAATTTTTAGACATTATATAATAAATTTTTTAATGACACAATGATGATGCAGTAATTATCGTATTAATGAATGATTAAAATAATTGATTTTATAAATACCCAAATAAATTAAATTTTAGACTTTCGATGAATTACACTAATTTTATAGGTTAATATGACAATTTAGGGTTGATTGATTTTTTTTTGATGTAATCATGTTGTTATGATTTTTAGAGAAAAACAAATAACAAATAATGTCAAAATTGACATAAAATAGCTTTTAAAACAAATACTATATTATTAGTTGATATAATATTCCTAAAATTATATGGATCAGAAAAAAGCCTTAATTAATATTACATATGACATTAATGTACAACTTGAGGTTTTATTATATGTTTATAGTATGTTTATTAACCATATAGTGTAAGAATACAAGAAGACACGATAAAAGTTAATCCATTTAACTAAGAGTTAAATCTAACAGATATAGTTTTAACAGTAACCTAGACTTGTCTAAAACCTATTTTTGAAATATTTTCAACCCAACCCCACCTTATACTTAAAATAAATCATTTTTTATCCATTATAAATTGAATATTATTCTATTATAAAATAATATTTCAAACTTTTTCTAAAGTGACCCTAACTTCTCTTATAAAAGATAACATCCCCTTATAATAATTTCACACATCCAAAGCAATTTGGTTCGACTAACCCCTGCCCAAATAACCTCCCAACATTCCTCCCTTCATCCTATAATCCTACCTTTCATCAGAAATCCAACCTTTGGATCCCTTTTGATCAAATCAAAAAAAAAAGAACCCGAAGAAGAGGTAAATATTTCATCACCTCATTCAAGTTCTTTTCGTCTTCCACTTCCTTTTCCATGTTAATTCTATTATAAAATAATAATTCAACTATATTATATATTTTTTTATTTTATTATAAATATGGCACAACAATATTCATCATTCTATCCATCTTATGAATGATAATGTCAGCATGCATGCGTATGTACGATTTACCATCTCCACTCCGTGGTGTAATTCGTTATTCAACACTATGTTATTTTGATGGATATAATGATGAGTAATATGTATATAAATAATAAAAATAACATGATAATGTCTCTGTAAAATTAATATACCATTCAATTCCACACTTTTAGGGAAATGATATTGTCCCTCATGCGTACGTACGAATTACAGTCTCCACGATGCGATAAGATTCATTTCCATGTTCACCATTCATCGACGATTATAAAAATATATATTACTAATAAGTATTTAATATATGACATAATAATTATACTATATATATATATACATAAGTATTTATTTACTTACATATACCTTATTCACTTACTTCTGTTCAATACGATATGAAAATAGAATCATCGTTTATGCATGCATATGGCCTACCATCTCAATATACGTTGTTTTCCATTTCATGTATCTGTATACTATAAATATTAAAATTCTAAATATTTATGATATATAAATCAAGGATTAAATTTTGGAAGTATTTAAATCATGACTTAAATGATACGGTCAAGAATAACAGTTTAAAATACGTACGATAAAGATAGCGATTATTACCCGAAATGTTAATTTAACATGAAAGTCATTATTAAATCGGTAGTATAAAGTCATAAATGAATAATTTAAGATATAATAAATATTAATATAGTCCTTTTATAATATAAAAACATATAGTGGTCATTATATGGGAGGATAAATGTACACTTGACCAAAGTAAATTGAAGTTATGGGGTTTCTTGTCTCACATTTCATTCCGTGAGATTTTCATTGTTCACCACTTATTTATTGTATGTGGTGTATTTTGTACATCAATTTGATATATTTTATCATGATTCTAATTATATTCATGATATTTTGTGATTCATTTGGTTATTATTGACTATTGTTGATATTACTCGATTGATTACAATGATGTAAGGGTTAATTTCACAGTAACTTTTTTATCCAAGGATGTATTTACATCGGTGTCATCTGGGAGATATTTATTGTCCATGTCCATAATTCGTGAAATAGTTTTCAATTGGATATGTTTAAGGGAATTTTTTATGGAAACATAATTTTAAATGTTTTAAAAATTTATTCTTCTAAATCATTATCATTAATGTCCATGTTTTCAAAATGGGTTTTAAGGGTTTATTTATATGGACATGAATGTTTTTAAAATGTTAATTCCTTTCAATAGTTTCAAAGTTGTATCCGACACGTTGATTCTAAAATGCCTTTAAATTCTTTCAATTATAAATTAGGTTACTTTTAAAATTTTTCATGAAAAATGGATATTTCTATCAAAGAGTTTTACAAATCATTTTCATCTATGTCATCATCATTTGATGGATTTTTGTCTTATTTGAAGTTGATTTGTTATGATAGAAATATTAAATGTTGTATAAAAGGTTTTGTGATATGATTGAATGTGGATGATTTATTTTATACCATTAATGGTTTATGAATAATGTATTGACATTTCGTATGCTAGTTTTAATATGAATGTTTATGTTATGTTTAAACCTTTTCATATGAGGAATGCATTGGACTTAGTATGTGACATGTGGTGCCTGATACAGCTCATCGATGCATTCGAAGGTCTCATGAGACAAACTAGTGTATCAACATAAGGCCTAGTCCAAATCTTATTTGTAGTCTTGGCACAAGTCATTGACTATGTGGTCATGAAAGTCTGGCATTATGTATTCCATCATTATGAAAGAGTCTATTGATATTGCATGTGATTATTTGACTAGTATAATTTCCATGTGAATAAGTAAAAGGAATTATTTTTTTTAATCTTTTCCATATTATGATGATGATTATTTTTAAAAGGATATTCTTTTATTCTTATACATTTCCTTAAATGTTAATGCTTATTTGTGAATGTTTACTCTAGTTTGTTATCCTTACTGAGCATCTGAGCCGACCCCTTTCTATGTTTTAATTATCCCAAGATTACAATAAGTGAATTTCTATTGATAAGTATAGCTATGCTATGGGATTAATGGCATTCTCAAAAGTCCATTTATGTTGTGTTTTATTTTTTAATGTGTAATGTAATGATCATGTATGTAATCTATATTCCAAGACTGCTAATCCGATCAGTCTTATGAGACTTGATTCCATGTAGTCATTCCAATGTTTAAAAATAATGCACCAACTCTGGGTTTCTAGGGTTAGGTAGTTACAAATAGATCAACATCAGTCATTGAGTACTCCTCATCAAACTGATCCATAATGTCTACATTTCTCTCCTTGTCATTTTAATCATATCTAAACTATGAAACATTCAATGTTCCTTTAGTATCATCCCAACTCACATCTTCCTACCCCATCGATCGTGTCGGTTGCATGTTTTTTGATTCACACAGCTACTAATCGTGAATTTTCATATCACCCACTATTAAGACCATCCGAAGGTCTCCTACATTAGCTTTATCCCCATAACTCTTTCCCTAAGTCTTCATTAGAACAAGGATTGGAGAAGCCTCCATGATTTCCATTTGTTCCTTTGAGACAGAAAGCAACAGAAATCCACAAAGGTCCAAGTCGAGCTGTTTGGCTGGAGAATGGAGGATAACATGTGGTTTGGGGATAAAGAGGAGATTCTGACATCCATGCCTTGTTTCAAATGGAGGAAGCCCCCCCTCCCCCCCTTGAATGGACAAGATGGGAAACCAAAATGAAGCCTTCAAATCCCACTTTGATTATATTACCATCAATGTACGAATGTTTTGATTGGGGTTTTGATGCTCCATTCCCATAATAAGTGTCATTTTATTGTATTTTTTCATAGTTTTTCTTATAAATAATTTCCTCTCTTTCTAATATTCATAGATGTAGTATGATCTGGATATATATATATATATATATGTTTTTTGATGTCAATCATGGTTACATTTGGCCTTTTTGATGATAGGGGAAGAGATCTAAGGTGTGTTTCTGGAGATTCAACGTGGTTTTGTGGGTGTTTTTTGATGTTATTCATTTTCTCCAAAACTCTCAAGGTATGTGGATTTACTCTCAACTACTATTACTACAACATAATGTATTATTTGAAATATTTTTAAATTTCATGATTTTGTTTGTTAAATTGGTGTGAAATGCCTGGATTATACCCTCATTATTGATGGTTTTTAGTTTTTCTTTAAATTTGTTGTTCAAATGGATTTGTTTCGTGATTTTAAAATGTTGATCTTAAAATATGTTTTTTGGATTTGGGAAATAAGTTTTTTAAATGGTTTACTTTACTTAAATGATTTTATAGAAAGGTATTGAATTAATTTGTTTTAAATGGTTTTGTCATACATGGGTTTTGTGGGTTCACGATTTTGATGTGACCTTGAATATTGGGAATTTAAAATTGAGGTACAATGGTACATGACCCTGGATTTGGGGTGTCTGTCATTGGGGAATAATAATATTTCCAACTTAGTGATTACTTAGTGGATGGATAATAAACCTCTAAAGACAATATATATATTAGAGAAGATTTCATCTGTGAGTGTGTGTGGCGAACAATAAAATGGGTATTTCAAAAATGAATTTGAGATGGTTTAATGAATGTTTTGTTTTCTTTAAGTAGAAAACTATTATGTTTAGAAAATAGTTTATTTGTGAAACTTATTGGATTAAATTTAAACTATGTAACTATTATAATTTTTATATATAATATTTTTATATAATTTTTCTAACTTGTTTTATCCTTGTCTCATGCATAGGGTGGTCATTGGGGGAAAAGTAATGAGTTTCATTACTCACCCTTTCTTTGGAACTTTGGTCATTTGAATGATTTTATTTATTGAGACACAAGTAAATAGAAAATCATCAGACTTATTTAGTGGTTCTATGTGATACATGGAGGTGGAGTTGGAGCTTGGAGTCGTGTCTTTGAAGACTTATGAGTTTCTATTGGTTTTGTTTCTTACTATGTACTTTGATTTTAGTAGTCTTCTTCTTTGATACTCTATTTTAGTTTGGTTTTGATATCTATGGTATAACTTGAGATATTTTACATTTTCATCATGAATCATATAGTTGTTTGGGTAATGGAATATTTTTTTGGGAATTTTTTTCAAAAGAAAATTCATCCCTCAATTGTATTGAATCCCATGGAATTTATTTCTAGCCTTTGGCACCAAGGGTTTGTTTCTTAAGTCCAAGTAGAAATTCCACCTCGACCCAAGCAAATGAGGAGGGGTGGGATGTAACAATTTGTATGAGTTGTGTTTAATGCAAATATTTTTTTGCATCATTTGGTACCATCTTTTTTTGTCCTTAACATACAAGTGGTATAAGTTGTGTCAGTTTTGGAGTTGAAATTCATTCAGGTACATTCATTGATTCTGGTTGGTAAAAAGGAATAGTATTTTCAGGAATTGAAATTTATGTCATGAAAATAGATAGTTAAACTCTATTTATTGAACATCAAGTTAATAGGTATTTTGGTACATATGTGTTCTGGAAACACTTATTGGACTGTAATCTAATTTTCATGGGTTTATCCCATTGGAAGAGCAAGATATGCATTGTACAAATAACATCCCACTATGAGTGAAAATTTCATTTTGACTAATGATTTAGGATTTTATGTAAATGTGTTGATTTTTTAAAAAGTTGAAATTGATTTCATATGGGAGATTTTGAAAAGATAATGTTTTTTTGAATATTAGTTAATTTTCAAATGCATGGTGAAATTTTTAAAAAATGGTTGAATGTGGAAAATGATGATTATTGGAATGAATTTATGTAATAATTTCTCAATGATAGAATTTTATATTGTTATGTATGAAACCCTGATCTTTTATTACATAATTAATCATAATATATTACATAATATTTATTTGATACAACATAGAATATTGATAGGTTTAGTGTCTTTGGGGATTAGTATCATTACATAAGAACTTAAAACGTGAAATACAACATCTTTATTTAAAACTTTTTTTACATTGCCACTACATTCAATCGTACTTAGCATTGCATGGGATAACCTGAGGACTTGCATAAGAAAAGGGTGAGATATAAAGACCAATAAGGGAATAAAATTTTAATAACATGAGGAATACAATACATGTTAGACAACAGGCATATCAATATAGAAAAATAGAAGCATAAAAATAATGTAAAGATAAAGCATGATAATCATAACATTGAAATGTGGAAACAACACTTAACAAGGAATTAGCATGAGCTAGGGATCATTTCTCTTGGAGCATGAGTAAATCCTCATTGCACATGAAGAGTGAGTAAATACTCATTTAACATGTATTAGCATGAGTAAACACCCATTTCACATGACTAATCATGATACTATACTTTAACCAATGCATTGGAGCACTATAAGGGAACACCCTTCTTAAACATTTCATTGCATGCATAAGTGTGCCACATGGATCATATAACAAGGATAAATAAAACATTATAATTTATTCCATGATAAAAGAATTTGGAATTCATACACGAATCATTAGAATAAATATATAATTGTTCATAATGGTGAATACCCTTGATAGAGAAATGGGAATGGTATTCACTACACAATGACATTGGCTTGGAAAATCGGTGAAATTTTGGCGACGTATGATCGTGGTCTAAGAATTCATAAAAATATTTTATGAGAGAGAACGGGGTGTATCATTATATGATCATCAAATGGACAGTAAGGGGGTCATATAAATACATGTCCCAAAAATTTTACTGTAATTTAGATTCATGATACAAAATAATTTATTGAACGTAAAAGAGGAGAGAAATATTCCTTTCGTAATTTCGGCATAGTAACAGGTGTACATGGGAGGAATTTAATGAGAGAGAAAGGGGTGTCCCATCATTGAAACCTAAATCGGTAATTATGGGAGAGGTTAGAAAACATACCTCAACATTTAATATTTAAATTAAAAGGGAATAACAACTTAGTCAATAATGGACAAAAATGAGAAAGGAATAAAAACCCTTACATGGTAGTGTGCTTACAAAGGATTGAGTGAGGCTTGAGAGAGGATTATTGGGATCTTGGCGAACCTTGGGAGGATTTTAGATATAGTAGGGATGATCTTGGATGAACTCCAAAGTATTTGTGTGAGGAGGAAGTGGGATATTGGGTGAGTTTATATAGGAAAGGTGAGGGAATTCATTATTATTTAGGTTTGGGAAACCTCAAATGAAACTAATCCAAACCACAAAACTGCCCATGTTTTTTGCCCATGGTTTTTGACAAAGGGATGTGGAAAAAATATATTTTATAAGGCCAATGTTCTAACTTCTTAAAATATTGGGGTTGCTTATGTAGAGGTGATTCACACTATCAAAGAAAACAATTCAAAAAATCAAGATGTTTAATAAGTCTTTAAGGGTCCATTAATGCTTTATAAAATAAGTAAAACTATCCCAAAAACACATTATTTTAATGGTAAAACATATATTGGCCGAAAATAATGCTTATCGTTTTTTATTGCAAAACTATTGGGTCATTATGATGTCATAAAACAGATAATATATTTAAACAGTATTTAATTTTTAACCAAAAGTTTGACTGTCTCAGAAAATTATGAAAAATTCACCATTGGATAATTTCGACGTTCTGATTCGTGAAATAATATTTATTTTACCTAAATAATTTTCTAAATATGTTAATTTTCACTTTTTCAATAAAAACCGACATTTATCGAAAATTCACGGGTTTTTACACTAATGGCTTTCAAACCGTAATAAAAATTAAAATTGCATTCATAAAATTATATGATCATTTATATTTAATAAAAAATTAATTTAATAATAATAATAATATTTTATTAATTTTTTTTCATTTCAAAAATCTATTAATTCATAAAAATATATTTCTTAGTTAAATATTAACTAAAAAATATATTTGTGCATTAAAAACTCTATACAAGGTAAGAATAATAAAAAGATAATATATTCATTATCATATAGAAAAATAATTTACATAACCATTGTACTACGGTCTTATTACATATCCCTTTCTAACACTCACATAAGACCAAAGAGTAAGGTGTTCGATGGTGACAGATTCTTGAGGTGGCTCGGAAAACATTGCGCAGGTGGTAATCTCTATCCACTTCCACATATCTCATAGGCGGTTCCACTCGAGCTTAATATATTCAAGATCCTCTTGGGCTTGATCAAGAGAGAAGAACAATGATGCCACCTCCTATCTGAGGTTTGACAAATGGGCTTCTTATGTGGCATGTCTACTGGATGAGTCCATTGCTTCCTTTGACTGAGTAAATTGGATTTGATAAAGCCCTATATTTATACTAATTTGGTTATCAGTGTTCAAAGACTATATAAGCAACAATCAAAATTATTATCAAAAAACCAAAGAAGTTAACATTTGAAATAATCATTTTAAATTCAGAGACATTTAATTATGTCAGGATGGATTTCTATTGATGAATGTTTGGGTCGATACAATAATCCCTTTGTTGCTCGAGAGTGAGACTTATGGAATTTGTTGTGTTTCTAGAAAATGAAACCCGATAGGTGTGTATAACGACCCATACATTACACAAATTGTTAATACATCAAAATTGAAGCATACTTAATACAACATATAAGAAAACCACGAAAGGACTGTATAAGTATAGTGTCTTTATAAAGTGGGAAACATAAACAACTGGTTCATAAAGCGTATACATTGTCTCCCATTTATTTCATCATATCTATAGTCCCTTTTGGTATATCGTACATAATAATATTCTTCCTAACCTGGTGAAAAAAACATACAAAAGGGTGAGCTCAAATTTTCAGTAAGAGTAAACAAAAGAAATATCAATCACATCATATTCATAAGAACATAACTTTTGGAAATCTTAACCTGCAAAAGAAAGAATAATTTCATAACTTTGGATATATCATAGTAGTTAAATGGAATCCCAATAATCATAACATAAAACGTGAAACTTTGTGCCATACACACATAATCATATAGAATAATTTCTTATTAGTCAATACTCATTGCCACGACTATCTTAGTGGACAATGTCCATTTCTGAACCGAGTTCACTCCTCGTTTCAGTCCTGTTTTACTGAACTGGTATATCCTACCATTCCATCCATGTCTATCTCATGAGATATAAAATCATTACCCAATGAATTGGAGGGAAAGATAGGTCCCACCCATCTCATAATGATACCATTCTTATGTGTGCCACAAAATCAGAAACCATACATCATAACATAACCCATGTAATAAAAATGGGAATCTTAAACATCGTGACATCATAAAACAATTCATATAAGATAAAGGAATTAATAAAAATATAATTCCATCACAACATAATCAAATAAATGTAATAATAGGGATATCAACAGAACACTTTATTATCTTATATGGAAAATAATTTTGATAAAACACTTGAACTCCATTATTGAGGAAAATATCCTTTATGCTTCAAAAACACTTTTCCATTCTTAACATGTCGTACAATTCTAAACTAAAAGAAGTTGATTAAAAATAATCATGAAAACTTGTAAAGGAATCTTTTTGCAAATTTTGATTTAAAAATCCATTCATACCGTATAAGTTAAAAAAACATTCTTCTCGTACTTTTGTCGGAAAAGTCAAAAAGTACATCCTATGAAAAACGAAAAAAGATTCCTTTCATATCTTTTACTAAAAACACACCGAAGGGTAAAATTGTATTTAAACAATTGTAGGTGGATGGAAATAATGTTAAATATTGAGGAAATATGTATTTGTATGATAAAATACACCCCAGTAAAATCCAAATTATAAACAATCTCGGATAAAAATGAGATTGTGATATTTCCCTTACCTTAGGTCCGATTTGCTTCTTAAGTGTCTGATCCTCCTGTATAATGATTTAAATAATGTTATTGAATTATTCCAGAATCATAATTATTTTTATGATATCATATATGGTCATATTATTAGCTTTTTATTAGTAATATTTCATTACTACTTGTTAATCGGGTGTTTATTACTTTTTGTTCTTATGCGTGTTTTGTCGAATAAATTCTTATTCATCTCTTTAGGTTATAGATACCTCATTTCCAGTATGGTATGAGTGTAATATATATTATATTTATTCATTCAATTCATTTATATAATCATTATGAAATGAAGATCATGTATAACGAGTCGCATCGCATCCTGGAGACTGTATTCCATACGTACGCACGAGTGATGATATCGTTCCTATGATCGTGAAATTGTATTGGAGTTTATGTATACTATTTAAAATCAATATCAAATTATAATAGTCATATATAGTAATTATTTACACCATTATACCCATCCAAGTAAGTTGGTGGTGGAAAATAGATTACACCACGGCGTGGAGACGGTATTCCGTACGTACGCACGCGCGGTGATTTCTTTTTTCATATGATGGATAGATGGTGAAATATGGTTGTTTAATACTTATAATAACATATCAGTATATGAGTGATACTGATGTTATTACTTCATAATGAAACAACTAAAGAAGAAGAAGTGGACGAAGAAATAAAGATGAAAGAAACGGTAACAGACATTACCTCTGTTTTGAAGTGCTTCTTTGAGACCTCCTTTTAGGGAACTAAATTAGGTCTTTGAAGAAGACCAGAGCCTCTAGGATGTTTCTAGGGAAGTGTAAAGGATAAATTGGAAGGGGTTGTCCGATCTTGAAGGCTCAAAGTAGTGTGAGGAAGAGGGGGAGGAGGTTCCCTTTTATAAGGGAGTAGAGGGGCACCTTTGGAGTAACTAAAAATATTATTTTATTATAATGTCAAATTCGGTTTTTAATAGCTCAATATTGATATATTTAGAAGATAAGATGGGTAGGGGTAGAAATCCTCTCATAAAATGGAATTTAGACAAGTTTAGGAATCAATTTTAACCATATCATTTAGATATAACTTTAAGTTAGATAATTTAACTTTTACCGTGTCTTCTTGTTTTCTTACACTATAAGGCTAATACACATACCATATCAAACCAAACGAACCCCAAGTTGTTTATTATTAATATATATAACATTATCTAACTCATTTGGCAGAACCTTAGATTTTTAGGAATAAAATAACAATTAGTAATATAATATTTGTTTTAAAAACTATTTTATGTCAATTTTGACACTATTTAGTAATTGATTTTTGTGAAAATCATAACAGAATGATTAGTTAGAACCATGTTACTTAAGTCATTAATAACATGTCATATTAACCTATATAATTAGTTTAATTCATAAAAAGTCTCAAATTACATTTATTTTGGTATTTATAACATCAATTATGTCAATATTTCATTAATAAGATAATTACTGCATCATCATTGTGTCGTAAATAAATTAAATTATATAATGTCTAAAAATTACAAACAAAATAAAATTATGTAGGAAATCGTTTTATAGTTCTAATGAATATTTATAGTCGAATTTATCTTATGTATAAACCCATATTAAAAATGATTTACTTATCAAACACTGATTTTAACTATTTTAACCCTTCTTTAAATAAATTAATAATAAATGTCCTAATCTAATCCCAGTGGGCCTAAATGGTCATATTTTATTCCTACGGTTGTTTTTTGTCGAATTACATTTGTCCAATAGAATTAGGACATGTGTTAGGGTAATAATAATATCATTTTTACCCTTAATTACCCTACTTACTTTTAACCGTATTAAAAAAAGTAAAAAGTTACTATTCACCAAAATATTATTTTCTTCTCATTGAACCACATTTTACTTACTTACATCAACCGTGTCTCTCAGATTTTTGAAATTCCACTCACAGAAGAGGTAAAATTATGTTTTATGAAAAATTCAGTTTTTTAACTACCACTTAGTGGTTTCACTATTCATCAAAAATTGAAAGTTTTCAGAAAAATACCAAAATTTCACCCTAGGATGATTTCTATATTCCGAATCCAAAAATGAAGTCCATTTTGAAAAATAAAATTTATAAAATTTCAAAATGTTGTTATTACTATTCATAACGGCTAGTTTTAATAATATTTTAATAGCATATTGTTTAGTGAAACTCGGTATTGCGTACGACGCAAGCTATAGAGGAAGGCTGCAGTTGCGTGTAAAGCAAGCCAATCTAGTGTTAGTGAAAGATTACTTTGATGATTTATATAACATAAAAACAAAATATTTCACATAAAAGTCTCGGGTGAAACATTCTACCCCGCTTAAAATTAATTTTTTTCCTCGAAATTCGTCACTTTGTAACAAACATATGAGGATACCTCTCCCTCATCATATCCTCAAGCTCCCATGTATCTTCTTCTAATTGGTGGTTCCTCCATAAAACGTTCACCAATCGAGTGGTCTTTCTTTGTAGGACTTTTTCGCTACGATCCAGAATCTCTATCGGTTCTTCTTCATAAGAAAGATCTTGCTCTAGCGGTACAACTTCTGAGCTAAGTACATGTGAAGGATCAGGTACGTACTTTCTCAGGAGAGATACATGGAACACATCGTGAACTTGAGAGAGATTTGGTGGAAGCACCAATCGGTAAGTTACCTTCCCAACACGATCTAGTATTTCAAAAAGACTGATATATCTAGGGCTCAACATCCCCTTCTTTCCAAATATCATGACTCTCTTCCTGGGAGATATTCGTAAGAACACTTTATCACCCACTTCAAACTCTAGGTTTTTTTTAGGTTGTCGGCATAACTTTTCTATCGACTCTGTGCTGCTCTTATGTGTTGTTCAGTAGATCTGACCTTTTCTGCCATTTCATCAACGAGATCAGGTCCTAATAGCTTTCTTTCCCCAACTTCATCCCAGCAAGTTGGAGTCCTGCATTTCTTTCCATAGAGAGCTTCATAAGGAGCCATCTGAATACTGTAGTGAAAGCTATTATTATAAGAAAATTCCACCAAAGGTAGGTGTTGATCCCAACCACCTTTGAAATCCATAGAGCAAGCTCTCAACATATCTTCTAGAGTTTGAATTGTTCTCTCAGACCGACCGTCTGTCTGAGGATGATAAGCAGTGCTGAAACTCAACTCTGTATCCAGAGTATGCTGAAGACTTCACCAAAACTTCGAGGTAAACCTCGGATCCCGATTAGATATAATAGAAAGTGGTACTCCATGAAATCTTACCACTTCCTTCACATATATCCTGGAAAGATGATCTAGAGATAAATCCTCTCTAATAGCAATGAAGTGAGCAGACTTGTTAAGACGATCAACTATGACCCAAATAACATTATTTCCTATGGATGTTTTAGGAAGTTAGTTGACAAAGTCCATAGTGATTTTTCCCATTTCCATTCAGGTATGGGTAATGGTTGTAACATCCCCTTAGACTTCTATCTCTCAGCTTTAACTTGCTGACAAACCAAGCATCGAGAGACATATTCTGCAACATCTCTTTTCATGCCATCCCACCAGAAGTACTCTTTCAGGTCCCTATACATCATCATGCTTCCAGGATGAATAGAGAATGAAGGACTATGATCCTCATCCAGCATCTCCTTATTTAATTCCGGTATGGGAGGAACACAAACCCGATTCTTGAACATTATTATCCCATCACAATCAAGGTTGAATTTAGGAACATTTCTCACCTTCTTTTGTAACTCTACATCGTCTTTCTGTGCCTCTTTAATCTTCACATGTATAGATGGTTGAACATTCATTTGAGAAAGGTATGATTTTTTCCCTTCCATTATAATTCCAAGATCCATCCATTGTATATCCATAAATATTGGATCTTTTGTGATCCTCATCATGGATAAACTGGCATGGTCTTGTCGACTTAATGCATCTGCCACCTTGTTTGTTTTCCCAGGGTGGTAATGGATTGAGCATTCATAATCCTTAATCAGCTCCATCAATATTCTTTGATGCATATTCAGCTCCTTTTCTGTGAAAATATACTTTAAACTTTTAGGATCAGTATAAATGTCACACGTTTCTCCATAAAAATAATGCCTCCAAATATTTAATGCAAAGATTACCGCAGCTAACTCCAAATCATGTATTGGGTAATTTTTCTCATGGATTATCAACTGTCGTGTGGCATAAGCTATCACCATATCATTTTGCATAAGAACACACTCCAATCCCTTCTTGGATACATCACTATAGATCACAAACCTTTCTCCACTACAAGGCAATGTGATCACCGGTGCACTGGATAACCTTCTTTTCAACTCCTTGAAATTCTCTTCACATTCTTCTGTCCAAACAAACTTAACTCCTTTCCGAGTCAACATGGTGAGTGGATTAGATAATCGTGAAAAATCTTTCACAAAACGTTGATAATATCCAGCCAAACCAAGAAAACTTCGGATCTTAGTTACTGTTGTTGGTCTCGACCATCTTTTGATAACCTTTGTTTTTGCTGGATCCACAGATATCCCCGCTTTTGAGATTATGTGACCAAAAAATGAAACTTTTTGAACCCAAGATTCACACTTGGTAAATTTGGCATAAAGATTCTCCTTTCTCAGGGTCTTCAATATAATTTTCAAGTGATCTTCATGTTCTTCCTTGCTCTTTAAATAGACAAGAATATCTTCTATAAACACTACTACAAATTGATCAAGATTGTCTCTAAAGACTCTATTCATTAGATCCATGAAGATAGCAGGGGCATTAGTAAGACCAAATGGCATCACTACAAATTCATATTGTCCATACCTTGTACTAAAAGCCATCTTTGGTATATCCTCCCTTTTCACCCTTAATTTATGACACCCTGAATGAATATCAATCTTGGAAAAGTTTTGAGCTCCACGTAGTTAGTCAAATAAGTCATCAATGCATGGGAGATGATATTTTTTCTTGATAGTGATCTTGTTAAGTACTCGATAATCAATACAGAGTCTCATTGATCCATCTTTCTTCTTAACAAATAGAACATGTGCTCCCCAAGGTGACGCACTAGGGAATTTGAATCCCTTATCAAGATTCTCTTGGAGTTGCTTCTTCAATTCCTGCAACTCAATTGGGGCCATTCTATATGGTGTCTTTGAAATAGGCAAAGCACCTGGTACGAGTTCTATTGAAAACTCAACTTCACGATTTGGTGGAAGAGTAGGTAATTCCTCCGAAAAGACATCACCAAACTCCCGTACAATGGGCATATTCTTAATCGTGAGTTTCTCACCAACCATTTGAGCTAAATAACCTTCATTTAGTGGAGTCTGGACCCATAAGGTAGAATGAATTTCCACTGGAAGGTTATGTTCATCCTTGCATTGATAGACGATCATATATTGATCTGGAATATGAAATGTTTCTTCCCTGAATTGGCAATTGATATGAGATCCATATAAAGAAAGCCAATCCATGCCAAGAATCACATTAAATTACACTATAGGAAGGATCACAAGATTTGTAGGAAGCACTTTCCCACAATCTATGATCGAAGAAGAATTATAAACTTTTGATGCGACTGTTGTGCCATTTGGTGTTGTCACAGCTAACTCAACATCTAATTGTTGAGGTAATACAGTGATACCCTTAGAAAATTGTTCATAAATAAAAGAGTGGGTGGATCTAGAATCAAATAAAACATTTGCTACTTTACAGTGGATGGTAAGTGTACCTTTCACCACATCGTTATCGTACTCCACATTGTTGATAGAAATTGCATGTAACATTCCTTTGTCATTAGCCTTAAGAGTTTGTTGACGTCGACCATCATCATCAACCCTTGGATTAGGGCATTTATTGGCATAATGTCCCATATCCTTTCACTTGAAACATTGAAGTGTAGTAGGTTCATTATATGTATCCCTTCCTTTGTTTGCATCATTAGACATCTTCTTCCCATCCTCGCGACATTAAAATGCCCGATGACCTTCCATTCCACATTTGAAACATTTACTTGTCCCTTTAAGACAACTACCTCCATGTTTCTTTCCACACTTTGAGCATAAGGGAATGATCATCTTCTTTTTAGTGTGCTCTTCAGATTTTCCTTTTAATTCCATTTTCCTTTCTTATCAAACCCATATGACTGATGGGTTACTACAATCTCAATCTTGACTTTGAGAGCACATCGAACGATTTCCTCATATCTATTGAGGTCCATTATGGCTAACACCCTTCGAAGACTTGGTTTTAAGCCCATAAAGAATCAATCGATCTTACTCTCAGGTTGGATAAAAATACCAGAAGCGTACCTTGCATGTCTTGTAAAATTTTCTTCATAGGTACCAAAATATTCATCATCCTTTTGCTTTAGTTCAAGAAACTCTTTCTCCATCTATGTTCGGAGAATACAAGGGATGTACTAATTGAAAAATAAGTTCTTGAACTCGTCACATTCCATGGACTCAATTTTATCCCTTTTCCTCGTATTCTTAATAAGATTCCACCATTGATCAACATCACCTTCTAAACGATACACTGCAAGGATGACTTTATCATGCTCAGAACATTGAAGAACTGAAAATATATTTTCAGTAGTACTAATCCATTGTTCAATAACTAATGGATTAGTAGACCCGTTGAATGATAGTGGACGCTGTCTCATGAAGGATTCACAGAATGTTGCTCCTTCCTTTGCTCGTTTGGATGTCCTGCATGATTCATAGCTTAAGAAAGTTGTGTGAGCATGGATACAATATTTTTCATTCCAGATCCCATAATGTTTGGTTGCTCAGGGGGACAATCATTGCATTGCCCTTCGCATTCCGCATTAACACAGTTCCTTCGGGTTCCAGCCATTGACTAAAACCAAGAAGAATAGTTTGAGCAACACTAATTATAATAGGAAAACCACATAATCAAGAATATAATTTCACACTTAAGGTCTTATCCTAGGTTATTCATGTCCATTTCTAAAACACTATGATTGTGTTCTATTCTTAGAATTATCCTTAGGGTTATACTAAGGCTTTCACATCCTAGTTTCCAAAGTTTGACTATACCTTTCCTCTGATACCAACTATAACGACCCTTACATTACATACATTGTTAATACTTCAAAATTGAAGCATACTTATCACAACATATAACAAAACCACTAAAGGAACATATAGGTATAGTGTCTTTAGAAACTGGGAAACATAAACAACTGGTTCATAAAGCTTCTACACTATCTCCCATTTATATCATAATTTCTATAGTCCCTTTTGGCATATCATACCTAATAACCTTCTTCCTGGCCTAGGGAAAGAAAACATACAAAAGGGTGATCTCAAATTCTCAGTAAGGGTAAACAAAAGAAATATGAATCACATCATATTCATAAGAACTTATCTTTTGTAAATCTTAACCTGCAAAAGAAAGCATAATCTCATAACATAGGATAAATCGTAGTAGTGAAATGGAATCCCAATAATCATAACATAAAACAAGAAACTTTGTGGCATACACAAATAATCATAGAGAATCATTTCTTATTAGTCAAGACTCATTGCCACGACTATCTTAGTGGAAAAAGTCCATTTCTGAACTGAGTTCACTCCTCATTTCAGTCCTGTTTCACTGAACCGGTATAACCTACCGTTCCAGCCATGTCTATCTCATTGGATATAAAATCATTACCAGATTCATTGGAGAGATATATAGGTCCCACCCATCTCATAATGATACCATTCTTATGTGTGCCACAAAATCAGAAACCATACATCATAACATAACCCAGGTAATAAAAATGGGAATCTTAAACATCGTGACATCATAAAACAATTAATATAAGATAAAGGGATTCATAAAAATATAACGCCATCACAACATAATCAAATCAATTTAATAATAGGAATAGAAACCAAACCCTTTATTATCTTATATGGAAAATAATTTTGATAAAACACTTGAACTCCATTCTTGAGGAAAATATCCTTTCTGCTTCAAAAACACTTTTCCTTTCTTAACATTTCGTACAATTCTAAACTAAAAGAAGTTGATTAAAAATAAACTTGAAAACTTGTAAAGGAAGCTTCTTGGAAATAATTTTTTAAAATTCCATTCATGCCGTATAAGTTAAAAAACATTCTTCTCTTACTTTTGTCCGAAAAGTCAAAAAGTACATCGGACGAAAAATGACAACATATTCCTTTCATATCTTTTACTAAAAACTCACTGAAGGGTAAAATTGTATTTAAACAATTGTAGTTGGATGGAAATAATGTTATATATTGTGGAAATATGGATTTGGATGATAAAATACACCCAAGTAAATTCCAAACTATAAACAATCTCTGATAAAAATGAGATTGTGATATTTCCCTTAAGTGTCTGATCCTCCTGTATAATGATTTAAATAATGTTATTGACTTATTACAGAATCATATGTATTGTTATGATATCATATATGGTCATATTCTTAGCTTGTTATTAGTAATATTTCATTACTACTTGTTATTCGGGTGTTTATTACTTTTTGTTCTTATGCGTGTTTTGTCGAATAAATTCTTATTCTTCTCATTAGGTTATAGATACCTCCTTTCCAGAATGGTATGAGTGTAATATATACCATATTAATTCATTCATTTCAATTATATAATCATTATGAAATGATGATCATGTAGAACGAGTCGCATCACATCGTGGAGACGGTATTCTGTACGTTTGCACGAGTGATGATATCATTCCTATGATCGTGGAATTTTATTGGAGTATATGTATACTATTTCAAGAATCAATATCACTTTATAATAGTCATATATAGTAATTATTTACATCATTATACCCATCCAAGTAAGGTGGTGGTGGAAAACAGATTACACCACAGCGTGGAGACGATATTCCGTACGTACGCACGCGCGGTGATTTCTTTTTCCGTAGGATGGATAGATGGTGAAATAGTGTTGTTTCATACATATAATAACATATCAGTATATTAGTGATACTTATGTTATTACTTCAAAATGAAAAAACTAAATAAGAAGAAGTGGAAGAAGAAATAAAGATGAAAGAATCGGTAACAGACATTACCTCTTCTTTGAAGTGCTTCTTTGAGACCTCCTTTTAGGGAACTAAAATAGGTCTTTGAAGAAGAAAAGAACCTCTAGGATGTTTCTTGGGAAGTGGAGAGGAGAAATTGTCAGGGTTTGTCCGAGAATGAAGGCTCAAAGTGGTGTGAAAAATAGGGGGAGGAGGTGCACTTTTATAAGGGATGAGTGGGGCACCTTTGGAATAACTAAAAATATTTTTTTATTATAAAGTAAAATTCGGTTTCTAACAGCTCCAAATTGATATATTTCTAAGATAAGGTGGATATGGTTCTAAATACTCTCATAAAATAGAATTTAGACAAGATTAGGTATCAATTTTAACCTTATCATTTAGATTTAACTTTAAGTTAGATAATTTATCTTTTACCGTGTATTCTTGTTTTCATACACTATAAGGTTAATAAACTTACCATATTAAGACAAACGAACCCCAAGTTGTTTATTATTAATATATAAAAACTTATCTAAGTCATTTTTCCGACCCATATATTTTTAGGAATAAAATAACATTTAGTAATATAATATTTGTTTTAAAAACTATTTTATGTCAATTTTGACACTATTTAGTAATTGATTTTTGTGAAACTCATACCAGAATGATTAGTTCGAACCAAGTTACTTAAATCCATACTAACATGTCCTATTAACCTATAAAATTAGTTTAATTCATAAAAAGTCTCAAATTACATTTATTTGGGTATTTATAACATCAATTATGTCAATATTTCATTAATTAGATAATTACTACATCATCATTGTGTCATAAATAAATTATATTATTTAATATCTAAAAATTAAAAATAAAATAAAATTAAGTAGGAAATATTTTTATCTTTCAAATGGATATTTATAGTCGAATTTATCTTATGTATAACCCCATATTAAAAATTATGTACTTATCAAACATTGATTTTAACTATTTTAACCCTTCTTTAAATAAATTAATAATAAATGTCCTAATCTAATCCATGTGGGCCTAAATGGTCATATTTTATTCGTAAGGTTGTTTTTGGTGGAATTACACTTGTCCAATAGAATTATGACATGTGTTAGGGTAATAATAATATCATTTTTTCCCTTAAATATCCTACTTATTTTTAACCGTGGTAAAAAAAGTAAAAAGTTACTATTCACGAAAAAATTATTTTCATCTCATTGAACCAAATTTTACTTACTAACATCAACCGTGTCTCTCGGATTTTCAAAATTCCACTCACAGAAGTGGTAAAATTATGTTTTATGAAAAATTCAGTTTTTAACTACAACTTAGTGGTTTCACTAATCATCAAAAATTGAAAGTTTTCAGAAAAATACCAAAATTTCACCCTTGGCTAATTTCAATATTCCGAATCCAAAAATGAAGTCCATTTTGAAAAATAAAATTTATAAAATTTCTAAAAGTGGTTATTAATATTCATAACGGCTAGTTTTAATAATATTTTAATAGCATATCATTGTTTAGTGAAACTCGGTATTGCGTACGACACAAGCTATCGAGGAAGGCCACGATTGCGAGTAAAGCAAGCCAAGCCAGTGTTAGTGAAAGATTCCTTTGATGATTTATATAACATAAAAACAAAATATTTCACATAATGGTCTCGGGTGTTACAATGTGCATAGAAACCAAATTGAAGATGCTTCTGTGAAAGTGGTTGTACCTAAGACATAAGACAACCAATAGCTTTTTTAGAGTACAATCCAATATTTTCAAGATGTGGATAGATGGAACTGATGGGATGAACTAGAGAAAGTGGATCATTCTATCCAGTACAAGAAGTAGAATCCACCCATCTTTTGGTGTGATTCAAGAAAAGGTATGGATGAGGTGTGGCTGAATAGTAAAAATCAAATATTTGATTTCCTTAGCACACCATAAGAGTTCAATGTCATGTTGGTGATGTATACACGAGAATATAATTCATGACAATGATGGGATTTAGCACTTCATGATAAACTGACCAAGGCATGGCATGAGAGGATTTCATGGAATTGTTCAAAAAATAATTCTATCCTCACACATTAAGAATTTAGTGAATGATGTAATTTCTCAGACCAAAGGATGATAAAATTCCTATGATTTAATGCGGCTAAATTTATGATTTTTTTTACTTTTCACATGAATTTTCTATGAGTGCATCCCTGAAGGAACACATTTTTGAATAGAAGCTATTGTAATAAATTTTATTGAATATTTTTATGTTATGAATAATGGATTACACAGATACAATCATGTGAGCAATGGTGGTTGAGAGAGAAATCTCCGGAGGAACATTTGGAGGAAGTATGCTGATAACTATGGGGAATGGTGGGATCTCTAATGCTGGGAGAATGCAGAATAGGGAAACATATTTCCAAGTAGATAGTATGACCCAAAATTAGACAGCTAGATCAGTGAACCTAACCCCAAGACTCTAGAGAAAATTTGGGTTTTTTAAATGTTGTTCCTTTGACCACACAAATATAGAGAGAAATAAACCATTTAGAGAATTCCATAATTACAATTAGATGGGCCATCTTAAGTTATTTTTTCGCAGTGCTCTGAGGTTGGGTGTTCGAGAAAAATACAATGTTTTGCAGATTTCGTATACATTGATGGGATGAGGGAAAGAGAATACCTCTCATTATCATAATATGGTTATCCAAAGTGATTCCATAAATACCATGACTCCACGACATATGTAATCTCATTATTGGAATAAGGAAAAAAGTTCAGTGAGTATATAGTTATATTGATATGGGATGGTTATTGTCGATGATCAATCATGATGGTGTGAATTTAAATCAACATGGCATGGGATGTGATTAATGACCTTGATCACTCCAATTATTTAAACCATTGAACAATATGTATAAAAACCCATTCCACATTGAAACCTCTATTAGTTTCTCCTTGATATATAAATCACGTTATGTGGGGAGATGCTCAAAATTCACCTCTCCCCTCCTAGTATTTCCACATACCGGTTCTGTGGGAACATTATGTTTTCACTTCATTGTTGGAAATTTTCCCATATCATCCATGACTTCAGGTGTGACTATGGATTTCACATGACACTCCATGCCTCCTGTGAGATAGCATGGCTAGCCTCATTTTGGTGTGATCAACCCAGTGTCCTATATAAGCTCTTGGTTGAGGCTGGTGCGTTATCTTAGTAGGCTATTCAAAAATTTTAAATAAACGCCTAAAACTAAATTAGTTAAAATACCAAGTATTTAAAGGAATTAAATATGAAATGCATGGACACATCAAAAATTATAACT
Organism: Viscum album; assembly: GCA_963277665.1. Classification (NCBI taxonomy): domain Eukaryota; kingdom Viridiplantae; phylum Streptophyta; class Magnoliopsida; order Santalales; family Viscaceae; genus Viscum; species Viscum album. The sequence continues at coordinate 1,583,093,853 of OY728151.1, read as the reverse complement.
CTAGTATAAAAATATTCAATCCCTTCATGATTTATCTTCAAATATAAATCCACCTAACCATTTTTTAATCATTAACACTTCATTTACTAATTGAATTGCATGGTTCTGCATTGTGAAAATTTAAATATCAATGTTCTACCAGTAAATAGTTTCATATTTCTCATGAAACATTAAAATAATACATGGCCATCAATTCCAATTCTTATATATTTTTTGTTATACATATTCAAAATAACATGAAATCATCAATATTATTTGATGTAAAAAATGTGTCACTTACGAAACATGTATTTTGAACATAGGATCAGTTCATTAATCATCAGTGTTAACCTCATGGAGAATTTCTCAAGCATGGCGTCCATTACAATGAATGTATAAGAATTATTCTAGAATCATGACGAAAGAATCCCTAACTATTATCCAAGAATTACCATGTTGTAATCCATAACCATTCTCATGACATCACCATGATGTTCAATGTCTTCATTCAATTCACATGTTTCTTGGAATTTCAAGACATGATTATTTCATACATTCTCTATTAACATTGGAACTTCATCCTCATAATGACATAAATTCAATATTTTTATTTCATTGATCAAAATTGTGCACTAATAAAAATCATTTTACAATAAATACATTCCATACACAAAGTTGGCTCTGCAATCTCCCCCTTTTAATTTGTTTGAAATACCTTCAATACCAAATGAATGTTTCAATAAATAGGACTATTGTCTTATATATCCCCATTACATTTGCAGCTTTCATTCCATATTATCTCCACCTTATTTATAAAAAAATATAAATTTCACTAGAAAAATGGTTATCAGTCCATAATTAAGTAATGTACCGTCAATCATTTCACTCTATGTCAACTTAATCTATTCTTAGTGTATAAAACAAGAGGATTTAATTTATAATGAAAATGTTTCTGATTTCCATCAAATCATGAAACCTTCTTAAATGAGGACCCATATAATTATATTAAAGGATTATTCACCTTCATTCATGTATTAAATTACTAAAAGTTAGATTAATCATATAAAGAACAATCAACCTGAAAATCCTGTACTCACTTCAACAAATGGACCAAAAAATATTCAAGTGAAATATGCACGATGAGAGACCATGTGGGAAATCCACATTTCATATACAATTGATTAATTTAATTTATACACATTTTTAATTTTTTTAAATTTTTCATAACTAAGGGGGAGAGATTAAATGATAAATATCTTTTCCAATTACATGATCCTTATGATATATTCCGAATAATCAGATTTGATGCTAATTGGAATAGTAATTTTGAAGATTCTTCATCGGTCTCCCCTTAATTGAAAAATTTCTCATTATCATTATAATGGTTGATCCCATAAAGAGTGTATTTCAAAAAATTATAGTACAAGGAATACACATTAATGGTTCTTCATATTGTGATTTTCCATAATGGGAAACTATCACAACATCACTAAGGATGGTCGTCTAGAACATTTGATCTTCATAATACTATGAAATAAGATCAAACTAAGATGGAATCTTCTTTATCCTTGTTATCTGGAATAGGGAATCACATTATTTAATAACATCAAGTATAATCATCCATAATATTAGTATTTAAATATATATTAATGAATCATTCAATTATGTTAACTTCTTAATCATAAAAATCATGAATTCACATCACATACTACTTATCACCTTCCCCCAAAATTAACATTATTCACATTTTATTCCCTGCATTATAAGAACAAATAAAAATATCAATGATTATGGGAATAAGGTGGATCGACATTTCTTCATTAATATGAATAAAAAGGTAGATATGGTATTCACAAACATGTTTCTCCATTTTCTCCAATCATGATGATTGAAATTATTAACATCTAATATGATTTATGTTGAGGTAACATGGATATCATCGCATCCTATTATACTTTGTGTGGAGAATTATTCTTCTTAACATCCTTCATGGTTGATAAATTTTTAAACAAATTTTGGACTACTTATTGTTCTGGTATTAAGGTTAAACAACCTTTTTCAATGTTACCATATTTCTTGCATCTCTCACACAAAACATCATTAACACTAGAGTTAAATTTTATTGGAAAACTCTCATGAAATTCGTATTCGTCATGTGGAATATTTTCATTCCCTTTTTTAACTAAAATTATTTTTTTCATCTTTGATTTTTTTTTCATTCTTTCCAAATCTTCAGAAGCGATAACTGACATGTCATTTGGAACTGTGGTTGGACGTTTTGATCTTCCACATGGGTTCTTCTGAGTTTCATCCATCATGGTAGTTATTTTGGATTCCCTACCCTTCAAATTATTTGATTTATAATCCTTGTATTTATCAGCATTCTTATTTAATACCTTAATAGGAGTATTTATGTTCAAAACATTATTTGGATTTATTTCCAAGGTTGCCTCTTCATTCCACATCAGATTTTTTGATCTTATTTTCTTAGCACCATTGATCACATGTTGAGATGAGAACGTACCAACATTGCGACCACTATAATTGCATACATCACTAATGTTATCAAGAATTCCAAATCTATTTTTAGAATAGAGATGCTTCTAAAATTTAGGATTATAATTTGAATAGGCCAAACCAACATGAGGTTACTTGATTTGGAGAAGGGAGATCCAACATTAAATACCATGCATGGAGGTGCTATGGAAATTATTTGTTTTATGAAATTTTAGGTATTTTATCATTGAAGTTGAAGAAATATATATATATATATATATATGTATGTATATAAATGTTTCATCAGTATTTGAGATTTTATTTAGAATTAATAATTATTATTTTAACTATAAAAGAACATAAGAGGTGAAACAAGATCTTGATGGGAGGGAGATCCATCCATTGGGAAAGGAATATAAATGCATGGTTGTGTGAGAAGTATTTGTTCATTTAGGTTGATACATCATGGAATTACTGTTGGACATATTCATAATACATGGGCCATGCATTAAAAAATAAATCATTGTGTCCCCATTTTACTATTCTATGTGGGAGAATATAACAGATGAAATGTTAGTTTTAAAATGGGAAGACATCATCCCTCATGACTCTAGTCCCCCACACCTCAAACAATAAAGAGCCTCCATACTCAGCCACTTGTAGACATCCCTTGATGACACTAGCACCACCACAACACCATAGATCACAATCTTCACCACCATAGATGCTTGACATCAAGCCATTGTCAACTGATGAAACACTCAGAAGACATGGACCTTCCCAAGAGGTTGATATGACACCCATAATCCATTTTTAGGACAATATATCCACCTTAATTCCTAAATTAAGGAGGATCTTTCTGAAGTCACTTGATAAACTATTTCAGCACTTCCATGCCAGAGAACCAATCCCACGATCCATGTTGAACCCCCACCATCTCATTTATGTGGTGGGTGTACAAAAAAAAGAACCCCATTCGAGCAATGAAAACATCTAGAGGACAAATCCAACATAGTGGGATGAGGAGAATGAGATAAAATATAATAGATAATTCATTTTTTGAAAATGAATATGCTATGTTAACGAGGATTATAGTACATGGTAGGATGAAAAAATAGAACATGTCATAATATATTAATGAGATCTGTAAATAGTTTATGCACCAACATGACCTAGGTCCACCTCTCCCCAATCACGCACCGATTGTCCAATATGTGGTAAAAATCAGTGGACACATACTAATATGACCATCAATACTCCAATTATCACTAGTAAAATAGATTCATATTTTTAAATTTAATAGTTTAAAAAATAAAAATACACAAATATTTATATTTCACTCACCTCCAATCTCATAAAGGGATTAATAATATTTATATACTATATTGTATCCCTCCAAAATCATTACATTCACCATGGGGACTGGTTTAAACAATCCCACCATTGGGTCATCAATCTCTCCACCCTTCCATTTATTCTTATATTTATATTTTAATTGGGAATGGATTTCTCTTCCCTAGGATTAGAAATTTGGTTTCACAGAATATTATATTTTGAGGTGATCGTTGATATTTTTCTTCATTCCCTATTTTCTCTCATGAATTTTGTGCGATTGGAATAATATTGGGACATGTTAAATCAACATGCAGTTTCCTAAAATTCTGTACAAAAGGAAAATATAAATATGGAACCCATAAAGGGGAAGAATTCAACACATTGACAAATGGTGTAGAAGACTCAGTTGTTGTTTTCATGAACAATAGGTTCAATGCATAGATAGAGATGGAACCCGTAAAGGATAAGTTTTCATTGCATTGAAAAATGACACAATGTACTCAACAATAGATTTCATGATACAAAAGAGTCAATGAATAGACAAAGAGAGAACCCATAAAGGGAATGATTTCATAACATTTATAGCTGGTTGAGTTTTTTTATAGGCCTCCCTGGTTTGCACAAATCACTAAGAACCCATTCCTTGTTTTATTTCATGAATTAGGTTCTACTGCAGGTCTTAAGAACTATAATGTATATATCATGATTCACACACACCCATGCAAGAAGACTTGCATGCATTTACAAACAATAACAATTTGGGTTTGCATACAAGAAGGTATAACTACAATGAGTTCGAAAGAGAATTCCACAAAATTAATATAGTTATCTGAGAATGTGGTGTCCAATTTCTTTGATATGACTAGATTGGGATATTCCTAACACAAATAGGTGGGGTGAATCAATGTTGGGGACTTTTCAAACTAATTAAAACTTTTTAACCCTCTACATCCTGACCTGTTAGGATTTGGAATCTATTTTAATCTTTTTCCTATCACATGTAATAATATGAAAGAAATAAAAATATACACATGATATTTTTATAAGGTTCAATACTAAATAAGAAAAGATACATCATTTCCATTTTTGGGTATGACTAGTACATGGATTATCCACTATAATGTAGTAACAAGTTACAGTGGGTTTTCATAGAAAACAATCCCTATGTCAGTGTGAGTCCCTACACTTTGAATCGGGAGTGAAACAATTCTTCTTAATACTAAATCAGAAGATACTATTCTCCCTATTGAAAATAGTTTTAAAAAAAATATAGTCTTCCACATGTTGTGATCTATGGGATGTCACAATGCTGCTTAATCTTCATTCCTTCAGGTGTTACTTTTGTAGCAGCATGCAAGCAACCAACCTCTTATTCTCTCTTCTTAAATGTAAAACCTAATTTACACTTTTTCAACATCATTCATTTTATTTATTGAAATTAATTAATTCAGTAAAAAATATTCTTCATTTGTATATAATCACAAGAACTTATGTTCCTTTTCAAATGATGAGGATCATCTTACTAGGAATCATTATAATTAACTTCTAATCTTTTCTTCCTTTAAAGTATGCATGAAATCATGGATGTAGAATTTGAATGAACTCCTCCATTTCTTTCACTTCTTCTTATTATTTACACATGTGAACCCACACTATTGGTTCTCATCTTTAAATGATTCCCTGTATGCATGTTCATAAAAGAGTGCATGCATTTTCCACTTCTTCCCCTTGTGTGAAAACCCTAATGGGTATAAATATTTGAATGCACATGATGCCCATTTATCCATTTCACTTTCTCTTCCCCCCCATTAAACATGGTTCTAGTGTCTTTAATTCTTTCACAAGAGTGAATGAATGTAGTATGATGTGTTCTCAAAAAAACTGAACACACTATTCACATATTCTCTTCTTATAATCCATTTATATTCCCAAAAATTAGTCTATAACTTTGGATAGGTTCCTTTTACTTCGTCACATGTTCACACACATACGACCTATTCTTTTCACACACACATGGCCTCAGGTTTCTTTAAATAATTCACTTAATTGCATGCATATATGTACTTCCCATCATTAAACAATATCCTCCTTCTTCAAGAGGAAACCCCTGCACATTGTATATACATTCATAACATGAAACATGAGTTAGTTATCAATATATTCATGAAACTAAGAGGTTAACTATTCTTCATCATGAAAGTGGTTCATGGGTCATCCACTCACAAGTTATGTACAATTATTCTTTTTGATACCATTATGGTTAATGATTTTAATGTCTTCCCAAAGCATGACTTGTGTGAGCAAGCACAATTTGTGTGCCTATGAGATAACCTTCACAAAGCATTATGATGGTTTGGGTAAACCAATCATGTGTTTCTGGATATTATTTGCGAGACCAGATGGTTCATGGGTCTTCTTCGTCGTGAGATGCTTCAAGATTCTATTCCACTCATCGAAGTACTGTCAGATCCTCCCTTATTCACGAAACTAGAAGGCTCTTAGATCATTCTTTCCCTTTGAAAAATAATAGCTTGAAGATGATTTTTTTTCATGAAAAATAGATGCACTCAAAATATGGGAGCATAAACCTGGATCAGCCTTAGGGATTTACTTTTTATAGGTGAAGATCAACTATTTTAGCATGTTCAAATATCATGAGAGATTACCTTCCAAAATCTTTTTTAAATAGCCATGATACTCGACTTTTAAAATCTTCTTACCTGTGTAAAGATATGCAGAGAATTATGGTTTTATCCTTTTTCAGGAGACATTATCTTATGCGGTGAACATATCACATGCTTTTGATAAAGATCACATGTTACTCATTTGTACAAGTGCTCGAGATCAATGATGTGGCCTCAAAACTTCATTTTATTAGGCCTTGTTTTAGCTTCATTATTTCATATCATACATGAAAATTTAATTTCATGCATGATATCATGACCTTTATTTGACCATTATGAAAAGTATTGGATCTTCAATGATAGCCATAAGATCAATCATGGTGGTTCAATTAGAACTCTGGCGTACTTCAGTGTTGGGAACCCTTCAAGAGATTGTAGGTTGATGATGGTAGCATGGAAGATCAATGATCATTTGATCGGATTAGATAAAACATGTACAAAAACTATTAGATGAAAAGATAAATAATTAGATGTGTGGTAGCAATGTTATGTGGGGTCATAGAGATGACCTATATTTCTTCACTAATTAAATTTTTTTCCCACATTGAATGAAACATGCGGGGAGGCTGCAGTTTAAATAAGAAGAAACTCTAACAATCTATCAGATATATCCTTCCCCTAAATGGCACCGCCTAGTCACATGTTATCTGTGGGCACACTCTGCACCCATCTCTCCATGTGATTTTTACAATTCTCTACACAAGATCCCCTATCCGCTCCTGCGATCCTACACATGGCCCTGCATGCAGGGGTGCCCAACCCATGCCTCCTTCATGTGGTTGGAGAAGGTTCCCTCAGCATGGTTGACCCTCATGTCCCACATGTTCAAGGGTTTAGCTATCCTTTTCATTTTTGATCATCCCAGTTTTTCATGTATGCCCATAAAAAGTACTTAAATGTGTAAAAGGAATGAGCATTTAGTAGTTCAACCCATGAATGGTCACCTTAAATGTAAAGACCCGTAAAATTCAAGGAACTTTTTTTCTTAATTTTCTTTAGAATTTTACAAGAGCGCGGTTTCAGACGGCACCTGATTCCGAGGCCCGGAGTGCCCGGAATTAAGTTCCGAAGTTTGGCTCGGGTACGTTTAGTGAACGAACGAGCGGGAATTCCTAACTTTTGATCCGGTGCTCGGAATTGAAATCCGAGGGCACCGATGAACTCGCAGCGCCGATATTCGCTTAAAGAGACCTTTTCGGGAGTTGCATTTGTTGCGGGTTGAAAGTTAGTTTTTGGGAGATTTATAAAAAAGTTGAATAAAAAGTGTGAATTCTTTTTATTTTACTTTTTGTAGGTTAACTCCTCTCAAAGGAGGTTGGAAGTGGGACCCACACCCACTTAACCTCCCTTGGGAGGATTAAGTGTGGTGGGGCCCACACGAACCCCCACCTTTTCAACTCCCCTCTCTCCCTCTTAATGGCTTGAAAAGTTAACTTCTATTTAATTATACAATTCATGTATATAAAATAAGTGAGTTAATTTTGGAGTTATCCATTTTGAATTTCAAACCTTTGAAATTATAGTGTGTTATGTGATAATAAGATAAGATGTTGTCTTATTTTATTGTTGGTTGAATGGTTTGTCTTCTTGAGAGGTGGAGAGCATCATTTTCTTCTTCTTCTTCATCTCTGACGAAGATCACGAAGAACGCTCAAACTCCGACGAAGAACGACGCCTCTCTTCTTCGTCCTCGGTGTCAACAAGAGGGAACGCCGCTTCCTCTTCGGACCTTCTTCGTCGGCATACGAAGATTCGACAACGACTCTTCCTCCGCGACACCGATATTTCACGACTCCGTCAATGTGCGACTATCGAGGTAAGGGTTCTTGAGTTTGATGTTTCCTTTTTATTTGACTTTCCTAAAGACTTGACGTAGAACGCTCAAGTTCCGACGAAGAACGCCGCTCCGCTCTTCTTCGTCTTCGGTGTCAACGAGAGAGAACACCGCACCTTCCTCGGACAACCTTCGTCGGCGTACAAGGATTCGCCAACGACGTGCCTCTTCGGACGCGCCTCTTCGTCGTTGAATTTGACGAACGACGACCGCGACGCCCGACTTCCGCGACGCCGTCTTCCGCGGAACGTAGAACGATCTTCGAACCTTATACCAAGGTAGGGGTTGTTGATTTCATTTTAGTTTCCTATTTCCTTTTCTTGCTCGTGGATCGCATGTCTACGAGAGGCATTTAAATATTTTATTTAAGTGTTATTGTTAACGCGAGGGAGGCCGGACCGCACGAACACGGCCGAACCCCCCTCCAACGTTCATGTTTATTCATGCGGGTGGAAGCAAGTAGCGTGGTGCCGTCGCACCACGCGGATGATCGTTCAATTAATTTACGCGGCGCCGTCGCGCCACGCCGAGGAAAAATCTTCAAGAACGCGACGCCGTCGCGCCGCGTTGAAAAGAATCAAAGCACGGCAAAGGGGCGCGGTGCCGTCGCACCGCGCCGGATGACGAACGCCGCGGCCGGTTCCGGGCCGCGGCAGGACGAGGAGACCGCGGCCGGTTCCGGGCCGCGGCAGGACGAGGAGACCGCGGCCGGTTCCGGGCCGCGGCAGGACGAGAAGACCGCGGCCGGTTCCGGGCCGCGGCGGAAGGGAAGACCGGCGGCCGGGCCGCCGGCGTCGGAAGTCGAGGGCGGGACCGGAATTTCCGGTCCCGTTGGTAAAAACCGGCCGGCCAGCTGGCCGGCCGGATGTCATAAAACCGGGGAATAAATCCCCCGGCTGGTTCAACAAACCCCCCTCTTAATGAGGGGGGGCGGTTCATTAAAGGAGGGGGGGGGGGCAACAGCCCCCCCGGTTCGTTCCAGCCGGCCCCCCACTTGCGGGGGCCGTTTGTTGCAAAGGCACGGCTCAAGGCCGTGCCGCCTTGACAAAACAGCGGGGGCTTGATTGCCCCCCGCGTGACCCACGTGCGGCGCCAAGCGCCGCCGCCGCGGCCCGCCGCCGCCGCCACGCCGCGGCCCGCCGCCGCCACCGCGGCCTGCCGCCGCCGCCGCCGCCCGCCGCCGCACCGCCGCGCCCCCGCCGCCGCGCCGCCGTCGCCGCCCCGGGGGGGGGGGGGGGGGTCGGGCCGGGTCGGCCCGGACCCGGACCCCCCCATTTCGAACCAGATTTGGTTTTTGGCTCATAACTTGAGCCTCGGACCTCCGAACGACGAACCGTCTGCGGCAACGCGATCCTTGGATCGAGACGGTCGTTTCGGTATATCGCACTCAAGGTTTCGGGTTACTTTGAGTTCGGCCGGGTTGGTTAGTTCACGAAACCAACCGGGCCTTCGGAGCGGAAACGCTCATATCTTGAGCCACGAACGTCCGATTGACGCGCCGTCAGTCGCGTTGCGTTTCTCTTAATGAGACGGATCTTTTGGCATACTCCGCCCGAGGTTTGGACGCAGGTGGAGTACGGTCGGGTTGGTTTTGCCTTAAAAACCAACCGGGCCCCGGAGACAAAAAAGCCAATAACTCACAGACCGGGCGTCCGATTGACGCGCCGTCTGTTTCGTTGACTTCCTCTTGATGAGACGGAACTTTTGACATACTCCGCCCGAGTTTTGGATACAGTCGGAGTATGGCCGGGTTGGATTGTACTCGAAATCCAACCGGGCCCCTGGAACGGAAAAGCTAATATCTTTCAGACAGGACGTCCGCTTGACGGACCTTCAGCGGCGTTGGTGGTTACGTTGAGTAACGGTCCCTTTGAGTTTACCCTATGGGAGTTCGGGGTACAATTGAGATACGGCCGGGATTGGTTTCGCTCTCGAAACCAACCGGGCCCCTGGGACGAAAAGGCTAATAACTCACAGACCGGGCGTCCGATCGACGCGCCGTCTGTTGCGTTGAGACCCCTGTGACGAGACGGACCTTTGAGACACTTCTTCGTGGGACTTTGAGATACTTGGAGTATCGACCTGTAGCTCGTGGAGCGGACCCTCCCAGTGACGAGCGTGCGAAGTACGGAGACCGTGTAGCTGGCTGAGACCTGACGACTGCTTGACCGACTCGACTTGGAGTGAGTCGACTAGCCCAGTGGACGGAGCACTACTTTCTGAGGTGCAGACCCATGGCGGACGGAGCACTACCTGTGTGACAGTGCAGACCCGCGGTGCTCGTCCGGAGAGTACCTCAGCAGGCTACTAGGGGGTGTGCACTACGGAGTTTGGGTGACATACCTCGGCAGGAAGCACTACTGTGTTTGGGTTGCTGGCCCGCAGTACTCGACAGGAGGAGTACTTCAGCAGTCTTAGGTTAGTGAGCAGTACCTCGGAGTCGTCACAGGACCACTGTACACTCTAGAGACGGAGCTCTTCAGCAGTTACGGTTTCGATAATGAAAATCCTGGTTTGAGCTGAGACTTTTGACCTTGTGTTTGCCTCATGATTGATATGGGTCACTTGCTAACTTTGGTATATGTATGGGCATATACCCGGGTAGTGGTTATCCGTCGTTTTCACAATCCTTGTGTTTCCTCATGATTGAGATGGGTTACTTGATAACTTAGGTATATGTATGGGCATATACCTAAGTAGGGTTAATCTGTTGAGATCTTCTTGTGTTTATCCTTGTTGGTTTTAGTGAGACCTTGAGGGTCTCGGGGTCCCTACTGAGTATCGTTATACTCACCCCTGCACGGGCTATGCCCGCACCTCGTTGTGTTGGTTGCAGACGACGGACAGTGCTGGTAGAGGCCGAGTGTTCGAGGACTGGACGGTACCTGGAGGTGGACTACACGACGAGGCGGTACCCAGAGGCAGACCACTGGGCGGGACATACTCGGAGCAGACGGCGGGACCCGAGGAGCAGAGGAGCTATCTGTACCCACCCTTCAGGTGGGATTCCCAGTGGACATCTCAGCGTAGCAGCTTTACTTTTCAGTCGCCGTTTTCCCTTTCGAGTTGTACTTTACAGTTGGGCTTGTATTTCCGGCCCCTTTTACTTTTCAGCTCTCCTTTTTGTACTTAGTGTTTTACTTCCGCTTGTACTCTGTGGTGCTTGTTTTCTTTTATAAAGGCAATGCCTTCCCAGTTAACGGGATTTTACGCCTTTGGTGCTAGTCGCCAGCCCCTGGCCTATGGAAGGCGGGCTTGGGGTAGTCACGGCACGGGCCCCGAGGACGGGTCGTGACAAATTGGTATCAGAGGAGTTCGGTTCTACCGCAGAACTTATAACTCTGATCTTTCTTTCTGTGAAGCAATAGTTTTAAGGGTACCGAGTGTGGTTTTCAGTTCAGGGAGTCCAGTGTTGGTGCGGGCGGCCGACGTATCCATACACCGGGACCCTGACAACTGATTTCCGACTTTGTGCACGAGAACACTGATTGCGTGTGTGTTTTCAAAGGTTTTCCCCCTTAAAACAGCTCAAACCAGGTCAGCTCACCAGGTATAATCGTTTGATCGTGTTACGTTGTTTCTTTCAGGATGGCCCCACGACGGCAGCCAGTTAGGGTTCCGAGAATCGAACGTGACGACAGCCCACCGAGCGACGAGGCCTCGGTGCAGGGCCCTTTGTCAGCAGTGGCACCGGCGGTAGCTCTACCCGCCGAGCCCCCGATGCTTCCAGCAGCAGCCGCTGATGATGCACGTCGCCTCAGCGCACTGCATGAGTTTCAGCGTCAGCGACCGCCCAGGTTTCGCGGGGAGACGGATTCCCAGGCTGCAGAGGACTGGCTGGAGGTAGTGGTACGAGTGTTTAGGCTAGTGAGGACACCAGCAGACCTCATGGTGATCCTCGCTGCGAGCCTACTACACGCAGCAGCAGGACGATGGTGGAGCTTGATGCTCCAGGTTCACGATGAGGCATCTCTACTTTGGACGGACTTTGAGAGCCTCTTCCGCTCGGAGTTCGTCCCAGCCACACTTCGTGCGGTGCGTATCCAGGAGCTTCTGCAGCTGCGGCAGGGCAGCATGACGGTCGCTCAGTACTCGGCGAGATTTACCGATCTCTCGCGCTACTCGACCGACATGGTACGGGACCCATTCTTCTGGGCCCGGACCTTCAAGCAGGGTTTGAGACACGAGATCAGGGCATCGCTGATCTCCCTCAGCTTACCGACTCAGACAGGAGTACTGGAGCGGGCCCTTCTGATCGAGAGCTTTCTTGCTGAGTCTTCACCAGCGCAGCGACCCACCGCAGGGCGGCACGTAGCGGAGTCTTCGGTAGCAGGTAGCCGACAGATGACTTAGGGGTCCAGACAGACCGGACCTTCAGGCAGACGATCTCAGGGCACTGGCTCAGCAGTGCAGGGCACACAACGTGGAGTCAGTCTTTTGAGTGGAAGACAGTGCTTTGCATGCGGCGGGCAAGGCCACATGGCTCATGACTTCCCGACCCGCCATGCGGAGGAGCAGCAGACGGTTGAGGAACCACCTAGGCAGAGGCAGAGGTTCGACCGTGGCGGTCAGCAGGGAGGAGGCGGACGAGGCAGAGGAGCTGGCCGAGCAGCAAGTGGTGGACGACGCTTTGAGGCTCTGCCACCACCACCACCAGGAGGTCCACCCCGACCACAGGGAGTAGGTGAACATGCGAGAGCACAGCTTCAGGCAGTTGAAGCTTACGAACATGGAGCTCTGGGAGCCGATGGACAGGAGCAGAACTAGTGGATACATCCTTGTACTTCTGGTTCCTTGCTGCTTTTGTGTAGCGTCTTGTAATATGAGCTGCAATAATAAAAGACGCATCCTTTGTGATGTTTTCATTCCTGTCCTCTTTAGTGATGTTACTAAGAGGTTCCAGTTGACTGTTGACTTGACCCTCACTTGTGAGACAACTACTAGAGGAGACCAGTTACCACACACTGATGCCGACAGTGTGACTCAACCCTTGGAGGCGAGGGTAACGGTTGGATCTCTTAGTAGTAGCGTCGAGGCCTTAGGACGTCATCCTTGGTATGGATTAATATCATCCATGTTAGGATTGACTGTTTTAGGCAAAGAATGTGGTTCATCCAGGGGATGAGACCAGGTTTCTCTTATCGTCAAAGAAGAAATCTTGCAGCTCATGTGGGACCAGAGATGGTCCGGGCCACGTCAGAGGAGGTCCATGTCATCCAGGGGCGGGTCCTACATGGGCGATCGATTCCTCTTGTGCGCAACATATGGCGGCACGGGAATCTCCAGGAGAGCACATGGGAGCGGGAGGCTCAGATGCGTGCTCAGTACTCTCTTTTGTTTCCCTAGTTTTTGATGTAGCTTTACGGGGACGTAAAGCCCTGAGGTGGGTGTAATGTAAAGACCCGTAAAATTCAAGGAAATTTTTTTCTTAATTTTCTTTAAAATTTTACAAGAGCGCGGTTTCAAACGGCACCTGATTCCGAGGCCCGGAGTGCCCGGAATTATGTTCCGAAGTTTGGCTCGGGTACGTTCAGTGAACGAACGAGCGGGAATTCCTAACTTTTGATCCGGTGCTCAGAATTGAAATCCGAGGGCACCGATGAACTCGCAGCGCCGATATTCGCTTAAAGAGACCTTTTCGGGAGTTGCGTTTGTTGCGGGTTGAAAGTTAGTTTTTTGGAGATTTATAAAAAAGTTGAATAAAAAGTGTGAATTCTTTTTATTTTACTTTTTGTAGGTTAACTCCTCTCAAAGGAGGTTGGAAGTGGGACCCACACCCACTTAACCTCCCTTGGGAGGATTAAGTGTGGTGGGGCCCACACGAACCCCCACCTTTTCAACTCCCCTCTCTCCCTCTTAATGGCTTGACAAGTTAACTTCTATTTAATTATACAATTCAAGTATATTAAATAAGTGAGTTAATTTTGGAGTTATCCATTTTGAATTTCAATCCTTTGAAATTCTAGTGTGTTATGTGATAATAAGATAAGATGTTGTCTTATTTTATTGTTGGTTGAATGGTCTGTCTTCTTGAGAGGTGGAGAGCATCACTTTCTTCTTCTTCTTCATCTCTGACGAAGATCACGAAGAACGCTCAAACTCCGACGAAGAACGACGCCTCTCTTCTTCGTCCTCAGTGTCAACAAGAGGGAACGCCGCTTCCTCTTCGGACCTTCTTCGTCGGCATACGAAGATTCGACAACGACTCTTCCTCCGCGACACCGATATTTCACGACTCCGTCAACGTGCGACTATCGAGGTAAGGGTTCTTGAGTTTGATGTTTCCTTTTTATTTGACTTTCCTCAAGACTTGACGTAGAACGCTCAAGTTCCGACGAAGAACGCCGCTCCGCTCTTCTTCGTCTTCGGTGTCAACGAGAGAGAACACCGCACCTTCCTCGGACAACCTTCGTCGGCGTACAAGGATTCGCCAACGACGTGCCTCTTCGGACGCGCCTCTTCGTCGTTGAATTTGACGAACGACGACCGCGACGCCCGACTTCCGCGACGCCGTCTTCCACGGAACGTAGAACGATCTTCGAACCTTATACCAAGGTAGGGGTTGTTGATTTCATTTTAGTTTCCTATTTCCTTTTCTTTCTTGTGGATCGCATGTCTACGAGAGGTATTTAAATATTTTATTTAAGTGTTATTGTTAACGCGAGGGAGGCCGGACCGCACGAACACGGCCGAACCCCCCTCCAACGTTCATGTTTATTCATGCGAGGGGAAGCAAGTAGCGTGGTGCCGTCGCACCACGCGGATGATCGTTGAATTAATTTACGCTGCGACGTCGCGCCACGCCGAGGAAAAATCTTCAAGAACGCGACGCCGTCGCGCCGCGTTGAAAAGAATCAAAGCACGGCAAAGGGGCGCGGTGCCGTCGCACCGCGCCGGATGACGAACGTCGCGGCCGGTTCCGGGCCGCGGCAGGACGAGGAGACCGCGGCCGGTTCCGGGCTGCGGCAGGACGAGGAGACCGCGGCCGGTTCCGGGCCGCGGCAGGACGAGCAGACCGCGGCCGGTTCCGGGCCACGGCGGAAGGGAAGACCGGCGGCCGGGCCGCCGGCGTCGGAAGTCGAGGGCGGGACCGGAATTTCCGGTCCCATTGGTAAAAACCGGCCGGCCAGCTGGCCGGCCGGATGTCATAAAACCGGGGGAATAAATCCCCCGGCTGGTTCAACAAACCCCCCTCTTAATGAGGGGGGCGGTTCATTAAAGGAGGGGGGGGGCAACAGCCCCCCCGGTTCGTTCCAGCCGGCCCCCCACTTGCGGGGGCCGTTTGTTGCAAAGGCACGGCTCAAGGCCGTGCCGCCTTGACAAAACAGCGGGGGCTTGATTGCCCCCCGCGTGACCCACGTGCGGCGCCAAGCGCCGCCGCCGCGGCCCGCCGCCGCCGCCACGCCGCGGCCGCCGCGCCGCGGCCCGCCGCCGCCGCCCCCGCGGCCCGCCGCCGCCGCCCCCGCGGCCCGCCGCCGCCGCCGCCGCCGCCGCCGCCGCCGCACCGCCGCGCCGCCGCCGCCGCGCCGCCCCGGGGGGGGGGGGGGGGGGGGGGGTCGGGCCGGGTCGGCCCGGACCCGGACCCCCCCGTTTCGAACCAGATTTGGTTTTTGGCTCATAACTTGAGCCTCGGACCTCCGAACGACGAACCGTCTGCGGCAACGCGATCCTTGGATCGAGACGGTCGTTTCGGTATATCGCACTCAAGGTTTCGGGTTACTTTGAGTTCGGCAGGGTTGGTTAGTTCACGAAACCAACCGGGCCTTCGGAGCGGAAACGCTCATATCTTGAGCCACGAACGTCCGATTGACGCGCCGTCAGTCGCGTTGTGTTTCTCTTAATGAGACGGATCTTTTGGCATACTCCGCCCGAGGTTTGGACGCAGGTGGAGTACGGTCGGGTTGGTTTTTCCTTAAAAACCAACCGGGCCCCGGAGACGAAAAAAGCCAATAACTCACAGACCGGGCGTCCGATTGACGCGCCGTCTGTTTCGTTGACTTCCTCTTGATGAGACGGAACTTTTGACATACTCCGCCCGAGTTTTGGATACAGTCGGAGTATGGCCGGGTTGGATTGTACTCGAAATCCAACCGGGCCCCTGGAACGGGAAAGCTAATATCTTTCAGACAGGACGTCCGCTTGACGGACCGTCAGCGGCGTTGGTGGTTACGTTGAGTAACGGTCCCTTTGAGTTTACCCTATGGGAGTTCGGGGTACAGTTGAGATACGGCCGGGATTGGTTTCGCTCTCGAAACCAACCGGGCCCCTGGGACGAAAAGGCTAATAACTAACAGACCGGGCGTCCGATCGACGCGCCATCTGTTGCGTTGAGACCCCTGTGACGAGACGGACCTTTGAGACACTTCTTCGTGGGACTTTGAGATACATGGAGTATCGACCTGTAGCTCGTGGAGCGGACCCTCCCAGTGACGAGCGTGCGAAGTACGGAGACCGTGTAGCTGGCTGAGACCTGACGACTGCTTGACCGACTCGACTTGGAGTGAGTCGACTAGCCCAGTGGACGGAGCACTACTTTCTGAGGTGCAGACCCATGGCGGACGGAGCACTACCTGTGTGACAGTGCAGACCCGTGGTGCTCGTCCGGAGAGTACCTCAACAGGCTACTAGGGGGTGTGCACTACGGAGTTTGGGTGACATACCTCGGCGGGAAGCACTACTGTGTTTGGGTGGCTGGCCCGCAGTACTCGACAGGAGGAGTACTTCAGCAGTCTTAGGTTAGTGAGGAGTACCTCGGAGTCGTCACAGGACCACTGTACACTCTAGAGACGGAGCTCTTCAGCAGTTACGGTTTCGATAATGAAAATCCTGGTTTGAGCTGAGACTTTTGACCTTGTGTTTACCTCATGATTGAGATGGGTCACTTGCTAACTTTGGTATATGTATGGGCATATACCCGGGTAGTGGTTATCCGTCGTTTTCACAATCCTTGTGTTTCCTCATGATTGAGATGGGTTACTTGATAACTTAGGTATATGTATGGGCATATACCTAAGTAGGGTTAATCTGTTGAGATCTTCTTGTGTTTATCCTTGTTGGTTTTAGTGAGACCTTGAGGGTCTCGGGGTCCCTACTGAGTATCGTTATACTCACCCCTGCACGGGCTATGCACGCACCTCGTTGTGTTGGTTGCAGACGACGGACAGTGCTGGCAGAGGCCGAGTGTTCGAGGACTGGACGGTACCTGGAGGTGGACTATACGACGAGGCGGTACCCAGAGGCAGACCACTGGGCGGGACATACTCGGAGCAGACGGCGGGACCCGAGGAGCAGAGGAGCTATCTGTACCCACCCTTCAGGTGGGATTTCCAGTGGACATCTCAGCGTAGCAGCTTTACTTTTCAGTCGCTGTTGTCCCTTTCGAGTTGTACTTTACAGTTGGGCTTGTATTTCCGGCCCCTTTTACTTTTCAGCTCTCCTTTTTGTACTTAGTGTTTTACTTCCGCTTGTACTCTGTGGTGCTTGTTTTCTTTTATAAAGGCAATGCCTTCCCAGTTAACGGGATTTTACGCCTTTGGTGCTAGTCGCCAGCCCCTGGCCTATGGAAGGCGGGCTTGGGGTAGTCACGGCACGGGCCCCGAGGACGGGTCGTGACATTAAAATGCCAATCCCATGAACACTCCCCATTCTTCTTATTATTCATTAATATTCTCCTCTTCGTGAAAATCACATGATTATTTTCTTCTTGCATGACAAAATTTATAAAATCATGCCTCTTCCACTATTTTAATTGTGGGAAATTATGTATCACAAATGATTCAAGTTCTTTGAACTAAAGATCAGTGCAACAATTTTATGATTTAATCACGGATAATATCCAAATCATGAAATCCAATGATATGAATCCATAGAAATTCTATAGGCATCATCACTTCAACCAACCTCTATTATCTTCGGGGATACTTTTCATTTTGATCACTGTTTCCTACTATTGAAAACAAATAATACTCATAATCAAAAATCGTCCCAACATTCAGGACACACTATGAACAGTGTGAGTGGGCATATGTAATCCCATTCACATGTGATGAATAAATATTTGGAGTGATTGGATAAAAAAAAATTTGTATGTTCATACAAGGTGTGTGTACAATGAAATATAAAAGTGGATAGTGTGATGTATTCATTGTATGTGTCAAGAGGTTGGAGTAAGATCTTGTATACATGATTAAATAATCAGTTGGCTAATATTGAATATAGTATAATATATTTGTAAAAAGAAGTTCATGTTGATGTATGCATGTATATGAAATAATGAATGCACGAACCTGTGAAGGTGATTAATGTGATAATTATAATTCTGTTCGTGTTATAGCAATTTGTTATTGCAAAACAAAGATAAAATTAATATATATTATTTTTAATTTTATATTTCCAAAAGAAGTCACATGAATAGTGGGGATTATTAATTGCATTAAATATCTATATTTTTGTGTGTATATTCTAGAATTGTGTTATTTCACAACAAAGGTAAAATGAATTTATATTATTGTGCATTTTTTATTGCACAAAGATGATATAAAAATAGTATGGATAATTACATGCATTAAATACATGCTTGTTATGATGCGAATTAAATTCTTCAAGAATGCACTACATTATTATGTGTAATAGTTTAATCGAGATGAATTCATATTTTTCATTGAAGGAAAGAAGAATACAATTTGTAGTTGATTAATGTATCTTTATCTGATCATACATGAATTATAGTAATTTTAAGTGGATGTGACAACATCAACTAATTTAGAAGAGTATACTAAACTGAATTACATGTAGTGTTTTTTATTTTATTCACTGGAAGTCGTAGATTTTTAGTTTAAGTGACAAAGTGAAGAATAAATTCATTCTTTTCTTCTTGCATGATCACAATTATAATGTCAAGCATCTTCCCCCATTTTCATTATTATAAACTATGTATCAAATATGATACACATTCATTGAATTAAGGATCAGTGAAACAATCATTTGATTCAAACAAGGATAATTTCACCATGTGTGGCATCAAATGATATGAATCCATATAAATTCTCTAGGCATCATAACTTATTCAAAACTCTATTAAATTTGGTGATACTTCTTCATTTTGATCAGTATTTACAACTAATGACAAAACATACAATTCATTCCCAAAATATTTCCCAAAATTCTGAACACATTGTGAATAGTCAGGTGTGTATATGTATGACCATTCATAGGTGATGAATTATGATTTAAAGAGATTAGGGAAAAATTTGTGTTTGTTAATACAATGTGTGTGTACAAACAATCATAAAAGTGGGCAGTGTGGGGTATTCAATGTGTTTTTGAAGATGGTGAGTAATTTAATGAAAACATGGTCATATAATCAATTGAATAAGAATTAATATAGTATTAGTTATTTGTTAAAATATGTGTGTGTTGATTTATGAAAATATATGAAATAATTCATGAATGAAAGTGTGAAGGATATTAAATTGAGAATTATATTTGTGTATATGTACTTCCATTGTGTTATTTCACAACAATGGTAAAATGAATATATATTATTCTAAATTTTTTATTTAACAATAAAGGCTTATAAATAGTGGGGATAATTAAAATAATTAAATACCTACATGTGATGATGATAATTACATGAATGAAGAACAAACTACACTCTTATGTGTAATAACTGAGTTGAGATGAAGGAATATTTTTCAGTGAAGAAAATAAGAAGAAATTTTTTAGTTCATTAACATATCATAATTTGTTCATTATTATTTTATACTGTGTTGATGTTTAAGTGAAAACTTCAACTAATTCATAAGAGTACACTTAAATTACTTTCATGTAGTGTTTTTTGATTATATTCACTGGAAGTCGTAGATTTTCCAATGTGGCACTTCCTACTATCAAAAGATGTACAAAATTCTCGCCCAGCCGACACCAAAATTTCACTACATGAAACTCCCTTCAGGTTTCCTTCTGAGATAAGGGCTTGATCCACCTCAACAAAGAACCTCTTTTGACAAAATATATTCACCTATGATCTGATATCTTGTCTCAACCCGCCCTAGATGAGTTTTTCTTTAACTGCCTCATCTCCTGTCAATGTTAGAACGAAGAATCTCTAATCGGTGAATTGGCAAGCATAGTCCATCACTGACATTGTCCCCTGAATCATCCTTATAAAATCTAAAGCCTTGTCCTAACTCAAGGTTTCGGTATTGAAGCTCTCATGAAACATATCCTAAAAATATTTCCACAACATCCTATCAGCCTGCACTGTCTGAACAATAATGTCCCACCAACGTTTTGATTTCCCCCCTCAGCATATAGGATGCTGACATGCCTTGCTTCTTGAGAGGATTATCTATAAGTTAGATAATAGATTTTATGGAATCTATCTATAACTCCACTACTTTTGGCCCACCATCTTTGGTAAAGGTTAGAGGATGTTGCAGCTGAAATTCCCCAGTGATCTCAAACATGCTCGGTGCAACCCGCCCTGGGTCTCGTTCCATCAGCTTTATAAAATGAGAGATGTTCTCGCAGAACTGTTCTTATCTATGTCCATGGACTAATTTATTATCTAACTCCACTAATGGAGAAGTATTCTTGAAAACATTCTCAGGTCGCCCAATCATCACATGCCTTGGTGGTAGCATTTCTCTACAATGCCAAACATGACCTTTAGAACACAACAATAAAGAATATATGATAAAGAAGATGTATAGATAGGCTCTTCACATTTAATGACCAAAACAGTTCACATAAACTACCCAAAATGTACCACTCACAACCGGGTCACTACCCTCGACTATCTCCCTAAGTCCATGCCCAAAACTATAACAAATTATCATGGTCACATGCTTTATCATTTACTCCCATTCATTCCATTTTCATATTCCAATTTGACCTTGCAACAAATTATTCCACTTTTACTTATTTATCAAGAACCATTTTCTAATTACTACATGAAATTTTCATGTCTCCTTTTTAATCATTCATACCATCTTATTATTCATAATTAATTACTTTTGATAGAACACATACATCCTAACCTTAATATCCTGCACGCTCATTCTATGAGTGTGCCTGTCATTATGCATGTCCATTTTCAACATAGGTTCCTAGAATGATTCATGATTTCAAAACATCATACCATTAAGACCATTATATAAATATTAAAAATCTTTCAAATCACACAAAAACTGCATCACCTAATGGTTAAATATCATCAAATGTCACAACACACAAAAATAACAATAATCCCCTCATAGGGTGACTTGTGTTTTCCCCTGTACATGGGTTAGCTAGTCCCAATATTGAGATCATTAACAAGGCCCAAAACATTCATAATCTCTGATCTACCATCCCCAAATAGTAATAATGATAAAATAACTCTTTTGATAACACATTGTAACATCTTTGACCAAGGAGGCACTAAATCGGTGCTGTGATATGGGAAGTTACATGACCTCAAGTGCACCTACCCATACTTTATTTGTTGCCGACTAGCAGCGATGGTCCAATAGGACATGGGGTGATATTATACCCTCAATAGTAGAGTAATCCACAATAAATAATAATTTAAATATTATAAAAAAAGACAAAATTCAACAACATTCATAAATAACCAAATCCCATGAATGGGAACAACCATATAAAACCGTAAATATGTCATTTTATGCTACTGTGGAAAGTGAACAAAAACCGAAAAAATGATAATTGTAAAATCCCCAAAATGGTCTAGACTCTATGTTGGTAACCTCACCCCAACATGTTCCATGTCCAACACAACTACCTAAAATAGGGCCCTTTCCGATGTCCTGACCAGTAGGCCTGAAAGATGCTCGGGTACCCAACGACGGCCCAAGCAGGGTGTGAGTAGAACTCTGTAGGCCACCACCAATAGTGTCTACAAATTGTCCAGCAAGGGAGACAGTTCATTGAAATGATATAAAAATGAAATTTAATTTAATAAGATCAATATTTCATTCTAGTCTATGTTCATTTAGTTTATACTACCATTGAATCCGAGTTCACTACGTAGCAATTTCAGGATTTAATCTACCTTATTCATGTCTTCAATGGATTTTGAATATTCAGTGTTCTAGAAAATATGGTAATAATATCATTCTCTAACTCACTAAGAATCACATTATAAAAACAAATAGTCCTCACTTTGAAGCCTCAATCCGGGTGGAATGAAACTATTAGGGGAATCGAACTTCATCCCCTTCCCCAAACCATGCATTTAAGTGTGCAGATAGAACCTCAGTCTAACTCAAACTGTGGGTGTAGAACCTCCTGTCAATACCCCAATATTTCAAGCCATGTGCACATTATTATTTATCAATCACTGTGATTAACCATATCCCAACAAGAATATCCAATATTATTTACAACATCATACAATATTAGTAAATTGAAAAATAAAATTATTACATCAATCCATTAATACATTCATAATTTTTATTACATAACACATTATCCCCATTTCTCAATTCATATGCCTATCTCACTAAGGATATTGAAGTGATAAGCTAATCCCCAAGAATTTTACTATTTATACATTTAACCATTTTTCATGCCAATCAAACAACCACTTATGTTATTACCCAACCTAATTTTTTTACTAAACACTAATTGCACATCACTTAAGCATGTTGATATATTCTTTATAGGCTCTATGATTTCCCCTGAAGACCTACATTTTCTTAGCTACCTCAATATATGGGGAATATCGGTATGCCCCTCAGGTGGCCCTAATTTAGTCATGTCATCCTCCTCGAATACCATGGGGATCAAGATGGGTTCAATTAACCAATTAGAAATAAATTCTTCACAACATTCTAGAAGATCCAAAATATCATTTAAATATGTAAATAATAAAAACCTTAAATGCAAAAATCTACCAAAAACCCAAGGGATATAATAAATAGACCTAATACCTTGAATACATTACAAAACACACTCCCAAAAAAAGACTTAGATATTGATTCAACCAACCATTGAAAATTTACCCTAAAACTCACCAAAAAATTAGGTTTTTTGAGCTTCAGATGGATAGGGGAATGGAATAGAAACCCTAAACCAAAATGAAAATCAACATGGAGATTAGCCTTACCAGAATCTTCAATCAGTAACTGACGGTGCTCCAAATAGCTTATAATCGAAGGAGATTGATCCTTGGAAGCTCTTGGTCCCATTTGTTCATTCATAGGGTAGCACGAGAGTTGGAGGAAAATCACGAGTGAGATATAAAATCATAGAGTGGAAATTTTGATTTTTTTTAGAGGTTTCTGGGCTGCACTATTTACCTGTAGGGTTTTCCAAAACCGTGCACGAACTGTGTGGATTCCTCTTTCCCAATGTACCCCCCATGCATGATTTACCAGCATGGATTTCCAAACCGTGCACAAACCAGGCAGAGGATACTGTTTGAAAATAACAATTTTCTCATGGTGTTATCGGAATTCTGAATGGTTTTCACTAACTATGCGCAAGACATGCAGAATGGCCAGAACCCCCCTTCCTTCCCCTATCATGTCCCAAAACCCCAAAAACAACCCTGAGTCTTCATATTGACATTGAAAATCATTTAATTAACCACAAAAAGGGACAACAAATATAACATAAGTAAAACATACCTTATGTACAAATGATGGATCATACACCAATGATTAGGGATATTGGGTTTTGAATACATATTTGGAAATTAATAAATAAAATAATTATTTATTTTTCAATATTATATTAGATAATTTAATGAAATTAATATTATCATATTTTTTTGAATCAATTTTTAATTTAAATCAATCATATCATTGTGATCAACACTATATAAATACAACCTTATCACTGAAACAATTTTCCATGATTGGATCCTTAACCATTAAATGAAACTGTACGTGTTGGAAGAACCTTTTTCCTAATGTTATTTAAAATGAGGCTAGTTATGAAGTGTTACTACTCTATGAGATGAATTTGAACGATTACAAATATGATCAATGTTTTATTCTATCTTCCATGTCCAATGTGGTTTTGAAGTATCATGAGGACATGGATGCATATAGCAATATATCTCACCGTAGGGTTCTCTATCAAGTGAATGCCAGATAAAATATTTACAATATCTCCAATGCTTTATATACAACTAATATAGGAGAGTCTTCACTAGCTGGGACTCTTGTTTTCATGATTATTGTCTACATTGATCACATTGAAATATTAGAGATTATATACCTAGATGAGTTCAGTATAGATATCATATATTCATCACTTCACAAGGAATTATCGTGTTTTATTTATAATTATAGTATAAGAAATAATTAGATGATTATTTTAGAAATTCATACTTTGATTCACCAAGTGCATATACAGATGTCTCATGATAAAACTACGGTCCTTATGGTGAATTATAAAAGGAATAAAAAGGAAAATGGGACTAAGAATCATAATAAATCTAAAGTTCCTGGGAATCATCCTTCCAAGAAAAAGAAGATCCAACAGAATGAAAACTAAAAGGAGGCTTTATGTTTTCCATGTTGAAAGCCAGACCACTAAAAGAGGTACTGCAACCAAAAGAAAGGGGAAGCTAAAGGTGAAGGGTGGATGACCTATCCATTAATGACTACCACCTTTCATTTTCAATAGGAATGATTTTGTTTTTAAAATATTTTTGTTATATACCTAATATTACCAAGAAAAAAAATTATATATCATTCCTAGATATATATGGGTTTATTTACATTATTGGAAGGAATAGTTGTTTATTTTAATTGGAAAAATTATGTTATGTGATGGTATATTTAAATAACGGTCATTATGTATTAAATATTGAAAATCAAATACTGGAAATTGATAACAAATCATGTTCATATGACTCATATAATACTCATCATTTTCATCATTTTATTTTTCATATAAATGAGACTTGTTTGAAAATGATCTTCCAAGATAGTTATTTAAACTCATTTGAGCTAAAAACAATTGAGAAATGTTATTTTTTTAAAAGGAAAAATTAATAGACCACCATTTGGTGGTCATTGTGAATGGGCCTTGGAGCTTCTATGATTGGTACATGCTCATATGTGTGTACAATTTTTAGTAGAAGATAGATGTTGATATTATTACTTTATATCATTAATTGATGACATGAGTACATTTGGATATGTCTACATGATGATGTATATGTCCGATTCCTTGTAGAAATTCCAGGATTTCATCAATGAAGTTGAGAATCATCATATAATGAAGATAAATATTCTTTGATTAGATCGAGGTGTTAAATATCTTAACCAAGAGTTTAACAGCTTTTTTATGGGAGTTTGTGATTCTATATCAACTCACTTAACCATTCAAACCATAGTTGAATGATGTTATTTAATGGAGTAACCATACCTTGGTGGGAATGGTAAGGTCAATGATTAGTCACATAGATCCTCCATTACCCTTTTGGAGATATGCATTAAAAACCATGTTACATTCATTAAACTTAGTGATAACTAATGTTTATAATAGAATTCTCATTGAGATACAGTTTGGATAGAAACATGTTTTAGTGCATACACATGTATGGGGTTGTGAGGCATTTCATATAGACTTATTAGGCAACAAACTAGAACCCTAGGGTACAATGTGTATCTTTATAGGTTATCCTATGGTAAAAAGGGATACTATATTAAAAACCCCTCCAACAAGAACATTACTATTTCCAGACTAGATGTATTTCCTATGATACAGAATATCCTAAAAAAATATTTTGGGAGAAAGATTGATTTCAATTAAATTGATTCTCATGTTACACAAGAGTTGGTACAAGAATAGGTTCCATGGGACTTTTTTGAAGAATTAGATCCTGAAACACAAGTACTATGTGGGAGAGAAAGAGATGTAAGACAACCAAAAAGACATCGGTTTCTAGTCATTGAAGATGATCATTCATTATTGGTTAACAATAATGAACGTATCTCCTACAAAGAGGATGTAGAGAGCTCATCATTTGTTAGATGGAAAGAATACATGCTTTATGAATTGGAATCCATTTATCAAAACCATGTTTCCCTCCTTTGGAACTTATTTTCTAGTGGAAGTATCTCCTTTAGTGACATTGGTTTCTTACATGCTTCTTCAATGGTGATTTGACAATCTCCTTTATGTTAATTCCATCATGCGTTTGTGTATCTACTTTTTGGACCTTTGACCATGAATCTAGGATTCTCTACAAAACGGATCTTCCATGATAGGATCCATATTTTGTCATGTTTTTTTTCATAGTGTTTTTGGGATGTGATGTGGTTTGTGGTTGATGATTGATACTTAGGCCTTTACCAACTCTTCCTTTCTTCTGTTCAATTTAGATATTTTTATAGTGGTTTTCTATTTTTTATCCCCGATTTCAATGTCTTCATTTGGTGAGGGAAATTTTGAAAATTAGTAATCTTATTTTGTTATTACATGTTCTCTTAGTCTTTGATGTGTTCTTCCTATGGGTTTTTTAAATTATTTCATTTCAAGTATCATCTATTATATTCGGATGGATTATTTCAGTGTGACTCTTATGGTGGTTAAAAGAATTGTGGTTCATGGTACAGTCAAGGTTCTCCTCTCTATGATTAGGCCCATCCTCTCCAAAATCTCCTCTAGACATGTGTTCCTTCTCACCATGCTAGGTTATACTGGTGTGTTCGATCTTAGTGCGGTTTTTAGATGGTTCTATTAATGCTTTGATTGGTGTTTTGGGAGTTGTGACCTTGAAGATGGTGGATTCTCTAATGGTGGTTCATTTTTCACAGTAGTGACTTTTTAACATGTGTGTTTTTGACGAAAATGTTGGTGATTAATGATGATGATGATTGATTCCATAGGCTTCCATGTTACCGATCGGTGATGGGTGATGAAGATGATGGTGGATTACCAATGATGATGATAGTTGAGGGAAAGTGAAGCAACCCTAGTTGACATGGGCTGGTCAAGGATCAATGCATCAAGTTCTGTGTTGTTTTAGAAATTCAAATTTGGTACCTAATTATGTTTTAATACCTTAAAACTTTTGATTCCCGCCTATTTAATTTATAAACATCGGGTCTAAAACTTTAGATACCACTTATCCTTAAACTTCATATATTGAAATTTTAAAATAAATTTTCATACATTAATATTTAAATTCATCAGAATTCTAATTACTATATTATCTTACCCTGACTGTGAGATTTGGTAGATGGATGTAAAAAATGAATTCCATAATGGTAACCTTTAAGGAGACGTATGCACGACACAATATAAAGGGTTTGGGAATACATGTGATGCTAAAATCATTTTCAAGTTGTAACAATCCTTTTATGGATTAAAGCAAACATCTAGGTCAGGGTACATTCGATTTGATGAGACTATAAATAAATTTGGTATTATTATGAGAAAATGTTATCCTGGTGTTTACAAGAGGATTAATGTAAATGTAGTCATTATTCTACTAGTAAATGATGGTGAAATATTTCTAAAAGGAAATAACATACCAGTCTTACAATATGTTAAGGTCTTGTTAAATAGGAGTTTATCCATGATGAATGTAGGTGAAGAATCCTATATTCTAGGGATCAATATCATTCATAGTATATCCAATAGGCTCATTGTACTGTGTCAAAGTATATATATTGAACAAATTCTAATGATATTTTGTATGGAAGAATCCAAGAGAGGATTGGTTTCAGTGTCACATGGTTTACATGATTCATAGAAAATGTGTCCTCATACACAATAGGATAAAGTGAGAATGAGTATGATCCCATATGATTTATAGATAGCATCAATCATGTATGCCATACTATGTAATAGACATCATGTTTCTTATTCATTGAGCAAGGTTGGAATATATCATGTAAATCAAGTAGAAAAACATTGTTCTACTATTAAGGTTATCCTTACGTATCTAAGAAGAAATAAGGATATGTTATTGGGGTATAGATGAGATGAGAAGATGGTCATCAGGGGTTATATTGATGTTAGTTTATAGACAAATCATAATGATATAATGATGCAATCAAGGTATGATTTTTGTGTTTATTGATAAGTTTTGAGACAGAAGAGTTCAAAGAATCTTGTTTTCACAGATTCTACAGTGGATTTCGAGTATATTGTGGTTTTTGACGTTGTCAAGGAATCTACTTGGATGTTGAAATTTTTCAATGATCTTGATGTTGTACCCATCAGTAAATACCTGATCACATTGTATTATGATAATACTGTTGGGGTGGCTCTTTCAAAAGATCCAAGGTCACACCAACACTAAATGAATATACTATGAAGGTATCACCTCTTGATGGATTTCCATTAGATTGATTTTATTGTAGTAATAATACTACCCAGAAAATATAATGTGGAAGACCCCTTGAATAAATTCGTATGTCATCATAATCATGAGTATAATATGAGAGCTAGAAAATTGAAGCTTGTTAGCAGTTAGATATTGTGAAAGTAGGATTATGTTGGAGTTGGTTCCCTAGATCCAACTTTTTTGTACATTATGATAACATATATTCATTGTTTTTTAATAATATTAATGTAATTAAAACATCATGATTGTTCTTCTGTGCAACATTATATGTGATAATGTACAAAGAGTAGATATCACACGAAAAGGCCATAGAAATTCCATACTATGGTGAGAACTCAGAAGGTAAATAAAACTATTATTGAATATATGTTTTATAGCCAGATGATATCATTTAAGGGGAGATAATGATACATGCTATTAGGGGTGGAGACTCATAGGAATTTGATTCACCTTCTCTTGATGTATGTGCTTGGTAATATCCAGTGTAGTATATTATGAGAATGAGATCCAACAATAGGAAATCCAAGTTTATATGTGTCATTTGATGTTCCAATCTATGGGAGTTTGTGATGATATTTTGAATTTTAAAATATTATTAATTAATATTATAGTTCTTATTTTTTAATGTATTGATGAAAACCATGATAAAATATGTTCTTGATGAGGTATGATCAGTTGGGTGCATCATGAGTACTATTTCGTTGATGAATAATATGAGAACGGATATGTTGCTTTTAAATTTAATTGAAGTTGATATCTCCGGGCCTTTGATTGAAATAATATTGGGTAAATAAATTTATGACCACAGTGTTATATAGGAATGTTCAATTTCCAAGTAGTCAAAGAATGATACATCGATCACATAGGTTGATGGAACCGACATGAAAATTGCCTCATTAGAGATATCATGATTAAGGGATTATATTAAAAAGTAATCATATGTTTGTGGTGTCGTGACATTGATACATTAACTTCGTTCACTATGGGTTCCTTTCCATGTGCTAGAAGCTACCCTTGGACTTTAGGTTGCTTCGGCAAATTCAATGGGGAATGTGGCCTAGAGGGTCACACACTACATGGATTGAGAATCGATGTTAAATAATATATTTCAATTTAATAGTTTGAATAAATGTTATTCCCAAATGTTGTATAATAATTATTCATGTATTCTTGATCCCATGTAAATATTAATTTTCTGTTTAGTAAATATAGGATTTATTTATTTATTTGTGATGAATGGGGTGATATTTATTTAATAAATAAATAGTCATTTTTCAAGGCCCGATAAATATTATAGTGGAATGCGGGATTGAGTTATTACGTTTAGTGAGTAATAATAATAAAGAATATTATTTGATTAAATAATATTTAATTTAATTGTCAATGTTATGTGTAGGTTGAGAAATATTATTATTATTATTATTACTGGACATGGGGTTCTATAAGGGATTTGTTAAATAATAAGGCGGACTTTTGAAATTATTTATTTCTTACCCTAGAAGTATATACACCAAATTATATTATTTTCATAATAGACAAATCATTTGTTTCTATTGCGCACAATAGATTTGGAGAATCCACACAATCCTTAGAATGATCTCTTCTCTAAGAGTGCTCCAAAGAATAGAGAAAGATATTCCTCAACCAAATCCACTCAAGTTAAGATAAATCAAGGATAAATATTTGGAAGCGATTCTTGTGGAAATCAAAGGAGAACTATGCAAGAAACAAGATTTACCATTCTAGAATCTAATGATTCCATTGGAATCATTTGGAGATTCATGGAATACGTCTAGATCACAACTAGAAGGAATATGAACATGATTCCTACAACGCAATGAACGTGCAATGCATATGTGTTTTCAAATCCATCAATGATGAAATAATTCCAACAATTATAATTTTTTAATTAATTAAATTAATTATAAATAATATGTGACGATCATCCCTTCTGGTTCTGACGTGATTTATATTACCTATTTTACTTGATTAAATTCCATTGAACATGAAATTTCTCATTATGTTGATCTCAAATTTCTCATCGATAATGAGTTTAAGAAATTCTTGGAATTACCCATCCCATGCTTATACTCTGTAATGGCTCGGACCCACCTGGTCCATTATTTTCTAAAACACAACTCCACTGAAATGGTGGCACCGGTCACGGGGGGCATTAGATATGATGGCACTGTGACAGACGCTCAACATTCACGGTGGCACCGTGACAGTGGCACCAGTCACGGTGGCACCAGTCATGGTGGCACTGTGATGGTGGCAGTGTGTCCTCACTGAGGGTCTTCGTTCTTTTTCCAACTTCCTACTTTTTCTGCTCCCGCAACTTATCATTTAGCATAAAGAATATTTAATACCCCCTTTCAAAGCCATTTAAATCCCATAAAAATTAGCCAAAATCCCCCAAGAGTCTAGAAAACCATAAAATTACCAAAACGTGTGGTTTTTACTCAATGTCACACCCTTTCACCGTACCTTCCAGTTCCACCCTCGTTGCGCGTTTTCCTCCGATTAAAAGAAACTGTTTAACGCACAACCGTTATGCCACCACCCATATGGGAATAATTAAATAAGAACTAATCCCATCATGTTTAACCTCTCAACCACATAGGAGACCATGATCTGATGTTAAAGCGGTTCAAAATTCCATATCCCATAAAATTATGATCTCAATTTTTTATCACCATAGAGTTTCTTCCTTTGGCTTCTTGGCTGGATTTATTTCTTCTCCCTTGTGCGCATGGAGTCCCTACATCCTGAGGCTTTTGAGGCACCTGTGCTGGAATATTTATGCTCATCATTGGTGTCATCAGAGTTCTTCCCCTACAAGTCTCGCATCTCTAGTTCTTGGCACGTGGAGAATAACGTTGATCCTTGATCAACCATGTAGTGGTTTCCTTCATATCTCTTTACTATGTTTCATGCTAGGAGGTTATGCTATTGTTTCTATGGGATGGATGAAACCAACGATAATGATGATACCAAAATTACTTTTAAAGAATTATGGGGGGGTGTGATCGATGTTATGCTGCTTTTCTATACCGTTGATTATTTATGTTGTGAATTGTGCGGGCCTATGCCACTAAAAATCATGGTCATTGGTGTTCTTTCATTATGAATTAATGAACCTTCTTCTTTTTTGATGATTTAATGGCTACAACATGGGAACTTGGTTAATCACATAAACTCAGCTGATTAAATGAATGTCTAGGGAACAATAATTCCTGTGTGATCACCCTAGTTAACCAAACAGAAATGAGAAAACATAGTGAATGATATACTTGAGTCTGGAATCATCCTTGCTCTATCTTGGTGGCATGTCTATTTGTTCTGGTCGATGCTTATGGGGTGACGTGGATGAGGATGGGATTCTATATTGTGGCACAGTAGTTGGTTGTGAATCATAAGATCTGTGGGGCTCTATCTCGAGGAATGGTTTGGTTCACGTACTTTAAGGGATCTCAATGTTCCCTTTGTTGTTCTGACATGACAGGATAACAGGGTGTGAATGCTTAAATTGTTGTTTGGCTGTTTCTCTTTCTCTGGCATGTGGTTAGGCCGGTTAGTTTCCCAGTAGTGTAGAATTCACCTAAATGGGATGACATTAACATGAAAACAATAATGGTTTAAATGGGGAAATGGTTTTG
Organism: Viscum album; assembly: GCA_963277665.1. NCBI lineage: Eukaryota > Viridiplantae > Streptophyta > Magnoliopsida > Santalales > Viscaceae > Viscum > Viscum album. The sequence goes on along the minus strand of OY728151.1, from coordinate 1,583,061,549 downwards.
GGAATGAAGTGATACTAGGTCCTGAGGGTTGTGCCTTCATTTATTAATGAATTGTAAAAATGGTGTTGTGCATAGGTTGGCTTTGGAAACCCTAGGTTGGGATGAGTTCTTGTTACCTATACAAACATCTGTAGTATTTATGTTTCTTACTCACGCTCCACCAATGTTGAGAACTTAGTGCTGAACACCCCCATTTCATTGTGGAGGGTGTTTTTCACAACACTCTTATGAGTGGCTGGTTATTATCTATTTTTCAGCTCTCATTCACGAATATCCCATGACACTTCGAGCTGGCTGTGATGGCCTAAAGTCCATTATATCCCAAGATTATTTGGGTAGGTTAGTTGTGGTGGTTGGCCTAGGTGTGTGTGGGCAGGTTATTTCCCAGGAGTCTTCGGGAAGAGGCCCAGGTGTCTTCTGGCGTGGATGTAGTTGTTCTGGCCCAGGTGTTTGCGGTCATGGTTATGCATGATTGGTGTGGCCTAGGTGTTTTCGGGCGATATGGTGGTTGTGGGAAAGGTTTTTGTGGTAGGGATGTGTGGTTGTGTACCTGGTGTGTGCGGGCGGGGTGTGGTAGTGGGACTGTATTGATAATGGTGGAAGATGTTTGATGTGAAGGATGTCTTTAATAACCAGTGGGAAAGTGGCCCGAGGTACCCAAATATCGATGTGGTATTATTATACATTACGTGATTTGCGTTATTAGGGTAGTGTTCCTTACTGAGTATTGGGTGGATAGTTTTAATTTCTATGTGCTTTTGTTATCTCTATTTCCTTTGGGCATTAGAATGCCACCCCAATTTTACATTAGAGTCTTTGATTTTCCCTTCTGAGTATACTTGTATGCTCACCCTATGTATATAAAACTATTTTAGGTTTCCATGAGGACTTCAGGGATCATGCAGGGTCATACTAGTTCATAAATTGGGATAGTTTCTGTTTCCGTTTTTTTCTTTTGGTACTTTTTTTGGCGTTTTCATTTAATTTTGTATCATTTACTTTTGTAACATGCATATGGGAATGGTTTTCTTTGGCATTACTTTTACCCACAGTTTTGGTTGTATTGGGATTTACTGTCTCATATCCCAATCCTATTAAATAAAAATAGTAATGCCTTCCATCATGTGTGTGATCTTATACACTTGGTTCTAGTCTCCACTCCGGGACCTATTGAATGCGGGTCTCTGGGGTCATTATCTATCCTTCAACATGATGAATGAAGGCTCTGGAAATATGTTGTCCCTACTCTCATCATGGTGAGGGCAGGTCGTGATAGAATGGTATCAGAGGAAAGGTTGAGAGATAGGATGGATTATGGAGTTAGGCACAATGAGGATTGCATGGGATGGTAGTATAATAGTGTTGGGTGATCTTGGTGCATGAAATAGGCTAGGTAAGACCGACTAGGAAATGGGATTTTAGTACCCCCTGTGATCGGATGCAAGGACTCTGGGACTACCGAACGACCATATGAGGCTGTACTGATTGCAAGGTAGAGACCCTAGGGAAGGTACATTCATCATAATGAATTTTTTTATTAAATTTAATGGGTATTTTGGGGATTTAAAATGAATAATATGTTTATGTTAAAAAATTAATTAAGAAATATATTCTACACCACTCGGGCATAGGCATTCCTTATTTTCCTTGCAGTAATGGAACTGGGGATATGACAACGATTAGTGTGGGCGATCGAGGCCCAAGAGGTTGACATGGCCGATCTGAAGAGGACTGACTGAGAGGAGGAGGACGATTAGAAGCATAGGATGCTTCGTTCCATTCAGCAGCTGACCCTCGAGAAGTATGAGGGTAGCATATCATATAAGGAGGCAAAAAGGTGGATAGAGGAGCTGGTGATAGCTTTCAGCTTGATCCGTGCTCCGAAGGAGTATTGGGTTCCTCTAGTTGTAAGCCAGATACGTGGAGCAGCGCGTCAATGGTGGATGCTCTATATTTGGTAGAAGAGGGAGGCTGATCTGACAAGGGCTGACTACCTGAAGGTCTTCCGGGCAGAATTCCTCTCTTCCGCGATGAAGGCTGAGAAGTGGCAGGAACTACACTCCCTCTAGCTGGGGAGTATGTCAGTAATATATTTGGGGATCATGTTCAAGGATCTCCTACTCTTTTCTCCCAACCTCATTCCGGATGAGGAGTCTCAGGCGAGACGTTTGGAGGAGGCACTTTGACCTTCTCTCTAGTTTGTTGTTTCTCCATTCACCCTACAGAAGTTCTTTGAGGTCCAGAAAAAGGTTGAATTGGTGGAAAGGATACACACTCTAGGAGGAGTATTGCGAGAGCGAATCATGTTTGGCTCGTTGAAGGGGGAAGCCATCAATAGAATTCCTCCAGTGTCAGCACCCTCTTGGTTTTGAACATCAGGAAGCAGGCTTCAGAAGTTCTAGTTCCAATCTCCTAGCCCTCGCCCTTTCCTTTTTGGCGCAGGGCCGAGATGCTTCATTTGTGGAAGACATGGGCACCTTCAGAATCAGTTCCCAGATAGAGTACAGTACAGAGAGGGTGGGCAGGTTCTGCACCCACCTAAGGAACATGAGTTTCTAGATAGTCCCTTTCAGCAGCAGCAGCAGAGGAAGCAGGATCCTGCCCCTCCGAGACCATATGTGGCAGGAGGAGGCCGACCCCAGGGTGCCCCTCAGGGACCTCGACCAATGATTGGTTAGGGAGGTGGCCGACAAGCGAGAGGCAGGGGACCTGAGCGTGGATTGTTTCATGCCGCAGAGTTAGTAGTTCCAGCAGGGCCAGAAGTTGTTCGAGGTATGATCAGCTTGTTTAGTACCCCTTCCTATTCCTTGTTCGATAATAGAGCTTCACAATTCTTTATTGCACCCTGTCTAGCCCATGATCTGAGTTTAGATGCTGAGAGACTTCCAATTCCACTGGTACTGAGCACACCAGTCTAAGGTCAGACTGACATGCATTTTGTTTTCTGAGGGTGTAGAATTATGATAGGGCCACATCAACCTCTCAGGGATCTTATACAATTGCAGATACAACATTACTATTTCATCCAATGCATTGAATGGTTGTTCCCTAGTTGTTACTTCATTTAATGATTCCGAGGAAGGGTCGTGTTTTCTAATTTGGGCGGCCGACATGTATCTTTCATCGGCGAGCGGGGTGGCCGGAAAATCAGCAGGCGAGAGGAGACCCTCCTTTCCTTTTTAGCTGAACTATCAGTGTAGTCAGTGGATGCAGAAATAGAGGAAGTCCCATGGATCGTCAGGGAGTGTTTAGAATTATTTCCTGAGTAGGTGCTGACTCTACCCCCTCGAGGTGATTTTGAGTTCGGGATAGACTTGCAAACTGGTGCCCATCCGATTTCGATGGCTCCATATCGGATGGCACCTTCCGAGTTGTGGGATTTGAGGATTCAGATTGATGATCTTATGAAGATGGGTTTTGTTCATCCATGTGTGTCACCATAGGGTGTTGTAGTATTATTTTCAAAGAAGGAATATTGTGGTCTCAGGCTATCCATATACTACCGTAGAATAAATCAGGTAATATTCAAGAACTATTACCCTATCCTGTAGATAGACGACATTTTTGACCAGTAATAAAGGGTAGTGTGGTTCTCCAAGATTGACATGTGGTCGGGATATCACCAGCTGAGGGTGACGAAGGGTGACATCTCGATGAGTACCTTCATATGCATATATGGGCACTTTGAGTTTGTGGTCATGTCATTCGGTGTTACGAATGCTTCAACTGTGTTCATGGGGATCATGAACTCTATCTTCTAGGAATACTTTGATCGGTTCGTCGTCGTGTTTATTGACGACATCCAGATCTACTCAAGACTAGAGGAGGATCATGCTGAGCACCTGATAACGGTTTTAGAGGTCCACTGACAGCACCAAATCATTGGGAAGTTGTCCAGGTGCGTGTTCTCGATGTGAGAAGTGCAATTCCTTGGGCACATGGTGTCCGAGCAGGGAATAACGGTGGAGCCATCGATGGTCGAGGTGGTTGTTTCTTGGGAATCACACTAGAATGTGGCAGAGGATCGTAGTTTCCTTGGACTAACAGGTTACTACTAGAGTTTCATACCATGATTCTCCCGAGTTGTAGGACCTATTAATGCTTTGACAAATAATGACTAGGCTTTCGTGTGGAATGGGTAGTGCGAGGCACCATTTAGCTATCTATAGGAGAAGTTGGTAAGTGCCCCAGTGCTGAGGTAGCCAGAAGAAGCGGAGGCATATGAGGTGTTCTGTGATGCTTCAGGACAAGGCCTCAGGAGTGTGCTGATGCAACGACAATGGGTGATCTCTTATAGGTCTAGAAAGTTATGTTTCCATTAGTTTAATTATTCCACCCGATATTTGAAGCTGGCAGCGGTCGACTTTTCAATAATGTTGTGGAGGTATTACCTCATCAGGGAGAACTTATGGGTCTTCATGGATCACAAAAGCTTGAAATGTATCTTCTCCTAGTGGGACCTGAACTTATGGCAGCGCAGGTGGATGGAGTTACTTCCGGACTACGACTTCATGATTTCCTATACCTCAGGAAAAGGGAATGTGGTGGCCGATTCCTTGAGCAGGAAGTCGCAAAAGGATGCAGTTCAAGAGTCGGTAGATTATTGGAAGGTGATGGAGGATTCGGCTACCCTGCACCTGGATGCAAGGATGGATGGTGGTAGAGGTTTCATGTTTCAGATGACAGTGCAATCTTCTCTACTCTGCCAGGTGGAGGAGTCTCAGTGTGGAGACATATAGAGTGAAGTGATGTGCGATCGGGCTAACCAAGTCAATGCTCCTGAAGGATGGTCAGAGGCCATTCAGAATCAGATTCTTTTTCGAGGGATGATGTTTTTCCCAGAGACGATTCACGATAGGGTTCTTGTTGAGTTCCAAAAATAACCCCGAGAAGATCACCATGGAGTTTCCAAAAATGTACCGGGGCTTGAGGGGTCAGTTCTCCTGGCCCGGGGTAAAGCGAGCAATGGCAGAGTTCTTGGCCAGCTGCCTAGTGCGGTAGCAGGTGAAGGATGAACCTCATGTTCCAGGTGGCTTGTTGCAGCCTTTAGATGTCCCCAAGGGGAAGTGGGATGAAATGTCAAGGGATTTCGTCACATGGATACCAAAGTTTCATGAAGGACACGACGCTATCTGGGTAGTGGCAGACCGGTTGACGAAATTTACTCAGTTTCTAGCGATCAAGGAGTCCAGAGAAGTGGATGCCTTAGCCCGAATGTACGTGGATGAGGTGGTGCGGTTTCATCGATTTCTGAGGTCCATGGTCTCGGATAGGGATGAATGGTTTACCTCATGTATCTGGAGAGAATTGCATCATGCTTTTGGAACCCATCTACGTCTTAGCACTTCTTTCCATCCCCAGACAGATGGACAGAAAAAGTGACCCATCCAAACATTGGAGGATTTGCTATGAGCATGCATTCTAGATTTTGGGGGATCGTGGGTGTGAAACTTGCCTCTGGTACAATTTTCCTACCATAATAGTCGTCCCTCTACCATTGTCAAGGCTCCGTTCAAAGCCTTGTATGGAAGGCCATGTCGTTCACCCGAGTGCTAGACCGAGGTTGGGGATACAAGTGTTCTTGGACCGGATGTGGTGTAGAGCATGACCGAGAAGGTTCAGATTATATGGGAGAGGATGTAGGCGGCTCCGGACCGACAAGAGTCATATTCCGATAGTAGGAGGGTGCCCTTTGAGTTTGAGGTCAGGGACCACATATTCTTGAACGTCTCTTCTCGGTGTGGACAATATAGGTTTGGAAGGGGGAGTATGCTTTCTACAAGGTAAATTTCACCCTAAAATGTGTTGCGGTGGGTCAGAAATGTTTCTTATCATCTAGTGCTACCACCACCGCTACTAAGAATACATGAGGTCTTCCATGTGTCACAACTATGACGATATCTAAACAATGATTCACACGTCCCCGATTGGTGAGAGATATACATCGAGGACGACATGACGTTTGCGGAAATGCCTATTAGAATAGAGGATTGTGAGGATAAGGCACTCCATGGATGAAACATTCCTTTTCATCGTGTGTTTTGAGGCATGGTAGGCTTGAGGAAAGAACATGGGAATGGGAGATGCAGATGCGCTCCCAGTTCCCATAGCTATTTTGAGATTTGTTCTATTTTGTTTCTACATGTTTGGGATGGAACTCTTTACATTGTTAACCATAGAACATGCGGCTTTCTTTGTTATCTGGATGTGTGTGAAGAGTCCTGACTATGGGTTGGGGAGGAACTGATCAATAATCAAGGCGCATTAAGGTGGATGCGATTAAACCCGTTCGGGTGAGTCAGTGTCACCCAATGTAGATAGTATCGTGAAATAAAAGAAAAAAATCCCTAAACCCTATGACTGGACATTTTGAACGTCGAATGTTGTCTGGTTACTTGATGGAGAGGTGTTCCTAGATATCGCTGAGGTTCACTCTTGAGAGGTACATTTCGAGGTCGTTGTTTGGAAACCCTATTTTCTATGAGTCTAGTTTTGAATCTCAAGGGCGAGATTAGTTTGAGAGGTATCTAATATAATGGCCCAGACCCACCTAGTCCCTTACTATTCCAAAACACATCTCCACCAAAAAGGTGGCACTGGTAATGGGGGGCACTAGTTACGGTTGCTCTATGATAGACGCGCACTAGTCAAGGTGGCACCATGATGGTGGCAACGGTCATGGTGGCACCATGACAGTCTCACACCGGTCATAGTGGAACAGTGATGGTGGCACCGTAAGTGTGACCCCGTGATTGTGGCACCGGGAGGGTGGCATCTTGATGGTGGAACCGTGTCCTCGCAGAGGGTCATCATTCTTTTTCCATCTTCATACATTTTCTTCTCCTGCAACTTATCATTTAGAATAAAAATGATTTAAGGACCCCTTTCAAATACATTTATAGCACATAAATAATATATAAAATCCCCCAATAGTTAGGAAAAACTTAAACTTACCAAAACATGTGGTTTTTCCTTGGAGTCGCACCCTTTCCCAGTACCTTCTAGTTCTTCCCCCGTTGCGTGTTTTCCTCCATTTATAAGAAAAGATTTAACATAGAACCATTATGAAACCACCCCAATGTGAATAATTTAATAATAATAAATCCCATAATTTGTAACCTCCCAACTGCAAAGGAAAGCACGATCTAACTTTAAAGCGGTTCAAAATTCCTTATCCCGTTACAATATGATATCATCTTTATATCACTCTAGAGTTTCTTCAATCCCCTTCATTGATGGATTTCATTCTTCTCCCTAGTGCGCATGGAGTAACTCCTTCTCGAGGCTTGTGGTGCGTCTGTGATGGAGTTTTTCTTCTCATCCTTAGATTCCCCAGAGTTCCTCCCCTACAAGTCACGCATCCCCAATTCATGGTGTGGGGAAAAGAACATTGATCCTTGATCAACCAAGTAGCTTTTTCTTTCATTTCTCATTACTGTGTATCATTATGGGTGGGTATGCTATTGTTTCTGCGGGATGGATGAAACCAAACGTTAATGAAGATAACAAATGGACTTTTAAAGAATGAAGGGGGAGTGTGATCGATGTTCTTCTGCTTTTCCTTACACTTTATTATTTATGTTGTGAAATGTGCGGGCCTATTGAAACTAAATATCATGGTCGTTTGTGGTATTTCTTTGAGAATTAATGAACCTCCGTCATATGTCATTATTGAATGGCTCCAACATGGGAAATCGGTTAATCACATAAACTCAGCCGATCAAATGAATGTCTAGTGACCATCAATCCTTGTGTGATCACCCCGGTTAACCAAACCGAATGAAGAAAACATAGTGAATGATGTACTTGAGTCTAGAAACATCCTTTCTCTGTCTTAGGGGCATGTCTTTTTGTTCAGCTCGATGCTTATGGGGTGATGTGGATAAGGATGAGATCCTTTGAAGTGTCACAGTTGTTGGTTGTGAATCTGATGCTGTGTGGGGCTATATCTCGAGGATTGGTTTGGTTCCAGCACTTTGAGAGATCTCATTGATCCCTTTGTTGTTGTGACTTCACAAGAGAACTGGGTTGTGAATGCTTAAATTGTTGTTTGGCTGTTTCTCTTTCTCTGGATTGTGGTGATGCTGGTTAGTTGCCTAGTTGTATTGAATTCACTAAAATGGGATCACATAAACCTGAAAACAAGAATAGTTTTAATGGGGAATTGGTTTTGGGACTGAGTTGTGACTTGGTCGTGAGTGTTGTGCCTTCTTTTATTAATCAATAGTAACCAGGGTGTTGTGCGTAGGATGGCTTTGGAAACCCTAGGTTGGGATGATTTCTTGTTACCTAGACATATATCTGTAGTTTTTATGTTTCTTATTCGTTCCCCACCCATGTTGAGCACATAATGTCAAACACCCCCCATTTTATGGGAGATGGTGTGTTTCTCAATACTCCTATTAGTGGCTAGTTATTATCTACTTTTATACTCCCTTTCCCGAATAGACCATGACTCTTCGAGCAGGTTGTGACAACCTGAGGTCCATTATAGCCATGATTCTTCAGGTAAGGTAGTTGTGGTGGCTAGCCCAGGTGTGTGCGGGCAGGTAGTTTCCCAAGAGTTTTAGGGATGATGCCCAGTTGTCTTTAGGAAAGGAAGTACTTATTCTGGCCCATGTGGTTGCATGCGTGGTTATGCATGCTGTTTGTGGCTTAGGTGTTTGCAGGAAATATGGTGGTTGTGGCCCAGGTGTTTACGGGCAGGATGTGTGGTTGTGGCCCAAGTGTGTGCGGGCGGGGTGTGGCAATGAGACTGCATTGAGATTGGCAGGAGAGGATCGATGCATAGGATGTTTTCAATAACAATTAGGAATGTGGCGTGGGGTACCAAAATATAGATGAGTTATTACTATACATTATTTGACTTGCGTTATTTGGTAAGTGTTCCTTGGTGAGGCTTGGGTGGATATTTTTACTTGCTTGGTTCTTTTGTTATCTATTTTTTCATGAGTCATTATAATGCCTCACCAATTGTGCACGAGAGTCTTTGATTTTCCCTACTGATTATACTTGTATGCTCACCCTACGTATATATAACTATTTTTTTGGTTTCCAGGAGGACTTCAGGAATCATGCAGGGTTGTACTAGTTCATACATTGGGACAGTTTCTGTTGCCATTTTTTTTCTTTTGTAACTTATTTTTGGGGTTTTGTTTTACTTTTGTATCCTTTTCTTTTGAAACATGCATAAGGGAATTGTTTTCTTTGGCTTTACTTTTACCCCCTATTTTGGTGTTGTTGGGATTTATTATCTTATATCTCAGTCCTATTAAAGAAAAAGGTTAATGGATTCCATATTGTATGTGATCATATACCCTTGGTGCTAGTCGCCACACTAGGATCTATTGAAGGCGGGTCTCGTGGGTCATTATCTCTCCTTCAACTTGAATAAGGACGGGTCTGGCAATCTGTTGTCCCTTCCCTCATCTTGGTGAAGGAAATTCGTGACATACTCCACCAAAAAAATAACATCATAGAGGAAGAGATCACCTCGGATGGGTAGGTATGTAGGATTTATGAGTTTCTTGGATAATCTAATGTGACATCAGAGCTCTGTTTTTCACCCAAATTTGGTCTGTGGTGGTCCATTTTATATGTAGAGACATGAGGTGACCCTATAATGATAACATTTTTTGGTCTGATGATGATTTTTCATCAAAGGCTTTGTAAATTTTACCTCCATCCTCCTATTTTTTGCAATCAATAATAAACAAACCACACAGGTTCTTGGTTCACATCCTTGGTCCATACCACTACAAAATATTTCCATTGTTGTATGTGGTCTTTCTGGAGTAGTCTTTCTCCAAATTCTCCAAGAACAGATAAATGATGCAAAAAACTAGAAACTTATTAAAAATAAAAGGATATCCAATTTTATAATCCCTATATCAATAGGAAAATACTATGCATGGGGGGCCACACAATATTAACCAATACTCTAAAACAAACTGTAGGTCCCAAATGAATGGGGTCCGACTGATCTGATTCCATGAATTGACCAATTTGTCCGCTAATATCCCACATAGTGAGTTCAATTCTCCCATATAAAGGGATTTCTATTAGGTGCTTCCACAAAGGATATTTAGAAATGTTGACATTCTGGATATCATTCCTACTAATCATATCTTACATCAAAATAATTTTCTTATTGAAAGAAGAAGGCCTCCCTTTTTTAATATTATGTTTATTTTTATCATTGAAAAAATAAATGATTTGGCGCTTTCCCATAACTCCTATAATGGACACTCTATCATCTAAATTCCATATGTTCTACTCTGTATTTTTTGGATGTTGATACTGAATCATCAATTGGAGATGAGTTTTTAGATCGTATGGAGGGACAACTGATGTAGTAGGAATGAATCCCCAATATTCTTCAAATAATCAATTGTTTTCTCTTTCTATATAATGGGATGTCATTTCAATGGTTCGCAAGATCACCATTCATCTCATTGTAATTTGTTGATAGGGGATGTAGCATCACCTGAGAGGAATAAGAACTAATGATCAAATTCCATGATTGAAACCAACGTCGACCAAGATACCATTGATCTAGGAATACCTAGAAACCAAAAACCCATGGAGAACCCAATAAATGATCTCAAACAAGGAGAGACAAAATAATGGATTATAATGGTTGTATATATATATACATACACACATTATATAAGTTGGATAAAGAATTTATTTATGAATTATTAATACAATATATAATAAAAATACATGTTGTATGTAAAATTTGTTAGATTCATAATGTAAAAAAAATTAAATTCATATATTTTATAAATAAAATAAACACATATATATATATAGTTATTTAACAAAATATATACGTATAAATGTGTGTATATGAATTTATATTTATACATTTGTGTTTGTGTGTATTTTTCTTCATAATATAAATGTATTTAAAAATATATGTTTTCATGTAAGTATCTATGTTTGTATATTTGTATGTATGTATAATGTAATGAATATATGATAAGAAATAATTCCAAAGCATGTGTTCTTTGCATTAGTCTGTTTCATAGTTTCAAAAAACCACTCTCTCTATGTTATTAATTATATGGTGATTTTACTAATATTATTTTTCTATTAATTTTTATGATGAGTTTATGTTGATACTAAATTTATACAATTTGAATTCGTATGGATAATCAATTATCATAATAGATGACAACAATGTTTTTAGTTAATTTCTATATCTAACTACAAAATATTTATCATCGGTTATAACAACAAAAATGACAAAAGAAAAACACCTTCAGATGCCCCATTTTTTTTTTGTAGTGATACTGCTGGTCTTTATAATGCTCAATATATATATATTTTTGTTGAAAAATAAAAAAATTAAATTAGAAAAAAAAATTATGTTTAATGATAATGGAAAATTAGTAATTACGATTTTGTGATTTATAATGATAAAAATTTAATTTAATATCCTTAAACTGTAACTTTTCTACATAACAGACCCAAAATCCCTTGAAAATTGTATGTTTTCTACATACCTATCCAAAAATCCTTATTAGCAGGTCCCAAATGTGGGTAGATGAAAACATTACTCAATTGAAAGCAACAATAACTACAGATTTTCCATCATATTGCTTCAATACGTATCATACAAAAAAATTGAACATACTAAAGAAATTAAAAGATAATTGAGAGGGTATTCTATATAAATAATAATAATATGGCAGCCAAGATCATAAAATATAAATATTTACAATTAAAATTATCTTTATAAACATTACATTATATGAACTAAGAAAATATTATGATATACATAAAAATAAAAAAGATATTTTTGAAATACTACTTGTGGGAAAAAATTTCCAAATCTACAGGAATACCGGGTGAGGGATTTTACTAAAAGATTATAACCAAACTATAAAGCCCCATACATTGATATTTTCATTCAATGTGCTTTATGATAAAGAAATATCTTCATATGTGTTGTTAAGAAGGTGATATATGATAAAGAGCCTACTTAATAAATCTTTTCAAGAAGGCACTTTCTGATAAAGTTTCTTCTTAACAACTGTTTTTAAGAAGTTGTTCTGCCATAATGTGCCCACACTTTATTGGATTAATTTTTTAAGCAGAACTCTTTCATAATTTCTTTTTTATATTTTTCAATATTATTATATAGTTCATTAATATATATTTTAATATATATTACTATTAATTTTCTCATAAATTCTATATATACGAATATAAATTTAGTATTGTAATACATATATTATTAGAATATATCATGATATATATTATAAAAAAATTATGTTTTAAAAAGGATATATTTTAACAAATTATATATACATATAAAAAAATCAAAAAAAAATTTAAATTACATTTCAATTTCAATTTTCATTTTTAATATTATTTAATATATTTTAAAATATCAAATTGAAATATTTGATATACCATTTTTATCAATTGAAATTAATTTATAAACTATTAATTTAGATGAACTAATATATTAAATTATTAGTAAATAACTAATTAATATATATTTTTACCAATGCGATAATCAATTTATTAAAAAATTACAATCTAATTAAAAACTAATATACTTTCTATAAATCAATATATATATATATATATTAATTAAAATACAATAATTTATTAGTATATTAAAATGATAATATATTGGTAATTTAATATAATAATATATTAATAGATTAATATAATATCATATTAATATATATTACTATATTTGTTACAATGGAAATATATCTTAATATATATTTTAATAAAGTAATTCATAATATTTATTAATAGAAAAATAATTACAAATATTTCATAATAATGAAATAAATCATATAATACATAATATGAATTATGACAATAAATTGTTTGGGTTTAAATGTTGTGTTTTTAAAAATAATTATTTTGCCTTGTAAATTATTTTTAATTCAGTATCTATATGAAATTCATTGTATTTTCAATTATTTTTTATTTTTTAGTCATTATATCAAAATTAATTTATATTATTTTTAAATATATAAATTATTTTTAAATAAAAAATTCATCTGTGTGAATTAATTTTTTTGGTTTATTATTTTTCTGAAATTCCTTTTAGTTTCAATTAATTATATATATATATATATATAATCAATGGTTTAAATTTCCTTTAGATATTTGTTATACAATATTTTTTCATATATTTTTTTTAAAGATTAAAAGTAGTGTTTTTAATCAATAATGTTAGTGTCATTTAAATTATTCTTTTTGATATATTTATGAAATTATTTTACATTTAATTTATTTTTTATATGTTTAAACCATGTTTTATGTTTCATTTATATTGTACTTATAGTTCATATTTTATATGAATCCAATGACACCCACATGAATCTTAATAATGTTTCAAGTATGAGACTTTGATAGCCTAAAAAATATAATTTATAAATAAAATATAAATAAAATTTTATACACTTATTAAAAAAATAAAATATAAATGATAATGAAAATAATTTCCTAAAATTAATTGACTAAAAATATTTTTAATCACACAAAATATTGTTGTTTCAAAACATATCACTTTTACATATATATTTTTTTACACCAACCATGTTCTTAGGAAATTTATTTTCTAATTTATTTTGAGTCATTACTTTTGTTTTCAATTTATTTTTATTTTTACAATGAATGTTTAAAAATTCATTAATATTTTATATTCTCTATATTTTTTGTGTGAATGTTTTTTAAATGTAACTTTTATATTTTTAATCAATAATGTTTTTTCTATGTAAATTAATTTTTTTTTGTTATATTTATGATTTTTTTTTTATTTTTTACATGTCTAATAAATCTTTTAGGTTCATTTATATTTTACTTATATTTTATATTTTATAATCATAAAAATTCACCAATATGAAATGTAAAATTATTTCAATTAGGATATTTTGAATGAATATAAAATATAACGTATAAATATAAATATAAATTAATATTGATTCATTGACTGAATAGATAAAGAATATTAAAATATTAAAATAATTTTTTTAAAATAACTGACGAAAAATAATTTCAATTGTGCAAAATATTATTTTTTAAAAAAACCTTTATAAATATAATTTCTGTTCAGCAAACATTTTTTATTAATTTTTTTTTCGTAATTATTATTTTTTTCATTACTTTTAATTTCAATGAAATTTTATTTATAAATACAAGGTTAGAAATTTTGTTTAGATTTTATTTAGTCAATATTTTATCCATGTAAAAAAAAATTATTGTAAATTTTATATTCTTAATAAATAAAGTTTGTTTCATGTAAATTAATTTTTGATAGTTAACTTTATGATTTTGATATATTTTTTATTATTTTTTATATGATTCTTCCATGTTTAAAATTACATTTATATTGTTCATACAGTTTATATCTTATAAACATCTAATGTCGCCATGTTGAAACCTCATAATACTACTTGTATGTGATTTTTAAAGCCTATAAAATATAAAATATAAATAAAATATAAATAAAATTTCAAACATTATATTAATATATTAAAAATAATTTAAAATTAAAATAATTTTTTTAATGTAATTTGATTAAAAGTAATTTAAATCTAAGAAAATAATTCTGTTTTTAATAAAAAATTACTTGCTGGAAAAATAATTTATTAGGATTAAATAAAATCTAAATGAAATTTGACACAAAGATTAAATATATAAAAAATAAGTGAATATAAAAATATTTTAATAAATATAATATAACAAAATTTATTGAAATGAAAAAAAGTCTACTAAAAAATATAACATTTACACATTGAAAATTTTATTTTCATAATTCCTATTTTGTATTAAACTGTTCATTATAGTAGTTTGAGGCCTAACTAAGTGGTAAAATGATCTCTATAGTCCTGCATCAGAACCAGGTTCAAATCGTGGTGGTATAGAATTTCCACCGGTAGATGGTGACGTAGGCACATCCTAGGCATGGTGACATCTGTGGTATGGTGCATGTTGACGCTGAAAAAATGTCTGTAACTCTCAGAGGAAGTTTCGGAATGACGAAGCGAATTCATATTCAGAATCAGAGGCCCAATCCGGAGGCCCGGGATGTGGTGCGTGAAATAAAGGAGGCTCCGCCCGAAAAATTGTTCTACGCGCGTAGAATCACCGGGTTTTGCAGAATTGAGCAGTTGAGGCACGCAATCTTTGCATGCCCCAGTTCTGCGCGGCAAGCTTTTGCGTGCTGGCTGCGTTCATGCGCGAAGAATTTCGTGCGCCTCCTGGATTCCGCGCCTGAGGTCGCCTATAAATAGAAGGTGACCCCAAACGGTTTGGGGGTTGAGGAATGCGATGTGACTCCCGTGCGGGCAATTTTTCTCCCCCCGCGCGCAAGATGACTTCCAGGTAACACCCTCTTTTCGCACAACCTTGCCCTAGAGTTCCCCTTTGCGCGCAACTCCACCGGCTTCAGTGAATTTTCCCCCTCCCCAGTGTTCCAGCCTTGCGCGCAATCCGTGTCTCGTGCGCGCAATACCCTGCCGTGCGAGCAAAACCCTGCGCGTAGTTCCCTCTTTGTGTGGAATTACATAGCTCCAATTGTGCGATGTCCCAGTCTTTTGTGCACAAACCTTCCCTTGTGCACGCAAAGCCCATGACCCCTCACCTTGACGCCCCTTGGCTGCCCACTGCACCGGCACCTGATGTCTCCCCTGCTGGGCATGCGCGCCATGCGTTGTTTTTCCGTACTGTCTTCCAGGATCGTGAAAAGTAACCTCAAGGTTTCTTGGGCCGTGGTTCCCATTGCGTTTCATTTCCTTATGCTTCTCCGCATAGGCACGCTAACGACTATTGCTTCTTCTCATAGACACACTAACTTGGACCCCCCGGTGGTTCGCCCTGCGGCCCCCCTTCACCATGACCTTGTTGATGCCTTCCCTTACACAAGGGGTAGAGGGCGTTGCGAATGTAAGCCCTAGGGTGTGGAGCGATCCCACCGCGTCCAAGATGCAAGACGTTAAACTGCTAAGCACCTCTTCCTTAACACAAGACGTTAAACTGTGGTCTGACCTCGTGCTTCGCACGCAGGGTCCCCCTAGCTCGGACATTCTTTACGCGCACTCGTCTCAATGGGAATGGACTCTTCCTCTCATGGAATGAGATCCTCCTTGTTGGAGCGGTGTTTGTCAGCGGGGGAAGGGCTGCCTCAGAGCATAAGCCCCTAGACTTTATTGTGGATGATTGCACATATGCATCTCCGTACTTCCCCCCTGCCAAGGCCAGTGGAGTCCTTTTCCCACTGCACTTTGTCGCACCACGGGCCTCCACCCTGGAGTAATCCCCGAAAACAAGGGTCTATAACCACGTGTAAGCCTCTATTTCTTCTTTGGGACGCTCAACGCGTAATCCCCATTTCGCTTCTCACGGACGCACCCTTCGCGACGTGATCATCTGGTCCCTGCTGCCTCTTGTTTCCCACACCGAGCATGACTCACGTGGGCTTAGAGCACGCATCAACCATGACATCCTCTTATGGGCCACCCCAGAGCGTAAGCCCCATCCCGGCTAACTACGTGGACTTTGATTCGTGATAATGCACGGTACGTAGGAAGCCTCCACGAGGTTCAAGCCCACCATCCAGTCGTCCCGACCTCTCCTTGTCGGTTCCCCGACAACCTTGGGCTGCCTCAGAGCGTAAGCCCCAAATATTCCATCCCGCATGATGATAAACTGTATTCCGTCCCGCATGACGTTAAACTGTATTCCGTCCCGCATGACATTAAACTGTATTCCGTCCCGCATAACGTTAAACTGTATCGCGTCCCGCATGACGTTAAACTGTATTCCGTCCCGCATGACGTTAAACTGTATTCCCCCATTTGGGCCGTCTCAGAACGTAAGCCCTGTGTCTCACTCCACCATCCATCCTGATACTTACCCGGGCCACTACATCCCAGTGAGATCATGCTACCCCATCCCACTCCATGACACCCGGGAAGCCGCCCACGTGCTGGCCCCAAAATCGGTGTTCCCCCCTGGGGATCATTTAACCCGATCCATCTCCGCAAGACGTTAAACTCGCGACATACCCCATGTTAACATGGGATGCTGAGGAAAAACTCATATGGTGCATATTCCCCGCATTCGATGCGGGATGCCTCGGGCTTCCGCGCCCTCGAGAAGCCATGTGATGAGGGACAGAAGACAGACATGCCGACAATGCCCCAACGTGACCATTCTCCTCACTGAAGGATGCTGTCCCGACAAGACCCCTTGGAGAGTCCTGACAGAAGCAGCGTAATTAACTGGCAACCATGTAGATAATGCACCAGGAATGAGCTTCATGAACACGTCTGAAATCTATGAGGGAGACCCGGACTAGGTACTGAACTCCGAGGAGGAATCCACGGAAGGAAGAACCGACATCCCATCATCCCGGTTTCGATCAAGGAGCAGACGTCCCTGAACAAGGAATGGATGCCGCCCACCTTGGGAAAGCGGGAATGTGGGGAAACAAGCAGTGCGTCCTCCCCCACGGACGGGTGCGCGCTCCCTGGCGAAAGCGTCGGAAAAAAAATGGTGAACCCGACGTGAAGCTCTTCTCCTCAACACGGGGAATGGTAGCCGTTGGGGCGTCAGATCCACAAAAAATGGGGAACCTGACGTGAAGCTCTTCTCCTCAACACAGGGAATGGTAGTCATTGGGGCATCAGAAGACCACCATGTCACTAGGTCAAGGTAACCCTCACCAGGACATGAACCCGCCAGGGGTCGATGCGGTCAGGACGTTGACTACTCCGTTTTGTGACTTCGTCAGCGTGGATCCCTCTCGCCGACCATGGAAGACGGAATGAAGATGGGCCTTTGTTGTTGATATCCTTTCCTATTGATGCTAATGGGTTCATCTACATGTTTCTAGGAATCAAATCACTGCATTCAGAGCTCGATTGCCACCTGCCCACCGGCACAGGGGTAGGGGCAGTACCGACACGGCTACCCCACGTGGTCCCACCTATTCGACGGTCGCTCTGGCTTCGACCGTCATAGCATTCGGGCACTTGCGCCCCCTCTCCCAGTCAGAAATCATCCAACGGAGGGTGATCAATAACCTGGTTTGTAGGTATGACGAGGAAGGTGTCATCCCCACTAGGCGCATGGACCACTAGGATCTAGAGGCGGTCGCGCCTCACCACCATCGCCGCCCTCAAGGGCCACGCAGGGAGATGTCGCTCCCCATGCCGACGTTCAACCTATTCGGGAACCTATCCTCGGAGCGCTTTGACACATCCCTCCCTTATGCCAATGAGGTGGGGGATGTCCGGGTCCACCCGATCGGCAATCCATCCCAGGGGTTAATGGCAAGAACCCCCACCAGGCTGTGTCGACGCCACCGCCCGACTCCCCGAGCCGAGGAGTAGGAAATCATCATGCCTGCACCGCCGGTTCCGGCCCCTCCAACAAGACGCCAGCATCGGGCGCAAGTGGGAGAGAATTCCCGTCTTGGGGCACCAACATCAGCAACCACTGTTGCCCGAGCCACTGTTGACTCCTATTACCAGATCCCCACGCATGTTGAGCAGGGGCAGCTGCGTGCCCGACTGGGATCAAAACCCCGACCGCCCTCCAGGCAGGTTGGGTTGAATCTCCCAGTCGCGGACACTGGCAATGGCCACTGCGGGCCAATCCGCTGTAGTGCCGCCCACCATGAGGGCTCATTCCGTGCCACTGATCTGGGAAGCCGAAAGCTTCTTCGTGACGTCTATGCTCGGCGTTTGACTCTTTCCAGCACCCACTGCATGGGGTATGAGGTCACTCCCCCTACCACCGGTCACGAGCATGGAGTCATTGTGTATCTAGTCGCTCACTCACATGGAGGTCCTCCCCATGTCCCTTTCGACATCTATCCCGGTTCTTCTCGCACCCCGACCTTCGGTCCCCTCTGCCCCAGCTCTATTGTGGCTGGGGGACCCCATGAAGGAAGTCGTCCTTACCCGGAGGAGCTACCCAGGGGACGGAAGGCCGGGCTCCATCGTCGTAGGAGGAATTTTAGGGGAGTATGGACGGGAATCAGACCAGTTCGTTTCTTGGATTCTGAGGTAGGGTACGACTCAAGGGTGGAGCCTCCCCCCCCAACGTTTCGAGATGAGGGCAGGAGTGGGGACGCGGCGCGTCAGTCTCGTACTCCCCGAATGCGAGATCCGTATGATTCCCTCCTCCCTTCGAAGGTATATCTAGGAGGACGAGGACTTGGCGTACCGCCAGGGATCAAGCCCACAATTACCACTGACCTCCTCGGAAGTACCTCCGGCCCCTATTAGGAAGGTTGAGAAAATTTTCTGGAGACCGAAGGAAGAATCGCGAGGCGGCACACCCTCAGTGAGCACCGACGCTGTGACAGGAAGCCCATCCACCGGCCCATCCTATCGCGATGTGGCAGCCAGGGCACTGCAACCCCTGGAGGATGACCCAGGGATCAGCGGCCAATCGGCCTATTCGCCGTATCCCCTGCCGGCCAGCACACCGCCCCGACGGACTGCCTCGATGATATTGCAAATTCCCCAACTTTCCTCGGTGGACGAGAAGGGGCGGAAAGTTCCAGACCCTGAACCGGAGCTGTGGAGGTTCTGGACCATTCTTGCAGCGGGCCACTTCCCTGAGAAGTTTTGGCCGGTCGCAGAATCGGATTTTGATGTGCCGGAGTCACTCACCCCGGGAGTGTTTGAATGCTTTCACCAGATTCTTTGGGTGACTCACTCCCACATCTGCCATCATCTAGGGCCTTATCCCGGGATCCAAGCTCATAACGAGGATATTGGTGAGTAGTGCCGTCGTGTCAACCTAGCAGCGCTCCCCGCGGTCCGGTACCCTGAGTCGCTGGACCACCACGCGGCCCTTCAACAACAATGCGACTAGAGTTTTCAAGTACTCCACAGATTTATTGAAGAGGCCACCCCCCAAGCGCACGTCTATGGGTGGGGGCCATAAGCTGCTCTCCTCTTATGTGTGATCCACCGACAACCAGATCCACTGGACAGCCCTGAGGGAATGTCGCCAAGGGCAGTAGCAGTCAACAAGGCTGAACTTTCAGATGAGGGAAACATTGTGGAGCCCCTCGACGGAGACTCATTCCCCAAGTACAGGCCGCTACTGGACCCATCTGGGAGGATTACTTGCCAACAGAGGAGCCTCCTAGGCCTTCCTGTACCCACAGAGGCACTGGCGCAGGGCCGACACATCGGCAAGGGTAAAGAGCCCGTCGGGTCTATCAAACTCACCGACCCATCTACCTCAGTGCAGAAGGTAGATGAAGATCCCGAGAAGGCCACGCTGCACCAACAGCTAGCCAATAAAAAGAGGCTGGTTGATGATCTCCTAGCCAAATGTATTGCAGAGCAGCGGCCTGTCAATGACAACCCTAGACCCGGAAAGCAGGGGCAAGAGCATCTATCCCTTGATGACATCCCCCCCGGGAAACCGTGGCTGTGTCGTGTTCACCGATAGGGTAGACACTGGAGCCCCATGAAAGAGTGCATGATATGTTTCGTTGAACCCTCCCGAGCAGCGAGACAACCTGGGGGACCCTGCTCGATTTTCTCCCGCTGCTCCGAGAGTTGCTCCGCCAGCTGCCCCCCGAGCCGCTGAGCGCTACTATCGTATCGAAGAGAATGGCAATGCGCTTGTGGTTAGAGATCCTCATCAGGATAGGAATCCGCATCCGGATGATCTGATGGAAGTACTAATCGCTCACTTGGAGGCCCTGGAAACTCGGCAGGTGGCGATCCCACTGGATGGCAAGCTGTACCCCGCATGGGTGGATGACATGTCGGCCTCACCGGGATTTGGGAACCCCACATTCTCCCCCTTTAACAGGACCGGAGACCCGGCACAACACTTGGACCACTTCAACTCGAGGTGCGGGCCTATTTATGGACTCCGGCATAGTAGGAGGTTGCCAAGCTCCGGTGCTTCGTTCAGAAACTAGAAGGACCAGCATTCGCCTGGTACAGCCAGCTCTCTGTTGGATCAGTGACATGCTGGGAGGACCTCCACCGGAAATTCCTCAACCAGTTCAGTTCCACAACCCGGAAGATGAACATTGCTGACCTCTTCAGGTGCAAGCAAAGGCCCGACGAGCGAGTCGCGGACTTCGTCGCCCGGTGGAAGGGGCTCACGTACTCCCTTGACATTCCAGTTACTCAGAAGAAATTACTGACGAAGTGTGTGTGGAACGTCAAGGCGGAGTTGGTACCTTCCCTGATCACGCATAATTACCCTGGAGGGTTCCGGGACTTCTCAGATAAGGCTCAGTGCCTTGAGGAAGCCCTGCAACAGGCCGGTCAGGCATGCCCGCTGCCTCCTGTAATCTTTGCAAGGAGAGCTTCCAGAGCCGAGCCCGCTGCTGTGGAAAAGATAGAGGCCCCCAGATGGCTAGAGTTACTGCCGGTGAGGCCAGATTAGCAAGTTCATAGGGGTCCACCCCCATAGCCTCTGGCCCAGCAGTAACCGCCTCAAAATCGTCAGGCGCCTACGCGTAACGCACCGCCACCACCCAGGCGAGGTAATCCGGCTCCGGCTCCTCGACCTTCTCCTCCATCCCATGGCCATGGTCAACAACCAAGAGTCCCCTTTCCATACAGAAGGAATCAGGCTTACTCGTTTGGCGAGGCCCAGGACCCCGGTTATTTCCGTAGCACCTTGTAGAAGAGGATCGTGTGACTGCCTGAGTGCTGGAAGCTAGAAGAGGTGTGTCTCACGGATGTCCCTAACTACTGCCCTTATCAACAGTTCCTGGGACACACAATCTAGCTATGCTATGTGTTCATGGACTGGCTCCAAGACCATATTGACAACAACATAGTCAGGTTGGGCCCAACCCCGGCACAGGTGGCAGGTGTCTTTGTGGGATCAGATGGCTGTAGTGACGATGGGGATGGTGGGAATTGGTTTCCGACCGTGGGTCCCGGAAGTATAATGACTGGATGGCTCGCAGGATGGTCACACGTGCCCATGGCATCATCCGTGCCCGCCTGGATCAGCTAGAGCCCTCGGAATCTGCGAGCGCCGCTTCAGCATCATCGTCCCAGCCTACTTCTTCCCAGAAGAGCAGGCGGTGGCGCAAGAAGAAAGAACACGCCCTGCCATTGTCATCATCTTCTCGCACGCTTGGCGATTTCATGCCCCCGGAAATGGGGATCCCTCCGAGACCCCGGCCGTTAATGGATAACTCCTCGAGCGAGAGCCCGGGGTACGCTTCGGTTAACACCGGAGAGTTGGTAAATCCCTTTGTGGCTCCCGAAGACGAGGAGCGCCAGGTGGACCTCCCCGAGAGCCCGGGGTACGCTTCGGTTAACACCGTAGAGTTGGTAAATCCCTTTGTGGCTCCCGACGACGAGGAGCGCCATGTGGACCTCCCCAACGTCCCCAACCGTTGCCAACGTCGACAGAGCCGTGGCTACATTAACCACCGGGGCATGGCAGTCGTCTCCTCCAGTCAGGCTGTGCACGCTACCGAGACCAGGCAGGAGTCCCGGTATAGAGAGCAGCACTCGCGACTCTCTCACCCGGTGACAGAAGGTTCGCTTCCACCACCGTTTGTTTTGCTGTATCGTGAAGAACCACCTTTCCCGCGTCGCAACCAGCCCAGCCCTTCCACTCGATGACTACGACCTTTCGGTCCTAGCATGGCAGCCACCTCCAGGGCTTCAGCCGGTGAACAGCAGGATGTGCCTAGTAACAGTCAGTCACCAGTCCCGCCAGTAGGGCCCATCATGCCCCCAATCGCAGAGAGACCTCCTGTATGAAGAATCTCATGTTTGGTGCAAAAGTATGATGTCCTGAAGCATCTGGCTGGCATTCATGCAAGGCATTCCATCCTTGTGTCCCTCCGCATATCGTGCGAAATGCGTGAGACACTCGCCGAGGCTCTAAAAATCCCCCTCCAGTTTTAAGCGGAGGTCGCGGCTGCGGAATCCTTCCACAATGAGGTGATTGAGGACACCGGATGTCAGGCAGTTATCTCATTCTCCAGTGAAGAATAATACCCTCCCATACAGGGGCACATTCGCCCACTGTACATCACTGGCCAGTTCAATGGTGTTGAAGTCCTTCGCTGTCTTGTCGACATGGGTTCTTGGATTTACATGATCCCAACTCAGACACTGCGAAAGCTGGGGTTGTCCGATGATGATTTGACTCCCTCCGACCTCATAATCCAAGGGTATGATAGGATCGAGCAAACTCCACTCAGCAATATTCGTCTGAAAACCTAGTTCGGCGGCTTAATTGCCAATACTGAATTCATGGTTGTCTCTCAGGACACTGCCTACATCGCATTGATGGGCAGGTCGTAGCTCTCTCTTGACGCAGCGGTTCCCACATCATACCATCAGTGCCTCAAATACTCCCTTAAAGGTCGAGTGGGTGTTCTCCGAAGAGATGCGTCTCCGTTTGACTCTTGTGATGATCGTTACTTGGACACTGACTATTATAGGAGCAAGGACAAGCAAATCGTGGCAGGTGAGGTTGAGCTCGCCGCTATCGCGGGTGATCCCTGGCCAGGTTTGGATGATGCATACGTCTTCCCAATCCTTCGGTTGGAGGCCACGACTGCCGATATGCGAGAGTGCTTTGTTGTCTCGGGTACCAGAGGAAGCCATATTTTCGGGTCTAAGCGACGACAGGAAATCACCTCGTACTCTTACACCATCCAGGCCCGGTTGATCCCCGAGCCTCCTACCCCCATATGATATTGGGACGTTGGGCTCATGGCAACGACAGTACATCATATGTGCCTGTTTCGTCGAGCCGGGATCGACCGGCTCAACCCAACACATCACCACTTCTTTGATGTCGTAAAGCGTGGCCCCTTGGGCCGCAGGCTGGATGGGATTGGATCAACCGCCTTCGTCGCCATGGTCTCCGCGGTGCATGAGTCTCCCATCGTGACGACCTCTGCCGCCCAAGCCGGTGCCAGCTCCCCATCAGGGCCGAGCATCCCCGAAACGGCTCCCCCCATGGACGATCCTTCCACAAGCGGGGAAAGAGACATGGAAGATGCTCCTCCTTCCTTTGAGGAGGGAGTCTCTTCCACGACCGACGAGCTCGTATAGGTGAACCTCGGTAGTGAGGCAGACCTGAGACCCACCTTTGTCAATACCGCTATGCCTCCCGAGGAACGACAACGGTACATAGACTTCCTCAGATAGCACCGTGATGTGTTTTCCTGGAGTTATGAAAAGATGCCGGGGCTAGATCCCCAGGTAGTCATCCATCGCCTTGTCCTCCCATCAAACCATCGTGGGTTCAAGCAGCCTCCCAGAAAAATGCACCCCTTTCATGGTTCCTTGGATACGGTTGAAGTTGATAAGCTAATTTAGGCCAACTTCGTCAGGGAAATACAGTACCGCAAGTGGCTAGCCAATATTGTGCCCATCAGGAAGAAGAATAGGCAGATCAGGGTCTGCATCGACTTCCGCGATCTTAATCGCCACTGTTCGAAGGATGACTTTCCCCTTCCCGTGATAGAGCTGTTGATCGACGCAACGGCCGGGTTCCAAGCACTCTCCTTCATGGATGGGTCCTCCGGGTATAACCAGATCTGGATGGCCCCCGAGGATGAAGAGTTCACTACCTTCAGGGGCCCCCAGGGCCCTTTCTTCTATCGGGTTATACCATTCGGCCTGAAGAACATGGGTGCCACCTATCAATGGGCTATGCACCGCATATTCAAGCCGATACTCGGGACGATGGTGGAGTTCTATGTAGATGACCTGGTGGTTAAATCTCTTCAGTGACAGGACCATCTCAAAGACCTTGAGAAAGTGTTCGGTTTGCTCTGTTCTTGTCACATGAAGATGAACCCGTTGAAGTGTGCCTTCGGGGTCACCTCTGGAAAGTTTCTTCGCTTCATCTTTAGGTATCGAGGAATCGAGATCGACCCCGAGAAGATCAAGGCCATTAGTTAGATGCCTCCCCCAAATAATATTCTGGAGCTTCGAGGACTCCAAGCCCACTTAGCCTATATACACCGATTCATTGCAAATCTGGCCGGCAAGTGTAATCCCATTTCTCGGCTCATGAAGAAAGGCGCCGCCTATGGGTGGGATGAAGAGTGTCAGTTCGCTTTTGAGGAAATCAAGCAGTATCTTCTTCAACCTCTAGTCCTGACGCCACCCGTTTCCGGAAAGCCACTGGTCCTTTACATGACCGCCCTGGAGCGATCCCCCGGCGCCCTTCTCGCCCAGAAGAACAACGAGGGAACGTAGAATAGCCTCTACTACCTCAGCATCATGCTCCTCGACGCAGAAGATAGATACACTCCCATCGACAAGAGCTACCTGGCAGTCATATTCGCCGTACAGAAATTGCAGCACTAATTGCAGCACCACGAGGTACAGCTGGTCTCTCGGGTAGACCTGTTGAAATACATCCTGAGCCGGTCTATGTTGACTGGCCGATTGGCACGCTGGGCGGTGATCCTCCAGCAGTTCAACATTAGGTTCATACCTCAGAAGGCCGTCAAAGGACAGGCGTTGGCATACTTCTTAGCTGCCCACCCAACCTCCGGGGACCAGCCACTGGATTTGGGCTTTCCTGATGAGGCAATCCTCTCAGTCGATCATGCCACCCCATGCTGGTAGATTCACTTTGATGGCTCCTCCCAAAGCCCTACCGGTAGAAGGCTCAACGATCCTAGGCTTAATAGAGTGGGCTTGGGTATCGTCTTCATCACCCCGGAGCAAGCCGTTCTGCCATATTCTTTCTTGTTGTCAGAAGGTTGTACCAACAATGAGGCAGAATATCATGCCCTCATTACTGGTCTCGAGTTGGCTCTGGAGGTTAACGTACCCCACCTTTATGTCAAAGTGGACTCTGAGCTAGTCATCAAGAAGGTTAACAGTAACTACGCTGTCAGGAAGATGGAACTCATGTCATTGCTGGAATGCACTCTCCATCTAATGGATAAGTTCCCCTCCCGACCAGATGTCGTTCACGTTCCCCGGTCGCAGAATAGTCGAGCAGATGGTTTGGCCAGCCTAGCCGCATCACTCGCGGAGCCCGAACAGGATGACCTAATCATCCATGTGGCGCACCGAAGAGTCATTGCTCCTGTTATCCTGGAGGGCGATCGTGGCCCGCGAGTGAACCATCTCACCGCTGGTGCCCCCGCTTCAGGACCCCCGGGGCTTCAGGAGTGGTGATGGCGACAGTTCCTGACTGGAGAACACCGTTGGTTGAATATCTCTAGCATGACAGTCTTCCGATGGACTGAGCAGAGCAGGAACGAATCCAGCACCGCGTGCCGCAGTTCACCCTTCAAAGCGGTCCCAGCCGCGAGCAACTCCTTTACAGGCATGGGATTGACGGTGTTCTCCTCCGTTGTCTTCAAGGAGTGGAGATCCCACAGGTCATGCAAGAAGTGCACGCTGGCTCCTGTGGCGCCCACCAGGCTGGGTCGAAGATGCCCAACCGAATTCGGAGACTGGGATACTTCTGGCCCTCCACGATCCACGACTGCATCGAGTACGCCAAGAGGTGTCATGTGTGCCAATTTCATGATAACTTTTTGCATCGGCCATCGAAGCCTCTCCATACTACTAGGTGTTCTTGGCCCTTTGCGGTCTGGTGTTTGGATGTCGAAGGGCCTTACCCACCGGCGACGGCCCGCCAGTGCCGTTTCATCTTAACCGCCACTGATTTCTTCTCAAAGTGGGCAGAGGCTGCCCTGCTCAGGGAAGTCAAGGCTGGTTCTATCGCCGACTTCAGGAGCTCCAATATCATTCACCGGTTTGGAATACCTCATGTTATCCTCACAGTTAATGGAACCAACTTCCGAGCGGCCGAGCTGAAGATATTTTACGCCAAGTACAACATTTTCTCTAACCACACCTCCCGCTATCATGCGCAGGAGAATGGAAAGATTGAGGCATTTAACAAAACACTATCTAACATTCTGCAAAAATTGGTTGGTCAGAACAAACACAGTTGGCCGGACAAGCTCCCCAAAGCCCACTGGGCTTATAGGACGATGACTCGCAATTCCAACCAGGTGACTCCGTATTCCCTGGTATACAGAGCTGAGTCTGTCCTTCCCATCGAGGTCTAGCTTCCCTCATTGCGCACGGCAGTTTACAACCAGCAAGAACCGGACAGAGTTTCCGAGATCCGTCTAGCCGAATTGGAAGCACTGAACGAAAGTAGGCTTCACGCATTACATAACATGGAAAGGCATCAGGACAGGATGGCTCGAGATTTCAATAATAAGGTTTGCCTCTTCTTCTTCCTACAAGGAGACATGGTGCTGGCTCTTAGAGCGCCAATGATTCCCGACAGGAAACCACCCAAGTTGAAACCCAAGTCGGAGGGGCCTTTTATTGTCCATAAGGTCTATCCCAATGGAACGTACTCCCTGGTGACTATGGATGGTGAGCGTATTACTCCTCCCACCAACGCCAGGTTCCTCAAGAAGTACTTTGCTTAAACTGTATGGTCCTGCATGAACTTAAACTGTATGGTCGTACATGACCTTAAACTGTATGGTCCTACATGACCTTAAACTGTATGGTCCTGCATGACCTTAAACTATATCGTCCTGCATAACCTTAAACTGTATGTTCATGCATGACCTTAAACTGTATGGTCTTGCACGACCTTAAACTACACTCTTCCCTACATCTGGGCTCCACAGTCCGAGCTCTAAGACCTAAAACTAAGATCCTCTTTTGGTTCTGCCCTTTTCACGTTCCGAGCTCTAAGACCTAAAAGTAAGATCCATATTTTGTCCAACTTGAAGTTAAACTATTTTTCCAGAACTACGTCTAGCTTGATTCCCAACCTAATGGGATACGTAGGAACGCCCAGACCTTTTGTCTTGGGTTCCAGCTTGAGGTCCGTTGTCGCGTCTGTTTCGCCTTTGGGACTTCGACCACAGGGTTGCGTGGAGTGGTGTGAGGTTATGTCCCCATTCACGTCGAGTTTGAAATGCGTGCACCACGCGCACCCTGTTCTCAGGGTTTAGCCCTCTGTCCAATGGCATTTAAAGATGCATATCATGAACTAAGTGTGGCTTGATTCCCATCCTTATGGGATACGTAGGACAGCCAGAACCCCTAGATGTCAGGTCCATCCCCATCTCTTAAGATATCCCATGATCTCCTGGTGCCCAGGGTGTTTGGCATTATTCCCCCTCTTTTGCCCAGGGATCAGCCATCTTTTGGCCTCTCTCGGACTGAGCCCTATGACCCTTTCCAGTGGTCTGCTGATGTGCTCAAGGCACTCTGGTCTAGAGCTTGGAGTGCTAGATTCGATGTAGGCAATTTCCATCCACTTTCCAAGCTTCGTGTTCCCCTTCATTCGGGCCCCCGTCATCCTTCATACCCGGAGGGACCCCCAAGAACAGCCTGGATACAACGCCGAAGGGATCTCCTACCGTCATGGGCCAATGCCCATGAGGGTTTCAGACAACAAATTGATAAAAATCCCACATTGTGAACATGGTCAGTGGTTGATGGTCATTTGTTTGTCCCTGTGGCTAACACGACAGGATGCTGCGTTGCGAACATGGTCAGTAGTAATCCTCAGTCGTCACACCGACTTCCCTAGGCCCTGAATGTTGGTGGCATGGTTCATGTCATGTTCCGACCCATTGTGTCAAGGTGAAATCTCGACACTCCTTTTAATAGCCCTCAGTACACCCCCGCAAATCAGACAGACCGAGTTGCGTAACGGTGTCTCTCGGGGCTCCCGAGATCTGAGTGCTAGAGTATGTTCTTGGGTATCTTCTTTACGGGTTGCGTGTGGCATGACCTTCATCCCCTTGGGGAGTGAGGAGTCTCCCAGACATTGCGTTTCAGGCCTAGCATAGCTGGGAGCTAGCATCTCCTACCCCTCCCTGATTGTTGAACCCTCGTAGGGACCTTTTCCCGATGCTCCTCTCTCGGTTGGTCCAAACCATATGACCTTAAACTATGTTTTTGGTCCAAACCATATGACCTTAAACTGTATTGTCGGTCCAAACCATAAGACCTTAAACTGTGTTGTTGGTCCAAACCATATGACCTTAAAATGTGTTGTTGGTCCAAACCATATGACCTTAAACTGTGTTGTTGGTCCAAACCATATGACCTTAAACTGTGTTGTTGG
This sequence comes from Viscum album, assembly GCA_963277665.1. NCBI lineage: Eukaryota > Viridiplantae > Streptophyta > Magnoliopsida > Santalales > Viscaceae > Viscum > Viscum album. The sequence continues at coordinate 1,583,032,455 of OY728151.1, read as the reverse complement.
TCAAAACCATATGACCTTAAACTGTGTTGTTGGTCCTATCACACGACCTTAAACTGTGACATTATCATCCTGGACGCACGACGAAAAACGCAAATACATTGTGGTGACCTCGTTGTAGAGGAAATCATGTTGGGTATTGGTCTTGTGCCATGCCATTTTTCAACGCCTATCACGACTTGATTCTTGTGGCGACACCATGTCCTACTACTCTAGGTCTGTCGCTTCACAACAAAAAAAACCACTCACCTTAAAGGACAAACAAGATTTATCAAATTCCTCTTCATTTAGTGCAAGGGCTATGCCCGCACTCCCCTTTTCCCTTGGCACTAGTATCTTACCATGTAACCTTCCAGAACTACGTGTGGCTTGATTCTCATCCTTATGAGATACGTAGGAACACCTAGGGAACTTCCCCGCGGGTCCAGCCTACCTTCGTGTTTGGTCCCTCGACTCAAGCATTTCCCCAGAGAGCACATGGTAATTAGGGCTTAGGTCCTCATTCACGTCGGATTTTGTAATTGTTGTGCCATGTGTCCGTTTTTCCCTTTTCCCACCTCACGGTCCAAGCACTAAGACCTAAAACTAAGATACTCACGGTCCGATCTCTAAGACCTAAAACTAGGATCCTCAGGGTCCAAGCTCTAAGACCAAAAACTAAGATCCTCTTGGTATGAGCTATAAGACCTAAAAAATAAGATCCTCATGGTCCGATCTCTAAGGCCTAAAACTAAGATCCTCACTGTCCGAGCTCTAATACCTAAAAATAAGATCCTCACGGTCCGAGCTCTAAGACCTAAAACTATGATCCTCACGGTCTGAGATCTATGACCTAAAACTATGATCCCCTTAGTCCGAGCTCTAAGACCTAAAACTAAGATCCTCTCGGTTCGAGCTCTATGACCTAAAACAAAGATCCTCACGGTCCAAGCTATAAGACCTAAAACTAAGATCTATATTCCGTCCTGCATGACGTTAAACTGTATTCTGTCCCGCATGACGTTAAACTGTATTTTCAAGAACTACGTGTGGCATGATTCTCATCTTTATGAGATACGTAGGACCGCCCAGACGTTTCGTCTTGGGTCCAACCCCAGGGATTACTAAACCCCGCCCTTCCTTATTGTCGGCCACTCGGCCCGATTCATGGGAAGTGGATTAATCAGGATATGTACCCCGATCATGTTCGGGATGCCCCATGGTAATAATGGGAAGAGGCAGTTCTCTCGGCAAAGAGGTCCTGCCTGGAAATTGGGACGACCCGTGATCAGGTCGGTACGTCTGCCTAATGCGCATTCGCCATGGTGGCGCAATTTCGGGAGTGTTGGAATCTGTTCGAACAATCCACCACTCCACCTTCCTCGCCTTGTGTCCCCCCCTAATTCGGATCATCATTTCCTTTCATTTTTGACGGGACCCCCTAACAGTATGGATGCTCGACCTATGGTCCGCCTACTGTCCTGGGCCAATGTTCCGAAGAACTGGTCATGTTTGACGGGACCCCCTAACAGTGTGGATGCTCGACCTATGGTCCCCCTACTGTCCTGGGCCAACGTTCCGGAAAATTGACCAACAATATTTGAGTTAGGCCCCGTGCTGCGAACATGGTCAGCGGTCAGCCCTCATTTATTTTCCCCCCATTCTAGTCCAACGTGATGTGGATGCTGTGTTTCCACCATGGTTGACAGTTATCCTCCATGGTTGTGCCCCATTGGGTTTCGAATTTGGGCAGCATGATTCACCCTTCCCTTCCATTCCCCTATGTTCAGATGGATTTCAATGCCCCCATCATTGCCCTGCTAGTGTGTTAGAGCACATTGAGAAGTCGACGCATCAATCGGCTCAGGGTCTACTCAGAATTACAGGCCCAATTTTGGACGCCTGAATCTTGGTCAATGCCCCACAATTGAACAATATGATGGTACGAGCCTCTCTTGCTTCTTGCGTTGGGCACGACCCACAGGAGCCTAGGGATGAGTTGTTATTCTTTTCATAACTATGGTTGATCGTATGAAACCATGGGTACAAATGAATGGATTTGGCCATATATTGGATTGAGATGGTGCATAGTACAAGAATAAAGTTCATGAGATGGAAAAAACAAAGCCCTTAGGGATTTGCGTGATGAAGAGATCATTCCAGCACTACTACCCTCTGGCTGGTAGCCTCTAGGAACACTTCTTGCTCTTTGAAGACTCTCTTCTCATCGGTGACCATAGAGCGCAGCTCGCCAACCCTAGATTGTGCCTGCGCCTTCTCAGATTGAAGTACGGTCATCTGGTGACTCGCCTCCACCAGTTGATCCTGCGCATTAGCCAGCTGGGCCGTCAGTTGCTCCACGATCTCAGAGCATGTTGCGATGAATGCCACCTTATCTGCCGCCTGCCCTTCGAGATGCAGGACTTCCTCCTCCACCCTCAGCAGCTCTTGAGCGCTCGCCGATCCCCCCCCAGCACTGGGATATTTCGGTGCGCCGGCTGCATTCGCGTATCATCTAGGCCATGTAATCACGAACCGTCAGATGAAGGCGCTGAGTGTCAGCCTCGGGCGCACAAGAAGCGCAACCAGGTCTGAAGTGATCCCATCCGCCTCAGCCAATCCGACTGGGGATGCATGAGGAAGCGCTTGATACACTTCCACCCTTTGCGTCGTGTCATCCGGCTCTCTTCGGCTACCTCTGAGTCTGAGTCATCAATCTCCTCGGGGTCAGCGGGTCGGTATATGGGGAAGGCCGCCAACAGATCGGCAGCAGGATCCGCCCCAGGGATGTCTTTGTAAGGAATAGAATCCTCGACGTCCGAGTGACCTTCTCTCGCCCCAGCAGCAATGATGCCTCCAACGACTTCTGACCTCGTTTTAGGAACATCGCCGATGATGTCCGCCGCCCCCTGTTCATCAATTTTTTGTGCCGACTCAGTGCAGAGAGCATGTTCTGAGCGAGGTGGTATGTGCGTCGCTGGTCCACTCGCGGATGGCCCGGGCTCCATATCCTGACGTGCCTCCAGTGTTGAGATCTCTGCGCAAGTCATACGCTGGTCAGATGGGGTCCTTCGACACCATGCACCAGTAGTGAAGCGTGAGACTTACAGGAATCCAGAGCGTCGTTCCCCAGTGTTTCGGTCGCTGTAGGAGCCGCCGTAAGGGGAGACCCCCCTGCGCTGGTTACTTCAATGATGGGTGTCAGATCCCCATCATGTCCCACTGGTTCCTCTCCGCCCTCCTCTGGTGGGGATGCTCATCCACCGCTCAACTGCTCATGAGTAGGATGGGGAAGTGAGTTAGAAGATGGAAAGTAGAATGGATGAATGAGTGAAATGAATGAAGACAGAGTCAAACCTCGAGAATCTCAGTTATGTTGAGATCAGAGTCGGAAATCTCTCCGATCTCTCGGAGACTCCCTTTGTAGGTCACCCCGGGCAGTTCTCTGGCTGCCTCATGTGACCCCTTACGGGTAACGAGGACGTGGCAGCACCATGTGATGTTCCCGCTGCTGAAGACCTGGCCTACGCAGGCCTCACTGCCTGATTCTCCATTGGTTCCCCCTTCTGACGGCACCATGCCTTCTTTCTCATTGCCCAGTTTCCGCGCGAGTAACCTCGAGTTGTCGGACACGCTTGCGTAATAGCCCCTCAGGGTACGCAATGGTCCAGTTTTCAGCATATTCGGTTCCTAGGCCGGCATCAACCCCGGTGGGAGGAAGAGTAACAACGTCGCCAGAGCCGAATGTGGTAAACATCAACCACATCTAGCGTAGGGCGCATGGATTCTTCTCCTTCCAGACATCCGTGAATACCTTATTCAAAATTCGATGGAGGCACCTGAATTTCCTAGCGAATCGAGATGGAACGTAAGGCTCGCGGATCACCTTCCCGTCAATCTGATCCATAAGCACCCCGCCCTGAATGCTCTGGAAGTATTCCTGCTGTTCCAGAGAGCCTCGATCGTTGTCCACTAGTTGGCGACTGGGGTGGGGAACAGGCTGATGTTGAAGTTGGCATGGTTGCCGATGCAGATCCTCACACCCTCCTCATTGAGTGGCAACGGTGCCACCCCTGCGATGTTTATCAAGGACGGTCGCAGGCCATTTCCCGGAGGACGAACGGTGTTTGGGAATGTATACCCGCGAGATGAGCCGCCACCTAGCCATGGAAGATCTGGAAGGGACCACATACTCTCCGAGGCGACCGCCCTCGTGAGATGCGCCCTAGGATGGTATACAGCTTGGCTATCACAGGGAAGCCAAAGTTGAACCGTTTGTTGGCAGCCATGGAGCCCGCCATCACAAAAGCCGCTGGACGGACGCCCATCCTCGCGTCCTGCACCAGCAGGAGCCACCCGCTCAGGAAGGCGGCATGGAACCCGACATACTGGACGTTAGGGTATCGGGCCTCAATGACATGGTAACCCCATGATTGGTATTTCCCCGCCTCCTGGGTCTTCCAATAGGACCCATCCTTGCTCCTCTGAGTCACGGCTGGGAACCGTTTTCCACCTCCCGGCATTTGGACGGCGCGATCTCTCTCAAGGAACAGGCTGAACCATCCCTTGTAGGCGATGTCCTTCAGGAATTCCTTGACCCCCAGCCTCTCTTTAGCCAGCTGCAGCAGGTGCCATGTCAGCATAGGCGTCCGCGACCGGTCTCCCCAGGTGTTATTTGGAGGAACGAACTCGTCGTATTGGTAACCCTCCATTGGGATACCTCCGATGCAGTGAACGTCCTAGAGACTGATGATGACTTCTCCATGATGAAGGTGGAACATGTTGGTGTCAGGAGACCACCGGGTGAATAGATCCGGTCCGAGTTCAGGCTGGCAGTGGAAATGAAACTGCGATGTCCATACCGCCTCGAACAGGCCGATATACCGCAGTTCATCCCCGAACTAGTAACAGGTATGGCGAACCCAGAATGCTCAGGCCCATTTCCTGGTGAAGTTACCCCCGGACCGCAGGTCCCAATCCTTCAGCCAGCCCTTCGTGTCATCCGTGATGGATTGACGGAACGTGCTCGCGTAGAGGGTCGGAGAATCCTCCGCCATAGGCTCGTCCCCGGTAATGGTCCTAGTCCTCGGGTTCAGGACATAAACATCCATATGTCTAGTTTCCCTGGCTGGATGGCTGTTGTTGGTGATTTTGTAGCAAGGAATTTCGTCTTCCCGAGTCACCCAAGACCGCGATGTGTCCACATCGAAGCCTGACAGGGGAACCTCCTCCAAGATGCCAAAATTCCATAGCGGGAGGTTGTCTGACAAGGGATATGATTTCTGGACCAGAGTCAGCAGGTTGAACAAGGTCAGATTGTTGGAGACAACCACCTTGGCACCATAAACCTCCTCGTTTGCCGCCATTTCTGGCCTACGGGTAGCGGATTCCCCCTCATCAACTCGGTTTGCAGGCATCCCGAATCTTTTGGGAGTTGGGAGAAATCAGGATGCGGTGCGCGGAATCGAAGAGTTCTGTGCGAAATCTGAATGACTTGTGCGAAATCCGGGAGATGAGCGCGCAATCGGCAAGTGAAGCGCGGAAAATCCCGAACAAGCGCGAAATCACGGCCAAAAATCGGATGGAATTCCGTGCGGCCGAAGCGTTATTACGCGCAGTAGCGGACGCGATTTCGCACATGAGAGCGATAAGCTTATCGCGCAAGAAAAAGCGGAAGTACGGATTTGGGACCCAGCACCCCTTTTTATAGGCGAGGCCAGGGTTCCGCGCCGCGCGGAAAGAGTATTTCGCGCGTGTCCATAGATTTTGCGCGCCCCATCGGAATTTTGCACGCACCTTGATCAGGAGACTTAGCATTTTGGCGTTTCAGTGTTTCCCTTGGAATCTGATCGTTGCGACCTATCGTCGATCCAATTCCACGGGGAGGCATTTGTTGACACCGAAAAAAAGTCCGTAACTCTCGGAGGATGTTTCGGAATGACGAAGCGAAGTCATATTCGGAATCAGAGGCCCGATTCGGAGGCATGGGATGTGGTGCGTGAAATAAAGGAGGATACGCACGAAAAATTGTTCTCCATGCGTAGAATCACTGGGTTTCGCGGAATTGAGCCGTTGAGGGGCGCAATCATTGCGCGCCGGTTGCATTCGCGCCGGAAGAATTTTGCGCGCCGCCTGGATTCCGTGCCGGAGGTCGCCTATAAAAAGAAGGTGACCCCAAACGGTTTGGGTGTTGAGGAATCCGAAGCGACTCCCGTGCGCGCAATTCGGCTCCCCCCGCGTGCAAGATGACTTCCAGGTAACACCCACATTTCGCACAACCTTGCCCCGGAGTTCGCCTTTGCGCGCAACTCCACCGGCTTCAGTGAATTTCCCCCCTCCCCAGTGTTCCAGCCTTGCGCGCAATTCGTGTCTCATGCGAGCAATACCCTGCCGTGCGTGCAATACCCTATGCGTAGTTCCCTCTCTGTGCACAATTCCTTTCCTCCAATTGCACGCCGTCCCGGTCTTTTGCGCGCAAACCTTCCCTTTTGCGCGTAAATCCCAGGACCCCTCACCAGGACGCCCCTTGGCTACCCCCTGCACCGGCACCAGATGTCTCCCCTACCGGGCATGCGTGCCGTGCCTTGTTTTTTCGTACGGCCTTCGAGGATCGTGCGAAGTAACCTCAAGGTATCTTGGGTCGTTTTTCCCGTTTCATTGCATTTCCTTGTGCTTCTCCGCATAGGAACGCTAACGTCTATTGTTTCTCCGCATATCCACGCTAACGTGGACCCCCCGGTGGTTCGCCCTGCGGCCCCCCTTCACCATGTCCTTGTCGATGCCTTCGCTTCCACAAGGGGTAGAGGGTTTTGGGCATGTAAGCCCTAGGGGTGTGGAGCAAACCCACCTTGTCCAAGCTACAGGATGTTAAACTGCTAAGCACCTCATCCTTAACACAAGACATTAAACTGTGGTCCGACCCCATGCTTCGCACGCAGGGTCCTCTCAGGTCGGACATTCTTTACACCCACTAGTCTCCCTGGGAATGGACTCATCCTCACATGGAATGAGATCCTCCTTGTCGGAGCAGCATTTGTCCACGGGGGAATCGCTTCCTCAGAGCGTAAGCCCCGACACCAAGGGCTGCTAACCACGTGTAAGCCCCTATTTCCTCTTTGGGCCGCTCAACGCGTAAGCCCCATTCTGCTTCTCACGGACGCACCCTTCGTGACGTGATCGTCTGGTCCCTGCTGCCTCTTGTTTCCCACACCGAGCATTACACACATGGGATTAGAGCGCGCATCGACCATGACAACCTCTTATGGTCCGCCCCAGAGCATAAGCCCCATCCCAGGGAACTATGTGGACTTTGATATTTGCTAACGCATGGTACGTAGGAAGCCTCCATGAGGTTCAATCCCACCACCCGGTCATACCAACCTCTCCATGTCGGTTCCCCGACCACCTTGGGCTGCCTCAGAGTGTAAGCCACAAATATTCTGTACCGCATGACGTTAAACTGTATTCTGTCCCGCATGATGTTAAATTGTATTCTATCCCGCATGACGTTAAACTGTATTCCTTCCTGCATGATGTTAAACTGTATCGCGTCCCGCATGACGTTAAACTGTCTTCCATCCCACATGATGTTAAACTGTATTCCCTCGCTTGGGCCGTCTCAGAGCATAATCCCCATGTCTCACCCCACCGTCTATCCTGATCCTTACCCGGGCCGCCACATCCCGGTGAGATCATGCCACCCCATCCCACACCATCACACCCGGGAATCCACCCACGTGCTGGCCCCAACATCGGTGTCCCCCACTGGGGATCATTTAACTTGATCCGTCTCCACAAGACGTTAAACTCGCGACATACCCCATGTTAAACATGGGAAGATGAGGAAAACCTCAAATGGTGCATATTCCCCGCGTTCGATGCGGGATTCCTCGGGCTTCCGTGCCCTCAAGAAGCCCTGTGATGAGGGACCGAAGACAGACATGCCGACGACGCCCCAACGTGACCATTCTCCTCACCGAATGTTGCTGTCCTGACAAGACCCCTTGGAGCATCTTGACAAAAGCATCATAATTAACTGGCGTCCATGTAGATATGGCACTGGGAATGTGCTTCACGAACCCGTCTAAAATTTATGAGGGACACCCGGACTAGGTACTGAGCTCTGAGGAGGAATCCACGGATGGAAGAACTGACATCCCATCATCCCAGTTTCGATCAAGGAGCAGACGTCCCTGAACAAGGAACGGATGCCGCCCGCCTTTGGAAAGCGGGAATGCGGGGCAGCAAGCAGCGCGTCCTCCCCCACGGACGGGTGCGCGCGCCCCGACGAAAGCATCAGAAACAATGCAGTGACATTACATTAGGCCATCAAAATAGATTTTGGTTCCTTGGGCCATGTAATGGGCTTCAGGACAAATGGGCCTTTAGGCCAGGTACTGAATAAATTATGTTTGATTGTTGGACTATTAGATGGGGGTAAGGCTATGGCCAGCCTTTCCAGCCTCTGTGTGTAGGGTGTGTGTTTAATGTAATTATACCCCCAGGAATCTAATATATATATATATAGATATATTTATATGTATACATCTATTATTAACTACATTATTAGTAAGTATTTTAAATTATTTTTTTATTATTAAATATTATGAATTACTTTATAAATAAATATATTTGTATACTATTATAATAATCTATTACAGTTTATTATGTTAATATATTAATATATCATTGTAGTCTAATTAATATATATATTATTGAATTTATAGATAATAAATTATTGATTAATTAATTTTTTAATTTTTTAAAAAGGAGATCTTCGTATATGAATGTCTTTAAAAATGTGCATCAAAGAGTACAAACCAGAAAAAATGAGCTTAGATTGTTGTGAAATCAATAGACAGAAACAACAGATTGATTTTTGAATTATAAGAACTAATGATGCATCAAACCGAGGTGTTGTTTTCATGAGATGACCGAAAATGATGTTAGAGTAATTTAAAATACTAAAACATGAGTCTAATAGTTTAAAACATAGAAAAAAATAACCAATTGACATGCAATCTTATGAAATATGTCTTAGATTTCTATCTGATGTGTGTGAGTAGATGGCACATAAATATGACATTATATGTGCTTGAACTGACTAAATTTGGAGTTCTTAGAAAATGAATGTATTTAAGAGCACACATCATATATTAAAAACCATCAAAATGAGCTCAAATTGCTGTTAAATCACACAAAAAAAACGATAGATTGATTTTTGAATTATAGGAACAGACATAATGACAAACCGTGGTGTTGTTTTCCCGAGATGACCGAAAAGAGAGTTTTCATCATTTTAAAAACTAACATATTCATTTTATGGTTAAAATAATAAAAAATGATCTCCAATTAACATTAGATATTTATAAATATAACATATAATTATTTTTGATTTGTTTGAGTTGACAGAATGTCAATCTGACTGGTGATGTTCTTGAATAGACTAAATAATGTATTCTTAAGAAATGAGGGTCTTTAAAAACGTGCACCATAGAGTGAAAATAAGACAAATTATTCGAAATCTCTATGAAATCACATGAAAATAAATGTAGATATTTTTTTGAATTATAACAACCAACCATGCATCAAATAGAAGCATTGTTTGCCCGATATGACAAAAAATAGAGTTTATATAATTTAAAACATTGAAACGTGAATTTTATAGTAACAACCATATAAAATGACCTGAAATTGTTTTCAAATCATATAAATGATTTCATATAATTATATCTAACACGCGAGAATATTGGGTCATGTCATTCTAACATGCGATGTGCTCTAAAAAACTAATTATGGTGTTCATATAAAATTAAATTCTTTAAAAATTGGCATCAAAGACTGAAAACTAAAAAAATGTGCTTGTATTATTGTGAATTAAAACTAAAAATTACCAAAATTCATTTTTGAGTTATAAGTATTGAAGAAATTTTTAAACGATTTTTCATATTTTCATGATTACCGGAAACACAGTTTCGGAAATTTAAAACAAAAAAAACATGTCTTTGATGGAAAAAACCTAGAAAAGATCACTATTTAACAAAAAATCTTATGAAAACTTTATTATAATTATATTTGATGTTTTTTAGTAGAGGATGGATCAATTTGACAAGCAATGTGATCTAACTAACTTTATAAAAATTTTTTAAAAAATTACGCCTTTAAAAACATGAACTATAGAGTGAAAAATGTCGAATTGATTTTTGAATTATTATGAAATCACACACAAAAACTATATATTGAATTTTAAATTATAAGAATTGTCGACGCATCAAAATGAGTTATCATTTTCCCAAGATGATCAAAATCATCGTTTTAGTAATTTTAAATTCTACAACGTTTTTTATGGGAATAACTATAGAAAATTATGTTTGATTGATGTTAAATCATATAATAGTTTTCACAGAATTATTTTTCATGTGAGTGAGTAGACGCCACACCAATCAGACATACGATTTACTCAAACTGATTAAATAAAGAGTTCTTTGAAAATTATGGTCTTTAAAAACATGCACCACTGAGTGAAATCCAACCAAATGTGCTCAGATAGCTGTGAAATCCCATGAGAAAACCATATATGGTTTAATGAATTATAGGAACTGATGGAACATCAACCCGAGGTGTTGTTTGATGATGATGGCCGAAAACATAGTTTTAGTACATTAAAATTCTAAAACATGTTTTTGATGCTTAAAACCATAGAAAAAGTCCACCAATTGATATGAAATAATAATAAAACATTCTATGAATTATATTTAACACCTGTGAGCTAACAACACAACAATATGATATGTGTTGTGCTTGAACTGACCAAATTAGGAGTTATTATAAAATAAAGGTCTTTAATAATGTCTTCCACCTTGTGAAACTAGCCAAATGTGCTCATATTTCTATGAAATCACATGAAACCATAGATTTATTTTTCAATTATAGGATCCATTAGCTTGAAAAACTGAGGTGTCGTTTTCCTTAAAAGACTGAAAATGTATTATCACTAATTTAAATCACTAAAATATGCTTTTTATAGGTAAAACCATATAAAAAGATCTACAATTGATGTGAAATATTATAAAATATGACTTAGAATTATTTTGGACAAGTGAACGCAAAAAACACTTCAATATGACATGTGATGTGCTCGAACTAACTAAATAAGTAGTTCATTGAAAATAACCATCCTTAAAAACATGAACCACATAGTTAAATCTAGAAAACTGAAATTTGATTGTAGGTAAATCATTTAATGAAAACTGTGGATTGATTTTTGAATTATAGGAACTGACGGTGCGTTAAAATGTGGTGTTGTTTTCCAACGATGATGGAAAAGGATGTTTCAGTAATTTAAATCACAAAAACATGAATTTTACTATTAACACCATTGAAAAATGTATACAATTTATGTTAAGACTTATGATTAAGATATTGTAATTATTTTTGACATGTGGGAGAAGACAGTGAATCAACCGGACATCTTATGTGCTCAAACCAACTAAATAAAGTGTTCATAGAAAATGATGGTATTTAAAAACTTGTTGCAGTAAGTGAAAACTGGTGAAATTTATGTTTGATGGTTAAAAACAAATGTATGTTTGATGGTTAAAATCAAATAAAACGATCTCCATTTCTTGTGAAATATTATGAAATTTTTCATAGAATTATTTTTATGTGTGAGAGAAGATGAAACGTCAATAAGATCTGAGTTTTTCGTGAAATGACTAACTTGGGAGTTCATAGAAAATGGCGGTCTTTAAAAATGTATTCCATAGTGTGAAATTAGGCCAAATGAGATCAAATTAAAAAAAATCATAGGAAAACAAAAAATATTGGTTTATGAATTTTAGGAACAAATGAAAATTAAAATAGAGTTGTTTTTTCCCATGATGACTGAAAACACAGTTTTATTTATTTAAAATGATAAAACATGATTTTGAAGGATTAATCAACTGGAAAAGATCTGAAATTAATTTTAAAAATTATAAAATATATTTTAGAATTTTTTTTACATGTGAAAGTATACATAATTTCAATCTGACATGTTATGTGCTTGAACTGACTACAAAAGTAGTTCTTAGTAAATCATAGTCATTAAAAATGTGTTCCATAGAGTAAAAACAAGACAAATGAGATAGGATTGCTCTGAAATTACACAAAAAAACTATATATGTATTTTTGAATTATATCAATTGGTGTTACATTAATCCATGGTGTAGTTTTCTTGAGATGATCCAAAATGTAGTTATATTTATTTAAAAGTAAAAAAAAATTGATAGTTAAAACTACAGAAAATGATCTCCAATTGATGTGAGATTTTATTAAATATATCATAGAATTATTTATAACGTGTTATAGTATATGGTGAGTCAATCTTACATGGAGTGTCCAAAAAAATAATTCCAATTCAACAATATATTGTTTTTTCAAAATATAACATTTGGACTTATAATTTACTTTTTCAATAATTTTTTTTATATAAATTTATTTTTTGATTTTTTTTTCATTCATTTTATTTTCAATTAATTATTAAATGTAAAATATGTGTCTTAAATTTAATTTATATTTTCTATATTATATGGTTTATCAAAATAAAATTTTTGAAGTGTAAATGTTATGGTTTTAAGGGAAAATAATCATTAAGATGATGATCAATGATAATGCATTGTAAAAAAGTTCCATCTCAAACGGAAATCAATCTAATATATACAATATTACCTAAAAGACCATATTTTTCAAATGGTTATCTACCTCATTACATTATATTTTTATGAATGGGAAGGATGAAAATGATAAAATATGGAATAATTACGGATCGTGCCAACCAATAGACTATATAGTTGAAGGTGGACCTCAGCGGTAGAAATGAAATTTGGAACCATCTTAAAGTATGACTCTATGAAGATGGAACTCCATCCTCTACCCAAATAAAATTTCAAACTAGAAGTGATGGCTTGACCTTCAGCAATGGGTGGAAACCACCTCGCATAAAAATAAACGTGATAGGAAGTGATGGTTGACCTAAAAGAATCTCGAACAATCACTCCCACACCTATGAAGGGTCCACTAGTGATCAATGAATGAATTTTAATAATTATTATCTATATCGGGGGTTTTTAATAAGAATAATATCAATAAATTAGTTTATTTCGTACAACCAATGAATCATGATGATTCATAGTAGACAACTAGGAAATGGTGTTCATGGAAAAAAAAAGTGTTTTTTCTAATAAGATGATTAAAAACAAAGTCATTTCAATGAACCAAAACCATCCATTCCATAGTGCAGAATACAATAATAGAAGCCAAATAAAATAAGGAAACTTCATAAAAACCACTAATATGAAATAATCTTATTTCAAAATTGAACCAGTGTACTCATTCACCCCATATTAAACACCAATAGCTCCAGGGAATCCAAAAAATTCATGAAAGGAAGAATTTGATGCCACTATACTAATCAGGTGGTACATGTCATTAGATGCATGGATAGAATTTAGAATCAACATAATTGGGAGGATATCAAAGAAATATTTCCACCAGAAGTAATGAGACATGGGAGGAATCAAAAGGCATGAGATGGTTTTCCAGGTCATCACTAAGTCCGGATTTGAGGAATCAGTAGCATTAGAATAACTAGATTTCAATGAATATAAACATAATTATATTATTCTATATCATACCTAGTACAATCCCATATCCCTTCTAACTGGAATATAAAAAATAATGTTCTGATCTCTCTCATTAAACTAGTCATTCATGGTTTTCATGATCTAGATGGTTCCATTCACATTAAAAAAAATATTAAACACTTTCTTTTTCCATTACCTTAAAAAATTGTCAATGGTTCCATATATTCACTGATATCCACCATCCATGGTAATACTTGATATCCACAGTAGAACCACCTCCAATCCACCTGTACATGCCATCATCATGCATATTATGAGAACCCACAAACTCCACTATATAATTCTCATCCGTAGGCCAAGAATAGAGCCTCTGATGTCTGAGTGTGGGAAATATTAGGCTTGAAGGACATAAGGACATAGCATGACGAGATGATCTAGAAGGCTCCATTCCCACATGGTAGTTAGGGAATCATTAAATAGGCACAATTAATGAATCCCCATTCGGCTTCACGCCAAAGGGTGGCGTATCTTAGAAAAAAACATCTACTGGTTCTTATTCCATCAATTTTTCATACCCATAAGATGTTTTCCATTTTGGAATGAAATTTTTCAATAAAATAAACTATCAACATAAAGAGGGACAATACATGTTTTTTGATAGACTGGGCCATTGGATTTATTAGTATTTCCTTACCTACCATATAGAAGTTTTTATTCATCCATACATGAATATTATTTTCAACCCTATCCATAATACTAGAAATCATCTATTTTTTAGCACCCAAATACCTTAGGAAACTCGATATATTTTTGGGGTTTATAAACCACCAAAATCTAGGAAGAGTTGTGGATTTATTTATTCCTTCTCTTACAAAACTGTGAGATAATGGGGATCTCAGATTTTGAGGCATTAATTGATTTCCTATAAGCCATCTTATATTTTTGAATAATATGTTTAATAGTGGAACATTCTTCTAAAGTATCTCTCCAAAAAAGTAACCTATTATCAACAAAAAAAGGAGGTGTAATAGGTGGGGCCAACTAATATACCTTCACCACATGCACCATATGATCCCTATATACCAATGATATATGATGAGAAAAAATTTATAAACCATAATAAAAATGAAGCAGATAATCTAGAGACCCCTAGTAGGGTAAAAGATATAAAAGTGCCCACCATTAATCTCAATCCAGAAATAAACTGATTTAATTAATTCCATGATTAGTTAAATCCATTAGGAGTATAAACCCAATTTTCTCATATCCACTATGATAAAGGACCATTCGACACTGCAATATTCTATTTTCATTTCAATATTCCATGATATAATACCTTTATGCAAGGCCAATATTATTTTCATGGAATGAAACACCTAATGTGATATAATGGAATTAAAGAAGATAAGTTCCATGGTGAAAAACAAAATTCGTTTTCAATGATAATGAAAGGAAGAAGATCCCAAATAAAATTGACCACTATTTTTGAAAAGATTTTATAAGACACATTACATTGATTGATTAACATAAAGTCAGAGGCTAAAGTAATTTATTTATGTTAAGGAATAAGTACAAAAATGGTTTCATTAAGAGAACATATATTTTCTTTTCACATACATATATTTTTTATGAGTACCATAATGTCAGTTCCAATGATGTGCCAATATTTATTAAAGAAAAAGGCCTGGAACCCTTCCTACCCAAGCGATTTGGTTGACTGAATTTTATTAAGCTCCAAAAAAAATCTCTACATTAGAAAAATATCATACCAGCTGTATATTCATTGTTTTAGTAATAATTGGTTCAATGAATGCCTAGATATCATAGGGAATGACCAATTATCTCACCCTTAGGGGATCTTGATAACAATAAATAATAATATCATGGATTTGATTCATGTTAAAAATAGATATACCCCCAATATTAGTATGACATGATTTGGTGTTCCTTCATCTCTTCAGAGAAGACTTCTTATGAAAAAGAGGGTATTAAAGTTCCCCTATTTGATATGGGATTCACATGTGTGTATGTCCCAACAACATTCTTTAATGATTAGAACTACATCATGATACACATCCAAACATGAAATGAAAGATAAAATAAAATCTATAGGGGGAAGAGAATACATGACATTCAACAGTTTTTTGATAGCATCGTATTGTGAATCAAGTTTTTAAAATTTTCCATCACTCTAAAATTTCAATCTTGAAGCTGCTCGATGGATGTTTTTTCTGATGTATTGTTCCCCATTCTTCCAAAACTTGTTTAAACCATATTTAGATACCTTAAACTCTTCCAAAATTTTTACAAATATGAAAAATCATTTCATGCCAAATTTACCCCGACCTAAGAATGGTGTTAATAAGGATCTGGCAGTGGTAAGATGTTTTGTTTGTTCCTGACACAGTGGAAGCATGTGGTTGTGGGTGATATATTGAAACATCATTTAATAATTATAACCAAAAAAACAGAGAGATATGATCATGCATATATAATTTATAATTAATTAATTTAGTATTTTAATAAACAAATACATTGAATTAGGATATTTCATCATTGGTGAATGTTTGTCATCTGAAATGATCCATTCAGTTTTCCTTCGTTTCATTGTGAAGATAAGATGATCGAATCCATCTTGTGATGATTCACATGTGCTCCTATGACCTCCAACAAATGCCACTAGATCTCCATGTCCTAGCACGATTAGTTGAATGTTTTTTATTGTTTTTTATTGATCAATTTTTCTTTGGCCTTAAAGAAATATCTTTTATCACATCTCGTTCTTGAGAGGGAGAGAGAAGGGGGGTTTATGAGAGAATTCATTGAGCACAATAATTCCATAATTTCATTTTTTGGATTCTATAAATAATGGACAAATCCATCTATTTATAGAGTTTGTATTTAACATAAAATAATATTTAATTTCATAAAATACATTAATATAATTTATTACCATTAATAAACCCCATGACACATAAGAACAATTATATAATTATTATTTTGTGGTTCATGGAAAATTGTGTAATAACAAATATTATGCTACAGTCCTCTTAATTTACATTTTTCATCAAACTATATATTGGTCTATTAAATCCCATCTAGAATTTATTGAAAAACTAAAAAAATATTTTACTTATAAGTAAATATTTAATTAACAATATATAGAATATATATTTATTGAAATATTCAATAAAAAAATAAACATTTTATTCAAAATATACATAATAAATATTTATTTAATTTATGCGATCAATATAAATTGAATAAATTTATTCCTCAGGATTTAGAAAAATATTTATTCCAATAATTAAAATCTAATAGAATTTAATCAAGATCAATAGAAACACTTAGTGTGTGACCCTCTATTGTTTTTTATCTTTGGAATTTGTAAGGATTTTCCAAATTCCAAGATTAATATCTATTAACAGGTCAAGGAAACCAAGAGAAAGAAATTAATGTTTCACTACTAAAAACCACATATGAATGATCACTGTATAATATAATCCAATTTTCACAATATCTCATCAACAATGATGTACATCCATGTCTATAACCTATATGGTCTATATTTATTTATTTGACTATATGAAATAAACACATCATTACACCATGAGCGTGGAATTAAATGTGATAGGTCTATTCCAATCAATGAGCCGAGATATTATATTCCATAAATATGTAAAGGACAACTCATGCATCCACATACTCATTAATTAATTTTCACTCATGACACACCCAACATATCCATCTTTTCCATGAAAATTCAACATCGTGGTGTAAAAAATACATCTATGTACGTGAGTTATAACATTCATTAATAATAATCTTATAGTCTAAGGACCATCACACATGCCCATAGACAAGAAAATATGATGACACCAAAAAATTATAAATTCTTACTGGAAGGTCTATTCTATTAATC
The DNA here is from genome assembly GCA_963277665.1 of Viscum album. Lineage (NCBI taxonomy): Eukaryota > Viridiplantae > Streptophyta > Magnoliopsida > Santalales > Viscaceae > Viscum > Viscum album. The sequence continues at coordinate 1,583,014,935 of OY728151.1, read as the reverse complement.
TCCTATCCTAGAGATTATTAAGAAAGAGATCCATGAGATGAAGAATCATATTGTTGATAGTACTCACACCTAACAATATATTTACTATGCTTCCCAACATAGTATATTTTCGAACCACAAAACATTATTTGAGAATTTCATTAAAACACATCAAGGTTCTCATCATAGTAGTGAAATAACACGACTTTATCAGTTCAACATATACACTATGCCATTATTTTATTTGATTCATTTACAAAAGCAAATAAAATGTAATTATAAGTTCTATTAATATTCAATACATGGAATATACATGTAATAAAAGTACAAAAATTTTGACTTAGGACACCAACTCCAACATAATCCCACTTGAAAAAGAGACAATATCCTATGTACATTAGTCTGCTAGAACTCACATCATAGTGATGTTTCTATTGAGTCAATGATATAGTTAAATAGTCCCCCATGTTGTGTTTTTTGGAAATAATTCTCACTAAAACTTCTACTCTATGAGAAAGTCCATCAAGATATGATACGTATCAAATATGTGGTTTTTTGTAGAAGTGAGGTAAGATCTTTTTGAGGAGACACTGATGGAGAAATATGAAAATAGAGTGTGATAGGATCTTTAATAACATATAACACATAAATATCTTGAAAGTAGTTTCAAATCTATACTACTTATTTAGCATCCTTATAAGCACCAATATGCTAAGAATCTAGTCTAAAATCTTTAACAATATCCTTCTTTGAGATCATCTAGATCACTGAACGACCATTAAATGTGAAGGTTTATCTTTTTTGTGACATCATGTCATCTTGATCAGTTAGGAAACTATAATCCACATATCCCCTATTGACTAGTTCCTAATACCTTCAATAAACAATGAATATATCCTTACTATTACTCTGATACTTATGGATAGTCATTACTACAATCTAATTGAAGTAATATGGATTAACTCGATATCTTCCTAGTAATCCTTATGCATAAGTTATATCTAGTCCAGTATGTAGGATAAACAACATGATTTACCATATTTTTTATTCGTATGGAATCCTCATCATTCATTTTCATTCCTCATGTTTCTGAGGACACATTTTCCAGGAATGATGAATGTTATGTGACAGTAGATAAAATCCCCTCTTGGATTGTTCCATACTAAATATCATTAGTATTATGTAAATGTTTGTACATTGAATTTTATTGTTCAAACTCTGGGATCTGTCATGATGGATCATGATCCCATGAATATATACTAACTCTCCCAAGTTCTTCAAATAGACTAATTTATTCAACCATTCCATATTTCACTATTATATTGGTATTTCATTTCCAATGATTACTATATCGTCAATATATAAAATTAAGAAAATTAATACACTCCCACTAAACTATTTATAGAGATGTGGAAAATATTCATACTTTATGAAACCAAATTCCGTTATGGCCTCCTCAAAATGAATGCTTCCTGACCTGGATGATTTATTTAATCCATATATGGATCTTTGCAACTTTCATACCGTTTTGGAATCTTTTGGAGTCACAAAATGATCATGTTATTTCATATAGACATCATCACGAAGTTTCCCATCAGTTAATTATATTTTGTTATCCATTTTTCAAATCTCATAATCAGGGAATGCCACAATGGAATGTTTAATTTTGATGGATTTCATCATTTGAACTAGTTAAGAGGATTCTTCATAGTAAATTAATTTATGTTGTTTAAACCCATTAGCAACCAATAGTTCCTTATAGTTATGACTTGTGCTTCCATGTCCATTTTCTTCATGAATACCCCTTTGAATCTAATGGGTTTTACATATATTTGAGGGTCTGCAAAAATATAGTCTTGGTTTTTGGAACATGAAATCCATTTCATAATTCATGGATTATTTCCACATAGAAAAAACTATGGGATTTTTTTTTGTAGGCCTTATGATCATTATTATAAACTAATAGTTAGTCACCATCCTCAGGGACTAGAAAACATACCATTATATTTCTATAACCACTATAGTACTCTTACATAGTACGTCAATCTCTTGAACAATTTCTTTATCCATGAGGCTTTGTGGAAATTTACCTAATGACAACTCTTATGTATCTTTATCCTAGAGTTCATCATTTTCTATCTCACTAACATTATCTATTTTAGATCCAAGACACTCCTCAAGAAAAGTCGTATGTCTTTCTACCACAACCAGTTTGTCTGATGGATTTTATATCTAGTATCCCATTATTTCTTGGTGATATCCTATAATGATACACTTTGTTCCTCAAGGTTCAATCTTCATACTAGAAGATGCCTTAGAAAATACTTCACAACCCCAAATATGTATGTAATACAAAACAAGTTTCTTTCCATTCCATAATTGGTATGGTATACCATATTTTACTATAGTTGGAACTCAGTTTATTATTTATGATGCTTTTTGTTACACATATCCCCAAAATGGAATTGTAAGACTCACATTACTCATCATTGATATAACAACTTCCAAAAAGGTGTGGTTACTCCTTTAGCATACATCATTAAATTGAGGTGTATAAGGAAGACTGAGTTGAGATATAATCCCAAACTCTCAGAAATAATCAATGAAGAATTGATTATGAAATTCTCTCCCACAATGTGATAAATGTTTCTTAATCTTCTTACCAAACTGGTTCTCAACATCATTCTGGTATTCCAGGAATTTATCAAATCAATTCTAGTTATTCCTCATTAAGTAGACATATGCATATCTTCTAAAATCATCAATAAAAGATACGAAGTATGATTACCCACCCCTTTCATCAAAATGAAACGGTGCACAAAAATCATTAAGAAAAAAATTCAAGTATCTCATTATCCCTTTATACATTCCCACTAAATGGGGATTAGGTAATATTTCCATGTAATCATACTTTCCATACACCAATTGGTTTTAGTTAATATGAATTTAAATATTCATATTGATGTAATATAGTTATGATCTTTTCATTTTAATGACATACTTGGTGATTCCAAATTTGGGTGTGTTACGAGTCATGTGAAATAACATCATAATCAATTTCCCTTATTCGGTTCATTTAATCCAACACATAAAAGGCATTATTTATGTGTTCCTACCTAAAAAAATTCAATCTTTATGAAAGAAGAAAAATTTATTACCTAATTTGAAAATAAATCCATATGTATCGTTCTTATGATAAAGAAATAATTTTTTTTAAATTGAATGAACATAATAAAAAACATTTAATACCAAGATCCTTCTTGTCGACAAAATGAGGGGGTACTCCCCAATATCAACAACAATAAGATTAGCTTCATTAGCAACCTGAATATCTTCATATCATAGAACAATATTTATAAATCTACATGGTTCCTATATTTCAATACATATGTGATCCCCAAAAGTGGTATATAATAACTAATTTATGGAAATAGATAAATTTAACATGACAAAAAAGCACACCTAATGTCTCTCGATGCTTCCTTGGATGGGTGTAGAATTTTATACCAGTGTCACTTCTTTTCCAAATGTGAAATATAAGATATCATATTCCATTTAATTCCCATTGATCTTACCCTTCTTGGAAGGTTGTTGAAGAAAATTCGGGTTTAAATCTCTTCGATTTCCCTTTCTGTTTTCTCACTATAAGGACATGAATTTTATCATGCTTAATATCCTTATCTACTTAGTGACGAATAGTATGAAGATATAACAGATACTTATCAATGATTTTCATATTAAAATTCACAAGTGTTGTAGAATTTGTGAGGGTGTGGTTCTATAATGGGTTTGGTCCCTAGTTCATTAGAGAGATTAAACCATAGAACCACTAAGCACTCAATGTATCCAATGCGATCGACTACTTAGAATCCCATCTAGGGAACTAGCTCCAAGAATGCTCTGAAATGGTGCCTTGTAAATCTCAATCATATCACATCTGGACCCCTCTTAGTAAATACCATAGATGTTCTCAAGCATTCTATATGCATCCATGTTTTCCTAAGACTTCAATAGCTCACTAAACATCGATGAATGCATAAAAAATTGAACATCGACCTAATTTCTCAAATATTTTTAATAGAGAAATAATTATATATCACTTTCCTATGTAGTAGGTGTATCAAAAATTGAGTATTCTATCACATAGTATTTACATTCATGGTGTAACACAACCTAATGGCATCTTAACCACTCATGGAAGTTACTGCCATTTAGGATTCTCACGATTTTCTGTAAAAAATCAATTATATATATATAAAGTGATTTATTAAATGGTTCTAGGAAATTATTTTGATATCAAATTTTTATATAATAGATTTTTTGATAGATAATTTTTTCTAGACCAAATTTTTTATGATGGGATTTATAGCTTATTTTTTGTTATTTATTTCTATGCTGAATACTGATTATGTGTTGTGAATTGGAGATCATGGTAGTGTGTTATGAGGGTATCATCAAAAGTGATTCTATTGATTAGTGTGTGGACAAAATAAGGGTAATTTCCATTTAGACCTTGATTGTACTGAATCTAAAATCTCAGCTTGACACATTGAAATATTTTAATGAATATTTTCGAATTAAGGATTGATGTACATGGGGGATTCAGAGGTATAAAGACACTCAATGTGGATATATAAAAAATATTTCATTCAATATATATATATTAATAATTTATTGATACATTTTGTAATATCATCTAAATGTTTTTTCCGATGGGAAATCTGAGACTACTAATAGGTTTGGAATGCATACTTTACCCATGTTGTGACATTACCTGTTTGTGCATCAGGTCTTTTGTTAGAAGTGTTGGGTGGGTTAAAAAATTTAGTTAATAAATGATTTATTAAATATTACAAAACCCCAATATCCGCTATATAATCCCTATTGTGGTACATTACCAGCGTTTAGATTTATAACCCTAGAGAGAATGAGAGGATGGAGAGCCCTGGTGTCGAGCACATCGTTGGATGATCACGAGGTTGGGGATTAAGGATCAGAGGATTGCGAGGATTGTATTCATCGATAGGGTTCATTCATCTCTCCAATGGAAATGATACAAAATTTTTATTTATTATTGATTAAACAAAACCCAAGGTAAGGAATTTTTTTTATTCATTTAATTGCTATTTTTATTATCCTACACCGAATTTGTATCAAATTTTCTAACAAATTAATTCACATGATAGTCATTGAATTATATGAATTATTTTAACTTCCTTTAATTAGGAATGGATAATGTTACAATTTTTTCCTTAGTTTGATATTTTTTCAATAAATGAATTGAGGTCAAGCTGAACACTGACTGAGGTTCATTTCTCACATTTTTGTGTTGTGATTTCTCCTCATGTTATTCCAGCGTACATCATCAATATACCAGTTGTATAGTGGTTAAAAAAATAATAGTAAAGGATTATTTAAAAATAATTCTTTGGAAAAATAGATCAATACCCTGGGTTAAGATTTGGTAATGAAATAATGTGTGAGGCATGATGTGGAATGGAAATTTATTGGACTTTTGGAGGATATTTTTTATCTCGATAAAAAACAGTTAAGAAATAACTGGTGAGAATCCAGATTAAATATTGAATCAATATAAAGAAGATTAATTAAATAAACACACATGAAATTTAATGTCTAAAAAATAGTATGTTGCAGAGTATTGAAAAACCACATTGTAATTATGAAATATCCACTATGAATTAGGGAGTAAATAGATATCTAGGAAAATGCCCAAATGTGAATTAAAAATGTGTGTATAGAATAACCTATGTGAATACCACACCCTGATAGACCTAAATCATATATCATAAAATTGTCTCATCAATTCTATTCATGAATGATCCATAAATGAATAAATATCACCCTTCTTTCGACGAAACACCACTAATTTGGGGATTAAATCCAAATGCTCATCTGCCTCACACCATCTTGTATAACTTGAAGGATTTCCCTCTATTTATCACTCCCATGATATCATCATCATGATGTACCACCGATCATCACCTAGGATACAGCTCCTGATAGCCACAATCAAGAAGGTCTCGATACATGGCCCCAATCATTAATCGTGTCATTGCTACATTTCACATACTCAATGTTGATGCACTATACATTCAACCACAAACATGGTGTCCCGTCACATCATACATAAAAGGTTCATGCTTTTTTCCATCACCAATAATCCACATAGTCTACCACATATGTGGCATCCCATTACCCTTGATATCAGTGGACTAAATCTTGGGAATCTCTCTCGTTGCTCACCACCAACTTCATCCCACTTCAATGCATTCACAATTTCCTTTTTCAAATATAGATAAGATATAAAATATTATATCTTAAATTTAAAAATTTCCAGGTATATTCCATGTTAAGATTTAAATACATATCTCATATGAATAGATAATATATATATATATATATATATATATATATATCAGTCCAAGAGTTACAGATGATGACTTATTTGTGTGCTACGATGAAACATATATCATATTGAAAAACAATCATATCTAAAATTTTGAAACACCCATGGGTTGAATCCTATCAATCTACCCCTTTATCACATTAATGGAGATACCATACGACCAATTTAGTTGGACCAAAAACCTATTTTCATTACACCAACCATCATCATCTATAGAAAAATGAAAATTCACTTTTGAAACTCTCAGAAAAACATGACTGGCCATATAAAAATTAAAAATGTTAATGTCTTATCCATATCTAAATTTGCAATGTCCATTCAATAGGATATAAAATATCAATTTATTAGACCCCAATAATTGTGATTAATATACAATCTGAATCACCCATAGAAAAAAATTGACCCCTATTATCAAAATACCGAGAATCAAACTCATAAACTTGACCTTCTATTTGAATTCTTTCTTAACCAATCACACATTCTGAAGAATCGAGTTAGGTGAAATACCACGAACACCTCTTTCAAACTAGTTTGATTTCCAAACCCTATCCTGGCTCATGCACCATCAATCCTCTTGAAAACAAATAGAATTCACCCAAAAAATTATGTCATTGATCCATCACCTATTATACCACTTGTAGGGTGAGATTAACAATATCAGGAACGAAATCACCTATGAAACAATTTGTTAGAATCATGATAAAATATTTAAGTGACATAAATCAGAATAAATTAATCATCACATAAGTTTTCTGATGGGAAAAAACTATCCAATGTTGAGGATTAAAAAAACACATAGAATGTATGAAATTTCCACTATGAATAATAGAGTATAATGAAATATATGTAATGATTGAACAATAATTACAAATTATAGTATACAAATACCATTTTGAAAAAAAACACCCTGATATGCCACCTCTATTTCAATGAAAATCAACACACCAATGCCATTATTAAAAGATCTAGTTGTGAAATAAAATCACCCCTCTACTGATGAATTCCACTACATAGAAGTTAAAATAATAATATTCCTAAGCCCCACACTGTCGTGAAACACCTAATTGATTTTTCTCTCTCATGATATTTCATTCTTGATGTGCTGTCGATTACCATTTGGGGCATGCTACTTGATCACTTCATTAAAGAAGACACTTGATACATATGAAATGACTAGTTTGGGAGATTCCTAAATCATAGGAGGGGGAATCAATGTTCGAGAATTTTTCATCCAATTCCAAAATTTCTCCATTTACCTCTATGACTTGTTAGGATCTAGATTCTATTACACACCATTCCCTATCGAATTCATGAATATAAAATAAGTGGAGACAAGAATAGAATATTTTTTCAAGGATCACTACATAGTAACAGTAGCTAGTCTTTATCGTGGTCTAGAAATAATTCTGACCACACAACCACTTTAAATTAATTATTTAAATGTGGTAACATCATTTGGCAAATACACTTTCACTTGAAAAGCACTATAGCCAATTGAAAGTGAGTATTTTATAGTACGTTGCTGGATCTATATACTACCTCTGAAGATAACCTTCCTTTTTTTGAAATATGTTTATAACACCCAGAGAGTCTTTCACCTACAGAGACTTATTGGATTTCATAGTTATGATTTTTTCTTCAACAACCTACTTCTTTACTTTGTTACATTCTTAGCAACATGGATGTGATTCTTTTTACCTCATTCCAAAAGCTAACTTAAAGCTGTAGAATTAACTTCTACCAGTCACAATAATATAACGTTTTGGGAACAGATTAATACTGAATTCATTCTAGCTCAAATTATAATCAAGAGATATTAGTTTGGTCCTAAAATCATCTTCTATTATTTTATTTTTTTACTTCTGTGCAAAACCAACTATACTGAGATCTCTTCTTCTTTTTCATTCTAGAATCACTAACTTCATTTGTGATTAAAAAATAAATGAAGCTAATTTCCGCTTAAAATCATTACAATTAAATTCTTATTCAATGAAACACAATATCAGCAATGATTGTAGTATCATTTCTCTTCTATTATCCTTGATGTAGAAGATTATTGTTCAACTAAATTCCATTGTACCCTCAAAAATATTTCACTCAAGAATAATCTAGCAAAATCTAATATTATTCTCAACTTATATTCATAAATTAATACATGAATGGGGCATGTTCTTTGACCATATCCATTTTTATATTTATCATTTTATTTATTTTTCATGTGTTTAAATTATATGCGTGAATTTTTTTATTCTACAAATCATATGAAAACAATTGAATAGTGCACTTACAACTCGTTGTTTATGTAACAACACCAGATTATTCTTCTAACTCCCTTATTTCTCTCTATCGTCAAACAAAAACAATGTTTGATTTTCTTATTCTATGTTTATCTAATATATGTTCCGTTATAATATTATTTTCATATGATAACCCTTATAGTATGAGTTCCTCTACTTACCGGTGCAAGTATTCCCATAGGTGCATGCCCTTTTCCCTTTGCACAAATAAAATATGTAGGTTTCTTCATTACTGTTTGTTGTGTAACAAATAGATACATAGTATCTTGAAATAATGATTTATACACATAATGGCTTCACAAAACCTTGGGGGAGTAAAAAATTCATGCACATTTTCTTGATTAGTAAAATTTTTGGAACTGGTTCATCTCTACAAATCAAGATATGGATTTTTAACGAAAAGATTCATTTTTCAGCATTTCTACTTCATGATAGAAGAAAACATCATAGAAATGATCTCCTTCATGAAGAAAAACGAGTGTTTAAACACAATTTACATTTCCAAGGATTCTTATACATTAAAAAACAAGAATTTTCCATGAGACTCCCCTCTTTCATGCGGCCTCAATGGATCATGGGTCACATTACCTTCTCGCACGAAATAATTATTTGTAAAAGATATATTTTTCTGCAAAACAACTACTCTAGAAATAATAAAATTAGGAGAATCACCTATCAATTTAGGGAATTATCCACTTATAGTTAAGGTATCATAGTCTTTCACCAGATAATAATCCCGATCTTCATGTTGTGTGAATAATCTATTTAAATTTCTAAATTACCCACCTTTTAATTCCTCAAATGTGGGTAATTTTATGAAATATTTCCTTTAATTGTTCCTTTGTGACCAGATTTCATCTTATCTTTGTTCATATCATGTGAATGTATTCATAAAAACCTGAAACTAATCTTTCAAAATGCAAGATGTTCATTTATGGAACTATACTACATGAATGAACCTATTGTAATAGAATTTGCAGTTAGATTCAGGATTGAATCTCTAATTTATTCATGTTAATCATACAATTAATATTTCATGATATTTTGATCAAGTACTCCCCTTTATTTGGACCTCAGAGTGGTCATGGTGGCATCTTCTTGGATTTTGGGTGGTTGGACTGTTATCTTTGGTGAGACACTGTCACTGTCAAGGGAAGCCAAGAAGAAGCTGACAGTGTTGGGTGATAAATGTTTTCCTCATTTTGAATATATATGGCATGAGATGTTGGATGATGCTTATCAAAATAAGCAGGGCACATGATTCAACCGATGGACATGATCTTTCTAATTATTGAATTTGTTGAATAGTACAAGCCAAAAACAGTACCACATTGAATCCTTTATTGGTTTCAACAATATAAGTAAATCAAGAACTATGGGTAGTGGCTTATAATTCTCCTTTCCCCACTCCTCATACTTCCCCATATTGGTTTTGTGGGGATGCACTTTTTCAAATTCATTTGGAATGTTGGTGGACATCATGCATGCCTTTAGCCTATCTAATGGCCTACACATGACACTCGATGCTGCCTATGAGCTAGCCTCACATACATGGATGGCCTCCTATGGGTGAGGTGATCACATTGTCCTACTTAATCTCTTGATTGAGGATGGATAGTTATATCAGGCTACACATTTTAAATAAACCCTCATAAAATTCTAAGTTAAAAAATCATGTATATAATTGAATTAGAAATAAAATGAATGGATGCATGGTCACCTTCACACATAGAACTACAGTACAAAAATATTTAATCCCTTCACTACTTATCTTAAAATATAAATCCAAATATCACATTCTTAACATTTAACCATTGATTCATTATATGGCATTGTTCTCCTTTATTCCAACTACAATATTAATTTTCCGAAAGATTACACTAAATGGTTTTCATTCATCATTAAAATATTGTATGACCTTCAATTATTCATCTATTATACTTTTTGGAATATAAATTCCAATGAACATCAAGTAATTATTCTTATATTTTGTAATCTATGTGTCACTTATGAAAAAAAAATTGATCTTAAGAGAAGTTCATCAGTCGTCAAAGTTTACAACATGGGGAATTTATCAGGCATGACATCCATTTCTATGAATACATAACAATTATTAAATACAATCACAACTTCTATCAAATATAAATCCATATAACCCTTTATTATTATTTATTCCTTCATTCAATGATTATAATATGTTGTTCCACTTTATAAAAACTAAAATATAAATGTTCCTCAAGTTATCACTTTCATGGTTCTAATATAACACTAAAATACTGAATTACCGTTAATTACTCATCTTCTATACTTATTTAGAATATAAATTCAAATTAACATCAAATCGTCCTTGTTATTTTTTAAACAATGTGTCACTTATGACACATGTATTTTGAATATAGGATAAGTTGATCAATTTTCAGATTTAGCAATGTGGATAATTTCACCTGCATGACATCCAATGCTATGAATCAATAACAAAACTATAGGAATCACCATAAAGGAATCAATTTCTAAATCTTGGAATCACCATTAAGTAATCCATAAAAATCCTCTTAGAATCAACATGATGGAATCCATAACAATTCACTTGTCATCACCATGATGAAATCTATAACAATTCTCCAGGAATCAAAATGAATCTTAATTTCCTCAAACCATTCACCTGTTTCATAGAATATCAAGACCTTAAGACATCATCCAAGATCCATTAACATTGTATATTATTCATAATATTACATCCATGTAATATTCCTATTTAATTGATCATTGTTCTCAACCAATGGAAATCATTTGACCAGAAATAAAATCCAAACAAAAAGTGGGATCTTTAATATAACTTTTTGTATTTTCTAACAATTCCTTCAATGTTATTTCCAAATGAATGTGTAAATATTTGAAACTATTATCTCCTCTCCCCAGTTACCTTTCAAATATTCTTTTGAAGAAATCTATCCATTATTTACATGAAATAAAAAGTTCATGGGAAATTGGGTATCATTCAATACATAAGAAATGTGCCATACATCATTTCACTCTACGTCTATGTGAGCTATTCTCAGTGTAGAAAACAATAGGAATTGATTTAGATAACAATGTTCTCCATTAATAACTGATCATGATACCTTACAAAATGTGAACGGATATACTTTACTTCAAGGATTATTCAATTTCATTCCAATATGAGATTACAAAATGTGGGATGACTCTTTTGAATAATAATCTACCTGAAACTCATGCACTCACTTTAATAAATAGATCAAAGATATTAATGTGCAATATGAAGGATAATAAACCTTGGGGGACTTCCACATTCTCTATGACATTGATTAATTTATTCTCCCCCTTTGTAAAAACTGTATTGATTTTTTGATAATTATGACAGGAGATTGAGAGAGTCATACATTTTCCAATGACATGATCTTCATGAAATTTCCATAATAATCATATTTGATACTAATTTGAATAATAATATTGGATTCCTTCTATTTTTCTACCCTTCAATGGAAACATTTATCATTTTCATAATAGTATCTTATAGAATTAAGAATGGATTTCCTAAAATTCTTGTATGTTGAATACACTAGAATGGGTCTCTATCTTGTGACCATCCATATTGGTAAAATTTTACAACTTCTCCAAGAATGATCTTATAGAACTATTATTCTATAGAATACCACAGAATAAGATCCAATCAAAATTAAATAATCAATTTCCTAACAATCCCAAATAGGAAATCACTTTTTTCAACTTCATCATGGATGATCCTCCATCATATTAATATTTTAATATCAATTGAGGAGTCATTCATGGATGGTAACTTCTTAAAATTATCCATCAAGAATTCAACGAACTTACTACTTCTCATGTTCTCCCCCTGGGAAAATGTTTCTATTTCAACTTCCAACATTATAAGAACAAATAAAATACTCAACTATTAAGAGAATAAGGTTGATGCTCTTTTATTCATTAATGTGATAAAATCTCGAGATGTTATCTTCAACCTTGTTGCTTTATTTTCACTAGTAGTCACACCAGCACATCTGAAAATATGTTTTGATTTGTGATGACGAAAAAATTGATCTATTAGCATACTATTATGATTTTTTTGGAAAATTATTATTCATAACTTCCGTCATGGATGATACATTATTACACATCTTGATGGCCACTTCTTGTTAAATTAATAAGGTTAAACAAACTTTTTCAATGTGACTAGATTTCTTGAATCTCTAAAAATAAAACATATTTGACACAAGGGTTGCATTTTATTCACAAACCATCATTCAATTTTGTTTCATAATGTTGAATCATTTCATTCCATTTAAACAAGATATAGCTTGTGCATCATCAATTTTTTCTCATTGTTTCCAAATAGTTAATCCAGATAACTAACATGTTATTAGGATTCATGTGTGAATGATGGGATATTCCCCATGGGTTATTCTCAATATAATACATATTACTAGTTATTTTGGTAGAAATAACCATAAAATTATGGAATTTATATTCCATGGTTGTCTCGCCATTATTCATTGGTACCATCATAGGACGATTTTTATTCAAAACATTGTTCTGATATCATCACAGGGATGAATATTTATTCCATGTAAAAATTCATTGTGTAATTTTCCTATCATGTTTAGGTATATGTCGAGATGACCATGTACCAACCTTATAAACACCACCATTGCATACATCATCGATGTTATCAAATATTTGAAATCTATTTTCAGTATGTAAATTCTTCTGGAACTTTGGATGTTTATGATTCTTATCTAGCTTTCTACTAGTGAGATATTATCTAATTATGATTTTAAATTTTTTGTATTGTACAAAAAAATTAATATAAAATCCCCAAATCTGTTGTAGCACCAACATTGACAAAAAAATAATGATTTCCTGAAATATTTTATATCATATTGTTGGGTTATCTTCATGAATTTTTATTCTCTGGATTGGGAAAAAAAATTCTACATATTTATTCCTATAAACTACAGTCATGGTTGTTTGTTTCTTATCATATTTATTCATCAATACTTATTCATATTTTTATTACAATCAGTACTATTCATGATAAAAGGTTTTGAAACATCAGTATAATATTATATAGATTTTTCCTGATTCTTCTTAATTTCTTTTGACAAATCATTTATTGATGTCATGCTCTTATTATCACATCTTGGAGGTCTTATTACCATAAAATTCTCCGATGGACATTGTGTACCAGTATTAACTATCTTCTTCTTTTGTGAAGTGTCATTCTGAGTATTCTCAAGATTGGCCAACTGATCATCCAATTCTTGACATTTAATATTGTGGATGATTTCATGATCTTCAATCATAGTCATATTCTCTTCACAATCATTCTTCATACTTTGAACTTTATATTCATGTATCATGACATTGTTTTGAATAAATAAGGCATGGTCCTTAATCTTCTTGGATATTTCTTACAATTATAAACCCTTGAAATCTCTCCTATTTTTTAATCACAATTCAATTGCATGGATCATTTATTATAGATTATTTTTATCCCCATCTTTCTCTTCAACTTATTTATGCATTTTTGATTAACATATTTCAAGTTCCCTATTTTTTCTTCAAAGGTTCCATCCTATCTGGAGAGCGTTAGACAGTCAATTTTTTTTCAAGATCATCTCTAAAACACATGTTTCTTCGTCTAGCTGGGTGATCTCTTATTTTATACATTGAAATACAGTATGAAAAAGATACCCTCATTTGTCTGGAATAAAATGTAGAATAAATCATAATCTATCAATTGATAATATTGGATAATTAGTAGATTGATCATCATCACCACTTTTGCTAGAATTTTCATTTTTTGGAAAGTGTTTAAATGTACAAACACATACTTCATGATCACCAATGGTTGGAAGGTTATACTTCTTGTTAATGGAAACATGATCCACCTTATCATTACATTACAAGCTATATATGTCATCGTTGTTATCAAATAATAGAGAAATAGATAATTCATATTCTTTGATAAGAGGAAATTCTTCTTCTAACTGATCTCTTATTTAGTTTTCATCTTCATCATGACCTTGGTAGATATAGAATTTTTCTCAGAGGTAACTGAATCTTAACGAAACAACCCTTCACTATTGATTATAGAATGAATGTCATGTATTATAAAGAGAATAGATTTCACTATAGAGAATATAAAAGAGTCGAACCTTGCCTTAATTCTTGTGAAAGGGACATTTTTGGATATTCTGAAAACTATGATGGGGGGATCAATGTTTGAGACATTTTAAGACAATTACACAATTTTTCCCTCGACCTAGTTGTCCTGTTATGATCGTGATTCTTTTATTCTCTTTTCCATATTTCTTGAAATAATATTAAAGCAGTAAGGAAAAGTACAATATATTTTTACTTGGTTCGCTACATAGTAAGCGTAGCTAGTCCGTAGAGTGGTCTATGAATAATATTGACCACACAACCACACGAAATTAATTCCTTAAATGTGGTAACATCAGGTAGGAAATACCCTTTCACATGAAATAAACTATATTCAATTGACATGTAATGTCCTCGAAATTTCATGTAATTTTTTTAAAAAAAATTATTGGATTTTCTTGAGACCATACGCTCATAAGACACATGATTCCAGTGCCCCATGATCACAGAATAAGTGTTTGAACTTTATTTATGTTTATTTAAAATAAAGTACATGCACAGTTTTGGATGCATCTAATCCTATTTCTGGATTTAAAAATTTGAGGGCACTTTTTTTTCATGAATGAAGACATCTCTATATAAAGAATCTAACCTCAAAAATAACAGGTGGAGGTAAAAATTTTAATTTTGATCATTTAATGTATGAATAATATAATCAGAAAATGTTTTTTTAATTTTAATTTCTTCAGTGTGACGCAACATCACATTCGCTATTTCATTTCATAAATGAAACAATGTAACGAATCTGAAACTGAAGTGTAATAGAAATGTTATGTCATAAATGAAACAAGATAATGACATAAAGACTCAGTGTAATAGAAAAACAAAAAAAAATTCCTCTTTTTAATGGATTAATCGAATACTGGGTCGTGGGAAAAATATCGAGAATTAATCAAAACCTTTAGAGGATTTTCATTGGCGAGTGACGAATGATGAATCGCCCCTAATGAAGGATAGAGAATCAAGGAATTATGGGTGATGATGGTGCTATTCCGATATTTGCAACCAAAAACTCCAACAATGAGGTAAGTGGTACTTTTCTAAGTGATTTTATCTTCCCTGATCCATATTCATAAACGATGAATGTGGATGAACTCACTAACAAGTTGATCAATAGGTTGATCATTCTGTTGGGTTTGGGAACTCATTTGAGGGGTTTAAATATAGGGGGATATGAATTAATAATTGTCTGATATGTTTCCTTTTTCATATAAGATGAACACAGGACAAATGAATAGGGCTAATGGTTATCGCTTTGGGGGTTCCTTGTGATCTCCCCCCTCGTGTTTCTCGCTGAGGGACCCATATGGTCAAGTCAGACTTTTCTGGGAGGATACAAGCATGAACAGACCACCAAATTGATGGAAAGGCAAGATGGAGCACACAACAGGGAAGATGTTGATTTGGGGACTCAGGAACAATGTAACAACCCGATAATTATGATAAGTATTCTTTTTAATTTATTTGAGGTCATGTGTTTTATGATACAACAAGATTATATTGTGCTATACGCAACACCGTATTATCTTGCAGTATACGCAACACTATTCTTAGATTGTGTTACACACAATTCCAAGTTCGTTTGATAACAGTCATTCATTGAAACATTGAGTATGTATATATATATATTCAATGTATAAATAAAAAATGGTTGGATTATATTATAATGAAACAAAATATGAGTCTTTCACAACATGAAACCCTGACTTGGATTTCATTACATGCAATTGCGACCTTCCTCAATAGTGTGTGTTGTACGCAACACCAGGTTTTACTAAACAACGATATATTATTATAAAATTATTATGAACTAGCCGTTATGAATAGTATTTACTGAATTTTGAATTTTATAACATCATTATTCATCATAAACATTTTCTAGAAGATGGTATAAGAACAAAATAAATTTTCCGCGTAACATATGTACTTTTTAAGAAATGCAGTTTTGCCGCCTTTTGATGGCACACCCACATTAAATATAGTTGTTGACATGTTTATAAGTTAAATATGACAAAATAAAATTCTTCTATTCAATCAGGATATAAAAATTTACATTGGATAAAGTTTTGTTATTTTTCTGATAACTTTCATATTTTAATGAATAGTAAAAACACGATATATTTTAATTAAAAAAAACTTTTTTCATCGTAATAATTTATATGGTTAAATAATAATATCTAATGGTTTTAAATTATAAATAGAATATATTTTTACCATTTAATATAATGTATGTGATTAGAATTAATTTTACATTGAATTCATAGGTTAAATCAATTCAATCTTTTGCAATGTTTTAAACAAAAACCCGTTTTCATTCGACAACGGGATTAATTTTAATTTAATTTATGAAACATCTTTGTATTGAATTTTTAAAAATGGAATCCATATTTGGAATCAGTGGGTCCAAATTATGTTAATAGGTTACTTTTTATTTTTGGTAATTATGAATAGTAACTACGGTAAATTTTATTTACCATAGTTAAAGGTAAATCGGGTAATTAAGGGTAAATATAATATTAAAAAATTACTCTAACAGAAGCCAAAATTATGATGGATGGCTAAAAGTATACCCATATCACCTAAGGGTTGGATTAGATAAATTTTATGGACTTTTGACCATGAAAATAACTTAATTATTATTAAAACCAAAGAAAGTGACAACATGTCACTATCTTAAATCTTAAAAGTATATTAATTTTAATTTAGTGATAACTTCATGAAACTTTGAACATGAATAGTTTCCAGAAATCTCCTGAAATTATCTAAATCATATGAGTTTTTTCATAATTTCTAGGGATTAAATAATTATCATTAATTGTGACACAGTAGTAATGCAGAAATTGTTTATCTAGAGAGAAATCAAGAATATAGTTCTTATTAAACTAATAGTGACCGTAAAATGCACAAAACCCTGACCAAAACATATTGGTCATGTAAATATAAACCATAATCATCCAATGGTAGAATATTTTACCATTTGTATGCTTATAAAATAGATTATGACACTTATTTTATTTTATTTGAAATGATGCCAAAGTTGTCACCTTCAAAATTTAATAAATATAACAATTTTAATATTGTGATTCTAAGATGATAAATTTCAGTAAAAGTATTATTGTAAAAGGTAATCTATTTAGCTTCATCATAGGATTTTATTTTTAATTTATATTCAACAAATAAGTATATTAAATAATTATAAAAAAATGTTGTAGTAATTATTTTTTTAAGAGTTAAACAAAATAAATGGTTTTAAATATAATAAAATAAATATTATATGAACTATTTAATGTTATACAATAATTTTCTAGATACATATGACCTTTTATGAATCTATTAAATCTTTTATTTCGAAAATATATTCTGTATATATTTTATTGTAATTCAAATAAATGAATTGTGTCAAAATTGACACTATTGTTATTTTATAAAAATAACATATTATAAAATTGCTTAAAAATCACAATATTATTTAAAAATTATAAATTTAAATTTATATGGTCTATAATGTTATAAATTATCCAATTATGGGTATTTCACAACAAATAAGTAATTATTTGTTATAATTTAAAATTTATAATGTTATTACCACAAATAAATTTAAATTGATTAAATAAGGATAAATCAAGTTGATAATGTTTTAAATAAATTCTTAAAATGTATAAATTTTATTTGTTGATGATATTAAAACCCTATATCATCTAATATTTGGATATGAGTCATTTTGGATGTTTTTATGTGGGTTTGGGATTTAATATAATTTAATATTTCTTATATTTCCAAAGATTCCCCTCTCCTCCCTTATAAAAGGGCACCTCCTCCCTCTCCTCCTCACACCAATTTTATCCTTCAAGATCGGCCATACCCTGGCCATTTAACTTACCCACTTCCCTAGAAACATTCTAGAGGTCCTGGTCTTCTTCAAAGACCAATTTTAGTTATCTAAGAGGAGGTATCAAAGAGGCGCTTCAAAGAAGAGGTAATGTCCGTTACCGATTCATTCAACTTTATTTCCTCTTTTACTTCTTCTTCATTCGATGTTTAATTATGAAGTAATAACATCAGTATTACTCATATAATTACATGTTATTATAAGTATGTAACAACCCTATTTCACCATCAATCCATCCTACGGAAAACGAAATCACCGCACGTGCGTACGTACGGAATATCGTCTCCACGCCGTGGTGTAATCTATTTTCCACCACCACCTTACATGGATGGGTATAATGGTGTAAATAATGACTATATATGATTATTTTAAATTTATATTGATTATTAAATAGTATACATACACTCAAATACAATTCCATGGGAATGATATCATCGCTCGTGCGTACGTACGGATTACCATCTCTACGACGCGATGAGATTCATTTTCCATGTTAAAAATTGAATAATGATTATAAGGTATATATAATAAGTAATAATTAAATATATGACATAATAATGCTACTAGATTTATGTACATATATATGTATGTCATATACTTTATTCCATTCGATTCAATAAGTAAACGGAAACAACGTTCATGCGTATATACGACCTACCGTCTCCATGAACTGTGTATTTCATTCCATTTATCGATATATTATATATATGTATTTTCTGAATATATATTATATATAAATCATGTTTTACATTCTGGATGTAAGTAATCATGATCTAAGTATTCATATGAATAATTACAAGTTAAAACACGAACGACAAATGAAACAATTTTACCCAAATTGCTACTTTAACATGAATTTAAAAAATTACGGGTAATATAATGTCATAAGTGAACCATATATGATATAATAACAAGGAATATGATTCTATAATAAGTCAATAAAATTATTTAAATCATTATAAAGGGGGTTTGGATACGTACGAAGAATATCAGAACTAAGGTCAGGGATAATTTTGCAAATCTCATTTTTAATCGATATTTCTTATACGTATGTATTTACTGGCGTTATTGTTATCATCCATGGGCATGTTTTCTAATAGTGTTTTTATGTTTGTTTAATGTCCTTTTTACCCATTTTTAATTTTACTAAATGGTATGTAAGGAATCTTTCTTTTGTTTACGTTAAGAGGTACTTTTTGACTTTTCCGACAAAAGTACGAGGAGAATTTTTTTTTAATTTATACAGAATGAATGGATTTTTACGGTTTTATTAAGCCTTATTTTCATGAAGCTTCCTCCAAAAATTATTTCATGACTATTTTAAGCAAAATATTTTTATCTTAAAATTTCATGACGTTTTGTGAAAAGAAATTGATTTTGAAGAAGAAAGGATATTTTCCTCAAGAATTTATTTCAAGTGTTTTATCAAAACCATTTTCCATCGTAGTTGAAATTATTTAATATGTGTATGTTTCAAGTATAAAGTCTCTATGATTTACACGGTTCACTTTTCTAATGATGAAATGTCCATTTGTTTTATATGGATTGTGAAATTATGGGATGATTTTTATGAAACCCATTTTATTCCTTGGGTTATGATGAATGTTTTAAGTTTATTTTGTGGCACAAGTAAGAATGATTTAATTATGAGATGGGTGGGACATATATCTCCCTCCAATGCATTGGGTAAAGATTTATATCACATGAGATAGACATGGCTGGAACAACAAGTTAAACAGGTTCAGTAATACAAGAAAGGAACAATGAGTGAACTCGATTCAGAAAGGGACATTGTCCACTAAGATGGTCTTGGCAGCAATTCCTTGGCTACTATGGAAATCATATCATATCATTATTGGTTTCCACAATTACCTGTTTTATTCCCATGATATTTTACCATTATTTATGATCCATTATGATCTATGCCTTATTTACTTCCATGTTTTATGTCGTTTCTCAAGATTTTTAATGTTCATGTTTTTTAAGTTAAAATGTATATTGTATGTTTTATTTTATCCATGCATACCCTTACTGAGAATTTGAGCTCACCCTTTTAATGTTTTCTTTTCCCCCAGTATTAAAAGAAAGATTTTAGGTAAGGAAACAAAAATGGGAACATCTTTATGAGAGATGTTGAAGATCTTTCACCACGATTAGATGATTACATCCCAAGTTTCAAATGACACTAATCAATTAGGGTCCTTGTGTGTCTGTTTTTGTTATGTACTATGTATTGCATAAAAGTAAATACTTAAACGATGGCTGGAACCCGAAGGAACCGTGTTAATCAAAGTAATGGAAAATGCAATGATTGTCCTCCTAACCAATCCAATGTCATGGGAGATGGAGTGCACAATATTTTTTCTATAATTACACAAGCAATGAATCATTCTGGATTCCAAAATGTGTAGAGAAAGGAGCAACATTCTGTTGAATCCTTCACGAGGCAGTGTCCACCTTCATTAAGCGGGTCTTCTGATCCCTTAGTGTCTGAACAATGGATCAGTACTACGGAAAAGATATTTTCAGTTATACAATGTTCTGAGCATGATAAAGTCATCTTAGAAGTATATCGTTTGGAAGGTGATGCTGATCAATGGTGGAATCTTATCAAGAATACGAGGCAATGAGATGAAATTGAGTCCATGGAATGTGATGAGTTCAATAACTTGTTTTTTAGTAAGTACTTCCCTCGTATTATTTGAACAAAGAAGGAAAAGGAGTTTCTTGAGCTTAAGAAGAAGGATGATGAATCTATTGGTATATATGAATTGCATTTTACAAGACTTGCAAGGTATTAATCTAGCATTATCATCCAACCTGAAAGTAAAGTTGAACGACTTTTTAGTGGCTTAAAACCATGTCTTAGAAGGGAATTAGCTATAAGAGACTTCAGTAGCTATGAAGAAATTGTACGTTGTGCTATCAAGTTAGAACTGTAAGTTGGTGTAACATATCCATCTCATGGTTTTGACAAGAAACAAAAGATGGAGTTCAAGCAGAAATCTTAGAAAAATGGTGAAAAGAAGATGAATGTTTCTTTATGCTCAATGTGTGGAAGGTAGCATGGTGGAGATTGCATAAAAGGTACTAGAAAATGTTATATGTGTGGAAAAGAAATTCATTGAGCAGTTTATTTTCGAAGCAATGGGAAAAAGGTTGCTAATGATGTGAATAGAGAATAGACTATAGAGAACTCTCCACCAACACTTCAATGCTTCAAGTGCAAGGAAATGGGGAATTATGCTAATAAATTCCTTAATCCACAGGTTAATGATGATCAATGTGAGTAACCTCTTAAGGAAAAGGATAATGGGATGTCTCATGCGATCACTATTTGTGATGTTGAGTATAAAAATGATGTTGTGTAGTGATTATGTGTTTATGTAATGGGATTTCAAAATAGTATCATGGAATCTCATGTATCGTATTATGGAATTTTGGAATATCTATGTATTGGTTTTCAATAATTATATGGTACTGGTAACCATGAAAATGTGATTGAAATATTTTTAGAAAGTAGATGATATGCGCATAATGAAGGGATACGAAGATAATGAGATGTTTGATTGTATTCATTAGCTCATGACTGATATAAGGACTAAGTGATATTATGGATTGATTATATAGATTTTTTTGGGATTTTCGTATGTGGAAAGAGTTACCTTTTGACAGTATTCATGTTTTCACTAAGGTTTTATGGTAATTTATGTTTCAAGAGAATATATGACTAAGGTATTCATGTGTTTGGAATGCAACCAACAAGATATTTCTTATGATATATGTGGGTTAAATGTTTGTATTCACACTCTTGGTAGATAAAATTTCTAGTTATTGGTTTCTGTATACTATGAGCTTGGACCGAAGTATTTTAGATAAGCCTAATGATTGGAATGGATTATGTTTGAAATAAGTCAGTATTGTTTAAGGATAGAAATTATTTCGATATTTTTATAGTAACGTAGTTTTAGAAAAAGGACAACCCGCAGGATGGGCGGATGCCCATCGCGTCGGACAAGGCTGTGGGATCGAACCCACAACCGAAGTGAGACTGGCCTTTTTCACCTACCACTGGCCTATAGGAAGTCCCTTGTTAGTAGAAACTAGTTTTATTTTATTAAGCGTTATGATATATGAAGTATAAGTTCATTTTTCGAATCGTATATGATTATCCTCACCATAGATGGACTTATGTATATTTGATAACTTTTGCTTGAAACAGATGGAATGACCCATCATTCTATCACATGATCTGATAAATCTTCACGAATAACAAATTCAACTTCATTTCTTTAAGAGAAGAAGTGTAAATTGTTCAAAGCACGAACAACAATGAGATTGTACCAAAATCAAGAAAGTATTTCTTCTAATTCAAAATTTTCAAATTTTGGGAAACGATATTGAAAACCAAAAATGTTGTCCTAGTGCTCTTATATCCGACGAATCATATGGTACCATAGATCATAAAAAATCTATGGATTTGTGATTGATGGTTTTTTCATAGCCATGTTCTCTATCACTCTCCATCATAACATAATGGTTATATTTTTCATCCATATCCATCTTTTCACCTATGTTCTCCTAGGTGGAAACACAGTGATGAGTTAATTTGGGTAACCATTACGTTGCATACATTAGTTTTTAAAGCCACGTTTTGGTATTCCTTTTTACGATGTGGGTTTATATTAAAGAAACTTTCGAGTAGTAAACCATTTATAACCCCAATGAATTTCGAAGGCGAAATTCATTTTAATGGGGGTAGAATGTAACAACCCGATATTTTATGATAACTATTATTTTTAATTTATTTGATGTCATTTGTTTTATTCTACAACAAGATTATCTTGTGCTATATGCAACACCATATTAGCTTGCAGTATACGCAACACCATTCTTAGATTGTGTTACACACAATTCCAAGTTCGTTTGATAATAGTCATTCAACGCAACATTGAGTATGTATATATATATTCAATGTATAAATGAAAAATGATTGGATTTTGTTATAATGAAGAAAATAAAATGTCTTGCACAACACACAACCCTGACTTTGTTTGCATTACACGCAATCGCGACCTTCCTCAATAGCTTGTGTTGTACGCAATACCAGGTTTTACTAAACAACGATATATTATTATTATAATATTATGAACTAGCCGTTAATAATAGTATTAACTAAATTTTGAATTTTATAACATTATTATTCATCTTACAAATTTTCTAGAACATGGTATAAGAACAAAATAATTTTTTCGGGTAAAATATGTATTTTAAAAAAAATGCAGTTTTGCCGCTTTTTGGTGGCGCACCCACATTAAATCTAGTTGTTGAAATGTTTATAAGTTCAATTTGACAAAATAAAATTCTCTTTTTGAATCAGGATATAAAAATTTACATTGGATAATGTTTTGATATTTTTCTGATAACATTCATATTTTAATGAATAGAAAAAACACGCTATATTTTAATTAAAAAGAACTTTTTTCATCGTAATAATTTATATAGTTAAATTATAATATTGAATGGTTTTAAAGTATAAATATTATATATTTTATCATTTAATATAATTTATGTCATTATCATTGATTTTACATTTAATTCGTAGGTTAAATCAATTCAATCTTTTGCAATATTTTAATCAAAAACCCGTTTTCATTCGACAACGAGATTAATTTTAATTTAATTTATGAAACATCTGAGTGTGGAATTTGAAAAAATGGATTCCATATTTGGAATCAGTGGGTCCAAATTATGTTAATAGGATACTTTTTATTTTTGGGAATTATGAATTGTAACTACGGTAAATTTTATTTACCATAGTTAAAGGTAAATCAGGTAATTAAGGGTAAATATAATATTATAAAATTACCCAAACACATGAAAAAATTCTATTGGATGGCTAAAAGTATACCCATATCACCTAAGTGTCGGATTAGATTCATTTTAAGGTCTTTTGACCATGAAAATAACTTAATTATTATTAAAACCAAAGAAACTGACAACATGTCACTCTCTTAAATCTTAAAAGTTTATTAATTTTAATTTAATGATTACTTCATGAAACATCTAACATGAATAGTCTCAAAAAATATAATGAAATTATCTACATCATATGAATTTATTTATAATTTTTAGGGATTAAATAATTATCATTAATTTTGACACAATAGTGATGTCGAAATTGTTTATCTAGTGAAAAATCAAGAATATAGTTTTTATTAAACTAATTGTGACCATAAAAGGAACAAAACCCTGACCAAAACTTATTTGTTATGTAAATATAAACCATAATAATCCAATGGTCGAATATTGGACCATTTGGAGTCTTAAAAAATCGATTATGACACTTATATTATTTTATTTGAAATGATACCAAAGTTTTCACCCTCAAAATTTAATAAATATAACAATTTAAATATTGTGATTTTAAGATGGTACATTCGAGTAAAAGTATTATTGTAAAACCTAATAGACATATATTCATCATAGGATTTTATTTTTAATTTTTATGAAACAAATAAGTATATTAAATAATTATACAAAAATGTTGTAGTAATTATTTTATTAAGAGATAAACCAAATAAATGGTTTTAAAAATAATAAAATAAATATGATATGAACTATTTAATGTTCCCCAATAATTTTCTAGATACATATGACCTTTTATGAATCTATTAAAGCTTTTAGTTCGAACATTTCTTTTGTATATATTTTATGTTAATTCAAATAACTGAATGGTGTCAAAATTGACAGTACTGTTATTT
Source organism: Viscum album (assembly GCA_963277665.1). Classification (NCBI taxonomy): domain Eukaryota; kingdom Viridiplantae; phylum Streptophyta; class Magnoliopsida; order Santalales; family Viscaceae; genus Viscum; species Viscum album. Next base: position 1,582,989,375 of record OY728151.1, on the reverse strand, counting down.
TATAAAAATAACATATTATAAAATTGTTTAAAAACCTCCAAAAAATTTAAAAATTATAAATTTAAATTTATATGGTCTAAATGTTATAAAGTATAAAATTATTTAATATTTAAATCAAATAAGTAAATATTTGTTATAATTTAAAATTTATAATATTATTACCACAAATAAAAGTAAATTGATTAAATAAGGATAAATCAAGTTGATAATGTTTAAAATAAATAACTAACATGTCTAAAATTTATTGGTTGATGCTATTACAACCCTATATCATCTAATATTCGGATATGAGTCATTTTTGAAGTTTTTACGTGGGGTTGGGATATAATATAAACTAATATTTCTTTTATATCCAAAGATGCCACTATCCTCCCTTATAAAAGGGAACCTCCTCCCTCTCCTCCTCAAACCAATTTTATCCTCCAAGCTCGGCCAAACCCTTCCCATTTCCCTTACCCACTTCTCTAGAAACATCCTTTAGGTCCTAGTATTCTTCAAAGTCCAATTTTAGTGCCCTAAGAGGAGGTCTCAATGAGGCGCTTCAAAGAAGAGGTAATGTCCGTTACCGATTCTTTCAACTTTATTTCTTCTTTTACATATTCTTCCTTAGTTGTTTCGTTATGAAGTAATAACATCAGTATCACTCATATACTGACATGTTATTATAATTATGAAAAAACCCTATTTCACCATCAATCCATCCTACGAAAAACGAAATCACCACGCGTGCGTACATACAGAATACCGTCTCCACGCCATAGTGTAATCTATTTTCCACCACCACCTTCCTTGGATTGGTAAAATGGTGTAAATAATAAATATATATGATTATTTTAAAGTGATATTTATTCTGAAATAGTATATATATACTCCAATACAATTCCATGGGAACGATATCATCGCTCGTACGTACGTACGGATTACCATCTCCTCGACGCGATGAGATTCATTTTCCATGTTAAAAATTGAAGATGGATTATAATGTATATATAATAAGTAATAATTAAATATATAACATAATCATGCTACTGGGTTTATGTAAATATATATTTATTTCATATACTTAATTCCATTCGATTCAATAATGAAATGAAAACAGCGTTCATGCGTACGTACGACCTACCGTCTCAATGAATGATGTATTTCTTTCCATTTATAGATCTATTATATATATGTATATTCTGAATATATATTATATATAAATCATGTTTTACATTCTGGATGTAATTAATCATGATCTATGTAATCATATGAATAATTACAAGTTAAAAAACGAACAGCAAAGAAAACAATATTACCCAAAATGCTATTTTAACATGAATTTACAAAGGAACGGGTAATATAAAGTCATAAGTGAACCATATTTGATATAATAACAATGAATATGATTTTTTAATAAGTCAATAACATTATTTAAATAAGTATACATGAGGTTTGGATACGTACGAAGCATATCGGAACTATGGTAAGGGATAATTTTGCAAACCTCATTTTTATCCGAGATTGCTTATAAGTATGCATTTACTGGGGTTATTGTTATCATCCATGTCCATGTTTTCTAAAAGTGTTTTTATGTATGTATAATTTCCTTTTTACCCATTTTGACTTTTACTACATGGTATGTAAGTAATCTTTCTTTTGATTATGTTACGAGGTACTTTTTGACTATTCTGACAAAAGTATGAGGAGAATGTTTTTTTAACATATAAGGAATGAAAGGGTTTTTACAGTTTTATTAAGCATTATTTTCATAAATCTTCCTCTAAAAAAGATTTCATGACTATTTTAAGCAAAATCCTTTTATTTTAAAATTTCATGATGTTTTGTGGAAAGAAATTGATTTTGAAGAAGAAAGGATATTTTCCTAAAGAATTCATTTCAAGTGTTTTATCAAAACCATTTTCCATCTAAAATAACAGTATTTAATATGTGTATGTTTCATGTATAAAGTCTCTATGATTTACGCGGTTCACATTTCTTATGATGAAATGTCCATTTGTTTTATATGGATTATGAAATTATGGGATGATGTTTATGAAACCCATTTTATTCTTTGGGTTATGATGACCGTTTTAAGTTTATTTTGTGGCACAAGTAAGAATTATTTCATTATGAGATGGGTGGGACCTATATCAACCTCCATTTCATTGGGTAAAGATTTATATCACATGAGATAAGCATGGATGGAACGACAAGTTAAACCGGTTCAGTAATACAAGACTGGAACGAGGAGTGAACTCGATTCCGAAAGGGACTTTGTCCACTAAGCTGGTCTTGGAAACAATGCCTTGGATACTATGGAAATCATATCATGTGCGTAATGGTTTCCACAATTACATGTTTTATTCCCATGCTATTTTACCATGATTTATGTTCCATTATGATCTATGCCTTCTGTACTTCTATGTTTTACGTCGTTGGTCAAGATTTTTAATGTTCATGTTTTTTTTACGTTCAAATGTATATGGTATGTTTTATTTTATCCATTCTTACCCTTACTGAGAATTTGAGCTCACCCTTTTTATGTTTTCTTTTCCCCTAGGATTAAAAGAAATATTTTAGGTAAGTAAACAAAATGGGAAGATCTTTATGGGAGATGTTGAAGATCTTTCACCACTATTAGAAGATTACATTCCATGTTTCCAAAGACACTAAACTATTACTATCCTTGTAGGTATGTTTTTGTTATGTACTATGTATTCTGAAAAAGTAATGTAATGTCTATGTAAGCCATGCTTTGGGTCTATACAGTTGGTATCAGAGGAAAGGTTTAGTTATCCTTTGGAAACTAGGATGTGAAAACTTTATTGAGATCCCTAGAGATATTTATAAGGTATGTCTAGGGATGTCCCAAAGGATAAGTATATGTATAAGTTATAGTCCTAGAATTTCACATACGATCTTAGAATTAAACCTAAGATGTTAGATATTGAAGGTACTACCCCTTTATTATGTTATTTTCCCTAGCATGATATTTTCCTCACACTATTATTTTTGGGTTTTCGACGATGGCTAGAACCCGAAGGAACCGTGTTGATCAATGTAATGGAAAATGCAATGATTGTCCTCCTAACCAAACCAATGTCATGGGAGATGGAGTGCACAATCTTATTTCTATACTTAGATAAGAAATGAATCATTCTGGATTTCAAAATGAGCATAGAAAGGCGCAACATTCTGTTGAATCCTTCATGAGGAAGCATCCACCATCATTCAGCGTGTCTTCTGATCCCTTAGTGGCTGAACAATGTATTAGGTAAAGTCACAAATTGTGACAATCCATAAAAATGAAACACCTTGTCCTAGTGGTCAATTAACCCACACAGTTATGAACGATGACATCATCATGTTCATTCATATTTAAATTTTTATCATGAGAAACATCAAATTTCCAAATTCATTGGACCATTATATAATTTTTGGTTCACTAATCACATAATATTATTTACATTATAATGCATGCAACATAAAAATTATATCAATATTTTACATAAAATAACCTATGGTGAGAAATGAGTTTAATTTCATTAATAATAAATTCATGAATATACTTTTTTGTTCCAAAAATAATGTGGGAATATCATAATTGGTATAAGATTCATCAATCCTGAGTGATGAAGAAACAATATCACAAGAATTAAAAGGTGTATTTTTGGAATGAATAGTTATTCTTAAAAAATCATTCATTTTTCATATAATCAAATTTGAACCATATTTATCTAGAAAAGTGAATGGATGGAAAGAATAAATGATATTTATGGAACATTAATGGAACATCCTTACTAAAAATGGAGTGATAGAGCGAAAATCCCAAATATATTGAATTGGGTTCAAGAATCCCCTATCATTATATTTGAGTTCCTTATTCACATTAATATCCAAGACAATCAAATTTAATTCATTAATTATAAAATTAATAAACTTTTATAAAATTATTTGATTCATTATAGTGTTATTAAATTCATTTATGGTATTTTATATGAGTTATAGAGTTCATTTTCATCATTTATGTGTATTCATTTCAATGGTTTTCATGATCGATTCACTAGTATATGAGTATGGATGTTCGTGTAAAATGCGTATAATTATACAGAATTGAAATTATTATTTATTAATGAATATATATAGAGATTTATATGGTTATATATAACATTTCATTAAATATTATTAGTTTAAATAATTAGATAAAACAATAGTGATAATCATTTTGATTATTTTTGCTGTTTTTCATACATCACAAAATAGTTTTGTTCCATTGTTTATTATCGTGTATATTATTTGGATTCAAGAACATAAATATGTTTGTTTCATGAATTTTAAAGTATTTATGATTATTTATTGTGGTTTTATGAAAATCCATGAAGGCACTAAAGAAAAATGAACATGCATCGTCCATGATGTCAGTAAATTGGCCCATCACGGGCGATGATGTCATTTTTAGAATAAAAGAATGGGGAGAAGAGGATTAATGAAATATTATACCACCAGTAGAATAATATTAAAATATATAAAATATATTTTATTTATCATTCCACTTGTATATCTAGTGGTGATGATAAAATAATAAAATAAACTAAATTGAAAAGAAAAAAAATGGATTTTACCTATTGAATTTATCCTCCGTGAGAACCTCCTTAGACAAAAGGTTTTGGTCTTATTGATGAGACCAAGAGCACATAGTTGTGGAGGAGGGTATCAGAATGAGTCTTGGGTATACTTTTTACAATATTCAATGCTTCCGAGGAGTGAAGAGAAGAGGTGGTGCATGTCGGTATTTATAGGGGAGGATAAAGATGTTTTCCCATTATATTATTCATTCTTTTATTATTTTTTCTCAAAAATATGAATTTTTTGAATCTTAACATTAAATATATTAAAATAATAAAGGTTATTTTTAATTTACAATCTCACATCTTCAATACACATCTATGAATCAATAATTCATGTATTTAACTTATATTGTAAATTATCATATTTCACTATTCACCAAAAATTTATGTATTTTAGAAAATACAAAAAAATAACCCACTATCATTTTTTAATGTAAAGAATTAAATATTGAATTCCATTTTAGGAAAATAATTTTCAAAACATGAGAAATTTAATTTTTAATTAAAATTATCATTTACTAGGAAAATATTTATTTTAAAATTATAACATATTTAATAACACATTGAAAAATTAAGTAAGGTCTCATAAATTATGTTATAATCATAAGACAAAAAATTAATAAATTAGGAATCTATTTTATGAAAATAAATTTTATTTTAATTAATTATATTAGTTAAAAAAATTAAATAAACATTTATATTTTAAAAAAATACCAACACTTAATTAATAATTTTTATAATATTTACTTACTTATACAATGATATAATTATGTCATATTATCATTTATTATATGCCTAAACATTATTTGTACATTCATAGGTGAGGTTAGTATTCTATTGGCCAGTTTACTATTCCTAAGGATCATATTACTCTTCCAAATTTCAAGTATCTGTTTAATCGATATGGGTTCCTTAACATATATAAATAATTCTTATTTCATTAATTTTACATTTATAATTCTTATATTGTTTATCTATGTTATTTTAGTTTGTTTATACTCTATTGAATAATTATAATAAGGGAATTTCGATTTGATGAAATTCCAGGTAGTTACATTTTCTCCCATTTTAAAAATTTGCAATCAAAATTCCATTTTACAAAAATATATAAGGGTACCTCTACTTTATCACCTCCTTTGATTCCAAAGTCACTTGTTCATAATTATGGTTCCTACAAACCACTTTGACAATATAATTTTTCTTTTTACCTAAAACCTTATCTCACTAGTCATAAATGGTTATCAATTTCTCCTCCTATGATAGATCATCATTTATTTGTACCATCTCTGAGTTCAGTAAATATGAGAGCTCAGTTATGAACTCCTTCTGTAGAGATACATGGAATGCGTCACGAATTTGAGCCATACTTAGTGGATGTAAAAGATGATAGGCCATTTCTCATATGCGGTCAAGGATCTCAAAGGGTCTAATGTACCAAGGTAATAGCTTCAATTTTTTTCAAATCACATGAATCTTTTCCATGGTGATATTTAAAGGAAGACTTTACCTCCAATGTTGAAATTTTTTCCCCATTGATGGTTTTCATCATAGCTCTTTTTTTGACTCTGAGTAGCTTTGATATGTTTTTGGATGCCTTGAACCTTATATTCCATCTTTTTCATAGTACCACCTCCAAGTATCTTTACTTTTACAAATTCATCCCAAAAGTTTGGAGTTTTATATTATTTTTCATACAACGCTTCATATAGAGCCATCTGAAAACTCTATTGGAATATTTTTATTGTATAAGATGTAAACCAATAAGAGATGATAATCCCATCCATATTTTATTTCCACTTAGCATGCTCTTAAAATGTATTCAAGTATAATAATACTCCTATCATATTGGCCAATAGTTTTGGGGTGATTAGCTATGATGAAATTAAATTTGTTACTCAAGGCATGTTTAAGACTCCTCCAAAATTTGGATGCGAACCTTGGATCATGATCAAATATGACTGAAAGTTGAACACCATGTAACCTTACAACTTCCTTCCCATATATATTATATATTTTTTCTTTGGAGAGATCTTCCAAAATAATAATTAAGTGGGAATTCTATGTGAGTTGATCCACCACAACCCATGTCACATTATTTCCTTTGGAAGTTTTCTCAAGGCTAGTGACAAAGTACTTATTGACATTCTCCCATTTAGACATGGGTATAGGGAGTGGTTGGATCATAAAAGTTGAATTTTTTCTCCCTTCATTAACTTGATGACATATTATACACCTTAGTATTTAATCCATAATATACAATTTCATTTTTTTCCCATCATAACTGTTCTTAGTGATCACAGAATGTCCTGGTACATTCCGGATTGATAGAGAAAGATGAGATAGGTGAATTATCCAATAACTCATTTATATTAGGTTATGAATTCAGAAAAATCATTATTCCAATAAAAATCAGACAATGATCATTGATATTTAACTCTTAAAACATCCCTTACTTAACAACTTCCAAATACTTTGGATGCCCCAAATCATCCCTTTATGACTCCTCAATCTTCACTTGGATAGATGGTTAGGAAATTATTTGGGCAAGATAGAATTTATTCCCTACCATTATGATTTTCGAATCATTTTTTGACATATCCATGGATATGGGGTCATTCTCAATCTACATCATAGATAGATTAGTAGGTTCTTTTCTACTAATATCATTAGCTACCTTGTTCGCCTTTCCGGTATAATAGTGAATAGAGATGTCATAGTCCTTGAATATCTATAACAATAAAATTTGAATCATGTTGAGCTACTTTTTTGTGAATATATACATTAGTCTCTTTTGACTAATATATATTTCACACATCTCATCAATGATATAGTTCCAAAATATTTTAAAGGAATAAATTATGGTTGGTAGCTCCAGATCTTGCTTCGTGTAGTTTTTCTCAAGGCGCTTCAACTTCCATGAGGTGCTGGCTATCACATTATCATTTGCAATTAGTACACCACAAAATACTTTCTTTTAAGAATCATTTATATAAAAAATAATTCACCACTTGTTGGTAATTTTAGAAACGGTGTAGTGATCAACCTATTCTTTAGCTACATAAACATTTCTTCGAACTCATCCATCAATACATACATTTCCCCTTTCATTTTTAACTTAGTTTTTGAGCTAGATAATCATGATAAATTTCTCAGAATACATTTTCAGTACCCTGATAATCCATGAAAAAATAGTATTTTCATGACACTAGATGTTATGGACCATTCCACTACCACTTTTGTCTTTCAAGGTCCCATAATAATTCCCTCACTTGTTGTCATATGTCCTATGAATATGATATGCTACATCTAGACATCAATCCTTCTAAACATGGTTTAAAATCTCTCTTTTCTTATTGCTACCAAAAAAATCATTATATGTTCATATTATTCCACCTTTCCTAGGTTATAGTTTAGAATTCTACTTGTTGACTCTACCAAAAATTTGTTACAGTAATGTCTAATGTCACTATTCATCAAATCAATGAATATTAAAGGGGAATTAGTATGTCTGAAGGGAATTACTAGAAACTCATATTGCCCATACCTTATGTGGAAATCAGTCAGATGAATATCCTACTTCATCAAATTTTTCTGATGATACCAAGAATGAATATCCAACATTGGGATGTACGGATCACCTCATAGTTGATCGAACAAGTCATAAATATTTGGAAGATGATTTTTGTACATTTTAGTGATCTTGTTGAGTTCGGGATAATTGACACACATCCAAATTTATCCATATTTATTCTTGATGAAGAGCATTGGATCACCCCAATGATGTGCACTAGGGTGTATTAACCCTATCTCCAAATTCTCTTGCAGGTTCTTCTTTAACTACTATAGTTCTGTCAAGGCCATCCTGTAGGGAAATTTTGTGAAATTAGTAGATCTCGGAATAAGTATTATTGAGAACTCAATCTAAAAATTTGAGGGTGGTCTAGGTAATAGTTGGGGAAATACATCACTATATTCCCTTTATGATGGGTATTTCTTCTGTGATGATTCCTTCCTCTGACCTAAAAATTTTAGAGAGCTACATTTCTTCCTAGGGAATCAACACCCACACCCTTGAGAGATCGTCCAACATGTATTTATTGTATACATTTCTTTTTTAGAGGATCATGATATGTTTGAGAATATGGAAATCTATTTACATTTCCCAATAGTTGATATGGTATCTATATAACATGTGACAATACATGCCAATTATAGCATCAAATTCCATCAAGGGGTGTATCATGATATTCACTCGGAGAATCTCCTCACATACACCCAAAGGAGAATATTCCAACACATGGGTTGCAATGATTTAACCACTATTATTTTTATAGATATCTCTACTTCAAGGTTTTTGTGATTCTATTCAATTGTTATAGAAAACATGATGGATATAATGAAAAGTATATAACCAGAATTAAATAAGTGTATTTCCCAGAATGTGTGAATAAGATGTGTACCTTGTAGGACATCATCTTATTGATCAGCTTTAGTAGTGTTTATGTAGAATCCTTCCCTTTCTTGTTTGTATTTTGTGGTTGCTGATGTTGATTACCCTCAAGGACTTTTGGTTTAGTGCACATACTTGCATAGTTCCCTTTTCCCAAAAAATTTATCATAAAACCATTAGTGGTGATCTCCTTTACTTTATATTATTGGTCAGATTAATTATATTTATTCTAAATTCAGTATCTTGGTGGCCTTTTATCCCACAATTATAATATTTCCTTTTCAATTTGAGGTAGTTTTCGTGATGCCTCTACCCTCATTTTTCACATGTCTATGGTTGGTATTTCATTCCACATTTGTCATTAGACCCCCCAACTTGAAACTCCATATTGTGTTTCTTATCTCCATATCCCTGGGACCATTATCCAAACACCATCTATATTTTGAGATCACATCGAACCACATCTTCAAAACTCCCAATGTTGCATATAGAAAGATCCTTTCACAGATGTGTTTTTAAACCACTAATGAATCTATCAATTTTTCTATCATTATTGATAATGAAACCCAAGGAGTTCCTTGGAAGCCTTTCGAAATATTCTTCATTGGATGTGAGATATTAAACATCCTTTCTCTTCATCTCTAAGAATTATCCCTCCATATTTTTATGATGTGTTGGAGGGAAATACTTGTTAAGAAAAATTATATTAATGTCTTCCCACTACATCTCTTCATTTCCATCTTGTGCCTTGGTGTGATTAATAAATGTACTCCATTGATCGACCTATCAATCTAGATGATAAATTGATAGAGTCTCCTTATACATATTAAAATAATGAAGCACACAAAAATATATTCTCTATTGGGTTGACCCACTATTCTGAGTTGAGTGGATTATAGGATCCAACGAACATCGATGGTCGATTCCCATTAAAAGACTTAATATATAATTTCTCCCTCTTAGGTGATGGTGAACATTCCACATTTTTTTAGTTTATTTGTCAATTCCTGAGATATGTTAGTAAGAATCACCATTCAATTTCTAACTATAACTCTCAAGGCATTGGGGATGTAATTCAAACAATCACTGCATTGTCACTCACATGGGTTGTTGGCCTTGTTTCTCTTAGTTCCCACCATTTTTTAGAATATAATATGTTATAACAAAACATATGTATACAAATCCAAAATAAATAATTTATTATTTTGGGTAATTACCACTAAAGGAATATCTTATGGGATCCAAATATTAAACATTTAATAAAACAATGATTCTTTGGTGCTTAATTATACTTAGACTTTCACTATGGGTTTTTCCTAAGGTTATCTAATCCAAATTTCCAAAAATAACTACTATTTATTATAATACCAAATATACCAACCCTATAATTTTTATATGATTATTAAAAAATTTTCAAGTCAAAAAACATAAAATAATTACACTACTATGATCCAAAGTTTTTAGGTCTTGGTAAAATAAGTACCATACAATATAAAACAAAATCATTTATTAAATTCTATCATCTCCAGCTTCTTATTGGCCCTCTGTTCTCCTTAAAAAAAGTAATAACATTAGTATATATATCAAAGAAAGGGGAGAGATAAAATAATAGTAATGGGATAGAAAATAACATTAATCAATATGTCATGGGTTGCAAATAATCATTATCATAAGATAAGAATAAGATCATAATCATAATAGGATGAATTAAATAAAGTCACGGAATGCGAAAATTTAAAAAAATTAAACAACATGACTTAGTGGCCCGTTACCACACATAGGTGTGAAAAAATTTAGAATCATGTTCAATAATATTTCACTTTATCACATTAAAAAAATAGAATTACACAATTCATTGTAGTTATATATAATTCAGAGCTCACCAATCACATCATCACATTTACATTACCATTCATCCCACATTGAAGATATATCAATATTGAACATAAAATAACTAGTGGAAATAAATGGGTTTCATTTAATAAATATTAAATTAATGAATAAACTTTGGGGTTCTAAAAATAATTTGGTAATAACATATATGGTATAAGATTCATCAATTTGGAGTGAAGAATAAACAATCACATTAGAAGTAAAAGGTTTATTTTTGGAAAGATGCGTTCTATTGAAAATATCCTTCCATTCGTCATAAAATAATATTAGAATCATGTATATGTAGAAAATAAATGATATGTATAATTAAATTTTATTTAAGTATCATTAATGTAACATCCATACTAAAAATGGACTGAAAAAGGGAAAACCCAAAGAAATGGAATTGGGTTCGAGTGTCCCCTAAACTTATATCCGAGTGATTTTTTCACATTCATATCGTAGATAATGATATTAAATTAATTAATTAAAAAATACACAACCATTTATACATGAATTTTATTATTTATATTTTAATTATGTTCATTTAAGGGATTTTCAATAAGTTATAGAGTTCAATTTCATCATTCAGGAGTGTTCGATTTCTTGGTTGTCATGATCCTTTCTCCCCTATATGAGTATGAATGTTTGTGTAAAATTGTTTTAATTACACAGAATTAAAAAAAGAAGTTACTAAATAAAATTAATAGGTTTTAATGGTTATATATATCACTTTTTAAAATTTTATTAGAATGAATGATTAGATAAAGCGTTAGTGTTAATCATATAGACTGTTTTGGTGGTTTTTTCAAACATCACGAACTAGTTTTGTTCCGTTATTTATTATTGCATATGTACATTATTTATAGATCCTAAAAAAGGTTAAAAAATAAATTTTTCTATATATACTGACCATTATAGTGGTTTTATGAAAATACATGAAGGTTTTAAAGGAATGTGAACATGTATCGTCCACGATGCTAGTAAATTTAAAAATCACAGGCGATGATTACATTTTTAGAATGAAAGGCATAGGATAAGAGGATTAAAAATTTATTATTCAAATAAAAATAAAATTATAGTATATAATGGTAACTTGAGGTTAAATAACACTTAGAAAAGTGGCGTTTATTAGAGAATAAGAAAAAAATGAATCATAAAAAAAGCGGATTTTACATCTTGAATTTCTCCTCCTTGAGAACCTCCTTGCGGTAAAGGGTTTGGTATTTTGATGATACCAAGATCTCATGGAAATGGGGGATGGAGATCTAAATGGGACTATGAATAATATATATAATCTTTATATCTTTGGATTTGTTTGATGAAGAGGCGGTGAGAGGTGGTATTTAAAGGAGAAGAGAGGGGTGTTCTATCATTATTTTAGTCATTAGTTTATTATTATTTCTCATGATAAGGAATAGATTGATCCTTATTGATAAATTTATTAAAATAATTATGGAGTGATCTATTTATGGGATTAAATCATCCATAAATCAAATATTAATAAAAAATTCATGTACTTAGCTTATATTGTAAATTATCATATTTCACAATTCAGTAAATATTCAAGTATTTTAGAAAAATCCCAAAAATTAGAAGAGTTAATTTTTCAACCTGTAGAGTTAAAATATTATATCCATTTTAGGAAAATAATTTTATAAATTTGAGAAATTTAATTATTAATTAAAATCATCATTTACTATGAAAATACATAATTCAACATTATAATTGTTTTTTTAACAATTGAAAAATTAATTAAGGACACATAAAATTATCGTATAATCATAATAAAAAAATTTAAATTCATGAATGTAATTTAATAGAATAAATTTTCTATTTAAAATTTTTTTTATTTATAATATCGTAAATTATCATTTATGTTTTATAAAAATACCAACACTTAATTAATAAATTATATAATATTTACTTATTTTTACCATGATATAATTATATTATATTATCATTTATAAGATTCCTAAATATTATTTATAATTTAATAGGTGTGTTTACTATTCTATTAACATGTTTACTATTCATAAGGGTCATATTAATATTTCGAAGGTCAAGTTACTATTTTATTGGTATGGGTTCCTTAAATTCTATACATACCTTTTATTTCATTCATTTATCATTTATATATTTTTATTGTGTTCCCTATTTTATTTTATGTAGTTTACACTATATGACATAATTATAAGATGAGAGTTTCCATTGATGAAATTTTTGGGATGTTACAATCTAATAGAAGAATATCCTAGATGTAGTTCCCATGAATTTAGAGAAGAAATGTAGATTTCCCCCCAGGTAACAAAAGATCATGCAGTATTTAGCATCATCTTTCCTATAATAAATTTCAAATTTTGGATCTCCCTTGTGAATTAATTGATTAGAACAATCAAAAAGTGGACATATTGTTTGATATATTATTTTATTCCAAATTTATACATAAACTCCAAACATGATGAAAATCAATAGTAGCTAAGAAACATAAGTTGTTAATAGAGGATTAAAATTTTTTTTTACCAAAGAGACAATAATTATGAATTTAGGAATATGAAATGTATAAAATGAGTAATATTCAATTTTGGTCTCTTGGAATGAAATGTCGGTCATGTTATTATTTCCACTTTTCTACGTATCCTAATGATTCACTTTTGAAAAAACATGATTAGAGACAATATAAACATTGTCAAAAAATTCTTAAAAAGTCCAAAAAAATTTCATGTTTTATAAAACATCATTATCTCCCATCATCTATATCATAAAAACATTGAACACTTAGAGATCAATGGTAGGTTTTGTCTACTCATCATTAAACTGATCCAAAATGTTTCTCATGATACTCCTTGACATTTTTATCCTATATGAACTAAGAAACATTCAATCTTCCTTCAGTACCTTCTTAGTTCACAACATCATACTCTATTTTTTTTCATGTTTCACATTTTTTGATTCCCACTGCTACTCATCGTTCATTTTCATATCATACATTATTATAAACTTTTAAAGGTATCCTACAACAGCTTCCAAGACAGAACCCTTTTCCCATGTCTGCTTTAGCACAATGATTAGAGGAAAATCCAAGAAATCCATTTTTCTCTTTGATACATCCAATGGTAGAAACCCATAAAGGTTCTAGTCGGGGTGTTAGGCCAGTGAATAGCGGTAGAAATGTGGTTTAGGGAGAAGAATAATATTTAAACATCCATGACTTCTTAATAATATAGAAAATGGTACCCCAAATAGCCATGATGGAAAAAAAATGAATACTTGAAATCCTTTTTTTATTTTGATACAATACATGTCCTTACTATCATATAAGGTGTTATATTGGAAATCCATATCAAGGAAACATTTAGTGCAATGGTGCTAAATCATCCGAACTGATTGTGTTTTTTCAAGCCAACAATACTTACAACATCTTCCATTGAGATTTCAAGAAGGGATATATATTCTATTACGCTCATCCTTATGGGGAATTTATCACAATCTACTGAATCCTCCATGAATCTTTTTTACCCGCTATTTTCAAAAAAATTTAAATCACCACCATAGTCCCCTCTTGGTTTCCTCTTCCACATCCAAAGTTGATTCTTCCATGTCGCTGAGATGGAAATACGATCCTTCTATAACTCCAATAAGGGAGAGGTATCCCCATTGGGTGGGGTTGGTGGTTGTTTGGGGGGTCTAATAAGAGTTTTTCTGGATTAATTTTTATCAATAGGTTTATATATCTTATGAATAAGAGAGACGTGAATCACCCAAGAAGGGTAGGTATCCCTACTATGATGAGAACCCAGAAGTGCTACGATATTATTCCTGAATATATGTCTAATATCTAGATGATATCATTTTAGGGACACAAATGATATATGATAACATGTGTGGAGACTAATAGTAAATGAATGCACCTTCTCATGGTGTTCACCCATGATATTATCCAGTGTAGGATATTATGAGAATGAGACCCTGCAGTTGGAAATCCAAATTTATATGTGTCATTGGATGTTCCAATATGTGGATGTGTTTATTGATCTTTAGAAATTATGATTATTATTAATTAATATTATAAGTCATT
This sequence comes from Viscum album, assembly GCA_963277665.1. Classification (NCBI taxonomy): domain Eukaryota; kingdom Viridiplantae; phylum Streptophyta; class Magnoliopsida; order Santalales; family Viscaceae; genus Viscum; species Viscum album. Next base: position 1,582,974,365 of record OY728151.1, on the reverse strand, counting down.
TACTTTTATGTATTTACAAAAATTGTGAAGAAATTTGTTCAGATTAAGGTAGGATACATTAGGACCATCATTAGTAGTATTGCATTAATGGATAATGTGAGAAAGGATTTATCCCTTCTATTCTTTATCAGATTTTTTTATCTCAAGACCATTTATTGAAATTATAAAGCCTAAATAAATACAAGTACAAGGCGTTCTGTATGAAATTTCTATTTCTAGGAATTCAATGAATGAGACATCGAGTTCATTGGTTAATGTCATCGACATGCAACCGAGTTGATTAGAGATTTCATGATAATCAGATTATATTACATAGAATGCATCCATATTAATTATCATGTCATTGCGACATTAACTTCTTTCTCTATGGATTCCTTGATATTTTCTAGATGCTAACCTTTGGATTTAGGATGATTCACATAATACAACTGATAAAAATTCCAAGAGGGTCACACACTAATTCAATATGTTATGCACATGTCAATAAATAATTATAATATTGTTATTATTTGACATGGGGTTCTGCAAGGGATTTGATAAATAATAATGGGAACTTATAAAATTATTTATTTATAACCATAGTAATATATATACACAATTATATTATTTTCTTAAATGACAATTCATTTTTGTTTGTATTGTGAAAGAAGGATTTAGAGAATCCTCGCATGCCCTAGAGAGCACTATTCTCCAAGAACACTCCAAAAAACGAAGAGATATCTTCTTCTGTTGAATCATCTCAAGTCAAGATAGATCAAATGGAATTATTTGGAATCAATTATCATGGGAATCAAAGGAGAATGATGTTAGTGATTGGATCTACCATGGTAGCACCCGATGATTCCTTTGGCAGTGTCTGGAGATTTATAGAACACATGGGGATCAATGCTATAGGGAATATAATGTTTCTTGCTACTAGGAAACAAAATTTCAATGCCAATATATTTCCAGATTCATCAATAAAGAATGAATTCCAAAAAAGGTAATTATTTATTTAATTAAATTAATTTTTAAAAATATGTGATGATCTTCCCTTCTAGTTTCAATATGATTTCTATTTCTCGTCGTATTTTATAAAATTTCATTGAACACAACACTTATAATCATGTATATCACATATTTATCAATAATAATGAAAAAAATATATCTTGGGCATGACCCATCTTACTATTCCGCTATGCCTAGAACCTAGATGTGGAATCAGAGTATTAATATAATTATTTATAATTATTTAAAGATCATTTATTGATTTATTCATTTTTATTTAGTTTTATATTCAATATTAATCATTCTTTTAATAAAAACTGTAATATATACTTCTTCCTCCTGCTTTTCTCATACATCTAATAAAATAGATTAATTTTGTTATCAAAATAGAATTGAAGACCTAATTCTGATTTTCCCAAGATTCATTCCAGACAACACAGATGTACGAGTCATGTAACTAGAGTTACACATCATGAAATTGTGTTCAATACAACAATAATTAAATTATAATTAATTCACATTGTGTCCATTTATGACACGCGGTACATTTATAACTTATACATCATGTTGACCGGGCTATCCTGGTGTACAATCAACTGCTGTACATGCTGTGTAGTCCACGTGCATAGTTTGTAGTCCACTTAAGTCACAGATGGGATGTGTATTTCAAAAATGAACTACCTGACTGGTGACCATGTTATACAGAGATCACAGACCATGTAGCCCATTGGACATGTCATCTACTCCATTTATGAGGTACAATTTACATAATGAGTGCCTAGGTGTGTGCCTCAAATAGATGGCGAGACATGTCCATGTAGTGTACCCTAGCCACACATGCCTTGTACTTCCACCAAATTATGAAGATTAAAAAATTATATGGTATACTGTCTAAAACATATCAAACTTTTCTTTCATGTTGTCATTATGTGGATAGGAAACACCATTTTATGGGTTATATATATATATATATGTGTGTGTGTGTGTGTGTGTTTAAATGATAAATTAATAGTAGACTATTATTTAGATCTACATATCATGTTTGATTCATAATACAATTGTTACTGTATGTGCATTTAAGCACAACATGTGACCAAAAAATCCTTCAATTCATGTAATCACTAAGGTGAAGTTCATGTCATGAAAGAAATTGATAAGTCATGTATGCCACATGCCACAAGGGTAATTAGAATACATGAATAATACATATTGTGTTAAATCAGATAAATATTAACCATATTTCTTTCAAAGTATGTTTATGTAAAAATTTAATTTTAATTGAAATTATTTGTTTTGTTTAAAATTATGATAGATGAGAATCTAAAGGAAATTTCGATGATAATTATGTTAAAATAATTGATTAATTAAAGAATAAAATTAATTGATTAGTTCATGATTTATCTTAAATAAGAATTATTATGAATTGAATTCTAGTTTTACTAAATTTTTCAATTCATTTCATAGATGTGGAGGATCATGTTCATAGTAATGAACATTGTATGTTATTGGTTTCATTTAATTTATTATTAAATTACATTGTTGGCCTAAGTTCAATCTCTCAACTTATTATGTTTGGTCCTATGTGGCTATGAATTATTTTAGGTAAACCCCTTTTCCACTCAACTATGTGTGAGTGAAATCATATGTAAAGGATGAAGCTCCCATGTTAGTGGAGGTAGATCAAGTTTGGAGTAGAGTCAAAACCAATCCAAGAGAGATTCATAGGTGAATATACGGTATGTTGTAAAATGAGCCATAATTTGATCAAGGTGTTATTCCCTGAGGTTAATTGTTAGTTTATGACCTGCTATATAAACTAAATTTTACTAAATCTCTTGATCATACAGCATTATTATTTTATCTATATCATGTTTCAAGGTTATTTCATTATGGATGTTTTATCATGATCACATAATTAATTAATTAACAAGTATTAATGATAAAACTAAATTAATATTGATTGTGCAAAAATATTATGTGTGATATGGTTAATCTCTTTTGTAAAAAAACGTAATATTAAGAACAATGTGATAAGGAAAATAATTATAAATTTACACAAAAAAGGATAAAATGACTCAATAATATATATTAAGTTTCTATAGCCTTCCACTACCCTAGTTTAAATCGTACCATAGTATAATTTGTGTGACCAAATACAGTTGGTGTGCTTTCAATTAGAAGGTAATTCTTACTTGAATTTTTGGGTTTACATGACATAGTTCGTATCATGTGTTGAATACCAAATTAGAACATTCTGTAACAGAGAGTCAATGGTTTGGGAAATCCAATTATGGATTTTATGGTTGGGGAGTCCACTCATAAGATCAATGAACTTTGCATTAATGAAGTTGGCATTTAGAATTCAAACCTAAAACAATTCACGTTTATTGAAAAACTAATGTAGGGGTAATATGAAAAGGAATGTGGATCATTTCCACATGACTATCTAAGAAAAAATATATTCCTAATATAATAGTGAGGGATATTGGGTTTTGATAAAATATTGGGATATTAATAAATACAATATTTATTTATTTGTCTAAATTATATGAGATAAAGTACTAAAATTATACATATCTTATTTTTTAGAAAAATAATTAAAATGACATTATACATATCACTGCAATCCATACATGAGAAAAAAAAATTCTCCCCAGAAAAAAATTCTCCCCAGAAAAAAATTCCAAGAGTCGCAAAGGTGCCTACATGTTATCCTTCTACATGAATGGAAATTATATGTACTGGAAGAACATTTTCCTAAATCAACTAGAAATTATAATATTGATGAAGAGTTTAAAAACTTTGATAATCATTTGACTGATTCCATAGATGTTCATTTTATCATTATATCATCCATGTACAATGTGATTTTAATGAAACATGAGGAAATTGAATCATATAGAATGATGTATCACCTTCTAGATCTCTATTAAGATACTGTGATAAACGTGAGGTAAAATATCTCAAATGCTTTTTTTACAACTATTCATGGAGATACATTGCTAGTAGGGCCTCAGATAGTCTTTCTTATTGGATAAATTGAATACATGGACATATTAGGGATTAAATTACAAGATGATTTGGGTAGAGATTTCATACTTTCATCACTTCCCAAGACCTTATCCAATTTTATTATTAATTTAAATATGATAAATATTTAGAATATTCTTTCATAACTCCTTACATTGATTTTCTAAGTGGATAAGGACCTGGCGCATGATAAACCCATTTTCTTTATGGTGAATCTGAAACAAAAGAATGAGGAAAAGTGTCCTAAGACTCATAAAAAGATGAAATATCTAGAGCACTATCCTTCCAAGAAGAATATGATAAAAAGTAAGGGATAGGAAAAGGAGTTAATATTTTTTCCATGTGGAAATCTAGGCCAGGAGATTAGTAACTACACCTAAAATAAAGGGGAAGATAATCATAGGTTCGTTATCTAGTGTAATATTTCAATAGATACATATTGTGTATTATATACAACTTCTTATTATCAAATCTATATCAAAATGCACGAACCAAGTATATTACAAAAAATCAGTAGAGGATAGGTGGATATGAGAGACACTAATGGAGCGGGTTTGTATACTCTATACATTGGTGAAAACCACCTTTCATTTCCAAAAATTATGATTTTGGTTTTAAAATATAGTTACTATGTATCTACGGTTACCAAGAAAAAAATTTCTATACCATTCCTAGATACATATTGGTTTAATTTCATGTTGGGAAATAATTTTTTTTATAATGATAACATATGTTATGGTATGGAACATTTAAATAATAGAATTTATGTATTAATTTATGAAAACCTATTATTGTATTTTGATAACATATCATGTTCATATGACACATATAACACCAAAAATTGTCATAATTGTCTTGGTCATGTGAACGTGAAGCATTTGACATACCTCTATCAGGATGGTTATTTAGACTCATCTGATCAAAAAACAGACAATGGATTTTTTTCTTGTTTAAAAATAAAAAAAACACCATTTTGTGGAAAAGGTGAAAGGTCCAAAAATATTCTAGGATTTTTACAAACTGATGTGTGTGGACCATTTCTAGTGGAAGATAGAGGTGTATATTCTTACTTCATAAATTTTACCGATGACTTGAGTAAATAGGGATATATCTAATTCCTGAGGTATAAGTACAATTCCTTTAATAAATTCATGTAATTTATTAATTATGTATAGAATCAACATCGAATGAAGATAAAGAATCGTTGACCAGATCAAGTTGGTGAATATATTAAGCAAGAGTTTATTGAAAATTTATGGGAGTTTGGTATTCTATCTAAACTCAATAAACTTCAGACACCACAATGGAACCTTGCAAATGAAAGGAGGAACCAAACCTCATTGAAAATTTATGGTCAATAATGAGTCACACAGATCATCCATTATCCTCTTGTTGATATTCATTAAAAACCGTGGTGTATACATTAAACTAAGTACAAAATAAAGAGGCATACATGTCATGGAACATTCAATTTTATGATGTGGTAAAAGTATTTAGTTTAATAAATAAATAATGATATCCATGTTATTAAAATAGGTTATGTGGAAATACATCCATTATCTTAGTTGTCTATGTTGATTAAATATTCCTTATTGGAAATGACATACCTATCATATAATATGTTAATTACTGGTTAGACAAGTGTTTCTAAATGAAGGGATTTGGTGAAGAAGCCTATATTCTAGGGATCATGATCATTCGTACTAGTTCAAAGAGGATTCTTGGACAAAGATAAATTACACATACTTACACTATAATAAAAAGATTTTGTATGGAACAATCCAAGATAGGATTGGTTCTAGTGTCACATGGTTTACATATTTCTAAGAAAGTATTTCCTCAAACAGAATAGGAGAAATAGAGAACACGTAAGATCACACACGCTTCAACCATAGGATCAATCATTTATTCCATTTTATTTACTAGAGTTTATGTAGCCTATGAATTGATCATGGTAGGAAGATATCACAAAGAACTAAGAGAACAACATTGGTTAACGATTAAGGCTATCATTTTTTATTTGATAAAAACAAAATATATGTTCCCAATGTATGGAAGAGAAGAGGATCTATTCATTAGGGGTTATACTAATGATTGTTTTCAAATAGTTAAGAATGATCTAAAGTCTTAATTAGTGTATGTTTCTGTATCAATGGAGGAGTCAGGAGCTATAACCAAATCATCTATTTTTCACTGATACTCCAATTGAGTCCTGGTATATAAAATCTTCTGATGCAGTAAAGAAATTAATTTGGATGGGGAAAATTATTGAGGATCATGATGTGGTACCTAGTAGTAAATACCCAATAACATTGTGTGGTGATAAGAATGTACTCTATAAGTATCTCCCCTTGAGGTATTTTCAGTATAGTGGAGATTTTAGGGTACGAAGAGTACCAATGGTTGAGAATGTCGTAGACCCATTTAATAAATTCATATATTAGCACATGCATGAGTATCTTGTGAGAGCTAGCGGACTGAATGTGGTAGACCAATCCAAGGTGGTTGGTTTTTCCAATGGAAATATTTGAAAGGGACCACCCACACCTTGAATAATAAATCATTATGTCCCCATTTTCCGTTTCAATGTGGGATAATATAAAAGATGAAATGTTCATTCATAACTAGGATGACATCATACCTCATTACTATAGTCCCCATTCTAATGACACAACGAGGTTCCATCATACACCACTCTCACCTGCCCCTCGATCACTATGGTACCGCTAAAAAGTAGTGGATCATCATATCTTCCAACCTAAAAACGTGAAAACAAGAAATTGATCACTAGTGATTCACCCAGATTCCATGGAACATCTAAGGAGTTTGAGCTGACCTCCATAAATATATTTCAAGCTTAATCCACCCACTTCAATGATAGGGTGAAGGAGGAGCTAGGTGAAGTCTGAGGTGACACCACATCACCACTACCATCCCAAAAAAGCAATTCCAAAAGACATTTGGAGCCACCATTAGCCTATGCATGTGGAGGGGTCACAAAAAAAGGTCCTTGACCCAGAAAACCAAATAACCATAGGGCAAATCCAGAAATAGTAAAATAAGGGTAATGAGATAGAAAATAATAACTACTTCATTTCCAAAAATGGATAAGCTATATTAACAAAGCATATAGTATAGGGTAAGAGGAAAAAAAGATAACAAGACATAATATATTACAAAATCTTTAAATAGAAGATCCATAAACATGACAAAACTACATCTCTCCCACATCCCACATCCACTGTCCAATACACAGTAACAAATGGTGAAGATATACCATTAAAACCTCTTATCCTATATTAATTACTAGAAAAATACATACATATTTGTAAAATAAATTTCTTAAAAATATCAATACATACATATTTAAATTTCTATCATCTAAGATGTCAGTAGGGGTAAAACTATCATTCTCAATCATATTGTCTCCCTCCCACATCTTTCCCATCACCGGAGGGCCATTGGTATAGTCCATCCAACCATTGGGGACTCACTCTCTATTCCATTCCACAAGTTATTGGATTTATATTTAAATTGGATGTGGTTATATCTTCCTTAGGATAATTAATTTGGTTTCGATGACTGTGATAGTTTGAGATGAATGTTTAGGTTCTACCCCATTTGAATAAAAATGGTGAATAAGGAGGAACATTGGCCACCCCCAGTCACCCCATTCACTAAAAAGTGTATTCTATGATATTGGAATATCATTGTGACATGTTTAGTCAGCATCCCCATTCAAAAAAATAGTGGAATCAATGCATAGATAAAGAGAGAACCCATAAAGGGTAAGTGTTAATCGTATTGACATGTGGAACATCGGACTCAGCTACCGCTATTATAAAATAGCAGACTCAAAAAAATATAAAGATAGAACCCATAAATGCAAAGTGTTCATTACATTAAGAGTGGGTTGGGTTTTTTAAGAACTCATAAATGGGATAAAAAAGGTTAAATATTATTTTACCATAATTTACCCTCTCTAAGTATTAATCACATTGATCTAGAAACATTAACTAGGAAAATGATAGATTTATAAAAATTGATGGTAAGTGCTTTGGGATATCAATTAATAATGGAAAAACATAGATGTTACAAATTGTAATTATAAATTAATGAACAATTTATAAAAATGAAATCAAATATTTGTACCACAAAATTGTGATGTTGTTGTAATAGTGGAGAAAAAACAACAACATTATGTAGACGAACATGAATGACTACATGTTTGTACATTGAAAAATAATAATAATTCCCACTTTGGTTTTAGAATAAATAATAATAATAATAAGGTAATTAACCCTAGTATAGAGAAAGTTCAGAAGGAATTAACCAAAATAAACAAAAAGGAAAATCCTAAACTAATGTAGCACTCCAATCTCTGAAAATTAATATTTATTTAGTTATGGGAATATTAACATAAATATTTATTACGAATACAATGAAAAATATTATTTATCTACCGAAAAAACAATATTTATTACACTATTTTCAGTAAATTTGTAGCTTAATGGGTCGAGTAAAGCATCTCGTAATGAAAATGATATAATAATTAAAATCATTTAAATAAATAAGGAATTAAATATTATATAAAATGATATTTCTTATTTTATGTCGTCTCATTCCTCAATATAATAATATTAATATTCTTAATGGAATGGAGAATATAATAGATTAATTATTTGATTAAGGGATTTTGGGAAATTATAAATAATTATCCCTAACTCTATATTTACACAATTATATCATTTTAGAAAATTTGTGAAATACATTGTAGTTGAAAAGATGTATCCTCTCACTAGATAATTATATTTACTAAGAACATATATAAGGTTCTTATAAAAAAGGGAATTTTTCCACCTTCATCCTATCAAGATTGACTAAATAAGAGAGACATTCCATTAAACCAAAATGATAGTTTTGCGATCGAAACAAAAATAAGACATGTGGATCAGCACTATAGGGATTCTATTTTGGATCCTATAAGCACAGTGTTGGTATAACTCAAACAAGGGGTTGTAATGGCCATCTTTTTAAATGATTAAAAAATATCAAGAATGAGGAAGTTATTATTATTAAATTAATTATAAATTTAATTTGAAATATTATATTATTTTCATCGGGATTCGTTGTCATTTCTCATCGGGTACATTCATTAAATATGAATATTATTCAACATGATATTATGGATTATAAATTGAATATAATAAAATTAAGCTTTGGAATGTGCTCAACTAGTGCTTCCTCTATACTTGGAATCCTCAAGTGGCATTAGAGCAACCACATTTAAATTTATAATTATTTTATTTTGTTAATATTATGACTATTTTGTGAGGTTTTTTCCATATTTCATTCAAAATCCATTAAGTATAGATAACAAGTCAATTAACATTCATATGATTAAGAAAAATCCTAGTGATTGTGGAAAACAATTGAAGATATCATCTAGAGGTGCAGTAGATCCAAATATTAAAACATAATTACACAATGTGTATCCTAATTACATGATCTGTTATCTCGTTCAACCATACACTTATGTGGTTTCTCAAATAATGGTTGATCATATAAGGGTTCATTATGTTTCATGAAATTATTCTATGTATCAATAATCATTGTGGAACACAATTTAAAAAGTTACATCGCGTGTAACTAACATACATGTCATGTTATTCAACATTACGTGGTGGTCGTGTGGTAGACATAAATAATGCGTAATTATTTACAGAATGTGTGAATTAACTCACACACCATGTGTAGACTATCAACCACGAAAAATGGACAGGTTAGGATTACACGACTTCTTATTGACATACATGTCATATAATTCATTACCATCCTCACGGATTACACACTGAGTTCTAAGATGTGTATCATGGGTGACCATAGAAAATAGTACATAATGTGAATTAGGTTTTACAAAACATGAAACGAATACTAATTTACCCAAAGTACAGAACAAGGTGAACTATATATTTCATAAATTAATTACACCAAATAAAAATTATTTGATTTATTAAAACCAATATAAATAGAATGTAGCAACCGTACATGACATGTGACATGGTTTATAGAATATTAAATGTCTATGTCATTTATGATTAAAATTAAGAAAAACATGTCGTATATAGTCCCTATAAACACAATATACTTTACACATTCACTAATGGGAATACATGACACATATATTAACTTGTTTCATGTGGCATACACATCATGCTGACTACTTGACTTGACTCAAGTAAGTACATCACTTCTAAAATACTGGGTTTATATTGTCCTAGGAATTTAACAGAACTTAAAAAAACACTACTAAATACCCCCTTTGTCAGTGCTAAAAAATTTAATTGTTAGAGGGGTATTTAATAGCTCTTTTTTAGTGATATTAAAGAGCATCTTTAACAATCCTAAAAAAAAGAACTATTATAGTGGGGCCCTTTATCAGTTCTTTTTAACAGCACTGTTAATTTTTCACACTTTATTAGTTCTTTTATGAAATCACTAATAAAAAGTGACTTTTATGAGTTCTTGTAAAAAATCACTAATAAAGGGGGGGGGGAGGGGGGGTTATCATCACTTTTTTAGAAGTGCTGATAAAATACCCCCATTATTAGTGTTTTTTTACAAGTGATAAAAAATTTAAACTTTAAAAATATATATATAATTAAAAATAATATATTTATATATTTATATGGATATAAATATAATATATTTTTTATAAAATATTATATAGAGAAGAAAAATATGAATTTACCATTAATATATTTGATATTTAGTGGAAATAATTTATAATATAATTTAAAAAATAAATAATAATTTTCATATTCTTACCATTTAATAATAATTTATTATCATTTTTAAGATAATAAAATTAATTAAATTAATAAAATATATGAAATAACATTAAAATTCTACTCGAACATCAAATGAGAATAACTTTTGATCCCGATGTCTCTTTGGTCTCTACAACATATCAAATAAAAACCAATGTTGCGATCTACAACCATAGTGACACAATTAATCCACTTTCAAATTTTTTATTCCAAAAAATACCCTTAAATCCTCTAAATATTGAGTTTTTAGTCAGTGCACCCTAATTTTTTAACTTTCGATGGATTTTAAGGCTCATATTTATGGGAATTGTATCCCTTTTGGTGTGGAATAAATTTATTATTAGGTATTAAATTCATATTGATATTATAGTTTTTAAATTGTATCATTTTTAAAAATTTAATGTTATTAATAATCTATATATAACAATTTATAATTAATTATTATATTTTCAAAAATAAAAATTTAGTCTTAAAAATAAATAATTACACATTTTAACATATAAAATATATTTATTAATATATTAGAATATATATATAAACATATACATAACCATATATATAAATATATGGATAATAAATTTAATGAAATATATATAACTATATAGATATATCATAAAACGTGAATCTAAATAGTATAAGTGAGTGGAAAAGGCTTTGATTTATATGTTGGAGGACTCGGGTTTGAAAGTCACTAGAGGAAGGGGTGAACACAGTAGGGTGGGATTATCTAAATAACTGATAAAGGGGTGGGGGAATTTCATCTAAATTAGTTGGGTAGAACTCTATAATAAAGGGGGTTGGGTGGGGCATGGAAAAACTTTATATACCCTTTATTAGCGGGGCCTTTATCCGCGATTTTTTAGCACTGTTGAACTCTTTGGTCCTATAACCACACTAAAATTTTCAATGCTTTTTAGAAATCATAAAAGGCTAATTATAGCACTTTTAATGGAAATTTTTTAGTGGATCATGTTGTTTAATTATGTTATATTCCATGTACACAACGTTTCATGTCAATTCACAATTCATGACAAGGACCATAAAAGACATAGAGTAGTTCAGGTTGGTATGCATTGATTTGCCACCAGTATACACTGTGTACTTTAATAAATCAAATGCAATAAAAATAATTACATTTTTTCAAAATTACAGATAATTAGAATCCCATGTATATCGAAGACTTCTTGGATTAATAATTAATATGAAAAATTAATTAACTAATAATACCACTGATATAGATTAGGTGCTAGAGAGAAATAAATGATGATTTCTATTGATACTAGAAGAATTTATATACAAATACTGAGGAAAATAGAGAAATTAAAAAGGATACTCTTTAGGTAGTTACAACACACCGAATCACCAGGAAGTAGCCTCTTCCAAATAAGTTGAATGCTAATTACAATTTTCTATTCACCCCCCCCCCCCCCACACTCTCTACAACCACCAATTTGTTTTTCACTCCCAAAGCCTTGAAAATTTTACCTAATAACATACTCCTCATAGATTTCAATCACTAATTACATTTCTACCCCATTGTATTTATTAATAGCCCACATAGATAGTCTCATCCCCACATAACACCCAATCCTCATGTAGTAATTTCACAACACCTATCCCTCGACCCCTTCATACTGCAAGAAGACTCATTTTTCTATCATTTATTCTAACCTAAAAAAACACATTGTCCTTAGGGAGGAATAAACATGATGATCTTCTATGGTTGATAAAGTAATAAAATGGATTTAGTCGATTATAACTATAGAGTTCCCACTTTTTTAAGGAATATAACCTATATTGGATCACAATTCATCATTGTAATCCTTGTCACAAATTTTAAATGATGGATCTCTTCTTCGAGTATGTCGATTAAACCATCAAGTTTGTGGACCTATTGTAACACATTTTCTTTTGTTTTTTAGAATCTATACAAAAACGTCTAACATGAAGAAGATCAAAAGTAAGAAAGAAACTCGAGTTTATAATAATGGATTTATGAAACATGTCGCAAAAGAGAGAACAATTATGACCACATGAATTTGTCTTATAGAAAATGGGAAATCTTCTTCTCTATTTTCGTATAATATTTTACTATTCATCTTGTCACGACATGTTATTTGTGTATCCTAATGTTTCACTTCAAGGGAAACTAGATTATAGGCAATATGCTATTTTCCATACATTTCTTGAGGAGTCAAAAAATGTCCATTTGTTTCCTTAAATTATCCTCTCACTTAAAATGCATTATAAAAACATTTTTCAAGGAAAGAGAAACAATAGACTTTGGCTACTCCTAATCAAAATGTTTTGGGAATTTCTCTTACTAATCCTTTTGTATTCCTGTCCTTTTTATTTTAGGAATCATCAATGATTAATACAGCACGTACTGAACTTATAGTCACCTCTTACACCATTTTTACTTGTTGTACAATTTTTTATTTACGATTATACTCATCACACATTTTTATATCGAAACTATTGTGACCATTTTCACATCTCCTACTTCAACATCCTCACAAGAACTCTCTTTCTGAGTCTTCTTCAGCTAAGCTATTACCATGATACTATATTTTCGATGAATCTCATCATTGATTTTTGGAAATGTTAGCGTAGTATGGGATTTTTCCGACAACATTACCAAATCTCCAAAATTATCTAGCAAACACATTTATTCCATACAAATCATCATTTTTTCCAATTTTTTGAAGAATTGTAGAATAAATCACGTCTTCATAGATCCATGTATCAATATATTCATTAGTAGAAACCACGATATTCATCACATGATGGTAGATATGACACCACTCCTCTTTGATCCTGGTCAGATTTGTCATTTTCTTCTCAAGAACCTTCCTTAGATTCTCTATGTGTATAGGAAATAGTTCAAACTCAACATCAAAAACCCACATTCAAGAAAGGTTAACATTCCGTTATGTCGAATATTTTTACCTCAACTATACTTCACAATCCAAAATTTTGGTTTCTACTGCATCATCCTCTTAATATTTGTTTTTCCACATTTTCGAGATGTCTTCTATTTCTTATATCTCCAAGATAGTGATTCAGAACCTTTATATTCTAGTTCCTATCTATAGAAACCTCTTATATAAATATCAATTAATATGGATCAATTGCAAGAGAGAAATAAATGGTGATTTCTATTAATACCAAAATTACAAAAACCAAAATACAAAGAAAAACATATAAATAATAAAAATAATATGAATATGAATCTCAAGGTCTCCACAACTACATAAATCCCCATGTTATAACATCTTCTTAACTAGATTAAAGAAAATTAAAATTTGCAATTCATCCCCCCCACTCTATATATTCCCCTATTTATTATCCCCCACCACCTATAAACTCTAATATACTAACATCCATTTTACAGATAGCTATTATTAACTACAATCCTGCCCCTTGAATGTAATTAGCAGCCACACAGGCATCCCCATCCCCACATGAAACCTACTCCACACACAAAAGAAACACAACACCTATCCCTCTACCCCTTCACAGAGCATGAAGATCCATATTCCTCTCATTTCCTCTATCCTAAAAATCATCTTTTTCGTTAAAATGGAATAACAGGGACAATAAATCAAAGTGGATAGAGTAATCTCTTAGAGGTAGTTTCATAGAATTTGGATTATAAGAGTTGATTTCACACTTGGTATGGTAAGATCATGAAATATTTAGAATCATCTGTCTTTGAATCAATTTCAATGTTTGGATATATTATTCCATCACATCGATTAGAAGAATAAATAATTGGACATATTTTACCACAATTTCATTTTTTAAATATTTTATACAAAACCTAAAAACATTCGGAAAATAGAGAGAAGTTATGAAACTCCAGTTTGTACTATAGGATTTAGGAAACATGTCACCCAAGAGAAAAACATACTGAACATAGGAATTGTACTTGTATAAAATGATAAATATTTGTTATTAGTATCTTGAAATGATGTATAGGTCATCCTATTATTTCCAGTTTTGTTGTATATCCCGAATATTCACTTTTGGACAAACTAGAATAGAGACAATCTACTCATTGTCAAACGTTTCTTGAGTAATACAGAAAATTTTCATGTTTATGCAACATCCACATCTCCCATAAATTGTATTATAATAACCCCTAACAATAATAGATAAATGTTAGGATTTGTATTCTTCTCCTCAAGCAAATAAATAATTTTTTCTTGCTTTTCAATTTAATTTAAAATTAGTCAGAAATGATATATATTCAATATTTCTTTAGTACCATATGAAATCATAGATTCCTCCTATTGTTTTGTTCCTATTGCACATTTTTTTATTCAAACCACTACTCATCATGAATTTTCAGGTCTTCCCCTATTTCGACCATTACAATGTGTCGTACTTGAGATTATCATCCATAAATATTAATATGGTCCTAATTTATCTATTAGATTGGAGAAGCCTCCAAGATTTCCATTTTTCCATTTGATAAGACCAATTTTAGAAACCAACAAAGGACAAAGTTGGGGTGTCAGGCTGGTGAATGGTAGCAGACATGTGGTTTTGGGATAAGAAGGGGTTTATGATAAACATGTTTTCCCCCAGGGAAATACCCCTAAATTTCCAAGATGTGAACAAAAAATGAGTCCTTTAAATTCCACATATATTATGATACCATCAATTTATATTCATTACATTATGGTTTCATATAGGAAATCCATATTAGGAAAAGTTTTATAACATCGGTGCAGATGCATCCGAACAAATGATGGGTTTTCAATCCCATGATTGGTCTAACATTCTCCTATGAGATTTGAAGAAAGGATCCATCTTTTGTTACTATTCATATTTTTGGTTATATCTCACAATCTAATGAATCTACCATGGGTCTTTTATACCCACTTTATTCCACCATGTTTAAATCCCTTCCATAGTCCCCTCTTGGTTTCTTCTTCCACATATAATGTTTTTCTGTATAGACATTAAGGGGTGAATGAGATCCTCATTTAAAGCTAATAGGGTAGAGGTATCCCCAATGGCAAGGGTATGATATTGTCTGGGGGTCTGAGTAGATTTTTTCTATATTATAGCAGTGGTAATTTTAATCAATATGTTTAGTTACCTTATGAATAATATTGGTTGTCATATCTCTAGATGGGTATGTATCCCCTCCACTATGAGAACCCGAAAGTAATAATAAACATTTCTTAAATATATGTTCTAAAGAAAAATGATATCATTTGAGGGACACAAATGATATAGTCTATCTAGGGTAGATACTCATAGGACATTGAGGCAAATTCGCATGGTGTACTACCTTGGTAATATCTTGTGTATGATATTATGAGAACAAGACCATCCAGTGGGAAATACACATTTGTATGTTTCTTTATATGTTCCTATATGTGAATGCGTGTATTAATCCTTAAACATAATGATTATTATTAATGAATATTATAATTCATACAATTTGATGTATTGTTTAAAGCATTTAGGATATATGATTGTGGTGAGGTAGGATTCATTAGGTGCGTCATGAGTAGTTTTTCATTGTTGAATAATGCGAGATGGGATTTATACATTAATTTCTTTAACAGAATTTGATATTTCAGGATCTCTGATAAAAAAATGATATATAAAAAATAAATCCAATTCCATCGTGTACTATCGGAATGTACAGTTTTCAGGAAGTCAACGAATGAGGCATCAAGAATGTAGGTTGATGGCACAGGCTTGCATCCGGCTTGATTAAAGATATCATGATAAAGGGGTTATATTACATTGAATGTGTTCATATGAGGTATCATGTCATTATTTCATTATAAACTCTCTATATGGGTGCCTTCTCAGGTTGGCAGATGATATACTTGTAATTTAGGCTACTTCACCTAATGACAACGAGAAAGAGGCCTAGAGGTTCACACACTAATTTTAACTAAAATCTCAGTTCAATGATATATTATTAATTAATAGGTTGAATATATTTTATTCATGGATGTGGTTTAATAATTATTCACATATCCTGGATTGTATATAAATATTTATTTTCAATTTTTAACAAATAAAATATTAATTTATTTATTATAGACAAATACATTGATATTTAATTAATTAATAAATATTCTTTATTCAAGGACTGATAAATATTATGCCGGAAAGATGGACTGAGTTTTTAGTTCTAGTGATAAATATAAATATTGGATATTTTTACTTAAATAATATTTTATTTAATTAAAAATGATACATGCATGTCAAAAAATAATAATTTTATTAATATTATTTCACATGGGGTTCCACATGGGATTAGATAAATAATAATGAGCACATGGGGAATTATTTATTTCTATTCCTATAATATATAAAACAAATTATTTTATTTTCTTAAGATTTAGTTTGTTTGTTTTTTTTGTGCACAAGAGATTTCGAGAATCCAATCAACCCCTAAAGATCTCTCTTATCAAACGACACTCCCACGAAGGAGAGTGATCTTCATCCACTGAGTCATCTTAGGTGAAGAGAGGTCAAGGAATCTCTTTTGAGTAATTTCTCATTAGAATAAATTGAATACAATGAAAGGGATATGATCGATCATTCTATCACACATAGATTCCATAGGAGATGCGTGGAGATTTTTGGATCATGTGTGGATTACCATTAGAGGGAATCCACACATGATTCCTACAATGTAAAAATGATGAACCGTAGATTTGTTTCCACATCCATCAATGAATAAGGAATTCCAACCAATGTTGTTCTTTTATTAATTAAATTAGCTATAAATAATATGTTATGACCCTCATTTCTGGTCTAGTGTTACTTAAATATTCTATATTCATTCATTCAAATCCACT
This sequence comes from Viscum album, assembly GCA_963277665.1. Classification (NCBI taxonomy): domain Eukaryota; kingdom Viridiplantae; phylum Streptophyta; class Magnoliopsida; order Santalales; family Viscaceae; genus Viscum; species Viscum album. Next base: position 1,582,956,679 of record OY728151.1, on the reverse strand, counting down.
GAAGATGGTGTTTATAATCATATGATAATGTATTGATCATCAACCATGAAAAAAGAAATGTTGGTAACAACCCATCTCATGCTTCCACTGTGAAGGGAACCTATAAGTGGTATTAGAGTGTTTATATAATTATTTATAACTATTTAAAGATCATTTATTTATTTGTGAATCTTTATTTAGTTTTCAATTAATGTTAAATCAATATTTTAGTCTTAATTGTGAGATATATTTCTCCCAAATTTGTTTCACAGTGATCTAATCAATGCGATTAATTTTATCAATAAAATAAAATCAAAGTACTCCACCAATGGATCCAAGGACTATGTATAGATAACACAGTTGTACACACCATGTAACCAGAGTTAGAATTCATGTTGTTTCATTCAATGCATCACAAATTAATTCAGAATTAACTAACTTTGTGGGAATTGATGACACATGGTGATTTTATAACATAAACCGTGTGTTGACTGGGCCATCCTAGCACACATTCTGCTAGTGTACAGGCAATAAAGCCCACATGAAAAGTGTATAGTCCTCTTAAATAATAGATGGTCCATGTATTTCATAAAATACCTATACGACTAGTGACCATGTAATTCGGAGTTCAAACTCCGTGCATCCCATTGGACATGTAATGTGAACAATTTTTCGAGGCACGATTTACACACCGAGTCCCCAGGAATGTTTCTCAGAAATACATTGAGACATGTAAACACTGTGTAGTTCTCCTGTATACACTGTGTACTTATACAAAATTACAATGATATAAAGTGTATTAATTATTCTATATAATCATTATCAAAAGGTTCCTTCATGTGGTCATTATGATGACAGGACATTCCATGTGATGGGTTTGTAATATATATATATATCTGTGTGTGTGTGTGTGTAAATGTTTAATTAAAATCTATGTAATGTTTAGATTTTTATATCATGTATGTGTCTTATTATATTTGTTATTCTACTTACATTGAATCACAAATCATGACTGAAAAAATGTGTATTTTTTGTAATAACTAAGGTGAATTACACTTTAGGAAAGTACGTTATAATTCATGTATTCCACATGATAAAGGAGTATGTAGTATATTGGAATAATATATTTTGGGTATAATTATATGTTTATTCACCATATTACCTACATGGGAGATTTCTGTACATGGTTAATTTTAATTTTTTTTAAATTATTTTGTGTAATGACCCAAACGTTCATTAATGAAAATTACTCATGATCTAATTAAATGTCTTATTATGTAAAATTTTTATATAAAATGTGAAATTATTTTGGTATTATGTTTTTTGATTTTAAAATACTATTATGAATTGTGACTATTTCTAATATGGTCATTTAAGAGTGATCACATGATTAGTATAAATATAGGGTTTTAACAAATCCAATTTACATAGAAAAAGGAAGTAATGGCCTCATCCTGTAGAATTTCCACATATGAAGCCAATTTCTCATATAATGGAAAGGAGGTGGAATCATTGGGGTTCGCTCTTGTCCAAGCCCCAGCTGAGCTTCAACATGTTAATCTCAAATGGAACTGCCTACGAGAGAAGTGGAAGGTGATATTGATTACCACCCGTGCAATGTTATCCGAGCCACACCAAGATTCTAGCACTATCACACACCTTTCCCTCCTGTCCGATGTGGGTGTTATAAGGCGTTTTTTAACAAGACCAAATAAATATGATTATATTTAATATTTTTGTATATAATAATGAATATACATTAATTTTATTATTTTAAATTTGTAAAAGGGTTTTAAAGCGTAAATTGTATTTTTAGTCATTATTCAAATAAGAAATATATTTTGATGAATTAATGGATATTTGAATTAAATAATATTTTAATAAAATATTATTATTATTATTAAATTAATTTTTGTTAAATATAAATGATCTTATAATTTTATAAATGAAGTTGTAATTTTTATTATGGTTTGAAAGCTGTTTTTGTCAAAACCCATGATTTTTCGATAAATGTCAGTTTATTTTAAAGTAAAAATTAACATATTTAGAAAAAAAATTTAGATAAAATTAATATTCTTTTTGGAATCAGGACATCAAAATTATCCATCTGTGATTTTATCATAATTTTCTGAGACTGTTGTAATTTTTGGTAAAAAAATAAATACCGTTTAATTATATAATGTGTTTTATGACATCATAATGACCCAATAGTGATGTAATAAAATACTATAAACACAATGTTCGTCCATTATATTATTTATCATTATAATAATGTGATTTTATATTTATTTTATTTATTTTACAAAGTTTTAGTGGACCCTCCAAGACATATAAAATATTATAATTTTAAAAATTGATTTCCTTGAGAGTGTAACTGACCTCCACATATGCAACCTTAATATTTTAATATGTTATGCCATTTTACTTAAATATAATATTTTCAACACCCCTTTTGAGACAACCATTGTATATTTATTGTTTTTTATTAGTTTAATGTCAGTTATCCCAAACCTAAATAATAATGAATTCCTTCTCCTATCCTATATAAACCCACCCAAGCTCCCACTTCCTCTTCACTAAAATCCATTGTAGTTCGTCCAAATTCTTCCCTCCTATCTCTATAATCCTCCCAAGTCACCCTAAGATCTCAATAATTCTCTCTCACGCCTCTCTCAAGCCTTTTGGATCACAATTCCATGTAAGGGATTTTTTTCCTTTCTCATTTTATCTATGTTTTTTAATATTGTTATCACCTTTTGTTTTCAATTACAAATGTTGGGGTATTATTTCTCACCTCCACCATACATACCTATTTATGTTTTAAATGATTACATACATATTTCTCTCTCATTAATTCCTCCCGTATACGTCCGTTACCAAGTCAAAATTCTGTAAGGGAATTCTCTTTTCTCTTTCACATTTAAACAAATGTTTTGTATTGTGAATAAAATTTCCATTAATTTTGTGCGACATGTATCTATTTGACACCCTTAATTTCAATTTAATGTACATGTTATGAGGCAGCCATTTCCCTACCATCAAACATTTTTAATAATTCTTATGTCACGCTGCCGAAATTGCACAGCGATTTTCCAAGCCAATGTCGTTGTGTAGTTAATACGATGCCCATTTCACTATCAAGTGTATTCACCTTTATGCACATTTACTTTTTGATTATAAATATTAATTTATTTATTCAACATACTTTTATCTTTGAATAAATAATGATGAATTATTCCATGTTGTATGACCCATGTGGAAGACTTATGCATAAAATGAAATTTTTAAGAAGGGTGCGCCCTGATAACACTCCAATGCATTGGGTAATGTATAGTATCATGATAAGTCATGTGAACTGAGTATTGAATCATTTTGATTTCAGTTAAATGAAGTTTTAAAAATTATTTATGTGCAATAAGTGCTTTCTCATACCCCATGTGCAATGATCATTGGCTCATGCTAATTCCATGGTATGTGTTGTTGCCACATTTTCATGTTATGATAATATTTCTATATCATGCCTTTATGGTTATGTTTATTTAATGCTCTATTGACATGAAAATTTCATAACATGAATTTTATTATTCATGTTATACCTTATTTACTCCCTTACTGGTCATTATAGAACAACATTTTCCTATACATGACCTCAGGTTATCCCATGCAATGATAAGTATGGGGGAATGTAGTGGTCATGTTAAGGACGATTTCAATCGGATTTTGCATTCTATGTTTTAAGTTGTTATGTAATGTTACTAATACCCAAAGACACTATAACTCCAAATCTTCTATCTTTTATCTTGGGATGGTTTTATGTAATAAATTATGTTAAGTGTGTAATAAAAAGTAGGGTTGTAGTATGATGGATGAGAATCTTAAGGAAATATGGATGAGATTTAGGATAAAATAATTGATTATTTAAAGAAGATTATAAATTTTTTCAACCCTGATTTATCATAAATAATAATTATTATGAATTTAATTCTAATTTTATTAAATGTATAATTTTTTGAATGCATGTGGATGATCATGATAATAGACCATACCATTTTATGTGATTGGTTTCATTTAATTTATTGTTAAATTAAACTATTGGCATGCATTCCTTCTCTCCTCTTATTTTGCAATGGAATGTTTGAAAATGGATTATTTTGTGTAAACCCATTTACCCTTACCTATTTTTGAATAAAATCATATGTAAATGATATATCTCCCATGATGGTGGGGGAAGTTCATGTTTGGAGTTGAAGTGAATCCAATCCAAGAGAGATACATATGTGGACATGTTTAAAGCTGTAACATGAACCATAATAGGTTCAATGTGTTTTACCCTTGGAAAAACTATGCTAATAAATATCTATTTAATCTCACTGTAACTAAATATCATGATCATACAACTCTATTCATCAATTATTGATGAATTATAAATTGATGTTCTGGTTTGACTTAACATAGGTCACATCATGGAATGACATCCAAAGAAGGTCTTAGTGTATCTAATAGGTATGGGTAGATGAAATCTAATTATGGATTTCAAAATTTGGGAGTCCTCTTAGTAGATCAAGGAACTATGAGTTAATGTTGTGTGAATTTTCATTGCACACCTAAAACCATTCATGTTTCTTGACCATCCAAATTTGGAAAATAGAAGGTCAATATAAATCCTTTACACATGAATATCCAAGAAATAGGATATTCTAAATCCAATGGTGAGGGATACCGGTTGTGGATAAAATATTCTGAGATTAATAATTATAATATTTTTAAATTTTCTTAAATATTATCTAATAAATCACTAATTATTTTTTCTTAATTTTTCAAAATACGATTATAATCACATCAAAATAACATTACGATACATACTTGAGAAGGAAACCATTCTCACCCGAAAAAATTTCCCTGAGTGGTAATGATGCTTATATGTTATCACTCTCCATGAAATGAATTTATATGTGTTAGAAGTACCTTTTCCAAAATTTAGTAGAAATGAAGTTAATGATAAAGAGTACAAGCTCTATAAGAATCATTTAAATGATTCCAAAGAATTGTAGTGTTTCAAACTATCCTTGTTGTCCAATGATATTTTAAAGAAACATGAGTACATTGATGCATATATTATGATGTGTAACCTTCGAAATCTCGATTATTAAAAGGAAAGGTGGGATTGGTATGAGATCTCTAATGGATTGTTTACAACAATGTTTTTAGAGTCTACACCATCCAAGCCTCATGTAGTTAATATTATTGGATATATTTAATTATTAACAATCTTATGGATTAAATTATTGGATTATTTGTATCTATATCTCATACTTTCATCACATTCCAAGACCTTATCATGTTTTATTGTTAATTACAGTATGGTAAATAATATTATTATTATTTTAGAACTTCATAATTTTATTCACAAAGTGGATAAAGACATGGGGAATTATAAACATTCAGTCCTTATAGTGAATAAGAAAAAGAAGATCATTTAAAAGGGGCCTAAGACACATAACAAATCTCAAGTCACTAGGCATCGTCCTTCCAATTATAAGAAGATCTAAAGGTAGGGAAAGGAAAAGGAGGTAGTATGACTTTCACGTGCCATGCCAGGCCATAGGAATTATAAGAACATCCAAAAATTAAGGGGAATCTAAAGGATTATTCATTATCAAGTGTAATATTTAAATATCTACACATTGGTATTTAGATATGGTCTGTGGCACTAACATATGTCTCCAAATGAAGGAACCATGTAGATTCCTATATTTCACTATAGGATAGGGGGATATGCGAGCTCTTAATGGTGCAAGGATGGTTGATATGACCATTAGTGACTACCACCTCTCATTACAAACAAGAATGATTTTGGTCTTAATAGATTGTTATTATTTACCATTGCTCACCGAGAAGATAATTTTTGTGTCATTCCTAAAAAAAACGTGTTTATTTTCATGTTTGGAGATATATGTTTTTTATTTTATAAGGAAAACATATGTTATGGTATGAAAAATTTAAATAAAAATCATTTTTAATTAAATTATGAAAAACAATTTCTGGAAATTGGAATTGAATCATGTTCACAAGACACATATAACACCAAGCTCTGACATCATCATCTTGGTCATGTAAACGAGAAGCATTCAAAAAATCTCCATAAGGATATTCATTTTGACTCATCTGAGCTAAAACCACTTGATAGATGACATAATTGTTTACATGAAAAAAAATCCAAATCACCATTTGGTCGATAGGGTATAAGGGCCAGATAGCTTCTAGGATTGGTACACACTAATGTGTGTGGATCATTTCCTATAGATGGAAGAGGTGGGTATTCTTACTTCATAATATGTATTAATGACTAGGGTAGATATTTCTATGTTTACTTGATGAGGTATAAATCTGAGTACATTAAAAAATTCATGGAATTCTCGAATTAATTAGAGAACCACATTGAAAAATGACAATGATGCTTAGATCAGATCAAGGTAGAGAATATATTAACCAAGAACTTATTGAATTTTTATGGGAGTTTGGGATTCTATCTCAATTCACTCCACCATACACACTACAGTGGAATGGGGTTAGTGATTGGAGGAACCATACCTTTTTGGACATGGTAAGGTCTATGACGAGTCATGTAGATCTTATACTATCAATTTTGGGATATTCATTACAAAATTATGCATATACATTAAACATGTAACAAGCTAAATCAAAAAACATAATTCCCTTTGCTTTATGGAGTGTAATGAAATATTTTTTGTCGCAATCACAACTATGGAAATGATTGTTATTTGTTTGGGACTTCCATTGAAAAAAAACTATCACCCTTGGGATGAATGTGTATATTTATAAGGTATCCCAAAGAAGAAATGTGATATTATAAACACAATCCCTTGAAAAAAAGTGATTTTATCCAGACAATCCATATATCATGAGGTGATCACATCCTCCAAAAGGATAGTGGAATATAGATTGATGTTGATTAAGTATATTCTCAACATACACAATAGTGGGTCTAGGAACATGTTCCACTAGTTCATGTGGAAGAATTAGTTCCTAAAACACATGTAGTACATAAGAGCACATGGGATGTAATAAAACAAGAAAGATATGGTTTTATATTCACTAAAGATTGTGACAGATTATTTTTTTCCATTGACAAACATCTCACCTACAAAGAGGTAGTAAAGAGATTTGAGGCTGGAATATAGAAAGAATCCATGAATTCTGAAATGGATTCCAAGTATCAGAACCATTTTTGGTTTCTAGTTGATTTTTTAGTTGATGGAATTACCATTGGGTGTAAATGGATATTCAACTGAAATGTGGACACGTAACGTACATTAAATACCTATAATGAAAGTCTAATTTCTAAAGGATTCAAAAATCATCAAGGAATTGAGAATGATGAAACCTTTTCACCAGTTTCAATGTTTAAATCCATCTAACTTCAACATTATTTTTTTTCTTACCATGATGATTAGATTGGGTATAAGGAAGAAAAAAATTAGTTTCATAATGTAAACCTTCTGGAATTTGCCTACATGACACAACCAGAAGGTTTTATGGCTTCAGGTGATGCCAAAAATATTTAGATGTTGTAGAAATCCATTTATTTATTGATGAAATAATCTAGGTCATGGAATATTCATTTTGATGATGTTATAAAATAATTTTGTTTTTTTAATAATGAATGTGATCCATGTGTTTAGAAGAGGTTTAGTAGACATTATGTTATTATCCTAGTAGTATATGATTATGACATAAAACTTATTGGAAACAATATAACAGTATTATAGTCTAATAACGACCAGTTAGTCAAGTGTTTATCCATCAAGGAATTAGGTGATGTATTCTATAATATAAGGATCAAGATCATTTTTAACAGTTCTAAGAGGATTCTTGGACTAATTCAATGTACATATATTTAACATATACTAATTATATTTACTATGGAACAATCCAAGAGGGGATTGGTTCTAGTCTAACACAGTTAACATCTTTCTAAGAATATGTGGCCTCTGACACAAAAGGAGAAAGAGAGAATGAATAAGATCCAATACACTTCAAAGACATGATCAATCATTTATAACATGTTATGTACTAGACATGATATTTACTATTACTTGATAATGGTAGGGAGAAATCATACAGATTTAAGAAAAATACATTAGTAAGTATTTAAGGCTACCTTTAAGTATCTGACAAGAACTAAGGATATGGTCTTGGTGTATAGATGAGGAAAATAGATGGTCATTAAGGGATAACTATTTATATTTTTCAGACATATCAAAATTATTTGAAGGTGAAATCATGAAATTTTTTCCCTCTTAATGTAGGATCTATGATTTTGAAGAGTTCAAAATAGCCAGTTGTCACTGATTCTATAGCAGAGTCTGAGTATATAGCTGATTCTTATGTAGATGAGAATGCTATTTGGATGTGAAACAATGTCTAGTAGCATGATTTGGTATCTATAAATAATTACCATGTTAAATTTTATTGTGATTTTTATGTAGTTGTGGCTCTTGAAAAATATCCATGGTCACACAAACATACAAAGCATATACTTCAGATTTATGACCTCATGAGGGTTTTTCATTACAGGGTGATGTTTTTGTAAGTATAGTACCCAATGAATAGAACATGGTGGATCCCATGACTAAAGGCCTATCTCAATAGAAGCATGAATATCATGTGAGATCTAGAGGACTAATGGTTGTTAGTAGTTAGATCTAGTCCATGTGGTAAACTGTTAGAGTTGGTGCCCTCAAACCAAATTCTGCAAACATAGTTTAAACTGTAATCATAGTTTTTTAATATTAATAATCTAATTATCACATCATGATTATTATTATACATAACATAGAATGTGATAATTTTTAAGAGTAGCTATCACACTAAAAGGTCATATGAGTTCCTTGCTGTGATGAAAACCCGGAAGTTCTATGACATTATTCTTGAATATATGATCGATACCCAGATAATACCCTTTGAGGGACACAAATTATACAATATATCAAGGGTGGAAACACAAAATACATTGAGGCGCGGTGTCATGGTTTATACCCTTTGTAATATCATGAGTAAGATATAATAATAATGAGACCCGCTAGTATGATGTCCAAATTTATAATTTTCATTTGATGTTCCTATATGTGGATATGTGTAGCGATCCATATACTTTATGATTGTTATTAATGAATAATATAAATCATGAAATTTGATGTTTTGATGAAAACCATGATTAAATATGTTCATGGTGAGGTATGATGTGTTGGGTGCATCATAATTTGTATTACATTTATTAATAAAGAGAAAAAGGATGTATCCCTTCAATTCTCTAATAGAAGTTGATAACTCAAGCCCTTTGATGGAAATTATACAGCCTAAATAAATCCTTGACCATTTTGTTATATAGTAAAGTTAAATTTCCATGAAATCAATTAATGAGACATCGAGCACATAGGTTGATGGTACGGATATGCAACCTACTTGATTAGAGATATTGTGATAAAGGTGTTATATTTCACATCAATCATCTATATGAGGTATTTGTTTGTTATTTAATTAACTTCTTTCTATATGGGTGGATTATAGTGTTAGGAGATATTGACCTTGGACATTAGGTTGATTCGCCTAATTCCAATGAGAAGGGGGACTTTAAGGCCACACAGTATGTGTATCAAAAATTCCAATTAAATTATGTATTACTATTTAACAGGTTGAATAATTATTATTCTGGTACATTGATTAATAATTATAAATATATGCTAGATCACATATAAATATTTATTTACTATTTATATATTACAATATTTATTTACTTATTTTATAATAATGAAGTGATATATATTTAGTAAATAAATAGTAATTATACATTAACTAATATATATTATAGAGGAATGATGGATCATGTTTTAATCTCTAGTGAGAAATAATAATATTAACTATTATTAAATAAAATAATATGATACTTAATTCTCCATGTTTAGAGCATGTTGAGAAATATAATTTAATTTATTATATGACATGAGGTTCGGAAAATGACTAGATATATATAAGGTTGAAATTTGTGAAATTATTTATTTGAAACCCTATCAATATATAAAACTATTTATATTATTTTCTTAAGAGAAAATTAATTTTTTTCTATTGTGGGCATTTGGAGGATCCACTCAAGACCTAGAGAGATATACCCTTCAATAATTCTCCCAATCATGCAGAGTGATATTCCTCCACTAAATCCTCCCAAGTCAATAGAGATTAGGGAGAATTAATTTGATGTTCTTCTCATCAAGATCAATGGAATGAAATGAATGTGATAGGATCTGTCATGGTAGAAACCAAATATTCCTTTAATAATATCTCATGTTTGTTGGAACATGTTTAGATCATTGTAACTTGGAATCATCACTTTATTCTTGCTACTAAATGAAGGTGCAACACTGATATATTTCCATATCCATAAAAAAATAAATATTTACAACAAAGGTAATTCTTTAATTAATTTAATTAATAATATATAATATGTGATGATCCTCCCATCTAGTTCTAGTGTGATTTCTGTTTTCATTCTTCTTTGATTCATTTCCATTTACACATATTTTATCATAATGTAGATCTCATATTGATAATCGATAATGAAAGAATGAAATATCTCAAATGACCCATCATACTCTTCCGTTTCACCCAAAACCTATATAAGAGAGGACAAATTCACCCATGATGAGTTGGTATCTTGGATCTGTAAGAATCTATTATCATATAATGTTACCTCATATCCTTGGTTTTTAACATCATTTGGTAGGTGGTGATCCCTTTTATATTTAGGTACATCAGGAAGCACAACATGATATCATTATTTTAGTCTGATGATGATTGAGAATTTAAATCTTTTAAAAAAAATTCTGACCCCTTATATTTTTTGGCTTCCATTGTTAACAAAACACTCTGGTTTTTTATGTGAATCCAACGCCCATATTGGAAAAAAATATTACCCTCATCATATGTGTTTGTTTTGATGCAGTCATTCCCCGCATACCCCTAGAAACCACACAAGAAGAAAAAACTGGAATGTTATCATATTTGACAGATATTCAATTTTTTTATCCCACAATAATTAGGAAAATACTATGTAAGAGGGGATACATAATGTTAAACAAACCACTGATACAAACTGCAAGCCCCGAATGAATTTTTTCTAAAGGATCCCATTCCACAAATTGACCAAATTTTTATCCAATATTCAACACAGTGTGTATAGCTCTTCTACAGAGACGGATTCCTATGAGGTGTATATATAAAATAGATTTATTAAAGTTAGCATATTGGATATAATTCTTGCTTGTCATATCTTCCATCAGAATAAGTTTTCTTTCTAATGACCAATGTCTCCCTTATAGAATATTTTTTTATCTATATCATTTAATATTTTTACAATTTCTATGTTTCCACTAATATCTCTAATAAATAATCCTTCATCTAAATTCCATATGTTCTTCAAGGTATTTTTTATGGAGATGATATTGAATCATTATTTGGAGACGAGTATTCTGATTGTATGGAGGGACTTCCATTGCCACTAGAAGGAATCATCCTTCATATTAGCATGAACCTTCTTTTAATCCTTTCCTTTTATTGAAATGTTTTTTTCCTATGGTTGACAAGATCATTATTCATCTCACTGAGATCGGTTGAGAGGGGAAGAATAATCACTAGATTGGAAGAATAAATAATGATCAAATGCCACAATCAACAACGACATCAGAAATGATACCATTGATCGAGGAATACCTAGGAACTATAAACCTAAGGAGAACCCAAGAAACACTCTAAAAATAAGGAGAGACAAAATAATATATTATAATGTTTATATATATATATATATATAATAATTCAATAAAATGGAAATATTCATTTATTTTTTAAATTTGAGTATAATATTTATTAAAAAAACATGTTGTATGTAAACATCATTGTATGAATTATGTAAATACATAATATAAAAAATTACCTAAATTATAAAATTATATAAATAAAACAAACACATATAGTTATAGTTATTTTAAAAAATATATAAATTTAGACTGGAATATATTTATTTACATATATACATTTGTGTGTGTATATATTTTTATGTATAATATAAATTTATTTAAAATTATATGAGTGTATGTATGTAACTATGTATGTATGTATAACATTATGAATATATATCGAGAAAGAATTTCGGAGCATGTGGTCTTGGCATTAGTGTATTTTTATGTTTCAAAACCACCACTATATATATATATATATTGTAATAATATGTCGATTTCCTAATTTTTTTAAATGTTTATAATGAGTTTAAGTCAATACTAAATTCATTCCATAGAAATACTTACAGAAAACCACTTCTCATAAAAGTCAAAAACCATGTTTGTACTGGATGTTTATAACTAAGGAAAATAGATTTTTCAAGATTTATAACCACTACTAATGTTAAAAATAACCCCTTTAAATGAATCATTTATTGTAGTGTCACTAATGGAATTTTTAATGCAAAAAATTTCTATTATTTCATTGAAAAATGGAAAATATTATATTAGAATAAAAATTAATTATATGAGAATGGAAAATTATAAATTAAATTTTTTTTCTTTATAAGGACAAAATGTTAATTTAATATCTTTAAATAGTATCCTCTGTACATACCCGACCCAAAATACCTTAAAAACAGTATTCTTTCTATATTCAAGACCCAAAATCATTCAAATAAAATCTAAAATGAGGGAAGATGTAGCTCTGCGACCATTGAAAACACCACCAAATCCACATTTTCAATCCCCTTTCTTCAATAAATATCATACAAAAAAATTATAAACAAACCAAAAACTAAAAAGTCTAAAGATATGGTTTTTAATATTAAAAAATTAATATTTTACCCAAGAAAATACATTCCAAAAATTTAAAATTCAAATTATATTTATAAATATTTCATTACATGATCGAAGAAAAATTTTCTGATATACAGAAAATTGAAGAAATTCCCAAAATACTGTTGTGCGTAAACAATTTCCCAATAAATGGGAATGTAGGGTGTAAGATTTTACAAAAGGTCCAAAACCTAAATATAAAGAACCTTCAACTGAAATTTTCCTAAAATACACATTATGATAACATTCCATCTTTAAAAGTGTTGTTAAGAAGGAATCGAATTAATAATCTCCTTCATGGAAAATCGTTTTTAGAATTCCCTTTGTGAAAACGTGGCTTCTTAACAACCCTATTTAAGAAGTCTCTTCTTCATATAGTGCCCACTATTCATCATGTTAATATTTTTGATCCGGTCTCTTTCATAATTTGTTTCATATTTTAGAAAATTTTTATATATTTTTTTAATATATAAGTGAATATATATTAGTATAAATTATTTTGTAAAGTGGGTATATAAAAATATATTTTTAGTATAATAATATATATTATTAGAATATATCCTTTTTTTTAAATGAATTGTTTTATCAAATGGAAGTCAATTATCAATAAGTAAATTATAAATTAATATTTAAATTAAATTTCAATTTCAGGTTTCATTTTAATTTTTTTAATATATTATCAATTATCAAATTGAAATTTTTGAAATTTTTTTTATAAATTGTAATCAATTACTAAATTATTTATTTATCTAACATAAAAAATTGACTTATTATTAAATAAAAAATTTTATATATATTTTTACCAATTCAATAATATATATTTTTTACAGAATTAGAAATAAATTAAAAAATAATATATATTCTATACAATCAATAATATATATATTAATTAAAATAAAATGATATATTAGTAGATTAATATAATAAAATATTAATACTTTATTATAATAATAATTTGATATATTAATAGAATAATATATTAATATATAAAACATTATTAGTTACAATTGAATGATATGTTAATATATTTATTAAAAAATTAATTAATTATATATAATAATAATAAAATAATTCAAAATAATTCAAAATAATGTAATTTATAATTTGAAAGTAAATAAAAATTATTTAAATAAGTATAAGTGTTATGTTTTTAAACAAGAAAGTTTTTATGTAAATTTTTTTCTATTTATTATATTTTTGATATTCATTATTTCAATTATTTATTAAATGTTTGATCACTATATCAAAAATTATTTATATTGTATATAAATATTGTAAATTATTTTTTTAGAAAACATTGTTTGAGTAAATTAATTTCTTTTTTATTGTTTTTCTATCATTTATTTTGTTTTAAATAAATTTTTTATTTTTTCAATCATTGATTTAAATTTAATATTAATATTATTTAAAAAAATTGTATACATATAAATTTTTTGAAGTGTAGATGTGATGTTTTTAATCAATAAAGATTGGGTCATATAAAAAAAATTTTGTTTGTTATATTTATGATTTTTCTGACATGAGTTATTTTTTTCATGTTTAATCCATGTTTTATTTTTCATTTAGATTATACTTATAGTTTATATATTACAGAAATCCAAAGTCACCAATAAGAAACATAATAATGGTTCAAGTAGGTGAAATTGAAAACAAAAAAATATAATGTATAAATAAAATTGGAAACTTTTACTAATCATATAAAAAATAATTGAAAATGAAAATAATTTCTAAAAAATAATTTATGAAAAATAATTTCAATCATGCAAAATATTGTTGTTTCAAAACATAACCATTGTACTATTAAAATATTTTTTCACCCACCATTTGTTGATTAAATATATTTATTTTTATTTATTTTTTTTATATCCTTTTATTTTAAATTAATTTATAGTTTAATAGTCAATGTTTTAAATTTTGTTTAAATTTTATATATTCTAGATTTTATGCGTATCAATTTTTTAATGTGTAAATGATATGTTTTAAAAAAATAGTGTTTGTGTCCTGTAAATTAATTTTTTCTAGTTACATTAAATTTTTTATTTTGATGTAGACATTATATGTTTAATCCACGTTTTCATATTCACATAGATTTTACATATAGATTATATTTGTTAAGTATTTAAAAACATAAAATTGAAAAATAATAATGTTTCAAGCATGCGAAATTGAAAGTATATATAATATAAAGTATAAATATAATATAGATACAATTTTAATCATTAAATAATAATCAAAATAATATTTTAAAATGAAAATAATTTATTAATGATAATTTGTGAAATATAATTACAATCCATGAATTTTTTTTGAAACAAAAACACTTTTATAGAAAAATAATATATAAGGAATTAATAAAATCGTATATAAATTTTACACAGAGACTAAACATATAAAAAATTCTTTATAATAAAAATATTTTCATAAATATAAAAACTAAAAATTAATTTTCATGTCACAAAATATATTGATTAAAGATACAAAAATTTACTATTTAATTTTTTTTGTAATAATTATTATTAAGTATTATATTATTAATTACTTTATTACAGAGTATTTTTAATTCTTTTATTATTATTAAATATTATCAATTACTATATTATAAAATATATTAATTTATTACTACATTTTAATTTTTATAGTAATATATATTAATATATATTTTTTGAATGGAAAATAATCATTAAGAAGATAACAAATAGTCCCTCATCGTGAAACATTGTAGCCATAAATGGAAATCAAACTACAAGGAAAATGAATCACATGAAAGACGATGATTAAAAAAAGGGTGTTCTACATCAATACCTTCAATTTTTGTGAATGTGAAGTAATATTGAGAGAAGATATGGTGCAAAGAATGTATCTTCCCAAACAATGGGCCAAACAGTTGGAGGTACATATCTAAGGATGAAATGGTGTTGAGAATGGTCAATCAGTCTGACTCCATGAAAATTGAACTACATCAACTATCCAAGGAAATTTCAATTCTAGCAATGATTTATTGAACCTCTAAAATGCATGGGATACACCTTGCATAGAACGAAATATAGAATTAAGACATGGTAGATTCATATGAGTCCAGGCCGATCAAACCAACGTCAGATAAATGTCCATTATTCACTGATTTATCAACATTGATCTTCATCAAATATCTCAGGGTTTCTTTTAGGAATGAGATCTTGGGTTCATTTAATTTTCAGTAGTGTGATAGAGATAATAATTCTTGTTGGATAACAAGTATAAGTAACAATATTCCCAAAATCAAATTGGTATATACATTTGATTAAAAACAACATCATTTCAGCGAAACAAAACCATACACACCAAAATGCACGAGGTGTTAATAGTGTTTTCTAGAAAGGATGATGATAATCTCATAATGATCAAAGATAAGTTAGATGATGAATATATGAATGAACCAATGTGATCGTCCATGCATACTGAATTACCTTGGCTCCTAGGAATTCAAAACTCATGTGAACAATATACTCTGGTTCCACCCGTCATATTGAAAAAAATGGATCATCAGAAGTATGTAGATCCTTGAGGAATTCCATAATAAGGAGAATATCAATGAATGTGTTCCATACAAAAGAAATAAACCCTGGGGGGAACCGAAATTCATCAAATGGATTTCCATATTATTGCTAAGCCTAGTTATGAGGAGTCGAGAGCTAAATAATAGCCTGATTTCACTATGTATTCACCTGGGGAAGGTCATCTCTAATTGATCTAATCATCCCCAACCACCCTAGAAATAGATATGATAAAAACAATGTTCCAATCTCACTAATTGATCCATTAGATGAAGATTTCATTTCTCTATCCATTCTCATTATCATTTAATAAATAATGTACCTTTTCATTCTCCAAACCCAGATCAACCATCGACATTTCTAGAGGGAAACTTTTATCCACCAGCCGTAGGTCATTCCAAATATAAGCACTAGAACCATATCTAATGCTCCTGTAAAGGACTTAAATATGAAGATAACGAGACCCCCAGAAGCTCCTCCATATGAAGCTCAGGTGTGGGCCTAGGATGAAACATCTAAATTCAAATTGAAGGAAGTATTTTTCTCAAAGGACCCTAGTGTAGATTGTGAAAAGGATTCTTCATAATCCACTACAATTACATAGAAATACGATATTTTTAGAAAGGCGTAAATTACATAACACCATACTTCTGGTGACTCTAGTGACATATATTTTATCCCAAGACATCCAATGGGTCTTATATTGAACATTGTTCATTCCCCACAAAAATGTTTCTATTTTGGGATGAAATTAGTCAATAGAATAATTTTGAAACATGAAAATAGACATCAAATAGGTCGGGTAGCCTAGAACACTAAATTAATTACGATCTCTTTACATGCCATTGAGATCCTTTTGATGGTCCTCCCATGGATCTTCATTGTAACCCTATCCATAATGCGAGAAAACATATCTTTCTCTAAGTGACCGAAGAATATAGGTAATCAGAGATATTTCATAGGTTTCTCAACCATGAGGAACCCTCAAACAGTTTAAATTGTATCATTCCTAGTTAGTGGAATTCCGGAACAAAAGTGGATCTATGGTTTCATAGTGTTAACTGATTTCCCATAATTTTTTCTTATTTTTGAATAATATTTTGGATAGAAATGAATACATCCAAATTATCTCTCGATAAAAGTAAAATATCATTCATAAGAAAAATGTGGGTAATGTGGGGGCCATCCCAATATACCATTTCCCCATACAACATACTTTACCTAGCTTCCATCCATAAAATCACAGAGAAGGCATCAACAACCATAATAAAAAGAAAGGGGGGAAGAGGGTCCCCCAACCACAAACCCATGGAAGGGAAACATATATGAGATAGGACACTGTATATCTTTATACTTAAATAAATAGAAGATATCAATATAAAAATATCATAAATCTATTTAGATAATACATCCACAATTATCATAAAATCATGGTTGAACAACCATTCAACTATGTCATATGCATTTTTCATGTCTTGATTCTATGCCATAAAACCATTTTTTAGAGACTGATCTAGTATTCATAGAATGAAACACCTCATGCACAAAAATTAGATTATCATATATTGATATATTATAAAAAAGACTTTTGTTTTGAGATATACTAGAGAGAAACTACTAGAAAAATTACATATACCCACGGTTTGGAACCGTGTGTATAACTCCAAAATTTGTGGGATACTGAGGTGTGGGTATAGAGCTATACCCACAGTTATATTGAAAGTATTGGTATATCCATAGATATTTCCATAATACCTAGGGATTAATTTAAACTATGGGTGTATATCTATAGCCACGGTTTACAAAACCGTGGGTATAGACAATTACACCACATATAATATACCCAGAGTTATTGAACTGTGGGTATAGATCCTTGACCTATAAAAAAATTCAACCTTACTACACTTGGCTTCTATAGTGAGCAATATGGTCCATAAGCTTTCAACCTTAAACACCATCCAATATAATAAAAGGAACTAAGGACCATGTATATTTTCTATCTAAATATGAAAACTCTTAATGAATCACTCAATTACTGTATGGTTAAAATGACGCATCCTTAAAAGATTTGGGTTCCATAGAATCAATATAATCATTTGGTTTGAAGATACCATTGTTGAAAAATGTGGTAATTCCATGAGAATTATGATGAATGGAATGAGCTGACTAGCTAGAAGACTGCTCTTAGGTAGGAGCATCAACAAGTTATTGTCTCAATGAACTCTCACTAAGAGGCCGTCCAAAAAACAACGCTGAGGTGGGATGAGCACCAAGAGACTCATCAAGTGAAACTGAAGCAGCACGATACAACTAGGCAGAGGATAAGAGGAGAAACCTAAGGGTAGTGAACCATAAATTGAAATTTAATAACCTTGGATATTATCAACTTTAGTGACGGGACATGAATAATCCACTAAAAGAGGAAAGAAACAAGATTTGGATCATGTTATAGAAAAATTTGATGCAGAAAAATATGAGTGCCAATGATTAAAAAGAAACCATGATTCTTCAACTATAACATGTCCTGAGATAAAAACACTACCATTTTAATCCAAACACATTTATCTGTTGAAGATACGTTGTGTTTATTTTCCTTTCATTTTCAATGAAGGAGGAAATATTCCTAATGTCAATATGACATGAAGATGAGATTATTGGAAGGAAGTTGGTGTCCCTATGCTGGTTGATGAGATAAAATTGAGTTCTGAAGTATTTATACAAAACATTTGTTGATATTGGAAAAATGAATGATGATTGGTGATGCCTTTTAATGTTTTGAAGTTGGTATGTGTCTTCACTGTTTACGTGACAGAGAAATGAAATTACGTTTTTTCCATTGAAATGGGTGAGATCACTTGTATGATAATGAAATGAAGTTCTACCTTTGAAATTTCTATGATCAATTTTGTAACAATGAAATGAATTTATACCATTGGAGTTACTAATATTAATCGTATGATAGTGTTGGATGAATAAATTTCATGGATTTCGAGTGTAGAATTTATGGTAACTGATTTGATTTAATAAAGGGGTTTTGATCCATGAAGTGTGGATGTTAATAATCAGTTTATCTCTGTAAAGTTGTTGTGAATAATCAATTGTGATTATTGTATATCCATATTATATTGAAACATGTCCAGTTTTGTGAATAATAGTGTTTTGACCCATACACTTCCTTCCCCCTCCCCCACCCTCACCCCAACCCTCTCCACTGCCTTCCACCTCCCCTCCCCCACCCTCCCCATCCACTGCATTGCCTTCCCAACTCCCCAGCCCTCCCTAGCCCCCTGCACATCCTCCACTCCCCTCCCCTCTTGTCTCCCCCACACTCCCCCAGCCCCTACATTGCATTCCCCCTCCCTATACCTCCCCAACCCCCTGCCCTACAAGACCCCCTCCCTAGCTTTCCCCTGCCCTATGATGTGTTTGCACCCCTTGCCATCCATCCCCAGCCCGCTCCCAAACCCCCTCCCCATCCCTCCCCATCACCCTCCCAAGCCTCCCCCACCCTCCCCTCTTATAGCCACCATCCCCTCCTACCCCCAACCTCCCCCCAACCCCCTACACTTCCTGCCCACTCCCCTCCCCCAACCCCATGCACCGCCTCCCCCACCCACCCCCTACAATACCTTCCCACACCCCTGCCCTCCCCCTCCCCCATCCCTTCACTACCTACTCCTACCCTCCCCTCCCAAGCCGCCTAAACTACCTCCCACACACTCCCCTCCAGCCCCCCACCCACCCTAACCAAATCCACATGCACTTCCTCCCCCACTCTACCCTCATGCCACCCCCACCCTCACTATAGACCCCTAAAATGCATGCCCCCTGCGCTCCCCTGTCCCCCAGCACCCTGCACGGGCTGCCCCCCTCCCCTACCCCAGCCCCCTGCACTGCCTCCTCCACACTCCCCCAACCCCCCTAAACAGCCTTCCCCATCCCCATCACCTCCCCAGCCCCCTACAATTTTTGACCTCTCCCCTCCCCTCCCCCAGGCCTGGTACTACCTCCTGCAACCTCCCCAAGCCCCTTGAACTACCTTCACCCTCCCCTCTCCTCTCCTCCCCTAGCCCTATATCCCGTTATACTCCCTTCCCAACCCCCATCTTTTTGTCCTCCCATACCAGTGTTCCATTCACCACACCTAGGAATATGTTAAACTCATAACACCTATAGTGATCCTTCTAATCTTACATCAACATTGATAGATTTCTTTAACATCGCTCCATTATATTAAAGGATAAGGGATATAATTACTAGTGATTGGTGTAGTTGAAGAAACATTCCAAAACCCTAAGAAAATAAATAATCAAAATACGACAAAGTATGAAGGTATGAAACCAACTCAATAAAATGATTTCAATTCTCTAACATTGATTAAAATTGATGTAAGAGACTATGAAATTATATATCCTTAATTGACATAACCACATTCGAAAAAATAATGAATGGGAATCACTTAAAAACTATCCAAATATTAGTCCTCTTGTGTATTAGTCTAAATAATAGATTTCCACTACTTCCATGAAATCATGTTTTCAACTGTAATGAGTATTGAATAGAGAAAACACACCTCAATACGGACATAGGTGAAACAAAAACATTGGATTTGGTAATAATAGGGCCAATAAAACAATCAAAACAACCTAAAATAAATACCCATTATAGATTTATAGAAACCTAGCACTAGGTTTTAAATAAATTTGACATCATAATTGGTTTAAAAGGCATGAAAATAAGTAGAAGAGAATAGATAATCTAACTAAAGTACCCAATAAATATATGGATAAGACGGATGAATCCATAAATAGTAATAATTTATAAATAGATCTAATGGGAAGAGGTAGAGGTGGCCACGAATTGTAGGAGGTGGAGGCAGAGGTTGCGGTAGAGGTGGATGTTGTCGTAGAGGCGAGGGATAAGAGGTTGGGGCGGGAGACATAGGTGGGTGTCGGGAGGCGGGGGAGGGGCCTAGAGGCAGGGGCGGGTCCGGTAGGCATATTCAAGGGTGGGAGGACGATGTCGGAAAGGGGATGAGAAGGAGAAGAGGACAAGCCTTGGTTGAGATGAAGAGGAGTAAATAAAAATCATGAGGGGATCCCGATAAAAAACTCAAATCATGGTTAGTATACTGAAGGTTTTAAGAAAACTGCAGGAATAAGTCAAAATATATACCGTATATCCACATTATTCTAAACTGTGGGTATGGATGGGTGGGTATATATGTGTGGGTATAGACCCATTATCTAGTAGTGGTGGATTGGCAACTCCCACAGACTAGCACAAGTTTCTGGGCATCAAGAAATCACCACTTGGGATCAATTACTCCAACAAAAAATTAATTAAAACAGTAGAAGAAAATAAATATAATTTTTTATTGACTCTTCCGTACATTGGATTTCTACACTGAATTAAAAGAAAATAAATAGAAAAAAAATGTACAAAGGTAGAAAAAAATGAAACACGATAATTAATACCACCAAACCCTTAATCTGCATAACCTAAAAAGAAAACTATGTAGCCTCCTCCAGTGCCCATATATCCCCCTACGAGAAATATAACTACCCTTCGTCCATAGAAATAAGTAAAATTACTAAGTGGACGATGCGATAATGAAATGAAAATAAAAACTAAACTAAGCATACCATTCTCATTTGACAATATATTTCTCTCCCCCAATATAAGACCCAATATTCTCCGTGGGTCAATAAATGTTTTTACAAGCAAGGAGGAAACATATTATATTAGTTTAAGAGGATGTGTTTTCATCCATATTTTTGCTTTTTTTAGCTAGGATCGATTTTTATAGTTAATTTATGTATAATCTAGTCATAATTTGTTTTGTTAAAAAGGTTCATTATGATTTCATGCACAAAAATTGATTACCTAAGGCTATACTAACAAAATATTATTGTTTCATCATGTATAATCTCTCATGTAAGGTGGGAATCAAATAACTTTAGTCAAGTTTGGCATGTATAGAACTAAAAATTGGGTCTAAAGTGGAAAAGATGGTGATTTTTTCATACCAAACAATGTTGTGGTTCATTTTTATGTATTAAGCAGTATCACAATCATAATGTTCGAAAAGATATATCATCTTATAATGAACTTAATACCACCCATTCAAACCACAGATTGAAATGTCTCATCATCACTTCCTTAATGTGGGAATTAATGATGAAACATTATCTCTAATTTAATCTAATGATATCCTATAATCCAAGATAAATTCATCAACTAATAATCAATGATGAATGATTAATAAAACTTATAATGTTTCAAGAATAATAAATTATTTCATTACACACAATTTAAACCCCAAAAAATGAATCACATCCTAAATAATTCAATCACTTCTAAACATTTTTTCATAATATATCTTTCCTTCAATGTTTAGTTGAATGAAATACGACTTTTAATGATTAATTTTGATTCAACCAGGTAGATGATCACTTAATAAATAATAGAGAGTGTTGTTTCAAGCAAGTGTATATAGAAAAATGGAACTATAAGAAAATGGGTGAGATTCATAGCAGGTTTACCAAAGAACTCACTAACAGACGATGAAAAGTAGACATAATAGGACTAAATAAAAGAATCACAAGAAAAGTATATAAAATAGGTGAAAAAATGTAAAACTATTTTATGAATAAATACACATTAAAAAACTAAATCCAAAGTAAACTAATAATAAAGTAGAAAAATTATTTGACCAGATATAATTTTATAAATAATAATTGATAAATTATCTCAACCTACTACCATAACAATAAATAAATGAAGAACAATTAAAAAAACTAGTATAATACTTCTTGTGGAAATAAACAAAAAACATAAATTTTTTTCACAAAAATATTAATAACTAATAAATATGTAAAATTACCTAAATATTAATCATTATGATGAAAAATTGATTGACAGAGGGATTACATTGACCTCAGAATAATTCATGGAGAACCAAGATTGATAATTACATTATCTCTATATTAGGAAAGCATTAGAAATGAAGCAAACCAAAAAATAGATGATCATAGGGGAACACGTGCAAATAGATTATAAAAACATATAAAATTAATCCACCTGTTCGAAATATTAAAAACAAAAATAGCATCCTTTATCCATATGAATAATTATCCCGCACTAAATCATTTAATAAGAAATCATAATAATATTATGAAATAAGAAATATTTCACAATTTATAATAACTAATAAAAAAATATTATGAATTGATAGTAATTTGAAATTTAATTTTTATATGAAAATAGAGTATCAAATTCCATTAAATATTATAATGGGAAATATAAATATGTGTTATGTTAACGTGAGTATTTTACTTCTGAATTTGCATTGGAGTATTCATTTTAATCTATGATTTTTTATTGAAATGTTGTGGGTGATAATTCTATGTAAGATGAATTAACATTCTATTTTGAAAGGTTCAAATGCCATTGGAGTATTAATCAATAAAAATAGTTTTATAAAACTATCATATTGTTTAAAGTCATTGATTGTTTCATATTCATATTATTGATTAATAATACTTATATATTAATCATGGGCCTTTTAGTTTTAATATAAGACTTATAATCATTGAGCGAAGACACTTTTCTAGAATCCAAAAATAATATAAAACCAAAGGATAGACCAAGAGGTTTTTTGGTATAAACCATAACATATAAATTATTGGATTTGAAAATTCCTAATGTTCATGTGGAAGAAATAAATTACCTGGTCATGGGAATTTATTTTCAGTTTCATTGACATTCATTTTGCTGATGCAGTCCTAGTGGGGCATATAAGTTTTACATGAGAACAATGGTGATAATCTTACTATGCGGTAAAATAAATTTGTTAATTTTGGAACTAGACTTTAATGTAAATACAAAATTATCTAAACACTGTAAACATAAACTAGAGTTTCAATTAACTATGTAATGGATGGACACAGTTAACAATAAGGTAAATCATTATTCATGTAATGGTAAGACATAAATCTATTAGATATTTAATGGTTTATTGAATATAATTTAATGGTTGATCATGAATATTGTTTACTATGTAAAGGTATTCATCAGAATAAAATGAAACATACAGACACTAAGATAATATCTGACACAATGAAAATTTATATTACTTTTAACAAAATGTGAAAACAGGTATCTAGGAGCCTTATTTATTCGAGTTGGGGTTAATGAAGACATAAAGTAGTCATAGTAGAGTCAAAATTCAAACACTACATGAATTACAAATTTTATGGATAGTGATAAAATAAATGATAGTAAAATTAATTAAAAATATAAAAAAACTAAGAAACCATCCATCGTTCAATTTTAATAATTTACAATACAATGATTGATTGGTGTAGAACTAGCAACCCTATGTCCATAACACACACAAAAATTATCACAAAATTGGTAACCAATCATCAATATCAATCCTAACCCACATGGGTCACTTGCTATTGAAAAAATCATCCTCTATCACAAACCCATGAAAAGAACCTATGACCATTCCATAAAAAATTCCATATATATTCCCATAATAGCGATGCATTCTATCTATGGAATTTACCATACAGGGAATGAATAATCATAACCTATACATTGTAGAAGGGTCTTCATATCCCTTATTGATAAATGATATCCTACATTAAGCCCAATAGAAATTGATAAACCTACCTATATACAACAAAAAAGACTGGATGTTTCATACCTATGTTTTTTCACAACAATCTAACCACTAATGGGTATGTCAAATCATTTAAAATATTCCAACCTACTTCTATTCTATTTATAGAACATCATATGGACACCCCAAAAACTAGTATACTTTCAAGAATATATAATCACTTATAAGGGAATTCCAACATCTATAATTATGAATAATATATTCTAATCTACAATATTTAATTCATTCTTGTTCGACAAAAAACCAAAATCATCAACAATCAATAAAACTCATTTATTTCAGAAGGAAAGCAAGGAAACATGGAAATGATAGTAGACATAGTGAATAAACTGAATTAGACTCACCATAGAAAACTTCTTTGATGAATGAAACATCGAGGTGAGGGAGCTATGGTGGAGATGGAGGCGAAGGCAGATGCTGGTAGGTGGAGGAATGGAGGCGAAGGCAGACTCGGACATGGGGGATTGTAGGAGGAGGTGGGAGATGGAGGTTGGGAGGTCATGGAAGAAGATAGGAGGCTGACATAGAGGTGGAATTTGGGAGGTCAAGGCGGAGGACTTGTGGCTGAGGTCGAGGCAAAGGCGGAGTGGGGTAGGCAGGTTGGAGCCCGTAAGAGGGGATATTAGGGCACATCAAACTGGGATGGGCAGGAAGAGCCAGATAAGAGGTAGATATTAGAGATGATATACCTCTAGTTTTTTAAATAATCGTGGGTATTTTTTCAATAAAATGTTATATACCCACGGTTATTCTAAACCATGGGTATAGATCCATTGTATTAGAGGAAATTTCTAGTAGAGGGAAGTAGTGGCTAGAGGTGATTGAACAATATATTAGAAAAGATTGTTTAGGTCACATTGAATAAAATTATTGTCAAAAAATCCTCGAAAAAGTGGGTTCATTGATTTTTGGAATGAGAACAATAATGGTTTTGTTAAGGGTGTGACGGTTGGGTTTTCCCATCCATTTATTTTTCTAGAGTTTCATAATGTTAGATCAAATGATGTAAAAATATTTCATAAATAAAAATGGAATGGAATCCACTAATCTATGGCTCTTTTGTTGGGCGAATTTTATGTAGTTCCAAAATGATTTTTGCATCATAGAAATCTCATACAGGCTATAGATTCATCGTATCTGTAATCATAGGCTCAATTCATGCCTCAATGTCTAACGGGATGAATAACTCCCCTGCCATAAATAGGCCCTCGTAAAATTTCTTGATAAGATCATGGATAACTTCATTTTTTAAATTGATATATACTAACAATCAGGAAGACATGAGATAATTATTCTTAACTTTGAGGTTGAAGCCTTCTTGTGAAAATAGAGGGTATAATAGTCTCCTTATTTTATGTGAGATTCATAGGAATAAAGAGTGAAATAAATTTCATTAATAATGATCCTAGAATCAATTTTGGTTCCCAAACATGAAATGGATTATAAAACATAATCAAAATGGGTGGATAGAATATAATACATTCAACCATGGGTTGATAACTTTGCATTGTATATTTGGTTGATGAAATTTTCCACCAATCCATCATTTCAACCTGGAAGATGATGATTATTTTTTTTCGGTTATTTTTCTTCCCATTATTAAGGCCTATGTAGAAAACAAATTCTCATTCCTTATAATCCCCCAAAAATAATGAAACTTGAAAATCCATTCATGCCTTCTCTTTTCAGAACCAAACAATTTGTCAATCAAGATCGGGTAGTGGTCCAAGGATATTGTGGTATGATGAGACACTTGGAAAGAGTTGGAAATATAAATCTAGTCATCTATCCCCAAACATAAGTCCATCCATTCAAATATTCGGGTTTGAATAGATATCTTGATAATCTATATAATGGAGTTACCCAAATACCCCAAATTAGAGAGACCTCCCTATTTTGTCCCTTGATGTAATTATCGCAAAGAAACATGAGTTATACAAGGACACAAGTTCTTATCATAAATGGAAAAAATTATCCTTAACGTAACCCCAAAATTCATTGGTTCTGGAATAATCTCTACCAGAGATTAAATCAATTGACATGACTTCCATTTCATTTTATGTGAGGGACAACACTAGAAACTCAAAAATTCCCTTCGAAACACATCAATCTGATGAATATTCACTCTAATGTGGTTATAGGATAATGTTTTAACTCTCACATTCACATCATCCCTCCAGAATAGACTAAGACACCATGTATGTCCTTTTCAAGAGTTTGGGAAGAAACTAGTGAAGAAAACAAATTTAGCGATGACATCCATGTTATTTATTTATAATATTGTTTTAGAGAGAAAAAATATATAAGGGAATGTTTTTCCACAATGGGAGTGGATAATCTGAATTGATCATGGGATTAGAAGCCCATGAAAATTCCATTATAGTATTATAATGGGGAAAGGCAGGCTAGCTAAATCCAACCTTCTTCTCCAAACATTCTAGGAAATATACTTCTCCTGCTACTCTCTATCTTTCAGTAGATCTATCGTAGAATAGTGGACCCTCCATGAGCCTTTTAATTCCAACGTTATCCAATGTGACTGACCCATTTCCCCAACCCATTTTTGAATCTTAGTTTCATCCACCACCAATGTGAGGTTTGTGGACCTACCATGGAGGATTCAGTTTATACAACCCCATGAATGGGAGGATTCATGGGGGCATCAATGGTTGAGGAATATCTTTTTTTCATGTGGGGATGATAATAATTTATTGGGATTGGAATATTGTATGATCAAGCCCTCTCCTCTTATAAGTATAATGTTTGGGGTCAGTGACCATGTGAGTAGGTACCAATCCCCGAATTTCATTCCTAATATTCTGATTACTCAATCCCACTCCAACCATATGAAACAACTTATATTGAAATCATAAATCCTCATGTTGAACTGCAAAAAATCATGGAGGCCCCAAGATTATAATTTTATTTTTACTCTAATTGGATTGTTTAACAAAGGATTCAGCTAGTCGATCCCGGTCAATTTTCTTTTTTGATTTTGGGGAGAGGAAAATCCAATTTTATTAGTATGTATCCAATGACCATTTTTAATAAAGTCATTAACATCTTCATCTACCGACCTTGAGACAAGTTATTATTATAAATTCCCAAGGAACCCAAAAAAGTAACAAAAATATGTATCTTTTCAAAATATAAGGATATCATGACAATGGATACTTCTGTTTTCAAGAATAGTCCCCTCATAAGTGGCTAGAAACATCATCAGTCAGTCATATTCTTACATTCCGGCCCTAGTTAATAGGATATCTAGTATCCAAATCAATAAATCTTCAATATGTCCTCCAATTCTATTCATAACACGCTCGGTTCCACTACAAAATGTGTTCCCTTTATACCATATACATAATGGTTTGTGGAAAGATCAATATTTTCGATATCTCCACCCTGTTTTAGATTTTACATAGGGATGAGATGGTTATCGAATGTCCATGACCTTCCTCGTAGAACCTTATGATTATCTCTATCATTGGAAAACTCAAATATCATAAAGCATGATCCCACTTTACATATAGATATTCCTTCATGATGATTCCAAACATTTTGTGGTATATTTTTTAGAGCAAACAGTTCTACTGGAATGATCGCTTATAAATTTACAGAAGATCAATACTTTCATACGACGCAAGAGGAATACATCTTCATTTTACTTAACCATGAAGGAATCCTCCTATTTTTCCCTCAATGATAGGGTTTACCAATGAATTATTAGATCTAGAACCATAATGCCTCACCTCAAGCTGAAAAAAAAATTATTCAAAGAAAGAAACATAGATTCACCCACAAATGAGAATCTTTGTATTGGTCCACCAAATGAAACGGAACCCCCAATGATGCATCCATAGGGTGTATCACCACTATAAAAACCATGCATCCTTGAAAAACCCAAGGATAAACCAAGCCATAGAAGAAACTAGGCGGAACACTCTCGTAGTGGGAGAGACTTTGCTCTTATAGTAATATATTATTATGTAAGTCAATTAATATTAATTATGTTAATCTATTAAAATATCATTAAGTTCTAATTAATATATATTATTTAATTTATTGAAAATATATTATTTGTTTATTACATTGTAAATTTGTACTAAGGTGTTTTTAGAAAATTGCAGGCTTTAAAAACATGCTTTATAGAGTGAAAACTATCCAAATGAGATTAGAGAGTAGTGAAATGCCATGAATGAGACAATAGATTTATTTTTGATTTATAAGAATTGATGGACTGCCAAACTGATGTGTCGTTTTCCATAGATGACATTAAACATAGTTTGAGTAATTTAAAATTTTAAAATATGTGTTTGATGGTTAAAAACATATATAAAAAATATCTGATTGATGTGAAGTCTTATAAATGATGTATTATAATTTTATATAATGTGTGCGAATAGATGGCACCTAAATATGTCAGGTGATGTGCTCAGACAGACTAAATTAGGAGTTCTTAAAAATGATGGTATTTAAAAACATGAATCATAGAGTGGAATCAAGGAAATGATCTAAAATTTTTTTGTAATAAAAAAACATCAGATTGATTTTTTAATTATATGAATTGACGATGCATCATATCGAGGCATCATTTTCTTGAGATGTCCAAATACACAATTTTAGTCATATAAAAAGATAAAACATGAATTTGACAATTAAAACCATATTAAATTCTCTCCAATTCAAGTTAAATTTTATCAAATCTATATTAGAATTATTTTTGATGTGTGCGAGTAGACATAATGTCAATCTAACAAGAGATGTGATCGAATAGTTTAAATAAGTAGTTTCAAAAAAACGACGTTCACTTAAAATGAAAACATATTAATATGTCTAGAGATTTATTTTTGAATTACATGAACCATCCATGAATAAAACGGAGGTGTTATTTTCCTGATTTGACCGAAAATGTCGTTTCAGAAATTTAAAATGAAAAATAAAATATTTTAGGATAAAGAACATTGAAAATGATCTCCATTTCATCTGAAATATAATGAAAGAATTATTATAATTATATCTTACATTTTCGATTATATGTTGAACTAATCTGACATTCAATGTGTCCAAATTGACTAAATAAGGAGCTCCTAGAAAATTAATGTCTTTAAAAATGTGTTCCATAGAATGTAAACAAGAAAAATTAGCTTTAATTTCTGTGAAATCAAACTAAAACAACCAGAAATTGATTTTTTTATTTATTGTAATTTATCGTATATAAAACTGATGTTTCATTTGCTAGAGATTACTGAAAAAATACTTTCCAAAATTAAAAAAAAAATGAGTGTTTGAGGATTAAAAGCATAGAAAAATATATATAATTACCATGAAATATTATGAATGATGTATTAAAATTATATATGTTGTTTTCATGTAGACGGTGCCTCAATCCGATATGAGAAGTTATTTAACTAACTAAATAAATTGTTTTTATAAAAATAATGGACTTTAAAAACGTGAAAAATATAGTGAAAATTAGCCAAAAGAAAATTGGATTTTTGTAAATTCATACAACCTAAACCACATATTTATTTTTGATCAATTGGAATTGTCGATGCATAAAACGGATGTATCATTTTCCCTAAATGACCGAAAACACAATTTTAGTAATTTCAAATGCCAAAATGTGGTTTTGCTGGTTAAAACCCAAGAAATTTTTTTCTAATTGATGTTAAATATTATGAAATTTTTCTTTGAATTATTTTTGAGGCTTGTGAGTAGATGTTACATCAAGGTGATGCTCTTTAACTGACTAAATAAGGAGTTCTGAGAAAGTTTTGGACATTAAAAATCTGATCCATATAGTGAAATCCAGTAAAATGTGCTTGTATTTCTATGAAAACACATGAAAGGAACTATATATTGATTCTTGAATTATAGGAACTGACAAAAAATCAAAATATGTTTTTTGTTCCAAATATGACTAAAAATATAGATTCAGTAATTTAATGTGCTTAAAAAATGATTTTTTTGTTCAAACAAAAGAAACAAATTACCAATTAATGTGTAATATTATGATAATTATATTATAATTATGTTTGACATGAGTGAACAAACTTCACATCAATATGATTTGTGATGTGATTTAGTTTACTAAATAAAGAGTTATTATAAAATGTTGGTCTTTAGAAACGTGCACCGCATAGTGAAAGCCAGACTAATGAGCTAAGATTACTATGAAATCACACAAATAAAATAGATTTATTTAATAATTATAGGAACTAATATCACGTCAAACTAAGGTGTCATCTCCAAAGATGATAAAAAACATAGTTTCATGAATTGAAAACATTAAAATGCGTGTTTGATAGTTAAAACCATAGAAAACAATCTCCAATTGATGTGAAATATTTTGAAATCTTTGTTACATTTTTTTGACATTTTCAAGTAGAATATGTGTCAATCAAACATGTGATTTTATGAAGCCTACTAAATAAGGAGTTCATATAAGTTGATAGTCCATAAAAATGCGCACCATAGAGTGAAATATGGAAAAATGAGATTCGATTATAGAGAAATTATATGAAGCCAACAGTAGATTGATTTTTTTGAATAATTGGAACTAACAGTCTGTCAAACCATCATGATGATTTCCAAAGATGATTGAAAAGGTATTTTATGTAATTTAATTTACAAAAATGTCCATTTTAAAATTAACATCACTAAATAGAGCAATAACTGACATGATATCTTATGACATCTATCATAGAGTTATTCATGACATGTGAGAACAAACGGGGAATCAACCTTACATGGGTTGTTCTCGAACTGACTAAATATCCCTTAAATGATCTTTGATTACTTTGAAATCACCCAACCAAAACCATTTATTTAATTTTTAATTATAGAAAATTGCGATCAGAAAAATTAGTTGTCATTCTCCCAATATGAACGAAAACACAGTGTTTGTAATTTAAAATGATATAACATGTGTTTTATGGTTAAAATCATATAAAAAATATCCATTTAATGGGAAATATTATGAAAGTGTTCATATAATTTTTTTTATGTGTGCGAGTCGATGGAACATCAACCCTATATGATTTGTTCTCGAAATTACTAAATAAGGAGTTCTAAGAAAATGATGGTCTTTAAAAACTTATGCCTCATAGTGCAGTCTTGAAAAATGAACTCAGATTATAGAAAAATCATAGAATATCAATGGTATATTGGTCTTTGAATTATAGTAACCAACAACATGTCAAAATGAGTTGACATTTTTGTTGATTACTGAAAGCATAGTTTCAGTAACTTAAAATTCATAAAGGTGCATTTGATGGTTAAAACAATATAAAATTATCTCCAATTAACATGAAGTCATATGACTACTGTCATAAAATTATTTTTTATATGTGAAATTTGATGGTGTGTTAATCTAACATGTGATGTTCTCGAACATTCTAAATAAGGAGTTTTTAGAAAATGATATCTTTAAAAATGGTTACCACATAGTGAAAATGAAGAAATGAGCATATAATTCATTGAAATCACAAAAATATATATATATTTTTTGAATTATATGAATTTAAATAACATTAAATCATGGTTTTTTTGGGTCAATATGACCTAAAATGTAGTTTCATTTATTTAAATCACAAAAAGATGTGTTTGACACTTAAAACCATATAAAACAATCTCCAATGGATTTGAAATATTATGAAAGATTTCATTGATTTTTTTTAACTTGTGTCAGAAGGAGAAACATCAATATGAAATCCAGTGTGCTGAAAAATAATTCTAATCACAAAAAAATATTGTTGTTTAAAAACATATTATTTGTAGTTATAAATAAATTTTGTACTAATTTATTTTTTGTAAATTTAGTTTTATTAAATTATTTGTTATTCTTCCATTTTTTCAATTAATTTTTTTTATGTTAAATGATTAAAATTTAATTTATAATTTATTTATGAAATATATTTGGCATATAATTTTTTTTATGTTTATATGTTATGTTTTTTTGAGAAAATAATCATTACGATGATGATTTATGCTCATACAACATAATAGAGTTCA
This sequence comes from Viscum album, assembly GCA_963277665.1. Taxonomy (NCBI): domain Eukaryota; kingdom Viridiplantae; phylum Streptophyta; class Magnoliopsida; order Santalales; family Viscaceae; genus Viscum; species Viscum album. The sequence goes on along the minus strand of OY728151.1, from coordinate 1,582,923,554 downwards.
ACCACAAGGTCAAATTAAGAAACCATAAAAAAGATTTGAGTGAAAGACATGGGTGGCGAAAGGGTGAGATGCCTCATTATATTATCTTTTATGAATGAGAAGGAGTATAATGAGAATATATAGCTTAAAAACAGATCTTCTCAACCAATATACCAAATGGATAAATGATATCCTATAGGGAAGAAATGCCATTAAGAATCGTCGGATATTCTGATTCCATGATGATGGAAGTCTATCCCCTAACCAATGAAAATTTCATACATGTAACAATCACTTGAGATTTAGTAATGGGTGAACACCAACTCACATTGAAATATATTTGGTTGGTAGCGATGGTTGAACCCGATGAATCTCAAACGATCACTCCCATGCCTAAGAAGTGTCCCTCAGAGAACGATGGATAAATAATAATCTTTATCATCTCAATTGAGGGTGGCTACCAAGAAGAAGATATAGACATCAATTCATTTGATTCATCTTAGGAATAAACATGATTCAATGTTGACATCCACGAGATGGTGATCCATACCTAAAATAGTATGGTATGAACAGATGATCAAAAACAAATCCATTACATCAAAACCAAATCATCCTCATCGTTGTGAAAATGACATTATCAAAATCCACAGGAAGGAATGAATGCCACTAAATAGGAAACATTGAAAATATATACATTGAATCTAGAAATGAACTAGTATACTCGTTCCACCCATAACAAACACCAATAGCTCCTAGGAATCCAAAAAGAGAGTGAAAAAATGGACTCTTATGCCACCATACAGACTGGGAAGTACCTTTCATCAGAATCACGGAGAATAGTGAGGAACACTCTAATAGGTATGATATTGATGAAATATTTCCACCAAAAGTATCAAGACTTTAGAGGAATTGAAATATTCCAGATTGTTATCCAGGTCACTGTTGAATTTGGCTCTAAGATATCAAGTTCCATAAAATAACCAGATTTCACTAAACATGTGCCTAATAAATGTTTTCTCTAGTAGATCCAGTTATCTTCTATATCCCTTTTAGATATAATACTCAAAATAATATTACAAACTTGAAAATTAAGCCAGTCATTCATGGTTGTAGTGCTCCAGTAGTTAACATTCTCATTTAACAAATAATGCATCTTTTTTATGTTCCACATAATTTGAAAATCATCAACGCTTACATAGATCCACTGTTATACACTAGCAATGAGTCATTCCAGATATCCACAATTTATCCATAACCAATCCTTTTTTACATTCCTTTGAAAATCAGATTATGAGATTCCCACAAACTCATATTCAGAAGGCTCGAGTGGGGGCAATAACTAGAACCTCTGAAGTCTACGTCTCAGAAATTTTTGGATCAATGATCGCAATAACATAGAAACAATGAATGATCTAGAAGCCTTTATCCCTATGTTGTGAGCATGTAATCATTAAATATGTTTACATCTTGAAGTCCCATTTTGTCACAATTCTTAGGGAGTATCTCTTATCCAAAAACGTCCAATTGATCTTATTTCATCCATTGATTATAATCACTAGAAGTTTTCCATTTTAACATGCAATTGTTTAATAAAATAATCAAGACACATGAGGAGGGAAATCACATGGTTTGGGATAGACATGGCCATGAACTTGATGAGGATATCCTTACCAACCTTAGAGACACTTTTATTTCTATATCATTCAACCTTATTTGAAATCCTATCCTTAATACTCAAAACATCCCTTTTTTTATTCCACAATGACATTAGGTAGCATGATATATTTTTGGTGTTTATCAACCACACTTATCCACAAAGTAGTTTATCCTTCATGCACCATATTTGGAGGACTTCCATAGCTAAAGGAGATCTCATATTTTGAGTGGTTAATCGATTTCCCAGAAGTCATCCCATATTTCTGAATAATATGGTGAATAGTGTTTAATTATTACTAAGTAGTTCTGAAAATAATTAATTTAACATCCAAAAAGAAAATGAGGGTAATAGGATGTTCGGACCGACAGATCTTTTCCCTATGTACTAGATTATCCCAAAATACCAATGATAAAAGTTGGAAAATAATTTGAAACCGTCATCAAATGAAAGGAGGATAGAGGGTCACCCTAATGAAGACCCCAAGAGGGAGGAAATATGTAATATAGGCCACGATTAATATTAATCCTATAAGAAACTGAAGAAAATAATTCGATGATGACATCAATCCATTTGGAGTAGAAACCTAATTTTCTCATATCCACTTGGTGAAATGGCAATTCAACTATTTCATATTCCATTTTCATTTAATGCTTCAAATCCATATTACCTTTTTTATAAACCAATTCTATTTTCATGGAATGAAACACCTAATGTTAAATAAAGGATTTATGGAATATAATTCTATTTACAACAAAATAACAATTGTTTTCAGATATAATGGAAGAAAGAAGAGGGTGAACCAGATTGAAATAAATACATGAGGAAAGGAAATTTATTCATTGGTGTATTTTTATCTTATTAAAAAACCTTTCTGGATTACAAACATTTTAATATGAGGATCTATGGATAGAATCCCACTAGCAGTGATCCACATGTTCTCCTATTATATTTTTTCAACACAACTCAATAATCAAGTGATAACATGGTAATTTGAATTTCCTGCATTGTTTATTCTTGATTTATCATTATTTAGTATTTATGAAATCACACTTGTACTTATCATTCTTGATAGGTAGATAGAAGGAGGAGTTGATCGATAATTCGCTGTCCGAAAAAAAATTGTATTCTCTATTTTTTGGTGCTCAACATTATAGATATAGACATCGATTTATAGTGTTATGAATTAAGAAAAAATATTTTTTTTATTGTATACCATCCATTAAATAAAATTTATTACCATTAATATACCCAATGCCTCATAATAATAATTATATAATTATTATTTTCTGGTGCGGACAAACATTCACAACATGAAATATTATGTACTGGTATTGATAATTAATATTTTCCATTGGATTCAGTCTGGTTATGTTTGAACTTCTCTAGCATTTATTTCACAACCGAATAAATATTTCATTCATAAAAAAGTATTTTATTCATAATCTAGAGAATAAATATTTTTTATAATAATAATAAATAAAATAAATATTTTATTCAAAAGACGGTGGATGAATATTAATTTGATTTGTGTGATCAATATAAATTGAAAAAAATTATTCCATATACTTGAGAATAAAAAATTTTCAATTATTTATACTCAAATAGATTTCAATCATGATCAAAATAAACATTTTGTGTGTTACACTCAATGATTATTTATTGTGTACATTAGGAAGTAAAGCGTAAAGTCCAAGATTACGATATTGCAATGGGTCATGGAAACCAAGATAAAGAGCATAATGTCTTGGTGTTGACAACCACATATAGATGATCACTGTGTAATTTAATCCCCTTTTAATAATATCTTATTAATATGATATCACATATGTGTCCCCAAACTATATACTCGATATGTGTTTGTTGGAATAACTGAAATAAACAAGTCCTTACAATATGACATTAGAATTGAATGACATGTTTCTATTCTAGTAAAAGGTACAGGATATCATATTCCATAAATATGGAAGGTAAAAATCCAATAATAACATAATCATTAAAAACATGTGACTCATGACACACCAAACATATCCAACATCACCATGAACTATTATCATGATGGTTTATGAAATACATCTAATTAGCTGTGTTTTAGCATTCCTTAATAATTTTATTAAAGCCTAGGGACCATCAAACAACCTCGTAGATAAGAATATTTATGACACCAAACCGTGTAGAATTCCTACCGGTGGGTCTATTCATATAATATCTTCTCTTGAGGATTACCAAGTGTAAACTTCATAAGAAGATGCCTCATCTTCTTATGAGCACACACACATAACAGTCTATGGACTATTTTTCCCATCATAGTATTTTATCCAACTATAGAACATTATATGAGAATATCATCACATCACATAATGGTTCTCATCATAGCGGGGAACTCATAAGACCTTATTAATGAAATATATTATCTTGTAAATTATTACATTAGATTCACGTAGAATAACAAAAAAATATGAAATTAGAAGTTTTATTAACATTAAATACATCAAATATACATTCAATAAGTTTACAAACATTTTCTCCTAGGACACCGACTATAAAAAATTCCACATGGACTAGAGATAACTACCTACAACTGTCGGTCCTCTAGAACTCATATAATTGTAATGTTTCAATTATATCAAGGCTTTAGTAAAGAGGTCAACCACATTGTCTTTGGTGGAAATAAATCTCACTGAAACTTCACATCACTAAGAAAAATCCCTTAATATATTATATTTCCAATGTATGTGATTCATCCATTGATGTGACCTTGGATATTTTTCAAGAGACACTTCTATAACATTATCACCATAGAGTGTGATTTGAAATATCCTTTAAGATACCTCATCAAGATATTAGAAAATGTTTTGAATATTTACTGTTTCATTAGCTACCATAGAAACTGTTATATAATCAATCTCTATTTTAGAATTTGTAGCCCTATAATTCTTTGAGCTCTTCCAGCTCACAACAACAAAATTCAATGTGATGATGTATCCCGTTTCTGGAATCATGTCATCTTTATCAGTTTGGAAAATAGAATCTACATATCGATTGATGAAATGTTTTTAATCTCCTCCATATACCAGGAAAATATCCTCAGTATTCACAAATACTTAAGTATAATATTGACAGCCATCCGTTGGTGGTCACCTAGATCAACTTGATATCTTCTTACTGCACTTAATGTTTAGGTGACATCTAGCCTATTATAGAGCATTTCATACATGATTGAACCATTTTTTTGATGCATATATAATACTTGTCATTCTATTTCTTTCCTCAAGTTTCTAATGACAGATCTTACTAGAATGATGAATTTCATATGACACATGAAACATTCCCGTCATGAATTCTTCCATACTGGATCTCTTTAGATTCTTGTCAATGGATGTAATTTGACATACGACAGTCCACCTCTTGGATCTATCATGATTGATCTTGATCCCAGGAATATATATTTCCAAAACCATGTACTTCATAGAGAATCATTTATTCAACCACACCATAATAGACCATAAGACTGGTTTTCCATTTCTAATGAGTAATATTTCATCAACATACACTATTAAGAAAACGAATTCACTCCCACTAAACTATTTATAAAAAACTTCTCACATTCATTCTGTATTAATCCAAATTCTATTAGGGGATCATAAAAATGAATGTGTCATGACCTGGATGCTTGTTTTAATTGATAAATGGATCTTTGCAACTTCCATACCTTGTTGGCATCCTTTGTAGTCACAAACACTTTAGGTTTTGTTTTATAGAAATCTTATTTATTTTTTCAGTCATGGGAGGCCTTTTGAAATACACATTATATATATCATAATCAAATAAAACAATAATGGGAAGTACAGTTTTTGTTGATTTCATTATTACAAATACTGAAAAGGATTAGTCGTAGTCAGTGACAGACTCTGTTTAAACCCTTTTCCAACAAATTATGCCTTATAAGTACTAAAATTTCCATCCTTGTGCAGTTTCATCATGAATACTCTTCTCAACTAATGTTTATTACATCTAATAGTTTTTCTAACAAAATCTAGAGTTTATTTCATTACATGTAATCCATTTATGAATTTATGGATTTTTGGAAAATGGAAACATCAATTACACTAAAATCATCCTTGTAGGTTATAAGATCATTATTATCAACTAATAATGACTAACCATCCTAAGTGACTATAAAACCGTTCCATTATGTTTATCAAACATCTCTAGTACTCTAATGTAGTAATTGTGACTCCGGAAAATTTTTTTCTTCCATGGGGATTTGTGGAATTTATTCTTATTCCAACTCATGTATATCTTAAGCTTAGACATCATTGAAGTCTATATTGATCACAATATCTAATTTATAGATGAAATCATACCCAATAAATTTCGGATGTATTTCAACTAAAACATTTTTTATGAAGGATGGTATATATAGTATCCCATTGTATCTTTGGGATATCCTTTAAAGAAAAACATTGTTCCTTGGAGTGAAATCTAGTTAACTAAAGTGAACATAAAAAATGATTTACAAACACACACATGTAGTTATAGAATCATGGGATTCTTTCAATTCCATAATTTGTAAGATATATCATCTATTGTGATCATTGGAACTCAGTTTATTATGTATTCTTATTTTTGTAATGTGCATCCCAAAAAGGATAAGAGAAGACTCTCATGATTCATCATTGATCTGACAATGTCCACAAATGTGAATTTATTTCTTTCTCTAACACCATTCCACTGAGGTGTATGGGGAGGGAGTTGAGTTAAAATCCCAAGCTCCGATAAATAATCAATGAAATTTTGATTAAGATATTCTTCACCATGGTATGAGTAAAGTTTCTTAATATTCTTACCGAATTGGTTCTCACCAACATTCTATTATTCGTTGATATTATCAAATGAATTATACTTTTACCTCATTATGTATATAAAACCATATCTTCTGAAATGGTCAATAAAAGTTATGAAGAATGATTTCCCACCACTTTCTTCAAATGTAAATGGACCACAAACATCAGTAAAAACAAATTCTATATATTTTTATCCCTTTCACATTTTCCAATAAATGTGTAATTTTCCATTATTACCTGAAATCATACATGACATACACCAAGTGGGTTTAGATCAAAATAATTTAAATATCTATCTTTATGTAATATAGTCAACCACTTTTCATTTACATTACTTAGCTAGTGATGCTAATGTTTTTTTTGGTATGAGTCATGTGAAGTAACATTGTTATCAATTTTCATTATTTTGTTCTCTTAATACAAAACATAATAACCATTATTTAAATATTAATTACCATAACAAATTCTATCTTTATTAAATAAGAATCATTTATTAAATTTTATTTAAATAAATCTATATGTATCATGTATGGATACCAAAATATTGTTTTCTTAAATCAATGGAACATAATAAAAACCCATTAAAAAATATCATTCCATTCATCAATTAGAGGTGGTAGTCCCAAATATATTTAGTAGAAATTTTATATTTTTTGGATCCTCTATGATATACCTCTCCTCATTCATAATTTATAAATCTACTTGGTTCCTATGTTTTATTACATATGTGATCCCCAAAATCTATATATTATACCTAATTTATAGAAATATATGAATTTCACTTGATAAAAAAATCCACCAGAAGCTTCCCATTGATTCCATGTATTGGTGAAGTTTTTCTTCTAGTGAATCATCATGCCACATCTAAAATAGACATCATCATGCTCCCTTGTTTTCCCCTTGATCTTCCTCTTATTTGAAGGGTGTGAAGAAGAAATCGGATTAAATCTCTTCAGTTGACCATTTAATTTTTTTCACAATAAGGATGTACGGTTTAACATGTTTTGTATCAGTATCTACTTGGGTAAAATGTGTATGATGATTAAATATAAAATTCTCAATTTTGTAGATATTAAAATTTACAACAAAGCTAGAGAAGTTCTTAGGGAGTGAAGCTAGAGTGAGGTTGGTGCCCATTTCTTCAAGGGGTTTAAATACTATAACCTCTAAGCCCTCAATGTTTTCAAGTAGATTGACTATTTTTGGCCCTACTAGGGAACCCTATCTGTTATTTCTCTGAAAGAGTGCAATTGAAATATCAAATTGTTCATGTCTAGCACTGTAATAGTAAAGTCCACATAGGTGCTTAATCATGATATACACACCCATGTTTTCATGAGACATTATTAGTTAACTAGAAATATATGGAAGCATCCCAAATTGAATGTAAATTGCATTGATCTATTTTATTTCATAGTTTATGGACCCCTAATCACTTGCAACTTTTGAAGGAAAATTAGGCATTGCAGATTCTATCGCGTAATATTTCAGTTCTGGGCATAGCACAACACAAATGAATCTAAACATATCCTAGAAGTTAATATTAGTTATGAGGTTATTTTAAACTAGTATTGATCATATTTATAGTGTGTAATATGACCATTTAATTTTATTCTAGAGATAAAAATATAAAAATTTTAGTACTTTTCTTGACTACAAAATAAGTGAGGAATGATTAATTAATTGTTTTTTAAATTTAATTATTAAATATTCCACTATTTAATAAAATCTCAATATCCCTCTCCATTGAGAATGGGATATATAGTTTCTTTAATATTATATTGGATTTTATCCCCATTAATTTTTTTAATGATCGATACATTTTCCGTGAAAATAATAATATAGTAATTAAGTAGGCAGTTTTACCAACTGCGAACCTCTAGCTCCTTGATCCATTAAAAGGATTCCCTTATACTAAAATCCAAACATGGATTTCATCAAAAATTGCCTCGAAATAATTATTAAATAGACTTTGGTCAATAAACTCATTACAATTTTGGTAATGTCAAACCAAAACTCTCTTTAGAAATCCCTGAAAAAATTAAGTGTCCATACTTTGGACATTTACTAGAAATAGATCTATGTTTTCATTCCCAATCAATTAATAGAATTCTTAATCTGGTGTAATATTTAATTAATGTATTTTAATTGATTATGCATAAAATTTATCTTGTTTTATCCATTACATGTGTTCTTAATATTAAGTGGATGTTAATTAATTAATTTTTCATATTGGGTAAAACAATTACACACATTTAATTTATTTAATTGTGGTATTTTCACATTAAATTGTTAATTTATATAATCATGAAATTTCATCCATAAAATAAATAATTTTAAATAAAATAATAAATGATAAATTATATGACCCGTTTATGAGATTTTTGTAAAGGTTTAAAAAATGAGTGGATAATAAATAAACCTTTGACCTAGGGGAAATAACTCATATTACCAATCTTGTCATGAGTTAAAAAATTCCACATATCCACTTGTGTATCACCTAGGATGGAATTTTTATGGTTCCATATTTAACTAACTTCATGTGCCTTCAGATTCTCCATTAATTACAAATATTTATTACTCACACGGATGTAAGAACCCTGACCTTATTTTTCAGGTATGTTTTGCTTTCTGGTATTTTTTTAGAAAAAGTGGAGAATTTGGAAATTTTGTAAGTACACACCGTGTGCTGGCCATGTCCAGGCCAGTCACATGGGGTGTAGCGATGAGTTGGAGTCCGATTAATACGGCATATAGAAAAGGGGACTGCACGCCTTGTAATCCAGAAGTACAATCCGTTTACTTTTCTTTTTATTTCATTAATCGGACCGAGGTCACGCCTAATCCCAATTTTCATCTTCTTGTTCGCCAAATTATGAACAGAGTGACCTAGAGGGCCATTTCTTCTCCGAGCCACCGATCCTTCACCAGTTGCCAGAATCGAATGTCGTCGCATGCGATAGAATCGCAGCGGTGAGTTCTTGGTTCTTCTTTGGCCATGTTTCCTGATTCCTCCTCTTGTGAGAGTTATATGAGGTTGAACGTTTTAGAGGTTTTTGCAGATTTTCCCCATTCTAGGCTGATTCACAGGACGAGGTTCATGAATATCGATCACCAAGGATTAAGGTTGGTGGTTTGTTTCCCTACGTTGAATGTCTTTGAGTTTTTGAGAAAAGAGTGTCAGATACCAGTGTATCGGGAATCCCGGGTTGGGTTTTATTAATCCCATGGTTAAATTGCCTTATATTTCTTGTTATCTGGAGGTTAATTAATGATAATATTTTCTTGTTTCCCTGTTGAGGATCACTGAGGGGTGTTCTTCCCTGTTTGGCTCTTTATTGCCGTTTGGCACGGGTTACCTACAAGGCAATCCCTATTGAATTGCTAGTATGATTCTTGACATGATTGCATGTATTTCCTACTCATTATATTCTTGTGGATTCATTTGTAGCAATTATCCAAGTAGTTTCTGAAACTACATAGGATTCTAACAGTCGATTATGCACGACTAAAATGCTCAGGGCTGAGTGATCCTGGTCTGGTAGACTAAAGGGGGAATTGATGATTAGGGCTTCCCTATAGAGTCTGTTATAATTTGTATTGATCGAAGGACCTGTGGGAATGGGACTTTGTGCTTCCTTAGAGTTTCCTTAGTTACGTAGCGAGACTATAGGGGGAATTAGATGTATGTTCATCCTCAGAGAGTCTATATCTTTCCTTGCAAGACCACATGGGAATTGACGGTGAGAGCTTCCCAGATTGTGTATGCCTTTGTACGTTTATGTGACTAGATGGGATTTGCTAGTAGGATCCACCTAGAGAGTCAGTGCTTTATTTTTTGGTTGGTTCTGACGAGCACACCAAGCCCAAGAACAAGCATGGGTTTTTACTGCTTGCTGTTTTGGTAGACTATTGAGTTTCATGTTGTTATTACAGGCTTGCCTTGGGAGTATAGAGCTGTTTCTAGGTTCCATAGATGATAGCTAAATGATTGTACTGAACTAATAAATATCTGCGAATGGATTTTGGTAGGATTTCTTACATTGGTGTACATCTGATTCTATGTTGCATTCATTTCCTTTACTTTTTCTAAATTACTCACTTACAGTAGGGAAAATATCTCATGGTGATTGCCTACTGGGATTAGTCTCACACCCAATTTCGGCCCTGCTTTTCGACCTAAACAGGTTATATGATTGCATGTGTGGACAGAGATTGTGGCCCTTATACTTTAGGTACGTGATTTCTGGTTGGATCTAGAGAGCATAGGACTGAACGTAGGCTTGCGATGCTACTGGAGTTGCTGTTACTTTCGTACTATGTATTCAGTTGTATTTCAGCACGTTGTTGTGTTTTCTAGTTTCCATAGATACTTGTACCTACTGCATCATTATCATTATTATTATCATTATCATTATGTGTTCATTGCTTCCACTGTTAGTTTCAGTGTTTGTATGTTGTTTACTGCTTCCGCCATTGTCTGTTGTTTTCTTGAATTGAATACCTTACCAAATGAGGGCATAGTTTCCCCAATAACTAACCAAGGCCCTCGCTACTAGTTGCCAGCCTCTGGCGTTTGGCGAAATGTGCCTGAGGTCATGTGGCGAACTAGGCATGGGGCACCAGTGGAAGGGATCCGGGTTCGGGTCGTTACAAAGAGGTATTAGATGTGTTCTTTCCTTTTTTTATTGACTTACTATTTAGCGACATTAGACAGGGATAGGATGGAATAGATAAATGGTAAATAGCTGTGCTTGGGTGTTCTAGAACCCGTGTATAGGGAAAAAGCCAGATTACTGCGAATATTGAAAATTTTGGGTTTTGTGATTGTTACAGTTTAATTGATTTCACCATTGGGTGATGCACTTGTTTTGTGTTGTTACTGTTTATATGATTTCAGTTATATTTCATTGCAACCCGAAGAGATGCGGGTATTCCGCCTCATGCATCTAATATGCACACGTTAGAAGATCGCATGCCATGCATTTTTCCATTCCATCTAGGTTGCATTAGAGATTTTATGCTATTGTGATAGGATTTCTGATAGGCAATGCATGCTACTGTGATAGCTGCTGTGATAGAATGCCTGCTATGTTGATAGGGTATCGTTGTTTGGATCTTTTTTATCATGGACACCGAACATTGATTTTAGAGGTGTTATGGTCCCTCAAGGATCTGAATTTGTTGGGTCGTGAGTTCTTATACTGTGGCTTGTTCTATTCATCATTATGATTCCACGTTTTGATTCACAGGGAGTATGGTCCCCCACAGATTGAAATTTGGCACCTTAACCATTGTTTTTCTGTGTTTTCTGGGCTCCAGTGCAGTTCTGAGGCTACTGTCCGGAAAAACCGATAATACACAGTGTGTACTTTATAGATTCATGCCATGTAGTTTTTTGCCGTTTCACTAACCTTGTGGACATGGACACAGAGCTGTAAATGGTTTTCAGGAACACACTGTGTATAGCAGGTACAAGCTGTGTATAGGTTAACTAGGAGCCCGACCGTGTAACTAACAACACGGGCCAGAAAATTCATGTTTAGTACACGTCGTGTTTGTTATGAACACGCCGTGTATCCTTTCCCAGGTACCCGGCCGTGTCTTGAAATACACGGGTCGATGTTATCCTCATCTATACACGTCGTGTATGTTCGGAACACGCCGTTTAAGGATCGGCCGAGTACCAGGCCGTGTCACGAACAGCACCGAGCCAAGGATTCCCTTCAAGTGTAAGCCGTGTATCTTAGGAACATGCCGTGTAGTGTCGAACATGTGTCAGGACGTGTCGCTAACAACATGGGGCAGGTAAGGCATGTCTAGTACACGCCATTTCTTCTTTAAACAGACCATGTAGTATTCAACAGGGAAAATCCGTGTGACTTAGTCGTGTAGGAGTAACAGGGCATAGAGAAAAAGGGTCAGTACACGCCGTGTAGTTTATGAACACATCGTGTAGTTAGGTAGTTTACACAGCCATGTATTGACAATGTACACGCCCTGGGAAAATTTTTAAGAAACACGCCGTGTAGTGGTATTACATGTTGAGTAGTCATGTTTTTACAAGATTTAAAGGTTTTCCCTCCTATTCTGATTTACTCTCCTTCTTGAAACTATGTTATTCTTTAATGAAGGTGTTGTTCGGTCATTCAGAGATATGGCACCGAGACATCCTCATGTTGCAGGCCAGGAACCAGGCAGCGATCATACTCTCGATACGATCGATCAGGGACTTCCATCAGTTCCGACCATCATTACGGACATGGCACCTGCATTGATTCTAGAAACTGGTGCCAACACTCAGTTCATAGAGGGTTTCATGAGATTCATGTAGACCTTCTAAGGAGTTCAGCATCCTGCCCCGACTATGGCAGAGCTGACGCGGGTCTTCCAGCAGCAGCATCCTCCAACTTTCAAAGGAGATGGAGGACCTCATGATGCAGAGTCAAGGCTAGAATCCATGATGTCCATCTTCGAGCATCTTCAGATTCCTCTAGAAAATATGGTGAATCTCACAACATATATGCTGTTAGATTCCGCCAAGAGATGGTTGGACATAGTCTCTCAGATGGGGCCCCAGCAGGCTATGGCTTGGGATGAGTTGCAGCATATGTTTTACGACAACATCTAACCTGCGACACTGAGGGCATACAGATCCAGGGAGTTCATGAGCCTACAATAGGGTACTCTCTCAGTTATAGAGTATTCATCCTGCTTCATTGAGTTACAACGATTCACTCCCGTCCTGGGGAATGGTGAGCTGTTTCTGGCGAGGAAGTTTGAGGAAGGCCTCAGACCGGAGATCAGATCGCAGGTGATTGCCTTTCAGTTGACTTATATTACTCTGATATTCAATCAGGCACTCATCATAGAGAGGAACCTAAGGGAGACTGGAGCTATGGACAGGGGCGGCACATCATCCAAGGGTGATTCCCTTCAGACGTACAGCAGGAAGCGCCACCGAGAGTCTACCCAAGGCGACCTGAGGAAGCAAGGTATTCCATCTGGTAGACAAGATTACCCTTCTGGAACCCATGTGGTATGTTATCAGTGTGGTAGGAATGGGAATAAGAAACCCCAGTTCCCGAGGGACCCAGTTGAGTGCCGATGCTGCTGCAATATGGGCCACCTGTAGCATTTCTGTAAGGTTCCTCTTTCAGCGACTAGTGAAGGAGGACCTATTTCGACCCCGTGTTCCGGAGCAGGATTTCCAGCTCTCCATTAGACTGGGGGATGGGGTTCTGCAAGACGTTCAATTAAGGTTAGAGGCAATAGACGAAGTGGTCAGGCTCAGGGAGGTGCATCTCAGGGTTTTCAGGCTGCTACACAGGGCTGCGGTACAGGCCCGACTTTTGCTGTAGAGTAGAACCATCAGGAGCGTGATCCCAGACCCTGAACAGTTCGAGGTATGATCTTAGTATCCTTAATTTTATCTTCAATCCTTTTCGATATTGGTTCTTCACATAGCATTATCTCTATTCCTGTCTTGTAAAGACTTGAGATCTGTTTCTTTTCGTCTGTGGACATGTTGACTCTTGACACTCCCTTGGAAACGAGGACTTCTAGCGTACGTTAGTGCAAGGAGATCCCTCTCGAGGTTGCATGGTATTGTTTCCTATTGGACCTCTATGTCCTGGAGATGATGAGCTGTGATGTCATTATTGGTATGGACTGGTTGGTTCCCTTCCAGGTAGTCGTCGATTGCTATCGCTGAAGGGTGAGTTTCGTATCACCATAGGGTGAATCATTCCTTCATAAAGGCGAGTGGGATGTTCAGGCGAGTCGAGTCGGACATGAGCATCATGGTATAGTAGGAGTTACAACCCAGATTTATAGTCTTTATCTTGATGCCCAGGGGACTTCACAGTTAGATTTTCTTATAGTGGTTGATATCTTTCCAGATATCTTTCTAGAAGACTTTTTAGGTTTGCCTCCAGAGCGTGATGCAGACTTCCCGATTGATCTCGTTCCAGGAGACGCACCGGTGTCCATTCCTCCTTATAGTATGGATACACCTGTGTTGCAGGAGATCAAGAAGTAGTTGGAGGAGTTGCTGGTAAAGGGTTTCATCTGATCCAGTACTTCTCCTTGGGCTTTGCCTGTCCTGTTCGCAAATAAGGTAGACGGTACCCTTAGGCATTGCGTGGATTATCAAAAGTTGAACCAGTTGAGGATCAAGAACTGATATCCCTTGCAGAGGATTTATGATCTCTTGGATCATATTCGAGGATCTCAGGTGTTCTCAAAGAATTATTTGAGGTCCGGTTATCATCAGATGCGCGTTAGACCTTAATATATACCTCTGACATCCTTCAGGAGTAGGTATGGCCTCTACAATTATACTGTTATGCCGTTCGGTCTTATGAACCCGCCAGCAGTTTTTGTGGTGCTGATGAATTTAGTGATCCATCTTTACTTGGATTCCTTCGTCGTGGTCTTCGTGGACGATATCTTGGTGTACTCTCACACTCAACACGACAATACAACCCATCTTGAGATCGTTTTGAGTACACTGAGCGAGCGTCGACTTTATTCTAAACTCTCAAAGTTCCACTTTCGGATAGACATGATTCACATCCTGGGTCATGTCATCCCAGAGACAAGAGTATCAGTAGACCCAGACAAGTTGAGAGCAGTAGTTACATGGAAGCAGTCGAAGAACGTCTTTGAGGTACATATCTTCTTTGGGATGGATGGTTGCTACAGGCGGTTTATATAGAACTTCTCATGCCTAACAGCACCGTTTATGGTCTTGACTAAGAAGGGGGTGAAGATTGTTTGGTTATAAGTCTGTGACTCAGCCTTCCAGGAGCTGAAGGGGAGATTGACTTCATCAGCGATCCTAGTTTTGTCGGAGCTGGGCAAGAACTATACAATTTTCTGTGATGCATCTGGCATAGTACATGGAGCAGTGCTTATGTTGGAGGATCTAGTGGTGGAATATGGATCACGGAACGTGAGGCCTCATGAGAGGAATTATCCTACGAATGACCAGGAGTTGGATGTGATTTTTCATGATTTAGGTTGCTGGAGACATTACCTTCTGGGAGAGCAATTTGTGGTATACACTGACCACAAAAGTCTCAAGTACATCTTCATGAAGCGTGACCTGAATCTGAGACAGCGGAAGTGGGTTGAGTATCTCCAGTCCTTTGATTTCGAGCTTGCCTATATGCCTGGGAAAGGCAATGCAGTGGCTAATGCACTGAGTATGAGAACTCAGATACAGAAAGTTTAAGAGGCCAGCAGTGAGTGGAAACTGTTGGCTCTGTTCTCAGAGATTCATTTGGAGGTGCAAGACAGGCAGTGGAATCTTTCATATCTTCTATGGATGTTACCTCTGTACATCTAGACAGAGTTCGGATGAGGTAGATGAATGATTCATAAGGACTAGTCCTACAATAAAACATGTCAGGAGAGGACCCTCTTCCACGGTGGACTATTGGCGAGGATGAGATCTTGCGTTTCTAGGGATGCATATGGGTGCCAGCATATATACGTGAGGAGCTGATGCGAGACTTCTATTCCTCAGTTTGGGAAGTTCATCCTGGCATCACCAAGATGTATCGGGATCTTCATCGCCAGTAATGGTGGCCAAGTATGAAGAAGGATGTTACTGGTTTTGTCATGAGATATTCTAGTTTTCAGAAGATGAGAGCAGAGCATCAGCGGCCTGCGGCGATTTTACAGTAGCTACCCATTTCAGAGTGGAAGTGGAACGATGTCGCGATGGACTTCATGATAGGGTTACTGAGATCATCGAGAGGAAACAATGTGGTGTGTGTTGTCGTTGACAGTATTACGAATATTTCTCAATTCATTACGATACAGGATACCTTCAGTGTCGATGTGCTTGTACGGTTGTACGCTTGTGAGATTGTGCACTTTCATGGGGTTCTGAGTACTATCGTTTCATATAGGGACGCCCACTTTACTTTTAATTTCTGGCAGGGGCTACAGAAATCTTTGGGTACACAGATGCTTCTGAGTACCACTTATCTTCCTCAGACTGATGGCCAGTATGAGTGCATGATCAAGGTTCTTGAGGATATTCTACGAGTTTTCATCCTAGACATTGGTGGTTCTTGGGAGAATCATATTCCTATGGTGGAGTTCGCCTACAACAACAATTTTCAGGCGACCATTCCGATGGAATCATACAAGTATTTGTACGGTAGTCAATGCGGATCACCTTTATGTTGGCTGGAGGCAGGAGAGGAAGCTTTGTTGTGACCACGTCTCTTCCCGGGGAACTCAGAGCAGATGGAGTTGATTTGTAAGAGGATTGATACTACACAGTCTCGTCAGATATCTTATGCTGATCAGCGGAGACGACCTCTAGAGTTCGATGTTAGTGACCAGGTTTTCCTACGTGTTAAAACAATGTTGGGACACAAGAGGACCCTGAGACAGAGTAAGATTTCACCGAGATACGTTGGGCCGTTCGAGTTAATGGAGAGAGTCAGGCTAGTTGCTTATAGGTTGCAGTTATCTCAGAGATATTAGGATATGCACAACTTCTTCCATGTTTCTCAGCTTCAACGCTATTTCTCAGAACAATCTCATGTTTTTCGACCCGAGGAGGTTGATCTGGAGCAGGATGCATCATTCGAGGAGCATCCTATCAGGATTTTTAATCGTAGCGCAAAGGTACTTCGTGGCTGGTCTGTTCTTCTAGTAGGGGTGTTATGGCAGCACAGTCGTGTGCAGGACGAGATTTGGGAGAGGGAGGCAGATATGCGATCACATTGGCTAGAGTTGTTCGAGGATTCTTCATCGCCACCTTGCTATGGAAATTCGAGGATGAAATTATTTAAGGAGGGAAGTTTTTAAGAACCCGGACCTTCTTTTTCAGGTATGTTTTCCATTCTGGCCATTTTTTAGAAAAATATGACAATCTGGAAATTTTGTAAGTACACACCGTGTACTTTACAAGTACATCCAATGTACTTTTCTTCTTCATGAGGCCGTGTGCTACCCGTGTCCAGGCCAGTCACATGAGGTGTAGTGATGAGGTGGAGTCCGACTAATACGACGTACAGAAAAGGGCACTGCACACCGTGTACTCAAGAAGTACATGCCTTGTACTTTTCTTTTTATTTTATTAATCGGCCTGAGGTCGCACCTAATCCCCATTTTCATCTTCTTCTCTTCCTAATTACGACCAGAGCTACCTAGAGGTCTGTTTCTTCTCTGAGATTCCAATCCTTCACCAGTTGTCCAAATCGAACATCGTCGGGTGAAATAGAATCGCATCGGTGAGTTCTCTGTTCTTCTTTGTCCATGTTTCCTAATTCCTCCTTTCGTGAGAGTTATTTGAGGTTGAACATTTTAGAAGTTTTTGCAGATTTTTTCCATTCTACGCCGATTCACAGGCCATGGTTCATGAATATCGATCACCACTGATCGAGTTAGGTGGTTTTTTGACCTATGTTGAATGTCTTTGAGTTTTTGTGCAAAGAGTGCTGGATACCCATGTATCGGGTATCCCGAGGTGGGTTTTTTAAATCCATTAGTTAAATTGCCTTAGATTGACTGTTATCTTGAGGTTAATTCATGATAATATGTGCTTCTTTTCATGTTGAGGATCACCTAGGGGTTTTCTTCCCTATTTGTCTATTTATTGACATTTGTCATGGGATGCCTACGTGGCAAACCATATTTAATTGCTAGTATGCATGTTGACTTGATTTCATGTATTAACTGCTGTTTATATTCTTGGGGATGCATTTTTAGCTATTATCCAAGTAGTTGTTGAACTTACAAGGGCTGCTAACAGTCGATTATGCACGGCTAAACTGCTCTGGGCTGAGTGAACATGTTGTGGTAGACTAAAGGTGTAATTGATGATTAGTGTTTCCCTAAACAGTCTGTTATAATTATTATCGATTGCTGGACCTATGAGAATATGACTTTTTTCTTCCTCAGAGTGTCCTTAGTTACTTAGCATGAAAATAGGGGGAATTAGATGTAAGTGCTTCCTCGGAGAGTCTATATCATTCATTCCAATACCACAGGGGAATTGACAGTGAGAGCTTCCCAGAGTTCCTGTGCCTTTCTATTTTTACGTGACTTGATGGGGTTTGATAGTAGAAGACACCCAGAGAGTCAATGAATTATTTGTTGGTTTGTTGTGATGAGCCCACCAAGATAAAGAACGTGCTTGGGTTTGTACTGCTTTCTGTTTAGGTAGACTACTGAGTTACCTGTCTTGATTACTTGCTTTCCTTATGAGTATAGATCTTTTTCGAGGTTCCATGGTTTATAGAAAAATGATTATACTGAACTAATAAATAACTGTGAATGGATTTTGGTAGGATTTCTTACTTTAGTGAACATCTTCTTCTCTACTATATTCATTTCCTTTAATTTTTCTATATTATTCACTGACAGTAAGTCACAGATCTCGTGGTGATTGCCTACTGGGATTAGTCGCACGCCCTGTTTGGATCCTGCATTTCGCCCAAACCGGTTATATGGTTGCAGGTGTGGATAGGGATTGTGGCCCTTCATCTTTGGGTATGTTATTGCTGGTTGTAGCTGGAGAGCATATGACTGAGCTTGGGCTTGAGATGCTTTTGTAGTTACTGTTACATTCGTACATTGTTTTCATTTGTATTTTAGAACATTGTTGTGTTTGCTTCTTTCCATAGATACTTGTACCTGCTGCAACATTATCATTATCATTATGTGTTCATTGCTTCCGCTGTTAGTTTCAGGGTTTGTTTGCTGTTTACTGCTTCTGCCATTGACTGTTGTTTTCGTTCTGTGTATACCTCACGAAATGGGGTCATAGTTTCCCCAATAACTTACCAAGGCCCTCGCTGCTAGTCGGCAGCCTCTGGAATTTGGGGAAATGCTCCTGAGGTCATGTGTAAAACCGGGTATGGGGCACCAGTGGAAGGGCCCGAGATTCAGGTCCTTACAACGTAGGTGAGAAGAATCAAGAAATTTTTTTAAGGGTATTAAAAAACATACTTGGATAAATATGTTTTAAATAATAATGGGGGCATTGATGTGTCTCATTCCTTAATTTATTTTAATATTAAATAATTGAAACAAATGAAAGAAATTAAATTAAAAAATTCAACCCATACACAGGTCTTGGTCTAGTTCATGAACAATCAAACATGCAACGAATACACCAATGTAAGTGGATATTATTCATTTCATTATTCATTATATTATTATATAAGATAAAACTGATTACATTAATTAATTAAATCCATTTCATCTTAATGGTAATCTGATATTATTTTGATATACCTATCATTAATTTCATTAATAGAAAATAAATGGTAAAACAAATCATAACCCACCAATTACAATAAATTAATTGATAATTTAAAATTCATTAACACCATTATTAAATTTTCAAGAACACAATTGTATTCCAGTTAATAAAATAAGTTTTAATGCTTCAATTCTCAAATTTAATGTCATTTTAATTTATTCAATTATTGGGAGATAAAAGGGCCTATACATCCAGCTACATGATATGTAACTCAATTTCCATATACCCAAGTCACACTCTTGGGTCAATAGTATGTTTACATGGCCAGACTACATGGTATGTACATGCGATCTAGACACCATATATCTACTTTTTTTGTTCTATTGTTGGCCCATTCAATAGGAGGTGTGCAATAAATTAACCACGTGTAACTAATTGTGTGGCACATATATATAAAATTCGCATGGGTATATCTCATGTGCTCCAAATTCACATCATGTAACACGGTTGTATCATCCAAATATTTTGCAGTTCGGGATAGTATCATTGTTCGTTATTGTATTGTTATTAAACCATTGAAAAAATTTGACAATAAACCAACCTAATTAATATGTCAATAACATGTTAATTCAAATCAAATTAAAGAAATAATGAGATGAAATGAAAGTCTAACCATAATTGTGCATTTAACAACAATAAAATAAATAATTATAAATTTAAACATGAAAATTTTGATACAAATTGTTTTTTTTGAGTACATAGGAAGAGTTCATAGGTGGGACATATATTAAAATTTATTTTAATAATATTTTACCGAATTCAAGAATGGGGATCATGCATGTCAAATATTTAATTAGTTTGTTTAATATTTGACGAAATAAATACACAGGATTAGGAACTTTCTTTATTGGAAAATCATGATCATCTAAAAACCCCCTTCAAATAACCTTTGTTGCGCTATGTGGATCCAAAGATAGAATACCACTAGTAGTGATCAAAAAATGATCTTATGATCTCCATGAAAAACTAGTCAAGCTCTGGGTGCTAGTGCGGTGAGTTAAATGTCTTGTGTTTTTTGTTTGTGAATTTTCATTATTTTTTCTCAAAGAAATATCTCTTGCATTTCTTGTTCATGAGAGGGAGAGAAAAGGAGAGGTCGACAGAGAATTTGTTGGGTGCAACAAATAACTATTATCAATTTTTCTATACTCTACAAAATAGATATAGATATCTCTTTATAGTGTTACATTTTTATAAAAAATGATATTTATTAGGATACCAAAAATTTTGTAAAATTTATTACCTTTAATAAAACCCCATCTACATAATAATAAATATATAAATATGAGTCACTAGAGTGAGCCAACTTTTTCAATAAAAAATATTATATAACGGTATTGTTAATTATTATTTTTCACCTGACTCGGTCATGGTCAATTTTAAATCTTCTAGGATTTATTTAACAAACAAATAAATAATTTATTCATACATAAATATATTAATGACAATATTGGGAATAAATTTTAATTAAAGTATTAAATAAATAATATTAATATTTTATTCAAAATCCATCAAATAAATATTTATTTAAATTACGCCATCAGTATTACATGAATAAAATTATTCATGTGACTTGAGATTAGTATTTATTACATTATTTAAATTAAAATATAATTCAAATCTAAATCAACAAAAACACTTATTGTACAACCATAAAAGTTTATTTTTCTTTGCAATTAGGTGGTCTTTCCTAAAGTCCACGATTGCTATATATTAATGGTTCATGTAACCCATAATAATCAATGTCACAACATTAAAAAAACATATGAATGATCACATTGTATATAAAATCTCCTTTTATTAGTATACCATCAAATAGGTTTCACATCCATTTCACCAACCTATATTCTCAATATTCCTTTCTTTGACTTTGTGAAATAAACACTTCATAACACTATGGCCCTGGAATTTAATGATATGGTCTCATTACAATAAAATGGAAAATATATCATCTTCCCTAAAGATGGATGGAAAAATCCTTCCTTGATTTACTCATTAATTTCATGTCACTCATGACAAACTAGATGTATCAATCTTATCCATGAACGGTTATCCTCATGGTTTACTAAATACATCTATGTTTGAACGTTTTTACAATCATTAATAATAATATTATATTACAAGGACCATCACACATGCTCATAGATATGAATATCTAATGACACAAAATCATACAAAATTATTACTAGCAGGTCCATTAGCGTAATCTCCCATAATAGATATTACCAAGTTCCAACATCATGAGAAGAAACCTCACCTTACATTGAGTAACCTAACCTAATAGAATAAGTACTAGTTTTCCCATCATATTATGTTATCAAACTACAAAAAATTATTTGAGAATACCATCATAGTGTATCAAGGTTCTCATCATAGCGAGGAATTGTTATGTCCTTATCAATGCAATATATACTCTTGGACATTATCATAGTATATTAATGAATAACAACAAACAATATTTAATAAGAAGTATTATTAATATTAATTATATCAAAAATATATAATAATAGAAAAAATAGTTGGACCTAGGACACAAACTCCAACATGTATCATGGGTGAGATGATATGATAGTGAAGAATTGAAAAGGTTGATCAATTCATTCAACCCAAAACATTTATCCAACCATTAAAAATGAGGGTTTATTTGGAAGTCCCATGAAACCATGTAAAAGGGTTTCAAAAATATCCCAAATCAAAATTCCCTTCTAGCTGTGATTTATTCTGGAAATCCCACATACAAGAATAAGGTCTATACACTCCCCCATTCTTCTCATTATAGAATAGAATATAATTGAAGTCACCCCCATAAAGAGAGATTTGGGGAGAATCTCACATGGGGTTTTGATCAATTGGAATGATTTCCATTTCTACCTTTGTGTGGGACAATAATAAAAACATGTGAAATCCCATTTTGGAGATACACTTTCTTGAATGAAAACACCAATTTCGTGACTTGAGCATTTCATCCATGTTCCCTTAACTTTGTAAATTATTCATCATAATGAAATCAATGTAATATACCTATTGCATTTATCATTATTTTCTACCAATGAAATTATTTGAAAAAAAATAAAATCCTTACAAAAAATGGGATTTTCAGTATCCCCCTTTGTATTTGATGGAAATACCTTCAACATCCATTCCAGATGAATGTTTAAATATGTTGAACTATTATATTCTCTATCATATTTACCATTAAAACATTCATTTCACTTTATCCCCCTCATATTGACATGATATACAAACTTCATAGGAGAAATGGTATCATTCCATACTTAAGTAATGTGCAATCCATCATTTCTCTCTTTGTAATCTTGAGATGTTCGTGGTGTAGAATAAAAGTTGATTTGATTTAGACAACAGAGTTTCCCATTACCAACTTATCATGATACCGTAAGAAATGAGAACTAATATACATTTATAAAATGTTTATTTACATTCATTCTAGGATTAAATTTCTAAATGTGAGATTAATATTTTGAAAACCAGTCAACCTAAAACTCTTATACTCACATCATCAAATATATCAAAAAAATTCAAGTTCAATAGGTGAGATAAATTATATTGGGGGACTTGTAAATTTATTATTTGATCAATTTATTTAATTTACCCCCCTTTGAAAAAAGTTTGTTATTTTTAATAACAATGTATGAGATATTAAGAGAGGCATTCCTTTTCTAATGACATGATCTTCAAGCAATTTCTAGTATAATAATATTTGATACCAACTGAAATAATAATTATTGAAGCTTATTCATTTGTCTCCATTTAAAGGGAAACATTTATCATTATCTTGATAATAGTTGATCTCATAAATATTAAATTTCAATAAATTATAGTATAGATAATTAACAATAATGTGTCTTCAACATGTGATAGTACATATTAGACAATTATCACATCTTCCCCAATGATGATCTTCTAGAAAATTTGTTCTTCAGAAAACAAATAAATAATATAAAACCATGATGGTAACATCATTATCCTAGAAAAAAAATAGGAAATAACATTCTTTAATTTCATCAGGGATGATCCTCCATCATATTTCTATTTAAATATAAATTTAGGAATCATTCAAGGATGGTAACTTCTTTATCTTAGCTATCAAGAATTGACATAACTTAATAGTTCTCAGTTTCTCCCCCTATGAACATGATTTACCATATATTCCTGACATTATAATAATAAATACAATACTCAAGAATTAATGGAATAAGGTGGATACTCTTTGCATCATTAATATCAATAGATTGGTTGAGATGATCCTCTTAAAAAAATTTCTCCATTTATTCCAATCATCATGCTTGCACATATGAAAATATGTTCAGATTTATGTTGAGGCAACATGTATCTCTTCACAAATTATTATGTTTTGTGTTGAGAATTTTTCTTCTTAACAGCCTTCATGGATGATACATTATTAAACCTCTTGGGGATTTATTCATGTTCTGGTATTAATTTAAAAAACCATCTGTAACGTAACCAAATTTCATGCATCTCTCAGACAGAACATCTTACCAATGGATTTTCAATTTCATTAACACCCATCATGCAGTATTTTTTCATAATGTGGAATATTTTGTTTCCCAATTTCAGTATATTTAGTTTTTTCAATATTCTATTTTATCATTTTTTCTGAACCTTCAGGATAGATAACTAACATGTCATTAGGAACTATGAGTTAAAGATTGGATGTTACACATAATTTATTCTGAATGTCATATCTCTATGTAGTTATTTAGGATGAACTACCTATAAACATATTTGATTTGGAATCCATGTTTTTCTATCCATTTTCATTAATAGCTTCTTGGGAGGATTTATGTTCAAATTATTCCTCATATATCTTTACAGGGTTCCCACATCAATCCAAGTCATGTTTTCTGATCTTAATTTCTTATTGGCTTTGGATATATGTTCAGATGATCATGTATCAACATTGTGACCATATCTATTGAATACATTGCTGATGTTATCAATAAATGAAATTTTTTTGCAGTATATATATATTATTCTGGAACTTTGTATGTTGATTTTTCTTTTTTGGATTCCCCCATTGAGATAGGTTTAATTTGTGAATTAACATTATCAGGATTTTACCGAAAATTTAATGCACAATTCCCTAATATTTTTCAACACCAATATAGACCCAAAAATCAGGACTTCCAGATATCTTGTGTATCATATTATTTGGAATTATTCAGGATCTATTGTACTCTCTTTGAGAAACAAAATTCCACACCTTCTTTTATATCCTCCTAATTCACGGTGGTAGGTTTCTTACCATCATTCTTAATCTAAAAAATTTATAGATTTTGATTTAAAACATTCACTATTCATGATAACGAGTTTAGAAACATTTGTAAATGATGGTATGGATGGTACATTATTCTTATCAACTTCATGTGATAGATTATTGATTGAATTAATGATATTATTATCACATGTTTAAGCTATTTTAATTTTAAAATCCTTTAATGAACATTGAGTATCAGTATAAACCATCTCATTCATTTTTGAAGTGTAAATATGTGTCTTTTCAATATTGGCCAACTGTGGTAACAATTCTTGGAATTCAATATTGTGGATGATTTTTTGATCTTAAATCATAATCTTTATCTATTCACAAGACAAATTTATTTTTTTTTCAAATTTATATTCATGTTTCTTATTATTGTTCAGAATCATAGAGTCCAACTCCTTGATCTTCTAAGATATTTCTTCCAATTTCTATCCCTTGTCACCAGTGTAATTTTTTAATCTCTCTTCAAGCTCATGTAATATTTCTTCTACAGTATTTCTAACACACTCTTCATAATAAAAATTTATGATCCATTTTGGGGAACTTATTTCAAGTTCCCACTTTATTGATTCAAAGGTTCCATCCTATCTGGATAGCTTTATACACTCAACAATTGTTATTTTCAAGATCTTCTCTAAAATATTAGCTTCCTCTTCCAGCTTGGTGATCTTTTACTAGAATATATTCCTAACCACACAACAAATAGTAAGTAATATATTAATTGTTGTTACAGTATGTGTGAAATAACATTTTACTTGAAATTCACCATATATAATTAAAAGTGCATGTTTGACAACACATTGATATATCATTATACTACCTTTAAAGAATGCATCCTTTTTATAATGGATTCTAAAAACAAGAGAGTCTTACACCTGTTGACACTTTTTGGATGTCACATTTCTAATTTTTTATTCAACTACCTTATTTTACACTTTGTTAATTGATTAGAAACATACAAGTAATTGTTCATAGCTCTTCTCATCAGAAAAAAATGATTCATAATCTTCTAATTCTACCAATCACAATAATATAAATGTGTTCTGATCTCATGAATACTAAATTCTTTCAGACCCAAATTATAATCATACTATATGTGCTAAACTGAGCTCAAGACAGGAGAGATACTATTACATCCCATTCATGGAGGCATTTATGATGACCCTCCCACACCTTTATCTATTTTGAATGATTTTTAATGGTTTTTTAATTAATATGAACGTGAAAATATTATTTTTTCACCAAATTATGTGAAATTGAAACTGAAACATTGATGTTTATTTAAATTTATAAAGAAAATTTATTTCTATTTTTAATTTTATTTATAATACACTGTAATTATTTGAACTATAAAAGCTAACATGAGGTGAATAGATCCCTTTCTGGGAGATCCATCATTAAATCCCATGCATCAAGGAATTTGGGTTTCCCCTCCCATGGATTAAAAAAATTAATGATTATAAATTTATTTTAATGAATATGAATATTAAATTGTTTTTTTTTTCAAATATCGGAAATTACAACTAAAACATTGACTCTGATTTAAAATGATAACAAAATGTATTTATATTTTTAATTTTATTTAAACTACATGATTATTATTTAAACCAACCATTGCATCATGAGGTCAACTGAGCTTGATCTGAGAGAGCCAATATTAAATCTTGTGCATGGAGAAATTTTGGATGCCCCTCCCATGCCTTAGTAATTTAACATGATTTTAATGGATTTTTAATGAATAAAAAAATGAAATTATCTGTTTAATCATATTATGGGAAATTATAACTCAAACATTGAAGTTGATTTAAATTTATAAAAAACATCATATTTGTAATAGGAATTTTATTTATGATTAATTATTATTATTTAAATCGATAAAGGAAACATTAGGAGAACTAAGCTTGATTTAGGTGATCCGACATTAAATCTCATGAATGGAGGTTTCTGGGACACCCCACCCATGTCTTTAGAAATTTTCAATGATTTAAAATGGATTTTTAATAAATATGAACATAAAATTGTATTTTTTAAATTATGGGAAATTGAAACTAATAGATTGAAGTTGATTTAAAATGATAATAAACCAATTTATATCGATTTGGAATTTTATTTAGGCTTTATGAATATTATTTTAACTGGTAAAGCCACCATGAGGTGAATTGATCTCATGTTAAGAGAGCTAACATTAAATCCCATGCATGGAGGTCTTTGGGTTTCCCACTCACACCTTCACAAATTATTAATGATTTTTAATGAGATTATAATGAATATGAACAAGAAATTATTAGTTTTATCATATTATGTAAATAGAAACTAAAACATTGAAGATGATTTAAATTGATAAAAAATTATTTATTTGTATTTAGAATTCTATTTAGACATGGATTTTATTATTTGAATAGGTAAAGCCTACAAGAGGTGAACCGAGCTCGATTTGGGAGATCCAGAATTAAATCCCATGCATGTAGGAATTTGGGATTCCCCTCCCTGGCCTTTAGAAATTTTCGATGATTTTAAATTGATTTTTAATGAATATAAACATTAAATTAATTGTTTTATCAATTTTTTAAAATGAAACTAAAACATTGAGTTAATTTAAAATGATAAAAATTGATGTATTTTTATTTGAAATTTCAATAGGATTTTTTAATTTTTAATTGAACTAGGAAATGATATAAGAGGTGAAATGAGGTTGAGCCAGGATATCCAGCCTTAAATTTGGTGCATCGAGGTGTTTGGGATTCCTCTCCCACACCATTATCAATTTTCAATGATTTTAAATGGATATTTAATGAATATAAACATGAAATTATTTTCATTATAAAATAATTGGATATCTCAATTGAAATGAAGATGATAATTTAAATTGATTAAAAAAATACGTATTTGTATTTGTAATTTTATTTAGACTACATAATTGTTATTCGAACTAGCCAAACAAAAATGAGGTGATTTGGTCTGTAGAAGAGAGAGCCATCACAAAATCTCGTGCATGTAGGTTCTAAAAAAATTATTTGTATTGTCAAATTATAGGAAATTTAACATTTATTTTGATTAAAATATACATATATATAAAATATGCATTGGTATTTGAGGTTTTATTTAGAATTAATATTTATTATTTTTACTAGACAAGATCACAAGAAGTGAAAAGAGTTCTACATGTGAGAGACATCCATCCTTGGGGAAAGTAAGCAAAATGCGTGGTCGTGAGAGAAGTATATTTTTTTTCAAATTGATGTTTTAGGGTGTTACCTAAGGATGTATTCCAAATTCCCCACCATCAAATTGAATAATACACCATTATGTCCCTATTTTCCATTGAGATGTGGGAGAATATAACAGATGAATTGATCATTTACCCCAATGCCTCAAACATAAAGATCCACCATCCTGTTCCTCTTCCAACCACCACTGGATGACTTCAACATCGCTGTAATGCTAGAGATCACAATCTCATCAACACTAGAAGCTCAACATCGAGCCATTGTACACTAATGAAGCAACCGAAGGCCATGGGACATCTCCGTAGGTTGAGTCAACCCCAATAAATCCATTTTGAGGTTCATCCAACCACTTCAAATCCCAAATTAATGAGGACCATGGTGCATTCATCTATGAAACTACATCACTATTGCTGGACTACCGAATCAATGAAATGAGCCTTGTGGAACCACTAACACCCCATTCATGTGGAGGGAGAGCCAAAACAATGAACCCTAGTCGAGCAATAAAAATATCCATAGGAAAAATACAACATAGTTGCTTGAGGAGAATGATATATAATATATTATCTACTTAAATGTTGGAAATGGTTATTCTATATTAAAAAGGATTACAGTACAGGGTAACAAGAATCAAGGAGAAAATGAAATAATATATTAAGGAAATCTTTAAATGGAAGATGCACCAACATAACCTAACTCCACCACTCCCCCATATCACACTCACTATCCAAATTGTGGTAACAACAGATAGAGCCACACCAATAAAACCACTAATACTCCAATAATCACTATGAAAATGCATGTATATCTTTAAAAAAATTAATAATAAATAAACATAAACATATATTTAGATTCCACTCACCTCCAATATCAGCAAGGTAATAATTATATTTATCTACTATATCATATCCCTCGAAAATCATTTATTTCAGAAGGGGCACTGGTGTACTCCATCCCACCATTGGAACCTCACTCTATCCGGCCTGCCATTAATGCTATGATAAATATTTGAATTTCACAATGTTCCCTCCAACCTAGGTTTAGGAATCTTGTTTAATTGATTATGATAGTTTGAGGTGGTCATTTATCTTCTGCACCAGTCACCGCTTTCACTAATGGATTATATACCTTTTCAATAAGGTTAGGACATGTTAACATAGAATCTGGTTTCATGAAATATTAGACTCAATGAACAGATAAAGAGAGAACCCAAAAATGGGAATTGTTCATTGCATTGATAGGTGGCATAGTAGACTCACCAACCACATTAATGAAACATCACACTGAATGAAAAAATTAAGAGAATACCCATAAAGGGGAAGTGTTCTCCATATTTACAGGTGGTGTGGAGGTATCAAAAATCACTTTCCTGAAATAATGGACTCAATGAAAAGATACATATATAATCCATAAAGGGTATTTTTATCATTACATTAATTGTAGGTTGAGTGCTTTACAGGCCTCCTGTTCGGTTCCATGGCTTGCAATAGAAGCCGGTGGGTCAAGGATTTTAAAATTTTTGTCGGCGGGATGACGGAACATGTCATCGTCGACGATCTGATCCCTTTAAAGGTCCGAGGATCTCTCGTAAATTATAAAGATCATAAAAACTAGAATGAAAAACGTACATGCTTCAAATTTGAAGCCACGGTCGACTCCAACTGGTCGATGTCGATCGTCCCTTGAAGGATCCAAATCTGGATCCCTCTGGATCATCCAATCTTGCTCCAAATATCATCTGGAACGTCGCTCATGAAATTCTATGTGCTAGAGTATCGATCCTGCGATGATTTCGATGTCTTGACGATCACCGCTTCGAGATCTCTTTGGTATAGGAAGAACCTGATCTGAAATCTTGGATTATTAGCTTTTCTCTCTAGGAAGCGAGAGGAGAGATAGGCTCTAAATTTTCATTCCATACAAATTAATGAATAGTTAATTTCACAACATAAGAGAGAGCCTCCACTTATATTTATAGTGATGTTGATAAATATCGGGTTGGTTTCCCCATCCCCCGTTTATTTCAACATTAACTAATTTTATTTGACAAACTTAAATGTGCCAATATTATTTATTATTTAATAACATACATTTAATATATATAAATATATAATATATTACGTCATAATAAGGAGTCATTTAACTCGACTCTCTGTCCCACTTAATATTAAATGAACCTTGAATATTTAAATAATATCCCTTTAGGTAATATTTTTTCTCATTTTTACTAAACATGTAAATACATTAAATAAATTCAATTCCAATTATTCATAACATGAATAATAATGAATTTATTTAATTCATTAGTGATCGATAACTCGGATAACAATTGGAACTCATGGCAGGGCCAACTTTTTCAAAATTCTTATATGACTGAATAGGGTGTATTCTTGGATATGCTATTGAGTGTGACCCACTAGGCCCTTACCTAAATAGCTGTGAATAAAATACAAAAACCAATAGGGGAGTCTAGCCACCCTTCATAGACCCTAAATAGATAAGGATAGTCATAGAAACGACTACCATCCTATGAACACTTACTGTGTACTATAGTCTCTTTGTCATTAAATATCTCATAAAGCAGGACACAATCTTGTGTCATCGTCCTTATCTTGTTTAATTATTTGTTGATATATCTAGATGGATTTTTATTTCTACTGCTTTGGCCAAAGACTTATGAAGGCTGAACCATCCTGATATATCGGGCCTGAGATATACAACTTCTTGTACATTGAAAATACAAATCCATTCTTGACAATTCATCCAATGTCATACCACCAACAACACACCCAACACAAACTACATCGCCAGGACATCACTACCACTATTTTCATCTTACATCAAAATATGTAATAAAATTATATACATTGTTAATGGTAACAAATCAGAAGACCAATACACATGTCCATATATATAAACATCCAATGACACCAAAAACATGTGGTGTTCCAATTTGTGGGTATATCCTCATGATCTCACAACTACAGATCACCAAGTTCGAAATTCATGAGATGACTCAATGCTTACGGGCCCCCAACACCTGAGAGTCAAAAATCTACTGTGTCTAGTCAGTAAGATGTATCTAGACTATAGAACATATATTTAAGATCAATGTAATTGTATCTCAAGAATCTCATTATAGTCTGGGAACTTCTATAACCATTCGACACGACAATTAACCATTGGAAACTACCATCATAATAATGGACATAGTCAAATATACACTATAATGGTTAGAAGACATCATTCATAACTAACTGTACACATGATATGGTAATCTAAAGTACTATATAGTTGGGTATAGGGCACACACTTTTTCAACACTCCCACTTTCCCTAGAGCGAACTTGCTAACCAAACATGTTATCTACTCACATGATAAACACCATGCTTCTACTGAGTAATGGATTAAACTATTGGGCCGACCAGGTTTTTTGCATGTGGCATATCTGCTATATGCGACCTCATATACATGAGTAAAACTTCTCAAGATAAGGTATCCCTGAGTATATCACTTTTTCTATTGTCAGAACCTGACAACATGGCTAGTAATAATTTCATAATTTACATTTTGAAAATACTTTTCTCACTAGGTAAGAATCCAAGAACTGAGACAAATAGTTGTGATTTATAACTGCTTATTAGCTACCTTAGAAGCTGCAACATACTCAGTATTTCTAGGTATGGCTTCCACTAGATTTTATGATTGTGACTCGCTCATATCTATTGACTAACTGTGATACTAGATCAAATTGATCTATGTATTACTATATTTTTTCCCACAAAAAAAAATTATACCTTCCTATCCATATTCCTGGTATATATAATTTTTACTTGTCGATGTAAAAGATGATGGTTCTGACTACATCACTTGCAGTGCTCCTGGAATTAATTGATATCTTCATATAATAAATTATATTATTGAAGATTCAATTATTGTACATATTATGTCATATGATGTTGATCCACCGCAAAAGCATATGGTATCAATTCAAAACATTAATCTCTACCCATGCGCTGGATATGTTAACCAGGAGAGATTAATCCATGTGACATTGAAAACAATTCTGAACTTGAATTATTCATACTTGTATTTTTTAGTACAATGTCACTATATCTACATTTGACTAGGACCAAGCAACCTAATGATCTACCTTAGTAGATCTTGTTCCCTAGAACTCGGGTTGCTAAATTAATTCAGTCGTTGGTGATTTACTTTTAACCTGGTCTTACTTAACAGTAATACCAAGATCATTTTTCCATATGTTGTTGAACATATTTCAATTGGTAAACATTGGCACTCCCACTAACCTTTGGTAGACACCAGAAAATGATTCATTTATAATGATTGCTCTAAGATCGTGTTGCTTACATTAATCTAGAACTGGATTTCTGTAACTTTCAAACTTCATTAGAAACATTAGATGTAATCATCCCTTTAAGGTTGCATCTTATATGCACCACCCACTAAAGATGATATTGACATCCAATGACCAACAAAATGATCTTATAATTTTTCTATGACAAGTAAAATTCATATAGATTAGGGCATACTGACATGGTATAACCAATAGAGCCTTATTGGTACTATGGTTGTAGAATCCGTGTATCATCTCATATGAATACCCACCAAAGTATTCAATTTATAAGCCCCTATTCAATTTGATACAAGGAATCCATTTTGGATTTTTAGTTTATTTTTTCAATCTTAACTCGTTGCCATATACCGCTTACTTGTAGGATTTATTATTCTTATTGAATAATATGTCACCATATACGGTGAATATAAAACCATCACAATGGTTTCATCCTTCTTACACAATATGCACAACTGGAGCATTGCTATTCCACATGTACTTGTAGAACTTGTGCCTAAGTCAACAATTTGTGCATCTCAAGCATTGACTATGTCCAAGTCAATTCATCTACCACTATCTCAAATAGAGATGTTGACCATTATAGAGAAATGTATTATAATGCTTGAATACATGTTTTCTATCTTAGGGATTTATGTAACATCCTAAGAAACTATGAGGATATTTACTTAGACGCACCATGTGTTCAGCTTGTTGCATTTTCGTTTATGTCTTAACAAACTCTGCATCCTAACACATGTCCTATGACATAATGGATTTTTCCATCATACTATTACTTGTATGATATCAATTTTTCATTCGAGTTGGCATATTGGTTATGGGTTTATGCCATTATTTTCCAAGCATTACATAACATACAATGGAATTTTATGTAGGTTCTAACAATGATACTACAAAAATCATAACATTTATATATATGAAATGTGCATTTAGGAATTGCTTCGCACTATATTGTTTATCAATGTAATCTTGTAATTCATTATCATAGATCCTCCTTATTAACATCAATACGGTTATGTAGATAAGGTAACATGCGTTTTGGAATTACGCCATGCTACATTATCATGATCGGTGCTTTCATAGTCAAGATATTCTTTGGCATGACGATTCTTAGAAACTCATATCTGATGACCATGAATATACATTAATATTACATTCCTTAATAACATAAAGGAATATTATGAAGTATGTTTACCTCTAGCTTTTATTGGAATAGTTCACACTGTCTTGTTGAACTAACCTCAGAGGCTTTGTGGCATAACATTATTTATAAATGTTTCTTTATCTAAACTAAGGATGTCAATAATACCAATTGTGTATAGCTGTACTAAGCCTAAATAACATACTAGGTATTTTATTGATATCCATTTTTATTTTTAATTAACAATGATTCATATTTCCATAACTGGGTAGCTCTTACATTTTGTATTCATCATGTATTTCCTTTGATTCATGTATGTCTGAACTATTTGTTTAGTATATTACCAAAAACAAAATTCATTCCAAAAACATGTAATGATGTCTCATTATTCCCAAATGGCATATGAGATAAATTTTTTGGTTATACTCAACATATTTTTCAATTTGTGTCAATTAATTGGCAATTTGATGTTATGTGTTTCTCACCACTGACTTATGAATCACTCTTTCTCAGCTGCTTGGAGAACACACTTTACATCTTGTAAAGTTCCTATAATTACTTGGTTACATTATCTAAATACACATATGTTATTGGAATATAATATTCAATACCCATGAATTATGTTAGAGACACTAATATATTTGATGAATATAAACTGAACAAGAAGAGAGTAATTACTTTTTGTATTTCAGTTTTTAAACTTCGATGAATTTATTTCAATATGTGACACAAATAACCCCTTGTTAAATAACCAAACACTTTTCTTTGAAGGAGATGATGAAGGTTACTTTGGTGTAAATTTCCATATGCCATTCCGCCTTCCCTTTCAATTTAATAACCATAAGAATAAAAGATAACACTATCTCCAACATTCTTATTACTTGGAGAATGTTACTATAAAGTTAATGAAGCGCTTAAAATATAACATTCATTTTTATCCTTAAATGAGACTAAAGTAATTGTGTGTAAATGGTATAAGAATGGGATGGCTTGGAATATTGTGAACATTCTTTCACTTTACACAAACTGAGTGTGACCATCACATTCAAATCATGTATTGCTTTCTCCTCGAAAGGATCTCGGAGATGAGACTAAATGTACCATATTCAATGTCATGATGTAGTGGCCACAGATAACATCATAATTTGACGATATCAAAATGAAATAACCATCACATGCTTGATTCCTG
Organism: Viscum album; assembly: GCA_963277665.1. NCBI lineage: Eukaryota > Viridiplantae > Streptophyta > Magnoliopsida > Santalales > Viscaceae > Viscum > Viscum album. The sequence continues at coordinate 1,582,888,546 of OY728151.1, read as the reverse complement.
AGTCTCCAGTAAGAATTTTTACACCCTCGCTTCTTGAGGTGCATTAGCATGTTGGGACACCAGCACCTTGAATTTCCTATACAATAGTATTGTGTGCAAGCCCCTATACAACACTTGGAATTTTGTGCTTGTATTTACATTTACATTTTCTATTAATTATATCATTTTTATTGTGCTATTTCTTTCCATTATCTACAAATATACTTTAGAAAATTGTACTTTTATTTGATTACCTAATGTGACATTACTAATTATTTACACATTAAATGTCTCCCACAATTTTTCAAATTCTAGGAACCCTATGTACTAGAATCAGAATACTCTTGAGTATTGTAGTGGAAAATATCTCTGAACCTCCCTCATAGTCTACAAGTTATGTCTATGCCACTACTCGTAGTGTCCAATGTATGCTTTTGGATGGGTAACTGCATTAAATCGCAGTTCCACAATCTGTTGAGTGAAGTACGAGCTTCAAAAAACATATTTTGATTTTCTCAACACTTTCCTCTAAAATTACAACAAGCAAGATATGGATATTTCTTTGCTGCACTTTTATTTTTTTCGACCCACCATACCAATAATAACACTCCGGTTGTAAGAGGCACCCTCACCTTTGGCATGACCAGCACCACGAACACCCAGTTTTATTTTAACATGAATGGTGGAAGGCTATTGTGACTTAATATTTATTTGTGGGTTTTATTGGTATTCTCTCAACGAATGGGATCTATTTCTATTAAACATAGTCATCAATGTTCTCTCACTCACAACTGAACATTAATAAAATAACATATGCCACTTCTTTCATCAATTTATTATCTTTTATTTTATGCATTTTCCCACAGTTATAAAATGCATAATATAATAAATAAACACTTAAAGAGAAACCATTACTCGAATGGTCTATAGAATCTAAAAGACCTAACATCGTACCTTAGTCGAATCTTGACTTAAAATGTAGCTAACCCTCTATCTTGTAAATTTTCATCACATCTGGATCATCGCCCAGTCTTGGCGGGCTCCACGTCATGTCTTGGATTACCGCCCAGTCTTGGTGGGGTCCACATGTCAACTTGTATCATCTTGATCAATGTGCCCTGCCTCATCTTTGTGGGGTGCACATTATTCATCATCTCCATCCGAAGTACAAAATTACTCATCCATAGGTGAGGGGAACTCAGATATAAATGCGCATCATATAAATATTAGGTGTGCATGACCTTGTACATTTTAACCGAAAAATAAAGATGTTGCGCATACCATCTATTTAATTATTTACAACAATCTCATGCAATTAAAATAATTAATAAAATACTATGCAACATACACGGGTCGATTCTCAAGACCAGTAGGTAGGTAAATAATTTGTGATAAAATTAAAATGCATTAATTAAGTACGAGGGTTATCTAAATTAAAGTAAATGAAATTGAATATACAAATAATTTAATTAATAATCGTTCGGCTAATTAATTAAATTTGTTATGCCAAAATTAAATTAATGAATTAATTAAAATTAATGAAAAATCAACTCAAATTATATGCTCGAGAATTAAAAAAATCAAACAAAATTAATTTTAATTAATTTAATTTAAAAACAAAAATTAAATTAATTAATTTAATTATTCTTGATTAATTTAATTTATCATTCCCGGAAAACACCGCTGCATGGCCTCTATGGGTCAGGCCAAACCCGCACAGGGCCATGCCATTGCCAAACTCGGTCGGGCTAATCTGCCCAAAACCATTCCGGGTTGGCTAGGTCCACTCAGACTGCTTCAGGGATAAATTTTCCCAGCATTAAACTAATTTTCACTCAAATGGGTACCTCTCGGATCCAAACTAGAGACGAGATGATGTTGGGACACTGCCAGATGAATGGGAAGGCTAGCAGTGGCCTCGCGTAGTGCATGTTGGCCGGTGTAGTGTGCTCCCAATACGAAGGAGGAGGTAGCTGTGTCGGCCTGTGTTTTATGCATACTGACCCACACAGAGGCATGGTTGAGCGGCGTCTGGGTTAGCTCAAAGCTGAGGAGGCCATGGGGTACCTTGTAGGGTAGCGCTCGGGAACTAGCCGGGAAGGCCGGGCTGCGGCCTGGCTTGTGTGCTACAGGTCTAGGTAGTTCTCTAAAGGCAGTGAGCTAGTAGGTGGTGCCTCCTGTAGCGGTGTGCGGAGGACGTGCAGAAGCAGGATAGGGCTGCGGTGGTAGCCAGGCACTGCCGCAACGTTTCCAGTGCCTGTTGAGCATGGGGTGAAGGCACTGGGACGACCGAGTGAATCCGGAGGTGATGGGTCACATGATGACTTGAGGGAGAAAGCGGTGGCGGTTAGGTGTTGTAGCTAGGATGGGAGGAGGCATGGTCCTGCTGTGCACGGTGCTCTTGCTGTCTCACCAGGTCGGATGGAAATAGTGTGGAGGGATGGCCGACTGCTGCGCAGGAGGAGGGATGCGGCGCTGGGGCTTTTTTTTCACTGGTCGGGTGGTGTGCAAAATGCATAGGTGGCCCGCGATGCCGTTGGAGGGAGAGGGGTCCACTCAGACCCCTGCAAATCCTCTTTCTTTTTCTCTTTTCTTTAGGTGTCTCAACAAACCCATTTTTTATTAATTTTTTAATGAATTATGTTCATGTCTTCTTGCACCTTTTTTTTTGTTTGAGACATCAATAGAAGTCAAGTCCTCCCCACTTTCAAACTAATTCCAATGGATAATATTATCTTTTAAATTTATATAATAATATAATTATTATAATAAAACAATTATATATTAATATTACATTATTATAATAATAAAATAATTATTATTATAATAATAAAATTATTGTCAAATTTATTTATTTTTCAATATAAAATTTGCTCATTATTGGAACTAATTCTAGTAAAACAAAACTGATCAATAAATGATCGGTTTTTTCGGTATGAATTAAAATTTAATAACTGGGATCAAACCGAAAATTTCGATCCAATGTGAAAAAATACATTGGCCATAACTCGGTCATTCTTCATCGGATCGACGCGCGGTTTGAACCATTGGGACAGATGTTGAACCCCCTACTTAATTTTATTAAAAATAATTTTATTTGGCTATTAATATTTATGGGATCATTATGATACCACGTTTAGGTTCCGAGGCCCGCAACAGAAGCTGGTGGGCTTGGGATTTTCAAATTTTCATCATATAGTTGACGAAACAAGATGTCACAGTGGTTCGAGGATCTCACTCCAATTATATGGAGCACAAAAACAAGAATGAAAAACTTACCCTTTTCAAATTTGAAGCCATGATAGACAACATCTGGTTGATGGAAATCATCGGTTGAAGGATCCAATGCAGGATCCCTCTAGATCATCCGCACATGCTCCAAAAATCCACTGGAACATCGATCATAGAATTCAGGGTGCTAGCACGGTGATCCGAAGATGCTTCCCGCATCCTGACGATCACTGCATCGATATCTTTTCGAAGGTTGAGGAAGAACTTGATCTGAACTCTTGGATCATTAGCTTTTATCTATAGGAAGTGGGAGGAGAAGGAGGCTCTTATTTTTAATTCCATACAAATGAATGAATTGTGAATTGCACAACTTAAGTGATAGCCTCCTCTTATATTTATAGTGACGTTGATAAATACCTGGTAGGGTTCCCCGACCCGTGTTTTTTTCAACGTTCAATAAATAAATAATTTTAAAGAACATAAATGCACAAATATTATTTATTATTTTATCACATACATGTAATATATATATAATATATAATGGGAAAAAACAGAGTCATTTAACTTGACTATCTATCCCTTTTAATATTAAAGAAAACTTGAATATGAAAATAATATTCCTTCATTTAATATTTTTTCTCGTATTTACTAAACATGTAAATTCATTAAGTAAATTCAATCCCAATTATTCATAAATTTAATAATAATGAATTTATTTAATTCAGTGGTGATCGATTACTTGGAAAACACTCGGACCCCATTCTGTGTCCCACTATGTCCATATAACTATTTGAATGAATAAGGTGGATTCTTGAATTTTTTCTTGTGTGTGTCCCTCTAGGCTCTTACGTCTTCAGAGGTGAATAAAATCCATAGACCAATAGTAGAGTCTATCAACCCGTCATGGCCTCTAAAGAGATAAGGATAATCAGATAAATGACTACCATCCTATGAACACAGACTTTGTACTATAATATCTTTGTCATTTAAATTCTCATAAAGCGGGACAGACTCTTGCGACTTCGTCCGTATCTTGATTTATTATTTGTTGATCATTCCGGTTGGATATGCCTTTCTACTACTTTGTACGACGACTTATGAAGGTCGCACCATCCTGATCAACCATTCCTGAGATATACAACTTTCTGAACATGGAAGCGACAAATCCTTTCTTGACCATTCAGCAAATGTAATACCACTAACGATGCACCCAAAACAAACTACCTCTCCAAGACATCACTGTCATGGATTTCGTTAATCATAAAATTATGTAATCAAATGATATACATTAGTAATGGTCTCAATTCGAAAGAACAATGAACATCTCCGTAGATAGGAACAACCAATGACTCCAAAAACATGTGGTGTTCTTATTGGTGGGTCTTTCCTCGTGATCTCACAACTAGAGATAACCATGTGTGAAGTTCACGAGAAGAACTATCAATGCTTATTTTCCCACAAAACCTGATAGTCAAATAACTACTATGAGTAGTCAGTAAAATATATCTAGAATATAGGACATATATTTATGATCAATTTCAATGTATCTCGAGGTACTCATTATAGCATGTGAACTGCTATAAACTTTCGACACAACAATTAACATTTGAAAATTACCATTATAATAATGGATGCATAAAAATATACAGTACAATGGTATGAAGACATCATGCATATCTAACTGTACACATGATATGTTAATCAAATGTACTGCATAGTTGGGTCTTGGGAAACCACTATTTCAACACCTCCCTAGTTTACAAAAATAATTATTAACCTATGCATTCTTGTCTTGTGTGAAGACCGTGATAGTGCATGAATTTAGATTTAGAATTTATACAGTGCGATTGACAAAAACCGATGTGTGGCGACTTTCATGAATTAACAACCAATACCTTTTCAAGTTCATATAGAAGAAGTTACATGTATAGTGAGTTGGAAAAAGAATTCAATTCACTTAATATAATTATTTGTCAATAAAGTGTTCATTTCCAAAACACACTGTGAATAGTGTATATGTGCATATGCATGCTGATGAACATTTGATGGCTTAATATTTGAACATATTGGATAATCAAAAATTGTGTATATTCCCAGAAGGTGCATATAAAAATAAATATAAGTGGAAAACATGGAATATTAAATGTGTGTGTGAAGATGGGGAGTATTCTCATTCATACATGATTATATAATCACTTGAATAAGCATGAAGATAGTATAAGACCGTTATAAAAATGACTATGTGTTAAAGTGTGCATATATATGAAATAATTCATGCATAAAAGTGTGAAGGTGATTAAAGTGTGAATAATATTTGTTTGAATGTTCTATCATTGTGTTACAATACAATGAAGGTCAAAAATATATATATATTTGTGATTTTTTTATTTCAAAAAGAAGACATAGAAATAGTGGGGATAATAAAATAAATTAAATATCATTATATTATGGGGATAATTACATGCATGAAGAATGCACTACATTTTTCTGGGTAATAATTATGTTCAGTTGAAGCAATATTATTCAGTGAAGAAAAGAAGAAGACAATTTTCAGTTCATTAATGTGTCTTTAGTTTCTCATTCTGATATTAGAGTGAGTTTAAGTGGAAGTGATAAATTCTAAAAATTATGAATATTATATGGAACCAACTTGCATGCATTGTTGTTGTTGATTATATTTAATGGAAATCATAGATTTCAATTTGAGTAAACATGTGAATAATCAGTTAATTTCAGTGTCTCGAAAAGGGGGATGGATTTTGATTTATAGTGATATATAGAATTTATTTTAATCTATATCTTTAATTTATGTGTTTTAATTGTATAAAAATGGTGGGGTTTCTGTATAATATGGGAAATGGATCATACCTACCCACATTCGTTTTCAGGGCATTACCTGAACAACACACTTTAATTGTTGATTGATTTATAGTGGAGAACCTATGTCTCATAACATCATGAATAGAGCAGGACCATAGTCACCTTTATTAAGGGATGGCCTTGTAAAAATATTGTGGGTTGTGCTGAATTTACTTTCTATGATTCATGTAGTATAATTGTTCTCGTAAACAGGGAAGGTACATTCCCTCTAATCACTACAATGGTTCAAATTAAAAATGGGTAAAGAATATGAAATGAAATATCAGTAACATTTTTCTACACTGATTCACCCCCTCAGTATACCATCATGGTCAATTGGACACTTAAATTGGTATTAGATCATAGGATACACCTCTAATAGGATATACCATATTCTTCATGTTGCTTTTATTCGGCTTATCTCAAGTGAATATTTGAATTCAAAGAAGTAATAGTGCTTTTTTGGATGGAAAGTTCAGTTCCTATCTCTATGAGTTTTAAAAAGGAGGTCTCCACAAAACATTAAATAATATATAGAGGAATGAGGCAAGAAAATTGAGAAAGAAATTGATGAAGAATGAGGGTTCATAATAATATGAATTTAGTTTAAATGTTTTTCTATCATCAGTATCTATTAAATATGTTGATAAAGATCCTTTTAATGAGTATTGATCAAGCAGTGATGGAGAAGGATTTATTTAATCACTCAATGATTTTTGTTCAGAAATAAAAAATTATCTTAATAGTGTTCCTATTGATGATATCACCTATACATTTTGTTTTATCAAGGGACTATATGATGTAATGTTATAGATTGAAAAAAATATTTTAGGAAATAGAGAATTCCATGGAAAATATGTATCAATGATTTAATCATCCCATATAAATTATTGATGCTAATGAAAAAACTATATCACTTTTCAATGAATATTTCTCTTATGTTGATGAAAACATGGAATGAAATGTGTGTGAGAAAGAAGTGACAAAGAAGGTCATTACTGAGATGATTCAAATTCTTTAAGAACCATATATTGCTACCATGAATGTCAACAAATCTCATTTGGAAATCAATGACAATGAGGAGATGGTCATCCTAACTGAAGAATCAAAAGAATATTTTATATTGAAATGAAATGAAAAAACACACTTTTATGGAAAATTAATTAAAAAATACTATTTTTTATAAGGATGTGATTGAGGGAGTTTATACATAAGTGATCTGTGCATTATAGAAATTACATAGAACCTCCATGAATGTTAATGTGGATTATATAGAAGATTACTAAAAGATAATTAAATAATTGAATAATTCTATAAAGATATAAAATAAAATGAATGATGATGAAGTTCATAGTATAAAGAGTCAATGGAAAGACAAACTGAAAAATGATGATGATGAGAAAAATCTCCTCAACATGAAATTTCATGAAACTAAATTAAATTTGAAAAATATAACGGAATGTAAAGATTTTTTGAAATCACTTTAAAACCAAAAGAACACAAAAATTCTATGATATCTTCAGTTGTATGTCAATTTGAGAAATCTGGTGAACATCAAAGCTGAATCTTCACAGAATGATGAGATTGGAAAATCTTCCAAGAGTAATTTTGTAAAGAGTATTATTTTAAAAAAGACTCATTCAAGTAATAATAATAGTATGATATTATATAAAGATAAATTTATTGCAAGACCATTGAATCAGGTAACCCATCATCCATAAGTGTCTATTTGTACTAATATTGATTCTTCTATAAGTAAGGGTTCCAAAAAGAAATATGGAAAAACGTGTGTGAAGATGACTAATATATAATATATTATATCATCAAATTTGTATACGAAGAAGACCGTGAAATCATGTTCCCTACAATGATCTTGGATAAAGAATCATACTATCCAAAAAAACAAGATGTAAAAACTAGAAAAGATTCTTAAAAGAATAAATCCAATTTTTTTGGATAGTGTTGGTGTTTCTGAGAATTTGGGAAGAATAATATTTATTGTTGGAATAGTTTTTCAATGATTGATAACTATATAATGATATTATTAAGGTGGAGTAAATATGATGTGAAGAGAAATACTATATAATTTATTCATAATTCATATACGAAGAAGGATATTCCTATCAATAATATATTTTAATATCATGAAGACTTATGTTATCACTGAAACATATGTGGTCACAATTATAATGAGTGTTGTTATGTACCAACCATGAACTATACATATGATTATAAGATGACAATGTCACAACATTTATATAGGAAAATAAAAAATGAATAAAAGACTTTGATGGGGTGTGAGAAGGAGAAGAGAGATATGAATACTATAAATCAACCTACACCCATGAAGAATAATTATATGAATTTCACACCAATGAAATGTGCTTCTAATATTGAATAAGTGGTTAGATAATGCACCATTGAAAATTGGTTATAAACACAAATGTTATTGGAAGCAAGATAAGGGATAAAATGAAATCAATATCAGAAAGAAATAAAAAGGATGATTTTGTGTTTTAAAATTAGGATGATAATTTTTAATTTCATGAGAGTTTGTTCAAAAAGGACAACCCTATGATTGCTAAGTATTTTTTTTTGGATGGTGTAGAATGTTAGGCAATATTGCAGATAAATTCAGGACATGGTTTCCTAAATAAATAAAACTAGTGGAGAACAAATGAATGTAGCAATGACTTAGAGTTTTAATAATGATACTATAAAGTATGATCCTACTCAAATGATGAAATCATAGCATATAAAAAAATGATTTTTAGTCATATGACCATAGATAAATGATTTGGATTATAATTTGGATTAGAATTATAAGAAAGAATGTTCATTAAATTATAATGTGTAGAAGATTATTCCATGTCAGATGAATGATTGAAAAATTAAGATGTCCATTCTACCTTTAAATGATAAAATTTTGAAATTAAAAGAAGGATCCAACATGATGATTATTCATGAATCTAGAGAATAATTGAAAAGATTTTATAGGTTGAGAGATAAATCTTATTCGTGTATCTCTAATTGAAAATCATTAAAAATCCACCATATTCCCCTGAATATTTTGGTATTATTTATTTTCTGTAGGGAATTGATGGAGAGGAATATATTCACAGGGAGTAATGAAGATAGTAGTTATGTGAAAATAGTATACAATGTTCAAAAACCCTATCAATCATGGAGTTATTTATTAAAATTTCTGATAAAATTATTCTAAATGATCATTCTTGAAGAAATTCAGTCACAATGAAGCATATGGATGAAACTCATCCCTTTAAGGGGAAAATGTTGAAAAAATGTACCAGAGATGATCTCAACCAATATCACATGAATATATGATGTTCAGGTAAGGTATTTATTTGATATTGTCAAATCATGGAAGTTGAATCTTTTCATTAAATGGCATTATTTTCAACTTATTTTTGAATGAAATTTATGAATCAGATGGTTGAATTCTTATAAATTTTAAACAAAAGTAAAATGGTTAGATAAAGGGGATGTGAATTCTTATACTTGAATTTTATAAATATGTTAATTGAGATGAATGTAGTATATTAATTTAGTATCTTCTGAAAAAATCCTGAAAGAATGATTTTGTGTTGGAATCCATTTAAAAAATCCTATTTTTGATGCCTAAATTCATTTCTATTGTTTTCTATCCTGGGTTTACCCATCTGTACTAATATCTTATCAATTGATGAATTAATACTTTAAGAAAATATATTCACTCCTCTAAATAAAAATAGTTTCGTTTTCTCTGAAATGGAATATATTATTAGATGAGGAGTGGAGATAAGAAGAAAAGTTCATTTGTTATATAATAAGTTAAGTTTTTGAATTATTCCCATTTTTTTATCGTTATTGTAAGGAGGAGAAGAAAAAATTTAATTTGATAGTGAAATGTGTATTTAAAACAAATCAAAATGGGGATATTGATGAACCCCAATTGATTAAATTAAAATTTGTGATATAATTTTTGGAAACAAAATATTTTGATACAAATTCAATGTGATAGTAATTGAAGGTTGGTGTTATACGTTTGAATTAATATTGATAATTAATCCTGACCTGGGAAGGATGATTTGGTTGGAATAGTTAACCCTAATGAAGAAATATAAATGTGACGATTGAAGAGTAGTTCTAAATTCCCAAAACATGTACCTGATTATATCAAGAGAATGCACATTTGTTTACACAGTTGAAGACCTTATGATGACAATGATCAATCAACATTATTTTTCGAAAATATAAAATTGACAACATATCAAATATTGATGATCATGAATGATTAATAATTGGATGATTATTGAAGAGGAACAATGATAAATATTAGTTATTTTTTATGATGAAATTTTGTGTATGGTTGGAATTTAATTTTAGTGTGAAGAGTGTATGTATAATAAGTGGAACAATGAAAAATATTAGTAATGTTGTATAAAGGATGATTTTTTGTGGTTTGAATTGAATCATAGACGGAATTTGGTTTTATATTAAATATTTTTTTAATGTTTTAAATGTAAAAAATGGAATTTAGTAAATGGAAATACCAGGACTACTTAGATGGGTATTCGACCCCTAGTGAGCCATTATAGGCAGACTGAGGAAGAGAGTTTCTAGTGTGCTCGCATAGACCACATGTAGAGGGAGAGGAACAAATAAAAATATTAGTAATTTTGTATGAGGAATTATTTTGTTTGGTTGGAATTTAATCTTATTATGAATTTGGTTTTATATGATATATTTTTTTCGTTCTTTAAATTAAAAAAAAGAAAATTGAAAAGGGGACTATAGAAACTACTTCGGTTGATAATGTACTGATGGGGAGTTCATATAGAGGTCGAGGTACCATAAAAAATATTAGTTATGTAATATGATGAATGGTTGTGTATGATTGGAATTGAACATTATTGTGTGTTTTGGTTTATATTAATTTTTTTTCATGATTTTAATGTAACAAAAGGGCCCATAGAAAAATGGAATGTTGACATCACTTAGGTCAATCGACCACAAGTTATCCATTATGGGGAGGCTGAGAGAGATAGGGGATATAGTTCCCATAGGGAGAACATTTATAGGGACAATTACCACTGTGCACAATGTTATTGAAACACATTGATATGTAGAAAGTATAGGGTTTGATTCATACACACCCATGCATGAAGACTTGTATGCATTCACAACCAATACCCATTTGGGTTTTCGTACAATGAGGAATAAATATAGTGAGCTGGAAGGGGAATTCGACACAATTAAGATCATTATTTGATAGGGTAGTTCTCATTTGATTGACACACTTTTAATAGTGTGTGTGTGAATATGCCTTCCTATGAACATGATATTACTTAATATTTGATGATATTGGATAAAAACATTGTTTATGTTCATACAAGTTGTTTGTACAAAGAAACATAAATGTGGACAGTGTGGTTTATTAAATTTGTGTGTGATGATGGTGAGTATGTTTATGAATACGTGATTATGTTATCACTGAACAAGCATGAAGATAGAATGTGTTATTTGTAAAAATAAGTGCATGTTAAATTATGAATGTTAATGAAATAATTAATTCATGAAATTATGAGGGATATTAAAGAGAGAATAATATTTTTGTGTAGGTGCTTGCATTTTGTGCTTGGACAAAGAAGATCAAAATAATATATATTATGGTGCATTTTTTATTGCACAAAAAATACATAAAAATGGTGGGGATAATTATATTCATTAAATATATGCATGGTATGGTTTTAATTACATGAATTAAGAACACACAATATTTTATTTGTAAACATTGAGTTTAGCTGAAGAAATATTTTCCCCTAATTTAACGAGGAAGACAATTTGTAGTTCATTTGGGTATCTCCATCTTTTCATTTTGATTTTTCATTGAGTAGAAGTGGAATTGATAACATAAACTAATTTATATGTGTATACAGAACCAACATTTATATACTGTTATTGATTATTTTCAGTGCATGTTGTAGATATTCAATTGAAGTATGAAAGTGCAAAATTAGTTTATTTTAGTGGCTCTAAGAGGAGGATCTGTTTTTTGTGGTAGTGACAGGTTTAAGTTATTGTGATTTTTCTAATTGTTTAATGTTATGTAATTGTGTAACACTGATGCTATTCTAGTATAGTTAACACTGGTGGAATTCCAGTATAATGTGGGGAATGGTTCATATCTACCCACCTTGGATTTTAGGGTGACTCCTAACCAACCCACTAATATTTGTTAATTGATTTGTAGTGGAGAATCTATATCGTATATCATCTCATACAAAAAAATAATGTAGTCACATATCTCAGTGGTGATCCATATTAAAATAATGAATGTTGTGATATGTTTAATTTTCGTTTAGCATGTAGTATAGGTGTGCTTGTAAAAAGGGATGATCCATTCACTCTAATAGGTGAAGAGGTTGGATATAAAAAGGGGAAAGAGTGAACAAAAAAATATTGGAAAAATTTGTGTACACTAATTCACCCCCCACTCAGTTTACCCGCATGATCCACTTAACACTTCAATGATAAAAATCAGAAGTCGCTATGAAACATCAGTTTATGCTAATGTTTTTGGAAGCATGTCACCAATGAGAAAACAATTATGAACACAATAATTTGACCATTAGAAATTTAGAACTACTCTTTGTTGGTTTGTTGAAAATAAGTATAGGTCATCCTATTATTTCTAGTTTTTTTGTGTGTCTTGAAGTTTCACTTATGTAAAAACAAGATTAAATAAAATCTAATTTTTTCATACCTTTCTTGAAAAGACTATAAAATTTTCATGTTTTTAAAACATCCTCATCTCCCGTCAGCTGTATAGCAACAACGTTCAATAGTAATAGATCAACATTTCACTTTTTGTACTCCTCATCTAAATAATATAGAAAGACATCTTTATTCTCCTTATCATATTTATCCTATCTAATCATAGAAACCATCAATCTTCCTTCACCACCTTCCGAACTCAAAATTTCATCCTCCATTGTTTGTGATTGTTTCATGTTTTCAGATTCACACCACTACTCATTATTCATTTTCATATCTTCCACTGTTGCAAAATTTCCAAGGCCTCCTAATTCAGTTTCTCAGCCATAAATCTTTGAAAAACATAGATTTATCTCATATATTGGAGAATCCTCCAATATTTCTATTTGTCCATTTGGGACAACCAATTGTAAAAACCCACAAAGGACCAAGTAAGGGTGTTTGGCTGGTGAATGGTGGGGGCATGTGGTTTGGTGAGGAGGATGAGATTTTGACATCCCTGACTTATTCCCAATAGATTAAAAGTACCCTTGAATGGCCAAGATGTGTAAATAAAAAGAATAATTGAAATCTTTCTATTATTATGATGTCATCCATGTACTTATAGTTCAATAAGGTTTCAAACAAGAAAACCATATCATGGAAACATTTAGTGTAGTGTCACTAAATCATATGAATTGATCATTGGTTTTATAGCCCAAGTTAGTTCCATCATTATCCTCTTATATTCCATGACTGTATCCCCCTTTTGTTACTCTCCATATTTGGGGGAATTACAAACAAACAAATGAATCCTCCAAGTTCCATTTAGAACCAATATTTCCCTCTATTATTAAATTTTTTCCATTTTCAACTATGGGTTTCTTCTTCCACATACTATTTTTTAGGTCCCGTAACTGAGGGGGAGATGGGATCCTTGTTTAAAGCCATGACGGGAGAGGTATCCCCAATGGGTTGTCGTATGGTTTGTCCATGGGTTCTGATTATATTTTTTCTAGATTAAGGTTCAGTTAATTTTTATCAATATGTTTAGATACTAAATGCATAAGAGTGGTCGACATCACCAAGATGGGTATGTAATAAAACTATGATGAGACCCCAGAAGTTCAATGAAACTATTCTTGAATATATGTTCTATAGAAAAATTATATTATTTTAGGTACATAAATGATAATGGCTATCATGGGTGGAGACTCATATGATTTGGAGGCACCTTCTCATGGTGTACACACTTGGTAATATCTGGTGTGGGATATTATGAGAATGAGACATTCTGTTAGGAAATCCATATTTTTATGTGTCACTGGATACTCCAATATATAGATGTGTGTATTGGTCATTAGAATTTATGATTATTATTAATGAATATTATATGTCGTGTACTATGATGTATTTATGAAAACTGTGATGACATATGTTCATGACATGGTAGGATACATTGAGTGTGTGACAAGTAGTATAAAATTAATGAATAATGTGATGTGGAATTTATACCTTATGTTCTTAAATAGAAGTTGATATCTTAGTCCGTTTTAGGTAAATTATATAGCCTAAATAAATCCTTGTATATGGTTTTCTATATGCATGTTCAATTTCTGGGATGTCAAAGAATGAGACATCAAGCACATAGGTTGATGGTATCGAAATACAACCTATTTCATTAGAGATATAATTATTAGGGGTTATATTTACACAACGAATGTTCATATATGTTATTATGTCATTGTGGAATTAACTTTTATCTGTATGGGTTCCTTGGCATGTTTTTAGATGTTATCCTTGGACTTTAGGCTGTTTCGCCTAATATCATTGAGAGAGTGTCCTAGAGGGCCACACACTATGTGTATCCAGAATCTTAGTTAAATAATATATTATTATTTAATAGTTTGAATGAATATTATTCCCATATTTGGTTTAATAATTATTCATGTATTCTTGATCGCATATAAATATTTATTTTCTGTCAATTAAATATAATATTTATTTATTTATTGGAAAATAATTTTGTAATATTAAATAAATAAATATTTCTTAATTATAGGCATGATAAATATTATAGAGGAATTAATAACCGAGATTTTATTTCTACTGAGAACTAATAATATTTAATATTATTTGATTAAATTATATTTAATTTAATTATCAATGTTAATATTGTGTCGTGAAATAGTAATAATATTATTATTTTTTGACATGGGGTTACACAATGAATTAGATAAATAAAAAGTGGCGCCCGTGAAATTATTTATTTTTGACCCTAGAAATATATAAAACCAATTATATTATTTTCATAAGGAATGAATCATTTGTTTGTGTTGTTCAAAAAAATTTGAAGAATCCTATCAATCCATATAGAGATCAATTCTTCATTAACGCTCTTAAAAATAGAGAGAGATCTTCCACCACTGAATCATCTCAAGTCAAGAGAGATCATGGAGAAATATTTGGAAGTAGATATTTGGTGATCAAAGGTGGACGGTGCATGGGATATGATATTATGTGATAGCACCTGAATATTCCTTCTTCAATGTCTGTAGATTCATTGAACATATGTGGATCATAGCTAGAGGGAATTTGTACATGATTCATACAATACAACGATAGTGCAACATAGATCTGTTTCCATATCCATCAACGAATAAAGAATTTCAACAAAAGTAATTCTTTACTTAATTAAATTAATTATAAATAACATGTGATATTCCTTCTTTCTGGTCCCATCATGATTTGTAATGTCTATCATCATTGATTCAAATCTTTCGAACACAATATTTATCATCATGTAGACCTTGGATTGATCATTGATCATGAGAAAAAGAAATTTTTGTTATGCCCCATCACACAATTCCACTTCCCCTAGATCCTACATGTGGTATCAGAGTAGTCACAATATTATGTATAATTATTAAAACATCATTGAATGATTTACGATTTTTTATTTCATTTTCAATTCATGTTTATTCATTATTTTAATATGAATTGTTAGATTTATTTCTTCCTCCTTAGTTTCTCATAGTTCTAATCATTACGATTGATTTTATGAATGAAATTGTCACAAAGTAATCATCATGATGTACCAAGGATTCTAGCTAGATAACACATTAGTACATGCCATATTGCTGTGTTCAATTCATGAAGAATAATTTCGTGTTTTGTACAATGACGAAAGAAGGTGAATTTATAATGTAAAACATGTGTTGATTGGGACTTCTCGGTGCATGGTCAGCCATAGTACACATCGTGTGTCCCATATGCACAGTTTTTAGTCCTCTTAAGTCACATATGGGTTGTGTATGTCACACACATCTAACCTGACTGGCGATTATGTAGCCCACTGTACACACCATGTACTCCATTTATTGTGGCACGATTTACACAACGAGTCCATAGACATGTGCCTCTATTAGATGGTGAGGCATGTACACACCATGTAGATCACCTACATATTCTCTATACTTAATCCAAATTATGAAGATTTAAATTTTATTTATTATACAATATAGACCTTACTGATATGTTCTTGTTTATGGTCATTACATTGATAGAACCCACCATGTCATTGGTTATATATATATATATATATATATATATATTTCCCTGTGTGTGTTTGTAAATGATTAATTAATAACTACATAATGTTCATATCAAGATATCACAAATGATTCATATTACAGTTCGTACTCTATGTGCAATGGAGTATAACATGTGATTGAAAAATCATGTAAATCATGTAATAAATAAGGTGAATTATGCATCATGAATGTGTGTGATACTTCATGTATTCCACATGTCACAAGAGTAATTAGTATATGGGAATAATACATGTTGGGTAGAATTTGACATGTATTCACCATACTGCCTCCATGGTATATTTATGTATACAGTTAAACTTAAATGAATTTATTTAATTTTATTAAATTTACGATTGATGAGAATTTCAATGAAATGAATATTATAATCGAGATAAAATAATTTATTAAATAAAGAAGATAATTAACTAATTCAATCATTATTTATCTTAAATAAGAACGATTAAGAATTGAATGCTAATTTTATGAAATTCTTAAATCATTTCTTGCATGTGGATGATCATGAGAATAGACCAAACCATTTTATATGATTAGTTTCATTTAATTTATTAATAAATTAAATTCCTGGAATGTGTCCCTTATATCCTCTTGTTATATAAGGGTCTTTATATCTATAGGTTCTTTTATGTATAACCCCTTTTTCCAACACCGTCGTATTTTTAAATGCATACATAATGGATGGAACTCCCAAGCTAGAGTAGGTGGATTAAGTTAGTATTCAATAAAAAACTAATCCAAATAAATACATCAATGGATAGGTGGAAAGCCGTAACACAATCCATGATTGGTTCAATGAGTTTCCCCCCTAATTCAATGGTTATTTGGTCAACTTTAATGTAAACTAACCATTTTGTAAATCTCATTATCATATCACATTATTATTTTATTTCTTTTAAGATGCATTTTTATTTCATTATGGATGTTTTTTCACGATCACATAATTAATAAATTAAGGAGAATGTAGACCAAAAAAATAGATTGTCTTATTCAAAAATATTTTCTATGAAATGATTAACTACTTAAGTAAACCTGCTTAATATTAAAAATTATGTGATAAAGATAATAATTGGAAATTCACTCATAAAAGGATAAAATTCCTCAATAATATATATTAATTCGGTAGAGTCTTCCAATACCTTCATTAAAATTGAAAAATTGGTTAATGTTGATGACCAACATAAGTTACAGTGATTTGAACTATCATAGAATGATGACTTCATGTTTTGGGTTGACTTAAAATATTTCACAATAAGGGATGAATACCAAAGTATGACATGGTTTAACTAGGAGGAAACGGTTGTGGAAATCCAATTAAGGATTTTAAATTTGGGTTTTCCAATTAGAAGATGAAAAAATAGTGAGTTAATGCAGTTGACATTTGGAATGACAACCTAGAACAATTCAAGTTTCTTGAAAAACCAATGTTGGGGTAATAATGTGGGGAATATATATTCTTTCTACTTTAATATCTTAGAATCATGATATTTGAAGCCAATTGTGAGGGATAGTGGGTTTTTATAGAATAGTGGGAGATAAATAAATATAATGTTACTTTATTTTTCTAAATCTTATTAGATAAAGTACTAAAAATAGGATTATCATATTTGTTAGAAACATAATTAAAATGACATAAAACATATCATTGTGTTCCATAATTTAGAATCACAACCTTCTTATCATAAAATATTTTCTAGGAGTGTAAAAGGGGCTTACGTGTTATACATTTCCTTGAAATGAAATTATATGTGTCAGAAAAACGTTTTCTTAAGGTTCCATGAAATGAGGCTACTTATGAATAGTTTAAACTCTATTAATATCAGTTGAATGATTCCACAAATGTTCAATGTTTAATCCTATCATCCATGTCTAGTGATCTTTTCAGGAAACATGAGGAAAAGGATGAATATAGTGTGATGTATCACCATCGGGATATCTATCAAGAGAAGGTGAGACAAGAGACTTACACGATCTCTAAGTATTTTTTTACAACTATTATTGAAGTGTATTCGCTTTCTCATCCTCATGTAGTCATGTTTATTGTCGATGAATTTCCAAAATAATTAATGAAGATGCTGAAACTTCACACATGTTCAATGATGATTCACAGTACACGCAACCAAAAATGTGGTATCTCGTCACATCTTAGATTTAGTGTTGATTATATTTTCTCCACCACTGATGAGCAACATGGTCTACCAAAAATATATGGCCCCTTTACCATTGATCTCGATGGACTAAATCTTGAGCAGAACTGACTTTGTTCTCCACCAGCTACTTATCCTTTTAAGTCCTTCACAATTTCTTTTTCAAATATAGATATGATATAAAATATTATATCTTAAATTTATAAATTACCATGTATATTCCATGTTAATAATCAAACAATTATCTCATATAAATTGAAATAAAATATATATCACTCCATGAGAAAGACATGAAGCCTTATTTGTGTTATGGGATAAAAAATATCTCAAATTCAAAAACAATATTGTCTCCAATTTGGAAACACCCACAGGATGGATCCTTTAAATCTACCCATTCATCCCATAAATGGAGATACCATCTATTAGACTCATTATTCCCAAAACATGTTTTCATCAAAATGACCATCATCCTCCACAGAAAAATGATGATTCCATTTTGCAACACTTACAACAACATGAAGACGCCTATAAAAATCTATGCATTTAAAAATTTTCCATATCTAAATCTACAATTTCAAGTCAAACAAGACCAAAACTAGTAATATCTGGATCCCACTACTACAACCATGACATTTAAAAGCCTAAAAAGGTCATTTTCAGTTATAAAACATGCGGATAATTGAAACACTGTTAAAAGGGGTCCCTTTTATCAGTGCTAAAAAATTGTTGATAGATGCCCCATTTATTAGTGATAAAAATGATACGATAAAAGGTGACTTTTATCATCACTAAAAAATAACTGATAAAAGGGTCCTTTATCAGTGCTTTTTTTTGCTGATAAAAGTCTAAAACAATTTAAAAAAACTATGAATATCATATGTTAGACCTACCCTCTTTCAAAACATTTAGGAAGCCTCCTACCACCCCTTTAATAGAACTAGGTATCCTCTACCCCATTTAAAAATGCTAAAAACCTCCTTCACCAGCCCACCAACACCTACCACTTTTAGGTTTTGAATTTGAGTCATCTCCCTCATACTCCATCATCTTTTCCACGCAACTATATTTTTATGTTCAAAATTTTATGATACATATATATATTAATATATATTTCATAAATTTTTTTTATTTGTATATTCATATTTATATATATATATTAAAATACATATATAAAATATTTTATGTGCATATGTCTGCATTTATAAATAAATAAATATATATATATATTTGTGTGTGTGTGTGTGTGTGTTTTCATCTGTAAATATAATTGTACAGGTTTATATTTATTCACATATAATATATATATTAATATTTATATACATATAATAGAATAGATAGATTGATATATATCTATGATTATCAATACGCATGAAATATATATATATATAGACATTATATGTAGAATAATTGTATAGTTTTATAAATATTCATAAAATAATATTTTAAATAAAATGGATATTATTTTTTATTTATATATGGAATACATATTGAAAAATATATTTTTTCTGTAAATATAATTTATTATTATTTTAAAAAACTATAATTTTAACTGTGAATATATAAAAAATACGTATAATTGTAATATATTTGATTATAAATAATATTACAATATTAAAAACAATAAAATTTCAAACCCATGATATCAATATGAATTTAATCCCAAGTAATAAATTTAGTACTCACTAAAAATGAAAAAAAATGAACCCCTTAAAAAAGTTTAAAATTCCATTGAATGTTAAACAATTTTCATATCCCGACTACAAAAATTGTTTTGGAGGCCTTACGATCCTTTATGGGGTTCAAACAATGTGACATAATCCCTATGAGCTCATCACTCTGTCTCCAAGACATAGGGCTCATCACATGCTTCAATTGGATATAAGATAGATCCCAAACAGACACCTGAATCAAAAGTTATGGCTATTTGAAGTTCGATTTACATTTTCAACATATTTTAGATATTTTATTAATTTTTGGATTTTTTATCATTAAATTGTTAGTAAATTACTATTACCTAATAATAATTATTTAATTATTAATTAAATATATTATTTATAATATTCTATATTCTATTTTCACTAAATATCCTATATATCATGTGTAAATTCCTATTTACCTTATTTGAAACATATGTAAAATATATAATATATTTATATGAATATAAATATATTTATATATATTTATATTTTTTTAAATAATATAATTCATTTATGTATATATTATATCAATTATAGTAAATAAGCTCTTCTAAACCCCCCTTTATCAATACTACTAAAAATTGTTATAAAGGTGGTCCCTTTTACAATGTTAAAAAAGTGCTCAGAAAGGGGGTACATTTATTAGCGCTAAAAATAGAACAGATAATGGGGTACCATTATCATCACTTTTTTTAGTTCTATTAAAAGTACCTTTATCAGTTCTTTTTATAAGTGCTGATAATGGTACCCCATTTATCAATGAATTTTGTTACCGCTATTAATGTTTGGTGTTGCGTAAAACTTTTTCTATGGTAGTGTCCCCCATTAGTATGATTGCGAAAAAATCTGGTGCACAAACAAAAAGTGATGCTCCCTCTGATCAAAATACCAATCATCTAGAGCCTCACCTCGATCTTCAATTTGAATTATTTCTTCATGAATCACATATTCTGAAGAAATGAATTAGTTGTAGGACTGGGAACACCTCTGTCAACCTACTTTGTTTTAAAAAACCTAGCCTACCTCATGTGCCTTCAATCCTCCAAAAAAAATCCAAAACTCCCACTAAAAATTGAATGCGTGAACCATCAATTTTCTACCAATTTTTAGTGGAGACTCACAATCATTGGAAAAAAAATATCTTACAAAATAATTTTTTGGAAACCTGATGAAATATATAAGCGATACAGGGTAGAATTAATAAATCAGCACACGTGACTTTTAACATGGGAAAACCTAATGATGCGGAGGATTAAAAAACCAATGGTAAATTCTCAAATTTACACTATGAATCAAAAGTAAAAAGTAATACAACTAATTCCCAAACATGAATATAAAATGACGGTGTAGAAAAACAATTGTCAAAACAAAACCCTAATAGGCCTCCTCCATATCTCTAAAAATAGGCTCGCTAATTCCCATATTCAATGATCCATCACTGATAAACCATCACCCATATATAACTGAAACACCACCACATTGGGGATTAAATCATAATATGCATCATCCTCACATAGTCTTGTGACACCTGATGGATTTATCTCTCTTATGATATCATTATCATGATGTAATGATGAACATCAACTAGGATATGTTTCTTGATTTCTGCCTTCAAGAAGACTCTCGATACATGTGAAAGGACCATTTTTAAATATTCATAACATTGAGAAGGGTTTGAATCAGTGTTGAAGAGTTTTCATTCCAATTCAACATTTTATCCCTTTACCATTTCAACCTATTAGGATCTTGATTCTCTTATTATCTTTTCCATGCCGCAAAAAACTAAATTAAATTAGTAATGGAAATCTTGGGATATTATTACAAGGTTCACTACTTAGTAAAGGAAAATATTCATTACCATGGTATGGAAGTTATCCGGACCACAAAACCACCATAAAGTAATCATTTTAATGTGGTTATAGCAATTTTGAAATACCCTTTCACTTTCAATGGACTATAATAAATTCATAGTGCATTCATTATAGCACATAGCTAGGTCATTATAATACATATCTGGATATTATCATTTTTTTGATAAACTATTGTATCAATAAGAGAGTATTCCTCCTCTTGAGACCTGTTGATGTCACATTTCTACTTAGCACTCCCACAACCATCTTATCCACTTTGTTACCCTCTTATCAGCATGCATGTAAATCTTCTTTCCTATTACCATCAACAAACTAAAATATTCACAATATTATTCTTCTATAGGTGACAATAAAATAAATTTGTTTTGAACTATTGAATACATAATTATTTTTTATCCAAATTATAATCAGAGGATATCAATTTGGTTACTAGATCTTCTTATCTAATTTTCTCTTACTTCATCATTTGGAAACTAATTTTAGTGTGATATATTCTTCATACTCAAACTAGAATCACAAAATTACTTTATAATTGTTAAATAAATGATAATTCTCTTAGCTAACCTCATCACAATTAAATTATTCTTCTTTGATACACAATATTAAAAATGAATATTGTATCAGTTCTATTCTATTCATCTTAGTGTAGATGATGTTTGTTCAAATGAATTGAATCATATAATCAAATATATTTCATGATAGAGTAATATTTCTCAAAATCAGATTCTTTTATTCTTGAATTATTAACTCAATACAAGCATGGTTCATGTGCATTTACATCCCCATTTTATCATTATAATTTTATGTATTTGTTATGTTAAAAATTTATAAATGAATGTTTTTCTTCTTAAAATCATAATCGAAAATTTGGACAATGAATATACTACTCACTATTTATATAACAAAACTCTATGATTCTTGGATTTAGAATCCATGAGAGTGAAAAACATGATACACAGTGTCTTCCCATAATGATTTAAACATGGAAAAACTTCATTAAACCCCATGACAGTAAAAAAATAAGGAAATATGGATTGAACAGTAATCTTCATGGAACTGGTTATTCATTGAGAAGCATTATAAGAAAATTTACACACCAATTTCGTGTTCACGGTATTTATTCTTTGTGAATGAAGAATGCTTTGTTGAACCGACCTCCTTCATAAAGTGCAATGAGGGTGTAATCACATTTCACTTGTCAATATATTCTTCTCCTTTTCAAAACCATAATAGTTCATGGGGATCCCCTTCTGCACGAGGCCTCGAAGGATTATACTGCTCATTTCTTTAATTCACAAAAAGAGTTTTTATAGAGGATTTTTTTTCTATAAAATGGGAGATCATGATATAAATTGAGCAGAAGCAGCACCTCCTGATAGAGGGTAATATCCTTTAATTGGAATGAGATCATAGACATTAACCACATTAAAATACTGATCTTTATTCCAGGTGAATAATATCTTAAAATATTTAATGAATCATATTTAAATTATTAAATCTTAGGTAAAGATACATTATATTTCATGGAATTATCCCTTCAACTGACTCAAATGGATTTCCAAAAACTGTGTTTATAGTTAGTCCGGGTCTTGTGTCTATAATTTCTTAATAATTATCATTAAAACAATGTTTCATGATATTTTTATCATTTTCGTCCCAATATTTATACCTCAAAATGATCATGTAGGAAAATTCATTGATCATGGGTGGTTTGGTTGTCATATTTGGAAAGACAGTGGTGTTTTCGAGGTACATCATGAGGAAGATGATGATGCTGGATGATAAATATGATCCACAATTGGAATGAAAATAATGTGGTATATAGAACAAAATGAATATAAATTAATAGTTTTCAGGATGCGATTGGAAGACACAGTCATTCCAATTATTTAAATATGTTAAGAGCAAAAAACTCAACCCACATCGAATGCTCTCTCAGTTTCTCCACACTATATAAATAAATATCTATGAGGAGACTATCAAAATTCTCATCTCCCCTCCTAGTACTACTCCATACTTGTTCAGTGGGCATGCTTTGTGACAAACTTCTTTACGGTCTATTGGCCCACATCATGTGGGCCTCTAGGCGTACCCATGGTCGATACATGAAAATCCAGGCCGCTTGTGCATGTTTTCCTTTCTTTCCTCCTTTGGGAACAAACAACCCAGTTTCCCACATAACTCTCTATTGATGATGGTTGGTCAGCTCACACCATTCTTTTTTAATAAACCGCCAAAAAAATAACTAGTTAAAGAATGATTATATAATGGATTTAAATATGAAATCCAAGGCCACCTCAAAAAATTTAACAATAGTATACTATTCTTCACACACATCATAATTTCTATTCAAATATAAAGTCATATAACAATGGATTTATCTCTAAACCTTCATGCAATAATTATATGGCACGATTAACTTTTATGAATTCTGTAATCTCAATGTTCCTAAAATTAACACTCAATTGGTACTCATGATACATTAAAATACTGAATGTCCTTCAATTCATATTCTTTTATAATTTTTTGAATATAAATTCCAAATAAAATCAAATCATCACTCTCATTTGATGTAAACAATGTGTCACATATGACAAATTTACATTGAACATATGATTAGGTAATCAACAATCATTGTTAACAACATGTATAATTTATCAAGTGTGTCTTCAAATACTATGAATCCATAACACTTCTTCATGCCCTTAACAATTCCTCTACAAATATAAATCTATTTAACTATTTATTCATATTTTAAACATCGGGCACTAATCATTTTGCTTGGTTTTCCATCATGAAAACTAAATTATCAATATTACTCAAGTTAAGGAATTCATGGTTTTAATGAAACATTAAAAAACTAAATTACCTTAAATTCCTCTTCTTATATACATTCTTTAATAAAAATTCCAAAGAACATCAAATCATCCTTCTTATTTCTGTAAATAATGTGTTACTTATGAAACATTTATTTTGAACTTACGATTAGTACATCAATCGTTATAGTTAACAACATGGATAATTTCTCAGGAGTGAAATCCAATGCTATTGATCCATCACAATTTTAAAGGCATCATAATGAATGAATTGAAATAAAAACTCTAGGCGTCCCCCTGTCGTTATCCATAACAAATCTCCATGCATCACCATGAGATTCATTGGCTTCAAAACTTTCACATGATTCCTGGAATTGAATGACATAAACAAATTAACCAAGATCTATTAAATTTTTAACTTATTAATAATATTTACATTGATGAAATTTTTCTATTTCATTGATTATCATGGTCTTCCAATGAAAATAATTTGGAAACAAGCATAATCCATAAAAAAGGGTCTCTTTAATATCCCCCTTTGTATTTTTTGGGAATACCTTCAATGTTATTTCCAAATAAATGTGTTAATATTTGGATCTATTATCTTCCATATCCCCTTTATCATTAAAACTTTTGTTTAAATTTATCCCCCCCCCTTATTAACAATAATTAAAATGTTCATGTGAATAAAGTTTATCATTCCATACATAAGAAATGTGTCATCCATCATTTATCTCTAAGTCTACATTATCTATTCTTGGTGTTGAAAATAATAGGATCTGATTTAGATAAAAAATCAATCCATTACCATCTAATCATGATACCTTAATAAATAATAACTCATATAATTTTCTTCAAAGATTATCAACATTCTTATAAAATGAAATTACAGAAAGTGAGATTAATCAATATAAGAAAAATAAACCAAAGACTCCTACACTCACATAAATAAAATGAAAAAAAACATTCAAGTACACTTGGAAGGATAAGAAACATCGGGGTACTTCTTCATTTCTTATGCAATTTATTTATTTAATTTCTACCCCTTTGTAAAATTTATGTTATTTGTGATAACCAAGGATGATAGATTAAGATATACATAGATCTTCCAATGACACTAACATCATGAAATTTCTAGAATAATTATATTTGATACTAATTGAAATAATAACTCTAGAAACATCTTCATTTGTCTACCCCTCATGGGAAACATTTCTCAGTATCTTCATAACGGTTGATTTCACCAATAATGTATTACGTGAAATTCTTTTTAGGAGAATACACCAGAATGGGTCTTAAACATGTGGCTGTCTATATTGGTCATCTTTTACCACTTCACCAAGTATAATCCTTTAGAAAAAGAATCATCAAAATACCATGGAATAAGATCAACACAAGATGGAATATTCTTTAACATTGATATCCATAATAGTACAACACATTCTACAACATCATCAATGATTTTACACCACCATATTAGTATTTAAATATCAATTTATTAATCATTCAAGGATTGTAACATCTTCAGCTCATCTCTCAAGAATTGAAAGAACTTATTATTTCTCATGTTCTCCCCCTGAAGAATATTCTTCATCATCAAATAATTACATTATAATCATGAACACAATAATCAATCACTAATGGAATTAGGTTCATCCTTCTTTCTTAATTAATATGAACAACATGGTTGAGATTATATTCTCAACCATGTTTCTCCATTTTCTCTAATCTTCATGCTTTCACAACCCGAACATATTTTCTAATTTATGATGAGGAAACTTGGATATCTTAAAATAATCTTCTGTTTTGTGTGGTAAATTTTTCCTTTTAACAGCCTTCATGGGTGATACATTATTACACATATTTAGAATTTAACTTTTTCTGGTAGTGTGGTTAAACAACCTTTTGTAATGTTACCAGATTTCTTTCATCTCTCATGGAGAACTTCTTTAACACAAGAGTTTCATTTTCATTAAAAACCCTCATTAAATTTTTCTTCATCATGTGGAATATTATCTTTCCCCTTTTCACTATATTTTACTTGTGAATCTTCCATTTTTCACATTCATTCCAAATATTTAGGCTAGATCTCTCACATGTCATTAGGAACTCTTGCTTAATGATTGAATCATCCACACCAGTTCTTCTTAGTGTCATCCATCTTAGTAGTAATTTTGAATGCACTACCCTTCATCTTCAGGGATTTAAAATATCCTTTTTTATCATCATTCACTATTGGTACCTTCTTGGTGGGATTTCTATTTACAATATTCTTATGATAAATTCCCAAGGTTTGTCCTTTATTGAATGTAATATTTTTTTATATTATTTTCATAACCTCTCTGAATAAATGATTAGATGTGCATGTAACAACCATGTGAACACTACCATTTCTTACTTTACAAATGTTATCAAGCATTTACAATATATTTACATTATACATATGCTTCTAGAACTATTTTTGTTGCTTCTTCTTGTCTATAATTCTCCCATTCAGATAGGATTTCTTTGTACTTTTACATTTTTTGGATTGTACCAACAATTTAAGGAACACTTCCCAAATATGTTACAACACCAACATTAACCCTAAAATGTTGATTTCTTGGTATCTTCTATACCAAATCATTTAGTCTTATTCATGACTTGTTTTTATCTCAATGGTGAACCATATTCCACACATTCCTTCATTTCCACCTTATTCTTGGTGGTAGTTTTCATGTCATATTTCATCATCCATACTTGTTAATTTTTTCATTAAAACTTACATTTTTCATGATAACAGCATCAGAAACATTAGTACAAGATGTTATATGTGGTACCTGATTCATCTATTATTCATGTGATAGATCATTGAATGATGTAATTCTCTTCTTTTCATGTGTTATATCTCCTTCTACCTCCAAATCCTCCAATGAAAATTTAGTACTAGTAGAAACTACCTCCTTCTTTTTTAAAGTGTGAATATGTGTCTTCTCAAGATTGGAAATCTGAGATACAAATTTTAGACATTTGATATTGTGGATTATTGTTTATCTTTAATAATAATCATCTTATAATTACAAGCCTTCTTCATTCTTTCAACTCTATATTCATGTATTTTAACTTTGTTCTGAATAAAATTGTCAAGTTCCATGATCTTATTGGATATGTAATCTAATTATAAACCCTTGACATTAGTGTTATTTTTAATTATCTCTTCATGGGAATGGATCTATTATTATAGGGTATTTTTTACTCATACATTCTCTACAAATTATTATAGCAATTTTAAGTAAATTATTTCATGTTCCTTCTTTGTTGGTTAAAAGGTTACAACCTTTCAAGATAGATTTAGAGAGTTAATGTTTTTTTAAACTATTATAATAAAAATCAACTTATTCTACTAGCTTGGTAATATCATCCTAAATATATTTAAAGAATCAACAAATAAGGTATTCCCATTATTTAGGAATACTATCCAAAATAACACTTTATCTATCAATTGATAATTCTTTAGAAGTTGTAGATTGATCATCGTCACAACTTCTGATAGAATTTTCATCATGAGTAATGTTTTTAAATATACTAAAAAATTCCTCTTGATCAGAAAAGGTAATATGGTTATCCATATTCTTGGTGTAAACTAGATTCACCTTCTCATGACATTATGCGACTGATGTGTATTTTTTATCAGGAAGGAATAGGGAAACAAATACTTCTTATTATTTAGATACGTGGGACTTATTCTTCAAACATTTTCTCTTTTTTTTCCCATTTCATCATGGTCTTGGTTGATATATATTTATACTCAAAGGTGATTAAATATTCAACAAAATTACAATTCATTTTTGTGTCAGGAAAGAAACTCATGTATTCAAAGGAGAATATATTTTACTATAGATAATATAATAGAGGTGAACCATGACTACATAAATGTGAATGGACCAGTTTTGTATATTCCAAAAACTGAGTTGGGGGATGAATCGTTGCTGGAAAATTTTTTGTCTAATTCAACATTTTATCTCTTTACCTATTTGACCTTTTAGGATCTTGATTCAATTATTCTTTTTTCACTATCTCATGAAAGAATATTAAAGTACTAAAGATAGGCACATGATATTTTTACAAGGATCACTAATGAGAAAGAGTATATAGTCAATAGAATGGTATTAAACTAATCTTGACAACATGACCAATAAAAATTAATCCTTTAAATGTGGTTACAGTAAGTAGGAAATACCCATTATTTTATAATTCACTATATTCAACTAACAATGAATGTTTTATAGAACTTATTTGGATCCTTATATTGCCTCTTAGACAATATCCTTTTTGTCGATAAAGTTTTATTACACTAAGAGATTCTACCACTTCTTGAGAACTATTGGACGTCAAAATTCTAATTTTTTCTTCCAAAACTATCTTCTTTACTTTCTTACATGCTTAGCAGTATGCAAGTAACCCTTCTTACCTCTGCCCTGAAAGAAACTATAAGTTGTACAATATTTTCCATCTACCATTCAAAATAATATAAAATTGTTGTGTACTAATGGAAAATGAATTCTTTATAACCCAAATTATAATCAGACAATATCGATCTGGTCCCCAAATATTTGTCTCTTATATCTCTTTATCCACAAGTGAAAAAACAAATTCACTGAGATTGCATCTTCGTCAACTTCATAGAATCACAAACATCCATTGTGATTATAAAATCAATAATGATATACTCAGGTTTGCATCATCAAAATTAAATTCTTCTACTTTAATAAAAAATATATCTAGTGAAGGAAAAATCAGTTCCCATATATTGTTTTTAGTTTGGAAGATGTTTGTTCAACTAAATTGCATCATAGATTTAATGAAATTTTAGGAAAGAATAATATTTGACAATATCATATTTTTATATTCTTTAGTTAATAACTCAATACGTGAAATATGCATGTGCATTTCCCATCTCCATTTTCGTCTTTATTATTTTATGTATTTTGATTGAGTAAAATTTTTATTAATAAAAATTTTTAATCTTCAAATAATATGAAAAAATTCAGACATTGCACTTATTGATTACTATTTATGTAACAAAAACAGAAGCTTCTTCATCATCCATTATTTCTCTATATCTTCATAGAAATAAAATGTTTGGTTTCGTTAACCTGTGTTTATAAATATTATGTGCATGCATACACATGTTGTAATATGAAAACCCAAAAAGTATGATTTCCTCTTGTTACTCATGCAAGTATGCACTTAGGCTTCACTCTGGTTCCCTTTGTACAGAAAAACTATATAGGTTTGTTCTTCAATGTTTGGTGTGTATCAACTGAATACACAATATCTTAATGCAATGATTTATATGTGGAATATCATCACGATACACCGTGGAAGTAAAAAACACATGCAATGTGGCTAAATATGTAATCTTTATGGAACTGTTTATTCTTCACGAAGCATGAAAATGGTGTTTACACATCAATTTTATGTTCACAGTATTTCTTCTTCTTGAATGCATAATGCTTCATGAAAATTAAATCCTTTGCAAAGTACGATAAGGGTGTAAACACCTTTCACTTGTCTGCAGTTTCTTATCCTTCAGGAAACCATAGTGGTTTACATGAATACCCTTAATCATGAGGCCATAACGATTCTTAGAACTCTTTTCCTCCTCACAAAAATGTCTGGTTTAGAGAGGCTCTATTTTTCTAGAAAAATAGAGAACTTGAAATAATACATGTGTTAGTAGAACCTATTGGTCAAGGTTTCTCTCCTTTTATAGTCAATGGATCGCAGCCTTGCACCACATTCAAATTCCAATCATTATATTGTATGAATCATCTCCTTAAATGCATGATTGACTTAGAATTTATTTCTGTGAACATACATTATTTTACACTTCCTTTCATATATTTCTTAATTTTAAATTGGATTACTTATTTATGATGTCCATATCAAATTAATGTATTCATAAACACACGAAAATAATCTTCCCAGATTCATGAATATCATCAATAGAACACAAATACATGAATGGACCACCTGTAACTACATTTACAGTTTAACTGAGGCTTATGTGTCGAATTTATTCATATGAATAATGAAAATTTAGTTTCATGATATTTAAACTGTGTTTGTCCCATTATTTATACTTAAAAATGATCATGGTGGACTCTTCTTTGATAATGGGTGGTTTGGATGACATCTTTGATGAGATAGTGGGGTTTTCGAGGGAAGCCTTAAAGAAGATGATGGAATTTGGTGATAAATGTGCACCTCATTTTGAATGAAAATTTAACAGGAGGTCATATGTCATGAATTTTAATGATTGGGGATTGAGATGTGATGAAAATCTATGGTTGATCCAATTATTTAAACTAGTGAATAGTACATTAAAAACCCATCCCACATAGAAAGCTCTCCTAGTTCCTATACACTATAAAAATCAAGCGCTATGGGGAGTGGCTCAAGAATAATCCTCCCCCCTCCCTGTACCACATCGTAATAGTAATAAGGGCGCATTTTTCAGCCACTTCATTGTGGGATACTTTCCCACATCAAACACACTTCTAGGGGTACCCATGTTCTACACACGACACTACATGTTTCCTGCGTGCTTTCCTAAATGAACTTCTTTAGGTGGGTTGTCCTCATGTCCCACATAAGATCTCTATTGAGGAATGTTGGTATGATCATTCCATACATTTTAAATAAACCCCCAAAAAATACTTCTTTAAAAACCATTCTTATAATGGAATTCAATATGGAATGCATGGCTAACTCCACACATAGTTATCTAGTGTAAAATTCTTCAATCCATTCAAAATTTCTTTTTAAATATAAATATATCTTACAATTTCTTCATATTTTACCCTTAATTCACTAATTATATGGGATGGTTCTCCTTCATGAAAACTAAATTCTCAATGTTTCCCAAGTTCACACATGCATGGTTCTCATGGAACATTAAAATACTATATAACCTTCAATTGATATTCTTCCGTAAGTTTTAGAATATCAATTCAAAATAATATCAAATCAACGTTCTTCTTTATTGTAAACAATGTGTCAATTATGACAAATTTATTTTTAAAATAAGATCAGTTCATCCATCGTCAAAGTTAACAACAATGGAGAATTTATCATGTGTGGCATTCATTGATATAAAACCATAAATATTATTCAATCCCTTAACAATTAGTCTTAAAATATAAATCCATGTAACCATTTATTCATATTTAAACATTCAGGCACTAATTATATAGTGTGGTACTCCTTCATGAAAACTATAATCTCAATGTTCCTCAAGATAACAATTTCATGCTTCTCATGAAACATTAAAATACTCCTAGAACATCAATTAATCTTCTTATATACTTTTTGCAATATATATTCCAAAGAACATCAAACTATCCTTATTATTAGTTGTAAATAATCTCTCACTTAGGAAACATGTATTTTGAACATAGAATCAGTTCATAAATCATAAAACATATCCACAATAGATAATTATTCATGATTGAAATCCAATTCTATGAATCCATAACAATTATTCAATCCCATCATAATTTCTCTTCAAATATAAATCCGACTAAACATTTGTGCATTTTAACCCTTCATTCACTAATTATATGGCGTGGTTATACATCATGTAATCAATAATCTCAATGATACTCAAGAAAACACTTACACGGTTCTCATGAACAATTAAACTACTACATGACCTTCAATTACACTTATTCTATACTTTTTGGAATATAAATTTCAACGAACATAATATCATCCATCTTATTCATTGTAAAAAATGAATCTATTATGAATCATGTATTTTGAACATTGTTTCTGTTCAATAATCATCATAGTTAACAACATGGAGAATTACTCAAGTGTGAAATCCAAGGCTATGAATCCATTACAATTATTCAAGAACTCCACAATTTATTTTCAAATATAAATCCATCTAATCAATTATTAATCTTTTACTATTTATGAACTCAGTATATGTTGGTGTTCTTCTTCATTCTATCAGCCCTAATTTTTGGTATGCAATCCTTTATTTATGTTTTTGAAGTAGTTAAGGGGTGTGAGTTATGTTTGGGATTGTTTGTAAGACTTTTTTATTGTTTCCAAGGATTTTATATAGGTTAATTATTGGAAAATGGTTAGTGTATATCAGGAAACATATATAGGAGACCACGAAAAATGAGACAGGGGACTCATGGTAGGTGTAAATTTAAGGCCTATGGTTTTTCCAAACTGTGTGGCCACCCATGATTAACCATGAAAACTGGGACATAGAACTTTTTCACGGTTGATTGATGTTTTGTATAAAAATGTTTTTTAAATATGTGAGTTACATCTCAAGGTAGAGGATGGAACGTGGTTAGTGCGATGTTTTCATATCTATGCAACTAACCGTGCAAGGTT
Source organism: Viscum album (assembly GCA_963277665.1). Classification (NCBI taxonomy): domain Eukaryota; kingdom Viridiplantae; phylum Streptophyta; class Magnoliopsida; order Santalales; family Viscaceae; genus Viscum; species Viscum album. The sequence goes on along the minus strand of OY728151.1, from coordinate 1,582,855,182 downwards.
TAAAAATTATCCTATTAAAGTGAACCTGGGTCAATATTTAATTTAAAACCCACATTTTTTATCCAAATTGACCCTAACTCATCATTAATTCCCCCCATAGTTCTAGGATTATTTTCCCACAAATTTTGATTTGATTTAATGGTATTTCATATTGTGATGAAACTCGATTCCCATGGAAATTCTCCTTTTCATGTAGTTTTTCATATTTTTTCTTAAATATATAATCCTCCTTATCTCGGATTTATAGGATATACTCTAATGTGGATAGATACATTGTTTTTATTCCAATAATTCTTATATTTGGCATTTTATATGATATGGTAAGATATCTAATGTGGGTTTTTGGATATTCAACTCAATTTTGTGATCGTTTTTGTGTTGTTATTAATTTTCTCAACAACTCTCAAGGTAGGAGGATCCACTAACAACTCCAATTATTATAACATGAAGGATTAATTTAAAGGTATAAAGGATTATTGAATATTTTGGTGAAATTGGTGCGAAATGCGTGGTTGAATCCCTATTAGGTGATGGTTTTTTATTTTTTAGAATTTCATTGTGAAAAGGTCTTTGCTTCTTGATTTTAAAATTTTGATTTTGAAAAATGGATTTGTTGGATTTTGGAAATTAGATTTCTGGTAATTTATTCAATAATGGAACAGTTTTATTGAAATAGAATTAATTGGTTTCTTTAAAATGTTTTAGGAATACTTGTTTTGTGAGACATTATTCTTTCGATGTGACCCTGAATAAGGATTGTGTACCATTGGGGTATAAAGTGACATGGCCCTTACTAAAAGGTGTGTGTAATTATTGAACAAGGATGTTGGCCACTTAGTGATGACTTAGTGGATGAATGAGGAATTTATCATGAGTATGGAACTATCACAAAATCATGAATGTGTGTGTGTGTGTGGTGAATGATGAAATGGGAATTAAAAAAATTGAAATTGTTTAATGAATGATTTGTGTGCATTCCATGGAAAATATTTATATTTGGAAAATTATTATGGAGTGAATCAACATGGATTTTATTAAAACTATGGAAATATTTCAAAAAAATAAATATAAATAGTTTTATATAATTTTGTAACTCGTTATATCCTAGTGGAATGAGTGGGGAAGTCATTGGGGGAAATCTACTGAGTTTCATTAATCACCCCATATTTGGAGCTTTGGTTACATTCCTGAATTTTTATTGAGAAAGAAGTAAATGGATTGAATCATACTTATTTAGTGGTGCTCTATGATACTTGGAGTTATATTTGGATCATGGAGTCATGTCATTACAGTCTTATGACTTTCTGTTGGTTTTGATTTCCATTGTGTACATTGATGTTAGAAGTCTTCTATTGTGGTACTCTATTTTAGTTTGGTTTTGATATCAATGGTATTACTTGATTTTTTTTACATTATCCTAGGCATCATATAGTGTTTTTGGTTATGGAATGTTTGGTTGTGATATTTTATTTTCATTGGGAAAATAGTACCCCAATTTTATTGAAGTGCTTGGAACTAGTGAAGAACAATGAAAATGAACCAATAACTTATAGTATCCCTAATTCTATTGTAAATAAGGAGTATACACACAATAAGAAGCTTGAGAATATAAAAATAATAATGTTTAGTCATATGGCTCGATGAAATGAAATTGGATAAGAAATTGGAGCGGAAATAAAACAATGAATTTTCATTACTTGCTAATGTGAAGAAGATTATTCCATCTAATATGAAAGCTGGAGAAATAAATAATTCCCTAATTCCCTTAAATGATAAACATTGTAAATTCAAATAAGTGGCAAGCATGATGGGTTTTCATGAATCTAGAGTAGAATTGAAAATAATTTCTAGGTTAAGAGTTAAATCTCATCCTTGTTTCTCTAATTGAAAAACATTAATGATCCACTTTATTAGAATTAATATTTTGTGATTGTTTATTTTATGCATGGAATTGAAGGTGATGAATATATTAAGGGTTAGTCCTAATGATATATGTTCATTGAATATATTATATAGAATTCATAAGGCTAGACATCGTGGAGTTTTTTATTTCAATTTATCATAAAATTATTCATGAAAATCATACATGAAGAAAGTTAGTCGTGATGAAGAAGATGGATGAAGCTCATGTATTTAGGGAGAGAAAAGTTGAACAAATACCATATTTGACCACAGCTGGAATCACAAGAATATATAATGTTCTGGTATGGGATTTATTTGATATTTTAAAATCCTCAACATTGAATCTTGTCATTATAAAGGCATTTTTTACTATTTTATTATGAATAACAATTATGAATCATAAGGGGAGACACTTATCAATTGATAATAAAGGGTAAGTGCATTTTTTTTAATTTAAAGTTTTCGATATGTTTACTGAGAATAATATATGAGATTAATTGAGTATGTTTTGAACAACTTCTGAAAGAATGTTTCAGTGTTGGCATCACATTTAAAATTTATATTGACATATTTGATATCTAAATTGATCATATTTGTTTTATACATAGGGTTTTTCCACATTCAATTAGATAATATTAATAGTTAACTCATTCATGAAGCAATGAAATTTTAATTTCTTTGAAATAAAATCTCTTATGAAAGAGGATATTAATGTAAAGAAAAAGAAGATTTCAATTGTTTTAGAATAAGTTGAGTTTATGCATTCTTTCCCATAATTATCATTAAATTATTGTATGTGTTAGAATAAAACATTGAATTTTATAGTTAAATGGTTATTGAAAACAAAACCATTGGAGGAGAATTAATATCCAAATCTGAATAATGTAATATTTTTGTTGTAATTGTTGTCAATAAAATTGTTTGATACAAAGTCAATGTGCTAGTAATTGATGGTTGGTTTTCTTCCTTTTAATTTATATTGTGAATTAATAATAATTTAGAAAGTATATTTGTTCTGAAGAGTTTATTCTAATGAAAAATGGTTGTGAATGGTTGGCATTGAATCTTAGTGTGAATTTTGATATATGAAATATTTCTTTTTTTCATGGTTTAAATGTTAAAACAGGGTCTATTAAAAAGGGGAAACCAACTACTTAGGTGGGTATATGACCCCTACCATTCCATTATGGCGGGGTTGAGGATGTGATTGGACAGTTTTCTCCTAGGGAGTGCATGTAGTGTCAGAGGAATAATGAAAAATAATAGTTATGTTGTATGAAGAATTATTGTGTATGGTTTACATTAAATCTTAGTGTGAATATGGATTGATATGAAATATATATATTTTCATGGTATAATTTTATGGAAAGGTCCTATATGAATCTCATTTAGAGGTAGAGGAAGAGAGTGGCATGTGTGCTCATGGGAAGGTAGAGGAAGAGAGTGGCTAGTGTGGTCAAGGGGGGCCTACCGACACTGCTTACATGGGCAGTCGACGACTATTCAGTCACTATGGGTGGCCCAATGAACAGAGTGGCTAGTGTTCTCTTATGGAGCACATGTAGAGGTGTTGTAAGGAAGAAAAATATCAGTTATGTTGTATGAATAATTATTTTTTATGGTTGTAATTGAATCTTATTGTGAATTTGGCTTTATAAGAATATTTTTTCAAGGTTTAAATGTGAAAAGGGCCTATTGAAAATGGGACTATCTCCTTAGGAGTGCTTATAGGGAGAGCATATAGAGGAACCATGAAAAATATTATTTATGTCTCTTTAGGTGGATTGTGTTCATGAAGGGAGTGCATGAATGAGAACCATGAAAAATATTAGTTATGTTGTATGAAGGATTATTAATCTTATTGAAGATTGGATTTATATGGAATATTCGTTTATTTTTTCCTAGTTTAAATCTGACATGTATATGGAATATTTGTTTTTTTTCGTAGTTTAAATGTAATCAAAAAGGCCCATAAGCTAAAATTGATTTATTCATTCAACTAATAAAATAAAGATGTTAATATTGTCTCCATAATATTATGTGCATGAATACAAATGTTGTCATCTGAATACTCGAATAGTTTTAGTTCCTCTTGTTACTCATGCATGTATGCACTTAGGTGCATGTCTGGTTCACTTTGTATAGAAAAACTATTTAGGATTGTTCTTCAATGTATGGTTTATATCAACTAGATATGTAGTATCTTCATGTTATGGTTTATACATGGAATAGCTTCATGAAACACATTGGTTGTAAAAAAATTCATGCACTTGGCTTAAATAGTAATCGTCATGGACCTCGTTCTTCTTCACAATGACTGAAAAGTGTGTTTACACACCAGTTTCTTGTTCAAATTATTTCTTATTTGTGAATTTAGAATGATTAAATTAAATGACCTCCTTCTCAATGCAAGATGAGTGTGTAAGCACCTTCCAGATGTCTACAAATTATTATCTGTCTTGAAAACATATGTGTTTTGAGGAATCCCCTTATTCATGGGGCGACAAAGGTTCATAGGACTCTTTTCCTCCTCACAAAAAAATGTGGTTTAGGGAGGCTCTATTTTTCTAGAAAAATAGATCTATTGAAATAATACGAGTGGTAGTAGAAACTCGGGGTTGAGGATTCTGTCCATTTATAGGAAAAGGATCACAAAATTTCACTACATTAAAATCCATCTCTTAATATTTCATGAATCATCTCTTTGAATTCCCTAATGACTCTGATTTTAATTCCTTGAACATGTGTTATGTTACACTTCATTTCCTAGAATTCTTAATTTAGAATTGGCCAACTTATTTACGTTGTTTATATCACATTCATGTATTCATAAACACCTGAAACTCATCTTCCAAAATGATTGATCGCAATATTTACCCTGGTGGATAGTACGTTCAAAAACTCATACCACATCAAAATCTCTCCCATTTTTTATACACAATAAATATTAAGCGCTGCATGGAGTGGCTCGAAATTCTACTCTCCCCACACCTTGTAAAACCCGTAATGGTTCTACGGGCGCACTGTACACCCACTTCTTTATGGGACATTATCCCACATCATGAATGCCTCTATGGGAAACCATGGCCTACACATGAAATAAAATTTTTCCTGATTTCTTTTCTGTATGGCCTTATTTAGGTTCATTGACCCTGTGTCCCACATAAGCTCTTGGTTGAGACTATCTTGTCAGCTTAGGTAATAATTTTTTTAAAAAACCCGAATCATACTTAGTTAAAAAACCATACATATAATGTAATTCTATATGAAATTCATGATACCACTACAATTATATGTATATTGAACAATTAATCAATACCTTGACAATTAATATTCAAATATTTAAATATAAAAAAATTTATTCATATTTAATATTTAATATACTAATTAAATTGAAAGCTTATCCTTCATGAAAACTACAAGGCCAATATTTCTCAAGTTAACAATTGCATGGTTCTCATGAAACATTATAATATTTCATGACCTTAATGTAATCTTCTTCAGTACTATTCCAAATATCAATTCCAAATAACTTCAAATCATCCTTATTATTTGTTGTAAACAATGTTTCACTTATGAAACATGTATTTTTTACATAAGATCAGTTCATCCATTGTCAATGTTTACCACAATGGAGAATTTTTCAATTGTGACATCCATTGTTATGAATCCATAACCATTCATCAAGTCCTTCAGAATTTCTCTTCAAATATAAATCCATGCAAAACATTATTCATCTTTGAACATTCATGCACCAATTATATGGTGTGGTTCTCCATCATGAAAACTAAAATCTCAATTTTCCTCAAGTTAACAATTTCATTGTTATCATGTAACATTAAAATACCACATGACCTTCAATTCCTCTTCATTTATATTTTTTTGAATATAAATTCAAAAGTACATTAAACCATCCTTATTATTAGTTGTAAAAAATCTGTCACTTATGACCCATGTATTTTGAATATAGAATCAGTTTATAAATCGTAAAACATAAAAACAATGGATAATTGATCAAGCGTGAAATCCAATGCTTTGATATCATAACAATTATTCAATCCCATTGAAATTTATCTTAAAATATAACTCCAACTAGCCATTTGTTCATCTATAACCCTTCATTCAATAATTATATTGTCTTTTTCTACATTATGAAAACTACAATCTCAATGTTACTCATGATAACACATTTATGGTTCTCATGGAACATTTAAATACTACATGACCATTAATTACTATTATTCTTTACTTTCTAGAATATAAATTACATATAAAGTCAAATCATCCATCTTATTGGTGTAGAAAAAATAATCTCTTATAAGCATGTATTTTGAACATAGGATGAGTTCATCAATTTTCATAGATAACAACATGGAGAATTAATCATGATTGACATCCAATTCTATGAACCAATAATAATTTATCTAGACCTTCACAATTTAATTTCAAATATAAATCAATCTAACAATTTCATAATCATTAACCATTCATGAACAAACTATATTTCGTGGTTCTCATTAATTTTATCACCGCCATTTTCTTTTATGTAATCATTAATTTATGTATTTTATGTATTTAATGTGCGTGGGTTATGTTTGGGATGGGTTGGAAGAATTTTTGAGTTATTATGGGGAATTTATATAGGTTCATGGTTGGATCGTGTTTAGTTAATACCATGAAAATCCTATAGGAATCCATGAAAAATGAGAGAGGGGACTCAGGGTAGGTGCATGGTTTGTATAAATATGTTGGCCAACGTTTTGAGGTACTTATCAAGGTATAGTATGGCTTATGGTTAGTGCATTGTTTTCCTAATCGTTCAACTAAAACTGAAGTGTTTAAAAATCATATCCTATAGAAGTGGATTTGGGTTGATATTAAGTTTATAACCCTCATTTTTTCACCAAATTGACCCTATGTTAGGATTTATTCACCTTATAGTTCTAGTATTCTTTCCCCATAAATTTTTAGGTCTTCCTAAGGAGTTTCTTAGTGAGATGAAGCCCGATTTCCTTGAAAAGTCTTCTCATGTGATAGTTTTTCATTGGTCTTCATAAATATACAATACTCCCTCTCTCAGAATCATAATTCCGGTACATTGTGGATATATCCAAGGTTTTTTATTCCAATAATGGTTATTGTTTGAATTTTTTATGATAGGGATGAGATATAAGGTGTGTTTTGGGAGATTCAACCCGATTTTTTGGATTTTTGTTTTGTTCTTCATTTTCTCCAAAACTCATAAGGTATGTGGATTCACTATCGATTAAAATTATTATAACATAATGGATTTGTTTCGAATTATTTTAATTTATTGAAATTTTTGGTGAAATTATTGTTAAAATCATTTTTGAAACCTTCTTTAGTGATGGTTTTTGGTTTTCAAGAAATTGGTTTTGTAAAGGGCTTTGCTTCTTTATTTTAAATTGTTGGTCTGAAAATATGGATTAGTTGGATTTGGTAAATTATTTGTTTGAAATTTTTTCAATAAAGGAATATTTTTGTTGAAATGGAATGATTTTGTTGCTTTAAAATTGTTTTTAAATACATGTTTTTATGACTTTATTCTTTCAATGTGATCCTGAATTGGGGGTGTGATCTATTAGGGTAAAAAGGGACATGACCCTGGATAACGGGTGTCTGTCATTGTGGAACAAGGTTATTGGCTACTTAGTGATGTCTTTTTGGATGAATGATTAACTTATCAATAATATAAAACTATTAGAGAAGTCTTCATGGGTATGTGTAGAGAACGATGAAATTGGGATACCAAAAAGGAATGTAAAATAGTTTAATGAATGATTTGTGTTCTTTCCTTGGAAAAATTTTATGTTTGGAAAACAATTTTGGTGTGAAACTATGTGGATTCTTTATAAACATTGGAACTATTTGAAAATTTTTTATATAATTTTTTTATATAATTGTACTAACGTGTTATATCCTAGTGGCATGAGTAGGGAAGTCATTATTGGAAATCAACAGAGTTTCATTACACACCCCTGATTTGGAAATTTGGAGATTTTTCAGATTTTGTAAATTCATACCTAGGTAAATGGAAAGCATCATTCTTATTTAGTGGTTCTATATGATACTTGGAGTTGTATTTGGACCTTGGATTCATGACATTAAAGTCATATGAGTATGTATTGGTTTTATTTTTCATTTTGTACGTTTATGTTAGAAGTGTTCTATTGTGTTACTCTATTTTAGTTTTGTTTTGATATCAACCGTATTACTTAAGTTGTTTTACATTGTCAACCTGGATCATATAGTGGTTTTGGTTATGGAATTTTTTATTGTGATTTTTTATTTTCAATGGGAAAATCAACCCCCAATTTTATAGAATCCATTGGTATTTATTTCCAGCCATTTGTTCCTTGGGGATGTATCTTAAGGACAAGTGGAAATTCCACCTTGGCTCAATCCAATGATGAGGGGATGGATGTTACAAGTGGTATCAGTCCTGGTCGCTCTATAATATTTTTGTGCAATAAGTGTTTTTATCTTTTTTGGTCCTTGACTTACAGATATTATAAGTTTTGTTGGTTTTTGAGTTGAAATTCATATTAGTTCATTCCTTGTGTTGGGATGGTAAAAAAGAGTAGGATTGTCGCGATTTGAAATGATGGGCATAAAAATACATAGCTGCCATTTTTATATTGAAATTCAAGCTATCAAGGATTTGGGAATATAAGTGATTTGGAGACAATTATAGGAGTGTAATCTCATTGTCGTGGGTTTAGAAAACAATAAGATCATGAAATGCATTGTATAAATGAATTCGCACAAGAAGTTACAATTTCAATTTGGGTAATGATTTATTATTTGGTTTAAATTTTTTTATATTTGAAATAATTTGAAATTGATTTCAAATGAAGTGATTTTGAAAAGAAAATTTTTGTGGTATTTTGAAAATGAGTTAATTTTCAAAAGAATGGTGGAATTATTACATAATGGTTGAACATAGAAAATGATTAATTTTTGAAGGAATTTTTTTGATAGTTGCTATTTGATATAATTTGAAATTTTCAAGCCTTTAGTTTCAAAAGAGTGATTCATGGGGAATTTGTTATGTTTCTAGAAAATATCCCTCAGTAGGCATCGTAGAAACAAACTAGAAGAAGTTGATGAGAATGTGGTCTCACATGTGACATAGGTGAAATAGTAACTTGTTTAGATAATAGTCTAATATTTTCAATTTGTGGATATTGGGAACTAACAGAATGAACCAAAGAAAGTGGTTCATTCTGTCTAGACCATGAAGATGAATCCACCGATATTATTGGGTAATTTTGGGCTAGATAGGCTAAGGTGTGGCTGAATAGGTTGAATTGAATCTTTTATTTCCTTTTCACAACAACAGAGTTGAAATTCATGTTTTAGATGTATATGATAGAAGATCTTGCATGCCAGTGGTTTGATTTTGCACATTGGGCGAAAATGGACCTAGGCATGGCATGTGGGTGTTTTTAGGAATTGTTTAACAAACAATTCTATCCTAAAATGATCATAATTCTTCAAAAGATGGAATTTTTCTTACTGATTTAAAAGAAATATTCTGTGATTTAGTATACTAATAAATTTATGATTTTTTTACTTTTCACATGATGATTTTGTTAGTGTATTTTTGAAGGAATTTTTTTTTTGAATCAGGGAAGTGGCATGAAATTCACACAAAGAATTTCATGCTCTATATAAAAAATTATATAGATATGGTCTATAGAGAAAAAATGTTTGAAATAGACATCTCTGGATGCATGGGTAGGGTATGTATGTAGACACCTACAAGAAATGGTGGGAACCCTAATAATGGGAGAAAGAAGAAGAGGGACACCTATTTCCAAGGTGGGAGTGTGACCCAAAAGCAGAAATCTAGATCGGTGAACCTTCCTCCAAGACCCAAGGGAAAATTTGGATGTTTTTAATTTTTTTACATCAACCACATGAATCTATAGGGTATGAAAACACATAGATAATATCACAATTAGAATTATATTAGGATTCTTCAGCGCTTTTCACGTCGTGCTCTCGGGATTTGTGTTTAAGAAAACTCTCATGATTCAAAGATGCCATATGATTCAATGGGAAGAGGGAAATAGAATACATACCACTAGTAGACTAGTGCTATCCAGGGTTATTCGATAAATACCATGACTCCTTAGTTGGGGAAATCTCATCAGTGAAATGAAAAACAAAGTGAAGCGAGTAAGTAGTTATATGGAGATGAGAATGTTATTATAGATGATCAATTTGGATGGTTTGAATTTAAATCAGTAATGGGTGAAATGAAATTAACGACCATGATCATTCCAACTATTTAAACTAATTTAATGTGTGAATAAATACCGGTCTCCTGTCAAAACCTCTTGTAGTTTCTCCATGCTATATAAATCTAGAGATATTGGGAGAGGCTCATAATTATCCACTCCCACTCACGGTACCACCCCATACTGGTTCTGCACTTGTGATCTTCACCCACTTCATTAAGGGAAATTGGCCCACAACATGAATGCCTCTAGGTGTGCACTTGGGATACACATGACACTCCATGTTACCTGTAAGATGGCATGGCTGGCCTCCTTCAGGATTGGTCGACCTAGTGTGCCACATATGCTCTTAGTTGACACTGGATGTCCAACTTACTAGGTTGTCCATTCTTTTTAAATAAGCACCCAAAAAATAATTAGTTAAAAAACCATTCATATAATGGAATTCAGTATGAAATTCATGGACACATCAACACATAGGACACTATTATACAAATCATCAATACCTTAACAATTTCTCTTCAAATATAAATCAATATTACTATTTCCTCACTAGTAACCCTTCATGCACTAATTATATGGAACAGTTCTCCTTCATGAAAACGTCAATCTCAATGTTCCATATGATAACACTTTCACGGTTCTCATTCAATATTATAATATTTCATGACCATCAATTCATCTTATTCTCTAATTTATTGAATATAAATTCCAAAGAACTCCAAATCATCCTTAGTCATTATTGAAAATAATGTGTCACTTATGAAATGTGTATTCTGAACTTTAGTTCAATTGGATAATCATCATAGTTAACAAAATGGAGAATTTCTCGAGCATGACATCCAATTATATTAATCCATAACAATTATATGGGAATCACCATGAAGGAATCCATAGCTATTATCCAACAATCACTGTCACACCCGTCGTCTCTAATTTTATTTATTTTATTAACTTTATTTGCGTCGGGTAGTTCGGGTCAAAACCTGACTTAAGATTTCGAGTTCTTTATGTTTTGGTCTTGTTTGCGTCCAGCGCAACGCAACCGAAGCTGCGCGGCCTCACCTGGGTCACCGCGCGGCCCCGCCTGTTTCACCGCACGCCCTGCTTGATGGTTAATTAATTAAATGAAATGGATCAGTATAATAAAACAATAATATTAATGGTGTTAAGAATATAATTTGTCTTGTGTCGTCATTAATATTACTCTTAATAATAATAATAATAATAATAATAATAATAATAATAATAATAATAATAATAACAATAATAATAAAACTAATAAGGATTTATAGTTTGTTTTAATGATAGAAATAAATATATTATAATTTGAGGTGTTATTATTATTATTAATAATACTGAATTTAGGTTTTTATTTCCTTTTTATTTTATTTTGTTTTAATTGCTTTTTATTTTATTTTATTTTTATTTTATTTTTCTTTCTTTCTTTCTTTCCCCTTCTTTTCTCTCCTCCCTCCGTTTTTTTTTCCTCTCCTGTCGGATTCCCCTGCTACCCCCCTCCTCGTCGCGGCTTCCCCCCCTTCCCCTCTAACCCTAACCCCGTCACAGCCCTCTCCCGCTCGCCCCATCGCCAGCCGGCCGCCGCGCCGTCGCCCTACCAGCCGGCCGCCGCGCCGTCGCCCTCCCAGCCGGCCGCCGCGCCGTCACCCTCCCAGCTGGCCGCCGCCCCTGCCCGATCCGACGAACACCCCCCCCTTTCACCAGATCCGCCCTCTGCCCAGCCGGCGCCCCCTGCCGCACCCACGATCTCCCCTCACCCGCGCCGTCCGACAGAGCCTCGCCGGACCTCCACTGGCGCAGCACCACCATCCGGCAAAAACCACAATGTTTGTGCTTTTGAGTTTTTCTTTTATTTATTTATCTATTTATTTATTTATTTTATTCTTGTTTCATTTCGTTTTGGTTTTCCAGCGGGTTTGGGATCTGATTTTGGGGTTCAATTGTTTGTTTTGAGGTTGTGGTTTGATGTTTTTGGGTTCGAATTCATGTGGTTGAGTTTGCGCTAGGTTGCTTGGGGTGCAAACGTCGCGCGATTGAGGTTCCGCACCAGAATTTGAAGATATCACATCAATTTTTGGGTTTTGACGTCGAGGTAGGTGGTTCCGTGCTATACCATCATTAGATGATTTAAATTGCTCCTTAATTAAATTGCAATGTTTTCTAATGATAATTTGTGTGATGTGAAATTTATTTTAGGCATGCTTCGATTTTCAGATTTGATGAATTTGAATTGTTCTTAAGTAAATTCCAATGTATTTCATGTGCGTCTAGTTTTTGAAATCTTTATATGTATTTTGGTTAATTGGTTAAGGTGTGAAAATTGTGTTTTCAAGAACGCTTGAGGTGCAAGGGTGATTAAATTGAGTTTTCCTTTTAAAGAAGATAAACAATTTTGACGTGTTAATTTTTATTATGAACCTTGAGTATGTTTTATGGGTGCGAATGATGTTTTAGAAGGGTTGGGATGTGCAATTGATTTTCAAATGGTTTTGGCATCTAAAATTTGTGTGTTTTAAAGTGAGGTATTATGGTATGCATATGTGACGTTTTACTAATTGAGCAATGGTTTAATTAAGTGTCGTTTAAGATGTGTAATATGGTTGGTAAGGTTTTCTGGGTGGTTTGGTAGGTGCGAAAAGTGTTTTCAAGTTTTTTGAGGTGTCCATGTAATAAAATGTAGAATTTCAATGAAAATGAGTCACTTTGGGTGTGTTTGCCGTGTTGCGTACTTTTGGAATTAAACTGAAAATTGGCTGAACAATGGAAAACATGTTTTAGATTGTATGAGCTGCACTTTTGATTTTAAAGTGATGTTAATATATGAAATCAGGTTCGTCGTTGTAGTGCAAACCTTTGCTTTCTAATTTTAAGTGTTTTATAAATTGTTAATTGCACTTATTAAATTATATGTGGAGCGCGGGAGTTGTGTTTGAAAGAATTTTGTGTGTGTTAAGTTTTTAAAGGTATTATTATTCGTGAAATTGGACACGTCTCATGTGAAAACTCTTATTGTGCTATTTTGAAATGTTCTTCTAATTGTTTAAAAAGTTTATCAAGTCACGCAAGTGATCTGGACTATGTGATAAAATGGTTTTGGTGTGCGTGTGTTTTTTTTTATGATGTTTGGGTATGCAAATGGTGACGTGTATGTGTAATGTTTTGTTTGGTTAGCGATATGTGGAAGCGATATACATTATTTGAATGTGAAACTTGTTTGAGCACATGGGAAAAACCCTGGGTATCTAGGTGGGCAGACTAGAACTAGTGCGCTAGTGAACCGAATGGGTGTCATCCCTGTTTCACTTAGCTGGATTGACGATTGCAACACTAACTAAACATGATATCTGATGGTCGTGGCCTTCTAAGCCACGTGTTCTGAGGGTCGTGGCCTTCTAAGCCACGTTTTTTCTGAGGGTCGTGGCCTTCTAAGCCATGTTTCACCGAGACACGAGGTTTCTAGGGTCCCACTTGAGCTAGATGAACCTTAGGGGATTTACCCGTAGTGCTCTACCATCTTTGGCGTGGTGCCTTCCGTCGGCATATGGAAGACCACTTGAGTATGTGTGTGTGTGTGTGTGTGCATGTGTGTGTGTGTGTGTGAGTATGTGTGTGTGTTCCCATATTGAACATTTCTCTTCCCCTTTAAAAATCGTGTTTGTTAAATGAGTTCTTTTTAATGTTTTTTTTCTTTTGGCGTTTAGCTTGTAAATGTTTTCTTTAAAAGAATTTTTAAATTAAAATTTTGAATAAGCACTTTAAATTGTCTTTTGATGTTGTGGCATGGAACCTTTTCTCGGCGGCGTCCTACTGGGCTTTTTGCTCACACCCTGCATACACCCTTGGGTGTATGTAGTTTCTGTTTCTTCTGTCTTCCAGGTTGCGACTTCGTGCTCAGTGATGGTGGTTCAGGTTGCAGCTGGTCTTCTCACGCAGAATGGTGTTGATGTGGTCTCACTTCTGCCGGGAGGTTGGGTATGAGTTTTAGTTTCCACTGTCGTCTTTTCTTTTTAGTTATTTCTTCAAGTTGTATACTTTAAACTTGTTCATAGTTTAAAGGCACGTTTTGTTGTCTATTTCTAAATTTCAGTTTATCTATCTGGTTAGTTGGTTTTTCTGTCTTGTATTTCGGGTAAATCGTTCCCACGTGCTAGTTTTGATACCCAGGCACTTGTGCCAGCCCGTGGGGATCGGGAACGCCCATCGGGCCTTGCCGCGGACCGGGTCGGGCGCCGGGTCGGATGGCGACCCGGCCTGGTTCGTGACAAAATGGTATCAGAGGGCAAGGTTTGCTCTCTTGGGTCTTTCTCTTTTGAGATAGAGTCAGACTGGACCAAAATTAAGGTTGTCGGAACTCGGCGTTCTAGCTACGAGCAATGTGCCTGGCCAGCACACCTCGTGGCGGGACTCGAGTTACCAAAGTAAGTTGGGTTTTGTCCGAGTCATTGTTCCGTGTGGTTAATCTTGCTTAAGGGAAATGAAAAGAGAGTGGGGCCAGTGGTCTTAGTGAGCTCGCAGGGTCTGGCAAACCTTGTGGAGCCGGGGACACTGTCCTAAAATACTCTCCGTGGCCAGTGGCATGATTGGCGTATGGCCGCCAACCATATGCTTCAATCACCCGCTGACACTAGTTTTCTCTTGCGTCGTTTCTCGTCTCATTGTTTTGGATTTGTGGAATGTTGGTTTTTAAGTTAAAATGTTTTGGTCTTAGAAAATGTTTTCAAATGAATCACATTAAAAATGAAATGATGTGGAAGGTTTGAAAAAAATTGGGTTGGATGTTTTGGTTCTGGAAAAATGGAAAGGTTTGGTTTTGGTACTTGGTGTTCTCGTGGGCGACCACATGCATAAGTGTATATGGAAAGAGAAAGGGTTAATGGCATGAGCGGATGAGTGCCTAGATGAATTTGAGGTGGGTGCCAGTGCGGCACGGGAACATGCATGTGCGGAGCTCACGGGACGCCATTGGTGTTTGTGCAATCTACTGGCTTTGCTTATTTTTAAAATGTCTTGTTAAAGAAAATGTTTGGTGTTTTAGTAAACGGTGTTTGTGTGGCGTGTCCTTGTGTTTTTGAGATGTTGGATGTGTGGCGTTTTGAACTGAGTATTATTTCTGAATGGTTTATGTCCCGAGTTTGAGTTCTTATTTGTAAGTTGGTATGTAAGCGTGTGGTTAGTAAATTCCTTTGAAGAGTACATCGGGGAGCACTTGCAGTGGTTTCCCCTGCACGTTTGGTGTTTGCTTGTGGTATGTCTTGACTGTTGGACCAGTTTGGTTGGGTCCAGAGTTTTCTTTCTTGACTAGTGTATGCCCCCATAAAGCATTTGCATGTGATTGAAGTATGACTACGGGGAATTCCCCGTTGGCCGACACTCCAGTTGATCGAAGGATTCTCTTTTTGAATTCTGGAATTAAACCCACCTTTACTTTTTACAACTAAGTGGATCCTCTCGCACTGGGATGACAGATGCGAGGGGAGTTGAACAGAGTTTTGGTTTCTTTGAGTTCCCTGAGTCATCGAGTATGAAATTTGACGTCGTTACGCTTGAAGGTTTCCCCTAGAAACGGCGAAAGAAATTCCAGTGGGGAAGGGTGAAGGCGTTTGAGAGGTGTCAGTGCTTATCGATGTTTTGAATGGTTGGTAGTGTTTACATTAGCTGCAAGGGTCATGTTCGGTGACGTCTTGCAGCGTGAGACCTCTTTGATAATCAACAGTGGTTTGGAAGCAACCCTAAGTCGTCAGTGTAGCCTATCATTCTAAATGACCTCTGATCTTTGGTTTGTCTTGTTTAAGAAAGAGGTTTACGTTAGGCCACTAGTGTGGCAGACCCAGTCACATGGGGATGCTACGGTCAATTGCAGGAATCATGTGTTGTTTAAGACCTAGTTTGAAGTCCTTCTCCGTATAATGTTCCTCTCAACAGTAATGGTCATGTTCGGTGACGATTTGTGGTGTCGTGTTCTCATCCAGTGTGACAATGGGTGATGCGCATGCACCATTGCAGCTCTTATGTTGGTTAATGTTTTGTGTATGATCAGTTGGATGTCATGGTGTGTTGTGTCTGATGGTGTATCCTCAGGTGCAATAGGATTTCGTGTGACACCAAAAATGAGAAGCTCCGTTCGGGAGTTTTCCACGCCTGACTACGAGGCAGAAGATGCTTCAAACATCAGGGCTCCAGCCATAGGCCTCGGAGTGAAGCTGGCGCGTGGTCAGGAACCCCGAGGGGGTATGAGACCCCGACTTTATTTCTGTCATCGGTGTTGAAAGTGAATGCAGCTCAAATTGATTTCTACGGTTGTTCTGCTCCAAGCGAACCATCTGGTTGCAGAAGGTTTTCATGATCATGTGGAGGCTTGTTCGTCTCGTTGACTTAAAGTCTTTGGGGTTGCGTCCCATTGGATGCAATCACCTTTAGTGGTCCTTGAGAGTCTGTTGGGGAAAAATCAGTCCCAAAATTTTATAATGCTCATCCCGGGATGTGGATGTGTTGGTCAGGTCTTAGGTCATGGTTCTGACGCCCGAGTGGTTAGGCCCCTCCCTCCCCGCCCCTTTTGGTGGGGTGTTTGGTCACCATTGAGAAGTTTTTCAAAGTTCTATGCATTTTGTTAGTTCTAATGGTGGGGAGTCCTCATGGACCTCCCCATGTTGGTTTTCTAGTCTCGCCTTTGGCGTTGGCAGGTTCTTAATGGTGGGGAGACCCACATTGGGTCTCGCACGAATGTCTCTAGGATGAATCAGTGCTAGACTTCTCTTTAATGGCGGGAGTCCGCTCGGACCTCCCCCTGTCTGTTGTCCACTCTCTTTTCGAGCATCAGTGACTTCTTAATGGTGGGGAGCCCCTCGAGCTTTCCCATGTTGATCTATAGCTTCTGTTTTCAAAGATGGTTTGTCGATAAGTGATAGGAGTGTTCCGAGGACGTGGTTTGACCTCTTTTTTTCAAATTAGCCAAGTGGTGTGGTTTCGGTTTCAGAGTGCTTGAGGTGTTTTGGCGTGTGAAGTTAGCTCTTGTGGGTTCAAGAGTTTGTTTTCTAAAACAATCGGCTGGAGGCGTTCTAGCTTTTGGGGTGGGCGACACATATCGGAAAGTCTTTTATGCATTTCTTGATGTTGTCTTTGAATCACTTTCTCTGAGCACGATGTTTCTCTCTCTTTTGATGATGTTTGTGGGGATCCCCTTTGAATCAAGAGGGAGTGTGGTTTTCTGCTCTGAGATTTGGTTTTAGTTGTGGCTTTCCGGGGGCGGAAAGCTTTATGGTGGGGAGAATTGTCACACCCGTCTTCTCTAATTTTATTTATTTTATTAACTTTATTTGCGTCGGGTAGTTCGGGTCAAAACCTGACTTAAGATTTCGAGTTCTTTATGTTTTGGTCTTGTTTGCGTCCAGCGCAACGCGACCGAAGCTGCGCGGCCTCACCTGGGTCACCGCGCGGCCCCGCCTGTTTCACCGCACGCCCTGCTTGATGGTTAATTAATTAAATGAAATGGATCAGTATAATAAAACAATAATATTAATGGTGTTAAGAATATAATTTGTCTTGTGTCGTCATTAATATTACTCTTAATAATAATAATAATAATAATAATAATAATAACAATAATAATAAAACTAATAAGGATTTATAGTTTGTTTTAATGATAGAAATAAATATATTATAATTTGAGGTGTTATTATTATTATTAATAATACTGAATTTAGGTTTTTATTTCCTTTTTATTTTATTTTGTTTTAATTGCTTTTTATTTTATTTTATTTTTATTTTATTTTTCTTTCTTTCTTTCTTTCCCCTTCTTTTCTCTCCTCCCTCCGTTTTTTTTCCTCTCCTGTCGGATTCCCCTGCTACCCCCCTCCTCGTCGCGGCTTCCCCCCCCTTCCCCTCTAACCCTAACCCCGTCACAGCCCTCTCCCGCTCGCCCCATCGCCAGCCGGCCGCCGCGCCGTCGCCCTACCAGTCGGCCGCCGCGCCGTCGCCCTCCCAGCCGGCCGCCGCGCCGTCACCCTCCCAGATGGTCGCCGCCCCTGCCCGATCCGACGAACACCCCCCCCTTTCACCAGATCCGCCCTCTGCCCATCCGGCGCCCCCTGCCGCACCCACGATCTCCCCTCACCCGCGTCGTCCGACGGAGCCTCGCCGGACCTCCACTGGCGCAGCACCACCATCCGGCAAAAACCACAATGTTTGTGCTTTTGAGTTTTTCTTTTATTTATTTATCTATTTATTTATTTATTTTATTCTTGTTTCATTTCGTTTTGGTTTTCCAGCGGGTTTGGGATCTGATTTTGTGGTTCAATTGTTTGTTTTGAGGTTGTGGTTTGATGTTTTTGGGTTCGAATTCATGTGGTTGAGTTTGCGCTAGGTTGCTTGGGGTGCAAACGTCGCGCGATTGAGGTTCCGCACCAGAATTTGAAGATATCACATCAATTTTTGGGTTTTGACGTCGAGGTAGGTGGTTCCGTGCTATACCATCATTAGATGATTTAAATTGCTCCTTAATTAAATTGCAATGTTTTCTAATGATAATTTGTGTGATGTGAAATTTATTTTAGGCATGCTTCGATTTTCAGATTTGATGAATTTGAATTGTTCTTAAGTAAATTCCAATGTATTTCATGTGCGTCTAGTTTTTGAAATCTTTATATGTATTTTGGTTAATTGGTTAAGGTGTGAAAATTGTGTTTTCAAGAACGCTTGAGGTGCAAGGGTGATTAAATTGAGTTTTCCTTTTAAAGAAGATAAACAATTTTGACGTGTTAATTTTTATTATGAACCTTGAGTATGTTTTATGGGTGCGAATGATGTTTTAGAAGGGTTGGGATGTGCAATTGATTTTCAAATGGTTTTGGCATCTAAAATTTGTGTGTTTTAAAGTGAGGTATTATGGTATGCATATGTGACGTTTTACTAATTGAGCAATGGTTTAATTAAGTGTCGTTTAAGATGTGTAATATGGTTGGTAAGGTTTTCTGGGTGGTTTGGTAGGTGCGAAAAGTGTTTTCAAGTTTGTTGAGGTGTCCATGTAATAAAATGTAGAATTTCAATGAAAATGAGTCACTTTGGGTGTGTTTGCCGTGTTGCGTACTTTTGGAATTAAACTGAAAATTGGCTGAACAATGGAAAACATGTTTTAGATTGTATGAGCTGCACTTTTGATTTTAAAGTGATGTTAATATATGAAATCAGGTTCGTCGTTGTAGTGCAAACCTTTTCTTTCTAATTTTAAGTGTTTTATAAATTGTTAATTGCACTTATTAAATTATATGTGGAGCGCGGGAGTTGTGTTTGAAAGAATTTTGTGTGTGTTAAGTTTTTAAAGGTATTATTATTTGTGAAATTGGACACGTCTCATGTGAAAACTCTTATTGTGCTATTTTGAAATGTTCTTCTAATTGTTTAAAAAGTTTATCAAGTCACGCAAGTGATCTGGACTATGTGATAAAATGGTTTTGGTGTGCGTGTGTTTTTTTTTATGATGTTTGGGTATGCAAATGGTGACGTGTATGTGTAATGTTTTGTTTGGTTCGCGATATGTGGAAGCGATATACATTATTTGAATGTGAAACTTGTTTGAGCACATGGGAAAAACCCTGGGTATCTAGGTGGGTAGACTAGAACTAGTGCGCTAGTGAACCGGATGGGTGTCGTCCCTGTTTCACTTAGCTGGATTGACGATTGCAACACTAACTAAACATGATATCTGATGGTCGTGGCCTTCTAAGCCACATGTTCTGAGGGTCGTGGCCTTCTAAGCCACGTTTTTTCTGAGGGTCGTGGCCTTCTAAGCCACGTTTCACCGAGACACGAGGTTTCTAGGGTCCCACTTGAGCTAGATGAACCTTAGGGGATTTACCCGTAGTGCTCTACCATCTTTGGCGTGGTGCCTTCCGTCGGCATATGGAAGACCACTTGAGTATGTGTGTGTGTGTGTGTGCATGTGTGTGTGTGTGTGTGAGTATGTGTGTGTGTTCCCATATTGAACATTTCTCTTCCCCTTTAAAAATCGTGTTTGTTAAATGAGTTCTTTTTAATGTTTTTTTTCTTTTGGCGTTTAGCTTGTAAATGTTTTCTTTAAAAGAATTTTTAAATTAAAATTTTGAATAAGCACTTTAAATTGTCTTTTGATGTTGTGGCATGGAACCTTTTCTCGGCGGCGTCCTACTGGGCTTTTTGCTCACACCCTGCATACACCCTTGGGTGTATGTAGTTTCTGTTTCTTCTGTCTTCCAGGTTGCGACTTCGTGCTCAGTGATGGTGGTTCAGGTTGCAGCTGGTCTTCTCACGCAGAATGGTGTTGATGTGGTCTCACTTCTGCCGGGAGGTTGGGTATGAGTTTTAGTTTCCACTGTCGTCTTTTCTTTTTAGTTATTTCTTCAAGTTGTATACTTTAAACTTGTTCATAGTTTAAAGGCACGTTTTGTTGTCTATTTCTAAATTTCAGTTTATCTATCTGGTTAGTTGGTTTTTCTGTCTTGTATTTCGGGTAAATCGTTCCCACGTGCTAGTTTTGATACCCAGGCACTTGTGCCAGCCCGTGGGGATCGGGAACGCCCTTCGGGCCTTGCCGCGGACCGGGTCGGGCGCCGGGTCGGATGGCGACCCGGCCTGGTTCGTGACAATCACCATGAAGGAATCCTTAACAAATCATTAGTTAACACTATGAAACTCAAAGTATTCAAACCATTCACATGTTTCTTGGAATTTCAACACATGAGTATTTCATCCAAGCTCCATTAAATTTGAATATTCTTTATCATATTGGCATCAATGTTATAATCCAATTGTATTGATCAACATTTTCCTCCAATGAAAATCATTGAAAAAAATATATTCCATACAAAAGGTGGGCTCTTCAATCTCACCCTCTATATTTGTTGGGAATACCTACAATGTACTTTTCAAATGAATGTTTTAATATTTGGAACTATTATATTATCTCTCCCATTTTCCTTTTAAACTATTAATACACATTCTCTCCCCCTTATTGACATGAAATAAAAATTTCATACCAAAATGGTATCATTCCATACATAATCAATGATCCATCCATCATTTCACTCTATGTAAACATATGTTGTTATCAATATAGAAAAAAATAAGATTTTATTTACTAACAATAGTTTCCCATAACCATATAATCATTATACAATAATAAACAAGAACTCATATTGTTTTAATGATGGATTATTAACTTTCATTATTATATGTAATTACTATAACTGAGAAAAAAAATTTAAGAACAGTAAACCTCATACTCCTTCACTCACTTCAAAATATAGATCAAAAATATTCAAGTGCAATATAAAGGATAAGCGAACTAGGGGAATATCCACATTTCTTATGCCATTGATTAAATTAATTTCCCACCATTTGCAATATTTTTTTTACTTTTTTATAACCAAGGTTAAGCGATTAATAGAGACATACGTTGGCCAATGACATGCTATTCATGAAATTTCCAAAATAAGCATATTTGATATTATTTGAAATTATTATTCTAGAAGCTTATTCATTTTTATCCCCCTCAGGGGAAACATTTCTCATTATTCTCATAATTTTTGATCTTGTCATGATTGAATTTGAAGACATTATAGTATAGAGAATACATTTAAACGGGTCTTCAACTTGTTGTAGACCATATAGGAGAACAATCCCAACTTCATGAAATATGTTATTCTAGAACATTTTTTCTTAAGAATACCTAGAAACAATATCAATCCAATATGTAATCTACATTACCCTGACTATCCATAATTTATCATCAATTTCTTTAACATCATAAAGGTTGATCCTCCATTTTATTAGTATATAAATATCATTTGATGAATGATTCACGGTTGGTATCCTCTTCATATTAGCAATCATGATTTGACAACACTTACTACATATCATATTCTCCGCCTATGAATATGAATCAACTTCAATTCCATAAATTATAAAGACAAATACTATAGTAAAAGATTAAGGGAATGAGGCGTATCATCCTTTATTCATTAATATGAATAGAATGGTTGAGATTATCTTCTCAAAAAAGTTCTTCCATTTTCACTAGTATTCATTCATGAACATATAAACATCTGTTCTGATTTATGATGATGAAACATAGATCTTATCACATGCTCATATACTTTTTGTGGATAATTATTCTTCTTAATATCCTTCATGGATGATATATTATTACACCTCTTGGGTTTTTTTTTCATATATTCGAAATGTGGATAAACAAACTTTTGCAATGTTTCCATATTTCTTGCACATCTAACATATAACTTCTTTAACACTAGAGTATTATTTTATTGAAAAACCATCATGAATATTTAATTCATATTGTGGAATATTTTTGTTCCCTTTTTCACTAGATTTAGCTTCTGTATCTTCAATTTTTATCATTATTTCACAATCTTTAGGCCAGATAACTAACATATCATTATGAATTTAGGATGCATGTTTGGATCATCAATATGGGTTCTTATGAGTTTCATACCTATTATAAGTTCTTTTGGAAGCACTAGCCTTCACCTCCATTGATTTAGAATCCACGTTTTTGTAACCATTATATGTTGGTTCCTTCTTAAGAGGATTTATATTCACAATATTATTCTGATATCTTACTATGATTTCATCTTTATTCCAAGTCATATTTTGTGATCTTATTTTCTTATCAGATTTTGATACATGTTGAGAAGAGAAGGTACCAATCATGTGACCACTAACATTGCATACATCACCAGTGTTATCAACTATTCTAATTTTTTTATAGTATAGAGATTCTTCTAGACCAATGGTTGTTTCCTCATGTTTTATGGCTTTATACCCCTTTGGATAGACCTAATTTGTGCTTTTACATTCGGAATATTATACCAAAAATTTAATTCACTATGTGAAAATATATTGACGAACCAACATTGACCCAGAAATATTGATTTCCAGATAGTTTATATATCAAACTGCTGGGTCTTCATTATGATTTTATTTCACTCTATGGGGAAAAAATTTCACACCTTATTTGCTATCCACCTTTGTCATGGTGGTAGGTTTATTATTCTTATTTATTCATCAATACTTGTTCAATTATTTAAAAAACTTAATTTTTCATGATAATACGTTTAGTAACAATAGTAAATGATAGTATGAATTATACATGATTCTTCTCAGCTTCTTGTGTTAGATCATTGATGGAAGTCAATAAATTTTTACCACATATTGGAGGTATTTTAAATTTATAATCCTCTAATGAACATTGAGTACCAGTAGCATATATCTCTTTTTATGATGCTTCAATATTAGAATTCTTAATATTGGCCAACTGAGCTCCCAATTCTAGACATTCCTTATTTTGAATGATTTTCTTTTCATGAATTGTAATAATCTTCTATTCATAGGCATTCTTCATTCAATCAACTTTATCTTTAGGTAGATTAAATTTATCCCCAATCAAAGAGTAATGTTACTTGATCTTTTTTGGATATTTATTAAAATTATAATCCCATAAATTTTGTTCTATATTTCAATTTATCTTCAAGTTAATGGGTATTTTCTTCTATAGTCATTTTAACTACGTATTTATCTTCACCTTCTATGATCCATTTTGAGGAAATTATATCATGTTCCCTCTTTGTTTCTTCAAAGGTTCCCACAAATCAGGAGTGTTTTAGACACTCCACATTTTTTTGAAATATCTTCTATAAAACAATGGTTTATTATTGCAGGTGGGAGATCTCTTACATCAATAATTGAATGACTCTAAAAACAAGGGATTATGTTTATTCAGAAATACCATGCATAATAACTCTTAATATATCAACTGATAATTCTTTAGAACTCATAGATTTATCATCATCACAACTTGTGCTAATATTTCTATCTTTTCAAATTTTTATAAATGTACCAACACATAACTCTTGCTCGTTAGAGGAATGAAAGTTATCCATATTCTTGGTGGAATCTTGAGCCACCTTCTCATTGAATTCAATGTAGGCTATGTATTCATTGTCATCAAGACATAGAGAAATAGGTACTTCCACTTATTTAGTTAAGAGGGACTTCTTCATTAACATTCTATTATTATTATTTTTCATATTCATCATGGTCTTCGTTGGTATATAATTTTTCTCATAGGTAACTAGATCTTCACTAAAACTAAACTTCATTATTGAGTCGGGAATCAAACTCAAGCCTTCTAAAAAGTGATGATTTCATGGTAGAAAATATAACAGAGGTGATCATTTTCCCAATACATGTGAAAGGTCCAGTTTGGGATATACCTAACACTGAGAGCAGGGAGAATCATTGTTGGATAATTTTTAATCCATTTTCACATTTTATCCATTTACCTATATGGCATATTAGGACAACTATTATATTATTCTCTTTTATCTATCACAGAAAAGAATTTTAATGATGTAAACACAACAACATGCATTTTTACAAGGTCTCACCACCCCCTAAGATTAACTTCTGTAACTCACCAACCCTAGTTACCCAGATTTGGTTCATTATTACATAACATTTTCATGATCACAATAGGCTAATTCTCAAAAGATAGATTATTTTAGAATCCTTGGATGTACTAGATATATAAATATGTTTTACATTACATTATCAAATCAAAAACAACAACATTGTGTCTCCTTTGAACACTCTTATATCCCTTAGCCTATAGCTACATGTTAATAATAATATACTTCTTTTAATCTTGGAAAAAATAAAACATATGAAACGGGTGAGCTCAGATGCTCAGTGAAGACAACAATATAGGGGTAACTCTCATTAATAAGCATAAACATTTAAGGAAATTTATAAGACTAAAACACAGGCCATGTAAAGACAAAAATCAGCAAAATATGGAAACGATAAATCAAATAATTCCATTTACATTTCACATGGATATTCTACTAGTCTAATAATCACAAGAAATCTCAATAGAAAATTTCATAATTATGGAATGCGTAATGCCAGAAATTATAATCACATAGTCAAGTCCTCGTTCCAAGACTTCAAATAAGATTTTGTCAAGGACTTGTGCCAAGACACTAGTTTGTCTCATTAGACCTATCGATGCATTTATGAGTTATAGCAGGCTCCACCCGTCACTTACTAAGTCCAATACATTTCTCATATGAAAAGGGAGAAACATAATCTAAAAATTCATATTAAAACTAACATATGAAATGTCCATAATTTAACCACAAACCATGAATGTTGTAGAAAGAGGACATACACATTGAAAAATAACTCATTCAATAAAATATGGAAGATTGTATTATAATAAATCAATCTCTATAAAAAATAAATAACAATCAGGGATATTGAAATATATGAAAATAACCAGTAAAACTATTTGAGAGAAATATCCCCATTTTCTTGAAAACATTTAAAAGTATGACTATTTTTCAAGAAGTCATTTAAAAGTGATTTTTGAATCAATGTGTCCCATACAAAATTTAAATGATTAAATAAAATTTTAATTTTATGACAGTCATGTCCATATAAATAAATCCATAAAACCATTTTTAGAACATGGACATTAATGTGAAATATTATGATGAATTAATCATTAAAATATTTAAAATGATATTTTTGATAGAGTTACTAACAAAATTATAGATGCTTTAATATAAATAATTTAGGTAATCAAAACATTATAATATGATGGGAATAATAGGATTCATGATATACTATGAAAAAGTACATTATGTACACCATATAAACGTGAATTGGCACGTAACAACAAAGAAGTCTCAATGGAATGTAAATTGAGATGAAATCCCTTATAAAGACTATATCCTGAGATTAAGGATAAATCAATGACATAATTGTGTGTGAAAAATATAATTACAGTCAATATGATTGGGTATTCAATGTAAATAAATCAGAGGAAATTCACACATATTCTTGTAAAAACAAAAGCAATACCTTGGATGATTAACTCAATGAATGGAAATTGAGTTATGATTACCCATATCAAGTTCACATCAATTACTTGAGAATTTATCAATGGATTGATTATATGTATAAAAATTATATCCATTCAAAGGGGAGTGTAAATTACTACATAAATAAATAAATAGTGATTTCTCACAAAATCGTGATGTAAAATGATCAATGATGTATGCATAAAACCCAGTGAAGGAATTGAAATTAGAAATTCCCTTATCAATTTGGTAACATAAGAAACATAAACACCAAATAAGAACAATCATAAAATAATGATTTAAATACTTATAAATTTTTTTATATTACACAAATAATACTAGCATTGGAAGTACATACAATACACAAAAGGAAATTGTGGAAATATAGCATGAATCTCACAGGAATAAGAATTGAGATGAAAACCTTCTACCTTGTAATTTTACTTGGTAGAGGGTATGCTAACCAACATTATAATAGTTAAATAAAGTTTATTAAATTAATGAGTAACCATGTACATAAATATGATATTATATATGATCTTTTAATATTGGTTTGTTAATAAAATATTAGTAGTGTCATACTTTCGAGTGTTAACTGATCCGTTTTCTTTATATGTTTTGTTAGATAAGCCATGTTTGTTATGGATATGATGTATTTGATTAATATCCAGAATTATATTGCATTATAAAACATTTTTTTTAATCATAGAATGAAAATTATTCATGAATGGTTATGATTTGGAATGAATCTCATGTCGTTCTTGGAGACTGTAATCCGTATGTACGCACGAGCAAAAATATCATTCAATTGAAGGTGAAATCATATATTATTGGATGTTATATCATATATAAAGAATCATTAAAATGTTATATTTATTATTTAAATCAATTATAAATAATTATTATACCCTTCAAAATAGTTAATTGTTGAATAAAAACTACACCACGACATGGCGACGGTAAGTCGTACATACACTTGTATAGTGACTTTGTCATTCATAGGATGGATAGAATAATTAATATGGTTGTAACATATTTAAAATAACATCATATTATGTAGAAGTTATTGGATATATTATTTTGGTATGGAAATATAAATGTAAGAGGAAGTGGAAGAAGAAGATAACATTGAAATAAGTGGTTAAATTGTTACCTCTTCTTTGGGTGCTTCCTTTTGATTTGATCAAAATGGATCCTTAGGTTGGATTTATGATCAAATGAAGGCCTCTAGGATGAATTTAGGGTACTTGGAAGGATAGTTTGGCAGGTGTTGTCGTGTCCAAATGGATTTGTAGGTGTGATATTAAGAGAATTGGAAGTGCCATTTAATATGATAGGTGAAGGGAACCATAGGAAAAGACTGAAATATTATTTTATTATAATATCATTTTTCATTTCTAATCGCACAAAATGGGTTTATTTCAAGGATAAGGTGTGGATGGGTCATAATCATCTCAAAAAATAGGTTTTAGGAAATTTTAGATCACCATGTTAACCTTATCTTTTTTATTTAACTCTTAGTTAAATATTTTGACATTTACAATGTCTCCTTGTATTAATATAAAAAATTGTAAATAAACTTACTATAAAAAGGAAAGAAAACCCCAAGTGGTTAATTATTGAAATATATAACCTTATCTATGTTCATTTTCACAACTTTATATTTAGAAATATTATATTAATTAATAATATAGTATTTTTCTTAAAACTCATTTATGTCAATTTTGACAATATTTAGTATTTTGTTTTTTTGAAAGTCATAAAAACTTTATCACTTTGCAAAAAAAATATTTAATCACCCCTAACATATCATCTATACCTATAAGAATATTTTATTGAATACAATGTCTAAATTTACAATTATTTGTATATTTATAATATCAATAACTTTAATATTCCATTAATAAGGTAATTATTGCATCATCGTTGTGTCATAAATAAATTTAAATATTTAATGTCTAAAAATAATAAATAAAATTAAATTATTTATGAAATATTTTTAGCTTTATAATGAATATTTATATTCAAATTTATCTTTTTTGTAACCCTACATTAATAATGGATTAGTTATTAAACTTTGAATTTAACACTTCCAACTCTTCTTTAAAAAAAATAATAATAAATTTCCTAATCTAATCCAAGTGGACCAAAAGAATCATATTATATTCCTAAGGTTGATTTTTGTTGAAATACAGTCATCCAATAGAATTAGGAAATCTCTTATAGTAATTATAATATCATTTTTACTTTTAATTACACTATTTACTTTTAACCGTGGTAAATTAAATTTAAATGTTACTATTCACCAAAAATTATTTTCATCTTATTGAACCATATTTTAATTATTTATGTCAACCATGTCTCTCAGAGTTTTGAAATTCAATTCACAAAAGTGGTAAAATTATAATTTATGCAAATTTGTAATGGTGCCTTGAAGGTGGATAAAAGACGGTAAAAATTTCAATAAAATTCTATACATATACTCTTAATATAAAATTACTCCAATGAATTATATTGTACTTATATTCGTATAATGTATCAATTTTTACATAAAATAAATTTAAATTAAATAAATAATTATTTAAATAAAAAGTCAGTTTTAAACAATAACACATAGTTTTTCACTATTCATCAAAGATGGAAACTTTTCAGAAAAATACCAAAAATTAATCCTAAGGTAATTTTGATATTCAAAATCCAAAAATGAATTCCATTTTGAAAAATAAATTTATAAAACTTCAAAAAGTTGGTATAACTATTCATAACATCTAGTTTGATTTGTCGTGGTGTGTTAGAACTCGATGTTGCGTACAACCCAATTTATTGTATTATTCATAGATAAGCATACCATGGAAGATTGGGGTGTAACATTCTCCCCTCCAAATAATTTCGTCCTCCAAATATAAACTCGGAAAAAAAACTAGTCGTTTGACATTTCAAAACATCTTTTTTGAAAATCCACTTCAAAAATGTCAATAATACAATCACATTAAAAGAAAGAAAGTGAAGTAAAAAAGGTCAGCCGAGATAACCCTTATTAGGGTTCTATGTAGGAAAACGTGGACATGGAAGAGAAAACAAACCATAAAGATTATATTTAGGGTGATAGAAAACATGATTAAGATAAATCTAACTACTTAGAAAATGATAAATTTGTTATGGGTTAAACAGTCATTAGTTTCCCATAATGAAATGAAAACAAACAACGTTTTTTTATGTTTCTTTTTATAATGTTGATGAATTTATTTATGAGATTGACTAAGAACATAACGAGATATAATTACTTTACAGGTAGAGTTTCATCCTTTAATAATTTTCTGCCACTAACTCATCTTTTTCACAAACAATGACTATTCAAGATGACATGGTCACACCTAAATATCTAGAATTAGCTTCAATAGAATCGCATTATCCACAAAATATGAACTATATATTTACGTTATTTAAAATATTAACTAAAAGAAAAATTGTTCATACAATTTTAGATGATTCCCAAAATGGATAATCCTTAAGGGAATGAAATACTACTCTTAATCTGCAAAATTAAACAAACAATACCTAAAGTTCAGCAAATACCATTCAATAAACAATTTCCTAATAATTCTAAAAAATAATCCAAACTATGTTTGAAACCCAAAAATTATAAAGATTTTATTACATAGTCATCCACGATAAATCTTATCATTTATTTCCAAATAAAATCAACTACTATAATATCCACACACATAAAAGTAATTTAACAAATCACTTATTCACTACGAGAGGTTAAAAATTTCCATAATTAACCCAAATCACTATAAGTACACAATAAAAACATAGATTATTCCAAAATTAAAAAAATCCACCATTACTCCTCAAATGAATTCCATCAGTATTCTATTTTCCTTAGGCATATTGTGTTCCCAAAAGATAAAACGTCTTCCAAAATAACTTTTTTCTCTTAATCACCAAATCATTTTCCTCTACTATGGATATACATTTGATAAATCATAAGTTCCCAAAATCAACCTATTCTTGATCCATAAAATCATATAACTAAAAATAATTAGTCATACTAACCAGGGACTTCACACTATCCAGTGGTGGGTGATAAATCCCAGTCACACCTTGTTAGTGGGTTCGATTCTCGCTATTTTGTCTGACAGGACAAGTTGTCACATAGTCTATATGTTGTTCTTTTTCAATAACTATTTAATTTTATAACCTTCCCAAAAATGGGATAAGTTCACCAAAAATAACCTTAACTTATATTAACCATAAAAGCTATCTCATACCTCACATTTTTATCCCAAAAAGTAATAACATTTAATTGCCTCAATTTAAAGATCATATAAACCCAAATGGTTCTTTATAATTATATCCCCAAAATAATATATAATTATCCCTCAAATATAATTTACACATAACAAAATACACGGTTACACATACAAGATAAAAGTCTTCTAAAGTAATCCCATAAACAAAATCATTAATACCTTTTAACATTTCGCCATCCAATTATTTTTACATCGGATATTCCATGACCTAGAGGTTATCCTATATAATAGGTCATTAACACAAGTAATTCCATGGTCCCCTAAATTTATGTAAAATGACTATAATTGGGTTCTTAAGATCATTTTTATTTTCATCCATATTAGTCGTCATTTTTTCTTCATCAATTCATTATTTTATGTTATTATTTTCCACACATAAAGAATTCCATTATTCAATTTAGACACTTTTCTGTGTTTCTCCTTCCATATTTCAAGCATGAGGAAAATTGAGTTTTCTTTTCCGTATGTTCTTCACGGCTAGAGGTCTTATCATTCTCCTCCATTATCTTCTTTGTTGAGTTTGGGAGTTATTTAATGTATATGTTGTTGATCAAATTTTTGGAAAATGAATTGGTCATGAACATGATATATTTTATGCCTATCAATATTCCATTTTGTTACTCAGTTCCGCCACTGTTACCACCTTATACATCATGATCAATGTCACTTTGACTTCTTGGAATCCTACCATTGGCTAAAACCAGAAATAATAGTGTGAGTCATTAAATCATTTAGAGAATATCATGAAACCTTATTTTCAATCTAAAACACCTTAGTATTAACCAAGCTTATTTAGTCTCATCTTATATTAAAATTATTCATAACAGTTTGTAATGAAAATGTGAATTATCCTAAGAATATACTCTGGGAGTGTTGTAAACAAGAGTGCAGAAAGGTATGTTGTCGTGTACCAGGATACCCCGAGTAAGCCCGAAACTCCTTGTCAGAGTTTTCACTCCTAGGTACATTTGTGCGAGAGCTGCATCTACCTGCTCATATCCTAATAGAGATGTATTTCTTGAAAAACTCATAAAATATCTACATTACCAAAACTCATGGAAGTTCCTCTATACAAATCCTCAATTTATATCTTAGGGTAATGTTCCTCAATTAGAGTTTCTCTAAATCTAGTTTCCAAGGATTTTACTAAAAATCTTCTGACACTAACTATAACACCCCAAACCTAGTTACACAGAGTCAGTACATTATTACATAACATTGGCATGATCACAACAAATCCAGTCTCTAAAAATTGATTAGTTTAGTAGCCTTGTAAGTTATACAGATATACATAAGTTTTACATTACATTATCAATTTAAAAACAACAACATTGTGCCTTCTCTGAAAAATATTATATCTCATAGCATATTCCTATAGGTTAATCATAATATACTTCTTCAATCCTGGGAAAAATTTAACATAAGAAATGGGTGACCTCAGATTCTATATAAGGATAACACTATAATAGAAACTATCAAAAATAAGCATAAACATTTAAGGCAATTTTGAAGACTAAAACAAAAGTATTTTAAAAATAACACCAAGAGAGTATTCCACTTGTTAACACCAATTATATGTCATAAATCTCCTTTGTTCTTACACAAACTTCTTCTTCACATTGTTATTTTCGTAGCAGTATGAACATATCACTTTTAACCTCTTACCAGCATCAAACTAAAAGAATCACAATCTTCATCTTCTACCATCCACAATAATATAAATGTGTTGTTAACTGATGAATAAAAAATTTCATCTCACCTAAATTATAATAAGCTGAAATGAGGTAAACTGATCTTATGCTAGGGGAGCTAGCATTAAATCCCATACACAGAGGCATTTGTGATGCACTCCAATGACTTTATCTATTTTTTAATGGATTTTTAATGAATATGAACATATGATTATTTTTTATAAAATTAATTAATATTGCAATAGAAACATTGAAGTTTATTTAAATTGATAAAAATGATTTATTTGTATTTTGAATTTTATCTACACTTCATGATTATTTTTTTAATTAGCCAAGCCATCATGAGGTGAACTGAGTCCGAATTGAGAGATCCATCAATAAATAACATGCACCAAAAAAGTTGGGATTCCCCTCCCATGCCGTTACAAGTTTTCAAAGATTTTAAATGGATTTTTAATGAATATGAATATTAAATTATTTTTTTATCAAGTTATGAGAAATTAAAACCGAATCATTGAAGTTTATTTAAAATAATAATAAGTTTATGTATTTTTATTTGGAATTTTATATAGACTACATGATTATTATTTTCACCATACAAGACAAAATGAGGTGAACTGAGCTCGATATGGGAGAGATAGCATTAAATCCAATGCGTGGAGGCATTTGGGATACCCCTCCCATGCATTTAGAAATTTCCATGATTTTAAATGAATTTTAAATGATTATAAACATGAAATTATTTGTTTTATCAAATTATGGAAAATAATAACTCAAATATTGTTGTTTATCTATATTTATAAAAAACATTGTATTTTTATTTTGAATTTTATTTAGACTTAATTATTGTTATTTGAATCAGGGAAGAAAACATGAGGAGAACTGAACATGATTAGGGTGATCCATTATTAAAACTCGTGCATAAAGGCATTTGGGATGCCTCTCCCACACCTTTAGAAAATTTTAATGAATTAAAATGGGTTTTTAATGAATATGTAAAGAAAATTGATTATTTTAAAAAATTATTGGAAATTGAAACTGATTGATTGATGTTTATTTAAATTGTTCATAAAACCAATGTATTTTTTATTTTGAATTTTATTTAGACAGCACGATTATTATTCAAAACGGTCAAGAAACCATGAGTTGAACTGAGCTTGAGCTGGGTGATCCAGCATTATATACCATCCATGGAGGAATTTGGGACACCATCCCAAGACTTTTACAAATTTTCAATGATTTTAATTGGATTATTAATTAATATGAACAAAAATATATTTGTTTCATCAAAGTATACAAAATTGAAACTATGACATTGAAGATGATTTAAATTGATAAGAAAATGATGTATTATTATTTGGAATTCTGTTTAAACATTATGATTATTATTTGATCCAGCCAATAAATCATGATGTGAACCAAGCTCGATTCGGGAGATCCAACATTAAACCATGTTCATGGAGGTGTTTGGGATTCCCCTACCATTCCATTAAAAAATTTCAATGATTTTAAATGGTTTTTAATGAATATGAACATGAAATTATATTTTTGTCATATTTTTTGAAATTGATACTAAAATATTGAAATTAATTTTAATTGATAAAAATGATGACTTTTTATTCGAATTTTATTTATACATTTTGATTATTATTTGAACTGACCAAATGCAACATGAGGTGAACCGAGCTCATGATGGGATAATCACCATTAAATCTAATGCATTGAGTGGTCTGTGATGCCTCTCCAATGTCATTATATATTTTCAATGGTTTTAAATGGATTTTTAATGAATATGAACATGAAACTTATTACATTATAAAATTATGGGAAATTGAAACAGAAAAGTTTAATTGGAATGAAATTGATAAAAAACAATGTATTTGTATTTGGAGTTTTATTAGACAACATGGTTATTATTTGAACCGGCCAAACCAACATGAGCTGATTGGATATAGAGTAGGTAGAGTCATCATTAAATCATATGCATTACGGTTCTAGAGAAATTTTTTGTTATATCAAATTATCAGAAATTAAACATTGCATTTGATTGAAATATATATATATATATATATTTAGTTCTATATAGGATAGACAACCATACTGAAGGTAAGGAAGCTAAATGAGAGGTCATGTGAGAAGTATCTGTTCATTTATGTTGATGTTATAGGTCATTACTGATGGACAAATTGGAAAGGCCATGCCCATGCCTTGAATAATAAACTGTCATGTCCCCATTTTCCTTTTCGATGTGGGAGAAAATAAATGGTAAAATGTACATTTTTAACTGGGATGAAATAGTATTTAATGTATCATGTCCCTCGTTCCTTAGAAACAACGATTTGTCTTCTTCCACCACTCACAGTCACCTCTTGACGACTGTGGCACTCCTCCAACACTAGAGATCACCATCATCACCTCCCTAGAAGCTTGACATGAATACATTTTACACTATTAAAGAACCCATACTCCAGAGACCATCTCAGGAGGTTTATTTTTCCCCCATAAATCCATTTCCTGGATAATCTGGAAAATTTGAAACCCAAAGGAAGGAGGATCGCGGTGAAGTCCGATGTGAAACAACTTCAAAGCCACCGAAGTACTTCAACGATCTATGTGTAACCACGACCAGCCCATGCATGTGGGGGTGAACCAAAAAAACATCGGTCAATCAACCAAAAAAGCTATATGTCAAATCAATGATAGTACGAGGAAGATAACGAGTTATAATATAATAACTAAATCATTTTTAAAATAGAAAATCTATGTTAATAAATATTAAAATACTGGGTAGGAGGAAAAAAAATAAAACATGATATAATATATTAATGATATCCTTAAAAGTCATATCCACAAACATGACCTAACTCCTCCTCTCCCTCATCCCGTACCATCTATCAAATACACACTGAAAACTAGTGAAGACATACCAGTATGACCATAGATACACAAATAGTCACTATAAAAATACTTACATATTTTTATAACAAATTGGTTAAAAAATAACATTACCAACATATTTAGATTTCACTCACCTACAACATCGGCAATGGTATAATTATTTTTCATTACTATACCATATCCCGCCAACATCATTTCTATCATCGGGGGAACTAGTATACTCCATCCCAGTATTGGGGCTTCACTCTCTCTTACCTACCATTAGTGCACTGATTTTAATATATGTTGGGAATGGTTCTCTCCACCCTAGGTTAATGAATCTAGTTTCACATAATTTTATTGTTTGAGGTGATCATTCAGCTTCTTCCCTTTTCACCACTTTTATTCATGGCTTCTTTGACATTGGAACAAGTATGGGACATGTTAACTCAGCATCTGGTTTCATGAAATAGTTGACTCAATGCATAGATAAAAAGAGAACTGTAATGTCCCTGAATTTTTTTATAATTCATTTTAATTATAGGGAATTATTTTGAGATTGCGAAATTTGATGGCGCACGATTATGAGGCACAGATTTCCCAGAATGATCCGTCAATGTTTTGTTAAGATTTAATCAACGTGTGTATGTTGTTTTCCTAAAAAAGTGGATTAACTCCCAAACAGTTACTTGGATCAGAAATATGAGTGCACCGTAACGCTTAGGATGGCGTCTTTACCCTATTCGCAGCATAAGTTTAGTCGGCGTGGGACTCTTGTGAGAAAACCCTAAAGTGGCATTATCGTAAATAAAATAATTAAATAAAGTTATTTTATTTTTCAAATTCTTATAACTAAGAAACAGTAATTGGGATTAAAAATATGAGACCACCGATGAACATGAGAGGGTATGCTTTCTTTAGGCAGATACTATCATTGGCCAGCACGGGCCACTAGTAGGAGTTAGTTTTTTTCGTAAAAAAATTTATTATGTGTCACTTATTTTATTGTAAAATCCATAACATTTAAATGGTAAGTCGGATTTTTAAATCCGAGAGTACCGTTGGGTTTTTTGGGGCATGTTTCACTTAGGCAAAGCCTAACATCAACCGACACAAGTCGAGGGTGGCTGTTAATAATTTTCTGAACTTTTTTTTTGGGTACGTTCAGTAAATGCGCGTGCGGTGTTTTTTAACTTTTGAACCGTTGCTCGGAATTGAAATACGAGGACACTATTGAACTCCCATTGGTGATATTTTCTTATGGAGACCATCATTTAGACCACAATTGGTTGAGGGAGGTAATTATTTTTTGGAAATTTCGTGTGAGAAAATAAAATAAACATCATTCATTTTATTTTTGAAATTGAAATATCCCATTTGAATCATGAAGGTGGGGACCACACGAGGGTGGTCAGGCATTTAATGTTGGGCATTAAAATCCTATTTACATGAATGGTTAAACTAATTTATTTTTTAATTAACAGGATTCATTAATTCTAAATTAAAGAGTCAACTTTTTAACTCTTGTGATCTCTTCATTGATGTGAAAATAATAAATTTTAACCAATTAATTTGGCAACAAACCTATTGCGGGGAAAGGGTTTGGAAAAAGATCCTTTAGAGAAACATCCTCTAAACAAAGAACCTCTCCAACAAAGAATTCCCTCCATATCAATAACAAGGAACCGAATTTGGAGCATGTTGCGGGAGCGATGGACATCAGTGACTTCACCATCTTCAACTTCATACTTGCGCCACATCCAATCGAAAATTGTAGTAGTTAACTTATATATGATTGAATTTATTTATTTATTATTCATATTCTGGTTTCAAAACAACGATGCCCAAAATAACATGGTCATTGTCCCACACATATACCTTGAGTCTTATCTTGTGTTCTTCATGCGTTATTCATGTGTTTTTCGATTCCAATTTATATATTGATGCTGGATAGACAGATTTTTGCTAAGTGCGACATATGGATGCGGAGCCCTTGACTCGAAGATCCTCAATATGTGATTGTTTTATTTTTTGGGATTGGAATGATGCATCAATGGATCGTGGAAGAAGGTGTCAACCGGCACACCACCAGCCATGAGGATGGAAAGGTGGTGCGCGCCCACAT
The DNA here is from genome assembly GCA_963277665.1 of Viscum album. NCBI lineage: Eukaryota > Viridiplantae > Streptophyta > Magnoliopsida > Santalales > Viscaceae > Viscum > Viscum album. Next base: position 1,582,818,072 of record OY728151.1, on the reverse strand, counting down.
CGCCAAATGATGAGGAAGTCGTGGCCTTCGTGGCGGGGCAGGGTGGCGACCGTCATTCGGTCGGCTGTGTGGCGAAGCGTCGGTGCATGTCTGCACCGCTGGTGAAGCAGGAGTCTTCGGCGGTGGCCAAAGAGCGGTCTGTCAAGCCAGTCGCGGTTAACCAGCGGCACACAAATATGCCGCTGAGAGGTGGACCTAGCAGAACAATGGATGGCCATTGCAGTTCGGTGGGACCTGGTCGGGTCCCTCAGAGCCTTGGAAGTGCCTGAAGGGGCTGCACTGTGCGATTCCTAACTGAAGTGGGACACTCCCCCTTCAGCGCGAACTCAGGTGGACCACCCCACCAGGCCGCACACAGCGGGCCAGGTCGGGTCGTCCACGTCAAGGGTCGGGCCGGACCCTGTCCCAGTAGGTCGGGCCCTCCCCAACCAAGGACAACCGAGCCAGACCCAAATCCGGTCGGGATGGACAAGACACGTGCCCATATAGAACGAGATACACCTTTGTGGACATAACATGAGGAATGGGCATTCATCGGAAAAACCACCTGCAGCCCCAAAATCATTGGATCGAGACGAACCTTTTTGGTATACACCACTTGAGTTTGGATAATGTTGGATTATGACCTAGTTGGATCGAACCCGAAATACAGTAGGACTCTCACAGCTAAAACACTAATAACATATAGACCGGGAATCCGATTGACGCGTCGTCTATTGTGATGGGTCCCTTATGACATAAAGAACCTTTGGGATACTTCTTCGTCAGACTATGAGGTGGTTGAGGTATGATCGATGTATTGGGGAGCGGTTCACCCAAATGAGCTACCTATGGAACCCTGCGACTGGTTGAGAAATAACGATTGCTGACAATATTGACTCAGAGGGACTCGACAGGCCCAGTTGGGAGCGCCTCTGTGTGACGAGGCAGACCCATGGTGGGTAGTGCCTCTGTGTTATGCAGAAGACCCATGATTGTTAGCGCCTCTATGTGTCGCGAATGACCAACAATACTCGACATGAGGAGTACCTAAACAGTCCAAGGTTAGTGGGAAGTGCCTCTGTGTGATGCGGTAAGCCCATTGTTCTCATTAGTGGAGGAGTTCTCTAGCATCCGAGCAGTTCAACGTTGTGACTGGGAATGATACTTGTTCCTTGGCCTATAGAATCTATGACTGGCTATCATAATTCATAGAGATCCAAGGTGGGTGAGATCCTATGTGGGTCAGTTCTCAGTGATCCTTTGTGGGTCAGTGCATACCGATCATGTGTGGGTCAGATCTTATGTGGGTTATTGCGGGGGTTGGTACCAATCGATCTTGTCTGGGTCAGACCCGGTATAACCAGTAGAAGTTCCTCTTGACAAAATAATAATATCTAGATTTGTGACTAAACATCTGTACTTATATACTTCACCGAAAATCGGGTTTTATCTGAGACTCTGTTGAACTATGTCTTTTACCTTCTTGGTACATTCTTCGTTGTGATACATGTGTGATACATTTACATTCGTGATTCTATCTATGTGGTGACACCTGTGTGGTACTTTTACCTTCATAGTACTTTTTTTGTGGTGATAAATGTGTGGTAATTTTACCTTCGTGGTACTATCTTTATGGTGATACATGTGTGGTACTTTTACCTTTGTGGAACTTTCCTCGTGGGGTTACCATTGTGGTATTCATCTCTAAAATATGAGATGAGTATGTATTGAAAACTTAGGTATATGTATGGGCCTATACCTATGTAGAGTGGATTTTTTTGATTTGTGCTTTGAGATTGAGGCCTTTCTTTATGGTATTTTCTTCGTGGAACTCTGGGAGACCTGTGGGAGTCTCAGGTTCCCTACTGAGTATTGTTATATAGACCCCTACACAGGATTCTCCCTCACCCTCTTTTGTCTTGTGCAGATGACAGAAAACATTGATCGAGGCTCAAGGAGTCAGTACTGGATGGCGCTCGGAGGTGGACAAATTGACGTGACATGACGCAGAGGAGATGGACAGATGAGGAGTGCTGAGGAGGCGAACAATACCTATCCTTCATGTATGATCCTCGGAGGACAACCCAGTAGCTATTTTCTATTTTTCAATTGTGTTGTTCTTTCAGTTTTACTTGTACTCTTACAGTTGGCCTTCTATTCTGGACCATTTTACGTTCATCAATCTTTTACTACAGCAGTTTAATTCACAGTTTCTTCTTTTTCTGTTCTTGGAAGATGTGTTTGTTCAGGATTAAAGACAATGTCTTCCGGTTTTAGAGAGTATGCCTTTCAGTTCCAGTACACAACCCCTAGCCTATGGAAGGTGGGATTGGGGTAGTCACAGCACTGGCCCCGGGGGACGTGTCGTGACAAGAAACCATAATGGGGAAGTGTTTATCACATTGATGGGTGGAATAGCATACTCAGCAGCTGTATACATGAAATAAAAACCCAATGCACATATAAAGAGAGAGCCCATGATGGGGAAGTGTTCATCGCATTGACTGGTGGCATAGTGAGATTAGAATCCACTTTCATGAAACAAGTGACTCAATGAAAATATAAAAAGATAACACCTAATGTTGAAGTGTTCACTGCATTAACAGAATATTGATTTATTTACATGCCACACTAGTTTTTGCAATGACGTAATATTTTGTGCCCATTTGTCTTCCATGTAGAAGGTTCTAGTTCATTCATCAATAATTAGATAGTATATAATGATATTCACACACACCTATGCACAAAGAATTACGCACATTAACAACCAAAACCCATTTAGGTTTTCGTACATGAAGGTATAACTACATCGTTTTTGAAAGAGAAGTCCACACACGTAAGATCATTTTTTGAGAGGGCAGTGTTCATTTTCCTGACAGACTTTGAATAGTTCATGATTGCATATGCATGCCCATACACATGTGATGACTTAATATTTGATGATATTTGATCAGAAAACATTGTTTATGTGCATAAATGGTGTGTGTACAAATAAACACAAAAGTGGGCATTGTGTTATATTAAATGTGTGTGATTATGGTGAGTATGCTCATGCATATGTGGTTATATAATAATTTGAAAAATCATTCAGTCGGTAAGGGTTATTTTTAAAAATAAGGGTATGTTTTCATGATCATTAAATAATGAATGAATAAAAGTGTGAATGTGATTAATGTGAGAATAATATTTGTGTGTATGTCCTTACATTTTGTACATTCACAATGATGTTCAAGAGAATATATATAGTTGTGAATTTTCTATTTCACAAAGAAGACAAATAAATAGTGGGGATAATTACATGAATTAAATATCTACATGTTTGGATGAGAATTGCATGCATGGAGAACACAATATGTTGTTGGGTGTAATAATTTAGTTATGAAGTATCAATATTTTTTAGTGAAGAAATGAATAAGATGATTTATAGTTCATTGATGTATCTTTAGTTGTTAGTTCTGATATTGTAGTGACTTGATGTGGAAGTGATAAGTTCAACGAATTTACGAAATCATATTGAAACTACTTGATTGTATTGTTTTCGATTATATTCACCGGAAATCGTAAATATTCAGTTAAATTGAGAAAGTGAAGAATGGGTTTATTTTTGTTGCTTGATGTGGATGGTCAATTTTCTATTGCAGTGAAAACTTGAAGTTCTTGTGATATTTTTCATTTTTTCAGTCATTTAATTGTAGAAAAAAGGTTGGTGTCCATTAAAATGAACATTTATGGGATTCCTATTCAATTTGGGAAAAGGTTCATACCTACCCACCATTGTTTTTGGGGTGATACCTGACCAACCCACTTGTAATTTTTGATTGATTTCTAGTGGAGAACAACTGTCTGGAATCATCCCGAATACAGAAAGGACAAAGACACCTATCTTGGGGGAGAAACTCGTAAAAATATTATGTGTTGTCCTAAATTTACTTTTCGTCTTGAATGTAGTATAACTGTGGTTGTAAACATGGAAAACCCATTCATTAAAACAAGTGTCGAGGTTCAAATTAAAATGGGTAAGAGAGAAGAAATGAATTATTGATAAAATTTGTGTACACTATTTCTCCACCACCCCCTGAATGTACATTAATGATCCAATGGATACATCAATTGGTATGAGATCATATGTTACACATATGATTGGATCTATCTTATTGTTCCAGTTTTTTGTATCAGACTTATATGAAATGAATATTTGAATTTAAAGATCAAAAAGAGTTGTTTTAGATGGTATGTTCATTTCCTATCTCTATCAATGCAAACATGGAGGTATCTAAAAAACCCATGATGAACAGAAAGAAGAAAGAGACAAGAAACTAATAATGAATTTGAATAAGAAATAGGGTTTATCACAATCTGAGTATAGTCATAATGGTATTCTATCATTAGTATCTGTTAAATAATGTGAAAAATATTCTTCTGATGAGTATTTTTCAAGCAGTAATAAGTAGAATTTATTGAATCACCCAATGATTTTAATTCAAAAATAAAAAAATATCTAAATAATGTTCCTATCAATGTTGTCACCTATATATTTTATTTTATCAAGGGATTAAAAGATGAAATTTAATTTCTTGAGAAAAAAGCTAAGGAAATGGAGTATTCCTTAGAAAAGAAGTTTCAAGGATGTAAACTTCTCTCACATGTTATTGATGACAAAAAAGAAATTGTATCACTTTGAAATAAACATTTCTCATATGTTGATGAAGAATCGAAAATAAATATGTGTGAAAGTAGTAAATGAGAAGGTCTATACTGAGATGATTAACACTTTTGAAGAATCATATAAAGATACAATGAATATTAAGAACTCTAATTTGAAAATTGATGTCAATGATGATACATTCATCCATGTTGATAAATCAAAAGAAGAATTTATATTTAAATGCAATTGAACCCTCCCTTTTATTGAAGATTAATTATAAAATAATGATTGTGAGAAGGACATGACTGAAGTAGTTCATATAGAAGTGATATTTTCATTGGAAAAATTACAAATAACCTCCATTAATTATAAAGAATCCCATCTAGAGGAAAAGATAAATATAATTAAAGAGTTAAATAATTACCAACTTCTAGAAAATAAAATTATTGATTATTGAGTTCAGAATATAAATAGTCAAAGGCAAGGAAAACAGAATTTTTTTTAGGATGAAAAAAATATCCTCAACATGAAATGTCTTGAAATGGAAGTGAATTTGAAAAATAAGAAAGAATATGAATATTTTTTAAATCACGTAAAGTCTATAAGAACTCATTAAATATGAAATGTCATGAGTTGGAGGTCATGTTGAGAAATCTATAGATCATCCATGCTGAATATTCATATAATGATGAGATCATAAAATCTTCTAGGAGTAATTCTAAAAGGATTTTTATTTCGGTGAAAACCCATTCAAGAGGAAAAAAATGTCTGATATTATCTGAAGAGAAATTTGTGGAATGATCATTGAATCAGCAAACCCTTGATCAAGAATACATTATTTGTACTAATATTGTTTCATCTATAAGTATGGGTTCCAAAAAGAAATCTGGACAATCATGGGTGTAAAAGACTGATGAGAAATATACTCTATCATCAAATGTGGATATTAAGAAGAGTATTAATTCTTGTTCCCTTAAAATAGCTCAGATGAAGAATCATACAATCCAAAAATGACAACATTCCAAAACTAACTAAATTGTATCAAAGAAGAATAAATATTGATTTGTTGGATATTGTTGGTGTTTATTGAAATTTGGGCTTCTGGCCATTGAATCTTGTCTTAATTTTTATATTCATGATAACTATAAAAGGCTAGTATTAAGGTGGAGTAGATCTAATGAGAAAGGAAATCCTACCGAACTTATTCAAAATTCATAGATGAAGAATAATTTACCTATCAAGAATAGATTTTAGTTCCTAGAATACTTCTATGATTATTCCAATAGGAATTTTCACAATTATAATGAGTGTTCGTATGTACTAACCATGCACTATGCATATTATGATATGATGACAAGGGAAAAAATATGCAGAGGAAAAGAACAAAAGTAGAAAAGGATTCTTTGGGGTGTGAAAAGGAGAATAGAGCTTTGAAAACAATGAAGCAACCTACACCCAATAATAATGATGATATTAATGGAATTCCAAAGAAAAGGTGCATCTACTATGGAAGAAGAGGTTGTGTAATGGACCTTCACAAACATTTTATAAACAAAATGCTATTGGAAGCAAGCTGATGCAGAAAATAAAATCAATCTCAAAAACAAATAAAAAGGATGATTTGATGGATGAAAGTCATGACTAAAATTTTGAATTTCATAACAGGTTGTATAAAAAGGAAGAACCTATGATTGAGGATGATTTGTGTTGAAGGTGCAGAATTTCCTGGAATATTGCTGAAAAATACATGGGGTGGTTGCCCAAAAAAATAGAACAAGTGGAGAACAAAGGAAAAGCACCAATGACTTCTATTGTAATAATTATACTATAAAGAAGGATTCAACAAACAAGAATAAGTATGTTTATATACCAAAATAATTATTAGTCAGAAAGGGGAAGTGAATTCATGGCATTGAATCATAGTGTGATTTTTTCTTTATAAGAAAAATTTAATTTTTTAATGCTTCAAATGTAAAAAAGGGCATATTGAAACGGGGTCTTCGAACACTACTTATGTGGGCAGTTGACCCCTAGCCTACCATTATGGGAAGGATGAGGAAGAGAGTGGCTACTGTGCTCATAGGGAGCGTATGTAGTATCAGAGGAAAAATGAAAAAAATATTAGTTATGTTGTATAAAGAATTATTGTGTATGTTTGACATTGAATATAACTGTGAATTTGGATTGATATGACATATTTTTTTTCTCCATAGTTTGATTGTAAGAAAAGGGCATGTAGGGAGATCATGTAGAGTTAGAGGAAAATAGTGACAAGTTTGATCGTGGGGGATTTTCGACACTACATAGGTGGGCGGTTGACCCCTAGTCAACCATTATGGGTGGGCCGTTGAAGACAGTGGCTAGTGTGCTCACAGGGAGCGCATGCAGAGGTAGTGTAAGAATGAAAATTTTCTATTATGTTGTATGAAGAATGATTTTGTATGGTTGGAATTGAATCATTTTGTGAATTTGGCTTTATTAGTTATTTTGTATGAAGGATGGATAAATGCTTATGTCATCTGACCCTAAGAAGCAACATGTTAGTATGGTGCCCACGGTGTGAAAAGGTTGAAGGATTCTGTGGTAGAGCACGGAACCAGAAATTGAAGGAGTATATATATGTTTAATGTTACTAATACCTCATCTAGAAGAATTTCCCATGTGTTATATAGGATCCTCTTAATATGAATTAATTTCGAGGTGGGAGCAAATTTTTGTGGATCACTATAGCTACAGAAAAGCCTCAATCATGAGATATGCCGAATTATAATACGGGTTGTTCGATCATCTCAACCATCCGAAATGTTCCACCCAACCTTCAAATCTTTCAATCAATTTCTAATGATCCATCTGATATTATCTGCACATCATATTCTTCCCTAAGTCAACCCCAAATCACTTGCTCACTTAGATCTCCATGCCACAATGTTGGTTTTGTCCAGCAATGCTTCTGAGATTTATATGATCATTTTTTTCCAATAAATTATTATTGATATCTCAAGAAACTCATTTTATGATGATAAAATGAACAAAAAAAAGGAAGAAATGCAGCATATAACGTTGTCGCGAAACAATGTGGTTGAAATGGTTAATCTGCTTTAACAAAGATTACATCACTGAGTACAAGTAACCAATGATTACATTACATGGTATGAGGAATCTACGATTACATTACGGGGTAGGAGGAAACAAATATTACATTACATGGTAGGAAGAAACAACAATTAAATTACGTGTTAGGTGGAAAAAAATATTGAATTTATGGGTTGGAGGAAGAAAATAGAACATGACAAAAAATAAAAACTAAATCCTTAATCGGAAAGACGAGGCACCTCCAACTCTTGAAAATTATACGCCTGATGTCCAATACAAGGGAACCTGCTACGATTATGGCACCAAATATATATCAGTTATGGGAACCATCTTCACCGATAGATCCTATGTATTGTAAAATAGCTGCACAATTTGATAGTTTTGTAGGTGCCTTGTGTTTCCGATGAAGGATTTAATTATTATATTATGACCTGTTCTATTTGATTCCTCCAACCCTGTAATGTAATCATTGTTTCCTCCTACCTCAAAATGTAATCATTGTTTCCTCGAACTATGTAATGTAATCTTCATTTCCTCCTACCCTATAATCTAATCTTTGATTCCTCCTACTATGTAATGTAATATTTGTTAACTTTTACTCCGTGATGTAATCTGTTTTAATATAGCTTAACCCTTTCCACCGCTCTGTTTCGCGATTAAGTTATATGATTCATTACTTCCATATGGTGTTCATTTTATCATTAAAACTAAGTTTCTTGAGATTTAAATGATAATTTAATGGAAAGAATGATCAAATAATTCTCAAAAGCATGGCTGCAAAAAACAGACGTCGTGGCATGGAGATCTCGGTGACCAGGTCCTTTGGGGTAGACTCAGGGATGAAGATGATGTGCAGAAGATATCGGACAGATCTTCTGAAATAGATATAATGATTAGAAGGTTGGGAGAAACATTTCAGATAGCTGAGACTATCGTATGACACATATTATAATCCCACATTGTGCAGCTACATATCTATATCAATGCTGGAATCAGTATTACATCAATCAAGGTAGTCAAACTCAAGGGTCCAGTCAGACTCATTTGATACCAGCGAACATGACTAATAGACTCGAATCATAGACACATAAGAGTCTTCATAAACCTAATACAAAACCACTATAGTAGATTAAAACACATTATGGTGAATGATAAAAATTTCAAGATTGATGCACTAATTTGTCTAAGGTTGACGAAGACATTTCCTCACATGTGTACCAACATCGGGATCAAATAAATAGTCAAAATAATTAATTAATTCTCAAAGGGAAATGGTGGGGATACCACCAAGGAATGAAATAAAAATAATTATCAAACTCAATACAAGAGCTATAAGTCTTTAACACCTACCCCAGAAATATCACGTGGGAATCAATATATAAAGTTAATACATAACAAAAAAACTACTATTTAACTAATGCACTAATATTATCACTAGTGATTTCCAATAGTAAAACGGACATGAACATTTAAGTATTTAATGATAGTAATTAATTAGAATACCAATATTGGTGCATAGGTGGTTACCAATAGTGACTTGGTTATAGCCATTTTTGTATTTAACAAATGCACCAATATTATCAACAGTGAACTCAAAAGATGATGCATGGGACCCCAACAGTCATTCTCCCCTTCTACTACTGCATGTGATTTTACTGAATCTAGCACATGCTGTCAATGAAAAGATTGAGATTTTGGAATTGACAAGTTAATTTTTTTCTGATGTATTTCATCATAAATCCAAGGAAAAGTTTGTGATAATAGCTTGTGTATCGTGTCATAGAATTTGAATACCCCAATTCCTGGAAATCTCCATGTTCTGTTGTTTTCATTATACGATAGATATCTATGTTCCCATAATGTCCAGTCCTCAATAGGATATCCTATGATATAATAAAAAAATGAGATACCCAGCAACCAATTCACTAAATAAGTAACAAAATCCAAATATCCACATTTGAATCTTACCAAGATAGTGGCTCCCACGTTGTCTTTGAATATCTCATGGAATCTCCTCATGAAATTGGCATAGGCTTGGAAATGAGTTTGTCTTTAGATTATGGGTAACGAATCGCACACCAAGGAGATATAATAAGTATTATTCCAGCATGATCTACATGATATCTAGGTTCCGACAGATCTCTTCCAGTAACCATCACAATAAATGAATGCTGAAATTTTAAAAAGCTCAGATTATAAAGGAAGAGAAGAAAAACTAAACTAGCCTAGGGTTAAAACATTACCTACAAGAGTCTCTAATGTTCCCTTTGAAATGAAGAAAGACATAACCACCTGCAACTTCAGAACATGACTGTGAACCATATCTACAAGCTCAACATACCCTTCCCAGTTATACCCTGAAGGTTGTGGATTCGGGATGACTACCCGTACATAGAATAAATAACCTCTTTATATAGTTCAATTTCATTTTGAACCAAATATGTAGGTGCTTCCTTTATGACCAGGTCAACCTCAGATGAAGCATTTTCACCAAAATAATTATTGATCTTCTGTGTAGGAAGTCTTGTATATCTTTTTTCTAGAGTAGGCATGGGGATGTCCATCCTCGACCTAAAATTATCATCAACTCTATCACATTCCTTCATGTGACTATATATAAATCACCAAAATTAGAGTCACTAAGAGAGTTGAGCATGGAGAATAAGCCATTATTGTTTTTCTTCCAGATCCATGATGTCTTTTAGGAGGAACCAACTACATTCCCAGCCTTAGCTAGTTGATGTTGGGAACCAGAAATAGATTACGAGAAATAAATAGCCACATTTTTAGAGTTACATCATGTTTGAGTTATAGTAGTATGCTTGGTCTCACTGCCACTATAGGAATCATTAAAATTAGTTTCATTAGAGACATTCATCCTAACTTCCTTACCATCTAATATATTTATGATAACCTATTTTTAAGGATCAGCTTCCTCATGTGGGTGCCTTCTGCTCATGAGCTTCTCGAGCCTTTACCAAAGTGATACGAGGGTTTAATTAGTGCCTTACCTAGTACCACTCTTATTTTTAATGGTATAATCATCCTATTCTATAGGAACTTGTTTCACCTGATTCGTTGCTCCCATATCATCATTCCGATCAGGACTAGTATGAGATGGTCCTTCCTTCTAATTTTTTGATTTAGTATTTTCTGAAGCAGATTATGCTTAAAAATAAATGATGGAAGTTGAGTTTTGATGTTTCTCAAAAATGATGTGGGGGTCACTCCCATGCAAGATGTGAGGTCGAGTGTCATCAGAGTGTGTGACTATGAGTATGTGATGTGGGGTCGAGTGAGGGGTGGGTGTGGATGGTTTGTGTCGTGTAATGAAATGTCAGAGGAGCCATAGTTGGGTGTGATAGTGGAGCAGAGAGATATGGGTGCAACTCAATTCAGAGCCTAGGGGAAGAAATTGAAACTGAGGGAATTTGTGGTGCATGAGGTTAAAGTCAATAAAACCATCAAATTTGAAGTAAAAAAAATTGGATCTCACCCATTCGAAGTGGTGAGTCTGCCTGAGTGCGCGGTTTAAATCAGATTATTCACGTTTGAAGCCGATTCTATAGGAAATCGAGTCTTTAGATGAGTTCTTTCAAAGGGGATGACTGGATCGATAAAAACGTAAGATTGCATTAGTTGCCTCGTGAATTCAACTACCTTGACAACAATCACAATCACCATCAATGTAGTCAAAATTGAGAGTCTATTCAGTCTCGATCGAGACCATTAATATCAACTCATAGACTGGACTCGTAGATATGTAAGATTCTAGGTTAACCTGATTCAGAAAATCACATACATCAAAAACAAACCGGATGAAACCACTTAATAGTGATTGTTAAAATTTCAAAATTGATGTACCAATTTTGATAATGTTTGATAAGATATTTCCTCTCTAGTGCACAATATTAGTATCAAATAAATATTCAAAATAATCAATTAATTCTCACATAATGATGTTGGGGATCCCTTCAATGAGAAGCTTCGATCCAGAAATGAAATAATGGAAGGAGTTATAACCAGAAGCATGCAGGATGAAGATGTGTGTAATGATCTGTTCACATGGCCATGAGGGGAGCTGTACTACGAGGGACCCGAACATAGGGGAAAACAATGACTATTAAAAGTAGAAACCCATGTTTATAATATTCCAATCAATTTTTGAATCTGATTGAAATGAAATTAATTCTAACAGATCACATATGATTTATGTAATGGTCTAAAAACTTTTCACGTCAATCGGAAGTCATTTACACATTTTGACCTCCTCATTGGAGATATGTCATTTTAATAACACTAGACAACATTACTCATCATTTTTCATCACTACAGGAGACACAAGTATCCAATGGATGCAACATTAATTTCTATAGATACAAAACGACACTATGATATTTCTCCCATAATTTCATGTCAATCCAAGTGAATTTTCTTGGTATTCACATCTTTTCTGTGATTTGCCTCATAACTCCAAACCTGAGGGCCAAATATCACTTTTGATGATATCGGGAAATTCAAATATCTGATCAATATTCTGATGCTTCCTACAGATTTTAAATGAGTTAAATATCATTTTAGAAATATTTCATGTCAATCGAAGCTCATTTGGTCTATTTTGACCCCCTACACACATAATATTCCCATTATTACCATATTGATAATAGATATGAAAATGAAATTTTAATTATACCAACCAAACCATACATTAGAATGATGCATGGTAGATTCGAGTAAATCACATATGACTCAAGGAATGTTTTCCTAGATTCACACATCAATTAGAAGACATTTTCTCATTTTGACCCGATGATGGGAGATATGTCATTTAAATAACATAAGACTACATTTCCCATCATTTTCCATCATATCAGGCGACACAAGAATTTGATGGATGCAAAGTTGATTACCTCAGATAAAAAAATGATTGGTGACCATTATTCCATGATTTCATGTTGATACAAGGTCGTTTTCTTGGTACACGCCACTTTTATGTCATTTTACACATAACTCCAAATCTGTGAGACAAATGTCATTTTGGATCATACCAATGAATTCAAGTATCTAATTCATAAGACAATACATACTAAATATTTTAAATGTCATAGTGATCGTTGGACTTTTATTTCATGTCAATAAAAACATGTTTGGTCAATTTTGACCCATTCACACTTGATTTAATCATTATTAAAAAATGACAATAAATGTGAAAATGAACTTTTAATTGTACCGACCAATCTGAAAATCGTTTTTACATGTACTAGATTCCAATATAACACATATGATTTGAGAAATGTTCTCCAAGCTTCGCATGCCATTCAGAAGTCATTTTCTCATTTTTGACCCAGTGATGGGAGATATGTTATTTTAATAATTCAACACAATGTTACCCATCATCTTCCATCATATCGGGTGACATGAGTATCCAATGAATGCGAAATTCATTCCTACAGATCAAAAACTACTAGATGAGCATTCTACTATGATTTCATGTCAATCCAAGTGTGATTTCATGGTATATTGACAAGTTTGACATGATTTTTCACTTGACCCAAAATTCGAGGGATGAATGTAATTTTGGATCATAGCGAACCATTAAGGTATATGATCCACGTGACATTGATTCCAAAAAACAACTAGATGAACCCATAATGGCCTCCTACCAATGTTACCTATTCCTTTTTCAGTAATTGTAATCTCTTCCATGAACTGTTTTTCTAAAATTTAAATAGGTAGTTGAATCCCACTACTGATTTTGGTCCATAGTTGGTTATCCATTCATCATCACCATACTATATTTCTGGAATAGTTTTAATTTCTATGATCAGCATCTAATTGATATTAAAACTTTTTACATCAATTTCAATCTCACAGTGAGATAGTTCAAGTCATCTCCATTTAACTCCAAATGTCTTTTTGGAATCTCCATTCACCTCTTTCACTAGTAAAGTCATCGATGTCCCGTCATCAATGTTCTTGGAACTCATGATCTTTTGCAGTTACATAAAATACATCTGACATCTGTTCATCTACATAAAGATTCCCCTTCCATTTCCCCAATAAATCCTCTAAAAAATAAAAAAAATTATGAGTAGATTAATTTTAATTTTCTTCAACGTGATCCCATAGTCAAAATTCTAATACCATCTATCCATTATATTATATCGTTTAATTGTTTCATTCCAAATTTTGTGATCTCACGCCATTCAATGTGATTCTACTGATATGATAATCTGAGGATAATGTAAAACATTGGTCCAACTCACACTGTTGGTTCTTATGGTGATCATACATCTGCTGAAATGAAACTAGAAATATCATGGTGGCATTACACCAAATAGAATTGTTGCGTAATGATTTACATGATAAAGAGAGTTCATTTTCAATGCAGGGTTTTTATCTAAGGAACTATTCCATTTTACATGAATAGTAACCAGTGATGTTATATATATTTTTTGGAATTAAAGGAGGTTATGCCATAATATGAGGAGCATCATGGATATATATAGGTAACTAAGAAGCAATGTGGAGGTAACTATGAGGATTTGTAAAGGTAAAAGGTGAGGTTCTCAATGTTTTCATTTGACCACATTTAGTGTGATGGGTTTTCCTACATCTTGTATGAAGAGAAATAATACAGGAGAAAGGACTAATGTGGGGGCATTCAACAATGATGATTTGGTTACAATATAGAAATAGTGAAGATAAATTTACAAGGAATAGGCTTTACAATGGTCCAATGATTGTGTTGTAGTGGAATAATGATGAAAATGATAATTTTTGGATTAATTTTCACATGAAGAATAAAAATAATAAACAAAAATGAATTCGGGGGATCATCACCATGGATTTTTATATAGGGGTAGTAACTTTATCCACCAAAGCTCCTATATAGATGGTTTGTTTTGTCTCCATATATTATTGACCATATGATGCATTTGGTTAATGAACATCCATATCACTAAAATTTGATCAAGAAAATATATCTTACACCAAACCCAATAGGATCATCAAAATGTGTTTGTTCTTTTAAAAATCACGATGATAGCCATCATTATTTCGTTATAATCATGGAATATATTCCTCTTGATGCTAAAAATCGAGTCATACTCAAAGAATAATAATATTTTTATTTTATCATTTGATATGAAGATAACAAATTTGCATATTTCTTATGGGATTATAATCGATGAAATTTCATCCAATTTCAAGATTATAAATATAATGAGGAGGTTTTATAGAAGGATTAGAACAAGGGGAAAATTGGTAAATTGAAATTAATCGAATATCATAGTACATGTAGATCATAGTAAAAACATTGGAAGTGAAAAATATCTAGATATCAAAGAATGAATTTCTAAAATATAAGTATGGGGCCACTAAATGATATTTTAGAATGGTTAGTGATAGATAAATCACATTTGTGACTTCAAGTTGTTAGGGGTCAAGATGATAGAGATCAGATCCATATAGAATAGAAAAGCCTAATTAGTTGAGGAGACCAACCAAAATAAATTAACCAGTTCAGTGGTTTTGGGATAACCATAACTTATTTCATTCAATAGAGGCACGAAAAATAGAATTCCAAAAATCATAATCATCACACAATGAAATAAAATAATGGGAGCCAATAAATAATGACGAAATTACATCATGGAAGCCTAATGAAAGATTTTTTAATGACACTCAATATGGGAAATGATCGCATTGGAGAAACTCATCTAATCAATTTATGGAAGAAGTTGATGAGGATAATTGATTCAATACATTGATAGTGGTAAAGCGGTTTTAATGGTAATAATGTTTTCATTTCGTAGAGAACTAGAAAATATTTTGAAAAAAGAAGAAATGTATCTATAAACTGAAGAAAGTGTAATGATAATGGAATAAATGTTTTATTTTATTATGTAAGAAGATGAATTTGGATGGTGCAACACAGACTATTTCTATCATTGAAATATGTTGGATGATGAAGAATTCCTTATACATATATTTTATATTTATAACTTTTTTATGTAGGGTTTAGAGGTTTCGTGTTCCTATAGTCATTAAAACACTTCCATAATATATGGAATCATATAACATAGGTGATATTCATAGACTATATAGCTCTCGATGAAAAACCATCTTTATCAAACACTGTAGTAAGAAAGAACAGATGTGAATTTAAGATGGGGTATATATTTAACATCTATGTAAGGAAATTCTTGATGAACCTAGCTCAATCTTATTACAAGAAAATATCATCATCTATATAAATTTTTGGTTGTAGAAAACAATTCAAATGAGAAGAATTATGGGCTCCCCTACTCTAGATAACACTATATCTATGTTTCTATTATTGGAGGTATTTAATTATTCCAATGGGTTTCGCCCCACTTTTTATTATACTATTGAGAATAAACATAAATGAATTTTCTATAATATTTTATATTAATACTTCCTAAGACTGTGTAACAACACAATGGTTGGGATATTATTTCATGAGGATTCTATTGAATAAATCCATTGATTTTTCATTGAGGACTTATGTAGTAAGGATAAAAAACTCGATATTCTATCAGAATGTCATTTATAGATCCAGTTAGGTGTAATATTAAAAGAATCCAAACCAATTATCATAGAATAAAAACACTTCCAATTTACATATGGTCTACTATGAGTTCCCAAAATCATTGAAAATTTGTTTTCAACTCTTTTCTAGGTTTTGGATATGATTTAACTATGTAATGGATGTTATCTAACTACTAATTTGTTGTATTCTCCACATTTGATGTACATTTTAAATTTAAATCTAAAAAATCACATACTTATAATTTCCCAATGTTTTCCCACCATTAAAAATGTATTTGTAAAGTTTTTAATCAATATTAGGTTGAAAATAATTTTATTGAAAATATATATGTGATGTGTTACTTTACTATAAATACAAAAACAAGGTGATATAGTCAATTTGAACAAGAAACCATAATGATAAAACAATACACACCTCTTGAATCTGATACCTCATTAGGGACTATGATTGCTACCTTCGTTCAATGCAGTAGGGGCCTACTAAAAATAAAAATTATGAAGATAATAATAATGAATGTAATAAAAATAAATAAATACATTTATTATAAACCTACTTCTTATGATCCCGTACAACATCACATCAACACATATACACCATAAATTCTCTATCCTTGGGTAACAATTCCACATTTACCTCTTTAGAAGCACGCATTCAATCCTCCATGTCTGCCACCTGTGGTGTCAACCCAACAACACCAGTATCCAAAACCTCAGATCATGAGGCTCTAGAATGAGAAATCTGTGTCACATATTTCATATTGTATCCATGTGCATCACAAACAAAATGTAATGGAATATCTCATCCCTTTTCATGGAAATTTACCGCTGGTCCTTTGGATGTTAAGTTATCTCATCCTAAATTTAAGCTTGTGTAATATATAAATACTAAAATAAAAGTATATACAGATCTATGTAAGAATTTATAATTATTACAGGAACATACTATAAGAGATGCAACCACTAGATCCTATTGATAACAAGTCATCATTCACACTTATATGTAGAATGATACACATTGTTAAATATATATAAACCAAAATAAATAGACTCACCATTCAAGCCTTAGTGGACCAATATGCAACTAACAAACACCAAAAAGATGGGAGAACACCACTTAGGACTCTATCCAGAATGTATGGGGAACCCATATTCGGTTCCCAGTGCTCTCTCTCAACTCTCCATTTATTATCATTCCACATTTTATGACATTATTCCATAAACACTAGCTAATAATCATTGGGTAATACTCTCAGATTTTTCTATTTAAGAAAAATATTGTCACACATGTTGGTATTTGTCTTGCAAAACTAAGAAAATAAAATGGTTCTCTTGTTTAAAATTCCCTCCATAGCCACTCTAATGTATCCATGGGGAATGAATCATAGTCACATGTATTCAACTAAAATCATTGTGGGTTTCATATGATATAACCTATATGGAAAATAAATGCAGGGGAACCAACTCTCACAAGATGGTATGTATCGTCGAATGATACAACAATGGTCATATTATAATAACATGATAAAATACCACAACTAGTTCCTCTCAGAGGTGGGGGGGAACATTTAACATAATTTTCTTTATTATTTTCTTATCAAAGTTTACACATATTTTATGGTTTCTTGTATTTTATAAAAAAAATTATTGGATTATTTTTATTTTTCTAATAAGTAATTCCACTATTTATTTTTACTCTAATTCATGTCATTTTTCAAGCATTTATATATCAAAGATAAATAAAATAAATATTTAAAAAATATTTAATTAGATCATAAAAATGTAAATAATTAAAAATAATTGATTTAAACTGAATAGTGGGAAAACAATAATAAATTTAATTAAACATGAAAATAGACTATTTCTACTTCAATGTTATCTCTAACCCAATGAATATATTCATCATGTTGAACTCTAGTGTGTTGATCAAGCTGTTGTGCTATAAAAAATAGTATTGGGTTGATCTCATTCAATTTAAAACACTCATTTACATGAAATTATCACAATATCTGTCCAATTTATATTAGATAGAATTGTAATGAAGAATTTTTTTCTCCTTGGGATGTCATAATGAAAAGATCATTACCAACTCATTCATCACAGTATAAAATAATGTTATGATTCACCAATGTAAACTAATATTGATTGATTTTACTTTCATAGACTATATCAAACCAATTACACTTTAACAGTATTTATTTCAATCCGTGAATATATACAACTTCAAGGATGTATTTCAATTGACCACAATAATAACTATAATGTAAGGATGGATAACCAATTCCATTATTTTGTGTTTCTTGTTTTTCATCGACATCCATAACATGAAACCAAATGTCTAAGCTTATAAATCATTATAATGATGTTACCTTATAAATTAATCTTAAAATTTCTTTAAACTAGGATGAATGAGTTGGTAATGAAATTTTCATTTTGACATCTCAAGCAAAAAAAATTCTTCATTACCTTTCTATCTAATCTAAATAGGACAGATATTGTGAAAATTTCATGGAAATGACTGTTTTTAATTGAATGAGATCAACCCAATACTATTTCTTTTATTTCACAACTTCTTGATCAACACTCTATAGTTCAACATGATGAAGATTTTCATTGGGTTAGAGATAACATTGAAGTAGAAATGGTCTATTTTCAAGTTTAATTATATGTATTATTGGTTTCCCTCTCTTTAGTTTTAATCAATAATTTTTAATTATTTACATTTTTATGAACTGATTAAATATTTTTTATATATTTATTTCATTTATCTTTGATATATAAAATCATGAAAAATGAAACGAATAATAACTAGAATGGTAGGATGGATAACGAAATACATTATTCCGTGTTTCTTGTTTTTCAACGACATCCCTAACAAGAAATCAAATTTCGTAAGCTTATAAATCATTATAAGAAGGATTCCTTATAAATATTCCCTCAACTAGTTGGTTAAATTCTTTAGTTATCATGGGTTCACCTAAATCCAATAGGTTATAGACCAATATATTTCACAAAATTCAATAAAAATTAATGTAGAATGGAATTAGTACTATACTTCAATCATAATGAATATATATATATATATATTCAAAACTCTTGAAGTAATCATGAAAGATGGATAATGGGACTATTGAATTTGATAATCACTTTCATAAAACATCTCTTATTTTAGTTCATTAATGTGTTTCATGAAAATGAAAATGCCATGTTTAAATGATCAACTTTATATATGGAAACAAAACATGAAAAAGATAAACAATAAAAGTGAAAAGACACATACAAAGTAAATGGTTAAACTGATGGAGTATTGAATGAGAAATATTTATTAGATTGTACCAACTCAATATTGTCTATATAAATATAGTTCCTTATCCAACTATACCATCAGAAATACGATAGAGATTATCAAATATTGTTTCAACATTAATAAGATATTCTCCACCCAAATTAGTACACTCATCCATAAAATAACTATTGGCTATTGATGCCTTTGGATGGGATCTGTTATGTACGGATAAATTTAATTTTTTTCAAATACTACCCAATATGATACATCCATCTGAATTTCAATGCTCCCACGATCATTACTTCATCGATTAGGAGCACTATAAAGTGAACCATAACATTGAAAAATGATGGTGGAAATAGTTTCTCCACATGAAAAAGTGTAAGTACAAATCTATCATACAGTTTTTTCTAAATCACCCATTCATTGATTTATTAAACAAATATTTCTGAAAAATCACTCATATCATTCAATGGTTAAACAGAATTGTGCAATAAAAAACATTAATTGTGATTGGAATCAACCATTGATGTAATTTTTCATTGTTATGAATTTTAAAACTCGAAAATATCCTACTCATCACATTCATACACATGGAAATATTATAAGCGTAACCATATTGTACCTTGAGAATAATCAAAATGAAAATAAATGCATCTTTATCTTTTTAACTCATCATATATTGTGTAGTAGGCATGCATACATTATTTCCCTCACCCAATTATAAATTAAATTGTTTACATAAACGAATTTTTTCAAAATCATTTAATAAATTGAAATGGTCCTTTGATTTTCCAATGATACCTAAATTGGTTCACAATATATTGTCACAAATGTTGATTCAAATATGCATGATATTGAGATTATTTATCAGCATGTTAGTTTTCCAGTAAGGAAGATTAAAAAACACTCGTTGCCTTCTATTTTTGACTGCGCTGCCTACCCGAACCATGAATATTGGGTAATGGATGAGCCACCAAATCCTAAAATTCATATACCATGTGGATGTTTTCTTCCTAAATATTGTATAATATTTATACACTTTTCAGGATCTTTGGTGATGGGTTGAATTCTCTATATCTATCAAATTCCACTCTGACCTTTCTGAACCTGTGATGAGGGTTAATAAGACAAATATGACCCATATGTGTCCATTTTTAATTGTTTAATCCATGTAGAAATTTTACTTTTATTTTATTAAGGGAAATTAAATTACCCTTTTTACTCTAACCTGAAAAATTTGGATAAGCTGTAAATTCATTGATTGTCCACAATAAAGCAGCCTACAGTTTAAACATTCCATTCATTTCACGGTCATAATTCATTACACCATCACACCAAAATTCATTCAACTTTTCAATATATGGATTAGTCTGAATATCAATAATATATTTTGGACGCAATATGATCAATCGTGCTAGTACCCGATGATTCCTTTGACAATGTCTTGATATTCACGAAACATGCGTGGATCAATGATAGAGGGAATCTATACATGATTCCTATAATGAAATGATGGTGCAACGTAGATTTATTTATATATCCATAAATGAGGACAAAATTCAATCAAGGGAAATTCAATAATTAATTAAATTAATTATAAATAATATTTCAGGATCCTCCCTTCTGGTTCCAGTGTGATTTCTACTTTTTATCTTCATTGATTCAATCCCGTTGAACACAACATTTATCATCATGTATATCTCATATTGATCATCGATATTGACAAAAAGAAATGTTGGGAATTACCAATCATATGATTCCGCAATGCATGAAACCTACATGGGGTATCAGATTTATCAGATTATTATTTATAACTATTTAAATATCATTGATTGATTTATGTGTTTTTCTTTCATTTTAAAATCACGTTAAATATTTTTATTAATCTGAATTGTATGATCTGTTTATTCATCCTTTGTTTCTCATCAATCTAATCAATATTATTAATTTTATGAATGAAATAAAATTGAATAACTCATCCTATATTTCTAATGATTATTGCTAGATAACACAGTTTTAAATTTCGTGAAGTTATGTTGAACGTATCAAGAATTAATTTTGAATTAATTCACATTATTTTCATTGAAGAAGCATGAGGCATTTATAACTTACACCACGTGTTTATCAGGTTATCCTGGAACATGGTCATTTAGAGTTCACACCATGACGCTGACGTGGACAGTGTGTAGTCCTCTTAAGTCCCAAACAAGCTATGTATTTCATACATGGATTACCAGACTGGTGACATTGTAATTCGGAGATCACACGCCATGTATCCCATTGGACCTGTCGTGTAACCCATTTTACAGGGAATGATTTAAATTCCATGTCTGTAGGCATGTTCCTATGATATACGGTGAGATATATACATGTGGTGTAGCTCAAATGCACACACCATTTAATTATACCAAATTACTCTGATTTACAATGTATTATTATACTATTGAAAACTTATTGACATATTCTTATGTGTGGTCATTAAGTTGAAAGGACATTCCATGTGAAAGGTTTTTAATATATATATATATGTCTGTGTGTGTTTAATTAATATCTATGTAATGTTCAATTATTCATATCATGTATGATTCACATTATAGTTGTTACATCATGTGAATTGGAACATAACACATGACTGAAAACTAATTTAATTCATGCAATCATTAATGTTATGTAGAAGTCATGATGTTACGTTATAATTCGTGTATTCCATGTGTAACTAGAGTAAGTAGTGTAATGGAATAATACATTTTTGGTAGAATTAGATGGGTATTCACTATATTTCCTCCATGTTACGTTTATGATCACTGTAAATTTAAAATGAATATATTTAATTAGATTAAAATTATAATGGATGTGAATATCAAGAAAATTCAAATGATAATTAACATTAAAAAATTGATTAAATAATGAGGATAATTAATTTATTCAAGCGTGATTTACATTAAATATAAATTATTAATAATTGACTGTAAGTTTTCTTAAATGAATAATTCATTGTATGCACGTGGATGATCATGAGCATAGACCAGACCACTGAATGTGATAGGTTTCATTTAATTTATTATCAACATATATTTTTGGTATGCATGCCTACTCTCCTCATATTATATAAGGGTCTATGTGACCATATATTATTTTATGTAAAAACAATTTCCCCTCACATGTGTGTGAGTAAAAGAAAATGTGAAGGATTAAGATCCCATGTTAGTGGGGGAGGCTCATGTTTGGATGTAAGGAAAAACTAATCCAAGAGAGATATATGGGTGGACAGGTGGATAGTTCTAACATGAACCATAATTGGTTCAATGTGCCTTTCCCCCAAGTCAACAATTAGTTTATCAACTACTAGATTAACTATTCATTAATATAGCTCATGATCATCTTGATTTATTATTTTATTTCTGTCAAGTTGTATGGTCAATTCATTAAGGTTTTATTGTCGTGATTAGATAATTAATGAATTTACTAGCATTCAAGATAGAACTAAAACGAAACTAGATTATTCATAGATGTTTTCTACGATATGGTTAATTGAATAAGTAAACCCACTTAATATTAACAGTAATTTGATAAAGATAATAATTTAAATTTACAAAAAAAGGAAAAAAACCATCAACATTATATATTAAGTTGGTATAGCCTTCCATTACTTATGCCAAAATGAAACCATAGGTCAAAGTGGTTGATCATCCAAAGTTGGGGTGTTTAGAATTATTGAGGAATTATAACATGATGTTATGGGTTGAATTAACTTAGTTCACATCATGGTTTGACTTCCATATCATGAAATGTCGTAACTGGGTGGAATGGGATGAGGAAATCCAATTAAGGATTTCAGGATTTGGGTTTCTGCTATGAAGATCAAAAAACAATGAGGTAATGCATTTGGAATTTGGAAGGACTACCCAAAACCATCTAAGTTGCTTGAGAAACCATCTTTGGGGTAATGTGAAGGGAAATATGGATCATTACCACTAGAGTATCCAAGCATGATGATATTATAAAGCCAATTATGAGGGATATTGAGTTTTCAAAAAGTAATGGGAGATTAATAAATATAATATTTATTTATTTGTCTAAATTCTATAATATAATGTTCTAAAATTCATTATATATTATTTTTTAGAAACAAAATTAAAATTAAATTAAACATATAATTTTTAACTATATTAGATAAGGATAACCTTCTCACTAACACAAATTTCTAATAGGGGAAAAGGCACCTATGAGTTATCTTTCACCCTGAAATGTAATTATATGTGATTAAATATCCTTCTCCTATGGAGCCTAGAAATGAGTATAACGATGATGAGTTAAAACCTTATTAGAAGAATTTGAATGATTCTATAGATGTTCATTGTTTCATTCAATCATCCATGTGCCATAATATTTTAACGAAATAGGAGGACATGGATGCATATAGATATTATCTCACCTTCATTATCTCTATCATGAGAAGGCAGGACAAAAGGGGAATGAGATCCCTAATGCTTTGTTTACAACTAATTTTTGAGAGTCTACACTTTCTGGGATCATGTAGTCAAGAATATTGTCGATGCATGGTCCTAATCATTGATTACTTTTTTCCTACTTCGCACTTGTTCAATGTCAATGCATGGTACATGCAACTGAAAATGCGACATCCTGTCACATCATTGATACCATGTTGATTCTTTATTCACATTCACGGATGTGCCACATGGGGTACTATAAATGTGGCGACCCGTTTCCCCATGATCCCATTGGACTACATCTAGGGTAGATCCCTCATTGTTTGCAACTAGTAGCTTCCCCTTTTAAAGATTTCTCAATTTATTTTTTCCAATACAAATAAGATATAAAATATTATATATTAATTTTCCAAATTACCATGTTTTGACCAGGTTTTGAATTAGACACATATCTCATATAAATATATATAATATATGTATGACTCCATTACCACCACATGTAGCCTAGTTTTCTAGATAGGATAAAAGAAATAACAAATTAAAAAACAATCCTTTCTCAAATTTGGAAACACCCATAGTCTACATCCAATCAATCTACCCATTTTTCCCATAAATGGAGATACCATCCCATATAATCAGTTAGAAACATAACCTATTTTCATCATTCCAACCATTATCCTCTATAGAAAAATGAAAATGCCCTTTTGTTACTCTGACTAAAACATGAATTCCATTATAAAAAATCCAAACACTAAAGTTTTCCTCATATCTGAATATGAAATGTCCTTTATAACAATACCAAAACCCATAATATATAGCTTCCCCATGATTATGATTGTGAAACAATCTGGCACACCCACAAAATATTTCTCTTTTTGCACAAAATCATGAGCATCTAGTGCATCACCTCAATGTTCAATTTGAATTCTTTCTTCACCAATCGAACATTTGGAAGAATAGAATTAGGTGTAATACCTAAAACACATATGTAAACCTACTTTTTTTCAAACCTAGCCTACCTCTTTCACCATCAATCCTCTTGAAAATATCCAAAATTACAACTACAAATTATAATCTTGAAAAATCACCATTGATATCACTTGTTGGGGGAGACACACGATCTTAGAAAAAACAACTTTTGTGAAACATTTGTGATAAAATAAATGAAAAAAGGAACGGATATAAAGAACAACAAATAGATCTACATGAAAAAATTTTAATGGTTAAAAACACTCTGATGTAGAGGATTAAAACCCCACAGGGTAATTCTGAAATATCCACTATAAATTAATGTGTACAAAGAAATCCAAGTAATACCTGAACATGAATTGCAAATGAGATCATAGAAAAACATTTGTGAAAACCACACCTTGATATGCCTCCACCATCTCTCTAAAAATCATCTCACCAATTCCATGCCTAAATGATCAATCTATGAAAAAACCTCACCCTTCTGTTGAGGAAATACCACTATATCGATGATCAAATCTTAATATGCATCAACCTCACACAATCTTATGTCACACGGAGGTTTTATCTCTCCTTCTCTCATGATATCCCCATCATGACCTACCAACAATCATAAACATGGATACACCACTTGATCACTGCATTCCAAAAGACACTCAATACATCTGAACGAACTAGTTTCGGGTATGTGTAACACTAATAGTGGGGGGAGGGTGAATTGGTGATGGAGACCATTTAGCCCAAATCAACATTTTATCACATTAACTATTTGACATTTCAAGATCTCAATTATTTTATTCTCTTTTAACTATCAAATTAAATAATATTAAAGAATTAAAGACAAGGATACTATATTTTTACAAGGTTCACTACTCAGTACGAGGAGCTAGTCCTTGGTTTGGTCTTGAAATAATCGTCACCAGAGAAAAACAAGAAAGTAATAATTTATGTGTTGATACAAAATGTTGGAAAGACCATTTGACTTGGAATATACTATAGTCAATTATTAGTACTTATTTTACCTCACATAGATGGATCTATATAATACATATATTGAAAACCTAAATTTTGTTGATAAAGGTTTGTAACACCAATAGAATTTTCCACCTACTGAGACATGTTGGATCTCATAGTTATTCTTTGTTCTCCCACGACATTCTTCATCACATTGTTGATTTCTTAGTAGAATCAAGTATATATGCTTACCTCAACCGAACAAAAAACAAAATGTTTCCCAATATTATTCCTTAACCAGTCAAAATAATAAAAATTTGTTGTGAACAGTTGAATACTGAATTATTTTTGACCTAAATTATAATCAAATGATATCAATTTTGTCACCGAATATTCTTCTCCACTTTTATATTATTTCTTCAATTCAAAACCAACCTAAATTGGTCCTCTTATTCGTATTCAATTTATAATCAAAAAATTAAATTATGATTATTAAATCAATGAATTTCATATCATCTTAGCGTCATCACAGTTAAATTATTATACATTGATACACAATATGAAAAATAAATGTAATATCATTTCTCTTCTATTTTCTTGATTTAGAAGATGTTTTTTCAACTTAAATTCATTGTACCATCAATGACATTTCATGCATGAATAATCTAGCATGAAATAATATTCATATCCTATTGAATTATTAACTCAATACATTCATGATTAATGTGTATGTCCAATATAAATTTTTATCATTATCATTTTATGAATTTTTTTTTGAGTAAAACTTTTATGCATGGATTTTTTTATTCATCAAATCATTCGAAAAACTTCATATAGTGCACTTACTGCTCATTGTTTAGGTAAAAACACACATATCTTATTCCTAATTCCTTATTTCTCTTCCTCTTCACTCAACAACCATGTTTGGTTTTCATAACACATTTTTATCAACATTATGTGCATTCATACACATGGTGTCATATGAAAACTCAAACAAAATGAGTTCCTCTTTTTCTCATGCAAGTATGCACTAAGGAGAAAATCTGGTTCTCTTAGCACAAATAAACATTGTAGGTTTGTTCTTATCTGTATGTTGTGTATAAATTGGATAAATAGTATATTAATGCTTGGTTTATATATAGAACATCTTCAGGAAACACCATGAGAGTAAAAAATACATTCCCTATGGCTTGATTCGTATTCTTCATCAAACTGGTTCTCCTTTGTGAAGCATGACAAGGGTGTTTACACACCAGCTGTGTGTTAATGATATTTATTCTTCATAAAAGTAGAAATTTGTGTGGAATTGACCTCCTTACTGAAGATCGATGAGGGTGTAAACATCATTCACATGGTCACGGATTTTTCTACACATTATATAAATCATGTGTTATAGATAGAGGATCATAATTTTCCTCTCCCCTTGGTAGTTCTCCATACTAGTTTTTCAGGAGCCCTCTGGACCCACTTCATTGTGGGATATTGGACCAAATAATGCAAGCCTTTGGTCTTAACCATGGCTGATACAAGTCACTCTTTTCCACATGCACATGATGGCATGGTTGTCCTCCATTGTACGCAGTCAACCCAGTGTCCCGCATAATCTCTTAGTTGAGGGTGGCTAGTCCTCTCAGACCATTATTTTTAAATAATCCACCAAAAAATACTTAGTGAAAAAACCATGTATATAATTGAATTCAATAGGAAATTCATGTCCACCACCACACTTTGAACTCAATTATAAAATTCTTCAAGACCTTCATAATTTCACTTCAATTAAAAATCCATATAACCATTTATTTATCTATTACCCTTCATCCACTAATTATATGGAACAATTATCCTTCATTCACTCTATAATCTAAATGTCCCTCATTTTAGAACTCACATTGTTCTCATGAAACTTTAAAATATAGCATGAACTTAAATTCCTATTCTTCTATACAATTTCTAGAATAAATTCCAAAGAATTTAAAATAATCTTACTTCATTTATGTAATCAATGTTTCACTTATTACACATTTAATTTTAACTTTGGATCATTTCATCATTCATACATGTTTTAAACATGGATAATTGCTGATGCATGACATCCTATTCTATGAATCCATTACAAGTATTCAATACCTTCACAATATTTCTTCAAATATAAATACATTTAACCATTTATTAATCTTTTACCATTCATTCACTAATTATATGGTGTGGTTATCCTTCATGAAAAATTCAATATCAATGTTCTGCAGGTTAACACTTTCATGGTTCTCATTCAACATTAAAATACTATATGAACTTAAATTCCAATTCATCGATACATTTTGGAATATAAATTCCAAATAACATCAAATCATCATTTTTTTGTAAAAATGTGTCAGTTATGACACATTTTTTTTGAATCTAGTATTGATTCATCAGTCTCTGGAGTTAACAACATGGATAATTTTTCCAACATGACATTCAATGATACAAATCGATTTCATTTATCCATGAATCATGATAACAGAATCCATAAAAATTCTCTAGTAATCACCATGAAGTAATACATAACAATTCTCAATGAATTTCCATGAAACTCAATGTCTTAAAAACATTCACATGTTTCTTTGAATTTAATTACTTGAGGACCTTATCAATGTTACATTAACTTTGGAACATCTTAATCATATTGGACTCAATGTAAACTTCTTATTTCATTTGTCATCATTGTCTTCCAACAAAAAGCATCTTACAAAATACAATCCATAAAAAGTTGTCTCTTCACACTCCGCATTTGTATTGTTGGAAATTCCTTCAATGTTATTTCCAAATGATTGTGTTAATTTTTTAACTATTATATTGTCTCTTTGCTTTACCATTTAAAATTTTATTTTACTTTATCTCCCCCTTATTGAAAATAAATACAACGTTCATGGGGAATTGTTATCATTCCATACATAAGTAATGTGTGATCCATCATTTCACTCTAATTCAAATTGAGTTGTTCTTGGTGTCGAAAACAAGTGGATTTTATTTAGACAAAATATCTATCCATTTCCAAATCTTCATGATACCTTATGACATTAGAAATCATATTCTTTCCTTCTAGTATTATTCACTTTCATTCAACGATGAAATTATTGAATGTGATATGATACTTTTTAAGAACAATCATCCCTAAACCCCTACACTATCTTCTAAAAAGAGATAAAAACATTCAATTGTAATAGATAGGATAAAAGAACATGGGTGACTTCCACATTTTATATGGAATTGATTACATTAATTTCTACCCCTTTGTAATTTTTTTATTTTTCATAAACAATAATGAGAGAATATTAGAGACATACCTTTTCAAATTATATGATCTTCAATCAATTTATAGAATAATCATATTTGATACTAATTGAAATAATTATTCAACAAACTTCATCATTTGTATCCCCCTCAAGGGAAATATTTCTCATTATCTTCATAATGGTTGATATCACCAAGAATTAATTTAATGAAATTATAGTATGGAGAATACTATAGAATGGGTCTTGAACTTGTGACAGTCCATATTTTATGACTATCACAACATCACCAAGAATGATCTTATATGCCATTATTTACATAATACTAAGAAATAAGATCAATCCAAGATGGAATCATTTTTATCATGGTTGTCCAAAATAGGACATGACATTCTTCAACATTATCAAGTATGATCCTCCCTCATAATAGTATTTCTATATTAAATTAGGAGTCATTAAAGGATCGTAACATCTTCATCTTAGATATCAAGAATTGACAACACTTACTACTTCTTAGGTTCTCCAACTGAGAACATGATTAGCCTTCAAATAACTGAATTATAATCACAAATACAATACTCAATTATTAAGGTTATAAAGTGGATCCACCGTACTTAATTAATATGAATAGAAACATTGAGATGATATTCTCATCCAAATTGCTTCATTTTCTACAGCCGTTATTCTTTAACTTACAAACATCAGTTTTGATTTATGCTGAGGTAATATAGATCTCTTCACATCTTCTTCAGACATCTGTGGAAAATATTATTTCATAATATCCTTCAATAATGATACATTATTTCTCCTCTTGATGAATTTTTATTGTTATGTTTGTAAGGATAAATAATCTTTTTTAATGAACCCATATTTCATACATCTCTCACACAACACTTCATTAACACTAGAGTCTCATTTTCATAATAAACCCTCATGAAATTTTTCTTCATCATGTGGAATATTTTTATTCCATTTTTCACAATCTCTATCTTGTGCATCTTCAATGTTTCTCATTCATTAAAAATCATTGTCCTAGATAAAAAAACGTCATTAGGAACTGTGGGTGATGGTTTCGATATTCAATATGGGTTCCTCTCAGTTTCATCCATCTTAGTAGATATTTATGGTGCACATACCTTCAAATTATTGGGTTTATAATCCATGGTTTTCTCACCATTCTTCATTGGTACATTAATCAGAGGATTTATTTTCACAAAATTCGTATGATATATTATAAATGGGTTATTCTTCATTCCAAGTATGATTTTTTGATCTTATTTTATTAAATTAATTCTATACAGGTTGGGATGAGCACGTAACATCTTTGTGAATACTGCTATTTCATACGTCAAAAATGTTATCAAGAATTATAAATTTGATTGCAGTATAATGATGCTTATGGACCTATGACTGTTACTTATTATAATCTAGTGTTCTGACCCAGGAGATAGGATTCATTCATCCTTTTACATTATAGGTATTGTTCCAAAAAAAATACGGTACACTACCAAAATATGTTTCAACACCAACATTGTACCACAAATCTTGATTTCCTGATATATTCTATATTATATTGTTTGGTATTCTTAATTATTTTTTATGCTCTATGATAGAATCCAAATTATATAATTTCTATCCTATACAAATTAATAATGGTTAGAGATTTCTTATCATATTTATTCATCCATAATTGTTCATATTTTTCTTTATAGCCTACATTTTTCAGGATAACATGTTTAGAAACACTAGTACAAGATGATATCGATGATACATAATTCTTATCAGCTATTTGTGATAGATCATTGAATGAAGTCATGATATTATTATAAAATGTTGGAGTTCATTCTACCTTAAAATACTATAATGAACATTGAGTACTTTTAGAAACTATCTCCTTCATTTGTGAAGTGTCAATACGTGTCTCCTCAATATTGGCCAACTGATATATCAATTCTAGACATTTGATACATTGGAAGATTATTTGACCTTTAATAATAATCATCTCTTTTTCCCCTAAATTCTTCATTCACTCATATTTATATTAGTATAGATTATCTTTTTTCTAAATAAATGTGTCATTTTCATTGATAATCTTGGATATTTCTTCGAGTTGTCAACCCTTAACATTAGTGCAATTTTTCAATCTCCCTTCAACATCATGGATCTTTTCTTATAGATTCATTTTGACTACATATTTCTATTAAACATATTTGATCCATTTTCAGGAAATTATTAATTGTTCACTCATTGTTGAATTAATGGTTTCAACCTATCTAGATATATGTAGACACTCAACATTTTTTTTCAAGATCTTATACAAAACATCAGATTCTTCTTCATGTCATGTGATCTCTTCCTCAAAAAATTTAAAGACTCCAAAAACAAGGGATGATCATTCTTCAAAAATAACTTTCTGAATAACTATTAATCTATCAACTGATAATAATTGAAAAGTTTTATATTGATCATCATCACCAATTGTGCTAGTATTGTTTTCTTGAGGAATTTTTTTAAATGTACTAAAAGAAACATCCAAATCAATAGACATAGGAAGGATATCAATTTTCGTATTCAAAACATGAGTCAAATTATTATTACCTTCCAATATAGATATATATTCATTTTTAGAAAGGCATAGAGGAATAAATACTTATTATTTTATAAATAAGGGAGAATTATTCTTCAAAATTTTATTCTTTTTATTTTTCATATTCATCATATTCTCGGTATATATTGAATTATACACCATGGTATCCAAATATTCACCAAAATTGCACTTCAATGTTGAGTTAGAAAAGTAAATCAATTATTTAAAATAGAATAGTTGCAGTGTAAAGAATATAATTGAGATGAACCTTACCTTGATAATTATGAATGTACCCATTTTAGATATTCCTATGATTATGTGTGGGGGGGGGGTTAATCACTATGGGAGAATTTTTTATTCAATTCCACATTTTATCACTTTACCTATTTGACTTGTTATGATATTGACTGTCTTATTCTATTTTATATGTCGTATGAAATAATATTAATATATTAAAGAAAAGTACAAGAAATTTTTATAATGTTTACTTCTCAGTAAGAGTATCTAGTCATTGACATGGTCTATAAATAATTATAATGACACAACCACTATAAAGAAATACATTAAATGTTGTTATAGGACGTAAGATATAACCTTTCACTTTCAATTCAACATAGTGAAGGGACATTTCATTTTTTAGAGAACATAGATGAATCATTATACTTCATATGAAGATAGTGTCTTTTTTGATGAAAATGGTTTGTAACACCAAGAGTGTACTCCACCAATTGAGCTGTGTTAGATGTCACAATTATAATTTGTTCATACACAACCTTTTTTTTCACTTTGTTACTTTCATATTAGTATGAAACTAACTCTTCTACCTATTCTAAAGAAAAAACTAAAAGATTCATAATATTCTTCTTCTACTATTCAAAACAATATAAATGTGTTGTGAACTGATGAATACTAAATTATTTCTAACCCAAATTATAATCATTTGATTTCAATTTTCTCAACAAATAAACTTCTTTTATCTTCTCTTTAAACTTTAGTGAAAAACAAAATCCACTGAGATATCATCTTATTTTTTGTGTTGAAATTGCAATATTCCATTGTGATTATTAAATAAATTATGTTCAAATAATCTTAGAATCATTAAAATTAAATTATTCTTTTTTGATAAAAACATTCGAGAGTGAATGTATTATCTATTAAATTATATTATCCTTTGTGAAAAAGATGCATGTTCAACTAAATTGAACCATAACATCAATGATATTTCATGCAAGAATAATCATTAACAAAATCATATTTTTCTCTTCTTTAATTATTATCCAAATACAAGCATGGTTAATGTGCATTTCCCATATCCATTTTTATCTTTATTATTTTAGGTATTTTTTTCAGAAAACCTATTATGCATAAGTTTATTTCTTCAAATCATATAATGACCTTTACACATTGTACTTACTCCTCACTATTTATGTCACAACACCCAGAGCTTATTCCTCCTCTCTTAGATCTCTCTCCCTTCACAAAACAACCATGTTTGGTTTTATAACGCATTTTTATCAACGATATATGCATACATAAACATGATTTAATATGAAAAACCATGATATATGAGTTTATATCTTACTCAAGAAAGTATGCACATAGGTGAATGTACGGTTATCTTTTCACAAACAAACTCTGTTGGTTTTTTTCTTTTCTATCTATTGTGTATCAACTGGATACACAAAATCATCATGTAATGGTTTATATGTGAAAAAACATAATGAAACATCATTATAGTAAACAAATCATTCACTATGTATTGAGTAGTAATATCCATGGAACTAGTTCTTCTTCAATAATCATGACAAGGGTTTCTACACATTAGATCTGTGTTCGTGGTATTTCAAATTCATGGAAGGAGAATGCATTATGAAACCAAACTCATTCACAAAGCATTGAGGGGGTGTAAACACCTTTTTCATGTTCACATATTCATCTCATTCATGAAAAAATATTTTTTCATGGGAATCCTTATATTCATGAGGCATCAATGTTTCAATAAACACTTTTCCTCCCCAAACAAAAGAGTTATTTGTATATGCTCTTTTTTCTTGAAGATATGATCTCTTGAAATAATATGAGTAGCTGTATAACATATTGGCCGAGAGTGATCATCATTTATTATTTTGGGATCAGAGCCTTATAGAGCATTCAAATCCCGAACTACATTCCATGTGAATCGTCTATTTAACATCATAAATGACTTAGTTTTTAATTCATCAATCACACATAATATTATGCTTCATTTAATAGTTTTCTTCCTTCATTATAATATTGGTTATTTATAGTGTTCAAATCACATACATGTATTCGTATACACATGAAACTCATATTCCCAAACCCAAGATGATCATACATAGAATTCAACTTGTTGAATGGCCCTCCTGCAACTGCATTTTTAGTACATATAGGATGTGCTTCATGAATTTATTCATGTGATTCATGAAAATTTTTTTCATGATATTTTGATCATGTTAATCCAATTATTTAGACCATAGATTAATCATCGTTGAATCTTCTTTGATAGTTGTATTTTTTGTTGACAAATATGATTAGATAATGGAGTTGTTGAGGAAATCTAGGAGAAAGATAATGACATTGGGGGATAAATTTGTGCCTCATTTTGAATGAAAAGTCTATAGGATATTAGAAAACATGAATTTAAATGAGAGTGTGTTAGATGTGATAGAAAACCATGATCCATACAATTATTTAAACCGGTTAACAACACACACTAAAACCCATCCCAAATGAAATCATCTCTCAATTTATCCACACTATATAAATCATGAACTGTGGGGAGTGGATCACAATTCCCCTCTCCAAAAACCTATTCCAAAATGTAACAGTTCTGTGGTAATTATCTACTCCAACTTCTTTGAGATATATTAAACCACATCATTCACACCACTGGGGGTATCCACTTCCTACACACGACAATAGATACTGCTTACATGCTTACCTGGATGTCCTTATTTGGACGTGTCGACCCAGTATCCTATATAAGATCTCAGTTGAGGCTGGCATGTTAGCTTAACCCATACATAAAAAACCCTAAAAATACACAGTTAAAGAACTAAGTTAATAATGGATTTTAATATGATATGCATGGATATCTCCACACATAGAACCCCATTATACAATTATTCAATCCCTTCACAATTTCCATACAAATTTAAATCCATCTAACCATTTCATCATCTTTAACCCTTCAGGCCCTTAATATATTTCATGGTTCTCCTTCATGAAAAATATAAGATAAATGTTTCTAAATTTAGCACATTAATGGTTCTCATGATGCATTAAAATTATACATGACCTTCAATTCCACTTCTTATATTTTTTTTGGAATAAAAATAACGAAGAACATAAAATTAGCCTTATTATTTTTTGAAAACAAAGTGTGAATTAAGACACATGTATTTTGATCTTAGTACCACTTCATCATTAGTAAAAATTAACAAAAATGGATAATTTTTAAATATTGAAATCCAATTATATAAATCTATAACAATTATTCAATCCCTTCAAAATTTACCTTCAAATATAAAGCTATATAACCATTTATTCATCTTTAACCCTTAATGCACTAATTATATGGTGCAGCTCGCCTTCATGAAAACTAAAGATTCTATGTTCCCCAATTTGACAATTTCATTGTTCTCATGAAACATTAAAATACTGAATTATGATCAATTACTCTACTTATATACGTTTTGGAATATAAATTCTAATGAAAATAAAACCATCCTTCTTCTTTTTTCTATTCCATGTTTCACATAGGAAACATGTAATTTGAACTTATGATGAGTTCATCAATCATAATAGTTAAGAAAAATAGAAAATTTCACAAGTGTGACATCCTTTACTCTAAATCCATAATTAATCATCGTGAACATCACAATTTATCTAAATATATAAATTAATATAACAATTTATTCATCCTTAACCCTTCATGCATTAATTATATTGTGTGGTTCTCCTTTATGAAAACTGAAATCTCAATGTTCCCCAAGATAGCACATACATGGTTCTCATGAATCATTAAAATACCAAATGAACCTAAATTCCAATTATTCAATACTTTTTTGAATATAAATTACAAATAACATCAAATCAACCTTCTTCTTTTTTGTTAACAATGTGTCTTTTATGACACATGTACTTTGAACATAGGATCAGTTCATCAATATTCAGACTTAACAACATTGAGTATTGATCAAGCATGACGTCCAAAGCTATGAATCCAAAAAAATTATTCAATACCATCACAATTTCTCTTCAAATATAAATCCATATAATCATTTTGTCATATTTAATCCTTCATACACTAATTATATGGTGTGGTTCCCCATCATTTTAACAACCCCAGTTTCTAGAATGTAAAAATTTCTTTATGTATTTTATGTATTCAAAGTTTAAGGGTATTGTTTTGTAGGATTTTAGGGATTTTTTAATATTTTTGGGGAGTTTATACAGGTGCACAGCTAGACAACAGTTAGTGAGAGCTAAGAAACTCTTACAAAAAACTCGAAACAATGAGACATGCGTCTCTGGTTAGGTGATAAGTTTGGAAAAACTCTGTGACAAAACAAGAGTAACCATTCAAAGTGGGAAAAAGTTAATTTTCCTGATTATTACATGGTTTTTATAAATTATTCATCCAACTGTGAATGGTAATCCCCATGGGAGAGACTGGAACATGGTCAGCACACAGTTTTCCTAACCACACTACTAATCGTGCACGGTTTAAAAAAAAGATACTAAAAAAGTGGATCTAGGTTGGGATTATGTTTAAAAACACCATTTTTCTCCATGTCAACCCTAAATAATTATTTATTCCTCCCAAAGGCCAAGTATTGTTTCCCCATCAATTTTGACGTGATTGGAAGGCATTTCAGGGTACGTTGTTGCCTGACTACCTTGGTAAGTGTCCTTTGTGGTATTTTTTCATTGTTTTTTTAGATATAATTTCCTCCCTTTCTCATATTCTAAGATATAGTATGATGTGGATATATATATGGTTTTTGAAGTAAATCATGGTTAGATTTATCATTTTTGATGATATGGGAAGAGATCTACGGTGGGTTTTTGGAGATTCAACCTGGTTTTGTGGGCATTTACATGATGTTCATTGTTTTCACCCAATATCTCTAGGTTGGTGGCGTCAATATCAACTACTCTAATTTAAAATTAATTAAATAGTTTCAATTTGTTTAAATTTCATATTATTTCTTGTGAAATTGGTGTGAAAAGCATGGTGTAAACCCTCTTTATTGATGTTTTGTGGGTTTTTGGAAATGTGTTGTGCAAATGGATTTGTTTGTTGATTTTAAAATATAGGTTTTTGGATTTGGGAAAATTGATTATTGGAAAGTTTTTCAATAAAGGAGTGGTTTTATTGTAATGGATTGAATTGGTTTGTTTGAAATTAATTTGGTGTACATGGGTTTTGTGTGTTCATGATATTGACATTACCCAAAATATAGGCAATATACCATTAAGGTATAAGGGTAAATAACCATGGATAAGAAGCGTGTGTCATTAGTTAATAAGGATACTAGATACATAGATATGACTTAGTGGACGAACAAGAAACAACTACAAAGTATATAACTATTAGAGAAGAATGCATGGGTGTGTCTGTGGTGAATGATAGAATGGGTATTCTAAAAAGGAATGAGAAATGGTTTAAATAATGTTTTGTTTTCATTCCATAGAAAACTATTATGTTTGGAAAAAGATTTTAGTGGGAAAATGGTTTCCATCAATTTAAATTATTTAACTATTTCAAATATAATAATATATAAATTGTTTTATATAATTGTGTTAACTTGGTCTATCCTTATGGAATGACTAGGGATGTTATTGGGGGAAATCTAGTGAGTTTCATTACTCAACCATTATTTGTAACATTGGTGGTTTTTTATATTATTTTATCGAGACACATGTAAATAGAAAGCATCAAACTACTTTAATGGATCTCTGTGATAGTTGGAGTTGGAGTTCGATCTTGGAGTAATGTCTCCGAAGTCTTCTATTTTTCTGATGGATTGGTTTTCTCCTTTGTACATTGATGTTATTAGTCTTCTATTGTGGAACTATTTTTTAGATTGGGTTTTCTATCAATTGTATAACTTGAGTTATTTTACATTGTCCTAAAGAATCATATAGTGGTTTTGTTTATGGAAAATCTGGCGGTGTTTTTCTTATTTTCAAAGGAAAAATCATCCCCCAATTGTATTGAATCCCTTGAAATTTCATTCCATCATTTGGATCCTTGGGGATGTTGCTTAATTTCAAGTAGAAATTCCACCTCAACAGAATCCAATGAGGTGGGGTAGGATGTTATGAGTTTTATGGGCTTTTTCAGTCCAAATATTTGTGTGAAACAAGTGGTATATTATTTTTTAGTCCAAGACATACAATTGGTATAAGTTATATCAGTTTGGAGTTGAAATTCATTCAGGTTCCTTCCATGAGTTGTATTGGTAGAAAGGAATAAGATTGATAGTAATTTAAATGTATATCATGAAAATTCATAGTTAACTTTTTTTATATTGAATGTCATGTTACTAGGGGGTTGGGTACATAAGTGTTTTGGAAACACTTATAGTAGTGTAATATCATTGTCAAGGGTTTAGCCAATGAGAATATCATGACATTCATTATTGAAATAACTTCCCACTATGAGTGAATATTTGATTTTGACTAATTATTTAAGATTTGGTGTAAATGGGTTGATCTTTTAAAAATGATGAAATTGTTTTTTGATGGGATATTTTTAAAATATAACGGTTGTGTTATTTTAAAAATGAGTAAATTTCCAAAAAGCATGGTGAAATTTTTAAAAATGGTCGAATGAGGAAAATGATGAATTTTGGAATTCTTTTTTGTAATAATTTCACTATGATAGAATTTGAAATTTATAAGCCTTAGTTTATAGGTAGAAATACTTATAGGGTTTTTTGTGTTTCTAGAAAATGGAAATCGGTAAGTGTGTGTAGAAACCAAATGGAAGAAGATGTTGAGAATGTGGTTACACCTATAAAATAGATGAACCCTTAGGTGGTACAAAGTATAGTCAAATCATTTAATGATATCGATAGAAGGAATATATGTGATGATCCAAATAATGTGGATCATTCTATCTTATACATGACGTAGAATCCACCAATTTTCTGGGGTGATTCAGGGATAGATAAGGCTGATGTGTGGCTGAATATGATCAATCGAATCTTGGATTTCCTTAACACACCGGTATTGTAGAAAGTCATGTTTTCAATGTGTACATGGGATAATCTTGTAGGCCAATGATTTGATTTAGCACTTTAGACTAAACTAGGCCAACGTATGGAATAGGAGGGTTTCTGAGGATTTTTCTAAAAAAATTCTATCCTTGCACATTCAGAATTCGGCGAATGTTTGAATTTTTCATTCTGAAGTAGGAGAACCTCTCTATTATATATTTTGTGGCTAAATTTAATAATTTTGTTTTATTTTCACGTGAATTTTATGTGAGTTCATCCTTGAAGGAAAAATTATTGGAATCGAATCAAAGTAAAAAAATTTGATTGATTATTATCATGGTCTGTATAATTCATTATACATATATAGTAAATATAGAAATGGTGGTTGAAAGAGACATATGAGGAGGAACATGTGGAGGATATATGTTGATACCTATGGAAAATGGTGGGAACTCTAATGGTGGGAGAAAATAGAATAGGGAAACATATTTCAAAGGTGGGAGTATGAACCAAAATTAGACAGCTAGATCACCAAACCTTCCCCCAAATCAAAAGAGAAAATTTTTATGTTTTCAATGTTGTTTCATCGACCACATTAATAGAGAGTGAATGAAACCACCAAGAGAATTCAATAATTTTATTTTTATTGGGTATTTTCCATGCTTTTTTTGCAGTGCTTTGAGGTCGGTTGTTTTGGAAAAATATCATGTTTTGTAAATTTTGTATGCTACGATGGGAGGAGGGAAATAGAATACCTCTCATTGTCAGAATAATGTTATCCATGGTGATTAAGAAATTCCATGACTCCTCAGCATAAGAAATATTAACATGGAAATAACGAACAAAGTGTATTGAGTAAGCAGTTATATAGAGTTGAATAGGTTATTATGGATAATAAATACAGGTAGTGTGAATTTATGTCAACATGGAATGATGTGTTCTGAACATCCCTGCTCACTCCAATTATTTAAACTAG
This sequence comes from Viscum album, assembly GCA_963277665.1. NCBI lineage: Eukaryota > Viridiplantae > Streptophyta > Magnoliopsida > Santalales > Viscaceae > Viscum > Viscum album. The sequence continues at coordinate 1,582,778,033 of OY728151.1, read as the reverse complement.
TAAACAGTGTCCATAAAAACACATCCCGCATTGAAACCTCTATCTCTTTCTCCATGATATATAAATAAAGTGTTGTAGGGAGAGGCTCAAAATTCATGTCTCCCATCCCAGTATTTCCCCTTTCGGGTATTGTGGTAACTATACATGCCCACTTCATTATAGGATATTGGCCCATATCATGCATTCCTTTATCCATGACTAGGGCTTACACATGACACTACATTCCACCTACGATCTAGCCTCGCTGGCCTCCTTTTGGTGTGATCGACCCAGTGTCCCATATAAGATCATGGTTCAGACAGACTGGTCATCTTAGTAGGATATCCATACTTTTAAATAAACCCACAAAACATACATAGTTAAAAAACCATCTATAGAATGGAATTCAATATGAAATTCATGGCCACTTCCGCACATAGAATATTAGTATAAAATTCATCAAGCCCTTCGCAATTTCCCTTCAAATATAAATACACCAATCCATTTCTTTATCATTAACCCATTCATACTCTAATTATATGGCATGGTTCTACTTCATGAAAACTATAATTTCAATGTTCCACTTGTTAATCGTTTCATGGTTCTCATGGAACATTAAAGTAATTCATGAACATCAATTAATATTCTTCTCCAATTTTGTGAATAAAAATTTCAATGAACATAAAATCTACCTTCTTCTTTGATATAAACAATGTGTCACTTATGACACATGTTTTTTGAACATTGGACCAGTTCATCAATAACCGGAGATAACAACTAATATAATTTATACAGCATGAAATCTAATACACTGAATCCATATAAATTCTCTTGGAATAACTATGAATGAATTGAAATCTATTTTCCATGATTCATCATGATGGAATCTATAACAATTCACCATACTTCACCATAATGTCCAATTTCTTCAAACCATTCACATGTTTCTTGGAATTTCCATACTAGAGTATTTCATCCATGCTCCATTAACATTGAACATGTTCATCATATTGACATCAATGTAATATTCCAATTGCATTGATGATCATTGTCCACCAACCAAAATAATTTGACAATAAATAAAATCTATACACTATGTTGGATCTTCAATCTCCCCCATTTTATTTATTGGAAATACCTTGATTTCTAAATGAATGTTTCAAAATGTATAACTATTATTCTATATCTCCCCTTTACCATTAAATAGTTATTTTAACATTTTATACCCCTTATTGGTATGAAATAAAAATTTCATTCCAAAAAGGGAAACATTTCATAATTAAGTAGTGTGTTATCACACATATCACTCTAAGACAACTTAAGGGATGATCAATATAAAAAATAAGTGGAATTAATTTATAAAAAAATGATTCCCATTACCAAAAAATATTGACACATTATGAAATGAGAAACCATATAAATGTATTCAAGGAATATTTAATTTCATTATAAGGTGCAATTACTAAATATTATATTATCCTTTTTAAGAACAATCAACTTGAAAATACTGCCCTCAATCCAAAAAGTAAAAAATTTAACATTCAAGTGCAATAGGTAGGATAAGAGACCTTGGGTGACATACAAATTTCATATAATATAGATTAATTTAATTTTTACCCTTTGTAAAATGTTTTTTATTTTTAATAACCAAGGATGAGAGATTAAGAGTGACATACCCTTTCCAATGAAATTAACTTTATGCAATTTCTAGAACAATTAGATTTGAAAATAATTTAAATAATAACTTTAGATCATTCTTTATTGGTATCCCCCTCAAGGGAAACATTTATCATTATATTCGAAATGTTTGATCCCATAAATATTGAATTTCAAGAAATTTCAGTATGGAGAATACACCAAAATGGGTCTTCAACATGTGATAGTCCATATTGGACAACTCTCACAACATCACCAAGGATGATCTTATAGAACATATGTTGTACAAAATACCATGAAATAAGATCAAACCAAGATAGAATCTTCTCAATCCTGGCAATCTTGAATAGGGAGTCACATTCTATAACATCATCTCATATTAGTATTTTAATATCAATTGAGGAATCATTCATGGATGTTATCTTCTTCACTATAGAAATCGTGAATTTACAACACTTACTACATATAAGATTCTCCCCTAAGAACATTCATCAATTTCAATTCCATGTATTATAATAAATAATAAAATACTCAATGATTATGGGAATAAAGTGGATCCTTTTTTATTTATTAATATGAATAGAATGGTTGAGATGATCTCCTAAAAAAATTCTCCATTTTATCCAATATTCATTGTTTCACATTTGAACATATGTTTTGATTTGTGTTAAGGAAACATGGATATCATCTCATCTTATTAAACATGGTAGGAGTATTTTTCATCTTGACACACTTCATGTATTATATATTATTACACCTCTTTAGGAATTCTTCTTGTTCTAGTAGTATGGTTAAATATCCTTTTGCAATGTGAACATATTTCATGCATCGATTGCACAAAACGTCTTTAACATAAGAGTTAATTTTTTTTTAAAAACAGTAATGAATTTTTTCCTCATCATGTGGGATCATTGATTTCCCTTTTTTAACTATATATAGCTTGTGCATCATCCATTTTTCTCATTCTTTTAAAATATTCAGTCTATATAACTAACATGTAATTTTGAAACTGTGGGTTTATGTTTGGATCTTCCATATCGGTTCTTCTGAGTTTCATCCCTCTTAGTAGATATATTGGATGCACTACCATTCATATTAATTGATTTAGAATCCCCAAATTTCTCACAATTCAAATTTGGTACCTTCATGGGAGGATTTATATTCACAATAAACATTTGATTTCATCCCAAGGTTGCTTATTCTTTCTATGTTAGATTTTGTGATCTTATTTTCTTATAATCATTGGAAACATGATGAGATGATTAGGAACCAACATTGTGACCCCTATAATTTCATACATCACGGATGTTATGAAGGATTTCAAATCAATTTGTAGTATATAGAAGTTTCTAAGAAATAGGATTATTATTTGAACCGGGAAAACCTACATGAGGTTACATGATCTGGAGCTTGGAGTGCCAACATTAAATCCCATACATGGAGATGCTAGGGAAATTCATTGTTTTATCAAATTATAGGAATTTTAACATTGAGGTTGATTGAAATATATATATATATATATGTATATGTATATATATCATTGGTATTTGTAGATTTCATTCAGAATTACTAATTATTATTTTAACTTCTCATGATCATAAGAGCTAGAGCATGTTCTAGACGGGAGATAGAGTCGTCCTTCAGGAATGAAATCTAAATTATTTTTCTTGTGAGAAGAATATGTTCATTTATATTGATACTGCATGGGATTACCGATGGACGTATTCATAAGGTCCTTCCCACAACTTGAATAATAAATCATTGTGTCCCCATTTCCCTTTTCAATGTTGGAGAATATAATAGATGAAATTTTAATTTTTAACATGGATGATAGCATCATGCATTACTCTGGTCCCTAACACCTCATACATAAAGAGTCTCCATCATCTGCCACTCACATGTGCCCCTCGAGGACTCTCACAACACTGTTACACCATAGATCACCATATTCACCATCCTTGAAGCTCGACATCTTGCCATTGTCCACTGATGAATCACCCAGATACCATGAACCTTCTAGGAGGATGATATGTCCCCCATAAAGACATTTCATTGTCAATCCAGCCACTTCAAAGCCCAGGTGAAGGAGGCGTATGGTGAAGTCCCATGTAAAACTATTTCACCACTACCATGCCACAATACAAAGCCACAAGCCATATATAACCCCCACCATCTAATTCATGTGGAGTGATTACAAAAAAAATAACCTCAATCAAGAAATAAAACAACTACAACCATCATACAAATCTCATATAGTTGGAAGAGGAGAACAAGATAAAAATAATAGGAAATTAATTTTCAAAAAACTGTTTAAGCTATATTAATATTTAGTACAGTTCAGGGTAGTAGTAAGCAAATAGAACATGACATAATATATTAATTAAATCCTAAAATTGTAGATGCACCATCATGAACTAATTCCACCTCTCCCACATCCATCACCCGTTGTATAATATGTGGAAACAACCATTGAAGACATTCCATTATGACCATTGATACCCTAATAATCACTAGAAAAATACATGAAAATTTGAAAAAAAAATTGAAAAAAATAAAAATACACACATCTTTATATTTCAATCACCTCCAATCTCGGAAAGGATATAATGTCTAAAAAATGTTAACTCAACATCTGGTTTCATGAAACACTGGACTTAAGGCGAAGATAATGATGGAACCGTTAAAGGGGAAGTGTTCATCACATTGGCAGGTGGTGTAGAAGGATTAGTTTTTGTTTTCATGAATCAATAGACTCAATGCATATATAAGGAGAGAACCCATATAGGAGTAGTGTTCATCACATTGACATACTTCATAATGGACACAACAGTATCATTCATGATACAACAGAGTCAATGAAAAGGCTTTGAGAGATCCCTTAAAGGGTAAGTGTTCCTCATATTAACAAATGGTTGAATTTTTTACAATACTCCCTAGTTTTCAAAAATCACTAAGAACCCATTCCTTCATTCCTTTCACAATGAAGGTGCTACTACATGCATTATGAATTATAGAGTACATAGCGAGATTCACACAAACCCAACTGTGATGGATTTTGAGAATTGAAAAATAATAACTATATGGTTTTTCATACAAGAAGGTATAAGTACAATGAGTTATAAGTATAATTACATAGAATTAAAATATTATTTGAGAATTCACTATCCATTTTCGTTGAGAGGACCAACATGGGATATGCCTAACAGTAATACGTTGTGTGAAGTAGTATTTGGGGATTTTTAAACCAATTCTAACATTTTATCCATGAGCCTATTTACCTTTTAGGATCTTGATTATCTTTTAATCATTTCTATGTCGCAAAAAATAATATGAATGTAGAAAAAATATGCACACAATATTTTTATAAAGTTCACTACTCAATAAGAGAAGATACAATCTTTCCATGTATGGGTATGACTATTACATGGATTCTACAATATAATTTAGTAACAAGTTATAGTGGGTTGGCTTAGAAAACAATACTTATGCTAGTGTGAGTACATATACTTTTATGGGGAGAATGAAACAATTCTACTTTCCTGAACTAGTGATGACCAAATAAAACTAATAGCTCCATGCCGATTCTTTATACTGCCTCCAAATATAGTCTTCTCCTTGTTGAAAAGGTATTGCAACACCAAAAGATTCTTCCACCTATTGAGATATATTGAACATCATAGTGCTACATAATCTTCCATTCTTCACTTATTACTTTCATAACAGCATGAAAGTAACCAACCATTTTTTCTATCTTCTTCAGTGAAAAACCAAATTCTCACTTCCTCTTATTATTTCTTATTCATTAGTACAATAACTAAATACTCTAAAATTTATTATTCATTTGTAGAGAATCACAATATATTATGTGATTGTTCAAAAAATGAGGATCAACTTACTAGGCATCATCAGAATTAAGTTTTCCTCCTATTTTATTTTCATGTATGCATGAAATCATGAATGTATAATTTCAATGAACTCCTCCCATTCATTAAATTCTTCTCCTTATTTACAAAATTTCTCCCACTACATTGGTTCTCTTATTTATTGCTTCCACGTATTCATGTGAATTCAAGAGTGCATGCACATTCCACTTCTTCCCTATTGTGTGAAAACCCTATTGGGTATAAATATTTGTGTGCACATACTACCTATTTTTATTTCCCATTATCTTCTTCCCATTTCACAAGGTTCATATGTATTTAATTTTTTCACATGATTGCATTCATGTATTATGACACGTTCTCAATGAAACTGGTCACACTATTTACTTATTCACTTCTTCTATTCTTATTATATTCACACAAATAAGTGTAGTCCTTTTAACATTTTATTATTATTTATTCACATGTGAACACGCATAATTTCTCTTCTTTACACAGACACAAGGCTTTGGGTTTCTTCAAATAATGTACCTGATTACATGCATATACGTACTTCCCATCATCATGAAAACTCATCCTTCTTCAAAAAAAAACCCCTGCAGAACGTATATACATTATTAACATTCAACATGATGATGTTTTCCTTATATTCATGAAAATGATGGGTTAACTGTTCTTATTTGTGAAAGTGTTTCACGGGTCTTCTACAGACAAGGGATGTGTCGGTATTTTTTGTGAAAACATTATGGTTCATGATTTAGATTCCTTCAGAGAGCACAAAAATGGTGATCATGCACAAATTTCATGCCTGCAATATCACCTTCATGGAGCATGAAAATTCATTGGGTAAACCATTCATATATGTGTGGATCTTTCTCATGAAACCATATGGATCATGGGTCTTCTTATTCAGTAGAATATTCAAGAATTCATTTCACATGTTGAAGGCCTCTAAGATCCTCTTAACATCATGAAACAAGTAGGCTCATGGATATTTCTTTTCCCCTTGTGTTACAATTTCACGAAGATTCACTGTTTTTTACGAAAAATAAGATATCTCAAAATATGGGTGCAGAAAGGGGGATAATCCTTAGGGATTGTATTTTTATTGGTGAAGATCCATTTTTTTTGCATTAAAATCCTACGATGATGAATAAAGAGGGTTCACCACAATCTTGATGTAGTCCTAATGGTAGTCTATCATTAGTATCTGTTAAATATGGTGATAATGATCATATGATTAGTTTTTTCAAGAGGTAATTAAGGGTAATTTATTGAATCACTCGATGATTTTTAATAAAAAATAATAAATATCTAAATAATGGTCATAAAAGTGTTCTCACGAACATATTTTATTTTATCAAGGGACTATTTGATGAAAATTTATATCATGAAAATGAAGCTGAGGGAATGTATACAAACATAGAAAAAAAGTTTCAAGGATGTAAACATCTCTCACAAATTATTGATGGAATAGAAGAAACATTATCACTTTGAAATAAACATTTCTCATATGTTGCAGAAAAATTGAAAAGAACTATTTGAGAAAGTAGTAACTGAGAAAGTCTATACTGAGATGATTCACACCCTTGAGGAATCATATAATGAGACCATGAATATCATGTAATCTCAATTGTAAATTGAAGACAATGAAGAGAAATTCATCCAAGTGGAACAATCAATAGAAGAGTTTATATTTAAATCCAATGAAAACTTTACTTTTATTGAAGATGAATTATAAAGGAATGATTGCGAGAAGTATGAAATAGAGGTAGTTCATACAGAAGTGATCCATGCATTGGAGAAATTACATAGAACTTCCATAAATGATAAATAATCCCATATAGAGGATACGATAAATATAATTAAGGAGGTTTATAATTCTATTGTGATATAAAATCAAATTCATGATGATCGAGTTTAGAATATGAATAGTCAATGGGAATGAAAACTAAAAATTGTTGATGATGATAAAAATTTCCTCAACATGAAATGTCTTTAAATATAATTGTCTTTGATAAAAATGAAATAATGTAAAGATATGTTGAAAACACTTGAATACCAAATGAACTCTCTAAATCTAAAATATCATGAGTTGGAGGTCAGGTTCCGAAATCTAGAGATCATCCAAAGTTAATATTCATAAAATGATGAGATCAGAATATATTCCATGAGTAATTCTTAATGGAGACTTATTTCATACAAAACACTTTAAAGTGGAAGAAAGTGTCTAAAAATATCTAATGCTAAATCAGTTGCAAGATCATTGAATTAGTTTACCGTTGATCCAAAATATTTTATTTTTACTAATATTATTTTGTCTATAAGTATGGGTTCAAAAAATAATTCTGGACAATCATGGATGAAGAAGACTATTGAAAAATATATTATATCATCAAATGTGAATATGAATAAGAGTAGTAATTCATGTTCTAAATAAATATCACAAATGAAGAATCAAACTATCCAAAAACAATAACATTCTAAAACTAAACAAATTTTATCAAAGAAGAATAAATCAATATTTGTTGGATTGTGTTGGTGTTGTTGTAAATTTGGTCGTCGGGCCACTAAATCTTTGAATAATTTTTCAATTCATGATAACTATATAAGTATAGTATTAATGTGGAGAAGATATGATGTTAAGAGAAATCCTGCAAAATTTAATCATAATTCATAGATAATGAAGAATTTATCTATCAATAATATAATTGAGTGCCTTGAATACTTCTATGATTATTGAAATTAAAGTGGTCAGATTTATAATGAGTGTTGGTATGTACTAACCCTACAATATGAATATGTTTATGTGATGATAAGGCCACAACATATTCATAGGAAAACAAAAAATGATGAAAAGACTTCATTGGAGTTTGAGAAGAAGAAGAGAGCTAAGAAAACTGGGAATCAACCTACACCCAATAAAAATGATGATATGAATGTCACACCCAAAAAAAGTTGACTCTACTATGGAAGTAGAGGTCACATAATTGACTTTGAAAAACATGTTATAAACACAAATTCTATTTTAAGAAAGATGAAATAGAAAATTAAATCAATCTAAAAAAACGATTATTTTATGTTTGACAATCATGATGAAAATTTTGGATTTTGTGAGAAGTTTTTTAAAAAGTAAGACCCTATGATTGAGGAATATTTGTGTGAAAGGTCTATAATGTCAGGGAATATTGCTAAAAATACATGATGTTATTTAAAAAATATATAACTAGTGAATAACAAAGGAAAATAACCAATGACTTATAATGTTAATAATGTTACTGTAACGAATGATTCTACACACAATAAGAAGTTTGAGCATATACAAAAACTAATTTTTAGTCTTACGGCGTGAGATATTGGAATTGTATAAGAAGTTAGAGTAGAAACAGAAGAATGAATGTTTATTACAGGCTATTGTGAAGAAGATTATTCCATATAAGAGAAAATATGGAGAAATAAAGAAGTCCATACTTCAATTAAATGATAAAATTCAGGAAGTCAATGAAGAAGCAATCATGATTATTTTTCATGAATCTAGAGAATAATTGAAAATAATTTCTAGGTTAAGAGATAAATATGATCCTTGTTTCTCTAAGTGAAAATCATTAAAAACCCATTTTATTAGAATGAATATTTTGTGATTGTTTATTTAATTCATGTAATTGATGGTGATGAATATATTAAGGTGGATTCCTGAGGATATGGGTGCATTGAATATATTATAAAGCATTTATAAGGCTTTTCATCATTTATTTTTTTTATTTAAATTTCTCATAAAATTATTCTTGAAGATCATTCATGAAAAAATATAGTCATGATGAATAATATGGATAAAGGTCATCCATTTTGGGGGATAAAATATGAACAAATAAAAAAGTTAACCAAAACTGGTATCACATGAATATATAAAGTTCTGGTATGTTATTTATTTTTATATTTTAAAATCCTATAAATAGAATCTTGTCATTAGAAAGGTATTTTTTCCTATTTCATTATGAATGGATATTTTCAATAATAACGGGATAAAATTTTAATTTGATAAGAAAGTGGAAGAGAATTCATGTAATTGAATGTTTTTAATATGTTTATTGAGATGAATGCAGGAGATTAATTGAGTATCTTTTGAACAACTTTTGAAATATGTTTTTAGTGTTGACATCAAATTTAAAATTTATATTGACATCTTTGATATCTAAATTGATCACATTTTTTTTCTATGTAGGGTTTTACCATGTTCAATTATAGAATATTAATGGATGTATAATTCCTTTAAAAAAAGTGATGCTCTCCTATCAAGAAAATAAATTTTGTTTTCTTTGGAATGACATCTCTTATGAAATGGGGAGAGTATTGGAATGAAAAAGAAGAGTTTAGTTGTTATATAATATGTTTAGTTTATGAATTCATTCAAATTGTATCGTTGAAATTATTGTAAGTGTCAGAAGAAAACATTGAATTATATAGTGAAATGGGTATTTAAAACAAAACCAAATGGGGAGATTTAAGATTCAAAATTGATTAATGTAAGATTTTTGTTGTAATTTTTGCCAATAAAATTGTTTGATACAAAGTCAATGTGCCAATAATTGAACGTTGGTTTTATTATTTTTAATTATTAATGGGAATTAATAATAAATTAAAAATTATATTTGGTTGGAAGAGTTTCTTCTAATTAATATTTATTGTGTATGGTTAGCATTGAATATTATATTGAATTTTTATTTATGAAATATTTTTTTCATGTTTTAAATGTAAAAAAAAGGGCGAACAGAAAAGGGGACTACCGACACTACTTATGTGGTTAGTTGACCCCTACCATTCTATTATGGTCTAGATGAGGAAGAGATTGGCTAGTGTGCTTTTAGGGACTGCATGTGGTGTTAGAGGAATCATTAAAATTAATAGTTTTGTTGTGTGATAAATGATTGTCTATGGTTGACATTGAATCTAATTGTGAATTTGTCTTGATATTTAATATTTGATTTTTTCATGGTATAATTGTAAGGAAAGGTCCTATAGGGAGCTCATGTAGAGGAATATGAAGAGAGTGTCTAGTGTGATCATTGGTAGGGAGAGGTAGAGCGTGGCTAGTGTGCTCATGGGGGACTACTGACATTGCTTAGGTGGTAAATTAACCTCTACTCAGTCATTATGGGAGGCCCAAGGAAGAGAGTGGATAGTGTTCTCATAGGGAGTGCATCTAGAGGTAGTGGAGAAACAAATAATACCAGTTATGTTGTATGAATAATGATAGTGTAATGTTGGATTTGAATCTTATATAGAATTTGGATTTATATGAATATGTTTTTTTTCATGGTATAAATTTTAATAAGGGCCTATAGAAAAGTGGAATGTCTCCTTGGGTGTGCTTATAGGGGGAACATATAAAGGAAACAAGAAAAATTTTATTTATGTCTCTTTTGGTGGCTAGTGTGAATGCAGGGAGCTCATGAATGGGAACCATGAAAAATAATAGTTATGTTGTATGAATGATGATCAATATTATCAAATATTGGATTTATATGGAATATTTGTTTATTTTTTCATATGATAAATCTAATCAAAAGTGCCCAGAAGATAAAATTTATTTTTTCATCGACCACTAAAAGCAAGAAGATATTATTTTCTCCTTAATAGTATGTGTATGAATACATTTGTTTCCATATGAAAACCCGAATAGTTTGAGTTCCCCTTGTTACTCATGCAAGTATGCACATGGGTGCTTGTCTGGATCCCTATATACAGACAAAGTATGTAGGTATGTTCTTCTATGTATGGTGTGTATTAACTAGATACCCAGTATCTTTATTAAATTGTTTATATGTGGAATAACTTCATGAAACACCATGGTAGTAAAAAAGTTCATGCACGTGGATTACGATTTAAGCTTCATGGAATTGGTTCTTCTTTACAAAGCATGAAATGGTTGTTTACCCACAAGTTTCATGTTCACAGTATTTATTCCTCTTGAACAAAGAATGATTCAAATAAATGACCACCTTCTCAAACCACAATGAGGGTTTAAGAACATTTAACATGTCTACAGATTCTTCTTCTTCTTTAAACGAAATTGGTTTTCAGGAATCCCCTTATTCATGATGCCACAAAGGGTCATATAACTATTTTCCTCCTCACACAGACGTGTGTTTTATAGTGGCTCTATTTTTCAAAAAAAAAGAGATATCTTGAAATAATACTAGAGCCAGTAGCACCTCTTGGTTGAGGTTTCTATAATTTTATAGGAAAGGGATCACAATATTTAATAACGTTAAAATCCCAATCTATATATTTTGTGAATCATCTCTTTAAATTCTAGAATGACTCGAATTTTAATTCCTTGAAAAAGCATTAAGTTACACTGCATTTAAATACATTATTATTTTCAATTAGCCTACTTATTTTTGTGTTCATAACACATTCATGTATTCATAAACACATGAACCTCATCTTCCCAAAGGATTGATCCAATTATTTAAATCGGTGAATAATATGTTCAAAAAACCATCCCACATCCCAATGTCTCCAAATTTCTATACACCATAAATATCAATCACTGCATGGAGTTGGTCAAAAGTATTCTCTCCCCCACCCTATACCACCCATAATGGTTCTACAGGTGCACTCTACACCAACTTATTTGTGGGACATTACCCTGCATCATGAATGCCTCTAGGGGTACCCATGACCTAAACACGGGAAAACATGTTTCATGCATTCTTTCCTTAATGGCCTTCTATGAGTGCGTTGACCCTGTGTCCCACATAAGCTCTCAGTTGAGGATGGATGGTCATCTAATGCTATAATTTTTCAACAAACACCCAAAAAATACTTAGTTAGAAACCACACATATAATGTAATTCATTATGAAATGCAGGTTACCTCCACAATTAGATCTATATTTTAAAATTAATCAAGCCCTTCACAATTTCTATTAAAATATAAATATATATACAAATTTATTCATATTTAACACTTATTGATCTAATTATATGGAATGGTTCTACTTCATGAAAACTACAAGCCCAATATTTCTCATGTTAACACTTTCATGGTTCTCATTAACATTAAAATAATTCATGACCTTCAATTCCACTTCTTCCATACTATTTCAAATATCAATTCCAAATAACATCAAGTCATCCTTCTTCTTTGTTGTAAACAACCCGTCACTTATGGAAAATGTATTTTTAACTGAGGATCAGTTCATCCATCATCAATGTTAACAACAATGGAGAATTATTCAAGCATGACATCCATTGATAGGAATCCATAACAATTTCTCAAGCTCATGAAAATTTATATTCAAATATAAATCCATGTAAACATTATTGATCTTTAAACCATAATGCATTAATTAAAATACATGGTCCTCATGAAGTAATCAATGTTCCTCAAGTTAATAATTTCATGGTTCTCATGCAACATTAAAATACTACATGACCTTTATTTCCTCTTCTTCTAAACTTTTTTGAATATAAATTCCAATGAACATAAAACCATCCATATTATTATTTGTAAAAAATCTGTCACTTATAACACATGTATTTTTTTACATAGAATCAATTGATATAATGTAAAAGATAACAACAATGTAGAATTGATCAAGCGTGAAATCCAATTCAATGATTCCATAACAATTATTAAATCCCATTACAATTTATCTTCAAATATAAATCAAAGTAATCTTTTTTCCATCTTTAACCCTTTATTAACTAATTATATGTTGTGTTTATAGTTCATGAAAACCATAATATCAATGTTACTCAAGATGACACTTGAATTGTTCTCATGAAACATTAAAATACTTCTTCATCTTCAATTCATCTTATTCGGTATTTCTTGGAATATAAATTCAATAGAACATCAAATAAATCTTCTTCTTGGATGTAAAAATGCATCTCTTATAACACATGTATTTTGAATTTGGATCAGTTCATCAATCATCAGAGTTAACCACATAGAGAATTTCATATGTTTGACATCCATTTCTATGAATCCATAATATATCATCAATACCTTAACAATTTCATCTCAAATATAAATATATATAACCATTTATTATTCATTAACCATTCATTGACTTACTACATGTGGTGGTTCTCAATCAATTCATTAGCACCAATTTCTTGTATAAAAGCCTTAATTATGGTGTTTTATGTATTTAAAGTGTGTGGGTTATGCTTGGGATGGTTTGGAAGAATTTTTGAGTGTTTTTGAGGTATTTATATAGGTTTATGGTTGGATCATGGTTAGTGAAATCCATGAAAATCCTATAGGAAACAATGATAAATGGGAAAAGGGACTCAGGGTAGGAATAGAGTTTATGCGCACTATTTGGGATGGCATATGGTTATCACATAGTTTTCCTAACGGTGCAACTAACTGTGCAGTGTTTGAAAACAATATCCTATAAAAGTGGATCTGGTTTGATATTAAGTTGTAAACCCTCATTTGTTATCCAAATTCTCCATAATTTATGATTTATTCCCTAAAATGGTCTAGGATTATTTCCCAATAAATTTATAGGTGATGTAATGGATATTCTTGGTTCGATGAAGCCAGATTTCCTTGTAAAGTGTTCTTTTGTGGTAATTTTTCATATTTTTTCTTAAATATAAAATCCTCCCTATCTTGGATTCATATATCTAGTCCTTTTTTGAAAAATATAAGTCTTTTTATTTCAATAATGGTTATATTTGAAATTTTTTATGATAGGGAAGATATCTAATGTGGGTTTTTGGAGATTCAACCTGATTTTGTGGGCGTGTTTGTGTTGATCCACATTTTATCCAAAACACTCATGGTATGTGGATTCACAATCGACTCAAATTACTATAACATGAAGGCTTTGTTTCAGGTTATTCAAATTTCTTGAATATTTTTGTTAAATTCATGTGAAAATCATGGTTCAAACTCTCTTTAGTGAGGGGTTTTTTTTGGAAATTGGTTGTGTAAAGGGATATTCTTCTTGATTTTAAAATGCGGATTTTGAAATATGGATTTGTTGGATTTGTGAAATTATTTTTTTGGAATGTTTTTAAATAAAGGAATATTTTTATTGAAATGTAATGAATTGTTTTCATTGTAATGGTTTTCGCATACCTGGTTTTTGTGACTTTATTCCTTCGATGTTACCCTGGAAAAGGGGTGTGTGCCTTTGGGGTAAAAAGGGACATGACCCAGGATAAGGGGTTTGTGTCATTGTGTAATAAAGGGATTGGACAATTAGTGATGAATTATTGGATGAAAGAGATTATTATCATGAGTATAAAATTATCCAAGAAGACTGAATGGTTGTGTGTGTTGAAAACGATGAAATGGGACTACCAAAAACGAATTTAATGTGGTTTAATGAAGTATTTTTGTTATTTCATTGGAAAATTTTCATGTTTGAAAAAGTAATTTTATGTTAAACTACTTGGATTTGATTTAAACTATGGAAATATATCGAATTTTTTCAAATAATTTGTTTTATATAATTTTTCTAACGTGTTCTATCCTAGAGGCATGAGTAGGGAGTCAATATAGGATGTCAACTACGTTTCATTACTCACCCATGATTTTGAAATTTGGTGAATTTTCAGATTTTTTTTGAGACATAAGTAAATGGAAAGCATCAATCTTATTTAGTGGTTCTCTGTGATACAAGGAGTTGGAGATGGACCACGGAGTCATGTCTTTAGAGTCTTATGAGTCTATGTTATTTTTTTCCATTGTGTAATTTTATGTTAGAAGTCTTCTTTTCCGGTACTCTATTTTAGTTTGGGTTTGATATAAATGGTTTTACTTGAGTTGTTTTATGTTTTTATCAGGGATCAAATATTTTTTTGGTTATGGAATGTTTGGTTGTGATTTTTTATGTTCAATGTGAAAATTATCCCCCAGTTATACTGAAGCCCTTGGCAATTTTTTTCAGCCATTACTGCCTTGGGGACGTCGCTTAAGGACAAGATGAAATTCACCCTTGGTTCAATACAATGAGGAGGGGTGGGATGTTAAAAGAGGTATTGGTCTTGGTCAGCCTAATTATTTGTGTGGAACAACTGGTATTATTTATTTTGGTCCTTGACATACATATGGTATAAGTTTTTTCGGTTTTGGAGTTGAAATATATTTTATTTCATTCCTTGAGTTGCGTTGGTAAAAAGGAGTTGTATTGTCGAGACATGAAATGTTCAGCATAAAAATACGTAGCTATCCTTTTTATGTTTAACATCAAGATACCAGGGATTTGGGAACAAATGTATTTTGGAAACAATTTTATGAGTGTAATCTCCAAGTCATGGGTTTAGCCAACATAAAGATCATGACATTCATTTTACAAATGAATTCTCACAAGAAGTTCCTATTTCAATTTGGGTAATGATTTATGATTTGGTGTAAATGATTTTATTTTGTAAAAAAATTAAAAAATAATTCAAATGTTATATTTTGAAATGAGAATGGATTTGGTATTTTCAAAATTAGTTAATTTTGAAAAGAATGGTGATGTTTTCAAAAAATGTTTGAAAATAGTAAATGATTAAATTTGGAAGGAATTGTTTTGATAGTTTATATTTTTTTGAATTTAAAATTTTTAAGCCTTCAGTTTCTAGGGAGTGATACATGATGAATTTGTTATGTTTCTAGAAAATAGCACTTGGTAGGCATCGGTGGAACCAACTAGAAGAATATGATGAGAATGTTGTTTCACATGAGCCACAAGTGAAACAAAAATTCATTTTGATTATTGTTTAATATTTTCAATCTGTAGATATAGGGAACTAACGGGATGAACAAAATAAAATTGTTGATTATGTCTAGACCTAGAAGTTTTATCCAACCTTATTCATAGGTTATTTTGGTTTAGATAAGGTTAAGGTATGAATGGATATGATGAATTTGATCATTTATTTCCTTAGCACACCATCAGAGTTAAAAGTAATGTTTTTAGATGTATATGCTGGAAGATCATTCATGCCAGTTGTGGAATTTAGCAAATTAGGATAAACAGGACCACGCCCTACCATGGGAGGATTTTGGTGAATTTTTTAACAAAAAATTATATTCTCAAATAATCAAAAGTTATTGAAGGATGGATCTTTTCATCCTAAAGTTGAAGAATGTTTATTTGATATAGTATACTACTAAATTTATGATATTTTTCTCCTTAACAACTGAAGTTTTTGTGAGTGTGTTTATGATGGAAGACATTATTAAATCGGGCCTGAGGAATTAAATTAACTAAAAGAATTTCATGATTTTTATAACAGATTATATCTATACGGTCATTATAGAAAAAATGGTTTAAATAGAAATCTCAGGAGGCATGGGTAGAGGAAGTATGTTGATACCTACAAGAAATGGTGGAAATCGTAATAATGGGAAAACAAGAAGAGGGACACCTATTTCCATTGTTTAATTGTAACCCAAACGCAGACAACATGATCAGTGAACCATCGTACAAGACCCAATAGAGATGTTGGATGTTTGTTAATTGGTTCCTTCGAATACATGAATCTATAGTGCATGACACCACCTATTGTATTTAACAATTACAATTAGATAAGGAATCTTCAAAACATTTCTCGCAGTGGTCCAGGGTTTGGTGTTTCAGAAAACTCTCAGGTTTCACAGATGTTATATGATTCGATGGGATGAGGGAAACAGAATATATATCATTATTAGAATAGAGGAAGCTAGGATGATTCCATAAATACCTTGAATCCTCAGTTAGGTAAATCTCATCAGGGAAATAAATAAAAAGTGAAGAGAGTAAGTAGTTATACAGAGATGATCATGTTATAATGGATGAATAATTTGGATGGTGTGAATTTAAATCAGTAAGGTGTGAGATCTAATTAACAGCAATAATAATTACAATTATTTAAACTGATGAACATTGTGAATAATAATCTGTCCCACATCGAATCCTCTCATGGTTTCTCCATGCTATATAAATAAGGAGATATGGGGAGAGGCTCAAAATTTTCCTCTCCCACTCCAGGTACCACCACTTATTGGTTATGTGGGTGTGCACTTCAACCAATTCTTTGTGGGCTATTGGCCCACAACATGAAAGCCATCGGGCATGACCATGGATAACCGATGACACTCCATGCTACCTGTGAGCCAGCTTGGCTGGCCTCCATTGGGATTGGTCAACCTAGGGTGCCATATATGCTCTCAGTTGATGCTGGATGGCCTACTTACTAGGTTGTCCATACTTTTTAAATAAACTCACAGAAATAATTAGTTGCCTAATATATAGTTGAATTCATAATGAAATTAATGGACACCTCCACACTTATAACACTAGTGTAACCCTCTTCAATCCCTTCACAATTCCCTTTAAATATAAATCCATATTACCATTTCATTATTTGTTCTACCCTCATGCACTAATTATATGGAATGGTTCTCCTTTATGAAAACTACAATCTCAATGTTTCACATGATAACACATTCATGGTTCTCATTCAACATTATAATATTTCATGACATTCAATTCATCTTCTTCTCTATTTTTTTGGAATATAAATTCCAAGGGACACCAAATCATCCTTGTTATTTATTGTAAACAATGTGTCACTTATGACATGTGTATTTTGAACATAGGTTCAATTCATCAATATACATAGTTAACGAAATGGAGAATTTCTCAAGCATGACATCCAACTCTATTAATCCATAACAATTATGTTTGAATCACAATGAAAGAATCCATAATAATTGTCCAAGAATAACCATGAAGGAATCCAAAAAAAATCATTCGTTAACACAATAAAAATCCATGTCTTCAAAACATTCACATGTTTCATTGAATTTCATGACTTGAGTATTTCATCACAACTCCATTGAATTTGGAACTTCTATATCATATTTACATCAATGTAATCTTCCAAAAATATTTTGAATTATTTTACACCAATGAAAATCATTGACAACAAATATATTCAATATATAATGTGGTCTCTTCAATATCCCCCTTTGTATTTGTTGGAAATACCTTCAATGTTTTTTCCAAATTAATGTTTCAATATGCGGAACTATTATATTCTCCCTCCCCTTTTACCTTCAAACATTCATTTCACATTAACTCCACATTATTGAAAAGAAATACAAATTTCATAGGAAAATAATATCATTCCATACTTAATCATTGATCCATCAATCATTTCACTCTATGCCATCATAAGTTATTCTTAGTGTTGAAAACAAGAGGATTTGATTTAGTAACAAATGTTTCCCATTACCAACTGGTCATGATACCTTAAAAAACAAGAACTCATATAATTTTATTCAAGGATTATTCAATTTAATTCCGGGATGTAATTACTAAATGTGATAAAAATATTTTTAAGAACAGTCAACCTCAAACTACATAACTAACTTCAATAAATAGATCAAATATATTCAAGTGAAATAGGATAGATAAGGGAACATTGGGA
Source organism: Viscum album (assembly GCA_963277665.1). Taxonomy (NCBI): domain Eukaryota; kingdom Viridiplantae; phylum Streptophyta; class Magnoliopsida; order Santalales; family Viscaceae; genus Viscum; species Viscum album. Next base: position 1,582,759,087 of record OY728151.1, on the reverse strand, counting down.
ACTTCAACATTTATTATTCCATTAATTAATATAATTTCCCACCCTTTGTAAAAGGTTTTTATTTTTTATAACCATGGATAAGAGATTAATAGGGACATACTTGGCCAATGACATGATCCTCAATAAATTTACAAAATAATCAGACATGATATTGATTGAAATAAGAATTCTAGAAGCTTCATCATTTTTATCCCCTCAAGGGAAACATTTATAATTATCCTCATAATGGTTGATCACATAAAGATTGTATTTGAAGTCATTCCAGTATGAATAATACACATGAATGTGTCTTCTACTTCTGATAGTCCTTAAAGGACAACAATACCAACTTCACCAAATATGTTCTTCTAGAAAATTTTTTCTTGAGAATACCAAGAAATAAGATCAAACCAATATAGAATATGCATAACCCTATCTAACCAAAATATGACATCAGATTCGTTAACTTCATCAGTGTGGATCCTGCATCATATTAGTATTTAAATATCAATTGATGAATCGTTAAAGGATGGTATCTTTTTCATATTAGCAATAATGATTTTACAACAGTTACTACTAATCACATTATCCCCCTAAGAATATGATTCACCTTCAATTCCCAAAATTATATGAACAAATACATTTATCAATGATTAAGGGAATAAGGAGGATCCATATTTCATCATTAATATTAATAGAAAGGTTGATATTTTCTTCTCAAACAAGTTACTCCATTTTCTATAGTATTCAAGATTTCACATATAAACATCTATTATAATTTATGATGAGGATACATGGATCTCCTCACGTCCTCTTATACTTTGCATGGTGAATTTTTCTACTTAACTTCCTTCATGGATGATTTATTATTACACCTCTTGAGGATTGTTTCTTGTTCTAGTAGTGGGGTTAAAAAAACATTTTGAAGGTGGCCAAATTTCTTCCATCTATAACATATAACTTCTTTAACAAAACAATTTCATTTTCCCAAAAGACCCTCAAGAAATTTTTATTTATCATGCGGAATATTTTATTTCCCTTTTCAACAAGCTTTAGCTTATGTATCTTAAAGTTTTATCATTATTTCTAAATCATTATTCCAAATTACTTACATGCCATTAAGAATTTTGGGGGCCTTCGAGTGGATGGAAGGAACATCCCTCTTAATTGTTCTTTTGGAAGCACTAGCCTTTAAATTCTTGGATTTAGAATCCACATTTTTGCTGCCATTATACATTGGTACCTTATTGTGAGGATTTATATTCACAATATTATTTTGATATCTTCCCTAGGTTTCTTCTTCATTCCAAGTCAAATTTTGTGATCTTCATTTCTTATAATATTTGGATACATGTTGAGATGAGAATGTACCAACCTTGTGACCACTAACATTGCATACATCACCAATATTATCAAGAATTACAATATTGTATTACTATATAGAGATTCTTCCAGACCTTCGGATGTTGAATCTACTTCTATGTACTCACCCCACTTCAAATAGGCTTCCATTGTGCTTTTACATTTTGATTATTGTAACAAAAATTAAAAGAAAAATGCAAAAAGTTATTGAAGTACAAACATTGACCCACAAATATTGATTAATTATATATTACGTATCAAACTATTGGGTCTTCATTATGATTTTTTTGCTCTCTGTGGTGAAAAAAAATAAACACCTAATTTCATATCCACCTTAGTCAGGGTGGTAGGTTTATTATCATCATTATTCATCCAAACTTGTTAAATTTATTTAAAAAACTACATTATTCAGGATAATACATTTAGTAACATTAGTAAAAGATGATATGAATTGTACCTAATTCTTCTCAGCGTATTTTGATAGATCATTGAAGGAATTCATTATCATCGTACAACATAGTGGAGAAATTTTAACCTTTGAACCCTCCAATGAACATTGAGTACTAGTAGAATCTATCTCCTTTTATGAAGTTTCAATATGAGTCATCTTAATATTGGCCAACTGAGCTTCCAATTATAGAAATTACATATTGTGAATGGTTTTCTTTTCTTCAATTGTAATAATCTTCTCTTCACAAGAGTTCTTCATTCATTCAACTTTATCTTCTGGTAGATTATCTTTGTCCTTAATTAAATAGTCATGTTCCTTGATCTTCTTGGATATTTCATCAAATTATAAACCCTTATCATCTGTGATTTCTTTCAATTTATCTTTATGTTAATGGGTATTTTCTTCTAGAGACTTTTTAAATCCCTATTTCTCTTCAACATCATTGATCAACTTTGAGGAAATTATATCATGTTCCCTATTTTTTACATTAGAGGTTCCAACCTATCTAGAAACTTTTAGACAGTCAACATTTTTTTTCATGATATTCTCTAAAACAATGGCTTCTTCATACAGGTGGGTGATCTCTTACTTCATGCATTGAATGACACCAAAAACAATGGATTATCTTTATTAAAAAATACCAGGCGTAATTACTCTTAATATATCAACTAATAATTTTGAGAAGTCGTAAATTGATCATCATCATCACTTGTGATAGTATTTACATCTTGTAGAATGTTTCTAAATGTAATAACACAATACTCTATATCTTTATATGAAAGAAGGCAATTCATATTCTTGGTGGGAACATGGTCCAACTTCTAATTACATTCCATGTCTTCTATGTCATCATTGTCAGCAAGGCGTAGAGAAATACGTAATTCCTCTTATTTAGATAAGAGGGACTTCTTCTTCAACATTATCTTCTATTTATTATTCCTGTTCATGATGGTCTTCATAGATATATAATTTTTTTCAAATATCACTATATCTCTACTAAAACTACTCATCATTTTTTGTGTCAGGAATCAAACTCAATCCTTCTAAAGAGAGTTTATTTCAATGTATAAAATCTAACAGTGGTGAACCATTCCTCAATACATGTGAAAGAACCATTTTGGGATATGCCTAACACTAAGAGGGGGGTGAATCGGTGTTGGATAATTTTTAGTCCAATTCCACATTTTATCCCTTTACCTATTTGACCTATTAGGACATCGATTCCATTATTCTCTTTTACCTTTCTCATATATGAATATTAAAGTAGTAATGATAACCACATGACATTTAAAAAGGTCTCAACACCCCCTAAGAGTATCTAGTGCAACGCCCCAACCTTATTTTCCCAGATTCAAAGAATTATTACATAACATTGGATAGATCACCATAGATCAAGTTTATAACAACCGATTATTTTAGAAGCCTTGTAAGTACTAGAAACGCACATCAGTTTTACATTACATTATCAAATGAAAAAAAACAACATTGTGTCTCCTTTGAACACTCTTATATCCATTAGCCTATTCGTACCAGTTAATCTTAAAATAGATCTTCACATCCTTTAAAAAATAAAACATAAGAAATGGGAGAGCTCAAATGATCAGTAAGGATAACAATATAAAGAACCTATCATAAATAAGCATAAACATTTAAGGAAATGTATAAAACTAAAACTAAAGAATTTTAAAGATAAACATCATCATAATATGGATACGATAAATCAAATAATTCCATTTAATTTTCACAAGGATATTATACTACCTAAATAATAACATGAAATCTCAATAGCCAATTTCATAATGATGGAATTCATAATGCCAGACATCATAACCACATAGTTAAGGCCTAATTCCAAGACTAAAAATATTATTTTGTCAAGGACTTGTGCGAAGACACTAGTTTGTCTCATGAGACCTACTGATGCATTGATGAGCTATTGCGGGATCCACCAGTCACTTAATAATTCCAATACATTCATCATAGGAAAATGGAGAAACATAGTCAAAACATTCGTATTAAAACTATCATACGAAATGTAAATACTTTAACCACAAACCAAAAATGGTATAAAAAGGGAACATCTACAATCAAATATCACTCATTAAATAAAATATAAAAGATTGTATTAAAATAAATCAATATCTATCAAAAATAAAATACAATGAGGGATATTGAAATAGATGAAAACAATCAGTAAAACTATTTGAGATAAATATCACCTTTTTCTTGAAAATATATAAATGTTGGACTAATTTTCAACAAGTCATTTAAAAGAGATTTTCTAATAAAATTGTCCCACACCACTTTGATTCTTTTAAAAGTAATTTTAATTTAAAATCATTCATGTCCATATAAATAAATCCATAAAACCATTTTTAGTACATGGAAATTAATGAGAAATATTTAGTAGAATAAATATTTAAAACATTTAAAATGATATTTTAGTTAGAGTTCATAACCAAATGAGAGGCCCTTGAATAAAAATAATTGAGGTAATAAAAAAATTATAATATCAAGATAATAAAGGGATTCATGATATAAAATAACAATGTACAAAATGTACACCATATTAATGTTAATTGGAACATAACAACAAATACGTATCAATGGAACATAAATTGAGATGAAATCCCTTATAAAGACCATATCCTTAGATTAAGGATATATCAATGACAAAATTATATGTGAAAAATATAATTACACTCAATATGATTGGTTATTTAGTGTTAATCAATCAGAGGAAATTCACACATATTCTTGTAAAAACAAAACCAAATACTTGGATGTTTAACTCAATGAATGTAAATTGAGTTATGATTACCCTTATCATGATCACATCAATGAATTGAGATTTTATTAATGGAGTGTCTTTGTGTATCAACCCATGAAATAAGTATCATAATATGAAAATATAAATATTCATAAATTAAGTTATATTATAGAAATAATACATCCATTGGCAGTGCATACACCACACAAAAAGAAATAGTGGAAATATTGCTTGAATCTCACTGGAATAATAAGTCAGATGAAAACCCCTTACCTTGAACTATTCCATGGTCGAGGGTATGTAAAACTCATTTATAATAGTTAAATAATTGTTAATAAATTATACAAGAAACATGTACAAAAATATGATATTATATATGATCTTCTGATATTTTTTTGTTAATAAATTTCAGTAGTATCATTGTTTCGGGTGATAACTAATTAATGTTCCATTATACATTTTGATATATAAGCCATGTTTGTTAGGGATAGTATGTATATAATTCATATCCATATTTATATTATGTTCTTAAACGTTATTTTTAATCATTAATTGAAAATTATTCTTGAATTGTTATGATGGGGAATGAATCACATCACATTCGTGGAGACGGTAATCTGTACGTACGCATGAGCGACAATATCATTCAACTGTGTCTCTCAGATTTTTGAAATTAAATTCACAGAAGAAGTAAAATTACATTTCATGCAAATTTGCAAATGTGACTGAAATGTTGGTAAAAGACAGTAAAAAGTTTCAATAAATTTGTATACATGAAATTTTATTATAAAATTACTCCAATTAATTATATTGAACTTATATAGGTATTATATATCAATTTTGACTTAAAATAAATTTAAAATAAATAAATAATTATTTTAAAAAAAAATTGTTTTAAACAATAACACAACATTTTTCACTATTCATAAAAATTTAATAGTTTTCAGAAAAATACAAAAAATTCATCCAATTATAATTTTGATATTCCAAAACTAAAAATGAGGACCATTTTTGAAAATAAATTTTATTAAATTTCAAAAAGTGGGTATTACATTTCATAATGGCTAGTTTGATTTGTCGTGGTGTGATTGAACTCAAAGTTGCATACAACGCAAGATATTGTATTATTCAAAGTGAAGCACATCGTGTAAGAACGAGGTGTTACATATAGTCTTTGTCATAATCTAGAAAAAAATCCTGACCACACCACCACAATAATGTAATAATTTAAATATAGTTATATCAATAAGGAACGACCCTTTCACATTCAATTCACTATATAAAAATGACCGAGAAAGTTTTAAATCACCTAGATTGATCTTTATACTACCTTTGAAGTCAATATCCTTTCTGTTGGTAAATTTTTGTAACCCCAAGAGAGTCATCCACTTATTAACACCAATTGGAAGTCACAGTTCTACTTTGTTCTACCACAAAATTCTTCTTCACATTGTTACATTCTTAGCTGCATGAAAACAACTCTTCTTACCTATTAACAACATCAAAATAAATGATTCAAAATATTCTTCTTCTACGAGCCACAATAATATAAATGTGTTGTGAACTGATGAATACAATATTTCGTATGACCCAAATTATAATCAGCTGAAATGTGGTAAACTGAGCTTATGTAAGGGGAGCTAGCATGAAATTATTTGTTTTATCAAATTAGGGGAAATTAAAACTGAAACATTTAAGTTTATTTAAAATGATAAAACAACAATATATTTGTATTTGAAATTTTATTCAGTGTAGATGATTATTTTTTTCACCATCCAAGCCAAAATGAGGTGAACTGATCTCGATCAGGGAGATCCAGCAATAATTCCTATGCATGGAGGCATTTGAGATGCCACACCCATGTATTTACAAATTTCCATGATTTTAAATTTATTGTCAATTAATATGAACATGAAATTATTTATTTTATCAAATTATGGAAAATTACATTTAAAACATTGAAGTTGACATAAATTTATAAAAAACTATGTATTTTTATTTGGAAATTTCTTAAGTCCTAATTATTAATATTTGAATTATAGATGAAAACATGAGGACCACTGATCATGATAGGGGTGAGCCACCATTAAATCTCATTCATGGAGTGATTTGGGATGCCTCTACCATGCCATTAATAAATTTCAATGATTTAAAATGGGGTTGTAATGAACATGAACAGAGAATTCTTTATTTTAGAAAATTAATGGGAAATTGAAACTGATTGATTGAAGTTGATTAAAATTGTTAAAAAATGTATTTATATTTGGAATTTTATTTAGACATCATTATTATTATTAGATTTGGGCAAGGCACCATGAGGGAACCACGATCGAGCTGGGAGAGCCAACAATAAATCCCGTCCATGAAGGCAATTGGGACAGTCTCCCAATCCATTAAAAAAAATTCAATGATTTTAAATAGACATTTAATGATTATGAACAATAATGTATTTATCTCATAAAATTAAAGGAAATTGAAACTGAAACATTGAAGATGAATTTAATTTATAATAAAATGAATTATTTGTATTTGGAATTCTATTTTGACTTTGTGAATATTATTTGAACCATCCAAGCCAAATGAGGTGAAACAAGATCGAGCGGGGAGATCCAACATTAAACCACATGAATAGAGGTGTTTGGGATTCCCCTCCCATGCCATTAGAAATTTTCAATGAATTTAAATGGAGTTTTAATGAATATGAAAAAGAAATTATTTTTTATCAAATTTTTTATATTAAAACTAAAACATTGAAAATAATTTAAATTCATAAAAAATGATTCCTTTTTATTTGAAATTTTATTTAGACTTCATGATTATTATCTAAATCGGCCAAAGGAAACATGAGGTGATCTGAGATAATGCTTGTATAGACACCATTAAATCTAATGAATCTTGGGGTTTGGGATGCGTCTCAAATTTATTTTTCAATTTTCAATGGTTTTAACTATATTTTTAATGAATATGAACATGAAATAAATTACTTTATAAAATCTAGGAAATTGAAACTGAAATGTTGAAGTGGATTTAAATTGTAAAAAACAATCTATTTTTATTTGGTGTTTTATTAGACTTCATGGTTATTATTTGACCAGCCCAACCAATATGAGGTGACTAGATTTGGAGTAGAGAGAGTCATCATTAAATCCTATGAATGGAGGTGGTAGGGAAATTCTTTATTTTATCAAATTATCAGAAATTAAACATTGAAGTTGATTGAAATATATATATATATATATATATATATATATATTGGTATTTGAGATATTATATAGAATTACTTATTATTATTTTCACTTTCCATGCTCACGAGAGGTTAAATGAGTTCTATATAGGAGAGGAAACCATTATTAGGGAAAGGAATCTAAATGATAGGTCGTGTGAGATGTATATGTACATTGATGGTGATGTTATAGGTAATTACCAATGGAAATATTATTAATTCCACTCCCATTCCTTGAAAAATAAAACATCATGTTCCCATTTTTTTGATGTGGGAGAAAATAACAACTCTGTTGTTAATTTTTAATCCCGATGACCTTGTATCACATGAATCATGTCCCCCATCCCTTGGAAACAAAGAGTCATCATCCTCCGCCACTCACAGTCTCCCCTCGATGACTCTGACACCAATCCAACTTCATATGTCACCATCTTCGGCTTCCTGGAATCTCAACATCAAGCCATTGTCCACTATTAAAGGACCCAAAGACCACAGACCATCTCGATAGGTTGATTTATCCCCCATACATCCATTTTGAGGATAATCTAGAAAATTAGAAGCCAAAATGAAGGAGGAGCTCGGGGAATTCTGATGTGACACCACTTCACCACGTCCATGCCACCGATGAAACGCCATGAGCCATGTGGAAGCACCAAAAAACAATGCATGATGATGTTACACCAAACAAAAAAATGTCGGTCAAGGAAACAAAACAAACATATGAAAAATCAAAGATAGTGTGGGGAGTAGAATGAGATATAATATAATATCTAATTCATTTTTAAAATAGTTAATTTATATTAATAATTATTACAATACTAGGTAGGAGGGGAAAAAGAGAACATGATATAATATATTAATGAAATCCATAAAGGGAAGACCCACCAAAATTACTAACTCCACGTCTCCCCCATCCTTATCCCATTGTCCAATACATGGTAAAGAATAGTGAACGCATACCAGTACGACCAAATATACTAAAATAATTAGTATAAGATACCTACAGATTTGTAAAAAAAATGGTTAAAAAATATAAATACATACATATTGATATTTCACTCACCTTCAATATCGTCAAGGGTATAATGCTCTTTCTTTACTATTCCATATCCCTCCTACATCATTCCTATCATCGGGGGAACTTGTATACTCCATCCCACTGTTGGGGCATAACTCCCTCTTCAATTCTCTCAACGCACCGATTTATATTTAATTTTGTAATGGTTGTCTCCACCTTTGGTTCTAGAATATGGTTTCACAAAATTTGATAGTTTCAGGTGATCACAAAGCTTATTCTCTATGCACCGCTTTTAGTCATTCATTCTATGGCATTGGAAAAATTATGGGACATGTTAACTTTCCATTGGGGTACATGAAATGGTGGACTGAATACATAGATGAAGATAGAACCCATAAAGGGTATGTGTTCATCGCATTGATAAGTGGAACAACAAAATCATCATCTACTTTCCTGAAATATCAGACTCAATGCACAATAAAAGACAGATCCCATGAAGGGGAAGTGTTCATCACATTTACAGGTGGCATTGTGGGACCAGAAGCCTCTTTCATGAAACAACAGACACAATGCAAATATATGGAGATAAACCATAACAGGGAAGTGTTCACCACATTAACAACAGGTTGATTCATTTTCATGCCTCCAGGGTTTGTGCAAAGAAGTAAGAATCTGTTCCCACTTTTCATCCATGATTAAGGTTCTAGTTGATTCATTAAGAATTATAAATTATATAATGAGATTCACACACACCTGTGCACAATGACTTGCAGACATTAAAAACATAAACCCATTTAGGTTTTTGCACATGAAGGTAGAAATACAACGAGTTTGAAGGAGAAGTCCACACAGTTATGATCTTTATTTAAGAAGACAATATTTATTTTCATGACAAAATTTGGGTAGTGAAGGTGTGTAGATTCATTCCAATGAACATGTGATGAATTAATATATGAATATATTGGATAAAAAAATATTGTGTATTTTCATACAAGGTATGTGTGCAAGGAGACATAAAAGTTGACACGGTGTAGTATTTATTGTGTGTGTGAAGAAGGTGAGTAAGCTCATGAATATGTGGTTATATAATAACTCGAATAATCCTATAGATAGTATGGGTTATTTTTAAAAATAAGTGTGTGTTGAAGTATGCATGTACATGAAATAATGATTTCATGAATGTGTGAAGGTGATTAAAGTGAGAATAATATTTGTGTGTATGTCCTATAATTTATGTCTTTCACATATAAGTTCAATAGAATATGCATTATTGTGAATTTTTTATTTTTTTTAAAATAAATTGAAATAGTGGAGAAAATTACAAGCTTTAAATATCTTCATGTGATGATGTGAGTTGCATGCATGGAGAACAAACTATGTTGTTGTGTGTAATAATTGAGTCTAGATGAATCAATATTTTTTTGAATCAATGAATAAGAAGATTTATAGTTAATTGATGTATCTTTAGTTGTTCATTATGATATTGTAGAGACATGATGTGGAAGGGATAACTGCAACTAATTTAGGAGAGCATATTGAAACTACATTAATGTAGTGTTGTTGATTATATTCCCTGGAAGTTGTATATTTTCAGTTTATGTGAGAAAGTGAAGAATAGGTTTATTTTAGTGGCACGAAGTGGAGGATCAATTTGTATTGTAGTGTCAACTTGAAGTTCTTATGATATTTCTCATTTTGTTCAATGTTTCAATTATAGAACAATGGTTGGATTCCAGTATAATGAAAATTGGTGGGATTCCAATATAATTTGGCAAAAACGTTCATACATACCCACCTTGGTTTTTGGGGTGAATCCAGACCAACCCACTTGTAATTTTTTATTGATTTCTAGTGGAGAATATGTATATCGAATCATCTCAAACATAGCTTAGACATAGTCACATATCATAGAGAAGAAACTTGTAAAAATATTCTCTATTGTGCAACATTTAATTTTCATATTGCATGTAGTATAATTTTTCTTGTAAAAAAGGATGATCCATTCATTATAACAAGTGCAGAGGATCAAATTAATAATTGGTAAGAGGGATGCAATGAAATATTGGTAAAATTTGTGCACACTAATTCACCCTCCTCTCAGTGTACAATCATGAACCAATTGACACTTCTATTGGTATCAGAGCATAGGTTACACCATATATTGGATCTATATTGTTGTTTTAGTTTTTTGTATCAGACTTATTTGAAGTGATGTTATGAATTCAATGAAGTAATACAGGTTTTTCAGATGGTATGTTCATTTCCTATCTCTGTCAGTTCCAAAAATGGTGGTCTCTAAAAAACATGAAGAACAGGAAGAAGAAAGAGGCATGAAACTGAGAAAGAATTTGAAGAATAAAGTGGGTTTATCAAAATATGAATATAGTCGTAATGGTAGTCTATAATTAGTATCTATTAAATCGGGTGATAAATATACTTTTGATGAGTAGTTTTTAAGAATTAATAAGAAGAATTTATTTAATCACTGAATGATATTTATTTAGAAATCAAAAAATATTTAATAATTTTCCTACCAATGTTTTCACGTACATATTTTTTTATCAAGGGACTATATGATGAAAAGTCATATCTTGAAAAATAAGTTGGGGAAATGGAGAAAGCCTTGGAAAATAAGTTTCAAGGATATAAACTTATCTCACAAATTATTAATTCCAAAGTATAAAATGTATCACTTTTCAATAAGAATTTCTCATACATTGAAGAACAATTGAAAAGAAATATGTGAGAAAGAAGTAACTGAGACGGTCCGTACTAAGATGATTTACACTCTTGAGGAATCATATAAAGATACAACAAATATCAAGGACTCTCATTTTTAAATTGAATACAAGGATGGGACATTCATCCTAGTTTAAGAATCAAAATTAGTTTTTCTGTTTAAATTCAATGAAAAATTCAATTTTATTGAAGATGAATTATAAAGGAATGATTGTGAGAAGGATGTGACTGAGGTAGTTCATAGATAATTGATCCGTGAATTGGAAAAATTACACAAAACCACTATAAATGTTAAATAATACCTTCTAGATGATAAAATAATAATAATTAAAGGGATGAATAATTTTCAAATGAAATAAAATCAAATTCAGGATGATTGAGTTCAGAATATGAAGAATCAATGGGTTGGAAAACTAAAAATTTTTTAGGATGAAAAAAAATTCCTCAACAATAAATGTATTGAAATGGAAGTGAATTTGAATAATATGAAAGAATTTGACGATATGTTGAAATAAATTGAAGGCTATATGAACTCTATAAATAAGAAATATCATGAGTTGGATGTCAATTTGAAAAATATAGAGATCATTTAAGCTAAATCTACATAGAATGATGATATAAAAAAAGATTCCAGGTGTAATTCTGAAAGGAGTCTTATTTCTGGAAAAACACATTTAAAGTAAAAAGGATGTGTGATATTATCTAATGATAAATCAGTTGAAAGATAATTGAATCAGGTAACCCTTCATTAAGAATATTTTTATTGTAATGATATGGTTTCTTCTATAAGTATGGGTTCTATAAAGAATTCTGGAAAATCATGGGTGAATAAGACTCACGAAAAATCTATTATATCATCAAATGTGGATATTAAGAAGATTATTAATTATTTTTCCCTTCAAATGTCGTAGATGAAGAATCATACTGTCCAAAAACAAAAATATGCCAAAACTAACTGAATTGTATCAAAGAAAAATAAATATTTTTTTTGATTTTGTTGGTGTTGTTTGAAATTTTGGCTCAATGACATTGAATCTGGTCATAATTTGTCAATTCATGATAATTATAGATGGTCAATATTAAGGCAGAGTAGATCTGATAAGAAGATAAATCCTACAGAATTTAATGATATTTCACAGATGAAGAATATTTTATCTATCAAGAATATATTTGACTGCCTGGAATAATTCTATGATTATTTCAAGAGAATTGTTCACAATTATAATGATTGTTTGTATGTAATAACCTTATACTATATATATTCTGATATGATTACAAGGGAAAAACATATGCAGAGGAAAAAAATTAAGAAAATTCTTCTTTGGGGTGTGAGAAGGAGAAGAGATCTAAGAAAACTATGAATCAACCAACACACAAGAATAATGATGATATGAATGATACGCCAAAGAAAAGGTGTCTCTATTATAAAATAAGTGGTCGCATAATGGACCTTCACATACATTTTATATACAAAAATGATCTTGGAAGCATGCTGATGTAGAAAATGAAATCAATATCAGAAAAAAATAAAAAGTTTTATTTGATGATTGAAAATCAAGATGAAAAATTTGAATTTCAAGATAATTCATTCAAAAAAGAAGTACATGTGATTTTTGAAGATTTCTGGGGAAGGTGTAAAATTTCAGGGAATATTGTGGAAAAATACATGAGGTGGTTTCCTAACAAAATAGAACATGTGAAGAATAATGGAAAAGAACCAATATCTTCTATAATTAATAATGATACGGTAAAGAAGGATTCAACACACAAGATGAACTCTTAGCATATAAAAAAATAATGCTTATTCATATGGTTAGTGAAATTGGAATAGGCTATGAAGTAGGAGGTGAAATAGAAGAATGAAAGTGAATTACTTGATTATGTGAAGAAGCTTGTTCCATTTAAGATGGATGATGGAGAAATCAAGAAGTCCATACATCCCTTAAATGATAAACATTGGAATGTCAAAGAAGGAGAAATCATGATGAGTTTTCATGGATCTAGTGTATAATTGAAATGAATATCTAGGTTGAGAGATAAATCTCCTCTGATTTTCTCTAATTGAAAATAATTAATCAACCAATTTATTCCAATTATTATTTTTTTATGCAAGGAATTGATGGAGAAGAATATTTAAGGGGGATTCATCAAGATATGAGTGCATTGAAAATATTATATATAATTTATAATGTTATACATCATGGAGTTATTTATTTCAATTTCTCATAAAATTATTCCTAAAGATCATTCATGAAACAAGTCTGTGATGATGAAGAAGATGGAATAAGTTCAAACCCACCATTTGTGCACCAATTTAAATTTATGTTGTGAATGGATCTCTCCACCACAGGTTTATGAATCTATTTTAACAGAATTTGATAGTTTGATGTGATCATTTAGCATCATTTTGATTCAACACTTTTATTCATGGATTCTGTAACATTGGAACAAGTATGGTATATGTTAACACAACATCTGGTTTCCTGAAATAGTTGACTCAATAAATAGATAAAGAGAGGACCCATAAAGGGGAAGTGTTCATCATATTTATAGAAGGAATGAAAGACCCAACAACTGCATTCATGAAATATTAGACTCAATGAACATATAAAGAGAGAACCTATGAAGGGGAAGTGTTCATCGCATTGATAGGTGGAATAGTGGTATTAGTAGCCAATTTGATGAAACAAGAAACTCAACGAAAATATAAAGAGATATCCCATAATGGGAATGTGGTCACCACATTAATAGCAGGTGGATTTATTTACATGCCTTCCCGTTTGTGAAAATAAGTAAGATTGTGTGCCCACTTTTCATCCATGAAGAAGGTTCCAGTTCGTTCATTAAGAATTATAATGTCTATAATGTGATTCACACACACCTGTGCATAATGACTTGCACACATTAACAACCAAAACCCATTCCGGTTTTCATACATGAAGGTAGAACTACAATGAGTTAGAAGGAGAAGCCAACACACACTTCAGATCTATATTTTAGAATTTAGTGGTCATTTTCACAACTCACTTTGATAGTGATAGTGTGAATATGAATTCCCATGTACCTGTGATGACTTAATCTTTGATGAGATTGGATAAACCAACATTGAGTATGTGCATACCAGGTTTGTGTACAAAGAAACATAAAAGAGGAAACTCTGTTGTATACAATGTGTGTGTGAAGATGGTGTGTAAAATCATGTATATGTGGTTATATTATAACTTGAATAAGCTTGCATATGGTATTATTTATTTGTAAAAATTAGTTTGTGTTGAAGTATGCTTGTAAATGAAATAATGAATGCCTGAAAGTGTGAAGGTGATTAGGGTGAGAATAATATTTACGTGTCTGTACAAGCATTGTGTTCCTTCACAAATAAGATCAAGATAATATATATTTTTGTGCATTTTTTATTTCCTAATGAATATATAGAAATAGTGGGGATAATTACATGGATTAAATATATGCATGTGATTAAGAGAATTTCATACATGGAGAACACGCTATGTTGTTGTGTCTGATAGATGATTTGAGATGAATCAAAAAAATTTGTGAAAAAATGAATTAGAAGATTTATATTTCATTGATGTATCATTAGTTTTTCATTCTAATATTGTAGTTAAATGATGTGGAAGTGATAAATTCAACTAATTTAGGAGATTATATTGAAAGAACTTGAATGTAGTGTTGTGGATTATAATCACTTGTAGTCGTATATTATTAGATGAAGTGAGAAAGTGACGAATAGGTTTATTTCAGTGGCATGAAGTGGAGGATCAATTTTTTATTGTAGTGACAGCTTGATGTTCTTGTGATATTTCTAATTATATTCAATGTTTTATTTATAAATCAATGATTTGATTCTAGTATAATAAACATCAGTGGGATTCTAATACAATTTGGGAAATGGTTCATACCTACCAACCTTGGTTTTTTGGGTGATACATAACAAACCCACTTGTAATTTGTGATTTATTTATTGTGGAGAATATGTGTCTCGAATCATCCTGAACCCAACAAGTTCATAGTATCCTATCTCAGGGGAGAACCCTGTAAAAATACTTTGTGTTGTGCTACATTTACTTTCAATCTTGAATGCAGTATAATTGTGCTTGTAAATAGGGAAGATCCATTCATTATATCAAGTGAAGGGGTTCAAATTAAAAAGGTTTAAGAGCAAGGAAATGATATAGTGGTAAATAATGTGTATACTAATTCATCCCCACCCCTCTCAGTATAATTTAATGATTCAATGGACACTTAAATTGGTTTCAGAGCATTGGTTACACCTTTTATTGGATCAATATTATTGTTCCAGTTGATTGTATCAGACCTATATAAAATGTATTTTTTAATTCAAAGAAGTAATATAGTTGTTTCAGATGGGTTTTTCATTTCCTATCTCTGTCTGTGCTAATATGGAGTTCTCTAAAAAAACTTGAAGAAAAAAAAGAAAAAAAAAGGCAAGAAACTGAGAAATAATGTAAAGAAGAAACATGATTTATCACAATATTAATATAGTCATAATGGTCGTCTATCATTAGTATCTATTAAATAATGTGATAAAGAACCTTCTGATGAGTATACTTCAAGATGTAAGAAGAATAATTTATTGAATCACTCATTGATTTTTATTAATAAATTAATATATATCTAATGAATATTTTTATCAATGTTATCACTTACATATTTTCTTTTATAAAGGTATTATATGATGAAAAGTCATAGCATGAAAATGAATCTGGGGAAATGGATGAAGCCTTGTAAATAATTTTTCATGGATGTAAAATTATATCACAAATTATTGATGACATAGAATAAAATTTATCAATTTTAAATAAACATTTCTCATATGTTGAAGAACAATTGAATAGAAATATGTGAGAGAGAAGTAACTAAGAAGGACTGTACTGAGATGATTAACACTCATGAGGAATCATATAATTGTACCATGAATATCAAGGACTCTCATTTGTAAATTTATGACAAGGATGACACTTTCATCATAGTTGAAGAATCAAAAGAAGATTTCATATTAAAATGAAATGGAATACTCACTTTTAATGAAGATGAATTATAAAGGAATGATTGTGAGAAGGATGTGACTGAGGTAGTTCATACAGAAGATATCCATGCATTTTAAAAATTACACAGAACCTATATAAATGATAAATAATCCCATCTAGAGGATAAGGTAAATATAATTAAAGATTTTTATATTATCACATGATTGCAAATAAAATTCAAAATGATTGAGATTAGAATATTAATAGTTAATGCAAAGGAAAACTGAAAATAATTTATGATGATAAAAATTTCCTCAAAATGAAATGTATTGAAATGGATGTAAATTTTACAAATTTGATTGAATGTGAATATATTTTTAAATAACTTGGAGACTATAATAACTCTATAAATCTGAAATATCATGATTTGGAGGTCATGTTGAGAAATCTAGTGATCATTAAATCTAAATCTTCATATAATGCATTGATAAAAAAATCATCCATGAGTAATTCTGAGAGGATTATTATTTATGAAAAATCCCATTCAAGTGGAAAAAATAGTCTTATATTATCGAAATACAAATTAGTGGAAAGGTCATTGAATAAGGTAACCCTTGAACAAGAATATTTTATTTGTACTAATATTGTTTCATCTATATGAATGGGTTACAAAATGAATTCTGGAAAATCATGGGTGAAGAAGACTAATGAAAAATCTACTATATTATCAAATGTGGATATGAATAATATTATTGATTCTTTTTCCATTCAAAGATCTCAAATTAAGAATCATACTATCAAAAAACATCAAGATTCCAAAACTAACTTAATTTTATAAAAGATGAATAAATAAATATTTTTTGGATAGTGTTGCTGTTGTTTGAAATTTGGGATTCCGGCTATTGAATATCATCATAATCTGTCAATTCATGATAACTATACATGTTTATTATTAAGGAAGAGTAGATCTGATGGGAAGATAAATCCTACAGAATTTAATAATAATTCACATATGAATAATAATTTATCTATAACGAATAGATTTGAGTGTATGTAATACATCTATGATTATGTCAAGAGATTTGGTCACAATTATAATGAGTGTTGGTATGTAGTAACCCTACACTAGTAATATTATGATATGATGACAAGGCCAAAACATATGCAGATGCAATGAACAAAAGCAGAAAATGCTTCTTTGGGGTGTGATAAGTATAAGAGAGCTAAGAAAAGTGTGAATAAACCTAAACCCAAGAATAATGATGAATTGAATGGAATGGAATGGAAAAGGTGAATCAACTATGGAAGAAGAGGCCACATAATAGACCTTTACAATCATGTATAAACACAAATGCTATTGGAAACATGCAGATGCAGAAAATGAAATCAATATTAGAAACAAGTAGAAAGGTTGATTTGATGATTGATAGTGAAGATGAAAATTTTCAATTTCATGAGAGGTTATTTAATAAGGAAGAACCTATGATTGTTGAATATTTTTGTTGAAGGTGAAGAATTTTAGAGAATTTCTCAGAAAAATACATGAGGTGTTTTCCTAAATAAATAGATCAATTAAAGAAGAAAGGAATAGCACAAATGAATTGTACAATTTATAATTCAACTATAATTAAGGATTCAACACAGAATATGATGTCTGAGCATATACCAAGATAATTTTTAGTCACATGGATAGAGAAATTGGAATTGTCTAAGAAGTTAGTGTAGAAACAGAAGAATGAAAGTGCATTACTATGTAATGTGAATAAGCTTATTTCATCTAAAATGGAAGCTAGAAAAATCAAGAATCATATACTTCCATTAAATTATAAACATTGGAATGTAAAATAAGGATAAAATAGGATGATTTTTCATGAATCTAGTTTATTATTGAAAAGAATTTCTAGGTTGAGAGATAAATCTCATCTGAGTTTCTGTAATTAAAAATCATTTTATAACCTATTTATTCACATGAATATTTTTGGATTGTTTATTTTAAACAAGGAATTGATGGTGAGGAATATATTAAGATGTATTCCCCATGATTTGAGTTCGTTGATTGTATTATACAACATTCATAAGGCTATCCATCATGTAGTTCATTATTGAAATTTCTCATAAATTTATTCATGAAGATCATTCATGAAGAAAGTCAGTGATGATGAAGCAGATGGAAGAAGAACCTAACTTTACGGGGAGAATGGTTGAACAAATACCAAAGTTGATCAAAACATGTATCACATGAATATATGATGTTCTGTTAGGGGATTTATTCGATAGTTTCTAATTCTGGAAATTTAATCTTTTCATTAGAAATGAATTTTTTCCTATTTTTTTGAATGACAATTCTGAATCAGAAGGGGAGACACATATAAATTGATAATAAAGGGTATGTGAATTCATGGAATTGAATCATATTGTGAATTTTTCATTATATGAATTATTTTTTTTAATGGTTCCAATTAAAAAAAGGGCCTACAGAAAAGGGGCATCCAGACATTACGTAGGAGGGCAGTTGACCACTAGCCTACCATTATTGTTGGGCCGAGGAAGAGTGTGGATAGTGTGATCACAAGGAACGTATGTAGTGTCAGAGGAAAAATGCAAAAAATATTATTTATGTGGTATGAAGAATGATTATTTATTGTTTACATTGAATCTAAGTGTGAATTTGAAATCATATGAAATATTTGTTTTTTCATGGATTAATTATAAGAAAATGGATATAGGGAACTCATGTAGAGGGAGAGAAGCAAAGTGACAAGTGTTATCATAGGGGGTTGTCGACACTAACTAGGTGGGTAGTCGACCTCTAGTCAGCCATTATTGGCGGGTTGTGGAAGATAGTGGCTATTGTGATCATAGGGAGAGCATACAGAGGAAGTAGAATGAAGAAAAATTTCATTTATGTGGTATGAAGAATGATTGTGTATGGTTGGAATTGAATCTTTTTGTGAATTGGGATTTATTAGTTATTTTTTATAAATTATGGTTAAATTCATTAGTCATCTAAACCCAATAAGCTACAAGTCATTACGGTGCCCATGGTGTGCAAAGGAAGAAGGATTCAGCGGTAGATCACGAAATAGGAATTTGCAGGAGTAGATATATATTTTTTGTTACAAAGACATAATCTCGAATGATTTCCCTTGTGTAATAAAGTAGCCATGTAATAAGAATTAATTTTGATGTGGGATTATATTTTGGTGGTTCACTATAACTACAAAAATGCCACAATCGTGTGATCTCTGGGATTATAATCTGTGTTGTGCTATCGTCTCAACCATCCGAAATGTTTCTCCAAACTATATAATTGTTCGATCAAATTATAATGATCTATCTGATATTATCCAAACATCATTCTCTTCCCCATGCGAAACCAAAATCACCTCCTCACTGAAATATCCATGCCACGACATTAGTTTTATGCAGCCATGCATTTGAGCATTATTTGATCATTTTGTCCATTACATTATGATTGAAATTTCTAGGAACTCATTTTTTAGGATAAAACGAACACCAAACAGATGAAATGTAGCATATAACATAGTCTCGAAATAGAGGTTTTGGGTACAAGTTATGTTGGTTGTGATTTGACAATAGATACTCGTGAACAAGCTCAATTTGAGGTATGCATTTTATTTGGAATTCCGAGAGTATATTGAGAGATAAACAGAGCTTTGAAATGGTTAAGATATTTTAACACAGATTACCTCATGAAGTGTAAGTAATCAATGATTACATTAAACGGTAGGGGGAAACAAAGATTACATTACACAGTAGGAGGAAACAATATTGCATTACATTGCAGGATGAAACAAAGATTACATTACACGGTAGGAGGAAAAAAGAATTACATTACAGGGTTGTAGGAAACAAATACTACATTACAGGGTTGGAGGAAACAATCAAAATGGGTCATAATATAATAACTATTTCTTTAATCGGCAACACGTGGCACGTCAACCTCTTGCACATTGTGCACCTACTGTCCAATATGCAGGAACCTTCGGCCAAGCTGGCACAAAATATATATGAGTGCTTGAATCATTATTCTAGAAATCATAGTCACAATACATTCATATTTATATTTTTAAAATAATTGGTTTAAAAAAATTAAAACATTCATATTTATATTTGACTCACCATGAGTTTTAGTCGTGCTATATGCCATCACAACCTTGGGTACTCAGTCATCCCCTCCTCTAATGGCGCTCCCATTTATATATGAATTTTGAATAGTTATCTCTGCTATAATGAATAATATATTTTAATTAAATATTATACTTTGATGTGATCCCTTAGCTTCTTCCCCATTCACCATTTTCATAATGGTTTCTATCTCATTCACACCTTTCACACATGCCCTCTACAACCTCTTAAATCATGTCTGGTTTCATGAAACTGGTTTCCACAATGATATTGGTTAGCATGTTCACAATAAATACCATTTTGGGTATAATGCATATGGGGTGATTCATACACACATGTGTGCCAATACATGAGCATATGAAATGTGCGCCAAGACGTAAGATCTACTTGACACTTCAATGAGGAAAATATTGAGCAGCTAAGCAACACTGGTTAAAGATTTAGGAAACATAAAACTAGATACAACAATTGTGTCAACATGAAATGGACTTGTTGAAAATGAGAACTCTACGTTGTCGGTTTCTTGAAATGTAGTACATGTTATCTTATTATTTGCAGTCTGGTGTGTATCCTGAAGTATCAGTTCAGGATAAACTAGATTAGAGACAGTTTAATCTTTGTAAAACCATTATTGAGAAGCCTAGAAAATTTTCCTGTTTTCTAAAACATCCTCACCTCCCTTCAACTGTATCGTAACAACCTCAAACACTAATAGATAAACATTACACTTTGAGTACTCCTCATCATACAAATCTATAATCTCTTCTTGTATCACCTTGTTAATTTTATCATATATATTATAAGAAACATTCAATCTTTATTCAGTACCTTCTCAAATCATATCTTCCTCCTCTATCAATTGCGTCTGACGCACGTTTTATGATTCACACCACTAATAATCACACATTTTTATATCATCCACTATTTCGACCTTCTGAAGGTCTCCTACATCATATTCCCCACCAAAACTCTTCACCTAAATCGTCTATAGCTCACGTATTGGACAATCCTCTAATATTTACATTTTTCCTTTTGATATGGCCAATGATAGGAACCCACAAATGTTTAGGTCTTACTGTTTGGATGGTGAATGGAGGAAACATGTGGTCTGGGGGAAGGAGGAGATTATGACACACATATCTTCTTTCCAAAGATGAAAAGCCCCTCCCCCCCGAATGGACATGACAGGAAACCAAAATGAATCCTTCAAATCACTCTTTTATTATTATACCATCCATGTACTTACATTCCAATATTGTTTTACACATGAATTCCAAAGTGGGAAATTTTTATTGCATCAACTTTGAAGCATCCAAACTAATCATGAGTTTTCAATCCCAAGATGGTTCCATAATATACCTATGTTATTTCAAGTAGGGATCCATACTCCTTTAGTCTCCATATTTTTTGGAATTCCTAAAAAAATAATAAATCCTTCACATGTCATTCAGACCCACTATTTTCCAATTGATTTAAATAGCTTCCATAGTCACCCATTGGTTTCCTCTTCCACATCTCATGTTTTTTTAGTCCCTTCACCATGGGGGAAATAGGATCATAATTTTAATTATAGAGGGGAGTGTTATCACCCAGAGGAAGGGGTAGTGGTTGTTTGGGTGGGTTTTAGTAGATTTTTTATGGATTAGAGTGGGCCTAATTTATATCGACATGTTAAGATACCATATGATTAAGATAAGTCGACATCGCTCCTGACAGGTAGGTATCCCCTATACGATTGGAACCGAGAAGTTCTACACCACTATTCTTGAATATATGTTATATAGAATGATGATGTAATTTTATGATTGAAAATAATACATGCTATCATGGGTGGATACTCATAGTATTTTGAGGCACCTTCTCATGGTGTATTACCACGGTAATATCCAGTTTAGGATATTTTTAGAATGAGACTCGACAGAAGGAAATCCACATTTATATGTGTCCTTGGATATTCCTACATAGGAACGTGTGTATTAATCCTTAGACATTAATATATTTATTAATGAATATTATAATTCCTGTACTTTGGTGTATTAATGAAAATCGTGATGACATATTTTCTTGATGAGGTAGCATATGTTGGGTGTGTCACATGTAGTATTGTGTTAATGAATAATGCGAGAAAGGATTAATCTCTTCTGTTCTTTAATAGAAGTTGATATCTCACACCCATTGATGGAAATGATATAGCCTAAATGAATCTATTATCATAGTGTTCTATAAATATTTAATTACTTTTTAGTAAATATAATATATTTTTATTTATTAGAGAATAATGTTGTGATATTTATTTAATAAATAAATTTTCACTATTCAAGGTCCGATAAATATTATAGTGGAATGATAGACCAAGATTTTAGATCCAACGATAAATAATAATATTGAATATAATTTTATTATATAATATTTAATTTAATTCTCAATGTTAATCGCATGTTGATAAATATTAATAATTTTATTTTTTATAGGGGCTTCTACAAGGGATTAGATAAATAATAAGGGGAACTTATGCAATTATTTATTTCTAATCCTAGAAATATATAAACCGAATTATATTATTTTCCAAAGAAACCATTAATTTGTTTTTATTGTGCACAATGAATTTGGATAATCCTCTAAATCCCTAGAGTGGTCTCTTCTCTATGAACACTCTTAAGAATAGAGATAGATCTTCCGCCACTGAAACCTCTCATGTCAAGAGAAATCAAGGAGAATGCATTGGAATTAGTTCTCGTGGTGATAAAAGGTGGTTGATGCACGCAATATGATATGACATGCTAGTTCCCAATGATTCTTTTGACGATGTCTTGAGATTCATGAAACACGCGTGGATCAATTCTAGAGGGAATATATACCTGATTCCTACAATGAAATGATCGTGCAATGGAGATCTATTTCTAGATCCATCAATGATGAAATAATTCCATCAAAGGTAATTATTTAATTAATAAAATTAATTATAAATAATATTTCATGATCATCCCTTCTTGTTTTGGTTGGATTTCTACTTTTTAACTTCATTGATTCATTTCTATTGAACACAGTGTTTATCATCATGTAGATCTTGAATTGATCATTGATCATGACAAAAAGAAATCTTGGGCATGACCCATCTTATGATTCCACTATGACTGAAACCAACAAGTGGAATCATAGTGGTCACATTATTATTTATAGCTATTTAATGATTGTTTATTTATTTATTTATTTTTATTTAATTTCCAATTCATGTATAATCGTTTTATTAATCCAAATTGTATGATTTATTTCTTCTACCTTCGTTTCTCATATATCTAATCAATATGATTAATTTTAGGAATGAAATAAAATTGAATAACTCATCCAATGTTGCTATGGATTCTGGCTAGGTAACATAGTTGTACACTTCATGTAGTTTTTTTCAATGCATTTGGAATTAATTTGGAATTAATTCACGTTGTTTTCATTAATGAAACACGGTGTATTTATATCATAAACAGCGTTTTCATCAGGCTATCCTGACACATGGTCATCTGGAGTAAACGCCTTGTAGACAATGTGAATATTGTTTTCTCCTTTTAAGTCACAAATTTGTTGTATATTTCATACATGGATTACCTAATTGGTGACTATATAATTCTGATATCACATTCCATGTAGACCATTAGACACACCATGTAATCCATTTTCAATGGAATTATTTACATTCCAAGTCTGTAGGCATGTTCCTATGATATACGGTGAGACATGTACATGCAGTGTTGCTCAAATACACACGCCATGTACTTATACCAAATTATTTTGTTTTAAAATTTATTTATTATACTATTGAATCCTTATTGACATATTATTAGGTGTTGTTATTAATTTTATAGGACATACCTTGTGAAGAGTTTTTAATATATATATATATATACGTAAGTGTTTATTTAATATCTACATAATTTTCAAATATGAATATCATGTATGAGTCAAATTATAGTTGTTACTTCGTTTGCATGGATAATACCACATGACTAAAAACAAACATAATTCATGTAATCATTAAGGTGATGTATATGTCATGAAGGTACATGATAATTCTTGTATAACGCATGTAATAAGAGTAAGCAGTGTGATGGAATAATACTTATTTTGTAGAATTAGATGGGTATTCACTATATTTCATCCAAGGTAATTTTATGAACATTGTAAATTTGAAATGAGTTTATATAATTTGATTAAAATTATGATGGATGAGAATCTCAAGAAAATTCGGGTGAGAATGAAGATAAAATAATTGATTAATTAAAGAAGATAATTTATTGATTCAACAGAGATTCATATTGAATAAAAATGATAAATAATTGATCGCAAGTTTTATTAAATGCATAATTCATTACATGCATGTGGATGATCATGAGAATAGACTAGACCATTGTATGTGATTGGTTTTATTTAATTTATTGTCGACATAAATTGTTGGTCTGCGTGCCTAATCTCCTCATAATATGTAATGGTCTATGTGAACATGGCTTCTTTTATGAAAAAACCATTTTTCCCCTCACATTAATGTGAGTAAAATAAAATGTGATGGATGAATATCCAATTATAGTGGTGGTGGTTCAATTTTGGATCCATGAAAAAACAAATCCAAGAGTGATACATGGGTGGACACATGGAAAGTTGTAACATGAACCACAATTGGTTCAATGTGTTTTCTTCCAAGTCAACGATTAGTTTATCAACTACTAGATAAACTATTAATTAGTAATGTTCATGATCATATGGATTTATTATTTTATTTCAGTCATGTAGTATGGTCATTTCATTATGGATGTTTTTTCACGATTACATAATTACAGAATTAACAAGCATGCAAGATAGAACTAAACTAAACTAGATTATTCATAAATGTTATCTACGACATCGTTAATTTATTTAGTAAAACCAATCAATATTATCAAGAATTTGATAAAGATAATAATTTTAAATTTATTCAAAAAATGATAAAATCCCTCAATAAATTAGATTAAGTCGGTATAGCCTTCCACTGGCTCAGTGAAAATCAAACCATAGTTCAATGTGCATCATCATCCAAATTTGGGGTGTTTTGAATTATTGAAAAATTATAACTTGATTTTGTGGGTTGAATTAACATAGTTCACATCAAGGGATTGACTTCCAATGCATGACATGTCGTAAATGGGTGCAAATGGTTGAGGAAATCCAATTAAGGATTTTAGGATTGGGGTGTCTGCATAGAAGATCAAGGAACAATGAGTTAATGCATTTGGAATTTGGAATGAATACCCAAAACCATTAAATTTTCTTGAAAAACCAACATTGGGGTAATTTGAAGGGAAATATAGATCCTTAACACTTGAATATTAAATCAAGTGGATATTATAATTCCAATGGTGAGGGCTATTGGGTTTTGATAAAATAGTGGGTTATTAATAAATATAATATTTATTTAGTTGTCTAAATTTTATTATATATAGTCCTAATATTATTTATATATTTTATTTGAAAAACATAAAATCAAATTAAACATATCATTTCCACTATACATTATAAGGACAACCTTTTCATTGACACAAATTTCCAAAAGTGGCAAAGGCACCTATAACTTTTCCTCCACCTTGAATTGAAATTATATGTGGCGGAAGAAACTTTTCCTATGGTGCCTAGAAATGAGGATAGTTATGAATAGTTTAAAATTTATACAAATAAATTGAATGATTATGTAGATGTTCATTTTTTCAATATATCATCAATGTGCAATATGCTTTTAAAGAAATATGAGGACATGGATGCAAATAGCTGATGTCGCACCTTCGAGATCTCTATCAAGAGAAAGTGAGGCAAAATAGTATTATATATCTAATTTCATTGTTTACAACAATGTATGGAGAGTCTTCACTAGCTGGGCCTCATGTAATCAATAATATTGTCGATGCCTGGCCCCAATCATTGATCATTTTTTCCTACTTCACACTTGTTCAATGTCGATGCATGGTACATGAAACCGAAAAAATGGAATCCAATTACATAATAGATCCTTCAATGATTCTTTATTCACTATAAATGATGTGACAAATGGTCTACCATAAATGTGGAGGCCCATTTCCCTTTGATCGTTTTGGAATACATCTTGAGAAGCTCCCTCATTATTCACAACCAGATACTTCGTATTTTAAAGCCTTCACAATTTCCCTTTTTACAATACAAATAAGATATAAACTATTATATAGTAAATTTCAAAATTACCATGTTTCATACATGTTAAGAATAAGAAACATGTCACATCTAAATATATATAAAAGATGTATCACTCCATGAGTAGCACATGCAGCCTAATCTGTGTGATAAGATAAAACAAAATCTAAAATTTAAAAACTGCCTTATCTCAAATTTGGAAACTCAAATGGTCTGCATCCTATAAATATCCCCATTTTTCCTATAAATGGAGATACCATCCAATACACTCAGTTGGAACAAAAACATATTTTCATCGTACCAACCACATCCTCTACAAAAAAATGACAATGCCCATTTGTAACTCTGACTGAAACATGACATCCCCAATACAAAATCCAAACACTAAATTCATCACCATATATAAATATTCATTTTCATTTCAAACAATACCAAAAATCAAAATAACAGTCTCCCCCATGGCTATTATTTTTCAACAATATGGAACACCCACAAAAAATTGCTCTCTGCTCAAAATCCTTAGCAGCTAGTGCATCACCTCAATATTGAATTTGAATTATTTCTTCACCAATCACACATTATGATGAATAGAACTATGTGTAACACCAAAAACACCTCTCTCAACCTACTTTTTTTTCTGACTCCTATTCTGCTTCATGTGCCATCGATCCTCTATAAAATATCCAAAATTCCCACAAAAAATTGAAAGCTCAAAAAAATCACCATTGATATCACTTGTTGGGAGAGATTCCAGATCTCAGTAAAAAAACCTACTTGAGAAAAAATTTGTGACAAACATGATGAAATAAGGTAGTGATATAAATAAGATTAAATAAATCAGCATTGAAAAATTATAATATTGAAAAACCCTCTATTGGTGAGGATTAAAAACCCAGTTGGTAATTCTAAAATATCCACTATAAATTAATGTGTAAAAATAAATTCCAATAATTCCCAAACATGAATTACAGAATCAAAAATATTAAAAAAACTAGGAAAACCACAACCTGATATGCCTCCACCATCTCTCTAATAATAATCACACCAATTCCTTGATTGATTGATTAATTTGGGAAAAAACAACATCCTTCAGTTGATGAAATTCCACAACATTGAGGATCAAATCATAAAATTCATCGGCCTCACACAATCTTATGACAATCAGATGATTTATCTCTCTCTCTATCTCTCTCATAACCTCTCTATCACGACCTAACACCAATCATAATCTTGGATACACCTCATGATCAGTGCATTCTAGAAAACAATAAATACATGTCAAAGGAATAGTTTGGGATATGTCTAACACTAAGAGTTGGGGGGGGGAATCGGTTTTGGAGAGCTTTTAATCCAATTCCACATTTCATCTATTTACCTCTTCGACCTGTTAGGATCACAATTTTTCTATTATCTATTACTCGTCCCATGAAATAATATTACAGAAGTAATGACAAAGCACAAAATATTTTTACAATGTTCTCTACTCAGTAAGAGTATCTAGTCATTAGCCTGGTTTTAAAATAATCCTCACCACACAATCACTAGAAATAAATCATTAAAGTGTGGCTATAAGAATAAGGACATACCCTTTCAATTGGAATACACAATAGTCAATTGGCGGTACATGTTTTACATCACATAACTGGATCTATATACTACCTATGAATACAACCTCATTTTGGTTGATAATGGCATGTAACACCAATAGAGTCTTCCACATGTTGACACATGTTGGATCTAAGAGTTCTCCTTTGTTCCCCCACAACCTTATTCTTCACATTGTTTCTTTCTTAGCAGCATGCAAGTAATTCTTCTTACCTCTCCCCAACAAAAAACTGAATGTTACCCAATATTCTTCTTCTATGAGTCAAAATAATATAAATATGTTGTGAGCTAATGAATACTAAATTCATTATTACCCAAATTATAATCTTATGATATCAATTTGGTCAGAAAATATTCTTATCCTATTTTCAATTTCTTCATCAATGCAAAACCAAACTCAGTCATCCATCTTCATATTATTCTTGCTTGAATAACAAAATTACCATATGATTATTAAATCAATGAAGGTCAGATCAATTTACCATCATCACAATTACATTATTATAATTTGATAAAAAAAATATCAACAGTGAATGTAGTATCATTTATCTTTTAATTTTCGTGGAGTAGAATATGTATGTTCAACTAAATTTTTACATACCTTCAATGATGTTTCATGTAATGATAATCTTGAATAAACTCATATTATTATCGTCATGAATTATTAAATCAATATAAGCATGGTTCATGTTCATGTCCCATGTACATTTTTATGTTTAAAATTTTCTGTTTTATTTTGAGTAACAATTTTATGCATGATTTTTTTTATTCTTAAAATTATTTGAAGAACTTTAGACAGTGCACTTACTGCTCACTATTTATGTAAAAACACATGATGCTTATTTCTCCGCCCTTATTTTTGTCTCACTTCACAAAATAACAATGTGTTGTTTTCATAAACCGTTTTATGAATTGTATGTAAATTAATACACATGGTGTCATATGAAAACTCGAACAATATGAGTTCTTCTTTTTCTATTTCAAGTATGCACTTAGGAGAACATCTGGTTCTCTTTGCACAAATGAACTATGTTGGTTTGTTGTTATCTATATATAGAGAATCAACTAGATACATAGTGTCGTAATATTTGTTATATATGTGGAACAACTTCATGAAATACCATGAGATTAAACAACTCATGCATTGGGGCTCGATCAGTAAGATTCATCGAACCGGTTCTACATTGTGATGCATGACAAGGGTGTTACACACTAGTTATGTGTTAGCGATATTTCTTCTTCATGAATATAGAACTATTTGAAGAACTGACCTCATTTGTAAAGAACAATGAGTGTGTAAACACCATTCACATGCTCACATATTCTACTCCACACTATATAAATCAACCATTGCTGGGAGAGGATCATAAATATCCTCTCCCATGATATTGCTCTATAACGGGTTTTTAGGGGCCCTCTGATCCAACTTCTTTGTGGGATACTGTACCACATCATTCAAGACTTTGAGAGTTCCCATGACAGACACAAGGAACTCTATTCTTCCAATGCATGTGGGTCTTGATGGCCTCCTTTGTGCGTGGTCGACCCAACATCCTTTATA
This sequence comes from Viscum album, assembly GCA_963277665.1. Taxonomy (NCBI): domain Eukaryota; kingdom Viridiplantae; phylum Streptophyta; class Magnoliopsida; order Santalales; family Viscaceae; genus Viscum; species Viscum album. Next base: position 1,582,729,041 of record OY728151.1, on the reverse strand, counting down.
ATCTATTAGTTGAGGCTAGCTTGTCAGGTTAGTCCATTCTATTTAAATAAACCCCTAGAAAATACTTACTAATAAAACCATGTATATGATGGAATTCAATATGAATTTTTTGGCCACTCCACACTTTGAACTCTAGTATATAATTTTTCAAGCCCATAATTATTTCTCTTCAATTATAAATCAATCTAACAAGTTCTTCACATCTAACCCTTCAATCACTAATTATATGGAATGGTTATCCATCATTCAATCTATAATATCAATGTTCCTCATGTTAGCACTCACATGGTTCTCATGAAACATTAAAATAATGCATGACCTTTGATTCATTTTCTTCTATAATTTTTGGAATAATAATTCCAAATATCGTCAAATCATCTTTCTTAGTTGATGTAAACAATGTGTCACTAATTAAACATTTCTTTTGAACTTCATATTTATTCATCATTCATCCGAGTTAACAACATAGAGAATTTATCAAGAATGACTTCCAATTCTATTAATCCATAACAATTGTTCAATCCCTTCACAATTTATCTTCAAATATAAATCCATCTAACCATTTCTTCATCTATAACAATTCAAGCACTAATTATATGGTGTGGTTATCCTTCATGAAAACTTCAATATCAATGTTCATCAAGTTAACATTTTCATGGTTCTAATTCAACATTAAAATACTATATGACCTTATATTCTTCTTGATCTATATATTATGGATTATAAATTATAATGAACATCAAAATAACCTTGTTATTTTTTGTAAAAAATGTGTCACTTATGAGACATGTATTTTTAACGTATTATCAGTTCATCTTTCATCAAAGTTAACAACATTAAGAAATTATCAAATGTGGAATATAATGATATGAATGTATTACAATTATCCATGAATCGTGATGATGGAATCCATAAAACTTCTCTAGGAATCCAATGATGGAATCCAAAACAATTCTATATTAATCACCGTAAAACTCAATGTCTTTAAAACAATCACATGTTTTTTTGAATTTCAAAACATAAGGACCTTATCCAAGTTCCATTGACTATGGATCTTATTCATTATATTGACATCAATGTAAACTTCCTATTTCAATGGAAATCATTGTATTCCAATGAAACTAGTCTGAAAACAAATACAATCCTTAAAATAGTGTGATCATAAAACTCCCCCTTTGTATTGTTGGAAATACCGTCAATGTTATTTACAAATGATTGTGTTAATATGTTGATCTATTATCTTCTGTTGCCCCTTTTATGTCTAAATTTAATTTTCACATTATCTCCCCCTTACTAACAAGAGATACGAAGTTCGTGGGAAAAGGGTATCAGTCCACACTTAAGAAAAGTGGGATCCGTCATTTCACAGTAAATCGACTTGAGTTGTGCTCTGTGTAGAAAACAAGTGGATTTTACTTAAACAAAAAATAAATCCATTACCAACTAATCATGATACATAATGAAATGATAAATCATATACATTCCTTCTAGGATAATTCACTTTCATTCTAGGATGAAAATTTTGAATGTGGGATAATACCAGGAATGTTCAGTCAGAGGAAAACCTCTGACAATTTATTAAATAGAAATAAAAAGTGCAGTAAACAAGGAAATGGATGAGGGCGGACATCTTGCCCAAACCCAATCAAGAGTCCCTACCATATTACCACAAAACCAAAAAACCATTCAACTGAGTCAACACATTCAACAAAAACCATTCTCAACACATTCAACCAACAGCTCTCCTGCTTCATCAAAAAGTCACCATTGCATCCAGCTTTCAACAACACATTACCACCATCATGGGAGAGTACCACCGTACTCCATGAGAAATCAAACCATCACCAGTGCAAAAGCTCAGAAGACATTCCAAGGGACACGTGATAATTCCATCATCACCAAGACTGGATAGTCCAACATTATAGAAAAGGAAAGCCACCGATGGGAGGATCCGAGTCGTCATGAACCAGAAACGACACCAAGGGCATAGATCTGTTCCAATCAGACCACGGATGAACCCTAACCGGGTTCTGAAGCAGGCCATTCACGATGATGATAAAATCAGCATGAAAATAGAGGGACCAGCGATAGAAATCAGAAAAAATCCACCAGATTCAAAACCAATCGACGAAAACCCAAATCACCAGAAATATCCAAAACAACCAAAATGAAGAACCGGCAAAAGCTCATCGAATCCAAAGCCCAAATCCTCCCCCTCTGGGAACACGGAATCGACGTCGAGAAACACAAGGAGCCTGCCGAAAGTGAGGAAAGGTCACAAAGGACTCACCGAACCGAATCCACCTTCGGCCCTCGTTTGGAAGCGAAACGTCAAACCGAGCGACGACGCTGAGAACGGGAGCCGGAGAACCACCAGATTCCGATGCACACCCCCGATGCCAAGCCACACCTACGACGAGCCGAGGCCAGATGGAGAGGCGAGTCGATCCAAGCCGGAGGGGGAAGAAGATGGAGAAACGATGGGAAACCCTAGCTTCCGCGAAGGTGAAGGAAGATGCCGCTCAGAGGCTCCTATCCCAAAAGTTTTTCAGTGTGGGATAATACTTTTTATGAATAATAAACATGAAAATCCTACACTCACATCAACAAAAAGATAAAAAATATTCATGTTTAATAGATAATGTAAAATACCATGGGGTACATCCACATTTCATTAAAAATTTATTAATTTAATTTCTACCCCATTGTAATTTTTTTTATAACCTACGATGATGGATTAATAGAGACATTACATTTACAATGATATGACATTCAAGAAATATCTAGAATAATAATATTTGATAATAATTGAAATAATAATTCTAGAAGTATATTCATTTTTCTCCCCCTCGACGGATACATTTCTAATTATATTCATAATGGTTGATCTCAACAAAAATTGATTTAAGGAAATTACAGTATAGAGAATACTAGATAATTCATCTTAAACTTGCAAGTGTACATATTAGACAACTTTCAGAACATCGGCAAGGATGATCTTTTATATCATTGGTTCATAAAAATACTAAGAAATAAGATCAAACCAAGATGTAATATACTTTATCCTATATTTAAAAAATAGTAAATCACATTCTTCATCATTATCAAGGATGATCCTCTATAATAATAGTTTTTAAATATAAATTGAAGAATCATTAAAGGATGGAAACTTCTTCAGATTGGGTATCAAGAATTGTAAACTCTTAATAATTATTAGGTTCTCCCCCTAAGAACATGCTTCAACTTCAAATAACATACATATAAGCACAAATATAATACTCAATGAATAAGGGATTATGGTGGATCATCCTCAATTCATTAATATTAATAGTAATATTGAGATGATCACCTGAACCAAATTGACTCATTTTCACCAGTCATCCTTATTTCACATCTAAACAACTATTTTGATTAATGTTGAGGAAACATGGATCTCTTCAAATCATCTTCTAATTTGTGTGTACAATATTTATTCATAATAGTCTTCATGAAGGATACATTATTTCACCAATTGAGGACTGCTTATTGTTATGGTAGTTAGGTTAAAAAATCTTTTACAATGAGCCCTTATTTCTTACATCTCTCACACAAAACTAAATTAACACTAGAGTTTCTTTTCCTTAATTAACTGTCATGAAATTTTTCTTCATCATGTGTAATATTTTCATTCCATTGTTTGATATCTATATATTATGCATCTTCCATATTTCACATTATTTCAAAATATTGAGGCCAGATAACTAAAAAGTCATTAGGAACTGTAGGTGAATGTCTAGATCTTCCACATGGATTCTTCTTTGTTTCATACCTCTTAGTAATTCTATGGGATGTACTACCCTTCAAATTATTCGATTTAAAATCTATTTTTACCTCACCATTCTTCTTTTGTACATTAATGGTAGGATTTATGTTCACAAAATTCTTATGATTTATTCCCAAGGCTACTTATTCATTACATATATGATTTTTTGATCATATTTTATTAACATAACTGTATACATGATTATATGAGAAGGCGCCAACATTCTAACAACTACCATTGCCATTGCATACATCACATATGTTATTAAGAATTAAAAATCTGTTTACAGTATACAGATGATTTTGGACCCATAGATGTTAATTATTATTCTCTATGATTATATAACATGAGATAGGATTTCATAATACTTTTAAATTATGGGTATTTTTTAAAAAATCTATAGGACACTGACCAAATATGTTGCAGCACCAACATGGATCCACAAATCTTGATTTCATGATATATCATGTATCTGATGTTTGGGTATTCTTCATGATTTTTATGCTATCTGAGGGGATCCAAATTTCATAAATTCATTCTTATCCATATTAGTCAAGGTGATAGGTTTCTAATCATAATAATTCATCCATAATTGTTCATAATTTTCATGACAACCTACATTTTTCATGACATCATGTTTATAAACATTTGTAAAATATGGTATGGTTGATACATGATTCTTCTCTGCTATTTATGATAGATCATTGAATAAAGACATAATATTATTGTAACTTTTTGGAGTATGTTAAACCATAAAATTTTTAAATGAACATTGAGTACATTTAGAAACTATATCCTTATTTTGAGAAGGTTCAATAAGTGTCTTCCCAATATTGGCCAACTGAGCAACTAAGTCTATACATATGATACTTTGGATGATTCTATGATCATTAACCATAATAATATTTTATTCCCATAAATTATAAATTCATTAATATTTCTCTTCAAGTAGAATAACTTTTTTCTAAATTAATGAGTCATGTTCATTGGTCATCTTGGATATTTCATCCATTTTCCAACCCTTGACATTAGAGAAATTTTTGTATCTCTCTTAAACTACATAGATCTTTTATTCTACAGTCCATTTGACTCCCCCATTCTATTAAATTTCATTGATCCATTTTGAGGAACATATTTAATTTTCCCTCATTGTGTAATCAATGGTTTCAACAAATCTAGACAGATTTAGAGACTCATTACTTTTTGTTTTCAAGATATTATACAAAACATCAGATTCTTCTTCAAGTCGGTTGATCTCTTCCAGCAAACATTTAAAGACTTCAAAAACTTGGGATGTTCAATATTCAAAAATATAATGCAAGAATACTATTAATATATAAAATAATAATTCATGAAATGTTTTATATTGATAATAATCAATACTTTTTCTAGTATTTTCATCTTGAGTAATGTTTTTAAATGTACTAAAACACACATCTTATTGACTATTGTAAGAATTTGATCCGTCTTCTTAGTCAAAACTTGAGTCTCATTCTCATTACCTTCCAAGATAGAAATGCCTTCATTTTTAGAAAGTTATAGAGAATCAAATACTTAATCTTTTTTAGAGAAGAATAAATTACTCTTCAACTATCTATTATGTTTATTTTTCTTATTCATCATGTTATTGGTTGAGATATACTTATACACAAAGGAATCCATATATTCACCCAAACTACACTTCAATGTGGAGTTAGAAAAGAATCTCATGTCTTTTAAAGGGTATAGATTTCATTGTAGAGAATCTCATTGAGATGATCCTTACCTCAATAATTATGAATTTACCATTTTTAGATATTCCTTGCATTGTTTGTGTCTGTGAGTTTGTGTGTGGGGGGGTGGTTAATCACGATCGGTGATTTTTTATATCAATTCCACATTTTATCACTTTCCCTTTTTGACTTGTTAGGATCTTGATTGTATTATTATATTTTCTCTATCGCATTAAATAATATTAATGTAATAATGAAAAGAAACTGATATTTTTACAAGGTTCACTTCATAGTAAGAGTATCTGGTCATTTGCATGGTATGGAAATAATCTTGACCACACAACCAGTAGAATGTAATCATATAAATGTTTTTAAAGAATGTAAGAAATAACCTTTCACTTTCAATGCACTATAGTGAAGTGATATTTCATGTTTTAAGGAACATTGATGGATCTTTATACTGCCCATTAAGATAGTCTCATTTTTGGGGATAATGGTTTGTAACACGAAGAGTGTATTCCACCTATTGAGACATGATGTAAGTCACAGTTCTTATTTGTTATTATACAAACTTCTTCTTCACTTTTTTACTTGCTTAGTAGTATGGAGGTAACTCCTCTACCTCTTCAATGAAAAAAACTAAAATCCGAACAATATTCTTCTTCAACCAGGTCAAATAAATATAAATGTGTTTTGAAATGATGAATACTGAATTATTTCTAACCCATATTATAATCAGTTGATTTCAATTTGGTCACCAAATATTCATCTATTCTATTCTCTTTCTTCTTTATGAAAAAACATGCACTGAGATCTCTTCTTCTTCTTCATGTTGAAATCCCAATCATCTTCTCTGATTATTAAATCAATGAAGTTCAACTAATCTTAGAATCGTCAAAATTAAATTTATCTTATTTGATAAAAAATATCTAGAGTGAATATATAATATATTATATTATATTATTCTTGCTGCAGAAGATGTTAGTTTAGGTGAAATGCACCATAACTTCAATGATATTTCATGCATGAATTAGATTTCACAAAATCATATTTTTCTCTAATTTAATTATTTACCCAATAGAAGCATGGTGAATGTACCTTTAACAAATCCATTTCTATCCTTATCAATTAATATATTTTGTTTGAGATAAAATTTTATGCAGGAATTGTATTCCTCAAATCATGTGTAGACCTTTAGACATTGTACCTACTCCTCACTAATTACGTAACCACCCCAAAATCTTCTTACTCCTCAATTAGTTATATCTTCCTTCACACAAGAACCTTGTTTGGTATTAAAACTAGTGTTTATCAAAAATATATGTATACATACACTTGATTTCATATGAGAACCCAATAAATATGAGTTACTATTTTACTCAATAAAGTATGAACTTAGGTTCATATCTGGTTCACTTTTCACAAACAAATTGTTTAGGTTTTTTATTTATCTGTATATTTTGTATCAAATGGATACACAACATCTTCACATAAAGGATTATATATGGAAAAACATAATGAAACACCATGATAGTAAGAAAATCATGAACTATGTCTTGAGTAGTAATACTCATGTACTATTTCTACTTCACGAAGCACGATGAGGGTGTATACACACTAATTGTGTGTTCGCAGTATTTATTCATCATGGAAGGATAATTCTTCATGAAACCGAACTCATTAACAAATCCCGACGAGGGTGTAAACCCATTTCTCATGTCCATAGATTCTTCTCTATCAAGAAAACATATTTTTTCATTGGAATACCCATATTCATGAGGTCTCAATGTTTCAGAAAAATCTTTGCCTCCCCACACAACGGAGTGCTTCATAGACAATCTTTTTTTCTTGAAAATGATATCCCTTTAAATAATATGAGTTGTAGTAGAAACACGCAGCAAGGGGTGATCTCCTTTTATTGAAAAGGGATAACAACCTTATAAAGAATTAAAATCTTGATATTTATTCCATTTGAATAATCTATATAAATTCCTGAATTAATTAGCTTTTAATTCTTCAAACATGCCTAAAGTTATGAATCATTTAATAGTGTTCTTCCATAGCTATAAGACGGTTTATTTATGGTGTTAAAAACACAATCATGTATTCATAATCACATGAATGTCATCTTTCCAAAAGCATGATGTTCATCCGTAGAACTCAACTAATTGAATGGACCTCCTTCAACCTCATTTGTATATTAGACAGGTCTTGCCTTTTGAATTTATTCACATGAGTCGTGAAAATTTTGTTGCATGACATTGTTATCATGTTCACCCCATTATTCGGATAGGGATTGCCGCTTCTTATACACTTTTTGGAATACAAATTTCCCAGAACATAAAATCATCCTTATTCTATTTTAATATAATTTGTAACGTAGGACACATATATTTTGAACATTGGATCAGTTCATCAATCATAAAAATTTACAAAAATGGAGAATTTCTCAATATTGAATTCCAATTATATGAATTCGTAACAATTCTTCAACCCCTTCACAATTTATCTGCAAATATAATGCCATATAGCCATTTATTCATCTTTAACCCTTCATTAACTAATTATATAGTGCAGTTACCCTTCATGAAAACTACAGTCTCAATGTCCCTCAATTTAAAAATTTCATTGTTCTTGGGCAACATTAATATACATAATTATCTTCAATTCCCCTGATTGTATACGTTTTTGAATATAAATTATCAAGAAAATCAAATCATCAATATTATTTTTTCTAAAAAATGTATTTTTATGACACATGTAATTTGAACATAGGATCAGTTCATAAATATTAAAAGTTATCAAAAATGGATTATTGCTTAAGCGTGACAACCAATGCTCTGAATCCATAATGATTATTTAATCCCTTATCAATTTCACTTCACATATAAATTCATCTTACAATTTATTCATCATTAACCCTTCATTCACTAATTATATTATGTGGTTATCCTTTATGAAAACTAAAATCCCAATATTCATCAAGATAACACTTCTATGCTTCTCCTGAAAATTAAAATTCCACATGAAACATAGTTCCACAAATTTAGTACATTTTTGGAATATAAATTACCAAGAACATCAAATCAACCTTCTTATTTTTTTATAAAAATGTTTCTGTTATGACACATGTACATTGAACATAGGATCAGTTAATCAATCTTCAAATTTTACTACATGGATAATTGTTCAAGCATGACGTCTAGTGTTATGAATCAAAGATAATTCTTCAATCCCTTCACAATTTCTATTCAAATATAAATCTATATAACCATTTTTTCATCCTTAAACCTTTATACACTAATTATATGTTGTGGTTCTCCTTCATTGTAACACAGTCAATTTATAGAATGTAACCCTTTATTTTGGTATTTTATGTATTTAAAGTATATGGGTAATGTTTGGGAGTGTTTCTAAGAAATTTGGCATCTTAATGGTTCTTTTATGTAGATTTAAAATTGGACCATTTTTAGTGAAATCTTTGAAACTACTATAAGAACCTGAACACAGTGAGACATGGGTGTCTGGTTAGGTGAAATTTTTTGAAAAAATGTGAGATTACCCAGGAGTAGCCATTAAAAGTGGGACAAAGGATATTTTCCCGATTGGTACATGGTTTTTATAAATGTGTCGGCCAACTGCATAAGGTACTCCCTATGGCAGAAACTGGCACATGGTCAGCACACGGTTTTCCTAACCGCGCGAGTAATCATAGACAGTTTAAAAACAAGATCCTATAAAAGTGGACCGGGGTTGGGATTAAGTTTAAACCAATAAAATTTTCTCCATATCAACCCTAACTCATTATTTATTCCTCCCAAAGGCCAATGATTCTTTCCCCATCAATTTAGAAGTTATCTGAAAGCATTTCATGGTGCATCGACGACTGATTCATTCGGTAAGTTTCCTTTTATGTTCTTTTTTCATAGTATTTGTCAGATATTATATCCTCTGTTTCTCATATTCTTATATATAGTCAAATGTGGATAGATATAAGGTTTTTTGAATTAAATAATGGTTATATTTGGACTTTTTGATGATATAGTAAGAGATCTAAGGTATGTTTTTGGAGATTCAACCTAGTATTGTGAGAATTTTCATGATGTTCATTGTTTTCACCAATACACTATAGGTAGTTGGCTTCAATCTCAAATCCACTAATTAGAACATACATTATTAGTTTCAAATTGTTTAAATTTCAAAAAATTGTTTGTGAAATTGCTGGGAAAATCATTGTTGAATCCCTATTTATTAATGGTTTATGGTTTTTTGGAATTTGGTTCTGCAAATGTATTTGATTCCTGATTTTAAAATAAGGATTTTTTGGAATAGGGTAAATGGTTTCCTGGAAATATTTTCAATAAAGGAATGGTTTTATTGAAATGGATTGAAATGGTTTGTTTGAAATGGTTTTGTAGTACATTTGTTCTATTGGTTCTTGATTTAAACATGACCCTAAATATTGGAAATATACCATTAGGGTACAAAGGAACATGACCATGGATATTAAGTGTGTGTCATTGGGGGATAAGGATAATATCCAATTACGGATGACTTAGTGGATGGACAGGATATCACTAAAGAGTATATAACTATTAGAGAAGAGTGCATGAGTTTGGGTGTGGTGAATAATAGAATGGTTATGCCAAAATGAAATGTGAAATTGTTTAAATATTGTATAGTTTTTGTTTATATGAAAACTATTATGTTTGTAAAACTCTTTTCGTGTGAAAATGGTTTGATTCAATTTAAACCGTGTAACTATTTCAAAAAAATTATATAATATTTTTTATATAATTGTGATAACATGTTCTTTCCTTATAGAGTGAGTAAGGAAGTCGTTGGTTGAAATCTTCTGAGTTTCATTATGAACCCATTCATTAGAAATTTTTTACCTTTTCAGATTTGGTTTATCAATACACAAGTAAATAGAATGCATTGCACTTCTTTAGTGGTGCTCTGTGATAGTTCAAGTTGGAGTTGGATCTATGAGTCATGTCATTGAAGTATATTAAGTTTCTATTGGAGTTGACTTCCACTATGTACTTTGATGTTAGTAGTCTTCTGTTGTGGTACAATTTTTTTGTTTGGTTTTGGAATCAATAGTATAACATGAGTTATTTTACAATTTCATCATGAATCATATAGTGGTTTTGGTTAGAGAATATGTGGTTGTGATTTAATAACTTTAAAAGGTAAAATCAGCCCCTAATTGTATTGAAACCCATGGAATTTTTTCTAACGTTTGGGGCCTTGGTGATGTTGCTTAATTACAAGTAGAAATTCCAAATTGACTCCAAAAAATTTGGATGGGTATGATGTTACAAGTTTTATGGGTCTTGGTCAGTTCAAATATTTTTTTCCCACAAGTGGTATCATCATTTTCATTTATTTACATACAATTGGTATAAGTTTTGTCATTTTTGGAGTTGAAATTCATTCGACTTCATTCCTTGAGTAGAGTTGGAATAAAGGAATAGGAACATTAGGAATTTAAATTTATATCATGAAAATACATAGTTATCCATTTTATATTGAACATCATGTTTTTATGGGGTTGGGTATATAGGTTTTTTGGAAACACGTAGAGGAGTGTAATCTAATTTTCATGGGTTTAGCCAATAAGATGATCATGAAATTCATGGTAGAAATAACTTCTCAATAAGAGTGTATTTTTCATTTTGACTAATGATTTAATATTTGGTGTAAATTCATTGATTTCTTAAAAATGATGAAATTTTTTTCAAATGGGAGATTTTGAAAAGAGAATGGTTGTGTTATTTTGAAAATGAGTTAATTTTCCAAAGCATGGTAAAATTTTAAAAAAATTGTCGAATATGGAAAATGATGAATTTTGGAATGTATTTTTTCAATAATTTCTCTATGGTAGAATTTGAAATTTTAAATCCCTAAGTTTATAGAGAGAATTTATTATAGGGTTTGTTGTGTTTCTAAAAAATGGAACCCGATAGGCATGCATTGAAACAAAATGGAAGAATATGATGAGAATGTTGTTGCACCTAAGACATAGGTGAACCAATAGCTGGTATAGAGTATAGTACATTCTATTAATGATGTGGATATAGGGCATAGAGGGGATGAACCAAATAAATTGGATCATTATATCCCTTGATTGAAGTTAAATCCACCCATATTATGGGGTGATTCAGGGCTAGAGAAGGATAAGGTGTGGCTATGATGGATAAATCAAATCATTTATTTCATTAGCACTCCAGAAGAGTAAAAAGTAATGTTAGTGATGTATATATGTGAAGATCATTCCTTCCAATGATGGTATTTGGAACATTAGACTAAACTATACCAAGTTATCTAATTGGAGGATTTCATGGAATTGTTAAAAAAAATTCTATCCTCACACATTCATAATTTAGTGAATCATTTAAATTCTCAATATAAATAATGAGAAACTTTCTATGATAAATTATGTTTCTAAATTTATGAATATTTTTTATTTTAACATGATTTTTTGGTGAGTGCATCCATATAGGAAAACATTTTGGAACCGTAGCTATGGCAAAAAAATTGATTGACGATTGTCATGCTCTGTATAATGGATTATACATATATGATAAATAGAGGGATAGTGTAGTAAATAGAGAACTTAAGAGACACATGTAGAGGAAGTATGTCGATACCAAGGGAAATTTTTGGGAACTCTACGTTTGGGAGAAACAGAATATGGAATCATATTTCCAAGGTGGGAGTATAACCCAATATAGACAGCTATATCAGTGAACCATCCCCCAAAACCCAAGAGAAAATTTCGATTACTTCAATGTGGTTCCTTTGACAACATGCATCGAGTGTGAACGACACCACCTATAGAATTACATAATTTTAATTCTTTGGTGCATCCTCAGTGGTTTTTTCGTAGTGCTTTGAGGTCGGTTGTTTGGGAAAAATACAATGTTTTGTAGACATTGTATGCTTCGATGGGAGGAGGTCAATATAATACCTATCATTATTATAATAGAGTTATCCATGGTGATTTTTTAAATACAATGACTACACATCATAAGAAATATCAACAATGAAATAAAGATAAAAGTGCAGTGAGTAAATAGTTATACAGAGTTGAGTAGGTTATTATGGATGATCAATCTAGACCATGTGAATTTAAATCAATATGGAATGGGGTGTGATAAACAACCCTGATCACTCCAATTATTTGAAAGAATTAAAATTGTTTATAAAAACCCATACCATATTAAAACCTGTATTAGTTTCTCCATGATATTTAAATCAAGTTATGTAAGGAGAGGCTCAAATTTAACAACTCCCACTCCTAGTATATCCACATACTGGTTATATGGGAATAATATATTCCCACTTCTTTTTATGATATTGGACCATATCATTCATTCCTTTATCCAGGACAAGGGCTTACACAGGACACTCCATGCCACCTTCGAGCTTGCCTGGCTGGCCTCTTTTTGGTGTGACTGACCTAGTGTTCCATATAAGCTCTTTGTTAAGGCATGCCGACAAAATTAATAGGATATAAATAAATTTAAATAAAATCCCAAAACATACATAGTTAAAAAACTGTGTATATCGTGTAATTAAATATGAAATGAATGACCACATCCACACATAGAACACTAGTATACAATTCATCAATCCCTTCACAATTTATCTTCAAATATACATCCACCTAAGAATTTCATTATCATTAACCCTTCATGAACTAATTATATGGCATGATACTCCTTTATGAAAACTACAATCTCAATGTTCCACAAGTGAACAGTTTAATGTTTCTCATGGAACATTAAAGTAATGCATGACCTTCAATTCCTCTTCTTTTATATTTTTTGGAATTAAAATTCGTAAGAACATAAAATCAACCTATTTATTTGATTTAAACAATGTTTCAATTATGAAACATGTATTTCTAATAGAAGATAATTTCATCAATCATCAGAGTTAACAACTAAGAGAATTTCACAAGTGTGTCATTTAATACACTGAATACATAACAATTCTCTAGGAATCACGATGAATAAATCCATAACTATTCTCCAGGAATCATCATGATGTAATCCATAAAAAATCTCCATACATCACCATAATGTTAAGTGTCTACAAACCATTGACATGTTCATTGGAATTTTTTTACTTGCGGATTTAATCCAAGCTCAATTAACCTTGTACTTGTTCATCAAATTGACATCAATGTAATATTCTTATTGCATTGATTGTAATTTTTCACAAATAAAAATCATTTTATAAGAAATAAAATATATTTACAAAGTTAGACCTTCAATCTTTCCCTTTGTATTTATTGGAAATACAATCACTTCCAAATGAATGTTTCAATATGTAGAACTATTATCTTATACCTCCCCTTTACCATTCAAACATTAATTTCACTTTATATCCCCATTATTGATATGAGATACAAATTTCATAGGAAAAAAGTGTATCATTCCATTATTAAGAAATGTGTCATCACTCATTTCACTGTAAGTCAACATGACCATTGCTCAATGTAGAAAACAAGAGGTGTTGATTTATAATAAAATGATTCCCATTACCAAATAATCATGAAACCATAATAAATGAGAACCCATATACATGTATTCAAGTATTATTCACATTAATTCCAGGATTACATTACTAAATGTTAGATTAATCTTTTTAAGAACAATCAATCTGAAACTCATGTACTAACTTTAACTAATAGACCAAAAAAATTTCAAGTTCAACAGGAAGGATAGAGAACATGGGGGACATCCAAATTTCATATACTATATATTAATTTAATTTCTCCCCTTTTATTTTTTTTATTTTTGATTAGAATGGAAGAGAGATTAAGAGTTACATACCCTTTCCAATTACGTTATTTTTATGTAATTTTAGAATAATCAAATTTGGTACTAATTGAATTAACAATTTTGTAAGATTCTGTATTTGTCTCCCCCTCAATAAAAACATTTCTCATTATCTTTATAATGGGATATTTTATAAATATTGTAGTTCAAGAGATTCCAATATGGAAAATTCACCTAAATGGGTCTTCAACTTTTGAAAGACCATATTGTGCAACTATCACAACTTCACCAAGGATGATCTTCTAGAACATTTGTTCTACAAAATACAAAGAAATAAGATAAAAAAAGGAGGAATATTATTTATAATAGCTTTCTATAATCGGGGATCATATTCTTTAACATCATCAATTATGATACTCCATAATATTAGTATTTTAATATCTATTGAGGATTCATTATGGGATGGTAACTTATTTAGCTTAGAAATCAAGAATTAACCGCACTTAAAACTTCTCAGCTTCTCCCCCTATGAAAATTCATCACCTTTAATTCCATGCATTATAAGAACGAATAAAATAATAAAATAATAAGGAAATAATGTTGATCCTCCTTTATTTATTTATATTAATAGAAATGATGATATGACAACCTAAAAAAAGTTTCTCCATTTTCCCCAGTCTTCATGGTTTTACATCTGAACATCTGTTTTGATTTATGTTGAGGCATCATGGCTATCTTCACATTCTATTATACATGGAATGGAGAATTTTTCTTTTTAACATAATTCATATAAAATCCATTATTACACCTCTTTAGGACTGTTTCTTGGTAATGTTGTAGGGTTAAAAATCCTTTTGCAATGTGAATATATTTCGTGCATCTGTTACAAAATACTTCTTTAACTCATGAGTTAAATTTTATTGAAAACACTCATGAAATTTGTATTCATCATGTGGGATATTTGATTTCAAATTTTTAACTATATTTGGCTTGTGAAGCTTCCATTTTACTCATTCTTTCCAATTCATTAGGCTAGATAACTAACATGTAATTTGAAACTATGGGTGCATGTTTGGATATTCCACATGGGTTAATCTGAGTTTCATCCCTCTTAGTATTTATTATGGATGCACTACCTTCAAAATTATTCATTTAGAATCCTTGAATTTCTCAAAATTATTATTTGGAACCTTCATTGGGGGAATTATTTTCACAATATTCTTTTGATTTCATCGCAAGGTTACTTCTTCATTATAAGTCTGATTTTGTGATCTTATTTTTGTATCATCTTTGGAAACGTGTTGAGATGATCATGTACCAACATTGTGACCCCTATAATTTCATACATCACTAATGTTATCAAGCAGTTTGAATCTATTTATAGTATAGAAAATTCTCTAGACATTAGAATTGTTATTTGAACCGGAAAACCCAACATGAGGTGACTTAATTTGGATTAATGAGAGACAACAGTAAATCACATGCATGGATATGCTATGGAAATTCATTGTTTTATCAATTTATAGGAATTGGAACATTGATGTTGATTTTAATATATATAAATATATATATATATAAATAAATTTCATGGTTATTTGTGATTTTATTTAGAATTACTAATTATTATTTTAACTGGATAATATCACGAGAGGTGAAACAAGTTCAAGACGATAGAGAGAGCCATCCTTCGGGAAAAGAATCTAAATTCATGGTCGGGTGCAAAGTATCTGTTCATTTAGGTTTATACAACATGGCATTACCGATGGACGTATTCATAAGGTCTTCCCACACCTTTAATAATAAACCATTTGGTCCCCATTTTCCTTTTCGATGTGGGAGCATATTGTTGGTCAGAGAAAACGGGGAAAAGATGGCAAGAGGGGGGAGAATTGCCTTCTAAAAAATAATTAATAAATTAAAACAAATTTAAAATCAAAGTATGTGCAGCGGAAAATAAAAGAGGCAATCACACAAGAAATTGTTAACGGAGTTCGGCCAAAACCCGGCCTACGTCTCCGCTCCCAACTCAACCGTTGAGAGATTCCTACCGCTTGATTTTCAATGGTTTTAGCAAGAAACCCACTAGGCTTTGAGGTAGCACTAGGACCTATTACAGCTTGCTTTTGTGGTTTAGCAAGAACCCACTTGCTTTTAATGGTTTAGCAAGAACCAACTATCCTTCTTACAGGTGAAGGATAGCTCACCTATGTCTCAAGCCTTTTAAAGGAAAAGCTTGTGAATCTCTTCACACATTAGTGGTGATGTGAAACCCAAAAGAAAGGGAGGATGAGAAAGAGTTTGGGGTTTGTAGGCACAAACCCAATTTTAAGCTCAAAATAAATAAATAATGAAAAACCGTAATGGAGGAAGTCTTGGGCGCCTTTGATTTATTGATGATGTTGAAGGACGCTTCCATGCTTCTTTGAAGGAGCTCCTTGGATGTGAAAGTGGATGGAGCACTTGGGGTTCCTTTGAAGTGGCTCGCCGGAGGATTTCTGAATGATGGAAAATGTGTCCGTTGGCTTCACAATAGTTCCGGTTAGGTGTCCGGGGCTTCCTTAGCCTTTATTTATAGGCATGGAACCCTTGGGGAGGCTTCGGAGCCGTTGGAAAAGGCCTCGGAGCCGTTGGAGGCCAAAAGAGGGTTGACTGGTCAAAGCCAATGGCTAGTTTGACTGGTCTACCGGCTGGCCGGTGCTGGGCCACCGGCTGGCCGGTGCCTTGGATGTTGAGAAGAAAACTTTTCCAGGCACCACCGGCTGACCGGTGCCAGAGCCACCGGCTGGCCGGTGGGCAGACAGTAGCTATCACTATTTGGGCTGGGGGCCACCGGCTGGCCAGTACAAGGCCACCGGTTGGCCGGTGGGGAGGCAGTAGCTACCCCTTGAGAATGGGTGACACCAGCTGGCCGGTGACAGAGCCACCGGCTGACCGGTGGAACCTGGCAGTGGGCAATGCCTCTGCCAGGTCCACCGGCTGGCCGGTGCTATCACACCGGTTGGTCGGTGGACTGCAATTCAGTCCACTTCTTGATACTTTCTTGGGCCATTTGCTTGGCAACCTTGTGCCTATCATTCAAAAACACTTCAAACAATATTAGACAAATAATAAGGTGATTGTGATCATGAAAATCAAACAACGAGGGGAACGAGAGGTACAACAATCTCCCCCTATTACAGCTTGCTTTTAATGGTTTAGCAAGAACCCACTATCCTTCTTACAGGTGAAGGATAGCTCACCTATGTCTCAAGCCTTTTAAAGGAAAAGCTTGTGAACCTCTTCACACCTTAGTGGTGATGTGAAACCCAAAAGAAAGGGAGTATGAGAAAGAGTTTGGGGTTTGTAGGCACAAACCCAATTTTAAGCTCAAAATAAATAAATAATGAAAAACCGTATTGGAGGAAGTCTTGGGCGCCTTTGATTGATTGATGATGTTGAAGGACGCTTCCAAGCTTCTTTGAAGGAGATCCTTGGATGTGAAAGTGGATGGAGCACTTGGGGTTCCTTTGAAGTGGCTCGCCGGAGGATTGCCGAATGATGGAAAATGTGTCCGTTGGCTTCACAATAGTTCCGGTTAGGTGTCCCGGGCTTCCTTAGCCTTTATTTATAGGCATGGAACCCTTGGGGAGGCTTAGGAGCCGTTGGAAAAGGCCTCGGAGCCGTTGGAGGCCAAAAGAGGGTTGACTGGTCAAAGCCAACGGCTAGTTTGACTGGTCTACCGGCCGGCCGGTGCAGGGCCACCGGCTGGCCGGTGCCTTGGATGTTGAGAAGAAAACTTTTCCAGGCACCACCGGCTGACCGGTGCCAGAGCCACCGGCTGGCCGGTGGGCAGACAGTAGCTATCACTATTTGGGCTGGGGGCCACCGGTTGGCCGGTGGGGAGGCAGTAGCTACCCCTTGAGTCTGGGTGCCACCGGCTGGCCGGTGACAGAGCCACCGGCTGACCGGTGGAACCTGGCAGTGGGAAATGCCTCTGCCAGGTCCACCGGCTGGCCGGTGCTATCACACCGGTTGGCCGGTGGACTGCAATTCAGTCCACTTCTTGATTCTTTCTTGGTCCATTTGCTTTGCAACCTTGTGCCTATCATTCAAAAACACTTCAAACAATATTAGACAAATAATAAGGTGATTGTGATCATGAAAATCAAACAACGAGGGGAACGAGAGGTACAACAATCTCCCCCTATTTTGATGATCACAATCACCAAAACAATTAAAGTAAAAAAATTAAAGGCATGCTTTTAATGAATTGAAAATAAATTCTAAGCATGATCAAAAGGTTTCTCCCCCAATCAATCAAGAAATTTCTCCCCCTTTGTGATTATCAAAATAGAATGGGGCATAAAACTTGATTGAGGGAAAATTGAGAATCAAGATTTGAAAATTTAAAAATCAATTGTGATTTTTGAAATTGAAATGAAAATTTGAATAACAGTTTGAATTGAAAGTTTTGAATCAAAAAACCAATTGAAATTTGAAATTTGAAACCAAATGAAATTTTTGAATCAAAAATTGAATAATAGTTTGAATTGAAAGTTTTGATTTTAAAAAAAATCGATACCAACTGTTGGAAATTTAGAAATGAAATTTTAATAGAAAATTTTGAATTGAAAGAATTGAAACCAAGAGTTGAAAAAGAAAATTGCAATTGAAAATTTTGAAATTGAAATATCAAAAGGGTTTAAACGATCCTAACTCCCCCTAAATAAAAACAACAAATCACCGGGGAGAGGGATTTTGAAAAGAGACAATTTTAGGCCCGGTGAGACTCGCAAGAAGGGATTTTTCAATCCAAACTTGTCTCATAGCGGGTCTTCTCCTATAGAATTCGTCCGAATAAAAAATCGATTTGGGCCTACCATACCGGGCGTTTTTGCAATTACATTCATATATCATGTGCCCGGGTTTTTTGCAATAGTTACAAAATTTAAAACTAGAGCTCCCCCTTACAAAAACAGTTGGAGCATGGGAGGAGGAAGCTTGGTTGGTGTATCCTAGCCCTTGGGTGGTTCTAGATATTCGTTGGGAACCTAGGAGATTGTTCAAATTTTGTTCCCCTTGGGTGAACTTAGCTAGGGTCTCCCTTAGGTCTTTGATGGTTGATTCCATGGAATCAACATTTGGAAAATTTTGGATTTTAATGGTCAACTCTTCCTTCTCTTTGAGAAGTTGTTCTTTTTCGGAAGAGAGTTTTTTGATATTCTTTTTCAAAGAAACAAATTTAGAAGAAAGTTCATGAAAACCATTTTCTAATTGGTCTCTAGCATGTTGGAGTTCTTCATAAGACAAATGATTTAAAGAATTGGAATTTGAAGAGCAAGAGGAGGAGTCGGAAGATGTTACCTCATGGAATGTCATTAGGCATTTTGTACCTTGGTCGCTCGAGGAGGAGGAGGAGGATGATGAGGAGGTGTCACTCCATGTTGCCTTGAGGACCTTTTTCTTTTCATTTTCCTTATGCGTGACCCGTATTTTGTTGAGTGGGCAATCGGGCTTGTAATGGCCCTTTTCGCCGCACCCGTAGCATTTCACCTTGGGCTCGGATCTTGCGGTGGGTTCTTACTTTCGCCCCTTGTGCGTTTTCTTCTTCTTCTTGTGCTTCTTCCTAAACTTGTGCATTTGGCGGGCGAGATTCTCCATTTCCGAGTCGCCGCTTGAAGATGAAGTAGATGAGGAAGATGAGGATGAGGAGGAGCTTACTTCTTTTTGAACCTTGAGGGCAATGTTCTTTGGTGTCTTGATTGGTGTGCCCTCCTTTTGAGCTTGCCTCCTCATCGTGATCTCATAAGTCATGAGAGATCCGATGAGCTCTTCGACCGGCATATTTTTGACGTCCTTAGCTTCTTGGATTGTCGTCACCTTTGGTGCCCATCAGCTCGGAAGGACCCATAGAATCTTCTTGACCATTGCTTCATCTGAAACATCATCACCAAGGGACTTTCTCCCATTGCACACGTCAGTAAATCTAGTAAACATTTCAGAAATAGATTCATTTGGATGCATAGAAAAAGATTCAAAATCTTGACGGTACATATCTAATCGAGTATCCTTTACTTTGTTGGTCCCCTCATGGGTAACCTCCAATAGTTTCCAGATTTCATGAGATGTGGTACAAGTGGAAACTCGATTAAATTCATTTCGGTCAAGGCCGCAATGTAGAGCATTCATGGCTTTGCCATCAAGCTCGAAATTTTTTATATCGGCTTGGGTCCATTTGGATTCATCGGGAGAAGAAAGAGTGTAACCATGCATGACAATTTTATATATGGGATAACCTATGCTTCTAAGGAAAGTAGTCATGCGGGTTTTCCAATAATTATAGTCGGTCCCATCAAAAAATGGAGCCCGACCCAAAGAGTAGCCCTCGGGGGCGAAAGAGGTAGATGCCATCACAATGGATCTTTTAATTTGAAACCTTTTAAGGTATTACTCAAATTACCCCTCTGATACCAATTGTTGGTCGGAGAAAACGGGGAAAAGATGGCAAGAGGGGGGGAGAATTGCCTTTTAAAAAATAATTAATAAATTAAAACAAATTTAAAATCAAAGTATGTGCAGCGGAAAATAAAAGAGGCAATCACACAAGAAATTGTTAACGGAGTTCGGCCAAAACCCGGCCTACGTCTCCGCTCCCAACTCAACCGTTGAGAGATTCCTACCGCTTGCTTTTCAATGGTTTTAGCAAGAAACCCACTAGGCTTTGAGGTAGCACTAGGACCTATTACATCTTTCTTTTTGTGGTTTAGCAAGAACCCACTTGCTTTTAATGGTTTAGCAAGAACCCACTATCCTTCTTATAGGTGAAGGATAGCTCACCTATGTCTCAAGCCTTTTAAAGGAAAAGCTTGTGAACCTCTTCACACCTTAGTGGTGATGTGAAACCCAAAAGAAAGGGAGGATGAGAAAGAGTTTGGGGTTTGTAGGCACAAACCCAATTTTAAGCTCAAAATAAATAAATAATGAAAAACCGTAATGGAGGAAGTCTTGGGCGCCTTTGATTGATTGATGATGTTGAAGGACGCTTCCAAGCTTCTTTGAAGGAGCTCCGTGGATGTGAAAGTGGATGGAGCACTTGGGGTTCCTTTGAAGTGGCTCGCCGGAGGATTGCCGAATGATGGAAAATGTGTCCGTTGGCTTCACAATAGTTCCGGTTAGGTGTCCGGGGCTTCCTTAGCCTTTATTTATAGGCATGGAACCCTTGGGGAGGCTTCGGAGCCGTTGGAAAAGGCCTCGGAGCCGTTGGAGGCCAAAAGAGGGTTGACTGGTCAAAGCCAACGGCTAGTTTGACTGGTCTACCGGCTGGCCGGTGCAGGGCCACCGGCTGGCCGGTGCCTTGGATGTTGAGAAGAAAACTTTTCCAGGCACCACCGGCTGACCGGTGCCAGAGCCACCGGCTGGCCGGTGGGCAGACAGTAGCTATCACTATTTGGGCTGGGGGCCACCGGCTGGCCGGTACAAGGCCACCGGTTGGCCGGTGGGGAGGCAGTAGCTACCCCTTGAGTCTGGGTGCCACCGGCTGGCCGGTGACAGAGCCACCGGCTGACCGGTGGAACCTGGCAGTGGGCAATGCCTCTGCCAGGTCCACCGGCTGGCCGGTGCTATCACAAAGGTTGGCCGGTGGACTGCAATTCAGTCCACTTCTTGATTCTTTCTTGGGCCATTTGCTTGGCAACCTTGTGCCTATCATTCAAAAACACTTCAAACAATATGAGACAAATAATAAGGTGATTGTGATCATGAAAATCAAACAACGAGGGGAACGAGAGGTACAACACATATAATATATGAAATTTTCATTTTTAAATCAGAAGACATTGTTCTATATGAATCTGGCCCCGACACCTTAGACATAAAGTGTTTCCATCCACCGCCACTCGTAACAGCCCCTCGACGACTCTCGCACCATTATAACACCATAGATCACCATCTTCACCATCCTAGAAGCTTTTCATCGATCCATTTTCCATTGATGAATTAACTGAATGCCATGTACCTTCTCATGAAGTTGATCCGGCCAACATAAATCAATTTCGATGATAATACGGCCACATTGAATCCCAAATGAAGGAGGAGATTGGTGAACTTCCATGTAAAACTATTTCAACACTACAATGCCACCAAAGAATATCGGGGAGCCATATAGAACCCCCACCATCTCTGGAATGTGGAGGGATTATAATAAAAAGAACCCCAATCGAGAAGAGAAAACAATAATAAGACAAATCTCATACAATGGGGAGAGGATAATGAGATAAAATATAATAGATAATTCATTTTCATAAAAAATATTCTATATTTATAAATATTATAGTATAGGGTAGTAGGTATAATAGATAACATGAGAGAAAATATTAATTAAAAACATAATGGTAGATGTACCAACACTACCTAATCCCACATCTCCCCCCATCCTGCACCTGTTGTCTTATATGTGGTAACAACCGGTGAATACATACCAGTATGACCATTGATACACAAATAATCACTAGAAAAATAGATGATTATTTGAAAAATATATTTGTTAAAAAATAAAAAAACACACACACATATATATATTTCACTCACAAAAAATCTTATCATGTGTATAATACTCTTTCTCTACTATATCGTATCCCTTCTACATAATTCCAATCAACAGGGGGATTGGTATACTACATCCCACCATTGGGACCTCAATCTCTCCACCCTTACTCCAATCCTCTAAATTATATTTGAATTGGGCATGGATCTCAATTACCTAGGTTCCGGAATTTGGTTTCAAAGAATGATATAGTTTTTGGGGATCATTGAGATTCTTCCCCATTCCCTAATTTTACTAATGGATTTTGTGACATTAGAATATGTATGAAAACTTTTAACTCAACCTTTGGTTTCATAAAACAGTGGACTTAAGGCAAAGATAAAGACATAACCCATAAAGGTGAATTTATCATCATATTGACAGGTGGTGCAGAAGTCCCAGTTTCTGTTTTGATGAAACAATAATCTCCACACATAGATAAAGAGAGAACCCGTAATGGGGAAGTGTTCATCGCATTGACAGATTTCATAATGGAATGAACACTAGCTTTAATGAAACAATATAGTCAATTTAAAGACAATGAGAGATCCAATAAAGGGTAAGTGATCATTACATCAACACATGGTTTTGTTTTTTATAGGCCTCCCTTCATTTCACAAATCACTAATAATGCATTTCCTATTTCCTTTCACAAATAAGGTGCTACTACATGAATTAAGAAGTATAAAGTATACAGATAGATTCAAACACTCCCAAGTATGTAGTCATGTGTGCATTGAAAAACAATAACCATTTGGGTTTGCATACAAGAAGGTAGAAGTACAATGAGTTGGAAGTGTAATTCCACCGAATTAAGAACATTATTTGATAATGGAGTGTTTATTTTCATTGAGAGGACATGTTTGGGATATGCCCAACACTAAGAGGTGGGGTGAATCAGTGTCGGAGAATTTTTATTCCAATTAAAACATTTTAAATCTTGTACCTATTGACCTGTTAGGAACATGATTCTCTTGTTATCTTTTCCCTGTCTCATGAAATAATATGAAAATAGTAATAATATGCGCAAATTTTTTTTTGTACGGTTCAGTAAACAATAAGAGGAGCTACATCCTTTCAATTTATGGTCATGACCAGTACACAGATTCTACACCATAATTTAGTAACAAGTTACAGTTGGTGGGCTTAGAAAACAATCCTTAAGCCAGTGTGATTACCTACACTTTTAAGTGGGGAATGAAACAATTATAATTTCCTGAACTGGTGAAGATCAAGTACAACTTACAACTCATTTCAGATTCTTTATACTACCTCAAAATATAGTCTTCTTCCAGTTTAAAAGGGTTTTGAAACCCCAATATATTTTTCCACATATTGAGATCTGTTGGACGTCATAGTGCTACTTAGTCATCCATTCGTCACTTATTACTTGATGAACATTATGTAAGTAACCCACCCATTCTTCTTTCTTCATCAGTGAAAAACCAAATGAAAACTTCTTCTTCTTCTTTCTTCTTCATTAGTGCAATAACTAAATGCACTGAAAAAAATTCTTCATTTGTATAGAATCCCAAGAACTATTGTGATTATTCAAACAATGAGGGTCATCTTACTTGGTATCATCAGAATTACCATCTTCTCCATTATTTTTTAAATATATGCATGAAATGATTCATGTATAATTTGAATGAAATCCTCCCCTTCTTTGACTTTTTATTCTAAATTACACATGTTCGTCCACTATCTTTGTTCTCTTCTATAAATTATTCCACGTATGCATGTTTCAGAAAGAGTGAATGCGTATTACACTTCATAACTACGGTGTGAAAACCCTAATGAGTAAAAATCCTTTCCTCCACTCATTGCCTCTTTATATTTTCCCTTTATCCGCATCCCTTTGAACATGTTTCAGGCATCTTTAATTTATGCAGAAGAGTGCATTCCAGCTGTATGTCGTGTTCTCAAACAAACTGAGAACACTATTCACCTCATCTATTTTTCTATTCTCTTTATATGCACACGAATGAGTGAATGAATTTTAAAATGTTTTTATGATTTATTAACATGTGGAAACATATACTACCTCTTCTTTGCACAAAAAGGCCTCGGTTTCTTCAAATAATGCACATGATTGAATTTATATACCTAGTTTCCGTAAACTTGAAAACTTCTCTTAATTCAAAAACAAACCACTACACAAAGAATATAACTTATTAAAATGAAACAAGTGGATATTGTCCTTCTCTTTATGAAACTGAGGGGTTCAATATTATTCTTTGTGCAAGAGGTGCACGAGGCTTCTACACAAAAGGGATGTGTGGATATTCATTATTATAACATGATGGTTCATGATTATAATGCCTTCACAATGCACCAAAAAGGGTGATAATTCACAATTTACATTCATGAATGATCACTTTCACGAAGTAGGACAAGCGTTTGGGTAAACCATTCACGTGTTCATGTCTCTTCTTCATGAAACCTGATGGCTCATGGGTATTCATCATCGTAACACAATTCAAGAATGCATTTCACTAGTTTAAGGCCTTCTGGATCATCTCTACTTCATTAAACTAAAAGGATCAAGAATATTTCATTCTATTTGCATAATAATACAATGAAGATGATTTGTATTTCAAGAAAAAAATAATAGCTCTCAAAATATGGGAGTAGAAATCTAGATCGGC
The DNA here is from genome assembly GCA_963277665.1 of Viscum album. NCBI lineage: Eukaryota > Viridiplantae > Streptophyta > Magnoliopsida > Santalales > Viscaceae > Viscum > Viscum album. The sequence continues at coordinate 1,582,703,524 of OY728151.1, read as the reverse complement.
CTTCGATATTCTATTTTTATAGGTGATGATCAAATCATTTTGCGTTTAAAAATCCTGTGATGGTGAATAAAGATGGTTCTTCATAATCTTAATGTATTCATAATTGTATTCTATCATCAGTATCTGTTAAATTTTGTGATAAACATCCTTTTGATTAGTATTTTCAAGTGGTAATGAAGAATAATTTACCTAATCACTCAGTTATTTTTACGTAGAAATAAAAATATATCTAAAGAATGTTCCTATAAATTGTTTCACCTACAAATTTTATTTTATCATTGGACTATATGATGAAATTCCAATGCTTGAAAAAGAAGATAAGGAAATAGAGATATACATGTAAAAGGAGTTTCAAGGATATATACTTCTCTCACAAATTAATGATGACAAAGAATAAACTGTACCATTTTTCAATAAACATTTCTCATATGTTGAAGAATAATTTAAATTAAATATTTGAGATATAAGTAACAAAAAATGCCTTTACTGAGATGATTCACACTCTTGAGGAATCATATAAAGATACCATAAATATCAAGGACTGTAATTTTTAAATTGAAGACAAGGATGATACATTCTTCCTAGTTGAAGAATCAAAATAAGAGTTTATAATTAAATGTAATGAAAACCTCACTTTTATTAAAGATGAATTAAAATGAAATGATTTTTAGAAGGATGTGATTGAGGTTGTTCTTAATTAAGTGATATGTGCATTGGAAAAATTAAACAGAACCTCCATAAATGATAATGAATCAGATCTAGAGGATAAGATAAATTTAATTAAATAGTTTAATTATTCTCAATTCATAGAAAATAAAATTAATGATGATCGAGTTCAGAATATGCATAGTCAATGGGAAGGAAAACTAAAAATATGTGAAGATATGTTGAAATCACATGAAGTCCACAAAACACTCAAAATGTGAAATATCTTGAGTAGGAGGTCATGTTGAGAAATCTAGAGATCGTCCAATCTTAATACTCATATAATGTTGAGATCAAAAATTCTTCCAGGAGTAATTCTGAATGTATTCTTATTCTGGAAAAACCCCATTCATGTGGAAAAATAGACTAACAATATCGAATGATTAATCAGTTAAATGATCATTGAATCTGGTTACCCCTAATCTGGCAAGTTTTTTTGGTTCTAATAATTTTTTGTCTATATGTATGGGTCCCAAAAAAAATTCTTCACAATCATGGATGAATTAGACGAATGAAAAATCTATTATATCATCAAATTTTTATTTTAAGAGGAGTAGGAATTCTTTTTCTCTACAAATATCTCAGATGAAGATTCATACTTTCCAAAAACAATAATATTCCAAAACTAACTAAATTGAATCAATGAAGAATAAATCAATATTTTTTGGATAGTGTTGCTGTTTTTTGAAATTTGGGCATAGGGCCATTGAATTTTGGAATACTTGTTCAATTCATGATATCTATAGAATGATAGTATTAAGGTAGAGAATATCTGATTTGAAGATAAATCCTATATAATTTAATCATAATTCATATATTATGTAGAATCTACCTATAAATATAAGATTTCAGTGCCTTGAATAATTATATTATTATTTCAATAGAAGTGGTTAGAATTATAATGAGTGATGGTATGTACTAACCCTACATTATAAATATTTTTTTGTGATGATAGGCCCACAACATATTTATAGGCAATGAACTAATGATGAAATGACTTCATTGGTGTGTGAGAAAGATAAGATAGATAAGAAAACTGTGAATCCACCTAAACCCAATAAGAATGTTGATATGAATTTCACACCAACGAAAAGTTTCCTCTACTACGGAAGTATAGGTCACATAATTGACATTCAAAAACATGTTATAAAAAATTCTATTGCAAGGAAGTTGAAGAAGAAAATGAAATAAATATCAGTGATAAACAAAAAGGTTTATTTGTTGTTTGAAAATATAGATGAAGAATTTGAATTTCCTGAGTGGTTGATTAAAAAGGAAGACCCTATGATTGATAAATATCTGTGTGGAAGGTCTAGAATGTTAGGGAATATTTCTGAAAAATACATTATGTTGTTTCCTAAAAAATAGACTAGTGAAGAATAATGGAAAAGAACCAATTAATGATACTATTGACAATTCTACTATAAATAAGGAGTCTACACACAAGAATAAGTATAAGCATATAAAAAATAATGTTTAGTCATATTGATATAGAAAATTGGAATTGTATATGTAGTTAGAGAATAAATAGAAGAATGAATGTTAATTACTTGCTAATGTGAAGAATATTATTCCATCTAAGATGAATGCGGGAGATATCAAGAAGTTCATACATCTCTTAAATGATAAAATTTGTAATGTAAAAGAAGGATAAATCATGATGAATTTTAATGAATCTAGAGTATAATTGAAAATAATTTCTAGGTTAGATGTTAAATCATATCCTTGTTTCTCTAATTGAACATCATTAAAGAACCACTTTATTTAAATGAATATTTTCTGATTGTTTATTTTTTGCATGTAATTTAACGTGATTAATATATGAAGGGGGATTCCTGAATAAATGAGATCATTTAAAATATTATATATCATTCATATGGCTATCCATTATGGAGTTTTTTATTTCAATTTCTCATTAAATTATTCACGAATATCATTCATCAAGAAATTAAGTCATGATGATGATGATGGATGAATCTCATCCCCTTTGGGGTAAAAAAGTTGAAAAAATACTGGAGTTGACCACAAATGGAATCACATGAATATATAATGTTATGTTATTGAATTAATTTGATATTTTCAAATCCTCGAAATTGATTCTTGTCATTAGAAATTATTTTTTCCCATTTCTTTATGAATGAAAATTCTAAATCATAATTAGAGTCACTAATAATTTGATAACAGAGGGGAAGTGCATTCTTGTAATTGAATGTTTTCAATATGTTTATTGAGATGAATGTAGGAGATTAATTATGTATCTTTTTAACAACTTATGAAATACGTTTTTTTTATTGGAATCAAATTTAATATTTATATTTCCATTATTGATGTCAAAATTGGTAACCTTGGTCTCCTATATAGGGTTTTACCACGTTCAATTTGATCATATTAATTAATGATTAATTCCTTTATGAAAATTGATGCTCTCCTCTCATTCAAACCAATTTTGTTTTCTATTAAATAATATCTCTTATGAAATGATAAGATTAATGGAATGAATAAGTAGAGTTTAGTTGTTATACAATATGTGGTGTTTACATGTTCATTCCCATAGTTATCTTTGAAATTATTGTATGTGTGAGAAGAAAACATGGAATTTGATAGTGAAATTGTATTGAAACAAAACCAAGGGGGTGACTGAATATCCCAAATTTATTAATGTAATATTTTTGTTTTAATTGTTGTAAATAAAATTGTTCGATAGAATGCCAATGTGCCAGTAATTGAAGGTTGTTTTTCTAAGCTTGAATTATTATTGGGAATTAATCATAATTTTGAAAGGATATTTATTTGGAAGATTTTTTTATAATGATGAAAGATAGTGTATGGTTGGCATTGAATCTTTGTGTGAGTTTTAATTTATGACATATTTCGTTTTATCATTTATTTAAATGTAAAAAAGGGGCATATAGAAAAGGGGTCTATCGACATGACTTAGGTGTGAAGTTGACCCATATAATTTCATTATGGTCTAGATGAGGAAGAGAGTGGATAGTGTTATATAAGGGAGTTCATGTAGTGTTAGAGGAATAATGAAAAATAATAGTTATGTTATATGAAGAATGATTGTGTATGGTTGACATTGAATCTATGTGTGAATTTGGTTTGATTTGAAATATTTGATTTTATACTTGGTATAATTGTAAGAGAATAAACTATAGGGAGCTCATGTAGAGGCAGAGAAAGAGAGTGGATAGTGTGATCATGGGCAGGCAGAGGAAGAGAGTGGCTAGTGTGCTCATGGGGGACTACCGACACTACTTAGGTGGGCAGTTGACCCCTAGTTAGTCATTTTGGGTGGGCTGAGGAAGAGAGTGGCTAGTGTGCTCATAGGGAGCACATGTAGAGGCTGTGTAAAAATCTAAAATATCGTTTATGTTGTATGAAGAATGATTATTTATGGTTGGAATTGAATCTTATTGTGAATTAGGATTTATATGAATATTTTTATTAAAGGTTTAAATGCAAAAAATGGCCTATAGAAAAGGGGAATGTCTCCATGCATGTGCTTATATGGAGAAATTTTGTAAGAACAATGAAATATATTAGTTATGTCTCATTAGGTGGATAGTGTGCATGTAGGGAGCACTTGAATGGGAACCAAGTTAAATATTATTTATATTGTATGAAGGATGATTAATCTTATTAAAGATTGGGATTATATGGAATATTTGTTTATTTTTTCATAGTTTAAATGTAATCAAAAGGGCCAAGAAGATAAAATTGATATAGTAATTCAACCAAAAGGAGAAAGAAGTTAGTATTTTCCCCTTAATATTATGTGTATTAATACACTTGTTGTCATATTAAAGCCTAAACAGTTTGAGTTCATCTTGTTACTCATGAATGTATGAACTTAGGTTCATGTCTCATTCCCTTTGTATAGAAAAACTATGTAGGTTTGTTCTTATATGTATGGTGTGAATCAAATAGATATCCATTATATTCATCCAATGGATTATATGTGGAATAGATTCACAAAACACCTTAGTAGTAAAACAATTCATGCACTATGCCTTAAGCAGTGATCTGTAGATTCCTGGTTCAGCGAAAGCGCATTGGTGGGTGTACCCAACATTAATTTTAGAGATAACAAAGATCAATATGAGATCCATAATGATAATAAAACAATGAATCTTCGGAATATAACGAAGAATTGAAAAGATAGTGGTATTCCTGGAACCATAAATAAGTTCAACATATGATGGTTATAAATAATTTAATTAATTGACTAGAATTACCATGATGTATTTTTTTTCTTCATTGATGTTTTCCAGTCATGATCTGACATGATCTGTCATTTCATCCTAGAATCGAATTATAGGATTCCTCTATTAGTGATCCACACGTGCTCCACGTATCCCTAGATGTTGCCGAAGGGATCTCCGGGTGGTAGCGCGGAAGAGCCTTCGCTTGTGATTTACACCTTCGATCACCTTGATCCGGTGGAGGTGGATATCTCTATCGTAGCTTGATAGCGTTCTTGTTGGAAAAAAAATTCTCTCTTGGCATGAGAGGTTTTCCAAATTCGTTGTTCACAAACAAACAAAAAATATCTAGGCTAATGAGAATTATATAATTGGGATTTAAATTAAATAGAATAATAATATGAAATAATTACCCGAAAGCATTTATTCATTTCATTTAATTATTAGTAATACCTCATTACTAATAATAATAGATGACTAATATTATTACTTTTCATGTGCCCAGAAAATTACACATTATATAATTTAATTAAATGAATAATATTATTTCTCATAAATACCCAGAAAAAATACATGGTATTTATATTTAATATACACGGCCTGTACTATTATGTTTCCATTTTTCATTATTTACCCCACAACATTTATTATACCTTAAATAATGGCTATTTATTTCTAAAATAAATATCACTAAATTACTCACTAATAAATATACTATTTCGACCATAATATATTCCCTCGAATAACTAGTGTCTAAATAAATGAGATTAGGAATCCCTATATAATTATTAAACCAAAATTGAGAATAATCATTATTTAATTTGTTAAATTGATATTTAACTAAGATAATTGGACACACATAGTGTGTAACCCTCTAGGCCTCTTTCTCAGTGAAATTAGGTGGAGCCTGCCTAAATTCCATGGTTAGCGTCTAGAAACACGCCAAGTCACCCATAGAGAAAGAAGTTAACGCCGCAATGATGTGTCACCTCTTAAGAAGTCTTACCCTATAATTTAATCCCTTTGTCAGGATATCTCATATCAAGTGGGTTTCTTGCTAGTTCCATCAGCCCCTGTGCAAGATTATTCATTATTTGACATCCCAAAATTGAAATTTCCCTTTCCTCACCATGGCCATGCATTTTTTAGGCTATATCAATTCTATCAAAGGGCCTGAGATATCTACTTCTGGTGTAGAACAGAATGGAAAATTAATTTAATGAATTATCTATTAATGAATTATTAGTCATGACGCACCCAGCGTATCATACTTCACTACGAAAAATGTGTTGTCACAGTTTTCATCAATACATCTATGTGCATGAGTTGTAATACCCATTAATAATAATCATAAAGTGTAAGGACCAATAATCATGTCATAGATAGGAACAACCAATGACATTATGAAATGTTGATTTCCTACAGGAGGGTCTCATTCTAATAATATTCTCCTGGATATTACCATGTGCACACACCATGGGAAGGTGCCTCAATGTTTTATGAGTCCTCACCCGTAATGGCCTACATTATTTGTGTCCCTCAAATAACATCATTTGGCAATAGAACATATATTCAATAACAGTGTTATGAATCATCTGGGTTCTCATCATAGCATGGATTCGCTATGACCTTTTAATGAAACAACTATCATTAGGACAATATCACATGCATTCTCATGCAGAAGAACAATCAAGATGTGATTTTCTATTTATTTAATTAATAAAGTAAAAAGTAGTTGGTTCTTGGCCAACAACTCTAGTATACTCCTAGATGGAATAGATCCAACTACTGACATCCTTTAACCCACAAGCTCTCACATGATATTATTTCTTCTGCTGAGATTGGCCATTAGTCATGGGGTCTTCCACGTTCTCTTCCATGGACACTCTTATCAATGGAACATCACCCCTTTAATAGGAATCCCTCAAGAGGTGACACTTTCGAAGTATGTGTGTTTTCTGTTGATGTGACCTTGGTTATTTTGCAAGATCCATCACTGCAGTATTATCAAAATACAATGAGATAGGATTTTTACTTCTAGGAACCACAACAAGCTCCTGGAAAATGTTTCAAATCAAGATGTCTTCCTTGGCTGCATCAAAAGCCACTATATATTCGGAATCTGCTGTATAATTGGCGACAACTTGCTACATTGAACTCTTCCAGCTCACAAATCCTCCATTAGGACAAAAAACATATCCATATTGTGACTTATGATCATTCTGATCTGTCTGAAAACCAGCATCAGCATACCCTTTGATAACAAGCTCCTTGTCTCTTCCATACACCAGGAATATATCCATAGAACTTATCAGATACTTAAGGATAGTCTTAACATCATTCCAATGATGTTCTCCTAGATCTTCTTGATAACTTCCAACCATGATCATTGCATATGCAACATCTAGCCTAATACATGACATGGACTACCTGATGGATCCTATATCTGAAGCGTATGGGATCTTACTAATTATATCTTTCACTTGTTGCATTTGAGGAAACATTTTACTAGAAAGATGTAGGCCATTTGACACTGTAACCAATCCCCTCTTGGATTGTTCCATACTAAATATATTTAGAATCTAGTCAATGTATGTACCCTGACTTAGTCCAAGAAGCCTCTTGGATCTATCACGAATGATCATGATCCCTATAATGTAGGATGCTTAACCCAAGTCCTTCATGGAGAAACACTTGTTCAACCAGTCCTTAACTAACCGTAAGACTGGTACATCAATTTTCCAATAAGAAATATGTAGTCAACATATACTACTAGGATAACTATCACATTCCCATTAAACCTCTTATAAACGCATGGCTCGCATTAATTATTAATGAAATAAAATTCCTTTATGGATTTAACAAATCAAATATTCCATGACCTGTATGCTTTCATTAATCCATTGAAGGATTTTTGAAACTTACAAACCCTTTTGGCTTCACATAGTTTCACAAACCCTTTTGGATGTGTCATATAGTCATTTTCCTAAATTTTTCCATTATGGAACATTGTTTTGACCTCAATTTTTCAAATCTAGTAGTCATGGTACGCTACTATGGAAAGTATGATTCTTATGGATTTTAGCACGGAAACTGGTGAGAATGAATATTCATAGTCAAATACATGATGTAATCTAAATCCTTTACCAACTAGCCTTTCTTTATATGTGCTCAATTAACCTTAAATGTCCAGTTTTATCTTGAATACCCATTTTCATCCAACATGATTTACATCAACTAGCTCATCGAAAAGAACCCAGACTTGGTCCTGATACATGGAATCCATCTTAGAATTCATATCTTCTAGCCATATTGATGATTTTGAGCATTATACTACTTCCTTGTAGGAGGTAGGTTCATCATTTTCTAACAATAATGATTCACCATCCCTGGTGGCTAGGAAACCAAATCTCTTCAGTTCTGTTACCTCTCGTGAGATCCTACATAGTAATTGTGTTTCTATAACCTCCTCCACGGGGACTTGTGGAACTTGTTCTTATACCAACACCTGTTTATCTTGATCATTAACTTCATCCAAGTCAATCATTCTCCCACAATCCTTTTTGAGGTTTTTCTCCCTCCCATGAAAGGCTGCTTGCCTGGCGACAGTCACATTCTTGTCTGAATGGTTATACAGGTAACATCCTTTTGTTTCCATGGGATGTTCTCTAAAGATACACCTTGTGGCCTGGTGTGCTAGTTTTTTGCATAATAAGGCCTTAACAAACACCTCTCATACCCATACACATGTGTGCAACAAAATGGGTTTCTATCCATTCCATAACTCAAAGGTATTTCCCTTTCCCGCCTTAGTTGGTACTCAGTTTAAAGTGTATGCTCCAGTTTATAATGCACATCCACAAAATTATAATGGATGATCATTATGACTCATCATCGACCACACCATGTACAACATGGTGTGGTTCCTCCTATCACTAACACCATTCCACTATAGTGTAAAAGGATACATGAGTATAAATAGAATCCTAGACTCATATAGAAGATCGATGAACTATTGGTTTAGATATTCTCAACCTCGATCCGATCGAAGCTTCTTTATCTTCTTATCAACCTGATTCTCTACTTCATTCATGAATTCCTTAAATTTATCTAAGACTTCTGACTTATACCTCATTAATTATATATAGAAATATCTACACAAATAATCAGTAAATGTAATGAAGCTTGAATATCCACCCCTAGCTTCTATTGGAAATAGTCTATAGACATTTGTGTGAACTAATCACAGAAGCTATATGGCCCTTTCACCTTGTCCACCGAAAGGCGGCTAGGTCATTTTTCCTTGTAATCAAGCATGACATATATCAGGTGGTTTTACCTCATAAAGTCTAAATATCCATATTGGGAGAGCATTTTCAAGTGCCACTCATTTACATGACCGATACGGTGATGCTATAATTGGGTGATGTATGAGTCATGTGATTCTGTTTCGTTATCGATTTCCAGCACTTGGTTTTAGTAATTCAGTACATAAAAACCATTATTTAAATACACCATACCATAACATAAATTTTTCTAATAAAAGAGGCAACCCTTAATTCCAAACGTGAAAATAAATCCACCCATATCCAAACAAGATACAGAAATTATGTCCTTGGTAACACTGGGCATATAATAACAGTTTTTTAATCCAAAATCATCCCAGTTGGAAATGAGAGGTGGTAATTTCCAATGGATAATGCATCCAGCCTCGCTCCATTAGAAGCTCGAAGATCCATCTCTCCTCTGGAAATATTTATATATATACTAGGTTCCTGTATTTGAATACAGATGTGAGCCCCACAAGCTGTTTGTAAAATTCAATATATAAAAATGGAAAGATTACACTCAATAAAGAATACACCTTTAGAATCGCCATGCTTTTGGGAGAAATTCATCTTATAGTGGCCTTTCATTCCACATGAGAAACATACTACCTCCCATTACTTACCCGACCTCTGGATCTTCCCCTTCTAGGAGGGACGATGCATGGGGGATTCAGACCATTTATAAATCATTGGTCCCATTGCCTTGTACTTCCTTTTCTTATTGACCAGAAGAACTACGGGTTTCTCAAGCCCAATTTCCTTATCTACATGGTGAATTATGTTCAGATTTTCGGATAGACTCTTATTATTGTTTCTCATGTTATAATTTACAATGAAACTACATAAGGTATTGAGTAGTGATGATAGGATGAGATTAGTTCGCAGGTCATTCGAGAACTTAATCCCTATGATGTCCATGGATTTAATGTATCCAATTACCTTGAATACATGTGGCCCAGTTGGCACAGAATCTCCAAGATTATTTTTGAGAAATGCATTGGGGATCTCATATCTCTCGTGTCTCACCTTCTCTTGATCGAGATACTTAAGGTGAGACATCATGCTATACACTTTCTTGTTTTCATATTGCTTCAAGAGCACATTAGACATGGCTGATAGCATGAAAAATTCGACATCTAGCAGCATCCATATGATTCATATAGAGAGATATTTCCTCATCACTGGCCTCTTTCCTAGTCGCAACTGGAATAGGCTCTTCCTGTACATACAATTTACTCTCATGGCGAAGGAAGACGCATAAACTCTTCTGCCACTCTTGAAAATTGGATCTAGTGAGAAGGATTTCCTTCTCAACTATGGTTCACAATGATATTCATGAAGTCATTTTTCTTTCCATTCCTACAAATTATGATTATCAATGTTTTATTAAATTTTCATTATAAAACGTAGAAAAATAATTAATTTAACACTTATTAGTATCCATCAATTTTATCGAAATCCAATTTCCATCACCATTGATTTCCGAATATTCTGTTGCCTGAATATTCTAGTGGAGATGATCCATATTTCCATTCACATTACCAAAACTGGTGTTGGTCATGCAACTCTATGGGTTTTAGGTAAGAATTCAAAATTTCAACTTCATTAACTCGCAACTCCTTGATCCGCTGATTGGACTCCCCAATCCTGAAATCCTTTTATTTTGGATTTCCTCAACATTTGCCTTTTGGTCACACAAAGTTCTGCTCTGGTATTCATCCCCTGATGTGATCCATGTCATGTAAACCCAAAACCATGAATTAAAATTCCTCGATAATTGAAAGCACCCCATATTGAGTCGGTCATGCACTTTGAACTATAGTTTGATTCTAACCCAAATTATGGAAGGTTGTACTGACATAATATTTCTTTGAGGGATTTTATCCGTATATGTAAATTGAAAATTTAATAATTTTTATTACATGATTTTTAATATTATGTGGTATATACATAAGTGATTAACAATGCCTAAGAAAATATTTTACGCATAATACATTTTAGTTCAATCATACATGGTTGTTTAATTCATTAATTGTGTGATCTTGAAAACACACCCAAAATAAATAAACCATGCAACAAGCAGAAATAAAATAAATGGTATGATCATGAGATTGTTCTATTGGTATGTTTATCTAGTGGTTGATAAACTAACCCAATACCTAGGGGAGAAACACCATGAACCATTCGTGTTCGTGTTTAGAGTTTTCCACTTGTCTAATATTGTATCTACATGGATTGGTTTCACCCTTGCACCTGACATGAGCCATCGCCACTAAATTTGGTTATTTTTAATATATTTTTATTGAGACATAGGTAAATGGAAAGAATCACTCTTATTTATTGGTGCCCTGTGATACATGGAGTTGTATTTGGACTTTGGAGTCATGTTTTTTGAGTCTTATGAGTCTCTATTGGTTTTATTAGACATTGTGTACTTTTATGTTAGAAGTAATATATTGAAGTACATTGTGTTAATTTTGTTTGGATATCAATGGTATTACATTTTCATCAGGAATCATATAGTGGTTTTGGTTATGGAATGTTTGGTTGTGAATTTTTTTTTCAGGGGAACATCATCCCCCGATTTTATTTAAGCCCCAGGAATTTATTTCATGTTTTTGGTGCCATGGGGATTTCAGTTAAGGACAAGTGGAAATTCCACCTCTGCACATGCCAATGAGGAGGGGAGGGATGTTACAAGTGGTATCTGTCTTGGTCGGTCTAAATATTTGTCTGAAAGAATTTGTATTATCTTGTTTGTTACTTGACATACAGATCCTATATGTTGTGCTATTTATGGAGTTGAAATTCATTTTAGTTTACTCCTTGAGAAGGGTTGGTAAAAAGGAGTAGGATTTGTAGGACATGAAATGTAGAGCATAAAATGACGTAGCTATCCTTTTTATGTTGATCTTCAAGATACCAAGTAGTTGGGAATATAAGTGTTTTGGAAACATTTATAGGAGTGTAAACTCATTTTCATGGGTTTAACCACAAGAGGATCTGGACATGCATTGAAGAAATGAATTTTCACTAGAAATGAATATTTAAATTTGAGTAATGATTTATGATTTGGTGTAAATCATTTTATTTTCCAAAAAAATTGAAATTTTTTTCAAATGGGAGATTTTGAAAAGATATTGGTTGTGGTTTTTTTAAAATGAGTTAATTTTAAAAAGTATGGTGAAATTTTTCCAAAATGGATGAATGTAGAAAATAATTAATTTTGGAAGGATTTTTCTAGATAGTTGCTCGACTATAGAATTTGATGTTCTTAAGCGTTCAGTTTCTAGAGAGTGATACCTAGGGGATTTTTCATGTTTATCAAAAATAGAACACGATAGTCATTGTAGAAACCAACTAGAATAATTTCATGTGAATGTGGTGTCACCTAAGCCACATGTGAAATAATAACTGGGTCAGATTATATTCTATGATTTACAATCTGTGGATATAGGGAACTAACATGATGAACCAAAGACAATTGTTCATTCTGTCTAGACCTAGAAGTTGAATCCACCCATATTTTATGGTAATTATGGCCTAGAGAATTATATGGTGTGGTTGAATAGGATGAATTGAATCATTGATTTTTTTTGGCACACCAACAGAGTTAAAAGTCATGTTTTAGATTTATATACTGGATGATGTTGCATGCTAATGGATAGATTTAGCACATCAGGTTAAACTGGACCAGAGCATGTCTTTGGAGGATTTTGCAGAATTTTTCAACAAACAATTATATCCGAAAAATTTATTATTCAGAGAACAATTTACTTTTTCATCCTAAAGTAGAAGAAATGTTTTGTGATAGAGTTTGCTACTAAATTTATAAATTTTTTCTACATCGCACCTAATGTTTTTGTGAGTGTGTTTTTGAAGGATTTTTTTTTGAATCGGGGATGACACATGAAATTCTCTAATAGAATGTCATTATCTGTATAACAGATTATATAGGTATGGTCACTAGAGAAAAAATGGTTGAAATAGACATATCAGGAGGCATGGGTAGATGAAGTATGTTGGTACCTATAAGAAATTGTGGGAACTCTAATAATGAGAGAAAGCAGAAGAGGGAAACCTATTTCCATGGTTGGAGTATGACCCAAAAGCAGACACCTAGATCACTAAACCTTCCTCTGAGACCCAAGAGAAAATTTGGATGTTTATAATGTGGTTCCATAGACAACATGAATCTATATTTTACAACACCACTAAGATCATGTAACAATTACAATTAGATGGGGAATCTTCATTGCTTTTCACATAGTGCTCCAGGGTCTGGTGTTTGAGAAAACTCTTTGGTTTTACAGTTTTCATATGCATCGATGGGATGAGGGAAACAGAATACATATCATTTGTAGAATAGTGATATATTGGGAGATTCCATAAATACCATGACTCCTCAGTTTGAGAAAGCTCAATTGGGAAATAAATAACATAGCGAAGCGAGTAAGAAATTATATGGAGATGATCATGGTATAATGGATGATCAATTTGGATTGTGTGAATTTAAATCAGTAAGGGGTGGGTTGAAATTATTGACCATGATCATTCCAATTATTTAAACAATGAATAGTGTTAATAAAAACCTAGATCATGTGGAAACCTATTCTGGTTTCTCCATGCTATATAAATCAGGAGTTGTAGGGAGAGGTTTATAATTATCCTCTCCCACTCCCGGTACGGCCCCATACCGGTTCTATTGGTGTGCTCTTCGACCACTTCGTTATGAGCTATTGGTCCACAACAGGAATTCCTCCTGGCATTCGCAAGGCTTACACACGGCACTCCATACTACCTATGAGCTGGTATAGCTATCCTCCTTCAAGATCAGTCGACCTAGTGTTTTACATAAGCTCTTAGTTGGGGCTGGATTGCCAAATTACAAAGTTGTACATACTTTTTTAATAAAACATCAAAAAATACGTACTTAAAAACCCTTGTATATAATGGAATTAATTATGAAATTCACGGACACCTCAACACATAGAATACTAGTATAAAAATATTCAATCCCTTAACAATTTCACTTAAAATATAAATCGATCGTATCATTTCTTCATCATTAGGCCTTCATGCACTAATTATTTTGGATGGTCCTTTTTATGCGAAATACAATATCAATGTTCATCATGATAACACATTCATGTTGATAATTAAATATTATAATATTTCATGACCTTCACTACATCTTCTTCTCTAATTTTTGGAATATAAATTCCAAAGAATGCAAAATAATTCATATTCTTTATTGTAAACAACGTGTCACTCATGAAATGTGTATGTTCATAAATATTCATAGTTAACAAAATGGATAATTTCTCAATAATTTCATCCAATTCTATTAATCCATAAAAATTATATAGGAATCACCGTGAATGAATCTATAACAATTCTTTAAAAACACCATGAAACTCAACGTCATCAAACCATTCACATGTTTCGTGGAATTTCATGAGTTGAATATTTCATCCAAGATCCATTATCATTGGAACTTCTTTATCATATAGACATAAATGTAATATTCCAATTGTATTGATCATAAATGTCTACCAATGAAAAAAATTGAAAACAAATATAATCCATACACAAAGTGGGCTCTTAAATTTCAACCTTTTTATTTGTTAGAAATAGCATTAATGTTATTTCCATATGAATGTTTCAATATGTGGAACTAGTATATTCTCTATCCCCATTCCCTTTAGAACATTTATATCACTTTATATCCCCCTTATTGACAATGAATACAAATATCATAGTAAAATGGTATCATTCCATACTTAATCAATGATCCATCAATCATTTCACTCTATGTAATCTTATGTTATTCTCGGTTTAGAAAACAAGAGGATTTGATTCAGTATGAAATGTTTCCCATTACCAAATGATCATTATACCTTAATAAACATGAACAAATATTATTTTATTCAATTATTATTCATTTTAATTATTTTATGTAATTACTAAATGTGAATAAATAAAATTTTAAGAACAATCAACCTTAAACTCCTTCACTCCCTTGAATAAATTGATAAAAAATATTCAAGTGAAATATGTAATATAAGTGAACATAGGGAACATAAAAATTTATTATGCCATTTATTAATTTAATTCCTGCCTTTGAAATAATTTTTTTAATTATGATAACAAAGGATTTCAGATTAATAGAAACATACCTTGACCAATGACCCGATCTTTAAGAAATTTCCAAAATAATCAGAATTGATATTAATGGAATTAATATTTATGGAAGCTTATTAATTTTTATCCCCCACATGAGAATCATTTCTCATTATCCTCATATTGGTTTATTTTATCATGCTTTTATTTAAAGACATTCCAGTATGGAGAATACCCTTGAATGGGTCTCCAACGTGTGATAGTACATACATGATAACAATCACAACTTCACCAAGTATGTTCTTCTAGAACTCTTTTTCTTAAGAATAGAAAGAAATAAGATCAAAATGATATGGAATCTACTTTACCCTGACTATCCAAAATAGGAAATCACATTCTTTAACGTCATCATGGTTGATTCTCTATCATTATATTACTTATAAACTAATTGATGAACCATTCAAAGTTGGTATTTTCTTCATCTTAGAAATCAAGATTTGAAAATACATACTACTTATAACTTTATACCTCTAAGAATGTGATTCACCTTCAACAACCTAAATTATAAGAACAAATAATGTTGTTAAAGATTAAGGGAATATGGTGGATCCTCTTTAATCATTAATATGAATAGAAAGGTTGAGATTATCTTCTCAAACAGGTTCCTCCACTTTCTCTAGTATTTATGCTTGCACATCTAAACATCTATTCTGATTTATGTTGAGGGAAAATGGATCTCCTCACATCCTCATATACATTTCATGGATCATTTTTCTTCTTAATAGCCTTCATGGATGATACATTATTACACCTCTTGATTATTTTTTTCTTGTTCTACTAGTGAGGTTAAACAAAATTTTGTAGCATGGCCAGATTTCCTGTATCTTTCACATATAACTTCTTTATCCAATCAGTTTCATTTTCTGTAAAAACCCTCATGAAATTTTCATTCCTCATGTTGAATATTTACTTTCCTTTTTTCACTATCTTTAGCTTCTATATAATTAATATTTATCATTCTTTCTAATTCTTTAGGCTAGATAACTAACATTTCATTACGAATTATGGGTGCATGTTTTTGTTTTCCATATGGGTTCTTCTGAGTGTCATTCCTCTTAGTAGTTCTTTTGGAAGCACTAGCATTAATGTTTATTGATTTATAATCCATTTTTTTGTAACCATTATACACTGGTCCCTTCATAGGAGGATTCATATTCACAATATTATTCTGAAATATTCCCAAGGATTCATCTACATTACAAGTCATATTTTTTGATATTCATTTCTTATCATATTTGTATACATGTTGAGTTTAGAATGTACTGACCTTGTGACCACAACCAATGCATACATCACTAATGTTATCAAGAATTCCAAAAAAAATTATAGTATAGAGAGGATTATAGACATGTGGATATTTCCACCTATTCTATGGATCCATCCCCCTTCAAATAACCTTCCTTTTTTATTTTACATTTTGAGGATTGTACTAAAAATTTAATGCATAATGTGAAAATGTATTGTAGAACCAAAATTGACCCCCAAATATTGATTTCATGATATCTTATATATCAAACTATTGGGTCTTATTTATGATTATTTTTTCTCTCTTTGGGAAAAAAATTACACACCTTATTTCTTATCCACCTTAGTCATGGTGGTAGATTTATTATCATCTTTATTCATCCATACTTGTTCAATTGTTTAAAAAAATGCATTGATCATGATAATACATTTAGTAACATTAGTGAAAGATGTTAGGAATGGTACATGATTATTCTCATCTTCTTGTGATATATCATTTAATGATGTAATGATCTTATTACTATATATTGGATGTATTTTAACCTTATAATCCAATAATGAACATTGAGTACCAGTAGCATGTATCTTATTTTATGAAGTTTCAATATGAGACTTCTTAATATTAGCCAACTAAGCTACCAATTCTGGAAATTTCATATAGTGAATGATTATCTTTTCCTCAATTGTAATAATCTTATCATCACAATTATTTTCATCCATTCAACATTATATTTAGGTAGCTTAACATTGTCCCAAATCAAAGAGTCAAGTTACTTGATCTTCTTGTATATTTCTTCCAATTATAACTATTGAAATTATGGAAATATTTTAATTTATTTTCAATTGCATGAGTATTTTCATCTATAGTACTTTTAATACCCTATTTATCTTCAAATTATTTGATCCATATTGAGGAAATTATTTAATGTTCCCACATTTTTTCTTCAAAGATTCCAACCTATTTGGAGAGTTTTAGACACTCAACATTTTTTCAAGGAATTATATAAATAAATGGATTCTTCTTACAAGTGGGTGATCTATTACTTCATGCATTGATTGACTCCACAAACAATTCATTATCTCTATTAAAAAATACCATGCAAAATAACTCTTAATATATAAACAGATAATTCTTGAGAAGTCGTAGATTGATCATCATACCCACTTTTTCTAGTATTTGTATCTTGAAGAATGATTATAAATGTACTAACACTTAAATCGTGATCTTTTGAGGTAGGATGGTTGTCCATATTCTTGGTGGAAACTTGATCCACCTTCTCATTACTTTCCATATCGGCTATGTATTCATTGTCATAAAGGAATATATAAATAGGTACTCCCTCTCATTTAGATAGTATGGAATTATTCTTCCACTTTATCATCACATTATATTTCCTGTTCCTCATGGTCATCATAGATATATAATATTTCTCATAGGTAACCTAATCTACACTAAATATACACATCATTTTTGAGTCAGGAATCAAACTCATGTCTTCAAAAGAGAGTTGATTTCTCATTAAAAAATTTAACAGTGGTGAAACATTCCTTAATACATGTGAAAGGACCAGTTTGGGATATTCCTAACACAAAGAGGGGTGAATTTGTGTTGGATACTTATTAATCCAATTCCACATTTTATCCCTTTAACTATCATCCCTATTAGGATATCGATTCTATTATTCTCTTTTACCTATCTCATGCATAAATATTAATGCACTAAAGACAACCACGTGAAATTTTTACAAGGTCTCACCACTCCCTAAGAGTATTTTTTTCTTGGAATAGTATAGAAAATAATCCTGAACACACAACTGTTAGAGTTGGTGTACTGAGAACAAATTGTTTATTCGTTGATTACATGTATGTACACATATTATATAATTTCCATTTTTTCATGACTTCTAAATAATAAAGTCCTTGTATATTTTTTGCATTAATGAGGTCATGGAAGATCCCCACTATGATGAGAACCTTTAAATGATATAACATTATTATTAAATAAATTTCTACTGTTGAATGACAAACTATTATTGGACACATAGTATACAGACCGTCATGATTGAGTACTCGTAAAAAGATGAGACTCTCTCTCATGGAGTTCGCACTAGGTAATCTCCGAGATGGGTGATTATGAGAATAGATCTTCCAGTAGTAATTCCCCAAGTCTTAGTGTCAGCATACATTACTTTCAATGTGCATGTGTAATGGTCCTTAGATAGGAATATTATCATTAACTCATGTCATGACTCACACACATAGATTTGAAGACGAGAACCATCACAAAGAAAGTTGGTCAGATGTAGGGTACATTGGTTGTGTCATAAATGACAGATTGTTAATGGATAAGTCTTGGAAAAAATTTACCTTCCATATTTATGGATGTAGATATCTTAGGCCCATTGATTGAAATAGAACTGTTTCCCAGATTCAATTGTCATGGTATCCTGACGAGTTTATTTTCTGGAAGTCAATGAATGACAGATCAAGAATATAGGTTTATGAGACTATCATGAAACCTGCTAGATGAGATATTGAGACAAATGGATTAAAATACTTGGTAAGAGTTCATATGAGGTGACACATCAATGCGACATCAACTTATTTTTCTTGGGAGCCTTGACCCATTGCTAGAAAATAATCTAGGACTTTATGAAATCCCACCTAGTGCCAACGAGAAAGAGGCCTAGAGGGTCCCACACTATGTTTATCCAAGTATCTCAAGTAGAACAATGATTATTCATGCATGTGGTTTAATAATAAGTCAAGGAAGCCTAAATAATTTTAATGTTTGAGGAAGAATAAAATGAAAACAATTTATAAACACCTTGATGCTTTCATTTTGGAATGTAAATGAAACAAAATTGCACACCATCTATTAATGATTACACACCGTGTTGTTTTTCCTTCCTGGATCTTGAGGAAATAATATTGTTTTATAAAATGATATTTATTATAATCATTGTGGGCGCATGTCATGGAATTAACGATTCGACATGGGGGTTTTTAAATAAGATTTAATGAAATAAATAAAATGCAAAACATGTTTATTTATTGTCATAACTCTATATCCACATACTTGATTATAAAAATCCTCATAACCCAAACACTTTTCCCAAATTGTTGTGCACCAAAATTCTAGAGAATTCTCTCAAGGCTGAAAGAACTCCATCCTCTATGATCTCTCTCACGGCTGAGAGAGATCCACCTCTATCAGATCAAAGCTATCTATGTCAGACAATTCAAGAAAAGGCTTCTTTACGATAACACTTGAATATTCCTTTGGTGACGTCTAGAGATATGTGGTGCACGTGTGGATCACCGCTAGAGGAATTATACACTTGGTTTCTATGACACAATGATGAATCACATTTTAACGTGATCATAAATATCAATGTAGAAATAACGCAATAAATGTTACTTCATGTATATTAATTAAATTAATTATAATCAACCTGTGGGGATCCGCCATTGTTGTTCCAGAACTATTCTTCTTCTATTTCTATTTATTTGATTCTATCTGTGGAGTCTATTGTTTATCATCGTATTTATCCTAGATTGATAATTTTTAATGACAAGAAGTCTAGTGGGCACATCCACCCATGATCTTCCCCTGCACCTGAGACCTTAAATTGGTATCAGTGCGGGTCACAATGTTGATTATAGTTATTTAATTTAAATTGATAATTTACGTATTTATATTTGATTCAATTCATAATAAATAGTCCTATAAAACTGAATTAATGAGATTTGTTCTTCTTCATTTGTTTCTCGATTCACATCACTAAAACGACCTTTTAATTTTAATTTTTATTAAAATAAAAATGATGAAATCATCTGGAGGAGCCTCTAATTCGGTTTGTACAACACAATAATACACGGCGTGTAGGGAAAACTACACGCTGTGTTATTAGATTCAACAAACTGGTACTGGTCTTCCAAACCACTTAGTTAGAATTGAGCATACCTATGTTTTTAATGCATCGTTTTGACTAGAACTGAATGGCAGGCGGAAATCGGAATACATGGCATGTATGATGAATCAACATGACATGTAGTTTGATCCAGCCCAAGAGAATCTATGTACAAGGGGAAACCGTGTACAACATACAAGAGATTTCTAGTTTGGTAACCACGTATCAAAGAAGTACACTCCATGTTAGATTAATCTACACGTCATATACTCCAAAATTTCCAATGTACAGAAAACACACCAAATCCCCCATCACGTTCGTTGGATAAATGGTGAAAACAAATTCACGCAGTGTAATATATCCCACAAGTCGTGTACTTTCGAGAAATGGAATTTCACAATGTTTCTTCCAAAGTACAAGGACCTTTATAAGGAATACGGATGAGAATAATCTCAATGAAATTCAGAAATAATTTTAGATAAATAATTGATTAATTATAACATCATAATAAATTGAAATAAAGCGCAACTTATCTTGAATAAATGAACGATTAAAATAATTTGAATACTAAATATTATTTAATGTCATTGCATACTATGGATGATCATGAGCTAGACCAAAGACCCTTTGTGTGTGTAAGGTTTCATTTAAATTAATTTAACTTAAATTCATTGGCCTGTGAGCTTTCTTCGAATAAAATGTAGGGTCTACGCGCCCATATTTTCTTTAATGTAAACCCCATGTAATGGAAGATCTCCCAAGACAAAGGAGACAGTTCAAAACCTGAAGGCGAGGAGGAACCAACCAATGAAGATAAAAACGTGGATAGGTGGGAGCTGTAAAACACAAACCATTTGGTTCACAATGTTTTTACCTAGTTCAAGGTTATCTTATCAAAATTTCCAGATAAGCAAACCAATAGAATCTCATTATCATGCCATTTTATTTCATTTCTGTCTCATTTCATGGTTTATTTTTAATGTATGTGTTTTCATGATCACATAGTTAATGAAATAAACAAGCATCCAATGATGGAATAAAATACAAAAATCGGACTATGGGTAAACATTATCAGAACATGAATAATCACTTAAGAATGAATCACTTACTATTAACAAGAATTTTATAATGTGAAACTATGAATGAAAGATTAAAATCCCTCAAATACCACATTAAGTCATATCAATCCTTCTGTTACATGATTAAGGGAAAGACACAATAAAACTATGTGTTTGACCAACACTTGTTGGGACACTTACTTTTATAATGGAAGCCCGTATGAACGTTTCGGGTTGAATTAACCATATTACATCAAGATGAGCAGCCCTTGCTAGACGTTGTGTAATATTGGAGGCAAGAGATGAGGAAATCCAAAGTCATGATTTTAGGAATGGGTAGTCCACTCAATAGATTAAGGAACTTCCAGCCCGCAGTTGTAAAAGGTATGCCTTCCTTAATACCTTTAAATAGCTTGACTAACCCTTTTTGAGGTTATGATAAGGGGAATATAGATCATTTCCACTAGAATTTCAAAGAAACTAGGCATTCCATGTTCAATGGTGGGGGCCGTTGGGACATGATAAAATAGCCGGAGAATTAATATATTCATTTATTATTTTTCATAAAATTCAATCAAAAGTTACTGATAAATATAGTTTTCTAAATTGTAAAATCAATTTGAAAAACATATCAACCACATTTTCTCTGGGATCAATTATGGAAAAAGAAAATATCCTCGCAGGCAGAAACATTGAGGAATTGTTTAGGCGCCATTGGGTTATCCTGCGGCATGAACAAATGTTTTATGTCTTGGTGTCCTCACTTCTAGATTCCCCTTCCCAAGGGGAATGTGATAAAGATTTCATAGTCTATGATCAAAATTTGAATGATACACTCGAAATTCAATGTATGATTTTGTCATCAATGTTTAGTGAGCTAATGAAGTCTAATGAATATATGGATTTCTATACCATCCTCGAGCACCTATGTAGCTTATACCGGGAGAGAGAAAGAAAACAATGGTTTGAGATATCCATGGATCTATTACTGATCAAGCTTGGAGAGGGTTCACCATATGGGCCTCATCTAGTCAATCTCATTGTCTACATTGAGCGCTTGGAGGTTCTAGGGATTAAACACCCAAAATAACGGGGTACCGATATAATTCATGCATAAATTCCCCAGAGCTTCTCTAACATTGCTGTAAATTTCGAGATGACCAACATTGAGAAGTCTCTATATGATCTTCTTATTCTCATTCGCCATGTGGACAATGATATGAAGCGTGAAAAACCATTTGTACTTATTGTAAATAATACGAAAGTGAAGGTAAAGTGATTTAAGCCCAATTATTCTTCATGGCATTCCAAGAAAAGGAAGATCATTGGGGAGGTAGGAGAACATGAGGCTATTTGTTTGGCATGTGGAAAGAAGGTCCACTAGATGAAAAACTGCACTCAGCCGAGGATGCAAGGGGATGCTTCATGTGTATTTGTTATTGAATTCAATCTTAATATTTCTAATAATTGTGTATTAGATATTTCTTGTGGTGATCACATCTATATCCAAATACTGAAACCAAGATGGTTTAGATAGATTGACCGAGGTTCGGTGGATCTGCGAGTAGCCAATGGATCCAGACTCGCTGCTATAGTTTTTGGGGACTACCACCTCACAATGCCTACATGGAAGGTCTTGTTATTAAAAGGATGTTGTTATGTACCCTATATAAACAATAACATTATTTCAGTATCCATATTAGATTCTTATTGATTCATCTTCGTGTTTGTAAATGATGGTTGATTCTTTTATAAAGATATCATTAGTTGTGGTAGGGAACATTTATATAATTACCTTTATGTTTTTTACTACAAAAATCAAGTAATGGAAATCAATGACAGTGTTAATTCACATGAATCATACCACAACCAAATTTGGAATCACCATCTAGGTCATGGAAATGTGAAATGTTTGACAAAATTACATCATGATGGGTATTTTGATTCGTTCGAACTAAAAACACATGGTTAATGTCATGCGTGTCTACAAGGAAAAGAGACCAAAGAACCATTTAGTGGGAAATGTGAAAGGTCTAAAGATATTTTAGAATTAGTTCACATAGATGTGTATGGACCATTTGCAGTTGAAGCAAGGGGGGTTCTTTTACTTCATAACTTTTACTAATTATTTTAGTATAAATGGATATATGTTCATCTTGAGTTATATGTTTGATTCTTTTGATTGGTTCAAAGAATATAAGAATGAAGTTGAGAACCTATATGGTTAGAAGATTAAGAAACTCTTCTCAGAAAGAGGAGGAGAATATCATAATCAGGACGTCATTAAATTTTTATTGGATTTTTGGAGTTTATCCAAACTCACTCCTTCATACACACCTCAATGGAATGGTGTATGTGAAAGGAAGAACAATACCCTGATGGACATGGTGAGATCAAGTATGAGTCATGCGAGTCTTCTAATATCATGTAAGGGATATTAATTACAAACAAAAAGACAAAAACTAAACCATGTACCAACTAAATCAATAAATGGTATTCCATACGAGTTATGGAGTGGATGCAAATCCATGTTATCAAATTTACATGTGTGGGGTTTCAAATCATTTGTTAAGGCCCCTTCAGGTAACAAACATTCACCTCGAGGTACAACGTGTACCTTTATAGGATATCCCAAGGAAACAAGTGGATATTACCTATACAACCCCTAAGATAAAAAGGTTATAGTGGCATGAAAATCCATATTCCTTGAGAGGGAGAACATATTCATATGGCAGAGTGGGAGAATAATAGACATTGATGAATTTGATGCTCAAGATTCATAGGAGTTTGTAAAGAACAGATTCCCCAAAGCCCCAGGGAAGGACAATCTATTCCACAGTCACATGAACTGTGTAGGAGCATGAGAAGGGTGAGAGATCCAGAATGATATGGTTTTCTTATCACTGATGATTGTGACTCATTATTGGTTTAAAATGGTGATCCTCTTACTTAAAAGGAAGCAGTTGAAGGCATAGAAATTTCCATGTTCCACAAAGCCATGAATTCTAAAATGGATTTCATGTACTGAAACCAGGTATGGATTTTGGTAGATCCTCCAGTTGTTCTAAATCCAGTTGGGATTAAATGGGTTTTAAATAAGAAAATGGACATGGAGGGACAAGTCATCACCTATAAGGAATGAAAGGTTTCAGATGATTTTAGACAGAGTTAAGTAATTGACTATGATGAAACCTCTTTAGTGGTTGCAATTCTGAAATCCATTAGAATCCTATTGGCCATGTCCACTTAACATGACTATGAAATTTGTAAAATTGACGTCAAAACATCATTCCTTATCTGGAAATCCATGAAGATGTCTACATGACACAACCTGATAGGTTTGTGACTCCAAACGATGCCAACAAGGTATGCATGTTGTAGAAATCCACTTTTGGATTAAAGAAAGAACCAAGGACATGGAACATTTGTTTTTATGAGGCCATAATGAAATAAGGATTTGTTAATAACGAATGTGAGCCTTGTGTCTATAGAAGGTTTAGTGGAAGTGAAATCGTTTTCCAAATAGTATATGTTGATGACATATTACAAATTTGAAAAAAAAGTACCTTTCTTATTGTAAGATATGTCATGGTCGAATAAATTCTTCTCTATGAAAGACTTGGGAGAGGGAGAATATATTATTCGGGTCATGATCCATCGTGATAGATGGAAGAGAATATTGGGCCTGAGTCAAAGTACATACATTGACAAGATACTGAATAGATTTAGTATGGAATAGACCAAGAGGGGATTGATTCCAGTGTCACATAACAGTCATCATTCATAGAAAATGTGACCTCAGACATATGAGGAAATAAATAAAATGGTAAGGATCCCTTACACATCTACGATTGGTCCAGTTATGTATTATTTTCTATGTACAAGGATAGATGTTTCATACGCATTAAGTGTGAATGGCATTTATCTATTTGATCCCAGAGACCACCATTGGATGATAGTCAAGACTATCCTTATGTTTCTGAGATATAATAAGGATGTGTTCTTGGTTTATGGATGAGATGACAAACTTTTCATCATAGGACATGTAGATGCTAGTTTACAGACTAATCCGAATTACATGAAATCGCAGACTAGATACATCTTCAGTTTGAATGGAGGTACAGTGAGCTAGAAGATCTCAATGAAAGGTGTGGTCACTGATTCTATAGTCGAGTCTGTGTATATTGTGGCTTCTGAGGTATCTAAAGAAGAAGTATTGATGCGAAGCTTCATCCATGAGATGGATGTAGTACCTAGCATTAAATATCCTATCACACTCTATTGTGATAATACTGCTACTATTGAACTTGGAAAATATACATGGTCACATTAGTGGACAAAGAACAAACTTCGGAAGCATCATCTCTTGATGGATTTTTCTTATAGAGGTGATGTTGCAGTGAGAAGTATTTCCCTTGACGAAAAAATGGTGGACCCCTTTACTAAATACTTGACTCAGTAGAAACATGATCATTATTTGAGGTGTAGTGAACTGAAAGTTCTAGGTAGTTGGCTCTAGTCCAAGTGGGAGTTCGTTAGAGTTGGGGTCTTGAGAACCAACTATTAATTCTTTGATTACATGAATGAACTCTTAATATATATTGTTCATTGTTCTACAAGACTATAATATAATGATTTCTTATAATATTTGTGGCATTTATGATGTCATGGAAGATCCCCGTTATGATGAGAAACATGAAATGATATAAATGTATTATTAAATATAGTTCTACTATGGTGTGAAATACTATTATTGGACACATAATATATAGACCATCATGTGCAAGTAATCGTAAGAATACGAGACTCTCTATCATGGAGTTCACACTAGGTAATCTCCAAGATGGGAGATTATGAGAACAAACCCACCATTACAAATTCCGTAGGACTTGGTGTCATTGGAAATTGCTATCTAAGAGCGTGTGTAATGGTCTTCAGACTGGATGATTATCATTAACTCATATCATGACTCATGCACTTAGATTTGCTGACAAAAACCATCACGAAAACAGTTCGTTTGATGTAGGGTATGTTGGGTGAGTCCCAAAAAAACATGTTGTTAATGGATATGTTGAGGAAAGATTTTTCCCTACCATATTTAAGGATGTAAATATCTTGGGACATTTGATTGATACATAAATGTTGCCCAAATTCAAAGTCCATGGATTCATGATGAGTTTATTTATGGAATTTAAATAATGATGGATCAAGCATATAGGTTTATGACACTATCATGAAACCGACATGATGAGATATTAAGACAAAAGGGATAGAATTACATGGTAAGCCTTCATATGATGTGGCACATCAATGCAACATAAACATCAATCTCTTGGGTGCCCTGACCCATTGTTAGATAGTGATCATGGAATTTAAAGCAATCCCACCTAATTCCATTGAGAAAGAGGCATAGAGGGTCACATAGAAAGTGTATCCATGTATCTTAAGTCGAATAAGGATTATTCCAGTATATGGTTTAATAATTTGTCAAGGAAGCCAAAATTGTTTTAATTTGGAGGAAGAATAAAATGAAAAAATGATATACATTCCATTTACATTGAATTTACATGCCGTGTAGTTTTCATTTTGGAATGTAAATGAAAAACAAGTTCACACTGTGTATTAATGAATACACACCGTGTAGTTTTTCCAGTAGGGATTTTGAGGAAATAATATTGTTTTATTTAATGATATTTATTATAATCAGTGTGGGAGCATGTCATGGAATTAATGATTCGACATGGAGGTTTTTCAATAAGAGTTAATGAAATAAATAAAATGTATAACACATTTAGTTATTTTCATAACTCTACAACCCCAAACCCAATTATAAATATCCTCATAACCGAAACACTTTTCTCTAATGGTTGTTCACAACAATTCTGGGTAATTATCTCAAGGATGAATGAACTCCTTCCTCAAATAACTCTCTCAAGACTGAGAGAGATCCTCCTCCATCGGATCAAGGCAGTCTATGGCAGACAACTTGAGCAAAGGCTGATCCACATTTGCACCTGAATATTCATTTAACAATGTCCAAATATATGTGGTGCATGTGTGGATCACTTCTTGAGGAAGTATACACATGGTTTTTGCAATGCATTGTTGAATCACATAAGAATGTGATCCGAAATATCAATGAAGAAATAACGCCATAAAAGGAACTTCTTGTCAATTAATTAAATTAATTATAATCAATTTGTGATTATCCAACATTGTGGATTTAGGACTATTATTATTATTTGTTTATTTTTGTGATTCGATCTATGGAGTCTAGCATTTATCATCATATTGATCCCAGACTGATCATTGCTAATGGAAAAAAGTCAAGTTGGCACATCCACCCACGATCTTACACTGTGCTTGGGACCTTAAATTGGTATCAGGGGGAGTCACAACATTGATTATTGTTTTTTAATTTCTATTTATAATTTATGAATTTATATTTGAGTCAATACAAGATAATTTTTTCAATAAAATTGAATGAATGAGATCTGTTTTTCGTCCTTCGTTTCTCAATTCACATCACAGAAAAACCCTTTTAATTTTATTTTTTATTAAAATAAACCTGGGGAACTCATCAGGAGGAGCCTCTAAATCTGTCTTTACAACACAAGAATACATGATGTCTAGTGAAAACTACATGTCGTGTACTTAGGTTCAATGAACTGTTACTCGTCATCCAAACCACACCGTGTGAATTGAGCATACCTATGTTTTTAATACACCGTGATGACTATAACCGAATGGCCCATAGAAACCAGAATACACAATGCGTATGTTGAATAAACATGCCATGTAGTCTGATATGGCCCAGGTGAAACCATGTTCAAGGAGAAGTTTTGTACCACGTAGATGGGATTGTCAGGCTGGTAACCGCTTAACAAGGAAGTAGATGCCGTGTTAGATTAATCTACATGTAGTGTACTCCAAAATTTATAAAGTACATAAAACACTCAAAATCCCCCAACATGTACTTTGGATAAAGTGGAAATAAAAATACACGCTGTGTAATATAGCCTACATGCCATTTCCTTTCGTGAAATGGAATTTCACCAGGTTTCCTCCAAAGTTCATAGGCTCGTTGAAAAAATATGGATGAGAAGAATCTCAAGGAAATTCAGAAATAAATTTAAGATAACTAATTGAATAATTATAAGATCAAAATCAATTGATTTCAAGTGTGACATATCTTGAATAAAAGAAAGATCAAATGATTTTTAATACTAAATAAGCGTAAATGTTGTTGCATGTTATGGATGATCATGAGATAGAACAAAGACCATTTTTGTGTGTATGTTTTCATTTAAATTTATTTAATTTAATTTTGGTGGCCTGTAAGCCATCTTCTAATAAAATGTAGGGTTTTCATATCCATGGTTTATTTAATGTAAACCCCATGTAATGGAGGATCTACCAAGCCATAGGAGATGGTTCATAACCTGAAGCTGATGCAAATCCAACCCCATATGACACAAAGGTGGATAGGTGGGAGCTACAAAACATGAACCATCGGGTTCAAGGGGTTTTTTGCAAGGTCATGGTTAGCTTATCAAAAATTCTAGATATGCAATGTGTGATCCATTATTTAATTCTAATTCTACTTGATTACTCCTCAGTTTAGAAAATAAGTGGATTTTACTAAGACAAAAAATCTATCCATTACCAACTGATCAGGATACAAAAAAAAATGAGAAATCATATTCAATACTTATAAGATTATTCAATTTCTTTATAGGATGAAATTATTTAATGTGAGATAAAACATTTTAGGAACAATCAACCTGAAACTCATGCACTCACTTTGTAACACCCCGATCTTCCACGCTACGCTTCTCTTTCAATAATGCAATAGCTTGCATTGTATACAAGTTTGAGATTCTAACACCCCACGACCAATCAAAATTGCCATTATGAATAGTAATACCCACTTTTGAAATTATATATATATTATATTTCAAAATGGACTTCATTTTTCGATTCTAAATATCGAAATTAGACTATGTTGAATTTTTGGTATTTTTCTGAGAACTTCCAATTTTTTAGGAATAGTGAAAAATACTTAAAAACAACTTTTTTAATAAAAATAATTTATAGTGATAAATTATATTATTGAGTGGTCTTGAAGTATAATTATAATATATTTTTACCATTTTATCGAATGGTTCTCATTAAAATTAATTTCACATTGAAATTGGACATAAACAATTGTCAATCTTTTGATATATATTATTTCTTAAAAACACGCTATTTGTTGTGACAGTGGGAATTAATTATAAATTTAATTAATGAAACATATATGTTATTAATTTTTTAAAATATACATCATTTTTGAATTCGGAATATCAATTATATCTTAGGGTGAAATTTTGGCATTGTTCTGAAAAACATCAATTTTTGATTAATAGTGAAACCACTAAGTGGTAGTTAAAAACTGATTTTTCGTTTAAATGAAACATTACCACTTCTGTGATTTTATTTTCAAAAATCCAACATACATGGTTTTCACTAGGATGTAAAATTTGGTTCAATGGGATTAAAATAATTTTTTGGTGAATAGTAACTTTTAAGTTTAATTAATTGCGATGAAATATAATTAGTGAAATTTAAGGTAAAAATGATATTATAAAAATATGAAAATACCATAACACATGTCCTACCCCTATTGTATGAGACATTTCCGACAAATTAAATCCATGGGTCAACTTGGGGACCCCATGGATCCACTTTGGTAGGAAAATGAAATTAAAAACGTTTTATTTAATGTTAAAATAAAAAATGTCTCAAACATGAGTTGTTTTACTAAAATAATATTTAAATGGGTTTATAGAAGTCCTACTTTTTACTATAAATATTAATTATAAAGATAAAACGATTTCCTACATAATTATATTTGTTTTATAATTTTTAAACATTAAATAAATTACATTATTAATGACACCATGATGATGCAGCGATTACCTCATTAATTAACGATTTTAATAAAATGGAAGGATAATGTAAAATCAAATAATTACACTTGTCCAAAGACTATTGGATGAGAATATTTCGTACCCTTATCACCTTAACCTAGAAATATATAAGTTTGGGACCATTAAAATCTGAAAATAAATATATAATAAAGTAACAGTTCAATATTTCCAAGAGTGCCCCTTCTCTCCTCTTATAAAAGGCCCCCACCTCTACCACCTTATTCACACATTCAAGACATTTTTCTAGGCAAAACTCTGCCCAAAAACTCTCTCCACTTCCCTCTATAACTCCTAGAATCCTCACTTTGGGATGAATTATTCTGGAGGAAGCCTTTGGATCAAATAAAAAATAGTTACCCGATTTTAAGGTAATGCCTTCTTTTATGATCTTTGGTTTTATTTTGCTTCTCCAAACACCTAAACTCTTTTTATTACTTTATTTTGAAACAACACCAGTATCCTAAATATACTAGGATGTTTTTATAAGAATGATACATGCTACACTTACACACACCTACATCTAATTGTTAATGAACATACTGTTTCGGTGGATGGCGAATTTTTGCCTCACGAAACGATGATTGTTCAACACTCATATAACACATTCAAAGGTGGCCATTAAGAAGTAAATATATTTATATATGATATATAATATTTTTATGTTTTACTTAATCTTTTGTATTTTTCATTTATGGAATAACGTTATGGTTTCCATTTTGGGTAAATGCGATATCTTCATTTTAGGAAGTGCGGACTACCGCCCCCTCAAAGTGATTTGAATCGTTAATGCCATATGTGGGATGTATAAAGGAAAAGTAAATGATATTATATATGATATTATACTGGAATTATAATATAACTTTATATAATTATGATTTCATTCCATTAAATATGAAATAGAAATGAAAGTAGTGTTCATGTGTACGTACGACTTACCGTCTCCATGAACGGTGCATTTCATTTTTTACCTCTAAATGTTATGTAATATTATAAATGAATGTATATACTGGATATGTATTATGTATATGATATCTAAATCATGAATATAATTATGGTTATAATGGACATTTTACCACATGAACAACTTGTAATTTTAAGAAGTTTATTTTTGACTCAAGTACCAACTATCGACAAACCGACCGTTATTAACATAAATAATTACATAATGTTTATAACATAGTAATAAGTGTTATAAAAGGAATAATAACTTGAAAAAGGTTCTTAATAAATTATAAATTAACTCTCATTTATTATTCAGGAGGTTAAATAATGGTCGAGTCAAGTCGGACACGAGGTAAAGGAACTCCTTAACCCAATTTCCATTCTTTGGGATAATCTCCTACATTCAAATTATGTAATGATATTATTATGTCCTATGTTGTATTTGTACTTTCTTTATGTGTACTTATATTGAATACATGTAATAGATCTATTTTATTTAAAAAAATGATTTTGTAAGGGACATCGTCTCAATCTCCTTTCATTGAGACATATTTCGTTTTATACAAAACTTTCTGTTATACGGTGTATAAAACCCTTTGACTTTTACATTTATTCAAAAGGAATCTTTTTATATGAAGTGTTTTAACTAAAAGACAGAAGTAATGTTTTTTTTACGTATGCGGCGACAGAGACTTCTCCTCTGCCATGACTATTATTTGAGTTTCGGCTTCCTCTATAAACCATAAATTTTTTAAAATGAAAAATAAATACCACGCTTTAATTTTCCTTTATTTTGGTATTGAAAATGGTTTTGAA
The DNA here is from genome assembly GCA_963277665.1 of Viscum album. Lineage (NCBI taxonomy): Eukaryota > Viridiplantae > Streptophyta > Magnoliopsida > Santalales > Viscaceae > Viscum > Viscum album. Next base: position 1,582,671,153 of record OY728151.1, on the reverse strand, counting down.
AGTGTTTATATTATATCAATGTGTTGTATTGATATCTTGTGATTGAGATTTGGAAATGTTATGTTTCCTTTATGCATGTTTTATGTGATACGATTATGTTATGATTTACGATATGTTTAAACCTGTTCATATGAGGAATGCATTGGATTTTATAAGTGGCGGGTGGAGCCCTCTATAGCTCCTCGATGCATCAGCAGGTCTCATGAGAAAAACTAGTGTCTTGGAACGAGGCCATGACAAAATCTTATTTTTAGTCTTGGTACGAGTCCTTGGCTAGGTGGTTTTGATAGTCTGGCATTATGAATTCTATCATTATGAAAGTGGTTATTGATATTTCATGTGATTATTCGACTAGTAGAATATCCATGTGAGTAAGTAAATGGAATTATTTAATTTTATTTTTTACATATTATGCTGAATTTAACATTTAAAATGGATTTTTTTAGTAATACATTGCCTTAAAAGTTAATGTTTATTTATGAAAGCTTCCGCAAAATTGGTATCCTTAATGAGCATCTAAGATCACCCCTTTCAATGTTTTAATATTTTCCAGGATATGAGGAAGTATTTTATGAATGACTTGCAGGGATAGACACAAGAGGATATGAGTGTGGACTATGGAGACTTTGTTATTGTAGTTTTTCACTTTATGATGTAATGTAATATTTATGAATGTATCTAGTGTTTCAAAGGCTACTAAACTAATCGGTCTTTCGAGACTTGATATTTTGTGATCATGCCAATGTTACGAAGTAATGTACTGACTCTAGGTAGATGGGGTCGGGGCGTTACAGTTGGTATCAGAGGTAGTTTAGTACTAACCCTGGAAGCTAGATTTAGATAAACTCTGATTAGACCACATAGCCATAAGATAGACATTGAGGATTAGTATAGAAGAACATCCTAGAATTTTGTTGTTGTAGAGAATTTGTGAGTTTTCTGAGCAATACATCCTTATATGGATACGAGAAAGTAGAGGCGGCTCTGGCACAAATGTACCTAGGGTTAAATCCTGAAAACACCACTTTGAGCTAGAATCTAATGGGAACTGGTGCACGACAACGGGCCTTGCTGCACTCTTTGTTACGACACTCATGAGGGATATGCTTATGATAATTCTCATTTTATTTACAAACCATTATGAATGGTTTATGAGTATATACTTCCTCAAAGAAAGAATTTCATTTTATGATTATAGATTATATCCATAAATAGTTAAATTTATGTTAAGTGTTTAACAAGTATGGAATTATGTATTTTAATTCATAAACTGATAGAGTTTATTCCATTGTATAGAAATGGTGCCCAGTAGAAGGATTGTGAACTCCAGAAATACGTATGATCGAAAGAGTAAGAAGGATCATATCATTCATGGTATTAAGACATAATTTAGAAGGGAAATAGTCTCCCCAGTATTCTCAATATATGAAGAAATTATATCATATGTTAATAAGAAAAGTAAAGAATTCTCTGAGTCCTATGGATTTGAAGGGAAGCAAGAGAAGAAAAGGATGATGGATAAAGGGAAGAGGGAAAAGAATATGTTTCCAATATGTGATAACTATTGGAAGAAACACCTTGGGACTTTCTAGAAGAGAATGAGAGTTTGTTATAAGTGTGGAGAAAAAGGACACAAAGTGTGTGACTGCAAGGGTAAGAAAAAGTTTTCAAATGTACAATGCTTTATCTGCAAGGACTGGGGACACTATGCAAACCAATGTCCAAATCATCAGAGTATGACCCAAATGATGCTATTGGATAATAATCAAGTTATGATATTACCACAAATGAGGAGGAATGATTAGAGTTCTTATGTTGTTATTAATGAATTTTGTCATTTGAGTGTTGTATCAATGATGTAGTGGTTATAATAACTATGGAGTATATATGGATTGTACTGAATTACAATTTCATCAAGGACTTCAGATTGTGTGGAACCATGAAAAGTGACTCCACAGCACGGTAAATTTTTGGAAAATATATGGTTGAGAGAATGATAAACCATAATATGGTTCTGATACCGAGATAGTGATTTTGGAATAATACATGATTGATTTTGATAAATTATATTGTATATTCATAACTTTCTTGAAACTGATTAATGATTTGTATAAATTTTTGGATATAAGGATTATATCTAGTATTCTATAAGGAACATGTGATCATTAATGTAATAAATAAGGATTTATGGTAATTCAGGATGTTGTAGTGTTTTAAAAGAATACACGATGAAGGTGTTCAAATGTTGTTACGCGGATAAAAGGATCTTCATTTTGTTTACCTTCCTTATAAAATTTTGATTGTGAGTTAGACAGATGTATTTTGGATAGCTATAAAGGTTGGAATGGATTAAGTTGAACCTTGTATAGTATTGTTTAAAGATAAAACATTTCTGAATAATATTTTTGCAAAATTATAATACTGTAGTTTTAAAAAAGAACATCCTGTAGGTTGGGGGATAACTCGTCGCGTCAGATAAAGCTGTAGAAATCGAACCCACAACCATAGTGTGACAGGAATTTATTACCTACCAATAGCCTATAGGAAGTCCGTGGTTATTAAAAAATATTTTTCCTAATCTAAATGGAATGTATTAATATTTGGAACCTTATACAATTAGGATAAATAGAGTATTTTTGAGTTCTATTACCATTTAGAGTGAAAGATGGGTTTGTGGTAATAATTTATTAAAGAATGAAAGTCTACATGAGAAGTATGTATATTCCCTTACGTTCTTATTAAATCTTCTAAATAAATACCTCAACATTATAAAAAGGTAACTTAAAACAAAAACATTTCCTGTTAACTTTTACAACTGGGGATTCAATGATCGTTGATCCAATTACAAGTTTGTGATTTTCTTGTGGTTAAATTACTCCTAATCTAGATTTCTACAACTCTCAATCAGACCTTGATGGGTTTTTTTCTTCCATATCCATATTTTCATAGAATCCTAGTATGGGCTATCTCGGGTGACCTTTGTACTTATCTTTCTATCTTTTAAATTTATATTTTTATTAACCATATTTCCGATGTGGGTTTTCCACAGAGGTATATCCTATCTTCAACCTTTTATTTTCAATGAAAAATTTCAAATTGAGAGGACGCAATTTATTGAAGGAGGGGAGAATGTAACACCTCGAGCTTCCACGATACGCTTGTCTTTCAAAAATGCAATAGCTGGCATTGTACGCAAGTTTAAGATTCTAACACACCGTGACCAATCAAAATGGCCATTACGAATAGTAATACACACTTTTTGAAATTATATATATTTTATATTTCAAAATGGACTTCATTTTTGGATTCTGAATATCAAAATTAGCCTATGTTGATTTTTTGGTATTTTTCTGTGAACTTCCAATTTTTTATGAATAGTAAAAAATAATGAAAACCCACTATTTTAATCAAAATAATTTATAGTGATAAATTATAATATTGAGTGGTTTTAAATTATAATTAGAATATATTTTTACATTTTATCCAATGGTGTTCATTAGATTTAATTTCACTTTGAAATTGGACATAAAAAATTGGCAATCTTTTGATATATATAGTTTCTTAAAAACACGCTATTTGTTGTGAAAGCAGGAATTAATTATAAAATTATTTAATTAAACATATATGTTTGGAATTTTTTAAAATAGAAATCATTTTTGAATTCAGAATATCAATTATATTTTAGGGTGAAATTTTGACATTGTTCTGAAAAACATCAATTTTTGATTAATAGTTAAACCACTAAGTGGTAGTTAAAAACTGATTTTTTGTTTAAATGAAACATTACCACTTCTGTGATTTTATTTTCAAAAATCTGACATACATGGTTGTAATTATGATGCAAAATGTTTTCCAATGGGATAAAAATAATTTTTTGGTGAATAGTAACATTTAAGTTTAATTAATCGCGATTAAAGGTAATTATTGAAATTTTAGGTAAAAATGATATTATAAAAATATGAAAATACCTTTAAACTTGTCCTACTCCTATTAGGTAGGTCATGTCCGACCAAGAAAATCCATGGGTCATCTTGGGGACCCCATGGATCCACTTTGGTAGGAAAATGACATTAAAAACTTTTTATTTAATGTTAAAATACAAAATGTCACAAACATGAGTTGTTTTACTAAAATAATTTTTAAATGGGGTTATACAAGTCATATTTTTTACAATAAATATTCATTACAAAGATAAAAATATTTCCTACATCATGTTATTTTTTTATAATTTTTAGACATTAAATAAATAAAATGTTTAATGACACCATGATGATGCAATGATTACCTCATTAATTAACGATTTTAATAAAATGGAAGGATAATGTAAAATCAAAGAATTAAACATGTTCAAATCCTATTGGATGTGTGTATATTTCGAACCCTTATCACCGTATCCCAGAAATATATAAGTTTGGGACCTTTAAAATCTAAAAACCATTATATAATAAAGTCACATTTCAATCTTTACAAGAGTGCCTATTCTCTCCTCTAATAAAAGGCCCCCACCTCTACCACCTTATTCACACATTCAATCCATTTGGATCAGCCAACCTCTGCCAAAATTCTCTCTTAACTTCCCTATCTTACTCATAGAAGCATCACATTGGGCAGAATTCATCCCAAAGAAGACTTTGTCACAAATCAAAAAGAGTTACCTGATTTTAAGGTAATGACTTCTTTTATGTTCTTTTGTTTTATTTTGCTTCTCCAACCCCCTAAACTATTTTTATTCCTTTCTTTTGTATCAAAAACAGTATCCTAAATATACTAGGATGTTTTTATAATAATTATACGAGCTACACTTACACACACCTTCATCTAATGGTTAAAGAACATACTGTTTCTTGTGGATGGAGAATTTCTGCCTCACGAAATGATGACTGTTCAACACTCATATAACACCTTCAAAGGTGGAAATTAAGATGTCACTATATTTATATATGATATATAATATGTTTATGTTTTACTTAAGCTTCTGTAATTTTCATTTATGGCATAACTTTATGGTTTCCATTATGGGTAAACGCAATATCTTCATTTTAGGAAGTGTGGACTACCGCCCCCTCAAAGTGATTTGAAATGTTAATACCATATGTGGCATGTATAAAGATGGAGTAAATGATATTATATACTAAAATTTTACTGGAATTATAATATACCTTTACATAATTATGATTTCATTCCATTAAATATGAAGTATAAATGAATGTAGCGTTAATGCGTACATATGGCTTACCGTCTCCATGAATGGTGCATTTCATTTCTTTCCTCTAAATGTTATGTAATATTATAAATGAATGTATATACTGGATATATATGATGTATATTATATCTACATAATTAATATAATTATTGATATAATGGATATTTTACCACATTAACAACGTGTAATTTTATGAAGTTTATTTTTGACTCAAGTACCAAAGATCGACAAAACGACCGTTATTAACATAAATAATAACATAATGTTCATAACATAGTAATAAGTGATATAAAAGGAATAATAAACTTTAAAAAGGTTCTTATGAAATTATAAATTAACTCTGGTTTATTATTCAGGAGGTTAAAGAACAGTCGAGTCAAGTTGGACATGAGGTAAGAGATCTTCTTAACCTAATTTCGATTCATTGGGTAAATCTCATACTTTCAAATTATGTAATGGTATTATTATGTCCAATCTTGTATTTGTACTTTCATTATTTTTAATTATAGTGAATACACATAATAGATCTATTTTATTTAAAAAAATGATCTTTGTAAGGGTCATCATCTCAATCTCCTTTCATTGAGTCATATTTGGTTTTATACACAACATTCCTTTACATAGTGTATAAACCCCTTTGATTTTTACATTTATTAAAAAGGAATATTTTTATATGAAACGTTTTTACTAAAAGTCAAAAGGAATGTTATTTTATTACATATGCGGTGACAATGACTTCTCCACTGCCATGACTATTATTTGAGTTTCGGATTCCTCTATAAGTCATAACTTTTTTTAAATGAAAAATAAATACCAAGATTTAATTTTCCTTTATTTTGGTATTGAAAATGGTTTTGAAAGTGTTTTTATTATATCAATATGTTGTATTGATATCTTGTGATTGAAATGTGGAAATGTTATGTTTCCTTTTATGCATGTTTTATGTGATACAATTATGTTATGGTTTACGATATGTTTAAACCTATTTATATGAGGAATCCATTGGACATAATAAGTGATGGGTAGAGCCCGCTATAGCTCCTCGATGAATCAGCAGGTCTAATGAGACAAACTAGTGTCTTGGCACGAGGCCTTGACAAAATCTTATTTGTATTCTTGGCACGAGGCCTTGGCTACGTGGTTATGATAGTCTGGCATTATGCATTACATCATTATGAAAAGTGGTTATTGATATTGCATGTGATTATTCGAATATTAGCATATCAATGTGAGTAAGTAAATGACATTTTTTAATTTTATTTTTTCCATATTATGCCGAAGTTCAAGTTTAAAAAGGCTTTTGTTTTAGTTATACATTGCCTTAAATGTTAATGTTAATTTATTAAAGATTCATCAATATTGTTATCCTTACTGAACATCTGAGCTCACCCCTTTCATTGTATTAATATTTTCCAGGATGTGAAGATGTATTTTATGAATGACCTGCAGGGATAGTCAGAAGAGGATATTAGTGTGGACTATGGAGACTTTTTTATTGTAGTTTTTCACTTTATGATGTAATGTGACATTTATGATTGTATCTAGTGTTTCCAAGGCTACTAAACTAATCGGTCTTTAGAGACATGATCTTTTGTGATCATGCTAATGTTACAAAGTAATGCACAGACTCTAGGTAGCTGGGGTCGGGGCGTTACACACTTCAAGAAATAGATAAAAAATATTCAAGTTTAATAAATAGTATAAAAGTCCATGGGGGACTTCCACATTTCATAAGCAATTGATTAATTTAATTTCTACCCCTTTGTAATATTGTATATTTTTTATAACCTAGGATGATAGATTAATAGATACATACCTTTTACAATGATAAGATCATCAATCAATTGATAGAATAATTAGATTAGATACTAATTGAAATAATAATTCTAGAATCTTATTAATTTTTCTCCCCCACAATGGAACTATTTCTCATTATCTTTATAATGTTTGATCGCATAAGGAATTGATTTAATGAAATCACAGTATAGAGAATACGATAGAATTGTTCTTCAACTTGAAACATTCCATATTGGAAAAATTTCACAAATTCACCAAGTATTATCATCTATAACATTTTTTCTTCAAAATACTATGAAATATGATCACACCAAGATGGAATATTCATTATCAATGATATCCAAAATACAACATAACATTATTCAACATTATCATGCATCATCCTCCATCATAATTGTTTTTAAATATCAATTGAGGAATCATATAAGGATGGTAAATTCATTAGATTAGATATGAAGAATTGAAAACACTTACCACTTCTTTGGTTATCCTCCTAAGAACTTGATTCACCTTCAAATAAATGAATAATAAGAACAAATACAATACTCAATGATTATGGGAATAAGGTGGATCATCTTTAATTAATATGAATAACAAGATTTAAAAGATCTTCTCAACCAAAATGCTTCATTTTCACATGTATTCATTCTTTGACATATAAACTTATGTTTTGATTTATGTTGAGGAAACATGGTTCTATTCACATCCTCCTCTGATTTGTGTGGAGAATATTTATTCGTAATAGCCTTCCTGAATGATACATTATTTAACCTCGTGAGTATTTCATGTTGTTATGGTTGTATAGTTAGAAAATAATTTTCAATGATACAATATTTATTACATCTCTCACAGAGACCTAATTTATACACTAGAGTTTTATTTTCTTAATAAACCATCATGAAATTTTTCTTAATCATCTGGATTATTTTCTTTCAATTTTTTTCTATCTTTATATTATGCATCTTCCATTTTTCTGATTCATTATTATTCATCATGCTAGATAACTAACACATCATTAGAAAATTCATGTGAATGTTTGGATCTTATACATGGTTTCTTCTCAATGTCATCCATCTTAGAACTTATTTTTGATGCACTGCCCTTCAAATTATTGTATTTTGAATCCATGTTTTTCTCAACATTCTTCTTTGGTACCTTAATGGGGTGATTTATGCTCACAATACTCTTATGATATATTCCCAAGGATTCTTCTTCATTCCATGTATTATTTTGTGATTTTATATTCTTAACATAATTTTATACATGTTGATATGATAATGTACCAAATTTGTGACCACTACCATAGCATATGTCAAAAAGGCTATCAAGAATTAAAAACTTGTTTACAATTTACAGATTCTTTTGGACCTATATATTTTACATATTATTATTTGGAATTATATCCATTGAGATAGGATTCATTAATCCTTTTAAATGATGGGTATTGTTCCAAAAATTTAAGACACATATCCAAAATATGTTTCATTAACAACATGGTCCCCCAAATCGTGAGTTCCCGATATATTTTGTATCTGATTTTTGGGTATTATTTATGATTTTTTATGCTATCTGAGGGGAACCAAATTCCATAAATTCGTTTCTATCAACATTAATCATGGTGATAGGTTTATTATCATATTTATGCATCCATAATTTTTCAAATTTTTCATTACAACCTTCATTTTTCATGATAACATGTTTAGAAACCCTAGTACAAGATGGTATGGATGATAGGTGATTCTTATCATCTATTTGTGATTTATCATTGAATGAAGTCATGAAATTATTGAAAATTTTTGGATTTATTTCAATGTTAATATACTCCAATGAAAATTTAGTACTTTTCGAAACCATCTCCTTCTATTATGATGTGTCAATATGTGTCTTCTCAATATTGGACATCTATGCTACAAATTCTAGACATTTGATACATTGGATGATCTTATGATTGTTAATCATAATAATCTTCACATACAATAAAGTATTCATCCAATCATCATTATATTCATGTATATTAACTTTTTACTATATCAAAGTATCCAATTCAGTGATCATCTTGTATATTTCTTCCAGTCTTAAGCCCATCACATCGGTGCAATTTTTCATGCTCTCTTCAACTGCATGGATATTTTCGTCTAGAGTCTTTTTGACTCCATTATTCACATAAAATTATTTGATCAATTTTTAGGAACATTTTTCATGTTCCTAATTGATTCATCAATGATTTCAACCTATCTATATAGATTTATACATTAAATTTTTTTTCAATATCTTATCCAAAACATAATATTCTATTTCATATTTGGTGATATCTTCATGTATACATTTAAAGCCTCCAAAAAACAAGGGATAATAATTATTCAGAAATAAAGTAATGAATTTCACTTAATCTATCAACTAATAATTCTTGAAAAGTTGTATATTTATCATCATCACCACATGTGCTAGTATTTTCATCTTGGGGAATATTTTTAAATGTACAAACTCATACATCTTATTCCCTAGATGTAGGAAGGTTATCCATCATCATAGTCAAAACATGAGTCACATTCTCGATACCTTCCATGCTATATATGTCTTAATTTTTATAAATGCATAGAGAAACAAATAATTACCATTTTATAGAAAATAGGGAATTATTCTTCAACATTCTTTTCTCTTTATATTTCATATTCAGCAAGTTCTTGGTGGATATATTCTTCTAAACAAAGGTATCCAAATCATCACCTAAACTACAAATCAATGTTATGTGAGAAAAGAAATTCAAGTCTTTAAAAGAGAATAGATTTCACTAAAGATAATCTAAAAAAGATGAAACATACCAGGATAATTATGAATGAAACATTTTTAGATATGCCTAAAATTATGTGTGTTGGATGGGGGTGAATCACTGTGGGAGAATCTTGAATTCAGTTCCACATTTATCACATTAACTATTTTAATTTTTAGTATCTTTATTGTCAGTAGTTTTTCCTCCAAAAGGCCCAGGATTCATTCCCCATTTATTTGGAAGTGATTTGAAGGCGTTTCTTGGTGCGTTGATCCCTGATTCCATCAGTAAATGTCCTTTTGTGGTATTTTTTCATATTTTTTCTTAGATATTAATTCCTCCCTTTTTAATAATATTAGATATAGTCTGATGTGGATAGATATAAGGTTTTTGAGGTAAATCATGGCTATATTTGGCCTTTTTGATTACATGTTAGTAGTAATAAGGTGGGTTTTTGGAGATTTAACCCGGTTTTGTGGGCATTTTCAGGATGTTCTTTGTTTTCACCAAAACACTCTTAGTAGGTGGCTTCAATCTAAACTCCAATAATTAGAACCTAAATTATTTGTTTCAAATTGTATAATTTTCATAATTTTTTTATATTATTGTGAAAATCATGGTTAAAACCCTTTTTATTGATGGGTTGTTTTTTTTTTGGAAATTGGTTGTGCAAATGGATTTGTTTCTTGTTTTTAAATTTTTTTTTGGATTTCAGAAAATTGTTTTTTGAATTGATTTCAATAAATGAATAGATTTTTTGAAATGGATTGAATTGTTTTTTTTAAATGGTTTTGTAATACATGGTTTTTGTGGGTTCGTGATTTTGACATGACCCTTAATATAGGGAATATACCTTTGGGGTAAAAATGTACATGACCATTGAAAAGAAGTGTTTTTCATTATGGATTAAGTAGACTGGAAACTTAGTGATGAATTATTATATGCACAATGAACCACTAAAAAGTATAGAACAATTTGAGAAGAATTCATGTTTCTGTGTGTGGTGAATGATAGAATATGTATGAAAAAATGAATGTGAAATGGATTAAAGAATGTTTTATTTTCTTTTCATTGAAAAAAATTATGTTTTAAAAAATATTTATCTATGAATCTAGTTGGATTCAATATGAAATTTGTAACTATTTTAAGAAAAATTACATAAATTGTTTTATATAAATGATTTAATTTGGTCAACCCATATGGAGTGAGTTTGTAAGTCATTGGTGGATATCTATTGAGACTAATTAATCACCCATAATTTGGAACTTTGGTTTTTATGCATATATTGTTTACCAGTACACATGTAAATGGAATGCTTAACACTTCTTCACTGGTGATCTATGAGACTTGGAGTTGGAGTTGGATCATGGTGTCATGCCTTTGAAGTCTTCTACATTTCTTTTGGATTTGTTTTCCACTATGTACTTTGATGATAGTAGTCGTCTGTTGTGGTATTATTTTTTAGTTTGGTTTTTCTATGAATGATATAACATGAGTTATTTTAAATTTTTATCAAGAATCATATAGTGTTTTTGTTTATGGAATATGTGGTTGTGATTTTCTTATTTTCAATGGGAAAATCATCCCCCAATTATATTTAAACCATTTCAATTTCATTCTAGACTTTTGCGCATTTGGGATGTTGCTGAATTCCAATTATAAATCCCACCTCGACTAAAGCCAATGAGGATGGTAGGGATGTTACAAGTTGTATGGTTCTTAGACATTCCAAATATTTGTGTGCAATAATCGGTATTAGATTTTTCTGTCCTTGACATACAATTAGAATAATTTTGGATAGTTTTGGAGTTTTAATTCATTCAGGTTCTTTCCATGAGTCAGGATTGGAGAAAGGGATATGATTTTTTGGAATTGAAATTTTTATCATGAAAATACATAGTTACCCTTTTTATATTGAAATTAATTTTAAATGGGTGTTGGGTACATAGGTGTTTTGGAAACACATATAGTAGTGGAATCTCATTGTCACGTGTTTAGAAAATGATAATATCATGACATGCATTATAGAAATAACTTCCCATTAGGAGTACATATTTCATTTTTACTAATGATTTAAAATTTGGTGTAAATAAGATGATTTTTTTAAAAATGATTAAATTGTTTTCAGAAGGGTGAATTTGAAAAGAGAATGGTTGTGTTATTTTGAAAATGTTCTATTTTTCAAAAGCATGGTGAAATTTTTAAAAAATGTTCGAATGTGAAAAATTATGAATTTAGGAAAGAATTTTTGTTATAATTACTCTATGATGGATTTTAAAATTTTAAAGCCCTCAGTTTCTAGAGGGAAAAGACTTATAGTGTATTTTGTGATTCTAGAAAATGGAACCCGGTAGGCATGCATAGAAACCAAATGGAAGAATCTACTGAGAATTTGGTTGAACCTAAGACATTAGTGAACCAATAGCTGGTAAATAGTATAGTAAAATATTATAATGATGTGTATAGTGGAATTGTTGGTATGAACCTAAGAAAGTGGATCATTCTACCGAATACGTTATGTAGAATCCACCCATCTTCTAGGGTGATTCCGGGATAAAGAAGGATGAGTTGTGGTTGAATAAGATAAATAGTATCTTTGATTTCTTTGGAACACTATGAGATTATAGTGTAAAGTTGGAAATGTATATATTGAAAGATCTTGAATTCCAATGATGGGATTTAAATATTTAGTCTAAACTGGACCAAGGATTGGAATGGGAGGATTTCAAGTAAATTTCCAAAACAAAATTCTATCATCACACATTTAGAATTTAGCGAATGATGGAATTTTTTAGTTTGAAGTAGGAGAACCATTCTATGATAGATTATGTGGATAACTTTAAGAATTTCGTTTTACTTTCACATGAATTTACTGCGAGTGCATCCTTGACGGAACCCATTTTGGAATTGAAGCAGAGGATACTAATTTGATTAAATATTTTCATGATATGTATAATGGATTATACATATATATTCAATAGAGAGATGTTGGATGAAAGAGACATCTTTGGGGGAACATGTGGTGGAATAATGTTGATACATATGGAAAATGGTGGGAACTCTAATGCTAGGTGAAAACGGAAGAGGGAAACATTTTTCCAAGGTTGGAGTATGACCCAAAACTAGACAACATGATAATTGAACCTTCCCACAATACCCAAGTGAAAATTTTGATGTATTCAATGTTTTACCTTTGACCACATGTATCTATAGTGAACAAAACCACCAAGATAATTCCATAATTGTAATTATTTGGGTCATCTTCAATGCTTTTTTAATACTACTCTGAGGTCGGGTGTTTGGGAAAAATACCATTTTTTGTAAATTTTGCATGCTTCGATGGGAGGAGGGAAATAAAATACCTCTCATTATCAGAATAGAGTTATCCATTGTGATTCTAGAAATTATATGACTCCTTAGCATAATAAATATCAACAGGGAAATAAAAAACAATGTGTAGTGGGTAAGAAATTATATAGATTTGAGTATGTTATTTTAGATGATCAATCTAGACAATGTGGATTTAAATCAACAGGGCATGGGATGTGTTGAACAACCCTGATCAATAAAATTTTTTAGACCAGTGAACAATGTTCTTAAAAACCCATCCCATAATGAATCCTATATCGGTTTCTCCATGATATATAAATAAAGTGCTATGGTGATAAGCTCAAAATTTACCTCTCTCCTTCTAGTATTACCCCATACTGGTTGATTTGGAATGCTATATGCCCACTTTCTTATTAGATATTAGCCCATATCATGCATTCCTTTTGTCGTGACCATGGATTACACAAGACACTCAATGACACCTGTGAGCTAGCATGGTTGGCCTCCTTTTTGTGTGATCAACCCTATGTCCCATATAAGCACTTGGATGAGGCTGACCGGTCAGCTTAGTAGGATATTCATAATTTTAAACAAACCGGAAAAACGTACTTAGTTAAAAACCCAACTATATAATGGAATTAAATAAGAAATTAATAGCCACATCCACACATAGAGCTCTTGTATACAATTCTTCAATCCCTTCACAATTTCTCATCAAATATAAATCCACCTAACCATTTTATTATAATTAACCCTTCATGCACTAATTATATGGAATGATTCTCCTTCATGAAAACTACAATCTCAATGTTTCACATGTTAATAGTTTCATGGTTCTCATGGAACATTAAAGTAATGAATGACATTGAATTCCTCTTCTTCTCTAATTTTTGGAATATAAATTCCCATGTTCATAAAATCAACCTTCTTCTTTGATTTTAACAGTGTGTCACTTATGAAACATGTATTTTGAACATGGGATCAGTTCATAAATCATCAGAGTTAACAACTAAGAGAATTTATCAAGCTTTACATCTAATACACTGAATCAATTAAAATTATCTAGGAATCACGATGAATGAATCAATAAGTATTCTGCAGGAATCATCATGATGGAATCCATAAAAATTCTCTATACATCACCATAATGTTCAAAGTCTTCAATCTATTCACATATTTCATGGAATTTCTATACATGAGGATTTCATCCATGTTCAAATAACATTTAAGTTGTTCATCATATTGGAATCTATATAATATTCCTATTTAATTGATGATAATTTTCCACCAATGATGGTCATTTGAAAATAATTAAAATCTATATAAAACGTTGGGTCTTCAATATCCCCCTATGTATTTTTTGGAAATACCTTCAGTTACTAATGAATGTTTCAATTTGTTGAACTATTATCTTATATCTCCCCTTTACCTTTGGAATGTTAATTTCACACTGTCACCTCTTTATTGATATGAAATAAATACTTTATGGAAAAAAAGTGTATCATTCCATAATTACGCAAGGTGAAATCACTCATTTTACCCTAAGTCAACTGGAGCTATGCTCGGTGTAGAATACAAAAGAACACGATTTATAAAAAAAAATTCCCATCAACAAATATTAATGACACCATAAGAAATTAAAACCAATATACATGTATTAAATGACTATTCAATTCCATTATAGGATGAAATTACTAAATGTTAAATAAATCTTTTTAAGAACGAATAACTTTAAACTCATGCACTTACTTCAACGAATAGGAAAAAAACATTCAAGTGCAATGGGGGGATAAGAGACCTTGTGGGACATCCACATTTCATATACAATAGATTACTTTAATTTATCCCCTTTATAACAGGTTTTTAATTTTTTATAACAATGGATGAGATATTATTAGTGACATACCCTTTCTAATGACATTATATTCAAGCTATTTATAAAATAATCATATTTGATACTAATTAAAATAAAAATTTTGGACCATTATTTATTATCTCCCCCCGATGGGAAACATTTCTCATTTTCTTCATAATAGTTGATATCATAGGGATTGGATTTCATGAAGTTTTAGTATGGAGAATAAAATAGAATGGGTCTTCATCTATTTATAGTACATATTGGAAAACTATCACAACTTCACAAAGGATGATTTTCTAGAACATTTGTTATACAAAATACCATGAAATATGATCAAACCAAGATAGAATATTCTTTATCATGGCTATCAATAATATGGAATCACATCCTTTAACATCATAAATGATAATATTCTATCATATTATTTTTTTAATATCAATTTAGGAATCATTCATGGATGGTTACTTCTTCATCTTAGAAATAAAGAATTAACATCACTTACCACTTCTCAACTTCTCCCCCTAAGAACATTCTTCACATTCAATTACCCACATTATAAGAAAAAATAAAAGACTCAATTTTTAAGGTATTAAGGTGTATCCCCATTTAATTTTTGTTATGAAATGAAATTTAGATATGATCTACTAAAAAATGTTTTTCCAGTTTTTACAGTCATCATGGATTCAAATCTGAACATCTGTTCTGATTTATGATGAGGGAAAATGGATATCTTCACATTCTATTGTACATGGAATGTAGATTTTTTCTTCTTAATAGACAACATGTACGATAAATTATTACACCCCTTTAAGACTTATTCTTTTTATATTACTAAGGATAAACATCCTTTTTCAATGTGACCATATTTATTACATATCTCACAAAAACATTCTTTAACAAAATAGTAACATTTTATTGAAAAACACTCATGAAATTTGTCTTCATCATGTGGAATATTTTCTTTATTGTTTCTATATAGTTTTATCATGAGAATATTCCATTTTTCTCATTCATTCCAAATATTTATTCTAGATAACATAAATGTAATTCGAAACTATGGGTACATGTTTGGATCTTCCACATGGGATCTTGTGAGTTTCATCTGTCTTAGTAGTAATTTTGGATGTACATCCCTTCTTATTATTTGATTTAGAATCCACAAATTTCTCACCATTCTTATTTGGTACCTTCCATGGAGGATTTATGTTCACAATATTGTTTTGATTTCTTCCCAAGGTTTCTTCTTCATTCTAATTTAGATTTCATGATCTTATTTTCTTATCATCATAGGAAAAATGTTGAGATGAACATGTACCAACCTTCTGACCACTATAATTTCATACATCACTAATGTTATAAAGAATTTCAAATATATATTTTGTATATATATGCTTCTATACTTTTGGATTATTATTTGTACCGTCCATATCAACATGAGGATACATGATCTAGAGAAAGGAGAGCCATCTATAAATCCCATATATGGTGATGCCATGCAAATTAATTGTTTCATCAAATTATTGGAATTTTATCATTTAAATATATAAATATATATATAAGTTTCATTGGTTTTTTAGATTTTATTTAGAGTTACAAATAATTATTTTTAATGGAAAAGATCACGAGAGGTAAAACAAGTTCCAGATGGGAAAGAAATCCATCCTTCGAGAATGGAATTTAAAGGCATAGTTGTGTGAGAAGTATCTATTTATTTAGGTTGATACGACATGGAATTTCCGATGGAATTATTCATAAGCTATTTCTCATGCCTTGAATAATAAACTATTGTTTCCCCATTTTGTTTTTTGATATGGGAGAATATAATAGATGAAATTTTCATTTTTAACTAGGATGACATCATTCTCAATGACTATGCTCCCCCACACCTCAGACATAAATAGTCTCCATCCTCTGTCACTCGCAGATGCCCCTTGATGACTATATCAACACTGTAATACCATATATCACTATAATCACCATCCTAGAAGCTCGAAATTGATCATTTGTCCACTGGTGAATCAATTGGATGCAATGGAGCTTCCCAAGAGGTTGATCTATCCCCCATAAGTCCATTTCAAGGTTAATCTGGCCACATCGAAACCCGGATGATGGAGGAGCTTGGTGAAGTCCCAAGTAATCCTATTTCACCACTACCATGCCACAGAAGCAAATACATGAGCCATATAGAACCCCCATCATCTGATGCATGTAGAGAAATAACAAAAAATAGAACCCAAATCGAGCAAAGAAAACAATCTTAGGAAAAATATCATACACTGAGAATAGGAGAACGAGATAAAAGATAAAAGATAATTCATTTTCAAAAAACTTTTAAGCTATATTAAAAAATATTATAGTAAGGGGTATTAGGAATCAAAAAGTACGTGAAATAATATATTAATAAAATACATAAATGTAAGATGCACCAACGCGACCTAATTCCCACTCTCCACCATCCCACACCCATTGTCTAATTTGTGGTAACAACCAGTCAAGACATACCATTATGACAATTGATATCCCAACAATCACTAAAAAATACATCTTATTATAAGAAGGATGAGTTTTCAGCCATTACTCTTTCTCTACTATATCGTATCCATCCAACATCATTCCTATCACCATGGGGACTAGTAAACTCCTTCCCACCATTGGGACCTCAATATATCCACACTTCATCCAATTCTCTATATTATATTTTAATTAGGCTTGGATTTCTATTCACTAGGTTCTAGAAATTGGTTTCATAGAATGTGATAGTTTGTGGTGATCATTGAGCTTATGCCCCAATCCTTGATTTCACTCACGACTTCTCTAATATTTTAATATGTCAGTAAAATGTTAACTCAACATCCAAATCCATGATACCTTCGACATCAGTAAAATATAAAGATGGAATCCACAAAGGGTAAGAGTTCATCACATTGACAGGTGTCATAGAAGAATCAGTTTCTATTTTGATGAAACAATAGACCCAATCCTTAGATAAAGAGAGAAATCATAAAGGGGAAGTGTTCATCGCATTGAAATACTTCATAATGGAATCAACAATAGCTTTCATGAAACAACAATGTCAATGAAAAGATAAAGAGATATCTCACAAAGGGTAAGCATTCATCGCATTAACATATGGTTGAGTTTTTTATAGGCCTCTATAGATTTCAAAAAACACTAAGAAGACATTCCTTTTTTACATTCACCAAGAATGTGCTACTACATGCATTAAAAAGTATAAATTATATAGTGATATTCACCGACACCCAAGTGTGAATACATTTGTGCATTGAAAAACAATAGCTGTTTTGGTTTTCATAGAAGAAGGTAGAAGTACAATGAGTTGAAAGTACAATTCCACAGAATTAAAATCTTTATTTGAGAATTAAGTGTCAATTTTCATTGAGAAGACTAGTTTGGGATATTCTTGACACTAATAGGTGGGGTGAATCAGAGTTGGGGAATTATTAAACCAATTAATACTTTTTATCTTTATACATATTGACCTGTTAGGATCTTGGTTCTTTTGTTATCTTTTCTCTATCGAATGCAATAAAGCAGTCAAAATATGCACATGTTATTTTTATAAGGTTCAATACTCAATAATAGGAGTCAAATCATTTCCTTGTATGGGAATGACTACTACATGGATTCTTCAGTATAATGTAGTAAAAAGTTACAATGGGTTGTCTTAGAAATAAATCCTTAAGCCAATGTGAGTCCCTACACTATTAAGTGGGGAAGGAAACATTTTAGATTTCTTGAATTGGTGATGAAAAAGTAAAAATTATAATTCCTTGATGATTCATTATACTGCCTCCAAAAATAGCCTTCTCCCTAGTGAAATGGGTATTTATCACCAAAATATTCTTCCACCTATTGAGATCTATTGGATGTCACAGTTCTACTTAATCGTCCATTCTTCACTTATTACTTTCTTAGCATCATGAAAGTAACCAACCCATTATTTTATATTCTTCAGTGCAAAACAAAATGCCCACTTCTTCTTCATCTATCTTCTTCATTTGTGCAATATATAAATAAAATAAAATAAATTCTTCATTTGTATAAAATCACAATGTATGAACCCGGTTCTTATCTTTGAGGTATGGGCTTCTTGTTTTCTCGTTTACTTAAGCGTTTTTGAGAAAATAAGGGAAATGGGGAAATTCCTAAATTTTTTGAAGTACATGTCGTGTACTTTTACACACACCGTGTACTTTTGGTCGTGTGGGAAGAGTATACGGGGCGTGTGTCTATGTCAGCGATGAAGGGTGTAGACCCCAACTACATGCCGTGTAGTAGTCCTTCACACGTCGTGTAGTCAGTCAGCGGGGAAATAGTAAGGCAGTGGCCAGATGTGGGACAGAACACACCGTGTACCTTGAAGACATGCTGTGTAGTCATGTCGGCAGATGAACAGTGCCACGCTGGCGGGAAACTGCCAGAGGAATAGTTTAAAAAATGGGATGTCAACATCGTGTACTTAGAAATACACACAGTGTAATTCTTTTCCCATAAAATGGGAAGTATACACCCATGTTCATAGGTAAGGCCTAGAACTGGAGGAAGGAGTAGGAGATGAGGACGGAGCATAGGAGATCTGCTGACTGCACATCGGGAATCCATTTTCTACACTGTCGATCTCCCTAGAACTGTACAGTTATGATCTCCCTTATCCTAGAGTAGTTCTTTCAAATTTTTCCTCTAAGGGATGTTATTTGTGATAAAGTAAGTTTTATATCACCTCAGATCTACCTCATTCTAGGACGATTCATGGATCTCCATTTGAGTATACTGATCAGGGGTGTTTAACGTAGGTGTCTTGGTGTTTATATTCCATTTGTTCTGCGTTTTTGCATACCATTGTGCCATGAACCCATGTTGGGGTGTCATTTGGATAAGGCCATGGTTATATTAAATTCCTAGAATTTTATAGGTAATTATTTGTAATAATAAACTTCTTTTTGGGATCTTTGCTTGGATCCAGGACCACCCCAGGGGCGCATTTCTCTGTTTAGCCTTTTGGCCAGGATACCCGAGGGTATGCCTTTAAAGTAATGATTGTAGATTTTCCTTGTGAGGAATTTCTTGTGTGATTCTTGTTTACATGTTTGTAATGGACCAATTACCTGTTTATCCTGAGGTCATTATTGTGATTAGCATGTGGGCACTGTACTATTTAGATAGTTGGAAACCTCTTTCGTGCCTGTGGGCACTTGATTCTGTTCCCATTGGCGACACTTCTTAGGCTTGTGGGAAATATCTGTATGCCTATGGGATGATTCTTGTGTTTGGATTCACTTTACCTAAGGTTAGT
Source organism: Viscum album (assembly GCA_963277665.1). Classification (NCBI taxonomy): domain Eukaryota; kingdom Viridiplantae; phylum Streptophyta; class Magnoliopsida; order Santalales; family Viscaceae; genus Viscum; species Viscum album. The sequence continues at coordinate 1,582,650,881 of OY728151.1, read as the reverse complement.
GGCTTACGTGTGTGAGGACATTGGCTATTTACTTAGAATTTTCATAGTGGTGATATTTTAAATTAAATGATTAAATGGATATTAAAATGGAAATATAACTAGTTGTGTTATTCATTTTTCAGTACTGCTTACTTTATTTCATTTTACTACTGCACATTGTTGTTTCATGATTTCACATAGTTGTGCATGAGAATATGGTGGGTGCCTACAGGGATTAAATTCTCACACCATGTTTGGTTCATGTTTTTCGGCCCAAACGGATTATGTTTTTGCAGTTGTAGATAAGTGAAAGGGTCCCTATACAGGTACTTGATTACATCTGAGGAGCAGGGGAGCATGGGACTGGGCTTAGGCTCGCGATGCTAATGAAAGTTTTGTTTGGCTTTACTGTACTCTTCATTGTATTGTACTTCAATTGTATTGTATTGATTGTGTAACATGTTCTGGTTGTTTTCATAGAATTGAGGCATGTTGCATGATTATTTATATACTATATAGTTATATCTACGATAGATGATAATTTTAGTTACGTAGGGTTATTTTCTTCCACTATTGATGTATGTGTTATTTTTTCCATTGCGCTACACATTGAAAAATGATGGAATAGTTTACCCACCATCAGACCTGGGCCCTCGCTGCTAGTCGGTAGCCTCTGGTGTTTGGGGATATACGCTTGAGGTCATGTGGCGAACCGGGTTCGGGGCACCCGTTCACTCACACCCGGAACCAAGATGTTACAAAGTGTTATCAGAGGGGTTCTTTTCTTTGACTTACTCTTTGGAGCCTTAGTCAGGGATAGGATAAAACAGTGGTTGGTAATAAGCTTTGCTCGGGCGTAGCTAACCCGTGTATAGGGAAAAGCCAGTCTACCATATATTTTTGCAACTCTTTTGATTTTTCAATTTTATAGTTGATTTCATTTCAACGTTGGGTGACACACTTGTTATGGTGCTGTTTAAATTTTATCCATGGGTTCTTTTTAGTTTCAACCCTATGAGAGGAGGTTAATAAATCTCATGCATCATTTATGCACATCCTAGAAATCACATGCCTTGCATAGTTCCATGCCATGTAGGTGCATTAGATATTTCATGATATTGTGATAGTGGTTTGTGATAGAAAAAGCATGCTGTTGTGATAGATTCTTGAAAAATAAATGCTATGTGATAGGGTATTATTGTGGGAGTTTTTTGATAAAATGGATGACATACTTGGTTTTTGGGGAGTATGGGCCCTCATTTACCAGAATTAGGTAGACCATTGACTGTTTTGTTATAACACAGATAATATGTAAAACGTTGAATCATGGGGAGTATGGGACCTCATGGGTGGGAATTTGACACATAGGTGTTGTTTTTCAGTATTTTATGGGTTTTAGGGAAGTTTCTGAGGAATACTGTCCAGAAAACCCAATATATTTGTCATGTAGTACTTTAAGCACGCTGTGTATGGTCTTCTATTTAGGAAGAAAAATAAACAATTTGAGTACACGCCGTGTACCCTGAGTACATGCCATGTAGTCCCTTCCTGTGTCACAAACCGTGTGGGTGGTGACATGGGGAGGAGAAGAGCTTGGGGAGAAGACACCATGTAGCTTCTATACATGACATGTAGTGTTGACCTGTAGTACACCCATGTAAATAACAACATAGACAGAAGATACCTTAATACATACACGTCGTTTCAACTATGGAACATACCGTGTACTCTCACATGGGGACCCGACCATGTAACTAACAACACGGGTTGGTGTAACCCTCTCCTACACACGTTGTGTGTTTATAGAACACGCTGTGTAGTGTGAGCCGTGTGTCCGGCCATGTATCTAACAACATGGGTCGACAAAGCACGTCTAGTACATGCCATGTACCTATGGGACATGTCGTGTAGTCTTGTTCGAGGAAAGGTCGTGTGGTTTTAGCCTTGTGGCTGGGTAAATAGGGTGGTGTACACACCGTGTGTGGGTGTAACATGCCATGTAGTCTCAAGCCAAGTAGTCGGTTGTGTCACAAGCAGCAATGGTAGTTGGAAATTACAGTATACACGTCGTGTAGCCAGAATACACGCCGTGTAGTTTTATTCAACGGGATCTGTGTGGTTTAGACGTGAATAAGGACATGGGAATGGGAAAAAAAGTCAGTTACACACCATGTAGTCATTATAAACTCCATTTAGTCTTGTTTTGCAAATCATGAATGCCTTATCCTCCTGTTTCCTTTTGGGATTCTACATTCTTGGTCATTGTTAAATTTTTTCTATGCTGTGTGTTTGACCTTGTAGTGTCATGTCATCCAGACGACCACGCATTGTTTTCCAAGAGAAGCAACGAGTATACTTCGGATATTGTGGGCCATGGGCTACCTATGGACCCTCCAGCAGAGCCTGATGAAATTACAACTATTATACCGGAGACAGGCGTGGAGGCACCATTCTGTGAAGGCTTTATGCAGTTCATGTAGACCTTTCAGGAAGCACCGCCGGCTGCCACATCTATGGCTGAGCTGACACGCATATTCCAATAGCTGCATCCGCCTACATTTTTAGGGGTTGTCAGACCACATGCAACATAATCATGGCTAGGGTCTATTCATACTATTTTTTATTACCTTAAGATTCTTCTAGAGAGGAGGGTGAAACTCGCGACGTATATGCTGCGTGATTCCACCATGAGGTGGTGAGATTTTACCACTCAGTCAAAACATCACAGAGAAATGGCATGGGAAGATTTTCAGGCTGTATTTTTTGAATTAATTTTCCCAGAGACACTGAGGGTAGATAGAGCTCAAGAGATCATGAATCTGCAGTAGTGTGATATGTCAGTGATGGTTTATTCTACTCATTTCACCGAGATACAACGTTTTCACCCGTACTGGTGGGTGATGAGACATTGAGATCCAGAGGATTTGAGGATGGTAATAATTATGACATCCGAGCTCTGGTGAATGTTTTCAGGTTTCCTTCAGTACACGATATTGTGAACCAGGAACTGATTACAAAGAGGAACCTGCGGGAATCTAGTGTGTGGGCCAAGGCTGTTCCGCAACAGTTACTGTTGCTATTTTACTGGTAAGAGGAAGAGACAGATGACCTTATCTCAGGGTGGAAGTACCAGCCATACGAATGCTTCAGGTGGAAAGGTCATGTACTACCAGTGTGGAAGAGAGGGGAAAAAGAGGTCATAGTGTCCACGAGACCCAGTGGAGTGCCGAGCTTGCTGCATGATGGGTCATATGCAACACTTCTGTAGGGCATTTCCACCAGTGGCTAGTGACAGGGGTTCTGTGGAGACTCTGTGTTCGAGAGAAGAACCAATGGCTTCTTATCATTCAAGAAACTAGAATACGTCTGGGTGTGCAGACAGAGATGGTGGTCATGGCCATGGTAGCCAGACCCCAGGATCTCATAGGCAGGATGGCAGGACAGCTCAGGGTAGCCAGGCTCTGTCGCAGGGCCACGGCACTGGGTAGGCATATGCAGTGCAACAGACCCAATAGGAGTAGTATCTCGGACCTTCAACTATCAGAGGTACTATTCTAGTAGCATCTGTCTTATCATCAGTACTTTTTGATATAGGTGCTACACATAGTATCATACCTGTACCCGTTGTGGAGATCCTTGGGCTCTGTGTTTCTTCTTTATCTAATATCATGATTCCATACACTTCATTGCGGACTATAACGGCTGGTGTGTGTCAGTGCACGGATTTCCTCCTTGAGGTAGGTGGTTTTCACTTCCTATGGGACCTCTATGACTTAGAGATGACAACTTGTGACATCATTATCGGGATGGACTTGTTGGTTCCCTTTCGAGCCTTTTTAGATTGATATCATCGCAGGGTGAGTTTCACGTCACCAGAGGGCATAGTGTTTCTATAAAAGGGCATGTGGGATGTTCAGGAAAGTCGAGCTGGACCAGAGCATCGTGGGTGACGTTGAGTCACAACCTTGATTGGGAGCTTATATCTGGATTATCAGGGGACTTTTCAGATGGATTTCCCTCTAGTCTTTGATCGTATTAGGGATGTCTTCCCAGACTAATTTTCTGGTCTACCTCTGGAGCGAGAGGTGGATTAAACTATTGATCATGGGCCAGGAGAATAACCAGTGTCCTTCCCCCCTTATATGAAGGCTAAAACTGAGTTTCAGGAGCTGAAGAGGCAGTTAGTGGAGTTACATGAAAAGTGTCTCATCTGGCCCAGTACTTCACCTTGGTGTTCTACGGTCCTTTTGCAAAGAAGGCATTCGGTACCCTCAGACTCTGTGTTTATTATCGGAAGCTGGACTAGTTGATGGTTAAGAACCGATATCCTTTTCCAAGGATTGATGATATTTTGGATCAACTTCATGGGGAATGAGTGTTCTCGAAGATAGAATTGAGATCCAAATATCAGCAGCTGTGCGTGAGACCATCATATATATTGTATACAACTTTTCAAAGCAATTATGCTTTATACGAGTACATGGTTATTCCATTCAGACTCACGAATGTGTCATACATTTTCAGGGATTGGAAGAATCATGTGTTCCATCCTTATCTGGATACTTTTGTGGTAGTATTTGTGGATGATATCTTGGTGTCCTCTTACACTCGACACAACCATGGAACCCATCTTGAGATCGTATTGAGTACATTGAGAGAGCATAAACTATAATCTATGATCTCAAAGAGACTCTTTTGGATGGACCAGATTCACTTCCTAGGTCATATCATCTTAGAGGATGGAGTTGCAGTAGAACTAGAGAAGCTGAGAGCAGTAGTTTTCTGGGAGCAGCCTAAGAACTTGTTTGAGATAATAAGTATCTTAATGTTTTCTGGTTACTACAGACGCTTCATACATTACTTATCCCACTTATCAACACTAATGAAAGGTCTGACTAAGAAGTTTGTGATGTACATTTGGTCGGAAGCATGCGGGACAGCCCTTCAGGACCAGAAAGGAATGTTGAGATCTGCACCAATCCTAATACACCCAGAGTAGGGGAAGAGCTATATAGTATACTGTGACACATCAGGTAATGGACTAGGACCAGTGTTGATGCAGGGTGATCGAGTTTTTGCATACAGGTCTCATCAGTTGAGGCCACATGAGAGGAATTACCCGATGCATGATCTCAATTTGGTTGCAGTTGTTCATGCGTAGCACTATTGGAGACATTATCTCTTGAGAGAGTGTTTTGGGGTTTTCACCAACCACAAAAGTCTCAAGTATATCATTACTCAACGTGACTTGAATTTGAGGCAGCGAAGGTGGGTCGAATACCATCAGTCCATCGATTTTGAGCTTTCCTATACACCTGGTAAAAGTAATGCAGTGGCTGATGCACAGAGCAGGTAGACTCAGATACAGGCTGTGAAGGAGGCCAGTGGTGAGTGGCAGCTCATGGCATTGTTCATTCAGATGCATTTGGAGGTGCACGATAGTCAGAAGATTGATTATCTTTCATCTTTAGTTCGGACTTCTACCCTCCTGGATAGATTGATGATGGTACAACTATCAAAATCTAAAGTCATAGTTCTATGGGAGTTAGTGGCATGTGAGGACCCTCCTAATGATTGGACGAAAGGTGATGATGAAATCCTGCATTTTCATGAATGGGTGTGGGTTCCAGGGGATATACGTGAGGAGATATTGCGGGAGTTTCATGCTTTAGCTTGGGAAGTTCATATCGGGGTTACCAAGATGTACCAAGACTTGAGACGTTAGTACTGGTAGCCGGGTATGAAGAGAGATGTAGCTGGTTTTGTTACAAGGTTTTCCACCTGTCAGTAGGTGAAGGTGGAACATCAGAGGCTAGAAGGACTATTACAACAGTTACCCATCCCAATGTGGAAATGGGAAGATGTTGCGATGGATTTTGCGACTGGGTTGTTGAGGTCACCTCAAGGCAATGATTCCTTGTGGGTTGTTGTGTACAGAATAACGAAGGTGGCTTACTTTTTTCCGATCAAGGAGACCTTCTATGTTGATGTGCTCAGAATGTTTTATATCTAAGAGATCATACATCCTCATGAGGTCCCTTGTTCTATCGTTTCTGATAGGGACGCCCTCTTTAAGTCGTGTTTCTGGTAGTGTTTTCAGATGACACTGGGTACACAGGTGCTTCTGAGAAAAGCATACCACCATTATACAGATGGACAATCAGATCATACAATACAGGTGCTCGAGTACATGCTTTGTGCATGCATCCTAGGCTTTGGGGGATCTTGGGATAATCACATACCCCCATTCGAGTTTGCCTATAATAATAGTTTTCGGGAAACTATTGAGATGGCACCATACACGGCTATATATTGTAGGCCATTACGATCACCTTTGTGCTGGTTAGAGGCAGGTGAGGCAGCTTTTCTGGGACTACATCTCGTGCAGGAGACTTCTGAGCAGGTCCAGTTGATTCAGAAGCGGATGGCTATTGCACAGTCTCATCAGAATTCTTATGCTGATCGACGCAGATGACCCTTGGAGTTCGTGTGCGGGGATCAGGTTTTCTTGAATGTTTCTCTGAGGTTGGGACACAAACAGATTAGTTGAGAGTGTAAACATTCACCAAGGTATATGGGTCCATTTGAGATTCTTGAGAGAGTCAGGCCAGTTGCCTACTGGTTGCAGTTACCATAGAGGTACCGGGCCAGGAACGACATCTTCCAAGTATCTCAGCTGTGCCACTATCTTTTAGACCCGTCACACACCTTTCAGGAGCATGAAGGTTCTCTGATGCCAGAAAGTTCCCCTCATACGGGTGTTATGGTAGCATGGCCGAGTGTAGGATGAAACCTTGGAGCAGTAGACTGATGAACGTGCTTAGTGGCCTGAGTTGTTCACATATTTATATTCTCCACCCTTGGAAGGGAAATTAAGGGATGAATTGCTTTAATGGGGGAAGTTTGTAAGAACCCGGTTCTTTTCTTTGAGGTACAAGATTCATCATTTCTATTTTTCTTAAGCATTTTTGAGAAAATAAGGGAAATGGGGAAAAACCTTAAATATTGGAATTACACGTCGTGTACTTTTCCACACGCCATGTACTTTTGGCCCCATGGGATGAGTACACGGGGTGTGTGGACATATCGGCAATGAAGGGTGTAGAACCCAACTACATGTCGTGTAGTGTTCCTTTACACGCCGTGTATTCAGTCAGTAGGAAAATATTAAGGTGGTGGACAACTGTGCCACAGAACATGTCGTGTACCTTGAAGAAACACCATGTAGTCATGTCGGCAGATGAACAGTGCCACACTGGCGGGAAACCGCCAGAGGAACAGTTAAAAAAATGGGATTTACACGCCGTGTACTTGGAAATACACGCCGTGTACTTTGTTATTTTCGCACAAAATGGGTAGTAGCCTCCATTGTACATAGGGATGGCTTATAACCGGAGGAAGAAGCAGGAGAGGAGGCCAGAGCTTTAGAGATCCTCTGAGCACAGATCGAGAATCCGTTTTCTGCACCGTCGATCTACCAGGAACTGCACTGGTATGCTCTCACTTCTCCGGGAGTAGTTCATACCAATTCATACTCTAAGTGAGGTAATTTTCATTTAAGAGAGTTTTCTTTCACCTCAGATCTACCTTGTTCTAGGACAATTCATGGAACGTCATTCGAGTATACTGATCAGGGGTGTTTAAGCTAGGTGGCTTGGTGTTTATATTCCATATGTTGTTTATTTATTTGTACTGTTGTGCCACGAACCCATGTTGGGGTGTCATTTGGCTGAGGCCATGGATATTTTAAATATGCATACTTTGATAAGTAATTCATTGTAATAATAAACTATTGTTTGGGATCGTAGCTTGGATGCAAGACCGCCCCGGGGGTGCGTTTCTCTGTTTAGTCATTGGCCAGGATACCCGAGTGTATCACTTTAATGTAATGATTTAGAATTTCCTTATTAGGAATTGCTTCTGTAATGCTTTTTTACATGTTGGGCACGGCCCAGTTACCTGTTTAGCCTGAGGGATGTGTTGTGATTAGCCTGTCGGCACTATACTATTTATAATGTGGGAAACCACTTCTATGACTGTGGGATGTTGATTCTGTGCCTGTGGGTGACACTTATTACGCCCGTGGGTAATATCCGTACGCATGTGGGAAGATTCATATCTTTGGATTCTCTTTTATTGAGGGTAGGGGTTTACAAGTATGAGGAAATTGGATGTTTAATTAGAATATTCAATGTGGTGATATTTTAAATTAAATGATTAAATGTATATTAAAATGTAAATATTAGTGGTTAATTTAGTTACTTTTCAGTACTGCTTACTTTATTGCATTTTACTACTAGACACTGTTGTTGCATGATTTCACACAGTTGGGCACGGGCCTTTGGTGCGTGCGTAATGGGATTTATTGATGCCAAATAAGAAACTGTGTCACTTTTCAATAAACATTTCTCATATGTTGAAGAACAATTGAAAAGAAATATATGGGAATGAAGTAATTGAAAAGGTCCGTTCTGAGATGATTTACACTCTTGAGGAATCATATAAAGATTCCATGAATATCAAGGAATATAAATTTCAAATAGATGACAAGGATGATACATTCATCCTAGTTTAAGAATCAAAATAAGAGTTTATATTTAAATGAAATTAAAACCAAAATTTTATTGAAGATGAATTATAAAAGAATGATTGTGCGAAGGATGTGACTGAGGTAGTTCATATAGAAGCGATCTGTACATTGGTAAAATTATATAGAACTTCCATAAATGTTAATGAATCCTATATATATGATATGAAAATTATAATTAAAGAGTTGAATTATTATCAACTGATAGAAAATTAAATTAATGATGATCGAGTTTAGAATATTAAGAGTCAATGGGAAGGAAAATAGAAAATCGTTGCGGATGATAAAAATTTCCTAAACATGAAATTTCATGATATGTAAGTGACTTTGAAAAATATGAAATAATGTGAAGATATGTTGAAATCACTTGAACACCATAAGAACTCTCTAAATCTGAAATATCAGGAGTTGGGGGTCACGTTGAGAAATCTAGAGATCATCCAAGCTGAATATTCATATTATACTAAGATTAAAAAATCATATAGGAGGAATTATGGAAGATGTTTTATTTAGGACACAACCCATTAATGTTTAATAAATAGTCTAAAAATATATAATGAGATATCAGTTGGAAGACCATTGTATCATGTTACCCTTGATCCAGAATATTTTATTTGTACTAATATTGATTTTCCTATACATAAGGGTTCCAAAAAGAATATTGGGCATTCATGGATTAATAAAACTAATGAAAAATATACTATATCATCAAATTTGTATATGAAGAAGAGTAGGAATTTATTTCTCTAAAATATCTCAGATGAAGGATCATATATAAATAAATAAGATACCGAAACTAAAATAATTGTATCAAATAAGAATAAATCATGCTTTGTTGGATAGTGATGGTGTTGTTGGAAATTTTAGCATCAAGCCATTGAATCTTGGCTTAAATTTTCAATTCATTCTAACTATATAAGGATAGTGTCAAGGAGAAGTAGATCTGATGTGAGTATAAATCTTCCAAAATTTTATCAAAATTCATAGATGAAGAATGATTTATTTATCAAGAATAGATTTTAGTTCCTTGAATACTTTTATGATAATTTAAATAGATGTTGTCAAAATTATAATGAGTGTTGTTGTGTACAAATACTCTACTATGAATATGTTGATGTGATGATAAGGCCACAACATATCAAAATAAGAAAATATATATTTTGTGTGTTAGAAGGATAAGAGAGCTAAGAAAATAGTGAAGGAACCTACAAATAAGAAGAATGATGATATGAATGTCACACCAAAGAAATTGTGCCTCTACAATGGAAGTAGAGGTAATATAACTGACCATAAAAAATATGTTATAAACCAAAATGATATAGGAAAGATGATAAAAGAAGAAAATGAAATAAATATTATGAAAAAATAAAAATGTTTATATGATGTCTGAAATTCAAGATGAAAATTTTGAATTTTGTGAGAGGCTGTTCAAAAAGGATGACTCTATGATTGCAGAAGATTTGTGTGTATCGTCTAGAATGTCTGGTAATATTGATGAAAAATAAATGATTTTTTTCCTAAACAAATAAAACTAGTGAAGAACAAATGTATGAACCAATGATTTATTGTTTTAATAATGCTACTGTAAATAGTGATTTTACACACAACAGTATGTCTAAGCATATACAAGAAAAACAATGTTTATTCATATGGCTAGAGAAATTGGAATTGTCTAAGAATATAGAGAATAAATTGATTAATGAATGTGCATTACTTGATAATGTGAAGAAGCTTATTCTATCTAAGATGAAAGCTGTAAAAATCAAGAAGTCCATTCTTCCATTAAATGTTAAACTTTGTGAAGTCAAAGAGGGAGCAATCATGATGATTTTTCATGAAGGTAGAGTAGAATTGAAAATATTTTATAGGTTTTGATTAAAATATCATCCGTCTTTATATAATAGAAAATCATTAAAGAACAACTTTTTTACCAGGAATATTTTTTGATTATTTATTGTATGCACGTAATTAAAGGTTATCAATATATTTGGGGGGAGTCCTAACTATACGAGTGATTTTAATATATTTTATTGAATTCATAAGGCTATAAATCATGGAGTTTTTTATTTCAATTTATCATAAAATAACTCATGAAGATCATTCTTGAAAAAAGAATTTCATGATGAAGTAGATTGATGAAACACATCCCGTTAGGGTGAGAAATTTTGAACAAATACATGAGTTAACCAGAACTAGTATGACATGAATATATAATGTTCTAGTTTGGTATTTATTTGTTATGTTCAAATCCTTGATATTGAATATTATTATTAGAAAGGAATTTTTTCCTATTTCTATAGAAATGAAAATTCTGAATCATAAGGGGTGACACATATAATTTGATAATAAACGATAAGTGAATTATTTTAATTGAATGTTTTTAATCTAATTATTACGATGAATGTAGGAGATTAATTGAGTAACATTTGAACAACTTTGTAATGATGGATTTAGTATTGTCATCACATTTAAATTTTATATTGACATCTTTGATTTCTAAACTGATCCCCTTTGTTTTATACATAGGGGTTTCCCACATTCAATTAGATAAAAGTAATTGATGACTCATTCCTTTATGAAAAGTGATTATATACACTCAAAAAAACCCAATATTTGTTTCTCTTAAATTACATCTCTAATGAAATGAAGAGATTAATGGAAAGAAAAAGAAGCGTTCAGTTGTTATAGAATAAGTGGTGTTTATACATTCTTTCCCATAGTTATCTTCGAAATTACTCAATGTGTTTGAAGAAAACATTGAATTTGATACTGAAATGGGTATTGAAAACAAAACCAAATGGGGATATTGAAGATCCCAAATTGATTAATGTAATATTTGCGTTGTAATTGTTGTCAATAAAATTGTTTGATACAAATTAAATGTGCTTGTAATTGAAAGATGGTTTTCATACATGGAATTATTATTGGGAATTAATCATAATTTAGAAAGGATATTTGGTTGGAAGTGTTTCCTCTAATGAAGAATGATTTTTTATGGTTGGTATTAAATCTTATTGTTAATTTTCATTTTTTAAATATTTCTTTTTTTCATGGTTTAAATTTAATAAAGGTCCTATAGAAAATGGGGATACCGAAACTAATTAGGTGGGTAGTTGACCCCTAGAAATCCATAATGGTCATGCCTAGGAAGAGAGCATCTACTGTGCTCCTAGGGAGTGCATGTAGTGTTAGAGAAACAATGAAAAATAATATTTTGGTTGAATGAATAATGATTGCGTATTCATGACATTGAATCTAAGTGCAAATTTGGCTTGATATGAAATATTTGTTTTTATGGTATAATTATAAGGAAAGGTACTATAAGGAGGTCATGTAGAGGAAGAGGAATATATTGTATAGTGTGATAATGGGATGGAAGAGGAAGAGAGTGGATAGTGTGCTCATGGGTGACAACCGACACTACTGAGGTGGGAAGTTTCCCACTAGTAAGTCATTACGGTAAGGCTGAGGAAGAGTGCGGCTAGTGTTCTCATTGTGAGTGCATGTAGAGGTAGTGGATAAAGAAAAATATCATTTATGATATTTAAAAAAATATAGTGTATGGTAGGAATTGAATAATAAAGTGAATTTGGATTTTTTTGGATTTTTTTCATGTTTTAATTATGAAAATGTGCCTATAACAAAGGGGAGGTCTCCATGGGTGAGATTATAGGTAGAGAATATAGAGGAACCATGAAAAATATAAGTTATGTATCCTTAGGAGGCTAGGGTGCATGATGGGAGGGCATTAATATGATCCATGAAAAGTATAAGTTATGGTGTATGAACAATGATTAATCTTATCGAAGATTGGCTTTATATGGAATATTTTTTTATTTTATCATAGTTTAAATGTAATCAAAAGGTCCCAAAAGCTAAAACAGCTTTAGTCATTCGACCAGTAGGAGAAATATGTTAGTATTGTATCCTTAAAATTAAGTGAATGAATACACTTGTTGTCATATGAAAACCCAAACAGTTTGCGTTCTTCTTGTTACTCTAGAATGTATGCACTTAGGTGTAAGTGTGGTTCCCTTTTTACAAACAAACTATGTAGGATTTTTCTTCTATGTATGGTGTGTAACAAGTAGATACACAATATCTTCATGCAATGGTTTGTACATGGAATAGATACACGAAACACCATTATAGTAAAAACAATTCATGCACTATGGCTTAAGGTGTAAGCTTCATCGAAGTGGTTCTTCTTCACAAAGCATGTAAAGGGAGTTTACACACCGGTTTCATGTTCACAGTATTTATTCTTCATGAATGCATAATGATTCACATAAATGACCACTGTCATAAAGTATGATGAGGGTGTAAGAACCGTTCACATGTCTAGAGATTCTTCTCCTTCTTAAAACCATATTGGTTTGTAGGAATCCCCTTATTCATGTGGCCACAAAGGGTCATAGAACACTTTGCCTCCTCACACAAAAGTTTGGTTTAGAAAGGCTCTATTTTTCTAGAAAATGACATCACTTGAAATAATAAAATTGGTAGTACCACCTTTGGGTTGAGGTTTCAATCCTTTTATTGGAAAGGGATCAGATAATTTCACTTCATTCAAACCCGAATATTTATATTTTGTGAATCATCTCTTTAAATTCAATAATGACTGAGATTTTAATTCCTTGAACAGGCGTTATGTTACATAGTATTTCAAATAATTCATAATTTCCAATTGGGATAATTATTTATAGTGTTAATATCACATTCATGTATTCAAAAACACATGAAACTCATTTTCCCAAATGATTGATCCAATTATTAAAACTAGTGAATTGTAAGATCCAAAACCCATCCCACATAAAAATATCTCTCAATTTATATACACTATAAATATCTTGCACTGCATGAAGTGTCTCAAAATTCTCCATTCCCCCACACTACACCTCCCGTAATGGTCCTATGGGTGCACTACACAACTAATTCTTTATGGGATATTATCCCACATCCTGAATGCCTCTAGGGCTACCCATGGCCTACACTTGGAAAAAAATGATGCTTTCATGCTTTCTGGGATGACCTTCATTAGGTGAGTTGACCTTGTGTCACACATAAGCTCTCGGTGGAGGCTGGATGGTCAGCTCATGTAATAATTTTTGAACAAACCCTACAAAAATACATAGATAAAAAACCAAACATATAATGGAATTCATTATGAAATGCATGCTACCTCCACAGTTACAAATATAGTGTACAATTCATCAAGACCATCACAATTTCTATTAAAATATAACTATATATAAAAATTTATTCATCTTTAACCCTTAATGAACTAATTATATGGCATGGATATCCTTCATTAATACTACATGCACAATATTGCTCATTTTGACACTTTCACGGTTCTCATGCAACATTAATGTACTGCATGACCTTCAATTCCTCTTCATCCATTCAATTTTAAAAATCAATTCCAAATAACATCAAATCGTTATTATTATTTGTTGTAAACAATATTTCACTTATGACACATGTATTTTTAACTTATGATGCTTTCATCCATCTTCAAAGTTAAAAACTATGGAGAATTTTTCAAGTGTGAAATCCATTGATATGAATACATAACAATTCTTCAATCCCTTCGCTGTTTATCTTCAAATATAAATCCATGTAACCATTTATTAATCTTTAAATATTAATTAACTAATTATATGTTTTGGTTCTCCATCATTAAAACTACAATCACAATGTTCCTCAAGTTAACAATTTCGTGGTTCTCATGCAACAGTAAAGTATCACATGACCTTGAATACATATTCTTCTATACTTTTTTGAATATAAATTCCAAATAACATCAAACCAACCTTATTATTAGTTGTAAACAATATTTCAGTTATGAAACATGTATTTCGAACTTTGAATCATTTTATAAATAAAAAAAGTTGTCAACTATTGAGAATTAATCAACCATGAAATCCAATGCAATGATTCCGTAACAATTATTCAATCCTATTACAGTTTATCTTCAAATATAAATCCAAATAACCGTTTGATCATATTTAACCCTTCATTATCTAATTATATGGTGTGTTTATACTTCATGAAAATGACAATCTCAGTGTTACTTAAGATAAAACATGCATGGTTCTCATGAACCATTAAAATACACCTTGACCATTAATTCATCTTATTCAATACATTTTGGAATATAAATTCCATAGAACATGAAATAATCCTTCTTCTTCGATGTATAAAATGAATCTCTTACGACATATGTATTTTGAACATTGGATCAATTCATCAATATTTAGAGTTAATAACATGGAGAATTACTCATGCTTTACATCCAATTCTATGAATCCATAATAATTCATCAATACCGTCACAATTTGTTTTCAAATATATATCCATCTAACCATTTATTAATCTTTAACCATACATGAACTAACTATACTTTGTGATTATCCTTCATTTATTCACCAACAGTTTCTTGTATGTAAGCCTTTTTTTGTATTTTATGTATTTATAGTGTTTGAGTTATGATTGGGTTGGTTTGGAAGTATTTTTCCAAGTTTTTGTGGAATTTATATAGGTTAATGGTTGATTCGAGGTATGTGAAAAAAATGAAAATCCTATAAGAAACCATGAAAAATGAGACACAGGACTTGGAGTAGGTGTACAGTTAAGGAGCAATGTTTGGCCAAACCATGCAGCTACCAAGGAGTAATCATGAAAAGTAAGAAATTTATATTTTTAATGGTTGGTGCATGGTTTGTCTATAATTGTTGGCCATCTCTATGGGGTACATCTCAAGGTAGAGCATGTTTCATGGTTAGCGAACTTTTTTCCTAACCATGCAACTAACCATGGAGGGTTTAATAAAAAAACCTATAAAAGTGGATATGGGTTAATAATAAGTTTAAACCCCTCATTTTTCATGAAATTTACCCTAAAACTGGATTTATTCCCCTTAAAGGTCGATTATTCATTCCCCATAAAATTTGAGGTGATCTTAAGGAGTTTCTAGGTGCGATGAAGCCTGATTTCCTTGTAAGGTCTTCTTTTGGGAGAGTTTGTCAGTGTTTTTCTTAAATATATAATCCTCCATCTCTTGGATTCTTTAATCTAGTCCATTTTGGACAAATACAAGGTTTTTTATTCAAATAATGGTTTTATTTGGCATATTTTCTGATAGGGAAGAGAACTAAGGTGGGTTATTAGAGATTAAACCTGATATTATGGACGTTTTTGTGATTTTATTCATTTTATCCAAAACTCTCAAGGTATGTGGATTCACTATCAACTATAATTATTATAATATGAAGGATTAGTTTCAAATTATTTAAATTGATTGAAATGGTTGGATAAATTTTTGTGAAAATCATGGTTGATACCATATTAAGTGACGGTTTATGGTGTTTCAGAAACTGGTTGTGTAAAGGGATTTTCATCGTGATTTTAAAATGATGATTTTGAAATATGTATTTGTTGGATATCAGAAATTAGATTGTCAGAAAGGTTTTCAATAAAGGAATTGTTTTATTGAAATATAATTATTTGGTTTCATTAAAATGGTTTTGACAAAGATGCTTTGTGTGACTTTATTCATTCGATGTGACCCTGAATAATGGTTGTGTACCATTAGGGTAAAAGGGAAATGACCGAGGATAATGGGTGTGTGTCATTGTGGAAGAAGGAGATTGGACACTTATTGATGAATTAATGGATGGATGTGAAACTTATCATGAGTATGTAACTATCGTAGGATACTGCATGGGTGGGTTTGTCTGGTGAACAGTGAAATAGATATACCAAAAAGGATTGTAATATGGTTTAATGTATGATTTGTTTGATTTCCATGGAAATTAGTTTTATTTAGATATCTATTTGTTGTCAAACTACTAGGATTTTATTTAAACTGTGGAACAAATTCAAATTTTTTTTATATAAGTTGTTTGTCACGACCCGACCTCGGGGCCCGTGCCGTGACTACCCCAAGCCCGCCTTCCATAGGCCAGGGGCTAGCGACTAGCACCAAGGCGTAAAATCCCAGTAAACAGGGAAGGCATTGCCTTTAGAAGTAACAACCACCACAGAGTCAGCAAGCGGAAAGTAACTACAAGTGCAGAAAAGTAAAGGGGGCCGGAATACAAGCCCAACTGAAAGTACAACTGAAAAGTAAAGAACATCAACTGAAGAAAAGACGGAGGCCTCGCGTCGTCCACTGGCAATCCCACCTGAAGGGTGGGTACAGATAGCCTCCAGGCTCCTCGGGTCCCACGTCCGCTCCGAGCATGTCCCGCCCAGTGGTCCGCCTCCAGGTACCGTCCTGCTCCACGCCCCAACCGAGATCAGCGTTGTCCGTCGTCTGCATCCAACACAACAAGGTGTGGGCACAGCCCGTGCAGGGGTGAGTATAAGCTACTCAGTAAGGACCCCGAGACCCCCGAAGGTCTCCCGAAATCCACAAAGGATATAGCACAAAAGAAAGATGCAATCACGAAGTAACATCTGACTCGACTTAGGTATATGCCCATACATATACCTATGTCCCCAATTCCAGCTCTGCCTACGAGCTCAAGAACAACTCAATCCACGCAGGAAAGCAAGACTCAAATCCACAAGGAGAGTAAACAGTAAATCCACATAGGATAGTTCAACACAATCCACAAAGGAGAGTAACATATGATTCAGCTCAACCAGGTATACTTTTTCAGATGACGTCAAAGATGATCACTGATCCATCTAAGTCGTCGGACCCACGAATGATCGATAGGTACTAACCCCCGCAAAAGACCCACACAGGATCGGGCTCACACAGAACCTGTAGGCAGTGGCTCACACAGAACCGGTAGTAAGGACCCACATAGGATCGGGCTCACACAGAACCTGTAGCACTGATCAACGTAGGATCGCTGAGTGCAGTAGTCGATGCAGTCCACTGAGGATCTCTGCACAGTCGTCGCCGCAGTCCACGGAGGATCTCTGCTCTGCCGTCGTCGCAGTCCATGGAGGATCTCTGCTCTGCCGTCGTCGCAGTCCACGGAGGATCTCTGCTCTGTCGTCGAAGTCACAGCCAGCGCTAGGGTTCCCGCACACAGCGAGCTCGTTTAGGAGGGTCCGCTCCATGAGCCGAGAGGCTGATACCTCAACTGACACGTAGTCCGAAGTTGATGTATCCAAAAGTTCCGTATCGACAACAGGATCTCAACGCAACAGACGGCGCGTCAATCGGACGCCCGGTCTGAGGGTTATTGGCATTTTCGTCCCAGGGGCCCGGTTGGTTTTTAGGGCAAAACCAACCCGACCATTCTCCGCATGTGTCTGATCCTCAGGCGGAGTATGCCAAATGTTCCGTCTCACTTAGAGGAAACTACTACAGCTGACGGTACGTCGATCGGACGTCCGTAGCTCAAGTTATGAGCGTTTCCGCTCCGAGGGCCCGGTTGGTTTCGTGTACGAACCAACCCGGCCGAACCCAAAGTCTTCCGAAACCTTGAGTGTAATATACCGAAACTACCGTATCGATCCAAGGATCGCGTAGCCGCTGACGGTTTGTCAATCGGAGGTCCCAGGCCCATGATATGGGCAAAAGACCGAAGAAGGCCCGAAAACGGGGGTTCTGGGTCCGGGGCGACCCGGCTTGAACCCCCCCTGGGTCGGCCGAACCGGGTCGACCCGAACCGGGTCGGCCCGACCAGGCCCGAACCGGCTAGGCTGGGTCCGATCCGGCCTGGGCGCG
The DNA here is from genome assembly GCA_963277665.1 of Viscum album. Taxonomy (NCBI): domain Eukaryota; kingdom Viridiplantae; phylum Streptophyta; class Magnoliopsida; order Santalales; family Viscaceae; genus Viscum; species Viscum album. The sequence continues at coordinate 1,582,632,621 of OY728151.1, read as the reverse complement.
GCCCGGCCGACCGGACCGGCCGGCTCGGCTTCGGCCGAGCGACCGAAGGGACCGCCGCGGGGCGCCGCCCCGCGGCTTGGTGGAAAACGCGGCCCCGCGGGGGGCCGCCTGTCACGCGGACGCGGCCGGGCCGCCGCGTCCCTCCCCGGTTCCGCGCGGCCGCGGAACCGGCCGCCGCCGCCGCGGCTTTAGCCGCGGGGGATTTTCTCCACGGCGGCGCGCCGGGCGCCGCCGCCGCCGCCTTCCGCGGGCCACTTGAGTTGCTCCGGTGGCCCGTTTTGCCTCCCGTCTGCGCCGTTGCTCCTCCCGGGGGCCGATCTTCATTGCGGGATCAACGGATCGCCCTTGCCGCACGGTTCGTCGTCGTCCACCAAATCCGCACAACAAAAGATCGGCGGAGGTTTGCCGGGTCTTGTTCGTTAGACCCGCACCCTCCGCGTTAGTCATAAACAACGGGAGAAAATAATCAACAACAATTGTAAATAAATTAAAATTGTTCGGAGATCAGGTTCTTTAATTTTAAAAGAATAAACACAGGAAATAAAAATATTCCAACAACCCTTACCTTGTCGTCGTCGTTGGACGAGAGGTCGTCGCGGAATCGCTCGTCGCGGAAGGAGTGGATCGTCGCGTCGTCGCGGAAGAGACGTTCGTCGCACCGCGGGAAAAACGTCGCGCCGACGATCTCCGGATCTAGAACAAACGGATTTAATTAATTAAATCCGTTGTCATTGAAATTAAAAAGGGAGAAACAAACGATCCGATTCTAACCTTAGTTTCCGAACGAGGATCGGCCGCGGAAGAAGAGGCGTCGCCGAAGAACGTCGCGGGTAGAGCTCGTCGACGTCGCAGATCACGGTGTGCGTCGTCGAATTCTGGTCGCCGACGTTCTTCGCGTTCTTCGCGTTCTTCGCGTTCTTCACGTTCTTCACGAGGAGGGTGGAGGTTTAGAGGATCTCGCACAACAGAAGGATCCTCCAAAATAGACAAGTTGTCTATTTTATTATTTTGCCAACAAACGCAAAACGCGTAAGTAACGACCCATTAAATTCATTGAATTAATTCAATGAATGAAACAGCCCATTTAATTCACGAAATAAACCGCCCAATTAAATGGTCTGTTAAGAAATTAAAGAAAACGCGTCGGTTGACTTTTCAGTTACTTTGACGGGTTTTCGCGGGTGCGTTACTTATCGAATGAAACGGCGGGGCTCGTGCGGGCCCCACCCCACAAATATCCTAACAAGGGGTAGGATATTTCCGGATAGCACCCTATCCGCTTTAACTCTGTTCAAGTGGCTTCCAAGCAGCTTAAGTGAAATAAAATAAAGTTGTCGCACAAATTTTATTTTATTTCTGACTTAAAGCCCCAAAATTTAAAAACCACGTCTGAGCAAACGCAACTCCGGAAGAGGCGTTTCTAAGCAAATACCGGCGCTGCGATTTCATCGGTGCCCTCAGAATTCGATTCCGGGCACCGGTTCGAAAGATAGAAAAACCCGCTCGTCCGTTCACTGAACGTACCCGAGCCAAACTTCGGAAATTGATTCCGGGCACACTGGGCCTCAGAATCAGGTGCCGTCTGAAGCTGCGCTCTTGTAAAATTCCAAAGAAAATTAAGAAAAAAATTTCCTTGAAATTTGCGGGTCTTTACATTGTTTTATATTATTGAGATAAATTGTTCAGTCCTAGTGGAATTAGTAGGGATTTCATTAGGGTAAATATACTGAGTTTCCTTACTGACCATTGATTTTAAAATTTTATGAGTTTTATGATTTTTTTTAATTGATAAATAGGTAAATGGAAAGCATAAATCAAATTTAGTGGTTCTCTGTGACACATGGAGTTGGAGTTGGACCTTAGAGTCATGCATTTAGATTCTTATGAGTCTCTATAGGTTTTATTTTATATTTTCTACTTTTATGTTTGATGTCTTCTATTGAGTTACTCTATTTTTGTTTGGTTTTGATATCAATGGTATTACTTGAGTTGTTTTACATTGTCATCATTCATCATATAGTGGTTTTTCTTATGGAATGTTTGGTTGTGATTTTTTATTTTCAATCGGAAAATCATCCCCCGTTTTTATTGAATCCCGTGGAATTTATTTCTAGCCTTTGGTGCATTGGAGATGTCACTTAATTCCAAGTTGAAATTCTACATCGGATCCATCTAGTGATAAGGGTAGGGATGTTACAAGAGGTATCCATCTTGGTCGGTCTAAATATTTGTGTGCAACAAGTGGAATTAGCTTTTTCGGTCCTTGAATTACAGATTGTATAAGTTGTGTCGGTTTTGGAGTTGAAATTCATTTTAGTTCATTCCTTGATTTGGGTTGGTAAAAAAGGAGTAGGATTGTCAGGACATAAAATGTAGAGCATAAAAATACAAAGCTAAACCTTTTATTTTGAACTTCATGCTACATAGTATTTTGGAATATATGTGTTTTGGATAAACATATAGGAGTGTAATCTCATTTTCATGGGTTTATCCAAAATGAATATCAAGACATTCATTGTAGAAATGAGATCTCACTAGAAGTGCATATTTCAATTTGATTAATGATTTCTGATCTAGTGTAATTTTTTTTTTAAAAAAATTTTGAAATTGTTTTAAATTTGGAGATTCATAAAAGGGAATGGTTCTGGTATTTTGAAAATCAGTTAATTATCAAAATAATGGTGTAATTTTTAAAACATTGTTGAATTTAGAAAATTATTAATTTTGGATGGAATTGTTTTAATAGTTGGTTGGTGATATAATTTTATATTTTTAAGCCTTCATTTTTAGAGAGTGATACATGTGTAATATGTTATGTTTCTAGAAAATAGAACTCGATAGGAATCATATAAACCAACTATAATAAGTTGATGAGAACGTGGATTCACATAAGCCACATGTGAAACAAAAACTGGTTCAGATTATAGTCTATGATTTTCAATATTTGGATATAGGTAACTAACATGATTAATCAAAGAAAGTGGTACATTCTGTCTACACCTAGAAGTTGAATCCACCCATATTATTGGGTAATTTTGGGCTACAGAAGGCTAAGGTGTGGATGAGTAGGACGAATTGAAACTTTGATTTCCTTACCACACCAACAGACTTGAAAGTCAGGTATTAGATGTATATACTGGAAGATCATTCCTGATAATGGTGGGATTTAGTAGATCAGGATAAACTAGACCACAACATGGTGTGGGAGGATTTTGGGGAATTTTTCAACAAAAAATTATATCCTCAAGTTATCATAATTCATCGAACAATAGACATTTTCATCCTGAATTAGAATAAACTTTATGTGATAGAGTATTATACTATATTTTAGTTTCTTTTATGCTTCACTATTGATGTATTTGTGAGTGTGTTTTTGAAGGAAAAAATTTCTGAATCGGAGGGGAGGCATGAAATTCACACAATTAATTTCATTTTCTGTATAACTGATTATACATATATCATCAGTAGATATGAAATGGTTGAAATAGACATCCTAGGAGGCATGGGTAGAGGAAAATTGGTGATTCGTAAAAGAAATGGTAGGAACTCTAACAATGGGAACGAGAAGAAGAGGGAATATTATTTCCAAGTTGGGAGTGTGACCCAAAAGGAGATAGCTAGATTGGTGAACCTTCCTCCAAAACCCATGAGAAAATGTGGATGTTTGTAATGTGATTCTGTTGAACACATAAATCTATAATGCATGACGCCACCTAGAGCATGTCACAATTACAATTAGATGAGGCATATTCAGTTCTTTTCCCACAGTGCTCTGGGGTCTGGTGTTTGGGAAAACTCTGAGGTTTCCTAGATATCATATGCTTCGATGGGACGAGGGAAAAACAAAAACATATCATTAGTATAATAGTGTTGTCCAGGGTGATTCCATAAATACCATGACTCCCCATTTAGGGAAATCTCAATAGGGATATGACGAAAAAAGTGAAGAGAGTAAGCCGTTATATAGATATGAGAATATTATTATGGATGATAAATTTGGATGGTGTGAATTTAAATCATTAAGGGGATAGATGCAATTAACAGACATGATCCTTCCAATTATTTAAAAATATGAATAGTGTGAAAGAAAACATGTCCCACGTTAAAACCTCCCCTAGTTTCTCCATGATATATAAATCATGAGCTATGGGGAGAGGCTCATAATTATCCTCTCCCACTCCTGGTACATCTCCATACCAGTTTGGTGGGTGTGATCTTCACCCACTTCTTTGCGGGCTATTGACCCACAACTTGCATGCCTCTGGGCGTGCCCATGGCTTACAAATGATACACCATGATACCTATGAGTTGGTCTGGCTAGCCTCCATCAGTATCGGTCGACATAGCATGCCACATCATATCTCAGTTGAGGTGGGATGGACAACATACTAGGTTTTCCAGACTTTTTTAATAAACCCCAAAAAAATAATTATTTTAAAAACCATGTATATAATGGAATTAATTATGAAATGAATGGAAACCTCCACACTTATAACACTATTATGAATCTCTTTAATCCCTTCCCAATTAATCCTCAACTATAAATCCATCTTACCATTTTTTCATTTTTAATCCATCATGCACTAATTATGTGTCATGTTTATCCTTCATGCGAAATATAATCTCAATGTTCATCATGATAAAACTTTATTGGTTCTCATTCAACATAATAATATTTCAGGACCTTAAATACATCCTCTTACCTAATTTTTGGAATATAAATTACAAAGAACTCCAAATCATCCTTCTTCTTTATTGTAATAAATTTTTCACTTATGACATGAGTATTTTAAACTTAGTTTCAATTTATCAATATTCATAGTTAAAAAATGGAGAATTTCTTAATCATGACATCCAATTCTATTAATTCAATACAATTTCGTATGAATCACTAGGAAAGAATCCACACCAATTATCCATGAATCACCATGATGGAGTCCCCAAAAATTCTTTAGTTAACACCATGAAACTCAATGTCATCGGAAAATTTACATGTTTCATGGAATATTAATACTTGAGTATTTCATCAAATCTCCATTAACTTTGGTACTTATTTATTCTATATATATCAATGATATCTTCCAATTTTATTGATAATCAATGTACACTAATGAAAGTAATTGACAACAAATAAATTCCATTCACAAGTTTCGTGGAATTTCAGAACATGAAGATTGTTTCTTGTTTTGGTGTTGTGGTTAAACAGACTTTTCCAATGTGGGCATATTTCTTTAATCTCTCACATATAAATTCTCTAACAAAAGAGTTATATTTTCTTGAAAACCCATCATGATTTTTTTTCATGATTTGGAATATTTTCATTCCCTTTTGCACTATCTTTAGCTTATGTATCTTGAATTTTTATCATTCTATCTAAATCATTAGGACATGTAACTAACATGTCATTAGGATTTTTTTGTGAATGTATGGATCATAAATATGGGTTCTTATGAGTGCCATAAATATTAGTGGTTCTTTTGGAGGCACTAGACTTCAACATCATTAATTTATAATCTGCAGGTTTCTAACAATTATACATTGGTACCTTCCTGGGAGGATTTATATTCACAATATTATTCTGATTACATCCCAAGTTTTATTCTTCATTCCATGTTATATTTGGTGATCTTATTTTCAAATCATATTTGGATACATGTTGAGATGAGAATGTACCAACCTTGTGACTGCTACAATTTCACACATCACCAATGTTATCAAGTATTCCAAATTTGTTTATAGTATCGAGATGCTTCTAGACCTCTGGATGTGACCTCTTCTTCAATAGATTCATCTCCATTATGATAGTCTTACTTTGGGATTTTAAATTTTTAGGATTGTACCAAAAATTTAATGCACAATGAGAAAATCTATCAAAGAACCAATATTGACCCACCAATATTGATTTCCTAATATCGTATATATCAAACAGTTGGGTCTTTATTATGATTTGTTTCTCTCTATGGGAAAAATATTACACAAATTCCTTCCTATCCACCTTTGTCATGGGTGTAGTTTTATTATCATCTTTATTCAACAATACTTGTTCAATTTTTTTAAAACACTACATTTTTCATGATAATACATTTAGTATCATTAGTAAAAGATTGTAGGAATGGTACATGATTCTACTTATCTTCTTGTGATAGATCATTAAAGTAAGTCATGATCTTCTTACTACATATTAGATGTATTTTAACCTTAGAATACTACAGTGAATATTGAGTAAAAGTAGCATCAATATCCTTTTATGAACATTCAATATGATTCTTATTACGATTGGCCAATTGATCTACCAATTATAGACATTTCATATTGGGAATTATTTTCTTTTATTCAATGATAATAATATTCTCTTCACAAGACTTCTTCATTCATTAAAATTTAACTTAATGTAGTTTAACAATACCCTAAATCAAAAAGTCATGTTCCATGATCTTCTGGGATATTTCCTCCAATTACAAACCCTTGACATCAGTTATATATTTCAATTTAACATCATGTTCACGGGTTTATTATTCTAGAGTCTTTTAACTCCCTCTTTCTCATCAACATATTTGATCAATTTCACAGAAATTATATCAAGTTCCCTCTTTTTCTATTCAAAGGTTCCATCCTATCAGGAGTGTTTTAGATAGTACACATTTTCTTACAAGATATTCTCTAAAACAATGGCTTATTCTTACAGGTGGGTGATATCATACATCATGCATTTAATGGCTCTAAAAACAAGGGATTATATTTATTTAGAAATACCATACATAATAAATCTTAATATATCAACTGATTATTCATGATTGGTCATAGATTGATCATCATCACCACTTGTGCTAGGAATTCCTTCTTGAGGAATGATTACAAATGTACTAACACATAAATTCAGATCTTTAGAGGAAAAAAGGTTATCTATATTCATGGTGTAAACTTGATCCACCTTCTCATTAAATTCATTGTCGGCTATGTATTCATTGTCAACAAATCATAGAAAAATAGTTACTTCCATTTGTTTAGAAAAGATGGACTCTTTCATCAACATTATATTTTCTTTATTTTTTCTGTTGTCATGGTCTTTGTAGGTATATAATTTTTCTCAGAGGTAACTGAATCTACACTAAAACTACAATTCATTTTTGAGTCTGGAATCAGACTTAAGTATTCAAAAGTGAGTTGATTTCAATGTAGAAAATTTAACAGAGGTGATAATTTCCTCAACATATGTGAAAGGACCAATTTGGGATATGCTTATCACCGATACAGGTGAATCAGTGTTTGATACATTTTAATCCAATACCACATTTTATCCATTTACCTATTTGACCTATTAGGACATCGATTCTATTATTCTCTTTTACATGACACCTGTAAGAATATTAAGGATGTAAAGACAACCTCGTGGCATTTTTCGATGGTCTCACCACTCTGAAAGAGTATCTAGTCTGTGTCATTATCTATAAAATAATCATGACCATGCAACCTCATGAATGTAATAATTTAAATATGGTTATATCATTTGGGAAATACCATTTCACTTTCAAATAACTATATTAAAATGACTAGGCATGTTTTATGATAGTAAGATGGATCTTTATACTACCTTTGAAGACAATATCCTTTTTTATAATGGTTTGTAACACCAAGAGAATACTACACTTGTTGACACCTATTGGATGTCACAGTTCAGTTTTGTTCTTCCACAATCTTCTTCTTAACTATATTACTTTCTTAGCATCATGAACATATCCCTTATTACCTCTTACAAGAAACAAACTAAAATAATAACAATCTTCTTCATCTACCAGCCACAGTAACATAAATGTGTTGTGAAATGATTAATACAAAATTTCTTCTGAACCCACTTATAATCCACTGAAATGTGGTAAAATGATCTTATGTTAGGGGAGCTAGCCTTAAATCACATACATAGAGTCATTTTTGATTCCCTCCAATGCCTTTAGAAATTTTCAATTATTTTAAATGGATTTTTAATGAATATGATCATGAGATTATTTTTTATCTAATTAAGTGAAATTTCAGCATAAACATTAAAGATGATTTAAATTGATAAAACTGATTTATTTGTATTTGTAATTTTATTTAGAGTTCATGATTATTATTTCAATTAACCAAGCCAAATGTGGTGAACTGATCCCGAATAGATAGAACCATCATTAAATCCCATGCATCAAGGCATTTGGTATTCCCCTCACTAGACATTAGTTATATTCAATGATTTTAAATGGATTTTTAATGAATATGAACCTGAAATAATTTTTTATCAAATAATGGGAAATAAAAAAATCGTAAACATTGAAGATTATTTAAAAAGATAAAACAACGATAAATTTGTATTTGAATATTTATAAAAGACTACATGATTATTATTTTGACCATCCAATACAGAATGAGGTGAACCGAGATCGATCTGGGAGAGACCGCATTAAACCCTTTGCGTGGAGGCATTTGGGAGGCCCCTCCCAGGTATTTAAAAATTTTCCATGAATTTAAATTGAATATTTATGAATATGAACCTAAATTTTTTTATTTTATCAAATAATGGAAAATTAAAACTCAAACATTGAAGATGATTGAAATTTAGAAAAAACATTGTATTTTTAGTTGGAATTTTATTTAGACTTAATGATTATTATTTGAATCAGAGAAGAAAACATGAGGATAACTGAGCTTGATCGGGGTGGGCCTACATTAAATCTTGTGCATGGAGTAATTTGGGATGCCCCTCCCACTCCTTTAGAAAATTTCAATAATTTAAAATGGATTTTCATTGAATATTAAGATGAAATTATAAATTTTAAAAAATTATGGGAAATTGAAACTGATTGATTGAAGTGGATTTAAATTGTTAAAAAAACCAATGTATTTTTATTTGGAATTTTATTTACAGATCATTATTATTATTCGAACTGGGAAAGACACCATGAGGTGATATGAGATCGAGCTTGGAGATCCATCATTAAATCATGTCCATGGAGGCATTTGGGACACCCTACCACACCTTTAACAAATTTTCTATGATTTTAAATGGATTTTTAATTAATATGAAAAAGAATTTATTTGTTCATCAAATTATGGAAAACTGAATCTAAATCATTGAATATGATTCAAATTGATATTAAAATGATTTATATTTGTTTGGAATTATATTTATACATGGCGATAATTATTTGAAACAGCAAAGGAAACATGGGGTGAACCATGCTCGATCTAAGAGATCCAACTTTAAACCATGTTATTGGAGGAGTTTGTGATTCCCTTTCAAATTTCGTTATATATTTTCAATGATTTTAAATGGATATTTAATGAATATGAACATGTAATTATTATTTTATCAAATTTTTGTAATTTTAAACTAAAACAATGAAATTAAATAAAATTGAAAAAAAATAATGTCTTTTTATTTGAAATTTTATTTAAACATCTTGATTATTAATTGAAACGTCCAAAGGCAACATGAGGTGAACTGCTCTCAAGCTGGGATAGTCACCATTAAATCTGATTCATTGAGGGTGTTGGTATTCATCTCCATCGTCTTTAACAATTTTAATTTGTTTTAAATGGATTTTTAATGAATGTGAACAAGAAATTCAGTACTTTATTAAATTATGTGAAATTGCAACAGAAAAGTTGATGTGGATTTAAATTGATAAAAAACTAGGTATTTGTATTTGGAGTTTTATTAGACTTCATGGTTATTATTTGAACCATCTAGACCAACATGAGGTGACTAGATCTATAGTAGGGATAGTTATGATTAAATCCTATGCATGAAGGTACTTGGAAAATTCATTGTTTTATCAAATTATTACCAATTAATCATTGAATTAGATTAAAATATATATATGTATATATATATAATATGCATTGGTATTTGAGATATTATTTATAATTACTGATTATTATTCCAACATTCCAATTTCATGAGAGGTGAAATGAGTTCTATATAGGAGAGAAAACCATCCTTATGGAAAGGTTGCTAAATTAAAGGTCATGCGAGAAGTATGTGTTCATCATGTTGATGCTATAGGTCATTACTGATGGAAATATTGGTAAGGCCCTTCCCATGACATATATAAAAAACTATCATGTCCCCATTTTCCATTTTGATATGGGTGAAAATAATGTGTCCAATGTTCATTTTTAACTGGGATGATATCGTCTCACATGAATCATGCCCCCGACACCATTTACTCAAAGAGCCATTGTCCTCCACCACTCAAGGTCACCCCTTGATGACTCTGAAACCACTCTAACTCTACTTATCACAATCTTCACCTCACTGGAAGCTTTACATCAAGCAATTTTCAACTGTTAAAAGACCTGGACTCCATGGACCATATCGGGAGGTTGATCCTTCAACCCTAAATCCATTTTGAGGATAATCTAGAAAATTCGAATACCAACTAAGGGAGGAGCCAGGTGAAATCCGATGTGACACGACTTCACCACTTCCATGACACCAAATCAATGCCACAAGTCATGTGGAACCTCCACCAACCCATGCAAGTGGAGGGTGAACCAAAATAAATGTCGGTCCGGTAAAAAAATAGCCATATAACTAATTGATGATAGTGTGAGGTGGATAATGGGATATAATATAATAACTAATTCATTTTAATATAGTTAATATCTATTAATAAATATTACAATACATGGTAGTTGAAAAAAAACATGATATAATATATTAATGAAATCATTAAATGGCAGATCCACCAACATGACCAAACTCCACCTCTCCCCCATCTCGCACCTGCTATCCAATACACTCTAAAAAATAGGTAAGAAAACCCAGTACGAACACAGATACACATATAATCACTAGAAAAATTCCTAAATATTTGTAAAATAAATTCTTTAAACAATACATATACACACATATTTATATTTAACTCACCTCCAATATCAGAAATGGTATAGTTGTCATTCCTTACTATACCTTATCCCTCCTACATCATTCCGTTCATTGGGGGAACTGGTATACTCAATCCCACTGTTGGGGCTCCATTCTCTCTTTCCTTCCATCGTCGCACCAATTTAAATTTTAGTTGGGAATGGTTATCTCCTCCTTAGGTTCAAGAATCTGGTTTGACATAATTTTATAGTTTGAGGTGATCATTGAGCTTATTCCCTATTCACCACTTTAATTCATGGCTTGCGCGACAATGGAACAAATATGGGACATGTTTACTCAGCATCTGGTTTCAAGAAATTGTGGACTCAATGAATAGATAAAGAGAGAACCCATAAAGGGGAAGTGTTTATTGCATCGATAGGTGATAAAACAGACTCAACAGCTGATTTCATGTAATAGTATACTCAATGAACATATAAAAAAAGATCCCATGATGGGGAAGTGTTCATCGCCTTGACAGGTGGCACAGTGGGCTCAATAGTTGCATTCATGAAACAACAGACTCAATGAAAATATAAAGCGATTTCCCATAATTGGTAAGTGTTCACCGCATTAACAGTTGGTTGATTTATTTACATGCCTCACTAGTTTGTGCAAATAAGTATGAATTTTAGCACACTTGTCTTCCATGAAAGCAGGTTATAGTTCATTCATTTATAATAAAAAAGTATATAATGTGATTCACATAGACCTATTCACAACAACTTGCAGGCATTAACAACGAAAACCCATTATGGTCTTCATATATGAAGGTAGAACTACAGTGAATCTGAAGGAGAAGTCCAAAAACGTAAGATATTTATTTGAGAAGGCAAGGATCATATTCCTGACACACATTTAACAGTGCATGTGTGCATATGCATGCCCATGCATATGTGATGACTTATGATTTGAATATACTGGATAAAAATACATTATTTTTGTTCATACAAGTTGTGTGTAGAAGGAAACATAAAAGAGGACACTATGTTGTACTCAATGTGTGTGTGAAGATGGTTAGTAATCTCATGCATATGTGGTATATAAAAACTTGAATAAGCTTCCAGATGGTATCTATTATTTGTAAAAATATATGTGTGTATAAGTTATCATGTATGTGAAATAATGAATGCATGGAAGTGTGAAGGTGATTATAGTGAGAATAATATTTACTAGTATGTCATTGCATTATGTTCTTTCACAAAGAAGATCAGGAGAATATATATTTATGTGAATTTATTATTTCATAAAGAATCCATAAAAATAGTGGGGATAATTACATGAATTAAATTTCTTCATGTTATGATGAGAATTGCATGCATAGGGAACACACAATGTTATTGTGTGAAAAAATTGAGTTCATATGAATCAATAATTTTTAGTGATGAAAAGATTAAGAAGATTTATAGGACATTGATGTATCTTTAGTTGTCCATTATGATATTGCATTGAATTTATGTGGATGTGATAACTTCAACTAATTTATGAGAGCATATTAAAACAACTTTAATGTAGTGTTGTTGATTATATTCACTGGAAGTCATGTATTTTTAGTTGAGTGAGAAAGCACAGAATAGGTTTGTTTCAGTGGCATGAAGTGGAGAACCAATTTTGTATTGTAGTGACACCATAAGGATCTTGGGATATTTATCATTATGTTCAGTGTTTTGATTGTAGAAAAATGGTTGGATTGTATTATAATGAACTTTGGTGGGATTCCTATATAATATGGGAAACGGTCATACCTACCAACCCTTGTTTTTGGGGTGATACGTCACCAAACCACTTGTAATTTTTATGGATTTCTAGTGGAGAATATTTGTCTAGAATCATCCCAAACAAAGTTAATACATAGTCACCTATATCAGGGGAGAACCTTGTAATCATATTATATGTTGTTCTAAGATTTCTTTATGTCTTGTATGTGGTATAATTTCCCCTGTAAATAGGGAAGATCCATCATTATAACACGTTCAGTGGTTCAGATTAAAAAGTTGAAAGAGAGAAGAAATAAAATATGGGTAAAATTGTTTCACACTAATTAACCCCCTCTCTGTGTACTTTCATTATCCAATTAACACATCAATTGTTATGAGAGCATAGGTTACACATTTTATTGAATCTATATTATTGTTATGGTTGTTTGTATCAGACTTATATGAAGTGAATTTTTGAATTCAAAGATGTAATAGAGTTGCTTCAGAGGGTATGTTCATTTTCTATCTCTGTTAGTGCCAACATAGAGGTCTCTAAAAAACAATGATGAACATAAAGAATAAAGAGGCAAAAAACTGAGAAATAATTTATAGAATAAAGAGTGTTTATCGCAATCTGAATATATTCATAATGTTTGTCTATCATTAATATCTATTAAATTCATTGATGAAGATCCTTTTGATGAGTATTTTTCAACCAGTAATAAGTATAATTTATTGAATCACTAAGTGATTTTTATTTAGAAATAAAAAAATATCTAAATAATGTTCCTTTTAGAGTAGTCTCCATCATATATTCTTATATTAAGGTGGATTCCTAATTATATGAGGGTTTTGAAAATAATATACAGAATTCATAAGGCTATCCATCATGGGGTTATTTATTTCAATTTATTGAAAAATTATTCCGGAAGATAATACATGGAGAAAGTATGTCATGATGAAGTTGATCGATGAAACTCATCCCTTTAGGGGGAGAAAAGTTTAACAAATACTAGAGTTGATCAGTACGTGTATCACATGAATATATGATGTTCAGATAAGGGATTTATTTGATATTTTCAAATCCTGGAAATTGAATTTTGTCATTAGAAAGGCAATTTTTCTTTTTTTATGAATGAAAATTCTAAAACAGAACATGAGACACTTATAATGTGTGAATAAAGTGGAAGTGAATTCATGGCATTGAATATTAGTGTGAAATTTTCTTATATGAAATATTTGGTGTTTTAATGGTTTAAATTTTTAAAAAGGGCCAATAGATAAGGGGCCTACCGACCCTAGTTAGGTGGGAAGTTGTCCCCTAGACTTCCATTATGGGTGGGCCGAGGAAGAGAGTGGCTAGTATGCTCATAGGGATCCTATGTAGTGTCAGAGGAACAATGAAAAAATATTAGTTATGTTGTGTGGAGAATTATTTTGTGTGGTTGAAATTGAATCTAAGTGTGAATTTTTCATGATATAATTTTTTTTTCATGGTTTAATTGTAATAAAATGGCATATAGGTAGCTCATGTAGAGGTAGACGGAGAGAGTGACATGTGTGCTCATGGGGTATTGTCGACACTGTAATGGTGGGAAGTCATCCCCTAGTCAGCCATTATGTGTGGGCCATGGAAGAGAGTGGCTAGTGTTCTCATAAGGAGTGCATGTAGAGGTAGTGGAACAAAGGAAAATTTCAGTAACGTTGTATGAAGAATTATTGTGTACGGTTGGAATTGAATTTCATTGTGAATTTGGATTTACTAGTTATGTTGTATGATGGATGGATAACTTTTTCGGTCATCCTACCCCAAGAAGAAACAAGTCAGTATGGTTCCAACGCGGGGAAAAGGTAGAAAGCTTCAATAGTAGAGCATGAAACAAGAATTTGTAGGAGTTGATATATGTTTTCTATTACTATGACTTCATCTAGATGGATGTACCTTGTGTTATAAAGGATCCACATAATAGAAATTAATTTCAATGTGGGAGTGGATTTTATTGGTTCATTGTATCTACGGAAAAGCCTCTACAATGCGATCTGTGGGATTATAATCTAGGTCGTGCGATCGTCTCAGCCGTCTGAAATTTTTCTACCAACCATTTGATCGTTTGATCAATTTATATAGAGACCTATAATATAATCTTTACATCATCTTCTTCCCCGAGCCAACCCCAAATCACATGCCCACCAAGATATCCATTCAACCGTGTTAGTTTTCTCTATCTATGCTTCTATGAATTATTTGATTATTCTGCCCTTTAAATTATGTTTGAAATCTCAAGGAAATCAATATTCATCATAAAATGAACAACAAATGGATTCAATGCAACATATAACGTTGTCACGAAATAGAGGTTGTGCCTACATGTTTGGTTAGTGGTGATTTTCTACTAAATACTCTAGAACGACCTCATTTAGGGAATGTGTTTTATTGGACATCCGAGATTATATTGACATAGAAATAGAGAGGTGTTAATGGTTAAGCTATTTTTATAGAGATTAGATCACGGTGTAGAAGTAAAAAATATTACATTACATGGTAGGTGGAAACACAGATTACATTACACGGTAAGAGGAAACAAAGATTATATTATATGGTAGAAGGAAAAAAAATATTACATTACACGGAAGGAGGAATCAAATATTACATTATGGGGTAGGAGGAAACGAAGATTACATTACACGGTTGGAGGTAACCACGATTACATTACAGGGTAGGTGGAAATGAAGATTACATTACAGGGTTTGAGGAATCAAATATTACATTATGGGGTAGGAGGAAACAAAGATTACATTACACGGTAGGAGGAAACAAATATTACATTACACAGTAGGGGGAAACAAAGATTACATTACATGGTAGGCAGAAACATTGATTACATTACAGGGTAGGCGGAAATGAAGATTACATTACATGGTAGGAGGAAACAAAGGTTACATAACGGTGTAGGAGGAAACAAAGATTACATTATAGGTTAAAAACAACAATACAAACATTTATATTTTTATCTAAAATATAATAGGTTCAAAAAATAAGAACAAGCATATTTATATTTGACTCAACAAGATTATTATCCATGCTATAATCCATCACAAACATGGGAACTCAGTCACTCCACTCCTCTAATGGAACTACCATATATGAATTTGGCATTGTTCTCTCCACCAGGTCGAGGAATCTATTTTCATAAAATATAATAGATTGGGGTGATCCCTTAGCATCTACCCCATTCACTATTTTCTCCATGGATTCACACTCATTTAACACTTTAACACATTCCTTCTACAATCTGTTAACTCATGTCGGATTTCATGAAACTGGTTTCCACACTGATATTGGACAAAATGTTCACAAAAAATACCCATTCCAGTATAAGTAATATGGCGTGTTTCATACAATCACGTGCTCCATGACTAGTGAATATTCAATGTGTGTCAAGACCTAAGATCTACTAGACACATTTATGAGGAAAATGGTGAGTAACTATGTGACATAGGTTTGTACTAAATGATTTATGAAACCTAACATCATAGAGAAAACAATTATGACCATTGGAATTGGACTTTTAGAAAATGAGAAATCTACATTGTTGGTATCATGAATTGTAGTACAAGTCATCATATTATTTGCAGTTAGCTATGTACCCTGAAGATTCACATATGGGAAAACTAGATTAGAGAGGGTTTACTCTTTGTCTAACATTTCTTGAGTAGTTCAAAAAAAATTCATATTTTCTAAAACATCCTCACCTCCCTATAACTATATCGTAACAACCTCAAGCAGTAATAGATTAACATTACTCTTCGAGTACTCCCCAAAAAACTAATCCAAAATGTCTTCTTATTTTTCCTTGTAATTTTTATGAAATCTAAACTATGAAACATTCAATCTTACTTCAGTACAACTTCAAATCACATCATCCTCCACCGTCGATCGTGTCTTTTGAACGTCTGTTGATTCACGCCACTACTAATCGTGCATTTTTATATCTTCCACAGTTGAGACCTTCTGAAGGTCTTCTAATTCATCTTCCCAGATAGAACTCTTTTCACTAGTCTTATTTTGATCAAGTATTGGAGAAGCCTCTATGATTACCATTTTTCCCTTTGAGATGGCCAATGACAGAAACCTAAAGAGGACCATGTTGGGCTGTTTGGCCGGTGATTGGAGGCCAACATGTGGTTTGGAGAGAAGGAGGAGATTATGAAATCCATGTATTCTTTCCAATGGAGGACCACCCCCCCCCCCAAATGGAAAAGATGGGAAACCCAATGAAGCCTTCAAATCTTTATTTTATCACGATACCATCAAGGTACTTACATTCCATTATCTTTTTATACATGAAAACCATATAAGGGAAATTGTTATCGCAGCAATGTTGACGCATCGTAACTAGTCATGGGTTTTCAAGACCAAGACGGTTCTAGCATACACATATGAGATTTCATGTAGGGATCCATATTAGGATACTCTCCATATTTTGGGGAATTCCTCAAAAACTAATGTATCCTCCATGTGTCTTTCAGACCCACTATTTTCGAACATATTTAAATCGCTTCCATAGTCCCCCATTGGTTTCCTCTTCCACATCCAAAGATTTTTTCCCTTCACCGAGGTGTAAATTGGATCCTCATTTTAATTAAATAGGGGAGAGGTATCCCCAATGGGTAGGGGGTAGGGGGTTGTTCAAGGGGTTTCTGTATATTTGTTCTGGATTAGAGGGGGCCTAATTTTTTTGACATATTTAGATACGATATGAATAATAGAGGTAGACATCACCCCTGATAGGTAGGTATAACTTATATTATTGGAACCCAGAAGTTCTGAATAAATGTTCATGAATATATGACTGATATACACATGATATCATTTGATGGTAAATAATGATACATGCTACAAGGGGTGGATACTCATAGTAATTTGAGGCACCTTCTCATGGTGTATTCCCTTGGAATTATTCGGTGTAGGATAATATGAGAATGACACTAGATGGTAGAAAATACAAATTTATATGTGTCATTGGATATTCCCATACACAAATATGTGTTTTAATCCTTATACTTTATGAATATTATTAATAAATACTATAAGTCATGTACGTTGACGTATTAATGAAATTCGTGATGACATATATTCGTGATGTGGTAGCATATTTTGGGTGTGTCACGAGTAGTATTGCGTTAATGAATAATGCGAGAAAGGATTTATCTCTTTTGTTCGTTAACCGAAGTTTATATGTCATTCCCTTTGATAAAAATGTTATAGCTTAAATGAATCTATGGACAAAGTGTTTTATAAATATTTATGTACTTTTTAGTAAATATAATATTTGTTTATTTATTAGAGAATAATTTAGTTACATTTATTTAATAAATAAATAGTCATTATTAAAACCCCAAAAAATATTATGGTGGAATGATAGACCATGTTTTTTGGTATATTGAGAAATAATAATATTTAATATTAGTTGATTAAATAAAATTTAATTTAATTTCCAATGTTAATCACATGTCGATAAAAAATAATAATAATATATTTTTGACATGGGCTTCATCAAGGGATTAGATAAATAAAATGGCACACTTGTGCAATTATTTATTTGTAATCATAGCAATATATAAACCCAATTTTATTATTTTCTTAATAAACAATTCATTTTTTTTGTTGCGCACAACGAATTTGAAGAATCCTTTGAAGGCCTAGAGAGATATATTCTCCAAGAACGCTCTAAAGAACATAGATCGATATTCCCCCACTAAATCCTATCATGTCAAGAGAGATCCAGGGGAATGGTTTGGAAGTAGTTATCATGGGGATCAAAGGCGGACGATACAAGCAAAATGATATTTAGTGATAGTACCTGAAGATTACTTTGATGATGTCTTTAGTTTCATAAAACATGTTTGGATAAATGCTTGAGGGAATCTATACATGATTCCTACAATTAAATGATGGTGGAACATAGATATATTTCTAGATAAATTAAAGAAGAAAAAATTAGATCAAAGTTAATTCATTAATAAATAAAATTAATAATATATTATATGTCATTATTCTCCCTTCTGGTTCTGGTGTGATTAATACTTTCTATCTGTGTTGATTCAATTTTGTTGAACACAACATTTTTCATCATGTAGATCTCATATTGATCATCAATCTGGTCAAAAAGAAATGTTGGGAAGGACCCATCATATGATTCCTCTATAACTGAAACCTACAAGTTGTATCAGAGTGGTCACATTATTATTTAGAACTATATAAATATCATTGATTTATTTATGAATTTTTATTTTATTTTAAATTTATGTTTAATCATTTTATTTATCCAAATTGTAAGATCAATTTTTTCCTCCTTTGTTTCTCATCGATCTGATCAATACGATTAATTTTATGAAAGAAATAATATTGAAAAAATCATCCAAAGGTACTATGGATTCTTGCTAGATAACACATTTTTACATGTGGGGTTGTTTTGTTCAATGCATCAGGAATTAATTTGGAATTAATCCGTGTTGTTTTCATTGATGAAACACGGTGAATTTATAACTTACACCACATGTTTATCAGGCTATTCTGGCACATGGTCATCCGGAGAACACACTTTCTAGCCGATGTGAATTGTGTGTAGTCCTCTTAAGTCACAAAGATATTGTGCATTTCATACCTGGATTACCTGACCGGTGACCGTGAAATTAAGAGGTCACACGCCACGTATCCCATTGGAGACTCTGTGTACACCATTTTCCATGGAGTGATTTACATTCCATGTCCATAGGCACGTTCCTATGATAAACGAAGAGACATGTAAATGCAGTGTACCTCAAATACACACACTATGTACTTATACCAAATTATACCGATTTAAAATATATTTATTATACTATTGAATGTTTATTGACATATTATTATGTGTGTTAATTAAGTTGACAGGTCATGCCATGTGACGAGTTTTTAATATATATATATATACATGTTTAATTAATATATACACAATTTTCAAATATTCATATCACGTATGAGTCACATTATAGTTGTTAATTCGTGTGAATTGTATCATAACACAAGACTGAAAACGAATTTAATTCATGTAATCATTATAGTGATGAAGACGTCAAGAAGGTATGTGATAATTTGTGCATTCCATGTGAAACAATAGTGAGTAGTGTTATTGAATAATAATTGTTTTGTAGAATTAGATGGTTATTCACTATATTGCCTCCAAGGTGCATTTTTTAACATAGTTAACTTCAAATGAATTTATTTAGTTTGTTTAAAATTATGATGGATGAAAATATCCAGATAATTCAGATGATAATTAATATTAAATAATAGTATATTTAAATAATATAATTATTTGATTCGTGCGTGATTTATATTAAATAAAAATGATTAATAATTGACCTCAATATTTATTAAATGCATAATTCGTTTTATGCATATGGATGATCTGAAGCATAGACCGGACCATTGTATGTGATTGGTTTCATTTAATTTATTATCAACATAAATTTTTAGTCTGCGTTCCTACTCTCCCCGTATTATATAATGGTGATTGTGACAATATCATCATTTATGTAAAACCCTTTTCACCCCCACTTACATTTGTTTAAAATTAAATTTGAAGGATGAAGATCCCATGCTATTGTAGGTGGTTAATGTTGGGATCCAAGGAAAAACCAATGCAAGAGATATACATGGGTGGATAGGTGGAAAGTTGTAACATGAAGCATAATTGGTTCAATGTGATCTTATCCCAAGTCAATGATTAGTTTATGAACTACTAGATACACTATTCATTTTTAAATATCAAGATCATATTATTTTTTTATTATTTTTTATATCAAGTTGTATTGTCATTTCATTATAGATTTTTTGTCAAAATAACATAATTGATGAATTTACAATCATGTAAGATAAAACTAAACTAAACTAGATTATGTATATATGTTATTTAAGACTTTGTTAATTACTTAAGTAAACCCACTTTCTATTAAAAAAATTTGATAAAGATAATAATTGTAAATTTTCCCATGAAAATGGGAAAAAACCTCTATAACATATATTATTTCGGTACAACCATACACTAACTCAGTGTAATCAAACCATAGATCAATGTTCTTAATCAGACGAAGATGGGGTGTTTTGAATTATTGAGGAATTATAACTTGATTTTATGGGTAGAAATATCTTAGTTCACATAAATGGTTGACTTCCAAATCATGAATTGTTTTAGTAGGGAGGCAAGGATTAAGGAAATCAAATTAAGGATTTCAGGATTGGGGTGTCTGTTCAAGAGATCAAGGAACAATTTTTTAATTAATTTGGAATTTGGAATGACTACCCAAAACCTTTAAAGTTTCTTGATCAATCTAAATTGGGGTAATGAGAGGGGAAATATGGATACTTACCACACGAATATCCATGAAAGATGATATTATAAAGCCAATGGTGAGGCATTTTGGGTTTTGATAAAATAGAGGGAGATTAATAAATATTGTATTTATTTATTTGTCTAAATTTTATCCGATAATGTACTAAAATTCAGTATATATTATTTTTTAGAAATAAAATTAAAATGAAATAATACATATCATTTCTATCTGTACTTGATATGGAAAACCGTGTAACTGAATTTTTTTTTTTCCAATAGTGGAAATGGAACATATGAGTTTTCATTCACCTTAAAATGAAATTATATGTGTTGGAAGTACCATTTCCAATGGCACCTGGAAATGAGGATAGCAATGAAGAGTTAAAACATTATGAGATAAAATTGAATGATTCTATAGATGTTCATTGTTTCATACTATTATCCATGTTTAGTAAGATTTTAATGAAATATGAGGACATGGATTCATATAGTTGTTTTCTCACCTTCAGGATCTATATCAAGAGAAGGAGACACAAAAGAGGTACGAGATCTCTAAATCAATTTTTACAACTATTTTTTGATAGTATTCACCAGCCAGGCCTCATGTATTCATGAATATTGTTGATGCATGTCCCCAATCATTGATCACTTTTTCCCTACCACCAACCATATGCTTGGATACACAACTTTATCACTAGATTTCAGAAGACACTCAATACATGTAAAAGGACTATTTTGGGATGTGTCTAACAATTGGAGTTGGGGGTGAATCAAGTTTGGAGATCTTTTAATCCAATTCAACATTTTATCCCGTTACCTATTCGACCCATTAGGATCTAAATTATTTTATTCTTTTTTACCTATCACATGAAATAATATAAAATAAGTAAAGACATGCACATTATATGTTTTCAAGGTTCACTACACAGTTAGAGTATCTTGTCCTTGGCATGGTCTAGAAATAATCCTCACTACACAAACACAAGAAAGGAATCATTTATTCACGGATACAATAAGTAATAAATACCCATTGACTTGGAATAAAATACATTCAATTGAATGTAAATGGTTTACATAACATAGATGGACCTCTATACTACCTATGAAGACACCCAAATTTTTGTTGATAATGTTTTGTAACACCAATAGAATATTCCACCTATTGATATATGATGGATCTCAAACTTCCTATTTGTTCTCCAACAACATTATTTTTCACTTTGTTACTTCCTTAGAAGAATGCAAGTAATTCTTCTTACCTCTTCTGAAAAATACTAAATGTTTCCCAATATTTTTCTTCTACTAGTCAAAATAATATAAATGTGTTGTGAACATATGATTACTGAATTCTTTATAATGCAAATTATAATCAGTCAATATTAATTTGGTCACCAAATCTTCTTATCTTCTTTTATATTTCTTCTTCTATGAAAAACCAACCTCATTGAGTCCTCTTATTCTTATTGATTCTATAATCACAAAATTAATTTATAATTATTAAATCAAGGAATGTTATATCATCTTAGCATCATCAAAATTAAAATATTCATCTTTGATACACTATATGAACATTTAATGTAGTATCATTTATCTTCTATTTTTATGGGTGTAGAAGATGTTTTTTCAACTTCATTTCATTGTAACATAAATGATATTTCATGCAAGAATAATCTTGCATAAACTCATATTCTTATCCTCTTGAATTATTAACATAATGCATTCATGGTTCATGTGCATGTCCCATATCAATTTTTATCAATATCATTTTATGTATTTTTTGAGTAAAACTTTTATGAATGGAATTTTTAATTCTTCAAATCATTTGGAAAATTTCAGACAGTTCACTTACTTCTCTTTGTTTATGTAAAAACACATGTGGCTTCTTCCAACTCCCTTCATTCTCTCCCTCATCACTCAAAAACCACGTTTGGTATTCTTAACCCATTATTAATCATTGTTTGTGAATTCATGTACTTGGTGTCTTAATAAATCTCAAACGATGTGTGTTCCTCTTTTTCTCATGGATGTATGGACTTAGGTTCACTTTTGGTTCTCTTAGAACAAATATAAATTTTAGGTTTTTTCTTATATGTCTATTGTGTATAAACTGGATACACAGTATATTCATGTTTGGTTTATATGTAGAACATATTCAGGACACAACATAAGAGGAAAAAATTTCTTGTACTATGGATTGATCAGTAAGCTTCATCGAACTGGTTATACTTTGTGATGAATGAAAAAGGTTTTTACACACCAGTTGCGTGTCAGAAGTATTTATTAATTCTAAAAGTAGAAATCAATGTGGAAATGGCCTCCTTCCTAAAGAAAAATGAGGGTGTAAACACCTTTCACATTCTCTCATATTCTACTACGCACTATATAAATCATGTGTTATAGATAGATGATCATAATTTCCCTCTCCCCCCGGTAGTGCTCCATACCATTTTTTTTTGGCGCCCTATGATCCCACTTCATTGTGGGATATTGGACCACATCAAGAAATCCATCGGGCATACCCATGGCTAACACAACGCACTCTATTCCACCTATGAAAGCTGGCATGGTTGGCCTCATTTTGGCGTAGTCAACCCAGTGTCCTATATAAGCTCTTAGTTGAGGCTGCCTAGTCATCTTAGAAAATTATTTTCAAATTAAACCACCAAAAAATACTTAGTGTAAAAACCATGTTTATATTGGAATTAAATTTAAAAATATTTTCCACCTCCACACATTGAACTCCATTACAAAATTTTTCAAGACCTTCATAATTTCTCTTCAATTATAAATCCATCTAACCATTTCATTATCTGTAACCCTTAATGCACTAATTATATGGAATAGTTCTCCTTTATGAAATCTATAATCTCAATTTTCTACATGTTATCACTCAAATGGTTCTCATGCAATATTAAAATATTGCATGACCTTCAATTCATATTCTTATATACATTTTGGAATATAAATTCCAAATAATTTCAAATAATCATACTTCATTGATGTAAACAATGTGTAATTCAGGACACATTTATTTTGAACATCGAATTATTTCATCATTCATCCCAATTGTCAACATGAAGAAATACTCAATCATTAAATCCAATTCTATGAATCCATAAAAAAATATTCAATACTTTTACAATTTTTCTTCAAATAAAAATCCATCTAACCATTTAATCATCTTTAATCGTTCATTCACTAATTATATGGCATGGTTTTCCTTCATGTAATCTTCATCATCAATGTTCCTTGAGTTAACACTTTCATGGGTCTCATTAAACATTACAATACTATATGAACATATATTACTAATCATATTTACATTTTGGAATTTAAATTCCAAAGAACATAAAATCAACCTTCTTTTTGTGTTGTAAATAATGTATCACTTATGATGCCTGTATTTTGAATCTAGTATTAATTAATCAGTTGTTGGAGATAACAACAAAGTTATTTTTCAAATATAATATACAATGATTAAAATATATTACATTTAACCAGGAATCATGATAATGTGATCCACACAAATTCTCTTGTAATCACCATGATGGAATGCAAAACAATTCTCAAAGAATCACCGTGAAACTCAATGTCGTAAAAACATTCACATGTTTCTTTGAATTTCAAGACTTGGGGACCATATCAAATATACATTAACTTTAGATATTTTTCGTCATATTGGAATCAATGTAGACATCATATTTCATGTTTCATCATTTTCTGCCAACAAAAATCATCTGAAAAACGACAATCCATAAAAATGTGGGATTTTCAAACTCCCCCTTTGAATTGTTGGAAATTCCTTCAATGTTAATTCCAAATTATTTTTTTAATATTTTGAACTAATATATTCTATCTCCCCTTTACCTTTTAAACTATAATTTCAATTTATTCCCCCTTGTTGACATGAAATAAAAATTTCATGGGAAATGTGTATCATTCAATACATAAGCAATGTGTGATCCACCATTTAACTCTAATTCCACATGAGTTTTTCTTGGTGTATAAAAGAAGTTTATTTTATTTTGAAAAAAATACCTATCCATTACAAGATTATCATGATACCTTAAGAAATGATAAATCCTATACATTCCTTCTAGGATTATTCAATTTCATTCTGGGCTGAAATTATTGAATGCAAGATGGAATTTTTTAAGAACAATAAACATGAAACTCCTACACTCACTTAAAAAAATTGATCAAAACATTCAAGTGGAATAGATATGATACAAGACCTTATAGGACATCGATATTTCATTTGAAATTGATTAATATAATTTCTACCCTTTTGTAATTTTTGTTATTTTTGATAACCAATGATGAAAGATCAATAGAGATATACCTTTTTCTAATTATAAGATCATTATGTATTTTATAGAGTATTAGGATTTCATACTGACTTATATAATAATTATAGAATCATCTTCATTTGTCTCCCCCTCTATGGAAATATTTCCCTATATCTTATTAATGGTTGATCTCCTCAAAAATTGATTTAATGAAATTATAGTATGGAGAATACCAGAGAATGGGTCTTGAACTTGTGATAGTTTATATTGTATAACTATCACAACTTCACCAAGGATTATCTTCTATAATTTTTTTTCTACATAATACTAATAAATAAGATCAAACCAAGATGGAATCTTCTATATCCGGGATATCCAAAATAGGGAACCACATTCTTCAACATTATCAAAGAGGATCCTCCATAATAATATTATTTAAATATCAATTTAGAAGTCATTAAGTATAGTATCTTCTTCAACTTAGCTATCAATAATTGAAAACACTTAGTACCTATCAGGTTCACCCCCTACGAACATGGTTCAACATAAAATAACTAAATTATAAGAAAAAAAATACAATACTCAAATATTAAGGGAATAAGGGGGATCTTCTTTACTTCATTAATATGAATAGAAATATGGACATGATATTCTCAACAAAATTGTTTCATTTTATACAGTGTTCATTATGGCACTACTAAACATTTGTTTTGATTTATATTGAGGTAATATGAATCTCTTCACATCCTCTTCTGGCTTTTTTATACAATATTTCATCTTAATAGCCTTCATGAATGACATGCTATTTCTCCTCTTGATGACTTATTCTTGTTATGGTATTAAAGTTAAAAAATCTTTTAGAATTAGCCCATATTTCTTACATCTCTCACACAGAACATATATAAAACTCGAGGTTCATTTTCTTAACAAACCCTCAAGAAATCATTCCTCATCATGTGGAATATTTTCATTCCATTTTTTTCTTAATTTTTATTGTGAATCTTTAACATTTCTCATTCATTCAAAATCATCATTCCATATAACTTACAAGTCATTAGGAACTGTGGGTGAAATTTTGCATCTTCCACATGGTTTCTTCTCAGTTTCATCCCTCTTAGTAGTTCTTTTGGGTCCATTACCCCAAAAATTATTGGATTTGGAATAAATGGTTTTCTCACCATTCTTCTTTGGTATCATGATTGGACGATTTTTATTCACAACAATTTTATGATATATAAAAATGGTTTATCCTTCATTCCATGTTTAATTTTGTGATATTTTTTTCTTAATATATTTGTATACATGTTGGAATGAGCATGTACAAACTTTTTGACAACTATGATTTCATACGTTACAAATGTTATCATGAATTATAAATCCCTCTAGAGTATATAGATGCTTCTGGATCTATTGATGTTACTTATTATAATCTAGAATTCTAACTCATGAGATTGGATTCATTCATTCTTTTACATTATGGGGATTATCCCAAAAATTTATGGGAAACTACCCAAATATGTTTTAGCACCATCATTGACCCCAAAAATTTGATTTCAGGATATATTCTACATTTGATTGCTTTGTATTATTCATGATTTTTATTCTCTCTAAGGGAAACCAAATTCCATAATTTCATTCCTATATACATTATTCATGTTGATAGGTTTCTTGTCATATTTATTGATACATAACTGTTCATATATTTATTTACAACCAACATTTTTCATGATAACTTTTTTATAAACATTAGTATAAGATGGTATGGATGATACATGATTATTCTCCTCTATTTGGGTAGATCGTTTAATGAATTCATGATATTATTTTAACATTTTGGTGTTCATTATACCTTAATATACACCCATTATCATTGAGTCATTTTAGAAACTATATCCTTTTTTGAGAAGTTTCAATATGTGTCTTCTCAATATTATCCAACTGAGCTACCAATTCTAGACATTTTATACATTGGATGATTTTATGACCTTCAATAATAATCATATTCTCTTCCCATAAATACTTCATTCATTTATCTTTATCTTCATTTAACATAAATTTTTTCTAAATCAACGATTAAAGTTCATTGATCATGTTGGATATTTCTTCCATTTTTTTACCCTTAACATCAATGATATATGAATACATACACTTAATTTCATATGAAACCCCAAGAGATATAAGTTACTTTCTTACTAAAGAATGTATGCACTTAGGTGCATGTCTGGTTCTCTTTGCACAAACAAACTATGTAGGTTTTTTGATATCTATCTATTATGTATCAACTAGATACACAACATCTTCATTTATTGGATTATATGTGTGAAATAATAATGAAACATCGTGATAGTAAATAACTCATTCACTATGAGTTGATTAGTAATATTTATGGAATTAGTTCTTCTTTTCAAAGCACGACAAGGGTGTCTACACACTAGTTGTCTGTTCACGGTATTTCTTATTCCTGGAAGGAGAATTCTTTATGAAACTAGACTCATTCACAAATCATGAATAGGGTGTAAAAGCCTTTTTCAAGTCCACTAATTCTTCTCATTAATGAAAACATATTTTTTTAAAGGAATCCCTTTATTCATGAGGCCTAAATGTTTCAAAAAACTCTTTGCCTTCCCACACAAAAGGGTTCTTCATAGATGCGCTATTTTTCTTGAAAATGTGATCTCTTGAAATAATATGAGTTGTAGCAGAACATCTTGGTCGAGGGTGTTCTCCATTTATTATAAAGGGATCACAACCTTATAGCGCATTCAAATCCTGATCAATATTCCACGTGAATCATCTATTTAGCTTCATGAATGACTTACATTTTAATTCATTAAACACCCACAAAGTTACGCTACATTTCATAACGGTCTTCCTTCATAATAAGAGTATTTATTTATGGTGTTCATATCACATGCATGTATTTGTAAACACAATAAAATCATCTTCCTAAATCCATGAAGTTCATTCATGGAACTCAACTTGTTGAATGGTCCCCCTGCAACTCATTTTCAGTTTAGAGAGGGCTTGCCTCTTGAATTTATTCATGTGAATTATGAAAATGTTGTTTCATGATATTTTAATCATGTTCTTACAATTATTTAGAACATTGAATAATCATGGTGGAATCTTATTTGATCATAGGTTGTTTTTCTGACAGCTTTAAATAGACAATAGTGTTGTTGTGGGAATTTAGGAGAAATATGACGACATTGGGTGATAAATATATGCGTCATTTTGAAAGAAAAGGTCATGGGAGATCAGACAACATGGATTTAAATGCGCAGGTGTGAGATGTGATGGAAAACCATGATCGATCCAATTATTTACACTGGTTAACATCACACACTAAAACCCATCCCAAGGCGAATACTCTCTCGTTTTATCGACACTATATAAATCAATCAATGTGTGGAGTGGATCAGAATTCCCTTCTCCCCCTCCATGTACCACCCTGTACTAGTTCTTTTCAAATTAACTACTCCCAATTCATTGTGAGAAATTTTTCCACATCATGAATGCCAACGGGGGTACCCATGGTCTCCACATGACATTAGATACTACCTACATGCTTACCAAGAGGTCCTTTTTTGGATGTGTCGACCTAGTGTCTCGTATAATCTCTTAGTTGAGGTTGGCATGTCAGATCAACCCATTCTTTTAAAAATGAACCCCAAAAGAAATCCAGTTAAAAAACTATGTATGTATTGGATTTCCATATTATGTTCATGGATATCTCCCCACTTATAAATCCAATATACATTTATTCAATCCCTTCACAATTTCTACTCAAATATAAATCCATCTAATGATTTCATCATCTTTAACCCTTCATGCCCTTATTATTTGGAGTGGTCCACTTTTATGAAAATTGCAAGATCAATGTTTCAAAAGTTAACACTTTCATGGTTATCATGAAATAATAAAATACTATAAGACCTTCAATTCTGCTTCTTATATACTTTTTTGGAATTAAAATTCCAATGAACATAAAACCATCCTTATTCTTTTTGGAAAACAATGTGTGACTTTGGACACATGTATATTGATCTTAGGATCAGTTCATCAATCGTAAAAATTAAAAAAAATGGAAAATTTCCCAATATTGAAATCCAATTATATGAATCCATAACAATTATTCTATCCCCTCTATATTTATCTTAAAATATATATCTGTATAGCTATTTATTCATCTTTAACCCTTCATGCACTAATTACATGGTGTGGTTCTCCTTTATGAAAACTACAGTCTCAGTTTTCCTCTATTTAACAATTTAATTGTTATCAGGAAACATTAAAATAATTCATTATCATAAATTCCTAAACATATATACCTTTTAGAATATAAATTCCAAATAAAATCAAATCATACTTCTTATTTTTTATAAAAAAAATTCACTTATGACACTTATAATTTGAAATTATGAATAGTTCATCGATCATAAAATATAGCCAAAATGGATAATTTCTCATGCATGAAATCCAATGCTCTGAATCCATAGTGATTCTTCAATCCCTTCAAAATTTCCATTAATATATAAAGTCATCTAAAAAGATCTTAATATTTAACCCTTCATGAACTAATTATATTGCGTGGTTCTCCTTTATGAAAACTGAAATCTCAATATTCCTCAAGATAACAGTTCCATGGTTCTAATGCAGCATTAAAATACCACATGCACCTCTATTAAACATATTCAATAATTTTTGGAATTTAAATTCCAAGTAACATCAAATAAACCTTGTTCGTTGTTGTAATCAATGTGTCTGTTACGACATATGCAATTTCAACATGGGATCAGTTCTTCAATATTCAGAGTTGACAACATGGATAATTACTCAAGAATGATGTAAAATGATATGAATACAAAACAAATATTCAATACCTTCACAATTTATCTTCAAATATAAATATATATAACAATTAATTCATCATTAACCATTAATACATTAATTATATGATGTGATGATCCTTCTTTGTAACACCCCTAGTTTCTAGAATGTAACGATTTATATATGTTTTTTATGTATTTAACGTGTGTGGGTAATGTATGGGAGGTTTTGGAAGAATTTTGGAATGTTAATGGAGATTTTATATGTGTGCACAGTTGGGCCAGAGTCAGTGAAAGTTGTGAAACATATATGGGAAAACCCACACAATGATACACGGGGCTCTGGTTAGTGAACATTTTGGAAAAAGTGTGTACTACCCAAGAGTAACAATTAAAAGGAGGAAATATATTATTTTCATAGTTGGAACATTGTTTTCTAAATGTGTCAGCCAACTATGCAAGGTACTCCACAAGGAAGATACATTCACATGGTCAGCACACGGTTTCCCTAATCGCATGACTAATCGTGCACAGTTTCAAAACAAGATACTATAAAAGTGTATTTTGGTTGGGATTAAGTTTAAACCCACCATTTTGGCTCCAAATCAACCATAACTCAGTATTTATTCCTCCCAAAGTCCATGATTCTTTCACCATCAATTTGGATGTGATCTAAATCCATTTCTTGGTGTGATGATGCCTTATTCCCTTGGTAAGTGTCCATGTGTGGTATTTTCACGTAGTTTTTATAGATACACATTCCTTCCTTTATCATATTCTTAGATATAGTATTATTTGGATATAAATATGATTTTTGATGTAAATCATGGTTATATATGGCCTTTTGATGATATGTGGAGAGATCCAAGGTATATTTTTGGAGATTCAACCCAGTTTTGTGAGCGTTTTATGGATTTTCATTTTTTTCGCCAAAACTATCTCGGATGATGGTATCACTCAAAACTAATATTATTATAAATAGAATTATTAGTTTCAAATTGTATAAATATAAAAAAAATTGGGAAATTGGTGTGAAAATCCTGGTTGAAGCCCTCTTTGTTGATGGTTTGTGTTTTTTTTGGAAATTGGTTATGAAAATGTATTTGTTTATTTATTTTAAAATATGGTTTTTTGGATTTTGGAAAATGGTTTGTTGGAATGGTTCATTTAATGGAATGGTTTTATTGAAATCTATTGAATTATTTTGTGTTAAATGATTTTGGCGTACATGGGTTATGTGGGTTAATGATTTTTACATGACCACAAATATTGGGAATATACCATTTGGGTACAAAGGTACATGAACTTGGATAAGAAGTGTGTTTCCTTGGGGAATAAGGGGACATTCTAAATAGTGATAAAGTAGTGGATGCAAAATAACAACTAAAGTGTATAGAAATATTAGAGAAGAATGCATGGGTGTGTGTGGTGAACGATATAATGGTTATGAAAAAAGATAATTAGAAATGGTTTAAATAATGTTTTGTTTTATTTCCATAGAAAACTATTATGTTTGGAAAAATTATTTGGTGTGAAAATGGTTGGATTTAATTTAAACTATGTTACTATTTTGAAAAAAAAAATATAAATTTTTTTCTATAATTGTGCTAACTAGTTCTATCCTTATTGCCTGAGTAGGGAAGTCATTGGGGAAAATATACTATGTTTCATTACTCACCCATTCTGTGGATCTTTTGTAATTTTGATGATTTTATTTATTGATACACAAG
This sequence comes from Viscum album, assembly GCA_963277665.1. NCBI lineage: Eukaryota > Viridiplantae > Streptophyta > Magnoliopsida > Santalales > Viscaceae > Viscum > Viscum album. Next base: position 1,582,600,798 of record OY728151.1, on the reverse strand, counting down.
TAAATGGAAATCATCACACTTATTCAGTGGTTCTCTATGATTCTTGGAGTTGGAGTTGGAACTTGGAGTCTTATCATTGAAGTCTTCTATGTTTCAGTTGGATTTGTTTCCCACTATGTACATTGATGTTTGTAGTCTTCTACTGTGGTACTCTTTTTTAGATTGGTTTTGGTATCAATGGTATAACTTGAGTTATTTTACACTGTCATCAAGAATCATATAGTGGTTTTGGTAATGTAATATGTGGTTGTGATTTTCTTATTTCCAAAGGAAAAATCATCCCCCAATTGTTTTCTAACCCTTGAAATTTCTCTCCATCCTTTCACGCATTTGGAATGTTGATTAATTCCATGTTGGAATTCCACCTTGACACATGAAAATGAGGTGGGGTGGGATGTTACAATATGTATGGGTCTTGGTCAGTCCAAATATTTGTTTGAGAAAGTGTTATCAGCTTTTTTAGTCCTTGACATACAATTGGTTTAAGTTTTGTCAGTTTTGGAGGTGAAATTCATTCATGTTATTTACATGAGTCGAGTTGGTAGAAATGAATTGGTTTTTTAGGAATTGAAATGTATATAACTAAAATATGTAGTTAACCTTTTTATATTGAACTTCTAGTTACTAGAGAGTTGGGTACATAGTTGTGTTGGAAACACTTATAGTAGTGTAATCTGATTGTCATGGGTTTATCCAATGAGAATATCAGGACATGAATTGTAGAAATAACATCCCCCTAGGAGGGTGTATTGCATTTTGACTAATGATTTACGATTTTGATTGAATGGGATTATCTTTTAAAAATGCTAATATTTTTTATAGATGGGAGATTTTGAAAACTGAATGGTTGTGTTTTTTTGAAAATGGGTTCATTTTAAAAAGCATGTGGAAATTTTTAAAAATTATTCGAATGTAGAAAATGATGAATTTTTGAATGATTTTATAGTAATAATTTCTCTAGGAAAGAAATTGATATTTTAAATCTCTTATTTCCTAGAGATAATGACTTATAGGTTTTTTTGTGCTTCTAGAAAATGGTACCCGGTTGGTTTGCATAAGAACCAAATGGAAGAAGATGCATAATATGTGGTTATAGTTAAGACATAGGTGAACCAATATGTGGTATAGAGTATAGTCGATGATTTTGATGAAGTGGATAGGGGGAATAGATGGGACGAACCAAAGAATGTGGATCATTCTATCCAATACTTGAAGTAGAATCCACCCATATTCCGGGGTGATTTCAGGCTTGAGAAGACCGAAGTGTGGCTTAAGAGGATAAATCAAATCAACGATTTCCATAGAACACCATAATAGTATAATGTAAAGTTGGCGATGAATATATAGGAATATTTTGAATACTAATTATGGAATTTATCAATTTGGACTAAACTGGTCCAATGTATAGAATTGGAATATTTCGATGAAATTTTGAAAAAAAATTCTATCCTCGCACATTTAGAATTCAGCAAATGATGGAATTTTTTGGTTCGAATTAGGAGAAAGATTCTATGATAGAGTTTGTGGATAAATTTAAGCTGTTTTTCGATTTTCACAAGATTTCTATGTGAGTTCATCATTGAAGGAACTCTTTTTGGAATCCATGTCATGTCAACAAATTAGATTGAAGATTTTCATGCTCTGTCTAATGGATTATACTTATATGGTCAATAGAGTGATGGTGGATAAAAGAAACATATCAGGAGGTACATATAGAGGAATTATGTTGATAACTATGGAAAATGGTCGTAAATCTAATGTTGTGAGAAAATGGAATATAGAATCATATTTCCAAGGTGGGAGTATGACCCAAAATTAGACTGCTAGATCATAGAACCTTCACCCAATATCCAATAAAAAATTTGTATGTATTCAATGAGGTTATTTAAACCACAAGCATCGAGAGTGAAATAAACAACCTAGATGATTCCATAATTGAAATTATATAGGGACACTTCCATGCTTTTGTCGTAGTTATATGAGGTCGGGTGTTTGTGAAAATACCATGTTCTTTACATTTTGTATTCTTATATTGGAGGTGGGAAATGGAATACCTCTCATTATCATAATATAGTTATCCATGTTGATTCGAGGAATACTAGGACTACTCAGAATAAGTAATCTCAAATGTTAAATAAAGAACACAGTTCAGTGTGTAAGCAATTATATATATTTTAATATGTTATTGTGGATGATCAATCTATACAACGTGAATATAAATCAACTGGGCATCGAGTGAGCTGAAAAAACATGATCACTCCAATTATTTAAACCAGTGATCAGTGTTCATAAATACCCATCCCACATTGAAATCTCTATCATTTTCTCCCTGATATATATATCAAGTGATGTGGGGTGATGATCAAAATTCACCTATCCCCAAACTAGTTTTCCCCATACTAGTTCTGTGGGAATGCTATGTGCCCACTTCTTTATAGGATATTGGCCCATATCATGCATGAATTTATCCATGACCAAGGCTTACACACGACACTCCATGCCACCTGTGATATAGCCTCTCTATCCTCCTTTTTGTTTCATAGACCCAGTGTCCCATATAAGCTCTTGGTTGAGGCTGACTGGTCAGTTTAGTTGGATATCCATAATTTTAAATAAACACCAAAAACATATTTAGTTAAAACCCCATGTATATAATGGAATTAAGTGTGAAATGAATGGATACATCCAAACGTATAACTCTAGAATTCAATTCATCAAGAACAATACAATTTCTCTTCAAATATAAATACACCTAACAATTTATTTATAATAAACCCTTCTTTCACTAATTATATGGCATTGTTCTCCATCATGAAAACTACAATATCAATGTTCCACAAGTTAACAGTTTCATGGTTCTCAAGAAACATTAATGGAATGCCTGACATTTAATTCCTCTTCTTCACAAATTTTTGGAATGTAAATTCCAATTAAGATAAAATAAATCATATTTATTGATGTAATAAATGTGACACTTATGAAACATGTATTTTGAACATATAATCAATTCATCAATAATTAGAGTGAAAAACTAAGAGAATTTCTCATGTTTGACTTCTAATACACCGAATCCATAATAATTCACATGGAATAACGATTAATTAATCCAAAAATATTCTATAGGAATCACCATGATGGAATACATAAAAATTATCCATACATCACCATAATGTTTAATGTCATAAAACCATTCATATATTTCTTGGAATTTATATACTTGATGACTTTGTCTAAGAGACATTAACTTTGAACTTGTTCATCATGATGAAAGAAATGTAATATTATTATTTCATTAATGATCATTGTCAACCAACCAAAAATATTTAACAATAAATACAATCAATATAAAAAGATGGATCATCAATATCCCCTTTGTATTTTTTAGAAATACCTTCGGTTCTAAATGAATGTTTCTAATATGTAGAACTATTATCTTATAACTCCCCATTAGCTTTCAAACAAAAAGTTCACTTCCTCTCCCCCTCATTGATAAGAAATAAAAATTTCGAATAAAAAAGGGTATCATTCCATAATTAGGAAATGTTACATCATTCATTTCACTCTAAGTCAACTTGATCTATGCTAAGGGTAGAAAACAAGAGGACTTGATTTATAAAAAAAAATTCCCATTACCAAATAATCATGACACCATAATAAATGAGAACACATATAATTGTATTCAAGTACTATTAACATTCAATCTAGGATGAAATTACTAAAATATATATTGATATTATTATGAACAACCAACATGAAACTTCTACATTCATTCCAACAAATAGACCAAAAATATTCAAGTGCAATATGCAGGATAAGAGACCTTGGTGGACATCCACATATCATATACTATAGATTAATTTAATTTCTACCATTTTTAATTTTTTTTGTAACCAATGATGAGAGATTAAGTGTTACATACCCTTTCCAATGACATTATCATCAAGATATTTATTAAATAATCAGATTTAATACTAATTGAAATAATAATTTTGAATTTTTTTTATTGGTATCCCCCTAAAGGAAAACATTTCTCATTATCATAATAATGGATGATCTCATAAATATTTGATTTCATGAAATTCCAGTATGGTGAATAAACCATAATGGGTCAACAACCTGTGATAGTCCATATTGGACAACTATCACACCTTTACCAAGGGTGATCTTCTAGAACATTTGTTCTATAAAATACCATGAAATAAAATCAAAACAAGATGGAATCATCTTTATATCGGCTATCTATAATCGAGAATCACGTTATTTCAAATCATAAATTATGAAACTATATAATATTACTGTTTTAATATCAATTGAGGAATCATTAAGGGATGGTATATTCTCTATCTTGGAAATCAATAATTAAAAATACTTACTACCTATCAGCTTCTCCCCCAAAGAACACTCTTCAATTACAATTCCATTAATTATAAGAACAAATAAAATACTCCACAATTAATAGAATAATGTGAATCCTCCTTTATTTATTAATATTAATAGAAAGGAAGAGGAAATCTCCTAAAAAAATCTCCATTTCCCCCAGCATTCATGGTTTCACATATGATCATCTATTCAGATTTATGTTCAGGAAACATGGATATCGTCACATCCTATTCTACATGGCATGGATAATTTTTCTTCTTAACAGATTTAATATATTATACATTGTTACACCTATTTAAGACTGCTTCTTGTTCTAGTTGTAAGGTTAAATTGCCTTTGGCAATGTGACCATATTTCTTGCACCTCTCACACAAATCCTCTTTAACTCATGAGTTACATTTTATTTAAAAAAATTCATGAAATTTTCCAGCATCACATGGGTTATTTTATTTTCATTTTTTAACAAGATTTAGTTTTTTCATCATCCATTTTTCTCATTCATTCCAAATCATTAGGCTAGATAACTAACATGTAATTTGATAATTTGGGTTCACGTTTGGGACTTCCACAAGGGTTCTTCGGAGTGTCATCCAACTTAGTAGTTTTTTTGGATGCACTAACCATAAAATTATTTGATTTATAATCCATATATTTCTCACTATTCTTATTTCTTTCCTTCCTGGGAGTATTTCTGTTAACAATATTCTTTTTATTTCTTCCCAAGGTTTCATCATCATTCTATGTATGATTTTGTGATATTATTTTCTTATCAACTTTGGAAACATGTTGAGATGATTATGTTACAACCTTGTGACCACTATAATTTCATACATCACTGATGTTATCAAGAATTTAATATCTATATGTAATATAGTGAAGATTTTAGGCTTTTGGATTATTATTTGAACCAGCCAAACAAATATGGAGTTACTTGATCGGGAGCCAGGATATCCAACATTATATCACATGCATGGATATACTAGGGAAATTCATTTTTTTATCAAATTAAAGGAATTTTAACATTGATGTTTATTGATATATATATATATATATATATATGTTTCATTGGTATTTTGGAATTTATTTGAAATTACTAATTGTTATTCTAACTGGACAATATCATGAGAGGTGAAACAAATTCTAGACGGTAGCGAGAGCCATCCTCTGGGAAACGAATCTAAATGCATGCTCATGTGAGAAGTGTCTGTTTATTCAGGTTGATACTACATGGAATTATAGATGGATGTTTTTATAAGGTCCTTCCCACACAGTGAATACTAAACCATTGTGTCCCCATTTTCCTTTTCTACATGTGAGAATAAAACAGCAGAAATTTTTATATTTATCTAGGATGACATCGTGCTACATGACTCTTTTCCTCCACATCACAGACATAATGAGTCTCCACCCTCTTCCACTCGCAGCAACCCCTCGGTGTCTCTCACACAACTGTAACACCATATATCACCATTTTCACCATCCTAGATGCTCGACATTGTGCCATTTTCCACTAATGAATCATCGGGATTCCATGTACAATATCAAGAGGTTGATCTGGCACACATACAACCATTTCAATGTTATTTCGGCCACATCAAAGCCCAGATAAAGGTGGTAGTTGGGGAATTCACATGTAAAACTATTACACCAATACCATGACACAGAATTAATGCCATGCTCCATCTAGAACCCCCACCATCTCATGCATGTGGACTGATCATAAGAAAAAAGAACCCCAATCGTGTAATGAAAACAACCATAAGACAAATCTCATAAAATGGGAAGAGGAGAAAAAGATAAAATATAATAGATACTTCATTTTCAAAAAAGGATGAATCTATATTAATGAATATTACAGTACCAGGTAGTAGGAAGCAAAAAGAAAATTACATAATATATTAATTAAATCATAAAACGATAGATTCACCAACACTACCTTAGTCCACCTCTCACCCATCCAGCTCCCATTGTCTAATATGTGGTAACAACTAGTGAAGACATATTAGTATTACCATTGATAACCCAAAAATGACCAGAAAAATACATCATGATGTGTAAAATGAATTTGATAAAAATGAAAAATATAGATATATTTATATTTCACTCACCTATAATCTCAAAAACTTTATAATATTCTTTCCCTACTATACTATATCCCTCCAATAGAAATCCTATCACTATGGGGACGGGTATACTCCGTCCCACCAATGGGACCCCAATCACTCCTCCCTTCCTCCAATCCTATAATATATATTTGAATTGGGATGGATCTATATTCCCTATGTTCAGGAATTTGGTTTCAAAGAATGTGATAGTTTGTGGTGATCATTGAGCTTCTGCCCCATTCCCTTCATTCAATCATGGATTCTATGACATTGGAATATGGCATGAAAATGTTAACTCATCATCCAGTTTCATGGAACAATGTACTTAATGAAAAGATAAATATATAACCCACAAAGGGGTAGTGTTCATCTCATTCATAGGTGGCGCAAAAGACATAGTTGTTGTTTTCTTGAAACAATAGAATCAATGCATAGATAAAGAGCTAACTTGTAAAGGGGAAGTGTTCTTGGCATTGACAGATGTCATAATAGACTAAACAGTAGCATTGATGAAATAAAAAATTCCATGAAAATACAAATAGAGATCCCATAAATGGAATATGATCATCACATTATCAAATGGTTGAGTTTTTTAAAGGCCTCCCTAGTTTTCAAAAATAACCTAGAACCCATTCCTTCTTGACCTTCACAATGTAGGTGTTACTACATGCATTAAGAATTATAAATTATATAGTTATATTCACACAAAACCATGTGTGAAGACTTGTGTTAATTGAAAAACAATTACCATTTGGGTTTTTATATAAGATGGTTAAAGTGCAATGAGTTGGAAGAATAATTCCACAAAATTAAGATCTTAAATGAGAATGTACGATCCACTCTCATTGAGAGGACTAGTGGGATATCCTTAACACTCATAGGTTGGGTGAATCCGTATTGGGGAATTTTTAAACCTATCAAAACATTGTATCCCTGTACCTATTGACCTGCTAGATCTTGATTCTCTTGTTATCATTTCTCTATGACATGAAATAATATGATAGTAGTAAAAATATGCACATGATATTGTTATAAGGTTCACCACTCAATATGAGATGATACATCTTTTACATGTATGGGTATGACTAGTACATGGATTCCCAAATATAATTTATTAACAAGTTACTATTAGAGGTCTTATTAAACAATCCCTAAGATAGTGTGAGTCCCTACGCATTCAAGGGGTGAATGAAACAATTCTACATTCCTGAACTCGTGATGACCAAGTACAACTTACATCTCCTTTCTAACTCTTTATACTTCCTCCAAATATAGTCTTATTCCTATTGAAAAGGGTTTGCAACTCAAATATATTCTTCAACCTGTTGAGATATGTTGGACGTCATAATGATACTTAATCATCCATTCTTCACATATTTCTTACTTAGCAGCATGAAAGTAACCAACCAGTTCTTCTATATTCTTCAGTGAAAACCCAAATTCACAATTATTATTATTATTTCATCCTCTTTAGTGAAATTACTAAATCCACTAATAGTTATTATTCATATGTATATAATCACATGAACTAATGTGATTGTTCAATCATTGAGGATCATCTTACTAGGCATCCTTAGAATTAACTTATCTTCCTTTCTTCTTTTCATGTATGCATGAAATCATGCTTGTAGAATTTGATTGAACTCCTCCCCTTCTTTTTCTTCTTCTTATTATTTACACAAGTACACCATTTGTCATGGCTCTCTTTTTTAAATGCTTCCACGTATTTATGTGCATACAAGAGTGTGTGCACAGTTCACTTCATCACTCTTGTGTTCAAACCCTAATGGGTTTAAATCGTTTCTTTCACACACTTCCTCTTTCTATTCTCCCATTTTCTTCTTATATTTACGGAAGGTTCACATGTCTTTAATTTTTTCACTTGATTTCTTTCTTGTAATAAGATGTGTTCTCAAACAAACCGAGCACACTATTCACTTCATCACTTCTTCTATTCTCTTTATATGCACATGAATGAGTGTAGGAATTTTAAAATTTTCTTCTCATTTATTCACATGTGAACACACATACTGCCTCTTCTTTGAAAAAACTCAAGGCCTTGGGTTTCTTCAAACAATCCACATGATTTCATGCATATATCTACTTCCAATCATATTCCATATTCCTCCTTCTTCAAAAACAAACCCCTGAAAAATTTATATACCATAATAAAATTAAATAGGAGGATGTTGACATTATATTCATGAAATCGAGGGGTTCTATGTTCTTCTTCATGAATTCGGTGTACATGTCTTCTACACACAAGGGAATTGGGGTATTATTTGTGGAAACATGATGGTTATGATTCTGACGCATTCACAATGCAAAAAAAAGGGTGATCATGAACAATTTTAATTCCATTAAGATCACCTTCATGAAGCACGACAAGGGTTTGGGTAAACCATTCACATATTAGTGGATATTCTTCATGAAACCCATTGGTTCATGGGTCTTATAATTCATCAGTAGCATCAAGAATTAATTTAAATTTTTGATGGCCTTCATGATCCTCTCTACTTAATGAAACCAGAAAGCTCATGGATCATGATTTCCCTTTGCATATCAATAGCACAATGATGCTCTGTTTTTTGAGAAAAATACGAGCTCTCAATATATGGGATCAGAAAGATGGATCAGCTTCATGGCTTATATTTGTATACGTGAAGATATATTCATTTTACATGTTCAAATCATATGATGATGGATAAATGGGGTTCTTCACAATATGAATGTACTCATAATAGTATTCTATAATTAGTATCTGTTAAATTTGGTTATAAATATCCTTTTGATTAGTATTTTCAAGTTGTAATGATGAATACTTTTTTGAATCACTAACTTATTTTTAATTATAAATATAAATATATCTAAATAATGATCCTATAAATGTTTTCAACTACATATTTTATTTTATCAAGGGAATATATGATGAAAATTCATATCTTGAAAAATAATCCAAGGGAATGGAGAATTTTAGGAAAAGAAGTTTCAATGATCTAAACTTAATTAAAAAATTATTGATGAAAATGAAAAAACTCTGTTACATTGCAATAAACATTTCTCATATGTTGAATAACAATTGAAAATAAAATATGTGAAAGAAGTAACAGAGAAGGACCATACTAAGATGATTCACACTCTTGAGGAATCATATAAAGATACCATATATATCAAGGACTCTCATTTGTAAATTGTAGACAAGGATGAGACATTCATCTTAGATGAAGAATGAAAAGAAGTGTTTATATTTAAATTCAATGAAAAACTCACTTTTATTGAATATGTATTATAATGGAATGATTTTGAGAAGGATCAGCCTGAGTTAGTTCACACCGAAGTGATCCATGCATTAGAGAAATAACACAGAACCTCCATAAATGTAAAATAATCCCATTTATAGAATAAGATAAATATTGAGAAAGACGTAAATAATTCTAAACCAATATAAAATTACATTCATGATGATCGAGTTCAGAATATGAAGAGTCAAAGGGAAGTGAAACTGAATATTTTTATGGATGATAAAAATTTCCACAACATGAAATGTCATGAAATAGACGTGAATTTGAAAAATATGAAAGAATATGGTGATATGTTGAAATACCTTGAAGAACATAAGAACTATATACATATGAAATATCATGATTGTGAGGTTATTTTGAGAAATCTATAGATCAGAAAAGATTAATCCGAATATAATGCTGAGATCAAAATATATTCGAGGAGTAATTCTAAAAAGAGTGTTATTTCAGACCAAACCCATTCAAGTGATAATAGTGTTTAAAAATATATAATGATAAATCATTTTCCAGATCTTTGAATCTGGTTACACTTGGTCCAAAATATTTTATTTGTACTAATATTGTTTCTTCTATAATTATGGGTTCCAAAAATAATTATGGACAGTCATGGATGAAGTAGACTAATGAAAAAACTATTATATCATCAAATTTTTATATGAAGAAGATTCTGAATTATTGTTCTCTAAAAAGATATCAGATGAATAATCCTTCAAACTAAAAACAATAAAATGTGAAAAGTAACTGAATTGTATCAATGAAGAATAAATCATGACTTGTTGGATAGTGTTGGTGCTGTTGGAAATTTGGGAATTGGGACACTGAATCTTGGCATAATTTTCCAATCCATTATAAATATATAATGATAGTATTATGGTGGAAAAGATCTGATGTGAAGATAAATCCAGCATAATTTAATCATAATTCATAGATGAAGAATAATTTATCTATCAAGAATTTATTTGGTTGCCTTGAATACTTATATAATTATTAAAATAGAAGTTTTCAGAATTATAATGAGTGTTGGTATGTACTAACCCTACACTATGCACATGCTGATGTGATGATAAGGCCACATCATATGCAGGGGAAAAGAACAAAATAAGAAAAGGATTCTTTGGTATGTGAGAAGGAGAAGATATCTAAGAAAACTATGAAGCAACCTACACCCATGAATAATTATGAGATGAATTTCAGGACAAAGAAAATGTGCCTCTACTTTGGAAGAAGATGTCACATAATTGACCTTCAAAAACATGTTATGAACACCAATTCTAATTGAAGCAAGCTGAATAAAAAAATGAAATAAATCTCATAAATAAATAAAATAATTATTTAATGTTTCACAATCACGTTGAAAATTTGGGGTCTCATGAGAGTTTGTTTAAAAAGGAAGACCCTATTATTTCTGAATATTTTTGTGGATGGTCTAGAATGTTAGGGAATATTCTTGAAAAATACATGATGGTGTTTCCTAAACAAATACAACTACTGAAGAACAAAGGAATAGAACCAATAACTTATATTTATAATAATTCTATTGTAAATAAGGAGTATACACACAAGAAGAAGTATGAGCATATAGAAAAAATAATTTTTACTCATGTTGATAGAGAAATTTGAATTGGCCAAGAATTTGAGCATAAATAGAATATTTAATGTGAATTACACACTAATGTGAAGAAGATTATTCCATCTATGATTAAAGCTGGAGAAATCAAGAAGTCCATATATACCTTAAATGATAAACATTGGAAAGCTAAATAAGAAGTATGAATAATGGTTTTTCATGATTTTAGAGTTGAATTGAAAATAATTTATAGGTTATTAGTTAAATCTCATCCTTGTTTCTCTAATTGAAAATCATTTAAGAACAACTTTATTAGCATGAATATTTTGTGATTGTTAATTTTATACAAGGAATTAACGGTGATGAATATATTAAGGGGTATTCATAATGATATGGGTTCTATAAAAATATTATATATCATTCATAAGGGTATCCATCATTGAATTTTTATTTCAATTTTTCCTAAAATTATTCTTGAAGATCATTCATAAAGAGAGTTTGTCACTAAGAAGCAGATGGATGAAGCTCATCCATTTAGGTGTAGAAAAGTTGAAAAAATACCTGAGTTGAACACAACTAATATAACATTAATATATAATGTTCTGGTGTGGTATTTATTCGATATTTTAAAATCCCAGAAATTGAATCTTGTCATTAGAAATGAATTTTTTCCTTGGTCATTATGAATGAAAATTATGAATCGTAAGGGGAGACAGTTATAATTTGATAAAAAAGGGGAAGTTAATTCTTGTAATATTATGTTTTCAATTTTTTTAATGATATGAATTCAGGATATTAATAGAGTAACTTTTGAAGAACTTCTGAAATAATGTTTTAGTGTTGGCATCACATTTAAAATTAATATTGACATCATTGGATGTTTGAATTGCTAACCATTATTTTCTACATAGGGTTTCCCATGTTAAATTATGTAATATTAATTGATTACTAATTCCTTTAAGAAAAGTGATTCTCTACTCCCATGAAAACCAATTTTTTTTACTCTGAAATTGCATCTCTTATGAAATGAGGAGATTAATGGAACTAAAAATTAGTGTTCAATTGATATAGAATACTTTTTTTATTCATTATTTCATATACCTATCATTGGAGTTATTGTAAGTGTAATAAGAAAACAATGAATTTGATAGTTAAATGGTTATTGAAAATAAAACCAAAGGGGGATTGAAGATCCAAAATTGAGTAATGTAATATTTGTGATGTATTTGTTTTCAATAAAAAATGTTTTATAAAATTTCAATGTGCCGGTAATTGTAGGCTGGTTATCCTCCATTGAATTAGTTTTGGGACTTAATGAAAATTTAGAATGGATATTTGGTTATAAGAGTTTCTTCTAATGATGAATGATTGTGTATGGTTGGCATTGAATCGTAATGTGAATTTTGATTTATGAAATATTTCATTTTCATGGTTTAGATGTAAAAAATGGGCATATAGTAAAAGGGAATACATACAGTACTTTGGTGGGTAGTTGAATCCTACCATTACATTATGGTCAGGCCATGGATGATAGTGGATAGTGTGCTCTATGGGAGTGAATGTATTGTCAGAGGAACAATGAAAAATATTAGTTATGTTGTGTGGAGAATGATTGTGTATGGTTGACATTGAATCTAAGTGTTATTTTGGCTTGAAATGAAATATTTTTTTTTTTCAATGTATAATTTTAAGTTATGGTCTTATAAGGATTTAATGTAGAGGCAGATGAAGAGAGTGTCTCGTGTTCTCATGGGAAGACAGAGGAAGAGAGTGGATAGTGTGATCTTGTGGGAATACCAACAATACATAGGTGGGAAGTTGGCCCCTAGTCAGTCGTTATGGGTGGCCCGAGGAAGAGAGTGGCTTGTGTTCTCATAGGGAGTGCATGTTGAGGTAGCGGAACAAATAAAAATATTAATTATGTTGTGTGAAGAATGATTGTGTAGGGTTGGAATTGAATCTTATTGTGAATTTACCTTTATATGAATATTTTTTTCATGGTTTCATTGTAAAAAAGAGCCTATATTAAAGGGGAATGTGTACTCAGTTTTTCTTATAGGTAGTGCATAGAGAGGAACCATGAAAAATTTTAGTTATGTATCCTTAGGTGGCTAGTGTGCATGTAAGGAGTACATGAATATGAACCTTGCAAAGTATTAGTTATGTTGTATGAAGGAAGATTAATCGTATTAAAGATTGGATTTATATGGAATATTTTTATTATTTTTTCATAGTTTATATGTAACCTATATATGGAATATATGTTGATTTTTTCATAGTTTAATGTAATAAATAGGGCCTAGAAGCTAAAATTTCTTTATTCAATCGACCACTATGAGAAAGAAGTTAGTATTATCTCCAAAATATTATGTGCAAGAATACAATTGTTTTCATATAAAAATCTGAATAGTATGAGTTCCTCTTGTTACTAATGAAAGTAATCACGTAGGTGCATGTGTGGTTCCATTTTTACAGACCAACAATGTAGGTTTGTTCATCTATTTATGGTGTGTATCAAGCAGATATGCGGTATCTTCATTGAATGGATTATACCTGGAATAGCTTCACAAAACACCTTGGTAGTAAAAAAATAGGGCACTTGGATTAAGCAGTAAGCTTTATGGAACTGTTTCTTCATCATGAAGCATGAAAAGGGTGTTTACACACAAGTTTCAAGTTCACGGTATTTCTTCTTCATGAATTCATAATGATTCAAATAAATGACCAATTTTTTACAGAACGATGAGGGTGTAAGAACCATTCACATATCTACATATTCTTCTCCTTCATGAAATAATATTGGTTTTCAGTAATACCCATATTCATGAGGCCACAATGGGTCATAGAGAACTTTTCTTAATCACATAAAGGTTTGGTTTATAGAGGATCTATTTTACGAGAAAAAGAGATCTCCGGAGATCCTATGAGAGGCAGTATCACCTCACGGTTGAGGTTTTTATCCTTTTTTTGGAAAGGTATCACATCATTTCACTACATTAAAATCCCAATCATTATATTGTGTGAATTATCTCTTTAAATTCTAGAATTAATTAGATTTTAATCCCTTGAATATGTATTTAGTTACACGTCATTTCATAGAGTTTTTAATTTTAAATTGGCCTACTTTTTATGGTGTTAATATCAAATTCTTGTATTCATAAACACATGAAACTCATCATTCCAAATGGCTGTTGAAATTCATTATACCATTGAATAGTACATTCAAAAACCCATCCCACATCAACATATATCTCAGTTTCTATACACTATATATATTAAGTGATGCATGGAGTGGATCAATATTCTACTCTCCCCCACCCCTAAAGGCGCACTATACACCCACTTCTTTTTGATATATTATACTACATCATGAATGCCTCTTGGGATACACATGACCTACACACAGAACAACATGTTTCCTAAATGCTTTCCTGGATGGCCTTCTTTAGTTGCGTTTAACCTGTGTCCCACAAAATCTCTCAGTTGAGGGTGGCTGGTCAGCTCAGGAAATAATTTTTAAATAAACCCCCATAAAATTCATAGTTTAAAAACCATACATATAATGGAATTCATTAGGAAATTCATGTTACCTCCACAATTATAACTATATTGTACAATTATTAATCACTTCACAATTCCTATTATAATATAAATATATCTAAAAATTTATTCATATTTAACCCTTAATGAACTAATTATGTCCCATATTTATCCTTCATGCAATATACAATCCAAATATTGCAGAAGTTAACACTTGAATGGTTCTCATGCAACATTAAAATACTAAATGACCATCATTTACATTTCTTCCATACTATTTTAAATACCAGTTCGAAATAACATCAAATCATCCTCCTTATTTGTTGTTATCAATGTGTCACTTATGACACGTGTATGTTTAACTTATGATCAGCTCACCCATTTTCAATGTTAACAAAAATGGATAATTTATCAAGCATGAAATCAATTAATATGAATCCATATAAATTCTTCATGACCTTCAAAATTTCTCTTCAAATATTAATCCATTTAACCTTTATTAATATTTAAACATTCATGCACTAATTATATGGTTTCGTTTTCCTTTATGAAAACTACTATCTCAATGTTCCTCATGTTAACAATTTCATGGCTCTCATGAAACATTAAAATACCACATGAACATCAAATCTTCTTATTCGATAAATTTTTGAATATTAATTCCATAGAATATAAAACCGCCCTTATTATTAGTCGTAAACAATATGTCACTTATGAAACATGTTTTTTGAAATTAGAATCAGATTATATATTGTAATGTTAAAAACAATAGAGAGTTGATCAAGCATGAAATTCAATTCTATGATTCCATAACAATTATTCTATCCAATTACAATTAATCTTCAAATATAAATCAAACTAGCCATTTGTTCATCTTTAACCCTTCATTCACTAATTATATTGTGAGTATCTACTTCATGAAAATTACAATGTCAATATTACTCAAGATAATATTTGCAAGGTTCTCATGAAACATTAAAATACTACATGACCTTAAATTCCTATTATTATATACTTTTTGGAATATGAATTACATAGAACATCAAATTATATTTCATATTGGCTATAAAAAATTCATCTCTTATAATACATGTATTTTGAATATACGACCAGTTCATAAATCATCTGAGTTTACAACATAGACAATTACTCATTCTTGACATCCAATTCTATGAATCCATATTAATTCTTTAAGACCTTCACAATTTCATATCAAATATAAATCCATCTAACCATTCTTTAATCTTTAACCATTTAGGAAATAACTATATATTGTAGATATCCTACATTTTATCACCACCTGTTTCTTCTTTGTAATCCTTTAGTTATGTATTATATTTATTTAAAGTGTGTGGGTTATGTTTGGGATGTTTTGGATGAATTTTGGAGTGTTTATGCAGAATTTATATAGGTTCATAGTTGGATCATGGTTAGTGAAAACCCTTAAAATCCTATAAGAAACCATGAAAAATGAGACAGGGGACTTAGGGTAGGTGTATAGTTAAGGTGCATATGGATTGCACGTAGTTTTTCTAACAATTAAAAAAACCATTGAGTGATTAAAAAAATCCTATAAATGTAAATATTGGTTGATATTATGTTTACAGGATTCATTTTATCTCCAAAATTGACCAAAAGTTAAGATTTATTCCCCCTAAATGTTGAGTATTCATTCCCCGTAAATTTGGATGTGATCTGAAGGAGTTTCTTGGTGTGATGTAGCCTGATTTCCTTAGAAAGTATTCTTTTTTGGTAGTTTTTCATTATTTTTCATAAATATACAATCCCCCCCTCTATTATTCTTTTATATTGCTTTTTTGGATATATAAATGTTTTTTTAATTCCAATAATTGTTATATTTGTAATTTTTTTAATATAGTTAAGAGATCTAGGATCAGTTATTGGAGGTTTAATCTGATTTTGTGGGTGTTTTTGTTCTATTCTTCATTTTCTCCAAAACTCTGAAGGTAGTTGGATTCACTCTCGACTAAAATTATTATAACATGAAGGATTAGTTTCAAATTATTTTATTTGCATTTAATTTTTGTGAAATTCTTGTGAAAATCATTGTTCAAACCCTCATTAGTGACGGATTTTGGTTTTTTGGAAATTTTTTGATTAATGGGATTTTCATCATTATTTTTAAATGATGATTTTGAAATATGTATTTTTTGGATTTCGGAAATTAGTTTGTTGTAAAAATATTCAATAACAGAATAGTTTTATTGAAATGGATGATTTGGTTACATTAAAATCTGTTTGTCATGCATGGTTTGTGTGACTTTATACATTTATGTGACCTTAAATAATGGGTTTGTTCCATTGGGGTAAAAAGGTACATGACCTAATATAAGAGGTGTGTGTAATTGTGGAAAAATTATATTGGCCACTTAGTGATGACATAGTGGATGAACAAGAAACATATCATGAGTATGAAACCATCATAGAAGACTGCATGGGTGTGTGTGGAGAAAGATGAAATGGGTATAAAAAATGAATGTAAAATGGTTTAATGAATGATTTGTGTTCTTTAATTGGATTATTTTTAGGTTTGGAAAACTATTTTGGTGTGAAACTACACAGATCTGATTTATACTATGGAACTATTTCCAAATTTTTTATATAAGTTGTTTTATATAATTGTTCTAACTTGTTCTATCATTGCAGCATGAGTAGGGAAGTCATTATATGAAATCAACTGAGTTTCATTACTCACATAGATTTTTTAATTTGTTGGTTTATCCATATTTTTTTTATTGAGACATAGGTAATTGGAATGCATCACTCTTATTTAGAGGTTCTCTGTGATACATTGAGTTGTAGTTGGACATTGGAGTCATGTCTTTAGAGTATTATGAGTCTATGTTGGTTTTATTTTATATTTTGTACTTTTATTAGATAAGTCTTCTATTCTAGTACTCTATTTTAATTTGGTTTTTATATAGATGGTATTACTTGAGTTGTTTCCAATTTTCATCAAGCATCATAAAGTAGTTTATTTATGGAATGTTTTGTTGTGATTTTTTATTTTCAATGGGAAAATATTCCCCAAATTTTATTGAAGCCCTCTAAATTTATTTCCAGCGATTGGTGCCATAGGGATTTCACTTAAGGACAAGTTGAAATTCCACCTCTACTCAATAAAATGATGAGGGGATGGATGTTAAAAGTGGTATCAGTCTTGGTCGGTCTAAATATTTGTGTGTAATAAGTTGTATTGTCTTCTTCTATCCTTGAATTAGAGATGTCATAATTTGTGTCGGTAATTGAGTTGAAATTAATTATATTTCATTCCTTGTGTCATTTTGGTAAAAAGGATTAGGATTGTTTGAACTTGAAATGTAGAGAATAAAAAGACGTAGCTAACCTTTTTATATTGAAATTCATGCTAACAAGGATTTGTAAATATAAGTGGTTTGGAAACACTTATAGGAGTGTAATCTCATTTTCATGTCTTTAGCCAACAAATAGATCACATCATGCATTGATGAAATTAATTTTCACAATAAGAGCCTATTTCAATTTGGGTAATGATTTATGTTTTGGGGTAAATGTTTTTATTTTTGAAAAAAATTTAAATTATTTTCAAATGGGGGATTCTAAAAATAGAATGGTTGTGGTATTTTGAAAATGAGTTAATTTTCAAAAGAATAGTCAAATGATTCCACAATGGTGGAATGTAGAAAACTATTAATTTTAGAAGGAATTGTTTTTATAGTTGGTCTTTGATAGAATTTTAATTTTTTAATCCTTTGGTTTCTAGAGAGTGATACATGTGGAATATGTTATGTTTCTAGAAAATATCACTCGGTAGGCATCATAGAAACCAACAAGAAAAAGTTGATGAGAATGTGGTTTCACATGAGCCACAGGTGAAAAATAACTTGTTTAGATTATAATATAATATTTTCAATCTTTGGATATATGGAACTAACAGGATAAGACAATGAAAGTGGTTCTTTATATCTAGTCCAAGAAGATGAATCCACCCATATTCTTGGATAATTTTGGGATAGTGAATTCTTAGGTGTGGCTGAATAGGATGAATGAAATATTTTATTTCCTTGGCACACCAACAGAGTTTAAGGTCATGGTTTAGAAGTATATACCGGAAGATATTTCATTCTATTGGCGGGATTTAGCACATTGGGATAAACTGGACCAAGGCATGCATGAGAGGATTTTGAGAAATTTTTTAACAAACAATTCAATACTAAATTGATCATAATTCATCGAAAAATGCACTTTTTCATTGTAAAGTTGTAGAAACATTTTTGATACAGTATAATAAAAAATTTAAATTTTTTTTCTACTTCTCACCTTATGTTTTTGTGAGTGTGTTTTTGTAGGAAAAGTTTTTTGAATCAGTAATGAGGCCTGAAATTAAATCAATGATTGTCATGCTCGGTATAACAGATTATACTGATATGGTCAGTATTTAAAAAATGGTTGAAATAGACATCTCAGAAGTCATGGGTAGAATAAGTAAGTTGATACATATATTAAATGGTGGGAACCATAATAATGTGAGCAAGAATATGTGGGACAACTATTTCCAAGGTGGGAGTGTGACCCAAAAGCAGACAGCTAGATTAATTAACCTTCCTCAATGACCCAAGAGAATAGTTGGATGTTTTTAATGTGGATCCTTTGACCACATGAATCTATAGTGTGTGACACCACCTATATCATGTCACAATTACAATTAGATGAGGCATCTTCAACACTTTTCTTGCAGTGATATACTGTTTGGTGTTTGGGAAAACTCTCAGTTTTCACAGATGTCATATGATTGTATGGGACAAGGGAAACATAATACATATCATTAGTATAATAGTGCTAGGCATGCTGACCCCATAAATACCATGATTCATCCGTAAGGGAAATCACAGCAGGGAAATATAGAACAAAGTGAAGAGAGTAAGTATTTATATGGAGATGAGCATGTTATTATGGATGATAAATTTGGATGGTATGAATTTAAATTATTAATGGGTTATATGAAATTAACTTCCATGATTATTCCAATTATTTAAACAGATGAACAATCTGAATGAAAACATGTCCCATGTCGAAACCTCTCATGGTTTCTCCATGATAAATAATTTATGAGATGCTTTTAGAGTCATAGAATTATCCTCTCCTAATCCTGGTACCAACCCATAATAGTATTTTGGGTGTCCTCTTCAACCACTTCATTAAAGGATATTTTCCCACAACATGCTTGCCTCCAGGTAGGCTCATGGCTTACACATGACACTCCATGCTACCTGTGTGCTGGCCTGGCTGGTCTCCTTCGGGAATGGTCAACCTAGTGTTCCACATAAGCTCTCAGTTGATGCTTGATGACCAACTTACTATGTTGTCCATAATTTTTAAAAAAACCCCCAAAAATACATAGTTAAAAAACCTTGTATATAATGGATTTCATTAGAGAGTGCATGGACACCTCCACACATAGAACACTAGTAGAAAAACCCTCAATTCCTTCACAATTTCTCTTCAAATATAAGTCCATATTACTATTTATTCACCGTTAATCCTTAATGCAGTAATTATAAGTTATGGTTCTCCATCATGCAAACTAACATCTCAATGTTCCACATGATATAACTTTCATGGTTCTCACTCGACATTATAATATTTCATTATCTTCAATAAATATTCTTCTCTAATTTTTAGATTATAAATTCCAATGAACGCCAAATCAACCTTCTTCTTTATTGTGAACAATGTGTCACTTATGACATATGTATGTTGAACAAAGGTTCAATTCATCAATATTCATAGTTAAAAAATGGATAATATCTCAAGCATGACATCCAATTCTATTAATCCATAATAAATCTATAGGTATCACCATGAATGAATACATAAAAATTATCCAAGAATCACCATGAAGGAATCCATAACAAATATATACTTAACACCAAATAATTCAAAGTCTTTAAACCATTCACATGTTTCTTGGAATTTCAAGACATGAGTATTTCACCCAGCTTTATTATATTTGGGATTTCTTTATAATAGTAACATCAATGTAATCATCCAATTATATTGATCATCATTATCCACCAATGAAAATCATTTATAGAAAATAAATTTTATACACAGAGTGTGATCTTCAATTTCCCCCTTTGTATTTGATGTATAAACCTTCAATGTTATTTCCAAATGAATGTTTCAATATGTGTAACTATTCTATTCTCTCTACACTTTTCTTTTAAAAAATTCATTTAATTTCACTCCCCATTATTCACAATAAATATAAATTTTATAGGAAAATGGTATCATTCCATACATAAATAGAGATCCATCCATCATTTCACTCTAAGTCAACTCAAGTTGTTCTCAGTGCATAAAACAAGAAGATTTTATTTATTAACAAAATTTTCCCATTACTAACTAATATTGATACCTTAAGAAACAAGATCTCATATAATTTTATTCAAGGATTATTCACGTTCATTTTTGGATGTAATTACTAAATGTGAGAAATATATTTTTATGAACAGTCAAACTAAAACTCATTCAGTCACTTCTATAAAGATATAAAAAATATTCATGTGCAATATGTAGGATAAGAGAACATGGGGAACTTCAAAATTGATTATTCCATTGATTAATTTAATTTCCCACACTTTGAAATAAGTTTTTTATTTTAGATAACCAAGGATATGAGATTAATAGAGAGATACATTCACCAATGACATGATCTTCAAGAATTTTCTAAAATAAAAAAATTTGATAATAATTGAAATAACAATTCAGGAAGCATCTTCATTTGTCTCCCCCTCTAGAGAATAATATCTCATTATCATCATAATGGTTGATCTTTTCAAGATTGGATTTGAATACATTCTAGTATAGAGAATTCACTGGAATGGGTCTTCAACTAGTGGTAGTCCTTATAGGACAACAATCCCAACTTCCCCAAATATGTTATTCTAGAATTTTTTTCTTAAGAGTACCATTAAATAGGATCAATCCAGTATGGAATCTCATTTACCATATCTATCCGGAATAGGACGTCACATTCTTTAACTTCTTCATGGTTTATCCAACATCATATTAGTATTTAAAAATCAATTTATGAATCATTCAAGGATGGTATATTCTTCATATTATCAATCGTGATTTCATGACACTTACTACTTATCACGTTATCCCCCCTATGAATATGATTCACCTTCAGTTCCCTAAATTATAAGAAAAAATACAATAGTCAAAGATTAATGGAATTAAGAGGATCCACTTTTCTTCATTAATATGAATAGAATGATGAGATTATCTTCTCAAATATGTTCTTCCATTTACTCTAGTATTCATGCATTCATGTATAGTCATCTGTTTGGATTTATGATGAGGAAACATGGATTTCCCCACATCCTCTTATATTTATCATGGAGAATTTTTCAATTAACAGCCTTCACGGATGATACATTATTACACCTCTTGAGGATTGTTTCTTGTTCTGGTAGTGAGGTTAAAAAAATGTTTGCATTGTGGCAATATTTCATGCTTCTCTCACAAATAACTTCCTTAACACAAGAGTTTAATTTTTTTGAAAACCATCATGAATTTTTTTTCATCATGTGGAATATTTTTCCATTTTTCACTAGCATTAGCTTCCATATAATTTTTTTTATCATTATTTCTAAATCTTTAGGCCAGATAACTAACATGACATTATTAATTTTGGGTGCATGTTTGGGTCATTCATATGTGTTCTTCTGAATGAAATCCTTCATAGTAGTTTTTTGGGATGCACTAGCCTTCAACTTCATTGATTAATAATCCACAGGTTTTTCACCATTATACATTGGTACCTTCAAAGGAGGATTTTTATTCACAATATTATTTTGATATCATCCCATGATTTCTTCTTCATTCTAAGTTATATTTTGTAATATTTTTTTATCATATTTGGATACACGTTGAGATGAGAATGTACTAACTTTGTGACCATTACCATTGCATACATCACAAATGTTATCAAGAATTCCAAATTTATTTTATAGTATTGAGAAGCTTGAGGACCTGTGGATGATGCCTCTTCTTCTATGTCTTCATCCCCATTCAGATAGGCTTCCTTTCTACTCTTACATATTAATGATTTTACAAAAAAAATTATTAACAATGCGAATATCTATTGAAGAACCAACATTGACCCACAAAGATTGATTTCCTGATATCTTATGTATCAAACTGCTGGGTTTTATTTATGATTTTTTTCTCTCTATGGGGAAAACAATTACAACCCTTCATTTCTATCTTCATTATTCATGGTGGTAGGTTTATTATTATCTTTATTCATCCATTCTTGTTATTTTTTTTAAAAAAACTACATTGCTCACAATAATACATTTATTAACATTAGTAAATGAAGGTATGGTTTGTACCTGAGTCGTCTCAGCTTCTTCTGATAGATTATTGAAGGAATTCACGATCATATTACCACATATTGGAGGTATTTTAACCTTAGAATCATCCAATGAACATTGATTAAGTGTATAATCTATCTTCAGTTATGATAATTCAATATGTGACTTCTTATGATTGGCCAACTCAGCTACCAATTATAGACATTTCATATTGTGAATGATTTTGTTTTCTTAAATTGTAATAATATTTTATTCACAAGCATTCTTCATTCATTAATATTTATCTTCATGTAGATTATATTTTTCATGAATCAATGAGTCATGTTCATTGACCCTCTTGGATATTTCTTCAAACTATAAACCATTAACATCTGGGCTATATTTCAATTTATCTTTAAGTGCTTGGGTATTTTCTTCTAGAGTATTTTTAACTCCCTCTTTATCTTCAACTAATTTGATCCATTTTGAGGAAATTATTTCATGTTCCCTCTTTGTTGCATCAATAGATCCAACTTATTTGGAGAGTTCTAGTAACTCAAAAAAAATCAAATTATTTATAAGAACCCAGATTTTCGTTTCGGGTACGTTTTTCATTTCTGGAGTTTTTGGAAAAAATAATGTTTCTGGATGTCTTTTATGTACATGTCTTGTACTTTCTGAGTACTCATCATGTACTCTTTTCCCACTCCATGCCATGTGCTGGCCATGTCCGGGCCACACACATGGTGTTTGGGGGTGACGTGGAGGCCGATTTTGGCGGAGTACGGAAAAACCCGCTACACGCCATGTACTCTAAAAGTACATATCATGTACTTTTATTTTTTTCATTAAATGTATCGAGGTCATCCCTAATCATAATAATCATATTCTTTTAGGTCTGGTTCGACCTAGTGATTCCGTATGACCATGAAACTTCTCCAGATTCATGATCCTCCATTCTTTCTCCGATTTGAGCTCTGTCGATTGCGTTGGAAGCGCAACGGTGAATTCTCCCATCAGCTTGAGCCTTGTTTTACAATTCTTCCTCCTTGTCATGTTATCTATGGATGAACATTTTGTGAGTTTTCTCATATCTACGACGTTCATGGGAGAATCAGTCATCATAGATGTGTTATATCGATCTCCTAAGATTTAGGTAGGTGGTTTGTGCCTTACCGTTCAATGTCTCCGGGTTTTATGGGCGAATTCCACTAATACCCGTGGATGGGGTATTATGGGTTTACCTTTTACCCTTGTTGTTTTCTTGCCTTTATTGTATTCTTGTGTGGAGGTAAATTGACCATGATAGAGGATAATTTGTTGTTCTTGGATGTTTTTTCCTTTCTTTGTTCTGTTTACGACTTTGGGCCTCGTTTGCCTTTGGCTGCTACACCTGTTTCCATGCCTTGCGGTTATAGGTTGAAGTTGAACTCATGACATGATTGTGGCCTTGTAGACTGTTTAGCTATGTACCTCTATAGGTGTACTTTGGTTATCCAAGTATATCTATCGATGTACCTTGGAATTATAGCATTATTATGCACTGACAGGCACATAGATGAGAGAACTAGGTTCTATAGACTATAAGGGATAGACCAAGTGAGGTTCCCAAAGAGTCTTAGATATTATAGACAATAGGGGATGGATGGAGTGAGCTCCTAGAGGGTATTGGATATTATAGACTATAGGAGGGTAGTCCGAGTGAGCATCCATAGAGAGTATTACCTTGTATGAATCTCTTTAAGAACCTTCCCAGGATAGAGGAGGAATTGATCGAGTGATCTTCCTCTGAGATTCTGTGGTATACCTAAGTCTATCGGAGGAATTGGCCGAAATAGCTTCCTTATAGAGTCTCTAGAACATGGGACTAAGAGGGTTAGACCGCATGATCATACTCAAAGAGTCCCTGATTACCCTAGAATATAATGGGAATTGACCGAGTGTGCTTCCCCAGAGAGTCTGATAAATTTTTATGGAAAATCCAGAGGGGTTAGGTTGACTGCACTCACTAGAGGGTTGTGTTACTTCATGGATAGGACCAGAGGGGATGGTTTCGAGTACTTCCTAGAGGGTTTCATTTTTTAGCTATTTTCTTCACTACTGTTGTTGGTTGTGGTTTGATTTCTTTTCTATCATCCTTCTTTACTGATTACTATTACTGCCTATTGCTTGCTTTTGTTGTTTTGTACTTATTATACACATACCTGCCATATACTCACTGACTGTTAGGCACAGATCTTCGGCTGAGTGCCTACTAGGATTTGGTCTCACACCCTGTTTGGGTCATGATTTTAGGCCCAAATAGACTATGTTGTTCCATGTATAGACAAGGGGAAGTTCCCTTCGACTTTTGGTACGTGATTACTTGGAGTAGGAGAGCATCAGACCAAGCTTTGGCTATCGATTCTGAGGAGCTATTTACATTTTTTTTGTACTAGTTTTGATACTATTGTTTTATTTCATCATTGTGAGTTGTTTGGCTACTTTCCTAGATATGTATCATGCATATTTCTATATATATAAATATGTGCTATTGTTTCTTGATTTATTCTTCTGTTGTTTATTATTGTTGGTTATAAAAGCTTCCACTATTACATGTTTATTTTTCATTCATTATGTAATCTGCAAATGGTGGCATAGTTTCTCTAATATCACACCCAAGGCCCTCGCTGCTAGTCAGAAGCCTATGGAGTTTTGGGAAATGTGCTTGAGGCCATATGACCTACCGGGTACGGGGCACCTCTAGGTGGCTTCCGGAACCATGACTTTACAATGTTGTATCAAAGGGGTTCTTTCCTCTTGCATTACTGTTTGGAGACTTTATCCAGGGATAGGACGGATTCATTACGTGGTAATAAGATGTTCCTGGGAGTAGCTACCCCATGTACAGGGAAAAACCATACTACCTCGTTTATTTCAGTTTTCTGGTTTTGAGATTTTACGGTTAATAGGATTTCACCTAGAGTGATTCACAAGCCATGTACTGTTATCATTTTGATATTACGGTTCTATTTATGTCCCAACCCTATGAGTTGACAGTATTCCATATCATTCATCATATAGGAACATGTATAAATCACATGCCAGGCATTCTTGTCATGACATCTAGGGTGCATTAGCGATTGCATGCGGTTGTGATAGAGTTTGGGTAAATTATGCATGCTTTTGTGATATATGATTGATAGAATCTCTGCTTATTTGTTATAGAATTGGTTTTATTGTAATTTTTTTAATAAAATTCTAAATATTGATTCTTGAGCATTTATGGTCCCTCTTGTATCCGAAATTGATGGATCATGATCCTGTTTTCTCTTGCACATGACAGTAGGGGATGCCAGGATTTGATTCGCGGGGAGCATGGGCCCTCAAGGATCTGAATTTAGCACCTCTTTGCCATGGTTTCAGTGTTTCTGGGCTTCTATGCAGTTTCTGATTTACTACCTAAAAAACCAGAATAAACGGCATGTAATTTCTAATTACACGCCTTATAGTTTTCAGGTCGTGTCTTTGACCATGTGAACAGATACATGGTGTTGTAGAAATAACTTCCGGAACACGCCATGTACGGTAGGTACATTCTGTGTAGTTCGGAGCCATGTACATGGTCGAGTCACTAACAACATGGGTCGGGTACGATCGAGTAGCACACGTCGTGTTGTAAAAGAACACGTCGTGTAGTACCGTCCAGGTATCCGAGCATGTCACAAACAACACTGGTCGTTGTTACCTTCTCTTAGACAAACCATGTTGCTTCGGAGCATGCTGTGTAGTCTTTCCCATGTAGCCGGCCATGTCACGAACATCACGGGATGGTGTCACCTTCTCTTATACACTCCGTGTTTGTTCAGAACACGCCATGTAAGTTCCAACCATGTAGAAGGCCATGAAACTAACAACACGGGCCGCCAATACCATTTTTAGTACACTCTGTGTCCCTAGGGAACACACCGTGCAGTTTGGGGTTAGTTTAAACCGTGTGGGTTAGCCATGTAAGGAGACTCGGGCATGGGTTTAGAGTTCAAGTACACGTCATGTGTGGGAACCACACGTCGTGTAGTTCGGGGTGTTACAGGACCAGTAGTGGCTGGATTACATGCCCATGTTAACGGCTAAAGAAGACATGCCATGTAGTTTTTATACACGCTATGTAGTAATGTTTTGTAAAACATAATTGTTTTATTCCCCTTTTCCCGTTTTGTACTCTTGTGTTTTCACTCATTGTTAATCCCGATCTAAGGTGTGCTTTTTATCATTCAAAGTTATGCCTCTGAGACATCCTCTAGTCGTACGTCAGTTGCCAGACGGTGACCAGAAACCGGATATGGTCGATCAGGGACCTCCTAGACAACCTCCTGCTATGCCGGCCTTGGTACCAGAAAGTATACCCATCGCAGGCACCGAGGCGCAGTTCAGGGAGAACTTCTCGAGAATGATGCAGACCATCCAGGGAGTGCCGCCTCCAGCCCCATCGATGGCAGAGTTGACGCGGGTTTTGCAGCAGCAACATCCTCATATTTTTTTAGGGGATAGAGGACCCCATGCTATAGGTCATTGATAGAGGACACATTGGCCATCATTGAGAACCTAGATATTCCTCCGGATAAAAGGGTAATGTTGGCAACTTATATGCTCAAGGACACCACCAAGAGGTGGTGGGAGGTGATCTCACAGTCAATACATCAGCAGGATATGTCTTGGGACGAGTTTTGACACACCTCATATGAATACTTCTATCCGGAGACCCTGAGGGCAGATTGAGCCCAAGAGTTTTTTAGTCTGTAGAAGGGTACTCTCTCTTTTATGGAGTTCTCATCTCCCTACACTGAGCTGCAGCATTTCACACCAATCCCAGCAGGTGATGAGTTGATTCATGCATGGAAGTTCGAGGATGGTCTCAGGAAGGAGATCTGTTCCATGGTGAATATCTTCCAGTTGACTTATATATCCTCCACCATCAACCAGATGCTGATCACTAAGCACAATCTGAGGGATTCTAGAGCTGTGATCCAGGGTGGTTCGATATCCATGATTGTTGTTCCTCCAACAAACGGTAGGATGTGTCGTAGAGAGGCTTCTAAAAGTGATCAGTGTCTGCGGGATATATCCTATGGAAGCCATGTTGTATTCTACCAGTGTGGTAAGTGTAGGGATACTAGGACTCAGTGCCAGAGGGATCCGATGGAGTACCGGTCTTCCGGAAAGATGGACCATCTTCAGCGTTTCTGTCACATCTTCGCACCTTCAGCTGGTGGTTGGGGTTCCTCTATGACCCCGTGTTCTGTATATGCTTCTCCATTTTCCCACTAGTCAGGGAACTAGAGTTATTTCATATGTTCAGGCTGAGGTGGAGGTCGCGGCTATGGTGGTCAGTCACCAAGTCATCAGCGACAATAGAGTGGATCAACTCAGAGAGGTCATCGTGGGGCACAGGGCCATGTTGAAGGCTGGTCTTTCACCATGGAGCAGATCTATTAGGAGCAGGATCCCATCCCTTCTATAGTTTGTGGGAGGATCATAGTAGCCTCAGTTGTCTCTTCAACTGTTTTTGATACTGCTTCTTCCCATAGATTTATCTCTATTGCGGTCATGGGTAGCCTTGGGCTCTGTATCTTTTCGTTTGTCGACTTGTTGACTCTTAAAGCATCGTTGGGAACAAGTACTTCTAGAGTATTTCAGTTCATAGAGGGCCCTTGTGAGGTTGTGGGGTGTCAATTCTTATGGTACCTCTATGTCCTAGAGATTTAGGGCTATGAATTCATTCTTGGGTTGAACTGGATAGTTCCTTTCTAAGAAGTCGTCGATTGCTATCATTGTAGGGTGAGTTTTATATCACCATAGGGTAGATCTTTTATTCATAGAGGCGAGTGGGATGTCCAGGAAGGAAGATCTGTACCAGAGCTTCATGGGCTATGGTATGTTACATCCCATATTTCCAGTCTTTATCTGGATGACCATGGGACTTCACTGTTTGACATTCCTCCAGTGGTGGATCGTTTCAGGGAAGTTTTTCTAGAGGTATTTTCAGGATTACCTCTAGAGTGTGAGGTAGACTTCTCAACTGAACTCTTTCCAGGAGAGTAAACGGTGTCCATTCCTCCTTATAGAATGGATACACCTGAGTTTTAGGAGCACATGAAGCAGTTGGAGGAGTTACGGGAAAAGGATTTCATCTGACCTAGTACTTCTCCTTGGGGTTTACCTTTCCTATTTGAAAATAAGGCAGACGGTACCCATCATCTTTGTGTGGATTATCTGAAGATGAACCAGTTGACAGTCCTGAATGGATATCCCTTGCCAAGGATCGATGACCTCTTTGATCAGCTTCATGGAGCCCAGGTGTTCTTGAAGATTGATTTGAGGTCCTGTTATCATCATTTGTGGATTTGACCTTCAGATATACCTCTCACAGCATTCAAGAGTAGGTATGTTATTTTTGAGTATACAGTCATGCCGTTCGGTCTCACGAACATGCCTGCATTCATCATGGAACTGATTAACCGAGGGTTCCATCCGAACTTGGACTCCTTTGTCGTGGTCTTCATTGAAGATATCTTGGTGTACTCTCACACTCGACACGACCATGCCACACATCCTGAGATCGTTCCGAGTACACTGAGAGAGCGTCGTATGTATAGTAAAATATTGAAGTGCCACTTTTGGATATATTAGATTCACTTATTGGGTCACGTCATCTTAGAGACAGGAGTTTTAGTAGACCCAGAGAAAGTGAGAGTTTTAGTTCCATGGGAGAATCCGAAGAACGTTTTGGAGGTAAGGAGTATTCTAGGGATGGCTGGGTACTATAGAAGCTTCATTCAAGTCTTCTTGCACCTAGCAGCATTGTTGATAGGTCTAACCATAAAGGGGGGGAAGTTTTAATGGTCAGATTCTTGTGAGTCATCCTATTAGGAGAAGAAAGGGAGGTTGCAGTCAGCACTCATACTAGACTTTACAGTGTCGGGAAAGGGTTATACTGTTTGTTGTGATGCATCAGGTATCGGCCTAGGATCAATGCTTATGCAGGTAGATGGAGTCGTTGAGTACGGGTCCTGGCAGTTTAGGCCACATAAGAGGAATTACCCTACGCGCGACCTGGAGTTGGCAGCTGTTGTTCATGCATAATGCTGTTGGATATAGTACATTACGGGAGAGCACTTTTTGGTTTTCACCAACCACAAGAGTCTCAAGTATATATTCTCTCAGCGTGACCTGAATCTAAGACATCATAGATGGGTCAAGTATCATCAGTCCTTTGACTTCAAGCTCGCATATTCACCGGGAAAGGGAAACACAGTGGTTGATGCCTTGAGTAGGAGAACTCAGATTCAGGCAGTTCAAAAGGATAGTATTGAGTGGAACTTATGGATCTTTTCTCTGAGATGTAATTAGAAGTGCACGACGGGCAGGGACAGACTATCCTATCTTCTGTAGTTGTTACCTCTACACTTCTTGATCGAGTACGGATGATGTAGCTATCATATAGAGGACTTAGTCCTATTGGAGATCATGTCAGGAGGGTAGCCTATTCCCAGATGGATAGTGGGAGAGGATGATATCTTACGTTTCAAGGGATTCATATGGGTGCCAGCAGATATACGCGAGGAGATGATGCGGGATATTCATTCCTCTGTTTGGGCAGTTCATCCTGGCGTCACCATGATTTATTGTGATCTTCATCACCAGTACTAGTGGCCAGGTATGAAGAGAGATGTCACTGGTTTGGTCATGATATGTTCTACTTGTCAGCTGGTGATAGTAGAGCAGCAGTGACCAACAGGTCTTTTATAGTAGTTACCCATTCTGAAGTGGAAGTGGAACGATGTCTCGATGGACTTCGTGATCGGTTTACCGATGTCACCTCAGGGGAGTGATGCAGTTTGGGTTGTCGTCGACAGGCTTACGAAGGATTCACACTTCTTTCCAATCAAAGAGACCTTCAGTGTTGATGATCTGGGAAGACTTTACATCCGAGAGATTGTATATCTACATGGAGTTCCACACTCCGTTGTTTCAGACAGGGATGTGCGCTTTACATCTCGGTTTCGGCAGGGACTTCAAAAGGATTTGGGTACACCAGTACTTTTTAGTATATATTTCCATCCCAAGATTGTTGGCCAGTCCGAGTGCACAATCCAGGAACTGGAGGATATTCTTTGAGATTTAATTGTAGACTTCGGTGGTTCTTGGGAGAAGAAAACTCCTATTGTGGAGTTCGCTTACAACAATAGTTTTCAAGTGACTATTCTGATGGCACATTATGAGGCATTGTACGGTAGGCCATGCCGATCACGTTTATGCTGGCTGGAGGCAGGAAATGCAGCTCTTCTAGGACCTCACCTTGTTCAGGAGTCCTAAGAGCAGATAGATTTGATTCAGAATACGATGGCTACAGCACATTCTCAACAAAATTCTTATGCTGATCAGCGGAGGCGACCAATCAAGATTGAGGTTGGAGTTCTAGTTTTCCTGCATGTCGCATAGAAGTTGGGATACCAGAGGATTCAGAGATAGGGTAAGCATTCTTTGTGGTACGTCGGGCCATTTGAGGTGTCCGATATAGTTGGGCTTGTTGCCTATTGGTTGCAGCTACCTCAGAGGTACCGAGCTATGCATGATTTCGTCCATGTCTCTCAGCTCCGACCATACTTCTCAGACCCATATCATGTCTTCCAACCCTAGGAGGATGATCTTGAAGCGGATGCATCATTTGAGGAGCATCCTATCCGGATTTTCGATCACAGTACGATGGTTTTTCGAGGCTGGTTTGTTCCTCTACTACAGGTGCTATGGCAGCACGGGTGAGTACATGATGAGACATGGGAGTGGGAGGTCGAGGTTCGACCCCAGTGGCTGGAGAAGTTCAGGGTTTCTTCTTCTACGCCTCTCTAGTGAAATTAGGTGAAGAATTTCTTTAAGGGGGGATGTTTGTAAGAACAGGGATCTTCGTTTCATGTAAGATTTTCTTTTCTGGAGTTTTTGGAAGAAGATAATGTTTTTGGAAATTTTTGAAGTAGACGCCGTGTACATTCTGAGTACATGCCGTGTAATCTTTTCCCACTCGAATCCCTGTATTGGCCATGTCCGGGCCATACACACAATGTGTGGGGGTGACGTAGAGGCTGATTTTTTCAGAGTATGGAAAAACCACCTACACACTATGAACTCTAAAATTACACGCCGTGTACTTTTTCTTTTTCATTAAACGTATCGGGGTCATGCCTAATCATCATAATCATCTTCATCTAGGTCTGGTTCGACTGAGAGACTCTGTACGACTATGAAACTTCTCCAGATTCACGATCCTCCATCTGTTCTCTGATTCGAGCTATGTCGATTGCGTTGGAAGCACATCGGTGAGTTCTCCCTTCATCTTGAGCATTGTTTTACAATTATTCCTCCTTATCAAGTTATCTAAGGTTGAACATTTTGTGAGTTTTCTCATATCTACGACGTTCATGGGAGAATCAGTCATCGTAGTTCATGTATATCGATCTCCTATGATTGAGGTAGGTGGTTTGTGCCTTACCATTCAATGTCTCCGGGTTTTATGAGAGAATTCCACTAATACCTGTGAATAGGGTATTATGTGTTTACCTTTTTGCCCTTTTTATTTTCCTTCCATTCTTGTATTCTTGTGTGGATGTAAATTGACCATGTTATTGGCTAATTTGTTTTTCTTGGATGTTTTTCCCTTTCATTGTTATGTTTACGACTTTGTGTCTCGTTTGCCTTTGGCTGCTACACCTGTTTCCATGTCTTGCGGTTATAGGTTGAAGTGAAACTCATGACATGCTTGTGGCCTTGTAGACTGTTTATCTAAGTAGATCTATATGTGTAAATTGGTTATCCAAGTAGATCTATCGGTGTACCTGGGCATTATTGCATTATTATACACTTACTGACACGTTGATGAGAGAACCACGTGCTATAGACTATAAGGGATAGACCGAGTGAGCTTCCCAGAGAGTCTTATTTATTATAGACTATAGGGGATGGCCGAGTGAGATCCCATAGGGTATTGGATATTATAGACTACAGGAGGGTAGAATGAGTGAGCATCCTTAGAGAGTATTACCTTGTATGAATCTCTTTAAGAACCTTCCCAGGATAGAGGATGAATTGATCAAGTGAGCTTCCTCCGAGATTTTGTGGTATACCTGAGGCTATCGGAGGAATTGATCGACAAATCATCCTCATAGAGTCTCTAGACCATGGGTCTAAGAGGCTTAGACCGCGTGATCTTACTCAAAGAGTCCTTTATTACCCTAGACTATAAGGGGAATTGACCAAGTGTGCTTCCCTAGAGAGTCTGATAAATTTTTATGACAAAGCCAGAGGGGTTAGGCTGAGTGCACACCCCAGAGGATTGTGGTACTTCATGGATAGGACCAGAGGTGATGGTTGTGAGTACTTCCTAGAGGGTTTCCTGTTTTTTAGCTATTTTATTCACTACTGTTGTTGGTTGTTGTTTGATTCCCGTTTTATCTTCCTGCTTTACTTCTTACTATTATGACCTATTGCTTGCTTTTGTTATTACTGCTTATTATACATTTACCTGTCATATATTCACTGACTGTTAGGCACATATCTTCGGCTGAATGCCTACTGGGATTTAGTCTCACACCCTATTTGGGTCATGATTTTAGGCCCAAATAGACTATTTTGTTGCAGGTATAGACAAGGGAAAGCACCCTTCGACTTCTGGTACTTAATTGCTTGGAGAAGGAGAGTATGGTACCAAGCTTTGGCTATCGATGTTGAGGATCTATTTACATTTCTTTTGTACTAGTTTTGGTACTACTGTTTTTTTCATCATTGTGATTTGTTTGGCTACATTGCAAGATATGTATCTCGTATCTTTCTATATATATAAATATGTTCTATAGTTTTTTGATTTAGTCTTTCGTTGTTTATTATTGCTGGTTATAACAGCTTCCGCTATTACATGTTTATTTTTCTTTCGTTATGTACTCTGAAAATGGGGGCACAGTTTCCCTATTATCACACCCAAGTCCCTTGCTGCTAGTCAGCATCCTATGGAGTTTTGGGAAATGTTCTTGAGGCCATATGACCTACCAGGTACGAGGCGCCTCTAGCTGGATTCCGAAACCGGGACGTTACAATGTGGTATCAAAGGGGTTCTTTTATCTTGCATTACTATTTGGAGACTATATACAGGTATAGGACAGTTTCATTACTTGGTAATAAGATGTTCATGGGTTTAGCTACCCCATATACAGGGAAAAACCATACTACCTCGTTTATTTCAGTTTTCTGGTTTTGAAATTTTACGGTTAATATGATTTCACCTAGAGTGATTCACATGCCATGTACTATTATCATTTTGATATTACGGTTCTATTTATTTCGCAACCCTATGAGATGATGGTATTCCATATCATGCATCATATAGGCACTTGTAGAAATCACATTCCATGCATTGTTGTCATGCCATCTAGGGTGCATTAGCAATTGCATTCTGTTGTGATAGACTTTGTGTAGATTATGCATGCTGTTGTGATATATGCTTGATAGAATCTCTTCTTCTTTGTTATAGAATTGTTTTTATTGTACTTTTTTTTAATAAAATGCGAAATATTGATTCTTGATCTTTTATGGTCCCTCTAGAATCGGAAATTGATGGATCATGATCCTGTTTTCTCTTATACATGACGGTTTGGGATGCCACGATTTGATTCGCGGAGAGTATGGGCCCTCACGGATCAGAATTTGGCACTACTTTGCCTTGTTTTCTGTGTTTCTGGGCTTCTGTGCATTTTCTGAGTTACAGCCTAGAAAAACCTAGAATAAACGGCATGTAACTTCTGGTTACATGCTATGTGGTTTTCAGGATGTGTCTTTGACTGTGTGAAAAAAAACATGGTGTTGTAGAAATAAATTCAGGAACACGCCATGTACGGTAGGTACATTTCGTGTAGTTCATATCTGTGTACCTGGTCGAGTCACTAACAACATGGGTCGGGTAAGATCGACTAGCACACGTCGTGTTGTAAAAGAACACGACGTGTAGTACCGTCTAGGTACCCGGCCGTGTCACGAACAACACTGGTCGGTGTTACCTTCTCTTAGACACACTGTGTTACTTCGGAGCACAACGTGTAGTCTTTCCCAGGTACTCGACCATGTCATGAACAACACGGGACAGTGTCACCTTCTCCTATACAGTCTGTGTTTGTTCTAAACATGCCAGGTAAGTTCCAACCATGTAGACGACCATGTAACTAACAACACGGGCTGCCAATAACGCGTCTAGTACACTCTCTATCCCTAGGGAACACGCCGTGTAGTATGGGGTTAGTTTGAACTATGTGGGATAGACTTGTATGGAGACTCGGGTAGGGGATTAGTGTTCAAGTACACGTCATGTGTGGGAACCACATGTTATGTAGTTTGGGGTGTTACACGACCAGTAGTGGCAGGATTACATGCCCATGTTAACGGATAAAGAAGACATGCTATGTAGTTTTTATACACGCCATGTAGTCGTGTTTTGTAAAACATAATAGTTTCATTCCCATTTTCCCGATTTGTACTCTTGTGTTTTCAGTCATTGTTAATCCTGATCTAAGGTGTTCTTTTGATCTTTCTCAGCTATGCCTCTGAGACTTCCTCTAGTCGTATGTCAGTTTCCAGATGGTGACCAAAAACCAGATATGGCCGATCAGGGACCACCTAGAGATCCTCCTGTTATGCCGGCCTTGGTACCAGCAATTAAACCAATCGCAGGCACCGAGGCGTAGTTCAGGGAGAACTTCCTGAGGATGATGCAGACCATCCAGGGAGTGCCGCCTCCTGCCCCATCGATGGCGGAGTTGCCGCGGGTTTTGCAGCAGCAACATCCTCCTAATTTTTTAGGGGATAGAGGACCCCAGGCTGTAGGGTCGTTGATAGAGGACACATTGACCATCTTTGAGAACCTAGAGATCCCTCGGGAGAAAATGGTAATGTTGTCTACTTATATGCTCAGGGACACCACCAAGTGGTGGTGGGAGGTGATCTCACAGTCAGGACATCAGCAAGATATGTCTTGGGACGAGTTTCGACACACCTTATATGAATACTTATATCCGGAGACCCTGAGGGCTGATTGATCCCACGAGTTTATGAGTCTGCAGTAGGGTACTCTCACTTTTATGGAGTTCTGATCTCGCTACACTGAGCTGTAGTGTTTCACACCAATCCCAGCAGGTGATGAGTTGTTTCATGCATGGAAGTTCAAGGACGGTCTCAGGAAGGAGATATGATCCATGGTGAATATCTTCCAGTGTACTTCTATATCCACCATCATCAACCAGACGTGGATCACTAAGAATAATCTGAGGGATTATAGAGCTGTGATCCAGGGCAGTTCGATATCTAGGGCTGTTGTTCCTCCTACAAACGGTAGGATGTGTTGTAGAGAGTCTTCTCAAAGTGATCGGTGTCTGCGGGATATATCCTATGGAATCCATGTTGTATTCTACCAGTGTGTTAAGATTAGAGATACTATGAATCAGTGCCAGAGGGATCCGATGGAGTACCGAACTTCCATAAAGATGGGTCATCTTCAGCATTTCTGTCACATCTTTGCACCTTTAGCTGGTGGTAGGGTTTCCTCTATGACCCCGTGTTCTGTATATGCTTCTCCATTTTCCCACTAGTCAGGGAACTAGATTTCTTTCAGTCGTTCAGTCTGTGGTGGAGGTCGCGACCATGGTGGTCAGTCACCAGGTCATCATCGACAACAGAGTGGATCAGCTCAGAGCAGTCAGCCCGGGGCGTAGGGCCGTGGTGAAGGCTGGTCTTTCACCATAGAGCAGACCTATTAGGATTAGGATCCAGTCCCTTATACAGTTTTAGGTATGATCTTAGTAGCCTCAGTTGTATCTTGAGCTCTTTTTGATACTACTGCTTCCCATTGCTTTATCTCTATTGCGGTTGTGGACATCCATGGGCTCTGTATCTTTTCGTTTGCTGACGTGATGACTCTTGAAACACTGTTGGGAACCAGGAATCTAGCGTATTTCATTTCATAGAGGTCACTCGTGAGGTTTTGGGGTGTAACTTCTTATGGGACCATTATGTCCTTGAGATGTAGGACTATGTATTCATTCTCGGGTTGGACTGGTCAGTTCCTTTCCAGGCAGTCATCGATTTCTATCGTTGCAGGGTGAGTTTTGTATCACTATAGGGTAGATCTTTTATTCATAGAGACGTGTGGGATGTCCAGGCAGGAAGAGCTGGACCAGAGCATCATGGGCTATGGGAAATTACATCCCAGATTGTCAGTCTTTATCTTGATGACCATGGGACTTCACTGTTTGACATTCCTCCAGTGGTGGATCATTTCAGGGATGTTTTTATAGAGTTATTTTCAGGATCACCTCTAGATTATGAGGTATAATTCTCAATTTAACTCATTCCAGGAGAGTCACGGGTCTCCATTCCTCCTTATAGGATGGATACACCTGAGTTTTAGGAGCACAAGATGCAGTTGGAGGAGTTACAGGAAAAGGATTTCATCCAACCCAGTACTTCTCCTTGGGGTTCTCCTATACTGTTTCTAAAGAAGGCATACGGTACCCATCGGCTTTGTGTGGATTATCTGAAGTTGAACCAGTTGACAGTACTGAACTGATATCCCTTGCCAAAGATCGATGACCTCTTTGATCAGACTCGTAGAGCCCCGGTGCTCTTGAAGATTTCCTTGAGGTCGGGTTATCTTCAGTTGTGTGTTTGACCATCAGATATACCTCTGACATCTTTCAAGAGTAGGTATGTTATTTTCGAGTATACAGTCATGTTGTTCGATCTCACGAACGCTCCTTCATTCCTCATGGCACTGATCAACCGAGGGTTACATCCATACATGGACTCCATTGTCGTGGTCTTCATGGAAGATATCTTGGTGTACTCTCACACTCGAAACGACCATGCCACACATATTGAGATCGTTCTGAGTACACTGAGAGATCATCGTATGTATGCTAAAATATTGAAGTGCCACTTTTGGATAGATTAGATTCACTTATTGGGCCACGTCATCTCAGAGACAGGAGTTTTAGTAGACCCAGAGAAAGTGACAGTTGTAGTTTCTTGGGAGCAGCCGAAGAACGTTTTTGAGGTAAGGAGTATTCTAGGGATGGATGGGTAGTACATACGCTTCATTCAAGTCTTCTCTCACCTAGAATCACTGTTGACAGGTCTGACAAAAAAGGGGGCGATGTTTTTATGGTCAGATTCTTGTTAGTCAGCCTTTTAGGAGCAGAAAGGGAGGTTGATGTCAGCACTAATACTGGTCTTTCGAGAGTCGAGCATGGGATATACAATTTTTTGTGATGCATCAGGTATCATTCTAAGAGTTGTGCTTATGCAGGGAGATGGAGTCGTTGCATACGGGTCCCGACAGTTTAGGCCACACAAGAGGAATTTCCCTACGCACGATCTGGAGTTGGCACTTGTTGTTCAGGCATAACGCTATTGGATACACTACCTTATGGGAGAGCACTATGTGGTTTTCACCAACCACAAGAGTCTCAAGTATATATTCTCTCAGCGTGATCTGAATATAATACATCGTAGATGGGTCGAGTATCATCAGTCCTTTGACTTCGAGATTGCCTATTCGCCAGGAAAGGGCAATGTTGTGGCTGATGCTTTGAGCTGGAGAACTTAGATTCAGGTAGTTTAGGAGGATAGTATTGAGTGGATGCTTATGGCTCTTTTCTCTGAGATGTAATTAGAAGTGCATGACAGGCAGGGAAAGACTGTCCTATCTTCTATAGATGTTACCTCTACACTTCTTGATCGAGTACGGATGAGGAAGCTATCAGATGGAGGCCTTAGTCCTACTAGAGAGCATGTCAGGAGGGTAACCTCTTCCCGGATGGATAGTGGGAGAGGATGAGATCTTACGTTTCTAGGGATTCATATGGGTGCCAGCATATATACGCGAGGAGATGATGTAGGATTTTCATTACTCAGTTCAGGCAGTTCATCCTGACTTCACCATGATGTATCATGATCTTCATCACCAGTACTAGTGGCCAGGTATGAAGAGAGATTTCACTGGTTTGGTCATGAGATGTTCTACTTGTCAGCTGGTGATAGCAGAGCATCAGCGACCATCAGGGATTTTACAGTAGTTACCCATTCTGAAGTGGAAGTGGAACGATGTCTCGATGGACTTTGTGACTCGTTACCGAGGTCACCTAAGGTGAGTGATGCTGTTTGGGTTGTCGTCGACAGGCTTACGAAGGTTTCACACTTCTTGCCGATCAAAGAGACCTTCAGTGTTGATGATCTGGGACGACTGTACATCCTAGAGATTGTATATCTACTTGGAGTTCCAAACTCCAGTCCAAGCGCAAAATCCATGATCTTGGGGATATGCTCCAAGCATTAAATCTAGACGTCAGCGGTTCTTGGGAGAAGAAAACACAACTTGTGGAGTTCGCTTACATCAATAGTTTTCTGGTGACCATTTTGATGGCACATTACGAGGCATTGTACGGTAAGCCATTCCGACCACCTTTATGCTGGTTAGAGGCAGGAAATGCAGCTCTTCTAGGACCTCCAATTATTCATGAGACCTAAGAGCAGATAGAGTTGATTCAGAATAGGATGGCTATAGCACATTCTCGACAGAAGTCTTATGGTGATCAGCGGAGATGACCAATCGAGATTGAGGTCGGAGTTCATGTTTTCTAGCATGTCGCACCGAGGTTGGGATACAAGAGGACTCGAAGATAGGGTATGCTTTCTCTGTGGTACGTCAGACCGTTTGAGGTGTTGGAGATAGTTGGGACGGTTTCCTATCGGTTGCAGCTACCTCAGAGGTACCGAGCTATGCATGATATCTTCAATGTCTCTCAGCTCCGACGTTACTTCTCAGACCCATCTCATGTCTTCCAACCCTAGTAGGTAGATCTTGAAGAAGATGCGTCGTTTGAGGATAATCCTATCTGGATTGTCAATTGCAGTAAGAAGGTTCTACGAGGCTGGTCTGTTCCTCTGGTATGGGTGCTATGGCAGCACGAGTGAGTACAGGATGAGACATGGGAGAGGGAGGTCGAGGTTCGACCCGAGTGGCTGGAGAAGTTTAGGGTTTCTTCTTCTACACCTCTCCAGGGAAATTCGGTGATGAATTTCTTTAAGGGGGGATGTTTTTAATAACTCGGATCATTGTTTTAGGTACGATTTTCTTTTCTGGAGTTTTGGGAAAAAAATAATGTTTTCGGAAATTTTTGAAGTACACACTGTTTACTTTCTGAGTACATGGCGTGTAATCTTTTCCCACCCAAATTTTTGTATTGGCCATGTCTGGGCCACACACACAGTGTGTGGGGGTGACATGGAGGCCGATTTTGGCATTGTATGGAAAAAACCACTACACAGTATGTACTCTAAAAGTACACACCATGTACTTTTTCTTTTACATTAAACGGATCGGGGTCGCGCTTAATCATCATAATCATCTTCATCTAGGTCTGGTTCGACCGAGAGACCTCGTACGACCGCGAAACATCTCCGGATTCATGAGCCTCCATCCATTCTCCGATTCGAGCTATGTCGATTGTGTTGGAAGCGCAGCGGTGAGTTCTCTCTTCTGCTTGAGCCTTCATTTCCAATTCTTCCTCCTTCTCAAGTTATCTAAGGTTGAATGTTTTGTGCATTTTCTAATATCTACGAAATTCTAGGGAGAATCAGTAATTTTTTTCAAGTATATCGTTATCCTAGTATTGACGTAGGTGGTTTTTTCCTTACCATTCAATGTCTCTGAGTTTTATGGGTGATTTCCACTGATACTCGTGAACGGGGTATTGCATGTTTACCTTTTTCCCCTTTTTGTTTTCATGCCTTTCTTGTATGCTTGTGTGGAGGTAAATTGACCATGTTAGAGGATTTTTTGTTGTGCATGGATGTTTTAACCTTACATTGTTCTAATTACGACCTTTGGGTATCGTTTTCCTTTGGCTAGTACACCTGTTTCCATGCCTTGCAGTTATAGGTTGAAGTGAAACTCATGTCATGCTTGTGGCCTTTTAGACTATTTATCTAAGTATCTCTATAGTTTTACTTTGGTAATCCATGTATCTATATAGGTTTACCTTGGCCTTATATAATTATTATGCACTGAATGGCACAGGGTTGAGAGAACCTGGTGTTATAGACTATAAGGGATAGACCGTATGAGCTTCCCAGAGAGTCTTAGATATTATAGACTACAGGGGATGGACAGAGTGAGCTCCCAGAGATTCATGGATATTATAGACTACAGGATGGTAGACTGAGTGAGCTTCCTTAGAGATTCTTACATTGTTTGAATCTCTTTAATAACCTTCCCAGGCTAGAGGATGAATTGACCGAGTGAGCTTCCTCAGAGAGTATGTGGTATACCATAGGCTATAGTAGGAATTGACCAGGATAGCTTCCTCAGAGATTCTCTAGACCTTGGGGAAAAGTGGGTGAGACCGCGTGATCTTCCTCTGAGAGTCCTTGACTACCCTAGACTATAAGGGTAATTTACCGAGTGCGCTTCCCCAGAGAGTCAAATAAATTCGTATGACCAAGACATAGGGGTTATGATGAGTGCACTGCCCAGAGGGTTGTGCTACTTATTCGATAGGACCAGAGGGGATGGATATGAGTACTTACCATAGGGTTTCCTGTTTGTTAGATATTTTCTTCACTGCTGTTGTTGGTTGTGGTTTGATTTCTATTGTATCATCCTGCATTACTACTTACTGTTACAACCTATTGCTTGTTGTAGCGGTTTACTGCTTATTGTACATTTACCATCCATATACTCACTGAATGTTAGGCACAGATCTTCGGGTGAATTACTACTGGGATTTAGTCTCACATCCTATTTAGGTCCAGATTTTGGGCCCAAATAGACTATGTTGTTGCAGGTATAGACAAGGGAAAGTGCCCTTCGACATCAGGTACATGATTTCTTGGAGAAGGAGAGCATGGGACCAAGCTTTGGCTTGCGATGCTGAGGAGCTGTTTACATTTTTTTTGTACTTGTTTTTGTCCTATTTTATTTTTCATCATTGTGACTTGTTTGTATTCTTTCCATGATATGTGTCTTGCATCTTTCCATATTCATATATATGTGCTCTAGTTTGTTGATTTAGTCTTCTGCTGTTTATTATTGTTGGTTATAACGGCTTCCGCTATTGCATGTTTATTTTTATTCCACTGTGTACTCTTCCAATGGGGGAAAAGATTCCCCAATATCACACCCAATTCCCATTTTACTAGACGGAAGCCTATGGAATTTGGGGAAATGCGCTTGAGGTCATGTGACAAACTGGGTACGGGGTGGCTCTTGGAGGCTTCCGGAACCGGGGCGTTACATTATTCTCTAAAACAATTGATTTTTCTTACAGGTGGGTGATCTCTTACTTCATGCATTGAAGGACTACACAAACAAGGGATTATCTATATTTATAAATACCATCCATAATAACTCTTAATATATCAACTGATAATTCTTGAGAAGTCATAGATTGATCATCATCACCACTTGTTCTACTATTTACATCTTATGGAAAGCTTCTAAATGTACTAACACATAAATAATGAGCGTTAGAGGATAGAAGGTTATCCATATTCATGGTGGAAACTTGATCCACCTTCTCATTACTTTCCATGTCGACAATATCTTCAT
Organism: Viscum album; assembly: GCA_963277665.1. Taxonomy (NCBI): domain Eukaryota; kingdom Viridiplantae; phylum Streptophyta; class Magnoliopsida; order Santalales; family Viscaceae; genus Viscum; species Viscum album. The sequence goes on along the minus strand of OY728151.1, from coordinate 1,582,557,863 downwards.
TTTCAGTAAGGAATATAGAAATTGGTAATTCCTCATATTCAGATAAGAGGGACTTCTTCTTCAAATTTCTCTTCTCTTTATTTGTCATGTTAATCATGGTCTTCGTAGATACAAATTTTTTCTAAAATGTAACTGGATCTTCACTAAAACTACACATAATTTTTATTTTAGGAATCAAACTCTAGTCTTCTAAAAATAGTTTATTTCACTCTAAAAAAATCTAACAGAGGAGATACTTTACACAATACAATTGAAAGGTATAGTTTGGGAAACTCCTAACACTAGGATAGGGTGAATATGTGTTGGATAATTTTGAATCATATTCCACATTTTTTCCCTTTACCTATTTAACCTATTTGGACATTGATTCTATTATTCTACATTACTTGTCGCATGAAAGAATATTAAAGTAGTAAAGGTAACCACATGACATTTTTACAAGGTCACACAACTCCCTAATAGTATCTTGTGTAACGCCCCGACACTAGTTACCTAGAGTGGGTGCATTATTACAAAACACTGGAATGATCACAACAGATCATGTCTTGAAATACTGATTAGTTAAGTATCCTTTGAAGTACTTGATACATGGATAAGTATTACATTACATTATCAAATAAAAAACAATAAATTTATGCCTATTATGAACACGATTATACCACTTATCCTATTCCTACAAGTTAATCATTATGTACATCTTCACATCTTGGAAAAAATTAAACATAAGAAAGGGGAGACCTCAGATGCTCTGTAAGGATAACAATATAGTAGAAAGTATCATAAAATACATAAAAATTTAAGGAAATGTTTAAGATTAAAAAAATATTTAAACATAAACATCAACATAATATAGGAAAGATTAATCAAATAATTCAATTTACTTATTCACATGGATATTCAACTAGTCGAATAATCACTTGAAATAATAATAACCAATTTTATAATGATGGAATTCATAATGTCGGATATCATAACCACATAGTCAGGGCCTCATTACAAGACAGTATTTTGTCTCATGAGACCTAGAGATGCATTGAAGAGCTATATAGGGCTCCACCCGTGACTTACTATGTCCAATACATTCATCATATGAAAAGGGATAAACATAATCTAAACATTCATATTAAAACTATTATACGAAATTTAAATACATTAACCACAAAACATGAATGTTATAAAAAGAGAACATCCACATTCAAACATAATTCATTCAATACAATATAGAAAATTGTATTATAATAAATCAATAACAATAAAAAATAAAATACAATGAGGAATATTGAAATAGATGAAAATAATCAATAAAACTATTTTCGAGAAATATCCCCTTTTGTTGAAAACATTTAATGGTAAGGATATTTATCAAGAAGTTTTTTAAATTTTCTTTAATAAATGTGTCCCAAACCACATTAAAACATTGAAAAAGTATTTTAATTTTAAAACATTCATATCCATTTTAATAAATCCTTAAAACCATTTTTAAAACATCGAAATTAATGACAAATATTTAGAAGAATAAGTCCTTAAAACATTTAAAAAGATATTTTAGTTAGATTTCCTAACCAAAAGGGAGACACATGAATATAGATAATTGAGGTAATAAAAAAATTTAATATTAGAACAATAAAGGGATTCATGATATACTATGCCAAAGTACCGTATGTACACCATATTAAATTTAATTGGCTCATAACAAAAATGAAGTCTCAATGGAACGTAAATTGAGATGAAATCCCTTATATAGAATATATCCTTAGATTAAGGAGAAATGAATGACATAAATATATCTGAAAAATATAATTACACTCAATATGATTCGGTATTTACTATAAATAACTCAGAGGAAATTCACAAATATTCTTATAAAAACATAACTAATGACTTGGATGTTTATCACAATGAATGGAAATTGAGGTAAGATTAATCTTATCATGTTCACATCAATGACATGCGAATTTATCAATGGAGTGATTATGTGAATCAAAAGTATATCCACAAAAGGGGAGTGTAAATTACTTCATAAATAAATACATACTATTTTCACACATAATCTTTGAGTTAAATGATCTATGAAGTATACCAAAAACCCAGTGGGTGGGAGTTGAGATTAGAAGTTCAGTTACCTATTTGGTAACATATGAAACCTAAAACCCATGAAATAAGTATTATTCAATAAATATGTAAATAATAATAAATTAAATTATATTACACAAATAATTAAATCATGGGAACCACTCAAAAGGAAATAGTGGCAAAATACGATGAATCTCACGGGAATATGAAGTGAGATGAAAACCCCTTACCTTGTAATTTTCCTTGGTCAAGGGTATGTTAACCTAATATATATCAGTTAAATAATTTATATTAAATTATAAATGAACTATGTACATAAATATGATATTATATATTAACTTTTAATATTATTTTTTTTAATAAAGATTAGTAGTATCATTGTTTTGGGTGTTAACTGATTCGTTTTCCATAATACATTTTGTTTCAAAAGCAATGTTTGTTATGGATGGGATGTATTTAATTCATATATTGAATTATATTAAGTTCATAAAAATTATTGTAAATAATCAAATGATAATTATTCCTGATTTGATACGATGGGGAATGAATCTCATCACGTTCGTGGAGACGGTAATCCGTACGTATGTACAAGTGACTATATAATTCAATTGAAGGTGAAATAATATATAATTGGATGTTATATCATATTTAAAAAATAATAAACATGTCATATTTATTATATAAATAAATTATAAATTATTATTATTCCCATCCAAATAATGAATTTTTGAATAAGAACAACACCACGACGTGGAGACGGTAAGCCGTACATACGCACGTATGGTGACTTTGTCATTCATAGGATGGATAGAATAATGAATATGTTTTTAACCTATTTATAATAAAATAAAAATATATTTAAGGTATTGGATTTATTATTTTGGTATGGAAAAAACAAAGAAAGAGGAAGTGGATGAAGAAGATAACTTTGAGAGAGGTGATGAAATTTTTACCTATTTTTCACGTGATTCCTTTTGATTTGATCAAAAGGGATCTATAGGTAGGGTTTATGATTAAAGAAAGTCCTCTAGGATGATTTTAGGTAGTTGGGAGGATATTTTTTCAATTTTTGTCTTAGCCTAATGGCTTTGGAGGTGTAAAAATAAGAGAATGGGATCTTCCCAATTATAAGAGAGGTGAAGGTCACCTTATGAAAATATTGAAATATTATTTTATTATAAAATAATTTTTGGATTCTAATGGAAAAAAATAGATATATTTATAATATAATGTGGAAATAGATAGAAATTATCTCAACCGATAGGTTTTATACAATTTTATTTCACCATATTAACCTTATCTTATAGATCTAACTCTTTGTTAAATATTCGTACATTTAACTTGTCTCATTGTATTGTTATAATAAATGGTTAATAAACATACTATAAAATTACAATAATACCCCAATTGGTTATTTATTTATATATACAACCTTATAAATGTACTTTGTATGAACCTTATTTTTTAGGAAAAATATATCAATTAAGAATATAGTATTTGTTTTAAAAACTCATTTACGTCAATTTTGACACTATATAGTTTTTGTTTTTGTTTAAGTCATAAAAACATTATCAATTAAAAATAAATTTATTTAATCTAACCTAACATGTCATATAAACATATAAAATTATTTTAATGAATCAAAAGTATAGATTTAAATTTATTTGGATATTTATAATTTAAATTATTCTAATCATTCATTAATAAGATAATTACTACATCATCATTGTGTCATAAATAAATTTAATTATTTAATGACTAAAAATTATAAATAAAATTAAATTGTGTAGGAAATATTTTAATCTTTATAATGAATAAATATAGTCGAATTTATCTTTTTTCTAACCCAACATTAAAAATGGTTTACCTACTAAATGTTGAATTTAACTCTTTTAACTCTTCATTAAATAAAATAATAATAAATGTCATAATCTAAACCAAGTAGCCCAAAAGGATAATATTATATTCCTATGATTGATTATGGACGAATTTCACTTATACAATAGAATAAGGACATGTGTTATTGTAATTATAATATAATTGTTACCCTTAATTAACAGTATTTTCTTTTAACCGTGGTAAATAAAATCCAAAAGTTACTATTCACCAAAAATTATTTTCATCTTATTGAACCAAATTTTACTTATTGATGTCAAACATGTCTCTCATATTTTTTAAATTTAAAACACATAAGATCTCATATTATGTTTTAGGCAAATTTTCAAATGTTCCTAGAAAGTGGGTAAAAGACGGTAAAAAGTTCAATAAAATTTTATACAGTTATTCTTATTATAATATGACACCAATGAATTATGTTGATATAATATAGGTATTATGTATCTATTTTAACTTAAAATAAATTTATATAAAATAAACAACTATATAAAAAAAGTTTTTTTAAACAATAACACATTGTTTTTCACAATTCATCAAAATTTGAACTTTTTCAGAAAATTACCTAAAACTCATCCTAAGATAATTTTGACATTCCGAATCCAAAAATGAAGTCAATTTTGAAAAATATAAATTTTAAAATATCAAAAAGTGGGTATTACTATTCAAAACAACTAGTTTTATTTGTCGTGGTGTGTTAGAATCTGAGGTTGCGTACAATGCAAGATAATATATTATTCAATGATAAGTGTACCATTGAAGCATGAGGTGTCACATTCTCCCCTCAAAATAATTTCTTACTAAAAATTTATACTCAGAAACAAAAACTACGGGTTTGAAATTTCAGAACTACACTATTGAAAACCCACATTAGAAAAAGATTCAACAATACTATCACTTTAAAAATAAGAAAGAGAAGTACAAAGGTCAACCAAGAAAACCATTATTCGGGTTCCATGTTAGAAAAAATGTTTATTGAAGAGAAAACAAACCATCATGTTTTGATGGTGGGTGATAGAAAACATGATTAGGAGAAAGTAACCCACCAGAAAATGATATATTTTTTATGGGTTATACTTTCATTGGTTTCCTAGAAGGAAATGTTAATAGACATCGTTTTTTTGTTCCTTTTTTTAATGTTGAGGATTTTATTTATGAGATTTACTAAGAACAGAAGGAGATATACATACTTTTCCAGATTTATTTCATCCTTTAAAAATTTTCTACAACTAACTCAACTTTTTTCCAAACAAAGAGTATTCTAGATGACTTGGTCACACCTAAAGCCTCAGAATCCACTTCTAGAGAATCAAATAATCCACCAAATATGAAATATATATTTCCATTTTATTTAGATATTAACCAAAACAAACATGGTGAGTACAATTTTATATGATCCTCAAAAAGGATAATCCTTTAGAGAAAGAAACAGTGCCCTTAAACTCCAAAATTAAAAAAACATTACCAAAAGTTAAACAAAGACCATACAATAAACATTTTTATTATAATACATCAAAATAATCACATCTATGATTGAATCCCAAAATTCATAAGGATTTAATTACATAGTCTTACACGACAAATCTTAACATTTATTTCCAAATAACATCGACTACACTTAAATTCACATACATAAATGTAATCAACCAAATCAATTATTCTCTACGACAGGTTAATCATTTACATAAATAAAAAAATCACTATATTTTCAAAATAAAAACAAAGATTACTACAAAATAAAAAAAATCCATCATTAGACCTCAATTGAAATCCCACATTATTGTATTTTCTTTAGACAGATAGTGTTCCCAAAATAGAAAAGGTCTTCCAAAAAAATTATCAATTAATCACCCAATCTCTTTCAAATACTAAGAATATAAAATTGATAAATCATAAGTTCCAAAAGTCAACATATTCATTTTCCATAAAATCATTTAACTAAAAATAATTTGTCATACTAACTAGATAAATCACGTAGTCCAGTGGTAGGTGATAAATCCCAGTCACACCTTGGTTGAGGGTTCGATTCTTACAGCTTTGTACAAGATGACTGGTTGTCACACGGTCTATGTGTTTACCGTTTTCACAAACTATTTAATTTTATAACATCTAAAAAATGAGATACATTCTTAAAAAATAACCATAACATATTTTAACCATAAATGTTATCCCATACCTCACATTTTCATCCGAAAATGTAATAACATGTTATTTCCTCAATTCAAGGATCATATAAACCCAAATGGTTCTTTATAATTATATGTAGAAATGAGAAGTTAATTCTACCTCAAATATAATTTTCACATGACAAACATCATGGTTACACATTCAAGAGAAATGTCTTCCAAATTAATCCCATAAACAAAGATCATTAATACCTTTTAACATTTCGCAATCCATTTATTTCCACATAGGTTATCCAGTGACAAAGAGGTTATCCTGTAGAATAGGGAATTGACTCGGGTAATCCCAAGGTCCTCATAATTTATGTAAAATGAATATAATTGGATTCATAGGATCATTTTTATTAACATTCATAGTACTCTTCATTTTTCCTCAGAAATTCTATACATTATTTCCTTTTTTCCCACACATAAATAATTTCTTTGTTCCATTGAGACACTTTCTTGGTTGTCACCTTCCTCATTTCTCACATGATGGAAATTGAGATTTCTTTTCTCCATGGTCTCTAATGATATAGCACTTATCATTCTTTGCCTTTTTATTCTTTGTTGAGTTTGAATGTTGGATAATGTATATTTTGTTGATCATATTTTTGGAAAAATCATTCAGCATGAAAACGATATCTTTTATGCCTATCAAAATTTCATTTTGTTGCTCATGTACACCACTATTCCCACCATGTACATCATGTTCAATGTCACTATGTATTCCGTTGAATCCATCCATTAACTAAAACCAGAATGCGTAGTGTGAGTCATAAAAAATTTAGAGAATATCTTGAAACCGTATATTCAATCTAAAACAACTTTGGATTAAAAATGGTTATTTATTCTCATATTATATTAATATCATTTAAATAATTTTGTAAGGAAAATGTGAATTATCATACGAAAATCCGGAAGGAGTGTCGTAACCAAGAGTCATAAAGTCCAGTTCTCATGTACTAAGATACCCTGGTTCAAGCATGAAACTCCTTGTCGGGGTTTTCACTCAAAGGTACATATGTGCCAGAGCTCCCTCTACTATATCGTATCTAGATAGGGATGTATTTCTTGGAAAACTCACACAATATTAGCATGATCAAAATTCTATTAAGTTCTTTTATACTAATTGTCAATGTCTATTTTAGGGTAATGTTCTCTAATTAGTGTTTTTCTGAATCTAGTTTCCAAGGATTGTACTAAACTTCCCTTGACACCAACTATAACAAATTGTCCCTAGTTAAACATAGTTTTTTCTTTATTACATAACATTTGCATGATCACAATAAATCATGACTTGAAAACCGATCAGTATACTATCCTTGGATGTACTAGATACATATAGAAGTTTTACATTACATTATCAACTGAAAAACAAAAACAGTGTGTCTCCTTAGAAAAATATTATATCCATTCACGTATTCCAACTGGTTATCGTTATATACATCTTCACATCCTTGGACAAATAAAACATAAGAAATGGGTGAGCTCAAATTCCCAGTAAGGATAAAAATATATTGGCAACAATCATAAATAAGCATAATCATTTAATACATTGTATTAGACTAAAACTAAATAACTTTAAACATAAACATCAGCATAATATGGAAAAGATAAATCAAATAATTAAATTTACTTATTAACCTGGATATTCAACTACTTGAATAATCACATGAAATATCAAAATCCAATTTCATAATGAAGTAATGCATAATGATGGACACCAAAACCACATTGTCAAGGCCTCTTTCCAAGACTACAAATAAGATTTGGTCAAGGCCATGCGCCAAGACACAAGTTTTTCTCCAGATACCTACCGTTTCATCGAGGAGCTATAGAGGGCTCCAACCTTCACATACTATGTCTAATGCATTCCTCATATGAAAAGGGAGAAACATATTTTAAACATTCATATTAACACTGGAATACTAAATGTCAATAATTCAACAACAAATGATGAATGGTATAAAAAGAGAACATATACTGTCAAACATATCTCATTAAATACAATATGGAAGTTTTATTAGAATAAATAAATCTCTATCAATAATATATAACAATTAGGGATATTGAAATAGATGAAACTAATCAATAAAACCATTTGAGAAGAATAACCCCTTTTTCTTGAAAACATTTAGATGTCAGACTATTTTTCAAGAAGTCCTTTAAAAAAGAATTTTGAATCTATGTGTCTCATTCCACTTTGAAACCTTTAAAAGGAATTTTAATTTTAAAAATTTCATGTCCATATAAATAAATCCATAAAACCAATTTTAAAACATGGACATTGAGGATAAATATTTAGAAGACTAATTCATTAAATCATTTAAAATGATATTTTAGATAGACATCCTAAACAAATGATATATTCTTGAATAAAAATAATTTAGAAAATAAACAAATAATAATATCATGATAATAAATGGATTCATGATATAATATTTCAATGTACAGTATGTACACCATATAAGTGTGAATTGGTGCATAACAACAAATATTTTTCAATAGAACATAAATTGAGATTAAATCCCTTATAAAGTCTGTATCCTTAGATTAAGGATAAATCATTGAAATACTTATGTGTGAAAGATATAATTACACTAAATATTATTGGGTATTTAGTGTAAATAAAATAGAGAACATTCACACATATTCTTGTAAAAACATAACCATTGACTTGGATGTTTAACTCAATGAATGAAAATTGAGTTAAGATTACCCATATCAAATTCACATAAATTACTTGAAAATTTATAATTGGAGTTATTATGTTTATAAAATGTATATCCACAGAAAGTGGAGTTGAAATTACTACATAAATAAATAAATAGTGATTTCACACATAATCTTGGAGTAAAATTATCAACAAAGTATGCACAAAACCCAGCGAGTGGGAATTGAAATTAGAAATTCCTTTACTAATTTGGTAACAAACAAAACATACACCCCTTGAAATAATAATCATACAATTAAGATTAAATTACCTGTAAATTAATGTATATTACACAAATAAGACAATCACGGGAAGTACATAAACCACACAAAAGGAAATAGTTGTAATATAGCATGAATCTCACAGGAATAAGAAGTGAGATGAAAACCCCTTACCATGTACTTTTCCTTGGTCAAGGGTACGTGAACCTACTCTATAATATTTAAATCATTGTTATTAAATTATAAAAGAACCATATACATAAATATGATATTACATAGTATCTTATAATATTTTTTAGTTTTTAACATTTTAGTAGTATCATTGATTCGGGTGTAACCTGATTCATATTCCTTTATATGTTTTGTTTCTGAAGAAATGTTTTTTATGGATAGGATGTATTCAATTATAATATATAATTATATTAAGTTATTAACGATTATTTTTAACAATCAAATGAAAATAATTATTGAATGGTTACAATGGGGAATGAATCTCATCGCGTTTGTGGATACAGTAATCCGTACATACGCACGAGCGACAATATCATTCAATTGAAGGTGAAATCATATATATTTGGATGTTATAACATATATAAAGAATAATTACAATTTTATATTTATTATTTAAATCAATTATACATCATCATTTTACCCATCCAAATAGTGAAGTGTTGAACAAGAACTACACTACAACGTGGAGACGGTAAGTCGTACGCATGCTCATATGGTGACTCTGTCATTCATAAGATGGATAGAATAATTAATATGGTTGAACCATATTTATAATAATATCACAGTATGTATAAGGTATTGAAGTTATTATATTGGTATAGAAACATCAAAAATAGAGGAAGTGGAAGAGGACAATATCATTAAAAGAGGTGTTGATATTATTACATCTTTTTCATGTGCTTCCTTTTGATTTGATCAAAAGGGCTCAGTAGGATGGATTTATGATCCAAATAAAAGCACTATGATTATTTTAGTGTAGTTGGGATGATATTTTGGTAGGGTTAGGATGATAAAAATGGTTTTGGCGGTGTGAAATTAAGAGAAGGGGAAATGCCCTTTTATAAAAGAGGTGGGGGGAACCTTCAGAAAAAATTGAAATATTAATTTATTATAAAATAATTTTCGGTTTCTAATGGATCAAAATGGAATTATTTCGAGTCTAATATAGGTATGGATCTACATCCTCTCATAAAATATGTTTTATACATGTTTAGGTCACCATATTGACCTTATCTTTTATACTTAACTCTTAGTTATATAGTTTTCCATTCAACAAATCTCCTTGTATTATTATAAAAAATTGTTAATAAACATACTATAAAAACCCAAGCGATCCCAAGTGGTTAATTATTTATTTATATAACCATATCTAAATCATTTGTCTGATGCTTAGATTTTAGGAATATTATATCAATTAATAATATAGTATTTGTTTTAAAAACTCATTTATGTCAATTTTGACACTATTTAGTATTTTGTTTTTGTGAATTTCCTGGAAAAATTATCACATAAAAAATTATTTAATCAACCCTATGATGTGATATTATTCTAGAAAATTATTTTAATTAATAAAAATTCTCAATTTACTTTTATTTGGATATTTATAATATCATTTATTTTAATCATTCATTAATAAGGTAATTAGTACATCATCGTTTTGTCATAAATAAATTTAATTATTTAATGTCTAAACATTAAAAATAAAATATCAATATCTAGTTAATATTTTCATCTCTATAATGAATATTTATAGTAGAATTTATATTTTGTATAACCCTATAATAGAAATTTTTTAGTTATTAAACATTGAATTTAACACTTTTAACTCATCTTTAAATAAAATAATAATAAATGTCCTAATCTAATCCAAGTGGAACAAAAGGATCATATATTGGTCATAAGGTTTATTTTTGTTGAAATAAACTTATCCAATATAATTGTGACATGTGTTAGTGTAATTATAATATCAAATTCACCTATAATTACCCTATTTACTTTGAACTGTGGTATATAAAATTCAAAAGATAGTACTCAAAAAAAAATTATTTTCATCTTATTGAACAAAATATTACATAACAATGTACACCGTGTATCATAGATTTTTTAAATTCAATTCAAAAAATATATAAAATTACATTTTATAAAAATTTGCAAATGTGCCTAGAAGGTGGGTAAAATATGGTAAAAAATTGAATAAAATTTTATACATATATTCTTTTTATAAAATGACACTAATGAATTATATTGAACTTATATAGGTATTACATAACTATTTAGACTTAAAATAAATTTAAATAAAATAAATAATTATTTAAATAAGAAGTCTGTTTTAAACAATACCACATTGTTTTTCACTATTCATAAAAAATTAAATGTTTTCAAAAAAAATACCAAAAATTAATTCTAAGTTAATTTTGATATTCCGAATCAAATAATTATTTCTATTTTGAAAATTATAATTTATAAAATTTCAAAAAGTGGGAATTACTATTCATAATATCTAGTTTGATTTGTCTTGGTGTGCTAGACCTCGAAGTTTCATTTAGCGCAAAATGTTGTATTATTTAATGAGAAGAATATCGTGAATGCTTGGGGTGTTACATATACTCATTGGAATATTTTGGACAATAATAATGACCACGCAACCACAAGAATGTGATAATTTAGTTATGGATATATCAAGTGCGAAATACCCTTTCACATTCAATTCACTATATTAAAATGACAGGAAATGATTTACAGCACTTAGATAGATCTTTATAATACCATTGAAGACATTATAATTTTTTTGGGAAAGGTTTGTAACAGCAAGAGAGTCTTCCACTTGTTGACACATATTGGTTGTCACAGTTTTTCTTTGTTCTTCCACAAACTTCTCCATCACGTTGTTACTTTCTTAGAAGCATGGACATATCTTTTCTTAGGTGTTACCAACTTCAAACTAAAATCTTCACAATCTTATTCTTCTACCAGACGCAATAATATAAATATGTTGAGAAATTATAAATACAAAATTTCATCTGACCCAAACTATAATAAGTTGAAATATTTTAAACTGAGCATAAGTCAAGGAGGCTAGCATTAAATTCCATTCATAGAGGCATTTGTGTAGCCCTCCAATGCCTTTAGCTATTTTTAGCTATTTTAATGTATTTTTAATGAATATTTACATAAGGTTATTTTTTATCAAATTAATATAAATTTAAATAGAAAAATTAATGTCGATTTAGAGTGATAAACATGATTTATTTGTATTTGAAATTTTATTTAGACATCATGATTATTATTTTAATTTCCCAAGACAACATGAGGTTAACTGATCTCGAATTGAGAGGAACATCAGTAAATCCCATGAATCATGGAATTTGGGATTCCCATCCCTTGCCTTTATTAATTTTCAATGATTTGAAATAGATTTTTAATGAATATGACCACAAAATTATTTGTTTTATCAAAATATAGGAAATTAAAATTGAGACATTTTATTTATTTAAAATGATAAAACAACGGTTTATTTGTATTTGGAATTTTATTTAGGCTACATGATTATTATTTTCACCATACAAGACAAAATGAGGTGAATTGAGCTTGATCTGGGAGATCCAGCATTAAATCCTACGCGTGGAGGTATTTGGGATCCCCCTCTCATGTATTTAGAAATTTCCATGATTTTAAATGGATATTAATGAATATGAACAAGAAATTATATATTTTATCAAATTATAGAAAATTAATACTCAAACATGGATGATTAATTATATTTATAAAAAACATTTTTTTATTTGGAATTTTCATTAGTCTTAATTATTATTATTTGAATCAGAGAAAAAAAATGAGGAGAACAGAGCTTTATCTGGGTGATCCGGAATTAAATCTCATGCATGGAGGCATTAGAGATGCCTCCCCCACACCTTTATAAAATTTCAATGATTTAAAATGGATATTTAATGAATATGAAGAGAATGTTTTTTATTTTACCAAGTTATGGGAAATTGAAACTGATTGATTGATGTTGATTTAAATTGTAAAAAAACCCAACGTATTTCTATTTGTAATTTTATTTAAAAATAATGAATATTATTCGAAATAGTCAAGCCACCATGATATGAACCTAGCTCGAGATGGGAGATACAACATTAAATCCCATCCATCGAGGCAGTTGGGACACACTCCCATGCTTTAAAAAATTTTGAACAATTTTAAATAGACTTTTAATGAATACGAAAAACTATTTATTTGTATCATAAAATTATGGTAAAATGAAACTGAAACATTGAAGATGATTTAAATTGATAATAAAATGATTTATTTTTATTTGGAATTCTATTTAGACATTGTGATTATTAATTGAACTAGCCAAGCCAACATGAGTTGATCCAAGCTCAAGCTGGGAGATCTAACATTAACCCACGTGCATGGAGGCGTTTGGGATGCTCCTCCCTTTCCATAATCAAATTTTATTGATTTTAAATGGATTTTTAATGAATATGAACATGGAATGTTTTTTTTCAATTTATTAGAAATTTAATCTAAAACATTGAAATTTATTTAAATTTCTTAAAAAATGAAGTCTTTTTATTTGAAACATTATTTAAACTACATAATTAGGATTTGAACTGGACAAAGGCAACATGAGGTAAACTGAGATCAATATGGGATAACAACTAATAAAAATGATGCATCTAGGGGTTTGGGATGCCTGTCCAACGTATTTAGCAATTTCCAAAGGTTTTTGATGATTTTTTATGAATATGAACATGAAATTCATTAATTTATAAAATTATGGTTAATTGAAACTGAAAAGTTGAAGAGGATTTAAAATGATAAAAAAATGTATTTGTATTTGGAGATTTATTAGACTCCATGGTTATTATTTGAACCAGCCAGAACAACAGGAGGTGAGTGGATCTGGAGCAGTGAGAGTCATCATTAAATCCTATGCAATGAGGTGCTAGAGAAATTCATTGATTTATAAAATTATCAAAAATTAAACATTTATGGATTTTTGAATATATATATATATATAATATGAATTGGTATTAGAGATATTATTTAGAATTAAAAAATATTATTTTTACATTCTATGCTCACGAGAGTTTAAATGAGTTCTATATAGGAGAGATAGCCATCCTTTGGGAAAGGATGCTAAATGAGAGGTCTTGCGAGAATGATCAATTCATTGATGTTTATGATATAGGTCATTAGTGTTGGACTTTTTGGTAAGTCCATGCCCATTCCTTGAATAATATAACATCATGTCCCCATTATCCGTTTTGATGTGGGATAAAATAATGGGTCCAATGTTTATTTTTAAACAGGATGACATCATCTCATAGGACTCATATCCCTTGTGACTTGGACACAAAGTGTCATCATCCTCCACCACTTTCAGTCGCCCCTCGATGACTCCGACTTTTCTCAATCACCATAGATCACCATCTTCGCCTCCCTAGAATCATGACATCAAGACTTTTTCCACTATTAATGGACCCAAACTCCATGGACCATCTCAGATGGTTGAAATGTCCCCCATAAATCCATTTCAAGGATAATTTGAAAAATTCAAATCCTGAATGAAGGAGGAGCTCAGTGAAGTCATGTGTGACACCACATCACCACTTTCATGCCACCGAAGCATTGCCATGAGCTATATGGAACCACCACCTGCCCATTCAAGTTGATGGTGAAACCAAAACAAATGTTGGACAAGAAAACAAAACAACCATATAAAAAACAAATATTGTGGGAGGAGGATAACATGATATAATATAATAAATAATTAATTTTTAAAATACTTTTCTTCTATTAAAAAAGATTACAATACTGGGATAGAGGGAAAAAATGAAAACATGATATAATATATTAAGGAAATCATTAAATGGAAGATCCACCAACATGACCTAACTCCTCCTCTCCCCCATCCCACACCTACTATCCAATACATGGTAAATACTAGTTAAGAAATACCAGCACGGCCACAGATACTCAATTAATCACATAAATATACCTACATATTTGTAATAACAAAATTGGTTAAAAATAATAATTCCGAACGATTTGGGTTTCAATGACCTCTAATATCAACAGTGGTATACTTATCTTTCTTTACTATACCATATCCCTCCAAACATCATTCCTATTATTAGGGTAACTGGTATACACAATCCCACTTTTGGGGCCTTACTCTCTCTTCCCCACCATTAGCACACAGATCTAAATTTATGTTGGGAATGGTTCTCTCCACCATAGGTTCAAGAATATGGTTTCACAAAACTTTATAGTTTGAGGTGATAATTGATATTTGTCACTATTCACTACTTTATGTCAATGATTCTATGACATTGGATCAAGTATGGGAATTTTTAACTCAACATTGGGTTTCATGAAATAGAGGACTCAATGCATAGATAAAGATAGAACCCATAAAGGGGACGTGTTCATCATATTGATAGGTGGAATAACATGCTCAGCAGCTGGTTTCATGAAATAGGAGAGTCAATGCCCATATAAAGAGAGATATCATGAAGGGGGAGTGATTATCACATTGACATGTGGCACAGTGGGAATACAATTCTCTTTCATGAGACAAATTAATTAATGAAAATACAAAGAGATAACCCATAACAAGGAAGTGTTCACCACATTAACAATAGGTTGATTTATTTTCATGCCTCCCTGGTTTGTGCAAAAAATTAATAATTTTTTCCCACTTCTCATCCATGAAGAATGTTCCTGTTCATTCATTAAGAATTAAAATTATATAATGAAATTCACACACACATGTGCACAAACACATGCACACATTGACAACCAAAACTTATTCAGGTTTTGGTACTTGAAAGTAGAACTACAGTGAGTTTGAAGGAGAAGTCCACACACATAAGATCTTTATTTGAGAAGGCAGTCTTCATTCTCTTGACACACTTCGAATAGTTCATGTGTTCATATTCATTCCCATGGACATGTGTTGACTTAATATTTGATGATATTGGATAAAAATCATTGTGTATTTGAATAAAATGTGCGTGTACAAAGAAACATAAAATTGGAAACTAGGTTGTATTAAATGTTTGTGGGAAGTTGGTGAGTAAGATCATGCATATGTGGTTTTATAATAACATGAATATTCATGCAGACAATATGGGTTATTATTAAAAATAATTGTGTGTTGAATTATACATGTATAAGAAATAATGGATGAATGAAATTGTGAAGGTGATTGAAGTGATAATAACATTTGTGTGTTTTCACTAGTATTGTGATCATTCACAATGAAATTCAATGGAATATATATTATCATGCAATTTTATTTCTAAAATAAGACTTATAAATAGTGGGGATAATTACATGCATTAAATATCATAATGTTATGATGAGAATTGAATGCATGGAGAACTCACTATATTGTTGTGTGTAATAATTCAGATGAGATGAATCATTTTTTTTGTGAAGAAAACAATAAGAAGATTAAAAAATCATTGATGTATCATTATTTGGTCATTATGATAATGAAGTGACGTGATGAGGAAGTTATAACTTGAACTAATTTAGGAGTGAATATTGAAATAACATGAATGTAGTGTGGTTTATTATATTCAGTAGCTATCATAGTTTTTCAGTATAAGTGAGAAAGTGTAGAGTATGATTATTTCAGTGTCTTGAAGTGGAGGATCAATTTTTTAGTATAGTGGAATCTTGAATTTCTTGTGATATTTCTCATTGAATTCAATGTTGTAATTATAGAATAATGGTGTGATTACAGTTTAATGAACATTGGTGGGATTCATGTATAATTTGGGAAAAGGTTCATACATACCCACCTTGGTTTTTGGGGTGATACCTGCCCAACCCACTTGTAATTTTTGATTGATTTCTAGTGGATAATATTTGTCTCAAATAATCCCCAACACAAAAAGGACATTGTTACCTATCTCATGGGAGAACACTGTAAAAATATTTTTTGTTGTTCTACATTTACATTTTTTATTGCATGTATTATAATTTCTCTTGTAAATAAGGAAGATCAATTCATTATAATAAGTGTAGAGGTTCAAATTAAAAAGGTGTGATAGAGACGAAATGAAATATTGGTTAAATTTGTGTACACTAATTCACCCCCCCCCCCCCCCTAAGTGTACTTTCATTATCCAAGGAACTCTTTAACTAGTATCAGAGCATAGGTCACACCTTTGGTTGGATCTATCTTATTTTTCCAGTTTGTTTATATCATACTTATATGAATTGAATTTTTGAATTCAAATAAGTAATAGTGTTTTTTCAGATTGTACATTCATTTACTATATCTATTAGTGCCCACATGGAGGTCTCTAAAAATAGTGAATAATAGAATGAATAAATAGGAATGAAACATTGAATGAATTTGATGAAAAAAGAGGGTTTATGAAAATATGAATATAGTCATAATGGTAGTATATCATTAGTATCAATTAAATCAAGTGATAAAGATCTTTTTGTTGAGTATTTTTTGAGAGGTATTAAGAACAATTTATTGAATCAATCAGTGATTTTTATTCAGGAATAAAAAAATATCTAAAGAATTTTCATATCAATGTTTTCACCTACATAATTTCTTTTATCATGGGACTATATGATGAAGAGTCATATATTGAAAAAGAAGTCGAGGAAATGGAGAAATCCATGGAATATGAGTATCAAGTATGTAAACATATCTCAAAATTTGTTTATCCCAAAGTAGAAACTTTATAACATTGAAATAAACATTTCTCATATGCTGAAGAAAAATTGAAAAGAAATATGTGGGAAAGAAGTTACTGAGAAGTTCTGTACTAAGATGATTCACACTCTTCAGGAATAATTAAAGATTCCATGAATATCAAGGACTCTAATTTGTAAATTGAAGACAATGATGAGAAATTCATCATAATTGATGAATAAAAAGAGGATTTTATATTTAAATTCAATGAAAACATCCCATTTATTGAAGTAGAATTATAATGTAATGATTGTGAGAAGAATGTGATTGAGGTAGTTCATACAAAAGTGATATGTGCATTGGAAAAATTACATAGAACCTCCATAAATGATTAAGAATCACATATATAAGTTAATATAAATATAATTAACGAGCTGAATAATTATCAACTAATAGAAAATCAAATTCATGATGATCGAGTTCAGAATATGAAGAGTAAATGTGTAGGAAAACTAAGAATTTTTTAGGATGATAAAAATTTCCTCCACATGAAATGTCTTGAAAGGGAAGTGAATTTGAAAAATATGAAAGGGGTTGAATATTTGTGGAAATAAATTGAAGTCCAAAAGAACTCTCTGAATATGAAATATCTTGAGTTGGAGGTCAAGAGGATAAATCTTGACATCATACAATCTAAATATCCATAGAATGATGAGATTATAAAATATTCAATGAGTAATTTTTAAATGAGTCTTTTTTATGGAAAAACTCATTCAATGTTGAAAAAATAGTCTCATATTATATAAAGATAAATCATTTTAACTATCATTGAATCAGGTAACCCTTGATCCGGAATATTTTATTTGTAATAATATTTTTTCATCTATAAGTATGGGTTTTAAAAAGAATTATAGGTAATCATGGGTGTAGAAGACTGATGATGAATCTATTATATCATCAAATGTGGATATGAATAAGAGTATTAATTATTTTTCCCTTCCAATAGGTTAGATGAAGACTCATACTCTCAAAAATATACAATATTCCAACACTAACTGAATTGTATCAAATAAGAATAAATCATGATTTGTTGGATTGTGTTGGTTTTGTTTGAAATTTGGTCTTCGCTCCATTGAATCTAGTCAAAAAATTTCAATTATTGATATGTATTAAAGTCTAGTATTAATTTAGAGTAGATATGATGAGAATCAAAATCCTAATGAAGATAATCATAATTCACAGATGAAAAATAATTTATCTATCAAGAATAAATTTGAGTGCCTGGAATACTTTTATGATTATTTAAAGAGATGTTGTCAAAATTATAATGAGTGTTGATATGTACAAACCATGTACTATGCATATTATGATATGATGACAAGGCCAAAACATATGTAGAGGCAAAGAAAAAATGTAGAAAAGGCTTATTTGGGGTGTGAGAAGAAGAAGATAGCTATAAAAACATGGAAGCAACCTAAACCCAACAATAATGATGATATGAATGTCACGCCAATGAAAAGGTGCCTCTATTATTGAAGATGAGGTCACATAATGGATCTTCACAAACACTATATCAAATCAAATGCTATTGGAAGCTAGCTGATGTAGAAACTGAAATCAGTCTCTAAAAAAATAAAAAGGTGGATTTGATGATTGATAACCAAGAGAAAAATATTCAATTTCATGATAGGTTGTTTAAAATGGATGAACCTCTGATTGCTGAAAATTTGTGTGAAAGGTGCATAATTTCAAGGAATATTGTTGAAAATTACATGAGGTGGTTTTCTAAACGAACAGATCAAGTGAAGAACAATGTAAAAGCACCAGTAAAATATATTGTTTATAATGACACATTAATGAAGGATTAAACACCCAAGAAGAAGACTAGGAATATACCAAAATAATGTTTAGTCATATGGATATCTAAATTGGAATTCGATAATAAGATTAAGTAGAAATAGAAGAATTAAAGTTCATTACTTTCTAATGTGAAGAAGATTATTTCATCTAAGACAGAAGCTGTAGAAATCAAGAAGTCCTTACGTGAATTAAATTATAAACATTGGAAAGTCAATGAAGGATAAAGTAATATGAGTTTTCCTAAATCTAGTTTACAATTGAAAAAAAAATATAGCTTGAGAGATAAATCTCATCCCTGTTGGTCTAATTTAAAATCATTAATGAACCACTTTATTCACATGAATATTTTCCGTTTGTTTGTTTTATGCATTTAATTGATGGTGATGAATATATTAAGGGGGATTCCTCAAGATAGGAGTTCAATTAAAATATTTTACCACATTCATAATTCTATACATCATGTATTTAATTATTTCAACTTTTCATTAGATTATTCGTGAAGATCATTCATTAAAAAAGATTGTGATGATGAAGTAGATGGATGAAGCTCATCCCCATCCTCTACGCCACGATTTAAATTTAACTTGTGAATGGTTCTCCCCACCCTTGGTTCAAGAATCTAGTTTCAACGAATTTGATAGTTTGAGGTGATCATTGTGATTCTTCCATATTCACCACTTTCATTAAAGGATTCTAAGACATTGCAACATATATGGGAGATGTTAACCTTGCATCTCGTTTCATGAAACAGTTGACTCATTGAATTAATAAATAGAGGACCCATTAAGGGGATGTGCTCATCACATTGATAGGTGGAACAATAGACTCAATAGCTTCTTTCATGAAATATCAAACTAAACTCACATATAATGAGAGATCCCATGAAGGGGAAATGGTCATCGCATTGATAGGTTTCATATTGTGCTTAGAAGACTCATTCATGAAACAGTGGACTCAATGCATATATAAAGATATAACACATAATGGGGAAGTGTTCACCGCATTATGAGAAGGTTTATTTATTTAGATTCCTCTCAGGTTTGTGTAAAGAATTAATAATTTGTGCCCTCTTTTCTTTCGTGAAGAAGATTCTGGTTCATTCATTAAGAATTAGAAAGTATATAATGCGATTCTCATACACATGTGCGCAAAGACTTGCAAGTATTTACAACCAAATCCCATTCAGGTTTTCATACCCGAATTTATAACTACAGTGAGTTTGAAGGATAAGTCCAAACAATTAAGATTATTACATGAGATGGATGTGTTAATTTTCTTGACAAACATTGAATAGTGCATTTGTGCATATGCATGCCCATGTACATATGATGACTTATGATTTGACAATTTTGGATACACAAACGTTTTGTATGTTCATACAAGGTGTTTTTACAATGGAACATAAAAGTGGACATTGTGTTGTATTCAATGTGTGTGTGAAGATGTGGAGTAAGATCATGCATATGTGGTTATATAATAACATTAATAATCTTGCAGACGGTATGGGTTATTTGTAAAAATAATTATGGGTTGAAATATGAATTTATATGAAATAATTAATGCATGAAATTGTGAAGGGGATTAAAGTGAGAAAAATATTTGTGTTTATGTGCTAGCATTGTGTTCATTCAGATAGAAGTTCTACAGAATATATATTGTTGATCATTTTTTATTTCACATAAAAGACATAGAAATAGTGGGGAAAATTACATGATTTAATTTTCTGCATGTGATGAAGGGAATCACATGCATGGAGAACACACTATGTTATTGTATATAATAATTGAGTTTAGATGAATCAATATATTTTAGTGATGAAAAGAATAAGAATATTTTTAGTTCATTGATGTATCATTAGTTGTTCATTCTAATATTTCAATGTCTTGACATGGAAGTGATGACATAAACTAATTTTTAATAGAATATTGAAATGAATTTATGGTAGTGCTTTTTATTATATTTACTAGTAGTTCTATATTTATAGTTTAAGTGAAAATGTGAAGAATATGTTAATTTTATTGGGTTGAAGTGGAGGATCAATTTTGCATTGCAGTGAAAACTGGATGTTCTTGTGATATTTCTCATTGTGTTCAATGTTTTCTTTGTATAACAATGGTGGGATTCAAGTATAATGAACATTTTAGGGATTCCTATATAATATTAGAAAATGTTAATACCTAACCACCTTGGTTTTTCTGGTGATACCTGACTAACCGACTTGTAATTTTTGATTGATTTCTAGTTGAGAATATGTGTCTCGAATCATCCAAAACACAACACAAACATGGTCACCTGTCTCTGTGGAGAACCTTGTAAAAATATAATATGTTGTGGTACATTTACTTTCTATCATGCATTTAGTATAGTGGTTCTTGTAAATAGAGATTCTCCATTCATTATAACAAGTTCAGATGATCAAATTAAAAATGAGTAAGAGTGAAGAAATGAAATATTGGTAAAATTTGTTCACACTAATTCACACCCCCACTTAGTGTACTATCATAATCCAATAGACACTTCAATTGGTATTAGATCATTTATTACACCTTTAATTGGATATATCTTATTGATCTGGTTTTTTTACTAGACATACATGATGTTAATTTATGAATTTAATGAAGTAATAGTGTTGTTTCAGATGGGATATTCATCTCCTATCTCTATCAGTATCAACATTGAGATCTCTAAAAAGAATGTTGAATAAATGACAGAAGAAAGAGGCAAGAAACTGAGAATGAATTTCAATAAGAAAGATGGTTGATCCCAATATGAATATAGTCATAATGGTAGTCTGTCATTAGTAACTGTTAAATCATGTGATAAACTTACTTTTGATGAGCATTTTTCAATAATTAATAAGAAGAATTTATTGAAACACTCAGTGATTTTTATTCATAAATCAATAAATATATAAATAATGTTTCTATCGATGTTTTTAACTACATAATTTATTTTTTCTGGGGACTATATGATGAAAAGTCAAATCTTGAAAAATATGATGAGGAAATGGAGCAATTCGTGGAAAAGAAGTTTCAAGGGTGTAAAATTCTCTATGAAATTATTAATTCAAAATAAGAAACTGTATCACTTTTCAGTAATCATTTCTCATATTTTTAAGAATAATTGATAATAAAGATGTTATAAAGAAGTGATTGAGAAGGTCTGTACTGAGATGATTAACACTCTTGAGGAATCATATATAGATACCATGAATATCAAGGACTCTCATTTATAAATTGGAGACAAGTGTGAGACATTCATACTAGTATAGAATCAAAAGAAGTGTTTATATTTAAATTCAATGAAAAAATAACTTTTATTTAAGATAAAGGAAGGATTATGAGAAGAATGGGACTAAGGTATTTGATATAGAAGTGATCCGTGCATTAGAAAAATTACACAGAACCTCCATAAATGTCACAGAATCCCATCTATAGGATAAGATACATATAACTAAAGGGTTGAAAAATTTTCATCTGATTGAAAATAAAATTCAATATGATCGAGTTTAGAATATGAAGAGTCAATGGGAATGAAAACTATAAGTTGATGATGATGATAAAAAATTTCTCAACATGAAATGTGTTGAAATGGAAGTTAATTTGAAAAATATGAAATAATTTTGAAGATATTTGGAAATAACGTGAAGACTATACGAACACACTAAATTTGAAATATCATGAGTTGGGGGTCATGTTGAGAAATATAGAGATCATCCAAGGTGAATCTTCATAAAATGCTAAGATCATAAAATCTTCCATGAGTAATTTGGAAAGGATTCTTATTTAGAACAAAACCCATTGAAGGGGAAAAATGTTTATGATATTATCTAAAGATAAATCATTTGAAAGATCATTGAATGAGGTAACCCTTGATCCAGAATATTTTATTTGAACTAATATTTTTTCATCTATATGTATGGGTTCCAAAATGAATTCTAGATAGTCATGGGTGAAGAAGACTGATGACAAATCTACTATATCATCAAATGTGGATATGAAGAAGAGTATAAATTTGTGTTCCCTTCAATGTGATCCGATGAAGAATAATACAATCCAAAAACAACAAGATGAAAAAACTAACTGAATTGTATCAAAGAAGAATAAATCAATATTGGTTGGATAGCATGGGTGTTTTTGGAAATTTGGGATTCCAACCATTGAATCTTGTAATAATTTATCAATTCATGATAACTATAGAATGCTAGTGTTAAGGCAGAGTAGATATGACGAGTAGAGAAATATTATAGAATTTAATCATATTTCTCCGATGAAGAATAATTTATCAATCAATAATAGATTTGAGTTCCTGGAATAATTCTATGAATATTTCAAGAGAAGTGGTCATAATTATATTGAATTTTGGTATGTACTAACCCTTTACTATGCATATTTTGATATGTTGACAAGGACAAAACATATGCAGAGGAAATTAACGAATGTTGAAATCACATCTTTGGGATGTGAGAGTGATAAGAGAGCTATGAAAACATTGAAACAACCTACACCCAAGAAAAATGATGATATTTGTGGAATTCAAAATAAAAGTTTCCTCTACTATGGAAGATGAGGTAACATTATGGATCTTCACCGATATGTTATAATAAAATCCTATTGGAAGAAAGTTGGCGCATAAAATGAAATTAATCTCAGAAACAAATAAAATGGATGATTTTATGATTGAAAGTATATATGAAAATTATAAATTTAATGAGAGGTTTTTTAAAAAGTAATAACCAATGATTTCTGAATATTTGTGTTGAAGGTGTATAATTTCTGGGAATATTTCTGAAAAATACATGATGTGGTTGACTAGACAAATATAACACATGAAGAACAAAATAAAAGCACTAGTGACTTCTATTGCTAATAATTCTATTGTAATGAAGCTTTAAACACCCAATAAGAAGTCTAATAAGATACCAAAAGAATGTATAGTCATAATGGGGAAGTGTCTTCATGGCATTGAATCATAGGGTGAATTTTTCTTTATATGAAATATTTGTTTTTCTAATGGATAAAATGTAAATAAAGGGCCATTAGAAAAGGTTCATGTCGACACTACTTAGGATTGCAGTTGACCCATAGCCTTCCATTATGGGCCGGCCGAGGAAGAGAGTGGGTAGTGTGCTCACAGGGATCATATATAGTGTTAGAGGAACTATGAAAAAATATTAGTTATGTTGTGTGAAGAATTATTGTGTATGGTTGACATTGAATATAATTGTGAATTCGGATTGATATTAATTTTTTTCATTGGTTTAATTGTAAGAAAATTGCATATAGCGAGCTCATGTAGATACAGAGGGAGAGAGTGACCGTTGTGCTCATGGGGGACTATCAACACTTCATAGGTCTGAATTCGACCCCTAGTTAGTCATTATGGTTGGGCCATGGAAAAGAGTGTCTAGTGTGCTCATAGGGAACACACCAATAGGTAGTGGAACATAGAAACATTCCAGTAATGTTGTATGAAGAATGATTTTGTATGGTTGTTATTGAATCTGGTTGTGAATTTGGATTTATTACTTATCTTTTATGGAGGATGGTTAAATGATTTGGTCATCCGACCCCAAGAACCAACATGTTAGTATGGTTCCCATAGGGTGCAAAGGAAAAAGGATTAAATGGTAGATCACAGAACGAGAATTTTCAGGAATTGATATATGTTTTCTGTTACTAAGAATTCATATATAAGGATGTCCCTTGTGTTATAGAGGATCCACGTAACATGAATTAATTTCGATGTGGGAGAATATTTTAGTGGTTCACTATAGCTATGGAAAATATTCAATTGTGCAATCTATGGGATTATAATATAGGTTGTGCGATCATCCCAACCATTTGAAATATTTCTCCCAAACATTTGATTGTTTGATCAATTTCTGAAGAGTCATCTGATATTATCTGCACGTCAGCTTCTTCCCCTAACCAAATCCAATGCACCTACTCACAGAGATCCCCATGCCACAATGTCAGTTTTCTCCAGCAATCTTTCAGAGCATTATTTGTTCCTTTTGTCCATTACATTATTATGTAAATATCAGGAAACTCAGTTATCATGATAAAACGATCACCAAACGGAAGCAATGCAGCATATAATGTCATCAAAAAATAGAGGCTATACGAACAAGTTTGGTCGGTGGTGAATTTGCTATAAATATTTGACAATAGGATTATTTGTGGTATATGTTTTATAGGAATTCTGAGACTATATTGACAGAGAAATAGAGGGTTGTAAATGGTTAAGATATTTTAATGAATATTACATCACATAGTAGATGTAAACAATGATTACATTACATGGTAGGAGGAAACAATGATTACATTACACGGATGGAGGAAACAAAGATTACATTATATAGTAGGAGGAAATAATGATTACATTCCACGATAGGTGGAAACAAAGATTACATTATGGGGAAGGAGGAAACGAATATTACATTACATAGTAGGAGGAAACCAAGATTACATTATGAGGTATGAGGAAAAAAATATTGCATTATAGGGTTAGAGGAAAGAAAGATTACATTACGAAGTAGTAGGAAACAATGATTACATTACACTATAGGAGGAAACAAAGATTACATTACCTGGTAGGAGGAAACAAATAGTACATTTCATGGTTTGAGGAAATGAATATTACATTACATGGTAGGGGGAACAAATAATAAATTATGGGTTTTGAGGAAAGATAACTTACATTAGAGGTAAATACAAACAATACAAATAAGCATATTTAAATGAAACAAAAAAAACTTTTTTTAAAATGAAATTACATTATTATAAACATGTCATAATCACATGAAATCACAATAGAATAAACTAGTAAGTAATATGTGACCCTTAAAACACATGTTTGTTACTTTTGTGATGTGAATTTCAAAAACATGACATACACAGTTGTGATCAGTAAGTTATTTATAATCCAATAAAAAAACATAATTTTTGGTGATTATTAACCTACCCATACTAATAGTAACATAAACTTATGAATTGTGATATACCCTAATGAATAGTAACCTTACTAATGATAGTATATTAATAATATTCAAGTGTAAGTATGATATATGTTTTCTTTAAAATAAATAATCAAATGTTTAAAAACTCTTATTTTTAAATAAATTATGATTTAAATAAATATTAAATTTATAATATTAATAAAATTATGTTTGAAAAATGGAATTCATTTTTTGATTCTATACGTCGATAAATGGTTGGGGTAAATATTTGGGATTTTTCTGAAATACATGAATTTTTTATGAATAGTGACATATCATAAATTGGAAAATTAAGATAAATACAATAATAATAGAGTCACGTGTGATGTTCTGCTGATTTATGCCCACTAGGTGCGGGATCACATGATAAAATTACTATTCTTGGTCCTGGAATACTCACTATTACTTTTCTTGTGGTGAAATAATAAATTAATGAGTTTTATATTATTAAATCCCACCTCTCCTCCACTTTTAACACCACCATTCACCCCTCTTCCATTGACATCTCTCAAGCCCTGTGCCTTCTCAAAATTCTATCCAAATACCCTCCCAACCTCCTATCCCACTTCCAAAAATCTTTGGTCTCATAGAAATACCATAACATCTCCCTTAAGGAGGCTCTCAAGGATGATTGGTTCAAGAGGTAAATTTTGTTTTTCAGTTATTTGTCATTCCTTTCATGTTCATTTGATTTATTTTTCTATTACCTCTCCTTATTCAAATTTTTTGATGAATCTAGTAAATTATATGTTCAAGAATGTTTTCCTGATAGTGGAATATGTTATCAATAACTCTCCCTTTTTACCTTGGTTTATTCTAGTAGAAAGAACACAATCTGAGATGTGTCAATTTTACACATTCAAAGATGATGGACATTCAATTTCTATTATAATTCTCAATTCTGGTCATGAAACCATTCTTGTTATGGTTGAACCAGATTTCAATATATAAAATAATATATTTAAAATTTTTTATTCCCTCTATACAAATGGTATTATTTTATAAATGGAAATGATTTTGTTGTAATCATAAACCACAAATTAAGCGAAATAATTATCATTAATGTTCTATATAATAATTCATCCTTTTTCATTGTATCCTAGTTATATAAATGACCAATAACACCTAATTATGTTCATAAATAATATATAATTTCAATTATGGAGATATACATCCATCCCACAAACTTAAAATAAATTGAACTAAGATGAAAGTAAAGAAACTCAACACTCTGAAGCGACGAAATTCAATAATTTAACTTATTAATAAAAACAAAAATGAACTAAACGGAACGATGATAAACTAAATAGATATCTAATAGGTTTTTACATAATTTATTAATATGTATAATTTCATATTCCAGGAGCATATGTTCGATATATGTACATGTTGGAGTTAAGGTAAAGGTTTTTCCACCCGAACATCCATTTTTATTCAAGATACTTTAATTATCTAATTACCTCAATTAAATTTTTAGGTATTTCTATGTTCTCCACAAATATTATGTGGTAGTATCAGACATATGTTTTCGAACCTAAACCTTTCAATATATTATTGATACATACAATTTTACGAAAGGAACTTTCAAAATAGTTTCATAAATACAATCCTAATTCAAGTGAATTTCTCAATTCTTACATATTTTCAAGGGAACTCTATAATATGTTTTTGGAAACCATTAAATTTATAGAATCACTCATTTAACTATGACAATAATATCTTACTTCACTTATAGTTTTATACAACGTTTTTTCCCAAATAATTTTTTTTTTTCAAAATAAAAGAGCATTTATCTCAAGAATTGCTTAATGATTTTATAGGAGCTTTTTTGTCTAATTCAAGACTATTTTTGATTACATGGTATTATTGGGTTTAATTATTTATGAAGTCATATAGCATATTTTATTTAATTTTTTAGAAATAACACTTTTTTAATGATCTATACTAAAAAATCAGCACATTACATGGAATGGTTAGTGTTTTATGCTTAATGATTTGGGAATGTAAGTTACATTTCATATGATAGTTTCAACATGACAGTATATGTTTTTTATGTTGATCCATACTCATATGATGAATGAATTGGACTTATTATGTGGTGGTTGGGGCCCACTATAGCCCCTCTATGAATCGGTAGGTCTCATGAGATAAATAGATGTGGAATTTGTCGAGGCCTTTCCCATTGTGGTATAAGGATTTTGGTCGAGGCCATAATCATTAGGCGTCTTGGTCGAGGCCTTGACAAAATGTTTCAGAATGTCTGGAATTATGCATTAAATCATAATGAGATTAGCTATTGATATTTCATGTGGTTATTTAATTAGTATAAAATCCATGATTATGTTTATTATGGAATAATTTACTCATCTCATATTCCTACCATAATGTGTTCAATTTTACTATTAAAGGCATGTGTTTTCAAAAATACAACATGTCTAATGTTTACATTATCATCCGCTGCATTGCTTACTCTTACTGAGCATTTGATCTTACCTGTTTCTTATGTTTCAATTTCTCATGACATGAATATGTAATTTATGATTGAATTTCAATCATAATCTATGAGACATGATGTTTCTAATGTAATAAATTAGTGTTGTATTTCATTTCTTGATTTAAAGTTGAACTTATTTATGTATCCTATATCCAATAATACTAAACTACCTGGTACTTCGAGATGCTTATTCCTTGTTTGTATGACAATGTAATCAAATAAGGCACCGACTAAATGAAACTGGTGTTAGTTCCTTACATTGAATTTGTAAAATAATAGATTAAAAACAAAAATATAAACTTGCATATTTGTATCTGACTCACAAAGAATCTCAGCTGCGCTATACGCCATCCCAACCTTGGTCACACAGTCACTCCAATCCTCTAAATGTGCTCCCATTTATATATGAATTTGTCATGGTTCTCTCCACCAGGTCTAGGAATATATTTGCATAAAAAATAATAGTTTTAGGTGATCCTTTATATTCTTCTCCATTCACAATTTTCTTCTTTGCTTCTATCTAATTACCTCTATCACAAATTCCCTATACAACCTGTCAAGGAACATCCGGTTTCATGAAACCAGCTTCCACAATGATATTGGATAGCATGTTCAAAACAAATTCCCTTTCGGGTATACAACATTTGAGGTGATTCATACACACACATGTGCTAAGACATGCATGAATTCCCAGTGCGCCAAAAAATAATATCTACATGACTCTTCAATGAGGAAAATGATGAGTAGCTAAGTGACTCCATTTTTTACTACTAGATCTAGGAAACAAAACACTAAAGACACAAAAATTATGACCACTAGAATTGAACATGTTGAAAATGAGAACTCTGCACTGTTGGTTTCAGGAAATTAAGTACTACTCATCCTATTACTTTCAGTCAGCTAGGTATCGTAAAGATTCACTTCTAGACAAACAAGAATATAGAAGATTTACTCTTTGTCAAACCATTCATGAGAAGTCCAGAAAATTTTCAAGTTTTCTAAAATATCCTCACCTCCCTTCAATCGTATAATAACAACCCCCAACACTAATAGATCAATGTTATTATTTGAGTATTCATCATCAAAATGATCTAGAATTTTTTCATGTTTATCCTTTTCATCATTATCATATATAAACTAAGAAACATTCAATCTTCCTTCAGTACCTTCTCAACTCACATCTTCCTCCTCCTTTGATTGCATCTATTACATGTTTTCTAATTCACACTGCTACTAATCATGAATTTTCATATCTTCCACTATTGAGACCTTTTGAAGGTTTCCTACTTCAGCTTCACCACTAGAACTCTTCAACTTAGTCTAATTTAGCTCAAGGATTTGAGAAGACTCGATGATTTCCAATTTTCCATTTGAGACGTCCAATGACAGAAACCCACAAAGGTCTAGGTCTGGCTGTTTGGATGGTGAGTGGAGGAAAACGTGTGATTTTTGGAGAATGAGGTGATTCATACATTCATGTCTTCTTTCCAATGGAGGAAAATCCACCATAAATGGCCAAGATGGGAAACCAAAATGAAACCTTCAAATCCTGCTTTTATTATGATAAAATCAATGTCATTACATTTAAATTTGGTTTTATACATGAAAACCATAGCAGATAAATTTTT
Source organism: Viscum album (assembly GCA_963277665.1). Classification (NCBI taxonomy): domain Eukaryota; kingdom Viridiplantae; phylum Streptophyta; class Magnoliopsida; order Santalales; family Viscaceae; genus Viscum; species Viscum album. Next base: position 1,582,527,130 of record OY728151.1, on the reverse strand, counting down.
ATCACAACAACATTGAAGCATCCTTAATAATCACGTGTTTCCAAGACCAAGATGGTTCCAGCATACACCTATTTTATTTCAAGTAGTGTTCTAGGTTGTTTTACTCTCCATATTTTGGGGAATTCCTTAAAACTAATGAGTCATCCATGTGTATTTCAGACCCACTTTTTTCAAACATATTTAAATCGCTTCCATAGTCCCCCATTTGTTTCCTCTTCCTCATCTGAATTTTTTTCTATCCCTTTAATGAGTGGAAAATAAGATTATCATTTTAATTCAAGAGATGAGAGGTATCCCTAGGGGGTAGGTGGTTGTTCGGGTGGTTTGCATAGATTTGTTTTTGATTATAGGGGGGGCTAATTTTTATCGACATGTTTCGATACCTTATGAATAAGGAGTTCGACATCCCCCCCTAACAAGTATGTATCCCTTATATGATTGGAACCCAGAAGTGCTACAACACTATTCTTGAATATATTTCCTATAAGATGATGATGTATTTTTATGGAAAAAATGATACATGCTATCAGTGGATGATACTCATAGTAATTTGAGGCACATTCTTGTGGTGTATTCCCTTTGAAATATCTAGTGTAGGATATTATGAGAATGAGACTCGACGCTATGAAATCCACATTTATATGTGTCCTTGGATATTCATATATATTAATGTATGAATTTATCATTATACTTTAAAATTATTATAAATGAATATTATAAGTCATGTACTTCTATGTTTCAATGAAAACTGTGATGGCATATGTCCGTGATTAGGTAGCATATGTTGGTTGATTCATGATTAGTATTGCATTACACAATAATAGAGAAAGGATTTATCTTTTTTGTTCTATATCAGAAGTCAATATCTCATTCCCTTTGATTGAAATTATATAGCCTAAATGAATATATGGACATAGTGTTCTATAAATATTTATTTACTTTTTTAAAAATATAATATTTGTTTATTTATATGAGAATAATCCAGTGATATTTATTTAATAAATAAATTGTCATTACTCAATGACTGATAAATATTATGGCAGAATGACATGCCGAGTTTTTATGTCCTGCGAGAAATATTAATTTTGAATATTATTTGATTAAATAATATTAAATTAAATTCTCAATGATAATCTCATTTAAATGAATAATAATAATAATATTTTTTTCGGATGGGTTTCTTCATGGGATCAGATAAATAATAAGGGGAACCTATGCAATTATTTATTTCAAATACTATAATTATATAAACCCAATTATTTTTTTATCTTATGAAACAATTATTTTTTTTGCACACTTAATTTGGAGAATCCTCTAAATCCCTAGAGAGATCTCTTCTCCAAAAATTCTATTAAGAGGATAGACTGATCTTCCCCCACCGAATCCTCTCAAGCCAAGAGATATCTAGTAGGATGATTTGGAAGCACTTATCATGGTGATCAAAGGCAGATGATGCAAGAAATATGATCATTCATTCTAGTACCCAATGATTCCTTTGATGTTGTCTTAAGATTCATGAAACACATGTGGATCAATGCTATAGGGAATCTATACTTGATTTCTTCAATGAAATGATGGTGAAACATAGATCTGTTTCTAGACCAATCTATCCATCAATGGAAATTATATAATTAATTAAATTAAATATAAATAATGTGTCATGATCCTCCCTTCTGGTTCTGGGGTGATTTCTACATTTAGCCTTCATTGATTCAGTTCTATTTAACATGATTTTTATCATCATCTAGATCTTGAATTGTTAATCGATCATGAAAAAAGTAAATGTTGGGTATTACCCATTGTATGATTCCACTATGCCTGGAACCTACATGTGGTATCAGAGTGGTCACATAATTATTTATAACAATTTATTGATTTATGCATTTTTATTTCATTTTCAATTCACGTTTAGTGAATTTTTTATTCCGAATTGTAAGATCGGTTTCTTCCTCCTTCATTTATCATCGATCAAATCAATACGATTAATTTTAAAAAAAAATTAAAATTCAAGAACTCATCCTGAGGTGCCAAGGATTTTGGATGGATAACACAGCAGTACCCATCGTGTAGTTGTGTTCAATGCATCGAGAATTAATTGGGATTTAATTCTCATAGATTCCATTGATGAAACACGCTGCATTTATAACTTAAACCACGTGTTGATTGGGCTATCCTGGCACAAGGTTAGACAGAGTACATGCTTTGTAGCCGATTTGGGTCATTTGTAGTCCAGTTAAGTAACAAACGAGCCGTGTATATCATACATGGCTTATAGGACTGGTGACCTTGTACTTCTGAGATCACATGCCATGTAGCCCATGAGACACGCCGTGTAATCCTTTTTCCATGGAATGATTTACACACCATGTCTGAAGTCATGTTCCTATGATAGACGGTCAGAAATGTACATGTAATGTTGCTCAAATTCCCATGACATGTACTTATATCAAATTATGCATATTTAAAATTTATTAATTATACTATTGAAACCTTATTGAAATTTTCTTATGTGTGGTCATTAAGTTGAAAATACAATCCATGTGATAAGTTTTTGTTGTATATATATATATATATGTAAATGTTTAATTAATATCTATGTAATGTTCAAATCATCATATCATGTATGAGTCACATTATATTTGTTACTTCGTTTGCATTGGATCATAACACATGACCAAGAAATAATGCAATTCATGAAATCACTAAGGAGAAGTACACGACATAAACATACATGATATTTCATGTATGCCACATGTAATAAGAGTAAGTAGTGTGATAAAATGATCCTAATATGGTAGAATCAGATGGGAATTCAATATATTTCATCAAAGGTAAATTTATGAACACAATAAATTTCAAATGAATTTATTTAAATTTTTTAAAATTATGATGGATGAAAATTTCATGGAAATTAAAATGAGAATTAAGATAACTAATTTATTAATTAAAGAATATAATTAATTTATTCGAGCATGATTTATCTAAAATAAAAATTATTAAGAATTGACTACAAGTTTTATTAAATGCATAATTCGTTGCATGCATGTGGTTGATCGTGAGAATAGGCCACACCACTATTTGTGATTGGTTTCATTTAATTTAAAATTAACTAAAATTGTTTGTATGCATCCCTACTCTCCTCATATTATGTATGGGTTTATGTGAAGATGGATTATTTTATATAAAACCCTATTACCCGCACTTACGTTTGATTAAAAGAATATGTGAAAGATGGATCTCCCATTGTAGTGGAGGCAGTTCAAGCTTGGATCCGTGGAAAAACCAATACATGAGAGATACATGGGTGGACATTTGGAAAGTTGTAACATTAACCATAATTGGTTAAATGTGTTTTTCTCCGAATTCAATGATTACTTTATCAACAACAAGATAAACTAAAAATTACTAAATCTCATTATCAAATCACTATATTATTTTATTTCTCTTAAGTTGTATGGTCATTTCATTATAGATGTTTTATCGCAATCACATAATTAATGAATTTACAAGCATGCAAGATAAAACTAAAATGAACTAGATTATGCATAAATGTTATCTATTTTTTTATTACTTATTTAAACCCACTGAATATTAACAAGAATGTACCAAAGATAATACTGGGATGTCTAAGTATAAAATGATAAATTTTGTCAATAATATATTTTAACATGGTATAGCATTACACTACCTCAATTAAAATCGAACCATAGTTCAATGTTCTTGATTAGACAATGTTGGGGTGTTTTTATATTTTGGGGAATTCTAAATTGATGTTTTGGGATGAATTAGCATTAGATAAATCAAGGTTTTATTTCCAAAGAATGACATGGTGTATCTTAGAGGAAATGGTTGAGTAAATTCAATTAAGGATTTCAGGATTGGGGTTTCCTCTCAAAAGACCAAGGAACAATGAGTTAATTCATTTTGAATTTGGAATGACTACCTAAAACCATTCAAGTTTCACTACCAACCTATTTTTGGGTAATGAGATGGGATATATAGATCCCTACCACAAGAATATACAAGATAAATGATATTATAAATCCAATGGTGATGGATTTTGGTTATTTTTAAAATAGTAAGAGATTAATAAATAAATTATTTATTTATTTGTCTAAATTTTATCAGATAATGTACTAAAATTAATTATATATTATTTATTATAAAAAAATAAAAAATAGCATTTCTATCCAAAAATGAGATGGAAAAACTTCTCACTAACACAGATTTCCAAGAGTGGATAAGATGCCTATGAGTTATCCATCACCTTCATATGAAATTATATGTGATATAAGAACACTATCCTATAGCGCCTGGAAATTATGCTAGTGATGAAGAGTTAAAAATTTATGAGAATAATTTGAATGATTCTATATATGTTCATGTTTCATTCTATCATCCACGTGAAATAATCTTTTAAAGCAACTTGAGGACATGGATTCATATATCTGATGTATCACCTTCGGGATCTCAATCAAGAGAATGAGATACAAAATTGGTATGAGATCTCTAATGATTTGATTTCAAATATTTTTATAGAGTCTTCGTTAGGTGGGCCTCATACTGTTTTCTGTGTTGTTGATGCATGACCTGAATCATTGATCACATAGTTTATAATCTCACATGTTTAATTTCGATGCTCATTAGATGAAACGGAAAATGCAGTATCCCATCATATCATAGATCTTACGTTGACTCTATTGTCTCGATTATGAATGTGCCACATGGTCTACCATCAATGTGGCAGCCTGTTTCCCATTGATCTCGATGGACTATATCTCGAGCAGATCCCCATTTGTTCGCAACCAGTTTCATCCCCTATTAAAGCCTTCACAATTTCCTTCTTCCAATATAGATAATATATAAAATATTATATCTTAAATTTCCAAATTACCATGTTTTTACCACGTTTATAATCATAATATTATCTCATCTAAATAAATATAAATGATTTATCACTCCATGAGAAATACATGCATTCTAATATGTGAGATATGATAAAAGAAATATTAAATTAAAAAACTATCTTATATCTAATTTGGAAACACCCACAACTTTAATACTATCAATATCACCCTTTAGTCCATAAATGGAGATACCATTCAATAAAATCAATTGAAAAATAACTATATTCATCTTACAAACCACTATACTCTATGGAAAAATGACAATTCCCTTTAATAACCTCAAACGAAACATGCCTTCCACTATAAAAATATCCAAAAACTAAAGTATTTTCCATATATTAATAAGGAATGTCTTATTGAAAAATAATTAAACCTGAAATATTTGGCTCCCCCATGATAATGATTGTTAAACAATCAGGCACACCCACAAAAATTACACTCTCTGTTCCGAATCCCGTCTAGCTATCACATCACCTCAGTCATCAATTTAATGTTTTTCTTCACCAATTAAAAATTCTAAATAAATGAATTAGAAGTAAGATCTGAAATACCTCTCTAAACCTACTTTTTGTGCCGAACCCTAGCCTACCTCATGCACCATTGATCCTCTTGAAATAATCCAAAAATTCCACTAAACATTGCGAGCCCGAACCATCACATTTGATATCACTTGTTGGGGTAGATTCTCGACCTCTGGACCAAAACCTCTTGAATTATTTTTGAGAAACTCGATGAAATATGGAAGTTATAGAAATATGAATAAATAAATCATAACACAATTTTTTTAATGTTGATAAACTCCCCAACGTGGAGGATTAAAAAACCATTGGGAAATTATGAAATATCAACTATAAATTAAAGAGTACAAAATAATCCAAGTAATGCATGAACATGAGTTACAAATGACAGTATAAATAAATTTGTGAAAACCAAACTCTGATATGCCTCAACAATATCTCTAAAAATTATCTCCACAACAACATGCTTGAATTATCCATCTACGAAAAAACATCACCCTTCTGTCGATGATATGTCACAACATTGTGGATCAAATCCTAATATTCATCAGCCTCGGACAATATTATGACACTTAGAGGATTTTTTTCTCTCTTTCTCTATCAGGATCTATCCATCATTTCCTACCACCAATCATAAAATTGGATACACTTCATGATCACTGCATTCCAGAAGACAGTCAAAACATGTGAATGGACTAATTGGGGATATTTCAAACACTATGTGTGGGGGGTGAATCGGTGTTGGAGACCTTATAATACAACTCAAAATTTTATCCATTAAAAACTTCAAATTTTTAGGATCTCAATTATTTTATTCTCTTTTACCTGTCAGATGGAATAATATCAAAATTGTTAAGAACCGCTCATGAAATTTTCACAGGGATCACTATTCAGTAAGTGTAGCTAGTCCTTGGTATGGTTTGGAAATAATCCTCACCACAAACCCACTATAATGAAAACATTTAAATATGGTTTCAACGAGTATGAAAGAACCACTCACTTGGAATAAACTATAGTCAATTGGAAGTACATGTTTTACATAAGATAACTGGATCTCTATAAAACCAATGAAGACAACCTCATTTTTCTTGATAAAGGTTTGTAACACCATGAAAATATTCCATCTATTGAGGCATGTTGGATATTATAGTCCTTTTTTCCCACAACCATCTTATTCACAATATTTTTTTCTTAGAAGTATGAACGTAACTCTTCCTACCTCTCTTGAACTAAAAATTGAAAGTTACCCAATATTCTTCTTCTAGAATTAAAAATAATATTAATTTGATGTGAAGTAATGATTACTGAATTCTTTATAACCCAAATTATAATCTTATGATATTAATTTGGTCAAAAAATATTCTTATGTTCTTTCCTATTTTTTCTTCAGTGAAAAACAAAACACACTGATCCCTCTTCTTCTAATTCTTGCTGGAATCACAAAATTCACAAATGGTTATTTAATAAATAAAGGTCAGATCATCTTACTGTCATCACAATTAAATTATTCTAATATTTTTTGAAAATTATTTTTTATTATTATGTAAGAAAGTAACCCGAGGGGAACAAATCACGGGGGGCGAAAATAGTGGAGACCAAGTGAATCCTTTCGGATCATGTTAACACACTCGCACGGGAGGGAATTAAGACTGTCAAACACTAACAAGGTCTCCTCCGGTCTGCCCCCGCGAGCTAACACATATGCCGCAAAGTTGGTTTCCCTTACACTATGATGGATCAGCTTGCCCTGGTTGGTCTCCGCTTTTCATCTTCTAAAAACATACAGCAAGCTCCATGGAACGTCACATTTCCCCTTAAGGGACCGAACTAGAATCTCTGAATCGGATTCAAAACTCCACCACATGAAAACCTCTTCTTCTGCATAACATGATACCTGAGAGGAGAGCTCTGAACTCCGCACCTAACGAATTGCCCGGTCCGAAATAAGCGCTGAAAGCAATGTGAACTGAACCCCAGCTATCCCGAAGGATGCCACCACCTCTCGTAATCCCCCCCAAACACGAGCCATCCACATTTAATTTTAATCCGCTAGTTGGAGGCTTCCACCGAAACCATCTCCCTTGTTGTGATACCTGGGCCCACTGTCCCTCTGTAAGATTCCCCAGGATACCCGCATGCAAGCCATTCTTCAAGATACCGGCCAGCTCCACTATGAGCAGTTTCATGCGGACCTGTAAAGCCAGCAACGAATGTTTTCCTCCCAGTCTTACCTGGTTACGTGATTCCCACAGAGTCCAACAAATGGAAATCAAAATGATCAAACCTGCTGAGCGTTCCTCAACCCTGTTACCCAAGCCCGACAGCCATACCGCAATATAATCCCGTACCGAAGGATCCTCCTCCTCAGTAACTCTATAATGAGCGAAATGAGACCATAAGAACACTGCCCACTGCCCCTGAAAGAACAGGTGTAACGTTGTTTCCGACGTTGGGTTCTCACAACAGAAGCAACACGAAGCCATTCTGATCCCTCTTTTCTTAATGTTCTCCTCTGTGGATACCGCTCGATTTCGAACTTGCCACAGCAGGAAGTTCATTCTCGTCGGGATTTTCTTACACCACGTCAAACCATGTTCTGGTTCCCTGGTTGATGTCGTCTGATCAATACTCCTGAATCCGTTCAAGCTGAACCGGCCCAACCCAGAAACGGAAAAACAGCACCTGTCATGCACGTCACTCATAACCACACTATTGAAGGATAGGAGCTGCGAAGGGTTAAGATTTTCATTAATAAACTCATAATTCTCGCACGCCTCCCTGAAAGAGATATATGGAGAGGGACAACCCTCATAGTCGAGCCTTTATTCAACCAGGCATCATCCCAGAAACTGATATCCCCACGCCCAATCACCCATCTGGCGCGGCCATGAAAAACCTCCAAGTGAGAAGCAATGCACCTGGAGAGTGCCGTCGCACTGTACCTGCTACAATCACCTTGCACTCCATACCTTGCTTTGTAAAAATTGGCCCAGAGGGATTTGACCACTATCACTTCCCAAGCGAGTTTGGCTTGGAGACCCTGGATCGTTTCATTAATTTCACGAAGACCAATCCCACCCTCCTCCACAGGGCGGGCCTGCCTTTTCCAGGAAGCCCAGTGGCATCTCCCCTCTCTTTTCGCATCCCAAAGAAAACTCGTGAGAATGCATAAAATCCTCTCCGTCGTTCCCTTCGGCGGTTTGATGACAGCGAAAACATGCATGGGGATCGAGAGTAGAACACTGTTAATCAAGGTGATCCTACCTCCGTAGGAGAGTAATCTATTCTTCCAGTTGAAAATCCTTCCCAGGATACGATCCACGATGTCGTTGAAGTGAGTCTTCAAAATCCTCCCGCACGATAGAGGAACTCCTAAATACACGATGGGAAGTTGCCGCTGTCCGTAACCCATGGCTTTTTGAATACGTTTGCACCTCAGGTTCGAGCACATATTTGAAATGAAAAAATGAATCTTCGACATGTTGATAACTTTTCCACTAAGTTCCCCATACTCCGACATAACTCCCTTGAGCATATTCAAATATCTCCTCCCTCCGTTCGTGAATATTAAAATTTCATCCACAAACATGAGGTGTGATACATTGAGGGAGTTCCTTCTTCCAAGAAATGGCTTCAGCCTCCCCTGTGCTGATTCCTTCTTCAGTTTTCTGGATAGGGCATCCTAAGCAAGAACAAACAAAAGGGGCGAGAGTGGGTCTCCATGCCGGACCCCCCTCACTGATTTAAAGAAACCGAAGCACCTGCCAATTAGTGAAATAGAAATCCATGGTGAGGCAAAGCACCTGAAGCACAAATCACAAAAAGACTCCTGGAAGCCGAAACCTCTCATCACCCGCAGAATGAAACTCCATTCTAGATTATCGTAAGCTTTGAAAATATCCACCTACCAAACTATATTAGAACCCACAGACCGTTTGTTCAGGTCGTGAACCAGTTCACTTGCAATGGCTACCGCTCCCTGGATACTCCTCTCATGTATGAAGTCGTGCTGTTCTTCAGATACTAGCCTCAGAATCACATTGGCCAATCTCCTGCTTATGGTCGTTGCCAAAATCTTATAAGAGACGTTACAAAGGCAAATCGGCCTGAAATGATTAACGAGGGTGGGATCCTTAACTTTCGGAACCAGAACCACCCTCTAAGAGGTGATCCCTCTACACAGAGGAGCTCCCAGAAAAAAATCACAAATGGCCTCTACCACACATGTCCCCACCACGTCCCATGCGGCACAGAAAAAGGACGCCAGGAAACCATCAGGTCCTGGAGCACTCTCCTTCGACATGCTTCCCAGGGCCTCCCTAATTTCCTTCTCGTCCAGAATTCTGGATAGGTGCTCATTCTCAGATAGAGATAACATGCAAGGTAAACCCTCCAAGAAAGAAGATGCCCCCAGAGACTCTCTGCGAAACCCAGACGAAGCTTCACCTGCCCATATGCCCTCAAAATGCTTCAACGCAACCTTGCCAGCCTCCATAACATCCGTAGTAAACTCCCCATCTTCTTTTTTAAAGTTGATCTTCGAGGTACTCCTTTCTTTGATAGAGGCCTGAAAGAACGCGCTGTTGCGGTCCCCCTCTTTTAGCCAATGCACACGAGAACGTTGTGCATAAACCCTCTCCATCTCCAGAAGTTTCTCCACTAGAATAGCATTTTTATCACATAGATTGGTGAAGGTGTTCTCATCCCAGGAAACCTGTAAGCTCTCCTCAAGTCTGCCAACTTCGTCCTGTAAGTTGGATATTCCATTACTCCAGTCAGGTTGCTCCACAAGCCATTGTTTGATGTCCTATTTTAACCTTTTGAGGTGATTAACCAGCCCATCCAAAGACATCTTATTCTCCTCCAGAAGCCAGGACGACCTTACCAGTTGCATGAAATCTTGATTCCTGTGCCAGACACTAGAATAATAAATGGTCTGTCCAACCACACTTTCGCGTTTTATCTCCAATATTAAAGGTGCATGATCCGATAGGATACGAGGGAGATGGGTGACCGAGGTCTTTGAGAACATATCGAGCCTGTGCAGGTTAGTTAGCCACCTATCCAGACGGCACCAGACCCTACTCTGGCCTTTCCTATTATTGCACCAAGTATACCTCGAACCTCCGAACCCTAGGTCCATTAAACCCGCATGCAACACACACTCCTTAAAATCCATCATTCCATCAAGAGATGCACTCCTTCCTCCTTTTTTCTCCAAAGCCTCCATGACAATGTTAAAATCACCCCCCACGAACCACGGCAACGGGTCTGCTTGAATCTCTTTCAAGTGGGACCATAGATCCCTCCTTTCCAAGGGCTTATTGCTCGCATAAACCAAGGAGAAAAGAATATTGATACCATTCAGTTCGACCATCACATTGATAAATTGTGAGGTCATATTAAAAACCTCCACCAGAAGAGGATCTTTCCAACCCACCCAAATCTGAACATTAGTAGGTCCGCTGTGGAAACTATTCGGGAAACCCAGCTTTCTCACAACATACTGCATCTTACAAGCATCAATCTTCGGTTCGAGAATCACCATCAAAGAGGCTTTGGCTTTCCTACCCTCCATAGAAAGAAAAGCCCTCTTCCCCTGTGCCCCTAGACCTCGAGCGTTCCATAAAAAGAACCAAGAACATTACTGGACCGACTTACGAGCCTTCAGAACCACTGGAGTCTCCTGACTGTGTAGAACGATCGGGCCCTTCCCCTTAGCTTTCGAGCGAGTGATTGGTCCCGAAACGTTAGACACATCCCTCCTCCGTGGCCCATCCAGAAAACCTTCGTTACTCAAAACATCATGTTCTTCCAGCAGAGGTCTTCTCCTAGGCGGGACTCGAGGAAGATCGTCGCCAATCTCCCCCTGGCACAACGACATCCATACCCTACGCTGCGGCGACCAGCGCGAGGCTACCACTTCCTTTTCAGCTCCACTGATCCCACCAGCCATCTCCACACAACTACTCGTGGAGACCACCAGATTGTTCACAAGACAACTTCTGAATGACCCTGGTGAAAGATGAGACGAGAAACCAAAGGAGGGGGCAGAGGGAGAGAGCATCCTAACCGGGCTTCCCAGTGAGAAAGGAACTTGCCAATCCAGCGCACCTGACGGCACGACTTGCCTATCACAACCCAGGGGCGTCCTTTGGGACAGAGGGCCCGGGGACCAAGAGATCAGATCCTTACTCCCCGAAGTAGGAACAGACCGCGGCCCAGAGGAGGCAGACGACGATTCCCCCGAAGAATTACCAAAATGGGTAGCACCGGGTAAATTCAAATTTGAAACCAATGAGGGTACAACGGACGGACCCAGAGTCCCGTCTTTACCCGGCCCCGACGGGTCCCGACCCGAAACTCATGCCTGAACACCACCGGAAGAAACCGCCACCACCCTCCGCCGCCGGCAGTTCATCATCTCATGGCCATGAAGACCACAGATCCCACAGAAGCAGTGAAGAATACGGAAAAAAAACCTCTGCTTCCAACTGAAACCATCCTCCGAGTCAAGTTGCACCAAAGAAGGCCTCTTCAATGATAGATCCACTTCCACGCAGATACATGGCTTCGCTACCGCCTTGAAGCTTCTCGTGTCCTCATACGCACAAAGGAAGGATCCAAGAGAGTTCCCAATCTCCTTCAGCAGAGCCGGATTCTGGAAAGGAAGAGGAAGGCCAGGAAGCGATAACCACACCGCCTCAAAAGGGGTTTCCTGCCCCCTGTGACAGTCCCAGTACCATCTGGATAAAGAGAAACTTCGAGATCCACATCTACGAGCACCCCAAGCCCAAGCTCTCACAAAGTCCTCCCGAGAAGCCAGAAGAACACAGAAAGCCACACGCGACAAATCGGAGACCACAGCGGGTTGCGACAGCCCCCACGAATCCACAAAACATCTGAAGACGTCCAGGGACGGTTTAGAATGCCCAAAACGAGCCACCAGGGTGAGCTCATGGTAAGACGCTGCCTCCTTGAGCTCTCTACATGAGAAACTCACCACAGGTCCCCCCGGAAGCATCCTAGGGACTTTAGGTTCCACCACTATCGAAGGAGCCTCCCGTCCAGACTGAGGAACCAACGGAGGACAGGCTCCGTTCCCCCCCCCCCCCCCGCAAGGCACCTACAGAGCACCTCCTTTAAAGAAACCCCAGAAGAAGCACCCCCTACACCCCCGCCAGCACCCCCAACAACAGCCTTCGTGACTCCAGGTGGAGCCGCCGCCGACGCCCCTCATATTTTATCCTCTTGAATTATAAACTCAATACATTAATGGTTCATGTTCGTGTACCATCCCCTTTTTTATATTTACCATTTATGTAATTTTTCATTAAAAAATTTATGAATGGAATTTTTTATTTTTCAAATCATTTGAAAAACATGAGACAATGCACTTACTGCTCAATGTTTATGTAAAAACACATAAAGTTTCTTTCAAATTCATTTTTTCTCTATCACATAACACAAAAATAATTTTTGGTTTTCATAATCCATTTTTGTCAATAGTATGTAAATTAATACACTTGGTGTCTTATGAAAACATGAATAATATGAGTTCCTTTTCTTACACTTTTATGTATGCACTTAGGAGAACATCCAGTTCTCTTAGCACAAATAATCTATGTAGGTTTTTTCTTCTATGTCTGTTGTGAATAAAATGGATACATGGTATATTCATGTTTGTAATATTTTTGGAACAACCATATGAAATTCCATGAGAGTAAAAAACTCATGCATTGTGCCTCAATCAGTATGATTCATTGAATTGGTTCTACATTGAGAAGAATGACAAGGTTGTTTACACACCAATTGTGTGTTAGTGGTATTTCATCTTCATGAATGTAGAACGATTTGTGGAACTGACCTCCTTTTTAAGGAATGATGAGGGTTTAATCACCATTCACATGATTTCATATTCTTCTCCATGCTATATAAATCAAGCATTGCAGAGAGAGGATCATAATTCTCATCACCCCCGGTAGTGATTCGAACCAGTTTTTTCACACGGCCTTTAATCCCACTTAATTTCAGGATATTGGACCACACCATGCAAGCCTTTGGGAGTACCCATGGCTGACACAAGATACTCCATTCTGCCTAAGCATGCTAGTCTGGATGGACTCCTTTGGGCGTGGTCAACCCAGTGTCTTGCATAAGCTCTATGTTGAGGATCTCTAGAAATCTTAGTTCATTATTTTTAAATAAACCCCCGATAAATAATTCGTGGAAAAACCAATATATAATGGAATTTAATATGAAATTATTGTCCACCTCTACACTTTGAACTCTAGTATATAATTCTTCAAGACCTTCATAATTTCTCTTCAATTATAAATCCATCTAACCTTTTCTTCATCTCTAACCCACCATGAATTAATTATATAGAATGGATATGCATAATTTAATCTATAATCTCAATGTTCCTCAAGTTTTCACTAACACGGTTCTCATGAAACTTTAAAATACAGCATGACCATCAATTACACTTCTTCAATAATTTTTGGAATATAAATTCAAAATAACTTCAAATAATCCTTATTCGATGTAAAAAATGTGTCAATTATTATAATTTTTTTTAACTTCATACTAGTTCATCATTCATCCGAGTATAAGACATAGATAATTTCTCAAACATGAAATATGACGCTATGAATCACTAAAAATTCATCACTCCCATCACAATTTATCTTCAAATATAAATCCATCTCAATATCTATTCATCTTTATCCATTGATTCACTAATTATATGGCGTGATTATCCTTCATGAAAACTTTAATCTCAACGTTCCCCAAGTTAACACATTCATGGTTCTCATTCAACATTAAAATACTTTATGACCATAAATTTATCTTCATCTATAAAATTTTTTAATAAATATTACATAGAACATCAAATAAACCTTCTTATTTTTTTGTAAAAAATGTCTCACTTATGAATCATGTATTTTGAACGTAGTATCTATTCATATGTCATCTAAGTTAACGACATGAATAATTTATCGAACATGACATACAATGATCTGAATATATTACAATTATCCATGAATTGTGATGACATAATACATAAAAATTCTATAGTAATCACCATGAACGAATCCAAAATAAATCTCCATGAATCACCATGAAATTCAATGTCTTAAAAACATTCATATGATTCATTGAATTTCAATAAATGAGGTCCTTATCCATGTTCAATTTGCATTGGAACTTCTTCATCATATCGACATCAATATAATCTTCCTATTTCATTTTTCATAATTGTATTTAAATGAAAACCATCTGACAAAAAATACAATCCCTAAAAATTTTTGTTCATCAAACACCCCTTTGTATTATTGGAAATACATTCAAAGTTATTTCCAAATGAATCCGTTGATATTTTTACTTCTCTCTAACCGTTAGCTTTTAAACATTAATTTCAAAATATCTATACCTTATTAACAAGAAATAAAAAGTTCATGGGAAAAAGTGTATCATTCCATACTTAAGCAATGTGTGATCCATCATTTCACTATAATTCTACATGAGTTTTGGTTGGTGTTGAAAAAAATTGGATTTTACTTAGACAAAAAATATATCCATTACAAATAGATCACGATACCTTAAGAAATGAAAAATAAGATACTTTCCTTCCATAATTATTTTCATTCATTCTAGGCTTAAATTATTGAATGTGAGATAAAACTTATTAAGAACAATCAACTAGAAACTCCTGCACTAACATTAAAAAATAGATAAAAATATTCATGTTTAATTACTAGTATAAAATACAATGGGGGAATTCCACATTTCATAAGCAATTGATTAATTTAATTTCTACCCCTTTGTAATTTTTTATGATAACCTAGGTTGATAGATTAATACAGACATACCTTTTCCAATGATATGAACTTCATGCAACTTCAAGAATAATAAAATTTGATAATAATTGAAATAATAATTCTAGAAGCTTATTTATTCCCCCCCCCCCCCCCCGCATGGAATTTTTTTTTCATTATATTCATAATGGTTGATCTCATCATGAATTTATTTAATGAAATTATATTATGGAGAATACCATAGAATGGTTCTTGAACATGGAACAGTCCATTTTGGACAACTATCACAACCTCACCAAGGATGATATTCTATAACATTTGTTCTTGAAAATACTATGAAATAATGTCAAACCAAGATTGAATATTCATTATTCTAGTTATCCAAAATAGTACATCCCATTATTCATCATTATCAAGGATGATCCTAGTTATCCAAAATAGTACATCCCATATTTCTTACATCTCTCACACAAAAATACTTTAACTCAAGAGTTTCATTTTCTTAATAAACCGTCAAGAAATTTTTCTTCAACTTGTGGAATATTTTCATTCCATTTTTCACTATATATATTATTTATATTCAATTTTTCTCACTATTTAAAAATATTCAGGCCAGATAACTAACACGACCTTAAAAACTGTAGGTGCATGTGTGGATGTTCCACATGAATTCTTCTCAGTTTCACCGCTCTTATCTCTTCTTTTGGATGTACTGCCCTACAAATTATTGGATTTGGAATCCTTGTTTTTCTCATCATTCTTCTTTGGTTCCTTGATTGTAGGACTTGTGATCATAATATTCTTATGATATATTTCCAAGGTTTCTTCTTTATTCCATGTATGATTTTTTGATCTTATTTTCTTAACTTCCTTATATACAGGTTAATACGAGCATGTACCCACTTTTTGACCACTACCACTACATATGTCACAAATGTTATCAAGAATTGAAAATATGTTTACAGTATACCGATGATTTTGGACCTATAGAAGTTACTTATTCTTCACTGTAATTCTCTCACTTGAGATAGGATTCCTTCATCCTTTTACATTATTTGGATTGTTCCAAAAATTTAAGGCACACTTCCCATATATTTTTCATCACTAATATGGACCAATAGATCATGATTTCTTGATATATTTTGTATATGATTTTTGGGTATTCTTCATGATTTTTATGCTCTCTGAGTTGAACTAAATTACAAACATTTTTCCTATCCATAAAATTAATGGTGGTATGATTATTATCATATTTATTCATTCATAATTGGTTATATTTTTGTTCACAGCCTATATTTTTCATGATAACATGTTAGAAACATTAGTATAAGATGTTATAGATGATACATGATTCTTCTTATCAATTTGTGATAGATTGTTGAATGAATTCATGATATCATTGTAACATGTTGGTGTTCTATCAACCTTAAAATACTATAATGAACATTTATTACTTTTAGAAACTATCTCTTTCTTTTGTGATGTGTCAATATGTGTTTTCTCAATATTGTCCAACAGTGTCTAGGCATTGGATAATTGGGTTGATTCTATGATATTTAATCATAATAATTTAATATTCCCATTAATTATTCATTCATTCATATTTATATTCATGTATCTTAACTTTTTTTTAAATCAAAGTGTCATGTTCATTGATCATCTTGGATATTTATTCCTGTTGTTAACCCTTAACACCAGTGCAATTTTTCAATATCACTTCAACTACATGGATCTTTTCTTATAGAGTATTTTTGGCTCCCTCCTTTTCTTAAACATCTTTAATCCATTTTGAAGAACTAAATTCGCGTTCCCTCTTTGTTGGATCAATGGTTTAAAACTATCTAGATATATTTAGACACTCAACAATTTTTCTTAAAGATCTTATAAAAAACATAAGATTATTCTTCAGGTTGGGTGATCTCTTCCTACATACATTTAAATACTCCGAAAAACAAGGGATGATAATTATTTATAAATATAATGTAGAATAAATCTTAATATATCAACTTATAATTCATGAAATGTTGTATATTTATCATCATCACCACATGTGATAGTATTTTCATCATGAGTAATTTTTTTAAATGTACTAACATATACATTCCAATCAGTATATGTAGAAATTTTATCCATATTCATAGTAAAAACATGAGTCACATTCTCATTACCTTAAAATATATATATGCCTTCACTTTTATAAAGGCATAGAGAAACACATACTTAGTCTTTTTTAAGTAAGAGGGAATTATTCTTCAACTTTCTCTTCTCTTTATTTTTCTTATTCATAATGTTCTTGTTAGTGATAGACTTATACAAAAAGGTATCCAAATCATAACCAAAACTGCACTTCAATGATGATTTAGAAAATAAACTCATGTATTTAATAGAGAATATATTTCACTATAGAGAATCTAACAAAGATGAACCTTACCTCAATAATAATGAATGTACGAGTTTTAGAAATGCCTTACATTGTGTGTGTGCATGTGGGGCGGATAATCATTATTGGAGAAATTTTAATTCAATTCCAAATTTTATCACATTACCTCCTTGACGTGTTAGGATATTGATTGTTTTATTCTATTTTATCTATCACATGAAATAATATTAATGTAGTAAAGAAAAATAAATGATATTTTTACAAGGTTAACTTATCAGTAACCGTATACAGTCATTGGTATGGTCTGGAAATAATCCAGGCCACAGAATCACCAGAAATTAATCATTTAAATGTTGTTACAGAATGACTAAAAAAATATTTTACTTTCAATTCACTATAGTGAAGTGACATTTCATGTTATGATGAATATAGTTGGATCTTTATTCCACCTCTGAAGATAGTATCCTTTTTGTTTATAATGGTTTGTAACACCAGGATTGTATTCCACCTATTGAGACCCGATGGATTCACAATTATCATTTTTTCTTCTACAACATTCTTATTCACTTTTGTACTTTATTAGTAGTACGAAAGTAACAATTCATCATCTTCCATGAAATAAACTAAACGCTGCAAAATATTCTTCTTCTACTAGTCAAAACAATATCAATGTGTTGTGGACTGATGAATAATAAATTATTTCAGACCCAAATTATAATTATTTGATTTAAATTTGGTCACCAAATATTATTATTTTCTCCTATCTTTCATCATTAGGTAAAAACAATATTCACTGAGATCTCATCTTCTTCTGGTTTTTGAAATCCCAATCTTCCTATGTGATTATTAAACCAATGAAGTTAAACTAATCTTAGAATCATCTAAATTGAATTATTCTTATTTATTAAGAAAATATAGAGAGTGAATGTAGAATAAATTATCATATATTATTCTTAGTGTATAATATGTTTTTCCAACTCAATTTCACTATAACCTAAATGATATTTCTTGAAATATTAATATTTCACAAAATCTGATTTTTCTCTTCCTTAATTCATAACCCAATACAAGCATGGTGAATGTACATTTCCCATATACATTTTTATATTAATCATTTTATGTATATTTTTTGTGAAAAACTTTTATTTATTATATTTTTTCCCTAAATCATATGCATACATTTAGAAATTCTACGTACTCCCAACTGTTTATGTAACAACACCCAAATCTTCTTCCGACTACCTTAGTTCCCTATCCGTTCACAAAACAACCATGTTTGGTTTTATATCCTGTGTTTATCAATGATATAAGCATACATACCCTTTATGTCCTATGAAAACCCATGAAATATGAGTTACTATCTTACTCAAGAATGTATGCACTTAGGTGCGTTTCTGGCTTTCATTGCAGAAACAAACTGTGTATGTTTTATTCTTATCTGTATATTGTGTATCAACTGGATACACTACATATTCACGTAATGAATTATATGCGGAAAAACATAATGAAACTCCATGATAGTAAACAAATAATGCATTGTGTCTTGAGCAGTAATATTCATGGAACTAGTTCTTCTTCATGAAGCATTACAAGGGAGTGTACACACTAGTTGTGTGTTCGCAGTATTTCTATTTCATAGAAGGAGAATTCTTCATGAAACTGAACTCATTCACAGAGCCTGATGAGTGTGTAATCACCTTTTTCATGTCCAAATATTCTTCTCATTCATGAAAAAATATTTTTTCATGGGATCCCCCTTATTCATGTGGACTCACTGTTTCAAAAAACTCATTTCCTCACCACACAAAAGTGTTCTTTACAGATGCTCTTTTTTTATTGAAAATTTGATCTCTTTAAATAATATGTGTAGCAGTATAAACTATTTTCTGAGGGTGATACCCTTTTATTATAAATGGATAAAATCCTTATAATGCATTCAAACCCAGATCTTTATACTATGTGAATCATCTATTTAAGTGCCTAAGTTAAATTGATTTTAATTCTTCAAAAACGCATAATGTTACACTGCATTCCATAGTGTTCTTCCTTCATGATAAAACTGTTTATTTATGGTGTTCATATCACATTCATGTATTCATAAACACATGAAACTCATATTCCCAAACACATGAAGCTCCTTCATGGAACTCAACTAGTTGAATTTCCCTCATTCAAATACATTTTCAATTTAGATAGGGATTGCCTCTTGAATTTATTCATGTGAGTCAAGAAAATGTAGTTGTGTGATATGTTGATCCTGTTCGTCCCATTATTAGAACTCAAAATAATCTGGGTGGAATAATTTTTGATCATTGGTTGTTTGGATGACATCTCTGATTATAAAATAGTGTTGTTGAGGGAATTTAGGAGAATGATGAAGACATTAGTTGAAAAACATGTGCATCATTTTGAATGCATTGGTTGTGGGAGATGAGAAGTCATGAATTTAAATGAGTGGGCGTGAGATGTGAGGGAAAACCATGATCGATCCAATTATTTTTATCGGTTAACACCACATACTAACCCCATCCCACATCAAATGCTATCTCTATTTATCCACACTTTATAAATCAAGGACTGTGGGGAGTGGATTAGAATTCCACTCTCCCCATACCTATACCTCCTTGTACCGGTTATATGAGAATTCTCTATCCCTACTTTATTGCGAGATATTATCCCCAATCACAGATTCCTCCGAGGGTAGCCAGGGCCTACACACAATATTAGATACTGCCAACATGCCTTCCTGGATGACCTTCATTGGAATTGTCGACCCAGTTTCCAATATAAGCTCTCAGTTGAGGCTGACATGTCATCTCAAACCATACATAAATAAAACCAAACAAACCCCTAGTTAAAAAATCTATGTATATAATGGATTTCAATATGAAATGCATAGATATCTCCACACATAGAACTCCATTATACAATTATTCAATCCCTTCACAATTTCCATTCCAATATAAATCTATGTAACCATTTAATCATCTTTTAGATATAACAACCTTATTATATGGAATAATTCTCCTTCATGAAAACAAAAAGATCAATGTTTCAAAATTTAACACTTTAATGGTTTCCATGCAACATTAAAATACTGCATTACCTTCAATTACTCTTCTTCTATACCTTTTGCAATTCAAATTCCAAATAACATAAAATAATCATTATTCCTTTTTAAAAATAATATGCGACTTAGGAAAGATATATTTTGAACTTATTAGTCGTTCATTAATCATTAAAATTAATGGAAATGGATAATTTCTCAATATTAAAATCGATTTATATGAATATGTAACAATTCTACAAGCCCTTCACAATTTATCTACAAATATAAATACATATAACCATTTATTTAGCTTTAACCCTTCATGCACAAATTATATGGGGTAGTTATCCTTAATGAAAAGTACAGTCTCAATGTTACTTAATTTAACAATTTAATTGTTCTCATGCAACATTAAAAGACAACATTATCTTCGATTCCCCTAATTATACGTTTTTTAATATAAATTCCAAAGAAAATAAAGTCTTCCTTCTTCATTTTTCTATAAATAATGTGTCACTTTTGAAACATGTAATTTGAACATTGGACCAGTTCATAAATCATAAATGCTAAAAAATGGAAAATTTCTCAAGCATGACATCCAATGCTCTGAATCTATAATGATTCTTTAATCCCTTCACAATTTCCATTCATATGTAATTTCATCTAACAATTTCTTCATTTTTATCCCTTAATGGAATATTTATATTGTGTTGTTCTCCTTTATGAAAACTGAAATTTCAATGTTCTTAAATATAACACTTCAATGGTTCTCATGAATCATTAAAATACCACATGCACCTCAATTACTTTTATTCAATACTTTTGGGAATATAAATTCCAGTTAACATAAAATCAAGATTCTTCTTTGTTGTAAGAAATTTGTCCGTTTTGACACATGTAGTTTGAAATTAGGAATAGTTCATCAATCTTTAGAGTTAACAACCTGGAGAATTTATCATCCATGACTTCCAATGGAATGAATCCAAAAAAAATGTCAATACTATAACAATTTCTATTAAAATATGAATCCATATAACCATTTATTCATCTTTAACCCTTTATAGAATTACTCTATGGTTTGGTTATCATTCATAGTAACACCCCTAGTTTCTAGAATTTCACAATTTCATTATGAATTTTATGTACTTAATGTGAGTTGGTAATGTTTGGGGGGGGGGGTAGATGGGTTTGTAATAATTAGGGAGATTTTATACACGTAAAATGGTGGACCACATTTATTTAAAGATATGAAACTCCTACTGGAACCCGTACATAATGAGATAGGGGGCTCTGGTAAGGTGAATTTTTTTGATAAACTATGCGACTACCAAGTATTAACCATTCATTGGGGGACAAAGAGTATTTTCCCATTTGAAAAATGGTTTTTCTAAATGTGTTGGCCAACTACGTATGGTACTACCTAAGGATGATACTGGCAGATGGTCACTACAAGGTTTTCTTAACCGCATGACTAATTATGCAGTGTTTAAAAACAAGATCCTAAAAGAGTGGATCTAGGTTGAGATTGTGTTTAAACCCATCATGTTTACTCCAAATCAACACTAAATCAGTATTAATTCCACCCAAAGCCATGTATTCTTTCCTTATCAATTTAGATGTTATCTGAAGGTGTTTCTTGGTGCGTTGATGCCTGATTCCCTCAGTAAGTGTCCTTCTGTGGTATTTTTTCATAGTTTTTCTTAGATATACTTTCCTCCATTTATCATATTATTATATATAGTCTTATGTGGATAGAAATACAGGTTTTTATGTAAATCATGGTTAGATTTGACCTTTTCATGATATAGGAAGAGATCTAAGGTGAGTATTTTGATATTCAACACAGTTTTTTTGGTGTCTTCATAATGTTCTTTGATTTCACCAAAACATTCTAGTTAGGTGGATTCACGAACAACACCTCTAATTAGAACATAAATGATTAGTTTCAAATTGTCTAGACTTTATAAAAGTATATGTGAAATTGGTGTGAATAGAATGGTTGAAACCCTCTTTATTAATGGTTTGTTGTTTTTTGGAAGTTGGTTGTGCAAATGGATTTGATTATTGATTTTAAAATATGTTTTTTTTATTTGGGAAAATGGTTTCATGGAACTATTTACAATAAAGTAATTTTTTTATTGAAATTTATTGAATTAGTATTCTATTAAAATGGTTTTGGCATACATGTGTTGTGTGGGTTCAGGATTTTGAAAAAACCCTAAATACAGGGAATATACCCTTGGGGTACAAAGGTATATGAACCTCGATAAGAATGGTGTATAATTGGGGAATAAGGAAACTATACTCTTATAGACGACTTAGTGGATGGACATGAAACCACTAAGGAGTACAGAACTAATAGAAAAGAATGTATGGGTGTGTGTGTGTTGAACGATATAATGGGTATGCCAAAAAAACATGGAATGATTTAAATAATGTTTTGTTTTCCTTCCTAAGAAAACTATTTTGTTTGGAAAACTATTTTGGTGTGAAACTAGTTGGCTTCAATTTAATCATTGAAACTATTTTAACAAAACTTAATTACATTATTTTATATAATAGTGCTAACTTGTTCTGTCCTTATGGATTTAGTAGGGAATTAATTGGGGTAAATCGACTGAGTTTCATTAGTCACCCATTGTTTGGAACTTTTGTGATTTTGCAGATTTTTTTATCAAGACACAGGTAAATGGAAAGAATCATACTTCTTCAATGGTTCTATATGATACTATGAGTTAGAGTTACATCATGAAGTTATGTATTTGAAGTATTTATGTTTCTGTTTGATTTGTTTTCCACTATGTACTTTGGTGTTAGTAGTCTTTTGTTGTGGTACTCTTTATTAGTTTGGTTTCGTAACAATGGTACAAATTCAGTTATTTAACATTTTCATACTGAATCATATAGTGGTTTTGTTTTATGGATCATGTGGTGGATATTTTATTGTTTTCAAAGGGAAAATAATCCCCCAAGTGTATTTAAACCCTTGTAATTTCTTTCCAGCCTTTGGTGCCTTGGGGATGTTGATTTATTCCAAGTTCAAATTCCACCTTGAATCAAGCCAATGATAATGGGTAGGATGTTACAAATTTAATGGGTCTTCTTATGTCCAAATATTTTTGTGGAACAAGAGGTATAAGAATTTTCAGTCAATGACATACAATTGGTATAATTTGTGTTAATTTTGGAGTTGATAATCAATCAGGTTATTTCCTTGATTCAGGTTAGTAGAAATGAATCGGATTGTTCAGAAATGAAATGTATATATTTAAATTAAATATTTAACCTTTTTATATGGATCATTGAGTTACTATGGTGTTGGGTACATAGGTGTTTTGGAAATACTTATAGGAGTGTAATCTCATTTTCATGGGTTTATCCTATGAGAAGATCATGACATGCATAGTAGAATTAACATCACACTAAGAGTGCATATTTCATTTTGACTAATGATTTATGATTTGTTGTAAATGTGTTGATATTTTAGAAATGTTGAAATTATATTTAGATGAGAGTTTTTCAAATGAGAATGGTTGTGTTATTTTTAAAATGATTTAATTTTCAAAATCAGGATGAAATTTTTAAAAAATGGTCAAATGTGGAAAATGATGAATTTTGGAAAGAATTTATGTAATAATTTCATTATCATAGAATTTGATATTTTTAGGCCCTAAGTTGCTATAGAGAATGAATTATAGGGTTTGTTGTGTTTTTAGAAAACAGAACCTGGTAGAAGTGTGTAGAAACCAAATGGAAGAATCTAATGAGAATGTGGTTTCACCTAAGACATAGGTGAAGAAATAGTTGGTACAGAGTAATTCCATGCATTTAAATATGTTGATAGAGGGAATAAATGGGATGAACCAATGGTAGTGGATCATTATATCCAATACTTGAAGTAGAATCCACCCAACTTATTGGGTGATTCAGGGCTAGTGAAGGAAAAGGTGAGGATGTATGGGATAAATCGAATCATTGATTTCTTTAGTACCCCAGCGGAGTATAAAGTCAAGTTAACAATGTTTATATGGGAATATATTGTATGCAAATAATGGGATGTGGATCCTTACACTAAATTGAACCAATATATGGAATGGGATGATTTTAGTGGAATTGATTAAAAAAATTATAACCTCGCACAATTAGAATTCAGTGAAAAATGGAATTTTTCAATTCGATGTAGGAGAGTCTCTCTATAATAGTGTATGTGGATAAATATAAGAATATATTTTGACTTTCACATGAATTTTCTGGGAGTACATCCCTGTAGGAACATATCTTGGAATCAAAGCTAAGGCCAAAAAAATTTCTCATGATTTTCATGTTCTGTATAATTGATTATATATATATTGTCAATAGAGAAATGGTGGATGAAAAAGACATCTCAAGATGAACATGTGGATGATGTATTTTGATACCTATAGAAAATGGTGTTAACTCTATTTGTGGGAGTAAATGGAATAGGGAAACATATTACCAAGGTGGTAGTATGTCCAAAAAATTGAAAGCTAGGTTAGTGAACCTTCCCCTAAGACCCAATAGAAAAATTGGTTGTTTTCAATGTTTTTCCTTCAACCACATGCATCTAGAGTGAACAAAACCTCCTATATAATTCAATAATTGTAATTATATTGTTAATATTCAGTGGTTTTGTTGTCATTCATTGAGGTCAAGTGTTTTGAAAAATTCCATGTTTTGTATATTTTGTATGCTTCGATGGGAGGAGGTCAATAGAATACCTCAAATTATTAGAATAGAGTTATCCATGGTGATTCTAGAAATACCATGAATCCTTATAATAAGCAATATCAACAAGAAAATAATGAAAAATGTGTATTGAGTAAGCATTTATATAGAGTTGAGAAGAATATTGTGGATGATCAATCTAGAGTGTGAATTTAAATCAACAGGTCATGGGGTGATCTGAGCAACACTGATCACTAAAATTATTTAAACCAGTGAAAATTGTGCATAAAAAACCATCCCATATTGAATCCTCTATCGGTTTCTCCATGATATATAAATCATTTGATGTTGGGGGAGGCATAAAATTCAACACTCCGCCCTCCTAGTATATCCCTATAATTTTTTGTGGGAACACTCTATTCCCACTTCTATGTATAATATTGGCCCATATCATGCATGCCTATAGTCGTAACCAGGTCTTACACATGACACTTCATGCCAACTGTGATCTATCTTCACTAGCCTCCATTTCATGTGATCGACCCAGTGTCCCACATACGCACTAGGTTGAGGATGATCGGTCAGCTTAGTTGGCTATCCATACTTTTAAATAAATCCCCAAAACATAATTAGATAAAAAACCATGTATATAATGGAATTCAATATGAAAATAATGTCCAAATCCACACTTAGAACTCTAGTATACATTTCATAAATCTATTCATAATTTCCCTTCAAATATAAATCCACCTAAGCATTTCTTTATCATTAACCCTTTATGCACTAATTATATGTCATGGTTCTCCTACATGAAAACAATAATATCAATGTTCCACTAGTTAACATTTTAATGGTTCTCATGGGACATTAATGTAATTCATGACCTTACATTATTATTATTATCTAATTTTTGGAATATAAATCCCAATGAACATAAAATAAACCTTCTTATTTGATGAACACTATGTCTGACTTATGACATCGGTATTTTGAACATTGGATCAGTACATCAATGATCAGAGTTATCAACTAAGATAATTTCTCATGTGTGACATCTAATACACTGAATCCATACAAATTATTTGGGAATAACGAGGAATGAATCAAATACTATTCTCCAGGAATCATCATGATGGAATCCATAGCAATTCTCCAGACATCACCATAATGTTGTATGTCTTAAAACTATTCACATGTTTCGTGGAATTTCTATACTTAAGGATTTCATCCAAGATCCATTAACTTTTAACTTGTTCATCATATTTACATCAATTTAATATTCCAATTGCATTGACAATCATTTTCAACCAACCATAATCATTGTACAATAAAAACTATCTATACACAATGTTGGATCTTCAATCCCCCATTTTGTATTTATTGGAAAAACATTCGATTCGAAATGAATTTTTCAATATGTATAACTATTATCTTATATATCCCCTTTAACATTAAAACATTAATTTCACTTTTTCTCCCCCTTATTGATAAGAAATAAAAATTTCATTGGAAAAAATGGTATCATTCCATAATTAAGCAGTGTTTTATCACTCATTTCACTCTAATTCAATATGATCTATGATCAATCAAGAAAACAAGAGGACTTTATTTATAAAACAATGCTTCCAGTTAACAAATATTCATGACACCATAAGAAATGAGATCCCATATACATGTATTCAAGGACAATTCACTTTCATTTTCGGATGAAATTACTAAATGTTAGATTAATCATTAAGAACAATCAAACTGAAACTCCTACACTCACTCCAAAAAAAACATTCCAATGAAATAGGAATGATAAGATACCTTTGGGGACATCCACATTTCAAATACTATAGATTAATTTAATTTCTCCTCATTGTAATTATTTTTATTTTTAATAACCATGGATGAGGGACTAAGAGTGACATACCCTTTCTAATGACATTATCTTTATACAATTTCTAGAATAATCAGATTAGATCCTAATTGAAATGATGATTTTAGAAGATTTTTTACTTTTATCCTCTCATGGAAACATGTTTCATTATATTCCTAATGGTTTATATCATAATGATAGGATTTAATGAAATTCAAGTATGGAGAATACACTAGAATGGGTCTTCAATTAGTGAAAGTCCATATTTGACAACTATCACAACATCACCTAGGATGATCTTATAGAACATTTTTTACTAAATACCATGAAATAAGATTAAAAAAAGATGTAACATTCTTTATCTTAGATATATATAATTTGGAATCACCTTCCTTAACATCATTAATTATGATACTCCAACATATTAGTATTTTAATATTAATTGAGGAATCATTCTGGGATGGAATGTTCTTCTGCTTAGAAATCAAGAACAAATAGCACTTACTACTTCTCAGCTTCTCCCCCTATGAACATTATTCACATTCAATTCCCTACATCACAAGAACAAATAAAATACTCAAATATTATAGGAATAAGGTGTATCATCCATTATTTATTAATATGAATAGAATGGTATAGATGATCTCCTAAAAAATGTTTCTCTATTTTCCACAGTCTTCATGGTTTCACATCTGAAAATCTGTTCTGATTTATGTTGAGGAAACATGGATATGTTCACATCATATTCTACATGGCATGGAGAATATTTCTTCATAATAGACTTAATTAATGATATATTATTACACCTATTAAGGTCTTTTCTTGTTCTAATAGTAAGGATAAAAGCCTTTGGCAATGGGACCAGATTTCTTTCATCTCTCACATAAAAATTCATTAACACACGATTTATATATTATTGAAAAACACTCATGGGATTTTTCTTCATCATGTGGGATATTTGATTTTACCTTTTTATCTAGAATTATCTTGTGAATCTACCATTTTTCTCATTATTTACAAATAATTAGGCTAGATATCTAACATGTAATTTGAAAATGTGGGTAAAAGTTTGGATCTTCTATAAGGGTTCTTTAGAGTGTCATCCATCTTATTAGTTATTTTAGATGCACTAACCATAAAATTATTTTATTTAGAATCCATGGATTTCTCAACATTCTAATTTAGTACCATCCTGGGAGGCTTTCAGTTAACAATATTCTTTTGATTTATTTCCATGTTATCTTGTTCATTTTATGTCAAATTTTGTGATCATATTTTCTTATCATCATTGGAAACATGTTGAGATGAGAATGTAGCGACATTGTGAGCACTATAATTTCATACATCAGTGATGTTATCAATAATTTCTAATCTATTTTTACTATAGATATGTTTCTAGACATTAGGATTGTTATTTGAACCGGCCAGACCAACATGAGGTTACACGATATGGAGAAAGGAGATCCAATATTAAAATCCATTAATGGAGATGCTAGGGAAATTAATTGTTTTATCGAATTATAGGAATTTTAATATTTAAGATGATTTAAATATAAATATATATATATATGTTTAATTGGTATTTGAGATTTTATTTAGAAATACTAATTATAATTTTAACAGGACTAGATCACGAGAGGTGAAACTTGTTCTAGAAGGGAGAGGGAACCATCCTTCGGGAATGGAATCTAAATTAATGGTCAAGTGAGAAGTATATGTTCATTTAGTTTGATACTGCATGGAATTACTGATGGATTTACTCATAAGTTCTTTCCCACACCATGAATAACAAAACATTGTGTCTTCATTTTCCATTCTGATGTGGGAGAATATAATAGATGAAATTTTCATTTTTAACTGGGATGGCATCTTCCTGCATGATTCTAGTTCCCAACACCTCAGACATAAAGAGTCTCCATCCTCCACCACTCACAACTACCCCTCGATGACTCTCTCCCAACTATAACACCATATATCACCATCATTATCATCCTAGAAGCTCGAATCGATCCATTGTTCACTGTAAAATCACCCGAATGTCATGGACCTTCTCAGGAGATTGATATGGCCACCTTAAATCCATTTCTTGGTTAATCTAGAAACATTGAAGCCCAGATGAAAGAGGTTCTTGGTGAAGTCCCATGTATAGCTATTTCATGACTACCATGCCACTGAGGAAAAGCCATGAGCCATATAATATCTCCAACCATTTCATGCATGTGGAGGTATCACAAAAAAAAGAACCCCAATCGAGCAATTAAAACAACCATATGTCAAATCTCATGCAGTGGGAAGAGGAGAAAGGGATAAAATATAATAGATACTTCAATTTCAAAAAATGTCTAAGATATATTAATAAATATTATAATACAAGGTAGTAGGAAGAAAAGAGAACTTGAAATAATATATTAATTAAATCCTTAAATGTTAGATGCACCAACCAAACCTATGACCACCTCTCACCCATCTCGGACCTATGGTATAATATGTGGTATCAACCGGTGAAGATGTTCCAGTATGAACATCGAAACGCCAATAATCACAAAAAAAAATAAAATTATCTTTTGAAAATAAATTGGTTAAAAAATAAAAATACTCACTTATTTATATTTCACTCACCACCAATCTCAGCAAGGGTATAATACTCTTTCTCTACAATATAGTATCCCTCCATCATTATTCGTATCACCAGGGGGATTGGTATACTCCATCCCACCATGGGAACCTCGATATCTTCACCCTTCCTCCAATGATCTAAATTTTATTTGAATTGGGCATGTCTCTATATACCCTAGGGTCAATAATTTGGTATCAAATAATGTGATTGTTTTTGGTGATCTTTGAGATTTTACCCCATTCTATACTTTCACTGATGGATTTTGTGACATTGGAATATGTATGAGAAATGTTAACTCAATATCTGGTTTCATTACATAGTGGACTTAAAGAAAAGATAAATATGGAACCCATAAAGGTGAAGTGTTCATAGCATTGATAGGTCACGCAAAAGACTCAGTTGTTGTTTTCATGAAATAATATACTCAACACATAGATAAATAGAGAACTCGTAATGGGGATGTGTTCATCGCATTGAAAAACATCATAATGGACTCAACGTCAGCATTCATGAAACAAGAGATTCAATGCAAATACAATGAGATATCCCATAAAGGGTAATTGTTCATCACATTAATAAGTGGTTGAGTTTTTTACAGGCCTCCCTAGTTTTCATAAATCACTATGAACCCATTCCTTCCTGCCATTCAAAAATAATTTTCTAAGACCTGCATTAATATGTATAATGTATATAGTGAGATTCACACAGACCCAGGTGTGAAGAATTGAGTGCATTGACAAACAATTACTATATGGGTTTGCATACAAGAATGTAAAAGTACAATGAGTTTGAAGTTTAATTCCACAGAAGTAATATCATTATTTGAGAATGGGGTGATCATTTTCTTTGAAAGGACTAGTTTAGGATATTCCTATCACTAAGTGGTGGGGTGAATTAGTGTTAGGGAATTTTTAAACCAATTAAATTTTTTTAACCCTGTACGTATTGACTTGTTAGGATCTTGATTATCTTGTTATCTTTTCTCTCTCTAATGAAATAATATGAATTCCGTAAAAATATGCACATGATGTTTTTATAAGGGTCACTACTCAATAATAAAAGATATATCATTTCCATGTATGGGTATGACCAGTACATGGATTTTCTACTATAATGTAGTAACAAGTTATAGTGGGTTGGATTAGAAAACAATCCTTAATCCCATGTGAGTCCCTAAACATTTAAGGGGGGAATGATGAAATTCAAATATTTTATACTTTTGATGATCATGTACAACTTACATCTTGTTTCTGATTCATTATATGTCCTCCCAAAATAGTCTTATCCATGTTTAAAAGGTTTTCCAACCACAATAATATTCTTGAACCTATTGAGATCTTTTTAAAGTCAAAGTGCAACATAATTTTCTATTATTCACCTATCACTTTTTTAGAGGCATGAAATCAACCAAAAAATTCTTCTATCTTCTTTAGTGCAAAACCAAATGCACACTTCTTATTCTTAGTGCTTATTCTTTAGTAAAAGAACTAAATGCACTAAAAATTATTCTTCATTTGTATAGAATCCAAAGAAATTATGTGATTATTCAAACAATGAAGATCATATTACTGGGTATCATTGGAATTAAAATCTTTTCCATTATTCATTTTCACATATGTAAGAAATCATGAATGCATAATTTGAATGAACTCCACCCCTTATTTAACTTCTATTTCTTATTTTCACAAGTCCACCAACTATATTGGTTCTCTTCATTAAATCATTCCTTGTATGAATGTTCATGCAAGGGTGAATGCATAGTCCACTTCTTCTATCTTCTGTCAAAACCCTAATGGGTATAAATCATTTCATACACACACTGCCTCTTTCAATTTTCCCTTTATCTTCATCCCATTTCACATGGGTCCGATGTATTTAATATTTTCACATGAGTGCACTGATGTAGTAAGACATGTTATAAAACAAACCAAGAACAATATTCACCTCTTATCTTATTCTATTATTTTTATATGCACACGAATGAGTGTAGGCCTTTTAACATGTTCTTATTCTTTATTCACATGTGAACACACATATTGCCTATTCATTGAAAAAAAACCCAAGCCCTTGGGTTTGATCAAATAATTCAAATGATTACATTCCTATATGTTCATACCATCATCCAGAAAAAACATCATTCTTCAAAAAAACCCTACATAAATTATATACATTATTAATAATGAAACAGGAGGATTTTGTCCTTCTATTCATGAAAATGTGGGGTTCATTCTTATTCGTCATACAAGAGAGGCACGGGTATTCTACCCACAAGGGATTTGTGTGTATTATTTTTCAAACATGATGGTTCGTTATTCTAATGCGTTCACAATGAACAAAAAAGGTGAGCATAAACAATTTGTGTGTCTGTCTGATCACATTCATGATGTATGACAAGTGTTTGGGTAAACCATTCACGTGTTCGTGGATCTTCTTTCGGAAACATGATGGTTCATGGTTCTTCTTCTTCATGTGACTCTTCAAAAATTCATTTATCTTTTTGAAGGCTTGCATGATCCTCTATACTTCACGAAACCAGAAGGCTCATGGATCTCTCTTTTCCTTTATGTAAGAATACCATGAAGATGCTCTGTTTTTTCAAGAAAAATAAGAGCTCTAAAAATATTGGAGCAGAATGAAGGAGCGACCTTGGGGATTTCGTTTTAATAGCTGAAGATCAAATCATTTTGCGTGTTCAAATCCAATGATGATGAATAATGTGGGCTAATCATAATCTGAATGTATTTATAATGGTATTCTATCATCTATATATGTTAAATTTTGTGATAAATATCTTTTTATTAGTATTTTCAAGCAGTAATGAAGAATAATTTTTTTAATCACTTAGTAATTTTTACTCATAAATAAAAAATATCTAATGAGTATTCCTATAAATTTTTTCACTTACATATTTTATTTTATTAAGAGGAAATATAATGAAAATTCATAGCTTGAAAAATAAGATGATGAAATAGAGAAATCCTTGTAAAAAAAGTTTCAAGGATGTAAACTTCTATCACAAATTAACGATGCCAATGAAGAAACTGTATCACTTTAGAATAAAAATTTCTCATATGTTGAAGAACAATTGAAAATAAATATGTCAGAAAGAAGTAACTATGAAGGTTGATACTGAGATGATTCACACTATTGAGGATTCATATAATGATTCCATGTATATCAAAGACAGTAATTTATAAATTGAAGAAAAGGATGATAAATTCATCATAGTTGAAGATTAAAAAGAAGTATTTATATTTTAATACAATGAAAATCTCACTTTTATTGAAGATGAATCAAAAAGTATTGATTGTGAGAAGGATGTGACTGAGGTAGTTCATACACAAGTGATCCGTGCATAAGAAAAATAACACAGATCCTCTATAAATGTTAAATAATCCCATCCAGAGGATAAGATAAATATAATTAAAAATTTGAATAATTCTCATCTAATAAAAAATTAAATTAAAGATGATCAAGTTCATAATATGAGGAGTCAATGAAAAAGAAAACTGAAAATTGTGGAGGATGATATTAATTTCCTCAACATCAAATGTCCTGAAATAGAAATGACTTTGAAAAACATGAAATAATGTGAAGATATGATGAAATAAATTGATGACAACAAGAACCCTGAAAATGTGATATATATTGAGTTGGAGGTCAAGTTGAGAAATCTAGAGACCATCCTAGCTGAATATTCATATAATGATAAGATTAGAAAATCCTCCAGGTGTAATTCATTAAGGAGTCTTATTTCGAACAAAACCCATTCAATTCGAAAAATAGTCTAATATTATCTAATGATAAACCGGTTTCAAGATCATTAAATCAGGTTACCCTTGATCAAGAAAATTTTATTTTGACTAATATTGTTTTGTCTATATGTGTGGGTCCCCAAACAATTTCTAGACAATCATTGATGAAGAAGACTAATGGAAAATCTGTTATATAATCAAATTGGTATATGATGAAGAGTAGGATTTCTTGTTCTCTACAAAGTTGTTAGATGAAAAATAATAATATCAAAAAAAATAAGATTCCAAAACTAACTCAATTGTATAAAAAAGAATAAATAATGATTTGGTGGATAATGTTGGTGTTGTTGGAAATTTGGGCATTGGGCCAATTAATCTTGCAATAAATTTTCAATTTAGGATAACTATAGAAGGATAATATTTTGGTGGAGAAGATCTGGTGTGAAGACAAATCCTAAATAATTTAATCAAAATTCATAGATGAAGAAGAATTTATCTATCATGAATAGATTTGAGTGCCTTGATTAATTCTATGATTATTGGAATATAAGTAGTCATAATTATAATGAGTGTTGGTATGTACTAACCCTACACTATTCATATGTTGATGTGATGATTAGGCCACAACATATGTATAGGCCAAGAACAAAATAAGAAGTGACTTCTTTGGGTTCCTAGAAAGAGAAAAGAGCTATGAAATCTATGAAGAAAACTACAATCAATAATAATGATTATATGAATGTCACGCCAAAGAAACGGTTCCTCTAATATTGAAGTAGAGGTAACAAAATTGTCCTCCAAAAACATGTAAAAAACAAAATTCTATTGGAAGAAAACCAAAGCAGAAAATGAAATCAATCTAAAAAATAAATAAAATGATTTAAATGATGTTTCAAAACCAAGATGAAATTTTTTAATTTCATGTGAAGTTGTTTAAAAAAGGAGACTGTGTGATTGCAGATGATTTGTGTAGATGGTCTACAATTTCAGGGAATATTGCTGAAAAAAACATGATTTTTTTTCCAAAACCAGTAGAACTACTGAAGAACAATGTTAAAGAACCAGTGTCTTATAGTGTTAATAATGCTACAATAAAGAAGAAGTATATGCACAAGAAGAAGTCTAAGCATATAAAAAAAGAATGTTTAGTCATATAGCTACTACAATTGTAAATGTCTATGAAATTAGAGTAGAAACAGAAGAATGAAAGTGAATTACTTGCTAATGTGATGAACCATATTTCATCTAGGTTGAAAGATAGTTAAGCCAAGAAGTACATAATTCCATTAAATGATAAACTATGTAATTTCAAAGAAGGTGGAAGCATGATGAGTTTTCATGAATCAAGAGTAGAAATGAAAATAATTTCTAGATTAGGAGTTCAATCTCATCCTTGTTTCTCTAATTTAAAATTTTCAAAGAACAACTTTATTACCATGAATATTTTGTGATTATTTATTTTATGCAAGGAAATGAAGGTTATGAATACATTAAGGGCGATTCGTGAAGATATTAGTGATTTTATAATATTATATAGAACTCTTAAGCCTATCAATCATGGAGTTTTTTATTTCAAATTATCATAAATAATTCTTGAAGATCATTCATGAAGAATGTTAGTCATGATGAATAAGATGGATGAAGCTCATCATCTTAGGGGAGAAAAGCAGATCAAATACTATATTTGACAACAACTAGTATCAGATGAATATATAATGTTACGATATGTGATTTATTTGATATTTTCAAATCCTAGAAATTGAATCTTATCTTTTGAAAGGAATTTTTTCTTTTTTTTTATTAATGAATATTCTGACTCAAAAGGGGAGACACTTATAATTTTATAATAAAGTGGAAGTGAATTCTTGTAATTGAATGTTTCAATCTGTTTATTGAGATTAATTTAGGAGATTAATTGAGTATATTATGAACAACTTCGTGTTAAGACCCAAAAAAATATATGAAATTTTTTTCTTAATTTTTTTTGGATTTTTACAAGAACGCAGTTTCTGACAGCACCTGATTCCGAGGCCCGGTGTGCCCGGAATCATTTTTCAAAGTTTGGCTCGGGTACGTTCAGTGAACGGACGAGCGGGTTTTTCTAACTTTTGAACTGGTGCTCGGAATCGAATTCTGAGGGCACCGATGGAATCACAGCACCGGTAATTGCTTATAAACGCCTCATCCGGAGTTGGATTTGCTCAGGTGTGGTTTTCAATTTTTGGGCTTTAAGTTAAGAAATAAAATAATGTGGTGCGACAACTTTATTTTTATTTCAGTTAAAGCCACTTGAAAGCCACATAATTCTGCTTAAGATGAGTTGATGCGGATAGGGTGCTATCCAAAAACATTCTACCCTCTTGATAGGATATTTGTGAGGTGGGGGCCACACGAGCCCCACCGTTTCTTTTCCGCTAAGTAACACACCCGCGAAAACCCTTCATAATGAAAGTCAACTGACGTGTTTTCTTAAATTCATAACGCACCAATTAATTGGGCAGTTTTATTCGTTGAATTAATTCTATGAATTAATTTAATCATTTCTTAACCGATTTACAAACCGTTGGCGTAATAATAAAATAAGACCAACGCACGACTTCTGGAAAAATGTTCGTTGAGAGGATTTGACAGAAACCATGAGTTCTTCATCCTCCTTCGCGAAGAACGCGAAAAACACGAAGAACACTGAGCCCTCCGAAATCGACGACGCGACGCCATGTTCCATGACGCCGGCGATTCTTCTTCCGCAACGTTCTTCCGTGACAATCCAACCCCGCGACAACCTTCGATCGGCAGCGACAAGGTAGGGGGTTGCGCTCTTTCTTTTTAATTTACTTTGTGGATTAAAACAACAATATGGATTTAATTATTATTAATTAAATCTGTGGTTTCTTGGTCCTCAGAGTTCGTCGACACAACGCCGGATACCGCAACGACGCGACGATCCCCTCCATCCGCGACGATCAATTCCGCGAAGAACGCGTGTGCGACAACTTGACGAGGTAGGGGTTTTATTGGGAATGATTTCACTCTGTGGATGTTTCCGTTCAAAACAAAGAACCCAATTTCATAATAACAATTTTAATTAATTAGAATTGTTTTGGATATGTTCTCTATGTGTTGATAATTTTCTCCCAACTGTTATCATCTAATGCGGAGGGAGCGGGCCCAACAAACACGGCCCGACTACCCTCCGCAGTTCTTCGTTGATGCGCGGATTGGCGGGCGACGACAAAATATGCTGCAAGGATGATCCGTTGTTTCCGCAGTGAGGAACGGGACCCGGGAGGAGTTTCGGTGCAGACATGAAGGAAAACGGACCACCGGAGAAACTCCGGCGGCCCGCGGAAGCCACTGGCGGCGCGGGCGACCAGAGGCGGCGGTGGCGGCGAGCGGACCCGTGGCCGCGCGGGTCCGGCTCACACGCACGGGACGCAGCAAAAGCCACGTCCGCTGACTCCAGCGTGGCCCCACAGGTGGCCGCGTCACCGTCTTCCCGCGGGGGCAGCGCCCCGCAGCTCCTTCGCTCGGCCACTCGGCCGAGCCGAGCAGGGCCGGCCCGACTGGCCAGGTCGCGCCCTGGCCGGACCGGGATGCACCGAACCTGGTCTGACCCGGACCCGGGTCGGGTCTTCCCGGTTCGGGCCGACACAGGGGGGGTCGGGCCGGGTCGGTCAGGGCCCAGACCCCCCGTCTTCGGACCGATTCGGTCTTTTGCCCGTAACATGAGCTACGAGCCTCCGAACGACGCGCCGTCAGTGGCGATGCGATCCTTGGATCGAGGCGGCGGTTTCGGTATATCGAACTCAAGGTTTCAAAATACTTTGGGTTCGGCCCGGTTGGTTCGTACACGAAACCAACCGGGCCCTCGGAGCGAAAACGCTCATATCTTGAGCTTGAGACATCCGATTAACATGCCGTCAACTTTTTTGGATTCCTCTATGTGAGACGGATCTTTTGGATTACTCCACTCGAGATTTGGATGCAGGTGGAGTACGGTCGGGTTGGTTTTGCCATAAAAACCAACAGGGCCCCTCGGACGAAAAAGCCAATATCTCTCAGACCGGACGTCTGATTGACGCGCCATCTGCGACGTTGAGTTCCTGTTGACGATATGAAACTTTTGGATACATCAACTCTGGACTATGTGTCAATTGATGTATCAGCCTCTCGGATCGTGGAGCGGACCCTCCCGAACGAGCTTGCTGAGTGCGGGAACCCTAGCGCTGGCTGCGACTGCTACTGATGATGACGACTGTGCAAAGATCCTCAGTGGATACGACGGCGATGACTACAGCACTCAGCGATCCTTTGTGGGCCAGTGCTACCGATCCTGTGTGGGTCTGATCCTGTGTGGGTCAGCGCTCAGTGGTACTGTGTGAGCCAGCGCCTACAGGTCCTATGTGGGACCGATCCTATGTGGGTCATTGCAGGGGTTTGTTACCTATCGATCGTTTGTGGATCAGATCCTTTGTGTTTAATTGCAGGGGTCAATACCTATCGATCCTTTGTGGGTCCGACCACTTAGATGGATCAGTGATCATCTCTATCTTCATTCGAAAAAGTATTCCTGTGTGAGCTAAAACTCTGTTTTACTTTCCTTTGTGGATTGTGTTGTGCTATCCTGTATGGATTTACATTTTACTTTCCTTTGTAAATTGCGTTGAGCTATCCTGTGTGGATTTCACGTTTTCATTTCCTGTGTGGAATGGGGTGTACGTGATCTCGGATGTTGGAGCCGAGCGAGAATTGATGACTTAGGTATATGTATGGGAATATACCTATGTAGTGTCGGATGTTGCTTCGTGATTGTATATTTCCTCTGTGGTTTATCGTTTGTGGATTTTCGGAGACATTAGGGGGTCTCAGGGTCCCTAATGAGTTGCTTATACTCACCCCTACACGGGCAATGCCCGCACTACGTTGTGTTGGTTGAAAACGACGGACAACGCTGATCGTCGTGGAGACTTACAGAGCAGGACAGTACCTGGAGGTGGACCACTATGCGGGACGTACTCGGAGCGGACGGCGTGACAGGAGGGGCAGTGGAGCTATCTGTACCCACCCTTCAGGTGGGATTTTCAGTGGGCAGCTCGGCGTAGAGGCTTTTACTTTTCATTTGCTGTTTTCCCTTTCGAGTTGTACTTTACTTTCAGTTTGGGTTTGTATACTGGCCCACTTACTTTCCGCACTTAGAGCTGTACTCTGTTTTTACTAAGTGTTTTCTTTTCCACTTGCTTACTCTATGGTGATTGTTTACTTTACAATCGCAATGCCTTCCCTTTACCGGAATTTACGCCTTGGTTCTAGTCGCCAGCCCCTGGCCTAAGAAAGGTGGGCTTGGGGTAGTCACGGCACGGGCCCGGAGGACAGGTCATGAAAAATTGGTATGAGAGGCGGTTGGTTCTACTGCAGATTCTGATCTTTCTTCTATGAGAAGCAATAGTGTTTAGTGTATTGGCTATAGTTATCAGTTCAGGGAGTCCAATGTTAGTGTGGTGGCCGACGTATCCGTATACCAGGACCCTGACTTCTGATTTCCGACATAATGCACAAAAACATTGATTGCATTTGTGTTTCAAGTTTTCCTTGTGAATACTTCATATCAGCTCACCAGGTATACTGTTCTGACCGTGGCGCACCTGTTTCCTTTTCAAGATGGCCCCACGACGGCAGCCAGCTAGGGTTCCAAGAGTGGTACATGACGACAGCCCGCCGAGTGAGGAGGACTCGGTACAGGGCCCTTTGACAGTAGAGGCACTGGCGGTACCTCTACCCGCTGAGCCCCCGATGCTTCCAACCCCTGCCGCTGACGATGCACGTCACCTTGGAGCTCTGCCCGAGTTTCAGTGCCAGCGACCACCTAGGTTCCGTGGGGAGACGGACCCCCAGGAAGCCGATGACTGTCTAGAGGCAGTTGTTCGAGTTTTCAGACTAGTGAGGACACCAGCAGACCTCATGGTGATCCTCACAGTGAGCCTACTGCACGCAGCAGCAGGACGATGGTGGAGTTTGATGCTCCAGGTGCATGATGAGGCCTCTCTCATCTGGATAGAATTTGAGGGCCTATTTCACCCAGAGTTCATCCCGGCCACCCTCTGTGCGGTGCGCATCTAGAAGCTTCTTCAGCTGCGGTAGGGCAGCTTGACGGTCTCCCAGTACTCGGAGAGATTCACCGATCTCTCGCGCTACTCGACCGACATGGTACGAGACCCGTTCTTTCAGGCCCGGACCTTTGAGAAGGGATTGAGGCACGAGATCAGGGCATCGCTGATCTCCCTCAGCATCCCGAACCAGGCAGGAGTGCTGGAGCGATCCCTTTTGATCGAGAGCTTTCTTGCTGAGACTTTTTCAGCGGTGAGACCTACCGCGTGGCGGCACGTAGTAGAGTCTTTCGTAATAGGTAGTCGGCGGATGACTCAGGGGTCCAGGCAGACCAGACCCTCACGCAGACGGACTTAGGACACTGGCTCAGCAGTGCGGGGCACACATCGCGTAGCCAGTCTTTCGAGAGGCATGCAGTGCTACACTTGTGGCGGGCAGGGTCACATGGCTCGTGACTGCCCGACCCACCGTGCCGAGGAGCAGCAAATGGTTGAGGGGCCACCCAGGCAGAGGCAGAGGGTCGACCGTGGTGATCCGCAGGGTGGAGGCGGACGAGGAAGAGGAGCTGGCCGAGTAGTAGGTGGTGGGAGATGCTTTGAGGGTCTATCACCACCACCACTAGGAGGTCCACCCCAGCCATAGGGAGCTGGTGGGTAGAGACAAGAACAACTCCAGGCAGCGGAGGCCTATGACCACGGTGTGCCCGAGATGATTCGAGGTACGATCTGTGTCTATTCCACCCTTGCTGTAGTTCTTATAGATACAGGAGTGAGTCAATCTTTCATAGTCGCTGCCCATGTTCAGAGCTCGGAGATTCTGACAGAGCCGTTGCCTCGATCCTTACGGCTAGAGACTCCTACGGGAGCTGACTCGACGATTACACACTGGTGATGGCAGTGTGAGCTTACTCTAGGAGGCGAGAGCTTCAGCTGGGATCTTTTTTTTAGAAACATCAAGGCCTTACGATGTCATCTTGGGCATGGATTGGTTATCTAAAGTCCATGCACATATTGACTGTATTAGGCGCATGGTACGATGTGTACGCACCGACGGGAGTAGGTTCACCTTCACCGGCAAGAAGGGAGCCTTCGCAGCAGATGATGGACTTCCGATGAGGAGAGGACATC
This sequence comes from Viscum album, assembly GCA_963277665.1. Taxonomy (NCBI): domain Eukaryota; kingdom Viridiplantae; phylum Streptophyta; class Magnoliopsida; order Santalales; family Viscaceae; genus Viscum; species Viscum album. The sequence goes on along the minus strand of OY728151.1, from coordinate 1,582,486,304 downwards.
CCATCACTAATCAGTTGGATAGCCTCATCCTAGGAGCAGTTGACGTGCGGAGTCCTAGTTTTCCTGCAGTGGTGGATCAGTACGCGGACGTCTTTCCCGACGACGTTCCAGGGCAACCTCCTCACAGAGAGGTAGACTTTTATATTGATCTGTACCCCGGGACAGCCCCGATAACCACTCCAGCATATCGGATGGCCCCCGCTGAGCTTCGAGAGCTACGGGGACAGTTGGAGGACCTGCAGGGAAAGGGTTTCATCCAAACCAGTGTTTCACCCTGGGCTTCCCTGATATTGTTCGCCAAGAAGGTGGACGGGAGCTTGCAACTGTGTGTCGACTATCGTCTCTTGAACCAAGTGATAGTGAGGAACAAGTATCCGCTACTGAGGATTGATTACCTCTTCGATCAGCTCAAGGGAGTATGGTGGTTCTCGAAGATAGACCTCAGGTCAGGCTATCATCGGCTCAGAGTTCAAGATGAGGACGTGCAGAAGACGACCTTCAGATGTCGGTATGGCCACTATGAGTTCTTGGTTATGCCATTCGGTGTAACCAGTTCCCTAGAGGTGTTCATGGGCCTCATGAACAGGATCATTCATCCATACCTCAATCGATTTTTTGTGGTCTTCATCGATGACATTTTGATATACTCGACGATTGAGGAGGAGAATTCCTATCACTTTAGGGTTGTACTAGACACACTCCAAGAGCACCAGCTTTATGGAAAACTCTCGAAGTGTCAGTTCTGGATATGTGAGTTCCACTTCTGGGGGCACGTAATCTCTGTGGCGGGAGTAGCAGTGGATCCTGCGAAGATCGAGGAAGTACTAGCTTGGGAACCACCCAAGAGCATGACAGAGGTGCAGAGTTTCTTGGGACTAATTGTATACTATGAGAGGTTTGTGCCAGACCTCTCCAGAGTTTCAGCACCACTCTCAGCTTTGATGAAAATGGTGAAACCCTTTGTGTGGTCAGACAGATGTATGCAGAGCTTCCAGGAGCTGAGGTAGATATTGACCAGCTCACCTATCTTGAGGTTGCCTAAGGAGGGAGTAGGGTACGTAGTCTATTGCGATGCGTCAGGGTCTGGACTCGGGTGTGTCCTGATGCAGGAGAGGGTAGTGATCGCCTATGGATCACGTCAGTTGATGCGGCATGAGCAGAACTATGCTACCCATGACCTGGAGTTAGCAGGAGTGGTCTTCGCTCGGAAGACATGGAGATACTACCTGATGGGCGAGCGCTTTACAGTCTTTTCTGACCATCAGATTCTTAGGTACATCTTCTCGTAGAAGGACATGAACTTGAGACAGCGGTGATGGCTCGAGTTCCTCCAAGACTATGACTTTGAGATAGTCTATACTCCTGGGAAGGGGAACATGGTAGCTGATGCTCTCAGCAGGAGGACGGGTATTCAGCTACTCGAGGAGGCAACAGAGCAGCTAGCCACTTTGCGGATATCCTTTGTGGATAGGGATGGAGCAGCCTTCCTTCAGTCTCTCATAGTCACCCCTCCACTATTGTAGCAGGTCAGAGAGGCACAATGTGGGGATGCCGACTGTGAGGCGTGGCGTGCGCAGTTATCCTCAGGACAGGCACCTGATGCATTCTCCATTGGAGCAGTGCATGACATCCTTTTCCGAAGACGTACCTTGGTACCAGTCGATTTACGAGAGGAGGTGCTGAGAGAGTTTCACACTTCTCCTATGGCGGTACATCCTGGAGTGGAGACTATGTACCAGGATCTCAGACGACAGCACTGGTGGACAGGCATGAAGAAGGCTATGGCAATGTTCGTTTCTCGATGCCTCACCTGCCAGCAGGTGAAGGCTGAGCATCAGGTACCAGCAGGCTTGGTACAACCCTTGGAGATCCCAGAGTGGAAGTGGGATGGCATATCTAGGGACTTCATGACTAGACATCCACGCACTTCCAGAGGTCACGACTCCATCTGGGTGATTGTCGACCGACTCACCAAGTCGGCTCACTTCTTCCCCATCAGAGAGCAGGGATTAGTGGAGAGCTTGGGGCGTCTCTACGTTCAGGAGATTGTACGGCTTCACGGTGTGACAATATCTATCGTCTCCGATCGACATTATCTCTTTACTTCCCGGCTTCGGAAGGGGTTGCAGGAGGCGTTCGGGACGCGGCTACATCTAAGAACTGCCTTTCACCCTCAGACAGATGGTCAGACAGACAGGACAATTCAGACTCTCGAGGACATGCTCTGCCCATGTGTCCTCGACTTTGGTCGCAGCTGGGAGGACCACCTACCCTTGTTGGAGTTCACGTAAAACAACAGATACCACTCCACCATCATGATGGCACCTTACGAGGAGTTGTACGGCAGACCTTGAAGATCTCCTTTGTGCAGGACAGACCCTGGGGAGTTAGCACTTGTGGGACCAGAGATGGTATGAGCCACGACAGAAAAGGACCAGGTCATCCAGGAGCGGATGAGGACAGCTCAGAGCCGGCAGAAGTCTTACGCTGACAGGAGGCGGAGGCCACTAGAGTTCGAGGATGGCGACCACGTCTTCTTGCGTGTCTCACCTCGACGTGGATTACAGAGATTTGGCCGAGGCAGCAAGTTGTCTCCACGCTTCATAGGACCATTCCTGGTCCTCAGCAGGATTGGCTAGGTGGCTTATCGCCTGACTCTACCACCTCAGTTGCACCGGGTGCACGACGTCTTCCACGTATCCCAACTGAGGAGATACGTGCACGACCCGACACACATCATTGACTATGGGGAGCTAGACGTGGATGATGGGGTGACTTTTGTGGAGGTCCCGGTGGAGATCAAGGATCGACAGGAGCGGGTCCTACATGGATGATCGATTCCTTTTGTGTGAATCTGATGTCAGCACGGGAACCTCCAGGAGAGCACTTGGGAGAGGGAGGATCAGATGCGTGCTCAGTACCCACATTTGTTTCCATAGTTTATGATATATCTTTATGGGGACGTTAAGACCTGAGGTGGAAGTGATGTAAAGACCCGAAAAATTCAAGGAAATTTTTTTCTTAATTCTCTTTGGATTTTTACAAGAATGCAGTTTCTCACGACACCTCATTCTGAGGCCCGGTGTGCCCGGAATCATATTCCGAAGTTTGGCTCGGGTACGTTCAGTGAACGGACAAGCGGGTTTTACTAACTTTTGAACCGGTGCTCGGAATCGAATTCTGAGGGCACCGATCGAATCGCAGCGCCGGTAATTGCTTAGAAAGGCCTCTTCCGGAGTTGCGTTTGCTCGGGTGTGGTTTTAAATTTTTGGGCTTTACGTTAAGAAATAAAATAAAGTGGTGCGAAAAATTTATTTTTATTTCAGTTAAAGCCACTTGAAACCCACTTAAAGCTGCTTAAGCTGAGTTGATGAGGATAGGGTGCTACCCAAAAATATCCTACCCTCTTGGTAGGATATTTGTGAGGTGGGGGCCGCACAAGCCCCACCGTTTATTTTCCGCTAAGTAACGCACCCGCGAACACCCGTCATTATGAAAGTCAACTGACGTGTTTACTTAATTTCTTAACACACCAATTAATTGGGCGGTTTTATTCGTTGAATTAATTCTATGAATTAATATAATAATTTCTTAACCTGTTTACAAACCGTTGGCATAATAATAAAAGAAGACCAACGCACGACTTGTGGAAAAATTTTCGTTGAGAGGATTTGATAGAAACAAAGAGTTCTTCATCCTCCTTTACAAAGAACGTGAAGAACAGGAAGAACGCCGTGCCCTCGGAAATCGACGACGCGACGACATGTTCCGTGATGCCGGCGATTCTTCTTCCGCGATGTTCTTCCGCGAAAATCCAACACCGTGACAACCTTCGATGGGCAGCGACAAGGTTGGGGGTTGCACTCTTTTTTTTTAAATTTTCTTTGTGGATTAAAACAACCATATGGATTTAATTATTATTAATTAAATCTGTTGTTTCTTGGTCCTCGGAGTTCGTCGACGCAACGCCGGATACCGCGACGATGCGATGATCCCCTCCATCCGCGACGATCAATTCCGCGAAGAACGCATGTGCGATGACTTGAAGAGGTAGGGGTTTTATTTGGAAAGATTTTACTCCTTGGATGTTTCCGTTCAAAACAATGAACTCGGTTTCATAAGAACAATTTTAATTTATTAGAATTGTTTTTGATATGTTCTCTATGTATTGATAGTTTTCTCCCGACTGTTATCATCTAACGCGGAGGGTGAGGGCCAAACAAACACGGCCCGACTACCCTCCACAGTTCTTCGTTGATGCACGGATTGGCGGAAGATGACAAAACATGCCGCAGGGATGATCCATTGTTTCTGTAGTGAAGAACGAGACTCGGGGGGAGTTTCGGTGCAGACGGGAATGAAAATAGAACACTGTAGCAACTTCAGAGGCCCGCGGACCCGTGGCCCCGCGGGTCCGGCTCACACGCACGGGATGCGGCAAAACCTGCGTCTGCTGACAGCAGCGCGGCCCCACGCGGGGCCGCGGCACCGTTTTCCTGCAGGGGAAGCGCCCCGTGGCTCCTTCGCTCGGCCACTCGGCGGAGCAGAGCTGGGCCGCCCCGACCGGCCAGGTCTCGCCCCGGCCGGACCGGTCCGTGCCGATCCGGGCCGACCCGGTTCGGGCCGAGCCCGGGGGGGTCGGGCCGGGTCGGTCCGGTCCCAGACCCCCTGTCTTCGGACCGTTTCGGTCTTTTGCCCGTAACATGAGCTACGGGCTTCCGAACGACGTGTCGTCAGTGGCGATGTGATCCTTGGATCGAGACGGTCGTTTCGGTATATCGCACTCAAGGTTTTGGAATACTTTGGGTTCGGCCGGGTTGGTTCGTACAGGAAACCAACCGGGCCCTCGGAGAGGAAACACTCATATCTTGAGTTTCATATGTCTGATTGACGTGTCTTCGACTTTGTTGGATTTCTCTATGTGAGACGGATCTTTTGGATTACTCCGCCAGAGGTTTAGACGCATTTGTAGTATGGTTGGGTTGGTTTTTCCTTAAAAACCAACCGGGCGCCTGGGACGAAAAAGCCAATAACTCTCAGACCGGGCGTCTGATTGACGCGCCGTCTGCGACGTTGAGTTCCGGTTGACGATATGGATCATTTGGATACATAATCTCTGGACTATGTGTCAGTTGATGTATCAGCCTCTCGGCTCGTGGAGCGGACCCTCCCGAACGATCTTGTTGTGTTCGGGAACCCTAGAGCGGGCTGCGACTGCTACTGACGACGACGACTGTGCAGAGATCCTCAGTGGATTCGACGGTGACGACTACATCACTCAGCGATCCTTTGTGGGTCAGTGCTACCGATCCTGTGTGGGTCTGATCCTGTCAGGGTCAGTGCTCAGCGGTTCTGTGTGAGCCAGCGCCTACAGGTCCTGTGTGGGCCCGATCCTATGTGGGTCTTTGCGGGGGTTAGTTACCTATCGATCCATTGTGGGTCAGATCCATTGTGGGTCATTGCGGGGGTTAGTACCTATCGATCTTTCGTGGGTCCGACGACTTAGATGGATCAATGATCATCTCTATCGTCATTCAATGAAGTATACTTGTGTGAGCTGAAACTCTGTTTCACATTCCTTTTTGGATTGTGTATTGCTATCCTAAGTGAATTTACGTTTTACTTTCCTTTGTGAATTGTGTTGAGCTATCCTGTGTGGATTTCACGTTTGGCTTTCCTATGTGGAATGGGTTGTACTTGAGCTTGGATGTTGGAGCCGAGCGAGAATTGATGACTTAGGTATATGTATGGGCATATACCTAAGCAGTGTCGGATGTTACTTCGTGATTGTATCTTTCCTCTGTGGTTTATCCTTTGTGGATTTTTGGAGACCTTTAGGGGTGTTGGGGTCCCTAATGAGTAGCTTATACTCACCCCTGCACGGGCTATGCCCGCACTACGTTGTGTTGGTTGCAGACGACGGACAGCACTGATCGTGGTGGAGGCTTGCAGAGCAGGACGGAACCTAGAGGTGGACCACTGGGAGGGACGTACTCGGAGCGGACGGCGGGACCCGAGGGGTAGTAGAGCTATCTGTACCCACCCTTCAGGTGGGATTTCCAGTGGACGGCTCAGCGTAGCGGCTTTTACTTTTCAGTTGTTGTTTTCCCATTCGAGTTGTACTTTACTTTCAGTTTGGGTTTGTATACTGGCCCACTTACTTTCCGCACTGACAGTTGTAATCTGTTTTTACTTAGTGTTTACTTTTCCACTTTCTTACTGTGTGGTGCTTGTTTACTTTACAAAGGCAATGCCTTCCCTTTACTGGAATTTAAGCCTTGGTGCTAGTCTCCAGCCCCTGGCCTATGGAAGGCGGGCTTGGGGTAGTCACGGCACGGGCTCGGAGGACGGGTCGTGACACTTTGGAAAGATGTTTTTCGAGTTGTAATAGCATTTAAATTTTATATTGACATCTTTGATGTCTAAAATTATCACCTTTGTTTTCTACATATGGTTTCCCAATGTTCAAATAGAGCATATTAATTGATGACTAATTCCATTAAGAAAAGTGTTGCTCTCCTCTCAAGAATACCAATTTTGTTTTCTATGAATTGACAACTCTTATAAAATAAAGAGATTAACAGAATGAAAATGAATAGGTCATCTATTATATAATAAGTTGATATTATGCATTATTTCGTAAAGATATATTTGAAATTATTTTATGTGTGAGACGAAAACATTGATTTTGATAGTGAAAGGGGTATTGAAAACAAAACCAAATGGGGACATTGAAGATCCCAAATTTATTAATGTAATATTTTTGTTGTAATTATTGTCAATAAAATTGTTTGACACGAAGTCAATGTGGAAGTAATTGAAGGTTGTTTTTCTTCATTTTATTTATTATATGGAATTAATCATAATTTGGAAATGATATTTTGGTGGAAGAGTTTCTTCAAATGAATAATGATTGTTCATGGTTGGCATCGAATCATAGTGTGCATTTTTTAATTTATTAAATATTTCTTTATTTTCATGGTTTAAATTTAAATAAGTTCCTATGGGGAAGGGGACTATCGACACTAATTAGGTGGGAGGTTGACCCATATAATTCCATTTTGGTCAGGCCATGGATGAAAGTGGCTAGTGTTCTCCTAAGGAGTGCATTTATTGTCAGAAGAACGATGAAAAATAATAGTTATGTTGTATGCAGAACAATTTGTAGGTTGAAAATAAATCAATGTGTGAATTTGGATTGGAATGAAATAATTGATTTTTTCATTGTATACTTGAATGGAAAGGTCCTATAGGGTGTTAATGTTGAGGAAGAGGAAGGGAGTGGCTAGTGTGCTCATGGGAAAGACAACGACGAGTGTGGATAGTGTGTTCATGGGGGACTACCGACACTACATAGGTGGGATGTCGACCCCTAGACAGTCATTATGGGTAGGCCAATGAAGAGAGTGGCTAGTGTGGTCATAGGGAGCACATGTAGGTGTAGTGGAACAAAGAAAAATATTATTTATGTTGTATGATTAATTATTTTGTATGGTTGGAATTGAATCTTAAAGTGAATTTGGATTAATAGGAGTATTTCATCATGGTTTAAATTTAAAAAAGGGCCTATAGAAAAGGGGATTATCTCCACGAGTCTGCTTATATGGAGCACATATAGAAGAACCATGAAAAAATATCAGTTATGTATCCATAAGTGGCTAGTGTTCATGCATGGAGTGCATGAATGGGAACCATAAAAAATATTAGTTATGTTGTATGAATGATTATTAATCTTATTTAATATTGGAATGATATGGAATATTTGTTTATTTTTTCATAGTTTAAATGTAATAAAAATGGGCTAGAAGCTAAAACTACTTTTTTCAGTAGAACACATGGAAAATGATGTTCGTATTGTCTTATTAATTGTATGTGCATGAATACACTTGTTTTCATATGAAAACCTAAATAGTTTTAGTTCATCTTGTTACTCATGAAAGTATGTACTTTGGTGCATGTCTTGTTCCCTTTGTATAGACTGACTATGTTGGTTTTTTCATCTATGTATGATTTGTATCAAAATGATATGAAATATATGCATTCAATGGTTTGTACATGGAATAGCTTCATGAAACATGTTGGTAGTAAAAAAAAGTCATGACCTATGGCTTAATAATTAATCTTCATGTAATTGGTTTATCATCATGAAGCATGTGAAGTGTGTTTACACACCAATTTCATGTACATAGTATTTAATATTCATGAAAAAATAATGATTCATAGTAATGAACACCTTCTCATATCACGATGATGGTTTAATAACATTTCACATGTCTGTAGATTCTTCGCCTTCTTGATACCAAAATGTTTTGTAGGAATCCCCTTATTCATGAGACCACAAAGGGTCATAGAACTTGTTTCCTCGTCAGTCAAAAGTGTGGTTTAGAGAGGAAATATTTTTATGGAAAATGAGAGCTCTAGAAATAATACAAGAAGAATCTCCTCTTGGTTGAGGTTTCTAACCTTTTATAGGAAAGGAATCAAAGCATATCATTTAATTCAAATCGCAATATTTATATTATGTGAATAATATCATTAAATTCTAGAATGACTCAGATTTTAATTCCATGAACAGGCTTTAGGTTACATTTCATTTCATAGTATTCATAATTTTCAGTTGGAATACTTATTTTTGGTGTTCATATCAAATTCATTTATTCATAAACACATGAAACTCATCTTCTTAAATGACTGATCCAATTATTTAAAACGGTGAAAAGTACGTTGAAAAACCATTCCCACATATAAATCTATCCCAGTTACTATAAACTATAAATATCAACTATTGTGTGCAGTGGCTTAAAATTATATTCTCCACCACCCTGTACCAGCCGTAATGGTTCTAAAAGAACACTATACACAAAGTTATTTGTCGGATATTATCCCACAACCTGAATGCCTCTGGGGGTACCAATGGTGTACACACAGAAAAACATGTTGCATGCATCATTTCTTAGATGACCTTCTTTAGGTGTGTTGCCCAAGTGTACCACATAAGCTCTCAGTTGATGTTAGTTGGACAACTCATGCATTACTTTTTAAATAAAAAACCAACAAATACTTAGTTAAAAAACCATACATATAATGGAATTCATTTTGATATAAATGCTACCACCACAATTTGAACTATAGTGTGAAATTTATCAAGTCCTTCAAAATTTCTATTCAAATATAAATATATCAGATGATTTATTCATCTTTAACCCTGTGGAAATTTTAGAAAAATGGTCGAATTAGGAAATTGATAATTTTTGGAAATAATTTTTTTAATAATTGATCTGTGATTGAATTTGAAAATTTCAAGATCATAGTTTCTAGGGAAAAAGAATTATTGGTTTTGTTGTGTTTCTGTAAAATGGAACCCAGTAGGGGTGCATAGAAACCAACTTGAATAATCTGCTTAGAATATGGAAACACCTAAGACATAGGTGAACATATAGTTGGTATAGAGTATAGTCCATGATTTTAATGACGTGGATAGAAGAAATCGATGGGATGAACCAAAGAGAGTGGATCATTCTATCCAAAACATTTAGTAGAATCCATTCATCTTCTAGGGTGATTCATGGATAGTGAAGGATAAGGTGTGGCTTAATAGGATAAATCGAATCATTGATTTCCTTAGAACACCAGCAGAGTAGAAATTCAAGTTGGTGATGTATATATGGGATGATCTTTCAGACCAATGATGGGATTTAGCACATTAAACTAAACTGTACCTATGTTTGGAATAAGAGTATTTGAAGGAATTTTTCAAAAAAAATTCAATCCTCTCACATTCATAATTTAGGGAATGATGGAATTATTCATTCCGAAGTAGGAGAACCTTTATATGATAGTGTTTGTGGCTATTGTTATGAATAATGATTCATTTTCACATGAATTTTATGTGATTTCATCCTTGAAGGAACACATTTGGAATCAATGCTAAGGAAACTAATTTGATTAATGATTTTCATGCTCTTTATAATGGATAATACATATATGGTCAACATAGAGATGGTGGATCATAGAGACATCTCAGGATGCACATGTGGATGAAGTATGTTGATACCTATGGAAAATGGTGGGAACTATAATGCTGGGAGAAAATGGAAAAGGGAAACATATTTCCAAGGTTGGAGTATGACCCAAAATTAGAAAGCTAGAACAGTGAACCTTCCCCCAAGACCCAAGAGAAATTTTGGATGTTTTCAATATGGTTCCTTCGACCACATTCATTAGGAGTGAATGAAACCACCTAGATAATTACATAATTGTAATTATATGGTACATCTTCAGTGCTTTTATCATAGTGCTATGAGGTCTGGTGTTGGGAAAAATCCCATGTTTTGTAGAATAGTCATGCTTCTATTGGAAGAGGGAAGTATAATACTACTCAATATTAGAATTGAGTTATCCATATTGATTCAAGAAATACCATGACTCTTCAGCATAAGAAATATCGACAATGAAATAATATTCAAAGTGTAGTGAGTAAGTAGTTATATATAGTTGCATAGGTTATTGTGGATGATCAATCAAGACAATGTGAATTTAAATCAACAGGGCATGGGGTGTGTTGAACAACCATGATCACTATAATTATTTAAACTAGTTAACATTGTGAATAAAAACCCACCCCACATTGAATCCTCTATCGGTTTCTCCATGATATATAAATCAAGTTCTGCAAGGAGTGGATCAAAATTCTCCTCTCCCCCTCCTAGTATTTCTACATATTGGTTCTTTGGGAATGCTCTGTTCCCACTTCTTTATATGATATTGGACCATATCATGAATGTATTTAGCCGTGACAAGGGATTACAAACCACACATCACGGCACTTGTGAGCTAGCCTAGATAGACTTAATTTTGTGAGATCGACCCAGTGTCCCATATAAGCTCTTGGTTGAGGATGACCGGCCAGCTGAGTAGGTTATCCCTAATTTTAAATAAACCCCCAAAACATGCTCAGTTAAAAAAACACCTATATGTTGGAATTAAATATGAAATTCATGGTCACATCCACACATAGATCTTTAGTATAAAATTGTTCAATACCATCACAATTTATCTTGAAATATATATCCTCATAACTATTTCTTTGTCATTAACCGTTATTGCACTAAATATATGGCATGGTCCTCCTTAGTGACAACTAAAATCTCAATGTTCCACTAGTTTATAGTTTCATGGTTCTCAGGGAACCTTAAAGTAATGCATGGACTTCAATTCCACTTCTTATCAAATTTTTGTAATAAAAATTCCAGGGAAAATAAAATCAACCTTTTTATTTAAGGTAAACAATGTTTCACTTTTGAAACATGTATTTTGAACAGAGGATCAGTTCATCAGTCATCCGATTTAACAACTAAGAAAATTTCTCAAGGATGACATCTAATACACTAAATAAATTACTATTCTCTAGTAATCATGATGAATGAATCCATAAATATTCTCCAGGAATCATCATTATGGAAACCATAACTATTCTCCAAACGTCATGATAAATTTCAAAGTCTTCAAACCCTTCACATGTTTCTTGGAAATTTTATACTTTTGGATTTCATCCAAGCTCCATTAACATTGAACATGTTCATCATATTGACATCAATGTAATAATCATATTTCATTGATGATCATTGTCCACCAATCAAAATTATTTGACAATAAATACAATCTATACACAAATTTGGATCTTCAATCAATACCATTTTATTTATTCAAAATACCTTCAGTTCCAAATTATTGTTTCAATATGTAGAACTATTATTTTATGACTCAAATTTACCAAAAAAAATTAATTTCACTTTATCTCCCCCTTATTGATAAGAAATAATATTTTTAAAGGAAAAAAGTGTATCATTCTATAAGCAATGTGTCATCACTCATTTCACTCTATGTCAACTTGAGCTATGATCAATGTAGAAAACAAGAGGACATGATATATAAATCAAATATTCCAATTACCAAATAATCATAAAAACATAATAAATGAGAACCCATATACTTTTATTCAAGGATTATTCACTTTAATTCTAGGATAAAATTACTAAATGTTAGGTAAGTCTTTTTAAGAACAATAAACATGAAACTCATGCACTCACATTATCAAATAGAACAAAAATATCGAAGTGCAATAGGAAGGATAAGAGATGTTGGGGGGTATCTACATTTTATATACTATAGATTAATTTAATTTATCCCCTTTGGAAATAGTAATTTATTTTTAATAACCAATGATAAGAAATTAAAAGTTAAATACCCATTCTAATGACATTATCGTCAATAAATTTCTTGAATAATCAGACTTGATACAAATTTAAATAATAATTTTGTAAGATTTTTTATCTGTCTCCCCCTAAAGGGAAACATTTCACATTAGATTCATAATGGGTGATATAAAAAGATAGGATTTCATGAAATTCTAGTATAGATAATACAACAAAATGGGTCTTCATCTTCTGATAGTCCATATTGGACAACTATCACAACGTCACCACTGATGATCTTCTAGAACATTTGTTCTCCATAATACCCTGAATTGATATCAATCCAAGATGGAATCTTATTTATCCTGGAAATCTAGAATAGAGAATCACATTATATAACATCATCAATTATGATACTACATTATATTATTATTTTAATATCAATTGAGGAATAATTCAAGGATGGTACCTTCTTCATCTTAGAAATCAAGAATTAATAGCACTAACTACAACTTAGCTTCCCCCATAATAAAATTCTTCACTATCAATTAAATACATTATAATAAAAAATAAAATACAAAATGATTAAGGGAATAAGGTGGATCCTCCATTATTTATTAATATGAATAGAAAGGTAGAGTTGGTATCCTTATGAAGTATCTCCATTTTCCCCAGTCATCTTGTTTTCACATCTGAACATATGTTCTGATTTATTTTTAGGCAACATTTGATATCTCCACATCCTATTATTCAAGGCATGGAGAATTTTTCATCCTCACAGACTTCATGTATGATACAATATTACACCTATTTTGGAATGCATATTTTTCTAGTAGTAAGGATAAAAATCCTTTTTCAATGCGATCATAATTCTTTCATCTCTTACAGAAAACATCTATAACACAAGAGTTTAATTTTATTGAAAAACACTGAGGAAATTTTTCTTCATCATGTGGGATATTTTATTTCACATATTTATCTAAATTTAGCTTGTGCATGTTCAATTTTTCTCATTCTTTCCAAATCATTAGTCTATACAACTAACATGTAATTTGAAACTATTGGTGCATGTCTGGATCTTTCCACATGGGTTCTTATGAGTGAAATCCCTCTTAGTTGTTATTTTTGATGTACTGACTTTCAAAGTCATTTATTTAGAATCCATGGATTTCTCACCATTCTTAATTGGAACATTCCTGGGAGGATTTATGTTCACAATATTGTTTTGATTTCTTCCCAAGTTTTCTTATAAATTATAAGTCATATTTTGTGATCTTATTTTCTTATCATCTTTGGACACATGTTGAGATGAGAATGTGCCAAAATTGTGACCATTATAATTTCATAAATAACTAATGTTATAAAGAATTTCAAATATATTTGTATTATAGAGAAGCTTCTATAATTTAGGATAATTATCTGAACTGACCAAACTAACATGACGTAACTTGATCTGGATTACGAAGTGCGAACACTAAAACCCATGCATGGAGATTCTAGGGAAATTCATTATTTTATCAAATTATACGATTTTTAACATTGATGTTTAATGAATAAATATATATATCTATGTGTGTGTGTGTGTGTTTCATTGGTATTCAAGGTTTTATATATAATGAGTAACTATTATTTTAACTGCACAATATTGCGAGAGGTGAAAAAACTTCTTGAAATGTGAGTGAGCCATCCTTCAGGAAAGGATTCTAAATGCATGGTTGTGTGAGAAGTATCTATTCATTTAGTTTGATACTGCATGGAATTACTAATGGACATATTCATAAGGTATTTACCACACCTAAAATATTAAACCAGGTGTCCCCATTTTCCTTTTGAAGTGGGAGAGTATAATAGATGAAATTTTAATTTTTCACTAGGATGACATCATCATGCATGACTCTGGTCCCCCACACCTTGGAGAGAAAATGTCTCCATCCTCCGCCAATCGCAGCTACCCCTTGATGACTCTCAAACCACTATAACACCATGGATCACCATCTACACCATCCTAGAATCCCTACAACATTCCATTTTCCACTGATGTATCACCGAGATGACATAGACTTTCTCAGGGGGTTGATCTGGCCCTCATAAATCAATTTCAAGGTTAATTCGGCCACTTTGAAGCCCAGATGATGGAGGAGCATGGTGAAGTACCATGTAAAACTATTTCACCACTACCATTCCACCAATGAAAAGACATGATCCATATAAAACCCCCACCATCTCATGCATATGGATGGATCACAAAAGAAAAGAACCCCAATCGTGCAAAGAAAACAACCATAGGAAAAATGTCATACAGTGGGAAGAGTAGAACAAGATAAAATATAATAGATACTTCATTTTAAAAAAGTGTTAAAACTATATTAATAAATAATAAGTTATAGGGTAGTAGGAAGAAAATAGAACATGACACAATATATTTATTAAATCCTAAAACGGTAGATGCACCAACATGACCTAAGCCAACCATTCCCCCATCCCTCACTCATTGTCTAATATGTAGTAACAACCGACCACACTATGCACATATTCACTCCTCCTATTCTATTTAAATGAACACGAATGAGTGTATCCATATTAACATTTTCTTCTTCTTTATTCACATGTGAACACACATACCGCCTCTTATTTTCACAAACACAAGGTCTTATGCTTCTTCAAATAATGCACATGATTTCATGCATATACGTACTTCTCATCATCATGAAAACTCCTCCTTCTTCAAAACCAGACCCCATCAGAAAGCATATACCTTATTAACAAGTAACAGGATGATATTGCCCTTCTCTTCATGAAACTGATGGGTTCACTATTATTCTTCATGAAAGAGCTGCATGGGTCTTCTACACACAGGTCATGTGCATGCATTCTTTGTGAAAACATGATGGTTCATGATTCTGATGCCCTTAAAATCCCAAAAGGGTGAGAAAGAACAATTTAAATTCTTGAAAGATCCCCTTCATGAAGAATGAAAAGGGATTGGGTAAACCATTCACGTGTTCATGGAACTTATTCATGAAACCAGATGGTTCATGGGTCTTATTCTTCATGAGACGCTTCATGAATGCATTTCACATGTAGAAGGCCTACAAGATCCACTCTACTTCGCGGAACCAGAAGGATTGTGGATCTTTTTTTTCTTAACAATAGTTCAAAGAAGCCTGGTTTTTCTAGAAAAATAAGACCTCTCAAAATATAGAAGCAGAATGTAGGATCAGCCTTGGGGCTTCTATTTTTATATGTGAAGATCAAATAATTTTTCATGTTCAAACCCTGTGATTATTAATAAATAGGGTCCTTCACAATCTAAATGTAGTCAAAATGGTTTTCTATCATCAGTATTTTCTAACTTTTGGGATAAAGATCCACTGGATTAGTATTTTCAAGCAATAATGAAGAATAATTTATTGAATCACTTAGTGATTTTTACTCATAAATAAAAATATATCTAAATAACGTTATTATAAATTTATCCACCTACATATTTAATTTTATCATGGGACTATATGATGAAATCTCATATCTTGAAAAAGAATCTGAGGAAATTTTGATATCCATGGAAAAGAATATTCAAGGATGTAAAGTTCACTCACTAATTATTGATGACAATGAAGAAACTGTATCACTTTAGAATAATCATTTTCCATATATTGAAAAAAAATTGAAATGATATATTTGAGAAAGAAGTAACTAAGAGGGTCAGTGCTAAGATGATTCACACTCTTGGAGAATCATATAATTATACGATGAATATAAATGACTCTAATTTGTAAATTGATGACAAGGATGAGACATTCACACTAGTTGAATAACCAAAATAATAGTTTATATTTAATGGCCATGAAAACGTCAATTTTATTAAATATGAATTATAAAGGATTGTTTGTGAGAAGGATGTGACTGAGGTTGTTCATACAGAAGTTATCTGTGAATTGGAAAAATTACACAGAAACTCCATAAATGTTATTTAATCCCATATATAGGATAAGATAAATATAATTGAAGAGTTTAATAATTATCAACTAATAGTAAATCAAAATGATGATGATCGAGCTCAGAATATGAAGAGTTATTGGAAGGAAAACTGAAAATTGTTGAGGATGATAAAAAACTTCCTCAACATGAAATGTCTTGAAATTGAAGTGACTTTAAAAATATTAATTATTGTGATGATATGTTGAAATACCTTGAATACCATAATAACACTCTGAATATGAAATATCATGAGTTGGAGGTCATGTTGATAAATCTAGAGATCATCGAATATGAATATTCATATAATAGAGGAATTGTAGAAAATCTTTAACGAGTGATTCTAAAAGGATTTTTATTTCAGACAAAACCTTTTCATGTTGAAAAAGAGTCTAAAAATATCTAATGATAAATTAATTTCAAGATCATTGAATGAAGATGTAATTGATCAAAAAAAAATTTACTAATATTTTTTTTTCTATAAGTATGGGTTCGAAATGGAATTTTAGAAAATCATGTTTAAAGAAGACTAATGAAAATTATATTATATCATCAAATGTTTATATGATAAAGATTAGGAATTCTTGTCCTCTACAGTGATCTCAGATGATGAATCATACTATCCAAAAAAATTATTCCAAAACTAATTGAATTGTATCAAATATTAATAAATTAAGATTTGTGGGGCAGTGTTGGTGTTTTTGGAAATTTGGGCATCAGGCCATTGAATCATTTCATAATTTCTCAATTCATGAAAACTATATATGGATTTTATTATGGCGGAGAAGATTTGATGTGAAGAGAAAACATGTTTAATTTAATAAAAATTCACATATGAAGAAGAATTTATCTATCATGAATAAATTTTTGTTCCATGAATACTTATTTGATTATTGAAATAGTAGTGGTCAGAATTATATCTAGTGTTGGAATATACTATCCCTACACAATTCATATGTTGATGTGATGATAGGGCCACAACATATGTGGAGGCAAATAAAAAAATATGAAATGACTTCTTTAGGGTGAGAGAAGTATGGGAGAGCTATGAAAACAATGAAGCAAACCTACACCCAAGAAAAATGATGATTAGAATGTCACTATAATGAAAAGGTGTCTCTACTATGGATTTTCAGGCCACATAATTAACCTTAAAAGATATGTTATAAACACAAATTCTATTGGAAGCAAGCTGATGTGGAAAATGAAATCATTCTCAAAAATAAATAAAAACATTTATTTGATGTATGAATATCAGGATGAATTTTTTTAATTTCATGAGAGGTTGTTTAAATAACAATACCCTATGATTGCTAATGATTTGTGTGGAAGGACTACAATGTCACAGAATATTTCCGAAAAAACCATGATGTTGTTTCGTAAAAAAATATAAATAGTTAAGAACAATGGAAAAGAACAAATGAAGTAATGTGTTAATAATACTAATATAATGAAAAATTATAAACCCAAGAAGAAGTATGAGAATATACAAAAAATAATGTTTAGACATATGGCAAGAGAAAATGGAATTTTCTAAGAATTTAGAGTAGAAATAGAAGATTGAAAGTGAATTACTTTTTAATGTAATGAAATTATTCCATCTATGATGAAATCTAGAGAAATCAAGAATTTCATATTTCTATTAAATGATAAACATTGGAATGTCAATGAAGGGGCACACATGTTGAATTTTTAGGAATCTGAAGTAGAATCAAAAATAATTTCTATTTTAGGAGTTAAATCTCATCCTTGTTTCTCTAATTGAAAATCATTAAAGAACCACTTTATTACCCTGAATATTTTGTGATTGTTTATTCTATTCATTGAATTAAAGGAGATTAATATATTAAGGGTGATTCCTAAAGAAATGAGTGCATTTAAAATATTATATATCATTCATAAGTCTATCCACCGTTGAGTTTTTTATTTTAATTTCTCATAAAATTATTCTGAAAGATCATTCATGAAGAAATTCTATCTTGATGAAGCAGACAGACGAAGCATATCCCTGTGGGGGGAGAAATGTTGAACAAATACCAAATTTGACCACAACTGGTATCACATGAATATATAATTTTCTGGTATGGGATTTATTTGATATTTCAAAATTCTATAAATTGACTGTTGTCATTAAAATATAATTTTTTCCTATTTCATTATGAATGAAAATTATGAATCATAATGGGAGACACATATAATTTGATAATTAAGGGGAAGTTCATTCTTTAAATTTAATGTTTTCAATTTGTTTATTGAGAAGATTGTTAGAGATTAATTGAGTATCTTTTGAACTACTTATGAAATAATTTTTTGGTGTTTCCATCAAAAATAAAATTTATATTGACATCATTGAGTTCTAATATGATCACCTTTGTTTTCTACATAGGGTTTATCCCACATTCAATTAGGAAATATTAATTGATTATTAATTAATTTAAGAAAATTGATGCTCTCCCCTCAAGGAAACAAATTTTATTTTCTTTGAAATGACATATCTTATGAAATGAGGAGATTAATGGAATGAAAAAATAATAGTTCAGTTGTTATAGAATAATTTGAGTTTATGAATTCATTCGCATAGTTATCATTGAAATTGTTGTAAGTGTGAGAAGAAAACATTGAATTTTATAGTGAATTGAGTATTAAAAACAAAACCACATGTGGAGATTGAAGATCCCAAATTGATTAATGTAATATTTTTGTTGCAATCATTTTCAATAAAAAAAATTTATACAAATTCAATGTTCCAGTAATTGATTTTGGTTTTATGCCTTTGAATTATTATTGGGAATTAATAATAATTCTTAAAGGATATTTGGTTGGTAGAGTTTCTTCTAAAGAAGATTGATTGTGTATGGTTGGCATTGACTATTAGTGTGAATTTTTATTTATAAAATATTTATTTTTTCATGGTTTAAATGTAAAAAAATGTCATATAGAAAAGGGGACTACCGAAACTACATAGGTGGGTATTTGAACACTAGAACTCCATTATGGTTAGGCAGAGGAGGAGAGTGGCTAGTGTGTTCATTGGGAGTACATGTAGTGTCATAGGAACAATGGAAAATAATAGTTATGTTTTATGAAGAAGGATTGTTTATGGTTGACATTGAATCTATGTTTGATTTTGAATAGTTATGAAATATTTGTTTGTTTTCATTGTATAATTGTAAGGAAGGGTCCAATAGGGAGATCATGTAGAGGAAGAAGAAGATAGTGGCTATTCTACTCATTTGAATGCAGAGGAAGAGAGTGGATAGTGTGCTCATGGGGGTCTACTAACACTGCTTATGTGGGAAGTCGACCACTAGTTAGTCATTATGGGTGGGATGAGGAAGAGAGTGGAAAGTGTTCTTATAGGGAGCACATGTAGAGGTAGTGGAAAAAAGAAAAATATTAGTTAGGTTGTATGAATATTGGTTGTGTATGGTTGGAGTTGAATCTTATTGTGAATTTGGATTTGTATGAATATTTTATTCATGGTTTAAATGTGAAAATGGGCCTATAGAAATGGTAACTCTCTCTATTTGAGTTCTTATAGGGAGCTCATATAGAATAAACACGAAAAATATTGGTTATGTCTATTTAGGTGGCTAGTGTTCATGTAGGGAGTGCATGAATGGGAACTATGAAAAATATTAGTTATTTTGTATGAAGGATGATTAATATTATTGAATATTGGATTAATATGGAATATTTCTATATATTTTCATAGATTAATTATAACATATATATAAAATATTTGATTCTTTTTTTATAGTTTAAATGTAATCAAAAGATCCATGAAGCTAAAATTTCTTTAGCTATTCGACCAAAAGCAGCAAGAAGTTAGTATTGAATCATTAGTAGTATGTGCATGAATATACTTTATGTCATTTGAAAACCTATACAGTTCGAGTTCCTCTTATTACTCATGCAATTATACACTTAGGAGAATGTTTGGTTCCCTTTGTACAGACAATCTATGTAGGTTTGTTCTTCAATAGATGGTGTGTATCAACTAGATACACAATATATTCATGAAATAGTTTATATGTGGAATAGCTTCACGAAAAAATATTGTAGTAACAAAATTCATGAAATATGTCTTAAGTAGTATGATACATGGAACTGGTTCTTCATCATGAAGCATGAAAAAGGGTGCTTACACACTAGTTTCAAGTTCATAGTGTTTCTTCTTCGTGAACATAGAATGATTCACATAAATGACCACCTTCTCAAATCATGATCAGGGTTTAATCACCTGTCACATGTCTTTAAATTTTTCTCCTTCTTGAAACCATATTATCTTACATGAATCCATGTATTCATGAGGCCACAAAAGATCATAGAAAAATTTTCCTCCTCACAAAAAATTGTGGTTTAGAGAGGTTCTATATTTCTAGAAAACGAGTGGCCTTTAAATAATATGAGTGGTATTAGCACCTCTTGGTTGGGGCTTCTATCCTTTTATAGTCAATGGATTAAAGCGTTTCACTAAATTCAAATCCCAATTTTTATATTGTGTGAATCATCTCATTAACTTCCAAAATGACTCAGATTTTACTTCCTTGAACATGTGTTATGTTACACTGCATTTCATAGAATTCAAAATGTTCAATTGGCCTACTTATTTTTGGTGGTCATATCACATCCATGAATTCATAAACACATGAAATCCATCTTCCCAAATTATTGATCCAATTATTTAATCTAGTGAATAGTACATTAAAAAACCAAACCCAGATCCAAATATCTCCTACTTTATATACACTATAAATATCAAGAGTTGCATAGAGTGGCTAAAAATTCTCCTCTCCCCCACCCTATACCACCTGTAATGGTTCTACAGGCGCACTATACACCAAATTCATTGTGGGATATTATCCAACATCATGAACTCCTCTAGGGGTACCCATGGACTACACATGGAACAACTTGTTGCTTGCATGATTTCTTGGATGACCTTAATTATGTGCGTTGACCTCGTGCCCCACATATGCTCTCGATTGAGGCTGGATGGTCAGCTAATGCAATAATTTTTAAATAAACTGGCCAAAAGATACTTAGTTAAAAACCACACATATAATGGAATTCCTTATAAAATTACGGCTACGAGCCCAATTAAAATATATTTTACAATTCATCAGGACCTTCACAATTTCGATTCATATATAAATAAATATGACAATGTATTCATATTTAACCCTTAATTAACTAATTATATGGCATGTTTCTCCTTAATGCAAACTAGAATCCCAATATTTATCAAGTTAAAACTTGCACGGTTCTCATGCAATACTAAAATACTACATGACCTTCAATTCTTATTATTCTATATAATTTCAAATATCAATTCCATGTAATATAAAACCATCATTCTTATTTGTTGTAAACAATGTATTACTTATGGAACATGTATTTTTTAACTTAAGAAGAGTTCATCCATCGTCAATTTTAAAAACAGTGGATAATTTTTAATGTGCTAAATCCATTGATATGAATCCATAAAAATTATTCAAGACCTTAACAATTTCTCTGCTAGGGTTATGATTTCTTTATTGGGTTTGGTGAAGTGATTCTGGCACGCATTGTGTTCATTATCATGGTGTGATTTGATATGAGGATGATGTTTGTTCTGTTCAAGGATGGATTTTTGGTTGCATGCAGCTTGAGGTTTTAGAGTCAATGAAACAATATTCTCTTACTGGAATTGCTTCAGATCAGGCTTAGAGCAAGTGTTTTATTTGTTTTGTCGCATTCGGATTTTATTGTTTGAGATGGTATGGATTTTCCATCGGTTCCTTTCCTGTGCAGTCATGCAAGGGACTTCTTGTCGTGAAGCGATGAGTAGTAAAAACTGATTTAATGATTATGATGCTGGGTGGATCTCTTCTGTGTAGGGTTGAATGAGTTCCTTGTTCATAGGCATTTATACCATGGTGCCATGAATGTTTTTTGTCATGGAAGTCATGAATGGTTTCACAATTTTTCCTCAAATATTACTCGTTAATAAAAAAATTAAATTTCAGTCAGTGGTTCTCCTTCTTGAAAACTACAATCTCAATATTCCTCAAGTTCACAATTTCATGGTTCTCATGCAACATTAAAATACTGGAAGACCATCAATTCATCTTCTTATATAATTTTTTGAATATAAATTCCAAAAAACCTCAAACCATACTTATTATTAGTTGTAAAAAATCTTTCAGTTATGACACATGTATTTTGAACATAGAATCAGATTATAAATCGTAAATGTTAACAAAAATGTAGAATTGATCAAGCGTGAAATCCAATGCTATGATTCCATAACAATAATCAATCCCAATAAAATTTATCTTGAAATATAAATCCAACTAACCATTTTGTCATTTTTAACCCTTCATTCAGTAATTATATAGTGTGTCTCTACTTCATGAAAACATAAATATCAACGTTACTCTAGATAACACTTTCATGGTTCTCATGAAACATTAAAATAATGAATGACCCTCAATTCCCCAAATATGTACTTTTTGAAATATAAATTCCATAGAACATCAACTCATCCTTCTTCTTGGATGTAAAAAATGAATCACTGATAACACAAGTATTTTGACCTTAGGATTTTTTCATCAATCGTCAGAGTTAACTACATAGAGAATTACTCATGTTTGACATACAATTCTATGAATCCAATGTAAATATTCAAGACCATCACAATTTTATTTAAAATATAAATCCATCTAACCATTTCTTAATCTTTTATCATTCATGAACTTATTATATTTTTTGGTTCTAATTCATTTTATCACCTCTAGTTTCTTGTATGTAAGCCTTTAGATATGTATTTTTAGTATTTAAAGTATATGGGTTACGTTTGGGATGGTTTGGAATAATATTAGAGTGTTTCTGTCTAATTTATATAGCTTTATGGTTTGATCATAATTAGTGAAATCTATGAAATTCTTATAGGAAACCATGAAAAATGAGACACAGGACTCTGGGTAGGTGTACAGTTAAGGAACAATGTTTGGCCAAACCATTCAGCAACTAAGGAGTAATCATGAAAAGTAAGAAAATGATATTTTTAAGATTCGGTGCATGGCTGGTCTAAACATGATGTCCAAATCTGTGATGTACATCGCAAGGTAGAGGATGGTGCATGGTTAGCGCACAGTTTTCCTAACCATGTAACTAACCGTGCAGGGTTTAAAAAAAATATCATATAAAAGTGGATCTAAGTTGATATTACGTTTAAAACACTCATTTTTCTCCAAATTGACCCTAATTGAGAATTTATTACCCCTAATGGACTATGATTGTTTCCCCATAAATTTGGAGATGATCTGAAGGATTTCCTTTGTGCAATGAAGCCTGATTTCCTTGGTAAGTCTTCTTTTGTCGTAGTTTTTCATAGTATTTCTTAAATATATAATCATCCCTCCCTAATATTTTTATATCATGTCTTCTATTGACATACCAAATGTTTTTAATTCCAATTATGGTTATATTTTGCATTTTTATGATAGGTAAGAGATATATGGTCAGTTTTGGGAGATTTGACCTGATTTTGTGGGAATTTTTGTGTTGTTATTCATTTTCTCCAAAACTCTCAAGGAAGGTTGCTTCACTATCAACTCAAATTTTTATAAAATGAGGTATTTTTTTCAAATTATTTAAATTACTGGATATTTTTGGTAAAATTGATTTGAAAATCCTGTTTGAAACCCTCTTTATTGATGGTTTTTGTTTTTTCATAAATTTGTTGTGTAAAAGACTTTTAATATTGATTTTAAAATGTTAAAATTAAAATATGGATTTGTTGGATTTGGGAAATTAGTTTTTTGTAAGGGTTTTCAATAATGGAATAGTTTTTTTGAAATGGAATTATTTGGTTTCTTTAAAATGGGTTTTTTATAAATGGTTTGTGTGACTATATTATTTCGATGTGACCTTGAATAAGGGGTTTGTGCCATTGGGGTAAAAAGGGACATGACCCTAGACAAGGGTTGTGTGCCATTATGGAACAAGGAGATTGGATAATTAGTGAAGACATAGTGGATGAAGTAGTAACTTATCATGATTATTAATCAACAGAGATGACTGCATGGGTGTCTCTGTGGTGAAAGATGAAATGGGTGTACAAAAAAGGAATGTAAAATGGTTTAATGAATGATTTGTGTGCTCTACTTGGAAATTTTTTATGTTTGGAAAATAATTTTGGTGTGAAACTACTTGGATTTGATTTAAGGAAGGGAACTATTTCCAAAAATTTTATATAATTCGTTTTATATAATTGTGCTAACTTGTTCTATCCTAGCAGCATTAGTAGTGAAGTCATTACGGAATATCTAGTGAGTTTCATTACTCACCCAAAATTTTAAAATTTGATGATTTTTTAGATTTTATATATTGTGACATAGATAAATGGAAAGAATCACTCTTATTTAGTGGTGCTCTATGATACATGGAGTTTGATTTGGTCCTTGGATTCATGATTTTAGAGTCTTATAAGTATCTATTGGTTTTATTTTCTATTGTGTAATTTTATGTTAGAAGTATTCTATTGTGGTAATCTATTTTAGTTTGGTTTTGATATCCATGGTATTAATTGAGTTGTTTTAAATTTTCATCATTAATCATATAGTGGTTTTGGTTATAGAATAATTTGCTGTAATTTTTATTTTCAATGGCAATATAATCCCTCAATTTTATTGAAGCCCTTAGAATTTATTTCTAGCCTATGGTGCCTTGGCGATGTCACTTAAGGCCATGTTGATATTCTACCTTGGCTCAAGGAAATGAGGAGGGAACGGATGTTACATGTAGTATCCATCATGGTCGGTTTAAATATTTGTGTGCAATAAGTGGTATTAGCTTGTTCGATCCATGACTTACAGATGATATAGGTTGTACCGGTTTTGGAGTTGAAATTCATTTTAGTTCATTCCTTGAGTCGGGTTGGTAAAAAGGAGTAGAATTATAGGGACTTGAAATTTATAGCATAAAAATACTTAGCTAACCTTTTTATGTTGAACTTCATGATACGAAAGAGTTTTTCATTTATGTGTTTTGAAAACACTTATAGGAGTGTAACCTCATTTTCATGGGTTTACCAAACAAGAAGATCATGACATGAATTATTGTAATAAATTCTCACTAGAATTTCCTATTTCAATTAGAGTAATGAATTATTATTTGGTTTAAATGTTTTTATTTTTCCAAAAATTTGAAATTGATCTCAAGTGGGAGATTTTTTAATGAGAATGGTTGTGGTATTTTGAAAATTTGGTGTTTTTTAAAAGAATGGTGAAATTGTCCCATAATGATTGCATGTAGAAATGATTAATTTTGGAAGGAATTGTTTTGATAGTTTCATTATTATAGAATTTGAAATTTTAAGCCTTTAGTTTATATGGAGTGATACATGTGGCATTTGATATGTTTCAAGAAAATAGCACTCTGTATGAATTGTAGAAACCAACTAGAATATGTTGATGATAATGTGGTTTCATCAGAGCCATTCGTGAAAAAATAACTGGATCAGATTATTGTGTATGATTTTCAATCTGTGGATACAGGGAGATAACTATATGAACCAAAGAAAGTGGATCATTCTGTCTAGACCTAGAGTTGAATCCACTCATATTCTTGGATAATTTTGTGCTATAGAAGTCTAAGTTGTGTCTGAATACGTTGAATTAAATATTTGATTTCCTTGGCACACCAACAGGGTTGAGAGTCACTTTTTGGACGTATATGCTAGAACATCATGAATGCCAATGGTGGGATTTAGCACATCAAGATAAACTGGACCCAATCATGGCTGTAGAGGATTTTGAGGAATTTTTCAACAAAATATTCTATCCTTAAATGGTAATAATTAATCAAAAGATGGAATTTTTCATCCTGATGTAGAATAATCTTTCAGTGATAGAGTATACTACTAAATTTTTGAATTTTTTGTGCTTCACACATGATGTATTTGTGAGTGTATTTTTTATGGAATTTTTTTTTGAATCGGGGCTGAGTCATGCAATTCAACGAAACATTATCTTGATCTATATAAAAAATTATATATATATGGTTAGTAGAGTAAAAGTCGTTGAAATAGACCTCTCAGGAGGCATGGGTAGAGGATATATGTTGATACCTACAGGAAATGGTGAGAAATCTTATAATGGGAGCAAGAAGAAAAGGGAAAACAATTTCCAAGGTGAGAGTTTGACCCAAAAGTAGAAAGCTGGATCGATGAACCTTCCTCGAAGACCTAAGAGAAAATATGGATGTTTGTAATGTGGTTACTTTGACGACATGAATCTGTATGGTACGACACCACCTAGAGCATGGCATAATTACAATTAGATGGGTAATATTCAACACTTTTCTTAGAGTTTTCTGGGGTCTGGTGTTTGGGAAAACTCTCAGATTTCACAGATGTCATATGCTTCGATGAGACGAGGGAAAAAAATACATACCATTAGTTGAATAGTGATATCTAGGTTTATGCCATAAATACCATGACTATTCAGTTAGGGAAATCAAAAAAGCGAAATAAAGAACAAAGTGAAGAGAGTAAGTAGTTGTATATAGATGACCATGTTAGTATGGGTGATCAATTTGGATGGTGTGAATTTTAATCAGTTAGGGGAGAGACACAATTAACAACCATGGTCTTTCCAATTATTTTAACTGATGAACAATTTGAATAAAAACATATCCCACGTTACAACACCTCCCAGTTTTTCCATGATATATAAATCATGAGCTATGGGGAGAGACTTAGAAATTTCTTTTCCCACTCCTAGTACCACCCCATTTCTGTTCTGTGGGTGTGCTCTTCACCCACTTCTTCGCGATCTATTGGACCACAACATGAATGGCTCTAAACGTGCCCATGGCATACACACGACACATAATGCTACCTATGAGCTAGCCTAGCTAGCATCCTTTGAGATCAGTAGACATAGTGTGCCGCATAATCTCTCAGTTGAGGTTATATTTCCAACATACTAAGTTGTCCATACTTCTTATCAAAACCCACAAAGAATTCATAGTTATAAAACATTGTATGTAATGGAATTAATTTTGAAATTCATGTAAACCTGCACAATTCGAACACTAGTATAAAACTCTTCAATCCCTTCATAATTTATTTTCAAATAAAAAACTATCTTTCCGTTTCAACATCATTAAACCTTAATTCACAAATTTTATGGAATTAGTATCCTTCATTCCAACTTCAATTTCAATGTTCCTCATGATAACACTTTCATGCTTCTCATTCAACATTGTAATATTTCATGACCATCAATGCATATTCTTCTCAAATTTTTGGAATATAAATTCCAAAAAACACTAAATAATCATTATTCATTATTGTAAACAATGTTTCACTTATGAAATGTGTATCTTGAACATAGGTTAAATTCATCAATCTTCATAGATAAAAAATGGAGAATTTCTCAATCATGACATCCAATTATATTAATCCATAACAACTCTATAGG
This sequence comes from Viscum album, assembly GCA_963277665.1. NCBI lineage: Eukaryota > Viridiplantae > Streptophyta > Magnoliopsida > Santalales > Viscaceae > Viscum > Viscum album. The sequence goes on along the minus strand of OY728151.1, from coordinate 1,582,458,661 downwards.
AATGACCATGAAGGAATCCATATCAATTATCCAAGAATCACCATGAAAGAATCTGTAATGCCTTGACCCCAGTTACCCATAGTCAGTGCATTATTTTAATACATTGGCATGATTACAAGGAATCATGTCCTGAAGGACCGATCGGTTTAGCAGTCTTGGAAAAATAGATTACATACATGAATGTTACATTAAATATCATAACCGACAAAAAAACATAAATAATCCTATATGAACGCCATTATTCTGAAGCATTAACCCTACATATCAATCACAATACAATTCATGGAATCCATGCACTTCCCTTTAGTTGAGGGTACGTTTAGCCTCCTCTTTTTCGGGTTCTTCCTTTTGATTTGATCAAAAGGACTCCTTAGGTTGGCTTTCATATCAAACAATGTCCTCTATGTTGAAGGGAGGATAGTTTAGAGGGTATTTGGGAAGGGTTTTTCTGAGCCAAATGGATTAGAAGATGTTAATTAGAGAGAAGGGGGGGTGCCCTTTTATAAGAGGGGTGAGGAGCACCTTAGGAAAAACAGAAAATATTAATTTATAATAAATTCATATTCGGTTTCTAATGGATCCAAATTTGATAGGTAGAAAAAAACTCATCCAATAGGTTTTAGAAAAGTTTAGGTTACCATTTTAACCTTATCATTTAGATTTAACTCTTAGTTAAATAATTTTACTTTTACCGTGTCTTCCTGAATTGTTACAATATATGGTTAATAAAAAAACTATATACTATCAATATAACACCAATTGGTTCATTAATGTCATATATATTATTATATTAGTCTTTTGGTCGAACCGTAGATTTTTCAGACCATTATATCAATTAATAATATAATATTTTTTTAAAAAACTATTTTATGACAATTTTGACATTATTTTGTATTTGTTTTTTGTTAAAATAATAAAAACATGATTACTTCAAAAAAAATACATTGAATAAATACTAACATGTCATATTCCCTTATAAAATTCGTGGATGTCATAAAAACATTTAAATTCTATTTTTTTAATATTTATAATACCCTTTATTTAATTCTTTCATGAATAAGGTAATTACTACATCATCATTGATTCATAAATAAATTTTTTTATTTACTGTATAAAAATTATAAATAAAATACCATGATGCATGAAATATCTTTATATTTATAATGAATATTTATAATCAAACATATCTTCTGTAAAACCCTATATTAAAAATGTTGTAGTTATTAAACCCTTATTTTAACTCTTTTAACTCTTCTTTGAATTAAATAATATTAAATGTTCTAATATAATCCAACTCGACCTAAATGATAATATTTTATTCCTAAGGTTTTTTTTTGGTCAAGATACACTTTTCCAATAGAATTAGGGCATGTGTTAGGGTAATATTAATATCATTTTTACCCTTATTTACCATATTTAATTTAAGTGTGGTGAATAAAAGTAAAAAGTTACTATTCACAAATAATTTATTTTATATTATTAAACCACATTTCAATCTTTGATATTAACCACATCTCATTGATTTTCAAAATTCCACTCACAGAAGCGGTAAAATTATGTTTTATTAAATTTCCAAATTCTCATGGGAGGTTGGTAAAAGACAGTGAAAAGTTCAATAAATGTTTTATATATCTAAAATTATTCTAAACTAAAATCAATGAATTAAATTGATCTTAAATATTTATTATCTATATATTTTGACGTTAATTAAATTTAAATAAAATAATTGATTATTTAAAAAAATCGGTTTTAAATTACAACTCAGTATTTGTCACTATTCATCAAAAATTGAATGTTTTCAGAAAAATTCCAAAAATTCGGCCTAAGTAATATTAGATATTATGAATTAAAAAATGATGTATTTTTTTCCAAATTAAAAACATATATGTTTCATTAATTAATTTATAAATTAATTCCTGTTGTCAAAACAAATAGCGTGTTTTTAAGAAATCATAACTATCAAATGATTGTCAGTTTTTTATATCTGGTTTAAATGTAAAATTACGTCCAATGAACAACATTGTATTAAATGATTAAAATAGAATATAAATATACATTAAAAACACTCATATTAATAATTTATCACTATTATTTATTTCGATTAAAAAGGATGTTTTTAATTTAGTAATTTTCACTATTCATCAAAATATGAAAGTTATCCAAAAAGCACCAAAATTTCACCCTAATCTAATTTTGATATTCCAAATCCAAAATTGAAGACAATTTTGAATGATAATTGTTTTAAAATTTCAAAAAGTGTGTATTACTATTCATAATGGAAAGTTTGATTGGTTGTGGTGTGCTATAACTCAAAGTTGCGTACAACACACGCTACTATATTATTCAAAGTGAAGCATACCTTGGAAGATTGGGGTGTTACATTCTCCCCTCCTTCAATAAATTTCATCCTCTCCATTTGAAATTGTTCTTCAAAAATAAAAGGTTGAAAATAGAAAATATCTTTCTGGGAAAACCCACATCGGAAATTGTGTTAATAAAATTTAGTCTTAATAAGAGGAAAAGAGAAATTAATGGGTAACAACAAAATTATGATATCGATTAGTAGAATATTGGTAGAAATTAGAGACACATAATTGGAGGAAAAATGTAAATATTTATAGAGAGTGATTGAGGTCAGAAATCACAAACAATTGTAGAATAGTGGGCCTCAAAGCCACCAATTTACGATGATTTAAAATACCATCCGTTCAACAAAAAGTAAGGTATTAGGATAAAATATTTTTGTATTTAAGAACCCTTACCATTAGTTTAATTATTAATTTATCTATAAAATAAGAGGAAATATATATATATATATATATATTTATATATACTTGACAAGTAGATTTTAATCCTTCAACTAATTCCTACTACAAACTCATCTTTCACTCTAAAAGATTTAATATATATATATATATATTCTAATTATCCTAATTTTATAGGGTTCCAAAATTAATGAATTTATAATTAAAACATCAGACCCTTTAAAAAACTACATTATTCAATCTAGGACATCACGTGGGCTAGTAGTAGGTGATACACCCTTGTCGCCCTTCGGTTGTGGGTTCAAGTCTTGCGGCCTTACCGGACGTGACAGGTTTCCGCCCAACCTATGAGTTCTCCTTTTTATGGAAAACCAAAAATAATCTCAATCTAGGCTTATCGAAAATACTTCTACACAAACTCACAGTCCAAAATTTATAAGGTAGGTAAACAAAATGAAGATCATTTTTTTCATGTAATAGAATGTGAACACCTTAATCATGTATTATTTTAAAATATGGTAATACCCTGAATTACCATAAAACATTATTGATTACATTAATGCTCCCTTATTCCTTATAAAATATTAGATATATTCCTTATATCCAAAAACATTGAATATTCCAACAATGATGAAATGAAAAAACCTTTAATCAGTGCCAAGGTAGTCAAGAATATCCAATATAATTCATCCAAATCAACCATCTCTTATTCCAAAATTACTACCTTAGTATCAAGACCATAATAAGGATTACCTTTCCTTCAACCATGTATATTCAAAAAAAAGTTTAACTTGCTGTTGAGTCACTTTTCATAGTACCATTATATCTCAAATTTTTAATGAAATAGTACTACAGTACAATCCTTATTTATCTACATAATTCATATAACTAGTACATAGTTGATGCAACACTCAAATGAAATAATTCTTTAATAACAACATAAGAACAATAGTCATTACTCTTCATCTATGGTAGTATCATAACTTTATTATTATCCAATAGAATCATTTGGTGCATACACTGATGATTTAGATATTGGTTTGTGTAGTGTCCCAACTCCTTGCATATGAAGAATTGTACATTTGAAAACTTTTTCATACCCTTACAATCACGTACTTGGTGTCCTTTTCACCACACATATAAAAACTCCCATTCCCTTCAATAATTTACCAAGGTGATTCATTCCACATTTATCACATTTTGGAAAATCATTCTTTCCCTTATTGAATTTATCGATATTTATTTCATCCATCCTTTTCTTCTCTGGATTCCCTTCAGAGCCATAGAATTCAGAGAGTACTATACTGATCCTTTGGTACTAATTATTCATATGATTATAATACATGCGAGACTATTTCTTTTATAAATGATGTCATAATACCATGAATTATATGACCCTTTTTACTCTTTGTATCATATGTATTGTTGGAGTTCTCATTCCTTATACTGGAAACCATTTCTAAAAAATGGCATACACTAAGTCAGTTTATGAATCACAATTCATAATTCCAAACATGTAAAATAACTAACATAAATTGAATAGTTTATGGATATAATCCATAATCAAAAAATGTTTTCTTTGAGAAGTTATATACTCAAAAACACTTCATAGTAGTTTGTAATGAAAATGAGAATTATCCTAAACATATCCCCCAGGAGTGTCATACCCAAGAGTGCAGTAAGGCCTGTTGTCGTGCACTAGTTCCCTTTCCAGTCTAGCTCAGTGCTGTGTATTTGGGTTTTACCACTAGGTACATCTCTGCCAGATCCGCCTCTACCTGCTCGTATCTAGACAGGGATGTATTGTTCGGAAAACTCACAAAATCTCTACAATACCAAAATTATAGGATGTTCTTCTATAATAATCCTAAAAGTCAATCTTAGGATAATGTGCTCTAATCAGAGATTGTCTAAATCTAGTTTCCGAGGTTATTTATAAACTTTCTCTGATACCAACTATAACGCCCCGACCCCAATTACCCAATGACGGTACATTATTTTAATACATTGGCATGATTACAAGGAATCAAGTACTGAAGGACCGATCGGTTTAGCAAACATGGAAAATATAATAATACATGAATGTTACATTACACTTAATAACATAAAAAACATCATAAATAATCTGTTATGAACCCCATTACTCCATTGTCTTAACAGTGCATATCAATCACAATAAACTTCTTTGAATCCTTGCACATTCCTTTAGTTGAGGGTACGTTTACCTCCTATTCATCGGGTTCTTCATTTTGATTTGATCAAAAGGGCTCTTTAGGATGGATTTATGATCAAAATATGGCTTTTAGGTTGAAGGGAGGATAGTTGAGAGGGTATTTGCGTAGGGGTTGGCTAAGCCAAATGGCTTAGAAGGTGTGAATTAGAGAGAAGGGGGAGTTCCCTTTTATAAGAGGGGTGAGGGGCACATTAGGAAAAACTTAAAATATTATTTTATAATAAATTTATATTCTGTTTATAATGGCTCTAAAGTTGATTATTTAAAGTCTAAGGTGGGTATAGGTTGAAAAAACTCAACCAATAGGTTTTAGACAAGTTTAAGTTACCATTTTAACCTTATCATTTAGATTTAACTCTAAGTTAAATAATTTAACGTTTACTGTGTATTCTTGTATTCTTACACTATATGGTTAATAAAAATACTATATACTGCCAATAGAACCCCAACTGGTTCATTAATGTCAAATATATAATTATGTAAGTCTTTTGGCCAAACCATAGATATTTAGGACCATTATATTAATTAATAGTATAATATTTGTTTTAAAAACTATTTTATGTGAATTTTTACACTATTTGGTATTTGTTTTTTGATAAAAAATTAACAACATTATTACTTCAATAAAAATACATTTAATCAATCTTTACATGTCATATTCAGCTATAAAATTCGTTTATGTCATAAAAACATTTAAACATTATTTATTTTAATATTTATAATACCATTTATTTGATTCTTTCATGAATATGATAATTACTTCATCATCATTGTGTCATAAATAAATTTTTTAATTTAAAATCTAAAAATTATAAATAAAATACCATGATGTATTAAATATTTTTATCTTTCTAATTAATATTAATATTCAAATTTATCTTATGTAAAACCCTATATTAAAAATTCTTTAGTTATTAAACATTTATTTTAACTCTTTTAACTCATCATTGAATTAAATAATAATAAATATCCTAATCTCATCCAAGTGGACCTAAATGATAATATTTTTTTCCTAAGGTTTTTTTATTCTAGATACACTTGTCCAATAGAATTAGGACATGCGTTAGGGTAATATTAATATAATTTTTACCCAAAATTTCCCTATTTACTTTTAACCGTGGTAAATAAAAGTAAAACGTTACTATTCACCAAAAATTATTGTTATCTTATTGAAAAAAAATTTACTACATGATATTAACTGTGTCTCATGGATTTTCGAAATTCCACTGATAGAAGTGGTAAAATTATGTTTTATGTAAATTTCCAAATTTTCCAAGGAGGTGGGTAAAAGACGGTGAAAAGTTCAATAAAATTTTTATATATCTAAAATTATTCTAAACTAACATCAATGAATTCAATTGATCTTATATAGTTATTATGTATCAATTTAGACCATAATTAAACCTAAATAAAATAATTGATTATTTAAAAATATCGGTTTTAAATTACAACTCAGTATTTTTCACTATTCATCAAAATTTGAATGTTTTCAAAAAAATAGCAAAAATTTGGCCTAAGTAATATTTGATATTATGAATTCGAAAATGATGTGTTTTTTACCAAATTCAAAACATATATGTTTCATTAATTAATTTAAAAATTAATTCCCGTTGTTAAAACAAACAGCGTTTTTTAAAAAAATAATAACTATCAAAATATTGGCAATTGTTTATGTTTGGTTTAAATGTGAAATTATGTCCAATGACCAACATTATATAAAATTATAAAAATATATTCTAAATATAATTTAAAACCACTCAAATTCATAATTTATCACTATTAATTATTTCGATTAAAAAAGTTGTTTTTAATTTAGTAAATTTCACTATTCATCAAAATATGAAATTTATCCGAAAAGCACCACGATTTCACCCTAAGATAATTTCAATATTCCGAATCCAAAAATGAAGTTCATTTTGAAAGGTAAAATTTATAAAATTTCAAAATGTGTGTATTACTATTCTTAATAACTAGTTTGATTTGTTGTGATGTGTTATAACTCGAAGTTGCGTACACCACATGATACTGTATTTCTCAATGTGAAGCATAGCGTGGAAGATTAGGGTGTTAAATAATCCATAACAATTATTCATTTAACACCATGAAACTCTATGTCTTCAAACCATTCATATGTTTCTTGGAATTTCAAGACCTGAGTATTTCATCAAATCTCCATTAACTTTGGAACTTCTTTAAAATATTGACATCAATGTAATATTCTAATTTTATTGGTCATCATTGGCCACCAATGAAAATCATTGACAACTAATACATTCTATACAAATTGTGGGATCTTTAATAACCCCAATTTGTAGTTGTTGTAAATACCATCAATGTTTGTTCCAAATGAATGTTTCAATATGTGGAACTATTATATTCTCTCTACCCTTTTCCTTCCAAACATTTATTTCACATTCTATCCCCTTATTGACAATAAATAAAAATTTCATCAGAAAATGGTATCAATCCATACTTAATCAATGATCCATCCATCATTTCACTCTAACTCAACTTATGTTTTTGTCTTTGTATAAAACAGGAAGATTTTATTTAGTAAAAAAATTTCCCATTACCAATTGATCATGTTACCTTAACGAAAAATAACTCAAATAATTTTATTCAATGATTATTCACATTCAATCTTGGATTTAATTACTAAATCTGAGGAAAATATTTTTTAGAACAGTCAACCTCAAACTCCTCCACTCACTTCAATAAATAGATCTAATATATTCAAGTGAAATAGGTAGGATACGAGAACATGGGGAACATACACATATCATATGACATTGATAAATTTAATTCCCCCCATTTTAAATAATATTTTTACTTTTGATAACAAAAATGGGAGATTAATAGAGACATACCTTGGCCAATGACATGATCTTCAAACAATTTCCAAAATAATAAGATTTGATATTAATTGAAATAATAATTATTGAATATTATTTATTTGTATCCCCCTCAGGGGAAACATTTATAATTGTGCTCATAATGGTTGATTTCATCAGGATTGGATTTGAAGACATTCCTATATTGAGAATACACTTGAATGGGTCTTCAACTTGTGATAGTCCTTATAGGACAACAATCCCAACTTCACGAAATATGTTATTCTATAATATTTTTTCTTAAGAATACAAAGAAATAAGATCAAACCAATATGGATTTTTCTTTACCCAGACTATCCAGAATAGGACATCACATTCATTAACTTCATCAAGGTTGATCCTCCCTCATATTAGTATTTAAATATTAATTGATGAACCATTGGAGTATGGTATCTTATTCATCATACAATCATGATTTGACAACAATTAATACTTATCACATTATCCCCCCTATGAATATGATTCACCTTTAGTTCCCTAAATTATAATACCAAATATAAAATTCTATGATTAAGGTAATAAGGCCGATCCTCCATTCATCATTAATATGAATAGAATGGTTGATATTATCTTCGCAAACAACTTCCTCCATTTTATATAGTATTCATGCTTTCATATCTAAAAATCTGTTCTGATTTATGTTTATGAAACATTGATCTCCTCACATCCTCTTATAAATTTCATGAAGAATATTTCTTCTTAGCAACATTCATGAATGATAAATTGTTACACCTCTTGAGGATTGATCCTTGTTCTAGCAGTGAGAATAATTTTTTTCAATGTGTCTATATTTATTGCATCTCTCAAATATAACTTCTTTAATAGAAGACTTTTATTTTCATGAAAAACCCTCATGATATTTTTATTCATGATGAGGAATATGTTCTTTCACTTTTTCACTAGATTTATCTTTTTTATCTTTTATTTTTATCATTCTTTATAAATATTTATTCCAGAGAACTATCATGTCATTAGGAATTTTGAGTACATGTTTAGATCATCCATATGGGTTCTTATGAGTGTCATTCCTCTTAGTTGTTCTTTTGGAATAACTAGCGTTCAATTTCATTGATTTAGAATCCATAGTTTTCTCACCATTATGCATTGGTACCTTAATTGGAGGATTTATACTCACAATATTATTCTAATATCATCCCAAATATTTCTTCTTCTTTCCAAGTCAAATTTTGTGATCTTATTTTCTTATCATATTTGGATACATGTTGATATGAGCATGTACCAACCCTGTGACCACTACCATCTCATACATCACTAATTTTATCAAGCATTCCAAATTGTTTTATAGTATAGAGATGCTTCTGGACCTGCGGATGTTTCCTATTTTTTATTGATTCATCCCCCTTTATATATGATTTCATTGTGCTTTTACATTTTGAGTTTGTACAAAAAATTTAATTCACAATGCGAAAATATATTGAAGAACCAACATTTACAAAAAAAAATTTATACATTTCCTGATATCTTATATATCAAATTGTTGGGTCTTCTTTATGATTCTTTTGCTCTCTGTGGGGAATAAAAGTACACACCTTCTTTCCTATCCACCATAGTCCTGGTGGTAGGTTTATTATCATCTTTATTCATCCATAATTGTTCATTTATATTCAAAAATTACATTTTAAATTATAATATATTTAATAAAAGTAGTAAATGATGGTATGAATGGTACTTGATTCTTCTCAGCTTCTTGTGATAGATCATTTAAGGAACCCATGATCTTCTTACGACAAATTGGATGTATATTATCCTTATAATCCTCCAATTAAAATTGAGTACCCATAGAATCTATCTCTTTTTATGACGTTTCAATACGATAATTCATAATATAGGACAACTGAGTAACCAAGTCTAGAAATTTCAAATTATGAATGATTTTCATTTCTTCAATTGTATTAATCTTCTCTTCAAAAGCCTTCTAAATTCATTCATTTTTTTTAGGTATCTTAACTTTGTCCTAAATCAAAAAGTCAACTTCCTTGATCATCAGGGATATTTTTTCCAATTATAAAATCTTGACATCAGTGACATATATTGATATATCTTCAAGTGCATGGGTATTTACTTCTAGAGTCTTTTTAACTCATGCTTTATCTTCTTCCTTTTTGATCCATTTGGAGTAAATTATTTCATGTTATCTTTCTAGAATGGTACCAACCTATCCAGATATTTTTAAATAGTCGACAATTTTTTCATGTTATTCCCTAAAAAAATGGCTTCTTCTTACTGGTGGGTGATCTCTTACTTCATTCATTAAATGAATCCACAAAAAAGGGATTATCTTTTTTCATAAATACAATGCATACTAACTCTTAATATATCAACTAATATTTCTTGAGTAGTCGTTGATTGATCATCATCACCAATTGTGCTAGTATTTATATATTGAGGAATGATTATAAATGTAGTAACATGTATCTCATGATCATTACAGGGGGGAAGGATATCCATATTCATGGTAGAAAGTTGATCCACCTTCTCATTACATTCCAATTTGGATATGTCTTCATTGTCAGCATGGCATAGAGAAATAGGTACATACTCATTTTTAGATAAGTGGCAATTCATATTCAACATTCTCTTATATTTATTTTTCCTGCTATTCCTGGTCATCATAAATATATAATTTTTGTCATAGAAAACTGAATCAACACTAAAACTACACTTCATTTTTGAGTCAGGAATCAAACTCAAATATTTTATAGAGAATAGATTTCACTGTAGAAAATTTAATAGAGGTGAAAAATTCCTCAATACCTATGAAGGGACCAGTTCGGGATATTCCTTACACTAAGAGGGGGGTGAATCAGTGTTGGATACTTTTTAATTCAATTCCATATTTTATCCCTTTACCTATTTGACATATTAGGCCATCGATTCTATTATTCGCTTTTTCCAGTCTCATGGGAGATTATTACAAAAGTAAAGACAATCACGTGATATTTTTACAAGGTCTAACCACTCCCTATGATTATCTAGTCCTTGGAATGGTATATAAAATAATCCTGACCATAAAACCACAATAATGAAATAAATCAAATATGGTCATATCAAGTGGGAAATACAGATTCACTTTCAATTCACTATAATAAAACGACTTGGAATGTTTTACATCACTTAGATGGATTTTTATACAACCTTTTAAGACAATATCCTTTTTTATGATAATGGTTTGTAACACCAAGAGAGTTTTCTGATTGTTGACATCGATTGGATGTCATAGTTCTTCTTTGTCCATCCACAAACTTCTTCTTCACTTTGTTACATTCATAGAAGCATGAACATATCTGGTAATACCTCTTACCAACAGAAAACAAAAAGATTCACAATCTTCTTCTTCTAACATCCACAACAATATAAATGTGTATTAAACTCCTGAATAAAAATTTGTTATTACCAAAATTATAATCAGCTCAAATTTTGTAAAATGATATTAAGTCAAGGTTATAACATTAAATCCCATATATAGATGCATTTTTGTTTCCCTCAAATGCCTTAGGGAATTTTCCATTATTTTAAATTTATTATTAATTAATATGAATATGATATTATTTTTTATCAAAATATGTGAAATTGAAATAAAAACATTAAAGTTGATTTAAATTGATAAAAATGATTTATTTTTATTTGGAATTTTATTTATACTTCTTGATTATTATTTTAATTAGCCAATCCAGCATGAGGTGAACTCAGCCCAAATTGAGAGATCCATCATTAAATCCCATGAATCAAGGCATTGGGATTCCCCTCCCTTTCCTTAAGAAAATTTCAATGATTATAAATCGATTTCTAATGAATATGAACATGAAATTATTGGTTTTGTAAAATTATATGAAATTGAAACTAAAAAATTGATTTATATTTAAAATTATAAAACAAATATGTATTTGTATTTAAAATTTTATTTTGACTACAATATTATTATTTTAACCATCCAAGCCAAAATTAGGTGAACAAAGCTCGATCTGGGAGATCCATCATTAAATCCTATGTGTAGAGGCATTTGGGATGCCCCTCCCATGTATTTATAAATTTTCCATGATTGTAAATGGATTTTTAATAAATATTAACATGAAATTATTTATTTTTTCAAATTTTGGAAAATTAAAACTCAAACATTGATGGTGATTTAAATTTATAAAAAATAATATTTTTATTTAGGATTTTAGATAGAATTAATGATTATTATTTGAATCAGAGAAGATAACATGAGGAGAATTGAACTTGATCAAGGTGAGCCAGTAGTAAATCTCGTGCATGGAGGCGTTTGGGATGCCTCCTCAATGCCATTAGAAACATTAAATGATTTAAAATGGATTTTTGATGAATATGAACAAAAAATTGTTTATTTTACCAAATTATGGGAAATTGCAACTGATTGATGGAATATTATTTAAATTGTTAAAAAACAAATGTATTTCTATATGGAATTTAATTTAGATAGCATGACTGTTATTTGAAATGGCCCAGCCACCATGAGGATAATCGTGCTTAATAATGGGGAACCAGCATTAAATCCCATCCATGGAGGCATTTGGGACACCATCCCAATACATTAGCATATTTTCAATGGTTTTAAAAGGATTTTTAATGAATATGAACAAGAATTTATTTGTTTCATCTGATTATGGGAAATTGAAACTGAAACATTGAAGATGATTTTAATTGATAAGAAAATTATGTATTGTTTTTTGAATTCTATTAAGACATTGTGAGAATTATTTGAACCAGCCAAACCAACACGTGGTGAACCAAGCTCGAGCTGGGAGATCCAATATTGAACCACGTGTATGGAGCTGTTTTTGATGACCCACCAATGCCATTAGAAATTTTCAATGATTTTAACTGGTTTTTTAATGAATATGAACAAGGACTTATTTTTTTTAAAACATTTTGGAAATTATAACTAAAACATTGAAATTAATTAAAAATGATAAAAAATGATGTTTTTTATTTGAAATATTATTTATCAATGTTGTTTATTAATTGAACCATGCATAGGAAACGTGATGTGAACTGATCTCAAGAAAAGATAGTAACCATTAATCCTGATGCCTTGTGGGGTTTGGGATGCCTCTCCAATGTCGTTAGAAATTTTCAATTGTTTAAAATGGATTTTTAATGAATATGAACATGGAATTAATTACATTATAAAATTATGGGAAATTGGAACTGAAAAGTTGAAGTGGATTAAAATTGATAAAAAATGTATTTGTATTTGGAGTTTTATTAGACGTCATGGTTATTATTTGATCCAACCAAGCCAACATGAGTTGACTTGATTTGGAATAGGGAGATTCATCATTAAATCCTATGGATGGAGGTGCTAGGGAAATTCATTATTTTATCAAATTATAATAAATTAAACATTGATGATGATTGAAATATATATATATATATATATATTATGCATTGATATTTGTGATTTTATTTATAATTACTTATTATTATATTAACTTTCCAATATCACAAGATTTAAAATGAGTTATATATAGGAGAAACAACCATCCTTAAAGAAAGGAAGCTAAATGGGAGGTCATGCGAGAAGTATTTCTTCATTCATGTTGATGTTATAGGTCATTACTGAGGGACATATTGGTAAGGCCCTGCCCATGACATGAAAAAAAACCATCATGTCCCCATTTTCCTTTTCGATTTGGGAGAAAATAATGGGTCCAATTTTCATTTTTAACTCGAACGACATTTTCTCGCATGACTCCTATCCCCCGCACCTTGGAGACAAAGAGTCATCATCCTCTACAACTTACACTCCCCTCTCAACGACTCTAACACCGCTCCAAAACCATAGATCACCATCTTCGCCTCCCTAGAATCTCTACATCAAGACATTGTCCACTGTTAAAGGACCTAGAACCCATGTACCATCTATATAGGTTGATATGTCCCCCATAAATCCATTTCAAGGATAATCTATAAAATGTGATGCCCAGTTGAAGGAGTTACTCAGTGAAGTCCAATGTGACACCACTTCACCACTTCCATTCCACCAAAGCAATGCCACAAGCCATGTGGAACCACCACCATCCCATGAAAGTGTAAGGGGGAAACCCAAAAAAATCATCGGTCATGAATATATATATATATATATATATATGACCAATCAAATATAGTGGGAGGTGGATAATATGATATATTATCATAACTACTTCATTTTAAAAATATTTAATCTATATTAATAAAAATTATAATACTGTGTAGGAAGAAAAAAAGAGAACATAATATAATATATTAATTAAATCCATAAATTATAGATCCACCAACCTGACCTAACTACACCTCTACCCCATCCTGCACCCGCTATCAAATACAAGGTAAAATAAATTGAATACATACCAGTATGTCCACATACACACAAATAATCACTAGAAAAATACCTACAGATTTGTAAAACAAGTTGGTTAAAAAATAACAATACACAAATTTTTAGATTTCACTCACCTCCATTATCGTCAAGGGTATAATGCTCTATCATCATTATACTATATACATGGAACATCATTGCTATTATCGGGGAAACTGGTATACTCAATCCCACTATTGGGGATTCACTCTCTCTTCCCCTCAATCAACACACCAATTTAAATTTAATTTCGGAATGGTTCTATCCACCCTAGTTTTGGGAATCGGGCTTCATAGAATTTGATAGTTTTAGGTGATCATTGAAATTCATCATGAAAAAATGGACTCAATACAAATATAAATATATAACCCACAATGGGGAAGTGTTCACTACTTTAATAACGGGTTTTATTAATTACATGCCTCCCTAGTATGTGAAAATAAGTACAAATTTGTGCCCCTTGTTTTTCATGATGAAGGATCATGTTCATTCATTAATAACTAGAAAGTATATAATGTGTTTCACACACACCTATGCACAGATACATGCATGCATTAACTACCAAAACCCATTTAGGTTTTTGTACATGAAGGTATAACTACATTGAGTTTTAAGGAGAAGTCCACACACTTAATATAATTATTTTAGAAGGAATTTTTCATTTTCTTGACACACTTTGAATAGTTCATGTGTTCATATTCATGCCCATGAACATGTGATGACATAATATTTTTAGATATTGTATAAACAAACATTTTGTATGTGAATAAATGGTGTGTGTACAAATAAACATAAAAGTGGGTATTGTGTTATATTCAATGTGTTTGTGAAGAGGGTGAGTAGGATCTTGAATATGTGGTTATATAATATCTTGAATAAGCTTGCAGACAATATGGGTTATTTGTAAAAATAAGTTTGTGTTGAAGTATGCATGTACATGGAATAATTAATTCATGAAAGTGTAAAGGTGAATAAAGTGAGAATAATATTTCCATGTATGTCCTATAATTTTGTTAATTCACAAAGAAGTTCAAGAGAATATATATTGTTGTGAAGATAATATTTAAAAAAAGAATACATAGAAATAGTGGGGATAATTACATTCATTTAATATCTCCATGTGATGATGAGAATTTCATGCATGGAGAACACACTATCTAATTATGTGTAATAATTGAGTTGAGAAGAATCAATATTTTTTAGTGACGCAAATAATAAGAACATTTAATGTTTATTGTTGTATCTTTAGTTGTTCATTTTTATATTTTAGTTACTTGTAGTTGAAGTGAAAAATTCAAATAATTTGGGATTTTATATTGAAATGACTTGAATTCCGTGTTTTTGATTATATTCACTGGTAGTTGTAGATTTTCATTTGAAGTGTGAAAGTGAAGAATAGGTTTATTTCAGTGGATTGAAGTGGAGGATCAATTTTCTATTATAATAAAAGCTTGAAGTTACTGTGATATTTCTCAATGTGTTCAATGTTTTAATTTTAGAAAAATGGTGGGATTCCATTATAATGAACATTAGTGGGATTAATATATAATTTAGGAAAAGGAGCATACCATCCAACCATGGTTTTTGGGGTGATGCCTGACCATCCCACTTGTAATTTTTTATTGATTTATACTGGAGAATCTGTGACTCGAATCACCCCGAACACAACATGGACATAATACCCTATCTCAGGGGTGATCATTGTAAAAATATTCTGTGTTGTTCTACAGTTACTTTCAGTCTTTCATGTAGTATAATTTTGCGTGTAAAAAATGAAGATCCATTCATTATAACAAGTTTAAAGGTTCAAATTAAAAAGGGGTAAGAGAAAAGAAATGAAATGTTGGTAAAATTTGTGTACAATAATTCACCCCACCCCCTCTTAGTGTATTTTCATGATCCAATGGACACATCAATTGGTATAATAGCATATGTTACACCTTTGATTGGATCTATCTTATTTTTCCAATTGTTTGTATCAGATTTATATGAAGTGAATTTTTGAATTCAATGAAGTAATAGAGTTGTTTCAAATGGTATGTTCATTTCCAATTTCATTTAGTGCCAACATTGAGGTCTCTAAAAAAATCTTGAAGAACAAAAAGAAGAAAGAGGCAAGAAACGAATAAAAAATTCAAAGAAGAAAGAGGGTTTATCCCAATCGGAATATATCATAAAGGAAGTCTATCATTATTATCTATTAAATTAAGATTTTTTTGTATAGTGTTGGTGTTGTTTAAATTTTTTGGTTTAGGACATTGAATCTTGTAATTTTTTGGTCAATTCACGATAACATTATAATTATAGTAATAAGGCGGTTTTAATACGATGAGAAGAGAAATCCTATAGAATTTATTCATAATTCACAGATGAAGAATAATTTATCTATCAAGAATATATTTGAGGGCCTGGAATACTTCTAGGATTATTATAAGTTAAGTGGTCACAGTTATAATGAGTGTTGGTATTTAATAACCATGCACTATGCATATTCTGATATGATGATAAGGTTAAAATATATGTAGAGGAAAAGAAAAAAAATAAGAAAAGGCTTCTTTGGGGTGTGAGATGGAGAAGATAGCTATGAAAACATTAATGAAATCTACACCAAATTACAATGATTATATGACTGTCACACCAAAGAAAATAATCCTCAACTATAGATGATATTTTCATACACTGGACCTTCAAAAAGATGTTATAAACACAAATTACATTGGAAAAATATGATGTTGAAAATGAAATCAATCTAAAAAACAAAAAACTGTTTATTTGAAGATTGAAAATCAAGATAAAAAATTTTAATTTCATGAGGGGTTGTTTGAAACGGAAGAACCTATGATTGCTGAAGATTTTTGTGGAAGGTACAGAATTTCAGTGAATATTGCTGAAAAATAAAAGAGGTGGTTGCCGAAAAAATAGAACAAGTGAAGAACAAAGGAAAAGAACCAGTGAATTATATTATTAATAATGCTACTTTAATGAACGATTAAACACACAAGAAGAAGTCTGAGCATATACCAATAGAATGTTTAGTCATATGGATAGAGAAATTGTAATTGGATAAGAATATGGTTTAGAAACAGAAGAACGAAAGTTATTTACATTCTAATGTGAAAAATCATATTCCACATAACATGGAAGCTGGAGAAATCATGAAGTACATACATCCCTTAAATGATAATCATCATAATGTCAAATAAGGAGCATTCATGATGAGTTTTCATGAATATGGTGTAGAATTGAAAAGAATTTATTTGGTGAGAGATAAATCTCATCATTGTTTCTCTAATTGAAAATCATTGAAGAACCTCTATATTCCCATGAATATTTTTTGTCTGTTTATTTTAATCAAGTAATTTAATGTGAGGAATATATTAAGGGATATTCCTCAAGATATGACTACTTTGAAAATATTATACTGCATTCATAAGGCTATCTGTTGTGGAGTTCTTTATTTCAATTTCTCATAAAATTATTCCTGAATATCATTCATGAAGAAAGTCAGTGATGATGAAACATATGGATGATGCTCCTACCTTTTTGGGGAGATAATATGAACAAATACCATAGTTGATCACAACTTGTATCACATGAATATATGATGTTCTGGTAAGGTATTTATTTGATATTTTCAAATCTTGAAAATTGAATCTCATTATTAGAAAGGAATTTTTCCTATTTTTTATGAATGATAATTCTCAATAACAAGGGGAGACACATATAATTTGATAATAATGAGAATTTCATTCATGGAATTGAATCATAGTGTGAATTTTTCTTTATATGAAATATTTGGTTTTTAGTGGATTAAATGCAAAAAAAAGGACTTCTATCAAAGGGGCCTGCTGAAACTACTTAGGTGGGTTGTTGAACCCTATCCTGGCATTATGGGAAGGCCGAGGAAGAGAGTGGCTAGTGTGCTCATAGGGTGCATATGTAGAATTGGAGGAATAGTGAAAAAATATTAGTAATTTTGTATGAGGAATTATTTTGTATGGTTAACAATGAATCTATGTGTGAATTTTTCTTGATATGAATTATTTTTTTTCATGGTTTAATTGTATGAAAAGGTCCTATAGGGAGCTATTGTAGAGGTTGAGGAAGAGAATGACAAGTGTGCTCCGGGGGTACTATCGACACTACATACGTTGTTAGTCTACCATTAGTAAGAAATTATGGGTGGGCTGTGGAAGAGAGTGGCTAGTGTGCTAATAGGGAGTGCATGGAGAGGGTGTGGAAAAAAAGGAAAAATTTAGTTATGTTTTATGAAGAATGATTGTGTATGGTTGGAATTAAATCTTGTTGTGAATTTGGATTTATTATTTTTGTTTTATGAAGGATGGTTAAATGCACTGGTCATCCGACCCCAAGAAGCAATAAGTTATTATGGTGTCCATGGGGTGCCAAGGCAGAAGGCATCAGTGGTAGAGTAGGGAACCAGAATTTGCAGGAGTAGATATATGTTTTCTTTTACTAATAATTCTTCTAGAAGGATGTCCCTTGTGTTATTAAGGATCTTTATAGTAGAAATTAATTTCGATGTGGGTGCATATTTTAGTGGTTTACTGTAGCTTCGTAAAATCATCAACTGTGCAATCTGCCAGATTATAATTAGGGTCGTGCGATAATCTCAGCTGTCCGGATTTGGCATAGATATCTCTACCAGGTTGAGGAATCTATTTGAATAAAATAAAATAGTTTTAGTTTTTCCCTTAGCTTATTCTCCATTCACCATTTTCATCATGGCTTCTATCTCATTCACCCCTTTCACACATGCCCCCTACAAACTGTTAACTCGCGTCTGGTATCAAGAAACTGGTTTCTATAATGATTTTGGAAAGCAATTTCACAGCAAATACCCATTCAGGTATTAATTATATGGCTTGATTCCTACATACATGTGTTCTAAGACTTACACATATTCAATATGCACCAACGATTAAGATCTACTTGACACTTCAATGGATAAAATGTTGAGTTTCTACGCGACACCAGTTTTTACTACATAATTTATGAATCATAACACCAAAGAGACAAAAATTATTTCCACTGGAATTAGACTTCTAGAAAATGATAACTCTGCATTGTAGGTTTCATTAAATGCAGTTCAAGTCATCCAATTATTTTCAGTCTGCTTTGTATCTTGAAGATTCACTTCTAGCCAAACTAGATTAGAGACAATTAACTCTTTTTCATTCCATTCTTGAGAAGTCCAGAAAATTTTCATGTTTTCTAAAACATCCTCACCTCCCTTAAACTGAATCATAAAAACCTCCAACACCAATAGATCAACATTATTCATTGTGTAATCCTCATAAAACTAATCCAAAATGTCTTCTTGTTTCTCCATGTCATTTTTATCATATATAAACCAAGAA
This sequence comes from Viscum album, assembly GCA_963277665.1. NCBI lineage: Eukaryota > Viridiplantae > Streptophyta > Magnoliopsida > Santalales > Viscaceae > Viscum > Viscum album. The sequence continues at coordinate 1,582,439,012 of OY728151.1, read as the reverse complement.
ACATTCAATCTTCCTTCAATACCATTCCAACTCATATCTTCCTCCTCCATCGATCTTGTTTGTTGCACGTTTTATGATTCACACCACTACTAATCAGACATTTTCATATCTTCAACTGTTGCAACCTTCCAATTTTCTCTGACATCAGCTTCCTCTTAAGAACACATAGCCTTAGTATTCTTCAGTTCCGGGATTTTAGATGCCTCCAAGATTTCAATTTATCCCTTTGAGACGACCAATGATAGAAACCACGAAAGGTCCAGGTAAGCTTGTACAGCTTGTGAATGGGAGAAAACATGTGGTCTGGGGAGATGGAGGAGTTTCTGACATCCATGTCTTCTATCCAATTGGGAAAATCCCCCCGCCCACCGAATGGCCGAGATGCGAAATCAAAATGAAGCCTTAAAATCCCACATTTATTATGATACCATCAATGTCGTTACATTCCAATATGGTTTTATACTGGAAATCCAAAGAATGAACTTTTTATCGTACAACATTGAAGCATCCAAACTAATCTTGGGTTTTCATGAACAAGATTTTTCCAGAAGACAACTAGGAGATTTCAAGAATGTATCCATACTCCGCTGCTCTCTATATTTTGGGGAATTCCTCAAAAACTAATGAATCTTCCTTGTGACTTTTAGACCCAATGTTTTCCAACATATTTAATTGCATCCATTGTCCCCCATTAGTTTACTCTTCCACATCTGATGATTCTTCTATCCCTTCATCAATGGGTAAATAGGATTAACATTTTAATTAAAGAGAGTAGAGGTATCCCCAGGGGGTAGGGGTTAATGGGTTGTTGGGGGGGTGAGTAGATTTGTTCTGGATTAGAGGGTGACTAGTGTTTATCAAAATGTTTAAATACCTTATGAATAATAGAGGTCAAGATTACCCTGGACAGGATGGTATCCCCTATATGATTGGAACCCATATATGCTAAAACAATATTCATGAATATATTATCTATAGATTGATGATATCATTTGACAGAAAAAAATGATACATGTTATCAAGGGTGGATACTCATAGATATTTGAGGCACCATCTCATCGTGTATTCCTTTGGTAATATCTAGTGTTGGATATTATGAGAATGAGACTCGATGATAGGAAATACACATATATAAGTGTCCTAGGATAATCCTATCTATGACCATGTGTATTAATCCATACACAATAAGATTATTATTAATGAATATTATAATTCATGTACTTTGATGTATTAATGGAAACCGTGATAACTTATATTCATGAGGAGGTAGCATGTATTGGGTGTGTCATGATTAGTATGGAATTAATTTATAATGCGAGAATGGATATATCTCTTCTATTATATATCATAAGTTTATATATCATTCCCTTTGATGGAAATGATAGCCTAAATTAATCTTTGGTAATAGTGTTCAATAAATATTTATTTACTTTTTAGAAAATATAATATTTATTTATTTTTCGGTGAGTAATGTAGTGATATTTATTTATTTAATAAATATTAATTATTCAAGGACTGATAAATATTATGTAGGAATGACAGACCATGTTTTTAGGTACAGTGAGAAATAATAATATTGAATGTTATTTGATTAAATATTATTTAATTTAATTCTCAATATTAATCGCATGTCGATAAATAATAATAATTTTAATTTTTTGAAATGGGATTTTGAAAGGGAGTAGATAAGTAATAAGGGAACTTGAGAAAATATTTATTTGTAATACAAGAAATATATAAACCCAATTATAATAAATTCTTAAGAAACAATTCATTGGTTATTGTTTTGGACAATGAATTTGGAGAATCCTTTAAAGACCTATAGGTCTATATTCACCAAGAACTCACTTAAGAACGAAGATTGATCTTCCCCAACAGAATCCCCTCACGTTAAGAGAGCTAAAAGAGAATTCTTTGGATGCAGATCATATGGTGATCAAAGGTGTATGATGCAAGCAATATGATCTTTCGTGCTAGTACCCAAAGATTCCTTCGACGATGTTTTGAGATTTATGAAACCCATGTTGACCAATGCTAGATGGAATCTTATCTTGATTCCTATAATGAAATGACGGTGGAACTCAAGTCCATTTATAGATCAATTAATTATGAAACAATTTCATCAAAGGGAATTCTTTAGATAGTTAAATTATTTATAAATAATATTTCATGATCCTCACTTTTGGTTCCGATGTGATTTCTACTTTATGTCTACATTGATTCAATTCTGTTGAACACAATGTTTATCATCATGTAAATCCCAAATTGATCATCAATCATGGAAAAATGAAATGTTGGTCATGCCCCATCGTATGATTCCACTATGCCTAAAACCTACATGTTATGTCAGAGTGGTCACATTATTATTTATAACTATTTAAATATTGTATTACTGATTTATGTATATTTATTACATTTTCAATTCCCGTTTAATCTTTACATTAATCTGAATTGTACGATGTGTTTCATCCTCCTTCATTTCACGTTGATATAATAAATACAATTAATTTAATGAATGAAAAAAAATTGAAGAACCCAGCCACAAATGGTAAGGATTTGGGCTAGATAACACAGCTGTACATGTCGTGTAGTTTTGTTTAATTCATCAGGAATTAATTTGGAATTAATTAACATTGTTTTCATTGATGAAACATGGTGCATTTATAACATTCAATTCATGTTTATTGGGGAGTCCCGGTGCATGGTCATCTGGAGTACATGTCATATAGACGATGTGTAAAGTGTATTGTCCTCTTATTTCACAAATCGGTTCTGTATTTCAGACATGGATTAACTGACTGGTGACCTTTTAATTCAGAGATCACACACTATGTATCCCACTGGACATGCCATGTACACCAATTTATGGTGCATGAATTACCTTCCTAGTATGTAGGCATGTTCTTATGATATACGATGAGACATGTACATGGATTCACTACAATATATTTCACTTTTTCCAATAGGGGCATATCTGTGTGTAAAATTACATTTTCTATTGGTAAAACATTTTACCAACATATATGTCCTTGTCACTAAACTGTATGTAAAAACTCTGTCGCTAAATGTTTTTGCGATATATAAAATCATTATGTTACTATTATAGTAATTCTAAAAGATAATATATATGTTGTTAAAATGATTAGCAACATGTTCTAATGACAAATTTTTCTGTTGGTAATAATATTACCAACATATATTATCTGACATTTGAATAAAAAATATAAATTTTATTTTCTAATAATTTTTCATATTATATTTATTTACTTATCTTATATAATAAAACTATTTTAATTACTAAAGAGAAGATATTTTTCACACATTAACATAATTAGAAAAAAATAATTATTTTAGTAATGAAATTTAATAAAAAAAGAATCAATACAAAATTCATTCCCCAACATGATCCATCATCCCCATGTCAGCAAGCGAGCAACTCCTGCCACACCCCACATGACATCTTCATGGACTAACAACCCATCCATGCCCTAGGACCAGTGTGCCAGCAGTAGCCCAACCATGCCACTCAGCCAGCAGCAGCCCATCCATGCCACACCAGGGACTAGTCAGCACCAGCAACTCATCCATGACCCAAGACTAGGGGGCCAACTCCAACCCATCCATGCCACAGACTGGGGACCAATGATCACCAGCAACTCATCCATGCATCATGACCAGCAATCTAGATCTAGCTAAAAAACATCATTTACGAGTAGAGTGATATAAACAGTCAAATGAACTCGAACCGAAAAAAATAAGGTAGTAAATAAAAATACTATTTTGTTCACAAACTGTTGAGCTATAAAATTAGTGAAAAAGCTTACCAGTCATGATAGATTCCAATAAAACCACCATCAAAAATGAAACTTAGTGACTACAACAAGAGGATTATCTTACCAATAGAAACAACAAGCATAACATAATGTAAAATGAAAAAACGTGTGATGAATATAGTATTACATTGACTGAAACTAATATTTGAAAATCAATAAATTCGGTAAATGGAAGATATGATGAAACAAATGTAACTATAGTGGTTGGAGATCCACATATGCCCAGAAGGATCTATTTCACTCCAATCCACACTCACATCCCCAGACAAGAAGGCAAATGAAATGTTAGGGTAGATTGAGGAGGATGAAAATTCATTTTCACAATGTGGTGAGACGTTCTACAACAAGTAGTCACAACAGTTATACATGGTGGAGGAATGGGGATCTTAGGGTATATTTCTTGAAGAAATACATGGAACATCAGGAATTCATACTGTGCTATTATATATATACAATACCCCTTGATATATTTGTTTATTCAATAGTTACTAAACACCATATAATGGATTCAATAGAATTTTTTCAATCAGATTTCAATATTACCTTCCTAGGTAGTGGATGTTATGTGGAAAATCGTGAGATGAAGAAAGATGGGCCCATGAAGTTGATCAAAACCTGACGAATTTGAATTTGTTATTGAAAGGGATGCCGCCATAGTTTCTCAAACCATTCGTAACATGCTAACCTCCCTAGGGATGTACCACTTACAATATGTGCTACTAAAAAAATGTTTTTATATTGAATATTAATAATGATTGGGAATTTGAGTGTGCTTTCAGAACTACAATACCGTATTTTTTTAACATAAGTATTGTAAACTGTTTTCAATAAGTTATTTCAAACAAAGCCTTATTGAAATAGTGTTTATGATAACTTTTTTTTAATAAAGAATGTTTCCACCTGATGATCAACAAAATAATTACCTCTCTAAGTCAAATCCACTACCAGATCATACAGATCTTGATGATAATCTCTTGTTTATCTTACCATCAGAATCAAAACAGATCACTTCTACTATAAGCAAAGTCACTAATCACATCAACAATTTTCTATGTAAAATAAGTTTTACCTTAAACGTTTTCCAACCTATCCACTCATCAATTTAATTAATATGATCAAGATACTCTTTTGAACTATAATATTTCCATCATCATTCCTATAAAAAGAAAAATTTCATTCATAACCAAGATGAAATTATTTTAGGAAAAAATTTAACAAGCTAAAAATTTCAACTCTATACATAGGTGACAATATCCATCTCTCTCTTTTGCATGACCAAAACTAACATTGTATGATCATTTTGAAAAATAAACATCAATCAACAATTGATATTATGGCATAAATAGGTTCATCTCATAACATGAACAACTTACATTTACATGACCAATATGCATATATCCATTTGGTTATGGTGGAGAATGAGTGAATACATTTCCTCTTGTGGCGTTCAATGGTTTATAAAGAAGTTCTTTCAAATCACTCAAAATATGGTGATCTTTGAAAAATCATTCATTGTATTCCTAATGATTCATAATTAAAAGAGAAGCACTTTAATGATTGAATATTATATTGTTTTATCCAATAAATACAAGGATATATTAGAAACACAAGTAGTCAATGAAAAGTTAAAAACATAAGACTGTTTGGTAATTAAAATTTACAACTGATCTACTGAAAATATTTTGCCTGGATAAAACATACAGAGTATTTGCTGAAAATATTTAGTATTCATAGTAGTTTTATTTGAAATAAGGATCCACAGATCATTTTTATATTTTTTATTTCGTATTCACACCGGGTTTATCAGAAACACAAGAATATAATTTGATTCCAGAGTGCTCAAAGCCAAGATAATTATCCACTTCAGAAGATTGCAAAAAAACATCATATCATCAAAAAAATTATAGAATTCAGATGAAACATATCTAAATAGAACAGATATACTAAAATGAAATGTTCAAACAATAATATTTGAATAAAAAAATGTGAAAATAAGAAGTAAATAGTTGTAAACAATTCTATTACTAATTCTATCATGAAACAAACTACTATGAAGAAATCTAATTAAAACATGAAAATATATTATGACTAGAGTAGAAAATAATTCCCAAACTGATTGACATACTACTATAAACTTTACCTTTGTTATTAATATACTATGATTAATGAACTTTAAGAAAGAAGAATATATTCACATACAGTGGGATTGGAATTCTGTCGAACACGCAGCCAATAGTATATCTCTCTGGAATGGGAACTATCTTCACACGATGTTGGATCATGACCTCCAGTTCAGTCTTTATGAAGCTTCTTCAAATAAGTGATTATTCTGTGCTGAAAATGTGTCCTCTCTCAATAATAAACTCTGACCCTCCTCAAAAATTCAAGTTCACCAATTCTAAGATGATTTGAAATTCCTTTGCATGATGTGCTAGCAATCAGTCTTTTGCATCCTAAATCAACAATCGACCATATGAGAACCTTCAATCACTAGTCACAATCACCACACTAATGGTGAAAATTATCATTGTCAAGATTAACTTCAGTTCCTCCATATAAGGGAAACTAAGTTGGTGCTGGATAGGAAATTAATAATGATTATGTGTCTTTTGAATAATAGAAAGATCTTGTTGGAGTACTGGAACAGGGACCTGGTTTCATATGATCCCATATTCAGAAAATTTAAGGGCCTATGATTTTGGGAAGTACCCAAATGTTTCTATATGATCCTTCAACTAGGCAGCCTCCATCTCATCCACACCCCCAATGATTTATGAAGTGATTACTAGTACAGAGAAGTGGAAAGGGTCCAATTGATCATGGGGGTGATTGAAGACATGTGGAGTGGAGTGATTCTTGGTTTGCAGCTCTGCCATGGAATCAATCCAGCAGCTAAGTGAACACATTTTCATTTTTCCTTATATCTATATGAACTTACAAAAAATTTCAATATTTAAAAGTCAATGAGCTCTAAAGGAAGGGTGTTTTCTCGTACTTTCATATCATTAATGGTGACCAGATCTTCTGGAGTCATCAACTTCTAGTTGATGCTTCTGGGTAACTTTCCTTCATCCCCTTGGTAAGCACTAGTTAACCCACTACATATCTAGTTACTCACGCATGTTCCATGAAATCTAATATACGTACTTCAACTGGATTCTCCAACTATTCCATGAAGGAGTAATTTCATATCATGCATGATGTTATGGAAAAAATCCTTCCAAATTTAATTTAATTATACATTCTATATGGAAGAAAACAGTAATTAATCTTCTCATCATTTTCTACATCAAACATCGAAAAAATAGAATGGTTGAACAACATAAAGGTGTTTGTGGAAAATCATTCATCGTTTATTTTTATGCTCCATAAACATGCTTGTAACCATATATATTTAAGGATATTTTGAAATAATTAATTATTATAAATTTTTTCAAGATCTCAAACACAGTACATTGATTTCCATGAATTCTTTTAAATATTTTTATTATACAATGTTTTTGGTCTCATTATATAAAAAAATTATTACTCTAAGGGGATCCCAAAACAATTTCAAAAGAAGGTTTTAGGATGAGAGGATACATGAAAGGAATACTCACAATTATCAGGTTCATATAAGCATCATGCCCTTGTCAGGCATCCCCATTCTTGCAGACAATTCAACATCCTATTGGGTTTGTGGTGCATGAATAATTATCTTCTTTAAGCACTTCTTGTGATGATTTGTTTTGAAACATTCATACCTCACAGATACATTCTCAATGAATCGATCATAATGTTAGTAGTAATGTTGTCCCATTCCAGAAATATATTCTTCCAGGGGAAAGGACTTAGCCCCATGTTTCTATAGCTCATTATACTAGGCATCCTCCACTTTGAAAATTATATTAGAAGAATAATAATTCTTGTCAATATCTTTTGTTCTTATGTTTTCTATTAGGGAATATATACACATAGATTACAGAGTTGTTCCAGAATACAATGGTTAGAAATATCACACACAAGATCCAAAATTTAGAATTATTTCAAATTACAAAAATATTATGGGCATAGATTTTAGATTTCATTAAAAATTATAAAAAACGACATCTAGATTATATAATATGTAATATTTCAATTAAAATTCATAGATTTTATGTTACAAATATATTACACACTAATTTTACAGACACCGAATTATATTAAACATATAGAGAATCTAGATTTCAAAGTGTTGGGTATAATACAAATCATTCCATGTCATTGATAATCCAGACTCTTACAGACAGCTTCTTACTAAAGTGTACAGATTATTGAAATGATTCCATATTATAAAATACTAATTTGTTCATTATTATTGTATATTATGATTATAAAATATAAATATTAAACTATTGAAAATGGTTAAGGAATCCAAACATATAATATACTGTTTGATATGCACAAAGTACAAAGATTTGTTTATGTAAAAATAATATTTTAATTATTCTCCTGTTTGGTTTATCCATGGGTGTAGTGCAGCAAATTATATATCTGTAGTTATATATCTAATTATTTTTTTTCATATTCTTATCTTCATTTTGATCTACTTATCTTTCTTAAATTTAACTCGTCACACTATATAGAACAATAAAAAACAATGTTGTATTTAAAAGAGAAAAGTTATATCAAGAATTAATAATTGGCTCAGAACAAGAAGAATCCATAGCTTGAAAAGAATGAATTATCATCTAAATAGTTTCATGAACACAATAGAAAAAACTCAAAGGATAAAATAATTAAATGTACAAATAAACTCACCCATTCTTTAGGTTACCCTCAGTGATCACACAATAGTCCTCATAATCTAAATAGAATAACATATCTTTAAAGGAATTTTTCCTTCATGATCATCTCATTCGAATTGAATAAAAATAAAAATGTATGCATTTTATTTTGAAAAATAAATATATGAAATAATTGACCAGAGATTTCCAATCCCGAAGAACCTGAAATCCATGTCAGTCAGCTGTAGATTGCCTATCAGGTATCCACTATCCAATGAAATCAAATCCATTAACCAAGCCAAGATCTATTTTGGATTAATTTTGAATTTTTTGGTGGCATTTATAGATTATTCATCTATATTGTATCTATATTTTTCTATCCTCTTCATGTTTACCCGATACCATTATCCTATGTGAAATGACAGAGAATTTATTCTGTTGTTGATCACGTTCACTAAATTCATGGATATGTTATTAACTATAAACATTTCAAGGGAACTATGCATAGGAAAGTAGAATAAGGCCTGAAAAATCAACCTAGGTGAGTAAATTGACAGTAAGGAAAATATATCTTATATAAATAATAACCAAAGTTATATGCATATATGCTCTAAATATTAACTAAAATGATGAATAAAAGATCCATAGGACTTGAAAAATGTGTGATCCCATGATTTTTCTTTCCAAAAATCTTGTAAATGAATGTATAATTATAACATATCACATGATCTGAATGAAACAATGTTTTTTGCATGACTATTCAGAAATCCTCATAGATCTCTCTAATGAAATCTCAAAATAGTAACAATAAATATTTTTGATTATGATATAATTAATAAGAGTTCATTCATCAGCAAATAATAAACTCATAACATCATCCCATTTTTTTAATTGGAACACCAATAGGATGCAGGAAAAAAATCTCAGATGAAAATGTAAAACATCTACTAATCCCTAGAGAGAGTTGAATATTAAACACCTATACCACCAAAAATAGTGACAGTGATTTTTCGAAGCTTACAATATGTGTAAAGGGAAATTGTGGGTGCCCTTAACACATATTTAGGCCATATATTCTATTAGTTAGAATAATGATACCTTATAAACAACACTTCTTGTCTTCTTTTGGTTGTGGATCAATGAGTAAAACATCTCGAATTATTCAGAAAACCTAAAAAAATTATTTGGATGCACATCTATAAATAATCAACCATAAGATTAAGACATGTTAGATATTTCGATTTGGGACTGATTGAAGATGGAAGATATGAAAAGGACATCTCATCAAGGTAAATGGATGTACTCAAAATCAGACTTACCAGAATATAATTAGGTGAAGCCATCATATTCTTGGTTTCAATACAATAGCTAAAAATATATTCACTCTCTCACAAACATTGGTTGACACCAAACCTCAATAGTATATATAGATAATCATTATAATTTATATTAAAAAACATCTGGTAAATAAAAATTTATTATTAAAAATTTCCAATAGAGAGAGGAGTTTTGACAACACTTATAGAAAATATAGCACTTTCCAGCATATGAAAATAAAAAGGAAATGAATGGAATTATAAATAACAGTAACCTCGATTAATATGATCATAAAGTTTTGAGATTAAATACCAATCTACACTGCCTTGATTTAATAGCAAGAACACGAAAACAACAAAAACTAGACCTGCATTACTAATACTATCTATATGAAAGTCTGATAATAATAAAAACTGAACCAAAACTGTACCTAAATTACTAATACTAATAGAAATAAGGTGTGATAACAACCAAAACTGTAACCACAATACTAATGCTGACTATACGAATGTAATATAACCAAAATTTAATAAAAATTGAACCTGAATTAATAATGAAAAATTAAATAACATAACTAAACATGAATTAAACTCTCATTTATAATGCAAGAACATACCAAAGTATGATAACAAGACAGTAAAAAATTAGTATTACAAAATTAATTAACAAAAAAACTCCTAGGACATCAATTAATCCAATATGGAATTTTCATGATTACATTCTAATAGGTATTGCCTCATGTTGTCTTCAAGAACACGAAAACAACAAAAACTGAACTTGTTTGGAGGAATAACAACAATAATAAAACCAGAATTACTAATTACAACAACATGAAAACCTAGATTACATATCAATATAAAATACTCTCATTCCTTCAATTAGTACATGGAAAAATACATTGTTAATTACCCACCTTAATGATTTGAAAATAATTCCTGAAAATCAAACTAACTTAAGCATTCTCAATCACCACTGGTGCAGGAAATAATCACCACAAATAACCTTATTGAAACCTGATGATTAATGACTGATGAAAAATCAAAAACCTAAACACCACGCATCTAGACAATGTGAAATAGTGAAACTAAAAAAATAACCACCATCAATGATATGTGAGATTAAATCCCCAAAACATATTTTTCTATGTTTTCCTAGAGAGGAAGGAATTGCGACAAGAAAAACCATCCGAGAAGATCATAACAACTATAATAGGGGTAGTTAAAAAATACATGGAAATACCTAGGATTACATCCAATTTCGGTCGACTGGATATAGGGAACGCCGTCTGCGGGGATCACCAGCCTCAGGGAATTCCATCCTTGTGGAACGCCTATACGGGAAACTCCGTCTGTGGAGAACGTCATCCGCGGGGAACGCCGTCTACGGGGAACGTCGTCCGCGGGGATTTCCGGCCACAGGGAACACTGTCTGTGGGAAAATTCTCCATAGGAAACGCCTTCTGTGGTGATCACCGGGTGCGTGGAATGCCTGTCGTGGGGAACTTCGGCCACGGGGAACACCGTCCGTGGGAAACAAAGATATCGGGTTAGGGGAAGGAAGTCGCACGAAACAACATTGGGGGGGGGGGGTCTTTGGCATCAAATTAGGGGTTTTTTTGCTTATATATATATAATGAAAAAATTAATGAATATGTATAAAAAATTGTATAATTATTTTTTATATATGTATCAATATATATATGTTATCAATATATATTACTAAATTATTGATATTTTAATTAATAATATATTTTTATTATCAAAATGATATTATTTTAATGGGTTATATATATATATAAATATATTCAATTTTTTGTAAACAATTTCATATTATTCAATTATTTAGTAGTAATGGATTTTTTTAATAATAAAATATTTGTTTGTAATAATAACTAATAACAACATATTCATTTATCTATAAATAAATTTTTGGTATTATTATGATAAAAATACAGATGTAAATGTTGGTAAAATATTTGTTGGTATTTAACAATAAATATAAAAAGATATATATGTTTGTAAAAATAATTGTTTGTAGATATAGTCATTATCAACATAATTTAATATCTGTTGGAATTAATCATTTTTACCAATCGATATATTATTCGTCAGTAATTTTCTGTTGGTAAATTACACTTTTTCGTAGTTAGTGTAGCTCAAATACACATTCCATGTAACTATACCAAATTAAACAGGTTTAAAAAAAATTATTATACTATTGAATCCTTATTGGGATGTTCTTATGTGTGGTCATTAAGTTGATAGGACATGCCATGTGATATATATATATATATATATATGTAAATGTTTAATTAATATCAATGTAATGTTCAAATCAATATATCTTGTATGAGTAACATTATAGTTGTTACTTAGTGTGTAGTGGAGAATATTACATGATAGAAAACTAATGTAATTCATGTAATCACTAAGGTGAAGTTGACATCATGAAGGTACGTGACAAGTCGTGTTTGCCACATGTATCAAGAGTAAGTACTATAAGGGAATAATCCTTTTTTGGGAGAATCAGATGGGTATTCACTATATTGCCACCAAGGTACATTTATGAACACAGTTAATTTAAAATGAATGTATTTAATTTGTTTAATATTATGATGTATGATAATCTCATGGAAATTTTGATGATAATTAAGATAAAATATTGAATAATTAAAAAAGATAATTAATTGATTCACGAGTTAATTATCTTAAATAAAATTGATTAATAATCGAATTTAGGTGTTTTTAAATGCATAATTCGTTTCATTTATGTTGATGATCATGAGAATAGACCAGACCATTGAATGTGATTGTTTTCATTTAATTTATTATCAACATAAATTTTTGGTCTGAGTGCTTACTCTCCTTATATTATGTATGGGTTTGTGTGACCATGGATTCTTTTATGTAAACCCCCTTTCCCCCTCACATGAATTTGATTAAATTAAAATGTGAAGGATGAATCTCCCTTGTTAGTGGAGGCAGTTGAAGTTTGGATCCAAGGAAAAACAAATCCCAGATAGATACATGGGTGGATTGGTGGAATGTTGTAACAGGCACCCTAATTGGTTCAATGTGTTTTCCCCCCAAGTCAATGATTAGTTTATCAACTGCTAGATAAAATATCCAATTGTAAATATTAAGATCATATCAATTTATTATTTTATTTCAGTCAAGTTCTATGGACATTTCATTATGGATGTTTTGTCAAGATCTCATAAATAATGAATTAACAAGCATGAAATATAGAATTAAACTAAACTAGATTATGCATAAATCTTCTATAAGAAATTGTTAATTTTTTAATTAAACCCATTGAATTTTAACAAGAATGTGTTAAATATAATAATTGTAAAATTATGCATAAAAGGATAAAAAACCCTTAATAATATATTTTTAGTCAGTATAGCCTTTCATCCAAAACCACCATTAAATTCGAACCACATTTCTATGTGCTTGATCATCCAATTTTAGGGTGTTTTTAATTACCAAGGAAATCTAATTTGATGTTATGGGTTGACATAACATAGTTCACGTCAAGGGTTGACTACAAAATGCTAACATATTGTAACTGGGAGGCAAGGGTTGATTAAATCCAATTAAGGATTTCAGGATTGGGGAGTCTCCTCAGAAGATCAAGGAACAATGATTTAATGAATTTGGAATTTGTAATGACTACACAAAACCATTAAAGATTCTTGAACAACTAATATTTGGGTAATGATAAGGGAAATATGGATACTTTCTACTTGAATATCAAATAAAGAGGATATTATAATTCCAATGGTGAGGGCTATTGGGTTTTGATTAAATAGTGAGAGATTATTAAATGTAATATTTATTTATTTGTCAAAATTTTATCATATAAAGTACTAAAATTATTTATATATAGTTTTTAGAATCAAAAATAAAATGAAATTAAAAATAACATTTCTTTCTATACTTGAAAAGGAAAACCTTCTCACTGACACAAATTTCCAAAACAGTTAATGGAGCCTAGGAGTTATCCTTCACCTTGAAATGAAATTATATGTGCTGGAAGAACCATTTCCTACAGTGTCTGGAAATGAGTATCTTGATGAAGAGTAAAAAACATTATGAGAAAATTTTGAATGATTCTATAGATGTTCATTGTTTCATTTGATCATCCATGTGAAATAAGATTTTAAATAAATATGAGGACATGAATTCATATAGATGTTGTCTCACCTTCATGATCTGTATCAAGATAATGCACGAAAAATGAGGTATGATATATCAAATGATTTTATTACAACTATGTTTGGAGAGTCTTCACTATTTGGGCCTCATATAGTAAGGAATAATGTTGATGCATTGCCATAATCATTGTTCAATTTTTTCTTACTTCACACTTGTTCAATGTCGATGCATGGTACATGCAACCAAAAACGGGGAATAATGTCACATCACATATCTTGGGTTGATTCTTTATTCACCAACACTGATGTGCCAAATTTTCTACCATAAACGTTGTGGCATATTTCCCCTTGATCGCAATGGACTACATCTTGACCATCTCACACTTTGTTCTCAACTACTTACTTCCCCTTTTAAAGCCCCCAAAATTTCATTATTCCTATTTAAATAAGATATAAAAATATTATATCCTAAATTTCTAAATTACCATGTTTCTTCCATGTTATGAATCAGACACATAACTCATCAAAATAGATTTAAAAGATGTATCACTCAATGAGTAACACATGCAACGTAATCTGCATGATAGGATTACATAAATGTCAAATTAAAAAAATATCTTCTCTCAAATTTGGAAACAGCCACATTCTATATACTATGAATCTCCCAATATAGCCTGTAAATGGGGGTACCATCCCATAAAATCAATCGGAATGAAAAACTATTTCCATCGTACCAAGCATCATCCTTTATAGAAAAATTACAACGCAATTTTGTAACTCTGACAGAAACATGACTTCCCCTATAAAAGATCCAAAAAATAATGTCTTCGCCGCATCTATATATTCAATTTCCATTCAAACAAACCCCCAACAAAAAAATCTATTTCCCCATGATTATTTTTGTGAATCAATTCGGAACATCCACAAAAAATTTCTCTCTCTGGTCAAAATCTCGAGCAGCCGGTGCATCACCGCAATCATCAATTTGAATTCATTCTACACCAATATCTCATTCTGAAGAATAGAATTATGTGTAATACCTGATACACCTATCTCATCCTACATTGTTTTCCAAACCCTAGAATCCCTCATGCACCATCAATTGTCTTGAAAATATCCAAAATTTCCACTAAATAATGAAATCTCTAACAAATACCTTTGATATCAGTTTTTGGGGTGTGATTCCCAATATCATGAAAAATGGCTTGAGAAAGTGTTTTGAGAAACTCAATGAAATAAGTAAGTGATATAAATAAAAATAAATAAATCATCATGCAATATATTTAATGTTGTATTACCCTCAAATGTGGAGGATTAAAAACCCACAGGGTAATTCTGAAATATCCACTCTAAATTAATGTGTACAACAGAATCCTAGTAATGACCAAACATGAATACCAAATGATAGAATAGAAAAAAATTTCTTCAAACCACACCCTGATACACCTCCCCAATCACTCTAACAAACAGATCACCAACCTCGTTATTGAATGATCAATCTGAGAAAAAAGATCACCCTTTTGTTGACGAAATTCCACTACATCGAGGATAAAATACTAATATGTATTGAACTCACACAATCATATGACACCCGGATGATTTATATATATATATATATATATATATATATATCTCATGATCTCTCCATCATGACCTACCACCAATCATAAACATAGATACACTTCTTGATCACCGCATTCTAGAAGACAATCAATTCATGTGAATGGACATGTTTGGGATATGTCTTATACTGAGAGTGGGGGGGTGGTGAATCGGTGTGGGAGAACTTTTAATCCAATTATTCATTTCAACCCTTTACCACTTCAACCTCTTAGGATCGCATTTCATTTATTCCCTTTTACCCACCACATGAAATAATATTAAATTAATAAAGACAAATCACACAATATTTTTACAAGGATCACAGCTCAGTAAGAGTAGATTGTCCTTGTCAATGTTTGGAAATAATCATCACCACACAGCCATAAGAAATAAATCATTTATGTGTGGTTATAGCAATTAGGGAAGACCCGTACACTTGTAATACACTATATTCAATTGGAAGTACATGTTTTACATCACATAACTAGATCTCTATACTACCTTTGAAGACAAACTTATTTTTGTTGACAATGGTTTGTAACACCAAGATAATATTACACCTATTGAGAAATGATGGATCTCATAGTTCTTCTTTGTTCTTCCATAACATTCTTCTTCACATTGTTACTTACTTCGCAGTATGCAGGTAAATCTTCTTATCTCTTACAAACAAAAAATAGAAATTTTTCCAACATTCTTCTGCTACCAAAAAAAATAATATATATGTGTTCTGAACTAATGAATATTGAATACATTATAAAAAAATTATAACATGTCTATTTCAATTTGATCACCAAATATTCTTCTATTCTTTTCTAGTTTTTCTTCAGTGCAAAACAGAACTCACTAAGCCCTCTTCTTATTATTCTTGCCGGAATCACAAAATTACTTTATGATTATTATGTCAATGAAGGCCAGATCATCTTATCAACATCACAATTAAATTATTCTAAATTGATAAAAAATATCAACAGTGAATGTTGTATCATTTATATTTTATTTTTCTTGATGTAGAAGATGTTTGTTCAAATAAATGTCATTTTACCTTCAATGATGCATCATGTAAGAATAATCATGCATAAAATCATATTCTTATCTTCTTGAATTGTTAACTCAATACATTCATGGTTCGTGTTCATGTCCAATATCCATTTTTATCTTTATCATTTTATTTATTGATTTGAGTAAAAATTTAATGCATGGAATTTTTTATTCTTCAAATAATTTGAGAAACATCATATAGTGCACTTACTACTCACTGTTTATTTAAAATCACCTGAAGCTTATTTCTCCCCTCTTATTTCTCTATCACATCACACAAAATTATTTTTTGGTTTTCATAAACCAATTTTAACAAAAGTATGTGAATTAATACACATGGTTTCATATGAAAACTCGAACAGTATGAGTTCCTCTTCTTACTCTTGGAAGTATGCACTTAGGAGCACATTTGGTTCTCTTAGCACAAAAAAAAAGAGTAGGTTTCTTGTTCATTTTCTATTGTGAATCAAGTGGATACATAGTATATTAATTTTGTGTTTATGCATGGAAGACCATTAGGAAACTCCATGAGAGTAAATAAAACATTCATTATGGATAGATTAGTATACATCATCGAACTGGTTCTACTTTGTGATGCATAACAAGATTGTTTACACACCAGTTGTGTGTTAGCAGTATTTATTCTTCGTGAATGTAGAGTGATTTGTGGAATTGGACTCCTTTTTAAAGAACAATGATAGTGTAAAAAACATTCACATTCTCTCATATTATTCGTCACGCTATATAAATCAAGTGTTGAAGGGAGAGGATCATAATTCTCCTCTCCCCCAGTAGTGCACCGTACCTGTTTTGTAGGAGCCCTCTGATCCCAATTCCTTGCGGGTCATTAGACTACACCATGAATTCCTTTGGGAGTAACCATGACTGACACATGTAAATCCATTTATCCTATGCATGCTGGCTCGAATGGCCTCCTTTTGGCATGGTCAAACTAGTGTCCTCCATAAGCTCTTAGTTCTGGCTGGCTAGTTAGATTAGTCCATTCTTTTTAAAGAAACCCCCAAAAAATAATTATTGAAAATACCATGTATATAATGAAATTCAATATTATATACTTGGATAACTCCAAACATAGAACTCTAGTATATAATTTTTTCAAGTCCTTCATAATTTCTCTTTATTGATAAATCCATCTTAATTTTTATTCATCTCTAACCCTTCATGAACTAATTATATTGAAGGGTTATCCTTCAGGAAATTTATAATCTCAATGTTCTTTAAGTTAGCACTCACATGGTTTTCATGAAACATTAAAATAAAACATGACCATTAATTCCTCTTCTTTTATACATTTTGAAACATAAATTCCAAAGAACATAAAATCAACCTTCTTATTCAATGTGAAAAATGTGTCACTTATTACAAATTTATTTTGAACTTCAGATCCGTTCATCCTTCATCAGTGTTAACAACATATAGAATTTCTAATGTATGACTTCCAATACAGTGAATACATAACAATTCTTCAATCCCATCACAATTAATCATCAAATATAAATCCATATCACCATTTCTTTATTT
This sequence comes from Viscum album, assembly GCA_963277665.1. Taxonomy (NCBI): domain Eukaryota; kingdom Viridiplantae; phylum Streptophyta; class Magnoliopsida; order Santalales; family Viscaceae; genus Viscum; species Viscum album. The sequence goes on along the minus strand of OY728151.1, from coordinate 1,582,420,773 downwards.
TTAACCATTCATTCAATAATTATATGGTGTTGTTATCGTTCATGACAACTTGAATCTCAATGTTCCCCAAGTTAACACATTAATGGTTCTCATTAAACATTAAAATACTATATAACCTTAAATTAATCTTCATCTATACCTTTATGGAATATAAATTCCAAATAACATCAAATCAACTTTCTTTTTTTTGTAAATAATGTGTCACTTAAGAAATGCTTGGCCACATCCACACATTGAATTCTAGTTTAATATTCTTTCATGCGCTTCATAATTTCACTTCAATGATAAATCCATCTAACCTTTTCTTCATCTATAAACCATCATGAACTAATTATATTGAAGGGTTTTCCTTCATGAAATCTATAATCTCAATGTACCTCATGTGACCACTCACATGGTTCTCATGAAACATTATAATAATACATGACCTTTAATTCCTATTCTTCTATACATTTTGGAACATAAATTCCAACGAACATAAAATTAACCTTCCTATTCAATGTAAACAATGTTTCACTTATTAAAAATTTATTTTGAACATCATGTCTGTTAATCATTCATCCATGTTAACAACATATAGAATTTCTCAAGTATGACATCCAATGCTATGAATCCATAAAAATTATTCAATCCCTTCAAAATTTCTCTTCAAATATAAATCCATCTAACCATTTCATTATCATTAACCATTCACACACTAATTATATGGCGTGGTTATCCTTCATGCCAACTTCAATCACAATGTTCCCCATGATAACACAATAATGGATCTCATTAAACATTAAAATACTATATAACCTTAAATTACTCTTAATTTATACATTTATGGAATATAAATTCCGAATAACAACATATAAACCTTCTTAGTATACGTAAAACAATTGTCACTTATGACACATATATTTTGAACATATTATTAGTTTCTCAGTAATCAGAGTTAAAAAATGAAGAATTTATTAAACATAACATAAAATGATATGAATCTATTACAACTATCCGAGAATCATGATGAAAGAATCCATAAAAATTATATAGAAATCACCAGGAAGGAATATAAAATAATTCTCCCTGAATCACCATGAAACTCAAAGTCTTCAAAAAAATCACATGTTTCTTTGATTTTTGATACATGAAGACCATACCCAAGTTACATTATGTTTTGAACTTATTCATCATATTAAAATCAATGTAAACATCATATTTCATTGGGCAACATTGTCTTCCAATGAAAATCATCTGACAACAAATACAATCCCTAAATAGTGTGATCTTAAAACTCCCCCTTTGAATTGTGGGAAATAACTTCAATGTTATATCAAAGTTAATGTGTTAATATTTTGAACAATTATCTTCTCTCACCATTACCATTTAATCTTTAATTTCACATTATCTTCCCCTTATTGACAAGAAATGAAATATTCATGAAAAAATGGTATCAGTCAATGCTTAACCAATGTGTGATCCAACATTTCACACTAATTCAACTTGTGTTGTGATCAGTTTAGAAAACAAGTGGGGTTTACTTGGACAAAAAATATATCCATTACCAATAGATAATGATACCTTATAAAATGAGAAATCCTAAACATTCCTTCTATGATTATTCACTTTTATTCTAGGATGAAACTACTGAATGTGAGATAATAATTTTTAAGAACAATCAACCTATAAATCCATCAATCACTTCAACAAATAGATAAAAATATTCAATTTTAATAGATATTATAAAAGACCATGGAAGACTTAAACGTTTAATAAGTAATAGATTAATTTAATTTCTTCTCCTTTGTAATTTTTTTTATTTTAGGCATCCTTGGATTATAGATTAATAGAGACATACTATTTCCAATGATTGGATATTCAAGAAATTTCAAGATTAATAATATTTTATACTAATTGAATTAATAATTCTAGAACCTTATTCATTTTTCTCCCCCTCAAGGGAATCATTTCTCATTATCTTCATAATGGTTGATCTCATCAAGAATTTATTAAATGAAATTACAGTATGATTAATAACATAGAATGGTTCTTGAACATGATATAGTTCATATTGTAAAACTTTCACAAAGTCACCATGGATGAACTTATATACTATTTTTATTAAAAATAAAAATAAATAAGATCAATCCAAGATGGAAGCTTCTTCATCCTATATATCCAAAATACTACATCACATTCTTCAACATTATCATGGATGAACCTCCATCATAATAGTTTTTAAATATCAATTGGGGAATCATTTAAGGATGGTAACATCTCCAGATTAACTATCAAGAATTAAAAACACTTACTACTTCTCAGGTTATCCCACTAAGAACATGATTCACCTTCAAATAAATTAATTATAAGCACAAATACAATACTCAAAGATTAAAGAAATATGGTTGATCATCCTTACTTCATAAATATGAATAGAAATAATTAGATGATAATATCAACCAAATAGTTTAATTTTAAATAGTATTAATTCTATCACTTCTATACATAGGTTTTGATTTATGTTGAGGCAAAATGGATCTATTCACACCCACTTCTGATTAGTGTGTATAATATTTCTTCTTAATAACCTTCATTACTGACACATTATTTCACCTCTTGAGGACTCATTCTTATTATGGTAGTAAGGTTAATAAATCTTTTGAAATGATACCATATTTCTTACATCTCTCATACATAAATACTTTAACAATATAGTTTCATTTTCTTAGTAAACAATCATTAAAATTTTATTCATCATGTAGAATTTTTCATACTATTTTTTCTATCTTTATATTATGCATCTTCAATTTTTCTCAATCATTCAAAATTTTAAGGCTAGATAACTAACACATCAGTAGGAGCTATTTGAGGCAGTTTGGACCTTCCACGTGGGTTCTTCTTAGATTCATCCATCTTAGATCTTCTTTTGGATGCACTACTCATCAAATTATTGGATTTAGAATCCATGTTTTTCACACCATTCTTCTGTGGTGCCTTAATGGGAGTATTTATGTTCAAAAAATTATTTTGATATATTCTCAGAGTTTATTATTCATTCCATTTATTATTTTGTGATTGTACTTTCTTAACATCATTGTATACATGTTTAGAGGACCATGTACCAACTTTGTGACCACTACCACTACATACATCACAAATGATTTCAAGAATTAAAAATATGTTTACAGTATACATATGATTTTGGACTTATAGATGTTACTTATTACTATTTGGAATTCTCTCCCTTGAGTTAGGATTCATTCATCCTTTTAAATTATGTGGATTTTTCAAATAATTTAAGTCACACTTCAGAAATATTATGCAGCTCTAACATGGACCCACAAATCTTGAGTTCCATATATATTTTGTTTCTTATTTTTGGGTATTCATAATGATATTGTTTTCTCTATAAGGGGAACCAAATTCCATAAATTAATCACTATCAAAATTATTCATGGTGATAGGTTTATTATCATATTTTACTCATCCATAATTGTTAATATTTTTCAATAAAACAAACATTTTTCATGATAACATGTTTAGAAACATTTGTACATGATGGTATGGAAGATAACTGATTCTTCTCAGCTATTTTTGATAGATCATTGAATGATGTCATGATATTATTGTAACATTTTTGAGTTATTTATACTTTAAAATAATCCAATGAAAACTGATTACTTTTAGAAACTATCTCATATTTATAAATATTCTATATGTGTTTTTCAATATTGGCCAACTGAGCAACCGATTCTAGACATTTGATACTTTGGATGATTTTATGATCTTTAAATATAATAATACAATATTGAAAAAAATTATTCATTAATTCATATTTATCATCATTTATCTTAACTTTTTTATAACGAAATGATTCAATTTCATTGATCATCTTGAATATTTCTTATAGTATTCAACCCTTGATATCAGTGCAATTTTTCAGTCTCTCTTCAACTGCGGGGATCTTTTATTCTAGAGACTTTCTGACTCCCTCTTTCTCTTAAAATTCGTTGATCCATTTTGAGGTACTTAGTTCCTGTTCCCTCATTGTTGCATCAAATTATTCAACCTATATAGATATATTTAGACACACAACAATTTTGTTTTTTAAAATCTTACCCTAAACATCAGATTCTACTTCATGTAGGGTGATTTCTTCCTACATACATTTAAAGACTCCAAAACCAAGGGACGATCATTCTTCAGAAATAACATGCATAATAACTCTTAATCTGTCAACATTTAATTTTTGAAATGTTTTATATTGATCATCATGAACACTTCTGTTAGTATTTTCATCTTGAGGAATGTTTTTAAAAATACTAACACATACATTCTAATCACAACATGTTGGAAGTTTATCCATATTCTTCTTCAAAACATGATATAAATTCTCATTACATTCAAATCTATATATGTCTTCATTTTTAGCAAGTCATAGAAAAAACAAATACTTACACATTTTTAGATAAGATGTAATTATTTTTCAACTTTCTCTTCTCTTTATTTTTCTTATTCATAATGTTCTTGGTAGATATAGACTTACACCCAATGGATTCCTAATATTCAACAAAACCACACTTCAATGTTGATTTATAAAAGAAACGCATGTCTTCAAAAGAAAATATATTTCACTATAGAGAATATTCTTGAGATGAACCTTACCTTCTATAATTATGAATGTACTAGTTTTAGATATGCCTGACATTGTGGGGGGGGAGAGTCATTGTGGGAGAATTTTTAATTCAATTCTATATTTTATCAGTTTTCTTATTTGACTTGATAGGATTTTGATTTTATTACTCTATTTTCTCTATCGCATGAAATAATATTAATTTAGTAAAGAAAAGTAAATGATATTTTTCCAAGGATCACCACTCATTAAGAGTATTTTTTAATTGGAATGGTCTGGAAATAATCCTATCCACACAACCAATAGAAATTAATACTTATAATGTTGTAACTACAACTAATAAATAACCTTTCACTTTCAATGAGCTATAGTGATGGTAAATTTCATGTTTTAGGGAACATAGATGGATATTTATACTGCCTCTAAAGATAGTCTCATTTTTGTTGATAAAGGATTGTGACACCAATAGTGTAATCCACCAACTGAGACATGTTGACTGTCATAGTTCTTATTTGATCTTTGACAACCATTTTATTTACTTTGTTACATTATTATTAGTATGGAAGTAACTCTTATAACTCTTCCAATAATCAAACTAATGGCTTCACAATATTCATATTCTACCATTCAAAACAATAGAAATGTATTGTCAACTGATGACTAATAAAATATTTCTAACCCAAATTATAATCAGTTTATTTCAGTTGATTCACCAATTATTCTTCTCGTATATTCTCTTTTTTTGTTTGTGAAAAAAAATCATTGAGATCTCTTCTTTTTATTATTGTTAAAATCACAATATTCCTTTGTGATTATTAAATCAATGATGTTCAACTAATCTTAGATCCATTGTATTTAAATTATTCATCATTGATATAAAAAATCGATAGTTAATATAGAATATATTATCTTATATTCGTCTTGGTGAAAAGATTTTTTTTTTCAACTGAATTGCACCATAACTTCAATGATATTACATGAAAGAATATTCTTTCACAAAATCATTTTTTCTCATATTTATTTCTATACACAATACAAGCTTGGTGAATGTGCATTTTCCATATCTATTTTTATCATTATCATTTTATGTATTTTTTTAAGATAAACATTAATGCATGAATTTTTTTTCAACAAATCATATGCAGACCTTTAGACATTGTAATTACTCCTCATAGTTTATGTAACTACACACAAAACATCTTCCTCTGCCCTTATTTCTCTCTCCCTTCGCACAACAACCATGATTGGGTTTATAAACCATTTTTATCAATGATATATGCATACATACACATTATTTCATATAAAAATCCATGAAATATGAGTTACAATCATTCTCAAGCAATTTTTCACTTAGGTGCATGTCTGGTTCTCTTTTCAAAAAAACAAACTATGTATTTTTTTGTTATCTCTCTATTTTGTATCAACTGGATTCACTACATCTTCATTTAATGGATTATATATGGAAAACCATAATGAAACAATGTGATAATAAACAACTCATCCACTGTGTCTTGAGTAGTAATATTCATGGAACTAGTTCTTCTTCACAAAGGACAACAAGGGTGCCTAAAAAGTTGTTGTTTGTTCGTGCTATTTATTCTTCATAGAAGTAAAATGATCTGTGAAACCAAACTCATTAAAAAAACATGACAAGGATATAAACACATTTTTCATGTTTATGGATTATTCTCATTCATGAAAACATATTGTTTCAATGGAATCCCCTTATTCATGAAGCCTCAATTTTTCATAATACTATTTTCCTCCCCACACAATAGAGTGCTTCATAGATTCTCTTTTATTCATGAAAATGTGATCTCTTGAAATAATATGAGAAGCAGTAGAACCTATTGGACGAGGGTGATCTCATTTTATTGTAAAGGGATTATTTTCTTATATAGAATTAAAATCCTGGTCTTTATTCTATGTGATTCGTATATTTAAATTCCTGAATGATAGAGATTTTAATTCTTCAAAAATGCGTCAGAATACACCACATTTCATAGTGTTCTTCCTTCACGATAAGAATGATTATTTATGATGTAAATATCACATGCAGGTATTTGTAAATACACGAAACTCATATTCCCAAATTCTTGAAGTTAATCCATGGAACTCATCTGGATGAATGGCCCTCCTGCAACTACATTTTATTTTTAGATAGGGCATTCCAGTTTAATTAATTTATGTGAGTCATGGAAATGTAGTTTCAAGATATTTTGATCATGTTCATCCCATTATTTAGACCATCTAATAATCATGGTGGATTATTCATTGATCATTGGTTGTTTGGTTGACATCTCTAATTAGAAAATGACGTTGTTGAGGGAATCTAGGATAAGGATGATGGCATTGGGTGATAAATATGTGCCTCATTTTGAATGCAAAGGTCATGGGAGAACAGAGTACATGAATTTTAATGAGCATGCATGAGATGTGATGGACAACTATGATCAACCGAATTATTCAAACGGGTGAACACCAAACAATAAACCCTATCCCACATTGAATCCTTTATTTTTTTTATCTACAGTATTTAATTCACGCACTATGGGGAGTGGATCATAATTCCCCTCTCCCCCACCACATACCACACTGTACCGGTTTTATGGGATTTCTTTACTACCACTTGTTTGTGAGATATTATCCCACATCATGCATGCCTCTGGGGGTACCCATGGACTACACATGACATTAGATACTCCCAGCATGCTTACCAGAATGGCCTTCTTTGGACGTGTCGACCTAGTGTCCCGTATAACTCTCGGTTGAGGCTGGAATGTCAGCTGAACCCATTCTTTTTTAAAAAAATCCATAAAAACCACAGTTAAAAAATAATGTATATAATGGATTTAAATATAAAATGGATGGATATATCCACACTTAGAACACCATTTTACAATTATTCAATCCCTTCACAATTTCAATTTATATATAAATCCATCTAACCATTTCATCGTCTTTAACCCTTCAGGCCCTTATTATATGGCATGGTTCTCCTTCATGAAAACTACAAGATCAATGTTTCTAAAGTTAAAACTTTCATGGATTTCATGAAATATTAATATAATTCATGACCTTCAATTCCTCTTCTTCTAATCTTTTGGGAATGCAAATTCAAAAGAACAGACAATCATTCTTCTTATTTTTTTGAAAACAATGTGTGACTTAGGACACATGTATTTTGAACATAGGATAAGTTCATAAATAATAAAAATTAAAAAAAATGTATAATTTCTCATGATTTAAATCCAATTATATGAATTCGTAACAATTCATAAAGCCCTTTACAATCTATCTTCAAATATAAATTTGTATAAACATTTATTCATCTTTAACCCTTTTAGCACTAATTATATGTTGCAGTTATCCTTCATGAAAACTAATGTCTCAATGTTCCACAATTTGAAAATTTCATTTTTCTCATTTAACCTTAAAATACTGAATTTTCTTCAACTCCTCTATTTATATACGTTTTTGAATATAAATTCCAAATAAAATCAATTCAACCTAATTATTTTTTCCAAACATTGTTTCGCATATGACACATGTAATTTGAACATAGGATTGGTTCATCAATAATAAAAGTTATCAAAATGGATAATTTCTCAAGCATGACATTTGATGCTCTGAATCCATAATGATTCTTCAAGACCATCACAATTTCCCTTCATATATAAAGTCATAAAAAATTTTCATCATCTCTAATCCTTCATGCACTAATTATATTATGTGGTTATCCCTTATTAAAACTAAAATCTCATTGTTCATCAAGATAACATTTCCATGGTTCCCATGCAACATTAAAATAAAACATGAACCTCATTCCACTTATTAAATACTTTTTTTAATATAAATTCCATAGAAAATCAAATTAAAATTATTCATTGTTGTAAAATATGAGTCTGTTATGACAAATGTACTTTTAAAATAGAATTAGTTCATCAATCATCAGAGTTAACAACAAGGAGAATTTCTCAAGAATGACATCCAATTCTTTGAATCCAAAACAATTCATCACGACTTTCAGAATTTCTCTTCAAATATAAATCCATATAACCATTTCTTCATCTTTTACCCTCTATACACTAATTATATGGTTTAGTTATCCTTCATCGTAACAGCCCTAGTTTTTAGAATGTTACAATTTAATAAAGTATTTTAAGTATTTATTGTGTATGGGAAATGTGTGGGAGGGTTTGGAAGGATTTTGGAATGTTTATGGAGATTTTATACAGGTGAACAGTTAGACCACAGTTAGTGAAATATATAAAACTCCTACAAAAAACACTACACAATGAGACTTGGGTTCTGGTTAGGTGAACAGTTTGGACAAACTATGTGACTAACCAAAAGTAACTGTTCAATGCCGGAGAAAGAGTATTTTACTATTTGGAAGATTTTTTTTCTAAATGTGTCGGCCGACTATGCATGGTACTACCCATAGGAAGATACTGGCACATGGTCATCACATGATTTTCCTAACTGTGCAACTATTCATGCATGGTTTAAAAATAAGTTCCTAAAAAAGTTGATATGGGTTGGGATTATGTTAAAACACATCTTTTTTTGAACCAAATAAACCCTAAATCAATATTTAATCCTCCCAAAGCCCAATTATTATTTCCCCTTCAACTTGGAAGTGATCTGAAATAGTTTCATGGTGCGTTAATGGCTGATTTTCTTAGTAAGTGTCCTTCTCTGGTATTTTTCCATATTTTTTCTTATATATACATTAATCCCTTCCTCATATTCTAAGATAAAGTATAATGTTGATATATATAAGTTTTTTTATGTAAATAATTGTTATATTTATCCTTTTTGATGATATGGGAAGAGATCTAAGGTGGGTTTTTTAGATTCAACCCGGTTTTGTGGGAGTTTTCATGATGTTCATTATTTTCTCCAAAACTATATAGGTAGGTCGCTTCAATATCATCATTTATAATTATATCAAAAATGATTAGTTTTTAATTGATTATATTTCATAAAATCATTTGTGAAATTGGTGTGAAAAGAATGGTTGAAACCCTCTTTATTGGTGGTTTGTGGTTTTTTGGAAATTGGTTGTGAAAATGGATTTGTTTCATGATTTTAAAATGTTGTTTTTGTGTATTTGGGAAAATTCTTTATTAAAAAGGTTTTCAATAAAGGAATGGTTTTATTGAAATGGATTGAGTTGGTTTGTTTGAAATGGATTTTAAGTACATGGGTTTTGTGGGTTCATGATTTTGACTTTACCCAAAATATATGGAATATACCTTTGGGGTACAAAGGTACATGACCCTGAATAATATGTGTGATCCATTGGGGAATAAAGAGACTGGATATATAGTGATAACCTTGTGTATATACAAGAAACCACTAAAGTGTATAGAACTATTATAGAAGAATTCATGGGTGTGTGTGTGGTGAACGATAGAATAGGTATGCCAAAAATGGATGTAAAATGGTTAAAGGAATGTTTTGTTTTCTTTCCACAGAAAAAAATTATGTTTGGAAAACTATTTTGATGTAAAACTAGTTGGATTCAATTTAAACTATGTAATTATTCAAAAAATATATATAAATTGTTTTATACAATTTTTTAAACATGTTCTACACTAATGGCATGAGTAAGGAAGTCATTTTGGGAAATCTAATGAGATTAATTACTCATCCATTCTTTGTAACTTTAGTTTTTTTGTTGGTTTTGTTTAATAATTCACATGTAAATGGAATGCATCACACTTCTTCAATGGTTCTCTATGATACATGGAGTTGAAGTTGGATCTTGGAGTCATTTCTTTGAAGACTTCTATGTTTCTGTCAGATTCGATTTCCACTATGTACTTTGATGTTAGTAGTCTTCTATTGTGGTAACCTTTTTTAGTTTGATTTTCATATCAATGGTTTTAATTGAGTTATTTTACATTCTCATCAATAATCATATAGTGGTTTTGGTTATGGAATATGTGGATGTGATTTTTTTTATTTTCAATGTTCAAATCATACCCTAATTGTATTGAAACCCTTGGAATTTCATTCCATCCATTTGTACCATAGGGATTTTGCTTAATTCCTAGTAGAAATTCCACCTCGACTAAAGCAAATGAGGAGGGGTAGGATGTTACATGTTTTATGGGTTTTGGTCCATCCAAATATTTGTGTTAAACAAGTGGTATCATCCTTTTTGTTCCTTGACATGAAATTGTTTTAAGTTGTGTCAATTTTGGAGTTGAAATTCATTTTGGTTCTTTCCTTGAGTTGTGTTGGTAGAAAGGAATAGGATTGTTAGGAATTTAAATGTATATCATGAAAATACATAGTTATCCTTTTTATGTTGAACTTCGTGTTACTAGGGATTTTGGTACATATGTGTTTTGGAAACACTTATTGGAGATTAATCTCATAGTAAAGGGTTTATCCAGTGAGAATATCATTACATGAAATGTAGAAATAACCTCCTACTAGTAGTACATATTCAATTTTGACTAATTATTTATGATGTGGTTTAAATGGGATGATTTTTTTAAAATGTGGAAATTGTTTTCTGATGGGATATTTTTACCGGATAATGTTTATGTTATTTTAAAATGAGTTAATTTTCAAATGCATGGTGATATTTTTATAAAGTGGTCGAATGTGGAAATTGATGAATTTTGGAAATAAATTTTGTCATAATTTATCTATGATATAATTTAAAACATTTATGCCATTAGTTTCTATAGAGAATGACATATATAGGTTTTTTGTGCTTCTAGAAAATGGAACCCTGTAGGTGTGCGTAGAAACCAAATGGGTGAAACTACTAAGAATATGGTTGTATCATAGACATAGGTGAACCAATAACTCATACTGAGAATAATCCAAGATTTTAATGAAGTTGATAGATTGAATCGATGGGTTGGAAAATTGCAAGTGAATCATTCCATCGAATAATTGATCTATAATCCACCCATCTTCTGGGGTGATTCAGGGATAGAGAAGGATGAGGTGTGGCTAAAAAGGATTAATCGAATCCTTGATTTCGTTAGCACACCAATTGAGTAGAAAGTCAATTTGGTGATGTATATATGGGAAGATCTTTCACCCCAACGATGGGATTTATCACATTAGACTAATCTGGACCAACATATGTAATGGATGGATTTCTAGGAATTGTTCGAAAAAAATTATATCCTTTCACATTCATAATTTAGTTAATGATGGAATATTTCAGTTCGAAGTAGGATAACCTTTCTATGCAAGATTAGGTGTCTAAATTTTTAATTTTTTTCTTATTTTCACCAAAATTTGGTGTGAGTGCATCCTTGAAGGAACACATTTACAAATTGATTCTATGGAAACAAATTTAATTGAATATTATCCTTCTCTATATAATGGATTATAGAAATATAGTTAGTAGAGCAATGGTGGTTGAAAGATACATCTCTGGTGGAACATGGGGTGGAAGTATGTTTATACCTACGGAAAAAGGTGGGAACTCTATTTCTGGGAGAAAAAGGAATAGGGAAACATATTTCTAGGGAGGTAGTATGACCCAAAATTAGACAGTTAGATAAGTGGACCTTCCTCCATGACCCAAGAGATAATTTTGATGTTTTCAATGTGGTTTCTTCGACCACATGCATCGAGAGTGAACAAGACCACCTAGAGAGTTCCATAATTGTAATTATATGGGGAATCATCACTGCTTTTGTTTCAGTGCTCTAAGGTCAGGTATTTGAGAAAAATCTCACGTTTTGTAGATATTGCATGATTCAATGGGAGGAAAGAAATAGAATACTTCTCATTATTAGAATATAGTTTTACATGGTGATTCTAGAAATACCAGGAATCCTTATCATATGAAATCTCAATAGGGACCTAACGAAAAAAGTGTTGTGAATAAGTAGTTATATAGATTTGAGTAGGTTATTGTAGATGATCAATCTAGATAGTGTGAATTTAAATCAACATGGAATGAGGTGTCTTGAACCACACTAATCACTCCAAATATTTAAACCAGTGAAAAATATTCATAAAAAGGAATCCCACATTGAAACCTCTATATGTTTCTCCATGATATTTAAATTCGGTACTGTAGGGGGAGTTTCAAAATTCACCTAACCCCTTCCTGGTATTTCCCCATACAAGTTATGTGGGAACTCTCTATTCCCACTTCTTTGTAGGATACCGGCCCATATCATGATTTCTTTTAGTCCTGTCTAGGGCTTACTCACGACACTCCATGCCATCTACGAGCATGCCTGGATGGCCTCCTTTTGGTGTGATCGACCTAGTCTCCCATATCAGATCTTGTTTGAGGCCGACCAGTCAGCTTAGCAGGCTATCCATAATTTTAAATAAACCCCCAAATCATACTTATTTAAAAAACAAGTATATAATGGAATTCGATTTGAAATGCATGGTCACATCAACCCTTAGAACTCTAGTATACAATTTCTCAAACCCTTTACAATTTATCTTCAAATAAAAATCAAACTAACCATTTAACTATCATCAACCCTTCATACACTTATTATGTGTAATTATTCTCCATCATGAAAACTACAATATCAATGTTCCACAAGTTAATAGTTTCATGGTTCTCATAGAATATTAAAGTAATGCATGACCTTAAATTCCTCTTCTTCTCTAATTTTTGGAATATAAATTCCAATGAATATAAAATCAACCATCTTTTATGTGAACAATGTTTCACTTATGACACATGTATTTTGAACATAGGATTAGTTCGTCAATCCTCAGAGTTAACAACTAAGAGAATTTATCAAGCATGACATCTAATATAATAAATCCATTAAAATTAAATAGGAATCCCGATGAATGAAACCGTAACTATTCTCCAGGAATCATAATGATGGAATCCATAAAAATTCTCTAGAAATCACCATAAACTAAAATGTCTTCAAACCATTCACAAGTTTATTGGAATTCCTATACTTGTGGATTTTATCCATGCTCCATTAACATTGAACATGATCATCATATTGAAATCAATGTAATATTCTTATTGCATTTATTATCATTTTCCACCAATCAAAATCATTTGACAATAAATGAAATCTGCCTAGAAAGTTGGATCTTTAATCTCCCCTTTTGTATTTATTGGAAATACCATTAGTTCCAAATGAATGTTTGAATATGTAGAACTGTTATCTTATATCTCCCAATTACCTTTCAAACATTAATTTCACTTTCTCTCCCCTTATTGATAATAAATAAAAATTAAATAGGAAAAAGGTTGTCATTCCATAATTAATCAATGTTCTATCAGTCATTTCACTCTTACTCAACCTGAGCTATGCTTTGTGTAGAAAACAAGAGGGCTTGATTTATAAAAAAATGTTTCCCATTACAAAATAATAATTAAACCATAATAAATGAGAACCCATAAAATTTTATTGAAGTAATATTCAATTTTATTATAGGATAAAATTTCTATATGATACATTAATCTTTTTAAGAACCGACAACTTGAAATTTCTTCACTCACTTTAACAAATACACCAAAAACATTCAATTTAAATAAGGATAAGAGACCTTGGGGGATATCCAAATTTCATATTATACAGATTAATTTAATTTCCTACCTTTGTAAAATGTTTTTTATTTTGGATAACAATGGATGAGAGATTAAGAGATACATACCCTTTCCAATGAAATTATCTTCTAGAAATTTCTATTATAATCAGAGTCGAACTAATTGAAATAATAATTTTTGAAGATTATTTATTGGACTCCCCCCTCAAGGGAAACATTTCTCAGAATTTTCATTATGGTTGATCCCATAAAGGTAGGATTTCAACAAATTATAGTATGGAGATTACACCAAAATGGGTCTTCAACATGTTATAGTCCACATTGGACCACAATCACAACTTCACCACGGATGATACTCTAAATCATTTGTTCTAAAAAATACCAAGAAAATAGGTCAAAACATGATGGAATTTCATTATTATGGATATCTATGATAGGGGATCACATTATTTAACATCATAAAGTATGATACTGCATCATTTTAGTATATCATTATCAATTAAGAAATCATTTAGGGACGGTAGCATCTTCATATTAGAAATCAATAGTTAACAACACTTACTACTTCTCTGATTCTCCCCCTAAGAACATTCTTCACTTTAAATTCCCTGAATTATAAGAACAAATAAAATACACCATGATTATGGGAATAAGGTGGATCCTCCTTTATTTATTAATATGAATAGAATGGTACAGGTGATTTCTAAACAAAATCGTTTATTCGTTTTTTTAGACTTCATGGATTCACATCTAAATATATGTTCTGATTTATGTTGAGGAAACATGGATATCATCACATTTAATTCTAGATGGCATGGAGATTTTTTCTTCTTAACAGACTTCCCGTATGATACATTATTAATCCTCTTTAGGAATTCTTATATTTTGAGTAGAAAGGATAAACAACATTTTGCAATGTGACCATATTTCTTGAATTTCTCACACAAAACACCTTTAACACAAGAGTTACATTTTATAGAAAACACTCAAAAAATTTGTATTCATCATGTTGGATATTTTCTTCCCTATTTTAACTAGATTTATCTTGTGAGTCATCAATTTTTCACATTCTTTATAAATCTTTATGCTATATAACAAACATGTCATTTGAAACTGTGTGTGTATGTTTGGATCATCCACATGGGTTATTGTGAGTTTCATCCCTCTTAGTAGTATATTTGGATTCACTACCCTTCAAATTCCTTGATTTAGAATCCATATATTTATCACTATTCGTATTTCGTACCTTCCTGGGAGGATTTCATTTCAAAATATTTTTTTGATTTCCTCCCACGGTTGGTTCTTCATTCTAAGTCATATTTTGTGATCTTATTTTATTATCATATTGGGACAGATGTTTAGATGAGAATGTACCAAACTTGTGACCACTATAATTTCATACATCATGGATGTTATCATGTATTTAAAATATATTTGTAGTATATAGAAGCTTCTAGACATTAGGATTATTATTTGAACTGGCCAAACCAATATGAGGTTACTTGATATGGAGCAAGGAGAGCCAAAAATAAATCCCATGAAAGGAGTATGTGGGGAAATTCAATATTTTATAGAATTTTAGGAATTTGAAAATTTATGTTGATTGATATATAAATATATATATAAGAGTCATTGGTATTTTATATTTTATTAATAATTACAGATTATTCTTATACCTGCACATGATCAGGAGAGTTGAATAAAGTTCCAGACAGGAGAGAGAGCCGTAATTTGGTCAAGGAATCTAAATGCATAATCTTGTGAGAAGTATTTGGTCATTTCGGTTGATACTACATGGAATTATCGATGGAAGTATTAAAAATTTCTTTCCCACACCTTGAATAATAAACGATTGTGTCCCCATTTTACTTTTTGATGTGAGAAAATAAATTAAATGAAATTTTCAATTTTAACTGGGATGACATCGTCCTCCATGACACTAGTCCCCCGCACCACATTCAAAAAGAGTCACCATCCTACGCTACTCGTATCTTCCCCTCAAAGACTCTTTCCCCACTATAACACCATAGATCACTATCTTCACCATCCTAGAATCTAGACATCGATCCATTGTCCAATGATGAATCACCTGGATGCCATGGACCTTCATAGAAGGTTGATATGGCACCCATAAAGCCATTTCAAGGTTAATCCGACCAAACCAAATCTCAGATGAAAGAAGATCTTGGTGATGTCCAATGTAAAACTATTTCACCACTACCATGCCACCATAGAAATTCCATGATCCATCTAGAAACCTCACCATCTCTTGCATGTGGAGGGATCACAAAAAAAACCCTAATACAACAATGAAAACAACCATATGAAAAATCTCATACAGTGATAAGAGGAGAACAAGATAAAATATAACACATAATTCATTATCAAAAAATGTTTAAGCTTTATTAATAAAGATTATAGTACTGGGTAGGAGGAAGGAAATAGTACATGAAATAATATATTAATAATATCCATAATCAGTAGATGCACCAAAACAACTATAGTCCACCTCTCCCACATCTCGCACCTATTGTCTAATATGTGGTAATAACTGGAGAAGATATACCAGTATGACCATCTATACCCCAATAATCACTAGAAAAATAAATGCAGATTTGTAAAATAAATTTGTTAAAAATTAGAAATATACACATATTTATATTTTAATCACCTCTGATCTAAAAAGGGTATAACACTCTATGTATAATATATTGTATCCCTCCAACTTCATTCCAATCACTAGGTGGAAAAGTATAGTCCATCCCACCATTGGGACCTCAATGTCTCCAAACATCCTCCACTGCTCTAAATTATATTTGAATTGGGCATGGATATCTATACCCTAGGTTTAGGAATTTGGTTTCAATGAATGTGATAGTTTGGGGTGATCATTGAGTTTCTACCCCATTTCCTATTTTCACTCATTGTTTCTCTGACATTGGAATATTTCAGGAAAATGTTAAATCAACACCTAGTTTCATTACACAGTGTACTGAAGGAAAAGAGAGAACTCGTAAATGGGAAGTGTTCATCACATTGACATACATCATAATGGACTCAACAGTAGCTTTAATGAAACAATAGAGCCAGTGACAAGACAAATAGATATCCAATAAATGGTAATTTTTCATTGCATTAACATATGGTTGAGTTTTTTACAGTCCTCCCTAGTTTTAACAAATCTATAAGAACCCATTCGGTCTTGCCTTTAACTATGAATGTTCTACTACATGAATTAAAAAGTATAAATTATATATTGAGGTACACAAACACCATTGTGTAAAGACTTGTGTGCATTGAATAATAATAAGCATTTGTGTTTTCATACAAGAAGGTATAAGTACAATGATTTTGAAGTATAATTCCACAGAATTGAGATCATTATTTGAGAATGCAGTGTCCATTTTCATTGAGATGACTAGTTCGGGATATACCTAACACTAAGAGGTGGGGTGAATCAGTGTTGGCGAATTTTTAAACCAATTCAAACTTTTTATCCCTATACCTAATTACCTATAAGGATCTTGATTCCCTTGTTATCTTTTCTCTGTCACATGCAATAAAATAAATGAATTAAAAATTTGCAAACAATATTTTTATAAGTTTCACTACACAATTAGAAAAGCTAAATATTTTCCTTATATTGGTATGACATGTACATGGACAGTACACTATAATGTAGTAATAAGTTACAGTGGTTTGGCTTAGAAACCAATCCTTATGAAAGTGTGAGTCCCTACACTTTTAAGGGGGGAATAAAAGAATTATACTTTCATGAATTGGTGATGACCAATTAAAACATACAGCTCCTTGATGATTCTTTATACCACTTCCCAATATAGTCTTCTTCGTGTTGAAAAGGGTTTTCAACACAAATAGACTCTTTAACAGTTTGATATCTATTGGACATCGTAGTGCTACCTAATATTCTATTCTTCACTTATTACTTACTTAGTAGCATGCATGAAAACAACAAGTTCTTGTATCACCTTCAGTGAAACACCAAATTCACACTTATTCATCTTATTTCTTATTAATTATTTCAATAACTTAACACACTAAAATGTATTCTTCATTTTTTAAGACACAAAAAAACTTACATGATTATTCCGACAATGAAGATCTGCTTCTTAGGCATCATCATAATCAACTTCTTCTCCTTTCATTTTTTCATGTATGCAAGAAATCATGCATGCATAATTATAATGATCTCCAACCCTTATTTCACTTCTTCTTCTTATTTACACAAGCGCACCAACTATCTTGGTTATCTTCATTGAAGGCTTCCATGAATGCATGTGCATGCAAGAGTTCATGCACAGTCCACATCTTCCCTCTTGTGTGAAAACCCTAATGGGTATAAATAATTCCATGCACACACCACCTCTTTCTATTTTCCCATTCTCTTATTCCGTTTTCACATGGTTTGTTTGTCTTTAATTTGCCCACATGAGTGTATTCATGTAGTATAACATGATCTCAAAAAAACCTAGCACACTATTCACTTCATAACATCATCTATTCACTTTATATGTATATGAATGAGTGTAGGCCGTTTTACATGTTCTTCTTCTTTATTCACATGTGAACACACATGCTGCCTCATCCTTTCCCAAACACAAGGCCTCTGGTTTTTTCAAATATTTCACATGATATCAGGAATATATGTACTTCCCATCATCATGCAATCTCATACTTCTTAAAAAATAACCCCCTGTAAAATGTACCTACCATATTAACATGCAAGACGAGGATGTTTTCCTTCTCGTCATGAAACCGAGGGGTTAACTATTTTCTCTTTATGAAAGAGGTGAATGGGTATTCTATGCACAAAAGATGTTTGGGCATTCATTGTGACAACATGAAGGTCCATGATTCCGATTCTTTCAAAAAGCACAAAAAGGGTGATCATGCACAATTTTTGTGCCTTCAAGATCATCTTCATGAAGCATTTCAAAGGTTTTGGTAAACCATTCATGTGCTCATGGGCCTTTTTCATGAAACCAAATGGTTCATGGGTCTTCTTCAACACGAGACACTTCAAGAATTCATTTCAATTGTTGAAGGCCAGAAAGATCCTATCTACTACGTGAAACCACAAGGCTCATGGATCATCTTTCCCATTGTATAACAATATAATGAAGATGCTATATTTTTGAATAAAAATAAGGGATATCAAAATATTGGAGAAGAAAGATAGACATGCCTCACGACATTTGTTTTTATTGGTGAGAATGAAATCATTATGCGCGTTCAAATCCCACGATGAAGAAAAAGAGGGTTTTTCACAATCTAAATGTAGTCATAATGGTAGTATATTATCATTATCAGTTAAATTTGGTGATAAAGATCCTTTTGATTAGTATTTTCATTTGTTAATGAAGAATAATTTATTGAATCACTCAGTGAATTCTACCTAGAAATCAAAAAAATATATAAATAATGTTCCTATAAATGTTTTCGCCTACATATATAATTTTATCAAGGGACTATATGATGAAATGTCTTAGCATGAAAAATAATCTGAGGAAATGGATAATGTCTTGGAAAATAATTTTCAAGGATTAAACATCTCTCAAAAATTATTGGTGTGAATGAATAAACTATATCACCTTGTAATAAAAATTTCTCATATGTTGAGGAATAATTGAAAAGAAATATGTGCGAATGAGGTAACTGAGAAGGTTTGTACATAGTTGATTCACACTCTTAAGGAATAATATAAAGATACCATGAATATCAAGGAATCTAATTTGTAAATTGAAGAAAAGGACGATACATTCATCCTAGTTGACGAATGAAAGGAAGATTTTTTATTTAAATGCATTTAAAATATCACTTTTAATGAAGATGAATTATAATGGAAGATTGTAAGAAGGATGTGATTGAGGCAGTTCATACAGAAGTGAACTATGCATTGTTAAAATTACATAAAACCTCCATAAATGTTAAAGAATATTATCTAGAGGATAAGATAAATATAATTAAAGAGTTGAATAATTGTAAATTGATAGAAAATAAAAATCATGAGGATTGATTTTAGTATATGGAGAGTAAATGGGAATGAAAATAGAAAATTGTTTAGGAGGTTAAAAATTTCCTCAACGTGAAATGTCTTGAAATGGATGTGGCTTTGAAAAATATGAATAAATGTGAAGATATTGTGAAATCACTTTCAGACCATAAGAACTCTAAATATGAAATATCATGAGTTGGAGGTCACATTGAGAAATCCATAGTTCATCCAAGAAAAATCATCATATAGTACTCAGATCAGAAAATATTTTACAAGTAGTTCTGAAATGAGTCTTATATCTGAAAAAACCCATCCAAGTGAAAAAAGAGTCGAGAAATATCTAATGATAAATTAGTTGCAAGAACATTATATCATTTTACCCTTTCTCTTGAATATTTTATTTTTAATAATATTTTTCATCTATATGTATGGGTTCTAAAAAGAATTCTGCACAATCACAGATGAAGAAGACTAAGGAAAAATCTATTATATCATCAAATGTGTATACGAAGAAGAGTAGTAATTCTTATTATCTACAAAGATCTCCGAGAAGAATCATAATATCCAAAAACAATAAGAAGCCAAAACTAAATGAATTATATAAAATAAGAATAAATCAAGATTTGATTGATAGTGTTTGTGTTGTTGGAAATTTTTTCTTTGATCCATTGAATCCTAGAAAAAATTTTAAATTCAGGATAACTATAATAAGATAGTAGTAAGGAGGAGAATATTTGATGTGAATAGAAATACTATAGAATTTAATCATAATTCATAAATGAAGAAGAACATATCTATCATGATTTGATTTGAGTGCCTTGAATACTTCTATGATTATTGCAATAGATGTGGTCAAAATTATAACAAGTGATGGTATGCACTAACCCTAAAATATGCATATGTTGATGTGATGATAAGGCCAAAAAATATGTAGTGGAAAAGGAAAAAAAACTTCTTTGGGGTGTGAGGTGGAGAATACAGATAATAAAACTATGAAGAAACCTACACCCAAGAATAATGATGATATTAATGTCATTCTAAAGAAATGTTTCCTCTACTGTGGATGTAGAAGACACATAATTGACCTTCAGAAAAATATTATAAACACAAATTCAATTTTAAGCAAGCTAAATCATAAAATGAAATCAATCTCAGAAAGCAATAAAATTGTTTATTTTATGTTTGAAAATCATGATTAAAATTTTGAATTTCATGAGAGGTTTTTGAAAAAGGAAGACCCAATGATTGATGATGATTTTTGTGGAAGTTCTATAATGTTAGGGAATATTTATGAAAAATACATGATGTTTTTTCGTAATCAAATATAACTAGTGAAGGAAAAAGGAAATGAACCAATGGCTTATAGTGTTAAAAATGATACTATAAAGAAGGAATTTACACACAAGAAGCAGTCTAAGAATAAATGAAAATGAAAGTTTAGTCATATGGATAGAGTAATTAGATTTGGCTAAGATGTTAGTGAAGAAACAGAATAGTGAAAGTGAATTACATTCTATGTGAAAAAGATTATTCCATATAAGATTATAACTGGAGAAATCAAGATGTCCATAAATCCCTTAAATGATAAACTATGGAATGTCAAATATGGAGCAATCATGAGTAGTTTTCATTAATCTAGAGTATAATTGAAAATAATTTCTAGGTTATGAGTTAAATCTCATCGTTGTTCCTCTAATTGAAAATCATTAATGAACAACTTTATTACAATGAATATTTTTTGACTGTTTATTTTATGCTAGGAATTAAAGGTGATGAATATATTATGGGGGATTCCAGATGATATGATTGATTTTAAAATACTAAAGAGAATTCAAAAGTCTATATATCATGGAGTTTTTTATTTCAATTTCTCAAAAAATTATTCTTGAAGATCATTCACGAAGAATTTTTGTCATAATGAAGAATATAGATGAAGCTCATCCCATTACGGGAGAAAAGATGAACAAAGTCCATAGTTGACCATAACTGGTATCACATGAATATATAATTTTCTATAATGAGATTTATTTGATATTTTAAAATCCTAGAAATTAAATCATTTTTTTAGAAAGACATTTTTTCATATTTCATTATAAATGACAATTTTGAATCCTAAAGGGAGAAAATTATAATTTGATAATAAAGGGAAAGTCCATTTTTGTAATTGAATATTCCAATCTATTTATTTATATGAATGTAGGATATTAATTGAGTATCATTTGAACAAATTTTGAAAGAAGTTTATTTTGTTGGAATAACATTAAAAATTTATATTGACATCTTTGATGTCTAAATTGATCACCTTTTTTCAATATTGGGTTTTTCCTCGTTAAATTAGAGAATATTAATTGATGACTCATTCCATTAAGAAAATTGATTATATCCTCTCAATAAAACCAATTTTTTTCTGTTCAATGACATCTCTTATAAAATGAGGAGATTAATGGAATGAAAAAAAGAAGAGTTCAGTTATTATAGAATAATTTGATTTTATTCATTATTTCACATAGTTATCATTTAAATTAATATATCTGTTAGAAGAAAACATTGAATTTGATAGTGAATTAGGAATTCAAAAAAACAAAGGGGGATATTGAAGATACCAAATTGATTAATGTAATATTTGGGTTGTAATTATTGTAAATTAAATTGACTGATACAATGTGAATGGTCCAGTAATTGAAAGTTGGTATTCTGCATTTGAATTATTATTGGGAAATAACCATATTTAAGAAAGTATATTTGGTTAGAAGAGTTTCTTCTAATGCAGAATTATTATTTATGGTTGGCATTGAATCTTTTTGTGAATTTTTATTTCTGTAATATTTCTTTTTTTCATTTTTTATATTTAAAAAAAGGTCTTATAAAAAAGGGACTATCAAAACTGCATCGGTGGGTAGTTTACCCCTAGAACTCAATATTGGTCTGGACGAGGAAGAGAGTGGCTAGTGTGATTCTAGGGATTGAATGTAGAGTTAGATGAAACTTGAAAAATAATAGTTCTGTTGTATGAAGAATGATTGTTTATGGATGACATTGAATCTATGTGTGAATTTGGATTGAATGAAATATTTTTTTAAGGTATATTTGTGTGGAAAGGTACAATAGGTAACTCATGTAGATGCAGAGGAAGAGTGTGTCTACTATGATCATGGGAAGACAGATGAAGAGAGTGGCTAGTGAGGTCATGGGGGACTACTGACAATGCTTATCTTGGAAGTCGACCCCTAGCCAGCCATTATGGGTGGGACGTGGAAGAGACTGTCTAGTGTTCTCATAGGGATAACATGTTGAGGAAGAGGAATAGATGAAAATATAATTCATGTTCTATGAATAATGATTGTGTATGGTTGGAATTGAATCTTAATGGTAATTTGGCTTTATATGAATATTTTTTATCATGTTTTAAATGTGAAAAAAGTCTTATTGCAAAGGGGAATGTCTCCTTGGGTCTGCATATAGGGAGCACATATAGAGGAACCATGAAAAATATTAGTTATGTATCCTTATGTGGATAGTGTGCATGCAGGGAGCACATGAATGTGAACCATGCAAAATATTAGTTATGTTGTATGAAGGATGATTAATTTTTTTGAAGATTGGATTTATGTGGAATATTTGTTTATCGATTAATAGTTTAAATGTAATTAAAAGGTCCCAGATGCTAAATTTTATTTAATAATTAGACCACTAGGATAATGAACTCATTATTGAATTCTTATTAGTATGTCCAAGAATACACTTATTGTCATATGAAAACCTGAATAGTTTGTGTTCCTCTTGTTACTCATGAACATATGCACTTAGGTGAATTTCTTGTTCCCTTTGTACAGAAAAACTATGTTGGTAGGTTCTTATATATATGTTGTGGCCATAGCACCTCTTGGTTGAGTTTTCTATCCCTTTATACAAAAGTGATCACAACATTTCACTTCAATCAAATAAAAATCATTATATTGTGTGAATCATCCATTTAACATCCATAATGTCTCATATTTTTATACCTTGAGAAGGCGTTATGTTACACTGCATTTCATAGAATTCTTAAATTTAAATTGGATTACTTTTTTATGGTGTTCATATCACATTATTGTATTCATAATCACATATAACTCATATTTCTAAATGGTTTATCCAATTATTTCAACTGGTGAATAGTTCGTTCAAAAACACATCCAACATCAAAATCCCTTCCATTTTCTATGCACAATAAGTATCAAGCGCTGTGTGAAGTGGCTCAAAATTATCTTCTCCCCACCCTGTAACACCCGTAATGGTTCTACGGGTGCACTCTACACCCACTTCATTGTAGGATATTATCTCACATCATGAACGCCTCTAAGGGTACCCATGGGCTACACATTGAACAACAATTTTCTTACGTGATTTCCTTCATGGCCATATTTTGGTGCATTGACTCCGTATCCCACATAAGATGTTGGTTGAGGCTGGCTGGTCATCTCATGCAATAATTTTTAAATAGACCCCATAAAAATAATTCGATATAAATCCATAGATATAATGAAATTCATTATGAAATGCATTCTACCTCCACAATTAGAACTATAGTGTACAATTATTCAAGACCTCCACAATTTCAATTCAAATATAATATAACTGACAATTTATTCATATTTAACCATTAATGAAGTAATTATATGGAATGGTTCTAGAACATGAAAACAAAAAGCCCAATACTGCTCAAGATAACACTTTAATGGTTCTCATGCCAAATCAAAATACTGCATGACCTTCAATTCCTCTTCTACCATACAATTTCAAATATCAATTCCAAATAACATAAAATAATCCTTCGTCATTGTTGTAAAAAATGTGCCCCTTATTACACATGTATTTTTAACATAGGATCAGTTCATCCATCATAATATTTAACAACAATGTAGAATTTTTCAAGTGTGACATCCGTTGATATGAATCCATAACAAATATTCAAGACCTTCACAATTTATCTTCAAATATAAAACCATGTAACCATTTATTCATCTTTAAACATTCATGCACTAATTATATGGTGTTGTTCTCCTTCATGAAAACTACAATTTCAATGTAACTCAAGTTATCAATTTCATGGTTCTCATGAATCATTAAAATACATCATGACCTTTTATTCTTCTTCTTCTATAAATATTTTAATTAATAATTCCAATGAACATAAAACCATTCATATTATTAGTTGTAAACAAACTGTCACTTATGACACATGTATTTTGAATTTAGATCAATTTTATAAATTTTAAAAGTTAACAACAATGGATAATTGATCAAGAGTTAAATCCAATGCTGTGATTCCATAATAATTATTCAATACCATTACAATTTAAATTCAAATATAAATCCAAATAACCATTTTTTCATCTATAACCCTTCATTCACTAATTATATGGTGAGTTTCTACTTCATGAAAACTATAATCTCAATGTTACACAAGATAACAATTTAATGGTTTTCATAAAACATTAAAATACTGCACAACCCTAAATTCCACTTATTCTATACTTTTTGGAATATAAATTCCATTGAACATAAAATCATCCTTCTTCTTGGATGTTAAAAATGTGTCTCTTATAAAACATGTATTTTGAACATAGGATTAGTTCATCAATCGTCTGAGTAAACAACATGGAAAATTACACATGTTTGACATCTAATTATAGGAATCCATAATAATTCTTCAAGACCATTACAATTTCATTTTAAATATAAATCCATATAACCCTTTCTCAATCTTTATATATTCATGAACTAACTATATCTTGTGGTAACCATTCATTTTATCATCACCAGTTTCTTTTATGTAATACTTTATTTATTTATTTTATGTATTTAAAGTGTGTGGGTTATGTTTGGGATGGTGTGGATGAATTTTAGAGTGTTTCTAGGGAATTTATATAGGTTCATGGTTGGATCATGTTTAGTAAAAACCATGAAAATAATGTAGAAAACCATGAAAAGTGAGACAGGGGACTCCGGGTAGTTGTACAGTTAAGGCAAATGTTTGGCCAAACCGTGCGGCCACACGGGAGTAGTCGTAAAAAGTAAGACAATGATATTTTTCTGGGCCGGTGTTTGGTTTTCCTAAATGCGATTTCTTAATCCATGAGGTAATTCTCAAGGTATAGTATAGAGCATGGTTAGCGCACAATTTTCCTAACAGATCAACTAACAATGCAGGGTTTAAAAACAATATCCTATAAGAGTGATTCAGGGTTGATATTATGTTTAAAACCCTCATTTTTCGCCAACATTACCCTAACATAGGATTTATTCCACCTAAAGGCCGATTATTATTTCCCCATAAATTTGGTGGGGATCCGAAGGTGATTCTAGGTGCTATGAAGCCTAATTTCCTTGGAAATTCTTCTTTTGTGGAAGTTCTTCATTGTTTATCAAAAAAATACAATATTCCCTCCCTTGAATTCTTATATATTCTCCTATGTGGACATATCCATGTTTTTTTATTCTAATAATTGTTATATTTGGATTTTTTATGATAGGTGAAAGATCTATGGTGGATTTTTGGAGATTTAACCCAATTTTGTGGTTGTTTTTTTTATATTCTTCATTTTCACCAAAACACTCTAGGTATGTGGATTCACTATCATGTAAAATTATTATAATATGAAGGATTAGTTTTAAATTATTTATAATTTATGAATGTTTGGGTGAAATTGTTGTGAAAATCATGGTTGAATCCCAATTTATTATTATTTTTTGGTTTTTCAGAAATTTGTTGTGTAAAGGGCATTGCTTCTTGATTTAAAAATGTATATACTGAAATATGTATTTGATGGATTTGGGAAATTAGATTTTTGGGATGGTTTTGAATAAAGGAATTATTTTTTGAAATATAATTATTAGGTATCTATAAAATGGTTTTGGCATACATGGGTTTTGTGACTTTATTTTTTGGATGTGATGCTGATTAAGTGTATGTGCCATTATGGTAAAAATTGACATTGACCCTGGATAATGGGTGTGTGTCATAGAGGGAGAAGGGGATTGACCACTTAGTGACGAATTTGTGGATGATTGAGAAAATTATCATGAGTATGGAACTATTATAGAAGACTGCACGGGTTTGTGTGTGGTGAATGATCAAATGGGTATACAAAAAGGAATTTAAAATGGTTTAATGAATGATTTGTGTGCTGTCCTTGGAATGTTATTATGTATGGAAAACATTTTATTTTGTGAAAGTACTTGGATTTGATTTAAACTGTTGAAGTATTTCCAAATTTTTTAAAAATTTGTTTCATATAATTTTTATAACTTGTTCTATCCTAACGGCTGGAGTAGGGATTTCATTAGGGGAAATATACTGTGATTCATTACTCACCCCTGATTCTGAAATTTACTGATTTTTCAGTTTTCATTTATTAAGACATAGGAAAATGGAATACATCACTCTTATTTGGTGGTTCTCTATGATACATGGAGTTGGACTTAGACCGTAGAGTAATGTATTTAGACTCTTATCAGTCTCTATTTTTTTTATTTTCTCTTGTGTACTTCCAGGTTAAATGTCTTCTATTGTGGTAAACTATTTTATTGTGGTTTTGAAATCAATGGTATTACATGAGTTGTTTTACATTGTCATCATTCATCATATATTGGTTTTATTTATGTAATTTTTGGTTTTGAATTTTTATTTTCAATGAGAAAATCATCCACCAATTTTATTGAAGCCCTTGGCATTTATTTCCAGCCTTTGGTTCAGTGGGGATGTCACTTAAGGGAAAGTTGAAATTCTACCTCTTCTCAAGACAATGAGGAGGGTGGGATGATAAAAGGTGTATTAGTTTGGTCAGTATAAATATTTGTGTCCAATATGTGGTATTATCTTGTTTGGTATTTGACTTACAGATTGTTTAAATTGTATCAGTTTGGGAGATGAAATTCATTTTAGTTCATTCCTTGAGTCGGGTTGGTAAAAAGGAGTAGGATTGTCGAGACATTAAATGTAGTGCATAAAAAGATGTAGATAACCTTTTTATGTTGAACTTCAAGAACCCAAGGAGCTGGGAATATATGTGTTTTGGAAACACTTATAGGAGTGTATGTCATTATCATGGGTTTAGACAACAAGAAGATCATGACATGAATTGTAGAAATGAATTCACAATAGAAGTTCCTATTTTAATTTGAGTAATTATTTAGGATTTGGTGTAAATGTTGTTATTTTTAAAAATAAAATGAATTTGTTTTCAAATGTGGGATTTTTAAAAGAGAATGGTTGTGGTATTTTGAAAATTAATTAATTTTATAAATAATGGTTAAATTTTTCAAAATGGTTGAACGTAGAAAAATACTAATTTTAGAAAGAATTGTTCTGATAGTTTCTATATGATAGAATTTGAAATTTTTAATCCTTTAGTTCTTGAGAGTGATACATTTATCATTTTTCATGTTTCTATAAAATAGCACTCACTAGGCATCATTGAAACCAACTAGAAGAAGTTTATGAGAATTTGGATTCACTTGAGCTATAGGTGAAATAATAATTGTTTCAGATTATAGTCTTATATTTTCAATATCTGTATATAGGGAACTAAGGGGATGATCCAAAGACTGTGTTTCATTATTTATAGACCTAGAAGCTTAATCCACCTATATTCATGGGTAATTTTGGGATAGTGAAGGATATTGTGTGGATGAATAATATGAATGGAATCTTTGATTTCCTTGGCACACCAACAGAGTTGAAAGTCATGTTCTAGATGTATATGATGGATGATGATGCATGATAATGGTGGGATTTAGCACATCAAGCTAAACTAAACCAAGCCATGGTTTGGGAGTATTTTGAGGAAATATTTAACAAAAAAATATATACAAAAATGATAATAATTCATTTAACGATGTAATTTTTCATCCTAATGTAGAATATAATTATTGTGATAGAGTATACTACTAAATTTATGAATTTTATTTTCTTCAAAACTTATGTTTTTAGGATTGTGTTTTTGAAGGGAAACATTTTTGAATTGGGGATATGTCATGAAATTCACTCAACTAATGTCATGCTCTGTATAACAAATTATACAGATATGGTCACTAGAGAACGAATGGTTGAAATAGACATCTTAGGAGGCATGGGTAGATGATGTATGTTTATAACTAAAACAAATGGTGGGAATTATAATAATGGGAGCAAGCAGATGAGGGACACCTATTTCCAAGGTTGGAGTGTGACCCAAAACCAGACAGCTGGATCGGTGAACATTCCTCCAATACCTAATGGAAAATTTGGATGTTTGTAATGTGGTTCCTAAGACCACATGAATCTATAGTGTATGATTCCACCTCGAGAATGTGACAATTAGAATTAGTTGGGCATATTCAGTGGATTTCTAGTAGTGATTTGGGGTCAGGTATTTAGGAAAAATCTCAGGTTTCACAGATGTCATATGCATCGATGGGACAGGGGAAAAATAGAAATCATTTGTAGAATAGTTCTATCTAGGGTGATTCTATAAATACATTTACACCTCATTTATTGAAATATGAACAGGGAAATTAAGAATAAAGTGATGCGAGTAAGCAGTTATATGAAGATGAGAATGTCATTATAGATGATCAATTTGGATTGTGTGAATTTAAATCAATAAGGGGATAGATTTAATTAATGGCCATGCTCATTCGTTCTATTTAAACAGTTGAACAATGTGACTAAAAACAAGTCCCACATCGAATCCTCTCTCGGTTTCTCCATGCTATATAAATCAAGAGCTACGGGGAGAGGTTCAGAATTATCCTATCTCATTCATGGTACTGCCCCATACCGATTCGGTGGGTGTGATCTTCCCCCACTTCTTTGCAGGCTATTGGCCCACAACATGCATGCCTCTGGGCGTTCCCATGGCTTACACAAGGCACTCCATGTTACCTGTGACTTGGCCTGGCTAGCCTGCACTAGGATTGGTCAACCTAGTGTGCCAAATAACCTCTCAGTTGTGGATGGATGGAAAACTTATTAGGTTTTATATATTTTTTAAATAAACCCCCAAAAAATAATTAGCTAAAAAACGCGGTATATAATTGAATTCATTGTGTTATTCATGTCCGCCTCCACACCTAGAAAACTAGTATGAAACTATTTATCCCCTTCACAATTTCTCTTCAAATATAAATCAATCTTCCAAATTATACATCATTAAGCCTTCACACACTTATTATACGACATGGTTATTCTTCATGAAAAAAAAAATCTCAATGTTCCCCATGAAAAAAACATTAATGGTTCTCATTCAACATTATAATATTTCATTAACTTAAATTCATCTTCTTCTATAATTTTTGTAATATAAATTCAAAAGATTGAAAAATCATCCTACTTGTTTATTGTAAACATTGTGTGACTTATAACATGTGTATTTTGAACATAAGTTAAATTCATCAATCTTTATAGTTAACAAAATGGATAATTTCTTGAGCATGAAATACATTTCTATTAATCCATAACAATTCTATAGGAATCACCTTGATTGAATCCATACCAATTATCCAAAAATCACCATGAAGTAATCCTTAACAATTATTATGTTAACACCATGAAACTCAATGTCTTCAAACAATTCACTTGGTTCATGGAATTCCAGGACTTGAGTATTTCATTCAAGCTCCATTTACATTGGAACTTATTTTATATATTGACATAAAACTAATCATCCAATTGTATTTATCATCGTCTACCACCAATAAAAATCATTGAAAACAAATACATTCCATACAAGAAGTGGACTCTCTAATCTCCACCTTTGTATTTGTTGGAAATAGCTTCAGTGTTCTTTCCAAATGAATATTTCAATATGAGGAACTATTATATAATCTCTACCCTTTTCCTTTCAAACTTTCATTTCAATTTCTCCCCCATTATATAAATAAATACAAATTTCATAGGAATATGGTATCATTCGATACATAATCAATGATCCATCCATCATTTCATTCTAAGTCATCATAAGTTGTTCTTGGTTTAGAAAAAAAGTGGTTTCTATTTAGTAACAAATGTTTCTCATTACAAACTGATCAAGCTACCTTAAGAAACAAGAACTCATATAATTTTATTCAAGGTTTATTCACATTCATTATTGGATGTAATTACTAAATGTGAGAAATGTATTTTTTAGAACATTAATCCCCAAACTCCTTCACTCACTTCAATAAATATATCAAAAAATTTCACATGCAATATGTAGGATAAGAAAACATGGGGAACATATACATTTCATATTCCATTTATTAATTTAATTTCCCTCCCTTTGTAATAATTTTTTTCATTTTGATAACTGACTATGGGAGATTAAGAGAGACATACCTTGGCCAATTACATGATCTTCAATCAATTTCCAAAATATCCAAATTTGATATTTATTTAATTAATAATTATATAACCTTCTTCATTGGTATCCCCCTCAATGGAAATATTTCTCATTATCCTCATAATGGTTGATTTCATCGTGATTGGATTTGAATAAATTCCTGTATTGATAATACACTTTAATGGGTCTTCAAATTGTGATAGTCTTTATAAGAAAACATTCCCAACTTCACCTAATATATTCTTTTAGTACATTTTTTCTTATGAATACCAAGGAATAAGATCAAACCAATATGGAATCTTCTTTACCCTAACTATCTAGAATATGAAATCAATTTTTTTATCTTCATCAAGATTGATACATAATTATATTAGTATGTAAATATTAAGAGATGAACTATTCAAGGATGTTATCTTCTTCGTATTAGCAATCGTGATTTGACAAAACATACTAATCACATTTTCCCTCTAAGAATACGATTCACCTTAAATTCCACAAATTATAAAAATAAATAAAATAGTCAATGATTAAGGGAATAAGGAGGATCCTATTTTCATCAATAATATGAATAGAAAGGTTCAAATTATCTTCTCAAACATGTTCCTCCATTTTCTCCAATATTCTAGCTTTCACAACTATACATATTTTCTTGATTTATGTTGAGGAAACATGGATCTCCTCACATCCTCTTATACTTTGTGTGGAGATTTTTTATTCTTAATAGCCTTAATGGATGATAAATTGGTATACCACTTGAGGAGTATTTCCTGTTCTTGTACTGAGGTTATATAGAACATTGTATTTTGTCCATATTTCTTGAGTCTATCACATATAAAATCTTTAAAAAAAGATATTCATTTTCTTGAAAAAACCTCATGATATTTTTATTCATAATGTTTAATATTTTCATTCCCTATTGCACTAGATTTAGCTTCTATATCATTAATTCTAATCATAATATCTAAATATATAGGCCAGATTACTAACATGTCATTAAGAATTTTGGGTGTATGTTTGGATCAACCATAATGGTTCTTCTATGTTTAATCCCTCATAGGTTTTCTTTTGTAACCACTATCCATGAACTTCATTGATTTAGAATGCACGATTTTCTCACAGTTATACATTGGTACCTTCTTGGGAGGATTTATATTGACAATATTATTTAGATATCTTCCCAGGGATTCTTCTTCATTTCAAGTCATATTTTTTATCTTGTTTTCTATTCATATTTGGATACATGTTGAAATGAGAATGTACCAACCTTGTGACCACTACCATTTTTCACATCCGCATTTCTATCAAGCATTCCAAATTTTTTTACAGTATAGGTATGCTTCTGGACAAGTGGATGTTGCCTCTTATTCTATGGATTCATCTCCCTTCAGATAGGATTCCTTTGTGCTTTCACATTTTGAGGATTGTACAAAAACAGTAATGCAAAATGTGAAAATCTATAGAAGAACCAACATTGACCCAAAAAAATTATTTCTTGATATCTTATATAAATATCTATTTGGTCTTATTTATAATTTTTTATCTCTCTATGCGGAAGAAAATTACACACCTTTTTTACTATCCACCTTAGTCATGGTGGAAGGATTATTATCATCTTTATTCATCCATACATGTTCAATTTTTTTTTAAAAACTTCATTGTTCATTATAATACAATTAGAAACATTAGTAAATGATGGTACGAATGGTACCTGATACTTCTCAGCTTATTATGATAGATCATTTAAGGATTTCATGATGTTCTTACCACATATTTGAGGTATTTTAACCATAGAATCCACCATTGAACATTGAGTACCAGTAGCATATATCAACTTTAAGGAAGTTTCAATATGAGTATTCTTAACATTTCTCAACTGAGCTACCCATTTTAGACATTTCATATTTTGAATGTTTTTCTGTTCTTAGATTGTAATAATATTCTCTTCAAAAGCCTTTTTCATTCATTCAACTTTATCTTTAGGTAGATTAACATTGTCCTGAATCAAATAGTCACGTTCCTTGATCTTCAAGGATATTTATTCCAATTATAAACCCTTGACATTAGATCTATATTCCAATTTATCTTCAATGGCATGGGTATTTTCTACTATAGTCATTTTAACACCCTCTTTCTCTTCAACTTGTTTTATACAATTTTTGGAAATTATTTCAAGTTCCCTATTTGATACATCAAAGGATACAACCTTTCTGGAATGTTTTCGAAACTCAACATTGTTTTGAATGATATTCTCTAAAACAATGGCTTCTTCTTATAGGTGGGTGATCCCTTACATAATGAATTGAATGAATCCACAAACAAGGGAATATGTTTATTCATAAATACCATTCATAATAACTCTTAATATATCAAATGAAAATTCTTGATAATTCTTAGATTGATAATAATCGCAACATGTGGTAGTATCTTCATCCTGATGGTTTTTTAAAAATGTACTAACACATAACACCTGATCATTATAGGATGAATGGTTATCAATATTCTTGGTGGAAACTTGAGCCACCTTCTCATTACTTTCCATATTGGCTATGTATTCATTTTCAGCAAGGCATAAAGAAATAGGTACTTCCTCTTATTAAGATAAGAGGGAATTCTTCTTCAAATTTACTTTCTCTATAATTTTCATGTTCATCATGGTCTTTGTTGATATATAATTTTTCTCAGAGGTAACTGAATCTTCTCTAAAACTACAATTCACTTTTGATTCATTAATCAAACTATAGTCTTCTAAAGATACTTGATATCACTGTTGAAAATTTTAAAAAGGCGAACCATTCCCCAATACATTTGAAAGGACCGGTTTCAGATATTCAAAACACTAAGAGGGGTGAATCAATGTTTTATACATTTTATTCCAATTCCACATTTTATCTCATTGAATATTTGACCTATTAGTACATCTATTTTCATTATTCTCTATTACCTATCGTATGAAACAATATTAAAGTAGTAAAGACAAGAACATGACATTTTTGCATGGTCTCACCACTCCCTAAGAGTATCTAGTCATTGGAAGGGACTAGAAAATAATCCTTACCATGAAACCACTAGAATGTAATAATCTTAATATGGTTATATCATGTGGGAAATACCCTTTCGCTTTCAATTAAATATATTAAAATGAGCAGGCATGTTTTATAGCACTTAGATGGATCATTATTCTACCATTCAAGATAATATCATTTTTTATAAATGTTCGTAACACCAAGAGAGTATTACACTTGTTGACACCTATTGGTTTTCACAGTTCTACTTTGTTCTTCAACAATCATCTTTTTTACACTATTACTTTCATTGCAGCATGAACATATCTCTTATAAACTCTTACTAGCCCAAAAAAAAGCTTTACAATCTACTTCTACAGCCAGACCCAATAATATTAATGTGTTCTGAACTGATGAATACAAAAGCTCATCTGACCCGAATTATAGTCTGGTAAAATTTGGTAATATATAGTTAAGTTTGGGGATCTAACATTAAATTGCATACATAGAGGCAATTTTTATTCCCTCTGATGCTATAGAAATTTTCAATTACATTAGATATATTTTTAATTAATATGAACATGATAATAATTTTATTTAAATTATGTTAAATTTCAATAGAAACATTATAGTTGATTTAAATTGATAAAATGTTTTAATTTTTTTTTTAATTTTATTTAGACTTCATGATTATTATTTTAATTATCCAATCCAATATGAGGTGAACTGAGCTCAAATTGAGAGATCTATCATTAAATCGCATGAATCAAGGAATTTGGGATTCCCATCCCTTTACTTTAGAAACATTCAATGATTTTTAATGGATTTTTAATGAATATGAACCAGAAATTATTTGTTTTTTGAAATTATGGGAATTAAAAAACGAAACATTAAAGATTATTTAATATGATAAAACAACGATGTATTTGTATTTGGAATTTTATTTAGACTACATGATTATTTATTAACAATCCAAGAAAAAATAAGGTGAATTGTGATCGATATGGGAGATCCATTATTAAATCATATGTGTGGAAGCATTTGGGACGCCCCTCCCATGATTTACCAATTTTCCATGATTTTAAATTGATTTTTAATGAATATGAACATGCAATTATTTATTTTATCAAAATTTGGAAAATTACAAATCAAATATTAAAGTTGATTTAAATTTATAAAAAACATCATATTTTTTCATAGAATATTATTTAGAGTTAATGATTCTTATTTGAATTAGGGAATAAAATATGCATAGAACTGATCTTGATCAGGGTGAGAAAACAATAAATCTCATGCATGGATTCTTTTTGGATGCCTCTCCCAAGCCTTAAGAAAGCATTAATGATTTAAAATGTATTTTTAATGAATATTAGAAGAAAAATGATTATTTTACCAAATTATGCGAAATTGCAACAGATTGATTTAAGTTGATTTGAATTGATAAAAACCCAATGTATTTCTATTTGTAATTTTATTGATACATCACGATTATTAATCAAACATGGAAATACACCATGAGGTGAACTGATCTTCAGCTGGGAGATCCGTTATTAAATCCAATTTACAGAGGCATTTGGGACATCCTCCCAACCCTTTAAAAAAATTTCAATGATTTTAAATGGATTTTAAATGAATATGAACAAGAATTTATTTTTTCGTCAAATTATTGGAAATTTAAACTGAAACGTTTAAGATGATTTTAATTGATATGAAAATGATGTATCTATACTTGGAATTTTATTTATACATTGTGATTATTATTTGAACCATCCAAGCCAACATGAGGTGAACCAGGCTCGAGCCAGGAGATCCAACATTTAACCATGTGCATGGAGTTGTTTGGGATTCCCCTCCCATACCATTAACAATTTCGAATTATTTTTAATGGATTTTTAATGAATAAGAACATGAAATTTGTTTTATCAATTTTATTGAAATTAGAAGTAAAACATTGAAATTAATTTATATTAATTTTAATTGATAAAAAATTATGTCTTTTTATTTGAAATTTTATTTCAACTTCTTGATTATTATTTGAACTGTACAAAGGCAACATGAGGTGAACCGAGCTCAAACTGGGATAGTCACCATTAAATCTGATTCATCAAGGTGTTTGGGATGCCTCTCCAATATATTTAGCAATTTTCATTCTTTTTAAATATATTTTTAATGAATATGAACATGAAATTAATTAAATTATAAAATTATATGAAATTGATACTGAAATGTTGAAGTGGATTTAAATTTATAAAAATAATGTATTTGTATTCTGAGTTTCATTTGAATTCTTGGTTGTTATTTGAACCAGCTAGACTAACATGAGGAGACAAGATCTTGATCAGGGAGAGTCATCATTAAATCCAATGCATAGAGGTGCTAGGGAAATTCGTTGTTTTTTCAAATTATCATAAATTAAACATTGAAGTTGATTTTCCACTGCTAAAGGACCCAGACTCCATTGACAATCTCATGAGGTTGATCTATCACCCATAAATCCATTTCAAGGATAATCTAGAAAATTTGAAGCCTGAATGAATTAGGATCTTAGTGATGTCTATTGTGAAACCACTTCGCCACTTCCATGCCACTAATGCAGTTCCACGAGCAACGTGGAACCACCACCAGCCCATGCTAGTTGAGGGTGCACCCAAAACAATTTTGGACAAGAAAACAAAACTGCCATATGACATATCAAAGATAGTGGGAAGTGGAGAATGAGATATAATATAATAACTAATTAATTTTTAAAATCGTTAATATATATTAATTATGATTAAAATAATGGGTGGGAGGAAAAAAAGGGAACATGATATATTATATAAATGAAATTCTTAAACGGAAGATCCACCAACATGACCTA
Organism: Viscum album; assembly: GCA_963277665.1. NCBI lineage: Eukaryota > Viridiplantae > Streptophyta > Magnoliopsida > Santalales > Viscaceae > Viscum > Viscum album. The sequence goes on along the minus strand of OY728151.1, from coordinate 1,582,383,410 downwards.
ACTCCACATATCTCCCATCCCACAACTATTGTCCAATACATGGTAAAAACTAGTTTTGACATACCAGTACGGCCACCGATTCTCAAATAATCACTAGAAAAATACTTACATATTTTTAAATCAAATTTGTTAAAAAATTAAAATACACACATATTTCGATTTCACTCACGTCCAATATCGGCAAGGGTATAACGCTCTTTCATTAATATACCATATACCTGGAACATCATTCGTATCATATGGGGAACTGGTATACTCCATCCCACTATTGGTGATTCACTCTCTCATCCTCGCCATTAGTGCAGTGATTTAAATTTAGGTATGGAATGGTTATATCCACCCTAGGTTAAGAAATCTGGTTTTATAGAATTTGATTGTTTGAGGTGATCAATTAACTTCTTCCATATTCAACACTTTACGTCATGGATTTTGTGACATTGGAACAAGTATGGGGCATTTCAACTGAGATCATGGTTTCATGAAATAGTGTACTCAATGCATAGATAAAGAGAAACTGATAAAGGGGAAGTGTTCATCACATTGATTGGTTGCAAAATGGACTCAAATGTTTCATTCATGAAATAGTAGACTAAATGAACATATAAATAGAGGGACCATTAAGGGGAAGTTTTCATCACATTGATAGGTGTAATTGTGGGCTCAAAAGAATCTTTCATGAAATTGTGGACTCAATGCAAATATAAAGAGATAAACCATAATGGGGAAGTGTTCATCGCATTATCTAAATGTTGATTTATTTACATGCATCCCTTGTTTGTGAAAAGATGTAAGAATTTGTGCCCAAATGTCTTCCATGAACAAGATTAAAATTAATTCATTATGAATTAGAATGTATATATTGTGATTCACACACACCGGTGTGTAGAATTCTTGCAAGAATTAACAACCAAAAACCATTCAGTTTTTTTACATTAAGGTAGATCTACAATGACATTGAAGGAGAAGTCCACTCACATAAGATTTTTATTTTATAAGGAAATTCTCTTTTTCTTGACTCACTTTTAATAGTGAATATGTTCATATGCATGCTCATACACATGTGATAACATAAGATTTTATGATATTGGAAAAACAAACATTGTGTATGTCCATATAAGGTGTGTGTACAAAAAAACATAAAAGTTTACACTATTTTTTTTTCAACATGTGTGTGATGATAGTGAGTAATATCATAAATATGTGGTTATATAATAACATGAATAATATTGCAGACGGTATGGGTTATTTAAAAAAAATGTGTGTTGAATTATGCATGTAAATGAAATAATGAATGCCTGAATGTGTTGAGGTGACTAAAGTGAGAAAAATATTTTCGTTTATGTCCTAGAATTGTATTCTTTCAAAAATAATTTCAAGAGAATATATATTTTTGTGAATTTTTTATTTCACATGAAGACATAGAAATAGTGGGGATAATTACATGCATTAAATATCTACATCTGATGAAGAGAATTGAATTCATGGAGACCACACTATGTTGTTGTGTGTAATAAATGAGTTGAGATGAATCAATATTTTTTTGTGAATAAAATAAAAAGAAGATTTATAGTTCATTGATTTATATTTAGTTGTTCATTCTGATATTGTATTGACTTGAAGTGGAAGTGATAACTTCAACTAATTTAGGAGAGCATATTGAAACGACTTGAATGTAGTGTTGTTGACTATATTCATTGGTATTTGTATAATTTTTGTTGAAGTGAGGAAGCTCATAAAAGGGTTTATTTCAGTGGATTGAATTGGAGGATCAATTTTGTATTGTAGTGATAGCTTGAAGTTATTATGATATTTCTCATTGTGTTCTATGTTTTAATTGTAGAAAAATGGTGGGATTCCAGTATAATGAAAATTGGTAGGAATCATATATAATTTCGGAAATGGATTAAACATACGCACCATGGTTTTTGGGATGATACCTGACCTACCCAAATGTAATTTCTGATTGATTTCTAGTTTAAAATATGTGTCTCGAGTCATCCTGGACACAGAAAGGACATAGTCACCTATCTTAGGGGAGAACCATGGAAAAATATTCTGTGATGTCCTACATATACTTTTTGTCTTCCATGTAGTATAATTGTGGTTGTAAACAGGGAAGATCCATTCATTAAAAAAAGTGAAGGGGTTAAAAATAAAAAGGGGTAAGATAGAAGAAATGAAATATTGGTAAAATTTGTGTACACTAATTCACCCCTACCCCTCAGTGTACTTTCATAATCCAATGGACACTTCAATTGGTATGAGAGCATTGGTTACACCTTTGATTGGATCTATCTTTTTTTCAGTTGTTTTTATCAGACTTATATGAAGTAAATATTTGAATTTAAAGAACTAAAATAGTTTTTATAGATGTTATGATGATTTCCTATATCTGTCAGTGCCAAAATGGAGGTCTTTAATACAATATTGAAGAAATGAATGAATACTGCGGAAAGAAACTGAGATATAATTTGAAGAAGAAAGAGTGTTTATCAAAATATAAATATAATCATAATGGTATTCTATCATTAGAATATGTTATATTAGGTGATAAATATCCTTTAGATGAGTATTTTTCAAGCATTAATAAGAAAAATTTATTGAATCACTCATTGATTTGTATTTAGAAAAACACAAATATCTAAAAAATGTTCCTAACAGAGTTGTCACCTACATATTTTCATTTATTAATAGGGATTCCTCAAGATATGAGTTCTTTGAAAATATTATATATCATTTATAAGGCTGTCCATCATGGATTTCTTTATTTCAATTTCTCATAAAATTATTCTTGAAGATCATTCATGAAGAAAGTCAGTGATGATGCAGAAGTAGGATGATGCTCATCCCTTTAGGGGGAAAAAGATGAACAAATTGTAGATTTGATCACAACATGTATCACATGAATATATGAAGTTATGGAAAGGGATTTATTTGATATTTTCAATTCATGGAAATTGAATATAGTCATTAGAATGTCATTTCTTCCTATTTTTTATGAATGAAAATTCTGAATTAGAATTGGGGACACTTATAATGTGATAATAAAGGGTAAGTTCATTCATGGAATTGAATATTAATATGAATTTTTCTTTATATAAAATATTTGTTTTTTTAATGTTTTAAATGTATAAAAGGTCCTATAGAAAACGGGCCTACCAACACTACATTGGTTGGCAGTGGAACCATTTCCTTCTATAATGGTTGGGACGAGGAAGAGAGTTGCTAGTGTGAACATAGGGAGCGTATGTAGTGTCAGAGGAACAATGAAAAAATATTAGTTAAGTTGTATGAATAATGATGGTGTGTGGTTGACATTGAATCAATGTGTGAATTTTTCTTGATATGAAATATTTGTTTCTTTCATGGTTTAATTGTAAGAAAAGGGCCTATAGGGATCTCATGTAGAGGCATAGGAAGTGAGTGATATGTGTTCTCATGGGGGTCTATCGACACTGCATAGGTGGGTTGTCGACCCCTAGTCAGCCATTATGGGGGGGTCGTGGAAGAGAGTGGCTAGTGTGCTCATATAGACTACATGCAGAGGTAGGGGAACAAAGAATAAATTTATTTATTTTTGTGAAGAATTATTTTTTATGGTAGGAATTGAATATTTTTTTGAATTTGGATTTATTAGTTATGATGTATGAAGGATGGTCAAATGCTTCGATTATCCGACCCCAAGAAGCAACAAGTTAGTATGGTTCCCACAATGTGCAAAGGCAAAAGGCTTCAGTGGAAGAGCATGAAACAGGAATTTGAAGGAGTAGATATATGTTTTCTGTTACTAAGACTTCCAATAGAAGGATGTACCATGTGTTATAATGGATCATTGTAATTGTAATTAATTTTTATGTGGGAGTATATTTTAGTGGTTCACTGTAGCTACGGAAAAGCGTCAATTGTGCAATCTATGGTATTATATTCTAGGAAGTACAAGCATATCAGCCATCTGAAATGTTTCTCCCAACCATCCTATCATTCGATCAATTTTTGAATAGTTGTTCGATATTATCTCCAAGTCTTCTTCTTCCCAGAGCCAACCCCAAAGCACCTGCTCACCGAGATCTCCATGCCACGACGTCGGTTTTCTCCAGCCACGCTTCTACGATATATTTGATCGTTTTTCCATTACATTATGATTGAAATCTCAAGAAACATAGTTTTCATGATAAAATGAACACAAAACGGATGCAATGCAGTGTATAACGTAGTATCAAAACAGAGGATGTGCATACATGTTTGGTCAGTGTAGATTTTCATATAAATACTCGAGAACAAGCTCAATTAGGGTATGGATTTTATTGAACTTATGAGAGGTTATTTAGAGATAAATAGAGCTGTGTAAATGGTTAATCTATTTTAATGATGATTACATCATGGAGTAGATGTAAACTAGGATTACATTACACAGTAGAAGGAAACAAATATTACATTAAACTAGTAGAAAACCAATATTACATTACACTGTAGGATGAAACAAATAATAAATTACAAGGTAGAAGGAAACAAAGATTACATTTCAGGGTAGTAGGAAAAGAAGAATACATTACATGGTAGGTGGAAACCAAGATTACATTACATGGTAGGAGGAAACATAGATTACATTACACGGTAGGTGGAAACATGGATTACATTATGGAGTAGGAGGAAACCAAGATTACATTTCATGGTAGGAGGAAACAAATATTACATTACGGGGTAAGAGGAAACAAATACTACAATATGGGGTTGGAGAAAAAAGATTAAATTTTAGGATAAAAACAACAATACAAACATGAATATTTATATATGTAAAATAATAAGTTAAAAAACAATAAAAACATGAATATTTATATTTGAATCACCATGAATTTCAGTTGCGCTATACACCATCACAACTATGGGCACTTAGTCAATCTGCTCCTCTAATGGTGCCCCCATTTATATATGTATTTGGAACGGTTCTCTCTACTAGTTTGAGGAATATATTTTCATAAAATATAATTGTTTTAGGTGATCCCTTAGATTTTTCCTCAATCACCATTTTCATCATGGCTTTTGTCTCATTCACCCCTTTCACACATTCCCTATGCAACCTATTGACTCATGCCCAGTTCCATGAAACTGGTTACCATGATGATATTGGATAGCGTGTTCACAAAAAATACCCATTTGGGTATAAATCATATGGGGTGATTCATACCAACACATGTTCCAAGACTTGTGCATATTCCATGTGCACCAAGACTTAGGATCTACTCGACACATCAATGAGGAAGATGGTGAGTACCTAAGAGACCCCGATTTTTACTACAATATTTAGGAAACATAATACCAAAGTGACAACAATTATGACCAATTGAATTTTAATTTTTGAAATTGAGAACTATATAATGTTCGTTTCTTGAAATTCAGTACAATTCATCCTATTATTTTAAGTCTGTTGTGTATCCTAAATTTCACTTCTACACAAACTAAATTGGAGACAGTTTACTCTATGTGAAACCTTTCATGAGAATTCCAATTTTTTCATGTATTCTAAAATAATCTTCTCCTTCCTTAAACTGTATCGTAACAATCTACAACACTAATAGATCAATGTTAGTCTTTGATTACTCCTCATTAAATAGATCCAAAAAGTCATCTTGTTACTCCTTGTCATTTTAATCACATCTAATCACAGAAACATTCAATATTCCTTCGGTACCTTCTCAACTCACAGCTTCCTCATATATCGGTCATGCCTATTGCATTTTTTTTGAAATGCGCCACTACTAATCACAAATTTTCAAAAATTCAACTATTGTGAACTTCTGACGGTATCCTACTTTAGATTCCCCACCAGAACTCTTCGCCATAGTCTTCTTTAGCTCAAGGATTGGAAAAGCCTCCAAGATGTCCCTTTGTCCCTTTGAGACTGCAAGGACCCAACCCCAGTTTCCCGGAGCTGGTGCCATATTTGATTACATTGGAATACATACAAGGAATAAGAATCCCAAAGGACTGATTAGTTTTGTATTATTGGAGTCAAGATACCTACATAAGATTATCATTACAAAATGAAGGGAAACAAAAACACTATTTTAATCCACTAGAAACATCACGTATCCTAGATTATGCATGTATGTCATTCATAAATTACTTCTTCATATCCCGAGAAAATGAAACATAAGAAAGGTGTGAGATCAAATGCTCAGTAAGAATAAGAAATACAGCGGATGATAATATAAACATTAGACATGGTGAATAATTGAAAACACATGCCTTTAATAATAAACTTTAAACATATTATGGAAGAATTATATGCTAAATAAATAATTCCATAATTAATCAAAATTATTGGTATTAAATTACTAGAATAACCACATGAATCATGAGAACATAAATATAATCATAGAGGTATCTTGGGGAATTACTTACATAATCTTGTAACCATCTTGGCTACCTTAAAATTTGTAACCCTCACAGCTACCTTACTTTGTGTAACCATTGCAGTTACACTTGGAGTAACAATACAGCCAACCTCCATCATACTAATAACCACTGAATTGGAGGGAAATATTGGTCCCACCATTCATCATAAATAATTCCCAATAACAAAAACATAATCATACAACATAAATAATAGCAAAAAAACCTTGCTTTTGAATCTTGAAAAACAGAATTTTAAAATAGGATTTTAGAAGAAAAGTCCGTTATAAACATCATATACTTGAAGTGAGACTTAATTGATGGGATAGAATATGTAAATAATTGGTAAATAATAATTATTAAACATATTATAATCATAATTAATCACACAAACAATTCAAATACTACATAACTATCAAAGTAGAATGTTAACCCAACGAATGGAAATCAGGTTAAGAAATCCCTTACAACATTGTTATCGGTCGAATCAAATGACCAGAAAATAATAAATTACAAGTGAATAATTGAATAACATGAATCTAAAGATAATAATGTTATTATGTATATCAAATGACAGTACACATATACCACATACAAGAAATAAGTGGCGAACGATGAAAATCTCACAGAAATGAAAGTGAGATGAGGAACCCCTTACAACTCTGTAATCAATTGATTCGTATGACCCAAAATTAATGATTGTCAAATGATCAATTTAATATAATAAAAATAGAGATATTCATGTTATTAGACAATAATGGGAAGTATAAATATGCCATACAATGTAATAGTAGTGATTATGGAATATCTCACAAAAATGGGAGTGAGGTGAAGAAACCCTTACCTTAAATCCGAATGTGTTCTCCTCTTGAACATAAGGTCCTGGAATAGGAAATTATACATATCAATAACTTATTTCAGAATCAAATAGACATTTATTTAGTTTATCATAATTCTGTTTAGTTCATTTCTGTTATTATTTATAAGTTATTATATTGAATTTCGTCATTCTGGATTGTTTGTTTCGTTTATTTTCATATTCGGTTCACTTGTTTTTAAGTAATGAAGATGAATGGATTTAAATCTCTAGAATTGAAATTAAAAATTAATTATGAAAATAAATAATTTTTAATGTCCACTTCTATCATTTGGTTACTTGGAATGTGTTTGAATTATAAGATGACAACCACTTTGATTATTCGGCAGTACTTGGATTATTATGAACAAGTTTTCTCATATAACTTAATTATATGTACATATTCTGGTTCATGAATATTAAAAAGGTTATGAAACATATATTATAGTCTGGTTAAAACATGAATATGGTTTCATTACTAGTAATTAAGAGGAAATTTAGTAACGAAACTTCGTCGTCCGTGAAGGTTATAAATCAGAACCTTATGGACGTTGATTTCGTTTACAAAATAAAAGGGAGGGATTAACAATATTTAATATAGGACTTCCATTCACATTATATAAATCCAGTATATATATTATACTGGAGTTATCATGATAATTTGGATAGAGGAGGTGAGGAAAGACGCAGAAAATTAAGGAATCTTAAAATGAAAGAATACTTGATAAATTTCTCACGAAAATTCGGCAGCCTAACGACGTCTCTTAAAATTTCATAAAATTAGTTTGATGACCGGAATGGAATATCTCATAATTCATACATAATATGGACAGTAGGGGGAAAATATTTCATGAAATATCTCAACACAAAACAAAGGCAATGGAATAGAATAACATAAAATGAATAAAAATAATGAAAATGAAAGAGGATGTTTACCTCTTGATCTCTTCTCCTTGAGATCCTCCTTAAGGGCTTTGGTCTTGGACTTTTGGTGAGACCAGCAGCTCTAGGACGTGGGTAAGAAGATTGGAGGGGGAATTTGGCAGAATTTAGACAATTCTCAAGGCTTGATAGGTGTGGGAGGAAGAGGGGAATGATGGTAGTATTTATAGCGGAGGAGGGGAGGTATTTTAGATTCTTTTAATCATTATTATAATATTTTTATCAAGACTATGAATAATCTAAAAAACAGTGGCCCTAAATAGTGATAATATCATGTGAGTTCGAATAAAGTGGCATTTCATCACTTATGATGTCATAAATAGTGCATTTTTCTGATAAATTGATTATATAGTATTTTATTGTATTTCACTATTGACCGAAAATTCAAGAGTTTCAGAAAAATAGCAAAAATTTACCCCTAACATTTTTCGATGTGTAGAATTCAAAAGTGAAATCCAATTTTCAAAAATAATTTTCTAAATATTATTAATTTAATTTTTAAATAAGGTCACAGTTAATTCGAAAAATAACAATATTGAAGAGCAATTAGATTTATGTGACATTGGAAAATTAATTAAGATCCCATTATCCTATTTCCTTGGGAAAATAAAATAATAATATTAATTACTATTCATGACGTCATATTACTATTCATATTACTATTCAAAAGGGTGTGTTACTATTCACCAAAAAACAAGTTTGTTCAATCAGATGCCAAATGACTTACTGAGCATAAATCTAGATGACCATTTCTTTAAATTCAAAACATAGAAGAGGATAGATAATATAATTTCATTCTATATTTATTTCCAAAACCTTGGGGTGTTACAGAGATGACCAACGAGAGTAACCCATGAAGGTTCAGGTCGGGTTGTTTGGCCGGTGAATGGAGGAAAATATGTAGTTTGGGGAGAAAGAGTAGATTCTAGATGCATACATTATTTATAAATGAGGAAAGCCCCCCCCCCCCCCGGAATGGCCAATATGGGAAACCAAAATGAATCCTTCAAATCCCACATTTATTTTGATACCATCCATGTCGTTAAATTAAAAAATTGTTTTATACATGAAAACAAAAGCGAGAAATTTTTTTCGTTGCAACGTTGAAGTATCCAAACTAATAATGGATTTTCAAACCCATAATAGTTCCAACATACACCTATGAGCTTTCATGTAGGGTTCCATCTTCCGAAACTCCCCATATTTTGGGGAATTCCTCAAAAACAAAAAATCTGCCAATACAAATATGGTAAAAAAATTATATCTTAATTTCCAAATTACAATGTTTCGGACATGTTAAGAATCAGACACATATCTCATGTAAAGAGTTAAAATAGATGTATTACTGCATAATTCACACAAGCATCCTATTATGCATGATACGATGAAAGAAATGTCAATTTAAAAACCTATCTTATCACAAATTTGGAAACACCCACAGTAAGCATCCTATCAATATCCTCATTCATCCTATCAATGGAGATACCATCCCAGAAACTCAGCTAGAATAAAAACCTATTTTCATCACACCAACATCATCTTCTATAGAAAAATTACATTGGCCATTTTTAACTTTGATAGAAACATAAATTCCCCTTTAATAAATCCATACACTAATGTCTTCTCTATATTTTAATATGAAATAACATTTCAAAAAATACCAAAACCCTAAATATCTATCTCCCCCATGATTATGATTATGAAAAAATCTCTCACTCCCAAACAAAATTTCCCTCTCTAGGAAAAATCATGATTAGCTAGTGCATCACCTAAATCTTCAATTTAATATCCTTCTTCACAAATCGCACATTATGGAGAATAGAATTAGGTGTAAGACACGAAACACCTCTCTCAACCTACTTTGTTTTCAAAACCCTAGCCTGCCTCATACACCATTGATCCTTTTGAAATATCCAAAATTCCCACTACAAATTGCAATCATGAACAATAACCTTTGAAATCATTTTTTGGGGGAGATACCTGATATATGGACAAAAACCGATTGAGAAAACATTTTTGAGAAACTAGATGAAATAAGGATGTGGTATAAAGAAGTATAAATAAATTACCACCAAATATTTTTTATATTGAAAAACCCTCTATTACGGAGGATTAAAACCCCACTGGGTATTTCAGAAATATTCACTATAAATTAAAGTGTACAATGAAATCCCAGTAATGTACAAACATGAATTAGAAATGAGAGCATAGAAAAATATTTATGAAAACCACACCCTGATACGCCTCCACCGTCTCTCTAAAAATCAACTCACCAGCGCCAGGCATGAATGATCAATAAGTGAAAAAACATCACCATTTTGTTGATGAAATGCAACTACATCGAGGTTCAAATCCAAATATTCATTGGACTCACACAATATTATAACACCTAAAGGATTTCCCTCTATCTCACGATCTCTCCATCATGACCTACCACCAATCATAAACTTGTATACACTTCTTGATTAGTTCATGTAATGACCAAAACGTTCATTAAGAGAAATCCCTCTTGATCTAATTAAATGTCTCTTTATGAAAAATGTTAAAATAAAATGTCTACTTATTTGGTTTTATGTCACGAATTGTGACAATTTCTAATATTTTCATTGAACAGTGATCAATTTATTTGTATAAATATAGGGCTTTAACAAATCCAATTTACTCAGACAAAGGAAGCAATGGCCTCATCCAATAGACGTGCCCCATAAGTAGCCCATTTGTCAGAGCTTGTAAAGGAGGTGACATCGTTGGTATTTTCTCTTGTCCAATCCCAATATGAGATTTAATATGTTATGCTCGAGCGGGATAGCATATGATAGAAATTGAAATCGATAGAGATTACCACCCGATAAATTTTATCCGAGACCCCCAAGAGTCTGTCACCATCGCACACCATACACGTCGGTCTTATGATGGTGTTATAAGGGGTTATGAAACAATAGCATATAAATATAGTTATGTGCAATATTTTTTTATATAATAATGAATATACTTTCATCTTATTATTGTTACATTGTAACTAGTTTTTTAAAAGAACAAATAGTATTTTTAGATAATGTTCAACCAAGAAATCTATTTTGACAAATTAATGGATTTTTGAATTAAATAATATTTTAATATAATATTATTATTGTTTTTCAATTAATTTTTATTAAATATAAATGATATTATAATTTTATGAATGCAATGGTAATTTTTATTAAGGTTGGAATGCCATTTTTGTCAAAACCCATGAATTTTTGATAAATGTCAGTTTTTATTTTAAAAGTTAAAATTAACATATATAGAAAATTATTTAGTCAAAATTATTATTATTTATGGAATTAGGACGTTGAAATTATCCAACCGTGAATTTGTTCTTAATTTTCTGAGATAGTAAAATTTTTGGGTAAAAATTAAATTCCCTTTAAATATATATTGTGTTTTCTGACATTATAATGACCCAATAGTGATGTAATAAAATACTATAAGCTTTATGTTAGGCCAATATATGTTTTACCATCAATATAATGTAATTTTGAGTTTTTTTGACATATTTTATAAAGCATTAATGGACCCTTAAAGACTTATTAAACAGCTTTCCTTTTTAAATTGTTTTCTATGGGAGTGTGACTCATCTCCACATAATCAACCCCATTATTTTAAGAAGTTAAATTTTTTTGCCTTATAAAATATTTTTTTCCAATTCCATTTTCTATAATCCATGGGAAAAAACCATGGGTTGGTTTGTGTTTTGGATTAGTTTAATGTGAGGTGTCCCAATCCAAAATAATAAAGAATTCTCTCACCTTTCCTTTATAATCCCTCCAAAGCTCCAACTTCTTCCTAACTCAAATCATATGGAATTCATTAAACCTCCTCCCTAATCTCTCTATAATCCTCCCAAGGTTCCACGAGATCCCAAGAAGCCTCTCTCATGCCTCTCTAAAGCCTTTGGAAGAACACATCCAAGTAATGGTTTTTCTTCCTTTCTCATTTTTTTCCAATATTCTTTAAATTTTTAGGCCCTTTTAATTTAAATTATAAATGTTGGGGTATGGTTTCTCACCTCACCAATACGTCCCTATTTATGATTTAATGATGGTATACCCATTTCTCACTCATTAAATTCTTCCCATGTACACTCGTTACTATGCTAAAATTCCAAAAGGAATTTCTCTATCCTCTTTTAAATTCATGCAATTTTTTTGTATCATGACTCTAAATTCCATTAAAATTGTTGTGACAAGTATCTATATGACCCCCATAATTTCCATTTAATGTAAATATTATGAGACGCCCCATTCTCTCTCATCAACCATTTTTATGAATTCTTACGTCACGCTGTGACGTTTCCGAAATTGCACCGATTTTCTAATCCAATGTCATTGTGTTGTGAATACCATGACCATTTCTCTATCTTGGGTACTCGATTTTATGCCCATTAACTTATTGATTATATAGTTTCATGTATAAATAACACATTCCATTAACCTGGAATAAATGAATATGTTTTCTGAATCTATGTTATATGATCAATGTGGAACACTTATGCATTATATGGAATGTTTAAGAAGGGTTCTCCCTTATAGTGCTCCAATGAATTGGGTTAAGAATAGTATGATGACGTGTCATGTAAAGTGTGTGTTTACTCGTAAAAATTCTAGTGCAACAAGGTTTTACTCATGATTCATGTGCAATGATGATTTACTCTTGCTCCATGTGCAATGATCGTTGGCTCATGAAAATTCCATCTTATGTGTTGTTGCCACATTTCCATGTTACTATTATCATGATTTTTCTTGCCTTTATTTTTATGCTTCTTTTGTTCTCTAATTATATGCCTATTTCCTAAAATTTATTTTATTTCTCATGTTACTCCATGTTTATTCCCTTACCGAGCTTTATATCTCACATGTTTATTATGCATGTCCATAGGTTATCGCATTAAATCTAAGTACGAGGGAATGTGGTGGTCATGTAAATGAAGTTTTCAATAAAGATGTTGTTTTTCATGTTTTAAGTTGTTATGTAATAATCCGAATCTCTAAAGACACCATAACTCTCTATCTTCTATTCTTAATCAAATGAGGTTTCTGTAATAAATTATGTTTAATTGTGTAATAAAAGATCAGGTTTGTTATAGTGCATTCCAGAATACACTCAATACATGTGAAATGACTGGTTTGGGATATTTATAACACTGAGAGTGGGGAGTGAATCAGTGTTGGAGACCTTTTAATCTAAATCTAAATTTTATACCATTACCTCTTCGAACAATTAGGATCTCAATTTATTATCTTTTACCTATCACATGAAATAATATTAATTCAGTAAAGAAAAAGCACGAAACATTTTTACTTGGTTAACTGCTCAGTAAGAGTAGCTTGTCCTTGGCATGGTATGGAAATAATCCTCACCACACAACCACAAGAAATAAATCTTTTAAGTGTGGTTACAGCAATTAGGAAAGAACATTTCACTTGGAATACACTATAGTCAATTTGCAGTACTTGTTTTACATCACATAACTGAATCTCTATACTACATATGGAGACAACCTCCTTTTTGATGATAATGGTTTGTAACACAAATAGAATCTTCTACCAGATGAGACATTTTGGATCTCAAAGTTCTTCTTTATTCTCCCACAACCTTCTTCATCACATTATTTCTTTCTTAGCAGCATGAATGTTAGCCTTCTTACCTCTTCCAAACACAAAACTAAATGCTTCTAAATAATCTTCTTTTACTAGTCAAAATATTATAATTGTGTTGTGAACTAATGAATACTAAATACTTTATAACCCCAATTTTAATCTCCCGATATCAATTTCGTCACCAAATCTTCTTCTATTCTATTAAATTTCTTCTTCAGTACAAAACCAAACTCAAAGAGCCATATTCATATTATTCCTGCTGGAATCACAAAATTATCTTATGATTATTAAATCAATGAAGGTCAGATCATCATAAAATCATCACAAATAATTATTCTACATTGATAAAAAATATTAACAATTAATGTAGTATCATTTATCTTTTACTTTGCTTGGGGTATAAGATGTTTGTTAGACTTTTTTCATTGAACCTTCAATGACGTTTCATGAAATAATAATCTTTCATCAACTCATATTCTTTTCATATGGAATTATTATCTCAATAAATTCATCATTCATGTTCATGTCCCATATACTGTTTTTCTTTTCATTTTATGTATTTTTTTTAGTAAAAATTTAATCTATGAATTTGTTTTATTCAAATCATTTGAAAAACGTCAAATAGTGCACTTACTACTAACTATTTATGTTATAACACATGAAGCTTCTATCACCTCCCTTATTTCTCTCCCACATCAATCAAAAATAATTTTTGATTTTCATAAACCACTTTTATTAGTATTATGTGAATTAATACAGTTTCTGTCATATGAAAACTCAATCAATAAGAGTTCCACTTCTAACTCTTGCAATTATTCACTAAAGAGCACATCTGGTTCTCTTAGCACAAATAAATTGTGTAGGTTTATTCTTCTTTGTGTATTGTGAATCAAATGGATACATAGTATATTAATGTTTGTTTTATATGTGGAACTGCTTCAGGAAATTCCATGAGAATAAGGAACTCAGGAATTTTGTCTCAATCAGTAAGCTTCATCGAACTGGTTCAATTTTGTGAATCATGATAAGGGTGTTTACACACTAGTTTTGTGTTAGTGGTATTTATTCATCATGAATGTAGAATGATTTGTGGAATTGAAATCCCTTTTAAAGAACTATAAGGGTGTAAACACCATTCACATGCACTCATATTCTTCTCTATACTATTTAAATCAAGCTTTGCAGGGGGGATATAATAATTCTCCTCTCCCCCAGTAGTGCTCTGTACCCGTATTTCTGGTCCCCTATGATCCCACTTCATTGCACGATATTGAACCACATCTTACAGGACTTCGATATCACCCATGGATAACACAAGAAACTCCATTCCACCTACGCATGCTGGCCTGGATGGCCTCTTTTGGGTGTGGTCAAACTAGTGTCCAGCATAAGCTCATAATTGGGGCAGGCTAGTCATATTAGTCCACTAATTTTAAATAAACCCCCATAAAATAATTAGTGAATAAACAAGTATATAATGGAATTAAATATGATATTATTGAACCCCACCACATAGTTTACTCTAGTATATAATTCATCAATCTGTTCATAATTTGTCTTCAACTATAAATCCATCTAAACCATTCTTCATCTATAAAACTTCAAGAACTAATTATATGGAACATTTATCCTTCAAAAAATCTATAATCTCTATGTTCCATATGTTATAACTAACATAGTTCTCATGAAACATTAAAATACTGCATGACCATCAATTCATATTATTCTATAATTATTGGAATATAAATTCCAATGTACATCAACTCATCCTTCTTATTCGATGTAAACAATGTGTCACTTATTAGACATTTATTTTGAACATCAGATCAGTTCATCATTCATCTGAGGTAAAAACATAGAGATTTTCTCTAGCATGACATCCAATTCTATGAATCCATAACAACTCATCAATCTCTTCACAATTTATCTTAAAAAATAAATCTATCTAACCATTTCTTCAATGTTATCCATTCATGCACTAATTATATACTTTGGTTATCCATCATGAAAACTTCAATCTCAATGTTCTCCAAGTTACCACATTTATGGTTCTCATTCAACATTAAAATACAATATCACATTAAATTCCTCTTCATTCGTATCACATTTATACATTTTGGATTATAAATTCCAAATAAAATCAAATCATCCTTATTACTTTTGTTAAAAACGGGTCACTTATGACACTTGTATTTTTTAACATAGTATCACTTCATCAGTCGTTAGAGTTAACAACATGAAGAATTTATCAAACATGACATACAATGATACGAATCTATTACAATTATCCAGGAATCATGATGATAGAATCCATAAAAATTCCCTAGGAAACACGATGATGGAATCCAAAACCATTCTCCATGAATCACTGTGAATCACAAAGCCTTCAAAACAACCTAAAGATTCTTTGAATTTCAAGACATGAGGACCTTATCCAAGTTCCATTATCTTTGTAACTTCTTCATCATATTGACATCAATCTAAAATTCCTATTTCATTGGACAACATTGCCTTCCAATAAAAATCATCTGACAGCAAATAAAATCTTTAAAAAAGTGTGATCTTCAAACATCTACTTTGTATTGCTGGAAATATCTTCAATGTTATTTCCAAATGAAGGTGATAATATTTTTAACTATTATCTTCTCTCTCCCATTTACCATTTAAAAATTAATTTCAAATTATCTCCCCCTTATTGACATGAAATAATATGTTCATGTGAAAAATGGTATCAGTCTATACATAAGAAATGTGTTATCCATCATTTCACTCTAACTAAACTTGAGTTGTGCTCGGGGTAAAAAACAAGTGGATTTTACGTCGGAAAAAAATCTATCCATTACCAACTGATCATGATACCTTAAGAAATGAGAAATCATATATATTCATTCTAGGATTATTCACATTCATTCGAGGATGAAATTATTGAATGTGAGAGAAAATTTTTTTAAGAACAATAAACCTGAATCTCCTAAAATCACTTCAACAAATAGATAAAAAAATATTCAACATTAATATTTATTATAGAAGACCATGGGGGACTTCCACATTTCATAAGAAATTGATTAATTTAATTTATACCCCGTTGTAATTTTTTTTATTTGAAATCCCAAGATGATAAATTATTAGAGACTTAGATTTTCCAATGATATGATCTTCAAGAAATTTATAGAATGATAATATTTGATACTAATTGAGATAATTTTTTCTATAAGCTTATTCATTTGTCTCCCCCTCAAGGGAAACATATATCATTATCATCAAAATGGTTGATCTCATCAAGAATTGATTTAATGAAATTACAGTATGGAGAATAATAGAGAATGGTTCTTGAACATGCAACAGTCCATATTGGACAAATTTTACAACTTCACCATGGATGATCTTCTATAACATTATTTCTTCAAAATACTATTAAATAAGATTAAACCATGATTGAATATTCTTGATCCTAGATATCTAATATAGTACACCACATTCATCAACATTGTCAATGATGATCCTTGATCATAGTAGTCTTTAAATATCAATTGAGGAATCATTTGACGGATGGAAAAATTAGCTATCAATAAATAACAAGACTTACTACTTCTTAGGTCCCCCCCTATGAACATGCTTCACCATCAAATAACTGACATATAAGAACAAATGCAATATTGACTGATTAAGGGGATATGGTGGATCATTCATACTTAATTAATTTGAATATAATGATTGATATGATCTTCTCCCCAAAATTGATTCATTTACACCATTTTACATTCATGTACAACCAAATATAAGTTTTGATTTATGTTGAGGCAACATGGATCTCTACACTTCCTCTTCTGATTTTTCATGGAGAATACTTCATATTAATATCCTTCATTAATGATACATTTTTTTACCTCTTGAGGACAACTTATTTATTTTGTATTAAGGTTAAAAAATATTTTTCAATGAGCCCATATTTCATAAATCACTCACACAGAACTACATTAACACTAGAGTTTCATTTTCATAATAAACTGTCATGAAATTTTTCTTCTCCTTGTGGAATATTATCATTCCATTTTTTTTATGTTTATATTATGAATCTTCCATTTTACTCATTATTTAAAAATAATTAGGCCAGATAACTAACACGTCATTAGGAACCATAGGTGAATGTTTGGATCTTCCACATGGGTTCCTCTCAATGTCATCCCTCTTATTACTTCATTGGGATGAACTACCTTTCAAATTATTTGATTTAGATTCCATTTTTTTCTCCCCATTATTATTTAGTACCGGAATGGGAGGATTTATGTTCACATCAATATTATGATATATTCCAATGGTTTCTTCTTCATTCCATGTATGATTTTGTGATACTAATTTCTCAAATTCATCGTATACATGTTGATATTATCATGTACCGACATTGTGACCACTCCCATTTCATATGTCACTAATGTTATCAAGAATTAAAAATTGGTTTACAGTATATAGATGCTTTTGGACCTATAGGTGTTATATATTCTTCTTTGGAATACTCTCCATTGAGATTGGATTCCATCATCCTTTTACACTATCAGGATTGTTCCAAAAATTAATGGTACACTACCCAAATATATTGCAGCACTAACATGAACCAACCAATCTTGATTTCCTAATATATTATGTATCTTATTTTTTGGTATTCTTCATCTTTTTTATGCTCTATGAGGGGATTAAAATTAAATAATTTCTTTCCTATCCTCATCAGTCATAGTGATACGTTTATTATCATATTTATTCATCCATAATTGTTCATATTTTTCATTACAACATATTTTTTTATGACAATATGTTTAGAAACATTAGTACAAGATGGAATGGATGATACCCGATTCTTCTCAGATATTTGTGATAGATAATTGAATGTAATATTAATATTATTGTAACATGTTAGAGTTATTTCAACCTTAAAATACACCATTGAACATTGAGTACTTTTATAAACTATATCATTATTTTGTGAAGTGTCAATATGCATCTTCTCTATATGGTCCAACTAAGATACCAATTCATAATGTTGGATACTTTGGATGATTTTATTATCCATAATCATAATAATATGTTCTTCCCATAAACTCTTCATTCATTCATATTTATCTTCATGTAGCTTATCTTTTTTCTAAATCAATGAGTCAAGGGTATTGATCATATTAGATATTTCTTCCATTTTTCATTGATCATGTCAAAAATAAATGTTGGGCATGACCCATCATATGATTTGGATATTCATAAAACAATAAAGTAGTATAAGAGTGGTCGAAATATTATTTATAAATATTTAAATACATTCGATTGATTTATGAATATTTATTTCATTTTCAATTCACGTTTCATAATTTTATTACTCCAAATTGTTTGATCTGTATAATCCTCAATTTTTCGTCGATAAAATCAATACAATTAATTTTATGAATAAATAAAAATCGAAGAACTCATCCATAGGTGCTAAGGACTCTGGCTAGATGAAATAGTTGTACACGTCGTGTAGTTTTGTTCAATGCATCAATAGTTTATTTGGAATTAATTCAAATTCATTTCACTGATTAAGCACGATGAATTTATAAGTAACACCATGTGTTTATTAGGATATCATGTCACATTTTCCTCTAGTGTACATGTCGTGTAGCTGATGTGGACAGTGTGTAGTCCACTTAGGTCACAAATGGGCCAAGTATTTCATACATGGCTTACCTAACTGGTGACATTGTAATTCTGTGATCACACGACATGTAGCCCATTGGACACACAATGTAAACCATTTTTAGGGTATGATTTACATGCCCTATTCGTAGGAATGTTCCTTGGAAATACAGTGAGTCATGTACATGCAGTGTAGCTCAAATACACACACCATGTACTTGTACTAAAATATTTCGATTGAATTTTTTTATACTATTGAAACCTTATTGACATGTTCTTATGTGTGGTCATTAAGTTGACAGAAAATGACATGTGATGTGGTTTTAATATATATATTTATATGTAAACATTTAATTAATATCTATGTAATGTCAAATTCTTCATATCATGTATTAGTCACATTATAGTTGTTACATCATGTGCATAAGAGCTTAACAGATGACCAAAAACTAATGTAATTCATGTAATCACTAATTTGAAGTAGACTTTCTTATGTTACGTGATATGTATTGTATGACACATGTAACAATTGTAATCTAGTAATGGAATAATACATGTTTGGTAGAATCAGATAGGTATTCACTATATTTCCTCCAAGTTACATTTATTAATAAAAAGATAATTTCAAATGAATTTATTTAATTTCTTTAAAAATATGATGGATGAGAATCTCAATAAAATTCAGAAGAGAATTAAGATAAAATAATTTACTAGTTAAAGAAGATAATTAACTAATTCAAGTGAGATTTATCTCAAATAAAAATGATTAATATTTTAATTCATGTTTTATTAAATTAATAATTCGTTGAAAGCATCAGTACGATCATGAGAATAAACCAGACCATTGTATTTTCTTGGTTTCATTTAATTTATTATCAACCTAAATTGATGTTCTATGTGCCTTCTCTCCTCATATAAAGTAAGTGTCTATGTGACGGTTGGTTCTTTTTTGAAAAACCCGGTATCCCTTCACTTTCATGTGATTAAAAGAAAATGTGATGGATTAATATCCCATGTTAGTGGAGGATGTTTATGTTTGGATCCAACGAAAAACCAATCCCAAAGAGATATATGGGTGGATAGGTGTAAAGTTGTAACATGAAACATAATTGGTACAATGTGTTTTCCCTTAAGTAAATGATTAGATTGTCAACTACTAGATAAAATATCCATTAGTAAAGCTCATGATCATATAGATTTATTATTTTATTTATATCAAGTTGTATGGTCATTTCATTTTCGATGTTTTTCCATGATCACATAATTAATGAATTAACAAGAATTCAAGAATGAACCAAACTCAACTAGATTCTGCATAAATGTTATCTAAGACATGGTTAATTACATAAGTAAACCCAATTACTATTAACAAGAATGTGATAAAGATAATTATTGTAAATTTATGCATAAAAGGATATAAACCCTCAATAATATATATTATGTCTGTATTTCCTTCCACTTCATTAGATAAAATCGAACTATAGTTTAATGTGATTGATCAGCCAAAGTTGGGATATTTTGAATTAGTAAGGAATTATAACTCGATGATATGGGTTGACATAAATTAGATCACATCAAGGGTTGACTACAAAATGATGACCTGTCATAACTGGGAGGAAAGGGTTGAGGATATACAATTAATGATTTCAAGATTGGGGTGTTTGCTATGAAGATCATGGAACAAGGTGTTAATGCATTTAGGATTTGGAACGACTACCCAAAAACATTCATGTTTCTTGAAAACCCAATGTTGGGGTAATTAGAAAAGAAATATGGATCCTTACCACATGAATATATAAGTAATAGGATATTATAAATCCAATGGTGAGGGATATTGGGTTTTGATAATATAATGGGAGATTAATAAATATAATATTTATTTATTTTTCTGAATTTTATCAGATAAAGTACTAAAATTCATTATATATAATTTTTTGGAAACAAAATTAAAATAAAATTAAACATATCATTTCTATTTATACTTGATAAAGACAAGCTTCTCATTGACAAAAATTTCCAAAAGTGTAAAACAAGACTTTGAGTTATCCATCACCGTGAAATGAAATTATATTTGATAGAAGATCCTTTTCCTATGGCTCCTAGATATGAGGAATGGGATGATGAGTAAAAAAATTATGGGAATAATTTGAATGATTCAATATGTAGTACCCCCGGTTTCTGGTATGTAATCCTTGTTTTATGCTTTTTATGTACATGAAGAATAAGATAAATGGTTGGGAATGTTTGGAGACTTTTAAAGAGTAAAAGGGAAAAATGCGGGGACACACGGGCTGCGCACGGTTTTCCAAAACCGTGCGGAAGACATGAATGTGGTGTCACTTTGGACAGAGGAGACTACATGGTGTGCGCACATTTTGGGAAAACCATGTGAGGAGGTCCTGCAGAGCACCCCTTCCAAGCAGTGACTACCTCAAGGTTAGGGCTTGGTTTGACTAACCGTATGGACAAACCATGTGCGAAGTCAACTTAGATCCTCTTTTTAAGGATCTAATTCATTTTATAATTAATCCCACTCATTTTTCTCTTATACGGTGCTAACTCGGGATTTCTATTTGGAGAAGGTGGGAGAACACTTACCAGGCATTTTCAAATTGATCCAGAGGCATTCTTTGGCGTTTATAAGATAGTTGATCGCGGTAAGTCTCAATTCCTTTTGTTTTCATAGATCTCCTTCTTCCCTCTTGGTGGATCCTTAGATCTACGCCATAGGTGGGTATATCTAAGGTAGTGGATGACTTTTATTTGGGTTTTGGTCTTGTTGGTGACATGGGAAGGAATCCAAGGAGGTTTCATGGTGTTTCGACCCGGTTCTTGGGTGGTTTTTCATAATTTGTTTTGTTAGGTGGCTTCACTATTGATTCTAATTTATTAGAACTTGAAGACTTAGTTCAATTTGATTTAATTAAGTGGTTTTTATTGTGAAATTATTGTGTAAATCATGTTATAAATCTTCATTAGTGATGATTTATGGGTTCGATAGAATCATGTAAATTGAACGAATGGGTTGCGCAAAGTGTTTTGGTTTCTAGATTTTGAAATAGTGATTTTAAAATATGGCATTGAGGGGATTGAAAAATGGTTTTACTGCTGGAACGTAATGGTTTTTCAACAAAAGTTTTGATTCTTTATCGAAAGGTTTGGAACACACTTGGTTTTGGAATGGATTCGTATGGTTTTTGGTTTGTGTTTATATGCATGGGATGGATAAGGGTGAGAAGTACCCCCATACAAACATTGGGATAAATAAGGGCGAGATGTACCCCCGTCAAAAGGGAAAGATAAGGTCGTGAAGTACCCCTGTCAAGGTAGTTTACTAAGTGACAACTTAGTGGAAGGATAACTTACCACCCGCGAGTATTGGGAGGTCCAGGTTGCATGAATTGATGGTTGCGGGGGTTTGTGAAATGGATTGGATGTGCCAAAATGGGAGTGGGAATTTGATTGGAATCATTTCTTGGTTACTTTTCTAGAGAATGATGGTTTTTGTTGGAAAATTTTTTTGACATGGAAACCTGTTATATTGTGAATGGTTTTGGATAATTTTATATAAATTGTTTTATATTAATGTGCTAACATGTTTTATCTTAGAGTCATAGGTTGGGAAGTCATCGGGGAAAACCTACTGAGTTTCATTACTCACCCAATGCATTAGCACGTCGGTTCATTTACAGATGTCATATACCGGGATGTTGGAAAAAGTAAGGTGCCACATGATTACAGAACTACTTCATGATACTTGGGCTACATCATGACAATGGATTTTGGAGATGGTGGAGAATTTAGTTGAGTTGTCATATTGTAGCCTTTGTGTTTGTATTTCTGCTGTTTACTCTAGTTTAGTGTTGGTTTTTTGTGGTACTTCTGGTTAGTTTATGATAAAATAAATGGTTGAGTTATCTTAGTTTTATCGAGCATCATTTAGTTGATTGGTTTGATTATGTTTTTTGTTTCTGCGGTATGTTTTCAAACGGTATATCATCCCCCAGTTTTTTTAAACCCTTCGGCATTTATTGCCAACCTTTGGCGCCTTGGGGATGTCACTTAAGGCATAATAATGAATCATTGAGCACTCATGCCAATGAGAATTTGCAGATCACTAAAAATGGTATCAGCTTGTTCGGTCCTTTCCTAACAAGTGGTCATTGATGTTCTCAATCATGGGGTTGATATTCCTTTTTGTCTATTCCTTGGGTTGGAATCGTAGACAACAGTAGGATTGTCGGAACATGAAATGTATAGCATAAAAGGATGTAGGTAACCCGTTTATGATGATCTTCAAGTTATCAGGGTGATGGGTAAATAATTTTTTTGGATACACTTCTAGAATATTGGAAATCTCATTGTCACGTGATAAGCCAATGAGATGAGCATGACATGCATTAGTTGAATGACTTCCCACTAAGAGTTCATATATCATTTTGAGAAGTGGATTTTGGTTGGATGCAAAAGTGTTATTTCTAAAAATTCTAAACATTTTGTCAAATGAACAATTTTGAAAAGAGAATGTTTGATGTATTTGGAAAATAGATTTATTTTCAAAATAAAGAAAATATTTCTTCATAGAAATGGGTAAATGTGAAAAATATTGATGGTTGGAAATCATTGTTTTGATAGTGATATGTTGAAAATTGAAATGCTAAGCCTTCAGTTGCTAGGAAGTGAGACTAACAACATGCGCTATTTGTATATAAAATGGAACCTGTTATGTGTCGTAGAAACCAACGTGAAGAAGTTACATAGAATGTAGTTGCACCTGAACCATGTGTGAACCAAGAGGTGGTTCAGAGTGTCATTCAAGTGTTTCAGGCTGTGGACATGAGGAATTGGAGGGATGAGTAAAGGCATGTAAACCATTCCATCCAGTTCCAGAAGAAGAATCCACACATCTTTCTGGGTGATTCTGAACTAGAAAGGGCTGAGGTATTGCTAAGTAGGTTGAATCATATCATTGATATATTGGAACACCAGCAGAACTGAAAGTAAATTTGGCGACGTATATTCTAGAGGATCATACACAACAGTTGTGGGATCTAGTGTTTCCGGCTAAGGTGGATCAATGCCTGGGCTGGGAAGAATTTGAGGAATTGTTCAATAAAAAATTTTATCCTCATACGTTCATGATCCAGAGGATGATAGACATTTTCAGCCTGAAGATGGAGAATCTCTCTGTCATATAGTATGCGACTAAATTCATGATTGTATTTCACATTGCACTGGATGTTTCTGCAAGTGTATCGCTGAAGGCACACATCTTTGAATTAGGTTTGCGACAAGAGATTCTCTAAAAGATAGTTGGGCTCTATATTACGGATTATACGGAAATGGTATACAATGAAATAGTAGTTGAAAGAGACATCTGGGAGGTATGGGAGGAGGAAGTATGATGTTACCCACGGGAATGGGTGGGAACTATAATGCGGCGAATAATCGGAAGAGGGACACCTACTTCCAAGGTGGGAGTGCGATTCAGAATCAAACGGTTGAATCAGTCAATCTTCCTCCACGACCCCTGATGAAAGATGGGTGATTTCAATGTGGTTCGACTGATGACATAATGTGTGAGTGTACGGCGCAACATAGACAATGTCACAATTTCAAGAAGATGGGGCATCTACAGAACTGTTGTAGAAATACTCCGAGGTCAGGTGCACGTGACACTTCCCATGCGTCACAAGCATCATATGCATCGATAGGACGAGGACAACCAAGTCAGCCTTGTCAGCATAACAAAGCCATCCATGGTGATTCTCGAAATACCACGACTCCTCAACCAGGGAAATCTCAGCAAGGCAACAAGGAGAACAATGCAGCGACAGAGCAATTGTATGGAGCTGAGCAGATGATTGTTGATGCTCAGGCTGGACCATCAACATTATGAGGTATGATTATTTTGAATTCTACCTCTGTGAAAGTGTTGTTTGATACTGGTGCATCACATTCCTTCATTTATTCTCGTGATATTGACTTGCTATGTTTAAAACTAGAAATGATACCTTCTATATGGAAACAGCAAAGTCCTCTCGGTGAAAGGGAATGTCAAGTATTCGTGTGTCGAGCATGTGCTATTATTTTTGATGGAGATGAGATGGAATGGTACTTCTCCATGTTGGATATGGATTTCTATGATGTAATATAGGGTATGGATTGTATGGCAAGGTTTATGGATCACATCAACGGTTATGGGAGAACATTTAGTTTCATGACTGAGGATAGCATTGACCATCTCTTCAGTGGAGGGAGGATGGTAAAGAAAGGCACAAAGAGCATGTTATCACCAATGGTGGGAATGATCATGCACCAATTGGCAGCATTGACATTGGCATCAATGGAAGAGATTGAGTAAAATATTTTTCCATATGTGGTGGATAAATTTCCATATGTATTTCCCAAGAACATCTCAGGGTTACCACCACTATGGGAAGTGGAGTTTATGATTGATCTCCTTTCAGGGACAAGTCATATTTCCCTTCCATCTTATAAGATGGAACCAACAGAGTTATAGGAATTGAAAGTACAGTTAGAGGAGATGGAAATCAAGGGTTTCATTCAGCCAAGTGTGTCTCCATGGGTAGAACCAGTGTTGTTTGTAAAGAAAGAAAATGAAACTTTGATGATATGTGTGGATTATTGTAAACTTAACCAGGTTACGATAAAGAATAGATATCCACTTCCATGCATTGATGACCTATTTGATCAAATGAGGGGATCTCAGTGGTTCTCCATGATTTACTTGCGGTCAGGATATCACCAGTTGTGACTTCGGAAAGAGTATATTCCGAAAAGAGCCTTCAGAAGCAGATATGTAGACTACAAATATGTAGTCATGACTTTTGGTCTTACGAATGCACTAGAAGTATTAATGGAATTGATGAATCAGATATTTTAGTGATATCTGGATTCGTTTGTTGTGGTGTCTGTGGATGATATATTGGTGTATTCAAGAACACGGGATGAGCATGAGAAACACTTGACGATAGTTTTGGAAATCATGAGAGACCATTATTTTTATGCCAAATTATCAAAGTGCTATTTTTGGATACAAGAGGTACACTTTATGGGAAATATCGTTTCTGATAATGGTGATTCAGTGGATCCAGAAAAGATAGAAATTGTTAATTCTTGGAAACCGCCAAAGAATATCTTTGAAATATGATGTTTTCTTAGTCTAGATTATTATTACCAACTCTTTTTCTGTGACTTCTCCTGATTAGCTTCGCCTATGACAGCATTGAAAAATAAGAAGAACATATTTCAATGGACTAAAGAATTTCAGAGATCTTTTCAAGAGTTTAATGTTCTTCTTTCATCATCACCCATATTGATATTTCCGGAATCAGGACAGAGGTATGTGGTGTATTGTGATGCTTCGAGAACAGGGTCGGATTGTTTTCTCATACAAGAAGACCATGTGGTTTCTTATGGCTTAAGGAAGTTGAGGGTGCTTGAGAAAAATTACCCATCACATGATTTGGAGTGGGCTTCAGTATTCCATGCTTTGAAACCACTAAGACACTATCTCTTAGGTGAGAAATTTACCCTATTTATGGATCACAAAAGCTTGAATCACATTTTCTAACAGCGAGATTTGAATCTGAGGTAGAGGAGATGGATGGAGTATCTTCAAATTTTTGACTTTGACATGACGTATACACCGGGTAAGGGAAATTCAGTGGCCAATGCAATAAAAAAAATTGTATCCTCAGTTGGTGAAAGCTGCTTCAGATAAGTGGCAGTTGATGTCGGTCCTAGCCGACATGCGTATGGAATGTAAATATCGAGCTGATGTTGTGGTTTTCATTACAGGTGTGCTTGTTCCTAATTTTCTTTTCATTTTAAAGGGGGGACAAGCATCTGATTTAGACAGTGTCGCAATGAGTTCAAAACTCAATGGTGGGGAGACCATTGATGGATGGAAGCTGGATGGAAGTTTAGTTAGGAGATTTCGAGATCAGATAGTTTTACATTTAAATTCTCAGGAATAACTCCTCCTTTCTTAACACCATTCAAGAATGGTTTTACATTCGGGTACACAGAATGTTTATAAGGCGTTGAAGGAGAAGTTTTGGTGGAGCGGCATGAAACAGAAGGTATATAAATTTGTTTCAAAGTGTTTATCATGTCAGAATGATAAAGCAGAACATCAGCGGCCAGCTGGTATGTTACAGTCATTACCTATCCCAATGTGGAAATGGGATCAGATCGCAATGGGTTTTGATATAGGTGTTCCAAGAACGGTCTGGAAACATGATGCCATTTGGGTGACAATGGATCGTCTAACCAAGACAGACCATTTCATCTCGATTCATGAAACTCATACGGTGGACGATCTTTCAAAAATATATATACTAGAAGTGGTAAATAGGCTTGGTGTACCAGTATCCATAGTCGTAGATAGTGATCCATGGTTCACATCTCGTTTCTGGAAATCATTACAGCAAGACCTTGGGGCTTGGTTGACGATGGGCGTGACATATCATCCACAGACGGATGGGAAATCTGAGCGGACGATAAAAACATTGGAAGACATGTTGCGGAATTGTGTAATGGATTTTGGGGGCTCATGGGAATAGCATGTTCATTTAGTGGAGTTCTCATATAACAAAGGTTATCAGGCGTCGATACACATGGATCCACTTGAAGCATTGTATGAGTGTCCTTGTCATTCTCCACTTTGTTGGGTGGAAACAGGTGAGACTTCACTACTTGGGCCGAGACATGTCCAAGATACAATGGAGAAGATCCATTTGATTAGAAAGAGGATGGATACTGCTTAGAGTCTTCATAAATCTTATGCGGATAATCACCAAAGACCGTTGTCGTTTGTGGTGAGTGATCATGTCTTTTGGAGAATGTCTCTAAGGATTGGAAAACATCATTTTGTGAAGAAAGTAATATTATATCGTCGATATATAAGACCTTTTGGGATATTGGAATGGGTTGGAGAGGTGGCGTATCAGTTGGCATTACCACCACGGTTCAGTGCAGTGCATAATGTGTTCCATGTATCTCAGTTGAAGAAGTATCAACCTGATCCTGACCAGTGATCATATGGGATCATGTTGACCTAGAGCCCGATGCAACATTGGAACATATTTTGGTACGTATTTGGATAGACAGGATATTGTCTTGCATGGAAAAAGTATCAGTCTAGTGTAGGTTCGGTCGCATCATGGTCAGATTCAGAAAGAGATAGGGGAATGCAAGAATGAAATGAATGAGCAGTGGCCAAAACTCTTTCTGGAAAACGATGGTCTTCTACTTTCTGGGTATGGAAAGGCTAATGGTAGGTAGAATGTAGTACCCCCAGTTTCTGTTATGTAACCCTTGTTTTATGATTTTTAAATACATGAAGAAAACGAGAAATGCTTGGGGAATGTTTGGAGACTTTTAAAGCATAAAAGGGAAGTGTCTACCGCATGGTTAGTGCACGTTTTGACTAACCGTGCAGACTAACTGTGCGCGATGTCAACTTAGATCCTATTTTTTAGGATGTAATCCATTTTATCGTTAAACCGACTCGTTTTTGCTCCTAGAAGGACCAAACTCGGGATTTCTCTCTCATGAAGGTGGGAGAACACTTACCAGGCGTTTTGGAAGTGATCTGGAGGTTTGCCTTAGCGTTTAGAAGCCGATTGATCACTGTAAGACCCGCTCCCTTTATATTTCTTAGATCTCTTTTTTCCCTCTTGTTGGATCCTTAGATCTACGCTCTTGGTGGGTAGATCTATGGTAGTGTATGACTTTTATGTCGGGTTTTGGTCTTGTTGGTGATATGTGAAGGAATCTAAGGAGGTTTCGTGGTGTTTCGACCCAGTTCATGGTGGGTTTTGCCTAATTTTTTGAGGTAGGTGGCTTCACTCTTGATTCATCTTTTATAAAACTTGAAGGCTTAGTTAAATTTGATTTAATTTCTTGTTTTTGAATGTGAAATTGTGGTGCAAAGAATGTTATAAATCTTCTTTAGTGATGATTTATGGGTTTGATGGAATTGATGAAATTGAAATAATGTTTTGGGCAATGTTTTTTGGTTTCATGATTTTAAAATACCGACTTTCTGGATATGGAAAATTGGTTTTCTGCTAGAAAGGAATGTTTTTCCAATAAAACGTTTGATACTTTATTAAATGGTTTTGAACACACTTGGATTTGGAATATATTTTTATGGGTTGTGGGGTGTGTTCATATGCATTGGTATGGATAAGGGTGAGAAGTATCCCCATAAAAAAGGTTTGGATGGATAAGGGCAAGTAGTACCTCCATAAAAAGAGATGTATAAGTCATGAAGTACCCCTATCAAGGTAGTTCACTATGTGACGTCATAGTGGAAGGATAACTCACCACTCGCGAGTATAGGGATGTCTAGGTAGCATGCATGGTTGGTTGTGTGTATTTTTGAAAAGGATTGGATGTGCCAAAATGGGAATCAGAATTTGATTGGAAACATTTCTTGGTTACTTTTCTTGAGAAAGATGAGTTTTGTTGGAAAATTGTTTTGGCATGGAAACCTATTATATTGTGAAATATTTTGGATTGTTTTATATAAATTTTTTTATATAAATGTGATAAAATATTTTATCCTAGAGGCATGGGTTGGGATGTCATCATGGAAAACCTACTGAGTTTCAATACTCACCCCCTTCTTCTGCAAGTTCATGCTTTTGAAAATGTCATATACTGGGATGTTTTAAAAGGTAATGTGTCACATGTTTGCAACATAACATCGTGATACTTGGGCAGGTTCGTTATGTTGGAGCTTTGTGATGGTGGATCATTGAGTTGGTTTGTCATCTTGTAGTCTTTGAGTTTGTCATTCCACTGTTTACTCTGGTATAGTGTTGGTTTCCACTATGGTACTTTTGGTTGGTTTATTAAAAAATAAATGGTTGAGTTGTCTTAGTTTTATCAAGCATCATTTAATTGATTAGTTTTATTATGGTTGTACGTTATGTGGTATGTTATTAAATGTTTAATCGTCTCCCACTTGTTTTGAAACCCTTCGGCATTTATTTCCAGCCTTTGGGGCCTTGGGGATATCTCTTAAGGCCTATTAATGACTCGTTGAGCTCTCAAGTCAATGAGAATTTTCGGTTCATTACACTAAAGATGTGCAATGTTTCATTATATAATCCATGTGCAATATTCTTTTAAAGAAATATGACGACATGGATGCATATTGCTGATGTCACACCTTCAATATCTCTATCAAGAGAAGGAATGAAAAATGAATTATGAGATCTCTGATGCATTGTTTATAAATAAGTTTAGAGAGTCTTCACTATTTGGGCCTCCTATATTCAAGAATATTTTCAATTCATGGACCCCAAATTGATCAATTTTTTCAAATATCGCACGTTTTCAATGTCGATGCATTGTACATGAAACCCCACACACAGAATCCAATCACATCATTGATATTGTATTGATTATTTATTCACCACCACTGATGCACCACATGGACTTCCATAAATGTGGGGTCTAGTTTCCCCTTGATCCCGGTTAACTACATCTTGAGAAGCTCCCTCTTTTTTTGCAACGAGTTTCATACCCTATTAATACCTTCATAATTTCCGTTTTCCAATACAAATAAGATATCAAATATTATATCTTTAACATAAAAATTACCATCTTTCAGCCATGTTAATAATAAGACACTTACCTCATCTAAATAGATATTATAGATGTATCACTCCATGAGAAACAAATGCTACCTAATCTTTGTGATATGAAAAAAAAAATCATATTAAAAAACTAACTTATCTCAAATTTGGAAACACCCACTGTCTATATCCTATAAATCTCCCCATTTATCCCATCAATGGAGATACCATCCCATAAAATAAGATGGAATGAAAACCAATTTTCATCATACCATCCATCATCCTCTATAAAAAAATGACAATTACCATTTTTAACTCTGACAGAAACATGGCATCCCCTATAAAAAATCCAAAAACAAAAATATTATCCATATCTAAATATGAAATTTCCTTTCAAACAACACATGATCCCAAAAGATCTAGTTCCCATATGATTATGATTGTGAAAAAAATCTGGCACACCCCAAAAAGGTTTCTCTCTCTGCTCAAAATCCCGACCAGCTAGTGCATCACCTCAATCTTCAATTTGAATTATTTCTACACCAATCACACATTTTAAATAATAGAATTATGTGTAAGACCTGAAACACCTATCTCCACCTAATTATTTTCCAAACCCTAGCCTACCTCATGCTCCATCGATCCACTAAAAAAATATCAAAAATTCCCACTACAAATTGCAAGCCCGAACCAACACCTATCATATCACTTGTTGGAGGAGATTCCCGATATCAGGACAAAAACCGCTTGAGATGAAATTTGTAAGAAACTCAATAAAATAAGGATGTGATATAAATAAGAATCAATAAATCAGAACGCATTATTTTTAATATTGAAAAACCCTCTTTTGGGGTGGATTAAAACCCCACTGGGAAATTTTGAAATATCCAATATAAATTAATGTGTACAAAGAAATCCACGTAATGTACAAACATGAATAAAAAATTGAGAGAATATAAATTTTATTTTGAAAACCACAGCCTTATATGCCTTCACCATCACTCTAATATTCACCTCACCAATACCATTCATGATTGATTAATCTGTTAAAAACATCACCCTTATGTTGATGAAATGACACTACAACGAGGATCAAATCCTATTATACATCAAACTCACACAATCTTTTGACACTAAGAGGATTCTCACTATCTCTCATGATCTCACTATCAATACCTACCACCAATCATAAACATTGATACACCACTTGATCAGTGCATTCTAGAATACACTCAATATATGTTGATGTACTAGTTGGGGATATGTATAAATATGAGAGTGGGGGTGGGGGTGAATCGGTGTCTGAGGCCCTTTAATCCAATTACACATTTCATTCCTTTAACTCTTCAACATATTATCTTCTCAATTATTTTTTCCTCTTTTACCCATCATGAAATAATATTAAAGTAGTAAAGCCAAATCACACAATATTTTTACAAGTTTCACAACTCAGTAAAAGTTGATAGTCCCTGGAATTATTTGGAAATAATCTTCACTACAAAGCCAATTGAAATGAATCATTTATGTGTGGATATATAAAATAGGAAATTCCCATGCACGTGGAACACACTATAATCAATTGGTAGTATATGTTTTACATCACATTACTGGATCTCTATACTACCTATGAAGACAACCTAATTTTTGTTAATAATGGTTTGTAACACCAAGAGAATATTCCACCAGTTGAGAAATGTGAGATCTCAACGATATTATTTATTCTCCCATAACCTTATTCTTTATATTGTTGATTTCTTAGCTTAATTAATGTAACTCTTCATACCTATTCCCCAAAAAAACTGAATGATTCCTAATCATCTTCTTCTACCAGTCATAATATTATAAATGTTTGTTGAACTAATGAATACTGAATTCTTTATAACCCAAATTATAGTATGTCGATATCGATTTGGTCACCAAATCTTATTCTCTTCTTTTCTATTTATTCTTAGTGAAAAACCAAACTCACTGAGCCCTCCTCTTCTTGTTCTTACTGGAATCACAAAATTCCATTATGATTAGTAAATCATTGAATGTCGGATCATCTTAGAATCATCACAATTATAATATTCTAAATTGATAGAAAATATCTATTGTGAATGTTGTATCATTTATCATTTAATTTTCATTGTGCAGAAGACGTTTATTAATGTAAATTTCATTGTACCTTCAATGATGTCACATGTAAGAATAATATTGAATAATATCGTATTCATATTCTCTTGAACTAATCTCTCAATACATTCATGGTTCATGTTAGTGTCTGATATCCATTTTTATCTTTACAATTTTATGTGTTTTTTTGTAAAAATTTTATGCATGGATTTTTTTATTCTTCAATTGATTTGAAAAACTTCAGAACATACAGTTACTGCTCAGTGTTAAGGTAAAAACACATGAAGATTCATTCTCCTCCATTATTTCTCTCTAAATTCACACAAAATAATGTTTGGTTTTCATAAACCGTTTTTATCAATAGTATGTGAATTAATACACTTGGTTTTATATGAAAAGTCGAATAATACGATATCATCTTCTAACTCTTGAATTTATTCACCTAAGATAACTTCTGGTTCTCTTAGCCCAAATAAACATTGTAGGATTGTTCTTATCTATCTATTGTGAACCATATGGATACATAGTATATTCATGTTTGTTTTATATGTGGAATATCTTCATGAAACTACCGGAGAGTAAAAAAACCATGAATTATGGATCGATCTGTAAGCTTCGTTGAACTGGTTATACTTTGTGAAGCATGAAAATGGTGTATACACACCAGTTATGTGTTAGCGGTATTTTTTATTCATGATAGTAGAATGATTTGTGGAACTGACCTCATTTGTAAAGAACTATGATGGTGTAAACACCATTCAGAATCTCTCATATTCATGTCTATGCTATATAAATCAAGAATTGCAAGGGGAGGATCATAATTCTCCTCTCCCCCGGTAATGCTCTGTACTGGTTTTGCAGGTGCCCTCTGATCCCACTTTTTTGCGGGATATTGGACCAAATCATGTATGCCTTTTGTAGTACCCATGGCAGACACTAGGAACTCCATCCTCCCTTCGCTTGTTGAACTCAATGGCCTCCTTTGGGCATGGACAACCTAGTGTCCGCATAAGCTCTTAGTTGAGGCTGGCTAGTCAGCTTAGTCCATTCTTATTAAATAAATCCCAAAAAACTACTTAGTGAAAAAACACAATTATATAATTGAATTCAATATATAATTATTCTCCACCTTCACACTTTGAACTCAAGTATAAAAATCTTCAATCCCTTCATAATTTCTCTTCAATTATAAATCCATCTAATATTTTCTACATCTCTAACCCTTCATGCACTAATTATATGGAATGGTTATCTATCATGAAATATAGAATATCAATGTTCCTCATGTTAGCACTCCATTGGTTGTCATAAAATATTAAAATACTACATGACCTTCAATTCCTCTTTTTCTATACATTTTTTGTATATAAATTCAAAATAACATCAAATCATCGATCTTATTCCATGTAAACAATGTGTCACTAATTACACATTTAATTTGAACATTAGACCAGTTAATCATTCATCTGAGTTAAAAACAGAGATAATATCCCAATAATGACTTCAAATTATTTGAATCCATAACAATTATTCAATCCTTTCAAAATTTATCTTCAAATATAAATCCATATAAACATTTATTCATCTTTAATCATTCATGCCCTAATTATATGGCATGGTTATCCTTCATGAAAACTAAAATCTCAATGTTCCCCTTGTTAACACATCCATGGTTCACATTAAACATTAAAATACTATATGAACATAAATTCCACTTCATCTATACGTTATGGAATATAATTTCCAAAGAAAATTGAATCGACCTTCTAATTTTTTGTAAAAAATGTGTCACTTATGACATATGTATTTTGAACGTTGTATCAGTTCATCAGTCATAAGAGTTAACAACATGAATAATTTATCAAACATGACATGCAATGATATGAATCTATAACAATTATATAGGAATAAATCTGACAGAATCCATTAAAATTCTCTATGAATCACCATAAAGGAATCCAAAACAATTCTCCATGAATCTCCATAAATCTCAAAGTCTTCCAAGCTTTCACATGTATCTTTTAATTTCAATACACATGGACCTTATCCAGGTTCCAATAACTTTGTCACTTCATCATCATATTGACATAAAAGTAAACAACCTATTTCAATGTTCATCATTGTCTCCCAATGAAAATCATCTAACACCAAATTCAATCCCTAACAAAAGAGTGATATTCGTACTTCTCCTTTGTATTATTGGAAATACCTTCAATGTTATTTCGAAATTACTGTGTTAATATTTTAAACTATTATCTTATCTATCTCCTATAACTTTTTAACCATAATTTAAATTTATCTCCCCCTTATTAACAAGAAATAAAATGTTCTTGGGGAATAGTGTATCAGTCCATACTTATGCAATGTGTGATCCATAATTTCACTCTAAATCTATGTGAGTTGTGCTTGATGTAGAAAACAATTGGATTTTAATTAGACAAAAAATCTATCCATTAACAAATGATCATGATACCTTATGAAATGGGAAATAATATACTTTACTTCTAGGATTAATCACCTTTATTGTAGGCTGAAATTAATGAATGTGAGATAATACTTTTTAAGAACAATAAACATGAAACTCCTACACTCACATCAACAAATAGATAAAAACATTCTTGATTAATAGATATTATAAAATACCATGGGGACTTCCTCATTTCATAATCAATTTATTAATTTAATTTATGCCCCTTTTTTTTGATAACATGGCATGATAAATTAATAAAGACATTCCTTTTATTGTGATATTAACTTCAAGAAATTTCTAGAATAATAAGATTTAATACTAATTGAAATAATAAATCTAGAAGATTGTTCATTTGTCTCCACCTCAAGGGAATAATTACTCATTATCTTCATAATGGTTGATATCATAAATAATTGATTAAATGAAATTAAATTATATAGAATACCACAGAATGGTTCTTGAACTTTCAAGTGTCCATATTAGACAAAATTCAAAACATCAACATGGTTGATCATCTATAACATTTGTTCTTCAAACTAGTAAGAAATATGATCAAACCAAGATGGAATCTTCTTTATCCTATATATAAAAAATAGTACATCACATTATTATACATTATCAATGATGATCATCCATCATAATAGTATTTAAATATCAATTGATGAATCATTAAAGGATAGTACCTTCATCGGATTAACTATAATGAATTGACAAAACTTATTACTTATTAGGTTTTCCCCATAAAAACAAGCTTCAACTTCAAATAACTAACTTATAATCACAAATAAAATACCCAATGATTAATGGAATAAAGTTTATAATGATTAATTCATTACTATGAATAGAATGATTGTGATTATCTTCTCATTCAAATTACTTCATTTTCACCTGTCTTTATTCTGGCACATCTAAACATCTGTTTTGATTTATGTTGAGGGAACATAGATCTCTTCACATCTTCTTTTGATTTGTGTGGAGAATATTTATTCAAAATAGAAATCATGAATGATACCTTATTTCACCTATTAAAAATTTCTTCTTGTTATGTGTGTAAGGTTAAACAATATTTTGTAATGAGCTTATATTTCCTACATCTCTCACAAAGATCAACATTAACACTAGAGTTTCCTTTTCATAATAAACCATCATGAAATTTTTCTTCATCACGTGGAATATTTTCATTCCATTTTTTCTATCTTTATATTATGCAACTTCCATTTTTCTCATTATTTCAAAATCACAAGTCCAGTTAACTAACACAACCTTAGGAACAATAGGTGAAAGCTTGGATCTTCCACAGGGGTTATTATCAGGGTCATCCCTCTTAGTTCATCTTTTGGATGGACTACTCTTCAAATTAATGGATTTCGAATCCATTTTTTTCTCACCATTCTTATTTGGTACCTTAATGGGGGGATTTATGTTCACATAATTATTATAATATACTCCCAAGGATTGTTTTTCATACCATGTATGATTTTGTGATATTATGTTATCAAAATCATTGTATACATGTTGATATGAGAATGTAACAACTTTGTGGACACTACCATTGCATACGTACCAAATGTTATCAAGAATTAAAAATATGTTTACAGTATATAAATTCTTTTAGTCCAATAGATGTTACGTATTATTCTATGGAATTATTTCTAGTGAAATAGGATTCTTTCATCCTTTAACATTATGGGGATTGTTCCAAAAATTTACGGCACACTGCCCAAATATGTTGAAGCACCAATATGGGCCCAAAAATATTGATTTCCTGATATATTATGTATCTAATTTTTGGTAATTCATCACGATTTTTAAGCTCTATGAGGGGAACCAAATTGCATACATTCATTCCTATCCACATCAGTCATGGTGATAGGTTTCATATCCTATTTATTCATCCATAATTGTTCATATTTTTCTTTAAAACCCTACATTTTTAATGATAACATGTTAAGAAACATTATTACAAGGTAGTATGGATGATACCTGATTCTTCTCAGCTATTTGTGATAGAACATTGAATGAAGTGATGATATTATTATAACGTGTTGTATTTCTTTCAATCTTCATATACTCCAATGAACAGTGAGTACTTTTACCAACTATCTCCTTCTATTGGGATGTGTCAACATGCATCTTCTAAATATTGTCCAATAGAGATACCAAATCTAGACATTTGAAACTTAGGATGGTTTTATGATCTTTAATCATAATCATTGTCTCATACAATAAATTCTTCATTTATTAATCATTATCTTCATGTTGGTTAAATTTTTTCTTAAATCAATAAGTCGTGTCTATTGATCATCTTGGATATTTATTCATGTTCTCAACCCTTGACATCAGTTCAATTTTTCAATCTCTCATAAACTGGATGGATCTATTATTCTAGTGTATTTTTTGAGTCCCAGATTATCTTAAACATATTTGATCAATTTTTTTGAACTTATTTCATGTTCCATCATTGTTTCATCAAAGGTTTCAACATATCTAGATTGAATTACACACTATTTTTTCAATATCTTATCCAAAACATCATACTCTTCTTCAAGTTTGGTGATCTCTTCCTTCATGCATTTATAGACTCCAAAAAACAAGGGATGATCATTATTCAGAAATAGCATGCAGAATAACTCTTACTCTATCAACTGATAATTCTTGTAAAGTTCTAGATTGATCAACATCTCCACATGTTCTTGTATTTTCACCTTGAAAAAAGTTTTTAAATGTAATAATACATACATCCTAATCACTATATATAAGATGTTTTTCCATCTTCATATTAAAAACATGAGTCACATTCACATTAGCTTTCAAGATAGACATGTATTAATTTTTTTCAAGGCATAGAGAAACTAATACTGATTAATTTTTAGATAAGAGGTAATTATTCTTCAACTTTATCTTCTCTTTTTTTTATTCATCATGTTTTTGGTAGATACAGACTTATACACAAAGGTATCCAAATCTTCAATAAAACATCACTTCACTGTTCAGTCAGAAAAGAAACTCAAGTCTTCAAAAGATAATTGATTTCACTGTAGAGAATCTAACAGATATGAACCTTACCTCGATAATTATGAATTTACCAGTTATATATATTCCTATCATTTTGTGTGAGTGTGGGGGGGGGGGGGGGGTGCATCAATATGGTAGAATTATTAATTCAATTACATGTTTCATCACATTACCTCTTTGACTTGTCAGAATCGTGATTGTATTTTTCTATTTTCTCTATCGCATGAAATAATATTAATGTTTTAATGAAAATTACACAATTTTTACAACGTCCACTTCAAAGTAAGAGTATCAAGTCATTGAAACGGTCTCATACTAATCCTGACCCCCACCAATAGAAATTAATCCTATAAATATTGAATTATCTAGTAAAAAATAACCTTTCACTGGAAATACACTATAGTGAAGTGACATTTCATGTTTTGTGGAACTTAGATGGATCATTATACTACCTCTAAAGATAGTCTCCTTTTCATTGATAATGGTTTGTAACACAATGAGTGTATTCCACATATTGAGACCTCTTGGATGCCACATTTATTATTTGTTCTTCCACATCCTTCTTCATAACATTTTTACATTCTTATTAGTATGCAAGTTACTCTTTTACCTCTTCCTAGAAACAAACTAAAAGATGCACAATATTCTTCTTCTACCAGTCAAAAATATATAAATTTGTTCTGAACTGATGAATACTAAATTATTTCTGACCCAAATTATAATCAGTTGATTTCAATTTGGTCACAAAATATTCATCTCTTATCTTCTCTTTCTTCTTTAGGGAATAAAATTCAATGGGATCTCTTCTTCTTGTTGATGTTAAAATCACAATCTTCCTTTGGGATTATTAAATCAATGAAGTTCAACTAATCTTAGAATTTTAACAATTAAATTACTCTTCTTTGATAAAAAATATCGAGAGTGAATGTAGAATCTATTATTTTATATTCTCATTTCTTCAAAAGATGTTTGTTGAACTGAATTTCTCCATAACATCAATGATATTTCATGCAATAATAATCTTTTAAAAATTCATATATTTCACTTCTTTTATTCAAAACCCAATACAAGCATGGTGAATGTAAATTTACCATATCCATTTCTATCTTTATCATTTTATGTATTTTTTTAGATATATTTTTATGCATTATTTTTTTCCTCAAATCATATGAAGACCTTTAGACATTGTACATACTACTCACTGTTTATGTAACAACACCCAAAGCTTCTTCCTCCTACCCTAGTTATCTCTTCCTTCACACAACAACCATGTTTGGTTTTATAACCCATGTTTATCAAAGATATATGCATACATACACTTTATCTCATATTAATACCCATGAAATATGAGTTAATATCGTACTCAAGAAAGTTTGAACTTCAGTGCATGTCTAGTTCTCTTGGCACAAACAAACAGTGTATGTTTTTTATTATCTATCTGTTGTGTACCAACTTGATACACAACATATTCACGTAATGGATTATATGAGGAAAAAGATAATGAAACCTCAGGATAGTAAACAACTCATGCACTGATTCATGGGTAGTAGGATTCATGGAACTTGTTCTTCTTCATGAAGAAAAACAATGGTGTCTAAACACGAGTAGTGTGTTCGTGGTATTTCATCATTATGAAAGGAGAGTGGTTCTTGAATACAAGTCATTCAGAATTCATGAAAAGGGTGTAGAAACAATTTTCATGTCCACAACTTCTTCTCATTCATGAAAACATATTTTTTCATGGTAATCCCCTTATTGATGAGGCAATGATCATTCACAAAACGCTTTTCCTTCCCACACAAAAGAGTGCTTCGTAGAGTCTCTTTTTTTCTACAAAATCTCATCTTGTGAAATATTATGAGTAGATGTAGAAACTCTTGGATGAGGGTGATCTCCTTGTATTGTAATGGGATCTCATACTTATAGAATATTCAAATTTCAATAGTTATTCCATGTGAATCATCTATTTCAATTCCTTAATTAGCTAGCTTTTAATTATTCAAATACGCATTATGTACTCCGCATTTTGTAGAGTTCTTCCTTCACGATAAGACTGCATATTTATAGTGTTCATATAACATGCATGTATTCATAAACACATGGAACTCAAAATCCCAAATTCCTAATGTTCATCCATTGAACTCAACTGGTTGAATGGACCTCTTGTAGCTGTATTTGTAGTTTAGGCAGGGCTTTCCTCTTGAATTTATTCATGTGCGTCATGAAAATGTAGTTTCATGTTATCATGTTCATGATCATCAAATTTTTTAGACCTTAAAATAATCATGGTGGATTCTTCTTTTATCATTTGTTGTTTGGTAGACATCTGTGATTATATAATGGTGTCGTCAAGGAAATCTAGGAGAAAGATGACGACATTGGGTGACAAATATGTGCCTCATTTTGAATGCAAAGGCTGTGGGAGATCAGACGACATGAATTTAAATGAGAGGGCCTGGGATGTGATGGACAACCACGATCGATCAAATTATTTAAACCAATGAATAGAACACATTAAATCCCCTCCCCCTTTGAATCATCTCTTTGTTTATCCACACTATATAAATCATGAACTATGGGAAGCAGATCAGAATTCCCCTTTCCCATCCCTATACCACCCTATACCACCCTATACTGGTTATAAGGTAATTCTCTATTCCCACTTCATTGCGAGATATTATCCCACATCTTTCATGATTCCTGGGGTACCCATGGCCTACACATGAAATTAGATACTACCTGCATGCTTACCTGGATGGCCTTCTTTGGACGTGTACACCCAATGTCCCATATAATCTCTTGGTTGAGGATGGCATGTTAGCTCAACCAATACTTTTAAAAAAACTAAACAAAAAATACAGTTAACGAACTATGTATATAATGGATTTCAATATTTAATTCATGGTTATCTCCACACATAGAACACTAGTGTACATTTATTCAATCCCTTCATAATCTCCATTCAAATATAAGTCCATCCAAAAATCTCATTATCTTTAACCCATCATGCCCTTATTATATGGAATGGTTCTACTACAAGATAATTAAAATATCAATGTTTCTAAAGAAAACACTTTCATGGTTCTCATTAAACATTGAAATACTGCATGACCTTCAATTCCTCTTCTTATATAATTTTTGTAATAAAAATTACAATGAACGTAAAATCATCCTTCTTCATTTTAGAAAATTTTGTGTGTCTTAGGACACATATATTTTGAATTTAGGATTAGTTCATCAAACATAAAATTAACTAAAATGGTTAATTTATGAATATTGAAATCCAAATATATGAATACATAAATATTATTCAATCCCATCACAATTTATATTAAAATATAAAGCTATATAACCATATATTCATATTTGACCCTCCGTGCAATAATTATATCAAGCAGTTATCCTTTATGAAAACTATAGTCTCGATGTTCCTCAATTTAACAATTTCGTTGTTCTCATGCCACATTAAAATACTACATTATCCGGAATTCCTCTACTTATATACCTTTTGGAATATAAATTTTAAAGAAAATCAAATCAACCTTCTAATTTTTTCAAAATAATGACTCAATTATGACACATGTAATTTTAACATTGGATTAGTTCATAAATAATAAAAGTTTACATAAATGGATAATTACTCAAGTGTTATATCCAATGATCTGAATCCATAATGAATCTTTATTCCCTTCAAAATATCCCTTCATATATTATCTCATCAAATAATTTTTTCATCGCTATCCCTTCATGCACTAATTATATTTTTTGGTTCTCCTTTATGAAAACTAAAATCTCAATGTTCCTCAATATAACACTTCCACGGTTCTCATGAAAAATTAAAATACCACATGAACCTCAACTGTTCATGTTACTCCATGAGGCTGAGACTGGATCATGGTTATCACACGGTTTTCCTAACCACGCGACTAATCATGCA
The DNA here is from genome assembly GCA_963277665.1 of Viscum album. NCBI lineage: Eukaryota > Viridiplantae > Streptophyta > Magnoliopsida > Santalales > Viscaceae > Viscum > Viscum album. Next base: position 1,582,340,767 of record OY728151.1, on the reverse strand, counting down.
CGATTTTAGAAGAGGATCCTAAAAAAATTGATTTGGGTTGGTATTATGTTTAAACGAATCATTTTTTCTCCAAATAAACCCTAAATCAGTAATTATTCCTCCTAAATGACAATGATTCTTTCACCATCAATTTGGATGTGATCTGAAGGCGTTTCTTGGTGTGTCGATGCCTGATTCCTTCAGTAAGTGTACTTTTAGGGTATTTTTTCATTTTTTTCCTTAGATATACCTTTCTCCGTTACTAATATTATTAGATATAGTCTTATGTGATTATATATAAGGTTTTAGATGTAAATAAGGAATTTATTTGGACTTTTTTATGATATGGGAAGTGATCTAAGGTGGGTTTTGGAGATTCAAACCAGTTTTGTGGGAGTTTTCATGATGTTCTTTATTGTTTTACAAAAATATCTAGGTAGGTGGATTCAATATCAACTTCTCTAATTAGAACATATGTGATTAGTATCAAATTGATTAAATTTAATAATTTTTTTTCAATTTGGTGTGGAAATCATTGTTGAAACCCTCACTATTGATGGTATGTGGTATTTTGGAAATTGGTTGTGCAAATAGATTTTTTTCTTGATTTTATAATAAGATTTTTTTGGATTTGGGAAAATGTTTTTTTGGAATTATTTTCAATAAAGGAATTGTTTTATTGAAATTTTTTGAGTTGGTTTGTTTGAAATGGTCTTGGAGTACATGGGTTGTGTGTGTTCATGATTTTGACATGACCCTAAATATAGAGAATATACCATTGGGGTACAAACGTACATGACCCTGGATAAGAATTTGTTGTGTCAATAAGTATTTTATTATGACTTTTCCATTCCTTCATACGTGGGGGATATTGTTGAGTCAATGAAGTCTTTTTATTACATTACCATATTTACTTTTCTTGAAAATCACAAACACCTTATCTCAAGGAAAATTTCATTTTACCCTGTGTCTTGCTTCTATATGGAAAATTTTCCTTCTACAAGGAGATTTATCCATACCAGGTTTTTCATTGTTCTTAATCATTTCTAAGTGTAAAATTTGGTTTCATATCTAAATACTCAGGATCGTACAATACCGAGATATGAAGCATTTTGTTTTCAGGATCTGAATTCTGACTCCGAAGTCTGGTTACAAACTTTTGAGAAGTTCAACTCCGAATTCTGGTTATGAACTGTTGTGAAGTTCAACTCCGAATTCTGGTTACGAAATTTCATAATGTTCTACTACGAATTCTGGTTACGAACTTTTATGAAGCTCCCCTATGAATTATGGTTATGAAATTTTATAAAGTTCCACTATGAATTCGGGTTACGAATTTTCATGATATTCGACTCTGAATTCTTGATACAAATTCTAGTTATGAATACAGGTTACAAATTCTTATGAGTTCAGACTCTGAAGTCTATATATTTCTAAACTCCAAATTCCATGAAAACCAGAATACGAATATCCTTGTTTTATAGACTCTGAATATCATTTTCCTCAGCTCAAAATATTATTTTTTGTTAGACTTAAAATATCCATTTTTTCCTTACACTACGAAAAATGATTTTGGCTATGTAACCATAATTTTACTTATCTTTGTTTTTGTTATAAAACGATTTCGTACATTCAGTTTCTAACTAACCATTGGTTGAGTGACACATGTACATGTACCTCTGAGATTTAGGGAAAAATGTGACCATTGGAGGAGGGAGCATGCCATTGCAGTTGTTCATATAAATAGGAGCTCATTTGAAAGAGCTAAAAAATTGTTCTATGACCCATTTATATTTCATGCTATTGACGTGATTTCTAGAGAGAGATACACTCATGCTTAGTGCATAGTGAACTTCTTGTTCATTTTTTCATCGTACGACTCTGAATGTTGCTGAGTAAATTAGAGGGCTTCCAGGGGTAGGAAGACAGAGGTGCCGACTACCTTGAAGTTCAGGGCTTCCATGCTGAGGAAGACATAGGTTCCAACTACTATGAATTTGAGGGCTTCCATGATGAGGAAGACAGAGGTTCCAAATACCTTGAAGTTGTGGGCTTACAGGGATAGCAAGACAGACTCCGATCATTGTATCGAGGGCTTACCTGGGTGTGCGTAAGATAGAATTTCATTAAATTATAAGTCAAGGGACCTTTATCCATGGCTTTTGGATACCCTTCTCTTTGGGTTAAATGATTTACTACATGTAACTTGTATTGTTTCGTGTATTTTTCCACTTAATTTTGATTGTTGATGAATGTATAACTATGTTATACTTCCTTATACTTGTATACTCTGATTTAGAAAGTTTCTATATTCGTTAAGGTAGAATCTTTATCCTTGTAAACATTCATTAAGATTAATTTACCGGAACCATTATTTCTGGAATCACATTCACGGAATAACATTTCCGGATTCCATAAATTTTGTAGAACAAGAGGTTTGTGAATTACCTTGTTTAACCCTATTAAACATAACCATCTTTAAAGTTCCAAAGGAATTTGTAAATTTTACAATTCACCCCCTATTGTATTTTGAGTATCTACATCATTATTTTGATTCTACAATTGGTATCATAGGATTGGTTCAATCTGAATTAATGTCATGATTAGATTCAGAAGAGAATTAGTGTCATTCCTTTATGGAATCAGTTTTTCAGACTCATAATGTTTGGATTAAATTTTTCTTAGAGATACTCTTCGTATTATATTACTTGCTGAGGAATATTTTCTCTGTTTACAATCATTTATTACTAAAATAAGTGTGTGTCATTGGTGAATAAGGACACTAGCCACATAGTGATGACTTAGTGGATAGACAACAAACCAATAAAGAGTATAGAACAATTAGAGAAGAATTCATTGTTGTGTGTGTGGAGAATGATAGAATGGGTATTCAAAAAAGTAATGTTAAATGGTTTAAATAATGCATTTTTTCATTCCATAGGAAACTATTATGTTTGGAAATCTGTTTTGGTGTGAAAGAGGTTGTCTTCAATTTAAACTATGTAACTATTTCAAAAATATTATATAAATTGTTTTACATAATTGTTCTAGCATGTTATATCCTCATGAAGTTAGTATGGAAGTCATTTGGGGGGAAATCTACTGATTTTAATTACTCACCCATTCATTGGAACTTTGGTGCTTTTGCATATTTTGTTTATTGAGGCACAATTTAATGGAATGAAATACTCTTCTTGAGTGGTGCTCTATGATACATGGAGTTGGATTTTTATCTTGGAGACATGTCTTTGATGTATTCTATGTTTCTGTTGGATTTTTTTCCACTATATACTTTGATGTTAGTAGTCTTCTATTGTGGTACTCTTTTTTTGGTTTTGGTATCAATGGTATAACATGAGTTATTTTACATTTTCGTATTGAATCATATAGTGGTTTTGTTTATAGAATATGTGGGGGTGATTTTCTTATTTTTTTAAGGTAAAATTTTCCCCCAATTGTATTTAAACCCTTTGAATTTTCCCCATTCTTTGGCTCCTTGGAAATGTTGCATAATTCCATGTAGAAATTCCACTGTGACTCATGCCAATGAGGAGGGGTGGGATGATATAAGTATTATGGGTCTTGGTCAGTCCAAATATTTTTGTACGACAAGTGGTATAATCTTTTTCAGTCCTTGACATACAATTGTTATAATTTGTGAAAATATTGGAGTTAAAATCATTCTTGATCTTTCCTTGAGTCGAGTTGGTAGAAAAGAAAATGATTTATTGGAATTGAAATGTATATAATGAAATTACATAGTTAAAATTTTTATATTGGTCTTCAGGTTACTTGGGAGTTGGGTACCTTGGTGTTTTGGAAACACCTATAAAAGTGTAATTTCATTGTCACGGGTTTAGCCAATGAGAAGATCAGGACATGCATTGTAGAAATAACTTCCCACTAGAAGTACATATTTCATTATGAATAATTATTTATGATTTTTTTAAATTGGTTGATTTTTTAAAAATGTTGAAATTGTTTCCAGATGGGAGATTTTGTGAAGTGAATGATTGTGTTATTTTGAAAATGACTTAATATTCAAAACCATGGTTAAATTTTTAAAAAATGGTCGAATGTGGAAAATGATGAATTTTGGAAAGATTTCGTGTAATATTTTTCGTCTGATAGAATTTGAATATTTTAAGTGCTTAGTTTCTTAGGAGATTTATTAATAGGGTTCATTGTGTTTCTGGAAAATTAAACCTGATTGGAAAGCGTAGAAACCAAATGGAAGAATCTGCTGAGAATGTGGTTGCACGTAAGTCAAAGGTGAAAAAATTTCTGGTACATAGTATATACGAATATTATAATTATGAGGATAGAGGGAGTCAATGTTATAAACCAAAGAAAGTGGATCATTCTATCTAATACTTGAAGTATAGTCCACCCAAATTTTGGGGTGATTCTGGGAAAGAGACAGATAAGGTGTGGATGAATAAGATAAATCAAGTCATTGATTTCATTATAACACTAGTAGAGTATAATGTCATGTTGGAAATGTTTATATGAAAATATCTTACATGCCACTGATGGGATTTATCACATTAGAATAAAATATACCTAGTTATGGAATGAGAGGATTTTGAAATATTGTTCAACAAAAAATTCTATCCTCATAAATTCATAATTAAGAGAATGGTGGAATTTTTCATTCCAAAGTAGGAGGACGTTTCTATGATAGAGTATGTGGATTCATTTATAAATTTTTTTATGATTTTCACATGAATTTTCTACGAGTGCATCCATACAGGAAGACATTTATGATTTAATGCTAAGGAAACAAATTTTATTAAAGATTGTCAATATATGTATAATGGATTGTACCTATATGGTCAATAGAGTGATGGTGGATAAACAGACATCTCAGGAGGAACATGTAGAGTAAGTATGTTGTTACCTATGGAAAAGGTGAGAACTCTAATTCCAGGAGAAAATGGAATAGGTAAATATATTTCCAAGCTGGGAGTATGACCCAAAATTAGATAGCTAGATCAGTGAACCTTCCCCCTTTAACAAGATAAAATTTGGTTGTTTTCAATGTGGTTCCTTCGACCACATGCATCGAGAGTGAACGAAACCACATAGATAATTCCCTAATTGAAATTATATGGTGCATCTTTAGTGCTTTTATCAAAGTGCTCCATGGTCGGGAGTTTGGTAAAAATCCCATGGTTTGTATATTTTTTATTCTTCGATGGTAGGAGGGAAATAAAATACCTCTCATTATTAGAATAGATTTATCCATGGTGATTCTTTAAATACCATGACTCCTCGGCTTATGCAATATTAACAATGAAATAAAAAAAAGTGTAGTGAGTAAGAAGTTATATGGTGTTTAGAAGGTTATTTTGGATGACCAATCTAGACAGTGTGAATTTAAATCAACATGGCATGGGGTGTGATGAGCAACCATGACCACTACAATTATTTAAACCAGTGAATAGTGGGAATAAATACCCATCCCACATTGAAACCTCTATTAATTTATCCATGATATATAAATCAAGTCTTGTAGGGAGAGGCTCAAAATTAACCTATCCCCCTCCTAGTATTTACCCATACTGGTTCTGTGGGAAAACTCTGTTCCCACAACTTTGGAGGATATTTGACCATATCATGCATGCCCTTATCCAGGAATAGGGCTTACACACGATAGTCCATTCCACCTGCGAGCTAGCTTTGATGGCCTCCTTTTGGTGCGATTGAACCAGTGTCCCATATAAGCTCTTGGTTGAGGATGTCCAGTCTGCATATCAGGCTATCCAAACTTTTAAATAAACCCCCAAAAAATACTTAGTTAAAAAACCATTTATATAATTTAATTGAATATGAAATTCATGGCCACATCCACAATTAGAACTCTAGTATACAATTCTATAATGCCTTCATAGTTTCTCTTCAAATATTAATCCACCAAAAAGTTTGTTTAACATTAACCCTTCATGTGCTAATTAAATGGAAAGGTTCTCCTTCATGAAATGTAAAATCTCAATGTTCCACAAGTTAACAGTTTCATGGTTCTCGTTGAACATTAAAGTAATGCATGACCTTCAATTCCTCTTATTCTCTAATTTTTTGAATATAAATTCAATAGAAAATAAAATCCACATTCTTCATTGATGTAAACAATGTGTCATTTATGACACATGTATTTTGAACATAGGATCAGATTATCAATCATCATAGTTAACAACAAAGAGAATATCTCAAGCGTGACATCTAATACACTAAATCCATAATAATTCTCTAGGAATCATGATGAATATATCAATAAGTATTCTCGAGGAATCATCATGATGGAATTCAAAATAAGTCTCCAAACATCACCCTAAATTTCAATATATTCAAACCCTTCACATGTTTCTAGGAATTTCTATACATGATGATTTCTCCAAGGTCCATTAAATTTGAACCTGTTCATCATGTTGACATCAATGTAATATTCATATTTCATTGATGATCATTGACCACCAATCAAAATCATTTGACAATAAATAAAATCTATACACCAAGATTGATCTTCAATCTCCACCTTTGTATTTATTAGAAATACCATCAGTTCCAAATGAATGTTTCGATATGTAGAACTATTATCGATTATCTCCCCAATATCATTCAAACGTTAAATTAACATTATCTCTCCCTTACTGATAAGAAATAAAAATTTCATAATAAAAATGTGTATCATTCCATAATTAAGAAATGTGTCATCAATCATTTCACTCTAAGTCAACTTGAGCTATACACGATGTAGAAAACAAGAGGACTTGATTTATAAAAGATAGTTAACCATTACCAAATAATCATTAAACCATAATAAATGAGAACCCATATAATTTTATTCAAGGATTATTAACATTCATTATAGGATGAAATTACTTAATTTTAGATTAATCTTTTTAAAAACAATCATTTTGAAACATATGTAGTCACTTTAACAAATAGAACCAAAACATTCAAGTGAAATAGGCAGGATACGAGACCATGGGGGATATCCCCATTTCATATAATATAGATTAATTTAATTTCCCCACTTTGTAAAACGTTTTTTATTTTTGATAATCAAGGATGTGAAATTAAGATTGAAAAACCATTTCCAATGAAATTATCTTCATGAAATTTCTAGAATAATCAGTTCTGATACTGATTAAAATAATAATTTTTTTAGATTATTTATTGGTATCCCCCTCAAGGGAATAATTTCACATTATCTTCATAATGGATGATATCATAATGATTGGATTTCATGAAATTCGTGTATGGAGAATACACCAGAATGGGTCTTCAACTTGTGATAGTCCATGTTTGACAACAATCAAAACTTCACCAAGGATGATCTTCTAGAACATTTGTTCTACCAAATACCAAGAAATAAGATCAATATAAGATGGAATATTCTTTATCCCGGATATCTAGAATATTTAATCACATTCTTTAACATCATCAATTATGATAATCCATCATATTAGTATTTTAATATCATTTGAGGAATCATTCTGTGATGGTAACTTCTTCATCATCAAAATCATGAATTAATGGCACATACTACTTCTCAGCTTCTCCCCCTAATAAAATTATTCACATTCAATTACCTGCATTATAAGAACAAATAAAATAATAAAATAATAATTGAATAAAGTGGATCCTCATTTATTTGTTAATATGAATAGATAGGTACAGATGGTCTCCTAAAAAAATTCTCCATTTTAACCAGTATTCATGGTTTCACATCTAAACCTTTTTACTTATTTATGTTGAGGCAACACGGATATCCTCACATTCTATTCTACATGGCGTGGAAAATTTTTCATCATAACAAACCTCATGTATGAAATTTAATACACATTTTTATTAATGCTTCTGGTTCTGGAAGTATGGTTAAAAATCCTTTTTCAATGTGAAAATATTTCTAGCATCTCTCACACAAAAATTTGTTAACCCAAGAGTTACATTTTTTTGAAAAACACTCATGTAATTTTTTTTCATCATGTGGGATATTTCCATTCACTTATTAAACTATATTTATCTTGTCCATGTTTCAATTTTCTCATTCTTTGGAAATAATTATGCTAGATAACTAACATGTAATTTGAAACAGTGGGTTCATGGTTAGATCTTCCACTTGGGTTCTTCTGAGTGTCGTCCCTCTTAGTAGTTATTTAGGACACACTACCCTTCAAATTGATTTATTTAGAATCCACAGATATCTCACCATTCTTATTTGGTACCTTCCTTGGTGGCTTTCTGGTCACAATATTCATTTCATTTAATTACAAGTTTTATTCTTAATTATATGTAAGATTTTTTTATCTTATATTCTGATCATATTTGGACACATGTTGAGATGAGCATGTACAAACATTGTGAACCCTATAATTTCACACATCACTAAGGCTATCAAAAAATTCAAATCTATTTTTAGTATATAGATACTTCTAGACATTAGGATTAGTATTCCAAATAGCCAAACCAACATGAGGTAACTTGATCTAGTGCATGGAGATCCAACATTAAAACCCATTCATGGAGATGCTAGGTAAATTCATTGTTATATAAAATTTTTGGAATTTGAACACTTATGTTTATTGATATATATATATATATATATGTTTCATTGGTATTTGATAATTTATTTAAAATTACTTATTATTATTTTAACTGGACAAGATCACGAGTGGTGAAACACGTTCTAGACAGGAGAGAGAGTCGTCCTTCAGGAAAGGAATCTAAATGAAAGGTTGTGTGAGAAGATTCTGTTCATTTAGGGTGATACATCTTGGCATTACTGATGAGTGTTTTCATAAGGTCTTTCCCACACAATGAACAATAAACCATTGTGTCCTCATTTTCCTTTTCTATGTGGGAGAATATAATGGATGAAATTTTCATTTTTAACCAGGCTGAAATCACCCTGCAAGTCTCTTGTCCCCCATACCTCAGATATAAAGAGTTTCTATCCTTCGCCACTCGCATCTACCCCTCAATGAGTCTCACACCACTATAACACCACAGATCACCATCATCACCATCCTATAAGATCTACATTTATCATTGTACACTGATGAATCACCTGGAATTCATGGACCTTCCTTGGAGGTTGATCTGGCCCCAATAAATCCATTTCACGATCAATCCAGCAAATTTTAAGCCTAGATGAAGGAGGATCTTGGTAAAGTCCCATGTAAAACTATTTCACTACTACTATGCCACCGAAGAAAATCCATGAGTGATCTAGATCCCCCACTATCTCATGCATGTGGAAGGATCACATAAAAAGAACCCCAATCAAGAAAGAAAACAACCATAGAGAAAAATCTCATAAATTGGGAAGAGGAGAAAGATATAAAATATAATAGATACTTCATTTGAAAAAAAATATTTGAGATATATTAATAAATATTACTGTACATTGTATTATGAATCAAAGAGAACATGACGTAATATATTAATTAAATCCTTAAATGGTAGATGTACCAACATGACCTAATCCCACCTCTCCCCCATCCCGTAGTCCTTGTCTAATATGTGGTAATAACAGGTGAATACATTCCTGTATGACAATAAATACCCAAATATTCTCTAGAAAAATACATAAATATTTTTAAAATAAATTGGTTAAAAAAACACATATTTATATTTCACTCACCTCCAATCTCATCAAGCATATTCTACTCTTTCTATACATTACCATATCCCTCCAACATCATTCCTATCACCAGGGAGACTGGTATACTCCATCCCACATTTGGGACATCATTCTCTCCACCCTTTCACCAATGCTCAAAATAATATCTGAATTGGGAATGGATCTCAATGGCCTAGTTTATGGAATTTGGTTACAAAGAATGTGATAGTTTGTGGTGATTGTGGAGCTTCTGCCCCATTGCCTACATTTACTCATGGCTTCTATGACATTGGAATATGTATGGAAAATTTTAACTCAACATCCGGTTTCATGAAAATGTGGACTTAATGAAAAGATAAATATGGAACCCATAAAGGAGAAGTGTTCATCGCATTGAAAGGTGGCACAGAGGACTCAGTTGTTGTTTTCATAAATCATTTGACTCAATGAAAAAGATAAAGAGAGAACTTGTAATGGGGAAGTGTTCATCGCATTGACAAACATTATAATGGACTCAAAAGTATCTTTCATGAATCAATATAGTCAATAAAAGGACAAAGAGATATCCTATAAAGGGTAAGTGTTCATCACATTAACATATGGTTGTGTTTTTTACAGGCCACTATAGTTTTTACAAATCACTACGAACCCATTCCTTAATTCCTTTCATAAAGAAGGTGATACTACATGCATTGAGAAGTATAATGTATATAGTGAGATTCACACACACCCAAGTGTGAAGACTTGCATGAATTGACAAACAAAAACCATCTGTGTTAGCATACAAGAAGGTATAGGAAAAATGATTTTTAGGTATAATTCCATAGAATGAAGTCATTATTTGAGAATGGAGTGTCCATTTTCTTTTAGAGGACCAGTTTGGGATATTCCTAACACTAAGAGGAGGGGTGAATCAATGATGGGGATGTTTTAAACCAATTAAAACTAATTATCTCTATACCTATTGACCTGTTAGGATCTCGATTCTCCGGTTATATTCTCTTGATCTCATTTAGTAATATTAAAGCAGAAAAAATATGCACATGATATTTTTATAAGGTTCGCTATTAAATAAGACCAGCTATATCCATTAGATGTATGTGTATGACCAGTACATGGATTCTCCACTATAATATAGTAACATGTTATAGTGGGATGGATTAGAAAACAATCCTTAATCCAGTGTGAGTCCCTAAACATTTAAGGGGGGAATGGAATAATCATGATTTCTAGAACTGATGATGACCAAGTACAACCTACAGCTCATTGCTGATTCTTTATACTACCTCCCAATATAGTCTTCTCACTGTTTAAAAGGGTTTGAAACCTCAATATATTATTCCACTTTTTGAGATATGTTAAATGTCACAGTGCTACATAATCATCCATCCATTACATATTACTTTCTTAGATGCATGCATATAACCAACAAGTTATTATATCTTTGTCATTACAATACAAAATTCACACTTCTTCTTCTTCTTTCATCTAATTTAATGCAACAAAAAAGGAACTAAAAATTAATCATCATATGTATAGAATTTCAAGAAATTTTTTGATTATTCATACAATAAGGACCAGGTTACTGGGCATCATCATAATTAAATACTTCTCCTGTCTTATGTTCACGTATGCATGAAATCATGCATATTGAATTTGAATGAACTTATCCCCTTCTATCACTTCTTCTTATTAACAAAATTTCACCCAATTTATTGGTTGTCTCATTTAAATGATTCTATGTATGGATGTGCATATAAGAGTGTATGCCCAATCCACTTCTCTCCTCTTGTGTGTAAGCCCTAATGGGTATAAATATTTTCTTGCACACACCGCCTCTTTATATTTTACCTTTCTCTTCTTCCCTTTTCTCATGGTCTGGGTTTCTTTAATTAAAGCACATAAGTGCATTCATGTAGTATGACGTGTTCTCAAACAAAACGAGCACACTATTCACTTATTCTATTCTTATATTCTCTTTACATCCACACAAATGGGGGTATCCCTTTTAACATGTTCTTCATGTTTATTCACATGTGAACACACATACTACCTCTTCATTGAACAAACACAAGGCATCGGGTTTTTTCAAATAATGAACATGATTTCAAGCATATTCGAACTTCCCATAATAATGAAAACTTCTCCTTATTCCAAAAAAACCCCTAAAAAATATATTTACCTTATTAACTTAAATCATCTAGATGTTGTCCTTCTCTTCATGAATCTAAGGGGTTCACAGTTCTTCTTCGTGAAGGAGGTTCACAGGTCTTCTACGCACAAGGGATTTGTAGGTATTATTTCTGAAATCATGATGGTTCAAGATTATGATGCCCCCAAAAATCAAAAAAAGGAGAGCATGCACAATTTGCATTCCTGGAAGATCACCTTCATGATGCACAAAAAGGGTTTCGGTAAACCATTCACGTGTACTTGGATGTTCTTCATGAAACCTGATGGTTTATGGGTCTTCTTCTTCACGAGACACTTCAAGAATGAATTTCACTTGTTGAAGGCCTAAAATATCCTCTACACATCTTGAAACTAGAAGGCTCGTGGATCATTCTTTTTCATTTCATAACAATATCATGAGGATACTGTCACAAACCGACCTGTAACGAGGCTTGAGCCGTAAGTACCCTATGCGCACCTCCATAGGCCAGGGGCTAGTGACTAGCACTGAAGGCACTATATACCAGGGGAGGCCATTGCCTAAGAAACTATACACACACACACACACACACAACCAACTCAAGCAACCGTGAATGGAAAAGAATGAATGATACATCCCTGCTACAAAAAGGGGAACCAACATACATGCATCGACCTCTAACCAGTACAAGAAAAGTGCGGAAAAGTAAACTGAAAAGTAAAAAGGGGCAAAACATGCACCCATCCAGAAAGGTGCCACAACCCGGAAACAGGTAAAACAAAGATAAACCGCTAGTGAGTCTCACACCAAGGAAGTCCTTCTATGGCCACCGAACACAGCCCCAAGCTCTTGTGTCCTCCAGACTCCTCCGTAGTCTCGATCGACATGTCCGCCATCTGCAAGAGCACACCAAGTGTGGGCAAAGCCCAAGCAGGGGTGAGTATAAAAATAATTGTATCATAAGAAAACATGAAATGGGAGATACCAAAAGAGATGGATTTACAATGGTAAGGTAGCATAGTGCCATGCATGATTCCCTTATTGATAAAGTAGATGAGAACATCCTGATCCATAATAAAAATGCTCGAGGATAAGGGATCCCCATGCCTCAACACCCAAACCGCATTGAAGAAGCCACAATTCATTCTCATGAACCGAACATCCAACCACAAGGATCTGAAACACCTGAAAAATAAGTCAATAGCCTAAGGAGAAAGGCCCATACCTGTCAAGGCTTTGATTATTAAGGGCCACTCCAACATTTCATAAGCATTATCCAAATCCATCATGATCACCATATAATATGCATTGGTATATGATATTATATTTAGAATTATTAATTATTAATTTTTCTTTCCAAGCATATGAGAGGTGAAATGAGTTCTATATAGTAGAGAAAACTATCCTTAGTTAGAAAAAGCTAAATGAGAGGTTGTGTGAGAAGTTTATGTTCATTCATGTTGATGTTATATATCATTACCGTTGGACATATTGGTATGGCCCTTCCCATGCCATGAATAATAAAACTTCATGCTCCCATTTTCCTTTTTGATGTCGGAGAAAATAACGGGCCTGATGTTCATTTTTAACTGGGATGACATCTCCTCACTTGAATCTTATCCCTCGTCCCTTGGAAACAAAGTGTCTTCATTCTCCACCACTCAAATTTTCCCCTCTATGACTCTAACACCACTCCAACACCATATATCGCCGTCTTCACCACCCTAGAAACTCGAAATCATGGCATTGTCCATTATTAAAGGACCAAGACCCCATGGACCATCTCAAGAGAATGATATATCCTCCATAAATCCATTTCGAGGATATTATAAAATATTATGATACTGAATGAAGGAGGAGCAGAGTGATGTCTGATGTGAAACCACATCACCACTTCCATTCAACTAATGTAATGCCTTGAGTTATGTGGAACCACGACCCGCCCCTACAAGTGGAGTGTACACCCAAAAAAATGTCTTTCAATAAAAAAATACATATGTCAAATAAAAAAATAGTGGGAGGAGGACAATGAGATATAATATAATAACTAAATCATTGTTAAAATATATAATCTATATTAATAATGATTACAATACTGGGTAGGAGAAAAAAAAACAGAACATGATATAATATATTAATCATATCCTTAAACATCAGATCCACCAACATGACCTCACTCGACCTCTACCTCATCCCACACCTATTTTCTAATACATGGTAAAAACTAGTGAAGACAAACCAGTATGACCACATATACTCAAATAATCACTATAAAAACACCTACAGATTTTTAAAATAGATATGATAAAAAATAACAATACACACGTAGTTTGATTTCACTCACCTCCAATATCATCAAGGGTATAATGCTCTTTCATTACTATACCATATCCATCCAACATCATTCCAATCATCAAGGGGACTATTATACTCCATCCCACTATTTCGGCTTCACTCTCTCTTCCCCACCATCAGAGAACTGATTTAAATCTATGTTGGGACTACTTCTCTCCATGCTAGGTTGAGGAATCTGGATTCATAGAATTTGATATTTTAAGGTAATCATTGAGATTATTCAATATTCACCTCTTGTATTCATGACATCTATGACATTGGAACAAGTATGGGACAAGTTAACTCAGTCTCAGGATTTATAAAATAGTGGACTCAATGCATAGATAAAGAGAGAACCCATAAAGGAGAAGTGTTCATAACATTGATAGGTGGAACAACTGACTCAATAGATGATTTTATGAAATAGTATACTCAATACACATATAACGAAATATCACAAAAATGGGAAGTGATCATCGCATTGGCAGGTGGCATGTTGGTCACATAAGACACTTTCATGAAAAAACGGACTCAATGAAAATATAAAGAGACAACCCATAATGGGGAAGTGTTCACTACATTAACATCTGGTTGATTTATTTACATGACTCCCTAGTTTTTACAAAGAAGTAAGACTTTGTGCCCACATTTCTTCAATGAATAATGTTCCAGTACATATATTATGAATTGGAAACTATATAATGTGATTCACAGACACCTGTGCAAAAAGACATGCATGAATTAACAAAAAAACCCATTTAGGATTTCATAGATAATGTTAGAACTACAATGAGTTTGAAGGATAAGTCCACACACTTAATATCATTATTTGAGAAGGAAATGTTCATTTTCATGACACACTTTGAATAGGGCATGTGTGCATATGCATTCCCATGAACATGTGATGACTTATGATTTGAAGATATTGGATAATCAAATGTTGTGTATTTTCATACAAGGTGTGTGTACAATGAAACATAAAAATGGACACTGTGTTGTATTAAATGTGTGTTGTGAATATGGTGAGTAAGATCATGCATATGTTGTTATATAATAACATCAATAAGCTTGCAGAAAATATGGGTTTTTTGTAAAAATAATATTGTGTTGAAGTATGCATGTACATGAAATAATGAATGCAAGAAATTGAGAAGGTGATTAAAGTGAGAATAATATTTGAGTGAATGTCCTAGAATTGTGTAATTTCACAAAGAAGTTAACAAGAATATATATTATTGTGAATTTTTTATTTCACAAAGAAGACATAGAAATAGTGGGGATATTTACATGCATTAAATATCTGCATGGGATGATGAGAATTGCTTGCATGGAGAACACACTATGTTGTTGTGTGTAATAATTGAGTTGTGATGAATCAATATTTTTTAATGAAGAAAATAATAAGAAGATTTATAGTTCATTGATATATCTTTGGTTCTTCATTCTGATTTTGCAGTGACTTGATGTGGAGGTGATAAAATCAACTAATTGAGTAGAGAATATTTTAATGACATGAATTCTGTGTTGTTGGTTATATTCAATGGGGCTCGTAGTTTTTTAGTTTATATGAGAAAGTGAAAAACATGTTAACTTTAGTGGCATGAAGTGGATGATCAATTTTTTATTACAGTGACAACTTGAATTTATTGTGATATTTCTCATTGAGTTAAATGTTTTAATTGGTGTTCAATGGTGGGAATCTAGTCTAATGAACATTTGTGGGATTCTAATATAATTTGTGAAAAGGTTCATACATACCCACCTTGGTTTTTGGGGTGATACCTGACCAAGGCACTTGTAATTTTTGATTGATTTCTAGTGGATGCTCTATGTCTCGAATCATCCCGAACAAAGTAATGACATAATAACCTATCATAAGGGAGAACCTTGTAAAAATATTATGTGTTGTGATACATTTACTTTCTTTCTTTCATGTTGTATATTTGTGCTTGTAAACAGGGAACATCCTTTAATTATAACATGTACATAGGTTCCCATTAAAAAGGGTTATGAGAAAAGAAATTAAATATTAGTAAAATTTGTGTAAACTAATTCACCCCCCCCCCCTCTGAGTGTATTTTCATGATCCAATGGACACATCAATTGATATCAGAGCATAGGTTATATTGTTGATTAGATCTATCTTATTGTTCGAGTTGTTTGTATCAGACTTTTATAAAGTGAATTTTTGAATTAAAAGAATTAATAGAGTTATTTTAGATGGGATGTTCATTTCCTATCTATTTCAGATCCAACATGGAGGTCTCTAAAAAACCATGAAGAACAGAAAGAAGAAAGAGGTAAGAAACTAAGAAAGAATTTTACGAATAAATAGATTTTATCCCAATCTGAATATAGTCATTGTGATAATCAAACATTAGTATCTGTTAAATAAATATTTGTTGGATAGTGTTGGTGTTGTTTTAATTTTGTGATTTAGGACATTGTATCTTGTCATAATTTTTCAATTCAAGATAACTATAGAAGGATAATATTAAGGTAGAGTATATCTAATTATAAGAGATTTCCTACATAATATAATCATACTTCACAAATGAAGAATAATTTATCTATCAAGAATAGATTTGAGTGCCTGGAACACTTCTGGGATTATTTCTAGATAAGTGGTCACAATTATAATGAGTGATGGTATGTACTAACCTTACTCATGGCATATTCTGATATGATGACAAGGACAAAACATATGTAGAGGCAAAGAAAAAATGCACAAAAGGCTTCATTGGAGTGTGAGAATGAGAATAGAGCTATCAAAACATTGATGCAACCAACACCCAAGAATTATGACGATATGAATTCACGCAAAAGAAAATGTCCCACTAATATCGAAGAAGAGGTCGCATAATGGGCCTTCACAAACATGTTATAAACACAAATTCTATTGGAAACAAGATGCTTTAGAAAAATGAAATAAATCCCAGAAACTAATAAAAATTTTATTTGATTATTGAAAACCAAGATGAAAATTTTGAATTTCCAAAGAGGTTGATTAAAAATGAAGAACCTATGACTATTGAAGATTTGTGTTTAAGGTGTAGAATTTCATGGAATATTGCTGAAAAATATATGAGGTGGTTGCCTAAACAAATAGAACAAGTGAAGAACAAAGGAAAAGAACCAGTGACTTATACTGTTAATAATGATATTGTAAAGAAGGAATCAACAAACAAGATGAAGTCGGATCATATACCAAAATAATATTTATTCATATGGCTAGAGCAATTGGAATTGGCAATGAATTTTGAGTAGAAATTGACTAATGAAAGTGCATTACTTGCTAATGTGAAGAAGCTTCATCCATCTAAGATGGAAGCTAGAGAAATCAAGAAGTACATACTTCCCTTAAATGATAAACCTTGGAAAGTCAAAGAAGGAGAAATCATGATTATTTATCATCAATATAATGTAGAATTGAATATAATTTCTATGGGGAGAGATAAATCTCATCCCAGTTTCTCTAATTGAAAATAATTAAAGAACCACCTTATTCCCATGAATATTTTCAGATTTATTTTTTTATGCATGGAATTTATGGTGAGGAATATATTATGGGGGGTTAATTATTATATGAGTGCTTTGAAATATTATGAAGAATTCATTTGGTTATCCATCATGGAGTTCATTATTTCAATTTCCCATAAAATTATTCCGGAAAAAGATCATTCACGAACATATTCAGTTATGATGAACCAGATTGATGAAGATCATCCCTTTAGGGGGAGAAAATTTGAACAAATACCAGAGTTGATCACAAATTTTATCACATGAATTTATGATGTTTTGGTAAGGGATTTATATGATATTTTCAAATCATAGAATGTAACACCCCGAGATTTTATGAAAAATATTATTTTAATTTCATTAATGTATTGTGTTGTATTCTACACCAAGATTACCTTGTGCTATACGCAACATCGTATTAGCTTGCAGTATACCCAACACTATTCTTGGACCGTGTTACACACAATTTTGATAATAGTTATTCTACGCAACATTGAGTATATATATATATATGTATATTCAATGTATAAATAAAATATGGTTGTATTCTATTATACGAAACAATGAAGGATTCTTTCACAACACGCAACCCTGACTTGGCTTGAATTACACGCAATCACAACCTTCCTCGATAGCGTGTGTTGTACGCAATACCGGGTTTTAATAAACAATGATATATTATTATAATATTGTCATGAACTAGCCGTTATGAATAGTATTAACTAAATTTTGAATTTTATAACATTATTATTCATCTTACACATTTTCTATAACATGGTATAAGAACAAAATAAATTTTTCAGGTAAAATAAGTATTTTTCAAAAAATGCAGTTTTGCCGCCTTTTGATGGCGCACCCACTTTAAATCTAGTTATTGACATGTTTATAAGTTCAATTTGACAAAATAAAATTCTTCTTTGGAATCAAGAAATAAAAATTTACTTTGGATAAATTTTTCATATTATTCTGGTAACTTTCACATTTTAATGAATAGTAAAAACACGCTATATTTTAATTAAAAGAAACTTTTTTCATCGTAATATCTTATGTGGTTAAATTATAATATTGAATGGTTTTATAGTATAAATAGAATATATTTTTACCATTTAATATAATTTATGTCATTATCATTGATTTTACCTTGAATTCGTAGGTTAAATCAATTCAATCTTTTGCAATGTTTTAAACAAAAACCCGTTTTTATTCGACAACGGGATTAATTTTAATTTAATTTCTGCAACTTATGTGTATTGAATTTTAAAAAATGGATTCCATATTTGGAAACAGTGGGTCCAAATTATGTTAATAGGCTACTTTTTATTTTTGGGAATTATGAGTAGTAACAACGGTAAATTTTATTTACCATAGTTAAAGGTAAATTGGGTAATTAAGGGTAAATATAATATTATAAAATTACCCTAACACATGCCAAAATTCTATTTGATGGCTAAAAGTAAACCCATATCAACTAAGGGTCGGATTAGATTCATTTTATGGACTTTTGACCATGAAAATAATTTAATTATTATTAAAACCAAAGAAAGTGACAACATGTCACTTTATTAAATCTTATAAGTATAATAATTTTAACTTAGTGATAAACATCATAAAACATCGAACATGAATAGTCTCCAGAAAGATAACAAAATTATCTACATCATGAGAATTTATCTAGAATTATTTGGGTTTAAATAATTATCATTAATTGTGACACAATAGTGATGCATAAATTATTTATCTAGTGAAAAATCAAGAATATAGTTTTTATTAAACTAATAGTGACCATAAAAGGCACAAAACCCTGACAAAAACTTATTGGTCATGTGAATTTAAACTATAGTCATCCAATGGTGGAATATTTGACCATTTGGAGTCTTATACAAGCAATTATGACACTTATATTATTTTATTTTAAATGATGCCTAAGATGTCACCTTCATAATTAAATAAATATAACAATTTAAATATTGTGATTTTAAGATGATAAATTCGAGTAAAAGTATTATTGTGAAAGGTAATATATTTATCTTCATCATAGGAGTTTATTTTAAATATTTCTGCAACAAATAAGTATATTAAATAATTATACAAAAATGATGTAGTATTTATTTTATTAAGAGATAAACCAAATAAATGGTTTTAAAAATAATAAAATAAATATTATATGAACTATTTAATGTCATACACTAATTTTATAGATACATATGACCTTTTATTAATATATTAAAGCTTTTAGTTAGAACATATCTTCTATATATATTATATTTAAATTCAAATAAATGAATAGTGTCAAAATTGACACTATTGTTATTTTATAAAAATAACATATTACAAATTTGTTTAAAAATCACAAAAATATTTAAAAATTATAAATTTAAATTTATATGGTCTATAATGTTATAAATTAAACAACTGTGGAAAATTCACAACAAATAAGTAATTATTTGTTATAATTTAAAATTTAGATTTTTATTACCTCAAATAAACTTAAATAGATTAAATAAGGATAAATCAAAATGATAAGGTTTAAAATAAGACCCAAACATGTCTAAATTAGATTGGTTGATGAGATTACAACCCTATATCATCTAATCTTTGAATATGAGTCATTTTTGGAGGTTTTTAAGTGGGGTTATATTTATTATAAATTAATATTTTTAAGAATTCCAAGGGCACCTCCTCTCTCTCTTCCTCACACAACTTTGAGCCTTCAAGCTCGGCCAACCCCTGCCAAATTCTCTTCTCCACTTCCCTAGAAACATTTTTGAGGTTCTGGTCTTCCTCAAAGACCAATTTTAGTGCCCTAAGAGGAGGTCTCAAAAAGGCGTTTCAAAGAAGAGGAGGTTCGGACACTTACGAAGCAAATCGGACCAAAGGTAAGGGAAATATCACAATCTCATTTTTATCCGAGATTGTTTATACGTTGGTATTTACTGGGGTGTATTTTATCATCCACATCCAATTTTCCTCAATATTTAATATTATTTCCATCCACCTACAATTGTTTAAATCCAATTTTACCCTTTGGTGAGTTTTTAGTAAAAGATATGAAAGGAATCTTTTGTCGTTTTTCGTACGAGATATTTTTTGACTTTTCCGACAAAAGTACGAGAAGAATGTTTTTTTAACTTTTACGGCATGAATGGATTTCTAAAAAATTATTTCCAAGAAGCTTACTTTACAAGTTTTCATGTTTATTTTTAATCAAATTCTTTTAGTTTAAAATTGTATGACATGTTAATAAAGGAAAAATGTTTTTGAAGTAGAATGGATATTTTCCTCAAGAATGGAGTTCAAGTGATTTATCAAAATTATTTTCCATCTAAGATAATAAAGGGTTTTGTTTCTATCCCTATTATTACATGGAATTGATTATGTTGTGATGGAATTATTTTTATAAATTCCTTTATCTTTTATGAATTGTTTGATGATGTCACAATGTTTAAGATTCCCACTTTTATTACATGGGTTATGAAATGATGTATGATTTATGATTTTGTGGCACACATAAGAATGGTATCATTATTATATGGGTGGGACCTATATCTCCCTCCAATGCATTTGGTAAAGATTTTATATCTCATGAGATAGACATGGCTGAAATGGTAGGTTATACCGGTTCAGTGAAACAGGACTGAAACGAGGGTGACTCGGTTTAAAAAGGGACTTTGTCCACTAAGATAATATTGGCAATGAGTCTTGACTAACAAGAAATGATTCTCTATGATTATTTGTGTATGCCAAAAAGTTTTATGTTTTATGTTATGATTATTGTGATTACATTTCACTGCCATGATTTATCCAGTGTTATGAAATTATGCTCTCTTTTGCAGGTTAAGATTTCCAAAATTTTATGTTCTTATGAATACGATGTGATTGATATTTCTTTTGTTTACCCTTACTGAGCATTTGAGATCACCCTTTTATGTTTTCTTTTCCCCAGGATATAAAGAAAGGTTTTAGGTAAAAAAGGAAAATCTTTATGGGAGATGTTGAAGATCTTTCACCACGATTAGAAGATTATATTCCGAGTTTCCAAAGGCCCTAAACTATTACGATCCTTGTGTGTGTGTTTTTGTTATGTACTAAGTATTCCGCAAATGTAATGAAATGTAAATGTACGTCAAGCTTCGGGTCTCTACAGTTGGTATCAGAGGAAAGGTTTAGTCAACCTTTGGAAACTAGGATGCGAAAACGTTAGTGAGATCCCTAGAGATATTTCTAAGGTATGTCTAGGGATGTCCCTAAGGATAAGTATACATATAGGATATAGTCCTAGAACTACGGTAACGATATTAGAATTTAACCTAAGATGTTAGATATCGAAGTTACTCCCCCTTTATTATGATTTTTGCATCCCACACTATTCTTTTTGGGTTTTAGAAAATGGCTGGAAACAAGATGATTCACGATAATGGAGGATATGATGGACAATGGAATGATATTCTTCATGAGCAACCAAGTGAAATGGGATTTGGAAGTCCAAACATCATTATTATGCTGAATCCGCAATCTCATAATATGATCAATAAAGTAAAATTTGGTATGTTTCCTGACTCGGCCAATAAGAGAAAGATGGAGTTTCATGATTATCATAGAGGAAAGAATGTTCAATTTCCCCTATGTAAATCATGTGGGAAGAGGCATCAAGGAGAATGTTTCAAAGGAACTGGAAGATGCTTTGGGTGTGGAAAAGAAGGATACAAATCCAGTAAGTGCAAAAAAAAGGTTCAGTTAACACCAGGGATGAGGATAATGGTATTGCTACGACATCAGCAATGGTTAAATGTTTTAAATGTGGAATGTACGGGAATTATGCAAACCAATGCCCTAAGGGAAATTCTCATGAAGATAATCAGTATGGTCGTATGGGTAGTATTTATGTGGATGATGATGAAGAGACTACAAATGATATGTGAGATTAAAGAATTTTTGAAGCTCGGTCAATGGTTTAAGAATGTAGTGGAATGATTACATGTTTATCATGCGTAATGTTGTATAAGTAATCTCATGCTACTATGGAATAAAGAGACATCTATAGATTGTTACACTGTTGTCTTTCCTTGAGTTTTGAAAGTGTATGATTAATGTTACCAGTATCCATGAAAGGTTATTCAGATATTTTTGGAATGTAGATGATATGTGCATAATGAAGGGATAAGGAGAAAATTAAATGTTTGATAGTATTCATGATCTCATGAATGATATAAGGAGAAGGTTATATCATGGTTTGAGTATATAGAATTTTTGGATTTTGGTATGTGGAAAGAGTTAACTTTTGACAGCATTCATGTTTTCACTAAGGTTTAATGGGTATTCATTTTTCAAGAGAATACATGATTACGGTATTCACATGATTAGAATGTGACCAACAAGATAGGAATGCAGTATTACGATATATGGGGATCAACGATGGTATTAAATCTATGGTAATCATTTTCACTATGTTATGAGAGTGGACCGAAGTATTTTAGATAAGCCTTATGATTGGAATGGATTATGTTAGACATAAGTTAGTTTTGTTTAAGGATAGATCTTTTTTTGATATTATTGATGGGATGTTATAGTAATATAGCTTTAAAAAAGGACAACCTGCAGGACGGGCGACATCCCATCGCGTCGGACAAGGCTGTGGAAATCGAACCCACAACTGAAGTGCGACTGGCCTATATCGCCTACCACTGGCCTACAGGAAGTCCCTGTTTAGTAGAAACTAGTTTTATTATATTAAGAAGTATGATATATAAAGTATAAGTCCATTTTATGAACCATATATGATTAATCTCACTATAGAATGACTTATTTATATTTAATAAATTTTGCTAACTTTTTGTTTGAGACAGATGGAATGACCCGTCATTCTATCACAGGATCTGCTAATACTACACGAATAACAAATTCAACTTCATTTATTTAAGAGATGACGTAGAAATTGTTCAAGGCATGAACAATAGTGAGATTGTACCAAAATAAAGTATTTATTCTAATTCAAATTCTTCAACATTAGGGAAACGATCATGAAAACAAAAAATGTTGTCCTAGTGCTCTTATATCTGATTAATCAGATGGTACCTTAGATCGTCACAAATTTATGGATTTGGGATTGTTGGCTTTTCCATAGCCATGTTCTCTACCACTCTCCATCAGAACATGATGGTTAGATTTTTCTTCCATATCCATATTTTCACCTATGTGGAAACCCAGTGATTAGTTTATTTGGGTAACCATTATGTTTCTTACTTTTGTTTTTAAAGATTGGTTTTGGTATTCCTTTTTACGATGTGGGTTTCTATTAAAGACACTTTCAAGTAGTAAACCATTTATAACCCCGACGAATTTTGAGGGAGAAATTCATTTTAAGGGGGGTAGAATGTAACACCCCGAGATTTTATGAAAAATATTATTTTAATTTTATTAATGTCTTGTGTTGTATTCTACACCAAGATTACCTTGTACTATACGCCACACCGTATTAGCTTGCAGTATACGCAACACTATTCATGGACCGTGTTACACACAATTTTGATAATAGTTATTCTACGCAACATTGAGTATATATATATATATATGTATATTAAATGTATAAATAAAATATGGTTGGATTATATTATAGGAAACAACGAAGGATTCATTCACAACATGCAACCCTGACTTGGCTTGCATTACACGCAATCGCAACCTTCCTCGATAGCGTGTGTTGTACGCAATACCGGGTTTTAATAAACAAAGATATATTATTATAATATCTTCATGAACTAGCCATTATGAATATTATTAAATAAATTTTGAATTTTATAACATTATTATTCATCTTACACATTTTCTAGAACATGGTATAAGAACAAAATAAATTTTTCGGGTAAAATAAGTATTTTTCAAAAAATGCAGTTTTGCTGCCTTTTGGTGGCGCACCCACATTAAATCTAGTTTTTGACATTTTTATAAGTTCAATTTTACAAAATAAAATTCTTCTTTGGAATCAAGAAATAAAAATTTACTTTTGATAAATTTTTCATATTATTCTGGTTACATTCACATTTTATTGAATAGTAAAAACACGCTATATTTTAAATAAAAACAAATTTTTTCATCGTGATATCTTATGTGGTTAAATTATAATATTGAATGGTTTTAAAGTATAAATTGAATATATTTTTACCATTTAATATAATTTATGTCATTAACATTGATTTTACCTTGAATTCATAGGTTAAATCAATTCAATCTTTTGCAATGTTTTAAACAAAAACCAGTTTTTATTCGACAATGGGATTAATTTTAATTAAATTTCTACAACTTCTGTGATTTGAATTTTAAAAAATGGATTCCATATTCGGAATCAGTGGGTCCAAATTATTTTAATAGACTACTTTTTTTTGGGAATTATGAATAGTAACTACGGTAAATTTTATTTAGAAATAGTTAAAGGTAAATCGGGTAATTAAGGGTAAATATAATATTATAAAATTACCCTAACACATGCCAAAATTCTATTAGATGGATAAAAGTAAACCCATATCAACTAAGGGTCGGATTAGATTCATTTTATGGACTTTTGACCATGAAATTAATTTAATTATTATTAAAACCAAAGAAAGTGACAACATGTCACTTTCTTAAATCTTATAAGTATAATAATTTTAAATTAGTGATAAACATCATAAAACATAGAACATGAATAGTCTCCAGAAAGCTAACAAATTTATCTACATCATGAAAATTTTTCTAGAATTCTTTGGGATTAAGTAATTATCATTAATTGTGACACAATAGTGATGCAGAAATTATTTATGTAGTGAAAAATCAAGAATATAGTTTTTATTAAGCTAATAGTGACCATAAAAGGCACAAAACCCTGACCAAAACATATTGGTCATGTGAATTGAAACTATAATCATCCAATGGTCGAATATTTTACCATTTGGAGTCTTATACAAGAAATTATGACACTTATATTTTTTTATTTTAAATGATGCCAACGTTATCACCTTCATAATTTAATAAATATAACAATTTAAATAATGTTATTTTAAGATGATAAATTCGAGTAAATGTATTATTGTGAACGGTAATATATTTATCTTCATCATAGGATTTTATTTTAAATTTTTATGCAACAAATAAGTATATTAAATAATTATACAAAAATGATGTAGTAATTATTTTATTAAGAGATAAACCAAATAAATGGTTTTAAAAATAATAAAATAAATATTATATGAACTATTTAATGTCATCCACTAATTTTATAGATATATATGACATTTTATTAATATATTAAATCTTTTAGTTCGAACATATATTCTATATATATTTTATTTTAATTCAAATAAATGAATAGTGTCAAAATTGACACTATTGTTGTTTTATAAAAATAACATATTATAAAATTGTTTAAAATTCACAAAAATATTTAAAAATTATAAATTTAAATTTATTTGGTCTATAATGTTATAAATTAAACAATTATGGAAAATTCACAACAAATAAGTAATTATTTGTTATAATTTAAAATTTAGAATTTTATTACCTCAAATAAACTTAAATAAATTAAATAAGGATAAATCAAAATGATAAGGTTTAAAATAAGATCCAAACATGTCTAAATTTGATTGGTTGATGAGATTACAACGCTATCTCATCTAATATTTGAATATGAGTCATTTTAGGAGGTTTTTATGTGGGGTTAGATTTATTATAAATTAATATTTTTAAGAATTCCAAAGGTGCCCCTCTCCTCCCTTATAAAAGGGCACCTCCTCCCTCTCTTCCTCACACAACTTTGAGCCTCCAAGCTTGGCCAACCCCTGCCAAATTCTCTTCTCCACTTCCCTAGAAACATCCTAGAAGTTCTGGTCTTCCTCAAAGTCCAATTTTAGTGCCCTAAGAGGAGGTCTCAAAAAGGCGCTTCAAAGAAGAGGAGGTTTGGACACTTACGAAGCAAATCGGACCAAAGGTAAGGGAAATATCACAATCTCATTTTTATCCGAGATTTTTTATACGATGGTATTTACTGGGGTGTATTTTATCATCCACATCCATGTTTCCTCAATATGTAATATTATTTCCATCCACCTACAATTGTTTAAATCCAATTTTACCCTTTGGTGAGTTTTTAATAAACGATATGAAAGGAATCTTTTGTCGTTTTTCGTACGAGATATTTTTTGAATTATCCGAAAAAAGTACGAGAAGAATGTTTTTTTAACTTTTACGGCATGAATGGTTTTCTAAAACATTATTTCCATGAAGCTTACTTTAGAAGTTTTCAAGTTTATTTTTAATAAAATTCTTTTAGTTTAAAATTGTATGACATGTTAAGAATGGAAAAATGTTTTTGAAGTAGAAAGGATATTTTCCTCAATAATGGAGTTCAAGTGTTTTATCAAAATTATTTTCTATCTATGATAATAAAGGGTTCTGTTTCTATCCCTATTATTACATGGATTAGATTATGTTGTGATGGAATTATTTTTATGAATTCTTTTATCTTTTATGAATTGTTTGATGATGTCACAATGTTTAAGATTCCCACTTTTATTACATGGGTTACGAAATGATGTATGATTTATGATTTTGTGTCACACATAATAATGGTATCATTATGAGATGGGTGGGACCTATATCTCCCTCCAATGCATTGGGTAAAGATTTTATATCTCATGAGATAGACATGGCTGGAATGGCAGGTTATACCGGTTCAGTGAAACAGGACTGAAATGAGGGTGATTCGGTTCAGAAAGGTACTTTGTCCACTAAGATAGTCTTGGAAATGAGTCTTGACTAACAAGAAATGATTCTCTATGATTATGTGTGTATTACACAAAGATTCATGTTTTAAGTTATGATTATTGTGATTACATTTCACTACCACGATTTATCCCATGTTATGAAATTATGCTCTCTTTTGTACGTTAAGATTTCCAAAATGTTATGTTCTTATGAATAAGATGTGATTGGTATTTCTTTTGTTTACCCTTACTGAGCATTTGAGCTCACCCTTTTATGTTTTCATTTCCCCAGGATATAAAGAAAGGTTTTAGGTAAAAAAAGGAAGATCTTTATGGGAGATGTTGAAGATCTTTCACCACGATTAGAAGATTATATTCTGAGTTTCCAAAGACACTAAACTATTACGATCCTTGTGTGTGTGTTTTTGTTATGTACTATGTATTCGGAAAATGTAATGAAATGTAAATGTACGTCAAGCTTCGGGTCTCTACATAGAAATTGAATCGTGTCATTATAAATGAATTTTTTCCTATTTTTTATGAATTAAAATTATGAATCAGAAGGGGATACACTTATTATTTGATAATAAACGGGAAGTTCATTTTTTTTCATTGAATAATAGAGTGAATTTTTCGTTTTATAATATTTTTGGTTTTTTAATGGGTTAAATGTTAAAAAAGGGCATTTTGAAAAGGGGACTGCCGACACTACATTGGTGGGAATTTGACCCCTGGTCTTCCATTATTGGTGGTCCTAGGAAGATATTGGCTAGTGTGCTCATAGGGAGTGTATGCAATGTCATAGGATCAATGAAAAAATATTAGTTCTGTTTTATAAAGAATGATTGTCTATATTTGACATTGTATGTAAGTTTCAATTTGGGTTTATATGAAATATTTGTTTATTATGGTTTATTAGTAAGAAAAGGGCCTATAGGGAGCTCATGTAGAGGCATAGGAAGAGAGTGAAAGGTTTACTCATGTGAGACTGTCGACTTTTCATAGGTGGTTAGTCGACCCCAAGTCATCCATTATGGGAGGCCTATGGAAAAGAGTTGATAGTGTGCTCAAAGGGAGCGCATGCAAAGGTAGTGGAACAAAGAAAAATTTCAGTTATGTTGTATGAAGATTGATTGTGCATGGTTGGAAATGAATCTGGTTGAGAATTTGGATTTATTTCTTATGTTGTATGAAGGATGATAAAATGCTTCGGACATCCAGCCCAATAAGAAACATGTTACTATGGTTCCCACGGGGTGCAAAGGCATAAGGCTTCAGCGGTAGAGCACATAATAATAATTTGCAGGAGTTGATATAAGTTTTTTGTCACTAAGATGTAATATAGAAGGATTTACCTTGTGTTATAAAGGAGATGCATAATAGGTACTAATTTGGATGGGGGATTATATATTAGTGGTTCATTGTAGCTTTGGAAAATCATCAATCGTGTGATCTGTTGGATTATAATCTGTGTTGTGCGATTGTCCAAGCCGTAAAGAAATTTCACGTTTCTCTCTACTAGGTTAAGGAATCTATTTGAATAGAATGTAATAGTTTGAGGTGATCCCCTAGCATCAGCTCGATTCACCATTTTCATCATGGCTTTTGTCTCATTCACCTTCTTTCACACATTCCCTCTGCAACCTGTTAACTAAAATCATATTTCATTAAACTGGTTTCTACAAAGATATTGGATAGCGTGTTCACAAAAAATACACATTCAGGTATAAATCATAAGGGGTGACTTATACACACAAATGATCCAAGACATTCATGTATTCAATGTTCTCCAAGACTTAAGATCTATTTGACACTTCAATTAGGAAAATTGTGAGTAGTTAAGAGACTCCGATTTGTAATAATGAATTTCGGAAACAAAACATCAAAGAGACAATAATTATGACCATTGGACTGGGAATTTTATAAAATGAGAACTCTGCATTGTTTGTTTCATGAAATTAAATACAATTCAACCTATTATATAAATAATGGTATGTATCATGATGTTTCACTTTGGGCCAAACTATATTAGAGATGGTTCACTCTTTGTCAAACCATTCTTGAGCAGTCCAAAATAATTTCTAGTTTTCTCAAACATCCTCACCTCCCTTGAAATATATCTTAACAACCTCTAGGACTAATATATCAATGTTATTTGTTGAGTACTCCTCATCAATCTAATCCAAAAAATCTACATGTTGCTCCTAGCCTTCCATTATGGGAAGGCCGAGGAAGAGAGTGGATAGTGTGCTCATAGGGAGCATATGTAGTGTCATAAGAACAATTAAAAAGTACTAGTTATGTATTATGAAGAATGATTGTGTATGGTTTACAGTGAATCTAATTGTGAATTTGTCTTGGTATGAAATATTTGTTTTTTAGGGTTTAATTGTAATAAAAGGGCCTATAGGGAGCTCATGTACATGTAGCGGAAGAGAGTGACATGTGTTCTCATGGGGTACTGTCGACACTGCATTGGTGGGCATCCAACCCATAGTCAGCAATTAAGGGCGGGTTGTGGAAGAGAGTGTCTAGTGTTCTCATAGGGAGTTCTTGCAGAGGTAGTGGAACAATGAAATTTTTTTATGTTGTATAAAGAATGATTGTGTATGGATGGCAATGAATTTTATTGTGAATTTGGATTTACTAGTTTTGTTGAATGAAGGATAGTTAAATGTTTCAGTCAACAAACCCCAAGAAGCAACATGTTAGTACGAATCCCACTGGGTGCAAAGGTAGAAGGCTCCAACGGTAAAGCACATAACATGAATTTTCACGAGTAAATAATTGTTTTTAGTTACTAAGACCTCATATAGAAGGATTTACCTTGTGTTATAAATTAGGTGCGTAGATGGAACTAATTTTTATGTGGGGGAATATTTTATTGGTTCACTGTATCTATGGACAGACCTCAACCGTGCGATCTGTCGGATTATAATATGAGTCGTGCGATAATCTCTTCCGCCTGAATTTTGCACTGTTCTCTCCACTAGGTCTAGGAATATATATGCATAAAATATAATAGTTTAAGGTGATCCCTTAGCTTCTTCCCAATTCACTATTTTAATCATGGCTTCTATCTCATTCAACCATTTCACACATGCCTTCTACAAACTGTTAACTCACATCGGGTTTCTTGAAACTAGATTCTACAAAGATAGTGTATAGAATGTTCAGAAAAAATATCCATTCTAGTATAAAAAATAAGGGGTTATTCCAACACACATGTGCACCAAGACATGTGCGTATTCATTGTTCACAATGAATTAAGATATAATTTACACTTCAATGAAGAAAATGGTGAGTATCTAATTGATTGCGATTTGTAATACATGATTTTGGCATCCTAAAACCAATGATACAACAATTATGACGACTAGAATTACACTTGTAGAAAATGAGAACACTTCATTGTTGGTTTCTTGAAAATAAGTACATGTCATCCTCTTATTTAGAGTCTTCTTTTTATCCTAATGTTTCAATTCTATCCAAACGTGATTAGAGACGGTTTAAGCATTGTCACACCTTTTTTGAACAATCCAGAAAATTTCCATGTTTTCTAAAACATCATCACATCCCTTAAATGGTATCGTAACAACCTCCAACACTAATGGATCAACGTTAGTCTTTGAGTACCTTGCATCAAACTGATCCAGAAAGTCTTCTTGTTGATTCATTTAATTTTTATCATACATAATCTATGAAACATTCAATCATACTTCAGTACCTTCTCAACTCATAGCTTCATCGTCCGTCAATCGCTTCGGTTGCACGTTTTTGGATTTGAACATATACTAATCGCACAATTTCATATATTCCACTATTGTGACCTTTTGAAGGTCATTTACTTCAACTTCCATAGTATATATCCTCACCTCAGTCTTATTTAGCTCATGGATTTGAGAAGCCTCCAAGATTTACATTTTTCCCATTGAGACGTCTAATGACAGAAACCCACAAAGGTCTAGGTCGTGATGTTTGGCTGGTAAATGGAGGCAAACATGTGGTTTGGGTAGAAGGAGGAAATTATGACATCCATTTATTATTACAAATGGAGGACAATCCCCCCGACCCGCAAATGTCCAAGATGGGAAACCAAAATAAACCCTTTAAATCCCTCTTTTATTTTAATACCATCCATGTACTTACATTTCAATATGGTTTAATACATTCAAACCATAGATGGAAATTTTAATCTCATCAATGTTGAAGCATCCTAAATAATCAAGGGTTTACAAGCCCAAGACGGTTCCAACATACACCTATGAGATTTCATGTAGGGATCCATCTTTCGTTACTCTCCATATTTTGGGGAATTCCTCAAAAACAAATGAATCCCCCATGTGTCTTTCATACCCACTATTTTCCAAAATATTTAAATCACTTCCATAGTCCCCCCTTGGTTTCCCCTTCCACATCCGATTTTTTTCCAATCCCTTCACCGAGTGTGAAATAAGATAATCATTTTAATTCAATAGGGGAGAGGTATCCCCATCGGGTAAGGGGTAGGGGGTTGTTCATGGGGTTTGAGTAGATTTTTTGTGGATTAGAGGGGGCTTAATTTTTATTGACATGTTTAGATACCTTATGAATAAGAGAGTTATACATCACCCAAGACATGTCGGTATCCCCTATATGATTGGAACCTAGAAGTGAAACCACATTGTTCATGAATATATGTTCTATAGACTGATGGTATCACTTGATGGACAAAAATGATACATGCTACCAGGGGTGGATACTCAAAGTTATTTGAGGGAACTTCTCATGGTGTATTCCCTTGTTAATATTCGATGTCAGATATTATGAGAATGAGACTCGATGGTAGGAAATTCACATTTATATTTGTCCTTGGATATTCCTATCTACGAACCTATGTATTAATCCTTAGATGTGAAGATTATTATTAATGAATATTATAAGTAATGTACTTTGATTTATTAATGAAAACTATGATTACATATATTCATGATGAGGTAGCATGTGTTGGGTGTGTCATGAGTAGTATTTCATTAATGAATATTACTAGAAAGGATTTATCTCTTTTTTTCATTAGTAGAAGTTAATATCTCATGCCATTTCAGGTAAATGATATAGCCTAAATGAATCTATGGACATAGTGTTCTATAAATATTAATTTACTTTTTAGTAAATATATTATTTGTTTATTTATTAGAAAAAATGTAGTGATATTTATTTAATAAATAAATAGTAATTATTCAAGGCCCAATAAATATTATGGAGGAATGGGAGACCATGTTTTTAGGTCTAGTGCGAAATAATAATATTGAATATTATTTGATTAAATAATATTTATTTTAAGTATCAATGTTAATTTCATGTCAATAAATAATAATATTATTATTATTTTAACATGGGCTTATGCATGGGATTAGATAAATAATAAGGGGAACTTGTCCAATTATTTATTTCAAATCCTAGAAATATACAAACCCAATAATATTATTTTCTTATGAAACAATTCATTTGTTTTTGTTGTGCACAATGAATTCATAAAATCCTATAAGTCACTAGAGATCTGTCTTCTCCAAGAACTCACTTAATAATGGATATTGATCTTCCCATGCCAAATCCTCCCTTGTCAAGAGTGATAATGAAGAATTATTTGGAAGCAGTTATCTTGGCGATCAAAGACGGATGATGCGGGAAATAGGATCTATTGTGCTAGTACCCGAAGATTCCTATGACAATGTCTTGAGATTCTAGAAACACACGTGGAACAATTCTAGAGGGAATCTATAATTGATTCCTAAAATGAAATAATTATGAAACACATATCTATTTATAGATCCATCAATGAAGAATGAATTCCATCAAAGTTAATTATTTAATTATTGAAATTAATTATTTATAACATTCCATGATCCTTCCATCTGGTTTCGGTGTGATTTCAACATTCTTTCTTACTTGATTTAATTTTGTTAAACATAAAATTTATCATCATGTTTATCTCCAATGGATCTTTGAACAGGACAAAAATAAATGTCGGGAATTACCCATCGTATGATTCTATTATGCATGAAACCAAAAAGTTGTATAAGAGTGGTCACATTATTATTTATAACTATTTAAATATTATTAATTTATTTATGAATTTTATTTCATTTTCAATTCACATTTTATCGTTTTATTAATCTGAATCATAATATCAGTTTCTTCCTATTTCATTTCTTGTCAATCTAATCAATAAGAATAATTTTATGAATGAAATAAATTAGAAGAACTCATCTATAGGTGCTAAGGATTCTGGCGAGATAACATAGCTGTACAAATCGTGTAGTTTATTTCAATGAATTTGGAATTAATTTGGAATTAATTCACATTTTTTTCATTAATGAAACACGATGCATTTATAATTTACACCACATGTTTATTGGGATATTCGGGCACATGGTCATCTGGTATAAATGTTGTGTAGATGATGTGGAGAGTGTATAGTCCACTTAAGTAAAAAATGGGCCCAATATTTCATATATGTCTTACCTGACATGTGACCTTGTAAATTGGAGATCACACACCATGTACCCCGTTGGACATGCCATGTAAACCATTTTTGAGGGCATGATTTACCTTCTAAGTCCGTAGGCATGTTCTTATAAAATACGGTGAGACAAGTACATATACTGTAGCTCAAATACACACACAGTGTACTTATACCAAATTAAGATATTTTAAAATTTATTTATTATATTATAGAAACATTATTGATTTGTTCTTATGTGCGGTCATTATGTCGACATAACATGCCATGTGATGAGTGTTTCATATTTATACACACACATATATATAAATATTTAATTAATATCTATGTAACATTCAAATATGCATATCATGTATGAGTCGCATTATAGTTGTTACCTCATGTGCATTGGAATATAACACATGAACGAAAACTAATGTAATTCAGGTAATCACTATGGGGAAGTAGACATCATGAAGATACATGATATGTTGTGTATTCCACGTATCGAAAGAGTAAGTAGTGTAAGGTAATAGTACTTGTTTGGTAGAATTAGATGGATATTCACTATATTTCCTCCAAGGTATATTTATGAATAAATATAATTTCAAATGAATTTATTTAATTTGATTAAAATCATGATGGGTGAGAATATTAAGAAAATTCAGATGAGAATTAAGATAAAATGATTGATTAATTAAAGAAGATAATTAATTGATTCATGCATGATTTATCTTAAATAAAATGATTAATAATTGACAGCAAGTTTTATTAAATGCATAATTCGTTAAATGGATGTGGATGATCATGAGCAGAGACTAGACCATTGTATTTTATTGGTTTCATTTAATTTATTATCAACTTAAATAGTTGGTTTTCATTCCTACTCTCCTCATACTATGTATGGGTCTATATGAACATGGCTTATTTTATGTAAAACCCTTTTTCCCTCGCATTCATGTGATTAAAATCAAATGTGAAGGACGGAGATCCCATGTCAGTGTAGGCAGTTCAAGTTTGGATCCAAGAAAAGATCAATCCCAGAGAGATACATGGGTGGACAGGTGGAAAGTTGTGACATGAACCATAATTGGTTCAATGTGTTCTTCCCGAATTCAAAAATTAGACTATAAATTGTATATAAACTATCCAATAGTAATTCAAATGATCATATCAATTTATTATTTTTTGTATATCATGTTTTATGGTCATTTCAATATGGATGTTTTGTCACGATCACATAATTAATGAATTAACAAGCATGCAAGATAGAACTAAACTAAAGTAGATTATGCATAAATATTGTCTAAGATATTGTTAATTACTTAAGTAATCCAACTTAATATTAAAAAGAATGTGATAAAGATAATAATTATAAATTTATGCATAAATTGAAAAAAAAAACCTCAATATTTTTTATTAAGATGGTATAACCTTTTACAGCCTCAGAAAAAATTGAACCATAGTTCAAAGTTCATGATAATCGAAAGATTGGGTGTTTTGAATTATTGAAAAATTATAACTGATTTTATGGGTTGAATTAACAGATTTCACATCAAGGGTTGACTACAAAGTCATGACATGTTGTAACTTGGAGGCAAGGGTTGAGGAAATCCAATTAAGGATTTTAGGATTGGGGTGTCTGCTCAAAAGATCATGGAACAATGAGTTAATGCATTTGGAATTTGGAATGACTACCACAAACCATTCACATTTCTTGTGAAAACAATGTTTGGGTAATGGTAAGGGAAATATAGATCTTTAACAGTTGAATATCCATGCAATAAGATATTATGAATCCAATGGCGAGGGATATTGGGTTTTGATAAAATAGATGGAGATTAATAAATATAATATTTTTTTATTTGTAAAAATTTTATTAGATAAAGTACTAAAATTATGTTTATATAATTTTATAGAAACAAAATTAAAATGAAATTAAAAATATCATTTCTATTTATAGATTATAAGGACTACCTTCTCACTAAAAAAATTTCCAAAAGTGGAAAAGCGGCCTTTGAGTTATCCTTCACCTTTAAAATAAATTAGTGTTGCTGGAAGAATATTTTCCTATGGTGCCTGGAAATGAGGATAGTGATCAGGAGTTAAAACATTATGGGAATAATTTGAACGATTCTATAGATTTTGATTGAATAATTCTATCATCCAAGTGAAATAATAATTTAAAGAAATATGATGACATGGATGCATATAAATGTTGACTCACCTTCAGGATATCAATCTATAGAAGGTGCGGAAAAAGAGGTACGAGATCTATAATTCATTGTATACAACTATATTTGGAGAGTCTCCATTATCTCGGGACACTTGTATTCATGAATATTATCGATGCATGGATCCAATAATTTATCCCTTTTATCCTACATCGCATGTGTTCAATGTCAATGCATGGTACATGCAACCGGAAACGCAACATCCTGTCACATCATAGATCCTACGTTGATTCATTATCCACAATCACTAATGTGACACAGGTTCTACCGTTAATGTGGTATCCCATTTCCCCTTGATCTCGATAGACTACATCATGAGTATCTCCCTCTTTGTTCGCAACTAGTTGCATCCCCTTTTAAATCCTTCACAATTAACTTTTTTAATATAAAAATAATATATAAAATATTATTTCTAAAATTTGTAAATTAACAAGTTTTTTCGATGTTATTAGTTAGACACATATATCATCTAACTAGATATAAAAGATGTATCACTCCATGAGTAACACATGCAGCCTAATCTGTGTGATAGGATAAAAGAAATCTCAAATTAAAAAATTATCTTATCTCAAATTTGGAGACACCCAAGGTCTAAATACTATTAATCTCCCCATTTATCCCATAAATAGAGATATCCCCTCATAAACTCATATGAAATGAAAACATATTTTTATTGTATCAATCATCATGATCTATAGAAAAATGACAATGCCGATTTTTAACTCTAACGGAAACATGATTTCCCCTATAAAAAATTCAAACACTATAGTATTCGCCATATCTAAATATGAAATCTCCTTTAGAACAATACCCAAACTAAAAAAATCTAGCTCCCCATGATTATTATTGTGAAACAATTGGGCACACCCATTAAAAATGCTCTCTCTACTCAAAATCCTGAGAAGCCAGTGCATCACCTCAATATTCAAATTGAATTCTTTCTTTACCAATATCACTTTTTAAAGAATTGAACTATGTGTAAGAACTGACACACCTCTCTTAACCTACTCTTTTTTCAAAACCCTACATTGCCTTTTACACCATAAATGCTCTTGTAAATATCCAGAATACCCACTTCAAATTGAATGTCCCAACAAATAACCTTTGATATCACTTGTTGGGAGAGATTCCTGATCCCAGGACCAAACCAGCTTGAGAAAATATTTTTGAGAAACACAATTAAATAAAGAAGTTATATAATGATAAAAAATCAACACACGAGATTTTTAATGTTGAAAACCCCTTCAATGTGGAGGATTTAAACCCATTGCGTAATTCCAAAATATCAACTCTAAATAAAAGTGTACAAAGAAATACATGTTATTCTCAAACATGAATTACAATTGAGAGTATATAAAAACATTTTTGAAACCCACACTCTAATATGCCTCCACAATCTTTTAAAAAATCAACTCACCAATGACATGATTGAATGATCAATATGTAAATAAACATCACCCTTATGTTGATGAAATTCCACTACATCGAGGATCAAATTATAATATGCATTATCCACGGACAATCTAATGACACCAGGAGGATTTCTCTATCTCTCTCTCACGATCTCTCCATCATGACCTACCACCAATAATAAATTTGGATACACCGCTTGATCACTTCATTCTAGAAGACACTCAATATATGTGAAAGTACTAGTTTGGGATATGTATGACACTAAGAGTGGGGGAGTGGGGGTCGTGAATCAGTTTTGGAGACCTTTTAATCCAATTTCACATTTCATCTCTTTACCTCTTAGACCTGTTAAGTTCTCAATTCATTTATTCTATTTTATATAACACATGAAAAAATATTATTGTATTATTGACAAACCACACATTATTTTTACAAGGCTCACTACTCAGTAACAGTCACTTGTCCTTGGCAGGGTTTGGAAATAAACCTCACCACACTGTCTCTAGAATGAAATCAATAAAGTGTGGTTACAATAAGTAGGTAATCCCCTTTCCCATGGAATACAATATAACCAATTGGAAATACATGCTTTAAATCCCTTTACTAGATATATATACTACCTATGAATACAATATCCTTTTTGTGGATAATGGTTTGTAACAGCAAGAGAATCTTCCTCCTTTTGAGACATGTTGGGTCTCAATGTTCTGCATTGTTCTCCTACAACCTTCTTCTTCACAGTGTTGCTTTCTTAGCAGCATTCAAGTAACTCTTCTTACCTCTTCCCAACAAAAAACTAAATGTCTCCCAATCTTATTCTTATACCATTATATATAATATAAATGTGTTTTGAAAAAATGAATACTGAATTCAATATAACACAAATTATAATATGTTGATATCAAATTGTTCACCCAATATTCTTCTCTTCTTTTCTATCTCTTCTTCATTACATAATAGAACTCATTGATCCCGTGTCTTCTTATTCTTACTGGAATCACAAAATTCGTTTATGATTATTAGATGACTGAAGTTCAAATCATCATAGAATCATCACAATTAAATTATTCTACTTTCATACAAAATATGAAAAATTAATTTACTATCATTTATCTTTTATTTTTCATCATGTAGAATATGTTTCTTCAACTAAATTTCACTGTACCTTCAATGATGTTTCATCTAAGAATAATCTTGAATAAACTCATATTCTTATCCTCATGAATTATTAACTAAATATAGTCATTGTTCATGTTCATGTCCCATATCCATTTTTATCATTGTAATTGTATTTAGTTTATTGACTAGAATGCTTATTCATGGAATTTTTTATTTTTCAAATCATTTGAGAAACAAAAGATAGTGCACTTACTACTAACTATTTATGTGAAAACAAATGAATCTTTTTTCTCCTCCCTTAATTCAATCACACTTAACAAAAAAATAATGTTTGGTTTTATTATGCTATTTTTATCAATTGTATGTGAACAAATAAACATTTTTTCATATTAAAACTCAAACAATATGAGTTCCTCTTCTTACTCTTGAAAGTACACACTTAAGATATCATTTGGTTCTCTTAGCACAAATAAATTTTGTATGTTTTTTCTTCTTTGTCTATTCTGAATCAATGGGATACATGAAATATTCATGTTTGGTTTATATTTAGAATATCTTCAAGAAATTCTAGGATAGTAAAAAACTCTTGCATTGTTGCTCGATCAGTAAGATTCATCGAACTGGTTCTACTTTGTGAAGCTTGACATGTGTGTTTACACAGCAGTTGTGTGTTAGTGGTATTTCTACATCATGAAAGTAGAAATATTTGAGAAAATGACCTCCTTTTTAAAGAATGGTGAGAATGTAAAAACCATTCACATGCTATCATATTATTCTCCATGCTATATAAATCAATCATTGGAGGGATATGATCATAATTATTCTCTCCCATGGTAGTGCTCTGTACTGGTTATGCATGCGCCCTATAATCCCTCTTCATTGTAGGCTATTGGACCACATCATTCAAGACTTTGGGACTACACATGGATGATACAAATGAACTCCAATCTACTTGGTCATGCTATCTTGGATGGCCTCATTTTATAATTCTCAACCAGGTGTCCTGCATAATCTCTTAATTTAGGCTGGTTATTCAGCGTAGTCCATTATTTTTTAATAATTCCCAAAAAAATACATAGTAAAAAAACATGTATATAATGGAATTCAATATGAAATTCTTGGCAACCACCCAACATTGAAATCCAGTGTATAACTACCCAAGAAATTCATAATTTCTCTTCAATTATAAATCCATGTAACCTTATTTTCATCTCTAACCCTTCAAATACTAATTATATGAACGGTATATCCTTCATGCAATCTATAATCTAAATTTTCCACAAGATAGAACTGAAATGGTTCTCATGCAACATTAAAATACATCATGACCATCAATTACATTTCTTCAATACTTTTTGGAAAATAAATTCCAAATAACCTCAAATAATCCTTCTTATTCGATTTAATAAATGTGTCACTTATTACCTATATATTTTGAATTTCAGTTCATTTCATCATTCATAGGAGTTAATGACATAGATAATTTCTCATGTATGACATCCAATGCTATGAATAGATAAATATTCTGTAATCCCTTCCCAATTTATCTTCAAATATAAATCCATCTAACCATTTCATCATCTTTAACCATTCGTGCTCTAATAATATGGCGTGGTTATCCTTCATGAAAACATAAATCTCAGTGTTCCCCATGATAACACTTTTATTATTCTCATTCAACATTAAAATAATATATAAACTTAAATTCATATTCATCTAAACATTTTTTAATATAAATTCCAAATAAAATCAAATCAACTTTCTTATTTTTTGTAAAAACTGTTTATCTTATGACACATGTATTTTGAATGTAGTATCAGTTCAACATAAATAATTTATCAAACATGACATACAATGATACAAATCTATTAAAATTATCCAAGAATCATGATGATGGAATCCTTAAAAATTCTCTAGGAATCACAATGATGGAATCCAAAATAATACTCCAAAAATCACCATGAAATTCATTGTCTTAAAAACATTCACATCTTTCTTTGAATTTAAAGACCTAAGGACCTTATCCGAGTTTCATTAACTTAGGATCATCATCTTCATATTAACATCAATGTAAACATCCTATTACATTGGTCATCATTTTCTTCCAATGAACATCATCTGAAAACAATT
This sequence comes from Viscum album, assembly GCA_963277665.1. Taxonomy (NCBI): domain Eukaryota; kingdom Viridiplantae; phylum Streptophyta; class Magnoliopsida; order Santalales; family Viscaceae; genus Viscum; species Viscum album. The sequence continues at coordinate 1,582,300,047 of OY728151.1, read as the reverse complement.
ACAATACCTAAGAAAGTGTGATATTCAAACTCCCCCTTTGTATTATTGAAAATACCTTCAATGTAATTTCCAATTGAATGCATTAATATTTTGAACTATTATATTCTCACTCCCATTTACCATTTAAACTATAATTTCAGATTATCTCCCCCTTATTGAACTAAAATACAAAGTTCAGGAGAAAAAGTGTTTCAGTACATAATTAAGCAATGTTTGATCCATCATTTCACTCCTATTTTACTTGATTTGTTCTTGGTGTAGAAAACAAGTGAATTTTATTTAGGCAAATATTATATCCATTACCAACTGATCATGATAACTTAAGAAATGAGAAAACATATAATTTCTTTCTAGGATTGTTCACTTTCATTCTGGTCTGAAATTGTTAAAATTGAGATAAAACCTTTTAAGAACAATCAACCTGAAACATCATGCACTCACATCCTCAAATAGAGAAATAAATATTCAATTTTAATTGATAGTATAAAAGTCCATGGTGGAATTACACATTTCATAATCAATTTATTAATTTAATTTATACCACTTTGTATTTTTCTTTGTTTTTGATAACATAGGAGGATAGATTAATAGATACAACCCATTTCTAATGATATGATCTTAAAGAAATTTCTAGAATAATATGATTTGATACTGATTTAAATAATAATTATAGAAGCTTATTCATTTGGCTCCCCCTCAAGGGAAAAATTTCTCATTATCTACATAATTGTTGATCTCATCAAGAATTGATTTAATGAAATTTCAGTATTGAGAATACAAGAGAATGGTTCTTAAAATTGCAATAGTCCATATTGGACAACATTCACAACTTCACCAAGGATGATCTTATATAACATTTTTTCATCAAAATACTAAGAAAAAAGATCAAACCAAGATGGAATATAATTTATCATAGATAAACAAATTAATATATCAAAATCTTCAACATTATCAAGGATGATCCTCCATCATAATAGTATTTAAATATCAATTGATGAATCATTCATGGATTGTAACTTCTTTAGATTAGCTATAAGGAATTGACAACACTTACTACATCTCAGGTTCTCCCCCAAAAAACATGATTCACCTTAAAATAACTGACTTATTAGAACAAATACAATACTCAAATATTAAGGGAATAATGTGGATCATCCTTACTTCAAAAATATGAATAGAAAGGTTGAGATGATCTTCTCAACAAAATTACTTCATTTTAACCAGTCTTCATTCATTCACATCTAATCATATATTTTGATTTATTTTGAGGAAACATGGACCTCTACACACCCTCTTCTTGATTTGTGAAGAGATTATTTCTTCTTAATACCCTTGATGAATGATATATTATTTCACCTCTTGAGGACTACTTCTTGTTATGGTAGTAAGGTTATCCAATATTTTGAAATGAGCCCATATTTGTTACATCACTCACAGAGAACTACTTTAAAATTAGAGTTTAATTTTAATAATAAACTGTTATGAAATTTTTCTTATCAATTGGAATATTTTCTTTCCATTTTCCACTATCTTTATATTTTCTTCTTCCATTTTTCTCATTCTTTCGAAATATTAAGGCCAGATATCTATCATGTAATTAAGAACTGTATGTGCATGTTTTGATCTACCACGTGGGTTCTTCTCAGTTTCATCCCTCTTAGTACATCATTTGGATACACAACCCTTCAAATTATTGGATTTCGAATCCATGTTTTTCTCACCATTCTTCTTTTATACCTTATTTGGAGGATTTATGTTCACAAAATTCATATGATATATTACCAAGGTTGATTATTCATTACATATATGTTTTTGGGATCTTATTTTTTCAATACATTATATACATGTTGAGATGATAATGTACCAACATTGTGACCACTACCATTGTATACGTCACAAATGTTATCAAGAATTCAAAATATGTTTACAGTATACATATTCATTTGGATATAGAGATGTTACTTATTCTTATTTGGAATTATCCCCCTTGAGATAAGATTTCTTCATCCTTTTACATTATAGGTATTGTTCCAAGAATTGAAGTGACACTGCCCAAATATGTTGCAGCACCAACATAGACCCACAAATCATGAGATCCTGATATTTTCTATATCTAATTTTTGGGTATTATTCAACATTTGTTATGCTCTCTAAGGTGATCCAAATTTCATACATTCATTCCTATCCACATTAGTAATTTTTATAGGCTTATTATCATATTTCTTCATCCATAATTGATCATATTTTTCATTACAACCTACCTTTTTAATTGTAATAGGTTTAGAAACATTCGTACAAGATGGTATGGATGATAGCTGATTCTTCTCAACTATTTCAGAAAGATCATGGAATGAAATCATGATATTATCGTAAAATTTTGGAGTTATTTCAACCTTAAAATACTGAATGAACAATGTGTACTTTTTGAAACTATCTCTTTCTTTTGTGAAGTGTCAATATGTGTCTTCTCAATATTGGCCAACTGAGCTACCAACTCTAGAAATTTGATACATTGGATGATTTTAGGATCTTTAATCATAATCATATTCTCTTACCATAAATTCTTCATTCCGTCATATTTTTCATCATGTAGCTTAACTTTTTCTAAATAAAAGAGTCATGTTTATTGTTCCTCATGGATATTTCTTCCAGTTTTAAACCCTTGACATCAGTGCAATTTTTCAATATCTTTTAAACTGCATGGATATTTTCATCTAGAGTAATTATGACTCCCTCTTTATCATAAACATATTTGATCCACTTTGAGTAAATTATTTCATGTTATCTCACAGTTTCATCAATGGTTTCAAAATTTTTAGATATATCTAGACACTCAACAATTCATATTTTCATGATCTTATCCAAAACATTAAATTCAAATTCATGTAAGGTGATATCCTCCTTCATACATTTAAAGACTCAAAAATAAGGGATAATTTTTATCAATAAATATCATGTACAATATGTTGATATCTATCGGTTGATAATTCTTGAAAAGATGTATATTCATCATCACCACCACTTGTGCTAGTGTTTTCATCTTGACGATTGTTTTTAAATGTACAAACACATACTACCTAATCACTAGATTTAGGAAGGTTATCCATACTATTAGTCAAAACATGATTCCCATTATCATTAAATTTCATGCCAGATATGTATTCATTTTTAGCAAGGCATAGAGAATGAAATATTTAAAAAAAAAATAGATAAGAGGGAATTATTCTTCAATGTTATCTTCAAATTATTTTTCGCATTCATTATGTTTGTGGTAGATATTTACTTATACACAAAGGTGTAAAAATATTCTCTAAAACTGAAATTCAATGTTGAGTCAAAAAACAAACTCAACACCTAAAAAGCGAATAGATTTCCCTGTAGAGAATCTAATAGAGATGAACCTTAACTCGATAATTATGAATGTGCCAGATTTAGATATGCCTAAAAGTGTGGGGGGTGAATAACAATGGGAGAATTTTTAATTCAATTCCATATTTTATCACATTACGTCATGGAATTGTTAGGATCTTTATTCTCTCATTATATTTTCTCTATCGCATGAAATAATATTAATGTAGTAAAGCTAAGTACATGATATTTTTACAAGGTTCACTTATCAGTAAAAGTATTTGTCATTGGCATGGTCTAGAAACAATCATGACCACACAACCACTATAAATTAATCCTTTTAATGTTTTTACATCATGTAAGAAATAACCATTCACTTAAAATGAACAATAGTGATGTTACATTTCATGTTTTACGGAACATAGATGGATATTTATACTGCCTCTGAAGACAGTCTCCTTTTTGTTGATAAAGGATTGTAACACCAAGACTGTATTCCACCTATTGAGACATGTTAGGTGTCACAGTTCTTATTTGATCTTCCACAACCTTATTCTTCAGTTTGTTACTTTCTTAGTAGATTCAAGTAAGTATTATACAACTTCCAAGCAACGAACTAAATGCTTTTCATTATTATTCTTCTACTAGTCAAAACAATATAAATGTGTTGTGAACATGTGAATACTAAATTATTTCTGAACCAAATAACAATCTGTTGATTTCAATTTGGTCATGAAATATTCTTCTATTCTCTTATCTTTCTTCCTTATTTAAAAACATTATGCACTGAGATCTATTTTCCTTTATGTTGATGAAATACCAGTATTCATGGGTGATTATTAAATCAATGATGATAAAAAAATCATAGAATCATAAAAATTAAATTATTAATCTTTGATACAAAATATCAAGAGTGATTGTAGATTATATTATCATATATTCTTCTTGGTGTAGAAGATGTTTGTTCAACTGAATTTCTCCATAACATCAATGATATTTCATGAAAGAATAATATTTCACATAACCATATTTTCCACTTCTATAATTCATAATGCAATACAAGCATGGTGAATGTACATATCCAATATCCATTTTTATCTTTATCATTTTATGTATTTTATTTGAGAAAAACACTTATTCATGAATTTTTTTCCTCAAATCATATGCAGTCCTTAATGCATTGTACTTACTCATCGCTGTTAATGTAACAACACCCAAAGCTTTTACATCCCCCTTTAGTTATCTCTCCAATCACACAACAACCTTGTTTGGTTTTATATCCCCTATTTATCAACAATATATACGTACATACACATGATGTCATATGAAAACCCAGGAAATATGAGTTACTATCTTACTCAAGCAAGTACGCACCTAGGTGCATGTGTGGTTCTCTTCACCCAAACAAACTATGTAGGTTTTTTCTTATCTGTCTATTGTGTATGAACTAGATACAAAAAAACATCATGTAATGGATTATTTATGGAAAAATATATTGAAAAAACTTGATAGTAGACAACTCATTCACTGTGTCTTGAGTAGTAATATTCATGGAACTAGTTCTTCTTCACGAAGCATGACAGGGGTGTCTAAACACTAGTTGGTTGATCGCGGTATTTATTATTCATGAAAGTACAATGATTCATGAAATTGAACTCATTCATAATGCATGATGAGGGTGTAAGCACCTTTTTTATGTCCACAGATTCTTGTCATTCATGAAAACATTTTTTTTCTTGGGAATCCTCTTATTCATGATGCCTCAATGTTTCACAAAACTATTTTCCACCCCAAACAAAAGAGTGCATCATAGATTCTATTTTTTTCTTGAAAATGTGATCTCTTGAAATAATATGAGTAGAATTATAACCTCTTGGTCGAGGGTGATATTATTCTATAGTAAAGGGATCATATACTTATAGCGCATTCAAATCCAGATCATTATTCCATGTGAATCGCCTATTTAAATTCATGAATGACTTAGCATTTAATTCTTCAAAGTGCTTAATGTTACAACACATTTCTTAGTGTCCTTACATCATGAGATGATAGTTTATTTATGGTGTTAATATCACATAAATGTATTCTTAAACACATGATAATAATATTCCCAAAACACATGAAGTGCATCCATGGAACTCAACTGGTTGAATGGACATCCTACAACTGCATTTGCAGTTCAGACCATGAATTCCTCCTGAATTTATTCATGTGTGCCCTGAAAATGTCGATTCATGATATTTTGATCTTGTTCGTCCAATTTTCTAAACCAAAGAATAATCATGGTGGAATATTCTTTGAGCATTGGTTGTTTGGTTGACATCATTGATTAGACAATGGTGATTTTGAGGGAAACTAGGAGAAAGATGACGTCATTGGGTGATAAATATGTGCACCATTTTTAATGAAAATTTTATAGGAGATCCGATGAAATGAATTTAAATGATCCGGTGTGAGATGTGATTGAAAACCATGATCGATCCAATTATTTAAACTAGTAAACAACACACATGAAACCATATCCCACATCGAATCCTCTCTTAGTTTATCCTCAATATATAAATCAAGAACAGTGGGTAGTGGATCTGAATTCCCCTCTCCCCCTCCCTACACCCCCCTATACCAGTTATATGGGAATTATCTACTCCCACTTCCTTTCTATATATTATCCCACATCATACATTCTTCCGGGGGTACCAATGTCCTACACACGACATCAGATACTCCCCGTATTCTTACCTGAATGGCCTTATTTGGACGTGTCGACCTAGTGTCCCGTATAAGCTCTCGGTTGAGGCTGCCATGTCAGCTAATCCCATATATTTTAAAAAAAACATAACAAAAACCAAATTAAAAATACAATATATATAATGGAATTCAATTTTTAATTAATTGTTATGTCCACAATTAGAACTCCAATATATAATTTTATTCAATCCCTTAACAATTTCCATTCTAATATAAATCCATCTAATCATTTCTTCATCATTAACCCTTTATGCCATTATTGTATGGAATGGTTCTCCTTCATGAAAACTACATGATCAATGTTTCAAATTTTAACACTTTCATGGTTCACATGCATCATAAAAATAATGCATGACCTTCAATTCCTCTTCTTCTAAACTTTTGGGAATACGAATTCAAAATAACATAAAATCACCCTTATTACATTTGAAAAACAAAGTGTGACTTGGAAAACATGTATTTATGACTTAGGATTAGTTAATTTATCGTAAAAATTATCAAAAGGGATAATTCATCATGATTGAAATCCAATTATATGAATCCTTAACAATTCTTTAATCCCATCACACTTTATCTTCCAATATAAATCCATAAAACCATTTATTCATCATTAATCCTTCATGCACTAATTATATTGCTTAGTTCTCCTCAATGAAAACTATAGTCTCAATGTTCCTCAGTTTAATAATTAATTGTTTTCATGAGACATTAAAATAAGGTATTATCTTTAATTCCTCTTCTTATATACGTTTTAGAATATCAATTACAAACAATATCAAATCATCCTTATTCTTTTTTTTAAACAATGTTTCAATTATGAAACATGTAATTTGAACATAGGATCATCCCATCGATCATAAAATTTTACAATATGGATAATTTCTCAAGAATGACATCTATTTTTCTGAATCCATAATGATTATTCCAGCACTTCAAAATTTCCCTTTATATATAGAGTCATATAACAATTTCTTTATATTTAACCCTTCATTCACTAATTAAATTGTCTGGTTATCCTCTATGAAAACAAAAATCTCAATTTTCCTCAAGATAACACTTCAATGGTTCTCATGAAACATTAAAATACCACATGAACCTCAATTCCACATATTAAATAGTTTTTGGAAAAGAAATTACAATGAATATCAAATAAACTTTCTTCTTTATTGTAAATAATTTGTCTATTGTGACACATGTACTTTGAACAGAGGATTAGTCCATCAAACATCAGAGTTTAAAACATGGATAATTTCTCAATAATGACGCCCAATTCAATGAATCCAAAAAAAATCATCAATGCATTAAACATTTATCATAAAATAAAATTCTGTATAACCATTTCATCATCTTTAACACTTCATACACTAATTATATGGTGTGGAAATACGTCATGTAACACCCCCAGTTTCTAGAATGTAACCCATTCATTTTTTATTTTATGATTTTAATGTTTGTGGGTAATGTTTTGGAGGGTTTGGATGGATTTTGGAATGATTAAGAGGCTTTTATATAGGTGCACAACTGGACCATATTTAATGAAAGCTATGAAACTCCTACAGGAAATTTTACACAATGAGACAGGGGTGTCTGGTTAACTGAACAATTTGGAAAAATTGTGTGACTACCCAGTAGTAACCATTCAATGTGGAACAAAGAGAATTTTCATGATTTGAACATTGTTATTTGAAATGATTCGCCCAACTATGTAAGGTACTCCATGAGGTAGAGACCAGAACATGGTCATCACATAGTTTTCCTAATTGTGCGACTAATCGTCCACTGTTTAAAAACAATATCCTAAAAAAGTGGATATGGGATGGTATTATGTTTAAAAACATAATTTTTCCCCAAATATACCCTAACTCCGTATTTATTCCTCATAAAGGCCAATAAATCTTTATCCATCAATTTGGAAGTGATCTGAAGATGTTTCATGGTTCGTTGATGCTCGATTCCCTTAGTAAGTGTCCTTTTGTGGTATGTTTCAATAGTTTTTCATATATATACATTCCTCCCTTTCTCATATTCTTATATATTGACTGATGTCAATATATATAAGGTCTTTTATGTAAATCGTGGTTATATTTAACCTTTTTATGATATGGGAAGAGATATAAGGTGTGTTTTGGAGATTTAACAAGGTTTTGTGGGTGATTTCATGAGGTTCATTGTTTTCACAATAACACTCTAGGTAGGTGGATTCACTCTCAACTATTCTAATTAGAAATTAAATGATTAGTTTCAAATTGTTTAAATTACATAAATTGTTTTGTGAAAATATTAGTGAAAATAATGTTAGAAACCCTATTTATTGATGGTTTGTAGTTTTTTGGAAATTGTTTATGAAAATGGATTTGTTTCTTGATTTTAAAATACGAGTTTTTTGGATTCTGGAAAAAGTTTTGTTGGAAAGGTTTTTAATAAAGGAATGGTTTTATTGAAATGGATTGAATTGGTTTGATTGAAATGGTTATGGCGTACATGGGTTCTGTGGGTTCCTAATTTTGTCATGACTCTAAATATTGGGAATATCCCTTTTCGGTACGAATGTAAATGACCCTGGATGTGATGTGTGTTTCATTGGGGAATAAGGAGACTGGCCACTTAGTAATGACTTAGTGGATAGAGAAGAAACCCCTAATGAGTATAGAACTATTAGAGAATAATTCATGGGTGGGTTTATGGTAAATAATATAATGGGTATGCCAAAAAGGAATGTGAAATTATTTAAAATAATGTTTTTTTCTGTACTTAGAAAACTATTATGTTTGGAAAACATTTTTGGTGTGATACTAGTCGGATTCAATTTAAACTATGTTACTATTTCAAAAAAAATTATATAAATTGTTTTATATAATTTTTTTAACTTCTTCTACCCTTATGGAATGAGAAGGGAAGTCATTGGGTAAATCTACTGAGTTTCATTACTCACCCATTCTTTCGAACATTGGTTCATTTTTAGATTTTTTTTACCAAGACACAAGTAAATGGAAAGCAGCACACTTCTTCAGTGGTGCTATGTGATACCTGGAGTTGGAGTTGGGGTTGCATCATTGAGTCATTGCATTGAATTCATCTAAGTTTTTATTGGATTTTGTTTTCCACTATGTAATTTGATATTAGTAGTCTTCTATTGTGGTACCCTTTTCTAGTTTTTTTTTGTATTAATGGTATAACATTAGTTATTTTACATTTTCATAAAGAATAATATAGTGGTTTTGGTTATGGAATATGTGGTTGTGATTTTCTTATCTTCAAAGTGAAAATAATCCCCCCAATTTTATTGAAACCCTAGGAATTTCATTCCAGCCTTTGGCGTCTTGGGGATGTTTTTTTAATTCCAAGTATAAATTCCACCTTGACTCAAGACAATGAGTAGGGGAAGGATGTTACATGTTATATGGGTCTTTTTCAGTCAAAATATTTAGTTCAAAAAAGTGGTATCATCTTTTTTTGTCCATGTCATACAATTGGTATAAGTTGTGTCAGTTTTGGAGTTTAAATTCATTCAGGTTCTTTCCAGGAGTCAGGTTGGAAGAAAGGAATAGGATTGTTAGGAATTGAAATGTATATCATGATATACCATAGTTAATCTTTTTATATTGAACATAATGATACTAGGGTGTTGGGTACATAGTTGTTTTGGAAACACTTATAGCACTGTAATCTCACTGTCATGCGTTGATCCAATGAGAAGATCACAACATGCGCTATTGAAACAACATCACACTACGAGTAGTTATTTCATTTTTACTAATGATTTATAATTTTTTGTAAATGGGTGGTTTTTTTAAAATGTTGTTAATTTTTTCAGATGGGAGATTTTGAAAAGTTAATGGTTGTGTTATTTTGAAAATGACTTACTTTTCAAAAGCATTGTGAAATATTTAATAAATGTTCAAATGTATAAGTGGTGAATTTTTTAAATAATTATTGTAATAATTTATATATAATGTAATTTGAAATTATTAAGCCCTCAGTTTCTAGAGAGAATGAATTATAGGGTTTGTTGTGTTTCTTGAAAATGGAACCTGTTAGGCATGCATATAAACAAAATGGAAGAAGCTGCTAAAAATGTGGTTTCACCTAAGACATAGGTGAACCAATATATGGTATAGATTGCAGTCCATGATTTTAACGATGTGGATATAGGTAATCGATGGGATGAACCAAATAAACTGGATCATTCTATCCAATACATGAAGTAGAATCCACCTATCTTCTGGGGTGATTCAGGGATACATAATCCTGAGGTGTGCCTGAATAGGAAAAATCGAATCATTGATTTCCTTAGCACACAATCAGAGTAGAAATCCATGTTGGCGATGTATATATGGGAAGTTCATTCATGCAAAAAAATGGGATTTAGCACTTTAGACAAAACTGGACCAAGGAATAGAATGGGATTATTTCAAGTAATTGTTCCAAAAAAATTATATCCTCTCACCTTCAAAATTTGGAAAACGATGGAATTTTTAATCTGAAGTATGAGAAACGTTCAATGATAGAGTAAGTAGATAAATTTATGTTTTTTTATTTTCATATGAATTTGTTTTGAGTACATCCTTGAATAAACCCATTTTGGAATCGAAGCTATGGATGAAAATTTGATTGAATATTGTCATTCTGTGTATAATGGATTATTCATAGATTGTCAATAGAGAGATGGTTGATGAAAGAGACATCTTAGGAGGGACATGTAGAGGAATTATGTTGATACTTCTGTAAAATTGTGGTAAATCTAATTCCATGAGAAAATGGAATAAGGAAACATATTTCCAAGGTGGGAGTATGAAAAAAATTAGACAGCAAGATAAGTGAACCATCCGCCACGACCCAATAGAAAATTAGGTTGTTTTTAATGTGTCTCCTTCGACCACATGCATCGAGAGTGAACAAAAGAACCTATAGAATTCAATAATTGTAATTATATGGGGCATCTTCAGAGCTTTTATCGCAATTCACTAAGATTGGGTATTTTGTGAAAATCCCATGTTTTTTAGATTTTATATGCTTTGATGGGAGGAGGGAAATAGAATAACTATTATTATTGTTATATAAATATTAGTAGGATATTGTTGTTGATCAATATAGACTATGTGAATTTAAATCAAAAGGGCATGGGGTGTTCTGAACAACCATGATAAATGTAATTATTTAAAATAGCGAACTATGTTCATAAAAACCCATCCCACCTTGAAACCTCTCTCAGTTTATCAATGATATATAAATCAAGTGTTGTGGGGAGAGGCTCAAAATTCAGATCTCCCCCTCCTAGTATCCCCCCTTATTGGTTTTGTGGGAATTCTCAGTGCCCTCTTCATTGTAGTGTATTCTTATATATCATGCATGCCTTTAGTCATGGCTAGGGCTTCTACACGACACTCCATCCCACATGTGAGCTAGACTGGCTGGCCTCATTTTGGTGTGATCGACCCAATGTCTTATATATGCTCTTTGTTGAGGCTGACCGGTCAGCTTAGTAAGCTATCCACAATATTAAATAAACCCTAAAAAATAGTTTGTTAATAAACCATGTATATAATGGAATTAAATACGTAATTCATGGCCACATCCACACTAACAACTCTAGTATACAATTCTTCAATCCCTTCACAATTTCTATTCAAATATAAATCCACCTAACCATTTATTTATCATTAACAATTGATGAAATAATTATATGGAATGATTCTCCTTAATTAAAACTACAATATCAATGTTTTAAAAGTTAAAATTTTTATTGTTCTCGTGGAACATTAAAGTAATGCATGTCCTTCAGTTCCTCTTCTCCTCTAATTTTAGGAATATAAATTCCAAATAACATAAAATAATCCTTATTCAATGATGTAAACAATGTTTCATTTATGAAACATATATTTTGAACATATGATCAATTCATCAATCATTAAGGTTAACAACTATGTGAATTTATCAAGCATGACATCTAATAAACAGAATCCATTAAAATTCCCTAGGAATCACGATGAATGAATCCAAAACTATTCTCCAAGAATTATAATGATGGTTTCAATAGCAATTATCTAGACATCACCATAAAGTTAAAAGTCTGCAAACCATTCACATGTTTTCAGGAATTTCTATACTTGAGGATTTAATATAAGCTCTATTAACATTGAACATGTTCATAATATTTAAATAAACGTAATATTCCTATTTTATTGATGATCATTGTCCAAAAATCAAGATCATTTGAAAATAAATACAATCTATACACAGTATTGGACATACAATCTCCCACTTTGTATTGATTGTAAATACCTTTAGTTCAAAATGATTGTTTCAATAGGTAGAATTCTTATCTTATATCTCCTCTTTACCATTCAAACTTTAATTTTACTTTCTGTACACATTATTGGTAAGAAATAAAAATTTCTTACGAAAAAGGGTATCATTCCATAAATAAGTAAATTTCCATCACCCATTTCACTCTATGTCAACTTGAACTATTAACTGTGTCAAAAACTAGAGGACTTGATTTATATAATCAAGTTTTCCATTACAAATTAATCATGATACCATAAGAAATGAGAACCCATATAATATTATTCAAGTACAATTCACTATCATTCTAGGATGAAATTACAAAATTTTACATTACTATTTTTATGAATAAACAATCATGGACTCCTACATTTACTTCATGAAATAGACCAAAAACATTCAAGTGAAATTTGAAGGATAAGAGAACTTGGGGAGATGCACATTTTATTTACTATTGATTAATTTAATTTCTCCTCTATGTGATTTTTTTTTATTTTTAATAACAAAGGATGAGAGATTAATACTGACATAGAATTTTTAATGACATTATCGTCAAACAATTTCTAGAATAATCAGATTTGATAACAATTGAGATAATAATTCTGGAAGATTATTTATTGGTATCCCCCTCAAGGGAAACATTTATCATTATCTTCATAATGGTTGATTTCATAAAGATTTGATTTTAACAAATTCCAGTATAAAGAATACACCAGAATGGGTCTTCAACTAGTGATAGTCCATATTGGACAACAATCAAAACTTCACCAAGGATGATCTTATAAAACATTGTTTCTACAAAATACCATCAAATATGATCACACCATGATGGAATCTTCTTTATAATTTCTATCTATAATAGGGAATCACATTATTTAACATCTTCAATTATGATACTCCATAATATTATTATTTTAATATCAATGGTGAAATTATTCAGGGATTGTAACATCTTCAGCTAATAAATCCGGAATTAACAGAACAAAATACTTCTCAACTTCTCACCATAAGAACATTATTCATTATCAATTACATGCATTATAAGAATAAATATGATACTCTAATATTAAGGTAACAATGTGGATCCTCCTTTATATATTAATATGAATATAAAGGGAGATATGATCTCCTAAAAAAATTTTCTCTATTTTGTCTAGTCTTCATGGTTTCACATCTAAACATATGTTTTGGTTTATGTTGAGGAAATATGGATATCATCACATCCTATTCTACATTGCGTGTCAAATTTCTCTTCTTAAAAATCATCATGTATGATAAGTTATTACACCTCTTTAGGACATCATCTTGTTCTAGTAGTAAGGATAAACAACCTTTCGCAATGTTACCATATTTCTCTCGTATCTCACACAAAAATTCTTTTACACAAGAGTTAAATTTTATTGAAAAAAACTAATGAGGCTTGTCTTTATCATGTGGGATATTTTATTTCGATTTTTTCACTATATTTATCTTATGAATATTTAATTTTTCTCATTCTTTCCAAAACATTATTCTATATAACTAATATGTAATTTGAAACTGTGGGTGAACGTTCAGATGTCCCACATGGGTCCTTATGAGTTTCACCTATCTTATTAGATATTTTGGATGCACTACCCTTCAAAATAATTGATTTAGAATCCACATATTTCTCACAATTCATATTTGGGACCATCCTAGGAGGCTTTATGTTCACAATTTTTTTTGGATTTCATCCCAAGGTTGCTTCATCATTCTAAGTCAGAATTTGTGATCTTATTTTCTTATGATCTTTGAAACATGTTGAGATCAGATTGTAACAACCTTGTGAAAACTAAAATTTCATACATCACTGATGTTATCAAGAATTTCAAATCTATTTTTAGTATAGGGAAGCTTCTATACTTTATGATTACTATTTGAACGAGCCAAACCAACACGTGGTTACATGATCTGGAGCAAGGAGTGAGAACATTAAATACCATGCATGGAGATGCTAGGGAAATTCATTTTTTATCACGTTATAGGAATTTTAACATTGAAGTTGATTGATATATATAGATATATATGTGTGTGTGTGTGTGTGTGTTTCATTGGTATTTGAGATTTTCATTAGAATTAATTATTATTATTTTAACTGGAAAAGATCATGATAGGTTAAACAAGTTCCAGACAGGAGAGAGATCCATCCTTTGCGAAAAGAATATAAATGAATGGTCGTGTGAGAAGTAAATGTTTATTTGGGTTGATAATGCTTGACATTAATGATGGACGTATTCATAAGTTCATTCCCACACCTTTAATAATAAAACATTGTGTCCTCATTTTCCATTCTGATGTGGCATAATATAATGGAATAAATTTTCATTTTTAACTAGGATGACATCGTCCTGGATGACTCTGGTCCCCCACACCTCAAACAAAAAGAGTCGCCATACTTCTTCACTCATCGATGCCCCTCCATGAATCTTGCACCACTTTAACATAATATATCACTTTCATGACCATACTAGAATCTCCACATCGATCCATTTTCCACAGATGAATCACATGGATTCTGTGGACCTTTCCAGGAGGTTGATCTAGCCCCCACCCCATAAAGCCATTTCATTGTTATTCTAGCCACTTTGAAGTCTAGATGAAAGAGGAGCTTGGTGAAGTACCACGTATAACTATTTCACCACTACCATGACACTGAATCATATCCATGATCCATCTATAACCCCCACCATCTAATCCATGTGGATGGATCACAAAAGAAAGGAAATCCAATCGAGCATGAAAATAACCATTGGAAAAATCTTATACAGTGGGAAGAAGGGAATGAGATAATATATAATAGATACTTCATTTTCAAAAAATGATTATGTTGTATTAATAAAGATTATAGTATAGGGTATAAAGAAGAACATCCCATAATATATTAATTAAATCCTTAAACGGTAGATGCAAAAACATGACCTACGTCCACCTCTCCACCATCCCGCACCCTTCCTCTAATATGTGGCATCAACCATTGAAGAAATACCAGTATGACCATCAATACCACATAAATCACTAGAAAAATAAATTTATATTTGAAAAATAAATTGGTTAAAAAATAAAAATACAAACATATTTATATTTCACTCACCTTCAATCTCAGCAAGGGTATAATACTCTACTTCTACTGTATTGTACCCCTCAAACATCATTCCTATAAATAGGGGGACACATACACTCCATCACACCATTGTGAACTCAATATCTCCACAATTACTAAAATGATATAAATTATATTTGAATTGGGCATGAATATTTATGCCCTAGGATAAGGAATTGGGATTCACAGAATGTGATTGTTTGTGGTGATCATTGAGCTTCTACCTCATTCCATGACTTAACTCATGGATTCTATGAAATTGGAATATGTCTGGAAAATGATAAATCAACATCCAATTTCATGAAACATTGGATATAAGGTAAATATAAAGATGGAACCCATAGAGGGGAGGTGGTCATCGCATTGACAGTTGGCACAAAAAAAACATTGTTGCAATTTTCATGAAACAATAGACTCAATGCATAGATAAAGAGAGAACACATAAATGGGAAGTGTTCATCACATTTACATACATCATAATGGAATCATAATTAGATTTATTGAATCAACGTAGTCAATTAAAAGACAAATATAGAGCCCATAAAGGTTAAGTGCTCATCACATTAACAGATGGTTGAGTTTTTTTACAGGCCACCCTAGATTTCACAAATCACATGAACCCATTCCTTCATTCCATTCAAAAATAATGTGCTACTATATTCATTGAGAAGTGTAACTTAAATAGTGATATTCAGACACACATAAGTGTATAGACTTGCGTTCATTGACAATCTGTAAACATTGGGGGTTTCATACAAGTAGGTATAATTACAATGAGTTGGAAGTATAATTCCACATAATTAAGATCACTATATGAGAATACAATGTCCATTTTCTTTGAGAGGAAAAGTTTTAGAAATTTATAACACTAAGAGGTTTGTTGAATCAGTGTTGGGGAATTTTTAAACCAATTAAAACATTTTATCCATGTACCTACTAACCTGTTAGGATCTTGATTCTCTTGTTATCTTTTCTCTATTGCATGCAATAATAAAAATGAAGTAAAAAATTTCACCCGCTATTTTTATTGGGATCAATAATAAATAAGAGAAGCTACATCCGTTCAATTTATGGGAATGACCAGTACATATATTCTCCACTATAATGTAGTAACAAGTTATAGTTGGTTGTCTTAGAAAACAATCATTAATCCAGTGTGTGTCCCTACACATTAAAGGGGGAAGTGAAACAATTGTAATTTCCTGAACTGGTGGTGACCAAGTACAACTTACAAATACTTTTTGATTCTCTATACTGCCTCCCAATATAGTATTATACCATTCGAAAAGGGTTTTTAACACCAATAGATTCTTCCACCTATTGAGATCTTTTGAACATCACAGTGCTACTAAATCTTTTATTCTTCACTTATTACATTATTAATAGCATGAATTTAACCAAGAACTTATTCTATATTCTTCAGTGAAAAACCAAATTCAAATATATTATTATTCTTT
Organism: Viscum album; assembly: GCA_963277665.1. NCBI lineage: Eukaryota > Viridiplantae > Streptophyta > Magnoliopsida > Santalales > Viscaceae > Viscum > Viscum album. The sequence goes on along the minus strand of OY728151.1, from coordinate 1,582,283,088 downwards.
CTTCTTATTTAGTGCAACAAATAAATTCACTAAAAATTATTCTTTATTTGTATAGGTTCACAAGAACTTATTTGATTATTCAAACAATGAGGATGAGCTTATTTGGCATCAACAAAATTATCTTCTTCACCTTTCTTCTTTTCATGTATTCAAGAAATCATGTATATAGAATTTGAATGAAATCCTCCCCTTCATTCACTTATTATTCTAATTTATACAAGTGCAACCATTGTATTGGTTATCTTCTTTAAATGCTTCCATATATTCATGTGTATACAAGAGTTCATGCATAGTCCGCTTATTCCCTCTTTTGAGAAAACCCTAATGGGAAGAAATCTTTGCATGAAAACACTACCTCTTTCTATTTTACCTTTCTCGTATTCCCTTTACACATGGTTTGGGTGTATATAATTTAAGCACCTGATTTCATTCATGTAGTATGATTGGTTCTCAAAAAAACAAAGAACACTATTCACTTCTTATCTTATTCTATTCTCTTTATAAGCACATGAATGAGTGTAGGCCTCTTAACATGTTCTTATTATTTATTAACTTGTGAACACACATACTTCATCTTCCTTGCACAAACACGAGGCGTTGGGTAATGTCAAATAATCCACATGATTCAATGCATATACATACTTCCCATCATCATGAAAACTCCACCTTATAAAAAAACCAACCCCTGCACAATGTATATACCATAGTAACATGACACAACAGTATGTTGTCCTTATCATCATGAAACTTATGGGTTCACTATTCTTCTTCGAGAAATAGGTGGACATGTCTTCTATGCACAATGTATTTTTGGAAATTCATTGTGAAACCATGATGGTTCATGATTTTTATGCCTTCAAAAAGTACAAAAAAGCTATGAAGCCAAAATTTACGTTCCAAAAATATCACCTTCATGAAGTACAACAAGGGTTTTGGTAAACCATTCATGTGTTTGTGGATTTTCTTCATGAAACCAGACAGCTCAAGGGTCTTCTTCTTCACAAGATGCTTCAAGAATTCATTTCACTTGTTTAAGGCCTACAACATCCTATCTACATTGCAATACCAGAAGGCTTGTGGATCATTCATTCCCTTTACGTAACAATATCCTGAAGATACTGTGTTTTTTATGAAAAATAAGATCTCTCAAAATATGGGAGCAGAAAGATCAATCAACCATGAGGTTTAGGTTTTTATAGGTTAAGATCAAATCTTTTGGCATGTTCAAATCTAGTTATGATGAATAATGACGGTTCGTCACAATCTGAATGTAGTCATAGTGGTATTCTATCATCTGTATCGGTTAAATTTGGTGATAGCGATCCTTCTGATTAGTATTTTGAAGTGGTAATGGAGAATAATTTATTAAATCACTTTGTGATTGTTACTCAGAAACCAAAAAATATCTAAATCATGTTCTTATGAATGTTTTCACCTAGATATTTTATTTTGAAAATGGAGTATATGATGAAAAGTCATACCTTGAAAATGAATCTGACGAAATAGAGAATGTATTCGAAAATATGTTTTAAGGATGTAAACTTCTATCATAAATTATTGATGCCAAGGAATAAACTGTATCACTTTGCAATAATTTTTTTTTCATATGGTGATGAATAATTGAAAATAAATATGTCATAAATAAGTAACTGAGAATGTCTGTGCTAAGATGATTCACACTCTTGAGTAATCATAAAAAGACACCATGAATATTAATGACTAAAATTTTTAAATTTAAGGGAAGGATGATACATTCATCCTAGTATAATAATAAAGAATTATTTTATATTTTAATGCAATGAAAACCTAACTTTTCTTGATGATTAATTATAAAGGAATAATTATGAGAAGAAAGTGATTGAAGTAGTTCATAATGAAGTGATCCTTTTGTTAGATACATTACACAGAACCACCATAAATGTTAATAAATAACATCATGAGGATTAGATAAATATAATTAAATAGTTGAATAATTTTTTACTGCTAGAAATTGAAATTCGTGATGCTCAAGTTCAAAATATGAAGGGTCAACAGGTAGGAAAACAGAAAATTGTTGAGGATGATAACAACATCCTCAACATGAAATTTAATGAAGTGGAAGTGACTTTATATGTTATGAATAAATGTGATGATATGTTGAAATCACTTTAAGACCAATAGTACTCTCTATATATCTAAAATATCATTAGTTGGAGGTCATGTTGAGAAATCTAGAGATCATCCAAGATGAATTATCTTATAATACTGAGATCGGAAAATCATCCAGGAGTAATTCTGAAAGGAGTATTATTTTAGAAAAATCCAATTCAAGTGGAAGAAAAGTGTCTAATAATATCTACTGATAAATTAGTTTCAATATCATTATATCAGGTTACCTTTGATTTAGAATATTTTATTTGTACTAATAATTTTTCATCTATAAGTATGGCTTCCAAAAAGAATTCTAGAATATCATGGATGAAGAAGACTGAAAAAAATCTATTATATCATCAATTGTGTATATGAAGAAGAGTATGAATTCTTGTTCTCTACAAAGATCTCAAATGAATAATTGTACTTTCCAAAAACAATAAGGTTCCAAAACTAACTAAATTTTATTAAATAATAATAAATCACGATTGATGGATAGTGTTGGTGTTGTTTGAAATTTGGGGACCGAGCCATTGAATCATGGAATAATATTTAAATTCATGATAACTATATAACGATAGTAATAAGTTGGAGAATATCTGATGTGAACAAAAATCCTACAAAATTTAATCATAATTTATCGATGAAGTAGAATTTATCTATCAAGATTAGATTTGAGTCCCTTGAATACTTCTATTATTATTGAAATATAAGTGGTTAAATTTATGAGTGATGGTATGTACTAACCCTATACTATGAATATGTTTATGTGATCATAAGGCCACAACATATACAGAGGTAATAAACAAAATAAGAAAAGGGTTGTTTTGGTTGTGAGAAAGAGAAGAGAGTTAAAAAAACTGTGAAGAAACCTACACCCAAGAAGAATGATTATATGAATGTCGTGCCATAGAAAATGTGCCTCTACTATGGTAGTAGACGTCACATAATTGACCATAAAATAATGTTATAAAAACAAATGCAACTGGAAGAAATATGAAGAAGAAAATGAAAAAATGTCTGAAACAAATAAAATGCGTTATTTGTCGTTTGAAAATATAGATAAATTTTTTAATTTCATGAGAGGTAGTTTACAAAGGAAGAACCTATGATTTTTGGATATTTGTGCGGAAGGTCTATAATGTCCGAGAATATTGCAGAAAAATACATGATGTTGTTTACTAAACAAAAAGAACTAATGAAGAACAATGTAAATGAATCAATGACAAATATTTTTAATAATGATAATATAATGAATGATTTTACAAACAATAATAAGTCTAAGAATATGCAAAAATAATTTTTAGTCATATGGCTAGAGAAATTGGAATTGGCTAATAAGTTAGATCAGAAACAGAAGAATGAAAGTGCATTACATGCTAATGTGAAGAAGCTTATTCCATCTAAGATGAAATGTGGAGAAATCAAGAATTCCATACTTCCCTTAAATGAAAAAATTTTCAAAGTCAAATAAAGAGAATTCATGATTTGTTTTCATGAATCTAGTGTAGAGTTGAAAATAATTTCTAGGTTAGGAGTTAAATATCATACTTGTTTCTTTAATTTAAAATCCTTAAATAACCACTTTATTACTGTGAATATTTTTGGATTATTTAATTTATTCACATAATATTAGGTGGTGAATATATTAAGGGGGAGTCTTGAAGATATTAGTTCTTTGAAAATATTATATAACATCCATAAGGATATCAATCAGGGGGTTTTTCATTTCAATTTAACATAAAATTATTCTAGAATATCATTCATGTAGATTTTTTGTCATGATGAAGCAGATGGATGAAGATCATCCTTTTAGGGGATAAAAGTTGAACAAATACCATATTTGACCACAACTAGGATCACATTAATATAAAATGTTCTGGTTTTGGATTTATTTGATATTTTCAAATCCTAGAAATTGATTTCTTTCATTAGAAAGGAATTTTTTATATTTCTTCATGAATGACAATTCTGAATCCTAAGGGGAGGAACTTATAATATGATAATATAGTGGATGTGCATTCTTGTAATTGAATGTTATCAATATGTTTATTGAGCTGAATACATGAGATTAATTAAGTATCTTTTGAGCAACTTCTGAAAGAAGTTTTTAGTCTTGACATCACATTTAAAATTTATATTGACATCTTTGATGTATTAATGGATCAATTTTGTTGTCTAAAAAGGGTTTATCCTCGTTCAATTAGAGAATATTAATTTCTGACCCATTATTTTAAGAAATGTGATGCTATACTCTCAATAAATCCAATTTTGTTTTCTCTGAAAATACATCTCTTATGGAATGAGGTGATTAGTGTAAATAAAAAATAAGAGTACAATTTTTATAGAATAAGTTGATTTCATGAATTTTTTCCTATAGTTATATTTTAAATTATTGTTAGTGTGAGAAGAAAACATTGAATTTGATAGTGAAATGGGTATTGAAAACATATCCAAAGGGGGATATTGAAGATACCAAATTGATTAATGTAATATTTTTGTTGTAATTTTTGTTAATAAAATTGTTTGATACAATTTCAATGTTCCAGTAATTGAAAGATGGTTTTATTACTTTGAATTATTATTTGGAAATAATCAAAATTCATAAAGGATATTTTTTTGGAATAGTTTATTCTAATGATGAATGATTATGTATGGTTGGCATTGAATCTCTATGTGAATTTTGTTTTATGAATTTTTTTTCATGGTTTAAATGTCAAAAAGAGCTTATAAAAAATGGGGCTTTCGAAACTTCTTTGGTGGGTAGCTTACCCCTAGCATTCTATTATGGTCTGGATGAGGAAGATAGTGTCTAGTGTGCTAGTAGGGAGTTCATGTAGTGTCGTAGGAATAATGAAAAATAATATTTATGTTGTAAGAAGAATGATTGTATATGGTTGACATTGAATCTATGTTTGAATTTGTCTTGATATGAATTATTTGTTTTTTTGAAGGTATAATTGTATCGAATGGTCTTATAGGGAGCTCATGTAGAGGCAGAGGATGTGAGTGGCTAGTGTGGTCAAGGGAAGGAAAATAAAGTGAGTGGATAGTGTGCTAATGGGGGACTAACGACACTTCTTAGGTGGGTAGTCAACCCCTAGTCAGTCATTATGGGTGGGATGAGGAAGAGAGTGGCTAGTGATCTCATAGGAATCGCGTGTAGAGGAAGTGGAACAAAGAGAAAATATCATTTCGGTTGTATGATGAATGATTGTGTATGGTTGGAATTGAATATTATTGTGAACTTGTCTTCATATGAATATTTTTTCATGTTTTAAATGTGATAAATGGAATATAGAAAATGGGATTGTCTCCTTGGGTGTGAATATGGGGAGAACATATAGAAGAACCATGAAAAATATTAGTTATGTATCCTTAGGTTGATATTGTGCATGACGGTAGCGCATGAATGGGAACCATGAAAAATATTAGTAATGTTGTATGAAGGATGATTAATCTTATTGAATATTGGATTTATATTGAATATGTGATTATTTTTTCATAGTTTAAATGTAATCAAATGGGCCCAGATGCTAAAACCGCGTTAGTAATTCGACCTCTAGGAGAAATAAGTTTGTATTGTCTCCTTAATAGCATGTGAATGAATACAAATGTTTTCATATGAAAACCTGAACTATATGAGTTCATATTTTTAATCATGAAAGTATGCACAAAGGTGCATGTCTAGTTCCCTTGGTATAGACAAACTATGTAGGTTTTTTCTTCAATGTAGGGTGTGTACCAACTAGATACACAGTATCTTTATGCAATTGTTTATACCTGGAATATCTTTACGAAAAACCTTGGTAGTAAAAAAATTCATGAACTATGGCATAAGTGGTAAGCATCATGGACCAATTTCTTCTTCAAGAATCTTGAAACGGGTGTTACACACCCGTTTCATGTTCATAGAATTTGTTCTTCATGAAAACAAAATGATTCAGATAAATTACCACCTTCTCAAAGCATCATGTGGTTGTAATCACCATTCACATGTCTACATATTCTTCTACTTATTTCAAACATATTGGATTGTTGGAATTCTCTTATTCATGAGGCCACAAAGGGTCATGGAACTCATTGCCTCCTCACCCTAAAGTGTGGTTTAGAGAGGATTTATTCTTCTAGAAAACAGGAGCTCTTGAAATAATATGAGTGGAAGTAGAACTTATTAGTTGAGGATTCTATTCTTTTATAGGCAAGTGATCCAAGCATTTCACTGCATTCAAATCCCAGTCATTAAATTATGCGAGTTACCACATTAAATTCCTAAATGTCTCATATTTTAATTCCATGACCATGAATTCTGTTACACCACATTTCATGGAATTCATAATTTTCAATTGGACTACTTATTTATGGTGTTCATATCACATTCATGTATCCATAAACATCTAAAAATAATCTTCCCCAATGATTGATCCAACTATATAAACTAGTGAATAGTATGTTCAAAAAACCATACCGCATCACAATCTATCCTAGTTTCTATACACTATAAATATCAAGAACTGGGTGGAGTGGCTCAAAATTATCTAATCCCCACCATGTACCACTCGTAATGATTCTACGAGCGCACTCTACACCCACTTCTTTGTGGGATATTATCCCACATCATGAACACCTTTGGGGGTACCCATGGACAACACATGGAACAACATGTTGCCTGTGTGCTTTCCTCGATGGCCTTATTTAGGTGGGTTGACCTCGTGTCCCACATAAGCTCTTGGTTGAGGCTGATCAGTCATCCCATGCAATAATTATTAAATAACCCGCCCAAAAATATTTATTTTAAAAACCATACATATAATGTAATTCATTATGAAATGCATGTACCTCCCCAATTACAAATACCGTGTACAATTCATCAAGACCATTGAAATTTCTATTCAAATATAAATATATCTATCAATTTATTCATATTTTACCCTTAATTAACTAAATATATGGCATGGTTGTCATTTATACAAACTACAAGCCCAATATTTCTCAAGTTAACACTTTCATGGTTCTCATGCAACATTAAAATACTGCAAGGCCTTAAATTTCTCGTCTTCCATACTATTTCAAATATCAATTCAAAATAACATCAAATCAACATTAATATTTGTTTTAAACAATGTGTCACGTATGAATCATGTATTTTTAACATAGGATCAATTCAACCATAATCAAAGATAACCACAATGGAGAATTTTTCAAGTGTGACATCTATTGATACGAATCCATAACAATTCTTCAATCACCTCACAATTTATCTTCTAATATAAATCCATGTAACCATTTATTTATATTTATACTTTCATGCACTAATTATATGGTGTGGTTCTCCTTCATGAAAACTACAATCTCAATGTTCCTGAAGTTAAAAATTTCATGGTTCTCATGAAACATTAAAATACCTCATGAACTTCAATTCCACTTCTTATATACTTTTTTGAATATAAATTACAATGAGAATAAATCCAAAAATATTATTAGTTGTAATGAATGTGTCAGTTATGACACATGTATTTTTAAAAATAGAATCAGTTTATAAATCGTAAAAGGTAACAACAAATGTAATTGATCATGTGTGAAATCCAATGCTATGATTCGATATCATTTATTCAATCCAATTACAATTTATCTTCAAATATAAATCTAAATAATCATTTTTTCATCAATAACCATTCATTGACTAATTATATGGTGTGTTTCGACTTCATGAAAACTACAATCTCAATGTTACTGAAGATAACACTTGCATGGTTCTCATGAAACCATAAAATACTACAAGTCCATCAATTCCTATTATTCTATAATTTTTGGAATATAAATTTCATTGAACATAAAGTTATCCTTCTTCTTGGATGTAAAAAATCATCTCTTATAACACATGTATTTTGAACTTTAGATCATTTCATCAATCGTTTTAGTGAACAACATAGAGAATTACCCACGTTTGACATCCAATTCTAGGAATCCATAATAATTCTTCATAACCTTCATAGTTTCTTTTAAAAGATAAATATATCTAACCATTTCTTATTCTTTATTCATTCATGAATGGACTATATGTTGTGCTTATCCTTCATTTTAACACCACCAGTTTCTTGTATATAAGCCTTTATTTTTGTAATTTAAGTATTTAAAGTGTGTGGGTTAAGTTTGTATGGTTTGGAATAATTTGGGAATGTTTATAGGGAATTCATATTTGTTCATGTTTGGATCATGATTAGATAAATCTATAAAAATCCTATAGGAAACCAAGAAAAAATATACAACGGACTCATGGTAGGTATACAGTTAAGGCACACCGTTTGGCCAAACCATGCGACCCCCCAGGAGTAATCGTGAAAAGTAATATAATGATATTTTTCATGGCCGGTGCATTGTTTGCCTAAATTTGTGGGCCAACTCTGTGAGGTACTTCTCAAATTACAGGATGGTGCATGTTTAGTGCACAATTCTCCTAGTCGTGTAACTAACCATGTAGGGTTTAAAAACCATATCCTATAAGAGAAGATATCAGTGGATATTAAGTTTAAAACCCTCATTTTTCTCTAAATTGACACTAAATTAGGATTTATTCCCCATAAAGGTAGACTATTTATTCCCTATAAATTTGTAGGTGATCTGAAGAAGTTTCTTGGTGTGATGAAGCCTGGTTTTCTTAGAATGTGTTATTTTGTGGTAGTTTTTTCATAAATTTTCATCAATATACAATCCTCCCACCCTCAGATTCATATATCTAGTCCTATGTGGACATATGTAAGGTTTTATATTCCAATAATGTTTATATGTTTCATTTTTAATGTTAGGTAAGAGATCTAAGGTGGGTTTTTAGACATTCAACCCGATTTTTTGGGTGTTTTTGTGATATTCTTCATTTTCTCCAAAACACTCAAGGTAGGTGGATTCAATCTCCACTAAAATTATTATAACATGAAGGATTAGTTTCAAATTAGTTAAATTGTTTTAAATTATTGGTGAAGTTTTTTCAAAACTCATGATTGAATCCCTCTTTGGTGGTGTATTTTGGTTTTTCAGAAATTGGTTATGTAATGGGCATTCCTTCATGATTTTGAAATGTTTATTTTTAAATATGGATATGTTGGATTTGGGAAATTACATTGTTATAAAATTTATCAATAATTTAATAGTTTTATTGAAATGTAATGATTTGGTTTCTTTAAAATGGTTTTGGAAATCATGGTTTGTGTGACTTTATTCATTAGATGTGACCCCGACAATGGGGTGGGTTCCATTTGGGTAAAAGGAGACATGACCGTAGATAAGGTGTGTGTTTCATTATGGATCAAGGATATTAGATAGTTAGTGACGAATTATTCGATGAATTAGAAACTCGTCATGAGAATGTAACAATCATAGAAGACTACATGGGTGTGTGTGTGGTGAACGATGAAATGGGTAAACCAAAAAGGAATAAAAAATGTTTTAATGAATGATTTGTGTGATTTCATTGGAAAATTTGTATGTTTGGAAAACTATTTTGGTGTGAAACTTCTTTTATATGATTTAAACCATGGAACTATTTCTAACTTTTTTATATAATTTTTTTTATATAGTTTTGCTAACTTGTTCTATCCTAGCATCATGAGTAGGGATGTCATTAGTGGAAATCTATTAAGTTTCATTACTAAACACTGATTTTGAAATTTATTGATTTTTTCAGATTTTGTTTATCGATAAATAGGTAAATGGAAAGAATCACTCCTATTTAGTGGTTCTCTATAATACATGGAGTTGGAGTTGGACCTTAGGGTCATGACTTTAGATTCTTATGCATCTATGTTTGTTTTATTATCCATTGTGTACTTTTATGATAGAAGTCATATATTATGGTACTCTATTTTAGATTGGTTTCGATATCAATAGTATTACTTGAGTTGTTTTACATTGTCATCATGCATCATATAGTGGTACTGGTTATGATTTTTTTTGTTTTGATGTTTTATTTTCAATGGGTAAATCATCCCCGAATTTTTTTGAAGCCCTTGGAATTTATTTACAGCCTTTGATGCTTTGGGGATGTCACTTATGGCCACGTTTAAATTCCACCCTGGCTCAAGACAATGGGTAGGGAAGGTATATTACATGTGGTATCAGTCTTGTTCTGTCTAAATACTTGATTGCAACAAGTGGTATTAGATTTTTCGGTCCATGAGTTATAGACGGTATAAGTTGTGTCTGTTTTGGAGTTTAAATTCGTTTGAGTTCATTCCTTGAATCGGGATGGTAAAAAGTAGTAGGATTTTTGGGACTTGAAATATAGAGCATAAAAAGACATAGCTATCCTTTTTATGTTGAACTTCATGCTACCATGGAGGTGGGCATATAAGTGTTTGGGAAACACTTATAAGAGTGGAATATCATTGTCATGGGTTTAGCCAACAAGAAGATCCCGACAAGAATTGTAGAAACAATTTCACACTAAAACGACCTATATCAATATGAGTAATGATTTATGATTTGGTGTAAATGTTTTTATTTTTAAAAAATATGAAATTGTTTTAAAATAAGAGATTTATATAAAATAATGTTTGTGGAATTTTGAAAATGAGTTAATTTTTTAAATAATGGTAAATTTTTTCAAAAATGGATGAATGTTGAAAATGATTAATTTTGGAATGAATTGTATTGATAGTTTCTCTACGATAGAATTTGAAATTTTTAATCCTTAAGTTTCTAAAGAGTGATAAAAATGTGAATTTTTTAAGATTGTAGAATATAGAACATGGTAGAAATCTTGGAAACCAACTAAAATAATTTGATGAGAATGTGGTTTCACCTGAGCCATAGGTGAAAAAATAATTTGTTCAGATTACAGTCTAATAATTTCAATATGTAGATATAGGGAACTAATGGGATGAACCAATGTAAGTGGTTTATTATATCTAGACCTAGATGATTAATCCACCAATATTCTTGGGTAATTTTGGGCTAGATAAGGCTATGGTGTGGCAGAATAGGTGGAATTGAATCTTTTATTTTCTAGGAACACCAATAGAATTTAAAGTCACAGTTTAGATGTATATGCTGGAAGATCATGCATGCCGATGGATGGATTTAGCACATCAGGAAAAACAAGACCACGTCATGGGATGGGAATATTTTGAGGAATTTTTCAACAAAAATTTCTATCCTAAAATAATCACAATTCATCGAATGATGGAAATTTTCATTCTGATGTAGAGGAATATTTTTGCGATAGAGTATACTACAAAATTTATGATTTTTTCTACTTCACTTCTAGTGTTTTTGTGAGTCTGTTTTTGAAGACAAACATTTTTTAATCGATGCCAAGGCACGAAATTCACTAAAATAATTTCTTGCTTTGTATAACAGATTATACAAATATGGTCAGTAGAGAAAAAATAGGTTAAATAGATCTCTTAGGAGTATTGGGTAGAGGAACTATGCTGATAACTATATGAAATGGTGGGAACTCTAATAATGGGAGAAAGCCAAAGAGGGAAACATATTTCCAAGGTGGGAGTGTGACCCAAAAGCTGACAGCTGGATTGGTGAACCTTCCTCCCAGACCCAAGAGAAAATTTGGATGTTTTTAATGTGGTTCCCTCGACCACAAGAATCTATAGTGTATGACACCACCTAGATCATGCCATAATTACAATTAGATGGGGCATCTTCAGCACTTTTCTCATAGTGCTATATGGTCTGGTTTTTGGGAAAACCCTCAGGTTTCATAGATGTCATATGCTTCGATGGGATGAGGGAAAAAATACATATCATTAGAAGAATAATTCTAGCCAGGGTGATTCAATAAATACCATGACTCCTCAGTTAGAGAAATATAACCAGGGAAATAAAGAACCAAGGGAAGAGAGAAAGTAGTTATATGGAGATGATCATGTTATTATGGATGATAAATTTGGATGGTGTGAATTTAAATCAGTAAGGGGTGAGATGAAATTAATAGCCATGTCCATTCCAATTATTTAAACAGATGAATAGTGTGAATAAAAACCTATCCCACATAGAATCTTCTCATGGTTTCTCCATGCTATATAAATCTAGAGCTTTGGGGAGAGGCTTTGAATTATCCTCTCCCAGTCCTGGTACTGCCCCATACCGATTCATTGGGTGTGATCTTCACCCATTTTTTCCGCTCTATTGGACCACAACATGAATGCATCCGACTGTGCCTATAGCTTTCACACAGCACTTCGTGCTACTTGTGAGTTGGCATGGCTGGACTCCTTCAGGATCAGTTGACCATGTGTGTCACATAAGATCTTAGTTGAGGTCGAATGGCCAACATACTAGGTTTTACATACTTTTTAAATAAACCCCCCAAAAATACCTAGTTAAAAAACAACGTATATAATGGAATTAATTATTAAATGCATTGCCACCTCCACACTTAGAACACTAGTATGCAACTCTTCAATCTCCTCACAATTTCTCTTCAAATGTAAATTCATCATACCATTTATTCATATTTAAGCCTTCATGCACTAATTATATGGCATGGTTACCCTTCATGAAAACTAAAATGTCTGTGTTCCCCATGATAACACTTTCAAGGTTCACATTCCACATTATAATATTTCATGACCTTCAATTCATCTTCTTCTCAGATTTGGGGAATATAAATTCCACAGAATTCCAAATCATCCTTCTTATTTTTTGTATCCATTGTGTCACTTATGTAATGTCTATTTTGAACTTATGTTCAATTCATCAATATTCATAGTTATCAAAATGGATAATTTCTCGAGCATGAAATCCAATTCTGCTAATCCATAACAATTCTGTAGGAATCAACCCGACAGAATCCATTACAATTATCCAAGAATCATTGTGTAGGAATCCATAAAAATTCTTTAGTTGACACCATGAAACTCGGAGTCTTCAAACCATTTATATGTATCTACTAATTTCAAGACATGAGTATTTCATCCATGCTCCATTAACTTAGGAACATTATTATGATATTGAAATCAATGTAATCATACAATTGTATTGATCATCATTTTCCACCAAAAAAATCATTTTCAACAAATTCATTCCCCACCAAATGTGGGATCCTCTATATCCCCTTTGTATTAATGGGAAATACCTTCAATGTTCTTTCCAAATGAATGTTTCAATATGTGGAACAATTATATTATTTTTTCCATTTTCCTTTCAATCATTCATTTCAGTTTGTCCCACCCATATTGACAATAAATAAAAATTTCATAGAAAAATGATATCATTCCATTCTTAATCAATTATCCATCAATCATTTCACACTATGTCAACATATGTTGTTCTTAGGGTAGAAAACAAGAGGATTTGATTTAGTATCAAAAGATTATCATTACCAACTGATCATGATACCTTAAGAAACAAGAATTCATATAATTTTATTCAAGGATTATTCACTTTCATTCTTGTATTTAATTAATAAATGTGATAAAAATACTTTTATGAATATTAAACCGCAAACTACTTCACGCACTTCAATAAATGGATCAAAAATATTCAAGTGCAATTATTAGTATAATAGAACTTGGGGAACTTACACATTTCTTATTCCATTGATTAAATTAATTCCCCCCTTTGTAATAAGTTTGTTATTTTTGATAACCAAGGACGGGAGATTAATAGAGACAGTCCTTGGCCAATGAAATAATCATTAAGAACATTCCATAATAAACCGTTTTGAAATTAATTGAAATAATATTTATTGAAGCTTCTTCATTTGTATCCCTCTCAAGGGAAACATTTATCATTATCTTTATAATGGTTGATTTCATCATGATTGGATTTGAAGACCTTACAGTATAGAGAATACCGATTAAAGGGTCTTTAATTTGTGACAGTCCTTATAGTACAACATTACCAACTTCACCAAATATGTTATTCTAGAATATTGTTCCTTAAGATTACCAAGAAATAAGATCAAACTAATATGGAATCTTATTTATCCAGACTATCCAGAATAGGACATCACATTATTTAACATCATCAAGGTTTATCCTCCATCATATAAGTATTTAAATATTAATTTATGAACCATTAAAGGATGGTGTCTTCTTCTTCTTAGAAATCGAGATTTGACAACACTTATTAGTTATCACGTTCTCCCCCTAATAATATGATTCACCTTCAATTCCATAATTTATAAGAACAAATAATATTGTCAAATATTAAGGGAATAAGGCGGATTCTCCTTACTTCATTAATATTAATAGAAAGGATGAGATTTTATTCTCAAACAAGTTCCTCCATTTTCTCTAGTATTCAAGATTTCACATCTAAACATCTGTTCTGATTTTTCATAAGCGAACGTGGATCTCCTCAAATCCTCATATACATGCATGGATAATTATTCTTCTTCACATCGATTATAGATGATAAATTATTACACCTCTTGAGTATTTTTTTTGTTCTGGTTGATAGGTTAAACAAACTTTTGTAATGTGGCCAGATTTCTTACATCTCTCACATATATCTTATTTTACAAAAGACTTCCATTTTCTTAAAAACCCTCATGAAATTTTTATTCATCCTGTGTAATATTTTCTTTCCCTTTTCCACTAGCTTTAGACACATTATCTTTAATTTTTATCATTATTTCTAAATCATTAGGCCAAATAACTAACATGTCATTAGGAATTTCTGGTGCTTGTTTGGATCATCCATATGGGTTCTTCTGAGTGTCATCCCTCTTATTAGTTATTTTGGAACCACTAGACTTCAACTTCATTGATTTAGAATCCACGGTTTTCTCACCATTATACATTGGTACCTTCCTAGGAGGATTTATTTTCACAATATTATTCTGATATCTTCCCAAGGTTTCATCTTCATTACATGTAAGATTTTTTTATCTTCATTTCTTATCATATTTGGATACATGTTGAGATGATATTGTACCAAACATGAGACCACCACCATGGAATATATCACAAATGTTATCAAGAAATCTAATTTTTTTTACAGTATAGAGATGCTTCTGAACCTGTGTATGTTGCCTCTTTTTATATGGATTCATCACCCTTCAGATAGTCTTCCATTGTACTTTTACATTTTGAATATTTTAAAAATAATATAATGCACAATGTGAAAATAAATTGAAGAGCCAACATTGGCAAAAAAGTATTCATTTCCGGATATCTTATATATATAACTATTGGGTGTTCTTTATGAATTGTTTTTCTCAATCTGGGGAAAAAATTTATACACCATCTTTCCTATCCACCTATGTAATGGTTGTTGGTTTATAATAATTTTTCTTCATATATATTTGTAAAAAAATTAAAAACACTACATTGATCATGATAATAAATTTAGTAACATTAGTAAAATATGGTATGAATGGTACCTGATTCTTTTCAGCTTATTGTGATTGATCATTGAAGGAATTCATGATATTAGTACAAGATATTGGATGTATTTTAACGTTATAATCCTTCAATGAACATTGAGTACGAGTCACATCTATATCCTTTTATGAAGCTTCAATATGAGTCTTATTAATATTGGCCAACTGAGATACCAATTCTTGAAATTTCATATTGTGAATGATTTTATTTTCTTAAATTGTAAAAATATTCACTTCACAAGCGTTCTTCATTTATCCAACTTTACAATATGGTGTATTAAAATTGTCCGGAACAATAGAGTCATGTTCCTTGATCTTCATGGACATTTCATCCAATTATAAACCCTTGACATCGATGATATATTTCAATTTTTATTCAAGTGCATGGGTATTTTCTTCTATAGTATTTTTTCTCCCTCTTTCTCTACATCTTCTTTGATCTATTTTCAGGAAATTATTTCTTGTTGCCTCTTTTTTGTCTCAAATATTCCAACCTATCCAGAGAGTTTTAGACAATTAATTATTTTTTGAAAGCTATTCTCTAAAACATTGGTTTCTTATTATAGGTGGGTGATCTCTTACTTCATGCATTGATTGAATCCACAACCAAGGGATTATCATTATTCAAAAATACCATTCCTAATAACTCTTAGTATATCTACTAATAATTATTTAGACGTCATAGAATGATCATCATCACCACTTATGATAGTATTTCATTCTTGAGTAATGTTTATAATTGTACTAACACATAAATAATGATTGTTATAGGCAGGAAGACTATCCATATTCTTTGTGGAATCTTGAGCCACCATCTAATTACGTTCCATGTCGGTCATGTATTCATTGTTTGCAAGGCATAGAGAAATAGGTTCTTCCCCTAATTTAGATAAGATGGACTTATTCATAAAGATTATCTTATATTTATTTTACCTATTCATCGTGTTCATCGTGTATATATAATTTTTCTTAGATGTAACCGAATCATCATTATAACTATACTTCATTATTGAGTCATGATTCAAACTCAAGTCTTATAATTAGAGTTTATTTCAATGTAGAAAATTTAAATGGGGTGACCCATTCCTCAATACATGTGAAAGAAATAGATTGGGATATTCCTAACAATGAGAGGGGGGTTAATCAGTGTTGGATACATTTTAATACAATTCCACATTTTATCCCTGTACCTATTTGGCCTATTAGGACATTGGTTCTATTACTATCTTTTACCTATAACATGAACGAATATTAATGAAATAAGGACAACTACATGATATTTTTACAAGTACTCACCACCTCCTAAGATTTTCTAGTCCTTGGAATTGTCTAGAAAATAATCCTGACCATGCAACCACAAGACTGTATTAAGTTAAATATGGTTATATCAAGTGGGAAATACCCTTTCACATTAAATTCAGTATATTAAAATGACTGATAATGTTTTAAAGAACTTATATGAATCATTATTCAACCATTGAAGACAATATCTATTTTGTTGATAAAAATTTTTAACACAAAATGAGTCTTCCACATGTTGACACCTATTGGATGTCATAGTTCTGATTTTTTCTTCCACAAAATTCTTCTTCACTTTGATGCATTCTTAGCAACATTAACATATATCTTCATACCTCTTACCAACAGCAAACAAAAAGCTTCACAATCTTCTTCTTCTACCATCCACTGTAATATAAATGTGTTTCTTTGTTATGAATACATGATTTTGTCTCACCCAAATTTTAATAAGCTAAAATGTGGTAAACTGAGCTTATGTCAGGGGAGCAAGAATTAAATCCCATACATAGAGGGATTTGTGATTCCCTCAATTGTCATTAGAAATTTTCAATTATTTTAAATGGATTTATAATAAATATGACCATGAGATTATTTTTTACCAAATTAAGTGAAATTTCAATAGAAACATTAAAGTTTATTTAAATTGAAAAAAATGATTTATTTTTATTTTGAATTTTATATAGACATCATGATTATTATTTTAATTAACCAAGACAAAATTAGGTGAATTGATCTCGATATGAGTGATCCATCATTAAATCCCATGCATCATGGAATTTTCGATTCCCCTCACATTCCTTTAGAAATTTTCAATGATTTTAAATGGATTTTTAATGAATATGAACATTAAATTATTTGTTTTAAAAAATTATGGGAAATTAAAAACCCAAACATTGAATTTTATTTAAAATGATGAAACAACGATTTATTTGTATTTGGAATTTTATTTATAATACATGATTATTATTTTAACCATCCAAGACAAAATGAGGTGATCCAAGATCATTCTGGGAGAGCCAGCATTAAATCCTATGCGCGGAGACATTTGGGACGACCCACCAATGTATTTAGCAAATTTTCAGGATTTTAAATGTATTTTTAATGAATGTGAATAGGAAATTATTTATTTTAACAAATAATGTAAAATTATTACTCACAAGATAATGTTGATTTAAATTTATAAAAAACATCATATTTTAGATCGAATTTTATTTAGAAATAATGGTTATTATTTGAATTAGAGAAGAAAACATAAGGAGAACTGAGCTTGATCAGTGTGAGCCATCATGAAATATCGTGCATGGAGAAATTTGGGATTCATCTCCCATGAATTTAGAAAATTTCAATCATTTAAATTGGTTTTATAATGAATAAGAACAATTTTTTTTTATTTTACCAAATTATAAGAAATTTCAACTGAATGATTGAAGTTAATTAAAATTGTTAAATAAACCAATTAATTTCTATTTGTAATTTTATGCAGACATCATGATTATAAATCAAACTAGGCAAGCCACCCTGAGGTGAACCGAGCTCGAGCTGGGAGAGCCAGCATTAAATCCCGTCCCTGGAGGAATTTGGGACACCCTCCCAAGACGTTAACAAATATTCAATGATTGTAAATGGATTTTTAATGAATATGAAAAATAATTTTTTTCTATCAACAAATTATTGGAAATTAAAAAAATCATTTAAGATGATTTAAAATGATAAGAAAATGATGTATTTTCATTTTTAATTCTAATTAGACATTGTGATTATTATTTGAACCACCCAATCCAACATGAGGTGAATCGAGCTCGAGCGAGAAGGTCCAACATTTAACCACATGCATGGAGGCCTTTGGGATGCCCCTCCCATGCGAGTAGAAAATTTCAATGATTTTAAATTGATTTTCAATGATTATGAACATGAAATTATTTTTTTATCAAATTTTTTGAAATTAAAACTAAAACATAGAAATTAATTTAAATTGAAAAAAAAATTATGTCTTTTCATTTGAAATTGTATTTAAACATCATGATTATTATTTGAACTAGCCAAAGGAAACATGAGGTGAAACATGCTCAAACTGGGATAGTCACCATTAAATATGATTCATCGAGGGGTTTTAGATTACTCTCAAATATCGTTTACAATTTTGAATGGTTTTAAATATTTTTTCAAGGAACAGGTAAATTAAATTCATTATATTATAAAATTATGGGAAATTGAAACTGAAATGTTAAAGTAGATATAAATTGATAAAAAACAATGTATTTATATTAAGAGTTTTATTAGACTTCATGGATATTATTTGATCAATCCAGAACAACATGAGGTGATTGGATTTGGAAGAGGTAGAGTCATCATTAAATCCTATGCATGGAGGTTCTAGGGAAATTTTTTGTTTTAACAAATTATCAGAAATTAAATATTGATGTTTGTTGTCCGCTATTAAATGACCCAGACTCCATGGACCATCTCGGAAGGTTGATCTGACCCCCATAAATCCATTTTGAGGATAATCATGAAAATTCCAAGCCAGAATGAATGAGAAGCTTGGTAAAGTCCGATGTGACACCACCTCACCACCTCTATCCCACCAAAGCAATGCCATGAGGCATGTGGAACCACCACCAGCCGATGAAAGTGGAGGATGTACCCAAAAAGAATTGTTGATCAAGAAAACAAAATATCCATATGACTAATCAATGATAGTGGGATGGGAAAACAAGATATAATATAATAACTATTTTTAAAATAGTTAATCTATATTAATAATGATTACATTACCAGGTACTAGGAATAATATAGAACATGATATAATATATTAATGAAATAATAAAATGGCAGATCCACCAACATGACCAAAATCCACCTCTCCCCCATCCCACACCCATTGTGAAATACCTAGTAAAAACTATTGATGAAATACCAATACCACCACAGATACTCAAATAATCACTTGAAAAATATCGATTGATTTGTAAAACAAATTGGTTAAAAAATTACAACACACACATATCTTGATTTCATTCACCTATAATATCGGCACGAGAATAATGCTCTTTCATTAATATTCCATATCCATCCTACATCATCCCTATAATCAGTGGAACTGGTATACCCATTTCATTATTGGGTCTTCACTCTCTCTTCCTCGCCATCAGTGCAACAATTTAAATTTATGTTGGGAATGGTTCTCTACACCATAGGTTCAATAATCTAGTTTCATAGAATTTGATAGTTTGAGGTTATCATTAGGCTTCTTCCCTATTCACTTCTTTCAGTCAAGGATTCATTGACATAGGAACAAGTATGGGATATGTTAACTCAGTATTTGGTTTCATGAAACAGTGGAATCAATGCATAGATAACGAGAGAACCCAAAAAGGGGAAGTGTTCATCACATGAATAAGTGGCACAATAGACTCAGCCGCTATTTTCATGAAATATTAGACTCAATGCATATATAAAGAGAGAGAAAATTATGGGGAAGTTTACATTTCATTAAAATGGGGAATAGTGTGATCAGAAGCTTCTTTCATGAAACATCGGACTCAATGCAAATATAAAGAGATAACCCATAATGGGTGACTGTTCACTGCATTAACAGCTGGTTCTTTTATTTACATGCCTCCCGGGTTTGTGCAAGGATGTAAGAATTGGATCCCAATTTTGTTATATGAAGAAGATTCTTGTTCATTCATTAATAATTAGAATGTATATATTTCAATTCACACACACCTGTGTGAAATAACTTTCATGCATTAACAACCGAAACCCATTCAAGTTGTCGTAAATGAAAATAGAACTACAGTGAGTTTGAATGACATGTCTGCAAACTTAAGATCATTATTTTAGAAGGCAGTGTTCATTTTCTTGACACACATTGAATATTTAATGTGTGAATATGCATTTCCATTCACATGTGATGACATAATATTTGAACATATTGGATAAACAATCATTTTGTATGTGCATTCAAGGTGTATGTACAGAGAAACATAAAAGTGTACACTATGTTGTATTCAATGTGTGTGTGAATATGGTGTATGATCGTGAATATGTGGTTACATAATAACATGATTCATCTTGTAGATGGTATGGGTTATTTGTAAAAATAAGTGTGTGTTGAAGTATGCATGTACGTGAAATAATGAATTCATGAAAGTGTGAAGTTGATTAAAGTGAGAATAATATTTGTGTGTATATCCTTGAGTTTTGTCCTATCACAAATAAGTTCAAGAGAATATTTATTGTTTTACATTATTTATTTCACAATTAAGACAGGTAAATAATGGGGATAATTACATCCATTAAATATCAGCTTGTGATGATGAGAATTGCATGCATTGAGAACAAACTGTGTTGATGAGTTTAATAATTCAGTTGAGATGAATAAATATTTTTTAGTGAAGAAATGAATAAGCTGATTTATAGTTCATTGATATATCATTATTTTTTCATTATGATATTTTAGTGACATAATGTGAAGGTGATAACTTCAACGAATTTAGGAGGGCATATTGAAATGACTTGAATGTGGTGTTTTTTATTATATTCACTCACGGTGGTAAAAATGTTCTTTTTTGTGCTACATTTAATCTCTTTATTGCATGTAGTATACATGTTCTTGTAAACAGGTAAGATATATTCATTATAACAAGTGATGATATTCAAATTAAAAAGTTGTAGGAGAGAAGAAATGAAATATTGGTAAAATTTGGGAACACTAATTCCCCCCCTCTCCATGTACTTTCATGATCCAATTGACACTTCAATTGGTATCAGAGCATAGGATACAACTTTGATTGGATTTGTATTATTGTTCCAGTTTTTTTTATCAGACAAATATGAAGTGAAATTTTTAAATTCAAATAACAAATAGAGTTATTTTAGACGGTATGTTAATTTACGATCTATGTTAGTGACAACATGGAGGTCTCTAAAAAATCATGATGAATAGATATAATAAATATCCAAGAAAATATAACGAATTTTAAAATGAAAGAGGGTTTATCACATTCTAAATATAGTCATAATTGTATTCAGTCATTAGTATCTGTTAAATTTGTTGATAAAGGTTCTTTTTATCAGTATTTCTCAAGTTGTAATAACTAGTATTTATGGAATCACTCGGTGATTTTTAATCAGGAATCCAAAAATATCTAAAGAATTTTTCAATAAAAGTTATCACCTACGTATTTTATTTCATCAAGGGAATAGATGATGAAATTTCATAGCTTGAAAAAGAAGCTGAAGAAATGGAGTAAGCCTTAGAAATTAATTTTTAATGTTGTTAACTTCTCTCACAAATTATTAATACCAAAGAAGAAACTGTATCACTTTGCAATAAACATTTCACATATGGTGAAGAACAATTGAAAAGAAATATGTGAGAAAGAAGTAATTGAAAATGTCCATACTGAGATGATTAACACTCTTGAGGAATCATTTAAAGATACCATAAAAATCAATGACATTCATTTTTAAATTGATGACAAGGATGAGATATTCATTCTAGTTGAAGAATCAATAGAATAGTTTAAATTTAAATGAAATGAAAACATCACTTTTATTGAATATGAATTATAGAGGAATGATTGGGACGAGGATGTGATTGTGGTAGTTCATACAGATTTGATCCATGAATTTGAAAAATTACACAAAAACTCCATAATTTTTAATGAATCTGAACTAGAGGATAATATAAATATAGTTAAAGAGTTGAATAATTCTAAACTGATGGGAAATCAAATTATTGATGATCGAGTTTAGAATATGAAGAGTCTATGGGAAAGAAAATTGAATATTGTTGAGGATGATAAAAAATTCATCAACATGAAATGTCTTGAAATGGAAGTGAATTTGAAATATATTAAAGATTTTGAGGATATTTTTAAATCCCTTAAGTCAATAAGAACTCTCTATATCTGATATATCAATAGTTGGAGGTCAAGGTGATAAATCTAGTGATCATCCAAGCTAAATATTCATACAATACTGGGATCATAAAATCATCCCTAAGTAATTCTGAACAGATTATTATTTCAGACAAAACCCATTCATGTGACAAAAGAGTATGATATTATCTAAAGGTAAATCAGTGGAATGAAATTTGAATCCAGTAAACCTTAATCAGGAATATTTTATTTGTACTAATATTGTTTCAACTATAAGTATGGGTTCGAAAAATAATTCTACACGACAATCATGGGTGATGATGTCTGATGAAAAATATACAATATCATCAAATGTGGATATGAAGAAGATTATTAAATCTTGATCCCTTCAAAGAGATCATATGAAGAATCATACTATCCAGAAACAACAAGATTAAAAAAACTAAATTGTATCAAAGAAGAATAAATCTTGATTTGTAGGATAGTGTTGTTGTTTGAAAGTTGGGATTCATTCCATTGAAGTTTTTCATAATTTTACAATTCATGATAATTATAGAAGGCCAGTATTAATTTGGAGTAGATCTAATGAGAAGATATATCCTACCGAATTTAATCATAATTCACAAGTGATGAATAATTTATCTATCAAGAATAGATTTGAGTTCCTGTAATATTTCTATGATTACTTCTAGGGAAGTGGTAGCAATTATAATGAGAGTTGGTATATACTAACCTTTCACTATGAATATTTTGATATGATGGAAAGGCCGAAACATATGCAGAGGAAAATAATAAAAGAAAAAAAGGCTTCTTTGGGGTGTGAGAAGGACATGAGATGTAAGAAATCTATGAAGCCACCTACACCCATGAATAACGATGATATAAATGGAACTCCAAAGAAATGGTGCCTCTAATATGGAAGAATAGGTCACATAATGGACCTTCTAAAACATGTTATAAACACGAATATTATTGGAAGCATGACAATTTATAAAATGAAATCAATCTAAAAACAAATAAAAAGGTTGATTTGATGCTTGAAAGTCAAGATGAAAATTTTTAATTTAAGGATAGGTTGTTTAAAAAGGAAGAAACTATGAATGAAAATGATTTCTGTGGAAGGTGCATAATTTTAGGGAATATTCCTAAAAAATACATTAGGTTGTTTCGTAAACGAATAGAACAAGTGATGAACACAAGAAAAGCACAAATGACTTATACTATTAATAACTCTACTATAAATAAGGATTAAACCCACAAGAAGAAGTCCGAGAATATACAAAAAGAATTTTTAGTCATTTGGACAGTGAAATTGGAATTGGATAAGTAGCTGGAGTAAAAATAGAATGTTGAAAGTGAATTACATACTAATTTAAATATGCTTATTCCATCTAAGATGGAAGATCGAAAAATCATGAAGTCCATACTTCCCTAAAATTATAAACTTTGGAAATTCAAAAAAGGAGAAAGCATGATGAGTTTTCATGAATAAAGTGTATATCTGAAAAGAATATCATGGTTGAGAGATAAATCTCATCCCATTTTCTATAATTTAAAATCATTAAAGAACCACTTTATTCCCATGAATATTTTATGTTTGTTTATTTTATGCATGCAATAGAAGGTGAGGGATATATTAAGGGTGATTTTTCAAGATATGAGGACATTGAGAATAATACACAAAATTAATATGGCTATCCATCAGGAGTTATTTATTTCAATTTCTCATAAAATTATTCCTAAAGATCATTCATGAAGAAAGTTAGTGATGATGAAAGAGATGGATGAAGATCATCCCTTTAGAGGGAGAAAAGTTGAAAAAATACCAGATTTGATCAGAACTTGTATCATATGAAAATATTAATTTCTGGTAAGGGATTTATTTGATATTTTCAAATCCTGGAAATTGAATCCTATCATTAGAAAGGAATTTTTTCCCATTTTTTATAAATTAATATTCTGAATTAGAAGGGGAGAAACATATAATTTGATAATAATGGGTAAGTGCATTCATGGCATTGAATCTTAGTGTAAAATTTTCATTATATGAAATATTTGTTTTTTAATGGTTTAAATGTAAAAAATGACATATATCCAAGGGGTCTACTAACAATAATTAGGTGGGTAGTTGACCCCTAGCCAGCCATTATAGTGGGGATAAGGAATAGAGGGGCTAGTTTTCTAATAGGGAGAGTGAATGTAGTGTCAGAGGAAGAGTGAAAAAATATTATTTATGTTGTTTGAACAATGATTTTGTATGGTTAAACCTGAAATTAATTGTGAATTTTCCTAGATATGAAATATTTGTTTTTATCATAGTTTATTAGTCAGAAAAATTACCTATAGGGATCTCATGTAATGATAGAGGAAGATAGTGAAATGTGTGATCATGGGGTACTATCGACTCTTCATAGGTGGTAAGTTGACCCCTAGTCAGCCATTATGGGCAGGCCATGGAAGAGAGTGGCTAGTGTGCTCATAGGGAGCTCGTGCAGAGGAAGTTGAACAATGAAAAATAACAGCTATGTTGTATGAAGAATGATTGTGTATGGTTGGAATTGAATGTTGTTGTGAATTTTGATATATTATTAATGTTTTATGAAGTATTCTTAAATGCTTCGGTCAACCGACCCCAAGAAGCAACAAGTTAGTATGGTGCCCACATGGTTCAAAGGAAAAAGGCCTTAATGGTAAATCACAGAACATGAATTTTTAGTAGTAGATATATGTTTTATGCTACTAAGACTTCATCTAGAATGATGTCCGTTGTTTTAAAAAGGATCAGTATAACATGAATTAATTTCAACGTGGGAGAAAATTTTAGTGGTTCACTGTAGCTATGGAAATGCCTCAACTGTGAGATCTATCATATTATCATCTGGACCGTACGATCATCTCAGCCATCCAAATTTTGTGTGGTTCTCTCCTTTAGGTTGGGGAAAATATTTTCGTAAAATATAATAGTTTGAGGTGATACCATAGCTTATTCCCAATTCACCATTTTCATCATTGATTCAATATCATTCACCCCTTCCATACATGACCTCTACAACCTATTGACTCATGTCCATTTTCATGAAACCTGTTTCTGAAAAGACATTGGATAGCATGTTCACAACCAATACTCATTCAGGTATAAATCATATGGGGTGATTCATACAGAAATGTGTGGCATGACTTAAGTGTATTCAATGTGTGCCAATAGATAAGATCTACTTAAAAATTAAATGAGTAAAATGGTGAGTAGCTAAGCGACTCTAGTTTTTGCTACAAGATTTAGGAAACCTAACACCAAAGTGACAACAATTATGACCACTGTAATTGGACTTGTAGAATATGAGAACTCTGCATTGTTGGTTTCTTGAAATATAGTACAGGTCATCCTCTTATTTGAATTCTGTTGTGTTTCCTATAGTTTCACTTATGGATAAACTAGATTATATATGGCATACTCTTTGTCAAAAATTTCATGATTAGTTGAGAAAATTTTCATGTTTTCTAAAATAACCTCACCTCCATTCAATTGTATCCTAACAACCTCCAACACTAGTAAATCAACATAAGTCTTTGAGTAATCCTCATAAAACTGATCTAGAAATTCTTCATGTTTCCCCTTGTCATTTTTAGCATATCTAAACTAAGAAACATTCAATATTCCTTCAGTACATTCTCAACCCATAGCTTCCTCCTCCATCTATCACGTCTCTTGCACGTTTCGTGATTCGCACCGCTACTAATCATTCATTTTCCTATCATTCATTATTACAACTTTCTGAAGGTCTCCTACTTCAGCTTCCCCACCCAAACTCCTCTCCTCGTTATTCTTTAGTGTCATGAACCATCCCACAGGTCCTGTGTCGTGACTACCCTATACTCCCCTTCCATAGGCCAAGGTTTGGTGACTAGCACCGAAAGGGATATTCCATAAAACGGAAATGAATTTCCTTTAAAACTGTACAAACACATGGTCTGAGAAAACTACAATAAGAAACTGTGAGGTATATTGTTGTTGTAAAAGAGTTTTGAAAGCAAAGGGACTAGAATACAAGCCCAACTAGAGAATTAAAAGTACAAATGAAAAGTAAAAAATAGAAGAAAATGTTATAATCTTCTCATGGATAGTCCACCATGGATCCTACATGAACGTTAGGTAAAACTCACAATCAGTATTCCCTGGGCCTAGTCATGCTAAATGGTGTACCTCCGAGCATCGTCCAGTCTTGGATCCCTCAGCCTCGATCAATGTTTTACGTCATCTACAAAATACACAACAAGGTGCGGGTGAAGATCGTGCAGGGATGAGTAAAATGATACTCACTAGGGACCCCAAGACCCTGTAGGTCTACTATAGTTCCATAGAATTAAAACCACAAAGAAAGACATCAACTCTACTTAGGTATATTCCCATACATAAACCTAAGTTATCAAGATATACTCATCTCATACATGAGGCATGTATACAGAAAAGATAACACCAAAAAGTTAGAAGTACCACACATGTAACACCAAGAAGATTGAAGTACCACACTGGAATCACCCTGAAGATAGTACCACAAATATAAAAGTTCCATTAAGGTATAACCACGAAGATAGTACCACAAGGGTAAAAGTACCACACAGTTTAATGACTTACTTCAAATAGAGTTTCAGCGCAAAATTAGTTTTCAGTGAATTATAAATGTACATATAATTAATAGTGAAGCTATATAATCTTATTGTATCAAGGGTCACTACTTCTCACCATACAGTGTCTAACCCACACTTGGTCGATAGGTAACTAACCCCCGCAGTGAACCACATAGTATTGGTATACACTGACCCACATATGATCTAACCCACATAGGATATGATGAAAATAGGATCGACAACATATTCACTCACAATTGCAAAACACCTCAAATGTTGGAGAATCCCTCCTCTATTGAGAACAATGGGCCTTCTGGGTCACACAGAGCTGCTTCCCACTAACCATGAACTACTTAGGTACCACTCCCCATCGCGTACTGTGGCTCTGTCGAGTCGCACATAGCTACTCCCCACTGTGTCCTGCTAAGGGACTCCTCCTGGAGAGTAACGTGGGTCTGCCGAGTCACACATAGTTGATCCCAAACATAGGCCTGATGGGTCACATAGAGCTGCTTCCCACTGGGCAGTCAAGTCACATAGAGTCAGATGTCATCAGTCATCATGTCTCAACTTTCCGTAGGGTTCTGCATGGAGTGTGGTTTGGAGAACCACTTCTCAATCCATTCATCACATCTAGACATCCATAATAGAACATTCCAAAAGATCCTCTTTGTCGAGAGGGTCCCATAGCCTCAAAAGGAACGTCAAACGAATGTGTGGTTCTCAAGATATGGCCCGTTAAGTGATTCTAGTCTAGGGTCCGGTCCGACCCGTTCGGACTGACCAGGCCCGACATGGTACAGGCTAGCCTGTGGAAGAATCATCCCACTAGGCCGAGGTCTAGGCAGGCCTGCAAGGGCATCGACCCCGTCTGAGGGGGAGCACGACCCGTTGTAGGGTCCACCCTAGCTGGTGCAGGGGGTGTGACACCCCAGTCTCTCGAACCCCCGAACGACCCATAGGCTGTTCAGTTTGTGGTGCGGTGGTGTCGCATGGACGCTTCTTGGTTTCTGCAGAACACGCTAGAGTTGCAGATTCGGCCTCTGTGGTGGAATCGACCATGGCTTCTTGTCCACCGGTGGCGTGCAGTTCATGCCACCTCCCCGTCTGCGGCTGGTCGATGACCCAACCAACTCCTCCCTTCGTCGCTACTAACAAGTCGTGGCCTGTTTTTCACTGGCGACACGTGACCGAACACTACACCTCATCCACTACTGTCTAGTGATGACAATTTTGATAACTATTGTGGCTTTGTGATGCAACCTCCTCTAGTGACGTGCGTCGATGCGCTATTCCCAACGTAGCTGGTTGGTGTCGCCACGCTGGCAGTCTTCCATGGAGGCGTAAGGATTACATGATAGAGGAGGTCTTGATATAGGTTCATTAGTCATGTGACCTCCATGATAGCTTGTAAACATGTGGGGGAATTAAGGGTTTAATGATCAATTGAATTATACAACAGGAAAACCCCTACAAAGATACACCGCAACTACCTCCTGCAAAAACGAATGTATCAAGGATCAAACCGTTAGTTAGTTGGTCCTCATTCATCATATTATTCAATAATGGGGAAGAGATAAAATAATTTAAAATTAATAAAAGGATAAACCCCTTACCTCGAATTGTCGAAGAAATGCCCGCGTTTGAAGGTGGGTCAGTGTTCTTCGTTCCCGCAACTGGCTTCCAACAACACTACTCATACATTGTCCTCCGGTTTGTCGTTCGGTGTCACCTGTCACCTACCACTGGGATCAAATCTATCTTCTAAGGGTCCGACATCACGACGATCCTTCATAACATCGTTTCATGAAGAAGTTGTGTAAATACTCTGTCTATTTCTCATGAGGGAACATCTAATGTTAAAGAAATGATATTATATATTTATACTATTAAATATTACATCTTTAGAATGAATCTTGATGAGTATATTTCGAAATATGTATCTCATGATCAATTAAAATGTGAACACCAGGATCTCTTTAGGAAGAGAAGTTACTGAAAAAGAACAGATTATGAGGATTCTACAATTCTTACATGAAGGATGACGTGGGACATCTGTATCTTTTAGGGAATCGAGCAATATTTATAAGATGCCAGTGAAGGAGTTAATTAGAAAATTAATGATTAATGCAGAAGAAAATAAGGTGAATCAAGAAGATGATTAACCTAAATGAACATTTTTATCATTCAAGACAACTTCATTTAAATGTAAAGACAATTAGAGAGTTCATGTTTTTATTGAAATATCTAGTAGTGAAGAATTAGCATCGGACATTGAAGAAGAAATAGATCATCTGGATAGAAGATTCATGAAATTTTATAGGAAACAAATTTTTAGTAAAATCCAATTTACAATGGAATGTATGATAAAAAGGGCCATTAGAAAAAGGATTGGAAGAAAAATGATATGTTAGAAGAAGTAATCTGTTAGGAATGTGAAAGGAAAGAACATGTCAAGGTTGATTGTCCAAAGATAAAATACAAGTAAAAGTATGAAAATAAGGATATAAAGTATAAAAAAGCAATGAAGTCCACATGGAGTGCCTCTGAGGATATCTTTAGTGAATCAAAATCATCTGAAAATGAGAAAATTGATATTTCTAATATTTCTTTTATGAAAAACAGAACTGAGGTAACCTTAGACTCTCCGTTACATTATTATTATTATTCGAAAACATAATGTTAGTTTGAGAATATGAAAAATGATGAATTAATTGAATATTGCAACATGTTGGAAGAATAATGTAATGAGTTGAAATATAAGTATAAATCATTGAAGAAAAAACAGGCTCTTAATATTACTGATAAATCTACAATTACAACGGAGAAAGATAAAATTGATCAACATCTCATGGAGAAAAATGAGTTAAAAATGTCTACTGAGAAATTGAAGAATGTCTTAGAAATTATTACCAATAGGAAAGATACTCTTACTCAAATTCTTGGTAAACAAATATATCCTATGTATTCTTCTAGGATAGGGTACCAACCAGGTCAAATAAACTTATCCAAACCCCTTTTTGTAACGTAATATGGAAAATCTGTTACTTTTTTCAAAAACCTTAATTTTACAGAAAGTTTGAGTTCCATGAATTCTTTTACTACATCAAAATGTTCATGACCAAATAGACTTTATATTTCAAACACTTTATATTATGCATATAGGAATCCCATAAGACAGTTGTGGGTTCCTAGAGATTATATCTCTAATGTATGTGGGTCAAGAAAAATATGGGTACCAATGCCATTTCATGGATGAATAGTTTTTTATGTAAAAGTATTAAATAAATCCAGTAAAAAGATGTGGTACTTGGCCAATGTCTTTTTCAAGACATATGAAAGGGGATTATTCCTAATTTAATAGTATTATCAATATTGATGGGGGATATTTCACATTTGGTGACAATGGTAACGGAAAAATCATTATCCTAGGAAATATTGGTAACCCTATCTCTATTTCAATATATGAAGTAATTTATGTTGATGAATTAAAGTACAGAATTTTAAGCATATCTCAATTGTGTGATGATGGATTTAATGTAATATTACAAAATAATTCATACCACGTTTTTATTCTTAGAATAACTTAGTATTTACTGCATTTTCTAATCATAGTGAATATGCTATAAATCTAGACACACTTTCCTCAAAAAATGTATCGTTCATAAATGCCTTGCACAATGATTCTTGGATTTGGCATAGAATACTATGATATTGAAACACTCACTCTCTTAAGAAGTTATCTATAAATGGTTTAGTTAAATACCTACCCAAATTATAGTTTCCAGACAATAAGGAGTGTAATCCTTGTAAAAAAGGAAAGAATCATAAATTCACTTTCAAACCGAAGAAATAAGTGACTACTTATCAACCTCTTGATTCACATCACATGGATTTATTTGGACCATCTATAGTTTTGAGTCTCAATGGGAAGCACTATGTTTATGTTCTAGTAGATGATTTCTCTAGGTAAACCTAGACCTTTTACTTATCTCACAAGAGTGGATCTTGTTCTCACTTTACAAGGTATACTAGGACTATAGAAAATATTAGTGGAATTAAGGTCAAATCCATAAGATGTTATCATAGCGGTGAGTTTGAGAATCCAGATTTTGAATATTTTTCCTCACAAAATGGAGATAATCATAACTTTTATTCCCCTTGGGAACCTCAACAAAATGATGTGGTATAAAGAATAAATAAAACCCATCAAAAAATTTATCTGACTATGATTAATGAATATATCCTAACAATTTATTTCTGGGTTCAATCCATTAATACATCATATTAAATTATAATCATAGTCTAAATCAAACCCTTCATTAAGAAAGCTACTTATGAGTTGTGGAAGAATAGGATACCAAAATTAAGTTATTTTACAGTGTTTGAATGTATGGTTTATATACTAAACACTAAATATAATTTAGATAAATTTTCTTCCTACATTGATGAAGAAATATTTCATGGATATTATACCTCAAGAAAGGCCTATAGGGTCTTTAAAAAGGAAACCAAGTGTGTGGAGGAATCCGTACATATCAATTTTAATGAAACAAATCCACATCAGCCCATGAATTCACTAGAAAATGTTGACGGGGATATGTACAACCTAGGAATTAATGATAAAACCTAAAATAATCATGTGATGAAATCTGTGAGAAAATAAAGTTCTAGAAATTCTACGGATTCTAGTCATAATGAACCAGATCAAAATAACCAACCTGAAATAACAAGTCTTACATTTTCTAGACCAACTAGTACACTTAAAAATTAATCCTTAGATGATGTTGTCGGAGATTTAGATAGAGGACACAAACTGGAGATTACTTGAGAAACAAGGTTGAACATAAATCTTTCCAATCACAACATGAACCTAAAAAATATCGATAATTCAATAAATGATGAATTATTTGTAATGGACATGCAAGAATAACTTATCCAATTTGAATGAAATAAATTTTGGAAACATGTAGATCGACCAAAGGAGACATTAACCATAGGAACTAAATGGGTGTTTTGAAATAAAGTAGATGAATATGGAAATATATATAGAAACAAATCTATGTTGGTTGGAAAATGATATATTCAAGAAGAGTGAATTGATTATGAAGAGGAAATTGCACTAGTAGATAGACATGAAGAAATTATAATCTTACTCGCATATATAGAATACTTTGATTTTAATCATTACCACATGGATATAAAAAGTGCTTTATTAAATGGTTATATAATTGAGGATGTTTTTTTTTGAACAACCTCCAAGTTTTACAACTCCACATTTTCAGAATCAAGTGTTCAAATTATCAAAATCATTATATGGTTTGAAACCAGCTCCAAGAGCTTGGTATGAAAGGTTAAGTAATTTTCTTATCTATAATGGATTTACAAAAGGACTTGAAGATCCTTCATTGTTTATGAAAATAATTTAAAATGATGTATTAATAGCTCAAATATATGTATATGACATTATCTTTAGATCATCTAAAAATTATTTATGTAATGGTTTTTCATAAATAATGGAAATTAAATTTGAAATGAGTTTGATGGGTGAACTTAAATATTTTCTTGGATTTAAAATAATTCAAAATAAATAAGGTATTATTTTAAATCAATGTAAGTACAATACAGATATTATGAAAAGATATGGCTTTGATATAATTAAGAGTAGTACAACCCCTATGAGTTCTACATGTAAGTTATATCTTGATGAAATTGGAAATTTAGTTGATCAGATTTCTTATAGAGGAATGATTGGGAGTTTACTAAACATAACTGACTGTAGGCCATATATTATGTTTAGTGTGATTATGTGTGAAAGATATCAAGAAAACCCAAAAGAATAACATTTGAATGCTGTTAACCAAGTTTTTAAATATCTAAAGTATACAATTAATTTATGATTGTTCTATTCAAAAGTAAAACTATTTGATTCAGTTAGCTATTCAGATACTGACTTTTGTGGATGTAATTTATATAGAAAGAGTACCTCTGGAAAATGTCACATTTTGGGAAAATCTCTAATATCATGGTGTAGTAAAAAAACCAAATTAATTTTCATTATCAACTGATGAAGCAGAATACATTGCTGATGGAAGTTATTGTGCACAAATTCCGTGGATGATACACACATTATTAGACTATGGATTTCAATTCAGACATATCAAAATATACAATGACAAAACATGTTCAATTAAAATTTCTATGAATCCAATTTCACATTCCAGAACAAAAAATATTGATGTAAGGAAACCCTTTTTGATAGATCATTATCAAAATGATGATATAATTCTTGAGTTTATTGGGAATGAGAATCAACTTGATGAAATTTTCACAAAACCCATAACCTATAAGAGAATGAATTACAGCAGACAATAACTAGGAAGGATAAATATCAAAAGTCCTATCAATTCTATCTGATCATCGAAACCGATCTATGAAATCGATCGTGTAAAACTGATTCTTTGAAACTGATGTAATTAAGGACTCTTTTGTAAATCTATAGGTTTTAAATAAAACAATATTTTGTTATGTTTTTTTTCTATGTTTAAATCTTATTCATTATGATTTTATGATCTCGAAATGATATATCTAATTCAATCCACTTCCACCTTTCACATTCATTGTGTCATAAAACCTTCAGCCATTTTTCACTCTATCTCTCGACCCTCGACCCCCATTCGAATCCTAATATTATAAATGGAAAGAAAAAAGATATCTATGAAATATATGAGAAAATATTCATTATCTATGTGTCAGATGGATGAGTCCGGTTGGACTACCAAGCCATGCTTGGAAAGCCTAGTGGTTACAGCTGAGAAGGAAGTGTCTGCTGAGTGGCATCAGTCAAGAAAGTTGTTTTTGTTGAGAGTTCCGGAATCTCAAGGATGGTTGAGATGGTTCTCAAACAATTAAATGCCATATTATCCTTATATAGTAAATGAGTTTCATCATGATTTTAAGATATCACAGGATAGAGATGAGGAAGCATGGATGAAGTCAATGATGAAGGGAAAAGAGATATCTTTTTCATATCAAGAATGGGCTGAATGCTTGGAAAATACTCATAAAGGTATCTATACATATTATAATGGAAATATTCCACCTTCAAGTATTTTTTTTCTTTTGAAGATGCTCTGAAGGAGCTAAATAGATGTGAAGAATCAAGTAGGACCACTTCCAGTGAATTCATTGGAGAGTAAAGATTACTTTTTATGTTTATTTAACATCAAATCTTCCTAAGTAAGTGAGATTTCTCTATTGTGAAGTATCAAGATGTATTCCTGATCTATCTGTTGAAAAATGGTAATAAGGTGAAACTTTGTGCATATCTATTGGTTCATATTCTTAATATGATAATTCCATCTAATAAGGAAACATGTTTGTAATATTCCAGGATAATCTCTTCCATGTTAAATATGTTTGGCATTGTGGAAGATGGAGATGAAGTGATAAGTGCATGTAGTGGTTTCAGCCTTCAGAAGTATATTTTTAATAGAATGAAGATATTATGGATCCCATGGATGAAATGATGGGTAGTATATGAGGAAAGTATATATGAGGAATTCAATCTTATTGATAATCAAACCAGAACAAAGGATCATGTTGATATAGGCCTAAAACCCGAAGATGAACGTGTATATTCTGATGAGGAAGTTAAGGCTGAGTTATCAAGGGAAGAGAGATATATTTTTGATGATTGGAGTGATCCTGATATTTCTGAATTCCCCAATGATATGTCTTATGGTATTTATATTCCACCATTGCATTTACCCTTAAGATAACATTTTTAAGGTGTCGAGGAAGAGGAAGAGACTAAGGTTACTAGGGTTGAAAGTTATGTGAGTTTGTCAGATGAGTATTCTGATGATGATGATGATGATGAGGTTGATGATGATGATGATGATGTTGTTGTTGTTAATGGGGTAAATTATGAGCATAGAAGTAATTCTTTGAAAGTGGGACAACAAGTAGATAACATATCAAGTGAGGAATCTATTCATGGAGCTACTGGTGGTGGTGATCCTATTGAACGGGAGGTTATTGATCTTGTGGTTTCTGGTCATGAGGATTAATCTCACCATCCTAGTGTTTAAAATCAATAAATAATTTAGGATTTGAATGAACTTATGGCTATTATCCATGAGGATGAGGTTGTGGATCATGTGCCTCAGATTGAGGAAGTTCCTAGAGATGTTGAAGTGTCACAATTTCATACAGAACAAAAAGCTTAGTTTATCGCAATGCCCAGAAATTTATTTATAACTATATATCAGGATGAATAGGAAAATGGAAATGATATTTTCCCTGATCCTAAGGGATGAAGAATAGGGATTGACACTATTGATCTATGTGAATGGACCTGTTCTAGAGAGTGGAATAGAAATACAGGTCTCATTATTTTTGGGAATGATTATGACTCTGATGAAGAGAGGGTGCCTCCTCCTTTTTCTCCATAGGACAGAGCAGAAGGAGAGCCTAATTCAACTACTCCACCAGTTTCACCTCTACATGTAGGGAAATTAGCACAAACAGCGATTAGTGACTATGTTACTAAGGCTGATTTCGAGCTTTTAAAAATTGATAACTATTAGTGAGTGAAAGACTCAGTTGGATACATAGGTGATATCTGCACTTCCATAGGTATTTTGGATGTAGTTGCGGAAAATATTGCAATAATGATAATATAAAGGAATCAACCAAATCTCATTACCACATCTGAAACCATCATTAGACATAATACCTTGTTAAGAGAAGAAGTAAGAAAGAGGAGAAATGAGTTAAATTCTACAACCTCTGATTTCAAAATCTCCTTTAG
Source organism: Viscum album (assembly GCA_963277665.1). Taxonomy (NCBI): domain Eukaryota; kingdom Viridiplantae; phylum Streptophyta; class Magnoliopsida; order Santalales; family Viscaceae; genus Viscum; species Viscum album. The sequence continues at coordinate 1,582,246,985 of OY728151.1, read as the reverse complement.
TTGTGTACCACAAGTTATTAGGAACTTGCTTACTCACCTACTAAGTGTAGATTTGAATATGTTGAAATAGGATCTTGGAAAAATGAATACGGGTTCATCTAGTTCTATAATTATGAATAGTTTTTTTGCTGATTTGGAATCTCTCAATGTTTTGATAAGAGAAGAACTCAAAAATATTCAAATGGATTCAGAAAAAGAAAAACATGAAATGGTATATATAAATACACAACTTTTTACCATATGGTAAGGTAGTGCACAAATGAATCCTCTGATGCTCAGAAAGATATCAGAGAGAAAGTGGATAAGTACTTCACTATGATCTTTACAAAGCATGTTCTCATCATTAGCTTCATGTTTCTAGATGAAAATCACAAAATTCCCCCAGTAATTGAAGCCTTCAAGAGTAATATGATTAAATTGAATAATTTTACTACTCTTATGAATAAATTCATGGATAATTAAGATTATTTTGAAAAATATATGAAATATGGTGGTAGAATCATTAATCATTTCATCATGCTCCTCAATCCATATATACATGTTCTGGATGATGCAATTGGGGATCCTCCTTTTGCTTCTATTGGGACTATCTCTCAGCCTCCTGCCCTAATGAATCTCTCTCATGATATTTCCTTGATTTGACCAATTGTTAAATTGAAATCTACCAGTCACATGTTATCAAAAAGAAGGCCTAGACTTGTAGAAAATGTCCCTACATGTGTTTCCTTACCTAGTATTGTCTTCAAGCCACCTCTTCCAACTTCCACTCCAAAACCTTCTGATCCTACACCCGATCCTTAGGATAAAGGAAAAGAACCTCAGAATTCAAACCCTTAGTGGTGCATTTTCTATTTTTTATGGATTTATCAATTTATTTTCTTAACTGTATTCTTTTTCATATTAATCGATATCTTTTTCGCCTTCTCATGCTATTTCACTTTTTTCTTTTTTCCTCTTCTTAAATTTTTCTACTGATCCCAAAAGGGGGATAAAATTTTAGGCATAAATTAATAATTTCAGGGGGAGAATCTCTCGCATAGGACACATGTCATGTACTCAACATAATCTATATACATATATTTTCTCAGATCCAAAATTTTAGGGGGAGCATTTTTTTAAAAACATAAACAAGGGAAAAAATTATTTATATTGAACAATGACATTCAGTGAAGTATGGTTACTCAAAGAATTGTTATTCTTCAATATTAAATGAATTTAATGATTTTTTATTATCAAAACGGGGGAGACTGTTGGACCCTCTATGCTATAGAATATTTCAAAATCACTAATAATGTTAATCTACGATTCTACTATTTCATTCCATTTAATATCTCTATGTAATTTAATTAATTCATCTTGTAAAACACTCTCCAATTAGTAAAAATACAATATTTACGCTTTAATAAGTTTACAAATGTATATTTACATGTATATTAATATGTCACTTTGTCTAGTAGTGTTCTGTGTAAGACAGACCCTTACTAAGTTTCTTAGAGTCCCTGACACCGATGTTCGACACCCCAATGTTCGACACATCGATGTTCAACACATCAATGTTTTACACACCGATGTTAGACACAACCATGTTTGACAAACCCATGTTGGACACACCAATGTTCTACACATCGATGTCTGACACACTGATGTTCGATACACCGATGTTCGACACACCGATGTTCGACACACCGATGGTCGACAAACTGATGAACGACACACCGATGATGACAGACAGAGGATGATAGACCGATGATGACTGAACGAGGATGACTGTTCGAAGATGACAGACTGATAATCACATTCCGATGATGAAAAAATGATGATGATAGACTGATGCTAATAGAACAATAGTATAAACGGCTCACTGATACAATGACTCATCAATACTGATGGAAATGGCTCAGCGATGCTGAAATATCGATGATGAATGGCTGATGATGACTCATCGATGCCGATAGAATGATGATGATAGAATGATAAAAATGATTCACCGATACTTATGAATCACCTATAGTCAATAATACAATTTAAAATTTATAAATTCAAATTTATTTCTAACTGTCATATTTTAGAAAATTGATCGTTCTCACATTATTAAATGTTTTTGATAGGAATATCCATAGATATTATGGTGAACATGCACGTGGGGAGATATTCATACCTACTTCACATTGAAGTATAAAAATATTACAAAATCATACTTAAATGTATAACGAGAAATTTGTTAAATTAAAAACTAAAACATTCAAATTAATTTAAATTGATAAAAAATAATGTCTTTTTACTTGATATTTTATTTAAACTTCATGAATATTATTTTAACTAACCAAAATAAATTTAAAGTGTACTGAGCTCAAGATAGGTTAGTCACCAAAACATTTGATGCATCGACGGATTTGGGATGCCTCTCCAATGTCTTTTTCAATTTTCAATGGTTTTAAATTATTTTTTATTGAATATGAACATGAAATTAATTATTTTATAAAATAATGGGATATCAAAAATAAAAGTAGAAGTATAATTGAATAGATAAAAAATGAATTTGTATTTTGAATTTTATTAAAATTCATGGTTAGTATTTGAACAATCCAGACCAACTTGAGGTGACTGGATCTAGAGCAGGGAAATTCAGGATTAAATCATATGCATGGATTTGTTAGGGAAATTATTTTTTTATAAAATTATGTGAAATTAAACATTGATGTTGATTTAAATATATATATATATATATATATATAATATTAATTTGAATTTGAGCATTTATTTGGAATTACTGGTTACATTTATAACTTTCCATGATCACGAGAAGTGAAATGAGATCTATATAGGAGAGACAACCATCCTTAGAGGAAGGAAGCTATTTGAGAGGTTGTGTGATGAGTATTTGTTCATTCATGTTGATGTTATAGGTTATTACCAATGGACATACTGCTAAGGCCCAACCCATGCCTTGAATAATAAGCATCATGTCCGCATTTTCCATTTTGATGTGGATGAAAATAATGGGTCTAATAATCATTTTTAATTTGTTTGACATCAGCTCGTAGGACTCCGATCCCCCGCACCATGGACACAAAGAGAAGTCATCTTCCACCTCTCGTAGTCACCCCTCAACGACTCTAGAATTTCCCCAACATAAGAGATCACCATCTTCTCCTCCTTGTAAGGTTGACATCAAACCATTGTCCACAGTGCAAGGACCCGGACTCCATGGGCCATCATAGGAGGTTGATATGTCCACCATAAATCCGTTTCAAGGATGATCTAGAAAAATCTATGCCTGAATGAAGGAGGAGCTCGGTGAAATCTGATGTAACACAATGTCACCACTACCATTCCACTTATCCAATGTCAGGAACCATGGGGAACCACCACCAGCCCATGTAAGTGGATAGTGGACCCAAAAATATGTCTATAAAGCAGAAAAAAAAGCCATACGACAAATCGATGATAGTAGGAAGAGGTGAATGGGATATAATATAATTAAAAATTCATTTTTTAAATAGTTAATCTATATTAATAACGATTAAAATATAGTGTATGGGGAAAAGGATAACATGAGATAATATATTAATGAAATCCATAAATAACAGATCCACCAACATGACCATACTGCACCTCTCCTCCATCCCACACATGATGTCCAATACATGGTAAAAACTAGTGAATACTTACCAGTTCGACCACAGATACTCATATAATCACTAGAAAAGTACCTATATATTTTTAAAACAAATTGCTTAAAAAATAACAATACACACATATTTAGATTTCACTCATCTCCAATATCGGTAAGGCTGTAATATTATATCTTTACAATACCATAACCATCCAACATAATTCCTTTAATAACGGGAAATGGTATACTCCATCCCACTATTGGGTCTTCACTCTTACTTCTCTGCCATCAGGGCACCGATTTAAATTTCAGCTGGGAATGGTTCTATCCACCCTATGATTATGAATCTGGTTTCCCTAAATTTGATAGTTTGAGGTGATCATTAATCTTATTACCTATTCACCACTATTAACCATAGATTATATGAAATTGGAAATCATATGGTACATTTTAACTCTACATCCGGTTTCACGAAGTAGTGGACTCATTTCCTAGATAAAGAGAGAACCCATAAAGGGGAAGTGTTCATCGCATTGATATGTGTCACAATAGACTCATAAACTTATATCATGAAATAGTATACTAAATGCACATATAAATAGTGATCCCATGAAGGGGAACTATTAATTGCATTGACAGGTGGCATAATGGGCACATAGGAAACTTTCTTGAAATGACATACGCAATGCAAATATATAGAGTTAACCAATGATGGGGATGTTTTCATCACAATAAGAGCAGGTTGAGTTATTTACATACCTCCATGGTTTGTGAAAAGAAGTAAGAATTTGTGACAACTTGCCTCCCATGAATATGGTTCCAGTTCATTCATTAAGAATTAGAAATTATATAATCTGATTCACACACACCTGTGTGCAATGACATTCACACAACAACAACCACAACCCTTTCAGGTTTTCATACACGAAGGTAGTAGTACAGTGAGTTTGATGGGCAAGTCCACACACTTATTATATTTATTTGAGAAGTAAGTGTCCATTTTCATAACACACTTTGAATAGTGCTAGTGTGGATATGCATTCCCATGCACATGTGATGACTTAATATTTGATGATATTGGATAAAAAAAATATTCTGTATGTGCATAAATGGTGTGTGCATAAAGAAACATAAAATTGGACACTATGTTGTATTTTATGTGTGTGTGAAGATGGTGAGTATGCTCATGCATATGTGGTTATATAATAACTTGAATAATCTTACAAACAGTATGGGTTATTTGTAAAAATTTGTGTGTGCTGAAGTATGAATGTACATGAAATAATGAATGCATTAAAGTTTGAAGGTTATTAAAGTGAGAATAATATTTTAATGTATGTACTAGAATGTGTTCTTTCACAAATAATTTCAAGAGAATATATATTATTGTGCATTTATTTATTTCACAACGATGACATAGAAATAGTGGGGATAATTACATGCATTAAATATCTTTATGTGATGACGAGAATTGAATGCATGGAGAACACACTGTGTTGTTGTGTGTAATAACTGAGTTGACATGAATCAATATATTTTTGGGAAGTAAATAATAAGAATATTTATAGTTCATTGATGTATCTTTTTTTGTTCATTCTGATTTTGCACTATCATGATGTGTAAGTGATAACTTTAAATAATTTCGGAGAGAATATTGAAAAAACGTGAATGTAGTGTTGTTTATTATATTCACTCACAGTCGTAGATTTTCAGTTGAAGTGAGAAAGTGAATAATAGTATTAATTAAATGGCTTTAAGTGGAGGTTCAATTTTTTATTGCATTGACAGCTTGATGTTCATGTGATATTTCTCATTGTGTTCAATGGTATAATTGTATTACAATGGTGTGATTACTTTATAATTTTGGAAAATGTTTAAACCTATCCACCTTTGTTTTTTGGGTGATACGTGACCATCCCACTATGTAAAATTTGTATACACTAATTCACCCCCACTATTAGTTTAATTTCATGATCCAATGGACACTTCGATTGGTATGAGATCATAGGTTATACCTTTGATTGGATCAATTGTATTGTTCCTGTTGTTTCTATCAGATTTATATGAAGTTATTTTTTGAAATCAAATAATTTATAGTGTTTTTAAAGATGAGAGCTTTATTTCCTATCTCATTCAGTTCCGAAATAAATGTCTCTAAAAAAATTTGATGAAAAAAAAGAATAAAGAGGCAAGAAACACGGAAATAATTTGAAGAAGACAGAAGGTTTATCACAATATGAATATAGTTATAATTTTATTCTATGATTAGTATCAGTTAAATTAGGAGATAAAGTTCCTTTTGATGAGTATTTTTCATGAAATAATAAGAATAATTTATTAAATAACTCATTCATTTTTATTGAGATATCAAAAAATATCTAAATAATGGTCCTTTCAATGTTGTCACCAACATATTTTCTTCTATCAAGGGACTAAATGATGAAACATGATATCATAAAAAAGAATCTATGGAAATGGAGAAATCCTTGGAAAATAAGTTTCAAGGATATATAATTCTCACGAAAATTATTGATGCCAAAGAAGAAACTATATCACTTTTCAATAAACATTTCTCATATATTGAAGAACAATTGAAAATAAATATGTGAGAATGATGTAATTGAGATGCTCCGTACAAAGATTATTCAAGCTATTGAGGAATCAAATAATGATACCAAGAATATCACATACTCTCATTTTTAAATTGATGACAAGGATGATCCATTAATCCTAGTTGAACAATAAAAATAAGTGTTTATACACATATTCAATGGATATCTCACTTTTATTTATGATGAATTATAATAGAATTATTGTGAGAAGGATGTGACTAAGGTAGTTCATACAGAAGTGATCACTGTACTGGAAAATTTACACAAAACCTCAATAAATGTTAAATAATACCATTTAGAGGATATTATAAACATAGTAAACGATTAGAATAATTCTGAAATGAAATAAAGTCAAATTCATGATGATCCAGTTCATAATATGAAGAGTCAATGGGAAGAAAAACAAAAAATTGTTGAGGATGACCAAAATTTCCTCAACCTGAAATGTCTAAAATGGATGTCACTTTGAAAAATATAAAAGAATTATAATATATGTGAAAATCCCTTTATTCCCATTAGAACTCTCTAAATCTGAAATATAATGATTTGGGTGTGATGTTGGGAAATCTAGAGCTCATTCAAGCTGGATTTTCATATAATGTTCAGATCGGAAATTCATACATGTGTAATTTTAAAGGAATTTTATTTCAAACAAAACCCATTCAAGTGGAAAAAATGCCAGATATTATCTAAAGATAAATCAGATGAATGATCAATCAATCAGGTAAGCCTTGATCCAGAATATTTTATTTGTACTAATATTGTTTGATCTATAATTAAGGGATCCAAAAAAATATGGACAATCCTGGGCGAATAAGACTTATGAAAAATCTACTATATCATCAAATGTGGATATGAAGAAGAGCATTAATTCTTGTTCCATTCAAAGAGATCAGATGATGAATCACACTATCCAAAAACATCAATATGCCAAAACTAACCAAATTGTATAAAAGAAGAATAAATAAATATTTGTTGGATAGTGTTGGTGTTGTCTGAAATTTGGGCTTCAGGCCATTGAATCATTTCATAATTTTTCAATTCAAGATTACTATAGAATCCCAGTATTTAGGCATAATTGATCTAATGAGAAGATGAATACTACATAATTTAATCATAATTCATAGATTAAAAATAATCTATCTATCCAGAATAGAATTGAGTTCCTCGAATACTTCTATTATTATTGAAAGAGAAGTGGACACAATTATAATGAGTGTTGGTATGTACTAACCCTTCACTATGCATATTTTGATATGATGAAAATGCCAAAACATATGAAGAGGTAATGAACAAAAGACGAAAAGGCCTCTTTGGGGTGTGATAAGGAGAGGAGAGCTATGAAAAAAATGAAGCAGCATACACCTAAGAATAACGATGATATGAATGGAATGACAATGAAATGGTTCCCCTACTATGGAAGAATAGGACTCATAGTGGACCCTCACATACATGATAAAACCCAAATTCTATTTGATGAATGCAGATTCCTAAAATGAAATGAATATAAGAAACAAATAAAAAGGATGATTCAATGATTGAAATTGAAGATGAAAATCTTGAATTTCATGAGAGGTTGTTTAAAAATGAAGAACCTTTGATTGCAGAAGATTTCTGTGGAAGGTTTACAATTTCTGGGAATATTAATTAAAAATACATGAGGTGGTTGCCAAAAAATTGAACAAGTGAAGGACAAAGGAAAAGCACCAGTCACTTATATAATTAAAAATGCTATTGTAAAAAAGGATTCAACACACAATATGATTTCTGATCATATACCAACAGAATGTTTAGTCATAAAGGGGAAGTGCATTCTTGGCATTGAATCTTAGCGTAAATTTTTCATTATTTGAAATATTTGGGTTTTTCATGGTTTAAACGTAAAAAAATGTCCTATAGAAAAGGGGAATTCCGACAGTACGTAGATGGGATGTCGACCCCTAGCCTAACATTATGGTCAGGCCGAGGAAGAGAGTTGCTAGTGTGCTCACATGGAGAATATGTATGTCAGAGTAGCAATGAAAAAATATTAGTTATGTTTTATGAAGAATGAATTTGTATGGTTATCATTGAATCTAATTGTGTATTTTTTTTAATATATAATATTTTTTGGGGGATAAATTGTATGAAAAGGGTCTATAGGGAGCTCATGTAGAGGAAGAGGAAGAGAGTGAATGGTGTGCATATGGGGGAATGTCGACACTGCATAGGTGGGCAGTCGACTCCTAGTCAGCCATTATAGGCGGGTCGTGGAAGATAGTGGCTAGTGTGCTCATATGAAGTGCATTCAGAGGCAGTGGAACAATGACAATTTTCTATCCTGTTGTATTAATAATGATTACGTATGGTTGGAATTGAATCTTTTTGTGAATTTGGATTTATTAGTTATGTTGTATGATGTATAGTTAAATGCTTTTCCCATCCGACCCCAAGAAGCAACTTGTCAGTACAATGCCCATGGGGTTCAATGGTAGAAGACTTCAGCAGTAGTGCACATAATGAGAATTTGTAAGAATAGATATATTTTTTTTGTTAATATACTTAATAAATATGTTTGTTAGTTGTTTTATAATGTAGGAGTGTAATTTGAATTTATTTCGATGTGGTAGAAGATTTTAGTGGTTCACTATAGCAACAGATAAACCTCAACTGTGTGATGTCTTGTATTATAATCTGGGTCTTGAGATTGTATCAATAGCCCAAAATTCTTCTCATAACCATCCGATCGTTCGATCAAATTATGAAGAGCTATCCAATATTATATTCATGTCGTCTTCTTCCCTGAGCCAACTCCAAAGCATCTGCTCACCGAGATCTGCAAGCGACAATTTTGGTTTTCTCCAGCCATGCTTCTGAGCATTATTTGATCATTTTTTCCATTACATTAAGTTCCAAATCTCAAGAAACATAGTTTTCATGATAAAAAAACACCAAACAGAAGAAATTTATCATATAATGTAGTCGTAAAACTGAGGCTACGCATACAAGTTTGGATGGTGGTGATTTTCCTATAAATACTCAGGAACATGCTCATTTGGGGTATGCGGTTTATTGGACCTCAAAGAGTACATTGAGAGAGAAATAGAGCAGTGGAAATGGTTAAGCTATTTTAACTTAGATTACATCGCAGAGTAAAAGTAAATAAATATTACATTACACGGTTGGAGGAAATAAAGATTACATTACCTGGTAGGAGGATACAAGGATTACATTACTTGGTAGTAGGAAAAATCGATTACATTACGGGGTAGGAGGAATTGAAGATTACATTACATGGTAGGAGGTAACCCTAATTTCCTTATGGGGTAAGAGGAAAAAAATATTACATTATAGTGTTGGAGGAAAAAAAATTAACATTACGAGGTATGAGGAAACAAAGATTATGTAACACTGTAGGAGAAAACAAATATTACATTACATGGTAGGAGGATAAAAATAATACATTACACGGTAGCAGGAAAAAAATATTACATTAGGGGGTAGGAAGAAATGAAGATTTCAGAAAATGGTAGGAGGAAAAAAAGAATACATTATGGTGTAAGAGGAAACAAAGATTACATTATAGGTTAAAAACAAAAATATAGCCATGTATATTTTTATTTGTAAAATAATATGTTTAAAACAACAATATATACATGAATATTTATATTTGACTTGCCATGAATCTCAGTCATGCTATACACCATCACAACCTTTGGCACTCTGTCACTCCACTCCTTAATGCCACACACATTTATATATGAATTTGTCATGGTTCTCTCTACCAGGTCGAGGAATCCATTTGAATAAAATATAATAGGTTGAGGTGATCCTTTAGCTTCTTCCCCATTCACCATTTTCATCATTGCTTTTGTCCCATTAAACCCTTTCACGGATTCCCTCTACAACCTGTTAACTCACATTCGCTTTCATGAAACTAGTTTCCACAGTAATTTTGGATAGAATTATTAAAAAAATACACATTCAGGTATAAAGATTATGTGGTGATTCATACTCACACGTGCGCCATGACTTGCGCGTATTCAATGTGCGCCCAGAATTATGATCTACTGGACATTTCAATGTGGAAAATAGTCAGTAGCTTAGAGAATCTAGTTTGTACTTTATGATTTAGGAAACATAACACCAAAGAGACAACAATTATGACCACTGGAATTGAAATTGTATAAAATGAGAACTGTTCATTGTTGGTTTTTTGAATTCTAGTTCATGTCATCCTATTATTGGCAGTCTACGGTGTATCAGGGAGGTTCATTTCTGGAAAAAATAGATTAGAGACATTTTTAATCTTCTTCAAACCTTTCTTGATCAGTCTAAAAAATATATTTTTTTCTAAAACATCCTCACCTACTTTCAACTATATCATAAAAACCTCCAAAACTAATAGTTTAACACCCCAAGATTTCATAGTACTTTATTTTTTCAAAGTAATTCAATAACGTGCACTACACGCAACCCCGAGTTTAAGCGCACCAAGACTTAACAAACTAGCCATTCAAAAGTGGTTATGAATAGTATTAAGTGGATTTTGAACATTATAAAATCCATATGATTTTATTATCCATATTATGAGTTTCTTATACATAATGTAAGAACTAATTTTCTTTTTCTGATAATAGAAGTAATTTTTAAAAAAATGCACTTTTACAGCCTTATAATGTCAAAAACTTGTTAAATCCAAAATTTGATACTTTTATATATATTAATTTTTTCAAAATAATCTTCTCCATTAGAATCGGGACCTAAGAATTTAGTTCCAATAATTTTTTAGTGTTTTTCTGATAACCTACATATTTGGGTGAATAGTGAAAAATACAATATTTTAACTGAAAACAACTTTCATAATCAAAATAATTTATAGTGATAAATTTTTAATATTAATGGTTTTTAAGTATAAATAGATTAAATTATTACCATTTATTCCAATTCTTTTCAATGGAAATAATTTCAATTTAATTGAACATACACAATTATCAATCTTTTGTTAATTATTATTTCTTAAAAACACGTTTTTCTGTTTTGACAATGGGAATTAATTTTAAAATAATATATGAAACTTATATGTTTTAAATTTGTGAAAATAGCCTTAATTTTTGAATTCATAAAATTAAAATTATCTTAGGTTGAAATTTTGGTATTTTTCTGAAAACATTCAATTTTTTATGAATAATGAAAAACGCTAAGTTATAGTTTAAAACAAAATTATTATATAAATAATTATTTATTTTATTAAAATTTAATTTAAGTAAAATTAGATACCTAATAACTATATATGTTCAATATAATTCATTTGGGCCAGTTTATAATAATTTTGGATATATAAAAATTTTATTGAACTTTTTACCGTCTTTTACACACATCACAAAAGTATTTGAAAATTTACATAAAATATAATTTTACCACTTATGTGCATTAAATTTAAAAAATCCGAGAGATGTGGTTGATATCAGTAAGTGAAATTTTGTTCAATAAGATTAAAATTATTTTTGGTGAATATTAACTTTTTTCTTTTATTTACCACGGTTAAAAGTAAATAGGGTAATTAAGTGTAAAAATGATGTTATTATTACCCTAACACATGTCCTAATTCTATTTGATATGTATAATTCAACCAAAAACAACCTTAGGAAAAAAATGAAAATCTTTGTTCCTCTTGGATTAGATTAGAACATTTTTTATTATTTTATTTAAAGAATAGTTAAAATAGTTAAATTCAAAGTTTAATAACTAAACCATTCCCAATATAGGGTTACAAACAATATAAATTAGACTATAAATATTCATTATGAATATAAAAATACTTCCTACATAATGGTATTTTGTTTATAATTTTTATACATAAAAGAATTAAATTTATTTTTGACACAATGATGATCCAGTAATTATCGTATTAATTAATGATTAAAATAGTTGATAATATAAATACACAAATAAATGTAATTTCAGTATTTTGAAAGATTATACTAATTTGATATTTTAATATGAAATTTTAGGGTTGATTCAAGAAATTTGTTTCGATGTAATGATGTTGTTATTATTTTTGAAAAAAAAAACAAGTACAAAATGATGTCAAAATTGACATAAAATAGTTTTTAAAACAGATACTATATTATTGGTTTATATAATATTCTTAAATTTCAATGGTTAGACAAAAGGATTAAATAATATTATATATTTTATTACTTAACCACTAGAGGTTCCCTTGGATGTTTAGAGTAATTTTATTTACCATATATTGTAAGAATACAAGAAGACACGGTAAAAGTTAAACTATTTAACTGAGACTTAAATATAACATTTTTGGTTAAAATGGTAACCTAAACTTTTCCAAAACCTATTGGTTGAGATATTTTCGACCCATACCCACCTTATCCTTTAAATAATGAATTTTTTATCCATTAGAAACTGAAGATGATTCTATTATAATATATTATTTCAAAAATTTTTTAAAGTGACCCTCACCTCTCTTATAAAAGAGAACATCCCCATATCTTATTTTCACACCTCAAAAGCCATTTGGATCAGAAAAACCCTGACAAATTACCCTCCAAACTTTCCTCACTAAATCCTAGATTCTATTCATTGGACATAAAGCTAACCTAAGGAGACATTTTGTTCAAATCAAATGGAAGAACCCGAAGAAGAGGTAAATATTTCATCACCTCTTTCAATTTATTTTATTCTTCCACATCCTCTTTTCTTGTTGTTTCCATTATAAAATTATAAATCCAGTATATTCTATATTATTTTATGTTATTATAAATATTTCACTACTATATTCAATATTCTATCCATATTATGAATGATAATGTCACTAGGTGTGTGTATGTATGGCTTTCCGTCTCCACGTCGTGGTGTAATTCGTTATTCAACACTATGTTATTTGGAGTGATATAATGATGAGTAATATGTATATAAATAATGAAACTAAAATTCTAATGTCACCTTAAAATTAATATACCATCCAAATCCAAACCTTTAGGTAAATGATATTGTCGCTTGTGCGTACGTACGTATTACAGTCTCCACGATGGGATGAAATTCATTTCCAAATTCACCATTCATCGATAATTATAAAAATTTATTTTACTAATAAGTATGTAATATATGAAATAATAATTCTACTGGAGATATATATATATATATATATGTATTTATTTATGTACATACATTTACATTATTCACATACATCCGTTCAATACGATATGAAAACTGAAACAACGTTAATGCATACATATGGCCTACCATCTCCATAAACGGTGTTTTCCATTTCATATATCTATCTGTTATAAATATTTATAGTCTAAATATATATGATATATGAATCATGTTATATATTATGGATGTATTTAAATCATGACCTAAATGATACGGTCAAGAATAATCGGTTAAAATACGTACGATAATGAAATCGATTATCACCCGAAATTTTAATTTATCATGAAAATCAGTATTAAATGGGCAGTATGAAGTCATAAATGAATCATTTATGATATAATAAATATGAATATGGTCCCGGTATAATCTAATAACATACAATGGTCATTATACAGGTTGTTAAATGTACACTCGACCAAAGGAATGTTCATGGTAAGTGTTTTCTTATCTCACATTTCATTCGGTGAGATTTCAATTGTTCACCACTTATTTATTGCATGTGGTGTATTGTGTACATACATTTGATATATATAATAATTTTTCTCTTTATATTCACTATATTATGTGATACATTTCGTGATTATTGAATATTGTTCATACGACTCGATTGATTACAACGAGGTAAGGGTTAGTTTCACAATCACATTATTATCTGAGGTTGTTTTTACGTAAGTATCTACTAGGAAATATTTATTATCAATGTCCATGTTTCGTGAAAGTGTTATCAAAGGTATTATTTTAAGGGACTTTTTTACTGAATCCTCATTTTAAATGTTATAATTATTTATTCTTCTAAATCATTCTCATTAATTTCCATGTATAAAAAATGTTTTATCAGGGATTATTAATATAGACATGAATGTTTTTAAAATGTTAAATCCTATAAAAAGTTTCAAAGTTTTGTGGGACACTTTGATTCTAAAAATCCTTTAAATGTCTTCCTTTCTAAATTGGGTGACTTTTAAATGTTTTAATGAAATATGTAATTTTCTCTCAAAGAGTTTTGAAAGTCATTTTCATCTATTTCAACATCCTTTGATGGATTTTAAACATGTTTGAAGTTGATTAATTATGACTCAAATCTAACATGTTTTATAGAAGGTTTTGTGATATGTTTGACCGTAGATGTGTTATCTTTATACCATTCATGGTTTATGAATAATGTATTGTCATTTCATATGCTAGTTTTAATATGAATGTTTATGTTATGATTAAAACTTTTCATATGAGGAATGAATTGGACTTATTAAGTGATTGGTGCAGCCCACTATAGATCCTCCATGCATCGGTAGGTGTTATGAGACGAACTAGTGTCTTGGAACAAGGCCTTTACAATATCTTATTTGTAGTCCTGGCATAAGGCCTTGACTATGTGGATATGAATGTCTTCCATTATGTATTCCATTATTATGAATGTGGAAATTGCTAATGAATGTGATTATTTTACTAGTAGAATATCCATGTGAATAAGTAAAAGGCATTATTTTATTGTATAATTTTCAATTATGCTGATTATTATGTTTAAATGGATTTTTTAGTCTTATTCATTTCCTTAAATGTTAATTCTTATTTATGAATGTTTATGCTATATTATTATCCTTACTGAGCATCTCAGCTCACTCCTTTAGAGTTTTTATATTTCTCAGGATTACCAGAAGTGTATTATAATTGATAAGTAAGGTTAAGCTAGGGGATTAAAGGCATTCTCAAAGGACCATTTATGTTGTGTTTTATTTTCTAATGTGTAATTTAACATTCATGTATGTAATCTATTTTCCAATCCTGATAAATTTATAGGAATTTTGGTAATTGATTCCTTGTAATCATTCCAACGTATAAAAATAATTCACCGACTCTGGGTTTCTGGGGTTAGGTCATTTCAAATTGTTCATCATTAGTCTTTGAGTACTCCTCATCAAACTGATCCAGAAAGTCTTGTTTTTTCTCCTTGTTATTTTTTCATAACAAAACTAAGAAACATTCAATCTTCATTTAGTTCCTTTTCAACTCACATATTCCCCCCACCATCGATCATGTCTGTTGCACGTTTTTTGATTCACATCACTACAAATCGTGTATTTACATATATTCCACTATTTAGTCCTTTATAAGGTCTCCTACATTAGCCTCCTTCCAATAAGTCTTCACCTACGTATTTATTAGAACAAGGATTGGAGAATCCTCCAAGATTTCCATTTGTGCCTTTGAGTTGGCGAGAATCAGGAAGCCACAAAGGACCAGGTCAGGCTGTTTGGCCGGAGAATGGAGGATAACATGTGGTTTGGGGAGAAAGAGGAGATTCTGACATCCATGTCTTATTTCCAATGGAGTAAACCCCCACGAATGGCCATGATGGGAAACCAAAATGATGCCTTCAAATCCCACTTTTATTATGATACCATCCATGTCCTTACAATCAAATATGGTTTGATACATGAAAACCATAACAGAGAAATTTTTATCGTAGCAATGTGGAAGAATGCTAAATAATCATGGGTTTTCATGCCCAAGATTGTTCCATCAAATACCTATGTGATTTAATGTAGGGATCCGTCATCCCTTACTCCCTATATTTTTGGGAATTTCTTATAAACTAATGAACCCTCCATGTGTCTTTTAGACCCACTATTTTACAACATATTTAAATAGCTTCCATATTCCCCCATTGGTTTCCTCTTCCACATCCGATGTTTTTTCTATCCCTTCATAGAGGGGGAAATATCATCATCATTTTAATTCAAAATGGCAGAGGTATCCCAAAGGGGATGGGTAGGGTGTTGTTTGGGGGGTTTGATTAGATTTGTTCTGGATTAGAGGGGGCTAAATATTATAGACATGTTCAGATACCTCATGAATTAGAGAGTTCGACATCACCCCTAACAGGTAGGTATCCCCTATATGATTGGAACCCAGACGTTCTACAACATTGTTCTTATATAAATGTTCTATAGACTCATGATATCATTTGATGGAAAAAATGATATGTGCTATCAGGGGTGGATACTCATTGTAATTTGAAGCACCTTCTCATGGTGTATCCCCTTGGTAATATCTGATGTAGTATATTATGAGAATGAGACTCGGTGGTAGGAAATCAACATTTATATGTGTCCTTGGGTATTCCTATCTATGAACATGTGTAATATTCCATAAAATTTATCATTTTTATTAATGAATATTATAAGTCTTGAACATTGATGTATCAATGAAAACCATGATGACATATGTTCATGTTGAGGTAGCATATGTTAGGTGTGTCGCAAGTAGTATTCTGTTAATGAATATTTCAAAAAAGGATTTATCTCATCTGTTATTTAGCAGAAGTTGATATCTCATTCTCTTTGAACAAAATCATATATCCTAAATGAATATATGTTAATAGAATGCTATAAATATTTATTTTAGTTTTAGTAAATATAATATTTCATTATTTATTGGAGAATACTACAATGATATATTCTTTATTAAATAAATATTCATTATTAAAGGATTAATAAATAATATGGGGAAATGAAAAACCATGTTTTTAGATCTAGTGGGAAATAATAAAACTGAATATTATTTTATTAAATAATAAATAATTTAATTCTCAATGTTAATCGCATGACAATAAATATTACAATTATTGGACATGGGCTTCTTTAGGGGATTTGTTAAATAATAAGGGGAACTTGTGAAATTATTTATTTCTAATCCAAGAAATATATAGTCCCAGTTTCATTATTTTCTTAAGAAACAATTAATTTGTTTCCTTTTCTGCACAACATATTTAGATAATCCTCAAAATCCCAAGAGTTCCCTCTTCTCCATGAACGATCTTAAGAACAAATATCTATAAACCCCACTGAGTCCTCTCAAGTCATGTGATATCAATGAGAATGCTTTGGAATAAGTTCTCGTGGTGATCAATGGTGGACGATGCTAGCAATGGGATCTGTCATGATAGTACCTGAAGATTCCTTTGACAATGTCTTGAGATTCATGAAACACACATGGATCAATGATTGAGGAAATATTTACTTGATTCCTACAATGAAATGATGGTGAAACAAAGATCTATATCTAGATCCATAAATTAAGAACGAATTCCATCAATGGTAATTCTTTAATTAATTAAATTATTTATATATAATATATCAGGATCCTCACTTCTGGTTCCGGTGTAATTTATAATTTCTGTCTTCATTGATTTAATTCTGTTTAACATGAGGTTTATCATCATGTAGATCTAAAATTGATCATCAAACATTACAAATAGAAATGTTGGGCATGACCAATTGTTTGATTAAACTATTCCTAAAACCGACAAGTGGTATTAGAGTGGTCACATGATTATTTATAACTATTTATTAATATATGAATTTTTATTTCATTTTTAATTCACCTTTAATCATTTTTTAATACGAATGTTATGATCTGTTTCTTCCTCCTACATTTCATGTTGATCTAATCAATACACATAATTTAAAGAAAAACAAAAAATTGAATAACTCAGGCCGAGGTGCCATGGATTATGGGTGGATAACACAATAGTACACATCATGAATCTTTTTTAAATGCACCATGAATTAATTTTGAATTAATTCACATTGTTTTCAATGATGAAACATAGAAAATTTATAACATACAATGCGTGTTGATCGAGTAATCCTGGCGCATGGTCAGCCAGAGTACATGTCGTGTAGCCGATGTGGGAAGTGTGTAATCCTATTAAGTCACAAATGGTCCATGTATTTCATACATTTATAACATGACTACTGACCTTGTAATTCAGAGATCACACGCGTTGTATCCCATGAGACACGTCGTGTAATCCGTATTCCGAGAAATGATTTATAGGCCAAGTACGTAGTAATGTTCCTCTGAAAGACACTAAGACATGTACATGAAAATGTAGCTCAAATACACATGACTTGTACTTATACCAAATTATGAATATTTAAAATTTATTTATTATACTATTGCAACCATATTGACATGTTCTTGTGTGTGGTTATTAAGATGACAGGACACACCATGTGATGATTTTTTGTTATATATATACATATATGTAAATGTTTAATAAAGATCTATGTAATGTTCAAATCTGCAAATCGTGTATTAGTAAAATTATAGTTGTTACATCATGTTCATTGGAGCATAACCCATGACCGAAAAATAATTTAATTCATGTAATATCTAAGTTGAACTACACATAATGATGGTACGTGATATATTTGGTATGCGACACATTATATGAGTCATCAGTGTAAGGGAATAATACTTATTTGGTAGAATCAGATGGGTATTAACTGTATTTCCTCCAAGGTACATTTATGAACACAATTAATTTAAAATGATTTTATTTAATTTGATTAAAATTGTGATTTATGAGAATCTCAAGGAAATAAAAATGAGAATTATGATAAACGAATTCAATTATTAAAGAAGGGAATTAATTGATTGGAGAATGATTAATCTTAAATAAAAATGAATACCAATTTACTAAAAGTTTTCTTAAATGTGTGATTCATTTCATGCATGTGGATGATCATAACAATAGACCAGACCATTGTTTGTTATTGATTTTATTTTATTTTTTATTAACTAATGTTTTTGGTATGCATGCCTACTCTCCTCATATTATGTAAGGGTCTATGTGAAAATGAATGCTTATATATAAAACCCATTTCCCATCACATACGTATGAGTAAAAGCATATGTGAAGGATGGATCTCCCATGTTAGTGGAGTCAGTTCAAGCTTGGATCAAAGGAAAAACTAATCCAGGAGGGATACATGGGTGGACATATGGAATGTTGTAACATGAACAATAATTGGTTCAATTATTTATTCTCCTAATTTGACAATTAGTTTATCATCTACTATATAAATTAACCATTAATAAAGCTCATGATCATATCACTTTATTATTGTATTTCCATCATGTTGTATGGTCATTTCATTATGCTTGTTTTGTCACAATCACATAACTAATGAATTAACAAGCATGAAAGATAGAACTAAAATAAACTAGATTTTGCATAAATGTTATCTAAGACATGGTTAATTACTTATGTAAACCCACTTAATTTTAAAATTAATTTTATAAAAATAATAATTGGAAATTCATTCATAAAAGGATAAAAATCCTCAATAATATATATTATGTCAGTATAGCATTTCACTACCTCAATTAAAATTGAACCATAGTTAAAAGTGATTGATCAGCCAAATTTGTGGTGTTTTGAATTATTGGGGAATTCTAACTTGATGTTCTGGGTAGCTTAACTTGGTTCAAATCAAGGTTTGAATGAAAAATCATGACATGGTGTAACTAGGAGGCAAGGGTTATGTAAATCCAATTAAGGATTTCAGGATTGGGGGTTCCATTAAAAGGATCAAGGAACATTGTGTTAATTCATTTGGAATTTGGATTGTATACATAAAACCATTCATGTTTCTTGACTAAACAATGTTGGGGTAATTAAAAGTTAAACATGGATACTTACAACTTGAATATCCAAGAAATATGATAATTTAAATCCATTATTGAGGGATTTTGGGTTTTGATTAAATATTAGGAGATTAATAAATAAAATATTTAGTTTTTTGCCTAAATGTTATCAACTAAAATACTAAAAATAATTATATATTATTTTTTAAAAATAAAAATAAAATTAAATTAAACATATCATTGATATTCATACTTGATAAGGAAAACCTTCTCACTGACAAAGATTTCCCCGAGTAGAGAAGGTGCATATGAGATATCCACCACCTTGAAATGAAATTGTATGTGCTGGAGAACCTTTTCCTAAAGCTCCTAGAAATGAGGCTAGTGATAAAGAGTTAAACATTTATGAGAATAATTTAAATGATTCTATATATTTTCATTGATTCATTCTATCATCTATTTGAAATAATCATTAAAGAAACATGATGACATGGATGCATATAGTTTATGTCTCACCTCTATGATCTCTATCTAGAGAAGAGGAGAACAAAGTGGTACATGATCCCCAATGATTTGTTTAAAACTATGTTTAGAGAGTCTTTTCTAGGTGGGACTCATTTAGTTAAGCATATTATTGATGCATGACCCCAATAATTGATCATTTTGTTTCTACTTCTATGCCATTTAATTTTTAATCATGATAGATGAAACAGAAAACATGGTATCCCAAAACATCATAAATCCTATGTTGATTCATTAGTCTCCATCACTGATGTTCCACAAAGTTTACCATAATTGTGGTGGCTCATTTCCCCTTGATTCTGAGGGACTACATCTTGAGAATCTCCCTCTTTGATCGCAACCAGTTGCTTCCTATTTTTATGCCTTCACAATTTCCTTTTTCCAATACAGATAAGATAAAAAATATTATATCATTAATTTCCAAATTACCTTGTTTTCATCATATTAAGAATCAGTTTCATATCTCATCTAAATAGATTTAAAAGATATTACACTCCATGAGCAATACATGTCGCCTAATTTGTGTGATACTTTAAAAGAAATAACAAATTAAAAAAATATCTTATATAATGTTTGGAGAATTCGAAGTCTTGGATCCAATCATTCTCCCCATTTATCCCATAAATGGAGATACAATACAATAAAATCTGTTGAAAATAAAGCTATTTTCATTTTACCAACCATCATCTTCTATAGGAGAATGACAATTACATTCAGTAACACTAACAGAAAAATGACATCCCCAATAAAAAAATACAATCACTAAAGTCTTTGAAATATATGAATATGCAATGTCATATTGAACAATACTAAAACCAGAAATATCTGGCTCACCCATGATTATGATTTTGAAACAATCTTGCACACCCCTAATAAAATCCTCTGCCTTCTCAAAATCTCGTGGAGCTATCACATCACCTCAATATTAAATTTTAATTATTTCTTCACCAATCACACATTCTCAAGAAAAGAATTAGGTGAATGACTTGAAACGCCTCTCTCAACCTACTTTGTTTTCCAAACCATATCCTACCTCATGCACCATCGATCCACTTGAAAACATCCAAAATTACCACTAAAAATTGCTAGCTAGAACCATCAAATTTTATATCATTTGATCCGGGAGATTCCTGATATATAGAAAAAAATATCATGAGATAGAATTTGTGAGAAACATGATGAAATAAGGAAGTGATATAAAGTCGAATAAATAAATCCTCACACACATTTTTTAATGTTGAAAAACCCACCGATGTAGAGGATTAAAAAACCAATGGGAAATTCTAAAATATCCACTATAAATTAAATAGTACAAGGAAATCCAATTAATTCTTGAACATGAATTACAAATGATATTATTGAAAAACAATTGTGAAAACCACACTCTGATATGCTTCCACCATCTCTTTGAAAATAATTTCCCAAACACCATGCTTGAATGATCCATCTGTGAAAAAACATCACCCTTCCATCGATGAAATGCCACTAAATTGGGGATCAAATCCTAATATGCATCGGCCCCACACAATCTTATGACACCCATTGGATTCCCCCCCCCTCTATCTCATGATCTATCCATCGTGAACTACCACCGATCATAAACTTGGAAACACAGCTTGATCGCTGCATTCTAGAATTCACCCAATACATGTGAATGGACTAGTTTGGGATGTTACTAACACTAAGGGGGGAGGGGTAATTGGCATTTTAGAAATTTTAATCCAATTACACATTTTATCGATTTACCTCTACAAATGGTTAAGATCTCAATTATTTTATTATCTTTTACCTGTTGCATGAAATAATCTTAAAATAGTAATGACAAGCACAAAATATTTTCATATGGTTCACTATTCAGTAAGATTAGCTAGTCCTTTTCATGGCCTTGAAATAATCCTCAACACACAACAACTACAATGTAATAATTTGAGTGTGGTTATATCAAATAAGAAAAACCTTTCACTTGGAATACACTATTTTCAATTGTTAGTACATGTTTTATATATACTTGTTGGATATCAATACTACCTTTGAAGACAACCTCCTTTTTGTTGATAATGGTTTGAAATACTAATAGAATATTCCACCCTTTGAGACATGTTGGATATCATAGTTTTTCTTTGTTCTCTGACAACCGTTTTCGTCACTTTTTTGCTTTCTTAGTAACATGCAAATTACTCTTATTACTTCTTCCCAACAAAAAACTAAAAGGTTACAATTATTCTTCTTCTACCAGTCTAAATAATATTCATGTGTTGTGAGCGGATAAATACTAAATTCATTATAACCCAAATTATCAACATCCAATATCAATTTGGACACCAATTTATCTTCTCTACTTTACAGTTTTTTATTCAGTGGAAAACCAACCTCACTGAGCCCTCTTCTTCTTATTCTTACTGGAATCAAAAAAATCCTTTTTGAATATTAAATCAAAGAAGGTCAGATCATTTTAGCATAACCACATTTAAATTATTATTATTTGTTACACATTATCAATAGTGAATGTATTATCATTTATCTCCAATTTTTCTTGGTTAAGAAGATGTTTGATGAATTAATTTTTAATGTAACTTCAATGATGTTTCATGCCAGAATAATATTACTTAAACATAAATTCTTATCATCTTGAATTATTAACTCAATACATTAATGTTTCATGTGCTTGTCCTATATCCTTTTTTATCTTTATCAGTTTATGTATTTTTTTGGAGTAAAACTTTTATCCATGGATTTTTTTATTCATCAAATAATTTGAAAAACATTGGATAGTGCACTTACTGCTCACTGTTTACATAAAAACAAATAAAGATTCTTCCTCCTCCATTATTCATATCCCTATCTCTTTTCACACAACAACCATGTTTTCCTTTCATAACCCTTTTTATCAATAGTATGGGAATTCATACACTTGGTGTCATATGAAATCTTGAACAATATGATTTCATCTTCTTAATCATGAAAGTATGCACTTAAGATCACATCTATATCTATTGGCACAAATAAATTGTATAGGTTTTTTCTTCATTGTATGTTGTGTATCAAATAGATACATAGTATATTCATGTTTGGTTTATATGAAAAAAACATCAGGAAGCCCCATGAGAGTAACCAACTCATACACTGTGGCTCGATCAGTAAGCTTCATCGAATAGGTTCTACATTGTAAATCATGATAACAATGTTTACACACAAATTTCATGTTAGTGGTATTTCATCTTCGTGAAAGTGTAAATAATTTTAGAACATACCACCTTCATAAAGAATGAAGAGGTTTTAAGAACCTTTCACATGAAAAATGATTCTTCTCCACACTATATATATCTAGTGTGGCATGATGAATATCATAATTCTCCTCTCTACCTAGTAGCGCTCTGTAACAGTTTTTTGGGTGCCCTCTGAGCCCACTTCTTTTCGGGATATTGACCCACATCATACAATTCTTTTAGAGTACCCATGGCTGACATTAGTAAGTCCTTACTACAAAAGCATGCTTGCATGGCTTGCCTCCTTTGGGCACGGTAAACCCTGTGTCCTACATAATCTCTTAGTTGAGGCTGGATAGTTATATTATGAGATTATTCATAAATAATCCCACAAAAAAATACTTAGTAAAAATAACATGTATATAATGTATTTAAATATTAAATGCTTTTACACCTCCCCACATTGCAATACAGTATAAAATTCATCAAGACCTTCATAATATCTCTTCAATTAAAAAATCGTCTATCAATTTCTTCATCTCTAACCCTTCATGTACAAATTATATGTAATGGTTCTCCTTCATGAAATCTATAATCTCAATGTTCCTAACGTTATCACTCACATGGTTTTCATGAAACATTAAAATACTTCATGACGTTCAATTCCACTTCTTATATAATTTATGGAATATAAATTCCAATGAACGTCATTCTATCATTATTCATTCATGTAAACAATGTGTCAATTATAAAACATTTATTTTGAACTTTATATCTCTTCATCCTTCATCTGAGTTAACCATATGGATAATTTCTCAAGAATGACATCCAATGATATGAATCCATAATAATTCTTCAATACCTTGACAATTTATCTTCAAATATGAATCCATATAACTATTTCTACATATTTAACCATTCATGCACTAATTATATGTTGTTTTTATCCATCATGAAAACTTCAATATCAATTTACCCCATGTTAACCGTTTCATAGTACTCATTATGCATTAAAATAGTATATTTCCTTAAATTAATATTCATCTATAAATATTGAAATATAAATTTTAATGAAATTAAAATCCACATTCTTGTTGGTTGTAAAAAATATGTGACGTATGACCCATGTATTTAGAACGTAGTAACAGTTCATTTTTTGTCAGAGTTAACAACATGGAGAATTTCTCAAACATGAAATACCATTATTCAAATCTATTACAATTATCTAGGAGTATTTATGAAGGAATTCATAAAAATTATCTTTGAATTACTAGGAAGGAATTCAAAACAATTCTCCAATAATGACCATGAAATTCAATGTCTTCCAAACATTAACATTTTTCATTGAATTTCAACAATTGAGGACCTCATCCAAGTTATATTATCTTTGTAACGTCTTCATCATATTGGAAAAAATGTAAACCTACCATTTCATTGGTTATCATTGTCTACCAATGAAAATAATTTGGCAATAAATAAAATCCCAAAAAAGAGGTCTCTTCAAACTCGCCTTTGTATTGTTTGAAATAAATTCTATGTTATTTCCAAATGAAGGTGTTAATATTTTGAACTATTATATTCTCTCTCCCATTTACCTTTTAAAATATTATTTTACCATATCTCCCCCTTACTGACAAGAAATAAAATTTTCATTTAAAATAGGTTATCAGTACACACTTAAGAATTGTTCGGTACATCATTTGACTATTATTATAATTGAGTTGTGCTCGGTATAAAAAACAAGTGGATTTTATTTAGACAAAAAATCTATCTGTTACCAACTAATCATGATCCATTAAGAAATTATAAATAATATACTTTACTTATAGGATTTTTTACATTCATTTTATGATGAAATTATTGAAAGAGAGATAAATTTTTTTAAGAACAATAAACCTGAAACTCCTGCAATAACATCAAAAAATAGATAAAAACAATCAAGTTCAATAGATATGATAAAAAATCATGGGGAACTTCCGCATTTCATATGCATTTGTTTAATTTAAATTTTACCCCTTTGTAATTTTTTTATAACAAAGGATGAGATATTAATAGAGACTTACCTATTCCAATGAATTGTTCTTTAAAAAATTTATAGAGTAATTATATTTGATAATAATTGAAATAATAATTCTAGAAGCTTCATTATTTCTTTCCACATAAAGGGAATCATTTATAATTATCATCATAATGGTTGATCTCATCAAGAATTGATTTAATGAAATTACTAGATAGAGAATACACGAGAATGGGTGTGGAACATGTGATAGTACATATTGGACAACATTCAAAACATCACCAAGGTTGATCTTCTGTAATATTTTTTCTTTAGAGTACTAAAAAATACCATCAAACCCAGATGGAATCTTCTTTATCCTAGATTTGAAAAATAGGAATTCACATTATTAAAAATTATCAATAATGACCCCCAATAAAAATATAATTTAAATATAAATTGAGGAATTATTTAAGGATGGTAACTTCTTCATCTTATCTATCTGGAATTGAAAACAATTACTACTTCTCATGTTCTCCCACAGAGAACATGTTTGACCTTCAAATAAATAAATAATAAGCACAAATACAATACTGAAAGATTTATGAAATATGGTGGATCATCTTTACTTCATTAATATGAATAGAAATATTGAGATGTTCTTATCAACCAAATTAAATAATTTTTTCCATTTCTAATTCTTGCACATCTAAACATCAATTTTGATTTATGTTGAGGCAACATGGATCTCTTCACATCCTCTTCAGATTTGTGTGGAGAATATTTATTCTTAATATCCATTTTGAGTGATATATTATTTCACCTCTTGAGGACCTCCTCTTGTTATGGTAGTAATTTTAATAAATCTTTTGAAATGAGCCCATATTTATTACATCTCTCACATACATCTTGTATAAAAATATAGTATAATTTTTTTAATAAACCCTCATGAAATTTTTCTTCCCCATGTGGAATATTTTCATTCCATTTTTTGATTTCTTTAACTTGTGAATATTTTATATTATTATTATTTCAAAATCACCCGGCCAGATAAAAAACACTTCATTAGGAACTGGGAGTGAATGTTTGGATCTTCCACTTGGGTTCTCCTCATGGTCATCTCGCTATGTAGTTATTTTTTATGCATACCCATCAAATTATTGGATTTAGAATCCATGGTTTTCTCACCATTATTCATTGGTGCCTTAATGGGTGGAATTTATATGACAACATTATTATGATATATTCCCAAAGTTGATTCTTCATTTCAAGTTTTCTTTAGTGATATTATTTTCTTAACATCTATGTCTACATGTTGAGATGAAAATGTAAAACATTTTGACCACTACCATTTCATACTACACAAATGTTATAATGAATTAAAAATATGATTATAGTATATAGATGCTTCTGGACCTATGGATGTTACTTATTCTAATTTGGAATTTTTTCCCCCTTGATATTGGATTACTTAATCCTTTTACATCATGGGGATTGTTCCAACAATTTAAGGCACACTACCCAAATATGTTTTAGCACCAACACTGACCCACAAATCGTGATTTGATGATATATTCTGTATCAGATTGATGGGTATTCATTAGGATTTTTTGTTCTATCTAAGGGAAACAAAATTACATACATTCTTTACTATCCACATTAGTCATGGTGGTAGTTTTATTATCATATTTATTCATCCGAAATTGTTCATATTTTTCTTTACAACCTGCATTTTTCATGATAACAGGTTTAGAAACATTTGTACAAGATGATATGGATGATAGCTGAATCTTTTATGCTATTTGTGATAGATCATTGAATGAGGTAATGTTATTCATGTAACATGTTTGATTTATTTTGACCTTAAAATCATCCAATGAACATTTATTACTAGTAGAAACTATCTCATTCTTTTGTAATGTGTCAATATGCGTCTTCTTAAGATTGGACAATTGAGTAAACAAATCAAGAAATTTGATATTCGGGATGATTTTATGATATTTAATCATAATAATATTATCTTCCGATGAATTATTAATTCATTCAACATTATATCCATTTATCATAACATTTTTATAAATCAAAGAGTCATGTTCCTTGTTCATCTTGGATATTTCATCTTGTTTCTAACCCTTGACATCAGTTCTATTTTTCAATATCTCTCCTGGTGCTTAGATATTTTCTTATAAAGTATATCTGATATCCGATTTATCTTAAGAGTATTTGATCCATTTTGATGAAATTATTTCATGTTCCCTCATTGTTTCGTCAAAGGTTTCAAACTATCAAGAGATATTTAGACACTCAATAATTGTTGTTTGTAATATTTTATCTAAAACATCAACTTCTTTTTCATCATTTAGGCCAATATCTACCTACATACATTTAAAGAGTACAAAAACATTGTATGATCATTGTTCATAAATACAATGAAGAATAACTCTTAATTTATCAACTGATAATTCTTGACAAGTTATAGATTTATCATTATCACCAAAACATTACATCAATGTTGAGTTAGGAAAGAAACTCAAATCATTAATTGGGAATATATTTCACTGTATAGAATCTAAAATAGTTGAACCTTACCTCAATAAATATTAATGTACATGTTTTGGATATTCTTAACACTGTGTGGGGGGTCGGTGAATCACTGCTGGAAAATTTTTAATTCAATTCCACATTTTATCCCATTACCTGTTTGACATGTATGGATCTTGATTCTCCTATTATATTTTCCCTGTTACATGAAATAATATTAATGAAGTAATGAAAAGTACATGATATTTTTACAAGGTTCACATCCTAGTATGATTATCTAGTTTTTGGCATGTTCTGGAAACAATCTTGACCACACAACCACTTGTATGTAATCATTTAAATGTGGTTACAACACTTAGTAAATCCCCTTTGACAGGAAATTATCTATAGTGAGGTGAAATTTCATGTTTTATAGAAATTAGCAGGAACTTTGTACTGCCTCTTAGGATAGTATTCTTTTTTATAAAGGTTTTTAACACTAATAGAGTATTCCACTTATTGATACATGTTGGAAGTAATAATTCTTATTTTTTCTTCCACAACCTTCTTCATTACATTGTTACTTTCTTAGTAGTGAGAAATTAACTATTCTAACCTCTTCCATGTAACAAACTAAAAGCTTCCAAATCTTCATCTTCTACCAGTCAAAAAAATGTATTGTAAACTAAATGATATAGAATTATTTCGAACCCAAATTATAATTAGTTGATAACAATTTGGTCACCAAATATGTTTCTTTTCTCTTCTCTTTCTTCTTTAGTGAAAAAATGCATTCAGATCTATTCTTATTCTTCTTGTGGAAGTCACAAACATCCTTTGTGATTATTAAATCAATGACGATCAACTAGGCATATAATCATCAAAATTAAATAATTATTCTTTGATAAAAAAATATAAATAGTGAATGTAAAATCTATTCAATTATATTCTTCTTAGTGCATAAAAGGTTTGTTCAACTGAATTTCACCACATCTTCAATGATATTTCAGGAAAGAATAACCTGTCACCAAATCAGATTGTACTCTTCATTAATTCTTAACCCAAGACAAGCATGGAAAATGTGTGTTTCCCAACTCTATTTTATGTATTTCGTTTGAGATAAAAATTTATGCATGAATTTTTTCCACAAATCATATGCAAACCTTTGGACATTGAACTTACTCCTCACTGTTTATATAACAACACCCGATGCTTATTCTTTTTCCCTTCGTTCTCTATCCCTTCACACAACAACCATGTTTGGTTTTATAACCCATGTTAATCAAAATTATGTGAATAAATACAAATCATGTCATATGAAAAACAAAACGGTATGTGTTACTATCTTCTTCATGGAAGTATGCACTTAGGTGAACATCTGGTTCTCTTTTCACAAACAAACTGTGTAGGTTTGTTCTGTCTATTGTGTGTCAACTGGATACACAATATCTTCACGTAATGGATTTTATATGGGACAACATCATAAAATACCATTATAGTTAACAAATAATTCATTGTTTCTTGATTAGTAATATTCATGGAACTAGTTCTTCTTCACAAAGAACAACAAGGGTATTTACACACTAGTTGTGTGTTCACGGTATTTCTTCTTCACAAAATTATAATGCTTAATGAAACTGAACTCCTTCACAAAGCATGAAGTGTGTACACACACCATTTTAATTTACAAAAAGTCTTTTCCTTTATTAAAACATATTATTTCAGGGGAATCCACTTATTCCTGAGGCCTCAATGTTTCACAAAACACTCTTCCTCCCCATACAAAATACTGCTTCGTAGATGCCCGATTTTTCTTGAAAATGATAGATCATGAAAAAACATGTGTACCAGTATATCCTCTTTTTCATGGGTTCTATCCTTTTATTGGAAATGGATCAAAAACTTACAACCCATTGAAATATGGGTCTTTATTCCTTGTGAATCATGTCTTTAACTTCCTAAATTGACCAGCTTTTAATTCATCAAACATGCATAATGTTATGACACATTTCATAGTGTTCATGATTCATGATCAGACAATTTAACTATGTTCTTCAAATAATGTGAATTAATTTTTAAACCAATGAAACTAATCTTCCAAAATTCATGATGTTCATACATGGAACTCAACTGCTTGAATTTCCCTCTTGCAACTATGTTTGCAGTTCATCCATGGATTGCCTCTTGAATTTCATAATGTGAGTCCTGAAAATGAAGTTTCACGTAATACTGATCATGTTCGTCCAATTATTTAGATCATATAATAATATTAGTGGAATATTATGTGATCATTGGTTTTTTGGTTGGAATCATTGATGAGATAGTGGTGTTGTTGAGGGAATCCAAGAGAATGATGATGACATTGGGTGATAAATGTTTGCCTAATATTGAATGCAATGGCTGTGGGAGATCAGAAGACATGAATTTCAATTATAGGGTTTCATATTTGATGTACAAACATGATAAATCCAATTATTTAAACTGTTGAATAGTGCACACAAAACCCGATCCTACATCGAATCCTCTCCCGAGTTTTCTACACTATATAAATCAATAAGTGTGGTGAGTGGATCATAATTCCCATATCCCCCCTCCCTGTACCACCGTGTACCAATTCAATGGGGATGTGGTGCTCCCACTTCTTTTCAGGATATTATCCCACATCATTCACACCTCCGAGGGTACCCATGGCCTACACACGACAATAGATGTTTCCTACATGCTTTCCTAGATGGACTTATTTAGACATGTCGACCTACTGTCCTGCATAAGCACTCAATTGAGGTTTGCTGGTCAGCTCAACCCAAACTTTTTAACCCCCCCCCCCCAAATACTCACTTAAAAAACTAAGTATATAATGGATTTCAATATGAAATGCATGGCTATATCACCACATATGACTCCAACAGTCAATTCTTCAATCCCTTCACAATTTCCATTAAAACATAAATCCATCGAACCAATTCTTCATCATTAACCCTTCATGCCGTTATTATTCGGAATGGTTCTCCTTCATGAAATCTACAAGATCAATCTTGCTAATGTTAACAGTTTCATGGTTGTTATCTGAAATTATAAAATAGCGTGACATTCAATTCCACATCCTCTTTTCTATTTTTGAAAAATTTTCCAAAGAACATAAAATCATCTTTATTCGTTTTTAAAACAATGTGTGCCTTAGGATACTTTTATTTTGAACTTTGGATCATTTCATCAATCATTAACGTTAAAAAAATGGACAATTTCTCAATATTGACATCTGATTCTATGAATCTCTAACAATTCATCCTACCATTCCCAATTTATCTTCAAATATAAATCCATATAACTTTTTATTCATCTTTAACCCTTCATGCACAAATTATATGGAGCGGTTCTCTGTCATGAAAACTAAAATTTCAATGTTCCTCAATTGAACAATTTCCTGGTTCCCAAGAAATATTTAAATTCTATTTGATCTTTAATTCCTCTACTTTTATATATTTTGGAATATAAAATCCAATGAAAATAAAATCATCCTTATTATTTTTTTGTAAACAATGTTTTAGTTATGAAACATCTAATTTGAACATAGGATCAGATCATCACTCATAAAATTTTATAATAATGAATAATTTTTCAGGTGTGACTTCTAATGCTCTGAATCCATAATTATTCTTCAATCCCTTCACAATTTCTCTTCATATATAATTCCATCTAAGAATTTCTTCATCTTTGACCCTTCATGAACTAATTATACTGAATGGTTATCCTTCATGGAAACTATAATATCATATTTCCTCAAGTTAACAAATTCATAGTTCTCATGAAACCTTAAAATACCACGTGAACGACAATTCCACTTATTTGATACTTTTTGGAATATAAATTCCAATGAACATCAAATCATCCATCCTCTTTGTTTTAAACAATTCGTCTCTTATGAAACATGTACTTTGAACATGGGATTAGTTCATCAATATTTATAGTTTACAACATGGATAATTCCTGAAGAATGACATCCAAAGTTCTATATCCATAAAAAATCATCAATCCCGTAAGAATTTCACTTCAAATATAAATCCATCTAACCATTTCTTCATCTTTAACCATTCAAATGATAATAGTATGGTGTGGTTCTAATTCATTACAACACCCCCAGTTTATAGAATTTAACCCTTTCTTTATATATTTTAAGTATTTAATGTGTGTTGGTAATGGTTGGGAGAGTTTATATGATTTTTGAATGTTTTGGAGCTGTTATAAAGGTTCACTATTGGACCACGATTAGTGAAAGATGTGAAACTCTTACAGGAAACCATACACAGTGAGTCAAGGGACTCTGGGTAGGTTAACGGTTTTGACAAACCATGGTACTACCCAGGAGTAACCATTTAATGTGGGACATATTGATTTTTCATGGTTGGCACTTGGTTTTTCTAAATTTGTTTAGCAACCCTGTGAGGTACTCCACAAGGATGATACTGGAGCACAATCCGCACACTATTTTCCTAACCATGCGACTAATCATGCACTGTTTAAAAACACAATCTTAAAAAAAGGATCTGGGTTGGGATTAAGTTCAAACCATTCATTGTTTCTCCAAATCCACCCTAACTCAATATTTATTACTACAAATGACTAGTATTCTTTCCCCATCAATTTATAAGTATTATGATGGTGCTTATTGTTGTGTTGATGATCCATTCCCCTAGTAAGTGTCCTTTTGTGGTATATTTTCATAGTTTTTCTTATATATAATTTCCTCCTATTCTCATATTCTCAGATCTAGTATGATGTGGATATATATTTGTTTTGTTATGTCAATCATGGTTAGATTTTGCCTTTTGAGGATAGGGAAAGTGATCTAAGGTGTGTTTCTGGAGATTCAACCTAGTATTGTGGGTGTTTTTATGATGTTATCTGTTTTCTCCAAAAATCTCAAAGAAGGTGGATTCACTCTAAACTCCAATTAATAGGACATAATGATTTAATTTTAAATTTTTTAAATTTCAAAATATTGGTAGTGAAATTGGTGTGAAAAGGATGGTTTAAACCCTCTTTATTGATGGTTAATTTTTTTTAAATTGGTTGTGCAAATGGATTTTTTCATTGATTTTATAATGTTGATTATAAAATAAGTTTTTTTAGGAAATCATTTTTTCGAAATGGTTTTCAATAAAGTAATGGTTTTATTGAAAGGGATGGAATTGGTAGGTTTTAAATTGTTTTGGCATACATGGGTTGTGTGGGATCATGATTTTTATGTGAACTTGAATAATGGGAATTTACAATTGGGGTACAAAGGTACATGACCCTGGATTAGGGGTGTGTTTCATTGGATAATAAGATGATTTCCCACTTAGTAATGACTTAGTGGATGGAAAATAAACCTCTCAAGACTATATAACTATTAGAGATTAATTCATTTGTGTGTGTGTGGAAAAAATAGAACGGGTATTCAAAAAAGCAATGTGAAATCGTTTAATGAATTTTTTGTTTTCTTTCTGTAGAAAACTGTTGTGTTTAGAAAACTGTTTTGTGTGAATATTATTGGATTAAATTTTCAACAAGGTAACTATTTTAGTTTTTTATATAATTTTTTAAAATAATTGATCTACCTTGTTTTATCCTTGTCGCATGCATAGGGTAGTCATTGGTGGAAAAGTAATGAGTATCATTACTCACCTTTTTTTGGAACTTTGGTGGTTTGGGATATTTATTTATTAAGACACAAGTAAATGGAAAGCATCACACTTATTTAGTGGTTCTCTATGATACATGGAGTTCGATTTTGATCTTGGAGTCGTGTCTTTGACTTCTTATGAGTTTTTTTTGTTTCTTCGACTATGTACTTTGATGTTAGTAGTCATATATTATCGTACTCTATTTTAGTTTGGTTTTGATATCTATGGTATAACATGATTTATTTTACATTTTCATTATGATTCATTTATTGGTTTTGGTAATAGAATACCTGGTTGTGCATTTTTTCCCATTGGAAAATCATCCCTCAAATGTATTGAATCCCTAGGAATTTATTTCCATCATTTGGCACCATGGGTATGCTGCTTAAGTCCAAGAAGCAATTACAACTCTACCAAAGCTAATGAGGAGAGGTGGGATGTTACATGTTTCAGGAGTTTTTTTCAATCCAAATATCTATGGGAAACAAGTGGTATCATCTTTTTCTTTCCGTAAGATACAAGTGGTATAATATGTGTCCGTTTTGGATTTCAAATTCATTCAGGTTCTTTCATTGAGTCAAGTTGGTAGAAAGAAATAGTATTTTCTGGAATTTAAATGTATGTAATGAAAATACTTAGTTAAACTATGTATATGGAACATCATGTTACGATGTAGTTGGGTAAATATGTGTTTTGGAAACACTTATAGGACTATAATATCATTGTAATGGGGTTAGCACATGGGAAGAGCATGATATGAAAGGTAGAAATAGCTTCCCACTATGAGTAAAAATTTCATTTTGACTACTTATTTATGATTTTGTGTAAATGTTTTGTTTTTTAAAAATTATGAAATTGTTTTCATATTGGAGATTTTGAAAATATAATGGTTGTGTTATTTTAAATATTAGTTAATTTCAAAAGCATGGTGATATTTTAAAAAAAGGTTGAATGTGGAAAATGAGGAATATTGGAATGAATTTTGGTAATAAATTCTCTATAATAGAATTTGAAATTGTTAAGTATGACAACCATGATCTTTTATTACACAATTAATCATAATTTATTACCAAAACTACACAATATACATCATAGAAGATTAATAGGTCTAGTGTCTTTGGGGTTTAGGATCATTAAATAACAACATAAAACATGAAATAAAACATCATTATTGAAATCTTCCTTTACATGACAACTACATTTCCTCGTACTTAGCATTGCATGGGATAACCTGGGGACGTGCATAAGACAATGGTGGGCTATAAAGCCCAGTAAGAGAATAATCATGGAATAAAATGAGGAATAAAATACATGTTAGAGAATATGCATCTAAATAGAGAAATAATGATGCATAAACATAATTTCATGATAATGAACGATAATCATAACATGGAAATGTGCCAACAACTCTTAATAAGGAATTCGCATGAGCCAAGGCTCATTTCCCATGGAGCATGAGTAAATAATCATTGAAAATGAAGCACGAGTAAAGCCTCGTTTCAATTGAATTATCACGATTAAACACCCATTTCACATGATGTTTCATGATACTACACTTTACCCAATGCATTGGAGTGCTATAAGGGCACACCCTTATTAATCATTTCTTATCATGCATAAGTGTGGCACTTGTAACATATAATAGGGATTCATAAAACATAATCATCTATTCCACGATAAAGGAATCAATAATTCATACATGAAACATTATAATCTATATATAAATTTTCATAATGGTGAATACACTTGATAGAGAAATGAGCAAGGTATTCACTACACAATGGCATTGGCTTGGATAATGGGTGCAATTTCGGCAGCGTAACATCTTGACGTAAGAATTTATAAAAATGGATGATGAGAGAGAAAGGGGTGTCTCATCATTTTAACATGAAATGGATAGTAAGAGGATCATATAGATACATGTACCAACATTTCTAATGGAATTTAGAGTCATGATATAAAATATTTTATTCAATGTAAAAGAGGGGAGAGAAATTCCTTTCGGAATTTCGTCTTAGTAACAGGTGTACATGGAAGGAATTTAATGAGAGATAAAGGGGAATCCCATAATTCAAAC
Source organism: Viscum album (assembly GCA_963277665.1). Taxonomy (NCBI): domain Eukaryota; kingdom Viridiplantae; phylum Streptophyta; class Magnoliopsida; order Santalales; family Viscaceae; genus Viscum; species Viscum album. The sequence goes on along the minus strand of OY728151.1, from coordinate 1,582,211,177 downwards.
TTAAATAGGTAAGTATGGGAGAGGTGAGGAACCATACCCCAACATTTATAATTGAAATTAAAAGGACATAACATCTTTCAGAATAATGGAAAAAAATGAGAAAGGACGAAAACCCCTTACATGGAAGTGTGCTTCCAATGGCATGAGAGAGGCTTTAAAGAGGTTTATTGGGATCTTGGGGCACCATTATAGGATTATAGAGAGTGTAGGGAAGAGGTTGGTCGAACTCAAAAGGATTTGAGTGAGGCTGATGTGGGAGCTTGGTTGGGATTATATAGAAAAGGTGAGGGAAATCATTATTATTTAGTTTTGGGACACCTCACATTAAAATAATCCAAACCACAAACCAGACCAAGATTTTATCCCATGGGTTTTTTCAAAGGGGAGTATAAAAATATATTTTATAAGGACAATTTTTTAACTTCTTAAAATAATGGGGTTTCTTATGTTGAGATGGGTCACACTCCCAAGAAAAGAAAATTAAAAATGCAAGATGTTTAATAAGTCTTGAAGGGTCCATTAATACTTTGTAAAAGAAGTCAAAAAACCCAAAATAACATTATTTTAATGGCTAAACATATATTGTCTTAACATAAAGCTTATAGTATTTTATTTCAACAATATTGGGTCATTATGATGTCATAATACACATTATATATTTAAATGATATTTAATTTTTACCCAAATATTAAACTGTCTCAGAAAGTTATGAAAAATTCACCGTTGGATAATTTCGACATACTGATTCTAGAAATAATATTTTTTGTTTTAATATTTTTTATAAATATGTTAATTTTCACATTTTACATAAAAACGTACATTTATCGAAAATTCACAGGTTTTGACACAAATGGCTTTCAAACCTTCATAAAAATTATAATTGAAATCATAAAATTATACGATAATTTATATTTCATAAAAAAATTAATTTAATAATATTAATATTCTTTTATTAAATTTTTATTTAATTCAACAATAAAATAATTCATCAAAATAGATTTCTGAGTTAAATATTAAATTAAAATACTATTTGTGCTATAAAAACTATTTACAAGGTAACAATAATAAAATGAATGTATATTCATTATTATATAAAAAAATAATATACATGACCAATGTTCTAAGGTCTTGTTACATAACCCTTTATAACACTAGCATAATACCAAAGAGTAAGGTGTGAAATGGTTACATACTCTTGGGGTGGATCAGATAACATTGCTTGGGTGGTAATCTCTATCAACTTCCACATCTCTATTATGTTGTCCCGCTCGAGCATAACAAATTCAATCTCGGCATGGGCATGGTCAAAAGGGAAGACCAATGACGCCTCCACCATTCCAAGCTCTAACAGATTGGCTTCGTATGGGGTATGTCTACTGGATGAGGTCATTGCTTCATTTTTCTGAGTAAATTGGATTTGTTAAAGACCTATATTTATACAAATTAGGTGGTCACGATTCAAATACTATATTAGAAACATTCACAATTCTTAAAATAAAACAAAATAATTTGACATTTTATATAATCATTTTACATAACGAGACATTTAATTAGATCAAGAGGTATTTCTATTAATTAATTTTTTGGTCATAACATTAAGCCCTGTGTTGCTCGAGTGTGAGACTTATGGAATTTTTTGTGTTTCTATAAAATGAAAACTGATAGCTGTGCATAGAAACCAAATGGTAGAAGCTTCTACAAATGTGGTTGCACCTAAAACATAGGTGAACCAATAGCTGGTTCAGAGTATAGTCCAACATTTTCAAGATGTGGATGGAGGGAACTGATGGGATAAACCAGAGAAAGTGGATCATACAATCCAGTACTAGAAGTATAATCCACCCATATTTTGGGGTGATTCGGGGTATGTGAAGGTTGAGGAGTGGTTGAATAGGATAAATCGAATCTTTGATTTCCTTAGCACACCATAAGTGTACAATGTCAAGTTGGAAATGTATACACGAGATGATATTTCATGACATTGATGGGATTTAGAACATCAGGATAAACTGACCAAGGCATGGCATTGGATGATTTCATGGAATTATTCAACAAATAATTCTATCCTCACACCTTCATAATTTAGTGAATGATGGAATTTTTCAGCCAAAATAATGATAAACTTTCTATGATTTCATGCAGCTAAATTTATGATTTTTTTATTTTCACTTGAATTTTCTAAGAGTTCCTCCCTAAAGTAACAAAATTTTGAATCGAAGATAAGGTAAGAAATTTGATTGAACAATGTCATGCTCTGAATAATGGATTATAAGATTCAATCAATAGAGTAATGGTGGATGATAAAGACATCTTAGGAGGAACATGTAGAGGATGTATGATGATACCTATGGTAAATGGTGGGAACTGTAATGCTTAGAGAAAGAATAATATGGAAACATATTTTCAAGTAAAGAGTATGACCCAAAATTAGATAGCTAGATCAGTGAACCTTCCCCCAAGACCCTAGTGAAAATTTTGCTTTTTTCAATGTGGTTCCTTTGACCACATGAATCTAAAGTGATGGAAACCACCTAAATAGTGCCATAATTTCAATTAGATAGGGCATCTTAAGTGCGTTTGTCGTATTTCTCTGAGGCTGGGTGTTTGAGAAAAATCCCATGTTTTGAAGATTTCATATGCTTCGATGGGATGAGGGAAATACAACACCTTTCATTATAAGAATATGTTTATCCTTAGTGATTCCATAAATACCGTGACTCTGCAACATATGCAATCTCATTTGTGAAATAAAGAAAAAAGTGCAGTGAGTAAGTAGTTATATAGATATGATAAGGTTAGTGTCGATGATCAATCGAGATTGTGTGAACTTAAATCAACAGGACATGGGAAGTGATGAATGACTTTGATCAATCCAATTATTTAAACCAGTGAACAATATGAATAAAAACCCATTCCACATTGAAAACTCTATTAGTTTCTCCTTGATATATAAATAAATTGTTGTGGGGAGAGGCTCAAAATTCACCTCTCCTCTCCTAGTATTTCCCCATACCGGTTCTATGGGAGCATTATGTATGCACTTATTTGTAGGAAAGTTTCCCATATCAAGAATGACTAAAAGTGTGACTGTGGCTTTCACAATACACTCCATGCCTCCTATGAGATAGGTGGGCTAGCCTCATTTGTGTGCGATCAACCCAGTGTCCTATATATTCTCTTTGTTTAGGATGGCGCGTTATCTTAGTAGGCTATCCATAAATTTTAAATAAACCCCCAAAACCAAATTAGTTATAAAACCAAGTATATAAAAGAATTAAATATGAAATGCATGGACAAATAAATACTTATAACTCTAGTTTAAAATTCATCAATCCCTTCATAATTTATTTTCAAATATAAATCCACCTAATCATTTTTTCATAAATAACACTTCATGCAATAATTATATGGCATGGCTCTAAATTATTAAAACTAAAATCTCAATGTTATACAAGTAAACAGTTTCATGGTTCTCATGAAATATTAAAATACTACATGTCCTTCAATTCCAATTCTTCTCTATTTTCTGTAATACAGATTCCAAATAACATAAAATCATCAATCTTCTTTGATGTAAAAAATTTGTCACTTATTTAACATGTATTTTGAATGTAGGATCAGTTCATTAATCATCAATGTTAAAAATGTGGAGAATTCCTCAAGCGTTCCATCCAATACTATGAATATATAAGATTTATTCTGGAATCATGATGAAATAATCCATAACTATTCTCTAAGAATAACCATGGAGTAATCCATAACCATCCTCATGACATCACCATGATGTTCAAAGTCTTCACACCATTAACATGTTTCTTGGAATTTAAAGACATGAGAATTTCATACAAGCTCTATTAACATTGGAACTTCTTCATCATATTAACATAAATTCAATATTCTTATTGCATTGATCATAATAGTCCACTAATCAAAATCATTTTACAATAAATACATTCCATACACAAAGTGGGATCTCAATCTCCCCCTTTTGTATTTGTTTGAAATATCTTCATTTCCGAATGAATGTTTCAATATGTAGAACTATTATCTTATATATTCCCATTACCATTGAAGAATTCATTCCACAGTATCTCCCCTAATTGATATGAAATAAATATTTCATCGAAAAATGGTTTTCAGCCCATAATTATGCAATGAACCGTCAATCATTTCACTCTATGTCAACTTAAGCTATGCATAGTGTTGAAAACAAGATGATTTCATTTAAAAGAAAATGTTTCTGTTTTAAACTAATAATGACACCTAAATACATGAGAACCCATATAATTGTATTCAATGATTATTCTCCTTCATTCAAGTATTAAAATGATAAATGTTAGATTAATATTTTTAAGAACAATCAACCTGAAATTCATGAACTCACTTCAACAAATAGACCAAAAAACATTCAAGAGCAATATGCACAATACGAGACCATGTGGGGAATCCAAATTTCATATAATATTGATTAATTTAATTTATCCACCTTTTTAATTTTTTTATTTTTCATAACCAAGGATGAGATATTAAGAGATAAATAAATTTTCCAATAACTAGATCCTTAAGAAATTTACCAAATAATCAAATTTGATACTAATTGGAATAGTAATTTTGGAATATTCTTCATTGATATGCCCTAAAGGGAACATTTTATCATTATATTAATAATGGTTGATCTCATCAAGATTTTATTTCAAGAAATTATAGTATATGGAGTACACCGGAATGGGTCTTCAACTTTTGACATTCCATATTGGGAAACGACAACAAATTCACTAAGGATGGTCGTCTACAACATTTGATCATCATAATACTACGAAATAAGATCAAACTAAGAAGGAATCGTCTTTATCATTGTTATCTAGAAAAGGTTATAACATTATTTAATATCATCTAGTATAATCCTCCATAATTTTAGTATTTAAATATATATATTGATGAATCATTCAAGTACAGTAACTTCTTAATCAAATAAATCAAGAATTGACATCACTTACTACTTCTCAGATTATCCCCCTATGAACATTATTCACTTTCGAATCCCTTCATTATAAAAACAAATAAAATTATCAATGATTAATGGAATAAGGTGTGTCCATAATTCATCATTAATATGAATAAAAATGTAGAGATGGTCTTCATAATCTTGTTTCTCAATTTTCTACCATCATAATGATTCCACTTATGAACATCTTTTCTAATTTTTGTTGAGGCAACATGGATATATTTACATACTATTCTACTTTGTGTAGAGAATTTTTAATCATAACATCATTCATGGTTGATAAATTTGTAATCTTCTTTTGGACTACTTATTATTCTGATAGTAAGGTTAAAAAAACTTTTGCAATGTAACCATATTTCTGGCATCTCTCACAGAAAACATCATTAACACTAGAGTTAAATTTTATTGAAAAACTCTCATGAAATTGTTATTCATCATGCGTAATATTTTCTTTCCATTTTTTCACTAGAATTAGTTTTTTCATATTTGATTTTTTTTCATTATTTCCAAATCCTTAGAATAGATAACCGACATGTCATTTGGAACTTTGGGTGGATGTTTTGATCTTCCACATGGTTTCTTCTGGGTGTCATCCTTCATGGTAGTTATTTTTTATGCCCTACGCTTCAAATTATTTGATTTAGAATCCATGTATTTCTCACCATTCTTATTTACTACATTCCTAGGAGGATTTATGTTCAAAATATTATATTGATTTATTCTTAAGTTTTCCTCTTCATTCCAAGTCATATTTTTTGATATTATGTTTTTGCATCTTTGGGAAAAAGTTGAGATGAGAATGTACCAACATTGTGACCAGTATAATTGCATACATCACTAATGTTATCAAAAATTCAAAATCTATTTTCAGAATAGAGATGCTTCTAATCATTATGATTATAATTTGAATAGGCCAAACCAACATAAGGTTACTTGATTTGGAGGAGGGAGATCCATCTTTAAATACCATGCATGGAGGTTCTAGGGAAATTCATTGTTTTATAAACAATTAGGTATTATATCCTTGAATATGATCAAATATATATATGTATATATATATACGTATATTAATGATTCATTGGTATTTGAAATTTTATTTAGAATTATTAATCATTATTTTTACTAGACAAGTTCTTAAGAGGTGAAACAAGTTCTAGATGGGAGAGAGAGCCATCCATAAAGAAAGGAATATAAATTCATGGTTGTGTGCAGAGTATTTTCTCATTTAGGTTCATTCTATGAAGAATTACTAATAGAATTATTCATAATTCCTTGGCCATGCACTAAACAATAAATCATTGTGTCCCGATTTTTCTTTTCTTTTTGGGAGAATATAATAGATGAAATGTTCGTTTTTAAAAGGGACGAAATCATCCCACATGACTCTAGTACCCCACTCCTCATACCTAAAGAACCTCAATACTCACTCACTCGTAGACATCCCTCGATGACTCTTGCACAACCACAACACCATAGATAAAAATCTTCACCACCATAGATGCTTGACATCAAGCCAATGTCCACTGATGAAACACCCAGATGCCATGGACCTTCTCAAGAATTTGATATGACCACAATAAATCCATTTTGAGGTCAATACATCCAAATTGATTCCTAAATTAAGGAGGATATTTCTGAAGACCCTTGATAAACAATTTAACTGATTCCATTCCACCGAATGAATTCCACGATCCATGTTGAACCCCGACTATCTCATGCATGTGGTGGGAGTATATAAAAAGAACCCCATTAGAGAAAAGAAACAAACCATAGGACAAATCCAACATAGTGGGAGGAGGATAATGAGTTAAAATATAATAGATACTTCATTTTTAAAAATATTTATTCTATATTAATCAGGATAATAGTACAGGGTAGGTGGAAATAAGAGAACATGACATAATATATTAAGGACGTCCTTAAATGGTTTATGCTCCAACACGACCTAGGTCCACCTCTCCCACATCACACACCCATTGCCCAATATGTTGTAAAAATTAGTGGAGACATACTTGTATGACCATCAATACTTCAATAATCACTAGAAAATATTTCTGCATATTTTTAAAATGAATAGGTTAAAAAAATGCACACATATTTATATTTCAGTCACCTCCAATCTCGGCAAGGGATTAATACTATTTATCTACTATATTATATCCCTCCAACATAATTCCTTTCACCATGCAGAAGGGTATACTGAATTCCACCATTAGGACCTCACTCTCTCAACACTTCCATTGACGCTTTTATTTATATTTGAATTTTTCATGGTTCTCTATTCCCTATGTTTAGAAATTTGGTTTCACATATTTTTATATTTTAAGGGGATCGTTGATATTTTTCCTCAATATATTCTTTCTCTCGTGGCTTCTGTGAGATTGGAATAAGATTGGGACATGTTAAATCAACATCCAGTTTCATGAAATTTTTTACATAAGGCAAATATAATTATGGAACCCATAAAGAGGAATAATTCAACACATTGACAAGTGGTGTAGAAGAATCAATTGTTGTTTTCATGAACAATAGGATCAATGCATAGATAGAGAGGGAACCCATAAAGGGTAATTGTTGATTTCATTGATAGACGACACAATATAATCAAAAATAGATTTCATGACACAAATACATCAATGAAAAGACAAAGAGAGAACCCAGAAAGGGTAAGAGTTCATCCCATTAATAGTATGATGAGTTTTGTATAGGCCTCCCTGGATTCCACATATCACTAAGAACCCATTCTTTATTTTATTTCTGGAATAAGGTTATAGTGCATGACTTAAAAAGTATAATGTATATAGCATGATTCACACAAACCCATGCAAGAGGACTTGCATGCTTTGACAAACAATAACCATTTGGGTTGGAATACAAGAAGGTATAAGAACAATGAGTCTGAAGGAGAATTCCACAAAATTAAGATCATTATCTGAGAATGTGGTGTCCATTTTCTTTGAGAGGACCAGTTTGGGATATTCCTAACATTGAGTGGTGGGTTGAATTAGTGTTGGGGACTTTTTAAAGAAATTAAAAAAAATTATCCTCGTACCTCATAACCTATTAGGATCTTGATTCTATTTTAATCTTTTTCCTGTCACATGTAATAAAATGAATGCAATAACAATATACACATGATTTTTTTATAAGGTTCAATAATAAATAAGAGAATATAAATCATTTCCATGTATGGGTATGACCAGCCCATGGATTATCCACTATAATGTAGTAATAAGTTACAGTGGGTTGGCATAGAAAACAATCCTTAAGTAAGTTTGAGTCCCTACACTTCGAATGGGGGAGTGAAAAAATCCAACTTACATAAACATGTGATGACCAAGTCTAAATTAAAGCTCCCTAATGGTTCTTAATACTGCCTCCCAAGATAGTATTCTCCGTATTGAGAATGGTTTGAAAAAAAGATTCTTCCACATGTTGAGATCTATTGGATGTCACAATGCTGCTTAATCTTCCTTCTTTCACTTGTTACTTTTTTAGCCGCATGAAAGTAGCCAACCTGTTATTCTATCTTCTTTAATGAAAAACCAAATTCAGAATTTTTCTTCTTCTTTATTATTATTTATTGAAATTAATTAATTCACTTAAAAATATTCGTCATTTGGATGTCATCATAAGAACATATGTGCATATTAAAATGAGGAGGATCATCTTACAAGGCATAATTAGAATTAACTTCTTATCATTTCTTCCTTTCAAGTATTCATGAAATCATGAATGTAGAATTTTAATGAACTCCTCCCATTATATCACTTATTCTTAGTATTTAAACAAGTTAACCCACACTATTGGTTCTCCTCATTAAATGATTACCCATATGCATGTTCATGAAAGAGTGAATGTATTTTCCACTTCTTCCCTCTTGTAAGAAAACCCTAATGGGTATAAATATTTGCATGCACATAATGCCCCTTTCTCCTTTTCCTTTTCTCTTCCTCCCTTCACACATGGTTCTAGTGTCTTTAATTCTTGCACATGAGTGAATTCTTATAGTATGATGTGTACTCAAACAAACCGAACACACTATTCACCTATTCTATTATTCTAATCTATTTATCTGGAAAAAAAATTAGTCTTTCCCTTTGGATGGGATCTTTTTTTTTCTTCACATTTTCACACACATACTACCTCTTTTTTCCACACACACATGGCCTCAAGTTTCTTCCAATAATGCACTTGATTGCATGCATATATGTACTTACCATCATTAAAAAATGTCCTCGTTCATCAAAAACAAACCCATGCACATTGATTATACCTTCATAACATGAAATAGGAGGATGTTATCATTCTCTTCATGAAACTGAGAGGATCAAAATTCTTCTTCGTGCAAGAGTATAATGTGTCTTTTAAGCACAATGGATGTACATTTCTTCTTTTTGAAACCATTATGGTTCATGATTCTAAAGTCTTCCCAATGCACGACATGGGTGAGCATGCAGAATTTGTGTGCCTATGAGATACCCTTCACAATGAATGATGATGGTTTGGGTAATCTAGTCACATGTTTCCGGATTTTCATTGCGAAACCAGATGGTTCACAACTCTTCTTCTTCATGAGATTGTTCAGGATTCTATTCCACATGAAGAAGGCATGTGAGATCCTCTCTTCCTCACGAAACTAGAAGGCTCGTAGATCATTCTTTCCCTTTTCAAAATAATAGCATGAAGATGATTTTTTCATGTAAAATATGAGGACTAAAAATATGGGAGTAGAAACATGGATCCTCCCTGGGGATTCACTTTTTATAGGTGAAGATCAAATGTTTTATCATGTTCAAATCTCATGAGATATTACCTTCCTAACTATTCTTTTAATATCCATGATACTCGAATTTCAAAATCTCTTAACCCATGTAAATATATTCCGAGAATTATCGGTGTATCATTTTTCAAGAGGTGTTCTCTTATTCATTGAACATATCACATGCTTGTGATATATATTACATGTTACTCAATTTTACAAACACTCGAGATCAATGATGTGGCTGCACATCTTAATTTTCAAAGGACTTGTTTGAGCTTCATTATTTCATCTCAAACATGAAAAATTAATTTCATTCTTGATATCATTACCTTCATTTGACCATTATGCATTGGATTGGATCATCAATGATGGACATAAGATCAATTAGGGAGGTTCAGTCACAACTCTGGCGTATTATGGTGTTGGGAACCCTTCAAGAGGTTTTAGGTTGAAGATGGTAGCATGGAAGATCAATGATCATTAGATAATCTTTGATCAAACATTGACATAAGCAATTAGATGAGAAGATATATAATAAGAAGATTGGTAGAAATATTATGCGGGGTCAGAGAGACGACCTAGATTTCTTCTCTAATTAATTTTTTTGACCCTCATCGAAAAAAACATGCAGGGAGGCCATAGTTTAAAAAGAAGACACTCAAACCATCTGTTAGATATTTCATTCCCCTACAAGGAACCGCCTCATCCCATGTTATCTGCGAGCGCACTCTTCACCAATATCTCCATGTGACTTCTTCAAATCCTTGCATCAGATCGCCTATGTGCTCCTATGAGCCTACACATGGCCCTACATGAAAGGGTTCTCAACCCATGACTCTTTCATGTGGCTGGGCAGGGTTCCCTCTGTGTGGTTGACCCTCGATTCCCATAGGTTCTAGGGTTGATCTATCCCTATCTTTCTTGATCATCCCAATTTTTCATGTATTCCCCTAAAAATTACTTTAATGTGTAAAAGGAATTAGAATTTAGAAGTTCAACCCATGAATGGACACCTTAAAATTCTAACTGCTTGAACATTGTCCCTTATTCTCGTTATTCTCTAATATTCTCCTCTCCATGAAAATCAAATGATTATTTTCTTATTTAATGATAGAAATTAGAAATTCAATCCTCTTACACCATTTTCATTATTGTTAATTATGTATCACATATGATACAAGTTCATTGAACAGAGGATCAATGAAACATTTGTATGATTTAATCATGGATAATTTCGAAATCATGACATCCAATGCTATGAATCCATATAAATTCACCAAGAATCATCACTCTAACCAAACTCCATTATCTTAGGAGATACATATTCATCTTGATAAGTATTTCCAACTATTGAAAACAAATAATACTCATAACCAAAAATGGTCCCAACATTATTGACACACTGTGAACAGTGTGAGTGTGCATATTTAATCCTATTCACATGTGCTGAATTAAAATTTGAAGATACTGGATAAACAAAAATTATGTATGTTCATACAAGGTGTGAATATAATTATACATAAAATTTGTCATTGTGATGTATTCAATGTGTGTGTGTGAATAGGTTGAGTATGATCATGTATACATGATTAAATAATCACTTGACTAAGATTGAATATAGTATAATTTATTTGTTAAAAGAAGTGTGTGTTGAAGTATGCATGTATATGAAATAATGAATGCATGAACGTGTGAAGGTGATTAATGTGATAACTATAATTTTGTGTACGTTATAGCATTATGTTATTGCACAAAAAAGGTGAAATGAATATGTATTATTTTTTATTTTTTATTTTACAAACAATTCACAGGAATAGTAGGGATTATTAATTGCAATAAATATATATTTTGTGTGTGTATATTCAAGCATTGGGTTATTTCATAGCAAAGGTCAAATGAATATATATTATTTTGAATTTGTTATTTCACAAATATGATATAAAAATAATTGGTATAATTACATGCATTAAATATATGCATGTGATGATGCAAATTACATTATTGAAGAACCCACTACATTATTATGTGTAATAATTGAATTGAGATGAATTCATATTTTTCAGTGATGGAAATATGAATAAAATTTGCAGTTCATTAATGTATCTTCTTTTGTTCATACTTAAATTATAGTGATTTTATGTGGAAGTGACATCATCAACTTATTCAGAAGAGTATACTAAACTGAACTGCATGTAATAATTTTGATTATATTCATTGGAATTCGTAGATTTTTAGTTGAAGTGACCAAGTGCAGAATCAGATAATTCTTTTAATATTTCATGATAACAATTATAACATAATGACACTTCCACCATTTTCATTATTGTAGACTATGTATCAAATATGATACACGTTCTCGGAATTAAGTATTAGTGAAACAATTATTTGATTTAAACATGTATAATTTTCCCAAGTGTAGCATCAAATGATATGAATCCATAGAAATTATCTAGGAATTATCACATCAACAAAACTCTATTAAATTTGGGGATACTTTTTCTTTTGGATCAGTATTTACAACTATTGACAACAAATACAACTCATACAAAAAAAATAAAATTATTGACACAATTTTTTTGTCGGGTGTGTAAATGTGTGACCGTTCACATGTGATGAATCATTATTTTAAGATATTAGGTAAAAAAAATTGTGTTTGTTCATACAAGGTGTGTGTACAAAGAAACATAAAAGTGGGTAGTGTGCTGTATTTAATGTGTTTCTAAAGATGGTGAGTAAGTTCATGCATACATGATTATTTAATAACATGAATAAGAATGAATATAGTATGAGTTATTTGTTAAAAGAAGTGTGTATTAATGTATTCATATATATGAAATAATTCATGAATGATAGTGTGAAGTAGAATAAAGTGAGAATTATTTTTGTGCGTATATTCTTGCATTGTGTTATTTCGCAACAATGGTCAAATGAATATATATTATTCTTCATTTTTTAATTCAAAATAAAGGCTTATAAATAGTGGGGATAATTAAAATAATTTAATATCTACATGTGATGATGATAATTACAAGAATGAATAAAAAACTATAATCTTATGTGTAATAATTTAGTTGAGATGATGCAATATTTTTCAGTGAAGCAATGATGAAGAAAATTTGTAGTTCATTAATGTATCGTCAGTTGGTCATAATTATTTTAGAGGGATTTGATGTTTAAGTGATAACTTTAACTAATTCATAATAGTATACTAAACTAACTTTCATGTAGTGTTTTTTATTGTATTCACTGGTTTTCATAGATTTTCAGTTGAAGTGAGATAGTGCAGAATCAGTTTATTTCAGTGGATCAAAGAGGATGATCGGTTTTGTGTTCTAGTGATGGCCAGATGTTCATGTAATCATTATAACTGTGTTATGTTTTTTAATCTTAGAATAATGGTTGCATTCTAGTATAATTGTTTCTCATGGTTCTACTATAACATGGGAAAAGGTTCATACCTACCCACTTTCGTTTTCAATGAGATACCTGACTAGACCACTTGTAATTGTTGATGAGTTTCTAGTGGGGAATATTTTTTTAGATAATATATATCACAACATGGATTTAGTAAACCATCTTAGGGAAGAACCTTATAAAAATACTATTTATGTTGATATGTTTACTTTCTATCTTTCAGGTAGTATAAATATGCATGTAAACAGGGAAGATCCCTTGATTATAAAAAGTGTAATGGAATGAATTAAAAAATGGGAAATAGAGAAGAAAATAAACATATGTAAACTTTGTTTACAGTGATTCTCCCCCCACCTCAGTGTACCTGCATGATCCACTTGAAAATTCAATTGGTATCAGATCATAGGTTACACCTTTCATTGGATCTATAGTATTGTTCAAGTTGTGTGTATGAGACTTATATAAAGTGATGAATTTAATTTGAAGAAGAAACACATTTTTTGGATAGAACGATAAGTTCCTATCTCTATTAGTGACAAAAAGGAGTTCACTTCAAAAAAAATTTAAAAATAGACAAAAGAAAGATGTAAGAAAAATGAGAACGAATTTTAATAATAAAGAGGGTTCATGAAAATTTGAATATAGTTATAATGGTAGTCTATCATCTGTATCTATTAAATCAGTTGATAAATATCTTTTTTATGTGCATTGTTCAATAGGTGATAAAGAATAATTTGTTGAATCACCCAGCTTTTTTAATGCATAAATTAAAAAATATATGAAGAATGTTACTATAAAATATTTCACCTACATATTTTCATTTATCATGGGACTATATTATGGAAATTCGAAGATTGAAAATGAATTTTAGGAAATGGAGAAAGCCTTGGAAAATAATTTTCAAAAATGTAAACTTCTAGAAAAAATTATTGATTCAAAAAAATATATTGTATCACTTTGCAATTACCATTTTACATATGTTGAAGAACAACATTAAATAAATTTGTGTGAGAATGTAGTAGATGAGAAGGTCCATAGTAAGATGATTGACACTCTTAAGGAATCATATAAATATACCATGATAATAAAGGAATATCATTGTAAATCAAAGACTAGGATGAGACAATAATCCTAAATGAAGAATATAAAGAAACAATTATGTTTCCAAGAAATAAAAAACACACTTTGATTGATGATGAATTACAAAAGAATATTTGTTAGAAGGATGGGAATGAGTTAGTTTATTCAAAAGTGCCTCGTAATTTCTAGAAATTTCACATAACCTCAAAAAATGATAAAGAGGAATAGATAGAGGACAAGAAAAAGATAATAAAAGAGTTAAATAATTATCTATTGATAGAAAATAAAATTCATGATGATCAACAATAGAATATGAAGAGTCAATGAGAAGACAAATGAAAAATTTTCACGGATGATAAAAAATTATTAGACATTAAATATCATGAAATGGATGTCAATTTGAAAATGATGAATGAATATTTATATATATATATATATTAATATCTCTTTAGGACTGTAAGATGTCTCAAAATATATAAAACCTTGGTTTGGAGGTCATGTTGAAAAATATGGAGAACATCAAAAATGAATCTCAACATAATGCTGAGATTTGTAAATCTTCCAAGAGTAATTCAGATAAGATTCATATTTTTGTAAAGACTCTTTTAAGTAGAAATAATTGTTTTATGATATCTAAAAATAAACATGATCAAGATCATTCAATAAGGTAATACGTGATCAAAATATAATATTTTTATTGATATTTTTTCATCTATATGTATTTATTTCAAAAGTTAATTTTAAAAAATCATGGGTGAATAAGACTGATAAAAAATATATTATGTCATAAAATGTGAACATAAAGAAGAGATGTAATTATTATTCACCAAAAATATCTCATATGAAGAATAATACGATCCAAAAATAACAAGATGTAAAAACTATTCAAATTGTATTAAAGAAAATGAAATCATGATTTATTAGATAGTGTTTTTGTTGTTGGAAATTTGGGCATCAGACCATTGAATTTTTGCATAATTAATCTATTCATGTTAATTATAGAAGGCCATTATTATGTGGGATAAGATCTTTTGTGAATATAAATTGTACATAAATTAATCATAATCTACATATGAAGAAGAATCTATATCAATAATATATTTTAGTGCCTTGAAGTCTTTTTTGATTATTGCAACGGAGGTGGTCAAAATTATAATGAGAGATGGTTTATACAATGATTTCACTATACATACGTTGATATGACGACAATTCCACAACTTATTCATAGGAAAAGAGAAAAGGTAGAAAATACTTGTTTGGTGTGTGAGTTGGAGAAGAGATGTAAGAAAACTGTGAAGAATCATACACCATAGAAGAATGATGATTTGAATGTCACACCAAAGAAAATGTTCTTCTACTGTAGAATACGATGTCACATAATGTAACTTCATAAATAGGTAACGAACAAAAATTATATAGGAATGAAGATGTAAATTAAAATTAAATCAATCTCAGAATCAAATAAAAAGGTTGATTTTTTGTTTGAAAATCAAGAAGAAAATTTAAAATATCATGATAGGTTGTTTAGAAATGAAAAACCTATTATTTCTAATGATTTGTGTGGTTTGTGGAGAATGTTGGGTCACATTTGCAGACAAATGCATGACAAGGTTGCCTAAAAAAATAGAACTTGGGATTAATAATAGAAAAAAGTAGTGAATTATAGTGTTAATAATGATTCTATTAAGAAGGAGTCTATAAACCAGAAGAATTTTGAGAATAAACCAAAATAATTCATAGCCATTTGGTAAGATTAATTGTATTTTTCTAAAAATATAGATCATAAATAGAAGACATAAATTTAATTACTTGATATTGTGCTGAAGCATATTCCAACTAAGAATAAACCTAGATAAATCAAGAAGTCAATTATTACCCTAAATGACAATATTTGGAATGTAAATGAAGGATAATGCATGATGATTTTTCTTGTATCTGGAAAATTTGAAACGAATTTTAGGAATGAGATATATATCCCAACCTTATTTGCCTAATTTAAATTCATTAAAAACCCACCATATTCCCATGAATGTATTGTTTTTTTCATTTTTATATATATTTTTACTGTGAGGAATATTTTCATGGGGAGTCATAATGATATGAGTTCTATGAAAATACTGAATTGAATTCTGAATTTTGTCCATCACGGAGTTCATTATTAAATATTTAGAAAAAATTATTCTTCAAGATCATTCATGAAGAAATTCAATCATGTTGATGAATATAGATTAAGTTCATCCATTTACGGTGATATTCTTTGAAAAAAATACTAGAGTTGATCTCAAATAGTATCACATCAATATATAATGTTCTATTAAGGGATTTTTTTGATATTCTTTAATCCTAGAAAATGAATATTTTCATTAAAAATATTTATTTTACATTTTATTTAAGAATGAAAATTCTAAATCAGAAGGGGACAAATTTATAATTTTATAACTAATGTAATGTGGTTTGATAAAGGGGGTGTGAATTATTTCAATTGAATGTTTTCAATATTTTTATTGAGATTATTTCTGGAGATTAATTAAGTATCATTTAAACAACCAATGAAAGATGGTTTCAGTTTTGGAATCACATTTAAAGTATTTATTGACATATTTGATTTCTAAATTGATAAAAAAATTCTACATAGTATTTTTCCATGTTAATTAGAGAAAAATAATTTACATCTCATTCCTATAATAAAAGCGATTCTCTCCTCTCAAGGAATCCAATTTTGTGTTCTCTTAAATGATATCTATTATGAAATGTGGAGATTAATTTAGAGAAGAAGAAAAGTACAATTGTTGTAGAATAAGTTGAGTTTATGCATTCCTTGCCATAGTTATATTTGGAATTAAAGTAATGGGGAGAAGAAAATATTGAATGTGATAGTTAAATGGGTATTGACAACAATACCAAAGGGGTATATTGAAGAACCTGAATGGATAACAATATTATTTTTATTGTAATTTTTGTCTATATAACTGTTTGATACAAATTACATGTGACATTAATTGAATGTTGGTCTTATTCCATTGAATTATTATTGGTATTTAATCATAACTTGGAAAGTATATTTGGTTAGTATATTTTCATCTAATGAAGAAAAAAAGGTGATGATTTCCCTAGAAGAGAGTGACTTATCTGGTCATAGAGAGTGCATGTAAAGTCAGTGGAAAAATGAAAAAATATTTGTTATGATGTGTGAATAATGATTGTGTATGGTTGGAATTAAATATTATTATGAATTTGGATTTATCAGAAATATTAGTTTTTTTCATGGTCTAATTGTAAAAATAGGGGAAATACAAAAGGGGAATTCAGGTACTTCATCGGTGGTCAGTCGACCCCTAGCTGGCCATTATGGGTGGGCCTAGGAAGACAGTAGATAGTGTGGTCATATGGAGCACATGTAGAGGTAGAGGATCAATTCCAAAATATTAAATTTTTTGTATGAAGAATTATTTTGTAAGTTGGTCGTTGAATCTTATTGTGAATTTGGATTTATATGAAATATTTATTTTCTTATGGATTAAATGTGAAAAATGTCTTATAGAAATTGAGGCTCCTAACACTACATAGGTGCACAATCAAACCCTATCCAGCCATTATGGGTTTTCTAAGGAAGATAGTGGCTAGTGTGCTCACAGGGAGTGCATGTAGAGGTAGAATAAAAAAAGAAAAATATTATTTATGTTGTATGATGAATGATTTTGTATGGTTGGAATTTAATGTTAGTGTGAATTTTGATTTATATGAAATAATTATTCTTTAATGGCCTGACTGTAAACAGGGGACTAAAAAAAGGAGATTACTGGAACTAATTAGTTGGGTAGTCAACACTAGCTGGACATTATGGGAAGGCTAAGGAAGAGAGCGGCTTATTTGTCATTGGGAGCGCATTTAGAGGCATAGGAACAATGAAAAATATTATTTATTTCATATGAAGAGTGATTGAGTATAGTTGTCATTGAATATTATTTTGAATTTGGATTTAAATAAAATATTTGTTTTTTATAGATTAAATGTAAAAAAAGTATCCAAGGGGGATTCCAAATCTACATAGGTGAATCGTGTGCTCATAGGGAACACATGTAGTGGCTGGGGAACAAGGAAAAATATTATTTATGTTGCATGAATAATGAATATGTCTTATTTTCATTGAATCTTTGTGAGAGATTTTATTTACATGAAATATTTGTTTTTTATGGTTTAAATGTAAAAAAGTTCCTATAGAAAAATGGAATACTGACACTAATAAGGTCTGTCGACCACTAGATAGAAATTATTGTGATGATGAGAAAGATAGCGGATATTATGGCCAAAAGTAGTGAATGTATAGGCACTGTGGCCACTATCCAGGGTTGCATGACAGATGATGGGAGAGGGAGAGAGCATCGAACGAGATCGTTCCATGAGGTAATATATGTTTTCGGTAAAAAATTCAGACTAATGAAGGTTGTACATTGTATTATAAAGGTGCATATAAATAGGCTATCATTTTGATGTGGGAACACATTAAAGTGGGTTACTATAGCTCTGAAAATTACATAATCATGCAATCATTCTGTTTATAACATGGGTCATTCGATAATCTTAATCGTCCAAATGGTTTCTCCCAATAGTCCGATCATTCAATCAATTTTTGAAGAGATTCCCGATATTATCTGCATGTCTTCTTATACCCCCGAGATAATACGAGAGCACATGCAAACCGATATCTCCATTCCATGATGTGTTTTTTCTCCATCCATGCCCTTGAGCATTATTTCAGTATTTTGTTGATTACATTATGATCAAAATCCCATGCAACTCCATTTTTATGAAAAAACGAACCAAACTATGGAAATATAGAATATAAGAGTATATTGTTTTCTAATTAATAGTATTTAACTGTATTCATGAAACAGAGGCTGTGTACACACGTTTGGTTGGTGTTGATTTTCCTATGTATACTCGAGACCATCCTCATTTAGGGTATGAGTTTTATTTATCTTTTTTGAGTATATTTAGAGAGAGAAAAATCTATGAAAATGGTTAATATATATTAACATAGATTGTAGTACAAGGTAAGAGGAAACAAATAGATTAAGACATGATATATCAATGAAATCCTTAAATGAGAGATCGACCCACAGAAGGTAACTCCACCTCTCCCACATCATGCACCCTCTATACCATTAACAGTAACCTGTGGAAAATATTGTAGTAATGACCTACTAATAGGACCGATGATATTCCAATAATAATTACAAAACTACCTAGAGATTATAAAATAAATTAGTTGAAAAAAATAACACAAATATTTATATTTGACTCACATCCAATGTCATGAATGGTATATGACATCCCATATTGGGGCCTCACTCTCTCCACCTCTTCACCCATACACCGATTTATATATGAATTTGGAAGGGTCATATCCAACATTGGTTTAGAAATCTATTTTCAACAAATGTTATTGTTTGAGGTGATCAATTATCTTATACCCCATTCACCACATTACCTCATGGATTATGCTCCATTCACAGCTTTCACTCATTGATTCAATGATATTGGAATAATTTTGTGTCCTGTTAACTCACACCCACTTTCCTAAAGCAATGGACTCAATGCACAGATAATGAGATAACATGTAATTGGGAAGTGTTCATTTATTTCAATAATTTGGGGAACGCATGTTATTTCCCTTCTAAGAGTATTTTGAGAGAGAAATATAGTCATGGAAATGATCTGGTTTGCATAAGGCATAGGATCTGCATGGCTACTTCTTGGGTGAAGAAGAATCCTTCTCTCACGGTAATCATATGTGATTAATAAGCGGTGTTTATCATTCCTTAGAAACATTATTTAGACTCCTCATGTTTATTTATGATGAATTTGGTTTTTAAATTGATATTGGATAACATGTTACATGCCTTCATGTTTTACACAATGTTTTGAGAAATCATGCCAACATCTCTTGCGTGAAGAAGGTACTTGTGAATACATTAAGAAGTAAAAGTATATAGTGTGATACATATGCACCCCATCATGAATAATTCCATGCATTAATAACCAATAACCATTCAATTTTGAATACATGAAGGTAGAAAAAAAAAATATAGGAAGGAAAAGTCCACACACTGAATATCTTTATTTGATAAGGCAGTGTTCATTTACATGACACACTATGAATAGTGTGTGTGTGTGTGTGTCTTCCCATGCACATATGATGAGTTAATATTAGATGATATTGGATAAAAAACAATGGGTAGGTTCATACAGGGTGTGTGTACTATGAAAAATAAAAGTGCATAGTGGGGTGTATTCATTGTGTGTGTGAATAAGTTATGTAATCTCATTCTTACATGATTATATAATCACTTTAATAATAATGGATACAGTATGAGTTATTTATAAAAATAAGTGTCATTTGATGTATTAATGTATATGAAATAATTTATGCATGAAATCATTAAGGGGATTAAATTGAGAATAATATTTGATTATATTTGATAGCATTGTGTTCTTGAACAATGAAGGTCAAAAGAATATATATTGTTGTGCATTTATTATTGTAGAGAGAAGAAATTAAAATTGTTTTGATAATTACATGAATTAAATATCTACATTATTTGAAAACAATTTCATGAATTAAGATCAAACCATGTTTTTTTTGTAGAATAATTGAGTTGAGCAGAAGAAATGTTTATTAGTGATGAAATAAAGAAGACAATATAGTGTTTATTGAGGTATCATTAGTTGTTCATTATGATATTTTAGTGAGTTTATGTGGAAGTGATAACTTCTACTTATTTATATTTTAATATATATTTAAGTTGTATACAGTTTTGTTGATTATATTCACTGGTAGTTTCAGATTTAAAATTCAAGTGAGATAGTGTTGAATCAGAGTATTTTAGTTGCTCGAAGATGAGGATCAGTTTTGTGTTGTAATGACAACTTGAAGTCATTATGATCTATCTCATTGTGTTATGTGTTGTAATTATAGAACCCCTGTGTTATTATAGTATATATAACATAGGTTGGAGACGCATATAATGCATGAAAATGTTCATACCTACCCACATTGGTTTTTAGTGTAACACCTTACCAACCCACATGTAATTTTTTATTGACTTCATGTGGAGAATATGTGTCTAGGATCATCTCAAACAAAGTAAGGATGTAGTCTCTAGTCTCAGGGGTGATGCATATAAAAATATGGTTTCTTTTTATTCATTTATTTTCTATCTTTCATATTTTGTAATTGTGCTTATAAATAGGGAATATCAATAAACTCTAACAACTGACGATGTTCGAATTAAAAAGGTATAAAGGAGAAGAAAATTAAAATCTACAAAATTTTTCAACACTAATTCACCCCACAAAAGTGTAGCCACATTATCCACATAGCATATCAATAATGAAAATCATGAGTAGCTTAGAACCTCAATTTTGTACAGTAAGATTTAGGTATCATGTCACCAATGTGATAGAAATTATAACCATAAGAATTGGACATGTATAAATGATAATACATATATTTTGGTTTCTATTAATGTAGTACATGTCATCCTATTATTGTCAGTCTGCTACCAATCCTAATGTTTCACTTCTGGCCAAAATAGATTAAATAAAACATTATATTTTTTAAACCTTTCATGATTAGAACATAAAATTTTCATATTTTTTGAAACATCCTCTTCTCCTTTCATCTGTATAATAACAACATACAACACTAAAATGGCATTGCTATTCTTTGTCATCTCCGCCTCAAACTGATCGGGAAATTATTTTTGATTCTCCTAGTCATGTTTATCCAATCTAAACAATTAAAAAATAAATATTCCTATAGTACCTTTTGAAATCATATAATCCACCTCCATCAATCATTAATGTTACATGATTTTTCTTTCGCATCGCTACTCATCTTTCATTTTGACATCTTTTAATGTTACGACCTTTCTAAGGTCTACTAATTTTGTTTCCGAGCTATAATGTTTTACCTGAGACTTATTTATATCAAGGATAATATAATCCTAGAATACTTCCATTTTTTCCTTTGTGGTGGTCAATGAAAAAAACACACAAATGTCTATTTTGGGGTGTTTGGCTGGTGAATGGAGGCAGACCGGTGGTGTGGGGAGAAGGAAGATATTTTCATATACATGAATTCTTTTCAAAATATTAAAAGCCCCCCCCCAAATAGACAATATGGGAATCCAAAAATAATTCTTCAAACAGCGATATTATTATGATACCATCCATGATCTTACATTATAACATGGTTTCAAATAGGAAAACCATATCAGGGACTCTTTTAGAACAGCGACTCTAACGCATCCAAACTGATTGTGGGTTTTCAATACCAAGAATGTTCCATCATTTTCATCAATGATTTTTAAATGGGATAAATCATCTGTTATTATCCATATTTTTGGGAATCTCTCAAATACTGAAGAGTCCTCCATGACTATTTCTCACCCACTATTTCCCCCCATGTTTATATCGCATCTATAGTCCACTATTGGATTCCTCATCCACATCCTATGTTTTTTCTATCCCATCACTTTTGGGGAAATGGTATCATCTTTTAATGTCAATAGGGGAGATGTATATTTAAGGGGTTGGATTGGGGTTTAACAACTGGTCTGATCATATTTGTTCTTTATTAGAGTGGGGTTAATTTTTATCAGTAGGTTTATATACCTTTTGAATAATATAGGCCCAAATCTCCCAATACGGTTTGGTATTCCTACAATGATGAGAACTCGGAGGCTCTATAACACAATTCAGGAATATATGTGCTGTAGAGGACTGATATCATTTGAGGTACACAAATGATACAGTCAATCTGGGGTGGGGACTCATAGGAACTTTAGTATCCTTCTCATGGTGTACACCCTTAATAATATATGGTGTAGGATATTATGAGAACAAGACCCAGTAGTTGGAAATCGTCATTTATAGGTGTCATTGGATATTCCTATTTGTGGATGTGTGTATTGATCCATAGACTTTAATATCATTATTAATGAATTTTATAAGTCACATTATTTTATATACTGACAAAAACGTCAACGGACTATTTTCACAATGGGGTATGATACATCGGGTACCCCACAAGTAGTATTGCATTAATGAATAATACGAGAAAGCATTTATAAATTATGTTCTTTAATGGAAGATGATATCTCAATACCATTGATGGAAATGATATACCCTAAAAAATCAATGTTCATGATGTTCTATTGTAATGTTTAATTTTCTGGAAGTCAATGAATGATACATCCAGAACATAAGTTGATGGAACCATCATGAAACCTTCATTATTAGAGAGATCATGATAAAGTGGTTATATTACACCAAAAGTGATCATATGCAGTATTATGTCATTGAGGTATTAAATTATTTCTATATGGGTTCCTTGGAATGTTGCTAGATGCTAACATTATATATTAGTCTTCTTCCCCTAATTCCATTGAAATAGAGACCTAGAGGGTCACTCACTAAGTGCATCCTAATCCTCAGTTACATAAAATATTTTTATAAAAAGATTGAATGAATATTATTCCCATATGTGGCTTAATAATTAATCATTTAGTCTTTACTGTATATAAATATTTATTGTTTCATTAGTAAATATAATATTTATTTATTTATTATAGAATAATATAGGGATATTTATTTAATATATAATTAGTCATTATTCAAATCCGGATAATTATTATAGAGGAATTATATACAGAGTTTTTAGGACTAGTGGGAATTGATAATATTAAATATTATTTTATTAAAAAATATTTAATTTAATTCGCAATGTTGACCACATGTCAAGAAATAATGATAATAATGATATTTTTTGACATGGGGTTCGAGAAGGGATTAGATAAATAATAATAGGAACTTGTGTGATTATTTATTTCTATAACTAGAAATATATAAACCTAATTATGTTATTTTTTAAGAGATAATTCATTTGTTATAATTGGGGACAACTGATAGGTTTCGCAGCCCACAGTGAAAGTCTGTGGCCCGAGGATTTTAAAATTTTATTTGGCGGGGCAACGGATCGTGTCGCTGTCAACGATCCAAGCACCGGAAAGGTCCAAGGATCTTTCATAAATCATAAGGAACACAAAACTAAATTGAAAATGTACCCATTTCAAATCGAATGCCGCGGTCGACTGGAAATAGTCGATGGTGATCGTCGCTCGAATGATCCAAAGTAGGATCCCTCTAGATCGTCCACACATGTTCCAAAAATCTGCTATAACATCAATCGTCAAATTCCGGGTGCTAGAACAGTGATATAATGAATCTTTCGACTTCTATATGATCACCACATTGAGATCTCATTGACGATTGAGGAAGAACTTGATTTGAACTCATTGATCAATGCCTTCTCTCTCTAAGATGCAGGAGGAGAGAGAGACTCAATTTTTCATTCCATGAATGATTGAATAGTTAATTTCACACCAAGGTAGAGATCCTCCTATCTTATTTATAGTGGAATTGATAAAATACATGGTTGGGTTCCCCAGCCCTCGTTTATTTTATCTTCTACTAAATAAATAATTTTGACGAACTAAAATGTGTCAATATTTTTTATTATTTTATCACAAACATGTATTATATATAAAATATATTACATTATAAAATATAAGCCATTTAACTGGACTCTCTTTCCTGCTTAATATTAAACGAACATAGACTATTAATATAATATTCGTTTAATGAATATTTTTCTCGTATTTACTAAACATGTAAATACATTAAATAAATTCAATCCCAAATATTTATAACATTAATATTAATCAGTTTATTTAATTATTTTACTGTTTGATTACTTGGACAACTCAGGGACAAAGTGGGGGCCCACTTTGTCCATGTACCTATTTGACTGAATAAGGTAGATTCTGGAATATGCTATTTTCTGTGACCCTCTAAGCCCATATCTTGACAGTATTGAATAAAATCCATAGACCAAGAGAGGAGTCTAGAAACCCTTCATGGCCCCTAAATATATAACGATAGTTATATCAATGACTACTATCCTACAAGAACTGTCTGTTTATTATAATATCTTTTTCATTAAATATATCATAATGTAGGATGCACACTGGTGTCACCGTCCTTTTCTGGATTTATTTTATGTTGATCTATCTGGATGGATTTACCATTGTAATACATTGGTCAAATAATTATGAAGGAATCAACATCCCGATCAACTAGGCATGACATATAAAACTTCCTAAACATGGACGTGATAGATCCTTTCTTGACCATTCAACCAATGTCATGCCACTAATGACGCACCAAACTCAAGCTACCTCACAACGATTTCAATAGAATGGTTTTTTCCATGCATAATAATATGTAATTCAATGGTATATATTTTTCCCCATGATCTCACAATTAGATATCGCCATGTGCGAAATTCAAGAGAAGAAATCTCAATGACTATGATCCCCCAACACCTGATAGTCAAAAATCTACTGTTTCCAGTCAGTAAGGTGTATCAAGACTATAGAACATATATTTATGATTAATTTTATAGTATTTTGAGGTTCTCATTATATCTTAGGATATGCTATAACCTCTTGACATCACAGTTAACCTTTGGAGATTACCATTATTATAGTGGATGCAAAAAATTCGAAACTATAATGGAAATATAACATCATGCATAACTAATTGAACACATGACATGGTAATCAAAATTACTACATAGTTGGGTCTAGGGAACCCACTATTTCAACAACAATAGATTTGGGGAATCCTCTAAAACTTTATAGGGCTCTCTTCTCCATGAATGCTCCCATTAATGGAGGCCAATCTACTACATAAATCCTCTCATGTAATGAGAGTTCAAGTAGAATGATTTTGAAGTAGGTCACATGGGGATCAATGGAAAATGAAACCATTGATATAATCCATCATGCTACCACCCTTAGATTCCATCGACAATGTCTTCAGATTTGTGGAACACATGTGGATCACCGCTAGAGGGAATCTGTACTAGATTTCTGAAATGAAATGATTGTGCAACATAGATCTCTTTCTAGATATATCAATGAATATATAATTCCAATATATGAGATTCATTAATTAATTATATTAATTATAAATTATATGTGATGATCTTCCCTTCTGGTTTTGTAGTGATTTATATTTTTGGACTTTGTTAATTCAATTCAATTGAACATGGTGTTTATCCACATGTATATCTCATATTGATCATCGATCATGAAAAAAGTAATGTTTGGCATTTCCCATCACCTGATTCTGCTGTGCCCAGAACCTTTATGTGGTATTAAAGTGGTCACTTAATTATTTATAATTATTGAAGTATTATTGAATTTTTTTCACATTTTTATTTTGTTTTGAATTCATGTTTAATTGTTATTTTAATCTAAATTGACATATCTATTTCTTTATTCATTATTTATTTTAGATATAATCAATATAATTAATTTTAAGAACAAAATAAAATTTACAAACTCATATGAAGGTGCCAAGGATTCTAGCCAGATAACACGTTTGTACAGACCATGAAGTAGTTTTCAATGAATTAAGAATTAATTCATAATTAATTAACACCATGTGAATTGATGACATGTGGTTCATTTATAACGTATATCACATGTTGACATGGCCTTCCTGGCGCATGGTTAGTCGGAGTACATTCCGTGTGTCCAATATGCATACCGTGTAATACTCTTATGTCATAGATGGGTTGTTTATTTCATACATGACCTACCTGATTGGTGACCACATAATTTAGAGACCATATTCCATGTAGCCCATTTAAAATTCCATGTACTTCATTTTCTCAGGCTTGATTTACACACTGAGTCCCTAGGACCGTTCCTTCAATAGATGATGAGACATGTACACGCCGTGTAAATCACCTGTGCATGACATGTACTTAAACCAAATTATCCAGATATAAAATTTAATTATTATACATTATAAACATTATCTACACATTTTTTCATGTGGTCATTAAGTTGAACGGACACTCCACATGATAGGTTTTTAATATATATATATATATACATGTAAATGTTTAGTTAATATATATGTAATATTAAGATATTTATATCATGTATGAGCCATATTACACTTGTTACACTATGAGTAGTGGAGAATAACACATGACTGAAAAATCACATAATTCATATAATCACTATGTTGAATTACATGTCATTAAGGAATGTGATTAGTTATGTATGCCACATATCACAATAGTATGTTGTATACATGAATAATACATGTCGGGTATAATCATATGGTTAATCACCGTATTGCTTCCAAGGTAAATTTATGCACAGATTTAAATATAAATCAATTTATTTAATTTACATAAAATTTTGATGGATGATAATCTCAGGAAAATTTAGATTAGAAATATGATAAAACAATTGATTAATTTAAGAAGACAATTAATTTATCTGATCACAATTTATTATAGATAAGAACAATTTTGAATTGAATGCTAATTTTTTTAAATATGTAACTTGTTCAGGAATGTGGATGATCATGAGCATAGAACAAATATTTTTATGTGATTGGTTTCATTTAATTTATTATTATTTTACATTTTTTTTCCTGTATGCCTTTCCTCCTCTTACAATGTGAGGGCCTACATGCTAATGGGTTTTTATGTAAACCCTTATTATCCTTACCCACATGTGAGAAAAATCATATGTAAAGGACGGATCTCTAAAGCTAGTGGAGGTAATTAATGTTTTTAGATAAGGAGAAACTAATCCAACAAATATTCCTAGGTGGATAGGTGGAATATTGTAACATGAACAATAATTGGTTCATGGTTTTTTCCCCTAAGGCCAATGGTAAATTAATCAACCACTAGATAAACTATCCATTAGTAATTATCATCATCAGATATCTTAATTATTTTATTTCATCCATGTTACATGGTTATTTCATTATGGATTTCTTGTGGCAATCGCATAGTCAACTAATTAACGACATGTAAGATAGATCTAAAATAAACCAGATAATGTGTAAATATTATCTATTATGTCACGACCCGTCCTTGGGGCCCGTGCCGTGACTACCCCAAGCCCGCCTTCCATAGGCCAGGGGCTGGCGACTAGCACCAAAGGTGTAAAATCCCGATAACTGGGAAGGCATTGCCTATGTAAAAGAAAACAAGCACCACAGAGTACAAGCGGAAGCAAAACACTAAGTACAAAAGAAGTACTGAAAAGTAAAAAGGGGCCGGAAATACAAGCCCAACAGTAAAGTACAACTCGAAAGGGAAAAAAGCGACTGAAAAGTAAAGCTGCTACGCCGAGTTGTCCACTGGAAATCCCACCTGAAGGGTGGGTACAGATAGCTCCTCTGCTCCTCGGGTCCCGCCGTCCGCTCTGAGTATGTCCCGCCCAGTGGTCCACCTCCGGGTACCGCCTCGTCGTATAGTCCACCTCCAGGTACCATCCAGTCCTCGAACACTCGGCCTCTGTCAGTACTGGTTGTCGTCTGCAACCAACACAACGAGGTGCGGGCATATCCTGTGCAGGGGTGAGTATAACGATACTCAGTAGGGACCCCGAGACCCTCAAGGTCTCACTAAAACCAACAAGGATAACCACATGAAGATCTCAACAGATAAACTCTACTTAGGTATATGCCCATACATATACCTAAGTTATCAAGTAACCCATCTCAATCATGAGGAAACACAAGGATCATGAGATCAACGGATAACCACTACCCAGGTATATGCCCATACATATACCTATGTTATCAAGTAACCCATCTCAATCATGAGGTAAACACAATGTCAAAAGTCTCAGCTCAAACCAGGATTTTCATTATCGAAACCGTAACTACTGAAGAGCTCCGTCTCTAGAGTGTACAGTGGTCCTGTCACGGCTCCGAGGTACTGCTCACTAACCTAAGACTGCTGAGGTACTCCTCCTGTCGAGTACTGCGGGTTTGCGGCCAACTACCTGGCGCTCCGTCCGCTGAGGGTTTGTCGCCAAATACCGGGCGCTCGCCCATATAGCCTACTGAGGTACTCCTCCTGTCGAGTACCGCGGGTTTGCTGCCAACTACCAGGCGCTACGTCCGCCGTGGGTCTGCCGCCAAATACCGGGCGCTCCGTCCACTGGGGTAGTCGACTCACTCCAAGTCGAGTCAGTCAAGCAGTCGTCAGGTCTCAGCCGGCTACACGGTCTCCGTACTCTGCACGCTCGTCTCTGGGAGGGTCCGCTCCACAAGCTACTGGTCGACACTCAAAGTATCACAAAGACCCGCAAAGAAGTATCTCAAAAGACCGTCTCGTCACAGGGGTCTCAACGCAACAGACAGCGCGTCGATCGGACGCCCGGTCTGTGAGTTATTAGCCTTTTCGTCCCAGGGGCCCGGTTGGTTTCGTGTGCGAACCAACTCCGGCCGTATCACAACTGTACCCTGAACTCCCGTAGGGTATACTCAAAGGGACCGTTACTCAACGTAACCACCAACGCCGCTGACGGTTCGTCAATCGGACGTCCTGTCTGAAAGATATCAGCTTTCCCGTTCCAGGGACCCGGTTGGATTTTGTAACGCCCCGACCCCAGCTACCCAGAGTCGGTGCGTTAATTACATAACATTGGCATGATCACAAGAAAGATCAAATCTCGAAAGACCGATTGGTTTAGTAGCCTTGGAAACACTAGATATAATCATAAAGTTTTACATTACATTTCAAAGTGAAAAACTACTACAACAACAAAGTCTTCATATCCAAACTATTAACCCCTCATAATATCCCTGCAAGTCATTCATAATTTACTTCTTCACTACCTGGGAAAAATAAAACATAGAAAAGGGGTGAGCTCAAATGCCCAGTAAGGATAACAATATAGCGGAACATTCAAAATAATCATAAACATTTAAGGCAATGAATTACTAAAACAAAAGCCTTTTAAAATTGAACTTCAACATAGTATGGCAAAAGTAAAATGAAATAATGCCATTTACTTATTCACATGGATATTCTACTAATCGAATAATCACATGCAATATCAATAACCACTTTCATAATGTTGGAATGCATAATGCCAGACTATCATAACCACATAGTCAAGGCCTCGTGCCAAGACTACAAATAAGATTTTGTCAAGGCCTTGTGCCAAGACACTAGTTTGTCTCATGAGACCTACCGATGCATCGAGGAGCTATAGCGGGCTCCACCCGTCACTTATTAAGTCCAATGCATTCCCATATGAAAAGTTTTAAACATAACATAAACATTCGTATTAAAACTAGCATACGAAATGTCAATACTTTCACAATAAACTATGAATGGTATAAAAATAGCACATCCACAGTCAAACATATCACAAAACCTTCAATACAATATAGAAGTTTTGTATCATAATAAATCAACTTCAAATAATCTTAAAATCCATCAAAGGATGTTGACATAGATGAAATCAAAATTCTTTTTAAAGAAATATCTCCTTTTATTTTGAAATCATTTAAGATCCATATAAAATAAAACATTTTCTTTGAAAATATTCTTATAAGCTTGTAAGGAAAGCTTTGAAGATTTTATAACGGCGTAAAATAACCGCACCCGCCGTATAAGTTAAAAAAACATTCTTACCTCAATTCTGTCGAAAAGGTTAAAAAGGACCTTGTTTTGAAGACGACGGAAAGATTCCTTTATAAACCTCTTATAAAAAGTCAAAAAAGGGTATAAATGACTTTAACCCATATTCTTGTAAATAGTAAAAATGTTTTGAAATACATTTTTAAGAAACATGGATGTGGATGATAAAGAGATCCCAGTAGATTATTACATATAAACAACCTCGGATAATGAAGAGATTGTGAAATAACCCTTACCTTGTACTTTTCCTTGGTTGAGGTAGGTTAACCTCCTGTATAATGGTGAAATAGTTGTTATTAAATTATACAAGAATCATATATATTAATATGATATCATATATGATCTTTTAACATTGATTTGTTAATAATATCTTAGAATTATCGTCGTTTGGGGAGTTAACTTACTCATTTTCTTTTATATGTTTTGTTACATAAGCCATGGTTGTTGTATCTTATTCATATCCAGAATGATATACAGTCCTTAAACATCATTTTTAAATCATCAAATGATAATTATACTTGAATGGATACGATGGAGAATGAATCTCATCGCGTTCGTGGAGACGGTAGTCCGTACGTACGCACGAGCGACAATATCATTCTTTTGATATTAAAATAATATATAAATGGATGGTATATCATATATACAGAATCATTAACATGTTATATTTATTATTTACATGAGTTACACATCATTATTATACCCATCCAAATAATATTATATTGAATAACAATTACACCACGACGTGGAGACGGTAAGCCGTACGTACGCACGTATGGTGACATGTTATTCAAAGGGTGGATAGAATACTGAATATGATTGTACCATATTTATAATAACATCACAGTATATTTGAGATACTGGAGTTATTATTTCAGAATGGTAAGAACAAAGGAAGAAGAAGTGGAAGAAGAAATGAACTTAGAAAAGGGTGGTGAAATCATTACCTCTTCTTCGGGTTCTTCCTTTTGATTTGATCAAAAGGGCTCCTTAGGTTGGCTTTCTGATCAAACTAAGGCCTCTAGGTTTTAGTGAGGGATGTTGGGAGAGTATTTGGGCAGAGTTTGGCCGAACCAAAAGGCTTGAGAGGTGTGAGGAAATGAGAAGGAGGAGTGCCCTTTTATAAGAGGGGTGAGGGGCACCTTTGGAAAAGCTAGAAATATTAATTTATAATAAATTCATATTCGGTTTCTAATGGCTCCAAAGTTGACTATTCAAAGGTTAAGGTGGGGATAGGTCGAAAACCACTCAACCAATAGAATTTAGACAGGTTTGGGTACTTATATTAACCTTATCTTTAAGTATTAACTCTAAGTTAATTAGTTTCACTTTTACAATGTCTCTTTGTATTTTTATATAATATGGTTAATAAACTTACTATATACATCCAAGCGACCCCCAAGTGGTCCATTAATGATTAACCTATCATAATATAAGTCTCTTGGCCGAACCTTAGATTTTTAGGAATTTAATATCAATTAATAATATAATATTTGTTTTAAGAACTATTTTATGTCAATTTTGACACTATTCAATAGTTGATTTTTTTGAAACTCATAACAGATTGATTACTTCGAACAAAGTCAATTAAATCAATCCTAATATATCATATTATCCTAGAAAATTAGTTTAATTCATTAAAAGTTTCATATTATAATTATTTGGGTATTTATAAGATCAATTATTTTTATTTTTCACTATTTTAGTAATTACTGCATCATCATTGTGTCATAAATAAAATAATTTATATAATGTCTAAAAATTATAAATAAAATATCATTATGTAGGAAATCGTTTTAGCTTTCTAATGAATATTTATAATCGAAAATCCAACATGTATAACCCTATGTACAAATTGTTCTTCTAAAAGATGTAAGCTTATGCCATTTTTATTTTTATTTTAACTTTATTAATATAATGTGTCATTATCACTTACAAGTGGATCCATGGGGTCCCAAAATAGACCCAAATATGCCCATGGTCGACCATGTATCAAACAATAGGGTTAAGACACGTTTTAGGGTAATTTAGTATTATTATAATATATTTTTTTTTAACCCTTATTTACCGGATTTACCCTTAACCATGGTAAATAAAATATTTACCGCAGTAATTATTCAAAATGTCTAAAAATAAAAGTTACCTATTTACACAATTTGAACATCCTGATTCCAAATATGGAATCCATTTTCCTAAATTCAAAACACAGAAGTGGCAGATATTAATTTAAAATTAATTCCCGCTGTCAAAACAAAAAGCGTGTTTTTAAGAGATAATAACTATCAAAAGATTGACACTTGTTTATGTTCGGTTTAATTGTAAAATTATGTCCAATGAACAAGATTATATTAAATGGTAAAAATATATTCTAAATATACTTTAAAACCACTCAAATTCACAATTTATCACTATTAATTATTTTGATTAAAAAAGTTGTTTTTAATTAAAATTTAGAAATTTTCACTATTCATCAAAATATGAAAGTTATCCGAAATGTACCAAAATTTCACCTTAGGCTAAATTCGATATTCCGAATCCAAAAATGAAGTCCATTTTAAAATATAAAATATATATAATTTCAAAAAGTAGGTATTACTATTCATAACGGCTAGTTTGATTGGTTACGGTGTGTTAGAACTCGGTGTTGCGTACAACACACGCTAGCGTACCGTGGAAGCTTGGGATGTTTCATTTTAAATTTTTGATGTCCCCATTTAGTCAAAAAGTTTAAAATATAGTATCTAAAAAGGGTTCACTATTAAAATTTGGTAAAAGTCAAATACTGAAAATGAATTTGTTCTTACATTATGTCTAAGAAACTCATAATATGGATTCTAAAATTATAAGGATGATATAAAGTTTAAAATTTAGTTAACACTATTCATAACCTCTTTTGAACAGCTTGTTTGGTAAGTTATGGTGCGATTGAACTTGGTGTTGCATGTAGTGAAAGTTATTGAATTATTTTGAAGAAATAACACACTATAAAATCTTGGGGTGTTACAGATTTCGGGTGCGATCCAACCCGGCCACTACTAACTGTATCCAAAACTCGGGAGAAGGATACCAAAAGTTCCGTATTGTAAACAGGAACTCAACGCAACAGACGATGCGTCGATCGGACGCCCGGTCTGAGAGTTATTGGCATTTTCGTCCCCGGGGCCTGGTTGGTTTTTTAGGCAAAACCAACCCGACCGTACTCCACCTGCGTCCAAACCTCGGTCGGAGTATGCCAAAAGATCCTTCTCACTAAGAGGAACACAACACAGCTGACGGCACGTCAATCGGACGCCCGTAGCTCAAGATATGAGTGTTTCCGCTCCGAAGGCCCGGTTGGTTTTGTGAACAAACCAACCCGGCCGAACTCAAAGTAAACTGAAACCTTGAGTGCGATATACCGAAACGAACGTCTCGATCCGAGGATCGCGTTTCCGCAGACGGTTCGTCATTAGGAGATCCGAGGCTCAAGATATGACCAAAAGACCGAAACTGGTTCGAAACGGGGGGGTCCGGGTCCGGGCCGACCCGGGCCGACCCCCCCCCCCCCCCTGGGGCGGCGCGGGGAGCCGCGGTGGCTTGTCGCCGCGAGGAGGCTGCGCGGGGGGAATTTAATTCCCCCGCTAATTGGTTGGCGGCACGGCCTTTGTGCCGCACCTTTTTGCAAGGAAACGGCCCCCGCACGTGGGGGCCGGCTGGTAATAAAATCGGGGGGGCTGCTGCCCCCCCCCCCTCCTTTAAAGAACCGCCCCCCTCATAAAGAGGGGGGTTTTTATGTGTTGGTCGGGGGATTAATTCCCCCGGTTTTAAGCCTTCCGGCCGGCCAGCTGGCCGGCCGGTTTTCTCCTACGGGACCAGAAATTCCGGTCCCACCTTCGGCTTCCGACGCCGGCGGCCCGGCCGCCGGTCTTCTCTTCCCGCCGCGGCCCGGAACCAGCCGCGGTCTCCTCGTCCCGCCGCGGCCCGGAACCGGCCGCGGTGTTCGTCGTCCGGCGCGGTGCGACGGCACCGCGCCCCTTCGCCGTGCCTTGATACCTTTCAACGCGGCGCGACGGCGTCGCGTTCTTGAAGATTCTTCCTCGGCGGGGCGCGACGGCGCCGCGTAAAATAATTTCACGATTATCCGCATGGTGCGACGGCACCACGCCACTTTGCTTCCACCCGCAAGAAATAACAACAAGAACGATGGAGAGGGGTTCGGCCGTGTTCATACGGTCCGGTCCCCTCACGTTAAAATAATAACTCAACTTAAAATATTTCAAAGCCACACGTTAAACTTGCTAAAATTCATGATCAAGAATAGAATAACTAAAAAATAATCAACAACCCCTACCTTGGTATAAGGTTCGAAGATTTGTCAACGTTCCGCGGAAGACGACGTCGCGGAGGTCGGGCGTCGCGGTAGTCGTTCGTCAAATCCGATGACGAAGGGGTGCGTTCGAAGAGACACGTCGTTGGCGAATACTTGTACGCCGACGAAGGTTGTACGAGGAAGAAGCGGTGTCCTCTCTCGTTGACACGGAAGACGAAGAAGAGCGGAGCGGCGTTCTTCGTCGGAACTTGAGCGTTCACGTCAAGTCTTGAGGAATGTCAAAAAAAAGAAAACAACGAACTCAAGAACCCCTACCTCGATAGTCGCATGTTGACGTAGTCGTGGAATATCGGTGTCGATTCCTTTGACGTCGGAGGAAGAGTCGTTGTCGATGGTGTTCGTCGCGGAAAACCGTCGCGGAAGAGATGACGTGGAAGAAGTACGTCGCGTCGCGGATTCGGCGTCGCGGATGGACCGTGTTCTTTGGCGGAGAAGTTCTTCGTTGAAGAACGGCGTTCTTCGCGTTCTTCGTTGAGTTTGAGGAAGATGAAGAAGACTTCCCTACTCTCTCAAGGAGATAAAATTCTAACAAAATAAAATAAGACTCTTTCTTATTTTATTCACACAACCCAACCACTTTGAATTTCAAAGGTTTGAAATTCAATAACCACACACAACTCACCTCATTAACTCATTACATTTAAGTCATAGGTTTATAACTTAAGTTAACATAATTTAAGTGGGAGTTGAGGGGGTTTTAGAGGATATGAAGGGGTGGGGTTCTTGTGGGCCCCACCACCCTCATAACCTCCCATGGGAGGTTGGGTGGTTACCCAACTTCCAACAAGAGATATCACTTAGAGTAAAATAATAAAAATTGTAGTGTAATTACAAAGTAAACATCCACAATTTTTATTATCAACACTCGCATGAACGCAACTCCAGAACAGGAGTTCCTAAGTGTATACCGGCGCTACGGTTCCATCGGTGCCCTCGGATTTCAATTCCGAGCACCGGATCAAATGTTAGAAAATCCCGCTCGTTCGTTCACTGAACGTACCCGAGCCAAACTTCGGAAATTGATTCCGGGCACTCCTGGCCTCGGAATCAGGTGCCGTCAGAAACCGCGCTCTTGTAAAATTCTAAAGAAAATTAAGAAAAAATTTCCCTTGAATTTTACGGGTCTTTACATTACTCCCACCACAGGGCTTTACGTCCCCGTAAAGCTTCACCACAAACTTAGGGAAACAAAGCGGTACTGAGCACGCATCTGAGCCTTCCGCTCCCATGCGTTCACCTGGAGGTTCCCGCGCTGCCAAAGAAAGTGTACAAGAGGAATCGACCATCCTCCTAGGATCCGCTCCTGTAGATCCTCGATCCCCACAGGAACCTCCGTATAAGACACTCATCACCACCGTCTAGCTCCTCATGGTCGATGATATGCGAAGGGGGGTCAAGCACGTATCTCCTCAGTTGGGATACGTGGAAAACGTCGTGCACCTAGTGCAACTGAAGTGGATGGGCCAAGCGGTAAACAACCTCACCAATCCTGCTGAGAAACTGGAAGGGTCCGATGAAGCGCGGAGATAACTTGCCGCCTCAGCCAATTCTCCGAATACCACGTCGAGGTGAGACCCGCAAGAAGACGTGGTCACCATCCTCGAACTCTAGTGGTCTCCGCCTCCTGTCAGCATATGACTTCTGCCGGCTCTGAGCTGTCCTCATCCGCTCCTAGATGACCTGGACCTTCTCTGGTTCCACAAGAGCTGCAATATTTCTTCTTTGCCGATAAGAGAAATCTGGTCTCATCCCCTGGATGAACCACATTCTTTGCCTAAAACAGTCAATCCTAACATGGATGATACTAATCCATACCAAGGATGACGTCGTAAGGCCTCGACGCTACTACTAAGAGATTCAACCGTTACTCTTGCCTCAAAGGGTTGAGTCACACTGTCGGCATCAGTGTGTGGTAACTGGGTCTCCTCCAGTAGATGTCTCACAAGTGAGGGTCAAGTCAACAGTCAAAACTGGAACCTCTTAGTAACATCACGAAAGAGGATAGGAACGAAAATATCATAAAGGTATGCGTCTTTTATTATTGCAGATCATATTACAAGACGCTACTCAAAAGCAACAAGGAACCAGAAGTACAAAGGATGTATCCACTAGTTTTGCTCATGTCCATCAGCTCCCTGAGCTCCATGATCGAAGGCTTCGGCTGCCTGAAGTTGAGCTCTCGCATGTTCACCTACTCCCTGTGGTCGGGGTGGTCCTCCTGGTGGTGGTGGTGGCAGAGCCTCAAAGCGTCGCCCACCACCGGCTGCTCGTCCAGCTCCTCTGCCTCGTCCGCCTCCTCCCTGCGGACTGCCACGGTCGAACCTCTGCCTCTGCCTGGGAGGTTCTTCACTTAACTGCTGATCATCAGCATGGCGGGTCGGACAGTCACGAGCCATGTGACCTATTCCGCCACAGGAGTAACATTGCCCACTCTCGGCACGCCTGGCTCTGACTCCACCCCGGCTTCCCCACACAACTGAGCCTGTGTCGTGCAGTCGGCCACTGGTAGGTCTGGTCTGCCTGGAACCCTGAGTCATCTGTCGGCTACCTGCTACCGAAGACTCCTCTATGTGCCGCCCCGCGGTGGGTCTCTGTGCTGGTGTAGACTCAGCAAGGAAGCTCTCGATCAGAAGGGCCCGCTCCAGTACTCCTGTCTGGGTCGGTATGCTGAGGGAGATCAGCGATGCCCTGATCTCGTGTCTCAAACCCTGCTCGAAGGTCCGGGCCCGGAAGAATGGGTCCCGTACCATGTCGGTCGAGTAGCGCGAGAGATCGGTAAATCTCGCCGAGTACTGAGCGACCGTCATGCTGCCCTGTCGCAGCTGTAGAAGCTCCTGGATACGCACCGCACGAAGGGTGGCTGGGACGAACTCTGAGCGGAAGAGGCTCTCAAAGTCCGTCCAAAGTAGGGATGCCTCATCGTGCACCTGGAGCATCAGGCTCCACCATCGTCCTGCTGCTGCGTGTAGTAGGCTCGCAGCGAGGATCACCATGAGGTCTGCTGGTGTCCTCACTAGCCTAAACACTCGAACCACTGCCTCCAGCCAGTCCTCTGCTGCCTGGGGATCCGTCTCCCCGTGAAACCTGGGCGGTTGCTAGCACTGAAACTCATGCAGTGCGCTGAGGCGACGTGCGTCGTCAGCGGCTGCTGCTGGAAGCATCGGGGGATCGGCGGGTAAAGCTAACGCCGGTGCCACTACTGGAAAAGGGCCCTGCACCGAAGCCTTGTCGCTCGGTGGGCTGTCGTCTCGCTCAACTCTCGGAACCCTAGCTGGCTGCCGTCGTGGGGCCATCCTGAAAAGGAAATAGGTGCGCCACGGTTAGAACAGTATACCTGGTGAGCTGATATAAGTAATCACAAAGAAAACTTTGAAACACACACGCAATCAATGTTTTCGTGCATTAAGTCAGAAATCAGAAGTCAGGGTCCTGGTGTACGGATACGTCGGCCGCCGCACCAACAATGGACTCCCTGGACTGATAACCACACTCAATACGCTAAACATTATTGCTTCACATAGAAAAGATCAGAGTTCGCAGTAGAACCGAACTCCTTTGATACCAATTTGTCACGACCCGCCCTCGGGGCTTGTGCCGTGACTACCCCAAGCCCGCCTTCCATAGGCCAGGGGCTGGCGACGGAGCTCATCAGCAGTTACGGTTTCGATAATGAAAATCCTGGTTTGAGCTAAGACTTTTGACCTTGTTTTTACCTCATGATTGAGATGGGTCACTTGCTAACTCTGGTATATGTATGGGAATATACCCGGGTAGTGGTTATCCGTTGATTTCACAATCCTTGTGTTTTCTCATGATTGAGATGGGTTACTTGATAACTTAGGTATATGTATGGGCATATACCTAAGTAGAGGTTATCTGTTGAGATCTTCTTTGTGGTTATCCTTGTTGGATTAGTGAGACCTTGAGGGTCTCGGGGTCCCTACTGAGTATCGTTATACTCACCCCTGCACGGGCTATGCCCGCACCTCGTTGTGTCGGTTGCAGACGACGGGCAGTGCTGACAGAAGCCGAGTGTTCGAGGACTGGACAGTACCTGGAGGTGGACTATACGAAGAGACGTTACCCAGAGGTGGACGTGACGACGAGGCGGAACCCGGAGGTGGACCTCTAGGCGAGACGTGCTCGGAGCGGACGGCGGGACCCGTGGAGCAGAGGAGATATCTGTACCCACCCTTCAGGTGGGATTTCCAGTGGACAACTCGGAGTAGCAGCTTTTACTTTTCAGTTGTTGTTTTCCCTTTCGAGTTGTACTTTACTTTCAGTTTGGGTTTGTATTCTGGCCGATTTACTTTTCAGAACATTCTTTTGTACTTAGTGTTTTGCTTCCGCTTGTGCTCTGTGGTTCTTTTTGTTTACTTTTATAAAGGCAATGCCTTCCCAGTTATCGGGATTTACGCCTTGGTGCTAGTCGCCAGCCCCTGGCCTATGGAAGGCGGGCTTGGGGTAGTCACGGCACGGGCCCCGAGGGCGGGTCGTGACATATTACGTGTATAATTATTTATGAAAACCTACATAATATTAACAAGAATGTGATAAATATAATATTTTGAAATTGTTGAATAAAAGCAAAAATACCTGATTAATATATTAAATTCTATATAGGTTTTCACTACCTTAGTTAAATTCAAATCGTAGTTTAATGTTCTTAACCAACCAAAATTGTGGTGCATTCATTAATAGTGGAATTCTAACTTGAAATTTTTGGTTGACATAACTAATTTCACATCAAGGGTTGACTACCAAAGTAGGAAATTGTGCAACTTATGGGTAGGGGTTAAGGAAATCCAATTAAGGACATCTGTATTGGGGGTTTCTTCTCAATATATTAAGGAAATATGAGTTAATGAAGATGGAATTTGGAATTCCTACCTAAAACCATTCAGGTTTCTTGACCAACCAATGTTGGGGTAATGAGAAGGGGAATATGGGTCCTTTCCATATGAATATCCAAGAAACAAGTTATTCCAAATCCAATTATAATGCCCTTAAACCGCGATCCACTAAACTGATGCGATGAGCAGGGTAGTTACATGATCTCAAGCGCACCTCCCCATATCCTAGCGGGTTCCCACTAGAAATGAGGGTCCAATTTTTCAAGGGAGGAGACTATACACTAAATAACAATGTAATCCACATCAGATAAAAATTGAAATTGTAGAATCAAAAGATAATAATCCACAACATGCATAAATAAACAAATCCCAAAAATATGCACAACCATATATAACAGTAAATATACAATGTAATGATATAGTGCCAAGTGAACAAAACCCAAATGAAAGAAACAATAGAATCTCTAAAATGGTCTGGAATCTACGTCTGGAACATCACCCCAACACGTTCCATGTCCAAATCAACTCCCTAGCATAGGGTCATTTCCCTTGTCCTAACCTGCAACCATGAAATATGCTCAAGTAACCTACAGCAGCCTGATTTGGGTGTGAACATTAGTCAGTAGGCCACCAAGAATGGTGTCTAAAAAATATCAATCATGGTAGATAGTGAATGAATATGATAAATAAAGGGATGTTAAGGTAAGCAGTTCAATGGGATATTCTAGACTATGTTCATTTAGTTTATACTACCATTGAATCCGAGTTCACTACTTAGGAATTTCAAGATTTAATATACCTTTTTCATGTTTTCAATGTATTAGGCATATTTATTGTTCTCAAAAATATGGGAATAAAATGAATCTCTGAATCACTAAGAATCACATTATAACAAGCCATGATCCTCACCATGATGCCCCAGTCCTAGTGGAATGCAACTGTTAGGGGAATAGAACTCTGTCCCCTACCCTAACCCATGAATTTAGGGGAAGAGCTAAAACCTCATTCCAGCTCAACCCGTTGGAGTAGAACCTCATGTCTATAACCCACTCTTTCATGCCATGTGCACACTCTTATTTGTCATTCACCATGATTAACCATATCCCTACAAGCGTAGCCATTATCATTTACATCATCAAAAAAATATCAGTAAATAAGAAAATAACATTATTGCCTCAATCCATTAACACATTAATAATTTATATTACATAACCCTTTATCCCCATTTCCCATTTCCCATTCCCATATAACTATGAATATTCATGTGATTTTCTAATTCCCTAGAATTTTCCCATTAATCCATTTAACTGTTTTTCATGCCAACAAAAAAACATCTTAGGTTATTACTGAACCTAAGTGTTTTACTAAAAACCAATTTCACATCACTTAATAATATTAATATATTATTAATATGCTCTATGTTCTCGCAAAATGACCAACATTTACTTATCTCTATGTCTGGGGAATATTGGAACGCCACTCAGGTGGCCCTAATTTCATTGGGTCATCCTTCATACATACCATGTGGAACAAGAGTGGTTCAATTAACTTTTTATTCCCCACTAAATCACATCATGTCAACAAAACCATGATCTCTTTCAATGAGGGAAA
Source organism: Viscum album (assembly GCA_963277665.1). Taxonomy (NCBI): domain Eukaryota; kingdom Viridiplantae; phylum Streptophyta; class Magnoliopsida; order Santalales; family Viscaceae; genus Viscum; species Viscum album. The sequence goes on along the minus strand of OY728151.1, from coordinate 1,582,169,477 downwards.
TAATAAGAACCCTACATGCTCAAATCTACACAAAACCCAAGAGATATAACTTGTAGACAACCTACCTTGAATTCGTTGGTGAATGCACTCCCAACTGATGCCATATTTAATTATTCAACCAACCATTAAAATGTTCCCATAAAACTCATTGAAAATTTAGAGTTTGAGATATTCATATAGAGAGGGGAAACAAATAGAAACCCTAAACCAAATAGAAAAGAAAGAGGGAGATTATCCTTGATTGGATCTTCAATACAGAACTGAAGGGACTCCAAACGGCGTAAAATGAAGGAGATTTATCCTTGGGGTATCATGGTCACTTTGTTTCATTCGTAGTGTTAAAAGGTAGAAAGGGTAATAAAATCATGAGTGAGATATAAAATCGTGGAGTGGAGATTCTCAAATTGTTTTATGGTTTTTGGACTACATGGTTTACCCACATGGTTTTCGAAACAGTGAGAAAAATAGGCAGATGCCTCTATCCCAAAGTATCCATTCTTTTATGGTTTACCTCAATGGTTTACCAAACTATGTGGAAACCATGTGGAGGCTAATTCCCAAAAACCCACTTTCACATGGTTTCTTGGGATTTCCGAATGGTTTTCACTAACCGTGCACAAGCTGTGGAGAATCTGCAGAACCCCCTTTCCTTCCTCCTTCATGTCTTGAGCCCCTGGAACACCCCCGAGTCTTCTTAAGGATTAGGAAAACATTTAATGAACCACAAAACGGAATGAAAACTGATAAAAAGATACCTTACGGTGAAATCTAGGATCTTACAACCTTCCCACCTTATAACGGCTCATCCTCGAGTAGCGCTTCTGAGAATCGCTGAGTTCCCAAAGAAAAGCGATTGGGACACTGGGCCCGCGTATCTAATTTCCACTTCCATGTTTCCTCTTGAATGATTCCATGTTTCCATAAAACATGAACATGAGGCACAACATTACCCCACAAAACAATCTCGTTATGATCTACAATATGATCTAGGTTCTCCTCAAAGGACGCATCTGACATAAGCTCTACATCCTTGACATTTATAAAATAAAATGGATCTAGGTGATACTGTCAGATTTGTGAAACTAGGTAAACTTAATGCATCCCACTATAACATTGTAGAAGAGCCAATCGATAATCCACTTGTCAGATTCTCTTCACAATCACAAATGGCACCACATATCTAGGCACCAACGTGCCCTATTTCTGAATTCAACGGTGACCCAACCATGGTGACAACCGAAGGAACACACTATCACCATCCATTAACTCCAGAGGTCTATGATGATGATATTCATATGAATTATTCCTTACTCATAGCTAGTTCAATACACTTTTGAATCAAACGAACCTTCTCTGATGTATGTTGTACATGACTCGGCCCAAACAGGTCAGACTCCCTGGCCTCTAACCAACACAACGGTTATCTACACGGTCTCCCATAATGTTCCTCAAAAGTTATTTTTTGAATTGTATCCTGAAAACTGTTGTTATATGAAAAATCAACAAGAGACAACTGATTTCCCCACTATTGACCGAAATCTAGAACACATTCTCCCAACATGTCTTATAATACATAAATTGCACGTTCTGATAGAACATCAGTCTATGGATGGTAAGCCATACTCAGAAACAAATGGGTACCATGTACCTTCTGTAATCCCTTCCAGAAGCGCGAGGTGAATGCAGATCATGATCATAAACTAAGATTCTCAGCACGCAATGAAACTATACTATTTTACAAACATTAAAACTCCCATAGTTGGTTGACTGTATAGGTCTCTTGAACCAGCAATAAATGGGATAATTTGGTTAGCCAGTATACCACCACCCAAATGGTATCTTTCATCCAAGGATTCCTCAGTAGAACCACTACAATGTCTATCATGATGTCATCCCACTCCCACTATGAAATAGGAAAAAACTGTAACACCCCACCTGGATTCTGATGTTCAGCCTTCACCTGCTGAAAGGTAATACATCATGCCAAAAAACATTCCACTTATTTCATCATTCCCATCAACCATAACTGCCTACGTAGGTCTTGGTATATCTTAGTCAATCCCTGATGAACTTCACACTCTTTTTCATGGAACTCATGCATCAAATTTTCCCGTACATATGCCAACACCACAACACGACCATAGAAATAAGACACTCCATCTGTAATGAAGTTCGAACCAGAAGGTGGATCCACCACTTTAAGACTTTACTTCATAGACATGAACTTCAGATCTACCAAAAGAATATCATAAACTCCCCTCAAAAGCACGGACTCAACTATTATAGATGCAATGGTCACCTTTCAGTGCCCCCTATACATCATGATATATAACTACAAAAAAGTCCATCATCACCCACTCTGTAATGGATAACTGAACAACTTGATTCTGAGTCATCTAGCTAAGACTATTAGTTACACTATTACTTTTTCCCGGTGTATAAACAAATTCAATATCAAAATACTTCAAAAACGCGACCCACCATTACTATTGAAGTTTCAAATCCAGTTGAGTGAAGATGTAATTGAAACATATGTGGTCAGTAACCACCATATAGGTTTATCCTAACAAATAATGCCTCCAAAAATTTATGGCATGATTCACAACAAATAGCTCCAGGTTATGAGAATGATATTTTCTTTCATGAGGTCTTAATTCCCTCAACACATAAGCGAAAACCCGATCATCTTGCATAAACACTGCCCCATGTAATACACCATAAACATCACAGAACAAGGTACACTTCTTACCTGGTTTAGGTAAGATCAAAATCAGTGTGGTGGTCAACCACTTCATTTGCTTCTAGAAATAATTATCACAAACCTATATCCAATCAAACATAACCCCATTCTTGGTTAGGCCTAAGGGTGATACTTCTAAATGAGAGAAATATATTATAAACCTTCAGTAATAACCATCCAAACCTAGAAATATCCATATATCAGAGAAGATATTGGGATTCTCCCAAGACACCGCAACGTTCACCATTTGTGGATCCACCAATATGCTGGACTCAGATATGATATGTCCCAAAATGTGAAACTCCTCAATCAAAAACTGACATTTTGATAGCATGTCGTAATTATTATTCTCTCTTTGTGTACTCTTGATTATGTCATGATGTTTGGAATGATCTTCATGAATTCTTGAGTACACAAATATGTAATCAATAGAGACAAATAGAAACTAATCCAGATATTGGTGGAATATCTGATTCATAAATTCCATGAACATATATGGTGCAATGGTCAAACAAAACGACACTACAAGGAATTCATACAACTTGTACCTACTTTGGAAATCCATCCCGAGTACGCCAGAATGTCTCACCATCAAATGATGGTATCCTGATCTCAAATCAATCTTGGAATACACCTTTGATTTGATCAAACAGGTCATCAATTCTAGGAATAAAGTATCAGTTCTTAACTATAATCTGGTTGTGCTTCCAATAATCGACAATTATCCTTAGTGATCTATCATTCTTATTAACAAACAACAAAGGATATCCCCAATGTGATGTAACAGGACATATAAACCTCTTACACTCGAATTACATTAATTGAACATTTAGTTCTTGGAAATTCGATGGTTCCATTCAGTGTGGTGGAAAGGAAACTAGCACTGATCCGTGAAACAATTCAATTGTAAACTAAACATATCTCTCGGGTGGTAACCCAGGGATTTACTTAAGAAACACATCATGAAACTGGTCTACAAATAAAGGGAAGACTGACTGTCCTCTCTCTCCATCATCTACCATAATTCATGCCACATGGATTGTGAGCTCTCCCATTTGATGGAATAGCAGCCCTACGTGGCCCACTCAAGTATCCCACTCACCTCTAAGGACATGAGTGCTCCCATATAGAGATTTTAATATTATCCAATGTCAGAAAAAGATGATATGGGCTTTATATAAGACCAACCAATCCCTTCCAAACATTAGGTCAAAACCTAACATATCTTGGACAAATAGATCCCACAAAAAAAGATACCCACCAACCACAAGAGAACAACCCTTATACTTATTGATGTCCACAATTCTCACCCCCTTGCGGATTATCAAGCGACATTACCCCACATGCAGTCTCTATGGTTAATCCCAACACAACAACAAACTTAGAAGAAATAAAGGAATGTGTAGCACCTGTATCGAATAAAGCACTAGTAAACATGGAAGCTACAAGAATTAGTCCTCGAATAGTAGAAGGTCATGCCTCACCACCCTCAGGTGTAGCCTAAACTACATGGAGATAACTTGAACCTTTACCTTGGGCCACATCCTGACAGCCATAAACAGATCTACACTTTTGGTATGGTTGATCTCACCCGGGAGTTCCATGTTCAACGCCCCTACCAGTACGGCCCGTGGTGATCTAACTAAATTCTTGATATGGGGTAACCGACCACCTACCTACACTCAACATCTACCTCTGACCTCCATCATTCCCCAACTTCCTTAGGTTCCTGTAAAATCTCTACATGTAGCACAGCCTACCACATGCTCGACACTCAGCTGGTGGGTGGGGAAACTGGTCACACTTGTGCCCTGGCCTTCCATACTAATAACAGATGAATTGGTCACCACCATGATGAGCTTATCCCCTCTTCATAATAATCTATGTGCCTCCACCATAAAGAAAGGTTCCAAATTGGCGTTCCCAACTATCAAAAGTTGCACAACTTTCTCACCCAGCCAACACCACATGTTCACTACCTGAAGCTCCCTTCATGTTTTCTTCTAAGATAACGACTTCATACATCACATAAACAATCCTCTATAGACTAAATCTATTCACCTAATATCTGATCTCATGTCTAAACCTATCCTGGAATATTTTTTTTATAACTTTTTGATGTCTTCTAAATGTCAGAATGAAGAATCTCTAATCAGTGAAATGATGAGCATAGTCCATCATTGACATTATCCCTTGATTCAACCATATAAAATCTAAATCATTATCCAAAATCAGGGTTTATGGATAGAAGCTGTCATCAAACTTCTCCTGAAAATATTTCCACAACATCCTCTCATGCTACTTTGTCTGAACAATAATGTCCCACCAACGTTATGATTTCCCCACTCAGCATATAGGCTGCTAACTTTCATCACTTCTTGAGAGGATTCTCTGGATGTTTGATAACTGAAATTCCCTAGAGAGCTCAAACATGCTCGGTGAAACCCTCCTTGGGTCTCGTTCCATCATCTACATAAAACTACAGAAGTTATCAGAGAAATTTTCTTCCATATTCCCTTATACTAATTCATTCTCATACTCCACTAATGGAGGAGAATTCTTGGAAACATCTTTAGGTCACCCAACAGGTGCACGTCTTGGTGGTGGCATTTCACTACAATACCAAACATGATCTTTAGAACACAAAAATAACGATTTTATGATACAGGAGAGATATAGATAGGATATTAAATTGTAATATCCAATCCAGTTCACATATACTACCAAAAATATCCCACTCACAACTATGTCACTACCCATGACCATTTCCATATGTCCATGGCCAACACAGTACCTAATTATCATGGTCACAAGCCTTATCATATTCTCCCATTCGAACCATTTTCAAATTCTAATTTGACCTTGCAACAAATTATTCCACTTTTACTTTTTTATCAAGAACCATTTTCTAATTAACACTTTACATTTTCAAGTCTCCTTTTTACTCATTCATACCATATTATTAGTCATAATTTTATACTTTTAAGTGAACACATGCACCCAAACCTTTATATCCCACACACTCATTCTGTGAGTGTGCCTATCATTAATCATGTCCCTTTTCAACATAGGTTCCTAGAATGATGCATGATTTTCCAAACTCATACCATTCTGACCACAAGATAAATATAAAAAAACTGTCAAATCACACAACAAGTGCATCACCCAATGGTGAAATATTATCAAATGTAACAACACATAACAAGAAAAATAATCCCCTTCTAGGGTGACTTGAATTTTCCCCCATACATGGGTTAGATACTCCCATGCTCGAGGTAATTAACAAGTCCCCAGACATTACTAATCTCCTATCTACCATCCCCAAATAGTATGAATGATAAAATAACTCCTTTGATACCACTTTGTAACATCTCCGACCAATGAGGCCCTAAATCGGTGCTCTGAGCTTGGTAGTTACATGACCTCATGTGAACCTCCCCAAACTCTAGTTGTTACCGAATAGCTGCGATATTCCAATAGGACATGGTGGGATAATATACCCTCAATAGTATAGTAATCCACAATAGATAATAATTGAAATAGTAGAAACAAAAGACAACAGTTCACAAAATTCATAAGTAACCAAATCCCAAGAATGTGCACAACAATATATAATAGTAAATATGTCATTTCATGCAACTTTTCCATGTGAACAAATACCGAAAGAAGGAAAGTAGTAGAATCCCACAAATTGTCTGGACTCCATGTTTGGATCCTTGCCCCAACATGTTCCATGTCCAACACAACTACCTAGAATAGGGACCTTTCCCTTGCACTGACAAGCAAGCATGAAAGCTACTCGGGTACCCAACGGTGGCCCAAGAAGGGTGTGAGTAGAACTCCATAGGCCACCACCAATAGTGTCTACAAATTATCCATCAAGGAAGATAGTGAAACAAAATCATATATAAATGAATGTTAAGGTAACAAGATCAACAATCTATTATTGTCAATATTCATTTAGATTACACTACCATTGAATTGGGGTTCACTACATAGGAATTTCATGATTTAATCTACCTTTTTAATGTCTTAAATGGATTAAGAATATTCAGTGTTCTTTAATATATGGTAATAAAATCATTCCCAAACTAACTAAGCGTCACATTATAAAAACCCATAATCCTCACTTTGAGTCCTCAATCCGGGTTGAATGAAACTATTATGGGAATAGAACTTAAATCCCATCCCTAACCCATGCATTTAGGGGTGGAGATAGAACCTCGTTCTATCTCAACCTGTGGGTGTAGAATCTCATGTCAATGCCCCTATCGTTCAATCCATGTGCACATGCTTATTTATAATTCACTGCGATTAACCATATCTCAACAAGCATATCGAATATTATTTACATCATCACAACAATATCTGTAAATGGGAAAATAAAATTATTTCATCAATCCTTTAATATATTCATCATTTATCATACATAACCCTTTTCCCACATTTCCCATTTCCCATGCCAATATCACAAAGGATATTCAAGTGATAATACAATCTCTTATAATTTCACCATTAATCCATTTTACCATTTTTCATGCCAACCAAACAACCTCTTAGGTTATTACCCAACCTAATTGTTTTACTAAACACCAATTACACATCACTTAAGCATGTTGATATATTCATCATAGGCTCTATGATTTTTCCCGACGACCTACATTTATATAGCTAGCTCTATGTCCGGGGAATATCGGTATGCACCTCGGGTGTCCCTAATTTGGTCTAGTCATCCTCCTTGAATCCAATGTGGATCAAGAGGGGTTAAATTAACCAATTAGACACAACTACATCACAAAATTCCAGAATCTCAAAAAACTCATTCAAATATGGAAGGAATAAAAACCCTACAAGCACAAATCTACACCAAACCCATGGGATATAACATATTAACCAAATACATTGAATCCATTGGTGAAAACACTCCCAAAAAAGACTCAGATATTGATTAAAACAAACCTAGACGATTTACCCAAAAACTCATCCAAAATGTAGGTTTTTTTAGTGTTATATGGAGAGGGGAAAGAAATAGAAACCCAAAACCAAAAAGAAAATAAATAGGGAGATTAAACTTACCTGAATCATCAATTCGTAACTGATGGTGCTCCAAACATCTTATAATCGAAGAAGATTGATCCTTGGATGATCTTGGTCCCTTTTGTTCATTCCTAGGGTAGTACAGGATGTGGAGGAAAATCATGAGTGAGATATAAAATCCCAGAGTGGAAAATTTGAATTTTTTTAGAGGTTTCTAGGATGCACGGTTTACCTGCATAATTTTCCAAACTGTGCACTAACTGTACAGATGCCACCTTCCGAATGTATCACCCCTCTCCGGATTTACCCACATGGTATTCCAAACCGTTCACAAACTATGAAAAAGCTACTGTTTTAAAAACCCCACATTCACATGGTTTTTTGGGAATTCTGCATGGTTTTCATTAACCGTTCGCAAGCCATGCAGAATGCCCAAAACCCTCGTTCCTTCCTCTTTAATGTCCCAAACCCCAGTAACAACCTTGAGTATTCTCATTGACTTGAAAAATCATTTAATTAACCACCAATATGGGACAAAACTAAAACATAGTTAAAAACCGGACGTAGAAATCCCGAATCTTACACCAATTGTTAGGGATATTGGGTTTTGAATAAATATATGAAGATTAATATTTATATTATATTATTTATTTTTCTAGATTTTTTAGATACATTACTGACATTATTATTATAATATCTTTAGAAACAACATTAAAATGACATCAAACCTTTCATTGTTATCCATACTATATAAATACATTGTTATCACTGACCCAGTTTTACATTACTGGTTTTTTATCCCTGAAATGAAATTGTACGTATTGGAAGAAACTTTTACTAATTTTCATGAAAATGATGCTAGTGATGAAGAGGTAAAACTCTAAGAGATGCATTTGAACGATTTCAAATATGATCAATGTTTCATTCTATCATCCATGTCCAATGAGGTTTTGATGTAGCACGACGACAAGGATACATATATCAAGATGTCTCACCTTAGGGATCTCTATCAAGAGAATGTGAGATAACAGATGTACAAGATCTCCAATTCTTTGTTTACAACTATGCTTGGAGATTCATCACCATATGGGCCTCATGTATTCATTATTATTGTCTACATTGAACAGTTAAAAATATTAGAGATTAAATTCCAAGATTTGTTCAGTATAGATATCATATATTCATCACATCACATGAAATTATCATGTTTTATTTTTAATTATTGTATGAGAAATAATGAGAATATTATTTCAGAAACTCATACTTTGATTCACCACATGGATATGAACATGGGTCATGATGAAACTATGGTCCTTATGGTGAATTCGAAAAGGAAGAAAAATTAAAATGGCACTAAGAATCATAATACATTTAAAGTTACCAAGAACCATCCTTCCAAGAAAAAGAAGATCCAACAAAAGGGAAATGAAAAGGAGGAATTATGTTATCCATGTGGAAAGCCAGACCACTAGAAGAGGCTCTTCAACCAAAATCAATGGGAATATAAAGGTGATTCTGTTACTGAGTGTAATCATTAGATATCTACACATTGGGTATTAGATAAATATTTTTGTTCTCACATCTGTATCCATATTTTAGAACAATTTTGATTCCAAAAAAATAGGGTAGGTCGGTCTGAGAGATGGTAATGGTGTAAGGTTGTATGGCCTATCCATTAATGACTCCCACCTTTCATTTACAATAGGAATGATTCTGTTTTTAAAATATTTTTGTTATGTACCTAATATTACCAAGAAAAAAAATTCTATATCATTCTTAGATACATATGGGTTTATTTACATGTTTGGCAGTAATAGTTATTTATTTGATAAAGAAAACATATTTTTTGGTATGGTACATTTAAATAATGATCTTTATGTATTAAATTATGAAAATAAAATACTGGATACTGATAAAAAAATCATGGTCCTATGACTCATATAATCTTCACCATTTTCATCACCATCTTGGTCATGTAAATGAGGCGTGTTTGAAAAATATATTCAATGATAGTTATTTAAACTCATCTCAGCTAAAACCTATTGATAAATGTTATTTTTTTTAAAATAAAAATGAGCAGACCGCCATTTGGTGGACATAGTGAATGGGATATGGATCTTCTCGGATTGGTACATACAGATATGTGTGTACCATTTTTAGTAGAATGTAGATGTGAATATTATCATAGTATATCATTCATTGATGACATGAGTAGATATGGATATGTCTACTTTATGTGGTATATTTCTGATTCCTTTTAAAAAATCTAGGATTTTATGAATGAAGTAGAGAATCAACATATAATGAAGATAATTACTCTTAGATTATATCAAGGTGTTAAATATCTTAACCAAGAGTTTATCAGATTTTTTATGGGAGTTTGTGATTATATATCAACTCACTTAACCTTACAACCCATAGTGGAATGATTTTATTTAATTGAGTAACCATGTGTTGGTGGGAATGGTAAGGTCAATGATGAGTCACATAGATCCTCTATTATCCTTTTGGAGATATGCATTAAAAAAATGGTACATACATTAAACTGATTGATAACTAATGTGTAAAATTGAATTCTTATTGAGTTATAGTGTGGATAGGAACATGTTTTGGTGCATACGCACATATGGGATTGTGAGTCATTTTTTCTAGACTTATTAGGAAAGAAACTAGCACCCTAGGGTATAATGTGTATCTTTACAGGGTATCCTATGGGAAAAAGGGATACTACCTTAAAAACCCCTCCAACATGAACTTTACTATCACCAGACAATATGTATTTCCCATGATGGAGAATATCCTAAAAAAGAATTGTTGGAGAAATATTTGTTTCGATGAAATTGATGCTCAAGTTACACTAGAGTTGGTACAAGAATAGTATCCATTGGTCTTTGTGGAAGAATTAGTTCCTGAAACAGAAGTATTGTTTGGGAGAGAAATAGATATAAGAAAAACAAAAAGATATGGTTTTCTAGTCATTGAAGATGTTGACTCGTTATCGGTTAACAATGATGAACCTATCTCATACAATGAGGAAGTAGAGAGCTCAGAATTTGTAATATGGAAAGAATCCATGCTTTCTAAATTGGCTTCCATTTATCAAAACCTTGTTTCCCTCCATGGGAACTTATTTTCATTTGGAAATATCTCCTTCGGTGTCATTGGTTTCTGGCATGCTTCTTCGATGGTAAGGTTACCATATCCTTTATGTTCATTCCTTCTATGAACTTTTGTATCTAGTTTTTAGACCATTGACCATGATTCTAGGAGGCTCTACCAACCGGATCCGCCTTGATAGGCACCATTTTTCCCGTTTTTGTGTTTTTTCATAGTGGATTTGGATGTGATGGGGTTTATGGTTGAGTTTTGATACTTATGTCATTCCCGACTCTTCTTTTCATCTGTTCACTTAAGCTATTTTTCTATTATTTTTCTATTTTTTATCCTCGATTTCGACCTCTTCATTTGGTGAAGGAAATTTTTCAAATTATTAACTGTATTTTGGTCTTACAAGTTCTGTTAGTCTTGGATGTGATCTTCCTATGGGTTTTTTTGATTCATTCAGTTCAAGTATCATCTATTCTATTTTGATGGATTATTTCAGTGTGATGCCAAGGGTGGTTAAAAATATTTTGGTTCATGGTCAATTCAATGTTCTCCCCTCTATGATTAGGCCCACTCTCTCCAAAATCAACTTTGGCCTTGTGTTCCTTCTCTCCAATCTCGGTTGGCCTGGTGTGTGGGATCTTAGTGAGGTTTTCAGATGGTTCTATTAATGATTTGATTAGTGTTTTGGGAGGTGCAACCTATAATATGGTGGATTCACTAATGGTGGTTAATTTTTCACAATATTGATGTTAAAACTTGTGTGTTTTTTTTTACAAAGATGTAGGTTCTTAATGACGATGATGATGGATTCTAGAGGCTTCCTTGTCAGCGATTAGTGATAGGTGGTGAGGAAGATGGTGGATTACCAATAATGATGATGGTTGAGGGAAAGTGATGCAACCCTAATTGACATGGGCAGCTCAAGGATCAAATCATCAAGTTTGTTGTTTTTTTAGAATTTCATATTTGGTACATAATTTTGTTTTAAAACCTTACAACATTGGATTCCCGCCTATTGTGTTTAGAAACATTGGGTATGTAACATTGGCTACCACTTATCCTTAAACTACCTAGATTGAAATATAAAAATGAATTTTTATTCAGTAATATTTTAATTCATCCGAATTCTAATTGCTATAGTATATTACCATGACTGTGAGATTTTAAAGATGGATGTAAAAAACCAATTCCATAATGGGAACCTTTAAGAAGATGTATACACGGCACATTAAAAATGTTTTTGGAATCCATGTGATTCTAAAATCATTTTCATGTTTTAGCAATCCATTTATGGATTAAATAAAGAATCTAGGACATAGAACATTCAATTCAATGAGACTATAAATAAATTTGGTTTTGTTATGATCAAATGTTATCCAGGGGTTTACAAGAGGTTTAGTGGAAATGTATTCATTATTCTAGTTGTAAATGTTGCTGAAATATTTCTTACTGGAAATGACATACCAGTCTTACAGTATGTTAAGGACATGTTAAACATGTGATTATTCATGAATGATGTAGGTGAAGTTGTCTATATTCTAGGGATCAAGATCATTCATAGTATATCCAATAGGATCATTATACTATGTCAAAGTACATATATTGAACAAATTATAAAGATATTTTGTATGGAAGAATCCAAGAGGGGATTGGTTCTAGTGTCACATGGTTTACATGATTCATAGAAAATGAGTCCTCATACACAATAAGAGAACGTGATAATGAATGTGATCCCATATGATTTAGTGATATGATCAATCATTTATTCCATACTATGCAATAGACATCATGTTTCCTATTCATTGATCATGGTAGGAATATATCATGTAGATCAAGGAGAACAACATTGTTCTACTGTTAAGACTTTCCTAAAATGTCTAAGAAGAAATAAGGATACGTTGTTGGGGTATAGAGGATATGAGAAGATGGTCATCAGGGGTTATATTGATGTTAGTTTCTAGATAGATCATAATGATCTGTAGATTCAATCAAGATATGATTTCTATCTCAATAGAGAAGTTCTGATCTAGAAGAGTTTAGGGCATCATGTTGTCGCTGATTCTATAGTTGATTTTGAGTATATTGTGGTTTATGATGTAGTCAACGAATCTGTATGGATGTTGAAATTTTTCCATGATCCATACGAGGTACTCATCTGTAAATACCCTCTCACATTGTATTATGATAATACTGTAGGGGTGGATCTTTCCAAAGATCCAATGTCACACCAACATACAATGAATATACTATGAAAGTATCACCTCTTGAGGGATTTACATCAGAGGTAATTTATTGTAGTAATAATACTACCCACAAAAGATAACATGGAAGACCCCATGAATAAATTTTTATGTTATCATAAGCATGAGTATCATATGAGAGCTAGAAAATTGATTGTTGTTAGCAGTTGTATATTGTGAAAGATGGATTCTTTTGGAGTTGGTTCCCATGATCCCATGATTTTGTACTTTATGATAACATATTTTCAATGTTTTTTAATATTATTTTTGTTATTAATACATCATGATTGTTCTTATTTATAACATTATATGTGATAATGTCCTAAGAGTAGATATCATAAGAAAAGGTCGTAGAAATTCTATAATATGTTGAGAACTCAGAATTTATGTAAAATTATTATTGAATATATGTTCTGTATCCAAATGATATCATTTATGGGATGGAAACGATACAGTCTATCCGAGGTGAAGAATCATAGGAATTTGATTCACCTTCTCATAGTGTATTCCCATGGTAATATCCAGTGTCATATTTTATGAGAATGAGATCCACCAATAAGAAATACACATTTATATGTGTCATTGGATGTTCGTATCTATGCGAGTGTGTGATGATATTTGGAATTTTAGATGATTATTACTGAATATCATATTTATTTTTTTAATGTATTCATGAAAAAACTGATGAAATATGTTCTCGGTGAGGTAAGATAGGTTGGGTTCATCATGAGTAGTATTTCATTGATGAATAATTTGAGAATGGATTAATCCCTTCGAATTTTAATTGAAGTTGATATCTCATGACCTCTAATTGAAATGATATTGACTAAATAAATCTTTGACCATAGTGTTCTTTGTGAAATTTCTATTTCCATGAAGTCATAGAATGAGACATCAGTCGCATAGTGTGATGGCACTAACGTGAAACTTGCTTCATTAGAGATATCAAGATTAAGGGATTATATTACAAAGTAAGAATCTGTATGTGGTTTCATGAAATTGATACATTAACTTTTTCACTATGGGTTCCTAGACATGTGCTAGAAGTTTCCAATGGACTTTAGGTTTCATTGACTAATGCCATAGAGAAAGCAGCCTAGTGGGTCACACACTATATGAATCGAGAATCTATACTAAATAATATATTTTAATTAAATAGGTTGACTAAATGTTATTAACGAATGTGGAATAATAATTATTCATGTATTCTTGATCCCATATAAATATTTATTTTCAATTTAATAAATATAGTATTTATTTATTTATTGGTTAATAATAGAGTGATATTTATTTAATAAATAAACAGTCATTATTCGAGGCCCGTTAAATATTATCGAGGAATGAAGGATTGAGTTTTTAGGTTTAGTGAGAAATAATAATATTTAATATTATTTGATTAAATAATATTAAATTTAATTCTCAATTTTAAGTGTATGTTGAGAAATAGTAAAAATATAATTATTAATGGACATGGGGTTTCATAAGGTATTAGATAAATAATAAAGAGAACTTGTGAAATTATTTATTTCTTACCCTAGTAGTATATACACCAAATTATGTTATTTTCATAAGAGACGATTAATTTGTTTGTATTTCACACAATAGATTTGGTGAATCCTCTCAATCCCTGGAAAGATCTCTTCTCCAAGAGCGCTCCAAATAATATATAGATATATTCCTTCACCATATCCTATCAGGTTAAGAGAATTCAAGGAGAATGCTTTGGAAGTGATTCTCATTTAAATAAAAGGCAAACTATACAAGCAACAAGTTATACCATTCTAGATTCCAATGATTCCATTGGAAACATCTGGAGATTCATGGAAATTGAGTGGATCACAACTAGAAGGAATATAAAATTGATTCCTACAACGCAATGAAGGTGCAATGAAAATATGTTTTGAGATCAATCAATGAAGATATAATTCCAATAAATATAATTATTTAATTAATTAAATTAATTATAAATAATAAGTGATGATCATCTCTTCTGGTTCCGACGTTATTTATATTACTCTTATTACTTTATTAAATTCTATTGAACATGACGAATCTCATTATATAGATAAAAAATTGATCGTTGGTCATGGGAAAACGAAATGATGGGCATGACCCATCACATGCTTCTACTCCACCCAGAACCAATATAAGAGTGGAAGAGATCACCTCATATGGGTAGTTTTGTAGGATTTATGAGTTTCTAGGATCATCTAATGTGACACTGATGCTCTGTTTTTCACCCACATTAGGTCTATAGTGGTCCATTTTATATGTATAGACATGAGGTTCCCCTATCATGATAACATTTTTTTGGTCTGATGATGACTTTTCATCTAAATATTTGTAAATTTTATCTCCCTCCTCCAATTTTTTGGATTCAATAGTAAAGAAACCACCCAGGTTATTGGTACACATACATGGTCCATACTAATAAAAAATATTACCATCATTGTATGTGGTCTTTCTGGTGTAGTCTTTCTCAAAATTCTCTAGGAAACCACAAAATAAAAAAACAATAATATTTTTAAAAATAAAATTATATCATCTTTTTAAATCCCTCCATCAATAGGAAAATATTGTGCATGAGGAGCCACACTATTTTATCCAATACTATAAAACAAATCATAGGACCCAAATGAATGGGATCCGACTGATCTGATTCCATGAATTGGAAAATTTGTCCTCGAATATCCCAGATAGTGTGTTCAATTCCCCCAATGAAAGAGATTTCTAAGACTTGCTTCTCAAAAAGAGGTTTATAAATGATTACATTTTGGATACCATTCCTACTAATCATATATTACATCAGAAAATTTTTCTTGTTGAAATAAGGACTCCCATTTGTAATATTATGTTTATCTTTTTCATTGAAATAATAAAATATTAGGTGGTTTCCCTTAACTCCTTTAATGGATACTCCTTCATCTAAATTCATTGTGTTTTGCAATGTATTTTTAGGGTGTTGATACTCAATCATCCATTAGAGATGAGTTTTCATATCATATGGAGGGACAACTGATGTAGCAGGAAAGAATCCCCAATCTTCTTCAAATAATCCATTGTTTTATCTTTACATATAATGTAATGTCTTTTCAATTGTTTACAAGATCACCATTAATCTCATTGTAATTGGTTTATTGGGGAAGTAGCATCACCTGAGATGAATAAAAATTGATGATCAAATTCAATGATTGACACCAACATCGCCCAAGATACCTTTGATCTAGGAATACCTAGAAACCAAAAACCCATGGAGAACCCAATAAATGCACTAAAACAAAGGAGAGACAAACTAATGTATTATAATGATTATATATATACATACACACATTATATAAATTGGATAAAAATTTTGTTTTTTAATTAAGAATATAATATATATTACAAATACATGTTGTAAGTAAATTTTGTTAGATTCATTATGTAAATACATAAAAAAAGTATAAATTCATATATTTTATAAATAAAATAAACATATATATATAGTGATTTAATAAAATATATACATATAAATGTGTGTATGTGTATTTATATTTATACATGTGTGTGTGTGTATTTATATGCATAATATAAATGTATATAAAAATATATGCGTGTACGTAAGTATCTATGTATGTATGTTTGTATGTATGTATAATGTAATGAATATAAGTCAAAAATAAATTTCAATTCATGTGGTCTTGGAATTAGTCTTCTTCACATTTTCAAAAAAAACCTCCCTCTTTATCTCTATTAATAATATAGTGATTTTACAAATATAATTTTTTTTGTAATTTTAATAATGGGTTTCTGTCACTACTAAATTCATACCATTTGAATGCTTATAGATAAGAATCTCTCATAATAGTCAGAATCCCTATTTTTAGTGTCTTTATATAACTAACAGCAACATATTTATCAAGAGTTATAACCACAAAAATGACAAAAAAAACCCTTTAGATGCACCATTTTTTTGTAGTGAGTGTTCTGTCCTTTTTAATGCTCAAAATTTAAATAATTTTGTTGAAAAATAAAATAAACGGAATTATAAAAAAAAATATGTTTGATGAGAAAGAAAAATTAATAATTATAATTTTGAGATTTATAATGATAAAAAATTAATTTAATATCGTTAAACTCTAACTTTTCTACATAACCGACCCAAAATCCTTTGAAAATTGTATATTTTCTACATACCTAGCCCAAAATCCTTCTTTGAAGATCCAAAATGAAGGTAGATACACCCCTACAACAATTGAAAACACAACTAACTACATATTTTCCATCACATTGCTTCAATACCTATCGTACAAAAAATTGAACTTACTAAAAAATAATATGATAATAGATAGGGTTTTTGATATAGAAAAAATAATATTGCAACCATGAACATAACAAATAAATATTTACAATTAAAATTGACATTATAAACAATATATTATGTGAACCAAGAAAATATTATGATATACATAAAAATAAAAAACAAACTTTTTAAATACTGCTTGTGGGAATCAATTTCCCGATCTACAGTAATACCGGGTGGGGGATTTTATTAAAGGTTTATCGCCTAACTATAAATCACCTTACATTTTTATTTTCATACAAAGTTATTTATGATAAACATAAATCTTCATATGGGTTGTTAAGAAGGTGATATATGATAAATATCCTTGCTAAAAAATCTTTTCAAGAAGGTCCTTTCAGATAAAGTGTCTTCTTAACAACTATTTTTAAGAAGTTGTTCCGAAATAAAGTTCCCACCCTTCATTAGATTAATTTTTTTAGGCTGAACTCTTTCATAATTTCATTTTATATTTTTAAATATTAATATATAGTTCATAAATATATGTTTAAATATATATTAATATTAATTTTCTAATAAATTGTATATATATGAATATATTTTTAGTATTGTAATACATATATTATTAGAATATATCCTCATATATATTAAAAAAAATTGTTTTAAATATGATATGTTTTAAAAAATAGAATATACATATTAATAAAAAACCATTATAAATATTTAAAATAAATTTCAATTTCAATTTTTTTTTAATAATATTCAATTTTTTTCAAATATCAAATTGAAATATTTGAAATAAAATTTTTATCAATTAAAATTAATTTCTAAACTATTTATTTAACTAACATAAAATATTAACTTATTAGTAAATAACTAATTAATATATATTTTTACAAAGGAAATAATATATTTATTAAAAAGTTACTAACTAATTAAAAACTATTATATTTTTTATAAATCCAGAAATATATATATATTACAATACAATAATTTATTAGTAGATTAAAATAATAATATATTCCTAATTTAATATAATGATATATTAATTGATTAATATAATAACATATTCATATATATTAATATATTAGTTACAGTAGAAATATGTATTAATATATATTTTAATAAAATAATTCATAATATTTATTAATAGAAATATAATTAAGAATAATTCATAATATTCTAATAAATAATATAATACTTACTAAGAATTATGAAAATAAGTTTTTTTTTATGTTTAAATGTTATGTTTTTAAAAATAATTATTTTTCCATGTAATTTATATTGTATTCAGTATCTATATGAAATTATTTTTATTTTCAATAATTTTTTTTATTTTTAGTCACTATATCAAAAATCATTTAATTTATTTTTAAATATATAGATTATTTTTAAATCAATAATTTTTCTGTGTTAATTAGTTTTTTTTGGTTTATTTTTTTTTGACATTCAATTTATTTTCAATAAATTTTTTATTTATATAATCAATGATTTGAATTTTGTTTAGATATTTGTTATACAATATTTTTTGCAAATGATTTTTTAGAACTGTAAAAGTTATGTTTTTAATCAATAAAGTTAGTGTCATTTAAATTTTTATTTTTGTTATAATTATGAAATTATTTGACATTTATGTTATTTTTTATATGTTTAACCCATGTTTTACGTTTCATTTATATTGTAATTATATTTTAGATTTTATATTAATCCAAAGTCACGAACATGAAATATAATAATGTTTCAAGTATGTGACATGGAATGCCATAAATTATAATGTATAAATAAAATATAAATAAAATTTTATTCATTGATTAAAAAAATATAAAATAATTAATAATAAAAAGATTTTCCTAAAATGAATTGACTGAATATATTTTGAATCGCACAAAATATTGTTGTTTCAAAACATAACACTTGTACTTATAAAATTTTTTACACCAACCATGTTTTGATAAAATTTATTTTTTAATTTATTTTTTCATTACATGTATATTAAATTAATTTTTATTTTAAAAATCGATGTTTAAAATTTCATTTAGATTTTATATACTCTATATTTTATGTGTAATTGTTTTTAAATGTAAATTTTATTTTTTAATCAATAATTTTTGTGCAATGTAAATTAATTTTTGTTTGTTATATTTATGATTTTATCATTTTGATTATTTTTAATATGTCTAATAAATTTTTGCAGTTTCATTTAGATTTTACTTAGATTATATATTTTATAATCTTCAAAACTCACCAACCTGAAATGTAATATTATTTCACGTAGGATATTTTGAAAGAATATAAAATATAATGTATAAATAACAATATAAATAAATATTTAATCATTGACTAAAAAGATAATGAATATTAAAAAATTAGATGAATTTATTAAAAATAACTAATGAAAAATAATTTCAATTGCAGAAAATATTATTATTTCATAACATAACATTTATAATTTATAATTTTGTTTCACAAAACATTTTTTTAGTAAATTTAATTTTCTTAATTATTATTTTTCTCATTACTTTTATTTTCAATGAAACATTATTTGTACATTCAATGTTATAAATTTTGATTAGATTTTATTTACTCAATATTTTAAGAATGTAATTTTTTTATTGTAAATGTTATATTCTTAATAAATAATGTTTGTTTCATGTAAAATAATTTTTGATAGTTAAATTTATGATTTTTTATATTTTAAATTATTTTTTATATAAGTAATCCATGTTTTAAATTTTTATTAGATTGTATGTATAGTTTATATCTTATAACCATCCAAAGTCACAATGTTGAAACCTCATAATACTTCTTGTATGTGATTTTTAAAGCCTATATAATATAAATGAATAAATAAAATATAAATAAAATTTCAAACACAGTGTAATCATATAAAAAATAATTTAAAATTAAGATAGTTATTATAAAGTAATTTGATGAAAAATAATTACAATCCAAGAAAATAGTTTTGTTTATAATAAAAATTTGCTTGCTGGAAAAATAATTTTTTAGGTTTAAATAATATCTAAATAAAATTTGAGATAAATATTAAATATATAAAAAATAAGTGAATCTAAAAATATTTCAATAAATATAATAGAACAAAATTAATTGACATGGAAAAAACATTACTATAAATAATATAACATTTACACTTTAAAAAATTTATTTTCATAATTCCTATTATGTATTAAACTATTCATTATAGTAGTTGGGGGCTTACCTAAGTGGTAAAAGGCTCTCTCTAGTCCTGCATCAGAACCAGGTTCAAATAGAGGTGGTATAGAATTTCCACTGGCAGATTGTGATGCAGGAATGATGTAGTCTTGGTGATATATATGGTATGATGTAGTCATATTACACTAGGCCTTCGGGATAGTTTTGGGATCCTTGGCCCATGTAATGGGCTTCATGCCCAATGGCCCTTCGGGACATGTACTGAATAAATAAAGCTTGATGGATGGACTATTCCTTAGAGGCATGGCTATCGACTACCTTTCTAGCCTCTGTGTGTGGGGTGTGTGTTTAATGTAACTATACCCTCAAGAATCTAATATATATATATATGTATATATATATTATTCACTACATTATTAGTAAGTATTTTAAATTATTTTATTATTATTATTAAATATTATGAATTACTTTATCTATAAATATATTAGTATACTATTATAATAATCTATTAATGATTATTATATTAATCTATTAATATATCATTGTAGACTAATTAATATATATATATATTATTTAATTTATAGAAAATACATTATTAGTTAATATTTTTTTAATATTTTTAATAAGGTGTTCATTGAAAATGAAATTGATTAAAAATGATCATCATAGAGTACAAACCAGAAAAATGATCTTAGAATGTTGTGAAATCACCGAACAGAAACTAAAGATTGATTTTTGAATAATAATAACTGATGACGCATCAAATTGAGGTGTTGTTTTCTAGAGATTACTGATAATGATGTTAGAGTAATTTAAAATACTAAAAGGTGAATCTAATAGTTTGAAACATAGAAAATAGTCTCCAATTGACATGCAATCTTATGAAATATATCATATATTTCTAGGCAATTTGTGTGAGTAGAGGGCACATAAATATGACATTAGATGTTTTTGAACGGACTAAATTTTGAGTTCTTAAAAAATTAAAGTCTATAAGAACACGCGTCATAGATAAAAAAAATACAAATGAGCTCAAATTGCGGCTATATCACTCAAAAAAACAATAGATTGATTTTCCAATAATAGGAATAGACATCAAGTCAAACTGAGGTGTTTTTTTTCCTAGATGACTGAAAATAGTTTTTTCATCAATTAAAAATATAACATATTAATTTTATGATTAAAACAATAAAAATTTATCTCAAATTAACAGGAGATATATTTAAATATATCTTATTATTATTTTGGATTTGTCCGAGTAGATATAATGTCAATCAGACAAGCGATGTGCTTGAATAGACTAATTAAAGAGTTCCTAAAAAATTAGGGTCTTTAAAAACGTGCACTATAGAGTGAAAATCAGACAAATTATTTGAAATCTCTACAAAATCACATGAAAAAGACCATAGATATATTTTTGAATTATAGGAACCGACCATACATCATATAGAAGCTTATTTTTACTGATATGATAGAAAATACAGTTTAAATAATTTATAACCCTAAAACATAAATTTTATGGTAAACCATATAAAATGACATGAAATTATTGTGAAATCATATAAATGATTTCATAGAATTATATCTAACATGTGATAATATATGGCATGTTAGTATAACATGTGATGTGCACAACCCAAGTAAATATGGAGTTCTTAGAAAATGAAAGTCATTAAAAACTGGAGTCAAAGAGTGAAAACATAAAAAATGTGCTTGTATTCCCATGAAATCAAACTAAAACAACCCAAAATTGATTATTTATTTATAAGTATTGACAAAAATTTTAAACCATTTTTCATTTTCTATAGATGACCAGAAACACAGTTTCAGAAAATTAAAACAAAAAAACATTTTTTTGATGGTAAAACCATATATAAAGATCTCCAATTAACATAAAATCTTATGAAATATTTATTAGAATTATATTTTATATGTTTTAGTATAGGATGGATCAATTTAACATGAAATGTGATCTAACTCACTATATAAAGAGGTTTTAGAAGATGAAGTCTTTAAAAACATGCACCATAGAGTGAAAATTGGCCAATTGATCTTTAAATTATTATGAAATCACACAAAAAAACTGTATATTGATTTTTTAATTATAATAATTGTCAACACATCAAACCGAGGTTTCATTTTCCCTATATTATTGAAAAAAACAATTTTGGTAATTGTTTATTCTATAATGTTGGTTTGATGGGAATAACTATAGTAATTGATGTTTGATTGATGTTAAATCTTATGAATGTTTTCAGAGAATTATTTTTCATTTGGGCGAGTAGACGCCACATCAATCAGACATGAGAAGTACTCAAACTGACTAAATAACAATTTATTAGAATATGATGGGCTTTAAAAACATGCGCCACTAAGTGAAATCCTACCAAATGAGCTCAGATTGTTGTGAAATCACATAAAAAACCCATATATTGATTAATGGATTATTGGAACTTATGGAACATCAAACTGAGGTGTTGTTTTATGAATATGACCAAAAATATAGTTTTAGTACATTAAAATTCTAAATCATGTGTTTGATTGTTAAAACCCTAGAAAAATACCTCCAATTGATATGAAATCATAAGAAAACTTTCAATGGATTATATTTTACACCTGTGATCTAAGGACACGTCAATATGATATGTGATGTGAATGAACAGACTAAATAAGGAGTTGTTATAAAATTAATGTATTTAATAATCTGTTCTGCAAACATAAAACTAGCCATATGATCTCATATTTCTAGGAAATCACATGAAAACCATAGATATATTTTTTAATTATAGGAACCATTAACTTGTAAAACTGAGGTGTCATTTTCCTTAAAAGACTGAAAATGTAGTTTCACTAATTTCAATCACTAAAATAAGTTTTTCATAGGTAAACCCCTAAAAAATATCTAAAAATGACATGAAATATTATGAAATATGTCTTTGAATTATTTTTGACATGTCAACGCAAACAACACTACAATCCGATAAGTGATGTGCTCGAACTAACTAAATAAGTAGTTCATATAAAATAATTATCCTTAAAAATATGATCCACATAGAAAAATCTAGAAAACTTCTATTTGATTGTAGGGAAATCATTTAATGACAACCGTGGATTAATTTTTGAATTATTAGAAATGGTGGTGCGTCAAAATGAGGTGTTGTTTCCCTGTGACGATGCAAAAGGATGTTTCTTTAATTTAAATCAAAAAAACATGAATTTGACTAATAACACCTTTGAAAAAATATCCAATTGATGTTATATCTTATGAGAATGATATTATATTTATTTTTGACATGTGAGAGAAGAAGTTTAATCAACCGTACATATGATGTGCTCAAACCGAATAAACCATAAGTGTTCTTAGAAAATTATTGTATTTAAAAACATGTTCCACTTAGTGAAAACTGGTGAAAAGGGATAATATTGTTATGAAATCACATGAAAAAACCATATACTGAATTATGATTTGTTGTAAATGACCACACATCAAACTAAGGTGTGATTCTCCCAAGATGACCGAAAATGTAGTTTTAGTAATTTAAAATGTTGAATTGTATGTTTTATGGTTAAAATAATATAAAAATATCTCCATTTAATGTGATGTATTATGAAATTATTCTTATATTTTTTTTGTATGAGAGTAGATGACATTTCAATACAATCTGAGTTTTTCAGGGAATGACGAACTAAGGAGTTCGTAATAGATGACAATATTTAAAAATCTATTCTATAGAGTGAAATTAGGCCAAATGAGATCAAATTAGAAAAAATCATAGGAAAAAAATTAAATATTTGTTTATCAATTATATTAACCAACAAAAATTCAAATAGGGTTTTTTTCATGATGACTTTAAACATAGTTTTAGTAATTTAAAATGATAAAACATGCATTTGAAGGTTTGAAAAACTAAAAAATATACCAAATTAATATGAAATATTATAAAATTTATTTTAGATTTTTTTCACATGTGAAAGTAAACAGAATTTCTGTCCGAAATGTGATGTGCTTGAACTGACTACAAAAGTAGTTCTAAGTAAATCATAGTCATTAAAAATGTGTGACATAGCGTGAAAACTAGACAAATGAGTTTGGAAAGCTCTGAAATTATACAGAAAAACTGTATATTGATTTTTGAATTATATTAACTTGAATTACATTAATCCGAGGGGTTGTTTTCTTAGTATGATAAAAAATGTAGTTACATTTATTTAAAAAACAAAAAAATATTTTTGACAGTTAAAACCACAAAAAATGATCTCCAGTTGAATTTAGATTTTATTAAATCTATAATAGAATTATATATAATGTGGCCCAGTAGATGGTGATTCAATCCAACATGTTGTGTCCTAAAAAATAATTCCAATCTGACAATATATTTTTTTTAAATATAACATTTGGACTTATAAATTACTTTTTCAAAAAACATTTTTTATATAAATTTATTTTTTTATTTTTTTCTATTCTTTTCATTTTAAATTAATTTTTATATTTAAAATCAATGTCTTCAATTTAATTTATATTTTATATATTATATGTTTTATGAAAATAAATTTTTGAAGTGTAAATGATATTTTTTTAAGGGAAAATAATAATTAAAATGATGATCAACTATGAGACATTGTAAAAAAGATACATCATAAAGGGAAATCAAGCTACTAGATACAATATTACCTAAAAGAACATAGTTTTTCAAATGGTTATCTAACTGATTTCATTATATTTTGATGAATGAGTAGGATAAAAATGAAAAAATATGGAATGATTATGGATCTTTCTAACCAATTGACTATATAGTTGAAGGCTGACCTCTAGGGATGAAATGAAATTGGGAACCATCTGAAAGTCTCAATCCATTATGATGGATCTTCATCAACTATCAATATAAAATTTCAATCCAGATGTGATTGCTTGATCTTCTGCAATGGGTGGACATCACCTCATATAAAAATACATGTGACAGGAAGTGATGGTTGACCTAGATGAATCTCGAAGAATCACTCCCACACCTAAGAAGGGTCCACTAGTTATCAATGAATCAATGTTAGTCATTATAATCTCTATCGGGGTTGGATAATAAGAAGAATATCCATACATTTGTTTATTTCTTACAGCCTACAAATCATGATGATTCCAAGCAGACAACTAGGAAATGGTGTGCTTGGACCAAAAATAGTTTGGTCTAATCAAATGATTAAAAACGAAGTCATTTCAATGAACCCAATTCGTCCATTCTGTAGTGAATAAGACCTTAATCGAAGCCAAATAAAATGATGAATTACACTTCTTAAAAACCTCTAAAATGATATAATCTTATTTCAGAAATGAACCACTGTACCGATTCACCCCATATTAAATACCAATAGCTCCTGGGAATCCAAAAAAATCATGAAAAGAAGACTCTGATGCAACCATACAGATCAGGTGGTACATGTAATTAGATGAATGTAGATAATTGAGAAACACCATAATAGTGAGGATACCAACGAAATATTTCCACCAGGAATAATGAGACATGGGAGGAATCAAAAGGAAACAGATGGTTTTCCTGGTCGTCACTGTATCCAGCTTTGAGTTATCAGTCACATTAGAATAACTAGATTTCACATATTCCGAACTTACAGAAATTATTCTATAGTATACCCAGTACATTCCCAACTCCCTTGTAACTGGAATATAAAAAATAATGTTATGATCTCTCAAATTAAAGTAGTCATTCATGGTTTTCTTGATCTAGTTGTTTCCATTCTCATTAAAAAAATAAAGAACCATTTCATTTTCCATAACATTAAAAAATTTCCAAAGTATCCATAGCTGCACTACTATCCACCATCCATGGGTCATCCTCTATGTCCACACTATAACCACCTCCAATCTTCCAGTACATGCCTTCATTTAGAAGATTTTGAGAACCACACAAACTCCACTATATAAAGCTCTGACGTAGGAAAATACTAGAGCCTCTGAAGTTTGAGTGTGGGAAATACTTGCCTTGAAAGACCCAGGACAGAGTAATGCGGGTTGATCTAGAATCCTCCATCCCCACATGGTGGGTAGGGAATCAATAAATAGGCACAATTCATGAAACCCCATTCTGTTGCATGCCTATGGGTAACAGATCTTAGAGAAAACATCCACTTCTTCTTATTCAATCAATTTTTCATACCCATAATAAGTTTTCCATTTTTGAATGAAATTGGTCAATAAAATAAACGATCAACATAAAGAGGGACATTACATGTTTGGAAATAGACTCGGCCATTAGCTTGATTATGGTTTCCTTACCTACCATAGATATTTTTTTACTCATCCATAATTGAATATTATTTTCAACCCTATCCATAATACCAGATAATGTCTATTTTTTTCACACAAATACCATAGTAAACATGATATATTTTTGGGTTTTATAAATCACCAATATCTAGGAAGCGATGTGGATTTATTTCTTCCTTATCATATGAAAGTTAGAGCAAAGGAGGATCTTATATTTGGAGGCGTTAATTGATTTCCCATAATCCATCATATATTTTTGAATAAAATGCTGAATGGTGGAATATTATTACAAATTATCTATCCAAAAAATTAAGATATAATCATCAATAAAAAGGGGGGTAATAGGAGGGGCCAACTAATTGACCTTCACAGCATGCACCATATAACACATAGATAATAATGATAGATGTTTGGAATAATTTTAGAGACCACAATAAAAATGAAGTGGATAAAATAGAGACCCCTAGTAAAAGAAAATATGTAAAAGTGTCCACCATTAATCTCAATACGGAAATAAACTGATGAAATGAATTCCATGATGACATAAATCCATTTGGAGTATAAACCCAATTTTCTAGTATCCACTTGGATAATGGACTATTAAACTCTGCAATAATCCATTTTCATTTCAATATTCCATGATGTAATACCTTTTTTTAGAGAAAAATATTTTTACCTGGAATGAAACACCTCATGTGAAATAATGGAATTAAAAAATATATGTCCCTTGCGGATAAAAAAACATAGGATTTGAAAGATAATGGAAGGAAGATAAGGGGAAAAAATTAACCAATATTTTTGAAAAAAATTCATAAGACACATTACATTGATTGAGTAGCCTAAAGTCAAAGACTAAAGTGAGTCGTTTAATTATTGGAATATGTTCAATAATGGTTTCATTAGGGGAACATAAATTTTCTTTTCACATCCATATATTTTTTATGAGTTCCATAATGTCAGGTCCAATGATGTGACCATATTTATTAATGAAAAAGGCTTGGAACCCTTCCTGCCCAAGAGATTTGGTTGAATGAATTTTCTTAAGCTCCAAAAAAATATCTGCATCAGAAAAATATCATGCTAGCTGTATATTCATTGTTTTAGTAATCATTTGGTCAATGAATGCCTAAATATCATAGATAATGACCAATTCTAGTACCCTAATGGGATCTTGATAACATTAAATAATAAGATCATGGATCCATTTAATGATATAAATAGATATACCCTCAAAATTAGTAAAACATGGTTTGGTGTTCCTTCATCTCCTCAGAGAAGCCTTCTAATAAAAATGAGGGTATTAATGTTCCCTTATTTGATATTGGATTCATAGGTGTGTATGGCCCAAAAAAATTCTTTAATTCTTATCACTAAATCAAGTTACACTTCCAAACATTAAATGGAAGATAAAATAAAATCTATTGGGGGAAGAGAATAAAATACATTCCACATTATATTGATATCACCACACTGTGAAACATGTTTTTGAAATTTTCCATCCCTCTAAAATTTCAATCTTGAGGCTGCTCGATGGATGTTTTTTCTGATGTCTGGTTCCCCATTCTTCCAAAATATGTGGAAAAAATATTTAGACTCCTTATCCTCTTCCCAAATTTTTTAAAATATGAAAAATCATTTCATGCCAAATTTTCCTAGACCTACGAGAGGTGTCCATAAGGATCGGGAAATGGTAAGATGTTTTGTTGGTTCCAGTCGTAGTGGAAGAATGTGGTGGTGGGTGATATATTGAAACATAATTTAATAATTATTTTCCAAAATAGAGAGGGAGGATCTTGCATATATAATTTATAATTAATTTATATAATATTTTAATAAATAAATAAATTTGATTAGGAAATTTCTTCATTGGTAAATGTTGATAATTTGAAATGATCTATTTGGATTACCATTGTTTCACTATGAGGATCTGAGGATCGAATCCCTGTAGTGATGATACACATGTGCTCCTATGATCTCCAAGAAACACCACTAGATCTCCAGGTGCTATCACGGTGAGTTGAATATCTTGTATTAGTTTTTATTGATGACTTTTTTTATTTCTTTGAAGAAATATCTTTTTCACTTCTTGTTCTTGAAAGGGAGAGAGAATGAGGGTTTAAGAGATAATTCATTGAGCACATTATTTCCCTATTTTCATTTTTTGGATTATCAACATAATAGACATATCCATCTACTTACAGAGTTAGGATTTAATATAAAATAATATTTAATTGCATAAAATCCATTAATATCATTTATTACCATTAATAAACCCCATGCCACATAAGAACAATTATATAATTATTATTTTGGGGTGCATGCCAAATTGCATAATAAAATATATTATGCAACAGTCCTCTTAATTAATATTTTTCATCAAACTCGTTCTTGGTCTATAAAATCCCATCTAGAATTTACTAAACAACTAAATAATTAGTTTATTCATATGTAAATATTTCATTCACAATATAGAGAATATATATTTAAGAAAATATTAAATAATAATATAAACATTTTATTCACAATCCAGTAATTAATATTTAACAAATTGATGAAATCAATAAAGATTTAATAATATTATTCCTCGGGCTTGACATAAATATTTAATCCATTAATTGAAATCTAATAGAATTTAATCAAGATCAATAGAAACACTTAGTGTGGGAACCACTATGATTATTTCTCTTTGGAATTTGGTAGGCATTTCCAAATTCCAATATTAATATCCTTTAACGGGTCATGGAAAACAAGGGAAAGAAATTAATGTTTCAATGTTGAAAACCACATACAAATTCTCATTGTATAATATAATCCATTTTTCACAATATCTCATCAACAAAGTTTTACATCCATGTCTATAATCTATATGGTCTATAAGTATTTAATTAACTATATGAAATAAACACATCATTACACCATGAGTATGGAATTTAATGTTATAGTTCTATTCCAATAAAAGGGATGAGAAATTAGATTCTATAAAGACAGAAGGGAAAAATCATGCATCCACTCACTCATTAATGAATTTTCAGTCACGACGCACCCAACATATCCAACATTTCCATGAAAATTCTTCATCATGGATTACAAAATACATCTATGTATTTGATTCAAAACATTCATTAATAATAATATTAATGTCCTTGGACCATCAAAAATTCCCATAGATAGGAAAATATGAAGGCACCAAAACATTCGAAATTCTTACTGGAAGGTCTATTATAGTAATCTCATATTATAGTGATTACTATGAAAGAGATCCATGAGATGAAGCATCACCTTATTACGAGTACTCACACCATACAATATATGTACTATGTGT
Organism: Viscum album; assembly: GCA_963277665.1. Taxonomy (NCBI): domain Eukaryota; kingdom Viridiplantae; phylum Streptophyta; class Magnoliopsida; order Santalales; family Viscaceae; genus Viscum; species Viscum album. The sequence goes on along the minus strand of OY728151.1, from coordinate 1,582,139,303 downwards.
CCAAACATAATATGATATCCAAGAACAAAACATTATTTGAGAGTATCATTATAACACATCATGGTTGTCATCATATTAGGGAAATTCCAGGACATTATAACTGAAAAATATAATCTATTACATAATTTTATTAGTTTAATTTAAAAAAACATAAAATATGTAATAATAGGTTCTACTAATATTCAATACATCAAATATAATTGTTATAAATGTACAAAAATTTAGTCAAAGACACCAACTCCAACATACTCGCACATGAAAAAGAGACAAAATCCAATGAACATTAGTCTGCTAGAACTCACATCATAGTGATGTTTCTATTGAGTCAATGATATAGTTAAATAGTCCCCCATTTTGACTTTTGTGAAAATAATTCTCAGTACAACTTCACCTCTATGAGAAAAATATATCAATAGATGATAATTATGAAATATGTTATTTTTTGTTAATGTGAGCTTTGATATTTCTGAGGAGACACTGATGGAGAAATATCACAATAGAGTGTGATAGGATATTTAATACAATATAACACATAATTATATTGAAATTAGTTTGAAATCTATTCTACTTATTTAGCTTCCATATAATTTCCAATATGCTAAGACTCTAGTCTAAAATATTTAACAATATCCCACTTTGAGCACTTATAGATCACTAAACCACCATTAAAAGTGAAGATGTATCATTTTCTTGACTTCATGTATTCTTGATCAGTTAGGAAACTGTCATCTACATATCCCAAAATGACTAGTTCCTAATCCCCTCAATAAACAAGGATAATATCCTTACTATTACTCTGATACTTATGGATAGTCATTATTACCATATAATGGAAGTCATTTAGATTAACTTGATATCTTCCTAGTAAACACAGTGTATAAGTGAAAACTAGTCCAGTATATTGGATAACCTACATGATTTACCAAAATTTTTATTCATATGGAATCCTTATCAATTTTTTTCATTCCTCATGTTTTTTAGAACACATTTTCCAGGAATGATGAATGCCATGTGACACTAAAGAAAATCCCCTATTGGATTGTTCCATACTAAATATCATTTGAATTTTGAAAATGTATGTACATTGAATTATATTGTTCAACCACTTGGATCTATCACGATGGATCATGATCCCATGAATATATACTATCTCTCCCATTTTCATCAAATAGACTAATTTATTCAACCATTCCATAATTGACTGTTATATTGGTATTTCATTTTCAATGATTACTATATCATCAACATATACAATTAACAAAATTAATACACTCCCACTAAACTATTTATAGAGACGTGGCTCATATTCATTCTCTATGAAACCAAATTCCATTATGGCCTCATCAAAATGTATTCTTCATGACCTGGATGATTTATTTAATCCATAAATGGATCTTGGCAACTTTCATGGCTTTTTGGCATCCTTCGGAGTCACAAAACCATTATGTTATGTCATTTAGACATCTTCATGAAGATTCCCATAATGTAATTCTATTTTGATATCCATTTTTCAAATCGCATAGTCATGGAATTACTCAATGGAATGTTTAATTTTGATTGATTTCATCATTTAAACTAGTTAAGAGGGTTTAGCATAGATAATTGATTTATGTTGTTTGAACCCTTTTGAAACCAATAGTTCCTAATAGTTACTAAATTGTGCTTCCATGTGTAGTTTCGTCATGAATACCTATTTGAATTTAATGTGTATTGCATATAATGGAGGGTCTAAAAAAATACAGTCTTGGTTTTGGCACATGGAATCCATTCATAATTCATGGATTCTTTCAACATAGAAAACTCTACAAGATTTATTTCTTATTTTTAGGTCGGAGGATCATTATTATAAACTAATAGTGAGTCACCATCCTTAGTTACATGAATACATACCATTATAGTTCTATAACCACTATAGTACTCCTACATAGTACAGTTGTCTCCTGAACAATTTCTTCATCTACGAGGCTTTGTGTAATTTCTCCCAATGCCAAATATTATGTATCTTGATCCTAGAGTTCATTGAAGTCTCTCTCACTAAAATTCTCTCATTTAGAGCCAAGAAACTACTCATTAAATGTGGTATGTATATCTACCACAACCATTTTTTCTGATGGATTGTATATGTAGTATCCCTTTGTTTCTTGGTGATATCCTATAAAGATACACTTTATTCCTCAATGTTCAATATTTTGTCTACAAGAGGCCTTAGAAAATACATTACATCCCCTAACAAGTATGTAATACAACACGATATTCTTTCCATTCCAGAATTGGTATGGTATACCATATTTTAATTTAGGTGGCCCTAAGTTTATTAATTATGATGATTTTTTAACACATATCCCCAAAAAATGATAATGTAAGACTCACATTACTCATCATTGATCTAAAAATTTCCCAATAGGTGTGGTTCCTCCTTTAGCTTACACCATTAAATTGAGGTGTATAAGGAAGTGTGAGTTGAGATAAAATCCCAAACTATCATAAATAATCGATTATGACATTCTCCCCTATGATGTGATCAGAGATTCTTAATCATCATACCAAACATGTTCTCAACATCATTCTGGTATTCCATGAATTTATCAAAACAATTCTAGTTATTCCTCATTAAGTATACATATTCATATCTACTAAAATCATCAATAAAAGTTACGAATTAGGAATACCCTTTCCTTTCATTAAAATGAAATGGTGGACAAAAAGAATTACGAAAAAAATTCAAGAATCGATTTATCCCTTTATACATTCCAATGAAATGGGGATTAGAACATTTTTCCATGTAAGCATACTTTACGTACACCAATTGGATTTAGTTCAATGGAACTTAAATATCCATATTGATGTAATATAGTTAAGATCTTTTCACTTAAATGACTTATTTAGTGATGCCAGAGTTGGGTGTGATACGAGTCATGTGAAATAACATCGTCATCAATTTCCCTTATTTGGTTCGTTTTATCCTACACATAAAGGCAGTTTTTTAAGTGTTCCTTCCTATAAAAATTATATCTTTATAAAAGAAGAAAAAATTATTTCCAAATTTAAAAATAAATCCATATGTATTATTTCTCAATAAAAAAAATAATATTTTTTGAATTAACGGATCATAATAAAAAACCATTAATACCAAGATCTTCTTGTAAACAACATGAGGTGGGAGTCCCTACTATCAACAACAATAAGTTTAGCTTCATTAGCTACCTGAAGATATACCTCTCCTAGACCATTCTTTCTAAATATACTTCATTCCTATATTTCAATATATATGTGATCCCCAAAAGTTGTATATAATAACCAGTTTATATAAATAGATAAATTTCACATGTTAAAAAAGAACACATAATTCTTCCCTATGCTTCCTTGGCTAGTTGTAGTTTTTCCTACCAGTGTCCCTTCTTTCCACAAGATAAATAGAAAATATCATATTCCATTTATTTCCCATTCATCTTCCCCCTCTTGTAACGGTGTTGAAGAATATTTTCCTTTAAATCTCTTCGCATTCCCATTATGGTTTTTCACTATATGGACTTGAATTTTATCATGCTTCGTATCCTTATATACATATTGAAGAATAGTATGAAGATATAATAGAGACCTCTCAATGTTTTCCATATTAAAATTCAAAAAATAGTTAGAGAATGTATGAGGGAGTGATGCAATAATGGGTTTTGTGCCTAGTTCTTTGGAATGATTAAACCCTAGTACCACTAAGCACTCATTGTATCCAATGTGATCGACTACTTGAATCCCATATAGGTAACCCTCTCCAAGCATGCTCTGAAATGGTGCCTTGGAAATCTCAAACTGTTCACATCTGGATCCCTCTATGTAAATTCCATAGAAGTGATCAAGCATTCTATATGCATCCATGTTTTACTAAGACTTCATTAGTTCACTATATATCGATGAAAGCATCAAACACTGAACATCGACCACATCGCTCAAATTTTTTTAATTGAGAAGGAATTATCTATCACTTTAAACATTAGTAGGTGTATCAATAATTGTGGATTCTAGCACATAAGATTTACATTCATTGTGTAACATAACCTAATGCCATCGAAACCACTCTTGGAAGTAACTTTCATTTAGGATTCCCATGGTTTTTAGTAAAAAATAAATTATATATATATAAAGTGTTGGATTAAATGTTTCTAGGATATTATATTGATATCAAATTTTATTATAAATTTTTTTTTGATTGATAATTGTTTCTGAACTAATTTTTTTTATGATGGGATTTCAATGTTATTTTTTATTATTTAATTATATGTTGGATATTTATTATGGGTTGTGAATTGGAGACCGTGGTTGTGTGTTATGAGGGTATCATCAAAATTGATGCTCCTGATTAGTGTGTGGACAAAATAAGGGTCATTTCCATTGATACCTTGAGTGTATTGACTCTAAAATATCATCTTGACACTTTGAAATATTTAAATGAATATTTTTGAATTAAGTCTTGGAGTCCTTGTGGGATTCAGATATTTGAAGAGCCTCAATGCGGATATATTAAAAATATTTTATTTAATATATCAAGCATAGGAAGTTATTGATACATAATGTAATATCATTTAAATGGTTTCTCAGATGGGGAATCTGAGACTACAAATAGGTTTGGAATGAAGACTTTACCCTAGTTGTGACATAACCTTTTGTGCATTAGGTGTTTTCTTAAAAAGTGGTGGGTTGGTTAAAAAAAATATGTTAATAAATGATTTATTAAATATTAAAGAACCCTAATATCATCTATATAATCCCTATTATTTTAAATTACCTTGGGTTATATTTATAACCCTAAAGGGAATGATAGGATGGAGATCCCTTTTGTCAAGCACATTTCTGGATGATCATCAGTTTGTCGATTAAAGATCAGTGGATTGTGGGGATTTTATTCATCGATGGAGTTCATGCATCTCTCCAATGACAATGATACAAAAAATGTTCTTCATTAGTGATTAATCCAAACCCAAGTTAAGGAATTTTTTATACTTGTATAATTCCGATTTTTATTATCCTACACCGAATGTGTATTAATTTTTCTATCAAATTAATTCACATGATAATCATTTAATTATATGAATTCTTTTAACTTCCTTGATTTAGGAATGGATAATGTTTTAATTTTTTCCATAGATTGAAATTATCTCAATCAATGAATTGAGGTCAACCTAAACACTGACCAAGGTTCATTTATCACATTTATTTTTTGTGATTTCTCCAAATGATCTTCTTGCATACATCATCAATATACTTGTTTTATATCGGTTCAAAAAATAATAGTAAATTATTATTTCAAAATCATTCATTTAAAAAATAGATCAATACCCTTGGTTAAAATTTGGGAATGAAATAATGGGTGAGGCATGATTTGGAATGGCACGATATTAGACTATTGGGGGATATTATTGATATTAGGAATAAATATCTTATGAAACAATTTGTGAGAATTCTGATTAAATATTGTAGCAATATAAATAAGAATAACTAAATAAACACACATTATTTTTATTGTGGAAAAAATTGTTTGCTGGATTGTATTTAAAAACCACATTGTAATTATGAAATTTCCACTATGAATTAGAGATTAAAAAGATATCCAGGAAATGCCCAAACTTTTATTAAAAATGTGTTTATAGAATAACCTGTTTGAATACCACACCCTGATACACCAAAATCATCTCTCTTAAAATCGTACAAGAAATGTTATTCATGAATGATCCATCAATGAATAAACGTCACCCTTCCATCGATGAAATGCCACAATTTGGGGATCAAATCCAAATGTTCATCTTCCTCACACCATCTTGAGGAACATGAAGGAATTATATATATTTCTCTCTCCAATGATATCATCATCATGATGTACCACCAATTATCAACTAGGATACACCTATTGATCACGAAAATCAAGAAGGTATCGATATATGGCCTTAATCATTAATCATGTCATTACTACTTTTCACCTACTCAATGTTGATGCACTATACATTCAGCCACAATCATGGTGTCCCATCACATCATACATCCAGTGTTGATGCTTTTTTTCCATCACCTACCCTTGATATCAATGGACTAAATCTTGAGAATCTATCTCTTTGTTCACCACAAACTACTTCCTATTTCAAAGCCTTCACAATTTCCTTTTTCAAATATAGATAAGATATAAAATATTATATCATAAATTTAAAAATTACCATGTATCATCCTAGTTATGATTAAAATACATATCTTATATGAATAGATATAATATATATATATATCAACCCAGGAGAAACATATGATGCTTTATTTGTCCGATAGGATAAAACATATCTCATATTCAAAAACTATCTTATCTCAAATTATGAAACACCCATGGGATGAATCCTATCAATCTAACCCTTTATCACAATAATAGAGATACTATACAACCAATTCAATTGGACCAAAAACCTATTATAATAACACCTACCATCATCATCTATAGAAAAATGAAAATGAACATTTGAAACTCTCACAAAAACATGACTACCCATATAAAAAATCAAAATATTAAAGTCTTATCCATATCAAAATCTGCAATGTCCTTTCAACAAGGCAGAAACTATAAATTTATGGCCCCCCATAATTGTGATTGATAAACAATCTGGATCACCCATAAAAAAATTGACCACTCTTCTCAAAATCCTTAGAATCCAACACATCAACTTGACCTTTAATTTGAATTCTTTCATAACCTATCTCACATTCTAAAGAAATGAGTTTGGTGTAAGACCTATAACACCTCTCTCAAACTACTTTGTTTTAAAAACCTTATCCTGCATCATGCACCATCGATCCTCTTGAAAACATACAAAATCCACACACAAAAATGTAACATTGATCCATCACCAATTATACCACTTTTAGGGGGAGATTCCCGATATCGGGAAAAAAATCACCTATGAAACAATTTGTTAGAATCGTGATAAAATATTTATGTGACATAAAGAATAATAAAAAATCATCACAGTAACTTTTGATGTGGAAAGACCCTCCAATGCCGAGGATTAAAAAACCACATTGAAATTCTGAAATACCCACTATGAATCAGAGAGTATATTGAAATATATGTAATGATTGAACATTAATTACAAATGACTATATAGAAATACCATTTTGAAAAAATCACACCCAGATACACCTCCTCTATTTTAAAGAAAATCATCTCACCAATGCCATTATTAAAAGGTGTAGTTGTGAAAAAAACACCCCTCTATCGACGAATGCCACTTCATCGAGGATAAAATACTAATATGCATATTCCCCACACAGTCGTGCAACACCTAATGTATTTCTCTCTCTCATGATATTACCATCTTGACATGCTTACATTTACCATTTGGTACATGCTACTTGATCACTTCATTAAAAAAACACACTAAATACATAAGGAATGACCAGTTTGGGAGATTCTTAACTCTTAGGAGGGGAATCATTGTTTGATAACTTTTCATCCAATTCCACATTTTCTCCCATTAACTCTTTGAATTTTTAGGATCTAGATTCTATTACTCTCCATATCCTATCTAATACATGAATATTAAAGCAGTAGAGACAAGCATAGGATATTTATAAAAAGTTCGCTACTTAGTACGAGTAGCTAGTCCTTATATTGGTCTAGATATAATCCTAACCCCACAACCACTTTAAATTAATAATTTAAATGTGGTTACATTATTTAGGAAATAGCCTTTCAGTTGCAATTCAATGTAGTCAATTGAAAGTTCATGTTTTATAGTACTTAGATAGATCCTTATACTACCTCTAAAGATAACCTTCCTTTTTTTGATAGAGGATTGTAACTCCTAGAGAGTCTTCCACCTATTGAGACATATTGGATTTAATAGTTATGATTTCTTCTTCCACAACCACCTTCTTTACTTTGATACATTCTTAGCATCATGGATGTGATTCTTTTTACCTAATCACAGAAACCAACTTAAAGTATTAGAATCATCTTCTACCAGTCAAAGTAATGTAAAAGTTTTGGGAACTGATTAATACTGAATTAATAATAGCCCAAATTATTATCATAAGATATTAGTTTGTTCTTAAAATCATCATCTCATCTTTCCTATTTTTATCCTATGAAAAAACAACTACACTGATATCTCTTCTTCTTATTCATTCTAGAATAAAAAACTTCATTTGTGATTAATAAATAAATGAATCTCATTTCTGCTTAAAATCATCATAATTAAATTCTTATTCATTAAAACACAATATCAACAATGAATGTAGTATCATTTCTATTCTATTATTCATGATGTATATGAATTTTTTTCAACTAAATTTCACCGTACCTTCAACAATATTTCACGCAATACTAATCATGCACAAATTAAAATTATTCTCAACTTAAATTCTTTACTCAATACAAGCATGTGGAATGTGCTTTGACAATATCAATTTTTATATTTATCATATTATTTATTTTTCATGAGTTTAAATTCTATGCCTGAAATTTTTTATTCCCCAAATAATTTGAAAACAATTGAATTATGAACTTACCACTCAATGTTTATTTAAAAACACCTGATTCTTCTTCTATCTCCCTTATTTATTCCTCTCCTCAAACAAAAACAATGTATTATTTTATTATTATATGTTTTTATGCCATATGTTAAGTCATACAATTATTTTAATATGAATACCCCTACAGTATGAGTTCCTCTACTTACCTGTGCAAGTATTCCCTTAGGTGCATGCCCTGTTCTCTTTGAAAAATTAGACTGTGTAGGTTTCTTCTTTTCTGACTGTTGTGTAACAAAAAAATAAATAGTATCCTGAATTAATGATATATACAAGTAATTTCCCCACAAAACCCTGGGGGATCCAAAATTCACCCAAATTGTTTTGATCTGAAACATTTGTGGAACTGGTTCATCTATCCAAATCATGAGACGGGGTTTTAAAGACAAGTTGCTTGTTGTCATAATTTCTTCTTCGTGAAAGACGAAAAAATCATAGAACTGATCTACTTCATGAAGCACGATGAGGGTGTAAACACATTTTTCATTTCCATGGATTCATATGCTTTACAAAAAAAGAATTTTCCATTAGACTCCCCTTCTCCAAATGGACTCAATGGATCATGGATCACTTTACCTTCTCGCTCAAAATAATTATTTGGAAAAACTACGTTTTTCTATAAAACATGTAATATAGAAATACTAAAACAAGAAGGAATCACCTATCGATCGATGGAATTATCCTTTTATATTAAAGGTATCATATTCATTCAATCCCATCACAATTTTTAATCAAATATAAATTCATCTGACCCTTTATTAATATTAATCCTTCATTGTATTTTTATATTATGTGGTTCCCCTTTATGAAAACTAAAATATCAAGGCTCCTCAAGTTAAAACATTCATTGTTTTGATACAACAATAAAATACCGACTGACCATTAATTACTCATCTTATATACTTATTTGGAATATAAATTCAAAATAACATCAAATCATCCTTGTTATTTTTTGTAAAAAATGTGTCTCTTATGACACATGTATTTTGAATGCTGGATCAGTTCATCAATTGTCAGATTTAGAAATGTGGATAATTTCCCATGCATGACATCCAATGCTATGAATCCATAACAAGTCTCTGGGAATCACCATGAAGGAATAAATTTCATCTATCTTGGAATCACCATGGAGTAATGCATATAAATTTTCATAGCATCACCATGAAGGAATCCATAAAAATTCACAAGGAATCACCATGATGAAATCTATAACAATTATCCAAGAATAACAATGAATTTTAATTTCCTCAAACCATTCACAAATTTTTCATATAATTTCAAGACCATAATACTTCATCCTAGATCCACTAACATTGTATATTATTCAAAATATTACATCCATGTAATATTCCAATTTCATTGGTCATTATTGTCAGCCAATGGAATTCATTTGACAACAAATAAAATCCATACAAAAAGTGGGATCTTCAATATACCCCTTTGTATTCTCTAGAAATTCCTTCAAAGTTATTTCAAAATTAATTTGTAAATATGGGAAACTATTATCTTCCCTCCACCAGTCACCTTTCAAATATTCATTTAAATAAATATCCCCTTTATTTACATGAAATAAAACATTAATGGGAAAATAGGGATAATTATGTACATAAGAAATGTGCCATACATCATATCACTATATGTCTATGAGAGTTGTGCTCAGTGTAGAAAACAATGGGAATTGATTAAGACAACAAAGTTATGAATTACTAACCAATCATGATACGTTAATAAATTAGACCTGATATAATTGTCTTCAAGGATTATTGAATTTCATTATAAGATTATATTAATAAATGTGGGATGACACTTTTGATTAATAATCAACCTGAAACTCCTTCACTCACTTAAATAAATAGATCAAAGATATTAATGTTCAACAGGAAGGATAATAGACCTTGGGGGAATTCCACATTTCCTATAACATTGATTAATTTATTCTCCCCCTTTGTAAAAAGTATATTTATTTTTGATAACTAATGCTGAGAGATTAAGAGAGTCATACATTCTTCAATGACATGATCTTGAATAAATTTCATGAATAATCTTCTTTTATACTAATTGGAATAATAATTTTGTAATCCTTCTATTTGTCTACACATCAATATAATCATTTCTCGTTTTAATAATAGTGTCTTATAGAATTAAGAATGAGATGACTAAAATTCTAGTATGGAGAATACATTAGAATGGGACTCTATCTTGTGACAATCCATATTGGAAAAATTTTACAACGTTCCCAATGATGATCTTCTGGAACCTTTTTTTAGAATACCAAGGAATATGATCAAAACATAATTGAATCTTCTTTTTACAAGCTATCCAAAAGAGGAAATCAATTTTTTCAACATCATCATGGATGATCCTCCCACATATTAATATTTTAATATCAATTGAGGAATCATTCATGGATGGTAACTTCTTCAAATTGGCCATCAAAAATTGAAAGAACATACTACTTCTCAGGTTCTTTACCTGGGAAAATGTTTCTCCTTCAATTTCATACATTATAAGAACAAATAAAATACTCAATGATTAAGGGAATAAGGGGGATCCTCCTAGATTAATTAGTATAAAAAAATTCTTGTGATGATATTCTCAACCTTTTTCTCCATTTTCTCTAGTATTCACACTTGGACATATGAAAATATGTTTTGATTTATGTTGAGGAAACAAGGATCTATTCACATACTCTTATAATTTGTTTGGAAAATTATTCTTCATAACCGCCTTCATGGATGACACGTTATTACACAAATTGAGGTCCACTTCGTGTTCAAGTAATAAGGTTATACACACTTTTGAAAGGTGACTGGATTTCTTATATCTCTCGAAAAAAAAGTATTTAACAAAAGGGTTGAATTTTCTTGAAAACCCATCTTTCAATTTTTCTACATCATGTGTAATCTTTTCCTTCCATTTTCATAAGATTTAGCTAGTGCATAATCAATTTTTCTCATTTTTTCCAAATATTTAGTCCAGATAACTAACATGTTATTAGGAATCCTGGGAGCATTTTTGGATATTCCCCATGGGTACTTCTCAATGTAATCCTTATTACTAGTTATTTTGGTTGAAATACCATTATAATTATTTCATTTAGATTCCATGGTTCTCTCACCATTATTCTTTGGTACCTTCCTAGTAGGATTTATATTCAGAACATTCTTCTGATAACATCAAAGGGTTGATTATTTTTCCTTGTAAAATTTTGTGGCACTAGTGCAGAAAACTTTTTTTACGTCACCATTTTTTACGTCGGTTATATAAAACCTACGTCATAATATGTAAAACGAGGTTTTTTACGTCGGTTATTTAATAAACGACGTAAAAACCTGTGTTTAGTATACCTTTAACGTCGGTTATTTTTATAACCGACATTATTAATCGCGCGGCTTCGTTTTTTACGTCGGTTATTCAATAACCGACATAAAAAATCGACATATGTACGAGTTATTACGTCGGTTATTCAATAACCGACGTAAAAAACGCAGTTTTTGAAGGCCTTTTTAACTCGGTTATTTTATAACCGACGTAAAAAAAGAATCCGCAGATGTTTTTGACATCGGTTATGGAATAACCGACGTAAAAAAATGCAGATTCTGAGCCCTTTATAACGTCAGTTATAAAATAACCGACGTAAAAAAAGAATCGGAGGAAGGTTTTTACGTCGGTTATTGAATAACCGACGTTATAAATGTTTTTAAAAAAATTATAACGTCGGTTATTGAATAACCGACGTGATAACTCATTTAAAAATTTACCCAGACCCGTGGATTGTCATTCGCGAGTTTACCTTCGATAGTCGCGACTCGTCTCTCTCGCGCGTAAACCCGAATCGGCTCGTCCATTTCGTTGGTTTAGATTCGTTTTGCGATCATCGTTTCTCATATTTAATCTCCTCGGATCAATCATCTAAACTCGCAGCACTCAGGTGATCCTCCCACTCGTTCGTTTTTTTTCGCGGATAGTATATATATATGTGTTGTGATTTTTTTGTTGAAACTATCTAAGATTCTTCGATTACAAACCATTTTAACTCGTTTTGGCACCATAATCATATTTATCATCCCTAGATCTATTAGTTCGTCTTGCAATATTGACTAATTTTATGATTTCACTAATTTTTCATCGTTTTCTATAAATCCCCGAGAGGGTTGGGGCGTGTCCATTTAAATGGGTTGCCCTTTTACAGTTGTTACTACTTTATTCACACACAACCATGGCATAGGTGCATGGATTTGGGATCACATCACCATTTTCACCCCCTGCAAACAAAGTTTCACGAGGAGGACTCGCCAGATTTCCCCTCGACATGTTAAAAATTTTAGATACCCTCTTTTCAGCAAGTAAAAAATTAACTAGTTTTTTCTTCACTACTTATCCTAAACAAATAAAACCACCATTCTTTCTAGAACCTCTACTGGATCCATTGCATCCATCAACATACATATTTGGATCTGAAAGCATCCCTTAAGCCTTATGTTCGATGCTAACATCCTTTACTGATCTATAGAAAATATGATGGTCTGCTAAGCTCTGCATTTAAAAGTCAAACCCCACCAATTATTCATCCTCATCATGAGAAAATGGCACAACATCTGAATTTCTGATTCAATCTCTTGGGTCACTGAACAAACATTAACTCCTTCAAATCCACACCTGGAATAGACAACCTAATGTTGAGTTCCTTCTCTATCTATTGAAACTCAGTTCTTCCTCCACACCTAAAAACATTCTTTGAATGGCGCAACTTCTTGTTATGGTAAATTTTCAGTGATTCCAGGGGGGTGGGAGGGCTATCAAGAGGGTTGGGGGTGTCCAGGGGGGTGTCCAAGGGGGTAGGGTGTGGGGGTGGTGTCCAGGAGGGGTGGGGGGCTGTCCAGAGGGGTCGGGGGGTGTCCAGGGGGGTTTACAAGGGGGTGGGTGGGTGTGGGGGGCTGTCCAGAGGGTTGGGGGTGTCCAAGGGTGTGGGTGGGTGTTGGGGGGTGTCCAGGGGGGTGTCCAAGGGGGTAGGGGTGGGGGGCTGTCCGGAGGGTTGGGGGTGTCCAGGGGGGTGTCCAAGCAGGTCGGGGGTGGGGGGTTGTGTCCAGGAGGGGAGGGGGTGCTTTCTAGAGGGGTCGGGGGGTGTCCAGAGGGGTCGGGGGGTGTCCAGGGTGGTGTCCAAGGGGATGGGTGGGTGTGGGGGGCTGTCCAAGGGGGTGGCGGCCTGTCCAGAGGGGTCGGTGCGGTGTCCAGGGGGTGTCCAAGGGGTTGGATGGGTGTGGGGGGCTGTCCAAGTGGGTGGCGGCCTCTCTAGAGGGTATTTGGGGTTGTCCGGGTGGGTGGTGGGCTGTCCAGAGGGTTGGGGGATGTCCAGGGGGTGTCCAAGTGGGTAGGGGGTGGGGGTGGTGTCCAGGAGGGGAGGGGGGCTGTCCAGAGGGGTCGGGGGGTGTCCAGGGGGGTTTACAAGGGGGTGGGTGGGTGTGGGGGGCTATCCAAGGGTGTGGGTGGGTGTTGGGGGGTGTCCAGGGGGGTGTCCAAGGGGGTAGGGGGTGGGGGTGGTGTTTAGGAGGGGCGGGGGCAGTCCAGAGGGTTGGGGGGTGTCCAAGGGGGTGTCCAAGCAGGTCGGGGGTGGGGGGTTGTGTCCAGGAGGGGTGGGGGTGCTTTCTAGAGGGGTCGGGGGCTGTCCAGAGGGGTCGGGGGGTGTCCAGGGTGGTGTCCAAGGGGATGGGTGGGTGTGGGGGGCTGTCCAAGGGGGTGGCGGCCTGTCTAGAGGGGTCGGTGGGGTGTCCAGGGGGGTGTCCAAGGGGGTGGATGGGTGTGGGGGGCTGTCCAAGTAGGTGGCGGCCTCTCCAGAGGGTATTTGGGGTTGTCCGGGTGGGTGGGGGCTTCCCAGAGGGTTGGGGGATGTCCAGGGGGTGTCCAAGGGGGTAGGGGGTGGGGGGTGGTGTCCAGGAGGGGCAGGGGGCTGTCCAGAGGGGTCGGGGGGTGTCTAGGGGGGTTTACAAGGGGGTGGGTGGGTGTGGGGGGCTGTCCAAGGGTGTGGGTGGTTGTTGGGGGGTGTCCAGGGGGTGTCCAAGGGGGTAGGGGGTGGGGGTGGTGTTTAGGAGGGGTGGGGGGCTGTCCAGAGGGTTGGGGGTGTCCAGGGGGGTGTGCAAGAAGGTCGGGGTGGGGGGTTGTGTCCAGGAGGGGTGGGGTGATTTCTAGAGGGGTCGGGGGCTATCCAGAGGGGTCGGGGGGTGTCCAGGGTGGTTTCCAAGGGGATGGGTGGGTGTGGGGGGCTGTCCAAGGGGGTGGCGGCCTGTCCAGAGGGGTCGGTGGGGTGTCCAGGGGGGTGTCCAGGGGGGTGGATGGGTGTGGGGGGCTGTCCAATTGGGTGGCGGCCTCTCCAGAGGGTATTTGGGGTTGTCCGGGTGGGTGGGGGGCTGTCCAGAGGGTTGGGGGATGTCTAGGGGGGTGTCCAAGGGGGTAGGGGGTGGGGGGTGGTGTCCAGGAGGGGCGGGGGGCTGTCCAGAGGGGTCGGGGGGTGTCCAGGGGGGGTGTTATATCTTACTATATTTTGTTTAAAAAATAATATTCAAGCATATTTTTTAAAATACACATCGATTTGTTTTATATTTCAAAATTGTTTACATTCAAATTATGATTTTTTTCATATAAACATATATTTGTCTTATCTAAAAGATATATATATTTTTGCTATTTGTTATAGGTAATAATGAGTCGAAGTTGGATTACGGCACATCGAATGAGCAATGAATATGAGGAAGGTGTTTATGCCTTTTTGGAATTTTCTAAACGAAATGTTCCAAGTAGTGACATTTTTTTCTTTCCATGCCTGGAATGTCTGAATATGAAGAAGTTGAAAATTAGGGAGATAAAAGATCATCTGATTTGTCATGGTTTCAATCCGAGTTACAACCCTTGGATTTGGCATGGCGAAACTGGACAGAATGTCACTGATGATAATGAATCGCAAGATGGTAACTCCGATGGAATTGAAGAAATGATTCGCGATATTGTAGCAGAACAAATTGAGATAGAACCGACAGTTGCACGTCTATATGGTGATGCCGAAAAACCATTATATCATGGTTGTACAGATTTTACGGTTTTGTCGGCGGTGTTAAGATTGATTAACCTGAAGGCGAAACATGGATGGAGTGACAGAAGTTTTACAGAGCTGCTACAATTGATGAAAGACATCCTTCCAAAAGATAACGATCTTCCAGATTCACATTATAAGGCCAAAAAAATATTATGCCCGATGGGATTGGGATATAGGAAAATACATGCCTGTCCGAATGACTGCATTATATATAGGACGGAATATGAATTTCTGAAAGAGTGTCCTAAATGTGGGACATCACGGTATAAGGTGAAAGAAAAATCACAAGCTGATGTAGAGATTACAAAGCTCCCTTCAAAGGTATTTTAGTATCTTTCTATAATTCCTCGTTTCAAACGTTTATTTGCTAATTCACATGATGCAAAAAGGTTAAGATGGCATGCTGATGAGCGGGTATGTGATGGAAAAATACGTCATCCAGCTGATTGTCCACAATGGAAGAAAATTGATGCCCAGTACCCTACATTTGGAAATGAAATTAGAATTCTGAGACTAGGCTTGTGCACAGATGGAATGAATCCATACCGAACCCTCAGTAGCACACATAGTTCATGGCCTATTTTATTGGTAATTTACAACCTCTCTCTTGAATTTTGTATGAAGCGCAAATATGTCATGTTGAGTATCATGATCTCTGGTCCAAAGCAACCCGGCAATGATATTGATGTATACTTGTCACCGCTGATTGATGATTTGAAACTGTTATGGGCTGATGGTATTAGGGTGTATGATTCTTATAAAATGGAATATTTTCAACTGCATGCAGTGCTTCTATTCACTATAAATGACTTCCCAGCATATGGAAATTTGTCTGGATACAGTGTTAAAGGGCATAAAGCATGTCCAATTTGCGAACAACAGACGTCATATTGTCAATTGCATCATGGGAGGAAAACAGTGTACATGGGTCATCGAAAGTTTTTGCCTATGGATCACCCTTATAGAAGACTAAAAAAGGCATTCAATGGCTCACAAGAATTTGATACTGCTCCAAAACCTTTATCCTCAGATTTGTATTTTGAGAGGGTGAAAAAGGTTGATGTGACATTGGGAAAGACATAGAAATCTGGTAATGATAGACATATTTGGATGAAAGGGTCAATATTTTTTGAGATACCATAATGGAGGTATCATGAAGTCAAACATAATATTGATGTCATGCACGTGGAGAAGAATATCTGTTATTCTTTGATTGGAACATTGCTAGATATTAAAGGAAAGACAAAAGATGGGTTGAATGCAAGGTTAGACCTACTATCAATGTGAATACGTTTGGAGTTAGCTCCCACTCCTAAAGGAAGACGAACATTTCTTCCCCCGGCTTTTCATACATTATCGAAGAGGGAGAAAAGTAGCTTCTGTCAGTGTCTTCATGATATCAAAGTGCCTCAAGGTTATTCTTCAAATGTAAAAAAAAATTTCTCATTGAAAGACTTGAAGTTGATAGGTATGAAATCACATGATTGTCACGTCATGATGCAACAAATTCTACCAGTTGCACTGCTTGGAATATTGCCCATCCGTGTCAGAAAGACTATAATGAGGTTTTGTTATTTTTTCAATTCAATTTGTAACAAGGCGATTGATGTGAATGCTTTGAACATTTTGGAAAAGGATGCAATTTTTATACTTTGTCATTTGGAAATGTATTTTCCTCCAACTTTTTTTGATATGATGGTGCATTTAATGATTCATCTGGTTCGAGAAATAAAGCTTTGTGGACCTGTATATCTTCGTTGGATGTATCCTTTTGAAAGGTATATGAAAATATTAAAGGGATATGTTAAAAATCCATATCGACCTGAAGCCTCCATTATTTAAAAGTATATTTCTGAGGAGGTAGCAGAGTTTTGTACGACCTACTTGGCTACGGCGCAACACATAGGTTTGCCTCCATCTCGCCATGAATGGGTTAATAATGAAGGAAAGGGGATTCGTGGATTGAAAGTCAAATCACTGTCAGCTGAACAGATGAAGAAGTTAGAATCATACATCTTGAATAACATAGCTGATGTTCAACCGTATATCACATTGCATATTAATGAGTTGAAACAATGTCATCCAAAGAAGAAAGAAATGTGGATTTTGAATGAGCACAACAAAACTTTTTTTCCATGGTTTAAAAAGACCTTGCTTGGTAGATCAGATGTATCAGAGACATTAAAATGGATAGTGGGTGGTCCATCTTTAAATGTGATAACATGGTCCGCTTATGACATTAATGGCTATACATTTCATACGAAAGCTCAGGACAACAGAAGTGCAGTTCAGAATAGCGGTGTATTGGTGTTTGCAGAAGCAATGCATTTTTCGAGTGCTAAGGACAGAAACCCAATTTCGGCATCAAGTGCATATTATGGAGTGATTGAAGACATATGGGAGGCTGATTACTTTAAAATTAATGTTCCTGTTTTTAACTGTAAATGGTTTATCGGTAACAACAGTGTCAGACACGATGAATTTGGAATGACACTTGTTAATCTGAATAGATTGGAAGACACAGCTGATTCTTTTATAATGGCAACACATGCCAAACAAATTTTCTATGTAGTAGATCAATCAGATATGCAGTGGGATGTTGTTTTACAAGGGAAAAAACAATATGTTGGTGAGGATGAATTTGATGAAGATGCTGATTTATGTGAGATCCCTACTTCCATTGAAAGATTAACAGAACATAATGATGAGTATGTTGAAGACATGGTTTCTGCCATAAGGAACGATCACGACGAAGGAATTTGGGAAAACAATCCAACTGTACATTCCTAAAATTACAGGTAACACATGTTTATTTCTTGTTTACATTTAGTTTTTTCATATAATGTTAGATATTGTAAATTTTTTACTTATTAAAACATGTATCAAACCAAAATGATAAAATAATAAAAACTGTAAAGAGGAGAAGTCCTGGGCGCACCGGCTGGCCGGTGGTGGATCACCGGTTGGCCAGTGGTCCAGACAGCAAAGCTCTCTGGTCCACCGGTGGACCAGACAGAGGGGAAGGCTCTGTCTGGTCCACCGGCCGGCCGGTGATGAGCCAGCGGCCGGCCGGTGGTCCAGACAGAGAGGAAGGCTCTCTGTCTGGTCCACCGGCCGGCCGGTGGTGATCCAGCGGCCGGCCAGTGGTCCAGACAGAGAGGAAGGCTCTCTGTCTGGTCCACCGGCCAACCGGTGGTGATCCAGCGGCCGGCCGGTGGTCCAGACAGAGCAAGGCTCTGGTCCACCGGTCGGCCGGTGGTCCAGACAGGAAGGCTCTGTCTGGTCCACCGGCAGGCAGGTGGCCCAGACAGAGCAAGGCTCTGGTCCACCGGCCGGCCGGTGGCTCACCACCGGCCGGACGGTGACACCAGGCAGTGGGCAAGTCTACTGCCTGGGTCCTCCGGCTGGCCGGTGAGCTCACATCGGATGACCCGTGGACTCAGTGAGTCCACTTTTCAGCTTTCTTGGGACAACTCCTTGGCAACCTTTTGCCTATCAACAAAAACACTTGAAAACAAGTTAGAACATAATAAGAGTGATTGTGATCATTAAAATCCAAGAGAGAGGGGTACAACAGACTGTGTTTACCATGTTTATCATTGTTTAACATGCTTACCATATTACCAATGTTTACTATTATGTAATTTAGTACACTTTTCTATTTTCTGATTAAGTAGTATTACAATATTTGAATTTGTATATTTGTGAACTAATGTTTGTTTTTTTGATTTGAAGGAAAATGACAGATCAATCAGTTGATCAGCCACATGATTCTGGAGATGAGCATATTGGTCATACATCTGGGGAGGAACATTCACATGCTCCTATTACGAAAAAGAGTTCAAAGGTTGGTAAGCGTGGGTGCACACGTTTACCAAAATTATCACTTGCCCGTACGAAGGAGGAGAGGATAGTCGTGGAGTTTGATGATGATGATCTTCCTAGAGGTCCAAATGCTAAAGATTTTAAGGGTTTTGTAGCAACTCAGGCTAAGAGAAAAGTAAGCATTCTCTATGATGATTTGAGAAGTGTGGATAAGGCAATAATTTCTCAGCTGTGGGAGATCATTTTGGTAAGATCTTTTGCTATTGTTTGACTATACTTTAAATGTTTCTAGTATATATAATATTTTTAACCTCTTTTTTATCAGATGACATTTGATATTCCTGACACTGGAGGAGTCAGGAAGAAATGCTTATCGTTGGCTGCTAGGAGATGGAGGGATTTCAAATCAACCCTCTCATCTGATTTCATTTATGGTCATAGGAGTCGTGAGAATCCATGTCGTATATATCCTTTTATAGATGAAGACACATGGAGACAATTTTTTGAAAGTAGAAGAAA
Source organism: Viscum album (assembly GCA_963277665.1). Classification (NCBI taxonomy): domain Eukaryota; kingdom Viridiplantae; phylum Streptophyta; class Magnoliopsida; order Santalales; family Viscaceae; genus Viscum; species Viscum album. Next base: position 1,582,119,313 of record OY728151.1, on the reverse strand, counting down.
AGAATCATTTTTGGTAAGGGCAATGTAAACTTTTATAAGCTTTCTTATATAAATGATCTTATTATTGTTTTGTTAATGATTACTTATTCTTAATTTACAGAAAATAAGGAAAGCTCGTCAAGAGATCCAATCTAAAAATGTATACCCTCATAGTTTATCTCGGGGAGGTTATGCATTATTGGAAGAACAAATGATGGCAGAAAAATTTCAACAACTAAGAGCTGAGTCTTCAAGCTCTGGAGAGGTGGCCCCTCCATCCCCTCCATCTAGACATGACAAATGGAAGAGATCTCGGAAGGGCAAAAAAGGACAATATCTTTCGGAAGAATCGAGAATCGTAGTTGAGAGGATTGTAAGATATCTATTTTATTTATTTATGTTTACTATTTTCATCATATATTTCCAATCATTATAGAAATGTTTAATTAATTATTACAGGACTCTCTTGAGGAGCAGAGTTCACAGGGGACATTTACACCATCTGGGAGGGAAGATATTTTATCTGTGGCATTGGGAAAGCCCGAACATCCTGGCCATGTAAGAGGATATCTGGCAGGTGTATCGGTAAGAAAAGTGTTGCCACGTTCCTCAACTTCTAACGTTGAGGGAGTTTGTAAAAAAAATAGAATCCTTGGAGGCTGAAGTCCATAATATTAATGCGACAATGGAAGACAAGATTAGAGCATCAGTGCAGTTTATGTTTGCAGACTTGCAAAGACAATTTCAGGGTGCAGCTCCCACTCCACCTCTCCCAGTAGCTCCCACTCCCCCACCTCAGCCTGCGGACCCCATTTTTGATCCTCCTCCTCTGCCGCAGCTACCTACTTATTGTGAGTTGTATGTTGATGATCCTCAACATCATATAGTTGCATATGGGATGGTATATTGTATAGGAGATACAGTTCATCATCAACAGTTAGAGGTAGAGAATCAGAGCGTCACTGTACAGGATATTATAGATAGATCAGCTCGGATACCATTACCTACAGATGAGGTGACGACAGTTGGACATAGTATCGACCATTTTTTACTTTGGCCATCCAGACTTCTTCGACTCATTACCATAGAGGTATGGATGTTATATCTTTTATTTTATATTTTTATTAATTTTTTATCATTTGAAAACTAATATATTTTTCAATTTATTTTTACAGGAATACTTCAAAGGTAAAGAAATACTGTATAGACAACAACAAAGACAGATAGCTATGACATCAGATGCAGATACTAGCAGTCTTGACAAATTGTCAAGATATTCAAATTTGTTGGCGGATCATTATGACTTTACAATGGAAGCTCATGTCTGTGGACGTGAACTAAGTGTGGGGATTATGAAAACTGATATCATGGAGTTTGTCACTGGAGATAAGTTGGGCATCAACGTGGTGAAAATTTTTATCATGTAAGTCTTAACACCGTTTCCTTGCGTTATATTTATTAAAAATGTATACTTATGTCTGCTTTGTATTAGGTATCTGTATAAAATTTGTGAGAGGAATGAGCTGACAGATGTATATGGATTCGTGGACCCACAATTGATTTCCCCTGAAGCATGTGCATTGGATGAGGAACAAAGAATGATTTATATTGCTGATAGATTTGAAAAGAACGTAATCACACAGTGTTGGATGGTGCCTTTTTGTGAGAGTTATGAAACACATCCCTCTCAAAGAGTTAATTATCTTTTAACATAAAAAACCACTAACGTTAAATTTCCTTTTATCAGGGATCATTGGATGTTAGGGGTTTTTTTCCCTAGGGAGAAAGCACTTTATTGGATATGCTCTCTCCATGATGATGTGCGAGAAAGTTTTAAGAATATATTGGAAACGTAAGTTTCAATTTCACTATAGTTTTATATATTATAATGAATTTTAAATTTACCCCATTCGTATTATTTTCTAACAGGGCATGGGTCCACTTTCGAAAAAGCGCAAAGAAAAGGAATTTCAAGATCAAATATGTACATGCGAAGGTAAATATCCATTTATAATTTGTACATTTTGATTTATTACATAAAAATAATATATTGAATTTACACTCATTCAAACAGAAATGTCATGAGCAACAAGGCATCATCGAATGCGGATATTACATGTTAAGATTTATGTATGAAATAATAACAACTGGGACAATTCTGAGTTTTGACCTGGTAAGATTTCCTCTTTCTCATAATATTTCAATATGATTTATTCATTATACACGTTGACTACTATCCTTTTCCTTTGTAGCTTTTTGATGACCCTCAACCCTTTACTGATGAAGATATCAAACACTTACAAGTGGAGTGGTCAAATTATTTTACAGGTTTGATTGACTTTTAGTTGTTTGTAATGTAAAATGTAATTTTGAATATTGTCAATGTAATTGTGTATTTCATAGTTGTTTAGGTTGGATTTAGTTTTTTTTGAAGTTGACAGTGTAAGTTTTGAATGTTATATAAGTGAATGTTTAATTTTTCTCTACTTATTGTTTTGGTCTACTGTTGATGGTTTTTCTGGTCTGGATTTTGGTATGGTGGGAGAGGTTCCAAGGGGGTGGGTGGGTGTTTGGGGGGTGTCCAAGGGATATGGGAGGGGTGTCAAAGGTGTGTTTGGGGCTGTCCTAGGGGTCGGGGGGTGTAAATGAGGGTGGGGGGGTGTCCAAGGGGTGGGGGTGTCCAAGGGATATGGGAGGGGTGTCCAAGGTGTGTTTGGGGCTGTCCAAGGGGTCGGTTGGGTGTAAATGAGGGTGGGGGGGCTGTCCAAGGGGTGGGGGGTGTCCAAGTGGTGGTGGGTGTCCAAGGGATATAGGAGGGGTGTCCAAGGGGTGTTTGGGACTGTCCAAGGGGATGGGGGGGTTTCCAAGGGGTCGGGGGGGTTTCCAAGGGGTCGGGGGGGTCCAGGGGGTGGGGGGCTGTCCAAGGGGTGGGGGTGTCCAAGGGATATGGGAGGGGTGTCCAAGGGGTGTTTGGGGTTGTCCTAGTGTTCGGGGGCTGTCGAAGGGGTCGGGGGGGTCCAAGGGGTGGGGGTGTCCAAGGGATATGGGAGTGGTGTCCAAGGTGTCTGGGAGTTCTGTCCAAGGGGCCGGTTGGGTGTAAATAAGGGTGGGGGGGCTGTCCAAGGGGTGGGGGTGTCCAAGGGGTGGGGGGTGTCCAAGGGATATGGGAGGGGTGTCCAAGGGGTGTTTGGGGCTGTCCAAGCACTCGGGGGGTGTCCAGGGGTCGGGGGGGTGTCCAAGGGGTCTGGGAGGGCTGTCAAGGTGTGGGGGGGGTGTCCAATGGGTGTTTGAGGCTGTACTAGGGTTCTTGGGGGTGTAAATGAGGGTGGGGGCTGTCCAAGGGGTGGGGGTGTCCAAGGGGTCGGGGGTGTCCAAGGGATATGGGAGGGGTGTCCAATGGGTGTTTGAGGTTGTACTAGGGGTCGTGGGGGTGTAAATGAGGGTGGGGGGCTGTACAAGGGGTGGGGGTGTCCAAGGGTTGTGGTGGGGCTCCAATGTGGTGGGGGAGGGATGGCCAGGTTGTTAGGTGGGTATAGATGAGGGTGGGGTTCAGTTGGGGCTTGGGGGAGGGCTGGCATGGTTATTTTTGTTGTTTGGTTTTTGGTTGCTTTTTGGTGAGAGCAGTGCAATTATTTTAAAAAAAATCGCTTTCACGTCGGTTATTTTATAACCGACGTGGTAAATAAATCGGTAGGGGTTTATCACGTCGGTTTTTTCGAGAACCGACGTGATAAACCGTTCTCGGGCCTTTTATCACGTCGGTTCTTAATATAACCGACGTGCTAAAAGGCCTGGGAATCGATTTACCACGTCGGTTATTTAAGAAACCGACATGATAATAGGCTCGGGGAAGGGTTTATCACGTCGGTTATGTCATAACCGACGTGATAAACGATATCCCAGCTGTTTTATCATGTCGTTTTAGACATAACCGACGTGATAAACCCCCCCCCCCCCCGCGCATATTTATCACGTCGGTTATTAATGAACCGACGTGATAAACACCGTGATGTTAGGGATGTTACGTCGGCTTTTAAATAACCGACGTAAAAACGTTATTTATAACGTCGTCCGTATTAACGTCTCCTAAAAACCGACGTAAATAATGAAAAATAACCGACGTAAAAAATGTTTTCTGCACTGGTGTGGTTTTATTTTCTTATCATATTTAGGTATATGTTGAGATGAGCATGTACCAACCTTATAAACACTACCATTGCATACATCAACGATGATATCAAATATTCCAAATCTCTTTTTAGTATGTATATGCCTCTAGAACTTTGGAATTTTCTTCTTCTTTTCTTGATTTCTACCCTTGAGATAGGATTCCATTATGATTTTAAATTTTTAGAATTGTACAAAACAATTAATATAAAATCCCCAAATCTATTACAGCACCAACATTGACAAAAAAATCATGATTTCTTGAACTCATTAATATCATATTGTCAGGTTATCTTCAAGATTTTTTATGCTCTAAATTCCAAAAAAAATTACACAAATTCATTCCTATCCACCATAGTCATGGTGGTATGTTCCTTATCATATTTATTCATCAATACATGTTCATATTTTTTTTACAATCAGTGTTATTCATGATAACATGTTTTGAAACCTCAGTATAAGATGATATGGATTGTTCCTAATTCTTCTCAATTTCTTGTGACAAATAATTGATTGATGTCATTATCTTATAATCAAATCTTGGAGGTCTTTCTACCTTACAATTGTCCGATGAACATTGAGTACCATTAGTAATAGTCTTATTATTTTTTGAATTGTCAACATGTGTCTTCTCAAGAATGGCCAACTGAGCATCCAATTCAAGAAAATTAATATTGTGGATGAGTTTCTGATCTTCAATCACAATCATATTATCTACACAATCATTCTTTATACTTTCGACATTATATTCTTGTATCTTAACATTGTTTTGAATAAATGAGTCATGTTCCTTGATCTTCTTGGATATTTCTTACAATTTTATACCCTTGACATATTCCCAATTTTTCAATCTCTTTTCATATGCATGGATCTTTTCTTATAGATTTTTTTAGCTTCTTATTTCAGTTCAAATTCATCAATCTTCTTAGATGAAGTTATTTGAAGTTACCTATTTTTTACTTCAAAGGTTCCATCCTTTTTGGAGAGCATTAGACACTCATTTTTTATTCAAAATAATCTCAAAAACAATAGTTTTTTCTTATAGGAGGGTGATCCATTATTGTATACATTGAATTACACCATGAAAAAGTTACCCTCATTCGTCTGGAATAACATTTAGAATAAATCATAATCTATCAAATGATAATATTTGATAAGTTTTAGATTGATCATCATCACCACTGGTGCTAGAATTTTCATATTGAGGAAAGTATTTAAATGTACAACCACAAACCTCATGACAACCAATGGTAGGAAGTTTTTACGTCTTTTTCATGGAAACATTATCCACCATATCATTACATTCCATGAAATATATGTCATCATTATTATAATGGAATAGAGAAATAGATACATCCTATTCATTGATAAGAGGTAATTGTACATCAAATTCATCTCTTATTTATTTATCTACTTCATTAAAACATTAGTTGATATAGAATGCTGCTTAGAGGTAACTGAATCATAATGAAAACTTCCATGTTGTTGGGGTTTGGCTTAGTGGTAAGCACCCCTTATTTCTACATGAATAATGGGGGTTCAAAACCCATTAGGAGCAGGTTACTGAAGTAGTACTGTAGAGCTCTGTATGAGAGGCGGTACGATAGCAACGACGAGCAATATAGCGGTGGCAAGTCACTGTAGTGACAACAGAGTACTGTAGTAGTGGCGGGTACTATGCAGTACTCTAGCGGTGTGGGTATTATAGCAGTATTATTCACAGAATGGGCTTTGGGCCAAAAAAATGGGCCTATGGGCCATATAATGGGAAAAATTCCCACTGGGATTTCGGGCTATGTATTGGGTCTCCCTCTACCCAGTTAAATAGTTCTTTGCTTTTATTTAATAATAAATGAGGCTTCGGCCCCAACCTTTAAAAAATTGAAAACATCCCTTCACAGTTGATTCCGGAATGAAAGTCAACTATTAAAATGAGAATAGATTTCACTATATAGAATATAAAAGAGTTGAAACTTACCTTATTTAATGTGAAAGGACCATTTTAGTATATTTCAAACACTATGATGGAGGGGATCAATGGTTGATACTTTTTAAGACGAATCCACAATTTATCCCTCGACCTAGTTGACCTGTTATGATTGTGATTCTCTTATTCTCTTATCCATATTGAATGAAATAATATTAAAGCAGTAAGGAAAAGTACAATATATTTTTACATGGTTCACTACATAGTACTATTAGCTAGTACATATAATGTTATATGAATAATCATGACCACGCAACCACAAGAGATAAATTCCTCAAATGTGGTAACATCAATTAGTAAATGCCCTTCCACATGAAATAAACTTTAGTAAATTGACATGTAATGTCATTGAAATTCCATTTAATTTTTTAAGAAAATTTATGGGATTATTATGAGACCAGGAGCTCAGACGATACATGATTACAAGGCCCTATGATCCTAGAATAAGTGTTTGAAAATTATTTACGTTTATTTAGAATAATGTACATGAACAGTTTTGGATGACTCAAAACATTATCTTGGATTTAAAAATATGAGGGCCGTGTTGCGTCAAGAATTATGACATCACCCAAAGAAGAACCTAACCTCGACCATAATGGGTCGAGGTAAAAAGTTTAATTATGGGAATTTTAATTAAGAATAAAATAAAAATAATTTTTTTTTATTTTTTCAGTGTGATGAAAAGTCACATTGCCTATTTTATTTCATAAATGAAACAATTTAACAAATCTGAAACTGATGTGAAATAGAAATGTTGTCTCATAATTGAAACAACGTAATGAAATAAAGACTCAGTGTAATAGACAAATGAAAATTTATTTCCTCATTTTAATGGATTAATCGAATACTAGGTTGTAGGAAAAAGATCAAGAATTACTCAGAACCATTGGAGGATTTTCATTGGCGAGCGACGAATGATGAATCACCCCCAAATAGAGATTGAGAATTGAGCAATGGTCAGCGATGATGGTGCTACTACAATATTCGCAACCAAAAAAGCCAAAATTGAGGTACGTGGTTCATTTCTAAGTGATTTTACCTTCCCCAGTCCATATTTATAAATGACAAATGTTGATGAACTCACTAACAAGTTGATCCTCAAGTAGATCATTCTTGTGGGTTTGGGAACTCTTTTTATGGGTTTAAATATAGGGGGATATGAATTAATAATTTTATGATATGTTTCCTTTTTCTAAGATGAAGAAAAAAGGACAAATGAATAGGGCTAATCTTCATTGCTTTTGGTGTTCCTTGTGTTCAACCCCCTCATGTTTTTCATAGACGGACCCATATGGTCACGTCAGACATTTCCGGGAGGTTCCGAGGAAGAACAGACCCCCAGATTGATGGAAAGACAAGTTGGATCCCACAACAGGCAAGGTGATGATTTGGGGACTTAGGAACAACATCTGGATTGATGAATTGGCCACCAGAATAGGTCTGGTGTCCTGCTAAAGAAACTGCAGGCGAGCTGGTGCTGACGATGTCATGTAGCAACAGACGCGTGTAAGAGGTGGCACGAACCATAAGTGAATTGCAATGGGGGATGCCACATAAATTTGGCCATGATGGTGTGAAATTGTGATACCTGTGGGGAAACACTTCAGGTTGGGAGACCCATAGCGGGACTACGGGTCGGAGACATCACACAGTCTCTGGGACCATATGCGGGAGAGGCAGTCGACAACATGGTGAGAAGGTGATGCATTGGTTACCACATCCAGTGGAGGCCGGACCGGCCCACTGTGGTAGTATAGGCTTGAGATGATGGGATGACCCAAGTGGTCAAGATGGTAGGACCCACAGCCTAGCGGGTCGTGTTGGATCCGGGCCGGTTTGAGCCGATCGGGCTGGACTAGACTCAGACCATACCTAACCGTTTTCACTATAGTAGGCATAACCTCCAAACCAGACATCTGATTGGTGATCCGTTTACAGAATTTGTACCCTTGTGATGATTTTCTCTATTTGATATACACTGTGTGGAATTTCATGGGAGTTGAGATGTGACCGATCTATTGAGGAGTAGAATATTAATCAATCGATCATGTTGTGATCTAGTCTATGTTACTTGGTTGGCCTACGAGATAAGTGGGTCTATGTAATTTGGTTGACCCAAGAGATGAGGACGTCTATGTGATGTACTTCACCTAAGAGATGGGCGGGTCTAAGTGATTTTGACTCCCTAAGTACTCATTAGGCGTTAGTACTTCATTAATATATGGTTTTAAGCATTATGACTATTTGTCTTCCATTCATTTGTTTAGATTATACCTATATGAGATGACTTTTGTAAATCCATCTCTAGAGTATACATTTTAGAGTATACAAATTTTTTACCTATTTGGCATTATACTCTTTCATACCTTACATTGTGTTATTACCTTTGTTTTTTGGGTTCCTTACTGTAACGTCCTGGTTCCCATTGCCACTCAACGGGTGCCCTGAACCCGGTTGGTCACAAGAACTCAAGAGTATTACCCCAGATTCCATAGGCTGGTGACTATCAGCGAGGGAACATGTCTGATAGTGGGGAAACTATGCCCTCATTTTTTATAGTGTATCCAAGTGGAATAATATAAGAAAAATCATACAACAATAGCAGAAGCAATAAACCATTCACATTTAAAATAAACAAGTGTAGTATAATATTACCAACAATTATATAGATATATAATGATGATGAAACATGCCTTAATTTATAATAAAACAGCCCGAATAAGTTACACAGTAGTACAACATGATACAACAGAAAGTATAGGTACAACAAAACAAAACAAAACTGCCAGTTGCATCGTGAGCCTAAGCTCAGTCCATGCACTCCTACTCTTTAGCAACAATCATGTACCTATTAAGGGACCCTTTCCTTTATCCAAACCTTCATAAACATAATCTGTTTGGGCCAAAGACATGACCCAAACAGGGTGCGAGAAATAATTCCCAGTAGAAACCAACCAAGGGCTCGTGCCCAACTGCGTGAAAAGATGCAACCACAATGTGCAGTAGTATAATTTAATAAAATTATTAGTACAAGAAAGTAACTAAAATTACCAGTTATATTTCCATTTTATTGTTCATTTAACCATTCCATTTAGTAACATTCTGTGCCCAATAGCACCAATCACTCAGGCCAACCGAAATCTTTCCCTTAGGATAATAGAGTAAAACCACATCCTCATGCTTTCCCTCAAGCTATATAGTCCCCTTACCTCATTCATTTCCCTCAGGTGAAATAGAATCTTCCCCTCATGCCAAATAGAAATGAAACCCTCAGGTAATCAGAATCTTGCCCTCATGCATTTCCCTCAGGCTAATATAACTACACCCTCATGATATTCAACAATTACCTCAGGATAATATGGTAACCGCGCCATGACCAACATATGAACATGAAATTTATATAAAATTACTCTCAAGGCAAAATAAATGAATAAATTAAACATGGAATACCGTCGGGTATCCTTGGCCAAAGGACTAACCAGTGGTACACACCCACGGGGTCATCCTGGATCCAAGAAGCAATCCCAAATAGCAGTTCATTATTATATTTAATTACCTATACAATTATATGTTTTTAAACAACCAAGGACTCAGCCATACGACACCCCAACATGGGTTCATGGCACAAAATACACACAAAACACACACCAATTGAAAATTAAACACCAAGCCACCTCCCATAAATGACCCTGATCTGCAAACTCGAATGTCGCTTCCATAAACACCCAAGAAAGACGTATATTTGATGAAGAAGAAATCCCATTAAAACACAAATTACTTCCCTTATAGAAAGGATTGGAAATAACTATGCCAGGAGAAGGAGAGGTTTACCCGTACGGTTCCAACAAGATTGACGGAGGCAAAATCGGATTCCCGGCGTGCGATCCAGAGCTCCATGAAGGTTCGGTCGTCTCTCTCCTGAATCACCTCCGGTTCTAATCCAATCCTGTGAATAGGTTTGTCTAATGCCCTCATAGACTGGAATCTAAGAGACCGGAAAGGGAACATGATGAAGAAGGAATTTCAAGATTTGAAAAACAAGACTACAAGGCGTGTATACTGACTACACTGTGTGTACCTGACTTCTCTTCCCCTGCCTGGGTCCTTCTACATGGCTATGACACACAACTCCCGTTGAACAAAACTACACGGTGTTTACTGTTGCACAGGTGGTGGCTGCTTCCACTACCTTACTATTTAGCGGTGCCGCCAAAAAAACTATTAAATGAGGGGAGTACACGCCGTGTAGTCAATATTGCATGCCCTGTAGTTTGTTTTTTTCAGATAAAATTGGAAGTATCCAACCCTGTTCAAAAGATTGGCTTAGAACTGAAGGATTGTTTGGATAGAGAGGGACGAACCTTCATGGAGCTCTAGATCGCACGTCGGGAATCCTATTTCGCCTCCGTCGATCCTTTTGGAACCGTAGGGGTAAGCCTCTCCTTCTCCTAGCATAGTTCTTTCCAATTCTCCTCTAAGGGAAGTTATTTGTTCTTGAACTATATCTCTTCTACGTCAGATCTATGTTTTTCATGGGCGTTTTAGGAAGCGACATTCGAGTATGCAGATCATGGGCATTTAAGGTAGGTGGATTGGGGTTTAATTTCATACTGTTGTGCATTTTGTGTGTATTTTGTGCCATGAACCCATGTTGGAGTGTCCTATGGCTAAGGCCATGGCAGTTTAAATACCTTGAATTTTATAGGTAATTAAATGTGATAATAAACTACAGTTTGGGATCGTTTCTTGGATCCAGGACCACCACGAAGGTATGTTCCTCTATTTAGCTGTTTGGCCAGGATACCCGAGGGTATTCCATGTTTACATTATGCATTGATTTTTCCATTAGAAGAATTGTATTTAAATTTTATGTTTATATGTTGGGTATGGCCCGGTTACCATATTACCCTGAGGGAATTGTCGATTAGCCTGAGGGCGTAGTTCTATTATCCTGAGGGAAATTCCTAAGGTCAAGATTAAGATTACCTGAGGGTTTCGTTTTAGTTTTTCCTGAGGGCATGATTCTATTTTGCCTGAGGGAAATTCTTGAGGCAAGGTACTATATAGCCAGAGGGCCAGCCTAAGGGCATGGTTTTACTCTATTAGCATGAAGGCATGATTTTGGTTTTCATGAGGGCTTGGTGATTTTGAGCACGTAATGCTACTAAATGGTATGGTTAAATGAAAAATAAAATGGAAATATAAATGTTGAAGTTAGTTACTCTTGAGTACTGTTTAGTTTATTTCATTTTACTACTGCACACTATTGTTGCATCTTTTCACATAGTTGTGCACGAGCCTTTGGTGGGTTCCTAATGGGATTTATTTCTCACACCTTGTTTGGGTCATGTCTTCGGCCCAAACAGATTACTTTTCTGCAGGTGTGGATAAGGGAAAGGGTCCCTTTACAGGTACATGATTGTTGCTGAGGAGTAGGGGAGCATGGGATCGTGCTTAGGCTCGTGATGCTGATGACAGTTTTGTTTTGTTCTATTGTACCTGTACTTTCTATTGTATCATGGTGTACTACTGTGTAACATGTTATGGCTATTTTCTTAGAATTTGAGGCATGTTGCATCATCATTATATATCTATATAAGGGTTGGTTATCTTTTACAGTAGTTTTTTCTTTAAAATGTACATGGTTTATTCGTTTGGTTGTTGTTGTATAATTTTTTTTATATTATTCTGTTGCGCTACACATTGAAAAATGAGGGAAAAGATTCCCCACTATCAGACATGGGCCCTCGCTGCTAGTCGGCATCCTCTGGCGTTTGGGAAAACGTGATTGAGGTATTGTGACCATCAGGGTTCGGGGCACCCATTGAGTGGGACCCGGAACCGGGATGTTAAACTTATAGAGTACTGTGCTACTCACCCCTATATGGGATCAGCCCTCACATGTTGTGTCTTGTGCAAATGACAGAATAATCGACATAGACCTCGGTGTTCTAGCACTAGGAAGTTCCTCGAGAGATCCGAGGGATGAGGTATACTTCTATGACTTTAGGTGGCACCCCCTATACCTTCCCTTTTTTTAGGGTTTACCGCAGCTGGAATTATAGAGCTTTTACTTTTATTTTATTAGTATGGTATTCTAGCCACATTACTTATATCTTTGTACCATTACTCATAGTGGTTGTATTAGTGGCATGATTGATTACATTTTAGCATTATCGGATGGATGTGTTTGTATGCGTATAGGTACTCAATATGATGACTTCGCCATATGGGATAATGCCTTCAGCACAACATTCCAGCCCCTGGCCATTGGGAGGAAATCTTGGGTATTCATGACATGGGTCCTAGGGGATGATTCATGAAAACATGGTATTTGATGTTGTCAGTTATACCTTAAAGGCTATGATTCCATGGTTTTATTTTGGGTTACCATGGTTGAATGTTTTGAGTTCGACTTTCAGACTTAGGGAGTCTAGTGTTGGTTCGGCTGTCAACATATCCATACACCAAGACCTAAAATCCAACATTTTGACAATGTACATGAAAACACTGGTGGTAAGCATAATATTTGAATTGAGAGTGTTCTCATGTTCTTCTTGAGTCAGAGTCAGATCACCAGTTATAATGTATTGATCATGGTTCATCTTGTTCTATTTCAAGATTCCTCGACATTGACAGCCGACCATGATCCCGATGCATGACCATATGAACAGTATTACTAGTGATGATGTGTCAGTTCATTGACCAGTGCTAGAGGTATCCCTATCGGGTGGTTCACCAGTGCTTCCACTACCCATTTACCAGCAGCTCCAACCATCCCTTCTGATAGATGACCCACACATGCTCAGTACCTACATGAGATCCAGTAGTAGAGGCATCAGAGGTTCACGACTGAGATAGACCCCCAAGTGTCTGAAGATTAGCTCGAGGTTGTTACACGAGTATTCCTTCTAGTGAGGACGCCTCTCGACTAGATGTCGATCATAGACACAATGATTCTTCGTGGCTCAGTAGGGGGATGGTGGATCTTGATGATCCATACACATGCTTAGGTGACCCTTACGTTGATATACTATGATCATCTCTTAAGGGAGGAGTTATTTCAAGAGACATTATGATCTATACATATATAGGAGCTACAACACCTTCAGTAAGGTAGCATTACAGTAGAAGAGTACTTAGTGGGATTCACTGAGAATTATCACAACTCTAAAAACATGGTACGAGACCCGTTCTTCCAAGATCTTTCTTTTGATCATGGATTATGCCGATATATCAGGGCATAAATTTTATCACTTAGCATTCCTGCGTAGGATGGGGTTCTAGAGAGATCCATACTTATAGAGAGCTTCACGGATGAGCATGCGCCTGCTGCAGGAGCTACCAGTAGGAACCATGTGGCAGAGTCTTTAGTATTTGGAAGTAGGTAGCTGACACCGAGACCCACATGGGTCATGAAATTCAGTGGATGACCAAGGAAATAGGGTAGATGGTATGAGAACCCCATGGCAGTAAGAGAAAATAGTGGAGTAGGTTTTTTCTACTTGTGCGGTGGGTAGGGAAACATGGCTCGTGACTAAATGAATCATTGTGTAGATGGTCAAAATAAGGTCAAGGGACTATTGAGGTAGAGACAGAGGATCAAGTAGTGTGGATCACATGGAGGAGGATGTGGAAAGGGAACATGAAGAGTACCATGCGGAAGGTGAAGGATCAAGGTGCAACCACCACCTCCCCCTGGTGGTCCATCATGGGCTACAGGATTAAGTGGAAAATAGTGAGTCTAGGTTCAGATAATTATGGCTTATGACCCTGGAACTCTAGAGATGATTTGAGGTACGATGTGTATCTTCTCCACTTTAGCTGCAGTTCTTATAGACATTATTTTGATTCACTCTTTCCTTACCACAGACCTTGTTCCGAACTCAGAGATTCTGGTGGAGCTGTTGGCTCAAAACCTGTGATTAGATACAATTATCAGTGGTGATTTTGTGATAACACATTGGTTTAGGCAATGTGGGATTAATCTTGGAAGCGAGAGCTTCGACTGATATACCTAGTAGCCGCATCGAGGCCTTGTGATGTCATTCCGGTTATGGACTGGTTATCCATAATCCATGATCAAATTGACTATTGTTGGCATAGAGTGTGGTATATCCACATATATGGGTCAATGTTCTTCATTTCATATGAAATGGGAATGCTTTTAGCTCTAGATGGACTATCATGGAGGAGGTTACAACTGATCACTCACAAGATGGATAGCCTTACCCACTGTGTTGTGGATAAGAGGAGTCCCCCTTTTCCTATAGTGTAATACGAGTATGAGGAAATATTCCTTAGGAAGTTATAGGATTACTTGATCCTAGAGTGGTTGAATTCTATATTGAATTATACACTTATACCACACAAATATACACCCAATCATATCAAATGGATCCAATATAAATTCCTACGATGAGGGTAATAATAGTGGACATGCAGAGGAAGGGATTTTTGAGGCCCTGTGCTTCACCTTGGGAAGCCCGTATATTGTTTGCAAGGAATATAGATGGGATTTTAAGGATTTCAATATAATTTCAGCGACTTAATCATGCGACCCTGAAGAACATGTATCCCCTTCCAAGGATTGATGACATATTTCATTAGCTAAAGGGAGCGAGATTGTTATCCAAGTTCGACCTCAGATCAGGCTATCATCAGCTTTGTGTATGGGAAGCAGATGTCCTTGAGATAGCCTTCAAGTGTCGGTATGGACACGCTATGTTCGTGTTGATTTCTATAGGAATGGCCAATTCCCTAAAAAATTTCAACGGACTCATGAACAGGATCCTCCAACCATACCTTGACCAGTTATTTGTGGTATTCAATGATGACATCCAGGTGTACTCAGTATCCTAGGAGAAGTTCATGACACACCTACCGGTAGTTCACGATACACTCTTGGAGAACCATATTTATGGGATACTCTAAATGTGTCACATTTGGATTCGATAATTCCACTGTCCAGGACACGTCATTTTAAAGTATTGATTTGTAATGGGTCCGGCAAAGATAGTGGTTTTTTGTGCTTGGGGGCCATCCAAGAGCATGACTAAGGGGTAGAGTTTCATGGGTTAGTATGGATACTATCAGAGGTTCATGCATGAATTTTATAGCATAGCATCACCCTTATCAGCATTGACATTGAAGGTATATCTATTCATGTGGATGGATATGTTCCAAAAAAGTTTTCAAGAGATGAGGCAGAGACTGAACAATGCCCCATCTTGAGACTACTGGAGGTGGGCTATGGGTATTTAATATTTTGCGAAGCATCAGGGACCAGACGTGGTTGTCCTGATGCATGAATCGGCAGTGATCACCTATATTTCATTGTAGTTGAGGAAACATGTGAAGAATTACATGACCCATGACCTATATCTAGTAGCAATGGTATTTTATTTGACGATGTGGAGACACTATATGATGGGTGAGCGGTTTACCATATAATCCAACCAAAAAAGTCTCAAGTACGTCTTCTTCGAGAAGAAGCTAAACATGAGGCAGATTCAGTGGCTATAGGCCATCTAGGAATATGACTTTGAGATATTCTATACCCTTGGGAAGGGGAAATTAGTGGAGTATGTGATAAGTAGAAGATCTGGTTTTTAGTTTTTGAGTGAAGCATTCACACCTACAAAAACAGGAAAGGGAAGCGGTACACTTTTATCAGCGCTACAAGAAAGTGCTGATAAAATGGGGTGTTTATCAATGCTACAAAAAAGCGCTGATAAAGGAGAACTTTTATTAGTGCTAAAAAACATTGTTAAAAGTGACCCTCGTTCTGTGCTTTTTTTAGCGCCGATAAAGCCCCCCCCCCCCATTTATCTGCGATTTTTCTTAACAGTACTAAAGGTGACCCCTTTTTCAGTGCTTCTTTTAGTAGCGCTGATAAAGGGTTGATTTATCAGCACTTTCTCCTAGTGCTGATATATTTTATTCTTCAAAAAAATAAATTTCCATGAAAAATAATATATTTTTATACAAGTATATTTTTATTGATATAAATATAATATATATATATATATTAAATAGGATTTAGATAAGTATAAATAGACTGTAACATTTAATATATAGAAAATTTTGTTAAAATGGCTTTAAAATATTTTAAAAAATATAATTAAGTTATAATTACCTAATTTACATCGATTAAAAATCATTTAATTATAATTTTAAGTCACCAAAAATCCAAAAAAATAAATAATAGACCTAATATAAGTTGAAAATGGAACTCAATCATTAAACAGCCATAACTTTTGATTCGGGTGTTCGTTTGAGCTCTACAGCATATCAAATCAAATCATGTGATGAGAAATATGCACCATTTTGGGAATCCATGATTCTGTCAAATTTTTCAATACCAAAAAAGGACTAGAAGGATTCCAAAACTGGGTTTTTTGTCGGGATACCCCGATTTGTTAAGATTCAAACAAGAATAACATCTGATCTGGATGTCCGTCAGGCCTGTACCACATATCATATCGAATATTGTTTCATTTTCTTCGATTTTACTGGTTGTGGAGTAGAAAAAGGCTTTTGGATTAGAAGGTATGGTCATTTTAACATTATAGGTCTTTTCAAAGAAACACATATATATGTATTTATTCGTAAAAATATGTGTGTGTGTGTGTGTATTGTATATATGTATGTATAAATGTATTTATTTATTTATTTATAAAAACCCATAAAAATATATTTTATATATGTATTTATAAATAATCTTATAAATAATATTATTATACAAATAAATATCTGGATAAAAAATTGTAACTGTAGATTTATATATAAATAAATATAAATATAAATTTATTTACGAATAAATATATATATATATACTAAAAATGAATAAATATATATATCTATTAATATAACTATATATATTTATATTAATATGAATCTATATTATTAGATGAATAAATAATACTATATATATATATAAATATAAATATATATTAATATATGAATAAATATATATGTATTAATATAACTAAATATATTTATATTAATATGAATCTATAATAATATAGGAATAAATATAACTATATATATATCATTAAATTGAAAAAAAATGAAATAGCTTCACAGTAAAGGATCAAGCCTGCAAGGGGGAGGTCGCGGGTTCGAGTTATGGTGGAAGCAAGGAGGTGCGCACGGGGGGCTTCTGTTGGACGTGCGGGCAAGGGCAGTACATGGGAGTGGTCTACCTAGAAATGATAAAGGGGGGTCAAGCGCTGTTTAAATCAGCCCCCAAATTATATATTCTTTTTTATTTTTTTTATTTTTTAACTTTTATCGGCGCTTTTTTTAGTGCTGATAAAAAGGATCCCCTATCTTCTCCAATATTAACATACCTTTTTTAAGCAATGTTAATGAACTTTTCTAGAACTGATAAAAGCCATAATTTTAGTAGTAAATAGATCAGTTTACAGTGATGCAGATTTCCATTGTAGATAGTGATGGAGTAGCATATCATTAGTTTATAGTTGTCACTACCACATTCATACACTCAGGAAGGGAGACACAACTTATGGATGTCAACTGTGAGACCCAACATGCTCTGCAATCCACAGGCCATGCCCTTGATGGATCTTTAATAGATGGAGAACACATATTCCTTTTATGAGTGTTCACCACTGTACCCGTGGAATTGTGAGTGGAGATTCTGAGGGAGTTTCACACCTATCCCTTGGTGGTGCGTCTAGGAGTGGCGAAGATGTAACAAGATATCCCAAGTCAGTACTCGTCATTGAGGATGAAGAAGGTGGTAGTGGAGTTCGTTTCCCAGTGCCACATTTTTCAGCATTTGAGGGCAGGGAAACATCTTCCATGAGGCATAGGTCAGCCACTTGAGGTGATGAAGTTGAAGAGGGATGATATCTTGTTGTGCTTTTTGACAAGTTTACCACGCATGTCTATGGGGGAACGATACTATGTGGGTGATTGTGGGATGACTCACGAAGTCGTCCCAATTCCTACCCATCTAGTTGTTGGGGTCGATAGCAGGATTGGGATGCCCGTATGTGCATGGGACACTTCAACTCAATGGAGTCCCATCTACTATAATCTCATATCTCAAAATATACTTTACACCCTGATTTTGGAATGGATTTCAAGAAAAATTTGGGTCTCAGCTATATTTTAACAAATCATTTCACCCCCAGAGAGATGTAAAGACAGAGAGAACAATCTAGGTTTTAGAGGACATGCTTCATACTTATATCTTGGACTTCAGTTGCAGTTGGGAAGATCACCTACCACTGGTGGAGTTTTTGTACATACATAGCTACCACAACATAATTGTAATGGCACCATTTGAGGCACTTTCTGGGTGACCTTTTAGAACAATGTTTTAATGGACAAACTTAAGGGAGTTTTCACTCCTGGTTATATAGTTAGTACATGCTACCACTGAGATTGTGCAGATAATCCAAGAGCGAAATAGTGTTACACAGTGCAGGAATAAATCTTATACTAATAGTAGAAATAGTCTTATAATGTTCGAGGAGGGAGACCATGTGTTCCATTGGGTCTCACCATGATAGGGATTGTAGATAATTGGTCATTACTGAAGGATGTCTCTATGATTTATCACCCCTTTCCAGATCCTATACAGGGTTGGTGAGGTGGAATACCACCTACCTCTTCCCCCAAAAATGCACCAGGTGGATAATGTCTTCCATGGTTCACAACTAAGGAGGCATGTGCATGATCCATCAGACATCATTGAATGGGTTGAGATATACATTGACAATGGGGTGATGCTTATGATTTTCTTAGGGGATATTGAGGATCGAAAGTAGTGGGTCCTTCATGGGTGGTCAATTCCTCTGGTGCGTGTTCGATGGCAGCACATGAATATCAGGAAAGCAATTGGGAGTGAGATAATTAAATTATTTCTCAGTACCCACAATTTTTGACTACCCTTTGTTTTGGATTTCATGTATGTAAATATTATGGTGGGGAAAATGTAATGTATTTGAGTTTCCATGAATTTTTTTAAAAAAAATTATTGGAATTTTTCGAGACTAGGATCATAGATGAAACTTGATTCTAATGACCGCTGATCTTGGAATATGTTTTTGAACATTGTTTATGTATATTTAAAATAACGCACAAGCACGATTTTGGATGATTCTAAATTTTTTCCTAGATTTAAGAAATTGAAGTCACCATTGTGTAAGGAATGAAGAAATTACCTAATGAAGGACCAGACCTTGGAAAATCTGTTTCAAGGGAAATGGTTTATTTTTGGTTGTTTTATGGAAGAATAAAATAAACTTGAAATGTTTATTTTATTTTAAATTGTTTCACTAAGATTCAATTCCATGTTGAATGTTTCATTTCATTAATAAAATATCATAAAGCTTCTGAAACTAAAGTGTTACCGAAACACTTTTTCATAAATTAAGAAACATAATGAAGCTATGACTCAGTGTAACAGAAATTCTGAAACATGATTCCTCCTCTTGATGAATTAATCAAATACGAGGTGTGGGAAAAAGATCCACAATTACTCAGAACCGTTGGGTGATTTTCATTGGAGAGCGACGAATGACTATTATCCTCTAATAATGGATTGAGGAAAAAGGAACGACAGGAGATGACGGTGATAATTCAATCTTCGCCACTATACAATCCATACCAAAGGTAAGGGGTTTTTTTATAAGTGATTTGGACTTCCCCCGTCCTTCTTTGTAAAATACAAACACAAATCATCTCACTAACAAGTCGATCTATGGGTCGATCATTTTTGCAGGTTTGGGAACTCTTTTGTTGGGATTAATAATATTGGATATTAATAAATAATTGTTTCTTTGTATTTCCTTTTTCTAACACGACTAGTTAAGGAAAAAAAATGATGCCAACATTCATCTCTTTAGGCGTTCCTTGTGATCTCCCCCTCGCATTCTTCAACGAAAGACCCACGTGGTCATGCTGTAATTATTTGGGAGGTTCTAACCACGATCAGATCCACGTATTAATGACAAGATGAGTTGGATCCCACTACATGTGATATGAATATTCTATGACACTAGAGCACCCTCAAAATCAATTAATGGACCACTGAATCAAGTCCGGTGGCCCATAGAACAATCTACCATCCAGGTGCGGGATGTGGCGCGTGCTGAAACAGAGGAGACCATAGCGGTGCAAAACCTTGATCCTAGAAAGGTGATGTGTTAGGACAAGAGATCAATAGCTAGGATGTGGGTCAGTGACAACACATTGTCTGAAGGACCACATGAGGGGGGGGGGAACCTTCTTGTCAAGTCACGTGGAGGGGAAGCGGCTGTCGCGATGTATGGTGGAGACCAAACCAGCCCATCACGGCCGGCCGGGCGGGAGAATGTGGGCTGCCTTGGGTCGTGTCAGCGGACCTCAGGCTAGGTCGGGTCAGACTGGACCCATACCCGACCTACCCATTTTTACTAAAATGAACATAACATCCAAACCATACGTATGATTTGAGGTCCTTTTGTGGAGTTATGACATTCATGACAAGGATATATTCTCGGCATACACTAAGTTGAATTACATTGGAGTTGAGAGGTGACCGATGGATTGAGGAGTATACTCTC
The DNA here is from genome assembly GCA_963277665.1 of Viscum album. Lineage (NCBI taxonomy): Eukaryota > Viridiplantae > Streptophyta > Magnoliopsida > Santalales > Viscaceae > Viscum > Viscum album. Next base: position 1,582,098,598 of record OY728151.1, on the reverse strand, counting down.
TTGTAATAAAGCACACTATAAGCATGTCTATGTGATCCAGTTGGCCAAAATGAGGAGCATGACTATGTGATCTGGTTGTCCTAAGAGATAAATGGGTTTATGTGATCTGATTGGCCTATGAGATGAGTAGGTCTATACGATCCCACAACCCTATTCCCTAATCCGGGATGAGTTATTTAGTAGTACAAGGTGTTATGAACTACGACTATTAGTCTTGATTTCTCTTTATTTATATTATACACACATGAGCTGTCTCATGTGACTCTCTATCACTATGAACTGTACTTATTTTAGCCTTACGTCTTGTATCTCTTTGGTAGTCTTGTGTGTACATACTTTTATTTAACTTTTTTGGGGTTCCTTATAGAGTATTGTGTTACTCACCCATGAATAGGCTCTATCCCCATGTTTTGTGTATTGTGAACATGATAGATGTTTCGACAACGACCCTGGTGGTCCCATACCATGATATGCCCTGTGATACATGATAGATGATTCATAGTTCTACGACTGCAGGTGGTACCCCATTCACTATCCCACAATATAGGGTTTACCATAGACGTAATTCAGATTTTTTTAGTTATTTTTTGTTGGGATTGTATTCTGGCCCCTTTACATCCACCTTTGTACCTTTACTCTCAATGGTAGTCTTGGTGGGATGCTTGTTTACTTTTCAGTATTGTGGGTTTGATGTGTGTGAAAGCATATAGGTACTCAAGTAAATTCTTCCCACTTACAGGGTAATTCCTTCGGTGTTAGTCGCTATGACCTAGCCATCCGGAGGCGGGCTTGGTGTATTCACGACATTGGCCCCAGGGGATGGGTCGTGTCATGACATTGCATATTTTATTGAAATTATCTTGATTAATATATTGAATCTTAAGACAATATTTTTTTTATGATTGTCTATAACAATAATAGATTCTTCCGTATGTTGATAATTATTTGACATCACAGTTCTACTTTTTTCATTCATAACCTTCATCTTCACTTTGTTACTTATATAGTTGCATGCAAGTAACTCTTATTACCTCTACGTAGTAGAAAACTAAAAGAGACAAAATATTATTCTTCTATGAGTAATAGTAATATAAATGTATTTTGAACTTATTGATAATGAATTATTTCTAACCCAAATTAGAATTTTCCGACATGTGGTGAATTGAGCTCTTGTTGGGAGAGAAGGAATTAGGTCCCATGCATGGAGTCATTTGAGATGCCCCATCCACGTCTTTTTCATTTTTGATTGATTTTTAATGGATTTTCAGTGAATATGAACAGAAAAGCATTTTTTCTCAAATTTTGTGAAATTGAAAATGAAAAATTGAAGTTGACTGAAATTGATTAAAATGATGTATTGGTATTTGGAATTTTATTTATACTGGATGAATATTATTTTAATTATCCAGGACAACATGAGGTGAACTGATCTCCAGTAGGGAGATCCATCATTAAATCCCATGCTTGGAGGCATTTGGGATTTCCCTCCCATGCCTTTATCAATTTTCTATTTTTTTAATTGAATTTTTTATGAATATGAACATGAAATTATTTATTTTATCAAATTTTTGTAAATTCCAACTAAAATATTGAAGTTGATTTAGAACGATTAAAAAAATGATGTATTTCAAATTTGAATTTTTTTTACCTTAGAATTATTTTTTAAACTGACCAAGCCAACATGAGCTGAACTGAGCTCGAGTCGAGAGAGCTAGTATTAAATCATATGCATGGGGTAATTTGGGATGCCCCTCCCATGACGTTAGTAATTTTCCATGATTTTAAATGGATTATAAATTAATATGAACATGAAATTATTTTGTTTCATAAAAATAAAGGTAATTACAATTGAAACATTGATGTTGATTTAAATTAATATAAAAACATTGTATTTGTATTTGGAATTTTTTTTACACAAAATGATTATTATATTATTTTTCAAAGTCAACATGAGGAGAACCGAGCTTGAGTTGGGTGATCTAGAATTAAACCCCAAGCATAGAGGTATTTGGAATGACCCTCCCATTACATTATAAATTTTCAATGACTTTAAATTTATTTTTATTAAATATTATCATGAAATTCATTGTTTTATCAAATTATGGGAAACTAAAATTAAAATATTAATGTAGAATTAAATTTATAGAAACAAATATATTTATATTTTTTATTTTATTTAAAAATCATGATAATTATCTACAATGGGAAATCCACCACGAGGTTAACTGAGATCTAGCTAACATAGTTAGTATTAAATCACATGAATAGATGTGTTTGGGAAACCCCTCCCAGATCATTAATAGTTTTCAATTATTTTAAATTTCATTTTTATGAAAACGAATGAGAAATTAATTTTTTTTCAGATTATGGGTAATTGTAACTGAAACATTGAAGATGGTTTAAATTGATAAAAAAATCAATGTAATTTAATATGATTTTTTATTTAGGCTTCGTGATTATTTTTTAAACTGACCAAGATAACATGAGGTGAACCGAGCTCGATCCGGGAGAGCCAAAATTAAATCCCATTCATGGATACATTTGATACACCCTCCCTTTCCTTTATCAAATAATCGATGATTTTAAATCGATCTTTAATCAATATGAACATGAAATTATTTATTTTATCAAATTTTGGAAAATTGAAATTGAAACACTATTGTTAATTTAAATTGATAAAAAACGATGTATTTTTTTTATTTTATTCAAAATTCAATAATATTATTTGAGCCATCCAAAAAAACATGAGGTGAACAAAGCATGAGCTAGGATAGCCAACATTAAATCTCATGCATCTGGGGGTTTGAGATGCCTCACCCATATCTTTAGGAAATTTCAATGACTTTAAATGGATTTCTAATGAATATGAAGATGAAATAACTTTCTTTATCTTACAATGGGAAATTTAAATGTAAATGGTGGTGTTGATTTAAATTTAAAAAAATGATGTATTTTTATTTGGAATTTTTTTTACACTTTATGATTATTATTTTTACAAGACAAACCAACATGAGGTGAGTGATTCGGAGTAGGGAGAGCCAGCACTAAATCCCATGTGTAGATGTGCTAGGGAAGTTATTTGTATTATCAAATTATATGAAATTGAACATTGATGTTGATTTATATAAATAAACAAATATATATTTAACATGATTTGATAATTTATATTTTATTTAGAAATACTGATTATTATTTTTACTAGCCACGATCACAATAGGTGAAATTTGTTTTGGATGGGATAGATGACCATCCTTGGGGAATGGTATGTAAATGTGAATCCATGTGATAAGTATCTATTCATTGATCTTTATGAATTAGGATGCTAACAGTGGATACATTCATAATTCCCCACCCATGCCTTGAATAACAAACCACTATGTCCCCATTTTCTGTTTGGTTGTAGGAGAATATAATGAATTCATTGTTCATTTTTAACCGAGACATCAACATTGTGCATGAATCCAATCCCTCATGCCTTGGATACAAAGACTCATCATCCTCTTCCACTTCTAGCTACCCCTCGATGACTCTGACACTACTTCAACTCTGTAGATCTCCATCTCCATCACACTGGAAGCTCTACAATGATCCATTTTCCACTATTAAAGCACAATGATTCCATGGACTATATTGGGAGGTTGATCCCACACCCACAAACCATATCTAGATTAATACAACCCCATCAATGCTTGGTTTATGGAGGATCATGGTAAATCCCACAGCAACACCACTTCACAACTTCCATGACACCAAAGAAACGTCACAATTCATGTGGAACCACCACAGGAACTAGCACTTACAGGGAGCGCAAAAAAAGATCCCTGGTTGAGCAAACAAAACACCCATAGGACTAATCCAAGATAGTGATAGGAGAATAGCATTTCAGAATATAATAACTACATCATTTTGAAAAATGGATAGGGTATATTAACATATATTATAGTACATGTTAGAAGGAAACAAAGATAAAATGATATAATATATTAAAGATATCCTTAAATGGAATAATTACCGACCTGAAATAACTCTAAATCTCCCACATCCCACACCCTCTTTCCAATACATGGTAACAATTAACAAATACATTCCTATACGACCACTGATCTCCCAATAATCCCTATAAAAACACGGACATATTTGTAAAATAAATTTGTTAAAAAATAATAATACACACATATTTATATTTCACTAATATTAAATAAAATTGCTGGTATAATGAAAATTCTATGAAATACCATCTCCATCCCACATCATTCATATCATTGTGGGGCACTAGTATATTCTATACCACTATCGGGGCCTCACTCTCTCCACTATGAAACTGGCACTCCGGTTTATATTTGAATTCGTCACGGTTCACTCTAACCTAGGTTCATTATTCATATTTCACATAATATGATAGTATGAGTTGATATTTTATGTTCTTATCCAATTTATTAACAATGGTGAAAAGGGAGGAACTTTGGCCACACCCACCCACCACATTCACATATAGATTATGCGACATTAGTATAAGTCTGTGATGCGTTAGCTTAGAATCTACTTTCAAGAAACAATGGAATCAATTCATAGATATAGATAGAACCCATAAATTATAATTGTTCATTGCATTGATGGGTAGCATAGTGGACCTAGAAGACAGTCCCATGAAACAGTGGTCTTAATGAAATTATAACTAGAGAGGCCCTAAATTGAAATTGTTCATCATTTTAATAGGATGATTGGTTCTTTTAGAAATCATATAGGGGAGAAAAAAGGTAAAAGACTGTTCAACACTAATTTATCCTCTCCATGTTTTCATAACATTGATTTGGAAAATTCAACTAGGAAGATGAAATATTTGAACCAATGGGTGGGAGGTTATTAGGGATATATATTAATAATGTACAACCTTAAAAAGTAAAACAATGTGATTATAAATGAATGCAAAAATTACAAAAAATTTAATTGAATCTTTGTATCACAAACTATGTTGTTTCTATAGTAGTGGAGACCAAAAAACAAAAATATGTAGATGGGAAAGAAGAAAAGTAAATTAATAAAAATAATAAGAAGAAAACTTTTGGATAGTTTTAGGAGAAACAATAATAAAAAGATGTTAATTGAATAGATAAGGAAAGAAAGTACACAACGAATGAAAATAAAGAAAAATGAAATTCTTATACTAAAGAAGAAACCCAATCTATGAAACTAAATATTTTTTTAGTTATATTAATATTAAAATAAATATTTATTCTCATTAATCTAAAAAATAATTAATTATTTATAAAATGAATAATAATTATGACACGATGCTAAAGAAATGCTATGTTGAACGGGATGAGTAAAGAATCTGAAAATAGAAATGATATAATCTTAAATATCATTTAAATAAATAATGGATTAATATTTTTCAAGATATATTTATTTTAAAATTTTAGTGGGTTACACTATATAATAATAAAAACATTATTATTAGAATGGAGAATATATTTTGTTTGTTATTTGATTAAGGGAATTTGTGTAGTTGTCAATAATAAACCCTAGCTCTAAATATACCAAATTATATAATTTTTTAGGGTGTTTGAAATACTTTTTGGTTTTCACAACATATTCTCTCCCTAGATATTTATCATTACTAATTAATTATATATGTCTCAAATCCAATCCAATGGAATTTTCACCCTCCTTCGTTCCATGATTGAGTGAACAAGACAGACATTTCATTAAACCTGAAGGATTGTGTTGCAATAATAATGATCAAAAGACATGTGGATCACCACTAAAGGGATTATATTTTGGATCGTCTTAGCACATAATAATATAACTCAACCATGTTGTTGAAAAGACCAACATTTTTATTAAATAAATAATATCAAGAATGAGGTACTTCTTATTATTAATTTACTTATAAATTTAATGTTAATGTTCATCCCTTCGCAATTTCAAGATTGTTTATCATTTTAATTGGTGTATATTTGTTATAAATAACGATTCATAAATATGTTATGGTGGATTACTCACTGAATCCTAATAAATAAAATTTGGTCATGGTCTTGACCATTACTTCCGCTACACGTGGAACCCTCAAGTTGCATTAGAGTGGTCACATTTAAATTTAGAATTATTTAATTTTGTTAATACTATGATTATTTTCTTATATTTTCATATCATATTTCATTATTAGTCCAGTAAAAAGAGATTAAAAGTCCAATCAGTATCACATGGCTTTGAATAAGCCTATAACAGTTGAAGAACACATGATGATATCATCTAGAGGTGTATGCTATCGTTCTTGTACAACCTGCTAACACAATGTGTAACCTAATTACACACTATGTAGTCTCGTTCAACAACACACATATATGGATGCACCAATAGAATTTGTACTATAAGATTTATGAAATATTTCACCATATAGGAAACCATTATGACCATAGGAATTGTAATAGTAGATTATGAGAACTCTACATTTTTGGTTTCTTGAAATACATTACTAGTCATCATATTACTACCAATTTTTTGTGTATCTTGATGTTTATATTTTTTCTAAACTAGATCATTGGAAATATACTCTCATTAAATCCCCTCCCAAGTAGTCCATAAAATTTTTATTTTTTATAAAACATACTCATATCCAATCAACTACATCGTAACTACCCAAAACACTGATATATCAATGTTTTCCGTTTTTCTACTCATCATAAAACTAATCCAAGAACCTTTCTTTCTTCCCCTTGCCATTTTTATCCTATATGAACTAATAATATTTAAATCTTCCTTTAATTCCATTTAAACATATATATTCCTCCTCTTTTTTTTGTGCATGTGGAAAATTTTATGATTCACACCGCTACTCATCATGCATTTTCATATCTTCCACCTTAGAGACATTTCTTTGGTCTCATACATTATCTTCCTAGAAAGAACTATTCTCTTGAGTATACTTTAGCTAAAGGATATGGGAAGACTTGTTATTTCTATTTATCCCTTTGATAAAATTAATGGTAGAAACCCACAAAATTCCATGTTTGGATGTTAGGATAGTGAATGGTGGAAGACGCGTGGTTTGGGGAAAATGAGGTGATTCCCACACCCATGTATTCTTTACAATGGAATAATATCCCCCAGGAATGGCCAAGATGAAAAACCAAAAATTATTTCTTGACATATAGCTCTTGTTGTGATTCCTCCCTTGTCCGGACATCTTAATATACTTTCAGACAGGAAACCCATATCAAAGAAACATTTAGCACAGCGGTGCTAAAGCATCTAAACTGATTGTCGACTGTTGATCCCACTATAGTTCCAACATCAACCATGATATTTCAAGAAATGATACATCATCTATTTCTCACTATATTTTTTGGAATATCTCAAAAACTAATGAATCATCCTTGTGTCTTTTAGATCCACTATTTTCCACCATGATTAAATGGCTTCCATAGTCCCCTCTTGGGTTCCTCTTACACATCCCATGGTTTTCATATCCCATCCTTGAGGGGGAAATGGAATCTACTTTTAAATACATGAGGTGAGATGTATCCACAATATATGGTGATAGGGGTTGTCCAGTGACTTTGAGCATATATTTTCTGGATTAGAGGTGGTGAATTTTTTCAGTAGGTTAAGATGCCTTACGAATAAGAGAGGCCAACATCACCCTTGATGTGTAGGTATCTCCACTATGATGAGAATCCAAGAAGTTGAATGACAAGATTATTGAATATATGTTCTATCATGACCCAACCATACCGGTCTCGAGCTGTAACTACCCTAACACTGCTTCCATAGGGCAGGGGATGGAGACAAGCGCCGAACGTGTAACAACCATAGGGAGGCCTTTTCCAAAGTACATGTACCCACACACACAGCCCACTCAATGAAAAATTGTAGAGTAAAATAGGAAACCAAAGTACATACTACAATATCCCAACCAAAAAGCATGCACCGATCTCTAAAAATAGAACATGTAAAATGATGAAAAGTGGACTGACAAGTAAACTGAATAATAAAAGGGGAAAAACATGCGCCCAACTAGAAAGGTGCCACAACCTGAAAATAGATAAACAAAAGTAAAAATCTGTTGATTCTCACACCTTAATGTCCTACTATGACCACTAAATGCAGCCCAAGCTCATGTGTCATCAACGCTCCTCCGTAGTCTCGATTAACCTGTCTGTCGTCTGCTAGGGCACACAAAGTGTGGTAAAATCCCAAGAAGGGGTGAGTATTAAGATACTCAGTAGGATGCCCTAAAATATCGAGGGAGAAACAAAGGGTCTACTAAAATGATGAGAAGTAGAAAGCACAAAGAACAGTGTAAGAGTACAATAAAGATTGTGCGGCTAAACCCAACAAAAGTAATGATGTAGACTCATCCAACCAAGAGGATCTAGACACGGAATGCACGTGGCATACACCATGCATCTTCACCCCTCTTATAAGGAAAGTAATTGAACCCAAGGAGTGGGAATAAAATTAGGGTATATATATATATTCTCAAAAACAAACTTGAACAATTGTGTAAGGGGATCTCCATCTCCAAGCTCAGCCCAAGAAAAGTCTCCAACAGTTCTAAGGATATATACCACTAATGCCCAAAAGTAATGCACGCCAAAAAAATCTCATCACTGAACTATACAACCAAGAGTCCCGATCCGGTAATCACTGAGAAAATTCACTGACTAGCCTAAGAGAATGGGATGAGTCTGAATGAAGTCTCCAGGTAACTCACTGCCCATCCCATCTGGAGGGTAAACCAAAAGATTTTGGCGGGTAACCCACTACCCAGCCTCGTTTGAGGGTAAACTCTAAGGTCAATAGGTAACCCACTGGCCATCCTCGCTGGTGGTTAAACACTAAGGTCAATAGGTAACACACTTCCCAGCCATGCTGGAGGGTAAACCATGATTCGTTGGTGGGTAACCCACTGCCTAGCCCCGCTGGAGGGTAAACCCGGAACTGGTTTGATAACTCTGCACTGCACGTGCCATCACTAGGTGTCACTAACCTCACTATCGTGCGATGGTTCGGAGTGATTCAAAGGAACGTCCAACTAATGACCTTTCATGTTTCCACATTTAATTATATCTCTAAAGGGTCTTCGTATTCCCAATCAGATTACATCGTTGTAATCCTCACAAAAAACACGCGAGATAGACTATTTACTCACTTGAAACGGACTCCTGACAAAAAATTTATTCAACACCTCTTTTTTCTAATACGATGTCTCGTGTGGCCAACAACTCTGTCCCAGAAAAGGTCGGGCAAACAGCTCCATCGTGATTTTCTAAAAAAACTTTCCATATCGACTATTCATTCTCCCCAAATGGATGTCTGGTGAAAAAGTAGCAAAAATGATGCACACAGCATGAATGACGGCCCATGGGCCCATGCCTCAACTCCACCATTAGTGCCCAAAACCACCCTGGTCAACGTCGTCTCGACTTCAGGGTCACAACACTGTTACGACGCCTAAAAAGGACTTTGGATGTTCTTGCACCATCTGAAAAAATAATCATGGTGAGGTGCTAAACAACACTTAATGGTCGTGCCGCATCACCGAGCCCCCTATCGGGAATTAAAAATTTCTGAGACCTTCTCAAAACATTCTTTTCGGTCCAAGGATCACATTACCGTAGATGGAATGCGAATCTGACACTCAGTTCCCACATTAGAGGAATTGTAACTCCGTTAGACGGAGATGGAGTGGGCCAGACCAGTTCGGTCGGTCCACCAATTTAGACCGGCGTTCCGCGGCTTAGCCTCCCAGACCGGATGGTCCACCATGGCCCGATGTTAACTGCATGAGAGGCAACGCTTCACTCGGACCGGCTTAGGCTAGTCCAGCTCCTTTTCCACAGGACCCATGTTTCACAGGTCCCGGTCCACACCCGGGGTCACAGAGACCCCAATCTTCCGATGCATGCTGACTGGAAAAGCTAACCGACCCGCGCCCCTGGCCTCCCGCATGTGCCACAGACGCCACATGAGGACCGCCATTCCTCTACCATCCCATACCACTTAAGGAGACACTGCCACCGTGATTCGCCGGACCGCCGCGCAGAGCTGCCCGACCACCCTAGAGACTATGAAAACTGGTGTTTTGGCAGGAAAACTTCCCGAGGTCACCCTGGACACCCCGAGAACCAAAATCTTGATCCGAGAGAATTTTTGGAAAGATAAGATCGAGACCTACTCAAATATGGAATCTTCTAGACTAATAAAAAGAAATTAAACACTATAATTTGAGTTGGAAGAAAATACAGAAATTTAAAACGAAACGCAATGAACCTACCTCGCAAGGCATAGCCCGTCACTTCACAAACGACCAGCCGGAGCCGTAAACTCCTCTCTAGGGAGGAGGGGGAGAATTAAGAGAGGTGGATCCTTTTTTGGAGAGCTTTTTCTAGGGAGAAGTTCTAAGGGGGGGGGGGGTAAAGGGGGGGGGGGGGTTCTGTGTTTACATATGGAAAATTAATTAAAATTTAATTAATTTTAAACACCTATCAGTAGGCCCATACCCGAACTCTCGAAGAGTTCGCGGTTAAGCCGCTCCTAGGGTAATATCCATGTTCTGAGTGCAAGGTGGTCTCGGAATATTAATTTGATATTTCATTCAGAAGTTATAAATTTCATGCCCGGGGCCGCTAAATTATGAAAACGCACCTGGTGGAGTTTTCCACAAAGGGTCCATGCCCATGAATGTTACACCCCTCCTTCACTAAATGGCAGGCTCTAGACTCAACGAAGACCTAAGTTTCCCATCTGAGAAACTGTTTATGAGATATTCTGTTTATTTGGCATGTCTAGTGTGAACACATTTAAAATTTCATTCCATCCAAATCGAGGCTCATAATCACACATCGTCTGAATGCCCTGCTCTAGAATAACAACAAGAAAATTTCACAGTCTTATAGGCTCAACATCTAGGTTCTTACATCATTCCTTAATTCAATTTTTTTTCATCGAATAAAAAAACTACAAAAACATCTCTGGATACTGAGCCCCCATCTAGATCTCCCTTTCCCAGGTGCTCTACTGCCAGTACTCAATCTCAACCAGGTGCTCCACAATGGTGGCTCCATCCTCAATGTACAGATCTCCCCAGTCGATAATGTGTGTGGGGTCATGCATGTATTGTCTCATATGTGAAACATGGAAGACTTCATGCACTATCTCCAGTTGTGGGGGTAGAGTAAGATGGTAGGAAACCTCGCCAACCCTGCGCGTGATCACAAAAGGCCTGATGAAACTTGGGGATAGCTTTCCTCCCCTGTTGATCCTCTGTATACCAAGCTGTGGAGAGTCTCTCAAAAAGGCACGGTCCCCCTACTCGAACTCCAAAGGCTTGTGACGATGGTCTCTATAAGAATTTTGTTTACTCTAAGACATCCTCATCTACTCATGAATTACTTTCACCTTCTCCGTCATCGCCCGCACCAACTCTGGGCCCATGAGGGAGGTCTCCCCAACCACTGCCCAGCACAATGGTGACCTGTAGGGTCTCCTGTAGGGGGACTCAAAAGGTGAAATGTCGATAGTAGAGTGTTAACTATTATTATATGCGAACACCACCAAGGACATGTGATCCTCCCATCTTAGGAAAAAGTCTAACAGACATGCCTAGATCATATCCTCAAACACCTAGATAGTGCACTCTGTCTGCCCATCCATCAGGGGGTGAAAAGTTTTACTCATCCACATTTGTGTCTCGAATGCCTCCTACAGACATTTACACAAATGCGATGTAAACCATGCATCGAGTTTAGAGATAATAGTCAATGGTACTCCTTGAAGGCGGATGATCTCCCAAACGTAAAGCTACCCTAGACTCCCCACACTACTGGAATGTGGGTTTTTTCCCACACTTACATACCAACGGTTTCATAGAACCGTTGGTAAAGGATGGTTTACAGAAGTTTTTACCAACGGTTATAGTGAACTGTTGGTAATGATGTGTTTAAAGTGATTTTTACCAACGGTTCAATGAGAACCGTTGGAAAAAATGTGGTTGGGGAGGTTTGTACCAATGTTTTATTAAACCGTTGGTATAGGTGTGGTTGGGGAGCCACATACCAACGGTTTTTAAAAACCGTTGGCACAAGATTCCCCCAAATTTCCAGTCACGCGTCCTCTCCCCAATTCGGATACAGAACCCTAAACGAGAGCAGCAGCAGCAGATTTAGGCGATTTTGGAGCTCCTTCTGCCAGACCAGTTTGGATCTTCGACCTCCTTCAGGTTCCTCTTCTTCTTTATCTAATATTTCAGTTTTTTAGATTTCTAGAATCATTACACTCATTGAAGACAGTATAATGAGACATAGGATTTTCACCACATGTGAGGATATGAATCCATGTGATGCATCAGTATCAAAATGAGAGGATTTACTAGTAGAGGCTACTTTAATCTTACCTCTCACTCTAGATTGTATGCCACCCTTCTCCATGTGGGTAGGTTTTACATCATAGATATTTCATGAACCATGGACATGTAATAAAACCTCATTGTTTGGAATAGGAACACACTGATTTCTCAGTATAATTATGGCATGGATGACAAAACCACAACCACCACAACAACAACATGATCAAACATCACTTATATATCTTCATTTATGATATTAAGCTATTAAAACAATTCAAAAACTTGTTTTCAAATATGTCTATCCCAAGTCACTGCTAGAGGGATGGTCCAGCAGAAACACTTCATGTTGACTATCCTTCCACATGGTTGAGACTCTATTGGGTCATGATTACATGAAATGTTCTTAATGCCCCCTCTTCCACACTATTGTAGGAAAACTGAGAAAATAGTACTTCAATCACGACCATTACTCACCTCATAGGAATCCCCAAAAAAATCCTACCACATGATTTCGGTATACTAGTTTAGTAGTCTATAATTATATCGTATTCGCCCATGACCTCCCTCAGCTTCTAATATATAAATAGTGTCTTCTTATTAATTTCAGTATTATAGGTCAATATTAACACGTCATCCATGGATCATACAACATTTCAATAAATTCCCTTAAATTGTCTCTCTCACAATATCTCATCAAAAATGTACGTTGGTGAAAAATATCATAGTTCGTATCTCGAAATTATAGGACATTTCATTCACACTTTAAACCAGGTCATTAAACACAAACATCTCCTTAGACAAGAGATGTAATGGAATATAATCATAAAAACAACTAGTGACACGTCTTTTTCCCACTAAAACTATTAATGTAGGTCGAGACTTAATTTAAACATTCAATATTCAAATTAAATTTGTTTTTATTTGATATTTCATTTTAACTTATACACTTTAAATCATATTTCACAATTAATTTTAAATGTTTCTACTAATATTTCACTAAATTTATATTTAAATGGGACCCCACACCATGGACACACCGCTCACCTCCTTGGACACCCTGCCCACCCCACTGGACTCCCCCTACCCCATTGGACAGCCTGACCACCCCCCGCGGACAGCCCGCCCACCTGGACACCCCGACCCCCCTAGACACCCCCCGACCCCCTCGACAACTCCAACCCCCCGGACGGCCCCACCACCCCCTAGACACCCTGCACCCCCCTGGACACCCCACACCCCCCCCCCCCCCCTTGGACAACCTGTACCGCCCCCGGACATCCCTCTCACCTCTTTGGATAGCCCTCCCACCCCCAGACAGCCTGTTGACCTCCATAGATAGCCCACCCCCCTGGACACGCTGTCCCCCCCGGACAGCCCCACCCACCCCCTGGACACCCCACTCACCTCCTTGGACAGCCCGTCCCCCGCCTGGACACCCCGCACCCTCCTTGGACAGCCCGTCCACCACCCCCCCCCCCCCAGACACCCTTCACCCCCCTTGAATACCATGTACCCTCCCGGACAGTCTGCTCACCTCCTTGGGCTGCCCCCCCCCCCCCGGACAGCCCGCTCACCTCCTTGGACAGCCCATCCCCTGGACACCCCTCTCACCTCCTTGGATAGCCCCACCCACCCCCTGGACACCCCGCTCACCTCCTTGGACAGCCCACCCACCCCCTGGACACCCCGCACCCCCCTTGGACACCCTGTACCCCCCCCCCCGGACAGGCCTCTCACCTCCTTGAACAGCCCCCCTCCCCTCGGACAGCCCGCTCACCTCCTTGGACAGCCCACCCCCTAGACACCCTGTACCCCCCCCCCCCGGAAAGCCCCACCCAACCCCTGGAGACCTCGCTCACCTCCTTGGACAGCCCGCCCACCCCCTGGACTCCCCCTACCCCATTGGACAGCCTGACCACCCCCGCAGACAGCCCGCCCACCTGGACACCCCTGACCCCCATAGACACCCCCCCGACCCCCTGGACACCTCTGACCCCCCAGACAGCCCCACCCCCCCTAGACACCCCGCACACCTAACTGGAAAATCCTTGAATATAGGCATTAGAAATTATGTATCTTATTTTCTTATATACACTGTATTTTGTTGTATTTCTTAATATGATTCTCATATAGAGTAATGTGTCAGTTATGATTTTATATAAAGTAAACAATTGTCATTTACCTAAATATTTTTTTGATTATACTTCAATATTATTGAATTTATTTGAAATGAATTATTGCAGTTTTTTACAAAATGGACAGAAGTTGGATGTACGAAACTGATCGGATTTCAACCGATTTTCAAAATAATTTGAACAGCATTCTAGATTTTTCATTTGATAAGGCTTCAGATAGTGGTCGCATACACTGCCCAAGTTTTAATTGTGTTGGATGACCTTGGTTGAGTCATGACGCAGTTATCTATCATATAACCAAATATGGTTTCCAAACAAACTATTATGTGTGGTATCACAATGGAGAGAAAATGGAATCTCAAAATGTAGATGATCCAAATGACAAGACTGGATTGGAGAGTTTGATATATGATCGGTTTCTATTTATTCGGTATCATGGTAAGGAAAGGATTTCCAGCCAACAAGATTTCGATACAAGCACACATGATGCGTCCAATGAAAATGATGATGTTGATAGGGTAAAAATATTGAATGATGTTGTGACGACTCCTGTATATCGGCAATGTGGTAAAATGAAAAATTTGGAATTTTTAATCTGATTGTTTCATGGGAAAACTATGTATGGGATTTCAAATAGTGCAATTGATTACATTCTTACCTTCTTGAAGGACTTACTTCCAGATGATGCAAATATTCCCTCAAACCACTATATGGCATGGAAGTTAGTTGATGAACATGTATTCTCCAAAAAAAATCATGCTTGCTCGAATGATTGAAGCATATTTTGGGAGGAAACTGCTAAATGAAATGATTGTATCAAATGTGGAACCTCCCGATAGAAGCCAAAGGATGATGGATCACCATCTCGTGTGCCACAAAAAGTAATGTGGCACTTTCCATTAATACCCAGATGACAAAACCTGTAACAGCCCGAGATTTTATGAAAAATATTCTTTTTAATTTTATTAATGTCTTGTGTTGTACGCTACACCAAAAGGATCTTGCACAACACACATCCTTGACTTGCCTTGCAGTACACGCAATCGCGACCTTCCTCGATAGCGTGTCTAGAACGCAATACCGAGTTTCACTAAACAACGAAATGCTATTAAGATATTATTAAAACTAGCTGTTAGGAATAGTAATAACCACTTTTT
The DNA here is from genome assembly GCA_963277665.1 of Viscum album. Taxonomy (NCBI): domain Eukaryota; kingdom Viridiplantae; phylum Streptophyta; class Magnoliopsida; order Santalales; family Viscaceae; genus Viscum; species Viscum album. Next base: position 1,582,082,957 of record OY728151.1, on the reverse strand, counting down.
TAAAATTTTGTAAATTTTATTTTTCAAATGGACTTCATTTATGGATTCGGAATATCGAAATTATCTTAGGGTGAAATTTTGGTGATTTTCGGATAACTTTCATATTTTGATGAATAGTGAATATCACTAAATTTTAATTAAAAACAACTTTTTCAATCGAAATAATTAATAGTGATAAATTATTAATATGAGTGGTTTTAAATTATATTTATAATATATTTTTACAATTTAATACAATGTTGGTCATTGGATGTAATTTCACATTTAAACCAGACATAAACAAGTGTCAATCTTTTGATAGATATTGTTTCTTAAAAACACGCTATTTGTTTTAACAGCGGGATTTAATTATAAAATTAATTAATGCAACTTCTATGTTATGAATTTGGTAAAATAGACTTCATTTTTGAATTCGGAATATGAAATATAGCTCAGGATGAAATTTTGGCATTGTTCTGAAAAACATCAATTTTTGATGAATAGTGAAACTACTAAGTGGTAGTTAAAAAAATGAATTTTTCATAAAACTTAATTTTACCGCTTCTGAGAATGGAATTTCAAAAATCCGAGAGACACGGTTGATGTCAGTAAGTAAAATGTGGTTCAATGAGATGAAAATAATTTTTGGAGAATAGTAACTTTTTTCTTTTATTTACCACGGTTAAAATTAAATAGGGTAATTATGGGTAAGAATGATATTAATATTACCCTAACACTTGTCCTAATTCTATTGGACAAGTGTATCTCGACCAAAAACAACCTTAAGTGTGAAATATTATCATTTAGTCCCACTTGGATTAGATTAGGACATTTATTATTATTTAATTCAAAGAAGAGTTAAAAGAGTTAAAATCAAAGTATATTTTCTAAAATATTTTTAATATAGGGTTGTATATAAGATAAATTCTATTGTAAATATTCATTTGAAATCTAAAACGATTTCCTACATAATGGTATTTTATTTGTAATTTTTAGACATCAAATAAGTTAATTTATGTATGACACAAAGATGATGCAGTAATTATCTTATTAATGAAATATTGACATAATTGATATTATAAATACCAAAATAAATGTAATTTAAGACTTTTTATGAATTCCACTAATTTTCTAGATTACTATGATATATTAGTGTTGATTTAATAAACTTGGTTCGAACATATAATTATGTTATGACTTTCACAAAAATCATATATCAAATAGTGTCAAAATGGACACAAAATAGTTTTTCAATCTAATATTATATTTTTAATTGCTATTTTATTCCTGAAAATCTATGGTTTGGCCAAATGACTTAGATAAGGATATATATATTAATAATAAACAATTTGGGGTTCATTTGGCATGTTATAGTAAGTTTATTAACCATATAGTGTAAGAAAACAAAAATACACGGTAAAAGTTAAATTATTTAACTTAGAGTTAAATCTAATTGATATGGTTAAATTAATAACCTAAACATGTCTAAATCCTATTGGTTGATAGGATTTCGACCCATACCCACTTTAGCTTCGAAATAAGACCCTTTGGAACCATTATAAACCGATTTTGACTTTAATATAAAATAATATTTTGAGATATTCCTAAGGTGCCCCTCTCCTCCCTTATAAAAGGGCACCTCCTTCCCCTCCTCCTCACACCAATTTGAGCATTCAAGCTCAGCCAACCCCTGCCCAAATCCCTTCTCCACTTCCCTAGTATCATCCTAGAGGTCCTGGTCTTCTTCAAAGACCATCCTTAGTTCTTTAAGTGGAGGTTAAGTGAAGGCGCGTCAAAAAGAGGAGGTTCAGACACTAACAAAGCAAGTCGGACCTAAGGTAAGGGAAATATCACAATCTCATTTTTATTCGAGATTTTTTATACTTTGGTATTTACTGGGGTTTATTTTATCATCCACATCCATGTTTCCCTAATATGTAATTTTTATATCCTTATACAATAGTTTATATCCAATTTTACCCTTCGGTGAGTTTTTAGTAAAAGATATGAAATGAATCTTTTGTCGTTTTTCGTACGAGGTACTTTTTTGACTTTTTCGACAAAAGTACGTGAAGAATGTTTTTTTAACTTATATGGCATGAATGGATTTTTAAAACATTATTTCCAAGAATCTTCCTTTTCAAGTTTTCAAGTTTTTTTTAATCAACTTCTTTTAGTTTAATGTTTTATGACATGTTAAGAAAGGAAAAATGTTTTTAAAGAAGAAAGGATATTTTCCTCAAGAATTCATTTCAAGTGTTTTTTCAAAACTATTTTCCATATAAGATAATGTTATTTGATATGTATGTTTCAAGTAAAATGTCTCTATGATTTAAATGGTTTCAATTTTCTTATGATGAAATGATATCAATTGTTTATGGATTATGATGGCATGATGTTTAAGAATCCCATTTTATTACATGGGTTATGCAATGATATATGATTTATGATTTTGTGGCACACATAAGAATGGTATCATTATGAGATGGGTGGGACCTATATCTCCCTCTAATTCATTGGGTAAAGATTTTATATCTCATGAGATAAACATGGCTAAAATGGTAGGTTATACCGATTCAGTGAAACAGGACTGAAACAAGGGTTACTCGATTCAGAAAGGGACTTTGTCCACTAAGATAGTCTTGGAAATGAGTATTGACTAACAAGAAATGATTCTCTATGATTATGTGTGTATGACACAAAGTTTCATGTTCTATGTTATGATTATTGAGATTTCATTTCACTACTATGATTTATCCCATGTTATGAAATTATGCTCTCTTTTGTAGGTTAAGATTTCCAAAAGTTATGTTCTTATGAATATGATGTGATTGATTTTTCTTTTGTTTACCCTTACTAAGCATTTGACCTCACCCTTTTATGTTTTATTTTCCCCAGGATATAAAGAAAGGTTTTAGGTAAAAAAAAAGGGAAGATCGTTATGGGAGATATTGAAGATCTTTCACCACGATTAGAAGATTATGTTCCGAGTTTCCAAAGACACTAAACTATTACGATCCTTGTGTGTGTGTTTTTGTTATGTACTAAGTATTCCGCAAAAGTAATGTAATTTCCATGTACGATATGTTTCGGGTCTCTACAGTTGGTATCAGAGGCAAAGGAGGTAGGAATGTATCTGATCCTTGGGAACTCTCACATGTGGGTGTTGGACGAATCATGGATCTCCGCCCAAGGGCTTCATGTGGAAATGGCTGCCACTGGGGATGGTGGTGTGTCCCGCCCAGGGGGTGTAGCCGCCCATGGAGTTCCCTGATAGGTATCAACTATAGTCCACTGGAAGTAATTCCAGACCGCTACAGTTGGTATCAGAGGAAAGGTTTAGTCAACCTTTGGAAATTAGGATGCGAAAACGTTAGTGAGATCCCTAGAGATATTTCTAAGGTATGTCTAGGGATGTCCCTAAGGTTAAGTATACATATAGGTTATATTACTAGAATTACGCAAACGATCATAGAATTAAACCTAAGATGTTAGATATTGAAGGTACTCCCCCTTTATTATGTTGTTTTCCCTAGCATGATTTTTGCCTCTCACACTATTTTTTTTTTGGGTTTTAGAAAATGGCTGGAAACAAGATGATTCACGATAATGGAGGATATGATGGACAATGGAATGATATTCTTCATAATGAAATGGGATTTGGAAGTCCAAACATCATTATTTTGCCAAATCAGCAATCTCATAATATGATCAATAAAGTAAAATTTGGTAAGTTTCCTGACTCGGCTAATAAGAGAAAGATGGAGTTTCATGATAATCATAGAGGAAAGAAAGTTCAATTTCCCCTATTTAAATCATGTGGGAAGAGGCATCAAGGTGAATGTTTCAAAGGAACTGGAAGATGCATTGGGTGTGGAAAAGAAGGACACAAAGCCAGTAAGTGCAATGGAAAAGTTTCAGTTAACACCATGGATGAGGTTAATGGTATTGCTACGACATCAACAATGGTTAAATGTTTTAAATGAGGAATGTACGGGCATTATGCAAACCAATTCCCTAAGGGAATGTCTCATGAAGAGAATCGGTATGGTCGTATGGGTAGTATTTTTGTTGATGAAGACGAAGAGACTACAAATGATATGTGAGATGAAATAATTTTTGAAGCTCGGTCAATGGTTTAAGAAGGTAGTGGAATGATTACATGTTTATCAAGTGTAATGTTGTACTATAGAATAAAAAGACATCTAAGGATTGTTACACTGTTGTCTTTCCTTATGTTTTGAAATTTTATGATGAATGGTATGAGTAACAATGAAAGGTTATTCAGATATTTTTTGGAAAAGTGGATGATATGCACATAATGAAGTGATAAAGAAAAAATGAAATGGTTCACAGTATTCATGAGCTCATGATTGATATAAGGACTAAGTGATATCATGGATTGAGTATATAGAATTTTGAGGATTTTGGTATGTGGAAAGTGTTAACTTTTAACTGCATTCATGTTTTCACTAAGGATCAATGGGTATTAAATAGAACACATGATTAAGGACTTTAAATGTTTGGAATGTGACCAAAAAGACATATCTTCTGATATATGGGGATCAATGATGGTATTAAATCTCTGGTAATCATTTTCACTATGTTATGAGAGTGGACTACAGTATTTTGGATAAGCCTAAAGATTGGAATGGATTATTTTGGACATAAGATAGTATTATTTAAGGATAGAAGTTTTTCGATATTATTGATGGGATGTTATAGTAATATAGTTTTAGAAAAAGGAAAACCTGCAGGACGGGCGACAGCCCATTGCGTCGGACAAGGCTGTAGGAATCGAACCCACAACTGAAGTGCGACTGGCCTTTATCACCTACCACTGGCCTACAGGAAGTCCCTGTTTAGTAGAAACTAGTTTTATTTTATTAAGCGGTATGATATATGACGTATAAGTCCATTTTAGGAACCATATATGATTAATCTCACTAAAGAATGACTTATGTATATTTAATTACTTTTTCTAACCTTTTGTTTGAGACAAATGGAATGACCTGTCATACTAACACTTCACCAATAACAAATTCAACTTCAATTATTTAAGAGGTGAAGTGGAAATTGTTCAAGGCACGAACAACAGTGAGATTGTACCAAAATAAAGTAAGTATTTATTCTAATTCAAATTCTTCAACTTTAGGGGAACGATCTTGAAAACCAAAAATGTTGTCCTAGTGATCTTATATCTGATGAATCAGATGGTACCTTAGATCATCACAAATTTATGGCTTTGTGATTGCTGGCTTTTCCATAGCCATGTTCTCTACCACTCCCCATCAGAACATGATGGTTAGATTTCTCTTCCATATCCATATTTTCACCTATGTGGAAACCCTGTAATTAGTTTATTTGGGTAATCGTTACATTTCATACTTTAGTTTTTAAAGCCAAGTTTTGGTATTCTTTTTTACGATTTGGGTTTCTATTAAAGAAACTTTCAAATAGTAAACCATTTATAACCCCGACGAATTTCGAGGGCGAAATTCATTTTAAGGGGGGTAGAATGTAACAGCCCGAGATTTTATGAAAAATATTCTTTTTAATTTTATTAATGTATTGTGTTGTACGCTACACCAAAAGGAGCTTGCACAACACACATCCTTGACTTGCCTTGCATTACACGCAATCGCGACCTTCCTCGATAGCGTGTGTAGTACGCAATACTGAGTATCACTAAACAACGAAATGCTATTAAGATATTTTTAAAACTAGCTGTTAGGAATAGTAATAACCACTTTTTGAAATTTTGTAAATTTTATTTTTCAAATGGACTTCATTTATGGATTCGGAATATTGAGATTAGCTTAGGGTGAAATTTTGGTGATTTTCGGATAACTTTCATATTTTGATGAATAGTGAAAATTACTAAATTTTAATTAAAAACAACTTTTTCAATCGAAATAATTTATAGTGATAAATTATTAATATGAGTGGTTTTAAAGTATATTTATAATATATTTTTACAATTTAATACAATGTTGGTCATTGGATGTAATTTCACATTTAAACCAGACATAAACAAGTGTCAATATTTTGATAGATATTGTTTCTTAAAAACACGCTATTTGTTTTAACAGCGGGATTTAATTATAAAATTAATTAATGCAACTTCTATGTAATGAATTTGGTAAAATAGACTTCATTTTTGAATTCGGAATATGAAATATAGCTTAGGATGAAATTTTGGCATTGTTCTGAAAAACATCAATTTTTGATGAATAGTGAAACTAATAAGTGGTAGTTAAAAAACTGAATTTTTCATAAAATATAATTTTACCGCTTCTGTGAATGGAATTTCAAAAATCCGAGAGACATGGTTTATGTCAGTAAATAAAATGTGGTTCAATGAGATGAAAATAATTTTTGATGAATAGTAACTTTTTACTTTTATTTACCACGGTTAAAAGTAAATAGTGTAATTAAGGGTAAGAATGATATTAATATTACCCTAACACATGTCCTAATTCTATTGGACAAGTGTATCTCGACCAAAAACAACCTTAAGTGTAAAATATTATCATTTAGGCCCACTTGGATTATATTAGGACATTTATTATTATTTAATTCAAAGAAGAGTTAAAAAGAGTTAAAATCAACGAATATTTACTAAAACATTTTTAATATAGGGTTTTATATAAGATAAATTCGATTTTAAATATTCATTAGAAATCTAAAAAGATTTCCTACATAATGGAATTTTATTTGTAATTTTTAGACATCAAATAAGTTAATTTATGTATGACACAAAGATGATGCAGTAATTATCTTATTAATGAAATATTGACATAATTGATATTATAAATACCAAAATAAATGTAATTTAAGACTTTTTATGAATTCCACTATTTTTCTAGATTACTCTAATATATGAGTGTTGATTTAATAAACTTGGTTCGAACATATAATTCTGTTATGACTTTCACAAAAATCATATATCAAATAGTGTCAAAATTGACACAAAATAGTTTTTAAATCTAATATTATATTATTAATTGTTATTTTATTCCTAAAAATCTAAGGTTCGGCCAAATGACTTAGATAAGGATATATATATTAATAATAAACAATTTGGGGTTCGTTTGGCATGTTATAGTAAGTTTATTAACCATATAGTGTAAGAAAACAAAAAGACACTGTAAAAGTTAAATTATTTAACTTAGAGTTAAATCTAATTGATAAGGTTAAATTAATAACCTAAACTTGTCTAAATCCTATTGGTTGATAGGATTTCGACCCATCCCCACTTTAGCTTCGAAATAAGACCCTTTGGAACCATTATAAACCGATTTTGACTTTAATATAAAATAATATATTGAGATATTCCTAAGGTGCCCCTCTCCTCCCTTATAAAAGGGCACCTCCTTCCCCTCCTCCTCACACCAATTTGAGCATTCATGCTCGGCCAAACCCTGCCCAAATCCCTTCTCCACTTCCCTAGTATCATCCTAGGGGTCCTGGTCTTCTTCCAAGACCATCCTTAGTTCTTTAATTGGAGGTTAAGTGAAGGCGCGCCAAAAAGAGGAGGTTCGGACACTTACAAAGCAAGTCGGACCTAAGGTAAGGGAAATATCACAATCTCATTTTTATCTGAGATTTTGTATACTTTGGTATTTACTGGGGTGTATTTTATCATCCACATCCATGTTTCCCTAATATGTAATATTTATATCCTTATACAATAGTTTATATCCAATTTTACCCTTCGGTGAGTTTTTAGTAAAAGATATGAAATGAATCTTTTGTCGTTTTTCGTACGAGGTACTTTTTTGACTTTTCCGAAAAAAGTACGCGAAGAATGTTTTTTTTAACTTATATGGCATGAATGGATTATTAAAACATTATTTCCAAGAAGCTTCCTTTACAAGTTTTCAAGTTTATTTTTAATCAACTTCTTTTAGTTTAATGTTTTATGACATGATAAGAATGGAAAAATGTTTTTAAAGAAGAAAGGATATTTTCCTCAAGAATTCATTTCAAGTGCTTTTTCAAAACTATTTTCCATCTAAGATGACGTTATTTGATATGTATGTTTCAAGTAAAATGTCTCTATGATTTAAATGGTTTCAATTTTCTTATGATGAAATGATATCAATTGTTTATGGATTATGATGGCATGATGTTTAAGAATCCCATTTAATTACATGGGTTATGCAATGATATATGATTTATGATTTTGTGGCACACATAAGAATGGTATAATTATGAGATGGGTGGGACCTATATCTCCCTCCAATGCATTAGGTAAAGATTTTATATCTCATGAGATAGACATGGCTGAAATGGTAGGTTATACCGATTCAGTGAAACAGGACTGAAACGAGGGTTACTCGATTCAGAAAGGGACTTTGTCCACTAAGATAGTCTTGGAAATGATTCTTGACTAACAAGAAATGATTCTCTATGATTATGTGTGTATTCCAAAAAGTTTCATGTTTTATGTTATGATTATTGGGATTTCATTTCACTACTATGATTTATCCCATGTTATGAAATTATGCTCTCTTTCGCAGGTTAAGATTTCCAGAAGTTATGTTCTTATCAATATGATGTGATTGATTTTTCTTTTGTTTACCCTTACTAAGCATTTGAGCTCACCCTTTTATGTTTTCTTTTCCCCAGGATATAAAGAAAGGTATTAGGTAAAAAAATGGAAGATCTTTATGGGAGATATTGAAGATCATTCACCACGATTAGAAGATTATGTTCCGAGTTTCCAAAGACACTAAACTATTACGATCCTTGTGTGTGTGTTTTTTTTATGTACTAAGTATTCCGCAAAAGTAATGTAATGTCCATGTACGATAAGCTTTGGGTCTCTACAGAACCTTTTCATGTCGGATGAAATATCCGAAAAAATGCGATGGCATGACACCGAGAGAAAAAAGAATATTGAAGAGTTGGTTCACCCTGCAGATGGATTTGCATGGCAGAGATTTGATGCTCGATATCCTGAATTTGTAGCCAACGTGTGTAATGTGCGACTGGGTCTTTCATGTGATGGTTTTAATCCATTTGGGCAGATGCTTACTTCGTACAGCACATGGCCGGTTTTCATACACATTTATAACCTTCCCCCTTGGTTGTGTATTAAAAAGCCTTACACTTTCTTGAGTATACTGATATCCTGCCCTTCTGATGTCAGCAATGATATAGATGTATACATGCAACCTTTAATAAAATAGTTGAAACTATTTTGGGATGTGGGTTTTCCCACATACGATGCATGTTCGAAAGACATATTTAATATGCGTGATGCGCTTATGTAGACGATCAATGATTTTCCTGCATATGCAATGATGTTTGGATGGAGGACTAAAGGAAAATTGTCATGTCCTGTTTGTATGAAGAATACTCGATCGAGAAGACTGAAATATCGTCATAGTTTTAGTTTTATGGGACATCGACAATTCTTGCCAATGAACCATCCATATAGAAACAATCATCGAAGATTTGACAATACTATAGAGAATGACGCTCCACCACAGCGTATGTCTGGAACTGATGTGCTTAATGAATTGAAAGATTTCAGATATTCATTTGGGAAGGGTGTAATGAAATCTAGAAAGAGGAAAAATGTTTCCAATGATACTTGTTACAATTGGAAGAAGAAAAGTATATTCTTTGAGTTGCCGTATTGGTCATCCAACTTGTTACGTCATTGCTTAGACGTAATTCACATTGAAAAGAATATATGTGAAATGTTGCTTTCGATTCTTCTAAATGTCAAGGGGAAGACAAAATATGATTTACGATGTTGGCGTGACTAGGTAGATTGGGGGATCAGACCAGAATTGCATCATGTCATTATCAGTGAAAATAAATGGCAACTTCCATGTGCTTCTTATGTGATGACACCTACTGAAAAAAATCAATTTCTTGAAGTGCTAGAGACTATTAATGTTCCTGATGGCTATTCAAGCAATATATCAAAACGGGTCAACAGAAAAGAGTTGAAGCTGAAATCTTTGAAGACTCATGATTATCACGTCCTTTTTCATGAGTTGATTCCAATAGCAATCTGTCATCTCTTGTCCAATAATGTTAGAGTCTCAGTTATTCGGTTGTTCTATTTGTTTAGAGATCTTTGTGCTAGGAGGCTATCCAAATACTTCATGCAAAAACTGTTGGCAGAGACACCATTAATTTTGTGCGAGTTAGAGAAAATATTCCCTCCAACATTTTTTACATGCATGTTGCATGTGACTGTCCATCTTCCGACAGAAATACTCCTTGGAGGACCCGTTGATTTCTGTTGGATGTATCCAACTGAAAGAATCATGTTCACATTGAAATCATATGTTCGGAACATGAATTATCCCAAAGGTTCTATTGTGAATGGTTACTTGGCTCAAGAATGTATGGATTTCTGCGCAATGTATTTGTCCAATATTACTACGAGAGTATACAGACCAATGAGAAATGAAGAAGAACAATATGGGAAAATTGAACCCAGTTTTCCATCACTTCCTCAAACAGGAGGAATTCCGGGATCATATACATTGAAGACATTAAGACTTGAAGAGCGAGAGATGGCACATCGCACAGTGTTGTTCAATTGTGATTTGTTCGATGGGTATATCAAGTAAGTAAATTGTACCTTTATCTCTTATCTTATCTCTTGTAATTTTAAAAATTTGTTAAAATATTATTATTTTTATCTATAGAGAACATAAAGAATTGATATATAGAAAGCATCATTCTTTATCTTTGAGAAGGAAAGAGACTTTTCATAGCAAAGGGTTTTCTGCTTGGTTGAAATTGAAGGTAAAAATATTTCTATAATAAATATATAAAAATAATATTTAATTAAGTTTACTATTTGTTTATATTTCAGGTATCGAGTTTGCCTGCTGACTCTATTTCTGAGGAAACAAGAGCTTTGGCTTTTGGTCCTAATACCATGGTTCATCCTTGTAAATCACTTGTGATCAATGGATAAAAATTTATTATCACTAAACGAGCAAGAAACATGAGAACACAAAATAATGGTGTTATGCTAACTGCCACAACAGACTGTTATGCCATTTCATCGGATACTAGACCTCGTTCTGAAAATTTTTCTTATTATGGAGTCGTGGAGAAAATAATAATTTTGGATTATTACTCACATGGTCGAGTCACGAGGATGAAATGTCAATGGTTTGATTCAATGACGAGGCAAGGAACCTTTATTGATGATTGTGGATTTCGAGTTATTGACATGACTCGCACTCTTGCCACTGATGAACCATTTGTATTGGCATCAATGGTGAAACATGTTTTTTATGTCAAAGGTCATCGTCATCCTAAATTCAGTGTAATTATTGAAGTAAATCCCAGACATGTTTTTGATGATGGTGATGATGAAGTTGACACTATCCCTACTGCAATTGGAAGCAATCCATTTATTACAAATGATGACGCCAATAACTCAATTGTCAGAGTTGATTGTGAACCTGAAGTTATAGTGGGAAATATATAGAATCATACAGTCGTGTTCTCACCTACATGTTTCACCTACGTCATTCAGAGTGTGTATCCTTGTGCTTACCTTCAAACCACCATAAATCTTCTTTTACATTATGTTTATTATCATAATGGTTTTTCTATTTTTTTAGGTTATACATTAGTTATCTGTTATTAATTACTTCCATATTTGTTTTCATTGCAGGAAATGACACCCATTGAAGAGAGGCGATGGAGAAAGATGACAGATAATAATCATCACATGATACAGATGGGTGTTCCTCCACTCATCCCTGTGGTGAGTATTTTATTTAAAATATAAATATTTCAATAACTTATAATATCATGTGTTTACTTATGTGTTAAAATTTTTATCGGGATCATCCCCCTAGGTGAGAGATATCGGACGAGGAGCCTGATATTGCTCCTAGGAGAGTGGCTGGTGGTAGTAGGAGGGGTGGTGTCAGAGATGGATGTTCATCTAGTGGGCCCGGTACTCAGGCCGGTGGTATGAGAGCTCATGGGGCGAGAGTTAGACGATCCACCGCCACAGATGTATCTTTTTCACCCCTTTTTGATCCTAGTGTGTCTCAAGGGACACACGGTATATTTAGACCTCCGATGTTTACACTACCAGTTGGCCAGACGTTTATGCCATCATCTTTTGCTTCTGGTTCATTATCCCCGAGCAATTATATTCCACCTTATTCGACTCCTGATGTGACCCAGTATGCAGCTCAGGAGTGTACACTGAGGGACACTCTACCTGTATAGAATATTCCTTCAGATTCTGCACATCCAGTGATGCCCATTGATACGACTACCACAGGTATATTTATCTGAATCTATCAAATTTTTATACCAAAATTTATTTTATTATAACTTTTACTGATATTATTTTTCTTTAATAACATATTCATCTACAGATTGGAGGCGGGGGAGGGGGCGTACTCACTTTCGTGCAGTATGGAACCGCCAGACACAGTTGATGGTTGAATATAATGCTGATGGAAAAATGATTGAGAAATCTGGGCAGAAATGTCGGGGTTTTTTGGCGACGCTATCCAAATACTCTGATATCATTCCGGTCAGCCCTTTCTCTTGGAGACAACTGCCACACGAAGTCAAAGATAACGCGTGGCCAAAAATATGGGTAAAAAATCTATTGGATTTAATTTAGTATTTTTCTGTATTTATATGAACTAATCTATTGGGTTTCGGCTTCGGTTTAACTTCCCTTATGGAGAAGGTGCACGACCAGTGCGTTTAAAAGAGTTGGGAGAGCTTTGGAGAGCTTATAATCATGACCTGTATGTTTGCTAGTGTGAGAGGGTGGGAATGGATTTAGAGTCTTTACCTATCGTGGATGACTATCCGATAGAGCAATATCTCCAAATGATTACCCATTGGGCGACTACAAAATTTAAGGTTTTAATCTCATTTGAGGTATTTAAATCAGAGTTTTCATATTTTGCATTAATATAATCTTATTTATTATTAAACATTATTTATGAATCTTCTGAAAAAAAACATTGATTCAAAGCAATACCTCCACACTTTGGGCCGCACAACTATGTCAGATCATGAGAGACAGCTGGTACGATATAGTTGTTTATAATTTTTCTTTAGGACTTTCCCTTTTTATTATTTCCTACTTAAATTATGTGATTTATTGAATATTGAATATATGATTATACCTGCACTTTATATTGTTTTAATGTAATTACAGAAGCACAAATTGAATATTGAAGGATGTATCCCCTGAGCAAAATTGTTTTTCTCGAGTAGAAGAAAAGAACATGGAATTGCGGTAAATGAATCAATCCAAGAAAAGTTTGTAAGTTTTAATTTGTTTATTTCAATGTTTAATATCTATTTTGAAATTTATTAATCTATTAATATTTTTAACAGGCTCCTTTAGAGGCTATTGATGCCCATGATCCTGACAATTTTGGGCTACACGATCATTTATATCAGATTTTGGGAGAGGAGCACTCTGGTCGAGTACGCTGCCGACCTGGTAATATTATAGTCCCGACGAGGTATTGGACCTCTCCAGGTATCCATTCTAGTACGACTAAGTTGGAACAGGTCAAAGATCAAGAAAGACAATCTGATAAAAGGGTCACAGTGTTGGAAGTACAAGTTCAAACGAGGGACAAAGAATTTATGAAACTGATAAAAGCTTTATCTTCATCACTTCCACCAGAGGCTAGCGCGGCTTGTCAGACATTTATGTCGTCGATGGGTGCATTATACAATGAACTCGGCAAAAACTCTGGTGGCGATCGAGATCATGACGTTCCTGGCGATGACGAGGATGCTGAAGATGAAGAGGGCGAGGATGAGGATGAGGACGAGGGTGAGGATGGGACCGAGGGTGAGGATGCCGAGGGTGAGGATGGGGCTGAGGACGAGGATGAGGCCGACAATGAGCAAGGGGATGATGAGGAGGATGATGACGAGGACAGAGATGGCGGCGAGGATGAGGCAGAGGATGATAGTGGTGATGATGATGGTGATCTGGGGTAGATTGATCCATTTCATTTTTGAATTCTGTATAACACTTTATTTTTTAACCTGGTTTTCCACTCCGGGGTCTTCCTCTGCTTCATAGGGATGTTGTTATCATATCTCTTTTTTGCACATGATTCTTATTTTATGATTAGTGTGTGTCTTTTTGATTTTGATAAATGGATTTTAATGATAATGAAATATTGGTTAATTTCTTTGGTTAAAAAATTTATTTTTAACATTTTTATTCTCTATTTTATATATTTTCATTGATTAGGAATATAATTTACAAACAATAAATATACAATTACTTATAATATTTATATGTATTAAATTGATTAATTTTCAGAAATTTTTATATTGTCATTTGTGATGTGTACGAGTCAACCCCGCCTCAATCTGAGGGCCGGTGTGGCCGGTACCAATAAAAGTGTCTTTCTTTTGTTTAAAATGGATGCGCTTTAAATTAAAATAAATGACATACAGAAAATTGACCACACGCATTAGGATTCTGTTGAAATGTTAGTAAAACGATCCATGGGTCATTTGTGACATGTCAGAGTCATCCCCACCACAATCTGAGGGCCGGTGTGGCCATCACCACTCAAAGTGTCTCACTTTTCTTTGAAATGGACAACAGTTTATGTAAAAACAACAACTGACATACGGTAAAGGGACCAAACTCATTAGGATTCTATTGATACTTAAGGAAAAGTATCCATGGGTCATTTTTGTCATGTACGAGTCAACCCCTCTTCAATCTGAGGTATGGTGTGCCCGGTACCACTCAAATTGTCTCACTTTTATTTGAAATGGACATGATTTTAAGTGAAAACAACTACCGGCATACGGAAACCTGACCAAACACATTCGGATTCTGTTGAAACTTTAGTAAAACGATCTATGGGTCATTTGTGACGTGTAAGAGTCAACCCCGTCTCAATCCGAGGCGCGGTGTGGCCGGCACCACTCAAAGTGTCTCACTTTTCTTTGAAATGGACAACAGTTTAAGTAAAAACAACAACTGACATACGGGAAACGGAGCAAACGCATTCGGATTCTGTTGATAAGTTAGGACAAGTATCCATGGGTCATTTTTGTCATGTACGATTCAACCCCACCTCAATATAAGGCACGGTGTGGCCGATACCACTCAAACTGTCTCACTTTTATTTGAAATGGACAGGATTTTAAGTGAAAACAACTACTGACATGCAGAAAACCGATCAAATGCATTCGCATGCTGTTGAAACGTTAGGAGAACTATACATGGTTCATTTGTGACGTGTATGAGTCAACCCCACCTCAAACCAAGGGCTGGTGTGGCCGGTACCACTAAAAATGTCTTTCTTTTGTCTAAAATGGATGCGCTTTTAATTAAAATAAACGACATACGGAAAACCGACCAAACACATTCGGATTCTGTTGAAAATTTAGGAAAAAGATCCATGGGTCATTTTTGACTTGTACGTGTCAACCCTGCCTCAATTTGAGGGCCGGTGTGGCTGACACCACTCAATGTGTCTCACTTTTCTTTGAAATGGACAACAGTTTAAGTAAAAACAACAGCTGACATACGGGAAACGGACCATACGCATTCGTATTCTATTGATACTTTAGGAAAAGTATCCATGGGTCATTTTTGTTGTGTAAGTATCATCCCTGCCTCAATTTGAGGCACGGTTTTGCCGGTAACGCTCAAACTATCTCACTTTTATTTTAAATGGACAAGATTTTAAGTGAAAACAACTACCGGCATACGGAAAACCGACCAAACGCATTCGGATTCTATTGAAACTTTAGGAAAATGATCCATGGGTAATATGTGACGTGTATGAGTCAACCCTGCCTCAATCCGAGGTGCGGTGTGGCCGGCACAACTCAAAGTGTCTCACGTTTCTTTGAAATGGACAACTGTTTAAGTAAAAACAACAACTGACATACGGGAAATGGACCAAACGCATTCGGATTCTATTGATACTTTAGGACAAGAATCCATGGGTCATTTTTGTCGTGTACGAGTCAACCCCGCCTCAATCTGAGGCATGGTGTGGCCGGTACCACTCAAACTGTCTCATTTTTATTTGAAATGGACAAGATTTTAAGTGAAAACAACTACCGGCATACGAAAAACTGACCAAACGCATTCGGATTCTGTTGAAACTTTAGGAAAACGATCGATGGGTCATTTTTGACGTGTACGAGTCAACCCCGCCTCAATCCAAGGGCTAGTGTGGTCGGTACCACTAAAAATGTCTTTCTTTTGTCTAAAATGGATGCGCTTTTAATTAAAATAAATGACATACGGAAAACCGACCAACCACATTCGGATTCTATTGAAACATTAGTAAAACGATACATGGGTAATTTTTGAAATTTACGAGTCAAGCCCACCTCAATCTGAGGGCCGGTGTGGCCGACACCACTCAAAGTGTCTCACTTTTCTTTGAAATGGACAACAGTTTAAGTAAAAACAACAACTAATATACAGGAAACGGACCATACGCATTCAGATTCCATAGATACATTAGGAAAAGTATCCATGGGTCATTTTGGCGGTGTACGAGTCAAACCCTCATCAATCTGAGGCACGGTGTGGCCGGTACCACAAAAACTGTCTCACTTTTATTTGAAATGGACAGGATTTAAATTGAAAACAACTACCGGCATACGGAAAACTAACCAAACGCATTCAGATTCTGTTGAAACCTTAGGAAAACGATCCATGGGTCCTGTGTGATGTGTACAAGTCAACCCCACCTCAATCTGAGGTCCGGTGTGGCCAGTACCAGTAAAAGTGTCTTTCTTTTGTTTAAAATGAATGTGCTTTTAATTAAAATAAATGACAGACCGAAAACCGACCAAACGCATTTGGATTGTGTTGATACTTTATGAAAACTATCCATGGGTCATTTGTGACGTGTACGAGTCAACCCCACCTCAATCCAAGGCGTGGTGTGGCCGACACCACTCAAAGTGTCTCACTTTTCTTTGAAACGGACAACAGTTTAAGTAAAAACAACTACTGACATACATGAAACAGACCAAATGCATTCGAATTCTGTTGATACTTTAGGAAAAGTATCCATGGGTCATTTGTGTCGTGTACGAGTCAACCCCGCCTCAATCTGAGGCACGGTGTGGCCGGTACCACTCTAACGGTCTCACTTTTATTTGAAATGGACATTATTTTAAGTGAAAACAACTACCGGCATATGGAAAACCGACCAAACGCATTCAGATTCTATTGAAACTTTAGGAAAATGATCCACGGGTCATTTGTGACGTGCACGAGTCACAAATGAAAATGGATTTTTCATTTACATGAAAATGAAATTGGATTTTTCAGTGTAATCTGCTTGGTCCCAAAGCATGAACCAAACAGGTTGTGATACATAATACCAGTAATCATCCACCACAAGATTTTTGCCCTAATTTTAGTGAATATACGTGTATAAAAACAATGTACAAAGGTAAACATAGTATAAATAAATCAACAACCATTAAATATTGAAGTAAAGAATAGCTAAAACAATCCTTGGAGACATCAATATCTTACCTAAACTCATGTCACTGTCTTGACCTCAGGAAAAAAACACATCCTCTCTCTCAGGCATCACATTCTCTCCCTCAGACATATCAAAATCTCACCCACATGTATCATATGTAATTAATCTATTTACAGGTAAAAATAAGTACCGCATTTGATTTAAATTATTACATCGTAGACTATTATCAACACACCTCATCTAATCTAACTATTACATGGCATAATAACAATCAAATCACCTCATGTAATCTTAATATCACATCTCTTTTTAATAATCAATAATCCATCCTAAACAAAGAAAGTCATGGAATGCAGTGTGCATCTAAGGCATCATGGGCCAATAGCTCTAACAAATTAATCAAGGGAAACACAACCCTGTGGTTCCCTATCTCAAAGAAATAACCTTAATAACCTAATCAACCAATATCATATGATAATCAAGGTGTAATTCCAAGTCATGTATACCAAAAACATGGGTATATGAGTTTTAGGCACATATAATTCTTTATAAAACAACATATAGGCATAACCCACCTACCTCATAGTCGTGAGAACAATATTGTTGAATATCGGATCATGAATCAACCTAGATCATTTAAAATCCACAAAAGATTCACAAATTATCAAATCTATATCAATAAAATGAGGAGAGGAATCAGGAGGATAGGATTAAGGTGAAGGGATAACTCATTGGTGGGATCCCAATGCACCTTCCAGAGTTCTGATTGGACATTGATAGGAGAATCAATGGCTTAGAGAATAATTGTCGCTCGTGGCTGAACCTGGATGAACCAAGGTCAAAAGAACTTAATTCTGTAAATGAGACGTGACCCATCTCCCTTATATTAAATAAAAAATAAAATACACGACATTTCCTTTAACAATACACACTGTGTATATGTTTTTACTTGGCCTCACCTTAATAGGCACGACCACGACACAACATGACTTGGCAGCTGGCTGAGACACGACAAGTACATGGTCTGGAAAGGACATCAATGTTACATTTTCCTCAAAGCAACCCAAATAAAAAATCAATGCATGGAAATGGGGAATTGGGTTCTTACAGTTTGATTATCACACCATAGATCTTGTTTCTATCTCAACCAAGCACCAAAATCATTGGTTTCTTCAATATAGTGGTCTAATATCACATTATGATCTTAATAAAGCCTTATGTTTCATCGGCCCCATATAACGGATCAATGATGGATCTGAAGCAAGCCAAATTTGTTTACTTCTCTCTTTTTGGTCATTATTTTGCTTGGAATCTCTAACTAATGATTTTTTATCATGTTTTATTCAGTCTCTCATTATAATATTCGCACATTCAGGTTTTATTTAGCTTCATAGTGCATTTGATTATAGATTTTCTCATTACACCTCAACTGAAGATTAATATCTTTAATAATGTGTAAATTATTTGTTCCAACTATTATTTCTTGTATCAATTAGTTGTTCACATTCAATATATCATTACTTGTTAATATTACATTAAAATTATTTTATATAATATTTCATGTCAAGGAGTATTATTGACGTGATAAGATATTGGATGTTGTGTGATTCTACATTGTCATTTAGTTTAGTGATTTGGGTTTTAAAATTAGTTTTCATTGATAATACAACATGTTCATTTTGGTTTTAAAATTATTTTTCATTCATGTAATTTCATAACATGAGATGGTTTTGTAATGGTTTTTTTTGAAAATGGATTTTTCATTTACATGAGCTGAAAAATCCATTTTCAAGTCTATTTCAAGTCTGTATGCAGGTGTAAAGTGGAGGGGCTACTGGAGGGAGGGGGCTGCTGTGTGCAGTTCTGGAAAAACTCTATACCAACGGTTATAAACCGTTGGTATAAGGGTGCATGGATTTTGGAAAAACACTATACCAACGGTTTTAAACCGTTGGTATATGTGTCTGGATTTTTGGAAATCCAATACCAACAGTTTATAACCGTTGGTATAGGTGTTGCTGGAAAACCAATACCAACATTTCTAAACTGTTGGTATAGGTTTTCCTGAAAATCACATTACCAACGGTTCTAAACCGTTGGTATAAGACTTCCTCAAATTCATTACCAACGGTTATAAACTGTTGGTATACAGTGGATTAAATTTATATAACCCATAAACCGATGGTTTGGATCAAACCGTTGGTATAAGGCTTTCCTCATGACTTACTAGCCAACAGTTTGGAAAACCGTTGGAATAGGGTATACCAACGGTTTTCCAGCCATTACCAACGGTTTTTAACCATTGGTATAACCTTCTTTTCCAGTAGTGCCACCGATCTCTACTCCTTGATGGAAGGAATTGCGCGGACTTCGTGAGTCAGTCCACTATCACCAAAATGGAATCATGGCCCATCGCTGTGTGTGGAAGCCCTTAGACAAATTCCATCAATATGTCATCCCTCTACCACTCCGAGATATCAAGGGGACACAATAATCCTATCGGAACCTGATTCTCTAACATCACCTGTTGATAGGTAAGACACCAAGAAATGAACTTGGCTATTCTCTTCTTCATTCCAGACAACAAAAACTACCACTAAAAGTCTCTATGCATCTTCCCCAAAGTGGGACGTACAACCAAGGGAGAAGTGTGGAATTCCAACATAACCTTATCCTGCATCTCCATAGGTACTATTTCTCACCCCTTGAACATGATCTCGTGAGTCCCTACTATAGAATACCCATCGGGTGCATTGCCCGTGGATATATGATCATGTAGTACCTCACTATCGACATCCCCCAGTTGTGACTCTCTCACATGCTCAAGGAGTGAAGGAGTTAACACCATCAACTGCAGAAAAGTAGTACCATCCTACTCCACCAAGGTCAGTTGTAGGGAAGCCAACTGCCCTAAAGCTTCCCACACAAGTCGAGGCTAGGACATCCTGCTAAGGGCATCTGCTAATAAGTTTCCCTTCCATGGTGTGTAGACTATCTCGAAATCATAGTCATGCAGAAACTCCAGCCAGTGCCTCTACGTTAGAATCATATCCCCCTGAGTGAAGATATACTTGAGGATTTGGTGGATTGAGTAGACCACAATACACTCGCCCATAAGGTAGTGTATCCATAACCTCAAGGAGAAGACCACCCTGGCCAGATCCAAATTGTGAGTCAAATAATTCTTCTTAAGAGGCCTCAACTGCCTCTAACCATATGAAATCACTACCCGTTGCTGCATCAACACGCACTCGAGCCCATCTCTTAAAGCGTCACAATATACAACGAACTCGACGCCTTCCTCTGGAAGCCTCAACACTAGAGCACTAGTCAGCCTCTGCCTTAGGTACTCGAAATCCTTATGTCACAGACCAGTCCAGGTGAACGGTCTTCCCTTATTCATCAATGTGGTCAAAGGGGCATAAATCCTTGAGAAATCTTCCGCAATCCTCCTAAAGTACCCTACCGAACCAAGTAATCTCTGCACCTATGATCCATTCATGGGTCGATCCCAAGAAAGAATTTCCTTTATCTTTGCAGGATCTATGTCCAAACCCTGTTATGAAATGACATTCCCTAGAATGTGAACCTTAAGAATCCTGAACTGACACATCGAGAGCATCCCATACAGCTGGTTCTCCTGGAGTATGTCTAGGACCATCCTAAAATGCTTCGTTTTCTCCTCCTCCATCCCAGAATTGATGAGTATGTGGTCAATAAATACAACCACAAAACTTTCCAAGTATGGATAGATGATCTGGATTATTAAAACCATGAGGACGGAAAGGAAATTCTTCATGCCAATGGGCATCACTAGAAGCACGTAATTTTTATAACGACAACGGAAAGCCAACTTCGGTATATCAGCCTCACGAACCTGCAACTGATGGTAGACGGATTGAAGATCAATCACGGAGAACCACTTTGCACCCCGCAACTGGTCAAATTGGTTGTCAATCAATGACAAAGGGTACTTGTTCTTTATCATGTCTTGATTCAGGCGACGATAGTCCACACAATGTCATAGGCTCCCATCTTCCTTCTTCACAAACAAAACCAGAGCTGCACAGGGGGACACACTAGGCCTGATTAATCCCTTCTCACGAAGTTCTTCCAACTAAATTCGTTGATCCCAAATCTCTATGGGTGCCATCCGATATGATTCACATGATATTGGGGCAGTCCCCAGCTGCAAGTGAATGCAGAACTCCGTCACTCACCTTGGAGGTAGTCCCATGGCATCCTTAGGATAGATAGCCATGTAGTCCTCTACAATAGTAGGGGTCCAGGTTCCTATAGTGTTTGCTTCTCCAAGAGCCGAGCTCACCAACTGATGAGAAAAAGGTCAGGGTCTCCTACTCATAGTAATTGTCTACTCTGCCACGAGGTCTCTCTCACCGAGGATGGTGAACCCTGTCCCATCATAATGCACACATCTAACTCATCTGCGACGATAGTCGATCAGGGTGTGAACCATAGAAATCCAATCCATGCCCAGGATGACGTTGTAAGGTTCCATTGTGATGACCATTAGTTCCCATGTGAAACTCTCTCCTCCGAACGATAGTTCTCACTTTATGCAAACAAAGGTCACTAACGATGCACTTCCCATAGGAACCTCGAGGCTAAGTGCTAGTGTCAGCACCTCTATTGGGATATCCAACTCCTGTACCAAACGAATTGATACAAAATAGTGGCTGGTGCCTGTGTCTAATAGTACCGAAGATAGCTTTGAGTAAACACAAAGTGTATCTTTCACCATCTCGTCTGCTAGGGGGTCACAGACACCTACAGCCCGAAGATGCCCACAGACCCTACCGCCAACTCCCTAAGCTTGGCGTGGGCTGTCTGGTGGTGGCGGTGGAAGGATCTCGGAACGCCTTCCCCCACCTCTAATTCATGTCGCTCTGCATGTTCCACCTCCCTGTGGACCACACTATCCTCGCCTGGGAGATCCTTGGTCATGGCACTATCTCTCCCACTGTGGCGCGCCCACTTCCTGCCACGTCTACTCGGTATGAATTGTCCAGTTGTCCCATGCTAGGTGACCCATCCTTCACAGGCATAGCACCATCACACTCCGGAATTCCCTGGTGATATACAGTGCCACTGTAGTGTACAACCCTTCCCCTGAGTGTACTCACGGAAGGGTCTCATCGAATGAGGCTCTAATTTCTGTCGCCTTCCTATTACCGAAGACTCTACTCTGAAGCGGCCACTTCCAGGCCCTGCTAGAAGGCATCCCTTATCCATGAATCACTCTATCAAGAGCACCCAATCTAGAATCCCGACATAAGTAGGGATGCGCAGGGGAACTACAATAGCACATATCTCCCTAATAAGTCCCTTCTCTAACATCCTCACCTTGAAGTAACTATCATGGAAAATATCCTACGAGTAGCGTGTTGTATCGGTAAACCGGGTCGAGTCCTATGCCACGGTCATCCCACAATATTCATCTCCAAAAGCTCCTGAATCCAAATGGAGCGTAAAAAAGAGGTAGAGTACTCCTCCTGGAAGTGGTGATGGAAGTTATCCCACATGAGAGACGACTCATCGTGGTTCTGCTTAACCAACCCCCACCAACATCAGGCCATCCCATGGAAAAGACTAGAAGCTAGGGCTACCATCTATTTTTCTGGTGTCCGTACCATCCTGAAAAGGTGGTCCATATACTCTAGAATTTCTTCTGATTCCTGGTGATCTGGGTCACCGTGGAACATCAGTGGCCACTAACGCTAGAAGTCACGGAGCGTACTCAACCTGCGCTCAACCTCTGTCGATGCTGCCGGTACTAACTACCATTCTACATATGGAGGGGTACTGTTGAACCACTGGGTGGAATGGGATCATTTGTTGGTCCCTGAACAGAAAACTCATCACTTTCCATGTCGTCGTCAGGAACTAGAGAGGGTAACTTGGCTCGCTACTGTCATGGGGGAATCATAAAAATTATCAAGGATTACCACGATTAGATGAGCAAATATATATATCTATATCAAGAATCACAAAGGTGAGCTGACTCAAACACTAATGTCAAAGACTCAATCCTACCGGTTGAATTTTCCAATCTTCCCTATGACGAATGTCACAGCGTGTTGAGTCGACAAGCGGGTTATCAGGGTCCTGGTGAATGGATACGCCGGTTGCCCGTACCCTAATTAGAATCCTTTCCTTTAGAGATACTCTCGAGGAACATTGACACTGTTGCCCAAAATCACAACCAATTTATTTTTAGGGATGTCTGAACAACACCCCATGGAATGGACCATCCTCTGATACCACTTTTTCAGGACCCGACAGTATTAGTCTCGAGCCGCGTCTACCTGAATCCCACCTATATAGGCCAGGGGCTGGCGACAAGCGTCGAAGGTGTAACAACCATGGGGTGGCCTTTGTATAAGTACTTGAACCCTCACACACATCCCACTCAATACAGAAGTGAAAAGTAAGCCGGAAACCAAATTACGGACTACAATATCCCAACCATAAATCATGCATAAATATCTAAAAACCGAACATGTAAAGTGATGAAAAGAGGACAGACAGGTAAACTAAACATTAAAAGGGGAAAAAGATATGCGCAACCAGAATGGCACCACAACCGAGAAATAGGTAAAAGAAAGTAAACAGCTGGTGAGTCTCACACCTGAAATACCTATTACGACCACTGAACGCAGCCCAAGCCCATGTGTCCTCTACAATCCTTCGTAGTAACGTTCGACCTGTCAGTCATCTACAAGGGCACACCAAGTGCGGGAAAATCCCAAGAAGTGGTGAGTATAAAGATACTCAGTAGGATGCCCCGAATGCTCGAGGGAGAAAAAACAGAGGTACTAAAATGGTGAGAAGTAGACAGAACAAAGACCAATGTATGATTAGAATAGAGAGATTTTATATCAACCCAAAAAATGTAAGGATGTAGACTCATCCAATCAATATGAGCTAGGCACGAAAATCATGTGGCATACCCCGCTCCTCTTCACCCCTACTAGATGGAATGTAATGGAACCCAAGGAGTGGGAAAAAAGTTGGGTGTATATATATGCTCATGAAGAAACATGAATGATTGTTTAAGGGGATCTCTATATCCACGATCAGACTAGGAAAAATCACCAAAAGTTCAATGGATATTCATCACTGATTCCAAAATTTCCTGCATGCCAAAGTTGTCTCACCGCTGAACCATATAACCAAGGGTCCTGCTCTGGTGATCACGGAGGAAAGTCACTAACTAGGATCATAGAAAGGGATGAGTATGAAAGAAGTTGCAGGGTAACCCACTTCCCATCCCAGCTAGAGGGTAATCCCTAAGAGGTCATCGGGTAACCCACTGCCTAGCCCCGCTGGAGGGTAAACCCTAAGGTCAACTGGTAACCCACTTCCCAACCTCACTGGATGGTAAACCCTAAGGTCAATGGGTGACCCACTACCCATCCCTGCTAGATGGTAAACCCTGATACACCATTGGGTAACCCAATCCATAGCCCCACTAGAGGGTAAACCCGGAAATGGTCTGATAACTTTGCATTTCTCATTCCATCATTGGGTGTCACTAACATCGCTACCGTGCGTTGGTTCGGAGTGCGTAAATCGAACTTCTGACCAACGCCCCTTCATTTTTTCACATTTAATGAGATCTCGAAAGAGGCTGACCACACCCAAAAAGATTACACATTTTTAATCCTCTTTGAAAAACACGTGTGATAGACTATTTACTCACTTGTGATGGACTCCCAATGAAAAAGTCATTCAACACCGCTTTATGCCCATAAGGCATCTCATGGGGCCCACAACTTGGTCCCGAAAAAGTTCAGGAAAACTACACCATTTAGATGATATCATAAAAACATGCCAAATCGACTATTCATTCACCTTGAACGGACGACTAGTGAAAAATTCACAAAAACGTTCCATACAACATGAATGAAAGATCATGGGCCCACACCTCAACTCCAGCATCAACGCCTGAAACCAAACTGGTCAACATTGTCTCAACACTAGGGTAACAATGCCGCTGACAGCGCCTAAAATGGACTCCGGATATGCCTACGCCATACGAAACAAGAATCTCAGCGAGGCACTAAACAACATTTAACGGGAGTGTTGCGCCATAGAGCCCCCGTCTCAGGAATTAAAAATTTCTGAGGCAATCTCAAATCCTCCATTTTGATATGAGGATTGTTTCACCATAGACGGCACACGAATCCGACACTCGGTTCGCAAGTTAAAGGCATTTTCACGCTGTCAGGCGGAGACGGGGTGTGCCGGACTGGTTCGGTCGGTCCACCCCTTTAGACCGGCAGTCCGCGGCTCGTCCGCCCAGACTGCCCGGTCCCCTGCGGCCCCCTTTCACACCCGGAATTTTCACTACATCATGTTTCAGATTTTTATTTTATTTTATTTTCATCTTATAATTTTTATCTCCTTTTGATTATTATTCTTCTTTTGATATGAAATACAGGTCGAGCCCGATTGGGATTCTGCTCTGATAAATGAGCATTTTGGCCTCGACAATGTTTCAGCGCGCCGCTATCGAATACATGTGACCTCACCTAGGTCACCGCGCGGCCTTGCTCGGTTTCCCGCTTGCCTGATAGATGTGCAACTAATTAAATAAATGGAATTAATAATAAATCAATAAAATTAAGTGAGTTTTTTGGGGCTTGTCATCATGTGACGCACGGGGGAAGCATAATTGTGAAGCCGATCGGCTTCGCTAGGGCCGTCATATAACCCTGCACATTGGTCGACTAATTAAATAAAATAAATTAGTAATAATGAAATAAAATCTAATTATTGTTAAAATAAAAATATAATAAAATAAGAAGTGACAAAAAAAATTAATAAATTTATTATTATTACAATTATTATTATTATTATTAGCAATATTATTGTTTATATTATTCTTACTAACTAGTATTAATATTATATTTATGTGGATTAGATATATATATATATATATATTATTAATTTTTCTTTGGGTCCTTATTATTTTCTTTTTATTTCTTAATATCTCTTATCTCCTTTTATTTTATCTTGTTTTTTTTCTCTCCCTCTTCCTCACTTTTTCTCCAGCCGGTTGCACCCCATTTTTCCCTCTTCATTCATCCCTTCACACCGAAATTCCCCCTCTAACCCTAATACCCTGCTGGCCGGCTTCGACGCCTCCCCCATGAACCCCTAGTTGTGCAACAGTCTCTCCCCAGCTGGCCACCCCATGTCGCGCCCCCCTCCCTTACTCCCTCAGCCTCCTGTCGTGCACCCATCCACTCGGATCCCCCTGTCCTATCCACTGAAGGCCGCCACCCCCGCTCCCAGGCGCGCCTCTCCCATGATCGTCACCCTGCCTCGGCTCTTTCGGCAGTAGCCTGACCTTCGGCTACTGAACCCCCTAGCAGCAGCCCGCGCTCGCCCTCCATCGACCTCCCATTTCGGTTTCGCGACCCCGCCACCAGCGGACCTCACGCCTTCCTTCCGGCCAGCATTTCCCGTTTGCGTCGCACCCTTAAATACCATCGCATCGATCATCTCCTTCGTCACACCTCCCGACCGGCCTGCTGGTATCACCCACAACCTCTTGGAGAGCATCCCCGAAGAACCACCTGCGCACCTCCCCGAATGCACCCCAACGCCCAGCCAGTCGGCCTGCCCTCCGTGTCGTCGCCCCTCCCGGACAGCTACTCCTCGACCCTTTGTTTCTCCGTCCAGCGAGATCCAAGGTCGGCGTGCCTCTGTTCCCTATGCGTGAACACTCCTCGGCGTGCTTCTCCCCTTGGTCGATCGCATCCTTGGCGCGATGCTCCTCCTTGCGGTTGCAACCCCTCCAGTTTTTCCTCTCCTCTTTAGTTTTTTTCTATATTTGAGTTTTTTGTTTTACAGTGTGTTATGACTCTGCTTTTGTGGGTTAATTGATTTTATTGGGGTTTTAATTTGAAGTTTTTGGGTTCGAATTCATGTGTTTGATTTCGCGGTAGGTGTCTTACAGTGCAAACAACACACGATTGAGTGTTCGAGCTAGAATTTGAAGATTCCACATCAATTTTCAGGGTTTAACGTCGAGGTTGGTGGTTCCATGTTTAATCATTATTTGATAAATTAATTTGAAAGTTTAAATTGTTTATCATGTTATTTTATTAATTGGTGTAGCATGAAGTGAGTTTTCATTAGAGTTTGATTTGCATTGAAAATTGTTAGTAGCCTGTTTATGTACGTGTGTATTTTCTACTGTGAACTTTTATTTAGTTGTTAGTAATATCTTTTATTATGCGGATGTCTTATTAACTTGTTCAAGTGGTGAAAATAGTATCCATGACATGACGTCGTGTGTGTTTCTTCGTAAAAGAGGGGTTTGTGTTGGATTAGTTGTTAATGCCAAGCGATTTCTTTCAAAAAAAATTAGCTTTTATTTTTGTCTTGTTAAATTATGTGGTTTATGAATTTTTGTTTTTAATAGTGTAAGGTTTTTCCATTAAACTACTCGGGTGGTGCATGTCACACTTTAAAATTTTATTTTAGTTTGTGCGACGTGTGAATGCGTTTGAACTTATAAATGGTTACTTTAGTTTGTGAAAATACATGTGACACCCTTTTTTCTATTGCTTTATAATTTATTCTATGGTGTACTTAATTATGAAAATGGTTCTAAACATGTTTAAAAAATGATTTAGTGTGTGCCGTATTTCAAAATAGTGTATACATGTGTAAGTGGTGGTTTGTTTAGTGATGAGTGTCTTTTAAATTGTGCAGATGATTTAATTGTGTATGTAACCAATGAAAATATTGTTTTGAAAAGATTTTGGTGTGCGTACGGTTTTAAAAGCAGATTTGGGTGTAAAAATGTGTTTTTCATGTGTAAGTACTCTGTTTGACTTTTATGCATTATAGTGACATGTTACATGAACTTGAAACATGTTTGAGCACAAACCGGGAAGCCTGGGTAGCTAGGAGGGTGGACTAGACTAGCGAGCTAGTGTTCCGGAGGTGACTCGACCCGGTTTCACCGGTAGGACGGACGATTACAACACTAACTAAATATATGGTTTTCTGAGGGTCGTGGCCTTCTAAGACACATTTTCAGAGGGTCGTGGCCTTCGAAGCCACGTTTCACCGAGACACGAAGTTCTAGCGACCCAAGCTAGCTAACACCCATGCGGCCCCTCCCATATTATTGCTCATTGGCCACCTTACGCTCATCAGTGAAACAAACTGGTTATTTCAAAAGGTGAGTGCGTGTGTTTTAATTTAAGTTGTTCCATTTGAAACAATTTTCATTAATCCCGTTTTCTTTTAAACTATTCAAGCATTCATTTTCTTTTCTTTAGTTAATATTGCAAATGTATTTGTCATTTAATGAGTATATGTGGAACCATTTTGTTGGGTGACATCCTACTGGGCTCTTGGCTCACACCCTACATACACCTTTTGGTGTATGTAGACCTTTTTGCTTGTTTATTCGAGGTTGTGACATCGTGCTCAGTGATGGTGGTTAGTCGTTGGTGGTCTTCTCATGCAGGTTAACGTTTGTGACATGTGGATGTCGCACCTCTCATGTTGCATGTATGTTTGAGTTTGAGTTGAGATTCTTTTGTTGTCGTTTTTTTTGATTTTGGGTCATGTTGTAATCCTTTAAAGTTGATTTTAGTTTAAGGGTATGTCTGGTGGTCAGTTCATAGTTTTATTTTATTCAACTTATCATAGGTTTTGTGTTTATTATTTCGGGTAAATCATTCCCACATTCTAGTTTCGATACTCGGGCACTTGTGCCAGCTCGTGGGGATCGGGAACGCCCTTCGGGTCTTGTCGCGGACTGGGTCGGGCGCCGGGTCGGATGGTGACCCGGCCTGGTTCATGAAAAAATGGTATCACAGGGAGAGGGTTGCTCTCTTGAGTCGTGATCTTTTGGGATAGAGTCATGGTAGACTCGAGTAATGGTTGTTGGGACTCAACGTCCTGGCTACGAGTAAGGTTCCTGGCCAGCACACCTCGTGGAGGGACTCAAGTTACCAAAGTACATTGAGGTTTGTCTGAGTTTTGGTCCTTGCGGTTAATCTTGTCTTAGGGAAATGAACAAGGGGTAAGGTTAGTGGTCCTAGTAAGCTAACAGGGTCTGGAAATCCAAGCGGAGTTGGGGATGCTATCCTGGAATATCCTCCATGGTAGTGGTGTTATTGGTGTATGTCTGCCAACCATATGTTCCAGTCACCCGCTGACACAGGTTTTTCCTTGCGTTATTTATTGTCACTTTGTTTTGGATTCGTGGAAATTTGGTTTTTTTATGTAAAAATGTTTTGGTCTTGGAATATGTTTTCAAATGAAGTGCATTAAATATGAAATGGTGTGTGAGGTTTGACAAGTGTGGGTTGGAAGTTTTGGTTTTGAAAAATGGAATGGTATGGTTTTGATCCTTGGCGCTCTCATGGGAAACCACATGCATGAGTGTATGCGAAAAGGGAAATGGTTAATGGCATGAACAGATGAGTGCCTGGATGGACATGAGATGTGTGCTGGTGCTGCATGAGACCATGCATGTGTGAGGCTCATGAGACGACATTGGTGTTTGTACAACCCACTGGGATTGATTATTTTTTTCAAAATGTTTTGTTAAAGTAGAATTTTTTTTGGTGTTTTAGTACACGGTGTTTGTGTGGCGTGTCCTTGTGTTTTGAAATGTCGGATGTGAGGCATTTTGAGCCTAGGATCCTTTTTGAATGATTCTTGTTCAATGTGTAAATTCTTATTTGTTGTTTGGTATGCAAGTGTGTGGTTAATGACCTCTTTTGAAATGTACTGCTCGAAGCCCTTGTAGTGGTTTCCCATGAACGTTTGGTGTTATCTTGTGATATTTCTTGGCCATTGGACCAGTTTGATTGGGTCTGTGGTTTCCTTTCTTGACAGGTGCACGCCCCCCCCCCCCCCCCCTCCATTATGCGTTAACATGTAATTGAAGTGCGGCCACAGGCAGTTCGCCATTGGCCGACCCTCCAGTTGATTAAAATAAGGACTCTCCCTTTTGAGCGATAATGATAAGTTGTCCACTATCCTTTCCAGTTAAGTGGATCCTCTTGCAGTGGGATGGCAGATGCGAGAGGAGCTGAAGGGGTCCTTGGTCTCTTTGTTTTGTCTTAGTGGTCAGGTATGAAGTTTGACATCATTAAGTCTAAAGGTTTCCCCTGGAAACGGCGAAAGGAAATCATGTGGGGAAGGGTGAAGGCGGTTCAGAATTTTCAGTGTTGACCAGTGTCATGAATGGATTTATAGTATTCTCATCAGTATCAAGGGTCATGTTCGGCGACGTCTTGCAGTGTAAGTTCTCTTTGATTGTCATGGTTGAAGTTTAACCTCATTAATTTGAAAGTTATGTTTTGAAATGGTGAAGGATATTCCAGTGGGGAGAGGTGGAAGCAGCCTAGAGTGGTCGGTGCAGGCCACTATTCTAAATGACCTTTGGTCCTTTGTTGGTTTCTTTTAAGAAAGGGTTCTACGTTAGGCCACTAGTGTGGTAGTCCCGACCACATGGGGATGCTACGGTCAACTGTAAGAATCACGTGTAGTTTAGACTCAGTTTGAAGTCCATCTCCGTATAATGTTCCCCTCAACAGAAATGATCATGTTCATGTGACGATTTGTTGTGTCGTGTCCTCATCCAGTGTGACAAAGGGTGATGCGCATGCACCATTAAAGCTCTTGTTTTGGTGAATGTTCAGTGTACGATCAGTTGGATGTGGTAATGTGTTGTGGTTTATAGTGTTTCCTTGGCTGTAGTGTGGTTGCATGTGACACCAAAAGGAGAAGCTCCGTTCTGGAGTCTTCAATTCCTGACTACGAGGCAGGAGATGCTTTAAACATTAGGGCACCAGCCATAGGCCTCAGAGTGAAGCTGGCGCGTGGTCAGGAACCCCGAGATTGTATAAAACCCCGATTTCATTTCTGCCATTGGTGTTGAAATTGAAAGCTTCTTAAATTGTATTATATGGTCGTTCTGTTCGAATGAGTCGTCTGGTTGCATAAGGTTTTCGTGACCATGTGGAGGAGTGTTCGTCTCGTGCATTAAAGTATTGGGGGTCGCGTTCTAGTGGATGTAATTGCTTTAGTGGCCTTATGGGGTTTTTTGAGTAAATCTGTCTCCAATCTGAATAATTCTCATCCAAGAATGTGGGAATGATGGTTTGTCTTGTGTCATGCTTTCGACGCCCCGGTAGTCAAGCCCCGCCATCCCTGCCTCTTGTGGTGGGGTGTTTGATCACCATCAAGAATCTTTTTTTCTAAAGTTTTGTACCTGCTGTTAGTTCTAATGGAGGGGAGACCCACATCAGATCTCATACAAATATCTCTCGAACGAATCGGTGTTGGACTCTTCTTTAATGGTGGGGAGTCCGTTCGGACATCCCGATGTCGATTTCCAAAACCCGTCTTGGGCGATAGTTGGTTCTTAATGGTGGGGAGTCTGTCCGGGCCTCCTCGTGTCGATTTTCTAGTCTCGTCTCGGGCGTCGGAATTTTTTTAATAGTGGAGAGCCTCATCGGGCTTTCCCATGGTGGTCCATTCAGTTTTGATCCTAGATATGGTTTAGTGGTAGGTTATTGGAGTATTCTTTGGATGTGGGTTGGTCTTGTTTCTTCATTCCATTGAAACGGTGTGATTTTCGTTCAATGAAGCTTGAGGTGTTTCGGTTTGTGAAGTTGGTTTCTGTGGGTGCAGGAGTTCTTTTCCTTAAGAAATAAACTGGTGGTGTTCTAGTGCTCTAGGGTGGGTGACACTTAGCGAAAAGTGTTTTACGGGATCCTTGAGGTTGTCATTTGAGTCACTATCTCTGAGCATGGTGTGTTTGTCTCTTTTCACTTGATTTTCATGGGGATAACTTCTTAACCCCAAGGGGGTGTCGTTTCTTACTTTGGAGTTTAGTTTCAGTTGTGTCTTTCCAGGGACGGAAAGCTTTATAGTGGGGAGAATTGTCACACCCAGACTTTTCACTACGTCATGTTTCAAATTTTTATTTTGTTTTATTTTCATCTTATAATTTTTATCTCCTTTTGATTATTATTCTTCTTTTGATATGAAATACGGGCCGAGCCCGATTGGGATTCTGCTCTGATAAATGAGCATTTTGGCGTTGATAACGTTTCAGCGCGCCGCTGTCGAAGACATGTGACCACACCAAGGTCACCGCGCGGCCTCGCTCGGTTCCCCACTTGCCTGACATATGTGCAACTAATTAAATAAAAGGAATTAATAATAAATCAATAAAATTAAGTTAGTATTTCAGGGCTTGTCATCATGCTACGCACAGGCGAAGCATAATTGCGAAGCTGAGCGGCTTCGCAAGGGGCGTCGTATAACCCTGCTCATTGGTCGACTAATAAAATAAAATAAATTAGTAATAAAGAAATAAAATTTAATTATTGTTAAAATAAAAATAGAATAAAATAATAAATGGAAAAAAATTAATATATTTATTATTATTACTATTATTATTATTATTAGCAATATTATTGTTTATATTATTCTTACTAAACAGTATTATTATTACTTTAATGTGGATTATATAAATATATATTTGATTAATTTTTCTTAGAGTCCTTATTCTTTTCTTTTTATTTCTTAATTTCTCTTATCTCCTTGTATTTTATCTTGTTTATTTTTCTCTCCCTCTTACTCACTTTCTCTCCAGCCGGTTGCACCCTATTTTCCCCTCTTCCTTCATCCAGTCATGCCACAATTCCCCCTCTAACCCTAATACCCTTCTGGCTGGCTTTGACGCCTCCCCCATGAACCACTAGTTGTGCCGCTGTCTCTCCCCAGCCGGCCACCCCATGTCGCGCCCCCCTCCCTTGCTCCCTCGGCCTCTCGTCATGCACCTAGCCCCTCGGATCCCTTTGTCATATCCGCTGAAGGCCGCCACCCCCGCTCCCAGGCATGACGCTCCCATGATCGCCACCCTGGCTCGGCTCTTTCGGAAGCAGCCTATCCTTCGGCTGCCGAACCCCCTAGCAGCAGCCCGCGTTCACCCTCCGTCGACCTCCCATTTTGGTTTCACTACCCCGCCACCGGCGGACCTCACGTCTTCCATCCGGCCAGCATTTTCCGTTTGCGTCGCCCCCTTAAATACCATCACATTGATCATCTCCTTCACCGCACCTCCCGACCGGCCTGCTGGTATCGCCCACATCCTCTTGGAGAGCAGCCCTAATGAGCCACCTACGCACCGCCCCGAATGCACCCCCACATCCAACCCGCTGGCCTGCCCTCCATGTCGTCACCCCTCCCAGCCAGCTACTCCTCGACACTTTGTTTCCCCGTCCAGCGAGATCCAAGGCTGGTGCGCCTCTGTACCTTGTGCGTGAACACTCCTCGGCGTGCTTCTCCCCTTGGTCGAGTGCATCCTTGGCGCGACGCTCCTACTTTTGGTTGCAACCCCTCCGGTTATGCCTCTCCTCTTTAGTTTTTTTTCTATATTTAAGTTTTTGGTTTTACAGTGAGTTATGAGTCTGGTTTGGTGGGTTAATTGATTGTATTGGGGTTTTAATTTGAGGGTTTTGGGTTCGATTTCTTGTGTTTGAGTTCGCTCTAGGTGCCTTACGATGCAAACGTCACGCGATTGAGGGTTCGAGCTAGAATTTGAAGATTCCACATCAATTTTCAGGGTTTGACGTCGAGGTAGGTGGTTCCATGTTTAATCATTATTTGATAAATTAATTTGAAAGTTTAATTTTTTTAACATGTTTTTTAATTAATTGGTGAAGCGTGAATCGAGTTTTCATTAGAGTTTGATTTCCATTGAAAATTGTTAGTAGCCTGTTTGTGTACGTGTGTGTTTTCTACTGTGAACTTTTACTTAGTTGTTAGTAATTTCTGTTATTATGAGGTTGGCATATTAACTTGTGAAAGTGGTGAAACTAGTATCCTTGACATGACGTCATGTGCGTTTCGTCGTAAAAGAGGGGTTTGTTTTGGTTTAGTGGTTAATGCCATGCGATTTCATTCAAAAAAAATTATCTTTTATTTTTGGCTTGTTAAATTATGTGGTTTATGAATTTGTGTTTTTAATAGTGTAAGGTTTTTCCATTAAACTACTCAGGTGGTGCATGTCACACTTTAAATTTTTATTTAAGTGTGTGCGATGTGTGAATGTGTTTGAACTTATAAATAGTTACATTAGTTTGTGAAAATACATGTGACACCTTTTTTCTATTTCTTTATAATTTCTTCTATGGTTTACTTAATTATGAAAATGGTGCTAAAAATGTTTTAAAAATGATTTAGTGTGTGTCGTTTTTCCAAATAGTGTATATGTGTGTAAGTGGTGGTTTGTTTTGCGATGAGTGTCTTTTAAAGTGTGCAGATGATTTAATTGTGTATGTAACAAATGAAAATATTGTTTTGAAAAGATTTTGGTGTGCGTACGGTTTTAAAAGTGGATTTGGGTGTAAAAAATGTGTTTTTCATGTGTAAGTACCATGTTTGACATTTATGTGTTATAGTGACATGTTACATGAACTTCAAACTTGTTTGAGCACAAACCGAGAAGCCCCGGTAGCTAGGAGGGTGGACTAGACTAGTGAGCTAGTGTTCCAGAGGTGACTCTACCCAGTTTCACCGGCAGGATGGACGATTTCCACACTAACTAAATATATGGCTTTCTGAGGGTCGTGGCCTTCTAAGCCACGTTTTCTTAGTGTCGTGGCCTTCTATGCCACGTTTTCTGAGGTTCGTGGCCTTCTAAGCCACGTTTCACTGAGACATGAAGATCTAGGGACCCAAGCTAGCTAACTCCCATGCAACCCCTCCCATATTAGTGCTCATTGGTCACCTTATGCTCATCAGTGTACCAAACTGGTTATTTTATAAAGTGAGTTCATGTGTTTTAATTTAAGTTGTTCCATTTGAAAATGTTTTATTTAATCCCATTTTCTTTTAAACTTTTCATGCATTCATTTTCATTTCTTTAGTTAATATTGCGAATGTATTTTTCATTTAATGTGTATACGTGGATACTTTTTTTTGGGTGACGTCCTACTGGGCTCTTGGATCACACACTACATAAACCTTTGGCTGTATGTAGACCTTGTTGATTGTTTATTCCAGGTTGTGACATCGTTCTCAGTGATGGTGGTTGGTCGTTGGTGGTCTTCTCGTGCAGGTTAACGTTTGTGACGTGTGGATGTCGCACCTCTCTTGGTTCTTGGAGGTTTGAGTTTGAGTTGAGTTTCTTTTTTTGTCATTTTCATTTGGATATTGGTTCATGTTTTAATCCATTAAAGTATATTTTAGTTTAAGGGTATGTTTGTTGGTCAGTTCATACTTTTATTTTATTCACCTTATCAGAGGTTTTGTGTTTATTATTTCGGGTAACTTGTTCCCACGTGCTAGTTTCGATACCCGGGCACTTGTGCCAGTCCGTGGGGATCGGGAACGCCCTTCAGGTCTTCCCGTGGACCGGGTCGGGCGTCGGGTCAGATGTCGACCCGGTCTGGTTCGTGACAAAATGGTATCATAGGGCGAGGGTCGCTCTCTTGAGTCGTGATATTTTGGGATAGATTCACGGTAGACTCGAGTAATGGTTGTCGGGACTCGACGCCTTGGCTATGAGTAAGGTGCCTGGCCAGCAAACCTCGTGGCAGGACTCATGTTACCAAAGTATGTTGAGGTTTGTCTTAGTTTTGGTCCTTGCGGTTAATCTTGTATAAGGGAAATGAAAAAGGGGTAAGGTCAATGGACCTAGTGAGCTCACAGGGTCTGGCAAGCCATGCGGAGTTGGGGACACTATCCAGGAATATCCTTCGTGGCAGTTGTGTGATTGGCATAAGGCCGCCAACCATATGTTCCAGTCACCCGCTGACACAAGTTTTTCCTTGCGTCATTTCTTGTCACATTGTTTTAGATTCGTGGAAATTTGTTTTTTTTATGTAAAAATGTTTTGGTCTTGGAAAATGTTTTCAAATGAATCCCTTTAAAGATGAAATGGTGTTTGAGGTTTCAGAAGTGTGGGTTGGATGTTTTGGTTTAGAAAAATGGAATGGTTTGGTTTTGATCCTTAGCGCTATCATGGGAAACCACATGCATGAGTGTATACGAAAAGGGAAATGGTTAATGGCACGAGCGGATGAGTGCCTGGATGGAAATGAGGTGCGTGCATTGGCGGAATGAGACCATGCATGTACGAGGCTCATGGGACGCCATTGGTGTTTGTACAACCCACTGGGTTTGCTTATTTTTTTCATAATGTTTTGTTAAAGTAGATTTTTTTTTTGTGTTTTAGTAAACGGTGTTTGTGTGGCATGTCCTTATGTTTTTACATGTCTGATGTGAGGCGTTTTGAGCCGAGGATCCTTTTTGAATGAGTTGTGTTCCATGCGTAAATTCTTATTTGTAGTTTGATAAGCAAGCGTGTGGTTAATGACCTCTTTTGAAAAGTGATGCGAGAAGCCCTTGTAGTGGTTTCCCCTGCACGTTTGGCGTTCTCTTGTGATATTTCTTGGTCATTGGATCAGTTTGATTGGGTTCGTGGTTTCCTTTCTTGACAGGTGCATGCCCCCCCCCATAAAGGGTTACCATGTAATTGAAGTGCGGCCACAGGTAGTTCGCCATTGGCCGACCCTCTAGTTGATTAAAATAAGGACTCTCCCTTTTGAGCGATAATGATAAGTTGTCCCTTGTCCTTTCCAGTTAAGCGGATCCTCTCGCAGTGGGATGACAGACGCGAGAGGAGTTGAAGGGGATCTTGGTCTCTTTGTTTTGTCTTAGTGGTCAGGTATGAAGTTTGACATCGTTACATCTAAAGGTTTCCCATGGAAACAGCGAAATGAAATCCAGCTGGGAAGGGTAAAGGCGGTTCAGAATTTTCAGTGTTGACCAGTGACTTGAAGGGATTTCTAGTATTCTCATTGGTTGCAAGGGTTATGTTCGGTGATGTCTTGTAGTGTAAGTTCTCTTTGATTGTCAAGGGTGAAGTTTTACCTCATTAATTTGAATGTTATGTTAGGAAATGGTGAAGGAGATTCCAGTGGGGAGAGGTGGAAGCAGCCTAGAGTGGTCGGTGCAGGCCACTATTCTAAATGACCATTGGTCCTTTGTTGGTTTCGTTTAAGAAAGGGTTCTACGTTAGGCTACTAGTGTGGCAGACCCAGCCCCATGGGGATGCTATGGTCAACTGTAGGAATCACATGTTGTTAAGACTCAGTTTGAAGTCCCTCTCCGTATAATGTTCCTCTCAACAGAAATGATCATGTCCAGGTGATGATTCATTGTGTCATGTCCTCATCCAGTGTGAAAAAGGGTGATGCAGATGCACAATTAAAGCTCTTGTATTGGTGAATGTTGAGTGTACGATCAATTGGATGCCGTAATGTGTTGTGGTTGCTACTGTTTCCTTGGTTGTAGTGTGGTTGCGTGTGACACCAAAAGGAGATGCTCCGTTCTGGAATCTTCAATTCCTGACTACGGGGCAGGAGATGCTTTAAACATCAGGGCTCCAGCCATAGGACTCGGAGTGAAGCTGGCGCGTGGTCAGGAACCCCGAGATTGTATAAAACCCCGATTTCATTTCTGTCATCGATGCTGAAAGTGAAAGCTACTTAAATTGTATTCTATGGTTGTTATGTTTGA
Source organism: Viscum album (assembly GCA_963277665.1). Taxonomy (NCBI): domain Eukaryota; kingdom Viridiplantae; phylum Streptophyta; class Magnoliopsida; order Santalales; family Viscaceae; genus Viscum; species Viscum album. The sequence continues at coordinate 1,582,044,891 of OY728151.1, read as the reverse complement.
ATGAGCCGTCTGGTTGCATAAGGTTTTCGTGACCATGTGGAGGAGTGTTCATCTCGTGCATTAAAGTCTTGGGGGTCACGTTCCACTGGATTTAATTGCATTAGTGGCCTTATGGGGTTTGTTGAGTAAATCACTCTCCAATCTGAATAATTCTCATCCAGGAATGTGGGAATGCTGGTTTGTCTTGGGTCATGTTTTTTATGCCCCGGTAGTCGGGCCCCTCCCTCCCTGACCCTTGTGGTGGGGTGTTTGATCACCATCGAGAATCTTTTTTTCAAAAGTTTTGTACCTGCTGTTAGTTCTAATGGAGGGGAGACCCACATCGGATCTCGTACAAATATCTCTGGAACGAATCGATGTTGGACTCTTCTTTAATGGTGGGGAGTCCGTTCGGACCTCCGGATGTCGATTTCCCAAACCCATCTTGGGCGATAGTTGGTTCGTATTGGTGGGGAGTCTGTCCGGGCATCCTCATGTAGATTTTCTAGTCTCATCTCGGGCGTCGGAATGTTTTTAATAGTCAAGATCCCCATCGGGCTTTCCCATGGTGGGCCATTCATTTTTGTTCCTAGAGATGGTATAATGGTAGGTTATTGAAGTATTCATTGGATGTGGGTTGGTCTTGTTTCTTCGTTCCAGTAAAACGGTGTGATTTTCGTTCAATGAAGCTTGATGTGTTTCGGTTGGTGAAGTTGGTTTCTGTGGGTGCAGGAGTTCTTTTACATAAGAAATCAACTGGTGGTGTTCTAGCACTCTGGGGTGGGTGACACTTAGCGAAAAGTGTTTTATGGGATCCTTGAGGTTTTCATTTGAGTCACTATCTCTGAGCACGGTGTGTTTGTCTCTTTTCACTTGCTTTTCATGGGGATTCCTTCGGAACCCCAAGTGGGTGTCGTTTCCTACTTTGGAGTTTAGTTCTAGTTGTGGATTTCCGGGGACGGAAAGCTTTATGGTGGGGAGAATTTTCACACCCGGACTTTTCACTATGTCATGTTTCAAATTTTTATTTTATTTTATTTTCATCTTATAGTTTTTATCTCCTTTTGATTATTATTCATCTTTTGATATGAAATACGGGCCGAGCCCGATTGAGATTCTGCTCTGATAAATGATCATTTTGGCCACGACAATGTTTCAGCGCGCCGATTTCGAAGACATGTGACCTCGCCTAGGTCACCGCTTGGCCTCGCTCAGTTCCCCACTTGGCTAATAGATGTGAAACTAATTAAATAAAAGGAATTAGTAATAAATAAATAAAATTAAGTGAGTTTTTCGGGGCCTGTCATCATGCGACGCACAGGCGAAGTATAATTGCGAAGCCGAGTGGCTTCGCGAGGGCCATCGTATAACCATGCTCATCAGTAGACTAATTAAATAAAATAAATTAGTAATAAAGAAATAAAATTTAATTATTGTTAAAATAAAAGTAGAATAAAATAAGAAGTGGAAAAAAATTATAAATTTATTATTATTACTATTATTATTATTATTAGAAATATTATTGTTTATATTATTCTTACTAACTAGTATTATTATTATATTTATGTGGATTAGATATATATATATATATTTTAATTAAATTTTGTTTGGTTCCTTATTCTTTTAATTTTATTTCTTAATTTATCTTATCTCAATTTTATTTTATCTTGTTTTTTTCTCTCCCTCTTCCTCACTTTCTCTCCAGCCGGTTACACCCTATTTTTCTCTCTTCCTTCATCCCGTCGTGCCGCAATTCCCCCTCTAACCCTAATACCCTGTTGGCCAGATTCGATGCCTCCCCCATGAATCCCTAGTTGTGCCGCTGTCTCTCCCCAGCCGACCACCCCACGTCGCGCCCCCTCCCTTGTTCCCTCGGCCTCTCGTCGTGCACCCAGCCCCTCAGATCCCTCTGTCCTATCCGCTGAAGGCCGCCACCCCCGCTCCTAGGCGTGCCACTCCCTTGATCGCCGCCATGCCTTGGCTCTTTCGGCAGCAGCCTGACCTTCGGCTGCCGAACCCCCTAGCAGCAGCCCGCACTCGCACTCCGTCGACCTATCATTTCGGTTTCGTGACCCCACCACCAGCGGACCTCATGCCTTCCTTCTGGCCAGCATTTCCCGTTTGCGACGCCCCCTTAAATACCATCGCATAGATCATCTCCTTCGCCGCGCCTCCCGACTGGCCTACTGGTATCGCCCGCATCCTCTTGGAGAGCAGCCCCGACGAACCACCTGCACATCGCCCCGAATGCACCCTCACGTCCAGCCAGCCCGCCTGCCCTCCATGTCGTCGCCCCTCCCGGCCAGCTACTCCTCGACCCTTTGTTTCCCCGTCCAGCGAGATCCAAGGCCGGCACGCCTCTGTTCCCTGTGCGTGAACACTCCTCGGCGTGCTGCTCCCCTTGGCTGAGCGCATCCTTGGCGCGATGCTCCTCTTTGTTATTGCAACCCCTCCGGTTATGCCTCTCCTCTTTAGTTTTTTTCTATATCTGAGTTTTTGGTTTTACAGGGAGTTATGAGTCGGGTTTTTAGGGTTAATTGATTGTTTTGGGGTTTTAATTTGAGGTTTTTGGGTTCAAAATCATGTGTTTGAGTTCGCACTAGGTGCCTTACGGTGCAAACGGTACGTGATTGAGGGTTCGAGCTAGAATTTTAAGATTCCACATCAATTTTCAGGGTTTGACATCGAGGTAGGTGGTTCCATGTTTAATCATTATTTGATAAATTAATTTTCAAGTTTAATTTGTTTTTCATGTTATTTAATTAATTGGTGTAGCGGGAAGTGAGTTTTCATTAGAGTTTGATTTGCATTGAAAATTGTTAGTAGCCTATTTATGTACATGTGTGTTTTCTACTGTGAGCTTTTATTTAGTTGTTAGTAATTTTTTTATTATGCAGTTGGCTTATTAACATGTTAAAGTGGTGAAAATAGTATCCTTGACATGATGTCGTGTGCGTTTCGTCGTAAAAGAGGGGTTTGTGTTGGTTTAGTGGTTAATGCCAAGCGATTTCTTTCAAAAAAAATAGCTTTTATTTTTGGCTTGTTAAATTATGTGGTTTATGAATTTGTGTTTTTAATAGTGTAAGGTTTTTCCATTAAACTACTCAGGTGGTCCATGTCACCAATTCAAATTTTATTTGAGTGCGTGCGACGTGTGAATGTGTTTGAACTTATAAATGGTTACTTTATTTTTTGAAAAGACATGTGACACCTTTTTTTCTATTGCTTTATAATTCTTATATGGTTTACTTAATTATGAAAATGGTGAAAAACATGTTTGAAAAATGATTTAGTGTGTGCCGTATTTCAAAATAGTGTCTACGTTTGTAAGTGGTGGTTTGTTTAGTGATGAGTGTCTTTTAAAATGTGCAGATGAATTAATTGTGTATGTAACCAATGAAAATATTGTTTTGAAAAGATTTTGGTGTGTGTATAGTTTTAAAAGAGTATTTGGGTGTAAAAAATGTGTTTTGTGTGTATAAGTACCCTGTTCGACTTTTATGCATTATAGTGACATGTTACATGAACTTTAAACTTGTTTGAGCACAAACCGGGAAGCCTGGGTAGCTAGGAGTGTGGACTAGACTAGTGAACTAGTGTTCCAGAGGTGACTCGAACCGGTTTCACCGGCAAGACGGACGATTGTAACACTAACTAAATATATGGTTTTCTGAAGGTCGTGGACTTCTAAGCCACATTTTCTGAGGGTCATGTCCTTCTAAGACACGTTTTATGAGGTTTGTGGCCTTCTAATCCACATTCCACCGAGACACGAAGATCTAGGGACCAAAGCTAGCTAACTCCCATGCATCCCCTCCCATATTAGTGCTCATTGGTCACCTTACGCTTATCAGTGTGACAAACTGGTTATTTTAAAAAGTTAGTGTGTGTGTTTTAATTTTTGTTGTTCCATTTGAAAATGTTTTCTTTAATCCCATTTTCTTTTAAACTGTTCAAGCATTCATTTTCTTTTCTTTAGTCAGTATTGAAAATGTTTTTGTCATTTATTGTGTATATGTGGAACCTTTTTGTTGGGTGACGTCCAACTGGACTCTTGGCTCACACCCTACATACACCTTTTGGTGTATGTAGACCTTGTTGCTTGTTTATTCCAGGTTGTGAAATCGTGCTCAGTGATGGTGGTTGGTCGTTGGTGGTCTTCTCGTGCAGGATAATGTTTGTGACGTGTGGATGTCGCACCTCTCCTAATGCTTGGAGGATTGAGTTTGAGTTGAGTTTCTTTTGTTTTCATTTTCATTTGGATGTTTTTTCAAGATTTAATCCGTTAAATTTGATTTTAGTTTAAGGGTATGTTTGGTGGTTAGTTCATAGTTTTATTTTATTCAACTTATCCGAGGTTTTGTGTTTATTATTTTGGGTAAATCGTTCCCTCATGCTAGTTTCGATACCCGGGCACTTGTGCCAGCTCGTGGGGATCGGGAACTCCCTTCAGGTCTTGCTGCAGACCGGGTCGGGCACCGGGTCAGATGGTGACCCGGCCTGGTTCGTGCCACCCCCGGTTCACAGCGTGGGCCGCAGTGCTTTTCTAGGACCAACTTAAGCCGGTCTGAATTCGTTTCCACAAGACTTGTGTTTTGCGTGTCCCGTTCTACACCTTTGGTCACAAGGACCCCAGTCTTCCACTGCACACAGGTGGACAAAGCCGGCCGCCCCGTTCCCCTGTCCTCCCGCATGCGTCACCATCGCCGCCTGAGGATCGCCGCGCCGCCACCATCCCGGAATGCCTGATGATCTACCACCGCTACTGTCCAGGACAGTATGAGGATCTTTCGCCGCCAGGATTCGTCTGACCACCGCGCGGAGCCATGAGACCACCCTGGAACCACCGGAAAACATGGGTATTGGGAGAAAAACATCATGGGGTCACCCCAGACACCCCAGGACCCAAAATTTTGATCTCGAAGAATCATTGGAAAGCTCAGATCGATCCCTACTCAAATTTTTCCTTCACTCGACAAATAATCTGCAATTCGACACTATAATTTGAGTTTGAAGAAGAAACGGAAATTTAAAACAAAACGCAACGAACCTACCTCGCAGTGCGTAGCCCGTCGCTTCACAAACAACCACCTCGAGCCACAAACACCTCGCTAGGGAGGAGGGGTAGCTTGAAGGGAGGTGGATCCTTTGTTGTGAGAGCTTCTGTGAGGGAGAAGCTCTAAGGTGGTAAGAGGGGGGATGGGAGGTGGATGTGTTTAAGTAAGTAAAATTAATTGAAAATTAATTAATTTTAAACACCTACCAGTAGGCCCATGCCCGAACTCTCGAAGGGGTCGAGGTTAAGCCGCTCTTAGGGTAGAATCCATGTTCTGAGTGAAAAATAGGGTCTCAAAAGGTTAATCTAAGCCCCCTTTCATAAGTTATAAAGTTCACGCCCGATGCCACTGAATTATGAAAATTCCCCTGGTGGCGTTTTCCACAGAAGGGCCGCGCCTGCGAAGGATATAACCCTCCAAAGGTAAACGACAGGCTCCAAAGTCAAAAACGCCCTCAATTATCCAAAATTAGAAACCGTTTAGGATTAATTATCTTTATTTGGTGTGTCTAGTGTGAACACACTTAAAATTTAATTACAACCACAATAGGTCTCAAAATCACACGTTGTCTCAATACCCTGCTCTGGAATAACATCAAGAAAATTTCAAATTCTTACAGCTTCAAAACCTGGGTTCTTACATGTTCTATTGATGAATGATATCATTTTAGGGACAACAATTATACATGCTATCATGGGTGGAGACTCAAAGGACTTTGAGGAACCTTATCATTGTGTACTCCCTACCTAATATAATGCATATGATATTATAAGAACAAGACCCTCTAGTTGGAAAACAAAATTTATATTTTTCATTGGATGTTCCTATCTTTGTATACTCACATTTATCATTATACATTAATATTATTATTAATGAATATTATAAGTCATATACTTTGATATATTGATGAAAACTGTGATGAAATATGTTCATAGTGAGGTAGAATATGTTGGGTGTGTCAAGAGTAGTATTGAATTAATGTAAAATGGGAGAAATGATTTATCCTTTCTGTTCGTTAATAAAAGATTATATAATAGTCCATTTTATGGAAATGATATTGCCTAAAAAATCTATTTCCATTTCGTTCTATAGGAATGTTCAAATTCTAGGAATTCAAATAATGATACATCAAGTACATAGGCTAGCGACATCTGTATGAAACCCGCTTGATTAGAGATATCATGATAAAGGGATTATATTATATTGAAATCATCCATATGTGGTATCACATAATTAAGACATTAAATTCATTCTCTATATGTTCCTTTTAATGCTTCTAGACTCTATCCTTGGATGTTAGACATCTTTGCGTAATGCTAATGAGAAAGAGGCCTAGAGGGTCCCAGACTAAGTGTATCTAGATTCTTAGTTAAATAATATATTATTATTTAATAGGTTTAATAAATACTAATCTCATATGTGGTTTAATAATTATTCGTGTATACTTCGACATACATAAATATTTTTTTTATATTTAATAAATTTAATATTTATTTAATTATTGTAAAAAAATGTAGTGATATTTATTAAATAAATTAACATTGATTATTCAAGGGAAGATAAAAATTATGGAGGAAGGTCACTATATGTTTTTAGGTCCAATAAGAGATAATAAAATTGAATATTATTTTCTTAAAGGATATTTCATATAATTTTCAATGTTAAGAACATATAGATAAATATTATTATTATTATTTTCATTTGAAAAAGAGTTCTACAAGGGATTAGATAAATAATAAGGGGCTTTTGTGAATTTATTTATTTTTCAACCTAGCAGTATATAAACATAATTATATTATTTTCTTAAGAGGCAATTCATTTTTTTTTTGTGTTTTTCACATCAAAGATAGATAATCCTATTAATCCCAATAGCATTCTCTTTGCTGAGCCCAAATTGTTTTATGAAATATTTTCTGTCGTAAAACTTTTCAATACACTTGTTTGATAAAAATTCAATGTGACATGTGATATTTATTTAAGGTTAGTTTTATAAGGATCTTTAATTGAATTATTCTTGAGAAGTATTGAAAAATTGGAAAAGATTATTTGATTTGAATATTTATTTAAATAAAGAAATATTAATGTTTAGTTTCATAAATGGCTCTATATTCAAAATAAATGTGTTATATGTTACATATTTCTCAAAATAATGAAGAAGGATAATTTTATGTTCATTCAAGTTTATATTCCAATACATATAGATAAGAGGAAATGAAAATCGTGAAATATTTAATGTTATATGATAACCATGCCATGAAATTAGTATATGAAGGATTAAACATGACAAAATGGTTGGATGGATTTATATTTGAAAAGAAATTGTGAAGGGCATGGAGAATTGTATACTAGATTTCTATGTCTGGAGGTGGCCATGCATTCCATATTGAATTCCATTATATACATGGTATTTGGGGGTTCATTTAAAAATTATGGCCAGTATATTGGGCTGATCAGCTAGCCTCAAATGAGAGAATATATGGGACACTGGGTCGACCACACCCCAGGGATGAAAAATTAATGTTTCAGGAGTGACACATTGTTTACGAAAAAGAATAAGAATGATTTGATGTTTACTGGAAATTAAATTCCAAAAATTATACATAATAGGAATTGAAATTCATGATATTTTTTAATGTTGTATGAAAACCATGACATGTAATTAGTGCATAATGTGTATGATGAAGTGGTTATATGGATTTGATATTCATTTGATTTTTTTTTCAAAAAAGTAAAGATATGTGGAAGTGAAATTCATGAAATATTCTTATGTTTTATGAGAACCATTCCGTGAAATTAGAACACTATGTGTGAGAAGAAAATATTATATGGATTTATATTTGATGATAAATTGTGAAGGTATTTACGAATTTTATATATTTGAATTATAAGTGGGTGGTCCTGCATTCAATTATATACTTGGTATTTTGGAGGAAGGGGTTTCATTCAAAAATTATGGACAACCTAATATGCTGACTAGCTTGTCTCAACCGAGAGAATATGTGGGAGAATGTGTCGACAATAGAGAAAGGAGGAATTCCACATGTGTCAAGAGTGATATTTTTTACAATAAAGAAAAAGGATGATTAGATTTTCATTGGAAATTGTATTCCAAAATGTATAGATAAGAGGATTTGAATGTCATGTAGTATTTTAATGTTGTATGAGAATAATTCCGTGTAAGTTGTGAGTAATGTGTGTGAAGAAATGGTTAAATGGATTTGATGTTATTTGGAATTTATATTCGAAAATGTATAGATAAGAGGAATTTAATGTCATGTATTATATTAATGATGTTTGAGGACCATTCCATTTATTGTATAATGGGAACATGTATTGTACCACCAAAAAGAATCATTGTCATCTGATCTAGATATCTAAATATCCTGGCTGTCTGATTGTATCCAATGAATTATCTTCACTAACAATTCATAAAGGTCTCCTATTCAACAAAATCTCTCTACTTTGTCAACAGTCAATTGGATCAGAGATCCCAAGATTAATTTGAACATTCAAATCCAACCAATCTACTTTGGAATTCTTTATGATCTTCATATGATCTCCTCTTCAACCTTGACCAACATCTGAGTGTATTGTTCATCGATAGTCGTCTCCATGTAGTTATGTCGATGGATGCTTGAGCAGTGATCAGTATGATTTTTTTGAGTCATTTAATGATCTGAATCTGGTCAGAATCATCTGTTTATTTGTTTTCATTTGAAATTAAATTCTTTTTTTATAAAATTATAGGAAATTGTAACTGTAACATTGAAGTTGATTGAAATTTATAATGTTTTTTGTATTTTCAATTTTTTTGGTAATTTTATTTAAACATAAGGATTATTATTTGAACTGGAGACGATAACATGAGGAAAACTGAGCTTGAGCCATGTGAGACAACATTAATTCCCATGCATGGAGGTGTTTGGAACTCCCCTCCCATGGATTTATAAAATTTCAATGATTTTAAATGGATTTTTAATGAATTTGAATATGAAAGTATTTGTTTTATAAAAATAAGGGAAATTGAAACTAAATGATTGAAGTGGATTTAAATTGATAAATTAACAATGTATTTTTATTTTTAATTTTATTTAGACTTTATGATTATTAGTTGAAGTAAGAAACCCACCTTGAGGTGAATCGTACTTGAGGAGAGAGATCCATCATTAAATCCTGTGAATGGAGGCATTTGGGATTCCCCCCCACAAATTTAATTTTTTTCAATTATAATAAAAAAAAATTTAATGAATATGAAAATATCAAGACGGGAGATCCAGAATTAATTCCTTTGAATGCATGCATTTGATTAAAATGATGTATTTGTATTTGGGAATTTATTTAGAAATCATGATTATTATTTGAATAGGTTAGGCCAGCATGTGGTGAATCAATATCAAGACGGGAGATCCAGAATTAAATCCCATGCATGGAGGTATTTGGGACTCTCAACCCATGACTTTATCAATTTTCAATGATTTTAAATTGATTCATAAGGAATATGAACATGAAATTATTAATTACAACAGATTTTAGGAAATTGAAATTTAAACACTAAAGTTAATTTAATCTGATAAAAAATAAAGTATTTTTTTATGGAATTTTAATTAGAATAAATGTTTATTATTTGAACAGAAAAAGATTAAATGAGGTGAACCAAGTTCGAGATGAGATAGAAAACAATAAATCCGGTGCATCGATGGGTTTGGGTGCCCATCCGACACATTTAGATATTTTTGGATGATTTAAATTTTTTTAATGTATATGAACATTAAATTCATTTCTCTGTCACATTATGGTAAATTTCAAATTGAATGTTGAAGCAGATATAAATTGAAAAAAAAAATTATTTGTAATTTTATTTAGAATTAAGGATTATTATTTGAACCGAACAAACCAATATGAGGTTAGTGGTGCTAGATCAAGGAAATAAAAAATTAAATCTCGTGCATGGAGGTGCCAGGGAAATTATATTTTGTTATAAAATTATAGGAAACTGAACATTGATCTTTATATATATATAATATGCATTTGTATTTGAGATTTTATTTTGAATTACTAATTATTATATTCACTGGCCTAGATCACGAGTTGTGAAATGAGTTCTAGATGGGAGAGACATCCATCAATGAGGAAAAGAATAAAAATGTGAGGTCGTGAGAAAAGTATTTTTTTTGTTCAGGTTGATGATGTAGGGTGTTTTAATGGATGTATTCATATGGAAATTCCCACACATGGAATTATATAACATGGGGTCTCTTTTGTACTTTTCAATGTGGGAGAATATAAGAGATTCTGTGTTCATTTATAACCAGGATGATGTAGTCTATTATGACTCTAGTTCCTCACACATCTGACAAAAAGAGCCACCATCCTCCACCACTCGACGACTCTGGCGCCACTTAAATTCCAAATATCACAATCTCTACTTACCTGGAAGATTGAAATCATTCTATTTTACACTTATGAATAATCTATATTTCGTGGACCATATCGAGAGGTTGATCCGACATCCATAAACCATTTCAAGCTTAATCCGGAAACTTCATAGCTTCAGTGAAGGAGTTGCTCGGTGAATCCTTATATTACACCATTTCACCACTTCCATTCCACAAAAGAAACTCCATGATCCATGGGGAGTCACCACCCTCCCTTTCATGTGGATGGAGTTCTAGAAAAAAGAACCATGTTCAATAAAATGAAATATCCATAGGAAAAAATCAAAGATAGTGGGAGGAGTTGGACATGATAGAATATAAAAAATTATACATTTTCAAAAATGGTTGTTCTATATTAAAAAAGATTAAAAAATAGAGTAAGAGGAAACAAATAGAACAAAATAGATTATATTAATGAACCCATTAAATGAAAGATCCGCCAGTCTAACCTAACTCCCCATCTCCTCCATCCTAAATCCAATGTCCAATACGCGGTAATAACTGGTATAGAAATATTAGTATGACCACCAATCCACCAATAATCACTTGAAAAATATCTTCAATTTTGTAAAATGAATTTTTTAAAAAATACAAATACACACATATTTAGATTTCACTCACCTCCAATCTCAACAAATGTATAATTCCCATTCATTAATATACTCTATCCTTACCACATAATTCCTATATCTGGTGGGTACTAGTATAGTCAATCCCACCATTGGGGCCGCTACTCTTCGCCATGCCACTAGTGCTTTGATTTATAATTCAGTTGGGCATGGTTCTCTTCTACATAGGTTTAAGAATCTGGTGTCACAGAATTTGATTGATTGAGGTGATCATTGAGGTTATTCCCTAATCAAATAACTAGGGTGAATAGGGGGAACATTGGCCACCCCACTCTCCACTTTCATTGATGTATTCAATGAAATTTGAATAATTATGGGACAGGTTAACTTAGTATCATCCTTCATGAAACAACAAACTCAATGAAAATATAAATAGATAACCTATATATGGAAATTGTTCATTTCTTTCACATGGGTCATGTTGGACATAGCCAATGAATTCATGAAAAAGAATACTCAATACAAATATAATGATATAACCGATAAAGGGGAAGTGTTCATCGTATTAACAACATGTTGAGTTATGTAAGAAACCATAAAGGGGGAAAAGGTTAATGATTATTTAACATTAATTTACCATCTATAAGTGTTCATTGCAATGATCTGGCCTATTCAACTAGTGAGATGAAATATTTCTAAAAATCGGTGGGATGTTCTCTGAGAGATTTATTAATATTTGATAACCTTCAAAAGTTGCACAATGTGATTATATATTAATGCACAATTTACAAAACACAAACAGAAACAATGCATCACTCAACTATTTTTCTACTACAGCAGTGGAGGCCAAACAAAAACATGAATAAGACAGACATGAAGCATGACACATTATTAAAAAAGGAAAAAAATAATGCACTTTTAAGATAGTTTGAGAAGAAATAATAATAATAATAATAAATTAATTGAAAATATAAGAAAAGAAAGTACACAAGAAAAGAACCAGAAAAAGAAAAAGTCAAAGCATACATTAAAGAAACACACCAATCACTAAAAATAAATATTTATTTAGTTATTTTAATATTAAAATAAATATGTATTCCCAATACTATGAAAACTACATATTTATTTATTGAAATTATAATATTTATTACTCAATGTTTAGTAAATTCTATGTTGTACAGGCCAATTAGCCAACCCTATAACAAAAATGATATAACATTTAATATCATTTAAATAATGAAATAAATTAATATTTTATAAGATGATATTTATTTCAACAATATGGCATGTGCCACTATAAAATATTACTAATGTTATTATTTTAATGGTTAATATATTATGTTATTTTTTTATTAAGGGCTTATGTGAAATTATCAATAATAATCCCTAGCTCAATATATAAAAAATTATATCATTTTGTAGGTTGTGTGAATTATTTTTGGTGTGAACAATATATCCTATCAGTATAGAATTATCTTTACTATGAACATCACTAAGGTTCCTACCAAAAACAAGATAATTTTTTCACAACATTTCACTAATGATCGATTGAAATAAATGGACATTCCGTTAAAACCGAAGAATTGTGTTGCAATAAAAATGAATTTCAGAAATTTGTATCACCACAAAAGGGATTCTATTTTTGATCTTATTAGTGCAATGACGGTATAATATGAAGAAGGAGTTAAAATGACCCACTTTTTAATTAAATAAGGAATATCATGAACAACGTAATTATTATTATTAAATTAATTAAAATTTTAATGTGAAAGATCTTCTCTTATTGGTTTCAGTATTCATTATATTGTTTATTTGGGTCTATTCATTAGACATAATTAATCTTCGACATCTTCTTTGTGGATTATTCATTGAATAGTTCAAAAGTAGAGTTTGGAATGGGCTCGAATGGTGCTTCTACTATGCAAACATCCCTCAAGTGGAATCAGGACATTCCCATTCAAGTTTATAATTACTTAATTTTGTTAATAATGTGATTATTTTGTTAGATATTCATTTCAAATTTCATTCTTAATATATTAAGTTGAGATAAAAAATCATGGTTGGTCATGTATGGGTTCATTATGTGGCATGAATTTACATTGTGTACCAACTTCCTGGGTGGAACTCAGTCTTCAATGTCACACCACATGTGATTCCACATGAAATAGTGGTCATGTGGTCATCATACACAATGTGTAATTAATTACAACACGTATGAATTAATTCACACATCTCATGTTGACTATCAACCGAGAAACATGAACCAGTAAGGATTAGATGACTTTGTATTATTGTAAACTCTATTTAATTTTTTATCATCTTTGCAGACTATACACCGAATTCCATTACATATATCAATGATGACCATAGAAAATTGTACACGATGTCTAAGAGGTTTTACACATCATGTAACATATAACAATTTACAGTGTACACACTGAGAACTGTACATCACAGAAATTATTTATTATGAATTAAAATTATTTGTAGTATTAAAACCAAGCTACATGGAATGCATATATCATACACTATGTTTGATAGGGATAAACTAATATTAAATGTCTAAGTAATTTCCACATAAAATTCAGAAGTATATGTCGTTTATGGTCCCTACACACATCATGTACTTTACATGGGAATTAATGGGAATACATGTTTTATATATTAACATATTCCATGTGGAATACATATCACATTGACTACGTGGCTTGAAACGATGAAGTACACAATGTGAAACAATGTGATACACCATGAATTCTACATGTCATGTGATTACAGAATAAATGATAAGGACCGTGAAAGACATCAGGTAGTTTGGTTATGTATACTCCATGATTCCTCCATTTGAAGCTGTGTACTTAAATAATTCAAAAAATAAATTTAATTTAATTTATTTAAAATTAAATATGATGATAATATCATGTATCTACAGGACAACATGGATTAATAAATATGATATTTAATTAATTAATAAGACCAATATTATGTATTAGGTGTTAGAGAGATATAAATGATGATTTCTATAATCATTGATAGACATGATATAAAAATATATAGGAAAATAGAGAAAGGAATAGAAGGATACTCTCTAATTTTTCACAACACCCTAAATTCAAAGGAAAAAATCACTTCCAAACCATTTAAAATCCAATTCATATTTATAATTCTCCCACCCACACACCCACACTCTATAACACATAGTTTTATTCTCTCCAACCACCAAACAAAATTAAACTACTAACATCTACCAAATAGATATCTAAAAAAATTAAAATTCTACCCCTTGTAGTTATTAATATCCCCCACATATAGTCTCATCACCACAAAACACCCACTCCTCACACAACAGTATCCCAACACCAATCCCTCAACCGATTCACAGATCCAGAAGACTCACGTTTCTATTATTTACACCCATTGGAATGAAATTTCTTTACTCAAGATGGAATAACTAGGATGATATTTTGAGGTTAATTGAGAAAATTACTAGGGAAAGATGGACCATCACTGCATGGTTCCCACTGGGTAAGGAAAGATCACCAATGCTGGCACACTATTTTTCATTGTCTGCCCTATCACCATATTCAAATGATGGATCTATTCTTCAGTCATGTAAATTTATGCATCCAGAAAAAGGACCTGATGTCCAAAAGTTGGTCTTGTTTTCAAAGATTTCATATAACCTAATAACACGAGGAAGATCAATAGTAGAAAAGAAACCTCGATTTATAATAAATGATTTAGGAAACACTTCACCAAAGAAACTAATATATTGACCACATGAAATGTTCGTGTAGAAAATGGGAACTCATCTTCACCAGTTTCTAGAAATGAAGTACTAGTCATCTTTCCATTAAAGGTTTACTGTGTATCCCCGAGTTATCTTCAGTACAAACATTTTTAGAGACAATATTATACTTTCCAAACCATGTCATAGGTGTTTTAAAATACATCAATCTTCTCCTGACATCATCCTCACACTCTAATTCGCTAGTAAATGAGTCTGGATGTTCATGTAAAATATGTATAATTATACAAAATTGAAATTAATTGTTATTAATGAACATACCACGATTTATATGGTTATATATATATATCCTTTAATTAAATTTTATTAGGTTTAATCATTAGATAAAACAATAGTGATAATCATTTAGATTAATTTGGTGGGTTTTCAAACATCACGAACTAGTTTTGTTCCATTGTTTATTATCATGTCTATAATTTGGTTTTAGAACATAATTAAGTTTATTTCATAAATTTTAAAATATTTACCAACCTTTATTGTAGTTTTATGGAAAATCGTGAATGCATTAAAGGAAAATGAACATGCATCATCCATGATGTCAATAAATTGTCCCATCACGGGAGATGTTATCATTTTTAGAATAAAAGAGAGGAGAGAAGAGGATTAATGATGGATTATACCAAAAACATAATAAAACTACAATATATAAAATATATTGGAGTTATCATTCCACTTATATAACTAGTGGTGATGATATAATAAGAAAATAAAATAAATTGAAAAGAAAATAAAAATAGAAATGGATTTTACCTATTGAACGTGTCCTCCTTGAGAACCTCCTTAGGCCCAAGGTTTTGGTCTTATTTATGAGAACAAGAGCTCATAGATGTGGGGGAGGGTGTCAGAAAGAGTCTTGGGTAGAAACATGATAATAATAAATACTTATGAGTTGTGAGGAGAAGAGGTGGTGTAGGGCGGTATTTATATGGGAGGATAAGGGTGTTTTCTCATTATTTTATTAATTAGTTTATTATTTTTTCTTCTATAATATGAATAGATTGAGACATACCATTAAATATGTTAAAATAATAAATGGTATATTTAGATTATGAGCTCACAACTTCCATACATAATCAATGAATCAACAATTCATATATTTAGCTTATATTGTAAATTATCGTATTTCACTAGTCCTCAAAAATTAATGTATTTTATAAAAATCAATAAAAATTACCCATTACCATTTTAATGATATAGAAATAAATAATGAATTTCATTTTACAAAAATAATTTTCAAAATATGAGAAATTTCATTATTAATTAAAATCATCATTTAGTAGGAAAATATCGATTTTAAAATTATAACTTATTTTATTACACTTTGAAAAATTAATTGAGGTCTCATAAATTATGTTATAATAAGAAGACAAAAAAATGAAAAATTACGAATCAATTTTATGAAAATAAATGTTATTTTAATTAATTATATTATTTAAAACATTTAAATAAACATTTATATTTTATAAAAATACCAACAATTAATTAATAATTTTTATAATATATACTAACTTATACTATGATATAATTATGTCATATTATCATTTATAAGATGCCTAAATTTTATTTGTGCTTTTAGAAGTGTGGTTAGTATTCTATTGTCAAGCTTACTATTCATAATGATCATATTACTCTTCCAAATGTCATGTTACAATTTAATGGATATGGGTTCCTTAACTTATATAAATACCTCATATTTCATTACTTTTTCATTTATAAATCTTTTATTGTGTTATATATGTGATTTTATGTGGTTTATACACTATGGAATAATTATAATAAGGGAATTTCCATTTTATGAAATTCTAGGTCGTTACATTTTCTCCCATTTTGAAATTTTGCATTCGAAATTTCATATTACAAAAATATGTAAGGGTATCTCTACTTCATCACCTCCTTTGATTCCCATGTCATGTGTTCACACTTATGGTTCCTACAAAACACTATTACAAGATTATTTGTCTTGTCACGTAGAACCTTATCTCTCTATTCCAAAAGGATTATCAGTTTCTCCTCGTAAGAGAGATCATCATTTAGTTGTACCCCCTTGGATTTCAGTACATATTAGGGGTTAGGTATTTACATCCTCTATAGAGATACATGGAATGCGTCATGAATTTGAGCCATAATTGGTGAAAGTGAATGATGATAGTCCATTTCTCATATGTGATCAAGGATCTCAAAGGGTCCAATGTACCTAGGTATTTGCTTCACTTTATTTCCAAATCACATGACTCTCTTACATGGTGATTTTTAAAGGAAGACTTTACCTCTAATGTTGAACTCTTTCCCCCTTTGATGGTTCTCATCATAGCTCTTTTTCTGACTCTAAGTAGCTTTGATATGTTATTGGATGGCTTGAACCTTATATGTCATCTCTTACATTGGACCTTTTCCAAGCAGCTTTCATTTTACAACTTCATCCCAACAGGTTGGAGTTTTATATTATTTTTCATACAACGCTTCATATGGATGCATATGAAAACACTAATGGATGATTTTTATTGTTTAATAACTCAACCAATGGAGATTCTAATCCCATCCATATTTTATTTTCATTTATCATGCACTTATAATACCTTCAAGGATTAGAATAGTATTATCTTATTGTCCATTAGTTTTAGGGTGATTAGCTATGATGAAATTACATTTTTTACTCAACACCTGCTGAAGACTCCTCCAAAATTTGGATGTGAACCATGGATCCTAATCTAATATGACTGAAATTTGAACCCCATGAATCCTCACAACTTCCTTCCCATATATCTTGTCAAGTTTTTCATTTGAGAGATCTTCCAGAATAATAATAAAGTGGGTAGTCTTTTTGAGATGATCCACCACAACCCATGTCACATTATTTCTTTTGGATGTTTTCTCGAGGATAGTGAAAATGTCCATTGTGACATTCTCCCATTTCCACATGCGTATATGGAGTGGTAGAATCATAAAATCGGATTTTTTTCTCCCTTGATTAACTTGAGGACATATTAAGCAACTTAATACATATTCCATAATATCCTCTTTAATTTTTTCCCATCGGAAGTGTTATTAGTGATCAAAGAATGTCCTGATACTTCCACAATTGATAGAGAAATATTAGATATGTGAATTCTCCAATAACTCCTTCTTTATCTCAGGTGATGAAGTCACACAAACCATTATTCCAAAAAAAAATCATACAATCATCATTGATATGTAACTCTTACAACATCCCTTACCTAACTACATTAAAATACATTGGATTCTCCATATCATCCCATTATGACTCCTCAATCTTCTATTGGATAGATTGTTGGGAAATTATTTTTTAATGATAGGATTTATTCTGTACCATTATAATTTTCAAATCTAATTTTGTCATATCCATGAATATAGGGTCTTTCTCAATCTAAATCATGGATAGAGTAGTAGGATCTTTTCTAATAATATTATTAGATTCCTTGTTCGCCTTTCTGGGATAATAGTGAATAGTGAAGTCATAATCATCAAATATTTATCACAATCTCATTTGACACATTTTGAGCTACTTTTGTTTGAATATATTCATTAGGCTACTTAGAATGGTATATATTTCACACTTCTCATCAAAGAGATAGTTCCACAATATTTTAATGGAAACAATTATGGATGGTAGCTCCAGATCTTGATTCATATAGTTTTTCTGAAGGAGCTTCAACTTACAAGATGTGTAGGATATCACTTTATCATTTTGAATTAGTAAACAACCATGTTGTTTCTTTTAAGAAAAAATTTAGATCACAAATCATTCACTACTATTTTGTTACGCGAGAAAAGTTGTAGTGATCAACCTATTCTTTCTCCACTTCAATATTTCCTTGAAACATTCCATCCGGACATACATTTACCCTTTCCTAGTATAACTTAGTATTTGTGCTAGATAATCATGATAAATTTCTCAGAAAACATTTTTAGTACCATTCTAATCCATGAAAAATCATATTTTCATTACACTAGATGTTATGGGCCATTCAAAACTCACTTTTTTCTTTAAAGGCCCCACATAAATTCCCTCACTTATTATCACATGTCCTAAGAATATGATCTTCTACATCTAGAAATCACACATTCTAAGCATGGATTAGAATCACTCTATTCATAATTCTACCAAAAAAATCCTTATATGATCTTCTTATTCCTCCATTCATCGGTATTAGTTTATAATTCCATTGATAATCACTACCAAAAATTTGTTACAGTAATTCCTAAAGACATTATTCATCAAATCCATGAATATTGAAGTGGAATTATTAAGTCTAAAGGGCATCACTAGAAACTCATATTGCCCATACCTTATGGGGAAGGCAGTCTTATGAATATCCTCCTTTTCAAATTTAGCTGATGATATCAAGAATGTAGATCAATCATTGAGAAGTGCTGATCACCTCATAGTTGATCGAACAAGTCATCAATACTTGGAAGATGATACTTGTTCTTTTTAGTGATATTGTTGAGTTCGGGATAATCAATACATATCCAAATTGACCCATATTTATTCATGATGAAGATCATTGGAGCACACCAATGATGTGAACTAGGGTGTATGAACCCTATCACCAAATTCACTTGAAGCTGCTTCTTTAACTCCTTTAGTTCTGGTAAGGACATCATGTAGGGAAATTTTGAGAAATTAGTAGCTCCATGAATGAGTTTTATCTAGAACTCTACCAAAAAATATTAGGGAAGTCTAGGTAATAGTTTGGGAATTACATCACTATATTCCCTCACGATGGGTATTTATTCTAGGTTTATTCCTTCCTTTGACATAAACGTTTGAGAGAGCTACATTTCGTCCTTAAGAATCAACACTCACAAAGTTGAGAGATCTTCCAACTGGTATTTATGGTCTTCCTTACATTTGTAGAGGATCATGATATGGTTAATAATATGAAAAGATAATTACTTTTCCCAATAGTTGATATGGGATCTGTATTACAAGTTCCAATCCATACCAATTATAGCATCAAATTCCATCAAGGGAAGTATCATGATATTCACATGAAGAATCTCCCCACATACACCAAAAGGAAAAGCTTCCAACACTTGGGTTGCAATTATTTCACCACTATGATTTTTTATATATATCACTACTTCAAGGTTTTTGTGATTCAATTAAATTGTTCAAGAAATCCTTAAGGATATAAAGGAATTATTAGAACTAGAATCAATTAAGTGTTCTTCCCATAATGTGTGAATAGGAAGTGTACCTTGTAGGACTTCATTTTCTTGATCCTCTTTAGTAGTATTGATGCATAATACTTCTATTTATTCTTTGGATTTTGTGGTTGCTGATGTTGATTACCATCACAGACTTTAGGTTTAGTGCATAGACTTTCATAGTTCCCATGTTCCATGCAATGTTATCAGAGAACCATTAGTGCTGATCTCCTTTACATCATCTTATTTGTCAGAATCATTATATATCATTTAGATTAATGATGTTGGTGGCCTTTTATCCCACAATTATAACATTTCCTTTTCAATTTTTGTTTGTTTTCATGAATCCTCTTCCCACATTTTTCACAAGTGATTTGTTGGTATTTCCTTCCACCGTTCTCATTAGACAGCCCAACATGAAACTTCATATTGTGTTTCTTATCTCCATAGCCATGGGACCATTATCCAAACACCATCTATATTTTGCGAGAACATCGAACCTCTTCTTCAAAACTCCCAATGTCTTAGATAGAAAAATCCTTTCACAAATGTGTTTTTAAACCACTAAAGATTCAATCAAATTTTCTATAATTATTGATAATGAAACCTGAGGCGTACCTTGGTAGTCTTTTGATATATTCTTCATTGGATGTGAGAGATTTAGAATCCTTTTTTGTCATCTCTATTAATTTTCCCTCAATATTTTTATGAAGAGTTAGAGGGAAATACTTATTTAGAAAAGTTATATAAATTTCTTCGCACTCAATCTCTTAAATTTCATCCCATTCCTTGGTGTTATTAATCAATGTACACCATTGATCAACCTCTCTATATAGATGATAAATGGATAGAGTCACCTTCTCCATCTTATAATAATGAATCACAAAAAAAGATATTCTCTATTGGGTTTAGCCAATATTCTGAGAGGAGTGGATTAGAGGATCCAATGAACGTCGATGGTCATTTCCACATAAAAGACATAATAGATAGTTTCTCCCTCTTATGTGAAGGTGAAAATTCAACATTTTTTTTGTTATTATTCAATGCATGAGATATGTCAGTAAGAATCAAAATATAAATTTTAACTCGACCTCTCATGGCATTGGGAATTTCATTCGGGCAATCACTACATTGTCACTCACATGGGTTGTTGAACTAGTTTCTCTTAGTTCCCACCATTTTCTAAAATATAAAATTTTAGAACAAAACATTTGCAAAAAAATCCTAAATAAATAATTTAATATTTTGTGCAATTATATATAAAGTAATGTCTTTTGGGATCCAAATATATACCATTTTGTAAAATAATGATTACTGGGTGCTTAATTATACTTTGTCTTACACTATGTTTTTTCACTAAGATTCTCTAGTCCAAATTCCCAAATTAACTAAACTTCTCTATAATACCAACTATAACAACCCAACATTTTTTATATGATTATTACAAAATTTTTATGTCAAAAAAACTAAAATCATTACATAACTATGATCCAAAGGTTTTATATACTGGGAAAATTAGTACCATACATTATAAAACAAAATCATTTCATTAATTCCTTCTTCACTAGATTCGTAGTGTCCCTTGTGTTATCCTTAAAAAAATTAATAACATTAGGATATAGATCAAGGAAAGGGGTGATATAAAATAATAGTAATGGTTTAGAGAATAAAATTAATCGATAAAACATGGGGTGAGAATAATCATCATCATAAGTTAAGAACATGATCATAATCATCAGAGGAAGCATTAATTAAAGGCATGGAATGCGACAATGGATAAAATTGAAACCTAATGAATTAGTGGTCAGCTCCCACACATATGTGTGAAAAAATATATAATCATGTTCACACATATTTCACGTTATCACATGAATAAAATAACATTACACAAGTCATTGGAGTGCTATATAATTCTGAGCTCACCTATCACATCATTACATTTACATTTCCATGCATGCCACATAGAAGATATATCAAACTTGGACATAAAATAACCCGTGGAATTAAATGGGTTTCATTTAATAAATATTAAATTAATGAGTAAACATTGGGGTTCCCAAAATAATTAGGGTATAACAGATATGGTATAAGATTCATCAATCTTGAGTGAAGAAGAAACTATCACATCAGAAGTAAAAGATTTATTTTTTGAATGATGTTTTCTTTTTTAAAATATCATTTAATTTGTCCTAAAATAATATTTTAAACATTTATATGTAGAAAATAAATGTTAAGGATAATTAAATTACATTTTATTATCATTAATGAAACATCCATACAAAAAATGGAATGAAAAAAGGAAAACCCAATGAAATGAAATTGTTTTTGAGTGTCCCCTTACCTTATATCTGAGTGATTTTTTCACATTCATATCATAGATAATGAAATTAAATTATTTAATTTAAAATAAATAACCTTTTATACATGAATTTTATGCGTTATAGTTTAATTATGATCATTTATGGGATTTTCAATAAGTTATAGAGTTCAATTTCATCATTCAGGAGTGTTCGATTTCATGGTTTTCATGATCCGTAATCTCCTATATGAGTATGAATGTATGTGTAAAATTTTTATAATTACCCTGAATTAAAATAATATGTTATTAAATAAAATTTATATGTTTAAATGTTTATATATATCATTTTTTTAAATTTTATGAGGATGAATAATTAGATAAAACATTAGCGATAATCATATAGATTGTTTTGGTGGTTTTTTCAAACATCACAAACTAGTCTGTTCCATTATTTATTATTGCTTATGTATATTATTTATAGCACCTAAAAAATGTTACAAAATAAATTTTACTATATTTACTGACCATTATAGGGGTTTTACGAAAATCCATGAAGGTGTTAATGGAGTGTGAACACGCATCGTCCACGATGCTAGTAAATTGAAAAATCACGAGTGATGATTACATTTTTAGAATAAAAGGTAGAGGAGAAGAGGATTAAAAATTGATTATTCAACAAAAAAAATTAATAGTAAATATAGGTTACATGAGGTAACATTATACTTGGAAAAGGGGAGTGTATGAGAGAATAAAAAAATGAAACTTAAAAAAAAAAAAGTGGATTTTAAATCTTGAATTTCTCCTCCTTGAGAACCTACTTAGGGGATAGGGTTTGGTATTTTTATGATTCCAAAAGCTCATGGAAATGGGGGAGGGGGTTCTAAAAAGGACTAAGAATAATCTATACAATCTATTTGTCTTTGGATGTGTGAGAAGAAGAGGCGGTGATAGGTGGTATTTATAGGGGAAGTGAGGGGTGTTTTATCATTATTTTATTCACTAGATTATTATTATTTCTCAAGATAATGAATAGTTTGAGCCTTGTAGGTAATGTTTTTATAATAATTATGGAGAGTTCTATATGATTGTTTTTCATCATCCATACATCATATATAACTCAATAATTCACGTATTTAGTTTATATTTTAAATTATCATATTTCACTATTCACTAAATATTCATGTATTTTAGAAAAATACAAAAAATTAAAATAGTCTATTTTTCAACCTGTAGAGTTAAAAGATTCTATCCATTTTAGGAAAATGATTTTATAAATTTTAGAGATATAATTATTATTTTAAATCCTCATTTACTTGGAAAATACATATTATAACATTATAGTTGATTTTATAACAATTGAAAAATTAATTAAGGACACATAAAATTATCTTATAATCATAAGAAAGAAAATATATTTTATGAATGTATTTTATGAGAATAAATTTTCTATTTAATAATTATTATATTTATAAAATTGTAAATATACATTTATTTTTTATAACAATTCCAACAATTATATAATAATTTGTATAATATTTATTTATTTTTACTATGATATAATTATATCATATTATCATTTATAAGATGCCTAAATATTATTTATACTTTAATAGGTGTGGTTACGATTATATTGGCTTGTTTAATATTCTTAAGGGTCATGTTAATATTCTGAATGTCAAGTTACCATTTTATTGGTATTAGTTCCTTAATTTATATACATACCTTTTATTTTATTCATTTATCATTTATAATGTTTTACTGTGTTCCCTATTTTATTTTATGTAGATTACACTATATGAAATAATTATAAGATGTTAGTTTCCAATGATGAAATTATGGGTTGTTACATGCTGATAGAGGAATATCATGGTGGTAGTTTTCAAGAATGTGTAGAAGAACTTTAGATTTCCCCCAGGTAAGGGAAGAACATGAACTATTGATCATCATCTTTCCTATAATAAATTTAAAATGTTGTATATCTTCGTTGAATACATTGATTAGAACAAGTGGACCTATTGTTTTATAGTTTAATTTTTTCCATGTTTATATATAAACTCCAAACATGATGAAAATCAAGAGTAGCTATGAAACTTCAATTTGTACTAGAGGATTACGGAAAATTGTAACCAAAGAGACCATAATTATGAATTTAGGAATTTGAAATGAATAATATGAGTAATATTCATTTTGGGTATATTGGAACACAATGCAGGTCATGCTATTATTTCCATTTTTCTATGTTTCCCAATGATTCAGTTTTGGAAAAACAAGATTAGAGGCAATATACACTCTGTCAAACCATTCTTAAAAAGTCCAAAAAAATTTAAGTTTTAGAAACATCCTAATATCCCATCATTTATATCATAAAAACCTTGAACACTGATAGAACAATGGTAGGTTTTGTCTAATCATCATTAAACTGATCCAAATTTTTTTTCTTGCTAATACTTGTAATTTTTATCCTATCTGAACTAAGAACCATTCAATCTTCCTTCAGTACCTTCTGAACTCACAACTTCCCCCTCTATTGTTTTTTCATGTTTCACATTGTTCGATACCCAGTGATACTCATCATTAATTTTTATATCTTACATTATTATGACCTTTCAAATGTATCCTACTTCATCTTCCAAGATAGAACCTTTTTTCGAAGTCTGCTTTAGAAAAATTATTAGAGAAACATCCAAGATATCCATTTGTCTCATTGACACTTCCAATCATAGAAACCAACAAAATTTCAAGTCGGGGTGTATGTATAGTAAATGGTGGTAGAAATTTGGTTTAGGGAGAAGATTCATATTTAAATATCCATGTCTTATTACTAATGGAGGAAAAGGTCCCCAAAATGTCCAAAAATGGAAACCTAAATGAATACTTGAAATCATTTTTTTATTTTGATACAATAAATTTCCGTACATTCTAATACAATGTTATAATGGAAAACTATAGCAAGGAAACATTTATTGCAATAGAGCTAAACCATCTGAACTAATTTTGTGTTTTCAAGCCCATGATACTTCCACCATTTTCCATTGCGATTTCAAGAAGGGATCTATCTTCTACTACTCTCCTCCTTTTGGTTAATTTCTTAAAAAACTAATGAATCCTTCATGAACCTTTTGGGCCCACTATTTTCTACAATATTTAAATCACCTCCATAGACCCCTCGTGGTTTCCTCTTCCACATCCAAATTTGTTTATTCCCTATCGCTGAGATGAAAATGTGATCCTTTTATAAAACCAATAGGGGAGAGGTATCCTCACTTGGTTGGTTAGGGGGTTATTTGGGGTGTCTAATAAGATTTGTTCTGGATTAATTTTTTCAGCAGGTTTATATACATTATGAATAAGAGAGGCATGAATCACCCACGATGGATAGGTATCCCTACTATGATGAAAACCCAAAAGTGCTACGACACTATTCTGAAATATATTTCCCATATTTATATGATATCGTTTTAGGGACACAAATGATATTGGATACGAGGGGTGGAGGCTCACAGGAAATGTAGGTACCTTCTCAGGGTGTATACCCTTGGTATTATCTATTGTAGGATATTATGATAAAGAGACCCTCCAGTAGGAAATACATATTTATATGTGTCATTGGATGTTCCAACATATGGATCTGTTTATTGATCCTTTGAAATTATGATTATTATTAATGAATATTATAAGTCATGTATTTTTATGTATTGACGAAAATTGTGATGACATTTTTTTAGAGTGCGGTAGGATACATTGGGTGCATCATAAGTAGTATTGCCTTAATGGATAATGTGAGAAATGATTTATCCCTTCTATTCATTATCATAATTTTATATCACATGACCATTTATAGAAATTATATAGCATGAATAAATACACGGCCAAGGTGTTCTGTATGAAATTTCTATTTCTAGGAAGTAAATGAATGAGACATCGAACACATTGGTTAATGGCATCGACATGAAACCTAGTTGAATAGAGTTATCATGATAATGGGATTATATTACATATCAAGCTTCTATATGAGTTTTCATGTCATTACGGCATTAACTTCTCCATCTATGGGTTCCTTGGTGTTTTTCTATATATATATTTTTTTTTTTGAAGCTTTGGTCAAGGACCAAAGAAAAAATTTATTGATAAGAAAAAGAGAGATTACAAGAAGCGAAAGGAAGGGATTTTTTTACAATCTCTATCCAAAAGATAAAATAAATCAGAGGGAATAGAGTCCAGCGAAGTCATTCTTTGATGGACACCTTTGTTGGCTAGAGCATCAGCAACGGCATTTTCTTGACGATAGGCATGAGTAGCTATAAAATCGATCCCACAGAGTAAATTGAGATAGTTCATCCAGCGAGTAGTGAGCGACCAGGATAGATAAATGTTGCCACTCCAGATGGCATTTATGATGGTGGTTGAATCACTTTCAATCCAAAGCTTTCTCCAACCTCTTTGAAGAGAAAAATCAACAGCATGAATAACTCCGAGCATTTCCGCCTCCAGAGATGAAGAGTGACCACAACCAACATAGAAACAACCTTGACATTGCCCAGTTGAGTCCCTGAAGATAGCACCACAACTGGCAGGACCAGGGTTGCCTTTGGAGGCTCCGTCAACATTCACTTTGATCCATCCTGGCATCGGAGATTGCCAAAAAACTTCAATGAGGCATTTTGGCTTTGGGAAGATACCAGGAACGTGAAGATGACGAAGGATCATAAGGTCACCAACCGAGTTGTTGCAACAGTCTTTTTGAATTGATGCTGCTTCAAGAATCGCATGGAGGATTCGGGAATTCCCTGCATTAAGATGGAATGAGTGATTATTGTGAATAATATCATTTCTAACATACCAGAGTTCATGTAGAAGTTCTTCCACTGCCTCCAGAAAAAGATTTTTGACCTACAGAGAGGCATCATGTCTAGTACAGTGCATTAAAAACAAGTAAATAGAATCAGTAATGGGTATTCTGCAATTAAAAAGATCAAAGATGTACTTCCAAAGAGCAGAGGCCGTCGCACAAGATAGAAAGAGATGACAGACCTATTTTTTATGACATGTTATTAATTGTAACACCCCGAGCTTCCACGATATGCTTCTCTTTCAATAATGCAGTAGCTTGCATTGTACGCAAGTTTGAGATTCTAACACACCGC
Source organism: Viscum album (assembly GCA_963277665.1). NCBI lineage: Eukaryota > Viridiplantae > Streptophyta > Magnoliopsida > Santalales > Viscaceae > Viscum > Viscum album. The sequence continues at coordinate 1,582,017,428 of OY728151.1, read as the reverse complement.
GACCAATCAAAATAGCCATTATGAATAGTAAAACCCACTTTTTGAAATTATATATATTTTATATTTCAAAATGGACTTCATTTTTGGATTCGAAATATCGAAATTATCCTATGTAGAATTTTTGGTATTTTTCTGAGAACTTCCAATTTTTTATGAATAGTGAAAAATACTTAAAAACGAATTTTTAAATAAAAATAATTTATAGTGATAAATTATAATATTTAGTGGTTTTAATGTGTAATTAGAATATATTTTTACCATTTTATCCAATGGTGGTCATTAGAATTAATTTCACTTTGAAATTTTACATAAACAATTGTCAATCTTTTGATATATATTGTTTCTTAAAAACACGCTATTTGTTGTGACATTGGGAATTAATTATAAAATTAATTAACTCAAAATATATGTTTGGAATTTTTTAAAATAGACATCATTTTTGAATTCGGATTATCAATTATATCTTATGATGAAATTTTGGCATTGTTATGAAAAACTTCCATTTTTGATTAATTGTGAAACCACTAAGTGGTAGTTAAAAAACTAATTTTTCGTTTAAATGAAACATCACCACTTACGTGATTTGATTTTCAAAAATCCAACATACATGGTTTTCATTAGGATGTAAAATGTGGTTCAATGGGATTAATATAATTTTTTGTTGAATAGTAGCTTTAAAGTTTAATTAATCGCGATTAAAGGTAATTAGTGAAATTTAAGGTAACAATGATATTATACCAATATGAAAATACCTTTACACTTGTCCGGCCCCTATTGGATGAGTCATGGACGACTAATAAAATCCATGGGTCAACTTGGGGACCTCATGGAGCCACATTGGTAGGAAAATGACATTAAAAACTTTTTATTTAATGTTAAAATAAAAATGTCACAATCATGAGTTCTTTTACTAAAACAATTTTTAAATGGGGCTATACAAGTCATATTTTTTACTATAAATATTAATTATAAATATAAAAATATTTCCTAAATCATGATACTTTTTTATAATTTTTAGACATTAAATAAATTAAAAAATTTATGACACAATGATGATGTAGTGATTACCTCATTAATTAACGATTTAAATAAAATGAAAAGATAATGTAAAATATAAGGCTTAAACTTGTCAAAAACCTATTGGATGGGTATATTTAGAAGCCTTATCACCTTATCCTAGAAATATATCATTGTGGGACCTCTAGAAACCTAAAAGCATTTCATAATAAAGTAACATTTTAATCTTTCCAAGAGTGCCCCTTCTCTCCTCTTATAAAAGGCCCCCACCACTACCACCTTATGCACACCATAAAGCCATTTGGCTCGTCCAGAATCTGCCCAAATACTCTCCCAACATCCCTCTATTACTCCTAGAAGCCTCACTTTGTGTAGAATTCTTCCCAAGGATGACTTTGAGCTCAAATAAAAAAGAGTTACACGTTTTAAAGGTAGTGTTTTCTCTTGTGTTCTTATGTTTTATTTTGCTTCTCCAACTCCCTAAACTCTTTTTATTAATTTCTTTTGTAACAAAAAAATTATCCAAAATATTCTAGGATGTTTTTATTAGAATTATTCGAGCTACACTTACACACACTTACATTTAATGGTTAATGAACATACTATTTCTGTGGATGGAGAATTTCTGCATCACGAAATGATGGTTGTTCAACACTCATATAACACCTTCAAAGGTGGCCATTATGATGACAATATTTTTATATATGATATATATTATGTTTTTTTTTCTTATAATTATTTATTTTTTATTTATTGCATACCTGTATGGTTTCCGTTATGGGTAAACGTGATATTTTTTATTTTAGGAAGTGCAGACTATCGCCCACTCAATGTGATTTGAATCGTTAATGCCATATGTGGAATGTATAAAGGGTGGAGTAAATGGTATTATACATTATATTATACTGTAATTATATTATACCTTAATATAATTATAATTTAATTCCATTAAATAGGAAATACAAATGAATTTAGCGTTCATGCGTACGTACAGCTTACCGTCTCCATGAATGGTGCATTTCATTTCTTACCTCTAAATGTTATGTAATATTATAAATGAATGTATATACTGGATATATATGATATATATGATATCTACATCATGAATATAATTCTGGATATCATGTATATTTCTCCACATGAACAAATTGTAATTATAAGAAGTTTATTTTTGACTCAAGTATCAAAGATCGAAAAAATGACCGTTATTAACTTAAATAATTAAATAATGTTCATAACATGGTTATAAGTGATATAAAAGGTATAATGAACATGAAAAATGTTCTTAAGCAAATAGAAATTAAATCTAGTTTATTATTCAGGAGATTAATGAGCAGTCGGGTCAAGTCGGACACAAGGTAAGGGAAATTCTTAACCCAATTTCCATTCTTTGGGTTAATCTCGTACTTTCAAATTATGTCATGATATTATTATGTCCTATCATGTATTTTTACTTTCTATATGTTTAATTATAGTGAATACAAATAATAGATCTATTTTATTTAAAAAATTAATATTTGAAAGGGACTTCGTATCAATCTCCTTTCATTGAGGCATTTTTTGTTTTATACACAACTTTCTTTTATACGGTGTATAAACCCCTTTGAATTTTACTTTTATTAAAAAGGAACCTTTTTATACGAAGCATTTTTACTAAACGAGAAAAGGAATATTTTTTTCTTACGTATGCGGCGACAACAAATTCCACGCCGCCGTGACCATTATTTGAGATTCGGCTTCCTCTACAAGCAATAACATTATCTTAAATGAAAAATAAATATCAAGTTTTAATTTTCTTTTATTTTGTTATTGAAAATGGTTTTGAAAGTGTTTTTATTTTATCGATGTGTTGTATTGATATATTGTGATTAAAATTTGGAAATGTTCTGTTTGATTTATGAATGTTTTATGTAATACGATTATGTTATGGTTTATGATATGCTTAAACCTGTTCATATGAGGAATGCATTGGACTTAATAAGTGACGAGTGGAGCCCGCTATATATCCTTGATGCATCGGCAGGTCTCATGAGACAAACTAGTGTCTTGGAACAAGGCCTTGACAAAATATTATTTGTAGTCTTGGCACGAGGCCTTGACTACGTGGTTATGATAGTCTGGCATTATGCATTCCATCATTATGAAAGTGGTTATTGATATTGCATGTGATTATTTGACTAGTAGAATATCCATGTGAATAAGTAAATGGAATTATTTCATTTTACTTTTTCCATATTATGCTGAAGTTGATGTTTAAAAATGATTTTTTTTAGTTATACATTGCCTTAAATGTTGATGATTATTTATGAAATCTTCTGCAATACTGTTATCCTTACTGAGCATAGGAGCTCACCCCTTTCAACTTTTTAATATTTTCTAGGATGTGAAGATGTATTTTATGAATGACCTGAAGGGATAGTCATAAGAGGATATGAGTGTGGACTATGGAGACTTTGTTATTGTAGTTTTTCACTTTATTATGTAATGTAACATTTATGAATGTATCTAGTGTTTCCAATGCTACTAAACTAATCAGTATTTCGAGACTTGATCTTTTGTGATCATGCCAATGTTATGAAGTAATGCACTGACTCTGGGTAATTGGGGTCAAGGCGTTATAGTTGGTATCAGAGGCAGTTTAGTACTAACCTTGGAAGCTAGATTTAGATAAACTCTGATTAGAGCACATAGCCCTAAGATAGACTTTGAGGATTGGTATAGAAGAACTTCCTAGAATTTTGGTATTATAGAGATTTTGTGAGTTTTCTGAGAAATACATCACTGTCTGGATACGAGCAGGTAGAGGCGGCTCTGGCACAGATGTACCTAGGGGTAAAACCCAAAAACACCGCTTTGAGATAGACTCGAACGGGAACTGGTGCACGAAAACGAGCCTTGCTGCACTCTTGGTTGCGACACTCCTTGGGGATATGCTTAGGATAATTATCATTTTCTTTACAACCCATTATAAAGGGATTATGAGTACCTACTTCCTCAACGAAAACATTTTTATGATTATGGATTATATCCATAAATAGTTCAATTTATGTTAAGTTGTTTACAAGTATGGAATTCTGTATTTTAATTCATAAACTAATCTAGTTTATGAAACTGTTTAGAAATGTAACCTAGTGGATGGAATGGATACTGTATCAATGTACGCACTCCATGTCGGGATTTTCCTCCTGCTCAAGATAATTATTGTGTAGATGGTGATACAACTGGTGTGGATAACCTTATCCCCATACTGGGACAACTCACTCAGGTTATGAATAGTAACCTTACTCGTATGGAGCATCCTGATCCACAACATGGAGGATCAATGTTAGACTGCTTCATGAGGAAACAACTGCCAACATTTAATGGGGGTACAAATCCATTAGTAACTGAGCAATGGATAAACTCCTTAGAGAAATTATTCCACGCCTTGGGGAGTAGTGAAAGGGAGAAGGTTGTCATGGAATTTTACCGCCTCACTAGAGATGCTGATCAATGGTGGTCATTGATTCAAAACACAAAGGAAGATGATGAAGTATCAAATATGGAATGGAGGGAGTTCAAATATCTTTTCCTAGAAAAATACTATCCTCGCGACCATCGAGCAGATATGGAAAGGCAATTTCTGAGTCTAAGATAAAAGGAGGATGAGAATGTCGCAAAGTATAAGGCCAACTTTACAAGGTTATCAAGGAATGCTGCAGATTATATACGTAACCAAAGAAGTAAGATTTATTGTTTCTTTGATGGGTTAAAACGATTTCTTTGTCGAGAATTAGTCTCACAAACCTTCTCGTCGTACGGAGACATTATCTCATGTGCTATCAAGACAGAAAAGGAATTCTCTAAATCTTATGACAATAAAGTAAATCAAGAGAAGAGGAGAACAGTGGAACAAGAGACAGATAAAGAGAAAAATGGAAAGAAGTATTTTCCAGTATGTGATAATTGTGGGAATAATCACCCTGGTACTTGCCTAAAAGAAATGGGAGTCTGTTATAAATGTGGAGAAAAAGGTCACTAGGAACGTGATTGCAAGGGAAAGAAAGAGGCTATCAATGATGAATGCTACAATTTTAGAGAAATTGGGCATTATGAAAATTAATGTCCTAGCGTCAGGGAAACTTACCTCAGAAAAGGCCAAGGGATCAAGGCCAATCTTATGCTGTGACTACAGTTCAAGAGGAATAATTAATGTATTGGTGCTTTTGGACTCAAGGATTATATTCTGGTTATAAGAATAATGTGATATATATATGTATTGTAATGAAGTGCTTGTTGTTTTCATTAAGGTTTTAATATTATGAAGTTAATCATATTTTTGTATGTGACAATAAGAGAAACTTTAATTTTTTTAAGGAATCTGATGATACAATTGATTTTGGAATTTAACGACCTTTTAGAAAAAGTCTGCACAGAGGTATTTTGGATAACAATAAAGGTTTGAATGAATTAAGTTGAACCTTGGATAGTATTTTTTAAGGTTAAAACATTTTTGAATATTATTTTTGGATTATTATAATACTATAGTTTTAGGAAAATGTCAACCTGTAGGTTGGGGGATAACCCGTCGTGTCGGACAAAGCTGTAGGAATCAAACCCACATCCATAGTGCGATAGGCCTTTATTACATACCACTAGCCCACAGGAAGTCCCTTGTTATTACAAAATATTTTTCCTAATCTAAATGGTATGTGGTAATATTTGGAACCTTATACAATTAGGATAAATAGAATATTTTTGAGTTCTGTTACCATTTGGAGTGAAAGATGGGTTCATGGTAAAAAATTATTAAAGAATGAAAGTATAAATGACAAGTATGTATATTTCCTTATGTTCTTATTAAATCTCCTAAAAAAATTCTTCAACTTTATAAAAGCCAACTTAAAACAAAACCGTTGTCGGTTAACATTTCCAACTGTGGATTCAATGACCGTTTATCCAATCACAAGATTGTGATTTTCTTGTGGTTAACTTTCTCGTAATCCAGTTTTCTACAACTCTACATCAGACCTTGATGGTTTTTTTTTCTTTTATATCCATATTTTGATAGAATCCTAGTATGGGCTATCTCGGGTGACCTTTTTACTTATCTTTCTTTCTTTTAAAGTTATATTTTTATCAACCTTATTTCCAATGTGGAATTTCCACAAAGTTATTTTCTATTTTCAACCTTTTATTTTCAAAGAAAATTTCAAATTGTGAGGACACAATTTATTGAAGGAGAGGAGAATGTAACACCCTGAGCTTCCACGATACGCTTCTCTTTCAATAATGCAATAGCGTGCATTGTACGCAAGTTCGAGATTCTAACACACCACAACCAATCAAAATAGCCATTATGAATAGTAATACCCACTTTTTGAAATTATATATATTTTATATTTCAAAATGGACTTCATTTTTGGATTCGTAATATCGAAATTAGCCTATGTTGAATTTTTGGTATTTTTCTGAGAAATTCCAATTTTTTATGAATAGTGAAAAATACTTAAAAACAACTTTTTTAATAAAAATAATTTATAGTGATAAATTATAATATTTAGTGGTTTTAAAGTTTAATTAGAATATATTTTTACCATTTTATCCAATGGTGGTCATGAGAATTAATTTCACTTTGAAATTGGACATAAACAATTGTCAATCTTTTGATATATATTTTTTCTTAAAAACACGCTATTTGTTGTGACAGCGGGAATTAATTATAAAATTAATTAATGCAACTTATGTGTTTTTAATTTTGTAAAATAGACATCATTTTTGAATTCGAAATATAAATTATAGATTAGGGTGAAATTTTGGCATTGTTATGAAAAATTTCAATTTTTGATGAATAGTGAAACCACTAAGTGGTACTTAAAAAACTAATTTTTCGTTTAAATGAAACATCACCACTTCTGTGATTTGATTTTGAAAAATCCGACATACATGGTTGTCATTAGTAAGTAAAATGTGGTTCAATGGGATTAAAATAATTTTTTGGTGAATAGTAACTTTTATGTTTTATTAATTGCGATTAAAGGTAATTAGTGAAATTTAATGTAAAAATGATATTATAAAAATATGAAAATACCTTTACACTTGTCCTTCCCCAATTGGATGAGTCATGGCCGACCAAGACAATCCATAGCTCAACTTGGGGACCTCATGGAGCCACTATGGTAGGAAAATGACATTAAAAACATTTTATTTAATGTTAAAATAAAAATGTCACAAACATGAGTTCTTTTACTAAAATTTTTTTTAAAGGGGGTTATACAAGTCATATTTTTTATTATAAATATTCATTAGAATGATAAAAATATTTCCTACATCATGATACCTTTTTTATAATTTTTAGACAATAAATAATCTAAAATTGTTATGACACAATGATGATGCAGCGATTACCTCATTAATTAACGATTTAAATAAAATGAAAAGATAATGTAAAATCTAAGGCATACACTTGTAAAAAACCTATTGGATGAGTATATTTAGAACCCTTAACACCTTATCCTCTAAATATATCATATTTGGACCTTTATAATCCTAAAAGAATTTCATAATAAAGTAACATTTCAATCTTTCCAAGAGTGCCCCTTCTCTCCTCTTATAAAAGGCCCCCACCACTACCACCTTATTCACACCTTCAAGACATTTTTCTTGGCCAAACACTGCCAAACTACTCTCCCAACATCCCTCTATTACTCCTAGAAGCCTCCATTTGGGCATAAGTCTTCCCAAGGAAGCCTTTGATCTCAAATCAAAAAGAGTTACCTGTTTTAAAGGTAGTGTTTTCTCTTGTGTTCTTATGTTTTATTTTGCTTCTCCAACCCCCTAAACTCTTTTTATTCATTTATTTTTTAACAACACCAGTATCCTAAATATACTAGTATGTTGTTATAATAATTATTCAAGCTACACTTACACAAACTTACATATAATGGTTAAAAAACATACTATTTCTGTGGATGGCAAATTTCTGCCTCACGAAACGATAATTGTTCAACACTCATATAACACCTTAATAGGTGGAAATTATGATGAAAATATTTCTATATATGATATATATTATGTTTTTTTCTTATGATTCTTTATTTTTCATTTATTGCATACCTTTATGGTTTACATTACGGGTAAACGCGATATTTTCATTTTAGGAACTGCGGACTACCGCCCCCTCAAAGTGATTTGAATCGTTAATGCCATATGTGGGATGTATAAATGGTTGAGTAAATGGTATCATACATTATATTATACTGGAATTATAGTATACCATTATATAATTATAATTTCATTCCATTAAATATGAAATAGAAATGAAAGTAGCGTTCATGCGTACGTACGGCTTACCGTCTCCATGAACGGTGCATTTCATTTCTTACCTCTAAATGTTATGTAATATTATAAATGAATGTATATTCTGGATATATATGATATATATAATATCTAAATCATGAATATAATTCTAGATATAATGGATATTTCTACACATGAACAACTCGTAATTATAAGAAGTTTATTTTTGACTCAAGTACCAAAGATCGACAAAATGACCGTTATTAACTTAAATAATTACATAATGTTCATAACAAGGTTATAAGTGATATAAAAGGAATAATGAACATGAAAAAGGTTCTTAAGAAAATATAAATTAACTATAGTTTATTATTCAGGAGATTAAAGAGTGGTCGAGTCATGTCGGACATGAGGTAAGGGAACTTCTTAACCCAATTTCCATTATTTGGGTTAGTCTCCTACTTTAAAATTATGTCATGATATTATTATGTCCTATCATGTATTTGTACTTTCTTTATGTGTTCTTATAGTGAATACACATAATAGATCTATTCTATTTAAAAAATTTATCTTTTTAAGGGACATCGTCTCAATCTCCTTTCATTGAGGCATATTCTTTTTTATACACAACTTTCCTTTATACGGTGTATAAACCTCTTTGACTTTTACTTTTATTCAAAATGAACCTTTTTATATGAAGCGTTTTTACTAAACGAAAAAAGGAATATTTTTTTCTCACGTATGTGGCGACAATGACTTCCCCGTCGTCGTGACCATTATTTGACTTTCGGCTTCCTCTATAAGCCATAACTTGTTTTTAAATGAATAATAAATATCATGTTTTAATATTCTTTTATTTTGGTATTGAAAATGGTTTTGAAAGTTTTTTTATTATATAAATGTGTTGTATTGATATCTTGTGATTGAAATGTGGAAATTTTATGTTTCCTTTATGCATGTTTTATGTAATACGATTATGTTATGGTTTATTATATGTTTAAACTTGTTCATATGAGGAATGCATTGGACTTAATAAGTGACGAGTGGAGCCCGCTATAGCTCCTCGATGCATCGGCGGGTCTCATGAGACAAACTAGTGTCTTGGCACGAGGCCTTGACAAAATATTGTTTGTAGCTTTGGCACGAGGCCTTGGCTACATGGTTATGATAGTCTGGCATTATGCATTCAATCATTATGAAAGTGGTTATTGATATTGCATGTGATTATTTGACCAGTAGAATATCCATGTGAATAAGTAAATGGAATTATTTCATTTTACTTTTTCCATATTATGTTGAAGTTCATGTTTAAAAAGGATTTTGTTTTAGTTATACATTGCCTTAAATGTTAATGTTTATTTATGAAAGATTCCGCAATATTTTTATCCTTACTAAGCATCTGAGCCCACCCCTTTCAATGTTTTAATATTTTCCAGGAAGTGAAGAAGTATTTTATGAATGACCTACCGGGATAGTCAGAAGAGGATATGAGTGTGGACTATGGGGACTTTGTTATTTTAGTTTTTCACTTTATGATTTATTGTAACATTTATGAATGTATCTTGTGTTTCCAAGGCTACTAAACAAATTGGTCTTTCAAGACTTGATCTTTTGTGATCATGCCAATGTTACGAAGTAATGCACTGACTTTGGGTAACTGGGGTTGGGGCGTTAAATTAATAATAATATTGAAAATCATTTTATTAAAAAATATTTAATTTAATTCAATATGTTACGAACATTTCAATAAATAATAATAGTATTATTATTATTTTGCATGGGGTTCTGCAAGGGATTAGATAATTAATAATGGTAACTTGTAAAATTATTTATTTATAACCATATTAATATATACACCCAATTATATTATTATCTTAAGTGACAATTAATTTTTTTTATTGTAAAAAATTGATTTGGATAATCCTTGCATGCCCTAGAGAACACTATTCTCCAAGACCACTCCCAAAAATGAAGAGAGATCTTCCTCCGATGAATTATCTCAAGTCAAGATAGATAAAAGGGAATGATTTGGAAGCATTTCTCATGGAAATCAAAGGATCATGACCCAAGTGATTTCATCTACCATGGTAGCACCTGATAATTCCTTTGGTAGTGTCTATAGATTCATAGAACACGTGTGGATCAACGCTATAGGTAATCTAGAGTTGATTTCTAACAGGAAACAAAAGTGCAATGCCGATCTGTTTCCTGATCCGTCAATAAAGAATGAATTCCAAAAAAGGTAATTATATAATTAATTAAATTATTTTTAAATAATATATGATGATCTTCAATTTTAGTTTCTATATGACTTCTATTTCTCATTGTATTTTATTAAATTACATTGAACACAACACTTATCATCATGTAGATCTCATATTTATCAACAATAATAAAAAAAGAAATTTTCGTCATGATCCACCACATGCTTCCGCTATGCTCGGAACCTAGAAGTGGGATCAAAGTATTTATATAGTTATTTATAATAATTTCAAGATCATTTATTGATTTATTCATTTTTATTTAGTTTAATATTCAATTTTAATTAATCTTTTAATAAATATTGTGATATATACTTCTACCTCCTCCATATCTCATAGATCTAATGAATACGATTAATTTTATTAACAAAATAAAATTGATGAACTAATTCAGATGTGCCCAGGTATCATTCTAGATAACACAAAAGTATGGGTCATGTAAGTAGAGTTACACGTCTTGAAATTGTGTTAAATGCAATAGTAAATAAATTATAATTAATTCATATCAGGTTCATTTATGAAACTTGGTGCATTTATAACATACACTGCATGTTGACCGGGCTATCCTGGTGCACAATCAGCTGGAGTACATGCTGTGTAGTCCACGTGCAGAGTGTGTAGTCCTCTTAAGTCACAGATGGGTTGTATATTTCATACATGACCTACCTGACTGGTGACCATGTTATACAGAGATCAAAAACCATGTGTCCCATTGGACATGTCATGTAATCCATTTATGAGGTACAATTTACATGATCAGTGCCTAGGTGTGTGCCTCAAATAATCAGTGAGACATGTACATGTCGTGTAGCTGGGATACACACTCCTTGTACTTATACCAAATTATGATGATTAGGAAATTATCGGTTATAATATATTAAATATATCTGTATATTCTATATATCTATAGATCATCTATTATTCATAATACGTTGTTATTGTATGTTCCATTAATCATAAAATGTGTCCAAAAAATCAGGTTATTCGTGTAATCACTAAGGTGAAGTACATTTTATGAAACAAAGTGAGAAGTCATATGTGCCACATGTCGCATGAGTATGTAGTATACATGAATAATAAATATTGGGTAAAAACAGATAAATATTAAGCATATTGCTTTCAAAGTACGTTTATCTATACAATTAATTTTAAATGAAATTATTTATCTTGTTTTAAATTAGGATGAATGAGAATCTAAAGGAAATTTCGATGATAATTATGTTAAAATAATTGATTAATTAAAGAATATAATTAATTGATTAGATCTTGAATTATCTTAAATAAGAATGATTATTAATTTAATTCTAGTTTTAGTAAATGTTCAATTCGTTTCTTACATGTGGATGATCCTGATCATAGACCTGATCTTTATATGTGATTTGTTTCATTTTATTTTTAATAAAATTAAATTGTTGGCCTATGTTCCTTCTCTAAACTTATTATGTTAGGTCTTATGTGCCTATGGATTATTTTAGGTAAACCCCTACTCCCCTCACTTATGTGTGAGTGAAATCATATATAAAGGATGGAGTTCCCAAGCTAGTGGAGGTAGTTCGAGTTTGGATCTGAGGCAAAACCAATCCAAGAGAGATACATAGGTGAATTCTTTGGAAGTTTTAACACGAACAATAATTTGACCATGGTGTTATTCCCCTAGGTTAATGGTTAGTTTATGACCCGCTATATAAACTAAATTTTAGTAAATATCATTATAATACCACTTTATTATTTTATCTCTCTCATGTTTCGTGGTTTTTTCATTATGGATGTTTTATCACGATCAAATAATTAATTAATTAATAAGAATTCATGATAGAACTGAATTAATCATGATTGTGCATAAATATTATCTATGATATGCTTAATCTCTTATATAAACCAACATAATATTAACAAAAATGTGATAAAGGAAATAATTATAAATTTACACACAAAATTATAAAATACCTCAATAGTATATATTAAGTTAGTATAGCCTTACACTACCCCAGTTAAAATCGAACCATTGTATAAAGTTCATTACCAACTAAAGTTGGCGTGATTTCAATTAGTAGGGAATTATAACATGAATTTTTGGGTGACTTGAAATAGTTCATATCATGTGTTGAATACCTAATTAGGACATGGTGTAACTGAGTGTCAAGGGTTTTGGAAATCCAATTATGGATTTTATGATTGGGGAGTCCACTCATAAGATCAAGGAACTATGCATTAATGCAGTTGTAATTCATAATTTCTACCAAAAACAATTCATGTTTCTTGAAAAACAAATGTTGGGGTAATATGAATGGGAATATTGATCATTTCCACATGAATAACTAAGAAACAAGATATTCCAAAGATAACAGTGAGGGATATTGGGTTTTGATAAAATATTGGGAGATTAATAAATACAATATTTATTTATTTGTCTAAATTTTATGACATAATGTACTAAAATTATACATATTATATTTTTTTTTGAAAAAATAATTAAAATGACATTAAAAATATCATTGCAATCCATACATGAGAAAAAATATTCTCCCATGAAAAAAATTCCGAGAGTTGCAAAGGTGTCTACATGTTATCCTTGTACGTGAAAGGAAATTTTATGTACTGGAAAAACCTTTTCCAAAATCACCTGAAAATTATACTAGTGATGAAGAGTTAAAACACTATGAGAATCACTTGAGTTAATCCAAAATGTTCAATGTTTCATTCTATAATCCATATATAATGAGCTTTTAAATAAACATTACGAAAAGGAATCATATAACATGATGTCTAAATTTCAAGATCTCAATTAACAGAATGTTTTAAAAGAGAGGTAAAAGATCTCCAATTAATTGTTTACAATGATTCATGGACAATAATGAGTCCCGCAGATCATCCATTATCTTTCTTTTCATATGCATTAAAAACTGAGGGGTATAAATTAAACTGGGTACCAAATAAAGAGGCATACATGTCAAGGAACATTCAGTTTGATGATGTAATAAAATAATTTGGTTCTCTTAATAATGAATGTTATCCAATTTTTTTAAATGTTTTGTGGAAACACATTCATTATCCTAGTAGTATATGTTGATTAAATATTCCTTATTGGAAATGACATACTTTCCTTGTAGTTTGTTAACGTTTGGTTACAGAAGTGTATCATAATGAAGTACTTGGGTAAAGTAGCCTATATTATAGAGATCCTGATCACTCTTACTAGATCCAAGAGGATTTATGGAAAAAGTTAAAGTATATATATTGACTATATAGTAACGATATTTAGTATGGAACAATCCAAGAGGGGATCGGTTATAGTGTCACATTGTTTACATCTTTCTATGAAAATATTTCCTCAAAAAAAATAGGAGAAATAGAGAATGAGTAAGATCACATATGATTCAATGATAGGATCAATAATTTATGCCATGTTATTTACTAGAATTGATGTTGCCTATGAATTGATCATGGTAGGACGATATTAAGAAGATCAAAGAGAACAACATTTGTCAACTATTAGGGCTATCATTTTGTATTTGAAAAAATCTAGGGATATGGTAACAATGTATAGAAGAGACGTGGATCAATTCATTAGGGGTTATACTAAAGATAGTTTTAAAATAGTTTAGAATGATCTAAATTCATAATTAGGGTATGTTTATAAATCAAAGGAGGAGTTGGTAGCTAGAACCAAATCATCTATTTGTCACTGATTCTATAATTGAGTCTGAGTATATAGAATCTTTTGATGCATTAAATAAATTAATTTGGATGCAGAACATTATTGAGGTTCTTGATGTGGTATATAGTAGTAAATACCCAATGATATTTTTTGTGATAATAATATACTCCATAAGTATCCCCCCTTTAGGTATTTTCAGCATAAGGGATATGTTAGGGTAATAAGAGTTCCAATGGATGAGAACGTGGTAGACCCATTTAATATATTCCTATCTTATCACAAGCTTGAGTATCATGTGAGAGCTAGAAGATTTAAAGATGTTAGTAGTTGGATCAAGTGAAACTATGATTCTATTGGAGTTTGTACCCTAAAACCATAATCTATTTATATTATGATATTTTGAATATTACTAAACTACTTATCACATCATGATTGTCATTCTGTGTAACATTGCATGTGATAATGTCCTAAGAGTGGTTGTTGCACTAAAACATCATAAAAACTCACTACTATGATGAGAAATCAGAATTTCTTGGACAATATTCTTGAATATATGTTCTATATCTAGATGATATAATTTGAGGGACCAAAATGAAATAAGGTATTATGGGGGGATACTCATAGGTCTTTGAGGAACCATCTCATAGTGTACTCCCTTCCTAATATCCATTTTAGAATATCATAAGGACGACACCCGCCAGTACAAAATCCACATTTATAGGTATCATTGGATATTCCTATCTGCGGATGTGTGTATTGATCCTTAGAATATATGATTATTATTAATAAATATTATATGTCATGTACATTTATATATTTATGAAAACCATGATGACATATGTTCTCGGTGAGGTATGATACGTTTGGTGCATTATGAGTAGGTTTTCTTTAATGAATAATGCGAGAAAGGGTTTATCCCTTCTGTTATTTAATGGATGATGATATCTCATGACCTATAATGGAAATGATATAGCCTAAATAAATCCATGTCCTTGGAGTTTTATAGGAAAGATCAATTTCAGAGAATTAAATTAATGATACATTGTGCACATAGCTTGATGAAACATGCATGAAACCCGACTGATTAGAGGTATCAAGATAAAGGGATTATATTACATAGGATGGGTATTTATGAGGTATCATGTCATTGCAGTATTTTCTACATTCTCTATGGGAGACTTGGAATGTTTCTAGACACAAACCTTATAATTTAGGCTGATTCTCATAATACCACAGTTAAAGAGGCCTAGAAGGGAACAAATTAAGTTCATCCAATATATGATTTGAATAATATATTATTATTTAATTTTCTGAATAAATATTATTTTCACATGTGGTATAATAATTATACATGTATTATTGATATATAAAAGTATTTATGAATTATACATGTAATATATATTTTAGAAACTAGTTGTATATAAAAGTTGTTTGATGAAATAGGTAAATAAATTATCCTTCTTTTCATATGCATTAAAAACTGAGGGGTATAAATTAAACTGGGTACCAAATAAAGAGGCATACATGTCAAGGAACATTCAGTTTGATGATGTAATAAAATAATTTGGTTCTATTAATATTGAATGTTATCCAATTTTTTTAAATGTTTTGTGGAAACACATTCATTATCCTAGTAGTATATGTTGATTAAATATTCCTTATTGGAAATGACATACTTGCCTTGTAGTCTGTTAACATTTGGTTACAGAAGTGTTTCATAATGAAGTACATGGGTAAAGCAGCCTATATTATAGAGATCCTGATCACTCTTTCTAGATCCAAGAGGATTTATGGAAAAAGTTAAATTATATATATTGACTATATAGTAACGATATTTAGTATAGAACAATCGAATAGGGGATCGGTTATAGTGTCACATTTTTTACATCTTTCTATGAAAATATTTCCTCAAAAAAATAGGAGAAATAGAGAATGAGTAAGATCGCATATGATTCAATGATAGGATCAATAATTTATGCCATGATATTTACTAGAATTGATGTTGCCTATGAATTGATCATGTTAGGACGATATTAAGAAGATCAAAGAGAACAACATTGGTCAACTATTAGGGCTATCATTTTGTATTTGACAAAATCTAGGGATATGGTAACAATGTATAGAAGAGACGTGGATCTATTCATTAGGGGTTATACTAAAGATAGTTTTAAAATAGTTTAGAATGATCTAAATTCATAATTAGGGTATGTTTATATATCAAAGGAGGATTTGGTAGCTAGAACCAAATCATCTATTTGTCACTGATTCTATAATTGAGTCTGAGTATATAGAATCTTCTGATGCATTAAATTAATTAATTTGGATGGAGAACATTATTGAGGTTCTTGATGTGGTATATAGTAGTAAATACCCAATGACATTTTTTGTGATAATAATATACTCCATAAGTATCCCCCCTTTAGGTATTTTCAGCATAAGGAAGACGTTAGGGTAATAAGAGTTCCAATGGATGAAAACCTGGTAGACCCATTTAATATATTCCTATTTTATCACAAGCTTGAGTATCATGTGAGAGATAGAAGACTGAAAGATGTTAGCAGTTGGATCAAGTGAAACTATGAGTCTATTAGAGTTTGTACCCTAAAACCATCATCTATTTATATTATGATATTTTGAATATTACTAAACTACTTATCACATCATGATTTTTATTCTGTGTAACATTGCATGTGATGATGTCCTAAGAGTGGTTGTTGCACTAAAACATCATAAAAACTCACTACTATGATGAGAAATCATAATTTCTTGGACAATATTCTTGAATATATGTTCTATATCTAGATGATATAATTTGAGGGAAAAAATGAAATAAGGTATTATGGGGGGTTACTCATAGGTCTTTGAGGAACCATCTCATTGTGTACTCCCTTGCTAATATCCATTTTAGAATATTATAAGGACGACACCCGCCAGTACAAAATCCACATTTATAGGTATCATTGGATATTCCTATCTGCGGATGTGTGTATTGATCCTTAGAATATAATATTATTATTAATAAATATTATTTGTCATGTACATTTATATATTTATGAAAACCATGATGACATATGTTCTCGGTGAGGTATGATACGTTTGGTGCATTATGAGTAGTTTTTCTTTAATGAATAATGCGAGAATGGTTTATCCCTTCTGTTATTTAATGGATGATGATATCTCATGACCTATAATGGAAATGATATAGCCTAAATAAATCCATGTCCTTAGAGTTTTATAGGAAAGATCAATTTCAGAGAATTAAATTAATCATACATTGTGCACATAGCTTGATGAAACATGCATGAAACCCGACTGATTAGAGGTATCAAGATAAAGGGATTATATTACATAGGATGGGTATTTATGAGGTATCATGTAATTGTAGTATTTTCTACATTCTCTATGGGAGACTTGGAATGTTTCTAGACACAAACCTTATAATTTAGGCTGCTTCTCATAATGCCACAGTTAAAGAGGCCTAGAAGGGCACAAATTAAGTTCATCTAATATATGAGTTGAATAATATATTATTATTTAATTTTCTGAATAAATAATATTTTCACATGTGGTCTAATAATTATACATGTATTATTGATGTCATATAAATATTTATTTTCTATTTATAAAATATAATATTTATTTATTTATTAATGAATAATGTAGGGATATTTATTTAATAAAAAATAGTCATTATTCAAGGCCTGATATATATTATAGAGGAATTATGGACTGATTCTTTAGGTCCAGTGAGAAATAATAATAATGAATAATATTTTATTTAATCATATTTAAATTAATTCACAATTTACGCACATGTCGAGAAATAATAATATTTTTATTTTTATTTGGCATGGGGTTCCACAAAGGATTAGATAAATAATAAGTGGAACTTTTGAAATTATTAATTTCTAACCTTAGAAATATATAAACCTAATTATATTATTTTCTTAAGAGATAATTTAGTTGTTGGGGTTGTACAAAATGGATTTTGAAAATCCACTTAACCGCTAGAGAGAACTCTTCTCCAAGAACTCTCTGAAGAATGGAGAGAAATAATTCTCCATTGAATTATCTAAATTAAATAGATATCAAGGATAATTATTTGTAAGTGGGTCTCATGGAGATAAAAGGAAGACAATGCAAGCGATAGGATATTACCTTATTTCACCTGGAGGTTCATTCGATGACAAATGGAGATTCGTGGAATACATGTTGATCATCCCAAGAGGGAATATATACATAGTTCCTAAAATGAAATTAAGATATTTTTCTAGATCCATAAATGATGAAATATTTCAAAAAAGTTAATTTGTTAATAAATAAAATTAATTATAATTTATATGTGATGATCCTCCCTTATGATTCTGGCATGATTTCTATTGTCTTTCTGCATTGATTCAATTCCATTGAACAAAACATTTATCATCATATAGATCTCAGATTAATCATGGATCATGAAAAAATAAATGTTCGGCATGAACAATTACATTATTCTATAATGCCCACAACATACAAAAGAGAGGATGACATCGTCTCAGATTGGTAGATATATTGGATCTGTGAGTTTACAGGGTCATCTAATGTTCCATTAGAGCCTTGTATTTCACCCTCATTTGTTTTGAGGTGCGCACTTTTATATGTATTTACATCATGTTACCCCAACATGATAATTTTTTTAGTATCATGATGATATAGTATTGAAATATTTTGAAAATATATCTATCTCCTTCTATATTTTGGATTCTAGAGAAAAAAATCACCCGTATTCTTGGTTCACATCTAAGGGCCACACAATGAAAAATAATACCCCATCATATGATGTATTTTTAGTGATAGCTTCTTCCACATTACCCATGTAACCAAAAAAGAAGAAAAAAACTAAAAACAAATAATATTCAATGATTTATAATTGTTTGATCCATCCATAAATAGGAACATACCATGAATGAGGGGATACAAATTATTAATGAAAAATACTTATACGAACCATAGGTCCCCAATGAATAGTGTCTAACTGATCACATTCCACGAATTGACCAATTTTTCATCCAATGTCAAGCATAGTGTGTTTAGTTCTCCCAAAAAAATGGATTTTATTTAGGTGAATATAGAAATGACATTAAAAAATGTTTAAAATATATATAAGAATCTCACTAATCATATCTTCCATCAGAATAAGTTGGTTAATAAAAGTCCAGGGCCTCCCTTTTAGAATATTATATTTACCTTTATCATTGAAAAATTCAATGATCACATGGTTTCCATCGAATTATATGATGGATATAACTTAGTCTAAATGCCATATGTTTTACAAGGTATTCTTCAAGGAATTGACAGTGAATCAACAATTGGAGATGAGTTTTCTGATCATGATAAGGGAAATCTAATGTAGTAGGATTGTATCCTAGTTCTTCTTAGTGGGAATGTTCATTTTCTCACTCTCTATCAAGGAACATTTTTGAAAATGGTTAACATGATCATCGTTCTTCTCATTGAAATCATTTGAGAGGTGAAGTGGTGGGAATGGAACTAATGATCAAATAGCATTATCAAAACCATTGTCAGCTATGAATACCCATGATCTAGGAATACCTAGGAACCAAAAACCCATGGAGAACCCAACAACTGCTCTCAAACAAATTAGATACTAAATAAACGATTATAATAGTTATATATGTTCTCACATTATATAAATTTGATATATAAATGTATTTATGAATTATACATGTAATATATATTTTAGAAACTAGTTGTATATAAAAGTTGTTTGATGCAATATGTAAATAAATTATATAAAAAATTATATAAATTTATATATTATATAAATAAAATAAAAATATATAGATATAGTTATTTAAGAAAATATATAAATATAAATGTGTATATGTATATTTAAATTTATAAAATTGTGTGAGTGTATTATTATGCATAATATAAATTTATTTAAAAATATGTGTTTGTACGCAAGAAATAATGAATGTATGTTTGTATGTTTGTATAATGTTATGAATATAAGATAAGAAAAAACATCTGAGCATGTGTTCCTGGTGTTAGTGTGTTTTACAATTTCAAATGACCACTATATATCTATATATTAATAATAAGGTTATTTCATAAATATTTTTTTTTGGAAACTTTTTTAAAGGGGTTTTAGTGGCTAGTAAATTCATACCTTAAGAACGCAGAGAGATAACTATTTCTCATAATAGTTAGCAACCATCTTTGTATTGGCTGTATATACCTAATTCCAATAGATTTATCCTGGGTTATAACCACTGTTATTGAAAATAAATAACCCCCTTTAAATGCACCATTTTGTACAGTCTCACTCCTAGCCTTTTTAATGTAAAAAATTTCTATTATTTCGTTGTAAAATGAAAAATGTTACATTAGAGAAAAATGTGAAATTTGATAAGATATAAAAATAAAAAATAAAAAATTTGTTATTTATAATGATAATATTTTTAAATTCATATCTTTAAACAATAAATTTTCTTCATTCCTTACCCAAAATACCATGAAAATAGTATGTTTTATAAATTACTAACCCAGAATCCTTCTTATAAGATTTAAATGAGTGCAGACGCAACTCTTCCTCCATTGAATACACCACCAAATCCATATTTTCCATCCCATTTTCTCAATAAATGTCATAAAAACAAGATTATGAAGTTACAATAAAAAATAAAAACATAGTAGATGGGGTTTGGTATCTGAAGAAATTAATATTTCACCCAATAACATACCTTCCAAATATTAACAATTAAAAATTATTCTTATAAACATTACATTACTCGAAGAAGGAAAATTTTATAATATATATAAAATTATAAACCAAATGCGTAGAATATTATTGTGGAAACAATTTTCCAATCTATAGGAACACTGGGTGTGGGATATTAGAGAAGGTTGAATGCATAACTAAAAGGAACATTGCACTCGTATTTTCATACAAGTCACATTATGATAAAGTTTAATCTTCTAAATGGGTTGTTAAGAAGGTGTTATATGATAAATTCCTTCTCAAAAAATCATTTTATGAAGGTGAATTGTGATAAAGTGACTTCTTAACAACTCTGTTTAGGAAGTCGTTTAGGGTGGACTCTTTCATAATTATTTTATATTTGTAATTATTTTTATATATTTCATTATTATATATATGAATATATATTAGTATAATATTGTTAATAACTTTTATTTATAATAATATAGTTTTTTATTGTAATACATATATTAGTAGAATATGTCCTAATATATATGATAAAAAATATTTTTTAAAATGAAGTGTTTTAAAAAATTGAAGTTACTTATAAATAAAAAATTATAAATTAATATTTAAATTAAATTTCAATTTCAATTTCATTTTAATAAAATATTTTATATATTATGAATTTTCAAATTGAATTATTTGAACTAATGTTTCTTCAATTGAAATTAATTACTAAAATGTTAATTTAGATAAGATGTAATATTTACTTATTATTAACTAACTAATTGTTATATAATTTCACCAATTTAATGAAATATTTATTACAAAATTACTAATTAATTAAAAATAATAACTATTATAAAAATTCAACAATATATATTAATTATAATACAATTATATATTAGTAAATTACAACAATAATAAATTAATTGGTTAATATAATAATTTATTAATGGATTAATATAATATTATGTTAATATATACAATAGAAAGATATACTAATATATATATATAAATAAAGTAATTCATAATATTTAATTATAATAAAATAATAAAGAAAACTTCATAATAATGCAATGAATGATATAATTCTTAATAATAATTATGACAAAAAAATTAATGTTTTAATGATATATTTTTAAAAAATAATGTTCGTGCCATGTCAATAATTTTTTATTTATTATATTTATGAATTTTTCGTAATTTTAAATTACTTTTTATTTGTTTAATCATTGTGCGAAGAATTAATTATATTTTATTTAAATATTATAAATTATTATTTATGCAAGTATTTATTGTGTAAATTAAATTTTCTTTTTTATTCATTTTTTGAAATTACTGTTATATTTATTTAATTATTTATTTATATAATTGATTATTTAAATTTAATTTAGATAGTATTTATAATATATGTCATGAATATTAATTTTTTGAAGTGTAAATGGAAATTTTTTAATCTATAAAGTTTTTTTCATGTAAATAAATTTGTTCTTTTATATGTATGAAATTATATTAGATTTCACATATTTATTTTATTTTTTATCCATGTTATTAATTTCATTTAGATTGTAC
This sequence comes from Viscum album, assembly GCA_963277665.1. Taxonomy (NCBI): domain Eukaryota; kingdom Viridiplantae; phylum Streptophyta; class Magnoliopsida; order Santalales; family Viscaceae; genus Viscum; species Viscum album. The sequence goes on along the minus strand of OY728151.1, from coordinate 1,581,994,933 downwards.
TTATATTTTATATTTTATTGGAATCCAAATTCCTTAACATGAAACGTAATATGGTTTCAAGTAGGTGAATTTGAAAGCCTAAAAAATATAATGTACAAATGCAATATAATTAGAATTTGAAAAATTGACTAAACATATAATAAATAGGTTAAAATGAGAATAATTTCTTAAAAAATTGTTTAAAAAAAATTTAAATCGGGAAAAATATTGTTGTTTCAAAACATAACATTTGTACTTACAGTTTTTTTTACACCAAACCTAATTTGAGAAAATTTATTTTATAAAATTTAATTTTTAAATTACTATTATTTTCAATAAAATTTTATTTGTAAAATAAACTTATACAATTTAATTTATATTTTATTTAATTTATATTTTATAAATTAAATTTTTTTGATGTGCAATTATTATGTTTTTTTTAATAAATGATGTGTCATGTAAATTTATTTTTTGGTTACATTTCTGTTTTTTTATTTTTTTTAATTATTTTGTATATGTTTAATCAATGTTCTAGGTTTCTTTTGGATTGTAGTTATAATCTATATTTAATAAGTTTCCAAAGTCACCACTGTGAAAAATAATAAATAAATACTCGTCATTAGGCTCAGTCATAGTCCATTTTAAGACCCCTATAATTATTGAAAAGTTGATTAAAAATTTTATTAGTAAATAAATAGTATATTAACAATATGGAGAATTAATATTTATTGTAATATTTAAGAAAAAAATAAATATTTTATTCATAACCTCGATAATAAATATTTATTAAATTAATTAATTCAATATAACATGAATAAAATTATTCCTCAGACATGAGAATAATATTTATTCATTAAATTAATCTTGAATCGAATTTAATCGAGAAAAATTGAAACACTATGTGTGTGACCATCAAGGATTCTTTCACATTCTCCTTAGGCTGGATTTCCTAAAGTATAGTATTACTCTCTAGTAATGGGTCAATGAACCCACGAGAAAGAGCATAATGTCATCATGGTGACAACTAAATAAAAATTCTCATTCTTTAATATAATCCCATTGTCACAATATCTCATCAAGAAGGTTTTACATATGTATCACAAATATATTTTCTTGATATGTATTTGATGGACTACCATCAATAAACATGTAATTACACCCTGACTGTGGAATTTAACGCAATAGATCTATTCCAATCACAGGGTCGATATATCAAATTCAATAAAGATGTAGGGGAAAAATCCCTCCTCGACATACTCATTAATGACATGTAACTCCTGACGCACCTAACGTATCCAACTTATCCAGTAACTTTTATTGTCATGGTTTATCAAATACATCTATGTACATGAGTTTTAACATTCAAAAATAATAATCGTAAAGTATATGGACCATCACACACACTCACGGATAGAAATATCTGATGACAACAAAACTTGAATAATTTCTACAAGTGGGTATGTTCTCATAATCTATAGTCTTGAAGATTACCATGTGAAAAATTCATGAGTAGAATACTCAACCACTAATGAGTACTCAAAAATGATAGTCTTTGTAATATGTGTATCATCACATTATTTTATCCAACAATAGATTATTATTTTCAAATATCATCACAGAACATCAAGGATTTCATCATAGTAGGGAACTGGTATGACGTTATCAATGCAATTTATATTATAGGAAATTATTAAATTATAGTAATTTAGAACACCAAAAAATATGTAATTATAAGTTTTATTAATATTTAATAAAATAAATAAATTATTAATAAAACTCAATACATTTGGTCCTAGGACAAGAAATTAATAAATCTTACACTTGGACTAAAATCAACTACGTATGACTTTTAGTCTTCTAGAACTCACATGATAATAATCTTTTTATTCACTCAAGGCTTTAATAAAGTGGTTCTCATGATGTATTATGTAGAAATTCTTCTCACTGCAACTTCACCTCTCTAATAAAAACAATCAAAAGATGATACTTCTGAAGTACGTACTATGTATATTGATGTGACCTTGGCTCTTTTGAAAGAGGCATCGATGCAACATTATCACAATAGATTTTGATAATCTATCTACTACTCGACACCACATCAAGATATGCTATATTTTATTCAGTTACCAAATTCATTCTTTATGAAATTATATTCCATTGTGGACTCATTAAAATGAATGTTCCATGACATGGATTCCTACTTTAATAAATAAATTGATCTTTTCAACTTGAAAAACTTTTGGAATCCATTGGATTCACAAACCCTTTTGGATCTGTCATATAAAAAATTCTTGAAGTTTCCTCACAAGGAATGATATTTTGAAATCCATTTTCCAAATCTCATAATCATGGAATTCCATAATGGAAATTACAATTCAGATGGATGTTAGTTTTTCAATTAGTGAAAAAGATTTTTCATATTCAACGCCATGAATTTATTTAAACCCTTTTTGAAACAATCACACCATATAGGAACTGAAATGTCCATCCATTTATTGTTTATTCATGAATAACCATTTCCATCCAATGGGGTTTACATATACAGGAGGGTCTACCAAAATTTAGACTTGGTTTTGGTATATGGAATACATTTCCAAATCCATGGTTTCCTTCAAATTGGTATCATGTGTTCCACTTACTACATCCTTGTAGTTTAGGTGATAATTATTAAAATATAATAATTAGTCATCATATTTTGTGACTAAAAAACCATTAAATTTTTGTTTTCTAACATCTATAGTACTCCTATTCAGAAATTGTGTCTCTCAAAAAATTTCTTCTTCAGTATTGCCTTTTGGAATTTTTTTCATGTTCCAAATGTTTTGTATCTTGAGCCTTAACATAATCGATAACTACTTGAAAGATGACATATAGCCACAGTTTAATTGGATCGTGGATATAGGATAATATTTATCCACTGTTTATTGAAAACCATAACTTCATAATAGATAAATCCATTGGGAAAATATGTGGCATGGAAACAGCACCTTTAATAATTTATCTCCATTATGACTCATCTCCCACCCACAATCATCTCCCTTATGATGACTCATCTACCACTCACAAAACTCTTCTCCATTTTCACAGACTGATTTTTTCTCCCTCGTCCAATCCTCATATAATTCTCCATTCAGTTTTACCATCACCCAAGTGATCCCTCGAAACCCCTTCATCGTATGTTCCTCTCCTCCTACACCCCCTTCATCATATATTTCAACTCTAATCGTTGCATTGACAGAACTGAGACCTTCCATGAGTGGGATCAACACAAGTTGACCCCTACATTATCATAAAATATTTTTTGGGATAATCCTTCATAGAAATTGATCTCCCAAGAAATTCATACCTATCTCCTGTGACAGTTGAACCATACCTTTGAAATCGATGGTAATTTTCAAGGTTTCCCCTACTAAAAACGTGTCTATTGAGAAAAAATTTTACAATAATAAAATAGGGATTTCTATGTTCCTACTCATGCTCGGTTTCATCTTTGTTATTTACAAACCATGAATCATAATTTAAATATGTTTTCAATGTGACATATTCTGTAAAATCATTCACTTTATATATATCCATAAAATTTTTGGCCGCACCGAATTTTTCTATATTTTCAAATCCAAATAAGATCAACATCTAAATTTTTCATCCAACCTAATGATGATAGATTTTATCATAGAATAAACTGTATGGTCTATGAATATTTAGTATTAGATATATTTATTTTTATCATTCATACCTTCAAATAATACTCAATACCCATGACTGTATTATATTTTTTTAATGTGAAATTTGATTTATTTTATGTTTCACATGTATTTAATAAATATATTAGCAGCTATAGTTAATTTATATTCAAATAATTGTTTTAACTATTTTTTAATTTTTATTTCATCTTAATTTACCATATTAATTTTAATGTCAATTATTTTAAGATCCATAAAAGCACATCATTTCTTGATATACTATTTGATACAAATGAAATAAATTACTAGAAATATACAGTTTCTATTAATTTATTATTTATAAATATCTCTACAGTAAAATTTTCATTTTAATTAATATTCCTTTATTTTTCTTTTTAGTTAAAAAAGGATTTTATATCCAGTCATTTTATTATCCATGTTGTCTTAAAATTGTGTTCCTATTGTTTTTTTCTTTCTAGTTAGTCAATACATGGAAGTTTACGAATAATATTGGCTCTCTCATGAAGAATACATTCCTCAAGAACATGGTTATTATTCAACTTGTTTGTTTAATTTAATGGTTCTATGAATCTAAATATGAAACATTTAATAATAAGAATGTTTACATTCCCAATACATAGTGATGAAGTTAAATAGTTGATTCCCAATGAATTTTTAATTATTATATTTCTAGATGAAATTTCAGTGCAATGTCCATGTATATCATGGTACCATATTCAAATCTATTTTAGTAATCCATGTTCCCCAAAATCTAATTATAGGTTCATTATCTTGTTCTATACATGAAATATTATATTTTCTAGAATTTCATTAGTCAAACTGTGAGTTTTACATTTCAAAATAGATCTCTAGGAAGGCACAATTGTAGTTTCTTTTCAATTCGAGAGGCTTGTTTTTCAAGCATTGCAACATGAAAGATTTTAATTGATGGTTGGTTTGATTATATTGGTCTGTTATCTTCACGTTCATTTTTCTAGGTATGTGGAATGTTGTAGTAGAATTTTTTATTGTATTATCCACACATCGAACTATTTTTATTTAGTCTTATCTAATGTCTCTATGTGGAATACCAATCTCCAATATCAATATTCACATACAGATGCATTCATCTAATAATGCACACGCACACACACACATCTCATTATTATTATAGTTCTATAGCATATTAATTAATCAATACAATATATATGTACAAATTCATATATAGAGAAATATTATAAATGTTCCTAATGTTTAGGGTCACATCGTGTTATTTGCATGTATTTTTCTGTTTTGGAGTATGGGTAATGTGGAGATAGAACAATAGTAGTCAGATTAACATTAGATTTTAAACATGCTGTTGGTCAATATTTAATAAAAATAGTGTTAATTCCTATAAAATAGTTTAAATTTATTTTATATGCATCTTTTTCATGATTTATTTTTATTATAGAGGATGAAATTATTCCATTCACAAGTGTAAGAATGAAGATCTACTTGAAAAGTTTGAAAATTGATACCAACGACATGCAAAAACATATCCCATCTATCATTTACTTCTATATTAAAAATTTGTTCAAAGAGATGCCTTTAACATTAAATTTATATTTATATACATGTTTTAGTGATTCTGTTTTAAATTAGTTCATTCAAATATGAGATTATATGTTAATTTTATTTAATTCATGGAGACTATATGGTAATATTTTTTAAAAATTCCATACCTTAAAGACCATATAGTTTATAAAATAATATTAGTAAATAAATAAACATTAAAATAAACATATAAACACCATTTAAATGTTTTAATTAACATTAACAGTTTACAATTATTCTTTATGCTACTCATTATTCTCACATAATAAATTCACGATACCTTGCATCTATTTATTTGATTCAGTGAAATATACTATTATTGATATCCTATACCGTTTCATCCCCCACATCAGTGTCCCCCAATGACATAGTCTCCATATCCTCTTCCTTCACCTCCCCACCTCACCACTCTCCAAATCAATAGTTATCCAAATGACAGCTGCATACGTGAAAAACCAGGGTGAGGACGATAGAGGATAAATGAATTTATGGGTTTTGGGGTGTTATTCCTTTTGGTTATTTTAGTATTAGGTATTTTATATTAATAATACTTCCTCTAATCTATTTTTTAATTCATTCATCATTATTATTGTTATTAATATTTTCACTTTACTCTCGATATAAACTAATGTTTATAGATATTGGATTCCTGTTGATCATCTTGGATTGTGAATTCATTATGATTCTGTTCTATTCTATTTCACAAAATTTGAGTTCTAAATAATCAAAATATTTATACAGTCCATGAAAATAGATCATGTAATTTTTTACACCCTTATCATTCTGTTGTTTTGTGTGCATTGACCACCTATACATTTAACACCTATAAACATATGAGATTTTAAAATCCCCATCATACAAAAAAGTAATATTTTATATTAAATATGTTAGGAAAATGATTAAAAGGTCATATACTGGCCATATATGGAAACCCCCCTTACCAAAACAAAATAGTGTAAGACCAAGTTTCCATATTTTAGTTGGATAAGAATATTTTTCATTCAGAATCTATTAAAAATACATGTATGTAACAGATTTGATGAAATTGGAACACATTGTAATGGAATTTTCCAGACCATCACTTACCCCAAATTCAATTATCTTTTCCTCTCCTTTAGGTTTCATAATAAAATTTTCTAGTTTTATATCCATGTGAACTATATGTCTAACTCCATAAGAGTAGATTAATCCATGCATATGATTTTGATCCATTGATGAAAGGACTAGTTATATTATACACATCTTTATTGCAATGATGTCTACCAATGACCCACCATCCATTTTCTCCAAAAATATGTTTTGTGTTCAAAATAAATAGTATAAATTTCCTCATATAATTATATATGTTCATTATAGTAGGGTGCCTTACAAATAATTTTTATCTCAATAAGAAGTCGTTGATTCTTTCCTTATCATTGATATTGATCCTCTTCAAGGAAACTTTTCTATGGGTGGGAATGTGGACAACCCTCGGAAATATTATACACTCACCACTACCTATGGCCCAAAATATCTTTATCTCATGAGAAGCACATCGTTATTTACTTTCACTATGTTATATTTCATCCATCAATGGATATGATATCTTTTTCAATCCACATAATTAATATTGTATATGCCATATGATCTTCTCAATAAGATAGTTGATCCACCATCTGAAACCATATAAGGATCATAGGGGTACAATATCGAATCAGTTGAGAAACGCTTCAGTCATTTTTATGTTTATTTTTCTATTGTGATATTGTTTATTTTTTACACTTTTATAAAATTCCTTCTAACAAAAAAATATGCATTGATTTCTGTTAATCCTACTTAATAATGTAGTTATAATCAATTATCCAATGTGAAATTTCAAGTGTTGGATTATGAATTTGAATATAATTGATAAAATTATAAAACCAGATCTATTACACAATTATTAGGATTATGATAATTAGTTTATATAAAATTATGATGTAGTGTATCTAGATTGATTCATGTAGTTGTGGTGATAAACAGAGATTTCACAAAAAATTCCGTTCTACCTTATTTATTCTTAAAGTGTACAACTTGATGATTAATTGTTATTAAAAATTAATACATTAACCAATGAGGACTACAAAAATAATGTAATGTAAAAACAACCATAATGATAATATAAAAAATATATAATGTTTTTTTTTGTTTTCAAATATAATATTTTATGTCACTGTTTGTTAAATTTTCTATTGGATAATTTTTTTTCTTAATAAAAAAGTATTATATTACTATAACAACATATGTAATTTAAGATATAGAATAATAAATACAGTATTAAATTATAACAAAAATATTTTTTAATAAAAATATTCTATTACACTAATATATTTATCACTCACAAACAATCCAATTTGGGTGTATACTAATCTATAATTTGATAACATCCTAGATAGTATTGATATGTCATTAAAATATTACACGTCTATTTTCTTACTAGATAAATCATATTAATACTATTTAAATAATCCATATACATAAGAGAGATTAATTAATAAATAAGAAAATCTATAAAATTGTATTGTCATCTATAATTTTAGAAGGAAACCAAAAAAGAAAAACTACTAACTATAATGACTATACAAGTTGCATGTACATGGGTTTATTTTATTTGAGGTTATGGAAGGACATGAAAAACATATATATTGAGAGATTTATGATTTAATTAAAATATAAATACAAAATAGTACCTATAAATGTTTTTAGTGGATTAAAATTCATACTACCCATATAGGGGAGAACCCCACACTGAACATTTTTCCATCCTTTTAATGTTCATTAAAATTAAACTTGTAATATAAAAAAAGGATATGATCTATATGAAATCATACTAGGATTCTAGATTATTATATGATTTAACACATTGGAGGTCCATACGCATTGTTTTGAAACACATGATTAGACCACGAGAGATATTAGAAAACCTAATATTTTAAATTTATTTAATTAACCTTTGAATCGTAAAATTGTTATAATTTTTGGTGATTTTAAATAAATTTTAGCTATATTTATTAATGGGAATATAAATTACATAAATTTTGGTATGATGTTTTCTCTCAATGTTTGAGGGTTTTTATATAGAAATAATATCCAAAAGAGTTGGAATCAATTCATAATGATTTTCAATGATTTTAATAAAGCCTATTATTCATATGTTAATGTGGTAGATTATTATAAATATGCCCCAAAGTATAAGGAATCATTTAGTAAAATTCATCATGTGGTGGTTTATGTTTCCTCAGTATTCATAATACATTTATGTGGTGTATGTATTGAATGACATTGGATTTCTTTTGAACAAAAATCCTCAATTAACAATAATGTTATTCTGTATTAGGATGTGCATATCAATATGAATATTTTTTTTCATTATTGGTTAGAGATTAATGTATCATTTATCATATAAAATTGACACAATGATCACATATATATAAGAAGTCATTGAATATAAAATCTTTTCACATTATTTACATATATGTTGTTTCTTATAATGATGATAGTTCTATCAACCACTATCTAAGACAGTGACTTCAAAATCAAATTCAGGTAATGTTTCTCCAATTTTAATTCTTTGGCCCAATTTTAATGAGGACATTATTTATTTTTGGTTTCCCTATTTTCTTATTGCGTGTTTTGGATCGTATTGAGGTGGATTTGAGTCATAGTTAGTGATGTGACATACATGTGTATGAATAGGTAGGAATGTACAAATATAAGTTCCCCCATTTATATATATATTCAATCATGGAAATATGAATATATATATTGGGTCAAGGTGTGCTTATATATAGATATGAATAAATGAAAATGTGTGTAAGTGAAAAGGTCTATATGAAAGTATATACATATATCTAAGGAAACCCATGTGAATATTTGACAATGAAAATGGGTATATAATAGATAAGTGTCATATATTTGTGTAAATGCATATGCATCATAGTGGAAAAAAGTAATATTCAAGATGTAGTTATCAAAATTATAAATCCTTGAGGATGAGGTAGATTTCCTATGCCTATCCCTTTAATTTTAAATCTATAATCATGTCATTATTTTAATAACATGTTTTCATTATTTGGGATTAACATTAATCTCTATTCATGTGGTCAACATAAAATTTCATCCAACTGAATTTGAAAATTCCTTTACATTAGAGATGACAATATCCTCATTTTGAGAAAGCATGAACTGAGAATTCACATAAAATTCTAGAACATAAAGAAAATATTTACTTTATTTTCATTAGAAACAAACAACCATTATTGAAAAGTTTACACATTATTTAGTAACATCACAATGAAATTTAACTAGATAATATTGACCACCTTACTAGGATGAATTCATCTCCATGTACTTATGTAATTAGTTTTCTTTGAACTACTTGGATAACATTCATCAGTTCTCTTTGATTTCGACACTCATATCAAGGTTCAATGTTCAAGTGATCATGTAACAGGGATCAAAGGGTTTAGAATTGAGTGAGAAATAGAATTAAAGGTGGTGATTAGTCATTGTAATTCCTCAAATTGCATTAAGTTTTATCACCTTATTGAATAAAAAACATCATCATGAAATATTAATATTCTTGATATATGAGCTTTCAATTGAGAAAATACAGTAACAGTTAGGGAATGACTAGTAATGGGAATCCATTAGTGTCATATAGGTAATGGATTAGTAATTATCCTCGGGGTGGGATGAGAGGTTGGTTTATTGATTGGATCACTAACATTCATATGTGAATGATCTTTTTTTGGAATATACCTTCATATTGTAACCACTATATAAGTAGTAGTGAATTGATGACATTATGATTGGGACATCTATATTTAATATGATATGAAAAGGAGTATGTTATATATTATATATATATATAACCATGGATGGGAAGGAAATGAGTATGTTATAACAGTTATGGAATTTAAATAGATCTTATGAAACAAAGTGTGATATATTCCCATGTATGAAGTGGGATAGGTAATCCCTTCACATTAGTATGGCTTATATATCAGAGCATGGTATACATGGGTTATCCTATGTTGATTATTGAGTGTTATGTTATATTATTGTTATTAATTTATGCTATGATAGTATGAAATGTACTAGATATATGTTATTTAGGATATGTGCATGATTTTTATTCTAGATACTAGTAGAGTAATAGGATTTGGTTCTATATGCCATAAGTTATTTTGATAAATGTCTTAATCATGTTGTTATAAAACATTAATTTGAGATATTATAGATCTTTTTATGGTGATTCACATACTCAGAACCTAATGGATAACTAAGGGGACAAAATATATTCCCATTGGGATATTTTCCATGATCTATCACCTATATATTTCTCACATTGATAATTTAGAATCACAATTTAAGGAGAAGATTTTTAGAATTAAAAAACATGGGAAGGATATTCATAATGTAAATAAGATGTCGGATTTATATGGTAATCAGGCAAATTTATTAGAAGGCATAAAGAAAAATATAAATTTATATTCATGGAATGTTTAGTTTAGATCAATTGGAATTGGTGCATGTAATATTCAAAAAATAATTCTTATAGAATTATATTAATTTAGGGAAACAAGAAATATTGTGAGTGTGTGCATGTAGGCTATTGAGCTTAATAGTGGAGGTTTATTTTCTATAATCTCTCCCTAACTGATACATCACAGTCACATAATGTATGATTTTGTTGGAAGGTTTTTTTATTTTCACTAACTTATTCATTTGGAAAGGAATAGTAGAATCAAAAGAAATGAAGTTATCAGGAGGAGGCCCCCTCTTCCAAGAATAGTAGGAAATATGAATGGAAGGATGAAAATATGTTTTCCCTAATGTTAAAAATTCAAGGTGTTTTATGAATATAATGTTAAAAAATATGTTAATAAATATAATAATCTTGAAGATGTTACTATCCTAATAAAAAAAGAATGTTAAAGAAGAATTATCACTATTTAAGAACGTGGAGAATGTTTCCTACAACTATAATATGTATAATGTTCTGACTATTGATTCCATTTTTTTGTTCAAATATCTGCATTGGATGCATTAGAATGGAATATAAGGATGAACCACATCACTCATAATCTGATTCCACCTAAAATGGGTGATATTAATGTTCTTGAGTTCTATTTTCTCACTTTTTAAATTATTCACTTTGTATTTTATAGGATGAATTACAATTTTATTTGAGATTTTATTGGTAGAATATTTTGGTTGAGGTTATTTTTGAGGATACAAATTATGTCATGTAGACTATGTCTTATCTTTTCATCGGTTATTAGTGTTCAAGGCCTCATGGTTTCCCATTTTTTATGCTTATCTTCTGTGAATTTGGGAGTTACTTGCATTATTTTAGTGGCATCTCAGGGAACAAGTTAAGTTAGTATTGGAGTGATTCTATAATGAGGTCTTAATGATTAAGGATACCCACTTTCACTTCCATTGAATTTTTTTCATCAGTCTTGGATGAATGTTATCAATTACATCATATAGAGAATGAATTGAGGAAACAAAAGAGTGTTGGTATGAATTGAGTGGATAGTTCTACTCTTGTTCAGTAGATTGTTTTATAACTCTCAATGAAGTAATATTTTATTGATTAGTTTTGAAGGTGGGTGAGGCAATTAAGAGTTTAAATTTATGGAAATGGGTAGAGTTTCCATGCCCCTGCTACTTTTAGTGGCCCTCCTTCCCACCACCCCCATCCACACCACTCTTGATGATGCATCCACTTCTCCATAGGCTACTCCACCGCATACATGAGTGTATCAAAAATTTCCAACAAATGCACCACATGAGGTAAGGTGGCTCATTTTCAAAATTCTATTTCCCACCCAAGTACTATATCCCTAAACTTCTGATGGATTTGTTGCACCTCATACGTCTACCGATAGAGCAGCTAGATTTCTATGTTTGGTGTTGGTTGTTCTATGTGGTACTTATATTACTGATTTTGGGTTTTCCTATTTTACTACCAAATATATGTGTTTTCTCCCATTCCCAAAAATGATTTATTAAACATGGAATAATTTTTATCTGGTCCAAGAGAAGGAAGAAGTGGCACATTGGACATATTAGTGTTGTATGCCAACTCCAATTTTCTATATTTATATTTTCAATGGGTTGGTCTTCACTACCCTCTTTTCACTTTCTTTTAGTTAATATTATATTACTAAAATCTCATTACACCATATATAAGTATTGTACTCCTTTATTGTCATTTTATGGAGCTCTTTTAGAGTTTTTGCAGCAGGCTTCTGGGTGAGGAAGGTGAAGTATATATTTTGAATTTTTTTATGGAAACAAGAAGATGTAGCCACAGTTTACTACCATTTTAGTAGAACTTAGATTTTTTTCTAAAAATTCGGTGTTGTAGCCACGATTTGGAACAATGACTATAGGTCTATTTTTGAGGTTCAAACATTGGATATAGATCTATATCTATGATTAAAAAAAATGGGTGTTTATTTAGATGGAGTTACCAATAGCCATGGTTCCAAACTATTTCTATAGCTCTACTTCCATGGTGGAAACCATGGGTAGAAATGTATATCCATGGTTTGAACTGTGGCTATAGACCTATTGCCATATTTGGAACTCTGGCTATTTCCATGGCCCTATTTCCACAACAATAGAATCTATGGTTCCTCAAATAGTTGTTATTAACTATAGCCAAGGATTGAGGACCTATAGACATAGTTATAAATCGTGCATATAACATGAAATTATATTCATTAATTTCATTGGGAATCATATAAATATACACCTTGTGACTTAGGGTGCAAGATTGTTACAGGAATATTCCATCAAAAATGATTCTCAACCCCAAACATGTAAGTACTACAACACAAGTTTCATTCCATTCTATAATTGGTATGTTATACTATCTATTTCATTATTTGGAACATGGTTTAGTATTTATGATACTATTTGAAACTTATATCCCCAAAAAGATAATGGAGGAATCACATGACTCATTGTTGATGTCACCATGACCAACAAGGTATGGTTCCTATTTTTTTCTTAAACCATTACATTGAGGACTATATAGAAGTGTTAGTTGAGATAAAATAAAAAACTCCCTTAGATAATCCATAAAAACATGATGAGGATATTTTACACCATGGTCTGAGTGAAGTTTCTTAATATTCATACCAAAATAGTTCTCGACATCATTATTGTACTCCTTTAATTTATAAAAATAATGTCACTTACACCACAATTAATAGACATATCCGTATCTACTAAAATAATCATTAAAAGTAATGAAGTATGATTACTCACCCTTTACATCAATTGAAAATGGTCCACAAAAATTGGTATGAGAAAATTCAATAATCTCTTTAGCCCTTTCACATTTCCCACCAAATAGGGATTTGGTTATTTTTTCTTGTGAACATATGTGAAATAAAACAAGAGGGTTTAGTTCTAAATAATTGAAAAATCCATCATTATGTAATTTAGTCATGATAATTACATTTGCATGACATACTCAGTGTTGTCAATGTTGTGTGTTGTATGATTCATGTGAAGTAACTTCATTATCGTTTTCCATTATTTGGTTTGTGTAACCCAACATGTAAAGACCACTATTTGAATTTCACTTACTATAAAAAAATTTATATTTATAAAATAAGAAAAAATTACTCCCAAATATTAAAATAAATCCATAGGTATCATGTTTGTATATGGAAATAATTTTATTGAAAATTGAATGAACATAACAATAACCCATTAAAACCAAGATCAATATGGTTGTAAACATGATGTAATAGTACTGAATAGTTACATTAGTAATTTTAACTTCCTTGGATTCTTGAAGATATACCTCTCCATGTTAATATTTATGAATCTACATGGTTCCTTTATTAGAATAAATATGTGATCCAAAAATTATGTATATATTCCCAAATTTGAAGAAATAGATAAATTTCACTTGAAAACAAATGCACATGAAGAATTCACTTTCTTCTTTGGACAGATGAATATTTTCTTCTAGTATCCCATATTTCAACATTGGAAATAGAAAAAACAATGTTCCATTTCTTTCGCATTGATCTTCCACTTCATAGATGTGTGTGAAGAAGATTTCGGTGTAATGGTATTTTCATTCCATTTTTGTTTGTTCACCATAAGTACAAAACATTTATCATGCTTCATATCCTTATCTACTTGGTGAAGAAGACTAAGAAGATCTGAAAGAGACTTCTAAATTTTTCTCATATAAAAATTAACAACAATGTTAGAGAAGTTATGGGAGTGATGCCAGAATGAGGTTGGTACTCGATTATTTATGGAGTTTAAAACCTAGAACCTATAAGCGCTCAATGTAGCCAATGATATTACAATGTTAAATCTTTCTAGAGAACCCACTCCAAGATGTATCTAAAAGAGTTCCACGTAAATATTAAATAGTTCTTATCTAGATCTCTCCTAGTAAAGACCGGGGAGGTCCTCAAGCATGCTATACACATCCATGTTTTCATGAGACTTCATTATTTCACTAGAAAATTATTAAAGAATAAAACATCGAACATAGACCACATCTCTCATATGTTTTCCATAGACAATGAAATATTTATCACTTTCTTCATTAGCTGGATGATCAGGAATTGATGATTCTAGAACGTGTTATTTCTTTTCATGGCATAACATAAATCAAAGGTATCTAAACCACTGTTGGGAGTTACCGCCAATTAGGAGGGTATCTTTCTTCAATATTGATCATAGGGATAGTGTGGATGCAGAAATTTTCATGTTATTTTAAAATTATTAATAACAGATTATTATTACTTTTCGTGATTACCAAATATGTGATATATAATTAATTAAATGTTTTATTATCTATTTTTTAAATCTACCACAATTTTATCAAGTCTCAATATCCCTCACCATTGAACTCAAAACATCTCGTTGTTGTATCATTTTAGTGAAAATGATCCCTATTACATTTAATAGTGATATGCACATTGTACATGAAAACCATATAAAGTTATTAGGTAGGAGGTCTTTCCAACTTCAGATTTGTAGCTCCTTAATCCATTCAGTCGATTCCCCTATACTGAAATTCTGATATGGATTTCCTCAACACTGGCCTCAAAATTATTATTAAAATAACATTGGATTTAAAAATAAAAATAATTTTTGTTATGTAAACCCAAAAATATCAAGAGAACTCCTAGATAAATTTAACTATATAGAAATTGGCTATGTGCTACAGTTAGTTCTATGGTTTCATTTCCAACCAACTAATGTAAGGCTTGGTATGACATAATATTTAATTGAGTTATATTAATTTTTTATCCGTAAAATTTATCTTATGTTATCCTTTACACAAATTCTTAATATTATGTGGATGCTTCTTAGTTAATAAAGCATGTTGGATAAAACATTTACACATAATTATTCTATTTAATTTGTTTCTTTGAACATTAATTCATTTATTTATGTGATCAAGGACTTGTATCCTTAAAATAAATATTTTCATAGTCATAAATAAAAAATTAATTAAATGACCCATTCACAAGATTTATCTAATGGATGAATTAATGACTACGCATTAAATCAAACTTTGATCTAGGGGAAATAAATCCTACTGCTAGTCTTGTCCTGAGTTACAACATTCCACATGTCCACATATGCATCACCCATGTTAGCATCATTATGTTTCCATCTTGAACTGAATTCATCACCTTGGGATGATTCATTTATTAAAAATATTTATTATTCACACACAGATGATGGAAACCAAAGGGTAGGTTAAAGGGGATTACATTAATATCAATTAAACCATATATCATACATAATAATGGAGGGAGGGATGACTTATAGGCCATAATATAATTTAATTTTAAATAATTTCAACCTCATGAAATAAATTAAATTAAAACATACAAATACATCCTTAGGTCTTATTCAAACTCAAGAATTGTCAATCATGCAATGAATATGAAAAAGTAAATTTATTGTATTCATTTATTTATTAGTCCTTTTATTATTTAATGTAAACATTCTTTCATTAATTATTTAATTCCCATTCATATAACTGATAATCCAATAAAATTTAGAGATACCCATCGTTAATGGAATTTCAGGAAGATAAACATAAAATCATATAATGAAATATTATCTTCAATAAATTAACAGATCATTTAGAATTCTCTAAAACTGTTATTAAATTTTTATACAAACAAAGGAGTGGCAATAAATAAAATAAGGTTTTAATTCATTAATTCTATAATTTAATATAAATTTAATTTTTTCCCTTTAATGGGGGACTACACCACATGTAAATCAGTTTACATGGAATGCCACACACCTGAGGCTTCAGTGTGTTATATTGGCTGAACAACACGATGCGTACAAGTCAGATACACACCCTTTATCCCCTTTTCGTGTGCCCTGGTTGATCAGGTCAATACATGATGTGAAATAACTACTCTACATGAAATTAATTTCATGGCACATATAGATACAATGTACATGGTTATACGGTGTGTGATCTGGCCACACACCATGTGACATAGTTTTACTTGTCAATGATTTGGAACTTCTTTATGGAATATTTGGTTGTTCTTTATTTGTTCTTAAAATTTTAATGAAATAAAAATTGAACAAACATGATTAATATATCGATAATTTGTTAATTCAAATTGGATTAACGAATGAATATCATGAAATGAAAATATAACCATAATTGTGCATAGATCAAATTTCAAATAAATAATTATAAAATTAAATGTGACCACTTTGATTCAACTTGATGGTTCCAAGTGTAGTGGAATAATATAGAGGTGGCTGATATATTAAAATTTCTTTTAATAATCATTGATCAAATCCATGAATGAGGATATTTAACATCATATTTATAGTTAATTTATATAATATTTGATGAAATAAATACATGTGCTTAAGAAATTTCTTCATTATGCAATGTTGATCATCCAAAAAGACCGTTTCAAATGACCCTCATTTTTTTGTGAGAATACAAGGATTAAATCCCTTCTATCAGGGATCCAAAGGCACTCCTATTATCTCAAAGAAACACCACATGATCTCTGGTCGCAAGTATGAGAATTCAAGTGTCTTCAGTTGTTCATTCCTGAAATCACATTCTTTAGTTTTGTATAGATATCTCTTTCACCTCTCTTTCTTGAGAGGGAGAGGGATGGATTAGTTGAGAGAGAATTCATTGTGCACAATAATTATCTATTATCAATTTTTGGATTCCCTACATAATAGAGAAAACCATACATTAATAGATTTATGATTTAAGATAAAATAAAAATTTATTGCATACCAGCCATTAAATAACTTATATTACCATTGATAAAACCAATGACACAATATAATAATTATATAATTATTATATTGTGGATCGTGATAACTTGCGCAATAAAAAATATCATTTAATGGTCTTATTAACTAATATTACTCATTAGACTCAGTCTTGGTCCATTCAAACTCCTCTAGAATTTAATGAACATTAAAATAAATATTTTATTCATAAATAAATATTTTATTCTCAGTATTTGGAATAAATATTTATTAAAATATTAAATAAATAAAATAAATATTTTATTCACAAGACATCGAATAAATATTTATTTAATTTATGGAATCAATATAACTTGAATAAAATTATTACTCGGACTTGAGAATAATATTTATTACATTAATTAAACTAAAATAGAATTTAACAAAAATCATTGGGGACACTTAGTGTGTGATGTTCTAGTATTTTTTCATTGACATTAAGTGGGCCTAACTGATGTCCCATATTACTATGTGGTAATGGGTCATGTCACCCAAGAGAAAGAACTTAACATCACAACATCAACAACCACATATGAATGCTCACTGTGTAATATAATCCCTTTGTCACAATATCACATCAAGATGATTTCACATCACTGTCACCAACCTATATGCTCGATATGTCTTTTTATGACTGTGTGAAAGAAACAAGTCGTTAATCCATATCCATATAATTTAATGAAATAGTTTGACTCTAATAATAGTACAAATATATCACACTAATAAAAATCTATATGTAGCAATGGTTTCTTGATATAGTAGCAGTTTAAAACATCGATATATTATTCCTTGACGGTTTCATGAAGTCACTGCTAAAATTGGGGTTAGTTTTCAACATGCATTGGTTCCATGAATTTAGCGGTGGTCTCTATAAAGAATCTTAGAAAGGGTATTTCATTGTGGTTTGTTTCAGTTTTACCATAATTTTTTATTTTAAAAAAATGGAAATTTAATGCAGATTTATAACCTCCACTACATTCATATGTTTTCTCAAAAAAATTCTTCTAAAATTGATAAAACTACTGCTAAATAAAATATTTCAGTTTTTAGCTCTGGATTTAACTACTGGCCCCAAACAAATACCATAATATAGGAAAATTTTAAACCAACAAAGAAAATGAAAATTATATATACTGGTGGTATAACCCACTTCAAAATTGTTAATTACAAAATAACAAGTTACAGATTCTGTAGCCACAAAACATGTAGTGAGAACAACATAATAATTCAAGAAAAACATGAACTGGAATAAGAATAAATGGAATTTAAACAACTATATATAATATCTAGGATTAAATCATAAAGAATATGAGATGATTCAACTATCAAAAGTCTCCCTAAAACTAAAAATCTCCCTCAAATGGTTTGACATGAAGTGAAAATGTTTCAAATATATATCCCTAAAACCCAAATAAGATATCATGATCACTCTCCAAAAATAACCATATATGATAAAATTTTGAATCCTCCAAGGGAAGATAAACAGAAAATAAAAACTGATGATACCAAAATATAAATGACCCTAAGTATCCATAAATGAGCTAAAATTCACAAAGCTTGGATTAAAGCTAACATGGATTTAAACAATGGGTAAATAATATATAAACTACTGTGAATTCCAAAACCGATCCCATCCATTGATGAGGTCGTGAAAAAATCATTGATGACTATAGCCCTAGCGTGACATTAATTTACATAGTTAGGGTTACCCGATTACATCCCCATGGCATGTCCATGAACAACAAGACAGAGATCAATAAATAGAGACCATGAACAAATAGAGCACCAAAATATCTCAAAAGGGAGATCACCAAACACATAATGATTGAGCTCTAATAGATAAAAGTTATCCTATATGTTATAGTCTTGAGATATCATTGTATGGATAAGTTATATAGGACCTTTTTTGGTTTAAGATAGCATAGAATGATCCTTGGTCGGTAGGACTGAGTCGTGATGTGATATTCGGAAAAGGTATATATTTTCCTATATTGGATGGTGTTAGATAGAGATTATAGTATTGGAAAAACCATTAGGTTTTGTGTCATGACATGACCTATAGGGTCCCAACTAGGGACACCAGTAAGCTGTGAGTGACACCACATGTTCACCCCCAATAGGTGAAAGGCTAGTGACATGCAGATAGTAAGAATATCAGTGAAGTGGGAGGCTTTATAATATTTTACATGAATACACACACACAGTCACCTTCATGAAAGAGTGAAAAGGTATGATAAAATAAAACCTCTATGGTGTAAGAACATCATGTAGTAATCTATAGGAAATAAATCAGAATGAGATAGATAAATATCTAGAAAAGGAAAAGTGTAAAATACATGCCTAACCAAGAAGAAAGAAAGTGGGGCCCAATCTTGTAATAAAAAAAATTGAATGGAAGAGGAGTTTTCAACTCACTATCTCTATGTCTAACCACCAACAATGGTTAGTGCCTCTACTTACTTATACGTTACATAGATACCAGGTCGACTAAGGACACCACAAATCTACAAGTTATCTGTAGAAGAAACAAATCATGCATTCATGGCCCATGTATGTGTGAGTATAAATATACATAGCAAGGCAACATGAAAAACAAGTGTAAAATAGTATAATATAATAGTGAGATGAACCTATATTTAAAAGACATACAATAAACTAACCAGTATAGATGATCATAATTAAATTTAAATTTCTAGAGCCAATTGAAATACCACATATAGTCACATGGTTATACAAAACATTCATTGGGCAACCATTATCCCTATCCCATCTAAAATATTAGAAAAAGATAAACAAAATACACACATTTTACCTTAAAATACCTCTCTAAAAATAATTTCCCAATGATTAACTCCTCTTGTCACACTCTCCATCTCCTTCTCTACTTCTTACTATTGTCACCTGTAGGAAAACTATATTGAAAATTAAAAAATATTTAATATTTATATTTAAACATAAAATCAAAAAAAATTGTGAACTAAATGATTTTGATGTTGAGTGATCTCCCTTCTCACCACCAGTCATCACATCAAAATCCCTTGGTAAAGAACATGTTGTCTTCTGAAATAAATGAAACATCACTTACTTTAAAACAGATATCTAAGCCCACTATTCCTGAATTGTGTTTTTCATAGAATAAAACATTATTTTGGAATTTTGAGGTAGGGATATACTATAACCCAGAGTAGATTCACTTGTAATCCCTATTTTCCTACCAAAGAACCCATATAGTACTGGCCCTAAACCCACCCCGCACACTCGATCAAGATGCTCTATCCAATAGACATTACCAACTAGGACATCCTGGGAGACTGAGTAAGACTATGCGGGATTTAAATCCTATTGTTCATTAATTTTTACATATAAATAAAATATCATTAATATTCGAAGAAATATATATTAACACAATTAAAACTAATAATAATTTATTATAATTAAAATAAAATTCATACCTCTACTTCTTTGTTAGGCTCGTTAACAAAACTCCCATAATATTTTTTGAACATCTAACCTCACTTCTGTTTGGGATGCTTGGTGGCCTAAACATGGTGAATGGATTAAAAAAAATATAAATAAACAATTTAATATATTAAATAGATAATATTTTCTAATAAATATTTAAACTAATGAATATGTTACTAGAGTCGATAGGCTTTTTGAAATACTCTTTGACCCTGAAGTGTAAGAGTTTATTTTCTTAGGTCGACTTGATGCGTTCTTCCTTGAAGGATCCTGAAAAAAAAATTCAATTTAATAGTAATTTAAGAAATTGAATCTAGTTTTCATATAAATTTATAAATCTAAAATGATATTGATATAATAATATATATTTAAATACCATTTTCTTATCATCATGATTCCCATCATTAAAGACATTCCATTTTTCTATAGGGAACCCAATTGGGTACCTTATCATACATTTGTTGGGTGATCAATGATGAATCATTTACTCCATTCCATATTCTCCATTTTAAATCTTTCCATTTCTTGCACAATATTTTCAATTTCCACTTTTGTGCTAATAGATATGTAACGTTTATGTGAAAATACATATGTACACAAAGATTTATTTCTTAAATATTACCATTTAATAACCTAATGAAATTCAATTAAACCATAATTTATTAAAATTACATTTATTTCTGAATCAAAAACATCATTCTTTAAAGATGATGGCATATGCCTCCAATCATCATTCATAATGGGAAGGGTAACCAGCTCCGCCGACAGCTAGCATAGAATCTAGACAAGAAATACCATGGTGTTGTTTGAAGGGACCCCATTGGAATCAAATGGGACAAAAAAATTTATTATGATTAGATTCCCAACAATAATAGAATTTATATTTTTATACGTACTAGTGTTCTTTCTATATTTTATGAAAAAATTGTTAGTAGTATAAAAAAGTGTAAATAATTTATTTGTATTAAAATTTGTACCTATAACAGTCAAACTCTAATATCCCTATGCAGAGCTATGAGTGGAGCCCTGCTCCCTCACAACTAAGGCTCTTAAATGAGATGGTATCGACTGAGCTGATGATTGGATGATAACATAGTGTGTGATAGTCATTATAGGTGGAAAGCAGATGGTGTCTCAGATGCTGTAGGGAAGGAGACAGATAAAACACCATCTGTAAATGTGGTTGATGGAACATTGACTGAGAGTCAACTGACATTAGTATAATGCTTCTTCAGTTGAATTTTTGTCATTTAATAAAATAAATTAATTTAAAAACATATATTTCAAAAAATTCATGTCTATGAAAATAAAATGATAATAAATGCACAATAACAGAAAATAATATATAAATAACAATGAAAATTAATGACTGGACAAATGACATAAGTGGCTGATAAATGAATTGATAACATTCCATACAATCATTCTCCCTTCAATAATGATAGTTTTCAACTCCATTATTATTTAAAATATCCACACTTGTAAGAATAATATTTTCACATATACTAGTTGAAAAAAATATAAGGTTAGTAGCAATTTTTTATAAACTGCCAACACATTATTAAAAAAATTAGCATCGTTTTTTAAACCATCGATATAGTTTGATTTCGGTGTAGTGAACACATAGGTGTCTTCACCTGACCCACTATGATTTTCAAGTGATTTTAGAAAAAATCACACTTCTTATTAGATATATATTTTACATGATATGGTATTTTTATCCAAATAGATAAAGTGAATATTAGTGGTGTTGAACAGTTAAATGAGATAAAAAATTTCAATCCTTTTTCTTAATGAAATATAAATTATATTTTCATTTAATAAATTATAAAATTGTAAAAGTAGATATTTAATAAATATATGTAATATTTTATTAATTATAGAAGAATAGACACTAGATTATGGTACTAAGAGTTCTATATGTATAGTTGAATCTAAATATTATGATTCCTCTATCGAATCATGTTCATGATGTGATGAACATTACACTTATTTTAATGGTATATCACTTAGATATGTTTACACTCTTATTTAAGATTAACATTAGATGGTCCACATTGAGGTTGTTTCATACATACTTACACCCATTAATGGAATTGGATATGAAAATTCATACCTAGAAAAGGATGTTGATCCCATGGAAATTTCATTGTATATGATGGTTGGTTTCTGTATGAGTCTCACAAAACAGTTGAATTAAAAAGGATAAATATTTCCAATTTCATAAGATAAAATTTCTCTGATTAATGAAAAATATATAAGGCTAGTTATTGAGGATTAATTTTGTTAGAGTGTTGTTGTTAAAGTATTTCTTCAATAGAAAAATTTTATAAAGTCTCTATGAATAGTAAAACTACTGAACTGGAATTCATAGTAAAAAGGTAAAAGAAAAGGTTAAATTTTTACCAAATAAAAATAAAATTCATTCGGATTATATGTTAAAAGTCAAGAATGATTGTGAATAATGGGCGATATACCATAAATTTTAAAAAATATATATATTATCAGAATTAAATGCCTCATGTTGAATGGGAAATTAAAAAAACTTTAGAAATCATGATAATAGAATCATCATAAAAAAACATTCATCAGAATGGAAGAAGAATTATATTTAGAGAAAGTACATAAAAATATGATGTCACAAATGATTTAAAGATAAGATAAACATCCTTCTATATTTAACCCAAATCATGTTCGTGCATTTTTTCCCACGTCAATATTAAATTGTGTTGAAATAAATCTATTATAGTGGTTACATAAAAACTAAAATAAATAATAATAAATATATAGAGGATTAAATGAGATGAAAATCTATCTAACAATTAAATAGAGGATATTAAAAAAAATTAGTATGAGATGTCTCCCAGATGGATCCTTAAGGTGTTTCAATACAATCCATAAAGAATAAGGTTACCATGTTGAACATTTTTCATAGACTAAGAATACAAGAACAATGAAAGAAGTATGTAGCCCGCTATTAGTGTTTGTAGAGTTCTATTCATATGAACATTAATTATAATAAAAATATGTAAACATATGAAATTTATAAAAAGGTATAATTTAGGGGGATTGTATTTACCATAAAGATTAAAGAACCCACATAGAACCAGTTTTCATTGATAATGTAGAATAAATCATTGAAGAAAAAATTTGAATAACATGAAATCATTGATGAGTGTTAGGACTAGTGGAGAGGGGCAGCGAGTGGTTAGGTCGAGGATGAAAAAGGCTAGCGACAAGGGGCGGTGAGGGTTGGAACTGTCAGGGGTAGGGCTTTGGGAATGGTGAGTGTTGGGATTGGTGTGGGTTGGGATATGGGTGGTCGGGGTGTGGGGGGTCGGGGGATAAGTGTCGGGTGTTTGAAAAAATAAAAGTGCTAGAGTTGGTTTATTAAAAACTACCGCTAGATTATTAAGAAAAACTAGCGACAATTTTTTAAACAGATACTAAAAACCCAACTATAAATTCAGATTTTGGTGTAGTGTCAACTTATATAAAGATGTAATAGAAAAATACTACCTCATTTTACTCATTGGTGACATGTCACTCATGATGCACTCAACATATCAAACTTCATAAGGAACTTGTATCATCATGGCTTACAAAATACATCCAAGTATGCATGTTTTAACATTCATAAATAATAAACATAATGACTATAGACCATCACACAAACTCTTAGATAAGAATATCTGATGGATCCAATGAATAGAGAATACCCATGGGTATTTCTACTCTAATTAAGTCCTATCTTGGATATTACCATGTAGGAAATTTATGGGAAGAATCCTCATCTACTTACGAGTACTCCCACATGATAGTATATGCACATGTGTCCCATCATACTATGTTATCCAACTGCTGAACATTATTTTAGAAAATTATCATATCACATCAAGGTTTTAATAATAGTGGGGGAAATTCTGTAACATTTTCAATTTGACGTATACTCTAGGACATTATTACATTACAGTCCTGAAAAAAACAACCTATTTGTAATAAGGAGTTTTATTGATATTAAATACATCCAATATACATGTAATCAAAGTATAAATAGTTGGTACTAGGGTAACAACTCTAACATGATTTAGGGGTGAAATGATATACTTGGGAAGAATAGAATAATCTCATCTAGTTAGTTGATCCCAAAATCTATCCAACCTTTCAAAAAGGTTAGTTTGTTCAGAATTCTCATGAAACCATGTAAAAGGGTTACCCAAATATCCAAAATTAGAAATCCCTAAAAACTGTGTTTCATAATGAAAATATCACATATTTGAATATGGTCTATGTACTCCTCCATTCATCTAATTATTGAAATAATATAATTTAAATCACATGAATAAGTAGTGGTCTGTGGAAATTCCCCAAAAGGTTTTTGATCAAGTTCCAGGATTACCATTTCTCCCTCTATGATGGAAAACACTAAAAACCCTAGAAATCCCACACCGGTGCATCACAATGATGAATGATCACAAAAATGTTGTTAGAACATAATTTTTTAACTCTCAAATCCACATCTTCCCTCAAAAGTCGGCCGAGTCCCCCCCACATGGCATTTTTTTGAGACTGGGAAGAAACCAATGAATCTATATTTAATACTTATGAAATCTATGTACTTTATTTCTAAAATGGATTTACAAAATCATTTCAATGAAACTTTTATCATAATGAAACTGAAACATCCAAATTTTCCAGGAATTACAAAGCCTGTGATAGTTCAATAATAGGATCTTCATGGGGATATGCGAGGCTAGTTCATGCAGGCCTTTATATCTATGATCTCATGGTAATATCCATCTCCTGAAAAAAAAAATTCTTTTAGCATATATCCCATTAATCAGTGGATCAGCCATTCACCTTTTAGTTCCATTGAATTCACATGCACTCATACCAGTGGTATTCTCACTCTCCACTCTCAAAATTCCCATCAATACTCAATGTCTTTTTAAACAATACACAAATGACTTGATAGGGCATTCCCCTAGCATGGAAGGTTACTGGGGAGAATCAAGCACTACAGTAGAATCATCATATGGTAGATCCGAACCAAATTGATATGGGTTTTAGGGTGGTAAAGTCAAACCATCTACTATTACAAAAGAACATATTGTGAGGAACACCTTTTCCAGTGGAATTTTTCGTAGTTTAACACAGTTATTACCATTATCTCTGAAACTGGCCCTGTTAGTTGGAGAAACTACATCATCCAGTCGCACATCCTCACACACATCAGCATAGGAAGCTCCCATTCCCAGCCTAATAATGTTACTATGGTTCTAAAGAAATTTCTCATTCAGGGCCTTAGTAAGACTATCACGATGATTATGTTTTTTAAGCTAGGGAATGAATGATGCTTCAGTATATTTATAATGAATCTAGGGACCATGTTGCATTATTATTTTTCCTTGTTCATCATCCTTTTATTAACCACAAAATTTTATAGGGTTCGTAAGAAACCCACAAAAACAAAATATAATATTGGTATATTTTCAAATTCAGATGAAACCCACACGTTTGACTCCATTATCGATAAAAATATTCCCCACATCAATGGAAGTGATACATCAACCAACACTCCAATCCACACTACCAGCACCCATTTTACAGGATCCGATCAATACCAATACATGAATTCTATGATGAGCGATCAGATATCATGAAAGACTCATACTTTTCTACTAACGAATGGAAGTCCTTTAACACTTATCTAGAATATGGTTTTACATTATATTATTTTACTATATCCCCCCTATTTAAAATCATATATTAGAATAATATGGTTGTCAATGGACTATGGCCTTCCATTGAAAGTTTTTTTTTCACATCATTTATTAATAAATCCATTGATTAAGAATCCCATTAAAAAATCTCAAATAGAAACACTATATTAAAAGTTACATATGTTCTGTAATGTGTTTTTTAGAGCACCCATATTGAAGGTCCTTTAAGTGATAAATTGTTTGATGATGTAGAGTTTCATTCGATGTGATAGAAAGACATCCTCATCCTTCTTGGTAGCATTGTATCTCTCTATTTATCCCTCAATGAAATATATTTTAAACACTTAACAAGATCTAACCCCATACAATCATGCCTTAAGAAATGTAGTAGGTAAAATATGAAGCCATCCCGACATGCAATTTATATGGGACCATAATTTATCGGGAAGAAACAACTGTATCACCTAATAACACGATCACCCCAAACATCCCAAGGGTTTAAAAAACATGACTACATAGGGGGATAATCGTAACCCATCATGAATAAAACATAATTGGAAAATCCATGTCAATGAGATAGATCCATAGAAGAAACAACCATAAGAAGAATCATTTCCATAGAAAATCCAAACTTGGGAAAAATAAAACCTAGGAGAACCCATGGAGAAAAGTAAAACCAATGGAGTAGACATGTAAATATTATATTATTAATCAATAATATTTGTGTCTCTTAAATTAGTTTTTATCTTTTATATTAAATTTTTTTTTTATTTTCAACTATTTTTCTACATATTGAATCTGTGTTTTAATTTTCACATATATTTTTCTCATTGTTTATATTTTATAGGAATCCAAAATCACCAACATGAAATGTAATAATTTTTTAAGCAGGTAATTTTAAAGACTATAAATTATAAATATTAAATCCAATATAAATGAGATTTGAATAATTGAATAAATATATAAAAATAATTGAAAATTAACATAATTTATTAAAAATAAATTATGAAAAATAATTTCAATCTAATTTGTTTTTAAAAATAAAACATTTATACATACAAATTATTTTTTCACCAAACATTTTTTGTTTTTTATGTTAGTTTTTTAATTCATTTTATATTCAATTATTTTTTACTTTACGATACAATGTTTATAATTTTGTTTAGATTTAATTTATTCTATATTTTACGCGTATAAATTATTTTAAGTGAAAATGTTATGTTATTAATTAATAATGTTTATGTCATCTAAAGTAGTTTTGTTTTTTTATATTTATGAGTTTTTTTAGTTTCAACTATTTATTATATGTTCAATCCATTTTTTAGGCTTCATTTATAATATACTCATAGTTTATATTTTTTAGGAATCAAAATTCCCCAACATGATACATAATAATGTATCAATTTGGTGATTTTGAAAGCCTTTAAATTACAAATTATATATACAATATAAATGAAATATGAAACATTGACTAAAATTATAAAAAATAATTGAAAATGAGAATAATTTCTTCAAATTAATTGATGATAAATAATTTCAGTCACACATCATATTATAGATTCAAAACATCACATATACCCTTATAAATAAATTTTTCATCAAAATTATTTTATTTAAATATATTTTTTAAAATTATTCATCTTTTGTTCCTCTAATATAATATTATTTTTTATTTTTAAATTCAATGTTTTAACTTCACTTAAATTTTATTCATTATATATTTTATGAATATAAATATATTGAAGTGTAAATTTTATGTTTTTTAATCAAATATGTTTTTTCAAGTAAATTAGATTGATTTTTTATATTTATGATTTTTATCAACAATTTTTTATTTTTTGAATCCTTCTATTAAATTTCATTTGAATTTTACTTATAGTTTATATTTTATAGGCATCCAAAGTCACGTACTTGAAATGTAATAATGTTTCATGTATGTTGCTATGAAAGAATATAAATTATAAATTATAAATTATAAATTATAAATACAATCTAAATGAAATTTGAATCATTGAATAAACATAAAAAAATAATTGAAAATGAAATAAATTTCAGAAAAATAATTTATGTGAAATAATTTCAATTTCACAATGTATTTTTTCATCAAAACACAACATTTTCACAATATAATGATTAATGATAAATAACATTCAATAATAATAAGAGTATTTAAATTATTATTAACAATTACATTATTATTATTACTAATAAATAGTAAAATTATTATTATTTTAATGACTTTAATAAAATATAATTATCATGAATTTATTAATAATATCATGAAATTAAATATAAATAAATCAAAAAAATAAATAATTATGAAAATTATATATGGGAATCTGTTTTTTTAGAAATCACCCTTTATAGAATTCTTTTATGGTTTTGAATCATTCAACGCCTTCTGTATAATTTTTTAAATTATGTTATTATTATTAAATAGAATTAATTAATTTATTAATAATTATATTAATATTTCATTCCATTGTAACTAATATTGTAATATGTTATTATATTGATATGTTAATATATATATTATTGAATTTATTGAAAATTTATTATTTGCTATTTAGTTATAAATTTTGTAATAGACATATTATTGGATTGGTAAATATATACATAAATTAGTTAGTCAAGATAATATTTTATGTTAGCTAAATTAATATTTTTTATAATTAAATTCAAGTGATAAAAATATATATTAAATATTTTCAAATAATAAAATTGAAATTGAAATTTAATTGAAATATAAATTAGTCATTTTTTTAGTTATAATTAACATCCATTTCATAAAACACTTAATTTTTTAAAATTGTTTAATATATATTAGTATATATTCTAGTAATATATGTATTATAAATCAAAAAATATAATCTTATTTATAAAATTTATTAATAAATTTATAATAATATATATTAACATATATATATATTAACATATTATATAATTATATTGAAAAATATAAACTATTTATGAATGGAATCACCATAAAAGAAAACTAATATGAATAAGAGATGGCACTTTACGACAGAGAGACTTCATCAAAAGTATTTTTAAGAAGGTGATTAATTTGAATGTGCCTTCTTATAATGATTTGTTATGAAGGGTATTTAACATACAACACCTTATTAACAACCCTTATGA
Organism: Viscum album; assembly: GCA_963277665.1. Taxonomy (NCBI): domain Eukaryota; kingdom Viridiplantae; phylum Streptophyta; class Magnoliopsida; order Santalales; family Viscaceae; genus Viscum; species Viscum album. Next base: position 1,581,965,010 of record OY728151.1, on the reverse strand, counting down.
AGATTTAAGTTTATCATATATCACCTTGTATGAAAATAAGATTGAAATGTTCATTATATTCAGGTGCTCAATCTTTTAGAATATCTAATTCCCATAATTCTCATGGAATGGAAAATTATTTTCCCACAAAAGTATTTAAAAAATATTATTTTTATTTTTTGGTATATTAGAAAATTTTATCTCAAACTAGCTTCACTAGAAGAAAAAATATATATTCCTTATTCCCTATCCCAACACCATCTGGGAACTAATAAAAGATTAAATTCTCCATGTCATTTAAATGTTTTAAATTTGGATGTTTTGATGTTTTGGAGTTATCTCGGTTGGTGGTTGATTTATTTTTAGACATGAATTGTGGGGTATGGATCATCGAGCCATGTCCTAGGAAAGTCTTTCATTGAAGAAGCCAAATGAGTGAGTATGTTTTCATGTGTTGTGTGTCACACTATGGTGCGGATGTCCCTACCACACTGTGATTTTGGACAGTGGAACTTGTGTTGGGGGGATCGTTCTTGCTATAATGATTGATGGTTAGTATTTGAATTTATTTTATACACATTAACATTTTTTGATAAATTATTCTCTATATACAGTTATTAAATTCACTTATTATTTGACAACTATTTCCACTAAGACTGTTAAATTGTTATGTGTTTTAATTAATTAAAAATTTTGTTAATAACATGTTTTAATATGTATAAAATAGTATTCAACTGTTTTACATTCTCAAATTAATTTAATTTTTAATCACTTTTAAATTACATGTTTTATAGGTATTATCGTTATTATTTTAATAATTATTAAATGTTTGATATTGTTTTTTCAATAAGTTTAATTTTGTTTATAAAAATTTGTACAACATCCATGTGGGCTATGTGGATAGATCTTAACCACATATGGGACCATTTGGGTATACACCACATGGGACATCAAGCCACAGATATCCCATAATGAGGCTCATATATCAGGTGTGCATATTGCCAACTGAAGGTGTGTATGCCCATGTAAAAGGCCCATGGTTCAAGATCATAGTTCATATATATGGTAATGGTCACCAACCATATGTGTATAGATTATATTTCAATTTAAACCGAGGTACACCACATCCTTATTGATATACCGTTTCCTTAGAGATTTTCCATTCAGATGTGGGATTCAGTTTTTAAGAAATACATTTCATTCATTTTTATTTTTCGAAAGGAAGTGGTGAGTTACTCTCTAATCGATATGAATTGTACTCTCGAATACTCCCATTCCTATATTTTTTTTCGTTATTGAATTACCACACTATTTCTTCTTCTCCATTTTTTAGCTTCTTCTAATTTTGTCCCTCTCTTTTAGTTTTCTAGTGTATGTGCACCAGTGTCCATCATGCACCTCTTTCCTTCATTTTCTTTTATATTTTTTTTTCTTTTTCTTCATTTCATAGTAATCCACCTTGGTTATCTGATCTATGATGTCCTATACATCATATTTTTATAGTTGAACGAACATCTTTATTTAGTTTTCCTACATCTGTACACCAATAACCATCATGTAATTTATTGATCATATTGAACTATGATTTTTTTTCTTGTTCAATTTTTTCGTCTCGTCATTGGTGGTTATTTAAATCAAATTGTCTTTTTACACCATCATTTCAGTTTTCCAATTTCATCATCTTCATATTTTTCTACTTCCGTATATGTTCTTCTTGATTGTACTTATGTCAATGACTTGTTTTTCTTGTCACCATTGTTTTCTCTATTTGGGTGTTGGATGAGACCCAATTATACGTAACAGTCAGGCGAGTCACCATTGGATACCAATGATGACTCATGATCCACTATTGGAACTTAATGATGGGTCAGTGATGTACCTAGAAGTTATAAATGGTGATTAATTATTTACTCACCATCGGTCTTTAACAGTGAGATATCTTTTCAACCATTGTGTGCATATTCGCATTGAAATAATAATAGATAGAAGAAGCTAAATTAGTTTCAATATGAGTTATTCACCCTTATCAGTTTTTGTATTTTTTTCATTTTAATCTATCTTGTTTTTTAATTTTTTATCTGAAATATATTTTATCTATTAATTCTCCTTTTCTGCTATTTTTCTATAAATAATCTTGGATGTAGTTATTCTTATTTTTTATTATATATTTTTTGAATTTGTTATCTTTAAAATTTCAAAAGATTATTCTTATCTATATTATTTCTTTCTTTGGATTTTTTATAGTCAACCACCATTGGACTCTTCCAATGGTAGATCATTAGTTACAACCGATAACATTATTTATCCACTGTTAATTACGATTTTATGTTTCTAAAATTTTATTTATTATATAAATTGAAATTTTCAAAAATAATTCCTTTGGTAAAATTATTATTATTTCGTGAAAAAATATAATTGTAAACTGTGTAAAAATAATTGTAACATTATTTTATGTACATTTTTACATGTATTTTTAAAATTCATCAGATGCTGTGTTTTCACTAAACATTCACTAAATATACAATATAAAAAATTATATATATTTTTATTTATTTTATAGTTGTAATTTTATTAAAAATTATTTAATCAATATACTATGTGTTTCATTTTAATTTTCGATGAAGACATATGAATCCCGATTGTACTGTCATGTTATTTAGTGGGGATTTAACAAACTACAAGTATTAGAAATATTTTTTTTATTGTTATGCACTAAAAACTTCCATGTTGATACTGGATATGTACACAGCCGTTGAAGATCATATTATTAATGATCAAGGGGACCTCATCATGGTTTAAAACACATCAATTTTCAAATTTTATGATTGAGAAAACATGTAATACTTCTTCAACATTATTTCTTCCTATTATTGATCACGATCATCTAAAACTTCTGTAGTCCTATTAATATTTCCAAAGGATTTAATATTCTACATTTTTTACTTCAAGTGATCAACGATCATCGAGCTTAAAATTCATCGATATTATAATTTTCTCTTTTTCTATGTATTTTTATTCTTGATGACCTATTTATTTATATTTTTATTTCATCTAGTATTGTTTATGATATTCCCATAAAATAGGTATTCCCTTTCTATGGTTATTCTACAACCCAAAACAATTTTTTGGTTCTAACTACTAATCAAAAGAATGGATAAAGACAAGATTGAGTATAATTTAAAAATATTGGGTTGTGTATTCTGGTTGTTAAAATAAAGTTCATGTAATAAGGTACTCACACCTTTAAAATTAATTTTCTTAGTGGGTACCATTCTCTTGAAGGAGTATAATAGATTGAGGAGTGGACTTGGATCTTGGTCATCCTAACCACTATAAATCCTTGTGTTTTTATTTTTTATTTCCACTGCAACATAACTCAAAAACACCACACAAACTACTATTTAATATTTTATATATTCTGGTAGTCTTTTCCTTATAATTTTTAAATAGAATATTCATCCCTACCCTATTCGTTTTTACAATTGATAACAATTCAACACGCATAATGAATTTTCTATCAAGGATTCTTAAAATGAGGAATTTTCATTTTTCCCCTATTTAATTTTATTTCCACCCCCTTATTTTTCTCCTCATTTGCAGAACATAGGATTCCCATATGATCTTCCTTCCTCCACCTCACTCCCATGGTGTATCCCTTATGAATTTAGGTGGATTTAATCAATCAAATCCATTGTTTCTTTTAGAGTTTTCCACTATTTTCTTATTTCATACTTCTTCTTTTATTTCATTAGAATAATTTTACCCAAGTTACCCTAGTGGTACATATGGTAATGGATGGATTATTGATGATATTTATTGAATTTATAGTCTCATGAGGATCCATATATATAAATTCTTGTGATAATAAACAAAATATATGGGTATAAATTGATTTTTATGATGTACCTCTCTACAAAACTAATATCCCTATGGAATTCCAATGGTACATGTATTTTCCTTTTGCATTGTAATTTAATTATTTTTCAAATGAAATGCTTCAGGATTTTATATGTGAATTTATTTCAATGATTAAATTATGGTACAAGAAATGGTGTTTTATCATGGTTTTTAGTAAAAGTTCAATTTTATATTTTCAAAGTGTAATATCAACGGATTCTAGGAGATTATTTCATTTTCAAAATTTTTTATAAAGGTTTTTTTGAACGAATTTTTTTTTTCAGAACTGATTTTTTATTATCATGTGATTTCATGGCTTATTTTATGTATTGATTGTTTAATTGTGTATTGATTTTGGGTTGTGCATGGGAAACCATGGTTGTTTATTTTGTGTGCATGTGTAAATTTGATGCTCTATTGTATAGTGAGAACTAACAAGTGGAAATTTTTGTTGATACCTTGTGTGTAAGGACACTAAAATTTCAGTTTAACACATTGAAATATTTAAATGAATATTTCTGAAGTAAGGTAGGGAGTCCATGTGTGATTTTGAGGCCCGAATAGACTAGAGATATACATATTAAAAATATTCAATATAATATTTCATGCTCATGAAGTTTTTTATAAATAATATAATATCAAAAAAATGGTGTCTCAGATGGTAAATCTATGACTAATATTGAGTTCAGAATTTATACTTTATCCTAGCCATGACATAACCATTATGTGAATCAGCAGTTTGGTTAAAAAGTGATTATTGGTGGATTAATTAATATATAACTAAATAAATTATATGTTAAATATACAAAAACCATAATCTACATTATATAATATTTAGGTGAATTTAAAAGGGTTATCTATATAACTGTAATGAGATATTGGATATCCTCATATGTGAGCACTTTCGTGGATGATCATGGGGTTGTGGATCAAGAATCAGAGGAAAAAAAGATTGATGTCATCGATGGAGTTCTGGGATCTCACCAATGACAATGATACAAAAATATTCTACATTTGTAAATCATCCAAACCCAAGGTATGAATTTTTTTTAATGTGAGGTTAATGCCAATTTTGATAATCCTATGTTTCATATATATAAATTTTTCTAAAAATTTGATTCACGATGTGATCATTAAATGATAGGTCTTTTTACCAATTTAAAATTAGGAATTCATGATGTTTTCATTATTCCCATCATTTGACATTTTATCTATCAAGAAATTGATGGCAACATGAACACTGGACAAGGTTAATTAATCACATTTGGGTATTGTGTATTCTCCCTAGGTTATACATGGACAAATAATCTATAACCCCTTTGGATAAAGGATTGAGAAATAGTGATAAATGATTGTTGCATAATCTTTCATTTGGGTAATAGAATTATATCGTGGGTTCAGGTTTAGAAACATAATAGAATGTTGGTCATGATGTAATATGATAGAAGACTGGATTTTTCTGGGAGAATTTTGATATCGAGACAAAAATCACATCTGAAACAATTTGTGAGAAACTTGATGAAATATAGACATGATATAAACTATTACAAATAAATTATTATGAAGGTTTTTTAATGTGTAAAAACCATCTAATATAGAGGGTTAAAAAACCACAAGGAAATTTCAAAATATCTGCAATGAATAAGAGAGTAAAAATAAATCCATTTAATGCCCTAAATCGATTTAAAAAAGTTAGTGTAGAAAACCCTGTGTGAAAAACTTTCCCTGATATACCTATCCCATCTCTCTTGAAATCATCTTTGCAACACCATTATCAAAAGTTACATATATTTAAAATTTCACCCTTCTATTGATGAAACACTACTACCTTAGGGATCATATCCAACTTTGCATCAACCTCGCAATTCCTTATGAAATTAAAATGATTTCTCCCTCCCTCTCATGATCTCATCCTAATGATGTACCATTGATCAGAAACTGGGATATTCCACTAGAACAATGCAGTCATAAAGACTCTCAATACATGACCACAATCATTAATCACATTGCTGGTACTTCGCACCTACTCAATATCTATGCAATATTCAAGAAACTAAAAAGTGGTATCCCATAAAATTGTAGATCTAGAGTTTATTCTATGTTTTCCTTCATCAATGAGATGTTTGGTCTACCACAATTGTGGTGACACCTTTCCCCATAAATTTGTGGACTAAATCTTGAGCATGTCTCTCTTTTTTCACCCCTAACTAGTTTCCCTTTTAAATCCTTCACAATTTCATTTTTCAAATACACATATGATATAAAATATTATATCTTAAATTTAAAAATTACCATATTTTTTAAATATTAATATTCAAACACTAATCTATTCTAAATATATTTAAAATATATTTCATTCCATGAGAAACATATGAAGCCTTATCTATGTGGTAGGAAGAAATATTTCTCAAATTATAATAAAAATTATATCATATTTGGAAACACCCATGAGTTGTTCCCAATCAATCTCACACTTTTACCCATCAATAGAGATACCATATAATTGAATCATTTGGGTCAAAAACATATTGGAAATGCACCAACCATCATCTTTGGTATAAAATTTATGAATCTTTATAGAAACATGATTTCCCCATATAAAAAAATTCCAATCCTTGAAGTCTTTCCCATATCTAAATCTGCAATGTCCTGTCGAAAAAGGCTGGAAACAAAAAAATGTTACTCCCTCGTAATTGTGTTTGTGACGCTATTTGAATCACCAACAAATAAGTTTCTCCCTCTTATCAAACTCCAATGAATCTAGCACATCACCATGGTTTTCAATTTGAATTTCTTCTTCACCAATCACAAATTTTGAAGAAACTAATTATGTGTAGGGCCTGAAAAACCTCTCTCAACCTAATTTGTTTTAAAAACCATATCCTACCTCAAGCTACATCCATCCTCTTGAAAACATCCAAAATTTTCACTTGATATTTTAATCCCAAACAATCACATTGGATACCACTTTTTAGGGGAGATTCTTGATCTTAGGGGAAAAAATTTATAGAAACAAATTAATAGAAACCTAATAAAATACAGATGTGATATAAGGTAAAATAAATAAGTCATCATGTTGGATTTTTAATGTGACAAAACCATTATATTTATAGGATTAAAAACCTCCTAAAAATTCCAAAATATTCTCAATTAGTAAGAGATTACAAAGAGATCCCAATAATTAATGAACATGAAATTCAAATTGAGATCATAGAAAATCATTTTTGAAAACCACACCATGATACACCTCTACCATCTCTCTAAAAATTGTCTATCCAACACCATGCTTGAAATATCCATATATGAAAATAAATCACCCTTCTGTCGATTAAACACCACTACATTGGGGATCAAATCCTAATATGCACTATCCTTTCACTATATTCTAACACGCAAATTGATGAGGATCCTGGAACAAATGGGCATCGAGGGGTTGAAGGGGGACTTGATGAGGAGGATGGAAGGCGTATGATTGCAAAGATTTGTTACATAGAATTGATGGACCAATGACAAGGTAGCGGACCAAGAGAATGAAAGAGGAATTAAATGGGTTAATCATGTAATTATAAGAAAATGAAAAATTCCATTTCTTGGGGGAATCATCTGGCCCTAAATTTACATTAATTAAGTCCCAAAAAATAATTTAAACATACAACCCCTGTATTGATACCAATTTCATTCCCACCCCACTATAGAATCTTCAAAGTCAAAAGTGGTGGTGTAGTTGTCTTTAATTTCAAAAATAGTGTGTGCTAGATGTCTCCTAATTTCATGGGCATGTTTCAAAAAAATTAAAAGTGAAATTTATCCCTTTTTACAAGAGGAATCTTGGTTTTAGACTTTTGTATCAATCTTTGGAAATAAATAGCCTCCTCCTTGTACTCTGTGGACATCATGAATGATGGTAATTATATCATTGTCAGTTTTTCTTGAAAACATTGTCTTCTTGCTATATTATTGACTTATATATGGATTTTCTTCCTTTGTGTCAACTTGTGGCTATATTTTTTAGACAAAATGCCTCTTTGGGTTCTACCTTGACCATTTCCCCCTTCTGTCTCATTTTCACTATCCTCAAACCATATTCACTAGTTTTTCTTGATGTGATTAAGGTTCTCAAAACAAAAACATTGTACAGGGTTCCTAGGAAACTTACTAGTTCATATTACATTTTTATCATTTGGTATTAGTGCCCACATCAATGAAATTATGTTCCTTCATTCTAATCATTTCTACCATTTTCATTTCTCTTTGAATCAGGCCAACATCAATTCTATTCTATTTTTTCATCACCAATGGATGTAATTTTTTAATCATTTAGGATATATACCATGTAATTATTTTAGTTTATAAACTCATTTTATTCACCATTTTAAATCATAAAAATCGAAGCTAAATATCGTGAGATACATCAGCTTCAATTTTTTCAATGAATTCTGCAGTTTTAAGACCACGCAACTAACACTTTTATTCCATTTAGTGTTATAGTTTTTTTCATCTCATTCATTTACATATTAAAAATTTACCTTATTCATGCTACATTTATTAAAAAATATAGCCCAAACATTAAAAAAATAATGGCTCAAAGAAATTACAGCATTTTTAATTCTACATCCCTCTATTATTATTCTTAATCCATTTACATCAACTTAACAACTTTTTTATCTTGAATAAATTTTTAATTTTATCATATAATTCATCTTCCGGATTCACACATTAAATCAATATCATATATTTCTTGGAATTGGGAAATAATGCTATAGGAAGAAACATTACTGGTAAAAGGCAAGAGTGTTACATTTTTTTAAAATCCAAAATTTAGTGAAACACTGGAGAGAAAATTATTTTTGAGAATAAACACATGAGGGAGTGTGTGAGGTCCATTTTCCATTCTCTTTATTTTTTCTCAAAGGATTCCGAAATGGATGAGGTGAGTAACACAAATGAAGAAGACATTATGTTATTCATGAGGGTTATTCAAGATCAATTCTAGTGGTTTAATATGAGGATGGATGAATTGGAATCCCCTTTCAATTATATATCACCACCAAGGTGGTGGGTCGTTGAAGAAGAGGAGGAGTTCTCTGATTTTCAAGAGTTAATAATATGGAAAAACCATCCATATATAGGCACACCAATGATCTTGCAGGAGTAAATTTGAGGATCCCTTAATTCCAAGGTAAAATGATCCCGAAACATACATATAATGGGAATGAAATTTTGAAATTGTTTTTGTTTGTCACAATTATTCATAGGAAGTAAAAGTGAAGTCAACGGATGTGGATTTCATTATCTTTGTGAGTATTTTTTAGGACCAACTACATGTGATTCGATGATGAAGTGGAGAAATACCTATATTCACTTAAGAGGATATGAATGTGGTAATGTGTAAGAGGTTCATTTATAGACATTATTATACTATTTTTTTCTTGAAGATAGATTGTTTGAAATAAAGGGTCCATGAGTGTTGAGGATATATCACAAATAGATGGAGATCATCATGATTCAGGAAAATATTGATGATGAGTGAGACTTTAGCATGGAAAGGTTTTTGAAAGGCCTCAAACATGAAAATCAAGACATATTGGACATGAACCACTACTAAGAAATCGAGGATCTATTTCACATGGATACTAACGAGAAGTGGAAAGTAAAAGATTGAACGATGAATCCTACATCCTATGGTAATTATTCAGAATATTCTTTCAAGTTTAAGAATTTCAATCTTAAAGAGCATGTAAGAGAACCCAAAAATGATACAATGGATGTGCCCAAACCAAAACCATTCTTTTCGGAATCCAAAAGTAAATTGGAGCGTATGTATGATTCCAAAACACGTGATATAAAATGATTTAAATTTCATGGATTTTGGACATTTTTCCTCACAATTACCAAAAAATAGAATCATGATTATTTTAGATGATGGAGATGTTATTAATGCTAGATCAAGAGAAGATGAAATTCCACCACTTTAGGTTGATTCAAATGTGGAAGTATAAAGCCCTAGACATGGAGAAATGCTTGGGGCAAGGCATTCATTGAGTGTTCAACCCAAAGGAGAACATGATCAAGTTAAAAGTGACAACTTTTTAAATACAAGATTCCTCTTAAAAGATAAGGTATGTTTTTATGATCATTTATGGGGGTAGTTTTACAATCATAGAAAGTGGTTTTATGGTTGATAAATTGGGATTAGCTATGAATAGACATCCTAAGCCTTATATATTGCAACGTCTAAATAATAGTGGGTATCTCAAAGTGACTAAGTATTACCAAATTCCATTTTCTATTGAGAAGTATGAATAAAAGGTGATGTGTGATTTTGTTCTAATGCATGATATTCATATTTTGTTCGGAAGGCCTTAGCAATTGGATAAGAGGGTCACACTGGATGGATACCCCAATTGCAATTGTATTAATTACAATAGGAGGATTGTTATTATTACACTATAGAGAACTTTACAAGCTTATGATGACCATGTGTGGAAAGAGAGAGATTATTAGAAGGGGAAAAATAAAAGAGAGAAAAAGATAGAGTGAAAAGATTGGGAAAATCAAGAGTGAAAAAATCTATGATGAGTAACATCATAATAAATTAGGGAAAGAAACAAGTTTAAAGTAATAGTTAAAACATGATTGTTGAGGTAAAATTGAGTTTATTTTCAGAAAAAGGGGAGATAGAGAGATCTTTAGAGTGTGAGGAAACTCTCATTATTAAATTCAAGGTATAATGTTTTTCCACTAACTCTCTTAACCCATCAATTATTTCAAGTGTTGTGTCTCTTTAACTGGAATGGGGCGATGTTTTTCCATAAGATGTTCTTGATGGATTACCTCCCTTGAGTGGTATCGAGAACCACATCGACTTCCTCCTTGGAGAAACACTTACTAATTGACTGACTTGTCATTATAACCCAAAGGAGAGTATACAAATTCATTGAAAAGTGGAATAATTACTAAGGATGGGATTTGTGTGAGATATCTTGAGTCTTTGTGCGATGCTGATAATTATTGTTCCCAAAAAGGATCTTATGAGGGGAATGTGTGTTTATTATCGAGCTATCAAAAAATATCATGGTAATGAACCAGTATCCCATACCTTTTTTAGATGATATTATTGATGAACAACATAGTATATGATTTTTTACTAAAAATGACCTAAGAAGTGGATACAATCAAATTAAAATGAAATAGGGAGATGAATGGAAAAATACATTTAAAACTATGTTTGCATTGAATGAATGGATAGTTATGAATTTTGGAATAACTAATTCCCCGATTAAATTCATGAACATAGTGAATCATGTTTTCCATACATTCGTTGGGAAATTTTTTTTGTTTATTTTGATGAAATCTATGTTTATTCTTAGAGCCTTTATGAATATCATGAATCTTTGAAAATTGTTTTCGAGACTCTTAGGAAAAATATGTTGTTTGGAAACATAGAAAAATGTATATTTTTTAATTTTGTTTTTTTCCATTGTTTTTTGGTAGGATTTGATGGAATGATTGTTTATGAAGAGAAGGTGAAGGTGATTCTGTATTGGCCAACACCAAAAAAAATCAAATGAGGTGATGAGCTTCCATGGACTTTCGAGTTTATACTGAAGGTTATTGAGGGAATTATCGACCATTAAGGCACCATTGAATGAGTTTTTCAATAAAGTAGTGAACATTAAAGGCGGAATGATCATGCATATTCCTTCTCCACACACAAAGGTAAGTTGACCAATTCACATTTCTTAATTCTTTACGACTTTTATAAAGTATTTGAGGTGGGGTGTCATTCTTCTGGTATAGAAATTGGGTATTATTTAATGAAATACTCTAAGATTATCACTTAAATTATAGAGAACATTAATTAGGATACATTTAACTGCTCTACCTATGATAGGGAATATAATTCCATCACAATTCCATTATAAATTTGGAAACATTACTTGTGCCCAAGGGAATTTGTTATTTATTCTGGCCATGAAATCATGGAATACCTTAATTCATAATGAATGTTAAATAAGTGTCATGAAATATGGATTTAATTAATTGAAAAAATTACTTATGTAATTAATAATATATAGGGAAAATAAATTATTGTCATAAATGATTTCTCTAGGATATACTATCTTATGAGATCTATGCATGCTAAAATACTTGTTTTTAAAATGTTGAAAAGCATGTCTGAGAACGATGTTGAATTTTATGAAATTTAAGAGGTGTGTGAAAATCATGGGATTTTTTTACAAAAATTGTAAAGACCCGTAAATTTCAAGGAAATTGTTTTCTTAATTTTCTTTGGAATTTTACAAGAGCACAATTTCTGATGGCACCTGATTCCGAGGCCCGGTGTGCCCGGAATCATTTTCCGAAGTTTGGCTCGGGTACGTTCAGTGAACGGACGGGCGGGTTTTTCTAACTTTTGAACCGGTGCCCGGAATCGAATTCTGAGGCCACCGATGAAATCGCAGCGCCGATATTCGCTTAGAAACGCCTCTTCCAGAGTTGCGTTTTCTTGGGTGTGGTTTTTAATTTTCGGGCTTAAAGTTAAGAAATAAAATAATTTTACGACAACTTTATTTTATTTCACTTAAGCCACTTGGAAGCCACTTGAAGCCACTTAAAGGCGGCTTGAACTGAGTTGAACTGGATAGGATGCTATCCAGAAATATCCTACCCCCTTGGTAGGATATTTGTGAGGTGGGGCCCGCACGAGCCCCGCCGTTTCTTTCCGCTAAGAAACGCACCCATGAAAACCCGTCTTAATGAAAGTCAACTGACGCGTTTTCTAAATTCTTAACAGACCATTTAATTGGGCGGTTTATTTCGTGAATTAAATGGGCTGTTTCTTTTGTGAATTAAATGGCATGTTTCTTTCATTGAATTAATTAAACGAATTAATTCAATCGTTTCTTAAACCAGTTTTCGTGTGTTGGCATATTAATAAAATAAGACCAACCCAAAATCTTGGGAGACGGTTTGAGAGGATTCTTGCTTCTTCTCCCTCACGAAGAACGCGAAAAACGCCAAACCCAGAAATCGACGACGCTTTCGTCCGTGACGTTCTTCCACACTCCGATCTCCGATCACCGACCGTTTGAGGTGAGTGATTTCAGATTTCCTCTCAAAAGTTCTTTTCTTTTGGTTCTAAACAAAACACAGATTTAAATATTAATAATTTAAATCTGTTGTTCTTGGTTCGTTGAGCTCGCTGACTCAACGCCGGATTCCGCGACGACGCGACGCCTCCCCGTGACGACGCGACGATCCCTCTCTTCAGTGATGATCTTTTCCGCGAAGAACGCCCGCGCGCAACGATCGACGAGGTAGGGATTTTATGTTATGAGAATTACCCCTTTTTAATTTTTCTTCCCGTCAAATATTTCTTTAAAGAAATTAAAGAACCGTTTTGTGAACAATTTCCAATCTTATTAAAATTGTTGTTTCCTGTGTGGAATAAATTTCTCCCGGTTGTTTATCTCTAACGCGGAGGGTGCGGGCCAAACGAACACGGCCCGACGACCCTCCACCGTTCTTCGTTTTGTGCGGATTGACGAATGACGACAGAACGTGCCGCAGCGAATGTTTGACGATCCCGCAGTAAAGAACGGATCCCGGGAGGAGCAACGGCGTAGAAGGGAAGGAAAACGGGCCACCGGAGCGACGCCGGCGGCCCGCGGAAACTGCCGGCGGCGCCGGCGGCCGAAGGCGGCGGCGCCCCGGCACACTGCCGGATGGGGCCGCCGCGGCTGAAGCCGCGGCGGCGGCGGCCAACGGACCCGCGGCCGCGCGGGTCCGGTTTGCCCAGGCGGGACGCGGTAGAGCCGCGTCCGCGGTTCACCAGCGCGGCCCGCACGCGGGCCGCGGTTTGCCTCAGGCCGCGGGTAAACGCCCGCGGCTTCCACCCGCGCCGCTCGGCCGAGCCGGTCGAGCCGGACCGGCCCTGGCCGGGTCGGCCCAGGCCCGTAGCCCCCTTCTTCGGACATTTTCGTTCAAATGCCCATAACTTGAGCTTCGTGCCTCCAAACGACTCACCGTTAGCAGAAACGCGATCCTTGGATCGAGACGGTCGTTTCGGTATATCGCACTTAAGGTTTCGGAATACTTTGAGTTTGGCCGGGTTGGTTCGTACACGAGACCAACCGGGCCCTCGGAGCGGAAACGCTCATATCTTGAGCTACGGACGTCCGATTGACGTGCCATCAGCTTTGTTGAATTTCCTCTAAGTGAGACGGATCTTTTGGAATACTCCGCCCGAGGTTCAGACGCAGGTGGAGTGCGGTCGGGTTGGTTTTGCCTTAAAAACCAACCGGGCCCCTAGGACGAAAATGCCAATATCTCTCAGACCGGGCGTCTGATTGACGCGCCGTCTGCAACGTTGAGTTCCTGTTGTCGATACGGAACTTTTGGACACATCAACTTCGGACTTCGTGACAGTTGATGTATCATCCTCTCGGCTCGTGGAGCGGACCCTCCCGAACGAGCTTGCTGTGTGCGGGAACCATAAAGCTGGTACTCTCGGAGTGTGTCTAGTACAACACGCAGGTGGTAGGCGTGCTCCTCCTCCATCGTCGAGTACAACAAAATGTCGTCGATGAAGACCACGACAAATTGATCGAGGTATGGCTTGAAGATTCTGCTCATGAGACCTCAACTGATGTGATCCGTAGGCAATCACGGCCCGCTCCTGCATCCGGACACACCCGAGTCCGGTCCCTGATGCATCGCAGTAGACTACGTATCCAACTCCCTCCTCAGGCAACCTCAAGATGGGTGCGCTGGTCAACCTCTGCCTCAGCTCTTGGAAGCTCTGCTGACATCCGTCTGACCACACGAAGGGTTTCCCCTTCTTCGTCAACGCTGAGAGTGGGGCCGCAACTCTGGAGAAGTCCGGCCCAAATCTCCGATAGTATCCGGCTAGGCCCAAGAAACTCCGCACCTCTGTCACGCTCTTGGGTGGCTCCCAAGCTAGCACTGCCTCGATCTTCGCGGGATCCACTGCAACTCCCGCCTCAGAAATGACGTGCCCCAAGAAGTGGACCTCACGTAACCAGAATTGACACTTCGAGAGCTTTCCATAAAGCTGGTGCTCTCGGAGTGTGTCTAGTACAACACACAGGTGGTAGGCGTGCTCCTCCTCGTCGTCGGAGTCCACGGAGGATCTCTGCACAGTCGTCGCTGTCGAAGTAGCAGTCGCAGCCAGCCTAGGGTTCCCACACATAGCAAGCTCGTTCGAGAGGGTCCGCTCCACGAGCCGAGAGTCTGATACATCAACTGTCACGAAGTCCGAAGTTGATGTATCCAAAAGTTCCGTATCGACAACAGGAACTCAACGTCGCAGACGGCGCGTCAATCGGACGCCCGGTCTGAGAGATATTGGCATTTTCGTCCCAGGGGCCCGGTTGGTTTTTAAGGCAAAACCAACCCGACCGCACTCCACCAGCGTCCGAACCTCAGGCGGAGTATGCCAAAAGATCCGTCTCACTTAGAGGAAATTCAACAAAGCTGACGGCACGTCAATCCGACGTCCGTAGCTCAAGATATGAGCGTTTCCGCTCCGAGGGCCCGGTTGGTCTCGTGTACGAACCAACCCGGCCGAACTCAAAGTATTCCGAAACCTTGAGTGTGATATACCGAAACGACCGTCTCGATCCAAGGATCGCGTTTCCACTGACGGCGAGTCGTTTGGAGGTACGAAGCTCAAGTTACGGGCGTTTGAACGAAAATGTCCGAAGAAGGGGGGTACGGGCCCGGGGCGACCCGGCCCGACCCCCCCTGGGTCGGTCTGAACCGGGTCGGACCAGAACCGGGTCGACCCGGCCCGGGTCCGACCCGGTTGGCCCGGCCCGGCCCGGCCAGGGCCGGCCCGGCTCGGCCGAGCGGCGCGGGTGGAAGCCGCGGGCGTTGACCCGCGGCCTGAGGCAAACCGCGGCCCGCGTGCGGGCCGCACTGGTGAACCGCGGACGCGGCTCTGCCGCGTCCCGCCTGGGCGAACCGAACTCGCGCGGCCACGGGTCCGTTGGCCATCACCGGCAGTTTCCGCCGGCCGCCGGCGTCGCTCCGGTGGCCCGTTTTCCTTCCTGTCTGCGTCGTTGCTCCTCCCGGGATCCGTTGTTTACTACGGGATCGTCAAACATTCGCTGCGGCACGTTCCGTCGTCGTCCGTCAATCCGCACAAAACTAAGAACGGCGGAGGGTCTTCGGGCCATGTTCGTTTGGCCCGCACCCTCCGTGTTAGAGATAAACAACCGGGAGAAATTTATTCCACACAGGAAACAACAATTTTAATAAGATTGGAAATTGTTCACAAAACGGTTCTTTAATTTCTTTAAAGAAATATTTGATGGGAAGAAAAATTAAAAAGGGGTAATTCTCATAACATAAAATCCCTACCTCGTCGATCGTTGCGCGCGGGCATTCTTCGCGAAAAAGATCGTCGCTGAAGAAAGGGATCGTCGCGTCGTCGCGGGGAGGCGTCGCGTCGTCGCGGAATCCGGCGTTGAGTCGGCGAGCTCAACGAACCAAGAACAACAGATTTAAATTATTAATATTTAAATCTCTGTTTCGTTTAGAACCAAAAGAAAAGAACTTTTGAGATGAAATCCGAAATCACTCACCTCAAACGGTCGGTGATCGGAGATCGGAGTGTGGAAGAACGTCACAGACGGAAGCGTCGTCAATTTCCGGGTTCGACGTTCTTCGCGTTCTTCGTGAGGGAGAAGAAGCAAGAATCCTCTCAAACCTTTTCCAAAGATTTTGGGTTGGTCTTATTTTATTAATATGCCAACACACGAAAACAGGTTTAAGAAACGATTGAATTAATTCGTTTAATTAATTCAACGAAATAAACAGGCCATTTAATTCACGAAAGAAACAGCCCATTTAATTCACGAAATAAACCGCCCAATTAAATGGTCTGTTAAGAATTTATAAAACGCGTCAGTTGACTTTCATTAAGACGGGTTTTCACGGGTGCGTTTCTTTGCGGAAAGAAACGGCGGGGCTCGTGCGGGCCCCACCTCACAAATATCCTACCAAGGAGGTAGGATATTTCTGGATAGCATCATATCTAGTTCAACTCAGATCAAGCCGCCTTTAAGTGGCTTCAAGTGGCTTCCAAGTGGCTTAAGTGAAATAAAATAAAGTTGTCGTAAAATTATTTTATTTCTTAACTTTAAGCCCGAAAATTAAAAACCACACCCGAGCAAACACAACTCTGGAAGAGGCGTTTCTAAGAGAATATCGGCGCTGCGATTTCATCGGTGCCCTCAGAATTCGATTCCGGGCAATGGTTCAAAAGTTAGAAAAACCCGCCCGTCCATTCACTGAACGTACCCGAGCCAAACTTCGGAAATTGATTCCGGGCACACCGGGCCTCGGAATCAGGTGCCGTCAGAAACTTCGCTCTTGTAAAATTCCATAGAAAATTAAGAAAAAAATTTCCTTGAAATTTACAGGTCATTACATTACTCCCACCTCAGGACTTTACGTCCCCGTAAAGATACATAAAAAAAACTAGGGAAACAAATGTTGGTACTGAGCACGCATCTAAGCCTCCCGCTCCCAATTCCTCTCCTGGAGGTTCCCATGCTTCCATCTGATTCACACAAGAGGAATCGATCACCCACGTAGGACCCGCTCCTGTCGATCCTCTATCTCCACTGGGACCTCCGAAAAAGTCGCTCCATTATCCACGTCTAGCTCCCCATAGTCAATGATGTGTGTCGGGTCGTTCACGTATCTCCTCAGCTGGGACACGTGGAAGACGTCGTGCACCCGGTGCAACTGAGGTGGCAGAGCCAGACGATAAGCCACCTCGCCAACCCTACTGAGGACCTGGAAGGGTCCGATGAAGCGTGGAGACAACTTGCCGCCTCGTCCAAATCTCCTCAAACCACGTCGAGGTGAGACCCGCAAGAAGACGTGGTCGCCATCCTTGAACTCTAGTGGCCTCCGCCTCCTGTCAGCATATGACTTCTGCCGGCTCTGTGCTATCCTCATCCACTCCTAGATGACCTGGACCTTCTCTATCGTGGCCCGGACCATCTCTGGTCCCACAAGTGCTGACTCTCCAGGGTCTGTCCAGCACAAAGGGGATCTGCAAGGCCTGTCGTACAATGCCTCGTAGGGTGCCATCCCTATGGTGGAGTGGTAGCTGTTGTTGTACGCAAACTCTACCAAGGGTAGGTGGTCCTCCCAGCTACGACCAAAGTTGACGACACATGTGCGGATCATGTCCTCGAGAGTCTGAATGGTCCTCTCTGTCTGACCATCCGTCTGAGGGTGAAATGCAGTGCTCAGACGTAGTCGTGTCCCGAACGCCTCCTGCAACCCCTTCCAAAGCTGGGAAGTAAAACGAGCGTCCCGATCGGAGATGATAGTCGATGGCACACCGTGAAGTCGTACAGTCTCCTGAACGTAGAGACGCCCCAAGCTCTCCACTGAGCCCTGCTCTCGGATGGGCAAGAAGTGTGCCGACTTGGTGAGTCGGTCAACAATCACCCAAATGGAATTGTGACCACTGGAAGTGCGTGGAAGTCCTGTCACGAAGTCCATAGATATCTCGTCCCACTTCCACTCCGGGACCTCCAAGGGCTGTACCAAGCCTGCTGGTACCTGATGCTCTGCCTTCACCTGCTGGCAGGTGAGGCACTGTGAAACGAACTCTGCCACAACCTTCTTCATGCCCGGCCACTAGTGTTGTCTCCTGAGATCCTGGTACATCTTCGCCACTCCAGGATGTACCGCCAAAGGAGAAGTGTGAAACTCTCTCAGCACCTCCTCTCGTAAAGCGACTGGTACCAAGGTACATCCTCTGAAAGGTACATCGTGCTCTGCTCTAAGGGAGAAACCATTAGGTGCCTGTCCCAAGGATATCTGTGCACGCCGTGTCTCACAGTCAACGTCCCCACACTGTGTCTCTCTGACCCACTAAAGAAGTGGAGGAGACACTATGAGAGACTGAAGGAAGGCTGCTCCGTCTCTATCCACGAAGGATATCTGCAAAGCGGCTAGCTGCTCTGTCGCCTCCTCAAGTAGCTGGATGCCCGTCCTCCTGTTGAGGGCATCAGCCACCACGTTCCCCTTCCCAGGAGTATAGACTATCTCAAAGTCATAAGCCTGGAGGAACTCGAGTCATCGCCGCTGTCTCAGGTTCAGGTCCTTCTGAGAGAAGATGTACCTGAGACTCTGGTGGTCAGAAAAGACTGTGAAGCGCTCGCCCATCAGATAGTGCCGCCATGTCTTCAGGGTAAAGACCACTGCTGCCAACTCCAAGTCATGGGTAGCGTAGTTCTGCTCATGAGGCCTCAACTGACGTGATCTGTAGGCAATCACGGCCCGCTCCTGCATCATGACACACCCGAGTCCGGTCCCTGATGCATCGCAGTATACTACGTATCCAACTCCCTCCTCAGGCAACCTTAAGATGGGTGTGCTGGTCAACCTCTGCCTCATCTCCTGGAAGCTCTGCTGACATCCGTCTGACCACACAAAGGGTTTCCCCTTCTTCGTCAATGCTGATAGTGGGGCCGCAACTCTGGAGAATTCCGGCACAAATCTCCGATAGTATCCGACTAGGCCCAAGAAACTCCGCACCTCTGTCACGCTCTTGGGTGGCTCCCAAGCTAGCACTGCCTCGATCTTCGCGGGATCCACTGCAACTCCCGCCTCAGAAATGACATGCCTCAAGAAGTGGACCTCACGTAACCAGAACTGACACTTCGAGATCTTTCCATAAAGATGGTGCTCTCGGAGTGTGTCTAGTACAACACGCAGGTGGTAGGCGTGCTCCTCCGACGACGACCGTGTAGAGATCCTCCGTGGACTCCGACGACGACCGTGCAGAGATCCTCTGTGGACTGCAGCGACGACCGTGCAGAGATCCTCCGTGGACTGCGGCGACGACTGTGCAGAGATCCTCAGCAGACTGCGACGACTACTGCACTCAGCGTTCCTACGTGGATCAGTGCTACAGGTCTTGCGTGGGCCCGATCCTGTGTGGGCCCGATCCTGTGTGGGTCTGATTCTGCGTGGGTCAGCGCTCAGCGGTTCTGTGTGAGCCAGCGCCTACAGGTCGTGCGTGGGCCCGGTCCTGTGTGGGCCCGATCCTGTGTGGGTCCGATCCTGTGTGGGTCACTTCAAGGTTACTACCTATCGATCCTTCGTGGGTCCGACGACTTGGATGGTTCAGTGATCATCTTTATCGTCATCCGAAGAAGTATACCTGTGTGAGCTGAATCTTGTGTTTCTCTCCTTTGTGGATTGTGTTGAGCTATCCTGTGTGGATTTACTGTTTACTCTCCTTTGTGGATTGTGTTGTTCTATCCTGCTTGGGTATGCATTTTGCTTTCCTGTGTGGACTGGGTTGTGCTTGGGCTCGGACGTTGGAGCCGAACGGGAATTGAAGACTTAGGTATATGTATGGGCATATACCTAAGCCGTGTCAGATGTTACTTCGTGATTGTATCTCTTCTTTTTGATTTATCCTTTATGGATTTCGGGAGACCTTCAGGGGTCTCGGGGTCCCTACTGAGTAGCTTATACTCACCCCTGCACGGGCTATGCCTGCACTTCGTGGTGTTGGTTGTAGACGACGGACAGCGCTGATCATGGAGGAGGCGTGTGGAGCAGGACAGTACCTGGAGGTGGACCACTGGGCGGGACGTACTCGGAGCGGTTAGGTGGACCCAAGGAGCATTGGAGGCTATCTGTACCCACCCTTCAGGTGGGACTTCCAGAGGACGGCTCGGCGCTGCAGTTTTTCCTTTCAGTTGTTGTTTTTCCTTTCAGTTGTACATTACAGTTGGGCTTTTATTTCCGGCCCCTTTTACTTTCAGCACAGCTTGTACAGTTTTTACTTAGTGTTTACTTTTCCTCTTGCTTACTATGTGGTGCTTGTTTACTTTTCAAAGGCAATGCCTTCCCTTTTTGTTGGGATTTACGCCTTGGTGCTAGTCGCTAGCCCCTGGCCTATGGAAGGCGGGCTTGGGGTAGTCACGGCACGGGCCCCGAGGACGGGTCGTGTCAAAAATGGTTGTTTTTATTTTTATAAAAATAAATTTTATGTTCCATATTGTTCATTGAGTGAATTAATTTTCATTGAAACTCATGGAGGAGGATTGATGTGGCATTTTGGGGTTAAAAAAACTTCTTCCTTGTTGTCTGAACATT
Source organism: Viscum album (assembly GCA_963277665.1). Lineage (NCBI taxonomy): Eukaryota > Viridiplantae > Streptophyta > Magnoliopsida > Santalales > Viscaceae > Viscum > Viscum album. The sequence goes on along the minus strand of OY728151.1, from coordinate 1,581,943,968 downwards.
TTTATTGGCCTCACATGCATCGGATGGTGGTTAGTGTTTGTGAATATTATAATGTCTCTAAAAAATAATAATAATAAGTGCTTCCACATGGATTATACATCACTTTTACCATTTTTTCACATCCATGGGTTGACATTTTGATGGATTTCTTGCTCGGATTCCCAAGATCAACATCATGTAAGTACAGAATCATTGTGGTGGTGGACAAGTTTAGTAAAATGGATCATTTTATTACTTATTCTAAAACAAATGAAGTAACTCATATCACTGATTTTTTTTCTAGGAAATATTTAGGTTTCATGTCTTACCCAATAGCATTGTGAGTGATAGGGATGAAAAAATTCATCGTCACTTTTGGAGGACATAGTGAAACAAACTTTTAACCAGAATGTTTTTCTCCACCACTACAAACCCAAAAATCGATGGTCAGACTAAGGTGGTAAATATATCACTTTCCACATTTTTTTTTCCATAATTAGAAAAAATTTCAGACATTGTGAGTGATTCTTCCCTAATAATGAAATTTCTTATAAACGAGTAGTATCGTCCACTACTAATTCTTCACCATCTTATGTTTTGTATGGTTTTAACCCCTATATTACACTTGATATTTTACCTTTACATGATAATGAATTTTCTAATCTTTAAGGTGAGAATTGAAAATGTACATGGAGGAGTTTCTTGAAAAGATAAAGGACAACATTGAGATTAATAATGAACATGTGGAGAAACATTCCAAAAAGGCCAGTAAAAAATGGTGTTTCAACGTCGAGAATAGGTGTGGATGCACTTGAGGAAGGGGATGATCCCGAAAAAACAAAAATTAAAAATCCATCCATTAAGAGATGGTCCATTCCAATCCATAGAAAAGATCAATGATAATTCCTAAAAGATTGAGTTACCCGATAGGTATGGAAATGTTAGTGACACCGTTAATGTTCATGATCATTCTCCCATTGAATTTTTAGATTCCAGGAACAATTATTTGGAGGAGGGAGGAGATGATGAGGATCCTTTAATGAATGGGAATCAAGAGGTTGAAGGAGGTCATGATGAGGAGTGATAAAGGTGCATGATTTCACTAAACTAGTTGTGGGGAATTGGTATCCCAATGACAAGGGAATAGACCAAGAGAATGAAGGAGGCATTAAATGGGTTAATCATGGAGTTCTAAGATGAGGCCCAACACCCATACTTGGGGGAAGAATCTAGGCCTAAAATTACATTAATTATGGCTCAAACATGAATTTAAATATTTAACCCCTAATGTTCTATGAATTTCTAGCCCACCCCACCATGGAATCCTTAATGTAAATTTTTGTGGGCTAGTTGTATTTACTTTCTAAAAAGTGTGTTATACTTGTCTCTTAAAGTCATGGGAATATTTCAAAATTGTTAAAAGTGACATTTATCCCTTTTTACTTTTGGAAACAGGGTGTCATAATTTTTTTATCACTCATTTCTCTATAAATATCCACCACTTATAGACTTTACACATCAGGAATGAAGGTAATGTTATCATGGTGAGTTTTTCTTGTAACCTTTGTGTTCATGATTAATTCATGATTTAAAATGATTGGTCATCCTATGTGGTGTGTTGTGGCTAGTGTTGTTAGAGAAAGTTATATTTTGGTTGTAGCATAACCATTTCCCCATTCCTTCTCATTTTCACTATCTATACACCACATTCAATTGTTTTTATTATGGTGATCTGGTGCTCAATATGCAAACAGTAATCAAGTGTGACATCAAAATATATTAATCTATAACAATTATAAAAAAATTACTATGAAGGAATAAATAAAAACTATAACGGAATCATTGTGAAGGAATCCATAATAATGCTCTACGAATCACCATGAAACACAAAATCTTCAAACCATTCAAATTTTCATGGAATTTAAAGACACGAGGACTACATACAATAAATATTGACTATGGAACTTCTTCATCAAATTGACATAAATGTAATATTCATATTACATTTATCATAATATTCCACCAATGAAAATAATTTTAAAAAAATGAAATCAATACAGAAAGAGGCCTTTTCAATCTCTCCCTTTATGTTTGATTGAAATTCCATCAAAGGTGATTTCCAAATGAATGTTTCAATATATGGGACTATTATATTCTCTCTCCCCTTTATGTTTAAAACAATAATTTCACATTCTCTCCATATTATAGATATGAAATAAATGATTCATGGAAAAGGGTATTAGTCCCTACTTAAGCAATCTTCCGTCCATCATTTCACTATGTGTATACTTGAGCTATGCTCAGGGAAGAATAAAATAGGATTCAATTTAGAAAAAAATATATAACCATTAACAAATGATCATGATAGCTTAGGAAATGATAACATGTATACATGCCTTCAAGGATTATTTAATTTCATTCAATGCTGATATTACTAAATATGATCTAAATATTATTAAGAGAAATTAAACTGAAACTCTTTCACTCACTACAATAAATATATTAAAAATATTCAACTATAATATGTAGGATAGGAGACCTTGGGGGACTTCCCCAATTTTTAACCCATTGATTAATTTATATTCATCCATTTTGTAAAAAAAATTATTACCAAGGATGAGAAATTAAGAGATACACACCTTTTTTAATAACATGATCCTTCAAGAAATTCCCAAAATAATCATATTTGATACTGGTTGAAATAATAAATTTGGAAGCATTTTCATTTGACTCCCCCTCAAGGGAAAAATCTCTTTTTATATTCCTTGGAAATGGATTTCATGAAATTATCATATGGAGAATAAACAAGAATGGGAATTTATCTTATGACAGTCATTATTGGAAAACAATCACACATTCACCACGGATGATCTTCTAGAACATTTTTTCTTCAGAATAACAGGAAATAAGATCAAACCAAGAGGCAATCTTATTTATCCTGGAAAACTAGAATAAGACATCACATCCCTCATATTTATCAAGGATGATCCTAAATCATATTGGTATACAAATATCAATTGTGTAATCATACAAGGATTGTAACTTCATCATCTTAGCATTCAAGATTTGATAGCACTTACTACTTCTCAGTTTCTCCGCTGATAATATGAATCATTTTAAATTCCAAGCATTATATGTAAAAATTCAATAATTAATTATTAACAGAATAAGGTGTGTCCTCCTTGTTTCATTAATATAACCAAGATGGTCGAGATTATATTTACATCCAAGTTGCTACATTTTCTCCAGTATTCATGATTTCACATTTGAAAATTGGTTCTAATTTATGTTATGGAAACTTGGAACTCTTCACATCCTCTTATTCATTGTGTGGATAATATTTCTTCTTTATATCCTTCATGGATGATACAGTATTACACCAATCGACCAGTACTTCGTATTTTGGTAGTATGTTTTGACAACCTTTTTCAATGTGACCAAATTTCAATAATCTATCACAACGAACTTCTCTATGACAAGGGTCACGTTTTATTGAGAAATAATCATGATATTTTTCATTATCATGTGGAATATTTTCATTCAGTTTTTTCGTGATTTAGCTCAAGCATCTTCCATTTTTCTTATTTTTCTAATTCTTCAGGATAGTTAACTATAATTTCATTAGGAATTATGTGTGAAAGTTTGGATCTTATTTATGGGTTCTTCTATGTTTCATCCCTCTTAGTAGTTATTTTGGATACACAACCATTAAAATTCTTGGATTTAGAATCCATGGTTTTGTCATCATTCTTCTTTAGTACCTTCATGGAAGGATTTCTACTCACACAATTTTTTTTAATATCTTCCCAAGGTATATTCATAATTCCATTTCAAACTTTTTTATGCTATTTTGTTATTATCATTGGATACATGTTTAAATGACCATCTTACATTGTTGAGACCACTATACTTTCATACGTGACAAATATTATCGAACATTCCAAATATATTTGTAGTATATAGATACTTATGGACCTATGTATGTCTATTCATCTCTGGAGTTGTCACACATGGAATTGGTTTCCATTTTGATTTTTCATTTTGATGATTTTACAACGAATTTAATTCACAATTCCCAAATCTATTACTGTACCAAAATTGACCAACAAATATGGATTTCATAATATATTCTATATCAGATTGTGGGGACTTATTCATGTTTTTCTTGTGTTGTATGTGGGGAAAAATTGCAATATTTCATTAAAATATTAAATAGTCATGGTGGAAGGTTTCTATACATATTTCCTCATCCATACATGTTCTGATTTTGTTTTAAAACCTTCACTATTAATTATAATAGTTTTGGTAACATTATTACAAGATGGTATGATGGAACATGATTATTCTCAGCTACTTGTGATAGATCATTGAATGATGTCATGATTTTATTACCACGTGATGAGGGTATTTCAGCATTATTATCCTCTAATTAACATGAAGTACTACTGTCAACTTTCTCATTCTTTTGTTATGTGTTAATATGTGTCTTCATCAGATTAGAAAATCGAGCTACCAATTATATACATTTCATAATATGAATTATTTTTTGATCTTAAATCATAATCATAATATCTTCACAGTCCTCTATTCTATCATCTTTATCTTCATGTATATTAACATTGTTTTGAATTGAAGATCCATGTTCCTTGATCCTCATTGATATTTCTTCCAATTATAAAACCTTAGAATTAGTGCTATTTTTTAGTATCTATTCATGTGCATGAATCTTTTCATATAGAGTTTTATAAGTACCTCTATCTCTTCATATTTTATGATCCATTTTTAGGAACCTATTTCACGTTTCTTATTTGTTTCTTCAAAGGCCTCAACCATTATGGAGATCTATAGAAAGAAAACAAAATTGGTTTCTAAGCTCTTCTCCAAAACATAATCTTCTTAATCCATCTAGGTGATGTATTCCCGCAAACAATGAAAGACACTATAAATAAGGGATGATATTTCATCAGGAATACAGTTTAGAATTACTTTTAGACTATCAACTAAGAATTATTGAAAATTCCATGATTAATCATCATCACAACTTGTGCTAGCATTTTCATCTTGAGGAATGTTTTTAAATGTAATAATACATACCTCCCAATCCCTCAAGGTAGGTAGTTTATCCATACTCATGGTGGTAACTTGATCCACCATCTCGTTAATTTCCATCCCTAATTTGTATTCATTATCTGAAAGTAATAGGGAAACATATACATCCTCATCATTAGATGGTAGGGAATTATTCTTCATCATTCACATATTTTTTGTCTTCATGTTAATCATGGTATTGGTAGATAGAGAATTCTTCTTATAGTTAAATAAATCATCACCAAAAATATACGTAATTATTGATCCAGGAATGAATCTCAAGTCATTAATAGAGAATATAATTCACTATATAAAATCTAATAGTGCTAAACCTTGCATCTATACATGTGAAAGAACTAGTTTGGGATATGAATAACAGTAAGGGGGAGGGGTGAATCAGTGTCAGAGAAATTTAAATCCAATTACACATGGTATCCAATTACCTATTTGACCTATTAGGATCTAAGTTTCCTTATTATATTTTCCCTATCACATGGAAGAATATTAATGTAGTAAATACAATCAGATGATATTTAAATAAAGTTCCCTAGTCAGTATGAGTAGTGATTCCTTGGCATGGTTAGGAAATAAATTATGACCACAAAACCACTAGAATGTAATCCTTTAAATGTGGTTACTTAAATTTTTAAATACCCTTTAACTAGAAATACAAAATATTCAATAGATAGTTCATCTTTTACATCAATTAGATGGATATTTATACAGCATATGATGATAGTCTCCTTTTTTGTTGATAATGGTTTGTAAAACCAATAGAGTCTTCCATATATTGAGACCTATTAGGTTTCATAGTTCTTATTTTCTCATTAACATTGTTCTTCAGCCCTTGATTACTTGATTAGTAGTGTGAATGTAACACTTCTTACCACTTCCCATCAGCAAAATAAAAGCAGTACACAATTATTATTATACCAATCACAATTATATAAATGTGTTTTAAACTGTTTAATATTTAATTATATCTGAATAAATAATAATCATGGGAATTATGGTGAACCATGCGTAAGAAGGTAGATCCATCATTAAATCTTGTTCTTAGAGGCATTTGGGATTCCCCTCCAATGAATTTATCAATTTTCAATGAATTGAATGGTATTTTTAATGAATATAAACATGTAATTATTTTCTTCTAAAATTTTGGGAAATTGAAACTAAAATATTAAAGGTGAATTATATTGATGCAAACAATGTACGTTTTTAAGGAATTTAATTCGACTAAATGATTATTATTTTAACTGGTCAAGAAAACGTTTGGTGAACAATGAACATGTTGGGAGAGACAACATTAAATTCTGAGCATGGTGGAATTTGGAACGACCCTACCATGCCTTTATAAATTTTCAACGATTTTAAATCTATATTTAATGGTCATGAACATGGAATTATTTGATTTATCAAATTATTGTAAATTTCAACTAAAACAATGTATTTTATTTTAAATGATAAAAACATGATGTATTCATATTATGGAATTTTATTTAGACTTCATGATTATTATTTGAAATGATGACGAAAATGTGAGTTGAACCATGTTTGAGTGGGGAGAACCATCATTAAATCGTATGCATGGAGGCATTTGGAACGCCCCTCTAATGCCTTTAGTAATTTTCCATGATTTTAAATATATTTTTATTAAATATGAACATGAAATTATTTTTTTTTTCCAAATTAGTGGAAATTAAAATTGAAACAACGAAGTTGATTTAAATTTATAATTTTTTTTGTTTGTATGAGGAATTTTATTTATAATTATTCATTATTATTTGTACTGATGAAGAAAACATGAGGTGAACCGAGGTCAAGTTGGGTGAGCATTCATTAAATTCCATCCACGGTGGCGTTTGGGATTCCCCTTCAACATCTTTATATATTATTAATAATTTTAAATGGATTTTTTGTGAACAAGAATATGAAATTCATTTTTTATCAAATTGTGGAAAAATGATGGGGATTTAAATTGATAAAAAAATGAATCTGTATTGGGAATTTTATTTAAACATCATGATTATTATTTGAACCAGGAAAGCTCCAATGAGATAAATAGATCAGGATCCTAGAGAGCCAACATTAAATCATGTGCATGGAGGCCTTTAGGATGCCCCTCCCACTCCCTTAGCAATTTTCAATGATTTTAAGTATATTTCCAATTAATATGAATACGAAATTATTTTATTTTTCAAATTATGGTAAATTTAAACTCCAACATTGTATATTTTTTAAATTGACAAAAATGATGTATTTTTATTTAGAAACTTATTTTGAATTCCAGATTATTATTTTAACATTCCATGACAACATTAGGTGAACCGAAATAGAGCCGAGAGAGCTAGCATTAAGTCCAGTGCATGGATGCATTTAGGACACCCCCTATTCCTTTAACCTTTTTCACTGATTTTAAATGGATTTTTAATGAATATTAACATGAAATTATTTATTTTATCAAATTTTGGGAAATTAAAATATACAAATTGATGTGAATTTGAATTCATAAAAAATGATGTTTTTTTTATTTTGAATTTTATTTACACATCATGATTATTATTTGAAATGGATAAGCCAACATGGGGTGAACATAGCTCGAGCCAGGAGATCCAACATTAAATCCAGTGCATCAAGGGGTTTGGGATGCATCTCCCATAAATATAGAAATTTTCGATGATTTTAAATGGATTTTTAATTAATATGAACAAGAGATTCTTTACATTATCAAATTATGAAAAATTTCAAATGAAACATTGAAGTTGATTTAATTGATAAAAGATGATGTATTTTTATATTGAATTTTACATAAAACTCATGATTATTATTTGAACCGGCCAAAAAAACAGGAGGTGAGTGGAGCTAGAGCAAGGAGAGCCAACAATAAATATAATCCATGGAGGTGCTAGTGAAATTCATTATTTCATAAAATTATAAGAAATTGAAGATTGAATTTGATTGAAATATATATATATATATATTCATTGGTATTTGAAATTTTATTTAGAATTAAAAATTATTATTTTTACTGGCCATGCCCATGAGAGTTGAAATGAATTCTATAGAGGAGATACAAATATCCTTTAGGAAACGAAGCTAAATATGTGGCTAGACAAGAAGTTTATATTCGTTCATGTTCAAGGTGTATGGATTTTCCAATGGAAATATTTGAAATGAACCACCCACACCTTGTATAATAAACCATTGTGTCCCCATTTTCCATTTCAATGTGGGATAATATAACAGATAGAATGTTCATTTTTAACTGGGCTGACATCATCCCACGTGACTCTGGTCCCTATTCCAAAGACACAAAGAGGTTCCATCCTACGCCACTCTCACCTGCCCCTCGATCACTATGGTATAGCTAAAAAGAGGAGTAACATCATATCTTCCACACTAAAATCGTGAAAACAAGAAATTGATCACTAGGGAAGCACCCAGATTACATGGAACATTTAAGGAGGTTGAGTTTTCCCACATAAATCTATTTCAAGCTTAATCCACCCACTTCCAAGATAGGGTGAAGGAGGGGCTTGGTGATGTCTGATGCGATAGTACATCACCGCTACCATGACACAAAAGCAATTCCAGAATACATTTGGAGCCGCCATTATCCCATGCATGTGAGGGGGGCACCAAAAAAACAACCTTGATTGAGAAAACCAAACAACCATATGAAAAATAAATAAAAAAGTAAAAGGAGGGTAATGAGTTAGAAAATAATATCTAATTCATTTTCAGAAAAATTTATGCTATATTAACAAAGATTATAGTATAGGCTAGTGGGAAAAAGGATAATAATATATAATATATAAAAAATCCTTAAATAGAAGATCCCCCAACATGACCAAACTCCATCTCTCCTCCATCCCACAACCACTGTACAATTCACAATAACAACATGTGATGACATACCAGAACAACTGCTGATCCTCTAATAATTACTCGAAAAATACATACATATTTTTAAAATAAATTTCTTAAAACATATCAATAAAAACATATTTAAATTTATCTCATCTCAAATCACATCAAGGGTAAAATTATCTTTCTCAATCATATTGTATCCCTCTCACATCATTCCTATCACTAGAGGGGCATTCGTATAGTCCATGCCCCCATCGGGGACTCACTCTTTATTCATTACCACAAGTTCTTGGATTTATATTTAAATTGGGCGTGGTTATCTCTTCCCTAGGATAAGGATTATGGTCTTGATGAATGTGATAGTTTGAGTTAAATGTTTAGGTTCTACCCCATTAGAATAAAAATGGAGAATAAGGATGAACATTGGCCACCCCCAGTCACCCCATTCACTCAACAATGTATTCTGTGATATTGAAATATGTCCGTGAGATGATATGTCATTATACCCTTTCATAAAACAGTGGAATAAACGCATAGATAAAGAGATAACCCATAAAGGGTAATTGTTCATCACATTTACATGTGGAACATCGGACTCAGTGGCTGCTTTTTTGAAACAACAGACTCAAAACAAATATAAAGAGAGAAACCAAAAGGAAAAGTGTTCATTACATTAATTGTCGGTTGAGTTATTTAAGAACACAAAAAGGGGATAAAAAAGGTTAAATATTATTTTACAATAATTTACCCTCTCTATATGTTCATCTCATTGATCTAGAAACTCTAACATGAAAGATTATAGATTTCTAACAGTGGGTGGGAAGTGCTCTAGGATATCTTTTAATAATGGACAAACATAAATGGTACACAATGTTAATATAAATGAATGAAAAATTTATAAAAATGAAATCAAATCATTGTATCACACAATTGTGATGCTGATGTAAAAGTGGAGACAAACCAACAACATTAAGTAGATGGGCAACAATGACTACACATTACTGCAATGAAAAAAAATAAGGTAAACATTGGTTTTAGAAGAAATAATTATAATAATAATAAGGTAATTAACTATAGTATAAGAGAATGTTCACAAGTAATTAACCAAAAAAAGAAAAAGGAAATTCTTAAACTATAGTAGCACTCCAATCTATGAAAATTAATATTTAACTAGTTATTTGAATATTAAAATAAATATTTATTATGAATACTATGAAAAAATAATATTTATTAATGTAAGAAATAATATTTATTAAACATTTTTCAATAAATTTGTAAATGAACGGGTCGAGTAAAGCATCTGGAAATTAAAATGATATAATAATTAATATCGTATAAATAAATAAGGAATTAAATATTTCATAAAATGAAATTTTTTCTTTCGCGTCATTACATTAATCAATATACAAATATTAATATTATTAATGGAGTGGAGAATATAATAATTTAATTATTTTATTAAGAGATTTTGGGAAATTGTAAATAATAAACCCTAGCTCTATATATACCCAATTATATCATTTTAGAGATTTTGTGAAATACATTATAGTTTAAAAAATGTATCCTCTAACTAGAAAATTCTCTTTACTAAGAACATATATAAAGTTCCAATAAAAATGATAATATTTCCACCTCTATACTATCAATATTGAATAAATAAGAGAGACATTCCATTAAACCCAAAGGATTGTATTGTGATCGAAACAAAAATAATACACGTGGATCATCACTAAAGGATTCTATTTTGGATCCTCTTAAAAAATGTTGGTAAAACTTGAACAAGGTGTTGGAAGGACTAACTTCTTCAACATAGAAAAAACCTCAAGAATGAGGAAATTATTATTATTAAATTATTTATAAATTTAATGTGAAATATTATCTTCATTTCTTCAGGATTCATTATAATTTTTCTTCGGGTATATTCATTAAATATGAAGATTATTTAACATGATATTATGGATAATTCCTTGAAAATAATAAAAACCATCTTGGGAATGGGGTCTACTGGTGCTTCCTCTATACTTTGAACCCTCTAGTGGCTTTGTAGCTGCCACAATTAAATTTATAATTTTTTAATTTTTTTAATATTATGATTCTTTTGTGAGGAATTTTTTCATATTTCATTCCAAATACATTAAGTTGATATAACAAGTCCATTAACATTCATATGATTAAGAATAATCCTGGAGCGTTTGAAAAAAAAATTGAAGATATCATCTAGACGTGCAGGAGATCCAGGATTTTAAAACTGATTACATAATGTGTAACCAAATTACGTGATGTGTAGTCTCACTCAACAACACACTTATATGGATGCTCCAATCATGGATGTTCTTATAGGGGATCATTATCTATCATTAAATAATTTTATGTATCAACAATCATGGTGGAACATAGTTTAAAATGTTACATCACCCGTAACTGACGTACACGTCCTGTGCTACCACATTACGTGGTGGTCGTGTGGTAGACATAAATAATGTGTAATTATTTCCATTGTGTGTGAATTAACTCACCCACCATGTGTTGATTGTCAAACAATCAACATGTACAAGTTAGTATTACACGACTTCTTGTTGACAAACATGTCATATAAATAATTACCATCCTCACGGATTATGCACTGTGTTCTAAGATGGGTATCAGGGACGACCATAGAAAATAGTACACAATGTGAAGTAGGTTGTACAAATAATGTAACGAATACCAATTTACAAATAGTACACACCATGGTGAACTGTACATTGCATAAATTAATTACACCCAAAAAAATTTTGTAGTATTGAAACTAATATAAATGGAATGTCGCTATCGTACATGGCATGTGAAAGGGTTTATAGAATTTTAAATGTCTAAGTAATTTATGTGTTTGATTTAGATCAACATGTTGTGTATTGGCTTGTTAAAAACTATGTACTTTAAAAATTCACTAATGGGAATACATGCCACGTATATTAACATGTGTCATGTTCCATACACATAATTTTGACTACTTGAATTGACACATGGAAGTACATCACTACTAAAAAACTGGGTTTATCTACTGCTAGAAATTTAACAACACTTGCAAACAACATAATTAAATACCCCCTTTGTCATTTCTAAAAAAAAAAAAGAAATGTTCGAGGGGGTATTTAATAGCTCCTTTAAGCACTATTAAAGAGGGTCTTTAACAACCTTAAAAACAGAACTATTATTGGGGTCCATTATCAGTGATTTTTACCAGCACTGTTAAAGGTCCACCCTTTATTAGTGATTTTAAGAATTCACAAATAAATGGTGACTTTTTATGGGTTCTTGTAAAAAGGAACTAATAGGGGGTTTTCAGCACTTGTGTAGAATCGCTGATAAAATACCCGCTTTTCCGTGCTTTTTTAGAAGTGATCATAAAAGTATACATCAAAAAAAATATATTATTAAAAATAATATATAAATATATAAATATGTTTATATTGATATATATATATATATTATTTTTTAAAATATTTTTTTATATGAAAAATAGGCATTTACCCATAATATATTTGATATTTAGTGGAAAAAATTTATAAAATAATTAAAAATAATAAATAATAATTTTTTTATGATTACCATTTAATAATAATGTAATAAAAATTTTAAGATATTAAAAATCATTAAATTAATAAAAGATATGAAATAAGTTAAAAATGCAACTTCAACATCAAATGGCCATAACTTTTGATCTTGGTGTCTCTTTGGTCTCTACGACATATCAAATCTATACCAGTAACGAAATCTACAACCACAGTTACACAATTAAACCAAATTCGAAATTTTTATGCCAAAAAAGAACCATAAATCATCCAATACTGATATTTTAGTCGGTGTACCATAATTTTTTAATATTCGATGTATTTTAAGGCTCATATTTAGGTGTCTTTTTGCCCTTTTGGCGTGGAATAAATTTATTCTTAGATATTACATTCATATTGATATTATGGTTTTTAAATTGTATCATTTTTTTCAATTTAATGTTATTTATAATCTAATATATAACAATATATACTTTATTTTTATATATTCACACATAAAAATATACTTTTATAAAAAAAATAATTAATAATATTAACAAATAAAATATATTTTTTAATATATTATTATATTTATAAACATATACATAAACATATATATAAATATATAGATAAAAATGTAATTAAATATATATAGATATATAGATATATCATAAAATGTGAAATGAAACAGTATAATTCAGTGGAAAAGGCTTTGATATATATGTTGGAGGTCTCGGGTTTGAAACTAACTGGAGGAAGGGGTGAACACAAGAGGGTGGGATTATCTAAAGCACTGATAATGGGGAGGGGTAATTTTGGCTAAATAAGTTGGGTGGAAATCTCTAAAGAAGGGGGTTGGTTGGGGCATGTAAAAAAATTTATATACCCTTTATTAGCGGGGCCTTTAACCACGGTTTTTTAGCGTTGTTAAAAGCATTGGTCCTTTAACCACACTAAAATTATCAATGAATTTTAAAAATTATAGATGGCCAATTATAGCACTGTTAAAGGCCATATTTAGTGTATCATGTTGTTTAATTATGTTATATTCCATGTACATAACTTCCCATGTAAATTCACAATTCTTAATAAGGACCACAAAAGACATAGAGTAGTTTTGGTAGGTATACAATGTTTTTCCTCAGTACATGTTGTGTAGTTAAATAATTCAAATGAAATAAAATTAATTACATTTTTTCAAAATTACAGAGAATGAGAATCCCATGTTTCTCAAGGACTGCTTGGATTAATAATTAAGATGAACCATTAATTAAATAATAAGACCACCGATATAGATTATATGTTTGAGAGAAATAAATGACAATTTCTATTGATACTAGCAGAATTTATATAGAAATACGTAGGAAAATAGAGAAATAAATAGTAGTATACTCATTAGGTAGTCGCAACACACCTAATCAACAAGTAGTATCCTATTCTAATCAATTTGAAAGATAATTAATATTTTCAATTCACACCCCCCCCCCCCTCACACTCTCTGCAACCCCCTATTTGTTTTTCACTCCCAAAGCCTATAATACTTTACCTAATAACATACTCCTCAAAGATTTTTATCACTAATTACAGTTCTACCCCATGGTAATTATTAATAGCCCACATAGACAGTCTCATCCCCATACAACACCCAATCCTCACATAGTAATTTCTCAACACCTATCCCTCGACCCTTGCATACTGCGTGAAGACTCATTTTTCTATCATTTCATCCCACCTACGAAAAAACATTTTCTTTAGGGTGGAATAAATGTGATTATTTTCCAAGGTTGATAATGGAATCACATGGAGTTAGTTGTAGTAGAACTATAGAGTTCCCACTCTATAAAGGAATATAACCAATAGTGGATCACTATTCATCATTGTAATCCTTTTTACAACTTTTAAACGATGGTTCTCTTATTAGAGTATATCGATTAAACCATCCTATAAGTGGAAATATTGTACCACATTTTCTTTTGTTTTCAGAATCTATACAAAACCTTCTTACATAAATAGGATCAAAAGTAAGCAAGCAACTCTAGATTATAATAATGGATTTAAGAAACATGTCACAAAATAGAAAACAATTATGACTACATGAATTGGTCTTATAGAAAACAAGAACTCTTCTTCTCTAGTTTCTGATAATATATTACTTGTCATCCTGTCACAACTTGTTTTTTGTGTATCCTAAAGTATCACTTCTAGGGAACCTAGATTATAGGAAATATGCCCTTTTCAAAACCTTTCTTGATTAGTATAAAAAAGTTCAACCTTTCCATTATATTATCCTCTCACTTCAAATTCATTATAACAACCTTTAGCATTAACAGATAAACATTATACTTTGGATAATCCCCATCAAACTGTTTTGGGATTTTTTGTTATTACGATTTTTATTCTTGTCCTTTTTATGATAGGAATCATTAATGATTAATTCATCACATACCGAACATATATTGTACTATTACATCATTTTTACTTGTTTTACAATTTTTGATTTACAATTCTAATCGTCACTCGTTTTTATATCTACTACTATTGTGACCTTTTTCAGGTCTCCTACTTCAACGTCCTAACTAGTACTCTCTTTCTGAGTCTTCTTTAGTTAAGCTACTATCACACTACTATATTTTTTATGAATGTAAACTTTGAGTTGTGGCCAAGTTAGACCAGTCTTTCATTCTTTAGACCTCATTAAAAAATCTCCAAAATTACCACGCATAGACATACATTCCCTACAAATATTCAAGATTTCCTGTTTTTGGATAATTCTAAAATAAATCACATCTTCAGAGATCCATGTCTCAATATCTTCTTCAGTGGAAACCAAAATATTCATCACATGATGGTATATATGTCACCACTCCACTTTGATCTGAGTTAGATTAGTCATTTTCATCTTAATCACCTTTCGTATATTCACTATGTGCATAAGAAATAGTTTGACCTCAACTTCAGAAACCCACATTCAAGAATGGTAAAGATACCATTATGTTGATTATTTTTTCCTCAAAAATACTTCACAATCCAAATTTGTGTTTCTAGTGCCTCATCCTCTTAAGATTCGTTTCTTACACTTTTTTGAGATGTTATCTATTGCTTCTATCTCCAAACTAGTGATCAAGAACCTTTATCTTATAGTTACTATCTCTAAAAACCTCTTAAATAAAAGATAAATTAATAGGGATCGAGTGCAAGAGAGAAATAAATGGTTATTTTTATTATTACCACAATAACTGATACCATAATACAAATAAAAACATATATATAAGAAAAATAATAATAATATGAATCTCAAGGTTTCCTCAACTACCAAAAGCCCGGGATACAACAACATCCAAATGAGATTAAAGAAATTACAATTTACAATTCTCCCCCCCCCCCACTCTATATATTTTCCAATATATTATCCCCCACCACCTGTCAAATATAATATACTAACATTCATTTACAAGATAGTTGTTATTAACTACAATCTTTCCTCTTGAATGTTATTAGCAGCCACACAGACATGCCAATCCACACATGAAACCTACTCAAATCACAAAAGCAAACCAACACATATCCCTCTACCCCTTCACAGAGCATGAAGATCCATATTCCTCTAAATTTTTCTATCCATAAAATCTAAATTGTCCATAAAATAGAATAAATGGGATAATAAATCAAATCGGATAGAAGAATATCCTAGAGATAGTTTCATAGCATTTGGAGTAGAGGTGTAGATTTCACATTGGGTATGGGAATATCATGCAATATTTAGAATCATCTGTCTTGGAATCAATATAAAAGTTTTGATCTATTATTCCATCACATAGATTATCAAAATAATTAAGAGGACCTATTGTACCATAATTTAATTTTTTAAATAGATTATACACAACCTAAAAACATTAGGAAAATAGAGAGTAGATATGAAACTTCAGTTTGTACTAAAGGATTTAGGAACCATGTCACCAAAGAGACAAAATTTCTGACCATAGGAACTAGACTTGTATACAATGATAAATATTCTTTGATGGTACCTTGAAATGATGTATAGGTCATCCTATTGTTTATAGTTTTTTTATCCTGAAGATTCACTTCTGGAAAAACTAGATTTGAGACAATCTACTCTTTGTCAAACGTTTCTTGAGTTGTCCAAAAAATATTCTTATTTTTTTAAATATCCTCATCTCCCTTAAATTTTATTGTAACAACCCATAACACTAATAGATAAATTTTAGGATTTTTATGCTTCTCCTCAAACCAATAAATAATGTTTTCATGCTTCTCAATTTAATTTTAATCGAGTCTAAAATGATAAATATTATATATTACTTTAGTGACATATTAAATCATTGCATCGTCCTCTTTTTTTGTTCCTATTTCACATTTTTTTATTCTCACCACTACTCATCATGAATATTCTTGTGTTCCCCTATTTTGACCATTACCATGTTTCCTACTTCAGATTATCAATCATAAATATTAACCTGAATCTGATTTATCTAATAGATTGGAGAAGCCTACAAGATTACGATTTTTCCCTATGATAAGGAAAATAGTAGAAACCCACCAAGGACTAAGTCGGGGTGTTAGGCTGTTGAATTGTGGTAGACATGTGGTTTTGGGATAAGGAGGGGTTTCTGATAACAATGTTATCTTTCCCATAGGGAAAAGCCCCCTAAATGTCCAAGATGGTAAAAAATGAATCCTTTAAATTCCACTTTTATTATGATACCATCCTTGTAATTTCATTACAATATGTTTTCATATAGTAAATCCATATTAGGAAAATTTTTATAACACCGGTGTTGAGGCATCCGAACATATGATGGGTTTTCAATCACATGATAGTTCTAGAATCCACCAATGAGATTTCAAGAAGGGATCCATCTTCTGTTACTCTCCATATTTTGGGAATATCTCAAAAACTAATGAATATACCATGTTTCTTTATGACCCACTTTATTACACCTTATTTAAATTGCTTTTATAGTCCCCTCTTGGTTTCCTCTTCCACATCAAATGTTTTTCTCTCCAAACACTAAGGGGTGAATGAGATCCTCATTTAAAGCTAATAAGTGAGAGGTATCCCCAAAGGGAGGGGTAGGATTTTGTATGGGGGTCTGAGTAGATTTTGTCTAGATTATAGGTGTGTTAATTTTTATCAATATGTTT
Source organism: Viscum album (assembly GCA_963277665.1). Lineage (NCBI taxonomy): Eukaryota > Viridiplantae > Streptophyta > Magnoliopsida > Santalales > Viscaceae > Viscum > Viscum album. The sequence goes on along the minus strand of OY728151.1, from coordinate 1,581,926,335 downwards.
AGTTACATTATGAATAAGATAGGTCGACATCTCTCAATATGGGTAGGTATCCCCTCCATGATGAGAACCCGGATGTAATAAAAAAAATTTAAATATATGTTCTATATACAAATGATATCATTTGAGGGACACAAATGATATAGTCTATCCAGTGTGGATACTCCTAGGACATTGAGGCAAATTCTCATGGTGTAGGCCCTTGGTAATATCTAGTGTATGATATTATGAGAACAAGACCCACCAGTAGGAAATACAAATTTATATGTTTCTTTAAATGTTCCTATATGTGAATGAATTTATTTATCCTTAAACATTATGATTATTATTAATGAATATTATAAGTCATAGAATTTAATGTATTGTTGAAAACTACAAGGACATATGTTTTTGGAGAGGTAGGATACATTGGGTGCATCACAAGTAGTATTTCAGTACAGAATAATGTGAGATGAGATTTATCCCTTCTTTTATTTAAGAGAATTTTATATATTGGGATAATTGATAAAAAATGATATACAATGAATAAATACATTTCCATGGTGTTCTATAGGAATGTTCAGTTTTCGGGAATTCAAAGAATGAGGCATCGAGAACGTTGGTTGATGGCACTGGCATGCATCCTTCTTGATTAAAGCTATCATTATAAAGGGGTTATATTACATATAAAGTGTTCATATGAGGTATCATGTCATTATAGCATTAACAACTATCTATATGGGTTTCATCGCATGTTGGCAGATGTTATACTTGTAATTTAGGTTACATCACCTAAGGACACCAAGAAAGAGGCCTAGAGGGTCACACACTAATTGTAACTAAATTTTCTGTTCAATAATATATTATTATTTAATAGGTTGAATATATATTATTCTGGGATGATTTTTAATAATTATTCACATATCCTAGAATGCATATAAATATTTATTTTCTATTTATTAAATATAATATTTCTATATTTATTAGAGAATAATGCATTGATATTTTATTAATAAATAAATATTCGTTATTCATAGACCGATAAATATTATGAATGAATGATGGACTTCATTTTTAGTTCATGTGAGAACTAATAATATTGAATATTTTTGGATTAAATAATTTTTAATTTAATTCAAAATGTTAAGTGCATGTCCTAAAATAATAATTTTATTAATATTATTTCACATGGGGTTCCACATGGGATTAGATAAATAATAATGAGCACTTGGGGAATTATTTATTTCTAACCCTATAATATATAAAACAAATTATTTTATTTTCATAAGATTCAGTTCATTTTTTTTGCACAAGGGATTTTGAGAATCCTCTCAACCCCTAAAGAGCTCTACTATCAATGAACACTCCCATGAATGGAGAGTGACCATCCTCCAATAAATCCTCTCAGGTCAACAGAGGTCAAGGATAACTCTTTTGAAGAATTTATAAATACAATAAATGGAAGACAATGAAAGGGATATGATCAATAGTTCTAGAACACATATATTCCATAGGCAATGTGTGGAGATTTGTGGATCATGTGTGTATTACCGTTAGATGGAAGCCACACTTGATTCTTACAATGCAATGATGATGAAACATAGATTTGGTTCCATATCCATCAATGAATAAGTAATTCCAACAAAGGTTATTTTTTATAAATAAAATTAAATATAAATAATATATTATGACCCTCATTTGTGGTCTAGCATGATTTCAATTTTCTGTATTCTTTGATTCAAATCCAATAAACATGGTTTTTATCATCGTGAGATATTTTATTGATCATCAACCATGAAAATAGATATGTTCGGAACAACCCATCTCACACTTCAACTGTGAAGTGAACCTACATGTGGTATTAGAGTGTTTACATAATTATTTATAACTATTTATAGATCGTTGATTGATTTATTCATTTTTATTTTGTTTTCAATTAATGTATAATCAATATTTTAGACTTAATTGCGATATATATGTCTTCCAAATTTTTTTCACAGTGATCTAATCAATGCGATTAATTTTATCAATGAAATAAAATTAGGTAACTCCTCCAAAGGTTCCAAGGACTATGTCTAGATAACACATTTGTACACACCATGTTACCAGAGTTAGAAATCATGTAGCTTCATTCAATGAATCAGGAATTAATTCAGAATTAATTCACTTTGTGTGCATTGATGACATGCAGTGCATTTATAACATAGACCATGTGTTGGCTGGGCCATCCTGGCACACAGCCTGCTGGTGTACACACCATATAGCCCATGTGAAAAGTGCATAGTCCTATTAAATCATAGATTGTCCATGTAATTCATAAAGGACATACTTGATTGGTGACCCTATAATTTGGAGATCACACTCCATGTATCCCATTGGACATGCCATGTACACCATTTTTTGAGGCACGATTTACACACCAAGTCCCTAGAAATGTGTCTCAGATATACAATTAGACATGTAAACACTGTTTAGCTCACCTGCATACACAGTCTACTTATACCAAATTACATAGATATAAAACATATTTATTATTATATTTAAAAATTATCAGAATGTTCTTGTGTGAGGTCATTAAGATGATAGTACATTCCATATGATGGGTTTCTAATATATATATGTTTGTGTGTATGTGTGACCGTGTTTGTGTAAATGTTTTATTAATATCTATGTAAGGTTTATATTTTTATATCATGTATGTGTCTTATTATAGTTGGTACTCTACATACATTTAATCAGAAATCATGACTGAAAATTGTGTATTTTTTGAAATCACTAAGGTGAATTACACTTTAGGAAAGTATGTGATAATTCATGTATTCTATATGACACAAGAGTATGTAGTATATGGGAATAATATATATTGGGTATAATTGGATGGGTATACACAATATTACCTACATGTAACATTTATGTACTTGGCTAATTTTAAATTTATTTATTTATTTTTATAAAATTATGGTGTGTAACGAAAAAAACATTCATTAATGTAAATTACTCTTGATCTTTTTAAATGACTTATTATGTAAAATGTTTATATAAAATATGAAATTATTTGGATTTATGTTTTTTGATCTTAAAATACTTTTTAGAATGTTGACATTTTCTAATATAGTCGTTGAACAATTATCACATGATTAGTATAAATATAGGGGTTTAACACATCCAATTTACGTAGACAAAGGAAGCAATGGCCTCATCCAGTAGGCTTTCCCCATATGAGGCCCATTTTTCGTAGATTGGAAAGGAGGTGGAATCATTGGGATTCTCTCTTCACTAAGTCACAGCTGAGCTTCAACATGTTAAGCTCAAATAGAACTACCTACGATAGATGTGTAAGTTTATAGATATTACCACCCGAGAAATGTTATCTGAGCCACCACAAGAGTCTATCACTATAGCACACCTTACCCTTTGGTCCTAAGAGGGTGTTATAAGGGGTAATTTAACAAGACCTTAGCACTACGATTATGTGTATTATTTATGTATATAATATTTAATATACTTTCATTTTATTATTTTTACTTTGTTAATAGTTTTTAAAGTGAAAATACAATTTTTAGTCATTATTCAATTTTGAAATATATTTTGATTAATTAATGGATTTTTGAATTAAATATTATTTTAATAAAATATTATTTTTATTATTAAATTATTTTTTATTAAATATAAATGATCGTATAATTTTATAAATGCAGTTGTAATTATTATTAATTTTTGAAAGTTGTTTTGTTCAAAACCCATTATTTTTCGATAAATGTCAGTTTCTATTTTAAAAGTGAAAATTAACATATTTAGAAAATTATTTAGATAAAATGAATATTGTTTTTGGAATCAGGATGTCAAAATTATCCAAAGGTGAATTTTTCATAAGTTTCTGAGACAGTCGAAGTTTTGGGTAAAAAAGTATATACCGTTTATTTATATTATCTGTTGTATGACAACATAATGACCCAATAGTGATGTAATAAAATTATATAAACACTACGATCGTATATTATATGTTTTACCATTAAAATAATGTGATTTTATATTTGTTTTATTTATTTTACAAATTTTTAGTGGATCCTCCACGATATATAAAATAATTTAGCTTTCAAAATTGATTTCCTTGAGAGTGTGGCTAACTTCCACATAAGAAACCATAATATTTTAATAATATAGGACATGTTACCTAAAAATATTTTTTTCCACTCCCCTTTTTAGAAAACCATGGGATGGTTTGTGGTTTTGATTAGTTTAATGTGAGTTTTCCCAAACCTAAACAATAAAGTATTCCTTCTCCTTTCCTATATAAACCCACCCAAGCTCCCACTTCGTCTTCACTCAAATCCATTGGAGTTCGTCCAAAATCATCCCTAATAACTCTATAATCCTCCCAAGTCTCCCCAATCTCCCAATAATCTTCTCTGAAGCCTCTCCCAATCCTTTGGGACCACACTTCCAATTAAGGGATTTCCTTCCATTCTCATTGTCTCCCTGTATTTTAATACTATTATGACCTTTTTCTTCAATAAAAAATGGTGGTGTATTATTTCTCACCTTCTCCATACATCCCTATTTATTTTTTAAATGATTATATTCTAGTTTATCTCTCATTAATTCCTTCCGGGTACACCCGTTACCATGCCGATGTTCTATAATGAAATTCTCTCTTCTCATTAATTTTAAAGAAATTGTTTCGTATTATGAATCAAATTTCCATTAATTTTGTTGGGACATGAATATATATTAACAAAATACTTTAAATTGCATTTAAATATTATTAGATACCCATTTCTCTCTCATCAACCATTTTTATTAATTCTTATGTCACGTCGTTACGCTGCAGAAATTGCACCGCGATTTTCCAAGCCAATGTCATTGTATAGTGAATACCATCCCCATTTCACTATCAAGTGTATTAACCATTATGAAAGTTTACTTATTGATTATAAATATTTATTTATGTATTAAACATCCTTTAATAATGGAATTAATGATGATTAATGTTTCCATGTTGAATGATCCATGTGGAACACTTATGCATAAAATGATATTTTTAAGAAGGGTGTGCCCTGAAAACAAACCAATGCATTGGGTAAAGTATAGTATCATGATACATCATGTGCAATGAGTATTTAATAACTATAATTTAAGTGAAATGAGGTTTTACTCACGATTTATGTGTATTATGGTTTTACTCATGCTTCATGTGCAATGATCCTTGGCTCATGCAAATTCCATGTTATGTGTTGTTGCCATATTTCCATGTTATGATAATATTTATATATCATGCCTTTATGTCTATGTTTATTTTATGATCCATTGAAATGACTATTTCTTAATATTTATTGTATCCTTCATTTTATACCTTGTTTACTCCCTTACTGGTCTTTATAGCTCACCCTTTTCTTATATATGTCCTCAGTTTATCCAATGCAATGATAAGTATGGGGGAATGTAGTAGTCATGTAAAGGAAGTTTTCAATAAGATGTTGTGTTCTATGTTTTAAGTTGTCATGTAATTTTCATAATCCCAAAATACACTATAACTACCTGGCTTCTATGTTATATCAATTGAAGTATTAATGTAATAATTTTTTTTATGTGCGTAATACATTGTAGGGTTGTTATATGATGTATGAGAATCTCAAGGAAATATGAATGTGATTTAGGATACAAATATTGATTAATTAAAGAAGATTATTAATTGATTCAATCAAGATTTATCTTAAATAACAATGATTATGAATTTAATTCTAGTTTTATTAAATTAATAATTTGTTGAATGCATGTGGATGGTCATGAGAATAGACTAGACATTTTTATGTGATTTGTTTAATTTAATATGTTTTTTAAATTAAACTATTGGAACGCATTCCTTCCCTCCTATTTTAATTAATGGAATCTGTGACAATGGTTTCTTTTATATAAACCCATTTCCCCTCACTTATTTTTGAGTAAAATAATATATAAACGATAGAGCTACCATGACGGTAGGGGCAGTTCATTTTTGGAGTTGAAGTGAAACCAATCCAAGAGAGATACATAGGTGGATAGGTTGAAAGATGTAACATGATCCATAATTGGTTCAATGTGTTTTACCCTTGGTAAAAATTTAGTTAATCAATATCTATTTAATCTTACCTTTAGAAAATATCATGATCATGCAACTCTTTTCTGCAATTATTGATGAATTTTAAATTGATGTTCTGGATTGACTTAATGTAGTTCACATCAAGGAATGACTTCCAAAGACAGTCTTGGTTTAACTAAGATGTATGGGTTGAGAAACATAATTATTGATATCAAAATTTGGGAGTCCTCTAAGTAGATAAAGGAACTTTGAGTTAATGTACTGGGAATTTTTATTACCTACCTAAAACCATTCATGATACATGACATACCAAAGTTGTATTCTTCGATGGCATTGGTTTTTTGCGGAATGTGGGTTCTTCCATTTTGGGAGATCCATTTCACATTGTTGTAGGGTCTCGGTGAATCCTTCTCCAATGGTTTAGTGTCTTGGGGCTGGTGTCGATGGTCGCAACATCAGGCTACTCGAGGAGGTCGTTTCTAAGGTTTGGTTTGTTTAGGTGTTTTTTGGTTTTCCTTTCCCTGGTTCGTGGTCTCCAGGCCGGATATTTGGGTTTTCTCTAGAAAAATGGCATTGTTGTTCCGGCGACGGCAGCCGGTGTGTTGTGATTCGTTCCATGACGGTGAGGTTGAGTTTAGATCCGGTTTCGATGATGATGATGATGGTTTGCAGGGATGCGATTGACGGTGCATGTGTGACGCGGGTTGGCTCGTTGTCCCAGAAGTTGCTTTTGAATTTTGAAGTTTCAATAGTTGGTTTCTATGGCGGTGCAGTGCGATGTTGGAAATATGGGATTCGCTATGATGAAGTTTCTTTTGAATTTTGGAATAGGTGGGCATGGCTCGGTGAAGGGATATGTTTTATGTATTATGTTTTGAACTTTGAAATATGTTATGTGTGTTTTTGTATGGATGCGACTTGTTGATAGAGGATGTTTTGTAGGTTTCCACTTACCCGCAAAGTGGGTTTTAAATAAAATAAAAATTGGTTTGTGTGTGAATCCAATGGTGAAGAATACTGGGTTTTGAGAAAATATTGGGAGATTAATAATTATAATAATTATTTATTTTCTTAAATTTTATCCGATAAAGCACAATTTTTTTTTCTTACTTTTCTGAAATACGATTAAAATCACATAAAAATAACATTATGATACATACTTGAGAAGGAAACCATTATCACCAGCAAAAATTTCCTGAGTGGTAAGGACGCCTACATGTTATCATTCTCCATTAAAGGAATTTATATATGCTAGAAGAACCTTTTCCTAAATTTCCTAGAAATCAGGAATGTCATAAAGAGTTAAAGCTCTATAAGAATCATTAAAATGATTCCAATGATTTTATGTGTTTCATACTATCAATGATTTCCAATGGGATTTTAAAGAATCATGAGTACATTGATGCATATAAGATGATGTGTATCCTTATAGATCTCGATTATTAAAAGGCGAGGTGGGATAGGTATGAGATCTATAATGGATTGTTTACAACAATGTTTATAAAGACTACACCATCCAAGCCTCATGTAGATCATATTATTGGCAACATTTAATTTATAACAATATTAGGGATTAAATTATGGGATGAGTTGTATCTATATCTCAAACATTTATCACATTCCAAGACCTTATTATGTTTTATTATTAATTACAGTATGGTAAATAATAATAATTGTGTTTTAGAACATCATAATTTTATTCACCAAGTGGATAAGGACATGGAGAATAATAAAAATTCAGTCCATATGCTATATAAAAAAATGAAGAACAATTAAAAGGGGCCTAAGACTCCTAAAAATCTCAATTCATTGAGCATTGTCCATCCAATAAGAAAAAGATCTAAAGGTAGGGAAAGGAAAATGAGGTAGTATGTCTTTCATGTGCCAAGCCAGGCCATTAGAATTATAACTACACCCAAAAATAAAGGGGAAGGTAAATGTTAATTTATTATCAACTGTAATATTTCAATATCTACACATTGGTAATTAGATATGGTTTGTGGTTCTCACATATGTCACTAAATTAAGGAAACAAAATGATTCCAATATTTCACTACAGTAGAGGTGGATATGAGAGCTGTTAATGGTGAAAGGATGGTTGATATGGCCAATGGTGACAGCCACCTCTCATTACCAAGATGAATGATTTTGGTATTAATAGAGTTTTATAATGTACCATCGGTAACCGAGAACATAAATTTTGTGTCATACCTACTTACAAACGAGTTTATGTTAATATTGGGAGATATAAGTTTTTTATTTTATAAGGAACACATATGTTATGGTATGCAATATTTAAATAACATTAAATATGTATTATTTTATGAAAAACAAGTACTGAAAATTGAAATTGAATCATGTTCACAAAACTCATATTACACCTAGCTTTTAAATCGTCATCTTGGTCGTGAAAATGAGAAGCATTCAATATATATCATGAAATATAGTTCTTTTGGCTCATCTAAGATAAAATCAGTTGATAGATGTCTTAATTATTTACATGAAAAAAAACCCAAATCACCATTTGGTGGATAGGGTGAAAGGGCCATAGAGCTTCTAGGATTGGTACATACTAATGTGTGTGTATCATTTCCAATAGAAGGAGGTGGTGGGTATTCTTACTTCATAATATTAATTGATGACATGGGTAGATATTTCTATGTTCACTTGATGAGGTATATGTCTGAGTACTTTGAAAAATAGAAGGATTTATATAATGAATTAGAGAACCAACATGGACAAAATATAAAGAATCATAGATCAGATCAAGGTAGAGAATATATTAACCGAGAAATTAATGAATTTTAATGGGAGTTTGGGATTTTATCTCAATTCACTCCACCATACACACCATAGTGGAATGGTGTTAGTGATAAGAGGAACCGTACATTTTTGGACATGGTAAGGTCTATGATGAGTCATGAAGATCTTATATTATCCTTCCGGGGATATTCATTACAAAATGATGCATATACATTAATCTTGTAACAAACTAAATCAATAAAAGGTATTCCCATTGTGCTATGGAGTGTACAGAGACATTTTTTGTTGCAAAAACATTAATGGAAATGAGAGTAATTTGTTTGTTTCTTCCTTTGAAAAAACCTATCACCCTTGGAATGAAATTTTATATTTATAAGTTATCTGAAGGAATCAAAGGGATATTACCAACACAATCCCTCAAAAAAAATTATTTTCTCCAGACAAGCCATATTTCTTGAGAGGGAGCACATCCTCCAAAAGGATAGTGGGAGATAGATTGAAATTGATTTAGTTTATTCTCACCATACACAAGTGTGGGTATAGGAATAGGTTCCACTAGTCCCTATGGAAGATGTAGTTCTAAAAACACATGTACTAAATAAGAGCACATGGGATGTAATAAAACTACATAGATATGGTTTTATATTAACTAATGTGTTTTACTCGTAATATGTTTACAGTGAAAAACCTCTCACCTAAAAAGAGGCAGCAGAGAGATCAGAAGTTGGAATATGGAAAGAAGCAGTGAATTCTGAAATGGATTCGAAGTATCAGAACCATGTTTGGGTTTTGGTTGATTTTCTAGTTTATGTAATTCCCATTGGGTATAAATGGATATTCAACTGAAATGTGTGCAAGGAATGTACTTTAAATACCAATAAATAAAGGCTAATTTCTTACACTTTTAAACATCATCGTTGAATTGAGTATGATGAAAACATTTCAGCAGTTGCAGTGCTTAAATCCATCAGATTTAAACTTGCTATTTTAGCATACCATGATGATGTGATTTGGTATATGGATGAAAAGATTTCATTTCTTAATGTAAACCTTCAGGAATATGTCTACATGACACAACCAAAAGGTTTTATGGCTCCAAGTGATTCCAAAAATATTTACAAGTTGTAGAAATCCATTTATGGATTGAATCAATAATATAGGTCATGGAATAATCATTTCCATGATGCTATAAAATAATTGGGTTTTATTAAGAATTAATGTGATCCATGGGTTTATAAGATGTTTAGTAGAAATAATGTTATTATCCTAATAGTATATGTTGATGTCAAATTACTTATTGGAAACAATATAACAGTATTACAATCTAATAACGACCGATTAATCAAGTGTTTATAAATCAAAGAATTAGGTGATGTAGGCTATATTCTAGGGATCTAGATCATTTGTAATAGATCCAAGAGGATTCTTGGAGTAATTAAATTGACAAATATTTACCAGATAACAAATATATTTACTATGGAACAATCCAAGAGAGGATTTGTTCTATTGTAACCCAGTTAACATCTTTCTATGAATATGTGGCCTCTGACACAATAAGAGAAAAAGAGAATGAGTAAGATACCATACATATCAATGATAGGAATAATCATTTAAAACATGTTATGTACTAGATGTTATATTTACTATTCATTGAGAATGGTAGGTTAAAATCATGCAGATTTAAGAAAAAAACATTAATATATTATTAAGGCTACCTTTAAGTATATGAGAAGAACTAAGGAAATGGTCTTGGTGTATAGAGGAGACAAAGATATTGTCATTAAGGGCTAACTATTTATAGTTTTAAAACATATCAAATTGACATGAAGGTGAATCGTGAAATTTATTCTATCATAACGTAGGAATTATGATTTGGAAGATTTCAAAGTAATTTTTTGTCATTGATTCTATATCAAAGTCTAAGAATATATCGGATTCTTATGTAGATAAGGAAGCTATTTGGATGTGAAACTATGTCTAGGAGAATGATGTGGTATATAGAATTTAAAGACCCTGTTAAATTTTATTGTGATTATTCTGCATTAGTGGCTCATGAAAATAGCCAAGGTTACACCAACATACAATGAATATACATCGGAAGAATCACCTCATGAGGTATTTTCATCAGAAGGTGATGTTTTCATAAGTAGAGTACCCAATGAATAGAACACAGTGGACACCTTTACTAATGACCTACCTAAATAGAATCATGACTATCATGTGAGATCTAGAGAACTAAAGGTTGTTTATAGTTAGATCTAGTCCAAGTGGTCATCTTTTGGAGTTGGTTCCCTATAACCAAATTCTTCCAACATTAGGTTAAACTATAATCATAGTTTTTGAATATTAATAAAATACTTATCACATTATTATTATTATTATACATAACATTGTATGTGTTAATTTCCTAAGAGTAGCTATCACACTAAAAGGTCATATCAGTTCCTTGCTCTGATGAGAACCCGTAAATTCTATGAAATTATTATTTAATATATGATTGGTAGCCGGATGATATCATTTGAGGTACACAAATGATACAAGATATCATAGGTGGAAACTCAAAATACTTTGAGTCGCAGTGTCATGGTTTACGCCCTTGGTATTATCAAGTGTAAGATATTATAAGAATGAAACACGCTAGTATGATGTCCACATTTATATTTTTCATTAGATGTTCCTATATTTGGGTGTGTTTAGTGGTCCTTTTACTTTATGATTGTTATTAATGAATATTATAAGTCATTAAATTTTATGTATTGATGAAAACCATGATGAAATATGTTTATGGTGAGGTATGATATGTTGGGTGAACCACGAGTTCTATTACATTAATAAATAAACTGAGAAATGATTTATCCCTTCTCCTCTTTAATAGAAGTTGATAACTCAACCCCTTTGATGGAAATTATATAGCCTAAATAAATCATCGACCATTCTATTCTTTAAGAATGTTAAATTTCCATGAAATTCTTGAATGAGACTTCGAGCACATAGGTTGATGGTACTAACATGCAATATACATAATTATAGATATTGTGACAAAGGTGTTTATTAAACAACAATAATCTATATAAGGTATCTATTTGTTATTGAATTAACTTCTTTCTCAATTAGGGGATTAGCATGTTACAAGATTCTAACCATGGACATTAGTTTGCTTCACCTAATTACAATTAGTAAGGGTCCTATAAGGCCACATACTAAGTGTATCCATAATCCCAATTAAATAATGTATTACTATTTAACAGGTTGAATAAATATTATTCTCGAACATGGTTTAATAATTATAAATATATTCCTGATCACATATAAATAATTATTTCCTATTTAGAAAATACAATATTTATTTATTTATAAGAGAAAAATTATGTGGTATATATTTAGTAAATAAATAGTAAATATCCAAGTACTAATAAATATTATAGAGGAATAATGGATCAAGTTTTAATGTCTTGTGAGAAATAATAATATTAACTATTATCTAATTAAATAATATTAAATTTAATTCGAAATGATTAGTGCATGATGAGAAATATTATTTTTATTATATATGTCCCGAGGTTCGGTAAAATACTAGATAGATATTAAGTGGAAATTGTAAAATTATTTATTTCTAACTGTAGAAATATATAAACATAATTATATTATTTTCTTAAGAGATAATTCATTTGATTATACTGTGTGGATTTGGAGGATACACTCAAGAAATAAAGAGATCTATCCTTCAACAATTACCCCAATAATGCAGAGTTATATTCTTCCACTAAATCCTCTCAAGTCAATAGAGATCAGGGAGAATTATTTTGATGTTCTTCTCATAGAGATCAACGACAGACAACGCAAGCGATTGGATCTATCCTTATATTACCCAAATATTCCTTTCATAAAATTTGAAGTATTTTGGAACATGTATAGATAACCATAACATGGAATCATCAAATTATTCTTACAATGAAATGAAGACGCAACACTGATATATTTACAGATCCATCAACAATTAAATATTTCCAAAATAGGTAATTCTTTAATTAAAAAAATTAATTATAAATAATATGTGATTATCATACCTTCTGGTTCCATCATGATTTCTATTTTGTTTCTTCTTTGATTCAATTCCATTGAACACAACATTTATCATCAGGTATATTTCATATTGATCATCAATCATGAAAAAAAAAGAAATATTGGCAATGACCCATCACACACTTATGTTACACCCAGAACCTATATAAGAGAGTAAAAAATCACCCCCGATGGGTTTGTATATAACATTTGTAAGTTTCTATGATCATCTAATGTGACCACATAGCCTTGGTTTTCAACCTCATTTGGATGGTGGTGACCCCTTTTATATGTAGGTACATCAGGAAGCCCTAACATGATATCATTATTTTAGTCCAATGATGACTGAAAATTTAAATCTTTTAAAAAAAGTTCTAGCCCGTTCTATTTTTGGCTTCAATTATAAACAAAACACTCAGGTTTTTTATGTGAATCCACTATCCATACTACAAAAAAATATTACCCTCATCATATGTGTTCGTTTTGATGTAGTATTTCCCCACAAGCCCCGAGAAACCACAAAAAAAGAATAAAATTGAAATTTATCATATTTGAAAGATATTTAGTTTTTTATCCCTACATATGTAAGAAAATATTATGTAAAAGGGGATTCATAATGTTATCCAAACCACTGTTAAAAACATCATGATCCCAATGAATGGGTTCTTAATGATACCATTCCACGAATTGACCATATTTTCCTCCAATATTATACATAGTTTGTTTTGTTCTCCCACAGAGAGGGATTCCATTGATGTCAATCTATAAAATAGATTTAGAAAAGTTAAAATTTTGGATATCATTCACGCTTATCATATCTTCCATCAGAATAAGTTGGATGTTGAATGACCAATGCCTCCCATTTAGAATATTTTGATTATCATTATCATTTAAATTTTGTATGATTTAGAAGTTTCCACTAATATCTCTAATGGATAATCCTTCATCAAATTTCCATATGTTCTAGAAGGTAATTTTTAGGGTGCTGATATTGAATCATTATTTGGAGATGAGATTTATGATCGTAAGGAGGGAAATCCATTACATCAGGAATGAATCCTCATTCTTCTTAGCATAAACCTTCTTTTACTCCTTCCCTTTTAAGGAACGTTTTTTTCTAATGGTTTACAAAATCATTATTCATCTCACTGCAATCAGTTGAGAAGGGATGTAGAATCACTATAGAGGAAGAATAAATAATGATCTAATGCCGCAATCGACACCGACATCAGTAATGATACCACTGATCAAGGAATACCTATGAAATAGAAACCCATGGAGAACACAAAAAACACTCTCAAACGAAAAAGATACAAAACAATGGATTATAATCGTTACATATATAGAATAATTTTATAAATTCAATATATAATTTTATTTATGAGTTCATCATGTAATATTTATTAAAAATAAATTTGGTATGTAAAAGTCATTGTATGCATTATGTAAAGACATAATAAAAAAATTACCTAAATGATAAAAATATATAAATAAAATAAATACATATATATATAGTTATATAAAAAAATTTATAAATTTAAACATGCATATGTATATTTATATTTATAAATTTGCGTGTGTGAATATTTTTATGATTAATATAAATTTATTTAAAAATATAATTATGTATGTAAGTAAGTAACTATGTATGCATAACATGGTCTTAGCATTAGTCTATTTTGTAGTTTCAAAACAACCACTATATATGTAGTAATAATATGGTTATTTACTATTTTTTTAATTTTTTATAATGGGTTTAACTCACTACTAAATTCATACTATAGAAACACATACATAAAACCACATCTCATAATAGTCAAAAACCAAGTTTGTAATGGATGTTTATAACTAATGAAAATAAATTTTTCATGATTTATAACCACTACTAATGATAAAAATACACCATTTAAATGAACCATTTTTTTAGTGTCACTAATGGTATTTTTAATGCAAAAAAAATTAATTATTTCAATGAAAACTGGAAATTATTATATTATATGAAAATTTATTTTATGATAAGGGAAAACTATAAATTAAAATTTTCTGATTTATAATGACAAAATTATAATTTAATATCATTAAATAGTAACTTTTGTACATACCCGACCCAAAATCCATTGAAAACAGTATTATTTCTATATGCCCGACACAAAATCATTATAAAAAGATCTAAAATGAGGGAAGATGCACCTCTTCCACCATTGAAAATACCACCAACTCCACATTTTCAATAACCTTTCCTCAATACCTTTCATACAAAAAAATTATAAACATACCAAAAAATAAAAACAAAAATGATATGGTTTCAAATATAAGAAATAAATATTTTAGCCAAGAAAATACAATTTCAATATTTAAAATTAAAATTATATTTATAAATATTGCATTACATGAGCCAGGAAAATTTTCTGATATACCAAAAAATAAAAGAATTCCCAAAATACTGTTATGCGGAAACAATTTCCCAATCGATGGGAATGTAGGGTATGAGATTTTACAAATGGTCAAGCACCTAAATATAAAGCACCTTCCACTCTTATTATCCTAAAATACACATTATGATAATGTTCCATCTTTAAAACAGTTGTTAGGAATGCATTGTATTAATAATCTCCATCATGGAAAATCTTTTTGAGAAATCCCTTTGTGAAAACATGCCTTCTTAACAACACTATTTAAGAAGTCTCTTCTTCAAAAAGCTTCCACTCTTCTTCAGGTTAATCTTTTTATGCCGGACACTTTCTTAATTTGTATTATATATGAGAAAATTATTATATTTTTCATTAATATATAAGTGAATTTATATTAGTATAAATGTTTTAATAAATTGGGTATATGAAAATATATTTTTAGTATCATAATATATATATTATAAGAATATATCTTAATTTATATTATTATTTTTTATAAAATTAAAGGATTTATCAAATGGAAGATAGTTTTAAATGAGTAAAATAAAAATTAATATTTAAATTATATTTCACTTTCATTTTTCATTTTAAGAAATCCTTAATATACTTTCAATTATAAAATTGAATTATTTGAAATAACATTTTTATAAATTGAAATTAATTACTAAATTATTAATTTCTCTAACATAAATAGAATTAAATTATTATTAAACAACCAATTAGTATATATTTTTTTACCAATTCAATAATATATTTATTACAAAATTGGTAATTAATTTAAAAATAATATATATTCTATAAATTTAATAATATATATAATAATTAAAATATAATGATATATTAGTAGATTTATATAATAATATATTAATATGTTAATATAAAAATAATTTAATATATTAATAAATTAATATATTAATATATATTACTGTATTAGTTACAATGGAAGGATATGTTAATATTTTTATTAATAAATTAATTCATTATATATAATAATAATAACAAAATTCAAAATAATTTAATTAATAATGTAATATTAAATAAAAATAGATGAAATAAGTGTAAATGTTATGATTTTAAACAATAATGTTTTTCCTATAAATTATTTTTGGATTATTATATTTTTTATATTCTTTTTTTCAATTATTTTTTAAATGATTGATCACTATATCAAAATTTATATATATATTAGTTTAAATATTATAAAGTTTTTTTATAGGAAACATTTTTTGAGTAAATTAATTGATTTATTATTATTTTTATAAAATTTATTCCATTTTAAAATATTTTTTTATTTATATAATCATTGATTAAAATTTAATGTTGATATTATTTAAAAAATATTTTATGCATATAAATTTTTTGAAGTGTAGATGTGATGTTTTTAATAATTAATGTTTGGGTCATATAAAAAAAATTTCATTTGTAATATTTATGATTTTTCTTTGCATTTGAGTTATTTGTTTCATGTTTAATCTATGTTTTAAGTTTCATTTAGATTATACATATAATTTCTATTTTATAGGAATAAAAAGTCACCAATAAGATACATAATAATGATTCATGTTGGTGAAATTGAAAAAATAAAAAATATAATGTATAAATAAAATATAAATAAAATTGGAAACATTTACTAAACATATAAAAAATAATTTAAAATGAAAATAATATCATACAAATAATTGATGAAAAATAATTTCAATCATGCAAAATATTGTTGTTTCAAAACATAACCTTTGTTCTAATAAAATATTTTTTCCCCAACCATTTTTTGAGTTAATTTATTTATTTATTTTTAACTTTTGTATATTCTTTTTTTTAATTATTTTTTATTTTTACAGACTATGTTTTAAAGATTGTTTAAATTTTATATATTCTAGATTTTATACGTATAATATTTTTAAAGTGTAAATGATATGTTTTATATCAATAAAGTTTGTGTCATGTAAAAAAAATTCATGTTAGATTTAATTTTTTTTATTTTGAAGTATCCTTTATATGTTTAATCCATGTTTTCAGTTTCACATAGATTGTACTTATAGATTATATTTAATAAGTAACCAAAGTCATCAACTTGAAAATTAATAATGTTTCATGAATGCGAAATTTAAAGTCTATATAATATAAAGTATAAATATAATATAAATAAAATAGGAATCATTAACTAAAAATGATAAAAATTTGAAAATGAAAATAATTTATTATTGAGAATTAATGAAAAATAATTACAGTCCTTAATTTTTTTTCGAAAATAAAAAATTTTTCTAGAAAAATAATATATAGGGATTAAATAAAATCAAAATGAAATTTTACACAGAGAATGAACATATACAAAATTAATTTATAATAATAATATTTTCCTAAATATAATAAAAAAATTAATTTACAAGTCACAAAAATTATTTTTTAAAAATATAAAATTTACAAGTTAAAAAAATTAATGTAATAATTATTATTCAGTGTTATATTATTCGTCACATTATTATGGAGAATTTTTAATTATTTTATTATTATTAAATATAATTAATTAATATATTAATTAATATATTAATTTATTATTACATTTTAATAAATATATTAATATATATTAATATATATTTTTTGAATGGAAAATAATCATTAAGAATATAATAAATAGTCACACATCATGATAATGTTTATCCGTAAAAGGAAATCAAACTACATGGAAAATGAATCACATGAAAGACCATGAGTCACAAAATGGTGTTCTACATTATTACCTTCTATTTTGGTGAACGTGAAGGAATAATATGAGAAGAGATGGTTCAAAGAATGGATCTTCAAAACCAATGGACCAAACAGTTGGAGGTAGATATTTAGGGATGAAATTGTGTTGAGAATGGTCAATCAGTCTGACTCCATGATAATTTAACTCCATCCACTATGCTGGGAAATTTCAATACTAGTAATGATTTATTGAACTTCTAAAATGGGTGGGATACACCTTCATAGAAATACATATCGCATTAAGACATGGTAGATCCATATGAGTCTCGTCTGATCACACCCACGTCAGAGAAAGGTCCCTTATTGACCGATTTATCAACAATAATCTTCATCCAATCTCTCAGGGTGGCTTCTAGGAAGGATATTTAGGGTTCATTTCATTGTCAGTAGAGTGATAGAGACAATAATTCTAGTTGGATAACAAGGAGAAGTAACAACTGGCCGAGAAAAAATTTAGTATGTACATTTGATTAAAAACAATATTATTTCATCGAAACAAAACCATCCACATCAAAGTGAACAAGGTGTTAATAGTTTTTTCAAGAAAGGATGAAGACCATATCCTAATGATCTCAGATAAGTAAGACATTGAATATAGGAATGAACCATCATGATCGTTCCATGCATACCGAATACCCCTGGCTCCTAGGAATTCAAAAATCATGTAAACTACAGACTCGGGTTCCACCAAACATATTGGAAAAAATGGTTCATCAGAAGTATGTGGAGCCTTGAGAAATTCTATAATAGGTAGAATATCAGTGAATTCATTCCATACAATTAAATAAGCTTTGCGGGGAACTGAATGTCATCAAATGGTTTTCCATATTACTGCTGAGTCCAGTTTTGAGGAGTCGGGAGCTAAAGAATATCCATATATCACTCTGTATGCACCTGAGGAAGTTATTCTCCAATAGATATGATCATCCCCCATCTCTCTAGAAACCGATATGATAAAAATAATGTTCCAATATCATTAATTGAACCATTCGATCAAGATTTCAATTCTCTGTCCATTTTCATTCTCATTGAATAAATAATGTACCTTTTCATTCTCCAAACCCAGAAAAACCATTGAAATTGCTAAAGTTTCACTTTCATCCACCAGCCATAGGTCATTACATATATCAACATTTGAACCGTCTTCAATCATCCAATATAAGACTTTAACATGAAGATAACGAGACCCCCACAAGCTCCTCTATATGAAGCTCAAGTGCGGGCCAAGGATGGAACCTCTAAAGTCCAAGTGCAGGATGTATTTTTTGCAAAGGACTCTACTGTAGAGTGAGAAAAGGATTCTTCATAAGCCACTACAATTTTATAGAATGCATGTAGTATTTGGAAGGTGTATATCAAATAACCCCATACTTCTGGTGAATTTAGGGACACATATTTTATCCAAAGACCTCCAATGGGTCTAATATTGAACATTGTTCATTCCCCAAAAAAATTTCTAGATTGGGATCAAATTAGTCAATATAATAATTGGGAAATGTGAAAATATACATCACATTTGTGGGGATATCCAAGGACACTAAATTGATTATGATCTCTTTGCATGCCTTTGAGACCCATTTGATGGTCCACCATTGGATCATCTTTTTAACCCAATCCATAATCCGAGAAAACATATCTTTCTATATGTGAACAATGACTTTAGGTAACCCGAGATATTTCTTTTTCTTATCCCCAATGTGGAACCCAAAAATGGATTAGATTTTATCCATCCTGGTTAGTGAAATTCCATAACAAAAGTATATCTATGATTTTTAAGTGCTATCTAATTTCCCAGAATTTTCTCTTATTTATATAATATTGTGGATAGAAATTAATTCTTAAAAATTATCTCTCGAGAATATTTAAGTATCATTCATAAGAAAACTGTGGGTAATAGGGGGCCCATCTAAATATACATTTTCCACATACACCATATTTTACCAATATTCCATCTATAAAATCATTGAAAATTAATCAACAACCATAATAAAAAGAAATGGGGGGAAGAGGGTCACCCAACCACAAACTCATGGAGGGGAATAATATATGAGAGAGGACATTGTAGATCATAATACTTAAATAAATAGAATATGTCAATTTCATAATATTATAAATCTATTTAGATAAGAAACCCAACATTCTCATAAATACATGGTTGAACGACCATTCAACTATGACATATACCTTTTTCATGTCACACTTCTATGCCATAAAACCATTTATAAGATACTGATCTAGTTTTCATTGAATGAAACCCCTCAAAAAAATGGTATTATCATCGATCAGTATATTATCAAAAAATAGACTTTGGTTTTCAGATATAATAGAGGGACACTTCTTGAAAAAACACATATATCCATGGTTTGGAACCGTGGGTATAACTCCAAAATTTGTGGGCTACCGAGGTGTCCACATAAAGTTATATCCACTATTTAATTGAAACTGTTGGTATATCCCAATAGATTTCCATCATACACATGGTTTAATTTAAACTATGGTTGTATATATATACCAACAGTTTAGAAAACCATGGGTATAGATGATTACAACAGATAAAATATAGCCAAAGTTATTGAACCGTGGTTATAGATCCTTGAGTTATAAAAAAATGAAATTTTCCAACACTTGGCTTATATAGTGAGAAATATGGGCCATAAGCATTCAACATTAAACATAATCCAATCCATCAAAAATAACTAAAGACTAGGTATGATTTCTATGTAAATATGAAAACTCTTAATGAATCGCTCAATTAAAGTAAGGTTAAAATGAGGCATCCTTAAAACATCTCAGTTCCATAGAATCAATATAAACTTTGGGTTTAAAAATACCATCCTTGAAACAAGTGGTCATAGAATGAGAATTATGAGGAATGGAATGAGGTGACTTGCCGGAAGAATCCTCCGAGGTAGGAGCATCAATAAGAGATTGTCTCAAATAATTATCACTAAGAGGCCGTCCAAAAAATAACGCTGAGGTGGGATGAGAACCAAGAGACTCATCAAGGGAAATTGATGAAGAGAGAGGTAAACTATGCTGAGGATAATAGGAGAAAACACAAGGCAGTGAGCCATAAATTGAAATGGAATAACCGTGGTTATAATTATCTTTAGAGACGGGACACGAATAATCCACTAAAAGAGGAAAGAAACAGGATTTGGATAATGTTGCAGAAAAATATGATAATGATAAATATGATTTCCAATGATTAAAATGAATCCATGATTCTTCAAAGATAGAATTTCATGATATAAAAACACTACCATTTGAATCATAAAACATGTATCTGCTGATGCCACTTTGTGTTTATTTTCTATTAATTTTCAATGAAGGAGGAAATATTTCTGATGTCAATATGTGATGAAGATGAGATTATTTAAAAGAAGTTGGTGTCCCTAAGCTGGTTGATTAGATTAAATATAGTTCGGAAGTCTTGATACAAAATTTTTTTTGAGCTATGAAAAATGAATGAGGATTGATGATGTATTTTAAAGTGTGGAAGTTGGTTTGTGTTGCCATTTTTTATGGGATAGAGAAATGAAATGATGTTTTTTCCATTGAAATGGATGAGATCACTCATATGATAATGAAATGAAGTTCAACCACTGGAATTGGTATGATCAATTGTATAACAATGAAATTATGTTCTACCATTTGAATTGCTGATATCAATCGTATGAAAAAGTTGGGTGAATAAATTTAATGGAGTTCATGTGGAGAATTTGCAGTAACTGATCTGATTTAATAAAGGAGTTTTGATCCATGAAGTGTGGATGTTAATAATCAGTTTATCACTATGAAGGTGTTGTGAATAATCAATTGTGATTCTTGTAGAGCTATATTATATGGAAATATGTCCATAGTTGTGAATAATAGAATTTTGACCCCTAAACTACCTATATCCTACCCCACCCTCACCCCAGCCTCGTCCATTGCATGCCCCCTCCCCTCCCCCACCCTCCCTATGCCCTTGCACTACCATCCCCCCTCCCGATCCCTCCCCAGCCCCCTGCACTACCTCCCCTACCCTCCCCTCCGTCCTCCCCCACACTCCCCCAACCCCTACACTGCATTCCCCCCTCCCTATTCCAACTCGGCCCCCTGCCCTACTGGACCCCCTCCCTAGCCTTCCCCATCCCCATGTCGTGCCTGCGCCCTTTCCCAGCCATCCCCATCCCCATGCCCTTCCCACTCCCCAACCCTCCCCATCACCTTGAAATGCCTCTCCCACCATCCCCTCTTTCCCCCACCCTCCTCTCTTACCCCCTCCATCCCCTCATCCCCCTACACAGCCTAACCCTCCCCACCCCTAGCCCCCTACACCGCCTCCCCCACCCACCCCCATAAACTGTCGTCCCACTCCCCTACCCTCCCAATACTGATCCCTTCCCTATCTACTCCTATCCTCCCCTCCCCAACACCCTACACTGCCTCCCCCACCCTCCCCTCCAACCTCCCCCACCCCCACCAAATCCCCATGCACTGCCTCCCACACCTTACCCTCCTACCACCCCCACCCTCACCCTAGCCCCCTATATTGCATGCCCCCTCCGCTCCCCCAACCCCCAACCCCTAGCCCTTCCTTCCCCCTCCCCTCCCCCATACCCCCTACACATCCTTCCCCATCCCATCCCCTCCCCCATCCCCCTACAATGTATGACCCCTACCCTCCCCTCTCCTCCCCACCCCTATCCCCCTATCCCCATGTACTCCCTGACCCCCCCCCCCCATCTTGTTGTCCTCCCAGTACAGTGTTCCATTAACCACATCTAAGAATAGGTCAAAATCATAACACCTATACTGATCCTTCTAATATCACTTAAACTTTGATAGATTTCTTTACCATCGCTCCATTATATTAATGGCCAAGGGAAAACATTGTTAGTGATAAGTATATTTGAAGAACCTCCCCAAAACACTAAGAAAAAAATAATCATCAAACGCCAAAGTAGGATGGTATGAAATCAACTCAATAAAATGATGTTCATGCTCAAACATTTTTTTAATATCCATGTCAGAGGCTATAAAATTCAATATCCTTCAAGGACATCAACACATTAGAAAAAAAAATATGAATGAGAATCACCTAAAAACTATCCAAATATTGGTCCTCCTGTGTATTAGTCTAAATAATAGACTTCCACCACTTCCAGGAAATAATGTTTTTAACTATAAAGAGTCCTGAATGGAGAAAACACACATTAATACAGACATATGTGATATAAATACATTGGATCTGAGAATAGGAGGTCCAATAAAACAATCAAAAGACCATAAAATCAATAACCATGACTGATTTATAAAAACATGGTGCTAGGATTTAGCAAATATTGACATTAGAATTTGTTTAAAAGGCATGAGAATAAGTAGAAGATAATAGAGAATTTAACCAATGAACCCAATAAATCCAGCAAGAAGATGGATGAATCTATACTTAGTAATACAATATAACTAGATCTAATGAAGAAGATTTGGAGGTGTCCACAGATGGGAGGAGGTAGAGGCAGAGGTTTCCATAGAGGCGGAGGTTGCCGTGGAGGCAGGGGCTGGGAGGTGGGGGCGGGAGGCAGAGGCGCGGGCCGGGAAGCCGGGGAGGGGTCGAGAGGTAGGGGCGGGGGTCGGGTGGCGGAGGTGAGGGCGGGAGGTCAATTTTAGGGAGGGGATGAGAGGGAGAAGAGGCCAAGACGTGGTGGAGATGCAGAGGAGCAAATAAAAATCGGTAGTGGAGCATGATAATAAACTCAAATCAAGGATAGTATACTGAATATTTTAAGAAAATTGTAGGAGTAAGACAAAATATATACCATATAACCCCAACTTTTTAAACTGTGGGTATAGATGTGTGGGTATGGATGTTCGGGTATATATGTGTGGGTACAGGCCCATTTTCTAGTAGTGGTGGATTGGATATTCCAATAGAGTAGCACAAGTGTATGGGAGTTAATAAATCACCACATGGGAATGATTTATCCAACAAAAAAATTAATTAAAACAGTAGAAGAAAATAAATAAAATTTTGGCATGACTCATTCGTACGTTGGATGTCTACACTGAAGGAAACGAAAATAAATAGAAACAACACAGTACAAAGGTAGAAAAAAAATAAAACACACTAATAAATCCCTCCACTACCCTGATCTCCCTCACCTATAAAGAAAACCTTGTATCCACCTCTAGTTCTATTCTATCCCCCTTCAGAAAATATAACTACCCTTTGGCCGTAGAAATAATTAAAAGGCCTATGTGGCCAATGAGATAAAGAAATGAAAATAAAAACTAAACTAAGCATACCATTCACTTGTGACTATAAATTTCATTGCCCCAATATAAGAACCAAAATGCTCCATGGGTCAATACATGTTCCTGCAAGCAAGGAGGAATCAAATTATATTAGTTAAAGGGGATGTGGTTTCATCAATTGTTTTGGTTTTTTCAACTAGGCTCGATTTTTCTAGATATGTCATGTATACTTTATTCAAAATTTGGTGTGTTAAAAAGTTTCATTATGATTTCATGAAAACAAATTGATTACATAAGGCTCTACTAATGTAATATTAGTGTTTCTCCAGGTAAAATCTCTCATGTATGGTGGGAATCCTAGAACATTAGTCAAGTTTCGTGTGTAGAGACCTAAAACTTGGGTCTAAAGTGGCAAATAATTGGTGATTTTTTCTTACAAAACAAGGTTTTGATTCATTATTATGTATTAATGAGTATCAAAATCATCATTTTCGAAAAGATACATCATTGTAAAATGATCTTAATAACACACATTGAAACAATAGATTGAAATGTCTCATAAACAATTCCTTAATCAATGAATTAACAATGAAACATTATCTCTAATTAAATCTAATGATAACCTATAATCCACGAGAAATTCAATAAATCATCTACCAATAATCCATGAAGAATGAGTAATACAATATAAAATGTTTACAGAATCATAAATTATTTCCCTCAACACAATTTAGACCCAAAAAATGAGCCACATTCTAAATAATTCAATCACATCTGAACGTTTTTGCATAGTATATCTTTATATCAAGGTTCAGTAGCATGAAATATGACAAAGAATGAAGGATTTTTATGCAACCAGTTAGTAGATCACTTAAGAAACAATAGACGTTGTTGTTTCAAGCATGTGTAAATATATGAATGGAACTAGAAGAGAATGGGTGAGATTCATAGTTGGTTTACCAAACAACGCAGTAACAGTCGATTAAAAATAGACATAATTGGACTAGAAACAGAAATCACAAGAAAATTAGATAACATATATGAAGAAATAAATACTATGTTATGAATAAATACACATCAAAACAATAAATTGAAAGTAAACTAACAATAAGATAGAAAAATTCTATGACCAGATCTATATTTATAAATAATAGTTGATCAATTATCGCAACCTACTACCATAACATGAAATAAATGATGAACAATTGAAAAAATTAGAATATGACTTCCTGTTAATATATACTACAAACATAAATGTTTTTTACAAAAAAATTAATGACTAATAAATATGTATAATTACCAAAATATTATCCTTCATGATGAAAAATTTATTGAAAGACTGATTACATTGACCTCAGGAAAATGGGAGGAGAACAAAGATTTAAAATTTCATTATCTTGATCTCAAGAAAGTTTTAAAAATGAAGCAAACCTAAAACTAAAATCAGCATAAGAGAACACATACAAATCGATTATAAAACCTAATAAAATTAATCCACCTGTTAAAAATATTAACATCATAAATAGTATCATTTACCCATATGAATAATTATCCATCCCAAATTCCTTTAATAATAAACCATAATAATATTTAGAAATAAGATATATTTTATAATTTATAAAAAACTAATAAAACAAATGTAATATACTGATAGTAATTTTAAATTTAATATTTATATGAAAATAGATTATCAAATTCCATTAAATATTATAATGGAAAATATAAATGTGTTCTATGTTAATGTGTGAATTTTACTTTTGAATTTTCATTGGAGTATTTTTTTATCTATAATTTTTCATTGAAATGTTGTGGGTGATAATTCTATGTAATCTAAATTAACATTCTGTTTTTAAAGGGTAAAATGTATTTGGAGTCTTAATCCTTAAAAATAGATTTCATGAGACTTTCATATTTTTGTAAGTCATTGATTTTTTCAAATTCATTTAATTGATTCATAATAATTATATATTAAGCCTAGGCCTTTTAGTTTTAGTATAAGACTTTTAATCATAGACCCAAGACAATTTTTCTGAATCCAAAAATAATATAAAACAAAAAAATAGACCAAGTGGCTTTTGGGTATAAACCATAACATATACTTTTTTGGATTTGAAAATTCCCAATTTACATGGGGAAGAAATAAATTACCAGGTCATGGGAATGTATTTTCTGTTTCCATCGCATTCAATTTGTTGAAGCAGTCTTAGTGGTTCTTATAAATTTTACATGAGAATGATGGTGATAATCATACGATGCAGTAACATAAAATTGGTAATTTTGACAATAAGCATAAATGTAAATACCAAATTATCTAAAAAATCTAAAAATAAACATGAGTTTCAATTAACTAAGTAATGGATGGTCACAGTTAACATTATGGTAAATCAATATTCATGTAAAGGTAATAAATAAACTTATGAGCTATTTAAAGGTTTATTTAATATCATTTAATGGTTGATCATGAATATATTTAACTATGTAAAGGTATTCATCAGAATAAAAAGAAACATAAAGGCACTAAGATAATATCTTCCACAATGAAAATTTATATTACTTTTAACAAAATGTGAAAAAATGTATCTATAAACCATATTTATTCTAGGAGGGGTCAATGAATACATAAATTATTCATAGTAGAGTTAATATTCAAACATTACATGAATTAAAAAATTTTATGGCTAGTGATAAAATAAATTATAGTAAAATTAATTAAAAATATAAAAAACTAATAAACAATCCATCATTCATGTTCAATAATTTAAAATAAAAAAATTGAATGTTGATGCACTAACAACCCTATGACTATAACACACACAAACCTTCTCAAAAAATAGGTTACAAGTCGTGAATATCAAACCTGATTCACATGGGTAACTTTCTCATGAAAAAAATCATCTTCTATCACAAACCCATGAAAAGAACCTATGACCATTCCATAGAAAAGTCCACATATATTCCCATACTAGCGATGCATTCTAACTGATGTCCTTTACCATATGGTGAATGAACAATCCTAACCTATACACTGTCACAAGGTCTTCAAATCCTTTATTGATCACTGATATCCCACATTAGGCCCAATAGCAATGTATAAACCTAACAATATCCTACAAGAAATTACTGGATGTTTCATACCTATGTTTTTCCACAACAATCTAACCACTAAGGGGTATGTTAAATCATTTAAAACATGCCAACCAACATCTATTTTAAATTTAAAACATCATATGGACACCCCACACACCTGTATTCTTTCAAGAATATATAATCACCTATAAAGGAATTCCAACATCAAGAATTATTGATAATACATTCTAATCTACTATATTTAATTAATTCTTGTTTAACAAAAAAACAAAATCATCCCCAAACAATAAAACTCATTTCATTGAAATGGAATGAAAGGAAACATGGAAATGATAATAGACATAGTGAATAGATTGAATTATAATCACCATAGAAAACATCCATGATGAATGAAACTTCGAGGTGAGGGGGATATGGTGTCGATAGAGGCGAAGGTGGATGCTGCTAGGTGGAGGGAAGGAGGTGAAGGTGGAATCAGATGTGGAGGCATGCAGGCGGAGGTAGGGAGGCGAAGGCTGGGAGATTGAGGTAGAGGCGGATGCTGGGAGGTGGATGCTGGGATGTTGAGGAGAAGGACTAGAGGTGGAGGCCTACATGTCAATGAGGAGGAGGAAGCTAGAAGTTTAGGTATAGGATAGGAGGTCGACGTGGAGGCGGAAGTTGGGGGGTCGAGGTGGAGGACATGAGGCTGTTGTCGAGGCAGAGGCAGGGTGGGGCAGGGTGGTTTGATCTTGTAAAAGGGGATATTAGGGAACATCGAACTGGGATGGGGAGGATGAGCCAAATGGGAGGTAGATATTAGAGAGGATATACCCACATATTTTTAAAGAACCGTGGGTATTTGTTCAATCGAATTTTCTAAACCCCCGGTTTTTCTAATCCATGGGTATAGATCCATTGGCTTGGATCCATTTTCTAGTAGTGGGAAGTAGTGGCTAGAGGCGACTAAACAATATTTTAGAAAATAATTTGTATGTCACATTGCATAAAATTATTTGTAATAAATCCTTGACCAAAGTGGGATCATTAATTTTTTTAATGAGGAAAATATTGGTTTTGTTAATGGAGTTATAATTGGGTTTTCCCAGCCATATATTTTTCAAGAGTTCCATAATGATAGATCCAATGAAGTGAAAATATTTCATAAATAAAAATGGAATGGAATCCATTAATCTATGGAAATTTTGTGGAGTGAATTTTATTTGGTTCCAAAAGAATTTTAGCATCATCGAAATATCATGCAATCTATAGGTTCATCTTATCTTAAATCATAGGCTCAATTCATGCCTCAATGTCTTGGGGGCTGAATAGCTCACTTGCCATAAATATGTCCTGGTAAATGTTCTTGATAATATCATGGATAACATCATGTCTAAAAAAGATCTATTGTCACAATCATCAGGACATGAGATATTGTTCCTTCACTTCCTCGCTGAAGCCTTCTTGTGAAATTTGAGGGTATTATAGTCTACTTATTTGATGTGATATTCATAGGAAAAAATATTGAAACAAATTTCTTTAATCTTGATCCTAGCATCAATAATGGTTCCCAAACATTAAATGGACTATAAAACATAATCAAAATGGGTGGAGAGAATATAAGACATTCAACCATCTTTTGATAACATCGCATTGTAAATTAGGTTCATGAAATTTTCTTCCACTCCAACATTTCAACATGGATGTTGATGATGAATTTTTTTTTCTAATGTTTGTCTCCCCCTTATTAAATCCTAAGTAGAATAAATCTTTAATTTCCTTATCCTCCACCCCGAAAAAATAAAACATGAAAACCATTTCATGTCTGCTCTTCTCTGAACCAAATGATTTTTCAATCAAGATCAGGCAGTGGTCCAGGGATATAGGGGTATGGTGAGACACTTGGAAAGAGTTTAAAAGGTAAATCAAGTCATGTTTCCATAAAAATTATTCCATCCTTTCAAATATTCAGCTTTGAATAGATAACTTTCGAAACTATGTAAAGGGGTTACCCAAATACCCCAAGTTAGAGAGTCCTCACAATTTGTTTCCTTGATGGAATTCTCACAATGAAACATGAGGTATACAAGTACCCATGATCTTATCATAAAAGGAAAAAAATCTCATTGACTTCACCCCCAAATAGAGTGGTTTAGGAATAATCCCTACTATAGATTTAATCAATTTCCATGACTTCAATTTCTCTTTATGTGATGTCCAACCCTAGAAACTCAAAAATTCCAATGGAAACACATCACTCTAATGAATAATCACTCCAATGTGGTTATAGGAGAATGTTTTAACTCTCACATTCACATCATCCCTCCAACATACACTAATCCACCATGTATGGCCTTTTCAAGTGTTTGGGAAGAAACTAGTGAAGACAAAAATTTTAGCGATGACATCCACGTACTTTTCATTATAATATTATTTAAGAGAAAAAAATATATTATGGAAACATTTTTCACAATGAATGTGGAGAATCTGAATTGATCATGGGTTTCCAAGACCATGAAAATTCTTATATAATATTATAATGGGGAAAGACAGGCTAGTTCAATCCAACCTTCTCCTCCAAAAATTCTTGGAATGATCTTTCTCCTGATACTATCTACCATTCAGTAGATATATCGTAGACTAGTGGAACCTATATAAACCTTTTAATTCCAATGTTATCCCCTGAGACTGACCAATTTCCCTAAACCATTTTTGACTCTTAGTTTCCTCCTCCACCTATGTGATGTTTTTGGACCTACCATGGAGGATTCAGTTGATATAACCCCATGAATGGGAGGATTATTGGGGGATTCATGAATTGAGGAATAACATTTTTTCAAGATGGGATGATCAGAATTTATTTTGATTGGATGAATGTATGATCAATCCCTCTCGTATTAGAGGTAAAATGCTTGGGGGAAGAGACCATGTGATTAGGGACCAATACCTAGATTTCATTCCTAATATTATGATCACTCAATACCACTCCATCCCTATGAAACACCCAATATTTAAATCATAAATCCTCATGCTGAATTGCAAGATTACCTGGAGGGCCCAAGATTATAATTTTATTTTTAATCTAATCGGATTGTTTATCATAGGATTCAGAAAGTCTATCATGGTCCATTTTAATTTTTTATTTGGGGGATAATAAAATCCAAGTATTTTTAGCAAGTAGCTAATGAATATTTAAAATATAGACATTAACAACTTCATCCACCCACCTTGAGACAAATTATTATTTTTAATTCCCAAGGAACCCAAAAAAATTAACAAAAAAAGGCAACATTTCAAATTCTAAGGATATACTGACATTGGATACCTCAATTTTCAAGATCTATCCCCTCATAAGTGGCTATGAAACATCATCCATCCCTGTTATTCTTATAGTCGGGACCTATTTAATAGGATATCAAGTATCCCAATCCAAAAAATCTTCAATGTGTCCTCCAATTCCATTCATAACATGCTCGGTTCAACTGCATAATGGGATCCCTTTATACCATATACATAAATGTTTTTGGAAGGATCAATATTTTTTATATCTCTACCCTCGTATTGATTTTACATAGGGATGAGGTGGTTATCGAATGTCCAGGGTCGTCCTTGTAGAACCTTCTATTTGTCTCTATCATTTAAGAACTCAATGATCATCAACCTTGATCCCACATCACGTACGTATATTCCTTCATAAATATTCACAACATTTTGTGGCATTTTTCTTATATCACACAGTTTTGCAGGAATGATCTCTTATCAATTTATAGAATATTGATACTTTCATATGATGCAAGAGGATGAAATCCTCATATTACTTAACCATTAAGGAATCATTCTCTTTTTCCATCAATTATATGGTTTTCCAATTAATTATTATGTCTAGATCTATAATGCATTTCCTCAAGATGAAAACAAAAAAAAATTAATCATTGAATGAAATAGAGCTTCACCAGCAAATAAGAAGCTTCGTCTAGGTCCATAAAATGAAAAGGAACCCCCAATGATGCGTCTATTGGGAGTATCGCCACCGTAAAAACCATGCATGCTAGAAAAAACCTAGGATAAACTGAGCCATAGAATAAATTAGGAGGAACACTCTCACAGTGGGAGAGACTTCACTCTTATAGTAATATATTATAATGTAAAAAAATTAATATTATTATATTAAAATATTAAAATATCATAGATTGTAATTAATATATAATATTTATTTTATTCAAAATATATTATTTTTTAATTAAGTTGTAATTTTGTACTAAAAAGTTCATAGAAAATTGCAGGCTTTAAAAACATGCGTCATAGTGTGAAAACTATTCAAATGAGATTACATTGTAGTGAAATCACATGAAAGAAACTATAGATTTATTTTTGAATTATACGAATTGATGGACTGCCAAAATTATATGTCATTTTCTTGAGATGACCTAAAACATAGTTTCAGTAATTTAAAATGATAAAACATGTGTTTGATGGTTAAAAATATAGAAATAAAATCTCTGAATGATGTGAAATCTTATAAATGCTGAATTATAATTTTATATAACATGTGCAACATAGATGGAACATAAATATGACATGTGATGTGCTCAAACAGACTAAATTATGAGTCCTTAAAAATGATGGTATTTAAAAACATGCATCATATAGTGGAAACAAGGAAATGATCTCAAATTGTCTTGAAATTAAAAAAAGATTTAGATTTATTTTTGAATTATAGGAACTAACGACACATCAAATTGAGGTGTCGTTTTCCTGAGATGACCAGAACCACAATTTTAGTCACATAAAAAGATAAAACATGAATTTTATGATCAAAACCATATTAAATTATATCCAATTCAAGTGAAATATTTTGAAATTTATATTAGTATTATTTTGAATGTGTGCGAGTAGATAGAATGTCAATCTGACAAGCGTTGCGATATAATAGATTAAATAAGTAGTGCCAAAAAAATGATGTTCAATTAAAATTAAAACACATTAATATATCCATAGTTTTATTTTTGAATTACATGAACCAACCATGAATCAAACTGAGGTTTTTTTATCTTGATATGACCGAAAATGTTGTTTCAGAAATTTAAATTCAATAATTAATCATTTTATGATAACGAACATTGAAAATGATATCCAATTGAAGAGAAATCTAATAAAAGAATTATTATAATAATATCATACATTTGAGAGTATACATTGCACTAATCAGACATTAAATGTGCCAAAATTGACTAAATAAGGAGCTCATAGATAATGATGTTCTATAAAAATGAGTTCTATAGAATTTAAATTAGATAAATGAGCTTTAATTACTGTGAAATAAAACTAAAACAACCAGAATTTTATTTCTTAATTATTATAATTGAGGTTATATCAAACCGTTGTGTCGTTTTCTCGAGATTACCGAAAACATAGTATCTAAAATTTAAAACAAAAAAAATGAGTATTTTAATCTTAAAGGCATATTGAAAATTATATAATTACCATGAAATTTTATAAAGGATGTATTAAAATTATATATGTTATTCTCAACTAGACGGTGCATCAATCAGATATGCGATGATCATTAACTATAGGAATTGTCGATGCATCAAACTAATGTATCATAATCCCTAAATGACAGAAAACACAGTTTTAGTAATTTGAAATGCTAAAATGTTGTTTTGATGGTTAAATCCCAAGAAAAATATTTCTAATTGATATTAAATATTATGAAATTTTTCATTGAATAATTTTTGATGTGTGTGAGTAGACGATACATCAAGATGATTCTCTTGAAGTGACTATATAAGGAGTTCTGAAAAAATTTCAGACATTAAAAATGTGATCCACAGAGTGAAATCCAGCCATATGCACTTTAATTTCAAGGAAATCGCGTGAAAACAACCATATATTGAATCCTAAATTATAGGAACTGACCGAAAATCAAACAATTTTATTTTACAAATATGACTAAAATTATAGTTTTAGTAAATTAACAAGCATAAAAATAGATTTTAGGTTTAAAACCTTGGAAAGAAATTTCCAATTAATGTGTAATATTATGATAATTATATTAAAATAATGTTTGAAATGAGTGAACAGACTGCACATCAATATGATTTGTGATGTGATTTAATTTACTAAATAAGGAGTCATTATAAAATTATGGTCTTTAGAAACGTGCACAGTAGAGTGAATTACAGCCCAATGAACTGTGATTACTATGAAATCACACAGAAACAATAGATTTATTTTTTAATTATAGGAACTGATATCGGGACAAACTAAGGTATCATTTTCCAAAAATGATCAAAAAAATTGTTTCACTAATTTAAATCTCTAAAATGTGTGTTTGAGAGTTAAAACAATATAAAACAATATCAAATTGATGTGAAATATATTTAAAGCTTTGTTATCTTTTTTTTTGGCATTTTCATGTAGACGACGTGTGAATCTGACATTTGATTTTCTCAATCTGACTAAATAAGTAGTCCATAGAAAATTATAGTCATTAAAAATGCGCACCACAAAGTGAAATATGGAAAAATGATATTCTATTATAGTGAAATTATATGAAGCCAAACGTAGATTGATTTTTTAGTAATAGTAACTAACGGTCTGCCAAACCATCATGTTGACTTCCCCTAATGATTGAAATGGTAGTTTCAGTAATTTAATTAAGAAAAATGTCCATTTGAAAATTAACATCACTGAAAGAGAACTATAGCTGACATGATATCTTATGACAGTAATCATAGTGTTATTTTTGACATGTGGGAACAGACGGGGCATCAACCTTACATGGGTTGTTTCCGAACTGACTAAATAAAGTGTTCTTAGAAAATATTGTCCTTTAAAAATGTGTTCCACTAAGTTAAAATCCTCTCAATGATATTGTATTACTATTAAATCATAGAAGAAAAACAATTTATTTAATTTTTAATTCTTGAAACTGGAGATAGATATAAATATGGTGTTGTTCCCCCAATATGAACGAAAACATTGTTTTAGTAATTTATAATGATAAAACATGTGTTATATGGTTAAAATCATAAAACAATATCCATTTTATTTGAAATATTATAAAAGTTTTCATAGAATTGATTTTTCTGTGAGCGATTAGATGGAACATCAACCCTATATGATTTTTTCTTGAAATTACTAAATAAAGAGTTCTTAGAAAATTATAGTCTTTAAAAACTTATACCACATAATGTAGTTTTGAAAATGAACTTTGATTATAGAAAAATGAAATAATATCAAAGGAATTTTGGCTTTTTAATTATAGGAACCAACAACACGTCAAACTGAGTTGTCTTTTTTTCATGATGAATGAATGCATATTTTCAGTAATTTAAAATTTTTAAAGGTGTGTTTGATGGTTGAAACCGTAAAAAATGATCTCCAATTAACAAGAAATATTAAGATAACTATCTTAAAATTATTTTTGATATGTGAAATTAGATGGTGTGTTAATATAACCTGTGATTTTCTCAAACTGTCTAAATAAGGATTTCTTAGAAAATGATGGTCATTAAAAATGTGTGCCACAGAGTGAACACTGAGAAAATGTGCATAGATTTCTGTGAAATCACAAAAAAAATCGTAGATTTATATTTGAATTATAGTAATTGAAATAAAATTAAATCATGTTTTTTTTCGTCAGGATGACCTAAAATGTAGTTTCATTAATTTAAAACACAAAAACATGTGTTAGACACTTCAAACCATATAAAACAATCTCTAATGGATTTGAAATATTATGAAAGTTTTCAATGAATTATTTATTACGTGTTTGAGAAGGAGAAACATAAATCTAACATCTAGTGTGCTGAAAAAAATTTCTAATCACAAAAAATATTCCTGTTCCAAAATTTATAATTTGTAGGTATAAATTAATTTTGAACTAATTTTTTTTTGTAATTGGTTTTTAGATTTTTAGATTTTCATCCATTTTTTGAATTTATTTTTATTTTTATATTAAATTATTCTAATTTAATTTATAATTTATTTATGATATATTTTATGCATATAATTTTTTTTGAAGTTTATATGTTATGTTTTTAATTGAAAATAATCCTTAAGAAGATTATTTATCTTCAGACAGCATAATAGAGTTCAACCAAAATGTGAAATTATGAAACCATACAAATGATTTAACTGAAAAACATGGGGTTACAAAAGGGTTAGATGCCTCATTAACATCTTCTTTATGAATGAGAAGGATTAAATGAGAAAATATAGATTAAAACGGATCTTCTCAACCAATAGAACAAATGGTTAATTGATAACCTCTAGGGAAGAAATGGCATTATGAATCGTCAGATAGACCAATTCCATTATGAGGGAACTCCATCCACTATCCAAATAAAATTTCATACTTCTAACAATAACTTGAGATATAGTAATGGGTGAACTCCACCTCACATAGAAAGATATGTTGTTGGTAAATATGGTTGAACCCAATGAATCTTGAACGATCAGGCCCATGCCTAAGAAGTGTTAACCAGTGAATGATGCATAAATATTAATCTTTATCATCTCAATTGGTAGTTGCTACCAACAAGAAGATCCAGACATCAGTTAATTGGTTTCATCCAAAGAATGAAGATGATTAAATATTGACAGCCAAGACATGGTGTGCCCTACCCAAATAGAGTACGACATGATTAGATGATCAAAAACAAATTCATTTCTTCAAACCCAAATAGTCCACACCATTTTGAAAAAGACATTAACAAAATCCATAGGAAGGGATAAAGGTCACTTAATATGAAATTATGAAAATAAATACATTGAATCGAGAAATGAACCAGCATACTTGTTCCACCCATATCAAACACCAATAGCTCCTAGGCTTCATAAAATAGCATGAAAAGTGGAATCTGGTGCCACCATACAGATTGAGAAGTACCTATCATCAGAATCATGGAGAATTTTGAGGAACACTTTTACAGGGATGATCTTGATGAAATATTACCACCAAAAGCATAAATACTTGGTAAGAATTGAATGAAACCAGATTATTATCCAGGTCACTGTTGAATTTGGATCTAAGGTATCAAGTTCCATAGAATAACCATATTTCACCAAAAATGTGCCTAATAAATGTTTTCTCTAGTAGATCCAGTGAGCTTCTATATCCCTTGTATGTATAATACTCAAAATAATATCACAACCTTGATAATTAAACCAGTCATTCATCGTTGTAGTGCTATAGTAATTGACATTCTCATTTTACAAATAATGCATCTTTTTAATTTTAAACATCATTAGAATATCTTCGAAGATATCATAGTTCCACTGTTGTCCACTATCCGTGGGTCATTCTAGGTATCCACACATTCTCCATCAATAATCCTTAAGTCCATTCCTTTAACAATCATATTATGAGATGCCCATAAACTCATCCAAAGATGGATCGAGTGCGGTCAATGACTAGAACCTCTGAAGTCTACGTCTCAGAAATATTTGGCTCATAGGACCCCAGAACAGAGCAATAAAGAATGATCAAGAAGCCTTAATCCCTATATTTCTGAGCATGTAATCATTAAATAGGTTCTAATCATGAAGCCCCATTCTTTCACTATCCTTATGAAGTAACTCTTAGCCAAAAACGTCCAATGGTTCTTATTCCATACATTAATTATACCCACCAGCTATTTTCCATTTTCACATGAAATTGTTTAATAAAATAATCAAGAAACATGAAGAGGGAAATTAAAAGATTGGGGATAGACATGTCCATTAACATGATGAGGATTTATTTACCTACCTTGGAGTCACTTTTATTGGTATATCCATGAATCTTCTTTGAAATCAAATCCTTAATACTCAAAAACATCTCATTTTTATTTCCCAAAAACAGTAGGTAGCATGATATTTTTTTGGAGTTCATCAACCACACTGGTCCACAATGTAGTTTGGATTTTATCCACCATATATGGAGGAGTTCCATAGCTAAAGGATATCTCATATATGGATTTGTTAATCGATTTCTCATAAGTCATCCCATATTTATGAATAATATGGTGAATAGTACTGATTTATTAAAATTTTTTCTCAAAAGAATTAATATAACATCCAAAAAGAAAATGAGGGTAATAAGAGGTCTGAACCAACAGATCTTTTCCCCATTTACTAGATTCTCTAAAAATACCAATGATAAAATATTGGGAAAGCTTCTGAAACTGTCATAAAAAGAAACGCTGATAGAGGGTCACCCTACTGATGACCCCTATAGGGAGGAATGATCTAATAGAGAAAACCATTAATATTAATCCTAAAAGAAAATGAAGAAATTAATTCCATGATGACATCAATCCATTTGGATTTGAAACCTAATTTTCACATATACACTTGGTAAAATAAAAATTCAACTATTTAATATTCCATTTTCATGTCAAGGTTCAAATACATAAAACCTTTTTTAGAAACCAATATTATTTTCATAGAATGAAACACGTAAGGTAAAATTAGGGAATTACAGAAGATAATTCTATTTATAACAAAATAACATTTGTTTTCAATGATAATTGACGCAATAAGAGGGTGAACATGACTGACAATATTTATAACAATATTTTATAGGTCACATTTTACAGAATATTTGGCCTAAAGTCTGAGGAAAAATTTTGTTATTTAATTATTGGAGTAGTGTTCAATAAATGTTTCATTAAGGGTACAAAAAATATATCTTCATGTTTAGAGATCTTTCATGAGTTCCTCAATTTCACGTACAATGTTTTTCCATTATTTATTAAAGAACCAGGCATGTAACCATACGGCCTAGGTAAATGGTTGTGTAAATTTTACTCATCACCAAAAAACAATCAGTATAAGAAAAATTTCATGTAAGAATTATATTAATCAATTCAGTAATCACCAGGTCAATGAAAGAATCAATATCTTTGGGGAATTATCAATTATCATGACCATAAGAGATACTGATAAAATTTATTGGTAATATCATGGATCCAATTCATTTCTAATGAAAATATTCCCTCATAATTAGTATGATATTATTTGGTACTTCTTTTTCTCCTCACAGAATGTGTTTAATGAAAAAATATGTTACAAGAGATTCACATGATTCATAGGAATGTTTATCTGAATAACTTTCTTTAACACTATGTGTGAAATCATGTTTCTCTTCAAAACATGAAATAGAAGATAAAATATAATCCTTTGGGGGTTGATAATAAAATAAATTCAACCTTCTTTTATTATCATCAAAATGTAAATTATGTTTTTAATGTTTCAATTATCCCTCATTTCACCATGGAAGATATTTGATGGATGTTTTTTCTGTTGTCCAATTCCACATTATTCCAACATGAGTGGATAATATATTCACACTCCTTATCCTCTTCCAAAAAGCTATTAAATATGAAAATCCCTTCCTGCATAATTTTCCATGTCCCAATCTATGTGTCAGTATGGTTCACGAATTTGTACGATGTAGTGTTGGTTCCAGGTACAATGGAAGCATTCAACGGTGGTCGACATATTAAAATTTATTTTAATAAATATTTCCCAAAACCATGTGTGAGGATCATACATGTTATATTTATAATTAATTTATTTGATATTTTTAGAAGTAAATTCATGAGTTAAGGAATATTATTCATTGGTGAATTTTGATCATATTAAAAAACCCTTTCGGATTACCTTCATTTCACTATGAGGATCCATGGTTAGAATCCCACAAATGGTTATCTTCATGTGATCCTATGATATTTTTGAAACATGACTCAATCTTCATGTAATATCATGGTGAGTTGAATGTCTTGCATTGTTTTTTCTTGATATATCATTCTTCAGTATTTCTGAAATCACTATTGTACTTATTGTTCTTGATAGAGAGATAGAAGGAGGAGTTGATAGATAATTCATTGTGCAAAAAAATTTCTATTCTCAGTTTTTGGATGCTCAACAAAATAGATATAGACATCTATTTATAGTGTAATGACTTACAAAAAAATATTATTTAATTGTATACCATCCATTAAATAACATATATTTCAATTAATAGACCCAATGCCTCATAAAAATAATTATATAATTATTATTTTTTGGTGCACACAAACATTCCCAACAAGAAATATTATGTAATGGTCTTGTTAATTAATATTTGACATTGGACTCATTCTGGTTATGTTTGACCTTCTCTAACATTTATTTCACAGCCGAATATATATTTTAATCATAAAAAAGTGTTTTATTTACAATTTAGAAAATAAATATTTTTCATAATATTAAATAAATAAAATAAATGTTTTATTCAAAAGACGGTGAAAAAATATGTATTTTATTTATGTGATTAATATAAATTGAAAAAAATATTCCATATACCTGAGAGTAATATTTATTCCATTAATTAAACTCAAATAGAATTTAATCGAGATCAATAGAAACACTTAGTGTGTTACCCTCATTTATTATTTCTTGTTTGTATTAGGTAGGCAAGCCTAAACTACAAGATTGCGATCTTTCAATGGGTCAGGGAAACAAAGAGAAAGAGCTAAATTTATCAGTGTTGACACCCACAAATTAATGATCACTATGTAATTTAATCCCCTATTCATAATATCTCATTAAGAAGTTATCACATCTATGTCCCCAACCTATATGATCGATATGATTTTGTTTGAATAACTGAAATAAACACATCCTTACACTAGGAACATGGAATTTCATGAAATGGTTCTATTCCAATAAAACGTACAAGATATCAGATTCAATAAATATTGATGGGAAAATCCCTTCATAACATAATAATAAAAAACATGTGACTCATGACACACCCAACATATCCAACATCACCATTAACTATTATCATGATGGTTTATGAAATACATCTATGTATGTGAGTTTTAGCATTCATAAATAATTATCTAAAAGCCTAAGGGTCATCAAACAATCTCGTAGATAATAATATCCTATGACACCAAAACATGTTGAATTACGACTGGTGGGTCTGTTCTTATAATATCCTCTCTTGAATATTACCAAGTGTAAACTTCATGAAAAGATGCCTCATCTGCTTATGAGTACACGCACCTGACTGTCTATGGACTATGTTTCCCATCATAGTATTTTATCAAACCATAGAACATTATATGATAATATCATCACATCACATAATGGTTCTCATCATAGCAGGGAACTGATATGACCTTATTAATGAAATGTATAATCTTGTAAATTTTTAAATTAGATTCACATATAACAACAAACAATATGAAATTATAAGTTTTATTAACTTTAAATACATCAACTATACATCCAATAAATGTACAAACATTTTCTCCTAGGACACCAACTCCAAAGAATACCACATGGACTAGAGATAACTTCCTATGACCGTCGGTCCACTAGAACTCATATAATAGTATTAATTCAATAATGTCAGGGCTATAGAAAAGCGGTCAACCAAATTGTGTTCTGTGGAAATACATCTCACTGACACTTCACTTAAATGAGAAAAATTCATCCTTATTTGATATTTCTAATTAATGTGATTCATCCATTGATGTGACCTTGGATATTTTTCAAGATACACCGCTATAACATTATCACCATAGAGTGTGATATGATATTTACTGCAAGATACATTGTCATGATATTTGAAAAAATATTGAATCATTACTATTTCATTAGCTACCCTAGAAACTCTAATATAATTAGACTCTATTGTAGAATTTTCATCCATATAATCTTTCGACCTCTTCCAGCTAACCACACTACCAATCAATGTTATGATGTATCTCGTTTGTGGAATCATGTCATCTTTATCAGTTTGCAAAATAGAATATGCATATCCTTTTATGAAAAGTTCCTCATCAACTCCATAGACCATGAAAATATCCTCAGTATGCCACAAATACTTAAGTAAAGTCTTGACGGCCATCCAATGGTGGTCACCTAGATCAACTTGATATCTTCCTATTGTACATAATGTGTAGGTGTCATGTAGCGTATTATAGAGGATTTTATACATGATTGAACCATTTTGTGATGTGTATAGAATAATTTTCATTCTATATCATTCCTTAAGAGTCTAATGACACATTTTACTAGAAAGATGAAGGTCAGGTGACACATTAAACAATCCCATATTGAATTGTTCCATAATGAATCTCTTTAGTATCTTGTCAATATATGTAATTTGACTTACGAAGGTCAACCTCTTGGATATATCATGGTTGATCCTGATCCAAGGAATATATGTTTCCTAAACCAAGTAAATAATAGATAATCATTTCTTCAACCACACCATAATAGACCGTAAGACTGGTATTTAATTTCCAATGAGTAATATTTCATCAACATATACTATTAAGAAAACGAATGCACTCCCACTAAAATATTTATACACACAGTTCTCACATTCATTCTATAAGAATCCAAATTCTATTATAGGATCATAAAAATGAATGTTTCATGACCTGGATGATTTTTTTAATTTATAAATGGATCTTTGCATCTTCCATACCTTGTTGGCATTCTTAGGAGTCACAAACACATTAGGTTGTGTTATATAGAAATATAATTTATGTTTTCAATCACTGGACGCTTTTTGAAATCCATTTTCTATATCTCATAATCATGGAAAACAATAATGGGAAGTATAGTTTTTATTGATTTCATTATTACAACTATTGAAAAGGATTAATCGTAGTCAATGACAATACACTGTTTAAACCATTTTTGCAACAAATTATGCCTTATAAGTTCTAAAATGTCCTTCCATTTCCAGTTTCTTCATGAATACCCATTTTCAAATAATGGGTATTACATCTACTAGATGGTCTACCAAAATCTAGAGTTGATTTTAGTACATGTAATCCATTTCTAATTTCATGGATTTTAGAAAAATTGAAACACCAATTCCTCTTACAAATTCCTTATAGGTTTTAAGATCATTATTATCAACTAATAATGACTTAACATACATAGAGACTATAAAACCATACCAGTATGGATCTATAATATCTCTTGTACTTTTATGTAGTAACTGTGACTCTAGAAAAATTTCTTCTTCCATGGGTATTTGTAGAGTTTTTACCTATGACAACTCATTTATATCATGAGCTTAGACATCATTAAATACTATCTTGATCACACTATCTCTTTTTTAGATAATATCATCCTCAATAAATGTGGGTTGAATTTAAATTAATAAAAATTATGAAGGGTTGTATATATAATATCCCTTTGTTTTTTTGGGATATCCTTTAATGAAACACATTTTTCCCTAGAGTGGAATCTTGTTAACTAAAGAGGCATTAAAAAGTGATTTACAAACACACGCATGTAACTAAGGCAACATGTGTTTATTTCCATTCCATAATTGGTATGTTATATCATCTATTGTGTTATTTGGATCTTGTTTTAGTATGTATTCTTCTTCTTTTTAATGTGTATCACAAAAAGGATAATAGAAGACTCTCACAATTCATCATTGATATGACAATGTCCACAAATGTGTGTTAATTTCATTCTCTAACTCCATTTCACTGATGTGTATGAGGAGTGAGTTGATTTAAAATCCCAAACTACCAAAAATAATCAATTATGTCTTGATTAAGATATTATCCACCATTGTATGAGTGACGTTTCATAATCTACATACCGAATTTTTTCGCACCTACATTATGGTATTCCATGAAATTAAAAAAAAAATATAACTTATACCTCATTATGTATATAAAAACATATCTACTGAAATGATCAATAAAAGTTATGAGGCTTGATTTACAACAATATACTTCAATAGGAAATGGACCACAAACATTAGTAAAAACAAATTAAATATATTTTTAGCCCTTTCAAATTTCTCATTAAATGGGTAATTGTCCATTCTTACCCGAAAACAAACATGACATACACTATGTGGTTTTAGATCAAAATAATTTAAATATCCATCTTTATGTAATATAGTCAATCACATTTCATTTACATCACATAGCTAGTGATTCTAATGTATTTTATGGTATGAGTCATGTGAAGTAACATTGTAATCAATTTTCATTATTTGGTTCTTGTAATCCAACACATAAAGACCGTTATTTAAATATTATATACCTTAAAAATGCTATATCTATTAAAGAAGATACATTTAGTATAAAAATTTAAAACAAATCCATATGTATCATATATGGATACCAAAATAATGTTTTTGGAAATTGATGGAACATAATAAAAACCCTTTAAAATAAAGAATATTCCATTCATCAATTTTAGTTGGTAGTCCCCAATATCATTAGTAGAAATTTTATATTTGTTGGATTCTCTAAGATATACCTCTCATAATTCAAAATTTCTAAATTTACTTGGTTATAATTTTTTAATAAATATGTGATCCCCAAAAGCTATATAGTATACATAATTTATAGAAAAATATGAATTTCACTCGTTAAAAAAATGTACATGACACTTCCCCTTGATTCCTTGGCTTGGTGATGTTTTTATTCCAGTGAACCTTCTTGACACATCTAAAATAGACATCATCACGCTCCCTTATTTTCCCCTTCATACACTATTTAATAAAGTCTAAATATCCCTCTCCATTGAGCAAGGTAATTATAGATTCTTTAACATTATAGTGGAAGGTATCCCCAATATTTTTCATAATTATCGAGACTTTCTCCATTAAAATAATAATATAGTAATTAGGTAGGGGGTCTTACAAAC
This sequence comes from Viscum album, assembly GCA_963277665.1. Classification (NCBI taxonomy): domain Eukaryota; kingdom Viridiplantae; phylum Streptophyta; class Magnoliopsida; order Santalales; family Viscaceae; genus Viscum; species Viscum album. Next base: position 1,581,882,313 of record OY728151.1, on the reverse strand, counting down.
TGTGACCCTATAGCTCCTTGATTCATTGAAAGGATTCCCATATAATAAAATCCTAACATGGATTTCTTCACCAATTGCCTCCAAATTTTTATAAATTGACTTTGGTCAATAAACTCATTACAATTTTGGTTAAGTCAAACTAGAACTCTCTTGAGAACTCCCTGAAAAATTTAAGTTTCCATACATTGGAAATTTACTAGACATAGATCTATGGTTTCATTCCCAATAAATTATTGGAATTCTTATTCTGGCGTAATATTTAATTATGGTATTTTAATTTATTATGAATAAATTTTATCTTGATTTATCCTTTACTTATATTGTTAATATCAAGTGGTCGTTAATTAATTAATTTTAAATATTGGGTAAAACATTTACACACAATTAGTTTTTTTAATTTTTATATTTTCACATTAATTTGTTAATTTATATGATTATGGTCGGGAATCCATAAAATAAATAATTTTAATGAAAATAATAAATAATATATTAAATGACCCGTTCATGAGATTTGTCTAATGGTTTAAATAATGACTGGATAATAAAAAAACCTTTGACCTAGGGGGAGTAACTCATATTAAAAATATTGGCATGAGTTACTAAATTCCACCTATCCACTTGTGTATCACCTATGATGGCATTTTTATGGTTCCATCTTTAACTACCTCCATGTGCCTTGGGATGCTCCATTAATTAAAAATATTTATTACTCACACGTAGGTGAGGGGAATCATGAAATTTTTTAAAGTGGATTACATAAATATCCTTGGATACTGAAGTCCTAAATAATAATGGGGGATGGGTAAATTACATTCCATAATTTAATTTAATATTAAATAATTTTAACAAATGAAATAAATTAAATTAAAAAATTCAACCCACACACATGTTTTGGTCAAGCTCATGAACTATCAAACATGAAACGAATACAAAATAGCGAGTGGATATTATTCATTTATTTATTAATTATTTTATTATTTTAGATAAAAATTATTACATTAATTAATTAATTCCATTTCAACTTAATTATAATCTGATATTATTTAGATATACCTATCATTAATTTAATTAATAGAAAATAAATGGTAAAACCAATCATAACCCATTAATTACAATAAATGAATTGAGAATTTAAAATTCATTAACAACATTATTTAATTTTCAAGAACACAACGGTGTTCAATTTAATAAAATAAGTTTTAATGCTTCAATTCTCAAATTTAATTTCATTTTAATTTTTTCCATTAATGGGAGACTACACGGCCTGTACATCCAGCTATATTCCATGTACCTCAATTTTTGTTTATCCAAGTCCCACTATTGGGTCATTAGTATGTTTACTCGACCAAACTACATGGTGTGTACATTCCAGCTAGACCCCCTATATCTAATTTCTATGTTCCATTGTTTTCCCATTAAATATGCGGTGTGCAATAAATTAACCACATGTAATTAATTGCTTGGCACATCTATATAAAATGCACATCGGTATATGGCATGTGCTCCAAATTCACATCATGTAACACAGTTTTATCTTACAAATATTTTGCAATTCTAGATAGCATTTCTTGTCATTATTCAATTTCTATTAAACCATTGAATAAATGTGACACTAACCCGACATGATTAATATGTCAATAACATGTTAATTCAAATAAAATTAATGAACGAATGACATGAAATGATAATCTAACCATAATTGAACATTGATCAACAATAAAATAAATAATTATAAAGTTAAACATGAAAATTTTAATACAACTTGTTTGTTTCGAGTGAAGAGGAACAATGCATAGGTGGGAGATATATTAAAAAAAGTTTAATAATATTTCACCGAAACCAAGAATCAGGATCATGCAAGTAAAATATGTAATTACTTTGTTTAATATTTGAATAAATAAATACATAGAATTAGAAACTTTCTTCATTTGAAAATGTTGATCATCTAAAAAGCCCCCATCAAATTGCCTTTGTTGCACTATGAGGATCCAATGATATAATCTCCCTAGCAGTGATCCACAAATGCTATTATGATCTCTAAGCAACACTAGTCAAGATGTGGGTGCTAGTGCAGTGAGTCAAATGTCTTGTGTTGTTTGTTCATGAATTTTCATTATTTGTTCTCAATGAAATTTCTATTGCACTTCTCGTTCATGAGAGGAAGAGAAAAGAACCATTTGACAGAGATTTTATTGTGTGCAACAAATCACTATTCTCAATTTATTGACAGTCTTCACAATAGATATAGATATCTATTTATAGAGTTATGTTTTAATAATAAATAATATTTAATTGCATACCAGAAATTAAATAACTTTTATTACCTATAATAAACCACCTCTTAAATATTAATAAATATATAATTATTAGTCACTAGTGTGAGCTAACTTTCACAATAACAAATATTATAAAATAGTGATGCTAAATAATATTTCCACCAGACTCATTCATGGTCAATTTTAACTGCTATACGATTTATTTAACAACAAAATAAATTTTTTTTTCATACATAAATATTTTAATTACACTATGGGGAATAAATTTTTATTAAAGTATTAAATAAATAAAATAAATTTTTTATTCACAATGCATCAAATAAATATTTTTTAAAATTATACCATCATTATTACATGAATAAAATTACTCCACATCCTTGAAATTAATATTCATTCCGTTAATTAAACTCAAATTGAATTTAAACGAAATCAACATATCCACATAGGGTGTGACCCTCGATGTTTATTTCTCATTGTAATTAGGTGGTCTTACCTAAAGTTCAGGATTACTATCTATTAAAGGTTCAAGGCAACAATAAAAATCAATTTCACAACATTAACAACCACATATGAATGATCACTATGTATATATTATCCCCTTATCATAGTATATCATCTAACAGCTTTCACATTCATGTAACCAACCTACATTCTCGATAGGTCTTTCTTGGACTATCTGAAATAAACATGTCATAACATTGTGGACCTGGAATTTAATGATATGGTTTAATTACAATAAAAGGTTTAATATATCATCTTACATACTGATGGAAGGGGAAAATCCTTCCTTGATTTACTCATTAATTTCATGTCACTCATGACACACCAGTAGTATCAAACTTTTCCATGAATGGTTATCCTCATGGTTTACTAAATACATGTAAGTATTTAATTTTTAACCTTTATTAATAATAATATTATATTACAAGGACCATAACACATGCTCATATATAGGAATATATAATGACACAAAAACAAAAAAAATTATTACTAGCAGGTCCATTATCATAATCTCACATAATGGAGATTACCAAGTGCCAACATCATGAGAAGAAACCTCATCTTCCTATGAGTACCATAACCTAATAGAATATGTACTAGTTTTCGCATCATATTATGTTATCCAACAACATAAAATTATTTTAGAATAGCATCATCGCGTATCAATGTTCTCATTGTAGAGAGTAATTTTTATGACCTTATCAAAGCAATATTTACTCATGGACATTATTATAGTAGATTCATGTAGAACAACAAAAAATATGTAATAAGAAGTTTTATTAATATTAAATATATCAAATATATATATAATAAAAGAATAAATAGTTGATCCTAGGACACAAACTCCAACATGTTTCATGGGTGAGATGAGATGCAAGGGAAGAATTGAAAAGGATGATCAATTCATTCAAAAAAAATATATATATCCAACTTTTAAAAAATGAGGTTTCATTTGGAAGTCCCATGAAACCATGTAAATGGGTTTCAAAGTTAAGAAAAATCCAAATTCATTTCTAGCTGTCTTTCATTCTGGAAATATCACATACAAGCATAAGGTCTATTCACTCTCCCATTGTTCTCATTATAGAACAAAATATAATTGAAATCACCCTCATAAAGAGAGGTTTGGGGAGAATCTCACATCGGGTTTTGATCACGTGGAACAATTTTCATTTCTACCTTTGTGAGGGACAAAAAAAAGTGAAACCCCATTCTGGAGAATCACATTCTTGAATGACAACACCAATGTGGTTATAAGGGAGAGTTTTAACTCTCACATCCACATCTTCCCTCCAAAGTGTGATGAGTCCCCCACAATGCCTTTTTGAGAGAGTGAGAAGCTACCATTGAGGATAAATATTTAGAAATGAATTCAATATCAATTATTACTAATATGTGTTTAGAAAAAAACCATATTTGGAAAAAATTTAGAGCAATGACACTATAAAATCCAAATTGATCATGGAATTCCAAGTCCATGACAGTTCCAGCATTGGAATCTCTTGGGAATTGGCGGGGCTAGTTATGGATAGCCACTGTCTCTCAAAGTTCAAGGTAAGATCCATCTCCTACATCTTTCAATTTTTCCACATTTCTCATTAATAGTGGTTCAACCATGAACCGTTCAGTTCCACTGATTTTACATGCTCTCATACTTGTTCTTTTCTCAATATCCTCAATCACCATTCTACTCCATACAAAATGTTTTTTTGAACCTTCCTCTAAGGAATCGATTATGCCTTCCCATTTCAATGAAGGGTATAGGGGAGAATCGAGAACTAAGGTAGAAACCTCATCTGGTAGATCTAATCAAAATTGATTTGGGTTGTAGGGTGGTAAATTTTAACCCACCTCTTTTATAGAAGAACAGATTGGGAGGACCACCTTTTCAACAATAAGCTTTCCCAGTTTAATATCCTTAGGAACATTATCTCCCAAAACCTATCTTCTAGTTTGAAAAACAAAATCATCTGATTTTATATCCTCTCACACAACAAAAGTGGAATCTCGTCATACCAGCCTAATAATTTTTTTACGGTTCTGAGCATATTTCTTATCTAGTGCCATAATAAGTCTATCACGGTCCATATGTTTTTCAATATTATAAATAAAGGATGTGTTAGAATATTATTCATGAAGCAAAGGACCATATTTCGTCATGTTTTTTCTCTCTTCATCATATTTTATTACGACACAAATTTTCTCAGGGTGACCAAGACACCAAAAAAACAAAAAATTGATAGCATTTTGAATTCAAATGAAATCCACATGTATGATTCCTTAATGATAAAAATAGGCCATTCATAAATTGATAAGAGACCTGAACCATCACACTAATCCACTATACTGGACCCCATTTTATAGGATCAGATCGATCCCAATCTAGGAAATCTATGACGGGCTCCGATATCATGGATGAATCACTCTATACTACTGCAGAATAGGATTCTGTTAACTTTTATCTAGAATGGGGTTTTGGATAATATATTTTTCTATATTTAAGCCCATATTTAAGATATTAAATTCGAATAATATGTTTGTAAGAAGACCAAAACATTATTTTTAGAACATTCTTTTCTCACATTCATTAACGAATTAAAAGATTAATAATCTCTTTGAAACATTTATAATAGAACTGTTGACTTCTAAATTACATATGTTTTGCAATTTGTTTTAGAGTGACCATATTGAATGGCCTTTCAATGATAAATTTTACAATGATCAGAACAGCCATTCAATGCGATAGAAATGCATCATATTCCTTCTATTTAGAAATTATCGTTATCTCTTTATCCGTCAGTGAAATGTTTTTTCAATTGTTAATAAGATATGTCCCCAAAGTTATATGGCTCATGAAAATTACTAGGTAAACACTAAATCTAGAATAACCCACAATTGTTCCAGGACCAAAATTTATCTGGAAACAAAAACAGATTCAATAGAAAATGTGACTACTCCAATCGTCCTAAGGGTTGTACAAACTCATAAATGGAGGAGGATCCTCATCGACAATCACAACCGCAACATAATTTTCTTATCCAATATGATGATTGAGAACCCTAGAAGAAACACCCATAAAATGAATCTTTTCAATTGAAATACAAAACCTAGAAAAAACATAGGAAAATCCAAACATAGGAGGAACCTTGGAGAAAACTAAAACCCGAGGGAGATACATGTAAATGTTATATTTTTAAACAATAAAATTTTTGTAATGTAAATTTGTTTTGATTTTTTTATATTCAAATATTTTTTATATATTGAATCCATGTTTTAAGATTCATTTATATTGTGCTAATATTTTATACTTTCTATGCATCGAAACTCGCCAACATGAAATGTAATAATTTTTTAAGTATGATATTTTAATGCCGATAAATTATAAAGTACCCAATAAATCTACATGAAATTTGAAGCATTGACTAAAAATATAAAAAATAATTTAAATAGAAAATAATTTCATAAGAATAATTTCAATCGTAAAAAATACTTTTTTGAAAAAATATCATTTGTACGTATAAATCATTTTCGAACCAAAAAGTTTTTCTGTAAATTATTTTTTTTAAATTATTTTTTTCATTACTTATCTTTGAAAATAATTTTTAGTTGTAGATTCAATGATTAAATTTAAATTTTTGTTTAATTTAATTTATATTTTTTCTCTATAAATATTTTTAATTGAAAATGTCATGGTTTTGATTAATAATGTTGGTGTCATGTAAACTTATGTCAGTTTTTTAGATTTATGTTTTTTTTTGCATTAAACTAGTTGAAATATGATGAATCCATGTTTTATGTTTCATTTATATTATAATCATAGTTTATATTTTATAGGAATCCAATGTTGACAACTTGCAAAATAATAATGTTTCAAGTAGGTCGCTGTGAATGCCTAAAAATTATAAATTATAAACACAATGTAAATGAAATTAGAAACATTTACTATAAATACAAAAAATAATTGGAAATGAATATAATTTCATAAAAATAATTGATAAAAAATAATTCCAGTCCCACAAAATAGTTTTGTTTCAAAGCATAAAAGTTTTACTTATAAATTATTTTTGCACCAAAATTTTTTTTGTAGAATTATTTTTAAACATAATTTTTTGGTATTCCATTTATTTTTACATAATTTTTATTTATAAATTCAATGTTTTAAGATTCATTTAGATTTTTTATTCTATATTTTATGCGTATAAATTTTTTGAAGTGTAAATTGTATTTTATAAAATCAATAATGTTTGTGTCATATAAATTATTTTGCGTTTTTAATATTTATGTTTTATTTTATTTTCAACCATTTTTTATATTTTTATTCAATGTTTTATGTTTCAAATTTAATTGTACTTGTAGTTTTTATTTTATAGGCATCCAAAGTCACCTACATGAAATTTAATAATGTTTCATGTAGGTAAATTTGAAAGCCTATAAATTATAATGTATAAATACAATATAATGAAATTTGAATCATTGGCTAATAATATAAAGAATAATTGAAAATGAAAATATATTTTGAAAAATAATTGAAAAATAATAATTTTAATCAAACAATGTATTGTTGTTTAAAAACATAACATTTGTATAATACGATTATTAATAATTAATAGTACTTTATTATAAAAATAAGATTATTTATGCCATTATTAGTAATTATATTATTATTATTTTTTATAAATAATAACTTTAATATAATTTTCATGACTTTAATAAAATATAATTATCATGAATTTACTAATAATTTAATGACAATATATAAAAACATAACAAATCAAAAAATTAATTTTTTTAAAAAAATTCCATAAGGGAGGTCGTTTTTCTAGAATTTACCCTCTGTATTATTTTTTTATTTTTTTATTATTATTAAATATTATGAATTAATTTATTAATAAATATATTGGCATTTCATTCCATTGTAACTAATATAAGAATGTATATTAATATATTTTTATTTTAATCTATTAATATATTAATATATTTATCAATTAATATGTCATTTTTTATAACTAATATATATATATATATATTATTGAATTTATAGAAAATATATTATTTTATGATTAATTATTTATTTTATAACAAATATAATATTACATTAAATGAAATATATGCTAATTAGTTAGTTAATAATAAGTTAATATTTTACGTTTTCTAAATTAACAGTTTTGTATTTAATTTTAATTTATAATAACATTAATTAAAATAATTAAATTTGATAATTGATAATATATTAAATTTTTTAAAATAAGATAATTGAAATTCAAATTTAATTTAAATATTAATTAGTAATTTTACTATTTATAAATAACTTCCTTTTTTTAAAACATTTCATTTTTAAAACACAATTTTTTATAATATATATTAGGATATGTTATAATAATATATGTATTATTATACTAAAAATATATTCTTATATATATAATTTATTAACATATTTACACTAATATATTGTCCCATATATATTAACAAAATATATAATAATATGAAAAAATATTAAAAAAAATATGATTGAGTTCACATAAAAAAAATTATTCTGACGAATAGAGGGAAATCTATGAAAAAGTGACCTCTTAAAAATAGTTTGTAAGCAGGTTCATTGTCACAATCATCCTTCTTAAAATGATATTTTAAGATTGTGCATTATCATACAATGCCTTCATAAAAACCCTTCTAAAGATGGTGTATTATCATAAAGAGCCTTGTATGAAAATAAGAGTGCGATGTTCATTATAGTTAGGTGATTAAAATTCTAAAAATTCTCATTCCTAGAATTCTTGTTGATTGGAAAATTATTTTCCCAAATAGTATTTCAAAAACTTGTTTCATATTTTTAAATATATCCCATTATTTTCCCTCAAACCACTATAACCGTAAGTCCCAAAATCAAATCCTTATTCTATGCCCTCATACACTCTGGGGGAACTAATACATGTTTAAATTATACATGTCATTGAAATATTTTAAATTAGGATGTATTGAGTTTTTAGAGATTTCATAGTATTTTTCTGAAACATACAGTTCTAGACTGTATTGGGTCAAGGCATGACCAAGGAGGGTTACACTAAGATTGATTAATATTTGGACAAGAATTGTTGGGGGAAAGGATTGTCGCACCACGTCCTAGGAAAGTCTTTCCATGATGGAGCCAAAAAAATTATTATGTTTTCATGACTAGCGTACCACACCGTGGCAGGGAAGGCCATGCCACAATGTCATTTTGGATAGTTGCTCTTTTATTTGGGGGACATGTCACACTATAATGATTGATGGTTAGTATTTGAATTTTTTTAAATACAGTAATTGTGTTATTTGTTTTGATAAATTACTCTCCACCAATATTTATTAATGTCTCATATTGTTTTATATGTTTTTTAGTTAACACTATTAATTTAAGAAGTTTTTTAGTTAATAATCAGTTTTCTAATTTTATGTTTCAATAAGTTTAAAATAATATTCATGAGTTTAAATTTCTCAAATGAATTTAAATGATATAAAATTTTTAATTACTTGTTTTTTAAGTGTTATATTTATTATTTTAATTATTATTAAAATTTAGTTATTATTTTTTTATTTTGTTTAATTTTGGTTTTGTAAATGTTTAGGTCATCTATGTGAGCTATGTGGATATCTCTCAAATACAAATGGCATACCTTGGTTCTACACCACATGTTATATGTAAAAAAAGATATCCCATAAGGTGGATGATATATCATGTGTTCATAGTGTAGACCAAGGGATTGTGGGCATTTATATAATGCCCATGGGTAATGCTCACAGTTCACTAATATGGTCTAGTTCACCTGCCATATGTGTATGGATTCTGTTTCAATTTAAAACAACGACCACCACATCATTATATATATATGGTTCCCCTGGAACTTTTCTAATTCGTTGTGGAATTTGGTTTTTAAGCACTATTGTTCATTCATTTTTATTTCCCACACAGTAACGGTGAGTTACTCTCAGTTCTATCTAAATTAAACTCTCTTACACTCCCATTTTTATATCGTGCTTCATTTTGGAATTCCCAAAGAGAATCTTCTTCTTTAATTTTTGGTCCTCTTCCTCAATCATCCCTCTATTCTAGTTCATTGGTGTTTGTACACTAGTGTCCATCATGTATCTTTTCCTGTAAAGTTATTCTATGTTTTTCTTATTCTGCATTTCTTAGTCTTAATCCATTGACATCAAAACGATGACATCATGAACTGTTGATTTTTTCAGTTCAATAAACATATTCATCTATTTTTACATCATATATGGACCAATGTCCATCTCGTGATTTTTTTATCATCTTGAACTCAAATTATTATTCTCTTTCGATTTTTCATTAATTATTCAGTTCTTATTGGTCTCAGATTATAATTCTTCATATCTATTTTGTTTTATCATTTTCTTTATCTTCTATATTTTCTATTTCGGTATCTATTCCTTGGGTTTGTTCCTTTTCTAATCTCTTGCTTCTCTTGCCACCATTCTATTCTCTATTGGTGCTTAATGAGACAACATTGGACCTAATGGTGAGTAGATTCACCACTGGATACTAGCTGGGATTAATGATCCACCATTTGAATCCAATGGTTGTTCAATGACCTACCATCATGTTATCAACATCGATTCATTTTTTACTCACTATTGGACTTCAACGGAGATTTATCTTGTTACCCACCATTTGTATCTTCCCTTTGTTGTGAAAACAAATACGAAATTATTATCTAGATACAATATGATATATTCCTTCATATCAAATTAGGTAGTTTTTTTATGTTGTTTTATATTATTTTCTTTTTTTTTCTCTAGAATATTTTATCAATTTATTCTTTATATTCATTTGTTTTCTATAATGATTCCTGGAGATCGTTATTCCTGTTGTTGTTTATATTTTGTTAAGTTATTGTCTTTTAATTTTTAATATATTATTCTTATTTTTATTATCATGTGATATTTGTATTTTTTTCAACAGCCACCATTTGAATCTTCCAACGATAGGTCATGAGTCACTACCACAAAATTTATTTAGAAACCGTTGGTTAAAATTGTATGTTTCTAAAATTTAATTTATTATTTAAATTAACAATATTGTAATTAATTCACATGTATAAATTATTATTATTTCATGTTGAAATATTATTTTACTATGTTTAAAAGTAATTGTAACATTATTTTATCTACATTTTTGCATTTAGATTTAAAATCCATATGATGATATTTTTTTACTACATTTTTTCTATATGTACATTCATAAATATTATATTTGTATTTAATTTGTTTTTAATCAGAAATTTTTTACAAATTATTTCTTCAATGTATTAAAATTTCTATTTTAATATTCTATGAAGAAATTTAATCCCTAGTTATACTTTTGTTTCATTCCATGTGGCTTTTTCAAACTACACGTAACAGTCATATATTAACTTTTTTATGCACTATAATGTGTCGTGTATATATTATTTATGTACTCACTCCACATAGATCTCATTTTTAATGATCCAGAGGATCTAATCATGGTTTAAAAACACATCCAAGAAAAATTTATTTCATTGAGGCTACTTGAAATAATTCATCAACATTCACGACGCTAGAAATTGTTCATTATATTCTATAACTTTTACACTCTTGTTGTGATCATCTAATGATTCCATCTTCTACATTTATTCCCTCACGTGATGAATGATCGTCAATCTTAAAATTCATTGATATTCTGATCATCTGTTGTTTCCTATGTATTTTTTTATTTATATAATCTTTTTTATTTCATTTTTTATTTATAGGTGTCTATTTTATGCTTTTCCCATAAAAATCAGGTATTTCCTTTTTCTTATTATTGCACCACCCAAAAGGATGTATTGGTTGTAACTCTTGATCAAAATACTGGACAAAGTCAAGGTTGAATCTCATTTAAAAATACTGGGGTGTGATTTTGAGGATTATAAAATGAAGTATCTGTAATAAGGTTCCCACACCTTTAAAAGTGTGGTTCTTAGTTGGTACTACACTCCTAGAGGAGTAGAGGAGATTGAGTAGTGGAATTGGATCTTGGTTATCTGAACCACTATAAACCCTTGTGTTCATTACTTTTTATTTCAGCTGTAACATTAGAAAAGAACACTTCACGCAATAATGTTTAATATGTTATCAAGTCTGATTTTTTTGTCCTTAAATTTTTAAAGAGATTATTCACCCCTCGTCTTTTAATTTTTTAAATAAATAAAAATACAACATGCACTACAACCTATCTACCTAGGTTTATTAAAATCTCAAATTTACTATTTCCCCCTCTTGATTTTTTTCCTCAACCACTTCTTTTCTCCTCATTTGTGGGACATTGAATTCCCAACTGGGCCTCGTTTCTCCTACATACTCCCATGGTGAAACCCTTATGATTTTGGGTTCATTTAATTAAGGTAATAAATTTCTTCAATTGTGTTTTTCAAAACATTATTTATTTATTTATACTTCTTCAATTTCATGAGAATCATTTTAACCTAGATTTCCCGGGGGCTAGGGTTGGGGATGGATGATGGATTATATTTCTTGAATTTATAGGCTGATGAGGATCCCTCTATCTCAATTCATGTGGTTATAAATGAAGGCGATGAGTTTATATTGATTTTAATGTGGGTGTCCTTACATTAATCATTTTCCATTTTCATGCTTATGGTACTTGTGTTTTCCATTTGTTTTATCAATTAATTATTCTTCAAATGAAGTGTTGATGGCTGTTATATGTGAATTTTTTTCTTACATTTACTTTTGATAAAAAAAATTGGTATTTCCTAATGTTTTTATAAAAAACACAATTTGATATTTAAAATTTTGTGATAAAATGATTCGAAGAGATTATTTCGATTTCAAACGTAGTTTTAATAAACAAATTCAAGATAATCTTTTTCTGAACAAATTTTTTTATCATGGTATGTCACTAATAATTGTTAATATTGATTTATATGTCAGATTTTGATTAAGGTAATGTATGGGAGACCTTGGTTGTGTGTTGAGTTTGTATCTGAAAAGGCGATTCTCTATCTTAGTGTATGGACTAACTATGGGTCATTTTACTTGAGACCTTGAGTGCAAGGAATCTATAATATTAGTTCGATATAATGAAATATTTAATGGAACAGTTTCATATTATAAAATGGATTCTGTGAAGCATTTTTATGCCTAGAGAGACTCGATGATGATATATTAAAAAATTCCATATAATATATCAGACTAATTAGTTTTTTCATAAATAAAGTAATATATCTAAAATGGTGTCTCCAATGGTAAATTTGATATTTATATTATTTTTAGAATGCATGATTCACCCTTGGAGTGATATAACATATATTAACATATGGAGTTTGGTTAAAAATTTGTCACGAGTTTATTAATAAATAAATATATAATTAAATTATTCATTAAATAGCCCAAAAACCTAATCTCCCCTATATAAGCTCTACTATGATGAATTCCCATGAGTTAGTATTATAAATATAGAAGGAATTAAAGGTTTGAGATCTCTTTTGATAAGAACATTGGAAGATTATCACTGGGTCGTGAATCAAGGATTAGAGGACCGTGAGGATTTTCATTATCGATGGAATAATTAGATCTCACCAACACCAACAAAAAAAATGTTCTTTACTAGTGATAAATCCAATACCTAGGTACGGAATTTTTTATGTTTTTTAATATCAATTTGTATTATACTACATCAAATGTGAATCATATTTTCTAAAAAATTGATTCATGAGCTGATTGTTGAATTATTGGAAATGGTTTACCTTCATAGAATTAGGAATGGATAATATTCTCATTCTTCCCTTTATTCAACATTTTCTATGTCAATGAATTGAGGCCAACCAGAACACTAATAAAGGATTAATTCTCACATTTTTGTACAATGCTTTCTCCTCGTGTACTTTATGCATATATCATCAATATCTCCTTTGGCTATAGGCTCAACAAATACTAGTAAATTATTATTTAACAATAATTATTTGGCATAATCGATTGATACCATGGGTTATTATTTGGGAATGAAGTCATATATTATGTATGATGTGATAGGGTGGGAGATTGAACTATTGGGAGAGATTCTTGATCTCGGGTCAAAAATAACGTCTGATCATTTTTTGAAAAAAAACCAATGAAAAATGGAAGTGATATAAAGAAGAATAAATACATCAACATGGAGGTTTGTTAATGTCGAAAGACCCTCCGATGCATAAGATTAAAAAAATTTGGTGAAATTATGAAATGTGTATTATGAATAAGATAATAAAAATGAATCAAATTAATTCACCAACATGAATTAGAATATGGAGAATAGAAAAAAAAATATATGAAAATCACAAACCAATACACCTCCTCCATATATATAAAAATTATTAATCCAATCCCATTCTTGAAAAATCCATCTATGAAAAAACATCACCCTTCTATTAATGAAACATAACTACCTTCAGGATAAAATCATAAGATGCATCATTATTGCACTGTCTTCCAACACCTGAAGTGTTTATCACTCCCTCTATTATGATATCATCATCACGGTGCAACACTGACTATTAACCAAGACATGATTCTAGAACAAAAAAATCAATAATATTGTCGATACATGGACCGAGTCATTGATCACATTATTTCTACTATGCACCTTATCAATGTAGACGCATAGAACGTGAAACTAAAAAAATGGTATCACATCACATCATAGATAAATCATTGATTATTTTTTCACCATAACTAATTTTTCACATGGTCATCCGAAAATGTGGAATTCCCTCTCCCCTTATCTCGGTGGACTACATCTTGTGCAGCTATCTCATTGTTCTCCTCCATCTGCTTCCCCTTTTAAAGCCTTCACGATTTACATTTTCAAATACACATAAGATATAAAATATTATATATTAAATTTTCCAATTACCATGTATCTTCTATGTTATGAATCATGCACTTATCTCATCTAAAGATATATAAATGAAATATCACTCCAGGGGATACACATCCAGCATTATCTATGTGATAGGATAAAATAAATCTCAAATTCAAAGACAATCTTATCTCAAATTTGGGAACACCCGTGAGATGAATACTATAAATCACCCCCATTAAGCCATCAATGGATATACCATCCAAGATAGTCAATTGGACTAAAATACTATTTTCGTCGCACCAACCACCATCCTATGAAAAAAACAACGATTATATTTTTCAACACTTATAGAAACATGATTTCCCAATATAAAAAAAATATGAACGTTGAAGTCTTCTATATATCTAAATTGTAAATGTCCTATAGAATAAGGGATAAACTAGAAATACCTTGATCCCCCATAATAATGATTGTGAAACAATCTAGTACATCAAAAAAAAATTCTCCCTCTACCCAAAATCCTGAGAAGGTAGTGCATCACCTCGATCTTAAAATTAAATTGTTTCTTTACAAATAACGCATTATGGAAAAACAAATTAGGTTTATAAACTAGAAAACTTATTTCAACCTGGTCTATTTCCCAAATACTAACCTACCACATATTCCATTGATCATATTGAAAACATCCAAAATTATCACTATAAATTGAAAGCCTAAACCATCACCTTTGATTCCACTTATTGGGAGAGATTCTTGATCCTATGATAAAAATCTCATTCAGAATGATTTGTTAGAAACTTTCTGAAATATAGAAATGAAATAAATTAGACTAAAAAAATCAACACACATGATTTTTAACAAGGAAACCCCCTCTAAAGTGGAGGATTAAAAAACTATAGGGTATTTCTTAAATATACACTATAAATCAACGAGTGAAAATAAATCCAAATATTTACCAAACATGAATTATAAACGAGAGCATAGAAAACCATTTTTGAAACCACTCCCTAATTTTCCTCATCCATATTCCTAAAAATCATCTCTCCAATGCTCTTCTTGAATGATCCATATATGACAAAACACCACCCTTATATCCATAAAACACTACTACATCGGGGATCTAAACGAAATATGCATCAGGCTCACAACATCTTGAAATACCCAAAGGATTTTTACCTCTCATGATCTCTTCGTATTCATGTGCCATCAATCAGCAACTGGGATACACTACATGATCACTCCATTCATGAAGACTCTTGATACAAGGGAAAGGAATAGTTTGGGATATTAATAACATTGAGAGGGGTGGTGAATCAGTGTTTTAGTCTTTTCAATCCAATTACATATTTTATTCCATAACATATTTGACCTATTTGGATCTGGATTCCCTTAATCTCTTCATATTTATGATTTTTTTTCAAAAACAATCTTATTAACTATGTTAGTTTCTTAGAATAATGCATGTAACTCTTCTTACCTCTTTCCAATAGAAAACTAACAGTAGCACAATATTTTTATTCTACGAGTCATAGTATTATAAATTTGTTGTAAACTGATGAATAATGAATTATTTATTACCAAAATTATATTCAACTAATATAAATATTGTCACCAAATATTCTTCACTTCTTTTATCATTCTTCATTAGTGAAAAACTAACTTCACTGAATGACTTCTTCATCTTCAGGATGTAATCAAAAAAATCCATTATGATTATTAATTAAATTATGATCACCTCCACTTAGAATCATCATAATTAAATTATTCTTATCTCATACAAGATATTAATAAGGAATTATATATCTATTCACTTCAATTCAACTTGGCGTAGAATTTGTTTTTTCAACTTAATTGTACATTAGATTAAATGATATTTAATGAAAGAATAATACTGCACAAACGTAGATTCTTTTCTTCTTCAATTCTTAACTCATTACAGGTGTGGTAAATGTGCATTTCCCTTATCCATTTTTATCTTTATCATTTTATGTAATTTTTAGTTAAATATTTATGCATGAATTTTTTTTCTTCATCAAATCTTAAGAAAAACATTGGATAGTGCACTTAGTACTCACAGTTTATGTAACAACAGTTGATGCTTTTCCATCCTCCTTATCTCTCTCCCTCTCTCTCATCACAAAACAACCACATTTTGTTTTCTTAACCAATATTTATTAATATTATGTGCGTTAATTAAATTACTATCATATGAATACACAAAAATTATGAGTCTGAACTTAGGTGCACATATGGTTCTCTTTTCACAAACAATCTATGTAAGTTTCTTCCTCTATTATTGTTGTATGTCAACATGAAACACTGTATCTTATGGTAATGGTCTATATGTGGAATAGTTTCATAAAACAAAATGAGTTTAAAAAAACATTCACTGTGGCTCAACCATAAATATTCATTGAAATGGTTCTTCTTCGAAAAGAACATTAAAGTTATTTACACACAACATTTGTTTTCAAAATATTTCTTCTTCACAAAAGTGGAAATCTTCATGGATTTAAACTCCAGCATAAATCATGATAATGGTGTAAACACATTTCATTTTTCCAATTATTCCCATCACAAAACCGTTATGGTTTGTGGTACTCCCCTTCTTTTCGAGGCCTAAAAGGGTCACTGAACTCTTTTCCTTCTTAAAAAAAATAGTGCTTTGGAAAGGGAAGTTTTCCAGAAAATGAGATATCTTGAAATAAAATGAGTGATAACATCACCTCATGACTGATGGTGATCTAATTCTATTATAATTGTATCATATCCTTTCACCTCATTCAAATACTAATCTTTATACCATGTAAATCATCTATGTAAATTCTTGAATGACTCTACTTTTAAATCATCATATCCAGGAAAAGTTAAGCCTCATTTCTTAGAATTCATCCTTTGTGACTGACCTGTTTCATTGTGGGATTCATATCATGTACATGTATTCATAATCAGATTCATCTCATTTCCCAAATTCATGATTTTCATCCATTGAACTCAATTGCTCTAATGGCCCTCCGACAAGTGTATTTTCAGTTTGTACAAGGATTGCCTCTCAAATTTAATATTTTGAATCATACAAATGTAGATGATTGATATTTAGATCATTTTCATCACATTATTTATACCTAAAAATGATCTTGGTGGAATATTTGTTGATCATAGGTGGTATGGTTGACATCTCCGGCAAGATAGTGGCACCATCTAGGGAAGCCTGGAGGATGACAACATCACTGTTTGATAAATATACACCTCATCCTGAATAAAAAATTCATGGGATATTGGAAGGCATGAATTTAAATCAGTGGGGTGTGTAACACCCCATGATTTCATTGTGCGTTTTTCTTCAAAATAATTATATAACTTGCACTACACGCAACACCGAGTTCAAGCGCAACAAAACTTACAAAACTAGCAGTTCCAAAGCGGTTATGAAAAGTATTAACTGAATTTTTAACTATTTTTAACCCTTATAATTTTAGAATCCATATTACGAGTTTCTTAGAAATAATATAAGAACAATGTCATTTTTTTAGATAAAAGAAGTATTTTTCAAAAAATGAACTTTTACCAACTTTTAATCGTGAACCATTTTTTAATACAATATTTGAATCTTTTATATATTCAATTTTACAAAATAAACTTCTTCTTTAGAATTAGGACATAAGAATTTATTTTCAATAAATTTTTAGTGTTTTTCTGATAACTTTCATATTTGGGTGAATAGTGAAAAATACTATATTTTAACTGAAAACAACTTTTTTAATCAGAATAATTTATATGTTAAATTATAAATTGTTATGGGTTTTAAGAATAAATATATTATATTTTTACAATATAATCCAATTCTGGTCATTTTATGTAATTTCACTTTGATATTGGACATAAACAATTGTTAATCTTTTGATAGATATTGTTTCTTAAAAATACGCCTTTTGGTTTTGACAACATGAATTAATTTAAATTAATAAATTAAACTTCTAGTTTTTTAATTTCATCCAATGGACTTCATTTTTGGTTTCGTAATATCGAGATTAGCATAGGGTTAAATTTTGGTACTTTTCGGATAACTTTTATATTTTGATGAATAGTGAAAATTAATAAATTTTAATTAAAATCAACATTTTTAATCGAAATAATTAATAGTTATAAATTATGAATTTGAGTGGTTTTAAAATATATTTAGAATATATTTTTATCATTAATAAAATATTGGTCATAGGACATTATTTTACAATGAAGCCAGATATAAACAAGTGTCAATCTTTTGATATTTATTATTTTTTAAAAACATGCTTTTTGTTTTGACAGTAAGAATTAATTTTAAATTAATATTTTCCCCTTATGTGTTTTGAATTTTTAAAAATGGTGTCCATATTAAGAATCATGATTTCCAAATTTTGTAAATAGGTATCTCTTATTTTTAGACATTTTTAATAATTACTTCGTTAAATATTTTATTTACCATGGTTAAAGGGTAAATCTAGTAAATAAGGGTAAATAAATAATATTATAATAAAATTAATTTACACTAAAATGTGTCATAACCCTATAGGATGATACATGTCCGACCATGTTCACCTTTGAGTCGATTTTGGGACCCCATGGAGCCACATTTAGGTGATAAGGACACTTTATATTAATTAAGTTAAAGTAAATACAAAAAAGACATAAGCATATATCTTTTAGAAATTTTTTTAAATATGGATATAAATGATATATTTGCGACTATAAATATTCATTATAAAGATAAAAATATTTCCTACATAATGGTATTTTATTTATAATTTTTATACATTAAATAATAAAATTTATTTATGACACAATAATGATGCAGTATTTTCCTTGTTAATGAATTAATCAAATGATTAGCATTATAAATGTTAAAATAAATATAATATGAATGTTATGATTTCATAAACTAATTTTATTGGTTAATATCAAATTTTAGGATTTATTAAATGAATTTTTTTCTAATTAATAACGTTGTTAAGAATTTAACAAAAATCAATTATTAAATATTGTCAAAATCAACATAAATGAGTTTTTTAAAAAACTATTATATTATTAATTGATATTATACTCCTAAAAATCTATGGTTCGTCCAAAGAATTTATATCATGATATTTTTATCATTTAGGGACCACTTGGGGGTATTTTTGATTTATATATAGTTAGTTTATTAAATATATAATATAAAAATACAAAGTGACATGGTAATTGTCAAACTAATTAACTAATAGTTAAAACTAAAAGATAAGGTTAATATAATGACCCAAAACTCTATAAATATTTTAGTTGAAAGGATTTAGACCCATACCCACCTTAGACTTTGAATAATAAACTTTTTAGACATTATAAACTGAATATGAATTTATTATAAATTAATACATTATGTATTTCCTAAAGAGGTCCTCATCCCCCTTATAAAAGGACACCACTTCTAAAAAATTCGTCATATCATCAAAGCCTTTGGTTCGGCCTAAATCTGCACAAATATCCTCTCAACTATCCTCCCTTAATCCTAAAGGCCTCCCGTTAGTCATAATTCCACCCTAAGGGGCCCTTTTGATCAAATCAAAAGGAAGAACCCGAAGAAGAGGTAATGTTTTCACCACCCTCTTTTAAGTTCCTTTCTTCTTCAACTTCTTATTTCATTGTTATTTCCATTATAAAATAATAACTCCAGTATCTTATATATACAATTATTTCATTATGAATATGGTACAAACATATTCATTATTCTATCCATCCTTTTAATGACATGTCACCATACGTACGTACGTACGGCTTACCGTCTCCACGCCATGGTGTGATTGTTATTCAAAACATTACTATTTAGATTGCTATAATAATGATGTTTAATTCATCTGAATAATAAATATAACATGATAATTATTCCTTATATATGTTATAAAATCATATTATATATTATTTTAATATAAAAATGATATTGTCGCTCGTGCATACGTACGGACTACCGTCTCCATGAACGCGATGAAATTCATTCCCCATCGTATCAATTCAAGTATAATAATCATTTTATAATTAAAAATGATTTTTAAGTACTTTATATCATTCATTATATTAATAAGATATAACCTATCAATAAAAAACACTACTTATGTAAAAAAACTTATAAAATAAAATGAGTAAGTTAACACCCGAAACGACGATAAAACTAAGATATTATTAACAAAGAAATGTTAAAAGATCATATATGATATCATATTAATGTATATGATTATTGTATAATTTAATAACAATTATTTCACCAATATAAAGGAGTTTAACCTAGCATCGACTAAGGAAAATTACAAGGTAAGGGTTTATTTCACAATCTCTTCATTTTCCGAGGTAGCTTATACGTAATTATCTACTGGGACCTCTTTACCATCCACATCCATGTTTCTTAAAAATGTATTTCAAATCATTATTTCTACTTTAAATAATATGGGTTAATTTCATTTATAACCTTGATGACATTTTATATGATTTTTATAATTGAATATTTCCGTCGTTTTCCAAATAAGGTCCTTTTTAACCTTTTCAACAAAATTATGGTACGAATGACTTTTTTTTAACTTATACGGCGGGTGCGTCTATTTTCCACCGTTATAAAAATCATCGAAGCATCCCTTACAATATTATAAGAATATTTTGAAATTAAATATTTTATTTTATAATTATGTGTCTTTTAATTGATTTCAAAATGAATATTTTAAGAATTTGTGAAAGGTAATCTTTATCAAGATCAAAATTTCAAATGTTTTAATTATTTATCTTTCTAAATATTATTAATTAATGTCCATGACTTCAAAATGATTTTAAGGATTTATTTATATGGAAGTGAATGTTTTGAAATGATATTTATTTTCACAATTTTCAAATTAATATGGGGCACTTTGATTCAAAAATCTGTTTTAAATTTATTCCATTATAAATGTGTGAATTTTCAATGATTTCAAAAAAAGGGATATTTCTCTAAAATAGTTTTCATTTCATCTATGTCAACATCCTTTGATGGATTTAATGATTATTTGAGGTTGATTTTTTATGATTCAAAAAATCAATATTTTATTGAAGGATTTTTGATATTTTTGACTGTCGATGTGTTATTTTTATACCATTCATGGTTTATGGAGAATGTATTGACATTTCATATGCTAGTTTTAAGACGAATGTTTATGTTATGTTTACACATGTTCATATGAGGAATCAATTGGACTTAGTAAGTGACAGGTGGAGCCCGCTATAGCTCCTCAAGGCATCGGTAGGACTAATGGGACAAACTAGTGTCTTTGCACAAGGCCTTGACAAAATCTTATTTGTAGTCTTGGCACAAGGCCTTGACTATGTGGTTATTATAGTATGGCGTTATGCATTCCATAGTTATGAATATGTTTATTGATATTTCATGTGATTATTAGACTAGTAGAATATCCATGTGAATAAGTAAATGACATTATTAAATTTTATTTTTGCCATATTATGTTGATATTCCACGTTTAAAATGATTTTGTTTCAGTTATACATTGCCTTAAATGTTTATGTTTATTTATAAAATATTCCGCTATATTTTTATCAATACTGGGCATTTTAACTCACCCCTTTATATGTTTTTTTTCAGGATTTGAAGAAGTATTTTATGAATGACCTGTTGGGATTGTATAAGGGGATATGAGTGTGGAGACAAGATGTTGTATTTTTTTACTTTATGATGTAATGTAGACAATTGGAATGTATCTAGTGATTCCAAGGCTACTAAACTAATCGGTCTTTCGTGACATGATATTTTGTGACCATGACAATGTTAGGTAATAATGCACCAACTCAGGGTAACTGGGATCGGGGTGTTACAGTTGGTAATAGAGAAAGTTTATCATTAACCATGGAGACTAGATTTAGATAAAATCTGATTAGAGCACATTACCTTGAGATAGACATTGAGGATTAGTATAGAAGAACATCCTAGAATTTTGGTAATGTAGAGATTTTTTGAGTTTTTTGAGCAATACATCGTTGTCTGGATACGAGAAGTTAGTGGAGGCTATGGCACCAAAGTACCTAGGGGTAAAACCCAAAACCACTGCCTTTAGATAGACTCGAATAGGAACTGGTACACGACAATGGGCCTTTCTGCACTCTTGGTTACAACACTCCCGGGGGATATGCTAAGGATAATTCTCATTTTCATTACAAATAATTATGAAGGCTTTATGAGTATATACTTCCTCCAAGAAGACATTTTTATGATTATGGATTATATCCATACACTATTTAATTTATGTTAAGTGTTTTACATGTTTGATATTAGGTATTGTTATTCATTAACTAATGTAGTGTATACCATTGTATAGAAATGATACCCAGTAGAAGGAATGTGAACTCCAACAATACGTATGATCCAATGAGTAAGAAGGATCATATCTTTCATGGTATTAATCCAACATTTAGAAGTGAAATAGTCTTGCATGTATTATCATTATATGATGAAATAGTATCATTTGTTGATAAGATAAGAAAAGAGTTCTCAGAGACATATGGATTTGAATGGTAGCCATAGAAGCAAACGATGGTAGAGAGAATGTCGGATAAAGGGAATAAGTTAATGAAGGATTTTACGATATGTGATAATTGTGGAAAGAATCACCTTGTAAAATTCTCGAAGGGAATAAGAGTGTTTTATATGTGTGGAGAAAAATGACACCACGTTTGTGATTGCGAGGGTAAGAAAAAGGTTTCAGATGTACAATGCTTCATCTGCATGGAGTGGGGAAATTCCGCGAATCAATGTTCAAATTATTAGATTATGCCCCAAATGATGAAATTGGATAATAATAAAGTAATGATTCTACCACAGATGAAGATGAATTAATAGTTTTATAATGTTGTTAATAATGAATTATTTCATTTGTGTGTTGTATCAATGATGTACTGGTTATATAAATAATGGGGATAAATAAGCATTATACTGCATTACTATTTCATTGAGGATTTGAGATTGTATGGTACTATTAAAAGTGACTCAATAGCAAGTTAAACTTTTTTTTTCAAAAATAATGGTTCAAGGAATGGTAATACTTAATATGTTCTTGATACTGAGGTAGTAATTTTGGAATAATAGATGGTTGATTTCGATAAATTATATTGGATATTCTCGACTACCTTGGTACGGATTAATGGTTTGTTTATTTCATCATTTATTGAATATTCAATGTTTTTGGATATAAGGAATATTGATTAGTCACTGAAAGTGGCTAATATTAATTTTTAAGATCTTAATATTAATGTGTTTAAAAGTTCATAAACATCAATTTTAGTCCAATTCAGAAATTGAACTTCATTTCCCATCATTGTGCAATTCATGCTTAAAATGTCAATTTGGGCCCACTCAATAATTTGATTGTGGAAATTACAATATTCATCATTTTAATTTTAAAGTTTGTTATATGCTTTATCACTTTGTTTGGAACATTTTATCTTTTAGGTTCGATGGATGAATCCCAAAGGAAGATGGAGAATTTTGCGCCTGAAGGCAGAAACTTGCTAGAATAAGCATAATGGGCCTAAGGCCCATCAAACAAATGTGGGGCCCAGAAACCAAGCCCAATGAAGCTGAAATTTATACAGTAGAAATATAACAATATGAGGATCATTTTATTAAACTGTGGACGGAGCTAATTCTGATTTTTTCATGATGATAAGGGGATATGAATTTAACATTTAAATGGTGGACTCGTCATTAATGCACAGAAATACGTCCCACCATTTAGACTATAACATCCAAACGGCTGAGCCAACATTCCTGATATTTTGAGAGATTCTAGAAGACACATGGACGAAGATAATTTATATTTATGACACCTTCGGATTCGGCCATATGAAGTGTCAAACTCACACGTCAAAATGGAGGACGAATCTGGACAGTTTTCTGGGTCAACTTCGAAACGTCAATTTCCTTTTGATTCTTCACCCTCCTTTTGACTCTCTTAATTTTTGGGGGGTGAATTTAATGTTGGGGGTGGACCTATGGCTCCTAATATGACTATATAAGGAGATGGTGGTGAATTAAATTATCATCTAACATTTTTCATTGAATCCATGTTTTTCTTTCATCCATTGTATTTCTTTCAATTGTAATTTTCTGCTTTCAATTTGTAATCGCATCGTCAAGTTTTCCCATGTAAGTTTTTCTTTCACGTTTATTATTTTAATAAAATTTCTTCTTCTTCTTCACTTTTTATTTTCCTTTTCTTCACACGTTGATACCGTTGAATCATGGTGTGAAATTATTCACACCAACACTTGTGATTTCAATCACACAACGGTGGACTGTTCGTTCTTTTAATAATTTTCTTCTTCTTCAATTCCGCCCCTATAAGTCTACATCCCGCTTCCATTGGTATAATAGCATAAATGGAGGGCTAACCTCTTAAGGGTTGATCCAAGGGAGTAGCAAGGTCATGGATTTAATTTTATTTCATGTAATTAATATTTAAATCTATTCATTATTTTAGGATTTCCATTTGATGAGTTACATTCTTTCTCGTCTTTGCCAACTTTAACGATGACACATTTTGAGTGCTAGTACGATCTATTTCCTTTGAGTGCTCATTAAAGTGATCCTAAAAGTGAATTAGTGATTGGCATTGGAATTGTGTAGGGATTAAATTGGTGAATGATTTGGAAGAATTATCTCATTGTTTGGATATGTCTTGAATTAATGACATGAAATTTTCTAAGAAAAGAAATTCATCCAATCCACCCCAAGAAAAACCCTAAGATAAACCCACCATCAATAATTGTTTAGTTCACATAATTTTTTATTATATCTTATTTAAATTATATCTTTAGTTCTCCAATTAAAATCTACCTCAAAGTTGGCAACTTCATAGCCAATCCATCAATAAATCATAGCGTCTCAAGGTTACTTCTTCGGTCCCTGTGGATTCGATCCCTACTTGTACATCAACGACCGCTTTTACCGGTAGGGTAAATTTGGGCGCAACCAAATTTTTGCCCCGTTGCCGGGGACCCAAGTAAGTTTTCTTAGACACTCATCTTCTTTTCTCACCCTAAATTCTCTATTCTTACCCCAATTTCTCTTCTCTTTTCCCCTTTCTATTTCTGTTTGTCCAAAAAAAAACCCAAAACTAATTTTCAATCAATTCTGATGGATTATCCTCAAAAATACCCCCTCATAAATCAATGTTGTAATCAAGTCGGAAATCAATATTGGGAAACACCTCACATAGGGAATTTCATTGACCAATCCTTAATTGAATACACTACACCAGATGAGATGTACAATCAATGGGATACTGAATGTTTACAAGATCAATTTCCATACCTATCAAGAATGATTGAAAAGATAAATAATGAGGAAGTCCATGATGTAAAAACATATATCAACCCTAATCCTGAAAAAATTCTTGAACAATTTTGTGAACAAATGGATGAAATGAATTCAGAAGTTTCATCTTTCAGATTAGAACTACAAAGGTTTAAGACTTTTGAGGAACCCGTTCCCACTCAATATGTTCTTTCCTCATCATTGATAGATGAATCTTTTATCCCAAAAACCTCCCATGAATTGAAAAAATAACTAACCTTTGGATATGGGATAACTGAACAAGATCAAAGAAATGTTGAAGGGAATTTAAATCAGGATGAAATTAATTTTTTGGATTCACAAGGGGAGAATTTGTCTTCATGGATTGAGTGTTCGGAATATTGCTCCAATAACAATTTTTTAGAATCACCTATCATTGAACCATTGGGAGATATAACGAATATTGTGTCTATACCCACTCATGAAATTCAAATGGAAATTTTTTTGGATGAATCATCTTTTAAAAAGGAACCAATTCTTTCAAATGTTTTTAAAGAAGAAACAATTTTTTATTCAAATTATCATTCTTCTTTAGGAAAATTCAATCAAACTGAACTCGATGTTTTAATACTTCCTTCCCTACTCAATAATCCCTCTATTTATGATAACCAAGACCATTCAATTATCATCACTCTTCATCAAGAATCTCACCATGTAGGAATGAACCTTGAAATCATAGGAAATAATCCAGATAAAACATGATCAACCATTTTAAATATTCCTTGGATTTTACCAATAATTGTAGAAAATAGGATTTCATACGAAAAAAATTTCAAAAAAACAATCAATCTCAATCTTGTTGAAGTGGAGAAAGATGGGTTTATTAAAATTTTGAAAGTTGTAATTGGATAATTTGGGGGGTACAAGTCGAGCTAACGACGTTAAACAAAAGCGCTGCATGGGAGGAAACCCATGGTTTTCTTGTTTCCAATCATTTTGAATCATTTTATTTTTCATATAATAAATTACCATAAGCTGTTGACCTGTTCTTCTTTTATAAGTAAGGATGGGTATGAAAGGGGAGCGCCATATTCATCCGTGTCACATGGTGTGATCTCTGAGAAATACCTTACCCAGAAAAGATAAAGAAGACAATGTATCATCAGTTTATTTTGTTTTGTTTTATTTTTTTTATATGTTAAAAAAAATAAAAGGACATGTTGAAATCCATAAGGAAAATCCATTCACCACCATCCAAGACGCTGAGACTCAAATCCAGGATTGAAGGGAGACTATGGAATGCACTATTATCATCAACCACCAGGTGACTTCATTCCATGATTTTCATTTTAAATTTCTTCATTGAACTCCTCTCCTACCCCCTTCTAACTTTTCTTTTCTTTAAACACTGAGGACAGTGTTATTCTAAGTTGGGGGGGGGGATAAAAAATGATTTTTTTTGAATAAAAACATGCATGAAAAGAAAAATTCCATTAACCTTGAACATGATAACACACATTGCAAAATCTAAAATTGGATATCAAATAAATTTTGCATGCCTTGATTCTGATTTTAATGCAAGTTTAAGTTCATGAGCATAGTTTTTGGAAAGTGCAGTTGTCCGATGTGATTTTTCAAAGTTTACATTTTCATCCTCTTAATAAAAATGCCACAATACACATCTACTGGATCGTGGGTGTAAATTTGAGTTCTTGGGTCCCTTTCATTATAGCATAGGGTTCTGGGGTCACTTTTAGTTTAATTTGAGTATCCAAAAAAAACAAAAAAAAACAAAAAAAAACAAAAAAAAAATGAAAAAATTAATAATGACCACATAGAGCAATGTTTTTTCCAAATGCGTGGCGTCCGAAACTTGGGGATCGTGACTCCATAGTTGTCTTGCCCAGAGTTAGGCTTTATATCTCTATTTTAGAGCATGAAATTGACAAAATGTGTGGCGTCCGGCACTTGGGGATCGTGACTCCATAGTTGTCTTGCCCAGAGTTAGTCTTTTCATATCTATTGTGGTTAAAAAAATCAAAAAAAATCATAAAAAATTAAAAAAAATGGATAATCATCTTAAGGTTTAATGTGATTCCCACCTAGCGCTTCCATTTTTCCCCTTGAACAATAAAATGGGCCCCATATCTTTTATGATGCACAACACTTTATCATGCTTAATTGGAATTGGATGAAATGTGGTGATGAATTTGAACAAAGGAATGGGCTTGGGCGTGGGATATGCTTATGGACCTAGCTTGTTTTAAATTATTTTGATGGGTTTTCATAATTTTTTTGGTATTAGATATTTGGGTGAGTAATGTGTATTTAAATGTTTTTGGAAAAGGGGATTTGGATTTCATATTTGTAATTTATTTTGCTCGGGACTAGAAAAACTCAAGTTGGGGGGTGTAATTAGTCACTGAAAGTGGCTAATATTCATTTTTAAGATCTTAATATTAATGTGTTTAAAAGTTCATAAACATCAATTTTAGTCCAATTCAGAAATTGAACTTCATTTCCCATCATTGTGCAATTCATGCTTAAAATGTAAATTTGGGACCACTCAATAATTTGCTTGTGGAAATTACAATATTCATCATTTTAATTTTAACTTTTGGGATATGATTGATCACTTTGTGTGGAACATTTTATCTTTTAGGTTCGATGGATGAATCCCAAAGGAAGATGGAGAATTTTGCGCCTGAAGGCAGAAACTTGCTAGAAAAAGCATAATGGGCCTAAGGCCCATCAAACAAATGTGGGGCCCAGAAACCAAGCCCAATGAAGCTCAAATTTATACATTAGAAAGATAAAAATATGAGGATCATTTTATTCAACTGTGGACAGAGCTAATTCTGAAGTTTTCATGATGATAAAGGGATATGAAGTTAAGATTTAAATGGTGGACTCGTCATTAATGCACAGAAATCCGTCCCACCATTTCGACCATAACGTCCAAACGGCTGAGCCAAATTTCCAGACCTTTTTAGAGATTCTAGAAGACACATGGAAGAAGATAATTTATATTTATGACACCTTCAGATTCGGCCATATGAAGTGTCAAACTCACACGTAAAAATGGAGGACTAATCTGGACAGTTTTCTGGGTCAACTTCGAAACGTCAATTTCCTTTTGATTCTTCACCCTCCTTTTGACTCTCTTAATTTTTGGGGGGTGAATTTAATGTTGGGGGTGGACCTAAGGATCCTAATATGAATATATAAGGAGATGGTGGTGAATGAAATTATCATCTAATATTTTTCTTTGAATCCATGTTTTTCTTTCATCCATTGTATTTCTTTCAATTGTAATTTTCTGCTTTCAATTTGTAATCGCATCGTCAAGTTTTCCCATGTAAGTTTTCCTTTCACGTTTATTATTTTAATAAAATTTCTTCTTATTCTTCACTTTTTATTTTCCTTTTCTTTACACGTTGATACCGTTGAATCATGGTGTGAAATTATTCACACCAACACTTGTGATTTCAATCACACAACGGTGGAGTGTTCGTTCTTTTAATAATTTTCTTCTTCTTCAATTCCGCCCCCATAAGTCTACATCCCGCTTCCATTTGTAGAATAGCATCAATGGAGGGCTAACCTCTTAAGGGTTGATCTATGGGAGTAGCAAGGTCATGGATTGAATGTTATTTCATGTAATTAATATTTAAATCTATTCGTTATTTTAGGATTTCCATTTGATGAGTTACATTCTTTCTCATCTTTGCCAACTTTAACGATGACACATTTTGAGTGCTAGTACGATCTATTTCCTTTGAGTGCTCATTAAAGTGATCCTAAAAGTGAATTAGTGATTGGCCTTGGAATTGTGTAGGGATTAAATTGGTGAATGATTTGGAAGAATTATCTCATTGTTTGGATATGTCTTGAATTAATGACATGAAATTTTCTAAGAAAAGAAATTCATCCAATCCACCCCAAGCAAAACCCTAAGATCAACCCACCATCAATAATTGTTTAGTTCACATAATTTTTTATTATATATTATTTAAATTATATATTTAGTTCTCCAATTAAAATCTACCTCAAAGTTGGCCACTTCATAGCCAATCCATCAATAAATCATAGCGTCTCAAGGTTACTTCTTCGGTCCCTGTGGATTCGATCCCTACTTGTACATCAACGACCGCTTTTACCGGTAGGGTAAATTTGGGCGCAACCAAATATATATAGTATTCTATAAGGAATAAAGGATCATGAATGTAATAAATAAGGTTTTATGGTAATTTAGGGTGTTACCATATTTTAAAATAATACATGATGAAGGTATTCACATGTTATTACGTGGAAAAAAATCTTCATTATATTTACCTTCCTTATAAATATTGGACTGCGAGTTTGGATAGAAGTAATTTGGATAATTATAAATGTTGGAATGGATTATATTTGAAATTTGATACAATTGTTAAGGTTAAAGAATTTCTGAAGATTATTTTTGGATTGTTATTAAAAGGACAACCCGGAGGTCGGGCGACAACCTATCACGTCCGGCAAGGCTGCGAGACTTGAACCTGCAACCGAAGGGCGACAAGGGTGTATCACCTACCACTGACCCATGTGATGTCCTGGATTGAATAATGTACTTTTTTAAGGGTCTAGTAGATGAATTATAAATTCATTTTCTAGAACCCTATAATAATAGGATAAATAGAATTTTTTTATATTCTATTATTTTTTAGAGTGAATGATGAGTTTGTGGTAGAAATTAGTTAATGGATGGATCTCTACTTGACATGAATAATTTTTTTTCTTTTCTTATTCTATGGGGAAATAAATTCCTAAACATTAGGTAAGGAATCTTAAAACCAAAAATGTGTTTTCCTAATACCTTATGTTTTGTTAAACTAATGGTATTTTAAAACATCATAGATTGGTGGCTTTGAGGCCCACAATTCTATAATTATTTTTGATTGATGACCTCAATCACTCCCTATAAATATTTAAGTTTTTACTCCAATTATGTGTCTCTAATTTCCACCAATGTTATCCTAATCGAGATTATAATTTGGTGTTGACTTTTTCATTCCCCTTTTCCAATTATTAAGTCGAAATTTTATTAAGCTACTTTCCGATGTGGGTTTTCCCACAATGATATTTTCTATTTTCAACCTTTTATTTATGAAAAACAATTTAAAATTGAAAGGAATCAATTTATTAAATGAGGGGAGAATGTAACAGCCCAAGATTCCAAAGTGCGTTGTTTCTTCAAAATTATTCAATAACTTGCACTACACCTAACACCGAGTTCAAGTGCAGCACAACATACCAAACTTGTCGTTCCAAAGCGGTTATGAAAAGTATTAACTGAATTTTGAACTTTATATAACACTTATAATTTTAGAATCCATATTGCGAGTTTCTTAGACATAATGTATAAACAAATTCATTTTTTCAGATAAAATAAGTATTTTTAAAAAAATCTACATTTACCAACTTTTAATGGTGAACCATTTATAAATCCAAAATTTGAAACTTTTATATAGTAAATTTGACAATATAAACTTCTCCTTTAGAATCAGGACATAAAAATTCAGTTTCAATAAATTTTTAGTGTTTTTCTGATTTCTTTCATATTTGGATGAATTGTGAAAAATACTATATTTTAACTGAAAACAGCTTTTTTAATAAATATAATTTATAGTGTTAAATTATACATTTTAATGGTTTTGAAGTATAAATATATTATATTTTTACAATATAATCCAATGATGGTCAGTTTACGTAATTTAACTTTGAGATTTGACATAAAAAAGTGTTAATCTTTTGATACATATTATTTCTTAAAAATACGTCTTTTGGTTTTAACAACAGGAATTAATTTTAAATTAATAAATTCAACTACTAGGTTTTTAATTTGGTTAAATGGAATTCATTTTTGGCTTCGGAATATCTAAATTAGCTTAGGGTAAAATTTTGGTACTTTCCATATAAATTTTATATTTTGATGAATAGTGAAAATTAATCAATTTTAATTAAAAACATCTTTTTTTCGAAATAATTAATAGTGAAAAATTATGAATTTGAATTGATATTATTTCTTAACAACACGCTTTTTTTATTGACAGCGGGAATTAATTTTAAATTAATTTCGGCCACTTTTGTGTTTTGAATTTGAAAAATGGATTCCATATTTACAATCAGGATGTCCAAATTGTGTAAATTGGTATCTCTTATTTTTAGACATTTTGAATAATTACTTCGGTAAATATTTTATTTATAATGGTTAAAGGATAAATCCAGTAAATAAGGGTAAAAAAATATTATAATAATATTAATTTACCCCAAAATGTGTCCTACCCTTATTGGTTGATACATGTCTGACCAGGGGTATCTTTGAGTTGATTTTGGGACCCCATGAAGCCACTTGTAGTTGATAATGACACTATATATTAATTAAATTATAGTAAATACAAAAGTGACGTAAGCATATATATTTTAGAAAAACAATTTTTTATAGGGTTATATATGTTATATTTTTGATTATAAAAATTCCTTATAAATCTAAAAATATTTCCAACATTATGGTATTTTATTTATAATTTTTAGATATTGAATAATTAATCTTATTTATGACATAATAATGATGCAGTATTTTCCTTATTAATGAATGAATCAAATAATTAGTATTATAAATGTTAAAATAAATATAATTTTGAAGGATTGATTTCATCAACTAATTTTATTAGTTAATATTACATGTTAGGATAGCTTAAATGAGTTTTGTTCGAATTATTATGGTTTTTAAGACTATAAAAAATCAATTATTAAATATTGACAAAATTGACAAAAATGAGTTTAAAAATAATATTATATTATTAATTGATATTATATTCCTAAAAATATAAGGACTGGCCATAGGACTTATATCATGATAGGTGTATCATTAATGGACCACTTGGGTTTCTTGGATGTATATAGTATGTTTATTAACTACATAATAACAAATACAAAGTGACATGGTATATGTCAAACTAATTAACTAAGAGTTAAAACTAAAAGATAAGGTTAATATAATAAACCAAACCTCTCTAAAATCTATTGATTGAAAGGATTTCGACACATCCCCACATTAGACCTTGAATAATTCACTTAGGATCCATAAGAAACCAAATATGAATTTATTATAAATTAATACTTTAAGTTTTTTCTAAAGAGTCCCTACTCCACCTTATAAAAGGACACCACTTCTAAACAATTATTCATTCCATCAAAGCCTTTCGTTTAGCCAACCTCTACCCACATACCCTCTCAACTATACTCCTATCATCCTAGAGGCCTCCCTTTAGTCAAAAATCCATCCTAAGGATCCCTTTTGATCAAATCAAAAGGAAGAACCTGAAGAAGAGGTAATGTTTTCACCACCCTCTTTCATGTTCATTTCTTCTTCAACATATTATTTCTTTGTTATTTACATTCAAAAATAATAAATCCAGTATCGTCTATATACTGTGATGTTATTATAAATATGGTACAACCATATTCAGTATTCTATCTATCCTTTGAATGACATGTCACCATACGTGCATACGTACGGCTTATCGTCTCCACGTCGTGGTGTAAATGTTATTCAAAGAATTACTCTTTAGATTGGTATAAAAATGGTGTGTATTTCATGTAAATAAAAATATAACATGATAATTATTATGTATATATTATATATCATCCAATTATATATTATTTTAATATGAAAAAAATGATATTGTCCCTCGTGCGTACGTACGGACTATCGTCTCCATGAACGTGATGAGATTCATTCCCCATCGAATCCATGAAAATATAATTCTCATTCGATGAATGAAAATGATGTTTAAAGACTTGATATCATTATTTATATGAATAAGATATATCCTACCCATAAAAAACATGAATTATGTAACAAAACATATAAATGAAAATGAGTAAGTTAACAACAGAAATGACGATAATTCTAAGATATTATTAACAATGCAATGTTAAAAGATCATATATGATATCATATTAATGTATATAATTCTTGTATAATTTAATAAAAATTATTTCACCATTTTACAGGAGGTTAAACTACCCTCGACTAAGGAAAATTATATGGTAAGGGTTTATTTCACAATCTTTTTGTTATCCGAGGTTGTTTATACGAAATTGTCTACTGGGATATCTTTATCATCAAAATCCTTATTTCATAAAAATGTATTTCAAATCATTATTACTATTTTATAGACTATAGGTTAATGTAATTCATATCCTTGTTGACTTTTTATAATATTTTTATAAAGGAATATTTCTGTCATTTTCCAAACAAGGTCCTTTTTATCCTTTTCGAAAAAAAATTGGTAAGAATGTCCTTTTTTTAACATATACGGAGGGTGCGGCTATTTTCCTCCATTATAAAAATAGTCGAAGCTTCCCTTACAATATTATAAGAATATATTTCAAGTAATTGTTTTATTTTATAATTACGTGACTTTTAAATGATATCAAAATGAATATTTTAAGAATTTGTGAAAGGTACTCTTTATCAAGATCATAATTTTATATGTTTTAACAATTTATATTTCTAAATATTTTTAATTAATGTCCATGTTTTCAAAATGATTTTAAGGATTTATTTATATGGGCATTAAAGTTTTGAAATGATATTTCTTTTCAAAAGTTTCAAAGTGTTATGGGACACTTTGATTCAAAAATCACTTTTAAATTACTTCCATTATAAATGTGTGACTTTTTAATGATTTCAAAAAAAGAGATATTTATCTCAAATAGTTTTTATTTCATCTATTTCAACATCCTTTGATAGATTTTAAGCTTATTTGTGGTTGATTTATTATGATACAAAACCTCTATATTTTATTGAAGGTTTTGTGATATGTTGGACTATGGATGTGTTATTTCTATACCATTCATGGTTTATAAAGAAAGTAATGACATTTCATAACCTAGTTTTAATATGAATGTTTATGTTATGTTTAAACCTGTTCATGTGGGGAATGCATTGGACACAGTAAGTGACGGGTCGAGCCTGTTATTGCTCCTGAATGCATCAGTAGGTCTCATGAGACAAACTAGTGTCTTGGCACAAGGCCTTGACAAAATTTTATTTGTAGTCTTGGCACAAGGCCAGGACTATGTGGTTATGATAGTCTATAATTATGCAATCCATCATTATAAAAGTGGTTATTGATGTTGCATGAAATTATTAGACTAGTAGAATATCCATCTAAATATGTAAATGACATTATTTCTTTTCATTTCTG
The DNA here is from genome assembly GCA_963277665.1 of Viscum album. Classification (NCBI taxonomy): domain Eukaryota; kingdom Viridiplantae; phylum Streptophyta; class Magnoliopsida; order Santalales; family Viscaceae; genus Viscum; species Viscum album. Next base: position 1,581,847,087 of record OY728151.1, on the reverse strand, counting down.
CCATATTATGCTAAAGATCAATTTGAAAGTATTTTTTTAGTTATACATTTCCTTAAATGTTTATTCTTATTTATGAATGTTTCTGCTATATTGTTATCCTTACTAGGCATTTGATCTCAGCTCATTCTATCTTTTATTTTTCCCAGGATGTGAAGAAGTATTTTATGAATGACCTCCTTGGATAGTATAAGGGGATATGATTGTGGAGACAAGATGTTGTTGTAGTTTTATCTTTATGATGTAATGTAAACTTTATGAATGTATCTAGTGATTTCAAGGCTACTAAACTAATCGGTCATTCAAGATTTGGTCTTTTGTGATCATGCCAATGTTATTTAATAATGCACTGACTCTGGGTAACTGTAGTTGGGACGTTACAGGGTGTGGGATGTGAGGGATTCCCATGTTCCCTCCAATTATTTAAATTGTTGAACAGTAAGAAAAAAATAGCATCCTACATCAGAACCTCTCTCAATTTATCCATGCTATATAAATTAAGCACAACGAGGAGATGCTCATCATTCTCCTCTACCCCTCCTGTTAGAGATCCATACAAGTTCTGTAGTTATTCTCTGTTCCAACTTATTTGTGGGCCATTTTCCAACATCATGTACACCTCTGGGTGTTCCCATGTTTGACACACAACACTCTATGATGCTAGCGCAAAGTGGCCTGGCTGGCCTCATGTGGGCATGGTCGACCCAGTGTCCTGCATAAGCTCTCTGTTGAGGATGGTTGGTCAGCTGAAGCCATAATTTTTAAATAAAATCCCAAAATAATAATTAGTTAAAAACCATGAATTTAATGGAATTCAATATGAAATGTCTGGCCACCTCCACACATAGAACTCCAGTATACAATTCTTCGATCCATTCAAAATTTCTCCTCAAATATAAATCCATCTTTCCATTTATTCATATCTAACCCTTAATGAACTAATTTTATGGACTGATTCTCCTTTATGAAATATATAATCCCAATGTTCCTCATGTTTACACTCCCATGGTTCTCATGAAATAATAAAATACAGCATGACCTTCAATTACTCTTCTTCTATACATTTTAGAATATAAAATTTAATAAGCAAAAAATCTACCTTCTTATTTGATGTTAATAATTTGTCACTTATTACACATTTATTTTTAACTCTATATGAGTTCCTCAATCATCTAATTTAAAAACAAGGATAATTTTTCAAGAACAACATCCAGTACAATGAATCCATAAAAATTCTTCAAGACCTTTATAATTTCTCTTTAAAAAGAAATCCATATAACCAGTTCTTCATCTTTAACACTTCATTCACTAAGTATATGGTGTTGTTATCCTTCCTGAAAACTACAATATCAATGTTCCTCATGTTAACACTTTTATGGTTCTCATGCAACATCAAAATACTGCATAACATTCAATTAATGTTCCTTTATACTTTTTGGAATATAAATTCCAAATAATATCAAATCATCCTTATTCATTTTTATAAATAATGTGTAACTTATGAAACGTGTATTTTGAACATAGGATCAATTAACCAATTGTTAGACCAAAAAACATAGATAATTTCACAAGATTGACAACTAATGTGAGGAATCCATAATAATTCTCCAAGAATCATGATGAATAAATGCATAAAAATTCATCATCCATCACCATAAAGGAATATATTGAATTCTCTAGGCATCCCCATGAAACTCAATGTCTTTAAAAGATTCACATGCATCTTGGATTTTCATGACTTGTGGTGCAAGGACCCAATGTTTTTCAACAAATATTACTTTCTTAAAATAACAACACAATGAACTACTATGTGCTATGTGACCTTTAAAAATAACTTTTTCACTTTATTGATGTGAATTTTGAAAATCTGACATACATGGTTTCCATCAATAAGTTATTTGGAGTCTTATAAGAAAAACGTAATTTTTGGTGAATATTAACCTACCATTATGAATATATAAATACCCTTATGAATAGTGATATACCATAATGAATATTTTCCTTACCTATGATAGTATAAAAATATTAAAGTGAAAGTATGATGTACCAATATTTTTGAATAAGTAAATTCTGTTTTTAAAACGGTTTTTTATTTATAAAATATAATTTTAATTAAATATTAAATTAATAATATTTAGAAAATTATGATTGAAAAATGAACTTCATTTTTTTATTCTACATAACGAAAAATGGTTGGGGTTATTTTTTGGGATTTTTCAGAAATAATTGAATTTTTTATGAATAATAAAATACCATAATTTACAAAAAAAGCTAAATACACTAATTATAGCGTAATGTATGATTTTCTGCTGATGTATGACTAATTAATTCGGATTCACATGATAATATTATTATTCTTGGTCATGGGAGATTCACTATTCCTTGTATTGTGGAGAAATAATATATTAATGAATATGATATATAGAAATCCCCTCTCCCTCCGCTATAAATACCACTCTTCACACCCTCATTTCCTCACACCTCTCAAGATTCAGGACTTATAAAAAAAATTCCCAAGAATAATCCCTAGGCACTCCCCACGTTCAGGAGGCTCTTGGTCTTTCCAAAATACCAAAACCCATTTCCTTTAAGGAGGTTCCCAAGGAGGTTATTTTAAGAGGTAAAGCACCTTTCTTTTTTGTTTTGTTTCATTTCATGTTCCTTTATTGGTAATACTCTCCTCACTTCATCTATCTAAATTACAATGATAACTCTATTATAATCTATATACTATAATTATATCAGGTGAATGGAAGATCCATCAACAATATACTTACTCTCCCTTTTATTTTATAAATGAAATCAACATCCATGAGGTTCCAATTTATAACCATCATGGATTATGATGTTTTGTTCTTTAATTTCTCCTTCATAACTGGTCATGAAACAATTTTGATAATTTAATCAGAATATAATATATATATATATATAATCTAAATAATATTCTTGAACCTCATATATACAAACAAGTTCCTAATAATCAAAATACCGCAAAAATAGTCCAAGAAAATGTCATTAATATTTCATCTAATATTTCATCCTCATTCCATGTAACAAAATAATAGAAATTACCATTAAAAATTATTCATGTTCATAATTAATATGTAATATCAATTCCGTAGATTTACATCCATTACACATGTGCTCCATTACTTAAGAACAAGTGAACCAATCAAGTAAACAAACACTCCGAAATGATGGAATTCAATATTATAACTTATCAATAAGGACATAAATGAACTAACACGAATTATGATAAACTAAATAAATGTATAATAGGTTATTAAATATTTTATTAATAACTCTAATTTCATATAACAGTACCTTATGTTCAAGATCGGAACACATTCAAACTTAAGGTAATGGGGTTTCCACTTGAACCTCCTTTTTCAATGAATTTATTTTTATTATCAAATTAACCCAATGAAATTATTCAGTATTATTAGGTTCTCCTCATAACTTTTGAGTGATTCTTCTATATTTGTTTACCAACAAGAATCCTTCCTTATTTTATGTATGGTTACACATTTTAAAAGGATCATTCAAAATTGTTTCTGAAATACATGCTCGATTCAGGGGAATTTTTCAAATTCTTACCAATTTTCAAGTGAAACCTATAATATGTTTTTGGAAACCATTTTATTTATAAAATAAAAAATTTTACTATGAAAATAATATCTTACTTCACTTCTGTTTTTATACAAATATTTTTCCAAAATAACCCTTCTTTTCAAAAAAAATGGTATTTATCGGAAGAATTACTCGATGATTTTATAAGAGTATCTTCATTTATTTCAACCATCAGGTTGATTATTATGTATTATTGGGATTAATATTTCATGGTTTCATATACAATATTCAATTCTATTAATTATGAATATTGTTTTTGTGGATTTTCTATCTTAAAACCTTTCACCAATTTACGCTGAATGGTTAGTGTTTATGCTTAATGTTTGGAGAATGTTATTAACATTTCATATATTAGTTTCAATATGAATGTATTAGTTGTTTATATTTATCGCAATTCATATGAGGAATTCATTTGAAATATAGAGTGTCGTTTGGGGCCCTCTATATCCCCTCGGTGCATCGGTAGGTCTCATAAGACAAACTACATTCGTGGCACAATGTCTTGACAAACTGATTATTATGGTCTTGGCATGAGGCCTTGACGGTATGGTGGTGATGTCCTTAATTATTAATTACCAAATTATAAAATTATTATTTACAGTTCATTTGGTTATTATACTATTATAATACCTGTGATTATGTTTTATAATTGCATTAGTTTTCACAGCTTATATACCCTCGATAATGTGTTCATGTTTTTATTTGTTAAAGGTATATGATTTTAGTTATTGAACATGCCTAATGATTATAAATATAACATTGTATTTATTAACCTTACTAAGAATTTGAGATCAACCCTTTAATATGTTTTCTTTTCATAGGACATGAAGATTTTTTATGAATGACATGATGAGATAATCTACGAGTTATTGTTGTTGTCTAAGGGGTTTCTATGTTGTTTTTATTTTCATTTTGTAATGTTGAACTTATATATGTATCTTGTTTCCAATAATACTAAAAAACTAATTCCTTATGGATACATATTCCATGTATATATTTCAATGTAATCAAATAAGGCACAGGCTTTGGGAAACTGGGGTCGGATCCTTATAGTTGGTATCAGAGGAAGTTTAGTAGAAATATTGAAAACTAGATTTAGGAAACGTAGATTAGGGAAGAGTCCCTGAGATATTATTTGAGTATAATAATACAATAAAATACTATAATTTTGTTAAAGAATATATTATGTGTATATTACTAGCAAATAAATCCCTGTCTGGACAAAAAAAGGTAGAGGTGGTGTTGGCATAGATGTTCCTAGATGTGAAAACTCTGACAAAGAATTTTGGGCTTGACCTGGGGTATCCTGGTACACGACAATGATCCTTGCATCACTCTTGGTATTTACACTCCCATGAGATATGCTTAGGATAATTCACATTTTCTTTACAAACCATTATGAGGGATTGAAATGTAAATTTTCCTCAAGGAAACCATTTTTCTGAGTATGGGGTTAGCCATTTGTAGGATTTCAATTTATGCTATGTATTTTCTATATGAAGATTTTACATTATGATTCATGCCCTAATAAAGTGTATTCAATTATTTATAAATGTAATCTTGTGGAAGGAATGTAAACATCACGTAATTGCATGTCCCATGTAGGTATATTCCTCCGATGAAAGATAATTATGTTTTCTCTAGTGTTGTGACAGTTACTGATCCCCATATCCCGATACCACCATTCCCAAAATCATTTGCTCACACCTATCATGATTCATGAATTGTCTAATCTCTGCCCAAGAATCTGCCATAGTCACTCCTCATGTCCATTACGCTCTTTGTCATTCCAGAAAGCTAAAAACACTTCCCATAAGGAGGTTCCCAAGGAGGTAATTTCAAGAGGTAACACACCATTCGTTTTCGTTTAGTATCATTTCAAGTTACTTTAATTGTAATCCTTTCCTCCACTCCTCTATACAACTGACCATGATAGCTCTAGTATCATATATATACTGTAAATATATCATTTTAATTGAATAACCATCAAAAATATTCTTACTCTCTTCATTTTATTTTATAAACGAAATCAACATCCATGACGCTTCAATTTATAACCTTTACAGACGATGAAGTTTGTTTCTTCAATTTATCCTTAATTACTAGTCATGAAACAATTTTTATGGTTGAAATAGACTATAATATATTTATTAAAACATAAATAATATTCATGAACCAGTATACATAAATATTATTAAATCATAGGACCAATGTAGTTCCTAATAATCAAAATAATGCTAAAATAATCTAATTGAAAGTCATTAATATTTCATCTAATAATTCTTCCTTTTTCTATGTAACCAATTTATGGAAACGAAATTTAACACTTATGTATGTTCATAATTAATATGTAATTTCAATTCTAGAGATTTACATTCATTCCACATGAACTCCATTACTTAAGAACACGTGAACCGATCAAGTAAATGCACACGCCAGAATGACAGAACTCAATATTATCACTTATCAATAAAGACATAAATTAACTTATCACAATTATGATAAACTAAATGCATTTATAATATGTTATTTAATATGTTAGTAATAAGTCTAATTACATATTCCAGGACCTTAAGTAAATGAGAGGAACACATTCGGACTTTTGGTAAGTCGTTTTCCACCCGAACCTCCTTTTTCATTAGGGTTATTTTTGTTGTATAATTATCTCAATTAAAATATTTATTATTAATATTTTATCCTCATAAATTATGTGTGAGTGTTCTATATATTTTTACCAACCATAATACTTCTTTATTTTAGGGATGGTTACATGTTTTAAAAGGAACTTTCAAAATTCTTTTCAAAATTCAAGCTCGATTCAAGAGAATTTCTCAAATTCTTACACATTTTCAAGGGTACCCTATAACTGATATTTGGAGACCATTATCATTTTAAAATCAAACATTTTAATATGAAAATAATATCCTAATTCACTTCTGGTTTTATAAAAAAAATTCGAAAATAACTCTTCTTTTCAAAGTAAATGGGTATTTATCTCAAGAATTTCTCGAAGATTTTATAAATGTATCTTCATCTATTGAAAAAATATTGTTGATTATTATGTATTATTGTGATTAATATTTAATTTTATCAACTAAAATATTTAATTAAATGTTTTATTATTATTTTGGTTGTGGACCTGCTATATTATAGCCATTAACCAATTTACTCTAAATGGTTAGTGTTTGTGATTAATATTCGGGAAATATTCTTTGTATTTCATATATTATATTAAATAAGAAATTATATGTTGTTTATATATATCCCAATTTATATGAGTAATGAATTGGATATAGAATGTGTCGGGTGGGGCCCGCTATAGCCCCTCAATGCATCGGTAGGTCATATGAGATAAACTCATGTCTTGGCACAATGAATTGAAAAAATTATTATTATGGTCTTGTCACATGGCCATGAAGGTATATTGATGATATCCTGCATTATGCATTCCCTAATTATTAAAATAGTATTTATGGTTCATGTGGTTATTCAACTAGTAGAATACCCATGATTATGGTTTATTATGGGATTACTTTTCTCATCTCATATTCCTTCCAAAATGTGTTCAAGTTAATTATTTATTAAATGCATTTGATTTTAGTTATTAAACATGCCTAATGTTTATATATCATCCACTATATTGATTACTCTTACAGATCATTTCCGCTCACCCCTTTCTTATGTTTCATTTTTTCAGGACATGATGAATTTTATTATGAATGACATGCTGAGATAACCTAAGAGTTATGGTTGTTGTTAAGGAGTTTCTATGTTGTTTTTATTTTCGAGTTATAATGTTGAACTTATATATGTTTTTTGTTTCCAGTAATACTAAACTACTCATTCATTTAGGATACATATTCCTTGTTTATATGAAAATGTAATCAAAAAAGGCCCCCGCTCCAGGAAAATGGGGTCGGGTCCATTCATGAGGACTTCATCTATGCTTCATTAACTTTGGAACCTCCTCATCGTGTTGACATCAATGTAATATTCCTATTGAGTTGATCACTATCGTCCACTAATGAAAATCATTTGACAATAAATAAAATCCATAAAAATGTGGGATCTTTAATCTCCCCCTTTTTATTTTTTGGAAATACATTAAATTTATTACCAAATGAATTTGTTAATATGTGGAACTATTGTCTTCTCTCTCCCCTTTAACTTCCAAATTACATTTCACTTTATGTACGCAATTTTTACAGTAAATTAAATGTTACATTAAAAAAGGGTATCAGTCCATACATAGGAAATGTGTCATCCATAATTTATCTCTAAGTCATATAGATTTATTCTCATCTTAGACGACAAGATAATTTGATTTAGAAAACAATGCTACCTATTACTAACTGATCATGATAAATTTATAAATGGAAACTCAAATATTTGTATTCAATGATTATTACCTTTCATTATAGACTAAGGTTATTTAATTTTATATGAATATTTTTAATAACAATCATCCTAAAACTCTTGTACTCACTTCAAAATATATATTTAAAACATTCAAGTGGAATAGGTACTATAAGAGTCCTTCATGGAATTCCACATTTCTTATGACATTGATTAATTTAATTAATCCCCCTTTTAAAAAATGTAATAATTTTTTATAACAAATGATGAGATATTATGAGAGACGTACCTTTTAAAATAACATGACATTCATGAAATTTCTAGAATAATATGATTTGATACTAATTGAAATAAAAATTATTCAATAGTATTTATTTGTCTCCCCCACAAGGGAAACATTTATCATTATCTTCCTAATGGTTGATCTCATCAAAAATGGTTTGAAGATATTATAATTTGGAGAATACACCAGAATGGGACTTCAACATTTGATGGTCCATTTTGGAAAACTTTCACAACTACACCAATGATGATCTTATAGAACATTTGTTCTTTAGAACACCATTAAATAAGATCAAACCAAGATAGAATCATCTTTATCATGGATATAAATAATAGGACATCACAATATTTAACTCCATCAAGTACAATACTCTATCACATTAGAATTTAAATATAAATTGAGTAATCATTAAATTATAGTTATTTCTTTGGATTATCTATCAAGAATTGAAAGTAATTACTACTTCCCAAGTTCTCCCTAGAGAACATTATTCCCCTTAAAATCCCCAAATTACAAGGTAAAATAAAATACTCAAATATTTAGGGAATAAGGTGGATCCTCCTATATTAATTAATATGAACAGAATAGTTGAGATGATTTTATTAAACAAGTTGCTCCATTTTCTATACTCTTCTCGCTTGCACATATGAATATCAATTCTGATTTATGTTGAGGAAATATGGATCTATTCAAACACTATTATACATTGTTTGTAGAATCTTAGTTCTTAACATCCTTCACGGATGATATGTTATTACACCTCTTTAGTATTTCTTCTTGTTCTGACAGTATGGTTAAACAACCTTCTTCAATGTGAGCATTTTTATTTCATCTCTCGCCTCGATCTTATTTAATAAAAGGGTTTAATTTTCTTAAAAAACCATCATGTAATTTTTCTACATCATGTGAAATATTATCTTTCCATTTTTCACTATATTTAGCTTGGAAATATTCCATTTTTCTCATTCTGTCCAAATCATCAATCCATGTAACTGAAATGATATTATGAACTATGGGTTCAATCTTGGATCTTCCCCATGGGTTTTCCTCAGTTTCATACCTCTTATTAGTTCTTTTGGATGCACTACCCTTCAACTTCATGGAATTAGATTCCATGGTTTTCCAACCATTCTTCTTTGGTTCCTTCCTAGGAGGATTTCTGTTCACAAAATTCATCTAATATATTCCCTAGGTTATTTATTTATCAAAAGTAATATTTTTTTATATTATTTTCTAATACTATTTGGATACAAGTTTATAGGAGAATGTACTAACCTTGTGAGCACTGTCATTTCATACGTCACCAATGTTACAATGATTTTCATATCTATTTTCTACATATTGATTCTTTTAGAACATTGGATGTTTCTTCTTATTTGGATTTATACCCATGATATATTCTTCCTTTATGATTTTAAAATTTTATTATTTTAAAACAATTTAATGAAATATTCCAAAATATGTTGCAGCACCAACATTGACCCACAATTTTTGATTTCTTGATATATTTTGTATAAGATTGTTTGGTATTCTACATGACTATTTGTGATCTTTGTGGGTAAATAATTACAGAATTTCGTTCTTATCCACCTTAGTCATGGTGGTAGATTTATTATAATATTACATAATCCAAACTTTTTCATATTTTGATTTACAACATGAAATGTATATAATAATATGTTTAGAAACATTAGTACAAGATGATATGGAGGGTACCTAATTCTTCCCATATTCTTGAGACCAATCATTTATTGAAGACATGATCCCATTATCATATTTTGTAGGTATCTCATCCTTAAAACCCACCAATGAAAATTGAGTACCAGTAGCAACTGTCTCTATATTTTGTGAAGTGTCAACATGTGTCCTTTTAAGATCGTCCAACTAATCTACCAATTCTATAAATTTCATATTGTGGATGATTTTATGTTCTTAAATCATAATCATCTTATCATCACAAGAATTAATAATTCATTCATATTTTTCTTCATGTAGGCTAAATTTTTTCTAAATCAAGGAGTCATGTTCCTTGATCTTCTTGGATATTTCTTCCAATGTAAAGCCTTAACATCAGTGTTATTTTTCAATATTTCATCAAATTCATTGATCTTTTCATCTAGAGTACTTATGACTCCCTATTTAACTAATTCTTATTTTATTCATTTTGAGGAACATATTTCAAGTTCACTCATTATTGATTAAAAGGTTCCAACAAATCTATAGAGCATTAGACAATAAATAATTTTTTTTGCAAGATCTTTTCCAAAACATCTTCATCTTCTTCCATCTAGAAAATCAGTTCATGCAAACACTAAAGGACTCCACAAACAATGGATGATCATTCTTCGGGAATACCATGTAGAATAAACCTTATCATATCAAATGATAATTTTTTAGAATTTTGAGACTGATTTTCATCACCACATGTTCAAGCATTTAATCTTCAGGAATGTTTAAAAATGTACTAAAACATACATCCTGATCACTAGTGGTGCGAAGGATATCCATATTCTTGGTGGAAACATCATCCAAACTCTCGTTACATTCATAGAATGTTATGTCTTCATTGTTAGCAAGGCATAGTTAAATAGATACTACATCTTCTATAGATAATAGGTAATTCTTCTTTAACTTTCAATTTTATTTCAATTACCTAATCATCATGGTCTTGGTAGATATAGACTTCTGCTCAAAGATAAATAAATATGAACCAAAAAAACATCATTTTTTACTCATGAATGAATCTAAAGTCTTTAAAAGAGAATAAATTTAATGATAGATAATCTGGAAGAGGTGAACCTTTCCACGATACATGTGAAAGGACCAATTTGGGATATGAGTAAGACTGAGTAGGGGGTAAATCCTTATTGGAGATTTTTTAAGCAACTTCCATATTTTATCCCATTACTTCTTTGACCATTTAGGATATATATTATATTATTCCCTTTTCCCTGAACAATGTAAGAATATTAAATTAGTAAAGACAAGGAAATTTTATTTTTACAAGGTTTACTACTCAGTAAGAATAGATAGTCCTTGGAATAATTTGTAAATAATCTTGAAAAGACAACCACTAAAATGTTATCCTTTGAATGTTGTTACATAAAGATGGAAATTCCATTTTACTTATGATATAATATAGTCAATTGAAATTTCATATTTTACAACACTTAGGTCGATCTTTATACTGCCTCTAATGACAGTCTCCTTTTTGTTTATAATGTCTTGTAACACCCAGAGAGTCGTACATATATTGATACCTATTAGATGACGTAGTTATTCTTTGTTCTTCCACAAATGTCTACTTAAATTTGTTAATTTCATAGAATTATGCATGTAACTCTTCATACCTCTTCCCAACATGAAACTAAAAAATGTACAATATTATTATTCTACCAGTCAAAATAATATAAATGTGTGGTAAAATAATGAATATTGAATTATTTCAGACCCAAATTAATATAATCTGATATCGATTTGGTCCCCAAATATTCTTCTCATATTATATCATTCTTCTTTAGTGAAAAAAATCCACAAATATTTCTTCATATTATTCATTCTATAATCAATAAATTCATTTTTGATTATTATATAAATTAATATCAACTCATCTTAGAATCATCAAAATTAAATTCTTCTTCATTTTTTCAACAATTTTTTAAAGGTTGGGGCCGAAGCCACATTTTATTATTAAATAAATAAAAATAACTCTTTTAACTAGGTAGAGGGATACCCATTACATACCCTAAAGGCCCAGTGGGAATATTTCCCAGTACATACCCTGCTGACCAAAATTTTTGGCTTAAGGCCTATTTTGTGAATAGTAACCTGGCTGCTACTATGTCTGTCACCGCTACAGTGCCCTGCTTCCACTGCAATATCCTGCCACCGCTTTAGTATCCTGGCTCTGCTACAGTGCCCACTTATCTATAGTACCACCTCTATTATAGTACCACTATAGTACTACTACAGTAACCAGTGCCCCATGGGTTTTGAATATAGAATCATTTCTCTTCTATTCTTCTTTGTGAAGAAAATGTTTTTTCAACTGAATTTCACCATACCTTCAATTATATTTCATGTAAATAGTAATCATTAAAAAACTAAAATTATTCAGTTATTTAATTCATAACTCAATAAAATCGCGGTTAGTGTGAATTTCACATATTCATTTTTATCTTAATCATTTTATGTATTTTTTATGAGTTAAAATTTTGTTCATTGGTGTTTTTAATCTTCAAATCATATGAAAAACATTGGAAAATTTACTATCTAATCACTGTTAATGTAACAACACTTGAAGCTTCCTTCTCCTACCTTATTTATCTCTCCCTTCACATAAAAACCATGTTTGGTTTTCATAACCAATATTTATGAATTTTATTTTCATGCATACACTTGTTTCCTTATAAAAACTGGAACAGTATGAGTTATTCTTCTAACTCATGCATGTATGCACTTTGGTGCACATCTAGTTCTCATTGCACAAACAATTTGTGGAGGTTTTTTCTTCTCTGTCTTTTGTGTATCAATTGAATAAAAATTGTCTTCATTTAATGGTTAATAAATGTTACATCTTCACAAAGAAATGTAAGATTAAAACAATAATGTACTATGGCTTGTGCAATAAGCATTTTGGAACTGGTTCTTGTTCATGAAACATGATAATGGTTTTTACACTCCATTTTAACGTCCACAATATTTCTTCTTCATGAAAGTATAAATATTCATAGAACCTACCTAAATTATGAAGCATTAAGAGGGTGAAAACACATTTTCCATGTCTATAGATTCTTCTCCTTCGTGAAACCATATTGGTTTGTGGGACTCACCTTATTCATGAGGCCTCAATGGCTCATGGAACTCTTCATCTTCTCACACAAAACCACGCTTTAGTGTTGCATTGTTTTTTTTTTGGAAAACGTGGGATCTTCAATTAATAAAAATGAAAAAAACACCTCTCGTTCAAGGGTGATCTCAATTTATATTTAATGGATCACGTACATTAACCATATTCAAATCTTGACCATTATTCCATGTGAATCATTTTATTAAATGCTTGAATGACATAGATACCAATTCTTCAAATTCCCGTAATGTTATGCCACATATCATAGTGTTATTCCATCATGATAGACCAGATTATTTTATGTTTTCATATCATTTGAAAGTATTCATATATTAATGCATCAAATCTTCCCAAATTCACAAAGATCATCCATGGAACTCAACTACTCTAATGGCCATCCGGCAACTACATTTGCAGTTTGTCTGAGGCTTGTCACAGGAATTTATTCACAATCCTTATTCATTATTTTAACTATTTTTTCATGTAGATTAACTTTGTTTTGAATAAATGATTAATGTTACTTATTCAACGTTGATATTTATTATAATTGTAAACCAATCAAATTAGTTCTATTATTCAATATCTATTCAAGTGAATGGATATTTTAATCTAGATTCTACTTAAATATAACTTTTTCAATAACTTCTTTGATCTATTTTGAGGAACATATTTCAAGTTCCCTCTTTATTGCTTCAAAGGTAGCAACCTCTTTAGAGAGGATTGGATGATCCAAATTTTTTGTTTGCAAGCTATTCTACAAGACATCAGCTTCCTCTTCCAACTCGGTGATCTCTTCTTGTGTACATTGAAAGACTCCAAAATCAATGGATTCCCATTCTTTGGGAATACTATACAGAATAACTCTTAATATATCAACTGAAAATTATTGATAAGTTGTAGATTGATCATCATCACCACTTGTTCTAGAATTATAATATTGAGGAATGTTTTTAAATTTACTAACAAAAACCTCTTAGTTACTATAGGTAGGAAGTTTTTTCATATTCTTGGTGGAAGCATGATCTAAATTCTCATTACATTATAAGCCTAATATTTCTTCATTGTCGGTAATGAATAGTGAAATAGATACATATTTTTCATTAGATAAGTGATAATAACACTTCAACTTTCACATCTCTTTATTTTTAATAATAAACATGGACATGGAAGATATATAATTATATTCATAAGTAACTAAATATTCACCAAAATTTAACTTCATTGATGATTCTGAAAAGAAATTCAAGTCTTTAAAAGGGAAAATATTTCACTATAGAGATTCTAATGGACACAAACGTTGCCTCGATACATGTGAAAGGACAAGTTTTGGATATACTTAACACTTAACTTGGGGTGAATCAGTGTTGTAAAATTCATAATAAAATTACACATTTTACCAATTTACCACTTTGACCTACCTGGATCTCGATTCTCTTATTATTTTTTCCTTATCACATGCAGTAATATTAAAGAAGTAAAGACAATGACATGATAAATATACAAGGATAACTACTTAGTAAGACTATCTATATCATTTAAAGGTATGTAAATAATCCTCACCACACAACCACTAGAAAGTAATCCATTCAATGTTTTTACAGCATGTAAGAAAAACCCTTTCACTTGGAATACACTATTGTAAATTGATAGTCCATGTTTTAAAGAAGTTAGGTGGATATTTATAATAACATTGAAGAAAATATCCTTTTTGTTGATTTTGGTTTGTAACACCAATAGATTATTACACCTATTGAGACTTGTTGGATGTCACAGTTCTGCTTTTTTATTCCATATAATTATTCTATACTTCATTACTTGCTCAGAAGTATGAAAGTAAATCTTTTAACATCTTCATAGTAGCAAACTAAAATATTCATAATATTCTTCTTATAATAATCATAATATCTTAAATGTGTTGTGAGTCGATGAATATTTACTTCCTTTTAACTAAAATTATATTCTGCTGATAAGAGTTTGGTCACGAAATCTTATCCCTTTCTTTTCCCTTTCTTCTTTAGTGTAAATCTAAATGCACTAAGATATATTCTTCTTATTAATCTTTCTAGAATCATTAACATCCCTTTTCGTTATCAAATCAATGATGATCAACTCATATTATCATCATCAAAATTAAATTCTTCTACTTTGATATAAATATCAAAATTTAATGCAGGATTAGTGCTCTTCTATTATTATTGGGGGATAATATGTTTGTTCAACTGAAATGCACCTTACATTCAATGATATTTCATGAAAGAATAATAATTAACACACTCAAATGCATCTATACTTTAATTAAAAACACAATACATGCATGGTGCATGTGTATTTACCATCTACATTTTTATCATTATAATTTTATGTATTATGTTTTAGTAAAACATTTATGCATGTTAGTGTTTATTCTTCAAATCATATGGAAACATTCAGATAGTGTACATACAAATCAATGTTAATGTAAAAACACCTGAAGCTTATTCCTCCTCCCTTATTTATCAATCTCTTAAAAAAAATACATGTTTGGTTTTCTCAACCAATTTTTATCAACATTATTTTCATGAATACACTTTTTTGTCATATGAAAACCCGAACTATTTGAATTCCTCTTCTTACTCATGCAAGTATGCACTTAGGTGCACATCTGATTCTCTTTTAAAAAACAAACATTGTAGTCCTATTATTCTCATTCTATTGTATATCAACTAGAAACACAATATCTTCATGTAATGGTTTATGCGTTGGACAACTTCATGAATCACTGTGAAAATTAACAAATCATGCACTATGGCTCAAGTAGTTAGCACTGTGGAACTGGTTCCTATATGTAAAGCATGATATCGGTGTTTACACACCAGTTGTGTGTTTGTGGTTTTTCTTTTTCAAGAAAGTAGAATTATTCACTCAACTGTCCTCCATAACAATGAAATAAGTGGGTGTAAAAATATTTTTCATTACAATGGATTTTTATCCTTCGTGAAACCATATTCATTCATTGTACTTCCCTTATTCATAAGGACTCAAAGGGTTATGAATCTCATTGGTGCTTTATAGAATAGAGTGCTTTAGATATGCTCTATTTTTCATGAAAATGAGACCTCTTGAAATAATACAAGTGTCGGCAGCACCTCGAGGCCAAGGGATCTATCCTTTTATAGAAAATGTATCATATAATTAAACCACATTAAAACCATAATCTTTATTCTATGTGAAACATCTTTTTAAATTCCCACATGACATGACTTTTAATTCATCAAACATGTGTAATGTTACACTGAATTTCATGGAATTCTTTAATTATGATCGACTTACTTATTTTTGGTGTTTATATCATTTGAATGTAATCATAAAAACATGTAAATTAGATTCCCAAATAGAATAAGTTCTTCCATAGAACTCAAATTCTTTAATATCCCTCCTGAAACATCTTTTGTAGTTTGACCAAGGTCCGTCTCTTGAATATCATCATCCTATTCATGAAAATGGTATTTCATGGTATTTCGATCATGATCGTCCCATTTTTTAGACCATTAAATGATCATGGTGGATTATTTTTTGAACGAGGGTGGTTTGGATGACATCTCTGGAGATACAGTGGCGCCATTAGGGAAATCTATGAGGAAGATGATGGTGTTGGGTGACAAATGTGCACTGTATTTTGAAAGAAAATTCTACAAGAGAATGGATGGCTTGAATTTAAATGAGTGGGTTGTGGGACGTGATTGATGGACATGATTGATCCAAATATTTAAATCAGTTTATAGTATGTGCAAAAACCCATCCCACATAGATACCACTCCCAGTTTATCCACTCAATATAAATCATTCATTGTGGAGAGTGGCTTAGAATTCTCCTCTCCTATCCCTATACCACCAAGTACTGGTAATATGGGTATTCTCTACTCACCCTTCTTTTCAGGATGTTGGCCCACATCACTCACATATTTATGGGTACCAATGGTATACACTCGACACTACATGCCACATGCGTTATTTCATTTTTGGACTTCTTTGGGCGCATCAACCCAGTGTCCCACATATGCTCTCAGAAGAGGTAGGCTAGTTTGCTCGGGCCATACTTTTAAATAAACCCCTCAAAAATTGGTCAAAAACCCATGTATATATTTTAATTCAATAATAAATGTAGGGAAACCTCCACACATAGAACTCGAGTATAAAATTCATTAATCCCGTCAAAATTTATATTCAAATATAATACAATGTAACCATTTCTTATTCTTTAACACTTCATGAAAAAAATTTATGCACGGTTCTCCTCTATGAATACTAAAATTCCAATTTTTTCTCTAGTTATCCCATTCTTGGTTCTCATGGAACATCAAAATACTACATGACCTTCAATTCTTCTTCTTCTCTAATTTTTGGAATAAAAATATCAATGAACATCAAATCATCATTCATTATTGTAAACAATGTGTCTCTAATGACACATCTATTTTGAACTTAGGATTAGTTCATTAATCATAAAAGTTGACAATAATAGGGAATTTCTCAAGTGTGACATCCAATGATATGAATCCATAACAAATTTTCAATCACATCACAACTTCTCTACAAATATAAATCCATCTAACTATTTAATCATCATTGACCCTTTTGTCACTAATTATATGGTGTGGTTCTCTGTCATCAAACTAAAATATCAATGTTCTTCAAATTAACAATTTCATGGATCTCATGCAACATTAAAATATTACATGTCCCTCAATTCCACTTATTCTATAATTTTTAGAATTTAAATTCCAATGAACATAAAATAATCCTTCTTTTTTGTTGTAAAAAATGTTTCACTTATGACACATGTATTTTGAAATTAGGATTAGTTCCTCAGTCATAAAAGTTAAAAATAAAGGATAATTGCCGAAGTATGACGTCTAATGATATAAATCCATAATAATTCTTCAGGACAGTCATAATTTCACTTAAAATATAGAGTCATATTATCATTTATTCAACTTTAACCCTTCATGCATTAATTATATGGTGTGGTTATCCTTCACCAAAACTACAATCTCAATTTTCCCCAAGTTATTAGTATCATGGTTCTCATGCAACATTAAAATACTAAAAAAATTAAATTAATATTATTCTATAATTTTTTGGAATATAAATTCCAGAGAACATAAAATCATCCTTCTTATTTGTTATAAATAATGTTTCTCTTTTGAAACATGTATTTTGAACTTAGGATCAGTTCAGAAATCAAGAGATTTAGAAACAAGTAGAATTTCTCAAGTGTGACATCCAATGCTATGAATCAGAAACAATTATATATCCCCTTCTTGATTTCTATTAAAATGTAAACCCCTATAACCATTTATACATCATAAAATATTGATGTAACATTTATACGTTGTGGTTCTCCTTCATTTTAGCACCATCAGTTTATTATATATAACCCTTTATTTGTGTATTTAATGTATTTAAAGTGTGTGGGTGAGGGTTTGGAATAATATTGGAGTGTTTATAGAGATTTTATACATGTGCACAATTGAAACATGGTTAGTGAAAACCATGAAACTCATATAGGAAGCTTTTCACAATGAGACATGGGACTCTATGTAGGCACACAGTTTGGCCAAACTATTCAACGACCTAGGAGTAACTAGTAAAAGTGTGATAGAATGATTTTTCAAGGTTGCAAGACAGTTTGGATAAACTTGTGGGCCAACTATGCAATGTACACATTGAGGGAGAGGATGGAGAATGGTTAGCGCACAATTTCTCTAATTGTGCAACTAACCATTCCTGATTTAAAAACAAGATCCTAAAAAAGTGTATTTGGGTCATGATTATGTATAATACCCTTAATTTGGAACCAAATAGACTGTATCTTAGGATTTATTCCACCCAATGGATGAATAGTATTTACCTATTTAATTGGAAGTGATCTGAATGTGTTTCATGGTGTGTTGATGCATGATTACCTCGATAAGTATCCTTTTGTGGAAGTATTTCATATATTTTTTCTTACATATACTTTCCTCTCTCTCTCTCTGATAGTAATAACTAGTCTATTTCGTACTTATATTAGGGTTTTTATGAAAATCATGGTTATATTTTTCCTTTTTTATGATATGGGATGTGATCTATGGAGAGTTTATAGATATTCAACCTGATTTTGTGGGTGTTTTCATGATGTTCTTAATTTTCAAAAAATCTCTCAAGGTAGGTGGATCCACTGATGACTCCTCATATTAGAACATGAAGGCTTAGATTTAAATTTTTTCATATTCTTGAAATTCTTTGTGAGTTTGGTGTTCAAATCATGGTTGAAACCCAATTTAATGTTGGTATGTGTTTTTTTCAAAAATAGCTGTACAAATTGATTTGTTTATTGATGTTAAAATGTTGGTTTTAAAATATGTTTTCATTGGAATTATTTTTGATAATGAAATTTTTTTACTAAAATGGATTGAATAGGTTCTATTGAAATTGTTTTTTCATACATGGGTTGTCTGAGTTCATGATTTCAATGTGACCCTGACTAAGGGGTGTGTACCATTGGGGTAAAAATTAATGTGACCCTGGATAAGGGGCATGTGTCATTTTGGAACAAGGATATTGTCCACATAGTGATGCCTTATTGTATATATGAGAAACTTATAATGTGTATGGAACTATCAAAGAATAAATCATGGGTGTGTGTGTGTGTGGTGAATGATTGAATGTGTATTAAAAAAAGGAATGTGAAATGATTTAAATAATTTATTTTAAGATTTACATGGAAAAATATTTTGTTTGTAAAACCATTTTGGTGTGAATATTCATGGATTTGATTTTATCTATGGACTATTTCAAAAAAAATGAATTGTTTTATATAAATGTGCTAACATTTTCTATCATAGTGAACTCTGTTGGGAAGTCATTGGGGGAAATATACAGAGATTCATTAGTCACCCATTCTTTGGAATATTGGTTCTTTTATAGTTATTTTTTATCAAGAGACAAGTAAATGGAAAGCATCAAACTTCATTAGTAGTTATCTTTGATACATAGAGTTGCATTTAGTGCCTAGAGTCATGTATTTTGAGTCTTACGAGATTCAGTAGGTTTTTTTCTAATGTGCACATTGAAGTTAGTATAAAAAATGATATGGTAATCTATTTTATTTTGGTTTTTATATCAATGTAATTACATTAACTGTTTTACATTATCATCATGAATCATATAGTGGTTTTGGTTATTGAATTTTTTGTTGTGATCTTTTTTTGAATGGGAATATCATCCCCCAATTGTATTTAATCTCTTGACATTTATTTTCATCCTTGGGTGCCTTGTGGATGCCCCTTAATTCCTAGTATAAATTTCACCTCAACTCAAGCCAATGATGAGGGGTGTGATGTTACAAGTGTTATCATTTTTTGTGGGTCTATATATTTTTGTCTAACAAGTGGTATCAGCTTGTTTAGTCCTTGAATTACATGTTGTATAAGTTTTGTTTGTTTTGGAGTTGACATTCATTCCGGTTATTTCCTTGAGTTCAGTTGGAATAATGTAGTATGATTTTTGGTACATTTAATGTTAAGCATAACAATATGTAGCTATCCTTTTATGTATAACTTCCAGTTACTAGGGAGGTCGATACGTAAGTGTTTTGGAAACACATATAGGAGTGTAATCACATTGTCATAGGTTTATCCATTGAGAATAGTGTGGAATGCATTCTAGAAATGAGTTCACACTATTATTTCATATTTTATTTAGAGTAATGATTTATGTTTTTGTGTAAATGTGTTTGTTTTAGAAAAATGTAGAAATTGTTTTGAAATATAAAATTTTGAAAATATAAGCATTGTCATATTATGAAAATTATTTAATTTTCAAAATCAAGTTAAAATTTTTAAAAAATGATTGAATGTGGAAAATGATTAATTTTTGAATGAATTGTTTTGATTTATTCTCAATGATTGAATTTGAAACTACTAAGATTTTAGTTTCTAGAGAGTGAGACTTATGGTTTTTGTTATGTTTCTATAATATGGAACCTGATTGGCATAGTAGAAACCAACTAGAAGAAGCTGTGGAAACTGTGGTTTCACATGATCCATAGGTGAACCAATAGTTGGTTTAGAGTATAGAACATGATTGTCATGTTTTTTATGGAGGTAAATAATGGGTTGAACAAAACAATGTGGATCACATTGTCTAGTTCCAATTGTAGAATCCACCATCTTCTTAGGTGATTTAGGGATAGGTAAGGATGAGGTGTGGATGAATAGAATGAATAGAATTTTTGATTTCCTTAGAAAATTATCATAGATGAATGTCATGTTGGTGACATATATGCTGGAATATTTTTCATGCTAATGGTAGTATTTGCCCCTTTAGTCTAAAATAGACCAAGGCATGGCATATAAATATTTCAAGGAAATATTGAAAAATAACGTCTATGATCACACATTAAGAATTCAATAAATGATGGACCTTTTCAGCCTCAAGTAGGAGAACATTTCTACGATCGAGTATGTGGCTAAATATAGGAATATTTCCAAATATTCACATGAAGTTGATGTGAGTGCATCCTTGAAGGAGTGTATTTTTTAGTCGGGGATAAGGTAGGAAATTCACTTGATGATTTCCATGATCAGTATAACAAATAATACAGAGATGGTAAATATATAGAGGTTGGATTAAAGAGACATATCCATAGGAATGTGTAGAGGAATTATGTTGATACTTGTGGTAAATGGTTTGAAATCTAAGGATGGGTGAAAGTGAAAGAGGGGAACCTATTTCCATGGTGGGATTATAATGAAAAATTCGATATATGGAACGATGAACCATCCACCCTGACCTAAGATAAAAACTTGATGATTTCAAGATGGTTCCATTTACAATATGATTCAGGTGTGTACGACACCACAAAGAGCATGCTACAATTGCAATAATATCAGGCATATTCAATGCTTTTGTCGCAGTGCTCTGAGGTCAGGTGTTTAGGACAACTCTAATGTTTCTCTGATGTCGTATTATTTAATGGGACATAGGAATATTAATAACACTCATTTGTTTAATGTTACTATCCATTATGATTCCAGGAATACCATGACTCCTCAGAAAGGGAAATCACAATAGGTCAATGAAGAACATACTGCATCGAGGAAGCAGTTATATATTGTTGAGAAGGTTATTCTGGATGATCAATCTGGACAACATGAATATATATCCGTAGGGAATGGGTTATGATGAACATATTTTATTTCCCCAATTATTTAAACTGGTGAACAATATTCATAAATACTTTTCCCACATAGAATCCGGACGTAGTTTCTCCATGATACATAAATAAAGCACTACAGGGAGAGGCTAAAAATTATACTCTCCCCAACTTAGAACATACCCATAATATTTTTTGGGGCGTGATCTACACCCACTTCTTTGAGTGATATTTTCCCACATCATTGATGTCATTAGGTGTGCCCATGGCTTACTCACAACACTCCATGTTTCCATAATGCTGGACTGACTGGCCTCCTTTAGGCATGGTCAAACCACAGTCTAACATAAGATCACAATTGAGTGAGGCTAGTCAGCTTAGTATGTTGTCCATACATTTTAAATAATCCCCCAAACAATACTTTATTGAAGAAAAAATTATATAATGAAATTCAATATTAAATTCAGGGCCACCTCCACCCTTACAATCTAGTATAAAATTATTCA
The DNA here is from genome assembly GCA_963277665.1 of Viscum album. Classification (NCBI taxonomy): domain Eukaryota; kingdom Viridiplantae; phylum Streptophyta; class Magnoliopsida; order Santalales; family Viscaceae; genus Viscum; species Viscum album. The sequence continues at coordinate 1,581,824,288 of OY728151.1, read as the reverse complement.
ATCCATTAAAAATATCTCTTCATATATAAATCCATCTTACCATTTCATCATATATAACCCTTAATGTACAAATTACATGGCATGGTTCTCTTTCATGAAAAATCTAATCTCAATGTTCCTCAACTTAATACATTCATGGTTATAATATAACATAAAAATACTACATAACCATCAATTCCTCTTATTCTCTAATTTTATTCAATATAAATTCCAAATAACATAAAATCATCCTTCTTATTAGTTTTAAACATTGTGTCACTTATGAAATATGTAAATTGAACATTTTATGAGTTCATCAATTCATAGAGTTTACAATAGGGAGAATTTCCCAAGCATGAAATCCAATGCTATAAATCTATAACAATTCAATAAGAATCACCATGAAGGAATCTATAAAAATTATCTAGGAATCACAATAAAATAATCCCTAAAAATTCACCTGACATCACCATGAAACACATTGTCTTCAAACCATTCACATGTTTTTTAGAATATCTAGACATGGGGATTTCATCCATGCTCTAATAAATATGGAACTTCATTAGAAAAATAACAAAAATGAAATATTCCTATTAAATTTATCATTGTTTTACAGAAATTAATATAATTTGGCAACAAATACTATCCACATAAAATGTGGGATCTTCAATCTACCCCTTTGCATTTGTTTGAAATACAGTCAATGTTCTTTCCAAATGAATGTTTTAATATTTGGAACTATTATCTAACCTCTCTCCCCTTTAACTTCCAAACATTCATTTCACTTTATCTACCCCTTATTGACATGAAATAAAAACATCATAGGAAAAGAGTATGAGTACATACTTAAATAATGCGAAATCAATAATTTCACTAAAAGTCATCTTGAGCTCTGTTCGATGTAGAAACAAGAGGGTTTGATTTAGAAAATAAAATTTCCCATTACCAACATATCATGATACCTTATGAAAAGAGAAATAATATTCTTGTATTGAATTATTATTAAATTTCATTAAAAGATGAAATTACTATATGTGAGATTAATATTTTTAAAAAAAAACCAACCTCAAACTCGTACACTCACTTCAACAAATAGAGATAAAATATTCATGTTAAATACGTAGGATAAGGGGCCATGGGGACATCCAAATTTATTATTCCATTGATTAATTTAATTAATACCCATTAGTAAAAGGTTTTTTATTTTTGATAACCAAGGATGATAGGATATTTGAGACATACCTTTTACAGTGATGTGATCTTTAAGAAATTTCCAGAATAACCAGATTTTATACTAAGTGAAATAATAATTCTAGAATCTTCTTCATTTGTATCACCCAAAAGGGGAAAAATTAACATTAAATTAATAGTTTTTATCTCATAAATATTGGATTTAATTAAATTCTAGTATGGATAATACACCAAAATGGGTCTTCAACTTCTGACAGTCCATATTAGACAACTATCTCAAATACCCTAAGGACGATCTTTCAGAACATTTGTTCTTCAGAATAACTATAAATTAGATCAAACCAAGATAGAATATTATTTATACTAGCTATCCGTAATAGTAAATCAAATTAGTTAGCTTCATAATGTGTGATCCTCCATCAAATTATTATTTAAATATCAATTTAGGAATCATTAAAGGATAGTAACTTCTTCAACATAGCTATCAAGAATTGATATCCCTTGCAACTTCACTAGATAATCCCTTAAGAACATGATCCTCCTTAAATTCCCTACATTAAAAAGAAAAAATACAATACTCAAATATTAAGGGATTAAGTTGGACCCTGTTTTATTCATTAATAGTAATAGAAAGTTTGATATGATCTTCTCGAACAAGTTTCTCCATTTTCTCCAATCATTATGATTTCACATCTGAGAATCTGTTCTGATTTATATTGAGGAAACATGAATCTCTTCACATCATATTCTGCTTTTTGTGGAGATTTTTTATTCTTAATGGTAATTGTGGATGATACATTATTACACCTCTTAAGGACTAGTTCCTGTTATGGTATACATGTTAAAGAATCTTGTGATGTGTCACAATATTTCTTGCATCTCTCAAACATAACTTATTTAGCACAAGTGTTTCATTTTCTTGAAAAACCACTCATGAAATTTGTCTTCATAATGTGGAATATTTTTTTTCCCTTTTACACTAGATTTAGATAGTTCATCATGCAATTTTCTAATTCATTCCAAATCATCATGTTAGATAAGATACATATCAATAGGAACTATGGGTGGAAGTTTGATTCTTCATAATGGGTTCTTAAGATCATTATCCCTCTATGTAGTCCTTTTAGATGCAATATCCTTTAACTTATTCTATTTAGAATCCATGGTTTTTTCACCATTCTTATTTAGTACCTTCCTGGGAGGATTTCTATTCACAATATTATTATTATATATTTCAAAGGTTTCTCCTTCATTAAAAGTAATATTTTGTGAAGATATTTTCTTATAATATTTGGATAGATGTCGATATGATAATGTACCATCCTTGGGACCACTACCATTTCATACATCACTAATGTTTTCAGTCATTCCATTTTTTCAGTATAGAGATGCATCTAGATCTATGGATGTTTCTTCTTCTTTTATGGATTTCTCCCCCCTTGAGTTAGGTTATCTTCTTGTTTTTACATTTTGAGGATTCTAGAAAAAATCTAATGTTCCATTCCAAAATTGGTTGGAACACCAATATTTACCCAAAAATCATTATTTTATGATATCTTCTATTTCATATTGTTGGGTCTTCTTCATGATATGTATTTCTATCTATGGGGAACCAAATTACACACTTTCATTCCTATCTAACTTATTCATGGTTCTAGGTATCTTATAATATTTTTTTCATTAATACATGCTCATATTTTTCATTACAACCTATATTATTCCTGCTAACAGGTTTAGAAACAATAGTACTTTATGATACGTATGGTACCAAATTATTCATAGATTCTTGTGATAGATCATTGAATGAAGTCATGATATTCTTATCATATGTTGGTGGAATTTCAAACTTCAAATCATATAATGAATGTTGAGTACCAGTATAAATTTCCTCCTTCTTTTATGAAGTTTCAATCATTGTATTCTAAATATTTTCCAACTAATCTAAAAGTTCTAGACATATGATATTGTGGATGATTTTCTGATCTTCAATCAGAACCATATTCACTTCACATGCCTTATTCATTCTTTCAATATTATCATCATATTGCTTAACACTCTTCTTAATAAATTATTAATTTTCGTTTATCTTCACAAATATTTTTTCCAATTGTTAACCATTGACATTAGTGCTATTTTCCAATATCTATTAAAGTGCACAGTTCTTTTTCCGTAGATCCTTTTTTACTCCCTATTTCTATTCAAATTCTTTGACCAATTTTGATGAACTTATTTAAAGTTCCCTATTTGTTGCATCAAAGGATCCAACCTTTCCCCAGAGATTTAGAGTGTCAACAATATATATTTTTAAGATCTTCTCCAACTCATGAACTTCTTATTCTAGTTGGGTGATGTCTTCCTATTCACATTGAAAGACTCTCCACAACCAATGGATACATGTTATTCATTAAAACTATGATGAATAAATCTTAATCTACGATAGAAATTTATTAAGATGTTATAGATTGATCATCATCACCACTTGGGATAGAATTGTTATCATTAGGAATGTTTTTAAATGTAATAACACATACCTCATGATCACTAGAGGTATGAAGGGTATCCATCTTCTTAGCCGAAACTTGATCCACCTTATCACTAATATCCATGCCTAATATTTATACATTGTTAGCAAAGAATATAAAAATAGATAATTCCTCTTCTTTAGATAAGATGGTCTTCTTCTTCAACTTTATCTTCACTTCATTTTTTCTATTCATCCTGGTCTTGGTAGATATATACTTATACTAAAAGGTAACCAATTCTTCACCATTACTGCACTTCATTGTACATTCATGAATGAAACTCTAGTCTTCCATGTAGAATATATTTAACTATAGATAATCTAATAGAGGTGAACCTTTCCTAGATACATGTGCATGGACCAATTTAGGATATTCCTAACACTAAGCAGTTGGGGTGGGGGTGACTATGTATTTGAAACTTTTTAATCCTATTCCACATTTTATCCCATTACATTTTTGACCTGTTAAGATATAGATTCACATAACCTATTTTCCTTATCACATGTAACATTATTAATGATGTAATGACAATCACACAATATTTTTGTATGATTGACTACTCAGTAAGAGTATATAGTCCTTGGTAAGGTTGGGAAATAACCCTTTCCACAAAAACAACAAAAATTAGTTCTTTAAATGTGGTTATAGTAAGTAGGAAATACCCTTTCACTTGAAATGCACTATAGGAAATTGATATTTCATGATATACAACACTTAGCTAGATCTTTATACTACCATTGATGATAGTATACTTTTTTCATAATGGTTTGTAACACCAAGGGTGTCCACCAACTTTTGAGACTTGTTAGATTCCATGATTCTATATTTTTCGTAGACAACCTTCTTCTTCATAGAGTTACCTTCTTAGCAGTATACAAGTAACACTTATTAACTCTTCCTAAAAGAAATCTAAAAGCTAAAGAATATTCTTCTTCTACCAATAGTAATAATATAAATGCTTTTGGAAATGATCAATACTGAATTATTTCTTCCCAAATGACAATCATCTAATAAAAAATTGGTCACCAAATCATATTCTATTCTATTATCATTCATATTTAGTGATAATCCAAATTCCCTGAGATCGCTTCTTCTTCTTCATTCCTAAATCACAAACATCCTTGGTGATTATTAAATCAATGAAGATAAAATCATCTTATCATCATCACAATTAACTTCTTCTTCTTTGATACACAAATAAATAGTGAATGTAGGGTCAATTCTATTTGATTTTTTTTGTTTTTGATAAATAATTTTGTTCGACTGAATTGCACCATACATTCCATGATTTTTCATGAAAGAATAATATTTCTCAAAATCATATTCTTATATTATATAATTAATAACTGAATATATTCATAGATCATGTACATTATCATCTCCATTTTTGACTTTTTTGATTTTATGTATTTTTTAAGAGTTAAACATTTATTCATGAATTTTTTTCTTCTTCAAATCATATGAAAACCTTCGGATAATGTACATACTTATCACTATTTATATAAGTATTCTCGAAGCATATTCTACATCCCTTATTTCTCTCTCTCTTCACACAAAAACCATGTTTGTTTTCCTTGACCAGTTTTTATCAACAATATATCCATGCATACAATTTTTTTCATAGAAAAAAATGAATTGTATGAGTTCCTATTTTTTCTCATGAATGTGCACAATTAGGTGCCTGTATGGTTCTCTTTTCACAAAAAAAGTGTGTAGTTTTGTTATTATCAATCAATTTTGTATCAAATGGGCACATAATATCTCATGTAATGGTTTATATGTGGACCAGCTTCACAAAAACCCATGAATGAAAACAACTCATGAACTGTCAAACAAGAAGTATGCTTCGTGGAACTAGTTCTTCTTTGATAATGATAACAAGGGTGTTTACACGCCGGTTGTGTGTTCTCAATATTAATTCTTTAAAAAAGAAAAATGATTCATGGAATTGACCTCCTTCGTGAAGAGTGAGGAGGGTGTAAAAACATTTCTCATGTCCAGGTATAATTATCATTTGCAAATATTAATTAGATCACTAGAATCCCCTTATTTGTGAGGCCTCAATGGGTAGTTATCCGATTTTCCTCCTCACATAAATGAGTGTTTCATAGAGGCTCTATTTTTCTATAAAATTAGAGATATTGAAATAAGAAGAGTGGCAATAGAACCACTCTATCATGGGTGCTCAACTTTTATAGGGAAGGGATCATTTCCTTAAACAAAAATCAAATACCCATCATTATAACATGTGAATCATCTCTTTAAATTCTTGAATTTCATGGAATTTAATTTCTCAAATACGTATTATGTTACGCCACATTTCATTGAGTTCTTCCATTATGATTGGCCTATTTATTTATAGTGTTTATATCACATTCATTTATTATCAAAAACATGTAATTCATCTTCCAAAACTAATAATTTTCATCCATGAAACTCAACTATTTGAAAGGACCTCATACAACCATGTTTGCAGTTTGGTTTAGTCTTGTATCTCAAATTTCTTCATATGAATCATGCAAATGATGTTTCATGATATTTCCATCATTTTCATCGCATTATTTAGTCCTCAAAATGATCATGGTGGAATATTATTTGAACATGGGTGGTTTGGTTGAAATCTCTAGTGAGATAGTGGCATCATAGAGGCAATCCAAGAGGAAGATAACTGATTTCATCGATAAATGTATCCCTTATTTTGAATGAAAATTCAGAAGGATATCGGATGACTAGAATTTAAATGATTAGCGAATGGGAGGCGATGAACGACCATCATCAAAAAAATTATTTATACAGGTGAAGAGTATACAGAAAAACCCATAACATATCAGATCCTCTCCTAGTGTCTCCACAATATATAAATCAAGTGATGAGGGGAGTGGCTCATAATTATCCTTTCCACCACCTTATACTGACCTATACTGGTTCTGTAGGTGCAATCAACACCCAAATATTTATAGGATATTTTCAAATATCATGAATCTGTTCGGGGGTAGCCATGGCCTACACATGGCCCAACAAATTTTCTACATGATTTCCTATCTTGACTTTTTTTGGCATGTCGACCCAATGTCCTTCAGAAGCTCTTGGTTGAGGTAGGTTGTCCAGCTCATGACATATTTTTAAATAAACCCCCAAAAAATACATAGATAAAATACCATCTATATAATTAAATTCAATATGAAATGCGTGGATACCTCCACACATAGAAATCTAGTATATAATTCATCAAGCCCTTCACAATTTATATTCTAATACAAATCCATCCGACCATTTCTTCATCTTTAACCCTTCATGCACTAGTTATATTGCATGTTTCACCATTATGAAAACTAGAAGCTCAATGGTTCTATTCTTAACACTTTCATGGTTTTAATGAAGCATTAAAATACATCATGACCTTCAATACATCATATTCTATAATTTTTTGATTACAAATTGAACATTATATCACATCAACATTGTTCATTTTAGTAAAAATTGTTTCACCTATGACACATGTATTTTTATCTTTAGATTAGTTCATTAATCATAAAAGTTAACAAAAATGGATAATCAATCAGGCATGACATCCAATTATATGAATCTATAAAAATTATTCAATCCCTAAATAATTAATGTTCAAATATAAATCCATCTAACCATTTTATTATCTTTAATGCTTCATAAACTAATTATATGTCATGTCACTCCTTCATGAAAACTAAAATATAAATGTTCCACAAGTTACCTCATTCATGTTTCTCATGAAAAATTAACATACATCATGACCCTCAATTAATATTCTTTTTTACGTTTTGGAATATAAATACCGAAGAACCTCAAATCATCCTTCTTCTTTTTTGTAAACAATTGTTCACTAATGAAACATGTATTTTGAACATATGATCAGATCATCAATTTTAAAATTAGAAAACCATGGAGAATTTCTCATCAGTGACATCTATTTCTATGAATCCATAACAATTATTCTATCCCTTCATAATTTCTCTTTAAATATAAATCCATCCAACCATTTCCTCATCTTTAACACTTCACACACTAATTATAGGGCATGGTTCTCCTTCATGAAACTACAATATTGATGTCAATCAATTTAACACATTCATGGTTCTCATCAAACATTAAAATATTGCATAACCTCTAATTCCACATATTTTATACTGTTTGGAATAGAGAATCCAATGAACATCAAATCACCCTTCTTCTTTTTTGTAAAAAATGTGCCTCTTATGACACATGTGTGTTGAATATAGGATTTTTTTCATAAATCATTAGAGTTAAAAACATGGAAAATTTCACAAGTGTAACATCCAATGATTTGAGTCCATAAAAATTATTCAAGAACTTCAAAATATCTCTTCATGTGGAAATCCATATATCCATTTATTTATCTTTAACCCTTTATGCACTAATTATATGGTGTTGTTATCCTTCTTTTTTCCACCCCCTATTTATATTATGTAACAATTCATTTATGTATTGAAAGTATGTAATGAGGGTGGGTTTTTTATTAGAGGGTTTGGATGACTTTTGGAGTGTTTTGGGGCTTTTATACAACTGCACAGTTGGTTTATGCTTAGTGAAATCCATGAAACTCTAACAAGAAACTGTGCACAATGAGATATGGGATTTTGGGTAGGTTCTTGGTTTGATGAATTGTGTGGCCACCCAGGAGTAACCATAAAAGTTGTATGGAGATATTTTTTATGTTTTATTCAAGGTTTTACTAAATGTGTGGGCCTACCACGTGAGGTAATCCGTGAGTTAGTGGTTGGAACACGATTAGAGAACATTTTTTTGAACTGAGAAACTAACCATGCACCGTTTTAAAACATGATCCTGAAAAAAGTGCTTTTGGATCAAGATTATGTTTAAACCCTCATTATTATCCAAATAAATCATATATTAGTGATTCCTCCCAATGGTCTTGGAGCCTTTCCACATCATTTTAGAACTGATTTGAAGAATATTCAAGGTGTGTGGAAACTATATTCCCTCCGTATATTTCCTTTTGTGGTATTTTTTCATATTTTTTCTTAGATCTACCTTCCTCCCCCTCTTGGATTCATATATCTATTTCACTGTAGATATATATATGGTTTTTTATTCAAATTAGGGTAATATTTGGCCTCATTAATGATAGGGTATTAGATTTAAGGATGATTTTTTGGATAATGAACCCTGTTTTATGGGGGTTTTCTTTAGGATCATCATTTTCTAAATAATCCTTGGGGTGTGTGGCTTCACTATGGACTCCTATTATTATAAATTAATAGGTTTGTTTATTTTTTTTTAATTTCTCGTTTTTTTTAAAAATTGGTGTCACAATCATGGTTGATAACCCATTTAGTGATTGTTTTTTTGGAAATTGGATGTGAGAATTTATTTTTTTACTGATTTTAAAATGTTTATTTAAAAATATGGATTCTTTTTATTTCAGATATTAGTTTATTGGACAAGTTTTAAATAATGTAATGGTTTTATTAAAATGGATTGAACTAGTTGGTTTGAAATGGTTTTGGAATACATGGGTTGTGTGAGTTCATGCTTTCGATATGACCATGAATAAGGGGAATGTACCATTGGGGTACAGAGAGACGTGACCCTGTATAAGGGGACTGTGTCATTTGGGCACAATGATATTGGACACTTAGAGAAAACATAGTGTGTTGAATATAAATTTCTCTTAATTATGGAAATACTGTTTAATAATGCATGGGTGTGTGTTTGTGTGGAGGATGGTGGAGTGCGTACATAAAAAAGGAATGTGAATTGGTTTAATGAATGGTTTGTGTGGTTTCCTTTAAAAACTGATATGCTTGTAAAAATGTTTTGGTGTGAAACTATATAGAATTGATTTAAATTTTGGATCTATTTCAACAAAATATATATAAATTATGTTATATAATTATAAGAACATGTTCTATCCTAATGGCGTGAGTAAGGAAATCATTGGAGGAAACCTACTAAGATTCCTTAATCAACCCTTCTATGGATATTTAGTGTTATTGAAGATGTTTTTTATCTTGATACAAGTAAATGGAAAGCATTTCACTCCATTGGTGGTGCTTCCTGATATTTGGAGTTGGATTTGGAGCATTGAGTCATGTATTTGGAGTCTTACGAGTTTCTATTGGTTCTTTTTTCCCTGTAATCTGATGTTAGTAGTACTCCACTATGTTAATATATTTTATTTTTGTTAGTGTATCAGTGGTATTAAATGAATTGGTTTACATTTTCATTACTCATCGTCAAGTGGTTTTGGTTATGGAATTTTTTGCTGTTATTTTTTTATTTTCAAAGGAAAAAATTTCCCACCAGTTTTATTGAAACCCTTGGCATTTATTTCTAGAAAATGGTGCCTTGGGGATATTGATTATAGTCATATAGAAATTCTACCTTGAATTAAGACTATAAGGAGAAGTGGGATGTTACAAGTGGTATCAGTCTTGGGTGGTACAAATATTTGTGTTCAATAACTTGTTTTGACTTTTTCATTCCTTAACACACACATGTTATATGTTGTGTCGATTTTAATGTTGAAATTCATTCAGGTTATTTCCTTGGTTAAGGTTTCTAGAAAGGATTAGGATAGTTGGGACATGAAATATGGAGCATGGAATGATATACCTAACCATTTTATGTTGAAATTAATGTTATAAGGGACTTGGGTACACAGGTGTTTTAGAAACAATTATAGGAGTGTAATATTGTTTCATGGGTATATCAAATGAGAAGAGGATGACATGTATTCTATAAATGACTTCTCACAAGGGGTGCATATTTTATTAAATTGATGATTTATTATTTCGGGTAAATGATTTGATTTTTTAAAAATGATTATTTTTTTCAAATGGATGATTTTTAAAGTAAAATGGTAGCGGCAGTTTGAAAATGAGATAAATTTTAAAATCATGATTAAAATTTTCAAAAATGGTTGAATGTGTAAAACTATATAATTAAATAGAATTTTGCTTAGAGTTTCTCTATGATAAAATTATAAATTTTTAAAACTTTGGTTTCTAGAGAGTTAGAATTATGGAATTTGTTATGTCTATAGAAAATGGCACTCAGTAGGCATTATAGAAACCATATGGAAGAAGATATTAAGAATGTGGTTTCACTTGAACCACAGAAGAACCAAAAACTAGTTCAGAGTATAGTATAATCATTTCAAGTTGTGGATAGATGGAATTGACAGGGCAAACCAATGTAATTGGTCCATTCTATCTCGATCTATAATTAGAATCCACCCAACATCTAGGGTTATTCGGGGGTAGATGAGGATGAGGTTTAGTTGAATTAGATGAATAAAATATTTAATTTCCTTATCATTCTATTAGTGCTGAAATTCACGTTTAAAACCTAAAGTTTGAATGATCTTTCAAACTAATGGTTGGATTTAGCACTTCAAGAAAAACTAGGGCAAGGAATGTAATGAGATGATTTTGATATATTTTTTTGACAATCAATTCTATCCCCCACACATTTATAATTTGGATAAAATTAAAATATATCCAAAAGTAGGAGAACCGTTATGTTACATAGAATGCATCTAAATTTATGAAAATTTTCCTCTTTTCACCAGACATTGTTGTGAGTGCATCCTTAAAGGAATGAATTTTTTAATCAGAGGTGAGATAAGAAATTCTCATGAAGATTATCATGATCTGTATAATGGATTATACGATGATGGTAGATACTGTGAAGGTGGATGAAAGAGAAATCTCGAGAGGCACTGGTGGAGGTAGTATGTTGATACCTTTGTGAATTAGTGGGAACACTAATTCCAGGAGCAAGTGGAAGAGGGACACCTATTTCCAAGGTAAGTGTATCACCAATAATCATATAGTTGGATCAATGAACCTTACTCCATGACCCAAGAGAAATGCTAGATGTTTTCAATGTGGTTTCTTTGACCACATGAATGAAGAGTGTCTGATAGAACATAGATCATGACACAATTGTAATACGATGGGGAATCATCCATAGTTTTGTCACAGTGCCCCTAGATTCGATGTTTGGTACATCTATCATGTTTCTCATATATTGTTTTCATCAATAGGATGACGGAAATAGAATACCTATCATTAGAAAAATTGATCTAGCCAAGGTGATTCTATAAATACAATTACTCCGCAACAAGGGAAATCTCAAAATTGAGATAATGAACAAAGTGTAGTGACTAATAAGTTATATGGAGTCGAGACTGATATTTTGGATAATATATTTGGATGGTGTGAATTTAAATTAGCAGGGTATGAAAAGTGATGAATGGCCATGATCAATCCAATTATTTAAACTAGTGAATAGTATGCATAAAAACCCATCCCACATGAAAACATTTCCTAGATTCTCCATTCAATATAATTCAAGAGTTGTGGGGAGATACTTAAAATTTTCCTCTCCCCCTTCCGATAATTCCCCATACTAGTTCTATGGGCATGATCTGTGTTGAATTTATTTTGGGCTATTATCCCACATCATTTATGCCTCCGGGCATGCCCATGTCTTACACATGGCACTCTATGATGCCAATGAGCTATCATGGCTAGCCTTATTTGTGCGTTGTCCACATAGTGCCTCCCATAATCTATTTGTTATGGTTGTTTGGTCATCTTTGTATTCTTTCCATACTTTTTAAATAAACCCCCCAAAAATTAATATTTTAAAAAAAATTGTATAATGGAATTCAATATGAAATTGATGGCCACCCACACTTGTTGAAATCTAGTATAAACTTATTCAAGACCTTTACAATTTATATTAAAATATGAATATATCTAACCATTTACTCATATTTAAACCTTTAGGAACGAATTATATAGCTTGATTCTCCTTCATTTAAACTAAAATCTCAATGCTCCTCATGTTAATAATTTCATGGATATGATGAAAAATTAAAATAATAAATGAACATCAATTACTCTTCATAAATAAATTATGGAATAAAAATTCCAAAGAATGTCAAATCATCCTTTTTATTTTTGTAAAAAAAAATATTCTATGAAACTTGTATTTTGATCTTAGGACCAATTCATCAATCATCAGATATAATAAGATGTAGAATTTCTCACATGTGACATCTAATTCTATCAATCCATAACAATTCTCCAAGAATCACAATTAAGGAATCCATAACAATTCTACAGGAATCACCATGATGGAATCTATAATTGTTCCAAAAAATTATCTAGTAATAACCACAAAACTCAATGTATTCAAACCAATAACATTATTCTTGTAATTTAATGAATTGAGGATTTCATCCAAAAATCCAATAACATTATAACATATTAACCATATTAAAATCATTATAATATTTATATTATATCAGTAATCATTTTCCAAAAATTAAAATCATTTGAAAAAAAACAGAATCGATAAAAAATGTGGGCTCTTCAATCCCCCCTTTGTATTTGTTGGAAATACCTATAGAGTTCATTCCAAATGAATGTTTGAATATGTGGAATTATTGTCTTCTCTATCTACTTTACCTTTAATAAATTCATTTCACATTCTCTACACATTATTGGAAATAAATAAAATGTTTATATGAAAAAGGGTATCAGTCCATACTTAAGCAATGTTTCTTCCATTATTTCACTCTAAGTAAACATAAGATGCCCTTAGTGTAAAAAACACAAGGATTTGTTTTAGACAACAACTTTGACCATTACCAACTGATAATTATAACTTAAGAAATGTGAACTCGTATAAATGTTTTAAATGGTTGTTAAATTTAATTCTAGGATGAAATTAGTAAATGTGAGACTGATCTTTTTATGAAAAAACAACCAAAAACTCCTACACTCATTTCAAAAAAATAGATCAATAAAATTCTATTGTAATAGGAAGGATAAGAGACCTTGGGGGATTTCAAAATTTATTATTTCATTGATTAATTTAATTTTTTCCCCATTGTAAAATGTTTAATATTTTTCATAACCAAGGTTAAGATAATAAGAGAGACATACCATTGAAAATGACATGATCTTCCAGAAATTTCCAGAATAACGAGATTTAAAAATGATTGAAATAGTAATTCTAGATGCTTCATCATTTGTATCCCACTCAAGGGAAACACTTCTCATTGTCTTCATAATGGATTGTCTTATCAAGAATGGACATAAATAAATTACAGTATTGATAATACACCAGAATGGGTCTTCAACTTGTGATAGTTTATATTGGACAACTATCACCACATCACCATAGATGATCTTCAAGAACATTTTTTCTTCATCATACCAAACAATTAGATCAAACCAAGAAGGAATAATATTTATCCCAACTATATAGAATAGGAAATAACTTTATTTAAATTCATCAATTATAATCTTCCATAATATTAATATTTTAATATCAATTGACTAATCATTATAGGGAGGTACCTTCTTCAGCATAACTATCAAGAATTAACAGCACCTACTACTTCATAGGTTCTCCCACTATGAACATGAATCACCTTCAATTACTTTCATTATAAGAACAAACAAAATACTCATAGATTAAGGGGAAAAGTTGGATACTCCATGATTCCTTAATATAAAAAAATGGTTGACATGATCTTCTCAAAAAAGTTTCTCCATTTTCTCTAATCTTCATTCTTCCACATCTAAACAACTGTTCTGATTTATGTTAAGGAATCATGGATCTCTTCACATCCACTTCTTATTTGTGTATATAATTTTTCTTCTTAACATCCTTCACTGATGATACATTATTATACCACTTTATGATTTCTTCTTTTTCTGGTAGTAATGTTAGAAAAACATTTGTAATGTGACTAGATATAATGCGTCTATCACAAAATACTTCTTTCACACAAGAGATTAATTTTCTTAAAAAACCCTCATGAAATTTTTCTTCTTCATGTGGAATATTTTATTTAAATGTTCACATGACTTATCTTGGGAATCTTCTATTATTATAATTATTTTCTAATATTTAGCCTTGATAACAAACATGTCATTACGAGCTATGGGTGATAGTTTGGATCTTCCACATGGGTTCTTCTGTGTGAGATACCTCTTAGTAGATATTTGGGATTCTCTACCCTTTGTCTTATTTGATTTATAATCCACGGTTTCACACCATTCTTCATTGGTTCCTTCTTGGGAGGATTTCTATTCACAACATACTTCACATATCTTCCCAAGGTTTCTTCTCCATTTGAAGCTATATTTTGTGATCTTTTTTTCTTATCATAGTTAGATACATGTCGAGATGTTCATGTACCAACCATGTAACCACTATCATTTATTTGGGCATAGATGTTATCAATCATTCCAAATATGCTTGCAGTATAGAGAAGCTTCTAGACCTATGGAGTTTTCTTCTTCTTCTATTGATTTATTACCCTTGAGAGAGGCTTACGTTTTTCTATTACATTTTGAGTATTTGACCAACAATTTAATTCTCAATTACAAAATCTATTGAAGCACCAAAATTGTCCCACAAATCTTGATATCCTAATGTCATGTTTATTTTATCATTGGGCCTTCTTCATGATTTGTTGTGCTCTGTATAGTGATCCAAATTACACACCTTTACTATCCACCTTAGTCATGGTGGTAGGTATATTATCATCTTTAGTCATCCATATATGTTCATATTTTGTTTTAAAAACCTACATTACTCAATATATTAGGTTTTTAAACATTAGTACAAGATGGTAGGGAAGGTACATGATTCTTCTCAACAACTTGTGATAAAGCATTAAAGGAAGCCATGATATTCATATCACATTTTTGAGGACTTTTGTCATTAGAATACTCCAATGAAAATTGACACATTTCATATTGATGATGATTTTATAATCTTCAATCATAATCATCTTCACTTCACAATCATTCGTTACTCTTTAAACATTATCTTCATGTAGCTTAACATTTTTTTGAATCAAAAATTAAGGGTCCATGATATTCTTAAATATTTCTTCCAATTGTACACCCTTGACATAGTTGCTATTTTTAAATCTCTCTTCATGTGAATGGATATTTTTTTGATTCTATTTAACTATCTCTTTCACTTAAACTTCTTTGATCCCTTTTCAGGAACATATTTAAAGTAACCTATTTGTTACATCAAAGGTTCTTACTTATTTGGAGAGAATTATACCCACAACAATTTTTTTTGAAGCTCTTCTCTAAAACATCATATTCTTCTTCCTATCATGTGATTTCTTCCAGAATACATTTAATGGAGTCACAAATAGGGTATTTTATTTCTTCCATAATTCCATGATGATTAATTCTTAATCTATCAACATATAATTATTGAGAATTTGTAGGTTTATCACCATAAAAACTTTTTTTTATCATTTTTAAATTGAGGAATGTTTACAAACGTACAAAAATATATGTCCTGATCACTAGAGGTATGAAGGTTATTCATATTATTGGTGAAAAATTCATTTACCTTCTCATTAATTTCTAAACCTCATATGTATTAATTTTCCACAATGAATAGAGAGATAGATACTTCTTATTATTTAGATAAGAGGGACTTTGTATTCAAAATTTTCTTAAATTTATTTTTACTATTCATCATGGTCTTTATAGATATAGAATTCTTCTCAGAGTTATCTTAATCTTCACACAAACTACACTTTATTATTGGGCTTGGAAATAATCACTTGTCTTCAAAATATAATATCATTCACTATAGATAATCTAATAGTGGTGAAACTTTCTTCGATATATGTGATAAGAGTAGATTGTTATATTCGTGACACTGAGAGATGGGGGATGGGGTTAATATGTGTTGGAGACTTTTTATTCAAATTCCACATTTTATCCCTTTACCTATTTGACTTGTTAGGATCTCGATTCTATTATTCTCATTTCCCAATCGCAGGAAATAATTTTTATCTATTAAATACATGCACACAATATTTTCAAAAATCACGATAGAAACACCTTATTCCCATGAATATTTTTTGTTTGTATATTTTATGTATGAAATTGATGTTTAGGAATATATTGATTGGGAATTTCAAAAATATAAGTGCTGTAAAAATATTATAAAGCATTCAAAAATCTATCCATCATGGAGTCCCTTATTATAATTTCAAATAAAATTATTCTTAAAGATCATTCTTGAAGAAAGTCAATCATAAATAATTAGATTGATTAATCCCATCACTTTAGAGGGAGACAAGTTTTACAAATACTGTAGTTTACCTCAATTGGTATCACATGAATATATGAGGTTCTGGTAGTGGATTTATTTGAAATTTTTAAATCCTAGAAATTGAATCATTTAATTAAAAGGATTGTTTAACTATTTATTTATTATTGAAAATTATGATTCAAATTTGGAGACACATATAATTTGATAACTTTAGTAAAATGGTTTGATAAGGGAGAAGTGAATAATTGTATTTGAATGTTTTAAATATTATTATTGAGATGAATGCATACGATTAATTGAATATCTTATGAACAAATTATAAATGAAGGTTTTAGTGTTGGAGTCTAATTTATAATTGTTAGTGACATATTTGATTTCTAAATTGGCCAATATTGTTTTCTATATAAGGTTTCCCCTTATAGAAATAGATCTGAATAATGTTTGAATAATTTATTTAACAAACAGGATTCTCTCCTATAATGAAAAACCAATTTGGTTTTACTTGATTTTAAAACTCTTAGAAAATGATCAGATTAATATAGAGAAGAAAAAAGTTCCATTATTATAGAATAAATTGATTTTATGCATTATTTCCCATAGTTATCTTTAGATTTATTGAAATGGAGAGAATAAAAAATTGACAGTGAAATGTGTATTGAAAAAATTCAAAGGTGAAGATTGAATAACACAAATTGATTAAAGTCATATTTTTGTAATAATTTTTATCAACAAAATTGTTTGATACAAATTCAATGTGAAAGTAATTTATGTTTGGTGTTTTTGAAATGAATTATTATCGAGAATTAGTCATAACAAGGAAATTAAAATTTTTTTTGGATGATTTGTTTCTAATGATGTAATATAAATGTGATGATTGTAAAGATATTTGTCATGTCAAAAAATGTGACTAATTTTAACCATATAATGCACATTTTGTACCATAGTAGAATACATTATGATTAAAATTATCAATCAAAACTATTTTGATAAAATATATAAAATAATATGTATCATATTTAAATGATCATGAATTATTAATCATTGGATGATTGTTGAATAGGAACAATGAAAAATATTTGTTATTTTTTATAAAGAATGATTGTATATGGTTGTCATTAAATTGTAGTGTCAATTTGGATTTATATGTTATATTTTTTTTATTGTTTAAATGTAAAAAGGGCCTATATACTAACAAGAAAAGGGGACTTTCAACACTTCTTAGGTGGGAAGTCGACATGTAGATAGACATTACAAGTGGGATGAGGAAGTGAATAGCTAGTGTGGTCTTAGGGAGTGCATGTAGAGGCAGAGGAATAAAGAAAAATATTAGTTCTGTTTTATAAAGAGTGATTGTGTATTATTGGAATTGAATCATAGTGTAAATTTTTCTTTATATGAAATACTATTAAATGGGTTAAATTAAAAAAATGGCCTATAGAAAAGGGGACTTACAACACTGCTTAGGTGGGATGTTGGCCCAAATCCGGTCATTATGGGAGGTCTGAATAGGATAGTGGCTAGTGTTCTAATAGGGAGTACATGCAAAGGCATGGGAACAAAGAGAAAAATTAGTTATGTTTTATGAAGAATTATTCTATATGGTTAGAATTTAATATTATTTTTTATTTTTATTTATATAAAAAATATTTTTTATCATAGTTTAAATATATAATAAGGACCTATAGAAAAGATGACTTCTGACGCTACATAGGTGGTTATTGTTCTCATAGGGAGCATATGTAGATTCAAAGGAACCATGAATAATATTAGTGATGATTTGTGAAGAATTATTTTGTATGATTGAAATTTAATCTTAGTGGAATTTTGTATTTATATGAAATATATCTTTTTTCATTGTATAAATGTAAAAATGTTCCTATCGAAAAAGTAAATGTTGACACAGTATTGGTCAGTTGACTTCTAGCTAGCCATTATGGGGAGTTTAGTCAAGATAGTGTCTGTTTTCCCCATAGGGATCTTTTATATAGGTATAAAGGCCATTGTGTGTTATATCACAACAAAAAGTTAAGAAGTTAAATTTATATTGTTTAATTCACACAGCCCCATTAATGAAGAATTTCATTCATTAACAACAAATAACCATTCGAGTTTGAAAACATTAAATTATAAGTATAGTGAGTGGGAAAGAGATGTCCATGCCCTAATGATCTTTATATTAGAAGGTTGTGTGGATTTGATTGAAATATTGAGAATAGTGGGTGTGCATATGCATGCCCAGGCACATGTGATAACTTATTATTTGAAAATATTGGATAAACAAGCATTTTATATGTGCATGCAAGTTGTGTGTACAAAGAAACATAAAAGTGGAATGTTTGGTGTATTAAACGTGTGGGTGATTATGGTGAGTAAGTTCTTGTGTATGTGATCATACAATCACTTCAATAATCATGAATATTGTATGTGTTCTTTGTAAAAAGTATTTTATGTTGATTTATGAATTCATATGAAATAATTCATGCATTAATGTGTGAAGGTGGTTAACATGAGAATAATATATTTGTGTTTGTGCTAGCATTGTGCTATTGCACAAATAAGGTCAAAAGAATATATATCATTGTCAAATTTTTATTGCATAAATAAGACATAAAAATAGAGGGGACAAATACATGAATTAAATATCTCCATGGGATGATGAGAATTACATGCATTAATAATAGACTTTGTTTTTGTGTGTTATGATGGAGTTGATCTGAAAAAATATTTTCCACTGAAGAAAATAAGAAGAAATTATTCAATTCATTAAGGTATCATTAGTTATTCATTCTGATGGTGCAGTGAGTTGAACTGGAAGTGATAAATTCTACTAATTCATATAAGTATACTAAACCAATGTTCATGAATAGTTTTTTATTATATTTAGTTCTAGCCATCGATTTTTAGTTGAAGTGAGGAAGTGAATAATAAGTTTATTTCAGTGGCCTGAAGAGGAGGACATGTTTTTAGGTTGATTCCTAACCAACCAACTTGTAGTTGTTGATTGATTTCTAGTGGGGAATCTTTGTCTCTGATAACCCAAAATACAATAAGGAGATAGTCACCTATCTTTTGGGTAAACCTTGTAAAAATATTGTACGTTGTGCTAAATTTAATTTCCACCTATCATGTATTATAATTTTTTGTAAACAAGTATGATCCATTATCCTCTAACAAGTGAAAAGGTTCGAATTGAAAAGGGGTAAGAAAGAAGAAAATAAATATCCATAATGTTTGTGTACACTGATCACCCCCCCCCCTAGTGTACCTGCATGATCCACTTGACACTACAATGAGGAAAATTTTCTGTATGTAACAAACTTTAGTTTTTACTACAAGATTTTGGAATCATTTCAACATATAGAAAAAAAATTATGACCATAGGAATTTGACTTGTATAAAATGATAACTCTATATTGTTTTCTTCTTAAAATGAAATACATGTAATCTTTTACTTCTAATGTGTTTTGTATCCTAATATTTTACTCCTATCAAATCATGATTTGAGAAAATCTACTATTTTTCAAAACATTCTTGAGATGTCAATAACATTTAAATGTTTTCTATGAAATCATCACATCCCTTCAACTATTTCCTAACAACTCGCAACACTAACAGATCAATGATTTTCGTTGTCTACTCCTCATCATAGAGATTAAGAAAGTATTATTACTACACCTTGTTAGTTTTATCTTTTCTGAACTAAGAAACATTCAATATCCCTTCAGTACCTTCTAAACTCACAACTTCATCCTATGTCATTTGTGCATGTTGCAAGTTTTTTGATTCGCACAACTACTCATCATTCATTTTCATATCTTCCACTATTGAGACCTATTGAAGGTATTCTAATTTATATTCTTTTCTAGGACACATCACCTAAGTATTATTTTTCAAAATAATTAGTTAATCCTATTGGATTTTAATTTCTCTTTGAGACAACCAATATAAGAAAGATTAACATTTTAATGTTGGTGTGTTATACTGGTGAATGGTGGTAGACTATGGTTTGGGGTGAAAGAGAAGATTCTCACATCCATATCTACTTTTTAATGGAAGAAAACTCCACCTGAAAGGATAAGATAGGAAAAAAAGAATCCTAAAAATATCTCTTTTATTATGATACCATCCAAGTCCTTACATTATGATATTGTTTCATGTGGGAAAACCATACCAGTGAAACATTTAGTGAAACAGTGTTGAATCATCTAAACTGATCATGTGTTTTCATGACCAAGAAAATTCAAGAATATACCTCTTGTATTTCAAGAAGGGATACACCTTTTGTTAATCACCATATTTATTATAATTTTTTAAAAACTAATGAATCTTATACATACCTTTTAGACCCACTTTTTTCCTCTATTTTTAAATCAATTCCATAGTCCCCTTTTGGTTTCATCTTCCACATCTAACATTTTTTATCTCGTCACAGAAGGGGAAATGAGATCCAATTTTAAATCCACAAGGGGAGGGATATCCTCAAGGGGAAAGCATATGGGGATTGGGGGGAGTCTAATAATATTTTTTATAGATTATAGGGGGTTAATTTTTATCATCTGGTTTAGATAACTTCTGAATAAGAGAGGTCGACATCTCCCTAGACGGGTAGGTATCCCTACTATGATGAGAAACTAGAATTGATATTATGATACTCTTGAATATATATTCTATTGATGGGTAATATAATTTGAGGTTTAAAATGATACATGCTATCTAGTGTGGAGACTAATAGAAATTTGAGCCACCATCTCATAGTGTACACCCTTGGTAACATCTGGTGTATTATATTATAATAATGAGACATTCCTGTAGAAAATCCACATTTATATGTGTCATTGGATATTCCTATCTATGAATGTTTAAACTAATACCTAGACATTACAATTATTATTCATAAATATTATAAGATGTATACATTGATGTGTTGATGAAAACCATGATAAAATATGTTCACGATGAGGTAGGAAACATTAGGTGCGTCAATAATAGTATCGAATTAATGAATAATGTGAAAAAGAATTTAACCATGATATTATATAATAGTATTTTATATCTTATCCCGTTAGATCTAAATGATATATATGGAATAAATCAATGGCCCTGGTGTTTGATTGGTCAAGTTAACTTTCAGGAAGTCAAAGAATGAGACATCAGGCACATAGGTTGATGAAACTAACATGAAACCGACTTGATTAGAGATATCATGGTTAATATATTATATTACACAATAAGAATTCATATGAGTTATTATGTTTTCATATCATTAACTTATTTCTCTATGAGTGCCTTGTCATGTTGTTAGATTGTATCCTTTGACATTAGGCTACATTGCCTAATGCCACTGAGAAAGAGTCCTAGAGGTCAGACGCTAAGTGTATCCAAAATCTCAGTTAAATAATATAATATTAGTTGACGGGTTGAATGAATATTATTCATGGATATGGATTATTGATTAATCATGTATTCTTTCTTGTATATAAATATTTATTTTCTATTTATAAATATTATATTTATTTATTATTTGGTGAATAATGTAACGATAATTTTTAAATAAATAAAGTAATCTTTCAAGTCCCGATAAATAGAATGTATGAATGACAGATTGAGTGTTTTGGTCTGGTGATAAATAATTATATTGAATATTATTTTGTTAAATAATATATAATTTAATTTTCAATGATAAACACTTGTCTAATAATAATATTATTATTTTTTTACTCGGGGTTCCGCAAGGGATTATATATATAATAAGGGGAACATTTGAAATAATTTATTTCTATCCCTAGAAATATATAAACATAATTATTTTATTTTATTATGAGACAAATCATTATTTTGTGTTGTACATAAAAGATTTTGAGCATCCTACCATGCTCTGTAAAGCTCACTTATCCAAGAGTACTCTTAAGAATGGATCGTGATCTTCCACCACCAAATACTATGTTTCTAGAACCATCAACGAAGAAATAATTCCAAAAGATAATTCTTTAATTAAATAAATTAATTATTATAATATGTGATGATCCTCCTTTCAGTTTCAGGTGTTATTTATATTGTCTGTCTTATTTGATTAAATTCTATTGAACATGACGTTTATCATCATGTAGATATCATATTGATCAGAGATCATGAAAAAAAATCAATAATGGGCATGACCCATCTCCCGATTCCACTACGGCCATACCCTATAACATGTATGATAGTGGTCACATAAATAGTTATCATTATTTAAATATCTTTGACTAATTTACATATTTTTATTTCATTTTCAATTCTTTTCTAATGATTCTTTTAATCTAAATTGAGATATCTATTTCTTCAACCTTTATTTCTTATAGATATTATTGATATCATTAATTTTATAAATTAAATAAAACCAAACAACTCATTCAGAGGTTCCAAGGATTCTCACTGGATAACACCACAGTACACATTGTGTATTTTTGTTAAATGCATTACAAATTAATTCACAATTAATTCACAATGTGTGCATTTATGACATGCGATGCATTTATAATGTACACCACATGTTGATCAGGTCATCCCAGAATATGGTCGGCATGATCACACAACATGCACCCCATGTGCAGGGCATGTAGTCCTCCTATGCCACAGATGAGGTGTGTATTACATGCATGGCCTACTTGAATACTAACCGTGTAGCTCATTGGACATGGTATGTAATCTATTTTCTAAGGAAAAATTTACACCTTGTGTCCCTAGAAGTGTGCCTCTCATAGATGATGAGGCATTTACATGCATTGTATCTCACCCACACTTCTCATGTACTTTTACTAGATTATGTACATTTAATATATATTTCTTATACTATATAAAAATTATTGACATGTTCTTGTGTGTTTGAATTATGTTAAGAGGAAATTCCTTGGGATGGTTTTTTAATATATATATATGTGTGTGTGTGTGTGTGTGTGTGTGTGTGTGTGTGTGTTTGTGTGTGTTTGTGTGTGTGTGTGTAAATTTATATTTATTATCTACATAATTTTCAGAACTACATGTCATTAATGATTCATAATTATGTTTTTACTCTATGAGAATTTGAGCATATCACGTGACCCAAAAAATTGTGTAATTCATGTAATCACTAAGGTTAAGTAATCATCATGAAATTATGTGGTAATTCTTGTATTCCACATGTCTCAAGAGTATGTATTATATGGGAATACTACAAGTTGGGTAGAATCAGAAAATTATTCATTGTATTTCCTCTAAGTTACATTTATGTACAAATTTATCTTAAATTGAATTTGATTAATTTTATTACAATTATAATGGATGATAATCTCAAAGAAATTCATGTTTCAATTAAGATAAAATAATTTTTTGACTAAAGGATATTATTAATTGACATGATCCAAATTTAACTTAAATAAGATCAATTAAGAAATTAATGATAGTATTATAATATGTGTAAATTGTTGAGTTCATGTGGACGATCATGAGCATAGACCATACCATTCTATGTGACTAGTTTCATCTAGTTTATTATTAGGTTAAATTGTTGGCATGTTTTCTTTCTCTCCTATTATTAGGTAAGGGTCTGTGTTCCCTTGGTTTCTATTATGTAAAACCCATTTTCCTTTCCCCTACATGTGAGTAAAAGAATATTTAAAGGATGGGGATACCAATCTAGTCGATCTAGTTCAAGTTTGGAGATGAGGTGAAACCCATCCAAGAGAAGTACATATGTTGATAGTTGGAAATATGTAACATGAACCATAATTGGAT
Source organism: Viscum album (assembly GCA_963277665.1). NCBI lineage: Eukaryota > Viridiplantae > Streptophyta > Magnoliopsida > Santalales > Viscaceae > Viscum > Viscum album. The sequence goes on along the minus strand of OY728151.1, from coordinate 1,581,799,707 downwards.
CAACGTGTATTCCCCTAGGTTAACAATTAGTTTATCAACATCTAGATAAACTAACCATTAGTAATTCTCATTATAATATCACTGTATTATTATATTTCTATCTTGTTTCATGGTTATTTCATCATGTATTTTTTTACAATCAAATGATTAATAATTTTAATGTCATGATAGATAGAACAAAAAAACTAGCTTATCCGTAAATATTATCTAATACATGGTTACGTAATATTAACAATCATATGATAAAGATTATAATTATAAATTTATGCATAAAAGATTAATATCCATAAATAATATATATTATTTAAATGTAGCCTTCCACTACATAAGATAAAATCTAACCATAGTTCAAAGTGATTGAACAACCCAAGTTGCGGTGCTTTCAAATATCATGGAATTATTACTTGATATTTTTGGTTGAATTACCTTTGTTCATATCAAGGGTTTACTTCCAATGTAGGACATGATGTAACTGGGAGGTAAGAGTTAAGAAAATCCAGTTAAGTATTTCAGGTTTGGGGAGTCCACTCAATTGATCATGAAATATAGAGTTAATGGAGTTGGAATTTGGAATGAAAACATAAAACCTTTCATGTTTCTTGACCAACCAATTTTGGGGTAATGAGTAGGGTAATATGGGTCCAAGTCACTTGAATATTGAAAAAATGATATTTTTAAACCAATGGTGAGGGTTATTTGGTTTTGATAATATAGTTGGAGATTAATAAATATAATATTTATTTATTTGTATAAATTTTATTAGATAAGGTAATAAAATTTTTCAAATCGTTTTTTATAGAAACAAACATAAAATGACATAAAACATATCATTGGGATCCATACGTTAGAAGGAAAAAAATTTCCTCATCACAAATTTCCAAGAGTGGAAAAGGTTACTACATGTTATCCTTTACATTGAAATGAAATTATATGTGTCCAAAGAAACATATCTTAAAGATCCTGGAAATGAGGCTAGTGATGAAGAGTTAAAACTATATGAAAATAATTAGAACTATTCTATATATGATCAATGTTTCATTATATCATCCATGTCCAATGAGCATTTAAAGTAACCTGAATACATTGATGCATATAGAATGATGTCTCACATTAGGGATCTCTAAAAAGTGAAGGTGAGAAAAGAGAGGTATGATATCTCATATTCGATGTTTACAACTAAGCTTGGTGATTATTCACCAGTTGGGCCTCATGTATTCAATCTTATTATTGATGCATGGACCCAATCATTGATCACATTTTTGCACCTTTTCACCTGTTCAACGTCGATGCTTGGTACATACTACCATAATTTTTCCATACAGTCAGATAGTAGATCCATCATTGATGAATTTTTCCCATCACCGAGGAGACACATGGTCTACCAAAATTTGGATTCATTTTCCATTGATCTCATTTGACTATATCTCGAGATGAAATCTCATTGTTCACCACCAGATGCTTCCCTGTTTATATCCATTACAATTTCTTTTTAAAAAAGAGAAAAAACAAAATTTTCAATCATAAATTTAAAAAATTTAATGTATCATCCATTTTATTGATTAAACACTTATCACGTCTAAATTGTTATAAAAAAATATATCACACCATTAGAAACACATGGAGCCTTATCTGTGTTATAGGATAAAAAGATATCTCAAATTCAAAAACTATCTTATATAAAATTTATAAACACTAATGCGATAAATACTATCAATATCCCACATCTACCATAATTAGTGATACCTTCAAATAGACTCTATTTTACTAAAAACATGTTTTCACCATATTAAATATCATCCTCAGTAGAAAAATGATAATGCCCTTTTGTAACTCCGACAGAAACATGGCTCACCTATAAAAAATCAAAATATTTATTCCTTCCAAATATTTGAATCATCAATGTACTATTAAAAATATTGAAACCAACAGTATCAGGATCCCACTATAACATATATGGAATTTAAAATCATTAGAAAATGGGGTATATAGTGCTAAAAAGTGTTGATAATCATAAAACTAATAAAAGGGGGTCCCTTTTTCAGCAATAAAAATAGTACTGATAAAGGCCTCTTTTAACCATGATAAAAAAATGTCTAATAAAAGGGGTCTTTTATCAGCACAAAGAAATAACTGATAAAGGGTCCTTTATTTTTTTTTAGTACTGATAAAAGTTAAAAAAATCAGCAAATTAGAGGGTAGAAACAACCTCCTTTTTACAACACTTGACCCCCTTTCAACAACACTAGGAATCACCCCACCACCCCTTTCAAAATTGTGTACACCCCCCCCCCCCCTTATTAAACTAAGAACCTATGTTACTCGCCTTCGCGTGTGGCTGACTTAGATGGGTTTTGAAATTGAGGCCTCCCCATCATACTCCAATGCATTTTCCACTCCACTGTATTGTATTGTTCTGCATTTTTTATATCTACATATATATTTAAATATCATTACATTTTTTAATCATATATTCATACATATATATATATATATTTAAATACATATGAAAAATATTTTTTGTGTCCCTTTGTTTATAATATACATACATATATAAATATATATATTTGTTTTCATCTATATGTAGAATCATACATTTTTAGACTGATTTTTATGTATTATTAAATAATATTTATATTGACATATTTGAATATATAGAGATATATATATATATATATAGTTGTAAATACACACACAAATATATATATATATATATATTATAGATTGATTGTATAGGTACATAAATATTCATACATTTGTATATTAAATAAATTGGATATTGGTTTTTAATTAGTTATGTCTTATGTATTGAGAAATATATTTTATAGGTAAATATGATGAATTATTTATTTATATAATTAAATTTTTATGTCTGAATATATAAAAATAATGTATATATTTTTATATATTTGATTATAAATTATTGTAAATTTTGATAAAAATATAAAATTTCAAATCCATAATATTAATATGAATGTCATCCCTAGGAATGAATTCATTCCACACAAAAAAGGAAAAATATACCCCTTAAACAAGGCGAAAATTCCATCAACTTGTAAAAAATGTGGGTATCCCAATTAAAAACTGAGTTGTAGAGGCATTTTGGTCTTGGGGGGGGAAGGGGGGGTTAAAAACATTGACCTAAACCTTTGGAGCTTGGCAATGGACCTCCATGGTGTAGAGCACATCGCATGCTTCGAGTTAATATGTGGTAGAGCCCCAAAAGACACACTACTCAAAAGTTATGGAAATTGAATTAAAATTTAAAGTTATTTTATATCAATATAATAATTTTTTGTATTTTTGTATCTTAAAATTTTTATTAAATGGCCATCAGTCAATAATAATTAAATTCTTATTAATTGAGAATATTTTTGAAATTAATTTATAATCTATTTTCACTAAATTTCATATATATCTAGTGTAATTTTCTATTTCACATATCTGAAACATATTTAAAATATATATATTTTATTTTTATCAATATAAATATATTAATAAAGTTATATATGTTTATTAATGAAATATAATTTTTTTAAAATTTAATCTTTTTTAGTGATTGTAAAAAAAAGAGATGAAAAAACCCCAATTTATTAGTGCTAATAAAAAGAGATTATAATTTGGGTGCATTTAACAGTCCTAATAAATGAACTGATAAATGGCTAACCTTAATTACTGCTAAAAAAATACTGATAAATGGGAACTTTTAATAGTGTATTTTTACCGCTGTTAAAACTACATTTTGATAGAGTTTTTTGTTACCTTTGATAAAGGTACCCCCTTTATTAGTGTTTTTTTATAGAATTGATAAATGGTGCCACTATGTAACACAGTTTCTATGGTAGTATCCCACAAAATTATGATTTTGATAAAATCAAGTACACCCACAGAAAAATTGCCCCCTCTGCCCAACATTCAGTGCAGCTTGCACATCACCTTGATGTTCAATTCTAATTATTTCTTTACCAATCACGCATTTTGATGAAATGAATTATGATATTAAACTAGAACACCACTCTCAACATGATTTTTCTTCAAACCCTATACTCGATCATGTTCCTTTTATCCTCTTGAAAACAACCCATATTCCCACAAAAAATTGCACGCCTGAACCATTACCTTTAATCCCACTTGTTGGTGGAGATTCCCAATCTTGGGAAAAAATCACTTGCAAAACAATTTTTGGGAAACTCAATGAAAAATGGTAGAAAAATAATGTAGAATAAATAAAAAAATCATTACTTTGAACAAGGAAAACACCTCAGAAATTTTTGATTAAAAACTCATGGGTCAATTCTGAAATATCCCTCATGAATTAGAGGTTAAAAATAAATACAAGTAATTACCTAACATGAATCACAAATGAGATCATAGAAAAAAATTTGTGAGAACCATACCCTAATATGACTCCACCATCTCTCTAAAAATTAGATTTCCAATTCCATTCATGAATGATCCATCTGTGATAAAACATCCACCTTATTTCAAGGAAAAACACTACATTGGGGAAAAATTAATAATACAGATCAGCCTCACACATTCTTGTGTCACACTATGTATTTATGTATCTTTAATGATATCTCCATCATGATGTACCACGAATCAAAAAATGGGATAAACCACATGATTATCGCAGTCACGAAGACTCTCGATACATGTAAAAGGACCAGTTTATGATATTCATAACACTGAGAGGGTGGGGGTGGATCGGTTTTGGGGAATATTTAATCTAATTCCATATGTTATCCCATTTCCAAATTTGACCTATCAGTATATTGATTATCTTATTCTATTTTCCTTATCGCATTCAATAATATTGAAGAAGTTAATAGAAGAACACGATGTTTTTAAAATGTTCACTATTTAGTTAGAGTGGCTAGAAATTTACATGGTTGGAAATAATCATGACCACACAACCACTAGAAATAAATCATTTAAATATTGTTTCAACAATTTGGAAATACCATTTCACTTTAAATGCACTCTATTCAATTGATAATGCATATTTTACTGCACCATGAAAGATATTTATACTGCCAATGAAGAAAGTATCATTTTTATTGATAAATTTTTGCAAAACAAAGATATTATTCTACATTTTGAGACATGTTGGATTTAATAGTTCTAATTTGTTCACCCATAACCTTTTTCTTCACATTTTATTTTCATAACTGCATGAAAGTAACACATATTAACTCTTCCCATAATCAAACCAAAAGATACACAATATTCTTATCATACTGGTCAAAATAATATAAATGTGTTGTGAACTAAATAATATTGAATTCTATATGACCCAAATTAAAATCATCTAATGTCAATTTGGTAACCATATTTTTTTATTATCTTCTCATTTTTCTTCAGTGAAAACCCAACTTCACTGAGATCTCTTCTTAATCTCCTTGATGGAATCCAAAAATTATTTTATAATTTCTAAATTAATGATGTTTATATCTAGTTAGTGCCATCACAATTAAATTCTTCTTATTTGATAGAGAATATCAATAGTGAATGCAGTATCATTTATCATCTACTCTTTGTGGTATATAATATGTTTGTTCAACTAAAATTCACCATTCCTTAAATGATATTTCATGTAATAATAATCTTACAAAACTCATATTCTTCTCTTCTTAGATTCATAACTCAATACATTCTTGGAGCATGTGCATATCCCATCTCAAATTTTTACTATTATCATTTTATGTATTTCTCATCAGTTAAAATTTTATGGATGAATGTTTTTCTTATTCAAATCATTTCAAAAAAATAAGAAAGATCCCTTCCTATTCACTGTTTATATAACACAGTTCGAAGCTTCATCGATTTAGAATCCATGAGAGTAAAAAACTAGATAAAAAGTATCTTCACATAATGTTTTATATGTTGAACAACATCATGAAACACCATGATAGTAAACAACACATGAACTTTGGATCAAGCAGTAAACTTCATAAATCTGGTTCTTCTTCTCAAAAAATGAAAAGGGATTTCACACACCAGTTTCCTGTTCGTGGTATTTCATCTTCACAAAATAAAAAAAGTTCATGGAAGCAACCTCCTTCATAAAGTGAAAAATGTGTGTAAACAGCTTTTTTGTTTCTGTAGATTCTTCACTTTCATGAAACAAAAATGGTTCACAAGACACCCTTCATTACGACGCCTCAAAGGCTCACTAATCACATTACCTTTTCACATAAAATATTTGTTCATAGAGGATATTTTCATTCATGAAAATGAGATCCCTTGAAATAAGATGATATGTAGTAGCACCTCTTAGTTTAGGGTGATATCCTTTTATAGGAAATGGATCACAACCTTTCACAACATTCAAATCATAATATTTATGCCATGTGAATTATCTCTTTAAATTACATAATGATTTGGATTTTAATTTTTCAAACATAGCTAATGTTATCTCACATTTCATGTAATTATTTCTTCGAATGAATCAAATGGCCCTCTAGTATCTGTGTTTTCTATTCTGCTGAAGCTTCTCTCTTTAATTTCTTCATGTGAATCATGGAAATGAATTTTCAGTATATTTCAATCATGTTTATACAATTATTTAGACCTCAGAATGATCATGGTGGAATCTTCGTTGATCATGGGTAGTTTTGTTGACATCTCTGGAAATATAGTGGCACTGTCGAGGGAATCTAGGAGGAAGACGATGACACTGGGTGATAAATATGTTCCACATTTTTAATGAAAACGTTTTGGGATATCGAACGACGTGAATTTAAATCACTAGGGTTCAGGATGTGATGGAAGTCCATGAATTCCCCAATTATTTAAATTGTTGATGTGTAAAAAACCTATCCTACATTGAAACCTCTGTCAAATTTTCCACACTATAAAAAAACACTCTGCAGAGAGTCTCTAAATACTAGTCTCCCCTCCCTATAAAACTTTTTATCATTTCATCTTGTGCGCTCTACACCTACTTCTTTTCTAGCTACTTTCCCACATCATCCATGCCTCCATTCATATCCATTACTGACCCACAACACTCCATGCCACCTATACATGCCGGACTGGATGTCCTCCTTTCGGTGAGGTCAACCCAGTGTCCCATATAAACTATCTTTTGAGGTTGGATGGCCAACATGGGGATTTTGTTTTAAATAAAACCCCAAAAAATTACTCAATAAAACCCCATGTATATAAATGAACTCAATATGATATTCATGGCCACCTCAAAACATTGAATTCTAGTATACAATTCATCAAGAACATTACAATTTCTCTTGAAATATAAATCCACTATCAATTCCATCATCTCTAACCCTTCGTGAAGTAATTATATGGAATGGTTCTTCAAGCAATAAATAATCTCAATGTTCCTCAAGTTAACACTAACATGGTATTCTTGATACATTAAAATATTACATGACCTTAAATTAACATTCATCTATAAATTTTTTGGAATATAATTTCCCCAGAACAACCAACAATCATTCTTCTTTGATTTAAACAATGTTTCACTAATGACACATTTATATTGAACATTAGATCAGCATAATTATCTTCAAAGATAACAACATGGAGAATCTCTCATGTATGACATCCAATGCTATGAATCCATAAAAATTCTTCAAGCTCTTCATAGTACCTCCTCAAATATAAATTGATGTACCCATGTCGTAAAATTTAACACTTCATGCCCTAATTACATGGTGTGGTTCTCCTTTATGAAAACTACATTCTCAATTTTCTTCATGTTAAAACCTTCATGGTTCTCATAAAACATTAATATAATTCATGACACACAATTACTCTTATTTTATACATTTTTTAATATAAATTCCAAAGAACATCAAATCACCATTCTAATTTGTTGTAAACAATGTTGCACTTATAAAACATTTATTATGAACATAGGACTAGCATATCAATAGTGAGAGTTTAAAACATAGATAATTTCTAAAGAATGACATCCAATGTTATGAATCTATAACAATTCCCCATGAATCACCATTAATCTCAATGTATTCAAAATATTCACATTTTTCATGATATTTCAAGACATTGGGACATCATTCAAGAACTATTAACTTTGGAACTTATTCATCAAATTGAAAGCAATGTTAACTTCTAAATGAATTGATAATAATTTTCCACCAATGAAAATCATTTTAAAGCAAATATAATCCATGCAAAAAGGGGGATCTTCAATCCCCTTTTTTTATGTTTTGGAAATACCTTCAATGTTATTTACTAATAAATGAATTAATATGTTTAACTGTAATCTTTCTCTCACATTTACCTTTAAAACGTTCATTTATCTTTATCTCCTTCTTATTGACAAGAAATAAAAAGTTTATGGGAAAAAGGGTATCAGTCCATACATTATAAATGTTCCATACATCATTTCACTCTATGTATACTTGATCTATTCTCAGTGTATACAAAATATAATTTGATTTAGATAATAAATCTATACATTACCAACTAATCATGACACCTTATGAAATGATAAATTGTGTTGATGCCTTCAGGGATTTTTCATTTTTATTATAGGGTGAAATTACTGAATGTGAGATGAATGTTTTTATTAATAATTAACCTGAAGCCTCTATACTCACATCAATAAATAGATTAAAAACATTCAAGCGCAATAGGTTTGATAAGTGACCATGGGGGACTTCCAAATTTTTAATGAAATTGATTATTTTAATTTCCATCCCATTGTAAGAAGTTTTTTATTTTGCCTAAAAATTGATGAGAGATTAATAGAGCCATACCATTTCTAATGACATGATTTTAAACAAATCTCCAGAATAATCGGATTTGATACTAATTGAAATAATAATTTAGTTTCTTCTTGACTAGTCTCCCCATAAAGGGAAACATTTCTCATTATATTCATAATGGTTAATCTCATAATTAATGGACTTCATGAAATGATAGTATGGATAATACAAGGGGTATTCAAATTGTGACAATTAATATTGGACACCTTTCACAACATCGCCATGGATGATCTTATATAATATTTTTTCTTTACAATTCTAAGAGATAAGATCAAACCATTATGGAATGTTCTTTAAACTATATATATAATAGGAAATCACATTATTCAACATCATAAAGTATGACCCTCCATCATATTATAATTTAAATTTCAATTGATGAATCATTCAAGGATGGTAACATCTACATCATAGATTTTGGTAATTAACAACACTTACTACTTCTCTAGTTCTCACCCTTATAACATGATTCACCTTTAAATAAATAAATTATAAGAACAAATAAAATAATAAAATATTAAGGGAATTAGGTGTATCATCCCTACTTCATTAATATGAACAAAATGGATGAGTTGATCTTCTCAACCAAGCTACTCCATTTTCTCTAGCCTTCATGCTTGTACATCTGAACATATGTTATGATTTATGTTGAGGCAAAATGGTTCTCTTCATATCATCTTCTGATTCATGTAAATAATTTCTCTTCTTAAAATCCTTCTTGGATGATACATTATTACACATCCTTAGGATTTCTTCATGTTTTGGTAGTAATGTTAAACAACCTTTTTCAGTGTGACTCCATTGCTTGCATCTCTTTCACAAAACTTCATTAACATAAGAGTTTAATTATCTTGAAAAACATCATGAAATTGTTCCACAAAATGTGAAAACGCTTCATTCAATTTTTCAATAGCTTTAGCACTTCAATATTTTATTTCTATCTCTATTTTCAAATCTTCAAGATAGATAAATAACATGGTATTAGAAATTGTGGGTTCTAGTTTGGATCTTCCACATGGGTTCTTCTCAGTGTCATACCTCTTAGTAGTTCCATTTAATTTCCCATATCCATTTTGATCTTTATCATTTTTTTGTATATTTTTTGAGTGAAATTTTTATGCATTTATTTTTATATTTTTAAAATAATATGAGATCTTTCGACAGTGTACATACTTCTCACTATTTATGTAACAAAACCTGAATCTCTTTCCTCCTCACATCTCTCTCTCTCTCTCCCTCTCCCTCCTCACGATAAAACCAAGTATAATTTTCGTAACAAGTTTTTATCAAAAGTAAATGAATGTATTCACATGTTTTCATATTAAAACTCTAATAGTATGAGTTCCTATACTTACTCATTCATGTATGCACTTAGGTTCACATCTTGTTCAGTTTTCACAAACTAACTGTGTAGGTTTGTTTTTATCTATTTGTTGTGTATCTAATGGATAAACAGTATCTTCATGTAATGGATTATATCTGGAACAACATCACAAAATATAAAGACAGTAACCAAATCATGAAATGTGGATCTTTTAGTTATCTTTATTGATCTGGTTCATCTTCATGAAGGATAATAAGGGTGTTTAAATCGCAGTTGCATGTTCATGGTATTTCTCCTTCGTGAAAGCATAATTATTCCTAGAACCAAACACATTCGTGATGTATGATGAGGGTGTAAACACATTTCACATGTTTTTGGATTATTCTCCTCTATGAAACCATATTGGTTTGTGGGACTCCATTATTCCTGAGGCATTAAAGGATCATATAACTCTTGGCCTCCTCCTACAAAATTGTGCTTGAGAGAGGATCTATTTTCAGGGAAAATGACTATCTAGAAATTATATATGTAGCCTCAGCACCTCTCAGTCAAGGGTCCTCTCCTTTTATAGAACGGGATCAAATCCTTGCACCACATTCAAATCCTGATCATTATTGTGTGTGAATCATATATCAAAACTCATGAACGACTCTTCTTTTAATTCTTAAATCCAACATAATGTTACACCACATTTCATGGAATTATTACTTCTAGATCGGCCTAAATACAAGTGATTTTCATATCCCATGAATGAATTAATAAATACATTAAAATCATATTTCAAAACACACATGTTTCATCTATGGGACTCATCTTCTTTAATGGCCCTCCTCTAACTACGTTTACTATTCGGTCGAGGCTTATGTCTCAAATTTCTTCCTATGAATCATGAAAATGATGTTTTGTGATATTTTGATCTTGTTTTTACCATTATTTAGACCTCATAATGATCATTCTGGAATCTTCTTTGATAATGGAGGGTTTGGTTGACATCTCTAGTGAGAGAGTGGTGTCATTGAGGGAATATAAGAGGAAGATAATGGAATTTGGTTATAAATGTGCACCTAATTTTGAATGAAAATGTTGTGGGATATCAGATGACATGGATTTAAATTAGTGGGGCATATGATGTGATGTACATCCATGATGGATTAATTATTTTAATTGTTGAACAGTAAGAAAAAAACTCATCCAATATCAAAACCACTCCCGGTTTCTAATAAACTATAGAAATATATCACTATGGGGAGTGGATCAGAATTATTCTCTCCCACTCCCTATACCACCCAATACTGGTTCTATGGGCACACTTTGCACCCAATTCTTTGCAGGATATTATACCACATCATACCTTTCCCCAAGGGTAACCATGGAATACACAGACCACTAAATGCTTCCTGTGTGATTTCTTATCTAGCCTTTATTAGGATACATGATCATATATCCCACATAAGCTCTTGGATGAGGATGGATGGTTAGCTCAGGCCATATGTTTTAAATAAACCCCCAATAAATACATAGTTTAAAACCATTTTTATAATGGAATTCAATATGTAATTCATGGATACCTCCATACATAGAACTCCAATACACAATTCTCTAATCTCATAACAATTTCTATTAAAATATAAATACATATGACCATTTCTTCATCTTTAACCCTTCATGCACTAATTATATGGAATGGTTCTCCTTCATGGAAACAACAAGCTCAATGTTTCATACGTTAATACTTGTGTGGTTTTCATCCAACATTAAAATACTACATGACCTTCAATTCATCTACTTCTATACATTTTGGAATATAAATTACAAATAAAATAAAATAATTATTCTTATTTGTTTTATAAAATGTGTCAATTATGTCACGTGTATTTTTAACATAGGATCGAATCATTAATTTTAAATGATAAAAATATTAGATAAATTTTCATGTGTGACATCCAATGATATGAATACATGAAAATTATTAAAACCCTTCACAATTTATATTGAAATATAAATCCATATAACCATTTATTCACCTTCAACTAATCATGCACTAATTATATGGAATGGTTATCCTTCATGAAAAATACAATCTCAGTGTTCCTAAAATTAAAATTGACATGGTTCTCGTGAAACATTAAAATACTACATGACCATTAATTACACTACTTCTATACTTGATATAATATAAATTCAAGAGAACATCAAGTAATCCTTATTAGTTTTTGTAAAAAATGCTTCACTTATGAAACATGCATTTTGAACATAGTATCAGTTCACCATTCGTAAAAGTTAAAAAACATTAAGAATTTTTCGGGTGTGAATTCAAGGCTTTGAATCGATAAATATTATTCAATACCTATAAAATTTCTCTTCATATATAAATTCATCTAACCCTTTATGTGTTATTAACCCTTCATGATTGAATTATATGGCATATTTCTCCTTTATGAAAACTAAAATCTCAATGTTCTGAAATTTAACACTTATATGGTTCTTGTGCGACATTAAAATTCTATATGACCTTCAATTAATCTTATTTTATATGTTTCTTATGTAAATTCCAAAAAATATCAAATCAATCTTATTATTTGTAGTAAAAAATATTTCTCTTATTACACATGTATTTTGATCATAGGTTCAGTTCATTAATTTTCAGAGTTAACAGCATAGAGAATTACTCATGCATGACATAAATTCTATGAATCCATAACAATTATTCAATACCTTCACAATTTCCCTTAAAATATAAATAAATATAACCATTTAATAATCATGAACCTTTCATGAACAAATTATATATTGTGGTTCTCTGTCATTTTAAAACACATGGTTTCAGATATTCAACCCTTGGATTATTTATTTTTTCTATGTATAGTGTGTGGGTTATGTTTGGGAGGTTTTGGAAGGATTTTGGAGTGTTTATATGGATTTTATATAGGTTCATGGTTGGATAACTGTTAGTGAAAACCATTAAAATCTTACAAGAAACTATGAAAAATTATACAGGGGACTCTAGGTTGGTGCATCGTATAGGAAAACAGTTTGGCTAGACCTTGCGTCAGCCTAGGAGTAACCATGAAAAGTGGGATAGATATATGTTTCATGGTTTGTGCATGGTTTTTATAAATGTTTTGGCTAATGATACAAGGTAATCTATGAGGTAGAGTCTAGTTCCTGGTAAATTCATGGTTTTTCTAATCGTACAATTGACTATGAACAGTTTAAAAACATGATCCTAAAAAAGTTGATCTAGGTCAGGAATAAGTTTAAACCCCTAATGTTTTCTCCAAGTTGACCCTAAATCGGGATTTATTCTTCCAAAATGTATATTATTCTTTCTCCATCGATTTAGAAGTGATATAATGCAATTTATTGGTTTTTTGAAACCTGATTCCCTTGGTAAGTTTCCTTTTGTGTCATTTTTGTATTGTTTTTCGTAGATTTACATTCCTCCATCTCTTGGATTCATAAATATTGTCCTCTATGGATAGATATAATGTTTTTTTTCAATAATGTATATATTTGTCTTTTTTATGATAGGGGAAGATATCTAAGGTATATTTTTTGATATTCCACTCGGTTTTGCGGGAGTTTTTTTGTTCTTCTTTTTATCTAAAACTCTCAAGTAATGTGTCTTCACTATCAAATCCTAATATTATAACTTGTCAGATTTGTTTCAATTTTTTTAAATTTAATGAAATTTATTTTGAAATTGGTTTGAAATGAATGGTGAAAACCCTCTTTAATGATGGTTTATGGTTTTGTTGAAATTGTTTATGAAAATGGTTTTGTTTCTTGAATTTAAAATGTTGATTTTAAAATATGTATTTTTTGGATTTGGGAAATTAGTTTGTTGGAAAGGTTTTCAATAAAGTAATGGTATTAATGAAATGGGTTGAAATGGTTGGTTTGAAATGGTTTTTACATACATGATTTTTGTGAGTTCATGCTTTTGATGTGGCCGTGAATAATGGGTATGTACCATTTGGTATCAAAGGGATGTGACCCTCTTTCACGAACTAACTTGGGTCGTCCTTGAACCGGCCACCTATGAAAATTTGTGCAAAAACCTGAGAGGTATTTTCATTCCTCCTGGGTTGACATAAAGTAAAAATGGCATCAACATAGTGATGATCAGAACGATTATTCCCAATATTAATAAATTAAAGAAGTGGAATAAATAAAGAGCAACTCAAAATAAATAATATAAAAAAACTAAACAAGAACTGAATAAAAATAAAACTAACCAAACCTAATGACCCATAAAACCCCATGGGATCAGGTGGGTCACTCTCCAACTGAATGATCAACCATCACCCAAGGAGAATGAACCAATGTTGGAACATGTAACATAAACTAAAAAAAGAAAAAATTTTAGGAATCAGTTTTAAAACTCTATAGGTAGGCCGAACTAATTCTATTACCAATTAATTTCATTTAAATAAAGAAACAATGGTTTTAGGTTTGAGGTAAAAACTATAAAAATAGGTTTTCCATAATTTTCATTTCAAAATACACAAATCACAACCCATTGCCCTCTCTTTTTAAAACTAGGTTCATCGTGAAGTTTAGTTATGTTTGTGGGAGAGAAATCTAAAGTTGAACCGAATAAGATACCTTCATTTTTTATTATAATGTGAAATAGGGAATAAAATATTTTAAACAAAAAAACACATTCAAGTTTTACCAAGATAATCATAAACCTAGTGTAAGGGATATATTCTCACTATGAGGGAAATGGCTAGAGAGTCTAGAGATGGATCATCATGGGAATACTAATGTACTCAGAGGAAGACCAAAACATATTATACTTATGACTCGTCCCAAAGGCATACCCAATTCGATGACATCATAATGCCCCAACACCCGACTATCACCCTACATAGCCTAGTCGAGGGGCCCAATCCCATAGTAATGAACCCAATTATCCACCTTCTTTGGTCTAATAGCTAGTAAATAATCTAAATTAGTGAAGAAATCATTCTTATTAAACCTATTTTCTATGCAAGGATGCCATGTATATTTCACAAGGAGGTGTCCCATGCCATTCAAATAATAAGTCATATATATATATATATTACCACACACACCACACATTCTAGAACCACCACGTCCACCTAAAGGTTTGTTCCCATTCTTAAAATAATTAACATATGTGGAAGTCTGATACCGATGAGCCTCAAAATTCGTGATTATCCATCTATGAAGGAGACCCAACTGAAGATGTTTTTTACAAATAGACATCTGAAATTTCCAAATGGGACTTTACCTTCAAAAAATATAACCATTTAACAAAAACACATAGAAACCATTTACAAAACAATATCAAAAATCATCTTTATAATAACGTGGCCAAACTAGCCTTCAAACCAATATTTCACCAAAAATTGACAAAGCTCATTTTTAATGAAAATTTAAAACAAAATAAGAATACAAATGTCCCAAATGGGATTTTATACAACTTAAAATCCAACAATTGTTTACAAAATCCAAATAATATGGGCCCAAGGGGAATTCCAACAATCCCTTAATGTGATAAAAACCATTATATAGACTTAAATAACCACTTTTAACATCAAAAAACTATTTATATAAAACACAAACCATTCCCTGATAAATTAGTAATCAATTTAAAGACTCATCCAGTCCATTTTAATGGAAAAAAAAAATTGTGAACAACTTGAAAAATATGCACTACACATTAAAATCTTATTTTAATAAACATGTGCACCTACAAACATTTCCAAAACATAATTCAGCATTCATATTATTTAATAAAAATATTAAATAATTATAAAATAATTTTAAAAGGTATCCCAAGGCTTTACACTCACAAAAACCATTCAAAAACCTCTATTAAATCCAAGGAACAACAAAACCAATTAGAAACAAATTTCACACCATTCACACCTTTTCTAAAATCACATACACAATTGAAATAATTTGATTCAATCGATCCCATAGTGGAATTTACATTATTTCACATCAAATATTTTAGTCTACAAACAATATATCACTAACTAACATTAAATAAGGGAGAAAAAAATCATGAAACCAATAATTATTAAATTTAAGAGATAATGAAATGGGATCCTACCTCAAAGGAGTACCATGCTGGTCATTTTGCCTCTTGGCGCTTTCTAACTAGAAGCTACTGCTACCCGCTTGCATGAACATACTATCATATTTATATATCCTTTATCCAATCCATGTATTCACTACTCCAAGAGGTAATATGTAATTGGAGGGAATATAATATATATACATACTTAATAATATGTTTGAACTCCCTATTAGATGTTCAAAACCCACTGCAATTAAAATCAGGGACCCAATAACACCACAACATGGCTAACACACTTAAATTAAAATACCAGGAACTCAAAATTAATTTCTAGAGACTATGAAATTACAAACCACCAAATTTAAACTTAGAATATATTAACAACAATGTAAAAAACTACCAATGAAGAACGATAAAGGTCCAACAGACTATAAATCAAAGATTATATCATTAAAACAAATAAAGATCCCAATTAATGTGTCTGAATCAACTTCATGATATAAAACCTTACCTCAAATCAATGAAGGTGGACTGAAACCAGTGAGAATTTACACCTTAACAACACCTTTGTAGGTCAATCACAAACCCTAGTCACTCAATTGGACCCAAGATTTTAGGGATAACACATAAAACAAACCCCTGAAGAAGAACCCTAAAGCTTGAAGAGAATGAAGAAGATAATATCGATGGGGAAAGGAGGGAGGATGCCACTCGAGTGGTGTTCACCAGTGAGGTTGTGACTGCCGGAGAATAGGTTATTCCATTATGTATCGTTGGAGGAGAGCTACACATTCCATAGGGGTCACACTGGAATGAGAGAAATGTGTGCCAGTGAAGCTGGATGGAGGTGGGGGTCTTGGGTCTGTTCAGCCATAGAGGAGGAAGGTGGCGTTGGTGGAGGTTGTGAGAGGTGTCGTTGGGCAGGGAGAGCAGCGACTAGTGGATCTAGGTGGGGATCATGCTGTCAAGGGATGTGTAGGGGGTATGGGTCACATAGGAGGTGAGAGGGAGATAAGATGGGGGACAATTTAAAAAGAAAATAAAAATAATACCCTGATAATAATAATAGTTATAAAAATAAGAATAATATAAACATAATAATTAAAATGTTATAATAATAAAATTGTCAATTTATATTACTAATTATTATAATATAATATTTTAATTAATCATAATATTTATTTCATTTTAATAGAAATATTAACGAGAAAAATTTTAATAATAATAATAAAAGTTAATTAAATATAGTAATAATCATATTCATAATCATAATATTATCAATAATAATATTATATTCATTATTTAAAATTTAACTTCCATTTTCTTTTTTGATAAATTATTATTTTATTTTTAATGTTTCATTTAAATTAATTTTATTATTAATTTAAATTTTAAATTTATCTTGTGTACTAGGTAGGCTACGTGCTGACCAGGCATAGCCACACGATCTCTGAACCATGATCTTCCCATGCGTTAGGCACTGCCAAGCCCAAAACACTTATTTATAAAAAAAAATTTAAAAAATTAAATGAAGACTCCATCGAACCCCGAGCCAAGCTGGAACCAAGGAAAAATCAAACCCGGGTGTGACAATCCTCCCCAACATAATGCTTTACACCCCTGGAAAGAACTAATAAGGGTGATCCCCCAAAATTTAAATAGACTCCCCCAAGCAGTTCAAATACGTTCCCAAAAAATGATAGATGATGAAATCATAAAAAAACACTAAGTACATAAATTCAAACAAGAATAACTTAGGAGAATGAGACACACGCCCCTCTATGTGTTACCCACCCCAAAAATATTAAAAACCCACAGTTGATTGGTCAAAAAAATATAGAATTTACACAACACTAGATCCTTCTACAATGCATTAACATACAAAACATCACCAAGGGGAACATGTACAATCCATCCAAATAATATAATGAATACAATCCCCATGACACGGATAACTTTATAACAGTACTCTATCCAAGACCATAGGAAAACTCGTATATTTACATTTAATCAATGGGATAACTCATAATTAGGTGGTATCAAATAACACCAACCTCAAAAAAAATTTATTCCAAGAATGAAACTATCATACTAACATGGGGAGTCTCAAATGGACTCCCCACCATAAGAAATAGGCTTACACCGAATTTAGTGAGACTCGTGATGGGTATCCCAACCATAAGAACTAACAAGATTAAAATAACTAAAAAAATAACCCGCACGAACTAGAAACATCCACCATAAGGGGAGGGGATGTAAGGAGACATAGCTAATGGACCATAAAACCCACACCCTTGGAAGAACACATATCAAAACCACACATGATTCACACTATAAGGCCACATAAAGGAAATTAATCAGAGGTCAACGTCCAGCGAAACATAAGTTTTTGGATTTGAGAAGATGATATGACCACGCCTCCTCATAGATGAGGAGAAACTATTACACCCACATGGGTCACATCATGATTTTGTGGTCCCTGAACCTCCATTATATAGACAGAACTAGTAGAACCAGCAGGTACATCGGGCATAAACTATCTCCAATTCCATTTTAGAAGATTGATGTTAGAATAAAGCCACTGATATTCCAAAATACATGTTATCTTCACTCCGGAACCTATGGCTAGAGATATAATGTTTGATGCATCTCCTACATCACCATCAGGCTTTAGAAACCCCAAAAAAAAACACTCCTTCTGGTCCCACAAGAAACTACACCACATTCCATGCCAAACTAACAGGGCCCAACATAACCCATGACTCATTTTCCCACAACATGGAACGCTCCCACAATATAGAGATAGAAGGTGCAGATGCATCATCATTTTCACTTAGAATACGGAGAAACTCCAGAATAGGTAAAATGGGAAACACTTTTATCTTGGACTAATAATCTAAGAATTCCCAAAGGAAATATATGCTTTTTCAACACAGATGTCCAAAAAAGGATCTAGGACATCCACCCTTTCATTTGAAAAGGGATCAAAACACTTCCAGATGTCACTAAACATGACCACTTTAATAGAGGGAATCATTTTATGGAATTTTATTTTATCCCAATTCCCAACCATCACACGATTCTTACAAACGGTCATAAGAACCTCTTATAACTAAACTCACCAACACACCTCTACTACGAGTGGATCTGCTCGATCAAAAGAGGAAAGATGTATATTCGAGTTCCAAATACTAATATGGAACTCTTTTAATTGATAAATAGGAGGTTTTACCACTAGAGAGGTCACTCCTGACCACAATCTGAACATGCATATATTCTTCATGGGGCGCACTCTATACAAAGAGAAGAAATCAAGGACCCAACCGAATTGGTCCATTTTCCCAAATAGAGCTTTTCAAAACAAATTTTGGAATTAAGGAATTCCCAAATGATCTAGAAGAGAAAACACAAGTTACTCTGGGTGACTCAGACACATAGTTGGCAGCCATATGCTAGTCACACCACCGTCGCATAGAGCATTATAAGGAAATTTACATTTATCCACATGGCTTTATTGGACCTACAAGATCACGAGGCTACATTCCTAACACCCTTTTATTTTCACATTACCAAAAAAACCAAAAGAACCAAAAGACAACGACAAAACCAGACATCCTATGGAAACCAGATGTTCAGAACGAGCAAGGTATCAGGACATCCTTCCCTTTACTACACCACGAATCCCGACTATCCTATTATTTCTACCTTGAAATCCCAAAATAACAATGGGTACTCAAAAAATAAAGGTCCACTAAAGAGAGGACCTACTCTGATACCATTTTTTAACAAAATTTCTTGGGTTGGCCCTGAACCAGTCACCCAAGACATTCCACGGAAACACCCAAGAGGCATTCCCAATCCTCCTGAGCTGGCGAGAAGTTCCAAGGGCATAAATAGTGAGAATATGTGAATGATTTCCCACAATATGAATAAATAAATGAAATGGAATAAATAAATAGAATCTCGAAATAAATAAACTAAACTACATAACTAAATAATAACTGAAGATAAATAAAACTAACTGAACTTGATGACCACTAAAACTCCATGTGACCACGTGGGTCACTCTCTAACTCAACGATTAATCTTCAGAAAAGTATGATGAACCAGAGTTGGAACCAATAGCGGAAACTAAGAACACGAAAAAACTATAGGCATGAGTATTTAAACACAGTATAGGCCCAACTAATTCTATTCTCAATTCATATCCTTTAAATAAAGAAACAATGATTTTCATGTTTGAGATGCGAACTATAAAAATAGTTTTTCCATACATTTCATCTCAAAATAAAAATATCACAACCCATTTCACTCTAATTTTAAAATGATGTTCATCGTGATGTTCAGCTATGTTTGTGGGAGAGAAATAAAAAAAATTAAAAAACCATTATTTTTCATTATAAAGTGAAATAGGGATTAAAATATTTTTAACACAAACACACGTTCACGATTCATCAACAAAACTCCAAAACCATTTTTAAGATAGAGAGTATCACAATAGGAGAAATGACTAAATATTCTAGAGACTAATCATCACAAGATTACCTAGGAACTCATAGGAAGACTAGAACATACTATACATGTGACTCATCCTAAAGGCATGCCCTACTCGATGATGTCATAACACCCTAATGTCGGACTGTTTCCCAACCTACCCTGGTCGAGGGGCCTGATACCATAGAAATAAACTGAGTATCCACCTTCTATGGGCCACTAGCCAGTGCGTAATCTAAACTAGTTCATCAATCGTTCTCAGTAAACCCTTTTGATAATAATAGTTCCCATGTATATTTCACAAGGGGGTGTTGCATACCATTCAAAAAAAAGTAGCATATATATATAACCATACACACCACACAATCTGACACCACCTTGGCCACCTCATGGATGGTCCCCTACATTAAAATAATTAACATACAAGGGAATTCCCATACTAAGGACCCTCCCAATTAATGATCTACCAGCTAGGAAGGATACCCAACTCAATAGAGGTTTCCAAAATCACCATTTCAAAGTTCCAAATGGGCCTTCAGCTTCAAAATATTTAAACGTTTACCAAAAACACATAGACTCTATTTCCAAAACATTATAAAACTTCTTATTTTTAATAATGTGTCCAAATGGACCTTTAGACTAAGCTTTCACCAAAAGGCATAAAAAGTTCCAAATGATATTTAATACCACTTACAATCCAACCCTCTTTTACAAACTCCCAATGGGTGGGACCAAGGGACACACCAACAAGCATTTAATGTGTGAAAACACATTTAATGACTTAAATCACCACCTTGATCTTCAAAAATGTGTTTATAAAAAACAAAAATCATGCCATGATAAATAACTAATCATATTAAAGACCCAAATGGTCCATTTAAAAAAAACACTTAGTGTTCAAAACCTGATGAAAATCAACCACACATTAAAAATATTCTTTTTAAAATCATGCACACCTCAAAAAATTTCCAAAACATAATATGCACCATTAATATTATTTAAAAAAAATTATAAATTTGTAAAACAATTTTAAAAAGTATCCCATGGATTCACACACACAAAAACCTCACAAAACCTTCTTTTAAATCCAATGCATGACAAAACCAATTTGAAATACATTTCACCCCATTCACACATTTTTTAAAATCACTTACAAAATTGAAACAATTTCATGCAATCAAACACATAGAGGAATTTACAATATTTCACAAAATAAATTATATTCTAAATACAATATTTCACTAACTATCATTAAATAAGGAGTGAAAAACAAGAAACTAATAATTCATTAATTTAAAGGAAAAGGAAAAATAATCCTACCTAAAAGGAGAACCAATATGGACATTTCACATCTTGAAGATTTCTAACTAGAAAATGTTGTTACCCTCTTGAATGCGCATACATTCATATATATGTATATATCCTCAATACAATTCATGTTTTCCCTGTTCCATGAGGGAATACATATATGTAATATATATATATATATATATATATATATATACATACATACATACATAAGAACATGTGTGTGTTCCCTATAAGTGTTTCAAAACCAATTCTAATAAAAATAAGTGACTTAAAAACACCGTAGAAAGGATAATGCAATTAAATTAAAACACCTGGAACTCGAAATTAATTTCTAGAGACTCAAATAATACATACCCCCAAATATGAATTGATTAAATACTAAAAAAAAGAAAAACTACTAAAGCGGCATGATAAAGGTGAAACACACTATAAATAAAATATTAGATCATCAAAACAAATAATGACCCTAATTAAAGGGTGAAAAAAAACATATTTATGTAAAATCATACCTCAAATTGACAGCTGTGGATTGAAACCGGTCTGAAATCTCATTCGCACTTCAACTGCACCTTTGTGGGTCAACGACAATGCCTAATCACCCAATTGGACCAACGATTTTAGGGATAAAAATAAAAAACTTCCTAGATTAAGAACCTTTAATATATTAGAGAATGAAGAAGGGAATACTAGAGGGTAAAGGTGGGAGGCCTCCACTGAAGTGGGGTGTGCCGACAAGGCCATGACTAACAGAGAAAATTTCATTCTGGAATGGGTCTCTAGAGGGGAGCTTTGGGAGAAAGAGGGGTCACACTGGGTGGAGGATACACATGTCGGTAAAGATAGATGGATATTAGGGGGTCGTGGGTCAGTTTTTCCAGAGAAGTGGAAGGTGGAGCCTGTAGAGGTGGTGCGAGGCTGCGCCAGGCAGGGAGAGGAGCGTCTGGTGGATTTGGGTGGGGTTCATGTGGATAGGTGATGCATAGGGGGTGTGGGTCGCAAAGGATGGGAGAGAGAGTGAAAATGGGGGGGGGGCTAAAAAAGAAAATAATACAAATACCATAATAATAATAATAGTTATAACAATAAAATATAATATAACCATAACAACAAATATTTTATAAAATTAAAATTATCAATTTTTAATAATATTTATAATAATATAATATTTAACTTATTCAGAATATTCCTTTCATTTTAATAACAATAATAACAAGAAGGAGTTAAATAATAATAATAATAATACTAATTAATGAAATTTAATAACAATAATGACAATAATATCATTAAAAATATTATTTCCTTATTTTAAATTTAACTATAATTTTATTGTTCAATAAATTATTATTTTATTTTTAACTTTTCATTTAACTTCATTTTATTAATAATTTAAATTTTTAATTTATCTTGCGTATCTGGCAGGTGGTGTGGTGACCTGGGCGTATCAGCATGGTCTCCCAACCATGCTCTGTATGTACGTTAAGAACCACCAATCTCGAAATAATTATCTTTCAATAAAATTAAAAAATATAAACAAGGACTCCCCTAAACCCTGACCTGATTCGAAACCAAATAAAAAATGAATCCCAGGTGTGACACCTTGAATAAGGGGCATGTGTCATTGGGGAAAAAGGATATTTCCCACATAGTGATGACTTTTTGGATGAAAAATAAATTGATCATGAGTATATAACTGTCAAATAAGATTTCATGGGTGTGTGTGTGTGGTGAATTATGTAATGGGTATGTCAAAAAGGAATGTGAAATGGTTAAAAGAATAGTTTGTGTGTTTTCCTTGGAAAAGTTTTATGATCGGAAAACTGTTTTGGTGTTAAACTATTTTGAATTGATTTATGTTGTGGAACTATTTTAAATAAATTTATATAAATTGTTTTATATAATTATGATATCTTTTTCTATGCCATTGGAATGAGTAGGGTTGTTATCAGGAAAAATTTATAGAGTTTCATTACTCACCTATGATTTGGAACTTTGGTACTTTTACTAATGTATATTTGGACACACGTAAACGGAATGAATCACACTTCTTTTTTGGTTCTTTGTGATACTTGGAGTTGGATTTAGAGCTTGGATTTATGTATTTGGTGTATTCAATGTTTCTATTTGTTTTTATTTCCATTATGTACATTCATGTAAATAGTCTTCCACCATGGTACTATAGTTTAGATAGACCTTGATATCAATGGAATTACATGAGTTTTTTTACATTGTTATCATGAATCATATAGTTGTTTTGGTTATGGAATATTTGGATTTGATTTTTTTATTTTCAAAGGGAATAATTTCCCCCAATTATACCCAATAACATTTCATTTTTATGCAATACTTCGGTGACATGGGGATGTTACTTAACGCCAAGTCGAAATTCTACATCGACTCAATCCAATGAGGTAATGAGGGATGTTACATGCTTTATTTGTAATGGATAATATAAATATTTGTGTGAAATAGGTGCAATAATCTTTTTATGTCCTTGACATACAAGTTGTATAAGTTGATTTGGTTTGGGAGTTAAAAGTCATTTTGTTTCTTTCCTTGAGTCGAGTTTGTAGAAAGCAGTAGGATTTTCGGGACATGAAATGTAAATCATAAAAAGATGTATCTAACCCTTTTATTACATCATGTTATCAGGGAGTTGGGTACATAAGTGTTTGGGAAACTCTTATAGGATTGTAATCATTTTTTCATGGGTTTACCAAACTATAAGAGCATGAAATTCATTGTAAAAATTACTTCCCACTTGGAGTGAATATTTCATTTTGGGTAATGATTTATTATTTGGTGTAAATGTGTTGATTTTTAAAAAATGTAGAATTGTTTTCAAATGGGAGATTTTGGAATATGAATGGTTTTAGTATTTTGAAAATGACTTTATTTTCAAAAGCATGGTGAAATTTTTAAAAAATGGTTTAATGTGGAAAATGATTAATTTTTTATGTAATTGTTGTGATAGATTCTATATGATATAATTTTAAATTGTTAAACATGTAGTTTCTATAGAGTGAGACTTATGAAAAAAAATTCATGTCTAGTAAATGGAACCTAATAGGCATCATAGAAACTAACTAGAAGACGCTGTTGAAAATGTGGTTGATTGTAATTCATAGGTGAACCAATATCTAGTTCATATTATATTCCAAGCATTCAATGTTTTGGATAGAGGTAACTCCCAGAATGAACAAAAGAATATGGATCATTCTGTTCAGTTCTAGAAGTAGATTCCAGTGATCTCTTTGGATTATTTAGGCCCAGAGAAGGCCGAGGTGTCACTGAATAGGATGAATCAAATATTTCATTTCCATGTAACACCAGTAGATCTAAAATTCATGTTTTCAATGTATGTATTAGATGATATTTCACGAAAATGGTGGTATTTGGAACATTAGGCTAAACTGGACCAATGAATGGAAATGAGAGGATTTCAATGAATTTTTCAACAAATAATTCTATCCTCACATATTTAGAATTCATCTAATGATGAAATTTAAAAGTCTGAGTCAGGATAACCATTCTACAATTGATTTTGTGGCCAAATTTCTTATTTTTTCCAATTTGCACTTGAGGTTTTTTCCAATTCCTCATTGAACGCAAACATTTTTGAATCGGGGCTAAGGGAATAAATTTACTCAAATATTTCCTTTTTCTGTATAATCGATTATATATATATTGTCAATATAGTGATGGTGGAAGAATGAGAGATCTCAAGAATCATGGGTCGATGAAGTATGTTGATACTTATGGGAGTTGGTGGGAACTCTAACACTGGGAGAAAGAGGAATAGGGTCACCTATTTACATGGTGGGATTTGACCCCAAAGCAGATAGTTGGACCTTTGGACCTTCCACCATGACCTAAGAGAAAATATGTATGTAATCTATGTGGTTATTTTGACCACATGAATCAAGAGTGTATGACACCACCTATAGCATGTCACAATTAAAATTAGATGCGTCATCTTAAATGCTTTTTTCATAGTTCTCCATGTTCAGGTGTTCATGAAAACTCTCATGTTTCGCAGACATTGTTTGCTTCGATAATATGAGGGAAACAGAATACCTCTCATTAGTAGGATATATTTATCCATGGTGATTCCATGAATACCATGACTCAACAACATGATAAATCTCAATTGGGAAATAAAGAACAAAAGTGCAGCATGTAAGGATTTATATGGAGTTCAGATGGTTATTGTGGATGATCAATCTTGATGGTGTGAATTTGAATCCATGGGGAACATGATTAAATGAATTTCATTGATTGTACCAATTATTTAATCAATTTAATTGTAAATATAAAACCCATACCACATCGAAACCTCTACTGGATTCTCAATGATAAATAAATCAAGCATTGTGGGGAGAGGCTCATAATTTTCCTCTCCCACAAATAGTACCACCCCATATTGGTTATTTGGGTGAACTCTACACCCACTTATTTGCAGGCTATTGGACCATATCATACAAACCACCATGAATTCTCATGACTTACAAATGACACTACATGCCACCAGTGAGATGTCTGGGATGGCCACCATTGGGTGTGACCGACCCAGTGTCCCACATAATCTCTTAGTTGAGACTATTTGATCAAAGTAGGTTGAAGAAAAATTTAAATAATACCCCAAAAATACTTATTTTAAAAACATTTTATATAAATTAATTCAATACGAAATGCTTGGCCACCAACACACTTATATCTCTAGTATATAATTCATCAAGACCTTCAAATTTTATCATCAAATATAAATCTATAAGTATTTCTTTATACTTAAACCGTCATGAACTAATTATATGGAATGGTTATCCTTTTTGAAAACAACAATCCTTATGTTACTAAAGTAACCACTTATACAGTTCTCATGAAACATTAAATTATTATATGACCTAAAATTCCAATTCTTCTCTAATTTTTAAAATATAAATTAAAATGAATGTCAAATCATTATTTTTATTTTTTGTAATAAATGTGTCCCTTATGAAATAAGTATTTTCAATGTAGGACCATTTCATCAATATTCAGTGTTAGCAAGATGGAGAATTTCTAAAGCATTACATCCAATGCAATGAATCCATAAAATTTCACCTGGAATCTCTTCGAAGGAATCCATAATAATTCTCTAGGAATCACTTTGAATTAATCCATAAAAATTTTATTTGAATCACCATGAAACTCAATGTCTTTAAATATTCACATATTTAATGGAATTTCAATACACGGGGATTTCATCCAAGCTCTATTAAGTTTTGAACTTCTTTATCCTATTGACATTGATTTAATCTTCTCATTGCAATGATCACTATTTTCCACCAATGAAAATCAGTTGACAATAAATACAACCCATACAAAATGTAGGATCTTAAATATCCTCCATTTTATTTGTAATGTACTGGACCTACATGGTAAATTCCCTGCTGAAATCTAGTGTTTGAGGTGTTTTGGTAGGTCTAGGTGACTTATACGCAACACTTTTCCAAATATCCAAACGGTTTCCTGAAACATTGTATCTTTTCCTTTGAAAAAATTCCAAATTATTTCATGAAATGGTGTAACTTTTCCTTTTCAGAAATTCCAAATTGATTCATGAAACTATTTCACTTTTCCTTTTCCAAAATTTGAAACTTATTCAAAAAACATGTTTTCTTTTCCTTTGCCAAAATTTCAAACTGTTTCATGAAACTTTGTCACTTTTCCATTTCCAAAATTCCAAACTATTTCATGAAACTGTGTCACATTTCCTTTTCCAAAATTCCCAACAATGTTATAAAATCATTTTCAGAGAAATGGTGTAACATAAACAGGTTCACTGAAACAGTGTCATAGAAACAGTGTGAGTGAAACTGTGTCACAAAGACTGTGTAACAGAAATAGTGTCACAGAAATGATGTCATAGAAATGCTGTCACAATTACTATCTCATATTTTCTCTCTCACAGATACTATCTCATAGTTACTATCTCACATTGATTGTCTCACATATATTGTTTCAAATTTCCCTTTTCAAATTTATATATTTTTTTAGATTCACTGATTTAACATATTCTTTGACAAAAATGCATTAAAACCCTTGTTTTAAGGGATTTATGATTGATTAAATGACCATAAATCCTATATTAATTTTCCTATAGTTAGGGATTCCATTACATGGTCAAACCACATGGTTTAATGCAACCCTCTTTTATTAGATGATCCATCACATCTTAAATTTTTGCTCAGTTAAATCTTCTAAATGGACGATATGTCTTCCTCCCTTGTTCATCCTCTTGTTCCTTGGTGCGAGATGGTCAAACTGATCCTTCCTTCCCATAGGAGTCGTGTGATGAAACATTTTTCCTTGGATCGGTTCCCCCTTGATGTTCTTCTTTCTAGAAGCGCACCCCCTATTTTGGTTCAACCATGCAGTATCGATTAATCTTAGATATAAGGTTTGATTTTTCATCATTATTTTGGGTTCATATCATTTTCATTCTCCTTTCCTTGTTATTTCAAGTTATCACCATGTTATTAATGAGATTTTCTTTGTTGTTGGCCGATGTGGTGATGTCTCTCCATCCTCAAGTGGATGCAGTCCTCTAAGAGAGGTGATCATGATATGTTTTGTTATTCTGTACTTGTATAGAGAACATCAAAGACCTTTTGAGGTAGGGGACTTGTGGTCTCTCTTTTCTTTTACATGAAACTGTACAGTTATCATGTTTTATCTCAGTGGATCACAATAGAATTAACTTAATAAATATTTTAACTTGATAAATAAGTTGATATTGATCATATGTTATTGCCTCTTTTTTTCTAGATACTGTGATATCTATTCTTACATTGGTTTACATTTCGTTCTTGATGGAAATTAGTAAAGAACATAAAGTCGGGATTATTTGATAATTATTTGGATAAAGATAAAGATTCGTGTAATTGAATCTAGTTCTTATTGTTGTAATTTTATGTTAATAAAATTCATTCAGTAAGCATTCTTAATCAATTTTTGTAGGTATGATAGCTTGATGTTTAGGTTACCAATAGTTGGACCCTAAAAATAATAAATAGTTTAATTCCAGATGGATGAAAGAATCTGATGTTTGATTAAAAGAGAATGCCTCGTAGGGTTCAAGGTTATCATCATTCTTGTAAAGGTCAAGAACCTTATGCTTGGACCTGTGAGAGCTCAATGTGTTTGAAGGTTTGATTCCTTATTTAAGGGCCAATAGACCAGTCAATATGATGTATGTTTTCATACTACATGTTTTGTGATGTGAGCCTGGATGGCTGTTGTGATATGTGGGGGCAGGGAGGCCCATTGGTTGTGGCTGCAGTTGATTCCTAGAGTGGTGAGATGCATCAATTTATGCATGTTGGTTCCGAGGAGGACACCTGAGATGATTAAATTTGTTGGATTTGATTTTATGGATGTTTTATAATTCTTGTTGGGTTTTTATCTTCCTTACTTTCCCCACTTCTCAAGGAAACTTGTTTTCTTATCCTCCTTCCAAAGGGGTAGAAGAAACCTGGGGTATGCCACATGCTTTCCATGTTTATCTTCCCAATGGAGGATGGGTCTACGCTCTTTCTATAGGTGGAAAAGACCGGACGGGTAGTTCAAATACCCACCATGTTGAGCCCCCTTGTGTTTAGTAGGTTGGAATGTTTATCTATAATTATAAAGAATATGAGAAGGTAATAATACTATTAATAAATTATGGGATAAATGATGTTAACCCTTAGGGTTAGAGATTGCTGGGACACAATTATGAGGTTGTAATTAAAAGTAATAATGGGCATTGGGTGTGATGCTAATGAAATTCAATGTGGAAATTTTAATGGTTAATCAAAGATTAAAGAATTAATTAAAACAATGTGCAACTGATAAAAATGGAATGAATTAATTTAATAAATCTATTTAAATGGTTGTGTGATTATAGGATACCTAGTCTTAAAAGTGGATGTCAGGAGTCCGAGAGACCTTATCTACAGTTTATTCTAAGACTAAGTTATGTTCATAGTGTGGTTGTGATATATAGTATATTATGTACTTTTTGTTTTTCCATAAGCTACCCCACCCCGTCAGTTAGTGAAACTGGTACCCCAGGGATTTTGAGCCTTGGGGGTGTTTTCCCCAACATTATGTTTGGAGGATGGATGTCTAACTACCCCCTTTAGCCCTACTCTCTTCTCATGGTAGTTAATTGTTCTAGTAGGAAGAATGGTTAATTTTCCCCATATATGTGTGTATAGGGATGTAATGGCTTGTGGTTATTCACACACATATATTTTGGAGATCTTTATCTATGGACTACTATATATGTAATATGTATAGACTGTAATGGCTTGAGGATCCTTACTTGGTTTATTGGTTATAATGGATTGAAGTTTAATACCCAAAGTATGATACATGTTATGTGAGCTACGGTGGCTCCAAGATACTATATGGTTACTTTTATTACATGTTTGTGGTGGTTTTGTTGCATGAGGTGCATGTTGTGGTGATATGCCCAGGTGTCTGCAGGCAAGCCTTTTTGGAGAGAGATGCGTAGGATGTGTGATGTTGGGACAAAGCGGAAAACCAGTGGGGAGGTGGTAGCAAGGTACCCTTAATATTCATTATTATATTATATACTCTATTATTTAATACATGGTGAGAGTATCCATGGTGAGGTTGGGAACATAGTATTCATGTTTAGGTGATGAGTTAGTTCACTTGTTCTTCACTATTCTTTAGCATGCTTTCATTATTTTTTCACCAGATGCTCTAAGGTGGATCCTACTGAGTATACTATTATACTCAACCTATGTATATATAAACTATTTTAGGTCACTTAGAGAATATTGGAGATCAGGCTGCTTACTACTAGCTTGGGGTTACAAGAGGTATTCGGGCTTTGTGAATGCTACTGATTTTACATTCTTTTGGTACTTGAAATTTTTTCTTTTCGGTTGTATTAGTTTTCCATGACATCACATAGGTGTACATAGGTTTTATTTTATATTATAGTCATGTCTTAGAGATGGTTGGTGTGTGTCTTATCTCTTTTTTAGTCATGTGTTATGTTATAGTGTAATTCCTCCAATTTGTGTGTTTACTATACCCTCGGTGCTTGTCTCCAACTAGGGGCCTACTGGTGGCCGGACTCAGGGTTTATTATCTCCCTAATCACATTGTCAGTCTAAGAGGGGTACAGCATATGGGGAGGCGGTCATGATAAAGTGGTATCCGAGGCGAGGTTGAGCGATAAGATGGAGTTTTCTGTTATGCATATGTAAGGTTTCATGGGTTGGTAGGGAAACACTGTTAGTCATGTTTAGCAAGTGATGTAAACACGGTATACCAGTTGAGTCATAGTTGTTTAAGGCCCTATGTAATCTATGCATGGACCAATATGTTTACAATGGATACTAAACAAGGTGATGATAGTTGTAGGGTACAGACCTAGTAAAGGATCCTGAATCATTCATCTCTGTGCATGTGTTTGAATGGGTAAACCTTGGGGTATGTTAAACTAAAATTAATAAAAGAAAAAAAATTGAATAATTATTGTTGATTATTCCACATTACATGTTTGGGAGCTCTAAGTGTATGTTATTTTTAATTTATGGCTCTAGTTTAATGTCTTCATGAGGTTCACACATAAGTTGTCCAGCAGGTTGTGCCAACAGATCGCTGCAGGGTAGAGGTTGATGATGGCGACACATGGAGGAGGAAAATCATCAAGTTACATCCCCAGAATCTAAAAAATTTCAAGGGATCCATTTCATATGAATTCACAATAGAATGATTCGAGGATGTTTATATAGGATTCAGTTTGATCCATTATCGGAAGGATCACTAGGTGACTTCTGTTGTGATGATGTTGCATGGATAAGTGAGGAAGTGTTTGTTCTTGTTCCTCAAGTATCATGAGGAGTTGGTGATCTCATGGGAAGAGTTATGAGGAAATTTTAGAGTCATTTTTCTTTCTACTAAAGCGATGGATTCCAGTCTCCAGGAACTTATTACCCTTAGAAAGGTGAGGTCTAGTGTGTGAAAGTTTAGAATATATTTCATGAACCTTTTATGATATGCTCCGGACCTGTTTCCAAATAAGGAGGTCAGGGTGAGGCATTTCTAGGAGGTTTTTCATCTAGAGATCCATTTCTAGGTCACCCTGTTTTAGTTGAAGATGTGTGCTAAGGTTCTAGCCCAGGTAGAGGTCGAAGAGAGGACCTTGGAAAGAACCATATCATCATGAGATGGGATTTATCGTGATTCTTCATGAAGTAGAGATGTGGTTTGGGGGTCCCGGTTTGCAGGGTAGAAGAATTTTCGTTTGGATGAGGGTAGGTCCCATACCTCAACATATCATTTCACTGGGGGTGGAAGATATTAGACCTTTTCCAAGGTATCCGGTGCTATTTTTTTCTTATGGAGGTTGAGGCCATCAGTAGTAAGAGTGCCTAACCTTTCATTCTGGTCATCGTGCACCAGGTGTTCTACTCCATGTTCCTTCATTGAGGCAGTTCCATCTGAGGTACCATTAGTAAGTTGCACCGGCTTTGTATCAGTAGAGGGAAGATGGGGCATGGATAGGATAGCCCCATGACTCTCCCCATCCTCATAGAGACAACCACGACAATGTTTTTGTCTTAATAAGGGTCAGAGAGGTCATGGAGGAGGTCGTGGTAAGGTTCATACTTTAGTGTTTCCACCACCAGGTGATCCAGACATCGTTCGAGGTACCCTTTTCTTGTTTTCTACTTGGTTTTAGGGATTTTTGATTCAGTATAAACACTCTCCTTCATTCATCTTCGATTTTACATGACATGGGATTTGACGTAGAGAGGATTCTAGTGCCCTTGCCGTTGACTACGCCAGTTGGAGGTCGAGCTGAATTGGTTAATGTATGTAGATATTGTGAGCTAGTACTGGGGAAACATCGATATTTTGGATATTTTCTATGTTTAAGGATACAAACATATGATATAATCCTTGTTTTTATGGGTTTTATTTAGTTCAAGTTATCATAGATCACTTTAGGAGGTAGGTAGTGTTTTTCGATGCTGATGGAGAGCCAGCAGTGTTTGTTGGCGAGAAAGACCCTCAGATGGGTTGGAGGCATGTTTCATCCTTATCATCTGTGATGGCTGAGATGATACTGATTTCTTCAGAGGTTTAGCAGTTGGCATTTACCAGGGTCATAGAAGAGTACCCTTATGTCTTTCTAGAATAGGTTGTATCATTAACCCCTCGATGATATATCGTGTTTGGGATCAAGCTATATTCAAGAGTGTCTCCTATATCCATGTCTCCATATTGGATGGCCCCTTGTGAGTTACGAGTGCAATGTAGATATCTTTATGGTCAATTAGAAATGCGGTTTTTAGGCTGAGTGTGTCACTGTGGGGTGCACTATTTTTGTTTGTGAAGAAGGCTAACAACTGTTTGTGGTTGTGTATCTATTATCATCACATAAACAAAGTGAAGGGGAAGAATAGCTATCCTATTCCATTGATTGATGATTTAGTCAATCAAATTAAGGGTTGAATTTTATTCTAGAAGATAGAATTGTGGTTAGGATATCATAAGATGCATGTGAATGATGAGGTTATCTGAAAGACTGCTTTCCTTTGACAACATCATCATTACGAGTTCATTTTAATGTCGTTTGGCATGACAAATTCTCCAACTTTATTCATGGGATTGTTGAACACTATGTTACATGAGTTCCAAGATATGTTAATTGTGGTTTTTGTTGATGACATCTGTGTACTCCACATCTGAGGTGGAGCATGCAGAGCATTTGCACGTTGTTGTGGGAGTTCTTCATCAACAACAACTATTTGGGATGTTGTCAAAGTGTGATTTTTGGGCTTTAGAAGTTCATTTATTGTAGAATTTTTTGTCCCAGTAAGAATTGTCTATGGATCCATTGAATATAGAAGTAGTTTTGTCATAGGTACCCCCCATGAAAGTGGTAGAGTTGATAATTTTCTGTGGTATTTCAGGCTAAAACAGGAGGTTTTTTTCCAATTTCTATTGGGTTGTGACTCATCTGATAGAATTTAATAGGAAGTATCATGTGTTTTTGTGGATTGATCAGTGTCAAAAATCATTCATGTATCTTAATGAGATGTTTGTAAGTTCTCCAATTCCTTTTCTTCCAGAAAAGGGAGTTTAGTTTGATGTTTTCTGCGATGCTTCACATATGGGGTGAGGTTGTGTTCTGATGTAGCAGAGATCAGTTGTTTCTAATGGGTCTCGACAGCTACTTCACCATGAATGTAACTATTACACCAATTATCATGAGTTGGTGGTAGTGGTGTTTTCTCTGAATTTTTGGATATATTACCTCATTGGAGATTGCTTTGTGGTTTTCACCAATCATCAGAGCCCTAGGTATGTTTTATCCTAGTGTGACTAGAAGTTGTGGTAGTATCAGTGGATGGTGTTATTCTAAGAATACAACATCAAAATATCATATACCCCAAGAATGGGGCATGTTGTAGCCGATGCGCAGAGAAGGAATCCATGAAGTAATGAAGTGCATGAATATGGTGATTCGTGAAGAGTGGTGGAAGAACATTCACCATTACATCTCGATTTGGGAGAAGTTTGAGAAAGAGGTTTTCTTTTTCAAATGATGGTGTAGTAATCTCTAGTGAAGTTGGTGGAAGAGTCACATTTGGGGGATCTAGAGGTGGAGGTCTGGAGAGACCAAGTTTTTTATGGTGAGGCCCCTGATGGTTGGTCTGAATATGAACAACACTGAGTGTTGTATCAGAGAAGGCTATTTTTTCCTTTGGTGACGCATGACATGGTTCATAGAGAGTTCCATAGATTTCCATTAGTGGTGCATCTAGGCATGACAATGTTGTACCAATGCTTGAGGAGTCAATTTTGGTGGACTGGGCTGAAGCATGAAGTTGCAGAATTTGTATCCTGATGTTTGGTATGCTAGTAGGTGAAGGTCGAGCACCGTGTCCCCAGTGGTTTTCTCCATCCATTAGATATTCCTCTTTAGACATGGGAGGACATCTCAAGGGACTTTAATACTAGTTTAACTCGATCTTGGGTATCTCATGACACTATTTTTTTTGGTGTTTTATCATTTAATAAAATCATCCCACTTTATAGTGATCAAGGAGTAGAGCTCAGTGGGTGTTTTGTTGAGGAAATATCTGGAGGTGGTGGTGAGACTCCATAGAGTCTCTATGACGATCATTTTTGATCGAGAACCCAATTTTACCTCTAGGTTATGGAATGTTCTCCATCATGTTTTTGGTTCTCAGCTATGCATTAGCACCAATTTTTTTCCACAGACAGATGGTTAGACAGAGTGGACTATCTAGACTCGTGAAGACATGTTGCGCTATTTTGTCCTAGATTTTGGAGGATCGTGGATGAGGAACATACACATGGTGGAGTTCTCTTAAAATACTAGTTTTCACTCTAAACATTCTTATGGCGCCATTTGAAGCCTTGTATGGCAGACCTTTCTGGTATCCGTTGTGTTGGACTGCGGTCAAAGAGTCAGCAATTCTCAAACCGAAACTAGTGCAGAATATGACAAAATGGTTCATGTGATTCATGGGAGGATGAAGACAATGTAGGATAGTCAGAAATCATATGCCAATCAAAGGAGGAGCCATTTGTTGTTTTATATTAGGGATCATGTGTTTCTTATGGTGACTCCCCATCATGGGCAAAGAAATATTGGTCGTGGTAGTAAGTTGACTCCCTAGTTTGTTTGTCCTTTCGAGGTGTGGTCCCATATTGGAGTTGTGGTGTATCAAGTATCACTTCCCCCTCAGATGAGTTGGATACACAATGATTTTCATATGTTGCAGATCTTTCATTATATTCATGATGACTCTCACGTCATCGATTGAGGAGATATCGATGTTGATGAAGATGCAACCTTCAATGAGTGGCCTGTGGAAATCCAAGACAAGAAAGAGATGGTATTATACGGGTGTTATATCCCCTTGATTCACATCTTGTGGCAACACGGTGTCATGGAAGAGATTACATGGGAATGTGAGTCACAGATACGTGATCAGTACCCTGATTTGTTTGATGTTTAACACTTTTCATGTAATTTTCATTCATTATGGTTATAGACCTTTCCTATTTATAAGACGGACTAATTTTGATTCTTCTTGTGGATTGTTCTCTTTTGAGAGGTATCTATTTGGGTGGTTGATCAGACCCCTTTTATGTATCCTTTTTGGTTGATTTTGGATTATTAGGGATGGGAATGTTTTGAGATGAATCTGATGTAATGGCCAAGACCTATCTAGTACATTCCTTGGTAAAATCAAGTGTTTGAGGTGTTCTTGTTGGTTAATGTGACATATACCCAACAATTTTCCAATTTTAAAAACTATTTCATGAAACTGTGTCACCATTCCTTTTACAAAATTCTATACTATTTCATGAATTATTGTCACTTTTCCTTTTCAAAAAATACAAACTGTTTCCTGAAACTGTGTCTCATTTACTTTTCCAAAATTCCAAACTGTTTCATAAAACTACATCACTTTTCCTTTTCCAAAATTCCAATATGTTTCATGAAACTGTGTCAAAGTTCCTTTTCCAAAATTCCATCCTATTTCATTAAACAATGTCACTTTTCCTTTTCCAATATCTCAAATGGTGTCATAGAAATGGCGTCACAGAAATAGTGTCACAAAAGCGGTGTAATAGAAATGGTGGCATAGAAACGGTGTCACCGAAATGGTGTCACAAAAATGGTGTCCCAGAAACAATTTCACAGAAATAGTGTCATAGTTACTATCTCAAAGTTACTATCTCATAGATATTGTCTCAATGTTATTTTCTCATAGTTAATGTCTCACAGATAATGTTTAATATTTCTTTTTCCAAATTTACATATTTTTCTAGATTATCCAATTTAAAATTTTATTTGAAGAAAAGGGATTAAAAATCCTTGTTTCAAGGGATTTAAGGCTGATTCAAATCCCATAACTCCCATATTAATTCTCCTAAGGTTTGGGATTCTATTACTCGGTCAAACCGCATGGTATAATAAGACTCTCTTTTAATGGAAAATCCAGTGTATCTTAAACCGCTGCTCTATTAAATATTCTAGAGGGAAGAGATGTTGTCCTCCATTTTTCTTCCTCATTGTTCTCTAGTGCAAGACACTGAAACATATCCTTCCTTCCGATAATATTTGTGTGATCAAACATTCATCCTCTGAATGGTTCCCCTTGAATTTCTTCTTACTGTATGTGCACCCCCCCTATTTTTCTGCAACCAAGTAGTTTCGATCAATCAACCATACATGTTATGATTTATCATTATTATTTTTGGTTTGTCTCCTTCTATTTCTCCTTTCCCTATTTTGGCAAGTTATCTCTATGCTCCTAATAGACATTTCTTGGGTGTTGGACAGTGTGGTGGTTTCATTGCATCCTCGGGTGGATTCAGTCCTCCAAGAGAGGTGGTCATGATCTGTTTTGATGGCCTATTATCCTATAAAGAACGCCAAGATGCTGTTGATGTAAGGGATTTGTGGTATATCTTTTCTTTTACATGAAAATGTAGAGTTAGCATGTTTTTCCTCACTAGATCAAAATCTAATTGACATAAGACAGATTTGAACATGATAAATAAATTGATATTGATCACAAGTTATTGCCTCTTGTTTTGATAGATAATGTGATTTCTATGCTTGCTTTGTTTGGATTTTTGTTATTGATGGATATTGGTAAAGAATGTAAACTCTAAATTAATTGATAATTATTTGAATAAAGATACAGAGGCATGTAAATGAATCTGGTTGTTGTTGTAAGTTGATGTTAATAAAACTGATGCAGTAAGCATGTTTAATCAATTTTTGATAGCTATGATTTCGTTATATTTAGGTTACCCATAGATGGAACCTAAAAATAATAAATTGTATAATTCTAGATGGATTAAATAACTGGCTATTTGATAAAAATATAATGCATCATAGGGTTTTGAGTTACACTCCTGCTTGTAATGGACAAGAGCCTTATGATTAGAGTAGTGAGAGATCATTACATTTGAAGGTTGGATGCCTTATTTAAGGGAAAATAGCACAATAAATATGATGATTGTTTTCCTACTACTTGTTTTAGGATGTGAGCCTGGATGGATGTTGTGATATGTGGGGGCAGGGAGGCCCATTAGTTGTGGTAGCAGTTGACAACTAGAGTGGCCATATGCATCCATTAATTCATGTGGGTGTCAAGGAGGACATCAGAGATGATGTAACTGGTTGGATTTGAATGTTTGGATACTTGGTGATTCTTGCCGGTTTTTTATCTTCTTTACTTTCCCCACTACTCAAGGTAGCTATTTTTCTTACCCTCATTCCAAAAGGGTTGAATATTCATTGGGTATAACACGTTCTTTACATTTTTAGTTTCTCAAGGGAGGATGGGTCTATGCTCTTGCTATAAGGGGTAAGTACTGGATGGGTTGTTCAACTACAGACCATGTTGAGCCGCATTGTGTTTAGTATCTTAGAATGTTTATATACAATACCTTGGAATATGGTAAAGTAATAATACTTTTAATAAATTAATTAATAAATTTTGTTAACCCATGGGGTTAGAGCTTGTGGGGATGCAATGTTGAGGTTTCAATTTAATGGAAAAGTGGAATTAGTTTGTGATGCTAATGAAATATAATGTATAATTGGTAAAGGTTAATTAATGTTTAAATAATTCATTGACGTAATTTGAAACTGATAAAAATGGAATGATGTAATGTAATAAAGCTATTTAAATGGTATTGTACATATAGGATACCTAGTCATAGAAGTGACAGTTGAGAGTCTGAGAGATGTTGGCTGCAGTTGGGTATAATTCTTGGTTATTCCCATAGTGGGGTTGTGGAATATAGTATATTCTGTAATTTTTTTTGTTTCTATAATCTACCACACCCCATCAGTTAGGGAAATGGACACCCTGAGGATTTTGAGTCATGTGAGGTGTTTTCCCCAACACTAAGGTGGGATGCTGGATGGATTCCTACCACCATTGGCCTCGCTCTCATCTCTTGGTAGTTTCTTGTTCTAGTATTATCAATGGTTAGTTCTCACCAAATATGTTTGTACAGGGTTCTGATGGCATGTGGTTATTTACACACATATATTTTGGATATAGTTTTCTGTTGAATACTGTAGTTGTCACCTGTATAAGACGCAACGGCTTGAGAATCCTTACTCTGTGTGTGCGATATAATGGCTTGAGGTTTAATAATCGATGTATGATACACGTTATGCGAGCCATGGGGGCTCCCAAAAACTACCTGGTTACTTTTCTTATGTGGACATGGTGGTTTTGTTGCATGGGGTGCTGGTTTTGGGGTTAGGCCTAGGTGTATTTGGGAAATCCTTTTTGGAGAGAGATTCCTAGGACATGAAACGATGGGGAAAACTAGTAAACCAATGGGGAAGTGGTAGCGGGGAACCATTGATATTATTTATTATATTATATACTCTTGTATGTGATACTAGTTGAGAGTATCGATGGTGAATCTGG
Organism: Viscum album; assembly: GCA_963277665.1. NCBI lineage: Eukaryota > Viridiplantae > Streptophyta > Magnoliopsida > Santalales > Viscaceae > Viscum > Viscum album. The sequence continues at coordinate 1,581,760,254 of OY728151.1, read as the reverse complement.
TAACATAGTATACCTATTTAGGTGATGAGTTAGTGCACTTGATGTTCACTGTGATTTAGCATGATTTATTTACTTTTACACGAGAGGCTCCAGGGAGGATCCTACATAGTATACTATTATACTCATCCTATGAATATATAAACCATTGTCAAGGTCATTTGGAGTAGTTTGGATATCAAGCTGGTTACTACTAGCTTGGGGTTGAAGGATTTATCCGGGCTTCGTGGTTGCTGTTGTTTTTTACATTCATTTGGTACTTGAAGTTTTTCCTTTCATTTGTAGTAGTTTTTCAGGACATTACATATGCGTACTTGGGTTTTATTTTATATTTCAGTCATTTCATGGTGTTAGTTGGTGTCTTTCTTATCTATCTCTTTCACAAGTTTTCTCTTAGCGGGTAATGCCTCCCATTTGTGTGTTTACTATACCCTCGTTGCTAGTTACCAACACGTGTCCTACTGGAGGCTAGACTCGGGGGTCATTATCTCTTTTATCACACTGCTGGCCTAGTATGGGTAATCCTTGTGGGGAGGGGTTCATGATAGTATTTGTTGGAAATACCATCAATGTTCTTTCCAAATGAATGTTCAATTTGTGGAACTATTATCTTATCTATACTCTATACCATTCAAACATTCATTTAACATTATATCCCCCTTATTGTAATGAAATTCAATGTTCATAGGAAGAAGGTTATCAGTCCAAACTCATGAAATAATCCATCCATCAAATTACTCTAATTCAACATTATCTGTGATCGGTGTAGAAACTATATGATTTGATTTAGATAACAAAGTTTTTGATTACCAACTAATCATGATACATTATGAAATGAGAACTCAAATATGTTTATTCAAGAATTATTCACATTCATTCTAGTATGAAATTAATAAATATGATATTAATATTTTTAATAACAATCAACATGAATCACCTGCACTCACTTCCATAAATAGATCAAAAACATTCAAGTGAAATGTGTAGGATAAGAGAACATAGGGGACATCCACATTTCATATTCCATTGATTAATTTAATTACTCCCCCTTTTTAAATTTTTTTTATTATTGATTTCAATAATGAGAGATTAAGAGAGAAATATCTTTTCCAATACATAGATATTCATTCAATTTCCAAAATAATCAGATTTTATATTAATAGAAATAATAATTCTTGAAGAATATTTATTTTTATCCCATTAGGGGAAACATTTCTCAATTATTTTATACCATTTTATATCATCATGATTGGACTTCTAGAAAATTAACTTAGTGAATACACCCAAATTAGTCGTGAACATGTGCTATTCCATATTGGAAAACTATCACAACTTATCCAAGGATGATTTTCTAGAAACTTTTTTCTTCAAAATACAATGAAATAACATCAAACCAAGATGGAATCTTCATTATCTAGGAAATCTGTAAATAGTAAATCACATTATATAACTTTATCAAGGATGATCCTTAGTCATATTTTTATTTTTATATCTATTGAGTAATCATTCATGTTTAGAAACTTCTTCAGCTTAGCTATCAAGAATGGACAACACCTACTACTTCTTAGGTTCTCCCCCTAAGAACATGTATAACCAACAATTGCCTATATTATAAGAATAAATAAAATTCTCAAATATTAAGGGAATAATGTGGATCCTCCTTTCTCTTTTAATATGAATATAAAGGTTGGGATGATATTTTCAAACAAGTTTCTCCATTTTATCCAATCATTATGCTTTCAAATCTGAACCTATTTTCTGATTTATGTTAAGGAAACAAGGATCTATTCACGTTCACTTCTTCTTTGTGTGGATAATTATTATTCATAATATCCTTCATGTATGATACATTATTACACCTCTTGGTGAATGTTTCTTATTCGGGTTGTATGGTTAATCAACCTTTCTCAATGCGAGTAGATTTCTTGAATCTCTCATACCGAACTTCTTTAACACCGGAGTTGAATTTTGATGAAACCCCCCCCCCCCCCATTCAATTTGTATTCATCATATGAGACGTTTGGTTTACTATTTTTCAATAGCTTTATCTTGGGAATCTTACATTTTTCTTATTATTTCCATGTTTTTAGGCTAGATAACCAATATGTCATTAGGAACTATCGGTTCAGGTTTAGATCTTCCACATGAGTTCTTCATATTGTCATCCCTCGTAGTATTTCTTTTGGAATTATTGTGCTACAAACTCATTGATTTATAATCCATGTATTTCTCAGCATTTTTCATTGGTACCTTCATAGGAGGATTTTTGTTCATGATATTCTTATGATTTCTTCCCAAGGTTTCTTCTTCATTCCATGTTATATTTTTTAATCATATTTTCTTTTAGAAATTGGTTACATGTTGGGATGAGCGTGTACCACCCACGTGACCACTACCATTATTCATCACTGATGTTATCAAGCATTCAAATTCTGTTTTTAGTATAGTGATTCTTCTGGACATATGGATGATTCTTATTATTTCATGGATTTATCCCCATTGAGATAGTCTTCCTTTTGATTGTACATTAGAGGATTGAAAAAACAATTTAATGAACAATTCCCAAATCTATTACAGCACCATCATTTTCCCACAAATCATGATTTCTTGATATCATATGTATCAGATTGTCAGGTATTATTCATGATTATTTTTCTCTATGTGGGGAACAAAATTTAAAAAATTATTTACTATCCAACTTATTCATAATTTTATATTTATTGTCATTATTATTCATACATACTTGTTTATATTTTGTTTAAAACCATTATTATTCATGACAATAGGTTTAGAATCAATGGTACAAGATGATATGGATGGCACCTGATTCATCTCAGATACATGTGATAGAGCATTGAATGGATTCATAACCTTCTTATCACATGTTGGTGGTCTTTTAACCTTTGAAACCTCTTATGGACATTGAGTACTAGTAGAAATCATCTACTTCATTTTTGAATTGTCAATATGCGTCTTCTCAAGATTGGCCAACTGTTCTATCAATTATAGATATTTTAAATTCTCGATGATTTTTTTATCCTCAACCATAATAATATTCTCATCACAAGCCTTTCTAATTATTCCAATATTATCTTCAAGTATCATAACATTGTTTTGAACCGATGAGTCATGTTCCTTGATCATAATGGATATTTCTTCAAATTTTAAAACATTGACATCAGTGATATTTTTTTAATACCTCTTCATGTGATTGGATAGTTATTCTAAATTATTTTAAACTCCCACTTTCACATAAACTTATTTGAGAAGTTTTTAGAAACTTATTTCAAGTTCCCTATTTGTTTCTTCAATTGTTCCAACCAATATGGAGATTTTTAGACACTCAAGAATTTTTTTTTCAATCTCTTCTCCCAAACATCAGATTCTTCTTCCAGCTAGGTGTTATCGTCCTGTATACATTTAAAGACCCCCCAAATAATGGACTGCCTTTATTCAAAAATAAAATGTAGAATGACTCTTAATCAATCAGCTGATAATTAATTAGAATTTATATATTTATCATCGTCACCAATTGTGTTAAAATTTCCATCTTCATGAAAGTTTATAAATGTAATAACATATAACTCATGATCACTAGAGGTTGGTAGGTTATCCATATTCTAGGTGGAAATATTATACATATTCTAATAATATCCCAAGCCTGATATGTTTTCATTTTCAACAAGGAATAATGAAATAAATACTTCCTATTATTTATATAAGTGTGACTACTTCTTAAACATTCTACTCTCTTTCATTTTCCTATTCATCACGGTCTTTATAGATATAGGCTTTTGGTCCAAGGTTACTGAATATTCACCAAATGTAAAATTCATTGTTGAGTTAGGAAATAAACTCAAGTCGTCAAAAGTTAATAGGATTCATAAAGGGAATATAACAGAGGTGGACCATTCCTCGATATAGGTGAAAGGACCAGTTTGGGATAGGCCTAACACTGAGAGGGGGTGATTAAGTGTTGCAGAAATTTTAATCCAATTTCAGATTTTATCCATTAACCTATTTGACCTGTTAGGATCTCTATTCTCTTTTTCTATTTTCCATATCACATATAATAATATTAAACAAGTAAATATATGCACATGAAATTTTTAAAAGGTTCGATACTCTGTAAGAGTATCTAGTTTTTGGCATGATCTTCAAATGATCCAATCCACACAAAGACTATAAATTAATCCTTTAAATGTGGATACAAAAAGTGGGAAGTGCCATTTCACCAAAAATTCAAAATATTCAATTTATAGAACATTTTTTACAGCACTTAAATGGATCTTTATACTATCTATGAAGACAATATACTTTTGTTGATAATGGTTTGTATCACAAAGATAGTCTTCCACCTATTGAGAATTGTAATATATCACAGTTCTTGTTTTTTCTTAAATAACCTTCTTATTTAATTTATTACATGATTAGCATCATGCAAGTAACTCTTCTTACCTCTTACAAGAAGAAAACTAAAAGATGAAATATGTTATTATTCTACTAGTCACAATAATATAAATCTTCTTTTATCTGATGAATACTAAAATTTTCTTACCCAAATTATAATTAGCTGATATGCAGTGACCCGAGCTAAAGCCAAGAAAGCTATCATTAAATCCCATTCATCGAGGAATACTAATTTTTGTTGACACAAATTATAATCATCCTAGACATGGTTAACCAAGCTGAAGCTAGGAGAGCTAGAATGAAGTCTCATTCTTGGAGGTGTTTTTGATGCTATTTCCACACCTTTTTCAAATATCATTTATTTTAAATTTATTTTTGATGATTATGAATGAACATGAAATTATTTCTTATCAAATTAATGGAATTGAAACTGAAATGGTGATGTTGATTAAAATAGATTAAAATGATTTATTTTTATTAGGAATTGTATTTAGGCCACATGATTATTATTTGATCCAACCATGAAAACAAGAGGTGAACTGTGCCTGAGTCTGGAGAGTGATCATTAAATCTCGTACATCAAGGCATTTGGGATGCCCCTCCTATGACTTTGGAAATATTAAATGATTTTTTATGTATTTTTAATGAATATGAACATGGAATTTATCATTTTATCAAATAATAGGAAATTATAACTAAAACATTTAAGTTGATTTAAAATGATAAAAATGATGTATTTGTATTATGAATTTTATTCAGACTACATGATTATTATTTAAACCATCCAATCCAATTCGAGGTGAACCGAGATCGATCTGGGAGAGCCTAAATTAAATCCAATGATTTTAGGAATTTGGGATTCCCCTCCCATGCCTTTAGAAATTTACAGTGATTTAAAATGGATTTTTAGTGAATATGAATATGAAATTTTTTTTAATCAAATTATGGGAAATTTCAACTGTTGATATAAGTTGATTAAAATTGATAAAAAAGCAATGTATTTCTATTTAAAATTTTATTCATACTTAATTATTAGTATTAAAACTTGGTGAGCCACCATTCGTTGAAATGAGCTCATTCTAAGAGATACAACATTAAATATCGTGCATAGAGTAAATTAGGATGCCCTCCCACACCTTTACCAATTTTCAATGATTTTAAATATATTTTTAATGAATATGAACAAGAAGTAATTTTTTATAAAATTTAAGGAAATTAGAACTGAAACATTAAAGATGGTTTAAATTGATAAAAAATAATTTAATTTTATTTTGAACTCTATTTATTCTTTGTGATTATTATTTGAACCAGCTAAGAAAACATGAGGTGAACTATGCTCGATCTGGGAGATACCTCATTAAATAATGTTCATGGTGGAATTTGGTATGACCCTCCAATTCCTCTATCATTTTTTAATGATTTTAACTGTATATTTAATAAAAAAGAGCTTTCTATTATTTATTTATTCATATTTTTGGAAATTACAACTAAAACATTTAATTTAATTTAAATTGATACCAAAAATGTATTTATATTTTGAATTGTATTTATAATTCATGATAATTATTTGAACTAACCAAGCCAGTATGAGGACATATAATCATGATTCAGGAGATCCATCATTAAATCTAGTACATCAAGGGGTTTGGGATTCCTCTCCCATACCTATAGAAATTGTCAATACTTTTCAAAGGATTTTTGAGGAATATTGGCATGAAATTATTTTATTTTTAAATTTTTTGGAAATTTCAATTGAAATTTTTAAGATGATTTAAATTGATAAGAAAGATGAATTTTATTTGGAATTTTATTTAGACTTCATGATTATTATATGATCTGGCCAAACCAACATGAGGTGATTGGATCTTGAGTAGAGGGTGTCTGCATTAAATATCATGTGTGGAGGTGATAGGTAAATAAATTTTTATCAAATTATAGGAAATTGAACATTGATTTTGATGGAAATATATATATTTATATATATAATGCATTGGTATTTTTTATTTTTTAGAATTACTGATTATTATTTTAACTGGCCATGCTCTTGAGAGGTGAAACTAGTTCTAGAAAGGAGAGATAGACATCATTGGGGAAAGGAAACTAAAAGTGAAGTCATGTGAGAAGTATCTATTTGTTCAGGTTGATGTTGTAGGGTGTTACTAATGGACTTACTCATAATTCCAATCCAATTATTTGAATAAAAAACCATTGTGTCCCCATTTTCCTTTTCGATATGGGAGAACATGATAGATGAAATTTACATTTTTAACTAGGATGACATCACCCTGCTTGTCTCTGGTCCCTAGTGCACTGTACACATAGAGATTTCATCCTCCACCACTCACAACCACACCACAATGACTCCAACACTGCTACAATGCCATAGATCACCATGTCTACTGCCATGTAAGATTAAAATCGGTCCATTTTCCACTACTAAAGCACTTTAATTTCATGGATCAACATAGGAGGAAGATCCAACCATTTTAAATCCATTTTGGTGATAATCCAGCCACTTCGAAGCCCAGATGAAGGAGGATCTTGGTGTAGTATTCTACAACATCACTTCACCATTGTCATGCTACCAATGAAATGCCACCATATTTTTGAAACAACCACCAGCCCATGCATGTTGAGGGAGCACCAAAAATATGAACATTGATCGAGGAAAAAATATCTATAGGATAAATACCAGAAAATTTTCAGAGGAGGATGAGATAGAATATAATGACTAAAACATTTTCGAAAATTATTAATCAATATTAAAAATATTACATTATTGGGTAGGAGGAAACAAAGAGAACATGACTTATTATATTCATGAAATTCTTAAATGGAAGATCCACCAACATGACCTAACTCCACCTGTAACACCCCAAGATTTCTTAGTATGCTATCTCATTAAATTAATTTAATAGCTTGCGCTACACGCAACACCAAGTTTGAGCGCACCACAACTTACTAAAATGACCGTTCAAAAAGGGATTATGAATAGTATTAACTGAATTTTGAATATAATATACTCTATATAATTTTAGAATCCATATTATGTGTTTCATAGACATAATATAATATGAAATTCATCTTTTCGGATAAAATTAATATTTTTAAAAAAATGCAATTTTACCACCTTTTAAGGGGGAACCATTTTTAAAACCAATATTTGACACTATTATATATTGAATTTAATGAAATTAAATTTTTCTTTAGAATTGGGTCATAAAAAATTAATTTAGATAAATTTTTTGTACTTTTATGACAACATTCATATTTTGATGAATAGTGAATAATACTAAGATTTAATTGAAAACAAAATTGTTAATCAAAATAATTTATAGGGATAAATTAATCATTTGAATGGTTTTGAAGTATAATTAGATTATATTTTTATAATTTAATACAATGTATTTCATTATAAGTAATTTCACATTTAAATTTGACATAAACACTTGTGAATGATTTGATAGTTTTTACTTTTTAAAAACCTTCTTTTTGGTTTGGAAAACAAAAAATAATTTTTAATTAATAAATGTGAATTATATGTTTTTAATTTGTTAAAATAGAATTCATTTTTGAATTTGTAATATCAAAATTAGGTTAGGGTGAAGCTTTGGTATTTTTCTAAAAACATTTAATTTTTAATGATTAGTGAAAAACAATGTGTTATTATTTAAAACCGACTTTTATTTTAAATAATTATTAATTTTATTTAAATTTATTTTAAGTAAAAATAGATATATAATACCAAAATAAGTTCAATGTAATTAATTGGAGACTTTTTATAATAAAATTAGAAGTATAAAATTTTATTGAACTTTTAATCTCTTTTACCCAACTGTTGGGACGTTAGCAAATTTGCATAAAATGTAATTTTACCACTTCTATCAGTGTAATTTATAAAATTCTAGAGACACTGTTGATTTTATTAAGTAAAATTTGGTAAAATAAGATGAAAATATTTTTTGTTGAAATGTATCTTTTCACTTTTATTTACCATAGTTAAAAGTAAATAGGGTAATTAAGGGTAAAAATGATATTATAATTACCCAAAAAAATGTCCTAATTCTATTTGATAAGTTTAATTCGACCAAAAATAACCATAGGAATGAAATATGTTCCACTTTGGTCCACATGTATTAGATTAAGACATTTATTATTATTTTATATAAAGACGATTTAAAAGAGTTAAATTCAATGTTTAATAACTAAACCATTTTTAATATAGGGTTACACAAAATATAAAGTTGATTATAAATATTGATTAGAAATATAAAATTATTTCCAACATAATGGTATTTTGTTTATAATTTTTAGACATTAAATATTTTAATTTTTTTATGACACAATCATGATACAGTAATTACCGTATTAATGTAATATTAAAATAATTGATATTATAAATATCTAAATAAATGAAAATAGATACTTCTGATGAATTACACTAATTTTATATTCTAATATGAAATTTTAGGGTTGGTTAAATAAATTTTGTTCTATGTGGTAATTTTTTTATGGCTTTAAAAATAATCAAATACTAAATAGTGTCAAAATTGACATAAATGAGTTTTTCAAACAAATACTATATTATTAATTGATATAATATTCCAAAAAATATAAGGATCGAAAAAAGTACTTAGATAAGGTTATATATATTAATAATGTACTACATGGGGTTATCTTGACATGTTATATTATGTTTATTAACCATATAATATAAAAATACAAAGAGTCATGGTAAATGTCAAACTATTTAACTAAGAGTTAAATATAAAAGATAAGGTTAATATGACGACCTATAACTATATAAAACCTATTATTTGATATTATTGAAACCCATAACCACCTTAGACTTTAAATAATTCATTTTGGATCCATTAGAAACCAGAAATAAATTTATTATTAAATAATATATCCGTCTTTTCCTAAAGTGACACTCACCTCTCTTATAAAAGTGTACTTACCCTTCTCTTGATTTTATTTCACCAAAGCCATTTGGCTAGGAAAAAACCTGAAAACATATCCTACCAACATTACTACCTTAATCCTAGAGGACTTTCATTGGTCATAAAACAAATTTACGGAGCCCTTTTGATCAAATCAAAAGGAAGAACCTGAAGAAGAGGTAAATATTTCGTCACATCTTTCAAGTTCTTTTATTCATCCACTTCCTTTTTATTTGTTGTTTCCATTGTAAAATAATAACTAAATTATATTATATATAATGTTAATTTATTATAAATATGGTAAAACCATATTCATTATTCTATCCATCCTAAAAATGACAAAGTCACCATATGTGCGTACGTACGGCTTACCGTCTCCACGTTGCGGTGTAGTTTGTTATTCAAACACTTCATTGTTTGGATGTGTATAATACTGAGTATAACCAATGTAAATAATAAATATAACATGTTAATTATTATTTATATATGATATACCATACAATTACATACGATTTCTCCATCAATATAATGATATTGTCGCTCGTGCGTATGTAAGGATTACCGACTCCACGACGCAATGAGATTCATTTCCACGTTCACCATTCAATGATGATTATAAAATATATATCATTAATAAGTATATAATATATGAAATAATAATACTACTGTATATATATATCTATGTGTGTGTGTGTACTTAAATATACCTTATTCACTTAGTTTCGTTCAATGTGATATGAAAACGAAAACAACGTTTATCCGTACGTACGACCTATCGTCTCCATAAACGGTGTTTTCCATTTAATATATATTTCTATTATATATATTTATATTTCTAAATATATATCTTATATAAATCATGTTTTATATTATTCATGTATTTAAATAATGATCTAAATAATACAATCAAGAATAACAAGTTAAAACATGTACGATAATGAAAGTGATTATTACCCGAAATGTTAATTTAACATGGAAATTATTATTTAATTTTTAGTATAAAGTGATAAATTAATCATGTATGATATCATAAATATTATTATGTTAATGTTATAATTTTATAACATACTACGGTCTTTATACAGGAGGTTAAATGTACCCTCGACTAAAGGAAAGTGCAAGGTAAGGGTTAATTCTACAATCTCTTTATTATCTGAGGTTGATTTTACGTAAGAATCATCTAGGAAATATTTGTTATCCATGTCCATGATTCATGAAATATTTTTCAAAGGGATTATTTTAAGGTAATTTTCTACTAAAACATCATTTTTAATGTTTAAAATAGTTATTCTTCTAAATCATTCTCATTAAATTCTATGTTTTCAAAATTGTTATTAATGATTTATTAATATGGACATGAATGATTTTAATGTAATAATTCATTTCAAAAGTTTCAATGTGGTATGGGACACATGGATTCAAAAATTTCTTTAAATGTATTCCTTTCTATATTTTGTGAGTTTTAATTTTTTTCATGATAAAGGGATATATCTATCAAAGAGTTTAACAACTAAATTTCATCTATGTCAGCATCCTTTGATGGATTTTAAACATGTTTGATGTTGATTTATTATGTTACAAATTTTCCATATTTTATTGAAGGTTTTGTGATATGTTTGATTGTTGATGTGTAATTTTTATACCATTGATTGTTTAAGGATAAAGTATTGACATTTTGTATGATAGTTTTAATACAAATGATTATTTAATGTTTAAACCCTTTCATATCAGGAATGCATTGGACTTCGTAAGTGACCAGTGGAGATCGCTATATGTCCTCTATGAATCCATAGGTCTCATGATACAAACTAGTGTCTTGGCACGTGGCCTTGAAAAAAATTTATTAGTAGTCTTGGAACAAATCCTTGACTATGTGATTATGATGTCCAGAATTATGCATTCTATCATTATGAAAGTGGATATTGATATTTAATGTGATTATTCGACCAGTAGAATATCCATGTGAATAAGTAATTTGAATTATTTAATTTTATCTTTGCCATATTATGCTCATGTTTATGTTTGAAAGACATTTGTTTTAGTCTTATACATTTCCTTAAATGTTTATTCTTATTTATGAATGCTTCTTCTATATTGTTATCCCTACTGAGAATCAGAGCTCACCCCTTTGTATGTTTTATTTTTTCAATGATATGAAGAAGTATTTTATGGTTGACCTGAAGGGATATGGTAAGTGATATGAATGTGTTAAAAAGGGGACAATGTTGTTGTTGTTTTTCATTTTTTAATGTGTAATGTAACATTCATGTATGTAATCTATTTTCCAAGACTACTAAACTGATCTGTCTTTCGGGACATGAATTCCTTGTATCATGCCAATGTTATGTAATAATTCCCTGACTCCAAGTAACTATGGTCGGGGCATAATAGTTGGTATCAGAGGAAGTTTACCAATAACCTTGGAAACTAGATTTAAAAAAACTATGATTATAGAACAATACCCTAACAAAAAAATGAGTTTTATTATAGAAGACCTTCATAGAATTTTGGTACTATATGGATTTTTTGAGTTTTCTATGAATTAAATCCATGTATGGATATGAGTAGGTAGAGGACGCTCTGGCATAGATGTGCCATGGGGTAAAACCCAAAAACACTGCTTGGAGATAGACTCGAACGAGAACTGCTGCATGATAATGGGCCTTGCTGCACTCTTGGATATGACACTCCCAGGAGATATGCTTAAGAAAATTATTGTTTTCTATACATACCACTATGAAGGGTTCATGAGTATATAATTTATCAAAGAAAACATTTTTAAGAGTATGTATTATATAAATTAAATGTTCAATTTTTGTTAATTGTTTTACAAGTTGGGAATTATTCATTTCCATTCATAATCTATCCTAGTGCATGCCACTATTTATAAATGGCGCCCAGTAGATGGAATGAGACCTCCAACAATACGCATGATCCAAATAGTAAGAAAGATCATATATTTCATGGAATTATGCAATCATTTAGAAAATAAATACTCTCCCATGTATTATCTTCATATGAATAAATTCATTCATGTGTTAATAAGAGAAGTAATGAATTTTCTATGTCCTATGGCTTTGAAGGAGAGCCAGAGAAGAAATAGATGGTTGAGGGAAAGATGGATAAAGGTAATAAGGGAAAGAAGGATTTTCCCATATTTGATAAATGTGGACAGAATCACCTTGGTAAATGCATGAAGGGATTGTGAGTTTGTTATAAGTGTGGGAAAAAAGAAAACCATATACGTGATTAAAAGGGTAAGAAAAACGTTCAAATGTACAATGAATCGTCTTCAAGGAGTTGGGACACTATGAGAATCGATTCCTAAATCATTAGAGTATTCCCCAAATGCATCTATAGGATAATAATCAAGTTGTTATACCACTGAAGATGAAGAGGATTGATTAAGAGTTGTAATTTTGTTATTAAAGTATTGTTTCATTTGAGTATTGTATTAATGATTTTCATGTTATAAGAATTATACAGTATATATGTATTGTATTGCATTATTATTTCATTAATGACTTGAGATTCTATGGAACCATGAAAGGTGACTCATTGGAAAGTTAAACTATTTGGAAAATAAATAGTGTATGGAATGAAAAAACATTATTATGGTCCTAATACTGAGGTATTGATTTTGGAACAATAGATGATTGATTTTGATAAATTATATTGGATATTATTTACATCCTCTGAATTGGTTAATGATTTGTATATTCCATCATTGTTGGAGTTTACACACTTTTTGGACAGAATTAGTATATCTAGTATTCTATAAATAATATGGGAGAATGAATGTAATCAATAAGGTTTTATGGAAATTTAGGGTCATAAATTGTTTTAAAAGAATACCTGAGGAAGGTATTTACATGTTATTATGCACAAAAAATGATCATCATTGTGATTTCCATATAAATTTTTTATTGTGAGTTTGGACAGAGGTATTTAGGATAATTCTAAAGGATGGAATCAATTATGTTTAACATTGGATACTATTTCTAAGGATAAATGATTTCTTGAGATTATTTTTTGATTGGCATAAAAAGGACATCCCAGAGGTCAGGCAACAACCCATCGTGTCCGACAAGGCTGTGAGACATGAACCGACAACTGAAGGTCGACAAGGGTGGACCACCTACAACTGGCATACGTGATTTCCTGGTTTGTATTACGTAGTATTTTAAATAGTCTGAAAAATGAATTATAAATTCATTATATTTGGAACCCTATATGATTATAATAAATAGAATATTTTTGAATTATATTATCTTATTGAGTGAAAGATGAGTTTGTGGTCGGAATTAGTTGAAGGATGAAACCTTACTTGTCAAGTATATATATACATATATTCCTCTAATTCTATAAATAAATTAATTCTTAAACTTTAGGGAAGGGATCTTAAAACCAAAAATGTGTTATCCTAACACCATATCTTTTTTTAACCAATGATATTTTACATCATCATAGAATGATGGCTTTGAGGCCTTCAGTTTTACACTTGTTTTTTGATTTTTGACCTCAATAACTCCCTATAAATATTTAGGTCTTCCTCAAATTATATTTCTCTAATTTCCACCAATATTTTCCTAATCGAGATCATAATTTTTTGTGACTTTTTCATTTCCCTTTCCCTCTTATTAAGTGTAAATTTTATTCAATCAATTTCCGATGTGAGTTTTCTACAATGGTATTTTTCGATTATTAACCATTTCGAAGAACAATTTCCAATTTCGAGGATGTGATTTATTTAAGGAGGGGATAATATAATACCCCAATATTTCATAGTATGTTATCTCATTAATGTAATTCACTAGCTTTTGCTACACGCAACTCTGAGTTCAAGCGCACCACAACTTACTAAACTAACCGTTCAAAAAGTGTTTATGAATAGTATTAACTTAATTTTGAATCATATATACTCTATATATTTTTATCATCAATATTATGTGTTTATTAGACCTAATATAAGAACAAATTCATTTTTTCTGATAAAAAAAGTATTTCCCCAAAAAATGTAATTTTACCTCCTTTTATTGGAGAACCCTTTTTAAAACCAATATTTAATCTTTTATATATTCAATTTAATGAAATTAAAATTTTATTTAGAATTAGGAAATAAAATTTTTGTTTAAATATATTTTTTGTACTTTTCTGAAAACATTCATATTTTAATGAATAGTAAAAATTCAATGTTTTAATTGAAAACAAATATTTTAATCGAAATAATTTGCAGTGATAAAATATGAATTTGAATGGTTTTTATATATAATTAGATTATATTTTTATCAATTAATACAATTTATGTCATTATAAGTAATTTCACATTTAAATTTGACATAAACACATGACAATCTTTTGATAGTTTTTATTTTTTAAATAACTGCTTTTTGTTTTTACAACAGAAATTAATTTTAAATATATAAATTCAACTTCTATGATTTGAATATTGTAAAATAGACTACATTTTTTAATTTTTAATATCAAAATTATTTTAGGGTAAATTGTTGGTTTTTTTTTGAAAACATCCATTTTTGATGAATAGTGAAAAATACCTTGTTATTATTTAATCCTGCCTTTTTATTTAAATAATTATTTATTTTATTTTAAGTTAAAATTGATATATAATAATTATATATGTTCAATTTAATTAATTAGAATCATTTTATAATAAAATTAGATGTATTAAAATTTATTGAACTTTTAAACGCTTACACAACTTCTATGCACATAAACAAATTTGCATAAAACATAATTTTACAGCTTCTGTGAGTTTAATTTATAAAATTCATGAGACATGGTTGATATCAGTATTTAAAATTTGATTCAATAATATGAAAATAATTCATTGTGAATAGTAACTTTTGACTTTTATTTACCACAATTAGAAGTAAATTGTGTTATTTAGGGTAAAAATGATATTATAATTACCCTAAAACATGTCATAATTCTATTGGATAAGTGAAATTAGATAAAAAATAACCTTATGAATAAAATAAGATCCATTTTGGTCCACATGGATTAGATTAGGAAATTTATTATTATTTTATTTAAAGAATTGTAAAAAAGAGTTAAATTCAATGTTTAATAACTAAACCATTTTTAATATAGGATTACACACAATATAAATTCAACTATAAATATTTATTAGAAATATAAAAATATTTCATACTTAATGTTATTTTATTTATAATTTTTAGACATTAGATATTTTAATTTATTTATGAGACAATGATTATGCAGTAATTACCTTATTAATGAAATATTAAAATAATTGATACTATTAATATCCAAATAAATGTGAATTGAGACTTATGTTGAATTCCAAAAAATTTATAGTTTAATATTACATGTTATAATTGGTTAAATAAATTAAATTCTAAGTGATAAATTTTTAATGGCTTTCAAAAAATTCAAATACTAAATAGAGTCAAAATTGGAATAATTATGTTTTAAAAAAAATACTATATTATTAATTGATATATTATTCATAAAAATATATGTTTTTGAGAAAAGACTTATATAATGTTATATATATTAATAATGAAACCCATGGGGTTCTCTTATATTCTTATAATATGTTTATTAAGCATGTAATATAAAAATTAAAAGAGACATTGTAAATGTAAAACTATTTAACTAAGAGTTAAATATAAAAGATACGGTTAATATGATGACCTACCCTATCTAAAACCTATTGGTTGAGAGTTTTTTGACCCATTCCAACCATAACATTCAAATTATTCATTTTTAATCCATTATAAAACAAACATGATTTTATTATAAAAAATTATTTCAAGTTTTTCATAAAGTGACACTCACCACTCTTATAAAATGCGACTTCCTGTTATTTTAATTTCACCCATCCAAAACCATTTGGCTAGGCCAACCCTGGACCAAATATCCCCCCAACATTACTCCCTTAATCCTAGAGGCCTTCCTTTGTTCCGAAAGCCAACCTATAGAGCACTTTTGATCAAATCAAAAGGAAGAACCCGGAAAGTAGGTTAATATTTCATCACCTAATTCAAGTTCTTTTCTTCTTCCGCTTTTAATTTTTTGTTTCTCTTATAAAATAATAACTCCATTATTTTCTATATACTGTGATGTTATTATAAATATTATACAACTATATTATTTATTCTATCCATCCTACAAATAAAAAAGTCACAATACGTTTGTACGTACGACTTACTGTCTCCACATCGTGGTGTAGTCTGTTATTCAAACACTTCATTGTTTGGATGGGTATAATAATGAGTATAAATGATTTAAATAATAAATATAACATTTTAATTATTTTTTATAAATGATATACAATCCAATTAAATATTATTTCTCTATCAATATAAAGATACTGTTGTTCGTGCATACGTACAGATTACTGTCTCCATGACACGATGTGATTAATTTCCCAGTTCACCATTCAACGATTATTATAAAATATATATCATTAATAAGAATATTATATATGAAAGAATAATGTTACTGGATATATTTATTTATTTATTTATTTATTTATGTACTTACATATATCTTATTTACATAGTTTCTTTCAATACGATATGAAAACGGAAGCAATGTTTATGTGTAGGTACGACCTACCGTCTCTATAAACGGTGTTTTCAATTTCATATATATATCTATTGTAAATATTTATAATCTAAATATATATGATATATAACCCATTTTTTATATTCCTGAAGTATTTAAATCATGATTTAAGTGATAAAATCAAGTGTAACAAGTTAAAACACATACGATATTGAAAATGATTATTACCCAAAATGTTAATTAAAAATGGAAATTATTGTTAAATGGGTAGTGTAAATTCATAAATGAATATTGTATGATATCATAAATATTAATAAGCTTATCGTATAATTCAATAACATACTATGGTCCTTATACATGAGTTTAAACGTACCCTACACTAAATAAAAGTGGAATGTAAGGGTTAATTCAACAATCTATTTACGATCTGATGTTGTTTTTACATATGTATCTTCTTGGACGTATTTATTTTCCATGTACATGTTTCATGAAAGAGTTTTCAAATGGATTATTTGAAGGAAATTGTTTACTAAACTTCATTTTTAATGTTTTAAATATTTACTCTTTTATATTATTCTCATTAATGTCCATGTTTTCAAAAAGGTTCTGAAGGAATAATTTATATGGACATGAATGTTTTCAAAATGTTAATTCCTTTAAAAAGTTTCAATGTGGTTTGGGAAAATTTGATTAAAAATTTTCTTTAAATTTCTTCATTCTTAAATTTTGTGACATTTAAATGTTTCCATGATAAATGGATATTACACTCAAAGAGTTTTAGAAATCATTTTCATCTATGTAAAAATCCATTGATGTATTTTAAACATTGTTTGATGCTGATTTATTATGATACAAATCATCCATATTGTATTGATGGTTTTTTGTGATGTTTTAATGTGGATGTTTTATTTCTATTCCATTCATGGTTTATGGATATAGTATTGACATTTCGTATGCTAGTATTAATATGAATGTTTATGTTACGTTTAAACCATTTAATATGAGGAATGAATTGGACTTAGTAAGTGACGGGTAGAGCCCCCTATAGCTCCTCGATTCATCAGTAGGTCTCATGAGTCAAACTAGTGTCTTGGAACAATGACTTGAAAAATTCTTATTTGTAGTCTTGGCACAAGGCATTGACTATGTGGTTATGAAGTCTGGCTTTATGCATTATATCATTATGAAAGTGGCTATTGATATTTCCTGTGATTATTTGGCTAGTAGAATATCTATGTGAATAAGTAAATGAAATTATTTGATTTTATCATTGACATAATATTCTTATGTTTATGTTTAAATGCCTTTTGTTTTAGTCTTATATGTTTCCTTAGATGTTTATGATTATTTAAAAAAGTTTACACTATATTGTTATCCTTACTGAGCATCTGAGATCACCCATTTCTATGTTTTATTTTTCCTGGATGTGAAGAAGTATTTTGTGGTTGACCTAGGGGATAGTATAAGGGATATGAATGTGTTCAACAGGTGAAAATTTTCTTGTTTTTTGTCATTTTCTAATTTGTAATGTAACATTCATGTATGTAATCTATTTTCCATGATTTCTAATCAAATCGGTCTTTCGGGACTTTATTTGCTTGTATTTTTCCAATGTTATGTAATAATGCACTGACTCTGGGAAACTGGGGTGGGTTCATTTCATCACCTCTCCCCCATCGCACACCCAATATTTAATATGTTTTTAATCCCTTCAAAGACATACCTGTATGACCATTGATACACAAGTAATCACTAGATAAATACTGACAGATTTGTAAAACATTTTGGTTAAAAAATAACAATACACACATATTCACCACCAATCTTAGCAAGGGTACAATTATATTACTCTACTTTACCATATCCATACAATTCCATTACTTTCAACAAGGGGACTAGTGTACTACATCCCACCATTGAAGACTCTCTCTCTCTCTCTCTTCCACACAACCAGCACTCCGATTTATATTTCAATTGGGCGTGGTTCTCTCTACCCTAGGATTAGGAATATATATTCATGAAATTTGATAGTCCTAGATGGTAATTTTTATTCCGACCCATTCACCACATTCAATCATGGCATCTCAGACATTGGGACATATATGGTACATGTTAACTTTGCATATGGATTCCTGAAGAAAAAATATTAATGCACAATAAAATAGATATCGCAAAAAGGTGAAGATTTCATCCCATTGATTGGTGGCACAGATGACTCGGCATCTGCATTCATTAAATATCGAACTCAATGCATAGATAAAGAGATAACCCGTGAAAGGTATGTCCTCATTTCATTGATAGGTGGCACATCATACTCAGTTTTCACTTTCATAAAACAACAGACTAAATGGATATATAAATAGAGAACCCATAATTGGGAAGTGTTCATCGTATTAACATCTGGAAACCCATGATTAATAAGATTATATTTGTACTAATACTATTTAATCTATAAGTATGGTTTATGAAAATAATTCTATAAATTCATGGATGAATAATACTAATGAAAAATAAACTATTTCATCAAATTTATATATGAAGAAGAGAACGAATTTTTGTTCCCTAAAGAGATCTCAGATTAATAATCATACTATCCAAAAAGAATAGGATGACAAAACTAACCATATTGTATCAATGAAAAATAAATCAAGATTTTTTGGATAGTGCTGGTGTTTTTAGAGATTTTTGAATTATTCCATTGATTGTTGGAATAATTTTTGAATTCATGATAACTATAAAAGGAAAGTATTAAGGGGGAGAAAATATTATGTGAATATAATTCCTACATAATTTAATCATAATTCGTAGATGAAGAAAATTAACTCTATCAAGAATATATTTGAGTTCCCTGACTACTTCTTTGATTATTTAAACATAATTGGTCAAAATGATTAGGAGTGATGGCATGTACTAACCATGCACTATGCATATGATGATATGATTATAAGGCCACAACATATGCAGAGGAAAATAACAATGAAAGAAAATAATTTTTTGGGGTGTGATAAGGAGAAGAGTGCTACAAAAACTATGAATTAACCTACACTTAAGAAAAATGATGATATGAATTTCACACCAATTAAATGGTGATTCTACAATGGAAGAAGGGATAACATAATGGACCTTTGGAAATAGGTTATAAACACAAATTCTATTGGAAGCAAGATGTAGTAGAAAATGAAATCAATCATGGAAAAAAAATAAACAGGTGGATTTGATGATTTTAATAAAATGAAAAATTCAAATTTCATGAGAGGTTTTTAAAAAGGAAAACCATGTGATTGGTGAATATTTTTCTGGAAGGAGATAAACGTTAGGGCATAATGATGAAAAATATTTGAAATGGTTTCATAAACAAATATAACTAGTGAAGAACAGAGGAAAACCACTAGTGAATTATATTGTTAATAATTACATTAAAAATAAGGATTATACATATAAGAAGAAGTCTGAGCATATAGTAAATCAAGGTTTAGAAAAATGTATAGTGTAAATATATTTGACTAAAAATTTAGAGAGAAAACAGAAGAATGAAAGTTTGTTACATGATAATGTAAATAATATTATTCCATCTAAGAAGAATGATGAATAAATCAAGAA
Organism: Viscum album; assembly: GCA_963277665.1. NCBI lineage: Eukaryota > Viridiplantae > Streptophyta > Magnoliopsida > Santalales > Viscaceae > Viscum > Viscum album. Next base: position 1,581,739,750 of record OY728151.1, on the reverse strand, counting down.
GTATATGATTACCTTAAATGTTATAAGTTTTAATGTAAAAGAGAAATCATGATGAGTTTTCATGAATCTGGATCAGAATTGAAAAAAAATCGTGGTTGAGAGATAAATATAATTCCTATTTTTATTGTTGAAAACCATTAAAGATATACCTTATTCCCCTTAATATTTTGTTATTTTATATTTTATATAGGGAATTTAAGGTGAGGAATATATTAATGGGATGTCCTGACGATATTATTTATTTTAAAATAATATGAATCATTAATAAGGCTATAATCCATGGAGTTCTTTATTTCAACTGCTGATAAAATTATTCTTGAAAATCATTCTTGGAGAAATTGAATAGTGATTAAGAAAATAGATAAAGATCATCCATTTAGGCAGAGAAGATTTTAAAAAATACAAAAGATAATCAAAACCAGTATCATATGAATCTATAAAACTATCGTAATTGATTTATTTGAGATTTTAAAATATAATAAATTGATTATTTTCATTAAAAACATTGTTTTACTATTTCTTTATGAATGAAAATTCTATATCAGAAGGGTAGACACCCATAATTTGATATTAATGGGGATTATGCTTTCTTATAATTGAATTTTTTTCAATCTCTATATTGAGATGAATTTCTAAGATTAATTTCGTATCAATTGAACAAATTATACAAGTAGGTTTTAGTATTTTCATGACATTTAAATTTTTTTTGACATCATTATTGACTAAATTGACCACCCTTGTTTTCTACATAGGGGTTTCCCATGTAGATATAGAGATGATTAATTGATGACTCGTTTCTTTAAGAAAAGTGATGTTATCCTCTCAAGAAAAAGAATTTGGTATTATATAAAATGACATCTCTTATGAAATTATTATATTAATGGAGAGAAGAATAAAATAGTAATTGTTATATAATTAGTTGAGTTTAGGAATTATTTCCTATATTTATCCATGTATTTATTATAAGGGGGAGAAGATAAAATTGAATTTGATAGTGAAATGGGTATTAAAAACAAATCCAAAGTGAGATATTGAGGAGACCAACATGATTAAAGTAATATTTGTTTTGAAATAGTTTCCAATGATATTATTTAATAAAAAATCAATATGACAGTAATTGAAGGTTGGTGTCCTTACTTTTATCTATTATTAAAAATTAATCATAAATTGTAACGGGTAATTTGGCCAGAAAATTTTCTTCTATTGAAGTAATTTAAATGTGATGATTGCAGAGATTTTCTTAATGTCCTAAACATGTTCCTAATTTTATCAGGAGAATGCGAATTGATTACCATAATTGAAGACCTTATGATAATAATTATCAGTCATCCATATTTTTTATAAAATCTAAAAATGAGAACATATCATGTTTTTATGATCCATAATGATTTGTCATTGGATGACTGGTGAAGAAGAATAAAGAAAAATATTAGTTATTTTGTATGAATAATTATTGTGTATTTTTGGAATTGAATTTTTCTATGAATTTAGATTTATATGAAAAATTTGACTTTTTCAGGGTTTAAATGTAAAAGAGGGAATATATACTATCCAGAAAATTGGAATGTCAACACTACTTGGGTGCGAAGTCGACCCCTAGACAGCCATAATGGGAGGTTTGGGGAAGGAAATGTCTCGTTTTCTCATAGGGAGGAGCGTATTGAGAGGAATAAGAACAATGAAATATATTAGATATGTTTTATGAAGAATGATTATGTATTATTGGCCATGAATTCTTGTGTGAATTTGGATTTATATGAAATATTTTTTTTCATGGTTTAAATATAAAAAATGGAATATGGAAACGGGGAATACGGACAATACTTAGGTAGGAAGTCGACACCTAGCCATCCATTATGGGTGGGCCAAGGAAGATAATGTCGAGTGTGCTCACATGTAGTTCATGTAGATCTAGTATAAGAATGAAAAGATATTAGTTATGTTGAATGAATATTCATTGTGTTTGGTTGGAATAGAATCTAAGTGTTAATTTCTCTTTTTACGAAATATTTTTTTTCATGGATTAAATGTTTAAAAAGGGTCTATTGTAAAGGGGACTACTGACACTATGTAGGTGGGTAGTAAACCCCTATACAACCATTATTGGTGGTTTGAGGAAGATAGTGTAATGTTTTCTCATAGGGAGAACATGTAGAGAAAGATGAATAATGAAAAAATTTAGTAATGTTTTTTGAAGAATAATGGTTTATTGTGGTCATTGAATATTATTTTGAATTTTTAATTATATGAATTTTTTTGATAGTTTAAATGTGAAAAATGGCGTATAGAAAAGGGGACTCTCACACTACTTAGGTGGAAAGTGTGCTTGTAGGGGCACCTGGAGATGCAGAGGAACCATGAAAAATATTATTTTTATTGTATGAAGAATTATCTTTTATGATTTGAATTGAAAATTAGTGTGAGTTTGGATTTATATTAAATATCTGTTATTCATGGATTAAATGTAACAAACGGTCCCATATTCCATCAATTATTATTCCAGTAACCACTAGCTAGAAATTGTTGTGGGGGTGAACAACACAGTGGATACTATTCCCATAGGGAGTGAATTTATAAGCACAGTGACCACCGTGTGGGGGGCATAGAATAGGAAGTGAGAGGAAAAGAGCATGGAATGGGATGGTTTTAGGTGGTAATAAATGTTTCTAGTTCCAAATTCAGTGTAACATAGAATGTGCCTTATATTATAAATGAGAGATGAAATAGGCTATAATTTCGACGTGGGAACACATTTCTGTTGGTTATTATAGCTCCAGAAAATCCTCAATCGTGCGATCTCTCTATTTATTATCAGGACCATCTGATTGCCTCAACCATCTCAAATATTTCTCCCAACAATACGATATTGTCTTCACATAATCATTTTCCCCGATCCAGCCTAAGAGCACCTACTCACCGAGATCTCCATGCCTTGACATATTTTTTCTCTAACCAGGATTCTGATTTTTATTTGAGTATTCTATTGAATCCATTATGATTTAAATCTCATGAAACAAAATTTAAATGATAAAACAAAAACCAAACTGAATAAATTTATCATGTAATAATATATCATTTTTTGTTTTATGGTGTTTATCCATAGTCTCAAAAAAGAGGCTATGTGAACATGTTTTGTCGGTGGTTTCCCTATACATACTCAACATCTACCGCATTTTGTGTATGAGTTTTATTACACTTAAAAGAATATATTGAGAGATAAATAGGTCCATGGAAATAGGTAAGTTATATTAACAAAGATTATAGAATAGTTTTTGAGGATTTAAATAGAATGGGTCAAAATATGGTAACAAAATTCATAAATAACAAATCAAACAACACATGGAAACTCCACCTCTCCCACATCATTCTTCCTTCTATCAAGTACGTGGTAACCTATGGTGAAGATTGATCAAAATAAATACCAGTAGAATAGATTATATTAAAATAATCACTCTTAATATACCTGCATATTTTTTAAATAATTTGGGTAAAAAATAACAACACAAACATGAATATTTAGATTTGAATCACCGCTAATCCCATGATTAGTATACACCGTCCAACCATTGGGGCCTCACTCCCTCTAACCCACCATCAGTGCTCTGATTTATATATGAATTTGGCATGGTTAACTCCTACCAAGCTTACGGAATCTATTTTTAAAAAAATTTATAGTTTTAGGTGGTTGTTTAGATTTATCCCCATTCAGCGCATTAACCCATGGATTGTGCCTCTTACACCACTTTCAATCATGGCTTCTGTAGAATTGGATTAATTATATGACTTGTTAACTCATAGTTAGTTTCATGAAAGAGTTATCTCAATGCACAAATATAGAAAGAACCCATAAAAGGGAAGTGTTCTTCGCTTTCAATTATTTGGGATATGAGTTTTATTGCACTTCTGAGAGTATATTGAGAGATAAACAGAGCCATGGAAATGCTCTAGTTCACATAAGTCATAGGTTCAACATGGATACTTCTCGCATGAAGGACAAGAATTATCTAATTATAATACTAGGTGAAGAAGAAGAGTTGTTTCACAGGAATTCAATAAGTTTTTAGCACTCACCATATTCCTCGGTGAAGATATTGGTTTTCGCAAAGCTATTGGATAGCACCTTACATGCCTCACTAGTTTGCACAAAGTTGTAAGAACTCGTTCCAATTTGTTTTGAAAGAATAAAAATATATTTCATGCATTAATAATTATAATGTATATAGTGTGATTCACACACACACATTCACCATGACCTACAAATATTAAAAACAAATGCCCATTTGTGTTTTTGTACTTGAATGTACTTGTACAGTGAGTTGGAAGGATAATTCCTCACACATAAGATCTTTATTTCAGAAGTATGTGTTCTTTTTTTAGCATATTGTGAACAGTGCGCATGTTCATATTCATTATCATGAACATGTTATGATGACTTAATATCTAAATATATTTTATAAACAAACATTGTGTATGTGCATAAATGGTGTGTTACAAAGAAACATAAAAGTGGATTGTTTGGTGTATTCAATGTATGTGAGAATATTGTGAGTAAGCTTATGCATACATGATTATATAATTGCTTTAATAAGCATGGAGATGGAATGATTTCATTTTTAAAAAAATTTCATGTTGAAGTATGAATGTATATGAAATAATGCATGCATGGAAGTATGAATGTGATTAAAGTGAGAATAATATTTCTATTTATGTCCTAGCATTGTGTTATTTCAAAAAGAAGTTCGAAATAATATATATTTTTGTGATTTTTTTTGATATTATTTTCTCATAATCTTAGGATACCTGTTGAAATAATCATCTACCTACCTTGTATCCACTACCACTACATACATCACTGATGATATCTAGAATTCCAAATTTTTTGCAGTATAGAGATGCTTCCGTACCTATGTAATTTGATTCTTCTTTTATGGGTTTTCCCCTTGAGATAGGCTTCCAATGGGGTTTTACATTTTGAGTATTTTACCAAAAAATTAATGTGAAATTCCCTAATCTATTTCAGTACCAACATTGACCCACAAATTATTATTTCCTGATATCTTATGTATCTTATTGTTACATCTTATTCATGATTTATTGTTCTCTCTATGGGTAACCAGGTTAAAAACATTATTTCCTATTCACATTAGTAATGGTGGTAGGTTTCTTATCATATTTATTCGTCCATACATGTTCATATTTTTCATTACTAACTACATTGTTCATGATAATAGGTTTCTAAACATTAGTAAAAGCTGGTATGGATGGTTCTTAATTTTTCTCAGCTGCTTGTGATAGAGAATTGAATAAAGTTAGGTTCTTCTAGTCACATGTTGGATTTCATTCAACCTTCAAATACTTTAATGAACATTATGTACTAGAAGAAACTATCTTCATATTTTTGTGATGTTTCAATATGTTTCATCTCATTATTATATAACTGAGCTACCAATTCATGACATTTAATGGTTTGTATGATTTTTTTATTTTCAATCGTAATCCGTCTTTCTTCACATGCCTTCTTCATTCATTAAAATTTATCTTCATGTAACTTAACATTGTTTTTATTCAAATAGTAAAGATCCATGATCTTCTTGTATATTTCATACAATTGTAAACCATGGACATCTGTTCTATTTTTTCACCTCTATACATGTGAATGGATCCATTTTTAAAGATACATCTTGAACCCCTATTTCTCTTCAACTTCGTTGAACCATTTTGAGGAACTTATTTCAATTTACATCTTTGTTTCTTTAATGGTTCCAACCAGTTTGTAGAGATTTATACACTCAACACTTTTTTTGCAAGATCTCCTCCAAAACAACATCTTCTTCTTCCAACTGGAAGAACTCTTCACGCATACATTGAATGATTCCATAATCAAGGGATGATTATTCATTAGGTATATCATTCAGAATAACTATTTTTCTATCAATTGATAATTATTGATATGTTGTATATTGATCATAATAACCACTTATTATATCATTTTAAACTTGAGAAATGTTTTTAAATGTACTATCATATACCACCTGATCACTATAGGTAGGAAGGTTGTCCATCTTCGTGGAAAATACGTGAGCCACATTTTCATTACTTTCCAAGACTGATATGAATTCACTGTTAACATGGCATCGAGAAATAGATACTTCCTCTACTTTAGATAATAGGGAATTCTTATTTAACATTATATTTTATTTATTTTTCATGTTTATCATGGTCATGGTAGATATAGACTTCTACCCAATGTTAAATCAATATTCATAGAAATTCTACTTCATTATTGAGTCTAGAAAGAAACTCATGTCTTCAAAATTGAATATATTTTATTATTGAGAATCTAACAGAGGTAAACCTTTCCTTGATACCTATTAATGTACAAGTTTGGGATATTACTAACACTGAGTGGGGGTTGCATCAGTGGGGGAGAATTTTTAATCAAATTCCACATTTTATCGCATTACCATTTTGACCTATTAGGTTCTCAATTATTTTATACTATTTCTCCCATCACTTGAAAGAATATTAAATCAGTAATGATATGCACATGATTTTTTTATATAGTTCACTATAAAATATGAGAATCCAGTACTTGGAATGATCTGGAAATAATCCTAACCAAGAATCCACTAGAATGTAACCCACTAAATGTTGTTACAACAAGTAGGAAATCCCATTCAATTTCAATACACTATAGACAATTGACTGTACATGTTTTATAGAACATAGATGGATATTTTTAATACTTCTGAATATTTCCTCCTATAGTTTATAAAGGTTTGTAACATCATGATATTCATTCACCTATTGAGACCTATTGGATTTCAATGTTATCCTTTTTTTCTTCCACAACCTTCTCCTTCACGTAATTTATTAATATTATGCAAGTAACTCTTTTTAACTAATACCACTAGTAATATAAATCATTCCCAATATTATTCCTCTACTAGTCAAAATAATATAAATTTGTTGTGAACTGAGGAATAATGAAATATTTCTGACCCAAATTATAATCCCCTGATATCAATTTGGTCTCCAAATCATTATTTATTCTTCTATCTTCTTCTTTATTTTAAAACCAAATGCAATGAGATGTTTTATTGTTCTTGATGGAATAAAAATATTTTTTTGATTATTAAATCAAGGAAGATCAACTCATCTTTACATCATCACAATTAAATTATTCTTCATTGATACACAATATCAATAGTGAATGAAAAATCCATTCTATTATATTCTTTATGGTGCAGAAGATGGTTTTTTAATGAATTTCCCCTTAACTTCAATGATATTTCATGAATGAATAATATTTCAAAAACTCAAAATATTATATTCTTTAATTATTAACTGAGTACATGCATGGTTTATGTGCATTTACCATTCACCATTTTTATCTTTATTATTTTATTTATTTTTTTAGTTAAAATTTTATGCATGAAAGTTTTTCTTCTTAAGATCATATGAAAACCTTCAAATAGTTTACTTATTTCTCACATTTTATGTAATAACACGCAAATATTTTTCCACTAACCTTCTTTTTATATCTCTCTTCTCACAACAAAAAAGTTTTGTTTTTTATCCAATGTTTATCAAAATTATGTGAATGCATACACTTGTCTTCATATGAAACCCCAAATAGTTTGTGTTCCTCTTCATCCTCATAAAAATATGAACATAGTTGCACACCTTCTTCTCTTTGTACAAGAAATATATTTAGTTTTTTTATTCTCTGTCTATTGTGTATCAACATGACATATGGTATCTTAACCTAATGGTTTATACATGGAACAACATCATGAAATGTCATGATAGTAAACAAATCATGCACTGTGGAGCGAGTAGTAAAATTTATGGAACTGGTTCTTCTACACGAGTCATGTTAAGAGTGTTTACACATGAGTTTCCTAATAATAGTATTTATTCTTCATGAAAATAAAACTCTTCATAGAACCAACCTTTTTCATGAAGCATGACAAGCATGTAATCACCTTTCTCTAGTATGAATATTATTCTCATTAAGGAAAACCTGTTGGTTCACATGAACCCCCTTATTCATGAGGCCTCAAGGAGTTGGGAATGTTTTCTCCTCCTCACATAATGGAGTACTTCAAAGAGGCTCTATTTTCTTGAAAACGAGAGTTCATGAAATAATAAAAGTTGCAGTAGTAACTCTCGGTCAAGGGTGATCTCCTTTTATAGGAAAGAGATCACATCATTTCACCATATTCAAATAATGATCTCTATGTTGTGTAAATAATGTCTTTAAATTCCCAAATGGCTCTTCTTTTAATTCTACAAACATGTGTAATGCTATGTTGTATTTCATGGAGTTCTTCCTTCATGATCGTCCTACTTATTTTTAAAGGTCATGTCACAGGTATGTATTTGTAAACACATGATTCTCATCTTCCCAAACACATGAAGTTCATCCATGGAACTCAACTGCTTGAATGGGCCTCCTATAACTATATTTTTAGTTTGGTTGAGGCTTATCCCTAAAATATTTTTAACTAAATCTTGAAAAGGATGTTTCATGATATTTTGGTCATGTTATTCCATTTATTTAGACCTCAGAATGATCATGGTGGATTCTTATTTGATCATGGGTTTCTTGGTTGACATCTTCGGTGAGATAGTGGTGTTCTCGAGGGAATCAAGGAGGAAGATTACATCATGGGGTGATAAATTTGTCCCTATTTTTGAATGAAAATTCCCTGGGAAGTCAGATGATAGGAATTTAAATGAGTAAGTAGTGGGATATGATGGATGCCCATGATTGATCCAATTATTAAAATTGGTGAACAGTACGTAAAAAACTCGTCCCAAATCAAAACCTCTCCCAATTTCTCCACAATATATATATAAAGAGATGTGGGTAGTGGCTCAGAATTTTTATCTCCCCCTCCTTGAACTTCCCCATAATGGTTATATGGCTGCGCTCATATCCCACTTATTTGAGGGATATTTTCCCACATCATGTACACCTCTGAGGGTACCCATTTCCTACACATGGCACTACATTATTCATGCATGCTTTCATGGATTTCCCTATTTTGGCACATCAATATCGTGTCCCTCGTATGATCTTGGTTGAGGATGGATGGTCAGATCATTCCAAAAATTTTAAATAAACCCCAAAAAATATTTAGTTAGAAAGCAATGTATATAATGGAATTAAATAATAAATACATGGCTACCTCTACAGATAAAACATTAGTGTACAATTCTTCAATTCCTTTACAATACCTATTAGAATATAAATCTATCTTACTGTTTCATCATCTTTAACCTTTCATATATTAATTATATGTTATATATCTCCATAATTAAGACAAAAATATCAATGTTGATCAAGTAAACACATGCATGGTTCTATTACAACATTAAAATACTACCTGAACTTCAATTACTCTTCTCTTATACTTTTTGTAATATAAATTCCAAATAACATAAAATAATCATTCATCTTTATTGTAAACAATTTTCCACTTAGGACACATGTATTTTTTACATAGGATCAGTTCATCAAGAGTTAAAATTCACAATAATGGATAATTTCTCAAGAGTGAAATTAAATGTTGTAAATCCATAAAAATTCATCAAGACCGTCACAATTTCTCATCAAATATAAATACATATAACAATTTCTTCATGTTTAACCCAAAATTAACTAATTATATGGTGTGGTTATCCTTCATAAATACTACAATCTCAATGATCCTCAACTTAAAAATTTCATGGTTTTCATGTAACATTAAAATGATGCATGACCTTTAATTCCTCTTCTTATATACTTTTTGGAATATAAATTCAAAATAACATCAAATCATGATTCTTCATTGTTTTAAAAAATGTGACAATTATTAAAAATGTTTTTGGAACATAGGATTTGTTCATAAATCATAAAACTTAACAACAATGTAGAATTTCAAAAGAGTGACACCTATTGCTATGAATATATTAAAATTATTAAATCCATTAAAAATTTCTCTTGAAATACAAATCCATATATCATTTGTTCATCTTTAACACTTCAGGCAGTACTTATATGTCATGGTTCACCTTTATGAAAACAATAATCTCAATGTTCCTCAAGTTCACACTAGCATGGTTCTCATGAAACATTAAATTACTTCATAACATTTAATTCCTTATATTCTATACTTTTTTGAATATAAATTCCAAATAAAATCAACTCAACCATATCCTTTTTTTGTAAACAATGTGTCTATTATAAAACAAGTATTTTGAACATAGGATCAGTTCATCAATATTTAGAGATGAAAAAACATAAAATTTCTCAAGCATGAAATCCAATTACATGAAACATAAAAATTCAACAAGACCTTCACAATTTCTATTCAAATATAAATCCATCTAAAAATTACTCCACATTTAACCCCTCATGCACATATTATGTGTTGTGGTTCTTATTCATTGTGACACTCACAGTTTTTGGTATGTATCCCATTATTTATGTATTTTATGAATATAAAGTGTGTGTGTTATATTTTTGAGGGTATTGAAAAATTTTGGAGTCATTATAGGGATTTCATATAGGTTCATGGTTGCAAAATGATTAGTGAAAACCGTTCTACTCATACATAAACTTTTAAAAATGAGATAGGGGACTCTAGATAGGCACACGTTTAAGGCGCACAGTTTGGGAAAACTGTGCGGCCACCCAAGAGTGACCCTTAAAAGTGGGATAGAGAGAATTTTCATGGTTGGATCATGACTTTCATAAATTTGTGGCCCATCCATGTGAGGTAATACATGAGGTAGTGGTTGGTGAACGGTTTTCCTAATCGTGCAACTAACAGTACACAGTTTTAATGTAAGACCATAAAAAAGTGGCTTAGGTTTGGGATTATGTTTAAACCCATCAATATAATCCAAATAGACCCTAAAATGGGATTTACTCTCCCCAAAGGCCACAAATTATTTCCCTGTCAATTAAGAAGTGATCTGAAGGTGTTTCTTCGAGCATTGAAGTATGATTCCCCCAGTAAGTATCTTTTTTTTGTATTTTTTTTATATTTTTTCTTAGATCTACATTCCTCCCAATCCAATATTCTTATATCTAATCCAATTTGGATATATATAATTGTTTTTATTCCATTAATGGTGTCCTTGTTAATGATAGGGGAAGAGATTTAAGGTTGGTTTAGGAAGATTCAACCTCATTTTGAGGGAATTTTCATGTTGTTCTTCATTTTAATGAAAATGTCATTCTAGATGGTTTTACTCTACACTCCTCTTATTATAACATGATGTATTATATTAAAATTGTTTATATTGAAGGAAATTTTGTGTGAAGTTGGTTTTAAATGTCTGGTTGAAACCCTATTTAGCGATGGTTTGTAGTTTTGTGGAAATTGGTTGTGAAAATAGATTTTTTTTTCTTGATTTCAAAATGTTGACATTAAAATATGGCTACATTGTATTTAGTAAATTAGTTTGTTGGAATTTTTTTCAATAATGGAATGGTTTTATTGTAACAGTTTGAATTGGATGGTTTGAATTTTTTTTTGCACACATGGGTTATGTGAATTACTGATTTCGTTTTGACCCTATATAAGGTGTGTGTGCCACTATGGTACAAAGGGGCATAACCCTAGATAATGGGAATGAGTCATTGGGGAATAAGGATATTAGAGACAATGTGATGACATAGTTTATGGATAAGAAACCACTCATCATTATGGAACTATGTGTGAAGCATGCATGGGTGTGTTTGTGTGTGTGGTGAATTATGGAATGGGTACTTTGAAAAGTAATATGAAATAGTTTGAATATTGGTTTTTGTTCTTTACTTGGAAAAATAATATGTTTGAAAATAAATTTTTGTGTGAAACTTTTGAGATTTTATTTAATGTGGGGAACTATTTCAAAAAATATATATATTGTTTTATATAATTGTGTTAACTTTTTCTATCTGATTGGCATGAGTAGGGAAGTCATTGGGAGAAATATGATAAGTTTAATTACCCAACCATAATTTAGAACTTTGGTGATTTTTCAAATTTAATTTATCTAGGCATAGGAAAATGGAATGAATCGTAGTTATTTTTTGGTTCTTCGTGATACATGGAGTTGGAGTTGTATCGTGGAGTCATGCCTTCGAAGTCTTTTGAGTTTCTGTTAGTTTTGGATTCTGTTATGTACTTTAACATTAGTAGTCTTCTATTGTGTTACCATATATTAGTTTCATTTTTATATCAATGGTATTACTTGAGTTGTTTTACATAATTATCATGCATCATAAAGTGATTTTGGTTATGGAATTTTTGGTTGTTCTTCTTTTATTTTCACAGGGAATATCACCCCCTAATTGTATTGAAGCCCTTGGTATTTATTTCCAGCCTTTGGAATATTGGGGGTGTCACTTAATACATGTATAAATTATTACTTGAGTCAATACAATTAGGTGGGGAGGGATGTTAAAAGTGGTATCAGTCTGATATGGTCAAAATATATTTGTGAAACAAGTGATATCATCTTGTTTGGTCCTAGAGTTACATGTGTTATAAATTGTGTTATTTTGGAGTCAAAATTCATTATGGTTCTTTAATTGAGTCGGGTTAGGAGAAAGGATTCTGATTTTTGGGAAATTAGTGTTTTTTAAACATTTATTAGAGTGGAATTTAATTTTCATGGGTTTAGTCAATGATAAGATCATGACATGCACTATAGAAATAGTTTCCCACTGGGATTTCATGTTTCATTTTGGGTAATGATTTATAATTTGGTTTAAATGTGTTTATTAATGAAAATTATTGAAATTATTTGGAAATGATATATTTGGAAGAGATAATGATTTTGGTATTATTAAAAGGAGTTATTTTTCAAAAGCATGTTGAAATTTTTACAAATTAGTTTAACATGGAAATGATGATTTTTGGAAATAATTATTGTGATGGTTTTTCATTGAAAAAATTTTAAATTGTTAAGGATTCAGTTTCTAGAGAATGAGAGTAATGGAATTTGTTGTGTTTCTAAAAAATTGAACATGGTATCCATAATAGAAACCAACTAGAAGAAGGCGCAAAAAATGTGGCTGCACCTAAGCCATATGTGACCCAATAACTGGTTTAGAGTATATTCCAAGATTTTAGGGCTATAGATAGAGGTAACTAATGGTATGAACCAAAGAAATTGGATTATTATATCTTGTTATAGAAGTAGAATCCATCCATCATCTGGGGTAATTCAGGGCTAGATAAGGTTGAAGTGTTACTGAATAGGATGAATCCAATATTTGATTTCATTAGTAGGCCAGAAGAGATAAATGAAAATTTTGTGACATATATGACGGAAGATCTTGTAGGATTATGGTGGGATTTATCACTCTATGATAAACTGGACTATGACATGGCATGGGAGGATTTTGAGGAATTGTAAAACAAAAAAATATAACCTCACACATTAAGAATATAATGACATAGAACCTATCTAAGACAGAGTATGTGGATAAATTTATGAATTTTGTCTTCTTTTCACTATAAGATGCTACGAGTGCATCCTTAAAAAATTGTATTTTTTAATCGGGGATAATTAAGTAAATTATCTCAAATATTTCCATGATCTTTATAATGGATTGAATGTAGATGGTCAATAGTGTTACAATGGCTGCAACAGACATATCAGGAGGAAAATGTGGAGATATTATGATGATACCTATGGTAAATTATGGAAACTCTAACTATGGGATCAAGAGGAAGAGGGACACTTATTTCTATGGTGTGAGGACAACCCTAAATTTAGACAGTTGGATTGGTGAACCTTCCTCTAAGACCTTGGAGAAAATCTTGATTTTTTCAATGTGGTTCCTTCAACCACATGAATCAAGAGTGTATGACACCACATAGAGCATGCCATAATTGCACATATATGGGGAATATTCATCACTTTTTTATAGTTCTCCAAGGTCGTGTGTTCGGAATAAATCTCATGTTTCGCAGACATCATATGATTCAATGGGATGAGGGAAATATAAAACCTCTCATTAGTAGAATTGAGATAGCCATGTTGATTCTAGGAATACCACGACTCTTAAAAAATGTCAATCTCAAGAGAGAAATAAAGAACAAGGTGCAGTGAGTATGTAGTTATATATATTTTGGTAGGTTATTGTGTATGATCAATCTAGAAGGCTTGAATTTAAATTAGTGGGGAGTAGGATGCGATGAACAACCATGATTTTTCCAATTATTTAAATATATGAATAGTATAACTAAAAACCCATCCCACATCGAAACCTATCCTGATTTATCCATGATCTATAAATGAAGCATTGTGGGTAGAGTTCAATAATTCTACACTCATCCACCTAGTACCACAACATATCTGTTATGTGGGTGTGCTTTGTGCCCACTTCATTGCGTGTTATTGTCCCAATTCAGGAATACCACCTAGAATTACCAAGGATTATACACAACACTCCAGGACACCTATGACCTGGCCTAGAAGGCCTCATTTGGGTATAGTTTACCCAGTGTCCCACATAATCTCTTAGTCGAGGCTATCTATTCATCTTAGTAGGCTGACCATACTTCTTAAATAAACCCATAAAAACTACCTAATTAAAAAACCATGTCTATAATGGAATTCATTAGGTAATTCATAAACACCCCTATACATGGAACTCTAGTATAAAATTATATAATCACTCCAAAATTAATCTTAAAATATAAATCCAGAAAACAATTTCTTCGTCATTAACCCTTCATGAACTAATTATATTTTATGTTTGTCCTTCATGAAAACTACAATATCAATTTTTCTCAAGTTAACACATGCATGGTTCTCATGAAACATTAAATATGGCATTACCTACAATTCTGCTTCATCTATAATTATTTGAATATAAATTCCCTATAACATCTATTTATGCTTATTTTTTATTGTAAACAACGTTTCACTTATGAAACATGTATTTTGAACTTAGGATCACTTCATCAATCAACAGAGTTAATAACATTGATAATTTCTCAACCCTAGAATCAAAAGATATGAATCCATAACAATTATCATTGGATCACGATAAAGGTATCCATAAAAATTATCTAGGAATCACAATGAAGGAATCCAAAATAATTCTCCTAACAATACCATGAAAATAAAATTCTTCAAATGATTCACATGTTTCTATGAATTTCAAGACATTAGGATTTCATCCTAGATCCAATAACATTGTAACTTCTTCATAATATTGACATAAATTTAATCTTAATATTGTATTGATCATCAGTTTCCACCATATAAAATAATTTGACAACAAATAAAATCCATACTCAAAGTGGAATATTCAATCTACTCCTTCATTTTTTCCAATACCTTCAAATTATATTCTAAACAAATTTTTCAATATGTGGATCTATTATATTCTCTCCCCCCTTTACGTTTAAAACATTCATTATCATTTATCTCACCCTCATTAAAAACAAATAAAAATTTCATAGGAAAAGTTTATCAGTTCATAAATAATTAATGTTCCATCCATCATTTCACTCTTAGTCAGCATCTATTATTCTCAGTGTTGAAAAATAGAGGATTTGATTTAGAACGGAATGATTCACACAATCAACTGATCATGATACCTTAATTAATGATAACTCATATAATTGTATTCAAGAATTAGTAAATTCAATTATAGGATGAAATTAGTAAATGTGAGATTAATATTTATAAAATTAATAAACCTCAAACTTCTACACTCACATCAACAACTAGATCAAATCATTCTTGTTCAATAGGGAGGATAAGAGACCCTAGGGGACTTCCACATTTCTTATAAAATTGATTAATTAAATGTCTCCCCCTTTGTAAAATGTTTGTTAATTTTTATAATAATGTATGATAGATTAAGGGAGACATAACTTTTAAAATGAAATTATATTTATTAAATTTCTAGAATAATCATATTTGATACTAATTAAAATAATGATTGTAGAAGCTTCTTCATTTTTCTCCCACTCAAGGAAAACATTTATAATTATCATTACAATGGATGATCTCATCAATATTAGTTTTCATGAAATTCCAATATAGGTAATACACCAGAATGGAACTTTAACTTTTGATTGTACATATTGGAAAACTATCACAACTTCACAATAGATGTTCATCTAGAACAATATTTCTTTAGAATACCAAGAAATAACATCAAATAAAAGCAGAATATTCTTTATCCTAGATATCCAAAATATGAAATCACATTATTTAACTTCATTAATGGATGATACTATATCATATTAGTATATAAATATCAATTGACGAATCATTCAATAATTGAATCTTCTTCATCATATCTAACATGAATTGACATCAGTAACTAATTAGCAGGTTCTCCCCTAACAATGTGCTTCACATTAAATTCAATGCGTTATAAGAATAGACACAATACTCAAAGATTATGTGTATAAGTTGGATCCTCCTCACATCACTAATAAGAATAGTATGTTTGATATTATCTTCTAAATTAAATTTCTCTATTTTCTAACGACTTCATTCTTACATATCCGATAATTTGTTCTGATTTATGAGGATGAAGTATGGATCTCATAACTTCCTCTTCTTATTTGTGTGGAGAATTTTTCGTTATAACTTCTTTCATGTATGAGAAAATATTACACCTCATTAGGAATGATAATTATACTTATAGTATGGTTAAAAACCCTTATCCAATGTCACCATATTTCATGAATACCTCACATAGAACATCTTTAACAAAAGATTTGCATCTTTATAAAAAACATCCAGTAATTTTTCTTCATCATGTGGAATATTTTCTTTCCCTTTGTCACTAGAATTAGCTTTTTCATCTTCCATTTTTCACATTATTTCTATATATTCAAGAAAGATAAATATCATGTAAATAGTAACTACGGGTGCAAGATTTGTTCTTCAACATGGGTTCTTCTACGTCTCGTCCCTCTTAGTAATACTTTTGGATGCAATACCCTTCAACTTATTTGATTTAGAATCCATTATTTTCTCTCTATTATTTTTTGTTACCTTCCTATATGGATTTATATTCATAATATTTTTCAAATATCATCCATAGGTTTCTACTTCATTCCAAGTTAGATTTTTTGATCTTCTTTTCTTATCATCTTCGGATATATTTTGAGATTATAATGTACCTACATTTTGATCACTAAAATTTCATAAATCAATAATGTTATAAAGAATTACAATTTTTATGTAGTATATATTTGCTTCTAGACCTGTGGATGTTTATTTTTATTCTATAGATTTCTACCCCTTGAGATAGGATTCCTTTTTGACTTTAAATTTTTTGTATTGTACCAACAATTTAATGTACAATAGAAAAATCTGTTTCAGGCCCAACATTGACCCATGAATCTTTATTTCCTGATATCTTATGTATTATATTGTTGGTTATTCTTCATTATATTTTGTTCTCTCTTTGGGGAAATAAATTACAAACCTTATTTCCAATCCACTTTAGTCTTGTTGGTAGGTCTCTTATAATATTTATTGATCAAAGAATATTCAAATTATGTTTTTTACGTCCATCACTATTAATGATAGTAGCTATAGAATCATTTTTACAAGATTATATGGATGGTACTTAATTCATCTTAGATTCTTATGATAGATCATTGAAGGGAGTCATGATATTATTATCACATGTTGGAGGTCATTTAACTTTAGTATCCTCCAATTAAAATTGAGTACCAATAAATTCTCTCTCATTCTATTATAATGTTTCATTATGTGTCTTCTTAAGATTGGTCAACAGAGCTAACAATTCTAGACATTTCATATTGTGGACGATTTTATGATATTCAATTATAATCATATTATCGTCACAATTCTTTCTAATTATTTCCAATTTATATTCATTTTTCTTAACATTTTTCAAAATTGATGCGTAATGTTCCTTGATCTTCTTGGATATTTATTCCAATTGTAAACCATTAACATTAGTGATATTTATCAATCTCTCTTAATTTGAATGTATATAATCATATAAATTCTATATGACTTTATCATTCACTTAGACATATTTTATCCATTTTTAGGAACATATTTCATGTTCATTCTTTTCTTCAAAAATGGTTCCAACCTATCATGAGTGCTTTAGACAATAAACAATTTATGTATTCAAGATATTCCCAAAAGAATCAGCTTCTTCTTCAAGCTGGGTGTTCTCTCCCAACATACATTTCAAGACTCCATAAACAAGGGGCGATCTTCCTTTAAGAATACCGTGCATAATAAATCTTAATCTATCTACTGATATTTCTTGATTAATATTAGATTGATCATCACCACCACTTGTTCAATAATTTTTATCTTCCAAAAATACTATAAATATAATAACACATACATCGTTATCACTTTAGGTATGATGTTCATACATATTCTCGGTGTAATCTTTATCCACATTCTCATTACATTCAAAGACTGATATGTCTTTATTATCATCATGTCATAGAGAAATAGATGATTCCACATCATTTGATAAGAGGGAATTCTTATTCATCATTTTATTCTCTTTCTTTTTCATGTTTTTCATAGTCTCCATAGATATACAATTCTTCTCAAAGGTAACTAAATATTAACCAAAAATAAACTTCATTTCTTGAGTTCAGAAAGAAACTCATGTTTTCAAAAGAGAATAGATTTCACAGTTGAGAATCTAATAGAGGTAAACCATTATTCGATACAGATAAGTGGACTAGTTTGGGATATGTCTAAAATTGATAATGGGGGTGAATCAATGTTGGATTATTTTTAATCTAATACGACATTTTATCCCATTAACTCTTGGACCTATTAGGATATTGATTATCTTATTCTATTTTAGATTCCACTTGTAAGAATATTAATGTATTAAAGGCAATCACCTGATATTTTTATAAGGATCACTACTTTATATGAGTATATTGTCCTTGGAAGGGTTTGGAGATAATACATACCACACAACCACTGGAATGTAATCATTTAAATGTGTTTACAAATAGTGGGAAATTTCCATTAACTTGTAATGCACTATATTAAATTGATAGTGTGTGGTTTATAGAACATTGATAGATATTTATATTTCTTCTAACGATAGTATACTTTTTATAGATAATGTTTTGTAACACCATGTGAGTCTTCCACCAATTGAGACCTGTTGGATTTCACAATTCTGCTTTGTTCTTCCACAACCATATTCTTCACTTTGTAACTTTCTTAGAAGAATGAAAGTAACTCTTCTTAATTCTTTCCAACATAAATCTAAATGTTTCACCGTATTCTTCTTCAATTATTCACAATAATATAAATTTTTTGTGAACTAATGAATACTAAATTCATTCAAACCCAAATTATATTCATCCAAGATGTGGTGAACAAAGCTGAATCCATGAGATCTATAATTAACTCCCGTGAATGGTGGTGTTTATGATGGATCTCCCATGAATTTAGAAAATTTCAATGATTTTGAATGGATTTTTGATGAATATGAACCTCAAATTATTTTTTTATCAAATTATGGGAAACTACAATAGAAACATTGAAGTTGATTTAAATTAAGAAAATGATGTATTTTTATTTAAAATTTTACTCAGAATACATCATTATTATTTGAACCTTATAAGCCAACCTGAAGTGAACTGGCCTTGGGTCGGGAGATCTAGCATTAAATTCCATACCATTCTTTTTTCAGAGATTTTTAATGAATTTTTTAATGAAAATGAACATGAAATTTTTTAATCAAATTATGAGAAATTACAAATAAAACATTAAAGTTGATTTTAAATCATAAAAAAAGAAGTATTTTCATTTTGAATTTTATTTAGACTCCATGATTATTATTTAAACCATCCAAAACAATAAGATATGAACTGGTCTTGAGTTGGGAGAGCTGGAATTACATCCTATGCATGGTAGCATTCAAGACACCCCTGACATGCCTTTAGAAATTATCCATGATTTTGAATCGATTTTTAATGAATATGACCATTAAAATAATTATTTAATAAAAATATGGTAAATTAAAACATAAACATTGAAGTTGATTTAAATGTAAAAAATGTAGAATTTTTATTATAGATTTAATTATACGTAATGATTATTATTTGAATTGTTCAAGAAAACATGTGAAGAACCAAGATTGATTTGGGTGATCCATCAATAAATGTCGTGTATGGAGGCATTTGGGATGCCCCTTTCACGCCTTTATATATTTTAAATGATTAAAAATGGATTTTTAATGAATATGAACATGAAATTATTTTTCTTATCAAATTGTGGGAAATTTTAACTCATAGATTGAAGTTGATTTAAATTGACAAAAAATAAATGTATTGTTATTTGGTATTTAATTTAGACTTCATTATTTCTATTTGAACATGGAAGGCCACCATGAGGTGAGCTGAGCTTGAGCTGGGAGACCCAACATTAAATCTAATGCATGGAGGAATCTTGGATTCCCTCCCATGCCTTGAGAAATTTTCAATGATTTTAAATTTAATTTAAGTAATATGTATAAGAAATTTTGTGTTTTATTTAGACATCAAGATTATTATTTGAACCAACTAAGCCAAAATGATGAGAACTAAGCCTGATCCGAGAGATCTAGGATTAAATCTCATACATAGAGGTGCTTGGGATACACCTCCTATGAATTTATCAATTTTCAATTATATTAAATGGATTTTTAATGAATAATAACATGAAATTATTTTATTTATTAAATTTTGGGAAAATACAACTGAACATTGATGTTGATTTAAATTGATAATAAATGTTGTATTTTTATTTGGAATATTATTTAGACATCATGTTTATTATTTGAACTATCCAAGAAAACATGCAGTGAATCGAACTCGATTCGAGAGAGCCAACATTAAATCAGGTGAATCGAGGGGTTTGGATTCCTCTCCCATGAAATTAAAAATTTTCAATAATTTTAAATTGATTTTTCATGAATATGAACATGAAATTATTTTCTTCATAAAATTATAGGAAATTACATCTGAAACATTGAAGCTAATTTAAATTTATAAAGGACAATATATTTGTATTTAGAATTTTATTTAGACTTCATGATTATTATTTGAACCGGATAAACCAACATGAGGTGACTAGTTCTACAGTAGGGAGAGCCAGCATTAAATCTCATGCATATAGGTTCTTGGGAAATTATTTCTTTTATCAAATTATAAGGAAATTGAACATTGAACATGACTGAAATATATATATATATATATAAAGCATTGTTATTTTTGATTTTTTAGATTTATTATTTATTATTTTAACTTTCCAAGCTTAGGAGAGGTGAAATTATTTTTAAATGGGGGAGACAACCATCCTTTCGGAAAGGAAGAAAAATGCATTCTTGTGTGAGAAGTATTTTTTTGTTTATGTTGATGTCGTAAGGTGTTACCGATGTATGTATTCGTAAGGCCACACTCACGAATTGAATAATAAACCATTGTGTGCCCATTTATGTAGGATGAAATTTTCCAACATGAATTTGGTCCCCCATGCCTCTAACACAAAGAGTTGATTTCCTCCACCACTCGCAGATTCCCCTTGACAACTCTCGCACTAGTGAAATGCTGGAAATTTCCATCCATGCCACCCTCAAAACTCTACATCGATCCATTATCCACTTCTAAAGCATTCGGATTCCATGTACCATCATGGGAGGTTGATATGATCCCCATTAATCCATTTCTATATTAATCATGCCACATCGAAGCCCAGATGAAGTTGGAACTTAGCGAAGTCCGGTACAACACTACTTCACCCTTGTCATGCCACTGAATCAATTCCATGAGCCATGTGGAACCACCACCATCCTATGCATGTGGAGGGAGTGCCAAAAAATTACCTTGGTTTGGAAATCAAAATAACCATAGGAAATATCCAAGATGGTGGGATTATTAGAGAATGATAGAATATACTATCTACATCATTTTCGAAAATGGTTAATCTATATTAATAAAGATTAATGTTTGGGGTAGGAGGAAACTATGGGAAGGGGATATAATATAATAACAAAATCCTTAAATGGTGAATGAACCAATGTGACCTAACTCCATTTATCCCCCATCCTGCACCCACTATCCATTATGTAGTAAAAATCACTGAAGAAATACTAGTAAGACCACTGATACACCAATAGTAACTAGAAAAAAACCATAATATTTTTATAAAAATAGTTAAAAAAATAAAAGTACACAGATATTTAGATTTCAAACACCTTCAATATCAGTAAGGGTATTATTATATTGATCTAATATACCATATCCTTCCAATACCATTCATATCACCGAGGGAACTAGTATACTCCATATAACCATTGGGACCTCACTCTCTCTACCCTACCCCTGGTGCTCCGATTTATATTTGAATTGGGAATGGTTCTCTCCTCCCTATGTGCAAGAAAATTGTTTCATATAATGTTATAGTTGGGGTAATTGTTGAGATTCATCCCCATTCACCACCTTCACTCATGGAATCTACGACATTAGAATAAGTTTGGGACATGATAACTCAACATATGGTTTCATGAAACAGTGGACTCAATTCAAAGATAAAGAGAGAAACCAAAAATAGGAAGTGTTCATCTCATTGATCGGTGGCACAACAGACTCAGGAGAAACATTCATGATATTGTAGACTCAATTCATAGATAAACAGATATCCCATAAATGGGAAGTGTTCATCGCATTGATAGGAAAAACTACAGACTCAACAACTTATTCCATGAAACAATAGAGTAAATGAAAATATATAGAGAGAACCCATAAATGGTAAGTGATCATCACATTAATATTAAGATGAGTTGTTTTCAGGCCTCTCTATTTTTCAAAAAGAACTAATAACTAGTTCCTGGTTGTCTTAAAAGAAGAACTCTCTATTGAATATATTATGTTGTATAAAGTACATGGTGTGATTCACACACACCTATGCATGAACACTTTCATGCATTTACAACCAATACCCATTCATGTTTTCATACAACAAGGTGGAAGTATAGTGTGTTGGAAGAAGAACTACACACACTTAATATCATTATTTGAGAAGGTAGTGTTCATTTTATTGGCATAATATGTATAGTGTGTGTGTGTGTGTGAATATGATTTCCCATACACTTGTTATCACTTGCGATTTGATGATATTAGAAAAAAAACATTGTGTATGTGTATACTAGGTGTTATTAAAAAGAAACATAAAATTGGACAGTGTGGTGTATTAAATTTTAGTATCAAGATAGATATTAAATTCATGAATACGTGATTATATAATCACTTAAATAATCAGGAAGAGATTCTGATTTCTATGTAAAAAATTGAATGTTTACGTATGAATGTATATGAAATAATGCATGTGTGAAATTGTGAAGGTTATTAAAGTGAGAATAATATTTGTGTGTATGTTCTAGCATTGTGTTCTGGCACAAGGAAGGTAAAAATAATATATATTGTAGTGCATTATTTATTTTTTCAAAGAAGAAAAAAAACAGTGGGGATAATTACATGCATTAAATATATTCATGTGATGATGATAATTACATGCATAAAGAACACAGAATATTGTTGTGTGTAATAATTTAGTTGAGATGATGAAATATTTTTCAGTGAAGCAAAGAAAAAGACCATTTGTAGTTCATTGAGGTATCTTCTATTGTTCATTATGAACATTCAGTGAGTTGAAGTGGAAGTGATAACTTCTAGTATTTTAGAATATAATATTGTACTTCCTTATATACAGTTTTGTGGATTATATTCCATGGGATTCAAAGATTTTTAGTTGGTGTGAGAATGTGAAAAAATATTTTATTTTAGTTGTTTGGAGAGGGGGATCAGTTTTTTTGTGGCAGTGCCTGCTTTATGTTCTTTTGATCTTTCTCATTGTGTTAGGTGTTCTAATTATTGAACACTGGTTAGATGATAGTCTAAAAAAACTGGTGGGATGCTAGTATAATTTGAGAAAAAGTTCATACCTAACCAACTTTTTTTTTGGGTGATACATGACTAACACACTTTTAATTATTGAATGATTTTCAGTGGAGAATATGTGTATCAGATCATCCTTAACACGGAAAGGTTGTAGTCACCTATCAAAGGGTTGAACCCGATAAAATATTGTGGGCTGTTCTGTGTTTACTTTATGTCCTTCATGTAATATAATTGTTCTTGTAAATATGGAATATACATTTACTCCAACATGTGCATGGGTTCAAATTAAAAAGGGGTATGTGGGGAAGTAAATAAATATTAGTAAAATTTGTGTACACTTATTCACCCCCCTCTTAGTATACCTACAAGATCCAATGGACACTTCAATGAGTAATGTTGAGAGTATCTAAGAATCTCATGTTTGTAATAAAATATTTAGGACACAAGTCACTAATTAGACAGACAAATATGACCAAAAAACTTGGAATTTTAGAAAATGAGAACTCTTCCTTGTTGGTTTCATGTAATGAAGTACATGTCATATTATTATTTCCAGTTTGCTAAATATCCTAAAGATTTACGTCAGACCAAACTAGATTAGGTAAAATATACACTTTTTAAAACCTATCTAGAGTAGTATGTAACATTATTGAGTTTTATAAAACATCATCATATCCCTTCAATTTTATCATAACAACCAAAAAAACTGGAATATCAATGTTAGTCTTTGTCTACTCCTTATCAAACAGATCGAGAAAGACTTATTGCTGCTCCTTTTATTTTTTATCATGTTTGAACTAAAAAACATTCATTGTTACTGTAGTAATATATTAACTCACCACATCCCCCTTTTTCATTTGAGACTATTTCATGTTTTCTGATTTTAACAACTACTCATCGTGAATTTCTATATCTTCCACTATTTCTACCATCCAATTGTCTCCTACTTCATCTTCCTAGCCATAACTCTTCACTTGAGTCTATTTTAGCACATGAATTGTAGAATCCTCCAAGATTCCATTTTTTCATTTTATATGTCCAATAGTATAAACCCACAAAGGTCCATGTTGGGATGGTAGGCTTCTGAATGGTGGAAGACATGTGGTTTGGGGAGAAGTATGAGATTTTGATATACATGCCTTCATTCCAAGGGATAAAATGGCCTCCCAAATGGACAAGATGGTAAACCATAAATAATTTATTAAATACCATTTTTATTATGATAAAGTAAATGTTATTACATTCCAATATGATTTCATATAGAAAAAAAATATCATGGAATCTTTATCGTTTCGATGCTAAATCATATGAACTGATCGTGGGTTTTCAAGCCCATGACAATTCCAGCATCAACTTCTATAACTTCAAGAAGGGATCCATCTATTTTTACTCTCCATTTTTTTGGGAATTTCTCAAAAACTAAATAATCCATCATGTGTCTTTTGGACCCAAAATATTCCACCAGGATTAAATTGCTTCCATAGTCTCCACATTGTTTTCACTTCCACATTCAATGTTATTTCTAACTCACCACTGAGGGGGAAATAGGATCCTCATTTAAATCCAAAAGGGGAGAGGTATATCCATGGTATAGAGGATAGGGATTGTCCAGGGGTGTCTATGAAGATTTCTTCTGGGATAATGGGGGTTAATTTTTATCAATAGGTTTGGATACCTTCTGAATAAGAGAGGTCTATATCTCCCCAGATGGGTAGGTATCACCGCTATGATGAGAAGCCTGATGGGATACGACACTATAGTTGAATATATGTTCTGAAGATAGATGATATCATTTAAGGGACACATATTATACAAGAAATAAGGTGTGTCGACTAATATAATTTGAGGCACCATCTCATGGTGTACACCATTGGAAATATCCATTTTAGGATATGATGAGAAAAAGACCCACCAGTAGGAAATCACCATTTATATGTGTCATTGTATATTCCAATATGAAGATGTGTCTATTGATCCTAAAACATTAATATTATTATTAATGAATATAATAAGTAGTGTACATTGATGTCTTTATAAAAACTGTGATCACATATGTTCACGGAGAGGTTTGGTGCATTGGGTGCATCATGAGTAGTCACTATTTGAAACCTAACCTATAACAACAGTTGTAAACCTTTGGGAAATCTGAAAAAATAGATGGGATAGGGTATCCCAACAGTTGGAACAACTGTTCGTAGGTTTGTCATTGAGATAACCCTATGCCAATGATTTAGAGGAAACTGTTGGTATAAGATGGGAAGAATATCAATTTACCAACGGTTCAGTCCAAACCATTGGAATAGGTTTATACCATCGGTTACATAACTGTTGGTATATAGGATACTAGAATTTATTTAATTTAGCAACAGATCCATTGAACAATTGGAATATGGTTGAATTTATTTATTTTACCAAAACTTTAGATGGAACTCTTTGTATTGGATGGTGCAGTGGTATAGATACCAATGGTTTTAGAACCATTGGAATAGACCCCTTTATATTAACAACAATCTATATCCCTCTTCCTACACCTGAAACCTTGCACTGCATCCCCCTACCCTACACCTGCCTGCACCTACAACTTTCCTCTACATCCCACTACCATACACCTACCTGCACCTACAAATTCCCACTGCATCCCTCTACCCT
The DNA here is from genome assembly GCA_963277665.1 of Viscum album. NCBI lineage: Eukaryota > Viridiplantae > Streptophyta > Magnoliopsida > Santalales > Viscaceae > Viscum > Viscum album. Next base: position 1,581,713,168 of record OY728151.1, on the reverse strand, counting down.
ACACCAAAAACTTCAGTATTGAATATCCTAATACAAAAATCCATCACCCACTGCTTCCAACACATAGAATATCTGTCAATCACAATTCATGGATCCCCCTCTGTATATGCATTCCCCACTACCCACTAACTGCATATGCATCCAACGCACACATATTAACATATGAATCCCCCAATACCCACTCACTTCATATTCATCTAACATATGCATCCCCCACACCATATGATTTTTGATGAGTTGCAGAAGTTCAGGAATTTTCTGTGAAGATGGAAATCATACGTAAACAGAGAAGCAGAACACCACCTGACAACTTTCACAGAACACAAAGCAATGTAATGACACTCTTCAAGGCCCAAATACAAAATAGAAATACACTTACATGAACATGTAATCCCTCTGTAACATTCAATTCCCAGAAAACATAGAATATTTACACAAAACACTTGCAAACATACACTTGCACGTACAACATGCAATTTCCAAACAACACATAATACTGATCAATCCTATGAAGTTAAATAAAAAATGGTTTGATCCATATCATATCTCTTAAAAATTAATTTATATAGTTCATGTATGATCTTGTTAAAAATTTTATTATGAGAAGAAACATTAGTCATCAAGGCCTTGGAAATGCTTGAAAACAGAGAAGACATGCCCGAGACATGGTGGGATGTGTTGGATGTCCTACAGGCTAGGTCCTTAATGAATATGAATGTATTTGGTTACTAAAATTAAGATGAATTTGTTTGGTTAATAATATTAAATTATTAATAAACACATCCTACTCATATTGAATGATTAATATCGGGCAACATTTGGTTTTTGATGAATAAATAGATGCTCTATTCCACCCTCTATTGAATTTTAGTCCCAGATCATTGAACTAGAGACTCCATAAAAGTAATCTACCATGATTTCTAATTCAGTTGGTTGTGTAATATGATATGAAGAAGTGATATAAATGGGTAATGTTGTAAGTAAATTTATTAATGTACATTGAGAAAGAAGTGTATAATAGATGTGCGGAATGTGACAAATACAGTATCAGCGAGTACTACTAGGAAGATCTATTTGTCTTGGTTTTATGTGTCAAACAAAAATCATGTGGAGGAAATTTATAATTTTTCAAAATCCGGAATAAGTCTTTGATGAAAATGATATATGACCATTTTTTGAGAACGAAGTAAAATAGTTTTATACAAATTCCCAATTTCCTTTTTGACATGACAGAGATGCTGGACACTCAAAATCCTAGTTTCATTTTTTTCAATCATAATGCAGATGATAAATACTAAAAGTGACCTACTTAGGATTCATCATGCTATTAAAATATATGATTTTATACAAGTGTTGGAGTAATTAATATAATTTCTATATTAGTTGAAATTTTTGAAATAAAATTCTATTTCTAAAGCAGATACTCATTCGCTGAAGAGAATGATTGACTCTTAATTTGAATTAATCAAAAAATTTACCTCTTGACAATGAAATATTTTCTCCAATTCTAGTTTTTATATAAAAGAATTTAGAGAGGCTCAAAAATCACTATGTATGTCTATGAAACCTATTCAATTAGGTATTTCAAATGAAATATTGTAAGTAATTACTTTTATGATAGATGAATAAAAAATGGTTTCATCTTATGTTAGTATGGTATGTAAAATTGTAAAATAATTACAATTTGATGTGTTTTTTTATTAAAGGAATTAAAAAATAATACATGAGTTATCTTCCAGAATACTTCCTTCAAGCACACATAGCACACACATCAGTATTCATTCCATCCAGTAGAAAGCAGGGAAGTATATGAAAAATGAGTGAATCACGAAGCATGATTCCATCATGGATGTTTATAAAGTATCATATAGAACAAAGGGAAACCAGTAGAAAGAATCATATGGGTTCCATGATGAAATAAATAATGTTACATAGTTCATGAAAGTACCCACCAAGTCAGAAAGAAATATTCATAGAGAAAGAATTGATGAATGTTATTTCTCTCTCAAAATTGAGTTACAATAGAGGATATTTCTATAAATGAAGCTGGAACCATATTGAAGGAGATAGAAACTTGGCCAAAATAGAATGATCAAAATTTTGTGGAGATTAATATAAATTTTTATCTATCAAAGGTAAAAGGGAAGGTGAAAAATATCTAAATGGAATCCACAATATGTAGAGAATTCCAGGCTCCAAATCAGAAAATTTATAATAATGGAATGATTTATATCATATCTAAAAGAATGTAATCTAAATGAAAAGTTTAAACAAAATAATAAATTTGTGGATTATTTTGGAACTTAATTTGCACGTGTGTTTATCCTCCAAATATCAATATTGGAATGAAAATCATTATGTATACATATTTATAGATTTATTACTATATGAGGAATAAATTTCTTATAAGAATATATATAAGTTCTAATATTATTTATATGAAAATAAAGTGGGAATAATAGCCTTACCAATATGAATGTAACAGTGGAAATAACGTTCTAATCAATCCAAATGAAAAGAATCACTATCAATCTAAAAGTTAAATTCGTACCAGAATAACCAATATCTCATACCGGATTGTTAAGATGTTAACCAATATAACTAAACAAATATGAATCAACTCAATGGATTCAGTATCCCAAAGACTCCATATTGTATTCTATATTGATTCATGTAACCCAATATATTCACATTTTTTAGACTCATTTCATTAAAGTGTAGAAACACAAAACATGAGAATATATTGTGTGTGAAGCCATATAAACTGAATCCTTATTTCACCAATATATAATTCAGGATCTACAATGTTAAATTAAAAAATATTATCACTAGAACTCATAAAAAACCAAAATATAACCTCCAAAAATGAATGGTTAACTCAAATAAACAAATTGAATCAAAAGGAAATTCAGAAAATTGTTACATATTTATCATGTTTAAGAGGTTGATTAAAATGTTCTTAGAAGTGATAAATTTATCTCTACCATTATTATAATAAATCCCACAATATAATCATTACAGATAGACCATATGAACACAATATTGAATTATTTCTTATATTCCCAACAATAAATATTCTTATGCCCCACTTTCTGGAACTGATATAAAACCAAATATTTTATCCTAGAAGAAACTGGTGACAAAAAAATATATAATTTTTCAACCACCACTTTTAAGGTTGACATAGCACACTTCCCTTTTCCCATATTGGAGATTCCTCCACCGCACCTAGGAATAGAAGAAACAAGAAATACCTCAACTGATCCTACTAATCCTCCGTCAACATTGATATCTTATCTCACAACCACAATATATAAGTGGAGTCCAAAGGAAGAAACATCTAGTGATAAGTATGATAAAATACTTTTAATCAAACAACCAAGCCAATAAGGAATCATCCATGTCGAGATTAGGAATGAATGAACCAACTAGATAAAATTATTTTTGTACTCGAATACTATTTCATCTCTTTACTAGAGGCTAGATAATTCTATAGCTATTAGTACCTTCACTTAATTTGGAGTGAATGCTAATTGAACCATGCCATGAAACTTTTCCAAGAATAGTCCTTGTCTGGTTTAGTATGAATAATATACTTCCACCACATATAACATGGACCCTAAAGTAGGATGGTTACCAACATAACCTTAAGAGACTCAAACATATAATGTTGGATAAAAATATCCTCAACCTTCAGAACCAAAACCAATTCATCATAAGAATCTTGTTACCTAGTGAAATGTGGATTCACGTTTTGGAACTCTCAAACATGATTATCACATTAGGAAAAGAGATTAATAACAAAAAACTCTAAGACTGATGCCGACAAAACAACCATCCCATGAAGATCTTTATCAACCAAGAATCCATTAAATGAAAATGGGGATATACTCTCAAAAAAGAAACACAAACACCATCAAAATGGAATTCAACACTCCAGCCCCATGAGACATAAAATATATCAGTAAGTGATCTCAATATATCATTTAAATAAAACTAAAATACAATACTTTATAAATTAACAAAAATCCAACAGAATGGAATTTTATTTCATTGAATAAGTGATCTATATTCTCCTATTTAACCCAACATGTTTGTATAAAATCATATTTCAAAATGAACTTTCATTCATTAAAATATCATTTTGACCAATGAGGTTTTGAAAAACTCATCTAATAAAGAGAAACATTAATTGTTTATAAATCCATTTAAACACAATTATAGATTTTCGTAAAACATTTTAACATTAAAATTGTTCAAAAGCATGTATTTTAACAGTACATTTGGCATAAATACAATAAAATATTCTAATTATCCTTTATTAATATCACATTAAAACCATGAAAATAATTATAACTAACCATTTTTCAAATTGAATTGAATGAATTCTCCAAAAATAGGTTATCATTTAAAATCCAAAACAATTTAAACACTTTTCGAAATAAAAATATAATTATAATATTATTCCCATGATTTCTATTAAAATAAAAGTATTTTTAAACTCTTCCATTTAAAAATATCCATTTAAATTTAACCATACACAATGAAAAAATAAATATTATACCATGATCCTTTATAACCAAACAATAAAGAAAATCGAAATAACTCAAAATCAACAAAAATTCCAAGTTCACAAAACTGCACAACAATGCAATGATTAACCACACATTCTACCAAATCATATGTTAACACTATTGTATTGAGATATTTCTTGATTAGTCTAGTAAAGAATTTTATAGCCCCAGAACCATTCTCCATGGCTTGAAAACAGACCTAAATGTTCTATAAAAATGATTACAAAAAATGAATAATAACCTTTATCTTCTCCACATGAGTATTGAATTCCTTAGTTAGCATATGAACTATGATATCACTAGCCAATTATTTGAGCATGGTGTTCTTATATAACACAGTTTATACCCTACACACATATAAATGAATATCCCTTCAAATTATATATCTGTCATTCCCATATTGCATTACATTGCATCTATCTAGTTCAATAGTCTTTGACTCTTGTTTTCAAAATAACTTATACTCTATTAGCCTTGTCATTTAAAAATCATCCATATTTACTTTCAACCAATATCCGAAAATAAATTTTATTTAGTCTTAATTAACAACCCCTCTCATAGGAATAAGAGGTGAAACTGAGGAAGATGTATGAGGGGAAGCTATGTACAAGTCTTTCTCATAAAATTAGTCTATGAATCTGTATATGTATCGGTCTTAAAGAATGTGAATTTTCAAAACTTATCCCACTCATTTCATACTCTCCTGAGTCACTATCCTCTCATGCTATTTCTAGAGACCCGAAGCTTAACCTACATGGACTTTACATTGCTTTTGCAGAATACTTAGTACATAACAAAAACACACACACACACAAGGACTATAATAGTTTAGTGTCTTTGGGAACTCGGAATATAATCTTCTAATCATGGTGAAAGATCTTCAACATCTCCCATAAAGATCTTCTTTATTTTACCTAAAACATTTCTTTATATCATGGGGAAAAGAAAACATAAAAGGGTGAGCTCAAATTCTTAGTAAGGGTAAACAAAAGAAATATCAATCACATCATATTCATAAGAACATAACATTTTCTAAATCTTAACCTGCAAAAGAGATCATAATATCATAACATGGGATAAATCATAGTAGTGAAATTTAATCACAATAATCATAACATAAAACATGAAAATTTTTGGCATACACACATAATCATAGAGAATCTTTTCTTATTAGTCAAGACTCATTATCAAGACTATCTTAGTGGACAAAGTCTATTTCCGAACTGAGTTCACTCCTCGTTTCAGTCATGTTTCACTGAACCGGTATAACCTACCGTTCCAGCCATTTCTATCTCATGATATATAAAATCATTACCCAATGCATTGGAGGGAGATATAGGTCCCACCCATCTCATAATGATACCATTCTTATGTGTGCCAAAAAATCAAAAATCATACATCATTGAATAACCCATGTAGTAAAAATGGGATTCTTAAACAACATGACCTCATAAAACAATTCATATAAAATAAAGTAATTCATAAAAATAATTCCATCACAACATAATCAAATCAATGTAATAATAGGGATAGAAATAGAACCCTATATTATCTTAGATGGAAAATAATTTTGATAAAGCACTTGAACTCCATTCTTGAGTAAAATATCCTTTCTACTTCAAAAACATTCTCCTTTATTTAACATGTCATACAATTTTAAACTAAAAGAAGTTGATTAAAAATAAACTTGAAAACTTATAAAGGAATCTTCTTGGAAATATTGTTTTAAAAATCCATTCATTCCATATAAGTTAAAAAAACATTCTTCTCATACTTTTGTCGGAAAAGTCAAAAAGTACCTCGTATGAAAAATGACAAAAGATTCCTTTCATATCTTTTACTAAAAACTCACCAAAGGGTAAAATTAGATTTAAAAAATTGTAGGTGGATGGAAATAATATTACATATTTAGGGAACATGGATGTGGATGATAAAATACACCCGAGTAAATACCAAAGTATAAACAATCTCGGATAAAAATGAGATTGTGATATTTTCCCTTACCTTAGGTCTGATTTGCTTCGTAAGTGTCTGAACCTCCTGTATAATGATTTAAATAATTTCATTGACTTATTACAGAATCATAATCATTGTTATGATATCATATGTGGTTCACTTATGACTTTATATTACCCGTTCTTTTGTAAATTCCATGTTAAAGAGCGTTTTGGGTAAAATTGTATCATTTGTCGTCCGTGTTTTGACTTGTAATTATTCATATGATTACTTAGATCATAATTACTAAATTCCAGAATATAAAACCTGATTTATATATAATATATATTCATAATATACATATATATAATAAATCAGTAAATGGAAAGAAATACACCGTTCATGGAGACGGTAGGCCGTACGTACGCATGAACACTGTTTTCGTTTCCTAATTGAGTTGAATGGAATTAAGTAGATGTCATATATATATATACACATAAATCCAGTATCATTATTATTTAATATTTTTCATGATTACTTATTATATATACTTTATAATCATTCATTAATGGTTAACGTGGAGAATGAATCTCATCGCGTCGTGGAGACGGTAGTCCGTACGTACGCACGAGCGATGATATCGTTCTCATGATCGTGGAATTGTATTGAAGGGTATGTATACTATTTCAGAATCAATATAACTTTAAAATAATAATATATAGTTATTGTGTACTCCATTATACCCATCCAAGTAAGGTGGTGGTGGAAATAGATTACACCACGGCGTGGAGACGGTATTCCGTACGTACGCACGTGCGGTGATTTCGTTTCCCGTAGGATGGATAGATGGTGAAATAGGTTTGTTTTATACTTATAATAACATATCAGTATATGAGTGATACTTATATTATTACTTCATAATGAAACAACCTAAGAAGAAGAAGTGGAAGAAGAAATAAAGTTGAAAGAATCGTTAACGGACATTACCTCTTCTTTGAAGCACCTCTTTGAGATCTCCTTTTGGGGGACTAAAATTGGTCTTTGAGGAAGACCAGAACCTCTAGGATGTTGCTATGAAAGTGGAGAATTGAATTTTGCAGGGGTTGGTCGAGCTTGAAGGCTCAAAGTGGTGTGAGGAAGAGGGGGAGGAAGTGCCCTTTTATAAGGGAGGAGAGGGGTACCTTTGGAATATCTAAAACAAATATTTTATTATAAAGTCAAATTCAGTTTTAAATAGCTCCAAATTGATTTATTTAGAAGCTAAGGTGGGGATGGGTCGAAATACTTTCATCAAATAGAATTTAGACAAGTTTAGGTTCCTATTTTAACCTTATCAATTAGATTTAACATTAAGTTAAATAATTTTACTTTTACCGTGTCTTCTTGTGTTCTTACAGTATAAGGTTAATAAACTTACTATAACAAGCCAAACGAACCCCAAGTTGTTTATTATTAATTTATATAACCTTATCTAAGTCATTTTGCTGAAACTTATATTTTTAGGAATAAAATAACAATTAATAATATAATATTTGTTTTAAAAACTATTTTATGTCAATTTTGCCACTATTTTGTAATTGATTATTGTAAAAATTATAACAGAATGATTAGTTCGAAAAAAGTTAATTAAATAAATACTAACATGTCATATTAACCTAGAAAATTATTGGAATTCATAAAAAGTCTCAAATTACATTTATTTGGGTATTTATAACATCAATTATGTCAATATTTCATTAATAAGATAATTACTGCATCATCATTGTGTAATACATATATTCAATTATATAAAGTCTAAAAATTACAAATAAAATACCATTATGTAGGAAATCGTTTTATATTTCTAATGAGTATGTATAGTCGAATTTATCGTATGTATAACCATATATTAAAAATGATTTACTTATTAATCTTTGATTTTAAATATTTTAACCCTTCTTTAAATAAATTAATAATAAATGTCTTAATCTAATCCAAGTGGGCCTAAATGATCATATTTTATTCTTAAGGTTGTTTTTATTCGAATTACACTTATCCAATAGAATTAGGAAATGTGTTAGGGTAATAATAATATCATTTTTACCCTTAATTACCCTATTTACTTTTAACTGTGGTAAAAAAAAGTAAAAAGTTACTATTCACCAAAAATTATTTTCATCTCATTGAACCACATTTTACTTACTGACATCAACCGTGTCTCTCGGATTTTTGAAATTCCACTCACAGAAGCGGTAAAATTATGTTTTATGAAAAATTCATTTTTTTTAAACTACCACTTAGTGGTTTCACTATTCATCAAAAAATGAAAGTTTCCAGAAAAATACCAAAAATTAGGCCTAAGCTATATTTGATATTATGAACTCAAAAATGTGATCTATTTTACCAAATTCAAAACATATCAGTTGCATTAATTAATTAAAAATTAATTCCCGTCATCAAAACAAATAGTGTTTTCTTAAGAGATAATAACTATCAAAAGATTGACACTTTTTTATGTCTGGTTTAAATGTGAAATTACATCCAATGACCAACATTGTATTAAATTGTAAAAATATATTTTAATTATATTTTAAAACCACTCAAATTAATAATTTATCACTGTTAATTATTTTGATTAAAAAAGTTGTTTTTAATTAAAATTTAATAATTTTCACTATTCATCAGAATATGAAAGTTATCCGAAAAGTACCAAAATTTTACCCTAAGCTAATTTCGATATTCCGAATCCAAAAATGAAGTCCATTTTGAAAAAGAAAATTTATAAAATTTCAAAAAGTGGTTATTACTATTCATAACTGCTGGTTTTAATAATAGCATATCGTTGTTTAGTGAAACTCGTTATTGCGTACTACACACACTATCGAGGAAGGTCGCGATTGCGTGTAATGAAAGGAAAGTCAACGATGTGTGTTATGAAAGCTCCTTTTAGTGCATCATACAACACAAGACATTAATGGAATTAAAAAGAATATTTTTTATAAAATCTCGGGGTGTTACATTCTACCCCCCTTAAACTGAATTTCGCCCTCGAAATTCATCGGGGTTATAAATGGTTTACTATTTAAAAGTTTCATTGATAGAAACCCACATAGTAAAAAGGAATACAAAAACCAATCTTTAAAAACAAAAGTATGAAACGTAATGGTTACCCAAATAAACTAATCACTGGGTTTCCACATAGGTGAAAATATGGGTATGGAAGAGAAATCTAACCATCATGTTCTGATGGAGAGTGGTAGAGAACATGGCTATGGAAAATCCAGAAATCACAAAGCCATAAATTTATGATGATCTAAGGTACCATCTGATTCATAAGATATAAGAGCACTAGGACAACATTTTTGGTTCTCAAGATCATTTCCCTAAAGTTGATGAAATTGGAATTAGAAGAAATACTTTCGTGATTTCGGTATAGTCTCACCGTTGGTCGTCCTTTGGACAATTTCCACTTCATATCTTAAATAAATGAAGTTGAATTTGTCATTCGTGATGTGTTAGAAGATCATGTGATAGAATGATGGGTCATTCCATCTGTCTCAAACAAAAGGTTAGAAATGTTATCAAAAAATACATAAGTCCATCTATAGTGAGATTAATGATATATGGTTCCTAAAATGGACTTATACTTCATATATTATACTTATTAATATAATAAAACTAGTTTCTACTAAATAGGGACTTCCTGTAGGCCAGTGGTAGGCGATAAAGGCCAGTCGCACTTCAGTTGTGGGTTCGATTCCCACGGCCTTGTCCGACGCGATGGGTTGTCGCACGTCCTGCAGGTTGTCCTTTTTCTAAAACTACATTACTATAACATCCCATAAATAATATCTAAAAAACTTATATCCTTAAACAATACTAAATTATGTCCAACATAATCCATTCCAATCTTTAGGCTTATCCAAAATAATACTGTCTAATCTCATATTATAGTGATAACGATTACCAAACAGTTCATACAACTAGCATGTTAATACCATTGTTGATCCCCATATATCATGAGATATGTCTTGTGGGTCACATTCCAAACATTCGAAGGCCTTAATCATGTATTCTCTTGAAAAAAAATGAATACCCATTGAACCTTAGTGAAAACATGAGTGCTGTCAAAAGTTAACTCTTTCCACATACCAAAACCCCAAAATTCTATATACTCAAACCATGATATAACTATTTCCTTATATCAGTCATGAGCTCATGAATACTATCAATCATTTAATTTTCTACTTATCCCTTCATTATGCGAATATCATCTACTCTCCAAAAATATCTGAATAACCTTTCATGGTTACCGGTACCATTCATCATACACTTTCAAAACATAAGGAAAGACAACAGTGTAACAATCCTTAGATGTCTTTTTATTCCATAGTACCATGAGATTACTTATACAACATTACACTTTATAAACATGTAATCATTCCACTACCTTCTTAAACCATTGAACGAGCTTCAACAATTATTTCAACTCACATATCATTTGTAGTCTCTTCATCATCGTCAACATAAATACTACCCATACGACCATACTTATTCTCTTCATGAGACTTTCGCTTAGGGAATTGGTTTGCATAATGCCCGTACACTCCACATTCAAAACATTTAACCATTGTTGATGTCGTAGCAATACCATTATCCTCATCCCTGGTGTTAACTGAACCTTTTCCTTTGCACTTACTGGCTTGGTGTCCTTCTTTTCCACACCCAAAGTATCTTCCAGTTCCCTTGAAACATTCTTCTCGATGCCTCTTACCACATGATTTACATAGGGGAAATTGAACTTTATTTCCTCTATGATCATCATGAAACTCCATCTTTCTCTTATTAGTCGAGTCAGGAAACTTACCAAATTTGAGTTTATTGATCATATTATGAGATGGCTGATTCGGCATAATAATGATGTTTGGACTTCCAAATCCCATTTCATTTGGTTTCTCATGAAGAATATCATTCCATTGTCTATAATATCCTCTATTATCATGAATCATCTTGTTTCCAGCCATTTTCAAAAACCCAAAAAGAACAGTGTTAGTGGAAAAAATCATAATAAAGGGGGGGTAACTTCAATATCTAACATCTTAGTTTAAATTCTAATATTGTTACCATAGTTCTAGGACTATATCCTATACGTATACTTATCCTTAGGGGCATCCCTAGACATACCTTAGAAATATCTCTAGGGATCTCACTAACGTTTTCGCATCCTAGTTTCCAAAGGTTGACTAAACCTTTCCTCTGATACCAACTGTAGAGACCCGAAGCATAACGTACATGGACATTACATTACTTTTGCGGAATACTTAGTACATAACAAAAACACACACACACACAAGGACCGTAAAAGTTTAGTGTCTTTGGAAACTCGGAATATAATCATCTAATTGTGGTGAAAGATCATCAACATCTCCCATAAAGATCTTCTTCTTTTTTACCTAAAACATTTCTTTATATCCTGGGGAAAAGAAAACATAAAAGGGTGAGCTCAAATGCTCAGTAAGGGTAAACAAAATAAATATCAATCACATCATATTCATAAGAACATAACATTTTGGAAATCTTAACCTGCAAAAGAGATCATAATATCATAACATGGGATAAATCATAGTAGTGACATGTAATCCCAATAATCATAACATAAAACATGAAAATTTGTGGCATACACACATAATCATAGAGAATCATTTCCTATTAGTCAAGACTCATTTCCAATAATATCTTTGTGGACAAAGTCCATTTCTTAACCGAGTTCACTCCTCGTTTCAGTCCTGTTTCACGGAACCGGTATAACCTACCATTCCAGCCATGTCTATCTCATGAGATATAAAATCTTTACCCAATTAATTGGAGGGAGATATATGTCCCACCCATCTCATAATGATACCATTCTTATGTGTGCCACAAAATCATAAATCATACATCATTTCATAACCCATGTAGTAAAAATGGGATTCTAAAACATCATGACCTCATAAAAAAATTCATATAAAATAAAGGAACACATAAAAATAATTCCATCACAACATAATCAAATCAATGTAATAATAGGGATAGAAACATAACCCTATATTATCTTAGATGGAAAATAATTTTGATAAAGCACTTGAACTCCGTTCTTGATGAAAATATCCTTTCAACTTTAAAAACATTTTCCCTTTTTAACATGTCATACAATTTTAAACTAAAAGAAGTTGATTAAAAATAAACTTGAAAACTTTTAAAGGAAAATTCTTGGAAATAATATTTTGAAAATCCATTCAGGTCGTATAAGTTAAAAAAAACATTCTTCTCGTACTTTTGTCAGAAAAGTCAAAAAGTACCTCGTACGAAAAATGACAAAAGATTCCTTTAATATCTTATACTAAAAACTCACCGAAGGGTAAAATTGGATTTAAATAATTGTAGGTGGATGGAAATAATATTACATATTTAGGGAACATGGATGTGGATGATAAAATACACCCCAGTAAATACCAAATTATAAACAATCTCGGATAAAAATGAGATTGTGATATTTTCCCTTACCTTAGGTCCGATTTGCTTCGTAAGTGTCTGAACCTCTTGTATAATGATTTAAATAATGTCATATACTTATTCCAGAATCATACTCATTGTTATTATATCATATATGGTACACTTATGACTTTATATTACCCGTTCTTTTGTAAATTCCATGTTAAAGAGCGTTTTGGTTAAAATTGTTTCATTTGTCGTCCGTGTTTTGACTTGTAATTATTTATATGATTACTTAGATCATAATAAATTAATTCCAGAATATAAAAAAAAGATTCATATATAATATATATTCATAATATACATATATATAATAAATTAGTAAATAGAAAGAAATACACTGTTCATGGAGACGGTAGGTCGTACGTACGCATGAACGCTGTTTTCGTTTCCAAATTGAGTTGAATGGAATTAAGTAGATGAAATACATATATATACACATAAATCCATTATCATTATTATGTCATATATTTCATGATTACTTATTATATATACTTCATATTCATTCATGAATGGTTAACGTGGAGAATGAATCTCATCGCGTCGTGGAGACGGTAGTCCGTACGTACGCACGAGCGATGATATCGTTCTCATGATCGTGGAATTGTATTGAACAATATGTATACTATTTCAGAATCAATATCACTTTAAAATAATCATTTATAGTTATTATGTACAACATTATACCCATCCAAGTAAGGTGGTGGTGGAAAATAGATTACACCACGGCGTGGAGACGGTATTCCGTACGTACGCACGCGCGGTGATTTCATTTTCCGTAGGATAGATAGATGGTGAAATAGGGTTGTTTCATAATTATGATAACATATCAGTTTATTATTGATACTGATGTTATTACTTCATAATGAAACAACCTAAGAAGAAGAAGTGGAAGAAGAAATAAAGTTGAAAGAATCGTTAACGGACATTACCACTTCTTTGAAGCACCTCTTTGAGATCTCATTTTAGGGCACTAAAATTGGTCATTGAGGAAGACCAGAACCTCTAATATGTTCCTATGGAAGTGGAGAAGAGAATTTGGTAGGTTTTTGCCGATCATTAAGGCTCAAAGTGGTGTGAGGAAGAGGGGGAGGAGGTGCCCTGTTATAAGGGAGGAGAGGGGTACCTTTGGAATAACTAAAACTATTATTTTATTATAAAGTCAAATTCGGTTTTAAATAGCTCAAAATTAATTTATTTCTAAGATAAGGTGGGTATGCGTCGAAATCCTCTCATACAATAGAATTTATACATGTTTAGGTTCCTATTTTAACCTTATCATTTAGATTTAACATTAAGATAAATAATTTTACTTTTACCGTGTCTTCTTGTGTTCTTACACTATAAGGTTAATAAACTTACTATAACAAGCCAAACGAACCCCAAGTTGTTTATTATTAATATATATAACCTTATCTATGTAATTTGGCCAAACCTTAGATTTTTAGTAATAAAATAACAATTAATAATATAATATTTGTTTTAAAAACTATTTTATGTCAATTTTGACACTATTTAGTAATTGATTTTTGTGAAACTCATAACAGAATGATTAGTTCGAAAAAAGGTAATTAAATAAATACTAAAATGTCATATTAACCTATAAAATATGTGGAATTCATTAAAAGTCTCAAATTAAATTTATTTGGGTATTTATAACATCAATTATGTCAATATTTCATTAATAAGATAATTACTGCATCATCATTGTGTCATAAATAAATTAAATTATTTAATGTCTCAAAATTACAAATAAAATACCATTATGTGGGAAATATTTATATCTTTCTAATTAGTATTTATAGTCTAATTTATCTTATGTATAACCCTATATTAAAAATGATTTACTTATTAAACTTTGATTTTAACTATTTTAACCCTTCTTTAAATAAATTAATAATAAATGTCCTAATCTAATCCAGGTGGGCCTAAATGATCATATGTTATTCCTAAGGTTGTTTTTGGTCGAATTAAACTTATCCAATATAATTAGGACATGTGTTAGGGTAATAATAATATCATTTTTACCCTTAATTACCCAATTTACTTTTAACCGTGGTAAAAAAAGTAAAAAGTTCCTATTCATCAAAAATTATTTTCATCTCATTGAACCACATTTTACTTACTGACATCAACCATGTCTCTCGGATTTCTGAAATTCCACTCACATAAGCGGTAAAATTAAGTTTTATGAAAAATTCATTTTTTTTAAACTACAACTTAGTGGTTTCACTATTCATCAAAAAATGAAAGTTTCCAGAAAAATACCAAAAATTTGGCCTAAGCTATATTTGATATTATGAAATCAAAAATGATGTATATTTTACCAAATTCAAAACATATCAGTTTCATTAATTAATTAAAAATTAATTCCCGTCGTCAAAACAAATAGCGTTTTCTTAAGAGATAATAACTATCAAAAGATTTGACACTTGTTTATGTCTGGTTTAAATGTGAAATTACATCCAATGACCAACATTGTATTAAATTGTAAAAATATATTCTAAATATATTTTAAAACCACTAAAATTAATAATTTATCACTATTAATTAATTTGATTAAAAAAGTTGTTTTTAATTAAAATTTAATAATTTTCACTATTCATCAGAATATGAAAGTTATCCGAAAAGTACCAAAATTTCACCCTAAGCTAATTTCGATATTCCGAATCCAAAAATGAAGTCCATTTTGAAAAATAAAATTTATAAAATTTCAAAAAGTGGTTATTACTATTCATAACGGCTGGTTTTAATAATAGCATATCGTTGTTTAGTGAAACTCGTTATTGCGTACTACACACGCTATCGAGGAAGGTCGTGATTGCGTGTAATGCAAGGCAAGTCAAGGATGCATGTTGTGCAAGATCCTTTTAGTGTAGCATACAACACAAGACATTAATGAAATTAAAAAGAATATTTTTCATAAAATCTCGGGGTGTTACACTATTTCTTAAAATGAAATCACTTAATGATACCTCGTTATACTTAAGATCTTCATAATTAATTTGTATTTTTTAGGATTGTAGATGTGTGGGAGAATTTTAAGACCTAAAAGAAACCAAAAAAATGATATCTAAATTGATCAAAGTTTCCCCTATCTTATACACTAATGTCATCCATGTCTACGTCCTATTCTGGAATATCTAAAGAAACTTCGTTTCCAAGTAAATAATACTGAACTATAACATTATTTTATAGATTTGGATATAATTTTTTCTATTAGTACAACATGATTATTATTATGATTAAATATCTCATAAAACTTCCATTATTAGTTACCCAATCCATTTTACATTGGTTCTAATTAACTTTTATAAGCCTATAAATTTTATGATTCAAGAAAAAACCAAAAAAAGAAATTAATTCCCCCCACCTCAAGAACATAAACATTAATATCAAATGTTAATTAGATGTGTTTATGGTATGGTAGAGAATTAAACATGGGTAAGGGTCATCATAGTTTTGTGATATTCCTCATGATATATCCTAATATTCATATTTAAACTCCAATCTTAATCATATATAGAATGAAAAAAATATAGATTCCTAAAATTGTTGAAGCACCATTTCATGGGGATAATTATATAATATATTAACATCAAAAAAATTAGAAATATACATATAACACATGGGAAATTGGTCTTATTGTACTCTTATTCCCAATCAACATCTCAAAGGAATTAGAAAATCAAACTCTGAGTGATTATAAAGATATAAATATTGGTAATATTTATGATTTTCAAAATGAGACGCATTAAATCTTTTAGCATGGATTATTGAGTGATAACACCTAATTTTATCCACTTACTACTATTTATTTGGTTTCCCTTATATCACAAAATTCAAACACTATATTAGAATAAAAATATTTGACCAATTGAGGATAAAATAGCTTACCCTTATTTTTAAACCATTAACTCCTTGATTGATTTTGAATGGAATTCTAGACCATAGACTTATTGAAGATCAAGGAAGGTTGATTATTTTAATTTTTCACAAATAGATTTCAATACAGTGAGGGAGGACCCTTGAAGATACAAAATTAAAAAATATTTCATTGAAAATATAAATGTGAAGCTGAAAATTATTTTTAATTAAACAAATTACAAACTTCTCCAGAATTCAAAAAAACCAAAATCGGAGAAGTGAAGAAGCTGAGGTGAGTGCATAATATGATGTGGATAATCCGTGAAGCACAAGTAAATGATTAGGAGAAGAAGTTTAAGCATAGAAACGATGAAAAAATCAGACAATTGTTGATGTAGGGAAACATGGAGGTGAACAATGTGGAGAAGTTGGTTAACCCAAGAAGATGTCGGGTGAGCAAAGAATCAAAGATGTGGGTAAGATAGGAGGCGTGATGGTGAATGATGTGGGGATGTGTGTTCAGAGGGGAATCGGGGAAGATGAGAGATGTATAGGTGGACCTTTTGGGGAAGCGGGATAATAGGATAAGTAGGGAATATAACTAAAGGTGTGCAGGAAAATGATTCTCTATGCCGAGATGCATAGAGAAACCTGAATTGCCATAGCCCTCGAGTAGGGCTGAGTGGTACCAATGGTTTATTAAAACCGTAGGTATAAAATTCCCTTACCAATGGTTTACATGAACCATTGGTAATATGATACATTTCCCAATGGTTCACTTAAACCATTTGTAAAAAGCCTCTACATGCCACCATTTCCAAATGGTTTCGTGAAACAGTTGGAAAAAGTCCCTATACCAATAGTTTTTTTGAACCGTTGGTATACCTCCATATTACAGTATTCTGTATTAAATTAACCAATTATATAAGAAATTAATTATCCCTTATGTTTTCAAAATAAATTAATATCTCAGGACCTTTGATGGAAATGATATAGCCTAAATATATCTATCTACATGGAGCTCTATATTGAAGTTCAATTTCTGGGAATTCAAATAATGATACATCGAGCACATAGGTTGATGGAACAAGCATACAACATTTTTTATTACAGATATCATGATAAAGGGATTATAATTCTTATAAATACTCTATATGATGAATCATATTATTGATTCATTAACTTATTTCACAATGGGTTCCATTGTTTGTGGTTAGATGATAACTTTGGACATTGGGCAACTTCACCTAATACCACAGAGAATGAGGTCTAGAGGGTTACACACTATCTGTATCCATAATCTCAGTTAAATAATTTATTATTATTTAATATTTTGAATTAATATTATTCCCATATGTGGATTAATAATTATCCATTTATTATTTATCACATATAAATATTTATTTGATATTTAGTAAATACTATATTTATTTACTTATTTTCAAATAATGGAATACTATTTATTTAATAAATAAATAATCATTATCATTGGACTCATAAATATTATAGAGGAATGAATATCGAGTTTTATGGTCCGTCGAGAAATAATAATATTGAATATTATTTGATTAAATATTTTTTCATTTAATTATCAATGTTAAGCGCCTATTGTGAAATATTATTGTTATTAATAATATTTTAAATGGATATGTACAATGTATTAGATAAATAATAAGGGGAACTTGTGATATTATTTATTTCTAGCCCTAGAAATATATAAAACCAATTATATTATTTTTCTTATGAGATATTTCATTTTTTGTGTCATGCATAACTAAAATACAGAATCCGACGAAGCCCTAGAGAGCTATATTCTACAAAAACACACCAAACAATGGAGGGAAATATTCATCCATCAGAATCCTCTAAAGTAAATATATACCATATATAATTATTTGTATGTATTTCTCATGGTGATCAAAGGTAGAGGATGCAAGTGAAAGGATCTATCAGGATAGCTCTCGAAGATTCATTCAGCTAAGTATGGAGATTCATGGAACAAGTATGGATCATTGCTAAAGGGAATCTATATAGGATTCCTAAAATTCAACAACGGTGAAACACATATTTATTTCTAGATCCATAAATGAAGATATAATTCCAAAAGTTTAAGTCTTTAATTAGTTGAATTAATTATAAATAATATGTGATGATCCCCCCTTCTGGTTCGATCATGATTTCTATTGTCTGTCTTCTTTGATTCAAATTTGGTGAACATGGAATTTATCATCACGTAGATCTCAGATTGATCATCAATCATGACAAAAATTAATGTTGGGAACAAAACATCACATGATTCCACTGCATCCAGAACCAACAAGTGGAATCATTACAGCCACATAATTATTTATAATTATTTAAATACCATTGATTGAACTAAAATTTTTTATTTTGTTTTTAATTAAACTTTAATGATTCTTATAATATGATTTCGGGGTATATTTCTTCCTCCGTCCTTTTTCAAATATCTAATAAATGAAATTAATTTAATGAATGAAATAAAACTAATGAACTCATCCATAGGTGCCAAGGATTCTAGTCGAATAACACAGCAGTACATGTTGTGTAGTTGTCTTTAATGAATTTGAAATTAGTTCTGAATTAATTCATTCCAAATGAATTGATTAAACATGGTTCATTTATAACATACATCATTTGTGAATCAGGGCATCATGGTGCATGGTCAGCCAGAGTACGTGCCATGTATCACACATGCATGGTGTTTAGTCCTCTTAAGTCACAAATGGTCCATGTATTTCATATATAGCCTACCTAACTGGCGACCGTGAAATTCGAAGATAACATGCCATGTAGCCTATTGGACAAGTCATGCAACCCATTTTTCATGTCAGTGTTTACACGTCGAATCCCTAGGAATGTGCCTTTGATAGATGGTGATACATGTACATGTTGTGTAGCTCACCTCCACATGACATGTACTTATACCAAATTAAATAGATTTATATTTTATTTATTATAATTTATAAACCTTAAATATATGTTCTTTTGTATAGTCATTAATTTGATCGGATACTCCATGTGATGGGTTTTTAATATATATATATATATATATATATATATAAACATTTAATTAATATTTATGTAATGTTCATATTTTCATATCATGTATGAGCTGTATTGTAGTTGTTACTCCATGTGCATGGGAGCATAACACATGATGGAAAAATCATGTAATTCATGTTATAACGATGGTGAGGTAAACTTCATGTATTTACATGACAGGTTATGTATGCCACATGTCACAAGAGTAAGTAGTATATGGGAATAATACGTGTTGGGTATAATCAGATGGGTATTCACCATATTACCTCCAAGGTACATTTATGTACACAATTAATTTTTAATAAATTTATTTAATTTGTTTAAAATTTTGATGGATGATAATATCATGAAAATTCTAAATATAATTAAAATAATGTAATTGATTAATCAAATAATATAAATAATTGTTTCAATCATGATTTATCATAAATCAGAATGATTGAGAATTGAATGCTAGTTTTATTAAATGTGTAATTTTTTACATGGATTTGGATGATGAAAATAGACAAGACCTTTGTATGTGATTGGTTTCAATTAATTTTTTTTATTAAATTAAATTGTTGGCATGTTTTCCTTTTATCCTCTTATTATGTATGGGCTTACGTTCCCATGGATTCTTTTATGTAAAACCTTATTCCCGTCACCTGCATGTGAGTTAAAGCATATGTAAAGGATGCAGCTCAAAAGCTAGTGGAGGTGGTTCATGTTTGGATACAATTTGAAACCAATACAATAGATATACATAGGTGGAAAAGTGAAAATCTATAACACTAACCATAATTAGTTAAAGTTGTTTCCCCTAGGTCAAGAGTTAGTTTATCGACCACTAGATATACTAACCAGTAGTAAAGCTCATGATCATACCACTTTTTTATTTTATTTCTAAAATATATCATGGTTATCTCATTATGGATGTGTTTCCACTATCACATAATTAATAAACTATCAAGCATGTAGGATAAAAATAAAATAAACTATGTTATGCATAAATATTATCTAATACATGGTTAACTACTTATGTAATCCCACTTAATATTAACAATCATGTGATAAAGATAATAATTTTAACTTTACGCATAAAAGGATAAAACCCCTTAATAATATAAATTATGTTAGTATAGCCTTCCACTACCTCAGTTAAAATCAAACCATAGTTCAAAGTGCCATACAAGCCAATGTTTGGGATCATTGAATTTTTCGTGAATTCTAAAATCATGTTTTTAGTAGAAATACATTAGTTCTCATCAAGGTTTGACTTCCAAATAAGTACGTAGTGTAACTTAGAGGAAAGGATTGAGGAAGTATGATTAATGACTTTAGAACTAGGAAGTCCACTTAACATAACAAGGAATAGTTTTTTAATGTAGTTGGCATTTGGAATGGCTACCTAAAAACATTAATGTTGTTTTACCAACCAATATTAGTGTAATTAGAAGTGGAATATGGCTCCATTACACTTAAATATAAATGAAATATGATATTATGAATCTAATGGGGAGGGATATTGGGTTTTGATAAAATAGTGGGAGATTGATAAATAAAATATTATTTATTTCTCCAAATTTTATTAGATAATGTACTAAAATTCAAAATAACTTATTTTGTATAAACAAAATTAAAATGAAATAAAACATATAAATTTGATCCATAATTGATATAGAAAACTTCTCACTGACTCAAATTTCCAATAGTGACATGGGCTCATATGTGTTATCCTTTACCATGAAATAAAACTATATGTGTTGGAAGAACCTTTTCCTAAAGCACCTAGAAATGTGGCTAGTGATGAAGACTAAAAAATAAATGAGATGAATTTGAATGATTTCATAGATGTTCATTGTTTCATGCTATCATAAATGTCCTATGGGATTTAAAAGAAACATGAGGACATGAATGCATAGAGAATGATTTCTCACCTTCAGGATATATATCAAGGGAAGGAGTTAAAAGAGAGGTATGATATTTCCAATGTTTTGTTTAAAAATAATCATAGAGAGTCTTCACCATATGATCCTCATGTAGTTAACCTTACTGTTTATTCATGTCCCTAATCATTTATCTTGTTGTTTCTACTTCACTCTTGTTTAATGTTGATGCACGATACATCAAACCACAATCATGGTATCCCATCACATCATAGATAAATTATTGATGATTTTTCACCATCATCATCATACCACAAGATCTATGGAAAATGTGTCTGCCCCATTCCCCTTTATATCTGTGCACTACATATAGAATAGATCTCTCTTTTTTCTCTACCTACTACATCCACTATTAATGCCTTTACATTTTATTTTTTCAAATATTTATATGAGATAAAATATTATATCATAAATTTCCAAATTACCATGTATATTCCATGAAAATAACTAATACTTATCGCATATAAATATATATAAAAGATATATCACTCCATGAACAACACATGTATCCCGATCTATGTGATAGGATATAAGAAATATCTATTCAAAAACTATCTTATCTCCAATTTGGAAAAAACTATTGGCAGAATACTATCAGTCTAACCCTTTCACCCATCAATGGAGATATCATCCAACAAACTCAATTGGACTGGAAACCTATTATCATCACACAAATAATCATCCTCTAAACAAAAATAATGATTCCCTTTTGAAAATATGACAGAAACATGACTACCCCTATAAGAAAATCCAAACAATTTAGTCTTTTCCATATCTAAATATCCATTGTCCTGTCATATAATATTGAAACCATTAATATCTAGCACCCACATAATTTTGATTGAAAAAAATTCGGGTCCACCCACACAAAAAAATTATCCCTCCTCACAAAATCTGAAGAATCTAGCATATCTCCTCAATATTAAATCCTAATTCGTTCATCACGAATCATAGATTCTGAAGAAACAAATTAGGTGTAAGATCGGGAACACCTCTCCTGACCTACTATGTTTTCAAAACACCCTCAGGTATCATGAACCATTGATCCTCTTGAAAACATCCAAAATTCCCACTAAAAATCGAAAGCCTGAACCATACCCATTGATACCACTTATTGGGTGAGATTCCCTATCATGGGACAAAAACCGCTTTCAAAACAATTCATGACAAATATAATTAAATATGAAAGCGATATAAATAATAATATAAATATCATCAAGTATTATTTTTAAAATGGAAAAACCCTCTGATGCAGTGGATTAATAAACCATGGGGAAATTCATAAATATCCACTATGAATCATATATTACAAATAAATTAAAGTAATTCCCAAACATGAATTGCAAATGAGAGCATAAAAACATTTGTGAAAACCCCACCCTAATATGCCTTTACCCTCTATCTAAAAATAAGATTTTAAAATCCATGATTGAATGACCCATATGTGACAAAACATCACCCATATGTCGATGAAATTCCACTACAACAAGGATAAAATCCAAATATGCATTAGCCTCTCACTATCTTGATACACCTGAAATATTTATCTCTCTCTCATAATCTCTCCATCTAGATGTGCCACCGATCATCAACTGGCATAAGCTGGTTGATCACTGCATTTTAGAATAATTTTGATACATGTGAAACGACTAGTTTGGGATATGCCTAAAAATGATAGGTGATGAATTAGTTATGGATAATTTTCAATTCAATTCCACATTTTATCACATTTCCCCTTTTACCCATCATGATCTTGATTCTATTATTCTATTTTCCTTCTCATATTTAATAATATTAATGTTGTAAAGATAAGAACATGACCATTTTACAAGGTCCACTCCTCAGTAAGAGTAGATATTCCTTAGAATGGTCTGGAAATAATCCTGACCACACAACCACGATATGGTAATCATTTAAATGTGGTTATAGAAAGTAGGAAATACCCTTTCCATTACAATTCACTAAATTCAATTGACAATGCATTTTTTATAGATATTATATGGATTCATAGACTGACTATGAAGACAGTATCCTTTTTGTTTATAATGGTTTGTAACACCAAGAGAGTCTTCCACCTCTTGAGTCATGTTGGATGTCATAGTTCTACTTTGTTCTCCCGCAAACTTCTTATTCACTTTGTTACTTTCAAATGAAGAACATTTAATAGTGCACTTACTTCTCACTATTTATGTAACAACACCTGAAGATTCTTCTTTCTCCCTTATTTCTCTCTCTCTTTTCAAAAAACAACCATGTTTGGTTTTCCTGAAAAGTTTTAATCAATAGTATGTTCATTTATACACATGTTCTCATATGAAAAACTAAACAGTATGAGTTATTCTTCTTACTCATGCTATTATGCACTTAGTTGCATGTCTGGTTCTCTTTTTACAAAAAAAAACTTATTAGGTTTGTTCTCCTCAGTCTATTTTGTATCAAATGGATACACGGTATCTTCACATAATGGTTTATATGTGGAACATCTTCATAAAATTCATTGAGAGTAAACAACTCATGAACTATGGATTGAGAATTCATCCTCATGGAAATGGTTCTTCTTCATGAAGTTAGACAAGGGTATTTACACACTAGTTTAATTTTTATGGGATTTATTCATTGAAAAATAAGAAATCATCATGGAAATGTCCACCTTTGAAAAGTGAGACAAGGGTGTAAAGACCTTTTGCGTGTCTATGGATTATTTTCCTTCACAAATCCATAATGGTTCATGGTACTCCCCTTCAACATGAGGCCTCAAATACTCACATAAATATTTTCCTTGTAACACAAAAGTGTAATTTGGAGTGGCTCTTTTTTTGGAAAATGAGTTATGTTGAAATAAAAGGAGTTTAAGAAGCACCACTTGGTTGAGGGTGGATGCCTATTGAAGGAAAAGTATAATAACCTTGAAAAAAATTCAAATCTCAATCCTTATGTTGTGTGAATCATCTCTTTTAATTCCTAAATTACATAGATTTTAATTCTTCAAATGTAAGTAACGATACAACACATTTAATGGAATTCTTCCTATGATATAGACCTTCTTCTTTGTGGTGTTCACATCACATACAAGTATTAATAAACACATGAAACTCATCTTTATAAACACATGAAGTTCATCCATGGAACTAAATTGTTCAAATGGACCTCTAGAAAGTATGTTTGTAGTTTTTTTAAGGCTGGTCTCTGGAATTTCATCATGTTAATAATCAAAACAATGTTTCATGACAATTCGGTCATGTTCATCCCATTATTTGGACCAAAAAATGATCTTGGTGGCATATTCTTTGATCATGGGTGGTATTTTTTACATATTTTATGAGATAGTGGAACTGTCTGGGGAATACGGGAGGAAGATGATGGTGATGGGTGATAAATATTCACCTTATTTTGAGTGAAAGTTTCATGCAATATCAGACGGTGTGAATTTAAATCTGTAGGGTTCAGAATGCGATGAAAAGCCATGATCACACCAATTATTGAAACTGTGGAATAGTGCATGAAAAACCCCTACCACATCGAAACCTCTCATAGTATCTACACATAATGTAAATCAAGAAATATAGGGACAAGATCGCAATTATCCTCAACCCCTCTAGAACTGCTCCATCACAGTTTTGTAGGTGCGCTCTGTGCCCACTTCATTACAGTATATTGGACCAAATCATGCATGCCTCCAGGAATACCCATGGACCACACATGGCAATACATAACACCTATGCAAGTTGTCATGGCTAGTATCCTTTGGGGTAGTCAACCTAGTGTGCCGCATAAGGTCTCTATTGAAGCTGGCTGGTCAGCTCATGGAATTATTTTTAATTAAACCCCAAAAAATACATAGATAGAAAAACAATTATATAATGGAATTCAATATGAAATGCATGGACAACTCCAAAATTTTAACTCCATTATACAATTCATCAAACCCTTCATTATTTCTCTTAAAATATAAATCCATTGAAAAAAATTTCATCTCTAACCGTTAATGCACAAATTATATGGCATGGTTCTCCTTCATGAAATGTATAATCTCAATGTTCCTCAAGTTAACACTAAAATGGTTCTAATAAATCATTAAAATACTACATGACCTTCAAATGATCTTCTTAAATACTTTTTGGAAAATATATTCAAAATAAAATCAAATAATCCTTCTTATTTGATGTAAAAAATATGACACTTATGAAACATTTGTTATCTTTAGATCAGTTCATCAATCATTAGTGTTAACAACATGGAGAATTGATCAAGCATGATATCAAATTATATTAATCCATAACAATTATTAAATCCCTTTTCAATTTATCATTAGATATAAATTCATATAACCATTTCTTCATCATTAACCCATAATTCATTAATTATATGATGTATTTCTCCTTCTTACAAACTATGATCTCAATGTTACTCAAGTTATCACTTCCATCGTTCTCATGAAACATTAAAGTAACGAAAGACATTAAATTCCCATTCTTCTATAAATTTTGGTATATAAATCTGAAATAACATCAAATCATCCTTCTTATTTATTGTTAAAAATGTGACACATATGTCACATGTATCTTCAAATTGGGATCAATTCATCAATCAACATAGTTAATAAAATGGAGAATTTCCCAAGAGTGACATCCAATACTATGAATCCATAATAATTATCTAGGAATTGTGATGAAGGAATCCATAAAACATCTCTATGAATATCCATTATGGAATCCCTGACAATTCTCCATGCATTACTTTGAAACTCAAAGTCTTCAAAACATTTACATGTTTCTAGTAATTTCAAGACATGACGACTTCGTCCAAGATCCATTAAGAGATACATGAATTTTATAATGACATGATCTTCAATAAATTTCTAGAATAATCTTATTTGATAGTAATTGAAATAATAATATCTGTAGATTCTTCATTTGACTCCCCCTCAAGGGAAACATTCCTCATTATCTTTATAATCTTTTATCTCATCAAAAATGGTATTCAAAAAAATATAGAAAAGACACCCCAATAGGTCTTCAACTTCTGATAGTTTGTGTTGGAAATCATTCAAATCATCACCAAGGATTATATTCTAGAACATGTGTTCATCAGAATACCATGAAATAAGATCAAAACAAGATAGAATATTATTTATCTTTGTTATGAAGTATAGGATATTAAATTCTTCTACATCATCAAGGATGATCCTCCTTGATATTATTATTTAAATTCGAATTGAGTAATTATTCAATAATGGTAACTTCTTCAGCATATATTTCAAGAACTAATAACACTTACTACTTCTCAGGTTCTCCCCCTATGAACATGCTTCACCTTCAAATAAGTGTGTTATAATACAAAATACAATACTCAATGATTAATGGAATAATGTGTATCCTCGTTACATTATTAATATGAACCACATGGTTGAGATGATCTTCTCAACCATGTTTCTCCATTTTCATCAGTCTTCATTCTTGCACATCAGAATATATATTTTGAATTATTTTTAGGGAACATGGATCGCTTCACGTCTCCTTCTTCTTTTTTGGGATAATTTGTATTATTAACATACTTCATGGATGATACAGTATTATACCTCTTGAGGATTGATTCTTATTCTGGATGTAAGGTTAATCAAACTTTTGTAATATGACCAGATTTATTGCATCTCTCAGACAAAACTTATTTAACACAATATTTTAATTCTCTTGAAAAAACCTCAGGAATTTTTTATTTATCATGTGGAATATTTTCTTTCCCTTTTTTAGAATCTTTATCTTGTTCATCTCCCATTTCTCACATTCTTTCCAAATCATTAGTCTTGATAAGTAACATTTAATTAAGAACAATGGGTTCATGTTGGGAAAATACACATGGGATATTCTCAATGTCATCCCTCTTAGTAGTTTATTTGGATGCCCTACCCTTAAACTTCCTGGATTTAAAATCCATAGTTTTATCAACAATTTTATTTGCTCCCTTCCTGGGAGGATTTAACTTTAAAATTTTCCTTTTATATCTTCTCATGGTTTCTACTTCATTACAATCCATATTTTGTGATATTTCATAATTAACATCATTGGATACATGTTGAGACAAGCATGTACCAGCCTTGTGACCACTACCATTTAATATATCGTAGATGTTATCAATCATTACAGACATATTTACAGTATATAAATGCTTCTGTACCAATGGATGTTTATTCTTCCTCTTTGGAATTCTACCCCTTATGATAGGATTTTATTGTTCTTTTACATTTTGAGGATTGTAACATCAATTTAATGCACAATTCCCAAATATGTTACAGTACAAACAATGGTCCACAAATCTTGATTTACTGAAATCTTCTATATCATATTGTTGGGTCTTAATCCTGATTTATTATTCTCTATGTGCTAAACCAAATTACACATTTTCTATCATATCCTACGTTTTCATGGTGGTAGGTTTTTTATCATATTTATGCATCCATAATTGTTCATATTTTTCTTTATAACGTTTATTTTTAATTATAATTGGTTTATAAACATTAGTACAAGATGGTATGGATGGTACATGATTCTTCTGGACTGTTTGCGATATATCTTTGAATGAAGTCACGATCTTAATATCATATGTTATAGGTATTTAACATTCGAATACTCCAAAGAACATTGAGTACTTTTGGAAAGAGTCTCCTTCATTTGTGAAGTGTCAATATGAGTCTTCTTAATATTGGAAAACTGAGCTACCAATTCTAGGAATTTAATATTGTGGATGCTTTTTTGATCATCAATCATAATCATATTCTCTTCATAATCCTTCTCCATTATTTAAAATTTATATTCATGTCGCTTATTATTTTTCTCAATCAAAGAATGAAGTTCTTTTATCTTCTTGGATATTTCTTCCAATTGTAATCCATTAAATAGGTTCTATTTTTGAATATCTCTTCATGTGCGTGGAGCTTTTATTCTAGAGTCTTTTTGACTCTCTCTTTCTATTCATCAAATTTGATCTGTTTTGATAAACATATGTCATGTTCGCTAATTTTTTATTCAATGCTTCCAACCCATCAGGAGATATTTAGGTAGTCAAAAAAAATTTATTTTATGCTCTTCTACAAAACAAAATCTTCTTATTCTAGCCGTATGATCTCCTCCTGTATAAATTAAAAGGATCTGTAAAAAGGGATTCTCCTTCTTCAAGAATTACATGCTAAATAACTCTTAATATATCAACTGATAATTCTTCGGAAGTTTTATATTGATCAAAATTGCCATTTGGGATAGAAATTTCATACTGAGGAATGTTTTTAAATGTACTAACAAACACCTATTGATCACTAGAGGTTGGAAGTTTATCCATATTGTTAGTGGAAACCTGATCCACCATCTCATTACATTCCCAGCCAGATATGTCTTCATTTTTAGGATCTCGATTCTCTTATTCTCTTTTCCTAGTTGCATGCCAGAATATTAAATCATTATATACAATCACATGATATTTTTAAAATATTTAGTACACAGTAATACTATCTAGTCCTAGGAATGGTCTAGAAATAATCATAACCAGACAATCTCTTTAAATTAATGGTTTAAAAGTAGTACCAACATGTGAGAAATACCCTTTCACTTATAATGAACTATAGTCCATTGATTGTGCAAGATTTACAACACATAGTTGGATCAGTATACTTACATTAAAGATAGTATCATTTTTTTATGGTTTGTAACATTGAGAGAGTATTTCAACTATTGATAAATGTAGGATGTCACACTTCTTCTTTGTTCTACAATAACCTTCTTTTTCACTTTTTTACTTTCATTGTATTATGCAAGTAACTCTTCTTAACTCTTCCTATCAGGAAACTAAAAGCTACAGAATATTATTCTTCTACCAATAAAAATAAAATAAATGAGTTGTGAACTGATGAATACTGAATTATTTATGACCCAAATTATAATCATCCGATATCAATTTGGTCATAAAATATTATTCCCTTCTTTTCTCTTTCTTCTTTACTACAAAACCGACTGCACTGATATCTCTTCTTCTTATTTCAAGAATGAAAAACTCCCTTTGTGGTTATAAAATAAATGAATATCAACTCATATTAGTACCATATCTTTTATATTATTCTTCTTTTACACAATATATCAAAAGTAAATTTTAATTTGTTCCCTTCTATTATTCATCGTGCAGAAGAAGCTTGTTCAACTGAATTTCACTGTGCCTTCAATGATATTTCATGAAAGAATAATCTTTCACAAAATAAGATTCATCTCTTAGTTAATTATTAACTCAATAAAATCATGGATCACGTTCAATTAAATTATCCTTTCTTATGTTTATCATTTTATGTGTTTTTTTTTGCGTTAAATTTCTATGCATGCAAGTTGTTCTTCTTGTAATCATATACAAACTTTCAGACAGCCTACTAACTAGAAATTGTTTATGTAACAACACTCAAAGCTTCTAAATCATCCCTTATTTATCTCTATCTTCAAAAATTTGTCATGTTTGGTTTCCATAAGTGGTTTTTATCAATACTATGTTCATGTGTACACTTGTTTTCCTATGAAAAATCGAACAGTATGAGTTCCTATTCATACTCATGCAAGTATTCACTAAGGTTCGCATCTATTTCCCTTTCTACATAAAAACATGTCTAGGTTTTTTCTTCTTTTTATGTTGGTATCAACTGGATACATGGTATATTTACATAAAGGTTTATACATGGAACAACATTATGAAACACTATGACAGTAAATAACTCATGCACTGTGGCTCGAGCATTAAACTTTATTGTACTGGTTCTTCTTCAGGAAGAACGAAAAGTGGGTTAACACCCCTATTTCAAGATCACAATATTAATATATCTTTAACCCTTATTGCACTAATTATATGGAGTGTTTATCCTTCATTCACACTAAAATCACAATGTTCCCCAAGTTTACACTTCCATGGTTCTCATGCAATGTTAAAATACAACATAACCGTCAATTCCTCTTCCTTTATAATTTTTGGAATATAAATTCCAAATAACATAAAATCATCCATTTTATTTGTTGTAAAAAATTATTTAATTATAACACATGTATTTTGAAATTGGGATGACTTAATAAATAATAAATGTTAACAAAAATGGATAATTTCTCAGGTGTGACATCCAATACTTTGAATCCATCGCAATTCCCCAATCCCTTAAAAATTTATCATATAATATTAATTCCAATAAACATTTACTCATATTTAACACTTCTTGTACTAATTATGTGGCATAGTTATCCTTTGTGAAAAATAAAATCTCAATGTTCCTAAAGTTAATACTTTCATGGTTTCAATGAAACATTATAATATTGCAGGACGTTGAATTCCTATTATTCTATACCATCTAGAATATAAATTCAAAATAACATAAAAACATTCTTATTTTTTTATAAAAAATGTGTCTATTATTACACATTTATTATGAACTTTAGATCAGTTCATCAATCATCACAGTTAACAACAAGGATAATTTCTCAAGTGTGACATCCAATGCTATGAATCCATAAAAATTGTTCAATCCCTTTACAATTTCACTTCAAATAAAAATCCACCTATCCATTTCATCATCCTTAACCCATTATTCACTAATTATATGGGGTGGTTATCCTTCATTTTATCACCCTCATTTTCTGGTATATAACCCTTTATTTATGTATTTTAAGTATATAAAGTGTATCGGTTAATTTTGGGAGGGTCTGGAAGACTTTTGGAGTGTTTATTGGGATTTTATATAGGTACATGGTTGGATAAATCTTTGTAAAAACCAGGAAACTCCTACAAAAAACCTTTCCCAATGAGATAGAGGAATTTCGATAGGTGCACAGTTAAGGAACACGGTTCAGAAAAACCATGCGGCCACCTGGAAGTAACAATGAAAAGTGGGATAGAGATTTTTTTTGAAGTTGGCACATGGTCTTCCCAAACATGTTAGCCAACCATATGAGTTGCTCGTAGAGGTATAGGCTATTCCAAATTAAGTGCATGGTTTTCCTAATTGTGAAACTAACCATCCATAGTCTATAAAAAGGATCCTAAAAAAGTGTTTGTGGGTCAGGATTATGTTTAATCCCATCATTATTTATTCAAATCAACCATACCTTAATATTTATTCCCCCGAAAGGTTTAGGTTTCTTTAACCATCAAATTTTAATTGATAGTTTTTCATATTTTTTCTTAGATCTAATTTTCTACCCATGTTAAATTATTAGATATAGTTCACTATGGATTGATCTAAGGTTTTGATGTTGATCATGGTTATATTTGGACATGTTGATGATAAGGGGAAAGATATAAGGAGGGATTTTAGAGATTCAACCCAGTTTTGTGCGGTTTTTTATTCTACTATACATTTAACACAAAACTCTCAAGGTATGTGGCCTTAATATCAACTCATATTCTTAGAACATGAATGATTAATTTTAAATTGTTTAAATTAAATTAATTTTTTTTTGAAATTGGATTGAAATGAATGGTAAAAACCCACTATAGTGATAGTTTGTGGTTTTGTGGAAATTGGTATTCCAAATGGCTTTGTTTTTTTATTTTAAAATGTTTATTTTAAAATATGTCTTTGTTGGATTTTAGAAATTATTTTAATTTAAAGATTTTTAATAAATAAAGTGTTTTATTGAAATGTATTGAATTGATTGGTTTGAAATTTTTTTGGCATACATGGGTTATGTGAGTTCATTCTTTTGACGTGACCCTATATAAGGGTTTTGTACCATTAGGGTACAAATGGTCATGAACCAAGATAAGAGGCGTGTGTCATTGCGGAACATACTGGTTGGACACATAGTGAAAACATAGTTAATGGTTGAGAAAATTCTCATGAGTATGGAACTATAAGATAATGATGAATGGTTGAGTGTGTGGTGAATTATGGAATGGGTATGTTAAAAACAAATGTGAAATATTTTAGAGAATGGTTTTTGTACATTCTTTAGAATACCATTATGTTTGGAAAACCTTTATTGTGTGAAACATCTTTTCTCTGATTCAAACTATAAAAGTATTTCAAATGTATATATATATATATATATATATATTATTTAATATAATTGTGCCAACTTGTTCTATCCTAGTGACATGATGAGGGAAGTCATTGGGGGAAATCTACTGAGTTTCATTACTCACCCGTGATTTGGAAATTTCGTTCTACTGAAGATTTTGCTTGTCAATACACAGGTAAATGGAAGGAATTTCACTTCAATAGTGGTGCTTCAATATACATGGAGTTAGATATGGGTATTAGAGTCATGTCATTAGAGTCTTCTGAGTTTTTATTGGATTGTTTTCCCATGGTGTACTTGGATGTTAGTAGCCTTCTCTTGTGGTACTCTACATTAGTTTGGTGTTGATATTAATGTTATTACTTGAGTTTTTTTATATCTTCATCATGAATCATATACTGTTTTTGGTTATGGAATGTTTGGTTCTTATTTTTTTTATTTTTAGAGTTATAACCATCCCCCAATTGTATTTAAACATTTGGTATTTATTTCTAGCCTTTGGCACCGCGAGGATGTTTCATTAGGCCATTTTGGAATTCCACCTAGACTAATGCCAATGAGAAGAAGAGGGATGTTGAAAGTTGTATAATTCTTGGTTGGTCCAAATATTTGTTTGTAATAAGTGTTATAATCTTGTTTGGTCCTTGACATACATGTTTTATAAGTTGTGTCAGTTTTTTAGTTGAAACTCATTTTGGTTATTTCCTTGAGTCAGGTTGGTATAAAGGAGTAGGATTGTGGGGACATGAAATGTAGATCAAAAAAAGATGTAGCTAACATTTTAATGTACAAATTCATGTTACCAAGGAATTGGGTACATAAGTGTTTTGGAAACACATAAAGGATTGTAATTTCATTTTCATGGATTTATCCAATGAGAATATCATTAAATGCATTGTAGAAATTACTTCTCATGAGGAGTGAATTTCTAATTTTGAGTAGTGATTTATTATTTGTTGTATATGTGTTTATATTTTTAATAATGTTGAAATTATTTTCAAATGGGATATTTTTTAAAGAGAATGGTTCTGGTATTCTAAAAATGAGTTAATTTTGAAAAGCGTGGTGAAATTCTTTAAAAATGGGTGATTGTGGAAAATTATGAATTTTGGAAAAAAAATTGTGATAACTCCTCTATGATTTTATTTGAAGTTTTTAAGCCTTTAGTTGCTAGGGAGTAGACAAATTGTGTATTTTTGTTTCTATAAAATGGAACACAGTAGTTGTCGTAGAAACCAACTAGAAGAAGCTACTAATAATTTGGTTGCACCTGATCTAGAGATGAATTGATAGTTGGTTTAGAGTATAGTACAAGCATTTCAATATTTTGATTGTGGGAACCAACATGATGAACCAAATCAAGTGGATCATTAGGTCTTGTTCAATATGTAAAATTCACCCATCTTATGGGATGATTTAGGGGCAATGAAGGATAAGGTTTGGCTTAATAGGATGAATCAAATCTTTAATTTCATTAGAACACCAACAGATCTGAAATTCAATTTGGCAGTATTTATGTTGAAAGATCATGCAAGAAATTTTTGGGATTTTGAACTTCAGGCCAAACTGGACTAAGGAATGACATGGGGGGGTTTGATGGTTGTTCAATAAACAATTATACCCTCACATGTTCAGAATTTAGAAAACAATGGACCTTCTCATATTAACGTAATACAACCTTTATATGGTAGAATATTTGGCTAAATATATGACTTTTTTATGATTTTCACCTAGATATGTTGTGATTTAATCCTTGGAATAATTCATTTTTAATTTGGAATGAGGCAGGAAATTCCCTTGAAAAATTGTAATTCTATGTATAATGGATTATATGGAGATGCTCAATAGAGGGAGATGGATTAAAGAGACATATTAGGGGGAATAGGTGGAGGAAGCATGTTGATACCTATGGTAATTGGGGGGGACTCTAATGTTGGGAGAATGTAGAATAGCAACACCTATTTCATATGATAGTGTATGACCCATAATCAGATTTCTAGATCAGTGAACCTTCCTCTATGAACCATGTCTAAAGTTAGATGTATTCAATGTCATTCCTTCAAACACATTAATCGAGAGTGTAAGAAACCACCCAGAGCATGACACAATTTCAATCAGATGGGGCATCATTATCACTTTTGCCTCAGTCCTCTAAGGTCAGGTGTTCGAGACAACACTCATGTTTTGTAAACAACATATTCTTTGATAGGATGAGGGAAATAGAATACATCTATTTAGAAAAATTGAGCTTGACATGGTGATTCTAGAAATACCATGACCCCTTAGAAAGGAAAATATCAACATTATAATAATGAACATGTTTAATAATGTATGTAGTTATATGGAGCTGAGTAGGTTATTGTGGATAATAAATCTAGGAGTTGTGAATTTAAATCAGTGGGTTGTGGGATGAAAAGAAAAACCATGATCACTCCAATTATTTAAACCAATGAAGTTTATGAATAAAACCCAACCCATATTGAAGCCTCACATAATTTACCCATTCTATATAAATCAAGTGATATAGGGAGAGGCTCATAATTCTCCTCTCCCCCTCCTGGTACCACCCTGTACTAGTTTTATGGGATCGCTCTGCACCCACTTCATTTCAAGCTATTGGATCAAATCATGGATACCTTCAACAATGAATTTGTTTTACACATGGAACTCCATGCCACAATCGAGGTGGCCTAGATGGACTCCATAGGGTTTATTCAACCTAGTTCCCCACATAATATCTCAATTGTGGTTGGATGGTTAGAATAGTAGGCTGATCATAATTTTTAAATAAACACCCAAAAAATACATTGTAAAGAGAATGTATATAATGGAATTAAATATGAAATGCATGGACACCTCCAAACATAGAACTCTAGTTTAAAATTCTTCAAAAACGTCAAAATTACTCTTCAAAGATAAATCAATATAACCATTTGATCATCTTTAACACCTCATGCAATAATTATAAGGCATGGTTCTACATCATGAAAACTACAATCTCAATGTTCCTCAAGATACCACTTTCATGGTTCTCATGCATCCTTAAAATACTGCACGACCGTTAATTCCTATTCTTCTATAATTTTTTGGAATATAAATTCCAAATAACATAAAATAATCCTTATTATTTGTTGTAAACAATGTTTCACTTATGACACATGTATAATGAAAATAGAATCAGCTCATCAATCCTCAGAGTTAACAAGATGGATAATTTCTAAAGCCCGACATCAAATGCTATGAATCCATAATAATTATAAAATTATAGCCATGAAGGAATCCATAATAAAAATCTAGGAATCACCATGAAGGAATCCATAACAATTCTCCAGGATTTACCATGAAACTCAACGCCTTCAAACCATTAACATGTTTCTTTGAATTTCAAGACTTGAGGCATTCATCCAAGATCCATTAACATTGTAAATTATTCATAATATTTATTTCAATATAATCTTTATATTGCATTGATCATTATTTTAAACCATTGAAAATAATTTTACAACAAATAAAATCCATACAAAAAATGGTATTTTCAATATCCCCCATGGTATTTGTTGGAAATACCATCAAAGTATTTTATAGATGAATGTTTAAATATGTGGAACTATTATCTTCTCTCTCAAATTTACCTTTCTAACATTCATTTCACTTTATCCCCATCCCCCATTATTGACATGAAATAAAATGATCATTGGAGAAAAAGTATCAGTCCATACTTAAGTAATGTGCCATCCATAATTTTAATCTATGTAAACTTGAGTTGTTCTCAGTATAGAAAACAAGTGGATTTGATTTAGACAACAGATTTTCCCATTAACAACATATCATAATACCAAAATAAATAATAAAAAATATACATGTATAACATGATTACTTAATTTCATTCAAGTATGAAATTACTAAATCTGAGATTAATATTATTAAAACCAGTCAACCTGAAACTCCTATACTCACTTCATCAAATATATCAAAAAAAATCAAGTTCAATATGCGAGATAAATTACTTTAGGGGTCTACTACTTTTCTTATTCAATAGATTTATTTAATTGA
Organism: Viscum album; assembly: GCA_963277665.1. Classification (NCBI taxonomy): domain Eukaryota; kingdom Viridiplantae; phylum Streptophyta; class Magnoliopsida; order Santalales; family Viscaceae; genus Viscum; species Viscum album. Next base: position 1,581,676,211 of record OY728151.1, on the reverse strand, counting down.
TCTTCCTCTATAAAAAGTTTGTTATTTTTGATAACAATAGAAGAGATATTTAGAGAGACATACCTTTTCCAATGACATGATCTTCCGGCAATTTCTAGTATAATAATATTTGATACTAATTGAAATAATAATTATTGAAGCGTCTTCATTTTTCTCCCTATAGAGGGAAACATTTATCATTATCTTCATAATGGTTGATCTCATGATGATTATTTTACATGAAATTATAGTATATAGAATAAACCATAATGGGTCTTCAACTTGTGATAGTCCATATTGGACAATTATCACATCTTCGCCATGGATGATCTTCTAGAAAATTTGTTCTTCAGAATACAAAGAAATAATATCAAAACATGATGGTAACTTCTTTATTATAGAAATATAGAGTAGGAAAACACATTATATAATTAATTCATGGATAATCCTCCATCATATAGGTATTTTAATATCAATTGAGGATTCATTCAAGGATGGTAAATTCTTCATCTTAGCTATGAAGAATTGAAATAACTTAATAATTCTCATTTTATCCCTCTAAGAACATGATTCACCATCAATTCCCAGAATTGTAATAATAAATAAAATACTAAAGAATCAATGGAATAAATTGGATAATCCTTTCATCATTAATATCAATATATTGGTTGAGATGATCCTCTAAAAAAATTTCTCCATTTTTTCCAATCTTCATGGTTGCACATCTGAAAATATGTTCTGATTTATGTTGAGGCAACATGGATCTCTTCTCATATTATTATGCTTTGTTTTGATAATTTTTCATATTAACATCCTTCATGGATGATACATTATTAAACATCTTGGTGATTTATTCATGATCTTGTAGTAAGTTTAAACAACCTTATGTAATGTATCCAAATTTCTTGCATCTCTCACACAGAAACTATTACCACTGGAGTTTCAATTTCTTAAAAAAAATCATGCGATTTTTATTCATAATGTGGAATATTTTGTTTTCCTTTTTCAGTATACTTATATTTTGAATCTTCTATTTTATTATTTTTTTATGAACATTTAGGATAGATAACTAATATTTCATTAGGAACTGGGGTGAAAGTTTGGTTGTTCCTCATAAATTATTCTGTGCATTATCCCTCTAAGTAATTATTTTGGATGAACTACCCTTAAACATATATTATTTGGAATCCATTATTTTCTACCATTCTTTGTTGATACCTTCTTGGGAGGATTTATGTTCACAATATTATTCAGATATCTTCCCAGTGTTTCATATTCAATCGAAGTCATATTTTGTGATCTTATTCTCTTATCAGTTTTGGATATGTGTTGAGATAATCATGTATTAACATTTTGTCCATTTCAATTGAATACATAACTAATGATATCAAGAATTCCAAATTTGTTTGTAGTATAGATATGCATTTTGACCTTTGGATGTTGCTTCATATTTTTTGGATTTCCCCCCTTGAGATATGTTTACATTTTGATTTAACATTTTGAGGATTTTACCGAAAATTTAATGCACAATGACCAAATATTTTGCAACACCAATATTGACCCACAAATCATTACTTCCTGATATCTTGTGTATCATATTGTTGGGAATTGTTCATTCTCTATTGTTCTCTCTATGTGAAACCAAATTCTACACCTTCCTTCCTATCCAGTTATGTCATGGTGGTAGGATTCTTATCATCATTCTTCATCAAAAAATGTTTAGATTTTTTTATAACATGCACTATTCATGATAACGAGTTTAGAAACATTTGTAAAACATGGTATGGATGGTACCTAACTCTTCTTATCTTCATATGATAGATCATTGAATGAATTAATGATCTTATTATCACATGTAGGAGCTATTTTAATTTTAGAATCCTCTAATGATCATTTAGTAGAAGTATAAACTATCCCATTCATTTGTGATGTGTTAATATGTGTCTTCTCAATATTGGCCAATTGAGCTACCAATTCTAGGAATTTCATATTGTGGATTATTTTTATATCTTAAATCATAATCATTATCTCTTCAAAAGATATTATCATTTTTTCAAATTTATCTTCATGTTTCATATGATTTTTATGAATCAATGAGTCCAGTTCCTTGATGTTCTTGGATATTTTTTCCAATTGCAAACCCTTGACATCATTGCAATTTTTTAATCTCTTTACAAGTCCATGGAATATTTCTTCTCGAGTATTTTTAACTCACTCTTTATCTTAATCATTTTTTATCCATTTTGAGGAACTTATTTCAAGTTCCCATATTGTTGGTTCAAAGGTTCCATCCTATCTGGATAGCTTTAGACACTCAACAATTGGTGTTTGCAATATATTATCTAAAATATTACCTTCCTCTTCCAGATTGGTGATCTCTTACTGGAAATAATCCTGACCACACAACCACTAGGATGTAATTTATTAAATGTGGTTACAGTATGTGGTAAATACGCTTTCACTTGAAATTCACCATATTTAATTAATAGTTCATGTTTGACAACAGTTAGATATATCATTATACTACCTCTGAAGAAAGTATCTTTTTTATAATGGTTTGTAAAACCAATAGAATCTTACACCTGTTGACGCATTTTGTATGTCACAGTTCTCCTTTGTCATTCCACTACCTTATTTTTCACATTGGTACTTAATTAGAAACATGAAATTAACTGTTCTTAACTCTTCTCATCAGCAAACAAAAATATTCAAAATATTCTTCATCTACCAATCACAATAATATAAATGTGTTGTGATCTAATGAATACTAAATTCATTTAGACCCAACTTATAATCAACCTATATGTTCTAAACCGAGTTCATGCCAAGAGAGATACCATTAAATCCAATTAATGTAGGCGTTTATGATGACCCTCCCACACCTTTATCAATTTTTAATGATTTTAAATGATTTTTTAATGAATATAAATGTGAAATTTGTTTATTCACCAAATTATGGGAAATTGAAACTGAAACATTGATGTGTATATAAATTGATAAAGACAATTTATTTTTATTTGGATTTTTATTTATAATATATTGTTATTATTTGAATTAAAAAATCCAACATGAGGTGAATAGATCCCTTATCGGGAGATCCATCATTAAATCCCTTGTATCAAGGCATATGGGATGCCCCTCCCATGGCATAATGAAAATTCAATGATTTTAAATTGATTTTTAATGAAGATAAACAAGAAATTATTTGTTTTTCAAATTATTGGAAATTACAACTAAAACATTGAATCTGATTTAAAATGATAAAAATGTATTTATATTTTTAATTTTATTTTAACTTCATGATTATTATTTAAACAACCAATCCAACCTGAGGTCAACTGAGCTCGAGCTAAGAGACCCAATATTAAATCATGTGCATGGAGGAATTTAGGATGCCCCTACCATGACTTCAGTAATTTTACATGATTTTTAATGGATTTTTAATGAATACTAACATGACATTATTTGTTTAATAAAATTATGGGAAATTTTAACTGAAACACTGAAGTTGATTTATGTTTATAAAAAATCAGCAAAATTGTATTTGGACTTTTATTTAGGATTAGTGATTATTATTAAATCGATGAAGGAAACATGAGGTGAACTGAGCTTGATTCAGGTGAGCCTGCCTTAAATATCATGCATGGAGGTGTTTGGGACACCACACCCATGCCTTTAAAAATTTCCAATGATTTAAAATGGATTTTTAATAAATATGAACATAAAATTTTTATTTTCAAATGATGGGAAATTTCAAATAATAGATTGCAGTTGATTTAAATTGATAAAAACCAATTTATTTTTATTTGGAATTTTATTTAGACATCAAGATTATTATTTTAATTGAGAAAGACACCATGAGGTGAACTGATCTCAAGTTAGGAGAGACAACATTAAATCCCATGCATGGATGTGTTTGGGGTTCCCACTCACACCTTTACAAATTATTAATGATTTTTAATGGATTTTTAATGTATATGAACAAGAAAATATTTGTTTTATCAAATTATGGAAATTGAAAGTAAGACATTGAAGATGATTTAAATTGTTTAAAAAAGGATTTATTTGTATTTTGAATTCTATTTAGACTTGGATATTATTATTTGAATAGGTAAAGCCAAGATGAGGTGAACCGAGCTCAATTTGGGAGATCTAGAATTAAATCCCAAGCATGTAGGATCTTTTGATTCCCCTCCCAAGAATTTAACAATTTTCAATGATTTTCAATGAATATGAACATTAAATTTATTTTTTTATCAAAATTTTTAAAAATTTTGCTAAAACATTAATTAAATTTAAATTTATAAAAATTGTTGTGTTTTTATTTGAAATTAAATACAGATTTTTTTATTGATAATTGAACCAATAAAGGCAACATGATGTTAAACGAGGTTGAGCTAGGAGATCCAGTAATAAATTTGGTGCATCGATGGGTTTGGGATGCCTCTCCCACACCATTATCAATTTTCAATGATTTTAAATGGATTTTTAATTAATATTAACATGAAATTATTTTCTTTAAAAAATTATGGGAAATTTAAATTGAAATGTTGATGATAATTTAAATTGATTACGAAAATATGTATTTGGAATTGGAAGTTTTTTAGACTACATGATGGTTATTCGAACTAGACAAACAAAAATAAGGTGATTGGGTCTGTAGAAGAGAAAGACATCACATAATCTCATGCATGTAGGTGTTTCAAAAATTATTTGTTTTATCAAACTATAGGAAATTTCATAGTTATGTTGATTGAAATATACATATATATATATAATATGAATTGGTATATGAGGTTTTACTTAGAATTAATAATTATTATTTTTACTAGACAAGCTCACAAGAAGTGAAAAGAGTTCTGCATGTGAGAGACATCCATACTTGGTGAAAGTAAGCTAAATTCATGGTCGTGAGAAAAGTATCATTTTATTCAAATTGATGTTTTATGGTGTTACCTCAGTAAGTATTCCAAAGGCCCCACCATCACCTTGAATAATACACCATTATGTCCATGTTTTCTTTTTCGAGGAGGGAGACTATAATAGATAAAATGTTCATTTTCCCCTACGCCTCAAACATAAAGGTACACCATCCTCTCCCACTTGTAGCCAAAACTCGATGACTTCAACACCACTGTAATGCAATAGATCACCATCTCATCCTCACTGGAATCTCGACATCGAGCCATTGTCCACTAATGAAGAACCCGGAGGCCATGGGCCATCTCAGGAGGTTGATTCAACCCCAATAAATCCATTTCGAGGTTAATCTTACCACTTCAAATACCGAATGAATGAGGAGCTCAGTGATGTCTGCTATGAAACAACATCACTGTTGCGAGACCACCGAATCAATGCCATGAGCCTTGTGGAACCACCAACACCCCATGCATGTGGAGGGAGTTCCAAAAAAAGAACCCTAGTAGAGCAAAACAATATCCATAGGAAAAAGGAGGAGATTGATATGGAATATAATAACGTCTTAATTTATGAAAATGGTAAATCTATATTAAAAAATATTACAGTACAAGGTAGCAAGAATGAAGAAGAACATTAAATAATATATTAAGGAAATATTTAAATGGCGGGTGCACCAACACATCCTAACTCCACCACTCCCCCATCTCACACTCACTATCCAAAATGTGGTATCAACTGATAGAGACATACCCATACATCCACTAACACTCAAATCATCGCTAGAAAAGTACTTGAAGATTTGTAAAATAAATTTCATAAAAAATAAACCTTCACATATATTTAGATTCCACTCACCTCCAATCCCATCAAGGAAATTCTCTTTATATACTATATCGTATCTCTCAAATATCATTCCATTCATAAGGGGAACTGATGTTCTCCATCCCACCATTGGAACCTCACTCTCTCCGCCTTGCCGCCAACACTCTGATTAATATTTGAATTAGGCAAAGTTCTCTCCATCCTAGTTTTAGGAATCTAGTTTCATGGATTTTGATACTTTGAGGTGATCATTGATCTTCTTCACCATTCACCACCATCACGCACAGATTATATGACATTTCAATAAGTCATGGACATTTTAACTTAATGTCTGGTATCATGAAATAGTATACTCAATGAACAGATAAAGAGAGAACCCATAAATGGGAAGTGTTCATCACATTGATAGGTGGCGTAGCAGACTCACCAACCACTTTAATGAAACATCACACTCATGAAAAAATTAACAAAGAACCCATAAAGGGGAATTGTTCATCACATTTACAGGTGGAACGGAGGAATCTGAAATCAATTTCATGAAATAATAGAATCAGTGAAAAGATAAAGATGTAATCCATACAGGGTATATGTATCATTACATTAAAAGTAGTTTTAGTGATTTACAGGCCTTCTGTTTGGTTCTGGGGCCTGCAGAGGAAGCCGGTGGGCCAGGGATTTTAAATTTTTTTCCATGGGATGACCGAACATGTCGTCGACGATGATCCGAGCCCCTGAGAGATCCGACAATCTCGCGTAAATTATAAGGATCACAAAAACTAGGATGAAATATGTATCTGTTAAAAAATTGAAGCTGTGGTCAACTACAACTGGTCAATGGGGATCGACCCTTGAAGGATCCAAATTAGTATCCCTCTAGATCTTCCAAATGTGCTCCCAAAATTCACTGGAATTTCGATCATTAAATTCTATGTGCTAGCGCAGTGATCTGACGATGCTTTAGATATCAGGATGATAACCACAGTGAGATCTTTTCGATGCTTGTGGATGAACTTGATCGGAACTCTTGGATCATCAGCTTCTCTCTCTAATAAGAGAGAGGAGAGAGAGGCTCTCAATTTTAATTCCATAAAAATGAATGAATATTGAATTTCACAACCTAAGAGATATCATCCTCTTCTATTTATAGTGATGTTGATAAATACCCGGTAGGGTTCCCCATCCCCCGTTTATTTCAACGTTCACTAAATAAATTTATTTGACAAACTTAAATACACCAATATTATTTATTATTTCATCACATACTTTTAATATTTATATAATATATTACATGATAAAAATGAGTCATTTAACTCTACTCGCTATCCCACATAATATTAAATGATCCTTGAATAAGAAAATAATATTCCTTCGTCTAATATTTTTTCTGGTATTTATTAAACCTGTAAATACATTAAATAAATTCAATCTCATTTATTAATAACATGAATAATATTTAATTTATTTAATTCATTAGTGGTCAATAACTTCAACAACACTCGGACCCCGTGGCGGGGCCCACTATGTCCATATACTTATATGACTAAATAGGGTGGATTCTAGAATACACTATTGTTTGTGAACCACTAGGCCCTTATCTCGATAGCAGTAAAAAAATCCATAGACCATGAGGGGAGTCTAGAAACCCATCATAGACCCCAAATAGATAAGGATAGTCATAGCAATGACTGTCATCCTATGAAAACTGATTGTGTACTATAATCTATTTGTCATTAAATATCCCATAAAGCAGGACACACTCTTGTGTCATCGTCCTTATCTTGCTTTATTATTTTTTGATCTATCAGGATGAAAATTTTTCTTTCTATTTCGTTGGATGAAGACTTATGAAGGCGGCACCATCTTGATCAACCAGGCCTGAGATATACAACTTCCTGAACATTGAAGTGACAAATGCTTTATTAACAATTCAGCCAATGTGATACAACCAACGACGCACCCAACACATACTACCTCACCACGACATCACTGCCAATATTTTCATCTTACATCAAAGTACGTATTCAAATGATATACATTGGTAATGGTATCATGTCAGGTGTCCAATACACATGTTTGTAGATAGGAACAAACAATGACACCCAAAACATGTGGTGTTCCAATTTGCGGCTATGTCCTCATGATCTCACAACTATAGATCACCAAGTGTGAAATTCATGAGAAAAAGTCACAATGCTTATAATCCCCCAGCACCTGATAGTCAAAAATCTACTGTGTCCAGTCAGTAAGATGTATCTAGACTATAGAGCATATATTTATGATCAATTTCATTGAGTCTTGAGGTTCTTATTATAGTTTGGGAACTGTTATAACCTTTAGACATGACAATTAACCTTTGGACAATACCATTTTAATAGTGGACGCAGAAAAATCTACTATATAATGGAAATAAGATATCATTCATAACTAAATGTACACACGTTAAGTTAATCAAATGTATGGAATACTTGGGTCTAGGGCACCCACTATTTCAACACTCCCACTTGCACTAGAGCTTACATGCTAACCAAAATTGTTAGCTACTCACATGATAAATATCATGATTCTACTGAGTAATAGCTTTAACTACTGGTCATGACACGTATTCGCCACGTGGCATATCTGCTATATGTGACCTCATCTACTTTAGAAAAACTTCTCAAGATAAATTATCCCTAAGTATATCACTTTTTCCATTGTCATGACTTGACAACTAGGCTAGTAAGAATTTTATAATTAAAATTTTGAAAATACATTTCTCACTAGGTGAGAATCCATGAACTGAAACAAATAGTTGTGATTTATAACTACTTATTAGTTTCCTTAGAAGCTGTAACGTACTGGGTATTTGTAGGTATGGCTGCCACTAGCTTTTATGATCTTGACTCGCTCATCTCGTTTGCCTAACTGTGATACTTGATAAAATTGATCATAGGATTTTTAGTTTTTTTTCAAAAAAAAAAATAGTATACCTTCCTCTCCATATTCCAAGGTCATATCATTTGTACATGTTGAAGTACAAAATGATGGTTTGGACTGCATTACTTTCATTGCTTCTGGAATTAATTGCTATCAGCCTATAATAAATGTTATTCTTGTTGTATCAATTATTTTAAATATTATGGAATATGTGATTGATCCATCGCTAAAGCATATGGTATCAATTCACAACATTAATCTCTACCCATGCACCAAACATGTTAACCTAGAGAGATTAAGCCATGTGACATTGGCACCAATTCTGTACTTGAATTGTTCCAACTTGTATTTTCTAATTCAATGTCACTATATCTACGATTTACTAGGACCAAGAATCGTAAAGATATAACTCGGTAGATATTGTTCCCTAGAACTAAAGTTGCTACTTTACGTCAGCCATTGGAGAATTACTTCTAACCTGGTCTTACTCAACAGTAAGACCAAGACCAGTATTCCATTTGTTGCCGAACATATATCAATTGTTAAACATTGATGCTCCCACTATCCTTTGGTAGACACACGGAAAAGATTAATTTATAATGAATCCTCTAAGATCATGTTGATTACATTAATCAAGAACAGTATTTCAGTAAATTGAAACCTTCATTGGAATCATATGATGTCATCATACCTTTATGGTTGTGTCGATATGCACCATCCACGAATGATTATCTTGAAATCCAATGACCAATAAAATGATCATAGAATTTCTCTATGACAAGTAAAATTTATATATATTTAGGCATACCGACATGGTATAACCAATCGAGCCTTATTGGTACCAATCTTGTACCATCCATGTATCAACTCATATGAATACCCACCGCAGTATTCAATTTATTAGCCCCGTTGAAATTTGATACATGGAATCCATTATTGAATTTTAGTTGATATTTTCAATCTTAACTCATAGCCTTATACTTCTTACTTGTATGATTTATTATTCTTAATGAATAATATTTCACCATCAACGGTGAATATAAATCCATCCCAATGGTTTCATCCTTCCTACAGAGTATGCTTCAATAGAACATGCCTATTCCACAGGTACTTGTGGAACTTGTTCCTATGTCAACCATTTGAGCATCTTGAGCATTGACTAATTCCATGTCAATTCATCTCCCACTATCTCTAATAGAGATGTGAACCCTTATATAGAAATGTATTCTAATTCTGGACTACATCTTTTCTATCTTAGGGATTTATGTAATTTCCTAAGAAACTATGAGGATATTTTCTTAGATGCACCATGTGTTTATCTTGATTCATGTTCGTTTATATCTTAACAAAATCGGCATCCTAACACATCTCTTATGACATAATGGATATTTCCATCATACTATGACTTGTATGATATCCATTTGTCATTTTAGTTGGCATATTGGTTATGGGTTTATGCGGTTATTTTCAAAGAATATCATAAAATATAATTGTAGTTTCTGTAGGCTGTAACATTGATAATCCATACCTCATAACATTGATATATATGAAATGTGCGGTTAGGAATTGCACCGCACTAAATTTTGTTGATCAATGTAAAAATGTAAGTCAGTATCATCGATCCTACTTATGAACATAAATACGGTGATGTAGATAAGGTAACATTCATTTAGGAATTACTCCATGCTACATTATCATGATCGGTGATTGCATTGTCAAGATATTCATTGGCATGCCGATTCGAAGCAACTATAATCTCTTGACCATGCATATACTTCACTATTACATTCCTTAATAACTTAATGGAATCATATGAAGTTTTTTTACCTCTAGCTTTTTATAGAATAGTTCACACTATCTTGTTGAACTAACCTCAGAAGCTTTTTTGCAGACCTTTATTTCTAATGATTTCATTGTCTAAACTGAGGATGTCCATAATACCAATGGTGTATAGTTGTGATGAGCCTAAATACCATACTGTGTATTTTCTTGACATCCATTTTTAGTTTTAATTGACAATGAGTCATATTTTCACAACTGTGTAACTCTTATATTTTGTAATCATTATGCATTTCCTTTGATTATAGTATGTCTGAACTATTTGTTGAGTATATTACCAGATTCAACATTCATTCCAAAAACATGGAATGATGTATCATTATGTCCAAATGGATTATGAGATTAATTTTTTTCTTATACTCAACAACTTTATTAGTTTGAGTCAATTACATGGTAGTTTTATGTTAAGTGTTTCTCACCGCTGACTTAGGAATCACATTTTCTCAGCTGCTTGGAGAACACACTTTACATCATGATGTGGTCCTATACTTACACGGTTATTGTATCTAAATAAACATATGTTATTGGAATATTATATTCAATACCCCAGAAGTATGTTAGAAACGTTATTATATTTGATGAATATAAACTGAACGAGAAGCGAGTACATGTTTCTTGTATTCTAGTTTTTAAAATTCAATGAATTTATTTCAATATGTGATGCAAATAACACATTTTTAAATAACAAACCACTTTTCTTTTATGGAAATGACTAAGGTTACTTGGGAGTAACTTTCTATAGGCCATTCCGCCTTAACTTTCAATTTATTCACCATTAGAATAAAAGATAGCATTATCTCCAATATTATTATTACTTGGCGAATGTTACAATAAAGGTAATGAAGTGATTACTCTATACTGTTCGTTTGTATCCATAAAGAGACTAGATTAATTTGGTGTAAAAGGAATAATAATTGGATGGCATTAAATATTGTGAACTATATTTCAGTTTACACAAACTGAGTGTTACCATCACATTCAAATCTTTCTTTGCTTTCTCCTCGAAAGGATCATAGAGATGAGACTACATGTAACATATTCCATTTCATGATGTGTTGGCCACATCTAACATCAGACATTGATGATATAATTATGACAGAACCATCATATTCTTGATTCATGAGTCTCCTGTAAGTAGTTTTACACCCTCGCTTCTTGAGATGGCCTGGCAGGTTGGGACACCAGCACCTTGAATTTCTGATATAGTAGTAATGTGCGCAAGTGCCTATACTACACTTGAAATTTTGTTCTTGTATAGACATTAACATTGTCTAATAATTATCACATTCTTATTGTGGTATTTATTTCCATTATCTACAAATATACTTTAGCAGATTGTACTTTTATGTGATTACCTAATGTGACATTACTGATTATTTAATTATTAAATGTCTCCCTCTAATTTTTCGAATTCTAGGAACCCTCTAAACTAGAATCGGAATACTATTGAGTATTCTAGTGGAAAGGATCTCTGAACCTCCCTCATATTCTACATGTTATGTCTAATCCACTACTCATAGGGTCTAATGTAGGCTTTTTGCTGGACAACCGCATTAACTCACGGTTCCTTGATCTGTTGAGTGAAGTAACAGCTTCAAAAATCTTTTAATAATTTACACAACGCTTGACTCTAAAATTACAAAAAGTTATATATGGATATATCTTTTAAGAAATTTTAGATAATTTGACCCACCATTCCAATAAGAACTCCCCAGTAGTAAGAGACACCCTCAGCAATGGCATGACCAGCACCTCGAACGCCCAGTTTTGTTAAAACATGAATGGTGGAAGGCTGTTGTGACATATTATTTTCATTGAGGTTTTTTTTGGGTTTTCTCTCGACGAATGTGATACATTTATATTAAACTCGTTCATCTATGTTTTCACGCTCACAGCTGAACATTAATAAAAAAACATACGCCGCTTCATTATGCATTTTATTATCTATTATTTTATGTATTTTCCCACTATTATAAAATACATAATATAATAAATAAACGAATAAAAGAAAACTATTAACCAACTGGTCTTGAGCATCTAAATGACCTAAGGGCATCGTACCTAAGTCAAATCTTGACTCGAAATGTTGGTAACCTTATGTCTTGTACATTTGCTTCGCATCTGGAACATCGCCCTGTCTTGGCGGGGTCCACGTCACGTCCTGAAGTACCGCCTCGTCTTGGCGGGATCCATGGGTCGTCTTGTATCGTCTTGATCAACATGTAGTGCATCGTATTTGCGGGGTACACATCATTCTTCATCTTCGTCTTAAATACAAAATTACTCGTGCCCAGGCGAGGGGAACTCAGATATAAAGGTACATCATATAAATATTGGGCATGCATTCCCTTATACATTTTAACTGAAAACTAAAGATGATGTGCAGATCCTCTATTTAATTAATAACATTCATCACATGCAATTAAAATAAATAATTAAATAAAATTCAACATACACAGGTGGATGCTCAAGACCAGCAGGCGAGTAAATAAAGCGATATAAAATTTAAATGCATTAATTATATATGAGTGTTATCTAAATTAAATTAAATCAATTTATAAATTAAAATAATGTAATTAATTATCGATCCTCTAAGGAATTTAAATTTTTATTCCAAAATATAATTAATTAATTAATTTAATTTAATTGCAAAATCAAATTATATTATATTCTCGTGTATTAAAATAATTACCCAAAAATAATATTAATTAATTTAATTTAAAAACTAAAATTAAATTAATAAATTTAATTAATCATGATTAATTTAATTTATGGTTTCCAAAAACACCGATGCAAGGCCTGTGCGGGTCGGGCCAAACCCGCGCAGGGCCATGCAATGGCAAAATTGGGCCACACTGATCGGCTCAAACTCGTTCCGCATTGGGTTGGTCCACCCAGACTGCTTGAAGGCTAAATTTGTCCGGCGGAAAAATAATTTGCAGGAAAATGGGTACCTCTGATATCCAAACAAGAGAGGCGGTAAGGTCGCGGACACCGCCAGAAGAATGGGAAGGCTCGCGACGGCCTCATGTGGTGCTTGTCGGCCGGTGCGGTGCTCTCTCTATATGAAGGAGGAGGTAGCCGGGTCGGCATGTGTTTTCCGCGAGCTGTCCCCCGTGGAGGCCGGGTTAAGCAGCGTCTGGGTTGGCTCTAAGCTGAGGAGGCCGCGGGGTACCTTTCAGGGTAGCGCCCGGGAACTTGCCGGGAAGGCCGGGCGGCGACCAGGTGTGCGTTCCAGCTGGTGGTACCTCCTTTAGCAGTGTGTTTAGGAAGTGCGGAAGATGGATGAGGCTCCGGCGGTGGCCAGGCGCTGCGGCAGGGTTTCCGGGGCCTGTTGAGCATGGGGCAAAGGCACCGGGACGGCCGGGCGAAGGCGAAGCTGGAGGAGACGGGTCGCACGGTGGTTTGAGGAGGAACCTGGCGGTGGTTGGGTGTTGTATCCAGGACGGAAGGCGGCCTGGTCCTGCTATACACGGTGCTCTGGCAGTCTCACTAGGTGGGAAGGTAATCGTGGGAATGGTTGTCCGGCTGCTGCGGAGGCAGAGGGATGTGGCTCTGTGGCTTTTTTTGCACTGGACAGGTGGTGTGCCTACTGCGGTGGTGGCCCGCGGTTCCATGGGATGGATAGGGGGTCCGCTGAGACCCATGAAAATCCACTTTTTTGTTGTTTCTTTTAGATGTCGCACCAACCCCTTTTGTTTTTTTTAATTTTTTTATGAATTATTTTCAAGTCCTCTTGCACCCTTTTTTTGTTTAAGAAATCATTGGAAGTCAAGTCCTCCCCACATGTAAATTAATTCCAAAGGCTAATCTCAGCCTTTAAAATTAAATAATAATTTAATTATTATGATAAAACAATAATATATTATCATTAAATTATTATGATAATAAAATAATATTTATTATAATAATAAAATTATTGTTAAAATTATTTAATTGTAAAAAAAAATTATCACATTATTGGAAGTAATTCCAATTAACCAAAACCGATTAATACTAGAGAGGTTTTTTTAGTATGAAATAAAATTTAATAGCTGAGATCAAACTGCAAATTTTGATACAATTTGAAAATTTAAATTGGCCATAACTCTGTCATTCAGCATCGGATCGACACGCGGTTTGAACCGTTGGGACAGACATAGAACCCTCTACATAATTTTAGGAAAAATAATTTTATTTGGCTCAAAAAATTTATGTGATCCCTCTGATACCACTGTTTTGTTTCGAGGCCCGAAACGGAAGTCGGTGGGTTGGAGATTTTAAAATATTCATCGGCTGGATGACAGAACGTGTCGTCGCTGACAATACGAGCCCCGGAGAGGTCCGAGGATCTCTCGTTTATTATATGGATCACAAAAACTAGAATGAAAAATGTACCCATTTGAAATTCGAATCCGCGATCAACTACAAGTGATTTATGGAAATCGTCGCTTTAAGGATCCAAAGCAGTATCCCTCTAGATTGTCCACACGCACTCCAGAAATCCGTTGGGACGTCGATCATCAAATTCCGGGTTCTAGCACGACGATCTGATGATGCTTTTGACGTCCCGATGATCACTACATCGAGATCTCTTTGATGCTTGAGGAAGAACTTGATCCGAACTCTTGGATCATCGGCTTCTCTCTCTAGGAAGTTAGAGGAGTGAGATGATCCCAATATTCATTCCATTCAAATGAATGAATAGTTAATTGCACAACATAATATAGATCCTTCTCTTAAATTTATAGTGACGTTGATAAATACCCCGTAGGGTTTCCCGGCCGCCGTTTGTTTCAAAGTTGACTAAATAAATAATTTTGACGAACATAAATGCACAAATATTTTTTATTCTTTTATCACAAACTTGTAATATATTTATGATAAATTATGTGATAAAACCGAGTCATTTAACTCGAATCGCTATCCCGCTTAATATTAAAGGAACCTTGAATATGAAAATAATATTTCTTCATTTATTATTTTTTCTCGTATTTACTACACATGTAAATTCATTAAATAAAATCAATCCAAATTATTCATAACTTTAATAATAATGAATTTATTTAATTCATTCGTGATTGATAACTTGAAATACAATCGGACCCCATAGTGAGGCCCACTATGTCCATATACCTATTCGACTGAATAGAATGGATTCTTGAATACGCTCTTGTGTGTGACCCTCTAGGCCCTTGCCTCAGTAGAAGTGAATAAAATCCATAGACCAAGACTGGAGTCTAGAAAACCATCATGGCCCATAAATAGATATGGATAGGCATAGAAATGACTATCATCCTATGAACACTGACTGTGTACTATAATATCTTTGTCATTAAATATCTCATAAAGCAGGACGCACTCTTGTGACATAGTTCTTATCTTGCTTTATTATTTTTTGATCTACCCAGATGGATTTTCCTTTCTACTACTTTGGGAAAAGACTTATGAAGGCCGAACCATCCTGATCAACCAGACGAGAGATATACAACAACCTGAACATGGAAGCGACAAATCCTTTCTTAACCATTCAGCCAAAGTCATACCACCAACGATGCACCCAACACAAACTACCTCGCCACGACATAACTGGCTTGGTTTTCATCTTGCATCAATGTATGTAATCAAATGATATACATTGGTAATGGTCTCAATTCATGAGAACAATACAAATGTCCGTAGATAGGAACAACCAATGACAGCAAAAACATGTGGTGTTCCTATGGTTGGGTCATTCGTCATGATCTCACAACTAGAGATCACCAGCTGCAAACGTCATGAGAAAAGTATCAATGCTTATGAGCACACAGAACCTGATAGGCAAACATCTACTTTATATAGTCAGAAAGATGTATCTAGACTATAGAACATATATTTATGATCAATTTCAATGTATCTCGAGGCTCTCATTATATCCTGGGAAGTGAAATAACCTTTTGACATGAAAATAAACCTTGGGACATTACCATTATAATACTGGATGTAGAAAAATCTACACTACAATGGTAAGAATAAATGATGCATAACTAACTGTACACACGATATGGTAATCAAAAGTACTGTATAGTTGGGTCTTGGGCACCCAATATTTCATAACCTCCATAGTTTACAAATAGAACTAAGAACCTGTGTATTCTTGTCCTTTGTGAAGAAGGTGATAGTGCATTAATTTAGAATAATAATGTATATTGTGTGATATACACAAACCGATGTACGGTGACTTTCATGCATTAAAAACTAATACCCGTTCAGGTTCATATAGAGGAAGGTACGTGTATAGTGAGTTTGAAATAGAATTCAATGCACTTAATAAATTTATTTGTGAAGGAATTTTTCATTTACTTAACACAAACTGAATAGTGTATATGTGCATATGCATTCCAATGAACTTGTGATGACTTAATATTTGAAAATATTGGATAAAAAAAATTGTTTATATGGACACAAGGTGCGTGTGAAAATAAATATAATTGTGGAAAATTTGGTCTATTAAATGAGTGTGAAAATGGTGAGTATTCTCATTCATATGTGATTATATAATCACTTCAATAAGCATGATGATAGTATGAGTTCTTTATAAAAAGAACTATGAGTTTAAGGATGCATGTATATGAAATAATTCTTACATAAAAGTTTGAAGGTGATTAAATTGAGAGTAATATTTGTTTGAATGTTCTATCATTGTGTTATTGCACAATGAATGTCAAAAGAATATATATTATTGTGAAATTTTTATTACAAAATGAATACATATAAATAGTATGGATAATAAAATCAATTAAATATCTCTATATGATTATGGTTACTACATGCATCAAGAACACAATATATTTTTGTGGGTAATAATTGAGTTGAGTAGAAGAAATATTTTTCAGTGAAGAAAAGAAGAAGACAATTTGCAGTTCATTGATGTGTCTTTAGGTTCTCGTTCTGATTTTAGAGTGAGTTTAATTGGAAGTGATAACTTCTACAAATTAGGAATATTATACTGAACCAACTTGCATGTAGTTTTGTTGACTATATTCAGTGGGAATAATAGCTTTCAATTGAAGTGAACATGTTAATAATCAGTTTATTTTAGTGTCTCGAAGAGGGCGATCTATTTTTTTTATAGTGATAGATTGAGGTTATTTTAATCAATATCATTATTTTAAGTGTTTTAATTGTATAAAAAGGGTGGGATGCCAATATAATTTGGGAAATGGATCATACCCACCCAACTTAGTATTTTGGGTGTTACCTGAACAACCCACTTCTAATTGTTGATTGATTTCTAGTGGATAACTTGTGTCTCGGATAATCCTGAATAGAGCTGGAACATAGTCACCTTTTTCAAGGGATAACCTTGTAAATATATTGTGGGTTGTGATGAATTTAATTTCTGTCATGCATGTAGTATAATTGTACTTGTAAACAGGGAAGGTCCATTATCTCTAATAATTACAATGGTTCATATTAAAAATGGGTAATATATAAGAAAAGAAATATCAGTAACATTTTTGTACAATTATTCACCCCCACCCCTCAGTATAACTTCATGATATATTGGAAGACTAAATTGGCATTAGAGCATAGGCTAAACCACTAATTGGGTTTATCATATTCTATGAGTTGTTTTTATTCTGCTTATCTCAAGTGAGGATTTGAATTCAAATATTTAATAGAGTTTTTTTGGATGGACAGTTCACTTCCTATCTCTATGAGTGCCAACAATTAGGACTCCACAAAAACCATGAAGAATATATAGAAGAACGAGCCAAAAAAATTGAGAAATAAATTGATGAAGAAAGTGGGATCATCATAATATGAATATAGTCTAAATGTTATTCTATCTTCATTATCTATTAAATCAATTGATAAAGATCTTTTTGATGAGTGTTGTTTAAGAGGTGATGGAGAAGGATTTATTTAATCACTCAATGATTTTCATTCAGAAATAAAAATTTATCCAAATAATGTTCCTATTGAAGTTGTCACCTATATATTTTCTTTTATAAGGGACTATATGATGAAAAGTCACATCATGAAAAAAATATGATGAAATGGAAAAATCCTTGGAAAATAAGTTTCAATGATGTAAAATTCTCTCACAAATTATTGATGGTAAAGAAATAACTATATCACTATTTAATGATTATTTATCTTATGATGAATAAAAATTTCAAAGAAATGTGTGTGAGAAAGAAGTTACTAAGAAGGTCATTACTGACATGATTCACACTCTTTATGAATCATATAAAGATACCGTGAATGTTAACAACTCTCATTTGTAAATCAAAGAAAATGAAGAGACATTCATCCTAATTTAAGAATCAAAAGAATATTTTATATTGAAATGAAATGAAAAAACACACATTTATGGAGGAAGAATTACAAAGGACTCTTTGTTATAAGGATGTGATTGAGGTAGTTTATACATAAGTGGTTCATGCATTAATGAAATTACATAGAACCTCCATAAATTTTATAGATGTTAATCTAGAGGATATGGAAAAGATTATTAAATAGTTGAATAATTCTCTATATATATAAAATAAAATGAATGATGATCAAGTTCATAGTATAAAGAGTCAATGGGAAGAAAAACATTAAAATTTGGAGGATGAGAAAAATTTACCCAACATGAAATTTCATGAAATGGAATTAAATTTGAAAAATCTAACTGAATGTAAAGATTTGTTGGAATCATTTGAAAACAAGAAGAACTCAAAAATTATAAGATATCTTCAGTTGGAGGTAAATTTGGGAAATCTGGTGAACATCCAAGCTAATTCTTCATAGAATGATGATATTGGAAAATCATCCAAGAGTAATTTTGTAAAGAGTATTATTTCTAAAAATCCTCATTAAAGTGGAAATAATAGAATGATATTATATAATGATAAATCCATCTCATGATCATTGAATTAGGTAACCCTTTATCCATAATTTTCTATTTTTACTAATATTGATTCTTCTATAAGTGAGGGTTCCAAAAAAATTATGGACAAACATGGGTAAAGATGACTGATTTAAAATATATTATATCATTAAATTTGGATGTGAAGAAGACCATGAAATCATGTTCCCTACAATGAGAATGGATTAAGAATCATACTATCCAAAAACAACAATATGTAAAAACTAGAAAAATTGTATAAAAGAAGAAATCAATATTTTTTGGATAGTGTTAGTGTTTCTGAGAATTTGGGAAGCGGACCATTTATTGTTGGAATCATTTTTCAATGCATGCTAACTATATATGGATAGTATTAAGGGGGAGAAAATCTAATTTGATAATAAAAACTACAGAATTTATTCATAATTCATATATAAATAAGGATATGCCAATCAGTAATATATTTTATATCTTGAAGACTTATGTTATAATTGAAACAAATGAGATTACAATTATAATGAGTGTTGGTATGTACCTACCCTTCACTATAAAAATGATAATATGATGACAATGCAACAAAATTTTTAGAGGCAAAGAACAAAAGAATAAAAGAATTTTTTGGGGTGTGAGACAGAGAAGAGAGACATGAATACTATAAATCAACCTACACCCATGAAGAATAATGATATGAATGTCACACCAATGATAAAGTGCTTCTAATATTAATGAAGTGGTCACATAATGCACCATTGAAAATAGGTTATATACAAAAATGTTATTGGATGCAAGCTATAGGAAGAAATGAAGTCAATCTCAGAAACAAATAAAAATGATGATTTTGTGTTTGAAATCAACATGATAATTTTGAATTTCATGAGAGGTTGTTCAAAAAGGACAACCAAAAGATTTCTAATTTTTTTTGGAAGGTGTATAATGTTGGCCAATATTGATGATACATTCACGACAAGGTTTCCTAAATAAATAAAACTAGTGGGGAACAATGGAAAGTATCAGTGACTTATAGTTTTAATAATGATACTATAAAGAAAGAGTCTACTCAGAAGAGGAATTATTAGCTTTTAAAAAAAGAATTTTTAGCCATATGTCCAGAGAAACATGAATTGGATTAAAAGTTGGATTGGAAATACAATAATGAAAGTTCATTACCTTATAATGTGAAGACGATTATTCCATATAAGATGAAATATGGAGAAATGAAGAAGTCCATCCATCAATTATATGATAAAATTTGGAAATTCAATGAAGGATCCAAAATGATGATTATTCATGAATCTATAGAATAATTGAAAATAGTTTCTAGGTTGAGAGATAAATCTGATTCGTGTATCTCTAATTAAATATTATTAAAAAACCACCTTATTCCCGTGAATATTTTGTTATTATTTATTTTCTGGAGGGGATTGAAGAAGAGGAATATATTCACAAGGAGTCTTGAAGATATGAGTTCTTTGAAAATAGTATACAATGTTCAGAAGGCTATCATTCATGGAGTTCTTTATTTAAATTTATGATAAAATTATTCTTAAAGATCATTCTTGAAGAATGTCAATCATGATGAAGCCCATGGATGATGCTCATCCATTTAATGGGATAAAATTTGAAACAATACCAATGTTGATCTCAACTGGTATAACATGAATATATGATAATCAAGTAAGGTATTTATTATATATTTTCAAATCATGGAAGTTGAATATTTTCATTAAAAGACATGTTTTACAACTTCTTTATGAAAGAAAATTTTGAATCAGATGGGCGAATACTTATTATTTTTTAAATAAAGTAAAATTTCTTGATAAAGGGGATGTGAATTATTGTAATTGAATTTTTTCAATCTGTTAATTGAGATAAATTCAAGATATTAATTAAGTATCTTCTGAAAATATTTAGAAAGATGGTTTTAGTGTTGGAATCCATTTAAAAAATCCTATCTTTGATGTCTAAATTTATTACTCTTATATTCTTTATTGGGGTTTCCCATTTATACTTACAACTGATTAATTGATGTCTTTTTGCTTTAGGAAAAGTGATTCACTCCTCTCAAGATAACCAATTTGGGTTTCTCTGAAATGGTATCTATTATTAGATGAGGAGTGGAGACAATATTAAAAGTTCATTTGTTATAGAATAATTTGTGTTTATGAATTTATTCCAATTTTTTATTCATATTTATTGTAAGGGGGAGAAGAAAACATTGAATATGACAGTGAAATGTGTATTGAAAACAAATCCAATAAGGGATATTGAAGAACCCAAATTGATTAAATTAAAATTTGTGTTATAATTATTGGCTATAAATTTTTTTGATACAAAGTCAATGTGATAGTAATTGAAGGTTGCTGTTATAGGTTTGAATTATTTTTGAGAATTAATCTTGACCTGGAAAGGATAATTTGGTTGGAATAGTTAACTCTAATGAAGAAATATAAACGTGACGATTGAAGATTAGTTCTAAATGTCCAAAACATGTACCTTATTATATCATTAGAATGCACATCTTTTACCACAGTTGATGCCTTTATGATGACAATTATCAATCATTAGTATTCTGAGAAAATATAAAATTGATAACGTATCATATTTTGATGATCATGAATAATTAATAATTGGATGATTATTGAGGATGAACAATGAAATATATTAGTTATTTTTTATGATTAAATGTTCTATATGGTTGGAATTTAATTTTAGTTTGAATTTGGATTTATATGAAATATTTGTTTTTTTCATGGTTTAAATGTAAAAAAGGGTATATATACTAATAAGAAAAGGTGGGATAGAGACACTTATTATGTGGGAAGTAGACCCCTAGACAACCATTATGGGTGGGCTGAGGAATAGAGTGTCTAGTGAGCTCACATAGAGCACATGTAGAGGAAGTGGAACAATGAAAAATATTAGTAATTTTATATTAAGAATGATTGATTATGGTTGGAATTGAATCTTAGTCTGAATTAGGCTTTATATGAAATAGTGTTTTTCTTGTTTTAAATGTAGAAAAATGAATTTAGTAAAGTGAACTACTAACACAACTTTGATGGGTATTCGACCACAAGTGATCCATTATGGGGGGGATGTGCAAGAGAGTTGCTAGTGTTCTCACATGGAACACATGTAGAGGCAGAGGAACAATTAAAAATATTAGTAATGATGAATGAAGATTTATTTTGTTTGGTTGGAATTGAATATTATTATGTATTTGGGTTTATATGAAATATTTTTTTTCATGCTTTAAATTTATAAAAAGGCCTATTGAAAAAGGGGACTTCAGAAACACCTTAGGTGGATAGTGTGCTCATAGGGAGTGCATATAGTGGCAGAGGTACAATAAAAAAGGTTAGTTATGTAATATGATGAATTATTGTGTATGATTTGAATTGATTCTCAGTGTGAGTTTGTGTTTATATGAATTATTTTTTCATGGTTTTAATATAAGAATAAGGACCATTGAAAAATGTAATGTCGACACCACTTAGGTCAATCGACCACAAGTTATCCATTATGGGGAGGCTAAGAAATATAGAGGATATGGTTCCCATGGGGAGCACATGTATAGTGACAATGACCACTGTGCACAATGGCATAGAAACACATTAATAAGTAGTAAGTATATGGTTTGATTCCCACGCACCCATGGACGAAGAATTTCATGCATTAACAACCAATACACATTCGGGATTGCGTGCAAGGAGGTATAAATATAGTGAGATGGAAGGGGAATTCCACACACTTATGATCATTATTTGATAAGGTAATTCTCATTTTATTGACACACTTTGAATAGTGTGTGTGTGAATATGAATTCCTATACACATGTTATTACATAATATTTAAAGATATTGGATAAACAATCATTGTGTATGTTCATACAAGTTGTTTGTAAAAAGAATCAGAAATGTGTATAGTGTGGTGTATTCAATGTGTGTGTGAAGATGGTGAGTATGTTTATGAATACATGATTATATAATCACTTGAATAAGCATGAAGATAGTTTGTGTTATTTGTAAAAATAATTTCATGTTTAATTATGCATGTATATGAAATAATTAATGCATGAAATTCTGAGGGATATTAAAGAGAGAATAATATTTGTGTGTTTGTACTTACATTTTGTTCTTACAGCAAGAAATTAAAAAGAATATACATTGTTGGGAATTTGTTATTTCACAAACAATAATTAAAGATAGTGGTGATAATTATATACATTAAATATATGCATGGGATGGTGAGAATTACATGAACGAAGAACACAATATCTTTGTGTTTGTAATCATTGAGTTTAGGTGAAGAACTTTTTTCCCTTATTTAATGAAGAATACAATTTGTAGTTCATTGAGGTATCTTCATCTATTCATTTTGATATTACAATGAGTTGAAGTGGAATTGATAACTTAAACTAATATAGAAGTGTATACCTAACCAACTTTTATGCGGTGTTATTGATTATATTTAGTGCCAGTAGTAGATATTCAATTGAAATAAGAACGTTCATATTCAGTTTATTTCAGCGGCTTAAAGAGGAGGATCAGTTTTGTGTGGTAGTGACATGTTTAGGTTATTATGATCTTTCACAGTGTTTTAAGTGTTATAATTGTAGAACACTAGTGCAATTATAGTATAGAGAACACTGGTGGCATGCCTGTATAATGTGGGAAATGGTTCATACATACCCATCGTGGTTTTTAGGGTGATTCCTAACCAACCAACTTATATTTTTTAATTTATTTGTAGTGGAGAATCTATGTCTTAGATCATCACTTACACTACAAGGATATAGTCACCTATCTCAGGGGTGGACAATATATAAACACTGAATGTTTTGATACGTTTATTTTTGTGTAGCATGTAGTATAAGTGTTCTTGTAAAAAGGGATGATCCATTCACTATAACAAGTTAAGAGGTTTGAATTAAAATTGGAAATAGAGAAAAAAAATATTGGAAAACTTTTTGTACACTGATTGACCCCCCCCCCCTCAGTTTACCTATATGATCCACTGAACAGTTAAATGATAGAAATCACGAGTAGCTAAGAAACTCCAGTTTGTACTATTGTTTTTGTTGGCATTTCCCCAAAGAGAAAACAATTATGAACACAATAACTGGACCTATAGAAAATTAAAACTCTGCTTTGTTGGTTTCTTGAAAAGTAGTATACGACAACCTATTATTTCTAGTTTTTTGTGTGTCTTGAAGTTTCACTTATGTTCAAACAAGATTAAAGACAATATACTTTTTAAATAACTTTCTTGAGAAGACTTGATAATTTTCATGTTTTCTAAAACATCCGCATCTCCCTTCAACTGTATCGCTACAAAGTGCAACACTAATAGATCAATGTTTCTCTTTTTATACTCCTCATCAAACCGATCTAAAAAGTATTCCTACTGATCATTATCATGTTTATCCTATCTAAACTAAGAAACCATCAATCTTCCTTCTGCTACTTCTGAAATCATAGCTTCCTCCTCCGTTGTTTGTGAATGTTTCATGTTTTCAGATTCACACAACTACACATTATTCATTTTCATATCTTCCACTGTCACAAAATTTCATAGGCCAACAAATTCAAATTCTTAGCCATAAATCTTTGAATAACTCTCATTTAGATAATAGATTGGATAATCTTCCAAGATTTCCATTTGACCATTTGAGACGGCCAATAGAAAAAAGCCACAAAGGACCATGTAAGGGTGTTACACTGGTGAATGGTGGGGGACATGTGGTCTGGTGAGAAGGATGAGATTTTGACATCCCTGACATCTTCCAATTGGAGGAAAAGGCCCCCTTAATAGACAATATGTGTAACTACAATGAAGACATGAAATCTTTCTTTTATTATGATACCATATGTGTCCTCATATTTCAATAAGGTTTCAAACATGAAAACCATATCAGGGAATCTTTTAGTGCAGTGACACTAAATCATCTGAACAGATCATGGGTTTTAAAGCCCTTGACAGTTATATCAATCACCTCTGAGATTTCATGAATGGATCCACCTTATGTTACTCTCCATATTTTTTGGACTTGCACAGAATCTAATGCATCCTCTTTTTTTTATTTAGACCGACTATTTTCCTCTATTCTTAAATCGCTTTCATTCTCCCCTTCGTGATTCTTCATCCACATCCGATTTTTTAGGTCACATAAATGAGGGGAAAATGGGATCCTCATTTAAATCCAAGAGGGGAGTTGTATCCCGAATGTGTAGTCATAGGGGTTGTCCAGGGGTTCTGAGTAGATTTTTTCTAGATTAAGGTGGGGTTGATTTTTATCAATACGTTCAGAAACTGTATGAATAAGAGCGGTCGACATCACCCCAGAAGGGTAGGTATACCCACTATGATGAGACGCCAGAGGTTCTATGATACTATTATTGAATAAATGTTATATAGAAAAATGATATTATTTTAGGTACATAAAGGATACTAACTATCATGTGTGTAGACTTATAGGAATTTGAGGAACCTTCTCATGGTGTACACACTTGGTAATATCTGGTGTGGGATATTATGAGAACGAGACCTTCTGTTAGGAAATCCATATTTATATGTTTCATTGTATATACCTATATATGGATGTGTGTATTGATCCTTAGAATTTATTATTATTATTAATGAATATTATAAGTCATGTACTATGATGTATTTATGAAAACTGTTATGACATATGTTTGTGACATGGTAGGATACGATGAGTGTGTCACAAGTAGTATAACATTAATGAATAATGTGAGGAATAATTTATCCCTTATATTCTTAAATAGAATTTGATTTCTTAGGCCCATTTATGTGAATGATATATCCTAAATAAATCCATGGAAATGGTTTTATATAGGCATGTTAAATTTCTGGGAAGCCAACGAATGAGACATCAGGTACATAGGTTGATGGTACCGACATACAACCTGTTTGATTAGAGATATCATGATTTGGGGTTATATTTAAACAATAAGTGTTCGTATAAGGTATTATGTCATTTTTGTATTATCTTATATCTCTATGGGTGCCTTGGAATGTTTTTAGATGCTAACCTTGGACTTCAGGCTGCTTCGCCTAATGTCACTAAGAAAGTGTCCTAGAGGGCCACACACTAAGTGTATCCAGAATCCTAGTTAAATCATATATTATTATTTAATAGTTTGAATGAATATTATTCATGTATTTGGTTTAATAATTATTCATGTATTCTTTATTGGGTATAAATATTTATTTTCTATTTATTAAATAAAATATTTATTTATTTATTTGAAAATAATTTAGTGATGTTTATTTAATAAAAAAAGTCATTATTCAAGGCCTGAAAAATAATATAGAAGAATGAAAAATGTAGTTTTTATGTTCACTAAGAAATAATAATATTGAATATTATTTGATAAAATTATATTTAATTTAATTATCAATGTTAATAACTTGTAGAGAAATAGTAATAATATTATTATTTTTTGACATGGGGTTCCACAATGGATTAGATATATAATAACGAGCACTTGTGAAGTTATTTATTTCTGACCCTTGAAATATATAAATAAAATTATATATTTTTCATAAGGGATGATTCATTTGTTGTTGTTGTGCACAAACAATTTGGTGAATCCTCTCAGTCCCAATAGAGAACACTTTTCCAATAACGCTCTTAAAAATAGAGAGAGATCTTCATCCACTGAATCCTCTCAAGTTAACAGAGATCAAGGAGAAATATTTTTAAGTAGTTTTTGTGGTGATCATCGGTGCATGATGCATGTGATTGGATCTTATGTGATAACACATGAATATTCCTTCTCCAATGACTATAGATTCGTTGAACATCCATTGAACATAGCCAGAGGGAATTTGTAGTTGATTCTTACAACACAACGACAGTGCAACATAGATTTGATTACATGTCCATCAATGAATAAATAATTCCAACAAAAGTAATTATTTAGTTAATTAAATTAATTATAAATAACAAGTGATAATAATTATTTCTGGTTCCAGCATTATTTCTATTATCTGTCTTCATTGATTCAATTCTGTTGAAAAAAACATTTATCGTCATGTAGACCTCGGATTGATCATAGATAATGAGAGAAAAGAAATGTTTGGTTATCCCCATCACAAAATTTTTCTTCCCCTAGAACCTACATGTGGTATTAGAGTAGTCACATAAAAATTTATAATTATTTAAAGGTCATTGACTGATTTACGATTTTTTATTTCTTTTTCAATTCAAGTTTCATCGTTATTTTAATATGAATTTTTAGATTTGTTTCTTCCTGCTTCATTGATCATAGATCTCATTAATTATGATTAATATTATGAATGAAAGGTATTCAAAGAACTCATTAGGATGTACCAAGGATTATATCCAGATAACACATTAGTACATGTCATATTGTTGTGTTAAATGCATCAAGAATAAATTTGTATTGTGTACATTGATGACACAAGGTGCATTGATAATGTACATCATGTGTTGATTGGTCCATCACGACACATGGTCAGCCAGAGTACACATCGTGTGTCCCATATGCACAGTGTGTAGTCCCCTTAAGTCACAGATAGGTTGTGTATGTTATAAATGGGCTACCTGACTTGTAACGGTGTCGCCCATTGTACACGCCATGTACTCCATTTTTTCTGGCATGATTTACACAACGAGTCCCTAGACATGTTCCTCTGTTAGATGGTTAGACATGTACACACCATGTAGCTCACCGGCACATTCTCTCTACTTATACCAAATTATGAAGATTTAAAATTTATTTATTTTATTATATAATCCTTATTGATATATTCTTTCATAAAGTCATTAAGTTGATAGGACACACAATGTGATTGGTTTATAATATATATATATGTATATGAAAATGTTTAATTAATACCTACGTAATGTTCATATCTACATATCATGAATGATTCATATTACAGTTATTACTCTATGTGCGATGGAGTATAACACGTGATTGAAAAATCATTAAATTCATGTAATAAATAAGGTGAATTATGAATCATGTAAGTGTGAGACAATCCATTTATGCCACGTGTCACAAGAGTATGTAGTATATGGGAAAAATACATGTTGGTAAGAATTAGACTTGTATTCACCATACTGCCTCCATGGTATATTTATGTATACAGTTTATTTTAAATGAATTTATTTAATTTGATTAAAGTTATGATTGATGAGAATTTCAATTAAATAAATATGATAATTGAGCTAAAATAATTTATTAATTAATGAATATAATTAACTAATTCAAGAATTATTTATCATAAATAAGAGAAATTCAGAATTGAATTCTAATTTTATGATCTGATTAATTCATTGAATCCATGTGGATGATCATGAGAATAGACCAAACCTTTGTATATGATTAGTTTCATTTCATATATTATTAAATTAAATTGTTGGAATGTGTCCCTTATCTCCTCTTGTTATGTAAGGGTCGTCATGTCTATAGTTTCTTTTATGTGAAACCCCCTTTACCCTCACCTTCGTATGAGAAAAATCATGTGTAAAGGATGGAGATCCCAATCTAGTGTAGGTGGTCTAAGTTTGGATTCGAGACAAAACTAATCCAAAATAGATACATCAATAGATAGGTGGAATGCTGTAACACAAACCATGATTGGTTCAAGGAGATTTTCCCCTAATTATATGGATATTTTTTCAACTTCTAGATAAACTAACCATTAGTAACTCTCATTATAATATCACTTTATTATTATATTTCTATTAATTTGAATGGTTATTTCATTATGGATGTTTTTTCATGATCACATAATTAATAAATTAATGGGCATGTAGATAGAAAAAAATAGATCGTCTTATGCACAAATATTTTTTACGAAATGGATAATTACTCAAGTAAACACGTTTAATATTAAAAATTCGGTGATAAAGATAATAATTGTAAATTTACATATAAAAGGATAAAATGCATCAATAATATATATTATGTTGGTAGAGCCATCCACTACCTCAGTTAAAATTGAACAATTGTTTAAATTTCTTGACCTACATAAGTTGGGGTGCTTTAACTTATCATAGAATGATGACTTCATGTTTTGGGTTGACATAACATATTTCACAATAAGGGATGACTACCATTGTTGTACGTGGTGTAACTAGGAGGAAAGGGTTCATGAAATCCAATTAAGGATCAAAGGATTTGGTTGTCCAGTTAACAGATCAAGGAATTGTGAGATAATGAAGTAGGCATTTGGAAGGAAAACCTCGAAAAAATGATTTTTTTTGAACAGCCAATGTTGGGGCAATGAAATGGGGAATATTTATCTTTTTTACTTGAATATTAGAGAATCATTATGTTTGAATCCAATGGTTGGGGATATTGGGTTTTCATAAAATAGTGGGAGATAAATAAATATAATATTTATTTATTTGTCAAAATTTTATTAGATAAAGTACTAAAATTAGGCTTATCTTATTTTTTTAAACATAATTAAAATGACATAAAACATATCAATATGTTCCGTAATTGAGAATCACAACCTTATCATCAGAAAAAATTTCCAAGAGTGGAAAAGGGGCTTATGTGTTATACTTTTCCTTCAAATGAAATTATATATTTTGGAAGAACCTTTTACTAATGTTCCTAGAAATGAGTCTAGTGATGAATAGTTTAAAATATATGAAAATAATTTGAATGATTGCAAAAATATTCAATGTTTCCTGATATCATCCTTGTCTAGTTATCTTTTATGAAAACATGAGGAAACGGATGAATATAGTGTGATGTCTCACCATTGGGATCTCTATCAAGAGAAGGTGAGACAAGAGAGTTACAAGATCTCTAATTCTTTGTTTACAACATTGCATGAAGAGTATTATCTTGATCAACCTCATGTAGTCATGTTTATTATCGATTAATGGCCCCCATCATTGATGATGTTGTTTCTACTTCACACTTAATCAATGATGATTAACGGTACATGAAACCCCAAATGTGTTATCTCATCAGATCGTAGAACCAGTGTTGGTTATTTTTTCTCCACCACCGATGAGTCGCATTGTATACCAAAAATTTAAAGCCCTGTTACCATTGATCTCGATGGACTACATCTTGAGCAGCTCTCTCTTTGATCTCCACCGGCTACTTCCCCTTTTAAAGACTTCAAAATTTCCCTTTTCAACTATAGATATGATATAAAATATAATATATTAAATTTCTAAACTTCCATGTATATTCCATGTTAATAATCAAACACTTATCTCATATAAATAGATATAAAATATATATCACTCCATGAGAAACACATGAAGACTTATTTGTGTGAGGGGGTAAAAATATATCTCAAATTCAAAAACTATCTTGTCTCAAATTTGGAAACACACACATGATGAATCCTCTCAATCTCCCCCTTCATCACATAAATAGAGATACCATACATGTGACTCAGTTAGACACAAAACATGTTTTCATCATACGAACCATCATCCTCTATAGAAAAATGATGATTCCCTTTTGCAACACTGATAGAAACATGACGACCCCTATTAAAATCTAAACATTGAAGTATTTTTCATATCTGAATCTAAAATTTATAGTCAAACACGACAAAAACCAGTAATAGTTTCCTCCCACTACTACAAAAATGAATTTAAAAGCTTAAAAATGGTATTTTCTGTGATAAAAAGTGTGGATAATTGATTCGTTATTAAAAGGGGTCCCTTTTATCAGTGCTAAAAAATTACAGATAAAGGACCCTTTTCTCATTGAAAAAAAGAGTTGATAAAATGTGACTTTTATCATCAATAAAAAAAGAACTGATAATAAAGTCCTTTATTAGTGATTTTTTATTGGTGATAAAAATATAAAAAAATTTAAAAAAAATCTGATACACAGATGGTACACAGACCCCCTTTCAAAAATGTTAGGAAGCCTCCTACAACCCATTTAATAGCACTAGGTTTCCCCTACCCCATTTAACAATTCTAAGCACCTCCTTCACCATCCCACGTACACCTACCCCTCCTAGGTTTTGAATCTGAGACCTCTCCCTCATACTCCATATCCTTTTCCACTATGCAATATGTTTTTGTTCAGTATTTTATGATTCATCTATATATTTATATATATTTCATAAAATTGATTTTATCCATATATTC
The DNA here is from genome assembly GCA_963277665.1 of Viscum album. Taxonomy (NCBI): domain Eukaryota; kingdom Viridiplantae; phylum Streptophyta; class Magnoliopsida; order Santalales; family Viscaceae; genus Viscum; species Viscum album. The sequence goes on along the minus strand of OY728151.1, from coordinate 1,581,644,742 downwards.
ATATATATATATATTAAAATACATATAAAAAATTTGTTCATGTGTGTGTGCCTATAAATAAATACATATATATATGTCTGTGTGTGTGTTCATCTATAAATATAAACATTTGTGTTTATATTTATTCACATATAATATATATATATATATTAATATTTATATACATATATTAGAATATATAGATAAATATGTATCTATGTTTATCAATACGCATGAATATATATATATATATAGATACATTATACATAGATTAATTTTATAGGTTTATAAATATTGATAAATTTGTATTTTAAATAAAATGGATATTATTTATTATTTATATTAGGCTTATATATTTAATAATATATATGTTATGTAAATATGATTAATTATTCATTTGTAAATTTAAATTTTTAAGTGTTAATATATAAAAAATATGTATAATTGTTATATATTTGATAATAAATAATATTAATTTATGAAAAACAATAAAATTTAAAACCCATGATATCAATATGAATTTAATCTCTAGTAATAAATTCAGTACTCAGTAAAAATGGGAAATAAGAACCCCTTAAACAAGTTTTAAATTCCATTTAATGTTAAAAAAAATTATATCCTGACTAAAAGCATTGATTTGGAGGCCTTATGATCCTTTCTTGAGGTCAAACAATGTGACCTATGCCCTATGAGCTTATCACTATGACTCCACGACCTGGGTCTCATCACAGGCTTCAATTGGATATAAAGTAGATCCCAAACAGACACCGAAATCAAAATTTATGGCTATTCGATGTTCGAGTTACATTTTCAACATATTTTATATCTTTTATGAATTTTTGGATTTTTTACCTTGAGAATGTTAGTAAATTACTGTTACTGAATAATAATTAATTAATTATTTATTAAAAATATTCTTTAAATTATTCTACAATATATTTTCACTAAATATCTTATATATCATGCATAAATGCCTATTTACCTTATCTGAAACATATTTATAAAATATATTATATTTAAATCAATATAAATATGTATATATGTTTTTATATTATTTTAAATGAATTTTTTTTTTGATGTATGTATTATATCAATTATAATAAAAAACACTACTAAACCCCCCCATTCAATGCTACTAAAAAATGGTTATAAAGGGTGTCCCTTTTTACAGCGTTAAAAAAGTGCATATTAAGGGTGTACCTTTATCTGTGCTAAAAAAATCACTGATAACTGGGTACTTTTAACATCAATTTTTTTAGTTCTGTTAAAATTACCTATATCGGTTCTTTTTCTTAGTGCTGATAAAGTAAAACCCTTTATCAATGAATTTTGATAGTGCTGTTAATGTGGGGTGCTGCGTAATGCTGTTTCTATGGTACTGTCCCCAATAAGTATGATAGCGAAACAATCTGGTGCACCAAGAAAAAATGTTTCTCCCTCTGATCAAAATCCCAATCATCTAAAACTTCACCTCAATCATTAATTTGAATTATTTCTTCATCAATCACACATTTTGAAGAAATGAATTAGTTGTAATACTGGGAACACCTCTCTCAACATAATTTGTATTAAAAAACCTAGCATGTCTCATGCACCTTCAATCCTCAAGAAAACATCCAAAAATCAAACTACAAATTGAAAGCCTAAACCATGACAATTGTTACCACTTTTTGGGGGAGATTCATAATATTTGGAAAAAAATATCATACAAAACAATTTTTGAGAAACCTGATGAAATATGGAAGAGATACAAGGCAGAATTAATAAATCTGCACACATGACTTTTAACATGGGAAGACCCAATGATGCAGAGGATTAAAAAACCACTGGTCATTTATAAAATGTCCACTATGAATCAAAATGTCCAAATGAATCCAAGTAATTCCCAAACATTAATATAAAATGAGGTTGTAGAAAAAAAATTGTGAAAATGAAAACCAGATAGGCCACCTCCATATCTCTAAAAATCAGCTCGCCAATTCGTTTATTCATTTATCCATCACTGATAAAACATCCCCCTTCTATCAACAAAACACCACCACATTGGGGATCAATTCATAATATGCATCATCCTCACACTTTCTTCTGACACATGATGGATTTATACCTCTTATGATCTCTCAATATTGATGTAATGATGATGTTCAACTGGGATATGCTTCTTGATCACTACATTCAAGAAGACTCTCGATACATGTGAAAGGACCAGTTTACAATATTTGTAACATTGAGAGGGGTTTGAATCAGTGTTGAAGACTTTTTAATCCAATTACATATTTAATCCATTTACCATTTCGACTTATTAGGATCTTGATTCTCTTATTCTCTTTTCCATGCCGCATAAAAGAAAATTAAATCAATAAACACAACCATGAGATATTTTTACCAGGTTCACTACTCAGTAAAAGTAAATATTAATTATCATGGTCTGGAAATTATCTGGAACACAAAAACACCAGAAAGTAATCCTTTATATGTGGTTATAGAATGTTGGAAATACTCTTCCACTTGCAATGCACTATAATCAATTCACAGTGCGTTATTTACAAAAAATATCTAGGAATCATGATGAATGAATTGATAAAAAAATCTATAGGAATCACCATAAAGGTATCCATAACAATTCTCCATGCATCACCATGAAACTCAAAGTCATCAAAACTTTCACATGATTCCTAGAATTTAATAACATAATGACATTATCAAAGATCCATTAACTTATTAAATTCATCATAATATTGACATAAATGTAATTTATCTATTGCATTTATTATCATTGTATGCCAATGAAAATAATTTGGAAACAAATACAATCCATAAAAAATGGGGTTCCTTATTCTCCCCCATTGAATTTGTTAGGGATTATTTCAATGGTATTTCCAAATGAATGTGTTAATATGTGGATCTATTATCTTACATATCCCCTTTATCATTAAAACATTCGTTTAAATTTATCTCCCCCTAATTAACATGAAATAAAATGTTCATGGGAAAAAAGGATATCAGTCCATAATTATGATATGTGTCATCTGTCATTAAAATCTAAGTCAACTTGATCTATGCATGGTGCTGAAAAAAATAAGATATTATTTAGACAACAAATCTATCCATTACAAACTGATCATGATAAATTAATAAAATATAACTCATCTACTTTTCTTCAAGTATTATTAACATTCATTGTATGATAAAATTATTGAAAGTGAGATTAATCAATTTAAGAAAAATTCACTGAAAACTCTTACACTCGTTGAAATAAAAAGACAAAAAACATTTAAGTAAACTAGGAAGGATAAGAAACATGGGGGTCATTCCACATTTCTTATACAATTTATTAATTTAATTTCTACCCCTTTGTATAAATTTTGTTATTTTTAATAACCAAGGATGTTAGATGAAGAGATACATAGATCATCCTATAACACGAACTTCAATACATTTCTAGAATAATTAGATTTGATACTAATTGAAATAATAATTCTGGAAACATCTCCATTTGTCTCCCCTCAAGGGAAAAAATTCTCATTATCTTCATAACATTTGACCTCTTCAATAATGGACTACAAGTAATTCTATTTTGGAGAATACACAAGAATGGGTCTTAAACTTGTGGCAGTCCATATTGCACAACTATTACAAATTCAACAAGTATAATCTTTTAGAAAACAAATTCCTCAAAATACAATGAAATAAGATCAAAACAAGATGGAATATTCTTTAAACATGATATAAATAATAGGACATCACATTCTTCAATAACACCAATGATTTTCCTCCACCATATTTGTATTTAAATATCAATTTATGAATCCTTCAAGGATCATAACTTCTTTAGATTAGCTCTCAAGAATTGAAAGCACTTATTACTTCTCATGTTTTCCCCGCTTAGAATATGCTTCCTATTCAAATAATTACATAATAAGCATGAACAAAATACTCAATAATTAATGGAATTATGTGGATCCTTATTTCTTAATTAATTTGATCAACATGGTTGAGATGATATTCTCAACCAAGTTTCTCCATTTTCTCCAGTCTTCATGTTTTCACATCTAAACATATTTTCTAATTTATGTTGAGGAAAATTGGATCTATTCAAATACTCTTCTATTTTGTGTGGAAAATTATTCAATTTAATAGCCTTCATGGGTGACACATTATTAAACCTATTTAGGATTTATCTTGTCCTAGTAGTGTGGTTAAACAACCTTTTGTAATGTGACCATATTTCTTTCTTCTCTCATAGAGAACTTCTTTAACACAGGAGTTACATTTTCATTAAAAACCCTCATGAAAATAGTCTTCATCATGTGGAATATTTTATTTTCCCTTTTTCACTATATTTAGCTTGTGAATCGTCCATTTTTCTCATTCATTCCATATATTTTGGCCAAATCACTCACATGTCATTAGGAACTATGGGTCAATGTTTTGATCTTCCACATCGGTTCATCTCAGTGTCATCCCCCAAAGTAGTTATTTTTGATTCACTACCCTTCATCATCATGTATTTAAAATACCTGATTTTATTGCAATTAATGTTTGGTACCTTCTTGGTTGTATTTCTATTCACAATATTCTTCTGATATATTCCCAAGTTTTATGCTTTATTACAAGTCATTTTTTTATATTATTTTCTTAACTACTATAGATAAATGTTTAGATGAGCATGTAACAAGCTTGTGACCACTACCATTTAATACTTCACAACTGTTATCAAGAATTAAAAATCTTTTTATAGTATACTAATGCTTCTAGAACTATGGATGTTTCTTTTTCTTTTCCATAATTATCCCCCTTGAGAAAGGATTCCTTTGTACTTTTACATTTTTAGTATTGTACCAACAATTTATGGAACACTTCCCAATTATGTCGTAGCACTAAATTTAACGAGAAAATGTTGATTTCCTAGTATCATCTATACCTGATCATTGAGTCTTACTAAGGACTGGTTTTTCTCTCTATGGTGAACCATATTCCACACGTTCCTTCATATCCACCTTAATCATTGGGGTAGGTTTCTTATCATATTTCTTCATCCAAACAAGTTCATTTTTTCATTAAAACTTACATTGTTCATGATAACATCTTCAGAAACATTAGTACGAGATGGTATATGTGGTACTTGATTATTCTCATATTCATGTGATAGATCATTGAATGATTTCATGCTCTTCTTTTCATGTGTTATTGCTCTTTGAACCTCTAAATCATCCCATGAAAATTGAGTACCAGTAGAAATTGTCTTCTTCTTTTGTGAAGTGTGAATATGTGCCTTATCAAAATTGGATATTTGAGCTACCAATTATAGACAATTGATATTGTCGATGATTTTTTATCTTCAGTCATAATCATCTTTTATTCACAAGACTTCTTCTTTATTTAATCATTATATTCATGTATTTTAACATTGTTCTGAATAAAATAGTCATGTTCCGTGATCATTATTGATTTTTATTCCAATTATAAACCCTTGAAATTATTTTTATTTATCATTATCTCTTCATGTGAATGGATCTATTATTCTAGGGTATTTTTTTATCATACTTTCACTTAATTTTTTTTATAAATTTTAAGGAAATTATTTCAAGTTCCCTCTTTGTTAATTAAAAGGTTCCAAACTTTCTAGAAATATTTAGACAGTTAAATTTATTTAATGCTCTTCTCTTAAACATCATATTATTCTAATAGATTTGTAATATGTTGATAAATATATTGAAAGACTCCACAAATAAGTTATTCCCATTATTAAGGAATACTATCCAAAATAAAACTTAATCAATCAACTGATAATTATTCAGAAGTTGAAGATTGATCATCCTCACCACTTCTGCTAGAATATTAATCATGAGTAAATTTTTTAAATATAGTAAAAACTTTCTCTTGATAAATAGTTGTTTTAAGGTTATCCATATTATTGGTGGAAACTAGATCCACTTTCTCATTACATTCTAATTCGGATGTGTATTTGTTATTAGGAAGGAATAGATAAACATATACTTATTATTCTTTAGATAAGAGGGCATTTTTCTTCAAACATTATTTCCTTTTTTTCTTTTTATCATGGTCTTGGTAGATATATATTTCTACTCAAATGTGATTAAATATTCAACCAAATTAAAAGTCATTTTTGAGTCAGGAATGAAACTCAAGTATTCAAAATAGAATATATTTCACTATATAGAATCTAATAGAGGTTAACATTGTATTGATAAATGTGAAAGGGCTAGTTTGGTATATTACTAAAACTTAGTAGGGGGATGAATCATTTATGGGGAATTTATAATCCAATTCATCATTTTATCCCTTTACCTGTTTGACCTATTAGGATCATTATTAGATTATTCATTTTTCTCTGTTGCATGAAAGAAAATTAAAGTAGTAAACACAAGTACATGATATTATTACAAGGATCACTACTGAGTAAGAGTATATAGTCCATATAATGGTATTAAAATAATCCTGACAACATGAACACTATAAATTAATCCATTAAATGTGGTTACAGCAAGTAAGAAATACCCTTTCTCTAATAATGAACTATATCCAACTAAGAATGTATGTTTTATAGCACTTATTTGGATCCTTATATTTCCTCTGAAAAAAATTTACATTTTTTTGATAAAGGATTTTAACACCATGAGATTCTACCACTTCTTGAGACCTATTGGAAGTCACAATTCTACTTTTTTCTTCCAGAAAGATCTTCTTTACTTTATTACATGATTAGCAGTATGAAAGTTAGTCTTCTTACCTCTTCCTAGAAGAAAAATATAATTTGTACAATATTTTTCTTCTACCAATCAAAATAATATAAATGTGTTTTGAGCTGATGAACACTGAATTCTTTCTAACCCAAATTATAATCAGACGATATCAATATGGTCCCCAAACCTTTTTCTCTTATTTCTCTTTCTCCACATGTTAAAAAACAAATTCACTGAGATCGCTTATTCTTCTACTTCTTATAATCACAAACATCCTTTGTGATTATCAAATCAATAAAGATAAACTCAGGTTAGCATCATCACAATTAAATTTTTCTTCTTTAATACACAATATCCATTGTGAATGAAAAATTAGTTCCCTTCAATTATTTTTAATGTGGAAGATGATTTTTCTACTGAATTGCATCATAGATTCAATTCTATTTCATGCAACAATAAAATTTGACAATATATTATTTTTCTATTCTGTAATTATTAACTCAATACATTCATGATGCATGTGAATTTACCATCTCCATTTTTATCTTTACCAGTTTATGTATTTTTTTGAGTTAAATTTTTATGAATTAACATTTTTATTCTTCAAATCATTTGAAAACCATCAGACATTGTACTTACGGCTTAATGTTTATATAACAACACCTGAAGATTTTTCATCCTCCATTATTTTTCTATCTCTTCATAGAAATACTACATTTGGTTTTGTTAACATGTGTTGATCAATAGTATGTGCATGCATACACATGTTGTCATACGAAAACCCAAAAAGTATGAGTTCCTCTTGTTACTCATGAAATTATGCACTTAAGTGCATTTATGGTTCTCTTTGTACAGAAAAAATATTTATTTTTGTTCTTCTATGCTTGGTGTGTATCAACTGGATACACAATCACTTCATGCAATAGTTTATATGTTGAATATCTTCTCTAAAGACCATGGAGGTAAAAAAACTCATGCATTGTGTATAAAGAAGTAATATTTATGGAAATATTTATTCTTCACAAAGCATGAAAATGGTTTTTACAAACCAATTTAATGTTCACAGTATTTCTTCTTCGTGAATGCTGAATGCTTCAAATAAATGACATCCTTTGAAAAGAACGATATGTATGTAAACACCTTTCATATGCCTGCAGATTCTTATCCTTCATGAAACCATATTGGTTTAAAATAATTCCCTTGTTCATTAGGCCAAAAAGGTTCTTACAACTCTTTGCCTCCTTAAAAAAAATGTGGTTTAGAGAGGCTCTACTTTTCTGTAAAATGACAACTACTGAAATAATACAAGTGGTAGTATCACCTCTTGGTCAAGGTTTCTCTCCTTTTATAGTCAATGGAATGCAGCCTTGCACCACATTCAAATCCCAATAATTATATTGTGTGAATAATCTCCTTAAATGCCTGAATGAATAGGATTTTAATTCATTGAACATACATTATGTTACACTGCCTTTCATATAGTTCTTCATTTTCAATTGTCCTACTTATTTATGGTGTTCATATCAAATTAATGTATTTATAAACACATTAAAATCATATTCCCAAATTCATGATGTTTATCCATAGAATACAATTACTACAATGGACCACCATTAACTACATTTACAGTTTAACTGAGGCTTATCTCTCAAATTTCAACATATGAATCATGAAAATGATGTTTCATGATATTTCAATTGAGTTTGTCCAATTATTTATACTTAAAAATGATCATGGTGGACACTTATTTGATCATGGGTTGTTTTTCTGACATCTTCGATAATATAGTGGGGTTTTCAAGGGAAGCCTTGAAGAAGATGATTGAATTTGTTGATAAATGTGAACCACATTTTGAATGAAAATTTAGCAGGAGATCTTATGAAATGAATTTCAATGAGTGGGGAATGAGATGTGATGGAAATCTATGATTGATCCAATTATTTAAACTAGTGAATAGTACATTAAAAAACCCATCCAACATAGAAATCTCTCCTAGTTTCTATACACTATAAAAATAAATCGCTATGGGGAGTGGGTTATAATTATCCTCTCCCCCTCCCTGTACCACCTCGTAATGGTAATACGGGCACATGTTTCACCCACTTAATTGTGGGATATTTTCCCACATCATAAACACCTCTAGGGGTACCCATGTCCTACACACGACAATATATGTTTCTTGCGTGCTTTCCCGAATGACCAAATTAAGGTGGGTTGACCTTGTGTCCCACATATGATCTTGGTTGAGGAATGTTTCTAAGCTCAATCGATAGTTTTTAAATAAACCCCCAACAAATACTAAGTTAAAAACCATACTTATAATTGAATTCAATATGGAATGCACGAATACCTCCAAAAATAGGAATCTAGGGCACATTCTTAAATCCCTTCAAAATTTCTATTCAAATATAAATATATCTTAAAATTTATTAAAATTTAACCCTTAATTCACTAATTATATGGCATGGTTGTCCTTCATGAATTCTAAAATCCCAATGTTGCTGATGTTTACACTTTCATGGTTCTCATGAAACATTAAAATAATAGAGGACCTTCAATTTATCTTCGTCATTAATTTTTAGAATATCAATTCCAAATAACATCAAATCATCCTTCGTCTTTGTTGTAAACAATGTGTCAATTATGACACATTTATTTTTAACTTAGGATCAGTTCATCCATCGTCAATGGTAACAGCAATGGAGAATTGTTCATGCATGAAATTCATTGTTATAAATGCATAATAATTATTCAATCCCTTCACAATTTGGCTTCAAATACAGATCCATGTAACCATTTATTCATATTTAAACATTCATGATCTAATTATATGGTGTGTCCCTCCTTCATGAAAACTACATTCTCAATGTTCCTCAAGATAACAATTGCATGGTTCTCATGAAACATTAAAATACTCCATTCCCTTCAATTCCTCGTATTCTATACCTTTTGGAATATATATTCCAAAGAACATCAAACTATCCTTATTATTATTTGTAAATAATCTCTCACTTATGAAAAAAATATTTTGAACATAGAATCATATCATAAATCATTAATGTCAACAAAAATAGAGAATTGATCAAGCGTCAAATCCAATGCTATGAATCCATAACAATTATTCATTCAATCACAATTTCTCTTCAAATACAAATCCAACTAACCATTTGTGCATTTTAACCCTTCCTTCACTAATTATATGGTGTGGTTTTACTTCATGTAAACTACAATCTCAATGATACTCAAGCAAACACTTGCATGGTTGTCATGTAAAATTAAAATATTGCATGACCTTCAATTCCTCTTATTCTATATTTTTTGGAATATAAATTCCAAATAACATAAAATCATCCTTATTATTGGTTGATTTAAATGAATCTCTTTTGACACATGTATTTTGAAAATATGACCAGTTCATCAATAATCATAGTTAACAACTTGGAGAATTACTCATGTCTGACATCCAAGGTTATGAATCCATAACAATTATTCAAGTACATCACAATTTATTTTCAAATATAAATCCATCTAACCATTTATTAGTCATTTACCATTTATGATATAACTATATGTTGTTGTTATCCTTCATTGTATTAGCCACAATTTTTTGGAATGAAAGCCTTTATTTAAGTTTTTAAGTATTTAAGGTGTGTGTGTTAAGATTGAGATGTTTGGTAAGACTTTTTTATTGATTCTGAGGAATTTATATACGTTCATTGTTGGATCATGGTTAGTGAAAATCAATAAACTCCTATAAAAAACCATGAAAAATGAGACAGGGGACTCAGGGTAGGTGTACAGTTAAGGCCTACGGTTTTTCCAAACTATGCAGCCACCCAGGTGTAACCATGATATGTGGGACTATGATATTTTTCACAGTTGGTGAATGTTTTTTATAAACATGTTTTCCAAATATGTGACTTACATCTCAAGGTAGAGGCTGGCACATGGTTAGTGTGATGTTTTCCAGACTATGCAACTAACCATGCAGGGTTTAAAAACAAAATCCTATAAAAGTAAAACTGGGTCGATATTAAGTTTTAAACCCTCATTTTGATCCAAATTGATCCTAACTCAGGATTTATTCCTCATGAAGTTCGAGGATTGTTTCCCACAAATTTTGAGGTGATCCAATGGCATTTCATAATGCGATGAAGCTCAATCCCCTAGGAAAGTCTCCTTTTGTGGTACTTTTCCATATTTTTTTTAAATCTATAATCCTCCCTATCTCAGATTCTTAGGATCAACTCTATTGTGGATAGATCCATGATTTTTTATTCTAGTAATTCTTATATTTGAAATTTTTGATGATCAGGGAAGATATCTAATGTGGGTTTTTAGAGTTTCAACCCGATTTTGTGAGTATTTTGTGTTGTTCTTCATTTTCTCCAAAACACTCAAGGTAGGTGGATCCACTCTCAACTCCGATTATTATAAGATGAAGGCTTAATTTCAAATTATTTAAATTTATTTAATTTTTTGGTGAAATTTGTGCGAACATCATGGTTGAAACCCTCTTTGGTGATGGTTTTATATTTTTTAGAAATTGGTTTTGCAAAGGGATTTGCTTCTTGATTTTAATATTTTGATTTTGAAATATGTATTTTATGGATATGGGAAATTAGTTTGTGGGAATGTTTTTCAATAATAGAACGATTTTATTTAAATGTAATTAATTAGTTGCTTTAAAATGGTTTATAAATACGTTTTTTTGCGACATTATTCTTTCAATGTGACCATAAATAAGGGCTATGTACCATTAAGGTATAAAGGGACATGGCCCTAGCTACGAGGTGTGTGTCATTATGGAACAAGGATATTGGCCACGTAGTGATGACTTAGTGGATGAACAAGGATATTATCATGAGTATGGAACTATCACAGAATCATGCATGGGTGTGTGTGTGTGGTGAACGATGAAATGGGTATTCTAAAAAGGAATTTGAAATGGTTTAATGAATGATTTTTGTGATATCCAGGAAAAATTATTATGTTTGGAAAACTATTTTGGTGTGAAAATACTTGGATTTTATTTAAAATATGGAACTATTTCCAAACAAAGTATATAAATATTTTTATATAATTGTTCTAACATGTTCTATCCTAGTGGAATGAGTAGGGAAGTCATTGGGGGAAATCTATTGACATTCAACACACACCTTAGATTTGGTACTTTGGTGAATTTTCTGGATTTTTATTGAGACAAAAGTAAATGGAGAGAATCACACTTATTTAGTGGTTCTCTATGATACATAGAGTTATAGTTGGACCTTGGAGTCATGTCATTATAGTGTTATGAGTTTCTGTTGTTTTGGTTTTCCATTGTGTAATTTGATGTTAGAAGTCTTATATTGTGGTACTCTATTTTAGTTATGTTTTGATATCAATGGTATTACTTGATTTTTTTTAAATTGTCCCAATCATCATTTAGTGTTTTTGGTTATGGAAAGTTTGGTTGTGATTTTATATTTTCAATGGGAAAATTATACCCCAATTTTATTGAAGCCCTTGGAATTTATTTCCAGCCTTTGGTGCTTTGGGGATGTCTCTTTAAGACAATATGAAATTCCACCTTGTCTCATGCTAATGTGGAGGGGAGGGATGTTAAAAGTGGTATCAGCCTAGTTTGGTCTAAATATTTGTCTGAAATAAGTGGTATCAGCTTTTTTGGTCCGTGACATATAGGTGGTATATGTTTTTTCAGTTTTGGAGTTGAAATTCATTTTAGTACATTCCTTGAGGAGGGTTGGTAAAAAGGATTTAGATTATCTTGACTTGAAATGTAAAGCATAAATAGACATAGCTAACCTTTTATGTTGAACATAATGCTACCATGGAGTTAGGTATATATGTTTTTTGGAAACACTTATTGGAGTGTAATCTCATTTTAATGGTTTTAGAAAACAAGAAGAGAATGAAATTCATTTTAGAAATGAATTCCCACTAGAAGTTCCCATTTAATTTTGAGTAATGTTTTATTATTTGGTTTAAATTTTTTTATTTAATAAAAATTGAAATTAATTTCCAATGATAGATTTTAAAAATAGAATAGTTGTGGTATTTTGAAAATTTGTTAATTTTTAAACAAATGGTGATTTTGTTTTCCAAAACAGTTGATATCTTATGCCCTTTGATGAAAATGATATATCATAAATGAATCCATGGCCATATTTATCAATTGGAATGTTCAATTTCAAGGAATTAGAATAATGAGTCATCGAGCACATTGGTTGATGGCACCAGCATCAAACATTATTGATTAGAGATATCATGATAAAGATATTACATTACACATCAAGTGTTCATATGAGGTATCATTCCATTTTTGCATTAAATTATTTCATTATGGGTGTCTTGGCATATTTCCAGATACTAAACATGGACTTTAGGCTACTTCGCCTAATGCCACTCAGAAATTCACCTAAAGAGTCACACACTAAATGTATCTAGAAACATAGTTAAATAATACATTATTATTTTACAGGTTGAATGAATATTATTCCGAGGCATGATTTAATAATTATTCATGTATGATTCAACACATATAAATATATATTTACTTTTTAGAAAATATAATATTTTTTTATTTATTAGATAATAATGCAGTGATATTTTTTTAATAAAAAATAGTCATTATTCAAGGCCCGATAAATATTATCGAGGAATGATAGACCATGTTTTTAGTTCCGTTGAGAAATAAAAATATTGAATATTATTTGATTAAATAATTTTTATCTTTATTCAAAATGTTAATAGCATGATGATAAATAATAATAATAATATTTTTTTGACATGGGTTTCTGCAAGGGATTAGAAAAATAGTAAGGGGAACTTGTGCCATTATTTATTTCTAATCCTAGCAATATATAAACCCAATTATATTATTTTCTTAAGAAAAAATTCATTTTTTTTATTGTGCACAATGAATTTGGAGAATCATCAAAAGCCCTAGAGAGATCTCTTATCCAATAATGATCTTAAGAACAGAGATCGATCTTGCCCCACCAAATCCTATCAAGTCAAGAGAGATCAAGGATAATGATTTGGAGGGAGTTTTCGTGGTGATCAAAGGATGATAATGCAAGCAATAGGATCTCTCGTTCTAGTACAGAAAGATTTTTTTGACGATGTCTAGAGATTCATGAAACACATGTGGGTCAATGATAGAGGGAATCTATACTTCATTCCTATAATGAAATGACGGTTAAACGTAGAACTATTTCTATATCCATCAATGAAGAATGAATTCCATAAAAGGTAATTCATTAATTAATTAAATTAATTATAAATATTATGTCATGATCCTCCCATCTAGTTCTAGTGTGATTTCTACTTTCTATCTTCATTGATTCAATTCTGTTGAACATAAAGTTTATCATCATTTATATCTTGATTTGATCATCTATCATGACAAAAAAGAAATGTTGGTCATGACCCATCATATGATTCATCTATTCTTGAATCCTACAAGTGATATAAGTGTGTTCTCATTATTATTTATAAATACTTAATGATCTTCGATTGATTTATGAATGTTTATTTCATTTTAAATTCACATTTAATAATTTTATTAATCTGAATTGTAATATTTGTTTCTTCCACCTTTATTTATCATCTATCTAATCAATACAATTAATTTTATGAACGAAATAAAATTGAAGAACTCATCCAGCGGTGCTAAAAATTATAGCTAGAAAACACAGTTGTACACGTCGTATAGTTTTTTTCAATGAATTAGGAATTAATTTGGAATTAATTAATGTTGTTGGAATTGATGAAACATGGTGCATTTATATCTTACACCATGTGTTTATCAGGATATCCCGGTGCATGGTCATCAGGAGTAATCTTTGTGTAAAAGATGTGGACAGTGTGTAGTCCTCTTAAGTCACAAATGGGCCATGTATTTCATACATGGATTACCTGATAGATGGACTTGTAATTCAGATATCACATGCCATGTAGCCCACTGGATGTGTCGTGTACACCATTTTAAAGGTAATGATTTACACGCCAAGTCCGTAGGCATGTTTTAATGATAGACAGTGAGACATGTGCATGAATAGTAGCTCAAATACAAACACAATGTACTTATACCAAATTATAGTGATTTAAAATTTATTTTTTATACAATTAATCTTTATTGACATGTTCCTATGTGTGGTCATGAAGTTGACAGGACATTCCATGCGATGAGTTTTTAATATATATATATATATATATATATCTAAAGTTTAATTAATATCGACGTAATTTTCAAATCTACTTAACATGTATGAGTAATATTATAGTTGTTACTTCGTGTGCATTCGATCATAACACATGGCCAAATACTAATGTAATACATGTAATCACTAAGGGTAAGTAGACATAATGAAGGTACATGATATGTTTTGTATTCCACATGTAACTAGAGTTAGTAGTGTAAGGGAATAATACATGTTTAGTAGAATCAGATGGTTATTCACTATATTACCTCCAAGGTACATTTATGAACACAGTTAATTTCAAATGAATTTATTTAATTTTTTTAAATTATGATGGATAATAATCTCAAGAAAATTTAGATGATAATTAAGATAAAATAATTGATTAATTAAACAAGACAATTAATTTATTTGGGTGTGATTTATCTATAATAAAAATTATTAATAATTCAATTCATGTTTTATTAAATTCATAGTTCATTGCATGAATGTGGATTATCTTGAGAATAGACCAGACCATTGTATATGATTGGTTTCATTTAATTTATTATCAACTTAAATTTTTGGTCTGCATGCCTACTCTCCTCATATTATGTGAGGGTATGTGTGACAAATAATTATTTTATGTAAAACCCCTTTTCACCCCACTTGTGTTTGAGTAAATAAAAATTTGAAGGATGATGATCCCATGTTAGTGGAGGCAGATCAAGTTTGGATCCAAGGAAAAACCAATCCAAGAGGGATACAAGGGTGGAATGGTGTAAATTTTTAAAATGAACCATAATTGGTTCGATCAATTTTTCCCCTTGTTAACGATTAGTTCATCAAATACTTGATAAACATTCCATTAGTAAATTTCATGATCATATCGATTTATTATTCTATTTCTGTCATGTTGTATGATCATTTCATTATAGATGTTTTTTCGTGATCACATAATTAATTATCTAACAATCATGAAAGACAGAACTAAACTAAACTAGATTAGGGATAATTGTTATCTAATACATGGTTAATTACATAAGTAAACCCACTTAAAATTAACATGAATGTGATAAAGATAATAATAGGAAATGTATGCATAAAATGATAAAATCACTAAATAATATATATTAAATCGGTATAGCCTTCCACTACCTCAGTTAAAATTGAAGAACAATTCAAAGTTCATGATTATCCAAAGTTGGGGTGTTTTGAATTTTTATGGAATTCTAACTTGATGTTATGGATTGACTTTACTTAGTTCACATCAAGGTTCGACTGCCAAAGTATGACATGTCGTAACTGGGAGGCAAGGGTTGAAGAAATATAATTATGTATTTCAGGATTGGGGTTTCCACTCAGAAGATCAAGGAATAGTGAGTTAATGCATTTGGAATTTTTAATGACTTCACAAAACCATTCAAGTTGCTTGAAAAACCAATTTTGGGATATTGATAAGGGAATTAGGGATCCTTAACACTTGAATATCTAAGAAAGAGGATATAATAAATCCAATGGTGAGGGATATTGGGTTTTGATAAAATAGTGGGAGATTAATAAATATAATATTAATTTATTTGTCTAAATGATATAAGGTAAATTAATAATATTATTTATATATTATTTTTTAGAAATAAAATTAAAATGAAATTAAACATATCATTACTATATATACTTGATAAGGAAAACCTTCTCACTGACACAAATTTGTAATATTTGCAAAGGCACCTCTGAGTTATCCTTCACCTTGAAATGAAATTATATGTGTTGGAAGAACCTTTTCCTTTGGTGGATGGAAATGAGGATAGTAATGAATAGCTAAAATTTTATGACAATAATTTGAATGATTCTATAAACAATCATTATTTCATTCTATCATCTATTTTCAAATATATTAAAAAGAAATATAAGGAAATTTAAGCATATAGAAGATGTCTCACATTCAGGATCTCTATCAAGAGATGGTGAGCCAAAGTGGTACGAGATCTCCAATGATTTTTTTACAACTATGTTTGTAGTGTCTTCACTATATGGGCCTTATGTAGTTAAGAATATTATCGATGGAGGGCCCCAATCATTGATAATTTTTTTATACTTCTCACTTGTTCAATTTCTATGCATGGTATATGCAACCTCAAACATGGAATCCCGTCACATCATAGATCTTGCAATGACTATTTATCCACCATCACTGATGTGCCACATGGTCTACCATAAATGTGGTAGACCAATTCACTTGATCCCAGTGGACTACAACTTTAGTGGCTCCCACTTTGTTCGCAACCAATTGCTTCACCAATTAAAGCCTTGACAATTTCATTTTCCAATACAAATAAAATATAAATTATTAAATCTTAAATTTCAAAATTACCATGTTTCAGCCATGTTTGAAATTAGAAAATTATCTCATCTAAATAGATATAAAAGATGTATCACTCCATGAGTAACACAAGTAGCCTAATCAGCGTGATAGGATAAAAGAAATCACAAATTTAAAAACAATCTTATCTCAAATTTGGAAACACCCATGGTTTGTACCCTATCAATCAACACCTTTATCCAATAAATGGAGATATCATCCCATAAACTCAGTTGGAATGAAAACCTATTTTCATCATACCAACCATCATCTTCTATCGAAAAATAACAATGCCCTTTTGTAACTATGACAGAAACATGAATTTCCCTATAAAAAATCCAGACACTAAAATCTTCTCAACCTTTGAATACGCAATGTCCTATCGAACAATACCAAAACCCAAAATATCTATCTCCCCCATGATTACGATTGTGATGAAATATGGTACACCCACAAAAAATTATTCTCTCTCCACATAATCTATAACAGCTAGTGCATCAACTCAATATTCGATTTGAATTAATTCTTCAACAATCACACATTCTGTTGAATAGAATTATCTGTAAGACATGAAACACCTTTATCAACCTACTATTTTCTCAAACCCTAGAATGCCTCATGAAACATCGATCCTCTTGAAAATATCCAAAATTCCCACTACAAATTTCATGCCTGAACAATCACCTTTAATATCACTTGTTGAGGGAGATTCACAATCTCATGAAACAACCGCCTGAGAATAAATTTGTGAGAAACATGATGGAAGTGATATAATGGAGAATAAATAAATCAGAACACAATATTTTTATTTTTGACAAACCCTCTGATGTGGAGGATTAAAAACCCACTATGTAATACCCAAATATCCACTATAAATTAATGTTTACAAATACATCCTAGTAATTCCTGAACATGAATTAAAAATGAGAGCATATAAATACATTTGTGAAAAACAACACCCTGATACTTCTACATTATCTCTATAAAAATAATCTCCATGATTCCATGCTTGAATGATCAATCTATGAAAAAAATCATCCTTCTTTTGATGAAATTCCACTACATCGAGGATCAAATCCTAATATTCATCGGCCTAGAAAATTCTTATGACACCCGGAGGATTTCTATCTATCTCTCTATCTCATGATCTGTCCATTATGGCCTACTACCAATCATAAACATGGATACACCTATTGATCATTACATTGTAAAAGACACTCAATACATGCGAAAGGACTAGTATGGGATATGTCTAACACTGAGGGTGGTGGGTGAATCGATGATGGTGACCTTTTAATACAATTCCACATTTAACCCCTTTACCTCTTCAATCTTTCAGGATCTCAATGATTTTATACTCTTTTACACATGACATGAAATAATATTAAATCAGTAAAGACAGTCATGCAATATTTTCATAAGGTTTACAACTTAGTAAGAGTAGTTAGTCCTTAGAATGGTTTGGAAATAATCCTCACCACAAAACACTAGAAAGATATCATTTAAGTGTGGTTATAGCACGTAGGAATGATCCTTTAACTTGGAATAAAATATATTCAATTCGTAGTAAATGTTTTAACTCTCTTAACTAGATCTACACACTACCTGTGAAGTCAACCTCCTTTTTGTTGATAAAGGTTTGTAACACCAATAGAATCTTCCACCTATTGAGACATGTTGGATCTCACAGTTCTTATTTTTTCTCCCACAACCATCTTCTGGACATTGTTTCTTGCTAGCATCATGGAAGTAACTGTTCTTTCCTCTTCCAAAAAAATTGAATGTTTCCCAATCTTATTCTTCTACCAGTCAAAATAATATAAATGTATTGTGAAATAATTAATAATAAATTATTTATAACCCAAATTATAATTAACCGATATAAATTTTCTCACCAAATCTTCATATCTTATTTTCTATTTCTTATTCAGTGAAAAACCTACATCAACAGGCCCCCTTCTTCTTATTCTTTCAAGAATCAGAAATTTTCTTTATGATTACTAAATCAATGAAGGTCATATCAACTTAGAATCATCACAATTAAATTATTCTACTTTGATAAAAAATATCATCAATGAATTTAGTATCATTTATCATTTATTTTTATTAGTGTAGAATATGTTTGTTCAACTAAATAAAAATGTACCTTCAATGATGATTCCTATACGAATAATCATTCATAAAATCATATTCTAATCCTCTTGAATTATTAACCCAATAAATTCATGGTTCATGTGCAAGTCCCATCTCCATTTTTATCATTATCATTTTATGTATTTTTATTAGTAAAATTTTTATTGATGGATGTTTTTATTCATCAAATCATTGTAAAAACATCAGAGAGTTCACTTACTAGTCACTATTTATGTAAAACCACATGATGCTTATTTATCCTCCCTTCATTCTCTCTCACTTCACACAACATTCAAGTTTGGTTTTTCATAAACCGTTTTTATCAATAGAATGTGAAATAATACACTTGGTTTCCTATGAAAACTCAAACAATATGAGTTCCTCTTCTTACGCTTGTAAGTATGCACTTAGGAGCACTTCTGGTTCTCTTATCACAAATAAACTATGTAGGTTTTTTCTTCTCAATCTGTTGTGAATAAACTTGATACATAGTGTATTCATGTTTGGATTATATGTGGAATATCTTCAATAAATTCAATGAGAGTAAACAACTCACTCATTATGGCTCAATCAGTAATAATCATTGAACTAGTTCTACTTTTTGAAGCATGAAAAGTGTGTTTACGCCCCAGTTGTGTGTTAGCGGTATTTCTTCTTCATGAAAGTAGAAATATTTGTCGAACTGACCCACTTTGGAAAGAATGATGAGGGTGTAAACAAATTTCACATGCTCATATATTCTTATCCATGCTATATAAAACAAGCATTATAGGGAGAGGATCATAATTCTCCAGTCCCCCGGTAGTGATCTCATTTGGTAATGCATTCGTCCTCTAATACAACTTCATTGAGGAATATTTCAACATATCTAGAAAGCCTTCAGAAGTACCCATGGCTAACACAAGGAACTCTATTCTGCCTGCGCATGCGGGGTTGGATGGCCCCCTTTGGGCGTGGTCAACTCAGTGTCCTACATAAGAACTTAGTTGAGGCTGGCTATTTAGTGTGTCCATTAATTTTAAATAAACCCCAAAAAATCATAGTGAAAAAACCAAGTATATAATGGAACTCAATATGAAATTCTTGGCCACTACAAAACTTGGATCTATAGTATATAATTCTTCAAGACATTCATAATTTCTCATCATATATTAATAAATCTAACTTTTTCTTCATCTCTAACCCTTAAAGCAGTAATTATATGGAATGGTTATCCTCAATGAAATCTATAATGTCAATGTTCCTCATGTTAGAACTCACATGGTTCTCATGGAACATTAAAATACTGCAAGACCTTCAATACCTCTTCTTCTATACTTTTTGGAATATAAATTCTAGATAACGTCAAGTCATCCTTCTTATTATATGAAAACTATGTGTAACTTATGACACATTTATTTTGAACATCATATCAGTTCATCATTCATCCATGTTTACAACATAGATAATTCATCATGCATGACTTTCAAGGCTATGAATCGATATCAATTCTTCAATACCTTACCAATTTATTTTCAAATATAAATCCATCTAACCATTTCTTCATCTATAACCATTCATGCACTAAATATATGGCGTGGTTATCTTTCATGGCAATTTTAATATCAATGTTCCCTATGTTAACACTTTCATGGTACTCATTCAACATTAAAATACTATATATCCTTAAATTCTTCTTCATCTATAAATTTTTTAATATAATTCTGATGAACATGAAATCAAACTTCTTATTTTTCCTAAAAAATGTGCCACTTATGACACATGTATTTTGAACGTAGTATCAGTTCCTTAGTCATCAGTGTTAACAACATGGATAATTTATCAAACATTACATACAATGATATGAATCTATTATAATTATCCAGTAATCAGGATGATGTAATCCCTAAAAATTCTATAGGAATCACTATGAAGGAATCCAAAACAATTCTCCATGAATCACCATGAAACTCAATGTCCTCAGAACATTCTACTATTTCTTTGAATTTCTAGATATGAGGACCTTATCCAAGTTCCATTAACATTGGAACTTCTTCATCATATTGACATAAATGTAAACTTCCTATTTCATTGGTCATCATTGTGTTCCAATGAAAATAATCAAAAAAAAAAATACAATCCCTAATAAAGTTTGATCTTAAAACTCCCCCTTTGTATTGTTCAAAATACCTTCAAAGTTATTTCCAAATGATCGTGTTAATATTTTGAACTATTATATTCTATCTCAATTTTACCTTTTAATCATTAATTTCACTTTATCTCTCCCTTATTAACAAGAAATACAAAGTTCATTGGAAAAAGGGTATCAGACCATACTTAAGCAATGGATGATCCATTATTTCACTGTAATTCTACTTAAGATGTACTTGGGGTAGAAAACAAGTGGATTTTACGTAGACAAAAAATAAATCCATTACCAATAGATCATAATAGCTTAAGAAATGATAAATTATGTGAGATGAAATTATTGAATGTGAGATAAAAAATTTTAGGAACAATCAACTTGAAAATCGTGCGCTCACTTAAACAAATAGATAAAAAATATTCAAGTGCAATATATTTGATAAATGACCATGTGGGAACTCCACATTTCATAAGCAATTTATTAAATTAATTTCTACCACTTTGTAATTTTTTTGTATTTTTGATAACCTAGGATGATACATTAATAGAGACATACCTTAAATAATGATATGATCTTCAATAAATTTCTAGAATAATCATATTTGATACTAATTGAAATAAAAATTCTAGAATCATATTCATTTGTCTCCCCCTCGAGGAAATAAGTTCTCATTATCATCATAAGGGTTGATCTCATCAAGAATTTATTTAATGAAATTATAGTATGGAAAATACCAAATAATGGTTCTTGAACTTCTGACAGTCCATATTGGAAAACTTTCACAACATCACAAAGGATGATCTTCTATAAATTTTTTTGTTCAAAATACTAAGAAATAAGATCAAACCAATAAGTAATATTCTATATCCTAGATATTGAAAATAGTACATCACATTCTTAAACATTATCATGGATGATCGTCCATCATAATAGATTTTAAATATTAAATTAGGAATCATTAAAGGATAATAACTTCTTCATTTTAGCTATCATGAACTGGAAAAACTTACTACATCTCAGGTTAACCCCCTAAGAACATGATTCACCTTAAAATAACTAAATTATTAGAAGAAATACAATACTCAAAGAATAAGGGAATAAAGAGGATCATCATTACTTCATTAATATGAATAGCAAGATTGAGTTGATCTTCTAAACCAAATTGCTTCATTTTTACCAGTCTTCATTCTTGCACATCTAAACATCTATTTTGATTTATGTTGAGGCAACATGGATCTTATCATATCCCTATTTGATTTGTGTGGAGAATATTTCTTCTTAATAGCCATCATAAATGATACATTATTTCACCTCTTGAGGACTTCTTCTTGTTATGTTAGTAAGTGTAAACAATATTTTTAAATGACATCATATTACTTAATCTCTAAAAATGAACTATAATAACAATAGAGTTTCATTTTCTTATTAATCCATCACAAAAATTTTCTTCATCATGTAGAATATTTTCTTTACATTTTTTTCAATCTTTGTATTATGAATCGTCTATTTTCCTCTTTCATTAAAAATATTCATGTAAGATAACTAACACGTCATTAGGTACTATACGTGAATGTTTGGATCTTCCACATGGGTTCTTCCCAGCTTAATCCCTCTTAGTAGTCCTTTTGGAATCACTACCCTTCAAATTATTGGATTTAGAATCCATGTTTTTCTCACCATTCTTCTATGGTGCCTTAATGGGAGGATTTCTATCCACAACATTCTTATCCTATATTCCCAAGTTTTATTATTCATTCCCTATATGATTGTGTGATATTATTTTCATAACATCACTGTATACATGTTGAGATGAGCATGTGACAACATTGTGACCACTACCATTGCATATGTCACAAATGTTATCAAGAATAAAAAATCTGTTTACAGAATACAAATACTTTTGTACATATAGATGTTACTTATTATTCATTGGAATTATATCCCTTGAGATATGATTCATTAATCCATGTACATTTTGTGGATTGTTCCAACTATTTAAGGCACACTTCCAAAGGATTTTGAAACACCAACATAGACCCACAAATCTTGATTTACTGATATATTCTGCATCTGATTTTTGGGTATTTTTCATGACTTTTTATGATCTATGAGGGAACCATATTCCACAATTTCTTTCATATCCAAATTACTCATGGTGGTAGGTTTATTTTAATATTTTTTGATCCTTAATTGTTCATATTTTTCTTTATAACCTACATTTTTCATGATAACAGGTTTAGAAACATTAGTACAAGATGGTATGGATGATACCTGATTCTTCTTAGCTATTTTTGATAGATCGTTGAATGAATTCATGATATTCTTGTAACATGATGGAGTTATTTAAACATTAAAATAAAAAAATGAACATTTATTACTAGTATAAACTATCTCCTTATTTTGTGAAGTGTCAATATGTGTCTTCTCATTATTGGTCAACTGAGCTACCAATTATATACATTTGATACGTTGGATGATTTTATGATTTTATGATCTTTAAACCTAATCATATTCTCTTCCCAAATATTCTTCATTCATTATTATTTATCACCAGGTAGCTAAACTTATTTTTTAAATAAATGATTCATGTTCATTGATCATCTTAGATATTTCTTTCAGTTTTCAACCCTTAACATTAGTGCAATTTTTCAATCTCTCTTCAACTGCATGGATCATTTCCTCTAGAGAATCATTGAATCCCTCTTTCTCTGAAACTTATTTGATCCATTTTTATGAACTTATTTCATGTTCCCTAATTGTTTCATCAAAGGCTCAACCTATCTAGAGATATTTATACACTCAACAATATTACTCAACAATGAATTTTTTATTATCGAACACTTTTAAGGGAAAAAGTGAGAAACCAAGTCAAGCACTAAAAAAGATTACAAAGTCATTAAAGTAAAATTGCAGACTACCAGTTTTAAGCTCTCTAAAAAGTTTCCATGAGAAATTGATTACCTGAGTGTTTGGTTGCTCCATCATAATGTCTTCATACCAGAATGCCATCTTGTCCCAAGACTGAATGTAATCCTCTACATTGATCATTCTGTTGTTGAAACCCCGAACCAGAATCAAGTCCTTATTGTCGATCCAGTCACCCTGCTCATCATTGGTTTCCACCTTAAGAACCCTTCCCATCATTCTTTCTGCCTCATTATTCGGGGATTTTATTTTCAGGACAGTTTCTAGTATAACCTCTTCTGAGCTAAAAAGACCCTCCAAAGGGGTATCGGGCACCTCCCGCTGCTGGCAGGCCACGTTGGAGAGGTGGGGGCCACATTCCATATGCTTGACCTTCGACTTCTTTGCTGATCAGGTCTCCATTGGTAAAGGTAAAAATGAGTATTCATTTTTCTCTTTATGGTTACCCCAATTATTCTTACTCCTCATCGAGGTTGGGTACCTGCTCCCATGAGCCTCGTCCTCAATATCGCCTACAAAGCAACTTCAGCATTCATTATTGGACTCTCTCTCAGTAGTCGTATCCCCATCCGCGGAGATTCTGACTAGGTAATTTCCATCATTTTGGACTGGAACCTCATATGACAGAACATCAAATTGATTTCCCAGCTCAATAACTTCAACCTCTCTAGAGCTTCCCCTGACTGCATACGCGCTCTCTTCAGCCAGTTCCAAGACCTTACCACCTATAGGATGTGTGAAATATGTGGAAATCCTATGGCCACCCTCATCCACCTGCTTTGGAACCCCGCTCTTATTGAGCCCCTGGAGACCCTTAGAGGAGATTGGTTCCAATGCCTTGGTATGTAACGCCTCATCCAAACTCATGTGCATCCATGAAGTCTGTTTAGAGGGATGAGGACCACCAAGTTACTTCCCCAGCCGACTGTAATTGGAAGGATGACCCTGGCCTTTGGCACTCTTACCACCACCTGAACACACTACCTCACCATAATAAGCCATCCCAGGTAGCATGGAAACTCCCTCAACCACTAACTATGGAACCACCCGGTTGATGGCACAGCTAGACCATTCCTCCTCCCTATCAATACCCTCAAGCCCCAAAATAGTAGGCGGAGAGAGCTGATGAGCGCTCCAATAAACCCTCAAGAGATTAAACACTTCAGAGAAAAAAGGATTCCCCTCCCGCGATCCACATGGCATGCCCATTGCAGCGGTACACTCATGAGCATCACCGACTAGATTCTTATCAGGAAAAACTGACTCGGGGTGGTCATGTGTTCCCTGACGAAAATCCATTGAAATCTCCTTGGAGATATTCGTAGACCCCCATCGATAGGTTTCCTAAGAATGGGCCAAGCTTTTACATCCTGAATAGAACTCATACCACGGATCATAGACCACCAACTGTCTACACCTAAACTCTTCACCTACTGTAATCCAGACATACTCGAAAGGAACCCTAGACACATCCACATCCACATAGACACACAGATTAACTGGATGGAAAAGGGACTCCGTACGGCTATTAGAAAAATGATATCTACCAACTAAATTTCCAAGGATTCGAATCACCGATGGATTTTGAAATGGAAGGGAAGATTAGGGAAACTCACCCAAAGCTCCACTATTGTAGAATTGCGCTTCATATGAAAGGACAATGAAAAATATTTGTTTTCAATATCTTATCCAAAACATCTGATTCTTCTTCAAGATGGGTTATATCTTTCTCCATACATTTAATGACTCCAAAATCAATGGATGGTCATTATTCAGAAATATCTTGTATAATAACTCTTAATCTATCAACTGATAATTCTTGAGAAGTTTTAGATTGATCATCATTGCCACTTGTATTAGTATTTTCATCTTGAGGAATGTTTTTAAATTTACTAACACATACATCCTAATCAAAAGTGGTTGGAAGGTTATCCATCTTCTTAGTCAAAACTTGAGTCTCATTCTCATTACCTTCCAAAATAGATATGTCTTCATTTTTAGTAAGGTATAGATAAACAAATACATACTCTTTTTTCGATAATAGGGAATTGTTATTCAACTTTATCTTCTCATTATTTTTTTTATTCATCATGTTCTTGGTAGATATAGACTTATACACCACGGTATCCAAATCTTCCACAAAACAATACTTCAATGATGAATCAGAAAATAAACTCAAGTGTTTAAAAGAGAATATATTTCAATGTAGAGAATCTAATAGAGAAGAACCTTACCTCGATAATTATGAATGTACCAGTTTTAGATATTCCTAACATTGTGTGGGGGGTGAATCACTATTGGAGAATTTTTAATTCAATTCCAAATTTTATCCCCTTACATCTTTGAATTGTTAGGATATTGATTCTCTTATTCTATTTTCTCAATTTCATGAAATAATATTATTGTTGTAAAGATAAGTACACTATATTTATACAGGGTTCACTTCTCAGTAAGAGTATCTATTCATTAGTCTGGTATGGAAATTATCGTGATTATACAACCTCTATAATTTAAACCTTTAAATGTTGTTATAGTAAGTAGGAAATATCCTTTCACTTGAAATTAACTATAGTGAATTTACATTTCATGTTTTATGAAACGTTGATGGATCTTTATACTGCCTCTAAAGATAGTCTACATTTTATTGATAAACATTTCTAACACCATGATAGTATTCTGCCTATAGTGACATGTTGGATGTCACAGTTCTCATTTGTTCTTCTACAACCTAATTATTCAATTTGTTACATAATTTTTAGTATGAAAGTAACTATTCTACCTCTTCCTAGAAAAAAACTAAATCTACACAATATTCTTCTTCTACTAGTCAAAAAAATATAAATGTGTTGTGAACTGATGAATACAGAACTATTTATGACCCTAATTATAATTAGTTGATATCAATTCGGTCACCAAATATTTTTCTCTTCTCTTATCATTCTTCTTTAGTGAAGAAAATTCAATGTGATCTCTTCTTCTTGTTGTTGTTTAAATCGCAAACTTCCTTTGTGATTATTAAATCAACGAAGATCCCCTAATCATAGAATCATTACAATTAATTTATTTCTATTTGATAAAAATTATATAGTGTGAATGTAGAATCTATTATCTTATATTCTTCTGTTTTGAAAATATTCTTGTTAAACTGAATTTCACCATAACGTAAATGCTATTTCATGAAAGAATAATCATTTACATAATCAGATTTTTCACTTCTTTAATTCTTAACCCAATACAAGCATGGTGAATGTGCATTTCCCATAAGAATTTATACCTTTATCATTGGATTTATTTTGTTTGATATAATCTTTTATGCATGAATTTTTGTCCTCAAATAATATGTACACATTTAGACATCGTACTTACTCCTTAATATTTTTTTAACAACACCCAAAGCTTCTTCCTCCTCCCTTAGTTCTCTCTCCCCTCACACAACAACAATGTTTTATTTTATAACCCATGTATATCAACGATATATGCATACATACAGTTGATGTAATATGAAAACCCAAGAAATATGAGTTACTATCTTACTCAAGAATGTATTCACTTATGTTCATGTCCGGTTCTCTTTGCACAAATAAATTGTTTAGGTTTTTTCTTATTTTTCTATTATGTAACAACTACAGACACACAATCTTCATTTAATGGATTATATGTGGAAAATCATAATGAAGCACTGTGATAGTAAGCAACTCATACAATGTTTCTTGAGTAATAATATTCATGGAACTAGTTCTTCTTCATGAAGAACGACATGGTTGTTTACAAACTAGTTCTGTGTTTGTAGTATTTCTTCTTCATGGAAGCAGAATTCTTCATGAAAACGAAATCATTCACAAATCATGACGAGGGTGTAAAAACCTTTTCCATTTTCACAAAATATTCTCATTTATGAAAACATATTTTTTCTTTGTAATCCCATTTTTCATGAGGCCTCAATGTTTCACAAAACTCTTTGTATCCCCATACAAAAGAGTGCTTCATAGATGGTCTTTTTCCAGAAAATGTGATCTCTTGAAATAATATGAGTAGAAGTAGAACCTATTGGTCGAGGGTGATATCCTATTATTGTAACGGGATAACATCCTTATAGTGAATTCAAATCCTGATATTTATTCCCCGTGAATCGTCTCTTTAAATTCCTGGATGACTTAGCTTTTAAATCTTCAAAGACACATAATGATACGACACATTTCATAATGCTCTTCCTTCATGATTAGATTGTTTATTTATGGTGTTAATATCACATTCATGTATTGATAAACACTTGAAATGAACCTTCCAATCACATAAAGTTAATCCATGGAACTCAAATAGTTGAATGGCACTCCTACAACAAATTTTTCAGTTCAGACAGGGATTACCTCTTTAATTTATTCATGTGAGTCTTGAAAATGTAGCTGCATGATATTTTGACCATGTTCGTCCCATTATTTAGACCATTGAATAATAATGGTGGAATATTATTTGATCCTTGGTTGTTTGGTTGACATCTCTTATTGGACAATTGTGTTTTCGAGGGAATCTAGGAGAATGATGAAGACATTGGGTGATAAAAATGTGCCTGATTTTGAATGAAAAGGTTGTTGGGGATCAGATGACATGAATTTAAATGAGCGGATGTGAGATGTGATGGACATCCATGATCGATTTAATTATTTAAATTGGTGAACAACACACACTAAACAACATACCACATCGAATCCTCTCCGGGTTTATCCACACTATTTAAATCTAGCACTCTAGGGAGTGGATAAGAATTCCCCTCTCCCCCTCCATGTACCACCCTGTAGCGGTTCTATGTGAATTTTCTACACCCACTTCTTTTCAATTTATTATACCATGTCGTGCTTGACTCCAGGGGTACCCATGGACTACACACAACATTAGATACTGCATGCATGCTTACCTAGATGTCCATCTTTGGACATGTCAACACAGTGCTCCGTATAAGATCTTGATTGAGGCTGGCAGGTTATCTAAACCCATAATTTAAAAAAAAAACCCAACAAAAACCCAGCTAAAAAATAGTGTACATAATGGGTTTCAATATTAAATGCATGGATATCTCCACACATAGAACTCCAATATAAAATTATTCAATCCCTTAACAATTTCCATTCAAATATAAATCCATATAACCATTTCATCTTCTTTAACCCTTAATGCCATTATTATATGGAATGGTTCTCCTTCATGAAAACTACATGATCATTATTTCTAATGTTAAAACATGCATGGTTCTCATGCAATAATAAAGTACTGCATGACCTTTAATTCCTCTTCTTCTATACATTTTGGAATTTAAATTCCAAAGAACATAAAATAAACCTTATTATTTATTGTAAAAATGTGTGACTTAGGACACATGTATTTTGAACATAGGATCAGTTCATCAATCATAACAATTCACAATAATGGAGAATTTCACAAGATTTAAATCCAATTATATGAATCTGTAACAATTCTTCAATCCCTTTGCAATTTATCTTCAAATAGAAATCCATATAACAATTTATTCATATTTAACCCTTCGTGCACTAATTATATGGTGTGGTTCTCCTTTATGGAAACTACATTTTCAATGTTCTTAAATTTAAAAACTTCATTGTTCTAATGCAACATTAAAATACTAAATGATCTTCAATTTATATAATTATATACATTTTCGAATATATACTCCAAAGAAAATAAAATCATCATTCCTCTTTTTTGTAAACAATGTTTCACTTATGACACATGTACTTTGAACTTAGGATTAGTTCATCAGTCAAAAAACTTTAAAAAAATGGATAATTTCTCTAGCATGACATCCAATTATACGAATAAATAATGAATCATAAAAACCTTAACAATTTTCATATTATATATAATGTCATCTAACAATATCTTCATCTTTAACCCATTATGAACAAATTATATCATGTGATTCTCCTAAATGAAAACTGAAATCTCAATGATCCTCAAGATAGAACTTCCATGGTTATCATGCAACATTAAAATACCACATTATCCTAAATTCCACTAATTTAATACTTTTGGAAATATAAATTTGAAATAAATTCAAATAAACCTTCCTCTTTTTTCAAAATAATGTGTTTATTATGACACATGTACTTTGAACCTAGGAATAATTCATCAATCTTCAAAATTTACAACATGGAGAACTTCTCAAGAATGACGTCCAATGATATGAATCCATAAAAAATATTCAAGCCCTTCAAAATTTCTCTTCAAATATAAATCAATATAACCATTTCTTCATCTTTAACCCTTTATTCACTAATTATATGTTGTGGTTCTCCTTCATTGTAACACCCCCAGTTTCTACCATGTAACCCTTTATTTATATATTTGATGTGTTTAAAGAGTGTGGGTAATGTTTGGGAGGGTTTGGAATACATTTGGAATGTTTCTGGAACTTTTATATAGGTGACCAATTGGACCAATGTTTTTGAAAGTTGTGAAACTCCTACTAGAAACCATACACAATGAGACATGGGGCTCTTGTTAGGTGAATGGTTTTGAAAAACCCTATGACTACACAGGAGTAACCGGTAAAAGTGGGACAAAGATAATTTTCCTTGTAGGAACATGGATCTTCTAAATGTGTCAAACAACTGTGCAAGGTAGTCCCTAAGGCAGAGACTGGCACATGGTAAGCACACAGTATTCCAAACCGTGTGACTAATCGTGCATTGTTTAAAAACAATATAATAAAAAAGTGGATATGGGTTGGGATTGAGTTAAAAACCATATTTTTTGGTCCAAATAAACCCTAACTGAGTACTAATCCCTCCCAGAGGCCAAGGATTCTTTCCCCGTCAATTTGAAAGTGATCCAAAGGCATTTCTTGGTGCGTTGATTCCCAATTCCCTCGATAAGTGTCCTTTTGTGATATTTTTTCATAGTTTTTATTAGATATAGTTTCCTCACTTTCTCATATTTTTAGATATAGTCTGATGTGAATAGATATAAGGTTTTCTATTTAAATAATTGTTAGATTTTTCCTTTTTGATGATATGGGATGAGATCTAATGTGGGTTTTTTTAGATTCAACCCTGTTTTGTGGGGGTTTTCATGATGTTCTGTGTTTTCTCCAATACAATCTAGGATGGTGGATTCACTCTCAACTCATCTTATTAGAACTAAATTTATTAGTTTCAAATTGTTTAAATTTCATAAAATTGGTTTTGAAATTGGTGTGAACATCTTGTTTGAAACCCTCTTTATTGATGTTTTTTGGTTTTTTGGAAATTGGTTGTGCAAATGGATTTGTTTCTTAATTTTAAAATATGGTTTTTTATTTGGGAAAATGGTTTTTTAGAAAGGTTTTCAATAATGGAATGGTTTTATTGAAATGTGTTAAATTGTTTGGTTTGAAATGGTCTTGGAATACATGGGTTTTGTGGGTTCATGATTTTGACGTGACCCTAAATATAGGGAATGTACCATTGGAGTTCCAATGTACATGACCATAGATAAGAAGTATGTGTCATTAGAAAATATGGATACTGGAAACTTATTGGTGACTTAGTGGATGGAAAACAAACCACTAAAGACTATATAACTATTAGAGAAGAATGCAAGGGTGTGTGTATGGTGAACGATATAATGGGAATGCCAAAAAG
The DNA here is from genome assembly GCA_963277665.1 of Viscum album. Taxonomy (NCBI): domain Eukaryota; kingdom Viridiplantae; phylum Streptophyta; class Magnoliopsida; order Santalales; family Viscaceae; genus Viscum; species Viscum album. Next base: position 1,581,612,691 of record OY728151.1, on the reverse strand, counting down.
GAATGTGAAATGGTTTAAAGAATTTTTTGATTCCATCCATTAGAAAACTGTTATGATTGGAAAACTATTTTGGGGTGAAACTGGTTAGCATCAATTTAAACTGTGTAACTATTTCATAATAAATTATATAAATTGTTTTATCTAATTATGCTAGCTTTTTCTATACTTATGGGGTGTATAGGGAAGTCATTGGGAGAAATCTACTGAGTTTCATTACTCACCCTTTCTTTAGATCTTTGGTGATTTTGAATAATTTTTTAATCGAGAATTAATTAAATGTAATGCATCACACTTCTTTAGTGGTTCTCTATGATACTTGGAGTTGGATTTGGATCGTGGAGTCATGTCATGTAAGTCTTCTAAGTTTCTATTGGATTCTTTTTTCACTATGTACTTTGATGTTAGTAGTCTTATGTTGTGGTACTATTTTTTATTTTGGTTTTGATATCAATGGTATAACTAGAGTTATTTTACAATGTCATAAAGAATCATATAGTGGTTTTGATTATGGAATATGTTGTTGTGATTTCCTTATTTTCAAATAAAAAATCATACCCCAATTGTATTGAAACCCATGGAATTTATTTCAATCCTTTGGTACTTTGGAGATTTTTTTTAATTCCATGAATAAATTCCACCTTGAGTGAATCCAATGAGGAGTGAAGGGATGTTACAGGTTTTATGAGTCTTGGACATTCCAAATATTTTTGTGCAACAAGTGGTATCTACATTATCGGTACTTGACATATAATTTGTAAAATTTGTGTTAGTTTTGAGTAGAATTCATTCAGGTTCATTCCTTGAGTCTGGTTGGTAGAAAGGAATAGGATTGTTAGGAATTGAAATGTATATCATGAAAATAGAAAGTTAAAATTTTTATATTGAACTTAATGTTACTAGGAATTTGGGTACATAGGTGTTTAGGAAACACTTATATGAGTGTAATCTCATTGTCATGGGATTATCCAATGAGAATATCCTGACATGAATTGTAGAAATAACTTCCCAATATGAGTGCATATTTTATTTTGAATAATGATTTAAAATTAGGTGTAAATGGGTTGATTTTTAGATATTTTAAATTTTTTTTCTGAGGGGATATTTTTAAAATAGAATGGTTGTGTTATTTTGAAAATGAGTTATTTTTCATAGGCAAGGTGATATTTTTATAAAATGGTTGAACGTGGAAAATAATTAATTTTGTAAAGAATTTTTGTAGTAATTTCCTGATGATAGAATTATAATTTTTTATACCCTTAGTTTCTAGATAGAAATAATTATGGTTTTTGTTGTGTATCCATAAAATGGAACTCAGTAGGTGTGCGTAGAAACCAAATCGAAGAAACTGCTTAGAATGTGGTTGCACCTAAGACATAAAATAACTAGTTTAGAGTGTAATAGATGATTTTCAAGATGTGGATAGAGGGATCCATTGCTATGAACTAGAGAAAATGGATCATTCTATACAATAATCGAAGTAGAATCCACCCATCTTCTAGGGTGATTCAGGGATAGAGAAGGTTTAGGTGTGGCTAAATTGGATAAATTGAATCATTGATTTCCTTAGCACATGTGCATAGTATAAATTCAAGTTAGAAATGTATATATGGGAAGATCTTTCACAACAATGATGGAATTTTTCACTTTAGACTAAACTGGGCCAAGGTATGTAATGGGAGTATTTCTAGGAATTGTTCAAAAAAATCTATCCTCATTCGTTCATAATTCAACGAATGATGGAATTTTTCTACCCGAAGTTGGAGAACAATTCTATAATAGAGTATGGAGATAAATTTATGATTTTTTTTTGGTTTTCACATTAATTTTTTATGAGTGCATCCTTAAAAGAACACATTTTGGAATCAAAGATATGCCAAAAAATTTGATTGAATATTTCCATGATTTTTATAATGGATTATACATATATGGTTAATAGAGCGATGGTGGATAAAAGAGACATCTTAGGAGGCACATGTGGAGGAAGTATGTTGATACCTATGGAAAATGATGGGAACTCTAATGCTGGGAGAAAATGGAAAAGGGAAGCATATTTCTAAGGTGGGAGCATGAACCAAAATTAGATAGCAAGATCAGAGAACCTTCTCCAAAGACCCAAGAGAAAACTTCGATGTTTTCAGTGTGTTTCATTCAACCACATGAATTGAGAGTGAATGAAACCACATATAGAATTCCATAATTCTAATTACATGGGGAATATTTCGTGCTTTTGTTGTAGTGCTCTGAAGTCGGGTGTTTGGGAAAATACCTTGTTTTGAAGATTTTGTATGGTTCTATGGGAGGAGGGAAATAGAATACCTATAATTATCATAATATTGTTATCCATGGTAATTATACAAATACCATGACTCCTCAGCATAAGCAATCTCAACAGGTCAATAAAGAACAAAGTGTAGTGAGTAAGCAATTATATAGATCTGGGTAGGTTTTTGTGGATGGTAAATCTAGATTGTGTCAATTTAAATCAACAGGTCATGGGGTGTGCTAAAGAACCCTGATCACTAAAATTATATAAACCAGTGAACAATGTGCATAAAACCCCATCCCACATTGAAACATCTGTCAGTTTCACCATGTTATATAAATCAAGTGCTCCGGGGAGAGGCTCAAAATTCACCTCTCCCCCACATAGTATTGTGCCGTACTAGTTATATGGGAATGCTCAGTGCCCACTTCTTTGTAGGATATTGGCCCATATCATGCATGCCTTTAGCCGTGACCATGGATTACACACGACAATCCGTGCCACCTACGAGCTAGCCGGGCTAGACTCCTTTTGTTGTGATCGACCCAGTGTCCCATATATACTCTTGGTTGAGGCTGATCGATCAACTTAGTAGGATATCCATATTTTTAAATAAACCCCAAAAACAATATTAATTAAAAAACCAAGATAATAATGGAATTCAATATGAAATGCATGGCCACATCCACAATTAGAAGTATAATATACAATTATCCAAGCCCTTCACAATTTATCTTCAAATATAAATCCACCTAAACATTTCATTATAATTAACCCTTTATAAACTAATTATATGGCATGGTGGTCCTTCATGAAAACTAAAATCTCAATGTTCCACAAGTTAACAATTTCATGGTTCTCAATAAACATTAATATAATTCCGGACCTTCAATTTCTATTCTTCTCTAATTTTTGGAATATAAATTCCAAAGAACATAAAATAATTCTTCTTATTTGATGAAAAAATGTGTCACTTATGACACATGTATTTTGAACATAGGATCTTTTCATCAAACATTACAGTTAAAAACCTAGAGAATCTCTCAAATGTGACATCTAATACACTAACTCCCAAAAAAATCTATAGGAATCATGATTAAGGAATCCACAACTATTCCCCAGGAATCATCATAATGGAATCCAAAAAATTTCTCTATACATCACTAAAAAGGTCAACGTATTCAAACCATTCACATGTTTCATGGTATTTCAATACTTGGGAATTTCATCCAATATCCATTAACATTGAACAAGTTCATAATATTGAAATCAATGTAATATTCATATTTCATTGATTATCATTGTCCACCAATCAAAATCATTTGAAAATAAATACAATCTATACACAAAGTGGGATCTTCAATCTCCCCCTTTTATTTATTCGAAATACATTGAGTTAAAAATGAATGTTTCAATATGTAAAACTATTATCTTATATCACCCCATTACCGTTCAAAATTTAATTTCACTTTCTCTCCCCCTTACTCATATGAAATAAAAATTTCATAGGAAAAAAGCTTATCAGTCCATAATTAATCAATGTGCCATCAATAATTTCAATCTAAGTCAACTTGAACAATGCTTAGTGTAGAAAACAAGACGACTTAATTTACAAAACAAAGTTTCCAATTACCAAATAACCAATACACCATAAGAACTGAGAACCCATTTACATGTATTCAAGGACTAATCAATTTCATTCCAGGATGAAATTACTAAATGTTAGATTAATCTTTTTAAGAACAATCAACATGAAACTCCGTCACTAACATTAACAAATAGACCGAAAACATTCAAGTGCAATAAGCAAGATAAGAGTCCTTGGGGGACATCCAAATTTCATATACTATAGATTAATTTAATTTCTCTCCTTTGTAAAATGTTTTATATTTTTGGTAACCAATGATGAGAGATTAAGAGTGACATACCCTTTCCAATGACATTATCTTCATGTAATTTCTAGAATAATCAGATTTGAGGCTAATTAAAATTATAATCTGGGATGATTCTGTATTGGTATCACACCCAAGGAAAACATTTCTCATTATCATTATAATGGTTGATCTCATAAAGATTGGATTTCAAGAATTTCCAATATGGAGAATACACCAGAATGGGTCTTGAATGTGTGATTTTCTATATTGGAAAACTATCAAAACTTCACCAAGGATGATCTTATAGAACATTTTTTTCTACAAAATACCTAGTAATAAGGTCAAACAAAGATGGAATCTTCTTTATCCTGTCTATCTAGAATAGGGAATCACATTCTTTAACATCAACAATTAAGGTACTCCATCATATTATTATTTTAATATCAAATGAAGAATCATTCATGGATGGTTACTTCTTCAGCATAAAAATAAAGAATTGATAGCACATACTACTTCTCAGCATCTCCCCTAAGAACATTCTTGACATTCAATTCCCTACATTATATGAACAAATAAAATAATAAATGATTAAGTGAATAAGTTGGATCCTCCTTTATATGTTAATATGAATAGAATGGTAGAGATGATATCATAAATCAATTTTCTTCATTTTCACCAGTCTTCATGATATCACATATGAATATATATTCTAATTTATTTTGAGGCAACAAGGATATCATCACAACCTATTCTAATTGGTGTGTATAATTTTTATTCTTAACAGACATCATGTATGATACAATATTACACCTCTTTTGGATTTCTACTTGTTCTAGTAGTACCTTTTGCAATGTGACCACATTTCTAGCATCTCTCACAGAAAAATTATTTTACACAATAGTTGCATTTTATTGAAAAACACTCACGAAATTTGTCTTAATCATGTGGGATATTTTCCGTCCCTTTTTTAACTAGATTTATCTTGCGCATCTTCCATTTTTCTCATCTTTCAAAATCTTCAGGCTATATAAATAACATGTAATTTGAAACGGTGGGTGCATGTTTGGATCTTCCACATGGGTTCATTTGAGTGTTATCCCTCTTAGGAGTTATTTTGGATGCACTACCCTTAAAATTGTTCGATTTAAAATCCATATATTTCTCACCATTCTAATTTGGTACCTTCCTAGGAGGCTTTATGTTCACTATATTATTTTGGTTTCATAGGTTGCTTCTTCATTCTATGAAAGATTTTGTGACATTTTTTTCTTATCATCTTTTGACACATGTTTAGATGAGCATGTAAAGACATTATAACCAATATAATTCCATATAGAACTGATGTTATCAAGAATTTATAATCTCTTTGTAGTATAGAGAAGCTTCTAGACTTTAGGATTTTTATTTGAACCAGCCAAACTGACATGAGGTTACCTGATCTGGAGCAAGGATAGCCAACACTAAATCCCATGCTTGGAGATGATAGGTATATACATTGTTTTATAAAATAATATGAATTTGAACATTTATTTTGATTGATATATATATATATATTTATAAGTTTCATTGGTATTTGTGATTTTATTTACAATTAATAATTATTGTTTTAACTGGACAATATCACGAGATGTGAAAAAAGTTCAAAATGGGAGAGAAATCCATCCTTCGGGAAAGGAATTTAAATGCATGGTCATGTGAGAGGTATTTGTCCATTTAGGTTGATAATTCATGGAAATATCAATGGATGTATTCATATGGTCTTTCCCACACCTTGAAAAATAAACCATTCTGACCCCATATTCCTTTTTGTTGTGAGAGAATTTAAGAGATGAAATTTTCATTTTTAACTAGGATGACGTCATCCTACATGACTCTAGTACCCCACACCTCAGACATAAAGATTCTTTATCCTCTTCCACTTGCATTTCCCCCTAGATGACTCTCACACCACATTAACACCATAGATCAACATATTCTCCATCTTAGAAGCTCAACATCGATCCATTTACCACTGATGAATCACCTGGATTCCATGGACCTTCTCGGGAGGATGATTTGATCCTCATAATGCCATTTGATGTTTAATCCAGTCACTTTGAATCCAAATTGAAGGAGGATCATGATGAAGTCCCATGAGAATCTATTTCCCAACAAATATGTCACTGAAGAAAAGCCACAAGCCATCTAAAACCTCCATCATCCCATGAATGTGGAGGGATCCCAAAAAAAGAACCCCAATCTAGCAAAGAAAAAAGCAGTATTACAAATCTCATACAGTGGGAAGAGGAGAACAAGATAAAATATAATAGAAAACTCCTTTTAAAAAAATGTTTATGCTACATTAATAAAGAGTATAATACATGGTATTATGAAACAAAGAGAACAAGACTTAATATATTAATTAAAAAATTAAATGGTAGATGCCCCAACATCACCTAAGTCTACATCTCACCATCCCACACCCATTGTCATCTATGTGGTCAAAACTTGTGAAGAAATACCAGTATGACCATAAATACCCCAATAATCACTATCAAAATACATGAATTGTAAAATTAATTTGTTTAAAAATAAAAATACACACATTTTTATATTTCACTCACCTCCAATCTCAGCAAGGGTATAATACTCTTTATCTACTATACTGTATCCCTCATCACATCATTCCTAGAACTAGGGGGACTGGAATACTCCATCCCACCATTGGGACCTCACTACCATCACCCTTCCACTAATGCTATGAATTATATTTGAAATGGGCATGGATCACTATTCCCTATGTTTGGGAATTTGGTTTCAAAGAATGTGATAGTTTGTGGTGATTGTTGACCTTTTTCCCCATTCTCTACTATTAGTCATGGCTTCTGTGACATTGGAATAAGTCTAGAAAATGATAACTCAACATACAGTTTCATGAAACAATGGACTTAAGGCAATGATAAAGAGGGAACCCTTAAAGGGCAAGTGTTCATCACATTGAAATGTGGATCAATAGAACCAGTTGTTGATTTCATGAAAGAATTGACTCAATGCAAAGATAAAGTGAGAACCTGTAAAGGTATTGTGTTCATAAAATTGATTGACTTCATAATGAACACAACCGTATCTTTCATGAAATAGAAGATTCAATGAAAAGAAAAAGAGAGATCCCATAAAGGGTAATTTTTCATCACATTAATAGTTGGTCGAGTTTTTTTACAGGACTCCCTAGTGTTCACATAACACTAAGAACCCATTCCTTCTAGACATACACAAAGAATTTGCTACTACATGCATTAAGAAGTATAATGTTTATGGTGATATTCACACACACCCATGTGTGAATACTTTTGTGCATTGACAAACCATACCCATTTGGGTTTTCATATAAGAATGTAGAAGTACAATGACTTGTAATTATAATTCCATAGAATTAAGATCTTTCTTTGAAAATGAAGTGTCCATTTTTTTGAGAGGACCAGTTTTGAATATGCCTAACACTTAGAGGTGGGGTGAATCAGTGTTTGGGTATTTTTAAACCAATTCAAATATTTTATCCTTATGCCTATTGACCTGTTAGTATCTTGATTCTCTTGTTATATTTTCTCTTTCACATGCAATAATATGAAAGCAGTAAAAATATCCACATGATAATTTTATATGGTTCTCTCCTAAATAAGAGAAATAAAACCTTTCCATTTATGGGTTTGACCAGAACATGGATTCTTCACTATAATGTAGAAACAAATTACAGTGGTTTGGCATAGAAAACAATCCTTATGCAAGTGTGAGTCCCTACACTTTTAATGTGGGAATGAAATAATTATACTTCCCTGAATTGGTGATGACCCAGTACAACTTACAGCTCTTTGATGATTCTTTATACCACACCCCAATATAGAAATCTCCATATTGAAACGGGTTTTCAACAACAATAGATTCTTCCACCTGTTGTGATCTTTTGGACATCACAGTGCTACTTAATCTTCAATTCTTCCCTTGCTACATTCTTAGCATCATGCATGTAACAAACCAAATATTCAATATTCATTAATGAAAAACCAAATGCACACTTCTTATTCTTGTTTCTTCTTATTTAGTACAACAACTAAATGCACTATAAATTATTCTTAATTTGTATAGAATCACAATAACATAAGTGACTGTTCAAATAATGATTATCATCTTACTGGGCATCATCATAATGAACTTTTTCTCCTTTCTTCTTTTCAAGTATGCATCAAATCAATCATGTAGAATTTAAATGAACTCTTCCCCTTCCTTCACTTAATTTTCTAATTTACACATGTGCACCCATTGTCTTGGTCATTTAATTTAAATTCTTCCATATATACATGTGCATGAAAGAGTGCATCCAAAATCCACTTCATACCTATTTTGTGAAAACCCTAATGGGTATAAATCTTTTCGTGCACACACTACCTCTTTCTATTTTCCCTTTTATCTTCTTCACTCTTAACAAGGTTCGTGTGTCATTAATTTATGCACATGAGTGTATTCATGTAGTACGATGTGTTCTCAGACAAACTGAGCACACTATTAGCTTGTTATATTCTCTTTATATTCACATGAATGATTGTAGGCCTTTTAACATGTTATTCATCTTTATTCACATGTGAAAACACATTCTGCCTCTTCATTTCACAAACACAATGCCTCAGGTTTCTTAAAAAAATGCACATGATTGCATGCATATAAATACTTCCCATCATCATGTAAACTCCTCCTTCTTCAAAAATGAACCCCTGCAAAATGTATATACATTATTAACATGCAACAAGAGGATGTTTTCATTATCATTATGAAACTGAGGGGTTCAGTGTTCTTCTTCTTGCATGTGGTGCACAGGTCTTATATTCACAATGGGTATGTGGTTATTCATTGTAAAAACATTATGGTTCGTGATTCTGATGCCTTAACAGAGCACAAAAAGGGTGAGAATGCACAATTTTTGTGCCTCTAAGATCACCCTCATGAATCACGACAATGGTTTGGGTAAAACATTCACGTGTTCATAAATCTTCTTCATGAATCCATATAGTTCATGGGACCTCTTCTTCACGAGATGCTTTAAGAATGAATTACACTTGTTGAAGGCCTTCCAGATCCTCTCTACATTAAGAAACCAGAAGTCTCACAGATCATGCTTTCCCTTTTCGTAATAATATTGTGAAGATAATCTATTCTTTAAGAAAAATAAGATCACTCAAAATATGGGTGCATAAAGCTGGATAGGCTTGAGGGATTTTGTTTTTTTAGGTGAAGATCAAATATTTTTGTGCATTAAAATCTTGTGATGATGAATAAAGAGGGTTCCTCACAATATGAATGTTGTCATAAAGGTATTCTATCATCATTATCTATTAAATTTAGTGATAAAGATCCTTTTGATTAGTATTTTCAAGGGGTAATGAAGAATTATTTATTGAATCACTGAGTGATTTTCACTCAGAAATAAAAAAATATCTAAATATTGTTTCTATAAATGTTGTCACATATATATTTTATTTTATCAAGGGAATATATGATGAAAAGTCCTATCTTGAAAAAGAAGATGATGAAATGTATAAATATTGGGAAAGAAGGTTCAAGGGTGTAAACTTCTCTCACAAATTATTTAATCCAAAGATGAAACTGCATCAATTTGGAATAAACATTTCTCAGATTTTGAATAATAATTGAAAATAAATCTGTGAAATATAAGTGACTGAGAAGTTCCATAATGAGATGATTCACACTCTTAAGGGATCATATAAAGATACCATGAATATCATGGACTATCATTTTTTAATTTAAGACAAGGTTGATACATTCATCCTAGTTGTGGAATCAAATGAATATTTTATATTTAAATTCAATGAAAACCTCAATTTTATTAAAGATGAATAATAAAGGAATGATTGTGAGATGGATGTGACTGAGGTAGTTCATATAGGAGTGATCCATGTATTGGAAAAATTACACAGAACCTCTTTAAATGTTAATGAATCCCATATAGAGGATAAGATAAATTTAATTAAAGAGTTGAATAATTCTCAACTAATAGAAAAAGAATTATAATGACTGAGTATAGAATATTAAGATTCAATGGGATTTAAAACTGAAAATTGTTGAGGATGATAAAAATTTCATCCCAAATAAATGTCTATAAATGGATGTGACTTTGGAAAATATGAAAGAATGTGAAGATATGTTGAAATCAATTGAATACCATAAGAACTCTTTAAATCTGAAATATGATGAGGTGGAGGTCAAGTTGAGAAATATATAGATCATCCAAGATGAATCTTCATATAATGCTGAAATCATAAAATCTTCCTAGAGTAATTTTGAAAGGAGTCTTATTTCGGACAAAACCCATAAAAGTGGAAAAAATAGTCTAAAAATATCTACTGATAAATCAGTTGCAAGATCATGGAATTAGGATACCCTTAATCCAGAATATTTTATTTGTAATAATATTATTTCATCTATAATTATGGGTTCAAAAAATAATTATGGACATTCATGGATGAAGAAGAAGAATAAAAAATAAATTATATCATCAAATGTGGATATGAAGAAGAGTGGGAATTATTCTTCTCCAAAAATATCTCATATGAAGACTCATAATATCCAAAACAATAAGATGAAAACACTAACTGAATTTTATGAAAGAAGAATAAATAAATATTTATTGGATAGTGTTGGTGTTGTTATAAATTTGGGCATCATGCCATTGAATCTTGGCATAATTTGTCAATTCATGATAACTATAGAACGATAGTATTTAGGTGGATAATATCTGATGTAAAGAGAAATCCAACTGAGTTTAATCATAATTCGTATATGAAGAAAAATTTATCTATCAAGAATATATTTTAGTGCCTTTAATAATTTTATGATTATTTCAATAGAATTGGTCACAAATATAATGAGTTTTGGTATGTACTAACCCTTCTCTATGAATATGCTTATGTGATGATAAGGCCACAACATATTCAAAGGCAAAGAAAAAAATAATAAAAGACTTCTATTGGGTCTTAGAATGAAATGAGAGCTATGAAAACTATGAATTAACCTACACACAATAATATTGATGATATAAATGTCACTTAAATGAAATAGGGCCTCAACTATGGAAGTTGAAGTCACATAATTGACCTTCAAAAACATGTTATAAAAAAATCTATTGGAAGAAAGCTGATGGAGAAAATGAAATCAATCTCAGAAAAAAATAGGTTTATTTGATGTTTGAAAATCAATATGAAAATTTTGAATTTCATTAAAGGTTTTTTGAAAAGGAAAACCCTCTGAATTCTGAATATTTTTGTGGAAGGTCTATAATGTCGGGGAATATTGCTGAAAAATAGATGATGTTGTTTCCTAAACAAATAGAACTAGTGAAGAACAAAGGAAAATAACCAGTAACTTATAGTGTTAATAATGCTACTGTAATGAAGGAGTATTAAAATATGAATAAGTCAGATCATATACAAAAAATAATTTTTAGTCATATTTATATAGTAATTGAAATTGGCTATGAAGTTGGAGCAGAAATAGAAGAATGAAATTGCATTACTTGCTACTATGAAGAAGCTTATTCCATATAAGATGAAAGCTGGAGAAATCAAGAAGTCCATACATCCCTTAAATAATAAACTTTGTAAATTCAAAGAAGGAGAAATTATTATGAGTCTTTAAGAATCTAGAGTAGAATTGAAAATAATTTGGAGGTTAGGATATAAATATCATCCTTGTTTCTATAATTTCAAATCATTAAAGAACCACTTTTTTACCATGAATATTTTTTGATTGTTTATTTTATTCAAGGAATTGATGGTGATGAATATATTAAGGGGGAGTCATGAAGATATTATATCTTTGATAATATTTTACATCATTTATAAGGTTATCCATCATGGATATTTTTGTTTCAAATTTTCATGAAATTATTCCTGAATATCATTCATGAAGAAAGTTAGTCATTATGAAGCATATTGATGAAATTCATCCATTTAGGGGGAGAAAAGTTGTAAAAATACCAGATTTGACCACAACTAGTATTATATGAATATATAAAGTTCTAGTATGTGAATTATTTGATATTTTCAAATCCTATAAATTTAATCTTATCATTAGAAAGGCATTTTTTCCTATTTATTTATGAATGAAAATTTTGAATCATAATGGGAGACACTTATAATTTGATAATAAAGGGGAAGTGCATTATTGTAATTCAATTTTTCCAATATATATATTGAGATGAATTCAAGATATTAATTGAGTATCTTTTTAACAACTTCTGAAAGAAGTTTTTAGTGATGGAATCACATTTAAAATATTTATTGACATCATTGATATCTAAATTTATCACCTTTGTTTTCTACATAGTGTTTTACTACATTCAATTAGAGTAGACTAATTGATGACTCATTATTTTAATAAATGTGATGCTCTCCTCTCAAGAAAACAAATTTTTTTCTCTGAAATGGCATCTCTTAGAAAGGTAGTTGATTAATGGAATGAAAAAAATATGACATCAATTTTTATAGAATCAGATGATTTTATTCATCCTTTAACATAGTTATATTTGAAATTATTTTATGTGTGGGAATAAAACACTCAATTTGATAGTTAAATTTGTATTGAAAACAAAACCAAAGGGGGATATTGAAGATCCCAATTTGATTAATGTAATATTTGTGTTGCAATTATTGTCTAAAAAATTGTTTTAAACAATGTGCATGTTCTAGTAATCGATGGTTGGTTTTTTACATTTCAATTATTACAGGGAATTAATCATAATTTAGAAAATAAATTTGGTCGGAAGAGTTTCTTCTAATGAATAAATATAAATGTGATTATTTCTCAGGAAGAGAGCGGCTATTGTGGTCACCGGGTGAACATGCAGTGGTAGAGGAACAGTGATAAAATATTAGTTATATGGTATGAATAATTGTTGCGTATGGTTGTAATTGAATCTTATTATTAATTTGTCTTTATATAAAATATTCATTATTTTCATGGTTTAAATGTAAAAAAAGGACCTATAGCAAAGGGGACTTCTGAAACTACATAGGTGGCAAAGCGACCCCTAGCTAGCCATACTGGGTGGGCCAAGGAAGATAGTGGCTAGTGTTCTCATAGGGAGCACATGTACTGTTATAGAATAAATGAAAAAATATTAGTTATGTTTTATGAATAATGATTGTATACGGTTGGCATTGAATCTAAGTTTTATTTTTTATTGATAGGAATGTTTTTTCATGGTTTAAACGTAAAAAAAGGGCCTATAGGGAGTGCATGTAGAGGCAGAGGAACGAAGAAAAATATTAGTTATGTTTCATGAAGAATGATTGTGTATGGTTGGAATTGAATAATAGAGAGAATTTTTATTTATGAAATATTTCTTTTTTTCATGGATTAAATTTTAAAAAAGGGAATATAGAAAAGGGGACTACCGAAACTACTTATGTGGGAAAGTGACCTTCTAGCCTTCCATTATGGTTGGATCGAGGAAGAGAGTGGTCAGTGTGCTCCTAGGGAGTGCATGTAGTGTTAGAGGAACAATGAAAAATTATAGTTATGTTTTATGATGAATGATAGTTTATGGTTGATATTGAATATAAATGTGAATTTGGATTGGTATGAAATAATTGTTTTTTATGGTACAATTGTAAGGATTGGCCCTATAGGGAGCTCTTGTAAAGGAAGAGGAAGAGAGTGGATATTGTTCTCATGGGTTGGTAGAGGAAGATAGGGGATATTTTTCTCATGGGGGACTACCGACACTACTTAGGTGGGCAGTCAACCCCTATTCAGTCATTATGGGTAGGCTGTGGAAGAGAGTGTCTAGTGCGCTCATAGGGAGCGCCGAGAGAGGCAGTGGAACAATGAAAAATATCGGTAATGTTGTATGAAGAATGATTGTCTATCATTATAATTGAATCTTATTGTGAATTTGGCTTCATTTGAATATTTTCTTTCAGGGTTTAAATCTGATAAAGGTCCTATAGAAATGGGGAATGTCTCCTTGGGTGTGCTTATAAAGAGCACATATAGAAGAACTATGAAAAATATTAGTTATATCTCCGTAGGTGGCTATGTACATGAAGGGAATGTATGAATGGGAACCATGAAAAATATTAGTTATGTTGTATGAAGAATGATTAATCTTATTAAATATTTTCTTTATATGGATTATTTGATAATTCTTTCATTGTTTAACTGTAACCTGTATATGGAATATTTTTTCATTTTTTCATTTTTTAAATATAATCAAAAGGGCCAAGAAGCTAAAACTGCTTTAGTAATTCAACCACTAAGAGTAAGAAGTTAGTATTTTCCCCTTAATAGTATGTGAATGAATACACTTTTTTTCATATGAAAACCCAAATAGTTTGAGTTCCTATGGTTACTCATGAATATATGCACTTAGGTGAATGTCTTGTTCCCTTTGTATAGACAAACTATGTAGGTTTGTTCTTCTATGTCTTGTGTGTATCAACAAGATATGTTGAATCATCATGAAATAGTTTATATGTGGAATATATTCACAAAACACCTTGGTAGTAAAAAAATTAATGCACTATGGCACAACCAGTATGCTTTATGGAATTGGTTCTTCTTCATGAATCATGAAAAGGCTTTTTACACACCAGTTTCATGTTCACAGTATTTATTCTTCGTGAACACAGAATGCTTCAAAAAAATTACCACATTATCAAAGAATGATGAGGGTGTAATAAACTTTTACATGTCTATATATTCTTATCCTTATTGAATCCATATTGGTTTTCAAAATCCCCTCATTCATTACGCCATAAATAGTCATATAACTCTTTGCCTCCTCACACAAAATATTTGTTTAAAGAGGCTCCATTTTTCTAAAATATGATAGATTATGAAATAATACGAGAAAAAATAGAACCTATTGGATAATGTTTCAATACATTTATAGGAATGGGAGCACAAAATTTCACTTCATTCAAATCACAATATTTATATTGTGTGAATCATCTCTTTAAATTACAGAATGACTCGGATTTTAATTCTTTGAATATGATTTTAGTTACACTTCATTTCAAAGAATTATTAATTTTCAATTGTCCTACTTATTTATAGTGTTCATATCACGTTCATGTATTCATAAAAACATGAAATTAATCTTCCCAAATGATTGATAAAATTATTTAAACTCTTGTATAGTACGATAAAAAATTCATCCAACATCAAAATCTCCCAAACTTTCTATACAGTATAAAATTAAATCATTGCGTGGAGTGCCTCAAAATTATCCTCTCCCTCACTCTATACCACCCGTAATGGTTTTACGGGCACACTGTACACCCACTTCTTTGTGGGATATTATCCCACATCATGAACGCCTCTTAGGTTACCCATGGCCTACAGATGGAACAACAAGATTCCTGCGTGCTTTCGTGGATGGCCTTCCTTAGGTACGTTGACTTCATCTCCCACATAAGCTCTCAGTTAAAGCTGGCTGGTCATCTCATGCAATAATTTTTAAATAAACCCCAAAAAAATACATAGTTAAAAACCATTAATATAATGGAATTCATTATGAAATGCATGTTACCTCCACAATTAGAACTATTGTGTACAATTCATCAATTATTTCACAATTTCTATTCAAATATAAATATATCTAAAAATAATTCGTATTTAACCCTTTATTAACTAATTATATGTCATGGTTCTCCTTTATGAAAAGTACAATCCCAATATTTCTCAAGTTAACACTTGCATGGTTCTCATGCAACATTAAAATACATCATGACCTTCAATTCCTCTTCTTCGATAATATATCAAATATCAATTCAAAATAACATTAAATCATCCTTCTTCTTTGTTGTAAACAATGTGTCACTTATGACACGTGTATTTTTAACTTAGGATTAGTTCATCCATCGTCAAAGTTAACAAAAAAGGATAATTTTTCACATTTGAAATCCATTGATATGAATCCATAACAATTCTTCAGTCCCTTCACAATTTCACTTCAAATACAAATCATTGTAACCATTTATTATCTTTAAAAATTCATGCACTAATATTATGGTGTGGTTATCCTTCATGAAAACTACAATATCAATTTTCCTAAAGGTAACAATTACATGGTTATCATGCAACATTAAAATTCCACATGACCTTACATTATTCTTATTCTATAATTTTTTGAATATAAATTCCAAATAACATCATACCATCCTTATTATTAGTTTTAAACAATCTTTCACTTATGACACATGTATTTTTCACTTATAATTAGTTTATAAATCATAAATGTTAACAAAAATCGAAAATTGATCAAGCGTGAAATCCAATTCTATAATTCCATAACAGTTATTCAATCCCATTACAATTTATCTTAAAATATAAATCCAACTAGACATTTATTCATATTTAACCCTTAATTCACTAATTATATGGTGTGTTTCTACCTTATGAAAAAAACAATATCAAATTTACTCAAGATAACACTTACATGGTTCTAATGAAACATTAAAATACCACATTACATTAAATTCCTCTTATTTTATACTTTTTGTAATATCAATTCCATAGTACATCAAATCATCCTTCTTCTTGGATATATAAAATGTATCTTTTATAAAACATGTATTTTTAACTTAGGATCAGTTCATTAATCATCGAAGATAACAACATGGAGAATTATTCATCTATGAAATTCAATGCTATGAATCTATAATAATTATCCAATACCCTCAAAATTTATTTTCAAATATAAATCCATCTAAACATTTCTTAATCATTAACAATTCATGAACTAATAATATTTTTTGGTTCTTTTTCATTTTATCACCTCCAGTTTCTTGTATGTAAGCCTTTATTTATGTATATTAAGTATTAATAGTGTGTGGGTTATGTTTGAGATGGGTTGGAAGAATATTGGAGTGTTTATGGGGAATTTATATAGGTTCATGGTTGGATCATGGATAGTTAAAACCGTGAAAATACTATAGGAAACCATGAAAAATGAGATAGGGGACTCAGGGTAGGAGTACAGTTAAGGAATACTGTTTGGCCAAACCATGCGGCCACCCAGGAGTAATTGGGAAAAGTAATACAGTGATATTTTTCACGATTAGTGCGTTGTTTGTATAAATAGGTTGGCCAACTCTGTGAGGTACTTCCCAAGGTAGAGGATGGAGAATGGTTAGCGCACAGTTTTCCTAACCGTGCAACTAAGCATGAAGGGTTTAAAGAAAATATCCTACAAAAGTGGATCAGGGTTGATTCTAAGTTTAAAACCCTTAATTTTTCTCCAAATTAATCCTATCATAGGGTTTATTACCCCTAAAATTATTGTATTCTTTACTCGTAAATTTGTAGGTGCTCCGAAGAAGTTTATTGGTGAGATGAAGCATGATTTCCTTGGAAAGTCTTCATTTGTGGTAGTTTTTCATAGTTTTTCTTAAATCTGCAATCCTGCATCACTCAGATTCATATATCTAGTTCTATACAGATATATCCAATGTTTTTTATTCCAATAATGCTTATATATTTCTTGTTTTATGATATGTAAGAGATCTGTGGTGGGTTTTTTAAGATTCAACCCGATTTTGTGGGTGTTTTGTGTTGTTGTTCATTTTCTACCAAAATCTAAAGGTAGATGGATTCACTCTCAACTCAAATTATTATAACATGAATTCATAGTTTCATATTATTTAAATATCTTGAAATATTTCATGAAATGTTTGTGAAATGTATGGTTGAAACCCTCTTTATTGATGGTTTTTGGTGTTTTGAATATTGGTTGTGTAATGGGATTTGCTTCTTGATTTTAAAATATTGATTTTGAAATATGGATTTGTTGGATTTGGGAAATTATTTTACTAGACATTTTTTCAATAAAGGAATAGTTTTATTGAAATGGAATGATTTGGTTTCTTTAAAATGGTTTTTACATTCATGGTTTGTTTGAATTTATTCTTTTGATTTGACCCTGAATAAGCGGTCTGTTCCATTGGGTTAAAAAAGGAACATGACCCTAGATAATGGTTGTGTGTCATAGTGGAACAAGAATATTGGACACTTAGTGATGACTTAGTGGATGAACCAAAAACTTATCATGATTATTGAACAATCGGAGAATATTGAATTGGTGTGTGTGTTGTGAATAATGATATGGTTATACCAAAAATGAATGTGAAATGGTTTAATGAATGATTTATGTTATTTTATTGTAAAATTATTCTGTTTGGAAATATATTTTGGTGTTAAACTACTTGGATTTGATATAAACTGCGAAAATATTTCCAATTTTTTTATATGAATAATTTTATATAATTGTGTAACTTGTTGTATCCTAGAAGAATGAGTAGGGAAGTCATTAGGGGAAATCTACTATGTTTTATTACTCACCCCTGATTTTGAAATTTTGTGATTTTTCATATTTTGATTATTGATACACAGGAAAATGGAAAGAATCGATCTTCTTTAGATGTGCTCTGTGATACTTGGAGTTGGATTTGGACCTTGGAGTCATGTCTTCAGGGGGTTATGAGTCACTTTTGGTTTTATTTTCCTTTGTTTACATTAATGTTAAAAGTATTCTTTTGTGGTATTCTATTTTAGTTTTTTTATATCAATGGTATTACTTGTGTTGTTTTACATTGTCATCATGAATTATACTGTGGTTTTGGTTATGGAATTTTTGGTAGTGATTTTTTATTTCTCAATGGAAAAATCATCCTCTAATTTTTTTTGAATCCGTTGACATTTATTTTTTGCCTTTGGTGCCTTCGGGATGTCGCTTAAGGCCATGTTGAAATTCTACCATGGCTCAAGCCAATTAGGAGGGGAGGAATGTTACAAGTGGTATTAGTATTTGTTGGTCTAAATATTTGTTTGAAAAAAATGGTATTATCTTGTTTGGTGATTGAATTACAGGTGGTATAAGTTGTGTCAATTTTAGATTTCTAATTCATTTTAGTTCATTCCTTGAGTCGGGTTTGTAAAAAGGAGTTGGATTTTCGAGACTTGAAATGTAGAGAATAAAAATAAACAGCAAACCTTTTTATGTTGAACATAAATATACCATGGAGTTGGGCATATAAGTGTTTTGGAAACACTTATAGGAGTGTAATATCATTTTCAACGGTTTAGAAAACAAGAAGATCATGACATATATTGTAGAAATGAAATCACACTAATAGTTCCTATTTCATTTTTATTAATGATTTATGATTTGGTGTAAATGTATTTCTTTTTGAAAAAAATTGAATTTTTTTTCAAATGGGATATTCTGTAAATAGAATGATTGTGGTTTTTTAGAATGAGTTAATTTTCAAAAAAAATGGTGAAATATTTCCAAAATGGTTTAACGTGGAAAATGATTAATTTTGGAAGGAATTGTTATGATAGTTTCACAATGATAGAATTTTAAATTTTTATGCCTTCAGTTTCTAAAGTGTGACATATGTGGCATTTGTTATGATTATAGAAAATAGAACTCTGTAGGAATCATAGAAACCAACTAGAAGAAGTTGAATAGAATGTGGTTTTACCTGATCCACAGGTGAAAAAATAACTTGTTCAGATTATAATCCATGATATTTAATCTGTGGATGTATGGAACTAACGGGATGATCCAAAAAAGTGGTTCCTTATATCTAGACCTAGAAGTTCAGTCCACCCATATTTTGGGGTAATTTTGATATATAGAAAGGTGAGTTGTGGCTGAATAGGATGAATTGAATATTTTATTTCATTAGCTCACCAACAAAGCTGGAAGTCATGTTTTAGATGTATATATTGGAAGATCTTGCATGCCAATGGTCAGATTTAGCACATCATGCTAATCTGGACCAAGGCATGGAATGGGAGGATTTTGAGGAATTGTTCAACATAAAATTATATCCTAAAATGATCATAATTCATCGTAATATGTAATTTTTCATCCAAAAGTAGAAGATACTTTTGGTGATAGATTATACGACTAAATTTATTATTATTTTTCTACTCCACACCTGATGTTTTTTTGAGTATGTTTTTAAGGAAAACATTTTTTAATCAGGGATGAGGTATTAAATTTACTCATATAATGGCATGATCTGTATAAAAGATTATACATATATGGTCAGTAGAAAGAAAATGGTTTAAAGAGACATCTTAGGAGGAATGGGTAGAGGAATAATGTTGATACCTACATGAAATGGTTGGGACACTAATAATGGGATCAAGAAGAAGAGGGACACCTATTTACAATGTGGGAGTGTGATCCAAAAGAAGACATCTGGATTGATGAACCATACCCCAAGACCCAAGAGAAAAGCTAGATGTTTGAAATGTGGTTCCTTTGACCACAGGAATATATAGTGTATGACACCACCTAGAGCATGTCACAATTACAATTAAATGGAGCATCATCAACGCTTCTCTCACAATGCTCTACGGTATGGTGTTTGGGAAAACTCTCAGGTTTCATAGTTATAATATGCATCGATGGGATGAGGGAAACAGAGTACATAACATTAGTATAATAGGTCTAGCCATGGTGATTCCATAATTACCATGACTCCTCAGTTAGGGAAATCTCAAAAGGGAAATAAAGGCCAAATTAAAGCGAGTTTGAAGTTATATAGAGATGAGAATGTTATTATGGATGATCAATTTGGATGGTGTGAATTTAAATCAGAAATGGAAAGAAGTAATTAACTTCCATGATCATTACAATTATTTAAACCAATGAACAGTGTTAATAAAAACCTGTGCCACATTAAAACCTCTCCTGTTTTCTCCATGCTAAATAAATCAGGAGCTATGGGGAGAGGAACAAAGTTATCATATCCCACTCCGGGTACTGCCCCATACCGGTTCTGTGTGCGTTCTCTTCACCGAATTCCTTGCAAGATACTGTCCCACAACATGCATGCTTTCAGGCGTGACCATATATTACACAGGACACTCTATACTACTCGTGAGCTAGCATGGCTAGCCTCTTTCGGGATCGGTCGACCTAGTGTTCCACATAAGCTGTCATTTTATGCTAGATGGCAAACTTATTAGGTTATCCATAATTATTAAATAAACCCCCAAAAAATACTTATTAAAAAACCATGTATATTAAGGAATTCATTATAAAATTCATGGACACCTCCACACTTAGAACACTATTATGAAACTCTTCAATCCCATCACATAATTTCTCTTCAATTAGAAATCAATCTTACCATTTCTTCTTCGTTAAAAATTTATGAATTTATTATATGTCATGGATATCCTTCTTGAAAACTAAAATCTCAATGTTACTCATGATAACACTTTTGTGGTTCTCATTCGACATTAAAATATTTCATGAACTTCAATTCATCCTCTTCTATAATTTTTGGAATATAAATTCCACGGAATGAAAAATCATCCGTCTTATTTATTGTAAACAATGTGTCACTTATAACATCTGTATTTTTATCTTACGTTCAATTCATAAATCATTATAGTTAAAAAATGGATAATTTCTTGAGGATAAC
Organism: Viscum album; assembly: GCA_963277665.1. Lineage (NCBI taxonomy): Eukaryota > Viridiplantae > Streptophyta > Magnoliopsida > Santalales > Viscaceae > Viscum > Viscum album. The sequence goes on along the minus strand of OY728151.1, from coordinate 1,581,591,056 downwards.
ATCCAATTCTATTAATCTATAACAATTCTGCAAGAATCGCCATGATGGAATACATACAAATTATCCAAGAATCACCATGAATGAATCCATAAAAATTATTTTGTTAACACCATGAAACTCAAAGTATTCAAACTGTTCACATGTTTCTTGGAATCTCAAGACTTGAGTATTTCATCCAATCCCCCATTATCTATGGAACTTATTTATCATATTGACATCAATGTTATCTTCCAACTGTATTGATCATCACTATCAACCATGAAAATCATTGACAACAAATACAATCTATAAAAAATGTTGGATATTCAATATCCCTCATGGTATTTGTTGGAAATACCTTCAATTTTCATTCCAAATGAAGGTTTCAATATGTGGAACTATTATATTCTCTCTCCCATTTTCCTTTCAAACATTCATTTCACTTTCTCTCCCCCATATTGACAAGAAATAAAAAATTCATAGGAAAAATGGTATCATTCCATAAATAATCATTTATCCATCCATCATTTCACTCTATGTCAAATTATGTTATTCTCAATGTAGAAAACAAGAGGACATGATTTAGTAACAAAAGATCCCCATTACCAACTAATCATGATACCATAAGAAACAAGAACTAATATAATTTTATTTAAGGATTATTCACTTTCATTCTTTTATGTAATTAATAAATGTGAGACAAATATTTTTACGAACATTCATCCTCAAACTCCTTCAATCACTTCATTAAATATATCAAAAACATTCAGGTGAAATAAGTAGGATAAGAGAACTTGGGTAACTTCCACATTTCTTATGTCAATGTTTAATTTAATTCCCCCAACCATTTGAAAGAAGATTATTATTTTTGATAAAAAAGGATGGGAGATAAATGGAGACATACCTTGTCCAATGACATAATCTTCAAGCAATTTAAAAAATAATTGGATTTGATATTAATTGAAATAATAATTCTAGAAGCTTCTTCATTTGTTTCATGCTCAAGGAAAACATTTCGCATTATCATCATAATGGTTGATATCATCAAGATTGGATTTGAAGACATTCCAGTACGGAGATTAGAATTGAATGGGTCTTCATTTTGTGATAGTCCTTATAGGACAAAAATCCCATATTTACCAAAAATGTTCTTATATAACTTTTTTTCTTATGAATACCATGAAATAAGATCAAACCAATATGGAATCTTCTTTTCCCTGACTATCTAGAATATGACATCACATTATTTAAATTCACCAAGGTTGATCATCCATCATATTAGTATTTTAATATCAATTGATGAATCATTCAATGATGGTATCATCTTCATCATAGTAATCAAGATTAGAAAACACTTACAACATAGCATATTCACCCCCAAATAATACGATTCACCTTAAATTCCCTAAATTATAAGAACAAATACCATAGAAAAAGATAAAGGGAATAAGGTGGATAATCATTTTTTCATTTATATGAATAGAATGGTTGATATTATCTTCTCAAACAAGTTCCTCCATTTTCTCCAATATTCATTCTTACATGTCTAAATATCTGTTCTGATTTATGTTGAGGAAACATGGATCTCCTCACATCCTCTTCTACTTTGCGTGGATAATTTTTCTTCGTAACCTTTTTCATGGATGATACATTATTACACCTATTGAGGATTAGCTCTTATTCTGGTAGTGAGGTTAAACAAACATTAGCAATGTGGGTATATTTTTCGAATCTCTCACATATAATTTCTTTAACACAATAGTTTTGTTTTCTTGAAAAACCCTCCTGAATTTTTTATTCATCATGTGGAATAATTTTTTTCTTTTTTCACTACCTTTAGCTTCTGTATCATTAATTTTTATCTTTCTCTCTAAATATATATGCTAGTTAACTAACATGTCATTAGGAATTTTGGGAACATGTATGGATCATCCATATGGGTTCTTAATAGCGTCATCCCTCTTAGTATTTCTTTGGGATGCGTTAGACTTAAACTTATTTTATTTAGAATCCACGGTTTTCTTACCATTATACATTGGTACCTTTCTGGGAGGATTTATATTCATAATATTATTGTGATATCGTCCCATGGTTCCATATTCATTCCAAGTAAGATTCTGTGATCTTATTTAATCATCATATTTGGATACATGTTGAGATGAGCATGTAACAACCTTGCGAACACTACCACTGAATATATCATCGATGTTATCAACCATTCCAAATTTTTTTACAACATAGAGGTTCTTCTGGAGCTGTGGATGTTGCCTCTTCTTCTATGGATTCATCCCTCTTCAGATAGGCATCCTTTGTGATTTTACATTTTGAGAATTGTACCAAAACATTGATGCACAATGTGAAAATGTATTTAAGGACAAACATTGACCCAAAAAATTGATTTTATGATATCTTATGTATCAAACTATTGGGTCTTCGTTATGATTCTTTTTTCTATTTGTGGGGAAATAAATACACACCTACATTCCTATCAAACTTAGTCATAGTGGTAGGTTTATTATCATCTTTATTCATCCATAATTGATAATTTTTTTAAAAAAAAAATACATTGTTCATGATAATACATTTATTATCATTAGTAAAAGATGGTATGACTGGTACATGATTATTCTCTGCTTCTTCTGATAGATCATTGAATGAAGTCATGATCTTCTTACCACATATTATCATTATTTTAACCATATAATCATCCAATTAACATTGAGTACCATAAGAATCTATATTCTTTTATGATGTTTCAATATGAGTCTTCTTAGGATTGACCAACTAAGCTACCAATTTTAGAAATTTCATATTGGGAATGATTTTCTTTTCTTCAATTGTAATAATCATCTATTAAAAATCATTCTTCATTAATTCAACTTTATCGTTAGGTAGCTTAACTTTCACTACTGGAATTTGAGGTATTTGTGATGGGCTATTTATGACGGGATCCCGTCGCAAATAAGTTATAGAAACGGGGTCCCATCTCAAATAGCCCATTGTAGAAAACGTCGTCGCAAATAAGTCTTCAATTATATATATTATATATAAATAAACCTTTTGCGATGGGCCCATCGCAAATACATCTTAAAATATATATATTTAAATTATTTGTGATGGGATCTGGTAGTAACAGGTCCCGTCGCAAATATTAAATAAATTAAGAAAAATATAATTAATAAAATTATGATTAATGAAAAAATAATTTTAATATAAATAAAATAATAAAAAATAAAAATTATTTAAATTCTCAATATTCACAAAAAAATATAAAAAAATCATAAAATAATAATAATATTATTATTAGTAAAATAAAAACAATTAAAAATTTTAATACTAAATAAATATATTTAATAAAATTATGATTAATGAAAAGATAGTGATAATAATATTAAAATAAAAAAAAATATTTTTTTAAAATTATCAATATTGACAAAAAAATTATAAAATAATCATACATTATTATTATTATTATTATTGGTAAAATAATAAAACATTAAAAATATAATACTAGAAATAATAATAAAATATAAAAAAAATATGCAACATTCACACAAATATAAAAGACAAAAACATTAAATAGTTCATATTACAAAAAATATTGAATTCAAATGGTTTTAACAAAAAAAAATCAATGGGGGTTGTCTTCTAGAGAAGCTGGAGGAGCTGTAGGATATGGTGGAGGAAACTTCATCCCTAAACTATGAGTCAAACGATGCATGTACTCCATCTGCTCGTGGTGTTGCTACTATCATCGACACATCTCCTCCTCATGCTGCTACTGATGATATTGCTATCATTGATGCATATCCTCCTCGTACTACTGATGCTGCTGCTACTGACGCATCTCTTCATGCTGCTTCTATGAACTCTCTAAAAGCTCAGTCTGAGCTCTCAACTACTCCTAATATTGCGAGACCGAAGATTATGCATCTCCACGACCTCATATCGAGCTAGATGCCAACATATCAGCAGTAATATAATAAGTACCATAAGCCCAATGAGAGCCAATACCAACCACTCAACCCATCTCAAATCCATACCAAGTCGCCTGCATCCATGTCGCCTCATCGAAATGGTGGGCACTGGTCTAATCAGTTATCTCGTCCCGACTCTCAGCCTGTGTCTAAGAGGTCTCAGCCTCATATGACTCCTATAATTTCAATTTGACATTAAAATTGTGAATATATTATATGCAGTTAATTATCATACTGAAAAAAATACTAACCACGATTCGACGCTGGCGATCACCTCTAATCTCTCCAATGGCTGGACCATTGTACATCCTATGAAAAACATCATACTCCGTAATATTGGGATTCTTGACTACCTAAAAGAATATTAAATAAACTGTTTATATATAATGTCATATAAAATATTTAAAAAAGATACTTACCAGATTCTCTCTATGCGTACTGAATGTACGGCTACCAGCTCAATGTGTCATCGCCTGTCTCCCCCGGTTCTGCCTACCCAATGAAGATCTACCCTGATATCCACCACCCAACCAATGTGAACATAATCCATCCCAAACATGAGATGAAATGTACTCTGGTCGTGGGATCTAAATGACCCATCAAATACTATCACTCCTACTTTCTTAATGGCGTCCTTCACAAATTGTGCAAAAATGGATGGAAACGGTCACGCATAGACATCTCCCATGATTCGTGGATAGCGTCATGCATGTTATCTTCTATGGGATACCATAAACACTAAAAAAAATATAATATAATGTTATTAATAAAATAAATATCAATATAAAAATTATTTATTTACATACCAGCCAATGATTGAACATGTCGAGCTGCACATCGATGGGAATCTGTTCCCATGTGATCCATGGCTGAGAAAACTAATTTCACAAGATAGTTCTCCCTTTCCAACAACTATATGCACAAAACTATGAAAAAAAAGTAACCAAACAATTCGTATATATATAAATTAAGGAAAAATAACTAAAATATACATGTTACCATACCTCCATGTGCGTGCATTGAATCCAAGACGTGGACGTCACTCGGGGATATGGTTAAGAATCATCAGTCGTGCAAGACTGTGACCCCTCAGTGTACCCCCTGAACCACAAGTAGGCTGAGGGTCATATGATTCCAAATCCCCCTCATCCATAGTTATCTTAGCATCCTACATCTCACAAAATAGATCAGAGTCTATCTAAAACACAAAATTATAGTTGTTAGTAGATAGTTAAAAATAACTATTATATATAGATATATATATGTTATGATTATAACCATTATTTAACTGTGTCAATGTTCACCTTCATTATCATCTTCATATATGACGATGTCAATATCTTCATATTCATCCTCAACATCATCAATATCCATATGATTTATAGTTCTATCATCTCTTTTAATTTAAAATTCATTTGTAAGATCATTAACATATTTTTCACCATCGACCCTTAATTGTGGGGTGTCATCCTCGATATTAACGTCTCTTTGTGAAAAAGATGTATTTTGAGTAGTCTATTGAATAATTTCAATTCCTTCCACTTCAACAAAACCACATTCAGTTTGAGTAAAATGATTTTCCCAAGATTTCATGTTTATTATTCTCTACCAATCACTCAGGACTCTTCATGTAGCACTGTAATTTGCATAATAATTTTTATGTGTTTGTTGAGCCAGTAAAAATGGTTCATTTAGTACAAGAAGACATATATATTTAATATAGAAAATTCCATGAGTTAGATTAACATGCAAGCCTCTCTCAATATCCAACCAATGACATTTAAAAATCATTATGTAATTCTATCCTAGATAACACAACTCCATAATTTCATCCATAATGCCATAAAAGTCAACATCAGTTTCTCTATTATGGAACCTCTCATGAAAACCCAAATTTTCCTTATTATTTTAATCCCCATATTCTCATATATGAAATAAAAAATCATTCACAACATATGCTTTATAATATTTAAACATTTTGGATGGTGGGTTGCTCAATATACACAGTCGCTTATAAATTTTATCATCATGTTATGACACATAAAAATTTGTAAAAAAAATTCAATATTATAAATTATCAATTGAATTGATATGTTAAACCATCAATAATTTGTCTTACCAGTTTTTGAAACCATTGATAATATTTTTTTTCTCTTCGTTCTTTAAGAGCAGCTGCTATAATTTTTGAAAGTTGTTTCTTGATATGATTATCGTATAACCTACAAATAAAATAATTTTACATACTGTAACATAAATTATTGAATAAGTGATAGAATAAATCATAATAAAAATGGGGTCATTTCATCACAGTTAGAAGAAAAAATGTATGTGCCCTCTGATGTTCATCATCAGAAAGCCATCAATCGTGAAATCCAATGAAACCATGATTTGGATGATTAAATCTGATAATTGATTTTCCATTTCATCATAAAAAATACCCTCATTTTATCCCATTCGGTTGTGTTTTAATAGATATTTAGATTCAAAATAATGAGAGCAGAAAAAAGAAATTCCCCCTTTCAAATAAGATTCAGCAATTGACCCTTCATCTGATGCTTTGTTTCGTACTTTTTTCATCAATTTCATCATGAATCTTTCGATTGGGTACATCCATTGAAACTGTACTAGACCTCTGGATTTATCTTCATGTGGAAAATTTAATATGAGATGTTCTATTGAGTCAATGAAAGATAGAGGGAAGATTTTTTCAATTTTACATATAATCACAACAACATATTCTTCCAGTTTTTTTAGCATATCGTAGTCTTTTGTTGCTGCACAAATGTCATGAAAAAAATGATATTTTTTATCAAATACTAAATTATATGATTCAACAAACCTATAAATCCAATCAGCATAATTATTTCAATTATAACATGACAATCATGAATTTTTAATCCATTAATGTAACCATTATTAACACATCATCCCAAATTGGATTCATAGCCATCTGGAAGTCTCAAATCAGCGATGCACTGAAAAAATAATAAGTTACTTTCTTTGGACAATGTATAAGCTGCTTTTGGATTAATTATCCTCTATGATCTTACATTTTAAAATAGTTTAAGTTCTCATCGCCTACAAATTTGGGAAAGATCTAATCATGCATTTACAGTATATTTGGTCTAACCTGGTGTATCCAAAATTGTATTAAATAAATTATAAAAATAGTTCTTATCAATATTCATGGAATTCAACATGTAGCGGACCAATAAATCATACCAATAAGGAAGATCAAAAATATTATCCGTTTTATCCTATTATTTTCTTTCCCAAAGCCATGAATTTTATGCTGGTTTACTGTTGGCCCAAATTTGATGAGAGTTAATGAAAATAAAACTAATTTTAGCTCTGTACCTAAGATCATTTCTGGAGGATCTTCCCTTTTAATTGAACCTTTTCTGAAATTATATTTGTTCCTCTGAAAAGGATGATTGGATGGAAGAAATCTGTGATGACAGTTAGAATAGAAAAAAATCCAATGACGAGCATAAATTCTTTGTTGTCATTCATACAGTAAGGAAATGATTTTGGACCATGTGAACTCCATCCAGATAACATGCCATATGCTAGAAAGTCACTAATCATCCACATTAATCCATATTTTAATATGAAATTTTGTTTGGAAACAACATAATATGTACTAACACAATTACTCCACAATGCATTTAACTCCTCAATTAATGGTTTAAAATAAACATCAATTTTCTTTTTTGGATTTCCTGGGATTAATAAGGTTAAAATGTTATAAGGATCCTTCATCAACATCCATGGAGGTAAATTGTACGGAGTTATAAAGACATGCCAACATTAATACTAACTACCATAGGAAACAAATGGATAAAAACCGTCAGAATAATGACCCAATTGCACGTTTTGGGCTCATAAAGAAAAAGACGAATGTAAACGGTCAAAATGATTCCATGAATCACCAAAAGATGGCTGATTCTAGGTTTTATCAGTTGAAATCTTGGTTTTGTGCCATGAAATCATTGATGCTATGTTTTGAGACATAAATAAACGATGTTTCCTGGGTGTAAGGGGGAAATATCTCAATTGTTTTACAGGAATCAAACCAGACTTCCTAGGTTGATCTTCTTTATACCATGATTATCCACATGTGGGTCAAGTATCCAATGACTCATTTTTACCAGAATATAAGATGAAATCATTTTTACATGCGTGAATCGTATGAAATTAAGGCCTAGATTACGAAAAAGCCTCTTGCTCTCATAGTAATTTTCAGGAAACACATTTCCTTCAGGTAACAATGTTTTAACCAAAGAAAATATTTGATCAAAACAGTTGTTTGACATTGAATTATCTGATTTAATATCCATAAATTTTGCATCCACTTCTAATTTTCTTATCTTGCAACCAGGATATAATGTATCCTTAACAGACCTCAACAACTCAGAAAATTCGGACAGTGCCAACTCATGAATTAAATAAATATCATATTGAGTTTCATTTTGTTGAACAGATGGTCATGTAACATCATTTACTAAATTTTGAAACTTTGATGGATCCAGAATAAAGTTATTAGTATCTACTCTAGAAGTGTTTCACCATTTTGATACTAAAAAAACATAATATGGTTGAAAACCAAACCGCAAGAGATGTCCCCCAACCTTGTCAACTATGTCAAATGTTCTCAAAGCAGGTTTTTTACAAGGAAACTTAATTATTCATTCTGAAAAAAATTCAAGTTTTTATGATGCAAATGATAAGAATGCTTCAACACCCTCAATATATAAAGGATTTAAAACAGAACCCTTTGGATTTCTGTGCTGATTTATGCAAGTGTGAACATATAATAATGATTTTTGTCGACTTCCTTGTTCTATATTTTCTAAAAATTATAAAATAATTACATATTTTGAATAATTTGAAATTATAAAAACATTATCTTAAAAAATAAGATAAATAATTTCAACAACTTCATAATAATTACCATTAATTCTGGGTGACCCAATTTCCAGTGGATTGACGACTACTCTTTTGTCTGACAGCTCATTTACATGAAACTTTATCACGCTGAACTCAAAATGAAGAATTTTCTCGGATGTACACATATTGATTCTCATGCATAGAAGAATGTATATGTATAGCTCTGTGAAGATTTTTTATTGTGATTTCAAAGTGAGAAAGATGCAAGTAAATGAGTCGTCAGATAAAAGAGCTCCCTTTTCAACGATGAATCATCTTCATGCAACTATCACCACCTCAGTGCTTTATGAAAAATGTGGTCCTACAAATGTATATTCAAACTCGAGCATACGTGATTGGATATACATACGTAGAATCAGTCTTTTCATTATGTTTTGAGTCGGTGAAAGTTAAAAGTAGAAGAGTCATTGAGCAAAATGAGTGTTGTCAATCCACTAGAAATTGTCCCAGGTTGTTACCAGTTATTACAATTTACTATAAATGAGTATATTACTATTTATTACTAATTAATAGTATTTATTACTATTTATACCTATTTATACTTATTTATTCCTATTTATATCTATTTATTCCTATTTATTCCTATTCATTCGTAATTATTTATAATTATTCCTATTTATTATTAATTATTAGTAATTATTACTAATTATTACTAATAATCCTATTTATTACCAATTACTCTTATTTTTTACTATTTTGTACTATTTATTACTATTTTTTTACTAATTATTCATATTTATTAATAATTATTGTTAGTTATTACTATTTATTACTAATTATTTCTATTGATTCATAATTATAACTACTTATTACTAATTATTACTAATTATTACTAATTATTACAAATTATTCCTAATTATTCCTAATTATTACTAATTATTCCTAATAATTCAAAATTATTACTAATTATTACTAATTGTTACTAATTAATAATAATAATTATAATTTATTACCAATTATTATTATTTATTACAAATTATTACTATTTATTACCAATTATTAATATTTATTACCAATTATTACTATTTATTAATAATCATTACTATTTATAACTAATTAGTACTATTTATTAATATGTAATCCTATTTATTACTAATTATTCTTCTTTATTACTAATTACTACAATTTATTAATAATTATTCTTATTTGTTACTAATTATTCCTTATTATTACTAATCATGCCTAGTTATTACTAATTATTCCTATTTATTACTAATTATTCCTATTTATTACTAATTATTCTTTTTTATTCCTATATATTCCTATTTATTCATATTTATTTCCATTTATTCTTATTTATTCCTATTTATAAATATTTATTCTGGCGTATTCCTATTTATTCTTATTTGTTCCTATTTATTTTTATTTATTTCTATTTATTCCTATTTATTCCTATTTATTCCTTTTTATTCTGTTTTATTCTAAATTATTACTATTTATTCCTAATTATTCCTAATTATTCTTAATTATTACTAATTATTCCTAATTATTCCTAATTATTACTAATTATTCCTAATTGTTACACTTTATTACTAATTATTACTAATTATTACTATTTATACATAATTATTACTAATTATTACTAATTATTCTTAACTATTACTAATTATAACTATTTATTCCTAATTATCACCAATTATTACTATTTATTACTAATTATTACTATTTATTACCAATTATTACTATTTATTACCAATTATTACTATTTATTACTAATTATTACTAGTTATTAGTAATTATTACTATTTATTTCTAATTATTACTATATATAACTATTTATTCCTATTTATTACTAATTATTACAAATTATTACAAATTATTACTAATTATTCCCAATTATTACTAATTATTACTAATTATTCTTAATTATTCCTAATTATTCTTAATTATTCCTAATTATTACTAATTATTACTATTTATTAACAATTATTAGTATTTATTACCAATTATATGTATTCATTACCATTTATTACTATATATTACTAATAATTACTATTTATTACAAATTAGTAGGATTTATTACTATTTACTCTTATTTATTACTAATTACTAAAATTAATTGCTAATTTTTACTATTTATTCCTAATTATTCTTATTTATTACTAATTATTCCTATTTATTACTAATTATTCATATTTTTACTAATTATTCCTATTTATTACTTATTATTCTTATTTATTACTATTTATTCATATTTATTCATATTTATTTCTATTTATTTCTATTTATTCCTATTTATACCTATTTGTTCCAATTTATTCCAATTTATTCCTATTTATTCCTATTTAATCCCATTTTTTTCTAATTATTCCTAATTATTACTAATTATTCTTAATTAATACTAATTATTCCTAATTATTACTAATTATTCCAAATTATTCCTAATTATTACTAATTATTACTAATTATTACTATTTTTTTTACTAATTATTACTAATTATTACTAATTCATACTATTTATTCCTAATTATTAATATTATTTACTAATTATTACTAATTATTAATAACTATTCCTAATTATTACTAAATATTAGAAATTATTACTATTTATTCTTAATTATTACCAATTATTACTCTTTATTACAAATTATTACTATTTTTTACCAAATATTACTATTTATTACAAATTATTACAAATTATTACAAATTATTACTAATTATTACTAATTATTACTATTTTATACTAATTATTACTATTTATTACTAATTATTACTATTTGTTACTATTTATTCTCTATTATTACTATTTATTCCCAATTATTACAATTTATTCCCAATTATTACTATTTATTTCAAATATTTAATATTTCTTCCCAATTATTACTATTATTTACTATTTACTCCAATTAATTAATATTTGTTACTATTTATTACTATTTATTCTTATTTATTACTATTTATTACTATTTATTACTATTAATTCCTATTAATTACTATTTATTCTTATTTATTACTATTTTTTACTTTTTATTACTTTTTATTACTATTTATTAATATTTATTCCAATTTATTACTATTTATCCCAATTTATTACTATTTATTCCTATTTATTACTAATTATTCCTATTTATTACTATTTATTACTATTTATTCCTATTTATTACTGATAATTTATATTTATTACTTATTATTCCTATTATGACTATTTATTCTCATATATTTAATATTTTTCATAATTATATCTAATTATTCCTAATTATTCGTAATTATTCCTATTTATTCTTATTTATTACTAATTATTCCTATATATTCCTATTTATCACTAATTATTCCTATTTATTACTAATTATGACTAATTATTCCTATTTATTCTTAATAATTTCTATTTATTCCTATTTAATATTATTTATTTATATTTATTATTTTTTTACTAATTAATCTTATTTATTACTATTTATTACTAATTATTCTTATTTATTACTATTTATTACTAATTATTCCTATTTATTAGTAATTATTACTATTTATTACTAATTATTCCTATTTATTACTAATTAGTTCTATTTATAATTAATTATTCTTATTTATTACAAATTATTCTTATTTATTACTAATTATTACTAATTATTACACTTTTGTCTTAATTATTACTATTTTTACCTAATTATTACTATTTACCACTAATTATTATAAAATAGCCTTAATTATTACTAATTACCCCTAATTATTACTAATTAGCGTTAATTACTATTAAAAACTACAAATTACAGCTACTAATTACCAATTACCGCTAATTATTTATATACAATAATAATTATCGTTAATAATTATTTATTATTACTAATTATTAAGAATTAGTACTTATAATTTCAATTTATTATTACAAATAAATACTGATAACAAAATGAATCAGATCTAATTTAATTACAACTAATCAACAATAATTAAAATTAACATAAAAATGAAATAAATAAAAAATTAAATAAAAAATAAATAACTTTAAACTTGACCTTCTATTGATGTACACCGCTTTACAACTTTTTCGTAGAAAAAACAAAAAAAAAATTCACTCTAAAAATATAGCTCAGATAGAGAGAGAAAGTGATAATTGAGAGGAGAAATAGAGAAAATTGATAGGGGTATATATAGGTTAGATTTGTTGCGACATTACTATTTGTGACGGGTGATCCAACGCAAATAGTACTATTTTCGATGGTTCTCTTTGCAAATATCTTTGCCCGCATTAATTACTGTCGGCGGTTAAAAGGGTTTTTGCGACATGACAAGATCCAGTCGCAGAAACCTATTTACAGCCACTATCTATTTGCGATGGGACCCATCACAAATAGCCTCCGACCGACACACTATTTGCCACAGGGGGATTCTCAATCACAAATAACATTCCCACGGTACCACGCTTACGTTGTTGCAACATGTCTCCAAATCCCGTCACGACTAAGCAATTATTTGTGATGTGTAGATTCTCCCGTCGCAAATAACCTCTGGGGCAGACTATTTGCAACTACAATTAATCCAATCACAAAAAACTATTTTTCCCGTAGTGTTTGTCCTGAATCAAAGAGTCAAGTTCCTTGATCTTCTTGGATATTTCTTCCAATTATAAACCCTTGACACCAGTTCGATATTTCAATTTATCTTCAATTGTATGGGTATTTTCTTCTAGAGTCTTTTCAACTCTTTATTTCTCTTTAACTTCTTTGATCCATTTTGAGGAAATTATTTCAAGTTCCCTCTTTGTTGCTTTAAAGGTTCCAACTTATCTGGATATTATTAGACACTCAATGGTTTTTTGCAAGCTATTCTCTAAAACAATGGCTTCTTACAGGTGGGTGATCTCTTACTTCATGCATTGAATGGCCCCACAAACAAGGGATTGTCTTTATTTAGAAATATCATGCATAATTACTCTTAATATATCAACTGATAATTCTTGAGAAGTCATATTCTGATCATCATCACCACTTATTCTAGTATTTACATCAAGAGGAATGATTATAAATGTACTAACACATAACTCATGGCCGTTAGAGGCTGGAAGGTTGTCCATGTTATTGGTGGAGACTCGAGCCACTTTTTCATTACATTCCAAGTTAGCTATGTCTTCATTATTATCAAGGCATAGAGAAATACGTACTTACTCTTATTTAGATGAGAGTGTCTTCTTCTTAAACATTATCTTCACTTAATTTTTCATGTTCATCATGGTCTTCGTAGATATATATTTTTGCTCCGAGGTAACTGAATCTTCACTAAAACGACACATCATTTTTGAGTTTGTAATCAAACTCAAGTCCTCTAATGAGTGTTGATATCATCGTGGAAATTTTATCATAGGTGAACCTTTCCTCAATACATGTAAAAGGACCAGTGTTGGATATGCCTAACACCAAGAGGGGGTGAATAAGTGTTTGATACTTTTTAATCCAATTCCACATTTTACCCCTTTACCTATTTGACCTATTTCGACATCTATTCTATTATTCTATATTACCTGTCACAAGCAAGAATATTAAAGAAATAAAGACAACCATTGACATTTTTATAAGGTCTCACCACACCCTAAGAGTATCTAGTCCTTGGCATGGTATGGAAAATAATCCTGACCATGAAACCACAAGAATGTAATAATTTAAATATGGTTATATCATGTGGGAAACACCCTTTGTCTTTCAATTCACTATATTAAAATGAATGGTAATGTTTTACAACACATATATGGATCATTATACTACCTTTTAAGACAATACCCTTTCATTGGTAATGGTTTTTAACACCAAAAGAGTCTCCCACTTGTCGAAACTTATTGGATGTCAAAGCTTTTCTTTGTTCTTCCACAAACTTATTTTTCACTCTGTTACTTTCTTAGCAGCATGAACATATCTCTTCTTACCACTTACCAGCATCAAACTAAAATCATCAAAATCTTCTTCTTATACCAGCCATAGTAATATAAATGTGTTTTGAATTGATGAGTACAAAATTTCATCTACCCCAAATTATAATCAGCTGAAATGTGGTAAATTGGGCCTAAGTCAGAGGAGGTAGAATTAAATCCCATAAATAAAGGCATTTGTTGTACCCTCCAATGGCTTTAAAAATTTATAGTTATTTAAAAAGGATTTTTAATGAATATGAACATGATAATAATTTTTTATCAAATTTAGTTAAATTGCAATAGAAACATTAATGTTGATTTAAGTTGATAAAAATGATTTATTTGTATTTGGAATCTTATTTAGACTTCATGATTATTATTTTAATTAGCGAAGCCAATATGAGGTGAACTGAGACCAAATAAAGAGATCCATCATTAAATCCCAAGAATCAAGGCATTTGGGAATCCCCTTCCCTGCCTTTATAAATTTTCAATGAAATTAAATGGATTTTTAATGATTATAAACATGAAATTTTTTGTTTTATCAAATTATGTGAAATTAAAACCGAAACATCAATGTTTATTTAAAATGATGAAACAACGATGTATTTGTATTTGGAATATTATTTAGACTACATGATTATTATTATAACCCTCCAATCCCAAATGGGGTGAATCAAGCTCGATCTGGGAGAGCCAGCATTAAATCCAATGTGTTGAGGCATTTGGGATGCCTCTCCCATACATTTAGAAATTTTCCATGATTTTGAATGGATTTTTAATGAATATGAATATGAAATTCTTTATTTTATCACATTATGGAAAAGTAAAACTCAAACATTGATGTTGATTTAAATTTATAAAAAAAATATTTTTATTTGGAATAGTATTTAGACATAATGATTATTATTTGAATCAGAGAAGAAAACATGAGGAGAACTGAGATTGATTGGGCTGATTTGGCATTAAATCTCGTGCATGGAGGTATTTGGTATGCTTATCCTAGGGCTTTAGAAAATTTCAGCGATTTAAAATGGATTTTTAATGAATATGTATAGAAAATCGTTTATTTTACCAAATTTTGGGAAAGTGAAATTGATTGATTGATGTTGATTAAAATTGTTTAAAAATCCTATGTATTTTTATTTATAATTTTATTTAGATATCATAATTATTATTTGAAATGGGCAAGCCACCATGAGGTGACCCAAGCTCGAGCTGGGAGATCCAGCATTAAATCACATCCACATAGGCATTTGGGACACCCTCCAAAGCCTTCAACTATTATTTAATGATTCTAAATGCATTTTTAATGAATATGAATAAGAATTTATTTGTTTCATCAAATTATGTGAAATTAAAACTGAAACATTGAAGATGATTTAAATTGATAATAAAATGATGTATTTGTATTTTTAATTCTATAAAGACTTTGTGATTATTATTTGAACCATCCAAACCAACATGATGTGACCAAGCTCGAGCTGGGAGATCCAACATTAAACCATGTTCATGGAGGTTTTTGGGATTCCCCCCTTTCCATTAGATATTTTCAATGATTTTAAATTTATTTTTAATGAATATGAACAAGAATTTCATTGTTTCATTAAATTATGGGATATTGAAACTGAAACATTGAATATGATTTAAATTGATAATAATATGATGTATTTGTATTTGGAATTCTATTTAGACATTGTGATTATTGTTTGATCCAGCCAAACCAACATGATGTGACCAAGCTCGAGCTGGGACATCCAACATTAAACCATGTTCATGGATGTGTTTGAGATGCCCCTCCCATGCCATTATATATTTTCAATGATATTAAATGGATGTTTAATTAATATGAACATGAAATTATTTTTTTTCAATTTTTTGGAAATTAAAACTAAAACATTGAAATTAATTTAAATTGATAAAAAAAGATGTCTTTTTATTGGAAATTTTATTTAATCATCATGATTATTATTTGAATTTGACAAAGGAAACATGAGGTGAACTGAGCTCAAACTGGGATAGTCACCATTAAATCTGATTCCTCGAGGGGTTTGGGATTCCTCTATAATGTCTTTATCTATTTTCAATGGTTTTAAATTGATTTTTAATGAATATGAACATGAAATTCATTACTTCTTAAAATTATGGTGAATTGAAAATGAACATTTGATGTGTATTTAAATTGATAAAAAACAATGTATTTGTATTTGGAATTTTATTAGACTTCATAGTTATTATTTGAACCAGCCAAACCAACATGAGGTTATTGGATCTAGAGTAAGCAGAGTCAGCATTACATCATACACATTAAGGTTCTAGGGAAATTTGATGTTTTATAAAATTCTCATAAATTAAACATTTATGTTGATTGAAATATATTTATATCATATTCCTTGGTATGAGAGATTTTATTTATAATTACTAATTAGTATTTCAACTTTCCATGCTCACGAGAGGAGAAATGAGTTCTATATTGGATAGATATCTATCCTTTGGGAAATGAAGTTAAATCAGAGGTCTTGATAGAAGTATTTATTCATTGATGTTGATGTTATAAGTCAATACCGATGGACATATTGGTAAGGCCTATCCCATTACTTGAATAATTAACCATCATGTCCCCATTTTCCTTTTTGACGTGGGATAAAATAACAGGTCCAATGTTCATTTTAAACTGTGACGACATCATCTCACATGAATCCTATCCCCCGCACCTTGGACACAAAGAGTTTTCGTCCCCCACCACTCGCAGTCACCCCTCGACGACTCTAACACCACTCCAATACCATATATGACAATATTTTCCTCCCTGGATGCTCGACATCAATCCATTTTCCACAATTAAAGGACCTAGACTCCATGGATAATCTCGAGAGATTGATCTGTCCCCCATAAATCCAATTCAAGGATAATTTAGAAAATACGATGTTTAAATAAAGGAGGGGCTCGGTGAAGTCCGATGTGACACCACATCTATTAAAACAAAGTAATTCCATGATCCATGTTCATGCACAAACAGCCCATGCAAGTGGAGGGTGGACCCAAAAAAATGTCGGTCAAGCAAAAAATATAGCCATATAACAAATAAAAGATAGTAGGAGGATGAGAACGAGATATAATATAACAACTACTTCATTTTTAAAATTGTTATTCTATATTAATAACGATTACAATACTGGGTAGGAGGAAAAAAATATAATATGATATAATATATTAATGAAATCGTTAAACAATAGATCCACCAATATGACCTAACTCCACCTCTCCCCCATCCCTCACCCGCTGTCCAATACATGATAAAAACTAGGGATGTCATACCAATACGACCAAAAATACTCAAATAATCACTAGAAAAATACCTACCAATTTTTTAAAAAAATTGTTTAAAAAATAACAATACACACATATTTACATTTCACTCACCTCCAATATCAGCAATGCTATAATGCTCTTTCTTTACTATAACATATCCCTCCAATATCATTCCTATCATCAGGGGAACTGGTATACTCCATCCCATTATTGGGGCTTCACTCTCTCTTCCCCGCCACCAGCGCACCGATTCAAATTTAAGTTGTGAATGGTTCTCTCCACCCATGGATTAGGAATCTAATTTCACAGAATTTGATAGTTTGAAGTGATCATAGATCTTCTTCCCTATTCACCTCTTTCAGTCATGGATTCTGTGAAATCGGAACAAGTACGGTACATGTTAACTCTGTATCTAGTTTCATGAAACAGTTGACTCGATGCATAGATAATGAGATAACCCATAAAGGGGAAGTGTTCATTGCCTTGATAGGTGGAACAATAGACTAAGAAGCTAATTTCATGAAATAGTAGACTCAATGCACATTAAAATAGACAGACCGCGAAGTGGAAGTGTTCATCGCATTGACAGGTGGTATAGTGGTCTTAGAATCCACTTTCATGAAACAACGAACTCAATGAAAATATAAAGAGACAACCCATAATGGGGATGTGTTCACAACATTAATAGTAGGATTATTTATTTACAGGCCTCCCTAGTTTGTGAAAAGAAGTAAGAATTTTTACCCACTTTCCTTCCATGAATAAGGTTCTAGTTTCTTCATTATGAATTAGAAAGTTTATAATGTAATTCACACACACCTGTGTCCAAACACATGCATTCATTAACAAACAAAACCCATTCAGGTTTTTATACATGAAGGTAGAACTACAGTGAGTTTGAAGGAGAAGTCCACACACTTATGATTGTTATTTAAGAAGGTACTGTTCATTTTCACGACACACTTTGAACAGTTCATTTGTGCATATGAATTCCCATGCACATGTGATGACATAAGATTTGAAGATATTGGTTAAACAAACATTGTGTATGTGCATACAATCTATGTGTAAAAAGAAACATTAAAGTGGACATTGTGTTGTATTCAATGTGTGTGTAAAGATGGTGAGTAAGCTCATGCATATGTGGTTATATAATAACTTGAATAATATTGCCGATGCTTTGGGTTATTTGTAAAAATAATCATGTGTTGATGTATGCATGTACATGAAATAATGAATACACGAAATTGTGAAGGTGATTAAAGTGAGAATAATATTTTCATGTATATCTAAGAATTGTGTTCTTTGAGAAATATGTTGAAGATAATATATATTGTTGTGCATTTTTTATTTCATAAAGAAGACATAGAAATAGTGGGGATAATTAAATTCATTAAATATCTTCATGTGATGATGATAATTGCATGGATTGAGAACACACTATGTTGTTATTTAGTTTAGATGAATCAATATTTTTTAGTGGAGAAAAAAATAAGAATATTTATAGTTCATTGATGTATCTGTATATGTTCATTCTGATATTACATTGACTTGACATGGAAGTGATAACTTCAATTAATTTAGGATAGAATATTGAAATGCCGTAAATTTAGTGTTTTTTATTATATTCTTTAGCAGTCGTAAATTTTTTGTTGAAGTGAGAAAGTGCAGAATATGTTTATTTCAGTGGCATGAAGTGGAGGATCAATTTTCTATTTCAGTGACAGCTTGAAGTTCTTGTGAAATTTCTCATTATTTCCAATGTTTTAATTATATTACAATGGAGGTATTCCTGTATAATGAACATTGGTGGTATTCGTATATAATTTTTGAAAAGGTTCATACCTACCCACCTTGGTTTTTGGGGTGATCCTAACCAACCCACTTGTAATTTTTGATTTATTCCTAGTAGAGAATATGTGTCTCGAATCATTCTGAACACAACAAGGAAATTGTCACATATCTCATGGGATAACCTTGTAAAAATATTCTGTGTTGTGCTACATATACTTTCTTGTCTTTCATGTAGAATAATTGTGCTTGTAAACAGGTATGATCCATTGATTATAACAAGTGCATAGGTTCAAATTAAAAAGTGGTAGGAGAGAAGAAATGAAATATTTTTAAAATTTGTGTACACTAATTAACCACCCCCCCTCTTAGTGTACTTTCATGATCGAATGGACACCTAAATTAGTATCAGAATATAGGTTACACCTTTGATTGGATCTATCTTATTGTTCCAATTGTTTGTATTAGACTTATATGAAGTGAATTTTTTAATTCAATGATGTAATAGAGTTGTTTTAGATGGTATGTTCATTTCCTATCTCTGTCAGTGCCAACATAAAGGTCTCTAAAAAACTATGAGGAATAGAAAGAAGAAAAATGAATGAAACTGAGAAAGAATTTGATAAAGAAAGAGGGTTTATCACAATCTGAAAATAGTCATAATGAAATTCTATCATTAGTATCTATTAAATCTGGTGATAAAGATCATATTGATGAGTATTTTTCAAGCAGTAATAAGATGAATTTATTGAATCACAAAGTTATTTTTATTTAGAAATCAAAAAATATATAAATAATGTATCTATTAATGTTTTGACATACATATTTTTTTTTATTAAGGGGGATTCCTCAGGAAATGAGTGCTTTGAAAATTTTAGACATCATTCATAAGTCTATCCGTCATGGAGTTATTTATTTCAATTTCTCCTAAAATTATTCCTGTTTATCATTCATGATGAAAGTCAGTGATGATGATACAGATTGATGAAACTCATCCCTTTAGGGGGAGAAAAGTTTAACAAATACCAGAGTTGATCACAACATGTATCACATGAATATATTATGTTTTGGAAAGGTATCTATATGTATTTTTCAAATCCTATAAATTGAATCTTGTCATTATAAATTCTTTTTTTCCTATTTTTTGTGAATGATAATTCTGAATCAGAAGGGGAGACACATATAATTTGATAATTAATGGGAAGTGCAATCATGGAAGTGAATCTTAGTGTGATTTTTACTTTTTTTAAAATATTTGGTTTTTTAATGGAATAAATGTAAAAAAGGGCGTATAGAATAGGGGCCTACAAACACTACTTAGGTGGGAAGTTGACCCCTGGCCTTCCATTATGGGCGGGCTGAGGAAGAGAGAGCCTAGTGTGATCACTGGGAGTGTATGTAGTTGAATCTTGTTATGAATTTGGATTTATTAGTTATGTTGTATGAAGGAGGGTTAAATGCTTCGTTCATCCAACCCCATGAAACAACAAGTTAGTATAGTGCCCATGGGGTAGAAAGGAAAAAGGCTTCAGCGGTAGAGCATGGAACAAGAATTTGTAGGAGTAGATATATGTTTTCGGTTAATAAGACTTCATTGATAAAGTTGTACCTTGTGTTATAAAGGAGCCGTGTAATAGGAAATAATTTCATTGTGGGATCATATTTTAGTGGTCTACTGCAGCTTCGAAAAAGCCTCAACTGTATGATCAGTGGGATTATAATATGGGTCGTGCGATCATATCAGCTATCTGAAATGTTTCTCCCAACCGTCTGATCATTCGATCAAATTCTAAAGAGCCGTATGATATTATCTACATGACATCTTATTCCTCGAGCCAACCCCAAAGTACCTGGTCACTGTGATCTTCATGTCACAACGTCGGTTTTCTCCATCCATGCTTCTGGTCTTTATTTGATCATTTTTCCATTACATTATGATCGAAATATCAAGAAACTTAGTTTTCATGATAAAATGAACTCAAAATGGAAGAAATGAAGAATATAACACAATCATGAAACAGAGGCCATGTGAAGAAGATTAGTCAGTGGTGATTTGCCTATAAATAATCGAGAACATGCTCATTTTGGGTATGAATTTTATTAGTCTTCTAGGAGTATATTGAGAGATTAACAGAGCGGTGGAAATTGTTTAAAAATTTAATCACATATTACATCACGTTGTAGAAGTAAACAAAGATTACATTTCACAGTAGGAGGAAATAATGATTACATTACCCTGTGTGAAGAAACAATGATTACATTACACTGTATGAGGAAACAAAGATTACAGTACATGGTTGGAAGAAACAATGACTACATTACAATGTAAGAGGAAAAAAGATTACATTACGGGGTATGATGAAATGAATATTAAATTACACGGTAGGGGGAAACTAAGATTACATTATGGGGTCAGAGAGAACAAATATTAGATTAAAGGGATGGTGGAAACAATGATTATGTTTCAGGGTAGGAGGAAACAATGATTACATTACACGGTAGGAAGAAACAAATATTACTTTAGACGGTATGAGGAAACAAAGATTACCTTACACGGTAGGAGGAAACAGAGATTACATTATGGGGTAAGAGGAAACAATGATTACATTATTGGTTTAAAAAAACAATACAAACATGAATATTTATATTTGTAAAATAATAGGTTAAAAACAAGAATACAAACATCCATATTTATATTTGACTCACCAAGAATCTCAGCCGCGCTATATTCCATCACATCCTTGGGCACTCAGTCACTTCACTCCTCTAATGTAGCTCCTATTTATATATGAATTTGGCTTGGTTCTCTCCTCTAGTTTGAGGAATATATTTGCATAAAATATTATAGATTGAGGTGATCCCTTAGATTCTTCCCCATTCACCATTTTAATCATTGTTTCTGTCTCATTCAACCAATTCTCACATGCCCTCTTCAACATGTAATCTCACATCTGGTTTCATGAAATAGGTTTCCACAAAGATATTGGTTATCAAGTTCACAACAAATACCCGTTTGGGTATTAATCATATGGGGTGATTCATACACACACATTCACCAATACTTGCATGTATTCAATGTGTGCCAAGACTTATGTCCTTTGTGACAATTCAATGAGGATAATGGTGAGTAGCTAAGTGACTCTAGTTTGTACTACATAATTTAGGAAACATAACACCAAAGAGAGAACAATTATGACCACTATAACTGGACTTGAATAAAATTAGAACACATTATTATTAGTTTCTTTATATGCAGTACAATTCATCGTATTATTTTCAGTCTTCTGGGTATCCTGAAGTTTTACTTCTTACCAAACTAGATTAGACATGGTTTACTCATTGTCAAATAATTCTTGAGCAGTCCATAAAATTTTCATGTTTTCTAAAACACCATCCCCTCCCTTCAACTATATTGTAACAACCTCTAACACTAATAGATCAATGTTAGTATTTGAGTACTCCTCATCAAACTGATCCATATAGTCATCTTATTACTCCTTGTCATTTTTTTCATATCTAATCTAAGAAACATTCAATCTTCCTTAAGTACCTTCTCATCTCACAACTTCCTCCTCCTTCTATCGCGTCTGTTGTACGTTTTGTGAATCGCACCGCTACTAATCATGAATTTTCATATATTCTACTATTGAAACCTTCTGAAGGTCTCATACATCGGCTTCCCTTCCAAAGATCTTCTCCTCAGCCTTCGTTAGCTCAAGGATTGGAGAAGCATCCAAGATTCCCATTTGTCCCTTTGAGATGACCAATGATAGAAACCCACAAAGGTCTATGTCGGGCTATTTGGACGGTGAATGGAGGAAAACATGTGGTTTGTGGAGAAGGAGGGGATTCTGACATCCATGTCTTCATTCAAATTGAGTAAAAGCCCCAACCCCCACCCCCTGAATAGACAAGATTCGAAACCAAAATTAATCCTTCAAATCACGCTTTTATTATGATACCATCGATGTCCTTACATTTTAATATGGTTTTCTATATGAAAACCATATCAGAGAAATTTTTAACACAACAATGTTGAAAAATCCAAACTAATCATGGGTTTTCAAGCCCAAGATGGTTCCATAATAAACATATGAGATTTCCTGTAGGGATCTATCTTCCATTACTCTCCATATTTTGAGTAATTTATCAAAAACTAATGAATCATCCATGTGTCTTTGAGACCCACTATTTTCTAGCATATTTAAATTGCTTCCATAGTCCCCCATTGGTTTCCTCTTCCACATCAGATGTTTTTTCTGTACCTTCACCGAGGGGGAAAGAAGATCCTAATTTTAATTCAAGAGGGGAGACGTATCCCCAAGGGGAAGGGGGTAAGGGGTTGTTTAAGGGGTTTGAGAAGATTTGTTCTGGATTATAGGTGACTAATTTTTATCAACAATTTTAGATACATTATGAATAAGATATGTCGACATCGCCCTTAATAGGTAGGTATCCCTTATATGATTGGAACAAATAAGGGCAACTACAATGTTATTGAATATATGTTCTATATACTGATGATATCATTTGGTGGACAAAAATGATACATGCTATCAGGGGTGGATACTCATAGTAACTTGAGGTACCTTCTCATGTTGTATTCCCTTGGTAATATCAAGAGTATGATATTATGAGAATGAGACCTGATGATTGAAAATCCACATTTATATGTGTCCGTGGATATTCCTATCTAAGAACATGTGTATTAATCCTTAGACGTTAAGATAACTACTAATGATTATTATAAGTCATGTTCTTTGATGTATTAATGAAAACTGTGATGAAAAATGTTCATGATAGGGTAGCATAATTTGGGTGTGTCACGTGTAGTATTACGTTAATGAATAATGCGAGAAAGGATTTATCTCTTCTATTCTTTAGTAGATGATTATATTTAATTCCCATTGATGGAAATCATATAGCATAAATGAATCTATGGCCATAGTGTTCTATAATTATTTATATAATTTTTACTAAATATAATATTTGTTTATTGATTGAAGAATAATTTAGTGATATTTATTTAATAAATAAATATTCATTATTCAAGGCCCACTAAATATTATGGAGGAATTAGAAACCATGTTTTAGGTGCAGTGATAAGTAATAATATTGAATATTAATTGATTAAATAATATTTAATTTAATTTTAAATGTTAATCACATGTTGATAAATAATAATATCATTATTTTTTGACATGGGCTTCTCTAAATGATTAGATAAATAATAAGAGGATCTTTTACAATTATTTATTTCTAATCATAGAAATATATAGACCCAATTATATTATTTTTATAAGAAACATTTCATTTGTTTTTTTTGTGAACAATGAATTTGGAGATCATTTAGAGCCCTAGATATCACTCTTCTACGAGAATGCTCTTAAGAACGGAGATCAATATTCCCCCACCAAATCCTCTCATGTAAAGAGAGATCAATGAGAATGCATTGGAAGCAGTTGTCATGGCGTTCAGAGGCAGACGATGCAAGCAATAGGATATGTCGTGCTAGTACATGATGATTCCTTTGACGATGTCCTGAGATTTATGAAACACACGTGGATAAATGTTGTTGGGAATCTATACTTAACTCCTAAAATGAAATTATGGTGCAACGCAGATCAATTTTTAGATCCATCAATGAAGAAAGAATTCCATCAAAGGAAATTATTTAATTAATTAAATTAATTATAAGTAATATTTCATGATCCTCTCTTCTGGTTCTGGTGTGAATTCTATTTTCTGTATCCATTGATTCAATTCTGTTGAACATGATTTTTATCATCATATTAATCTCAAATTGATCATCGATTATGACAGAAATAAATGTTGGGCATGAACCATCGTATGATTCCGCTGTGCTTGGAAGCTACAAGTGGTATCAGAGTGGTTACCAAATAATTTTTCACTATTTAAGAATAATTGATTGATTTAAGAATTTTTATTTCATTTTCAATTCCCATTTAATCATTTTATTAATCTGAATTATAATATTAGCTTCTTCCTCGTTCTTTTCTTGTCGATACAATCAATACAATTAATTTTTTGAAAGAAATAAAATTGATGAACTCTTCCAAAGGTGCTATGGATTCTGGCTAGATAACACAGTTGTACACATCGTGTGGTTTTGTTCAATGTATTAGGAATTAATTTGGAATTAATTCATGTTGTTTTCATTGATGAAACGTGGTGCATTTATTACTTACACTGTGTGTTTATCAAGCTATCATGGCGCATGATCATCCAGAGTACACGTAGTGTAGCCGATGATAATAGTGTGTAGCCCTCTTAAGTCGCAAACGGGCTGTGTATTTCATACATGGATTACCTGACTGGTGACCTTGTAATTCGGAGATCACACAACATGTAGCCCATTTGACACACTGTGTACATCATTTTCCAGGGAATTATTTACATGAAAAGTCCATAGGAATGTTCCTATGATATATAGTGAGACATGTATATGCAGTGTAGCTCAAATACACACACCATATACTTCTACCAAATTACACCAATTTAAAATTTATTTATTATACTATTCAAACCTTATTGACATATTCTTATGTGTGGTCATTAGGTTGACAGGACATGCCATGTTATGAGTTTTAAAAAATATATATATATATATGTAAATGTTTAGTTAATATCTATGTAATTTTCAAATCTCCATATCATGTATGACAAACATTATAGTTATTACTTCGTTTGAATTAGAGAATAACACATGACCAAAAACTAATGTAATTCATGTAATCATTACGGTGAAGTAGATTTCATAATGGTACGTAATAATTTGTGTGTTCTACATGTAACATGAGTAAAAAGTGTAAGGGAATAAGACCTTTTTGGTAAAATTAAATGGGTATTCGCTATTTTTCCTCAAAGGTACATTTATGAAAACAATTAATTTCAAATGAATTTATTAAATTTCATTAAAATATTGATAGATGAGAATCTCAAGAAAATTAATATGATAATTTAGATACAAGAATTGATTAATTAATGACGATAAATAATTTAATCAAGTGTGATTTATATTAAATAAAAATGATTAATAGTTGACCACAAGTTTTATTAAATGAATAATTTGTTTCATGAATGTAGATGATCATGAGGATAGACCAGACAATAGTATGCGATTGGTTTCATTTACTTTATTATCAACTTAAATTGTTGGTCTGCATGCCAACTCTCCTTATATTATGTAAGGGTCTCTGTGAACATGGATTCATTTGTGTAAAACCATATCCCCCCTAACTTGTGTGTTAGTAAATGCAAATGTAAAGGATAATGATATCGGGATAGTGGATGTGGTTCATGTTCGGATCCATGGAAAAACCAATCAAAGAGACATGCATGGGTGGAATAGTGGAAAGTCCTAACATGAACCATAATTGGTTCAATGTGTTTTTATCCCAAGTCAACTATTATTTTATCAACTGCTAGATAATCTATTCATTAGTAAATGTAATGATCATATTGATTTTTTATTTTATATCTATCAAGTTTTATGGTCATTTAATTATGGATGTTTTGTCGTGATTACATAATTAATGAATTAACAAGCATGCAAGATAGAAGTAAACTAATCCAGATTATGAATAAATGTTATCTAAGACATTGTTAATTACTTAATAAAACCCACATAATAATAACAGAAATTTTATAAATATGATAAATTTTCATTTACGCAAAAGAGGACTAAAACCATTAATTATATATATTATGTCGGTATAGCCTTCCACTACCTTAGTTAAAATCGAACCATAGTTCAACGTGCCTAATCATCCAAAGTTGGGGTGTTTTGAATTATTGAGGAATTATAAATTGATGTTATGGGTTGAAATAACATAGTTCATATCAGGGGTTGACTGCCAAAGCCTGACATGCCCTAACTAGGAGGCATGGGTTGAGGAAATCCAATTATGGATTTCAGGATTGGGGTGCCTTCTCAGAAGATCAAGGAACAATGAGTTAATGCCTTTGGAATTTGGAATGACTACCCAAAACCATTCATGTTGCTTGAAAAACCAACGTTAGGGGAATGAGATGGGAAATATGGATCCTTAACACGTGAATATACAAGAAATAGGATATTATAAAGCTAAAGGTGGGGGCTATAGGGTTTCGATAAAATAGTGGGAGATTAATAAATATAATATTTATTTATTTTTCTAAATATTATCATACAACGTACTAAAATTCTTTATATATTATTTTTTAGAAACCATGTTAAAATTAAATTAAACAAATCATTTATATCTATACATGATAAGAACAACCTTATCACTGACACAAATTTCCAATAGTGGCAAAGGCACCAAAGATTTTTTCTTCACCTTGAAATGAAATTATCTATGCTGAAAGAACCTTTTCTTATGGTGCCTTGAAATGGGTATAATGATGAAGTGTTACACATTATGAGAAGAATTTTAATGATTATATATATGTTCATTTTTTCATTATATCATCCATGCACAATAATCTTTTAAATAAATATTACTTCATGGATGCAAATCGTTGTTGTCTAACATTTAGGATCTCTATAAAGAGAAGGAGAGAAAAAAGCAGTACAAGTTCTATAATGCGTTTCATACAAATTTGTTTGCAGAGTCTTCACTAGCTAGTCCATATCTAGTCAAGAATATTGTCAATGCAATAGCCCCAATCATTGATAACATTTTTACTACTTGTCACTTATTTAATGTCGATGCATGATACATGCAACCACAAACGCGAAATCCCTTCACATCATAAATACTATATTGATTATTTATTCACCATCGTTGATGTGCCACATAGTCTACCATAAATGTGGCAGATCGTTTCCCCTTGACACCAGTGGACTACATCTTGAGTAGCTCCCTCTTTCTTCGCAACCAGTTTCTTCCCCTTTTAAAGCCTTCACAATTTCATTTATCCTATAAAAATAAGATATAAAATATTATATCTTAAATTTCCAAATTACCATGTTTTGACCAAGTTAAGAATCAGAAACTTATCTCATCTAAATAGATATAAATTATGAATCACTCCATGGGATACACATGCAGCCTAATCTGCATGATAGGATAAAAGAATTCTCAAATTAAAACACAATCTTATCTCAAATATGGAAACACCTAAAATCTATATCCTATCAATCTCCCCGTTTATCCCATCAATGGATATACAATCCCATATACTCAGTTGGAATGAAAACCTATTTTCATCATACCAACCATTATCCTCTATAGAAATATGACAATTAACTTTTGTAACTCTGACAGAAACATAATTTCCCATATAAAAAATCTAAAAACTAAAGTTATTTCCATATTTAAATATGCAATTTCCTATTGAACAATACCAAACCTGAAATATTTAGCTCTCCCATGATTATAATTGTGAAACAATATAGAACACCCACAAATAACTTATCTCTCTCCTCAAAATCCCAAGCATCTAATGCATCACCTCAATCTTCAATTTGAATTCTATCTTAACCAATCACACATTCTGTAGAATATAATTCTTTGTAATACCTAAAACAACTTTCTCAACATAATTTTTTTCCCAAATATCATTCTAACTCAGGCGCAATAGATCCTCTTAAGAATAGAGGTAATCCCAACTACAAAATTACAAGCTCGAACAATTACCTTTGATATCACTTATTGGGGGAGATTCCTAATCTTAGGACAAAAACTTCTTGAGAAAAAATTTGTGATAAAATTGATGAAATAAGGAATATATATAAATAATAATAAATAAATCATCACAAAATTTTTTAATGTTGAAAAACTCTCTGATGCGGAGTATTAAAAACCCACACGGTAATTTTGAAATGTCCACTATAAATTAAAGTGTACAATGAAATCCCAGTAATTCCCAAACATGAATTACAAATGAGAGAATAGAAAAACATTTTTGAAAACCACACCCTTATACGCCTCCACCAACTCTCTAAAAATCATCGCACCAACTCCATGATTGAATGATCAATATAGGAAAAAATATCAAACTTATGTTGATGAAATTCCACTACATCGAGGATCAAATCCTAATATGCATCAGACTCACCCAATCTTATGAAACCTGGAGGATTTATCTCTCTCTCTCATGATCTCTCCATCATGACCTACCAGCAATCATAAACATGGATTCACCACATGATCATTGCATTCCATAAGACACTCAATATATGTGAAAGGACTAGTTTGGGATATGTCTAACACTGAGAGTGGGGGGGGGGGGTGGAGGAATTGGTGTTGGTGACCTTTTAATCCAATTCCCCATTTTATCCCTTTAACTCATTGACCTTTCAAGATATCAGTTATTTTACTCTCTTTTATCTATCAAATGATATATTATTAAACCAGTAAAGACAAATACACTATATTTTTTCAATGTTCGCTACATAGTAAGAGTAGCTAGTACTTTGCTTGGTCTAGAAATAATCCTCACCACACAACCACAATAAATTAATCATTTAACTGTGGATACAATAAGTAGGAAAGACCCTTTGACTTGTAATACAACATAGTCAATTGGAAGTACTTGTTTAACTCCACTTAGCTGGATCCCTATACTATATATGAAGAAAAACACTTTTTTTATGATAAAGGATTGTAACACCAATAGAATCTTCGACATATTGAGACATGTTGGATCTCAGTTATTATTTGTTCTCCCAAAACATTCTTCTTCCATTTTTTTGCTTTCTTAGTATAATGCAAGTAAATCTTCTTACCTCTTCCCAATAAAAAACTAAATGTTTCCCAATATTTTTCTTCGACCAGTCAAAATAATATAATAGTGATGTGAATTGATGAATAATAAATTATTTATAACCCAAATTATAATCATCCAATATCAATTTGGTCACCAAATATTCTTCTCTCATTTTCTATTTCTTCTTCAACGAAAAAAAACCTCATTGAGACCTCTTCTTATTCATTCTATAATCACAAAATTACGTTATTATCTTGAAATCATTGAATGTCATATCATCTTAGAGTCCTCACAATTAAATTATTCTTCTATGATACAAAATATGAATAATGAATGTAGTATCATTTCACTTCTATTTCTCTTTATGTAGAAGATATTTTTTCAACTAAATTTCACTATACATTGATTGATATTTCATGCAAGAATAATCATTCATAAACTCGTATTCCTATCCTTTAGAATTATTAACTTAATAAATTCATGGTTCTTGTCAAGGTCCCGTATCCATACTTATCTTAATCATTTTTTGTATTTTTTTGAGTAAAAAAATATGCATGGTATTTTTTATTCTTCAAATAATTTGAAAAACATCAGACAATGCACTTACTGCTCATTGTTTATGTAAAATCACATGAAGCTTCTTCCTCCTCCCTTCATTATCTCCCTGTTCATTAAAAATACATGTTTTGTTTTCTTAACCCATTTTTATCAATATTATGTTCAATCATACACATGTTTTCATATGAAAACTCAAAAAATATGTGTTCCTCTTTTTCTCGTGCAAGTATGCACTTAGAAGCACATCTGGTTCTCATAGGACAAATAAACATTGTAGGATTCTTCTTATCTTTCTATCATGTATCAAATGGATACATAGTATAATCATGTTTGTTTTATATGAAGAACATCTTCAAGAAATACCATAAGAGTTAAAAATTCATTCACTATGGCTCGATCAGTAAGCTTCATCGAACTGGTTCTACTTTTTGAAGCATGACAAGGGTGTTTACACACCAGGTGCATGTTAACGGTATTTATTCTTCGTAAAAGTAGAAATCTGTGGGGAACTGAACTAATTTCTAAATAATGAAGAGGTTGTAAACAACATTTAAATTATAACATATTCTTCTACACACTATATATATCAATTGTTATAGAGATGGAATCATAAACTTACTCTCCCCCCCGGCAGTGATTCATACTTTTTTTGAAGGTTCCCTCTGAGCCAACTTCTTTGTGGTATATTGGACAAAATCATGCAAGCCTTCGGGTGTACTTATGGGTGACACATGGAACTCTATGCCACCTGCGCATGCTGGCATGGTTGGCCTCCTTTGGGTGCAGTCAACCCTGTGTCCCATCTAAGCTCTTAGTTGAGTTTGGATAGTCATCTTAGACTATTATTTTTAAATAAACTACCAAAAAATACAGAGTGAAAACAAAATTTATATAATGGATTTCAATATGAAATTATTTTCCACCTCCACACTTTTTACTCCATTATAAAATTAATCAAGACCTTCATAATTTTTCTTCAATTACAAATCCATCTAACCATTTCATTATCTCTAACCCTTCATGCACTAATTATATGGAATATTTCTCCTTTACGAAATCTATAATCTCAGTGTTACTCTTGTTAGC
Source organism: Viscum album (assembly GCA_963277665.1). NCBI lineage: Eukaryota > Viridiplantae > Streptophyta > Magnoliopsida > Santalales > Viscaceae > Viscum > Viscum album. Next base: position 1,581,558,851 of record OY728151.1, on the reverse strand, counting down.
ACTCACATAGTTCTCATGAAACAATAAAATCTTTCATGACCATTAATTCCTATTCTTCTATACATTTTGGAATATTAATTACAATGAATTTCAAATATTCCCACTTCGTTGATGTAAACAATTTGTCACTTATGACACATTTTTTTTTGAACTTTGGATTAGTTCATCATAAATCTATGTTAACAACATTTATAATTTCTCAAGCATGACATCCAATGCTATGAATCCATAAAAAATATTCAATAACTTCAAAATTTTTCTTCAAATATAAATCCATCTAACCATTTCTTCATATTTAACGGTTCATGCACTAATTATACGACGTAGTTATCCTTCATAAAAAATTCAATATCAATTTTTCTTAGGTTAACACTGTCCTGGATCTCATTCATCATTAAAATACTATAGGACCTCAAATTACTATTCATCTATACATTTTGGAATATAATTTCCAAATAACATCAATTCATCCTTCTTTTTTGTTCTAAAAGATGTGTCACTTATGACGCATATATTTTGAACGTTGTATCAGTTCATCAGTAATCAGACTTAACATCATGGATAATTTTTAAAACATGACACACAATGATACAAATATATTAAATTTATCCAGGTATCATCATAAAGTAATCCTAAAAAACTATCTTGTAAACACTATGAAGGAATCCAAAACAATTCTCAAAGAATCACCATAAAACTCAATGTATTAAAAACATTCACATGTTTCTTTGAATTTCATGACTTGAGGACCTTATAAATGTTAAAATAAATTTTTAACTTCATCATCAAATTTGAATAAATGTAAAATTCCTATTTGATTTTTCATCATTGTGTGAAAACAAAAATCATCTGAAAAAAATAAAATCCATAAAAATGCGGGCTCTTCAAACTCCCCTGGGTATTGTTGGAAATTCCTTCAATGTCATTTCCAAATGATTGTATTAATATTTTCAACTATTATATTATCTCTCCCCTTTACCGTTTAAACTTTTATTTCACTTTATCTCCCCCTTATTGAAGATAAAAACAATGTTCATGGGATAAGGGTATCATTTCATACTTAAGCAATGTGCGATCCATCTTTTCACTCAAATTCTACTGGATTTGTTCTTGGTGTAGAAAATAAGTGGATGTTAGTTATTCAAAATATATATCCATTACCAAATGATCGAGATACCTTAAGAAATGATAAATAATATACTTTCCTTCTAGGATTATCCACATTCATTCTAGGCCGAAATTATTGAATTTGAGATGAAAATTTTTAAGAACAATCAACCAGAAACTCATACACTCACTTAAAAAAATTGATAAAAATATTCAAGTGAAATGGATAAGATAAAACACCATGGGGGATTTCCACATTTCATATGGAATTTATTAATTTAATTTCTACCCCTTTGTAATATTTTTTTATTTTTATAAACAATGAAGAGAGATTAATAGAGACAAACATTTTCTAATGATATGATCTTAAAGCAATTTATAGAATAATAAGATATTATACTAATTGAAATAATAATTCTATAATCTTATTTGTTTGTCTCCCCCTTAAGTGAAATATTTTTCATTATCTCCATAAAGGTTTAGTTCATCAAGAATTGATTTAATGAAATTATAGTACGAAGAATAGCAAAGAATGGGTTTTGAACTTGTGACAGTCCATATTGGATAACTATCACAACTTCACCAAGGATTACATTCTATATCATTTTTCTACATAACACTAAGACATAAGATCAAACAAAGATGGAATCTTCTTTATCCTGTATATCCAAAATAGGACATCACATTCATCAACATTATCAAGGATAAACCTCCAGCATAATATCACTTAAATATAAATTTAGTGTCATTCATGGATGATAACTTTATCAGCTTAGCTATCGAGAATTGACCAAACATACTACGTCTTAGGTTCTCCCCTCGAGAACATGCTTCACCTTCAAATAACTAAATTATAAGCACAAATACAATAATAAAATATTAAGGGAATAAGGTGGAACCTACTAATTTCATTAACATTAATAGAAATATTAAGTTGATCTTCTCAACCAAATTGATTCATTTTCGACAGTATTCATTCTTTCACATTGAAACAAGTGTTTTGATTTATGTGGAGGTAATATGGATCTCTTCACATCCTCTTCAGACTTGTGTGGATAATATTTCTTCTCAATATCCTTCATTAATGATACATTATTTCTCCTCTTGAAGACTTCTTCTTGTTATGGTAGTATGGTTAAACAATCTTTTGTAATCCACCCATATTTCTTTCATCTCTCCCTATGAACATATTTAACACTAGAGTTTCATTTTCTTAATAAACCCTCATGAAATTTTTCTTCATCATGTGGAATATTTTCGTTCCATTTTCGCTATCTTTCTCTTATGAATATTCCATGTTTCTCATTCATTCAAAATCATCATGCTAGATAACTAACACATCATTAGGAATTGTGGGTGAAAGTTTGGATCTTTCACATGGGTTCTTCTCAGTTTCATCCCTCTTAGTATTTCTTTTGTGTTCACTACCCTTAAAATTATTTGATTTAGAACCCATGGTTTTCTCACCATTATTCTTTGGTATCTTAATGGGAGGATTTACGTTCACAACATTCTTATGATATATTTGAATGGTTTCTTATTCATTCCAAGTCTGATGTTGTGATCTAATTTTCTTAACTTCATTATATAAATGTTACAATGAGAATGTACCAACTTTCTGACCTCCACCAATTCATACATCCCAAAAGATATCAAGAATTTGAAATATGTTTACAGTATACATATGTTTATGGACCTATTGATGTTAACTATAATACTCTATAGTTATCCCTCTCGAGATAGGATTCATTAATTATTTTAAATTATGAGGATTGTCCCAATAATTTAAGGCAGACTACTCAAATATGTTTCATCACCAACATTGACAAAAAAATCTTTATTTTTGGACATATTCTATATTAGATTTTTGGGTATTCATCATGATTTTTGATGCTCTCTATGGGAAAAAGATTCCATAATTTCATTCCTATCCATATTAGTCATGGTGATAGATTTATTATCATATTTATTAATCCATAATTGTTTATATTTTTATTTACAACCTACAATTTTCATGATTACATATTTAGAAACATTATTACAAGGTGATATGGATGATACCAGATTCTTCTCAGTTATTTGTGATAGATCGTTGAATGAAGTCATGGTATTATTGTAACATGTTGGTGTTATTTATACCATAAAATTATCCAATGAACATTGAGTACTTTTAGAAATTATCTCCTTGTTTTGTGAAGTTTCAATATGTGTCTTTTCAATATTGTCCAACTGAGCAACCAATTATAGACATTTGATACATTGGATGATTTTATGATATTTAATAATAATCATATTCTCTTCCCATAAATTATTCATTCTTTCATATTTATCTTCATGTTGATTAAAATTTTTCTAAATCAAGAGTCGAGTTCATTGATTGTATTGGATATTACTTCCTTTTTTCAACCCTTAACATCAGTGAAATCATTCAATCTCACTTCAACTGCATGGATCTATTCTTCTAGAGTATTTTTGAATCCATCTTTCTCTTAAAATTCTTTGATCCATTTTGTGGGACATATATCATGTTCCATCATTATTTCATAGAAGGTTTCAACCTATCTAGATATATTTATACACTCAATAATTTTAGTTTTCAAGATCTTATACAAAACATAAAATTATTATTCAACATAGGTGATCTCTTCCTGCATACATTTAATGACTCCAAAAACAAGGGATGATCAATATTCATAAATAACATGAATAATAACTCTTAATCTATCAAATTATAATTCTTGGTAATATGTAGATTGATCATCATCACAACTTGTTCTAGTATTTTCATCTTGAGGATTTTTTTAATTGTACAAAGACATACATCATAATTAATATATGTAGGGAGGTTATCCATATTCTTAGTCAAAACAAGAGTCAAATTCTCATTACCTTCTAATCTATATATGTATTCATTTTTAGAAAGGCATAGAGAAATAGATACTTACTATTTTTTAGATATGAGGGGATTATTATTCAACATTATCTTCTCTTTATTTTTCATATTCACCATGCTCTTTGTATATATTGACTTACACACCAAGGTATCCAAATCTTCAAAAAAACATCACTTCAATGTTTAGTCAGAAAAGGAACTGCAGTCTTTAAAATAGAATAGATGCACTATACAGAATCTAACAAAGATGAACCTTACCTCAATAATTATGAATGTACCGATTTTAGAAATTCCTAACATTATATGGGGGGTGAATCATTGTGAGAGAATTTTTAATTCAATAACACATTTTATCACTTTACCTCATTGACTTGTTAGGATCTTTATTTTCTTATTCTATTTTCTCAATCTCATGAAATAATATTAATGTAGTAATGAAAATTATATGACATTTTTTCAAGGTTCACTTCTCAGTAAGATGGTCTAGTCATTGGCATGGTCAACAAATAATCCTAATCACACAACCACTAGAAATTAATATTTTAAATATTGTTATAGAATGTAATAAATAGCCTTTCACTTGAAATGCACTATAGTGAAGTCACATTTCATGTTTTACAGAAATTATATGGATCATTATACTCCATGTGAAGATAGTGTTTTTTTATAATGGTTTGTAACATTAATAGTGTATTCCACCTATTGATACTTGTAGGATGTCACGGTTCTTACTTGTTCTTCCACAACCTTCTTCTTCACTTTGTTACTTTCATAGTAGTATAAAAGTTACTCTTCTACCTCTTCCATGAAAAAAATGAATGATTCACATCATTATTATTCTAACAATAAAAACAATGTAAATGTGCTCTGAACTGATGAATAATAAATTATTTTTGACCCAAATTATAATAATTTGATTTCAATTTTGTCACCAAATTTTATTCTCTTCTCATCTATTTCTTTATTAGTGAAAAAAATGCATTTAGATCTAATATTCTTGTTGTTGTTGAAATCACAATCATTCTTTTTGATTATTAAACAAAAAAGTTCAAATAATCTTAGAATGATCACAATTAAATTATTCTTATTTGATAAAAAATATCGAGAGTGAATGTAGAATCTATTATCTTATATTCTTCTTGGAGAAAAAAATTTTTTTTCAACTAAATTGAACCATAACCTCAATGATATTTCATGCTAGAATAATCTTTCACAAAATCATATTTTTATCTTCTTTAATTCTTATCCCAATACACACATGGTTAATGTGAATTTCCCATATCCATATTTATCTTTATAATTTTATGAATTTTATTTTAGATAAACTTTTATTCATTAATTGTGTTCCTCAAATAATATGCAGACCTTTAGACATTGTACTTACTCATCATTATTTATGTAACGACACCCAAAGGTTATTCCTCCTCCCTTAGTTCACTTTCCCTTCACAGAAAAACCTAGTTTTGTTTTATAAACCGTGATTATCAATGATATATGAATACATACACTTTATGTCATTTGTAAACCCAATAAATATGAGTTACTATCTTACTCAAGAATGTATTCACTTAGGTTCATGTCTGGTTCTCTTTTCAGAAACAAATTCTGTAGGTTTTTTCTTATCTGTCTATTTTGTATCAACTGGATAGACAACCTATTCACATAATGGATTATATGTGAAAAAACATAATGAAACACCATGATAGTAAACAACTAATGCATTGTGTATTCAGTAGTAATATTCATGGAACTAGTTCTTTTTCATGAAGCATGAAAAGCTTGTCTACACACTAGTTGTGTATTCACGGTATTTCTTCTTCATGGAAGGATAATGCTTTTGGAAAACGAACACATTAACAAAGCAAGACGAGGGTGTAAACACATTTTTAATTTCCACCGATTCTTCTCCTTCATGAAAAAATATTTTTTCATGGAAACCCCTTATTCATGAGGCCTCAATGTTTCACAAAACTCTTTGCCTCCCCAAACAAAATAGTGATTCTTTGATGCACTTTTTTCTTGAAACTATGAACTCATTAAATAATATGAGTGACACTAGAACATCTTTGTAAATGGTGATCTACTTTATTTCTAAAGGGATCACAACCTTGTAGAGCATTCAAATCCTGATATCTATTCCTTGTGAAACGTCTATTTATCTTCTTTAATGACTTATCTTTTAATTCTTCAAATATTCATAATGTTACGTTTCATTTCATAGTGTTATTCATCCATAATAAGATTGTTTATTAATGGTGTTACTATCACATGCATGTATTCATAAACACATGAAACTAATATTACCAAACCCATGAAGTTCATCCATGGAACTCAACTACTTGAATGGACCTCCTGCAAATGCATTTGCAGTTCAGACAATGCTTGCCTCTTGAATTTATTCTTGGGAGTAATCCAAATATAGTTTCATGATATTTTGATCATGTTCGTCCCATTATTTAGACCATTGAATAGTCACGGTGGAATATTCATTGATCATTGGTTGTTTGGTTGGCATCTCGGATTAGAAAATGGTGTTGTCAAGGGAATCATGGAGAAAGATGACAACATTGGGTGATAAAAATGTGCCAAATTTGAATGAAAAGGTTATGGGATATCCAACAACATGAATTTAAATGTTCCAGTGTGATGTGATGGACAACCATGATTGATCCTATTATTTAAACTGGTGAACCTCACACACTAAACCCCATCCCAAATAGAATCCCCAATCTGTTTATCCCCACAATATAAATCAACCACTATGGGGGGTGGATCAGAATTCCCCTCTCCCCCCTCCATGTACCACCCTATACCCATTCTATGGGAATTATCTACTCCCACTTATTTTCGAGATATTATCCCACATCATGCACATCTCCGGGGGAACCCATGGCCTACACACGACATTATATACTGCCTAAATGCTTACCTGGATGGACTTCTTTGGGCGTGTCGACCTAGATTCCCGTATAATCTCTCTGTTGAGGCTAGAATGTCATCTCAACCGATAATTTTTAATAAAAACCCCAAAAAACCCTCTTAAAAAAACATTTTATATAATTTATTTCATTATTAAATGCATGGATATCTCGACACATAGAACTCCAGTATACAATTATTTAATCCCTTCACAATTTTCATTCAAATATAAATCCATCTAACCATTTCATCATCTTTAACCCTTCATGCACGCATTATATGGCATGGTTCTCCATAATGAAAACTAAAAGATCAATGTTTCTAAATTTAACACTTTCATGGTTCTCATACAACATTAAATACTACATGACCTTAAATTTATCTTCTTCTATACTTTTGGAATAAAAATTACAAATAACACAAAAATATTCCTTATTCTTTTTTGAAAACAATCTGTGACATTGGGCACATGTATTTTGAACATAGGATCAGTTCCCCAAACGTAAAAAATAACAAAAATCGAGAATTTCTCAATATTGAAATCTAATTATATGAATCTATAACAATTATTCAAGACCTTCACAATTTATCTTCAATTATAAATCCATATAATCATTTATTAATCTTTAACCCTTCATGCACTAATTATATTGTGTGGTTCCCCTTCATGAAAACTATAGTCTCAATGTTCCTCAATTTAAAAATTTCATTGTTCTCATGAAACATTAAAATAATTCATTATCTTAAATTCCTATACTTATATATGTCTGTAATGTAAATTCCAAATAAAGTCAAATCATCTTTCTTCTTTTTTCTAAATTTATTTTCACTTATGACCCATTTAATTTGAACATAGGATTAGTTCATCAATCATAAAAGTTAAAAAAATGGATAATTTATCAAGAATAACATATAATGCTCTGAATCCAAAATTATTCTTCAATCCCTTCACAATTTCCCTTCATATATAAATTCATCTTACAATTTATTCTTTTTTAACCCTTCATTCAATAATTACATTCTTCGGTTCTCCTTTATTAAAACTGAAATCTCAATGTTCCTCAAGATAACACTTCCATGGTTATCATGAAACAGTAAAATAACACATGGACCTATATTCCACTTATTAAATAATTTTTGGAATATAAATACTAAATAACATAAAATCAACCTTTATCTTTGTTGTAAACAATGTATCTGTTATGACACATGTTATTTGAACATATGATCAATCCATCAATCTTAGGAGTTAACAAAATGGATAATTGCTCAAGTATGATGTCCAGTGATATGAATCCCAAAAATATTTATCAATCCCTTGACAATTTATCTTCAAATAAAAATCCATACAATCATTTCTTCATCTTTAACCATTCATACAATAATTATATGGTTTGGTTCTCCTTCATTGTAACATCCCCAGTTTCTAGAGTGTAACACTTTATTTATGTATTTTATGTATTTAATGTGTGTGGGTAATGTTTGTGAGGGTTTGGAAGGGTTTTGGATTGATTATGGGGATTTTATACAGATGAAAAGTTGGACCACAGTTAGTGATGGCTGTGAAACTTCTATAAGAAACCCTATACAATGAGATATGGGGCTCTGACAAGGTGAAAAGTTTGGAAAAACTGTGCGAATACCCTAGAGTAACCCTTAAAAGTGGGAAAAGGTGTATTTCCTTAGTTGGAACATGGTTTTTCTAAATGTGTCAGCCAACTGTGCAAGGTACTCTAGAAGGTAGAGACTGTCACATGGTCATCACACTGTTTTCCTAACCGCACGACTAATCGGGCACGGTTTAAAAACAAGATCCTAAAAAAGTGGATCTAGGATGGTATTAAGTTGAAACCCATAATTTATGCTCCAAATCAACCCTAACTCAATATTTATTCATCCAAAAGTCCATATATTTATTCCCCATCAATTTGGAAGTGATCTAAAGGAATTTCTTGGTGTATTGATGTCTGATTCCCTTGGTAAGTGTCCTTGTGTGGTAATTTTTAATTGTTTTTATAGATATACTTTTCTCCCTTTCTCATATTCGTATATATAGTATGATGTGGATATATATAATGTTTTTATGTAAATAATTGTTATATTTGTACTTTTTATGATATGTGAAGAGATCTAAGGTGGGTTTTTGGAGATTCAACCCAGTTTTGTGGGCGTTTTCATGATGTTCTTTATTTTCACCAAAACACTCTAGGTATGTGGATTCACTCTCCACTCCTCTAATTATAACATAAATTATTAGTTTCAAATTTTTTAAATTTCATAATATTGATTTTGAAATTGGTGTTAAAATCATGTTTGAAACCCTTTTTATTGATGGTTTGTGGTTTTTTGAAAATTGGTTATGCAAATGCATTTGTTTCTTGATTTTAAAATATTGTTTTTTTGGATATAGGAAAATGGTTTATTGGAAAGCTTTTCAATAAAGTAATGGTTTTATTGAAATTTATTGAATAGATATGTTTTAAAATGTTTTTGCATACATGGGTTGTGTGGGCTCATGATTTTTACATGACCCTAAACATAGGGAATATACCATTTTGGTATAAAGGTACATGGCCCTGGATAAGAGGTGTGTGTCATTGAGGAATAAGGAGACTGGACACTTAGTGATGAATTAGTTGATGGACAAGAATGAAATAAAAAGTATAGAACTATTAGAGAATAATGCTTGGGTGTGTGTGTGGAGAACGATAGAATGGGTATGCAAAAAAGGAACGTGAAATTGTTTAAAGAATGTTTTGTTTTCATTCCTTAGAAAAATATTATGTTTGAAAATATGTTTTGGTGTGAAAAAGGTTGGCTTCAATTTAATATGTGTATCTATTTCAAAAAAAATTATATAAAGTGTTTATTATAATTGTGCTAACATGTTTTATCCATATGGAGTGAGTGGGGAGTCATTGGGGGGAAATTTAGTAAGTTGCATTGCTCACCCATTCTTTGAAACATTGGTTTGTTGAATTTTTTATCAAGACAAAAGTAAATGGAAAGAATAACACTTCTTCAGTGGTTCTGTGTGATACTTGGAGTTAGTGTTGGATCTTGGAGTCATGTCTTTGAAGTCTTCTAAGATTCTGTTGGATTTGTTATCCAATATGTACTTTGATGTTAGTATTCTTCTGTTGTGGTATTCTTTTTTAATTTGGTTTTTGTATCAATGGTATAACATGAGTTGTTTTAAATTTTAATCAATAATAATATAGTGGTTATGGTTATGGAATATGTGGTTGTGATTTTCTTATTTTCAAAGGGAAAATCATCCCACAGTTTTATTGAATCCCTATAAATTTCATTCTATCCTTTGGAGACATGGGCGTGTTGCTTAATTCCAAGTAGAAATTCTACCACAACTCAAGACAATGAGGTGGGGTGGGATGTTACTAGTTTTATGGGTCTCGGCCAGTCAAAATTTTTGTGTGCAACAAGTGGTATAATATTTTTTAGTCCATGACATACAATTGGTATAAGATGTGTCAGTTTTGGAGTTAAAATTCATTCAGGTTCATTCCTTGAGCCGGGTTGGTAGAAATGAATAGTATTGTTAGTAATTGAAATGTATGTTATAAAAATACATAGTTAACATTTTTATATTTAACATAATGTTACTATGGAGTTGGTTAAATAGGTTTTTTGGAAATACTTATAGTAGTGTAACATCATTGTCATGGGTTTAGCCAATGACAAGATCATGACATGCATTATTGAAATAACTTCCTCCTATGAGTACATGTTTCATATTGACTAATAACTTACTATTTGATGTAAATGGTTTTATATTTAAAAAATTTTAATTTTTTTTACATGGGGTATTTTGAAAAGATAATGGGTATGTTATTTTGAAAATTAGTTAATTTTCAGAAGCATGGTAAAATTTTAAAAAAATGGGAGAATGTGTAAAATGATGAAATTTGGAATGATTTTTTGTATTAATTGATCTATGATAGAATTTGTAATTTTTAATCCATTAGTTTCTAGAGATAATTAATTATAGGGTTTGTTGTGTTTCTAGAAAATGGAACCCGGTAGGTGTGCGTAGAAACCAAATGGAAGAAGCTGGTAAGAATGTGGTTACACCTAAGACATAGGTGATCCAATAGTTCATAATGAGTAGAGTCGAAGCTTTTAATGATGTGGATAGAGGGAATAGATGGGATGAACTAAATAAAGAGGATCATTCTATCCAATTCATGAAGTACAATACACCCATCATTTGGGGTGATTTAGGGATAGAGAAGGTTGAGGTGTGTCTGAATAGGATAAATCAAATCATTGATTTCCTTAGCACACCAGCAAAGTATAAATTCAATTTTTGGATGTGTATATGGGAATATCTTGAATGTGAATGATGGGATTTAGCACTTTAGACTAAATTGGACCATGGTATGTCATGGGAGGATTTCAAGGAATTTTTTTAAAAAAAATTATATCCTCACACATTCAGAATTCAGTGAATGATAGAATTCTTTAGTCTGAAGTAGGAGGACCTTTATATGATAGAGTATGTGGATAAATATAAGATTTTTTTTTATTTTCACATTAGTTTGATGCGATTTCATCCTTGAATGATCACGTTCTAGAATCGATGATCAGGAAACAAATTTGATTTAATATTTTCATGTTCTGTATAATGGATTTTACATACATGGTCAATAGAGTAATGTTGGATGAAAGAGACATATTAGGAGGCACATGTGGAGGATATATGTTTATACCTACAGAAAATGGTGTGAACTCTAATTTTGGGAGAAAACAGAATAGGGAAACATATTTCCATGGTGGGAGTATGACCCAAAATTTGATAGCTAGATCACAGAACCTTCCCCCAAAACCCAAGAGAATATTTGGATGTTTTCAATGTGGTTCCTTAGACCACATGAATCGAGAGTGAATGAAACTACCTCGTTATTTCCAAAATAGTTATTATATGGAAAATCATCTGTTCTTTTTTCGTAGTGCTCTAAGGTAGGTTTTTTGGGAAAAATCCCATGTTTTTTAGATTTTGTATGACTATATGGGAGGAGGTAAATATGATTACTTTAATTATAAGAATAGTGTTAGCCATGGTGATTCTAGTAATACCCTGACTCCTCAGCATAATCAATCTCAATAGGGAAATAAATAACAATGTGCATTGAGTATGCATTTATATAGAGTATAATACGTTATTGTGGATGATTAATCTAGACAGTATGAATTTAAATCAAAATGGAATGGGGTGTGCTGAACAACCCTGATCACTCCAATTATTTAAACCAGTGATTAGTGTGTACAAAAACCAATCCAACATTGAAACCTCTATTGGTTTCTCCATGATATATAAATCAAGTGCTATGGGGAGAGGCTCAAAATTCACCTATCCCCCTCCCAGTATTTCCCCATACTGGTTCTGTGGGAATTCTATATAACCACTTAATTATAGGATATTTTCCCATATCATGCATGCCTTTATCCGTGACCAGGGCTTACACATGACACTCCATGCCACTTCCAAGCATGCCTCACTGGCCTCCTTTTGGTGTGATCAACCTAGTGTCCCATATACGCTCATTTTTTAGGCTAACTGGTCAACTTAGTCGGCTCTCCATACTTTTGAATAAACCCCCAAAACATACGTTTTTAAAAGGCCAAGTATATAATGGAATTAATTATGATATGGATGGTCACATCCACACTTAGAACTCTAGTATACAATTATTCAAGACCTTCATAATTTATCATCAAATATAAATCCACCTAACCATTTCTTTATCATTAACCCTCTATACACTAATTATATGGCATGGTTCGCATTCATGAAAAATTCAATCTCGTTGTTCCACAAGTTAACAGTTTCATGGTTCTCATGGAACATTAAATTAATGCATGACCTTCAATTCCTCTTCATCTCTATTTTTTGGAATATAAATACCAATGAACATAAAATAAAACTTCTTCTTTGATTCAAAAATGGGTAACTAATGACACATGTATTTTGAACATTGGATCAGTTCTTCAATCATTAGAGTGAACAACTAAGAGAATTTCTCAAGCGTGACATCTAATACACTGAATCCACAACAATTATCTAGGAATAATGATGAATGATTCCAAAACTATTCTCTAAGAATCAACATGATGAAATCCATAAAAATTCTCCAATCATCTCCATAATGATCAATGTTTTAAAACTATTCACACGTTTCATGGAATTTCTATACTTTAGGATTTCATCCAAGCTCCCTTAACATTGAACATGTTCATCATATTGACATCAATGAAATATTAATGCTCCATTGATGATCATTGTCAACCAATCAAAATCAATTTGGAAAAAATATACAATCTATACAAAAAGATGGATCATCAATATCCCCCATTTGTATTTATTAGAAATACCTTCATTTCTAAATGAATGTTTTAATATGTAGAACAATTATCTTATATCTCCATTTTTACGTTAAAAATTTAATTTCACTTTCTCTCCCCCTTATTGATAAGAAATAAAAATTTCATAGTAAACAAGGGTATCATTCCATAATTAAGAAATGTTCCATAACTAATTTCACCCTAAGTCAACTTGATCTATGCTCAGTGTATAAAATAAGAGGACTTGATTTATAAAAACAATGTTTCCCATTACCAAATAATCTTGACACCATATTAAATGAGAACCCATATACTTTTATTCAAGGAATATCCAGTTTCATTCTTGGATGAAATTAAAAAATTTTACATTAATCTTTTTAAGAACAATCAACCTGATGCTCCTGCACTCACTCCAACAAATAGAGCAAAAACACTCAAGTGCAATAGGTAGGATGAGAGACCTTGGGGGAAAAACAAATTTCATATATTATAGTTTAATTTAATTTTTCCCCTATGTAAAATGTTTTTTATTTTTGAAAACCAATGTTGAGAGATTAAGAGTGACATAACCTTTCTAATGAAATTATCATAAACCAATTTCTAGAACAATCATATTTTAAACTAAATAAAATAATAATTTTGGAAGATTATTTATTGGTATCCCCCTCAAGGAAAACATTTCTCATTATCTTCATAATGGTTGATCTCATAATGATTTAATTTCAAGAAATTCTAGTTTGGAATATACACCAGAATGGGTCTTCAACATGTGATAGTCCATATTGGAAAACTATCACAACTTCACCAAGGATAATCTTTTAGAACATTTGGTATACAAAATACCAAGAAATAAGATAAAAAAAGATAGAATCTTATTTATCCTAGATATCTATAATAGGGAATCATATTCTTTAACATCATAAATTATGATACTCCATCATATTAGTATTTTAATATCAATCGAGGAATCATTCAAGGATCTTATCTTCTTCAACATAGAAATCAAGAATTAACAACACTTACTACTTATCAGCTTCTCCCCCTAAGAACATTCTTCACATTCAATTACATGCATTATAAGAACAAATAAAATAATCAATGATTATGGGAATAATGTGGATCCTCTGGTACATATTAATATGAATAGAAAGGTAGTGATGATATCATAATAAATGTTTCTCCATTTTCTCCGGTCTTCATTGTTTCACATCTTATCATATGTTCTGATTTTTGTTGAGGAAACATGGATATCTCCACATCATATTCTACTTGGAGTGGAATTTTTTTTCTGAACAGACTTCATGTATGATACATTATTACACCTCTTTAGGACTTCTTCTTCTTATATTTGTAATTTTAAACATCCTTTTGCAATGTGACCATATTTCAGGCGTCTCTCACTTAAATTTTGTTTTACACAAGAGTTACATTTTATTGAATAATACTAATGAAAATTTTCTTCATGTTGTGGGATATTTTCTTTCACATTTTAACTATATTTAGCTTGTGTATATTCCATTTTCCCATTCATGTCAAATCTTCAGGCTAGATAACTATCATTTAATTTTAAATTGTGGGTGCATGTTTGGATATTCCACATGGGGTATTTTGAGTGACATCCCACTTAGTAGTTATTTTTGATGCACTACCCTTTAAATTCATTGATTTAGAATCCATGAATTTCTCACCATTCTTATTTCTTACCATCCTGGGAGGCATTCTATTAACAATATTCTTTTGATTTCATACAATGGTTTATTATTCATTATAAGTCAGATTTTGTGATATTATTTTATTATAATCATTGGAAACATGTTGAGATGATCATGTACCATCATTTTGACCACTATAATTTCTTACAACACTAATGTTATCAAAAATTAAAAATCTATTTGTAGAATAGAGATGCTTCTAGACATTATGATTATTATTTGAACCATCTAAACCAACATGAGGTTACATGATCTGGAGCAAGGAGAGCCAACATTAAATACCATGCATGAAGATGCAAGGGAAATTCATCTTTTTATAAAATTAGAAGAATTTTAACATTTAATTTGATTGGAATATATATATATATAGGTTTCATTGGTATTTTAGATTTTATTTAGAATTACTAATTATTATTTTAACTGTACAAGATCACGAGAGGTGAAACAAGTTCCAGACGGGAGAGAGAGACGTCCTTTGAGAAAGGAATCTAAATGCACGGTCATGTGAGAAGTGTCTATTCATTTAGGTTGATAATACAAGGAATTACCAATGAATGTATTCATAAGGACCTAACAACACCTTGAATAATAAACCATTGTGTCCCCATTTTACTTTTTGATGTGGGATAATATAATAGATGAATTTTTAATTTTTAACTTGGATGAAACCATCCTGCATGACTCTGGTCCCTCACACATTAATCATAAAGAGTCTTTATCCTCCGCCACTCACAGCTGACCCTCAACAACTCTCTCACCACTGTAACACAATAGATCACCAAATTCACCATCCTAGAAGCTCGACATCGAGCCATTGTCCACTACTGAATCACCCGAATGTCGTGGACCTTCTCATGAGGTTGATCGGGCCCCCATAAAGCCATTTCAAGTTTAATCCGGCCACTTCGAATCCCAGATGATGGAGGAGCATGGTAAAGTACCATGTAAAAATATTTCACCACTACCATTGCACTGAAGAAAAACCATGAGCCATCTAGACCCACACCATCTCATGCATGTGGAGGGATCACAAAAAAACCAATTGAGAAAAGAAAACAACCATAAGACAAATATCATACAATGGGAAGGGGATAATGAAATAAAATATAATAGATTCTTCATTTTCAAAAAAAATTAAGCTATATTAATAAATATTATAGTACATGGAAGTATGAAGCAAAGAGAAAATGAATTAATATGTTAATTAAATCCTAAAATTGTTGATGCACCAACACGACCTAAGTCCACCTCTCCCCCATCTTGCCCATATTTTATAATATGTGGAAACAAATGGTGAAGAAAATTTTTTATAACAATTGATACCCCAATAATCACTATAAAAATATAGGATGATTTTTAAAATAAATTAGTTAAAAAATAAAAATACACACATATTTATATTTCACTCACCTCAAATCTCAGTAAGGGTACAATGCTATTTCTCTACTATACTGTATCCCTCAAACATCATTCCTATCAATATGGTGACTGGTATAATCCATCCCACGGTTGGGACCTCAATCTCTCCACCCCTCCTCCAATGCTCTAAATTATAATTGAATTGGGAATGGATATATATGACCTAGGGTCAGAAATTTGTTTTCAAAGAATGTGATAGATTGTGGTGATCTTTGAGCTTCTACCCCATTCCCTCCTTTCACTCATGGCTTCTCTGACATTAGAATATGTTTGGAAAATGTTAACTCAATATCTGGTTTCATGAAATGGTGGACTTAAGGGAAAGATAAATATGGAACCCATAACTGGTAAGTGTTCATCACATTGAAAGGTGTAACAGAAGACTTAGTTGCTATTTTCATTAAATTATAGACTCAATGCATAGATAAAGAGAGAACACATAAACGGTAAGTGTTCATCGCATTGACAGACATCATAATGGAATCAACAGTAGATTTCAAGATACAATAGAGTCAGTAAAAAGACAAAAAGAGATCCCATAATGGGTAAGTATTTATCGCATTGACAAATGGTTGATTTTTTTTACCGGACTCCCTAGTTTTCAAAAATCACTAAGAACCAATTCCTTCTTGCCTTTCAAAAAGAAGGTTCTACTAAATGAATTATGTAGTATAAAGTATATAGTGAGATTCAAAAAAACCCAAGTGTGAATACTTGCAAGAATTGAAAAACATTAAAAAATTTTGTTTACATACAAGAAGGTAGAAGTACGGTGTGTTGGATTTATAAATCCATAGAATTATGATCTTATTTGGGAATATAGTGTCAATTTTCATTGAGAGGACCAGTTTGGTATATGCCTAACACTGATAGGTTGGGTGAATCAGTGTTGGGGAATTTTTGAATGAATCAAAAAAATTTATCCCTGTACTTATTGACCAGTTAGGATCTTGATTCTCTTGTTATATTTTCTCAGTTTTCTGAAATAATATGAAAGTAGTAAAAATTTCCACAAAATATTTTTATAAGTTTCAATACTCAATAAGATCATCTAAATACATGCCATGTATGGGTATGAACATTACATTGATTATCTTCTATAATTTAGGAACATGTTACAGTGGGTTGTCTTAGAAAACAATCGTCATTCCAGTGTGAGTCCCTACACTTTTAAGGGGGGAATGAAACAATTCTACTTTCCTGAATAGGTGATGACCAAGTAAAACTTATAGATCATTGATGATTCATTATAATACCTCCAAATATAGTATTCTTTTCACGACCCATCCTTGGGGCCCGTGCCGTGACTACCCCAAGCCCGCCTTCCATAGGCCCGGGGCTGGTGACTAGCATTAAAGGCGTAAATCCCAAAATAAGGGAAGGAATTTCCTTTATGAAGTATCATACACAACAGAATATGCAAGTGAAGTAAGCACTAAGTAAAAATGGGTATAGGATAAGTGCTGAAAAAGAAAATGGGCTAGTACACAAACCCAACTGAAAGTATAGTACAACTCAAAGGCAAAGTAAAACAGTAGTAGGTAAACAGCAACACCGAGTCATCCACCGGAAGTCCCACCTGAATGGTGGGTATAGATAGCCTCCTTAGCTCCTCGGGTCTGGCCGTTCGATCTGTATAAGTCCCACCATGTATTCCACATCCATTTACCATCCATCTCCACAAGCCTCCACCTCGATTAGTGTTGTTCGTCCTCTGCATTCAACACAACGTAGTGCGGGCATAGCCCATGCAGGGGTGAGTATACGATACTCAGTAGGGACCCCGAGACCCCCTAAGGTCTCTCAGAATCCATGAGGATAAACCACAAAAGAAAAGATACAATCATGAAGTATCAAAAAACCCAACATAGGTATATGACCATACATATACATAAGTCATCAATTACAGTTTGGCTCTAGCTCCGAAGCCCAAGCACAACCCAGTCCACATATGAAAGCACAACCCAATCCACACAGGAAAGAAAGTAAACCACATCAATGATAATGATTGATAATCAAGACTCAGCTCACATAGGTATACCCTTCATATGGCGATATAGATGATCAGATGTAGCCACTGATTCATCTAAGCTGTCGGACCCACATAGGATACAGGACCAGCTATGCTCTCAAACCCACAAAGGAAACAAGACCAGCTAGTCAACTCAACCAACATAGGATACAAGTACAGAGTCAAATACTGCTGGACCCCCACAGGATATAAGAACAGTAGTATCATCATCGAATCCATGTAGGATTCTAGTACGGTCATCGTCGCTGCCGAACCCATAGAGGATCCAAGTACAGTCATCCTCGCTGTCGAACCCACGGAGGATCCAAGTACAGTCGTCATCATCGCAGTCACAACCAGCTCTAGGGTTCCTGTACACAACATGATCGATTACAGGAGGGTCCACTTCACGAGTAGGAGAGATCGAGAGTTGATACTTCAACTATCATGATGCCCAAATTTGATGTACCCCAATGTTCCGTATCATCAAAAGAAACCCGACATGACAGACGGTGCGTCAATCAGATGCCTGGTCTGAGAGTTATTGGCTTTTCCGTTCCAGGGGCCATGTTGGTTTTTTAATCTAATACCAACCCAAACATACTCCAGATACATTAAAACCTCAAGAGAAGTAATCCAAAAGGATCGTATCAACAAAAGGATCCCAACGCAATTGAAGGCTCGTCAATCAGATGACCAGTGCTTATGATATATGTTTTTTCGCTCCAAGGGCCCAGTTGGTTTCGAGTCCGAACCAACCCGGCCAAACCCAAACGTTGCGGAAACCTCAAGTGTAATATACTGAAATGATTTTCTCGATTCACGTATTACCACGCAACTACCGATTCATCGATTGGAGGTCTGTATCTTACGTTTTGGAAAAATACCGAAAGTGGTCCGGAGTGGGCGGTCTAGGCCCGGTCCGACCCACCCCCCCCCCCCCCCCCCCCAGCCGGGTCGACCCGTCCCTGGTCCGGGTCCGGCCTGGTTGGGCGTTGCCCGGCCCGGCCGGGGGTTGCACTGGCTCAGCCAATGGGGCCGTGCTGTGGGGGCAATCCCCTGCCCCTTTGGTGCTCCACGGATGCGACGACTGACGCCGGGTCTCCTAGGATCCCACGCAGCTCCTTCCGGCGACGCGCCGGGTCGCTACCACCTCCGGCCGCCCGCACTGCCAGAGTTTTCTGTGGACCCCCAGAGTCATTTCGGTGGTCTGTTTTTGCTTTCTTCTGCGCCTGTGGTCGTCTCGGGACCTGTAGATTACTACAAAGGCCTTCAATTTCCAATTCATTCCCCTTTTGTCATCACCAAGAATTCCATTCATCAAGAACAAACTACTAGTGGGTTCAGACTTATTGATTAGTCCACACACACAAGTTAGTGGTTCAACCATTAATAACAATTTCATGCCACGCTCGAGATATAAGATTCACATAAGGAAACCGTAATCAAATTCCCCTACCACAACATGGAAGACGATCATCCGTGTCATGGGGGTATGGATCGTAGGCGTCTTCGGGGCGCGCCGAGGAGGAAGTGGCGTCTCCTCTCTTTCCATGGAGAAAGGTAAGGTTGGAACATCGTCGATCTCTGAGGAACCAGAGTTCTTCGTCATTCTTGGTCCGAGGCCGGCGTTCTTCATCATTCTTCTTCGGAGGCTGGAGTTCTTCCTTGCACAGCGAAGCTATCCTTATTAAAAAAAATAGGTTCCCCTATTATTTTATTTTCCACGCAAAGAAACTCTCTCGTAATTAATTGACCACACTAATTAAAATGTGTTGACATTTAAATTAAGGAAAGGAGAGAGAAGGTTCCCCTTTAATTAAATGTGTTGGCTATTAAATTTAAAAAGTGGGGAAGAGGAAGGTTCCTCATTGAATTATGGGTTGACATAATTTAATGGATTGAGGTGACATTTAATGGAGGTATTCTAAATTAATGAGGGAATGATTAAGGGATTAGAGGGAATTAAATGGTGGGGCTCATGGGGGCCACCACCTCTCTAACATCCTCACTTGTGTAGTTAAGTGGCTGTGGGACCCACCCTTAACTACCCAGGGGAGAGAATAACCTCCCATAGAAATAAAAATTTGTTTCGACAATTTTTATTTACTTGTTAAATAAACACCCAAAAAATTATCTTCTCCTCCTTTGCGAATGCAACTATGGTAAGTTCCCCCATATGGAATTACTGGCACTGTAAGTTCATCAGTTCCCTCGGATATTAATTCCAAGCACTGGTTCAAAAGTTAGAAAATCCCACTCACCCGTTCACTGAACGTACCCAAGCTAAACTTCAATGATTGATTTCGGGCACACCGTGCCTCAGAATCAAGTTCCGTCAGATTCCACGGACTTGTAAAATTACAAATTATTTTAAAAAAAAGTTCCATTAAATTTCTAGGTCTTTACTTTACTCCCACCTCTGGGCTTTATGTCCCCCGTAAAGCTAAAACACATAATAGGGGAACAAATGAGGGTACTGAGCACGCATCTAAGCCTCCCGCTTCTATTTGCTCTCCTGGAGGTTCTCGTGCGGGCAACGGGACCCGATCCTGTTGATCCTTAATCTCCACTAGGACCTCCACAAAATTTGCCCCACCATCGATGTACAGCTCCCCGAGGTCGATGATATGCGTCGGGTCATGCTCATATCTCCTCAGCTGAGATACGTGAAAGACGTCATGCACCCGGTGCAACTGAGGTGGAAGGGCCAGGCGGTAAGCCACCTCGCCTACCCTACTGAGGACAAGGAAAGGTCCTATGAAGAACAGAGATTACTAGACACTGCGGCCAAATATCTGTAATCCACGTTGAGGTGAGACCCATTAGAAAACTTGGTTTCCATTCTCGAACACCAGTGTTCTCCACCTCCTTTCATCATAGGACTTCTGTCTGCTTTGTGAAGTCCTCATCCACTCATGGATGATCTGCACCTTCTCTATCGTAGCTTGAACCATCTCTGGTCCTATGAGTGCTGACTCCCCTAGGTCTGTCCAACAAAGAGGTGATCTACAAGGTCGGTCATACAATGCCTCATATGGTGCAATCCCGATGGTGGAGTGGTAGATGTAGTTTTACGCACACTCAACCAAGGGTAGGTGGTCCTCCCAGTTGTGACCAAAGTCAAGGAAACAGGAATAGAGAATGTCCTCGAGTGTCTGAATGGTCCTCTCTGTCTGGCCATCCGTCTGTGGGTGAAAGGTAGTGCTCAAGCGTATCTGCGTCCCAAAAGCCTCCTGTAACCCCTTCCAAAGCCGGGAAGTGAAGCGAGCGTCTCTATCAGATATGATAGACGTTGTCACACCATGAAGTCGTACGTTCTATTTAATGTAGAGGCATCCCAAGCTCTCCAATGAGACATGCTATCTGATAGGTAGGAAGTGGGCCTACTTGGGGAGTTGGTCTATGATCACTGGGATAGAGTCGTGTCCTATGGAGGTACGTGGAAGCCTCGTCAAAAAATCCATGGAAATGTCATCCCAATTCCACTCCAATACCTCTAAGGGATGTACCAATCCTGCTGGTACCTGGTGCTCTGCCTTCACTTGCTGACTAGTAAGGCACCGAGAAACGAACTCTGCCACTGCATTCTTCATACCCAGCCACCAGTACTGTCGTCTGAGGTCCTAGTACATCTTCACTTCCCCATGATGTACCACTAGAGTGGAAGTGTGGAACTCCCTCAGAACCTCCTCTTATAGTGTAACTGGTACCATGGTATGTCCCCTGAAGAGGATGACGTGATCTCCGGCTTCAGAAAATCCATCAGGTGCTAGCCCTGAGGATATCTGAGCACGTCGCGCCTCACAGTCAACATCCCTGTGTTGTGCCACTCAGACTCGCTGATGTAGTGGAGGAGTGACTGTGAGGGACTATAGATAGGCTTCCCCATCTCTATCCACGAATGATATCTACAAAGAGGATAAATGCTATGTTGCCTCCCCAAGTAGCTGAATGCCCGATCTCCTGCTGAGAGCATCTGCCACAATGTTCCCCTTTCCAGGAGTATAGACAGTCTCAAAGTCATAATCCTGGAGAACTCAATCCACCGCCGCTATCTCAGGTTCAGTTCCTTCAATGAGAAAATATAACATTGACTCTGGTGGTCAGAGTAGACTGTAAAGTCCTCGCCCATCAGATAGTGTCACCACATCTTCAGGGCGAAGACCACTGCAGCGAATTCCAGGTCATGGGTAGCGTAGTTCTTCTCATGCTCCCTCAACTACTGTGAACCATAAACGATCACTGGTCCCTCTTGAATTAGGACACACCTGAGTCTAGTCCCTAAAGTGTCGTAGTAAACTGCGTACCCCATGCCCTCCTCCGGTAGCCTCATGATGGGCGCACTGGTCAATCTACGCCTCAGCTCCTGGAAGATCTGCTGATATCGTTCTAACCACACGAAGGGTTTCCCCTTCTTCGTCAAACCTGTAAGCGGTGCTGCAACTCTAGATAAGTCTATCACAAAACACCAATAGTACCCAGCCAGACCTAGGAAACTCCGCACCTCCGTCATGCTCTTGGGTGGCTCCCAAGAAAGTACCGCCTCGACCTTCGCGGGATCCACTGCAACTCACACCTCTTAGATGACGTGCCCCATGAAGTGAACCTCTTGAATCCAGAACTAGCACATCGAGAGTTAACCATAAAGCTGGTGCTCTTGGAGCATATCCAGTACAACCCGTAGGTGGTAGGCATCCTCCTCCCCGGTCATCGAGTAAATCAGTATGTCGTCAATGAAGACTACGACAAACCGATCTAGGTAGGGCTAGATGATCCTGTTCATGAGACTCATGAACACTACTGGAGAATTGGACACACCGAAGGGCATGACCA
The DNA here is from genome assembly GCA_963277665.1 of Viscum album. Classification (NCBI taxonomy): domain Eukaryota; kingdom Viridiplantae; phylum Streptophyta; class Magnoliopsida; order Santalales; family Viscaceae; genus Viscum; species Viscum album. Next base: position 1,581,535,591 of record OY728151.1, on the reverse strand, counting down.
GGAACTCATAGTTTCCGTAGCGACACTTGAAGGCCATCTTCTACACATCCTCATCCCGAACTTAGAGCAGATGATAGCTTGAAATGAGGTCTATCTTCGAGAACCAACGTGATCCCTTGAGCTGATCGAAGAGGTTGTCAATCCTCAGAAGTGGATACTTGTTCCTCACGGTCACCTGGTTTGTGCGACTATAGTCGACACCCATTCGCAAGCTCCCATACGCCTTCTTGGAGAACAGAATAAGAGAAGCCCAGGGTGAAACACTGGGTTGGATGAAACCTTTCCTCAACAAGTCATTCAGCTATACCTACAGCTCACAAAACTTGGTGGGAGCCATCCGATATGCCTAAGTGGATATCAGTGATGTCCCTGGGTACATGTCTATGTATAAATATTCCTCCCTGTGAGGAGGTAGTCCTAGAACATCTTCAAGAAAAACATCCGCATACTGGTCCACCACTAAAGGAAAACTCATACTCTGCACGTCAACTGCTCCGAGGATGAGGCTATCCAACTAATGTGTGATCGGCTGCCCCCTCCTCTGCATGAGTCCATCCTGTGCTGTGAAGGTTCCTTTCTCGCCAGTGATGGTGAACCTGGTCCCATCAGTGTGGACACACCACACCTTGCACCTAATATAGTCTGTCTGAGCATGAACTGTAGATAACAAGTCCATGCCCAAGATGACGTCGTAAGGCCTCGGCGCCGCTATAAGAAGATCCCAGCCGAAGCTCTCGCCTCCTAGAGTAAGATCACACTACCGGAACCAGTGCATAATCATTGAGCCTACTCCCGTAGGAGCCTTTAGTCGCAAGGATCGAGCCAACGGCTCCGTCAGAATCTCCGAGCTCCGATCAAGGAAGCGTCAATAAAAGATTGACTCACACTGGTCTATATAAGAACTTCAGTAAGGGAGTATATAACATAGATAGTACCTCGAATCATCTCGGGTGCGCCGTGGTTGTAAGCCTATGATGCCTGAAGCTGAGCCTGCCTCTTCCCTCTAACTCCATGTGGTATGGGTGGACCTCCTAGGGGTGGTGGTTGTAGAGCCTTGAAGCGTCGTCCACCACTCGCTGCTCGGATCGCTCCTCTGCCTCGTCCGCCTGCTCCCTGCGGACCGCAACAGTTTAACCTCTGCCTCTGCCTGGGATGTACTTCCATGATCTTCTTCTTGTCTACATGGCAGGTCAGGCAGTCACGAGCCATGTGGCCCTGCCCGCCGCATGCATAACATTGTCTGCTCTTCGTAAGACTGGCTCTACGCCGTGTGCCCCGCACAGCCGAACCCGTGTCTTGAGGTTGCCCACCAGACAGCCTGGTCCACTTGGATCCCTGTGTCATCTGTCAACTACCATCTGCAGAAAACTCCGCTCTATGCTGTTCTGTGGTGGGTCTCGCTGCTGATGGCTGGTCGACGAGAAAGCTCTCTACTAGCAGGGCTCACTCTAGCACCCCCGCCTGGGTCGGGATGCTGAGTGGAATCGTCGATGCTCTGATCTCATGCCTCAACCCCTTCCCAAAGGTCTAGGCATGGAAGAATGGGTCCTGTACCATGTACGAGGTGTAGCACGAGAGGTCAGTAAATATCACCGAGTACTGGGCTACTGCCATGCTGCCCTGCCGCAGCTGTAGTAACTCCTAGATGTGTACCGCACAGAGTGTGGCTGGAAAAAACTCTGAGTGGAAGAGGCTCTGGAATTCCGTCCATAGAATATATGCCTCATCGTGCACCTAAAGAATTAGGATCCACCATCTACCTGCTACTGCATGCATGAGACTCACGACAAGGATCATCATGAGGTCTGCTGGTGTGCCAACAAACCTCAAGACTTTGACGACGGCCTTCAACCAATCCTCGGCTTCCTGAGGATCCTTCTCATTACGGAACCTGGGCGGCCTCTGCCTCTGATACTCGTGCAACATGCTGAGGTGGCGTGCACTCTTCGCCGCTGGGGCTGGTAGCATTGGTGGATCAGTGGGTAGAGGTACCACTGGTGCCTCTGCCGTAATGTGGACCTACACTGAGGCCTCTTTGCTTGGTGGGTTGCCATCTCGCACAATGCTCGAAACCCTAGATGGATGCTGATGTGGTGATATCCTGAAAAAATAGGTGTGCCACAGTAAATACATTATACCTGGTGAGATGACACAAAGTATTCACAAAGAATCTTTTGAAAGTAAACACACACGCAGTTAGTGTTTTCATTCACTGAGTTGGAAATTAGATGTCAGGGTCCTGGTGTATGAATACGTAGGCTGCCACACCAACACTAGACTCCCTGGACTGAAAACCACACTCAATAATCAAAACACTATTTCTCCACATAGATGAAATTATCAGAGTCCTGAGTTCTATAGTATAACCGACTCCTCTGATACAAATTGGTCAAACCCGTTCTCGGGGCCCGTGTCATGACTACCCCAAGCCCACCATTCATAGGCCTGGTGCTGGCGAATAGCACCAAAGGCGTAAATACCAAAATAAGGGAAGGTATTTCCTTTATTAAGTAACATACACAACAAAGTATGCATGTGAAGTCAGAACTAAGATAAACTGGGTACATGATAAGTGCTAAAAATGTAAATGAACCAGTATACAAAACCAAATGAAAGTACAGTACAACTGAAAGGGAATGTACAACAGTAGTAGGTAAACAGCAACACCGAGTCGTCCTCCGGAAGACCCAACTGAAGTGTGGGTACAAATAGCCTCCTCAGCTCCTTGGGTCCGGCCGTCCACTCCGTATACGTCCCGCAAAGTAGTCCACCTCTGGGTATCGTCCAGCTCCACAAGCCTCCACCTCGATCAGTGATGTCTCTCGTCAGCATCCAACACAATGTAGTGTGGGCATTGCTCATGTAGGGTAGAGTATATGATACTCAGTTGGGACCCCGAGACCCCCGAAGGACTCTCAGAATCCACGAAGGATAAACCACAAAGGAAAAATATAATCACGAAGTATCAAACAACCCTACTTAGGTATATGCCCATACATATACATAAGTCATCAATTACAGTTCAGCTCCAGCTCCAGAGCCCAAGCACAACCCAGTCCAAATAGTAAAGCACAACCCAATCCATACAGGAATGAAATCCAACTACATCAATGATAATTATTGAGAATCAGGGCTTAGCTAACATCGGTATATGTTTCATATGATGATAGATATGATCAGATGTAGCCACTGATTCGTCTAAGCTATCGGACCCACATAGGATTCAAGACCAGCTAAGCTATCGGACCCACAAAGATTACAGGATCAGCTACTCTTTCAGACACACATAGGATAAAAGTACAGAGTCAAATATTGTCATACCCACATAGGATACAAGAACAGTAGTTATCGTCATCGAACCCACGGTGGATTCCAGTACGATCATCGTCGCTGCAGAACCCACGAAGGATCCAAGTACAGTCGTCCTTGCTGTCGAACACACGGATGATCCAAGTGCAGTTGTCATCGTCATAGTCGCAGCAAGCTCTAGGGTTCCTGCACACTGCATGCTCGATTCATGGAGGGTCCGATCCGCGAGCAAGAGAGAGAGAGTCGATACATCAACTGTCATGAAGTCCATAGTAGATGTATCCCAATGTTCTATCTCCTCAAAAGTAACCCGACGCGACAGAAGGTGCATCAATCAAAAGCCCGCTCTAAGAGTTATTGGCTTTTCCGTTCCAGGGGCCTGGTTGGTTTTTAAGCTAAAACCAACCAAACCATACACCAGAAATGTCAAAACCTTAAGCGGAGTAAGTCAAAATGACCGTCTCAACAAAAGGCTCCCAACGCAATTGACATCTCATCAATCGGATGTCCAGTCCTTAAGATATAAGCGTTTCTGCTCCAAGTGCCCGGTTGGTTTCAAGTCCGAACCAACTAGGCTATACCCAAAATTTACCTAAACCTCAATTGTAATATACCAAAATGACGGTCTCGATTCAAGGATTCCCACACAACTAATAGTGCATCGATCAGAGGTCCGTAGCCCATGTTATGGGAAAAAGACCGAAAGAGGTCTGAAGTGGGGGGTGTGGGCCCGGTCCGACCCGATCCAAACCCCCATGGGACGGCCCGAACCGGGTAGACCCGACCCGGGTCCATGTCCGGCCCGGTAGGCGGGCCCGGCCCGGTCCGTGCGACTCGCCCCGGCCCGGCCGGGGGTGCGCTGGCTCGACCAGCGGGCCGAGATGGGGGGGGGGGGGGGTCCGCCGCCCCTTTGGTGCTCCGTGGACGCGGCGACCGATGCTGCGTCTCCTAGTATCCCACTCGGTCGCGGGATCCAGCTCCTCACCACAGTGAATTCAATCGAGGCGGCTCCTACCGGGGGTGCGCCGGGGCACCGCCACCTCCGGCCGGCCGGCCTGTGCCGGCCGCCGACGGCCCGTGCCGCCAAAGTTTTCCGCGGGCCACCAGAGTCATTCTGTGGTCCGTTCGTGCTCCCGTATGCACCTACAGTCGTCTCGGGACCCGTAGATTACTTCAAAGCCACCAATCGCCAATTCGGTCCCGTTTTGTCGTCATCAAGAATTTCTTGCATCAATAACAAACTAGCGGTGGGTTCAGAATTTTTCGTTAGTCCGCACACACCACTTTAGTGGTTCAACCATTAATATAAATTGCACACCACACCCGGGATATACGATTCACATAAGAAAACATTAATCAAATTCCCCTACATCAACACGGAAGACAATCGTCAGTGTCGCGGGGGTAATGATCACATGCGTCGTCGGGGTGCGCCGAGGAGGAATCAACGTCTCCTCTCTTTCCACAGAGAAAGTTAAGGTTGGCGCGTCGTCGATCTCCAAGGAACTAGCGTTCTTCATCATTCTTCGTCAAAGGCTAACGTTCTTCATCGTTCTTCATTGGAGGTTGGCGTTCTTCCTCGCATAACGAAGCTCTCCTTCTTAAAAAAATAATAGGTTCCCTTATTATTTTATTATACACGCAATGAAACTCTCTCATAATTAATTCAACATACTAATTAAAATGTGTTGAAATTTAATTAAGGAAGGGAGAGAGAAGGTTCCCTTTAATTAAACGCGTTGGATGATAAATTTAAAAAGGGGGAAGAGGAAGGTTCCTCATTAAATTATGGGTTGACATAATTTAATGGATTGAGGTGACATTTAATGGAGGTTTTCCAAATTAATGAGAGGTTGATTAAGGGATTAGAGGGAATTAAATGGTGGGGCTCGTGCAGGCCCCCACCTCTCTAACATCCTCACTTGGGTAGTTAAGTTGATTTAGGCCCCACCCATAACTACCCATGGGAGGGAATAACCTCCCTTAGAAATAAAAAATTGTTCCGACAATTTTTATTTACTTCTTAAATAAACCCCCAATAAATTATCTTATCCTCCATTGTGAACAAAACCACGATATGTGCCCCCTTAAGCAAATACCGGCGCTGTGAGTTCATCGGTGCCCTCAGATTTTAATTTCGAGCACCGGTTCAAAATTTATAAAATCCCGCTCATCCGTTCAATGAACGCACCCGGGATAAACTTTGGAGATTGATTCCGGGCACACCGGTCCTCATACTCATGTTTCTTCAGAATCCAAAGACTCGTAAAATTCCAAAGTATTTAGAAAAAAAATTTCCTTGAAATTTCTGGGTCTTTACACATCTCCCTGTTGAAAAGGGTTTGAAATACCAATAGATTCTTCCACCTTTTGAGATCTGTTAGACGTCACAATGCTACTTAATCTATAACATCCCAAGTAAGTAATGAATAATAGATATTTTTACCTATGTTCATTAATGAATTATATAGTGTTTTAGAGGCTTAAAATGAAAATAAATCCAATCTTAAGCATGGAATACACTAATATTCTTAAAAGATTGTTTTACTGCCTTTTGATGGAAAACACTTTTTAAATAAATCTTTTGACAATTTTATAATATATATTTGTAAAAATAACCATATTCATTATGATTGGGACATTTAATTTTACATTGGATAAATTTTTGGTATTTTTCTGACAATGTTCATTTTTTCATGAATAGTGAAAAATACTGCATTTTACATCAAAACTGCTTTTTCATTTAATATAACTATATGGTTAGATTATATTTTTAATTCGTCTTAAAGTTTATTTTGAATATAAATTTACCATTTAATCCAATGGTGGTCATTAGGATTAATTTCACTTTGGAATTGGTCATAAACTAATGCCAAACTTTTCATAGATATTGTTTCATAAAACCTCGCTATTTGTCATGACAGCGGGAATTGATTATTAAATTAATTAATGTGACTTATATGTTTTGAATTTTGTAAAATAGACTTAATTTTTGAATTCTGAATATCAAATATAGCTTAGGGTGAATTTTTGGTAATTTTCTGAAAAACTTCAATTTTTGATGAATAGTGAAACCACTAAGTGGTACTTATAAAAACTGATTTTTCCGTTTAAATGAAATTTTGCCATCATTGGGTTTTGAATTTAAAAAATCCGACATACATTGTTGTCATTAAGAAGTAAAATGTGGTTCAATGGGATTAAAATATTTTTTTGGTGAATAGTAACTTATTAAGTTCTTAATCCCGATTAGTGGTAATTAGTGTAGTTTAAGGTAAAAAAAATGTTTTAATAATATGAGATGAGCTTGACACATGTTATACCCTAATTGGATGTGTCATGGCCGACCAAGAAAATCCATGGGTCAACTTGGGGATCCCATGGAGCCACTTTGGATGGGAAATGACATAAATAACTTTTTATTTAATGTTAAAGTAAAAATGACACAAACATGAGTTATTTTACTAAAACAATTTTTATATGGGGTTATAAAAGTCAGATTTTTGACTATAAATATTCATTAGAAAAATAAAAAGATTTCCTACATCATAGTATTTTTTTATAATTTTTAGACATTAATAAACTAAAATATTTATGACATCATGATGATGTAGCGATGAACTCATTATTTAACGATTTAAATAAAATGGAAAGATAATGTAAAATCTAAAACCTACACATGGAAAAACCAATTGGATGAGTGGATTTAGAACCCTTATCACCTTATCCTCAAATTATATCAATGTGGGACCTTTTGAATCTGAAACTCATTTTAAAATAAAGTAACTTATCTTTACTTTCCAAGAGTGCCCCTCCTCTCCTCTTATAAAAGGCCCCCAACTCTAACTCCTTACCCACACTCCCAAAGCCTTTGGCTCGGCCAAAACCTGCCCATTTTGTCTCTCCACTTCCCTCTCTTACTCCTTGAAGCCTCACTTTGGGCAGAAGTCTTCCCAAGTAAGCCTTTGAGCTCAAACCAAAGGGAGTTACCCGATTTTAAGGTAATGTCTTCTTTTGAGTCCTTTTGTTTTATTTTGCTTCTCCAACCCCTAAACTCTTTTTATTCTTTTCTTTTGTAACAAATCCAGTATCCTCAATATACTAGGATGTTGTTATAAAATGGATTCTATCTACACTTACACACACCTACATCTAATGGTTAACGAACATACTAATTCCGTGGATGGTGAATTTATGCCTCCCGAAACGATGATTGTTCAACATTCTATTAACACCTACAAAGGTGGCCATTAAGATGTAACTATATTTATATATGATATATAATATGTTTATGTTTTCCTTAAGCTTCTATTTTTTTCTTTTTGGTCATACCTTTATGGTTTCCATTATGGGTAAACGCGATATCTTCATTTAAGGAAGTGCGGACTACCGCCCCCTCAAAGTGATTTGATTCATTAAATAACATATGTGGGAAGTATAAAGGATGGAACTATGATATTATATATGATATTATATTGGAATTATAATATACCTTTATATCATTATGATTCCATTCTATAAAATACGAAATAGAAATGAAAGTAGCGTTCATGTGTACGTTCGACTTACCGTCTCCAGGAACGGTGCATTTCATTTCTTACCTCTAAATGATTATGTAATATTATAAATGCATGTATATAATAGATATATATTATATATACATAATTATTATAATTCTGGATATAATGGATTATGAACAACATGTAATTATAAAGGGTTTATTTTTGACTCAAGTACCAATGATCGTTAAAACGACCGTTATTAACATAAATAATTACATAGTGTTCATGACATGGCAATAAGTGATATAAAAGGAATAATGAAAATGAAAATGGTTCTTAAAGAAGTAGAAATTAACTCATGTTTATTATTCAGGACATTAAATAATGATCGAGTCATGTCGGACCCGAGGTATGGGACTTCGTCTCAATATTCTTTCTTTGAGGAAAATTTTGTTTTATACACAACCTTTATTTATACGGTGTATAAACCCCTTTGAATTTTACGTTTATCGAAAAGGAATATTTTTCATATGAAGCGTTTTACTAAATGACAAAAGGGAATGTTTTTCTCGTACGTATGCGGCGACAATGACTTCTCCGCCGCCGTGACCGTTATTTGAGTTTCAGCTTCCTCTACAAGCCATACCTTCTTTTTAAAAGAAAAATAAATACCATGTTTTAATTTTCTTTTATTTTGGTATTGAAAATTGTTTTCATAATGTTTTTATATCAATGTGTTGTATTGATATCTTGTGATTGAAAGGTGGAAATGTTATTATTCCTTTATGCATGTTTTATGTGATATGATTATGTTGAGGTTCTTGAGCATTATTATGAAGATGGGTGGTTCCGTGATAAACTAATGGCGGGTGAGCCCGATATAGCTCTCCAATGCATTGGGTAACGCGAAGGAGTGAAACGTTATGGTTTCTCCGAAGAGATTTAGGGAATATATTGTGATGGGTATTCCAAACGTAACCAAGAGGGTTACTCCCTACGTAAGGATGTTATGAATTCCTCAAGTTACCTTTATGTCTTATGATATCTATGATTTATTCATGATTTGATGAGGTATGTTAAAGTGCATATGTTTTATGGGTAAAGTATGATTTCATTCTTATGTATATTTGTACCCATATTTTTATATCCCTTACTGAGATTTTTATGCTCATCCCAAGTTTTTTGAAATGTTTTTCACAGGTCAAGGGAAAGGTACATGATATGATGATAGTGTCAAGGAATTTTCAAGAAATAATCCATGTTTTATTTTAAATGTGTTTCCATTGATGGGAATGAAGAATACTATCTTTATGTAACCACTTTGTTTATATGTGGAATGTAATGCAAGTTTTATGATCTAATTCTCTAAAACTCTAAACCCGAAAAGATCCTCAATGTGTAATCTTGTAATAACTCAAGATTAAGTAAGGTTTAAGGCTGGGGACTTATAGTTGGTATCAAAGGTCAGTTTAGATAACTTTAGGAGTTAGAATTCTATTAAATGATTATCCAAAAATATTTTTTTGAAATGATATAGCATTTGAAGATTACCAGGTTGCTTCATCTAAGACATGTTTGTTCAGAATGGTTTTCCATAGAGGAAACAGGGAAGCAGTGCTAGGAAGGCATACAGAAGGAAATAACCTTCTGAATCAGCATCCTGAGATGGTCAGAATTGGAATTGAACAGTTTGTTTCAGTAATGGCGCAGTTGACTCAAGGGATAAATGGCGGTGGTATCCATACACGAGATCAGCCAGATCAACTGCAGAGGAACATGTCAGTGGTGGAACATTTCATGAGGCAACATCCCCAATCATTCAGAGGATCATATGACCCTGTGCTAGATGAAGGGTGGATTAATGCATTGGAGAAGATTTTTGATGTCATGGGGTGTTCAGACAATCATAAGGTTAGTCTTGCTATTTACCGTTTGGAGGGTGAGGCAGATCAGTGGTGGTCTATGGTTAAAAATACTAGGGACGCCAATGAGATTGATTCTCTTGACTAGGATGAATTCAAATGTATGTTTGTTGAGAAGTATTTTCCTAAGGCTGTTCGACTTAGGATGGAAAAGTAATTCTTAGAATTGAGGAAAGAGGAAGACTCAGTGGCTACCTATGAAGAAAGGTTCACTCGATTGGCAAGGTATGCTCCAAATTTTATCCGAGACCTTGATAGTAAAATCAATCGTTTTTACTTAGGATTAAAGCCAAAATATCAAAGGGCATTAGCTTCTCGTGAGTTTAAAAGTTACGAAAAGCCTGTTCAATGTGCTGAGAAGGTGGAAATGGAGTTTTCTAATGATCAAGTGTTCTATAACAACCAACAGAAGAAGAGACTGAGGTGGAAGGAGAAAGGTAAGAATTCTTCAAAAAATTCTGATGGTAAGAAAACTAATTTTTCAGTTTGTGATAAATGTTGCAAAAGGAATGCTGGGGAATGTCTTCTGAATTCTGGAAAGTGCTACCGATGTGGTAAGATGGGACATAATTCTCGTGATTTCACTGAAAAGGATCAAGGTGAAGGTAAGACCAAATTTGATTTACAGTTAGTGAAATGTTTTAAGTGCAATGAGATGGGTCACTATGAAAACGAGTGTCCAACAAAGAGCTTGAGTGATGGGAATCAGTTAGACTACAAGCAGAAAGGGGTGGTGAAATCCTTTGAAACTACTTCAGTAGATGTCAGGCCATCAAATGAAGTTGTATCAGGTACTTTATTTGTTTTTTCAGATTATTCCAGGGTGTTGTTTGATTCGGTGTCTACACATTCTTTCATCTCTGAAACCTTTTCTAGTAAAATGGGAATACAATCTCAAGAAATGACTCCTGAAATTTTGGTAAAAACACCAGGGGGGAATGTTGAGGCAAAAAGAATTTATAAGAATCTTTATATCCTTATATGTGGAAAGAACCTACTTGCAAACCTTATTGTTCTACCTCTAGTAGAGTTTGATGTTATCTTGGGTATGGATTGGCTCTCTATTTACCATGCTAAGATTGACTGTAGAGCTAAAGAAGCTTCTTTTCAGAAAGACTTTCAGTTTGTGTACAAGAATGAACCCTTACTGTCGATAACTTATCAAGAGGCTGAGAAACATTTAAAAGTTGGAAATGAATGTTACCATGCACACATCGTTGAAAATAAAGTAACTGTTCAAATTAATGATGTGCCCGTGGTAAATGAGTATCCTGATGTTTTTCCTGATGAGTTTCCTGGAATAATACCATATCGGGAAGTTGAATTTACTATTGACTAAGTTCCTGATGCTAAGAAAATTTCAAAACCCCCTTATCGAATGGCTCAAATTGAACTTTTAGAGTTGAAGGAGAAATTTCAAGATTTATTAGAGAAAGGTTTCATTCGACCTAGCACATCACCATGGGGTGCTCCTGTCTTGTTTGTTAAAACGAAAGATGGTTCAATGAGACTATGCATTGATTATAGAGCCTTGAATAACATCACTGTTAAGAACAAATATCCTTTGCCTCATATTGATGATTTGTTTGATCAGCTCCAGGGAGATCAGTATTTTCCAAAGATTAACTTGAGATCGGGGTACCATCAGCTGAAGGTAAAGGAAGAAGATGTTCCAAAGACCGCGTTCCGTACAAGATATGGCCACTATGAATTTGTAGTAATGCCTTTTGGGCAAACCAATGCACCTACTGTATTCATGGACTTAATGAATATAATTTTCCATGAGTTCTTGGATAAGTTTGTGGTGGTTTTTATTGATGATATTTTGGTGTTTTCTAAAAGTAAAGAAGAGCATGAAAGACATTTAAGGGTTATCTAGTAAACCTTAAAAGAAAAGAAATTGTATGGGAAATTCAGCAAGTGTGAGTTTTGGTTGCAACAAATTTTTTCCTTGGTCACATTGTTTCTAAATATGGGATAACTGTTGATCCTGCAAAAACAAAAGTTGTGGAAGACTGGCCAAGACCCACAAATCTAACTAAGATTCGTAGCTTCCTTGGTTTGGTAGGCTATTAACGAAGGTTTGTTAGAAATTTTTCACGGTTATCTAGTCCAATGACTAAGCTAACTCGGAAGGGTGTTAAGTTTATCTGGACAAAAGAATGTGATGATTGTTTTCAGGAATTGAAAAGAAGATTAGTAAATGCTCCAGTTTTGGCACTACCTTCCATGAATGGTGAGTTTGTTATATACAGTGATGCTTCATTGAAAGGAATTGGTTGCGTCCTAATGTAGAATGATCAGGTAATTGCTTATGCTTCACGACAGTTGAAAACTCATGAGGTAAATTACCCTACACATGATTTGGAATTAGCTGTTGTGGTTTTTGCTTGAAAAATTTGGAGGCATCATTTGTATGGAGTAAAGTGTGAAATATATACCGATCACAAAAGTTTAAAGTATATATTCACTATGAAAGAATTGAACATGAGACAAAATAGATGGATAGAATTAATCAAGGATTATGATTGTACAATTCAATACCATCTGGGAAAATCAAATAAAGTGGATGATGCTTTGAGTCGAAAAAGTAATGCTTTATTAGCAATGTTGCGTTTGGAACTTGATCCTTTGGTTAAGGATTTGATGAACTTTGGCATAGAAGTTGTGGGTGCAGGAAGTTCTTCTGTTTTTTTCTGGTATCAGTGAGATCATCTCTATCAGATAGAATCAAGAAAGCACAGAAGAAAGACAGTGAGTTGCAGAAAAAGGTAGAGCTGGTTCAGAAAGGTAAGTTGACAGAATTCAACATGGATAATGATTGCGTTTTGAGATTTGGGAAGAGATTGTGTGTGACTTGTGATTCACAGTTGAAGAGAGAGTTGTTATGTGAATCTCATAGTTCTCCATTTTCAGTTCATCCTGGCAGTACTATGATGTATAGAGATCTGCGGGAGTATTACTGGTGGGATGGAATGAAAAGTGATATTGCTGATTTTACTGTGAAGTGTTTGACTTGTCAGCAGGTTAAAGCAGAGCAGAAGTTACTGAAAGGGATGTTTTATCCTTTACCAGTGCCAGAGTGGAAATGAGAGAATATATCCATGGACTTTGTTGTGGGATTACCGAAGACATCTCGAGGTAATAATGAAATCTGGGTTACTGATGATCGCTTGACCAAATCTGCTCATTTCCTTGCTATACGAGACACTTTTTCCCTAGATCAACTTTCCCGTTTGTATCTTAAAGAGATAGTAAGGTAACATGAAGTTACTCTCTCCATTGTATCTGATCGTGATCCCAGGTTCACTTCAAACTTTTGGAAAGGCCTTCAGAAATCGTTGGGTACTGAATTAAATTTTAGTACAGCTTTTCATCCTCAATCAGATGGGAAGTCAGAACGAACAATTCAGACATTGGAGGATATGCTACGTTCTTGCTCTATGGATTATCAGGGAAGTTGGGACCAACATCTTTCTTTGGTTGAATTTTCATATAATAACAGTTTTCATTCCAGTATACAGATGGCACCATTTCAGGCATTATATGGGAAGCGGTGTCGAATGCCAGCTTTCTGGGATGAAGTGGGTGAAAGGAAGTTGATGGGACCAGAATTGGTAGAAGAGATGGCATAAAAAGTTCAGCTGATTCAGAAGCACATGAGAATAGCTCAGAGCAGGCAGAAGAGTTATGCGGATAACCAGAGGAAGGATCTATCTTTCGAGGTAGGTGATCATGTTTTTCTCAAGGTTTCTCCTTTGAAAAGTGTGATGAGATTTGGTAAGAAAGGAAAGCAGGGTCCAAGGTTTATTGGACCATATGAAATTCTAGAGAGAGTTGGATCAGTTGCATACTGGGTGGCTTTACCTCCGAGTTTATCTCAGGTACACAATGTTTTTCACGTTTCGATGTTGAGAAAGAATATGCAGATCCATCTCATGTTTTGAGTCCAGAGGTAGTTCAGCTGGAAGAGAACCGATCTTATGAGGAACAACCAGTCCATATTCTTGACCACAGGGAGAAAGTGTTACGAAATAAGGTGATTAATCAGGTAACAGTTTTGTGGAAAAACCACATGATGGAAGAGGCAACATGGGAATCTGAAAATGCAATGAGGGATAGTACCCCCATTTATTTGATAAGTAAATAAATTTCGGGGACACAATTTTCTAAAGGGGGGAAGGATGTAACATCCCAAGTAAGTAATGAATAATAGATATTTTTATCTATGTCTATTAATGAATTATATAGTGTTTTAGAGGCTTAAAATGAAAATAAATCCAATCTTAAGCATGGAATACACTAATATTCTTAAAAGATTGTTTTACTGCCTTTTGATGGAAAACCCTTTTTAAATCAATCTTTTGACAATTTTATAATCTATATTTATCAAAATAAACATATTCATTATGATTGGGACATTGAATTTTACATTGGATGAATTTTTGGTATTTTTCTAACAATGTTCATTTTTTATTGAATAGTGATAAATACTGCATTTTACATCAAAACTTCTTTTTCATTTAATTTAATTATATGGATATATTATATTTTTAATTGGTCTTAAAGTTTAATTTGAATATAATTTTACCATTTAATCCAATGGTGGTCCTTAGGATTAATTTCACTTTGGAATTGGTCATAAACTAATGCCAAACGTTTCATAGATATTGTTTAAAAAAAACCCCACTATTTCTCATGACAGCGGGAATTGATTATTAAATTAATTAATGTGACATATATGTTTTTAATTTTTTAAATTAGACTTCATTTTTGAATTCGGAATATCAAATATAGCTTAGGGTGAATTTTTGGTAATTTTCTGAAAAACAGCAATTTTTGATGAATAGTGAAACCACTAAATGGTACTTATAAAAACTGATTTTTCCGTTTAAATGAAATTTTTCCATCATTGTGTTTTGAATTTAAAAAAACCGACATACATGGTTGTCATTAAGAAGTAAAATGTGGTTCAATGGGAGTAAAATAATTTTTTGGTGAATAGTAACTTATTAAGTTCTTAATCGCGATTAGTGGTAATTAGTGTAGTTTAAGGTAAACATAATGTTTTAATAGTATGAGATGAGTTTGAAACATGTCCTACCCTCATTGGATGTGTCAAGGCCGACCAAGAAAAGCCATTGGTCAACTTGGGGACCCCATTGAGCCACTTTGGTTGGGAAATGACATAAATAACTTTTTATTTAATGTTAAAGTAAAAATGACACAAACATGAGTTCTTTTACCAAAACAATTTTTATATGGGGTTATAAAAGTCAGATTTGTGACTATAAATATTCCTTAGAAAGATAAAAATCTTTCCTAAATCATAGTATTTTTTTTATAATTTTTAGACATTAAATAAATTAAATTATTTATGACATCGTGATGATGCAGCGATGACCTCATTATTTAACGATTTAAATAAAATGGAAAGATAATGTAAAATATAAAACCTACACATGGCCAAAACCAATTGGATGATTGGATTTCGAACCCTTATCACCTTATCCTCTAATTATATCAATGTGGGACCTTTTGAATCCGAAACACATTTTAAAATAAAGTAACTTATCTTTACATTCCAAGAGTGCCCCTCCTCTCCTCTTATAAAAGCCCCCCAACTCTACCTCTTTACCCACACTCCCAAAGCCTTTTACTTGGCCCAACCCTGCCCATTTTGTCTCTCCACTTCCCTATAATACTCCTTGAAGCCTCACTTTGGGCAGAAGTCTTCCCAAGGAAGCCTTTGAGCTCAAACCAAAGGGAGTTACCCGATTTTAAGGTAATGTCTTCTTTTGAGTCCTTTTGTGTTATTTTGCTTCTCCAACCCCCTAAACTCTTTTTATTATTTTATTTAGTAACAACTCTAGTATCCTAAATAAACTAGGATTTTGTTATAATATGGATTCGAGCTAGACTTACACACACCTACATCTAATGGTTAACGAACATACTGTTTCCGTGGATGGTGAATTTATGCCTCCCGAAACGATGATTGTTCAACATTATTTTAAAACCTTAAAAGGTGGCCATTAAGATGTCACTATATTTATATATGATATTTTATATGTTTATTTTTTCCTTAAGCTTCTGTTTTTTTCTTTTTGGTCATACCTTTATGGTTTCCATTATGGGTAAACGCGATATCTTCATTTAAGGAAGTGCGGACTACCGCCCCCTCAAAGTGATTTGATTCGTTAAATATCATACGTGGGACGTATAAAGGATGGAACTATGATATTATATATGATATTATACTATAATTATAATATACCTTTATATCATTACGATCCCATTCTATAAAATACGAAATAGAACTGAAAGTAGCGTTCATGCGTACATACGGCTTACCGTCTCCATGAACGGTGCATTTCATTTCTTACCTCTAAATGATTATGTAATATTATAAATGCATGTATATACTAGATATATATGATATATAAATAATGATTATAATTCTGGATATAATGGATACATGAACAACATGTAATTATAAAGGGTTTATTTTTGACTCAAGTACCAATGATCGTTAAAACGACCGTTATTAACTTAAATAATTATATAGTGTTCATGACATGGCAATAAGTGATATAAAAGGAATAATTAACTTAAAAAAGGTTCTTAAAGAAGTAGAAATTAACTCCAGTTTATTATTCAGGACATTAAATAATGATCGAGTCAAGTCAGACCCGAGGTATGGGACTTCGTCTCAATCTCCTTTCATTGAGGCATATTTTGTTTCATACACAACCTTCTTTTATATGGTGTATAAACCCCTTTGACTTTTACGTTTATCCAAAAGAAATATTTTTTATACGAAGCGTTTTACTAAACGACAAAAGAGAATGTTTTTGTCGTACGTATGCGGCGACAACGACTTCTCTGCCGCCGTGACCGTTATTTGAGTTTCGGCTTCCTCTACAAGCCATACCTTCTTTTTAAATGAAAAATAAATACCATGTTTTAATTTTCTTTTATTTTGGTATTGAAAATGGTTTTCATAATGTTTTTATATCAATGTGTTGTATTGATATCTTGTGATAGAAAAGTGGAAATGTTATGTTTTTCTTTATGCATGTTTTATGTGATATGATTATGTAGAGGTTCTTGAGAATTATTATGAAGAAGGGTGGTTCCGTGATAAACTAAGGGCGGGTGAGCCCGATATAGCTCTCCAATTCATTGGGTAACGTGAAGGAGTGAAACTTTAAGGTTTCTCCGAAGAGATTTAGGGAATATACTGTGATGGGTATTCCAAACGTAACCAAGAGGGTTACTCCCTACGTAAGGATGTTATGAATGCCTCAAGTTACCTTTATGTCTTATGATTTCTATGATTTATTCATGATTTGATGAGTTATGTTAAAGTGCATATATTTTATGGGTAAAGTTTGATTTCATTATTATGTATATATGTACCCATGTTTCCTTTCCATATTTTTATATCCCTTACTGAGCTTTTTATGCTCATCCCAAGCTTTTTGAAATGTTTTTCACAGGTCAAGGGAAAGGTACATGATATGATGATAGTGTCAAGGAAGTGTCAAGAAATAACCCATGATTTATTTTAAATGTGTTTCCATTGATGGGAATGAAGAATACTATCTTTATGTAACCACTTTGTTTATATGTGGAATGTAATGAAAGTTTTATGATCTAATTCTCTAAAACTCTAAACCCGAAAAGATCCTCAATGTGTAATCTTGTAATAACTCAAGATTAAGTAAGGTTTAAGGCTGGGGCCTTATAGTTGGTATCAGAGGTCGGTTTAGATAACATTAGGAGTTACAATTCTATTAAATGATTATCCAAAAATATTTTTTTTGAAATGATATAGCATTTGAAGATTACCATGTTGCTTCATCTAAGACATGTTTGTTCAGAATGGTTTTCCACAGAGGAAACATGGAAGTAGTGCTAGGAAGGCATATAGAAGGAAATAACCTTCCGAATCAGCATCCTAAGATGGTCAGAATTGGAACTGAACAGTTTGTTGCAGTAATGGCGCAGTTTACTCAAGCGATAAATGGCGATGGTATCCACACACGAGATTAGCCAGATCAACCGCAGAGGAACATGTCCGTGGTGGAACATTTCATGAGGCAACATCCCCCATCATTTAGAGGATCATCTGACCCTGTGCTAGCTGAAGGGTGGATTAAAGCACTGGAGAAGATTTATGATGTCATGGGGTGTTCAGACAATCATAAGGTTAGTCTTTCTATTTACCGTTTGGAGGGTGAGGCAGATCAGTGGTGGTCTATGGTTAAAAATATCAGGGACGCCGATGAGATTGATGCTCTTGACTGGGATGAATTCAAAGGTATGTTTCTTGAGAAATATTTTCCTAAGGCTGTTCGACTTAGGATGGAAAAACAATTCTTGGAATTGAGGCAAGAGGAAGACTCAGTGGCTACCTATGTCACGACCCGCCCTCGGGGTCCGTGCCGTGACTACCCCAAGCCCGCCTTCCATAGGCCAGGGGCTGGCGACTAGCACCAAGGCGTAAATCCCGGTAAAAAGGGAAGGCATTGCCTTTGTAAAGTAAACAAACATCACAGAGTAAGCAAGCGGAAAGTAACACTAAGCAAAAACAGAGTACAACTAAAAGTGCGGAAAGTAAAAGGGGCCGGAAATACAAGCCCAACTGTAATGTACAACTCGAAAAGGAAAAACAGCAACTGAAAAGTAAAGCTGCTACGCCGAGCTGTCCACTGGAAATCCCACCTGAAGGGTGGGTACAGATAGCTCCTCTGCTCCTCGGGTCCCGCCGTCTGCTCCGAGTATGTTCCACCCAGTGGTCTACCTCTGGGTACCGCCTCGTTGTATAGTCCACCTCCAGGTACCGTCCAGTCCTCGAACACTCGGCCTCTGCCAGCACTGTCCGTCGTCTGCAACCAAGACAACGAGGTGCGGGCATAGCCCGTGCAGGGGTGAGTATAATGATACTCAGTAGGGACCCCGAGACCCTCAAGGTCTCACTAAAACCAACAAGGATAAACACAAGAAGATCTCAACAGATAAACCCTACTTAGGTATATGCCCATACATATACCTAAGTTATCAAGTAACCCATCTCAATCATGAGGAAACACAAGGATTGTGAAAACGACGGATAACCACTACCCGGGTATATGCCCATACATATACCAAAGTTAGCAAGTGACCCATCTCAATCATGAAGTAAACACAAGGTCAAAAGTCTCAGCTCAAACCAGGATTTTCATTATCGAAACCGAATCTGCTGAAGAGCTCCGTCTCTAGAGTGTACAGTGGTCCTGTCACGACTCCGAGGCCGCCGCTCACTCACCTAAGACTGCTGAAGTACTCCTCCTGTCGAGTACTGCGGGCCAGCCACCCAAACACAGTAGTGCTTCCCGCCGAGGTATGTCACCCAAACACCGTAGTGCACACCCCCTAGTAGCCTGCTGAGGTACTCTCCGGACGAGCACCACGGGTCTGCACTGTCACACAGGTAGTGCTCCGTCCGCCATGGGTCTGCACCTCAGAAAGTAGTGCTCCGTCCACTGGGCTAGTCGACTCACTCCAAGTCGAGTCGGTCAAGCAGTCGTCAGGTCTCAGCCAGCTACACGGTCTCCGTACTTCGCACGCTCGTCACTGGGAGGGTCCGCTCCACGAGCTACACGTCGATACTCCAAGTATCTCAAAGTCCCACGAAGAAGTGTCTCAAAGGTCCGTCTCGTCACAGGGGTCTCAACTCAACAGACGGCGCGTCGATCGGACGCCAGGTCTGTGAGTTATTAGCCTATTCGTCCCAGGGGCCCGGTTGGTTTCGTGAGCGAAACCAATCCCGGCCGTATCTCAACTGTACTCCGAACTCCCATAGGGTATACTCAAAGGGACCATTACTCAACGTAACCACCAACGCTGCTGACGGCTCGTCAAGCGGACGTCCTGTCTGAAAGATATCAGCTTTTCCGTTCCAGGGGCCCGGTTGGATTTCGGGTGCGATCCAACCCGGCCAGTACTATCTGTAACCAAAACTCGGGCGAAGGATACCAAAAGTTCCGTATCGTAAACAGGAACTCAACGCAACAGACGGTGCGTCGATCGGACGCCCGGTCTGAGAGTTATTGGCATTTTCGTCTCCGGGGCCCGGTTGGTTTTTAAGGCAAAACCAACCCGACCGTACTCCACCTGCGTCCAAACCTCGGGCGGAGTATGCCAAAAGATCCGTCTAACTAAGAGGAACACAACGCGACTGACGGTGTGTCAATCGGACGTCCGTAGCTCAAGATATGAGCGTTTCCGCTCCGAAGGCCCGGTTGGTTCCGTGAACGAACCAACCCGGCCGAACTCAAAGTAATCCGAAACTTTGAGTGCGATATATCAAAACGACCGACTTGATCCAAGGATCGCGTTGCCGCAGACGGTTCGTCATTCGGAGGTCTGAGGCTCAAGTTATGAGCCAAAAACCAATTCTGGTTCGAAACGGGGGGGTCCGGGTCCGGGCCGACCCGGCCCGACCCCCCCCCCCCCCTGGGCGGCGCGGCGGCGCGGCGGCGGCGGCGGCGGCGGGCCGCGGCGGCGGCGCCCGGCGCCGCACGTGGGTGGCACGCGGGGGGCTAAGCCCCCGCTTCTTGGGTGTCGGCGCGGCATATAGCCGCGCCCCTTTGCTTTTACAAACCGCCCCCCCCCCCCCATGTGGGGGGCTGTTTGAAGGAAGCCGGGGGGCCTCCTGCCCCCCCCACCTTAAGGGAACCGCCCCCCTCATTAAGAGGGGGGTTTTTTTTACAGGCTGGCCGGGGGATTTATTCCCCCGGTTTAATGCCTTCCGGCCGGCCAGCTGGCCGGCCGGTTTTCTCCAACGGGACCGGTAATTCCGGTCCCCCCTTCGGCTTCCGACGCCGGCGGCCCGGCCGCCGGTCTTCTCTTCCGCCGCGGCCCGGAACCGGGCGCGGTCTCCTCGTCCCGCCGTGGCCCGGAACCGGCTGCGGCGTTCGTCATCCGGCGCGGTGCGACGGCACCGCGCCCCTTCGCCGTGCTTTGATATTCATTCAACGCGGCGCGACGGCGTCACGTTCTTGTTGTTTCTTCCATGGTGCGTGCGACGACATCGCGTAAGATATTTGCATGTTCATCCGCGTGGTGCGATGACACCACGCCACTTGCTTTCCTCCGCAAAATAATTAAACGAGAACGATGGAGGGGGGTTCGGCCATGTTCGTGCGGTCCGCCCCCCCCCCTCACGTTAAAAAAGTAACGCAACTTAAAACATTTAAAAAATCTCATGTTTGACATGCGAAATCCAGGATCAAGAAATGGAATAAATAAATATTGAAACAACAACCCCTACCTCAGGTTTAAGATTCGAAGATTCGTCTACGTTCCGCGGAAGACGGCGTCGCGGAAGTCGGGCGTCGCGGTCGTCGTTCGTCAAATCCGTTGACGAAGAGATAAGCCCGAAGAGATACGTCGTTGGCGAAACTTGTACGCCGACGAAGGTTGTCCGAAGAAGAGGTGGCGTCCCCTTCGTTGACACGGAGGACGAAGAAGAGAGGCGTCGTTCTTCGTCGGAGAAAGAGCGTTCCTCGTCAAGTCTTGAGGAAAGTCAAATAATAAAGAAAACAACGAACTCAAAAACCCCTACCTCGATAGTCGCACGTTGACGGAGTCGTGGAATATCGGTGTCGATTCCTTTGACGTCGGAGGAAGAGTCGTTGTCGATGGCGTTCGTCGCGGAAAACCGTCGCGGAAGAGATGACGCAGAAGAAGTACGTCGCGTTGCGGATACGGCGTCGCGGATGGATCGTGTTCTTCGGCGGAGAAGTTCTTCGTTGAAGAACGACGTTCTTCGCGTTCTTCGTTGAGTTGAAGAAGAAGAAGAAAAACTTCCAAAGCTCTCAAGAAATCCTCCCAAGGTGTTAAAAGAAACCCCTAGAATAATATAAGCTTTAACTTATATTATTACATAACTTAACCACAAGAATTTCAAAGGTTTGAAATTCAAAAAGGGTTTAACTCCCTTAATTAATTAAGTAACTCAAGTTGACAACATTTAATGAAATGAGTTAAAGGGGAGGTTTTGAGAGAATTTGAGGAGTTGGGGTTCGTGTGGACCCCACCTCACTTAATCCTTCCAAGGGAGGTTAAGTGGATGTGGGTCCCACTCCCAACTCCCTTTGGTAGGACTTAACTTACAAAAAATAAAATAAAAAGAATTCACACTTTTTATTCAACTTTTTTATAAATCTCCCAAAAACTAACTTTTAACCCGAAACAAACGCAACTCCCGAAAAGGTCTCTTTAAGCGAATATCGGCGCTGCGAGTTCATCGGTGCCCTCGGATTTCAATTCCGAGCACCGGATCAAAAGTTAGGAATTCCCGCTCGTTCGTTCACTGAACGTACCCGAGCCAAACTTTGGAAATTAATTCCGGGCACTCCGGGCCTCGGAATCAGGTGCCGTCTGAAACCGCGTTCTTGTAAAATTCTAAAGAAAATTAAGAAAAAATTTTCCTTGAATTTTACGGGTCTTTACATTACTCCCACCTCAGGGCTTTACGTCCCCGTAAAGCTACATGAAAAACTAGGGAAACAAAAGAGGGTACTGAGCACGCATCTGAGCCTCCCGCTCCCATGTGCTCTCCTGGAGATTCCCGTGCCGCCATCTGTTGCGCACAAGAGGAATCGATCGCCCATGTAGGACCCGCGCCTGTCGATCCTCTATCTCCACCGGGACCTCCGTAAAAGTCGCCACATCGTCAAGGATGTGCATCGGGTCGTGCACGTTTCTCCTCAGCTGAGACACGTGGAAGACGTCGTGCACCCGGTGCAACTGAGGTGGTAGAGCCAGGCGATAAGCCACCTCACCAACCCTGCTGAGGACCTGGAAGGGTCCGATGAAGCGCGGAGATAACTTGTCGCCTCGGCCAAATCTCCGAATACCACGTCGAGGTGAGACCCGCAAGAAGACGTGGTCACCATCCTCGAACTCTAGTGGCCTCCGCCTCCTGTCAGCGTATGACTTCTGCCGGCTCTGTGCTGTCCTCATCCGCTCCTGGATGACATGGACCTCCTCTGACGTGGCCCGGACCATCTCTGGTCCCACATGAGCTGCAAGATTTCTTCTTTGCCGATAAGAGAAACCTGGTCTCATCCCCTGGATGAACCACATTCTTTGCCTAAAACAGTCAATCCTAACATGGATGATACTAATCCATACCAAGGATGACGTCGTAAGGCCTCGACGCTACTACTAAGAGATCCAACCGTTACTCTCGCCTCCAAGGGTTAAGTCACACTGTCGACATCAGTGTGTGGTAACTGGGTCTCCTCCAGTAGATGTCTCACAAGTGAGGGTCAAGTCAACAGTCAACTGGAACCTCTTAGTAACATCACAAAAGAGGACAGGAAAGAAAACCTCACAAAGGTATGCGTCTTTTATTATTGCAGCTCATAATACAAGACGCTACACAAAAGCAACATCAACATGGAACTAGAAGTACAAAAGACGTATCCACTAGTTCCTCCCCTGTCCACCTGCTCCCAGAGCTCCAGCATTTGTCGCTGCCTCAACCTCGGTGGCTCCTCAAAAGCCTATGGATCAACTGTACGAGGAGTCAGACAGTCACGTGCCAGGTGCCCCTTTCCACCGCACGAGTAACACAGTCTGCTTCTGGCACGCCTGGCTCTGACCCCACCCCGGGTGCCCCGCACCACCGGTCCTAAAACCCGAGATCGCCCAACTGCTGGTCTGGTCCTCCTGGACCTCTGCATCATCTGTCTACTGCCCACAGATGACTCGGCTTCTGATCGAAAAACACGCGGCAAAGGCAGAATCTCCTGTACACGCTCGGGGTGTAGAGATACTGGCACAAACTCCACCCTGAAGAAGGTCTCGAAGTCTTCCCATGCGAAGTTCATCTCATCGCAAAACTGAAACAAGTGGCTCCACCACCTACCTGCTGCTGCCTGAAGGAGGCTGGTAGCAAAGATCACCATGAAGTCTGCCGGCGTCCCCACTAGCCTGAAGACTCTCACCACAGCCTCCAGCCAAACCTCAGCCGCCTGCGGGTCCGTCTCTCCCCGGAACCTGGGTGGCCTCTGGCGCTGGAACTCGTGCAGCGCGCTCAAGCGTCGTGCATCGCCTACTGCTGGGGCTGGTGGCATCGGTGGCCCAACGTATGGTAGTACCGCTGGTGCCTCCGCTGGTGCCTCAACTGCAAGAGGGCCCTGTACCGAAGCCTCGTCGCTCGACAGACTGTCAGCATGCTCATCCCTCCGGGCTCTAGCTGGTCGTCTGAGAAAAGACATCCTGAAAGAAACAACGTAACACGATTAAACGATTATACCTGGTGAGCTGACCTGGTTTGAGCTGTTTTAAGGGGAAAACCTTTGAAAACACACACGCAATCAGTGTTTTCGTGCACAAAGTCAGAAATCAGTTGTCAGGGTCCTGGTGTATGGATACGTCGGCCGCCCACACCAACACTGGACTCCCTGAACTGAAAACCACACTCGGTACCCTTAACACTATTGCTTCACAGAAAGAAAGATCAGAGTCTGCGGTAGAACCGACCACCTCTGATACCAATTTGTCACGACCCGCCCTCGGGGTCCGTGCCGTGACTACCCCAAGCCCGCCTTCCATAGGCCAGGGGCTGGCGACTAGCACCAAGGCGTAAATCCCGGTAAAAAGGGAAGGCATTGCCTTTGTAAAGTAAACAAACATCACAGAGTAAGCAAGCGGAAAGTAACACTAAGCAAAAACAGAGTACAACTAAAAGTGCGGAAAGTAAAAGGGGCCGGAAATACAAGCCCAACTGTAAAGTACAACTCAAAAAGGAAAAACAGCAACTGAAAAGTAAAGCTGCTACGCCGAGCTGTCCACTGGAAATCCCACCTGAAGGGTGGGTACAGATAGCTCCTCTGCTCCTCGGGTCCCGCCGTCTGCTCCGAGTATGTTCCGCCCAGTGGTCTGCCTCTGGGTACCGCCTCGTCGTATAGTCCACCTCCAGGTACCGTCCAGTCCTCGAACACTCGGCCTCTGCCAGCACTGTCTGTCGTCTGCAACCAACACAACGAGGTGCGGGCATAGCCCGTGCAGGGGTGAGTATAACGATACTCAGTAGGGACCCCGAGACCCTCAAGGTCTCACTAAAACCAACAAGGATAAACACAAAAAGATATCAACAGATAAACCCTACTTAGGTATATGCCCATACATATACCTAAGTTATCAAGTAACCCATCTCAATCATGAGGAAACACAAGGATTGTGAAAACGACGGATAACCACTACCCGGGTATATGCCCATACATATACCAAAGTTAGCAAGTGACCCATCTCAATCATGAAGTAAACACAAGGTCAAAAGTCTCAGCTCAAACCAGGATTTTCATTATCGAAACCGAATCTGCTGAAGAGCTCCGTCTCTAGAGTGTACAGTGGTCCTGTCACGACTCCGAGGCCGCCGCTCACTAACCTAAGACTGCTGAAGTACTCCTCCTGTCGAGTACTACGGGCCAGCCACCCAAACACAATAGTGCTTCCCGCCGAGGTATGTCACCCAAACACCGTGGTGCACACCCCCTAGTAGCCTGCTGAGGTACTCTCCGGACGAGCACCGCAGGTCTGCACTGTCACACAGGTAGTGCTCCGTCCGCCATGGGTCTGCACCTCAGAAAGTAGTGCTCCGTCCACTGGGCTAGTCGACTCACTCCAAGTCGAGTCGGTCAAGCAGTCGTCAGGTCTCAGCCAGCTACACGGTCTCCGTACTTCGCACGCTCGTCACTGGGAGGGTCCGCTCCACGAGCTACAGGTCGATACTCCAAGTATCTCAAAGTCCCACGAAGAAGTGTCTCAAAGGTCCGTCTCGTCACAGGGGTCTCAACGCAACAGACGGCGCGTCGATCGGACGCCAGGTCTGTGAGTTATTAGCCTATTCGTCCCAGGGGCCCGGTTGGTTTCGTGAGCGAAACCAATCCCGGCCGTATCTCAACTGTACTCCGAACTCCCATAGGGTATACTCAAAGGGACCGTTACTCAACGTAACCACCAACGCTGCTGACGGCTCGTCAAGCGGACGTCCTGTCTGAAAGATATCAGCTTTTCCGTTCCAGGGGCCCGGTTGGATTTCGGGTGCGATCCAACCCGGCCAGTACTATCTGTAACCAAAACTCGGGCGAAGGATACCAAAAGTTCCGTATCGTAAACAGGAACTCAACGCAACAGACGGTGCGTCGATCGGACGCCCGGTCTGAGAGTTATTGGCATTTTCGTCTCCGGGGCCCGGTTGGTTTTTAAGGCAAAACCAACCCGACCATACTCCACCTGCGTCCAAACCTCGGGCGGAGTATGCCAAAAGATCCGTCTCACTAAGAGGAACACAACGCGACTGACAGTGTGTCAATCGGACGTCCGTAGCTCAAGATATGAGCGTTTCCGCTCCGAAGGCCCGGTTGGTTCCGTGAACGAACCAACCCGGCCGAACTCAAAGTAATCCGAAACCTTGAGTGCGATATATCAAAACGACCGTCTTGATCCAAGGATCGCGTTGCCGCAGACGGTTCGTCATTCGGAGGTCCGAGGCTCAAGTTATGAGCCAAAAACCAATTCTGGTTCGAAACGGGGGGGTCCGGGTCCGGGCCGACCCGGCCCGACCCCCCCCCCCCCCTGGGCGGCGGCGGACGGCGGCGGCGCGGCGGCGCGGCGGCGGCGGCGGGCCGCGGCGGCGGCGCCGGGCGCCGCACGTGGGTGGCACGCGGGGGGCTAAGCCCCCGCTTCTTGGGTGTGGGCGCGACATATAGCCGCGCCCCTTTGCTTTTACAAACCGCCCCCCCCACGTGGGGGGCTGTTTGAAGGAAGCCGGGGGGCCTCCTGCCCCCCCCACCTTAAGGGAACCGCCCCCCTCATTAAGAGGGGGGTTTTTTTTACAGGCTGGCCGGGGGATTTATTCCCCCGGTTTAATGCCTTCCGGCCGGCCAGCTGGCCGGCCGGTTTTCTCCAACGGGACCGGTAATTCCGGTCCCCCCTTCGGCTTCCGACGCCGGCGGCCCGGCCGCCGGTCTTCTCTTCCGCCGCGGCCCGGAACCGGCCGCGGTCTCCTCGTCCCGCCGCGCCCCGGAACCGGCCGCGGCGTTCGTCATCCGGCGCGGTGCGACGGCACCGCGCCCCTTCGCTGTGCTTTGATATTCATTCAACGCGGCGCGACGGCGTCACGTTCTTGTTGTTTCTTCCATGGTGCGTGCGACGACATCGCGTAAGATATTTGCACGTTCATCCGCGTGGTGCGACGGCACCACGCCACATGCTTTCCTCCGCAAAATAATTAAACGAGAACGATGGAGGGGGGTTCGGCCATGTTCGTGCGGTCCGGCCCCCCCCTCACGTTAAAAAAGTAACGCAACTTAAAACATTTAAAAAATCTCATGTTTGACATGCGAAATCCAGGATCAAGAAATGGAATAAATAAATATTGAAACAACAACCCCTACCTCGGGTTTAAGATTCGAAGATTCGTCTACGTTCCGCGGAAGACGGCGTCGCGGAAGTCGGGCGTCGCGGTCGTCGTTCGTCAAATCCGTTGACGAAGAGATAAGCCCGAAGAGATACGTCGTTGGAGAAACTTGTACGCCGACGAAGGATGTCCGAAGAAGAGGTGGCGTCCCCTTCGTTGACACGGAGGACGAAGAAGAGAGGCGTCGTTCTTCGTCGGAGAAAGAGCGTTCCTTGTCAAGTCTTGAGGAAAGTCAAATAATAAAGAAAACAACGAACTCAAAAACCCCTACCTCGATAGTCGCACGTTGACGGAGTCGTGGAATATCGGTGTCGATTCCTTTGACGTCGGAGGAAGAGTCGTTGTCGATGGCGTTCGTCGCGGAAAACCGTCGCGGAAGAGATGACGCAGAAGAAGTACGTCGCGTTGCGGATACGGCGTCGCGGATGGATCGTGTTCTTCGGCGGAGAAGTTCTTCGTTGAAGAACGACGTTCTTCGCGTTCTTCGTTGAGTTGAAGAAGAAGAAGAAAAACTTCCAAAGCTCTCAAGAAATCCTCCCAAGGTGTTAAAAGAAACCCCTAGAATAATATAAGCTTTAACTTATATTATTACATAACTTAACCACAAGAATTTCAAAGGTTTGAAATTCAAAAAGGGTTTAACTCCCTTAATTAATTAAGTAACTCAAGTTGACAACATTTAATGAAATGAGTTAAAGGGGAGGTTTTGAGAGAATTTGAGGAGTTGGGGTTCGTGTGGACCCCACCTCACTTAATCCTTCCAAGGGAGGTTAAGTGGATGTGGGTCCCACTCCCAACTCCCTTTGGTAGGACTTAACTTACAAAAAATAAAATAAAAAGAATTCACACTTTTTATTCAACTTTTTTATAAATCTCCCAAAAACTAACTTTTAACCCGAAACAAACGCAACTCCCGAAAAGGTCTCTTTAAGCGAATATCGGCGCTGCGAGTTCATCGGTGCCCTCAGATTTCAATTCCGAGCACCGGATCAAAAGTTAGGAATTCCCGCTCGTTCGTTCACTGAACGTACCCGAGCCAAACTTCGGAAATTAATTCCGGGCACTCCGGGCCTCGGAATCAGGTGCCGTCTGAAACCGCGTTCTTGTAAAATTCTAAAGAAAATTAAGAAAAAATTTTCCTTGAATTTTACGGGTCTTTACAACCTATGAAGAAAGGTTCACTCGATTGGAAAGGTATGCTCCAAATTTTATCCGAGACCTTGATAGTAAAATCTATCGTTTTTACTCAGGATTAAAGCCAAAATATCGAAGGGCATTAGCTTCTTGTGAGTTTAAAAGTTATGAAAAGCTTGTTCGATGTGCTGATAAGGTGTAAATGGTGTTTTCCGATGATCAAGTGTTCTATAACAACCAACAGAAGAAGAGACCGAGGTGGCAGGAGAAAGGTAAGAATTCTTCAAAAAAGTCTGATGGTAAGAAAACTAAGTTTCCAGTTTGTGATAAATGTGGAAAAAGGCATGCTGGGGAATGTCTTCTGAATTCTGGAAAGTGCTACCGATGTGGTAAGATGGGACATAAGGCTCATGATTTCACTGAAAAGGATCAAGGTGAAGGTAAGACCAAATTTGATTTACAGTTAGTGAAATGTTTTAAGTGTAATGAGATGGGTCACTATGCAAACGAGTGTCCGACAAAGAGCTTGAGTGATGGGAAGTAGTTAGACTACAAGCAGAAAGGGGTGGTGAAATACTTTTCAACTACTTCAGCAGATGTAGACCCATCAAATGAAGTTGTATCAGGTACTTTGTTTGTTTTTTCAGATTATGCCAGTGTGTTGTTTGATTTGGGGTCTACACCTTCTTTCATCTCTGAAACCTTTTCTAGTAAAATGAGAATACAATCTCAAGAAATGACTCCTGAACTTTTGGTAAAAACACATGGGGGGAATGTTGAGGCAAAAAGAATTTATAAGAATCTTCATATCCTTATCTGTGGAAAGAACCTACTTGCAAACCTTATTATTCTACCTCTAGTAGAGTTTGATGTTATCCTGGGTATGGATTGGCTCTCTATTTACCATGCTGAGTTTGACTGTAGAGCTAAAGAATTTTCTTTTCAGAAATACTTTCAGTTTGTGCACAAGAATGAACCCTTACTGTTGATAACTTATCAAGAGGCCAAGAAACATTTAAAAGATGGAAATGAATGTTACCTTGCACACATCGTTGAAAATAAAGGAACTGTTCAGATTAATGATGTGCCAGTGGTAAATGAGTATCCTGATGTTTTTCCTGATGAGTTGCCTGGAATAATACCAGATCGGGAAGTTGAATTTACTGTTGACTTAGTTCCTGATGCTAAGCCAATTTCAAAACCACCTTATCAAATGGCTCAAATTGAAATTTTAGAGTTGAAGGAGAAATTGCAAGATTTATTAGAGAAAGGATTCATTCGACCTAGCACATCACCATGGGGTGCTGCTGTCTTGTTTGTTAAAAAGAAAGATGGTTCAATGAGACTTTGCATTGATTATAGAGCCTTGAATAACATCACTGTTAAGAACAAATATCCTTTTCCTCATATCGATGATATGTTTGATCAGCTCCAGGGAGATCAGTATTTTTCAAATATTGACTTGAGATCGGGGTACCATCAGCTGAAGGTAATGGAAGAAGATGTTCCGAAGACCGCGTTCCGTACAAGATATGGCCACTATGAATTTGTAGTAATGCCTTTTGGGCTAACCAATGCACCTGCTGTATTCATGGACTTAATGAATAGAATTTTCCATGAGTTCTTGGATAAGATTGTGGTGGTTTTTATTGATGATTTTTGTGTTTTCTAAAAGTAAAGAAGAGCATGAAAGACATTTAAGGGTTATCTTGCAAACCTTAAAAGAAACGAAATTGTATGGGAAATTCAGAAAGTGTGATTTTTCGTTGCAACAATTTTCCTTCCATGGTCACATTTTTTCTAATGATGGGATAACTGTTGATCCTGAAAAAACAAAAGTTGTGGAAGACTGGCCAAGACCCACAAATGTAACTAAGATTCGTACCTTCCTTGGTTTGGCAGGCTATTACCGAAAGTTTTTAGAAATTTTTCACGGTTATCTATTCCAATGACTAACCTAACTCGGAAGGGTGTTAAGTTTATCTCGACAAAAGAATATGATGATTGTTTTCAGGAATTGAAAAGAAGATTGGTGAATGCTACAGTTTTGGCACTACCTTCCAGGAATGTTGAGTTGTTGTATACAGTGATGCTTCATTGAAAGGACTTGGTTGCATCCTAATGCAGAATGATTAGGTAATTGCTTATTCTTCACGACAGTTGAAAACTCATGAGGTAAATTACCCTACACATGATTTGGAAATAGCTGCTGTTGTTTTTGCTTTAAAAATTTGGAGGCATCATTTGTATGGAGTAAAGTGTGAAATATATACCGATCAAAAAAGTTTAAAGTATATATTCACTCTGAAAGAATTGAACATGAGACAAAGGAGATGGCTAGAATTAATCAAGGATTATGATTGTACAATTTGTTACCATCCAGGAAAAGAAAATAAAGTGGCTGATGCTTTAAGTCGAAAAAGTAATGCTTCATTAGCAATGTTGCGTTTGGAACGTGATCCTTTGGTTAAGTATTTCATGAACTTTGGCATAGAAGTTGTGTGTGCAGGAAGTTCTTCTGTTTTGTTTCAGGTATCAGTGAGATCATCTTTATCAGATAGAATCAAGCAAGAATAGAAGAAAGACAGTGAGTTGCAGAAAAAGGTAGAGCTGGTTCAGAAAGGTAAGTTGCCTGAATTCAAAATTGATAATGATTGCGTTTTGAGATTTGGGAAGAGATTGTGTGTGCCTTGTGATTCACAGTTAGAGAGAGAGTTGTTATGTGAAGCTCATAGTTCTCCGTTTTCAGTTCATCCTGGCAGTACTAATATGTATAGAGATCTGCGGGAGTATTACTGGTGGGATGGAATGAAAAGAGATATTACTGATTTTACTGTGAAGTGTTTGACTTGTCAGCAGGTTAAAGCAGAGCAGCAGTTACCGAATAGGATGATTTAGCCTTTACCAGTGCCAGAGTGGAAATGGGAGAATATATCCATGGACTTTGTTGTGGGATTACCGAAGACATCTCGAGGTAATAATGCAATCTGTGTTATTGTTGATCGCTTGACCAAATATTCTCATTTCCTTGCTATACGAGATACTTTTTCCCTATATCAACTTTCCCGTTTGTATCTTAAAGAGATAGTCAGGTTACATGGAGTTCCTCTCTCCATTGTATCTGATCGTGATCTCAGGTTCACTTCTAACTTTTGGAGAGGCCTTCAGAATTCGTTGGGTACTGAATTAAATTTTAATACATCTTTTCATCCTCAATCAGATGGGCAGTCAGAACGAACAATTCAGACATTGGAGGATATGCTACGTTCTTGCTCTATGGATTATCAGGGAAGTTGGGACCAACATCTTTCTTTGGTTGAATTTTCATATAATAACAGTTTTCATTCTAGTATACATATGGCACCATTTCAGGCATTATATGGGAAGCGGTGTCGAACTCCAGCATTCTGGGATGAAGTGGGTGAAAGGAAGTTGATGGGACCAGAATTGGTAGAAGAGATGGCAGAAAAAGTTCAGCTGATTCAGAAGCACATGAGAACAACTTAGAGTAGGCAGAAGAGTTATGCGGATAACTGGAGGAAGGATCTATCTTTCGAGGTAGGTGATCATGTTTTTCTCAAGGTTTCTCCTTGGAAAAGTGTGATGAGATTTGGTAAGAATGGAAAGCTGAGTCCAAGGTTTATTGGACAATATGAAATTCCAGAGAGAGTTGGATCAGTTGCATACCATGTGGCTTTACCTCCGAGTTTATCTCAGGTACCCAATGTTTTTCACGTTTCGATGTTGAGAAAGTATATGCCAGATCCATCTCATGTTTTGAGTCCAGAGGTAGTTCAGCTGGAAGAGAACCTATCTTATGAGGAACAACCAGTCCAGATTCTTGACCAGAGAGAGCAAGTGTTACAGAATAATGTGATTAATCAGGTAAAGGTTTTGTGGAAAAACCACATGATGGAAGAGGGAACATGGGAATCTGAAAATGCAATGAAGGATAAGTACCCCCATTTATTTGATAAGTAAATAAATTGCGGGGACGCAATTTTATAAAGGGGGGAAGGATGTAACATCACAAGTAAGTAATGAATAATAGATATTTTTACCTATGTTCATTAATGAATTATATAGTGTTTTAGAGGCTTAAAATGAAAATAAATCCAATCTTAAGCATGGAATACACTAATATTCTTAAAAGATTGTTTTACTGCCTTTTGATGGAAAACACTTTTTAAATAAATCTTTTGACAATTTTATAATATATATTTGTAAAAATAACCATATTCATTATGATTGGGACATTTAATTTTACATTGGATAAATTTTTGGTATTTTTCTGACAATGTTCATTTTTTCATGAATAGTGAAAAATACTGCATTTTACATCAAAACTGCTTTTTCATTTAATATAACTATATGGTTAGATTATATTTTTAATTCGTCTTAAAGTTTATTTTGAATATAAATTTACCATTTAATCCAATGGTGGTCATTAGGATTAATTTCACTTTGGAATTGGTCATAAACTAATGCCAAACTTTTCATAGATATTGTTTCATAAAACCTCGCTATTTGTCATGACAGCGGGAATTGATTATTAAATTAATTAATGTGACTTATATGTTTTGAATTTTGTAAAATAGACTTAATTTTTGAATTCTGAATATCAAATATAGCTTAGGGTGAATTTTTGGTAATTTTCTGAAAAACTTCAATTTTTGATGAATAGTGAAACCACTAAGTGGTACTTATAAAAACTGATTTTTCCGTTTAAATGAAATTTTGCCATCATTGGGTTTTGAATTTAAAAAATCCGACATACATTGTTGTCATTAAGAAGTAAAATGTGGTTCAATGGGATTAAAATATTTTTTTGGTGAATAGTAACTTATTAAGTTCTTAATCCCGATTAGTGGTAATTAGTGTAGTTTAAGGTAAAAAAAATGTTTTAATAATATGAGATGAGCTTGACACATGTTATACCCTAATTGGATGTGTCATGGCCGACCAAGAAAATCCATGGGTCAACTTGGGGATCCCATGGAGCCACTTTGGATGGGAAATGACATAAATAACTTTTTATTTAATGTTAAAGTAAAAATGACACAAACATGAGTTATTTTACTAAAACAATTTTTATATGGGGTTATAAAAGTCAGATTTTTGACTATAAATATTCATTAGAAAAATAAAAAGATTTCCTACATCATAGTATTTTTTTATAATTTTTAGACATTAATAAACTAAAATATTTATGACATCATGATGATGTAGCGATGAACTCATTATTTAACGATTTAAATAAAATGGAAAGATAATGTAAAATCTAAAACCTACACATGGAAAAACCAATTGGATGAGTGGATTTAGAACCCTTATCACCTTATCCTCAAATTATATCAATGTGGGACCTTTTGAATCTGAAACTCATTTTAAAATAAAGTAACTTATCTTTACTTTCCAAGAGTGCCCCTCCTCTCCTCTTATAAAAGGCCCCCAACTCTAACTCCTTACCCACACTCCCAAAGCCTTTGGCTCGGCCAAAACCTGCCCATTTTGTCTCTCCACTTCCCTCTCTTACTCCTTGAAGCCTCACTTTGGGCAGAAGTCTTCCCAAGTAAGCCTTTGAGCTCAAACCAAAGGGAGTTACCCGATTTTAAGGTAATGTCTTCTTTTGAGTCCTTTTGTTTTATTTTTCTTCTCCAACCCCTAAACTCTTTTTATTATTTTCTTTTGTAAGAACTCAAGTATCCTAAATATACTAGGATGTTGTTATAATATGGATTCAAGCTACACTTACACCCACCTACATCTAATGGTTAACGAACATACTGTTTCTGTGGATGGTGAATTTATGCCTCCTGAAACGATGATTGTTCAAAATTATTTTAACACCTTAAATGGTGGCCATTAAGATGTCACTATATTTATATATGATATATTATATGTTTATGTTTTCCTTAAGCTTCTGTTTTTTTCTTTTTGGTCATACCTTTATGGTTTCCATTATGGGTAAACGCGATATCTTTATTTAAGGAAGTACAAACTATTTCCCCCTCAAAGTGATTTGATTTGTTAAATACCATATGTGGGACGTATAAAGGATGGAACTATGATATTATATATGATATTATACTAGAATTATAATATATCTTTATATCATTATGATTCCATTCTATAAAATACAAAATAGAAATGAAAGTAGCGTTCATGCGTACGTAGGGATTACCGTCTCCATGAACGATGCATTTCATTTCATACCTCTAAATGATTATGTAATATTATAAATGCATGTATATACTAGATATATATGATATATACATAATGATTATAATTCTGGATATAATGGATACATGAAGAACATGTAATTATAAAGGGTTTATTTTTGACTCATGTACCAATGATCGTTAAAACGACCGTTATTAACTTAAATAATTACATAGTGTTCACGACATGGAAATAAGTGATATAAAAGGAATAATGAAATTGAAAAAGGTTCTTAAAGAAGTACAAATTAACTCAAGTTTATTATTCAGGACATTAAAGAACGATCGCGTCAAGTCGGACCCGAGGTATGGGACTTCGTCTCAATCTCCTTTCATTGAGGCATATTTTTGTTTATACACAACCTTCTTTTATACGGTGTATAAACCCCTTTGACTTTTACGTTTATCCAAAAGAAATCTTTTTTATACGAAGCGTTTTAGTAAACGACAAAAGGGAATGTTTTTGTCGTACGTATGCGGCGACAACGACTTCTCCATCGCCGTGACCGTTATCTGAGTTTCGGCTTCCTCTACAAGCCATACCTTCTTTTCAAAAGAAAAATAAATACCATGTTTTAATTTTCTTTTATTTTGGTATTGAAAATGGTTTTCATAATGTTTTTATATCAATGTGTTTTATTGATATCTTGTGATTGAAAGGTGGAAATGTTATGTTTCCTTTATGAATCTTTTATGTGATATGATTATGTTGAGGTTCTTGAGCATTATTATGAAGACGAGTGGTTCCGTGATAAACTAAGGGCGGGTGAGCCCGATATAGCTCTCTAGTGCATTGGGTAACGTGAAGGAGTGTAACGTTAAGGTTTCTCCGAAGAGATTTAGGGAATATACTGTGATGGGTATTACAAACGTAACCAAGAGGGTTACTCCCTACGTAAGGATGTTATGAATGCCTCAAGTTACCTTTATGTCTTATGATTTCAATGATTTATTCATGATTTGATGAGGTATGTTAAAGTGCATATGTTTTATGCGTAAAGTATGATTTCATTCTTATGTATATATGTACCCATGTTTCCTTTCCATATTTTTATATCCCTTACCGAGATTTTTATGCTCATCCCAAGTTATTTTAAATGTTTTTCACAGGTCAAGAGAAAGGTACATGATATGATGATAGTGTTAAGGATGTGTCAAGAAATAATCCATGTTTTATTTTAAATGTGTTCCCATTGATGGGAATGAAGAATACTATCTTTATGTAACCACTTTGTTTATACGTGGAATGTAATTCATGTTTTAGTATCTAATTCTCTAAAACTCTAAACCCGAAAAGATCCTCAATGTGTAATCTTGTAATAACTCAAGATTAAGTAAGGTTTAAGGATGGGGCCTTATATAATCCCCCATTCATCACTTGTTACTTGCATAGCATCATGAAAGTAACCAACCAGTTCTTCTATCTTCTTCAGTGAAAAACCAAATGCACACTTATTCTTCTTCTTTCTTCTTGTTTAGGGAAATAACTAAATGCACTAAAAATTATTCTTCATTTTTATAGAATCACAAGAACATATGTGATTGTTCAAATAATTCGGATGAGCTTACTGGGCATCATCAGAATTAACTACTCCTCCATTCTTATTTTCATAAATGCATGAAATCATGCATGTAGAATTTGAATGAACTCCTCCCCTTATTTCACTTCTTCTTCTTAATTACACAATTTCACCGACTATCTTAGTTCTCATCTTTAAATTCTTCCATGTATGAATGTTCATGAAATAGTGCATGCACAATCCACTTCATCCATCTTGTGCGCAATCCCTAATGGGTACAAATCATTGCATGCACACAATGCCTCTTTCTATTTTCCCTTTCTCTTATTCTCTTTGCACATGGTTTGGACATCTTTAAATTATGTACATGATTTAATTCGTGTAGTATGATGTGTTCTCAAAAAAACTGAGCACACTATTCACTTTTTCACTTCGTCTATTCTCTTTATATGCAAACGAATGAGTGTATGCCTTTTAACATTTTCTTCTTCTTTATTCACATGTGAACACATATACTGCCTCTTCTTCGCACAAACAAATGGATTCGACATTCTTCAAATAATGCACATGATTTCATGCATATATGTACCTCCCTTAATCATGAAAACTACTCCTTCTTCAAAAACAAACCCATGCACAAAGTATATATGTTATTAAAATGCAAAAGGAGGATGTTGTCCTTCTCATCATGAAACTTATGGGTTCACTATTCTTATTCGTGAAATAGGTGTACGGGTCTTCTACGCACAAGGGAGGTGTCGGTATTCTTTGTGAAAACATGATGGTTCATGATTTTTATGCCTTCAAAAAGCATAAAAAGTGTGATCATGTACAATTTGTGTGCCTGCAAGGTCACCTTCCTAAAGAAATACAAGGGTTTGGGTATACCATTGACGTATTTGTGGATCTTTTTCATGAAATTATATAGTTCATGGGACTTCTTATTCACGTGAAGCATCAAGAATTAATTTCACTTATTTAAGGCCTTCAATATCATCTAAAATTCATGAAACCAGAAGGCTCATGGATCTTGATTTCCTTTTGCATAACAATAGCACGAATATGCTCTGATTTTCATTAAAAATAATAGATCTCAAAATATAAGAGAAGAATGCTGGATCGACCTCGGTGATTCTATTTTTATAGGTGATGATAAAATATTTTTTCAAGATAAAATCAAGTGATGATGAATAAATAGGGTTCGTCAAAATCTGAATTTAGTCATAATTGTACTATATCAAGAGTATCTGTTAAATTTTGTGATAAAGATCCTTTTGACTCGTATTTTCAGGCAGTAATGAAGAATAATTTATTGAATCACTCGTTGATTTTTACTCAGAAATTAAAAAAAAATCTAAAAATGTTCCTATAAATTTTTTCACCAACATATTTTTTTTATAATGTGACTATATGATGAAAAGTCATATCTTGTAAAGGAATCCGAGGGAATGGGGAAAGGCATGGAAAAGAATTTTCAAGGAAGTAAACTTCTCTCACAAATTATTGATGAAAAATAATAAACTTTATGACTTCGAAATAAAATTTTCTCATATTTTGAAGAAAAATTGAAAAGAAATATGTGAGAAATTGATAACTGAGATGGTCTATACTGAGATGATTCACAATCGTGAGGATTAAAATAAAGATACCATGATTATCAAAGAATATCATTTGTAAATGGAAGACAAAGATGATGAATTCATCCTAGTTAATTAATAAAATGAATATTTTATATTTAAATTGATTGAAAACCTCATTTTTATTGAAGATGAATTTTAATGGAATGATTGTGAGATGGATGTGACTGAGGTAGTTCATACAGAAGTGATCCCTGTATTTGAAAAATTACATAGAACCTACATAATTGTTAAAGAATCCCATCTGGAGGATAGGATAAATATAATTAAAGAGGTTAATAATTCTCAACTGATAGAAAATCATATTCATGATAATCGAGTTCAGAATATGATGATTCAATGGGAAGGAAAACTAAAAATTGATGAGGATGATAAAAATTTCCTCAACATGAAATGTATTGAAATGGAAGTGAAATTGAAAAATATGAAAGAATGTGAAGATATGTTGAAATCACATGATGAACATAAGAACTCTATAAATCTGAAATATCATGACATGGAGGTCAAGTTGAGAAATCTAGAGATCATCCATGTTGAATCTTCATATAATGGTGAGATCATAAAATATTCAAGGAGTAATTATGAAATGAGACTTATTTCAGACAATAACCATTCAAGTGGAAAAAAGTGTCTAAAAATAACTAATGATTTATCAGTTTCATGATCATTGAATAATGTTACACTTGATCTAGAATATTTTATCTGTACTAATATTGTTTCGTCTATAAGTGTGGGTTCCAAAACTAAATCTAGAAAATAATGAATGAATAAGACTAATGAAAAATATATTATATCATCAAATATGTATATTAATAAGAGTAGAAATTCTTGTTCTCTACAATGATCTCATATAAAGAATCATACTATCTAAAATAAAGAAGATTACAAAACTAACTGAATTGTATCCAAGAAGATTAAGTCAATATTTGTTGGATAGTGTTGGTGTAGTTAGAAATTTGGGCATCGGGTTATTGAATCGTTGCATAATTTTTCAACTCATGATAACTAAATAAGGATAGTATTATGGCATAAGAGATCTAATGTGTAGAGAAATCAAACAGGATTTAATCACAATTCATAGATGAAGAAGAATTTATCTATCAAGAATAGATTTGAGTTCCTTGAATACATCTATGATTATTGTAATAGTAGTGGTATGAATTATAATGAGTGTTGGTATTTATAAACCCTACACTATGCATATGTTGATGTGATGATATGGCCACAACATATGCAGAGGAAAAGAACAAAAGAAGAAAAGACTTATTTGGGTTGTGAGAAGGAGAAGAGAGATAAGAAAACTTTGAATCAACTAACACCCAATAATAATGAGGATATGAATGTCATGCCAAATAAAAGGTTCATCTACTGTGGAATTAGTGGTCCCATAATTGACCTTCAAAGACATGTTATAAACACAAATGCTATTAGAAGAGAGCAGAAGAATAAAATGAAATCTATCTTAGAAACAAATAAACAAAATTATTTGATGTTTCACAATCACGATGGAAATATTTAATTTCATGAGAGGTTGTTTAAAAAATAATACCATATGATTTCGGAATATTTGTGTGGATGGTCTAGAATGTTATGGAATATTGCTGAAAAATAATTGATGTCGTTTCCTAAACAAATAGAACTAGTGAAGAACAATGGAATAGAACCAATAACTTATAGTATTAATAATGCTACTGTAATGAAGGAGTATAGACACAAGAAGAAGTCCGAGCATATAAAAAATAATTTTTAGTCATATGGATATATCAAATGAATTTGGATATGAAATTAGAGCAGAAATAAAAGAATGAGAGTTCATTACTTGCTAATGTGAAGAAGATTATTCCATCTAAGATGAAAGGTGGAGAAATCAAGAATTCCATAATTCCCTTAAATGGAAAACATTTGAAATTCAATGAAGTATCAAGCATGAGGGGTTTTCATGGATCAAGATTAGAATTGAAAATAATTTCTAGGTTATGAATAAAATCTCATCCTTGTTTCTATAATGGAAAATAATTAATAAACCACTTTATTAGAATGAATATTTTGAGATTTTTTATTTTATGAAAATAATTGAAGGTGATGAATATATTAAAGGGGTTCCTAAAGATATGAGTTCCTTGAAAATATTATATAGCATTAATTAGGCTATCCATCATAGAGTTTTTTATTTCAATTTATCATAAAATTATTCTTGAAGTTCATTCATTAAGAATGTTAATCATGATGAAACAGATGGAAGAAGCTCAACCATTTTGGGGGAGACAAGTTGAAAAAATACTATAGTTGACCCCATCTAGTATCACATTAATATACAATGTTCTAGAATGGGATTTATTTGATATTTTCAAATCCTCGAAATTGAATCTTGTCATTATAAAGGCATTTTTTCTGATTTCTTTATCAATAAAAATTATGAATCATAAGGGGAGACACTTATCATTTGATAATAAAGGGTAATTGCATTATTTTAATTATGTGTTTTCAATCTATTTATTGATATGAATGTATTATATTAATTGAGTATCTTTTTAACAACTTCTGAAAGAAGGTTTTAGTGTTGGCATCACACAAAAAAATTATATTGACATCTTGGATGTCTAAATTGATCACCTTTGTTTTCTACATCGGGTTTTCCCACATTCAATTATATAATATTAATTGAAAACTAATTCCTTTTATAAAATTTATTCTCTACTCTCATGAAAACAAATTTTGTTTTCTATGAAATGAAATATCTTATGAAATGAGGAGATTAATGAAAAAAATAATAGTTCATTTTTTATAGAATAAGTTGAGATTATGCATTATTTCCTATAGTTATCATTGAAATTATTGTATGTGTGAGAATAAAACAATGAATATGATAGTGAAATGGGTATTTATAACAAAACCAAAGGAGGATATTAAAGATCCAAAATTTATTAATGTAATGTTTTTGTTATAATTTTTTTCAATTAAATTGATTGATACAAATTAATTATGTCGTTAATTGAAGGTTGGTTTTATGACTTTTAATTATTATTGTGAATTAATCATAATTTAGAAATGATATTTGGTTGGAAGAGTTTCTTCTAGTTAAAAAAGATTGTGTATGGTTGGCATTGAATTATAGTGTGATTTTTTATTATTGAAAATATTTCTTTTTTTTCATGGTTTAAATGTTAAAAAAGGCCCTATAGAGAATTGGAATACCAACACTACATAGGTGGGTAGTTGACCCCAACCATTCCATTATGGTCGGGCTGAGGAAGAGAGTGGCTAGTTTTCTTCTATGGAGTGCATGTTGTGTCAGAGGAACAATGGAAAATAATATTTATGTTTAATGAAGAATGATTGTGTATGGTTTACATTGATTATAAGTGTGAATTTGGCTTGATCTGAAACATTTTTTTTCATGGTATAATTGTATGGAATGGTCCTATATGGATCTCATGTAGAGTCAGTGGAAGAGAGTGTAAAGTGTGCTCATGGGAAGGTAGTGTAAGAGAGTGTCTAGTGTGCTCGTGGAGGGACTACCGACACTGCTTAGGTGGGAATTCGACCCCTAGTCAGTCATTATGGGTGGCCCAAGGAAGAGAGTGGCTAGTTTGTTTATAGGGAGTTCATATAGAGGAAGTGTAACAATGAAAAATATCAGTTATGTTGTTTGAATAATTATTGTGTATTGTTGGAATTGAATATTTTTGTGAATTTGGCTTTATATGAATATTTTTTTCAAGGTTTAAATGTGAAAAAGAGCCTATAGCAAAGGGGACTATCTCCATGATTGTGCTTATAGAGATCGCATATAGGGGAACTATAATGAATATTAGTAATGTATCCTTAGGTGGATAGTGTGTATGTAGGGAGCACATATATGGGAACCATGCAAAAAATTATTTATGTTGTATGATGGATGATTAATCTTATTGAAGATTGGATTTATATGGAATATTTGTTTATTTTTTCATAGATTAAACGTGACATGTATATGTAATATGTTTTTATTTTCTCATAGTTTAAATGTAATCAAAAGGGCCCAAATGATAAAATTTCTTTAGTCATTCAACCAATAAAAGTAGGAAGTTAATATTGTATCCTTAATAGTATGTGCATGAATACACTTGTTGTCATATGAAAACCTGAACAGTTTGAGTTCCCCTTGTTACTCATGAATGTATGAACTTAGGTGCAAGTCTGGTTCCCTTTGTACAGAAAATCTATGTATGTTTGTTCTTCAATGTATGGTGTGTATCTACTTGATATGCAGTATCATCATGGAATTGTTTATAAATTGAATAGCTTTAAGAAACACATTGGTTGTAAAAAATGTCATGCACTTGGCTTAAGCAGTAATCGTCATAGAACTCATTCTTCTTCACAAAGCAAGAAAAGGTTGTTTACACACCAGTTTCATGTTCACAGTATTTATTCATTGTGAACATAGAATGATTCAAATAAATGTCCAACTTCTCAAAGAACGATGAGGGTGTAAGTACCTTCCACATGTCTATAGATTATTCTCCTTCTTGAATCCATATTGGTTTTGAAGAATCCTCTTATTTATGAGGCCGTAATGGGTCAATGAACTCTTTGTCTCCTCACACAAATGTGTGGTATAGAGAGGCTCAATATTTCTGGAAAAAGATATCTCTTGAAATAATATTAGTGGAAGTAGCACCTATTGGTTGAGGATTTATCCTTTTATTGGAAATGGAACACAAAATTTCACTACATTAAAATCCCAATCATTATTTTATGTGAATCATCTATTTAATTTCTATAATGACTAAACTTTTAATTCCTTTAACAAGCATTAAGTTACACTTAATTTCAAATCATTCGAAATTTTGAATTGTCCAACTTATTTATTGTCTTTATATCACATTCTTGTATTCCTAAACAGATAAAACTCATCTTCCCAAATGATTGATCCAATTATTTAAGCTGGAGAAGAGTACATTCAAAAACCCATCCGACATCAAAATCTCTCCTAGTATCTACTCACAATAAATATTAAGCACTGCATGGAGTGGCTCAAAATTCTACTCTCCCCCACCATATACCACCCGTAATGGTTCTACGGGTGCTCTCTACACCCACTTCATTATGGGATATTATTCCACATCATGAACGCCTCTAGGGGTACCCATGGCCTACACACAAAACAAAATGTTTCCTGCGTGATTTCTCGTATGGCCTTCTTTAGTTTCATTAACCCCATAGCCCACATAAGCTCTCGGTTGAGGCTGTCTTGTCAGCTCAGGAAATAATTTTTAAATAAACCCCCAAAAAATAATTAGTTAAAAAACCATACATATAATGGAATTCATTATGAAATACATGTTACCTCAGCAATTAGAACTATATTGTAAAATTTATCAAATCTATTCATATATAAATATATCTCA
The DNA here is from genome assembly GCA_963277665.1 of Viscum album. Lineage (NCBI taxonomy): Eukaryota > Viridiplantae > Streptophyta > Magnoliopsida > Santalales > Viscaceae > Viscum > Viscum album. The sequence goes on along the minus strand of OY728151.1, from coordinate 1,581,492,468 downwards.
AAATTTATTCATATTTAACCCTTAATGAACTAATTATATGGCATGGTTCTCCTTAATGAAAACTGCAAGCCCAATATTTCTCAAGTTAACACTTTCATGGTTCTCATGAAACATTTAAATATTGAATGATCTTAAATTCCACTTCTTCTATACGATTTCAAATATCAATTACAAATAACATCAAATCATCCTTATTCTTTGCTGTAATCAATTAGTCACTTATGAATCATGTATTTTTAACTTAGGATCAGTTCATCCATTCTCAAATTTAACAACAATGGAGAATTTTTCAAGAGTGACATCCATTGATATGAATCCCTATCAATTCATCAGGCCCTTCAACATTTCTCTTCAAATATAAATCCATGCAACCTTTATTCATCTTTTAAATTTCATTCACTAATTATATGTGGAGGTTATCCTTCATGAAAACTACAATCTCAATGTTCCTCAAGTAAAAAATTTCATGGTTCTCATGAAACATTAAAATACGGCATGACCTTAAATTCCTCTTATTTTATAATTTATTGAATATAAATCCACAATATTTACTAAACCTCAGTAGCTCCTTCCTTACGTGTCACCACCACAACATCCCACATCACCTATTTCAAATTCTCCTTCCCCATTATACCCCCACGTCCTCGTGCTGGACATCCTAAAACATTCCCCTCCTCCCGTATACACACCTCAACAAATCGACTAGGGTTTCGCAGTCACATAATACCCCCTCTCCTCCCGTATTTCGTCTCCATCATCGACCTAGACGCGACTCCTTCGTCGCTGAACCTAACCACCAGTGCTCCATTCCTCTCATTTCCTCCCGCAGACCGACACCCGATTGGTCGCGTGCTACTGTCTGTGCTCTATTACGTTCAACATTTCAGCAATCTTCTCATCTCATTCCACAAGTCGTCCACCTATACATCGTGGTTTCCAACCACGAACATGAAATATTCCTTGGGCTTACCGTAACCCACTTCTGAATCGACGTCAACAACTTTCAAGGGAGGCCCTTCCGATTTCACTAATCTTCTTTGCGGTTCACTGATTTTTTTTTTCTGTTTCCATACATCTCACATACCTGCTACATCTATATTGCAAACACTAAGAGGGTGATTCATTTATTTACAGACCGGTTACACTGAAGTTCTCTTCATAAGCCTAGAAATACGACATTGGGGTCACATCCAATCATTGGTGGACCTTCAAATGCTGATGGCTAATCTTTATAAATTATGTTTTTTTGTTGCTTGAATTATATATGCTTCAACAAAAACCATGATTCTGGATACATGTTCTTAGGTTTTAATGTCATTTTTGGTATCAATTTCAATTTTGGGTGGTCCTATGAACGTACTGAGTTGATCGTCAAACTGCAAGCACCGTGCATATGATACAATGATTCTTACAAATGCATAAGAACATATAATGACTCTTAATTCAAGTTATCTATATGATTACAGTTGATTTTTATTACTATTACGAATGGTTTTTGGATGTCCAGGGTTGTCATTCTCGCATAAGCTTTAGCCGCAACATACCAGTACTACTCCATCTTTTTCCTTATGCAGTCTCCAGGTCTAATGATTTTCCACAAACTGGTCACCCAAATATAAGGTCTGTGCTACTCAATGTATTTATCTCCACTTAATATATTAAACTTCACTGTCTCTTATTTTTATTACATTATTTGAGGGGACATTACTTATTTTTTTGGCACGTTTCCAATGATTCAATTTCTAGTTTAACAATGTTAGATGCCTAATAAGTGTGATGCATTTCATGTGTATATAATAGGGAGTGATGGGACATAGAAAGGATCTTATGTGATTTTTGAGGTATTGAAATAATTGATCATTTACTTATCTGGTACATCTATTTTCATGTTTTAGGAAATATTCTTCCATGAATTCATTTTTTAACCATTATTGTATTGGAAATTAGAAGGCGCGACATCAAAATTCCATACTACAGATTTTTGAAGCAGATTTGAAATAGTTATTGAATCGGGATAATGTTTTTACACTTTATAGTTGTCATCCACTATGTTTTATTGCTCAATTTGAGGATATATTTTTCTCTTATGTCTTGCCATAACATCTATTCTTTGATTATGTATTAGATCTGTAATAATTTTTTACAGTTGATACTACTCATTCTGTATGGTTTACTACTCCTTTTCATAATATTTATCTCTATTGACATAGTCTTGATATTACTTGTATTCCTTCATTATTTCTCTGACAAAGAGTGATGATCAATATGTTAATATTGATAATGAAGAAATCTTGAACTAATTCTGGTCCCCTATCCCAATTACAGAGCATCTTAATGAATGTTTTTGAAGCGGACTACACATTACACATTATATTAGAGGAGATTCCATATTACAGATTTTTGAAGCAGATTTGAAATAGTTATTGGATCAGGTTAATGTTTTTACACTTTATACTTGTCATCCAGTAGGTTTTATTGCTCAATTTGAAAACATATTTTCCTCATAAGTCTTTCCATAACTTCTACTCTTTGATTATGTATTGGATCTGGAATAAATTTTTACAGTTGATACTACTCATTCTATATGGTTTACTACTCCTTTTCATAATATTTATCTACGTTTACTTAGTCTTGCTATTACTTGTATTCATTCACAATTTACACTAAATTTTATTTAATTATCTCTATGCATATAAATATTCCAATGCATGCCTTGAAATTAATATATAAAGATATAGAACCAAAAAATGCATTCCTCAACAACCTCTAGAGATGCAGTGTTGCAGAAAAGAGTGCTACTAAATGAACAACGCAACTGTGAGTTTTCTATTGACTTAGTTTTAGACAAATTTCTATCATAAGTTTATTCCATCGTCTGAATAAGCTACTGCTGTCACACTTGGAGTGTCAACATCAACTACAAATCCATCAGTGACTACTACAAATATCTCTCCTATTCTAACAAGTGAACCACATTCTATAAATGATGGTGTAGATGGAGTCACATAGATACCCCTTTCACCGATTTCTATCAATGATCTGTTCTTTTTACATTATATTATGTACATCGATATTTTCTTTAATAATCTACTTAAGAGATGAAGAGATACATTCTACAAATTGTGTTACAGATGGAGTCATACGGACGCCACTAACAGCACTGTCTATACCGGGTCTGTTCTATTTTCATTGCACTCTCTAAATCCTTAACTTTTTTAGTATTATGCATATTAATTCAAGATATCCCTCTCTAACAACTTTGTCAGTAGTTCAACAACATTCTGATACAGGGATATCATTTATCACAAATACAAACAAGCGGAAAAAACATCAAATGCCTTCAAACAGTCTCCTCTTCCTTTCTGTATGTTTGGTGACAATTATCTGCAAATACCATAGTATACAGCTCAGAAATAACCAACTCATCGTCTAACTACTTCACTCACAATTTTGGAAGTGATTATAACTGATGAAAACATCCACTGCCCTTCAACCTCTAGAGATGCGAGGTTTCAAAGAGGATTGATGATGAAGGAACGACACAACTGTGAGTTTACTAATACCTTCACCTAATACTTCGTTCTGTAATATAATAATACCATTATTTTAATAACCAATTGATGACACGCTTCCAATGTCAGCAGCTACTGCAAATCCCTCATTGAAATTTGCACATGGCGGTGAAAATGGAGTCACACACACGTCATTACGACCGGTGTCTATCAATGGTCTACTATGTTTAAATTTTGCTATCTAATTACATACATTTCTAAATACTATACCGACTAATCTAAGCTATTCGTCGTCAATTACTTCGACTACAGTTCAACAACAATCATCTGGTACAACATCATTAATCACAGGAGCAAACAAGCGAAGGCAAATCACGGATTCCCACATACAAACTCCTATTCCATATAGTAATTATGATGACACATATCTACTAAAACCACCATGTATGCCACACTACTGGGATATTCTTCATCTAACTATTTCCTTGACACTTTCGGTAGCGATCGTGACTGACGATACCAATCTATCGGAATCATCTCTAGGAACGTCGACAATGTAAGCATTTAATTAAGCATTTAAATATTACTATGATAATAATGCGCTCTTCAGAATTTACAATTTATGTTCCCATTTCTTACAGATTGAGTCGACAAAAATAACATGGAATTTAGTAACATATCATATACAGGTTCAACGTCATCTTTAACACAAATATACAGCATCACACGTACACACACATCAAAGAGCTTACATTTTAGTTATAATACTATTTTATAAAAATACTATTAGACCACCGGAAAGCACTTTTTCGTTGAGAAGCATCACATTATAAAAATTATAATACAAATTACAATATCATCAGTGGAATACATCGTACATAAATCTCTACAGGTTTTTAACGAATATTCTTACATACAAACAGTAGTATGTTCTGATTTATACTTTTTGATTTCGATAATAAACGGGTGGTTATGACAGGCTGCTCTGTACAATAAGAGATTTCAGATAACACAGGTTAATGTAGTAATTATTTCATCAATACTGTTACAAAATTACTGGAGGAAAATACCATGCACTTGATCTACTATGTAAGTACTGACTGCTGCTTTATTTTTAATTCAACCAGGATATTTAGATATTTGAGACCCATCTTATGTCTGTTAGTACTGTGATGCTTTAATGTGGTTCTATGAGAGAAAAAAAATGCAGCAACCGACAATACCAAAAATTTGCTGCATGTTGTTCCATGGTAAGGATTTATTTGAACCTAATACCATCTTTTCTGCAATACCTAGAAATATTTCTCTTCAATACAACTTCCAAAGTAGCCAGAGCATTCCAGGATAACATGCATATTTACAACTCCATGATTTCTTTCACTTAAATGGGTGGTAAGATTGATATGTCTATCAACAAGGGTGGAGCTCCATGTATATTCATATTGAATGGACAAAACTACCATCGTATAGGGAGTTTATGTCCACCAGATGGCCAGCCACCCAGATTCGCACAACTATATGTGTATGACACAACACATCAATGTCAGAATAGGGTTCGCAAGTTTAGGTATCTCTTAACCTCTCTGTGGTGGAATAAATTTTTAATGTGGATTATTTCAGTATTAAAATACATACTGCCTGCAGCTGCGAAATTCGGAATGTCCAAAATCGAATTGACTACAACATAGTCGAAAACCTGCAACAAATGCTTCATGAACACAATGGTTTATCTCGACAATTCAGAAGTGCAAGGGATGTTCTTCAACAACAGGATGTGCCAAATTTGAAAATACATCTACTAAAGAGAAGAGATGCTAATACAAGTACATATAAAATACCAAATAATTATGAGATTGCGATGCTTATCATTGGTGATGTTGAATATCTGAACCAAGAGCGTGATATCATCATTCATACCAAAAATTGTGATTTTCAACGAATTGATGACCAACACCCACTATATCTTCCACTGCAATATCCCTTGATTTTTATAGCTGGTAGTGATGGATATGTCGACAACATTCTGCATTGCCCAACTCCTTTCACAAAAAGTCAAAAATTAAGGAAGGTTACCATGAGAGAGTACTTCTCTTTCCAGTTGCAATTCCGTGAGAATCAATCCTCAACACTACTGCATTCAAGAAGAATTTTGAAACATTTTGTTGTTGATGCTTATAGGATGGTAGAGTCTTAGAGACTATCATTCATTCGCTTTAATCAAAAGAGATTGAGGTTTGATCTATACAACAGATTGCAAGATGCATTTCTAAGAGGAGACAGAGAAGGTACTTCATGCGGTAAACAGATCATTCTACCTTCATCTTTCACAGGTGGTCCAAGGTATATGATCCAAAATTACCAAGATGCAATATCTATTTGTAATTGGGTAGGGTATCCAGATTTGTTTCTAACCTTTACATGTAACCCAATGTGCCCTGATATCACTCGGTTGTTAAGATCCAAGAATCTTCGACCAATAGACTCCCCCCAAATTCTATCTCGAGTTTTCAATATGAATCTCGAATATCTAATGAAGGATTTAAGAGAAGGATGTTTCATTGGAAAATCAAGGGCAGGTAACCATCTATCAACATATATCAAATATTATTATCCATACATTTTTCAATTTTATCCTCACTTACTGACAATAGAACTTTTGTTTTCCAATCAGTTGTTCGAACTGTAGAGTTTCAGAAACGCAGCTTGCCTCATGTTCAGATCTTATTATTTCTCTACCGTGAAAACAAAGTGAACACTCCAATAGCTATAAACAAATATGTCTGCACTGAAATCCCAAAAAAAGATGCTTACCCACAGCTACATGAGGTTGTCAAAAGTTTTATGCTCCACGGCCCTTGCGGTGCAGCAAAGAGATCATCAAGTTGCATGAAACATGGTAAATGTGAAAAGTTTTTTCCAAAACAGTTTGCTGAAAGTACGACAGTTGATGATGATGGATGTGTCATTTATCGGAGAAGGGATGACAAAAAAACTATTCTGAAAAATAAAATTCCTCTGGATAATCGCTATGTAGTTCCATACAATCCTGTGTTGCTATTAATGTACCATGCACATCTCGACATTGAAGTTTGTAATCATTCATCTTCAATCACATATTTGTTTAAGTATATTAGCCAAGAAATGACCGTGTAACGGAAACACTCTATGAAGTAAACAACGAACACTCCACACAGAATACGGTAGATGAAATAAAAATGTATTATGACTGTCGATACATATCTCCTTGTGAGTCGGGTTGGAGGATTTTTTCATATGATATCTATTACAGATATCCACCAGTGGAGAGGTTGCACTTCCATTTTCCACAACAGAATTGTGTCACCTTTTCAGACACCGATAACATTGAAGATGTATTAAATCATAGAAACAGTTTGCAGTCAATGTTGACCTCTTGGTTCGAAGAAAATATTATATACCCGGAAGGAATAGGATTAACATTTGCAGAGTATCCAACTAGATTTGTGTTCCACTCTCAAGATAGGAAATGGCATCCCCAGAAACAAGGAATCTGTATTGGAAGTCTGTACTATGTGCCTCAAACCACAGGTGAACTCTACTACTTGAGGATACTTCTAACAAAAATCAAAGGTGCAACTTCTTATGAATATATCAGGACTGTAAAAAACATTACTCACGATACATTTAGAGAGGCCTGCTCTTCTATGGGACTACTGACAGATGACAGACAGTTTATGGAAGCTATAAAAGAAGTATCCGCTTCGGGAATGCGGCAACATGTACGCAGACTGTTCGTGAACATGTTAATCTGCAATAACATATCTCTCCCAGATCTGGTCTAGGATGAAACCAAACACATACTATCTGAAGACATTTTATAAATACAAAGAAGGACCCAAAAAATTACAGGTGCTCATTTTGTCATATACTTTCTTCATAGATTTCTTTTCATTGTCTTTCCATTATCTAATTATTACTGCCTGTTGTTATTTATAACATTTTAATAGAGAATAACTGCCGAGGTTTTTCAACCAAATCTGGGAGCAAACCACCATTCAATTCAATAGTCTAATATGTTAAATGATGGAAAATAATTTTCTTTTGTAAGCATCCAAAAAATAATCAGCGCACTTACTCGATGATCAGTTCACTCCACACTTTATGACTTCAGATATTTCAATCTGTAGAAATATTTTGCATTCTCATACAGTTAATACACATATAATAATTCTAAATAAATTGAACTTGCAATCACTGTACATTTTTCTCTGGTATAACTATCTTTATATGAATTACAATACAGTTCAACAAATTATTACTATCTTTATGTTCACATATAGTGGATATTACTTGTATCATTTTAATCTGTACTATTTTGTACATAAAATATGGACTTTCAAATGACTTTTAATCACATTACATTGCCATCTGTACTACAATATTTGAATCTATATAAAATTTTTGCATTATCATACATTAATAAAAAATATAATACTTCTTACTAAATTGAACTTGCAGTCAATGTGAAGATTGTTAAAGTATAACTTTGATTATATTCATTGTAATCCAGTATAACAATGTTTACACCCTTTCTATTAAAGTAAAATTACCTTTAATTATAAACTGTACAATTCTGTACACGTAATCCACCAATTAATATATCATTTATTCATATTACATTTCCAACAGTACTACAATATTAGATTATGTACAAATAATATGCATTTTTAAACAAGAAATAAACGTATAATACTTCTACCTAATTTTAACTTCCAATCATTGCAGATCATTCTCTTGTATAACTTAAGTTATATTCATTATAACCCAGTACAACAATGTTTACAGCCTTTCTGTTCAAATATAATTACAATAATACTTGCATCATCTTAATCCGTATGATTCTATAAATGTGTGCAAAGTTTCATATATGTTTCATTCACATTACATTGCAATCTGAACTGGTATAACTATAATATTTTCATTCATTTCACCGCTCTATCATTACTGACAACACATAAATATTGATGTTTTTCTATCTATGTAATTCAGCTTCCCCTTTTGTTCATCTATTAATTTATATGTATATTGTATTAATGAATTCGTTAGCGGTTACTCGTACTACTGTTCATCAATATACTGAAACATTGTAGATTTGACACTCACAAATCACCAGATACATACATATGCTTTAAGAGATAGACTTAATTTTACAGAGCAATGGAAGATCACTTCAGTTATATCCTCCTATGCCACTTCCAGATTCAGATTCTGATGCCACTACAAATCGTTTAGTTGCAGAAGAATTGAATTAAAATAGAGAAACACTTCTAGAAGACGAAAACCGTTTACAAAGTATGCTTACAGATGTACAGAAAGATGTTATGTCTATCATTATCTATTCACTATCTACCAACTCAGGGGGGTTCTTCTTCTTGCATGGTTATAGAGGCATATGTAAAACGTTCATCTGGAGTGTATTAATATCATTGCTGCGATCACAGGGAACGATTGTACTTGCAGTTTCATCGAGTGGAATAACTTCACTACTGCTGCCTGACAGACGAACAACGCATTTCAAATTCCATATTCCTATCTCCATTACTAAACATTTAGTTTTTAATATTCAGCAGGGGAGTGACGTAGCGAAACTTTTGCAGTTAACTAATCTCATCATTTGGGATGAGGCATCTATGATTCATAAGTTCTATTTTGAAGCATTAGACCGAACTCTAAGGGACATTATGACTGTCAAAAATGATAATGCTCTGAATTTTCCGTTTGGTGGATTAACAGTTGTCCAGGGAGGAGATTTTAGGCAAATACTGCCAGTTATACCAAGAGGAAACAGATCTGACATTGTCTATGCAAGTGTCAAGTCATCGTATCTTTGGCAACATTGTCGGGTGATATCTCTTACAAAAAACATAATACTTCATAGTACAACTACCATAAATGGTGCGTCTGAGTTATGTGATTTTGCAAAATGGACCTCAGATATTGGTGAAGGTCGAATTAGAGATCCAAACGATGGTGAAGCACTCATTACAATTCATCAATGTTTCTTCTTACCGACAGTTATAATGCCATGGTGGAAATCGTCACCCATACATACCCGGGTTTCTCTAGAAGACCTGGAGAAAGATCCTATCTTAAAGACTGTGCAATTTTAGCACCAACCCGAGATGTCGTACAAGAAGTCAATGAATATATGTTTACCCTCACTGGCTACGAAAACAAAGATTAATTCAGCTCAGACTCTGTTTGAAATGGATGTTTTGATACAGAAAAACCAGAAAATATTTACACATCTGACATATTGAATGGTATAAACTACTCTGGCATGCCTGCCCACAAAATTACACTTCAACGTGGTGTTCCGGTTATGTTACTCCGAAATGTGGACCAATCAGCTGGTTTGTGTAATGGAACTCGTATGATTGTAACACACTTGGGTGAACATGTTATTGGTGCCGAAGTATTAAATGGATGTCATTCAGGATATTCTGTGTTGATTTCAAGATTAACTATGACTCACTCTGATATTAAATGGCCATTCAAACTACAAAGAAGACAATATCCTTTGACAGTTTCTTATGCGATGACTATTAATAAAAGTCAGGGTCAATCATTGTCTTCAGTTGGGCTTTATCTTCGCAAACCAGTGTTCACTCATGGTCAATTATATGTTGCATTGTCTAGAGTCACATCAGCTACTGGATTGAAAATTGTAGTTGACGGTAACAGTAATGAGTCCTACAATTACACAGAAAATATTTTCTACAAGGAAATCCTTCATAATTTGTCTTAGGTATCAATCGTATTGACTTATATATGCTTTATTCTGCTGTAGAAAATTATTTTGTTTACTCTCATGTATTTTTTACATGTTCAATATGAATTATTTGAACACTGAATGATTATGTACAATAACAAATATGTCACACTAAATAACCATGCTGACTGAGATTAGCCTAGATGATGATGAAACACTACGAATACAAGTTCGGGTCTTGAAAATATGGTTCAATTCGTCTTCCAAATACTTCAATGAAGTCGCTGCTATTGATCATGTACTGTGCGACATCCATGTTACTTTTCCTTGCAACAAATCATTACAATTTACTTTCACTGTTTGTCACCTACGATCTGAAAATTTACACACACACACACAGATATATATATATATATATATATGCAGGGATCGATCCTTGTAATTTTTATTATTTCCTTAGTAACATTCTTTTTAACATACTCTATGCAAGGAACCAAGATTCAATGTACCATTACAAATCGACAGCTTATCTATAAGTACAAAAACCTGTTGGTTGAGGGACTATTCTATATTTTACAAAACTTCCAAATATCTTCCAACCAAGGGAGTTACCTCGCAAAAAGACACCCATGTCGAATCATGTTCACATCCACAACATTTGTTCGTTCGTGTGAAGTATAACTACCTCTTTGTACTTTTCAGTTTACTTCGTTCGATGAAATAATTCAGGAAAAATTCCCTGAGGATCATTTAATAAGTACAAGTGGTTAATAAAATATAATCACACTTCCATTGACCAAGTTATGTTATATTAATCTGCACATAGTATTTTCCTACAGCCATATGTTATTCAGAAAAACATTGTTTCTGTGTACTCTGATTTAGAACTAATTGGAGTCATACGTTACTCACATCCAATGAAATCAATGGGCACTGCGAACCACATATTGAAGATTATTTTAGAAGATGAACGGTACATTTTTGTTGACTAATTTAATCACTTTACTGTAACATATAAAATTCTCTCATTTAAATTTTGTTTCATTGAAGATGACATCAAATTACCTGCAGCTTATGGGGAAATTTTTCATCTGAAATGTCATGTTACATGGAAAAAAACTCAGACCCCACTACCATATTAATATTACAGCTTGTCCGGGTTAAGAGCATGACATGTATGGTTTCTCTCTACACTTCATAATATCAATCTATCTACAATGTGTTATCAAATATGTGGTTTAAATAGATAAATATATAATCCTGAATTCAAACTTCTTTTAGCCTCTGTTCTTGTCACAACAACTCTTGATGCAACAAAAATTCTCTACAACACAAACCTTCCATCGGTAGACAACTTCAGAAACAGGTAACTCTGTAAATAATTTTAGTTTTGAGGTACAATGATTTAAATATCTCATTGTCATAACTGTACTACCCAGATGTTGTTAATGATTACTTCCTTGTGTGTTGTTCTGCTATTTCCAAGATTGGACTGTTTCCTAAATATTGCTTATCTACGGTATGTCATGCTGCACAGATATGAAATCTGGCCATTTTGTTGTATTCTACATCTTCCAAAATGATGCATGGTTATCATCACTTTTGATTACTAATTAATCTCATTATGTTGTACGGGTTTTCATTATTACATATTTCCAATATATTGGACAGTTTCCAGCTTAGGTGTATCATGTTGCTGTCTGTTTTTTCATGTCGTTGGATCTAATTCAATTATTTTTAACTTTCAGAGTTGTATTATCTCCATATATGTGTTCATTTACATTTATCATCCAATTTTTATTCCACAGTAATGTCTGTTCTTAAATTTCATGAATATTATTCTATTATTAGTAGCAGAATACTCTGTAGCAGATGAAGTATCTCCCACCTGGAGATGTTATAACTCAAACATCTGGAGATCTTTCCTCCGGTATGTGTTTCTTTACTCTGGTATTTAGAAAATGAATACTGACTTCCATCCTCATATATAGTGGATTCATACACATTGAAACGTTCAATCTTCTAGTCACCCCTTCATATGGTGTCTCCAAATTCTATGCTCTCATATTCCATAACAATACACCATTAATTCCTAATTAACAGTTATTCAATATTGTTGTTTATTCTCAATATTTATAAGTAATGATCTCTAAATAAAAAAACAAAATTATTCAATTACGCCGTGAGAAATCACGGGTGAGTACTAATTCTAAATAACATTAAACCATCCTTATTATTAGTTGTAATCAATCTATCAATTATGTCCCATGTATATTGAACTTAGAGTCAGTTTATAAATATTAAAATTAAAAAAACAATGGATAAATGATCAAGCGTGAAATCCAATGCTATGATTCCATAACAATTATTCAATCCCATTATAATTTATCTTCAAATATAACTCCAACTATCCATTTTTCCATATTTAACCCTTCATCAACTAATTATATAGTGTGTTTCTGCTGCATGAAAACTAAAATCTCAATGTTACTCAAGATAACACGTGTATGGTTCTCATGAAACATTAAAATACTGCATGACCTACAATTCCATTTATTTTTTATTTTTCGAATAAAAAACACATAGAACATCAAATCATCCTTCCTATTAGCTATAAAAAATGAATCTCTTATAAGCATGTATTTTGAACTTAGGACTTTTTCATCAATTGTCATAGCTAACAACATGGAGAATTACTCATGTTTGACATCCAATTCTATGAACCCATAATAATTCTTCAAGACCTTCACAATTTATTTTCAATTATAAATCCATATAACCATTTCTTAATATTTAACCATTCATGAACTAACTATATTTTTTGGTTCTCATTCATTTTAACCCCACCATTTTCTGGTATGTTAGCCTTTATCTATGTATTTTAAGTATTTAATGATTGTGGGTTATGTTTGGGATGGTTTTGAAGAATATTGGAGTGTTTATGGGGAATTTATATAGATTAATGGTTGGATCATGGTTAGTGAAAAAAATAAAAATTCTATAGGAATACTTGAAAAAAGAGATAGGGGACTCATGGTAGGTGTACAGTAAAGAAGTACTATTCTTCCAAACCTTGCGGCCACCCAAGAGTAATCGTGAAAAGTAAGATAGTGATATTTCTCATGGTTGGTGCATGGATTGTCTAAATGTGTTGGCCAACTCTGTGAGGTAGATATCAAGGTAGAGGATGGTGTATGGTTAGTGCATAGTTTTCCCAACTATTCAACTAACTGTGCTGTGTTTAAAAACAATATCCTTTAGAAGTGGATTTTGGATGATATTATGTTCAAAAAACTCATTTTTTCTCCAAATTGACCATATCATAGGATTTATTCCTCTTAATGGTATAGGATTCTTTCTCCATAAATTAGGAGGTGATCTTAAAGATTTTCTTAGTGCAATGAAGCCCAATTTCATTGGAAAGTCTTCTTTTGTGGTGGTTTTTCATAGTTTTTTTAAATTTACAATCCTCCCTCTCTCGGATTCATATGTCAGGTCCTTTTTGGACATATCCATGGTTTTTTATTCAAACAATGTTTATATATGGAATTTTTTATGATAGAGAATAGATATAAGGTTTTCTTGAGAGATTCATCCCAATTTTGTGGCTGTTTTTGTGTTTTTCATCATATTCTCCAAAACTCACATGGTAGGTGGATTCACATTCGAATAAAATCATTATTACATGAAGTATTAGTTTCAAATTATTCAAATTAATTGAAATATATGGTTAAATTACTGTGAAAATCATGGTTGAAACCCACTTTAGTGATGGGTTTTGGTTTTTCAGAAATTGGTTGTGTAAAGGGCTTTACTTCTTGATTTTAAAATGTTGATTTTCAAATATGGATTTTTTGTATTTGGGAAATTAGTTTTTTGGAAATGTTTTCAATAAAATAATAGTTTTATTGAAATTGAATGATTTTGTTTCTTTAAAATGGTTTTGAAATACATGGTTTGTGTGACGTTATTCTTTCGATGTGACCCTGAATAATGGGTGTGTCCTATTGGGGTGAAAAGGGACATGAACCTAGATAAGGGGTGTATTTCATTGTGGAACAAGTAGATTAGCCACTTAGTGACGACATATTGGATGAATGAGAAACTTATCCTAAGTATGGAAGTATCAGAGAACACTTCATGGGTGTGTGTGTAGCGAACGATGAAATGAGTATACCAAAAAGGAATGTAAAACGGTTTAATGAATGATATGTGTTCTTTATGTAGAAAATTTTTATGTTTGGAAATCTATTTTGGTGTAAAACTACATGGATTTGATTTAAACTGTGGAACTATTTTCAAATTTTTTATATAATTTTTATTATATAATTGTTCTATCTTGTTATATCCTAGAGGCATGAGTAGGGAAGTCTTTATGGGAAATATACTAAGTTTCATTACACAACCCTGATTTTGATATTTGGTGATTTTTAAGATTTTTTTTATTAAGACATAGGTTAATGGAAATCATCACACTTATTTAGTGGTGGTATGTGATACTTGGAGTTGGATTTGGACCTTGAAGTCATGTATTTAATGACATATGAGTCTTTGTTGGTTTTATTTTCCATTGAGTGCTTTTATGTTAGAAGTCTTCTTTTGCGGTACTCTATTTTAGTTTGGTTTTGATATTAGTGGTATAACTTGAGTTGTTTTACATTGTCCTCATGCATCATATAGTGTTTTATGTTATGGAATGTTTAATTGTTATTTTTAATTTTAAATTGTAAAATCATCCCCCAATTTTATTGAATTACATGGCAATTATTTTCATCCTTTGGTGCCTTTGGGATGTCACTTAAGGCCAAGATGAAATTGCACCTTGTCTCATGTCAATGTGGAGGGGATGAATGTTACAATTTTTATCTGTCTTGGTCAGTATAAATATTTTTGTTCAATAAGTTGTGTTATCTTATTCGGTCCTTGAATTACAAATGGTATAAGTTGTGTTTGTTTTCGTGTTGAAATTCGTTTTAGTTCATTCCATGAGTTGGGTTGGTAAAAAGGATTAGGATTGTTGGGATGTGAAATGTAGGGAATAAAAAGACATTTCTAACCTTTTTATGTTGAACTTCAAGCTACCAAGGATTTGTTCATATAAGTTATTTGGAAATAATTATAGCAGTGTAATCTCATTGTCGTGGGTATAGAAAACAAGAAAATCATGAAATGCCTTATAGAAATGAATTCACACAATAAGTGCCTATTTCAATTTGGGTAATGATTTATGATTTGGTGTAAATGTTTTTATTTTTGAAAAAATTTGTAATTGTTTTCAAATGGGAGATTTTGAAAAGAAAATGGGTTTGGTGTTTTGAAAATGAGTTATTTTTAAAAAGAATGGCGAAATTTTGCTGAAAATTGTTGAATGTAGAAAATGATGAATTTTGGAAGTAATTGTTTTGATAGTTTCTCTTTGATAGAATTTGAAATTTTCAATCCTTCATATTCAATAGAGTGATACATGTGGAATTTATTATGTTTCATGAAAATAGTACTCGGTATGCATCATAGAATCCAACTAGATGATGTTGATGAGAATGTGGTTTCCCCTGAGCCATAAGTGAAACAATAACTGGTTTAGATTATAGTCTAATATTTTCAATTTGTGGATATAGGGAACTAATGGGATGAAACAAAGAAAGTGTTTCATTCTTTCTAGACCTACAAGTTGGATCCACCCATATTCTAGGGTAATTTAGGGCTAGAGAAGGATATGGTGTGGCTGAATAGGATGAGTTGAATCTTTGATTTCCATGGCACAACAACAGATTTTAAAGTCATGTTTTAGATGTATATGCTGAAAGATATTGCATGCCAGTGGTTTGATTTATCTCATTGGGATAAATTGGACCAAGGCATGGCATGGGAGGATTTTAAGGAATTTTTTAACAAACAATTCTATCCTAAAATGATCATAATTCATCAAACAATGGAATTCTTCATCCTGAAGTAGAAGAAACGTTATGTGATATAGTATACTAATAAATTTATTATTATTTACTACTTTGCACCTGAAGTTTTTGTGAGTGTATTTTTGAAGGATTTTTTTGAATCAAGGCCAAGGCATGAAATTCACTCAAATAATGTCATGACCCATATAAAAAATTATACAGATATTGTTAGTTGATAAAAAATGGTTGAAATAGACATCTCAGGATGAATGGGTAGAGGATTTATGTTGAAACCTATGAGAAAGTGTGGGAACCCTAATAATGGGATAATCAAGAAGAGGGACACATATTTCCAAGGTGGGAGTGTGACCCAAAAGTAGACAGTTGGATCAGTGAACCTTCTTCCATGAATGAAGTGACAATTTAGATTTTTTTTTAATGTGGTTACATCTACCACATTAATCTATAGTGTATGACATCACCTAGAGAATATCACAATTACAATTAAATGAGGCATCTTCAGCGCTTTTCATGAAGTGCTTCGCGGTTTGGTGTTTAGGAATACACTCAGGTTTCACAGATGTCATTGGATTCGATGGGAAGAGGGAAATAGAATACATATCAATAGTAGAATAGTTCTATCCATGGTGATTCCATAAAGAACATGAATCCTTAGTTAGGGAAATATCATCAGGGAAATAAAGAACAATGTGATGCGAGTAAGTATTCATATAGAGATGATCATGTTATTATGGATGATCAATTTGGATGGTGTGAATATAAATCAGCAAGGGGTGAAATGAAATTAACTGCAATGATTATTCCAATTATTTTAACTGATGAAAAGTGTGAATAAAAATCTATCTCGTGTCAAATCCTCTTGTAGTTTCTCCATGATTTATAAATATAGAGTTGTAGGGAGAGGCTCATAATTATCCTCTCCCACTCCCGGTACTGCCCCATACTGGTTTTGCGGGTGTGCTCTTCACGCACTACATTGCGGGATATTGGCCCACAACATGCATGCCTCTAGGCCTAACCATGGCTTACACATGACACTCCATGATACCTGTGAGATGGTGTGGGTGGTCTCCTTTAGGATTGGTTGACCAAGTGTGCCAAAAAAGCTCTCAGTTGAGGTTGGATGTCCAACTTACTAGGTTAGTCCATAATTTTTAAATAAACCCCCAAAAAATAATTAGTTAAAAAACCTTGTATATAATGGAATTCAATATGAAATGCATGGACACCTCAACACATAGAACACTAGTATACATATCTTCAACACCATCTCAATTTCTCTTCACATATAAATCCATATTACAATTTCTTCATCGTTAAGGCTTCACGCACTAATTATATGGCATGGTTATCCTTCATGCAAACTATAATCTCAATGTTCCATATGATAACACTTTCATTATTCTCATTCAACATTATAATATTTCATGGACTTCAATTCATATTTTTCTCTAATTTTTGGAATATAAATTCCAAAGAACTCCAAATCATCCTTATTCTTTGTTGTAAACAATATCTCACTTACGACATGTGTATTTTGAACATAGGTTCAATTCATCAATCATCATAGTTAAAAAAATGGAGAATTTCTTGAGCATGACATCCAATTCTATTAATCCATAAAAATTCTGTAGGAATCACCAGGAAGGAATCCATAAAAATTATCCAAGAATCACCATGAAGGAATCCATAACAAATCATTAGTTAACACTGTAATACTCAAAGTATTCAAATGATTCACATGTTTTTTGGAATTTTAGGACTTGAGTATTTCGTCCAATCTATATTAAATTTGAATCTTCATTATCATATTGACATAAATGTAATATTCCAATTGTATTGATCGTCCCTTTACACCAATGAAAATCATTGTCAACAAATACATTCCATACACAATGGCGTCTCTTCAATCACCCCTTTTTTTGTTGGAAATACCTTCATTGTTCATTCCAGATGAATGTTTCAATATGTGGAACTATTATATTCTCTCTCCCATTTTCTTTTTATACTTTTATCTTACATTATCTCCCACTTATTGATAGGAAATACAAATTTCATAGGAAAATGGTATCATTTCATAATTAATCAATGATCCATCCACCATTTCAATGTAAGTCTACTTATGTTGTTCTCAATATAGAAAACAAGAGGATTTTATTTAGTAACAAAAGTTTCCCATTACCAACTAATCATGATACCTTAAGAAACAAGAACTCATATAATTTTATTCAAGGATTATTAACTTTTTCACTTGGATGTAATTAATAAATGTGAGAAAAATCCTATTAAGAACATTCAACCTCAAACTCAATCACTAACTTCAATAAATAGATCAAAAATATTCAAGTGCTATAGGTAGGATAAGAGAACATGGGGAACTTCTACATATATTATTCCATTGATTAATTTTATTACCCACCCTTTGTAATATGTTTTTTTATTTTTGTTAACCAAGGATATGAGATTAATAGAGACATACCTTGGAATATGACATGATCATCACGATATTTTGAAAATAATCAGATTTGATATTAATTGAAATTGTAATTCCGGAAGCCTCTTAATTTTTATCCCACTCAAGGGAAACATTTCTCATTATCCTCATAATCGTTGATCTCTTCAATATTGGATTTGATCACATTATAGTATGGAGAATGCACTTGAATGGGAATTCAACATGTGATAGTCCTTATAGGACAACAATCCAAACTTCAACAAATATGTTCTTCCAGATCATTTTTATTAAGAATACCAATAAATAAGATCAAACCAACATGGAATCTACATTACCCTGACCATCTAGAATATGAAATTACATTATTTAACTTTATCAAGGTTAATCCTCCAATATATTTGTATTTAAATATATTTTTATGACTCATTCAAGGATGGTATCTTCTTCATATTAGCAATCAGAATTTTACAACACTTAATACTTATCACTTTATAACCTTTAGAATATGAATCAGCTTCAATTACCTAAATTATAAGAAAAAATACAATAGTCAAAGATTAAGGGTATCGGGCGGATCCCCCTTCCTTCATTAATATATAATAGAAAGGTTGAGATTATCTTCTCAAACATGTACATCTATTTTATCTAGTATTCATGCTTGAACATCTAAACATATGTTCTGATTTATGATGAGGAAACATGTTCTCGTCACATGATTATATACTTTGCGTGGAGAATATTTCTTCTTAATAGCCTTCATGGATGATACATTATTACACCTCTTTAGGATTGTTTCTTATTCTGGTACTGATGTTAAACAAACTTTTTCAATGTGGCCATATTTCTTCCATCTCTCACATATAACTTCTGTAAAACAAGAGTTTAATTTTCTTGAAAATCCATCATGAATTTTTTATTCATCATGTGGAATATTTTATTTCACTTTTGCACTAGCATTAGCTTCTGTATCATCAATTTTAATAATTATTTATAACCCATTAGTCCAGATTACTAACATGGCATTATGAATTTTGGGTGCATGTTTGAATAATTCAAATGGGTTCTTCTAAGTTTCATCCCTCTTAGAATTTCTTTTGGAATCACTAGCCTTCACCTTCATTGATTTAGAATCCACGATTTTGTCACCATTATACATTGGTTCCTTCCTAGGAGGATATATATTCACAATATTATTCTAATATCTTCCTAAGGTTTATTCTTCATTACAATCCATATTTTGTGATCTTATTTTCTTATCATATTTTGATACACGCTGAGAAGAAAATGTACCAACCATGTGACCACTACCACTGCATACAACACTAATGTTATCATCCATTACAATTTTATTACAGTATAGATATGCTTTTGGACCTATGGATGTTTCCACTTATTCTATGGATTTATCCACCTTCATATAGGCTTCCATTGTGATTTTAAATTTTGATTATTGTACCAAAAATTAAATGCACAATGTAAAAAACTATTGAAGAACCAGCATTGACCCATAAATATTGATTTCCTGATATGTTATGTATAAAACTACTGAGTCTTCTTAATGATTATTTTTCTCTATATGGGGAAAAAATTAAACACATTCATTCCTATCCACCATAGTCATGGTGGTAGGATTATTATCTTCTTTATTAATACATACATGTTAATTTTTTTTAGAAAACTATATTTTTCATGATAATTCATTCAGTAACTTTATTAAAAGATAGTATGAATTGTACCAGATTCTTCTCAGTTTATTGTGATTTATCATTGAAGTAAGTCATTATATTTTTACCACATATTAAAGGTATTTTAACCTTAGAATCCTCCAATGAACATTGATTATCAGTAGCATCTATCACTTTTTATGAAGCTTCAATATGAGTCTTCTTATGATTGGCCAACCGAGCTACCAATTATTGACATTTATTACTGTGAATTATTTTCTTTTCATCAATTGTAATAATATTATCTTCACAACCATTCTTCATTCATTCAACTTTATCATCAGGTATCTTAACATTATCCTGAATCAAAGAGTAATGTTCATTGATCTTTATGTATATTTATTCCAATTATAAACCCTTAAAATTTGTGCTATATTCCAATTTATCTTCAAGTGCATGGGTATTTTCTTCTAGAGTCTTTTTAAAGAACTCTTTCTCTTAATCTTAATTCATCCATTTTGAGGAAATTATTTCAAGTTCCCTATTTGTTGCTTCAAAATTTCCAACCAATATGGAGAGTTTTAGACAGTCAACATTGTTTTGAAATCTATTTTAAAAAACAATGGTTTCTATTATAGGTGGGCGATCTATTACTTATTGCATTGAATGACTCCACAAACAAGGGATTATCATTATTTAGGAATACCATGCATAATAACTATTAATATATCAACTGATAATTATTTAGAAGTCATAGATTGATAATCATCACCACTTAGGCTAGGATTTATATCTTGTGGAATGTTTATAAATGTACTGACACATAACTCATGCTAGTTAGAGGCAAGAAGGTTATCCATGTTCTTGGTGTAATCTTGAGCCACCTTCTCATTACTTTCCAGGTCAGCAATGTCTTCATTGTTAGAAAGCCATAGAGAATTAGGTACTTCCTCTTATGTAGATAAGAGGGACTCCTTCTTTAACATTATACTCTCTTTATTTTTCCTGTTCATCATGGTCATTGTAGGTATATAATTATTCTCAGATGTAATTGAATCTTGAATATAACTTCACTTCATTATTGAGTCGGGAA
The DNA here is from genome assembly GCA_963277665.1 of Viscum album. NCBI lineage: Eukaryota > Viridiplantae > Streptophyta > Magnoliopsida > Santalales > Viscaceae > Viscum > Viscum album. The sequence continues at coordinate 1,581,471,078 of OY728151.1, read as the reverse complement.
TCAAACTCATGTCTTCTAAAAAGAGTTGATTTCACATTAGAAAATCTAACAGTGGTGAGACTTTCCACAATACATGTGAAATGACCATTTTGGGATATGCCTAACACTGAGAGAAGGGTGAATCAGTGTTGGATAAATTTTTATCCATTTTCACATTTTATCACATTACCTATTTGACTTATTAAGATAACGATTATATTATTATCTTTTACCTGTCACATTAAAGAATATTAAAGAAGTAAAGAAAACCATATGACATTTTTACAAGGTATCACCACTCCCTAAGAGTATCTTTTTTAACTCCCCGACCCATGTTACCCAGAGTCGGTGCATTATTACATAACATTTTCATGATCATAATAGGTCAAGGATTTAATGAGAGATTAGTTTAGTAGCCTTGGAAGTACTAGATACATACATAAGTTTTACATTACATTATCAAATAAAAAACAACAATATTGTGTCTTCATTGAACACTCTTATATCCCTTATCCAATTCCTAAAGGTAAATCGTAATATAAATCATCACACCTTGGGAAAAATAAAACATAAATAAGGGGAGAGATCAGAAGATCTGTAAGGATAACAATATAGCGTAAACTATCATAAATAAGCATAAACATTTATGGAAATTTATACAACTAAAACAAAAGCCCTGTAAACATAAACATCATCATAATAAAGAAATGATAAATCAAATAATTCCATTTACTTATTCACATGGATATTATAATTGTCAAATAATCATATTAATTCTAAATAAAAAATGTCATAATGATGGAATGCATAATTCCGGACATTATAACCACATAGTCACGGCCTCATTCCAAGACTTCAAATAAGATTTTTTCAAGGACTTGTGCCAAGAAACTAGTTTTTATCATGATACCTATTGATTCATTGAGAACCTATAGTAGGTTCCAACCATCACATACTATGTCTAATACATTATTCATATGAAAAGGGAAAACAAAATCTAAACATTCGTATTAAAACTAGAATATGAAATGTCAATAATTTAACAACAAACCATGAATGATATAGAAAGAGCACATCCACATTAAAACATATCTCATTCAATACAATATGGATTTTTTTATTATAATAAATAAATCTCTATTAAAAGTAAATTAAAATGATGGATATTGAAATATATGAAAATAATCAGTAAAACTATTTGAGAGAAATATCCCCTTTTTCTTGAAAACATTTAAAAGATGGAATATTTATAAAGAAGTCATTTAAAATAGAATTTTGAATCAAAGTGTCCCATAACACTTTGAAACTTTTAAAATGAATTTTAATTTTAAAACAATCTTGTTCGTATAAAAAAATCCTTAAAACCATTTTGAAAACATGGACATTAATGATAAATATTAAGAAAAATAAATCTTTAAAACATTTAAAATGATATTTTAGTTAGAGTTACTATCAAAATGATAGACTCTTGAATAAAAATAATTTAGGTAATAAAAAAATTATAAAATCATAATAATAGAAGGATTCATGATATACTATGTCAAATTACAGAATTTACACCATATAAAAGTGAATTGGCGCATAACAACAAAGATTTCTAAATGGAACGTAAATAGAGAAGAAATCCATTATAAAGAAAACATCCTTAGATTAAGGATAAATCAATGAAATAATTATGTGTGACAAATATAATAACACTCAATATAGTTGGGTATTTAGTGTAAATCAATCATAGGACATTCATATATATTCTTTTAAAAACAAAACCAATGACTTAGATGCTTAACTCAATGAATGGAAATTGAGTTAATATTACTCTTATCAAGTACACATCAATGAATTGAGAATTTATCAATTGAGTAATTATATGTATAAAAAGTATATCCACACAATGAGGAGTGTAAATTTCTTCCTAAATAAATAAATATTGATTTCACACATATTCTTGGAGTAAAATGATCAATGAAGTATGCGTAAAACCGAGTGAGTGTTAATTGAAATCAGAAATTCCCATACCTACTTGGTAACATAGAAAACTTACAACCCATGAAATAAAGATAAAAAAATGAAGATTTATATACCTATAAATTAATTTATATTACAAAAATAATACAATCATGGGCAGTACATACACCACATAAAAGAAAATAGTAGAAATATAGCATGAATCTCACGGGAATAAAATGTGAGATAAAAACCCCTTAATTATAAATTTTCCTTGTTTGAGGGTATTTTAAACACCATTATAATAGTTAAATAATTGTTATTAAAGCATATAATAACCATGTACATAAATATGATATTATATATCATCTTCTAATATTGTTTTGTTAATACAATTTTAGTAGTATCATTCTTTCAGGTGTTAACTGATTCGTTTTCCGTTATATTTTTTTTTACATAAGCCATGTTTGTTATGGATAGGATGTATTTTATTAATATCTCGAATTATATTAAGTTTTTAAAAATTATTTTTAATCATCAAATGAAAATTATTCTTGAATGGTTACGAAGTGGAATGAATCTCAATGCGTTCGTGGATACGGTAATCTGTACATACGCACGAGCGACAATATCATTCAATTGTAGGTGAAATCATATATAATTTGATGTTATATCATATATAATGAATCATTAATAGGTTCTATTTATTATTTAAATCAATTATACATCATGATTATACCCATCAAAATAGTGAAGTGTTGAATAACAACTACACCACGACGTGGCGACGGTAAGCCATACATACACACGTATGGTGACTTTTCCATTCATAGGATGGATCGAATAATTAATATGGTTGTACCATATTTATAATAACATCACAGTATATAGATGGTACTGGATTTATAATTTTGTTATGGAAATAGAAAAGAAAGTTGAAGTGGAAGAAGAAGATAACATTGAAATAGGTGATGAAATTATTACATCTTTTTTGGGTGCTTCTTTTTGATTTGATCAAAATGGATCCTTAGGTTGTCTTTCTGAACAAATAAATTCATCTAGGATGATGTTAGGGTACTTGGGAGGATATTTTGGCTGGTTTTGGCCATTCAAAATTGATTTGGTGGTGTGAAATTTAGAGAAGTGGATGTTACATTTTATAATAGAGGTAAAGTGAACCTTAGGAAAGGATTGAAATGTTATTTTATTATAAAATAATTTTCGGTTTCTAATGGATAAAAATGGATTTATTTCAAGCATAAGGTGTGGATGGGTTGAAATCGTCTCAACCAACATGTTTTAGACATGTTTAGATCACCATATTAACCTTATATTTTAGATTTATCTCTTAGTTAAATATTTTGACATTTACCATGTCTCCTTGCATTATTATAAAAAATGGTTTATAAACATACAATAAAATGGATTGAAAAGTCCAAGTGGTTCATTATTGATATATATAACCTTATATATGATATTTTTCCCAACCATAGATTTTATAATATTATATAAATTAATAATATAGTATTTGTTTTAAAAACTCATTAATGTCAATTTTGACACTATTTAGTATTTTGTTTCTGTGAAAGTCATACCAAAATTATCACTTTGTAAAAAAATTATTTTATCAAAAAAATGTCATATTTACAAATAAAATTATATTAATTAACAAAAAATCTCAATTTACATTTATTTAGATATTTATAATATCAATTACATTAATCTTTCATTAATAAGGTTATTACTGAATCATCATTATGTCATATATAATTTTATTTATATAATGTCTACAAATTATAAATAAATTACCATTAGGTATGAAATATTTTTAGCATTAAAAATAATATTTATAGTCGAATTTATTGTTTTTATAACACTACATAAAAAATGGTTTAGTTATCAAACATTGAATTTAACACTTTTAACTCTTCTTTAAATAAAATAATAATAAATTCCATAATATATTCTATGTGGAAAAAAGGATAATATTTTATTCATAAGGATTATTTTAGTCGAAATACACTTATCCAATAGAATTAGGACATGTCTTATGGTAATTATAATATCATTTTTACTTTTATTTATAGTATTTACTTTTAACCGTGGAAAATAAAATTCAAAAGTTACTATTCACCAAACAATATTTTCGTTTTATTGAACCATATTTTACATATTTATTTAAACCTTGTCTCTATGATTTTTTTAATTCAATTTTCAAAAGCGGTAAAATTACATTTTATGCAAATTTGTAAATGTGCCTATGAGGTGGGTAAAAGACGGTAAAAAGTTCAATAAAAGTTTATAAATCTAATTTTAATATAAAATGACTCCAATTAATTATATTGAACTTATATAGGTATTATGTATCTATTTTGACTTAAATTAAATTTAAATAAAATAAATAATTATTTAAATAAAAAGTCTATTTTAAACAATAACGCATCGTTTTGCACTATTCATCAAAAAAGTAATCATTTCAGAAAAATACCAAAAATTCATCTAAAGATAATTTTGATATTATGAATCGAAATATGTATTCCATTTTCAAAAATAAAATTTCTAAAATCTCTAAAAGTGAGAATTACTATTCATAACAGCTAGTTTGACTTGTCATTGTGTGCTAGAACTTGATGTTGTGTACAACGTGAGCAATAGTATTATTAAAATAGAAGAGTACAATGGAAGTTGGGGGTGTCACATTATCCCCTCCAAATAATTTATTCCTTAAAATTTATACATGGAAAAAAACTAGGTGTTGGACATTTCAAAACATCTTTGTTGAAAAACCACTCAAAAAAGTCACCAATACTGTCATTTTAAAAGAAAGAAAGAGATATAAAAAAGGTCACCTGAGATAACCCTTATTAGGGTACGATGTACGAAAACATTGATATGGAAGAGAAAACAAACCATAATGTTCTGATGGAGGGTTATGGAAAACATGATTAGGAGAAAGATAACTATTAGAAAATGATAAATTTTTTATGGGTTAAATGATAATTAATTTCCCAGTAGGAAAATTAAACGAACAACATTTTTTGTTTTAATTTTCTTTTTATAGAATTAATGAATTTATTGATGATATTGACTAAGAACATAATGAGATATACATACTTTATATGTAGTGTTTCATCCTTTAATAAATTTCTACCATTAACTCATCTTTTTCTCTAACAATGAGTATTCAAGTTGACTTGGTCACACCTAAAGCACTAAAATCAACATCCAGAGAATCACATAATCCACAAAGGATGAACTATATATTTCTTTTTTTATTATAGATTTACCAAAACCAAAATGGTTAGTACAATGTTATATGATCAACAAAAAGGATAATCCTTTAGAGAAATAAATACTACTCTTAATATATAAAATTAAAAAAACAATACAAATATTTCAACAAATACCATTCAATAAAAAATTTCCTTATAATTCTAAAAAATAATACAAACTATGATTGAAACCCAAAATTCACCAGGATTTAATTACATAGTCTATGATGATAAATATTATCATTTATTTCCAAATAACATCGACTACTCTTATATTCACATACATAAAAGTAATTAACCAAATCACTTATTCTATACAAGAGCTTACCCATTTCCATAAATAACCCAAATAACTATAAGTTCACCATAAAAACATTGTTTCTTCCAAAAAAAAATCCACCATTACTCCTCAAATGAAATCTAATGGTATTCTATTTTCCTTAGGCAGATTGTGTTCCCAAAAGGGAAAATGTCTTCCAAAATAACATCTATCACTTAATCACCAAATCATTTTCTTATATTAAGGACATAGATTTGATAAATATTAAGATCCAAAAATCTAAATATCCTTGATTGATAAAATCATATAACTAAAAACAATTAGTCATAATAACCAGGGACTTCACGTAGTCTAGTGGTAGGCGATAAATCCCAGTCACACCTTGGTTGTGCGTATGATTTTCGTAGTTTTTTCGATGCGACTGGTTGTCACATGGTCTATGTGTTGTCCTTTTTCAAAATCTATTTAATTTTATAACCTTCCAAAAATGAGATAAATTCCCCAAAAATAACCCTATCTTATTTTAACCATAAATGTTATCTCATACCTCGCATTTTTATCCCAAAAAGTAATAACCTGTAATTGCCTCAATTCAAGGAAAATATAAACCCAAATGGTTTATTTTATGAATATCAACAAATGAAAAGATAATTCTCCCTCAAATAAAATTTTCATATAACAATCTTCATGGTGACACATAAAAGAGAAAAGTATTCCAATGTAATCCCATAAACAATTATCATTAATATATTTTAAAATTTCACCATCCATTTATTTACACATAGGATCTTCTATGACCTAGGGTTTATCCTAAAGAATAGGGAATTGAAATATGTAATCCCATGGTACCTTAAATTTATGGCAAATGACAGTAATTGGATTCTTAGGATCATTCTAATTTTCTTCAAAAGTACTCTTCATTTTTCTTCATTAATTCATTACATTATGTACTTCTCTCCAACACATAAAGCATTTCTTTGTTCAATTTAGACACATTCTTGTGTGTCTCCTTCCACATTTCCTTCATGATGGAAAATGATATTTATTTTCTCTATGGTCTCCATGGTTAGAACTCTTACCATTCTCCGGCTTTCTCTTCTTTGTTGAGTTCGAGAGTTAGATAATGTATATGTTGTTGATCATAATTTTGGAAAACACATTCGACATGAACATAATATCTTTTACGCATATCAACATTCCATTTTGTTTCTTAGTTCCACCATTGTTCCCACTTATATATATCATGGTCAATGTCACAATGACTTCCTTGGAATCTAGCCATTGACTAAAACCAGAAAGCATAGTGTGAGTCAGAAAATCATTCAGAGAATACCATGAAACCATATTGTCAATATAAAACACCTTAGGATTAAGCATGGTTATTTAGTATCATAAAATATTAATATACTTCAAATTTATTTATAATAAAAATGTTATTTATCCTAAACATATCCACTAGGAGTGTCGTAACCAAGAGTGATGCAAAGCCTGTTGTCGTGTACCAGGATAACCCGGGTACACCCGAAACTCCTTGTAATAGTTTTCACTCTTAGGTACATCTAGGCTAGAGCTTCATCAACCTGATCTTATCCTGATAGGGATGTATTTCTTGAAAAACTCACAAAATATCTACATTAAAAAAATTGTAGGAAATTCTTCTATACTAATCTTCAATTTATATCTTAGGGTAATTTTCTCTAATTAGAGTGTTTCTAAATCTTGTTTCCAAAGTTTGTACTAAACCTCCTCTGACACTAACTATAACTCCCTGAACCTAGTTACCTAGATTCGGTGCATTATTACATAACATTGGCATGATCACAATAAATCATGTCTCTGAAAATCGATTAGTTTAGTAGCCTTGGAAATACTATATAAAAACATATGTCTTAAATTAAATTTTCGAATTAAAACCAACAACATTGTGCCTCTATTGAAAAATCTTATATCCCATATCCTATTCCGATAGGTTAATCGAAATATACTTCTTCACATCCTGGGAAAAATAAAACATAAGAAATGGGTGACCTCTGATTCTCTATAAGGATAATAATATAGTATAATCTATCATAAATAATAATAAACATTTATGGAAATGTAAAACACTAAAAAAAAATCCATTTAAACACAAACATCGGTATAATGTGTAAAATATATATCAAATAATTTCATTTACTTATTTAAATGGATATTATACCAGTCGAATAATCACTTGAAATCTCAATAACCAATTTAATAATGATGGAATGCATAATGTCGGACGTCATAACCTCATTGCCAAGGCCTCATTCCAAGACTACAGATAAATTTTTTTGAAGGCCTTGTTCCAAGACACTAGTTTGTCTCATAAGACCTACCGATGCATCGAGGAGATATAGCGGGATCCATCCGTCACATAATAAGTCCAATTCATTACTCATATTAAAATGGAGGAACATAATCTAAACATTTGTATTAAAACTAGCATATGAAATGTCACTACTTTAACCACAAACACTGAATGGTATAAAAATTTCACATCCATAGTGAAACATAACTCCTTCAATACAATATAGTTGATTTTATTATAGTAAATCTATCAATATAAAAAATAATATACAATGAGGGATATTGAAATAGATGAAAATAATATGTAAAACTATTGGAGAGAAATATCCCATTTTTCATGAAAACATTTAAATGCCAGCCTATTTATCAATAAGCCATTTAAAATAGATTTTTGAATCAAAGTGTCCCATACCACTTTGAAACATTTAAAATGAGTTTTAATTTTAAATATTCATGTCCATATAAATGAATCCTTAAAACCATTTTTAAAAAATGGACATTGAGGAGAAATATATAGAAGAATAAATCATTAAAACATTTAAAATGATATTTTATTTAGAGTTACTAACCAAATGAAATATGATTGAATAAAAATAATTGAGGTAATAAAAACATTATAATATAATTATAATAAATGGATTAATGATATAGTATGTCCATGTATAGTATGTACAACATATAAAAGTGAATTACCACATAACAACAAAAACTCTCAATGGAACGTAAATTGACATGAAATCCATTATAATGACTATATCCATAGATTATGGATAAATAAATGACTTAATTATGTGTGGAAAATATAATTACACTCAATACAATTGGGTATTTAGTGTAAACCAATCTGAGGAAATTCACACATATTCATATAAAAACAAAACAATGACTTGGATGTTTAACTCAATGAATGGAAATTGAGTTAAAATTACCCTTATCATGTTCACATAAAAGACTTGAGAATTTATAAATGGAGTGATTATTTGTATAAAAAGTATATACCTACAAAGGGGAGTGGATATTACTACATAAATAAATAAATATAAATTTCACACAAAATATTGGAGTAAAATGATCAATGAAGTATGCGTAAAACCTAGTGAGTGTGAATTGAAATTAGAAATTCCCTTACAGATTTGGTAACATACGAATCATACACCCCATGAAAGAAACATCAAAAAATGAAGATGTATATACCCATAAATTAATGTATATTAAAAAAATAATACAATCATGTGCAGTACTGACACCACACAAAAGGAAATAGTAGAAATATAGCATGAATCTCACTGGAATAAGAAGTGAGATGAAAACCCATTACCTTGTACATTTCCTTGGTTTAGGGTACGTTAACATCCTTTATAATAGTTAAATAAATGTTATTAAAGTATATAATAACCATGTTCATAAATATGATATTATATATCATTTTTAATATTGTTTTTCTAATAAAATATCAGCAGTATCATTCTTTCGGATGTTAACTGATTCGTTTTCCTTCATATGTTTTTTACATAAGAAATGTTTTTTATGGATATGATGTATTTTATTTATATCCAGAATTATATTAAGATATTGAACATTATTTTTAATCATCAAATGAAAATTATTCTTGAATGGTTACGTAGTGGAATGAATCTCAATGCGATCGTGGAGATGGTAATCTGTACGTACGCACGAGCGACAATATCATTCAATTGTAGGTGAAATAATATATAATTTGATGTTATATCATATATAAATAGTCAATTAAAGGTTATATTTATTTTTTAAATCAATTATACATCATGATTATACCCATCTATATAGTGAAGTGTTGAATAACAACTACACCACGATGTGGCGATGGTAAGCCGTATATACACACTTATGGGGACTTTTTCATTCATAGGATTTATAGAATAATTAATATGGTTGTACAATATTTATAGTAACATCAAAATATGTATAAGGTACTGGATTTAGTATTTTGGTATGGAAACAGAACAGAAAGAGGAAGTGGAAGAAGAAGATAACTTTGAAAGAGGTGATGAAATTATTACCTCTTCTTTGGGTGATTTCTTTTGATTTGAACAAAATGGATCCTTAGGGTGGATTTATGATCAATGTAATGCCTCTAGGATAATGTTAGGGTACTTGGGAGGATATTATGGATAGGTTTAGCAATTCGAAATTGATTTGGGGGTATGAAATCAAGAGAAGTGTAAGTGCCATTCTATAAGAGAGGTGAAGGAAATATTAGGAAAGGATTGAAAAATTATATTGTTATAAAATCATATTCGGTTTCTAATGGCTAAAAATGGATTTATTTCAAGGATAAGTTGTGGATGGGTAGAAATCGCCTCATCCAATAGGTTTTATAAATGTTTAGGTCACCATATTAACCTCATCTTTTAGATTTAACTCTTAGTTAAATACTTTGACATTTACCATGTCTCCTTGTATTATTATAATAAATGGTTAATAAAGTTACAATAAAAATCCAAGAGAAACCCAAGTGTTTATTTATTGATATTTCTAACCTTATATATTTCCTTTGGCCAAACCAAATATTTTAGAAATATTATATCAATTAATAATATAATATTTGATTCAAAAACTCATTTATGTCAATTTTGACACTATTTATTATTTTGTTTGTGTGAATGTCATAAAAACATTATAACTCCAAAAAGAAAATATTTAATAAACCCTAAAATGTCATACTAATCTATAAAATTAGTGTAATGTATCAAAAGTCTGAATTTTCATTTATTTGGATATTTATAATATCAATTATGTTAATCTTTCATTAATAAGATAATTACTGCATCATCATTGTGATAAAAATAAATATAATTATTTAATGTATAACAATTATAAATAAATACCATTATGTAGGATATAATTTTAGATTTTTAATTAATATTTATAGTCAAATTTATCTTTTATATAACCCTATATTAAAAATAGTTTTTTATTAAACTTCGAATTTAACAGTTTTTGCTCTTCTTTAAATAAAATAATAATAAATGACATAATCTAATACAAGTGGACAAAAATGATCATATTTTATTCATAAGGTTGATTTTGGTCAAAATACACTTATCCAATAGAATTAGGACATGTATTAGGGTAATTATTATTTCATTTTTTTCTTTTAAATACCCTATTTACTTTTAACTGTGGTAATTAAAATTTAAAAGTTACAATTCACCAAAAATTATATTCATATTATTGAACCACATTTTACTTACTAATTTCAATTGTGTCTCGTATTTTTTAAATTTTATTCACAGAAGCGGTAAAATTATGTTTTATGCAAACTTGCAAATGTTCCTAGAATGTGGGCTAAATACGATAAAAAATTCAATAAAATTTTATACATTTAATATAATTATGAAATGACTCAAATGAATTATATTGAACTTATATTTGTATTATATATATATATTGACATAAAATAAATTTAAATAAAATAAATAATTATTGAAATAAAAACTCTCTTGTAAAAAATAATCCATCGTTTTTGACTATTCATAAATAATTGAATATTTTCGGAATAAGACCAAAAATTTATCCTAAGATTATTTTGATATTCAAAATACAAAAGTGAAGTCCATTTGAAAAAATAAAATTTATAAAATTTCAAAAAGTGGATATTACTATCCATAACAGCTAGTTTGATTTGTCGTGGTGTGCTAGAACTCGAAGTTGCGTACGACGTAATATATTGTATTATTAAAAGACAATCATACCATGGATGCTTGGGGTGTTACATATAGTCTTTGGAATAGTGTAAAAAATAATCCTAACCATGCAACCACAAGAATTTAATAATTTAAATATGGTTATATCAGGTGGGAAATACCCTTTCACTTTCTATTCACTATATTAAAATGATTGGGAAGGTTTAACAAAACTTATATAGACACTTATACGACCTATGAAGAAAATATCATTGATGTTGATAAAGGTTTGTAACACCGAGAAAGTCTTCCACTTGTTAACACCTATTGGATGTCACAGTTTTGCTTTGTTCTTCCACAAACTTCTTATTCGCTTGGTTACTTTCTTAGCAGCATGAACATATAACTTCTTACCTCTTACCTGCATCAAACTAAAAGATTCAAAATATTATTCTTCAAACAACTAAAATAATATAAATGTGTTGTGAACTGATGAATACAAAATTTCATCTCACCCAAATTATAATCAGGTGAAATGCTGTAAACTGATCTTAAGTTAGATTAGCTACCATTAAATCCCATACATAGTGGCATTTGTGATTCCATCTAATGCCTTTAGAAAATTTCAATTATTTTAAATGGTTTTTTTATTGAATATTAACATAAGAATTTTTTTTTTCAAATTATGTGAAAATTCAATAGATACATTAATGTTTATTTATATTGATAAAAATGATTTATTTTTATTTTGAATTTTATTTAGACTTAATGATTATTGTTTTAATTAGCCAAGACAACATGAGTTGAACTATGCCCTATTTGATATATCCATCATGAAATCCCATGCACCAATTCATTTGGGATTCCTCTCACAATCCTTTAGAAATTTTCAATGATTTTAAATGGATTTTTAATGAATATGAACATTAAATTATTTTTTTTATCAAAATATGAGAAATTAAAACCGAAACATTGAAGTTTATTTAAAGTAATAAAAAATGATGTATTTGTATTTGGAATTTTATTTAGACTACATGATTATAATTTTCACCATCCCATACAAAATGAGGTGAACAGAGCTCGATATGGGAGAGCTAGCATTAAATCCTATGCGTGGAGGCATTTGGGATGCCCCTCTCATATATTTAGAAATTTCCATAATTTTAAATGGATTTTAAATTAATATGAACATGAAATTATTTATTTTATAAAATTATGGAAAATTAAAACTCAAACATGGAAGTTGATTTAAATTTATAAAAAACAATGTATTTTTATTTTGAATTTTATTTAGACTTAATTATTATTATTTTTGAATCAGGGAAGAAAACATGTGGCAAACTGGGATTGATCTGTGTGAGCCAGTATTAAATATCGTGCATGGAGGTATATGGGATGCCTCTCCCATGCCTTTAGAAAATTTTAATGATCTAAAATGGATTTATAATGAATATGAACAGAAAATTGATTATTTTACCAAATTATGTGAAATCGAAACTAATTGATTGAAGTTGATTTAAATTGTAAAAAAAACCAATGTATTTCTATTTTGAATTTTATTTAGACATCATGATTATTATTCGAAATGGGAAAGCCACCATGAGGTGAACTGAGCTCGAGCTGGGTGATCTAGCATTAAATCTCGTCCATGGAGGCATTTGGGACACCCTCCCAAGACATTAACAAATTTTCAATGATTTTAAATGGATTTTTAATGAATATGAACAAGAATATATTTTTTTCATAAAATTATGGGAAATTGAAACTAAAACATTAATGATGATTTAAATTGTTACGAAAATGATGTATTAGTATTTAGAATTTTATTTAGACTTTGTGGTTATTATTTAAACTAGCAAAGCCAACATGATGTTAACCAAGCTCGATTCGGGAGATCAAACATTAAACCATGTGTATGGTGGTCTTTGGGATTCCCCTCCAATGCCATTAGAAATTTTCAATGATTTTAAATTGATTTTTAATTTATATGAACATGAAATTATTTTTTTGTCAAATTTTTGGAAAATAAAATTAAAACCATGAAATTAATATAAATTTATAAAAATTGTGTCTTTTATTTGAAATTTTATTTATACTTTATGTTTATTATTTTAACAAACGAAAGGAAACATGAGGTGATCCGAACACAAGATGGGATTGTCACCATTAAATCTGATGCATCGAGGGGTTTGGGATGCCACTCCAATGTATTTAGCTATTTTCAATGGTTTTAAATGGATTTATAATGAATCTTAATATAAAATTCATTACATTATAAAATTATGGTAAATTGAAACTAAAAAGTTTTAGTGGATTTAAATTAATAAAAAAATGTATTTGTATTTGGATTTTTATTAGACATCATGGTTATTATTTGAACTATCCAAACCAACATGAGGTGATTGGATATATAGTAGGGATAGTTATCATTAAATCCTATGCATGAAGGTTCTACGGTAATAATTTGTTTTATCAAAATATTAGAAATCAAACATTGATGTTGATGGATATATATATATATATATATATATATATATTGAGTTCTATATAGGAGAGACAACCATACTTTGGGAATGGAAGCTAAATGAGAGGTCATGAGAGAAGTATATGTATTTCCATGTTGTTTTAATAGGTCATTACCAATGGACATATTGGTAAAGCCCTGCCCATGCCTTCAATAATAAACCATCATGTCCCCATTTTACTTTTTGATGAGGGAGAAAATAATGGGTCCAATGTTTATTTTTAACAGGGATGACAACATATCGCATGTCTCATGTGCCTCGCACCATGGACATAATGAATTGTCATCCTCCACCACTCGCAGTCACCCCTTAACGACTCTGGCACCGCTCCAACACCAGAGATCACCATATTCACCTCCTTAGAAGCTCGACATCATGCCATTGACCAATGTTAAAGGTACCAGACTCCATGGACCATCTTGAGAGGTTGTTTTGTCCCTCATAAATCCATTTCATTGATTATCTAGAAAATATTAACCCTGAGTGAAGGAGGAGCTCGGTGAAGTCTGATCTGACACCACTTCCATGCCACCGAAGTAATTCAATGATCCACGTGGATCCACCTCCATCCCATGCATGTGGGGGTGCACCAAATAAATGTCGGTCAAGCAAACAAAATAGCCATATGAAAAATCAAAATAGTTGGAAGAGGAGAACATGTTATACTATAATGACTACTTCATTTTCCAAATAGTTAATCTATATTAATAATGATTACAATGATGGGTAGGAGGAAAAAATATAACATGATATAATTTATTAAATAAATCATTAAAAGGAAGATCCACAAACATGACCTAACTCTACCTCTCCCTCATCCTGTACCAGTTTTCCAATACACTATAATAACTAGTGAAGACATACCAGTATGACCAAAAATACTCAAATTATCACTAGAAAAATACATACATATTTTTTTTAAAAAATTGGTTAAAAAATAAAAATACACTCATATTTATATTTCACTCACCTCCAACATAGGCAATGGTATAATGATTTTTCATTACTATACCATATCCCTCCAAAATCATTCCTATAATCTGGGGAACTCGTATACTACATCCAACTATTGGGGCTTCACTATCTCATCCAAACCATCAGTGCACCGATTTAAATTTATGTTGGGAAAGGTTCTATCCACCCTAGGTTCAGGAATCTTGTTTCACAGAATATGATAGTTGGAGGTGATCATTGAGCTTCTTCCCTTTTTACCACTTTTAGTCATGTATTCTCTAACATTGGAACAATAATGGGCTATGTTAACTCAACATTTGGATTCATGAAACATTTGACTAAATTCATAGATAAAGAAAGAACATTAATGTCCCAGAAATTCCATATAATTATTTATTTATTATATGGAATTATATTGAGAGCGCAAAATATGACGGCGCGCGATTCCGAGGCCCGGAGTGCCCAGAATGATCTGTTGAAGTATTGTTAAGATTTCATTAGCGTAGGTAAGCAGTTTCCTTAAAAAGTAGAATAATTGTTAAACGGTTAATCGGATTATAAATCCTATGTCACCATTGCTATAAGGGTGGTGGGTTTACCCTAAGCGTGACATAAATTTAGTTGGTAGGAGCCTCATGTGAGAAAACCAAAAATTGACATAACAGTAAATAAAATAATAATGTTATTTTATTTTATTTTTCAAATGCTTATAAATCATAAACGGTAACTCAGATTAAAAATCTGAGACCACCACTCAACCTGTGTGGGTACACATTCTTTAGGCAGAGACTAACATTGGCCGGCGTGGGCCACCAGTGAGGGTTAGTTTCTTTTCGTAAATAAAATAATTATGTGAAAAATATTTTATTGTAAAATCCATAACATTTAAATAGTATCTCAGATATGAAATCCGAGAGTACTGTTGTGTTTATTGGGGAGTGTTCCACTTAGGAAGAGTCAATCCTCAACCGGCGAGGGTTGAGGGTGAGTGTTAATAATTTTACGAACTTTTTTTTAGGTACGCTCTGTAAACATGCAAGCAGTATTTTTTAACTTTTCAACGAGTACTCAGAATTGAAATCTAAGGGCACTATTGAACATGCAGTGCTGATATTCTGTTAAAGAGACCTTCACCTCAATCGCAGTAGGTCGAGGGTGGAAATTATTTTTCATAATTTTAGTGTGAGAAAATAAAATAAACATGATTCATTTTATTTTTGAAATTGAAATCTCTCATTTGAATCATGAAGGTGGGGACCACATGAGGGTGGTCGAACAATTAATATTGGGAATTAAATGCCCTGTTACACAAAAATTGGAACTACTTTCTTCTTTAATTAATAGGATTAATTAATTATAAATTAATGAGCCAATTTTATAACTCTTGTGATCTCCTCATTGTTGTTCCAATATTAAATATTAACCTATTAATTTGGCAGCACACCTCTTTCGGGGAACGGTTTTGGCAAACTAGAGCCTTTGGAGAACCATACTCCAAAAGAATATCCTCTAAATCGAAGAACACCCTCTGGATCAAGAACTTGGATCCTATATTGGAGCATGTTGCTGGAGCGACAGACATCGGTGACTTCACCATATTCATCCCCTTCCTCACGCCACCTCCAACATAAAATGGAGGTAGGGTATTTATATATGATTAAATTTATTTATCGATTCTTCATATTATGGTTTCACAATGATAATGGAAAAACTAACATGGTCATTTTCCCGCGCATATACCTTTATTGTTATATTTCGTCCTTTACGCATTCTTCATGCATTCTTCAATGAAAATTTTGTTTATTGACCCTAAAAACATGGAGTTTTTCCGAGTTCAACATATGGATGTGGAGACATCGACTCGAGGATCGTGAATTTGCAATCATTTTATTTTTCGGGCTTGGAATGAAGGCGCAATGGATCGCGGAAGAAGGCGGTGGCCGGCACCCGACCAGCCGCGAGGAAGGAAGGGTGGTGCGCGTCTGTGTTGTCGAATGATGTGGAAGCCGTGGCCCATCGGCCGTGGTGGGGGAGGGTGGCGGCCGTGATCTAGCAGGCCCCGTGGCAGTGCGGCAGCACGCATCCACACCGCCAGTGGAGCAGGAGGCCGCGACAGTGGAAGAAGTGTTGTCGAACATGCCGACCGTGGTGGATCATCGACGTGCGACTATGCCACTGGGAGGAGGACCAAACAGAACACCGGTTTTCCATTGAGGTTCATCGAGACCCACTCGGGTCCTGCGATGCCTTGACAGCACCTAAAAGCACTGCCCGTTGCCCTTGTGAATGGACGGGGGACGCTCCCCCTTCAGTGCCAGCTCAGGTGGACCGCGCCACCGAGCCGCACTCAGCGGGCCAAGTAGGGACATCCCCTTTACGGGTCTGGCCAGACTATGGCCCAGTGGTCCAGACCCACTGCAACCTAGGCCAACCGAGTCGAACCGGAATCATGCCGGGTCAGACCGGACTCGGGCCCATCTGGACATAGATACGCCTTTGTGGACATAACATGAGAACTAGACATTTGTTGGATGAACCGCCTGCGGCACCAGAATCCTTGGATCGAGACAATACTTTTTGGTATACTCCACTTGAGTTTGGATAATGTAGGAGTACGACCGGGTTGGATAGAACCCTGAATCCAACAGGGCCCTCGCAGCGAAAATGCTAATAACATACAGACCGGGCATCCGATTGACGCATCGTTTATTGTGTTGTGTCCCTTATGACATGATAGAACTTTTGGATAATTCTTTGTGGGACTTCAGGGTATTTGAGGTATGATCTATGGCTTGAGGGATATGTTCTCCCAAACACGCTACATATAGAACCCTCCGGCTGGTTGAGACTTGATGATTGCTGACCATTTTGACTCAGATTGACTCGAAAGGCCCAGTGGGGAGCGTCTCTGTGTGACGTGACAGACCCACAGTGGGGAGCACCTCTGTGTGATGTGGCAGACCCATGATGGGGAGTGCCTCTGTGTGACACGACAAACCCACAATACTCAATAGGAAGAGTACCTCAATGGTCCAACGATAGTGGAAAGTGCCTATGTGTGATGTGGCAGTCCCACATTACTTGTTAGTGGAGGAGTTCTCCAGCATCAATGGTGTTCGACGTTGTGAAAAGGATTATTACTTGTTCCTATGCCTAGATAATCTGTTACTTGCTCTTAGAATTCATAGAGATCCTATGTCGGTCAGATCCTATGTCGGTCAGTGCTCAGCGATCCTGTGTGGGTCAGCGCATACCGATCTTGTGTGGGTTAGATCCTATGTGGGTCATTGTGGGGGTGGGTACCTATCAATATTGCGTGGTTTAGACCCTGTATAATCAGCAATTGTGCCTCTTGACAGAATATGATGATCTAGTCTCGTGACAAATCATCTGTAATTCAATACTTCACTAAAAAACTGGTTTTAGGTGAGACTCCGTTCAACTAAGACTTTTAAATTCATGGTAATTTATTCGCTGTGATAAATGTGTGGTACTTTTACATTCGTGGTACTGTCATCGTTGTTATACCTATGTGGTACATTTACCTTTGTGGTACATTCTTCATGGTGATACATGTGTGGTACTTTTACCTTCGTGGTACTATCTTCGTGGTGACACATGTGTGGTACGTTTACCTGCATGTTGCTATCTTCGCGGTGTTACCTTTGTGGTAATCATCCCTCATGTATTATATGAGTTTTTCCTAATAACTTAGGTATATTTATGGGAATATACATAAGTAGAGTTGATGTTTATTGCTTCGTTCTTTGAGATTGAGGTCTTGCTTTGTGGTATTTCCTTTGTGTAACTATAGGAGACCTACAAGAGTCTCAGGGTCCCGACTGAGTATTTTTATACCCACCCCTACATGGGCTTCGCCCGCACCTTGTGTCATGTGAAGATGAAAGACACCATTGATCGATTCTGAGGGATTCAGGACTAGACGGTGCACGGTGGTGGACCATTTGATGTGACGTGACGTGGAGGATACAGACAGATGAGGAGTGCTGATGAGGTGAACTATACCTACCCTTCTGGAAGGATCATCATAGGATGACCTAGTAGCTATTTTCTCATTCTCAGTTGTATTTTTCTTTCTGTTGTACTCGTACTCTTACATTTGGGATTCTATTCCGGCCCCTTTTACATTCACCACTCTTTGACTACAACAGTTTACTTCACAATTTCTTCTTTCTGTGTTCTTGTAACCTGTGTTAGTTCAGGATCAATGACAATGTCATCCCGTTTTAGAGAGTATGCCTTTCAGTGATAGTTGCCAGCCCCTAACCTATGGAAGGTGGGCTTGGTGTAGTCATAGCATGGGCCTCAGGGGACGGGTCGTGACAATAACCCATAAAGGGGAAGTGTTCATCGCATTGATAGTTGGAATAGCATACTCACCAACTACTTACAGGAAATAACAGACTCAATGCACATATAAAGAAAGAGCCCATGAAGGGGAAGTTTCCATCACATTGACAGGTGGCATTGTGGGATTAGAAGTCGCTTTCATGAAATAGAGAACACAATGAAAATATAAATAGATAGCCCATACGGAGGAAGTGTTCACTGCATTAACAGCAGGTTGATTTATTTACATGCCTCCAAGGTTTGTGAAAATACGTAATAATTTTTTCCAACTTGTCTTCTATAAAGAAGGTTCAGGTTCATTCATTAAGAATTAGAATGTATATAATGTGATTCACACACTCCCTTGTGCAAAGACGTGCACATATTAACAACCAAAACACATTCACATTTTCATAAATGATGGTAGAAATATAGTGAGTTTTAAGGATAAGTCCACACACTTATGATCAATATTTGAGAAGGAAGTGTTCATTTCCATGATAGACATCGAATACTGCATGTGTGCATATGCATTCCCATGCACATGTGATGGCTTAATATTTGAAGATATTGGATAAAAAAACATTGTGTATGTGCATACAAGGTGTGTGTACAATGAAACATAAAAGTGGACACTGTGTTATATTCATTGTGTGTGTGAAGATGGTGAGTAAGCTCATGAATATGTATTTATATAATAACATGAATAATATTTCAGCAAGTATGGGTTGTAACGCCCTGACCCCAGCTACCCAGAGTCGGTGCGTTACTTCGTAACATTGGCATGATCAAAAAATATCAAGTCTTGAAAGACCGACTAGTTTAGTAGCCTTGGAAACACTATATACATTCATAAATGTTACATTACATCATAAGGTAAAAAACTACAATAACAAAGTCTCCATATTCCACACTCATATCCTCTTCTGACTATCTCTGCAGGTCATTCATAAAATACTTCTTCACATCATGGAAAATATTAGAACATTGAAAGGGGTGAGCTCAGATGCTCAGTAAGGATAACTATATTGCGGAAGCTTTCATAAATAATCATTAACATTTAAGGCAACGTATAACTAAAACAAAAGCCTTTTTAAACTTGAACTTTAGCATAATATGGCAAAAATAAAATTAAATAATGCCATTTACTTACTCACATGGATATTCTACTAATCTAATAATCCCATGCAATATCAATAACCACTTTCATAATGATGGAATGCATAATGCCAGACTATCATAACCACGAAGCCAAGGCCTCATGCCAAGACCACAAATAAGATTTTGTCAAGGCCTCGTGCCAAGACACTAGTTTGTGTCATGAGACCTACTGATGCATCGAGGAGCTATAGCGGGCTCCACCCGTCACTTATTAAGTCCAATGCATTCCTCATATGAATAGGTTTAAACATATCATAAACCATAACATAATTGTATCACATAAAACATACATCAAGGAAACATAACATTTCCACATTTCAATCACAAGATATCAATACAACACATTGACATAATAAAAATTCTTTCAAAACCATTTTCAATACCAAAATAAAAGAAGTTTAAAACATTGTATTTATTTTTGATTAAAAAAAGTGATGGCTTGTAGAGGAAGCCGAAACTCAAATAATGGTCACGGTGGCGGAGAAGTCGTTGTCGCCGCATAAGTACGGAAAGAAAAACATTCCCTTTTTGTCATTTAGTAAAACACTTCGTCTAAAAAATATTCCTTTTGAATAAACGTAAAAGTCAAAGGGGTTTATACACCATATAAAAGAAAGGAGTGTATAAAACCAAATATGCCTCAATGAAAGGAGATTGAGACGAAGTCCTTAAAAAGATCATCTTTTTAAATAAAGTACATCTATCATGTGTATTCACAATAAGTACACATAAATAAAGTAAAAATATAAGATAGGACATAATAATATCATGACATAATTTGAAAGTAGGAGATTAACCCAAAGAATGGAAATTGGGTTAAGAAGTTCCCTTACCTTGCGTCCTGTCCTGACTCGACCGTTCTTTAACCTCTTGAATAATAAACGAGAGTTAATTCCTATTTAATTAAGAACCTTTTTCATGTTCATTATTCCTTTTATATCCCTTATTACCATATTATGAACATTATGTATTTATTTAAGTTTATAACGGTCATTTTGTCGATCTTAGGCACTTGAGTCAAAAATAACATTCTTATAATTACAAGTTGTTCAGGTGGTGATATATCCATTATATCCAGAATTATATTCATGATATAATATATCTCATATATATCCAGTATATACATGCATTTATAATATTCCATAACGTTTAGAGGTAAGAAATGAAATGCACCGTTCATGGAGACAGTAAGCCGTACATACGCATGAACGCTACTTTCATTTATATTTCGTATTTAATGGAATGAAATCATAATGATATAAATGTATAATATAATTCCAGTATAATATATGATATAATACCATTTACTCCATCCTTTATACATCCCACATATGGTATTAACGATTCAATCACTTTGAGGGGGCGGTAGTCCGCACTTCCTAAAATGAAATTATCGCGTTTACCCATAATGGAAATCATAAAGTATGCCATAAATGAGAAATAAATAGGGATAATGAAAAAATAAACATAATATATATATCATATATGAAAATAGTGTCATCAAAATGGCCACCATTATAGGTGTTAAAAGAATTTGAACAATCATCATTTCGTGAGGCTGTATTTCACCGCCCACAGAAACAGTATGTTCTTTAACCATTAGACAATGGTGTGTGTAAGTGTAAACAAAATAATTATCATAAAAACATCCTAGTATATTGTAGATACTAGTATTGTTACAAAATAAAGGAATAAAAGGAGTTTAAGGGGTTGGAGAAGCAAAATAAAACAAAAGAACATAAGAGAAAACACTACCTTTAAAACGGGTAACTCTTTTTGATTTGAGCCAAAGGATTCCTTGGGAAGACTTCTGCCCAATGTGAGGCTTCTAGGAGTAAGGGAGGGAGGTTGGGAGAGTATTTGGTCAGAGTTTGGTCGAGCAAAATGGATTGAAAGTGTGAATGAGGTGGTAGAGGTGGGGGCCTTTTATAAGTGGAGAGGAGGGGCACTCTTGGAAAGTAAAGAAAAGTCACAATATTATAAAATGAGTTTCGGATTTTAGAGATCCCACACTTATATAATTCGAGTATAAGGTGATAAGGGTTTGAAATCTACTCATACAATAGGATTTTGACAAGTTTAAGCCTTGTATTTCACATTATCTTTTTATTTTATTTAAATCGTTAAATAATGAGGTCATCGCTGCATCATCATGATGTCATAAGTAATTTAATTTATTTAATGTGTAAAAATTATTAAAAAAATACTATGATGTAGGAACTCTTTTTATATTTACAATGACTATTTATAGTAAAAAATATTACTTGTATAACCCCATGTAAAAATTGTTTTAGTAAAACATTTCATGTTTGTGTTATTTTTTTACTTTAACATTAAATATAAGGTATTTATGTCATTTTCCAACTAAAGTGGCTCCATGGGGTCCCTAAGTTGACCCATGGATTGTCTTGGTCGGCCATGGCACATCCAATGAGGTTAGTACATGTTTCAAGATCATCTCATATTACTAAAACATTATTTTTACCTTAAACTACACTAATTACCTCTAATCGCGATTAAGAACTTAAAAGTTACTATTCATCAAAAATTATTTTAATCTCATTTAACCACATTTTACTTCTTAATGACAACCATGTATGTCTGATTTTTTAAATTCAAAACACAGAAGTGGTAAAATTTCATTTAAACGAAAAATCAGTTATTTAACTTCCACTTAGTGGTTTCACTATTCATCAAAAATTGAAGTTTTTCATAACAATGCCAAAATTTCACCCTAAGCTATAATTGATATTCCGAATTCAAAAATGATGTCTATTTTAGAAAATTACAAACATATAAGTTGCATTAATTAATTTTATAATTTATTCCCGCTGTCACAACAAATAGCGTGTTTTTAAGAAACAATTTATATCAAAAGATTGGCAATTGTTTATGTCCAATTTCAATGTTAAATTAATTCTAATGACCACCATTGGATAAAATGGTAAAAATATATTCTAATTATACTTTAAAACCACTAAATAGTATAACTTATCACTATAAATTATTTTGATTAAAAAAGTTGTTTTAAGTATTTATCACTATTCATAAAAAAATTGGAAGTTCTCAGAAAGTTACAAAAAATTAAAGTTAGGATAATTTCGATATTACGAATACAAAAATGAAGTCCATTTTGAAATATAAAATTTCTATAATTTTAAAAAGTGGTTATTACTATTCATAACGGCTACTTTGATTAGTCACGGTGTGTTAGAACTCGAACTTGCGTACCATGCAAGCTATTGCATTATTAAATGAGAAGCGTATCATGGAAGATCGGGGTGTTATATGGGTTATTTGTAAAAATAAGTGTATGTATGTTTGAACATGTAATAATTAATGCATGAAATAGTGAAGGTGATTAAAGTGAGAATAATTTTTCTGAGTATGTCCTATAATTGTTTTCTTTCACAAAGAATTTCATGAGAATATATATTGTTGTGAATTTTTTATTTCACAAAGAAGATAGAAATAGTGGGGATAATTACATGCATTAAATATCTGCATGTGATGATGAGAATTACATGCATGGATAACACACTATGTTTTTGGGTGTAATAATTAAGTTGAGATGAATCAATATTATTTAGTGAAGCAATGAATAAAAAGATTTTTAGTTCATTGAAGTATCTTTAGTTGTGCATTATGATATTGCAGTGACTTGATGTGGAAGTGATGACTTCAACTAATTTAGGATAGCATATTGAAATGACTTGATTGTATTATTTTAGATTATATTATGTGGCAGTCGTAAATATTCAACTGAAGTGAGAAAGTGAAGAATGGGTTTATTTCCGTGGCTTGAAGTGGAGGATCAATTTTTTATTGCAGTGATAGCTTGAAGTTCATGTGATATTTCTCATTGTTTTCAATATTTTAATTGTAGAAAAATGGTTGGAGTCCAGTATAATGAACATTAGTGGGATTCCTATATAATTTGGGAAAAGTTGCATACATACCCACCTTGCTTTTTTGGGTGATAATGACCAACCCACTTGTAATTTTTGATTTATTTCTAGTGGAGAATATGTGACTCGAATAATCTCGAACATAGAAAGGACATAGTCACCTATCTCAGGGGATAACCTTGTAAAAATATTCTATGTTGTCCTACATTTACTTTCTATATTGCATGTAGTATAATTGTGGTTGTAAACAGGGATGATCCATTCATTAAAACAAGTGAAAAGGTTCAAATTAAAAAGGTGTAAGTGAGAGGAAATGAAATATTGGTAAAATTTATGTACACTGATTCACCCCCACCCATAGTGTACTTTAATGATCCAATGGATATATCAATTGTTATTAGAGGATAAGTTACACCATTGATTGGATCTATCTTATTGTTCCAATTGGTTGTATCAGACTTATATGAAGTTAATATTTGAATTCATTGAACTAAAAGAGTTGATTCAGTTAGTATGTTCATTTACTATGTATGTCAAAGCCAACATGGAGGACTCTAAAAAACTTTTACGAACAAAAATAAGAATGGGGCAAGAAACTAAGAATGAATTTAAAGAATAAATAGGGTTTATCACAACATGAATATAGTAATAATGGTATTCAATCATTAGTACTTATTAAATAAGGTGATAAATATCCTTTTGATGAGTATTTTTCAAGCAGTAATAAGAAGAATATATTGAATCAACCAATGATGTTTATTCCAAAATCCAAAAATATCTAATAAATGTGCCTATCAAAGTGTCACCTACATATTTTCTTTTATCAACGGACTATATGATGAAAAGTCATAGCCTGAGATAAAAGATGAGGAAATGGAGTATGCCTTAGAAAAAAAGTTTCAAGGATGTAGACTTATCTAACAAAAAATTAATTACATAGAAGAAATGGTATCACTTTGCAATAAATATTTCTCATATGTTGAAGAACAATTGAAAATAAATATATGAGAAAGAGGTAACAAAGATGGTCTGTACTGAGACGATTAACACTTATGAGGAATCATATAAAGATACCATGAATATCAGGGACTCTCAATTGTAAATTAAAGTAATGGTTGAGACTTTCATCCTAGTTGAAGAATCAAAAGATGAGATTATATTTAAATGAAATTAAAACCTCACTTTTATTGAAAATGAATTATAATGGAATGATTGTGAGAAGGATGTGACTGAGGTAGTTCATACAGAAGTGATCCGTGCATTAGAAAAATTACACATAACTTCCATAAATGTTAAATAATCCCATCTAGATGATAAGATAAATATAATTAAAGACAGGAATAATTCTCAACTGATAGAAAATCAAATTCATGATGATCGAGTATAGAATATGAATAGACAATGGCAAGAAAAAACTGAAAATTGTTGGGGATGATAAAAATTTCTTCAAAATGAAATGTCTTGAAATGGAAGTGAATTTGAAAAAATATTAAATAATATGAAGATATTTTTAAATCACATAAAGTATACAAGAATTATATGAATCTGAAATATCATGAGTTGGAGGTCATGTTGAGATATCTACAGATCATCCAAGATGAATCTTCATATAATGATGATATAAAATAATCATCCAGCAGTAATTCTTAAAGGCTTCTTATTTTAGAAAAAAACCCATTCAAGAGGAAAAAAGAGTCTAATATTATCTTAAGATATATCAATTGAATGATCATTAAATCAGCTAACCCTTGATCCAGAATATTTTAATTGTACTAATATTGTTTCATCTATATGTACGGGATCCAAAATGAATTTTGGGCAATCATGGGTGAAGAAGACTGATGAAAAATCTACTACAACATCAAATGTGGATATGAATAAGAGTATTAATTCTTCTACCCTTCAAAATAGATTAGATGAAGAATCATACTATCAAAACATGACAAGATGCCCATACTAACTGTATTGTATCAAAGAAGAATAAATCATGATTTGTTGGATAATGATGGGTGTTCTTAGAAATTGTGGCTTCAAGACATTGAATCTTGTCATAATTTGTCAATTCATGAGAACTATAAAAGGGCAGTATTAAGGCAGAGTAGATCTGATGAGAAGATAAATCCTATAAAATTTAATCATAATTAACAGATGAAGAATAATTTATCTATAAAGAATAGATTTAAGATCCTAGAATATTTCTATGATTATTTCTAGAGGATTGGTCACTATTATAATGAGTTTTGGTATATACTAACCCGACACTATTCATATTATGATATGATGATAAGGCCAAAACATATGTCGAGGCAATAAATAAAAGTATAAAAGGATTCTTTGGGATGTGAGATGAAGAAAAGAGATATGAAAACTATGAAGAAACCTACACACAAGAATAATTATGAAATGAAAGGAATGCCAACGAAAAGTTGCATCTGCTATGGAAGAAGAGGTCGCAAAATGCACCTTCACAAACATGTTATAAACACAAATTCTATTAAATGAAATCTGATACAGAAAATTAAATCAATCTAAAAAATAAATAAAATGGATGATTTGATGGTTGAATATCAAGATGAAATTTTTTAATTTCATGAGAGGTTGTTTAAAAAGGAAGAACCTATGATTACTAAATATTTGTTTTGATGGCGCAGAATATCAGGGAATATTGCTGAAAAATACATGAGGTGGTTTCCCAAAAAATAGAACAAGTGAAGAACTAAGGAAAATCCCAAGTGACTTCTACTGTTAATAATACTAATATAATGAATGATTCAACACAGAATAAGAAGTATGAGCATATTTGAAATGAATGCTTAGTCATAATGGGGAAGTGAATTCCTAGCATTGAATCATAGTTTGAATTTTTATTTATATGAAATATTTGATTTTTAATGGTTCAAATTTAAAAAGGGCCTATAGAAAAAGGGTCTGCCAACACTACTTAAGTGGGATGTTGACCCATAGCCTACCATTATGGGTGGGCCGAGGAAGAGAGGGGATAGTGTTCTCACTGGTAGTGTATGTAGTGTCAGAGGAACAATGCAAAAAATATATGTTATTTTGTATCAAGAATGATTGTGTATGTTTTACATTGAATATAATTGTGAATTTTGATTGATATGAAATATTTGTTTTATTTTCATAGTTTGATTGTAAGAATAGGTCCTGTAGGGAGATCATGTAGATGCAGAGGAATAGAGTGACACGAATGCTCATGGGGGATTGTCGACACTACATAGGTGGGCGGTCGACCCCTAGTCATTCATTATGGGTGGGCCGTGGAAGAGAGTGGCTAGTCTGCTCATAGGAAGCACATTCAGTGGTAGTGGATGAATGAAAAATTTCAGTTATGTTGTATGAAGAATGATTGTGTATGGTTGGAAATGAATCTTGCTGTGAATTTGGATTTTTTAGTCATGTTGTATGAAGGATGGTTAAATTCTTAACTCATCTGACCCCATGAAGTAATAAGTTAGTACGGTTCCCACGGTGTGCAACAGCAGAATGATTCACTGGTAGAGCACAGAACCAGAAATTGCAGGAGTAGATATATGTTTTCGGTTACTAATACTTCATCTAAAAGGATGTCCATTTTGTGATAATGTAACCATGTATTAGGAATTAATTTCATTGTGGGAGTAGATTTTGGTGGTTCATTTTAGCTACAGAAAACCCTCAACCATGCGTTATGTGGGATTATAATAAGGTTCGTGCGATCATCTCAACCTTCTGAAATGTTTTTCCCAACTATCAGATCATTTGACCAATTTCTAATGAACCGTCTGATATTATCTACATGTTGTCTTCTTCCCCGAGTCATCCCAAAGGCACTTTCTCACCGAGATCTCCATTCCATGATGATGGTTTTATCCAACCATGCTTCTGAGAATTCTTTCATCATTATGACCATTAAAATATGATCGAAATATCAATCAAATCAGTTTTCATGATAAAACGAACAACAAACGGAAGCAGTGCTGTATATAACATAGTAGCGAAACAAAGCGGTGGAAATGGTAAAGATATTTTAATGAAGATTAAATCACTAAGTACACACAAACAAATATTACATTAAATGATATGAGGAATCAAAGATTAAATTACGGGGTAGGAGGAAAAAATATTACATTACAAGGTCAGAGGGAACAAATATTATATTACGATGTAGGAGAAAACAAATATTACATTATAGGGTTGGAAGAAACAAATAGAATGGGTCATAATACAATTACTAAATCCTTAATCGGCAACACGAGGAACCTCAAAATCTTGAAAATTGTGCACCTTCTGTCCAATACGCAGGAACCTACAGTGAAGCTGGCTCCAAATATATATTTGTGATGGGTGCCAGCGTCACCTCAGGTTCCCACGTATTGGACACCAGGTTCAGAATTTGCAAGAGGTGGAGGTCCCTCGTGATGTCGATTAAGGATTTAGTTATTATATTATGAACCGTTCTATTATTTTCCTCCAACCCTATAATGTAATCTTTGTTTCCTCCAACCCCATAATGTAATCTTTGATTCCTCATACCTTGTAATGTAATCTTCGTTTCCTCCTACCCCGTAATGTAATCCTTGTTTCCTCCAACTGTGTAATGTAATCGTTGTTTACTTGTACTCTGTGATGTAATCTGCATTAATATAGCTTAACCATTTAAACCACTATGTTTCGCAATTATGTTATATGCTGTATTGCTTCTATTTGGTGTTCGTTTTATCATGAAAACTGATTATTTTGTGATTTCGATCATAATGTAATGGATAGAATAATCAAATAAAGCTCAAAATCAGGGCTGCAGAAAACGACATCGTGGCATGGAGATCTCAGTGAGAAGGTGATTTGGTGTTGATTCGGGGATTAAGACAATGTGAATATAATATCGGACGACTCTTCAGATACTGACCAAACGATCGGATGGTTGGGAGAAACATTTCGAACAGCTAAGACGATCACATAGCACAAAATATAATCCCACATTGTGCACCTGCAGATTTATATCAATGCTGGAATCAGTATTCCAACAATCAAGGTAGTAAAACACAAGAGTCCACTCAGACTCATTTGAGACCAGTGAACTTGAATCATATACTCGAATCATAGACATGTAAGAGTAAACTTCAACCAAATCTAAAACTATTGTACCTGATTAAACCACTTTATGGTGATTGTTAAAAATATCATGATTGAGGCACCAATTTTTCTAATGTTGAAGAATATATTTCCTCACATTTTCACTAACATCATGATCAAATAAATAGTCCAAATAGTCAAATAATTCTCAAATGTTAATGTTGGGGATCCCACCATGGAATAAGATAATTATAATTATAAAACTCAATACAAGAGCTATAAGTATTTAACACCTGCACCAGAAATATCACTTGGGAATCAATATATAAAGTTAATATATAACAAAAAAAAATAATATTTAACTAATGCACTAATTTTATCACTAGTGAATACCAATATTAACTTTCGATGGAACTTTTATGTATTTAATGGTACTAAAAAAATAGAATACCAATATTGGTGCACAGGTGGTTACCAAGAGTAACTTGGTCATAGCCATTTTAGTATTTAACAAATGTGCCAAGATTATCACCTATGAACTCAAAGGATGATGCTCGGGACCCCACTAGTCATTCTACCCTTCTTCTACTGGATGTGATTTTACTAAATCTAGATTATGGTGTTAGTTAAAAGATTGAGATTCTGGCCTTGAATAGTTAATTTTTTTCTAAATCATTTCATCACAAAACCAATAACAAGTTTGAGATTATAGTCTTGTTTACCAGGTCATAGAATTTGAATTCCCCAATTCCAGGAAATCTTCATGTGATATTGTTTTCGATATGCGATAGATATCTTAGTTCCCCATAAGGTCCAGTCCCCATAAGTATTTTTTGTGAAACAATCAGAAAATGAGATACCCAGCAACAATTTCACTAAATAAGAAACAAAACCATAATATCCACATATAAATCTTACCATGAATGTGGCTCCCATGTTGTCTTTGAATCTCTGATGGAATATCCTCATGAAATTTCCATAGGCTTGGATTCGTGTTTCTCCTTATTGTATGGGTATAGAATTGCACACCAAGGATATATACAAAGGATTAATCCATCTAGATATACATGATATCTAGGTTCCTGCTGATCTCTTCTAGCACCCATCACCGTAAATGAATGATGAAGTTTTCAGAAACACGGATTATAAAGGAAGATAAGAACAACTAAAATAACCTAGGGTTAAAACATTACATATAGGAGTCTCTGATTTTCCCATTTCACTAAAAAAATACATAACCCCCTGTAGCTTCAGTACATGCCTGCGAACCATGTCTACAAGCTCGGCATACCCTACCCAGTTGTACCCTAAAGGTGGTGGAGGCTGGATGACTACACATCCATAGAATTCATAACCTCTTTAGATGGTGTAATTTTTTTATTATCAAAACCTATAGGTGCTTCCTTTATGGCCGGGTCAACGTCAGATGAAGCGTTTTTCCCATATCTAGGATTGACCTCTTGTGTAGGAGGTCTTGTATAATTTGTTTCTAGAGTAGGCATGGGGATGTCCATTGTGGACATGAAATCATCATCAAATCTATCACATTCCATCTTGAGACTATATATAAATCACCAAATTCATTTCCTCTAAGAGTTTTGAGCATGGAGAATAAGTCATTCTTTCTTTTCTTCCAGATCTAATATGTCTCTTAGGAGGAGCCAATTGCATTCCCAACCTTAGCTAGGTGATGCTGGGAACCTGAAATAGATTCCCTAATAGAAATAACCACATTTTCAGAATTAAATCCCATTTTTGTAGTAGTAGTAAGATTGGAATCACCACCACTATAAGAATCATTTAAAGTAGTTGCATTAGACAGATTCATCTCAACTTCCTTAACATCTACTATTGTTATGATAGAAGATTTTTATGCAACAACTTCCTCAAGTGGGTGCCTTCTCCTCAAGAGTCATCTGAGCCTTTACCCCAATGATACAAGGATTTAAGTAGTGCCTTACGTAGTACCAATCTTATTCGAAATGGGATAATCATCCTATTCTCTAGGACCATATTTCACCTTATTCATTGCTCCCCTATCAACATTCCAATCAGGAGTAGATGGAGATGGTCTTTCCTTCTAATTTTTTGATTCAGTGTTTTCTGAAGTAGATGATGTATAAAAATAAATGATGGATGTTGAGTCTTGATGTTGCTCCTACAAGATGTTGGTGTCACTCCCATGTAAGATGTGAGGTCGATTGTCGTCATAGTGTGTGACTATGAATATGTGATGCGAGGTCGAGCGAGTGGTGAGTGTGGATGGTTTGGGCCTTGCGATGCACTATCGGAGGAGCCATAGGTGGGTGTGATGGAGGAGCAGAGATATATGGGTGAAACAAAATTCAGAGAAAAGGGGAAGAAATTGAACCCTAAGAAATTCATGGTGTGTTAGGTTTAAGCCAACTAAAAAACCTCAAATTTGAAATTATGGAAAATGTGATCTCACCCGATCGAAGGGGTGAGTCTTCTTGAGTGTGTGATTTCACTCTGAGTCTTTGTTTTTGAAGCCGATTCTATAGGAAATCAAGTCTTTAGATGATTACATTCGAAGGGGATGACTGGATCGATAAATTTATGTGATTTCACGAGTTTCCCCGCAAATTCATCTACCTTGCCAAAAATCACAATCAACATTAATGTATTCACACTCGAGAGTCCATTTAGACTCGATCGAGACCATTAAACTCGACAAGTAGACTCGACTCGTAGATACGTAATAGTTTACTTTAACCTAATTCAAAAACTCTCTTACATAAAAAACAATCTGGATGAAACCACTTAATAGTGATTGTTTAAAATTTCAAAATTGATGCACAAATATTGATAATGTCAGAGAAGATATTTCCTCACTTGTGCACAACATCCGGATCAAATAAATAGTCAAAATAATAAATGAATTCTCACAGAATGATGTTGGGGATCCCATCAATGAGATGATTCCATACAGAAATGGAATAATGGAAGGAATGGAAACAAGAATCATGCAGGATGAAGATGTGTGCCATGATCTGTTCACTTGGCTATGAGAGGAGATGTACATTGAGGGACCAGATCATAGGGGAAAACAATGACTATTAATGGCAGAAAACCATGTCTATCGTATATTAATCAATTTGAGAATCAGATTGACACACAATTAATTATAACAGATCATATATGATATGAGTAATGTTCCACTAACTTTTCACATCAATCAGAATTAATTTTCATGTTTTGACATCCTCACGGTAGATATGTCATTTTAATCACACTAGATAATATTACTCGTCATTTTTCATCGAAATGGGTGACACATGGATTTTATGGATGCAATGATAATTTATACAGATAAAAAATTGCACTATGATCTTTCTACCATGATTTCATGTCAATCCAAGTGAGTTTTCATGTTATTGACATCTTTTATGTGATTTGTCACCTAAATCCAAACATGAGGGCCAAATGTCACTTTTGATGATATCAGGCAATTAAAATATCTTATCTACATAATGACGCTTCCTACAGATTTTAAATGACTTAGATAACATTGTTCAAATATTTCAAGTCAATCGAAGCTAATTTGGCCAGTTTTGACCCCCAACACACATAATTATCCCATTATTTCCAAATTGATAATAGATATGAAAATGAACATTTAATTATAATGACCAAACCATACATTAGAATGAAACATGGTTGATTTGAGTTAATAACATATTATTCGAGGAATGTATTTCAAGATTCACACATCACTCAAAAGACTTTTTCTCATTTTTGACCCAATGTTGGGAGATATGTCATTTTAATAACATAAGACTACATTTTCAATCATTTTCCATCATATCAGGTGACCCAAGAATATGAGTGATGCATCATTGATTACCTAAGATAAAAAATGGAGTAGTTATCATTTTTCCATGATTTCATGTCAATACAAGTGTGTTTTCTTGCTATTCACCACTTTTATGTGATTTGATACATAACTCCAAATCTATGAGACAAACCTCAGTTTGGATCATACTAATGAAGTCAAGTATCTGATCCATAGGACGATACATCCTAAATATTTTAAATTACCCAAAGATCGTTGACCTTAGATTTCATGTCAATCAAAACTCATTTGGTCATTTTTGACCGATACACACATGATTAACTCATTATAAAAAAATGACAATAAATGTGAAAATGAACTTTTAATTTTACTGAATAATCTGAAAATTTATTAGACATGTACTAGATTCGAATAGATCACATATGATTTGGTAAATGTTCTCCAAGCTTCACATGCCATTCCGAATTCATTTTCTCATTTTTTACCCAATGACGAGAGATATGTAATTTTAATAACAGAAGACAATGTTACCCATCATCTTCCATCATATCAGGTGACATGTGTATCCAACGAATGAGACATTGATTCCTACAAATAAAAAACTTATCGATGGTCATTCTACCATGATTTCATGTCAATCCATCTGTGATTTCTTGGTATATTGACTAGTTTTACATGATTTTTTACATGACTAAAAATCTGAGGGACCAATGTTATTTTCGATCATACTGAACTATTAAGGTATACGATCCATGTGGCGATGATTCCTAAAACACCTAGATGAACTCACATGGCCCTCCTATGAAAGTAACCTATTAATTTTTTAGTAATTGTAATATCTTCCTTGAACAGTTTTTCTAAAATTTAAACAGGTAGTTGAATCCCACTTTGGATTGTGGTCCTTAGTTGGTTATCCATTCATTACCACTGTAATACATTTCGGGATTATCCTTTATTTGTATGATCAACATCCGATTGTCATTAAAATTTGTTACATCAATTTCAATCTCATAGTGTGAGAGTTCAATTCATCTCCATTTCACTCCAAATGACATTAAGGAATCTCCATTCACCTCTTTCACTAGAAAAGTCATCGATGTCCTGTCATCAATGTTTTTGGAAGTCATGAAATTTTGCAGTTACATAAAATACATCTGACTTTTATTCATCTAGCAAAAGATTACCCTTCCATTTCCCCATTAAATCCTCGAAAAAATTAAAAACATCATGAGTATATGCATTGTAAGATTCTTTAACCTGATTCCACAGTCAAAATTCTAATACACTATATCCATTATATTACATCCATGCAGTTTTTCTTTCCAATTTTAGTGAAGTCACACCATTCAATGTGATTCTATTGATATGATAATCTGTGGATAAAGAAAAACATTGTTTCAAATCATACTGATGGTTCTAATGGTGATCAAACATCTGTTGAAATGAAACTGGACATATCATTGTGGCATTACAAAAAATAGGATTGTTGCATAATGATTGAAATGATAAAGTGTGTTCATTTTCACTGTAGTGGTTTTATCTATTCCAACGTACCATTTTACATGAATAATAACCCACAATGTGATATATTTTTCATGTAATTAAACGAGGATATTACATAAAAATAAGAGCATCAAGGATATATATAGGTAACTAAGAAGCTATGTAGAGGTAACTATGAGGATTTTTAATGGTAAAAGGAGAGTTGATCATGGTTTTAATGGGACCTCTTTTAGTGTGATGGGTTTTACTACATCTTGTATGAAGGGAGATGATGTAGGAAAAAGGACTAATGTGGGGGCATCCGACAAAGATGATTTAGTTACACTGTAGAAACAGTGAAGAGGAATTTACAAGGAATAGGCTTTACCATGGTCCAGTGATTGTGTTTTAGTGTAATAATGATGAAAATGATTATTTATTTATAAATTTTAACTTTTTGAATAAAAAAAATAAACAAAAATCAATTTCTGGGATCATCAACATGGAGTTTTAGAGAGGGGTAGTCACTTTATCCACCAAAGCTCTTATATAGATGGTTTGTTTTGTCTCCAATTATTACTGAACATACGATACATTTGGTTAATGAACTTCCATATCTCTAAATCTTGATCAAGAAAGTAGATATTACACCAAAACCAATAGGACCATCTAAAGGCATTTTTTCTCGTAACCATCGTGACGATAGACATCAGTTTTTCTTTAAAATAATGTAATATATTCCTGTTGACGCTATAAATAGATTCATTCTCAATGAATAATAATAATTTATTTTCTCATATGATATGAAGATAGAATTTTTGAAGATTTCCTATTGGATTATAATAGGTGAAAATTCATCCAATTTCTAGATTATCAATATAATTAGGAGGTTTTCTAGAAGGATCAGAACATGGTGAAAATTATGTTAATTGAAATTAATCGAATATCATAGTACACGTATATCTTAGTAAACACAGTTGATGTGAAAGAGATCTAGATATCAAAGAATAAATTACTAATGTATTAGTATGGGGAAACCGAATGTTATTCTGCAATGTTTAGTGATAGATAAATCTCATTTTTACTACAAGTTTTTAGGGGTCTAGATAATAGAGATCAGATCCATACATAATAGATACCCCTAATTATTGGACGATATCAAACAAAATAAATTAACTAGTACAACAGTTTAGGGATAACCTTAATTTATTTCATTCAATAGAGACAAGGAAAACAGAAATCCAGAAATAAGAATCAATAAATATAGACTTAAAATAATGGGAGACAATAAAGAATGGTGAAACTTCATCATTTAATTATAATGAAAGATTGGATTTGACTAACAATAAATTAGGGAAATGGTCACTTTGGGGAAACTCATCTATTCGTTTGATGGAAGAAGAAGATGAGGATAAGAGATTCAAGAAATTGATAGTAGAAAAGGGGTTTTAATGGTAATAAGGGTTTTATTTCGTAGTAATATTCTCATTGATATTTAACCTCAAAACTATCCAAATAATATAATTTATTATCGAATCAAATTGTGATTACATGGAAAATACAGATGTAAATATATATTTCAATCAAGGATATTTGAGGCAAGAAATTTAAAGGATGAAAAAATATGTTTGATGAAGAGAACTATAAAATATTTTGTAAATAGAAGAAATGTAACTACGAACTGAAGAAAGTGTTAAAATAATGGAATAAAATGTTTTATATTATTATGTAAGAAGAACAATTTTGATGGTGTAATGAAAACTATTTCAAACATTGATAGATGTGGGATGATGAAAAATTCCTTATATATAACTTGTATATTTAAAAAAAAAATTATGTATGGTTTAGAGGTTTCATGTTCCGAGAGTCATTAAAACTCATCTATATGGTATAGAATCATATAACATATGTTTTATTCTTAGACTATATAGTGATAGACTAAAATCATCATTATCATAACATGTTGTAAGAATGAACCGATGTCAATTGAAGATGGGGTATATTTTTAACATATATATAAGGAAATTCTTGATGAACCTAGCTCAGTCTTATTACAAAAAAATATCATCATCTGTATAAAATTGTGGTTGTAGAAAACAATTGAAATTAGAAGTATGATGGGCTCCCCAACACTGGATAACATTATATCTATGTATCTATAATTGGAAGGGATTTACTTATTCCAATGGGTTTCACCCCACTTTTCATTATACAATTGATAATAAACATAAATGAATTTTCTATAATATTTCATATTGATACTTCCTAAGTCTGGGTAGCAATAAAGTGGTTGGGAACTTCCTTAAGGAGTGTTCTATTGAATAAATCCTTTGATTATTCATTGATTACTTCCTTATTAAAGATAAAAAACTCACTATCCTTTCAGAATGTCATATCTAGATCCATGTAGTAGGGGTTTTATAAAAATATTCCAATCCAATTATCATTGAAAAAAACACTTCAAATTTTCCCATGGTCTACTATGAGTTCCCAAAATGGTTGAAAATATGATTTCAACTCTTCTCTAGAATTCGGAGCTGCGTTAACTGTGTAATGGATGTTATATAAATAAATTTTTTTTTATGCTCCACATTTTATATACAATAAAAAATATAAATCTAAAAAATCTATTACGTATTATTTTCCATTGTTTTCGCAGTATTATAAATGTATTTCATGGGTTTTGAATTAATACTTGGTCGAATTTAATATTATTGATAATATATATGTGATGTGTGACTTTACTAAATATAACAAAACAAACTTAGATATCCAATTTGAACAAGAAACCATAACGATAAAACAAATCACACATCTTAAATCTGATACCTCATTAAGGACCATGATTGCTACCTCTGTCCGATGTGGTAGGGGATTTTAAAAAAAATGAAGATAATAATAAAGAATTTAATAAAAATAAATAAATAAATTTATTATAAACCATCTTTGTATGATCCCCTACACCACCACCTCAACACATATACTCCCTAAATACTCTATACATTGCAAACAATTGCGCATTTACCTCCTTAGAAGCACACATTAGTTCCTCCATATCTGCCACCTACGATGTGAACCCAAAAACACCAGGATCCAAAACCTTAGAGCATGAAAATATAGAACGAGAAATATTTGTTCCATATTTCAGATTTTATTCATGTGCATCATGACCAAGAATGTGATGCGATATCTCATCCCTTTGCATGGAAAGTTACCACTAATCCTTTGGATGTTACTCTAACTCAGCCTTAATTTAAGCCTATGTAATATATAAATACTAAAATATATGTATATAAAGATGTATTTAAGAATTTATAATTAGTAAAAGAACATACTATAAGATTTGTAACCACTAGATAATTTTTATCACAAGTAATAACCCACACATATATGTAAAATGATAAACATTCTTCAAAATATATAAACCAAAACAAATAGACTCAACATTGAAGCCTTAGTGGACCAGTTTGCGACTAACACACACCAAAAAATGGGAGAAAACCGCTCAGTACTCTATCTAGAATGTATAGGGCACCCAAATTCGTTACCCAGTGATCCCTCTCAACTCTCCCATTATTATCATTCCACATTTTATGACATTATTCCATAAACACTAGCTAATAATCATTGGGTCATGCACTCATATTATTATATTTCAGAAAAAAATTATCACACATGATTGTATTTTTTTAACATGAATAAGAAACTATAATGGTCATATTTCCTAAAATTCCATCCATAGCCAATATAATGTATCGTTGGGGGAATGAAGCCTAGTCACATGTAGTCAACTAAAATCATTGTGTGCTGTATATGATATAACCTAGTTGGAAAATTAATGCATGGGAACCACCTCCCACAGGATGGTATGTATCATCGAATGATACATCATGGGTCTTGGTAGAATTACATGATGAAATACCCCAACCAGTTCCTCTCAGTGGAGGGGCACAGTTAACATAATTTTGTTATGATTTTATTATCATAGATTATATATATTTTATGGTTTCCTATGTTTTATAAATAAAATATTATTTGATTTTTTTTCTGAAAAATAATTCCATTAATTATGTTTATTCAAATTTGTGTCATTTTTCATGCATTTATATATCAAATATAAAAGAAATAAATATATAAAAAATAGTTAATCAGTTCATAAAAAGGTAAGTAATTAAAAAAACTGTTTTAAACTAAATATTCCGAAAAAATAACATATTTAATTAAACATGAAAATAGACCATTTCTACTTCAATGGTCTCTATATCCCAATGAATATCTTCTACATGTTGAACTATAGTGTGTTGATGAAGATGTTGTGCAACAAAGGAAATAGTCATGGGTTGATATCATTCAATTAAAAACACCCCATTCCATGAAATTTTCACAATATCTAACCTATTTATATTAGAGAGAAAGGTAAAAGAGAATTTTTTTTCTTCTTGTGATGTCAAAATGAGAGGTTCATTACAAACTCATCCATCCCAGTATAAAATAATGTCAAGATTCACCAATGTAAACTAATATTGATCTATATTACTTCCCTAGACTAGATCAAACCAATTACACTTTAACAATATGTATATCAATCCGTGCATATATACAACGTCAATGATGTATTTAAATTTACCACAATAATAACAAGAATGCACGGATGGATAACCAATTCAATTATTTAGTGTTTCTTGTTTTTCATTGACATCCCTAACATTAAACCAAATGTTGTAAGATTATAAATCATTTTAACGATGATACCATATAAATAGACCCACATCTAGTTGGTTAAATTCATCAGTTAGCATGGGGTCACCTAAATCCAATAGGTTATAGACCAATATATTTCACAGTATTCAATAAAAACTAATGATGAATGAAATTAGTAATATACTTTAATCATAATGAAAAACAATTTATATATACCAAACCCTTGAAATAAACATGAAATGATCCATAATGGGACTATTGAAATTGATAATCACATTCAATAAACATCTCTTATTTTAGTTCATTAATGTGTTTCATGAAAATGAAAACCCCATGTTAATATGATCAACTTTATATATGAAAACAAAACATGCAAATGTTAAAGAATAATGGTGACAAGACAATTACAACATCAATGGTGAAACTGATGAAGTATTGAATGTGAAATATTGATGAGATTTTTCCAACTCAATTTTGTCCATATAAATGTAGTTCCTTATCAAACCAGACCATCAGAAATACGATAGGGATTATATAAATTTGTTACAACATTCATAAGATATTCTTCACACAAATTAGGACACTCATCCATCAAATAACTATTGGCTATTGATGCCTTCAGATGAGATCTGTTATGTACACATAATTTTTATTTATTCAAATACAACTCAATAGGATAAATCCACCTGCATTTTAATGCACCCACGGTCATTACTTCATTTATTTGGTTCACTATCAAGTGAACCATGACATTGAAAAATGATGGTGGAAATTGTTTATCCACATGAAAAATTGTAATTACAATTCTATCTTACAATTGTTTATTAAATCAACCATTCATTGATTTATTAAAGAAATATTTATAAAAAATAACTCATATCAATCAATTTTTTAACATCATTTTGAGACAAAAAAATCAGGAATTGAGATTGGAATTAACTTTTAATGTAATTTTTGATTGTTTTGACTTTTCAAACTCGAAAATTTCATACATATCACATTCATACACATGGAAATATTAGAAGAGTAACCATCAAATACCATGATCATATTCAAAATGGAAGTAAGTGTATCTTTATCTTTTTAACTCTTCAGATATTGTGTAGTATTAATGCATTCCTTATTTCCCTCACCCAATTATAAATTAAATTGGTTACATAAACCCATTTCTTCTAAATCACGTAATGCATTAAAATGGTCTTTTGACTTTCCAATGATACCTAATATGGTCCCCATAATATTTTCACTAAAATTCTTTCCAATGTGCATGATATTGAGATTATTCATTACCATGTTAGTTTTCTAGTAAGGGAGATTAAAAAATCAGTCTTTGTCTTATATTTATGACTGTACAGTCTACCCGCACCATGAATATTAGGTAATGGATGAGCCAAAAAATCCTAAAATTCATATAACATGTGGATATTTTCTTCCAAAATTTGTGATAATATTTATACCCTTTTAATGATATTTCGTGCTGGGATGAATTCTCTAGAACCATCAAATGTCACAATGTCCTTTCTGAACCTGGGATGAGGGGTAAGAAGACATCTATGACCCATATTGGTAAATTTTTAAATGTTAAATCCATGTATAATTTTTACTCTTATTGTAGTAAGGGAAATTAAATTACCCTTTTTTACTCCAACCTGACAAATCTAGATAAGCTGTTAATTCATTGATTGTCCACAATAAATCATCCTCCAATTTAAACATTTCATTCATTTCACGGTCGTATGTAATTACTCAATTTCCCAAAAATTTATTCAACTTGTCAATAAATGGATTAAAGTAAATATCAATCATATCTTTTGGAATTATAGGTCCATAAATATGAGTGAAAAGTAATATAAATTATTATTTAATACAAATCCATGGAGGAAGATTATACAAAACCAACACCATGCTCCATGTGCTATGAGTTTCACCAACCATAGATCTTAATGGATTGAAAAAATATAGGGGGTGCCTGATCAATACCATTCAATGCAAGAGAGTTTGGCGGGTGGGTTATCATATCGATTTCATTATTTTTTCCACATGAAATCTCATTAATTTAGAAATGTAATGACCCACTCATTGAACAAGGAACATATTGTTATTTTTTCATTTTGGATAACTTAAATGTTCATAATTAATTCTTCTAATCAAGATAAAAAATTCAATGGAGCATCTGGGGAACTTTCGGTGCCCAGAGCTCCGAAAAAGGGGAAAGAAGAGTAGGTTGCATGGTTAGTCTGCAACCGTGTGACCAAGGCGCACAACCGTACAGCTGTTGTAGTAGGGATCTTCATTGTATACACAACATTAGTGAAACTGTTCATAGTGGATATTCGATGTTCCTAGTATGGCTGTGTAGTATGAATGGTTTCCACACGGTTTTGAAAACCGTGTGCAGAAACCATGAAAGAACAGTTTGTAGGAAAAAATTACCATTTTCCCCTTTTTTAATTTATGTTCTAAATTTTATTTTCCTCTCCTCATATGGAAAAAACTTATGGTTATCCTTCTCTTTGAAGCTCAAAACCTATTATCCTTGGATCTCTTGTATCTTCTGCTTCCCAAGTCTGATTGTTGATCCAAGAGAAGTGTTCGTACCCTTGAGGTAAGGCTAACCAAGCATACCCATTTTTTCCATGGCGAGTCTTGACCTTTATTGAACCATATAGATGCATGATATTTCACTCTATTTTCATGGTGATGGAATTAAACTCATATCTACTCCATTATGCTCTGAATTTGTGGTTGATATCCAGTGAGGCATCATATACGACCCTAAGGTAGGTGGTCACATAGTTTTCCATTTGAGTTTTGGCTATTTGGTATTTATTCCGTCGTTCCATGAGCCATCCATTGGTGAGATACTCTGTTGTATTGATTCCTTCATGTCTAAATGACCCTATTCCTTGATATAGGTGAATTGGGTTTGGATTAGAGGTTAATAGATCACCCTTTATTTTTATGGACACCCAAGTGGTGTACCTCCCAAACTGGCCATCTTAGGCCAATTTCCCAAAATGGTTAACTGTGGTTTGTAGCTCCCAGATTAGTTTTTAATTGAATTGGCCTTTATCCCATCTGTATTTTGAGTGTTCCAAGGCTCATAAATGGTTCACATACCCTTTGTATTATGAATTGTCGAAATGGGTATGTGAATATTTGACTTTAACATTTGTACCATGACACATTGATTTGAAATGGATTTCTCATGTTTGGAAAATTGGATGGGTGGCTCGGATGTGTTGTCCTGAACCTTAGAAGTGATTTGGATCAAATAAAATTGTTTTAAGGGATGGAATGGCTTTCAATTGAATTGATTTACAATTAAATTCATGGTATAATTGTTTTTTTTGTTTAATTTAAAATGATATAATATGGTTTTCCGTACATTATATAATGTGAATTCGTATGACATTGATGT
Source organism: Viscum album (assembly GCA_963277665.1). Classification (NCBI taxonomy): domain Eukaryota; kingdom Viridiplantae; phylum Streptophyta; class Magnoliopsida; order Santalales; family Viscaceae; genus Viscum; species Viscum album. The sequence continues at coordinate 1,581,428,221 of OY728151.1, read as the reverse complement.
TCTTATGAATTTCAATGTGAATTTGTGGATGAGATGCAATCATACCGCATTATACTTAAAAAATTTATGGGTGGTATACATTTTTACCCTATTTAGTTGATAACCTTATTGTATATATGGGGTGATTCATACACACACGTCCACCAAGACTTGCACATATTCAATGTTCACCAAGTCATATGATCTAAATGACACATCAATAATGAAAATGGTGAGTATCTATGAGACTCTGGTTTGTAATACAAGATTTAGGAAACATAACACCAATGGGACAACAATTATGACCAGTAGAATTAGACTTGTAGAAAATGAGAAATCTACATTGTGGGTTTCTTGAAATGCAATACAGGTCATCCTCTTATTTATAGTCTGCTGTGTATCTTGAAGTTTCACTTATGGAAAATCTAGATTATAGAAGGCTTACTCTTTGTCAAACCGTTCTTGAGTAGTCCAAAAAATTTACAAATTTCTAAAACATCCACACCTCCCTTCAGCTGTATCATAAAAACCTCCAACACTAATAGATCAACATTAGTCTTTGAGTACACCTCATAAAAACAATCCATAAATTATTATTGTTACTCCTTGTCCTTTTTATCATATCTAAAATATAAAACATTCAATCTTCCTTCTGCTTCTCAACTCATAGCTTCATTTTCTTTAGATCACGTCTGTTGCATGTTTTATGATTTTCACTGCTACTAATTGCGATTTTTCATATCGTCCTCTATTGCGACCTTCCAATGGTCACGTACTTTAGCTTCCCCACCATAACTCTTCTTCTCGGTGTTCTTTAGATCTAGGATTGGAGAATTATCCAAGATTTCCATTTGTTCCTTTGAGATGTCCAACGACAGAAACCCACAAAGGTCCAGGTCGTGGTGTTTGTCCGGTGAATGGAGGAAAACATGTGTCTTGGGGAGAGGGAGGATAATCTAACATCCATGTATTCTTTACAATGTAGGAAATCCCCCCCTGAATGGACATGATTGGAATAGTTAAATAATAAGTTGTACTTGTGTAATTATTTATTTCTAATCCTAGCAATATATAAACCCAATTATATTTTTTTCTTAAGAAACAATTCATTTGGTTTTGTTGTGCACAACGAATTTTGAGAATCATCTAAATCCCTAGAGAGATATATTCTCTAAGAACACTCTAAAGAATAGAGATCGATCATCCCCCACCAAATCCTTTCAATTTACGAGAGATCAAGGAGAATTATTTGGAATCAGTTCTCATAGCTATCAAAGGTGGAAGATGCAAGAAATATTATCTATCATGCTAGTACTTGATGATTCCTTTGACGATGTGTTGATATTCATGAAACATGCATGGATCAATGATAGAGGTAATATATACTTGATTCTTATAAGGAATTGATGGTGCAACGTAGATCTATTTCTAGATCCATCAATGAATAAATAATTCCATCAAAGGTAATTCATTATTTAATAAAATTAATTATAAATAATATTTCATGATCCTCCCATCTGGTTCTGGTGTGATTTCTACTTTTTATCTTCATTGATTCAATTATTTTGAACACGATGTTTATCATCATGTAGAACTTGAATTGATCATCGATCATGACGAAAAGAAATTTTGGGCCTTACCCATCATATGATTCCGCTATGCCGGAAAACTAAATGTGGTATAAAAGTTGCCACATTTTTATATATAACTATTTAAAGACTGTTGATTGATTTACGAATTCTTCTTTCATTTTCAATTCACATTTAATTTTTTTATTAATCTGAATTGTAAGATCTATTTCTTCATTCTTCATTTCTCATTAATCTAATCAATATGATTAATTTTATGAAAGAAATAAAATTGAATTACTCATCCAAAGGTGATAAAGATTTTGGCTAGATAAAAAATATGTACATGTCATGTAGTATTGTTCAATGCATCAGGAATTAATTTTGAATTAATTCATGTTGTTTCTATTGATGAAACACAGAGCATTTTTAACTTACACAACGTGTTTATTGGGTTATCCAGGCGCATGGTCATCCGGAGTACACGCTGTGTAGTCGATGTGCACAATGTTTAGTTCTCTAAAGTCACAAACATGCCATGTATTTCATACAAGGATTACGTGACTGGTGACCTAGTAATTCAGTGATGACACACCATATAGACCATTGGAAATGTGGTTTACAACATTTTATAGGGAATGGATTACATTCCATGTCTGTAGGCATGTTCCTATGATATACGGTGAGACATATACATGTGGTGTAGCTCAAATACACATGCCTTGTAATTTTACCAAATTATGCAGATTTAATATTTATTTATTATACTATTGAAAACTTATTGAAATTTTCTTATGTGTGGTCATTAAGATGAAAGGACATTCCATGTGATGAGTTTTTAATATATATATATATGTGTGTGTTTAATTAATATATTTGTAATGTTCAAATATTCATATCATGTATGAGTCACATTATAGTTGTTACATCATGTGAATTGGAGCATAACACATGACCGAAAACTAATGTAATTCATGTAATCATTAAGGTGATGTTGACATCATGAAGGTATGTGATAATTTGTGTATTCCATGTGTAATAAGAGTAAGCAGTGTAAGGGAATAATAATTTTTTCGTAGAATTAGATGGGTATTCACTATATTCCATCCAAATTACATTTATGAACACAATTAATTTATTATGAATTTATTTTATTAGATTAATATTATAATGGATGAGAATTTCAATAAAATTAAGATGAGAATTAAGATTAATAAATTGATTAATTAAGGATGAAAATTAATTTATTCATGTGTGATTTATATTTTAAACAAATTTATTAATAATTGATCGCAAATTTTATTAAATGCCTAATTTGTTGCATTCATGTGGATGGTCATGAGCATAGATGAGACCATTGTATGTGATTGGTTTCATTTAATTTATTATCAACATAAATTGTTGGTCTGCATGCCTACTGTCCTCATATTATGTAAGGGTATATGTGACCATGTATTATTTTATGTAAAAACAATTTCCCCTCACTTGTGTTTGAGTAAAAGAATATGTGAAGGATTAAGATCCCATGTTAGTGGGGGTGGTTCATGTATTGATCTAAGGAAAAACTAATCTAAGAGACATATATGTGTGGACCTTTGGGAAGATGTAACATGAACCATAATTGGATCAATGTGTTTTTCTCCCAAGTCAACATTTAGTTTATTAACTGATAGATAAACTATTCATTAGTAAAGCTCATGATCATATTGATTTATTATTTTATTTATGTCAAGTTGTATGGTCATTTCATTATGGATTTTTTTCGGGACAAAATAATTAATGAATTAACAAGCATTCAAGATAGAACTAAACTTAACTAGATTATTCATAAATGTTATCTATGACATGGTTAATTACTTATGTAAACCCACTTAATATTAACAATAATGTGATAAAGACAATAATTGAAATATACACATGAAAGAAAAAAAAACCCTCAATAATATATATTATGTTGGTATAGCCTTCCACTACCTCAGTTAAAGTTGAACCATAGTTCAAAGTGATTGATCGTCAAATTTTGGTGTGTTTTGAATTATTGAAGAATTATAACTTGATTTTATGGGTTGAATTATCTTAGTTCACATCAAGGGTTTACTTCCAAAGAATGACATGTTGTAACTAGGTGGCAAGGGTTAAGGAAATCCAATTTTGGATTTCATCATTCATGTGTCTCCTCAGAAGATCAAGGAACAGTGAGTTAATGGATTTGGAATTTGTAATGACTACCCAAAACCATTCAAGTTTCTTGAACAACCAACATTGGGGTAATGAGAAGGGAAATATGGATCCTTAGCACTTGAATATCCATGAAAGATGATATTATAAATCCAATGGTGAGGGCTATTGGGTTTTGATAAAATAGTGGGAGATTAATAAATTTAATATTTATTTATTTGTCCAAATTTTATAAGATAAAGTTCTAAAATTATTTATTTATTATTTTTTAGAAACAAAATTAAAATGAAATCAAACTTATCATTTCTATATATACTTGATAATGACAACTTTATTACTAACAAAAATTTCCAATAGTGAAAAAGGCACCTATGACTTATTCATCACCCTGAAATAAAATTATATGTGATAGAATAACCTTGTCCTATGGTTCCTATAAATGAGGATAACGATGAAGAGTTAAAAATTTATTAGAAGAATTTGAATGATTCTATAGATGTTCACTGTTTCATTCTATCATCCATGTGCAATAAGCTTTTAATGAAATATGAGGACATAAATATATATATATATATATATATATATATATATATATATATATATTGTCTCACCATCTAGATCACTATCATAGGAAGGCAACACAAAAGAGGTATGAGATCTCTAATGCATTGTATACAACTATTTTTGGAGAGTCATCACTAGATGGGATCATGTAGTCAAGAATATTGTCGATGCATGGCCCCAATCATTGATCACTTTTTTCCTACTTCGCACTTGCTCTATGTGGATGCATGGTACATGCAACCACAAATGCGACATCATGTCACATCATAGATCCTATGTTGATTAACTATTCACCATCACTGATGTGACACATGGTCTACCATAAATGAGGCGACCCATTTCCCCTTTATACCATTGGACTACATCTTGAGCAGCTCCCTCTTTGTTTTCAACCAGATCCTTCCCCTTTTAAAGCCTTCACAATTTCCTTTTTCCAATACAAATAAGATATAAATATTATATCATAAATTTCCAAATTACCATGTTTTGACAAGGTTAACAATCAGACACTTATCTCATACAAATAGATATAAAATATGTTTCACTTCATGAGCCACACATGTTGCCTAGTCTCCATGATATTATAAAAGAAATGTCAAATAAAAAAACTAACTTATCTCAAATTGGGAAACAGCCACAGTCTACATCCAATCTATCTCCCCATTTATCCCATAAATAGAGATACCATCCCATATACTCAATTGGATAGAAAACTAATTTTCATCATACCAACCATCATCCTCTATAGAGAAATGACAATTCCCTTTTATAACTCTCACAGAAACATGGCTTCCCTTATAAAAAATCCAAACACTAATGTCTTCACCATATCTGAATATGAAATGCCCATTCGAACAATACCAAAACCCAAAATATATAGCTTCCCCCAGATTATGACTGGGAAACAATCTAGAACACCCGCAAAAACATTGCTCTCTTTGTTCAAAATCCTGAGCAGCTAGTTCATCACCTCAATCTTCAATTTGAATTCATTCGTCACCAATCAGACATTCTGAAGAATATAATTAGGTGTAAGACATGAAACACCTCTCTCATACTAATTTTTTTCCAAACCCCATCCTACATCATGCTCTATCAATCATCTTGAAATTATCCAAAATTCCCAGTACAAATTGTAATCCTGAACAATCACCATTTCTATCACTTGTTGGGGGATACTCCCGATCTCTGGACAAAAAACTCTTCAGAAAAAATTTGTGAGAAAATAAATTAAATAAGGAAGTGATATAAAGAACAAAAAATTGAAAATCACAAAAAATTTTTAATGTTGAAAAATCCTCTGATGCAGAGGATTAAAAACCCATAGGGTAATTCTGAAATGTCCACTATAAAATAAAGTGTACAAAGAAATCCCAGTAATACCCAAACCTGAATTACACATGAGATCATAGAAAAAAATTTCTGAAAAACACACCCTAATATTCCTCCACCATATCTCTAAAAATAATCTCACCAACACCATGTCTGAATGATCAATCTATGAAATAACATCACCCTTCTATTTACGAAATGCATCATAATCGAGGATCAAATCATAATATTCATCATCCCCGCACAATCTTATGACACTTGAAGGATTTATCTCTCCGTCTCTCATGATCTATCCATCAGGACCTTCCACCAATCATAAACATAGATACACCACTTGATCACTGTATTCCATTTAACACTCAATACATTTGAACGAACTAGTTTGAGTTATATCTTACACTGAGAGTTGGGGGGGGGGGGTAAATTGGTGCTGGAGACCTTTTAATTAAAATCCACATTTTATCCAATTACCTCTTTGACCTTTCAGGACCTCAATTCTTCAATTCTACATTACCTATCACATGAAATAATATTAAAGTAATAATGAAAAGCAAGCTATATTTTTACAAGGTTCACTACTCATTATGAGTAGCTAGTCCTTGGCATGGTCTTGAAATAATCCTCACCACACAACCACATGAATGTAATATTTTTTGGGGATACAACAAGTAGAAATACCCTTTATCTTGGAATATACTATAGTGAATTGGAAGTAATTTTTTTACATCACTTAGCTGGATCTCTATATTTCCTATGAAGAAAACCTACTTTTTATAGATAAAGGTTTGTAATACCAATACAATCTTCCATCTACTAAGACATGTTGTATCTCATAGTTCTTCTTTTTTCTCCAACAACATACTTCTTCACTTTTTTGATTTCTTAGTAGAAATCAAGTAACTCTTCTTACCTCTTCCCAACAAAAATCTATAGGTTTCCCAATATTCTTCTTCTACCAGTCAAAATAATATAAATGTGTTGTGAACCGATGAATACTGAATTTTTTATGACCTAAATTATAATCAACCGATATCAATTTTGTCACAAAATATTGTTCTCTACTTTTATATTTCTTCTTCAATTCAAAACCAACCTCTATGAGACCACTTATTATTATTGATTAAAGATTCACAAATTTGCACTATGATTATTAAATCAATAAATGTCATATCATCTTAGTGTCATCACAGTAAAATTATTCTTCTTTGATACATAATATAAATAGTGAATGTAGTATCATTTTTCTTCAATTTTATTGGTGTAGAAGTTGTTTTTTCAAATAAATTTCATTGTACCTTCAATGATATTTCATGCATTAATATTCCTGCATAAAATCATATTATTATCATGTTGAATTATTTACTCAATACATTCATGGTTCATATTCATGTCCCATATCCATTTTTATCATTATCATTTTATGTATTTTTTTAGTAAATCTTTTATTCATGTATTTTTTTATTCTTCAAATCATTTGAAAAACTTCAGATAGTGCACATAGTGCTCATTGTTTATGTAAAAACAAATGAAGCTTCTTCTTCCTCCCTTATTTATCTTCCTCTTCACTCAACAACCAAATTTGGTTCTCGTAACCCATTTTTATCAATATTTTGTGAATTCATACAATTTGTGTCATATGAAAACTCAAACAATATGACTTCCTCTTTTTATTGTGCAATTACTTACTTAGGAGCACATCTAGTTCTTTTAGCACAAATAAACATTGTAGGTTTGTTCTTATTTGTATGTTGTGTATAAAAAAGATAGATAGTATATTCATGTTTGGTTTATATATATAAGTTCTTAAAGAAACACCCTGAGAGTAAAAAATATATACACTATGGCTCGATTCGTAAGCTTCATCGAACTGGTTCTACTTTGTGATGCCTGAAAAGGATGTTAACACACCAGCTGCGTGTTAGAGGTATTTATTCTTTGTAAAAGTAGAAATATGTGTGGAACTGACCTCCTTCCTAAAGAAATATGAGGGTGTAAACACATTTCAGATGCTCACATATTCTTTTACACATTGTATAAATCATGTGTTATAGATATAGGATTATAATTTTCCTCTCTCCCCGGTAGTGCTCCACACCAGTTTTGCAGGAGCCCTCTGAGCCCACTTCATTGTGGGATCTTGGAAAAAATAATGCAAGCCTTTGGGCATAACCATGACTGATATAAGGCACTTGATTCCACCTACGCATGATGGAATGGTTGGCCTCCTTTGGCCGCAGTCAACCCAGTTTCCTGCATAAGCTCTTAGTTGACGCTGTCTAGTCATCATAGACCATTATTTTTAAATAATCCACCAAAAAATACTTAGTGAAAAAACCATGTATATAATGGAATTAAATATGAAATTCTTGTCCACCTCCACACTTTGTACTCAATTATAAAATTCTTCAAGACCTTCATAATTTATCTTCAATTACAAATCCATCTAACAATATCATTATCTCTAACCCTGCATGCACTATATATATGGAACAATTTTCCTTTATGAAATCTATAATATAAATGTTACTCATTTTAGCACACACATGGTTCTCATTCAACATTAAAATATTGCATGACCTTCAATCCCTCTTCTTCTATACATTTTTGAGTAGAAATTCAAAATAATTTCAAATAATCCTACTTATTTGATGTAAACAATGTGTCACTTATTACACATTTATTTTGATCTTCAGATCAGTTCATCATTCATCCATGTTTAAAACATGGAGAATTGCTCAATAATGACACCAATGCTATGAATCCATGAAAATTATTCAATACCTTCACAATCTGTCTTCAAATATAAATCCATTTAACCATTTCATCATCTATAACCATTAATTCACTAATTATATGGTGTTGTTATCCTTCATGAAAAATTCAATATCAATGTTTCTCAGGATTATACATTCATGGTTCTCATTCAACATTAAAATGCTTTATGAAATTAAATTCCTATTCAACTATACATTTTGGAATAGAAATTCCAAATAACATCAAATCAACATTTTTTTTGTAAAAAATGTGTCACTTATGACACATTTATTTGAATATAGTATCTGTTCATCAGACTCCAGAGTTAACAACATGATGACTTTTTCAAACATGACATAGAATAATAAAAATCTATTACATTTATCAAGGAATCATGATAATAGAATCCCTAAAAATTATCTAGTAATAACCATGATGGAATCCAATATCATTCTCAAAAAATCTCCATGAAACTCAAAGTCTTAAAAACATTCACATGTTTCTTTGAATTTCAAGACATGAGGACCTTATCAATGTTACATTAACTTTGGAGCTTCTTAATCATATTGGACTCAATGTAAACATCCTATTTCTTTTGACATCATCATCTTCCAAAAAAAATCATCATAAGAAAATACACTCCATAAATAAGTGGGCTCTTCAAAATCCCCCTTTATATTGTTGGATATTCCTTCATAGTTATTTACAAATGATTGTGTTAATTCTTTTAACTTTTATATTCTCTCTCCCATTTAATTTTTAAAATTTTATTTCACATTATCTCCCCTTTATTGAAAATAAATACAAAGTTCATGGGAAAAGGGTATCATTCCACACATAAGAAACGTGCGATCCATATTTTCACTCTAGTTATAATTGAGTTGTTCTTGGTGTAGAGAAGAATTATATATTATTTCAAAAAAATATCTATCCATTACCAATTGATCATGATAACATAATAAATGAGAAATCATATACTTTCATGCTCATATTATTCACTTTCATTCAAGTATGAAATTATTTAATGTGAGATGAAAATTTTAAATAACAATCAACCTGAAACCCCTACACTAACGTTAACAAATAGATAAAAACATTCAAGTGAAATAGATTGGATAAAAGACCATTAGGGACTCCCACATGTCATATTTAATTGATTAATTTAATTTCTACCCCTTTGTAATTTTTTTTATTTCTGATAACCAATATTGAGAGATTAATAGAGACATACCTTTTCTAATGATATGATATTCAAGATATTTATAGATTAATCATCTTTGAAACTAATTGAAATAATAATTATAGAAACTTCTTCATTTGTCTCCCCCTCAAGGGAAATATTTCTCACTATCTTCATAATGGATGTTATCATCAAGAATTGATTTAATGAAATTATAATACAGAGAATACCAAAGAATGGGTCTTGAACATGTGATAGTCCATATTGGATAACTATCACAACTTTACCAAGTTTGATCTTCTATACATGTTTTTCTACATAATACTAAGAAATAATATCAAACCAAGATGCAATATTTTTTATCCTTGTTATGAAAAATAGAACATCACATTCTTCAAAGTTATCAAAGATGATCTTCCATCATAATTGTATTTAAATATAAAATTAGGAGTCATTAAACGATGATAACTTCTTAATATTAGCAATCATAAATTGAAAACACTTACTACTTCTCAGGTTCTCTCCCTAAGAAAATGCTTCACCGTCAAATAACTGAATATAATCACAAATACAATACTAAATGATTAAGGGAATAAGGTGGATCCAACTTCCTTTATTAATATGAATTGAAACATTGAGATGATCTTCTCAAAATAATTACTTCATTTTCTACCATGTTTATTCTTGCACATACAAGCTTCACTTTTGATTTATGTTGAGTTAATATAGATCTATTCACATACTCTTCTTACTTGTGCGGATAATATTTTTTCTTAATATCCTTCATGAATGATTCATTATTTCTCCTATTGATGACATATTATTGTTATGTTAGTAAGTTTAAATAATATTTTGGAATGTGCCCATATTTTATACATCTCACACACAATGCTTCTTTAACACTAGAGTTTGATTTTATTAATAAACCCTCATGAAATTTTTCTACATCATGTTGAATAAGTTCATTCCATTTTTCGCTATCATTATCATGTGCATCTTCCATGTTTCTCATTCCTTCAAAAGATTTTTTCTAGATAACTAAGACATCATTAGGAACTTTGGGTGAAGGTTTGGATATTCCACATGGGTTATTCTAATTTTCATCCCTCATAGTAGTTATTTTGGGTTCACTACCCTTCAAATTATTGGATTTAGAATCCATGGTTTTCTCACCATTCTTCATTGGTACCATCATGGGATGATTTCTGTTGATAAACATCTAATGATATATTCTAAAGGTTTCTTATTTATTCCAAGTTTGATTTTGTGACCTTATTTTATTAACGTCATTGTATACATGTTGGGATGAGCAGGTACAAACTTTGTGACCACTACCATTTCATACGTCACAAATGTTATCAATAATTATAAATCTGTTTATAGTATACTGATGCTTATTGACATTAGGATGTAACTTATTATAATATAGAGTTATACCCATTGATATAACATTCATTAATCCTTTTACATTATGGGGATTGTCCAAAAAATATAAGTCACACTACCTAAATATGTTTCAGCACTAACATTTACCCACAAATCTTGATTTTCTAATATATTCTATATTATATTGTTGGGTATTCTTCATGATTTATGATGCTCTCTGAGAGAAACCAAATTCCATAATTTCAATCCTATACAAATTAGTAATGGTGATAGGTTTATAATCATATTTATTCATCTATAACTGTTCATATTTTTCGTTACAAACTACATTTTTTAGGATAACAAGTTTAGAAACATTAGTACAAGATGGTATGGAAGATACCTGATTCAACTCAGCTATTTGTGATAGATAATTGAATTAAGTCATGATATTATTATAACATTTTGAATTTATTTCTCCCTTAAAATACTATAATGAACATTCAGTACTTTTAGAAACTATCTCATTCTTTTGTGAAGAGTCAATATGTTTCTTCTCAATATTGGCCAACTGATCTACCAATTCTAGACATTTGATAATTTGTATGATTTTATGATATTTAATAATAATCATCTTCTATTCCAAAATAATTATTCATTAATTAATCATTATATTCATTTATAATAACTTTTTTCTAAATTAAAGTGTCAATTTCATTGATAATCATGGATATTTATTCCTGTTGTCAACCCTTAACATCCGTTCAATTTTTCAATCTCCCTTTAACTGCATGGATATTTTCTTCTAGAGTATTTTTTTCTCCATTTTTCTCTTAAACATATTTGTTCCATTTTGAGGAACTTATTTCTCGTTCCCTCATTGTTTCATCAAATGTTTCAACCTATATATATATATTTATACACTCAACAATTTTTTTCTAGATCTTATCCAAAACATCAGATTCTTCTACAAGTTGGGTTATCTCTTCCTGCATACATGTAAGGACTCCAAAAACAAGGGATGATCATTATTTAGAAATAGCATGCATAATAACTCTTAATATATCAACTGATAATTATTAAAAAGTTATAGATTGATCATCATCACCAATATGTACTAACACATACATACTAATCACTAGATGTAGGAAGGTTATCCATTTTACTAGTCAAAAATTGAGTCAAATTCTTATTTCCTTGAAATATAGATATTTATTTATTTTTAGAAAGGAATAGAGAATCATATACTCACTATTTTATAGATAATAGGGAATTATTCATCAAAATTATATTCTATTAATTTTTCTTAATCATCATGTTCTTGGTAGATATAGAATTATACCCCAAGATATCCAAATATTCACCAAAACTACACATCAATGTTGAGTTACAAAAGGAATTAAAGTCTTTAAATGATAATATATGCACTGTATTGAATCTAACAGAGATGACCCTTACCTCGATAATTATGAATGTACCCATTTTAGATATTCCTAACAATGAGTGTCTGTGGGGGGGTGGAGGTGAATCATTGTGGGAGAATTTTTAATTCAATTCCACATTTTATCACTTTCCCTCTTTGACTTGTTATGATATTGACTATCTTATTCTATTTCCTATTTCATATATTAATCTATTAAATAAATTTACACAATATTTTTACATGGTTCACTTCTCAGAAAGAGTATCTAGTCATTGTCATGGTCTGTAAATAATCATAATGACATAGACACTATAAATCAGTCATTTAAATGTTGTTATATCAAGTAAGAGATAACCTTTCACTTTCAATGCACTATAGTGATGTGACATTTCATGTTTTATGAAACTTAGATGAATCTTTATACTCCCTATGAAGATATTCTCTTTTTTTATAATGGATTGTAACACAAAGAGTGTTCTCCACCTATTGAGACGTGTTGGATGTTACAGTTCTATTTTTTTCTTCCACAATATTTTTCATAATTTTGTTACATTCTTATCAGTATGCAACTAAATATTCTACCTATTCGTAGAAACAAACTAAAAACATCAGAATATTCTTCTTATATGATTCAAAATAATATAAATGTGTTGTGAAATGATGAATAATAAATTATTTCTAACCCAAATTAAATCAGTTGATTTCAATTTGGTCACCAAATATTCTTCTCTTCTATTCTCTTTCGTCTTTAGTAAAAAAAATGCACTAAGATATCTTCTTCTTCTTCTTCATGAAATTGCAATCTTATTTTGTGATTATTAAATCAATTATGTTCAATAATCATAGAATCATCACAATTAAATTATTCTTATTTGATAAAAAATATAGAGAGTGAATGTAGAACATATTATCATATATTCTTCATGGTGAAAAGATGTTTTTTCAACAAAATTTCACATAAACATCAATAACATTTCATGAAAGAATAATCTTTCACAAAATCAGATTTTTCTCTTATTTAATTCATAACCCAATACAAGAATGGTGAATGTGAATTTCCCATATCCATTTTTATCTTTATTATTTTAGGTATTTTTTTGAGTTAAAATTTTATGCATTAATATTTTCTTCAAATCATATGAAGAGCATTAGACATTGTACTTACTCGACACTGTTAATGTAACAACACCCAAATCTTCTTCCTCCTATCTTAGTTCTCTCTCCCTTCACACAACAACAATGTTTTGTTTTATAACCCATGTTTATCAATGATATATGCATACATACAATTTATTTAATATGAATACCAATGATATATGAGTTACTATCTTACTCAATAATGTATGCACTTAGGTGCATGTCCGGTTCTCTTTTCACAAACAAACTGTGTATGTTTTTTTCTTATCTATATATAGTGTATAAAATGGATACACTACATCATCATTTAATGGAATATATGTGAAAAAACTAAATGAAACATTGTGATAGTAAAAAACTCATTCACTATGTCTTGAGTAGTAATATTCATGGACAAGTTATTCTTCACGATGCATGACAAGGGTGTCTACACACTTTTTCTGTGTTTGTGGTATTTCTTCTTCATGGAAGGAGAATACATTATGAAACCAAACTAATTCACAAATAATGGGGAGGGTGTAAACAACTTTTGAATTTCCACATATTCTTGTCATTCATGAAAATATTTTTTCATGGGAATCCTTTTCCTCATGATGCCTCAATGTTTCACAAAACACTTTGCCTCCCCATACAAAAGAGTGATTTGTAGATGCTCTTTTTTTCTTGAAAATGGGATCTATTTAAATAATATGAGTTTTATTATAACATATTATTTTTGGGTGATCTCATTTTATTGTAAATGGATCATATCCTTATAGATCATTAATAACAGGATCTTTATTCCATGTGAATCATCTATTTAACTTCATGAATGACTTAGCTTTTAATTCTTCAAACACATGAAAAGTTATACTTCATTTCATAGTGTTTTCCTTCATGATAAGATTGTTTATTTATGGTGTCCATATCACATGAATGTTTTCAAAAACACATGAAACTCATCTTCCCAAACCCATGAAGTTCATCCATGGAGCTCAAATGGTTGAATGGCCCTCCTGTAACAACATTTGTAGTTCAGACAGGATTTCCTCTTGAATTTATTCATGTGAGTCACGAAAATGTAGTTTCAAGATATTTTGATCATGTTAATATAATTATTTATACCATCGAATAATAACGGTGGGATCTTATTTGATTATTTATTTTTTGGTTGAAATATCAGATTAGATAATGGTGTTGTCGAGGGAATCTAGGAGAAAGATAACGACATTGGGTGATAAATTTGTGACTCATTTTGAATGAATAGGTCGTAGGATATTAGACAACATTACTTTAAATCAGAGGGTGAGAGATGTGATGGAAAACCATGATCAATACAATTATTTAAACTGGTGAACAACACACACTAAACCACATCCCAAATCGAATCCTCTCTTGGGTTATCCACACTATATAAATAACAAACTGTGGGGAATGGATCAAAATTCCCCTCTCCCCACCCTGTACCAGTTCTATGGGAATTATCTACTCCCACTTCTTTGTGAGATATTAGCCACATCATGCATGCCTATGGGGGTATCCATTGCCTACACATGACATTACCTACTGCCTACATGCTTAACTGGATGGCCTTGTTTGGACGTGTCGACCCAGTGTCCTATATAAGTCCTCGATTGAGGCTGGACTGTCAGCTCAACCCAAACATAAAAAAAAACCAACAACAACCCAGTTAAAAATCAATATATATAATGGATTTACAAATGAAATTCATGGATATACACACACATAGAACTCCAGAATACAATTATTTAATCCCTTCACAATTTCCATTCAAATATAAACCCATCTAACCATTTCACCATCTCAAACCCTTTAGGACCTTAATATATGGCATGGTTCTCCTTCTTGAAAACTACAAGAAAAATGTTTCTAAATATAACACATTCATGCTTCTCATGAAACAATAAAATACCACATGAACTTCAATTACTTTTCATTAATACGTTATGGAATAAAAAATACAAAGAACATAAAATCGACCTGATTCATTTTTTAATACAATGTGTGACTTAATAAAAATGTATTTTTAACTTCTGACCACTTCATAAAATGTAAAAATTAAAAAAATGGATAAGTTCAAAATATTTAAATCCACTTATATAAATATTTTACAATTATTCAAGCCCTTCAAAATTAATCTTCAAATATTAATCCTTATAACCATTTATTCATCATTAACCCTTAATGCCCTAATTATATGGTGCAGTTATCCTTCATGAAAACAATAGTCTCAATGTTCCTCAATTTAACAATTTCATTATTCTCATGCAACATTAAAATACTGAATTAGCTTCAATTATTATACTTATATACGTTTTGGAATATAAAATCAAAAGAAAATAAAATCACCCTCCTTTTTGTCAAAACAATGTTTCACTTATGACACATGTAATTTGAACTTAGGATCAGTTCATCAATACTAAATGTTAACAAAAATGGATAATTTCTCAAGCGTGACATCCAATACTTTGAATTCATAATTATTCTTCAAGACCGTCAATATTTCTCTTCATATATAAAGTCATCTAACACTTTATTCAGATTTAACCCTTCATGCACTTATTATATTTTGTGGTTCTCTTTTATGAAAACTGAAATCTCAATGTTCCTCATGATAACACTTACATGATTATCATGAAGCCTTAAAATAACACATGAACCTCAATTACACTTATTAAATAATTTTTGGAATATAAATTCCAATGAACATCAAATCAAGATTCATCGTTGTTATAAACAATGTGACTATTATGACACATGTACTTTGAACTTACGATCAATTCATCAATCTACAGACTTGACAACATGCAGAATTGATCAAGCATGACGTCCATTGATATGAATCCAAAAACATTCATCAATACCTTCACAATTACTCTTCAAATATAAATCTGTATAGTCATTTCTTCATCTTTAACCCTTCATACACTAATTATATGGTGTGGTTATCCTTCTTTGTAACACCACCGGTTTCTAGAATGTAACCCTTTCTTTATGTATTTTAAGTATTTAAAGTGTGGGGGTAATTTTTTGGAGGTTTTTATGTATTTTTTAATGTTAATGGGGATTTTATATAGGTGAACAGTTATACAATGATTTGTGAAAGCTATGAAACTCTTACAAGAAGCCCAACACAATGAGACATGGGGCTCTGGTTAGGTGAATAGTTTGCACAAACTGTGTGACTAACCCAGAGTAACCATTAAATGTGGTACAAAGATTATTTTCTCTATTGTCACATGGTTATTATAAATTTTTTGATCAAATGTGCATGGTACTGCCCAAGGCAGAGACTAGAACATGGTCAGCACATGGTTTTCCTAACCGCGTGACAAATCATTCACGGTTAAAAAAAACGACAATAAAAAGTGGATCTACATTGGGATAAACTTTAAACCCATCAGTTTTGATCCAAATCAACCCTAAATCTTTATTTATTCCTCCCAAAGGCCAAGTATTATTTCCCATTCAATTTCGATGTGATCTGAAGGAATTTCTTAGTGAGTTGATGCCTAATTCCCTCGATAAGTGTCCTTTTGTAGTAAATTTTCATAGTTTTTTAGATATACATTCCTACCTTTCTCATATTCTTATATATAGTTTGACGTGGATATATATATGGTTTTTTATGTTAATAATGGTTATATTTAGCATTTTTGATGATATGGGAAGAGATATAAGGTGGGTTTTTGTAGATTCAAACTGGTTTTGTGGGAATTTTCATGATGTTCTTTGTTTTCAACAAAACACTCTATGTAGGTGGCTTCAATATCAACTCCTCTAATTAGAAAATAAATAATTAGTTTCAAATTGTATAAATTTCAAGAATGTTTTTGTGAAATTGGTTTGAAAAGCATGGTTTAGAACCTCGTTATTGATGGTTTGTGGGTTTTTGGAAATTTTGTTGTGCAAATGGATTTTCTTCCTGATTTTAAAATATGGGTTTTTTGTATTTGGGAAAATGGTTTGTTGGAATTTTTTTCAATAAAGTAGTGGTTTTATTGAAATATATTGAATTAATTTGTTTGAAATGGTTTTGGCATACAAGGGTTGTGTGTGATCATGATTTTGACATGACCCTAAATGTTGCGAATATACCATTATCGTATAAAGGTACGTGACCCTGGATAAGAAATGTGTGTCATTAGAGAATAAGGATACTATACACTTAGTTATGAATTAGTGTATGGATAGGAAACAACTACAGAGTATATAACTATTATAGAAGAATGCATGAGTGTGTGTGTGGTGAATGATATAATGGGTATTAAAAAAAGGAATGTGAAATGGTTTAAAGAATGTTTTGTTTTCTTTCCTTATAATACTATTATGTTTGGAAAATGGTTTTGGTTTGAAAATGGTTGTCTTCAATTTAAAAAATGCAACTATTTAAAAAAATATTATATAAATTGTAGTATATAATTGTGTTAACTTGTTCTATCCTTATGGAATGAGTAGGGAAGTTATTGGTGGAAATCTAGTGAGTTTCATTACTCACCAATTCTTTGGATCTTTGGTGCTTTTTATATTTTTTTATCGAGACACATGTAAATGGAACGCATCAAACTTCTTTAATGGTTCTATGTGATACTTGGAGTAGGATTTGGATATTATAGTCATCTCATTGTAGTCTTATAAGTTTCTGTTGGATTAGTTTTCCACTATTTACTTTGATGTTAGTATTCTTCTGTTTTTGTACTCTTTTTTAGTTTGGTTTTGGTATCAATGGTATAACTTGAGTTATTTTACATTGTCATCAAGAATAATATAGTGGTTCTGGTTATGGAATATGAGGTTTTGTTTTTCTTATTTACAATGGAAAAATCATCCCCCAATTGTATTGAACCCCTTGAAATTTCATTCCATCCTTTGGCGCCTTGGGGATTTTGCTTAATTTCAAGATGAAATTCCACCTCGACTGAAGCCAACAAGGTTGGGCATGATGTTATAAGTATTATGGGATAGGTTAGTCAAAATATTTGCGTGAAACTAGAGGTATTACCTTTTTTATTCCTAGACATACAATTGGTATAAGTTGTGTCAGTTTGGAGTTGAAATCCATTCAGTTTCCTTCCCTGAGTCAGATTGGTTGAAAGGAATAAGATTGTTAGTAATTGAAATGTATATCATGAAAATACATAGTTAAACTTTTTTATAATGAACTTCTAGTCACTAGGGATTTGGGTACACAGGTGTTTTGGAAACACTTATTCTAGTGTAATCTCATTGTCATGGGTTTATCCAATGAGTATATCATGACATGCATTATAGAAATAACATCCCACTAAGTGTGAATATTTAATTTTGACTAATTATTTTACGATTTGGTGTAAATGGGATGATCTTTAAAAAATTTTGAAATTGTTTTTAGTTGGGAGATTTTGAAAATAGAATGGTTGTGTTATTTTTAAAATGAGTAAAATTTCCAAAAGCATGGTGAAATTTTTATAAATGGTTGAATGTAGAAAATGATGAAATTTGGAATTTCTTTTTGTAAAAAATTCTATAGGATTAAATTTTAAATTTTAAAGCCCTCATTTTCTAGAGAGAAAGACATATAGGGTTTGTTTTGTTTCTATAAAATTGATCCTGGTAGGTGTTCGTAGAAACCAAATGGAAGAAGCTTCTAAGAATGTGTTTAAACCTAAGACATAGGTGAACAAATATCTGGTAGGAATTATAGTCAAAGCTTTCAAATATATGGATAGAGGGAATATATGGGATGAAAACAAGAAAGTGGATCATTCTATCTAATACATGAAGTAGAATCCATCCATATTCTGGGGTGATTCAGTGCAAGATAAGGCTGAGGTGTGGGTGAATAGGATAAATCAAATATTTGATTTCCTTAGCACACAAGTAGAGTAGAAAGTCAAGTTGGAGATGTATATATGGGATGATCTTGTAGGCCAATGATGGGATTTAGCACTTTATACTAAACTAGTCCAAGGTATGGAATGGGAGGATTTCTAGGAATTGTTCAAAATAAAAAATTTATCCCTACACATTTAGAATTCAGAGAATGATGTAATTTTTCAGTTTGAAGTTGGAGAAACTTTCTATAATAGATTTTCTGGCTAAATTGGGTTTCACATGAATGTTATGCGAGTGAACCCATAAAGGTACACATTTTTTAATTGAAGCTAAGGAAAAAATTTTGACTGATGATTTACATGATCTGTTTAATATATTATACATATATGGTTTATAGATAAATGGTGGTTGAAAGAGTCATATCAGGAAGAACATATGGAGGATATATGTTGATACCTATGGAAAATGGTGGGAACTCTAATGCTGGGAGAAAATAGAATTGGGAAACATATTTCCAAGGTGGGAGTACGTCCGAAAATTAGACAGCTAGATCACGAAACCTTCCCCCAAGACCCAACAGAAAATTTGGGTGTTTTAAATGTTGTTCCTTAGACCACATTCATTGAGAGTGAATGAAAAATCCTACAAAATTCCATAATTTTAATCATATTGGGAATCTTCCGTGATTTTTTTGCGGTGTTATGAGGTCTGTTGTTTGGTAAAAATATCATGTTTTGTATATTTTGTATGCATTGATGGAAGGAGGGAAATAGAATTCCTCTCATTTTCCGAATAGAGTTATCCATGGTGATTCTAGAATTACCATGACTCCTCAGAATAAGAAATTTTGAAAGGGAAATAAAGAACAATGTTTAGTGAGTAAGCAGTTATATAGAGTTGAATAGGTTATTATGGATGATCAATCTAGACAGTGTGAATTTAAGTCAACATGGCATGGTGTGTTATGAACAACCCTGATCAATCCAATTATTTAAACCAATGAATATTTTTCATAAAAACCCATCTCGTATTGAAACCTCTATCGGTTTATCCTTGATATATAAATCAAGTGCTGTAGGGAGAGGCTCAAAATTCACCTCTCCCATCCTAGTATTTCTCCATACTGGTTCTGTGGAAACTCTATGTTCCAACTTCTTTTTAGTATATTTGCCCATATAATGAATTCCTTTATCCATTACTAGGGCTTACACACGACACTCCTTTCCACCTGCGAGCTAGTCTTGCTAGACTCCATTTGGTGCCATCGACCCAGTGTCCCATATAAGCTCATGATTGAGGCTGACTGGTCAGTTAGTATGCTATCCATACTTTTAAATAAACCCCCATATCATATATTGTTAAAAAACAAAGTATATAATGTAATTCAATATGAAATACATTGCCACATCCACACTTTGAACTCTGGTATAAGTTTCATCAAGCCCTTCACAATTTCTCTTCAAATATAAATACAACTATCCATTTCTTTATCATCAACCCATCATACACTAATTATATGACATGGTTCTCCTTCATGAAAACTATAATTTCAATGTTCCACAATTTAATAGTTTCATGGTTCTCATGGAATATTAAAGTAATGCATGACCTTCAATTCATATTCTACTCCAATTTTGGGAATATAAATTCCAATGAACATAAAATCAACCTTCTTCTTTGAGGTAAACAATGTGTCACTTATGACACATGTATTTTGAACATTGGATCAGTTCTTCAATAATCATAGTTAACAACTAGGAGAATTTATCAAGAGTGAAATCTAATACACTGAATGCATAATGATTATCTAGGAATAACAATGAATGAATCAAAAACTATTCTCCAGGAATCATCATGATGAAATCCATAAATATTATCCAGACTCACCATAATGTTCAATGTCCTCAAACCATTCACATGTTTCTTAGAATTTATATACATGATTATTTCATCCAAGTTCCATTAACTTTGAACATGTTCATCATATTGAAATAAATGTAATATTCCTATTTCATTGATGATCATTATCCCCTAGCCAAAATAAGATGACAATAAATATAATCTATACATAATATTGGATCTTCAATCTCCCCCTTTGTATTTATTGGAAATACCTTCAGTTCTAAATGAATGTTTCCATATGTATAACTATTTTCTTATAACTCCCCTATACCTTTCAAACTTTTATTTCACATTATCTCCCCTTATTGATATTAAATAAAAATTAAATTGAAAAAAGGGTATCATTCCATAAATAAGAAGTGTGCTATCATACATTTTACTCTAAGCCAACTTGATCAATGCTCAATGTAGAAAATAGGAGGAATTGATTTATAAAACAAGGTTTCCCATTACCAAATAATCATGACTCCATATGAAATGAGAACCCGTATACTTGTATTCAAGTACTATTCAATTTAATTCTAGGATGAAATTACTAAATGTTATATTAATCTTTTTAAGAACAATCATCTTGAAACTCTTGCACTCACACCAACAAATAGATAAAAAACATTAATGTGATATAGGTAGGATAAGAGACCTTGGGGGACATACAAAGTTTATATAATATAGATTAATTTAATTTTTCCTCATTGTAAAATGTTTTTTATTTTTTATAACAAAGGATGAGGGATTAAGAGTGACATACCGTTTTCAATGAAATTATCATCAAACCATTTCTAGAACAATCATATTTGAAACTAATTGAAATAATAATTTTAGAAGATTCTTTATTGGTCTCATCCTCAAGGGAAACATTTATCATTATCTTCATAATGGTTGATCTCATAAATATTGAATTTCAAGAAATTCCAGTGTGGAGAATACACCAGATGATAGTCTATATTGGACACCTATCACAACTTCACCAAGGATGATCTTCTAGAACTTATGTTGAAAACAATACCAAGAAAAAAGATTAAACTATGATATAATATTCTTTATCCTAGCTATCTAGAATAGGGAATCAGATTTTTTAACATCATCTCATATTATTACGTTAATATCAATTGAGGAATAATTCAGGGATGGTAACTTTTTCATCATAGAAATCATGAATTAACAAAACATACTACTTATTAGCTTCTCCCCCAAACAACATTATTCAATATCAATTCCCTTCATTATAAGACAAAATAAAATACTCAACGATTAAGGGAATAAGGTGGATCATCCTTTATTTATTAATATAAATATAAATGTAGAGATGATCTCCTAAACAATGTTTCTATATTTTCTCTTATCCTCATGGTTTTACATCTGATTATATTTTATGAATTGTGTTAAAGAAACATGGATATAATCACATCCTATTCTAATTTGCATGGAAGAATTTTCTTCTTAATAGACTTCATGTATTATACATTATTACACCTCTTTAGGACTGCTTCTTATTCTAGTATTATGGTTAAATAGAATTATGCAATGTGACCATATTTCATGCATTTATCGCACCAAACTTATTTAGCACTAGGGTTGCTTTTTATTGAAAACACTCATTAAATTTTTATTCATCATGTGGGATCTTTTCATTCACTTTATTTTTAACAATAATTATCTTGTGAATCATTAATTTTTATTATTCTTTTCAAAACATCATTCTAGATAACTAACATGTAATTTGAAAATGTGGGAGCATGTTTGGATCTTCCACATGGGTTCTTATGTGTGGCATCCCTCTTAGTAATTATTTGGGATGGACTACCTTAAAATTCCTTGATTTAGAGTCCCCAGATTTGACACCATTCTTATTTGGTACCTTCATGGGAGGATTTATGTTCACAATACTCTTTTTATTTCTTCCCAAGGTTACATCATCATTTTAAGTCATATTTTGTGATCTTATTTTCTTATCATCTTTTGAAACATGTTGAGATGATCATGAACAAAACTTGTGACCACTATAATTTCATACATCACTGATGTTACCATTAATTTCAAATCAATCTGTAGTATAGAGAAGATTCTAGACATTTGGATTATTATTTGAACCGGCCAAACCAACACGAGGATACATTATCTGGAGCAAGGGGTTCCAACATTAAATCCCATGAATGGAGATGGTAGGGAAATTCATCGTTTTATGAAATTATTGGAATTTTAACATTGAAGTAGATTAAAATATATATATATTTATATATAAGTTTCATTGGTATATGAGATTTTATTTATAATTACTAATTATTATTATAATTGGACAAGATCATGAGAGGTAATGCATGTTCTAGACGGGAGAGATAGTCATCCATTAAGAAATAAATCTAAATTATTTGTCGTGTGAGATGTATATGATCATTTAGGTTGATAAAACATGGCATTACCAAAGTATGTATTCCTAAGTTCCTCCAACACCTTGAATAATAATCCATTGTGTCCCCATTTTCCTTTTCTATGTGGGAGAATATAATACGTGAAATATTAATTTTTAACTTGGATGAAATCGTCCTGCATTACTCTGGTCCCCCACGCCTCATACCTAATGAGTCTCCATCCTCTTCCACTCGCAGGTGCCCCTCGAGGACTCTTGAACCACTACTAAACGACAGATCACTATATTCACCATCCTAGAAGCTCGACATCAAGACATATTCCATAGATGAATCAACGAGATTCCACGGACCTTCTGGGAGAATGATTTGTCCCCCATAAATACATTTCATGGTTAATCTATCCACTTCGAATCCCATATGAAGGAGGAGTTTGGTGAAGTCCCATGTAAAACTATTTCACCACTACCATGCCACCTAAAAAAAACCACTAGCCATCTAGAACCCCCACCATATAATTCATGTAGAGGAATCACAATAAAAGAACCCAAATCAAGCCAATAAACAAAAACCATAGGACAAATATCATACAGTGGAAAGAGGAGAACAAGATAAAATATAATAGACACTTAATTTTCAAAAAACGTTTAATCTATATTAATAATGATTATTGTATAGTTTAGTATTATGCAAAGTGAACATGAAATAATATATTAATTAAATCCTAAAATGGTAGATGCACCATCATGAATTAAGTCCACCTCTCCCCCATCCCACACCCGTTGTCTAATATGTGGTAACTACCACTGAAAACATACCAGCATGACCATCAATACCACAATAATCACATGAAAATACATGAAAATATGTAAAAAAAATTAGTTAAAAAATAAAAATACACACATATTATATTTAACTCACCTCGAATCTCATAAAGGGTATAATGTCTGGGAAATGTTAACTCAACATCCGATTTGATGAAATAGTGGAGTTAAAGATATGATAAATATGGAATCCATAAATGGGATGTGTTCTCCACATTGACAGGTGGTGTAGAAGACATTGATGTTTTTTTCATGAAAGAATAGACTCAATTCATAGATAAAGAGAGAAACCATAAAGGGGAAGTGTTCATCACATTGACATATGTCATAATAGACTCAACAGTAGATTTCATGAAACAAAAAGGTGAATTAAAATACCTAGAGAGATCCCATAATGGGTAAGTGTTCATAAGATTAACAAATTGTTTAGTTTTTTACAAGCCACCCTAGTTTTCAAAAATCACTAAGAACCCACTCCCTCTTTCCATTCACAATGAACGTGCAACTACATGCATTAATAATTATAAAGTATATAGTGAGATTCAGAAAAACCCATGTGTGAAGACTTGTGTGAATTGAAAAATAAAAATTGTTTGTGTTTTCATATAAGAAGGTATAAGTACAATGAGTTATATGTATAATTCCACATAATTAAGATATTATTTGAGAATTCAGTGTCCATTTTCTTTGAGAGGACCAGTTTGGGATATGCCTAACACTAATAGGTTGTGTGAATCAGTGTTGGGGAATTTTTAAACCAATTAAAACCATTTATCCTCGTACATATTTACCTGTTAGGATCATTATTCTTATGTTATCTTTTCACTATCACATGAAATAATATGAAACTAGTAAAAATATACGCATGATATTTTTATAAGGTTCACTAATCAATAAGAGTAGCTACATCCATTCCATATATGGTTATGACAGTACATGGATTCTACACTATAATGTAGTAACAAGTTATAGTGGGTTGTCTTAGAGACCAATCATTAAGCTAGTGTGAGTACCTATAATTATAAGGGGATAATGAAAGGATTCTACTTTCTTGAACTGGTGATGACCATGTACAATGTACAACTCCTTGCTGATTCTTTATATTGCCTCCATATACAGTATTCTCCTTGTTGAAAAGGGTTTGCAATACCCATATATTCTTCCACCTGTTAATATCTATTGGAAATCATTGTGATACTTAATATTCCTTTCTTCACTTAATACATACATAACAACATGAAAGTAACCAACCAGTTCTTCTATAATATTTACTGAAAAACCAAATGCACACTTATTCTTCTTATTTCTTCTTCTTTAGTGCAATAACTAAATGCTCAAATAATTATTCTTCATTTGTATATAATCACAAGATCTTAGGTCATTGTAAAAAAATTGATGATCAGCTTACTGGGCATCATAATAATTAACTTGTCTTATATTCTTATTCTCATGTATGTATAAAATCATGAATGTAGAATTAGAATGAACTCCTCCAGTTCTATAAATTATTCTTCTTATTTACACAACTACACCCACTATCCTTGTTCTCTTATTTAAATGATTCCACATATTCATGTTCATGAAAGAGTGCATACACAGTCCACTTCATTCCTCTTGTGTGAAAACCCGAATGGTTATAAATCTATTCTTGATCACACTACCTATTTCTATTTTCACTTTCACTTCTTCCCATTCCACATTGTTCAGATATCTTTAATTTGTAAACATGAGTTCATTCATGTATTATGACGCGTTCTCAAAGAAACAGATCAATCTATTTACTTAGTCGCATCTTCTATTATCTTTATATGCACACAAATGAGTGTAGTCCTTTTTACATTTTATTCTCCTTTATTCACATGTGAACACACATACTTCTTAATCTTTACACAAACATAAGGCTTTGGGTTTCTTCATATAATTCACATGATTTCATTCATATTCTTACTTCCCATCATCATAAAAACTCTTCCATCTTAAAAAAAGAACCCCTGCACAATGTATATACCTTATTAACATGCAACATGAGGATGTTTTCCTTCGCTTCATGAAACTGAGGGGTTCAATGGTCTTATTTGTGAAAGAGGTTCATAGGACTTCTATGTACAAGGGATGTGTGGGTATTATTTGTGAAAACATGATGGTTCATGATTATGAAGCCTTCATAATGCACAAAAATGGTGATCATGCACAATTTGTGTGCCGGAAAGATCACCTTCATGAAGCCAGACATTGGTTTGGGTAAAATCTTCATGTATTTGTGGATCTTCCTCATGAAATCATAAGGTTCATTGGTCTTATTCTTCAAGATAATATTCAAGAATGTATTTCAATTGATGAAGCCTAGTAAGATCCCCTCAATTCGTGAAACCAGAAGGCTCTTGGATGTTGCTTTCCATTTGTGTAACAATTTCACAAAGATTCTCTATTTTTCAAGAAAAATAAGATCTCTCAAAATATGGGTGCAGAAAGAGGGACCTACCTCAAGTATTATGTTTTTATAGGTGAAGATTCTATTTTTTGCGCATTAAAATCCTATGATGATAAATAGTGAGGGTTTGTCACAATTTGGATGTAGTCATAATGGTAGTCTATCATCAGTATCTGTTAAATTTGGTGATAAAGATTCTATGATTAGTATTTTCAATCTGTAATGGAGAAAAATTTCTTGAATCACCCTGTGATTTGTAATCAAAAATAAAAAAATCTCTAAAGAATGTTCCTATAAAGGTTGTCACCGATATATTTTATTTTATCAAGGGACTATATAATGAAAATTCATATCTTGAAAATGAATCCGAGAGAATGGATAAATACATAGAAATGAAGTTTCATGGATGTAAACATGTATCAAAAATTATTGTTGAAAAAGAAGAAAAAATATCACTTTGAAATAAACATTTCTCATATGTCACAGAACAACTGAAAAGAAATATGTGAGAAAGAAGTTACTGAGAGGGTCCATACTAAGATGATTCACACTCTTGAGGAATAATATAAATATATCATGAATATCAATGAATCTTATTTTCAAATTGAATAAATGTATGAGACATTCATCCTAGTTGAAGAATCAAAATAAGAGTTTATATTTGATTGAAATGAAAACGACACTTTAATTGAAGATGAATTATAAAGGAATCATTGTGGGAAGTATCTGACAGAGGTAGTTCATACAGAAGAGATCCGTGC
Organism: Viscum album; assembly: GCA_963277665.1. Taxonomy (NCBI): domain Eukaryota; kingdom Viridiplantae; phylum Streptophyta; class Magnoliopsida; order Santalales; family Viscaceae; genus Viscum; species Viscum album. The sequence goes on along the minus strand of OY728151.1, from coordinate 1,581,400,643 downwards.
ATTGGGAAAATTACAGAAAACCTCTATAAATGTTAAATAATCCCATCTAGAGGAAAAGATAAATATAATTAAGGAAGTGAATAATTCTAAAGTTAGAGAAAATGAAATTCATGATGATCGAGTTCAGAATATGAAGAGTCAATGGGAATGAAAATTGAATATTGTTGAGGATGATAAAAATTTCCTCAACATGAAATGTCTTGAAATGGATGTGACTTTGAAAAATATGATAGAATGTGATGAAATTATAAAATCACTTGAATACCATAAGAACTATCTAAATCCAAAATATCATGAGTTATAGGTCATGTTGAGAAATCTACAGATCATCCAAGACGAATCTTCATATAATGTTGAGATCAGAAAATCTTCCAAGAGTTATTATTAATGGAGTCTTATTTCTTACAATACCCATTCAAGTGGAAAAAGTGTCTAAAAATATATAATGATAAATCAGTTTCTAGATCATTGAATCAGTTTACCCTTGATCGAAAATATTTTATTTTTACTAATATTGTTTCGTCTATAAGTATGGGTTCCAAATATTATTATGGACAATCATGGATGAAGAGGACTATTTAAAAATCTATTATATCAACAAATGAGTATATGAAGAAGAGTAATAATTCATGTTCTCAATAATAATCTCAAATGAAGAATCAAACTATCCAAAAACAATAAGATTCTAAAACTAAAAAATTGTATCAAAGAAGAATAAATCAATATTTGATGAATAGTGGTGGTTTTTTTTTTGTAAATTTGGGAATTGGTCCATTTAATATTAGAATTATTTTTCAATTCATTATAAATATATGAGGACATTATTAAGGTGGAGAAGATATGATATGAAGAGAAATCTTGTAAAATTTAATCAGAATTCATAGATAATGAAGAATTTATCAATAAATAATAGATTTAGTTCCTTGAATACTTCTATGATTATTGCAATAAATGTTGTCAGAATTATAATTATTGTTGGTATGTACTAACCCTACACTATTCATATGTTTATGTGATGATAAGGCCACAACATATGAAGAGGAAAAGAACAAAATAAGAAAATACTTCTTTGGGGTGTGAGAAGGAGAAGAGAGCTAAGAAAACTATGAAGTAACAAACAGCAAAGAATAATGATGATACGAATGTAACACCACAGAAAAGATGAATATACTGTGGAATTAGAGGTCACATAATTGACCTTCAAATACATGGTATAAACCCAAATTTTATTGGATGAAAGATGAAGTAGAAAATGAAATCAATCCTAAAAACAAATAAAAAGGTTTAATTGATGTTTCAAAATCACGATGATAATTTTGAATATTTTGAGAGGTTTTTAAAAATGAAATACCCTATGATTGAGTAAGAATTGTTTGGAAGGTCTAGAATTTTAGCGAATATTGCTAAAAAATACATGATGTTATTTACTAAAAAATTGAACTAATTAAGAACAAAGGAAAAAACAAATCACTTATAATGTTAACAATGATACAATAAAGAAAAAGTCTACACACAATAATAAGTCAGAGCATATACAAAAAATAATTTTTAGTCAAATGACTAGAGAAATTGGAATTGGATAAGATGTTGGAGGAGAAACAGAAGAATGAATGTGCATTAATTTCTAATGTGAAGATGCTTATTCCTTCTAAGAAGAAAGCTATAGAAATCAAGAAGTCCATACTTCCCTTAAATGTTTAACTTTGGAACGTCAACAAAGGTGCAATCATGATGAGTTTTAATGAATCTAGTGTATAATTGAAAATAATTTCTTTTATAGGATTTAAATCTCATCATTGTTTCTCTAATTGAAAATCATTAAAGAACCACATTATTAGCATCAATATTTTTTGATTGTTTATTTCATGCAGGGAATTGAAGGTGTTGAATATATTATGGGGGAGTCCGGAAGATATCAGTGCATTGAAATTATTATACAGCATTCATAAGGTTATTCATCATGGATTATTTTATTTCAATTTCTCATAAATTTATTCTTAAAGATCATTCATGATGAATGTTAGTCAATATGAAGAAGATGGATGAAGCTCATCCATTTAGGGGGATAAAAGTTTAACAAATTCAAAAGTAGGCCACAACTGGTATCAAATGAATATATAATGTTCTTGTATTTTAATTATTATTATATTTTAAAATCCTATAAATAGAATATTTTCTTTAGAAAATCATTTTCCCTATTTCTTTATGAATGAAAATTCTGAATAATAATGGGAGACAATTATAATTTGATAATAAAGGGGAAGAAAATTCTTGTAATTGAATGTTTTCAATATGTTTATTGAGATGAATTTTAAAAGTCAATTGATTATATTTTGAACAACTTCTGAAATATAGTTTTAGTGTTGGAATCATATTTAAAATTTATATTGACATTTTTTATATCTAAATTGATCACCTTTGTTTTCTATGTAGGGTTTTCCCATGTTCAATTAAATAATATTAATTTATGACTCATTTCTTTAAGAAAAGTGATTCTATCCTCTCAAAAAACCCAATTTTCATTTCTCTAAAATGACATCTCTTATGAAATTAGGAGAGTAATGGAATGAAAAATAAGAGTTGAGTTGTTATAGAATAAGTTGATTTTATGAATTCCTTCCAATAATTATCTTTAAAATTATTGTATGTGTGAGTAGAAAACATTAAATTAGATAGTGAAATGTTTATTCAAAAAAATAAAATGGGGATATTGAATATCCAAAATTGATAAATGTAATATTTTTGTTGTAATTGTTGTCAATAAAATTGTTTGATACAAAGTAAATGTGCCAGTAATTGAAGGTTGGTTTCTGGAATTTGAATTATTTTTGGGAATTAATCATAATATATAAAGGATATTTGTTTGGAAGAGTTTATTCTAATGATTAATTATTGTGTATGGTTATCATTGAATCTTATTGTGAATTTTGATATATAAAATATTTTTTTCATGGTTTAAATGTAAAAAAATGGCCTATAGAAAAGGGGACTACCGACACTACTTAGGTGAGTAGTTGTACCCTACTATTCCATTATGGTCGGAATAAGGAAGAGAGTGGCTAGTGTACTCATAGGGATTGTGTGTAGTGTGAGAGGAAAAAATAAAATTAATAGTTTTGTTTTAAGAAGAATGACTGTGTATGGTTTACATTGAAACTAAGTGTGAATTTGGCTTGATATGAAATATTTGTTTTTTTCAGGGTATAATTGTGAGGAAAGGTCCTATAGGGAGCTCATGTAGAGGCAGAGGAAGAGAGTGGCTAGTTTGTTCATTGGTAGGCAGAGGAAGAGAGTGGCTAGTGTGCTCATGGGGGACTACCGACACTGCTTAGGTGGGCAGTTGACCCCTAGTCAGTCATTATGGGCTGCCCACGGAAGATAGCTGCTAGTGTTCTCATAAGGAGCGCATGTAGAGGTAGTGTAAAAAAGAGAAATATTAGTTATGTTTTATGAAGAATGATTGTGTAGGGTTAGAGTTGAATTTTATATTGAATTTGGATTTATATGAATATTTTTTTCATGTTATAAATATGAAAAATGGCCAAAGCAAAGTGGAATGTCTCCTTGTGTGTGCTTATAGGGAGCACATATAAAGGAAACATGAAAAATGTTAGTTATGTCTCTTTAGGTGGATAGTGTGAATTCAAGGAGCACATTAATGGGAACCATGAAAAATATTAGTAATGTCGTATGAATGATGATTAATCTTATTGAATATTGGATTTATATGGAATATTTTTTTATTCTCTCCTAGTTTAAATGTAACTGGTATGTGGAATATTTGTTTATTTTTTCATTGCTTAAATGTAATTTAAATGGTCCCAGAAGCTAAAATTGATTTATTCATCGACCTCTAAAAGCATGAAGTTAGTATTCTCTACTTAATACTATTTGTATGAATACACTTGTTGTCATATGAAATCCCAAACAGTTTGAGTTCCTCTTGTTACTCATGCAAGTGTTCCCTTAGGTTGTTGTCTGGTTCCCTTTGTACTGACAAACTATATATGTTTTTTCTTCTATGTATGGTGTGTATCAACTAGATATGTAGTATCTTCATGCAATGGATTATATATTGAATAAATTCATGAAACACAATGGTATTAAAAAATGTCATTCACTTGGATTAATCTGTATGCTTCATGGAACTAGTTCTTCTTTACAATGCATGAAAAGGTTGTTTACACACTAGTTTCATGTTCACAATATTTATTCTTCATGAAGGCAGAATTACTCAAATAAATGGCCACCTTCTCAATGCATGAGGAGGGTGAAAGAACCTTTCAAATGTCTAAAGATTCTTCTATTTTTATAAACTATATTGGATTTCAAGAATCCTCTTATTCATGATTCCCCAAAGGGTCATAGGACTCTTTACCTCCTCACACAAAAGTGTGGTTTAGAGAGGCTATATTTTTATGAAAAAAAGATATCTTGAAATAATACGAGTGGTAGTAGCACCTATTGGTTGAGGTTTATATCTTCTTATAGGAATGGGATCAAAATATTTCACTACGTTCAAATCCAAATCTATATGATATGGGAGTCATATCTTTAAATTCCAGAATGACTCAGATTTTAATTCCTTGACCAGACGTTATGATACACTGCATTTCATGGAATTGTTATTTTCAATTGGCCTACTTATTTTTGGTGTTCAAATCACATTCATGTATTCATAAACACATGAAACTCATCTTCCCAATGGATTGAACCAATTATTTAAATCGGCGAATAGTACATTCAAAAACCCATCCCACCTCAAAATCTCTCCCAATTTATATACACTATAGATATCAACCATTGCATCGAGTGGCTAAAAATTCTCCTATCCCCCACCATGTACCAGTCTTAGTGGTTCTACGGGTGCACTCTACACCCACTTATTTGTCAGATATTATCCCATATCACGAATACCTCTAGGGGTACCCATGGCCTACACACGGAATAATATGATTCATGCGTGATTTACTTGATGGTATTCTTTAGGTGCGTTGACCCCATGTCCCACATAAGATCTCAGTTGAGGATGGCTGGTTAGCTTAGGGAACATTTTTAAAATAAATCCCCAAAAAATACTTAGTTAAAAAACCATACATATAATGGAATTCATTATGAAATGAAGGTTACCTCCACAATAAGAACTATATTGTAAAATTCATCAAGCGCTTCACAATTTCTATTAAAATATAAATATATCTAACAAAATATTCATATTTAACCATTAATGAACTAAATATACGGGATGTTTCTCTTTATTGAAAACTACAAGACCAATATTGCTCTTGTTAACACTTGCATGGTTCTCAAGAAACATTAAAATACAGCATGACCTTCAATTCCTCTACTTCCATACTATTTCAAATATCAATTACAAATAACATCAAATAATCATTCTGCTTTGTTATAAACAACGTGTCACTTTTGACACATATATTTTTAACCTAGGATCAGTTCATACATCATCATAGTTAACAAAAATGGAAAATTTTTCAATCCTGACATCTGTTGATATGAATCCATAAAAATTCTTCAAGCCCTTCAAAATGACTCTTCAAATATAAATCCATGTAACCTTTATTGATATTTAAACATTAATGCACTAATTAAAATACATGGTTCTCATGAACTAATCAATGTTCATCAAGTTAACAATTTCATGGTTCTCATGCAACATTAAAATACTGCATGACCTTTAATTCCTCTTCTTCTATACTTTATTGAATATAAATTCCAAAGAACATCAAACCATCCTTGTTATTAGTTGCAAAAAATCTGTCACTTATAACACATGTATTTTGAACATAGAATCAATTTATATATTGTAAATGATAACAACAATGGATAATTGATCAAGTGTGAAATCCGATTCTATGATTCCATAATAATTATTCAACATCATTACAATTTATCTTCAAATATAAATCCAACAAATATTTTGTTCATATTTAAACATTAATTAACTTATTATATGGTGTGTTTATACTTTATGAAAACTACTATCTCAATGTTACTCATGATAACACTGTCATGGTTCTCATGAAACATTAAAATACTGCATGAACTTCAATTCCTATTATTCTATTCTTTTTGGAATATAAATTCCATAAAACATCAAATAAACCTTCTTCTTTGATGTAAAAATGCATCTCTTATAACACATGTATTTTGAACATAGGATCAGTTCATCAATCCTCGGAGTTAACAACATGGAGAATTACATATGTTTGACATCCTATTCTACTAATCCATAATAATTCATCAACACCTCAACAATTTATTTTCAAATATATATACATATATACATTTCTTAATCATTAACCATTCATGAACTAACTATATTTTGTGTTTTACTTCATTTTATCACCATATGATTCTTGTATGTAAGCCTTTATTTTTGTATTTTAAGTTATTAATGTTGGTGGGATAAGTTTTGGATGGTTTAGATGAATTTTTGAGTGTCTATGAGGAATTTATATAGGTTTATGGTTGTAATATGGTTAGTGAAAACCATGAAAATACTATAAGAAACCATGAAATTGGTTGGTTTATTTATGTTTTTAGTAAATTGATTTTGTAAAGGGATTTTCATATTGATATTAAATTTTTATCTTGAAATATGGATTTGTTGGATTTGGGAAATTATTTTTTTGGAAAGGTTCTAAATAATGGAATAGTTTTTTTTTGAAATGGAATGATTTGTTTTCTTTAAAATGGTTTTGGGAGACCTGGTTTTTGTGACATTATTGATTCGATGTGACCCTGAATAAGGGGTTTGTTCCATTGGGGTAAAAAGGTACATGACCTTGGATAAGGGGTGTGTGTCATTGTGGAATAAGGAGATTAGAAAATTTTTGATGACTTAATGGATGAACGAGAAAAATATCATGATTATAGAACTTTCAGAGAAGACTGAATGGGTTTCTGTGCAGTGAAAGATGAAATGTGTTTACCAAAATGGAATGTAAAATGGTTTGATGAATTATTTGTGTAATTTTCTTGGAAAATGTTTATGTTTGGAAAAATATTTCGCTGTAAAACTACTTGGATTTGATTTAATCTTTGTAACTATTTCCCAATTTTTCATATAAGTTGTTTTATATAATTGTGATAACTTGTTCTATCCTAGCAGCATGAGCAGGGAAGTCATTATGGGAAATCTACTAAGTTTCATTAGTCACCCCTGATTTTGAAATTTGGTGAGTTTTCAGATTTTTTATTGAGAAATAGGTAAAAGGAAAGCATAACACTTATTTAGTGGTGCTCTGTGATACATGGAATTTTAGATAGACCTTGGAGTCATGTCTTTAGAGTCTTATGAGTCTTTATTGGTTTTATTTTCCATTGAGTACTTTTATGTTAGAATTCTTCTATTATGGTACTCTATTTTATTTTGGTTTTGATACCAATGGTTTTACTTTAGTTGTTTTACATTGTCATCATGGATCATATAGTGGTTTTTGTTATGGAATTTTTGGTTGTGATTTTTTATTTTCAATGGGAAAATCATCCCCCAATTTTATTGAAGGCCTTGGAATTTTTTTCCAGCCTTTACTGCCTTGGGGATGTCTCTTAAGGACAAGTTGAAATTCCACCATGGCTCATGACAATTAAGAGGTGAGGGATGTTACAAGTGGTATTAGTCTTGCTCGGTCTAAATATTTGTGTGGAACAAGAGTTATTATCTATTTCTATCCTCGACTTGCAGATGGTATAAGTTGTGTTGGTTTTGGAGTTGAAATTTATTTTAGTTCATTCCTTGAGTTGGGGTGGTAAAATGAAGTAGGATTGTCAGGACATGAAATGTAGATCCTAAAAAGATGTAGCTAACCTTTTTATGTTTAACATAAACCTACCAACGATTTGGGAATATAAGTGTTTTTGAAACACTTTTATGAGTGTAATCAATTATCATGGGTTTAGCCAAAAAGAAGATGTTGCCATGCATTGTAGAAATGAATTTTCACAAGAAGTGCCTATTTCAATTTGGGTAATGATTTATGATTTTGTGTAAATATTTTTATTATTTAAAAAATTGAATTTTTTTTCAAATTGGATATTTTGAAAATAGAATTCTTGTGGTATTTTGAAAATGAGTTAATTTTCAAAATAATGGTGAAATATTTAAAAAATGGTTGAACATAGAAAATGATAAATTTTGGAAGGAATTGTTTTGATAGTTTCCCTTTGATATAATTTGAAATTTTTAAGCCTTCATTTTCTAGACATAGATACATGTGGAATTGGTTATGATTCTAGAAAATAGCACCCGGTAGGCATCATAGAAACAAACTAGAAGAATTTGATGAGAACGTTGTTTCACCTGAGCCATAGGTGAAACAAAAACTGGTTTAAATTATTGTCAAATATTTTCAATTTTTGGATATAAGGAACTAACGGGACGAACCAAATAAATTGGTTCATTCTGTCTAGATATAGAAGTTGAATCCACCTATATTCAGTGGTAATTTTGGTCTAGAGAATGATAAGTTGTGGATGAATAGGATTAATTGGATCATTGATTTCCTTTGCACACCAACATATTTGAATGTAATGTTTTATATGTATATGCTGTAAGATATTTCATGCCAGTGGTGTAATTTAGTACATCCGGCTAAAATAGACCAAGTCACGGAATGGGAGGATTTTGGGGAATTTTTTAACAAACAATTCTATCCTAAAATTGACATAATTCATCGAATGTTTGACCTTATCTTCCTGAAGTAGAAGAAACATTATGTGATATAGTATACTACTAAATTTATGATTTTTTTTCTACTTTACACCTGATGTTTCTATGAGTGTTTTTTTGAAGGAAAACATTTTTTAATTGGGGATGAGGCATGAAATTCACTCAAAGAGTGTCATGCATTGTATAATAGATTATATCGATATTGTCATTAGAGAATAAATGGATGAAATAGAAATCTCGAGATGCATGGGTATAGGATGTATGTTATAGCATCCTGCCTCTTTATCACATAAACTTTCATTACATTTTACAAAACCGATGATCTTTAAGGTTTAGTGTCTTGGAAACCAGGAACTTTAAACATGAAAACATAAAAAATTCTTCTAAAACACTTGAAAGGATTCTCCTCATGTTCATCCTAGGTTCATTACTGCATCACATATCTTGGGAGCATACATCAAAAGAAAGGGTGAGCAAAAATCCCAGTAAGGGAAACAAGAGAAACATTTTACATGTGAACTTGAGATACTTCAATAAGGTCATGAAAAGAACTTTAAGGCATGAGAATGAAATCATGAGGCATACCATAATAAAAATAACATTTTCATAACCTGAATATGTGGCTACATCATTTAACATTGACAATCATGAACATATCACCAACGTCCATCCCCAAGGTGTCATTTCAAAATTACAAAGGTTATTCACCAAGGTATCGTGAAAATTGTAATCTCTAGTGGTTACATCATTACCCAATGAATTGGAGCGCTATCAGGGAGCACCCTTAAATTTGCCTTTATTATCATGTGATCCAAATATATCATCATCAAAAATTTCATAAATAACCCACATAGCATAAAATAAATGGGTTTCATTTCATAATCACAACGTTTTAAAAACTGCTTTAAAGACATGATATTTACGTCACTTTAAAACCCACAGAAAAGGAAGGTGGGTATCATGTATGTAAATCCCAAAATTTAAAATAGAACATTTTGGTATATATGTGAATACCCCTTTTGAAGAAATATCTTTGAGTATTCACTTAATAATATAAAATAACTTTAGAAAAACAGAGAGACATTTTGGGACGGAAATTTTGCAGCATAACGGCTATGTTACGAGGTTTTAGAAGACATTAAAAAGAGAGGGAAAATGGGTGAAACATTAATAAATGACCCATAAAAAGTAGATGGACAGAATAAGAAGGATACATGATCATGGTAATGAAATTTCAAGGACATACCATTTGAAATGAAAAGCATGGAAGGAAGACAAAAATTAGATTTCTTTTATGAAAGTTCGACAGCCTAACGGCATTACTTAAACTTCAACAAAAATGATTTGAAAATATCAAATAGGGTCTCTCATAATGTGAACATAAGAGTTCAGTATGATAGATATAGAGATAATTCCCCAAAATAATTAAAAAGGAACTTGAAAGACTTGACATGAAAGTAGAACTTTGAAAAGAATGAGAAGGGTGAAAGAATCCCCTAAAAAATTCGGCAGCCTAACGGCGCCACTTAAAACATCAAAATACTGAATTGAAGAGATCCAATGGGGTCTCTCCTAATATGAAAATAATAGTATAGTATGATAGATATAGAGATCATACCCAACATAACAAAAAAGGAACTTGAAAGAATTGACATGAAAGTAGAACTTCAAAACGAGAATGGTGAAGAACAACTTAAAAATTCGGCAGCCTAACGACACCACTTAAAACGTCAAAATACTAAATTGAAGAGATCAAATGGGGTATCTCATAATATGAACATAAGAGTCCAGTATGATAGATATAGAGATCATACCCCAACATAACAAAAAGGAACTTGAAATAATTGACATGAAAGTAGAACATCAAAACGAGAAGGGTGAAGAACCACTTAAAAATTCGGCAGCCTAACGGTACCACATAAAACATCAAAATACTGAATTGAAGAGATAAAATGGGGTCTCTAATAATATGAAAATAAGAGTCCAGTATGATAGATATAGAGATCATACCCCAACATAAAAAAAGGAACTTGAAAGAATTGACATGAAAGTAGAACTTCAAAACGAGAAGGGTGAAGAACCACTTAAAAATTCGGCAGCCTAACGGCACCACTTAAAAGTTCAAAATACTGAATTGAAGAGATAAGATGGGGTCTCTCATCATATGAAAATAAGAGTCCAGTATGATAGATATAGAGATCATACCCCAACATAACAAAAATGAACTTGAAAGAATTGACATGAAAGTAGAACTTCAAAACGAGAAGGGTGAAGAACCACTTAAAAATTCGGCAGCCTAACGACACCACTTAAAACATCAAAATACTGAATTGAAGAGATAAAATGGGGTATCTCATAATATGAACATAAGTGTCCAGTATGATAGATATAGAGATCATACCCCAACATAACAAAAAGGAACTTGAAAGAATTGACATGAAAGTAGAACTTCAAAACGAGAAGGGTGAAGAACCACTTAAAAATTCGGCAGCCTAACGGCGCCACATAAAAATTCAAAATAATGAATTGAAGAGATCAAATGGTGTATCTCATCATATGATCATAAAATATCTGTATGATAAATTTAGAGATCATACCCCAACATAATAAAAAGGAACTTGAAATACTTTACATGAAAATAGATCGTGAAAAATGAGAAAGGAGAAAGAATCCGTTACAAAAATTTCGGCAGCCTAGCGGCGCCACTTAAAACTTCTTAAAACGAAATAATGAGAGTAAGATGGGATCTCTCATTAGATGAACATGAAAAGGGAAGTAAGAGGAGTATAAAAGAACGTCCTCCAATATAAGAACATGGATCATAAAAGGAATGACATAAAAGAGATTACTTGAAATGAAAGAGAGAGGTCAGATCCCTTACCTTAAAACATAACTCTTAAAACTCAATGGTTTTAACCTTGAGGGATTGGGGGCACAATGGGAGGACTCCTTGGGAGGTAATGATACCAGAACTTCGTTGGGGGAGAGTGGGGAGTCGAATGGATGAGAGGATGGCTTGGTATTTATAGGGAAAGTGATGGGACAAGACATTAATGGCAAAGGGACACCTCATTAGTGGTTTTGGAAAAACCATGGGCTTGCCCATGGTATTTTACAATGGCATTGGCCACTTGGGACACCTCATACCTTATCTTACTATTCATAATTCGAACATATTGATTACAAACTTAATACATCATTTAATGATGTCATTAAACACCCGTAACTTAAAAACTGTATTTTCACTATTCATCGAAAATTCAACTTTCTCAGAATAATCCCAAAATTTCACCTTAACCAAATATCAACGCTCTGATTACAAATATGAACTACATTTTATAAAAATAATTTCCTAAATATTTTTAATTTAATTTTTAATAAAAACACTATTCACCGAAAATTCATTTTTTTCAGAAAAAACCCCAAAAATTACCATAGCATAATATCGGTGCTCTGAGTTCAAAAATGAAATCCGTTTTATAAAAATAATTTTCTAAATATTTTTAATTAAATTTTTAATTAAAAAACACTATTCACCCGAAAAAACTGATACTTGAATAATGATTTATGAAACCGTTATTTAACCATTTTATTGAATCACATTACTTAATCAAGGTGCCTAGATTATATTAATACTTTCTTTAAGTGAGATTACTAATCCATTTGGACACATTACGAATCCTAATAATAAAATCACTATTCATAATTTACTATTCATCAAAAATTAAGTTATTCTTATTAGACTCTAAATTTCGTACTGAACATAATTGTAGAAGACCATTTTTCAAAAATCATTACACATTTTTAATTATTTAAGGTTTACACAACCATTTTTAAAATATCCTTTTTCTAAAATTCATCAAAAATATGTATACTATATTTATCCGGTCATTTGAAAATTCATAAACTTCATCATAAGAAGAAATCCCAATTTTTATTTGAAACAAAGGATTACACAAGGCAGTTACGGTCTCCTTACATATCCCCTTATCACACCAGCATATGACCTAAGTGTAAGGTGTGCTAAGGTGAGAGAATCTGAGGGAGGCTCGGCTAACATCGCACGAGTAGTAATTTCTATTAGTTTGAACTTCTCGCAAAGGCGATTCCGTTCTAGCTTCACATGATGGAGTTCAGCTTGGGTTTGGTCCAGAGCAAAGCCTAGTGGTGTTACCTCCTTCCCGAGTTCTGTTAGATGGGCTTCGATCGGTCCAAGACTACTGGGTGAGGCCATCGAATCTTCTTTCTATAAATATTAACCATGATTACTTGTATTTAGAGGCAATGATCAAAACATTTAGTTTCCAGCAGTCATATTGACCAATGGTCATATAACTGTCTAAACCCAACTGTCTCATTTTAATTATACTCATGTTATCAAATAAGACATTTTTGTTGAGTATAAAAAATAAAATAACACATGAAATTAGGAAACAATATTTGTTCAAAATTTCGGGTCGTTACAATCTTCCCCCCTTAAGAAATTGCATCCTCATAATTTTTAAAAAACATGGGTTTTGAAATTTCATTGAAAGTTCCACATCGGAAAAAGAGTCAGTAACACTATTACTTTAAAAGAAAGAAAAGGAAGTACAAAGGCCACCCGAGTTTACACATACTAGGATTCCATGTAGGAAACATGGATATGGAGGAGAAAACAAAGGGTCACTTTCTAAAGGAGAGTGATAGAAAATATGATTAGGAGAAAGTTAACCATGAGAAAATCCCAAACTTATGATGTGTGTAAACGATCTTTGATTACCTAGTACGAAACGTAAACCAACAACGTTTTTGTTTTACGTCCCTTTTCATAATTTTGAGGAATTCATTTACAACATAGAATAAAAACATAAGGAAATATATCTACCTTCATGTATAGTTTCACCCTTTAATAAGATTCTACCAAAACTAATCTTTTCTCCCAAACGATGAGCATTCAAAACTACTTGGTCTCATCAAAACACAAGAATCATCTTCTAGAGAATCACATAATCCACAAAAGATTAACTATCTATTTCTTCTATCTTTAAACATTATCTCAAAAATAGAAAGGGTAAGGTTAAACAACTCTTCAAAAAGGAAGAATCCCATAGGAATGAAAACTAATTTTAAATCTTCAATGTTCCATGGTAATACCCAAAGTTCATCATAGACCATCCCATAAATAACGATCCTTAAAATTCCTCAAAATAAACCAAACTATGATTGAAACCCAAATACAAGAAGGATTTGATAACGTAGTCTTCCAAAATAAACTTCATTGTTCATCTCCAAACAACATCAACCACTCCTAATATCTTATAACAAAATTATCTAAACTAAACATATTTTACCCAAGATAGGTTAATTATTCCCATAAGTAAGATAAATTACTAGAAGTCCACTATCAATTCATCGATTCTTCAAAATATAAGTCAACCTTACTCCTCAATGCAAATCTCATAGTAATATATTTACCTCGATCATATAGGGTCCCAAAATAGTGAACATATTCCAAAATAATAATCAATTTTTAACCCCCTAATCGTCTCTGTCGCATTTCCTATCACATTGGTTTTTGGGACATGTTCTTCCATTTCCTGCCATTAACTAAGAAAAGAAACTATAATTAGGGGCATATTTAGTTAGATAATAATCATGAAAAGGAATGTTTAAGCATAAAAGGATAAACATATAGAATAAAATTATATCCTAACTTGTGATCCCCTAGGTTCCAATCTAGGTTATCCATGATCATATATTCTTATGTGAATCTTTATTTTGTTTTATCCTTGTTCCTTTAATGATGTTTCATACTAAGCTTATGAATTTACCAGAGCATATCCCCCGGGAGTGTCGTAACCAAGAGTGCAGTAAGGCTCGTTGTCGTGTACCAGTTCCCGTTCGAGTCTAGCTCAAAGCGGTGTTTTCATGTTTTGCCCCTATGTACATCTGTGCCAGAGCCACCTATACCTGCTCGTATCCAGATAGGGATGTATTTGCTTGGAAACCCCTTACTCAATACTCACCAAAATACCAGGAAGATTTCGTATATTTAAACATTTCTATAGGGTTCTTCCTAGATTTTTCATATCCTAATTTCCACAAATAACTAAACCATCCTTTGATACCAACTATAGCGTCCTGCCTCTTTATCACATAAACATTCATTACATTTTACAAAACCGAGGATCTTTAAGGTTTAGTGTCTTGGAAACCAGGAACTTTAAACATGAAAACATAAAACATTCTTCTAAAACACTTGAAAGGATTCTCCTCATGTTCATCCTAGGTTCATTACTGCATCACATAACCTGGGAGCATACATCAAAAGAAAGGGTGAGCAAAAAGCCCAGTAAGGGAAACAAGAGAAACATTTTACATGTGAACTTGAGATACTTCAATAAGGTCATGAAAAGAACTTTAAGGCATGAGAATGAAATCATGAGGCATATCATAATAAAAATAAAATTTTCATAACTTGAATATGTGGCTACATCATTT
Organism: Viscum album; assembly: GCA_963277665.1. Taxonomy (NCBI): domain Eukaryota; kingdom Viridiplantae; phylum Streptophyta; class Magnoliopsida; order Santalales; family Viscaceae; genus Viscum; species Viscum album. The sequence continues at coordinate 1,581,385,468 of OY728151.1, read as the reverse complement.
AACATAGACAATCATGAACATATCACCAAGGTCCATCCCCAAGGTGTCATTTGAAAATTACCAAGGTTATTCACCAAGGTATCGTGAAAATTGTAATCTCTAGTGGTTACATCATTACCCAATGCATTGGAGCGCTATTAGGGAGCACCCTTAAATTTTCCTTTATTGTCATGTGATCCACATATATAATCATAATAAATTTCATAAATAACCCACATAGCATAAAATAAATGGGTTTCATTTCATAATCACAACGTTTTAAAAACTTCTTTAAAGACATGATCTTTACGTCACTTTAAAACCCGCAGAAAAGGAAGGTGGGTATCATGTATGTATATCCCAGAATTTAAAATAGAACATTTTGGTATATATGTGAATACCCCTTTAGAAGAAATAGCTTTGAGCATTCACTTAATAATATAAAAGAACTTTAGAAAAAGAGAGAGACATTTTGGGACGTAAATGTTGCAGCATAACGGCTATGTTACGAGGTTTTAGAAGACATTAAAAAGAGAGGGAAAATGGGTCAAACATTCATAAATGACCCATAAATAGTAGATGTACAGAATAAGAAGGATACATGATCATGGTAATGAAATTTCAAGGACATATCATTTGAAATGAAAAACATGGAAGGAAGAAAAAAATTAGATTTCTTTTATGAAAGTTCGACAGCCTAACGACGTTACTTAAACTTCAAAAAATATGATTTGAAAAGATCAAATAGGGTCTCTCATCATGTGAACATAAGAGTTCAGTATGATAGATATAGAGATAATTCCCCAACATAATTAAAAATTAACTTGAAAGACTTGACATGAAAGTAGAACTTTGAAAAGAATGAGAAGGGTGAAAGAATCCCCTAAAAAATTCGACAGCCTAACAACGCCACTTAAAACATCAAAATACTGAATTAAAGAGATCCAATGGGGTCTCTCATCATATGAAAATAATATTCCAGTATTATAGATATAGAGATCATACCCCAACATAACAAAAAGGAACTTGAAAGAATTGACATGAAAGTAGAACTTCAAAACGAGAAGGGTGAAGAACCACTTAAAAATTTGGCAGCCTAACGGCACCAATTAAAACTTCAAAATACTGAATTGAAGAGATCAAATGGGGTATCTCATCATATGAACATAAGATGACAGTATTATATATATAGATATCATACCCCAACATAACAAAAAGGAACTTGAAAGAATTGACATGAAAGTAGAACTTCAAAATGAGAAGGGTGAAGTACCACTTAAAAATTCGGCAGCCTAACGGCACCACTTAAAACATCAAAATACTGAATTGAAGAGATCAAATGGGGTCTCTAATCATATGAAAATAAGAGTCCAGTATGATTGATATAGATATCATACCCCAACATACCAAAAAGGAACTTGAAAGAATTGACATGAAAGTAGAACTTCAAAACGAGAAGGGCGAATAACCACTTAAAAATTCGGCAGCCTAACAACACCACTTAAAACTTCAAAATACTGAATTGAAGAGATAAAATGGGGTCTCTAATCATATGAAAATAAGTGTCCAGTATGATATATATAGAGATCATACCCCAACATAACAAAAAGGAACTTGAAAGAATTGACATGAAAGTAGAACTTCAAAACGAGAAGGGTGAAGAACCACTTAAAAATTCGGCAGCCTAACGACACCACTTAAAACTTCAAAATACTGAATTGAATAGATCAAATGGGGTCTCTCATCATATGAAAATAAGAGTCCAGTATGATAGATATAGAGATCATACCCCAACATAACAAAAAGTAACTTGAATGAATTGACATGAAAGTAGAACTTCAAAACGAGAAAGGTGAAGAACCACTTAAAAATTCAGCAGCCTAACGACGCCACTTAAAACATCAAAATACTGAATTGAAGAGATCAAATGGGGTCTCTCATCATATGATCATAAAAGATCCGTATGATAAATCTAGAGATCATACCCCAACATAATAAAAAGGAACTTGAAATACTTTACATGAAAATAGATCTAGAAAAATGAGAAAGGAGAAAGAATCCGTTACAAAAATTTCGGCAGCCTAGCGGCGCCACATAAAACTTATTAGAATGAAATAATGAGAGTAAGAGGGGATCTCTCATTATATTAACATGAAAATGGCAGTAAGAGGAGTATAAAAGAACATCCTCCAATACAAGAACATGGATCATAAAAGGAATGACATAAAAGAGATTATTTGAAATGAAAGAGAGAGGTCAGATCCCTTACCTTATAACATAACTCTTAAAACGCAAAGGTTGGGACCTTGAGGGCTTGGGGGAACCATGGGAGGACTCATTGGGAGGTAATGAGACCAGAACTTCGTTGGGGGAGAGTGGGGAGTCGAATGGATGAGAGGATGGCTTGGTATTTATAGGGAAAGTGAGGGGACAAGGCATTAATGGCAAAGGGACACCTCATTAGTGGTTTTGGAAAAAGCATGGGCTTTCCCATTGTATTTGCCCATGGTATTGGCCACTTGGGACACCTCATACCTTATCTCACTATTCATAATTCGAACATATTGATTACAAACTTAATACATCATTTAATGATGTCATTAAACACCCGTAACTTAAAAACTGTATTTTCACTATTCATCGAAAATTCAACTTTCTCAGAATAATCCCAAAATTTCACCTTAACCAAATATCTACGCTCTGATTACAAATATTAACTCCATTTTATAAAAATAATTTTCTAAATATTTTTAATTTAATTTTTAAATAAAAACACTATTCCCCGAAAATTCATTTTTTTTCAGAAAAAACACCAAAAATTACCATAGCATAATATCGGTGCTCTGAGTTCAAAAATGAAATCTGTTTTATAAAAAGAATTTTCTAAATATTTTTAATTAAATTTTTAATTAAAAATCACTATTCACCCGAAAAAACTAATACTTGAATAATGATTTATGAAACCGTTATTTAACCATTTTATTGAATCACATTACTTAATCAAGGTGCCTAGATTATATTAATACTTTCTTTAAGTGAGATTACTAATCCATTTGGACACATTACTAATCGTAATCATAAAATCACTATTCATAATTTACTATTCATCAAAAATTAAGTTGATCTTATTAGACTCTAAATTTCGTACTGAACATAATTGTAGAAGACCATTTTTCAAAAATCATTACACATTTTTAATTATTTAAGGTTTACACAACCATTTTTAAAATATCCTTTTTCTAAAATTCATCAAAAATATGCATACTATATTTATCCGGTCATTTGAAAATTCATAAACTTCATCATAAGAAGAAATCCCAATTTTTATTTAAAACAAATGATTACACAAGCCAGTTATGGTCTCCTTACATATCCCCTTATCACACCAGCATATGACCTAAGTGTAAGGTGTGCTAAGGTGAGAGAATCTGAGGGAGGCTCGGCTAACATTGCACGAGTAGTAATTTCTATTAGTTTGAACTTCTCGCAAAGGTGATTCCGTTCTAGCTTCACATGATGGAGTTCGGCTTGGGTTTAGTCCAGAGCAAAGCCCAGTGGTGCAACCTCCTTCCCGAGTTCTGTTAGATGGGCTTCGATTGGTCCAAGACTACTGGGTGAGGCCATCAAATCTTCTTTCTATAAATATTAACCAAGATTACTTGTATTTAGAGGCAATAATCAAAACATTTAGTTTCCAGCGGTCATATTGACCAATGGTCATATAACCGTCTAATCCCAACTGTCTCATTTTAATTATACTCATGTTATCAAATAAAACATTTTTGTTGAGTATAAAAAATAAAATAACACATGAAATTAGGAAACAAGATTTATTCAAAATTCTGGGTCGTTACATATGTTGATACCTACAAGAAATGGTAGGAACCCTAGTAATGGGAGAAAGAAGAAGAGGGACACCTATTTCCAAGGTGAGATTGTGATCCAAAAGTAGACAGCTGGATTAGTGAACCTTCATCCAAGACCCAAGAGAATACTGGGATGTTTGTAATCTGGTTCCTTCAACTACATGAATTTATAGTGCATGAAACCACCTAGATAATTTCATAATTACAATTAGATGAGTCATCTTCAACACTTTTCGTGTAGTTCTCTGGGGTTTGGTGTATGGGAAAACACTCATGTTTCACAGATGACATATGCTTCGAAGGGATGGGGGAAACAAAATACATATCATTAGTAGAATATTTCTAGCTTGGGTGATTCAATAAATACCATGAATCCTTATTTAGGTTAATATCATCAGGGAACAAAAATAAAGTGAAGCGAGTAAGATGTTATATGGAGATCAGCATGTTATTATGGATGATCAATTTGGATGGTGTGAATTTAAATCAGTAAGGTGTGAGATTTAATTAACAGCCATAATCATTCCAATTATTTAAATTGATGAACACTATGAATAAAAACCTATCCCACATCGAAAGCTCTCCTAGTTTCTCTATGATATATAATTCAAGAGCTACGGGGAGAGGCTAAGTATTTTCCTCTCCCACTCCCGGTACCAACCCATACAATTTCTATGGGTGTGCTCTTCACCCACTTCATTACGGGCTATTGTCCCACAACATGCATGCCTCCGGGCATGCCCATGGCTTACCCATGACACTCCAGGCAACCTGTGAGTTGGCTTGGCTGGACACCTTTGGGATTGGTCAACCAAGTGTGCCACATAAGCACTCAGTTGAGGCTGTATGTCCTACTTACTAGGTTTTCCATACTTTTTAAATAAACCCCCAAAAATACTTAGTTACCTATTATGTAATGGAATTCATTATGAAATTCATGGAAACCTCCACACATAGAACACTATTGTACAACTCTTGAATCCATTCACAATTTCTCTTTAAATATAAATCCATATTATCATTTCATCATTGTTAAGCCCACATGCAATAATTATAAGAAATGGTTCACCTTTATGAAAACTACAATCACAATGTTCCACATGATAACACATTCATGGTTCTCATTCAACATTATAATATTTCATAACCTTCAATTCATCTTATTCTCTAATTTTTGGAATATAAATTCCAATGAACACCAAATCATCCTTCTTCTTTATTGTGAATAATGTGTCACTTATGGAATGTGTATTTAGAATTTAGGTTCAATTCATCAATATTCATAGTTAACGAAATGGAGAATTTCTCGAGCATGACATCCAATTCTATTAATACATGACAATTTTGTTGGAATAAATAAGAAGGAATCCATAACAATTATCCAATAATAACCAGGAAGGAATCCATAAAAAATCATTAGTTAACACCATGAAACTCAATGACTTCAAACCATTCACATGTTTCTTGGAATTTAATTACTTGAGTATTTCATCAATTCAACATTGAATTTGGAACTTCATTATCATATTGACATCAATATAATCATCCAATTGTATTGATCATAATTTTAAACTAATGAAAATCATTTACAACAAATAAATTCCACACACAATGTGGTCTCTTAAATCTCCCCCTTTATATTTTTTGGAAATACCTTCAATGTTATTTCCAAATGAATGTTTCAATATGTTGAACTATTATATTCTCTCTCACCTATTCCTTTCAAACATTAATTTCACTTTCACTCCCCATTATTGACAAGAAGTACAAATTTCATCGGAAAATGGTATCATTACATAATTATTCAATGATCCAACAATCATTTCAGTCTATGTCATATTAAGTTATTATCAGTGTAGAAAACAAGAGTGTTTGATTTAGATACAAATGTATCCCATTACCAACTGATCATGATACCTTAAGAAACAAGAACTCATATAATTTTATTCATGGATTATTCAATTTAATTCATGTATGTAATTACTAAATGTGATAAAAATATTTTTAAGAACAGTCAACCTCAAACTCCTTAACTCACATCAATAAGTGGATCAAAAATATTCAAGTTCAATATATAGGACAAGAGAACTTGGGGAACTTCGACATTTCTTATTCCATTTATTAATTTAATTTCCCACCTTTTGTAATAAGTTTTTTATTTTTGATAACCAAGTATAAGAGATTAAAAGAGACATAATTTGGCCAATGGAATGATCTTCAAGTAATTTTGAAAATAATCCGATTTTATATTAATTTAAATAATAATTTTGGAAGCTTCTTTATTTGTATCCCCCTCAAGGGAACCATTTCTCATTATACTCATAATGGTTGATCTCCTCAAAATTGGATTTTAAGGCCTTCCAATTTGGAGAATACACTTGAATGGGTCTTCAACTTCTGATAGTCCTTATAGGAAAACAATCCCAACTTCACCAAATATGTTCTTATAGGTCATTTTTTCTTGAGAATAACAAGAGATACGATCAAACCAATATGGATTCTGTGTTACCCTGACTACCCAGAATAGGACCACACATTCTGTGAAATCATCAATGTGGATCCTGTATCATATTAGTGTATAAATATCAATTGAGGAAACTTTAATGGATGGTATATTCATCATATTAGAAATCATGATTTTGCAACACTTACTACTTATCACATTACCCCCGAAGAATATGATTCACCTTCAATTAGCTAAATTATAAGAACAAATACAATTGTAAAAGATTAAGGGAATAAGGCGGATCATCCTTTCACCATTAATATGAATAGAAAGGTTGATATTATCTTCTCAAACAAGATACTCCATCTTCTCTAGTATTCATTATTTCACATCTAAACATCTATTCTAATTTATGACGAGGAAACATGGATAACCTCACATCCTCTTATGCTTTGTGTGGAGAATTTTTCTTCTTAACTTCCTTCATGGATGATACATTATTACACCTCTTCAGGATTGTTTCTTATTCTAGTAGTGGGGTTAAAAAAACTTTTTCAATGTGGCCATATTTCTGGAATCTATTACATATAACTTCTTTAAAAAAATAGTTTCATTTTCCCGAAAAACACTCATGAAATTTTTATTCATCATGTGGAATATTTTCATTCCCTTTCGCACTAGCTTTTGCTTATTTGTCTTCAATTTTTAATATTTATTCTAAATCTTTTGGCAAAATAACTAACATGTCATTATGAATTTTGGGGGCATATTTGGATCATCCATATGGTTTCTTCTAAGAGTCATCCCTCTTAATTGTTCTTATGGATGCACTAGCCTTCAACTTCTTTGATTTAGAATCCACGTTTTTGTCACCATTATACATTGGTAAATTCCTGGGAGGATTTATATTCACAATATTATTTGGATATATTAACAAGGTTTATTCTTCATTCCAAGTAAAATTTAGTGATATTATTTTCTTATAATATTTGAATACATGTTGATATGAGAATGTTCCAACCTTGTGACCACTACCATTTCATACAACACCAATGTTATCAAGAATTACAAGATTTTTTACAGTATAGAGATGCCTCAATTCTTGTGGATGTTGCATATTATTCTATGTATTCACCCCCATTAAAATAGGATTCCTTTGTGCTTTTACATTTTGAGTATTGTACCAAAATTTTAAATCACAATGCGAAATCCTATTGAAGAACCAACATTGACCCACAAATATTGATTTACTAATATCTTATGTATCAAACTGTTGGGTCTTATTTATGAATTTTTATTCTCTCTATGGGGAATTATAATACAGACCTTATTTCCTATCGACCTTAGTCATGGTGGTAGGTTTATTATCATCATTATTCATCCATACTTGTTCAGTTTTTTTAAAAGACAACATTATTCATGATAATACATTTAGTAACTTTAGTAAAAGATGGTATGAATTGCACCTAATTCTTCTCACCTTCTTGTGATAGATCATTGAAGGATTTAATGATCTTCTTACAACATATTGATGGTATTTTAACCTTGGAATCCTCTACTGAACATTTAGTACAACTAGCATCTATCTCATTTTATGATGTTTAAATATGAGTCTTCTTATGATTGTCCAACTGAACTACCAATTATAGATATTTTAAACTGTGAATGATTTTCTTTTCGAAAATTGTAAAAATATTTTTCTCACAATCCTTCTTCATTCATTGAACTTTATCTTCAGGTAGATTAACTTTGTCCTGAATCAAATAGTCATGTTCCTTGATCTTCGTGGATATTTTTTCCAATTATAAATCCTTCACATTTGTGGAAAATTTAAATTTATCTTCATGTTCATGGGTATTTTCTTCTAGAGAATTTTTAAATCCCTCTTTCTCTTCAAAGTCATGGATCCGTTTTGAGGAAATTTTTTCAGGTTCCCTATTTTTTTCATCAAAGGTTCTATCCTATCTGTAGATTTTTTGACACTCAACATTTTTTTGCAAGCTATTCTATAAAACAATGTCTTCTTCTTACAGGTGGGTGATCTCTTACTTCATGCATTGAAAGACTCCACAAACAAGGGATTACCTTTATTCAAAAATACCATTCATAATTACTATTAATATATCAACAGATAATTTTTGAGAAGTCGTAGATTGAACATCATCACCACTTGTGGTAGTATTTCCATCTTGTAGAATGTTTATAAATGTACTGACACATAACCCCATATCATTAAAGGAAATAAGGATATCCATATTCTTGGTGGGAATTTGGTCCACCTTCTCATTATGTTCCATGTCGTCTACGTGTTCATTGTCTACAAGGCATAGAGAAATAAGTACTTCATCTTATATAGATAAGAGGGACTTCCTCTTCAACATTATCTCATATTTATTTTTCCGGTTCATCATTGTCTTTGTAGACATATAATTTTTCTCAAAGGTAACAAAATCTTTAGTAAAACTACACTTTATTTTTTACTCATAAATCAATCTCAAGTCTTCTAAAGAGTTTTTATTTCGATGTAGAAAATTGTACAGTGGTGAACCTTTCCTCAATACATGCGAAAGGACTATTTTGATATATTCCTAACATTGATAGGTGGTTTAATCGGTGTTGGATACATTTTAATCCAATTCCACATTTTATCCCTTTACCTATATGACCTATTAGGACATCGATTCTATTATTCTCCTTTACTTATCACATCCAATATTATTAAAGCAATAATGACAACCACATGACATTTTTACAAGGTCTCACCACTCCCAAAGAGTATTTAGTGTAACACCCCGACCCTAGTTACCCAGTTTCTATGCATTATTACATAACATTAGCATGATCAAAATAGATCATGTCTTTAAAGGCCGATTATTTTAGTAGCCGTGGAATTACTAGCGTTATAAACAAGTTTTACATTACATTATAAAATGAAAAACAACAACATTGTGTATTCTTTGAACACTCTTATATCCCTTAACCTATTCCCACTGGTTAATCGTAATATACATAATCACATTCTTAAAAAAATAAAACATAAGAAAGGGGAGATATCAAATGATCTGTAAGGATAACAATATATCAAAACCTATCATAAATAAGCATAAACATTTAAGGAAATGTATAAAACTAAAACAAAAGCCTTTTAAACATAAACATAATCATCATATAGAAAAGATAAATCAAATAATTCCATTAAAATATTCACATGGATATTCTACTAGTCGAATAATAACATGAAATCTCAACAGAAAATTTCATATTGATGGAATTCATAATTCAAAACATCATAACCACATAGCTAAGGCCTCATTCCAAGAAGAAAAATTAAGATTTTGTCAAGGACTTGGCCGAAGACACGTTTTTGTCTCATGAGACCTACTGATACATTGAGGATCTATAGCCGGATCCACCAGTCACTTACTAATTCCAATACCTTCCTCATATGGTAAGGGAGAAACATAATCTAAACATTCTCATTAAAACTAGCATACAAAATGTCAATACTTTAACCACAAACCATGAATGGTATAAAAAGATCACATTCGAAATCAAAAAAAACTCATTCAATTCAATATGGATGGTTGTATTATAATAAATAAATATATATCAAGAATAAAATACAATGAGGGATATTGAACTAGATGAAAAAAATTATTAAAACAATTTGAGATAAATATACACTCTTTCTTGAAAATATATAATAGTCGGACTATTTATCAAGAAGTCATTTAAAAGAGATTTTTGAATCGAAGTGTCCCACACCACATTGAATCATTTAAAAGTAATTTTAATTTTAAATAATTCATGTCCATATAAATGAATCCTTAAAATAATTTTTAAAACATGTACATTAATGAGAAATATTTAGTAGAATAAATCATTAAAAAATTTAAAATGATATTTTAGTTAGTGTTCCTAACCAAATGATAGAATATTGAATAAAAATAACTGAGGTAATAAAAACATTATAATATCAGGATAATAAAGGGATTCATGATAGACTATTTCAAAGTATAGTATGTACACCATATAAAAGTGAATTGGCATATAACAACAAAGAAGTATCAATGGAACGTAAATGGAGATGAAATCCTTTATAAAGACTGTATCCTTCTATTAAGGATAAATCAATGACATTATTATGTGTGAAAAAAATAATTAAACTCAATATGATTGGTAATTTAGTTTAAATAAGTCAGAGGATGTTCAGACATATTCTTGTAAAAAAAACCAATGACTTGGATGTTTAACTCAATGAATGGAAATTGAGTTAAGATTACCCTTATCATGTTCACATCAATGAGTCGAGAATTTATTAATGGAGTGATTGTGTGTATCAACCCATGAAATATGTATCATAAAATGAAGATGTAAATAATCATAAATTGAAGTATATTAAACAAATAATACAATCGTGTGTAGTACATACACCACACAAAAGGAAATAATTGCAATATAGCATGAATCTCACTGGAATAAAAAGTGAGATGAAAACCTATTACCTTGTACTTTTCCATGGTAGAGGGTATGTCCAACTCATTTATAATAGTTAAATAAATGTTAATAAATTATACCAAAACAATGTACATAAATATGATATTATATATGATCTTCTAATATTGTTTTGTTAATAAAATTTCAGTGGTATCATTGTTTTGGGTGATAACTAATTCGTTTTCCTTTATACGTTTTGTTACATAATCAGTGATTTTTTGGGATAGGATGTATATAATTAATATCAAGATTTATATTATGTTAATAAAAATTATTTATATTCATATAACGGAAATTATTCATGATTGGTTATGATGGGGAATGAATCTCATCACGTTCGGGGAGACGGTAATCCGTACGTATGTACGAGCGACAATATCATTCAATTGAAGTTGAAATTGTACATAATTGGATGTTATATCATATATACATAATCATTAACACGTTATATTTATTATTTACATCAATTATACATCATTATTATACACATCTAAATAATGAAGTGTTGAATAACAACTACACCATGACGTGGAGTTGGTAAGCCTTACGTACACACGTATGGTGACTTTGTCATTCATAGGATGGATAGAATAGTGAATATGGTTGTACCATATTTATAATAACATCACAATATTTATATGAAACTGATTTTATTATTTTGTTTTGGAAACAACACAGAATGATTAAGTGGAAGAAGAAGATTACATGAAAGAGGAGATGAAATTATTACCTCTTTATCAGGGGATTCCTTTTGATTTGATCAAAAGGGATCCATGGGTTGAATTTATGATCAAAGGAAGGGATATAGGATGTATTTATTGTAGTTTTTAGGATATTATTTTAGGTGTTGACCGAGAAAAATGGCTTTGGAGGTGCTAAATTAAGAGAAGGGGATGTGCCCTTTTATAAGAGAGGTGAATGGCACCATTGGAAAAGATTGAAATATTATTTTATTATAACATCATTTTCGGTTTCTAAAGAATCCAAATGGATTTATTATGAGTCTAAGGTGGGGATGGGTCTAAATCATCTCAAAAAATAGATTTTATACAAGTTTAGGTCACCATATTAACCATATATTTTAGATTTATCTCTTAGTTAAATAGTTTGACATTTACCATGTCTCCATGTTTTGTTATATTAAATGGTTAATAAACATACTATAAAAATACAATAAAACCCCAAGAGGTTCATTATTGAAATATATAACCTTATATAATTCTTTTTGATTAACCTTAGATTTTAGAAATATTATATCAATTAATAATATAATTTTTTTTTAAACTCATTTATGGAAATTTTAACAATATTTAGTATTTTGTTTTTGTGTAAGTAATATAATGTTTATCACTTTGAAAAATAATATTTAATAACCAGTAACAAGTTATATTAACATATAAAATAAGTATAATGAATAAAAAGTCTCATTTTACATTTATTTGGAAATTTATAATATCAATTATTTTAACATTTCAGAATAATGTAATTACTACATCATCATTGTGTCGTAAATAAATTTAATTATTTAATATCTAACAATTATTAATAAAATACAATTATTTAGGAAATATTTTTTTCCTTATAATTAATATTTATTGTCAAAATTATCATTTGTATAACCTTACCTTAAAAATGGTTTAGTTATTAAACTTTTAATTTAATACTTTTAACTCTTCTTTAAATAAAATAATAATAAATGTCCTAATCTAATCCATGTAGTCCAAAAGGATCATATTTTATTCCTAAGGTTTATTTTCTCCAAAATACACTTATCCAATAAAATTACGATATGTGTTATGGTAATTATAATATAATTTTTACCTTTAATAACCCTATTTACTTTTAAACATGGTAAATAAAATTAAAATGTTACTATTCACCAAAAATTATTATTATCTTATTGAACCAAATTTTACTTACTGATTTGAACTGTGTCTCTTGGATTTTTGAAATCCAATTCACGGAAGCGGTAAAATTACATTATAGGAAAATTTTCAAATTTTCCTATAAGGTGGGTAAAAGATGATAAAAAAGTTCAATAAAATATTCTATATATAATATTACTATAAAATGACTCCGATGAATTATATTGAACTTATATTGGTATTATGTATCTATTTTGAATAATAATAAATATATATAAAATAAATAATCATTTAAATAAAAAGACTGTTTTAAAAATAACGCATAATTTTTCACTATTCATAAAAAATTGATAGATTACAGAAAAATAGCAAAAATTCATCCTAAACTAATTTTGATATTCTGAATCAAAAAATGAAGTCCATTTTGAGAAATAAAATTTATAAAATTTCGATAAGTTGGTATTATTTATCATAACAGCTAATTGATTTTCCATGGTGTGCAAGAACTCGAATTTGCGTAAACCGCAAGCTGTTGTATTATTCAAAGAGAAGCGGACCATGGAAGCTTGTGGTGTCACAATCACACCACTTTCAAATAATTTCATCCTTGAAATTTGAACTTGAAGATAAAAAACTAGGGGATTGACATTTCAAAACATCATTGGTGAAATCCCACATTAGAAAAAGAGTCAACAATACTATCACTTTAAATAAAGGATAGATAAGTACAAAGGTCACCCAAGATGACCCTTATAAGGGTTCCACGTAGGAAACCATGGATATGGAAGAGAAAAAAGACCATAAAGTTCTGATGGAGGGTGATAGAGACATGATTAGGAGAATGTTAACCACTAGAAAACGATAAAGCTGATATGGGTTAAACGGTCATTAGTTTTCAAGTAGGAAAATTAAACGAAACAGTTTTTTAAGTTCCTTTTTATAATTATGGGGACTTTATTTATGATATTTACTACGAAGATAATGATATATATTTACATTACATGTAGAGTTTCATCCTTTAATAAATTTCTACTAATAACTCATCTTTTTTCCAAACAATGAGTACTCAAGATGACTTGGTCACACGTAAAGTGCTAGATTAAACTTCTAGAGAATCACATAAATCACAAAATATGAACTATATATTTCCCTTGACTTTAGAGATTAACCAAAACCAAAATGGTTAGTACAATTTTAGATGATCCACAAAAATAATAATCCTTTAGAGAAATAAATACAACTCTAATTCTCCAAAATTTAAAAAACAATACCAAACGTTAAACACAGATCATTCAATAAACAATTTCCTTATAATTATTCAAAAAAAAATCCAAACTATGTTTGAAACTCAATTTTTATTAGGATTTGAATATATAGTCCTCCATTATAAATCTAATCATTTATTTCCAAATAACATTGACTACTCATAAATTCACATACATAAAAGTAATTAACCAAATCACTTATTCTCTACTATAGGTTATTCATTTCCATAAATAACCCAAATCAAAATATGTTCTAAATAAAAACATATATTCTTACAAAATAAATAAAAATCCAACATTGCTCCTTAAATTAAATCCCATAGTATTCTATTTTCCTAAGGCAGATAGTGTTCCTGAAAGATAAAATGTGTCCCAAAGTTACTTTTATCACTTAATCACTAAATAATTTTCCTATACTAAGTATTTCCATATAATAAATCATAATTTCACAAAATAAATATATTATTGATCCATTTAATAATTTAACTGAAAAGAATTATTCAAAATAACCAGGGACATCATGTAGTGCAGAGGTAGGCGATAAATCCTAGTCACACCTTGGTTGTTGGTTCGATTCCTATCACTTTGTCCGACACGATTGGTTTTCACACGGTCATTGTGTTTTCATTTTTAAAAGACTATTTAATTTTACAACCTTCCAAAAAATGAGATAAATTCCTCAATATTAACCCTAACATATTTGAACCATAAATGTTATCTCATACATCTCATATTTATCCCAGAAGCTATAACCTCTAATTTCCTCAATTCAAGTGTCATATAAACCAAAATGGTTCACTATAATTATATACATAAATGAATAGATAATTCTCCCTCAAAAATAATTTTCACATAACAAAATGCAAGGTTACACATACAAGAAAAACTTCTTCCAAAATAATCTCATAAACAAAGATCATTAATAACTTTTAACATTTACCATCCATTTATTTCCATATAGGTTCTTTCTTGACCTAGAGGATATCCTATAGAATAGGGAATTGAATCAGGTAATGACATGGTCCCATACATTTATGGAAAATGACTATAATTTTATTTTTTGGCTCATTTTTATTTTCATCCATAGTACTCTTCATTTTCCCTCGGCAATTCCTTACATTATGAGCTTCTTTTCCACAGAAAAATCTTTTTTTCCATTGATAAATTTTCTGGGGTGTCTCCTCCCAAAATTCATGCATGATGAAAATTGAGATTTACTTTTTCCATGTTCTCAACTACTAGAGACCGTAACGTTGTCATCCTTTCTGTTCATTGTTGATTTAGGAAGTTGGTTAATGTATATGTTGTTAATAATATTTTTGGTAAAAACATTTGGTATGAAAAAAATATCTGTTATGCCTATAAAAATTCCATTTAGTTTCTCATTTCCACCATCGTTACCACCTTTTACATCATGTTCAATGTCACTATGTCTTTCTTGGAATCCAGCCACTGAATTAAATTAGAAACCATGGTGTGAGTCATAAATTCAATTAGGGAATATCATGACCCCGTATTTTCAATCTAAAACACCTTAGGATAAACCAAGGTTTTTGATTCTAATGGTATATTAAAATACATTAAATTGGTATGAAAAAAATGTGAATTATCCTAAGGATATACCCTAGGAGTGTTGTATCCACGAGTGCAGTAAAGATGTTATTCGTGTACCCATATACCCTATGTCTAGCCTGAAACTCCTTGTCAGAGTTTTCACTCCTAGGTAAATCTATTCCAGAGCTACCTCTTCCTTCTTGTATCCATACATTTATGTATTTCTTGGAAAAATCACAAAATCTCTACACTACCAAAATTATAGGAACTTATTCTCTAATAATACTCAATGTCTATCTTAGGGTAATGTTCTCTAATCATGGTTTTTCTAAATATAGTTTCCATGTTTTGTAATTAACTTCCTCTAACACCAACTGTAACACCCCGAACCTAGTTACCTAGTGTTGGTGAATTATTATCTAACAATGGCATGATCATAATAAACGGTGTCTCTAAATATTGATTATATTTGTAGCCTTGGATGTACTGATACATACATAAGTTTTACATTACACTCTCAAATGAAAAAGAACAGAATTTTGTCTCCTTTGAACAATATTATATCCCTTAGCCTATTCATGAAGGTTAATCATAATATACTTCTTCACATCATGGAAAAAATAAAACATAATAAAGGTGTGAGATCAGATGCTCAGTAAGGATAACTATATAGTAGAAAATATCATAAATAAGCATAAAAATTTAAGGCAATGTATATGACTAAATCACAAGCCTTTCAAACATAAACATCAACATAATATGGAAAAGATAAATCAAATAATTCCATTTACATATTCACATGGATAATATACTATTCTAATAATCACATGAAATCTCAATAAAATATTTAATAATGATATAATGCATAATGTCAGACATCATAAAAACATTGTCGAAGCCTCGTTCCATGATTACAAATAAGATTTTGTCATGGCATTGTGCCAAGAAACTAGTTTGTCTCATCAGACCTACCAATTCATAGAGGAGATATAAAAGACTCCACCCATCACATAATAAATCTGATGCATTCCTCATATGAAAAGGGAGAAACAGAATCAAAACATTCATATTAGAACTAGGATACTAAATTTCAATACTTTAACCACAAACCATGAATGATATTAAAATAGCACATCCACAGTCAAATATAACTAATTCAATAAAATATGGAAGATTGAATTATAATATATCGATCCCTATCAAGAATAAAATACAATGAGGGATATTGAATTAGATGAAAATAATCAGTAAAACTATTTGAGAGAATTATCAACTTTTTCTTGAAAACAATTAAAAGTCAGACTATTTATCAAGAAGTCATTTAAATAAAATTTTTGAATAAAAGTTTCCCATACCACATTGAATCTATTAAAAGGAATTTTAATTTAAAAAAATTTATATCCAAATAAATAAATGCTTAAAACCATTTTTAAAACATTGACATAAATGAGAAATGTTTAGTAGAATAAAACATTAAAACATTTAAAATTATATTTTAGTTAGAGTTCCTAACCAAATGTTAGACGCTTGAATAAAATTAATTGAGGTAATCCAAAATTAATAATTTTAGGTGAATAAAGTGATTCATGATATACTATGTCGAATTACAGTCGGTACACCATATAAAAGTGAATTGGTGCATATCAAAAAATAAGTCTCAATGGAAAATAAATTGAGATGAAATATTTTATAAAGACTATATACCTTGATTATGGACAAATCAGTGATATAATTATGTGTGAAAAATATAATTACACTGAATATTATTTTTTGTTTAGTGTAAATCAATCTGTGGACATTCACACATATTCTTGAGAAAACAATACCAATGACTTGGATGTTTAACTCAATGAATGGAAATTGAGTTAAGATTACCCTTATCAAGTTGACATCAATTACCTGAGAATTTAAAAATTGATTGATTATGTGTAGAAATAGTATATCCACACAAAGGGGTGTTTAAATTAGAACCAAAAAAATTAAATAGTGATTTCACACATAATATTGGAGTAAAATTATCAATGAAGTATGTGTAAAACCCAGTGAGTGGGAGTTGAAATTAGAAACCCCCTTCACGATTTGGTAAGTTACAAAAAACACCCCCCATGAAAGAAGTATCATAAATGATGATGTAAATACTCATATATTAAATTATATTACACAAATAATATAATCATGGACAGTATATACACCACAGAAAAGGAAATAGTGGCAATATAGTATGAATCTCATGAAAATAAGAAGTCCGATGAAAACCCCATACCTTGTACTTTACCTTGGTCGAGGGTATATTAATTTCCTTTTTAATAGTTGAATAATTTTTATTTAATTATACAATAACCATTAACATAAATATGATATTATATTTAATCTTTTAAAATTGTTTTGTTAATAAAATTTCAGTACTATCTCTTAATCGGGTGTTAACTAATTCGTTTTCCTTTATATGTTTTTTTAAATAAGACATGTTTGTCATGGATAGGATGTATTTGATTCATATACAGAATTATATTAAGTTATTAAACATTATTTTTAATCATTAAATGAAAATTATTCATGAATGGTTACCATGGGGAATGAATCTCATCACGTTCGTGGAGACGATAATCCGTACGTACGCACGAGCGACAATATCATTCAATTGATGGTGAAATCATATATAATTGAATATTATTTCTTATATAAATAATAATTAACATGTTATATTTATTAGTTACAACAATTATACATTATTATTATACCCATTTATATAATTAAGTGTTGAATAACAACTACACCACGACGTGGAGACGGTAAGTCGTACGGACGCACACACGCATGGTGACTATGACATTCATAGGATTGATAGAATAATGATTATGGTTGTAAAATATTTATAACAACATAATATAATGTATGAGGTACTGGATTTATTATTTTTGTATGGAAACAAAAATGAATGAGGAAGTGGAAGGAGTAGAAGATAACTTTGAATGAGGTGATGAAATTATTACCTCTTTTTCGGGTGCTTCCTTTTGATTTGATCAAAAGGGATCCTTATGATGGATTTATGTTCAATGGAAGGTCTATAAGATTAATTTAGGGTAGTTTGGAGGATATCTTGGCAGGGGTTGGCCGAGCCAAATGGCTTTGGATGTGTGAAATTAACAGAAGGGGAAGTGCCCTTTTATAAGAGAGGTGAATGGAACGTTAGGAAAAGATTGAAATATTATTTTATTATAAAATCAATTTCTGATTATAATAAATCAAAATAGATATATTTAAAGGATAAGGTGGCGAGGAGTCTAAATCATCTCAACCAATAGGTTTTATACAAGTTTATGTTACCATATTAAACTTATATTTTAGATATGACTCTTAGTTAAATAGTTTTCCATTTACCATGTCTCCTTGTATTATTGTACTAAAGGGTTAATAAACATACTATAAAAAGACAAGAAAATTCCAAGTGGTTCATTATTGACATATATAACCTTATCTAAGTCCTTTGGTATATCCTTATATTTTTAGAATATTATATCCATTAATAATATAGTATTTGTTTTAAAAACTCATTTATGTCAATTTTGACATGATTTAGTATTTTATTTTTGTGAAAGTCATAAAAAATTTATCACTTCTAAAAATATATTTAACAAAAAATAACATGTCATATTAACCAATAAAAATATTGTAATGAATAAAAAGCCTCAATTTACATTTATTTTTATATTTATAATATCAATTATTTTATTGATTCATTAATAAGGTAATTACTGAATCATCATTGTGTCATAAATGAATTTAATTATTTAATTTCTAAAAACTATAAATAAAATACCATAATTTTGGAAATATTTTTATCTTTCTAATGAATAGTAATAGTGGAATTTATCATTTTAATAAGCCTACATAAAAATTTTTTAGTTATTAAACATTGAATTGAACACTTTTAACTCTTCTTTAAATAAAATTATAATAAATATCCAAATCATATCCAAGTGGACTAAAAGAATCATATTTTATTCCTAAGGTTGATTTTGTTCTAAATACACTTCTCCAATAGAATTAGGACATGTGTTATGGTAATTATTAAATCATTTTACCTTTAATTACCCTATTTACTTTTAACCGTGGTAAATAAAAATCAAATGTTATTATTCAGAAAAAATTATTATCATCTTATTGAACCGAATTTTTCTTACTTATTTCAACCGTGTCTATAAGATTTTTTAAATTCAGTTGACATATGGGGTAAAATAATATCTTATGCAAATTTGAAAATTTGCCTACAAGGTGGGTAAAAGTAGATAAAAAGTTCAATAAAATTTTATATGAATAATATTATTATAAAATGAATCCAATTAATTATATTGGACTTATATAAATATTATGTATCTATTTTTACATAAAATAAATTTTAATAAAATAATTAATTATTTAAATAAAAAGTTTGTTTTAAACAATAACACAACCTTTTTCACTATTCATAAAAAATTGAATGTTTTCTGAAAAATACCAATAATTCATACTAAGATAATTTTGATATTATGAATACAATAATGAAGTCCATTTTGAAAAATAAAATTTATAAAATTTCAAAACTTGGTATTATTATTCATAACGACAAGTTTGATTTTTCGCGGTGTGCTAGAAATCGAAGTTGCGTATAGTGGAAGCTGTTGTATTATTCAATGAAAAGAGGAACATGGAAGCTTGGGGTGTCACATTATACCTTACATAAAATTTCATCCTTGAAATTTATACTTGGAAAAAAAAACTAGGGGTTTGACATTTTAAGACAACTTTTTTGAAAACCCACATCGAAAAAAGAGTCAACCTTACTATCACTTTAAAATAAATAAAGATAAGTACAAATGTCACCCAAGATAAACCTTATTAGAGTTTCATGTAGGAAAAAATTGATATAGAATAGAAAAAAACCGTAAACATATGATGTATGGTGATATAAAACATGATCAGGAGAACGTTTACTACCAGAAGATGATAACTTTTTTATGGGTTAAACGATCATTAGTTTCCCAGTAGGAAAAGTAAACTGACAATGTTTTTTGTTTTAGGTTCCTTTTTATAATATTGATGAATTTATTTATTGGATTGACTTAGAACATAAGGATATATACTTACTTTACAAGTACATTTCCATCCATTAATAAATTTCTACCACTAACTCATCTTTTTGCCAAACAATCTATATTCAAAATGACTTAGTCACAACTAAAGCACTAGAATCAACTTCTAGAGAATCAAATAATTCACAAAGGATGAACTATATATTTCCCTTATATTTAGAGATTATACAATACAAAAATGGTTTGTAAAATGTTAGATGATCCCCCAAATGAATAATCCTTTAGAGAAAGAAATAATAATCATAATCTCCCAAATTAAACAAAAAATACCAATAGTTCCTCAAAGACTATTCAATAAACAATTTCCTTATAATTATTCAAAATAATACAAACGATGTTTGAAAACCAAAATTCATAATTATTTATTTACATATTCTTCCACGATATATCTTAACATTTATTTACAAATAACATTGACTACTCTTAAATTCACATACATTAATATAATTAACCAAATCACTTATTCTCTTCGATAGGTTAATCATTTCCATAAATAACCCAAGTCACTATAAGTTCAAAATAAAAACATATATTCTTACAAAAAAACCACCATTACTCCACAACTGAAAACCCATAGTGTGCTATTTTCCTTGGGCAGACAATGTTCCCAAAAGATCAAAAGTCTTCCAAAATAACTTGTATCACATAATCTGCAAATCATTTTCCTATACCTCGGATATTCATTTAATAAATCATAATTTCCAAAAAACAAAATATTATTGATCCATAATAACATTTAACTAAAAATAATTAGTCATACTAACTATGGACTTTGCGTAGTCCAGTGGTAGGAAATAAACCTAAGTCACACTTGGTTGTGGGTTACATTCCTGCAGCTTTGTCCGATGCGATTGGTTTTCACAAAGTCCATGTGTTGTGGTTTTTCCAAAAAATATTTAATTTATAACGTTCTAAAAATGAGAGGAATTACTCAAAAACAACCCAAACATATTTTGACAAAAAAATTTATCTCATACCTCACATTTTCATTTCAAAAATTAATAACATGTAATTCCCTCAAATCAAGGATCACATAATCCCAAATGGTTATTTATAATTATAACCAGAAATGAAAATATAATACTCCCTCATATATAATTTTCACATAACAAACTTCATGGTCACACATAAAAGATAAAAGTCTTCCAAAGTAATCTAATAAAAAAAGATCATTAATACCTTTAAACATTTCACCATCCATTTATTTCCACATAGGTTCTTCCTTGACCTAGAGGTTATCCTATAGAATAGGGCATTGATTCATGTAATTCCAAGGTCAGAAAAATTTATA
Organism: Viscum album; assembly: GCA_963277665.1. NCBI lineage: Eukaryota > Viridiplantae > Streptophyta > Magnoliopsida > Santalales > Viscaceae > Viscum > Viscum album. Next base: position 1,581,363,573 of record OY728151.1, on the reverse strand, counting down.
GAAAATGAATGTAATTGGATTTTTGGATAATATTAATTTTCTTCCATAGATCTCAATGTTTTTCCTCAGAAATTATTTACTTTATGTCTTTCTTCTGCACTCATAAAGCTTTTATTTGTTCCATTGAGACACTTTCCGGGGTGTCTCCTTCCATATTCTATGCATGATATAAATTTATTATTCTTTTCTCCATGGTCTCCACTACTAGAGCTCTTATCATTATCTGCATTTCTCTTTTTGTTGAGTTCAAGATTTTTTTAATGTATATTTTGTTGATCATATTTTTGGAAAACTCATTCAGTATGAATATTATATCATTTAAGCTAGTCAACATTCTATTTTTTTCTCATTTCCACCTCAATTCCCACCTTTTACATCATGTTCAATGTCACTATGTAATACTAGGAATCCAAACATTAACTAAAACTAAAAAACACAGTGGTAGTAAAAAATCATTTAGGGAATATCATGATAGATTGTTTTCATACTAAAACAACATAAGATTAACAAAGGTTAATTATTCACATCTTATATTAAAATCCATAAAAGCGGTTTGTAAATAAAATTTGAATTATTATAAGAATATTCCTTGTGAGTGTCGTAACCATGAGAGAAAAAATTATCATTGTCATGTACCAAGGTACCATTGGTCAAGCCAGAAACTCCTTGTCTGATTTTTCACTCCTAGCTACATCTTTTCTAGATCCACCTCTACCTGCTCATATCTAGATAAGGATATATTTCCTTGAAATTAACAAATTCTATACATTACCAAAATTCTAGGAAGTCATTCTATACTAATCCTAAATTTCAATCTTCGGGAAATGTTCTCTAATCTGAGTATTTCAAAGTCTAGTTTCCAAGGTTTGTACTAAATTTTCTCTGACAACAACTATAATGCCTCGACCCTAGTTACTTAGAGTTAGATAATTATTACATAACATTGGAAATATCATAATAAATAAAATCTAAGAAGACCTATTAGTTTAGTAGTCGTGGATGCACTAGATACATACATAAATTTTACATTACATTATAAAATGAAAAACGACAACATTGTGTATCCTTTTAACAATATTATATCCCTTAAACAATTTCTGCCGGTTAATCTTAATATACTTCTTCAAATCATGGGAAAAATAACAAATAAGGAAGTGGTGAGCTCAGATGCTCAGTAAGGATAACAATATAGCAGAAACTATCATAAATAAGTATAAACATTGAAAGTAATGTATAAGACTAAAACACAATCCATTTAAACAAAAAGATAAACATAATATGGGAAAGATAAATCAAATAATTCCATTTACTTATTCACATGGATATTCACTTAGTAAAATAATAACATGAAATCTCAACAACCAATTTCATATTGATGGAATCCAGATTTCCGGACATCATAACCACATTGTCAAGGCCTCGTGCCCAGACTAAAAATAAGATTTCATCAAGGCCTTGTACCAATAAAGTAGCTTGTTTCATGATACCTACGAATGAATCGAGGATCTATAGCAATCTACACACACCACTTACTTAGTTCAATTAATTCCTCACATGAAAGGGGAGAAACAAAATCTAAACATTCATATTAAAACTATCATACGAAATGCCAATACATTAACCAAAATACACGAATGGTATAAAAAGAGCACATACACAGTAAGACATAACTCATTCAATAAAATATAGAAGATTGTATTATAATAAATCAATATCAATCATTAATAAAACAGATTTAGGTATATTTAAATAGATGAAAATAATTGGTAAAACTATTTGAGAGAAATATCCCATTTTTCTTGAAAACATTTATAAGTCGGACTATTTATCAAGAAGTTGTTTAAATGAGATTTTTGAATCAAAGTGTCTCATACAAGTTTGAAACTTTTAAAAGGAATTTTATTTTTAAAACATTCATGTCCATATAAATAAATCCTTAAAACATTCTTAAAACATGTATATTAAGGAGAAATATTTAGAAGAATAAATCCTTAAAACATTTAAAATGATTTTTTAGTTAGAGTTCTTATCCAAAAGAGAGATGCTTGAATAAAAATAGTATAGCTAATAAAAACATTATAATATCATGAGAATAAAGGTATTAGTGATATACTATGTCAAAGTACAGTATGTACACCATAAAAAAGTGAATTGGCGCATAACAACAATGTAGTATCAATGAAACATAAATTTAGATGAAATTACTTATAAAGACCATATCCTTAGATTAAGGATAAATAAATGACATAATTATGTGTGAAAAATATAATTAAACTCAATATTATTGGGTATTTTGTGTAAATATATATGAGTACATTCACACATATGCTTGTAAAAACAAAACCAATGACTTGGATGTTTAACTCAATAAATGGAAATTGAGTTAAGATTGCCCATATCAAGTTCAAATTAATGAATTGAGAATTTATCAAAGGATTTATTATGTGTATAAAAATTATATCCACACAAAGGGGAGTGTAAATTACTAAATAAATAAATAAATATTTATTTCATACATAATCTTGGAGTAAAATGATCAATGAAGTTTGCGTAAAAACCAGTGAGTGGGAATTGAAACTAGAAATTCCCTTAATGATTTGGTAACATATTAAACATACACCCCATAAACTAAGGATCATAAAATGAAGATGTAAATAATAATAATAAATTAAATTATATTACATAAAGAATGCAATCATGGTGAGTACATACACCACAAAAAAGGAAATAGTGGAAATATTGGATGAATATCACGAGAATAAGATGTGAGGTGAAACCACTTACCTTGTACTTTTCCTTGGTTGAGGGTACATTTACTTCTGTATAATAGTTAAATAATTGTTATTAAATTATAAAATAACTATATACCTAAATATGATATTATATATGGTCTTCTAATATTGTTTTGTTAATAAAATTTCAGTAGTATCATTGTTTCGGGTGTTAACTGATAAATTTTCATATTTATTTTTTGTTACATAAACCATGTTTATGATGGATAATTTTTTATTATTAATATCCATAATTATATTAATTTCCTAAAAATTATTTTTAATCATCAAATTAGAAATATTCATTAATGGTTTTCATGGGGATTGAATCTCATCATGTTCGTGGAGACGGTAATCCATACATATGCACGAGCGACAATATCATTCAATTAATGTTGAAATCATATATAATTGGATGTTACATGTTATATTGAGAATAATTAACATGTTATATTTATTATTTACATCAATTATACATCAATTATACATCATTATTATATCAATCCAAATAATGATGTGTTCAATAACAACTATACCACGACGTGGAGACAGTAAGTCGTACGTACGAACGTATGGTGACATTATCATTAATAGGATAAATAGAATAATGTATATAGTTGTAACATATTTATAATAAAATAAAATTATATATAAGGTACTGGAGTTATCTTTTTTATGGAAATAACAATGAAAGAGTAAGTGGAAGAAGAATATAACTTTGAAATAGGTGATAAATTATTACCACTTTTTCGGGTGCTTAATATTGATTTGATCAAAAGGGATCAATTGGATAGATTTATGATCAAATTAAGTCCTATATGATAAAGTTAGGGTAGTTGGGAGTATATTTTGGCAGGGGATGGAGAGCCAAATGACTATGGAGGTGTGAAATTAAGAGAAGGGGAAGTTCCCTTTTATTAGAGTGGTGAGGATCACCTTAGGAAAAGATTGAAATATTATTTTATTATAAAATAATTTTCGGGTTATGATGGACCTAAATGTATTTATTTCAAGGATATGGTGGTTATGGGTCTAAATCCTTTCAACCAATAGGTTTTAAATATGTTCAGTTCACTATATTAACCTTATATTTTATATTTAACTTTTAGTTAAATAGTTTGACATTTACCATGTCTCGTTGTATTATTATAATAAATGGTTAATAAACATAAAATTAGAAGAAAAGTTTACCCCAAGTGGTTAATTATTGATATATATAACCTTACCTTAGTTCTTTTTCCTATCCTTCTATTTTAGGAAAATTATATCAATTAATAATATAGTATTTGTTTTAAAAACTCATTTATGTTAATTTAGTCACTATTTAGTATTTTGTTTTTGTGAAAGTCATACCTACTATATCACATAGAATTTGTTTCCATTAACCCTAACATTTCATATTAACCTAGAAAATTATTGGAATGAATCACAATTCTCAATTTAAATTTATTTGGGTATTTATAATATAATTATTTTAATCTTTCATTAATTAGGTAATTACTACATCATCATTGTGTCATAAATAAATTAAATTATTTAATGTATTAAAATTATAAATATAAAACCATAATTTAAGAAATATTTTTAACTTTTTAATGAATATTTATAATTGAATTTATCTTATGTATATCCGTATATTAAAAATGGTTTGTTATTAAACATTGAATTTAACAATTTTAACTCTTCTTTAAATAAAATAATAATAAATGACTGAATATAATCCAAGTTAACCAAAAGGATCATATATTTTTCTTAAGGTTGATTTTGGTCGAAATAAACTTATCTAATAGAATTAGGATATGTGTTAGGGTAATTATAATATCTTTTTTACCTTTAATTACCCTATATACTTTTAACTATGGTAAATAAAATACAAATGTTACTATTCAGCTATAATTATTTTCATCTTATTGAACCAAATTTTATATTTTGATGTCAACCTTTTCTCTAGGATTCTTGAAATTCAATTCACAAAAGCTGTAAAATTACATTTTTGCAAAATTTGCAAATGTTCCTGGAATGTGGGTAAAAGACTGTAAAAAGTATCTATAAAATTTTGTACTTCTATTTTTATTATAAAATCACTCCAATGAAATATATTGAACTTATATATGTATTTTTTTTATCAATTTTTACTTAAAATAAATTTAAATAAAATAAATAATTATTTAAATTAATTTTTTTAATCAATAACGCATCATTTTTCACTATTCATCAAAATTTAAATGTTTTCAGAAAAATACAAAAAATTCATCCTAATATAATTTTGATATTCCCAATCCAAAAATGAAGTTCATTTTTAAAAATATATTTTTTAAAATTTAAAAAAGTGGTTATTACTATTCATAATGGCAAGTTTGACTGGTCGTGGTGTGCTAGAACTCGAACTTGTGACAACATAAACTAATGTATTATTCAATGAGAAGCACACCATGTAGCCATCGGGTGTTACATCTAGTCCTTGCATAGTATAGAAAGAAATTCTGACCACACAAAAACAATAATGTAATAATTTAAATATGGTTATATCAAGAGGGAAATACCCTTTCACTTGTAATTCACTATATTAAAATGACCGAGCAAGTTTTAAATCACTTAGATGGATCTTTTTATTAACTCTGAATACAATAACCTTTTTGTTGGTAAATGTTTTTAACACCAAGAGAGTCTTCCACTTTTGGACACCTTTTGGCTGTCACAGTTCTACTTTGTTCTTCCACAAACATCTTCTTCACATTGTTACTTTCATAGAAGCATGAACACAACTCTTATTACCTCTTACCAGCTTCAAACTAAAAGATTCAAAATCTTCTTCTTCTACAAGACACAATAATATATATCTTTTTGTGAACTAATGAATACAAAATTTCACATGACACAAATTATAATCAGCTGAAATGACGTAAAGTGAGCTAATATCAGGGGATCTTGCATGAAATTATTTGTTTTATCAAATTATAGGAATTTAAAATCGAAACATTGTACTTTATTTAAAATAATTAAAAAATGATGTATTTGTATTTGGAATTTTATTTAGACTACATGATTATTAATTTTACCTTCCAAGAAAAAATGAGGTGAACTGAGCTCGATCCGGGAGTTCCAACATTAATTCCTATGCATGGAGAAATTTAAGATGCCCCACCCATGTATTTAGAAATTTCCATGATTTTAAATTTATTTTTAACGAATATGAACATGAAATTATTTATTTTATCAAAGTATGGAAAAATACAACTCAAATATTGAAGTTGAAATAAATTTATAAAAAACATTGTATTTTTATTTAGAATTTTATTTAGACTTAATTATTAATTTTTGAATTAGAGAAGAAAAGATGAGGAGAACTGAACCTGATTGGGGTGATCCAACATTAAATCTCGTGCCTCGAGGAATTTGGGATGCCTCTCCCATGCCTTTAGAAAATTATAATGATTTAAAATGGGTTTTTAATTAATATGAAAGGAAAATAGTTTATTTTACCAAATTATGGGAAATTGAAACATATTTATTGATGTTGATTAAAATTTTTATAAAAAACAATGTATTTATATTTGGAATTTTAATTTGATATCATGATTATTATTCAAACTGGGAAAGCCACAATGAGGTGAACTGAGCTCGAGCTGGGAGTGCCAGCATTAAATCCCATCCATAGAGGCATTTGGGATAGCCACCCAATCCTTTAACAGAATTTCAATGATTTTAAATTGACTTTTAATGATTATGTACAATAATTTTTTTTGTTTCATTAAATTATGGGAAATTGAATCTAAAACACCGAAGATGATTTGAATGGATTTGAAAATGATGTATTTGTATTTGGAATTCTATTTAGACTTTGTTATTATTATTTGATCCAGCCAAGCTAACGTGAGGTGAACAAAGCTCGAGCCGAGAGATCCAACATTAAACCATGTGAAAGAAGGTGTTTGGGATACCCCTCCCATTACATTATAAATTTTCAATTATTTTAAATGGATTTTTAATGAATATGAACATGAAATTATGTTTTATCAAATTTTTGGAAATTAAAATGAAAACATTGAAATTAATTTAAATTAATAAAAAATGATGTCTTTTTATTTGAAATTTAATTTAAACATCATGATTATTATCTGAACCGACCAAAGGCAACATGAGGTGATCTAAGCTCATGCTGGGATAGTCACCGTTAAATATGATGCATCAAGGGGTTTGGGATGTCTCCCCAATGTATTTAGCAATTTTCAAAGTATTTAAATGGATTTTTAATGAATTTTAACATGAAATTCATTACTTTATAAAATAATGGAAATGGAAACTGAAAAGTTGAAGTGGATTTAATTTTTTTTAAAAAAATTTATTTGTATTTGGAGTTTTATTAGACTTCATGGTTATTATTTGAACCAGCACAACCAACATGACCAGACTGGATTTGGAGCAGGGAGAGTCATCATTAAATCCTATACATGGAGGTGATAGGTAAATTCTTTGTTTTATCAAATTATCAGAACTTAACCATTGAAGTTGATTGATATATATATATATATATATATATATATATATATAATTTTCATTTGGTATTTGTCATATTATTTAGAACTACTTACTATTATTTTAACTTTCCAAGCTCACGAGAGGTGAAATGAGTTCTATATAGGAGAGAAAACCATGCTTAGGGAATGGAAGCTAAATGAGAGGTCATGCGAGAAGTATCTATTCATTGAAGTTGATGTTATTGGTAATTACCGAGGGACATATTGGTAAGGCCCTGCCCATGCCTTGAATAATAAAACATCATGTCCCCATTTTCCTTTTCGACGTGGGATAAAATAATAGGTCCAATGATAATTTTTAATCGGGATGACATCGTATCACACGAATCTTGTCCCCCATAGCATGGACACATAGAGTCATCATCCTCTGCCACTCAAAATCACCCCTCGATGACTCTGACACCACTCCAATGCCATATTGCACCATCTTCGACTTCTTGGAATCTCGACATCAAGCCATTGTCCACTGTTAAAGGTCCCATACTCCACAAACCATCTCGGGAGGTTTATATGTACCCCATATATTCATTTCGAGGATAATCTAGAAAATTAGAAGACCGAATGAAGGAGGAGATTAGTGATGTCTGTTGTGACACCACTTCACCACTTCCATGCCACCGAAGCAATTCCACGAGCCATGTTGAACCACCACCAGCCCACGCAAGTTGATGGTACACCAATTCCAAAAAACGTTGGTTAATAAAAAAACTGCCATATGACAAATCAATGATAGTGGGAGGAGTACAATAGGATATAATATAATAACTAATTAATTTTTAAAATATTTAATATAAATTAATAATGATTAAAATACTAGGTAAGATGGAAAAAAGAGAACATGATATAATATATTAACGAAATCCTTAAAGGGAAGATCCGCCAATATGACTTAACTCCACATCTCCCCCATCCTTCTCCCACTACCCAATACATGGAATGAATTGTGATGACATACCAGTATGACCACATATACTCAAATAATTTTTAGAAGATACCTATAGATTTGTAAAAAAAATTAGTTAAAAAATAAAAATACCTACATATTTATATTTCACTCACCTCCAATATCGTCAAGGGTATAATGCTCTTTATTTACTATACCATATCCCTCCAAGATCATTCCTATCATCGGGGGAACTAGTATACTCCATCCCACTATTGTGGAATTACTCTCCCTTCCCCTCCATCAGTGCATCGATTTAAATTTATGTTTGTAATTGTTCTCTCTACCTTATGTTCCGGAATATGGTTTCACAAAATTTTATATTTTGAGGTGATCAATGAGATTTTTTTCTTTTTTAGTCATGGATTATATGGAATTGGAAAAAGTATGGGATAGGTTAAATCCGCATCAGGTTCCATGAAACAGTGGACTCAATACTTAGATAATGAGAGAACCCATAAATGGGAAGTGTTCATCGCATTGATAGGTGGAACCGTAGACTGAGCAGCTACTTTCATGAAATGTAAGACTCAATGCACATATAAAGAGAGTGCACATTAAGGGGAAGTGTTAATCTAAATGACACGTGGAATGGTGGGATCAGAAGCTTCTTTCATGAAACAACGGAATCAATGAAAATATAAGGAGATAAAACATAACATGGAAGTGTTCACCGCATTAATAGCAGGTTGATTTATTTACAAGCCTCCTTGGTTTGTGCAAATAAGTAAGAATTTATGCCCTCTTTCTTCTATGAAGATGTTTCCAGTTCATTAATTAAGAATTATAAATTATATAATGTGATTCACACACCCCTGTGCATAAATAATTGCACACATTAACAACAAAAACCCATTTAGGTTTTCGTACATGAAGTTAGAACTACAATGAGTTTGAAGGAGAAGTCCACACACTTATGATCTTTATTTGAGAAGGCTGTGTTCATTTTCTTAACAAAATTTGAATAGTGCATGTGTGCATATTCATGCCCATGCAAATGTGATGACTAAAGATATGATGATATTGGATAAAAAAACATTGTGTATGTGCATACATGGTGTGTGTACAAAGAAACATAAAATTGGAGACTATGTTGTATTAAATTTGTGTGTGAAGATGTTGGGTAAGCTCATGAATATGTGGTTATATAATAACTTGAATAATACTAAAGATAGTATGGGTTATTTGTAAAAATAAGTCTGTGTTGAAGTATGAAGGTACATGATAAAATGAAATCATTATAGTGTAATGGTGATTAAAGTGAGAATAATATTTCAATGTACGTCTTTTCATTGTTTTATTTCACAAAGAAGTTCAAGGGAATATATATTATTGTGAATTCTTTATTTCATAAAGAAGAAATAGAAATAGTGGGGAAAATTACAAGCTTTAAATTTCTTCATGTGATGATGAGAATGTCATGCATGGAAAACACACTATGTTGTTGTGTGTAATAATTGAGTTGATACAAATCAATATTTGTTTGTGAAGAAAAGAATAAGAATATTTATAGTTCATTGATGTATCATTAGTTGTTCATTCTGATATTGCAGAGACATGACGTGGAATTGCTAACTACAAAAAATTTAGGAGAGCCAATTGAAAATACTTTAATATTGTGTTGTTGATTATATTCACGGGCAGTCGTAGATTTTCAGTTGAATTGAGAAAGTATAGAATAGGTTTATTTCAGTGGGATGAAGTGGAGGATCAATTTTTTTTGTAGTAATATATTGAAGTTCTTATAATATTTATCATTGTGATCATTGTTTCAATTATAGAACAATGGTGGGATTATATTATAATGAACATTGGTGGGATTCCTATATAATTTTGGAAAAGGTTCATACCTACCCACCTTGGTTTTTGGGGTGATACCTGACCAACCCAATTGTAATTTTTGATTGATTTATAGTGGAGAATATGTGTCTCGAATAATCACAAACACATCAAAGACACATTCACCTATCTCATAGGAGAACCTTGTAAAAATATTCTGTCTGGTGATACATTTACATTTCGTATTGCATGTAGTATAATTTTTCTTGTAAATAGAGATGATCAAATCATTTTAAAAAGTGCATAGGTTCAAATTAAAAATGGTTAAGAGATTGGAAATGAAATATTGGTAAAATTTGGGTACACTAATTCACCGACATGTCAGTGTACTTTCATGATACAATGGACACTTCAATTGGTATCAGAGCATAGGTTACGAGTTTGATTGGAACAATATTATTATTCCAGTTTTTTGTATCAGATTTATATTAAGTGATGTTTTGAATACAATGAAGTTATACAGTTGTTTCAAATGGTATGTTCATTTCCTAGATCTTTCAGTGCCAACAAGGAGGACTCTAAAAAAACATGAAGAACATGAAGAAGAAAGAGGAAACAAACTGAGAATGAATTTGATGAAGAATGAGGGTTTATGAAAATATGAATATAGTCATAATTGTAGTCTATCATTTTTATTAATTAAATCAAGTGATACAGATAATTTTGATTAGTATTTTATAAGATTTAATAAGAAGAATTTATTTAATCACTCAATGATATTTATTTATAAATCAAAAAATATATAATGAATGTTCCTATCAATGTATTCACCTAGATATTTTCTTTTATCAAGTGACTATATGATGAAAAGTCATAGATAGAAAAAGAAGATGAGGAAATGGAGAAATCCCTGGAAAATAAGTTTCCAGGATGTAAACCTATCTCACAAACTATTGTTGCCAAAGAATAAACGGTATCCATTTTCAATAAAAATTTCTTATACGTTGAAGAACAATTGAAAAGATATATTTGAGAAAGAAGTAACTGAGACGGTTCGTACTATGATAATGCACACCCTTGAGGAATCTTATAAAGATACAACAAATATCAAGGACTCTCATTTTTAAATTCAATACAGTGATGATACATTCAACCTAGTTTATGAATACAAAGATGAGATTATATTTAAATTCAATGAAAACCTCACTTTTATTAAAGATGAGTTATAAAGGAATGATTGTGAGAAGGATGTGACTGAGGTAGTTCATACATAATTAATCTGTGCATTGGAAAATTTACCCATAACCTCTATAAATGTTAAATAATACCATTTAGATGATAACATAAAAATAATTAAAGTGTTGAATAATTGTAAAATGATAGAAAATCAAATTCATGATGATCTAGTTCAGAATATGATGAATCAATGGGTAGGAAAACTAAAAATTGTTGAGGATGAAACAAAATTCCTGAACATGAAATGTCATGAAATGGAAGTAAATATGAAATAATATGAAAGAATTTGAAGATATGTTGAAATAAATTAAAGGCCATATGAACTCTATATATAAGAAATATCATGAGCAGGAGGTCAAGTTGAGAAATCTAGAGATCATCCTTGATAAATATCCATAGAATGCTGAGAGAAAAAAAAGATTCCATGTCTAATTCTAAAAGGAGTGTTATTTATGGAATAACACATTCAAAGTGGAAAAAAATGTTTGATATTATCAAAATAGGAATCAGTTGAAAGATAATTGAATTAAGTAACCATTGATTCATAATATTTTGTTTGTACTGATATGGTTTCTTCTATAAGTATGGGATACGAATAGAATTCTGGAAAATCATGGGTGAATAAGACTCACGAAAAATCTTTTATATCATCAACTGTGGATATGAAGAAGAGTTTTAATTCCTTTTCCTATCAAAGGTATTAGATGAAGAATCATACTATCAAAAAACATCAAGATTCCAAAACTAACAAAATTGTATCAAAGAAGAATAAATAAGGATTTGTTTGATTGTGTTGGTGTTGTTTCGAATTTTGGCATCAGGATATTGAATCTTGTCATTATTTTTCAATTAATTATATCTAAATAAGGTCAATATTATAGAGGAGTAGATCTAATTAGAAGATAAATCCTACATAATTTAATCATAATTCACATAGGAAGAATAATTTATCTATCATGAATTGATTTCAGTTCCTGGAATATTGTTATGATTATTTTAAGAGAATTGGTCACAATTATAATGACTGTTGGTATGTACTATCCTTACACTTTATATATTCTAATTTGATAACAATGGAAAAAAATATTATGAGGAAACAAACAAAAGATGAAAAGGTTTATTTGGGGTGAGAGAAGGATAATAGATCTAAGAAAACTGTGAAGAAACCTAAACCCAAGAATAATGATGCTAAAAATGTCACGCCAGAGAAAAGGTGCCTCTATTATGGACTAAGAGGTCGCATAATGGACCTTCAAAAAAATTTTATAAACACAAATGATATTGGAAGCAAGCTGATGCAGAAAATGAAATCATTCTCAGAAAAAAAGAGTTGATTTGATGATTCAAAATCATGATGAAAATTTTGAATATCACGAGAAGTCATTCAAAAAGAAGAACCTATGATTGATGAATATTTCTGTTGAAGGTTCATAATTTTAGGGAGTATTTCAGAAAAATACATCAGGTAGTTTCCAAAACAAATAGAACAAGTGAAGAAAAAAGGAAAATAATCAATGACTTGTACTATTAATAATGCTACTGTAATGAAGGATTCAACACACAAGAAAAAGTCTGAGAATATACCAAAATTATTTTTAGTGATATGGATAGAGAAATTTGAATTAGCTAAGAAGTTGGAGGAGAAATAGAAGAATGAATGTGAATTACTATATAATGTGAAGAAGATTATTCCATCTAATATGGAATATGGTGAAATAAAGAAGTCCACACAACCCTTAAATGATAAACTTCGTAATGTTAAAGAATGAGGAAGCACAATGAGTTTTCATGAATCTATTGTACAATTAAAAAGAAATTCTAGGATGAGATATTAATCGCATATGAGTTTTTTCTAATTGAATATAATTAAGGAACCAATTTATTCCCATGAATATTTTGTGTTTTTTTATTTTATGCAAAGAATTGAAGGTGAGGAATATTTTAAGGGGGATTCCTCAAGATATGAGTGCATGGAAAATATTAAATATAATTCATAATGTTTTCCATCATGGAGTTATTTATTTCAATTTCTCATAAAATTATTCCTGAAGATCATTCATGAAAAAATCATTGATGATGAAGTAGATGGATGAAGTTCATCCTCGCCATCAGCGCACCGATTTAAATTTATGTTGGGAATGGCTATCTCAACCCTAGGTTTTGGAATCTATTTTCATAGAATTTGATAGTTTGAGGTGATCATATAGCATCTTCCCTATTCACCGCATTCTGTCATGGATTCTGCGACATTGGAACAAGTATGGGATTGTTAAGTCAAAAATTGGATTCATGAAACTGTTGAATCAATGAATAGATAAAGAAAGAACCCATAAAGGGGATGTTTTCATCACATTGGTAGGTGGAAAAGCAGACTCAACAGCTACTTTCATGAAATATTAGACTCAATTAACAAATAATTATAGATCCCTTGAAGGGGAAGTGTCCATCTCATTGACAGGAGGAATAGTGGGATTAGTAGCCACTTTCATGAAACAAGAGAATCACTGAAAATATAAATAGATATCCCATAACGGGGAAGTGTTCACCGCATTAACAGTTGGTGGATTTATTTACATGCATTCCAGGTTTGTGGAAAGAAGTATGAATTTGTGCCAATTTATATTCCATGAAAAAGGTTCAAGTTCGTTCATTATGCATTATAAGGAATATAATGAGATTTACACACACATGTGCATAAAGACTTGCATGCATTAACAACCAAAACCCATTCTGATTTATATACAAAATTGTATAACTACAGTGAGTGTGAAGGTGAAGTCCGCACACTTAAGATCATTATTTTAAAATGTAGTGTTAGCTTTATTAACACACATTGAACAGTTAATTTGTGCATATGAATTCCTATGCACCTATGATGACATAATATTTCAATATATTTTATAAACAAACATTGAGTATGTGCATACAATGTGTGTTTATAATGAAACATAAAAGTGGACTCTGTGTTGTATTCAATGTGTGTGTGAAGATGGTGAGAAAGATCATGCATATGTGATTATATAATAACATGAATTATCTTGCAGATGGTATGATTTATTTTTAAAAATAAGTGTGTGATGAAGTATGCATGTAAATGAAATAATAAATGCATGAAAGTGTGAAGGTTATTAAGTTGAGAATAATATTTACGTGTATGTCCTAGCATTGCATTTATTCATGGAGAAGTTTATGAGAATATATATTGTTGTGAATTTTTTATTTGACAATGAATACATAGAAATAGTGGGGATAATTACATTCATTAAATATATGCATGTGATAATGATAATTGTATACATGGAGAACACAATATGTTGTTGTGTATAATAATTGAGTTAAGATGAATCAATATATTTTAGTGAAGAAAAGAATAAGATGATTTATATTTCATTGATTTATCTTTAGTTTTTCATTCTATTATTACAGCGACATGATGTGGAAGTAATAACGTCAACTAATTTATGAGATCATATTTAAAGGACTTGAATGTATTGTTGTTGATTATAATCACTAGAATTCATAGTTTTTTAGTTGAAGTGAGAAAGTGAAGAATCTGATTATTTCAGTGGCTTTAAGTTGAGGATAAATTTTGTATTGCAGTGACAGCTTGACGTTCTTGTGATATTTCTCATTGTAATCAATTTTTTAATTATAGAACAATTGTGGGAGTCCAGTATAATTAACATCGGTTGGATTCCATTTTAATTTGGGAAAATGTTCATGCCTACCCACCTTGGTTTTTTGGGTGATACCTAACCATCCCACTAATAATTTTTTGTTGATTTCTTGTGGAGAATATGTGTCTCGAATCATACTGAACACAGTAAGGACATAGTCACCTATCTCAGGGGAGATCCTTGTAAAAATATTTTGTTTTTTGATACATTTACTTTATGTCTTGAATCTAGTATAATTGTGCTTGTAAACAGGGAAGATACATTCATTATAACAAGTGATGTGGTTTAAATTAAAAATGGGTAAGAGAAAATAAATGAAATATTGGTAAAATTTTTTTATAATAATTCAACACCAACCATCTATGTAGACTTTAATGATCCAATGGACACTTCAATTGGTATCAGAGCATAGGTTACACTTTGTTTGGATCTATCTTATTATTCCAGTTGTTTGTATATGACTTATATGAAGTGAATTTTTGGATTCAAAGAAGTAATATATTTGTTTCAGATGGGTTTTTCATTTCCTATATCTTCCAGTGCCATCATGGAGGTCTTTAAAAAATCATTGAAGAACAAAAATAAGAAAAAGGCAAAAAACTATGAAATAATTTGAAGAAGAAAGAGGGTTTATCACAATCTGAATATATTTATAATTGTATTCTATCATTAGTATATGTCAAATCATGTGATAAAGAACCGTTTGATGAGTATCATTGAAGATGTAATAAGAATAATATATTGAATCACTCAGTGATTTATATTAATAAATTAAAAAATATCTAAAGAATGTTTTTATCAAAGTTATCACCTACGCATTTTCGATTATCAAGGGACTATATGATGAAAAGTCATAGCTTGAAACATAATATAGGGAAATGGATAAATCCGTGGAAAAAAAGTTTCAAGGATGTAAAATTCTCTCTCAAATTATTGATGCCATAGAAGAAACTGTATCAATTTTAAATAAACATTTCTCTTATGGTGAATAACAATTGAATAGAAATATGTCAGAAAGATGTAACTAAGATGTTCCATTCTGTGATGATTAACACTCTTGAGGAATCATATAAATATACCATGAATATCAAAGACTTTCATTTGTTAATTGAAGTCATGGATGAGAAATTCATCCTAGTTTAATAATCAAATTAAGATTTTTTATTAAAATGAAAAGAAAACCTCACTTTTATAGAAGATCATTTATAAAGGAATGATTGTGAGAAGGATGTGACTGAGGTAGTTCATACAGAAGTTACACATGAATTAAAAAAATTACACAGAACCTCCATAAATGTTAAATAATCCAATATAGAGGATAAGATAAATAAAATTAATGAGTTTAATAATTATCAACTAATTGATAATCAAATTCATGATGATCGAGATCAAAATATGAAGAGTTAATGGGAAGGGAAATTGAAAATTATTGAGGATGATAAAAAATTCCTCATCATGAAATGCCTTGAAATGGAAGTGAATTTGAAAATTTTGAAATAATTTGAAGATATTTTTGAAGAACTTAAAGACCATAATCACCCTCTAAATATTAAATAGCATGAGTTCAATGTCATGTTGAGAAATATAGGGATCGTTCATGCTGAATCTTCATATAATGCTGAGATCAGAAAATCTTCCATGTGTAACTCTTAAAGGATTCTTATTTCGGACAAATCCCATTAAAGTGGAATTTTTTTTCTTATATTATGTAAATATATATCAGTTGATTGATCATTGAATCAGGTAACCCCTGATACAAAATATTTTATTTGTACTAATACTGTTTCATCTATATGTATGGGTTCCAAAAAGAATTATGGAAAATCATGGGTGAAGATGACTGATTAAAAATCTACTATATTATAAAATGTGGATATGAATAATATTATTAATTATTGTTCCCTTAAAATATATCAAATGAAGAATCATTCTATCCAAAAACAATAATATTCCAAAACTAACCGAATTGTTTCAAAGAAGAATAAATCACGATTTATTGGATAGTGTTGGTGTTATTTGAAATTTGGGATTCATGCCATTGAATCTTATCATAATCTATCACTTTATGATAACTATAGAAGTCCAGTATTAAGGCAGAGTAGATCTGATGAGATGTTAAATACTACAGAATTTAATAATAATTCACAAATGAAGAATAATTTATCTATCAATATTATATTTGAGTGCATGGAATACTTCATTGATTATTGCAAGAGATGTGGTCATAATTAAAATGAGTGTTGGTATGTATTAACCCTACACTATGCATATTATGATATGTTTACAGGTCCAAAACATATGCAGAGCGAATAAAGAAAAGAAGAAAAGGATTTTTTGAGGTGTGAGAAGGAGAAGAGAGATAAGAAAACAATGAAGCAACCTACACCCATGAATAATTATGATTTAAATTTTATTCCAAAACAAAGGTGCATCTATTATGGAAGAAGTGGTCACATAATAGACCTTCCCAAACATGTAACAAACAAAAATGGTATCGGAAACAAGCTGATGAAGAAAATAAAATCAATATTAGAAACAAGTAAAAAGGCTGATTTGATGATTGAAAGTCAAGAAGAAAATTTTGAATTTCATGAGAGGTTGTTTAAAAAGGAAGAATCTATGATTGCCGAAGGATTGTGTGGAAGGTGCATAATTTTAGGGAATATTGCTTAAAAATACATGAGGTGGTTGCCTAAACAAATAAAACAAGTCAAGAACAAAGGAAAAGCACCAATTACTTCTACTATTAATAATTCTACAGTAAAGAAGGATTCAACACAGAATAAGAAGTATGATAATATAACGAATGAATGTTTAGTCATATGTATAGAGAAACTGGAATTTTCTAAGAAGATAGAGTAGAAACAGAAGAATGAAAGTGTATTAATTTCTAATGTGAAGAATCTTATTTCATCTAATATGGAAGCTAAGGAAATAAAGAATCCCATACTTTCCTTAAACGATAAACATTGTAAAGTCAATGAAGGAGAAAACATGATGAGTTTTCATAAATCTAGTGTATAATTGAAATGAATTTCTAGGTTGAGAGGAAAATCTCATCCCAGTTTCTCTAATTTAAAATCATTTTAGAATCGCTTAATTCACATGAATATTCTATGTTTCTTTATTTTATACAAGGAATTTAAGGTGATGAATATATTAAGGGAGATTCCTCAAGATATGAGTTCATTGAAAATATTATACAACATTCATAAGACTATCCATCATGGAGTTCTTTATTTCAATTTCTCATAAAATTATTCTTGAAGACCATTTATGAAGAAAGTCAGTGATGATGAAGCAGATGGGAGAAGATAATCCCTTTAGGGGAGAAAAGTTTAACAAATACCAGAGTTCATCACAACATGTATCACATGAATATATTATTTTCTGGTAAGGGAATTATTTAATATTTTCAAATCATGGAAATTTAATTTTTTCATTAGAAAGGAATTTTTCTTATTTTTTTGAATTACAATTCTGAATCAGAAGGGGAGACACATATAATTTTATAATAAAGGGGAAGTCCATTCATGGAATTGAAGCATAGTGTGAATTTTTATTTATATGAAATATTTTGTTTTTTAATGGTTCAAATTTTAAAAAGGGCCTATAGAAAAGGGGCACGCCAACACTAATTAGTAGGGCTGGTGACCTCTAGACTACCATTATTGGTGGGCTGAGGAAGAGAGTGGCTAGTGTGATCACATGTAGCATATGTAGTGTCAGAATAACAATGAAAAAAATATTAGTTAGGTTGTATGAAGAATTATTCTGTATGGTTGACATTGAATCTATGTGTGAATTTGGCTTGATATTAAATATTTGTTTTGTTCATGGATTAATTGTAGGAAAATGACCTATAGGGAACTAATGTAGAGGAACATGAATAGAGTGATATGTGTGCTCATGGGGGATTTTCGACACTACCTAGGTGGGTAGTCGACCTATAGTCGGCCATTATGGGCGGTCTGTGGAAGAGAGTGGCTAGTGTGATCATAGAGAGCGCATGATGAGGCAGTTGAACAATGCAAAATTTCAGTTATGTTGTATGGAGAATGATTTTTTATGGTTGGAATTGAATATTTTTTTGAATTTGGATTTATTAGTTATGTTGTATAAAAGATGGTTAAATGCATCAGTCATCTGACCCCATGAAGCAATAAGTTATTACGACTCCCATGGTGTGCAATGGAAGAAGGCTTCAGTAGTGGAGAACAAAATGAGAATTTGCAGGAGTAGATATACATTTTATGTTACTAAGACCTCTTCTAGAATGATGTCCCTTGTGTTATAAAGGATCCATGTAATACTAATTAATTTAGATGTGGGAGAAGATTTTTGTGGTTCACTATTGCTACGGAAAAGCCTCAACCGTGTGATCTGTGGGATTATAATCTGGGCTACGCGATCATCTCAACCAACCGAAATGATTCTCCCAACTGTCTAATCATTCGATCAATTTCTGAAGATCCGTATGATATTATCTACACATCATATTCTTCCCCAAGCAAACCCCAAATCACCCCCTCACCGAGATCTCCATGCCATGACATTAGTTTTATGAAACCATGCTTTTGAGAATTATTTGATCATTCTGTCCATTAAATTATGATTGAATTCTGAAACAACTAAATTTTCACAATAAAACGAACACCAAACAGAAAAAATGAAGCAAATAAAATAGTCTCGAAACATAGGTTGTGGTTACAAGATTGGTCGGTGGTGATTTGCCTATAAATACTCGAGAACAGGCTCATTTGGGGAATGAGTTTTATTGGAATTCTGAGAGTATATCGAGAGATAAATATAGCAGTGGAAATGGTTAAGCTATTTTAATGCAGATTACATCATGGAGTTGAACAAAACAATGATTACATTAAACAGTAGGAGGAAACAAAGATTACTTTACACAGTAGGAGAAAACAAAGATTGGATTACGGGGTAGGAGGAAACGATGATTACATTACACGGTAGGAGGAATCAATGATTACATAATAAGGTAGCAGGAATCAAAGATTACATTACATGGTTGGAGGAACCAAACAAAATGGGTCATATTATAATAACTAAATCTTTAATTAGAGACTCGAGGCACCTCAACCTCTTGCACATTGTGCACCTACTGTCCAATATGCGGGAACCTGTGGCGATGCTGGTGCCAAATATATATTAGTGCTGGAATCAATATTCTATCAATCACAGTCACAATACTTGGATATTAATATTTTTTAAAATAATAGGATTAAAACAACAATACAAACATTCATATTTATATTTGACTCACCAAGATTATCAGCCACCCTATATTCCATCACAACCATGGGCATTCAGTCAACCAATCCTCTAATGGCGCTCCAATTTATATATGAATTTGGAATAGTTATCACTTCCAGGATAAGGAATATATTTTCATAAAATATAATACTTTGAGGTGATACCATAGCTTCTACCCCATTCAACATTTTCATCAAGGCTTCTATCTCATTCACTCCACTCACACATGCCCTCTGTAGCCTGTTAAATCACGTCTGATTCCATGAAACTGGTTTCCACAATGATATTGGATTGCATGTTCACAAAAAATACCCATTTGGGTATAAAGCATGTGGGGTGATTCATAAACACATGTGTTCCAAGACTTGCACGTATTCAATGTGTGCAAAGACTTAAGATCAACATGAAACTTCAATGAAGAAAATGGTGAGTAGCTAATCGAATCCAGTTTGTACTACATGATTTATGAAACATAACATGAAAGACAACAATTATGACCATAGGAATTGGACTTGTAGAAAATGAGAACTCTGGTTACATGAAATGCAGTACAAGTCATCTTATTATTTTCAGTCTTGTGTGTATCCTTCGCATTGGGCCAAACTACATTAGAGAGAGTTTAATCGTTGTCAAACCATTCTTATATAGTTTAGAAAAATTTCATGTTTTCCAAAACATCCTCACCTTCCCTCAGCTGTATCGTAACAACCTCCAACACTTATAGATCAACGTTAATCTTTGATTACTCCTCATTATACAAATCTAGAAAGTCTTCTTGAAGTTCCTAGTTATTTTTATCATATTTAATCTATGAACCATTCATTTTTCCTTCAGTACTTTCTCAAATCATAGCTTCCTCCTCCATCGATCACGTCTTTTGAACGTTTTATGATTCCTACCACAACTGATTGCAAATTTTTATATCTTCCACTATTGCAAACATCTGAAGGATTCCTACTTCATATTCCCCACCAGAACTCTTCAACTAAATCTTCTTAATCTTAAGGACTGGACAAGACTCTTAGATTTACATTTGTCCCGTTGAGATGGATAATGACAGAAACCCACAATGGTCAACGTCTTGATGTTTGGCTGGTGAAAGTAGGCTATCACGTGGTTTGGGGGGAAGGAGGAGATTCTGACATCCATGTTTTATTCCAAAAGAGGAGAATCCCTCCCCCCCTCGAATGACCAAGATGGGAAACCAAAATGAAGAATTCAAATCTCCCTTTTATTATGATACCATCTAGGTCCATACATTTGAATATTGTTTTATACATGAAAACCATAGCGGGGAATTTTTTTTTTGCAGCAACATTGAATAATCCAAACAAATCATGTGTTTTCAATCCAAAGATGGTTGCAGCATACACCTATGAGATTTAATGAAAGCATCCATCTTCCGTTAATCTCAATATTTTTGGGAATTCTTAAAAAAATAATGAATCCTCCACATGTCTTTCAAACCCATTGTTTTCCAACATATTTAAATCACTACCTTTGTCCCCCATTTGTTTCCACTTCCATATCTGAAGTTTTTTTAGTCCCTTCACCACGTGGGAAATTGGATCCTCATTTATATTCAAGAGGGGAGAGGTATCCCTAGGAGGAAGCGGTAGGGGTTGTTTGGGTGGGGTGGGGGGGGGGGGGGGTTGTAGATTTGTTCTGGATTAGAGGGGGCCTAATTTATATCGACATATTTAGATACCTTATGAATAAGAGAATTCAACATCACCCCTAAGAGGTAGGTATCCCCTATACGATTGGAATCGAGAAGTGCTACAACAATGTTCTTGAATATTTGTTCTATTGACTAATGATATCATTTGATGGATGATAATAGTATATGCTATAAGGGTGGGGTATTCATAGTAATTTTTTCCACATTCTCATGGTGAATTCCCCTGGTAATATCATGTTTATTATATTTTTAGAATGAGACTCAAAGGTAGGAAATCCACATTTATATGTGTCCTTGGATATTCCTATCTATGAATGAGTGTATTAATCATTAGACTTTAATATTATTATTAATTAATATTATAAGTCATGTACTTTGATGTATTAATGAAAACTGTGATGACATATGTTCATGATGAGGTAGCATATGTTGGGTGTGTCGGGAGTTTTATTGCGTTAAGGAATAATTCAAAAAAGGATTAATCTCTTCTGTTATTTAGCATAAGTTGATATCTCGCACCCTTTTATGGAAAAAGATATAGCCTAAATGAATCTATTACCATAGTGTTTGATAAATATTTATTTACTTTTTAGTAAATATAATATATGTTTATTTATTGGAGAATAATGCAGTGATATTTATTTATTAAATTAATTGTCCTTTTTCAATGTCTGATATAAATTATAGTGTAATGAAAGATCATGTTTTTAGATCCAACAAGAAATAATAATCTCTAATATTAATTGATTTAATAATATTTAACTTAATTCTCAATGTTAATCACATGTTGATAAATAATAATATTATTATTTTTTTGACAGTGGGTTCTGCAAGGGATTAGATAAATACTAAGGGGCACTAGTCGAATTATTTATTTCTAATTGTAGAAATATATAAACCCAATTATATTATTTTCATTAGTAAAAATTCATTTTTTTATTGTGCACAACAAATTTGGAGAATCTTCTAAATTCCTAGAGAGCTCTCTTCTCCATATACGCTCTTAAGAATATAGATTGATCTTCCACCACCGAATCCTCTAAAGTCAAGAGACATCAAGGAGAATGCTTTGGAAGCAATTCTTATGGTTATGAAAGGTGGATGATGCAAACAATAGGATCTGTCATGATAGTACCCAAGGATTCCTTTAACGATGTCTTGAGATTCATGAAACATGTGTGGATCAATGCTAGAGGGAATCTATAATTGATTCCTACAATGAAATGGTGGTGCAACACAGATCTATTTCTAGATCCATCATTGAAGAAAGAATCCAATCAAAGGTAAATCTTTAATTAAAAAAATAATTATAAATAATATGTCATGATTCTCCCTTCAAGTTCCTGTGGGATTTCTACTTTCTATCTTCATTGAATCTATTCTATGGGACATGGAGTTTATCATCATTTAGATCTCAAATTGATCATCGATCATGACAAAAATAAATACTGGGCATGACCCATCTTAAGATTCCAATGTGACTGAAACCTACAAGTAGTATCAGAGTGGTCACATTATTATTTATAACTATTATAATATTGATGATTGATTGATTAATTTTTATTTCATTTTCACGTAATGTTTAATTATTTTATTAATCCATATTTTAAAATCTATTTTTTCTTCCTTCATTTCTCATCTATCTTATCAATATGAATAATTTTAGAAATGAAATAAATTTGAAGAACTAATACAATGGTGCTAATGATTCAGGATAGATAACAGAGTTGTACACGTCGTGTAGTTTTGTTCAATGCATCAGGAATTAATTTGGAATTAATTCACATTGTTTTCATTAATGAAACACGGTGTATTTATAACTTAAACCATGTGTTTATTTGGATATCCTGATGCATGGCCATTTGGAGTACACACCGTGTAGACAATTTTAATAGTGTTTAGTCCTATTAATTCACAAATGGGCTGTGTATTTTATACATGGATTACCTTACTGGTGACCTTGTAATTTTGAGATCACATTCCATGTAGCCCATTGGACACACCGTGTACACCATTTTCCATGGAATTTTTTACATGCCAAGTCCATAGTTATGTTCCTATGATATACAGTGAGACATGTACATGCAGGGTAGCTCAAATACACATGCCATGTACTTATGCCAAATTATGTCGATTTAAAATTTATTTAGTATACTATTGAAACATTATTGACATATTCTTAGGTGTGGTCATTAATTTGACATGACATTCCATGTGATGAGTTTATATATATACATATATATATATATAAATGTAAATGTTTAATTAATATCTACGTGATGTTAAAATAAGAATATCATGTATGAGTCACAGTATAGTAGTCACTTCATGTGCATAAGAGCATAACACATGACTGAAAACTAATGTAATTCATGTAATAAATATTCTGAAGTAGATGTCATGAAGGTATGTGATAATTTTTCTATGCCGCGTGTAACAAGAGTAAGCTGTGTTAGGCAATAATACTTGTTCGGAAGAATTAGATGGGTATTCACTATATTTCCTCCAAGGTAAATTTGTTATCAATGTTAATTTGAAATTATTTTATTTAATTTTTTTAAAATTATGATGGATGTGAATCTCATGAAAATTCAGATAAGAATTAAGATAAAGGAATTGATTAATTAAAGAAGTTAATTTATTGATTCAACTGATATTTATATTGAATAAAAATGATTAATAACTGATCGTAATTCTAATGAAATGCATAATTAATTTCATGCATATGGATAATCATGAGCATAGACCAGACCATTGTATGTGATTGGTTTCATTTAATTTATTATCAACTTAAATTGTTGGTCTGCGTGCCTACTCTCCTCATATTATGTAAGGGTCTGTGTGATCGTGGATTCTTTTCTGTTAAACCCTTTTTCCTCTAACATTCATGTGAGTAATAGAAAATGTGAAGGATGAAGATCCCATTCTAGTAGAGGCGGTTGAAGTTTTGATCCATGTAAAAACAAATCATAGAGAGATACATGGGTGGACAGGTGGAAAGTGGTAACATGAACCACAATTGGTTCAATGTGTTTTCTCCCAAGTCAAAAATTAGATTATCAACTACTAGATAAACTATTAATAGGTAAATATCATGATCATGTGGATTTACTATTTTATTTTAGTCAAGTTGTATGGTCATTTCATTATGGATGTTTTTCCACGATTACATAATTATTGAATTAACAAGCATGAAAGATAGAACTATACCAAAATAGACTATGCATAAATGTTATCAATGTCATGGTTAATTAATTTAGTAAACCCAATAAATAAAAACAAGAATGTGATAAAGATAATTATTTTCAATTTATGCATAATAGGAAAAAAAACTCAATAATATATATTAAGTTGGTATAGCCTTCCACTACCTCAGTTATAATCGAACCATAGTTCAAAGTCCTTGATCATCCAGAGTTGGGGTGTTTTGAATTATTGAAAAATTATAACATGATTTTGTGGGTTGAATTAACTTAGTTCACATTAAGGGTTGACATCCAATGCATGACATGCTGTAAATGGGTGTCGAGGGTTAAGGAAATCCTAATAAGGATTTCAGGATTGGGGTGTCAACTCAGAAGATCAAGGAACAATGAGTTAATGCATTTGGAATTTGGAATGACTACCCAAAACCATTCATGTTTCTTGAATAACCAACATTGGGGTAATTTGAATGGAAATATGGATCCTTAACACTTGAATATTCAATCAAGAGGATATTATAAATCCAATGGTGAGGGCTATTGGGTTTTAATAAATTAGTGGAATATTAATAAATATCATATTTATTTAGTTGTCTAAATTTTATTAAATAAAATACTAAATATATATATATATATATATTTTGAAACAAAATTATAATGAAAATAAATATATCATTTCTATCTATACTTGATAAGGACAACCTTCTCACTAACACAAATTTCCAAAAGTGGAAAAGGCACCTATGAGTTATCCTTCACCTTGAATTGAAATTATATGTGCTATAAGAACCTTTTCCTATGGTTCTTAGAAGTGAGGATAGTTATGAAGATTTTAAACATTATAAAAATAATTGGAATGATTCTATAGATGTTCATTTTTTCATTCTATCATCCATGTGCAATACGCTTTTAAAGAAATATGTGGACATGGATGCATATAGCTAATGCCGCACCTTCGAGATCTCTATCAAGATAAGGTGAGACAAAAGAGGTACAATATATCTAATTCATTGTTTAAAACTAATTATGGAGAGTCTTCACTAGCAAGGCCTCATGTAATCAAGAATATTGTCGATGCATGACCCCAATCATTGATCAATTTTTTCCTACTTTGCACTTGTTCAATGTCAATGCATGGTACATGCAACTGAAAACGTGGCATCCCATCACATCATATATCCTTCATTGATTATTTATTCAATATCACTGATGTGACACATGGTCTACCATAAATGTGGTGGCGCATTTCCCCTTGGTCCCAATAGACTACATCTTGAGCAACTCCCTCTTTATTCACAACAAGTTGCTTCCCCTTTTAAAGCCTTCACAATTTCCTCTTCAATAATAGAAATAAGATATAAAATATTATATATTAAATTTAAAAATTACCATGTTTCATACATGTTAGTTATCAGAGTCATATCTCATCTAAATTGATATAAAAGATGCATCACTCCATGAGCAACACATGCAGCCTAATCTGCGTGATAAGACAAAACAAAATCTAAAATTTAAAAACTATCTTATCTCAAATATGGAAACACCCATGGTCTTCATCCTATCAATATCCCCATTTATCTCATCGATGGAGATACCATACCCTAAAATCAATTGGAAAAAAAATCTATATCCATTGTACCAACTATCATCCTCTATAAAAAACAATAATTCCCATTTGTAAATGTGATAGAAACATGACTTCCCCAATAAAAAATCCAAACAATGATGTAATCAAAATATCAAAATATGAAATTTTCTTTTCATAAAATACCAAAATCAAAATATCTATCTCCCCCATGATTATTATTGTGATACAATTTGGCACACCCACATAAAATTGCTCTCTCTTCTCAAAATCCAAAGCGGCTAGTGCATCACCTCAATGTTTAATTTTAATTCTTTCTTCTCCAATCACACATTATGATGAATTGAACTAAGTGTAATACCTAAATCACCTATCTCAACTTACATTGTTTTCCAAACACTACTATTCTTCATGCTCCATTGATCCTATATAAAATATCATAAAATCCGACTACAAGTTGCAAGCCCGAAAAAATCACCTTTGATATCACTTGTTGGGAGAGATTCCTGATCTCAGGAAGAAGACGCATGACAAAATATTTGTGTGAAACTCGATGAAATAAGGAAATGATATAAAGAAGAATAAATAATTCAGCATGAAATAATTCTAATATTGAAAAACCCTCTATTGGGGAGGATTAAAAACCCACTTGGTAATTTCTAAATGTCCACTATAAATTAAAGTGTAAAAAGAAAGACCAATAATTCCCAAAAATGAATTACAAATTAGAGAATATTATAAAATTTGGGAAAACCACACCCTGATACACCTACACCATCTCTCTAAAAGTCAGATAACAAATTCCATGCATGAATGATTAATCTTGGAAAAAACATCACCCTTCTGTTGATGAAATTACACTACATTGAGGATCAAATCCTAATATGAATCGTCCTCACACAATCTTATGACACCCATATAATTTTTCTCTATCTATTTGATTCTCTCAACATCACGACCTTACAACAATCATTAATTTGGATACACCTCTTGATCAGTTCATTCTAAAATACACTCAATACATGTGAATGGACTAGTTTGGAATATGTCTAACACTGGGACTGGGGGGAGGGAATCGGTGTTGGAGTCCTTTTAATCCAATTCCAAATTTAATCCCTTTACCACCTAGACCTGTTAGGATCTGAATTATTTTGTTACTTATTACCCATCATTTGAAATAAGATTAATGTAGTAAAGACAAAGCACACAATAGTGTTACAAGGTTTACTACTCATTTAGAGTATCTAGTCCTTAGCATGGTTTGGAAATAATCCCCACTACACAAACCCAATAAATAAATAATTTATGTGTGTCTTGGAGAGGAAGGAAATACCCTTTCACTTGGAATACACTATAGTCAATTGGTATTACATGTTTTACATCACTTAACTGGATCTCTGTACTACCGATGAAGACAACCTCATTTTTGTTCATAAAGGTCTGTAACACCAATAGAATCATCCAACTATTGAGACATGTTGGATCTTAGAGTTCTCCTTTGTTCCCACACAACCTTATTCTTCACATTGTTTCTTGCTTAGCATCATTCCAGTAACTCTTATTACCTCTTCCCAACAAAAAACTGAATGTTTCACAATAGTCTTCTTCTACGAGTCAAAATAATATAAATGTGTTGTGAACTATGGAATACTAAATTATTTATAACCCAAATTATAATCTTATGAAATAAATTTGCTCACTAAATCTTTTTATCTTCTTTTCAATTTTTTTCTTCAGTGAAAAACCAAACTCACCGAGACATCTTCTTCTTTTTCATTCTGGAATCACAAAAATTCCTCTATGATAATTAAATCAATTAAGGTCAGATCATTTCACCATCATCGCAATTAAATTATTCTAATTTGATAAAAATTATCAATAGTTAATGTAGTATTATTTACCTATTACTTTTCTTGGTGTAGAATATGTTTGTTCAACTAAATTTCATTATACCTCCAATGATGTTTCATGTAATAATAATCTCACATAAAATCATATTATTATCCTCTTGAATTATTAACTCAATAAATTCATGGTTCATTTTCATTTCCCTTATCCATTTTTATCTGTACCATTTTATGTATTTTTTTGAGATACATGTTTTTTCATGAATTTTTTTTATTCTTCAAATAATTTGAAAAACTTCAGACAGTGCACTTACTTCTCACTTTTTATATAAAAACACATGAAGCTTGTTTCTCCTCCATTCTTTATATCTCACAAAACACAACAACAATGTTTAGTTTTCATAAACCATTTTTATCAATATTATTTAAATTAATACACATGGTGTCATATGAAAACTTGAACAATATGAGTTCCTCTTCTTACTATTCCAAGTATGCACTTAGGAGCACATCTGGTTCTCTTAACACAAATGAATTGTGTAGGTTTTTTCATCTCTTTCTATTGTTAATCAACTGGAGAAAAATTATAGGCATATTTGGTTTATATGTGGAACAACATCATGAAACTCCATGAGAGTAAACAACTCATGCATTGAGGCTTGATCAGTATGCATTATCGAACTGGTTGAACTTTGTGAAGCATGACAAGGGTGTTTAAACACTAGTTGTCGGTTAGCGGTATTTCTTCTTCATGAAAGTAGAAATATATGTGGAACTTACCTCCATTGTAAATAATGATGAGTGTTAATAAACCTTTCACATTCTCTCATATTCGCATCCACGCTATATAAATCAAAGCTTGAAGGGAGAAGATCATAATTATCCTCTACCCCGATAGTGCTACGTTCTGGTTTTTAGGGGCCCTATGATCCCACTTCTTTGTGGGGTATTGCACCACGTCATTCAAGACATCGAGAGTACCCATGGCTGACAGAAGTAACTCTATTCCGCCTATGCCTAATGTTCTAGATGGCCTCTTTTGGGCATGGTCAACCCAGTGTATTTCATAATCCATTAGTTGAGGCTAGCTAGTTAGCTTAGTCCATTCTTTTTAAATTAACAACCAAAAAATACTTAGTTAAAAAACCAAGTATATAATGGAATTCAATATGATACCCTTGTCCACCTCTACACTCTGAACTCTATTATATAATTCATAATGCTCTTCATAATTTCTCTTCAACTATAAATACAT
Source organism: Viscum album (assembly GCA_963277665.1). NCBI lineage: Eukaryota > Viridiplantae > Streptophyta > Magnoliopsida > Santalales > Viscaceae > Viscum > Viscum album. Next base: position 1,581,333,781 of record OY728151.1, on the reverse strand, counting down.
CTAACCTTTTCTTCACATTTATCCATTCAATCACTAATTATATGGAATGGTTATCAATCATGCAATGAATAATATCGATGTTCCTCAAGTTACCACTCACATGGTTTTCATCAAACGTTAAAATAATGCATGATATTCAATTCCTTTTCTTCAATAAATTTTGGAATAAAAATTTCAATTAACTTCAAACCATCCTTCTTATTCGATGTAAACAATTTGTCACTTAATACACATTTCATTTGATCATCATATCAGTACATCATTCATCTGAGTTAACAACATGGATAATTTCTCCACAATTACTTCCAATTCTATTAATTCATAATAATTATTCAATTCCTTCGCAATTTGTCTTCAAATATAAATCTATCTAACCATTTCTTCATATTTAACAATCCATGAACTAATTATATGGCGTGGTTATCTATCATGAAAACTTCAATCTCAATGTTCCCCAAGATAACACATTCATGGTTCTAATAAAACATTAAAATACTATATGAAATTAAATTACTCTCCATCGATAAATTTTGGAATATAAATTTTACTGAACATCAAATTAAACTAGTTATTTTTTGTAAAAAATGTGTCACTTATGACTGATGTATTTTGAACGTAGTATCAGTTCATATGTCATCAGAGTTAACAACATGAAGAATTTATCAAACATGGAATACAATGATATGAATCTATTACAATTATCCAGGAATCATGATGAATGAATCCATACAAATTCTCTAGGAATCACTATGAAGGAATCCAAAACAATTCTCCATAAATCACAATGAAACTCAATGTCTTTAAAACAGATAAATGTTTCATTGAATTTCAAGACATGAGGACCTTATCCAATTTATATTAACTTTGGAAATTATTCATCATATTTAAATCAATGTAAAATTCCTATTTCATTGGTCATCATTATATTCCAATGAAAACCATCTAAAAACAAATAAAATCCCTAAAATAGTGTGATCATAAAACTCCACGTTTTTATGGTTGGAAATACCTTCAATGTTATTTCCAAATGAAGGTGATAATATTTTGAACTATTATATTATCTCTCCCCATTACCTTTTAAATTTTATTTTCACATTATCTCTCGCTTATTAACAAGAAATACAATGTTCTTGGGAAAAGGGTATTAGTCCATACATAAGCAATGTGTGATCCATCATTTCACACTAATTCTACTTGAGTTGTGCTCGGTTTAGAAAACAACAGGATTTTAATTTGACAAAAAATCTATCCATTACCAACTGATCATGATACCATAAGAAATGATAAATTATATACTTTTCTTCTAGGATTATTCACATTCATTCTATGATGAAATTATAGAATGTGATACAAAACATTTTAAGAATAATCAACCCGAAACTCCTGCACTCACATAAAAAATAGATATAAAATATTCAAGTTTAATAGATAGTATAAAAGACCATGGGGTACATCGACACTTCATAAGAAATTGATTAATTTCATTTTTACCCCATGGTAATTTTTTCTGATAACCTAGGATGATATATTAATAGAGACATACCTTTTACAATGATATGATCTCTAAGAAATTTATAGAATAATAATATTTTATACAAATTGAAATAATAAATCTAGAAGCTTATTAATTTATCTCCCCATCAATGGAAACATTTATAATTATCTTCATAATGGTTGATATCATCAATAATTTATTTAACGAAATAACAGTATAGAGAATAGTAGAGAATGGTTCTTGAACATGAAACAGTACATATTGGACAACATTCGAAACTTCACCAAGGATGATCATCTATAACATTTGTTCTTAAAAATACAAAGAAATAAGATCAAACCAAGAAGGAATCTTATTTATCCTAGATATCCAAAATTACAAATCACATTCCTCATCATTATCATTGATGGTCCTCTATAATAATAGTATTTGAATATCAATTGAGGAATCATTCAAGGATGGTAACTTCTTCAGATTGGCTGTGAAGAATTGGCAACACTTACTACTTTTCAGGTTATCCCCCTTAGAACATGCTTCATCTTCAACTAACGTACTTATATGAAAAAATACAATACTGAATGATTAAGGGAATATGGTGGATCATCCATACTTCATTAATATGAATAGTAATATTGAGATGATCTTCTAAACCAAATTGATTCATTTCCACCAGTCTTCATTATTGCACATCTAAACTGTTTTTATTTATGCTGAGGAAACATGGATCTCTTCAAATCATCTTATAATTTTTTAGGAGAATATTTATTCTTAATATCCTTCATGAATGAGACATTATTTCACCTATTTTGGACTGTTATTGTTATGGTAGTATGGTTAAAAAATCATTTTCAATGAGACCTTATTTATTACATCTCTTACAAAGAACTACTTTAACACTACTATTTCTTTTTCTTAATAAACTGTCCTGAAATTTTTCATCATCATGTGTAATATTTTCTTTCCATTTTTCTCTATCTATATATTATGCATCTTCCATTTTTCTCATTCTTTCAAAATATTCTTGGCTACATAACTAAGAAGTTATTAGGAACTGTTGGTTCATGTCTGGATCTTCCACATCGGTTCTTCTTAGTGTCATCCCTCTTAGTACTTCATTTGGATGCACTACCCTACAAATTATTGGATTTAAAATCCATGATTTTCTGACCATTCTTTTTTGGTACCTAAATGGAAGGATTTACGTTCACAAAATTCTTATGATTTATTCCTAAGGTTGCTTCTTCATTCCATATATGATTTTTTATCATATTTTATTATCTTAATTGTACACATTTCGATATGATCATGTACCAAATTTGTGACCACTACCATTTCATACATCACAAATGTTATCATGAATTTAAAATAAGTTTAAAGTATAAAGATGCGTTTGGACCCATATATGTTAATTAGTCTTCAATAGGATTATATACCTTGATATACGATTCCATAATCCTTTTAAATTATGTGCATTGTTCCAAAAATTTAAGGCACACTGCCCCAATATGGTGCAGCACCAACAGGGACCCACAAATCTTAATTTTTTGATATATCCACTATCTAATTTTTGGGTATTCTTCTTGATTTGTATGCTCTATGAGGGGAACCATATTTAATAAATTCTTTTATATACACATTAGTCATGGGTATAGGATTATTATAATATTTATTCATCTATAATTGTTCATATTTTTATTTACAACCTATAATTTTCATGATAATATGTTTAGAAACATTAGTACATGATGGTATGGTCGATACATTTTTTGTTCAGCTATTTGTGATATATTGTTTAATAAAGTAATGATATTATTGTAACTTTTTGGAGTTATTTAAACCTTAAAATATTTCAATGAACGTTGAGTACTTTTATAAACGATATCCTCATTTTTTGAAGTGTCAAAATGTGTCTACACAATATTGGCCAACTGAGGAACCAATTCTAGATATTTGATACTTTGGATGATTCTATGATCTTTAATCATAATCATATTCTATTAAAATAAATTATTCATTCATTTATATTGATCTTCAAGTCGCTTAACCTTTTTCTAAATCAAATAGTAACTTTCATTGATCATCTTGGATATTTCATCCATTTGTCAACCATTGACATCAGTTCAATTTCTCAATCTCTCTTCAACTACATGGATCATTTCATCAAGAGTCCTTTTGACTCCCCAATTATCTTAAACTTATTTAATACATTTTGAGGAACTTATTTCATGTTACCTCATTGTTTCATCAATGGTTTCAACCTATCTAGATCGATTTAGACCTTCTATATTATTTGTTTTCAAGATCATATAAAAAACATTAGATTCTTCTTCTAGTCTGTTAATCTCTTCCTGCATACATTTAAAGACTTCAAAAACAAGGGATGCTTATTCTTCTAAAATATAATGTATAATAACCCTTAAAATATCAACTACTAATTCATGAAAAGCTGTATATTTATCATCATCATCATATGTGCTTGTATTTTAATCTCAAGTAAAGTTTCTAAATGTACTAACACACACATCTTATTCACTATATGTTGGAAGTTGATCCATATTCTTAGTCAAAACCTAAATCACATTCTAATTAATTTCCAAGATATTCATGTCTTCATTTTTAGAAAGGCATAGAGAAATAAATACTTACTCATTTTTAGATAATACGGAATTACTCTTCAACATTCTCTTCTCTTTATTTTTCTTATTTATCATGTTCTTGGTAGAGATATACTTATACACAAAGGTATCTGTATATTAACCAAAACTTCACTTCAATGTTGAGTTAGTAAAGAAACTCATGTCATTAAAAGGGAATATATTTCACAGTATAGAATCTAACAGAGATAAACCTTACCTCAATAACTATGAATGTAACATTTTTAGATATTCCTAGGATTGTGTGTGTGTGTGAGTGTGTGTGTGTCTGTGTGTGTGTGTGTGGGGGGGGGGGGTTAATAATAGTGGGATATTTTTTCATTCAATTCCACAATTTATCACCTTACCTCTAAGATTTGTTAGGATCATGATTTTTTATTATATTTTCTATATTTCATTAAATATTATTAATGTAATAAAGAAAAGTACATGATATTTTTACAAGGTTCACTTCTCAGTAAGAGTATGTAGTTATTGGAATGGTATGAAAATAATCTAGACCACGCAAACACTAGAAAGTAATCCTATAAATGTTGTTACAAAATGTAATAAATAACCTTTCACTTTTAATGCACTATAGTGATGTGACATTTCATGTTTTACAGATCTTAGATGGATCTTTATATACCTTTGAAGATAGTCTCATTTTTTGTTGATAATGGTTTGTAACACCAAGTGTGTATTCCACATATTGAGACATGATGGATGTCACAGTTATTCTTTGTAATTATACAACATTACTCTTCACATTTTTACTTTCTTAGTAGTATGGAAGTAACTCTTCTACCTCTTCCTAGCTGAAAACTAAAAGTTCCACAATATTCTTCTCCAACCAGGTTAAATATATATATATGTGTTTTAAAATGATGAATAATAAATTATTTATGACCCAAATTATAATAAGTTGATTAAAATTTGGTCACCATATATTATTCTCTTCTAATCACTTTCTTCTTTATGGAAAATCAAAATGCACTAATATCTCTTCATCTAATTCTTTTTTAAATTGCAATCTTCCTCTGTGATTATTAAATCATTGAAGTTCAACTAATTTTAGAATCATTGAAAATAAATTAATCTTATTTGATAAAAAATATCACGATTTAATATAGAATATATTATCATATATTATTCTTGCTATAGAAGATGTTTGATCAAGTGAATTGCACCATAACATCATTGATATTTCAGGCACGAATAATATTTCACAAAATCAGATTCTCTCTTTTTTAATATTTTACCCAATACAAGCATGGTGAATTTACCTTTACCAAATCCATTTTTATCTTTATCATATTATATATTTTGTTTGAGATAAACATTTATGCATGATTTTTTTTCTCAAATCATATGCAGACCTTTAGACATTATACATACTCTTCACTATTTTCGTAACAACACCCAAAGCTTCTTCCTCCTCATATAGATATATATACCTTCATACAACAACCATGTTTAATTTTATAACCCATATTTATCATCAATATATGAAAAAATACACTTGAAGTCATATGAATACCCAATAAAAATGAGTTACTACCTTACTCAATAAAGTACGCACTTTGGTGCATGTTTGGTTCACTTTGCTCAAACAAACATTGTAGGTTTTTTCTTATTTTCCTATTGTGTATCTAATGGATACAAAACGTATTCACGTAATGGATTATATATGAAAAAACATAATGAAACACCCTGATAGTATGAAAATAATTCAATGTGACTTGCGTAGTAATATTCTATTTAACTAGTTCTACTTCATGAAACACGATAAGGGTGTGTACACACTAGATGTGTGTTCACTATATTTAATCTTCATGGAAGGAGAATTCTTCATGAAACCGAACTCATTCACAATGCCTGACGAGGGTGTAAACCAATTTTCCATGTCCACATATTCATCTCATTCATGAAAAAAAATTTCTCTTGGGAATACCCTTATTCATGAGGCCTCAATGTTTCAAGAAAATCCTTTCCTCCCCACACAAAAGAGTGCATAATAGACCCTCTTTTTTTTCTTTAAAATGTGAAATCTTTAAATAATATGAGTAGAAGTATAAACCCTTGGCCTAGGGTGATCTCCTTTTATTTTAAAGGGACCATAACCTTTTAAAGCATTAAAATCTTGATCATTATTCCATGTGAATAATCTATTTATGTTCCTTAATTACTTAGCTTTGAATTCATCAAACAGGCCTAATGTTATGCCTCATTTAATAGTGTTATTCATTCACAATAAGACCGTTTATTTATTGTGTTCAAATCACATGCATATATTCGTAAACACATGAAAGTCATCTTCCCAAAAGCATGATGTTCATCCGTGGAACTCATCTAGTTGAATTGCCCTGCTACAAAAACATTTTTAGGTCAGACAAGGCTTGCCTCTTGAATTTATTCATTTGAGTCATGAAAATGTAGTTTTATGATATTATTATTAGGTTCACCCCATTATTCAGACATGGCTTGCCTCTTCTTCTATAATTTTTGGAATACAAATTTAAAATAACATAAAATCATCTTTATTCTTTTTTAATATAATGTGTGACTTAGGAAACATATATATTGAACATATGATCAGTTCATCAATCATAAAAAATTTATAGAAATGTAGAATTTCTCAATATTGAAATTCATTTATATGAATCAGTAATAATTATTCTTTCCCTTCACTATTTATCTGCAAATATAAAGCCATATAACCATTTATTCATCTTTAACCCATCATTAACTATTTATATTGTGCATTTATCCTTCAGGTTAACTACAGTCTCAGTGTCCCTAATTTTAAAAATTCATTGTTCTCAGTAAACAATAAAAAACTGCATTATCTTTAATTGCGGTAGTTATATACGTTTTGGAATATAAATTACAATGGAAATGAAATCATCCTCATTATTTTTTGTAAAAAATGTATTTATTATGACACATGTAATTTGAACATAGGATTAGTTCAAAAATAATAAAATTTATCAAAATTGGATAATAGCTCAAGCGTGACATCCAATGATCTGAATCCATAATGATTCTTTAATCTCTTCACAATTTCCCTTCACCTATAAAGACATCTAACAATTTCTTAATCTTTAAGCCCTCATGAACTAATTATATATTTTGGATATCCTTTATGAAAAATAAAATCTCAATGTTCCTCAAGATAACACATCCATGGTTCTCATGAAACATTAAAATACCACATTAAACTCAATTACAATAATTTCGTACTTTTTTTGGAATAGAAATTACAAAGTACATGAAATAAACCTTCTTATTTGTTGTAAAAAATGTTCCTGTTATGACACATGTACATTGAACTCAGGATTAGTTGATCAATCTTCAGATTTAGCTTCCTGGGGAATTTTCCAAGCATGACATCCAGTGCTATAAATCAATGAAAATTCTTCATTACCTTCACAATTTATATTCGAATACAAATACAAATAACAATTTCTTCATCCTTAACCATTCATACAATAATTATATTGTGTGGTTCTTTTTCATTGTAACGCCCCCAATTTATAGAATGGAACCCTTTATTTATGTATATTATGTATTTAATGTATGTGGGTAATTTATGGTAGTGTTTCTAAGGCTTTTGGAATCTTTATGGGGCTTTATATAGGTTCACAGTTGGACCACGGTTAGTGAAATCTATGAAACTACTATATAAAACCATACATAGTGAGACATGGGTGTCTGGTTAGGTGAACAGTTTTGGAAAACTAAGAGATTAACCTAGAGTATCCATTAAATGAGGGAGAAAGTGCATTTTCCAGGTTGGAACAGGATTTTTATAAATGTGTCGGCCAACTGTGCAAGGTAATCCCAGAGGTAGAGAATGGAAAATTCTCAGCAAACAATTTTCCTAACTGCATGACCAATCATGTATGGTATAAATACAAGATCCTAAAAAAGTGGACATAGGTTGGGATTATGTTTAAACCCATAATTTTTCTCCAAATGAAATCTAACTCAGTATTTATTCCTCACAAAGTCCAATGATTCTATCCCCATCAATTTAGAAGTTATCCGACGGTGTTTCTTGGTGCATTGATGCCTGATTCCCTCTGTAAGTGTCCTTTTGTGTTATTTTTCATAGTTTTTGTTAGATATACATTCCTCCCTTTCTCATATTCTTAGAAGTAGTCTAATGTGGTTAGATATAAGGTTTTTGATGTAAATCAAGGTTATATTTGGCTTTTTTGATGATATGGGAAGAGATCTATGGTGTGTTTTTGGAGATTCAACCCGGGTATGTGGGCATTTTCATGATGTTCATTGTTTCCACCAAAACACTCTAGGTAGGTGTCTTAACTCTCAACTCCTCTAATTAGAACATAAATTATTAGTTTCAAATTTTTTAAATTTCATAAAATTGATTGTGAAATTTGTGGGAAAATCTTCGTTAAATCCCTCATTATTGATGGCTTGTGGTTTTTTGGAAATTGGTTGTGCAAATGGATTTGATTCCTGATTTTAAAATATGGACTTTTTGGATTGGGGGAAATGGATTCATGGAAATATTTTCAATAAATGAATGGTTTTATTGAAATCTAAATAATTGGTTTGTCTGAAATGTTTTTGTCATACATGGGTTGTGTGGGTTCATGAATTTTACATGACCATAAATATTAGGAATATACCATTGGGGTACAAAGGTACTTGACCACGGATAAGAAGTGTGTGTCATTGGGGAATAAAAAGAATATCCAATTAGAGATGACTTAGTGTATGGAAAAGAAACCACTAAAGACTATATAAATATTATAGAATAATGCATGGATGTGTTTGGTGAATGATAGAATGGGTATTCCAAAAAGGAAAGTGAAATGGTTTAAATAATTTTTTATTTTAATTCCTAAGAAAACAATTATGATTGGAAAACTGTTTTGGTATCAAACTGGTTGGGTTAAAATTATATTGTGTAACTATTTCAAAAAAAAAATATAAGCTGTTTTATATAATTGTGATAACATGTTCTATCCATATGGTGTGAGTAGGGATGTAATTGGGGGAAATCGACTAAGTTTCATTACTCACCCATTCTTTGGAAATTTGGTGCTTTTTCAGATTTGTTTTATCGAGACACAAGTAAATGTAATGCATCACAATTCTTTAGTGGTGTTCTGTGATAGTTGTAGTATGAGTTAGATACTTGAGTCATGTCTTTGAAGTCTTTTAAGATTCTATTGGATTTGATTTCCACTATATACTTTGATGTTAGTAATCTTCTGTTGTGGTACTATTTTTTAGTCTGGTTTTGGTCTCAATTATATAACTTGAGTTATTTTACATTTTAATCAAGAATCATATAGTGATTTTGTTTATGGAATACATGGTTGTGATTTTCATATTTTCAAAGGGAAAATCATCCCCCAATAGTATTGAAACCATTGAAATTTTTTTCCAGCCTTTGGCGCCATTGGGATGTTTCTTAATTCCAAGTAGAAATTCCACCTAGACTCCAAACAATGAGGATGGGAAGGATGTTACAAGCTGCATGGGAATTTTTCATTTCAAATATTTGTGTGAAAAAAGTGGTATCATCCTTTTAATTTCATGACATACAATTGGTATAAGTAGTGTCATTTTTGTAGTTGAAATTCATTCATGTTTGTTCCTTGAGTCGAGTTGGTATATTGGAATAGGACTACTAGGAATTGAAATGTATATCATGAAAATACATAGTTAACCATTTTATACGGAACATAATGTTACAAGAGAGTTGGGTACATAGGTGTTTTGGAATCACTTGTATGAGTGTAATCTCATTTTCATGGTTTTATCCAATAACAATATCATGACATGCATTGTAGAAATAACTACCCACTAGGAGTACATATTTCAATTTGACTAATGATTTACGATTTGGTATAAATTGGTGGATTTTTTAAAAATGTTGAAATTGTTTTCAAATGGGAGATTTTGAAAAGTGAATGGCTGTGTTATTTTTAAAATGAGTTAATTTTCAAAAGCATGGTGAAATTTTCAAAAAAATATCCAAATGTAGAAGATGATTAATTTTGGAAAGAATGTTTGGAATAATTTATCTATGGTATATTTTGAAATTTTAAATCCCTCGGTTTCTAAAGAGAAATAATTATAGGGTTTGTTGTGTTTCATGAAAATGTAACCCGGTAGGAGTGGATAAAAAAAATCGAAGAATCTGATGAGAATGTGGTTGCACCTAAGACATATGTGAACCTATAGCTGGTAGAGAGTATAGTACAAGATTTTAAAGATGAGGGTAGAGGGAATAGATGGGGTGATGCAAAGAAAGTGGATAATTCTCTCCAATAGTGGAAGTTAAATCCACCCATATTATGGGATGATTCACTGATAGAGAAGGCTAAGGTGTGGCTGAATGGGATAAATCAAATCCATGATTTCCTTAGCACACCAGAAGAGTAGAAAGTCTAGTTGGTGATGTATATACGAGAATATCTTTCTGGCCAATGATGGGATTTAGAACATTAGACTAAACTGGACCTTGTTATGGAATGAGGGGATTTCATGGAATTGTTATAAAAATTTTATCCTCACAAATTCATAATTTAATGAAGGATTGAATTTCTCAGTCAAAATTAAAAGAACCTTTCTATGATAGAGTATGTGGCTAAATTTATGAATATTTTTTTATTTTCAAATGATTTTTTTGCGAGTGCATCCTTAAAAGAAAACATTTTGGAATCGTAGCGAAGGAAACAAATTTGATTGAAGATTGTAATGCTCTGTACAATGGATTATACAAATATGGTTAATAAAGAGATGGTGGATTGAAAGAGACACCTTAGGAGGAACATGTGGAGGATGTATGTTGATACCAATGAAAAATGTTGGGAACTATAATGTTGGGATAAAATGGCATATGTAAAGATATTTCCATCGTTGGAGTATGACCCAATACTAGACAGCTAGATTAGTGAACCTTCCCCCAAGACCCAAGAGAAAATTCGGATGTTTTTAATGTGGTTCCTTTGACCACATGCATCTAGAGTTAATGAAACCACCTAGAGAATTCCATAATTTTAATTATTTGGTGCATCTTCAGTGGTTTTGTCATAGTTCTATGAGGTAGGGTTCTTGGGTAAAATCCCATGTTTTGTAGGTTTTGTATGATTTGATGGGAGGAGGGAAATATAATACCTCTTATTATTAGAATAGAGTTATCCATGGTGATTTTATAAATACCATGACTCCTCATCGTAAGTAATCTAAACAATGAAATTAAGAACAAAGTGCAGTGGGTAAGAAGTTATATATAGTTGAGTAGGTTATTATGGATGATCAATATAGACCATGTGAATTTAAATCAACATGGAATTGGGTGTGCTGAATGACCCTGATCACTCTAATTATTTAAAGCAGTTAAAATTGTGCCAAAAACCCATCCCATATTGAATCCTGTATCAGTTTCTCCATGATATATTAATCAAGTGTTGTAGGGTGAGGCTCAAAATTTACCTCTCCCCCTCCTAGTATGTCCCCATACTAGTTATATGGGAATACTCTATTCCCACTTCTTTGTAGGATATTGGCCCATATCAAGAATGCCTTTATCCATGACTAGGGCTTACACATGACACTCCAAGCCACCTGCGATCTAGCCTGGCTCGACTCCTTTTGGTGAGACCGACCCAGTGTACCATATAAGCTTATTGTTGAGGTAGTCCGATAATCTTAGTTGGATATCCATACTTTTAAATAAACCCCCAAAACATACATAGTTAAAAAACAATGTATATCATGGAATTCAATATGAAATCCATGGCCACAGCCACACCTAGAACTCTAGTATAAAATTCATCAGTCCATTCTCAATTTCTCTTCAAATATTAATCCACCTATAAATTTCTTTATCATTAACCCTTCATAAACTAATTATATGGCATGGTTCTCCTTCATGAAAACTACAATCTCAATGTTCTACAAGTGAACAGTTTAATGGTTCTCATGGAACATTAATGTAATGCATGGCCTTTAATTCATCTTCTTTTATATTTTTTGGAATATTAATTCCAAAGAACATAAAATAATCCTCCTTATTTAGTTTAAACAATGTGTCAATTATAAAACTTTCATTTTGAATATAGGATCAGTTCGTCAATCATCAGAGTTAACAACTAAAATAATTTCTCTAGCATGACATTTAATACACTGAATCCATACTAATTCTCTAGGAATCACGATGAATGAATCCACAACTATTCTCCAGAAGTCATCATGATGGAATCCATACAAAATATCCATACATCACCATAATGCTCAAAGACTTCAAACCATTCACATGTTTCTTGGAATTTTTATACTTGAGGATTTCATCCAGGATCAATTAACATTGAACATGCTTATCATATTGACATGAATGTAATATTATTATTGAATTTATGATCATTTTACACCAATCAAAATCATTTAAAAATAAATAAACACTAAACATAATGTTGGATCTTCAATCTCCCCCTTTATATTTATTGGAAATAACATCACTTCCAAATGAATGTATCAATATGTAGAACTATTGTCTTATATATTCCCTTTACCATTCAAACATTAATATCACTTTCTATCCCCATTATAGATAATAAATAAAAATTTAAAAGGAAAAAAGTGTATCATTCCATATTTAGGCAAAGTGCAATCACTCATTTCACTGTAAGTCAACTTGAGCTACGCTCAATGTAGAAAACAAGAGGACTTGATTTATAAAACTATGTTTCCCATTACCAAATAAACATGAAACTATAAGAAATGAGAACCCATATACTTGTATTCAAGGATTATTAAATTTAATTATATGATGAAATTACTAAATGATAGATTAATCTTTCTAAGATAAATCTACCTAAAACTCATGTAATAACATTTACAAATAGACTAAAAAAATTCAATTGTAAGAGGCAGGATAATAGACAATAGGGGACATCCACATATCATATACTATATATTAATTTAATTTCTCCCCTCTGTAAAAAGTTTTATTATTTTTGACAACCACAAATGAAAGATTAAGAGTGGCATACCCTTTACAATGACATTATCTTTAAGAAATTTCTAGAATAATCAGATTTGGTACTAATTGAAATAATAATTTTAGAAGGTTATTTATTGGTCTCCCCCTAAATGGAAACATTTCTCTTTATCTTAATAATGGGTGATCTTATAAATATTGTATTTCATGATATTCTAGTATGGAGAATACACCAAAATGGGTCTTCAACATGTTATAGTCCATATTGGACAACTATCACAACTTTATCAAGGATGATCTTCTAGAATAATTGTTCTACAAAATACCAATAAATAAGATCAAACCAAGATGTAATACTCTTTATACTAGATATCGAAAATCGGAAATGACATTATTTAACATCATAAATTATGATACTTCATAATATTATTATTTTAACATCTATTGAGGAATCAATTTGGCATGGTATCTTCTTCAGCTTAGAAATCAAGAATTAACAGCAGTTACTACTTCTCAACTTCTCCCCCTAAGAAAATTCTTCATTTTTAATTCCCTGTATTATAAGAACTTATAAAATAATAAAATATTATGGGAATAAAGTGGATCCTATTTTATTTATTTATATGAATAGAAAGGTAGATATGATCTCCTAAAAAAGTTTCTCCATTTTCCCCTATCTTTATGGTTTCACATCTGAACATCTGTTCTGATTTATGTTGATGCAGCATGGATATCTTCACATTATGTTCTACATGGAATGAAGAATTCTTCTTCTTAACATACATCATGTATGATACATTATTACACCTCTTTAGAAATGAATCATTTTCAAGTAGTAAGGTTAAAAAGGATTTTGTAATGTGACCATATTTATTGCATCTCTGACACAATACTTTTTTATCACAAGAGTAAATTTTATTGAAAACACCATGGGAATTTTTATTCATAATGTGGGATATTTTCATTCCAATTTTTAACTATTTTTTGGCTTGTGCATCTTCCATTTTTCTCATTCTGTCCAAATCATTAGGCTTGATAACTAACAAGTAATTTGAAAATGTTGGCGCAAGTTTGGATCTTCCACATGGGTTATTCTGAGTTTCATCCATCATATTAGTTATTTTGGATTCACTACCCTTCAAATTCATTGATTTAGAATCCACGTATTTATCAAAAAATTTATGTGGAACCTTCATGGGAGGATTTTTTTCACAATATATTTTTGATTTCTTCCCAAGGTTACTTCTTCATTATATGTCATATTTTGTGATCTTATTTTCTTATCATCATTGGATACATGTTTAGATGATCATGTACCAACATTGTGACCTCTATAATTTCATACATCACTAATGTTTTCAAGAATTTTAAATATATTTTTAGTATAGAGAGGATTCTAGACATTAGGATTGTTATTTAAACCGGCCAACCCTACATGAGGTTACTTGATTTGGAGCAAGGAGAGCCCACATTAAATCCCATGCAAGGAGATTCTAGAAAAATTCATTGTTTTATCAAATTATAGTAATTTTAACATTGAGTTGATTGAAATATATATATTTATATATAAATTTCATTGGTACATGTGATTTTATTTAGATTTAATAATTATTATTTTAACTGGACAAGATCACTAGAGGTGAAACAAGTTCGAGACGGTAGAGAGAGCCATCCTTCAAGAAAGGAATCTAAATTCATGGAAGTGTTAGAAGTATCCGTTCATTTAGGTTGATACTTCCTGGTATTACTGATGGACGTATTCATAAGGTGTTCCCACACCATGAATAGTAAACCATTGTGTCCCCATTTTCCTTTTCGATTCGGGATAATATAATAGATGAAATTGTCATTTTTAACTATGATGAGATCATCCTGTATGAATCTGGTCACCCATAGCTTAGACATTAAGTGTATCCATGACCCGCCACTCGTAACTACCCCTCGACGACTCTCGATCCATTGTAACACCATATATCACCATCTTCACCATCGAAGAAGCTTTTCATTGTTCCATTGTCCACTGATGAATCATCTGAATGCCTTGGACTTTCTCATGAAGTTGATCTGGCCCCCATAAATCAATTTCAAGGTTAATCCGGCCACATTGAATCCCAGATGAAGGAGGATATTGGTGAAGTCCCTTGTAAAAATATTTCAACAATACCAAGACACCGAATAAAATCCATGAGCCATCTAGAACCCCCACCATCCCATGCATGTAGCGGGATCACAAAAAATAGAACCCCAATCGATCAAAGAAAGCAACCATAGGACAAATATCATACAGTGGGAAGAAGAGAATGAGATAAAATATAATAGACACTTCATTTTCAAAATAATTTTAAGCTATATTAACAAATATTAGAGTACACAGTAGTAGGAAGAAAAGATAACAAGACATAATATATTAATTAATTAATTCAACGGTAGATGCCGCAACACTACCTAATCCCACCTACCCCCACCCCACACCTGTTCTCTTATATGTGGTAACAACCAGTGAATACATTCCAGTATGACAGTCAATACCCAAATAATCAAAAGAAAAATACAAGATGATTTGTAAAATAAATTGGATAAAAAATAAAAATACACACATATTTATATTTCAATCACCTGTAATCTCATCAATGGTATAATACTATTTCTCTTCTATATCGTATCAATCCAGCATCATTCCTATCACCAGGGGGACTGGTATACTCTATCCCACCATTGGGACCTCAATCTCTCTAACCTTACTCAAATCCACTAAATTATATTTGAATTGGTCATGGATCTCAATTCCCTAGGTTCATGAATTTGGTTTCAAAGAATGTGATAGTTTGTAGTGATCATTGAGCTTCTTCACCATTTCCTAATTTCACTCATGGATTCTGTGACATTGGAATATGTATGGAAATGTTAAATCAACATCCAGTTTCATGAAACAGTGGACTTAAGGAAAATTTGAAGATAGAACCCATAAAGGGGAAGTTTTCATCGTATTGACAGGTGGTGCAGAAGAATCAGTTGTTGTTTTCATGAAACAATAAACTCAACATATAGATAAAGAGAGAACCCGTATTGGGGACGTGTTCATTTCATTTATATATTTCATAATATAGTCAACACTGGATTTCATGAAACAATAGAGTCAATGAAAACGAAACGAGAGAGCCCATAAAGGGTAAGTGTTCATTTCATTAATAGACGGTTGAGTTTTTTATAGGCCTCCCTAGTTTTCACAAATCACTAAGAACCCATTCCTTATTTCCTTTCATAATGAATGTTCTACTACATGCATTATGAATTATAAAGTATATATTGAGATTCACACCCACCCAAGTGTGAAGACTTGTGTTCACTGGAAAACAATAACCATTTGGGTTTGAATACAAGAAGGTAGAAGTACAATGATTTGGAAGTATAATTCAACCGAATTAAGATCTTTCTTTTGATAATGGAGTGTCTATTTTCTTTGAGAGGACCAGTTTTGGAAATTCTTAAAAATAAGTGGTGGGGTGCATCAGTGTTGGATAATTTTTAAACCAATTCAAACTTTTAAAATCTTGTGCCTATTGACCAGGTAGGAACTTGATTCTCATGTTATATTTTCTCTGTCTCATGAAATAATATGAGAATAGTAATAATATGCACACAATATTTTTATAAGGTTCAATACTCTATAAGAGTATCTACATCCTTTACATGTGTGGGTATTACTAGTACACAGATTCTCCCCTATAATGTAGTAACAAGTTATAGTGGGTTGGCTTAGAAAACAGTCCTTAAGCTAGTGTGAGTTTCTACACTTTTAAGGGGGGAATGAAACAATCCTACTTTCCTGAACATGTGATGATCATGTAAAAATTCCAACTCCATTATAATTCTTTATAATGCCTCCCAATATAGTCTTCTTCCTGTTAAAAAAGGGTTGTAACACCAATAGATTCTTCCACCTGTTGAGATCTGTTAGACGTCACAGTCCAACTTAATCATCCATTCTCTACTTATTACATTATTACCAACATGTAGGTATCCAAAATGTTCTTATTTATTCTTTAGTGTAAAACCAAATGAACACTTATTCTTATTATTTATTCTTATTTAGTGAAATAACTAAATGCACTAACAAATATTTTTAATTTGTATAGAATCTCAAAAACTTATGTGATTATTCAAACAATGAGGATCATCTTACAGGGAATCATTAGAATTAACATCTTCTCGATTCTTATTTTAATGTATGCATGAAATGATGCATATAGAATTTGAATGAACTCCTCTTTTTATTTAACTTATTCTTCTTATTTACACAAGTGCAACCACTGTCTTGGTTCTCTTCTTTAAATTCTTCTGTTTATTCATGTGCATGAATGTGTGAATGCACCGTCCACTTCTTCCCACTTGTGTGAAAAACCTAATGGGTAAAAATATTTTCATTTCCTCACTACCTCTTTCTATTTTCCATTTATCTTTATTCCTGTGCACATGGTTCATGCGTCTTTAATTTATGCACATGAGTGAATTCATATATTATTATGTGTTCTAAAAAATTCTAAGAACACTATTATCCTCTTCTCTTATTCTTTTTATGCACAAGAATTAGTGTATGAATTTTAACATGTTCTTATTCTTTATTCTCATGTGAACACACATACTGCCTCTTCTTTGAACAAACAAAAGACCTCTTGTTTCTTCAAATAATTCAAATGATTGATTTCATATACCTATATCCCATAAACATGAAAACTCATCCTTTTTCAAAAACAATCCCCTACAAATAGTATATACCTTATTAACATGGAACAGGAGGATATTGTCCTTATCATCATGAAACTGGGGGGTTTACTATTCTTTTTTGTGGAAGAGGTGCATGAGGCTTCTACGCACAAGGGATGAGTGGATATTCTTTGTTAAATAATGATGGTCCATGACTTTTATGACTTCCCAAAGCACCACAATGATGATCTTTCAGAATTTCCATTCCTTCAAGATCACATTCATTAAGAAGGACAAGGGTTTGGGTAAACCAATCACATGTTCCCAGATCTTCTTCATGAAACCTGATGGTTCATGGGTCTTATTCTTCATGAGACTCTTCAAGAATGCATTTCACTAGTTTAAGGCCTACAAGATCCTCTCTACATCATAAAAAAAGAAGGATTGTGGATCTTTCTTTCCCTTTTCATTACAATACAATTGATATTATTTGTTTTTTATGTAAAAAATAAGATCTCTCAAAATATTGGAGCAGAAAGCTTGATCAGCATTCAGGCTTCTATTTTTAAAGGTAAATATCAAATAATTTTGCATGTTCAAATACTATTATGAGGAATAAAGAGGGTTCTTCACAATCTGAATGTTGTCCTAATGGTATTTTATCATCAGTATCTGTTAATATTTTTGATAAAAATCTGTTTGATTCGTATTTTTAAGCAGAAATGAAGAATAATTTATTGAATAACTCCCTGATTTTTACTCAGAAATCAAAAGATATCTATTGAATGTTCCTATTAATTTATTCACCTACATATTTTATTTTACCAATGGACTATATGATGATATTCTATAGATTTAATAAGAAGCTGAGGAAATAGAGAATGACTTTGAAATGAAGATTCAAGGATATAAACATATCTCAAAAATCAGTGATTCCAAATAAGAAACTCTATCACTTTTTAATAAACATTTCTCATATGTTGAAGAATCAATGAAAATAATTCTTTGAGAAAGAAGTAACTATGAAGGTATGTTTTGAGATTATTCACACTCTTGAGGAATCATATAAAGATACCATGAATATCAAGGACTACAAATTGTAAATTTAATACAAGGATGATACATTCATCCTAGTTAATGAATCAAAATAAGATATTATATTTAAATGTAATTAAACCCTCAATTTTATTAAAGATGAATTATAATGGAATTATTCTAAGAAGTATGTGGCTGAGGTAGTTCATATAGAAGTGATCTGTGCATCAGAACAATTAAACAAAACCTTCATAAATGTTAATGAATCCAATCTAGAGCATAAGATAAATATAATTAAACATTTGAATTATTCTCAATTTATTAAAAATAATATTTATGATGATTGAGTTTAGAATAGACAGAGTCAATGGGATAGAAAACTAAAAATTGTTGACGAAGATAAAAATTTTGTCAACATGAAATTTCTTGAAATGGAAGTAACTTTGAAAAATATGAAAGAATTTATGGATATGTTGAAATAATTTTTAGACCATAAAACTCTCTAAATGTGAAATATAATGAGTAGTAGGTCATGTTGAGAAATCTAGAGACCATCAAATTATAATATTCATATAATGCTCAGATCATAAAATATTCCAGGAGTAATTATGAAAGGAATATTATTTTGGAAAATACCCGGTCAAGTGGAAAAAGAGACTAAAAAGATCTAATGATAAATAAGATTCAAGATCATTGAATCAGGTTACCCTTGATCCAAAAATACTTTTAGTACTAATATTGTTTTTTCTATAAGTAGGGGTCCAAAAACGAATTCTGGACAATAGTGGATGAAGAAGACTATAGCATCCCGCCATTTTATAACAAAAACTTTCATTACATTACACAAATCTGCGGATCGTTAAGGATTAGTGTCTTGGAAACAAGGATCATAATACATAAAAAAAACATAAAACATTATTCTTAAACACTTTAAAGGCGTCTCCTTAAGTTCATTCTAGGTTCATTACTGCATCTCATAACCTGGGGACATACATCAAAAGAAAGGGTGAGCAGAAGTCCCAGTAAGGGAAACAAGAGGAACATTTTACATGTGAAATTGAGATACTTCAATAAGGACATGAAAAGAACTTTAAGGCATGAGAAAGAAATCATGAGGCATTTCATAATAAAAATAACATTTTTCATAACTTGAAGATGTGGCTACATCATTTAACATAGACAATCATGAACATATCACCAAGGTCCATCCCCAAGGTGTCATTTGAAAATTACCAAGGTTATTCACCAAGTTATCGTGAAAATTGTAATCTCTAGTGGTTACATCATTACCCAATGCATTGGAGCGCTATCAGGGAGCACCCTTAAATTTGCCTTTATTATCATGTGAGCCACATATATCATCATCAAACATTTCATAAATAACCCACATAGCATAAAATAAATGGGTTTCATTTCATAATCATAACGTTTTAAAAACTGCTTTTAAGACATGATCTTTACGTCACTTTAAACCCACGGAAAGGGAAAGCGGGTCTCATGTATGTAAATCCCAGAATTTAAAATGGAACATTTTGATATATATGTGAATAACCTTGTAGAAATAAGAGATTTGAGTATTCACTTTATAACATAAAATAATTTTTGAGAAAAGAGAGAGGCATTTTGAGGGGAAAATTCTGCAGCATAACGGCTAAGTTTCGGGGTTTTAGAAAACATTGAAATGAGAGGGGACATGGGTCAACCACTCATAAATGATCCATAAAACAGTAGGGTGAAATAATAAGAAGGACATATGGACATGGTAATGAAGTTTTAGGGACATACAATTTGAAATGAAAAACATGGAAGGAAAAAGATTAGATTTCTCTTATGAAAATTCGGCAGCCTTACGGCGTCACTTAACTTCAAAAGAAAATGATTTGACAAGATAAAAAAGGGTCCCTCATCACATGATCATAAGAGATCAGTATTATTGATATAGAGATCATACCCCAACATAATAAAAAGGTACTTGAAAGACTTGACATAAAAATCGAACTTGAAAAATGAGAAGGGTGAAAGAATCCCTTAAAAATTCGGCAGCCTAACGGCGTCACTTAAACGTTCTTAAAATGAATTGATGAGAGCAAGGGGGTCTCTCATCATATGAACATGAAATAGGCAGTAGGATGAATATAAAAGAACATCCTCCAACATAAGAACATGGAGTATAAAAGAAATGACATAAAAGAGATTACTTGAAAAGAAAGAGAGGGGTCGGATCCCTTACCTTAAAATGTGACTTTTGAAACTCAAAGGATTGGACCTTGAGGGCTTGGGGCACCTTGGGAGGACTCTTTGGAAGGTAAGAAGACCAGAACTTCGTTGGGGGAGAGTTGGGAGTGAAAACTAAGGGAGGAAAGGGTGGGTATTTATAGGGAAAGTGAGGGGACAAAGCATTAATGGCCAAGGGACACCTCACATGTGCTTTTCTCAAACCCATGTGCTCTCCCTTGGCATTTATCATGGAGTTAGGCCACATGGGGCCCCCAAAACAATAATTCATCACCCTTGGCCGGCCAACCCTCAAAAGATCTCATGACATCATCATGACACCATTATGATGTCATTAAACATACCGAAACCCTAAAACTGTATTTTTACTATTCACTAAAAATTCAACTTTCTCAGAATAACCCCAAAATTTCACCTTAACCAAATATCAATGCTCTGATTTCAAAAATGAATTCCATTTTATAAAAATAATTTTCTAAATATTTTTAATTTAATTTTTAAATAAAAACACTATTCATCGAAAATTCATTTTTTTCAGAAAAGTCCCCAAAAATTACCTTAACATAATATCGATGCTCTGAGTTCACAAATAAAGTCCTTTTTATAAAAATAATTTTCTAATTATTTTTAATTAAATTTTTAATTAAAAAACACTATTCATCCGAAATAACTAATACTTGAATAATAATTTATGAAACCGTTATTTAACCATTTTATTGAATCACATTACTTAATCTAGGTGTCTAAATTATATTTAAACTTTCTTTGAGTGAAATTACTAATCCATTTGGTCATATTACTAATCCTAAGCGTAAAATCACTATTCATAATTTACTATTCATAAAAAATTATGTTGATCTTATTAGACTCCAAATTCCTTAATGAACACTTTTGTAGAAGACCATTTTTTGAAAATCATTACACATCATTAGTTATTTAGGGTTTACATAAATATTTCAAAATATCCCTTTTTCAAAATTCATCAATAAAATACATTCTAAAATTATCAAGACATTTGAAATTTCACAAACATCACTAAAGGAATAAATCTCAATTTATTCACCCAAAAGGATTACACATGGAAACTAGGGTCTTATCACATAGCCCCTTATAACACTGGCATAAGACCTAAGTGTAAGGTGTGCTATGGTGAGAGAATCTGAGGGAGTCTCAGATAACATTGCCCTAGTAGCAATCTCCACTAACTTGAACTTCTCCTGCAAGCGTTTTCATTCAAGCTTGACACGATGGAGCTCGGCTTGGGCTTGGTCCAAAGCGAAGCCCACATATGCTACCTCCTTCCCAAGCTCTGATAAGTGGGCTTCGTAAGGGTTGAGTCTACTGGATGAATCCATCAACTCCTCTTTCTGCATTAACCATTAACATCTTAATAAATCATTAAGAGTAAGTTAATATACTATTCAAAATGATTGGGTCGTTACATTCTTCCCCCCTTAAGAAATTTCGTCCCCGAAATTTATACTTGAGGCCTAGTTGAGAAGGTGAGGGTACTTTTGCTTCATCGTTTCCTCAGGCTCCCAAGTCACTTCTTCGTACTTATGAATTCCTCCACAACACTTTCACAAGGTGGGTAGTCTCGTTTCGTAGAACCTTGTCTCTACGGTCTAAGATCTCCACTGGCTGCTCCTCATAAGAGAGGTCATGTTCAAGTTGTACCACCTCTGGGTTCAGTACATGCGAAGGGTCGGGTATGTACTTCCTCAAGAGAGATACATGGAAGACATCATAAACTTGAGCTAGGTTCGGTGGAAGTGCTAGACGATAGGCCACTGCTCCTATGCGATCAAGGATTTCATAGGGGCCAATGTACCTAGGGCTGAGCTTCCCTTTCTTCCCAAACCGCATGACTCTATTCCATGGAGAAATTCTAAGGAAGACTTTGTCACCAACACCAAACTCCAAGTCTCTTCGTCGATTGTCAGCATAGCTCTTCTGCTGACTCTGAGCAGCTTTTATGTGTTGTTGGATGGCATGAACTTGTTCTGTCATTTCTTGCACATGATCAGGCCCAAGAAGCTTCCTCTCACCAGTTTCATCCCAACAAGTAGGAGTTCTACACCGCTTTCCATACAGAGCTTCATAGGGTGCCATCTGAATACTCGCATGGAAGCTGTTGTTATAGGAGAACTCCACTAATGGGAGGTGTTGATCCCATCCACCTTTAAATTCCATTGAGAATAATCTCAACATATCTTCGAGTGTCTGAATAGTCCTTTCAGATTGGCCATCAGTTTAAGGATGATAGGCCGTACTAAAATTCAATTCAGTATTCAGAGCATGCTGAAGACTTCTCCATAATTTTGATGTGAATCTTGGGTCACGATTTGATACGATGGATAGTGGTACCCCATGCAGCCTTACCACTTCCTTCACGTATATCTTGGCAAGCTGATCCAGAGAGAAATCTTCCCGAATAGAGATAAAATGGGCTGTCTTGGTGAGACGGTCCACAATAACTCATATCGCATTGTTTCCTTTGGATGTTTTTGGGAGACCAGTTACAAAGTCCGTGGTTATATTATCCCACTTCCATACTGGTATGGGTAGCGGTTGTAATACCCCCTTAGAAAGTTGTCTTTCTGCCTTTACTTGCTGACACACCAGGCACCTTGTAGTGTAATCGGCAATCTCCCTCTTCATGTTATCCCACCAATAATGATCACGAAGGTCTCTATACATCTTAGTGCTTCCCCGATGTATAGAGAAAGTAGAGCTATGAGCTTCATCCATCAGTTCTTTCTTTATCTCCAGAATAGATGGAACACATAGTCTTGTACGAAATTTCAATACACCTTCTTGATCAATATTGAAATCCGGGAACTTCCCATCCTTTACAGCCTCGAACTTCTCCTGTAGCAAAGGATCTTCTTTTTGAGCCTTCTTGATCTTCTCTAGTAATGAAGGTTGAGAAATCATTTGGGATAGGGTTGATGATGTCCCTTTCCTTATAATTCCCATGTCCAGTTTTACTAGATCATTAATCAAGGGGTCTCCCAGGATCCTCATTGTTGCCAGAACAACAGGATCTTTCCTGCTTAACGCATCCGCGACTTTGTTTGCTCTTCCAGGGTGATAATGAATTGAACAATCATAGTCTTTAATAAGCTCCAACCATCTCCTTTGTCTCATGTTCAATTCTTTCTGTGTGAAAATATACTTTAGACTTTGGTGGTCAGTGTATATATCACATTTCTCCCCATAAAGATAGTGCCTCCATATCTTTAGAGCATAAACAACTACTGCCAGCTCTAGATCATGCGTAGGATAATTCTGCCCATGAATCTTCAACTGTCGAGATGCATAAGCAATTACTTTGTCATTTTGCATGAGGACGCACCCAATCCATTTCAGAGATGCATCGCTAAAAATAACGAATCCTTCTCTGATAGAGGGTAGTGTTAATACAGGTGCAGTAACCAATCTCTTCTTCAGCTCTTGGAAACTTTCCTCGCATTCCTTTGTCCAGATGAACTTAACCCCTTTTCGAGTCAACTTGGTTAGTGGATTAGAAAGCCGTGAAAAGTTTTTCACAAACCTCCTATAATATCCCGCTAAACCAAGGAAACTACGAATCTCAGTTACTGTTGTGGGTTGAGGCCACTCCTCCACAACCATTGTCTTTGCAGGGTCAACCGAGATTCCTTCATTGGTTACGATGTGCCCCAAGAAAGCCACTTGTTGTAACCAAAACTCACACTTTCTGAACTTCCCAAAGAGCCTATCCTTCCGTAGAGTTTTCAAAATAACCCTCAGATGATTTTCATGCTCCTCACGACTTTTTGAATATATCAAAATATCATCAATAAAAACTACCACAAAGTTATCAAGGTAGTCCTTAAAGACTCTATTCATCAAATCCATGAAAATAGCAGGAGCATTAGTCAAGCCGAAGGGCATAACAGTAAACTCATAATGACCATATCTTGATCGGAAGGAAGTCTTTGGAATATCTTCCTTCTTCACCCTCAGTTGATGATAACCAGATCGAAGGTCAATCTTAGAGAAGAATTGAGCCCCACGAAGTTGGTCAAATAAATCATCAATTCTTGGAAGAGGGTATCTGTTCTTCACTGTGATCCCATTAAGTTCTCTATAATCAATGCATAGACGCATTGATCCATCCTTCTTCTTCACAAAGAGAACTGGTGCTCCCCAAGGAGACACACTCGGTCGGATAAACCCCTTCTCCAACAAGTCTTGGAGTTGTTTCTTTAGCTCCTCTGGCTCCACATTTTCCATTCTATACGGAGTCTTTGATATCAGTTGAGACCCAGGTATGAGTTCAATGGAGAACTCTACCTCTCTTTCTGGGGGAGGTCCAGGTAACTCCTCAGGAAATACATCCATGTATTCCTGAACAATCGGAACATCTTCAATTTGTATGCTCCCTTTCCCTTCTTCATCATCACCGATTTACTCCATAAAGAAAGCTTTGGGAGGTGCTTCTAGATAGGGATCAGTTCGGGATATCTCTCCTCGGAAGATAACTGTAGGTCGTTCATTCAAGACTACTGAGATTTCCTTACTTCTGCATTTGATCTTAGCATTATACTTTGAGAGCCAGTCCATCCCTAGTATAACGTCGAATTCCATCATGGGGATGACTACTAGATTTGCGATAAGATTGTGCTCACCAAAGTAAACACTAGAGTCTCTAAACACTGTTGATGCATGGATAATCCCACTTGGAGTCTTGACTGACAACTCTACCTCAAGCAATTCGGGGATTGATTCTATATTCTTTGCAAACTTGGAAGAAATAAAGGAATGCGTAGAACCAGAATAAAATAAAGCACTTGCTAGTTTTGAGAGGACAACAAGAGTACCTGCTACCACATCGTTCGGAACTTCAACTTCAGTTGTTGTGATAGCGAAAGCACGACCTTGCTCCCTTGGCCTCTGCTGTGGTTGATGGTGATTCCCCTCCACTGCCCTCGGATTTGGACATTGATTAGAAAAGTTCCCAAGCTGTCCACACTTGAAGCATGTGACTTCGGGTAGGGCCAGAACCATCTTTCCTCTATCGTTAGTGTTGGGAAGTTGAGGCTTCACATCACCACGACAATTCCGAGAAATATGGCCTTCTTTTCCACACCTATAGCACTTGCCACTTCCGATCAAGCAGTTCCCCGGATGCTTCTTCCCACATTTATTGCATGTGGCATGTTGCATATGCTTTCCACCTCTTTCCTGATCAAAACTTCTTCCCAGGCTCGGTTCTAGAGTTCTCTTCTTCTCATTAGATTTGTGAGACCACTGTGTCTCCCCAAACTCTAGTTCAAATTTCATAGCACTTCGAACTATTTCTTCATAGCTATCGTAGTCCCTGTTGGCTAGATTCTTCCGCAGATGTGGTCGTAGTCTGCCAAATAATCTATCAACCTTCCCATTAGGGTCCATGACAAAGCTTGAGGTATAACGGGAAAGCCTTGTGAAGTTCATCTCATAGCTTCCGACAGATTCGTTCTCCTTCTGCTTCAGCTCGAGAAACTCTTTCTCCATTTTCGTCCTCATGGAACGAGGGAAATACTTGTTAAAGAAAATCCCCCGAAATTCTTCCCACTCCATAGCTTCCATCTCTCCTCGTGGCTTCGTGTTTTTGATCAGTGACCACCACTGATCAGCTTCTCCCTCTAGGCGGTAAATAGCAAGGGTGACTTTTTCTTGTTCCGAACAATGAAGTACAGAAAAGATCTTTTCAATGGAGCTTATCCATTGTTCCGCAACCAATGGGTCAGTAGATCCACTGAATGTTGGCGGTCGTTGACGCATGAAGGACTCAACAGAAAGTTGTTCCCTTCGTGGTGAGGTCGGCCTCTCAGCTTGATTCAAGTTATTACTCATAACTTGAGTCAGTTGGTTCATCATTCGCATGAATGTTTCCATTCCGGCTTCCATCGGAGGGCCATCAGCACATGGTACATTGCTGTCACCATCGGCACAGTTTATCCTATTGCCCGCCATTTTCTAAAAGAATAAAACCTTAGTGAGAAACTTATTTCATTTATGAATCTTTTAACTCAGACTTCGTGCTTAGACAATTATACTTCTCTATAATTCCTTCATAATGATTCATAAAAAGCTTGTGATTAACCAAACATATCCCCTGGGAGTGTCGTAACCAAGAGTGCAGCAAGGCCCGTTATCGTGCACCGGTTCCCGTTCGAGTCTAGCTCAAAGCGGTGTTTTCGGGTTTTACCCCTATGTACATCTGTGCCAGAGCCGCCTCTACCTGCTCGTATCCAGACAGGGATGTATTTGTTTGATAGACCACTAACTCAATACTTACCAAAATACCAGGAAGTTTTCCTATATTTAAACTTTTCTATAGGGTTCTTCCTAAAGTTTTTATATCCTAATTTCCACAAATAACTAAACCATCCTTTGATACCAACTATTGCATCCCGCCATTTTATAACAAAAGCTTTCATTACATTACACAAATCTGAGGATCGTTAAGGTTTAGTGTCTTGGAAAAAAGGATCATAATACATAAAAAACATAAAACATTCTTCTTAAACACTTGCAAGGAGTCTCTTTAAGTTCATTCTAGGTTCATTACTGCATCTCATAACCTGGGGACATACATCAAAAGAAAGGGTGAGCAGAAGGCCCAGTAAGGGAAACAAGAGGAACATTTTACATGTGAAATTGAGATACTTCAATAAGGACATGAAAAGAACTTTAAGGCATGAGAAAGAAATCATGAGGCATTTCATAATAAAAATAACATTTTTCATAACTTTAAGATGTGGCTACATCATTTAACATAGACAATCATGAACATATCACCAAGGTCCATCCCCAAGGTGTCATTTGAAAATTACCAAGGTTATTCACCAAGGTATCGTGAAAATTGTAATCTCTAGTGGTTACATCATTACCCAATGCATTGGAGCGCTATCAGGGCGCACCCTTAAATTTGCCTTTATTATCATCTGAGCCACATATATCATCATCAAACATTTCATAAATAACCCACATAGCATAAAATAAATGGGTTTCATTTCATAATCATAACGTTTTAAAAACAGCTTTAAAGACATGATCTTTACGTCACTTTAAACCCATGGAAAGGGAAAGCGGGTCTCATGTATGTAAATCCCAGAATTTAAAATGGAACATTTTGATATATATGTGAATTCCTTTTTAGAAATAAGAGCTTTGAGTATTCACTTTATAACATAAAATAATTTTTGAGAAAAGAGAGAGGCATTTTGAGGGGAAAATTCTGCAGCATAATGGCTAAGTTTCGGGGTTTTAGAAAACATTGAAATGAGAGGGGACATGGGTCACCCACCCATAAATGATCCATAAAACAGTAAGGTGAAAGAATAAGAAGGACATATGGACATGGTAATGAAATTTTAGGGACATACCATTTGAAATGAAAAACATGGAAGGAAAAAGATTAGATTTCTCTTATGAAAATTCGGCAGCCTTACGGCGTCACTTAACTTCCAAAGAAAATGATTTGACAAGATAAAAATGGGTCCCTCATCACATTATCATAATAGATCAGTATGATTGATATAGAGATCATACCCCAACATAATAAAAAGGAACTTGAAAGACTTGACATAAAAATCGAACTTGAAAAATGTGAAGGGTGAAAGAATCCCTTAAAAATTCGGCAGCCTAACGGCGTCACTTAAACTTTCTTAAAACGAATTGATGAGAGCAAGGGGGTCTCTCATCATATGAACATGAAATAGGCAGTAGGATGAATATAAAAGAATATCCTCCCACATAAGAACATGGAGTATAAAATAAATGACATAAAAGAGAATACTTGAAAAGAAAGAGAGGGGTCGGATCCCTTACCTTAAAATGTGACTCTTGAAACTCAAAGGATTGGACCTTGAGGGATTGGGGCACCTTGGGAGGACTCTTTTGAAGGTACGAAGACCAGAACTTCGTTGGGGGAGAGTTGGGAGTGAAAACTAAGGGAGGAAAGGGTGGGTATTTATAGGGAAAGTGAGGGGACAAAGCATTAATGGCCAAGGGACACCTCACATGTGCTTTTCTCAAACCCATGTGCTCTCCCTTGGCATTTATCATGGAGTTAGGCCACATGGGGCCCCCAAAACAATAATTCATCACCCTTGGCCGGCCAACCCTCAAAAGATCTCATGACATCATCATGACACCATTATGATGTCATTAAACATACCGAAACCCTAAAACTGTATTTTTACTATTCACTGAAAATTCAACTTTCTCAGAATAACCCCAAAATTTCACCTTAACCAAATATCAATGCTCTGATTTCAAAAATGAAATCCATTTTATAAAAATAATTTTCTAAATATTTTTAATTTAATTTTTAAATAAAAACACTATTCATCGAAAATTCATTTTTTTTCAGAAAAGTCCCCAAAAATTACCTTAACATAATATCGATGCTCTGAGTTCAAAAATAAAGTCCTTTTTATAAAAATAATTTTCTAATTATTTTTAATTAAATTTTTAATTAAAAAACACTATTCATCCGAAAAAACTAATACTTGAATAATAATTTATGAAACCGTTATTTAACAATTTTATTGAATCACATTACTTAATCTAGGTGTCTAAATTATATTAAAACTTTCTTTGAGTGAAATTACTAATCCATTTGGTCATATTACTAATCCTAAGCGTAAAATCACTATTCATAATTTACTATTCATCAAAAAATACGTTGATCTTATTAGACTCCAAATTCCTTAATGAACACTTTTGTAGAAGACCATTTTTTAAAAATCATTACACATCATTAGTTATTTAGGGTTTACATAAATATTTCAAAATATCCCTTTTTCAAAATTCATCAATAAAATACATTCTAAAATTATCTAGACATTTGAAATTTCACAAACATCACTAAAGGAATAAATCTCAATTTATTCACCCGAAAGGATTACACAAGGAAACTAGGGTCTCATCACATAGCCCCTTATAACACTGGCATAAGACCTAAGTGTAAGGTGTGCTATGGTGAGAGAATCTGAGGGAGTCTCAGATAACATTGCCCTAGTAGCAATCTCCACTAACTTGAACTTCTCCTGCAAGCGTTTTCGTTCAAGCTTGACACGCTGGAGCTCGGCTTGGGCTTGGTCCAAAGCGAAGCCCACAAATGCTACCTCCTTCCCAAGCTCTGATAAGTGGGCTTCGTAAGGGTTGAGTCTACTGGATGAATCCATCAACTCCTCTTTCTGCATTAACCATTAACATCTTAATAAATCATTAAGAGTAAGTTAATATACTACTCAAAAAGATTGGGTCGTTACAAATACTGTTGGAAAATGTATTATATCGTCAAATGGGTATTTGAAGAAGAGTCAGAATTCTTGTTCTCTACAAATATCTCAGATGAAGAATCATACTATCCAAAAACAATAAGATTCCAAAACTAACTAATTTTTATCAAAGAAGAATAAATCAATATTATTTGGATAGTGCTGGTGTTGTTGGGAATTTGGGCATCGGGCCATTGAATCATTGAATACTTGTTCAATTCATTATAACTGTATAAGGATAATATTAAGGCAGAAATGTTCTGATGAGGAGATAAATCCAACATAATTTAATCATAATTCATAGATGATGATTAACCTACCTATCAAGAATAGATATGAGTTCCTTTAATACTTATATGATTTTTGCAATTTAAGTGGTTAAAATTATAACGAGTGTTGGTATGTACTATCCCCAAATTATACATATGTTGATGTGATGATAAGGCAACACCATATTTTTTGGCAAAGAACAAAAGAATAAATTACTTCTTTGGGGAGTGAGATAGAGAAGAGAGCTAAGAAAATAGTGAAGAAACCTACACCCAATAAGAATGATGATATAAATGTCATGCCCAAAAAAGGTGTCTCAACTATGGATGTATAGGTCACATAATTGACCTTCAAAAACATGTTATAAAAAATCTTATTGGAAGCATGTTGATGATGAAAATTAAATCAATCTCAGAGATAAATAAAAAGGTTTATTTTTTTTGAAAAAAAATATGAATATATTGAATTTCATGAGTGGTTGATTAAAAATAAAGACCATATGATTGATGATTATTTGTGTGGAAGGTCTAGAATGTTAGGGAATATTGCTGAAAAATACATGATGTTGTTTCGTAAGCAAATAGAACTAGTGAAGAACAATTGAAAAGAACCAATGAATGATATTTTTAACAATGCTACTATAAAGAAGGATTCTACGGACAAGAATACGTATGAGCATATACATAAAAGAATTTTTAGTCATATGGATAGAGCCATTGGAATTGCCTATGATGTTAGAGATGAAAGAGAAGAATGAAAGTTAATTAATTGATAATGTGAAGAATCTTATTCCATCGAAGATGAAAGTAGGAGAAATCAAGATGTCCATACATCCCTTAAATGATAAACTTTTTAAAGTCAAATAAGGATAAAGCATGATGAGTTTCCATGAATATATAGAAGAATTTAAAATAATTTGTAGGTTAGATGTTAAATCTCATCCTTGTTTCTCTAATTGAACATCATTAAAGAACCACTTTATTACCATGAATATTTTCTGATTGATTATTTAATGCAAGTAATTGAAGGTGATGAATACATCAAGGGGGAGTCCTGATGATATGAGTTATTTGAAAATATTATATAGCATTAATAAATCTATCCATCATGGAGATTTTTATTTCAATTTCTCATAAAATTATTCATGGAGAACATTCATAAAGAATGTTTTTCATGATGAAGAGGATGGATGAAGCTCATCCCTTTGGGGGGGGGGAAGATGAGAAAATACCATATTTGACCACAACATGTATCACATGAATATATAATGTAATTCTATATGATTTATTTGATATTTTCAAATACTAGAAATTGAATATTTTCCTTAGAAAGACATTTTTTCCTATTTCTTTATGAATGAAAATTGTGAATCATAAGGGGAGACATTTATAATTTGATAACAAAGGGGAAGTGTATTCTTGAAAATGAATGCTTTCATTCAGTTTATTGAGATGAATGTAGGAGATTAATTATGTTTATTTTTAACAACATTTGAAAGACGGTTTTAGTGTTGGAATCACATTTACAATTTATATTGACACCATTGATGTCAAAATTGGTCACCTTTGTTTTCTACATAAGGTTTTACCACGTTCAATTAGAACATATTAATTAATTATTAATTACTTTAAGAAATGTGATTCTCTCCTCTCAAGAAAACCAATTTTGTTTTCTATGAAATAACATCTCTTATGAAATGAGAATATTAATGTATTGAAAAAGAAGAGTTCAGTTGTTATAGAATATGTTGTGTTTACACATTCTTTCCAAAACTTATCATTGAAATTATTGTAAGTGTGAGAAGAAAACATTGAATTTGATAGTGAAATTTTATTGAAAACAAGACCAAAGGTGGACATTGATCATCCCAAATTTATTAATGTAATATTAGTTTTTTAATTGTTGTCAATAAAATTGTTTGATATAATGTCAATGTGCCAATAATTGAAGGTTTTGTTTCTAAGTTTGAATTATTATTGTGAATTAATCGTAATTTTGAATGGATATTTAATTGGAAGAGATTATTATAATGAAGAATTATTGTGTATGGTTGGCATTGAATAATTGTGTGAATTTTTATTTATGAAATATTTCGTTTTTTCATGGTTTAAATGTAAAAAATGGCCTATAAAAAAGGGGACTACCAACACCACTTAGGTGGGAGGCTGACCCATAGAATTTCATTGTGGTCTGGATGAGGAAGATAGTGGATAGTGTGCTCTAAGGGAGTGAATGTAGTGTTAGAGGAACAATGAAAAATAATAGTTATGTTTTATGAAGAATGATTGTGTATGGTTGACATTTAATCTAAGTGTAAATTTGGATTGATTTCAAATATTTGTTTTTTTTATTGTATAATTGTAAGGAGTGGTCCTATAGAGAGCTAATTTAGAGGTAGATAAATAGAGTGGCTAGTTTGATCATGGGAAGGCAGTGGAAGAGAGTGGCTAGTCTTCTAATGGGGGATTACCAACACTGCTTAGGTGGGCAGTTGACCCCTAGTCAGTCATTATGGACGGGCTGATGAAGAGAGTGGCTATTGTGCTCATAGGGAGTGAATGTAGAGGTAGTGGAAAAATGTAAAATATAAGTCATATTTTATTAAGAATGAATTTATATTGTTTTAATTGAATCTTATTGTGAATTTGGATTTATATGAAAATTTTTATTCATGGTTTAAATTTGAAAATTGGCCAATAGAAAAGGGGAATGTCTCCTCGGGTGTGGTTATTTGGAGTGCATATGGAAAAACGATCAAAATAATATTTATGTCTCATTAGGTGGATAGTGTTCATGTAGGGAGATCATGAATTGGAACCAATAAAAATCTTAGTTATGTTGTATGAAGGATGATTAATCTTACTGAAGATTTTCATTATTTGGAATAATTGTTTATTTTTTCATTGTTTAAAAGTAATCAAAAGGTCCAAGATGATAAAACTAATTTAGTCATTTGACCACTAAGAGAAAGAGGTTAGTATTTTCTCCTTAAAATAATGTTATTAATACATTTCTTGTCATATGAAAACTTAAACAATTTGAGTTCCTCTTGTTACTCATGAATTTATGAACATAGGTTCATGTCTCGTTCCCTTTGTACATACAATGCATGTAGGTAGGTTCTTCTATATATGGTGGGTATCAACTATATATGCAGTATCTTTATTCAATGTCTTATACATGGAGTAGATTCACGAAACACCATGGAAGTAAAAAAAATCATGCATATGGCTTAAAGAGTAAGCTATAGGTTTTGGGTGCAGTGAAAGGGCATTGGTGGGTGTACCCAACAATAATTTTAGTGTTAAAAACGATCAATCTAAGATCCATAATGATAATAAAACACCAAATCTGTGGAATAGAATGAACAATGAAAATGAAAGAGGGGAGTCCCAGAACGAAAAATATGATCATCATATGTTGGTTATAATTAATTTTATTAATTGACAAGAATTACCTCGATGGAATTATTTATTCGATTATGTTTATGGAAACGATCCAATGTGATCCATCATTGAGTCCTAGAATCCAAGTATAGGATTACTCTAGTAGTGATCCACACATGATCCATATATCTCTAGACATTGCCGATGGTATCTTTGTGTGCGAGCGCGGAAGAGCCTTCGCTTGTGATGTACGCCTTCGATCGCCTTGATCCGGTGGAGGTGGAACTCTCTATCGTAGCATGAGGACTTTATTAGCGGCAAAGGAATTATCTCTTTTCTTGATATATTTTCCAAATCCATTGTTCAAAACCAACAAAAAATGGAAAGGCTAATGAGAATTATATAATTAGGATTTTAATTAAATATAATAATAAAATTAATTAATTACCCTAAAGAATTTATTCATTTCATTTAATTATTAGTAATACCCCATGCCTAATAATAACATTTTAATGTTATTATTACATGACATACGCCCAACGAATTACACCAAATATTATTTAATTAAATAAATAATATTATTTCTCATAAATTTCCCTAAAAATACATGTCGTTTATATTTAATATACACAACGTTTACTTTTATTTCTCAATTTGTCTATATATCCCCCACCACATTTATTAGACCTTGAATAATGTCTATTTTTATATAAAATAAATATCAATAAATTACTCACTAATAAATATATTATTTCACCCAAAATATATTATCTTGAATAAATAGTGTCTAAATAAATTCATTTATACATTCTTAAATAATTATTAAACCACAATAGAGATTAATGGTTATTTAACTTGTTAAATTAATATTTCACTGAGATACTTAGACACACTTAGTGTGTGACCCTCTAGGAATCTTTCTCATGGTCATGAGGCGAAGCCAACCTAAAGTCCAAGGTTAGCGTCTAGAAACACGCCAAGGCACCCTTGGAGAAAAAATTTAACACTGCAATGACATGTCACCTCCTATGAATGATTACCGTGTAATATAATCCATTTGTCACGATATCTCATATAAAGTGGGTTGCATTATAGTTCCATCAACCCATGTGATCTATTATTCATTCTTTTGACTTCTCGGAATTGAAATTTCTCATTCCTCACCATGGCTATGAATTTATTTAGGCAACATCAATACCATAAAAGGGCCTGAGATATCTTCTTCCATTATAGAACATAAGGGAACAATCAATTCTCGCGTTATCTATTAATGTAGTATTACTCATGACGCACCTAACGTATCCTCCCTCACTGTGAAAAGTGTGTCGTCACAGTTTTCATCAATACATATAAGGGAATGTGTTGTAATACCAATTAATAATAATCTTATAGTGTAAGGACCAATACTCACATCCGCAGATAGGAACATCCAATGACACTATGAAATGATGACTTCCTACTAGTGGGTCTCATTCAAATAATATCCTCCCAAATATTAACAGGGGCACACACCATGAGAAGGTGCCTCAATGTTTTATGAGTCCTCACCCATAATGGCCTATATTATTTTTGTCCCTCAAATTACATCATTCGGTGATAGAACATATATTTAGAATAGTGTTATGAATCATCTGGGTTCACATCATAGTAGGGATCCACTATGAACTTTTAATGAAACATCTATCATTAGGAAATTATCAAATTAATTGTCACACAGAAGAAAAATCATGATGTGATTATGTATTTATTTAATGAAAAATGTAAAAAGTAGCTGGTTCATGGCCACAAAATCCAGCAGTCTCCCACTTGGACTAGAGAAAACTACTAACAACCTTTATCCTATTAGCACTCAGATGATATTCATGCATATGCTGAGATAGGCCTTTAGTCATGGGGTTTTCCACGTTCTCTTCCATGGAAACTCTGCTCACTGGAACATCACCCCTTTGATAGAAATATAACAAGATGTGGCACTTTTGGGGTATGTTCATTTTCCATTGATGTGACCTTGGTTCATTTGCAAGAGCCACCACTGCATTATTATCACAATACAACTTGATAGGATTTTTACTTCTAGGAACCACATCATGTTGCTGGACAAAGTTCCGAATCCAGACGTCTTCCTTGGAAGCATCAGAATCCTTTATATATTCAGACTCCGATGTATAATCGAAGGAAACTACATAATTTAAACTCTTCCATCTCACAAATCCTACATTGAGACAAAAACACATATCCATATTGTGACTTTAGATCATTCTGATCTGTCTGAAAACCAGCATCCACATACACTCTGATGACATGATCCTCATCTCCTCCATACACCAGGAACATATCCTTAGTTAATCTCATATACTTAAGGATAGTCATAACAACAGTCCAATGATGTTCTCCTATATCTGATAGATATCTGCCTACCATGATCTGTGCATAGGAAATATCAATCCCGGTACATGACATGACATACATGATGGATCCTATAGCCAAAGCGTATGGGATCTTACTCATTCTATCTTTCTCTTGTTGCATCTGAGGACACATTATCGTAGAAAGATCTAGGCCATGTGACACTGGAACCAATACCATCTTAAATTGTTCCATACTAAATCTATTTAGAATCTGTCCAATGTATGTACCCTCACTTAGTCCAAGAATCCTCTTGGATCTATCATGAATGATCTTGATCTCTAGAATGTAGGCTGCTTCACCCAAGACCTTCATGGAGAAACACTTATTCAACCAGTCCTTAACTGACTGTAAGACTGGTACTTCGTTTCCAATAAGCAACATGTCATCAACATATACTACTAGGATAATGATCACATTCCCATTAAACCCCTTATAATCACATGGCTCACACTCGTTCTTAATGAAACAAGATTACATTATGGATTCATCAAATAGAATGTTCCATGACCTGTATGGTTTCTTTAATCCATAAATGGATTTTTGCAACTTACAATCCCGTTTGGATTCACTTGGTGTCACAAAATCTTCTGGTTGGGTCATATAGAAATTTTCCTGAAGGTTTCCATTAAGGAATGTTGTTTTGACATCCATTTTCCAAATCTAGTTGTCATGGTAAGCTGTTATAGAAACTATGATTCTTATGGATTTAAACACGGAAACAGGCAAAAAGGATTCATCTTAGTCAATTCCTTGATGCTATCTGAATCCTTTAGCCTCTATCATTGCTTTATATGTGCTAAATTGACCATCTGTATCTAGTTTTCTCTTGAAAACCCATTTTCATCCAACATGCTTTACATCAACTAGCACATCGACTAGAACACAGACTTGGTACTAATACATGGAATCCATCTCAAAATTCATAGCTTCTATCCATAATGATTCTTTTGAGCATTCTACTGCTTCCTTGTAGGAGAGAGGTTCATCATTGTCTAACTATATTTATTCACTATCCATGGTGACTAGGAAACCAAATATATTCAGTTCTGTTAACTCTCTTGAGCTCCTAAATAGTACTTGTGTTTATGGTACCCCTTCCATGGGGACATGTGGAACTTGTTCCTATACCAACTACTGTGTATATTGAGCATTAACACCATCCAAGTTAAACTTGCTCTCACTATCCTTTTTGAGGATTTTTTCACTCTCCAGAATGACATCTTGTCTGGCAACAATCACATTCTTGTGTAAAGGGTTATATAGGTAACATCCTTTCGTTTAATTTTGATATCCTATAAGGATACACATCATGCCCTGGGGTGCTAGTTTGTTTCCTGATAAGGCCTCAAAAACACCTCTCGTCCCCATACATGTGTGGGTGACAAAATGGGTTTATTTCCATTACATAACTCAGAGGTAATTACATTTTCCGCCTTAGTTGGTACTCATTTTAATGTGTATGATTCTGTTTGTAATGAATATCCACAAAAGAATAATGGATGATCTACATGACTCATCATAGACCTCACCATGTCCAAAAAGGTGTGATTCCTCCATTCACTAACAACATTCCTATAAGGAGTTTAAGGAGGCGTGAGTAGGGATATAATACCATACTCCAATAGAAGATCAGTGAACTCATGGTTTAGATATTCTCCACCTCTATCTGATCGATGCTTAATTATCTTCTAATCAAGATGATTCTCTACTTCATTCATGAATTCCTCAAATTTCTCTAAGGATTGTAACTTATACCTCAATATGTAGACATAGAAATATCTACTAAAATCATCAGTAAAAGTAATGAAGTAGGAATATCCACCTCTAGCTTCAATTGGCAATGGTCCACAGACATTTGTGTGCACTAATTCTAGAATCTCTATGGCCCTTTCACATTGTCCACCGAAAGGAAGCTTGGAAATTTTTCATTGAAAACAATCAAGACAACTATAAAGTGGTTTTAGATCAATAGAGTATAAATATCCATCTTGCCAGAGCTGTGTCATGCGCTTCTCGTTTACATGACCAAGATGGTGATGCCACAACTGGGTGATGTATGAGTCATTTGATTCTGTTTCATTTTGGATTTCCAAAACATGGTTTTCATTTTTCAATACATACAAATCATTATTTAAATGCACCATACCATAACATACATTGATCATATACAAGAGACAACCCTTATTTACAAAATTGAAAATAAATACATCCATATCCAAACAATATATAGAAATTATGTTCATGGTAACACTAAGCACTTAATAACAGTAATGTAAAACCAAAATCATCCCAGTCGACAATGAGAGGTGGTAATCTCCAATGGATAATGCCGCCAGCCTCGCTCCATTATCAGCTCAGAGATCCACCTATCCTATGGAAATCTTTCTAAATATACTTGGATCCTGCATATTTATACAGATGTGATCCCTAAAAGCTGTATCAAATAACCAATGTAAAAAATGTAAATATTACACTTGAAAACGAACACACCTATAGTGTCTCCACACTTTTGGGTGCAAAATACTCTTCCAGTGGCCTTTCTTTCCGCATGAAAAACATACAACCTCCCGTTCCTTGCCCTGCCTCTGGATCTTCCCCTTCTTGGAGGGACGGTGCTTGGGGGCTTCATACCATTTATAATTCTTTATCCCCTTTGACTTTTCCTTCATATTCTTTTTCACCATATGGACTTGGGTCTGTCACACCCTATGTCCTTATTTACCATGCGAATTAAATTCAGAAGTTCCGATAAACTCTTCTCATTTTTTCTCATGTTATAATTTACAATGAAGCTAGAGAAGGTCTTGAGAAGTGATGATAGGATGAGATCTGTATGCAACTCATCCGGGAACATAATCCCTAAGATGTATAAGAGTTCAATGTAGCAAATGAGAATGAATACATGAGGCCCAGTTGGTGAAAATACTCCACAATTAGTTGTAAAAAAATCATTTGAGATATCATATCTCTCCTGTCTCACCTTATATTGATAAAGATCCTTAAGGTGAGCCATCATTCTATACACTTCCATGTTTTCATGTTGCTTCAAGATCTCATTAGACATGGCTGATAGCATGAAACACTGGACATCTATGGAATCATCCATGTGATTTATATAGAGATATAGTTTCACATCACTAGCCTCTTTCACAGGTGTAACTAGAAAAGGCTCTTCCGGTACATACAATTTCTGCTCATGGCAAAGGATGATGCATAAAAGCCTTTGCCACTCTTGGAAATTGGTGCCGGTGAAATGGTTTTTTTGGTTTGTGGTTCACAATGATATGTTTGATGTCATTTTACTTTACATTTATACAAATTAATATGATCAATGTTTTATTACATTATAATCATACAACTATGAAAAATAAATAATTTAACACTTTTTAGTCCCCCGCTATTTTATCGAAATCCAATATCCCTCACCACTGATTTCAGAATATTCCGTTGCTTGATTATTCTAGTGGAAAGGATCCATATTTTCCCTTCGCATTACCGAAAGTATGGTTAGTCAAGAAACTAGAAAGGTTTTAGGTAGGCATTCCAAAGGCCAACTGCATTAACTCGTAGCTCCTTGATCCGATTGGTGGACTCCCCAATCCTGAAATCCGTTTATTTTGGATTTCCTCAACATTTTCCTCTTGGTCACACCATGTTCTGCTCTAGCAGTCAACCCTTGCCGTGAGCCATGTCAGGTCAACCCAAAACCATGAATTAAAATTTCACGATAATTGAAATCACCCCAACTATGGTTGGTCATGTACTGTAATCTATGGTTTGATTCTAACCAAGATTATGGAAGGCCATACCAACATAATATTTTTTTGAGGTATTTTATACTTATACGTAAATTGCCAATTTATTATCTTTTATTACATGCTTTTTAATATCAAGTGGTATATACATAATTCAATAACCACATCTATTATAATATTTTATGCATAGTCCGGTCATATTTTAGTTCAATCTTTCATGCTTGTTTAATTAATTAATTCTGTTATCGTGAAAACACACAAAAAATAAATAAACCATGCAACTCACAGAAATAAAATAAATTTTATGATCATGAGCTTCTTATATCGGTTAGTTTATATAGAGGTTGATAAACTAACCCAATTCCATGGGGAGAAACACCTTGAACCTTTTGGGTTCGTTTTGACAGCTTTCCACCTATCCACCTTTGTATCTACTTGTATTGGTTTAACCTTGGTTCATGACTTGAGTTGCCACCACTAGCTTGGGATCTCTATCCATTACATATAAATTTATATCACATGCAGGTGATTGGTAAAAAGGGGTTTTTTACATAAAATAAACTGTGGGTGTGCATGCCCTACATATTAAGGACGAGAAGGCTCGTATGCCAACAAATTTAATTTAAATAAATTAATTAAAATAAACCATTCACATACAAAGTTCTTGGTATAGCTCATGATCATACATACATGCAACGATATTAACGCATAAATAAAACTAGAATTCAATTCTTTAATCATTTTTGTTTAAGATAAATAATTCTCTAAATCGATTAATTATCTTTAATAAATCAATCCTTTTACCATAAACCCTTTTTCTGA
Source organism: Viscum album (assembly GCA_963277665.1). Taxonomy (NCBI): domain Eukaryota; kingdom Viridiplantae; phylum Streptophyta; class Magnoliopsida; order Santalales; family Viscaceae; genus Viscum; species Viscum album. The sequence goes on along the minus strand of OY728151.1, from coordinate 1,581,292,746 downwards.
ATTTTCTGGAGATTCTAATCCATCATAATTTTAAACAAATAAACTAATTTAAAATTATCTTTGTACATAACTTGTACCTTGGAGGCAACCCGGTGAATTCTTGTTCATTACACAGAAGTTAAATTAAACACACACACACATATATATATATAACACCAATCACGTGTTGTGTAGTAGAATTACTCCAGCACTATGGTACACATCTCAAGGTTTTTTGTAATATATTAATAACTTTTAATAAATCTGTGTAATTTGGATGAGTACACGACGTGTAGTTTTTACTACACGATGTGTAATTTTGTTCACCATCAAATTGATGTACACAACTGGGGATATGGAGTGAAGATGTACTTTGGGAATTATCAGAGTACATAACGTGTTCAGCTGGACAAACACCGTGTAGTATCCACAATACATGTTTTTCAGTCACACAAGCCTTGTATGAGGTACACGTTCCAACCCCATCCCGAAGGGACTACATGCCATGTTCAGCGGACCAGACGATGTGTAATCTAGAAATTGTGTTCCATCTATTCCTGGTCAACACACTGTGTCATTTATGACATAGGAATACTCCAACACACGACCTGATTTGGTGGATCGGTCTGATGCATTGAACCTAGACTACACTATGTGTACTTCCGAATACATGACGTGTATTCTGGTGTTGTATGGCCATGAACATCTGGAACCAACAATTGAGATCCTCTATTTTATTTTAATAAAAAATAAAAGAAAAAATTGTTTCTTTATGGTGAACGAGAAATGAGAGGGGACGAACAGATCTTGAGATTTAGATTTTAAATATTGATTATCTTGAATTGAATCAACTAAATTATTAAATGCATTAATCACCAATGAAATACTAAATAATTATAATCAATGATATGAACCCCTATGATACAACTTGTAGGATTCAGGCATAGTGGAAGTGCGTTGGTGGCTGTACCCAACTTTAATATTAGCATTAACAATGATCAATCCAAGATCTGTCACGATAATAAAACTTCAGATCATCGGAATAGAATGAATAATTAAAAAGAAAGAGGGGAGTCCCAAAACCATAAATAGGATCATCATATGTTGGTTATAAATAATTTAATTAATTGACAAGATTTACTTTGATCATATTATTTATTCGTTGATATTTTTGGTCAAAATCTGATGTGATCCATCGTTGCGTCATAATTCCAAGTGTAGGACTCCTCTAGCGGTGATCCACACGAGCTCCAAGTATCTCTGGACATTGTCCAAGGGATTATTGGGTGCTAGTGTGGAAGAGACCACACTTTCTATGTCCACCTTCGATCGCCTTGATCTGGTGGAGGTGGATCTCTCTATCATAGCGTGAGAGCGTCCTTGCTGGAAAATGAATTCTCTCTTGACATTACAGATTTTCCTAATCCATTTTGTACAACAACAAAAAATGGATAGGCTAATGAAAATTATATAATTGGTATTTTAATTATATAGAATAATAATATGAATTAATTACCTGAATTCATTTATTCATTTCATTTAATTATTTGTAATACCTCTTGTCTAATAATAAAAGTTGACTATTCTTATTACTTGTCACGCGCCCAAATAATTACATCTAATATTATTTATTTAAATAAATATTACTATTTCTCATAAATTCCCAGAACAAATACACAATGTGTTTATTTAATATACATGTTTTGTACTTTTATTTTTCCATTTTTCTTTATTTCTTCCACAACATTTATTAGACCTTGAATAATGGATATTTATTTCTAAAATAAATATCAATGAATTACTCACTAATAAAAATATTATTTGGCCGATAATATATTCTCTCGAATAACTAGTGTCGAAATAAATGTTATCAGGCATCCTTAAATAATTATTAGACAATAATCGGGAATAATATTTATTTAACTTGTTAAATTAATATTTAATAGAGATGCATGGACACACATACTGTGTGACCCTCTAGGCCTCTTTCTCAGTGGCATTAGGCAGATCCCGACTAAAGTCCAAGGCTAGCATCTATAAACACGCCATGCGACCCATAAAGAATGATGTTAATGCCGCAATGATGTGTCACCTCCTACAGACGCTTTCCATGAAATGTAATCCCATTCTCACGATATCTCATATCAAGCGGGTTGCTTGATAGTTCTATCAACCCATGTTCTGGATTATTCATTCTTCGACTTCCCGGAATTGAACTTGTATGTCCGTCACTATGGACATTGATTTATTTAGGCTATATCAATTCAATCAAATGGCCCGATATATGTACTTCTGTTATAGAGAAGAATGGAAAAATCCTTTCTCGCATTATCTATTAATGCAGTATTACTCGTGAAGCAACCTCCATATCCTACCACGCTGGGAAAAGTATGTCCTCATAGTTTTCGTCAATACATCTATGTTTGTGAGTTATAATACCCAGTAATAATAATCTTAATTTCTAAGGACCAATTCACACGTCTGCAGATAGAAACATCCAATGACACTATGAAATGTATATTTCCTACTGGTGGGTCTCATTCTCATAATTCCCCCTGGATTTTACCAAGGGCGCAACCCAAGAGAAGGTGCCTCAATGATTTATGAGTCCTCACCCCTAATGGCCTATATTATTTGTGTCCCTCATAAAACATCATCTTGCCATAAATGTAATATTTAAGAACAGTGTCATGGCACTTCTCGGTTTTCATCATAGTAGGGATCTCCTATGAACCCTTAATGCAACAACTATACTTATGACATTACCAAATTAATTTTCACATAGAAGAACAATCAAGAAGTGATAGGGTATTTTTTTAACAAATAAAGTACAATGTTGTTGGTTCTTGGCCACCAAATCCAATGTAAGATTCATGGAACTGGTTCTTCTTCACAAAGCATGAAAAGGGTGTTTACACACCAGTTTCTTGTCTAGAGTATTTCTTCTTCATGAACATGAAATGATGAACAAAACTGACAACCTTATAAAATCATGAAGAGTGTTTAAGATCCCTTCACATGTCTATAGACTCTTCTCCTTCTTTAAAACATATTGGTTTGTAGGAATCACCTTATTCATCAGGCCACAAAGGGTCTTAGAACTCTTTTCCTCCTCACACAAAAGTGTGGTTTGAAGAGGCACTATTTTTCATGAAAATTAGAGATATTGAAATAATATTATTGGCATTAGCACCTCTTTGTTGAGTTTTCTATCCTTTTATAGGAAAGGGAAAAAATAATTTCACTCCATTCAAATCCCAATGTTTATATTGTGTGAATCATCTCTTTAAATTCCAGAATAACTCGGATTTTAATTACTTGAACATGTGTTACGTTACATTGCATTTCATTAAATTCTTAATATTAATTTGGTCTACTTATTTATGGTGTTCATATCAAATTCATGTATTCATAAACTCATGAAACCCATCTTCCCAAACGATTGATCCAATTATTTAATCCAGTGAATAGTTAGTTCAAAAACCCTTCCCACATCAACATCTCTACGATTTTCTATACTCTATAAATATCAAGCACTGCGTGGAGTGGCTCAAAATTATCATCTCTCACACCATGTACAACCATAATGGTTCTACAAGTGAAATCTACACCAACTTCATTGTGGGATGTTATACCACATCATGAATTCCTCTGGGGGTACCCATGTCCTACACATAGAACAACATGTTTCCTGTGTGCTTTCCTGGATGGCCTTCTTTATGTGCATTGACCCCGTGTCCCACATAATCCCTAGTTTGAGGCTCGATGGTCAGCACATGAAATAATTTTTAAATAAAACCCTGAAAGAAAACATAGTAAAAAACTATACATATAATGGGATTCATTGTGAAATGCATGTTGCTTCCACAATTATTACTATAGTGTACAATTCATCAATCCCATCACCATTTCAATTAAAATATAAATATATCAAAAAAATTATTTATATTTTATCCTTAATGTAATAATTATATAAAATGGTTCTCATTCATAAAAATTACATGCCCAATATTTGTCAAGTTAACACTTCCATGGTTCTCAAGCAACATTAAAATGCTGCAGGACCTTTATTTACTCTTCTTCCCTACTTTTTCAAATATCAATTCTAGGTAACATATAATCATCCTTCTTCTTTGTCGTAAAAAATGTTTCACTCACAACACATTTATTTTTAACTTAGGATCAGCTCATCAAACTTCAATGTAAACAACAATGGAGAATTTTTCATGTGTGACATCCATTGATATGAATCCATAACATTTAATCAAGACCATCATAATTTATCTTCAAATATAAATCCATGTCACCATTTATTAATCTTTAAACGTTCATGAACTAATTATATGGTGTGGTTATCCAACATTAAAACTATATTGTCAATGTCCCTCAAGATAACAATTTCATGGTTCTAAAGAAAAATTTACATACCACATGACCTTCAATTCCACTTCTTCAATACTTTTTTGAATATAAACTCCAATGAACATCAAACAATCCTTATTATTAGTTGTAAAGAATCTGTCACTTATGAAACATGTATTTTGAACATAGAATCAGTTTATAAATCATAAAAGCTAAAAAAATGGAGATGTGATCAAGAATGAAATCTAATATTGTGATTACATATCAATTATTCAACCCCATTACAATTTATCTTAAAATATAATTCCAACTAACCATTTGTTCATCTTTAACCCTTCAATCAATAATTATACTATGTGTTTCTACTTCATGAATACTACAATCACAATGATACTCATGATAACACTTTCATGGTTCTCATAAAACATTAAAATACTACATGACCTTCGATTAATCTAATTCTATACTTTTTGGAAAATAAATTCAATAGAAAATCAAATCATCATTCTTGTTGGATGTAAAAAATGAATCTCTTATTACACATGTAATTTGAACATAGGATATGTTCATCAATCATCAGAGTTAAAAACAAGGAGAATTATACTTATTTGAATTCAGATTCTATTAATCCATAATAATTATACAAGACTTTCTCAATTTATTTTCAAATTTTATTCCATATAACCATTTATTAATGTTTAAACATTGTTGTTATAAATATATGTTGTCGTTCTCATTCATTTTATCACCTCCCGTTTCTTGTATGTAAGCCTTTATCTATTTATTATATGTATTTAAAGTGTGTGTGTTATGATTGGGATGTTTTGGAAGAACTTTGGAGTTTTTCTGGAGAATTTATCTAAGTTCATGGTTGGATCATGGTTATTGAAAAATATAAAAAGTATATAAGAAATCATGAAAAATGTGTTAGGGGACTCATGGTTGGTGTAAAGTTAAGGCACACTGTTTGGCCAAACAGTGGATCCACCAAGGAGTAATCATGAAATGTAAGATAAGGATATTTATCATCGTTGGTTCATGTTTTTTCTAAATGTGTTGGTCAAATCTATGAGGTACTTCTCAAGGTATATGATGTATCATGGTTAGCGCATAGTTTTCTTAACCATGCCACTAACCGTGCAGGGTTTAAAAAAAATATCCTATTAAAGTGGATTTGGGTAGATATTATGTTAAAAACCCTCATTTTTCTCGAAATTGAACCTAAACAAGTATTTATTATCCTTAAAGGTCTATGATTCTATCCACATAAGTTTGGAGATGATCTGAAGGAGTTTCATGGTGCGATGAAGCTCGATTTCCTTGGAATGACTTCTTTTGTGGTTGTTTTTCATAATTTTTCATAAATATTCAATCCTCCCAGTCTCAGATTCTTATATCTAGTCTTTGTTGACATATCCAAAGTTTTTTATTCAAATTATGGTTATATTTGTCATTTCATATGATATGTAAGTGATCTATGGTGGGTTTTTGGAGATTCCACCAAATTTTGTGGGCATTTGTGTGTTGTTCTACATTTTCTCCAAAACTCTCAAGGAAGTTGGATTCACTCTCAACTCAAATTATTATATCATGAAGTATTAGTTTAAAATTATTTAAATTTCATGATTTTTTTTGTGAAATTGTTGTGAAATTTTTATTTTGAAACCCTCTTTAGTGATGGTTTTTGGGTTTTCTGAAATTGGTTGTGCAAAGGGCTTTTATTCGTGATTTTAATATGTAGAATTTGAAATATGGATTTTTAGGATTTGGGAAATTAGTTTTTGTTAACTGGTTTCAATAAAAAAAAAGTTTTATTAAAATGGAATTATTTGGCTTCTTTAAAATGGTTTTGGCATACATGGTTTGGGTGAATTTATACTTTCGATGTGACACTAAATTAGGGTTGGGTGCCATTGGGGTAAAAAGGGACATGACCCTAGATAAGGGGTGTGTCTCATTGTGGAATATGGAGATTGGCCACTTAGTTTTGAATTAGTGGATGAATGAGAATTTTATCATGAGTTTGGAATTATCAGAGAAGACTACATGGGTGTGTGTTTGTGTTGAAAAATGAAATGGGTATACCAAAAAGGAATGTAAAATGGTTTAACGGATGATTTGTGTGATTTCCATGGAAAATTTATATTTTTGGAAAACTTTTTTGGTGTGAAACTACTTGGATTTTATTTAAAATGTGGAAAAATTTCAAAAAAAATTATATATGTTTTTTATATAATTGTGCTAAATTGTTCTATTCTAGCTGCATTATTACGGAATTTGTTAGGGTAAATCTACTAGGTTTCATTACTCACCCCATATTTTGAAATTTGGTTATTTTTTATATTTTTTTATAGAGACATATGTAAATGGAAAGAATCCCTCTTATTTAGTGGTGCACTGTGATACATGGAGTTGGAATTGGACAGTGGAGTCATGTCTTTATAGTCTTCTTAGTCTCTATTGGTTTTATTTTCCATTGAGTACTTTTATGTTTGAATTATTCTGTTGCGGTACATAGTTTTAGATTGGTTTTGATATCAATGGTATTACATGAGTTGTATTAAATTGTCATCAAGCATCATATATTGGATTTGGTTATGGAATTTTTTCTTCAGATTTTTTATTTTCAAAGGTGATATCATCCTCCAATTTAATTTGAGCCCCTCAAATTTATTTTCAGCCTTTACTTCCATGGGGATGTCCCTTAACGACAAGTCGAAATTCCACCACATCTCATGCCAATGAGAAGGGGAGGGATGTTACAAGTGGTATCAGTCTTGGTCAGTCTAAATATTTGTGTGCAAAAAGTGGTATTAGCTTGTTTGTTCCTTGACATACAGATTCTATAAGTTGTTTTGGTTTTGGAGTTGAAATTCATTTTAGTTCATTCCTTGAGTTTGGTTAGTAAAAAGGAGTAGGATTGTCAGGACATGAAATGTTAAGAATAAAACGATGTAGCTAACCTATTTTATGTTGAACTTCAAGCTACCATGTAGATGGAATATAAGTGTTTTGGAAACACTTATAGGAGTGTAAGCTCATTTTCATGGGTTTAGCTAACAATAATATCATGAAATGCATTGTAGAAATGAATTCGCACTAGAAGTGACTATTTAACATTGATTAATGATTTATAATTTTGTGTAAATGTTTTTATTTTTCCAATAATTTGAAATTGTTTTCAATTGGGAGATTTTGAAAAGTGAATGGTTGTGGTATTTTGAAAATGATTTAATTTTCAAAGGAATGGTGAACACTTTCCAAAATGGTTGAATATCGAAAATGATTAATTTTGGAAGGAATTGTTTTGATTGATTCTCTAGGATTGAATTTGAAATTTAAAAGCCTTCAGTTTCTCTAGAGTGATAAATGGGTTATTTGTTATGTTTATAGAAAATAGAACTCAATAAGCATCGCAGAAACCAACTAGAAGAAGATTATTATAATACGGTGTCACTAGAGCCACATGTGATAAAATAACTGGTTCATATTATAGTCTACGATTTTAAATCTATGGATATAGGGAACTAACATGATGAACCAAAGAAATTTATTAATTCTATATAGACATAGAATATTAATCCACTCATATTGTTTTGTAATGTTGGGATAGAGAAGGATAAGGTGTGGCTGAATTGGATGAATTGAATCTTTTATTTTTTTGGCACACCGATAGAGTTAAATGTCATGTTTTAGATGTATATGCTGGAAGATCATTCATGCTAATGGTGGGATTTAGTACATTAGGCTAAACTGGACCAAGGAATGGCTTGGGAGGATTTTGTGGAATTTTTCAATAAAAAATTCAATCCTCAAATTGTCATAATTAATAAAATGATGTAATTTTTCATCCCAAAATTGAAGAAAATTTTTGTGATAGATTATGCTACTAAATTTGTGAATTTTTTCTGCTTAGCACCTAATGTTTTTGTGAGGGTGTATTTGAAGGAATTTTTTTTTAATCAGTGATGAGGAATGAAATTCTCTAAAATAATGTCATGCTATGTATAAAATATTATATAGGTATGGTCAGTAGAGAAAAAATTGTTGAAATAGGCATATTAGGAGGCATGGGTAGACGAAGTATGTTGATACCTTCAAGAAATGGTGGAAACTATAATAATAGGAAAAACCAGAAGAGGGAAACCTATTTCCAAGGATGGAGTATGACCCAAAAGTAGACAACTAGATCACTGAACCTTCCTCCAACACCCAAGAGAAAAGTTGTATTTTTTTAATGTGGTTCCTTAGACCACCTGAATCTATAGTGTACGACACCACTAAGAGCATGTCACACTTACAATTAGAAGGGTAATCTTCATCACCTTTCTCACAGTGCTCTAGGGTCTGGTTTTTGAGGAAACTCTTAGGTTTCACAGATGTCATATGCTTCGATGGGATTAGGGAAACAAAATACATATCAAGAGTAGGATAGTGCTAGATTGGGTGATTCCATAAATACCATGACTCCTCAGTTAGAGAAATATAAATAGGTAAATAAAGAACAATGTGATGTGAATAAAAAATTATATGGAGATGAGCTTGTTAAAATGGACGATCAATTTGGATGGTGTGAATTTAAATCAGTAAGGGGTGAGATGAAATTAGTGTCCATGATCATTCCAATTATATAAACAATGAACAGTGTGAAAAAAAACCTGTCTCATGTCTAAACCTATCATGTTTTCTCCATGATATATAAATCAGGAGCTATAGGGAGAGGTTTATAATTATCCTCTCCCACTCCCAGTATGGCCCCATACCTGTTCTGTTGGTGTGCTCTTCACCAACATCATTATGATCTATTTTCCCATAACATGCATGCCTCCAGGTATTACCATGGCTTACAAACGACACTCCATGCTACCTGTGAGCTGGCCTGGCTGGCCTACTCCGGGATCGGTCGACCTAGTGTTCCACATAAGCTCTGAGTTGAGCCTAGATGGCCAAATTAATAGGATATAAATAATCTTTAAATAAACCCCCAGAAAATTCATAGTAAAAAAAATTGTATATAATGGAATTATTTAAGAAATTCAAGGACACCTCAACACATAGAACACTAGTATACAACTCTTACAACCCTTCACAATGTAACTTCAAATAAAAATTGATATTTAAATTTATTCATTGTTAGGCCATCAAGAAATAATTATATGGAATGGTTATTCTTCATGCGGACAAGAATCTCAATGTTCATCATGATAACACATTCATGTTTCTCATTAAATATTATAATATTTCATAACCTTCACTACATATTCTTCTCTAATTTTTGGAATATAAATTTCAATGAATGCCAAATCTTCTGTCTAATTTATTGTAAAGAATGTGTCATTCATGAAATGTTCATGTTCATAAATCTTCATAGTTAACAAAATGGAAAATTTCTTGAGCATTTCATCCAATTTTATTAATCCATAACAATTATATAGGAATCACCATGAAGGAATCCATAACAATTCTTTAGTTAACACCATGAAACTCAATGTATTCAAACCATTCACATGTTCCTTGGAATTTCAAGTGTTGTGTATTTCATCCATTATCGATTAACATTGGAACATTATTATCATATTGAAATTAATGTAATCTTCCAATTTTATTGATCAACATTGTACACCAATGAAAATCATTGAGAAAAAATACATTCTATACACAAAGTGGGCTCTTAAATATCATCCTTTGTATTTGTTGGAAATAGCTTTAATGTTATTTCCAAATGAATGTTTCAATATGTGGAACTACTATATTCTCTATCCCCATTCCCTTTAAAACATTTATTTCTCCATCTCTGAACCTTATTTACAATAAAAACAAATTTCATAGGAAAAAAGTATCATTACATATATAATCAATGATCCATCCTTCATTTCACACTAAGTCATCATAAGTTATTCTCGGTGTAGAAAATAAGAGGATTTAATTTAGTAACAAAAGCTTCCCATTACCAACTGATAATGATACCTTAAGAAACAAAGAATCATATAATTTTATTCAATGATTATTCCTTTCAATTCTGGGATGTAATTACAAAATGTGTGAAAAATATTTTTAAGAACAGTGAACCTCAAACTCCTTCACTAACTTCAATAAAAAGATATAAAATATTCAAGTGAAATATGTACGATAATAGAAGTTGGGGAAATTAAAAATTTATTATGTCATTTATTAATTTAATTCCCGACTTTGTAATATGTTTTTTTTATTTTTGATAACCAATGATGTGAGATTAATAGGGACATACCATAACCAATGACATGATCTTCAAGAAATTTACAAAATAATCAGATTTGATATTAATTGAAATTATAATTATGGAAGATTCTTAATTTTTATCCCCCACAAGTAAAACATTTATAATTATCCTCATATTGGTTGATTTCATAAAGATTTTATTTGAATACCTTCCAGTATAGAGAATACACTTGAATGGGTCTTCGACTTGTGATTGTACTTATAGGCCAACAATCAAAACTTCACCAAATATGATCTTCTAGAACATTGTTTGTTAAGAATAGTATGAAATAAGATCAAAAAAATATGTAATCAACTTTACCCTACCTATCGAGAATAGGACATCACATTCTTTAACTTCATCAAGGTCAATCCTATAACATAATAGTATTTAAAAACTAATTGATGAACCATTCAAGGATGATATCTTCTTCATCTTAGAAATCAATATTTTAAAATACTTACTACTTATAACATTATACCCATATGAATATGATTCACCTTCAATTACCTAAATTATAAGAAAAAATAAATTTGTCAAAGATTAAGGGAATAATTTGGATCCTATTTCATTATTAATATTAAAATAAAGGCAGAGATTATCTTCTCAAATAGGTTCCTCCACATTCCTTAATATTCTTCTTGCACATCTAAACATCTGTTCTGATTTATTTGGATGAAACATGGATCTCCTCAAATCATCTTATACTTTGCATGGAGAATTTTTATTCTTAATAGCCTTTATGGATGATACATTATTACACCTCTTGAGTATTTTTAATGTTCTGGTGGTGAGGTTAAACAACAGTTTTCAATGTGTCCAGATTTTTTTCTTCTTTCACATATATCTTCTTTAACCAAAGGGTTTCATTTTCCGGAAAAAAACTAGATGAAATTTTTATTCCTCATGTGTAATATTTACATTCCTTTTTGTACTATCTTTCACTTCTATATCAACAATTTTTATCATTCTTTCTTAATCTGTAGGCTAGATAACTAACACGTCATTAGGAATTTTGGGTGCATGTTTTGATTTTCCATATGGGTTCTCCTGAGTTTCATTCTTCTTAGTAGTTAGTTTGGAATCACGATAATTCAACTTCATTAATTTATAATCCATTGTTTTGTAACCATTATACATTGGTACCTTCCTAGGAGGATTTATATTTAAAATTTTATTCTGAAATATTCCTAGGTTTTCATCTTCCTTCATAGTCATATTTTGTGATATTCTTTTATTATCATATTTGGATTCAGGTTGAGATGATCATGTACCGACCTTATGACCACTACCATTGCATACATCACTAATGTTATCTATAATTCCAAATTTGTTAATAGAATTGAAAGGACTATAGACCTGTTGATGTTTCCACTTCTTCTATAGATTCATCCCCCTTCAAATAATCTTCCTTTGTGCTTTTACATTTTTAGTATTGCACCAAAACATTAATGTACAATGCTAAAATATATTAAATAACCAACATTGACCCCCAAATATTGAATTCTTGATATCTTACATATCAGACTATTGGGTCATATTTATGATTTTTTTCACTCTGTGGGGAAAAAATTACACAACATCTTTCCTATACACCTTATTCATGGTGGTATGTTTATTATCAAATATATTCATCCATACATGTTCAATTGTGTAAAAAAAATACATTTATCATGATAATAAATTTTGTAACATTAGTAAAATATGGTATGAATGGTACCTGATTCTTCTCATCTTCTTCTAATATATCATTTAATTATGTAATGATCTTATTACTACATATTGGAGGTATTTTATCCTTATAATCCTCGAATGAACATTGAGTACCAGTAGCATCTATCTACTTTTATGAAGTTTCAATATGAGTCTTCTTAATATTTTCCAACTAAGGTACCAATTCTGGGCATTTAATATAGGGAATGATTATCTTTTCCTCAATTTTAATAGTCGTATCTTTATAATACTTATTCATTCATTCAACTTTATCTTTAGGTTGATTAACGTTCTCCCAAATCAAAGAGTCAAGTTCCTTGATCTTCTTGGATATTTCATCAAATTATAAACCCTTGAAATCAGTGAAATATTTCAATTTTTCTTCAATTTCTTGAGTATTTTCATCTATAATCTTATTAACTCCCTATTTCTCTTCAAATAATTTGATACATTTCAAGGAAATTATTTCAAGTTCCATATTTGTTGCTTCAAAGGTTCCAACCTATATGGAGAGTTTTAGACACTCATCATTTTTTGTGAGAAATTATCTAAAACAATGGCTTCTTATTATAAGTGGGTTACCAATTACTTCATGCATTTATAGACTAGACAAAAAAGAGAATATATTTATTATTAAATACCATGAATAATAACTCTTAATATAACAAAAGATAATTCTTTAGAAGTCGTATATTGATCATCATCACCACTTGTTCTAATATTTCTATCTTGAGGAATGTATATAAATGTACAAAAACATAACTCATGATCATTAGAGGTAGGATGATTATCCATATTCTTGGTGGAAACTTGATCCACCTTCTCATTACATTCCATGTCGGCTATGTCTTCATTGTCAGCAAGGCATAGAGAAATAGTTACTTCCTCTTATTTAGATAAGATGAACTTCTTCTTCTACTATCTCTTCACATTATTTTTCATGTTCATTATGGTCTTCATAGATATATAATTTTTCTCATAGTTAACTGAATATCCACTAAATATACACATAATTTTAGAGTTAGGAATCAAACTAATGTCTTCTAAAGAGAGTTTATTTCACATTAAAAAATTTAACAGTGGTGAACGATTTCTCAATACATGTGAAAGGACCAGTTTGCGATATTCCTAACACAAAGAGGGGGTGAATTAGTGTTGGATTCATTTTAATTAAATTCCACATTTTACCCATTTACCTATATTACCTATTAGGACATCGATTCTATTATTCACTTTAACCTATTGCATGAAATATTATTAAATCACTAAAGACAACCAGATGAAATTTTTACAAGGTCTCATCACTCCCTAAGAGTTTTTATTCCTTTGAATAGTCTAGAATATAATCCTAACAACACAAATTTTAGAGTCAGTTTCATGATAACAAACTATTTATTCTTAGATTAAATGTATGTACACTTACTATATATTTTTCATTTTTTTTCATGACTATAATATAATAATGTCATAGAATATACATTGCATTAATGAGGTCACAGAATATCCCCGCTATGATGAGAACCTTTAAATGCTATAACAATATTCTTAAATATTGTGCTACAGTTGGAAGGAATACTATGATAGGACATATAGAATACATACCCTCATGTGCGAGTACCACTAAAAATATGATAATCTCTGTCATGGAGTGCGCACTAGGTAATCTCCAAGATGGGAGATTATGAGAACATACCTTCCAGTAGTAATTCCACAAGTCATAGTGTCATCATACAATACTATCTTTATTAGTGTGAAATGGTACTTAGACAGGAAGATTATCATTAACTCATGTCATGACTCACACACTTAGATATTCTAACGAAAACCGTTACGATGAATGTTGGTGGGAAGTAGGGTACATATTGTGTGTCACTAGTGAAATAAAACTATCTCCCAAATTCCATGAAACCTACTTGATGAGATATTGAGACATAGGGATTAAAATACTCGGTAAATGTTAATATGAGGTGACACATCAATGTGGCATACACTTCTTTCTCTTGGGTTCCTTGACCCATTGCTAGACAGTAATCCTGGACTTTAGGCAAACCCACCTAATGCCAACGAGAAAGAGGCCTAGAGGGTCACACAGTAAGTGTATCAATGTGTCACAAGTAGAATAAACATTATTCTTGTATGTGGTTTAATAATTCATCATGAGAGACGAAATAATTTTAATTTTGGGGGAAGAATAAAATTAAAGCATGTTTTACACACTGTGTAGTTTTCGTTTTGGAAATGAAAAGAAAAACTAGTACACACCATGTATTAATGATTACACCCCATGTAGTTTTTACTTTCTGGATTTTGAGGAAATAATATTGTTTTATTAAATGTTATTTATTATAATATTCATGGGGGCATGTCAAGAAATTAATGATTCGACATGAGGGTTTTTCAATAACAGTTATTGAAATAAATAAAATGCGTCAAACTATTATTTATTGTCATAACTATATTACCTCAAACCCGATTATAAATATACTCATAACCCCAACACTTTTCCCTAATGGTTGTTCTCAACAATTTGGGAGAATTACTTCAAGGCCGAAAGAAATCATTCCTCCTAGAATTCTCTCAAGACCAAGATAGATCCTCCTCCATCAGATCTAAGAAATATAAGGAAGACAATGCATGAAAAGGAATCACCATGATAGTACCCAAATATTCCTTTAGTGATGTACAGAGATACGTGGTGCACGTGTGGATCACCACTAGAGGAAGACTACACATGTTTTCAGCGATGCAATGATGAATCACATCAGAACGTTATCAGAAATATCAATGAAGAAATAACTCTATAAAGTGTAATACTTGTAAATTAATTAAATTATTTATAATCAACCTTTGATGATCCTCCTTTGTGGTTTTTGAACTATTCTTCATCTTTGTCTATTTCTGTGATTCGATCCGTGGAGTCTGGAATTTATCATCATATTGATCCTGGATTGATCATTCCTAATGACAAGAAGTCAATTGGAAACATCCAACCATGAGTTTCCGCTGCACCCGGACCTTCAATTGGTATCAGAGGGGGTCACATCGTTGAATATAGTTATTTAACTTATATTGATAATTTACGTATTTGTATTTGATTCAATTCAAGATAAATCATTCTATAAAACTAAATGAATGAGATTTGTTCGTACTACTTTGTTTCTCAATTCACATCACAGAAATGACCTTTTATTTAATTTTGATTAAAATAAAAATGAGGAAATCATCTAGAGGAGCCTCTAATTCTATCTGTAAAACACAAGAATACCCTACGTGTAGTGAAAACTACACGCCATGTACTTAGTTTCAACAAACTAGTACAGGTCTGTGAAACCGCGCCGTTTGAATTGAGCATACCTATGTTTTTAATACATCATGTTGACCATAACTGAATGGTGGGTGGAATCCAGAATACATGTTGTGTATGTTGAATCAACATGCCATGTAGTCCGATCCAGCCCAAGTGAAACCATGTACAAGGAAAAGATTTGTACCACGTACATGGGAATTCTAGGCCGGTAACCACGTAACAAGGAAGTACATGCCATGTTATATTAATATACTCATTGTGTACTCCAAAATTTACAATGTACATATAACACACCAAGGCCCCGAGCGTGCACATTGGATAAAGGGTGAAAAAAAATACACACTGTGTAATACAGCCCACACATCGTGTACTTTCCAGAAATGGAATTTCACCATTTTTCCTCCAATGTACATGGACCCATACATGGAATATGGATGAGAAGAATCTCATGGAAATTTAGAAAGGAATTTAAGATAAATAAATGATTAATAATAAGATCATTATTAATTGAATTCAAGCGAAACTTATCTTGATTAAAATAACAATTAAAATAATTTGAATAGTAAATATGCGTAAATGTCGTTGCATGCAATGGATGATCATGAGCTAGACCAAAGACCCATTGTGTGTTTATGGAATCATTTAAATTTATTTAATTTAAATTCATTGTCTTACGTGCCTTCTTCCAATAAAATGTAGGGTATGCATTCCCATGGATTCATTAATGCAAACCCCATGTAATGGAGGATGTACAATGCTAAAGGAGACAGTTCAAAACTCTAAGATTAGGCGAAACCAACCAAAGAAGATAAAAAGGTGGAAAGGTGGGAGATGAAAAACATTGACCATTGGGTTCAAGGTGTTTTTCTCAAGGTCAAGGATAGATTATACAAAACTCTAGATAAACTAACCATTAAAATATCATGATCATGCCATTTTATTTTATTTCTGTCCAATTTCATGGTTTTTGTATTATGTATGTGTTTTCATGATCACATAGTTAATGAAAAAGACATGCATGAAAAGATGGAATAAAATAAAAAAATCAGACTATGCGTAAACATTATCAGAACATGATTAATCACGTAAGAAATCATCCCTTAATATTAAAAATCATGTGATAATGCGAAACTATGCATAAAGTATTAAAATCCCTTTAATACGATATTAAGTCAGAACAAGCCTTCCATTACTTGATTAAGGGAAAGACTCAATAAAACTATGTGATTGAAAAACCCTTGTTGGGACACATGCTTTTATAATGGAATCCCTTATGAACGTTTTCGGTTGACTTAACCATATTACATCAAGAGGAGTAGACCTTTATATGCTTGGTGTTATATTGGAGGAAAGAGTGAGGAAATCCAAAGTCCATATTTCAGGATTTGGGTGTCCAAAAAATAGATCAAGGAACTGACAACCCGCGGTTGGAAAAGAAATGCCTACCTAAATACCTTCAAATAGCTTGACCACCCAATGTTGGGGATATGAGAAGGGGAATATGGATCATTTCCACTATAATTTCAATGAAAACAGGCATTCCTAGTTCAATGGTGGGGGCCATTGTGAAATGATAAAATAGTGGGAGAATTAATATATTCAATTTTTATATTTCATAAAATACAATCAAATGGTACTGATAAATATGCTCTTTTAATTTTTAGAATCAATATGACAAACTCATCAACCAAATTTTCTTGGAGATCAAATCTAGATGAAGACAATATCCTCATAGGAAGTAACATTTAGGAATAGTTAAGGAACCTTCGTGATATCCTACACCATGAATGAATTTTTTACATGTTAGAGTCCTCACTTCTTAATTTTCCTGCCCAAAAGGCGAGTGATGATGATTTCCTGGTCTATGATCAACATTTGAATGATGCACTCGACATTCAAGGTTTGATGATGTCATCAATGTCAAGTGAGCTCAAGATGGCTCATGAAGACAAGGATTCATATAGCTTGCTCGAGCACCTCTGTGGTCTATACCAGGAGAGAGATGGACAAGAAATGATTGAGATCTTCAAGGCTCTATTTCAGAGAAAGCTTGGAGAAGGTTCCCCGACTGAGCCTCATGTAGTCAAACTCATTGGCAACATTGAGCACTTGGAGTTTATAGGGTTTAAACTCCCCGAATAACTAGGTATCAATCACATTCTTGCATCAATCCCCTAGAGCATCTCTAACTTTGTTTTAAATTTCAAGATGAACAACATTGAGAAATATCTATCTGATCTTCATATCCTCATTTTCCAAGTGGACAGTGATATGAAGTGTGAAATGCCTTCGGTCCTTATGGTGAATAAAAGTAAAGGGAAAATAAAGAGATTTAATCCCAATTCTTCTTTAAGTCCTTCCATGAAAAGGAATATCAAAGGGGGGGGCAAGGGAATAGGAGGCTATTATGACAGATATATTTTGAAATTAGATCCAATTTATAAATCGTAAAAGTTGACAACAATGGGAATTGATCAAGCGTGAAATCCAATGCTATGATTCCATAATAGTTATTCAATCCCATTATAATTCATATTCAAATATAAATCCAAATAAATATTTTTTCATCTTTAACCCTTCATTGTCTAATTACATGGTGTGTTTCGACTTCATCAAATTTACAATCTCAATGTAACTAAAGATAATACCTCCATGGTTATCATGAAAGATTAAAATACTACATGACCTTTAATTCCTCTTATTCTATAATTTTTGGAATACAAATTCCATATAACATCAAATAATATTTATTCTTCACTGTAAAAAAATCATCTCTTATAACACGTGTATTTTGAACTTAGGATCAGTTCATCGATCGTTTGAATTAACAACATGGAGATTTTCACAAGTTTGAAATCCAATTCTATGAATCCATAATAACTCTTCAAGACCGTCATAGTTTCTTATAAGTGTTTGGGAAACACTTATTGGAGTGTAATATCATTTTCATGGGTTTAGCCAACAAGAAGATCTTAACAACCATTGTAGAAATTAATTAGCACTCGAAGTGCCTATTTCAATTTGAGTAATGATTTATTATTTGATGTAAATGTTTTTATTTTTGAAAAAAATTGATATTGTTTTAAAATATGATATTTTAAAAATAGAATGGTTGTGGAATTTTGAAAATGAGTTAATTTTCAAAATAATGGTGAAATTTTTCAAAAATGGTTGAATGTTGAAAATAATTATTTTGGAACATATTGTATTAATATTTTCTCTTTGATTGAATTTTATATTTTTAAGCCTTCAGTTTCTAGAGAGTGATACATGTGGAATTTTTTATGTTTTTAAAATATAGAACATGGCAGGCATTTAGAAACCAACTAGAATAAGTTAATGAGAATGTGGTTTCACCTTAACCATAGGTGAAAAAATAATTGGTTCAGATTATAGTCTAATACTTTCAATCTGTTTATATTGGGAACTAATTAAATGATCCAAAGAAATTTTTTCATTCTATCCGGACCTAAAAGATTAATCCACCCATAATCTTGGGTAATTTTGGGCTAGAGAAGGATATGGTGTGGCTAAATAGGATGAATTGAATCTTTGATTTCCTGGGGACGCCAATAGAGTTGAAAGTCAAGTTTTAGATGTATAAGCTGGAAGATCTCGCATGTCGATGGTTGGATTTAGAACATCATGTGAAACTGGACCAAGGCATAGAATGGGAATATTTTGAGGAATTTTTCAAAAAAAAATTCTATCCTAAAATGATCACAACAAATCGAACAGTTGAAATTTTTATCCTGAAGTTGAAGAAACCTTCGGTGATAGAGTATACTACAAAATTTATGATTTTTTTCTAAATCCCAACTGATATTTTTTTGTGTGTGTTTTTGAAGGAAAACATTTTTGAATTGATGCCAAGGCATGAAATTCACTCAAATAATTTCTAACTCTGTATAATATATTATATAGATATGGTTAGTATAGAAAAAATGGGTAAAATAGACATCTTAGGAGGAATGGGTAGAGGAAGTATTTTTACACCCACAAGAAATTGTGGGAACTCTAATAATGAGAGAAAGACAATGTTGGACACATATTTACAAGGTGGGTGTGTGAACCAAAATCCGACAACTATATTGGTGAACCGTCCTCCAAGAACCAAGAGAAAATTTGGATTGTTTTAATGTAGTTCCCTCGACCACATGAATCTATAGTGTATGAAACTGCCTAGAGATTTCCACAATTACAATTAGATGGGGAATCTTCAGCGCTATTCTCGAAGTGCTACATGTTCTGGTGTTTGTGAAATCTCTCAGGTTTCACAGATGTCGTATTCTTCGATGGGATGTGGGAAACAAAATTCATATCCTTAGTAGAATATTTCTATACAAACTGATTCCATAAATAGCATGACTCCTCAGTTAGTGAAATCTCAATAGGGAAATAAATAACAAAGGGAAGAGATTGTGTTGTTATATGGAGATGATCATGTTATTATGGAAGACCATTTTGGAAGGTGTGATTTTGAATCAGTAAGGGGTGAGATGCAATTAATAGACATCACCATTCAAATTATTTAAACAGATGATCAGTGTGAATAAAAACCTATCCCACAACGAAACCTCTCCCGGTTTATCCATTCTACATAAATCTCAAGCTGCGGGGAGAGGCTAAGATTTATCCTCTCCCACTCCTGGTACTGCATCATTCTGATTCGGAGGGTGTGATCTTCACCCATTTTTTTCAGCTATTGGCATACAACATGCATGCCTCTGAGTGTGCCCATAGAATTTACACGGCACTCCATGGTACCTGTGAGTTGGCCTGGCCGGCCTTCTTCTAGATCGGTTGACCTATAGTGCCACATAAGCTCTTAGTTGAGGCCAGATGGCCATCTTACTAGGCTTTACAAACTTTTTATATAAACCCCCAAAAATTAGCTATTTAAAAAACCATGTACATAATGGAATTCATTATGAAATTCATGGCCACCTCCACAGATAGAACTCTAGTATGCATCTCTTCAATCACTTCACAATTTCTCCTCAAATATTAATCCTTCTTACCATTTATTCATATTTAAGCCTTCATTCACTAATTATAGTGCATGCTTACCCTTCATGCAAACTACAATCTCAGTGTTCCTCATGATAACACTTTCATGGTTCTCATTTAACATTTTTATATTTCATGAACTTCAATTAATCATCTTCTCATGTTTTTGGAATATAAATTCCAAATAATTACAAATCATCCTTCTTCGTTTTTGTAACCAATGTGTCAATTATGGAATGTGTATTTTGAACGTAGGTTCAATTCATCAATCTCTATAGTTAACAAAATGGTTAATTTCGCAATCATGACGTCCAATTCTATTAATCCATAACAATTTTGTTGGAATCACCATGAATGAATCCATAACAATTATCCAAGAATCATCGTGAAGGAATACATAAAAATTCGTTATTTGACACCATGAAACTCAGAGTCATCTAACCATTTATATGTTTCTTAGAATTTCAAGACATGAGTATTTCATCATAGCTCCATTAACATTGGAACATCAGTATAATATTGACATCCACGTAATCTTAATATTGTATTGATTACCATTGTCCACCAACAAAAATCATTTTCAACAAATACATTCCCTACGAAAAGTGGGATCTTCAATCTACCCTTTGTATTTGTGGAAAATACCTTCAATGTTCTTTCCAAATGAATGTTTCAATATGTGGAACTATTAAATTCTCTCTACCCTTTTCCTTTCAGCCACTCATTTCACTATCTCTCCCCCTGATTAACAATAAATTAAAATTTCATAGGAAAATGGTATCATTCCATACAGAATCAAATATTTATCAATCATTTCACACTAAGTCAACTTATGTTTTTCTCGGGGTAGAAAACAAGAGGATTTTATTTAGTAAGAAAATATTCCCATTACCAACTGATCATGATAACTTAAGTAATACAAACTCATATAATTTTATTCAAATATTATTAAATTTCATTCTTGGATGTAATTACTAAATGTGATAAAATATTTTTAAGAATATTCATCCTCTAACTCCATCACCCACTTCAATAAATAGATCAAAAATATTCAAGTGTAATTGGTAGTATAAGAGAACCTGGGGAACATACACATTTATTATTACATTGATTAAATTAATTTCCCCCCTCTGTAATAAGTTTGTTATTTTTGATAACCGACGATGGCAGATTAATAGAGACATTCCTTGGCCAATGACATGATCTTCAAGCAATTTCCAATATAATCTTATTTGATATTAATTGAAAGAAAAATCATTGAAGCTTATACATTTTTATACCTCTCATGGGAAACATTTGTCAGTATCCTCATAATGGATGATTTCATCATGATTGGATTTTAAGACATTCTAGAATGGAAAATACACTTGAAAGGGTCTTCAATTTGTGACAGTCCTTATAGGACAACAACCCCAACATCACCAAATATGTTCTTCTAGAACATTGATTCTTAAGAATACCAAGAAATAATATCAAGCCAATATGAAATCTGCTATACCCTGACTATCCAGAATATGACATCACATTCTTTAACTTCATCATGGTTTATCCTCTATCATAGAAGTATTTAAATATTAATATATGAGCCAATAAAGGATGGTATCTTCTTAATCTTATTAATCATGATTTGACAACAGTTACTACTTATCACGTTATCCCCCTAAGAATATGATTCACCTTAAATTCCATAAATTATAAGAACAAATACTATATTCATAGATTAAGGGAATAAGGCAGATCCTCTTTACTTCATTAATATTAATAGAAATGATAAGATTATATTACCAAACTAGTTCCTCATGTTTCCCTAGTATTCATTCTTTCACATCTAAACATCTGTTCTGATTTATTTTAGGGAAACATGGATCTCCTAAAATCCTCTTATACTTACATGGAGAATTTTTCTTCTTTATATCCTTTATGGATGATACATTATTACAGCTCTTGAGGATTTTCTCTTGTTTGGGTAGTGAGGTTAATCAAATATTTTCAATGTGGCCATATTACATGCATCACTCACATATAAATTCATTAAAAAATGAGTTTAATTTTCATAAAAAACATTCGTGACATTTTTATTCATAATATGGAATACTTTCTTTCCATTTTTCACATGCTTTAGCCTCTGTATCTTCAATTTTTATCATTATTTCTAAATCACTATGCCAGAAAACTAACATGTCATTATGAATTTCTAGTGCCTTTTTGGATCATCCACATGGGTTCTTCTGAGTGTCATCCCTCATATAAGTTATTTTTTAATCACTATCCTTCATCTTCTTTGATTTAGAATCCATGGTTTTCTAACCATTTTACATTTGTACCATCCTCAGAGGATTTATATTCACAATATTATTCCGATATCTTCCCATGGTTTCTTTTTCATTACAATAATGATTTTTTAATTCATTTGTTATCATATTTGGATACATGTTGACATGAGAATGTACCAACCTTGTGACAACTACCATTACATACATCAACAATGTTATCAAGCATTACAATTTTTTTTACAGTATAGAGATTCTTCTAGACCTGTGGATGTTCCCCCTTCCTATATGGATTCATCCCCCTTCAGATAGAATTCCTTTATACATTTAACTTTTGAAGATTGTACCACAAACAAAATGAACAATGAGAAAATCTGTTGAAGAACCAACATTTCCCCTAAAATATTGATTTCTTGACATCTTATATATCAAACTACTGGGTCTTCTTTATGATTTTTTTTGCTCTCTGCGGGGAAAAAAATTACACACCTTCTTTCCTATTGACCTTAGTAATGGTGGTTGGTTTATAATCTTCTTTCTTAAACTATATTTGAAAAAAACCATTTGAAACACTACATTGTTCATGACAATAAATTTAGTAACATTAGTAAAAGATGGTATGAATGGTACTAGATTATTCCCATCTTCTTGTGATTGATCATTTAAGGAAGTCATGATCTTAATACCACATATTGGAGGTATTTTATCCTTAAATCCTCCAATGAACATTGAGTATGAGTAGCATCTATCTACTTCAATGAAGTTTCAATATGAGTATTCTTATGATTGACCAACTGAGCTTCCAATTATAGACATTTCATATTGTGAATTATTTTCATTTCTTCAATTGTAATAATATTCTCTTCACAAGACTTCTTAATTCATTCAAGTTTATCATAAGGCGTCTTAACAATTATCCGAATCAAAGAGTCATGTTCCATGATCATCATGGATATATATTCCAATTATAAACCCTTGACATCAGTTCTATATTTTAATTTATCTACATGTGCATGGGTATCTTCTTCTAGAGTCTTTTTAACTCTGTATTTCTCTACTTCTTCTTTGATGTAATTTGAGGAAATTATTTCATGTTCACTCTTTTTTGTATCAAATGTTCCAACCTATCCGGAGAGTTTTAGACAATAAATATTTTTTTGAAAGCTATTCTCTAAAATAATGGCTTCTTATTATAGGTGGGTGATCTCTTAATTCATGCATTGAATGACTCCACAACCAAGGGATTATCTTTATTCAAAAATACCATGCATAATAACTCTTAATTTAACAACTAATAATTCTTTAGAATTCATTGATCGATCATCATCACAACTTATGCTAGTATTTCCATCTTGTAGAATCTTTATAAATGTACTAACACATAAATTATTATAGTTATAGGTAGGAAGGCTATCCATATTCATGGTGGAAACTTGATCCACCTTCTAATTACATTCCACATCGGGCTTGTATTCAGTGTCAACAAGTCATATCGAAATAGTTTCTTCCTCTTATTTAGATAAGAGGGGATTCTTCTTCAACCTTTTCTTATATTTATTTTACCAATTCATCATGGTCATCATAGATATATTATTTTTTAATGATGTAACTGAATCTTTAATAAAAACACACATCATTATTGCTTCAGGAATCAGAGTCATGTCTTTTAATGAGAGTTTATTTCACTGTAGAAAATTTAACAAAGGTGAACCTTTACACAATACATGTGAAAGGACCAGTTTGGGATATTCCTAACACTGAGAGTGGGGTGAATCAGTGTTGGATACATTTTAATAAAATTCCATATTTTATCCCTTTACCTATTTGACCTATTAGGAAATCGATTCTATTAATCTCTTTTACCTTTCGCATGAAATAATTTTAAATCAGTAAAGTCAACCACATGACATTTTTAAAAGGCCTCACCACATTCTAAGAGTATATTATCCTTGGAATTGTCTAGAAAATAATCCAGACCATGCAACCAAAAGAATGTAATAATTTAAATATGGTTATATCAAGTTGAAAATTCCCTTTCACTTTCAATTCACTATATTAAAATGACCGGGAATGTTTTACAGCACTTAGATGGATCTTTAGACAACCTTTGAAGACTATATCCATTTTGTTGATAATGGTCTGTAACACCAAGAGAGTCTTCCACTTGTTGACACATATTGGATGTCACAGTTCTGTTTTTTTATTCCAAATACATCTTCTTAACTTTGTTACTTTCTTAGCAACAAGAACATATATCTTCTTACTTCTTACCAGTAGTTAAAGAAAATCATTAGAATCTTCTTCTTCTTCCATCCACAATAATATAAATGTGTTGTGATGTGATGAATATAAAATTTCTTGTGACCCAAATTATAATTGATGAAAGTGGAAAACTGAGTTTATGTTAGAGGAGCTATCATTAAATCCCATACATAGAGGCACTTGTTATTCCCTCCAATGTATTGAGAAATTTTCAATGATTTAAAATGGGTTTATAATGAATATGAACAGAAAATTTTTAATTTTACCAAATTATTGGAAATTTAAATTGATTGCTTTAAGTTAATTAAAATTGTTTAATAAACCAATGAATATATATTTAGAATTTTATTTAGACATCATGAGTATAATTCAAACTGTTCAAGCGAGCATGAGGTGAACAGAGCTCGACCTGGGAGAGCCAGCATTAAATCCCATCCATGGAGGAATTTGGGTCACCCTCCCAAGACATTAACAGATTTTCAAGGATTGTAAATGGATTTTTAATGAATATGAACAAGAAATTATTTGTTTCAAAAAATTATTGGAAATTGAAACTAAAACATTGAAGATGATTTAAATTGATAAGGAAATGATGTATTTGGATTTGTAATTCTATTTATACATTGTGATTATTATTTGAACCAGCCAAGCCAACATGAGGTGAACTGAGCTCGATCGAGAAGGTCAAACATTAAACCACATTCATGGATGTGTTTGGGATTCCCCTCCCTTTCTAGTATAAATTTTAATTGATTTTAAATGGATTTTTAATGAATATGAACATGAAATTATTTCTCTTTCATGTTTTTGGGAATTAAAACTAAAACATTGAAATTAATTTAAATTGATAAAAAATGATGTCTTTTTATTTGAAATTTTATTTAAACATCACGATTATTATTTGAAACATCCAAACGAAACATGAGGTAAATAGAGCTCAACCTGTTATAGTCACCCTTAAATCTGATGCATCGAGGTGTTATAGATTTCTCTCAAATGACTTTTGCAATTTTCAATGGTTTTTAATATATTTTTAATGAACACAAACATTTAATTCATTACATTATAAAATTATGTGAAATTGAATCTGAAATATTGAAGTAGATTTAAATTGATAAAAAACTATGTATTTGTATAAAGAGTTTTATTAGACTTCATGTTTATTATTTGAATCATCCAGACTAGCATGAGGTGACTGGATCTAGAGAAGGTTGAGTCATCATTGAATCCTATGCATTGAGGTGGTAGAGAAATTTTTTGTTTTATCAAATTATAATAAATTAAACATTGAAGTTGATTGTAACTATTAAAGGACCCAAACTCCATGGACCATCTCGGGAAGTTGATATGTCCCCCATAAATCCATATCAAGGATAATCTGGAATATTTGATGCATGTATGATGGAGGAGCTCAGTGAAGTCCGTTTTGATACCACCTCACCACTTCTATGCCACTAAAGCAATGCCATGATCCATGTGGAACCACCACCAGTCGATGAAAGTAGAGGTTGTACCTAAAAAAATTATCGATCAAGAAAAAAAATAGCCATATGAAAAATCAGTGATAGTTGGAGGAGGAGAACAAGATATAGTATAAGAACTTTATTTAAATTAATTAATCTATATTAATAAATATTACAATATTGGGTATTAGGAAAAATATAAAACATGATATATTATATTAATGGAATCATTAAACAGTAGATCCCCAACAAGAACTAAATCCACCTCTCCCCCATCCCACACCCACTATGCAATACCAGCTAAAAATGAATAAAGACATACCAGTACAACCACAGATACCCAAATAATAAGTAGAAAAATATTTATATATTTGTAGAAATAATTGGTTAAAAAATTAAAATACACATATATTTAGATTTCACTCACCTGAAATATTAGAAAGGGGATAATGCTCTTTCATTACTGTACCATATCCCATCGAAATCATTACTATCATTGGGGGAACTGGTATACACCATTTCACTACTGGGGATTCACTCTATCTTCACCTCCATCAGAAAACCAATTTAAATTTAATCTGGGAATGGTTCTCTCCACTCTAGGTTCAGAAATCTAGTTTCACAGAATTTTATAGTTTGAGGTGATAATTGAGATTCTTCCCTATTCACCACTTTCAGTAAAGGCTTCTATGACATTGGAACAAGTATGGGACATGTTAAATCAGTATTTGTTTTCATGAAAAAGTAGACTCAACTCATAGATAATGAGATAACCCATAAATTGCAAGTGTTCATCGCATTGATAAGTGGCACATCATACTCAACAGTTGTTTTCATGACAAAGTATAATCAATGCACATATAAAGAGATATCCCATGATGGGGAAGTGTTCATTGAATTTGAAGGGGGAATAGTGGGCTCAAAATCTTCTTTCATGAAACACTAGATTAAATGCAAATATAAAAAGATAACCCATAATGGGTATGTGTACAATGCATTAACAACAGGTTGATTTATTTACATGCCTCCCTGGTCTATGAAAATAAGTAAGAATTGGTTCCCACTTGTCTTCCATTAATAAGGTTCCATTTCAATAATATATAGTTGGAATGTATATATTTCAATTCACACACACTGTTGTTCACTGACTGGCACACATTAACAACCAAAACCTATTCATGTTTTCGTACATGAAGGTAGAAATACAATGAGTTTAAAGAAGAAGTCTGCACACTTAAGATCACTATTTGAGAATGTTGTGTTCATTTTCATGACACACATTGAATAGTTAATGTGTCCATATGTATTTCCATGCACATGTGATGACGTAAGATTTGAAGATATTGGACAAACAAACCTTTTGTATGTACATACAAGGTGTGTATACAAATAAACGTAAAAGTGGACACTATGTTGTATTCAATGTGTGTGTGAAGATTGTGTAAGCACTTGTATATGTGGTTACATAATAACATGAATAAATTTGTAGATGGTATGGGTTATTTGTAAAAATAAGTGTACGTTGATGTATTCATGTATGTGAAATAATGAATGCATGAATGTGTGAACGTGATTAAAGTGAGAATAATAATTGCATGTATATCCTTGAATTGTATTCTATCATAAAGAAGATCAAGATAATATATATTGTTTTTCATTTTTTATTTCACAATGAAGACATAGAAATACTGGGGATAATTACATGCATTAAATATCATCATGTTATGATGAAAATTTCATGCTTGAAGAATAGACTATGTTGTTGTGTGTAATAATTTAGTTGAGATGAATCAATATTTTTTAGTGAAGCAATGAATAATATGATTAATAGTTCATTGATGTATCATAAGTCTTTCATTATGCTAATGTAGTGACATGATGTGTATGTGATAACATCAACTAATTTAGGAGATCATATTGAAGCGACTTGAATGTATTGTTTTTTATTATATTCACTCACTGTCGTAAAAACATTCTGTGTTGTGCTACATTTAACCTCTTTCTTGCATGTATTATAATTGTGCTTGTAAACAGGGAAGATCCATTCATTATAACATGTGAATATATTCAAATTAAAAAGAGCTAAAAGATAAGAAATTAAATATTGGTAAAATTTGGGTACACTAATTCACCCCCACCCTCTCAGTGTACATTCATTATCCAATGGACACTTGAATTGGTATCATAGCATAGGTTACACCTTCGATTGGATTTTTATTATTGTTCCAGTTGTTTGAATCACACATATATGAAGTTAATTTTTTAATTCAATGAATTAATATAGTCTTTTAGATTGTATGTTCATTTCCTATCTCTGTTAGTGACAACATGGAGGTCCCTAAAAAACTATGAAGAATTGAATGAAGAAAGATCCAAGAAACTGAGAAAGACTTTGAAGAAGAAAGAGGGTTTATCGCATTCTGAATATACTCAAATGGTAGTCTACCATTAGTATCTATTAAATTAGGTGATATAGAACCTTTTGATGATTATTTTTCTAGCATTAATAAGAAGAATTTGTTGAATCAGTTAGTGATTTTTATTCAGGAATCCAAAAATATATAAAGAATATTCCTATAAAAATTTTCAACTACATATTTTCATTTATCAAGGGACTTGATAATGAATATAGATAGCTTGAAAATTAAGCTGAGAAAATGGAGTAATCCTTAGTAATGAATTTTCTTGGATGTAATGTTATTTCAGAGATTATTGAAGCCAAAGAAAAAACTGAATCACTTACAAATAAACATTTCTCACATGTTGAAGAACAATTGAAATGAAATATGTGAGAAATAAGTAATTTAGAAGGTCTGTACTGAGATGATTGACACTCTTGGGGAATCATTTAATGATACCTTGAATATCATGGACTATCATTTTTAAATTGAATACAATGATGAGATATTCATCCTAGTTGAGGAATCAATAGAAGAGTTTATATTTTAATGCAATGAAAACCTCACTTTTATTTAAGATGAATTATAGAGGAATTATTGTGACAAGGATGTGACTAAGTTAGTTCATACAGAAGTCAACCATGAATTAGAAATATTACATAGAAAGTCCATAAATGTTAATGAATCCTATCTAGAGGATAAGATAAATATAGTTAAAGAGTTGAATAATTCTCAACTGATATCAAATCATATTCACTATGATCGAGTTAAGAATATGAAGAGTCCATGGGATGGAAAATTTAAAATTGTTTAGGATGATAAAAATTTACTCAACGTGAAATATCATGAAATGGATGTGAATTAGAAGAATTTTAAATAATGTGAAGAAATTTTGAAATCACTTCAAGACAATAAGAACTCTTTATATCTGAAATATCATGAGTTGGAGGACATGTTGAGATCTCTAGAGATCATCCAAGATGAATCTTTATATAATTCTGAAATCATAAAATCTTCCATGAGTAGTTCTGAAATGATTCTTATTTCGGAAAAAACCCATTCAAGTTAAAAAACGAGTCTGATATTATCTAAAGACAAATATGTTGAATGATCTTTTAAACTGTTAACCCTTGATGAGGAATATTTTATTTTCACTAATATTGTTTCATCTATTTTAATGGGATCCAACAATAATTCTAGACAATCATGGGTGACGAAGAGTGATGAAAAATCTATTATATCATCAAATGTGGATATAAAGATGAGTATTAAATCTTGTTCCCTTAAAAGAGATCATATAAAGAATCAAATTATCCAAAAAAATAAGTTTCCAAAACAAACCAAATTGTATAAAAGAAGAATAAATCTTGATTTTTAGTATTCTGTTAGTGTTGTTTGATATTTTGGAATCATGCCATTTAATTTTTTAAAAATTTTCAAATCATGATAACTATAGAAGGCCAGTATTAAGGCAAAGTAGATAAGTTGGGAAGAGAAATCCTAAAGAATTTAATCATAATTCACAGATGCAGAATAATTTATCTATAAAGAATATATTTGAGTGCCTAAAATAGTTCTATGATTACTTAAAGAGAAGTGGTCACAATTACAATGACTGCTAGTATGTACTAACCTTGCACTATGCATATACTGATATGATTACAAGGCCAAAAAAAATGCGGAGGAAGAGAATAAAAGAAAAAAAGGCTTCTTTGGGGTGTGAGAAGGAGAAGAGATGTAAGAAAACTATGAAGCAAACGGAACACATGGATAATGATGATATAAATGGAATTACAAAGAAATTGTTCCTCTAATATGGAAGAATATGTCGCATAATTGACCTTCACAAACATGTATTAAATGCATTTTTTATTGGAATCAAGATGATGTAGAAAACGAAATCAATATAAAAAATAAATAAAAAGGGTTTTTGATGCTTGAATGTCAAGATGAAAATTATGAATTTCATGAGAGGCTGTTTGAAAATGTAGAAACTATGATTGAAGAAGATTTGTGTTGAAGGTGAAGAATTTTAGGGAACATTGATGAAAAATACATGAGGTGGTTTCGTAAACAAATAGAACAAGTGAAGAACACATGAAATGCACCAATGAATTCTACTATTAACAACGCTACTATAAAGAAGGATTATACACACAATAACAAGTATAGGCATAAAAAAAATATTTTTTGTCATATGGATATAGAAATTGAAATTGGCTATGAAGTTGGAGAAGAAACAGAATAATTAAAATGCATTACATACTAATGTGAAGAAGATTATTCCATCTATGATGGAAGTTGGAGAAATCAAGAACTCCATACTTCCCTTAAATTATAAAAATTGGAAAGTCATAGAAGGAGAATGCATGGTGAGTGTTCATGAATCCAATGTAGAGTTGAAAAGAATTTACAAGATGAGAGATAAATATCATTCCAGTTTCTCTAATTTAAAATCATTAACGAAATACATTATTCCCATGAATATTTTTTGTTTGTTTATTTTATGCAAGTAATTAAAGGTGAGGAATATATCAAGGGTCATTCCTCATGATATGAGTGCATTAAAAATACTATACATAATTTATAAGGATCTCCATCATGGAGTTTTTTATTTCAATTTCTCATAAAATCATTCATAAAGATCAATGATGAAGAATGTTAGTGATGATGAAACAGATGGATGAAGCTCATCCATTTAGGGGGAGAAATGTTTAAAAAATACTAAAGTTGATCACAAATTGTATCACATGAAAATGTGAAGTTCTGGTAAGGGATTTATTTGATATTTTCAAATCATGGAAATTGAATCTTGTTATTAGAAAGGCATTTTTCATATTTTTTATAAATGAAAATTCCGAATCAGAAGTGGAGACAATTATAATTTGATAATAATGTGGAAGTGAAATATTTGCATTGAATCATTGTTTGAAATTTTCATTATATTAAATATTTGTTTTTTAATGGTTTAAATGAAAAAAGGGCATATATCAAAGGGGCCTACCAACAATAATTATGTGGGAATTTGACCCCCATCCTTCCATTATAGTGGGGATGAGGAATAGACTGGCTAGTGTGATCACAGAGAGTGTATCTAGTGTCAGAGGAAAAATTCCAAAATATTAGTTATGTTGTATGAAGAATGATTGTGAATTTTTAACATTTAATATACGTGGAATTTGTCTTGATATGAAATATATGTTTTTTTATTGTTTAATTGTAAGAAAAGGGCCTATAGGGATCTCATTTAGAGGTAGAGGAAGACAGTGAAAGGTGTGATCATGGGGTACTATAGACACTGCATAGGTGGGAAGTCGACCCCTAGTCAACCATTACAGGCGGGTGATGGAAGAGAGTGGATAGTGTTCTCATAAGGAGCTCATGCAGAGTCAGTGGAATAAAAAAAATTTATGTTATGTTTCAGGAATAAAGACTGTGTATTGTTGGCATTGAATGTTGTTTGTGAATTTTAATATATTAGTAATGTTTTATGAAGGATTCATAAATTCTTCGGTCATCCGACCCCAATAAGTAACAAGTTTGTATGGTTCCCATAGTGTGCGAAGGCTAAAGGTTTCTGTGGTAAAGCAAGGAATGTGAATTTGTTGGAGTAGATATATGTTTTCTGTTACTATGACATCATATAGAATGATTTACCTTGTGTTATAATGGATTCATACAATAGGAATTAATTTCAATGTGGGAGAACATTTTAGTGGTTCACTGTAGCTATTGAAAAGCCTCAACCGTGTGATGTATTAGATTATAATCTCGGCCGTATGATCATCTCAGCCATCCAAATTTTGCATGGTTGACTCCGCCAGGCCGGGAAAATATTTACCTAAAATATAATAGTTTGAGGTGATCCGTTATATTTTTACCCATTCACCATTTTCATCATGGAGTATTTTCCATTCACCCCTTCCAGACATACCCTTTACAACCTGTTAAATCACATCCAGTTTCATGAAAAAAATTTCGGAAAATATATTGGATAGCATGTTCACGACAAATACCCATTCAGGTATAAATCATTTGGGGTGATTCATACACACATGTGTGCCAAGAAATATGTTTATTCAATACACGCCAATACTTAAGATCAACATGACACATAAATATGGAGAATTCTGAGTAGAAATGTGACTCCGGTAAGTACTACATGATTTAGGAAACATAACACCATTGTGACAACAATTATGAGCACTGGAATTGGACTTGTTGAATATGAAAACTCTGGATTTTTGGATTCTTGAAATGCAGTACAGGTCATCCTCTTTTTTGATGTGTGTTGTGTATCCTATAGTTTCACTTATGGACAAACTAGAATATAGATGGTTTACTCTTGTCCAAAAATTTCTTGATTAGTCGAGAAAATATTCATGTTTTCTAAAACATCATCACCTCCCTTTAACTATATCCTAACAACCTCCAACACAATTAGATCAACGTTTGTCTTTGAGTACTCCTCATCAAACTGATCCAGAAATTCTTCATGTTACTCCTTGTCATTTTCTAATATCTAAACTAAGAATCATTCAATCTTCCTTCAGTACCTTCTCATCCCACAGCTTCCTCCTCTGTCGATCATTTATCTTGCACGTTTTGTTATTCTCACCGCTATTAATCGTGAATTTTAATATCTTCCACTATTACGACCTTCTAAAGGTCACTTACTTCAGCTTCCCCACCCGAACTCCTCTCCTCACTATTATTTAGTGACATGACCCATCCCACAGGGCTTGTGTCGTGACATTCCTAAGCTCGCATTCCAAAGGCTAGAGGCTAGCGACTAGCACCAAAAGGAATATTACCTAAAATGGGAAGGAATTGCCTTAAAAACTATACAAAGAAATGGTCCGAGAACACAATAAGAAGAAAATGTGAAGTAAAATACCATTGTAAATGAGTGCTGCAAGAAAATGGACTAGAATACAAGCCAACATGGAAAATTACAATTACAAATGAAAAGTAAAGAATAACTGAAAATGTGATAAACTACTCATGGATAGTCCACCATGGATCATACCTGATGTGTAAGTTCGACTCAAGTTCAGTAGTCCATTGGCCATATCATGCTAAATTTTCCACCTCCAACAACCATCCAGTACTGGCTCACTCAGCCTCGATTAATGTTGTATGTCTTCTGCACAAGACACAACAAGGTGTGTCTGAAGACCGTGAATGGGTGAGTATAACGATACTAAGTAGGGACCCCATGACTCATAGGTTTACTAATGTTCCACAGAAGCAAAACCAAAAATAAAGAGATACACTCTACTTAGTTATATGCTCATACATAAACCTATGTTATCGAGATATACTCATCACATACATGAGGGAAGTATACATCAATGGTAATACGAAAAAGTTAGAAGAACCACACATGTATCACCACGAAGATAGTACCACGAAGGTAAATGTTCCATGCAGGTATCACAATGAAGATAGTACCACAAAGGTAAAAGTAATACATAGGTAAATGGCTTTGTTTAAATAGAGTCCCAGCTCAAACCAGGTATTCAGTGAATTATAGACGTAAAGATAATTAGTCGTGAAGCTAGATCATCTTTTTCTATCAAGAGGCACTGTTTCTGACCATACGGTGTCTGAAACACAAAGGGTCGATAGGTAAATAACCCCCACAATGATCCACACAGGATCAGTATGCACTAACCCACATAGGATCTAAACCACAAAGGATCTGACCCACACACGATCGAGAACATATTCAATCACATTTTTAGAACACCTCGACTATTAGAGAAGTCCTCTTCTATGAAGAACAGTGGGCCTTCTAGGTCACATAGATCTGCTTCCCACTAATGTTGAACTACTTATGTACACATCCCCATCACATACCACAGGTTTGTCGGGTCGCGCAGAGCTGCTCCCCATGGTGGCCTGCAGAGTTACGCCTCCTATCATGTAATGTGGGTATGCTAGGTCACATAGAGTTTCTCCCCACCATAGGACTGTCAGGTCAAATAGATCCACTTTCCACTAGGCAGTCGAGTCACAAAGAGTCGAAAGTCAGCAGTCTTCAGGTATAAGTCAGATGTAGGGTTTGGTACCTAGCGTGCTTTGGATAAACACTCCTCAAGCCATTCTTGACATCTCTAAGTCCATTATAAAACATTAAAAAAGATCCTCCTTGTATAGAGGGTCCCAAATCCACAAAAGGATCGTTAAACGGACTTCCGGTTCTCAAGATATGTACCTTTAAGTGATTCTGGTCCCGGGTCTAGTCCGACCCAGTCGGACTGACCCGACCCGACATGGTACGGGATGGCCTGTGGCAGAATCATTCCACGAAGCCAAGGTTTGGGCAGGCCTGCAAGGGAGGTAGCCCCATCTGAGGGGGAGAACAACCCACTGTAGGGTCCACCCTAGCCAATGCAGGAGTTGTTCCCCCTGGTCTCTCGAACATCCAAACGACCTATAGGCTGTTCGGTTTGCGGTGAGGCCGTGCCGCACGGATGCCGTTTGGTTTCCACAGAACACGCCAGAGGGGCAGGTTCGGCCTCCACGGTGTCATCGACCATTGATTCGTGTCCCCCAGCATCGCGCTGGTCATGCCACCTCCCCGTCTGCGGTCATCCGATGAGCCATCCACCTCCTCCCTTCACTGATGCTGACGATTTGTGGCCTCATGCTCACCGGTAGTACGCGATGGAACACTACAAATCCTCCATGACTAGCCAGTGCCTACCATTCTGATGACTACCGCGACTTTGTGTTGTGGCCTCCTCTTGTGACGTGCGGGGACGCGCTATTCCCAATGTAGCTGGTTGGTATCACCACGTTGGCGGTCATCCATAGAGGCACAAGGATAAAAAGATTGCGTAGGGTTTGAGCTGGGTTCATTAGGCTCGTGCCCACTGCGTTATCCTGTAAACATTTGGGGGATTAAGGATTTAATAATAAATTGATTTATACTGTAGAAAAAACCTTGAAAAGATACCTCGCAAAAACCTCCCACAATAAAAAATGTATCATGGATAAAACAGTTTATCAGTTGGCCCTCATTCATCGTATTATTTAATAATGGGGAAGAGGGAAAATCATTTAAAATGAAAAAAGGATAAACCCCCTACCTTGAATCATCATAGAAATGCCCACGTAAGAAGGTGGGTCGGTGTTCTTCATTCAGGCAACTGGCTTCCAACGAAACCGCTCATACTTAGTCCTCGGGTTTGTAGTTCTGTGTCACCAATCACCTCCCACTAGGATTAGATCTAACTTGTAAGGGTCCGACATCACGACGCTCCTTCAGAACATCGTTGCTGGGATAAGTTGTGTCGATACTCTATCTGTTTTTCATGAGGGAATATATAATGTTAAATAAATGATATTATATACTTATACAATTAAATATGACATCTTTAGAATGAATACTTATGAGTCTATTTTTGATATGATTCTCAGGATCAGTGAAAATGTGAACACCATGATCTCTTTAGGAAGAGATGTTACAGCCAAAGAACAAATTATAATGATTCGGTTGTGCTTACCATAAAGATGACGTGGGACATCTGTATCTTTTAGGGAATTGTGAGACATTGATAAGATTCCAGTGAATGAATTAATTAGAAAATTAATTATTAATTTAGAATAAATGAAGGTGAATTTTGAAGACGATAAACCCGAATGAATGTTTTTAGCATTCAAGGAAAATGTGTTTAAAAGTAAAAACAAGGAGAAAGTTCATGTTTTTATTTAAATCTCTAGTAGTGAAGAATTATCATTGAGAATTGATGAAGAAATGACACAGTTGGCTAGAAGATTCATGAAATTTTATAGGAAAAAGAAATTTTTTCGAAAGCCCAATTACAATGGAATGTATGATAACAAGGGAAATTGGAAAAACGATTGGAGAAAAATGAAATGTCAGAATAAATAATATATTAGGAATGTAAAAGGAACAGAAATGACAAGGATGATTGTCCAAAGTTGAAATCCAAGAAAAAAATGAAAATAAGGATAGAAAGTATAATAAAGCAATGAAGTCCACATGGAGTGCCTCTGAGGACAGCTCTAGTGAATCTACTTCT
The DNA here is from genome assembly GCA_963277665.1 of Viscum album. Classification (NCBI taxonomy): domain Eukaryota; kingdom Viridiplantae; phylum Streptophyta; class Magnoliopsida; order Santalales; family Viscaceae; genus Viscum; species Viscum album. Next base: position 1,581,255,689 of record OY728151.1, on the reverse strand, counting down.
TCTCAAAATGAGAAAGATGGTATTTCTAATATGTGTTTTATGAAAAAGTCAACCAAGGTAACCTTATACTCTCTATTATATAATTATTATTATTCTAAAAAATAACGTGAGTTTGAGAACATGAAAAATGATTAATTATTTGAATATTGCAACATGTTGGATGAATAATGTAATGAGTTGAAAGATAAGTATAAATCATTGATGAAACAACATGCTCTTATTGTGACTTTAAAATATGAACTTACAACTGAGAAAGAAAAAAATGATCAACTGGTCAAGGAGAACAATGAGTAAAAAATGTCTAATGAGAAATTGAATAATGTCTTAGAAACGTTTACCAATGGGAAAAAAACCCTTACTCAAATTATCAGTAAACAAATAGATCCCAAGTATACTTCTAGGATAGGATATCAACAATATCAAATAAACTTATCCAAACCCATTTTTGTAACATAATATGTAAAGTCTGTTACTTTATTCAAATTCCAGAATTTTACAGAAAGTTCGAGTTCCAAGAATTCTTTTACTGGATCCAATTCATCATGACCAAACAGAGTTTATTTTTCAAACCCTCTATATTCTACATATAATAATCCCATAATATAGTTGTGTGTTCCTAATGCTTATATCTCTAATGTATGTGGATCGATAAAAATATGGGTACCAATGTCATTTCATGGATGAAATGTTTTATATGTAAAATGTATAAATATATCCTCTAAAACGATGTGGTACTTGTATATTGTTTTTTTCAAGACATATGAGAGGGGATTATTCTTGATTTAAAATTCTTATCAAGATTGATGGAGGACATTTCACATTTCCTGACAATGGTAACAGAAAAATCATTAGCCCAGGCTATATTGGTAACCCTAACTCTATTTGAATTTATAATTTACTTTATTAGGATGAATTATTGTATAAAATTTTAAGAATATCTCAATTGTGTGATGATGGATTTAATGTAAAATTCAAAATTGATTCATACCAGGTTTTTTATTCTAATAATAACTTAGTATTTACTGCATTTACAAATGATAATGTACATGATATAAATCTAGACAGACTAGCCTCACAAAATGTATCTTGTCTTAATTCATTTCACAAAGAGTCTTCTATTTGGCATAAAATACTAGATATTTCAATATACACTCTCTTAAGAAGTTAACTATAAATGGATTAGTAAAAGACCTTCCCAAATTATAGTTTCTAGAGAATAAGGTGTGTAATCTTTATCAAAAAGGAAAACAACATAAAATATATTTCAAACCAAATAAATAAGTGACTACTTCTACACCTCTTAATTTGGTTCAAATGGATTTATTTGGACCAACTAGTGTTTTGAATCTCAATGGGAAGATCTATGTTTATGTTCTTGTAGTTGATTTCTCTAGGTACACCCAGACATTTTTCATAACTCACAAGAGTGAATATTTATCTCACTTTACAAGGTATACTAGCACTATAGAAAATATTAGTGGAATTAATATTAAATCCATAAGAAGTGATCATAGCCATGAGTTTTATAATAAAAATTTTGAATCTTTTTTCTCAAAAGATGGATATAATCGTAACTTCTCTTCCCCTAGGAATCCTCAACAAAATGATGTAGTATAAAGAAGAAACAGAACCCTACAAAAAATTTCACTGACTATGATTAATGAATATAACCTAAAAATTTATTTCTGTGCTTAAGATATGAAAACATCTTGTAACATAATAATCATAGTCATTATTAGAACCATAATTAAGAAAAATCCTCAAGATTTGTTGTATAATAGGAGACCAAAAGTTTCTTACTTTATAGTTTTTGAATGTAAGGTTTATAATCTAAACAGTAAATATAATTTAGATTAATTTTCCAATAATAGTTATGAAGGAATATTTCTTGGATATTCTACCTCATGAAAGGCCAATAGGGTCTTTAATAAGAAAACCAAATGTGTGGAGGAATCTATACATATCAATTTTGATGAAACAGGTACACATCAGCCAAATACTTCACTAGAAAATGATGAAGGGGATATGTCCAATGTAGACATTAATGATAAAACCAAAAATTATCATGTGATGGAATCTGTGAAAACTTACAGTTCTATAAATTCTCCAGATTCTAGTAATAATGAACCAGATCAAAATGACCAACCTGAGATAAAAAGTCCTGCCTTTTCTAGACCAACTAGGACCCTTAAAAATAATTACTTAGATGATTTTGTTGGAGATTTAGATAGAGGAACACAATCTAGGGCTTTCATGAGAATCAAGGTTTAACATAAAGCTTTCCTATCAAAACATGAACCAGAAAATATCGAATATTATATCAATGATGTATTTTGGGTAATGGAAAAGAAATAATAACATCTACAGTTTGAATTATATAATGTTTTGAAACTTATTGATCGACCAAAAGATACATTAACCATATGAACTAAATGGTTTTTTAGAAATAAAGTAGATGAAGCTGGAAATATAGTTAGAAACAAATATAGGTAGGTTGGACAAGGATATAATCAAGAAGAGGGAATTGATTATGAAGATACCTTTGCACTAGTATTTAGTCTTTAAGCAATTAGAATCTTACTTGTATATGAAGCACACTTGGATTTTAAACATTACCAAATTTATGAAAAAAGTGCTTTCTTAAATGGTTTTATAATTGATGATGTTTTTTTGAACTACCTCCAGGATTTAAAAACCCTCAATTTCAGAATCATGTGTTCTAATTATCAAAATCATTATATGGTTTGAAATAACCTCCAATATCTTGGTATGAATGCTTAAGTAATTTTCATATCTCTAAATGATTTACAAAAGGACATGCAAATCCTTATTTGTTTATAAAAATAATTTAAAAATATGTCTTAATATCTCCAATATATGTAGATGATATTATCTTTGGATATTCAAAATACTCTTTATGTAATTATTTTTCATAAATAATGAAAATTAATTTTGAAATGAGTTTGATGGGTGAACATAAATATTTTATTGGATTTAAAATATTTCAGAATAAATAAAGTATTATTATAAATCAACTTAAGTACCCTAATGATTATTTGAATACATATGGCTTTTATAGCATTAAGAGTTGTGAAACCCCTATGACTTCAACATGTAAGTTATATCTTGAAGAAAATGGAAAAGTAGTTGATTAGACTATTTATAGAGGAATTATTGGGTGTTTAATATACTTAACTGATAGTAGGCCAGATATTATGTTTTGTGTGTGTGTGTGCAAGATTTCAAGAAAACCCAAAAGAGTCACATTTGAATGATGTTAGAAGAGTTTTAAAATACATAATGTATACAACTATTTTATGATTTTTCTATTCAAAAGGAGAACAATTTGATTTAGTTAGCTATTCAGATGTTGTCTTTGGTGGATGTATGTTAGATTGAATGAGTACCTCTATAAAATGTCACTTTTTGGAAAAATCGATAATATCATGGTGTAGTAAAAAATCCAAAATTAGTTTCATTATCAATTACTGAAGCAGAATACATTTCTGATGGATGTTATTGTGCAAAAATTCTATGGATGAAACACACTTTATTAGTCTATGGATTTTAATTCTGAAATATCCCCATAAAATATGAAAAAAACTGCTATTAACATTTCTAGGAATCCAATTTATCATTCTAAAACAGAAAACATTGATTTAGGGAATCACTTTTAGATAGAACATTATCCAAACTGTGATATACCTCTTGAGATTATTGGTAATGAGCCCCAACATGCGGAAATTTTCACTAAACCCTTAACCTCTGAGAGAATGAACTACATCAGACAAGAACTAGGAATGAGAAATATCAAAAGTCCTGACAATTCTAACCTATCATTGGAACCCATATGTGAAATAAATCATGTAAAACTGATTCCTTGAAACTGATGTATTTAAGGACTCTTTTTTAGTTCTACTTGTTTTAAATAAAACAACAATGTTTTATGTACTTTTTTCTACGTTAAAATTTTATACTTTATGATTTTATGTTCCCTAAATGATGAATCTAATTCAATCCACTTCATCCATTCATATTCCCTCTTCTGTAAAACCATAAACCATTTTTCACTCAATCTCAAAACCCTCGGCCACCTTTCAAAACATAATATTCGAAATGGAAAGAACAAAGAGAGTAATGCAAGAGTTGAGAAAATATCCACCAGCTATGTGTCAGAAGGATGAGTCTAGAGGGACTGTAAGGCCAAGCATGGAAAGCCGAGTGGTTACAGCAGAGAAGGAAGTGTCTTCTGAGTGGTATCTATCAAGAATGTTGTTTTTGTTGAGAGTTCTGGAATCTCATGGGTGATTGAGATGGTTTTCAAACAATGAAAGGCATTATTATACCCAGCTAGTACATGAGTTTTCTCCACATTTGAAGATATCCCAGGATAGAGCTACGGAAGCAAGGATGATGTCAATGGTGAAGGGAAAAGATATATCTTTTTTGTCTCAATAATGAGCTGAATGCTTATAAAATCCTCATGAAGGAATCAATGCTGATTATCAGGGTAATATTCCACCATCAACTCATTTTTTTAAGACGATCTGAAGGAGCTAAATAGAAGTAGAGAATCCAGTAGGACCACTGCTAGTGAATTCGTTGAAGAGGCAAGATTAATTTTTATGTTTTTTTAACATAAATTCTTCCTAAGGAAGTTAAATTTCTCTTATGTGAAGTATCAGGATGTATTCCAGATCTATCTGTTGATAAATGTGATAAAGGTGAACCTTTGTTCATATTTAATGGTTCATATTACTCATATGATAATTCCATTTAAAAAGTAAACATGTTTGTACTATCCTAGGATAATCTATTCTATGTTAAATAAGATAGGAATTCTAGATGATAGAGATGAAGTGATCAGTGCATGAATTGGTTTCTGCCTTCAGAATGATATTTTCAATAGAATGAAGATATTATGGAACCCATGGATGAAATGGTTGGTAGGATACGAAGAAAATATATAAGTGGAATTCAATCTGATTGATCATCCAACCAGACCAAATGATCAAGTTGATCATGGCCTAAAACCCGGAGAAGAACATGAATATTCTGATGAGAAAGATAAGGCTAAGTTTTCATGGGAAGGAGGATCTCCTTTTGATGACATGAGTGCTCCTGATATTTCTGAATTCCCTAATCATATGTTTACTAGACCTGCTAGTCCCCCATTGGATTTACCCTTAAGATAACCTTTGTAAGGTGACGAGAAAGAGGAAGAGACTAAGTTTACTGGAGTTGAATGTTTTGTGAGTATGTCAGATGATGATTATGATGATAATGATGATGATGATGATGATGATGTAGGGGTAAATGATTAGCATGGATGTGATTCACTAAAAGTGGGAGAATATGTAATTAACATATCTAGTGAGGAATCTGTTCATGGAGCTACTGGTGGTGCTGATCCTATTGAACGGGAGGCTGTTGATCATGAGAATGATGGTCATGAGGATAGATCTCCCCATCATAATGTTTAAAATCAATAAATCATTCTGGATTTCAATGAACTTATGGTTGGTGGTCATGAAGAAGAGGTTGTGGATTTGGTGCCTCAGATTGGGGAAGTTCCTGGAGAAGTTGATGTGTCTTGAGTTCATACATAAAAGCAAGTTCAGTTGGTCTCTATTCCCATAAATGTATTTTTATCTAGAGGTCCAGATGAATAGGAATATGAAAATGATATTTTCCCTAAGCCTTAGGGTTGATGAGTCAGGATTGACACTATTGATCTAAGTGACTGGACATGTCCTAGAGAGTGGAACAGAAATCCAGGTTTCATTCATTTTGGGAAATATTATGACTCTGATGAGGAGAGGGTGCCTCCTCCTTCTGCTCCATAGTCCCAAGATAAAGGAGAACTTATTTCACCTATTCCACCGGTTTCACCTCCAACTTTAGAGTAATAATCACCACTATTGCTTAGTGACTATGTTACTAAGGCTGATTTCAGGCTTTTCAAAAATAATATCTGTGAGTAATTGAAAGACTCAGTTGGATCCATATTTGATTCTTGTAGTTCAATAGGTATTTTGGATTAAGATGTGTAAATGATTCCAAGAATGGTAATGAAGGAGATTCAACCAATTCTCATTACCGTAGTTGAAACCATCATTATACATAATAAATTGCTGAGAGAAGAATTAAGGAAGATGAGCTATGAGTTAAATTCTACACACTCTGATTTCAACACATCATTTAGTGGATTACCGGATGTTCTTAGGAACTTGGTGACTCATCTACTTCGTTTCTATTTGAATATGTTGAAATAGGAACATAAAAAAATGATTACTGGTCCATCTAGTTCTAGAATTATGAAAGGTGTTGTTGCTGATTTGGAATCTCTCGATGTTGTGATAAGAGAAGAAATAAAAAATATTCAAATGGATTCAGAAAAAGAAACTATTGAAAATGTACATAGAAATACAGAAATTTTGTACAATATGATAAGGCAGTGCACAAATGAAGCCTGTGTTGCTCAAAAAGGGATCAGATAGAATGTGGAAAAGTACATTACTAAGATCTATACAAATCATGTTCTCGTTAATAGATTAACGTTTCTAGATGAAAATCATAGAATTACCCCAATAATAGAATCCTTCAAGAGGAAAATGATTCAATTGAAGGAGTTTCCTACTCTTCTGAATAAATTCACGGAGAATTAGGATGATTTTGAAAAATCTATGAAATATGTCAGTGGAATCATTAATGATTTCATCATGAACCTCAAGACATATCTGCATGTTTAGGATGATGAAATTGGGTTTCAACCAACTACTTCCATTGCCACAATCTATCAGCCTCCTAACCCAATGACTCTCTCTCAGGCTCTTTTCCAGATTCTTCCAGTTATTATAGAGAGATATACCAGTCGCATGTTATAAAAATGAAGGCCTAGAATTGTTTCAAATTTCCCTACATTTGATTCATTTCCTTGTGTTCTCTTCAAGCCACCTCTTCCTACTACCACTCCCAAACCTTCTGATCCTACTCCCGATCCTCTGGATAATGGAAAAGCACCTCAGCATCCAAACCCTTAGTGGTGGATTTTCTATTTTCCCAGGATTTATCTTTTTATTTTCTGAACTGTAATATTTTAAATATTTATGGATATAATTTTTTGTCTTCTCATGCTATTTATCTTTTTTCTTTTTTCCTCTTCATAATTTTTTTTACTAATCCCAATAGGGGGATAAAATTTTAGGCATACATTATTAATTTCAGGGGGAGAAACTCTAGCATAGGACACATGGCATGTACTCAAAATAATATATATACATATATTTTATCTGATCCAATATTTTATGGGGATCATTGTTTTACAAACAAAAACAATGGAAAACTTTAGTTATGTTGAACAATAACATTCATTGAAGTATGTTAACTCAATTTATTGTTATTCCTTAACATTACATGAATTTCATAATTTTTTATTATCAATAATGGGGAGATTGTTGGACCCTTTATGCTATTGTAGTTTTCAAAATCACAAATAATGTTAATCTCTTTACTCTACTGTTTCATGCCATTTAATATCTCTAAGTAACTTAATTATTCCATATTGTAAAATACTCTCCAATGAGAAAATATACTATATTTATGCTTTAATATGTTTAGAAGTGTATATTTACATCAATATTTGGATGTCACTTTATCTAGTACTGTTCTGTGTAAGACAAACACTTCATAAGTTTCTCAGAGTCACTGATACCGATGTTCGAAACACCGATGTTAGACACATCGCTATTAAACACATCGATGTTCGACACACCGATGTTATACACATCGATGTTCAACAAACCCCTGTTGAACACACCAATGTTCGACACACCGATTTTTGACACACCGATGGTCGATACCCCACTATTCGACACACCGATGTTCGGCACATCGATGGTCGACACACTAATGAACGAAACACAGATGATGACAGACCGAGGATGACATACCAAGGAAGACCGAATGAGGATGATAGACCAAGGATGAAAGATGAATGATGAAAGACTGATAATCACAGACCAATGTTGAAAAAATTATGATGATATACTGATGCTAAAAGAACAATAGTATAAATGACTCACTGATACAATGACTCATCAATACCGATGGAAATGACTCAGTGATGCTGATAGATCGATGATCACAGACTGATGATGAAGGACCGATGATGATAGAACGATGATGATAGACCAATTAAAATGATTCACTGATACTTATGACTCACCTATAGTCATTAATACTATTTGAAATTTATAAATTAAAATTTATTTTTAACAGTCATATTTAGGAAAATTAATGTTTTTGAAATTATTAAATGTTGTTCATAGTACTATGCGTAGATATTACAAGATACATGAACATGGGGAGATCATCATGCTTACTGGACCTTGAAGTATAAATTGTTTACAAGATCATCCTTAAAAATATAATGATAATGTGAAAGGAAAAATTTTCAAATGTGTGAAACATTGAAATTAGAAGAACTCGAAGCATGAGTAAACAAGAAGTTTCATTTTAGAAGTGACAGCGTGCTAATGGTCTCTAAACGTCCTAACATATAGGAGCTAAATATTTTCACTCCTGGAATATAGAGTATAGAGGTTGCGATACTCTATTCTGATGCTGAGTTCCAGAAGAGGACACAAATATTATTTTCACTACATCCATTGATTCCAATGCTTTACTACACAACACACAGTGATTTCTATACACTATTCTTCTTTTATAATTCTGTTGTGATCTTGTGTTTTCTTTTTGAGAAGTTTGTGTGCATCTATTTGTTTCACACATGCTATCTCATGTTCATAACTGGAGGATACTAAATATTCTCACACTCAATCTATTTTTATTCTTGTGCCCCACATAGAACAGTCAAAGGCATCTTGTGTGATCTGTTTGTATGTTTTCCCAGGAATAACTATGGTAGAAGTCAAGTGTGACCTGGAATACCCTGTGATATTTTGTGAACCTCGATACAGGGTGCTGATCAAAATCATATTAATATAAACATCATGGTGGCAGGTGATCTCCATGAGGATGGGAACAAGTCTCTACTTGAGACTGAACGTCTTGTTTTTATTCGCTGGGTAATTTTAATTTTATTTTAATCTGGTCTATGTTTAATTCATTTCAAATTAAAATAAATTTAACTTTGATAGTTAGTTTAGATAGTTTTTATATCTATTTTTAATTAGTAGATTAGTTCCAGAAGTTTCACAAATCTTTAGATTGGAAAATATGAGATCTAATCATAGTTCTGTGAAATTAATTGAACATTCAAGACATTAATAAATTCACTACAAACTGAATTTGATAATATTTTTATTGGGGGTATTTTTTCAATGGACCAATTTTAACAGTAAATTTTATAGATACTCGATTCACTGCAATCCTGAGTCATCTACTCTAACAAACAACTAGAAATTTAATATTGTCATTAGAATGACATTTTTTCATCATTATTTATGAATGAAAATTCTGATTCATAAGGGGATACACTTATAATTTGATAATAAAGGGGAAGTGAATTCTTGTAATTGAATGTTCTCAATCAGTTTATTGAGATGAATGCATGAGATTAATTGAGTATCATTTGAACAACTTCTAAAAGAAGGTTTTATTGCTGGCATCGCATTTAAAATTCATATTGACATCTTTGATGTCTAAATTGATAACCTCTGTTTTCTACATAGGTATTTCCCACATTCAATTGGAGAAGATTAATTGATGAATCATTCCTCTAATAAAAGTGATACTCTAATCTCCAGAAAACCAATTTTGTTTTCCATGAAATTACATCTCCTATGAAATTATGTGATTAATGGAAAGAAAAATAAATGTTGAGTTGTTATAGAATAATTTGAGTTTATGCATTCTTTCCCATAGTTATCATTGAAATTATTGTATGTGTGAGAAGAAAACATTGAATTTGATAGTGAAATGGGTATTCAAAATAATACAAAGGTGGATATTGAAGATCCCAAATTGATTAATGTAATATTTGTGTAGTAATTATTGTCAATAAAATTGATTGATACAAATTCAATTTGGGAGTAATTGAAGGTTTGTTTTCTTACTTTGAATTATTAATGGTAATTAATAATAAATTATAAAGGATATTTTGTTGGAAGATTTTATTCTAATGAATAAATATGAATGTTATGATTTCTAAGGAATAGCACAACTATTGTGGTAACATGGAGCACATGTAGTGGCAGAGTAACAGTGAAGAAATAATAGTTATGTTGTATTAATAATGGTTACGTATGGTGGGAATTGAATCTTTTTTGTGAACTTTGATTTATATAAAATATTCATTCTTTTCTTGTTTTATATTTAAATAAAGGATATATAGAAAAAGAGACTTCTAACACTATTTAGGTGTACAGTCGACCCCAAGCCAACCACTATGGGCAGGCCGATGAAGATAGTGGCTAGTGGGATCAGATGGGATTCATGTAGTGTGAGAGGATAAATGCAAAAAATATTAGTTATGTTGTATGAAGAATAATTTTCTATGGTTTTAATTGAATCTATGTGTGAATTTGTCTTGATATGAAATAGTTTTTTTCATAGCGTAAATATAAAAAAAGGCCTATAGGGATTGCTTGTAGATGTAGAGGAACATTGACAAATATTAATTATTCTGCATGAAGAATTACTGTGTATGGTTGACATTAATTCGTAGTATGAATTTTGATTTATGAAATATTCTATTCATGGTTTAAATTAAAATAAAGACCTAGAGTAAAGGGGACTACTGAAACTACTTTGGTGGGTATTTGACTCATAGAATTCCATTATGGTCAGCCCAAGGAAGAGAGTGTCTAGTGTTCTCCAAGGGATTCCATGTAGTGTCAGAGGAACAATGAAAAATAATAGTTATGTTGTACAAAGAATGACACTGTATGGTTGATAATGAATCAAAGTGTAAACTTATCTATATAATAAATATTTGTTTTTTTCATTGTATAATTGTATGGGAAGGTCCTATAGGGAGCTCAGGTAGAGGCATTTGAAGAGAGTGGCTAGTGTGCTGATTGGAAGGAAAAGGAATAGAGTGGCTAGTGTGATCATGGGGGACTACTGACACTACTTAGTTGGGAATTCGACCCCTAGTCAGACATTATGGGCCGGCCGACCAAGAGTGTGGGTATTGTGATCATAGGGAGCGCATGTGGAGGTAGTGGAACAATGAAAAATATCAGTTATGTTGTATGAAGAATGACTATTTATGGTTGGCATTGAATATTATTGTGAATTTTGATTTATATGGATACATTTTTTCATGGTTTAAATGTTAAAATGGGCCTATAATAAAGGAGACTATTTCCTTGGGTGTGCTTATAGGGAGCAAATATAGAGGAAACATGCAAAATATTAGTTATGTCTCCTTAGGTGTCTAGTCTGCATGCAGGGAGAGCATGAATGGGAACCATAAAAAATATTTGTTATGTTGTATGAATGATGATTAATCTTATTGAATATTCGATGTATATAGAATTTTTTTTTATTTTTTCATTTTTTAAATGTAATAAGAAATTCCCATAAGGTGACACGGATTTATTCATTCGAACAATTCGAGCATGAAGTTAGTAATTTTTCCTTAATTGTATGCGCATGAATACATTTGTTGTCATATGAAAACCTGGAATGTTTTAGTTCCTCTTGTTCCTCATTCAAATACGCTCTTAGGTGCATGTCTGGTTCCCTTTGTACTTACAAAATATGTAGGTTTTTTCTTCTATGTCTGGTGTGTATCAAATAGATACATATTATCTTTATGCTATTATTTATAAGTGGAATTTTTACACAAAACACTTTGGTAGTAAAAAAATTCATTCACTATGGCTCATACAGTAAGATTCATGGAAGTAGTTCATCATCACGAAGCCTGAAAAGGGTGATTACACACCAGTTTAGTGTTCACAATATTTATTCTTCATGAACACAAAATTATTCACATAAATGACCACCTTATCCCAGAACGATGAGGGTGTAAGAACCTTTCACATGTCTGCAGGTTCTTCCCCTTCTTGAAACCATATTGGTTTGCAGGAATCCCCTTATTCAAGAGGCCACAAAGGGTCATGGAACTCTTTGCCTCCTCACATAAAAGTGTGGTATAGAGAGGCTACATTTTTCATGAAAATGAGATCTCTTGTAATAATACGAGAGGCAGTAACACCTCTTGGTTTATTTCTTTATCCTTTTATAGAAAAAAGATCACAACATTTCATTGCATTCAAATCCCAATATTTATATTGTGTGAATCATATATTTAAATTCCAAAATGAATGAGAATTTAATTCCTTGAACATGTGTTATGTTACAATCAATTTAATAGAATTCTCAATTTTCAATTGGCCTAATTTTTTATGGTGTTTATATCACATTCATGTATTCGTAAACACATGAAACTCATCTTCCTAAATGATCGATCCAATTATTTAAACAGGTGAATACTATGTTCAAAAACCCATCCCACATCAAAACCTATACCAGTTTATATACACTATAAATATCAATCGTTGCATGGAGTGGCTCAAAATTATCTTCTCCCCACCCTAAACCACCCTAAATGGTTTCACTGGAACACTCTACTCACACTTCTTTTTGGGATATTATCCCCTATCATGAATGGCTCTCGGTGTACCCATAGCCTACACACAGAACAACATGCTTCCTGAGTTCTTTCGTGGATGGAATTCTTTAAGTGTGTTAACCCCATGTCCCACATAAGATCTCAGTTGAGTCTAGCTAGTAAACTCATGCTATAATTTTTCAAAAACCACCCAAAAAACACATTGATAAAAACCATACATATAATGTAATTCAGTATAAAATGCATGCTACCTCCACAATTTGAACTATAGTGTAAAATTCATCAATCCCTTTACAATTTATTTTCAAATATAAATAAATATAAAAATTTATTCATATTTAACCCTCAATGACCTAATTATATGGCATGGTTATCCTTCATGAAAAATACAAGCCCAATATTTCTCAAGTTAACACTTGTATGGTTCTCATGAAACATTAAAATAAAACATGACCATCAATTCATCTTCTTCTATAAAATTTCAAATATCAAGTCCAAATAACATAAAATATTCAATCTTCATTTTTGTAAAAAATGATTCACTTATAGAAAATTTATTTTTATCTTAGGATCAGTTCATCCATAATCAATGATTAAAAAATTTGAGAACTGTTCAAGTGTGACATCCATCAATATATGAATCCATAACAATTCTTCAAGCCATAAAAAATTTCACTTCAAATATAAATACATGTAAAAATTTATTTATATTTAAACATTCATGAACAAATTATATTGTATGGTTCTCCTTCATGAAAACTACAATCTCAATGTTCCTCAAGATAACAATTCCATGGTTCTCATCCAACATTAAAATACCGCATGACCTTAAATTCCTATTATTCTATATTTTTTTGAATATAAACTCCAAATAACATCAAACAATAATTATAATTAGTTGTAAACAATATTTCACTTATGAAACATGTGTTTTGAACAAAGAATGAGTTTATAAAACATATTAGTTAATAAAAATGGAGAAATGATCATGTGTGAAATCAAATTCAACGATTCCATAATAATTATTTCTTCCCATTACAATTTATCTTGAAATATAAATCTAAATAAAAACTTGTCCCTATTTAACCCTTCATTCACTAATTATATGATGTGTTTATACTTCATGAAAGCTACAATCTTAATATTACTCAAGACAAAACATGAATGGTCCTCATAAAACATTAAAATACTACAGGACCTTCAATTTATCTTATTGTATATTATGGAATATAAATACGATAGAACATCAAATCATCCTTCTTCATGGAAATAAAAATGAATCTCTTATAGAAAATTTATTTTGATCATAGGATCAATTCCTCAATCGTCAGAGGTAAAAACATATAGAATTAAACATGTCTGACATCCATTTCTATGAATCCACAACAATTCATCAAGACCATCACAATTACTTTTAAAATATAAATCCCTCTATCAATTTATTAATTAATATTAATTCATGAACTAACTATATGTTTTTGTTCTCATTCATTTTATCACCATGAGTTTCTTTAATGTAAACCTTTATTTATGTATTTTATGTATTTAATTTTTGTGGGTTATGTTTGGGATGGTTTGGAAAAATTTTGGAGTGTTTATGGTGAATTTATATTGGTACATGGTTGGAACATGGTTAGTAAAAACCATTTAAAGTCTATAAGAAACCATGAAAAATGTGTTATGGGACTCATGGTAAGTGTATAATCAACGGACACAGTTTGGATAAAATGTGAGGCCACACATGAATAATCGTGAAAAGTAAGATACTGATCTTCTTCATGGTTGATGCATGGTTTCTCTAAATGTGTTCACAAGCTCTGTGAGGTACTTATAAGGGTAAAGTATGGAGCATGGTTATCACACATTTTTCCTAACTGTGCATATAATCGTGCAAGGTTTAAAATCAATAACCTATTAAAGTCGATATTGGCTGATATTAAGTTTAAAATAGTAATTTTTTTCTAAATATTGACACCTACAAAGGATTTATTCCAAATAATGGTTGAGGATTATTTCCCCATAAATTTTTAGGTGATCCGAAGGAGTTTCTTGGTGCGATGAATCCAAATTTCCATGGATATTCTTCTTTTCTGGTAATTTTTATAATTTTTTATTAAATCTACAATACTCCCACTATTGTATTCTTTTATCTAGTCTTATGAGGACATATCCATTGTTTTTATTCCATTCATGGTTATATTGGGCATTTTTTTATGATAGGGAATATATCTAAGGTGGGTTTTGGAGATTGAACCTCATTTTGTGGGTGTTTTTTGTTATTCTTCATTTTATCCAAAACATTCAAGGTATGTGGATTCACTCTTGACTCAAATTATTATAACATTAATGCATGGTTTCAAATTATTTAAATTGATTTAAATTTTTTGTGATATTTTTGTGAAAGGAATGGGTGAAACCCCATATAGTGATGGTTTTTTGGTTTTCAGAAATTGGTTGTGTAATGGAATTTTCTTATTGATTTTAAAATGTTGATTTTGAAATATAGATTTTTTGGATTTTAGAAATTATGTTGATCGAAGGATTTTAAATAAAGGAATAGTTTTATTGAAATCTAATGATTTGGTAACATAATAATGGTTATGACCTACATTTTTTGTAAGAATTTATTATTTCGATGTGACCCTGAATAAGGGGTGTGTGACATTGGGGTAAAAAAGGACATGACCCTAGATAAGGGATGTGTGTCATTGTGCAACAAGGTGATTGGAAACATAGAGATGACTTTTAGGATAAACGAGAAAGTTAT
Organism: Viscum album; assembly: GCA_963277665.1. Taxonomy (NCBI): domain Eukaryota; kingdom Viridiplantae; phylum Streptophyta; class Magnoliopsida; order Santalales; family Viscaceae; genus Viscum; species Viscum album. Next base: position 1,581,240,315 of record OY728151.1, on the reverse strand, counting down.
CATGAGTATTGAACTATCATAGAAGACTATATGGGGGTTTGTGTGGTGAATGATGAAATGTGTATACCAAAAAGGAATATGAAATGTTTTAATTAATAATATGTATGCAATAATTGTAATTTTTTTTGTTTTGAAAATTATTTTGGTGTGAAACTACTTGGATTTGTTATAAACTATGGAAATATTTCCAAATTTTTTTATATAAAGTTATTTATATAATTGGGAAAACATGTTCTATCCTAGATGCATGAGAAGGGATTTCATTAGTGGAAATATACTGAGTTTCATTACTCACCCCTGATTTTGATTTTTTTTTTATTTTTGAGATTTTTTTAATTGAGACATAGGTAAATGGACATCATCAATCTTATTTATTGTTTCTATATGATACATGGAGTTGGTGTTGGACCTTGTATTCATGTATTTAGAGTCTAATCAGTCTCTGTTGGGTTTTTTCCATTATGTACTTTTATGTTAGAAGACTTCTATTGTGGTACTCTGTTTTGTTTTGCATTTGATATCAATGGTATTACTTGAGTAGTTTTACATTGTCTTCATGAATCATATTATGGTTTTGGTTATCTAATTTTGGTTTTGAATTTATATTTTCTATTGTAAAATCATCCCCCAATTTTATTGAATCCCTTGGAATATATTTCTAGCCTTTGATTCCTTAGAGATGTTTCTTAAGTCCAAGACAAAATTCCACCTTGGATCAAGCCAATGAGGGGGGGGGGGGATGTTAAATGTGGTATCATTCTTGTTAGGTATAAATATTTTTTTTTCAAAAAGTTGTATTAGTTTGCTTGGTACTTGACATATAGGTGGTATAATTTTTGTCAGTTGTGGAGTAGAAATTCCTTTTAGTTCATTCATTGAGTCGGGGTGGTAAAAAGGAGTTGGATTTTTATGACATGAAATATAGAGCGTAAAAAGATTTTGCTAAACATTTTTATGATGAACATAAATGTACCATGGAGTTGGGAATATTAGTGTTTTGAAAACACTTATCGGACTGTAATTTCACTATCATGGGTTTAGCCAAAAATAAGATCGTCACATTCATTGTAGAAATTATTTCTCACTAGAAGTTCCTATTTCATTTTGAGTAATGATTTATGATTTGGTGTAAATATTTTTATTTTTGAAAAATTTTGAAATTGTTTTAAAATTGGAGATTTTGAAAAGAGAATGGTTGTGGTATTTTAAAAATGAGTTAATTTAAAACATAATTTTGAAATTTTTCCAAAATAGTTGAACGTGGAAAATGATTAATTTTGGAATGATTTTTATGATTGTTCCTCTATGATTGAATTTGAAATTGTTAAGCCTTAACTTTCTAGGGAGTGACACATGTGTCATTTTTTATGTTTATAGAAAATATCACTCAGTAGTCATCATATAATCTAACTAGAAGAAGTTGATGAGAATGTGGTTTCACCTGCACCATAGGTGTAAAAATAACTGGTATAGATTATCATCTATGATTTTCAATCTATGTATATAGGGAACTATCGAGATGAAAAAAATAAAGTGGTTCATTCTATCTAGCCTCGAAGTTTAATCCAAACATATTATCTATTAATTTTGGACTAGAGAAGGCTGAGTTATGGATGAATTGGATGGATTTAATCATTGATTTCCTTGGCATACCCACAAAGTTGAAAGACGTGTTTTAGATGTATATCCTATAATATTTTTCATTCCAATGGTGTGATTTATCACATCATGATAAACTTGACCAAGGCATGGCATGTGATAAATTTGAGGAATTTTTCAACAAAACATTCTATCCTCAAATGATCATAATTCATAGATTGATTGAATTTTTCATCCTGATGTAGAATAACTTTTATGTGATAGAGTATACAACGAAATTTATTATTATATTATGCTTCACACCTTATATTTTTTTTGTGTGTGTTTTTGGAGGAAAATATTTTTTTAATCGTGATTCAGGCATAAAATTCACTCAAATAATGTCTTGATCTATATGAAATTTTATACAGATATGGTCAATAGCTCAAAAATGATTGAAAGAGACATCTCATAAGGCATGGGAAGAGGTAGTATGTTTATTACTACATGAAATGGTAGTAACTCTAATAATTAGATAAATCTAAAGAGGGGCACCTATTACCAAGGTGGGAGTGTGACCCAAAAGCATAAAGCTAGATCAGTGAACCTTCCTAAAATACCCAAATGAAAATTTTGAGGTTTTAAATGTGGTTCCTTCGACCACATGAATCTATAGTGTATGACACCACCTTGAGTGTGTCCCAATTACAATAATATGGGTCATCTATAGTGCTATTCTCGTAGAACTCTGGGGTCTGGTGTTTGGGTAAACTCTCAGTTTTCACAGATGTCATATGATTCGATGTGATGAGGGAAAAAAATACTTATCATTATTAAAATAGTGATAGCTATTTTGATTCTATAAATTCCATGAATCCTCAGTTAGAGAAATACCTACAGGGAAATTATGAAAAAAGTGAAGCGAGTAATAAGTTATATGGAGATGGGCATGTTATTATGGATGACCAATTTGGATGGTATGAATTTAAATCACCCAGGGGAGAGATGCAATTAACATCCAAGATCATTCCAATTATTTAAAATGGTGAATAGTGTAAAAAAACATGTCCCACTTCTAAAACTCTCCTGGTTTCTCCATGATATATATGTCTGGAGCTGCTGGGATAGGATCAGAATTATCCTCTCTTATTCCCGGTATCGTCCCATTCCGGTTCTGTGGGTGTTCTCTTCACCCACTTCTTTTCATTATATTGGCCTACAACATGAATGCCTCTGGGAGTGCCCATGGCCTACACAGAATAGTCCATGGTACCTATGAGATAGCTTGGCTAGCCTCCTTCAGTATCAGTTGACCTAGTGTTCCACATAAGCTCTAAGATGAGGCTGTATGGCCAACTTACTAGGTTTTCCATACTATTAAAATAAACCCCAAAAAATACATAGTTAAAAAACCACGTATATAATGGAATTCATAATGAAATGCATTCTATCCTCCTCACTTAGAACACTAGTATACTACTTTTAAATCCCTTCACAACTTATCTTCAAATATAAATCCACCTTACCATTTATTATTCATTACGCCTTCATGCACTAATTATATGGCATGGTTCTCCTTCATACAAACTATAATCTCACTGTTCCTCAGGATAACTATTTCATGGTTCTCATTTAACATTATAATATTTCATAACCTTTAATTCATCCTCTTCTCTAATTTTGGGAATATAAATTCCAATGAACGCCAAATAATCCTTCTTATTTATTGTAAAAAAAATTCACTTATGACATGTGTATTTTGAACAAAGGTTCAATTCATCAATCTTCATAGATTAAAAAATGTAGAATTTCTCGAGCATGAGATCAAATTCTATTAATCCATAACAATTCTGTAGGAGTCATAGTGAGGGAATCCATAACAATTATCCAAGAATCACCATGAAAGAATCCTTAAAAATTATTAATTAACACCATGAAACTCAATGTCTTCAATCCATTCACATGATTCTTGGAATTTCAATAATTGAGTATTCCATCAAAGCTCCATTAACATTTTATCTTCTTTATCATATTAACATCAATGTAATATTCCAATTGTATTCACCATCTTTTTCCGCCTATGAAAATATTTGAAAACAAATACAATCCATACACAAAGTGGGATCTTAAATCTCCCCATTGTATTTGTTGTAAATACCTTCAATGTTCATTCCAAATGAATGTTTCAATACGTGGAACTATTATATTCTCTATCCCCTTTTCCTTTAAAACATTAATTTCACATTCTCTCCCCCTTATTGATAAGAAATAAAAATTTCATAGGAGAAATTGTATCATTCCATACATAAACAATGATCCTTCCATCATTTCACTCTAAGTCCAATTAGGTTGTTCTCGATTTAGAAAACAATAGGATTTTTTATAGTAGCAAGTATTTCCCATTACCAACTGATAATGAATCCTTAAGAAACAATAACTATTATAATTGTATTCAGGGATTATTAAATTTCATTATTGGATGTAATTACAAAATGTGAGATAAATATTTCTAAGAACAGTAAACCTCAAAGTCCTTTACTCAATTAAATAAATAGATCAAAACTATTCATGTTCAATAAGTATAATAAAAGAACATGGGGAACTTCAACATTTTATATTCCATGGATTAATTTAATTTCCCCCTTGTAATTTTTTTCTTATTTTTGATAGTTAAGGATGGTAGATTAATAGAGACATACCATGGCCATTGACAGGATCTTCATGCAATTTCCTAAAATAATCAGATTAGATATTAATTGATATAATAATTATAGAAGCTTATACATTTTTATCCCCCTCATGGGAAACATTTCTCATTATCTCCCTAATGGTTTACCTCATCATGATTATATTTGAGGACATTCCTCTATGGAAAATACACTTGAAATGGTCTTCAACTTGTGATAGTAATTATAGGACAACAGTCCGAAATTCACAAAATATGTTCTTCTAGAAAATGTTTTCTTAAGAATGCTAAGAAATAAGATCAAACCAACATGGAATCTTATTTTCCCTGACTATACAGAATATGACATCACATTATTTAACTCCATCAAGGTTGATCCTCAATATTATTAGTATTTAAATAGAAATTGATGAATCATTCAAGGATGGTATCTTCTTCATCATAACAATCATTATTTGACAACCCTTACTACTCATAAAATTATTCCCCTAAGAATATGATTCCACATAAATTACCTATATTATAAGAACAAATACAATATTCAATGATTAAGGGAATAAGGTGCATCCTCCATTCTTTATTTATATGAATAGAAAGGTTGATATTATCTTCACAAAAAAGTTCCTCCATTTTCTCCAATATTATTTCTTACACATGTAAACATTTGTTCTGATTTATGTTGAGGAAACATGGATCTCCTCACATCCTCTTATACATTGCGTGGTCAAATTTTCATCATAATATCCTTCATGGATGATACATTATTACACCTCTTGAGGATTGTTTCTTGTTTTGGCAGTGAGGTTAAACAAACTATTCCATTGTGGAATGATTTCTTGAATATCCAATATATAACTTATTTAACAAAATAGTTTCATTTTCGTGAAAACCCATCATGAAATTTTTATTCATCACATGGAATATTTTCCTTCCCTTTTGAACTAGCTGTTGATTCTGTATCTTTGATTTTTATCATTCTTTATAAATATTTATTCCAGATAACTAACATTTCATTTGGACATTGGGTGCATGTTTTGATCATCTATATGGGTTATTCTTAGTGTCATACCACATAGTAGTTCTTTTGGAAGCACTAGCCTTCAACTTCATTTATTTAGAATCCACGATTTTCTCACCATTATACATTGGAACCTTCTTGGTAGGATTCATATTCACAGTATTATTCTAATATCTACCCGATGTATATTCATCCTTCAATGTCATATTTTGTGATCTTCATTTCTTATCATATTTGGATACATGTTGAGACGATCATGTATGAACCTAGTAAGCACTACCACTGTGTACATCACCAATGTTATCAAGCATTCCATATTTTTTACATTATATAGATGCTTTAGGACATGTGGATGTTGCCTCTTCTTCTATGGATTCATCTCCCATTCAGATAGGATTCCTCTCTGATTTTAAATATTGTGGATTTTACCAAAAAATTAATGCACAATGCATAAATATATTTAATAACCATCATTAACCCAAAAATGTTGATTCCATGATATCTTATATATCAAACTATGGGGTCTTATTTATGATTTTTTTTCTCTAAATGGGAAAAAAATTACATAAATTATTTGTTATCCACATTATTATTGGTGGTAGGTTTATTATTATATTTATTCATCCATACCTGTTCAATTTTTTTTATAAAAACTACATTGTTCATGGAAATACATTTAGTAACATTAGTAAAAGATTGTATGGATGGTACCATATTCATCTCAGCTTCTAGTGATAGATCATTGAAGGAAGTCAAGATCTTCTTACCAAATATTGGAGGTATTTTAACCTTAGAATCCTCCAAATGAACATTGAGTACTGGTAGAATCGATATACTTTTATGATGTTTCAATATGAGTCTTCTTAAGATTGGTAGACTGAGCAACCAATTCTAGACATTTTCTATTGTGAGTGATTTCCTTTTCCTCAATTGTAATAATATGATCTTCACAATCCTTCTTCATTCATTAAACTTTATCTTCAGGTAGTATAACTTTGTCCTGAATCAAAGAGTCATGTTCCTTGATCTTCTTGGATATTTCATCAAAGTATAAATCCTTGAAATCAGTGCTATATTTCAATTTATCTTCAACCACATGGGTATTTTTTTCTAGAGACTTTTTAACTCCCTCTCTCCCTCTTCAACTTATTTGATCCATTTCGAGGAAATTATTTCATGATCCCTATTTGTTGCTTTAAAGGTTCCAACCTATATGGAGAGCATTAGATGGTCAACATTATTTTCAAGCTATTCTCTAAAACAATGGATTCTTCTTATAGGTGTGTGATCTCATACATCCTGAATTGAATGCCTCTAAAAACAGGGGATTATCATTATTTAGAAATACCATGCATAATAACTCTTAACATGTCAACTGATAATTCATTAGAAGTCGTTGAGTGAACATCATCACCGTCTGTTCTTGTATTCCCTTCTTGAGGAATGTTTATAAATGTAATAACACTTAAATCCTTATTGTTAGAGGTAGGAAGGTTCTCGATATTCTTGGTGGAAACTTGATCCACCTTCTCATTACTTTCCATGATGGATATGTCTTCATTGTCAACAATAAATAGAGAAATTGGTACTTCTTATTATTCTGATTAGATGGGATTATTCTTCATCATTATCTTCTCTTTGTTTTTCCTATTCATCATGGTCTTCATATATATATATATATAATTTTTTGTAGAGGTAACTGAATCTTCACTAAAACTACACTTCATTTTTGAGTCAGGAATCAAACTCATGTCTTGTAATGAGAGATGATTTCACTGTAGAAAATTTAACAGAGGTGAATATTTCCTTAATACATGCGAAAGGACCAATTTTGGATATACGTAACACTAAGAAGGGGGTGAATCAATGTTGGATACATTTTAATCCAATTCCACATTTTATCCCTTTACCAATTAGACCTATTAGGACATCGATTCTGTTATTCAATTTTAACTATAACATGGAAGAATATTATTGTAGTAAAGAAATCAACATGACATTTTTACAAGGTCTCACCAATCAGCAAGAGTATCTTGTCCTTGGAATGGTCTAGAAAATAATCATGACTAGGAATCCAAAAGAATGTAATAATTTATATATGGTAATATCAATTGTGAAATATCCTTTCACTATCAATTCACTATTTTAAAATGACCGTGAATGTTTTACAGCACTTATATGGATCTTTATACAACCTTTGAATTCCATATCCTTTTTGTTGATAAAGTTTTGTAACACCAAGAGAGTCTTACACTTGTTGAAACCTATTGGAAGTCACAGTTCTGATTTGTTTTTCCACAAACTACTCCTTCACTTTGTTACCTTCTTAGCTGCATGAACATATATCTTCTTACATTTAACAAGAAGAAAACTAAATGCTTCACAGTATTCTTCTTCTACCAGCCACAATAATATAAATGTGGTGTGAGCTGATGAATACAAAATTTCATCTTACCGAAATTAATTCAGGTGAAATTCGGTAAACTGAGCATATGTCATGGGAGCTAGCATTAAATCCCATACAAAGAGGATATTGTAATACCCTCCAATTCCTTTAGAAATATTCATTTATTTTAAATGGTTTTTTAATGAATAAGAACATGATATTAATTTTTATCAAATTATGAAAAATTGCAATAGAATAATTAAAGTTTATTGAAATTGATAAAAATGATTTATTTTTATTTGGAATTATCTTTAGACTTCATGATTATTATTTTAATTAGCCAATCCAACAAGAGGTGAACTAAGCCATTATTTAGAGATCCATCATTAAATCACATGCATCATAGCATTTGGTATTCCCCTCCCTTGTCATTGTAAATTTTCAGTGATTCTAAATGGATTCTAATGAATTAGAAGATGAAATTATTTGTTTTATCAAATTATGGGAAATTAAAAATTGAAACATTAATGTTTAGTTAAAATGATAAAACAATGATGTATTTGTATTTGGAATTTTATTTGGAGTACATGATTGTTTTATTAACCATCCAAGCCAAAATGAGGTAAAATGAGCTAGATCTGGGATAGCCAGCATTAAATTATATGCATGAAGGCATTTGGGATGCCCCTCCCATGTATTTAGCAGTTTTCCATGATTTTAAATGGATTTTTAATTAATATGAACATGAAATTTTATATTTTATCAAATTTTGTAAAATTAAAACTCAGACATTGAAATTGATTTAAATTTATAAAAAACATCATATTTTTAGTTGGAATTCTATTTGGACATAATGATTATTATATGAATCAGAGAAGAAAACATGAGGATAATTGAGCATTATCTAGGTGATCCAATATTAAATCTCATGCATGGAGGCATCTGGGATGTCTCTCCAACACATTTATAAAATATCAATGATTTAAAATCAATTTTAATGAATATGAATAGAAAATTTTTTATTTTAATAAATTATGGGAAATTGAAACTAATTGATTTAAGTTTATTTTAATTTAAAAAACAATGTGTCCCTATTGGGATTTTTATTTAGACATTATTATTATTACTTGAATTGGGCAAGACATCATGATGTGAACCAACCACAAGCCGTGAGATCTAGCATTTAATCGCATCCCGAGAGGCATTTGAGACACCCCCTAAGACATTAAAATATTTTCAATGATTTTAAATAAATTTTTAATGAATACGAACAAGAATTTATTGGTTCTATCATATTATGGGAAATTGAAACTGAAACATTGAAGATGATTTATATTGATAATAAAATGATGTATTTGTATTTGGAATCTATTTATACTATGTGATTATTATTTGAACCATCCAAGAGAACATTAGGTGAACCAAACTCGAGATGGGATATCCAACATTAAAACATGTTCATGGAGGTGTTTGGGATGCCCCTCCAATTCCATTTTCAATTTTCAAGGATTTTAAATGTATTTTTAATGAATAGGAACATGAAATTATTTTTTTATCAAATTTTTCGAAATTAAAAACTAAAACATTGAAATTAAGTTAAACTGAAAAAAATTATGTCTTTTTATTAGTAATTTTATTTAAACCTCATGAATATTATTTTAACTGGCCAAAAGAAATAGGAAGTGAACCAAGCTCAAGCTGGGATAGTCACCAAAAAATGTGATGCATCAAGGGATTTGGGATGCATCTCCAAAGTCTTTTGCAATTTTCAATGGTTATAAATTAATTTTTAATGATTATCAACATTAAATTCGTTATTTTATAAAATAATTGGAAGTCAAAACTAAGATGTTGAAGTGGATTTAAATTGATTAAAACAATGTATTTGTATTTGGAGTTTTTTTAGCCCTCATGGTTTTTATTTGAACCAGCAAGACCAACTTGAGGTGACTGGATCTGGAGTAGGGAGAGTCAGGATTAAATCATATGCATGGAGTTGTTTGAGAAATTAATTTTTTATAAAATTATGATAAATTAATCATTGATGTTGATTGAAATATATATATATATATGTATACACTATTCATTGGTTTTTGAGATTTTATTTAGAATAAATGGTTATTATTTTAACTTTCCAAGATCACGACATGTGAAATGAGTTCTATATAGGAGAGACAGCCATACTTAATGAATGGAAGCCAAATTACCTGTCGTGTGAGAAGTATCTATTCAGTCATGTTGATGTTATTGGTGATTACCAATGGACATATTAGTATGGCCCTACCCATGCCTTGAATAATAAACATCATGTCCGCATTTTCCTTTTTGATGTGGAAGAAAATAATGGGTCTAGAATTCATTTTTAACTAGTATGACATCGTCTCATCGAACTCCTTTCCCCTGCACCATGGTCACAAAGAGTCGTCTTCCTCCACCACTCGTGTTCACCTTCAATGACTCTGGAACTTCTCCAACACCAGAGATCACCATCGTCACCTCCTTGGAAGGTTGACATCAAACCATTGTCCATAGTTAACGGACATAGACTCCATGGACCATCTCAGGTGGTTGATTTATCCACCATAAATCCATTTCGAGGATAATATGGAAAAATATAATCCTAAATAAAGGAGTAGTTTAGTGAAGTCCGATATGACACCACATCACCACTACCATGCCACCGACGTAATTCCAGGAACTATGTGGAACCACCATCAGCCCATCCAAGTGGAGGGTGCATCCAATAAAACGTCTATCAAGCAGAAAAAATGAACCATATAAAAAATACAAGATATTGGGAGGAGAAGAATGGTATATAATATAATAACTACTTCATTTTTATAATAGTTAATCTATTTTAATAAAGACTAAAATATTTGGTAGGGGAAAAAAGAGGGCATGTGATAATATATTAATGAAATACTTTAACGACAGATGCACCAACATGACCTAACTCTACCTCTCCCCCATCCCACACCAGATGACTAATACATGTTAAGAACTACTGAATACTTACCAGTATGACCACAGATACTAAACTAATCACTAGAAAAATACCTACATATTTTTAAAAATAATTGGTCAAAATATAACAATACAAACATATTTAGATTTCACTCACCTCCAATATTGTTAAGGCTATAATTCTTTTTCTTTCCAATACCATAACCATACAAAATCATTCCTATCATCAGGGGAAATGGTATAATCCATCCCACTACTAGGGAATCAATCTCTCTTCCCCTCTATCAGTGCCCTAATTTATATTTAAGTTTGGAATGGTTCTCTCCACCATAAGAATAGGAATCTGATTTCAAAGAATTTGATAGTTTGAGGTGATCATTGAGCTTATTACCTATTCACCACTATCAGTTATGGATTATACAACATTGGAACAAGTATGGGACATGTTAACTCAACATCTCATTTCATGAAATAGTGGACTCAATTCCTAGATAATGAGAGAACCCATAAAGGGGAAGTGTTCAATGCATTGATAGGTGGAAAAATAGACACATCAACTACTTTTACTATATAAACTCAATGCACATATAAATAGATATCCCTTTATGTGGAACTGTTAATCGCATTGACAGGTGGCATAGTGGGCTCATAAGCCACTTTCATTAAACTACAAACTCAATGCCAATATAAAGAGTTATCCAATAACGGGGAAGTGTTCATCGCAATAAGATCATGTTGATTTATTTACATACCTCCCTTTTTTGTGAAAATAAGTAATAATTTTTTTCCTCTTGTCTCCCAGGAATAAGGTTCCGGTTAATTCATTACGAATTAGAAATTATATAATGCGGTTCACAAACACCTGTGCGCAATGCCTTGCACACATTAACAACCAAAACCCATTTAGGCTTTTGTACATCAAGGTAGAAGTATAGTGAATTTGAAGGAGAAGTCCCCTCACTTATGATCTTTATTTGATAAGGAAGTTTCAATTTTTTTGACACAAATTTAATAGTGCATTTGTGAATTTTCATTCCCATGAACATGTGATGATATAATATTTTAAGATATCGGATAAAAAAATATTTTGTATGTGAATAAAAGGTTTTTTTACAATGAAACATAAAAGTGGACACTCTTTTGTATTCAATGTGTGTGTTAATATTGTGAGTAAGCTCATGCATATGTGGTTATATAATAACTTGAATAAGCTTGCGGGCAGTATGGGTTATTTTTAGAAATATGTGTGTGTGGAAGTATTCATGTACATGAATTAATGAATGCATGAATGTCTGAAGGTGATTAAAGTGAGAATAATATTTGTGTGTATGTCCTAGAATTTCGTTCTTTCATAAATAATTTCATGAGAATATATATTATTGTGAATTTAGTTATTTCTCAAAGAAGACATAGAAATAGTCGGAATAATTACATGCATTAAATAGCTGCTTGTGATGATGAGAATTGAATGCATGGAGAACATACTATGTTGTTGTCTGTAATAACTGAGTTGACATGAATCCATATATTTTAGTGAAGAAATGAATAAGAAGTTTTTTAGTTCCTTCATGTATCTTTTGTTGTTCATTTTGATATTTCAATGACATGATGTGGATGTGATAACATCAAATAATTTATGAGAGAATATTGAAACGACATGAATATGTGTTGTTTATTATATTCACTCACGGTCGTAGATTTTCAGTTGAAGTGAGAAAGTGCAGAATAGGTTTATTTCAATGGATTAAAGTGGAGGATCAATTTTGTATTGCATTAACAGTTGATGTTCTGGTGATATTTCTCATTGTGTTTAATGTTTTAATTGTAGAACAATGGCGAGATTCCTATATAATTTGGGAAAAGGATTATACCTACCAACCTGGGATTTTAGAGTGATACCTGACCAATCCGCTTGGTATAATTTTTGTACACTAATTCACCCCTATCAGTGTAATTTCATGATCCAATGGACACTTCAATTGGTATGAGATCATAGGTTACACCTTTGATTGGATCTATCATACTATTCCAGTTGTTTTTGTTAGACTTATATGATGTGAATTTTTTAATTCAATGAATTAATAGTGTTTCTTAAGATGGGAGGTTCATTTAGTATCTCTTTTAGTTCCAAAATGGAGGTATCTAAAATACAACGAAGAACAAAAAGAAGAAAGTGGTAAGAAACTGAAAAATAATTTGAAGAAGAATGAGGGTTTATAAAATTCTAAATATAGTCATAATGGTATTCTATAATTATTATCTGTTAAATTAGGTGATAATGTTTCTTTTGATGAGTATTTTTCAAGAAATAATAAGAATAATTTATTGAATCACTAATTTTTTTATTTAGAAATCAAAAAATATCTAAAGAATGTTCTTATCAATGTTTTAAACTATATATTTTCTTTTATAAATGGACTAAATGATGAAATGTGATATCATAAAAAATAAGCAATGGAAATGGAGAAAGCCTTGGAAAAGATGTTTCAAGGATATAAAATTCTCTCACAAATTACTAATTATAATGAAGAAATGGTATAACATTGCAAAAAACATTTCTCATATCTTGAAGAACAATTTAAAATAAATATGTCAGAATGATGTAACTGAGAAGTTCTGTACAAAGATGATTCACGCTCTTGAAGAATCATATAAAGATACCAAGAATATCAAGGACATTCATTTTCAAATTGAAGACAAGGATGAGCCATTAATCCTAGTTGATGAATTAAAATAAGTGTTTATATTTAAATTAATTGAAAACCTGACTTTTATTGAAGATGAATTATAACAGAATTATTGTGAGAAGGATGTGACTAAGGTAATTCATACAGAAGTGAACTCAGCATTGGAATATTTACACAGAACCTCCATTAATGTTAAATAATCCCATTTAGAGGATAAGATAAATATAGTTAATGATTTGAATAATTATCAACTGATAGCAAATGAATTTAATGATTATCAAGTTCATAATATGAATAGTCAATGGGAAGGACAACTAAAAATTGTTGAGGATGATAAACAAAATTCAACATTAAATGTCATAAAATGGATGTGACTTTGGAAAATATGAACGAATGTGAATATATGTGTAAATCACATTAAGACCATTAGAACTCTCCAAATTTGAAATAAATTGAGTTGGGGGTCATGTTGAGAAATCTAGAGATCATCCAAGCGGAATTTTCATATAATGATAGGATCATAAAATATTCCATGAGTAATTATAAAAGGATTCTTATTTCGAACAAACTCCATTCAAGAGGAAGATGTTTTTGATATTATATAAAGATAAATCAGTTTAATGATCATTTAATCATGTAACCCTTGATCTAGAATATTTTATTTGTACTGATATTGTTTCTTCTATAAGTATGGGTTCGAAACAAATTTGGACAATCATGGGTGAATAAGACTGATGAAAAATATACTATTTCATCAAATTTTGATATTAAGAACAATATTAATTCTTGATCCATTAAATGAGCTCAGTTGAAGAATCATACTATCCAAAAACAACAAGATTACAAAACTAACCAAATTATATAAAAGAATAATAAATCAAGATTTGTTGGATAGTGTTGGTTTTGGTTTAAATTTGGGCTTCAATCCATTGAATATTTTCATAATTTTTGAATTCAAGATTACTATAGATTCCCATTATTAAGGTGGAGGAGATCTGATTAGAAGAGAAATCTGATTGAATTGAATCATAATTCATACATGATGAATAATATATCTATCAAGAATAGATTTGAGTTCCTATAATACTTCTATTATTAATGCATGATATGTGGTCACAATTATAATGAGTGTTGGTATGTACTAACCCAGCACTATGCATATTCAGATATGATGACAAGGCAAAATCATATGCAGAGGAAAAGAAAAAATCCATAAAAGGCTTCTTTGAGGTCTGAGAAGAAGATGAGAAATTAGAAAACTATGAAGAAACCTACACCCAAGAATAATGACGATTTTAATGGCATTCCAATGAAATGGTTCCTCTACAATGGAATAATTGGTCTCATAATGGTCCTTCACAAACATGTTAAAACACAAATGCTATTCGAAGATAGTCAATGCAAAAAATGAAATGAATCTCAGAAAAAAATAAAAAGGATGATTTAATGATTGAAATTCAAGATGAAAATGTTGAATTTCATGAGAGGTTGTTTAAAATGAAGAGACATTTATTGAAGAAGATTTCTGTGGAAGGTGTAGATTGTCTGGGAATATTGATGAAAAATACTTGAGGTGGTTTCCTAAAAATAAAACATGTTTAGGAAAAAGGAAATGCACCAGTGAATTATTCTATTAATAATGCTACTATAAAAAAGGATTCTACACACAAGAAGAAGACTGAGCATATACCAAAATAATGTTTAGTAATAATGGGGAAGTGAATTCTTGGCATTGAATCTTAGTGTAAATTTTCCATTATGTGAAATATTTTGTATTTAGTGGTTTAAATGAAATAAAGGGCCTATAGAAAAGGGGCATGTCGACACTACTTAGGTGGGAAGTCAACCACTAGCCTACCATTATGGGCGGTCTGAGGAAGAGAGTGTCTAGTATGCTCACATGGAGCGTATGTACTATAAGAGTAATAATGAAAAAATATTAGTTATGTTGTATGAATAATGAATGTGCATGGATAACATTGAATCTAATTGTGAATTTTTCTTGATATGTAATATTTGTTTTATTTCATGGATTAATTATAAGAAAAGGGTCTATAGGGAGCTCATGTAGAGGTAGTGGAAGAGAGTGACTTGTGTGCTCATGGGGGAATGTTGACACTGCATAGGTGGGTAGTCGACCCCTTGTCAGCCATTATGGGCGGGCTGTAGAAGAGAGCGGTTTGCGTGCTCATTGGGAGCGCATGTAGAGGCAGTGGAACAATGAAAAATTTCATTTTTGTTGCATGAATAATGATTTTGTATAGTTGGAATTGAATATTTTAGTGAACTTGGATTTATTAGTTGTCATTTATTAAGGATAGTTAGATGCATCAGTTATCTGACCTCATCATGCAACGAGTTAGTATGATTCCCACATGGTGTAAAGGTCGAAGGCTTCAGCAGTAGAGCACGAAATGAGAATTTTAGGAGTAGATATATGTTTTTTTGTTAATAATACATCATCCATATGTTTTTCCCTTGTGTTATCAAGGAGGAGTGTAGTTGGAATTAATTTCGATGTGGGAGAAGATTTTAGTGGTTCACTATAGCAACAGGAAAGCCTCAACTGTGCGATCTGTGGGATTATAATCTGGTCCAGGAGATTGTATCAATAGCCCAAAATGTTTCACACAACTGTCTGATCTTTCGATCAATTTCTGAAGACATGTACAATATTATTTGCATGTCGTCTTCTTCCACGAGCCAACCCCAAAGCATCTGCTCACCGAGATCTCCATGCCATGATGTCGGTTTTCCCCAGCCATGATTCTGAGCATTATTTTATCATTCTATCCAATAAATTATGATAGAAATCTCAAGAAACATATTTTTCATGATAAAACAAACACCAAACAAATAAATTGAGCATATAATTTTGTCTCAAAACATAGGCTATGCATACATGTTTGGACGGTGGTGATTATCCTATAAATACTTGATAACAGGCTCATTTGGGGTATGCATTTTATTGTACGTATGAGAGTATATTGAGAGAGAAACAGAGTGGTGGAAATGGATAAGCTAATTTAATGTAGATTACATCATGGATTAAAAGTAAAAAAATATTACATTACATGGTAGGATGAAACAAAGATTACATTACATGGTAGAAGGAAACAATGATTACATTACGTGGTAGTAGGAAAAATAGATTACATTACGGGGTATGAGGAAACGAAGATTAGATTAGATGGTAGGAGGAAACCAAGATTAAATTATGGTGTAGGAGGAAACTGTAACACCCCATGCTTTCACGATACGCTTCTCTTTCAATACTGCAATAGCTTGCATTGTACGCAAGTTCGAGATTCTAACACACCGTGACCAATCAAAGTAGTAGTTATGAATAGTAATACCCACTTTTTGAAATTATATAAATATTATATTTCAAAATGGACTTCATTTTTGTATTCGGAATATCAAAATTATCCTAAGTTGAATTTTTTGTAATTTTATGAGAACTTCCAATTTTCTATGAATAGTGAAAAATACATAAAAAAAACTTTTTTAATCAAAATAATTTATAGTGATAAATTACACTTTTTAGTGGTTTTAATGTATAATTATAATATATTTTTACCATTTTATCCAATGGTGTTAATTATAATTAATTTCACTTTGAAATTGGACATAAACAGTTGTCAATCTTTTGATATATATTGTTTCTTAAAAACATGATATTTGTTGTGACAACGGGAATTAATAATAAAATTAATTAATGCAACATATATGTTTGGAATTTCATAGAATATAAATCATTTTTGAATTCAGAATATCAATTATAGCTTAGAGTGAAATTTTGGCATTGTTTTGAGAAACTTCATTTTTTGATGAATAGTGAAACCACTAAGTGGTAGTTAAAAAACTGATTTTTCATGTAAATGAAACATTACCACTTCAGTGATTTGATTTTCAAAAATCCGACATACATGGTTGTCATTAGGAAGTAAAATTTGGTTCAATGGGATTAAAATAATTTTTGGTGAATAGTGACTTTTAAGTTTAATTAATCGCGATTAAAGGTAATTAGTGTAATTTAAGGTAATGATAATGTTATAATAATATGAAATGACCTTTACACTTGTCCTACACCTATTTTATTAGTCATGGCCGAACAATACAATCCATGGGTCAACTTGGGGACCCCATGGAGCCACTTTGGTAGGAAAATGACATTAAAAACCTTTTCTTTAAAGTTAAAATAAAAATGTCACAAACATGAGTTATTTTACTGAAACAGTTTTTAAATGGGGATATAAAAGTCATATTTTTTACTATAAATATTCATTAGAAAGATAAAAATATTTCCAACATCATGATACTTTTCTATAATATTTAGACATTATATAAATTAAAATTTTTATGACACAATGATGATCAGTGATTACCTCATTAATTAACAATTTAAATAAAATGAAAAGATAATGTAAAATCCAAGGCTTAAAAATGTCAAAAACCTATTGTATGAGTATATTTCTAACCGTTATCACCTCATACTCGAAATATATCATTGTGGGGCCTTTAGAATCCGAAAAGCATTTCATAATAAAGTAACATTTCAATCATTCCAATAGTGCCCCTTCTCTCCTCTTATAAAAGGCCCCCACCTCTATCACCTTATTCACACCTTCAAGCCATTGGGCTTGGCCAACTCTGTACAAATTCTCTCCAAACTTCCCTCTCTTACTGCTAGAAGCCTCCCTTTGGGAAGAATGCTTCCCAAGGAAGCCTTTGGATTAAATCAAAAAGAGTTACCCGATTTTAAGGTAATGTCTTCTCTTATATTATTTTGTTTTATTTTGTTTCTCCAACCCCATAAACTCTTGTTATTCATTACTTTTGTAACAAAACCAGTATACTAAATATAATAGGATGTTTTTATAAGAATTATTATAGCTACACTTACACACACCAACATCTAATGGTTAATGAACATATTGTTTCTGTGGATGGCGAATTTCTGCCTCACGAAACGATGATTGTTCAACACTCATATAACACCTTCAAAGGTGGAAATTAAGATGTCAATATATTTATATATGATATATAATATTTTTATGTTATACTTAATCTTGTGTATTTTTCATTTATTTCATACCTTTATGGTTTCCATTATGGGTAAATGCGATACTTTCATTTTAGGAAGTGCGGACTACCGCCCCCTCAAAGTGATTTGAATCGTTAATGCCATATGTGGGATGTATAAATGATGGATTAAATGGTATTATACATTATATTATACTGGAATTATATTATGCATTTATATTATTATAATTTCAGTCCATTAAATATGAAATAGAAATGAAAGTAGCATTCATGCGTACGTACGGCTTACCGTCTCCATGAACGGTGCATTTCATTTCCTACCTCTAAATGTTATGTAATATTATAAATTTATATAATAGATATATATATATGATATATATGATATCTACATCATAAATATAATTCTGGAGATAATGGATATTCTACAACATGAACAACTTGTAATTATAAGAAGTTTATTTTTGACTCAAGTACCAAAGATCAACAAAATGACCGTTATTAACTTAAATAAATACATAATGTTCATATAATGGTAAAAAGTGATAAAAAAGGAATAATGAACTTGGAAAAGTTTCTTAATAAGGTAGACATTAACTCTAGTTTATTATTCAGGAGGTTAAAGAGCGGTCGAGTCAAATCGGACACGAGGTATGGGAATTTCTTAACCCAATATCCATTCTTTGGGTTAATCTCCTACTTTAAAATTATGTCATGATACTATTATGTCCTATCTTGTATTTATACTTTCTTTATGTGTACATATATTTAATATACATAATATATCTATTTATATAAAAAATTATCTTTTTAAGGGACTTCGTCTCAATCTCCTTTCATTGAGGCATATTTTGTTTTATACACAATTTTCCATTATACGATGTATAAAACCCTTTGACTTTTACTTTTATTCCAAACAGAATCTTTTTATACGATGCATTTTTACTAAACAACAAAAGAAATTTTTTGTCTTACGTATGTGGCCACAATTCCTTCTCTACCTCCATGGCCATTATTTCAGTTTTGGCTTCCTCTAAAAGCCATAACTATTTTTTAAATGAAAAATAAATACAAGGTTTAAATTTTCTTTTATTTTGGTATGGAAAATGGTTTTGAGAGTGTTTTATTATATCAATGTATTGTATTGATATATTGTGATAGAAATGTAGAAATGTTATGTTTCCTTTATGCTTGTTTTATGTGATACGATTATATTATGGTTTATGATATGTTTAAACCAGTTCATATGAGGAATGAATTGGACTTAATAAGTGACGGGTGGAGCCCGCTATAGCTCCTCAATGCATCAGTAGGTCTAATGAGACAAACTAGTGTCTTGGCATGAGGCCGTGACAAAATATTATTTATAGTCTTGGCACGAGGCCTTGGCTATGTGGTTATGATAGTCTGGAATTATGCATTCAATCATTATGAAGGTGGTTATTGATATTGCATGTGATTATTCGACCGGTAGAATATCCATGTGAATATGTAAATGGAATTATTTCATTTTAATTTTTCCATATTATGTTTAAGTTCATGTTTAAAAGGCTTTTGTTTAATTATACATTGCCTTAAATGTTTATGTTTATTTATGAAATCTTCTACTATATTGTTATCCTTACTGAGCATCTCAGCTCACCCCTTTCAATGTTTTAATTTTTCCAGGATGTGAAAAAGTATTTTAGGAATGACCTGCAGGGATAGTCTGAAGGGGATATGAGTGTGGAATATGGAGACTATGTTATTTTATTTTTTCACTTTATGATGTAATGTAACATTTATGAATGTATCTAGTGTTTCCAAGGCTACTAAACTAATCGGTCTTTTGAGACATGATATTTTTTGATCATGCCAATGTTACGCAATAATGCACCGACTCTGGGTAACTGGGGTCGGGGCGTTACAGTTGTTATCAGAGGAAGATTAGTACTAACCTTGGAAGCTAGATTTAGATAACCTCTGATTAGAGCACATAGCCCTAAGATAGACTTTGAGGATTGGTATAGAATAACATCATAGAATTTTGGTATTATAGAGATTTTGTGAGTTTTCTGATAAATACATCCCTCTCTGGATACAAGCAAGTAGAGGCGGATCTGGAACAGATGTACCTAGGGGTAAAACCCAAAAACACCACTTTGAGTTAGACTCAAACGAGAACTGGTGCACGAAAATGGGCCTTGCTGCACTCTTGGTTGCAACACTCATGGGGGATATGCTTAGGATAATTATCATTTTCTTTAAAACCCATTATAAAGGGATTATGAGTACCTACTTCCTCAAATAAAACATTTTTATGATTATGGATTATATACATAAATAGTTCAATTTATGTTAAGTTTTTTACAAGTATGTAATTATGTATTTTAATTCATAATCTAATCTAGTTTATGACATTGTTTAGAAATGGAACCTAGTGGGAGGAATGGAAACCGTATCAATGCACACACTCCATGTAGGTATTTCCCTCCTGCTCAAGATAATTATTGTGGAGCTGGTGATACAACTAGTGAAGATCAGCTTATCACCATAATGGGAAAACTCACTTAGGTTATGAATAATAACCTTACTCGTATGGAGCACCCTAATCCACAACGTGGAGGATCAATGTTAGACCGCTACATGAGGCAATAACCACCAACATTTAATGGGGGTACAAATCCATTAGTATCTGAGAAATGGATAAACTCCTTAGAGAAAATATTCCATGCCTTGGGAAGTTGCGAAAGGGAGAAGGTTTTCATGGTAGTTTACCGCCTCACTGGAGATGCCAATCAATGGTGGTCGCAGATTCAAAACAAAAAGGAAGAGGAAGATGTATCAAGTATGGAATGGAGAGAGTTAAAAGTGCTTTTCATAGAAAAATACTTTCCTCGTGACCATCGAGCAGATATGGAAAGGCAATTTCTGAGTCTGAGACAAAAGGAGGATGAGAATGTCGCAATGTATGAGGCCAACTTTACAAGGTTAGCGAGGTATGCTGCAGATTATATACTTAACCCAAGAAGTAAGATTGATCATTTCATTGACGGGTTAAAACCATTTCTCCATCGAGCTTTAGTATCACAATCCTTCTCATCATACGAAGATATTGTCTCCTGTGCTTTCAAGACAGAAAACGAATTCTCTAAGTCTTATGACAACAATGTAAAGTAAGATACGAAGAGAACAGTGGAACAAGAGATGGATAAAGGGAAAAAGGGAATGAAGGATTTTCCATTATGCTACAATTGTGGGAAGAATCACCCCGATACTTGCCTAAAAGGAATAGGAGTTTGTTATAAATGTGGAGAAAAAGGTCACCATGCACTTGATTGCAAGGGAAAGAATGAGTCTATCAATGTTGAATGCTACAATTGTAGGGAAATAGGACATTGTGCAAATGAATGTCATATGCATTAGAGAAACATACCTCAGAAAAGGCCAAGGGATCAAGGAAAATCTTATGCTATTACTATAGTAGAAGTGGAATAATTAAAGTATTGGTGCTTTTGGACTCATGGATTATATTCTGGTTATAATAATAATGTGATATATATAAGGATTGAACTGTAATACTTGTTTTTTTCATTAAGGTTTTAATATGATGAAGGTAATCATATTTTTGGTATGTGTCAATAAGAGAAACATTACTTTGTTTGGGGAATCTGATGTTACAATTGATTTTGGAATTTAGAGTCCTTTTAGAGAAAGTATGGACGGAGGTATTTTGGGTAACTATATAGGTTGGAATGGATTATGTTGAACCTTGGATAGTATTGTTTATGGATAAAACATTTCTGAAGATTATTTTTGGAATATTATAATTCTATAGTTTTAGGAAAAGGACAACCTGCAGGTTGGGGGATAACCCGTCATGTCGGACAAATCTGTAGGAATCGAACCCACATTCATAGTTCGACAGGCCTTTATTAGCTACCACTAGCCTACAGGAAGTCCCTAGTTATTACAAAAAAGTTTTCCTAATTTAAATGGAATGTGTTAATATTTGGAACCTTATACAATTAGGATAAATAGAATATTTTTGAGTTCTATTACCGTTTAAAGTGAAAGATGGGTTTGTGGTAAAAATTTATTAAAGAATGAAAGTATACATGACAAGTAAGTATATTTCCTTACGTTCTTACTAAATCTCTTAAATAAATTCCTCAACATTATGAATGGTAACATAAAACAAAAACGTTGTCGGTTAACTTTTCCAACTGGCGATTCAATGACCGTTTAACCAATCACATGTTTGTGATTTTCTTGTGGTTAAATTTATCCTAATCATATTTTCTACAACTCTCCATCATACCTTGATGGTTTTTTTCTCCTCCATATCCGTATTTTCAGAGAATCCTAGTAAGGGCTTTCTCGGGTGACCTTTGTTAATCTATTTTTTTAATGTTATATTCTTATTAACCCTATTTCCGATGTGGGTTTTCAACAAAGGTATTTTCTATTTTCAACCTTTTATTTTCGAAGAACATTTTGAAATTGCGAGGACGCAATTTATTGAAGGAGGGGAGAATGTAACACCCCAATCTTTCACGATACGCTTCTCTTTCAATAATGCAATAGCTTCCATTGTACGCAAGTTCGAGATTCTAACACACCACAACCAATCAAAGTTGTAGTTATTAATAGTAATACCCAATTTTTGAAATTATATAAATTTTATATTTCAAAATGGACTTCATTTTTTATTCGGAATATCGAAATTATCCTTAGTTGAATTTTTTGTAATTTTCTGAGAACTTCCAATTTTCAATGAATAGTGAAAAATACTTAAAAACAACTTTTTTAATAAAAATAATTTATAGTGATAAATTATACTACTGAGTGGTTTTAAGGTATAATTAGAATATATTTTTACCATTTTATCCAATTTTGTTCATTATAATTAATTTCACTTTGAAATTGGACATAAATAATTGTCAATCTTTTGATATATATTGTTTATTAAAAACATGCTATTTGTTGTGACAACGGGAATTAAATATAAAATTAATTAATGAAACTTATACTTTTGGAATTTCATAAAATATATGTCATTTTTGAATTCGGAATATCAATTATAGCTTAGGGTGAAATTTTGGCATTGTTCTGAAAAACATCAATTTTTGATGAATAGTGAAACCACTAAGTGGTTGTTAAAAAACTGATTTTCCATTTAAATGAATCATTACCACTTCTGTGATTTTATTTTCAAAAATCTGACATACATGGTTGTCATTAGGAATTAAAATTTGGTTCAATGGGATTAGAATAATTTTTGGTGAATAGTGACTTTTAATTTTAATTAATCGCGATTAAAGTTAATTGGTGTAATTTAAGGTAAAGATAATGTTATAATAATATGAAATGACCTTTAATCATGTCCTACCCCTATTGGATGAGTCCTGGCCAACCAATACAATCCATGGGTCATCTTGGGGACCCCATGGAGCCACTTTGGTAGGAAAATGACATTAAAAACGTTTTATTTAAAGTTAAAATAAAAATGTCACAAAATGAGTTCTTTTACTAAAACAATTTTTAAATGGGGTTATACAAGTCATATTTTTGACTATAAATATCATTAGAAAGATAAAAAGATTTCTGACATCATGATCCTTTTTTTTATAAATTTTAGACATTAAATAATTTAAAATTGTTATGACACAATGATGATGCAGCGATTACCTCATTAATAAACGATTTAAATAAAATGAAAAGATAATGTAAAATCTAAGGCTTACACTTGTAAAAAACATATAGGATGAGTTTATTTCGAACCCTTATCACCTTGTAATCGACATATATCATTGTGGGACCTTTATAATCTGAAAATCATTTCATAATAAAGTAAAAGTTCAATCTTTCCAAGAGTTCCCCTTATCTCCTCTTATAAAAGGCCCCCACCTCTACCACCTTATTCACACAATAAAGCTATTTATCTAGGACAACCTCTGCCCAAATACCCTCCCAACTTCCCTCTATTACTCCTAGAAGTTTCATGTTGGGCAGAACTCTTCCCAAAGAAGCATTTGGATCAAATCAAAAAGAGTTACACGATTTTAAGGTAATGTCTTCTCTTATGTTATTTGGTTTTATTTTACTTCTCCAACCCCCTAAACTCCTTTTATTCATTTATTTTGTAAAAAAACCACTATCCTAAATATACTAGGATGTTTTTATAAGACTTAATATAGATACAATTACACACACCTACATCTAATGGTTAAAGAACATACTATTTCTGTGGATGGAGAATTTCTGCCTCATGAAATGATGATTGTTCAACACTCATATAACACCTTCAAAGGTGGAAATTAAGGTGTCACTATATTTATATAAAATATATAATATGTTTATGTTTTTCTTAAGCTTTTGTATTTTTCAATTATTTCATACCTTTATGGTTTCCATTATGGGTAAACACGATATTTTCATTTTTGGAAGTGTGGACTACCGCCCCCTCAAAGGGATTTGAATCGTTAATGCCATATGTGGGATGTATAAATGATGGAGTAAATGGTATTATACATTATATTATACTGGAATTATAGTATATCATTATATAATTATAATTTTATTCCATTAAATACGAAATATAAATGAATGTAGCGTTCATGCATACGTACGGCTTACCATCTCCATGAACGATGCATTTCATTTCTTACCTCTAAATGTTATGTGATATTATAAATGAATGTATATACTGAATATATATGACATATATGATATCTACATCGTGAATATAATTCTGGATATATTGGATATTCTACCACATAAACAACATGTAATAATAAGAAGTTTATTTTTGACTCAAGTACCAAAGATCGACAAAACGACCGTTATTAACTTAAATAATTACATCATGTCCATAACATGGTAATAAGTGATAAAAAAGGAATAATGAGCACGAAAAAGGTTCTTAAACAGGTAGATATTAACTCTAGTTTATTATTCAGGAGGTTAAAGAGTGTTCAAGTCAAGTCGGACATGGAGGTAAGGGAATTTCATAACCCAATTTCCATTCTTTGGGTTAATCTCCTACTTTAAAATTATGTCATGATATTATTATGTCCTATCTTGTATTTATACGTTCTTTATGTGTACATATATTAAATACAAATTATAGATCTATTTATTTAAAAAATGATCTTTGTAAGGGACTTCGTCTCAATCTCTTTTCATTGAGGCATATTTAGTTTTATACACAATTTTCCTTTATACGGTGTATAAAACCCATTGACTTTTACTTTCATTCAAAATGGAATCATTATATACGAAGCATTTTTACTAAACGAAAAATGGAATGTTTTGTCTTACATATGCGGTGATAACGTCTTCTCCACTGTCGTGACCATTATTTGAGTTTCGGCTTCCTCTACAAGCCATAACTTTTTTTAAATGAAAAATAAATGCAAGGTTTTAATTTTCTTTTATTTTGGTATTGAAAATGGTTTTGAGAGTGTTTTATTATATCAATGTGTTGTATTGATATCTTGTTATTGAAATGTGGAAATGTTATGTTTCTTCTATGCATGTTTTATGTGATATGATTATGTTATGGTTTATGATATGTTTAAACCTGTTCATATGAAGAATGAATTGGACTTAATAAGTGACGGGTGGAGCCCGCTATAGCTCGTCGATGCATCAGTAGGTCTAATGAGACAAACTAGTGTCTTGGCATGAGGCCGTGACAAAATATTATTTGTATTCTTGGCATGAGGCCTTGACTATGTGGTTATGATAGTCTGGCATTATGCATTTTATCATTATGAAAGTGGTTATTGATATTTCATTTGATTATTCGACCAGTAGAATATCCATGTGAATAAGTAAATGGAATTATTTCATTTTACTTTTTCCATATTATGTTGATGTTCATGTTTAAAAGGATTTTGTTTAGTTATACATTGCCTTAAATTTTTATGTTTATTTATGAAAACTTCCGCTATATTGTTATCCTTACTGAGCATCTGATCACACCCCTTTAAATGTTTTAATTTTTCCTGGATGTGAAGAAGTATTTTAGGAATGACCTGCTGGGATAGTCTGAAGGGGATATGAGTTTGGAAATTGGAGACTATGTTATTGTAGTTTTTCACTTTATGATGTAATGCAACAGTTATGAATATATCTAATGTTTCCTAGGCTACTAAAAAAATCGGTCTTTCAACACTTGATCTTTTTTTTATCATGCCAATGTTACGCAATAATGCACCGACTCTGGGTAACTAGGGTCAGGGCATTACAGAAACAAAGATTACATTATAGGTTTGGGGGAAACGAATATTACATTATGAGGTATAAGGAAAAAATGATTATGTTACATTGTCGGAGGAAACAAAGATTACATTACATGGTAGGAGGAAACAATGATTACAGTACACGGTTGCAGGAAACAAATATTACATTACGGGGTATGATGAAACGATTATTACATAACATGATAGGGGGAAACAAATATTACATTATGGTGTAGAAGGAATCAAAGATTACATTATAGGTTATAAAGTAAAACACTAACATGGATATTTATATTTGTAAAATAATAGGTTTAAAACAAAAATACAAACATGCATTATTATATTTGACTCACCATGAATCTGAGTCATGCTATAAGACATCACAAACATGGGAACTCAGTCACTCCACTCCTCTAATGGAGCTCCCATTTATATATGAATTTGGCATAGTTACCTATGCCAGATCGAGGAATCTATTTTAATAAAATATAATAGTTTGAGGTGATCCTTTAGATTCTTCCCCATTCACCATTTTCATTATTACTTCTGTCTCATTCACCCCTTTTACAGATGCCCTCTGCAACTTCTTAAATCCCTTCCAGTTTCTGGAAACTAGTTTCCACAAAGATATTGGAAAGCATTATCTCAAAAAAATACTCATTCGGGTATAAATCATATTGGGTGATTCATACACAGACACATGTTCCAAGACTTGCCCGTATTCAATGTGCGCCTAGACTTATGATCTACTAGACACTTCAATGAAGAAAATGGTGAGAAGCTAATCGACTCCAGTTTGTACTATAGGATTTAGGAATCATAACACCAATAAGAAAACAATTATGACAAATGGAATAGGAATTATAAAAAATTAGAACTGTTCATTTTTGGTTTCTTGAAATGCGGTACAAGACATCCTATTATTTGCAGTCTGCTCTGTATCCATAATTTTCATTTATGAAATAACTAGATTAGAGACCGTTTACTCTTTGTCAAACCGTTCTTGAGTGGTCCAAAAAAATTTCAAGTTTTCTAAAACATCCTCACTTACATTCAAATATATGATGACAACCTCCAACAAAAATAGTGTAACACCCCATGATTTCAAAGTACATTATTTCATCAAAGTAATTCAATTACTTGTATTACACGCAACACCGAGTTCAAGCGCACCAAGACATGCCAAATTAGACATTCAAAAGCGGTTACAAATAGTATTAACTGAATTTTGAACATTATATAATCTTTATAATTGTAGAATCAATATTATGAGTTTCATAGACATAATTTAATAACAAATTTATTTTTTTCAGATAAAAGAAGTATTTTAAAAAAAATGATATTTTACAATCTTTTAAAGGTGAACCCTTGTTAAATACAATATTTGAAACTTGTATATATATTCAAATTGAAAAAATAAACTTCATCTTCAGAATCGGTACCTAAGAATTTTTTTTCAATATTTTTTTGGTGTTTTTATGAGATCATTCAAATTTGGGGGAATAGTGAAAAATACTATATTTTAACTAAAATCAAATTTTGCAATCAAAATAATGTATAGTGTAAAATTATACATTTTAATGGTTTGGAAGTATAAATAGATTATATTTTTACCATTTAATCCAATTATGTTCATTGGAAATACTTTCACTTTGAAATTTAACATAAACAAGTATCAAACTTTTGTTAGTTATTATTTCTTAAAAACACGGTTTTTTTATTTTGACAACGATAATTAATATTAAACTAATAAATTCTTCTTATATGTTTTGAATTTGGTATAATAGACTTAATTTTTTAATTCAGAATATAAAAATTAGATTAGGGTGAAATTTTGGCATTTTTCTAAAAACTTTCAATTTTTGTTGAATAGTGAAAAACACTTAGTTATAGTTAAAAACAAAATTTTTATTTAAATTTTTATTTATATTATTTAAATTAATTTTAGGTTAAAATAGATACATAATAACTATATAAGTTCAATATAAATAATTGAGTTTAGTTTAAATTTTTTTTGGATATATAAAAATATTATTGAACTTTTTACCGCCTTTTACCCACCTCCAAGGAGTGTTTGTAAATTTATATAAAACAATATTTTACCGCTTATGTGAGTTGAATTTCAAAAATCTGAGAGACACGGTTGATATCATTAAGTAAAATGTGGTTCAATTAGATGAAAATAATTTTTGGTGAATAGTAACTTTTTACTTTTATTTACTACTGTTAAAAGGAAATAGGGTAATTAAGTGTAAAAATGATATTATTATTACCCTAACACATGTCCTAATTCTATTGGATAAGTATAATTAAAACCAAGACAACCTTACGAATAATATAATATCCTCTTTTGTCCTCTTGTATTAGATTAGGACATTTCTTATTAATTTATTTAAAGAAGATTTAAAAGAGTTAAATTCAAAGTTTAATAACTAAATCATTTTAAATATAGGGTTACACACAATATAAATTCGACTATAAATATTCATTAGAAATATGAGACAACTACCTACATAATTTTATATCAATTATAATAATTAGAAATTAAATAATTAAATTTACTTATGACATTATGATGATGAAGAAATTACAGTATTAATGAATGATTAAAATAATTGATATTGTAAATACCCAAAAAAAATGCAATTAAAGACTTTTGATGAATTCCACTAATTTTTTATGTTAATATGACATTTTATGGTTGGTTAAATAAATTTTGTCGATTTAATCATGGTCTTATGATTTTTACAAAAAAAATAAACCAAATAATGTCAAAATAGACATAAATATATTTTTTTAAAATACTATATTATTGGTTGATATAATATTACTAGAAAACAAATGGTTCTTAAAAAAGGTTTATATAATATTATATATGTCATTTATTAACAACTTGAGGTTATCCTGGAAATTTAGAGTATGTTTATTAACCATATTGTGTAAGAATTCAAGAAGATAGAGTAAAAGATAAACTATATAACTAAGAGTTAAATCTAAATGATATGGTTCAAATGGTAACCTAAGTTTTTCTAAAACCTATTTTTTGAGATATTTTATAAGCATAACCACTTTATACTTTAAATAATTCATTTTTTATCCACTTGAAATGGAATATGATTCTATTATAAAATAATATTTAAAACTTTTCCTAAAGTGACCCTCACCTCTCTTATAAAAGATAACATCCCCTTATCTTAATTTCACACCTCCAAATCATTTTGGCTCAGCCAAACCCTACAATAATATCCTCCAAATAGTATTCTCTTCATCCTAGTTGGCCTAATTTTGTCATAAAGCTATCCTAAGGATCGTTATTGATCAAATCAAAATGAAGAACTCAAAGAAGAGGTAAATATTTCATCACATCTTTCATGTTCATTTTTCTTCCACTTTCTTATTTCATTTTTGTTTCCATTATAAAATAATTAATCCAGTATATTCTATATTATTTTATGTTATTATAAATATGGCACAACTATATTAATTATTCTATCCATCTTATGAATGGTAATGTCACCATGCTTGAGTATGTACGGATTACCGTCTCCAGGCCGTGGTGTAAATAGTTATTCAACACTATGTTATTGGGATGGATATAATGATGAGTAATATGTATATAAATAATGAAAACAATATGATAATGTCTCTGCAAAATTAATATACCATCCAATTCCACACCTTTATGGAAATGATATTGTCACTCGTGCGAATGTACGGATTACCGTCTCCACGACGCGATGAGATTTATTTCCACGTTCACCATTCATCGACGATTATAAAAATATATATTACTAATAAGTATGTAATATATGACATAATAATTCTAATGAATATATATAAATATATATGTATTTATGTACTTACATATACGTTATTCACTTACTTCTGTTCAATACTATATGAAAACAGAAACAACAATTAAAAAAACGTACAACCTACCATCTCCATAAATGATGTTTTTGATTTAAAATATCTATGTGTTATAAATATTTATATTATAAATATATATTATATAGGAATCAATGTTTACATTTTGAAATTATTTAAATCATGATCTAAATGATACATTCAAGAATAACGGGTTAAAATACATATGATAAAGAATGCGATTATTACATAAAATGTTAATAAAACATGAAATCATTATTAAATGGGTAGTATAAATTCCTAAATGAATCATTTATTACATAATAAATATGAATATGGTCCTGGTATAATCGAATTACATAGATTTTTCATTATATGGGAGGTTAAATGTACCCTTGACCAAAGGAAAGTGCAAGGTAAGGGGTCGTCTTATCTCACTTTTCATTCTGTGAGATTTCCATTGTTCACCACTTATTTATTGCATGTGGTGTATTTTGTACTTCCATTTGATATATATTATCATGATTCTCTTTATATTCATGATATTATGTGATTCATTAGATGGTTATTTACTATAATTCATACGACTCGACTAATTACAACGAGGTAATAGTTAATTTCACAATCTCTTTGTTATCTGAGGTTGTTTTTAAGTAAGTATCTACTAGGAAATATTTATTATCCATGTCCATGTTTCATGAAAGTTATTTCAAATGGATTATTTTAAGTGACTTTTTTACTCGAACATCATTTTAATTATTTTAAATATTTATTCTTTTAAATCATTCTCATTAATCTCCATATTTTAAAATAGGTTTTTAGGGTTTATTTAATTGGACATGAATGTTTTTAAAATGTTAATTACGTTCAAATGTTTCAATGTGGTATGGGACACTTTGATTCTAAAATTATTTTAAATTTCTTCCTTTCTAAATTGAGTTACTTTTAAATGTTTTCATCAAAACAGGATATTTATCTCAAAGAGTTTTACAAATCATTTTCATCTATGTCAACATCCTACGATGGATTTTAAACTTGTTTGAAGTTGATTTATTATGATAAAAATATTCTATGATGTATAGAAGGTTTTGTGATATGTTTTACCATGGATGTGTTAGTTTTATACCATTCATGGTTTATGAATAATGTATTGACATTTCGTATGCTATTTTTAATAGGAATGTTTATGTTATATTTAAACCTTTTCATATGAGGAATGCGTTGGACTTCATAAGTGACGGGTCGATCCCGATATAACTCCTCGAGGCATCGGTAGGTCTCATGATACAAAATACTATATTGGCACAAGGCCTTGACAAAATATTATTTTTAGACATGGCACAAGGCCTTGACTATGTTGTTATGAAAGTCTGGCATTATTTATTCCATCATTATGAAAGTGGATATTGATATTGCATGTGAATATTCAACTAGTATAATATCCATGTTAATATGTAAAAGGCATTATTTTATTGTATATTTTCCATATTATGCTGATGATTATGTTTAAAAGCATTTTGTTTCAGTCTTATACATTTCCAAAAATGTTAATGCTTATTTATGAATGTTTCTGACATATTGTTATCCTTACTGAGTATCTGAGCTCACCCCATTCTATGTTTTAATTTTCTCATGATTATAAGAAGTGTATTAATAAGGATAAGTATGGATAATCTAATGTATTAATGGAGTTCTAAAATGACCATTTATGTTGTGTTTTATTTTCTAATGTTTAATGCAATGTTCAGGTACATAATAAATTTTCTAAGACTGCTAAACTGATCGGTATTTTGGGACATTATTCCTTGTTATCATGCTCATGTATTAAAATATTGCATCTACTCAAGGTTTCTGGGGTTAAGGAATTACAAATAGATCAACATTAGTCTTTCAGTACTCCTCAACGAACTGATCCAAAAAGTATTCTTTTTTCTCCATGTCATATTTATCATATCTAAACTATGGAACATTCAATATTCCTTTAGTACCTTCTCAAATCACATCTTTCTCCTCCATCAATCGTGTTTGTTGCATGTTTTGTGATTCGCAGCACTACTAATCGTGCATTTTCATATCTTCCACTATTGAGACCTTCCGAAGGTCTCCTACATCAGTTTCCTCACCAGAACACCACTCCTAAGTCTTCTTTAGCATAAGGATTATAGTATACTCCATGAAATTCATTTGTGCCTTTGAGACGACCAGCAACAGAAACCAACAATGGTCCAGGTCGGGCTATTTGGCAGAAGAATGGAGGAAAACTCGTGGTTTGGGGAGAAATAGAAGATTCTGACATCCATTTCTTATTTCCACTAAAGGAAATCCCCCCACCCCCCGAATGGCCACTATGGGAATCCAAAATGAATCCTTTGAATCCCTCTTTTATTATGATACCATCTATGTCCTTACATTCCAATTTGGTTTTATACATGAAAATCATAAAAGGTATATTTTAATCGTAGCAATGTAGAAGGATCCCAAATATTCATGGGTTTTCATGCCCATGATGGTTCCATCATACACCTATGAGAATTCATGTCGGGATCCATCTTTAGTTACTCTCTATATTATGGGGAATTCCTAAAAAACTAATCAACCCTCAATGTTTCTTTCATACCCACTATTTTAAAACATATTTAAATATCTTCCATAGTCCCTTATTTGTTTCCTCTTCCACATCTGATGTTTCCTATATCCCTTCATAGAGGGTAAAATAGTATCATCATTTTAATTCAAGATGGGAGAGGTATACCAAAGGGGATGGGGTATGGGGTTGTTCGGGGGATTAAGTAGATTTGTTCTGGATTAGAAGGGGCCTAAATTTTATCGACATGTTTAGATACCTCATGAATTAAAGGGGTCAACATCACCCCTGACAGGTAGGTATCTGCTATATGATTGGAACCCAGAAGTGCTACAACACTATTCTTGAATATATGTTCTATTGACTAATGATATCATTTGATGGAGAAAAATGATACATGATATCAGGGGTGGATACTCATTGTAATTTGAGGCACCTTCTCATGGTGTATTCCCATGGTAATATCTAATGTTGTATATTATAAGAATGAGAATATATAGCAGGAAATCAACATTTATATGTGTCCATGGATATTCCTATCTACGAACATGTCTATTAATCCTTAAAATTTAAGATTATTATTAATGAATATTATAAGTCATGTATATTAATATATTAATGAAAACCATTATCACATACGTTCATGGTGAGGTAGCATATGTTGGGTGTGTCACAAGTAGTATTGTGTTAATGAATATTGAAAGAATGGATTTATCTCTTCGGATCTTTAGCAGAAGTTGATATCTCATTCCCTTTGAAAGAAATGATATAGACTAAATGAATCTATGGTCATAGAATTCAATAAATATTTATTTATGTTTTAGTAAAAATATATTTGTTTATTTATAGGAGAATAATATATTGATATTTTGTAATAATAAATAGTCATTATTCAAGGCCCGATAAATAATATGGGGAAATGACATACCATGTTTTTAGGTCTATTGAGAAATAACAATAAAGAATATTATTTGATTAAATAATATTTAATTAAATTCTTAATGTTAATCGCATGTCGATAAATAATAATAATATTATTTTTTAACATGGGATTTATCAATGGATTATATAAATAATACGCGGCACTTGTGCAATTACTTATTTCTAATATATGAAATATATAAACTAAATTATATAGTTTTCTTATGAAAATATTCTTTTGTTTTTATGTGCACAACAAATTTAGATAATCCTCTAATCCCCTAGAGGGATCTCTTCTCCAAGAACCATATTAAGAACAATGATCGATCATCTGCCATTGAATCCTCTCAAGTCAAGAGAGATCAATGAGAATTCATTGAATGTAGTTCTTGTGGTGATGAAAGGTGGACTATAAATGCAATTGGATCTATCATGCTAGTACATGATGATTCCTTTGATGATGTATAGATATTCATGAAAACCACGTGGATCAATGATAGAGGGAATCTATACTTGATTACTACAATGAAATTATGGTGAAACACATATCTATTTCTAGATCCATCAATGAAGAAAGAATAACATCAATGGTAATTCTTTAATTAATTAAATTAATTATAAATAATATGTCATTATCCCCCCTTCAAATTCAGGTGTGATTTGTACTTTCTGTCTTCATTTATTCAATTCCGTTGAACATGACATTTAACATCATGTAGAACTCTAATTGATCATCAATCATGACAAAAAGAAATTTTGGGAATGACCCATTGTAGGATACAAGTATGACTAAAACGTACAAGTGGTATCAGAGTGGTCACATAATTATTTATAACTATTTATTTTTATATGCATTTTTATTTCATTTTTAATTCATGTTTAATCATTTTTTAATATGAATTGTAAGATCTGTTTCTTCTTCCTCCATTTATTGTTGATCTAATCAATACACATAATTTTTTGAAAAACATAAAATTGAAGAACTCATGCTGAGGTGGCAAGGATTCTGGCTGGATGACACAATAGTACACATCTTGTATCATTGTTCAAGGCATCATCAATTAATTTTTAATTAATTCAAATTGTTTGGAAAGATGAAATACGGTGAATTTATAATATACACTACATGTTGATATGTCTATCCTTGTGCATGGTCAGTCGGAGTACATTTTGTGTAGCCGGTATGGGTAGTGTGTAGTCCCCTTAAGTCAAAAACATGCATTGTATTTCATACATTTCTTACATGACTGGTGAACGTGTAATTCTGAGATCACACACCTTATAGCCTATGAGACACTCCGTGTAATCCATTTTCGAAGAAATGATTTACAGGCCAAGTCGATAGAAATGTTCTTCTAAAAGACACTGAGACATGTACATGAAAATGTAGCTTAAATACACATGCCATGTACTTATACCAAATTAAGAATATTTAAAATTTATTTATTACACTATTGAATCCTTATTGACATGTTCTAATGTGTGGTTATTATATTGATGAGACACTCCATGTGATGAGTTTTTTATATATATACACATATATATAAATGTTTAACTAATATCTATGTAATGTTAAAAATCTACATATCATGTATTAGTTACATTATAGTAGTTACTCCACGTTCATTGGAGCATAACACCTAACCTAAAAATAATGTAATTCATGTAATCACTAAGTTGAACTACATATCATGAAGTTACTTGATATGTCGTGTTTTATACACATTATAAGAGTCAGCAGTGTAAGGGAATAATACTTATTTGGTATAATCATATTGGTATTCACTATATTTCCTCCATGTTACATTTATGATCACAATTAATTTCAAATGAATTTATTTAATTTGTATAAAATTATGATGGATGAGAATCTCAAGGAAATTAAAAGGAGAATTATGAGAAATGAATTGATTAGTTAAATAAGTGAAATAAATGATTGGAGCATGATTTATCAAAAATAAAAATTCTTTCGGATTTACTAAATGTTTTCTTAAATGCGTAATTCCTTGCATGCTTGTTGATGATCATGAAAATAGACCAGACCATTGTTTGTGATTGGATTCATTTAATTTATTATTAACTTAAATTTTTTGTATGCTTTCCTACTCTCCTCATATTATGTAAGGGTCTATGTGACCATGGATACTTTTATATACAACCCTTTACCCATACCTTACGTGTGAGTAAAAGCATATGTGAAGGATGGATCTCCCATGTAAGTAGAGGCAGTTCAAGCTTGGATCCAAGGAAAAAAAATCCAAGAGGGATACATGGGTGGACTTGTAGAAAAATGCAACATGAAACATAATTGGTTCGATGATTTATTCTCCTAAGACGACGATTAGTTTAAAAAATACTAGATAAATTAACCATTAATAAATCTCATGATCATATCACTTTCTTATTTTATTTCATTCAATTTTTATGGTCATTTCATTATGGTTGTTTTGTCAAAATCACATAATTAATGAATTAACAGGCATGCCAGATGAAACTAAATTAAACAAGATTATACATAAATGTTATCTAAGACATGGTTTATTACTTACGTAATCCCACATAATATTAACAATAATATGATAAATATAATAATTGTAAATTTATACATAAAAGGATAAAAACCTCAATAAAATATATTAAATCAGTATATCATTTCACTACCTCAATTAAAATCGAACCATAGTTCAGTGTTCTTGATCAGCCGAATTTGTGGTGTTTTGAATTATTGGGGAATTATAACTTGATGTTTTGGGTAGGCATAACTTGGTTAAAATCAAGGGTTGGCTGAATAATCATGTCATGGTGTAACTGGGAGGAATGGGTTGAGTAAATCCAAATAAGGATATCAGGATTCGGGTTTCCGCTCAAAAGATCAAGGAACATTTTGTTAATGCATTTGGAATTTGGAATGTCTACATAAAACCATTAATGAATCATGACTAACAAGTGTTGGGGTAATGTGAAGGGTAATATGGATCCTTACCACTTGAATATCTTAGCAAGAGGATAATATAAATCCAATGGTGAGGGCTATTGGGTTTTGATTAAATAGTTGGAGATTAATAAATAAAATAATTAGTTATTTGCCTAAATTTTATCATCTAAAGTAAAAAAATTCATTATATATTATATTAGAAACAAAATTAAAATGAAATTAATCATATCATTGATATCCATACATGAGAAGAACAACCCTTCTCACGGACACAGATTTCCCAAAGTGGAAAAGGTGCCTATGAGTTATCCTTCAGCTTGAAATGAAATTATATGTGCTGGAATAGACTTTTCCTATAGCGCCTAGAAATGAGGCTAGTGATGAAGGGTTAAAATTTTATGAGAATAACTTGAATGATTCTATATATGTAAATTATTTCATTCTATCAACCATGTTTAATTATCCTTTAAATAATCATGAGGACATGGATGCATATTGTTGATGTCTGACCTTTGGAATATTTATCTAGAGAAGGCGAGAGAAAAGTGGTACAATATATCCAAGGATTTGTTGAAAAATAATTTTAGAGAGTCCTTGTTTGGTCGGCATCATCTAGTTATGATTATTATTGATGCAGTATCCCAATCATTGATCATGATGTTTCTACTTCACACTTGTTTAATTGTTATGAACGATAGATGAAACTGAAAACATGGTATCCTATCCTATCATAGATCCTACGTTGATTCTTTAGTCTCCATCACTAATGTGACACATATTTTACCATAAATGTGGCAGCTTTTTTCCCCTTGATCCATATGGACTACATCCTGAGAAGCTCTCTCTTTGATCGCATCCAGTTGCTTCCAATTTTAAAGCCTTCACAATTTATTTTTTTGAATACATATAAGTTATAAAAAATTATATCATTAATTTTAAAATTACATTGTTTTGAACATATTAATAATCAGACACTTATCTCATCTAAATAGATATAAAATATATATCACTACATGAGAAATACATGCAGCCTAAGTTTTGTGATTGGTTAAAAGAAATTTAAAATTAAAAAACTATCTTATATAAAATTTGGAAACACCCAAGTATTGGATCGAATAAATATCCCACATTAGCCCATAAATGGGGATATAATCCAATAAAATATGTTGAAATAAACCTACATTCATCTTACCAACCACCATCCTCTATAGAAAAATCACAATTCCATTTAGTATCTCTGAATGAAACATGACTTCCCCTATAAAAAATAATCCAAAAACTATTTTATTTTCCATATATGAATATGAAATTTCCTATTGATCAATTCCAAAACCCGAAATATCTGTCTCCCCTATGATTATAATTGTGTAACAATCTGACACACCCCTAAAAAATGCTATCTCTTCTAAAAATCCCGTGCATATTTCACATCACCTCAATCTTCAATTAGAATTATTTCTTCACCAATCACAGATGCTGGAGAAAATAATTATGTGAAAGACCATAAATACATCTCTAAACCTACATTGTTTTCCAAATGATAGCCTACCTCATGCGCCATCAATCCTCTTGAAAACATCCAAAATTCCTACTACAAGTTGGTATCCTAAACAATCACATTTGATATCACTTGAATAGGGAGATTCCTGATCTCTAGAAAAAAATTTCAAAGGAATCAATTTGTAAGAAACTCGATGAAATAAATAAGTGATATAAAAAAGAATAAATAAATCATCACCCAAATTTTTTAATGTTGAAAAACCCGCAGATCCTGAGGATTAAAAAACCAATGGGAAATTCTGACATATCCACCATAAATTAAAGAGTAGAATGAAATCCAAGTAATGCCTAAATAGAAATTATAAATGATATTATAGAAAAACATTTTTGAAAACAACACTCAGATACATTTCCAACATCTCTTTAAAAATTAGCTCCCCAAATCCATTCTTGAATGATCCATCTTTGAAAAAAATAACCCTTATATTCATGAAATGTCACTACATTGGGGATCAAATCCTAATATGCATCAGCCTCGCACAATTTTATGATACCTAGAGGATTTCCCTCTCTCTCTCATGATCTCTCAATACATCAATGTGGACAAGTTTAGGATATTACTAACAATGGGGGGGGGGGGTAATCGGTGTTTTAGACCTTTTAATCCAATAACACATTTTATCCATTTAATGCTTCAACATTTTAGGATCTAAATTATTTTATTCTCTTTTACCTGTCGCATGAAATAATGTTAAAATAGTACAGACAAGCACAAAATATGTTCATAGGTTTCACTATTTAGTAAGATTAGCTAGTCCATGGAATGGTCTAGAAATAATCCTCACCAAAAAAAAAACTACAAAGAAATAAGTTTAGTGTGGTTATATAAAATATTTAATACCCTTTCACTTGGAATACACTTTTTTCAATTGGTAGTACATGTTTTACTTCACTTAGCAGGATGTCAATACTACCTATGAGGAAAACCTACATTTTTTTGAAAACGGATTGAAACACCAATATAATATTCCACCCATTGAGATATATTGGATATCATAGTTCTTTTGTGTTATCCCAAAACCATTTTCATCACATTGTTTCTTTATTAGTAGCATGCAAGTTACACTTCTTACCTCTTCCCAACAAAAAACTAACAGTTTCCCAATCTTTTTCTTCTACCAGTAAAAATAATATTCATGTGTTGTGAGATGATAAATAATAAATTCATTATAACCAAAATTATTTACATCTAATATCAATTTGTATACCAATTATTCTTCTATTGTTTTCAATTTCTTCTTCAGAAAAAAACCAACCTCACTGATCCCTCTTCTTCTTGTTCTTACTGGAATAAAAAAATTCTTTTATGATTATTAAATCAATGAAGGTCAGATAATATTACCATAAACACTATTAAATTATTATTCATTGATACATTATATCTATAGTTAATGTATTATCATTTATATTGTATTGTTATTGTTGAATAAGATTTTTGGTCAACTAAATTTATCAGTACCTTCAATGATGTTTCATGCAAGAATAATCATGCATAAACGTAAATTCTTCTCATTTTTAATTATTAAATAAATACATTCAAGGTTCATGTGCCTAACCTATATATATTTTTATCTTTATCAGTTTATGTATTTTTTGGAGTAAAACATTTATTAATGAACTATTTTATTCATCAAATCATTTGAAAATCAATGGACAGAGCACTTACTGCTCACTGTTTATTGAAAAAAACATAAAGATTCTTCCCCCTATATTATTTA
This sequence comes from Viscum album, assembly GCA_963277665.1. Taxonomy (NCBI): domain Eukaryota; kingdom Viridiplantae; phylum Streptophyta; class Magnoliopsida; order Santalales; family Viscaceae; genus Viscum; species Viscum album. Next base: position 1,581,200,140 of record OY728151.1, on the reverse strand, counting down.
TCTCCCCATCTCTCTTCACAATAAAAATCAAGTTTGGATTTTATAACCCTTTTTATCAATTGTATGGGAATTCATACACTTGGTGTCATATGAAATCCTTAACAATACTAGTTCATCTTCTTACTCGTGCATGTATTCACTTAAGATCACATCTAGATCTCTTAGCAAAAATAAACTGTATAGGTTTGTTCCTCTTTGTATGTTGTGTAACAAATAGATACTTAGTATATTCATGTTTAGTTTATATGAAGAAAAACTTCAGGAATCCCCATGAATGTAACCATCTCATGCACTGTGGCTCAATCCGTTAGCTTCATCAAACATGTTCTACAATGTAAAGAATGATAATGGTGTTTACACACCAATTGCTTGTAAGCGGTATTTCTGCTTCTTGAAAGTATAAATAATTGTCGAACATACTTCATTAGTAAATAATGATGAGGGTTTAAGCACCATCAATATTCTCATTGATTCTTCTCTGCACGATATAAATCTAGTGTGGCAGGGAGAAGATCATAATTCTCCTCTCTGCCTAGTAGCGCTCCGTTCTAGTTTTGTGGGAGCCCTATGAGCCCACTTCTTTTTGGGATATTGACCCACATCATACAATACTTCAAGAGTACCCATGGATGACACAAGGAACTCCATGCTACCTACACATGCTCTCCTAGATGGCCTCCTTTGGGCGCAGTCAACCCAGTGTCCTGCAAAAGCTCTTAGTCGGGGCTGGCTAGTCATATTAGGAAATTCTTTTTAAATAAACCCACAAAAAATTCTAAATAAAAAAACCATGTATATAATTTAATTCAATATGAAATTATTTTACACCTCAACACTTTGAACATCAGTATAATATTCTTCAATACCTTTATAATACCTCTTCTATTAAAAATCCATATAACCATTTCATCATCTTTAACCTATAATGTACTAATTATATGGAATGGTTCTCCTTCATGATATCTATAATCTCAATGTTCCAAATGTTATCACTCACATGGTTTTCATGCAACATTAAAATATTACATGACATTAAATTCCTCTTCATATATAATTTTTGGAATATAAATTCCAAAGAACGTCTTATTATCCTTCTTCTTTGATGTAATCAATGGGTCACATATGAAACTTATATTTGGAACTTAGGATCTATTCCTCATTCATCCTAGTTAATAATATAGATAATTTCCCAAGCATGACATCCAATGAAATGAATCCATAATAATTCTTCAATAGAATCACAATTTATCATCATATATGAATCCATCTAACTATTTCTTCATCTTTAACCATTCATGCACTAATTATATGGTGTTTTTATCCATCACGAAAACATCAATATCAATGTACCTCAAGCTAACCCTTTCATGGTTATCATTCTGAATTAAAATACTATATGAACTTAAATTAATATTCATATAGAAATTTTGAAATATAAATTCAAGAGAACTTCAAATGAAACTTCTTATTAGTTGTAAAAAATGTGTGAGGTATGCCCCATTTTTTTAACGTAGTTTCAGTTCATTAGTCATCAGAGTTAACAACCGGAATAATTTCTCAAACATGACATGAAATTATTCAAATCTATTACAACTATCTAGGAACCATGATGAAGGAATTCATTAAAATTATCTAGGAATCAATAGGAATGAATTTAACACAATTCTCTAAGAAACAACCTGAAATTACAAGTCTTCAAAATATTCACATGATTCAATGAATTTCAACAATTGAGGACATCATCCAAGTTCTATTATCATTGGAACATCATCATCATATTGGAAAAAATTTAAAACTCCTATTTCATTGGGAATCGTTGCCTACCATTGAAAATCATCTGACAACAAATACAATCCCAAAAAATGTGGGCTCTTCAAACTCCCCTTTTTATTGTAGGAAAAACCTTCAAAATCATTTCCAAATAAATGTGTTAATATTTTGAACTATTATCTTCTCTCTCCCCTTTACCTTTCAAATTTTTTTTAACATCATCTCCCCCTTACTTACTAGAAGTACAATGTTCATGGAAAATTGGTTATCAGTCCATACTTAAGAAATGTGAGATCCATTATTTAACACTAATTATACATGAGTTGTTCTCAATATAGAAAAAAGTGGATTTTATTTTGACCAAAAATCTATCCATTATCAACTAATCATTATGACTTAAGAAATTATAAATAATATACATTACTTATAGGATTTTTCACATTCATTCTAGGCTGAAATTATTGAATGTGAGATAAATTTTTTAAGAACAATCAACCTTAAACTCCTACACTCAATTAAAAAAATAGATAAACTACATTCAAGTGCAATACATAGGATAAAACAACACGGGGAACATCCATATTTCATATGCAATTGAATAATTTAAATTTTACCCCTTTGTATTTTTTTTTATTTTTGATAACAATGTATACGTGATTAATAGAGACATACCTTTTAAAATGATATGTTCTTCATGAAATTTCTAGTATAATCATATTTGATAATAACACAAATAATAACTCTAGAATATTCTTCATTTGTCTCCCACTCAAGGGAAACATTTCTAATTATCTTTACAATGGATGATCTCAAAAATAATTGATTTAATGAAATTAATATATGGAGAATACCTGAGAATGGGTGTTGAACATGTGATATTCCATATTGGACAACTTTAACAACTTCACCAAGGATGATCTTCTAGAACATTTGTTCTTCAGAGTACTAAGAAATAACATCAATCCAAGATGGAAACTTCTTTATCCAAGATATCCAAAATAGGACATCACTTTCTTCAACATTATCAATGATGAACCCACATCATAATATAATTTAAATAGCAATTGAGAAACTTTTCAAGGACGGTAACTTCTTCATCATAGCTATCAGGAATTGACAGCACTTACTACTTCTCATGTTCTCCCCTTGAGAACATGATTCACCTTTAAATAACTGAATTATAAGCACAAATTCAATACTCAATGATTTAGGGAATAAGGTGGATCAACCTTACTTCATTAATATGAATATAAATATTGAGATGATCTTCTCAACCAAATTAATTCATTTTATCAGGTCTTCATTCTTGCACAACGACACTTTTGAATTACGTTGAGGCAACATGGATCTCTTCACATCCTCTTCGGATTTGTGTGGTGAATATTTATTCTTAATAGCCTTTGTGAATGATAAATTATTTCACATCTTGAAGATGTCCACTTATTATGGTAGTAGGGTTAAAAGATATTTTTAAATGAGCCCATATTTGTTAGATCTCTCATAGATAACTTGTTTAAAACTATCGTTTCATTTTATTAATAAACCTTCATCAAATATTTCATCATCTTGTGGAATATTTTATTTCCAATTTTTTGATATCATTATCTTGTGCATCTTTCATTTTATTATTCTTTCAAAATCAATAGTCTAGATAAAAAACACATCGTTATGAACTATGGGTTCATGTTTGGATCATCAACATGGGTTATTCTCAGTTTCATCCCTCTAAGTAGTTCTTTTGGATTCATACCCATCAAATTATTGGATTTAGAATCCATTGTTTTCTCACCATTATTCTTTGGTATCTTAATTGGTGGATTTCTATTCAAAAAATTGTTATAATATATTCCCAAGGTTTCTTCTTCATTCCAGGTCTGATTTTGTGATATTATTTTCCTAACTTCTTTGTATACATGTTGAGATGAGAATGTAAAATCATTTTGACCACTACCATTTCATACTTCACAAATGTTATTAACAATTAAAAATATTCTTACATTATATAGATGCTTCTGGAAATATGGATTTTACTCTTTCTAACTTGGAATTCTCCCCCCTTGAGATAGTATTACTTCATCCTATTACATCTTGGGGATTGTTCCAACAATTGAAGGCACATTGCACAAATATGTTTTAACACCAACACTGACCCACAAATTGTGATTTCATGATATATTCTGTATCAGATTGTTGGGTATTCTTCAGGATTTGTTTTCCTATCTTCTTGAAACCAAATTACATATGTTCTTTCCTATCCAAATTAGTCATCATGTTAGGTTTATTATCATATTTCTTCATCCATAATTGTTCATATTTTGCATTACAACCTGAATTTTTCATGATAAAAGGTTTTGACACATTTGTACCAGATGAGATGGATGATACCTGATTCTTCTCTCCTATTTTTGATAGATCATTGAACTAAGTCATGATATTCATGTAACATTTTAGATTTCATTCAACCTTAAAATAATTTTATTAACATTGATTGCTAGTATAAACTATCTCTCTCTTTTGTAAAGTGCAAATATACGTCTTCATAAGATTGGCCAATAGAGTTTCCAATTCAAGTCATTTGATATTCTGGATGATTTTATGATATTTAATCATAATAATATTATCTTCCCATGAATTATTAATTCATTCAACGTTATCATCATTTATCAAAACATTCTTCTAAATCAAAGAGTAATGTTCCTTGATCATCTTGGATATTTCATCCAGTTGTCAACCCTTGACATCAGTGCTATTATTCAATATCTCTCCAGGTGCATGGTTCTTTTCTTATAGAGTATTTCTGATTCCCTCTTTATCTTACACATATTTGATCCATTTTGAGGAAAATATTTCATGTTCCCTCATTTTTTCTTCAAAGTTTTCAACCTATCATGATATATTTAGACACTCAACAATTGTTTTTGTAAAATATTATCTAAAGCATAAAATTATTCTTTATGTAGATTTATATCATCCTAAATACATTTAAAGACTCCAAAAACATGGGATTATCATTATTCAGAAATACCATGCAGAATAACTCTTAATTTATCAGCTAATAATTCCTAAGACGTTTTAGATTTATCATCATCACCAAAATTGAACTTCAATGTCGAGTCAGGAAATAATCTCAAGTATTTAATATTGAATATATTTCACTATAGATAATATAATAGAGGTGAACCTTACCTCAATGAATATAAATGTACATGTTTTGGATATTCCAAAAATTGTGTGTGTGTGGGGGGGGGGTGTGAATCACTGTGGGAGAATTTTTAATTCAATTCCACATTTTATACCATTACCTATTTGACATGTTAGGATCTTGATTCACTTATTCTATTTTTCCTGTTACTTGAAATAATATTAATGTAGTAATGAAAAGTACATGATATTTTTACAAGGTTCACTTCCTAGTAAGAGTATCTAGTTTTTGGCATGTTCTGGAAATAATCCTGACCACACACACACACTAGAAAGTAATCCTTTAAGTGTGTTTACAACAATTATGAAATACCCTATGACAAGAAATGAAATATAGTGAAGTGAAATTTAAGGTTTTACAGAACATAGTGGGATCTTTGTACTGCCTCTGAGGATAGTATCCTTTTTAACAATGGTTTTTGGAACCAATAGAGTATTCAACATATTAATACCTATTGTTTGTCATAATTATTATTTGTTCTTCCACAACCTTCTTCTTAACATTATTACATTCTTAGAATTAAGAAATTAACTATTCTAACCTCTTCCATGTAACAAAATAAATAGAGCACAATATTCTTCTTCTACCAATAAAAAAAATAAATGTGTTCTATACTAATGGATACTGAATTATTTTTGAACCAAATTATAATTAGTTGATGTCAAATCAGTCACCACATATGTTTATTTTCTATTATCTTTCTTATTTATTGAAAAAATTAATTGAGATCTATTCTTATTCTTCATGTTGAAATCACAAACATCCATTGTGATTATTAAATCAATGAAGATCAACTATGCTTAGAATAGTCAAAATTAAATTTTTTTTCTATGATAAAAAATATCAAATGTGAATGTAGAATCAATTCTATTCAATTCTCCTTAGTGCATAAGAAGTTTGTTCAACTGAATTTAACCATAATTTCAATTATATTTCATGAAAGAATTATCCGTCACACAATCAGATTGTACTCATCATTAATTCATATCCCAAGGAAAGAAGGGATAATGTGGATTTCCCATCTCCATTTTATGTATTTTGTTTGATATAATCATTTATGCCTGAATTTTTTTCCTAAAATCATATTCAGACCTTTAGACATTGTACATAATCCTTACAGTTTATATAATAACACCCAAAGCTTATTCCTTTTCCCTTTGTTCTATATCCCTTCACACAAAAACCATGTTTGGTTTTATAAAATATTTTTATCATTAGTATATGAATACATACAATTTATGTAATATGAAAAACCAAAAAATATGTGTTATTATCTTACTGATGGAAGTTTGCACTTTGATGAATTTATGGTTCTCTTTTCACAAACAAACTGTGTAGGTTCGTTCTTCCTATTTTGTCTCAACTAGATACACAATATCATCACGTAATGGATTATATGTTGGAGAAATTCATGAAACACCATTATAGTAAACAAGTCATGCATTGTTTCTTGAGTAGTAATATTAATTGAACTAGTTCTTCTTTACAAATCACAACAAGGGTATTTACACACTAGTTGTGTGTTCATGGTATTTATTCTTTACATAAGTATAATGCATGATGAAACCGAACACTTTCATAAAGCATGAAGTGTGTGTTAAAACCTTTTAAATTTCCACAATGTCTTGTACTTTAGGAAAACATATTTTTTCAGGGGAATCCCCTTCTTCCTGAGGCCTCAATGATTCAAAAAACTATTTTCCTCCCCATACAAAGGACTACTTCGTAGATGCTCTATTTTTCCTAAAAATGAGAGGTCATTAAATTACATGTGTAGAAGTATATCCCCAGAGTTTAGGGTTCTATCCTTTAATTGTAAAGTGATCGTAACCTTACAACCCATTCATATACATATCTTTGTTCCATGTGAATTGTCTCATTAAATTCATAAAAGGCTCATCTTTTAATTCTTTAAACATGCGTAATGTTATGCCGCATTTTATAGTGTTCTTGCTTCATGATCAGAAAATTTAACTATGGTGTTCATATAATGTGCATGTATTTGTAAAAAATTGAGAATAATCATCCCAAATTCATGATGTTCATCCTTGGAACTCAACATCTTGAATGGCTCTCGAGAAACTATGTTTGTAGTTCATCCAAGGATTGCCTCTTCAATTTCTAAATGTGAGTCCTAAAAATTAAGTTGCTTGATATTTTGATCATGTTAATCCCATTAGTTAGATCATAGATTAATCCTAGTGGAATCGACTTTGATCATTGGTTGATTGGTTTACATATCTGATGAGACAGTGGTGATGTCGAGGAAATCCAAGAAAAAGATGACAACATTGGGTGATAAATATATGCCTCATTTTTAATGCAATGGTTGTGGGAGATTAGGAGACATGAATTTCAATGATTTGGTGTGAGATGTGATGGACAAAGATGATCAATCCAATTATTTAAACTAGTTAATAGTACACACAAAACCCAATCCTACATCAAATTCTCTCTTGGGTTTTCAACACTATATAAATCAATATGTGTGGTGAGTGGATCAGAAATCCCATATCCCCCTCCTTGTACCAACCTATACCAATTCAATGGGAATTAGGTGATCCCACTTACTTTCAGGATATTATCCCACATCATGCACACCTCTGGGGGTACCCATTGCCTACACACGACACTAGATGTTTCATGCATTATTTCCTAGATGGCCTTATTTAGATGTGTCAACCTAGTGTCCCACATACGAAATCAGTTGCGGTTGGCTGGTCAGCTCAACCCATTCTTTTTAACCCCCCCAAATACTCACGTAAAAAAATATTTATATAATGGATTTCAATATTAAATTCATGGATATCGCCATAAGTAGATCTCCAACCTTCGATTATTCAATCCCTTCAAAATATCCATTAAAATAAAAATCCATCAAGAAAACTATTCATCTTTAACTCTTCATGCCATTATTATTTGGAATGGTTATCCTTCTTGAAAACTACAAGATCAATGGTTCTAATGTTTACACTTGCATGGTTGTTATGAGAAATTAAAAAACTGCATGACATTCAATTCCAATCCTTCTTTAATTTTTTTAAAAATATCCAAATAACATAAAATCAACTTTATTATTTTTTAAACAATGTGTTACGAATGACACTTTTATTTTGAATTTTGGATCAGTTCCTCAATCATAAAAGTTAAAAAAATGGATAATTGCTCAAAATTGACATCCAATTCTATGAATCAGTAACAATTATTCCTTCCATTCCCAATTTATCTTCAAATATAAATCCATATAACTATTTATTCATATTTAACCCTTCATGAACAAACTATATGGAGCGGTTCTCCTTACTGAAAACTACAATCTCAATGTTCCTCAATTTAACAATTTCAATGTTCCCATGAAATTCTAAAATACTATATGATCTTTAATTCCTCTACTTTTATACATTTTGGAATATAAATTCCAATGAAAATTAAATCACCCTTCTTCTTTTTTGTAAAAAATGTTTCAGTTATGACACATCTAATTTGAACATAGTATCAACTCATCAATCCTAAAAGTTAATAATAATGGTTAATTTTCAAGTGTGGCATCTAATTCTCGGAATCCATAATGATTCTTCAATACCTTCACATTTTATTTTCATATATAATGCCATCTAACTATTTCTTCATCTTTGACCCTTCATGCACTATTTATACGGCATGTTTCTCCTTCATGGAAACTAAAATCCAAATTTTCATCAAGTTAAAAATTCCATAGTTATCAAGAAACATGAAAATACCACCTGAACTAAAATTACACTTATTAAATACTTTTTGGAATATAGATTCCAATGAACATCAAATCATTCTTCCTCCTTGTTTTAATGAATGCATCTCTTATGAAACATGTACAATGAACATGGGATCGGTTCATCAATCATAGGAGTTTACAACATGGAGAATTTCTCAAGAATGAAATCCAATGTAATGAATCCAAAAAATGACAATCTCTTCACAATTTCGCTTCAAATATAATTTCATCTAACAATTTCTTCAACTTTAACCTTTTATACAATTATTTATGGTGTGGTTATACTTCATTGAAACACAACCAGATTATAGAATGTAACCCTTTCATTATTTATATTAAGTATTTAATGCGTGTGGGTAATTTTTAGGAGTGTTTAGAAGATTTTGGGATGTTTTGGGGATTTTATACAGGTGCACAGTTGGACAACATTTAGTGAAATCTATGAAACAGTTATAGGAAACCATACACAATGAGACATGGGACTATGGGTAGGTGAACGGTTTAGAAAAACCATGATACAACCCAGGAGTAAACATTTAAAGTGGTATAGATAGATTCTTCCTGGATGGCTCATGATTTCTCTAAATGTGTTGAAAAACCATGTGAGGTACTCCACAAGGAAGATATTGGAGCACGATCAACACAATGTTTTCCAAACCATGCGACTAATCATGCACAATTTTAAAAAAAGCATAAAAAAGTGGATATGGGTTGTTATTATGTTTTAACCCATAGTTTTTTCTCTAAATCAACCCTAACTCAATATTTATTCTTCCCAAAGGACTATGATTCTTTCCCCTTCAATTTATTGGTGTTCTGAATGTGCTTATTGGTGTGTTGATGCTCCATTCCCCTAGTAAGTCTCCCTTTGTGGTATTTTTTCATAGTTTTTCTTATATATAGCTTCCTCCCCTTATAATTGTTTTAGATATTGTATTATGTGGGTATATATATATGTTTCTTTATGTCAATCATGGTTATATTTATCCTTTTTGATGATAGGGGATGTGATCTATGGTGTGTTTCTGGAGATTCAACCTGGTTTTGTGGGTGTTTTTATGATGTTCTTCGTTTTCTCCAAAACTCTCAATGTAGGTGTCTTCAATCTCAACTCTTCTTAATAGATCATGATGAATTATTTTCCAATTTTTTAAATTTCATAAAATTGTTTGTGAAATTGGTGTGAAAGGCATGTTTTAAACCCTCTTAATTGATGTTTTTTAGTTTTTTGGAAATGTTTTGTGCAAATGGATTTGTTTCATGATTTTAAAATGCTGATTTAAAAAAATTATTTTTTGGATTTGTGAAATCAGTTTGTTGGAATGGTTTTAAATAAAGAAATGGTTTTATTTAAAGGGATTTAATTGGATGGTTTGAAATGGTTTTGGCATAAATGGGTTTTGTGGGTTCATGATTTTGATGTGACCTTGAATATTGGGAATTTAAAATTGTGGTAAAAAGGTACATGACCCTGGATTAGGGGTGTGTGTAACTGATGAATAAGAAGATTTCCCACATAGTGAGGACTTAGGGGATTGAAAATAAACCACTCAAGACTATATATCTATTAGATAAGAATGAATATCTGTGTTTGTGTGGAGAAAAATAGAACGGGTATTCCAAAAAGGAATGTGAAATGGTATAAAACTTGTTTTGTTTCATTCTATAGAAAACTCTTATGTTTAGAAAACTATTTTAGTGTGAAACTTATGGGATCAATTTAAACTATTTAACAACCTGAATCTTGCAAATAATTTTTTTATATAATTTTTTTAACATGTTTTATCCGTGTATCATGCATAGGGTAGTCATTGGGGGAAATGTAATGAGTTTCATTACTCACACATTCTTTGGAACATTGGTGATTTTGAAGATTGTGTTTATTGAGACAGAAGTAAATGGAAAGCATCACAATTCTATAGTGGTTCTCTGTGATACTTGGAGTTGTAGTTGGAGCATGGAGTCGTGTCTTTGACGTATTCATAGTTTCTATTGGTTTTGTTTTCCACTATGTACATTGATGTTAGTAGTCTCCTAATGTGGTACTCTATTTTAGTTTTGTTTTGATATCTATTGTATACCATGATTTATTTTACATTTTCCCCATGAATCATATAGTGGTATTGGTAATGGAATATTTGGTTGTTAATTTTTTTCAAAGGGAAAATCATCCCTCAATTGTATTGAATCCCTTCGAATTTATTTCCAGCCTTTGGCACCATGGGTATGTTTATTAAGTCCAAGTAGCAATTCCACCTCGACCCAAGCTAATGAGGAGGGGTGGGATGTTACAAGTTGTATGAGGTTTGATCAATCCAAATATCTGTGTGCGACAAGTTTTATCATCTTTTTCATTCCTTAACAAAAAAGTGGTAAACGTTGTGTCATATTTGGAGTTTAAATTCATTCAGGTTCTTTCATTGAGTCAGGATGGTAGAATGGTATAATATTGTCAAGAATTGAACTTTATTTCATGAAAATACATATTTAAATTTTGTATATTGAACATCATGATACTAGGGAGATGGGTACATATGTGTTTTTGAAACACTTATAGGAATGTAATCACATTGTCATTGATTTATCCCATGGTAAGTGAATGATATTCATTGTAGAAATAACTTCCCACTATGTGTGAAAATTTCATTTGGACTAATGATTTACGATTCTGTGTAATTGTGTAGATTTTTTAAAAAGTTAAAATTGTTTTTTATAAGGGATATTTTGAAAAGAGAATGGCTGTGGTATTTTGAATATTAGTAAATTTTCAAAAGCATGGTGAAATTTTAAAAATGGTTGGAAGTGGAAGATGATCAATATTAGATTGATTTTTTGTAATAATTACTCAATGATAGAATTTGAAATTGTTCAGTATGACTACCCTGATCTTTTATTACCAAATTAATCATAATTTATTACATAAACTTCACATGATACAACATAGAAGATCGAGAGGTCTATTGTATTTGGGGATTAAGATCATTAAACAAAAATATAATACATGGTATACAACATATTTATTGAAAACATCCTTCACATGAGCACTACATTCCCTCATACTTTGCATTTCATGGGATAACCTGAGGACATGCATAAGAAAAGGGTGAGATATAAAGCTCATTAAGTGAATGATCAAGGAATAACATGAGGAATACAATACATATTAGACAATAGGAATATCAATAGAGAACAAGATAAGAATAAACATAAAGTCATGATAAATAATGATAATCAAAACATTGAAATGTGGAAACAATTCTTAAAAAGGAATTAGCATGATCCAAGGCTCATTGCCCATGGAGCATGAGTATATCCTCATTGCACTTGAAGCATGAGTAAAACATAGTTTCACTAGAATTAGCATGAGTAAACACCCATTTAACATGATGTGTCATGATACTATACTTTACCCAATTCATTGGAGCTCCATAAGGGTGCACCCTTCTTAAACATTTCATTTCACGCATAATTGTGCCACATGGATCATATAACAGAGATTTCTAAAACATAATCATTTATTCCATGATAAAAGAATGTGGAATTAATAAATTAAACATTATAATAAATATGTAAATGTAAATAAAGGTGAATACCTTTTATAGAGAAATGGTAAAGGTATTCACCACACAATGACATTGCCTTGGAAAATCGCTGCAATTTCGGCAGCATAACAGCTTGACGTAAGAATTCATAAAAATGGATGATGAGAGAGAAAGGGGTGTCTAATCATTTGAACATGAAATTTAATGTAATGGAATCATATAGATACATGTCCCAATAATTTTAATGGAATTTAGAGTCCTGATACAAATGAATTTCTTGAATGTTAAAGTGGACAGAGAAATTTTTTTCGGAATATTGGCATAGTAACAAGTGTACATGGGAGGAATTTAATGTGATAGAAAGGGGTTTACCATAATTAAAACATAAAAAGGGATTTATGGTAGAGGTGATAAACCATACCCCATCATTTATAATTGAAATTAAAAGGGAATAACATCATAATGAATAATGGACAAAAATGAGAATGGAAGAAAAACCCTTAATTTGGATGTGTGCATTCAATGGCTTCAGAGAGGCTTGAGAGAGGCTTCATGGGAGCTTGGGGCACCATGGCAGGTTTCTTGAGAGAGTATGTGAGATTTTTTATGAACTAAAATGTTTTTTTAGTGATTATGAAGTGGGAGCATGGGTTGGTTTATATAGGAAATGTGAGGGAATTCATTATTATTTTTGTTTCAGACACCTCACATTAAACTAACCCAAACTACAAAACACCCCATTGTTTTTGCCCATGGTTTTTGGAAAATGGAATTTGAAAAAACATTTTATAAGGAAAATGTACTAACTTCTTAAAATAATGGGGTTGCTTATGTGAAGGTTAGTCACACTCCCATGGAAAACAATTTAAAAAGACATGATGTTTAATAAGTCTTGAAGGGTCGGTTAAAGATTTTTAAAATAAGTAAAAAAACCCAAAATTACATTATTCTAATGGATTAACATATATTTTCTGAACATAATGCTTATAGATTTTTATTATATTACTATAGGGTAATTATGATGTCATAAAACACATTATATATTTAAACGGTATTTAATTCTTACCCAAAAATTTGACTATCTCAGAAAATTATGAAAAAGTCACCATTGGATAATTTTGATGTGTTGATTCCAGAAATAATATTTATTTTATCTACATAATTTTTTAAATATGTTAATTTTCACTTTTAAAATAAAAACCAACATTTATAGAAAATTCACGAGTTTTGACACAAATGGCCTTCAAACCTTAATAAAAATTACAATTGCATTAATAAAATTATACGATAATTTATATTTAACAAAAAAATAATTTAATAATAATATTAATCTTTTATGAAAATATTATTTAATTAAAAAATCCATTAATTCATCAAAATAGATTTCTTAGTTAAATTTTATCTAAAAAGACTATTAGTGCTTTAAAAACTATTTACAAGTTAACAATAATAAAATGAAAGTATATTCATTATTATATATATAAAAAATGTACATAACCCTAGTTCTAGGGTCTTGTTACATAACCCGTTATAACAATCACATAACGCCGAAGATTATGGTGTGTGAGGGTGACAGACTCTTGGGGTGGCTCGGATAACATTGCTCGGGTGGTAATCTCTATCTAATTCCACTTTTCACGTAGGCGGTCCTACTCGAGCTTATCATATTCAACCTCAACTTGTGCTTGGTCAAGTGCGAAGACCAATGACGCCACCTCCTTTCTGATCTCTGACAAATGGGCCTCGTATGGGGAAAATCTAATGGATGAGGCCATGGTTTCCTTTGAATAACTGGATTAGTTAAAGCCCTATATTTATACTAATTATTTTACCAGTGTTCAAATACTATCTTAGAAACTTCCAAAATTCATAACATAAAATCAAAGAAGTTGACATTTTATATAAACATTTAAATAAAGAGACTTTTAATTAGATCAAGTGTGATTTATATTAATGAATTATTTGGTCATTACATTAAGCCATCTATTGCTCGAGAGTGAGACTTATGGAATTTTTGTGTTTCTAGAAAATGAAACCTGATAGGTGGGCATAGAAACCAAATTGATGAAGCTACTGGGAATGTTGTTGCACCTAAGGCATAGGTGAACCAATAGCCAGTTCAGTGTATAGTCCAATATTTTCAAGATGTGTATATAGGGAAACAATGGGATGAACCAGAGAAAGTGGATCATTCTATCAAGTACATAGAAGTAGAATCCACCCATCTTTTGGGGTGATTCAGGGCTAGAAGAGGCTGAGGTGTGGCTGAATAGGATAAATCGAATCTTTGATTACCTTAACACATCAAAAATATACAAATTCATGTTGGTGATGTATACACGAGAATAAATTTCCTTAAAATGATGGGATTTATCACATTAGGATAAACCGACAAAGGAATGGCATGGGTGGATTTCATGGAATTGTTCAACAAATAATTCTATCCTCACACTTCAGAATTTAGTGAATGATAAAAATTTTCAGCTCTAAGTATGAGAAACATTCTATGTTTTCATGCGGATAAATTTATGAATTTTTTTTCTTTTCACATTAATTTTATATGAGACCATCCTAGACGGAACACATTTTTGAATCGAAGCAAAGGTAATAAATTTGATTTAATATTTCCAACCTCTGAACATTGGATTATACAGATACAATCAATAGATAAAAGGTGGATGAAACATACATCTCAATTGGAACATGTGAAGGATGTATGTTTATACCTATGGTAAATGGTGGGAATAATAATTATTGGAGAAAGAAAAATAGGGAGACATATTTCAATGTATGGAGTATGGCCCAAAATTAGAAAGCTGGATCAGTGAACCTTCCCCCAAGACCCTAAATAAAATTGGGTTGTTTTCAATGTGGTTCCATTGAAAACATGAATCTAGAGTGATATAAACCACCTAGATAATTCCATAATTTCAATTATATGGGGAATATTTAGTGCTTCTATCGCAGTGTTATGATGTTTGGTGTTCGAGAAAAATCCCATGTTTTGCAGATTTCGTATGCTTCGATGGGACGAGGGAAATAGAATACCTCTAATTATTAATATAGAGATATCTATAGTAGTTCCATAAATAGCTTGAATCCTCAACATATGAAATCACATTAGGGAAATAAATAAAAAGGTACAGTCAGTAAGTATTTATATAGATATGAGAAGGTTATTGTCAATTATCAATATATATGGTGTGAATTTAAATCAACGGGGGATGGGTTGTGATGAATTACCTTGATCACTCCAATTATTTATTCTACTGAACAATATGTATAAAATCCCATTCCACATTGAAACATCTATTAGTTTCTACATGATATATAAATCAATAGTTTTAGGGAGAGGCACAAACTTCACTTCTCCCATCCTAGTATTGCCACATACCGGTTCTGTGTGAAGATTTTGTATGCACTACTTTGTAAGACATTTACCCAAATCAATTATGAAGTCAGGTGTTACTGTGGATTTCACATGACACTCCATGCCTCTTGTGAGATAGCTTGGCTAGCATTTTTTTGGTGTGATCAACTGAGTTTCCTATATAAGATCTTGGTTGAGGCTAGTGCGTCATCTTAGTAGGCTATCCGTAAATTTTAAACAAACCCCCAAAATAAAATTAGTTAAAAAACAAAATATATAATTGAATTAAATATGAAATTCCTGGAGACATCCCAAATTATTACTCTAGTATAAAATTAATCATTCCCTTAATAATTTATCTTCAAATATAAATCCACTTAACCATATCTTCATCATTAACACATCATGCAGTAATTATATGTCATGGTTATGCATTATGAAAACTAAAATCTCAATGTTCTACAAGTTAACAGTTTCATGGTTCTCATGAAACATTAAAATACGACATGACCTTCAATTCAAATTCTTCTCTATTTTTAGTAATACATATTCCAAATAACATGAAATCACCAATATTATTATATGTAAACAATGTGTCACTTATGAAATATGTATTTGGAACATAGGATCAGTTCATTAATCATCAGTGTTAACAACATGAAGAATTTCTCAAGCATGGAATCAAATACTATGAATCTATAATAATTATTCTAGAATCATGATGAAGGAATCCATAACTATTCTCCAGGAATAACCATGAAGTAATCCATAATCATTCTCATGACATCTCTATGATGTTAAAAGTCTTCAAACCATTCACATGTTTCTTGGAATTTCAAGACATGAGGATTTCATACAAGCTCAATTAACTTTGTAACTTCTTCATCATATTGACATCAATTCAATATTCTATTGCATTGATCATAATTTTCCATCAATCAAAATCATTTGACAATAAATACATTTCATACACAATGTGGGCTCTTCAATATCCCCCTTTGTATTTGTTTGAAATACCTTCAGTTCCAAATTAATGTTTCAATATGTAGAACTATTATCTTATATACCCCCATTACCTTTGAAGCTTTAGTTCCACATTATCTCCCCCTTATTGATAAGAAATAAAAATTTCATCATAAAAATGTTTTTCAGTCCTTAATTATGTAATTTACCATCAATCATTTCTCCCTAAGTCATCTTAAGCTATGCTTAGTGTAGAAATTTAGAGGATTTCATTTATAAGAAAATTATTCTGATTTCCTAATATTCATGAAAACATAATAAATAAGAACCCATATAATTGTATTCATGGATTATTCACCTTCATTAATTTATTAAATTAGTCAAAGTTAGATTAATCGTTTTAAGAAAAATCAACCTGAAAATATTGTACACACATCAATAAATAGTCCAAAAAACATTCAAGTGAAATATGCACGATAAGAGACGATATGGGACATCCACATTTTCTATACTATTGATTAATATAATGAGTCCACCTTTTTAATATTTTTTTAAATTTTCATAACCATGGGAGAGATATTAGGAGATAAACACCATTTCTAATGACAAGATCCTTATAACATTTACCAAATAATCTGATTTGATACTAATAAGAATAGTAATTTTGGATGATTTTTCATTGGTCTCCCCTCAAGGGAAAAATTTCTCATTATCATCATAATAGATGATATCATAAAGATTGTACTTCAAGAAATTATAGTATAAGGAATACACTAGAATGGGTCTTCAACTTCTAACAGTCCATAATGGGAAACTATCACAACTTCACTAAGGGTAGTCGTCTAGAACATTTGATCTTCATAATACTAGGAAATAAGATCAAACTATGATGGAATCTTCATTATCCTTGTTATAATAGGTAATAAAATTATTTATGATCATCATGTATAATCCTACATAATATTATTATTTAAATATATATTGATGAATCATTCATGTATGGAAGCTTCTGAATTTTAGAAATCATGAATTGATATCACTTACTACTTCTCATCTTCTCCTGCTACGAACATTATTCCCTTTCGACTCCCTATATTATAAGAAAAAATAAAATTCACAATGAGTAAGGGAATATGGTGTACACACATTTCATCATTAATATGAATAAAAAGGTAGAGATGGTCTTCACATACTTGTTTCTCCATTTTCTCCAATCATAATGACTGCACTTATGAACATATGTTCTAATTTATGTTGAGGCAACATGGATATCATCACCATCCTATTCTACATTGTGTGGATAATTTTTCTTCTTAACATCCATCATGGTTGATACATTTTTAAACATAATTTGGACTACTTACTATTATGGTAGTAAAGTTAAACAACCATTTGAAATGTTACCATATTTCTTGCATCTCTCAGACAAAACATCATTAACACTTGAGTTAAATTTTGTTGAAAAATTTTCAGGAAATTGGTATTCATCATGCAGAATATTTTCTTTCCCTTTTTTCACTAGAATTACTTATTGAATATTTGAATTTTTTTTCATTCTTTCCAAATCATAAAGATAGATAACTAACATGTCATTTGGAATAGTGGGTGGATGATTTGATCTTACACATGGGTTCTTCTGAGTGTTGTCCATCATGGTAGTTAATTTGGATGCCCTACCATTCAAATTATTTGATTTAAGATCCATGTATTTCTCACCATTATTCATTACTACTTTCATAAGAGAATTAATTTTCAAAATATTCTTTTAATTTCTTCCCATGGTTTCCTATTCATTACAAGTCAGATTTTTTGATCTTATTTTCTTAGAATCTTTGGACACATGTTGAGATGAGAACGTACCAACATTGCGACCACTATAATTTCATACTTCACTAATGTTATCAATAATTCAAAATATGTTTTCAGTATAGAGAAGCTTCTCGACTTGGGGATAATAATTTTATGTGTCCAAACCATCTTGAGGTTACTTGATTTGAAGAAGGGAGATCCAACACTAAATACCATGCATGGAGGTTCTAGGTGAATTCTTTGTTTTATAAAATTATATGTATTTTATCATTTATGTTTATCAAATAAATATATATTTATATATGTATATAAATGTTTCATTGGTATTTGAGATTTTATTTTCAATTAATAATGATTATTTTAACTAGACAAGTTCATAAGTAATGAAACAAGTTCCAGATGGGACAGAGAGCCATCCTTTGGGAAAGGAATATAAATGCAAGGTTGTTTGAGAAGTATTTGTTCATTTAAGTAGATAATTCATGGAATTAGTGATGTAATTCTTCATAATGCTTTAGCCATGCATTAAACAATAAATCATTGTGTCACCATTTTCCATTTCTATGTGGGTGAATATAACTGATGAAATGATCATTTTTAAATGGGGCGTCATCATCCCACATGACTCTAGTCCCCCAATCCTCATACATTAATACCCTCCATCCTCAGCCACTCATAGACATCCATCGATGACTCCTGCACCACCGCAACACCACAGATCACAATTTTTCCAACCATAGATGCTTGACATCAAGCCATTGTCGATAGATGAAACACCCAGATTCCATCGACCTTCTCAAGTGGTTGATATGAACCTATATATACATTTTGAGGTCAATACAACCAAATTTATTCCTAAATTATGGTTTATATTTCAAAAGCCACTTGATAAACAATTTCACCACTTCAATGACACCAAATCAATACGACGATCCATGTTGAACCCCCACCATCTTCTGCACATGGCGGGAGTACAAAAAAAGAACCCCATTCGAGCAATGGAAACACCCATAGGACAAATCCAACATTGTGGGATGGGGAGAATGATATAAAATATAATATATACTTCATATTTCATAATTTTTATGCTATATTAACCACAATTATAGTATAGGGTGGGAGGAAACAAATAGAACATGACATAATATATTAATGAGATCCTTAAATGGTTTATACACCAACACAGCCTAGGTCCACCTATCACCGATCACACACCCATTTTCCAATATGTGGTAAAAATTAGTGGAGTCAAACTAGTATGACCAATGATAATCCAATAATAACTAGAAAAATACATGCTTATTTTTAAAATTAATAGGTTAAAAAAATACACGCATATTTATATTTCACTCACCTCCAATCTCAGCAAGGGATTAATATTATTTACCTATTATATTGTATCCCTCCAACATCCTTCATTTCACCATGGGGAATGGTATACTCAATCCCAACATTGGGACCTCACTCCCTCCACCCTTCCACTGATGCTTTAATTTATATTTGAGTTGGGCATGGTTCTCTCTTCCCTAGGTTAAGAAATTTTGTTTCACGGAATATGATAGTTTGAGGAGATCGTTGATATTTTTCATCATTCCCTACATTCTCTCATGGATTCTGTGAGATTGGAATAAGTTTGGGACATGTTAAATCAACATCTAGTATCACGAAATTGTTTACATAAGGGAAATATAAATACGTACCCCCGAAAGGGGTAGAATTCATCACATTGACAAGTGGGGTAGAAGACTCAATTGTTGTTTTCATGAACAATTGGATCAATGCAATGTTATAGAGGGAACTCTTAAAGGTTATGTTTTCATGGTATTGATAGATGACAAAATGTACTCAAAAATATCATTCATGAAGCAAAATATTCAATGAAAAGAAAAAGAGAGAAACCAAAAAGGGTTAGTGTTCATCACATTAATAGTTGGTAGTGTTTTGTATAGCCCTCCATGGTTTGTGAAAATCACTATGAAATTTTTCCTTCTTTTATTTTAGGAATAAGGTTCTAGTGCATTCCATAGGAAGTATAATGTATATAACATGATTCACACACACCCATGAATGAAGACTTTCATGCATTGGTAAACAATAATCATTTGTGATTGCGTACAAGAAGGTAGAAGTACAATGAGTTGGAAGGAGAATTCCACAAAAATAAGATCATTATTTGAGAATGTGGTGCCCATTTTCTTTGATAGGACCTATTTGGGATATTCTTAACACATAGAGGAGGGTTGAATCAGCGTTGGGGACTTTTTTAACCAATTAAAAAAATTTATCCCTATACCTTTTGACCTATTAGAATCTTGATTCTATTTTAATCCTTTTCCTGTCACATATAATAAAATGAAAGCTATAAAAATATACACATGATATTCTTATATGGTTCACTACTCATTAAGAGAAGCTACATAATTTCCATATTTGGGTATGACTAGTACGTGGATTATCCACTATAATTTAGTAACACGTTTTAGAGGGTTGGATTCGAAAACAATCCTTATGTCATTTTGAGTCCCTACACTTTCAATGGGTGAGTGAAACAATTCTACATAAATAAATCGGTGATGACCATGTCTAATTTACAGCTCCATGATGGTTCTTTATATAGCCTCCCAAGATAGTATTCTCATTATTGAAAAGGGTTTGCAAAACAAATAGCGTCTTCTACATTTTGAGAAACATTGGATGTCACAATGTAGCTTAATCTTCCTTCACTTGTTACTTTTTAGCAGCATGGAAGTAACCAAACTCTTATTTTCTCTTCTTCAATGAAAAAATGAATTCACAGTTTTTCTAATTCTTTCTTCTTTAATTATTGAAATGAATTAATTCACTAAAAAATATTCTTCATTTGGATATAATCATAAGAACATATGGGCATATTCGAATGATGAGGATCATCTTACTAGGAATCATTAGAATTAACTTCTTATCCTTTCATCCTTTCAAGTATGCATGAAATCATGCATGTATAATTTGAATGAACACCTCCCTTTCTTTCACTTCTTCTTCTAATTTACACAAGTGATCCCACACGCCTGGTTCTCCTCTTTAAATGATTCCACATATGCATGTTCATGAAATAGTGAAGGCATTTTACACTTCTTCCATCTTGAGTAAAAACCCTAGTGGGTATAAATATTCACATGCGCATGATGCCCATTTTCCTTTTCCCTTTCTCTTCTTCCCTTAACACATGGTTATAGTGTCTTTAATTATTTTACACGACTGAATTCATGTAGTATGATGTGTTCTCAAACAAACTGAACACACTATTCACCTATTATATTCTTCTAATCTATTTACATGAAAAAAATTGTCAATCCCTTTGGATTAGTTATTTTTATTTCGTCACATGGGAAAACACATACTACCTCTTCTTTTCACCCACACATTGACTCAGGTTTCTTCAAATAATGTACTTTATTTCTTTCATATATGCACTTCTCATTATTAAACAAACTCCTCCTTCAATAAAAAACCCTTGCACATTGTATATACCTTCATAACATGAAACATGATGATGTTATCATTATCTTCATGAAAATGAGAGGTTCACTGTTCTTCTTCATGCAAGAGGTGTATGGGACTTCTATGCACACGGTATGTACAGTTCTTCTTTTTGAATCCATTATAGTTAATGATTCTAATGTCTTCCCGAAGCACGACATGGGTGCGCATGCACAATTTTTGTGCCTATGAAATCACCTTCACAAAGCCTGATGATGGATTGGGTAAACTAGTCACGTGTTATTGGATCTTCTTTGTGAATCCAGATGGTTCATGGGTCTTCATCTTCATAAGATGATTCAAGATTCTATTCCACTTGTAGAAGGCCAGTGGGATCCACTCTTCTTCACAAAACTAGAGGGCTCATAGATCTTTCTTGACTTTTGAAAAATAAAAGCATGAATATGCATTGATTTTCACGAAAAATAGGTGCACACAAAATATGGGAGCAGAAACCTGGATCAGCCTCAGGGCATCTCATTTTATAGGTGAAGATCAAATGTTTTATCATGTTCAAATCTCATGAGATATTACCATCCAAACTCTTCATTGAATAGCTATGATACTCGACTTTTAAAATCATCTATCCCATGTAAAGATATGACAAGAATTATGGTTGTATCCTTTTTCGAGAGACATTATCTTATGTGGTGAACATATCACAAGCTTTTGATATAGAACACATGTTACTCATTTTTACAAACACTCGAGATCAATGACGTGGCCTCACAACATCATTTTCATAGGCCTTATTTGAGCTTCATTATTTCGTTTCATACATGAAAATGTAATTTCATGCATGATATTGTGACCTTCCTTTGACCATTATGAAATGGATTGGATCATCAATGCTGGACATGAAAATTGATCATGGATGTTCAGTCTCAACTCTAGCGTACTAAGCATTGGGAACCCTTCAATAGGTTGTAGGTTAAAGGTGGTGGCACAGAAGATCAATGATCATTGGATCGGCTTAGATAGAACATGAACATAAGATATTAGATGAGAAGATATAGAATTAGATGTGTGTTTTAAATTTTATGTGGGGATAGAGAGACAACCTGAATTTATTCTCTCGTTATTTTTTTTGTCCCACGTCAAATCAAACATGCGGGGAGGCCGCAGTTTAAATAAGAAGTCACTCTAACCATCTGTCAGATATATACTTCCCCAACATGGAACCATGTCACGACCCATCCTAGTGGGGCCCGAGCCGCAACACCACAAGCCCGCCTCCAATATGCCAGGGGCTGTTGACTAGCACCGAGTTGGCATGCTACTAACATGGGAGGCATTTCCTATAAACCTGTAAACACGCACACACATCTCCAAGCCCACAAAGCCGAAAAGTAAAAAAATAATTAAAGGAGAAGATGCATTCATACACTAAAACTCAACCAACCGAGTATGACAGGGAATTAATGTACAGTAAAGTAAAACCCTGGGCTAAAAGTACACCCCACAAAAATAAATTCTGCAACAAAGTCCAACCTGTATATAAAGGTACTGGGACTGCAACCCGTCACTGAAGGAATGCACCACGGCCTTTCTGATCTCACTGAGCACCATCCGGTCCTGGTCCACCTAGAATCCTATCAAAGGCTCACTCGTCTGCACAAGACACGACACGTGCAGGCAAAGCCCGTGCAAGGGTGAGTATAACAATACCTAGTTGGACACCCCGAAATCCACAAGGGAAATACAACAAAGGAAAATACCATGAATAAAGGTACAGTCCACTCAACACAGTATATGCCTATGGAACATATAACAAGAATATCCAGATATACTATTACACATGTGACCATCGCGAAACCACCACTAAGATACATATCAATGATTCTACTAAGCATACCATCAGGATAACACACTCCTAGGTTTGAAGAGAGAGACATGAAGTACTCGTTCCGAGAGAACACACTCCACAAGTACCTTGGCAACAAGATGCTCAGATGAGGATCGTAGCCAAATCATGGGGTGATTCCGACAACTCAGTCTGAGCTAATACACTAAGCAGAGGATCAGCACCCGGGTAAAGTTGGTCACGACGATACCAAAAACTCTACCTAGGATTCCAGGAATAAATAGAGGATTTGAATCTATGTCTCACTAAGGGGATTCCAACAACTCTATTCAGGGAGTTCTGCAGAAGGGATCATACTCCTGTATAATGGAATTGATACCAGAACCTTCAGGGGATTACCAAGGGTACGAACCCTAAGAACTAGTCCAAGTCACAGAAAGCATGTGGCTCAGGCCATGAAAAAAATGTTACACATCATGTAGTATGGTGACAATCCATGTTCCTTGACCCCAAGTACTTCCAGTGTAAACGGATCGTGTCCTTCGTTCAAGTCATGCAAAACCAAACTACACGGCGTGTATAAAATTACACGTCATGTTCCATGACCACGAGTGCTGCCCATGTAACCGGCACGTGTCATTCGGCTTGTCGTATAGAAAACAACTACATGGTGTGTAGAAGAAATCAAACACTGTGTTCGAGTGCCAGGGATTTCTCCGTATATGTTGGCCATGTGCCCGTACACAGTCTCTGCCCGTGTACCATTACACGGGGTATCCCGTGTATCTGGCCGGGGAGGGGTATACAAGGCGTGTCCAGGGCTGTGTACCCTGCCCATGTCTGTGTACTCCCGGAGTACATGCCAGGTCATTCGCTGACGAACACACTCCATGTAGCCCATACTACACGGCATGTAGTCTGGAATTTTCTAGAACTGTCATCCTCCCCCATGCACCTTGGCAAACCCCCCAGATTTTGATCCAACCATCAGATCATCACGGAACTTCGGATTTGGGGTCATCTTGCCCCTACTAAACAGATTCCTCCAGTTTCGAGCATCTGTTCGGTATTGAAAATGCATCCCGATCCGTCCGGACGAAAAAACCCAAAGAACGGGAACTTCCGAATCGCAACGATTCATGCACTACTGTCGTCGTCGCACCTCTGCTAAGTCGCCCTGACGCTGGATCATTGATTTCGGATCGTTTCATCAATAAATGAATGCACAACCATCGATTTCCTCCAGGAATTCATAGAACAAAATGAATAACGTGAGGGGGAAAACAATAATCAACAAGAGGGGCGAACCTCGATCGTTGTTCGTGACGATTCGGGTTTTCCGCCGTTAGATTGAAAACCAAAACAATATCTAGAATCAAAGCCTCAAATCCCCGCATGATCCTGTCCCGCAAGAATGATAGACCCACGGGCTAATATGTTCATGGACTAGTCCGCGTTCGTCATGGAAATAAAAAACGGGGGAAGGAGATGCTGGTCAAGAACACCGTCACCGCGTTGGGAGGCTTCCTCCAGGACCTCCTGAGCCGCCAAGGTTTTTTAGGGTTATGGTCTTTGTAACCCTGAACCCTGGAACAAGCCTCTATATATGGAGTATAAAATATATTTGGTGCATCATATTTTAAAAAGATCTCTCTGCAGAAAAAAGATTTAAATAAAATATTTTTATTAAATATTTTATTATTGTTGCATCCAAAATCCTGATTTCACCACCGACCTGCAGCAGCCGATGTTAGGCCTAGCCTTAGGTAAAATTGATGTTCTGAACGCAACGACACCCTCATATTTCTTATCCTTGCACCTGTTCGGGAGTTATTCCACTTTTTCAGGACGCCACGCGGGTAATTTAATTATTAAATTTAATTCAAACATTTTTTCTGGGCTCACTGGGCCCCAGAACTGCACACCGTCTCAGAGCCTGATCTTGAAATAATTCCCATAAAATATTAAAAATAATACATGGAAAATCCATGACATTACACACCACCTCATCCCATGTTATCTGTAGGTACACTATACAACCATCTCTCCATTTCTTGGTCCAAATATCTGCATGGGATTGCCTATGCGCTCCTGCGAGCCTACTCATTGCCCAGCATGTAGGGGCGCTCAACCCATGCCTCCTTCATTTGGTAGGGGAAGGTTCCCTCAGCGTGGTTAACCCTCGAGTTTCACATGTTCTAGGTTTCATCTATCCTTGTCTTGTTTGATCAGCCCAATTTTTCATATATGCCCATAAAAAGAACTTTAATGTGTAAAAGGCACGAGAATTTAGTATTTCAACCCATGAATGGACACCTAAAAATTCCAATCCCATGAACACTCTCCCTTCTTCTCTGTATTCTCTAATATTCTCCTCTTCATAAAAATAACATGATTATTTTCTTCTTGCATGATCAAAATTAGAAATTCAATCCTCTTCGACCATTTTAGTTATTGTAAATTATGTATCACATATGATACAGGTTCATTGAACTAAGGATTATTGTATCAATTTAATGATTTAATCATGGGTAATTTCTAAAGCATGACATCCAATTATATGAATCCATAGAAATTCTCCATTCATCATCACATCAACCAACCAACATTATCTAAGGGGATACTTATTAATTTTTATCAGTATTTCCAACTATTGAAAACAAATAATACATATAAACAAAAATTGTCCCAACATTCTTAACACACTATGAACTGTGTGATTGGGCATATGTTTTCCCATTCACATGTGATGAATTAATATTTGAAGAGATTGTATAATGAAAAATTATGTATGTTCATAGAAGGTGTGTGTTCAAAGAAACATAATAGTGGACATTGTGATGTATTCAATGTCTGTGTGAAGAGGGTGAGTAAGATCATGTATACAAGATTAAATAATCACTTGACTAAGATTGATTATAGTATAAGTTATTTGTAAAAAGTAGTGTTTATTGAAGTATTCATGTATATGAAATAATGAATTCATGAATGTGTGAAGGGTATTAAAGTGATAATTATAATTTTGTGTCTGTTATAGCATTTTCTTATTGCACAACAAAGGTGAAATAAATATATATTATTTTTTATTTTTTATTTCAGAAAGAAGTCACATGAATAGTGGTTATTATTAATTACCATAAATAACAATATTTTTAGTGTATATTCTAGCATTGTATTATTGCACAACAAAGGTCAAATTAATATATATTATTGATCATTTTTTACTCACAAAGAAGATATAAAAATAGTAGTGATAATTACATGCATTAAATATATGTATGTGATGATGCATATTACATTCTTGAAGAACACACTACATTATTATGTGTAATAATTGAATTGAGATGAATCCATATTTTTCAGTGAAGGAAAGAATAATACAATTTGTAGTTCATTAATGTATCTTAATTTTTTAATACTTAAATTATAGCGAGTTTAAGTTGATGTTACAACATCCACTAATTTAGAAGAGTATACTAAACTGAATTCCATGTAGTGTTTTTGATTATATTCACTGGAAGTCTTAGATTTTTATTTGAAGTGACCAAGTGAAGAATAAGATAATTCTATTCTTCTTTCATGATCACAATTATAACTTCAATACTCTTCCACCATTTTCATTATTTTAATCTATATATCAAAAATGATACAAGTTCATTGGATTAAGGATCTGTGAAACAATCATTTGATTTAAAGATGGATATTTTCCCAAAGTGTGGCATCAAATGATATTAATCCATAGAAATTCTCTAGGAATTTTCAATTCAAGAAACCTCTATTAAATATGTAGATACATCTTAATTTTGATCAGTATTTACAACTATTGACAATAAATACAACTCATAGACAATAATTTTCCCAAAATTCATGACACATTGTGAATAGTCGGGTGTGTATATGTTTGACTGTTCACATGTGATGAATTATGATTTGAAGAGATTAGGTAATAAAATTGTTATTGTTCATACATGGTGTGTTTACAAAGAAACATAAAAGTGGGCAGTGTGGTTTGTTCAATGTGTATCTAAAGATGGTGAGTAATTTCATGCATACATGATAATATAATCACTTGAATGAGAATGAATATAGTATGAGTTATTTTTTTAATGAAGTGTGTGTATAAGTATTCATATATATGAAATAATTTATGAATGAATATGTGAAGGAGATTAAAGTGAGAATTATATTTGGGTGTATGTTTTGAATTTTGTTATTGTAGAACAATGGTCAAATAAATATATATTATTCTACATTATTTATTTCACAATAAAGGCTTATAAATAGTGGGGATAATTAAAATAATTAAATATATAAATGTGATGATTATAATTACATGCATGAAAAACTAACTACACTCTTATGTGTAATAATTGAGTTGAGATGAAGGAATATTTTTCATTGAAGCAAAGAAGAAGAAAATTTGAAGTTCATTAATGTATCATCAGTTGTTAATTTTTATTTTATAGCGAGTTGAAGTAGATGTGATAACATAAACTAATTCATAAGAGTATACTGAGTTTACATTCATGTAGTGTTTCTTATTATATTCACTTGTAGTCGTAGATTTTCATTTGAAATGAGATAGTGCAGAATCATTTTATTTTAGTGGATCAAAGTGGATGATCAGTTTTGTGTTGTAGTGATGGCCTGATGTTCATGTAATCATTATCACTGTGTTATTTTTTTATTCATAGAATAATGGTTGGACTCCAGTATATTTTTTTCCTGATTCTAGTAAAACTTTGGAAAAGGTTCATACCTACCCACCGATGTTTTCAAGGTGATACATGACCAGACGACTTGTAATTGTCGACGAGTTTCTAGTGGGGAATATTTTTATCGATATTCTAGAACACAACACAGATGTAGTGACCCATCTCAGGGGAGAACCTTATAAAATTACTATGTGTTGTGCTGTGTTTAATTTTTGTCTTTCATGTAGTATAATTGTGCTTTTCAACAGGGAAGAACCCTTGATTATAAAAAATTTAAGGGTTTGAATTAAAAAATGGGTAAAATAGAAGAAAATAGGTATATGCAAAAAAAAAAAATTCAATGATTCACCCCTATCTCTGTATAACTGCATGATCCACTGGAAAATTCCATTGGTATCAAATCAAAGGTTACACCTCTCATTAGATCAATAGTACTGTTCCAGTTATTTGTATGAAACTTATATGAAGTGAAAAATTTAATGCAAAGAAGTAACATATTTTTTTGGATAGTAATATATGATCCTATAACTATTAGTGCAAACAAGGAGTTCACTAAAAAAATAGAAGAACAGACAAAAGAAAGACGTATGAAAATGAGAATTAATTTGAATAATAAATAGGGGTCATCACAATCTGAATATAGTTATAATGGCATTCAATCATCAATATCTATTAAATAAGGATATAAATATCATTTTTATGTATATTTTTCAAGAGGTGATGAAGAATAATTTGTTGAATCACTCAGTGTTTTTTATTCATAAATCAAATAATATCTGAAGAATGTCCAAATAAAATTTGTCACCTATATATTTTCATTTATCATGGGAATATATTATGGAAATTCATAGATTGAAAATTAATTTGAGGAAATGGTGAAATCCTTGGAAAATATTTTTCAAAGATGTAAACTTCTCTAAAAAATCATTGATTCCAAAAAAGATACTATATCACATTGCAATTACCATTTTTCATATGTTGAAGAACAAAATTAAATAAATGTGTGTGAGAAAGATGTAAATGAGATGGTCATTAGTAAGATTATTAAAACTCTTGAGGAATTATAAAATGATACTATTAATATAAAGTAATTTCATTTGGATATCAAATACTAGGATGAGACATTCATCTTAACTGAAAATTCAAAAGAAAAAAAATTAAATTTCAACGAAATAAAAACACACTTTGATTGAATATGAATTACAAAAGAATGTTTGTGATAAGGATGGAACTCAGGTTGTTTATTCATAAGTGGTTCATTCATTATATAAATATCACATAACCTCAAATTGTGATAAAGAGGACTAGCTAGAGGACAATAAATTGATAATTAAAGAGTTAAATAATTATCTATTTAGAGAAAATAAAATTCATGATGGTCCACTTCAGAATATAGAGAGTCAATGGGAAGACAAACTAAAAAATTTCGAGGATGATAAAAATTTATTCAACAATAAATATCATGAAATGGATGTCAATTTGAAAATTTTGAAAGAATATAAAGATATGTTGAAATATATTGAATACTAGAAGAAGTCTCTAAATATAGAAAACCACGGGCTGGAGGTCAAGTTGAGAAATATGGAGAGCATCAAAGATGAATCTTAACAGAATGCTTAGATTTTTATAGCTTCCAAGATTAATTCTGATAATATTCATAATTTTTAAAAGACACATTCAATTTTAAATGTGTTTATGAGAATATCTAAAAATAAATAAGTAGCAAGATCACTGAATCGGGTAATCCCTGATCAAAATATATTATTTTTACTAATATTTTTTCATCTATATATATGGGTTTAAAAAATAATTTTAAAAAATCATGGTCGAATAGAACCAATTAATAATATATTATGTCATAAAATGTGGACATTAATAATAGAAGTAATTATTATTCACTAAAAAGAACTCTGATGAAGGAAAAAAGTGGTTGAGAAATAGGCATGTAGGATTCATCATTTTTTTAGAAATTCCCAAAAATATGGATAGTAACAGAAGGTGGATCCATTTTTAAAATCATTGAGTAAAATGATGGAATGTTCATGGTATTGAAATCCCACTATCAGTTTGGATGATTTATCATCGCTGCTCTAAAAGATTCCCTGATATGGTTTTCCTGTTTGAAAACATATTATTATGTAATATCATGGATGGTATCATAATAATAGCAGGGTTTAATGTATTATTTTTTGTTTCCCATATTGTAAATTTGAGGGGGGTCTTTCCTATTTTTAAAAAAATACATGGATATGAAAATCTCTTCCTTCTCCACAAACCACCGGTCTGCCTCCATTCACCCGCCAAGTACCCCGACTTGGACATTTGTGGGTTTTTTCATTGGCCATCTCAATGGGGAAAATGGAAATATTCGTGGATTATCTAATCCTTGATCAAAATAAGTCTCAGGTGAATATTTATGGCTAGGAAACAAAATTAGTATACCTTTGAAACGTCGCAACATTAAAATATATGAAAATGAAAGATGAGTAGCATTTGGAAAGAAAAAAATGAATCATGAATGATCGATGGAGGTGGAATCTATGATTTCAGAAGGTACTAGAGGAATATTTATTTTTTCGTTGTTTAGATAGTAAAAAAATGACTAGGAGAATCATGATGAATTTATCAATTAGTTTGATGTTGAGCAGAAAAAGAATAGAAATGTCCTATTAGTGTTGTATGTTGTTATGATACAGTTGATAGGAGAAGATGATGATTCAAAAAATATGAAAATTTTATGGCCTACTCAAGAAAGGTTTCAAATATATTATGTTTTCTTTAATCTATTTTGGCCAAAAGAGAATGTTCAAGATAGGTTACAAACTGATAATAAAATGAGGACATGTACTACATTAATAGAAAACAACAAATAAGTGTTCTCATTTTCTATAAGTCAAAATCATGTGGTCATAATTTCTATCACATTGGTGACGTGATACCGAAATCCTACAGTAAAAAATTGAGTTTCTTACATACTCATGATTTTATTTATTGATATGTTAAGGGGATCATGTTGGTACACTGAGGTGGGGTGAATCATTATTGAAAATTTTTAATGGAAGTTGATATCTCAATCCATATTATGGAAATGATATAGCCTAAATAAATCCATGTCCAGGATGTTCTATGGAAAAGTTTAATTTTTTGGAAGTCAATGAATGATTCATAGAGCACATAAGTTGATGGAACCATCATGAAACCTTCTTTATTAGAGAGATCATGATAAAGTGGTTATATTACACCGAAAGTGTTCGTATGCAGTATTTTGTCATTGCGGCATTAAATTATTTCTCTACGGGTTCCTTGTCGTGTTGCTAGATTCTATCATTGTACATTAGGTTTATTCACCTAATTCCATTGAAAAAGAGAACAAGAGGGTCACTCAATTAGTGCATCCCGAACCTCACTTAACTAAAATATTTTTATATAACATGATGAAAGAATATTATTCCCAGATGTGGCATAATAATTTATCTTGTATTCTTTACTGCTTATAAATAATTATTCTATATTTAGTAAATATAATATTTATTTATTATAGAATAAAACAGTGATATTTATTTAATGAATAATTAGTCATTATTCAAGGCCCAATTATTATTATGGAGATTTATATTCTGTGTTTTTAGGAAAAGTGAGAATTAATAATATTCATTATTATTTGATTAAAAAATATTCAATTTAATTCTAAATGTTATGCACATGTCAAGAAAATGAAATAATGATAATAATAATATTTTTTAACATGGGGTTCCAAAATGGATTAGATATATAATAAGGGGAACTTGTGTGATTATTTACTTCTAAACCTTCAAATTTATAAACCTAATTATGTTATTTTTTAAGAGATAATTCATTTGTATGCATTGGGGTCAAGAAGTAGTCGATGGTGATATTTTCTTGAAGGATCCAAAGCAGGATCCCTCATGATCATCCACACATGCTCCAAAAATCCACTAGAACATCGATTATCAAATTCTGGGTGCTAGCACGGTGATCCGATGATTCTTTCGACATCTGGATAATCAATGCATTGAGATCTCTTTGATGCTTGAGGAATAACTTTATCCTAACTCTTTGATAAACACCTTCTCTCTCTCAGAAGCAGTAGGCGAGAGAGGCTCTCAATTTTTCAGTCCATGAATGATTTAATAGTGAATTTCACACCGAGGGAGAGATCCTCCTCTATTATATATAGTGGAATTGATAAAATACACGGTTGGGTTCCTCGGAAACCATTTATTTTAACATCCCCTAAATAAATAATTTCAACGAACAAAAAAGTGTCAATATTTTTTATTATTTTATCACATACGTGTATTATATATAAAATATATTAAATTATAAAATATAAGCCATTTAACTCGACGTGCAATCTTGCTTAATATTTTTCAAACATAAAAAAAATATTTTAATACTCATTTAATTAATATTTTTCTCGTATTTACTAGTCATGTTAATACATTAAATAAATTCAATACCCAATATTTATAACTTGAATATCAATGAATTTATTTAATTCTTTTAGTGAACGATTACATGGACAGTACTTACACCCTGTGGTTGTGCCCACTATGTCCATGTACCTATTTAACTGAATAGGGAGGATTCTGGAATACACTATTGTGTGTGACCCTCTAGGCCCTTATCTCGATAGTAGTGAATAAAATCCATAGACCAAGAGTGGAGTCTAGAAACCCATCATGGACCCTAAATATATATGGATAGTTATTGCAACAACTACTATCCTATGAACACTAACTGTTTATTATAATTTCTTTTTCATTAAATATCTCATAAACCAGGACGAACACTTATGTCATCGTCCTTTTCTTGAGTTATTATTTTTTGATCTATCCATATTGATTTACCCTTGAACTACTTCAGACAAAGAATTATGAAGGCAACACCATCCCAATCAACCATTCCTGAGATATATAACATCCTAAACATGGACGTGACAGATCCTTTGATGACCATTCAACCAATTTCATGCCACCAACGACACACACACCCCAAGTTACCTCGCCAAAAATTCAATACCATGGTTTTCTCCATGAATCAAAATATGTAATCCAATGGTATACATTTGTAATGGTCTCATGTCAGGAGACCAATACACATGTTCGTAGATAGGAACAACCAATGACACCCAAAACATGTGGTGTTCATTTTGGAGGGTCTATCCTCATGATCTCACAAATATAGACTGCCAAGTGTGAAATTCAAGAGAAGAAGTCTAAATGATTATGTGACCCCAACACCTGATAGTCAAATTATTTCTTGTATCCATTTAGTACGGTGTATATAGACTATAGAACGTATATTTAATATTAAATTTATAGTATCTCTAGGTTTTCATTATAGTCAGGGATAGGCTATAACCTCTCGACATGACAGTTAACCTTTGGACATTACCATTATAATAGTGGATGCCAAAAAGTCTACATTATAATCGTAAGATAACATCATCTATAACTAATTGAACACATGATATGGTAATCAAAATTACTGCATAGTTGGGTCTAGGGAACCCACTATTTCAACAACAACATATATGGAGAATACTCTCAAACATTACAGACATCTCTTCTCCCGGAATATACCATTAATGGAGACCAATCTTCCTCCATCAAATCCACTCATTTAAAGAGAGTTAAAGGAGAATTATATGGAAGTAGTTCACATGGGGATTAAAGGAAAATGACACTAGTGATACAATTTTTCATGCTAACACCCTTAGATTACATTGACAATGTCTTGTGATTTTTGGAACACATGTGGATCACTGCTAGAGGGAATTTGTACTATATTCCTAAAAAGAAATGATGGCGCAACATAGATCTGTTTCTAGACCAATCAATGAATAAATAATTCCAATAATGTAAATTCATTAATTAATTATATTAATAATAAATTATATGTGATGATCTTCCCTTCATGTTTTGTTGTTATTTCTATTTTCAGTCTTCCTTAATTAAATTCAATTGAACATAGTGTTTATCATCATGTAGATCTCATATTGATCATCGATCATGAAAAAAGGTAATGTTGGGCATTACCCATCACCCAGTTCTTCTGTTCCCAAAACCATTAAGTGGTATTAGAGTGGTCTCATAATTATTTATAATTATATAAGGATTATTGATTTATTTGCATATTTTTATTTTGTTTTGAATTAATGTTTAATTGTTCTTTTAATCCAAATTGAGATATATATTTCATCATTAATTCTTTATTGTAGATATAATCAGTACAATTATTTTTAACAACAAAATAATATTGACAAACTCATCCAAAGTTTCCAAGGATTCTAGCCAGATAACACATTTGTACATACCATGAATTTGTTTTCAATGCATTAGGAATTAATTCAGAATTAATTAACACCATGTGCACTAATGACATGATGTGCATTTATAATGTACATTGCATGTTGATTGGGACCTCCTGGTGCAAGGTTAGTCAGAGTACATGTCATGTATCCAATATGCTTAGCGTGTATTACTCTTATGTCATATATTGGATTTTTATTTCATACACAACCTACTTGATTGGTGACCATGTAATTTAGAGATCACATACCATGTTTCCCATTGAAAATGCCATGTACTCCATTTTCTCAGGCTTGATTTACACATCGAGTCCCTACATTGCATGTTGATTGGGACCTCCTTGTGTGTGGTCAATAAGTTGATAGGAACTCCAGGTGATGGATTTTTAATATATATATATATATACATGTAAATGTTTAGTAAATATCTATGTAATTATAAGATCATTATATCATTTATGAGCCATATTATAGTTGTTACTCTATGAGCGTTAGAGCATAACACATTACTAAAAAATCATGTAATTCATATAATCACTATGGATAATTAGACGTCATTAATGTATGTGATTAGTTATGTATGCCACATAACAAAAGATTATATAGCATACAGAAATAATACATGTTGCGTATAATCAGACGGGTAATCACCATATTTATTCCAAGTTACATTTATACGCACAATTAATTATAAATCAATTTAATTAATTTACATAAAATTATGATGGATGATAATCTATGCAAAATTTAGATGAGAATTAAGATTAAATAATTGATTAATTAAAGAAGGCAATTAATTTACCTCAGCACAATTTATCTTAGATAAGAAAAATTATGAATTGAATGCTAGTTTTATTAATGATGTAACATGTTTCAAGAATTTGGATGATCAAAAGAATATAACATATCATTTTATGTGATTGGTTTCATTTAATTTATTTCTAATCTAAAATTTTGTCCCATGGGCCTTTCCTCCTCTCATTATGTAAGGGACTACATGCTAATGGTTTTTTTATGTAATCTCTTATTCTCTTCACATGAATGTGAGTAAAAT
Organism: Viscum album; assembly: GCA_963277665.1. Classification (NCBI taxonomy): domain Eukaryota; kingdom Viridiplantae; phylum Streptophyta; class Magnoliopsida; order Santalales; family Viscaceae; genus Viscum; species Viscum album. The sequence goes on along the minus strand of OY728151.1, from coordinate 1,581,164,307 downwards.
TATATGTAAAGGATGAAGCTCCAATTCTAGTGGATCTTGTTCATGTTTAGAGTCAAAGCGAAACTAATCCAAGAGATATACCTAGGTGAATAGGTGGAATGTTGTAACACATACCATAATTGGTTCGAGGTGTTTTCCCCCTAGGTCAACAGTTAATTAATCAACCACTAGATAAACTATCCATTAGTTATTCTCATGATCATATAGATTTATTATTTTATTTCGGTCATGTTACATGGTTATTTCTTTATAGATTTCTTGTGGCAATCACATAATTAACCAATTAACGAATTGTAAGATAGATATAAAATAAACTGTATAATGTGTAAATATTATCTATTACATGTATAATTATTTATGTAATCCTACATAGTATTAAAAATTATGTGATAAAGGTAATAATTTGATATTGTTGATGAAATGAATAAAATCCCTCAATAATATATATAAATTTTAAATATCCTTCCACAACCTCAGTTAAAATGAAAACATAGTTTAATGATCTTAACCAACCAAAGTTGGGGTGATTTTAATAATATTGGAATTCTAACTTGACGTTTTGTGTTGAGATAACTTTTTTCACATCAAGGGTTGACTGCCAAAGTAGGACATGGTGTAACTAAGAGGAAAGGGTTGAGGAAAACCAATTAAGGACTTCAGGATTGGAGAGTCCACTCAATAGACTAAGTAACTATGAGTTAATGAAGTTGTAATTTGGAATTTCTACACAAAAAACTATTCATTTTTCTTGAACAACCAATGTTGGGGTAATTAGAAGGGTAATATGGATCCTTTCCACTTTAATATCCAAGAAAAATTTATTCCAAATCCAATTATAACATCCCTAACCCGGGAGCCACTAAACTGATGCTCTGAGTAAGGAAGTTACATGACCTCAAGCATGCCTCCCCATATGTTAGAGGTTTCCATCTAGTAGAGAGGGTCCAATTTTTCATGGGGGTAGACAATACCATCAATAACAGTGTAATCCACATCAGATAATAAATGAAATTATAGAAACAAAATAGAACAATCCATGACTTGCATAAATAACCAAATCCCAATAATAAGAACAACCATATATAACAGTAAATATACAATGTAATGATATAGTGCTAAGTGAAAAAACTCGAAAAGAAAAAAATAATAGAATACCCAAAATGGTCTAGAATCCATGTCTGAAACCTCACCCCAACATGTTCCATGTCCATCTGAACTCCCTACCATAGGTTCCATGCCCATGACGAGACCTAAAACCATGAAATATGCTCAAGTACCCTATGGCGGCCCATGTAGGGTGTGAATATAACTTAATAGGCCACCACCAACGATGTATACAAAATATCCAGCAAGGCATATTGTGAATGAAAATGATCAATAAAGGAATGTTAAGGAAAGAAGTTCAATAGGCCATTCTAGACTATGTTCATTTAATTTAAACTACAATTGAATCTGAGTTCACTACTTAGGCATTTCAATATTTAAGCAACCATAATCATGTTTTCAATGAATTAGGAATATTTAGTGTTCTCAAAAATATGGGAACAAAATAAATCTCTAACTCACTTGGAATCACATTATAACAACCCATAATCCTCACCATGAAGCCCCGGTCTTGGTGGAATGAAACCGTTAGGATAATAGAACTTCATCCCCTTCCGTAACCCACGCATTTAGGGGCAGAGAAAAATCATCGGTCTAACTCAACCTGTGGGAGTAGAACCTCAAGTATATTCCATACACTTTCATGTGATGTGAACATTATTATTTATCATTCACCGCGATTAACCATATCCCAAAAAGCGTAGCCAATATCATTTACAACATCACAAAAATATCATTAAATAGGAAAATAACATTATTTCCCCAATCCATTAACACATTCATCATTTATATTACATAACCCTTTAGCCCCATTTCCCATTTCCCATGCCTATCTCACTATTCCTATTCAAGTGATAAGCTAACCCCCTAGAATTTTCCCATTAATCCATTTAACAATTTTTCATGCCAACCAAACAACCTCTTAGGTTATTACCCAACCTAAGTTTTTTACTAAACACCAATTTCACATCAATTAAGAATATTAATATATTCATCATAGGCTCTATGTTCTCGCATGACGACCTACATTTACTTAGCTCTATGTCTGTGGAATATTTGTACACCCCTTAGCAGGACCTAATTTCATCGAGTCATCCTCCATGAATCCCATTTGGATCAAGAGTGGTTCATTTAACGGTTTATACACCACCACATAACATCATGTCAAAGGAACCAAGATCTCTTTCATAGAGAGAACGAATAAAATCATTACATGCCCAAATCTACACAAAACCCATGAGATAAAACTTGTAGACCACCTACCTTGAATTCGTTGGAAAATGCACTCCCAACCGAAGCCATAGTTCTTGATTCAACCAACCACTGAATCTTTACACTCAAACTCATCATAAATTTTGAGTTTGAGAGCTTCAGATGGGGAGGGGAAAGAAATAGAAAGCCTAAACAAAATAGAAAAGAAAGAGGGAGATTAGGCTTACCTGGATCTTCAATACGCAACTGATAGTACTAAAAAAGTCTTAAAATTAAAGTATATTTATCCTTGGGAGCCCTTGGCCCCTTTGGTTCTTTCCTAAGGTTAAAAGGGATGAAGGGGAGGAAAATCACTAGTGAGATATAAATTCCAGGAGTGGAGATTCTGTCATTCTTTAAGGTTTCTGTACATCACAGTTTACCCACACGGTTTTCCAAACCGTGCAAAAACTGTGCGGATGCCTTTGTCCCAACGTAGCATGGTTTTATGGTTTACCTACATGCTTTACCGAACCGTGTGGAAACCATGTGGAGGATAATTCCTGAAAAACCCACTTTTACAGGGTCTCATGGGACTTCCGAACAGTTTTCACTAACCGTTCACAAGCCGTGCAGAATCCCAAGAACCCCCTTTCCTTTCTCATTCATGTCTCAGACCCCTGGAACAACCTCGAGTATTCTTAAGGATTGGGAAAACATTTAATGAACAACAAAAGGAAATGAAAACTTAATGGAAGGAAAAATATACCTTATGGAGAAATCGGGGATCTTACAACCTTCCCATCTTATAATGACTCATCCTCTAGCCACTCATTGGAGAATCATTGAGTTCCCAAAGAAAATTGATTGGTCCACTAGTCTCGCGTATCTAATTCCCGCTCCCATGTTTCCTACTGAATGTTTCCATGTTTCCATAGAACATGAACAAGGGGAACAACCATACCCCACAAAACATTCTCGTTATGATCAACAATACGAGCCAGGTTCTCCTCAAATGACGCATGTGACTTAATCTCTAAATCCATGACATTTATCACATGAGATGTATCTAGGTGATACTGTTAGATTTTTGAAACAAGGAAAACATCATGCATCCCACTATATCGTTGTGGAAGATCCAATCGGTAAGCCACTGGTCTGATTCTCTCTAAAATCTAACATGGCCCCACATATCATGGCGCCAACATGCCCTATTTCTAAATATGACAGTGACCCAACCATGGAGACACCCAAAGGAACACACTATCTCCATCCATTAACTCCATAGGTCTATGATGCTGATCTGCATATGACTTATTCCTACTCTGAGCTGTTTTCATACACTTTTGAATCAAATGAACCTTCTCTGATATCTCCTGTACAAGACTCAGCCCAAAAAACTCAGACTCCCTAGCCTCAAACCAACACAAGGGTGATCAACACGGTCTCCCATAAAGTGCCTCAAAAGGTACCATCTGAACATTATCCTGAAAACTGTTGTTATAAGAAAACTCGACAAGAGACATGTGCATTTCCAACTAACCACCGAAATCTAGAACACATGCTCTCAACATGTCTTCTAATACATTAATAGAATATTCCGACAACCCATCAGTCTGTGGGTGGTAATCCATAATCAGAAACACGTGGGTACCACTTACCTTCTGTAATCCCTTCCAGAAGCATGAAGTAAAATGAAGATCACGATCATAAACTATGATTCTCAGCACGCAATGAAACTATACTATTTACCAAACATAGAAATCCAATAGTTGGTCGATTGTATAGGTCTCATGAACCGGAATGAAATGGGACACTTTAGTTAGCTATTCTACCACCACACAAATGGTATCATTCTTCCAAGGCGTCCTCAAAAGACACGCTATTATTTATATCGTGACATCATTCCACATCCACTCTAGAATAGGAAAACACTGTAACAACCCACTTGGATTATGATGTCCAACCTTCACCTGCTGAAAGGTAAGACCTCATGCCACAAAACATGCAACATCTTTCTTCATTACCATCTACCAAAACTACTTACGTAGGTCACGATACATCTTATTCAAGCCCGTACGAACTTCCCAATTTGATGTGTATAACTCGTGCATCAAATTTTCTCGTACATATGCCAGCACCACAACACGACCATAGACATAAGACACTCCATAAGTGCCGAAGTTCCAACCAGATGATGGCTCCATAACTTTAAGACTTTCCTTCATATCCAAGAACATAAAATCATCAAACTCAATATATTTAACTCATCTCAAAAGCACATAAACAAATACTATATATGAAACCGTCACTTTCCAGTGCCCCCTGTACCTCCAAATGTATTTCCACCAAAAATGTCATGATCTCCCACTCTGAAATGGATTCCAGAACCACTTGATGTTGAGTCTTCTGTCTAAGAGCATCAGTGAGACTATTCTCTTTTCCCGGAGTGTAAACAAAATCAATATCAAAATACTACAAGAACTCAATCCAACATTTCTCTTGAAGATTCAAATCGAGTTAAGAGAATATGTAATTGAGACTTCTCAGGTTAGTAAGCACCATATAGTGTCCTCCCTACAAATAATTCCTCCAAAATTTTATGGGACGAAGCAAAATAGCTAGATCCATGTTAGAAGTAGGATATTTTATTTCATGCAACCCTAACTACCTCAACCCATAAGCCAAAACCCGATCATCCTGAATCAACACTACCCAATGTCAAACACCATACACTTCACAGAAAAATGTATACTTTTTACCTGGTTCATGTAAGATCAAAATCAGTGCTGTGGTCAACCACTTCTTTATCTTCTGGAAATAATTCTCACAAGCCTCTAACCAATCAACCATAACCCCATTCTGTGTTATGCCTATGAGCAATACATAAAAATGAGAGAAATCTCTAATAAACCATTAGTAATAACCATACAAACCTAGAAAACTCGAAATATCAGATATGTTCTTGGGATGCTCCCAAGACAACACAACATTTAACTTTTATGGATCCACCGATATTCCAGACTCAGATATGATATGTCCCAATAAGTGCAACTCCTCAATCCAAAACTGACATTCTGATAGCATGTCGTAATTCTTATTCTCTCGTATTGAACTCATGAATATTTCATGATGTTTGGAATGGTTTTCATGAGTTCTTGAGTACACCAAGATGTCATTAATGAGGAAAACTAGAATCTAATCTATATATGGGTGGAATATCTGATTCATTAAGGCCATGAACATAGATGGTGCATTGGTCAAACAAAATAGAATTACCAGGAATTCATACAACTTGTACCTACTTTGGAAATCCATCTAGGGTATGCTAGAAGGTCACACCATCAACTGATGGTTTCCCGATCTCAAATCAATCATGGAAAAAACTAAGGCCCCATTGATCTAATCAAATAGGTCATTAATTCTATGAATAGATTATTAGTTCTTAACTATCATCTGGTTCTGCTTCCAATAATCAACAAATATCCTCGGTGATCCATCAGTCTTGTTAATAAACAACACAGTACATCCCCAAGGTTATGTACAAGGACGTATAAACACCTTACACTCCAATTATTATAATTGAACATTTAGTTCATGGAGATCGGATGGTTCCATTCAGTAAGGAGGAAAGGAAACTAGCACCAATATATGAAACAATTATATTGTAAACTAAACATATCTCTTGGAAGGTAACCCTGGGATGTCCTTAGGAAACATGTCATGAAACTGGTCTGCAATAAAAGGGAAGGCTGACTGTCCTCTCTCCACATAATCTACCACAATTCATGACACTTGGCTTGTCAGCTCCCCCATCTAATGGCATAGTGGACCTATGTGTCCCACTAAAGTATCCCACTCACCACAAAGGACATGAGTGCTCCAATAGAGATTTTTTCATGTTAACCAATGTCAGAAACGATCAATATGGGCTTGATATAACACCAAACAATACATTCTAAAGATTAGGTCAAATCCTAACATATCATGGAAAAAACGATCCCACAGAAAATGATACCCACCAACCTCTATATAAAAAACCATATACTTCCTAATGTCCACAAATCGAACACCTTGTGGCGTATCAAGAAACATTAATCCACATGTAGTCTCTATGGTTAAGCCCAACACAACACAAAACTGAGAAGAAGTAAAGTAATGTCTAACACCTATATCGAATAAATCACTAGAAAACATGGAAGCTATAGGAATCAAACCATGATAGTAGAAGTTCATGCCTCACCACCATCAACTGTTTCCTGAACTACATGGAGATAACCCGCACCTTTACCCTGGGCCCCAGCCTGAGAACCCTACACTGCACTACTCTTTTGGTATGAGTGATCTTGCCCCAGAGGTCCATGACCTCCACCCGTACAATTACAGCCCATGGTGCTCTAACTACCTGCTTGATACGGGGTAACAGACCACCTACCTACACTCGACATATACGTCTGACCTCCATCATTCCCCGACATCCCCGTTTTCCTATAGAATCTCTACATTTGGCACAACATACCACATGCTCGACACTAAACTGGTGGGTGGGGAAACTGGTCACGCTTGTGCCCCGAACATCCAAACTAATAACAGATGAATTGGACACCACCATGAGAAGCTAGCCCCCTCTTCTGACTACACTTCATGCTTCCACCCTAATGAAAGGTTCCAATGTGGCACTTCCTACAATCAGAAGCTGCAAAACATTCTCACCCAGCTGAAACCACATGTTCATTAACTGAAGCTCCATTCAGGTTTCTTTATGAGATAAGGTCTTGATCCACCACATAAAAAAACCTCTTTACAGTAAATATATTCTCCTACGATCTGATATCATGTCTCAACCCATCCTGGAAGACTTTTTCCACAGCTTCCTCATCTCCTGTCAATGTCGAAATGAAAAATCTCTCATCTGTGAAATGACTAGCACATTTCATCACTGACATTGTCCCATGAGTTAACCTTATAAAATAAAAACCCTTATCCAAAGTCATGGTTTCTTTATATAATTTCTTATAAAACATATCCCTAAAATATTTCCACAACATCCTCTCAACCTGCTCTGTCTGAACAATAAGGTCCCACCAACATTTTTCTTCCCCCCTTAGCATATAGGCTTCAAACATTCTTCTCTTCTTGAGAGGATTCTTTAGATGTTCTAGAATTGATTGGATGTAATATGTCTATAACTCCACTACTTCTTTCCCACCCTCTCTGGTATAGGTCAGAGGGTGTTGTAGCTGAAATTACATAGTGAGCTCAAACATGCTCAGCGCAACCCGCCCTGGGTCTCGTTCCATCATCTCCATAAAATGAGATAAGTTCTCGCAGAACTAATCTTCCCTATTTCCATGGAATAATGAATTCTCCTACTCCACTAAGGGGGATCATTCTTGGAAACATCCTTAGGTCCCCCAATCGGTGATCATCTTGGTGGTGGCATTTCTCTACGATTCCAAACATGAGATTTAGAACACAACAATAAAGATTTTATGATAGAGAAGAGATATAGATAGGATCTTTACATGTAATTACTAAACCAGTTCACATACAACACCCAAACTATCCCAATAGCATTTGGGTCACTACCCTCGACCATCTCCCTGATTCCATGGCAAACACAATACCTAATTATCATGGTCACAAGCTTTATCATTTACTCCCATTCGAACCATTTTCATATTCCAATTTTACCTTGCAATAAATTATTCCACTTTTACTTATTTATGAAGAACCATTTTATAATTACTACTTGAAATTTTAATGTCTCATTTGTATTCATTCATAACATCTTATTAGTCACAATTCATTACTTTTAATAGAACACATGCATCCCAACCATTATATCTTTCACACTCATTCTCTGAGTGTGCCTATAATTTTCCATGTCCCTTTTCAACATAGGTGCCTAGAATGATGAATATTTCCCAACCTCATACCATTCCAACCACGAGAGAAATATAAAAAACTGTCAAATCACACAACACGTGCACCCCCCAATGGCGAAATATCAACAAATTTAACAACACACAACAAGAACAATAATCCCCTGCTAAGGTGACTTGCATTTTCCCCCGTACATGGCTTATCTACTCCGAAGCTCATGATCATTACCAAGTCCCGAAACATTAGTAATATACATTATACCATCCCCAAATAGTAATAAAGAGATAATAACTCCTTTGATACCACATTGTAACATCTTCGGCCAAGGAGGGACTGAATCAATGCTCTGTGTTGGGTAGTTACATGACCTGAATTGCACTTCCCCATACTCTAGTTGGTGCCAACAGGAAGCGAGTGTCCAATAGGACATGGCGGAGAGACTATACCCTCAATAGTAGAGTAAGCCATAAAAATTATTAATTCAAATAGTATAATCAAAAGAGATCAATCCAGAACATTCATAAATAACCAAATCCCAAGAATAGGGACAACTATATATAATAGTAGATATGTCAATTCATGCTATTGTTCCAAGTGAAAAAAAAACAAAGAATTAAAATAGTTGAATCCCACAAATGGTCTGGAATCCAAGTTTGGAACCTCACCACATCAAGTTCAATTTCCAACACAACTACGTAGAATAGGACCCCTGCCCTTGTCCTGACTAGCAGGCATGAAAGCTGCTCGGGTACCCAACGACAGCCCAAGCCGGGTGTGAGTAAAATTTAGATGGCCACCACAAATAGTGTCTAAAATATATCCAGTAAGGAATATAGTGCATGGAAATGATTTATAAATGCATTTTATGGTAATAATATCAATTGTACATTATTTTCTATGTTCATTTAGTTTATACTACCGTTGAATCTGGCTTCATTGCATAGAAATTTCAGAATTTAGTCTACCTTTTTCATGTCATCAATGGATTAGGAATATTTAGTGTTCTCGAACATATGGTAATAAAATAATTCTCTAACTCACTACACATCACATTATAAAAAACCATAATGATCACTTTAAAGTCTCAATCCGTGTGGAATGGAACTGTTAGAGGAATAGAACATCATCCCCTTCCCCAACTAGTGAATTTAGGGTCGGAGATAGAACCTCAGTCTAACTCAACCTGTGGGCGTAGAAACTCAGTTCAATACCCTAATCATTCAAGCCATATAGACCTGATTATTTATCATTCACTGTGATTAACCATATCCCAACAAGAATATCCAATATTATTTACAACATCACAACAATATCAGTAAATGGGAAAATAAGATTATTGAATCAACCCATTAATATATTCATCATTTATATTACATAAAGCTTTATACCCATTTCTCATTTCCCATCCCTATCTCACTAATGATATTCAAGTGATAAGCTAATTCCCTAGAATTTTCCCATTAATCCATTTAACCATTTTTCATGCCATCCAAACAACCACTTAGGTTATTACCCATCCTAAATTTTTTACTAAACACCAATTGCACATCACTTAAGCATATTTATATATTCTTTATAGGCTCTATTATTTCACCAGATGACCTACATTTACATAGGTAGCTCTATATCTGGGGAATATCGGTATGCCCCTCGGGTGGCCCTAATTTGGTCGAGTCATCCTCCTTAAAATCCCATGGGGATCAAGAAGGGTTCAATTAACCAATTAGACATAACTACATCACAACATTCCAGAAGCTCCAAAATCTCATTCAAATATAGAATGAATAAGAACCCTACATTCACAAATCTACAAAAAACCCAAGGGATATACCTTATAGACCAACTAAATTGAATCCATTGGGGAACACACAACCAAAAAAAGACTTAGAACTTGATTCAACCAAACCTTAATGCTTTACCCTAAAACTCACAAAATAGTAGATTTTTTGAGATTCATGTGAATAGGGGAAAGAAATATAAACCACAAACCAAATGTAAAATCAATAGAGACATTAGCCTTACTCGAATCTACAATCCAAAACTGAAGGTTCTCCAAACAGCTTATAATCGAAGGATATTGATCCTTGGATGCTCATGGACCCATTTGTTCATTCTTAGGGTTTCACATGAGGTGTAGGAAAATCACGAGTGAGATATAAATCCCAAAGTGAAAATTTTGAATTTTTTAGAGGTTTCTAGGCCGCACGGTTTACCTGCACGGTTTTCCAAACCCTACAGAAACAGTGTGGATTACTCATTCTCAATGTATCCCCCTCGCATGATTTACCCGCATGGTTTTCCAAACCGTACACAAACTGTGTAGAGGCTACAATCTGAAAAAACTCACTTTCACATATTTTTTTGGAAATTCTGCACGGTTTTCACTAACCATGTGCAGGCTATGCAGAATTCCAAGAACCCGCTTTCCTTCCTCTTTAGTGTCACAACACCCAGAAACTCCCCTAAGTCTCCTTATTGAAATGGGAAATCATTTAATTAACCACCAAAAGGAAAAAAAACTAAAACGTAAGTAAAACATACCTTATGTAGAAATCCTGGATCTTACCCCAATGGTTTGGGATATCGAGTTTTCAATAAATATATGGAGATTAATAATTATAGTAATTATTTATTTTTATAGATTTTATTACATAAAGTACTGAAATTATTATTATCATATTTTTTAGAAACAGCATTAAAATTAAATCAAACATATCATTGTGATCCATAATATATAAATAAAACCTTCTCACCAACCCAATTTTCCATGATCGTCTCCTTAACAATGAAATAAAATTGTATGTGTTTGAAGAACCTTTTCCTAATGTTCATGAAAATGAGGATAGTGATGAAGAGTAAAAACACTGTGAGAAGCATTTGAACGATTCCAAATATGATCAATCTTTCATTCTATTATCCATGTCCAAAGAGATTTTGAAGTATCATGAGGACATGGATGCATATAGCAAGATGTCTCACCTTAGGGATCTATATCTAGAGAACGCGATATAAGTGATGTACAAGATATCCAATGCTTTGTTTTCAACTATTCTTGGAGGGTCCTCACCATCTATGCCTCGTGTATTCAAGCTTCATGTCTACATTGAAAACTTAGGAAAATTTGAGATTAAATTCCCAGATGATTTCAGAATAGATATCATATATTAATCACTTCACAAGGCATTATCATGTTTTATTTTAAATTATAGTGTGAGAAATAATGTGAATATTATTTCATAAATTCATACTATCATTCACCATGTGGATATGGACATGGGTAATGATAAAACTGTGGTCCTTATGGTGAATTAGAAAAGGAAGAAAAAGGAAAATGGGACTAATAATCATAATAAATATAAAGTTACTGAGCACCATCCTTTAATGAAAAAGAAGATCCAACATAAGGGAAATGAAAATTAGGAATTAGTTTTTCCATGTAAAATCCAGACCAATAGAATAGGTACTACAACCAAAATCAAGGGGAAGCTAATGGTGAGTTCTTTACTAGGTGTAATCATTAGATATCTACACATTGGGTATTAGATAGATTTGTTTTTCTCACATCTGTATCCAAATTTGGGAACCATTTTGATTCCATAAAAAAACTAGAGGAGTGGCGGGTCTAAGAGATGGTAATGGGATAATGGTGGATAAACTATCCATTGATGAGAACCAACATTCATTTCCAATTGGAATGATTTTTTTTTAAAAAAAAATTTCATGTACCTAAGATTACCAAGAAAAAAATTTCAATATTAATCCAAGATACATATGGGATTATTTACATGGTTGGAATTAAATGTTGTATCTTTTATAAGGAAAACATATGTTATGGTATGGTAAAGTTAAATAACGGTCTTTATGTTTTAAATTATGAAAATAAAATACTAGAAATTGATAACGAATCATGTTCATATGACACATATTATATTCAACATTTTCCTCTCCATCATGGTCATGTAAATGAGACATTTTTGAAAAATTTCTTCCTAGATAGTTATTTAAAATCATCTGAGCTAAAACCAATTGATAAATTTCAATTTTTAAAATGGATAAATGATCATACCACCATTTTGTAGACATAGTTAATGGGGCATGGAGCTTCTAGTATTGGTATATAATGATATGTGTGTACCATTTTTAGTAGAAGATAATTGTGGATGTTATTACTTTATATCATTCATTGTTGACATGAGTAGATATAGATATGTCTAATTGATTATGTATAAGTCTAATTCCTTTTAAAAATTCCATGATTTCATGAATGAAGTAGAGACTCAACATATAATGAAGATAAAGATTCATCGATTAGATCGAGGTGTTAAATATAATACCCAAGTGTTTATCAGCATTTTAATGGGTGTTTTTGATTCTATATCAGCTCACTTACCCATAAAACCCATAGTAGAATGATGTTACGAAATGGAGTAACCATACCTTGGTGGTAATGGTAAGGTTAATGATGAGTCACATCGATCCTCCGTTATCATTTTGGAGATATTTATTAAAAAAAATGGTACATACATTAAAATGAGTGACAACTAATGTGTAAAATAGAATTATCATTGAGTTATAGTGTTCATGGAAACATGTTTTGGTCCATAAACATGTATGGGGTAGTGAGGAATTTATTTAGGAATTATTAGGTAACAAACTAGCACCATAGGGTACAATGTGTATCATTACAGGGTATCAGATGGGAAAAAGGGATACTACCTTAAAAAACACTACAATAAGAACATTACTATCACCAGACAATATGTATTTCCTGAGACAGATAATATCTTAAAAAAGGATTGTTGGAGAAGATTTATTTCGATAAAATTGATGCTCACGTTACACAAGAGTTGGTACAATAATAGGTTCCATGGGTCTTTGTGGAAGAAATATTTCATGAAACACAAGTACTACGTGAGAGAGAAAGAGATGTAAGAAAACCAAAAAGATATGGGTTTCTAGTCATTGAAGGTGGTAACTCATTATTGGTTAAAAATGAGGATCCTCTCTCCAACAAAGAGAAAGTAGAGAGCTCAGAATTAGTAAAATGGAAATAAGACATGCTTTATGAATTGGATTCCATTTAATAAAACCATGTTTACCTCCTTGGGAACTTATTTTCAGGTTGAAGTATCTCTTTCTATGACATTTGATTCTGGAATGCTTCTTCTATGGTGAGTTGACCATATCTTTTATGTTCATTACTTCTATGCGATTTTGTATCTATTTTTGGGCCTTTGACCATGAATCTAGGAGGCTCTACCAACCAGATCTCCCCTGATAGGCTCTATTTTTTGTCATGTTTTGTGTTTTTTCATAGTGATTTGGGATGTTATGGGGTTTGTGGTTGAGGTTTTCTACTTATTCCTTTCCCAACACTTCCAATATTCTGTTCACATTAGCTATTTTTCTTGTATTTTTCTATTTTTTATACTTGATTTCGATGTCTACATTTGGTGATGTATATTTTGAAAATTAGTAATTGTATTTTGTTTTTACAAGTTCTGTTATTCTTGGATGTGATCTTCTTACGGGTTTTTTGGTTCTATCAGTTCAAGTTTCATCAATTTTATTTGGATGGATTATTTCAGTGTGATGCAGATGGTTGTTCAAAAGATTGTGGTTTATGGTCCAGTCAATGTTCTACCCTCTTTTATTAGGATCAAACTTTCAAAAATCTACTCTGGCCTTATGTTCCATCTATCCAAGATAGATTGGCCTAGTGTGTTAGATCTTAGTGAGGTTTTCTGATGGTTCTATTAATTCTTTGATTGGGGTTTTGGGAGGTGTGACTGAGAAGACACTGGATTCTCTAATGGTGGTTAATTTTTCGCAATAGTGATGTTACGACTTGTGTGTTTTTGACAAAGATGTTGGTGCTTAATGATGATGATGATGGATTCCAGAGGCTTCATTGTCGGCGATTGGTGACTGCTGGTGATGAAGGTGGTGGATTACCAATGATGATGATGGTTGAGGGAATGTGAAGCAACCCCAGTTGACATGGGAGGATCAAGGATCAATTTATAAAGTTCTGTGTTGCTTTAGAATTTAAAATTTCGTACCTAATTATGTTTTAATACCTTCAAGATTTGTATTACCGCATATTGAATTTATAAACATTGGGTCCGTAATTTTGGCTACTACTTATCCTTAAATGCCTATATTGAAATATAAAAATGAATTTTCATTCAGTAATATTTAAATTCATCATATTTCTAATTGCTATACTATCTTACCATGACTATGATATTTGGATGATGGATGTAAAAAATGAATTCCATAATGGGAACCATTAAGAAGATGTATACACGACACAGTAAATGGGTTTTGGGAATCCATGTGACACTAAAATCCTTTTCACATTGTAGGAATCCATTTATGGAATAAAGAAAGCATCTAGGTCATGTAACTTTCGATTCAATGAAACTACAAAGAAATTTGGTTTTATTATGAAAAAATGTGACCCAGGTGTTTACAAGAGGTTTTGTGGAAATGTAGTCATTATTCTAGTAGTAAATGTTGATGAAATATTTCTCACTGGAAATAATATACCAGTCTTATAGAATGTTAAGGGCTTTTTAAAAAGGTGTTTATCTATGAAGGATGTAGATGATGCATCCTATATTCCAGGGATCATGATAATTCATAGTAGATCTAATATGCTCATTGTACAATGTCAAAGAACATATATTGAAAAAATTCTTAAGATAATTTGAATGGAAGAAACCAAGAGGGGATTGGTTCTAGTGTCACATGGTTTACATGATTCATAGAAAATGTGTCCTTATACAGAATAGGAGAATGTAAGAATGAGTACGATCCCATATGACTTAGTGATAGGATCAGTCATGATTTCCATACTATGTAATAGACATCATGTTGTCTATTCATTGATCATGGTATGAATATATAATGTAGATCGAGGAGAACAACTTAGTTATATTGTTAAGGATATCCTTAAGTATCTAAGAAGAAATAAGGATACATTATTGGGGTATTGAGGAGATGAGAAGATGGTTATTAGGGGTTAAATTGATGTTAGTTTTTAGACAGATCATAATGATATGAATATGAAATCAAGATATGATTTCTATATCAATAGAGAAGTTGTGAGCTATAAGATTTCAAATCGTCAAGTTTTCGCTAATTCTACAGTGGATTTCACGTATATTGTGGTTTCTAATGCATTTATGGTATCTGTTTGGGTGTTTCAACTTTTCCATGATCATGATTTGGTACCCATCAGTAAATACCCTATAACACTATATTATGGTAATACGATAGGGTTGTCTCTTTTAAAAGATCCACGGTCACACCCACAGACAAAGAATATACTATGAAATTATCACCAGTTAAGGGATTTACATCAGAGGTCTTTTATTATAGAAATAATAGTACCCATAAAAGATAATGTGGAAGAACCCATGAATAAATTTTTATGTCATCATAAGCATGAGTATCATATGAGAGATTGAAAATAGAAGGTTGTTAGCAGTTTGATATTCTGCAAGTTGGATTCTGTTGGAGTTGGTTCCCTATATCCTACTTTTTTTTATTTAATGATAACTTACATTAATTTTTTTTTGAATATTATTAAAGTAATTAATACATCATGATTGTTCTTTTGTGTAACATTATATGTGATAATGTCTTAAGAGTATCTATCACACGAAAAGGCCTTATAAATTTCCTACTATGTTGAGAACATAAAAGGTATATAAAAAAATTATTTAATATATGTTATACATCCAAATGATATCATTTATGGGACCAAAATGATATAGTCTATCAGTGGTGGAGACTCATAATAATTTGATTCACCTTCTCATGGTTTATTCCCTTGGTAATATCCAGTGTAGTATTTTATCAGAATGAGATCCACCAATAGGAAATCCACATTTATATGTGTCATTGGGTGTTCTTATCTATGGGAGTGTGTGATGATATTTTGAATTTTAGATTATTATAAATGACTATTATATTTCTTGTTTTTTATTATATTGATGAAACCCATTATGAAATATGTTCTCGGCGAGGTAAGATAGATTGGGGGCATCGTGAGTAGTATTTCATTGATGAATAATATGAGAACGGATTTATCCCTTCTATTTTTAATTGAAGTTGATATCTTAGGATCATTGATTAAAATTATAATTACTATATAAATCTATGACCACATTGTTCTATTGGAAAGTTCAATTTCCAAGAAGTCAAAGAATGAGACATCAAGCACATAGGTTGATGGCACCGACATGAAAAATTCTTCATTAGAGATATCATGATAAGGAATTATATTAAAAAGTAAAAATCATTATGTGGTTTCATGACATTGATTTATTAAATTCTTTAACTATGGGTTCCATTCCATGTGCTAGAAGCTACCCTTGGACTTTAGGATTCTTTGGTTAATGCCATGGAGAATGAGGCCTAGTGGGTCATACACTATATTTATCGAGAATCTATGTTAAACAATGTATTTGAATTTAATATGTTGAATAAATGTTATTCTCGAATGTGTTATAATAATTATTAATGTATGCTTGATACCATATAAATATTTATTTTCTATTTAGTAAATATAGTATTTATTTATTTATTGGTGAATAATGGAGTGATATTTATTTAATAAATAAATAGTCATTATTCACGGCCCGATAAATATTATGTAGGAATGAATGATTGAGTTTTTAGGTTTAGTAAAGAATAATAATATTGAATATTATTTTATTAAATAATATTTAATTTAATTCTCAAATTTAAGTGTATGTTGAGAAATAATAACAATAATATTATTATTGGACATGGGGTTCCATAAAGGATAATATGAGTAATAATTGTAACTTGTGAAATTATTTATTTCTTATCCTAGAAGTATATACACTAAATTATATTATTTTCTTAAGAGACAATTCATTTGATTCTATTGCACAAAATAAATTTGGAGATTCCTCTCAATCCCTAGAATTCTCTCTTCTCTAAGAGCGCTCTAATGAATAGAGAGAGATATTCCTCCACCAAATCCTCTAATCTTAAGAAAAATCAAGGAGAATTATTTGGAAGCAATTCTCGTGGAAATCAAAGGTAAACTATGAAAGTAACAAGAAATAATTCCTACAACGCAATGAAGGTGAAATGCAGGTGCAATGAAGATCTGTTTCTAGGTCCATCAATGAAGAAATAATTCCAAAAAATATAATTATTTAATTAATTTAATTAATTATGAATAATATGTGATGATCATCCCTTCTGGTTCCGATGTGATTTATATTACCTGTATTCCTTGATTAAATTACATTGAACATGACATTTCTCATTATGTGGATCTCAAATTGATCGTCAATCATGGGAATAACAAATGTTGGGAATTACCCATCACATGCTTCTACTCCACCCAAGACCAACATAAAAGATGTAGAGATCACCTTGGACGGGTAGGTATGTAGGATTTTTGAGTTTCTAAGATCATCTAATGTTAACCCAGAGATCTGTTTTTCACCCACATTTGTTCTGTGGTGGCCCATTTTATTTGTAGAGACATTATGTGCCCCAATATTTTCTTTGTAATATTTTTTATTTTTTTAACAATTATCAGCGCTTTTTATAGCGCTGATAAAAGTGTTCATTTATCAGCACTATTTTTAGCACTGATAAAAGATCCCTTTATCAGCGCTTTCCTGAGCACTGATAAAATTTACCCCACTTTATCTTCACCTCTATTAACAACGCTTTTATGGAACTATTAATGCACTTTTCTAGCACTGATAAAATCCATATTTTGTAGTAGTGATTAGATCAGTTAACAATGATGGAAAAATCCTTTTTAGATATTGATGGAGTAGCTTATATTTAGTTGATGGCTGTCAATACCCCACTCTTACACTTAGGTAGGGAGAAACAACTTATGGATGTCAACTGTGAGACCCTACATTCTCAGAAATCCACCGGGAAATCCCTTGATGGATATTTGATAGGTTGATAACATGTATTCCTTTTCAGAGTGTGCACCATTATACCCTTGAAATTATGAGTGCAGATTCTAAGCGAGTTTCAGACCTCACCCTTGGTGGTAAATCTAGGAGTGGTGAATATGTAACAAGATCTCCCATGTCAGTACTGGTGGTTGAGGATAATGAAGTTGGTAGCACAGTTCGTTTCTCAGTGCCTCAATTTTCAGCAAGTGATGTCAAGGCATCATCCTCCAGGAGGCTTAGGTCAACTACTTGAGGTGATGGAGTGGAAGGGGGATGATATCATGATGGAATTTGTGATAGGTTTACCATTCATGTCTATGGGGAATGATACAATTAGGGTGATCGTGGGCTCGCTCACCAAGCCATCCCACTTCCTACCCATCTAGGTTTAGTCATAGTTAGAGGGATTGGGATGCATCTGCATGCATGATAAACTTCAACTCATCTTATTCCCATCGTCGATAGTCACAGATCGGGACACATAATTTACATCATGATTTTGGAAGGAATTTCAGGACGAATTTGGGAATCAGCTATATTTTAACAAATCATTTCACCCCCATAGAGATGTAAAGATAGATAGAACAATCTAGGGTTTATAGTACATGCTTTATTCTTATATCTTGGACTTCGGTTGTCATTAAGAGGATCACTTTCCACTGGTTGAGTTTTTGTAAAAACATAGATACCATTATAGCATTACAATGGCACAATTTGAGGCACTGTATGGGTGACATTGTAGATCAATATTTTATTGGACATACCCTTGTTTGTTAGCACTCCGGCATATAGAGTTAGTACATGATACTTTTGAGATGGTGGACATAATCCAGGAGTGTATGGGGGCTACATAGTGAAGGAACAAATCTTAGACGAAGAGGAGAAATAGTCCAATAGTGTTCGAGGAGGGAGACCATGTGTTCTTTAGGGTCTCACCCCAGCAGGGATTGTAAATAATTCGTCGGAGAGGAAGGTTTTCTCTAAGATTCATCATCCCTTTCCAAATACTAAGCAGGGTTGGTGAGGTGGTATACCACCTACCTCTTCCCCCACAAATGCACCAGGTGGATAATGACATCCATGGGTCACAAATAAGGAGGTGTGTGAATGATCCATCAGACATCATTGAATTGGTCGAGCTATAAATTGATAATGGGGTGATGTTTACGATGTTCTTAGTGGATATTGAGGATCAATAGTAGTGGGTCCTTAATGGGTGGTCAATTCCTCTCATTTGTGTTTGATGGCAGCATGTGAATCTCAGGAAAGCAATTGGGAGTGAGAGACTCAATTTTTTTCTCAGTACCCCCATTTGATTTTCAATCACTTGTTTTGTAATTCATGTATAGAAATCCTTATGGTGGGGAAAATGTAATGTATTAGAGCTTCCATGAAATTATTTTTTAAAATAATTAATTGGATTATATCGACAATAGGATTTAATATGACAGTTTATTCAGATGCCCGTGAGCTTGGAATATGTTTTTGAACATTGTTTATGTTTATTTAAAATAACGCACATGCACGGTTTTGGAAGCATCTAAATTTTTTCCCATATTTAAAAAATTAAGGCCACCATTGTGTCTAGAACAATGAAATTGGATAATAAAATAAAAAACCTCGGCTAAAGATTTTCGAGGGAAAATTATTATTTTTGTGTGTTTTAAGGAATAATAAAATAAACATGAATAATTTTTATTAAAATTTTTTCACAATAATTCAACGCCTTGTTGGATGTTTCATTTCCTAAATAATATATCATAACGATAATGAAACTGAAGTGTAACCAAAACACTATTTCATAAATGAAACAACTTAATGTCGCTACGATTTAGCGTAAGAGAAATTCTAAAACATGTATCCACCTCTTGATGAATTAATAGAATATGGGGTGTGGGAAAAAGATCAACAATTACTCAGAACCATTGGTGGATTTGTGTTGGGGGGCAACAAATGACTAATCTCCTCCAATAATGGATTGAGGATCAAGAAATGATGGACGACGACGGTGATACTACGATCTTTGACACTAAATGATACAACTTCAATGTTCGGGTTTATTTTATAAGTGATTTGGACTTCCACAACCCCTCATTATAAAATAAGAACACAAATCAACTCACTAACAAGTTGATCTATGGGGAGTTCAATATTACAGGTTTTGGAACTCTTTTGTTGGGATTAATAATAGTGGATATGAATTAATAATTGTTTTATGTATTCCATTTTTCTAAAAAAATGATGGAAGGCCAACTAATGAGTCCATCATTCATCGTGTTGGGAGTTCCTTATGACCTCCCCCCTCACGTTCTTCAAAGACATACCCACATGGTCACAGTGTAATTTTTTGGGAGGATCTGACCACGATCGGACCCCCGGATCAATAAATAGATGAGTTGGAGCCCACGACATGTGAGATGATGATTCGAGGACTCTGTAACACCCTCCAAATCAATGAATGGACCCCCAAAGCATGTCTGGTGGCCATCAGAAGTAACCGCCAGCCAGGTGCAGGAGGTGAGGCGTGCCGCATCGGATAAGACCACAGCGGTGCAGAACCACAATCCTAGCATGGTGTTAAGTTACAACCGTATATCCGCTGCTAGGTTGTGGGTCAATGACAATTCAATGTCTAAAGGACCACATGCGAAGGAGGGGGGGGGGACCGACTTCTAGACGAGTCACGTGCAGGGGATGCGATCGTCGAGAAGTATGGTGGAGAGCAATCCAGCCCACAGTGGTGGGCAGGGATGGAAAATGGGGGATGCCCTGGGTCAGGATAGTGGATCTTAGGCTGGGTTGGGTCGGATTGGACCTAGACCGAACATACTCTTTTTTACTAAAATGAAAATAACTTCCAAAGCATACTTCTGATTGGAGATCCTATTGAGGAGTTATGAATGTCATTATAAAGAGATATTTTTCGTATACACTATGTTGAATTACGTGGGAGTTGAGAGTTGACCGATGGATTGAGGAGTATGTTCTCTTGTAAAAAAGCACACTATGAGCGTGTCTAAGTGATCCAGTTGGACAAAGAGATAAGCATGTCTATGTGATATGTTTGTCCCAAGAGTTTAATGGGTCTATGTGATTCGATTGGCCTAATAGATGAGTAGTTTTATGCAATCCAACAGCCCTATTCCCTCATCATGGATGAGTGCTTCAGCAGTACAAGGTGTTAAGCACAACGACTATTAGTATTTCTTTCTCTTTCATTAGATTATACCTACAAGAGATTTCTCTAGTGACTCTCTCTCTCTCTCTAAATAGTACTTATTTGAGCCACGCGTCATGTAGCTCTTTGGTTTTCTAGTGTCTAAATACTTTATTTTACCTTTTCCTGGGATCCTTACAGAGTATTGTGTTACTCACCCCTACACAGGCTCAATCAGCAAGTGTTTTGTATTGTGAACATGATAGACACTTCGACAGCGACCCTGGTTGTCCTATACTAGGAGATGACCAGTGAGATTCGAAATATGATTCATACTTCTACGAATTCAGGGGGTACCCCTTTCACCGTCCCTTCATATAAGGTTTACCATAGACGAAATTCACGAGTTTGTAGTTATTTTTTTATTGGGATTGTATTCTGGCCTGTTTACTTCAAAATTTGTACCTATACTGTCGTTGGTAGAGTTAGTGGGATGCTTGTTTACTTTTCAGCATTGTGGGTTTGATTTTTGTGCATGCATATAGGTACTCAAGTAAATTCCTCCCACATACGGGGTAATTCCTTCTGTGTCAGTCGCTAGGACCTGGCGATCGGGAGGCGGTCTTGGTGTAGTCATGACAGTGGCCCTGGGGGATGGGTCGTGTCATGATGGTTCATATTTTATTAAACTTATCTTGATAATTATATTCACTCTTAAGACAATATCATTTATTATGATGGTTAATAACAATAATAGAGTCTTTGATATGTTGATAATTATTCAACATCATAGTTCTACTTTTTCCATTCACAACCTTTTTCATCACTTTGTTACTTATATAGCTTCATGAAAGTAACTCTTATTTCCTCTACATAGTATCAAACTAAAAGATAAAAAATATTATTCTCCTACCAGCCATAATGATCTAAATGTATTTTGAACATATTAATAATGAATTATTTTTATCCCAAATTAGAATCTGCCAACATGTGGTGAATTGAGCTCTAGCTAGGAGGGAAAGCATAATTTCCCATTAATTGAGTCATTTTAGATTCCACTCCCACATATTTTTCAATTTTGAATAATTTTTAATGGATTTTTAGTGAATATTAACATAAAACAATTTTTTATCAAATTATGGGAAATTGAAAATGAAAAAATGTAGTTGATTTATATTTAATAAAATTATGTATTGGTATTTTTAATTTTATTTTGACTAGATGTTATTAATATTTTCATGAATTATTATATACCCCCTTTACTTATTTTATATTTAATCTGCATAATTTTAGTGAAATATTAATGTTTTAATACTATGTATAATTATTGAGCATTTTTAGAAGTATTCCAATTGAGTGAAATAACTATTTTATTTATAAATCTCACCCTAATAATCAAACTTATGTGTATCTTATTTTTTATGATTCCTAATTTAATATAAAACATATCATTAGAAAGGATCTTGAGCCAATTCTTCCATTTGAAGGACCACATTTACCACACTAGATGACCCATAGAATTTGTGAAGAAACTGGACCAGGAATGATGATTGAGTTACTAGTATCACTCCAGAATCCCATATTTTATGAAACTCCACCATGTTTTCTATATTATCCATAATCATAATGGATAAAAATTTCAGGGCACAACTCAAAGAACAAGGGGCCCAAATGAATCTTTTAAGTCCAGACAACCATTATAGATGATAATTAAAAACCGGACACTATTCATGACATATCTCATGATGTAATCATCAAATAGAGATTCTATTAATAATTTTGAAAGTTCAGATATAGTCGTACTACGTTTTTGAATAAAGATTTTGGTTTTGAAGGCATCTTCCTATTCAAAAAACCGTTCACATTTTGGACTTCAAAAAGACTGGATTGAAATGGACAGATTAAAATTGATTAATCAAACAGCCATAACATTGTCTCCTTAAGTCTAAATGAGTCCATATATTTGGAGATGTCATCCAACATTATTAACTTCAACTTTTAAGAAGACGATATCTCAATATTCGGCTTTCTGGATGTCCAAATCGTCGAGCCATGTAGAGAGACAAATTGGGAATGCAAACTGTCCACTTCATTGGGATATAAATACATCCCCCTCCACTCCTTCAAGGGGGTTGGAATTTCAGAAGAGGTGAGATCATATTGGCACGACCAAAGTATTTCCAAATTCTTGGGAGTACCTTCCATACTCATGTTTTCACTTGTGAGACCTTTCCTCATCTCTTTGTTTTCATTTATTTTTATGTTCTTTATTGTTCTAATTTTGTAAGCCCTTTCTTTTTTAATTCTATTTTAATGAATGATTCTTCTTCAATATCTATTTTTTCTAATCCAAATTCAGTAGTTTAATATTTATGTTCTTAAAATAGTTTAATTATAGTTGAATCCCATTCCCTTATTTTGCTTCCTCATTCAATCGAAATTATGTTCTTAATTCTCATTATCGTTTGTCTGTGTGTTCAACGCACCACACTTTTCTTATCCTGTTTTTTACTTATCTTATGAATTTATAATCATAATAATTATAACCATATTACTAATCATTTAAATGGCTGAGTAAATCTACCATTTGGTTGAGTTATAATTTGGGGATATTAAGTGATTAAGATCCTTTGCTCGATGAGTATTCCCTGAGTTAATTTTGTGTATGGTGAACTTGATATGTCATGGATTAATGACATGTTTTCTTTAATACATGGATTCCATGGATTATTGGAACGAAAAATAAACTACCATAAACAAGTAGTGGTAATTACTAGAAACCTAGGTTATTTTACGGCTTTTATTAAAGCTTTAACAATTGGAAATTCAGATCAAAATCATATTGTGAAGTGGGTATTAATTTAATGAAATATAAAGCAATGCTCAAGGATGTCATAAACATAAATCCCCAATATTTAACTCACCCCAATATGTATCAATTAATGAAATCAAACATCATCCCTAAATTACTTCATAAACTCTACAAACAAACCCCCCAATCAGAATACAATCAACTAAAAACAATCGACTATTACAAAGTATCATCGCTGAGGATTCGACCCGAGTGCTGCTATACACATTAGAAGAGTAGCAGAACCTTGACTAGTCGATAAGTTACAATCATCTGTGTATTTAAAATGGCACTGTTTTCAGGGATGATGCCTCAAGTTATCATTAGATTCAAGTTATTGTAATAATAAACCAATAAAACACAATTTTAATAAAAAAATTGAAAAAAAAACACAATGAAAAACCCGTCTTCTCATAAAAATCATAAATCGAAAAAAAAAGAAAAACTTGTATTCGTTTTCCTTCAAACATCTCTCTGAATTCCCCAGATCCTTCCAAACAATCCCTTGGATTTTTTGATCTTGAAATTTAGCGAACACTTCGCCATCTTAGGAGGAACATAAGAGATAATCCACTAATTGAAGAACCAGTGTTTGTCCAACCAATTGAATTAGATATGGCCAATCCTTGGGAACAAACACTTAATGAACATGTTGCCCATGATATGAATTAAAAAGCCTCTTGGAATCCAAAATCCGAACATAGAAGCTGACTTTGAACACAAATTGGTTTTGATTCATCTTCTTTCTCATTTCCATGGGCTAGCCGGTGAGGATCCACATCTCCACCTTAAAGAGTTCCAAGTGGTGTGCTCAACCATGAAGCCTCAATGGGTTTCTAAAGAACAAATAAAACTTCATGCATTCCCTTTCTCCCTAGATGACACTGCCAATTCATTGCTTTACTACCTCCCACCTAATTCCATAACCACATGGAATGACATGAAGCAACTCTTCTTAGATAAATTCATTCCCGTTTCTCGTACTGCATCAATCCGAAAAGGAATAAGTGGTATTCATCAATTCCCAAGTGAATCACTCCATAAATACTAGTAGAGGTTCAAAAATCATGTTGCAACCAACCCATGTCACCCAATTCCTAACCAACTCTTGATGAAAAACATCTATGAGGGATTATTGTCTATGGAGACAACTCTCGTTGATTCCACAAGTGGTGGTGCTCTTTTTGATAAAACTCCCGCAGTAGCAAGAGATCTCATAAGTAACATGACTCAAAACACACAAAAATTCCATACACGAGCAGATGCTCAAGTCAAAAAATCCCAAGATAATAAACCAATCAATCCGATCAAGATTTTTGAGTGGATGAGTGAACTTTCAATTATTGTGCGACAACTAGTAGTGGCTACCAAATCCCCAACCTCGTCTTCTCCACAATCAATGTTTCCTGGGCCTGTCAAGAACCGTGGAATATGAAACTCTCCAGCTCATCCAACTGACTCATGTCCACAACTTCAAGAGTATCAGTCTGATACATCCATACCAATGGAGCTCAATGCAGCATATGCTCAGCGTAACACCAACCATCATCTATAATGTCAGCTTTTTAGAAACTTCAACCAACCTCACTCTGATCCCTTCTCTTCTTCTGATAACCAAGGCCTAAGGTAAGGTAGTCAGATATATCATCTCCCTCAATTACCATCTCAAACACCAAAATAGTTTCAATATGGTCAAGGTGTTGGTAACATCCATGAACCTTATAGTTTTATTCCTCAACCCCAAAGGAACACTCCTCCTCCTGGATTCCATTATCCTAGTGAGACTTCCCAATTCAAAAACCAATACAATCGCTTTCCCAAGAACCAAAATATAGGTAATCCCAATACGAGACAAGACACTTCTTCGAAGAAACCATGGGACAGTGTAGAGGATGATCTTTCTTCCTACACCCGTTCATGCCTTAAGAACATCGAAACAAAAATTGGTCAACTTCCATCTCACCTTAGTCAGTAGCATCCATCCAATTCATCCTAACTTCCAGCTCAACCATTACCCAACCCCAAGGGTAATGTATGTGCAATTTCACTTTGATGAAGAAATCAACTTGCTATGCCTCAAGATAAGTCCTCCAACCCCCCTTTAAATGTTGACCTAAAAATGAAATGAAAAAGAAACTTTAAAAGGAACCTGAAACCATTACCTAACCTCCTTAAATTCCACTTAGAAACCCATTTCCTTTTCCTGAAGCCATTTCTAAGCCAAATAAGTCCATTAAACCCGATCCTAAAATGCTCTACATGTTTAGACGTGTTGAAGTCAACATTCATCTCTTAGATTCCATCAAACAACATCCTATGTATGCCATATTTCTTAAGGAATTGTGTACACACAAGAGGCAACTTAGGACCTTCAAAAATGTTTCCACCCAATAGCCTATTCCGAAAAAGTGAAATGATCTAGGGACCTTTACAGTTCCATGCCAATTTGGAAGTTCCAACTTTGATGTTCCACTCATAGAACTAGGAGCCTCAATTAATGTCATGAGTAAATCCATATTCTCCAACCTTGGTCTAGGTCCCTTTCACCCAACGAGTGTTGTCATTCAGTTATCCAATCAAAGCACAGCCAGTCCTGGGGGAATAATTGAGGATGTCCTGGTTCATGTTAATGATCTTATCTTCCCTGGTGATTTCTAGGTCCTTGACATGGAAGGTGAGACAAAAATTTCACTATCTCCCATAATTCTAGGAAGTCCATTACTCATAACTGCGAGAACCAAGATTGATGTCCATTCAGGCATCTTATCCATGGAATTCAGTGACCAACTGGTCATGTTCACCATTTTTCAAGCCATGCGATACCCATCTGAGGATCACTCTGCATTCTCAATCCATTATTCTAAGGACACTTCTAAGAGTCAATCGAACCCCAATCCACCATGTTCTTCATGTTCTAATGAAAAAGGATCTTGTGAAATCTACACCATTATTAACCAAGTCATAAATGGTGATGTTGATGTGGACCTCTCATTCATAGACTCCGTCAATCTAGAGGAACATGAAAACTCTCTTAGATCCCGCATCAACTATGATATCTACCTCTCCACCTTGTAAAGTATTAAGGAAAATGAATATGAAGCTACTGAAGTCCCTTCATTCATTCCTGAGTTGTCTAACCGGAAATGAAAGATGAGACTCATCTGAAACCTCTTCCTAAACACCTGAAATATGAATTCCTTCTCCATGATAACTCTTATACTGTAATTATCTCTTCTTCACTTACCAAAACTGAGGAGTCCAAACTTGTTCAGGTGTTAGCGGAAAACAAAAAGGCCATAGGTTGGAACCTAGATGAAATTACAGGAATCAACCCTGCTCTTTGAATGCATCACATCCATCTTGAGGAATCATACAAACCAATTTGACAACCCCAAAGAAGACTCAATCCACTCATCATTTAGGTAGTTAGGGAAGAGATCACCAAGATTCCTCAAGCTGGTATTATCTACACAACTTCTGATACTGAATGGGATAGTCCAATTCAAGTTGTACCTAAGAAGTGCAGGAACACTGTTTTCACAAATGAACATAGAGAGGTAGTCACAACTCGAGTGAAGATGAAATGGAATTTGTGAATCGACTATATGAAATTGAATATTGAAACAAGAAAATATCACTACACTCTTTGATTCCTTGATCAAATGTTAAAATGATTTACTGTAAAGTGACACTATTTATTTCTTGAGGGATACACTGGCTACATAAAAATCCCAATCGCACATTAGGACCAAGAAAATACTACTTTAAAATGCCCATTTAGATCATATGCATATAGAAGAATGCCTTTTGGACTTTTCAATTCTCCTGCAACATTCCAGAGGTGTATGATGAGTATCTTTTCCGAATTCATTGAACACTGCATGGAAGTCTTCATGGATGAATTCACTATTTATGGTGAGTCATTTGAATATTGTTTTAATTCACTCTCTCTATTCCTCCAAATGTGTGTGAAGTGTAACCTTGTGCTAAATTTTGAAAAATGTCACTTCATTGTTTCTAATGGGATTGTTCTAGGGAAAATAGTTTCAAATGATGGTGTTGAAGTTGATCCTACCAAAATTGAAGTTATCCAATCACTTCCTGAACCCAACACTGTTCAAGACATCTTTTCATTCCTCAGTCATGCTAGTCTCTATCGGTGATTCTTTAATAACTTCTGTAAAATGTCCCTCCCACTCACTGGGTTGCTCCAAAATGATGTCCCTTTCCATTTCTATGAGGTTTTCAATAGAGCCTTTGTTTAAGTCAAAACATCTCTTATATCTGCCCAAATAATCCAACCCCCAGATTGGTCTTTACCCTTTGTGTTGATGGTTGACGCTTCTAATAGAGCTGTTGGGGCTCTTCTAGGTCAATGAAGAGAGAAGATTCCCCACGTCATCTATTATTCCTAAAAAACATTGGATAAAACTCAATCTCTCTACACTGTCACTGAAAATGAACTTTTAGCAGTGGTTTTTACCTTAGATAAATTCCAGCCCTAACTCATAGGTTCCAAAATCGTCATCTTCACAGATAATTCTGCTATAAAGTGATTACTCAAGAAAAGTGATTCCACACCGAGGCTAATAAGATGGATCCTAATGCACCAAGAGTTTGACCATGAAATAAAAGATAGATCAAGAAAAGAAAACCATGTGGCTGATCACTTTAGTATAATTTCAAATTCTTTTCATTCTGAAATCATCGATCCTGAATTTCCCTCTAATCACCTTTCATCTCTCACTCAAAAAATACCATGGTATGACCCAATTGTAAATTACTTTCATTCTAGTGTTATTCCGGATAATTTTTGAATGAAAAAAATTGAAGTTGAAAAGTGATTCAAAATAATATTTTTTGGAAGAAAATAAACTTTTGAAAACTTGGACTGACATAGTAATAAAGAGATGTTTTGATGAAAATGAACATTCTTCCATATTAGAATTTTTTTACTCACTTCCCGGAGGTGGACACCTTGGACCACAAAAGACCTTTCAAATGGTTCTAGACTCTAGATTCTTCTGGACTTCACTCTTGAAGGACTCACATGAGTTTTTTCAATCATGTCCCACTTTCCAAAAGAATGTCAAAATTTCCTAGAGAAATGAAATTCCCCAAAAGCCTTTAATTTTTTGCGAGATATTTGAGGTTTGGGGCATCGATTTCAAGGGACCATTTCCCCATTTCAATGGATTCTCATATATCCTTCTTGCAGTTGATTATTTTTATAGGTGGTTCGAGGCCAAACCCACTAGAAATAACGATTCAACTAATGTTAGTGAGTTCGTAAAGACACACATACTTCATAGATTTGGCATGCCTCGTGCCTTGATAAATGACTTTGGAACCCATTTTTGTAATAAAACCTTGGAATCTCTTTTGAAAATGAATGTGGATGTACATAAAACTTAAACTACATATCACCCTCAAACAAATGGCATGGCTGAACTTTCTAATAGATAAGTGAAACGAGTTCTCTAGATAATTGTAAAAAATACTGGAAAAGACTAGCCTAAAAGACTTAGTGAAGCACTTTGGACTTATCGAACTGCCTATAAAACACCCATTGGGTTGTCTCAATTTATGCTAGTTTATGGTAAATCATGTCATTTTCCAGTTGAAATCCAACATAATTCATTTTGTTCAGTCAAAACATGTAATTTTGATCTTGAAAAATCTGGTGAAGAAAGATTGTTGCAATTGGCTAAACTGGAGGAGCTACGACTTGATTCATATGAGAATTATAATCTCTACAAAGAAAAATCCAAGGCTCTGCATGATAAAAACATCATGAGAAAGATATTTCATGAAGGTGAAAAGGTAATGCTCTTAAATTCTAGATTTCAGCTTCATAATGGTATGCTTATTTCTCATTTGGAAAGTCCTTTTGTTATTACTATTGTTTACCCATTTGGTGGAGTGCAAGTCCAAGACCCCTCTTCCAAAAGTACATTCACAGTTAACGGACATAGGTTAAAGAATCACCATGAGAGGACACACAATCCTGGATCATCATTGACTTCCACTGGATCCCTAACTTCTCCAGTCAACCTACCACTTGATGGAAATGGCGACCCGCCAAATCCAAACTAGGGGGCACCTCTTTCCCTTTAACTCTTTCTCTATATCTTCCTCCCTCTACCTATTTCTTCTTCTTCCTCTATATTTAATTTTTTACCAATTTCATTATCATATCCTTTATTTATCACTTTCTCTTTTCTATGGGTGTATCTTTATAAAAAACAAAAAAACCTAAAAAACTAAAAATAAACAAAAAAAATATCACTTAAAAAAATCAAAAAATCAAGAGTCATGCTTACTCCCTATAGGGTTTTGATATTTTTTCCAACCATTGTGGGGATTTAACAGACATGTTTTCATTTCCAATTTTTTTTATTTTCATCATGAAATTAGATAAATAATTTTGTGTCAAAATTAAAAAATTTTGAATTCTCAATTTTTGATTTAGATAATGATTTTCCCAATCCATGAGGATCAAAATTTTATTTCATGCTAAGGCCATAAATGTCCATATTTTCAAAATGTGTGTTTTCACCCCCATTTGGGAGTCTTGAGTTTTTGCACCTTCGAGCTTAATTTCCAACCTTAGTGTGCATTAATATGATAGATGCATAATCTGAACCACAAGAGAATCACAATATCCAAATTGCCTCTCATTTCCCTTACATTAATCATCCATATGAAAGTCCCTTCAAGCCTATAAAAACCTATTCTTTGATATCCAAATTACAATCCCAATACCATTTCCATGTAAATATGAACATGGATTTTCAGTGCTTTTTTTTGAAATTT
Source organism: Viscum album (assembly GCA_963277665.1). Taxonomy (NCBI): domain Eukaryota; kingdom Viridiplantae; phylum Streptophyta; class Magnoliopsida; order Santalales; family Viscaceae; genus Viscum; species Viscum album. The sequence goes on along the minus strand of OY728151.1, from coordinate 1,581,133,331 downwards.
AAGTGTGGGTGGAACGGATTTCATTATGGGTACGCTTTATTGATTTCACCATGTTATCATATGCTTGAGGGGAAGCATCCATTTTAGTGTGGGGGAGAGGTTGTCATTCATTGTGTTATTGGTAATTTAATGTACATCGATTTATGTAATTTTGTAAATGTTATTGACATGTGTTCAAAAAAATAAAAATTGATGAAAAAAATAAAAAAAATGAAAAAATGGGTTGTGTATTGGGTAGGTAAAACATCACTCTTTCTCAACCATTGATCATGTTATAACGATTACAATTAGTGTTGTGAGGATATCAAACGGGGGTTGGGATATGAGGGTGAGATCTATTTCAAGGTCAACATTCGAAAAAAGAAAGAAAAAAAGAACACTTGCATTATATTATTATTGGGAGATGTTTTTTGGTTTATAAATATTTAATCCTCTCGTACCATTCATTTTTTCTTCCACTATTGTATCTTTCTTCACACAATAATTACCTTGTAAATATGTTTTTTCATTTCCTTCCGTGTTTTATTTCAAAAAAATATGCATTTGTTTTTCTATGTTGGTGTTTTAACGCACCTCTTATCTCACTTGGACATTATATTCCTACCATCCAATAGCCATAGAAAAACCACTTAAAAGACCTCTTGATTCTTGTGATCTTTGTATAGGTATTGGGAGCTTAGATATCTATCAAACTCTATGATTTTCACTTTTGGTTGGTGAAATATTGAACCTCCACAAATGAATTTTATCATCTTGAGAGGTGTGAGTATTGAGTGTCCACATTTTAAATTTCTAAATTTCAGCATGAAAGAAATGAATTAATTTTGGAACATTTTTTCTGTAACAAATTGTGGTTGAAGTCGAAATGGATGAGTAGAATAGTCTAACCCTCCCCTGATTGGAGAAAACAAAATTTTAATATCTGTTGGTGAGTGAAAATAATTTTGTTATGTTTTTTATATCTGTTGAAAATGAAGACATGCACAAGACTAAGTGTGGAGGAGTTGGTGTTACTAATATTTTCATGACTTATTATATACCCCCTTACTAATTTTATATCAAATGTGCTTAATTTGTGTGAAATATTAATGTTTTAGTACAATGTATAATTTTTGAGCTTTTTTAGAAGTAGTCCAATTGAGTCAGTTTACTATTTTATTTAAAACTCCAACCCTGATGATCCAAATTGTGTGGTTATTGTTCTGTATGATTTCTAATTCAATATAAAACATTTCATTAGAAGGGATCATGAGCAAATTCTATCATTTGAAGGATCACATCTACCACACAATATGACCTAATGAATTTGTGAAGAAACTGGACCAGCCAAGATGATTGAGTTAATGGTCTATCTAACGAATCCCATATTTTATGAAACATCACCAGGTGTTCTTGATTATCCAATAGCATCATGGTTAAATCATTCCAGGATCAACTCTAAAAACAAGGGGCCCGAATGAATCTCTAATGTTTAGCCAACCATTCTTGATGAGAATTAAAATCCAGACACTATTAATGACATATCTCATGATTTAAGCATCAAATAGATCTGATATTTTTTAGTGTGAAATATTTGATATAGGTGGCCTACTTTGTTGAAAATATAATTCTGTTTTTTAAGGCATATTCCAATTCAAAAATCATTTCACATTTTGGACTGTAAAAATACTGTAATGAAATGGATAGATTAAAATTATTTAATCAACCGGCCATAACATTGGCTCCATAATTCCAAATTAATTCTTATTTTAAGAGAGGTCGGACAGAATTATTATATTAAACTATTAAGAAGGAGATATATCGAGATTTGGCTTTTTGGAAGTCGAAATCGTCGAGCCAAGTGGAGGGATAGATTGGGAATGCAAAGAGTCAACTTCATTGGGCTATAAATAGATCCCCCTCTACTCTTTCAATCGGGTTGGAAATTCAGAAGAGAGGAGATCATATCAGAACGACCAAATCTTTTATAAAGGCTTGGGAGGACCTTCCATACTCATGATTTCACTTTAGATACCATTCCACCATTCTTTGTTTTCATTTACTATTATGTTCTTCATTGTTGTAATTTAGTAACTCCTTTCTTTTGTAATTCCATTTTAATGAAAGTTCAATTTTCAATATATCTTATTCTCTTCCACCTTCTTTAGTTTAATATTTATTTTCTTAAAATATTTTAAATACAGTTGAATCCCCTTCCCTTATTTTAATTCATATTTCAATCAAAATTTTATTCCTAATTCTCATTATCGTTTGTGTGTGTGTTCAATGCACCACTCTATTATTATCCATTTATTTTCCATTTATTATTAATTTATCATCATAATAATTATAACCAGATTACTAATAATTTAAATGGCTGAGTAAATCTACCATTTGGGTGAGTTATAATTTGGGGATATTAAGTGATTGAGAGCCTTTGCTCGATGAGTATTCTTTGAGTTTATATTGTGTTTGTTGAACTTTCTATGTCTTGTATTAATAACATGTTCTGATAATATGTGGATTCCATGGATTATTGGAACCACAAATACACTACCATAAACAAGTAATGGTAATAATTAGAATCCTAAGTTATGTTACAGATTGGATTAATAATTTATCACTTGGGAATTCTGATCAAAATCATCTTGTGAAGTGGGTATTAATTTAATGAAATATAAAGTAACGCTCAAGGATTTCATAAGCTTAAATCTCCAATAATGAACTCACCCCAGTCATTATAAATCTATTAAATCAAATACCATCTATAAATTACTTCACAATCTCTTCAAACAAACCCCTCAATCCGAATACAATCAACTAAAATCAAACGACTATTACAATGTATCATTGCTGAGGATTCGACCCAAGTGCTTCTATTCACATTAGCAGAATACTTATTGTTTTAAATAATGAAGAATGATATTTTTATCTTCATTGGAGTTATATTCTAAAAATTATAGATAAAAGGAAAGAAAATCGTGAAATATTATGATGTTATATGACAACCATGCCATGCAATTAGTATATGAAGGATTAAACATGAAAAAATAGTTGGATGGATTTATATTTGAAAAGAAATTTTGAAGGGTTTGGATTATTTTATACTAGATTTCTATATGTGGAGTTGTCCATGCATTTAATGTTGAATTATATTATATACATGTTATTTTGGGGGGGATTCGTTTAAAAATTATGGCCAGTATACGGGGCTAGCCAGCTAGCCTCAAATGAAAGCATATATGGGACACTGGGTCGACCAAACCCATGGGAGGAAAAATTCAAGTATCAGGAGTGACACATTGTTTAGGAAAAATAAAATGAATGAATTGATGTTTTCTAGAATTTATATTCCAAAAATTATAGATAATTGTAAAGGAATTTAATGAAATATTTAAATGTTTTATGAGAACCATGACATGTAATTAGTGCATAATGTGTATGAGGAAATGGTTATAGGGATTTGATATTCTTTGGTTTCTTTTGAAAAATGAAATTATAAGTGGAAATGAAATTGATGAAATATTCTAATGTTTTATGAGAACCATTCCCTGAAATTAGAACATTTTGTGTAATAAGAAATGGTTATATGGATTTGTATTTGAAGATAAATTGTGAAGGTATTTACGAATTTTATATATTTGAATTATAAGTTGGTGGAACTACATTCTTTTATATACTTGGTATTTGGGAGGAAGGGCGTTCATTTAAAAATTATGGACAACCTAATATGCTGACTAGATATCCTCAATTGAGATCATATGTGAGAAAATGGGTCGATTGTAGAGAAGGTATGAAATTCACATGTGTCATCTGTGATATTTTTTACAATAATGAATATGGATGATTAGATTTTGACTGGAAATTATATTATAAAATGTATGGATAAGAGGAAATTAATTTCATGTAGTATTTTAACATTGTATGAGAACCATTCTATATAATTTGTGCATGAAGTGTGTGAAGAAATGGTTAGATGGATTTGATGTTCTTTGGTATTTATATTTGAAAATATAGAGATAAGAGGAATTGGATGTCGTGTATTATTTTAATGATGTATGACGAACATTCCATTTAATGATGAATGAGAACATGTATTATACCACCAAAAAGAATCACGATCATCTGATCAACATATCTGAATATTCTGGTTGTCTGATTGTATCCTGTGCATTATCTTCACTAACAAGTCATCAAGGTCTCATGTTCACCAAAATCTCTCTACTTTGTTAGCAGTTCATTTGATTTGTGTTCCCAATATTCATTTGAACATTATAATCCAACCAATCAAATTTGGCATTCCATATGATCTCTATCTTGTATCTTCTTCAACCTTGACCGGAAACTGAGTGTATTGTTCCATGATAGTGGTCTCCATGTTGTGATGTTGACAGAAGCTAGAGAAACGATCACTAAGGTTCTTTGGATTCATCTAATGATCTGATTCTGGTTGGAATCATCAGCTTATTTGTTTTCTTTTAACATGAAATTATTATTTCTTTAAATTATGGGAAATTACAACTATAACATTGAAGTTGATTTAAATTTATAATTTTTTTTGAATTTTTATTTTTATTTGTAATTTTATTTAAACAAAAGGATTATTATTTGAACTGGATGTGATAACATGAGCTAAACCGATCTCGAGCCATGTAAGACAACATTAAATCCCATGCATGGAGGTGTGTGGAACTCCCCTCCAATGTATTTATAAAATTTCATTGATTTTAAATGGATTTTTAATGAATATGAATATGAAAATATTTTTTTACAAAAATATGTGAAAATGATACTACATGATTGAAGTTGATTTAAATTGATAAAAACAATGAATTTGTATTTATAATTTAATATAAAATTCATTAATATTATTTAAAGGAATAAACCCACCTTCAGGTGAACCATGCTTAAGGTGAGAGATCCAACATTAAATCCTGTGAATGGAGGCATTTGGGATGCCCCCCACACCTTTATGTTTTTTCAATTATATTAATTTTTTTTATTAATATGAAAATAATATTATTATTTAGGAAATTAAGATAAATTGAAACAGAAACATTGAATATGATTTATATTGATAAAAATGATGTGTATATATTTGGAATTTTATTTAGAAATCATGATTATTATTTGAACTGGTCAATCCAACATGATTTGAATCAATATCAAGCCGGGAGATCCAGAATTAAATCCCATGCATGGAGTCATTTGGGACTCCCCTCACTTGCCTTTAGCAATTTTCAATTATTTTAAATGTATTCTTAATGAATATGAACATAAAATTATTAATTCCAACAAATTTATGAAATTGAAATTGAAACACTGATGTTATTTTAAACTGATAAAAAATGATGTATTTTTTGGAATTTTAATTTGATATAATAATATTTATTTGAACTAACCAAGAGAAAATGAGGTGAACCATGTTCGAGCTATGAGAGGCAACATAAAATTCAGTGCATCGAGGGGCTTGGATGGCCCTCCCACAACTATAGAAATTGTTAATGATTTTAAATGTGTTTTTAATGTATATGAACGATATATTATTTTATCGGTCACATTATTGTAAATATAAAATAAAATGTTGAAGAATATTTAAAAAAAAAATTATTTTAATTATATTTAATGAATATTATTTGAACCAAACAAACCAATATGAGGGTAGTGGTGATAGATCAAGGAAATAAATAATTAAATATTGTGCATGGAGGTGCCAGGGAAATTATATTATTTATTAACTTATAGGAAACTGAACATTTAACCTTATATATATGTAATATGCATTGATATTTGAGATTTTATTTAGAATTAATAATTATTATATTAACTGGACTAGCTCACGAGAGGTGAAATGAGTTATAGATGGGAGTGACACCCATCCTGTGGGAAAAGAAGAAAATTGTGAGGTTGTGAGATAAGTATTTATTTGTTTAGGATGATGATGTAGGGTATTTTTAATGGATGTATTCATACGGCCATGCCCACACATAGAATAATAAAACATTAGGTCTCTATTTTACATTTCAATGTGGGAGAATATAAAAGATTCAATGTTCATTTATAATCAGGATGGTGTAGTCTAGTATGAATCTAGTTCCTCACACCTGAGACATAACTATCCACCATCCATAACCCCTCAACGAATCTGGAACCACTTAAATTCCAAAGATCACCATCTCTACTACACTAGAAGATTTAAATCAATCCATTTTTCACTTATGAATCCCTGGATGTCGTGGACCATCTTGAGAGGTTGAGCCATGATCCATAAAGCAATTTCAATCTTAATCTGGAAACATCAAAGCGTGAGTGAAGGAGTTTCTTGGTGATTCCTTATATGACACAATTTCACCACTTTCATTCCACCAAAGATATGTTGTGATCCATGTGGACTCACCACCCTCCCATTCATGTGGATGGAGTTCCAGAAAAAATACCCATGTTCATTAAAATGAAACATCTATAGGAAAAAATCATAGATAGTGGGAGAAGGTGAACATGATATAATATATTAAATAATTCATTTTCAGAAATGGTTAATCTATATTAAAAAATATTGAAATACAGAGTAAGAGGAAACAAAGAGAAAAACTTGGAATATATTAATGAAATCCATAAATGGAAGGTCCACCAGTGTAGCCTAACTCAACATATCCTCAATCCCACATCCACTGTCCTATACGCAGTAATAACTGGTAAAGACTTATTAGTACGACCACTAATCCACCAATAATCACTAGAAAAATATCTTCAAATTTTCAAAATAATTTGGTTAAAAAATAAAAATACACACATATTTAGATTTCACTCACCTCCAATATCATCACGAGTATAATGCTCATTCTCTTATATAAAGTATCCTTCCAACATAATTCCTATAACTGGTGGGTATTGGTGTTGTCAATCCCACAATTGGTGCCACACTCTCTTCTCCCTTCCACTAGGACTTTGATTTATTTTTGATTTGGGAATGGTTCTCTTCTCCCTTTGTTTAGGAATCTGGTTTCACAGAATTTGATAGTTTGAGGTGATCATTGAGGTTATTCCCTAATAAAATATCTAGGGGGAATATGGGGGAACTTTGGCCACCCCCAGTCTATACTTTCACTGATGTCTTCTATAAAATTGGAATAATTCTGGGACATATTAACTTATTATATGCTTTCATCAAACAACGAACTCAAGGAAAAATAAAAATATATAACCCATAAATGGTAAGTGTTCATTGCATTGACATTGGTCATGTTTGAATTAGACACTTACTTCATGAAATAGAATAATCAATACAAATATAATGAGATAACCCATAAAGGGGAAGTGTTCATCGCATTAACAATATGTTGAGTTATGTAACAACCCATGAAGGGGGAAAAGTTTAAAGATTATTTAACACTAATAGACCATCTCTAAGTGTTCATTGCATTGATCTGGACAATTCAACTAGGTTAATGAAATATTTCTAAAAATGGGTGGGATGTACTCTGGGATATTTATTAATAATTGATAACTATCAAAATTTGCACAATGCGATAATAAATTAATGCACAATTTACAAAAAGCAAACTGAATCAATGTATCACTCAACTATTTTTCTTATGTAGCAGTGGATTCCAAACAACAACATGAATAAGACATACATTAAGAACTACACGTTAATAAAAAGGGAAAAAATAATTCTCTTTTTGTGTTTTTTTAGAATAATTAATAATAATAATAAAGCAGTTCAAAAGAGAATAAACAAAATTAAACCAGAAGCGATCCAAAAAATGAAAAAGGCAAAGCATACAATAAATAAACACACCAATAACTAAAAATAAATATTTATTTAATTATTTGAATATTAAAATTAATATTTATTCCCAAGAATATGAAAAATACTTATTTATTTATTGACCTTAAAATATTTATTAATCAATGTTTAGTAAATGCTGAGTTGAACGGGCCAAGTAATGAATCATGTAACAAAAATGATATAACCATTAATATCATTTAAATAGATAAGGAATTAAATATTTTATAAGATTATAATTATTTTAAAAAATTTTCACATGCCACTATAAAATATTATTAATGTTAGTATTTTAATGTAGAATTTATTGTGTTTATTATTTCATTAAGGGATTATGTGCAATTATCAATAATAATTCCTAGATTTATATATACCAAATTATATCATTTTACTGGGTGTCTGAATACTATTTGGTGTGAACAAGGACTATTATCCCTAGAGAATTATCATTACTAAGAACATCATTAAGTTTCATACCAAAAACGAGATAATTTTTCCACCACCAAGCTATGATGATCGAGTGAACAAGATGGATATTCCTTTAAACCCGAAGAATTGTGTTTCAATAAAAATGAATTTAAGAAGTGTGTATCACCACAAAAGGGATTAAATTTATGATCCTATTCGTGAAATGATGTTATAATATGATCAAGTGGTTTGAAGGATCCACTTTTTAATTAAATAATGAATCTCAAGAACAATGAAATTATTATTAATAAATTAATTAAAAATTTAATGTGAATGATATTCTCTTATTGGTCTCATGATTCATTATCTTGTTTATTTGGGTCTATTAATTTGAAAAAATGAATCATACACATGTTCTTGTGAATTGATCATTGAATTGGTTCAAAGCAATGTTTGGAATGCGCTCGACCAGTGCATCCACTAATCCAACAACCCTCAAGTGGAATCAGAGCATTCACATTCATGTTTATAATTATTTAATTTTGTTAATAATTTGAATATTTTTTTAGAGATTCATTTCAAATTTCATTCTTAATATATGAAGTTGAGATAAAAATTCCAATTAATATTGTATGACTAAGAATAATCCCATAACAGGTGAAGATCATGAAGATATCATTTAGAGGTGCAGGAGATCGTGGTTGGACAACTGGATTACATGACATGTAACCTAGTTATTTTATATGTATTCTTGTTCATCCACACACATATGTGGATGAAACAATCATGGTTCGTCTTGTATGGGTTCATTATGTGGAATGAATTTACATTGTGTATCAACATCAAAGGTGGAACACAGTTTTCCTGGTTACACCTCATGTGATTCCACATGAGACAGTGGTCATGTGTCCATCATACACAATTTGTAATTAATTACTACACGTATGAATTAATTCACACATCCCATGTTTACTATCAACCAAGAAACAGAAACCATTTAGGATTAGATGAATTTTTATTGATGTAATCTCTAAATAATTTTTTAGCATCTGTGTGGATTAAACACCAAAGTTCCAATACATGTGTCACGAAAGACCATAGAAAATTGTACAAGATGTATAAGAGGTTGTACACATCATGTAACGTATAACAATTTAAATATTACACACTGGGAACTATACATCACATATATAATTTATTATGAATTAAATTTATTTTTTGTATTAAAAACAAGATACATGGAATGCCGATATCATACATGATGTTTGATAGGGTTTACCTAATATTAAATGTCTATGTAATTTGAAAATAAAATTCAGAACTACATGCTGTCTACAGTCCCTAAACACATCATGTACATTACATGGGAATTAATGGGAATACATGTTGTATATATTAACATATTTCTTGTGGCATACATATCGCATTGACTACATGGCTTGAAACAATGAACTACAAGATGTTAAACTATGTGACACACCATGCATGATACTTGTCGTGTGATTACAAAAAACAAGACAAGGACTATGAAAGACATCAGGTAGTTTGGGTAGGTATACTCCATGTTTCTTCAATTAGAAACTGTGTACATAAATAATTCAGATAAAAATAATTTAATTTATTTTATTTAAAATTAAATATAATGAAAATATGAGGTATCTCCAGGAATTCATTGAATAATAATTATGTTATTTAATTAATTAGTAAGACCACTATTATGGATTAGGTGTTATAGAAATATAAATTATGATTTCAATAAACACTGGTAGATATGATATAAAAATATCTATGAAAATAGAGAACGAAATAGAAGGATACTCTCTATGTATTCGCCACACCCTGATGTCCTATAAAACAACCACTTCCAAATCATTTAAAATCCAATTACTATTTAAAATACTCCCCCCTAGACACCCACACCATATAACCCCTATTTTTATTCACTCCCACCACCAAACAAAATTATACTACTAACTACTTCCTAATATCTTTCTAACACAAATTAAAATTCTCCCCCTTGTAGTTATTAATATCCCACACATGTAGTCTCATCACCACACAACACCCACTCTTCACACAACAGTAGCCCAACACCTATACCTCAACCAATTCATAGATCCAGAAGATTCATGAACCTATTATTTACACCCACTAGAAAGAAAAACATTGTACTCTACGTGGAATAAACATGACGATCTTTTGGGGTTAATATAGGAAATGACTGGAGGAAGATGGACTATACCTGCATAGTGGACACTGGGTAAGGAAAGATCACCGATGCTGGCACACTATTTTTCATTGTATTCCCTATCACCAAATTCAAATGATGAATCTATTCTTCCATCATGTTGATTTATGAATCCAGCAAGAGGACCTGATGTCCAAAATTTTGCCTTGTTTTCAATGTTTGTACAGAACCTACTAACATGAGGAAGATCAATAGTAGACAAGAATCATTGGTTTATAATAATGTATTTAGGAAACACTTCACCAAGGAGACTAAAATATTAACCACATGAAATGTTAATGTAGAAAATGAGATCTCTTCTTAACCAGTTTCTAGAAATGAAGTGCTAGTCATCTTTCAATTTCCATTTTACTATGTATCCCAAAGATTCACATCAGTACAAACCAGATTAGAGACAATATTATCCTTTATAAACCATTTCATAGTTGTTTCAAAAAACATCAATCTTGTAATTACATCATCCTCACACTTTAAACACATCTTAAAACTTGTAGCACTGATAGATCAATGTTAGGATTTCTCCCCTCCTCATCAATCCATTGTTTTTTTATTTCACCTTTTCATTATTTTCTTGTCCAAACCAGGAAACACTAAAGCTTACTCCAGCACCATAAAATCATATGGAGTCATCATCTATTGTGTTTAATTGTTTCACAATTAGTGATTAACAAAGAAACTCCTCACACATTTCCATATCTTCTACTTTTGTGACATTTTTTAGGTATCCTACATGGGCTTCCAAAATATAACTATTTTTCTACCATTGATTCTGCTATGCCATTGTCATGCTACAATAATTGTGGAATATTTAAATTTTGTTTTATAGATAATGTAGATAAGTATTATATTATTCTAACCACATAAAAAATTCTCCATATGTAACTAGCATACAGAGTTCGTGCATCTAAATCATCATATATTTCTATGTTTGGAGAATTCTAAAATAATTCATAGCTTTAGAGATCTAAATCTCAATATCTTCTACTATAAAAACCAAAATCTTCATAAAATGTTGGCAGATATCTCAGTACTAATTTTCAAACCTGGTCATCTTTTTCATAGTCATCTCGAGGGCCTACATTATATTTTTTATTTTCAGAAGTAACAGTTTAGTGTCAACCTCATAAAATCACATTCATGAATGATTAAGATATCGCTATGTCAATTTAATTCCCTAAAAACTATTGCACAATCCATGACATCATTTCTAGTGTGTCAGCCTCAGAAGATTCATTTTTTCACTTCTATGAGATGACTTCTATTGTGTGAGTCTCCAAACTACTAATCAAGAACCTATATCATTTAGTTTTTTCTTCTGGAAACCACTAAATGAAATAATCAATTGAAAGGGATCAGGTGAAAGAGATAAATATATTGTGATTTCTATTGATACTATCAGAATAACTATATATATACAAAGGAAGATCGAGAAAGAAGTATAATAATAATAGTAACAATCGTTAGTTAATCAGAAGTACCTGAAGCCCCATGTTACAACCTCTTCCAAAAAAGATGAAATTATGTCCCAGTTTACAATTCACACCCCACTCTGTATCCTAAGCTATATATTATCTCCACCCACAGCCTAACAACTCTAACATACTAGAATACTGATAACAACTTAATATTATTAATTATAATTCTACCCCAAAAAATTATAAACAGACACACTTGCATCCCCAAACCCAGAAAACATGCACTCCTCACACAACAACATCTCGACATATACCCCCAGACTCCTTTATCGATCCAAAAGACCCATATTCCTCTCATTTCCTCATGTATTAAAAAAAACCATTTCCTTAATGTATAATAAACTGGATAATTTGTTAGAGATGTATAGTGACTCGAATTTTCTTAATTTATTATTAAATAATGTAAAGGATAAAAATCATAAAATTGTTACAAAAAAAGGATCCAAAGGCTTTGTTTCATTCTAAAATTATCAACATATATAAATTTTTCATATTAAAACATAAGAATTTATTTACTTCCTTCTTCTCTTGCTTCATAGTGTCCTGTGTGTTCCCCTTAGAACATTTAATCACTTAAGGATATACATCAATGAAAGGGTGATCTAAAATACTAGTAATATGATAGATAAGAACATGAATAAATTTAAAATTGGTTGAGAATAATCATTATTATCATAACATAATTATAGGATCATAATCACTAGATAAAGTATTAGGTAAAGGCACAAAATGTGATAATCCATAAAAATGAAACACCTCCTCTTAGTGGTCAATTACCACACATAGTTATGAACAATGATATCGTCATTTTCATGCATATTTAAATTTTTTTCATGAGAAACATCACATTACACATTTCATTGGAGCACTACATAATTTTGGGTTCACTCATCAAAAAATAATATTTACATTAGAATTCATGCAACATCTAAAGTATATCAATTTTGGACATAAAATATCCTATGGTATGAAATGGATTTCATTGCATAAATAATAAATTCATGAATATACTTTATTATTCCAAAATTAACGTGGGAATATCATAATTGTTATAATATTCATAAATCCTGAGTGAAGAAGAAACAATCTCACAAGAATTAAAAGGTGTATTTTTGGAAAGAAGAGTTCTTCGGAAAAAATCTTTACATTTTTCATAAAATCCAATTTGAACCATTTTTATCTAGAAAATTGAATGAAATGAAAAAATAAATGATATTTATGAAACATTAATGGAACATTCTTACTCAAATTGGAGTGTTAGAGGGAAAATCCCGATGAAATTGAATTGGGTTCAAGAATCCCCTAAGCATATAATTGAGTACCTTATTCACTTTAATATCCTTGATAATAAAATTACATTCATTAATTAAAAAACAAATAAACTTTTATAAAATAATTTAATTCATTATAGATTTATTAAATTCATTTATGTTCATTTATATGTGTTATAGAGTTCAATTTTATCATATAGGTGTATTGGTTTTCTTGGTTTTCATGATCGATTCGGTTGTATATGAGCATGGAGGTTCGTGTAAATTGGGGGTAATTATACAGAATTGAAATTATTATCTATTAGTTAAAATATAGTGATTTATATGGTTATATATATCATTTCATTTAATTTTATTAGGTATAATCATAAGATAAAACAATAGTGATAATCATATAGATTATTTTGGCAGTTTTTCAAACATCACAAACTAGTTTTGTTCCATTGTTTATTATCGTGTATATAATTTGGTTTCAGAACATAATTATATTTATTTCATAAATTTTAAAATATTTACCAACCATTATAGTGGTTTTATGAAAAAATATAAAGGCGTTAAAGGAAAATGAACATGCATCGTCCATGATGTTAGTAAATTGGCCCATCACGGGCGATGATATCATTTCTAAAATAAAAGAGGGGGGAGAAGAGGATTAATGAGTGATTATACCACTAACATAATAAAATTATAGTATATAATATATATTGGAGTTAACATTCCACCTATATAACTAGTGGTGATGATAGAATAAGAAAACAAAATATATTGAATTGAAAATAAAAAAAAGAAATGGATTTTACCTATTGAATTTCATCTCATTGAGAACCTCCTTAGGCCAATGGTTTTTGTATTATTGATGATAAAAAGATCTCATATATTTGGGGGAGGGTATCAAAAAAGAGTCTTATGTAGAGTCTTGACAATATTTAATGATTTTGAGGTGCGAGGAGAAGAGGTGGTGCATGGCCGTATTTATAAGGAAGGATAAGTGTGTTTACTAATTATTTTATTCATTAGTTTATTATTTTTTCTCAATAATATTAATAGTATGAGACTTACCATTAAATATATTATAATAAAAAATGGTAGTTTTATATTATGATCTCACCTCTTCCATACATAATGTATGAATCAATAATTCATGTATTCAGCTTATATTGTAAATTATCGTATTTCACTATTCACCAAAAATTAATGTATTTTAGAAAAATCAAAATAAAATAACCATTATTATTTTTAAATGTATATAATTCAATATTTAATTCAATTTTATGAAAATATGTTTCAAAATATGGTAAATTTAATTTTTAATTAAAATCATCATTTACTCGGAAACTATCGATTTTAAAATTATAACTTATTTTATATCACCTTAAAATTTTAATTGATGTATAATAAATTAACTTATAATCAAAAGAGAAAAAATGATATATTTGGAATCTATTTTATGAAAGTAAATTTTATTTTAATTATTTATATTTTTTAAAGAATTTAAATAAACATTTATATTTTATAAAAATAACAACACATAATTAATAATTTTTATAATATTTACTTACTTAAACTATGATACAATTATGTCATATTATCATTTATAAGATGCCTACATTTTATTTTTACTTTAATAGGTGAGGTTAGTAATCTATTGGTCATTTTACTATTGATAATGATCATATTACTCTTCCAAATGTCAAGTTACTGTTTAACCAATATGGGTTCCTTAACTTATAAAAATACCTCTTATTTCATTCATTTTTCATTTATAAATCTTTTATTGTGTTGTCTATGTGATTTTATATGGTTTATAATCTATGTAATTGTTATAATAAGGTAATTACCATTTGATGAAATTCTAGGTTGTTAAATTTCCTCCCATTTTGAAATTATGCAATCGAAATTTTATTTTACAAAAATATGTGATTGTACCTCTACTTCATCAACTCCTCTTATTCCCATGTCACTTGTTCATACTTATAGTTCCTAAAAAACACTTTGACAAGTTTATGTGTCTTGTTACTTATAACCTTATCTCTCTATTCCAAAATGATTATGGGTTTCTCCTCGTAAGAGAGATCATCATTTAGTTGTACAATCTCTGAGTTCAGTACATATGAGTAGTTAGGTATGTACTTCCTCTGTAGAGATACAAGGAATGTGTCGGGAATTTGAACCATACATGGTGGTAGTGAAATATGATATGCCATTTCTCAAATGTGTTCAAGGATCTCAAAGGGTCCAATGTACCTCGGACATAGCCTCACATTCGTTCCAAATCACATGATTCTCTTCCATAGTGATATTTAATGGAAGATATTACCTCTAATGTTGAACTCTTTTTCCAACTCTATGTATCTCTAAAATGTTTTTTTATGGCATGAACCTTAGATGTCATCACTTTCATATTAAAATATCCAAGTAACTTTAATTTTACAACTTCATTCCAAGAGGATTTTGTTTTATATTATTTTCCATACAACGCTTCATATGGATCCGTCCAAAAACTCTAATGGAATATTTTTATTTTATAAAAACTCAACCTATGGGAGATTATAATCCCATCAATATTTTATTTCCATAGAGCATTCTCTTAAAATGTCTTCAAGGATAATAATATTCCTATCATATTGGCTATTATTTTTCGGGTGATTAGCTATGATGAAATTAAATTTGTTACTTAAGGCATGTTGAAGACTCCTCCAGAATTTGAATGCGAACCATAGATCATGATCAAATATGACTGAAATTTGAACCCCATGAAACCTTAAAAAATCCATCCCATATATCATATCAAGTTTTCATTTGAGATATCATCTAGAATAATAATAAAATGGGCAGTCTTTGTTAGTGGATCAACCACAACCTATGTCACATTATTTCCTATGGATGTTTTCTCAAGGCTAGTGACAAAGTCCATAGTGATATTATCCCATTTCCACATGGGTATAGTGAGTGGTGGCATCATAAAATTTGAACTTTTTCTCCCCTCATTTACTTGATGACATATTAAGCAACTTAATATATAATCCATAATATCCCCTTTCATTTTTCCCATTAAATGTGTTCGTAGTGATCACAGAATGTCCTGATACTTCGAGGATTGATAGAGAAATATGAGATATGTGAATTGTCCAATAACCCCTTCTTTATATCAGGTGATGAAGTCACATATATCATTATTCCAAACAAAATCATACAATCAACATTGATATGTAACTCTTACAACTTCCATTACCTAACTACTTTCAAATACACTGGATGCTCTAGATCATCCCTGTATGACTCCTCAATCTTCCCTTGGATAGATGGTTGTGAAATTATCTGGGCATGATAGGATTTATTCCCTACCATTATGATTTTCAAATCTACTTTTTTCATAATAATGAATATGAGGTCTTTCTCAATCTACATCATTGATAGAGTAGTTGGTTCTTTTCTACTAATATCATTAGCTACCTTGTTCTTCTTTCCTGGATAATAGTTAATAGAGAAGTCTTAGTCATTGAATATCTATAATAATCTCATTTGAAACATGATGAGATACTTTGGGTGTTAATAAATACATTAGGCTCTTTTGATTAGTATATATTTCACACTTCTCATCAAAGAGATAGTTCCGAAATATTTTATTGGAAAAAATAATGGATGGTAGCTCCAGATCTTTCTCTGTGTTGTTTCACTCAATTAGATTCAACTTCCATGAGGTTTAGGCTATCACTTTATCATTTTGAATTAGTACACAACCAAATATTTTCTTTTAAGAATCAATTTATATCACAAATCATTCACCACTAGTTTGTAATTTGAGAAAAGGTGTAGTGATCAACATATTCTTTAGCTACCTCAATCATTCCTCTAACTCTCCCATCCAGACATACATTTCCCCTTTCCATGTTAACTTAGTTTTTGAGCTAGATAATCATGATAAATTTCTCAGAATACATTTTTAGTACTCTATTAATCCATGAAAAAATATTATTTTCATGACACTAGATGTTATTGGCCATTCCAACATCACGTTTGTCTTTCAAGGGACCACAAAATCTCCCTCACTTATTATCACATGTTCTATGAATCTGATCTGCTAGATCTTGAAATCAGACTTTCTAAACATGGCTATCAATCTCTTTTTTCATATTGATACCAAAAAAAATCCTTATATATTCTTTCTATTCCTCCTTTCTCTGGTATTAGTTTATAATTACATTGATAAGAACTACCAAAAATTTGTTACAGTAATGTATCAAGTCTATATTAATCAAATCCATGAATAATGAAGCGAAATTAGTAAGTCCAATGGTAATCACTAGAAACTCATATTGCTCATACCTTATGTGGAATGAAGTCTAATGAACATCCTAATTCTTCAAATTTATTTGATGATATCAAGAATGAAGATCCAAATTTGAGAAGTACTGATCACAAAATAGTTGATCGTTACAAATATGAATTGATCCATATTTAGTCTTGATGAAGAGCATTGGAGCACCCCAATTGTGTGCACTAGGGTGTATGAACCCTACCTCCAAACTCTCTTTCAACTTCTTCTTTAACTCCTCAACTTCCATCAAGGCCATCCTATAGGGAAATTTTGAGAAATCAGTAGCTCCGGGAATTAGTTTTATTGCGAACTCTACCTAAATATCTGAGTGAAATCTGGGTAATAATATTTTAAATACATCACTATATTCCATCATAATTTATATTTCTTCTAGGTTGATTCCTTCCTTGGACATAATCATTCGAGAGAGAAATGTTTCTTTCATGGGAATCAAGACCCACACCATTGAGAGATATTCCAACAATGTATTTATGGTCTTCCTTACATTTGTAGAGGATCATGACATGGTTAAGAATATAGAATTTTATTTACTTTTCCTAAAAGTTGATTTGGGATCTGTATAACAATTTCCAATCCATTCCCATTATAGAATCAACTTCCTTCAAGGTATGTATCATGATATTCCCTCGAAGAATCTCCCCACATACACCAAAAAGAGAAGAGTCCAACACTTGGGTTGCAATGATTTCACCAATGTGAGTTTTTATATATATATATCTACTTCAAGGTTTTTTTCTTCAATTCAATTGTTCAAGAAAACATAAATGATGTAAACGAATTTTTAGAATGAGAATAAAATAATATTGTTTTCCATAATGTTTGAATAGTAATAATACCTTATAGGACATCGTCTTCTTGATCCACATTAGTAGTATTGATTCATAATCCTTCCATTTAATCGTTGGATTTTATGGCTTCTGATGTTTATTATCCTCAAGGACATGAGGATTAGTGCACAAACTTGTATAGTGCCTTTGTTCCCTACAAATTTATCATAGAACCATCAGTGGTGATCTCCATTACTCCATCTTATTGGTCATATTCATTATATATCTTCTATATTCATGAGATTTGTGAACTTTTATC
Organism: Viscum album; assembly: GCA_963277665.1. Lineage (NCBI taxonomy): Eukaryota > Viridiplantae > Streptophyta > Magnoliopsida > Santalales > Viscaceae > Viscum > Viscum album. The sequence goes on along the minus strand of OY728151.1, from coordinate 1,581,114,736 downwards.
CCACAATTATAACATTTCCTTTTCAATTTGAGGTAGTTTACAAGACGCCTCTTCCCACATTTTTCACAAGTGTGTGGTTGGTATTTCTTTCCACCTTTATTATTAGACCCCCCAACTTGAAACATCATATTGTGTTTCTTATCTCCATAGCCATGGTACCGTTATCCTTACTCCATATATATTTTGAGATCACATTAAACCACTTCTTCAAGACTCCCAATGTCTTAGATAGTAAGTGCCTTTCACATATGTGTTTTGAAACCACTAAGGAATCTATCAAATTTTCTTTCCTTATTGATATTGAAACCATAGGCATACCTTGGATGCCTTTTGGAATATTTATCATAATATGTGAGAGATTTAACTTCCTTTTTATTCATCTCTATAAATTATCCCCCCATATTTTTATGAAGTGTTCGAGGGAATTACTTGTTTTGAAAAAATTTATTAATGTCTTCCCACTCCATCTCTTCAATTTCATACCAAGCCTTGTTGTTATTAATAAATAGAAACCATTGACCTACCTCCACATCTAGATGATAAATGGATAGAGTCACCTTCTACATCATAAAATAATGATGCACAAAAAATATATTCTCGATTGGGTTGACCCACTTTTCTGAGATGAGTGGATTGGAGGATCCAATGAATGTCGATGGTCGTTACCACATAAAAGACTTAATAGATAGTTTTTCCCTCTTAGGTGAAGGTGAACATTCTACATTTTTAAGGTTATTATTCAAAGCCCGAGATAAGTCAGTAAGAATCACCACAAAATTTTTAACTCCACCTCTCAAGGCATTGGGAATGTCATTTGGGCAATCACTACATTGTCACTCACATGGGCTGTTGGCCTAGTTTTTATTAGTTCCCACCATTTTCTCAAATAGAAAATGTTAGAAAAATCATTTGTAAACAAATCCTAATTAAATAATCTATTATTTTGTGTAATTATCTCTATAGTAATATCTTGTGGGATCCAAATATTTAACATTTTATAAAATAATGATTCTTGGGTTCTTAATTATACTTAGTCTTTCACTAAGGTTATTCACTAATGTTCTCTAGTACAAATTCCCAAATTAACTAAACTTCTATATAATACCAACTATACCGACACTAAATTTTGTATATGATTATTTCATCATTTTTAAGTCAAAAAACAAAAAAATCATTACAAAACTATGATCCAAAGGTTTTATATCTTGGGAAAATTAGTACCATCCAATTTAAAACATAATCATTTATTTAATTCCATTTTCCCTAACTTCTTAGTAGCCCGCGTGTTCTCCTTAAAACAAGTAATAACATTAGTAAATACATCAAAGATATTGGTGAGATAAAATACTAGTAATGGGATAGATAATAACATTAATCAATATAACATGGGTTGAGAATAATCATCATCATACTATAAGAATAAGATCATAATAATCAGAGGAAGCATTAAATAAAGGCATGGAATGCGACAACACATAAAAATGAAACAACATGACTTAGTGGTAAATTACCTCACATAGGTGTGAAAAAATATTGAATAATGTTCACATATATATCACTTTATCACATGAAAAAAATTTCATTACACAATTCATTGGAGTTCAATATAATTTCTAGCTCACCTATCACACCATAACATTTACATTACCATGCATGCCACATAGAAGATATATCAAACATGGACATAAAATAACCCATTGAAAGAAATGTATTTCATTGAATAAGTATTATATTAATGAATAAACATTGGGGTTCTAAAAATAATTATGTAATAACATATATGTTATAATATTCATCAATTTTGAGTGAAGAAGAAACAATCACATTAGAAGTAAAATGTGTATTTTTTTAAAGTAGTTTTCTTTTGAAAATATCATTGCATTTGTCATAAAATAATATTTGAAACATGTATATGTAGAAAATAAATGTTAAGGATAATTAAAATATATTAAAGTTCATTAATGGAACATCCATACTAAAAATGGATGGAAAAAGGGAAAACCAAAAGAAATGGAATTGGGTTCGAGTATCCCCTTACCTTATATCCGAGTGATTTTTTCACTTTCATATTGTAGATAATGACATTAAACTAATTAATTAAGAAATACATAACATTTTATACATGTTTTTTTTATTGTTTAATTATGTTCATTTATGGTATTTTATAAAAGTTATAGTGTTCAATTTCATCATTCAAGAGTGTTCGATTTCTTCATTTTCATGATCCATTATCTCCTATATGAGTATGAATGTTTGTGTAAAATAGTTATAATTACCTAGAATAAAAATAATATGTTATTAAAAAAAATAGTTTAAATGTTTATATATATCATTTTGGTAAATTTTATGAGGATGAATCATAAGATAAATCATTAGTGATAATCATATAGATTGTTTTGGTGGTTTTTTTCAAACATCACAAACTAGTTTTGTTCAATTATTTTTTATTTATTATATAATTATTTATATAACCTAAAAAGGTTACAAAATAAATTTTAATATATGTACTGACCATTATAGTGGATTTAGGAAAATCTAGGAAGGCATTAAAGGATCTTTAACACGCATCATCCACAATGCTGGTAAATTGAAAAATCATAGGCAATGATTAAATTTTTAGAATAAAAGTGATAGGAGAAGAGGATTAAAAATTGATTATTTGACTAAAAATAAAATTATACTAAATAAAGGTTACTTGATGTAACATTAAACTTTGAATATGGGGTTTTATAGTAGAATAATAAAAAAATTAAAATTAAAAAAATTAAAAAAAATCAAAGAGGATTTTACATCTTGAATTTCTCCTCTTTGAGAACCTCATTAGGGGAAGGGGTTTGGTATTTTGATGATACCAAGAGCTCATGGAAAATGGGGATGGGGATCGAAAGGGGACAATCAATAATCTATAAAATCATTATGTATTTGGGGGTTTGATAAGAAGAGACGGTGAGTGGTGGTGTTTATAGAAAAAGAGAGGGGTGTTTTATAATTATTTTATTCATTAGTTTATTATTATTTTTCAAGATAATGGATAGTTTGAGAAATATTGATTAATTTATTAAAATAATTATGGAGAGCTCAATTTTATGGGATTACATCATCCATACATCATATATTACTCAATATTTCATGTATTTAGCTTATATTATAAATTATCATATTCTAGTATTCACTAAATATTCATGTATTTTAGAAAAATACAAAAAATTAAAACATTCCATTTTTCAACCTGCAGAGTGAAAATATGATATCCATTTTAGGAATACAATTTTAGAAATTTTAGAAATTTAATTATTCATTTAAATCATCATTTACTAGAAAAATACATATTTTAACATTATAAATGATTTTATAACAATTGAAAAATTAATTAAGGAAATTTAAAATTATCGTATAATCGTATGAAAAGAATTTAAATTTAAGAATGTATTTTTGAGAATAAATTTTCTATTTAATAATTATTTTATTTATAAAATTGTAAATAAACATTTTGGTTTTATAAAAATAAAAACACTTAATTAATTATTGGTGTAATATTTATTTATTTTTACTATGATATAATTATATCATATTATCATTTATAAGTTACCTAAATCTTATTTATACATTCATAGGTGCGGTTACTATTCTATTGGCTAGTTTACTATTAATAAGTGTCATGTTAATATTCTGAAGGTCATGTTACTATTTTATTGGTATTGGTTCCTTAAATTCTCGGAATAACTTTTATTTCCTTCATTTATAGTTTATAATGTTTTAATGTGTTCACTATTTTATTTAATGTAGTTGAACTATATGACATTATTATAATATGGGAGTTTCCATTGATGAAAATTTTTGTTGTTACAAGCTGATAGACGAATATCCTAGAGGAAGTTTCCAAGAATTTGGAGAAGAACTGTAGATTTCCACCCCATGTAAGAGAAGATCATGAACTATTTAGCATAATCATTCATATAATAAATTTTAAATGTCGTATCTCCTCTTTGAATACATTGATTAGATCATTCAACAGGTTGACCTATTGTTTGATAGTTTATTGTTTTCCATGTTTATAAATAATCTCCACAAATTTTGAAAATAATGAGTAGCTATGAAACCTCAGTTTGTAGTAGAGGATTAAGGAAAAATGTAACCAAAGAAACAACAATTATGAATTTAGTAATATGAAATGCATAAAATGAGTAATATACTTTTTTGGTATCTTGGAATGTAATGCAGGTCCTGCTATTATTTCCATTTTTCTATGTATCCTAATGATTCACTTATCGAAAAACAATATTAGAGACAATAAACACTTTGTCAAACCATTCATAAAAAGTGCAATTTTTTTTGGTTTTATAAAACATCCTTATCTCCCATTATCTATATCATAAAAACCTTGAACACTGAGAGATCGATGGTAGGTTTTGTCTACTCATCATTAAACTGATCCAAAAAAAAAATTCTTGCTACTCCTTATAATTTTTATCATATCTGAACTAAGAAACATTCAATCATCATTCAATTCCTTATTAACTAACAAACTCCTCCTCTATTGTTATTTCAAGTTTTATATTTTTTGATTCCCACTGCTACTCGTCATTCATTTTCATATCTTACATTATAATAACCTTTTAATGCAATCCCACATCAGCTTTCAAGACCGAACCCTTTTACCAAGTCTTCTTAAGATCAATGAGTAGATAAACATCCATGGTATCAATTTTTTTCGTTGATACATCCAATGGTTGAAACCCACAAAGTTCAAGTCGGGGGGTTAGGCTGGTAAATGGTGGTAAAAATGTGGTTTAGGGAGAAGAAGCATATTTAAACAACCATGTCCTCTTACTAGTGGAGGAAAAAGTCACCCAAATGGCCAAGATGGGAAACCAAAATAACTACATTAAATCCTTTTATATTTTGATATAATACATCTCCACAATTTCAAATATAGTGTTATATTGGAAAACTATATCAAAAAAACATTTAGTGCAATGTCGCTAAACCATCTGAACTGGTCGTGTGTTTTCAAGCCCATGATACTTTCAATATCTACCATTGATATTTCAAGAAGGGATCTTTCTTCGGTTACTCTCTTCCTTTTGGGTAATTTCTCACAAACTAATTAAACCTCCATGAATCTTTTGGACCCACTATTTTCCACAATATTTAAATCACCTCAATAGTCCCCTCTTAGTTTCCTCTTCCACATCCAATGTTGTTTCTTCCCAATCGATGATATAGAAATTAGATCCATGTATAAATCAAATAGGGGAGAGTTATCCCCACTGGGTGGGGTAGGGGGTTGTTTTGGGGGTCTAATATTATTGTTTTAAGATCAATTTTTATCAACAAGTTTATATACCTTATGAATACGAGAGGCGTGAATCACCCAATATGGGAGGGTATCCCTACTATGATGAGAACCTCAAAGTGCTATGACACTATTCTTGAATTTATTTCCAATATCCAGATGATATCATTTTAGGGGCACAAATGATATAGGATACCAGGGGTGGAGATTCATAGGAAATGGAGGCACCTTCTCATGGCATGCACCATTGGTATTATCCAGTGTAGTTTATTATGAGAACGAGACCCTCCAGAAGTAAATCCATATTTATATGTGTCATTGGATGTTCCAATATATGGATGTGTTTATTGATCCTTATAAATTCGGATTACTATTAATAAATATTGTAAGTCATGTATTTTTATGTATTGACAATAATTGTGATGACATTTGTTCAAAGTGAGGTAGGATAAATTTGGTGCATTATAAGTAGTATTTCATTAATGGATAATGTGAGAAAAGATTTATCCCTTCTATTCATTATCATAATTGTATATCTCAATACCATTTGTTGAAATGATAGAGCTTAAATAAATACATGTCCAAGGTGTTCTATATGAAATTTCAATTTCCGTGAAGTCAATGAATGAGACATCGAGCACATAGGATAATGGCATCGATATGCAACCTAGTTCATTAGAGATATCATGATAATGGGTTTATATTACATATCATGCATCTATATGATTTATCATGTCATTGCGGCATTATCTTCTTTCTCTATGGATTCCTTGGTGTTTTTCATTATGCAAACCTTGGGCTTTAGGATGATTCACATAATACCACTGAGAAAAAGGCCTAGAGGGTCACACGCTATTTGTATTGAGAATCTCATTTAAATAGTATGTTATTATTTAATAGGTTGAATAAATATTTTTCCCAATCAAGGTTTAATAATTATTCATGTATGCTTGATCACATATAAATATTTATCTTTTATTTAGTAAAAAATATTTATTTATTTATTCGAGAATAATTAAGATATATTTATTTAATATAATAATGTCCAATATTCAAGGTTCGATAAATATTATAGAATAATGGCAGACCATGTTTTTAAGTCATGTTAGAAATAATAATATTGAATATCATTTGATTAAATAATATTTTAAATATTTCAATATGTTATTAACATGTTAATAAATAATAATACTATTGTTATTATTTGACATGGGGTTATCCAAGGGATTAGATAAATAACAACTTGAATTTGTAAAATTATTTATCTATAAACATAGTAATATATAAACCCAATTATATTATTTTATTAAGTGACAATTCATTTCATTGTATTATGAAAAAAGGATTTGGAGAATCCTCACATACCCTGGAGATCACTATTCTCCAAGAACACTCCAAAAAACGAATAGAGATTTTCCTCCATTGAATCGTCTCAAGTAAAGATAGATCAAAGGGAATGATTTGGAAGCAATTATCATGGAAATCAAAGGAGAAAGACACAAGTGATTGGATATGCCATGGTGGCACCCATGATTCCATTGGCAGTGTCTAGAGATTCCTGGAACACATGTGGATCAACGCTATAGGGAATCTATAGTTGATTACTACTAGTAAACAAAAGTGAAACGCAGATCTGTTTCCAGATCCATCAATAAAGAATGAATTCCAAAAAAGGTAATTATTTAAATAATTAAATTAATTTCAGATAATATGTAATGATCCTCCATTATAATTTCTATATGATTTCTATTTCACGTTGTATTTGATTAAATTACATTGAACACAACACTTATCATCATATTCATCTCATATTTATCATCAATAATGAAAAAAAATAAATGTTGGGCATGGCCCATCACATTCTTACGCTATGCTCAAAAACTATAAGTGGAATCAAAGTATTAATATAATTATTTATAATTATTTAAATATCCTTTATTGATTTATTGATTTTTATTTAGATTTATATTCAATTTTAATCATTATTTTTATAAAAAATTTGATTTATACATATCCCTCATCCATTTCTCATAGATCAAATCAATACGATTAATTTTATTTACAAAATAAAATTGATGAACTAATTCAGATATTCCCTGGATCCATTCCAGATAAAACATAAGTACGTGTCATGTAACATGAGATACACGTCATGAAATTGTGTTCAATACAACAATAATTATATTATAATTAATTCATATCATGTTCATTTATGACACGTGGTGCTTTTATAACTTACAATGCAAATTGACCGAGCTATCCTGGTGCACAATCAGTTGGAGTACACGCTGTTTAGTCGACGTGCATACTTTGTAGTCCTCTTAAGTCATAGATGGGCTGTGTAATTCATACATGACCTACCTGACTGGTGACCATGTTATATGGAGATCACACACAATGTAGCCCATTGGACATGTCATGTACTCCATTTACGAGGTACAATTTACATGATGGGTGCCTAGGTGTGTGCCTCAAAAAGACGGCGAGACATGTACACGTCGTGTAGCTTTCTTACACATGCCTTGTACTTGTACCAAATTATGAAGATTAAAAAATTATTTGTTAAACTATATAAAACTTATCAACATTTTCATTCATGTTGTCATTATGTTGATAGGACCCACCATATAATGTGATTATATATATATATATATATGTAAATGATAAATTAATATCGAAATATTTTTTAGATCTACATATCATGTATGATTCATTATACTGTTGTAACTGTATGTGCAATTATGCATAACATGTGACCAAAAAAACATGTAATTCGTGTAATCACTATGGTGAAGTACATGTCATAAAATAAAGTGATAAGTCATGAATGACACATGTCACAAGATTATGTAGTAGACATGAATAATACATATTGGGTAAAATCAGATAAATATTTACCATATTTCTTTCAACGTATGTTTATGTACACAATTAATTTTAAATGAAATTATTTATTTTGTTTAAAAGTATGATAGACGAGAATATAAAGGAAATTTGGATGATAATTGAGTTAAAATAATTGATTTATTTAAGAAGATAATTATTTGATTAGATCATGATTTATCTTAAATATGTACTATTATGAATTGAATGCTAGTTTTACTAAATTTTCAAATCGTTTAAAACATGTGGATGATCTTGATTATATACCTTAACTTTTATGTGATTGGTTTCATTTAATTTATAATTAAATTAAATTCTTGTACTATGTTCCTTCTCTCTAATTATTATGTTTGGTCATATGTGCCTATGAATTATTTTAGCTAAACCCCTATTCCCCTCACCTATGTGTGAGTGAAATCATATGTAAAGGATGGATCTCCCAAGCTTATGGAATCTATTCATGGTTGGAGATGAGGTAAAACCAATCCAAGAGAGATACATAGGTGAACAATTGGGATGTTTTAACATGAACCATAATTTGTTCAGGGTGTTATTCCCCTAGGTTAATGGTTAGTTTATTCAAAACTATATAATCTAAATTTTAGTAAATCTCATGATCATACCACTTTATTATTTTATCTCTCCCAATTATCACAGTTATTTCATTATGGATGTTTTATCACAATCACATAATTAATTAATTAATAAGAATTCATGATAGAACTAATTTAATCATGATTGTGCATAAATATTATCTATGACATGGTTAATCCCTTGTGTAAACCAACTTAATATTAACATGAATGTGATAAAGAAAATAATTATGAATTTACACAAAAAATGATAAAATACCACAGTAATATATATTAAGTTAGTATACTCTTCCAGTACCCAAGTTAAAATATTACCATAGTAAAAAGTGTATGACCAACTAATGTTGGAGTGGTTTCAATTAGCATGGAATTATAACATGTATTTTTGGGTCGACCTGATAGAGATCATTTCATGTGTTGAATACCAAATTAGGACTTGGTGTAACATGAAATCAACTATTTTGGAAATCCAATTATGGATTTCATGATTGGGGAGTCCACTCATAATATCAAGGAAATGTGTGTTAATGTAGTTGGATTTTATAATTACAACCTAAAACAATTCATGTTTAATTAAAAACCAATGTTGGGATAATAAGAAGGGGATTATAGATCACTCCCACTTGAATATCTAAGAAACAAGATATCACTAATATAACAGTAGGGGATATTGGGTTTTGATAAAATATTGGGGGATTAATAAATACAATATGTATTTATTTGTCTAAATTTTATGAGATAATGTACTAAAATTATACATAACATATTTTTTAGACAAAGAATTAAAATGACATTTAACATTTCACTGCAATCCATACTTGAGAAAAAAACTATCTCCCCAGAAAAAAATTCCAAGAGTTGCAAAGGGGCCTACATGTAATCCTTATACGTGATTGGAAGTTATATTTATTGGAAGAACCATTTCCTAAATCAGATTGAAATTATAGTAGTGATGAAGAGTTAGAACACTATGAGAATAATTTTAATGATTCCACAGATGTTCAATTTTTCATTCTATCATCTATGTACAATGAGATTTTAAAGAAACATTAGAAAATAGAAACATATAAAATGATGTCTCACCTCCAAGTTCTCTATAAAGAGAACGTGATAAAAGAAAGGTAAAAGATCTCCAATACTTTGTTTAAAACTATTCATGGAGATACATTGCTAGTACGGCCTAATATAGTCATTCTTATTGGAATTATTGAATACTTGGACATCATAGGAATTAAATTCCAAGATGATTTTCATACAGCTCCCATACATTGATCACTTCCCAAGACCTTACCTAATTGTATTGTTAATTTAAATATGAGAAATATTTATAAGAGTATTTCAGAACTTCTTACATTGATTTTACAAGTGGATAAGGACATGGCGCATGATAAACCCATTTTCCTTATGGTGAATAAGAAAAGGAATATTGATGAAAAGGGTCATAAGACTCATAAAAAGACGAAATATCTAGAGCACTACCCTTCCAAGAAGAATAAGATATAAAGGAAGGGAAAGGAAAAGGAGGTAGTATGATTTCCATGTGAATGTTCAGGATAGGTGATGAGGAACTACACCTAGAAGAAAGGGGATGCTAATCATGGGTTCGTTATCGAGTGTAATATTTCAAAAGATACACATTGCGTATTAGATATATCTTATGATTATCAAATCTATATGCAAATGCATGAACCAAGTATATTACAAATGATCACTTGAGGATATGTGGATATGAGAAACACTAAAGGAGCATGTTTGGATACTCTATACATTGGTGACTACCACCTTTCATTTCCAAAAATAATGATTTTTGTTTTAAAATATTTTTATTTTGTATCTGCATTTTCCATGAACATAATATCTATACCATGCCTAAATACATATGTGTTTAATTTCATATTTTGAAATAATATTTTTATAAGGATAACATATTTTATGGTATTGAACATTTAAATAATGAAATTTTTGTATTAAATAATGAAATCCTATTATTGGATTTTTATAACAAATCATGTTCAAATGACTCATATATCACCCAACATTGGCATAATTGTATTTTTCATGTGAATTAGAATCATTTTACATAGCCCTATCAGGATTGTTATTTAAACTCAACTGATCTAAAAACAGACAATACATTTCATACTTGTTTAAAAATAAATAAAACCAAACCACCATTTGGTGGAAAGTGTGAAAGGGCCACAAAGCTTCTAGGATTGGTACACACTGATGTGTGTGGACCATTTCTTGTATAATATAGATGTGTATATTATTACTTCATAACTTTTACTGGTTACTGGAGTAAATATGGATATATCTACTTCATGAGGTATACATCCATGTCCTTTACGAAATTCATGTAATTTATTAATTAGTAGAGAGTAATCATGGAATAAAGATAAAGAATCTTCGACCAGATAAAAATGTTGAATATGTTAACCAAGAGTTTATTGAACTTTTATGGGAGTTTGGTATTCTATCTAAACTCCGTCAACTTCACACACCACACTGAAATTGTGTAAATGAAAGGAGGGACCAAACCTTATTGGATGTTTGTGGTCAATAATGTGTCACACAAATCATCCATTATACTTTTGTTGATATGAATTACAATCTGTGCTGTATACATTAAACCGAGTACAAAATAAAGAGGCATGCATTTCATGGAACATTCAATTTGATGAATCTATATATGAATTATATTTTTTTTAATAAGGAATGTTATCCATGTGATTAAAATAGGTTTTGTGGAAATACAGTCATTATCCTAGTAGTATATTTTGATTATATATTCCTTATTGGAAATGACATATCTATCTTATAGTCTGTTAATGATTTGTTAGACTTGTGTTTCTCAATGAAGGACTTGGGTGAAGCAGCCCATATTCTAGGGGTCATGATAATTTGTACTAGATCTAAGATGCTTCTTGGAAAAAGATAAAGTAAATTTATTGACAATATAATAAACATATTTATTATGGAACAATCTAAGAGGGGATTGGTTATAGTGTCACATGGTTTACATCTTTCTAAGAAAATATTTCATCAAACACAATAGGAGAAATAGAGAATTTGTAATATCCTATACGCTTAAAAGAAAAGATAAATAATTTATTCCATGTTATTTACTAGGCTTAATGTTTCCTATGCATTGAACATGGTAGGAAGATATCAAGAAGATCCATGAAATCCAAATTGGTCTACTATTATGGATATCATTTTGTATTTGATAAAAACTGAGGATATTTTCCCAATGTATGGAAGATATGAGGATATATTCATCAGGGATTATACTAATTATAGTTTTAGAAGAGTTCAGAATGATCTAAAGTCATAAGTAGGGTATGTTTCTTTATCAATGGAGGAGCCAGGAGCTAGAACCAAAACATCTATTTGTCACTGATTCTACAATGGAGTATGAGTATATTGATGCTTCTGATGCTGTAATGAAATTAATTTTCAGGGGGAACATTATCGAGGATCTTGATGTGGTACATAGTAGTAAATACCCAATAACAGTGTGTTGCGATAAGAATATACTCCATAAGTATCTCCCCTTGAGGTATTTTCAGTATAGGTGAGATGTTAGGGTAAGAAGAGTACCATAGGAAGTGAACGTGGTGGAACCACTTAATAAATTCATATCTTATCTCAAGCATGAGTATTACATGAGAGCTAGTGGACTAAAGGATGTTAGCAGTTGGATCAAGTGAAAGTAAATTCTATTAGATTTTTTACCCTAGAACCAACTTCTGTGTATTTATGATTTTTTGAATAATAATAAACTACTGACCGCATCATTATTGTTATTATGTGTATCATTTCATGTGATTATGTCCTAATAGTGTCTATGTCACTAAAAGTTCAAAACAACTCCCTACTATGATGAGAAATCAAAAGTGCTTGGACACTATTCTTGAATATATGTTATATAGAGAGATGATATCATTTGAGGGAGAAAAATGATATAGGATATTATAGGAGTATACTCATTGGTCATTGAGGAACCATATCATAGTGTACGCCCTTTGTAAAATCCATTGTAGGATATTATAAGGATGACACCCGCCAGTAAAAAACCAACATTTATAGGTATCATTTGATATTCATATCCATGAATGTGTGTATTGATCCTTAGAATTAAATATTATTATTAATAAATTTTATATTTCATGTATATTTATGTATTGATGAATACCATGATTATATATGTTCTCGGTGAGGTATGATACGTTTGGTGCATCATGAGTAGTATTACATTAACGAATAATGGGGGAAAGGATTTATCCATTCTTTTATTTAATGGAAGACGATATCTCATGACCTATAATATAAAATATATATCCTATATAAATCCATTTCCATGGTGTTTTATTGGAAATATCAATTTTAGATAAGTCAATTAATGATACATTGTGCACATAGGTAAATGAAACCTACATGCAACCTGCTGAATTAGAGATATCATGATAAAGGGATTATATTACATAGGATGGGAATCTATGATGTAGCATGTCGTTGTATTATTTTCGTCATTGTCTATGGGGGCCTTGGCATGTTTCTAGACACTAACCTTAGAATTTATGCTGCTTCACCTAATGCCATAGATAAAGAGGCCTAGAGGGGTGCACACTAAGTGCATCCAAAATATGAGTTAAATAATATATAATTATTTAATTGTTTGAATAAATATTATTTTCACATGTGGTTTAATAATTATCTACGTATTATTGATGTCATATAATTATTTATTTTCTATTTAGAAAATTTAATATTTATTTATTTAATGGTGAATAATGTAGTGATATTTATTTCATAAAAAAGTAGTCATTATTAAAGGACTGATAAATATTATAGAGGAATTATGGAATGATTTTTTAGGTCCAGTGAGAAATAATAATATTTAACATTATTTTACTAAATAATATTTAATTTAATTCATAGTTTACTCACATGTTGAGAAAAAATAATATTTTTATTTTTATATGACATGGGGTTCCAGAAAGGAGTAGATAAATAATAAGGGGAACTTGTGAAATTATTTATTTCTATCCTTATAAATATATTAACCTAATTATATTATTTTCTTGAGAGAAAATTTAGTTGTTTGGGTTGTATACAATGGATTTTGAAAATCATCTTAAACCCTAGATAGATAAATTCTCCAAGAACTCTCTGATGAATGGAGAGAAATAATTATCCATTAAATCATCTAAATTAAAGATAGATAATGGAGAATGATTTGCAAACTATTCTCATGGTGATCAAAGGAAGACAACACAAGCGATAGGATATTACCTTATTGCACCTTGAGATTCATTTGATGACATATATATATTCGTGGAACACATGTGGATCATCACTAGAGGTAATATATACATGACTCCTATAATGAAATGAAGATATTTTTCCAGATCCATCAATGATGAAAGATTTAAAAAAAGGTAATTTGTTAATAAATGAAATTAATTATAATTTATATATGATGATCCTCCCTTATGATTATGGAAATATTTCTATTTTCTTTCTGCATTAATTAAATTCCATTGAACACAATGTTTATCATCATGTAGATCTCTGATTGATCACTGATAGTGATAAAATCATTGTTCAGCACGACACATTACATGATTTTACAATGCCCAGAACCTACATAAGAGAGGATGACATCCTATTAGATCGGTATATATCTAGGATCTGTGAGTTTTCAGGGTCATCTAATGTGGCCCTATAGCGTTGGATTTCGCCCTCATTTGATTGGTGGTGGACCCTTTTATATGGAGGGACATAATTTTAACCAATCATGATAACTTCTTTTAGTCTGATGAAGATGTAGTATTGAAATCTTTTGAAAATTTATCTTTATCCTTCTATATTTTGGATACTAGAGTAAAAAACCAGCTGTATTCTTGGTGCGCATCTTAGGGCCACACTTCAAAAAATATAACCCCCATCATATGCAGTATTTTTGATGATTTCTACCTCCACATTCCCTAAGTAACCAAAAAAGATGAAAAAACTAAAAACTTATCATATTCAACGATTTCTAATTGTTTTATCCCTCTATAAATAGGAACATACCATGCCTGAGGGGATACAAATTATTAATCAAAACCCTTATACGAACCATAGGTCCCCAATGAATGGTTTCTAACTATTCATATTCAACGAATTGAACAATTTTTCATCCAATGTCATATATAGTGTGTTCAGTTCGCCCACAAAAATGTATTTTATTGAGGTGAATATAGAAAGGATACAAAAAAAGTTGAAATTATAGATAACATTCTCACCAATCATGTCTTCCATTATGATATGTTTGTTAATGAAAGACCAAGGCCTCCCTTTTAGAATATTATATTTATCTATATCATTGAGAAATTCAATGATCAATTGGTTTCCATTGACATATATAAAGGCTACACTTTAGTCTAAATTCCATATGTTTTACAAGGAATTATTCAGGGAATTGATAGTGAATCATCATTTGGACATGAGTTTTCTGATCATGATAAGGGACATCTAATGTAGTAGAAATGTATCCTACTTCATCTTAGTGGGAATGTTCATTTTCTCTTTCTCTATTAAGGGAATGTTTTGACAACGGTTAACAAGATCATTGTTCTCCTCACGTTAATCAATTGAGAGGGGAAGTGGTGGGAATGGAACTAATGATCAAATACCATGATCAACACCTTTTCCATCTAGGAATAACCTTGATATAGGAATAACTAGGAACCAAAAACCCATTGGGAACCCAATAATTGCTCTCAATCAAATTAGATACAAAATAAAAGATTATAATAGTTATATATATACTCACATTATATAAAATTGATATATAAATGTATTTATGAATTATACATGTATTATATATTTTAGAAACATGTTGTATGTAAAACTTTTAGATGAAATATGCAAATACATGATATAATAAAGTTATATAAATTCCTTTATTATATAAATAAAATAAAAATATATAGATATAGTTATTTAAGAAAATATATAAATATAAATGTGTTTTTGTATATATAAATTTATATATTTGTGTGTGTATATATTTTTTCATAATATAAATTTATTTAAAAATATATGAATGTACGCAAGGAATCATCAATGTATGTTTGTATGTTTGTATAAAGTTATTAATATAAGATAAGGAAAAACACATGAGCATGTGGTTTTGGTGTTAGTGTTTTTCACAGTTACAAAATGACCACTATATATCAATATATTTAGAATATGGTGACTTAAAAAATATTTTTTTGAAAATTTTTTAAAGTGGTTTCAGTGACTGGTAAATTCATACAATATGAGCACTTAGAGATAACTATATATCATAATAGATATCAAAAATCTTTGTAGTGGCTGTATATACCTAATGCCAATAGATTTAGCATGGTTTATAACCACTGTTAATGATAAAAATAACCCCTTTAAATGAACCATTTTTTGTAGTCTCACTCCTAGCATTTTTAACGCACAAAATTTCAATTATTTCATTGTAAAATGAAAAATATTACATTAAAAAAATGAAATTTGAATAAAATAAAAACATAAAATTAAATTTTTGGATTTATAATGATAATTTTTTAAATTTAATATCTTTAAAAAATAACTTTTATACATTCTTAACACAATATTCCTTGAAAATAGTATGTTTTGTAAATAACTGAAACAAAATCCTTCTTATATAATCCAAAATGAGTGTAGACGCAACTCCTTATCCATTTAAAACACCACCAAATCCATATTTTCCATCCCATTACCTTAATAAATTTCATAAAGACATGATTATGAAGTTACCAAAAAAATAAAAATATAATAGATGGGGTTTTGTTTCTGAAGAAAATAATATTTCACCCAAGAACACACCTTCAAAATAATTACAATTAATATTATTTTTATAAACATTGCATTACTCGAACATGGAAAATTTTATAATATATTAGAAAATATAAAACAAATGTAGAGAATGCTGTTGTGGGGAAACAATTTTCTAATCTACAGGAACACTGGGTGTGGGATTTTTGAGAAGGTTGAATGCCCAAATATAAAGAACCTTTACTCTTATTTTCATACAAGTCACATTATAATAAAGTTTCATCTCCAAATGGGTTGTTAAAAAGGTGTTATATGATAAATTTCATTCATAAAAATTCATTTTAAGAAGGTGTGTTGTGATAAAGTGCCTTCTTAACAACTCTTTTTAATAAGTCACTTTGTCATAAAGTGCCCAAACTTCTTGAGAATAATTTTTTAACCTGAACTCTTTCATTATTTTTTTATATTTGTAAATATTATTATATATTTCATTATTATATATGTGAATATATATTATTATAAATTTTTTAATAATTTTTATGTATAATAATATATTTTTAATATTATAATACATATATTATTAGAATATATCATAATATATATGATAACAATATTTTTTAAAATGAAATATTTTAACAAATCGATGTTACTTATAAATAAATTATTATAAATTAATATTTAAATTAAAGTTCAATTTCAATTTCAATTGTATAAAATATTTAATATATTATGAATTTTCAAATTGAATTATTTGAACTATTGTTTTCATCAATTGAAATTAATTAATAAAATGTTAATTTGTCTAACATAAAATATTAACTTATTATTAACTATCTAATTGTTATATATTTCCACAAATGTAATGAAATATTTATTATAAAATTACTAATAAATTTAAAACTAATATATTGTTTAAAAATTCAATAATATAAATATTGATTATAATACACTGAAATATTAGTAAATTATTATAATAATATGTTAATAGGAAAATATAATAATATATTAATTGATTAATATAATATTATTTTAATATATACAACAGAAAGATATATGAATACACTTATAAATAAAGTAATTCATAGCATTTAATAATAATAAAATAATAAAAAATACATCATAATAATGATATAATTCTTAATAAGAATTATGACAATAAATTTTTTAAAGTTTAAATGATATATTTTTAAAAAATAGTGTTTGTGCCATGTAAATTATTTTTTATTAATTTCATTTTTGAAATTATTTTATTTTAAATTAATTTTTATATGTTTAGTCATTGTGTGAAAAATCATTTATACTATAATAAAATATTATATATTTTTTTTCTGCAAACATTTTTTGTGTAAAATAAATTTTCTTGTTTATTAATTTTTTGACATTACATTTATTTTTATTTTATTTTTTGTTTATACAATTGGTGATTTAAATATTATTTAGATATTATTTATGATATATGACATGAATATTATTTTTTTGATGTGTAAATGTATTTTTTTAATCAATAATATTTGTTTCATATAAATAAATTATTTCTATTATATTTATGAAATTATTTAAGATATCAGATATTTATTATATTTTTAATCCATGTTATTAATTTAATTTTGATTTTACTTATATTTTAAATTTTATTGGCATCCAAATTCACAAACATGAA
The DNA here is from genome assembly GCA_963277665.1 of Viscum album. NCBI lineage: Eukaryota > Viridiplantae > Streptophyta > Magnoliopsida > Santalales > Viscaceae > Viscum > Viscum album. The sequence goes on along the minus strand of OY728151.1, from coordinate 1,581,096,483 downwards.
ACGTATTATGGTTTCATGTAGGTGAATTTGAAAGAAAAAAAATATAATGTACAAATACAATATAACAAAAATTTGAAACTTTGAAAAAATATATAAAAAATAATTTAAAATGAGAATAATTTCTTAAAAATAATTTTTTAAATATAATTTCAATTTCACAAAATATTGTTGTTACAAAACATAACATTTCTACTTATATATTTTTTTACACCCAAAATGTTTTAAAAAAATTTATTTTGAAAAATTTATTATTTAAATTACAATTATTTTCAATATAATTTTATTTATAAAATCAATGTATACAATTTCATTTATATATTATTTACTCTATATTTTATGCATAAATATGTTTTGAATAGTAAATATTATGTTTTTATTTAATAATGTTTATGTCATGTAAATTGATTTTTTTGTAAAATTTATGATTTTTTATATTTTTAATTATTTTGTATATCTTTAATCAATGTTCTATGTTTCTTTTGGATTATACTTATAATCTATATTTAATAATTTTTGAAAGTCACCAATGTGAAATGTAAAAATCATTCAATTAGGTGTCTTTGAATGCCTATAAAATATAGAGAATAACTATTAATATAAATTAAATTAGAAACATTGAAAAAATATAAAAAATATTTAAAAATTAAAATTAATTCCTAACAGGAATTGAAGAAAAATAGTTTCATTTACACATAATATTATTGTTTATAAAAAAATAAAATTTGTAATTATAAATATATTTTTTCTCCAATTATTTTTTGAGTAAATTTATTTAATTTAAAAAAATTTCATTCTTTTATTTTCAATTATTTTTAATTTCTTACAATCATTTTTTTTAATTTTTTGAGATTTTATATATTCTATATTTTCTGCATATAGAATTTTTTAAGTGAAAAAGTTATATTTTTAATCAATAATGATTGTATAAGTTAATTTTTTTTAAAATTTATGTTATTTTTATTTTTAATTAGTTTCTATATGTTTAATTAATGTTTTAGGAATCATTTAGATAGTATTTATTGTTTATATTTTATAAGAATCCAAAGTCACTGTCTTTAAATGTAAAAATGTTTCAAGTATGTGACTTTGAAATCCTATAAAATATAATCTATAAATAAAATATAATTAAAATTTGAATCAGTTACCACACATATAAAATATAACTGAAAAAGTAAATAATTTCGTAAAAATAATTAATTAAAAATAATTTCAATCCGAAAAAAATCGGTTGTTTTGAATAAAAACATTATGAAGAAAATTATATATATGGTTTAAGTAAAATCTAAATGAAATTTTACAGAGATACAAAACATATAATAAATAATTCAAAATATAGATAATTTCTTTCATATAATAAACAAAAATTAATTAAATGGAGAAAACATTATTGTTTAAAAATATGACTTTTAGACATTAAAAATTTATTTTAATTATTCATATTAAGTATTATATTACACATTTCATTGTTATGATGTATTTTTAATTATATTATTATTATTAAATATTCTTGTCTACTTTTTTAATAAATATATTAATATATCATTCTAATATATCTAATATTGTAATATATATTAATATATTAATATATTAATATATTAATATATCAATATTTATTATATTAATATATTAGTATTTAATATATTAATCTACTAATATATCGTTTTATTATAATTAAGATATATATTATATAATTTGATGAAAATACATTATTTGTTAATTAATTTTTTATTTTGTGATACAGAGTACATAGAAAATGAGGGTCTTTAAAAACATTCTTCAAAGAGTAAAAACTACTCAAATGAGCTTAGATTATTGTAAAATCAAATAATAGAATATATAGATTTATTTATTAATTATAGGAATTGATGGTGCATCAAAATGAGGTGTCATTTTCCTAAGATGAATGAAAATAATGTTTCTATAATTTAAAATTCTAAAAAGTGTGTTTGATGATTAGAATCATAGGGATTAATCTCTAATTGATGTAAAATCATGTGAATCAAGTCGTAGAATTATATATGATGTGTGAAAATAGATGGAGTGTACATAAAGAATTTGATGCACTCAAATTCACTAAATTAAGAGTTTGTAGAATAATAATGTCTTCAAAAACATTATCTATAGAGTGAAAACTGGGAAAATGAGTGAGAATTGCTACGAAATCACACAAAAACTATTGATTGATTTTTCAATTATTGGAATTATGGTGCATCTTACCGATGTGTCGATTTCTTGAGATGATTGAAAACATAGTTTAAGTCATTTAAAAATCTAAAACATGCATTTAAAGGATAAAAACAATGAAAACAAAATCTTCAATTGTTGTAAAATATTATGAAAGATATCTTACAATTATTTTTCATGTGTGGGTGTTGATATAAGTTCAATTCAACAAGTGATTCTCTCGAATGTAATAAATAATGTGTTAAGAGGAAATGATAGTATTTAAAATCATGCTCCATAGGGTGAAAAAAGAAAAATGACTTTGGATTGCTGTGGAATCATATGAAAAATAATTATAGATTGGTTTTTGAATTATAAGAATAGGACATTCGTCAAACTGAGGTGTTGTTTTCCAGATATGACTCAACAAACAGTTTCAGTAATTTAATATTCCAAAATTTGTGTTTGATAGAAAAAACCCTAGAAAAATATCTCTAATGGACATGAAATATTATGAAATATTTCTTATAATTATATATGACATTTTTGAGTATAAGGAATGACAATACAACATGTGATGTGCTTAAAATAAATAAAAATAATGTTATTAAAAAATGGAAGTCTTTAAAAATATTCCACATAGTGTGAAAACATGAAAAATGATCTTTAATTACAATGAAATTAAACTAAAAAACCCAACAATTTATTTTTTAATTATAGGAATTAATGGTGTGCCATTATGATGTATTGTTTTCTCAAGATGACCAAAAAATTATCAATAAATTTAAAACACAAATACATTCATTTTTTGGTTATAACCATATAAAATGATCTCCAATTAATGTATAATCATTTTAAAGATGTATTATAATTATATCATATGTGTTTGAGTGTACTACGTTTTAATCTGACAAGAAATGTGCTATAATTAACTAAATAAGATGTTTTTAGAAAATGATGGTTTTTAAATATGATCACCATAGAGTAAAATCCTACAATATGTGATCATATTATTGTCAATTTACACCAAAAAACTGTAGATTTATATTTGAATTATAGGAACTATGAGTGCATCAAACCGAGGTCTGGTTTATCTAAGATGATAAAAATCACAGTTTCAATATTTTATAATTCTAAAACATGCATTTGATGGCTAAAACCATAGAAAATTATCACTAATTACTATTAAATATTATTAATGTTATCTTAGAATTATTTTTCACATGCGTGAGTTGATGCAACATCAGTCTGTCTAGAAATGTACTCGATCAAACTAAAAAAAATGTTCTTTGAAAATGACGAACATTGAATAAATGCTCCATTGAGTGTAGTTCATTCAAATGATCTCATATTTTTCTAAAATCACAGAAAACAATTGTTGATTTTTTCTTGAATTATAGGAACTGATATCATGTCAAATTGAGTTGTTGTTCGGCGAGGATGACCTAAAACACTATTTCAATAATTTAAAATTATAAAAATGTGTTTGATTGTTAATACCATATAAACTGATCTCAAATTGATTTGAAATATTATGAAATATATCTTAGAAATATGTCTGACTTATGTTAGTCGATGATGCTTCAATATGATATGTGATGTGATCAAACTAACTAAATAAAAAGTTATTATAAAATGAAGTTCATTAAAAATGTTCACCAAATAGTGAAAACTATCCAAATGAGATCATTATTATATAAAATAACAAAAAACCCATAGATATATTTTTGAATTATAGGAACCGATAGCTTGTCAAACCAGGGTGTCAATTTTCCAAGATGACTGAAAATGCAATCTCACTTATTTAAAATTCTAAAATGTTTGTTTGATAGTTTACCCCATAGTAAAAGATCACCATTTTATGGGAAATATTATGGAATCAATCATATAATTAATTTAGATGCATGCGAGTAGAAGACGCATCAATCTTATATGTGATGCTCTCGAACTGACTAAATAATGACTTCATAGAGAATTATGGTCTTTAAAAACATGAAACACAATTTACAATTTTGATAAATGATTTCATATTTCAGTTAAATTAGATAAATACAACCTTATAATGATTTTTGGATTATAGGAATTGATGATTCATCAAACTTTGATGTTTATTTCCCGCAGTGACTGATAATTTTGTTTCAGAAATATAAATTCGAAAAACAGTCATGTGACAGTTACTAATATTAGAAAATATCTCATATTGATGTGAAATATTATTCAATCTATATTAGATTTACTTTTTTCATTTTATTGATGTTGAGGCATCAACCTGACATGCATTGTGATCGAACTGACTAAATATGATGTTTTTATAAAATAGTGGTCTTTAAAAATGTATTCTACTTAGTGAAAACGGGTTGAACGATCTCATATTACTATCAAATAACATTTCAAAACCCGTATATTTAATTTTGAATTATAGTAATGTAAACCACATCATACTGAGGTGTTATTGTTCTAAGGTGTCTCAAAACATAGTTTTAGTTATTTAAAATGCTAAAATGTGAATTTAATTGTAAAACTCATAGAAAATGATAATCATTTGTTGTGAAATATTATGACAGTTATATTAGAATTATTTTCACATGTTCCAGTAGATGGTGTGTCAATCCGTCAAGATAAGATATTGAAATTAATAAATAATGAGTTCTTAGAAAATGATGGTATTTAAAATTGTGAGCCAAATTGCAAAATCCTTCAAAATGTGATCGGATAAATAAATCTCAAGAAAATAATTCTAGATTCTTTTGGGAATTATAGGAACCCGTGGTATGTCAAACTGTGTTTTTGTATTCCTATGATGACAAAAAAATAGTTTCAGTTATTTAAAATGCAAAAATGTTTGTTTGACCATTGAAACCATAAAAAAACAATCTCCAAATAATTTGAAATATTATGAAATATATATTAAAATTATTTTTAATGCGTGAAAGTAGAAAAAGATTCAACCAAGAAGTGAAGTGAACAAAATAACTAATTATGGATTTCTTAGAAAATGATGGTCTTAAAAAATGTATGCCACATAGTGAAAAAAGAACAAATGAGCTCAAATTGTTGTGAAATTAGAAAAACAATTGTAGATTAATTTTAAAATTATAGTGATTGTAGGTGCACAAAACTGAGATGTTTTTTCTTTATATGGAAAACAATTAATTTTCATTTATTTAATACCCATAAAATTTGTGTTTTATGGTTAAAATCATTGAAAATGATCTCCAATTGATGTTAAATTTTATGAAATCTATCTTAGAATTATTTATATTGTGGTTGAGAAGAATACATGTAAATATTACATATAGGGTGGTGAAAAATTATTCCAATCACACAATATATTTTTATTTCAAAATATAAAATTAGAACTTATAAATTACCTGTTCGGTAATCCTTTTTTGTGTATATTTTTTTTTAATTTATTTTTCTATCATTCCTTTTATTTTCAAATAATTTAAAATTTTATATATAATGTTATAAATTTCATTTATATTTTGTTATTATATTATATATATATATATATAATATTTATGTGAAAATATTAGGTTTTTATGGAAAATAATCATTATGAAGGCGATCGATGATTAGACAGTGTAATATAGTTCATCCACAAATGGAAGTCAAAAAACAATAAAATTGATTCACCTGAAAGACCATGGGTTTCCAAATGGTGAGATGCCTCATTACATTCTCTATTGATGAACGACAAGGTGAAATATGAGAAAATAGACATAAGGAATGGATCTTCCCATCCAACATACCAAACAGTTGAAGGCCGACCTCCGAGGATGAAACAGAATGGAGAACCATCATACAGTCTAATTACAAGATAATGGAACACCATCCTTTATCCAAATCAAATTCCATACCATATTTTATTTTCAATAATGGGTGGACCCCATACTCATAGAAATTCATTTGACTATAAGAAATGGTTAACCTAGAAGAATTTCAATGATCAACCCCATAATTGAGAAGTGCCCATCAACGTCTAATGCATCAATATAAATCATCATCATCTTGATCAGGGGTGACTACCATGAAGAAGTTCCATACTTCGTTTCATTTCTTGTAGCCTATGAATCATGATTATTCGAGGTGGTCATTCAAGAGATGAAATATTTTACCTAAAAAGTGTTTGGTATGATCTAATGTATAAAACAAATTCATTTATCTGAACCCAAATCATCCCTTCCATTGGGCCCAATACATTATCAAAATCCAATGGCTGGGACGAAGACCACTTCATTAGAATCTCTAGAAAAAATGACTTTCAATCCATAAATGAACTATCCCACTCGTTCCACCCATATCAAACACCAATGACTCCTGGGTATCCAAAAACATCCCGAAAAGAATACTATGATGACACCATATATATTGGGAAGTATTGACCATCATAATCATGGATAATAGTGGGGAACACCATATTGGATAGTTTATCAATGCATGATTTCCACCAATAGTAATAAGACTTGGGAGGAATTGAAATTCAACAATAGGTTTTCCATGTCTCTATTGAACTCGGGTCTAACATATCAAGCATGATTGAATAAAAATATTTCACTTAATATTTCCTTGAAGAAGTCATTCATCAGTAGTTATGAATTGCTGATATCTCCCTTATAACTAGAATACTCAAAATAATGTTTCAATATTACTCAAAAAACCATTATTTCATGGTTTTAGTTCTCTAGTTTTTTCCATTCTCATAAAAAAATAATGAACCTTTTCATTTTCTATACCCATAGAAAATTTCCATTGTTACCATAGATCCACCACCACCAACTATCAATGGTTCATTCCAAACGTGCACACTTGTACCATCACCGATCCTACTATACAATCCGTTAATATGAAGATAATGAGAATCCTAATAAATCCAATATTGAATGATCTTTCATGGTCCAAGATAGGAACCACTGAAGTACGAGGGTGGGAAATATTTTGGTTAAAGAAACTGAGCACAATGCATGGGGGGGTGATCCGGAAGCCCCCATTCTTGCTCGGTGAGTAGGGAATCATTAAAAGTGCACAAATAATGATATCACATTCTATAGAAAGACTTAGGGATATATATATTCTCACAAAAGGCCTGTGGGTTCTTATTTCGTCCATTGTTCATAACAACCAAATGTTTTAGATTTTGGCATGAAATTGGTCAAAGAAGTAATAGTGCAACATGATGTGGGACATCACATGGTTGGGTACTGACTGGGATAATGACTTTGTGTGGATCTATTTACCAACCTTATATAACGTTTTACTTGTCTATCCATTAATTTTATTTTGAACCCTATCTATAATACATGAATGTATTTATTTTTTGGGCCCAAAGATAGGAGGCAACCCCATATTTTTTCATTTTATCAACCACCCATATCCATGAAATGATGTGGATTTCATCATTCTTACTCAGTGGAATTCCATTGCTAATGGAGATATCATATATTGATGTTTTAATCAATTTCCTAGAATCCATCTCATTTTTATGAAAAATATGGTGAATAAAACTGAATTCTTCCAATGTCGCTCTTGAAAAAAGTAAGCTATCATCTACAAATAAATGGCGGGTAATATGAGGGATCGTCAGACAGACCTTCATCACATGAATGAAATTATCCCTATATACCAATGATAAAAACGTCACAAAAATCATAATATATAATAACAGGAAATGGGGAGAGAGGGTAACCCTGTCGAATACACCTAATGGTGGAAAATATTAAACAGAGGACACCATTGATCTTAATATAGAAATAAACTAATGAAATTCATTCCATGATGACATCAATCCATTTGGATTAGAAACCTAATTTTCTCATAACCACTTATAGAAATTACCATTTAACTCTATCATATTCCATTGTGATTTCAAGGTTCCAGGACATAATACATGTTTTAGATATCAATCATGTGTTCATGGAATGAAACACCTCATAAAAAACAATGGAATTATCAAAGATAAGTCTCTTTAGGAAAAAAACACTTGTTTTATGATATAATTGAAAGAATCAAAGGCCAATGAAAATTGAACAATATATTTGGAAATATTTTATAGGTCAAATTGAACATAATGATTTTCTTATAGTCCTAGAAAAAAGTGGGGTATTTAATTTTCAGAATAATCACAATAATTATTTTATTAAGGGAATGAAAATTATCCTTTCCCAGAAAAATATCCTTCATTAGTTCTACAATTTTTAGTCCAACATTGGTCCAATATTTCTTAAATAATAAGTAATAGAACCCATATAGCCCAGAAACATTGGTTGGGAGAAATTTATTCAGCCATAAAAAAATTTCATCCTCATAAAAAATTTTGAAAGATTGATACTCATAATTATACTAATTACTAGGTCAATGAAATCCCCATTATCTAGTGGATATACCAATTCACCTATCCTAAAGATATCCTAGTAAAATATCATGATATGATCATGGATCCCCTTAATGTTTGAAATATATATTCCTTTAAAATCAGTAACGCATGATAAAGAATTCCATTGTCTCCCCACAAAGTCCTTTTAACAAAATAACATGGTATATAATTTCCATATTATATATGGGATTCAATGGTTCATATATTCCAATAAATTCCTTTAATTATAATTTTGGAATCCAATTCCTCTTCCAAAATTGAAATGGAGGATAGAACATAATATGCAGGGGGCTGAGAATATGAGATATTCATAATTACTTTGTTAGAATATCATTTTGAATCACGTTTTTGAAATTTTCCATCACTAAAACATCTCAACACGGAAGCTGGTCGATGGATGTTTTTTAATATGTTATGTTCATCCTTCTTCCAACATGAGAAGAAAACATATTTAAATTACTTATCCTTTTCACAGAAGAACTGAAATATGAAAATATATTCATGCCTGTATCAATAATTATTGGGAAGTGGTACAATGTTTTCTTTGTTATAGGCAAAACGTAACTGTGTGGTGCTGGGTGGTATGTTAATTTTTTATAATAATCATTGCTCGAAGAGAATATCAAGTATCTTTCAAATCAAATTTATAATTAATTTATTGGATATTTGAATAAATAATTATAGGATCTTAGAAGTTTTCTTTTTTGGTGAATTTTCATCATCCAAAAAGACCTATTCATATTACCTTCATTTCACTGTGAGGATCAATGGATAGAATCCCTATAGTGGTGATACACATTTTCTCCTATGATCTACAAGAAACACCACTCAATCATTGGGTGCTAGTGTGCTTAATTGAAAACCGTACATTGTTCGTTCATGAATTCTTATTCTTTGATATTGAAAAAATATCTCTTAATCTTATCATTTTGAGAGTGAGATAGGAGGAGTTGAGAGTGAATTCATTGTGAGTAACAATTATCTATTCTTAATTTTTTTATTCTCTACAAAACATGAATAAAAAAATATTTGTAGTGTTTTTATTTAAGATAAATTATTATTTAATTTCATACCATCCATTAAATATCCTCCATTTTAATTAATAAACCCCATTCCACAAAATAATTATATAATTATTATATTTTGGTGCATGCAAACTTGTGAAATAACTAATTTTATATATGACTCTTTTAAATTAAAACTTTTCATTGGACTCGGTCATAGTCCATTTGAACTCCCCTAGAATTTTTGAATAGATAAATATAAATTTTATTCATAAATATATAGTATATAATTAATATTGAGGATAAATATTTATTAAAATATTTAATAAAAAAATAAATAGTTTATTCACAACCATGAGAATAAATATTTATAAAATCAATTAAATAAATATATCATAAATAAAATTATTCGTCTGACTTGGGAATAATATTGATTCCTTAAATTAAACTCGAATCGAATTTAATCGATATAAATTAAACCACTAAGTATGTGACCCTCAAGGATTCTTTCTCATTGGCCTTAGGCGGGATTTACTAAAGTCCAGTATTACTCTACAGTAATGGCTCAATGAACCCAACAGAAAGATCATAATGTCATAATGTTTACAAATAAATATAAATGCTCATTCTGTAATATAACCCCATTATCACAATATCTCATCAAGAAGGTTGTACATCTGTATCACTAATCGATTTTCTTGATATGTATTTGTTTGACTACATAAAATAAAGATGTAATTACACCATGAATGTGAAATATAGTGCAATAGATCAATTCCAATCACAAGTTCGATATATCAACATCCATAAAGATGTAAGCGGAAAATCATTCCATGACATAGTAATTAATGACATGTAACTCATGACACACCTAACATATCAAACGTATCCAAGAACTATTTTTTGTCATGGTTTATGAGATAAATCTATATACATGAGTTGTCATATTCAAAAATATTATTCGTAAAGTATATGGACCATCACACACACTCATAGATGGAAATATCCGATGACACCAAAACTTGTTGAATTCCTACTAGTGGGTCTGTTATCATAATCTCTATCATGATGATTACCAATTGATTACTTCATGAGTAGAATCCTCAACCTCTAATGAGTACTCATACATGAAAGTCTACATATTATGTGTTCCATTACATTATGTTAACCAACTGTGGAATATTATTTTAAAATATCATCATAGGACATCAAGGATTTCATCATAGTAGAGAACTACTATAACATTATCAATGTAATGTATATTATATGATATTATTAAATTATATTCATGTATAACACCAAAAAATATGTAATTAGATGTTTTATTATTATTTATTACAATAAATGCATAATTAATTAACGTAATGACATTTGGTCCTAGGAAAGCAAACCAAACAAACATCTACTTGAACTAAAAACAACTACCTATGACCTTCAGTCTGCTAAAACTCACATGATAATAATGTTTCTATTGACTCAAGGTTTTATTAAAGGGGTCCTCATGATGTATTATGCAGAAATACTTCCTACTGTAACTTTACCTCTCTAAAAAAATCAATCCAAAGATGATACTTCTGAAGTATGTACTGTGTATGGTGATATTCCCTTGGCACATTTGAATGAGCCACTTATGCAGCATTATCACAACAGAGTTTGATATGATATTTACTTCTCTACACCACATCAATATATAAGATATTTATTTTCAATTACAAAATTCATTCTTTATGAAACAATATTCTATTATGGCCTCATAAAAATGAATGTTCAATGACATGGATTCCTACATTAATCCATAAATTGATATATTCAAATTGCATACCTTGTTGGAATCCATTGGATTCAAAAACCCTTTTGGATCTGTCATATAGAAAGCATCCCAAAGTTTCCTCCCAAGGAATGGTCTTTTGAAATCCATTTTCCAAATCTCATTATCAAGGAATTCCACAATGTAAATTATAATTCCGATGGATGATAACATTTCAATTGGTGAAAGGTATTTGTCATATTCAACACCTTGAATTTCATTAATCCCTTTTTGAACCAATAATGCCTTATAGGTAATGAAATATGTTTCCATGTATAGTTTATTCGTCATTAACAATTTCCAACCAATGGGTATTACATATACTGGAGGGTATACCAAAATTTAGACTTCGATTTCATACATGGAATCCATTTAAAAATTCATGTATTCTTTCCAATTAGTAACATTTTTTCCACTTACTACTTCCATGTAGGTTAGAGGATAATTATTATAATATAATAATTAGTCATCAACTTTTTTGACTAGAAAACCTTTCCATTTTGGTTATCTAACATATTTAGTACTCATATTTAGTAATAGTGTCTCTCAAACAATTTCATCTTCAATAGGGATTTTTGAAATTTTTTCATGTGCCAAATTTTTTGTATCTTGATCCTTCACATAATCGATAACTACTAGAAAAATGTCTTATAGCAACGGTTTAATTGGATCGTGGATATAGGTTAAGGTATATTAATAGTTAATTGAAATCCATGGCTTCAGAATGGATAAATCCATGGGGAAATGTGTCTCATGGAAAGAGCTTCTTAAATAATTTATCTCCATTGAGACTCATCTCCCACCCACAATTTCCTCCCTTGTGATGACTCATATCCCACCCACAAAACCATTCTCCCTTGAAACTGACAGATTGCTTCTCCCTCGGCTAATCTTCACAGGATTGTCCATTCAGTTTGACCCTCCCTCATGTGATCCCTCTGAACCCCCTTCATTGTGTGTTCCTCTCCTCCTATACACACTTCATCATATATTTCAACTCCAATCGGTGAATTGACCGAATTGAGACCTTCCATGAGTAGAATCAACACAAGATGACCCCAATATTTCCATAAAATATTGTTTGGGATACTCCTTCATAGAAGCTAATCTACAATGCAATTTATACCTATCTCCAGTGACAGTTCAACCATACCTTTTCAATTGATGGTAATTTTCAAGGTTTCCCTACTAAATATGTGTCTATTGAGAAAAAATATTATAAAAAAACTAGGTATTTTAATGTTCAAACTCATGTTCGGTTTCATCTTTTTTGTTAAATAACCATGAATCATAATTTAAATATGTTTTCTACGTGACTTATTCTCTACAATCAGTCACTCTATATTTGTCCATAAAATTTTTTGCCACACCGAATTTCCTTTATTTTAATTTCCAAATTAGATCAAACTCTAAATTTTTCACCCAACCTACTGATGATAGATTTTATCCTAGAAGAAACCGGTTGGTCTATGAATATTTACTATTATCAATATTTATTTTGATCATGCAAGCCTTCAAATAATATTCAATACCCATGACTATCTATAATTTTTTTAATGTGAAATTGTTTTTATTGTATGTGTAACAAGTATTTAAACAATATATCTATAGCTATAATTTATTTATATTCAAATAATTATTTTATCTATTTTTTAATTTTCAATTCATCTTAATTTCCCCTATAACATTTAATGTCAATTCTTTTAAGACCAAATAATCACATCATTTCTTGATATAATATTTGATACAAATGAATGACATTTCTAGAAATATATATTTTCTATTTAATTTTTTATTTATAAATATCTCTACACTAACATTTATTTTCAACTAATATTCCTTTATTTTTCTTTTAAGTTAAAGAATGAGTTTTTATCCAGTCATTTTATTTGCCACGTTTTCTTTAAAATGGGTTCCTAATGTTTTTTTCTTATCAATCAGTATATGGCAGTTTATGAATAATATTAGCTCTCTCATGAAGAATACCTTCCATATGAACATGGTTAGTAATCAACTTGATTGTTTAATTGAATGGTTCTATTATATAAAATATGAAAATTTGAATAATATGAAAGTATCAATTCCCAATACATAGTGACCAAGATAATTAGTTGATTCCCAATGAATTTTTAATTACTATATTTCTAGATGAAATTTCAGTGCAATGTTAATGTCTATCATGGTACCAAATTCAACTCCGTTTTAGTAATATAGTTTCCCCAAAATTCAATTATAGGTGAATTTTCTTGTTCTAGAAATATATTTTCAAGAACTGCATTAGTCAAACTATGAGTTTTTATTTTCTACATAGAGATCTAGGATGGCACAATTGTAGTTGTTTTTCAATTACAGAGGCATGTTTTTCAAGCTTTTCAATATGCAAGATTTGAATTGATGATTGTTTTGATTCTATTTGACTTTTATCTTGAAGTTCCTTTATCTAGGACCGGAAAATTCTGCAGTATCATTTTTTATTATATTATCCTCACATCAAACAATTTTCTTAGTCCTATCTAATGCCTCTAAGTAGAATACCCATCTCCAATATCAATATGCTCGTATAGTTGTATTCATCTAATAATGCACACACACACATATCATTATTATTATAGTGGTATACCATATTAACGAATCTATATAATATATATGTACAATGTTATGGGTAGAAAAATATTATAAATGTTCCTAATATGTATGGTCACTTCATGTTCTTTTCATGTATTTTTCAGTTTTGGAGGTCGGGGAAGGTGGAGCTGGAGGAACAGTAGTCAGTTTAACATTAGATTTTAAACATGTGGCTGGTCTATATTTCATATGAATAGTGTTAATTCATATAAAATAGTATAATTTTTTTTATAATCATAATTTTCTTGATTTAAGTGTATAAAAAAGGATAAATTTCTTCCATTCACAAATGTAAGAATGAAGATCTACTTGAAAAGAGTGAAAATTGTTACCAACAACATGTAAAAACATATCACATATATCATTTAATTATATATTAAAAACTCATTAAATGAGATTCCTTTAACTTTATATTTCTATTTAGTTAAATGTTATAGTGATTCTATTTCAAATTTTTTCATTCAAATATGAGTTTATATGTTAATTTTATTGAATTATTGGAGATTACATGTTAATATTTTTAAAAAATATAAGACTATAAAGTCCATATATTTATTATTATAATTTTACTAAATGAATAAACATTGAAATAAACATATAAACACCATTTAAATGTTTGATTTAACATAATTAGTTTACAATTATTCTTTAAGCTACTCATTCGTCTCACATAAGAAATTCATGATTCAATTCATATATTTATTTGATTCATTGAGTTATACTATTCTAAATATCCTATACCTTTGGCTCCCCCACCTCAGTATCCTCCTCTAACATAGACTCCATATCCTCTTACTTCACCTCCCCACCTCAGCACTCTCCCACTCAATAGTGATCCAAACGACAGCTACATAAGGGACAAACCAGGGAGGGGAAGACAAAGGATAAATGAATTTGATGGGTTTTGGGGTGTTATTTCTTTTTGGTTATTTTAGTATTAGTTATTTTTTATTAATAATACTTCCTCTAATATGTTTTTTAAAATATTCATCAATATTATTGTTTTCATTTTTTTCTCTTTACTTCTGTTAGAAACTGATGTTTATAGATAAATGCTTCATACTGATCATCATGGATTGTGATTTTATTATGATTCTATTCTGTTCCATTTCACTAAATTAGAGTTCTAAATAATCAAAATAATGATATAGTCCATGAAAATAGGTCATGTAATTTTTCACACCCTTATCATTCCCTAATTTTGTGTTCATTGACCAACTATACATTTATCACCTATAATCTTATTAGATTTTAAAATCACCTGCATACAACAATGTAATATTTTATAATAAATATGATAGGAATAAGATTAAAAGGTCCTATAATGGTAATATATGGAAACTATCCATACCAAATCAAAATAGTGAAAGGCCAAGGTTCCATATTTTAGTTAGATAATAATATTTATTATTCTGAATCCATTCAAATACATATATGGAACAGTTTCAATGAAATTGGCACAAATTTTAATGGAAATTTCCAGAACATCAGTTACACCAAAATCTATTTTCTTTTCCTCTCCTTTAAAATTCAGAATAAAATTTTCATGTTTTATATCCATGTAGACTATATGTCAAACTCTATATAGGTAGATTAATATATGTATATGATTTTGAGCCATTTATGAAAGGAGTAGTTTTGTTATACACATCCTTATTGCAATGATGTATACCAATGACCCACCATCAATTTTCTCTAAAAATATGCATATGTGTTCAAAATAAATAGTATAAAATTCCTCATATAATTCTATAAGTTCATTATAGTAGGGTGCCTTAAATAGAATTTGTATCTCAATAAGAAGTTGTTGTCTTATTTCCTTATCAATGGTATTGATTCTATTGACGTAAAATATTCTATGGGTTGGAATGTGGATGGCCCTATGAACTATTATACTTTCACCACTACCTATGGTCCCAAATATCATTATGTCATGAGAAGCACATTGATATTCACAATCACCATGTTCTATTTCATTCAGCAATAGAGATGTTATCTCTTTCAATCCACATAATTAAAATTGTATATTCCATATGATCTGCTCAATTAGATAGTCCATCCTCCATCTGAAAGCATATAAGGATCATAGGGGTACAATATCGAATCAGTTGAGAAACCCTTCACTCATTTTGTTATGTTTATTTTTTGTGATGTTGTTTAGTTTTTCCTTGTTTATAAATATTCTTGTAATGAAAAAAACTGTGCATCGATTTTTGGGAATCCAACTTATAATTATATGTATATTCAATTATACAATTTGAAATTTCATGTGTATGATTATGATTCTAAAAATAATTGATAAAATTATAAAACCAAAGATGTTACACAATGATTAGGATTATGATACATTGTTTATATAACATTAGTATATAGTGTATCCAGATTTATTCATGTAGTTGTGATTATAAACATAGAATTTACTTAAAATTCCATTCTCCTATTTTTTCTCTTATAGTGTACTACTTGATGATTTATTTGTATTAATAGTAAATACATTATCCAATGAGGACTACAAAAAGAATGTAAAGGAAAAACACATATAATCATTATATAACAAATATATAATGTTTTTTTAGTTTTCAAATATAATATTTTATGTCATTGTTATGTTATATTTGTTATTGGTTATATTTTTTGTTATTAATATAAATGTTTTATATTACTATAACAACATATGAAATTTACGATATAGAAGAATTAATACATGATTAAATTATTAAAGAAATTATTGTTAATAAAAATAGTCAATTACACTTGCATATTTATTAATCTGAGACAATCCAATTTGGGTGTATACTAAGCTATAATTTGATAATATCCTAGAGAGTATTGATATGTCATTCAAATATTACCCATCATTTTTCTTACTAGATAAACCATCTTAAAACTTGGTAAATAATCCATCTACATAAGAGAAATTAATTACTAAATAGAAAATATATAAAAAGAGTATAGTCATCTAGAATTTTAAAAGGAAACTAAAAAATCAAAACAACTGAATATAATGACTATAACAACTGCTCTTAATTGGGTTTTATTATTTCGTTAAGGTTATGTAAGGAAATGAAAAACATACATATGGAGGGATTTATGATTTAATTAAAATATAAATACATAATATTTCCTATAAAAATTTTTAGTGGATTGAAATTCCTACTACACATAGAAGGGAGAACCCCACACTCAAAATTATTCCTTCCTTTTAATGTTAATTAAAATTTAACTTGTAATATTAAAGAATGAAGTGATCTATATGAAATCATTCAAGGATTCCAGATTATTATAAGGGATAATGAATTTAAGTCCCATAAGCATTTTTTTGTAACACATTATTAGACCACAAGAGATATTAGAAAACCAAATATTTTAAATTTAATCAATTAACGTTTGAATGGTAAAATTGTTACACTTTTTGGATATTTAAAATAAATTTTACCTATATTTCTTAATGGGAATATAAATGACATAAATTTTGGTACGATTTTTTCTCTTAATGTTTGAGGGTTTTTATATGTATATAATATCCAAATGAGTTGGAATCATTTAATAATGATTTTCAATGATTTTAATAAATACTATTATTCATATGTTAATGTGGTAGATTATTATAAATATGAACCAATGTATAAGGAATAATTTAGTAAAATTTATAATATTGTGGTTTATGTTTTCTCATTATTCATAATACCACTCTATGATGTATGTATTTAATGAAATTAGATTTTTTTTGAATGAAAATTCTTCATTAAAAATCATGTTATTCCGTATTGGGTTGTACATATCAATTTGAAAATTCTATTATCATTATTTTTTATGGGTTCATGGATCATTTATCATATAAAATTCTCACAATGATCACCTATATATAAGAATTCATTATATATCACTTCATTTCACACTATTTACATATATATGGTTTCTTATGATGAGGTCTGTTCTATCCACCACCATCTAAGGCAGTGACTTCGACATCGATTTCAGGTAATGTTTCATCCATTTTAATTCATTGGCCCAATTATAATTAATACTTTTTTTGATTTTTGGCTTCCCTATTGTCTTGTAGGGTGTTTTGGATCTCAATGAGGTGGTTTTGATTCGTAGTTGGGGATGGTAACTTATATGTGTATGAATAGGTAGGAATGTACATATATAAGTTGTAACATCATGTTGCGTTTTCGTGTATCTTTTGCTGTTTCTATGTTCCGCTATTTTAAAGTAAGGGCTTGATGTGCGTTTGAGTGGACTTTTAAGGAAAACTAAAGGCTAGTAGCCTTCTCACGGGAGGTTCACAGTTTTTCTAAACCGTGCGGCCAAACCGTGCGAGGTTGGTGTTGGAGGCAGTGACTAATGCATGTTTAGCACACAGTTTGTCTAACCATGCTGACTAACCGTGCGAGGAGTGTTTGACAAGGAAGTAGCTAACACACGGTTAGCGCACGGTATGCCAAACCGTGTGGACTAACAGTGCAGGCACGTAAATTCAGATCCTAAAATTGTGGATCTGAAATCTATTACCTCTAGATTGTTCAATAAAGCCCCTAAGCTGCCATAACTCGGTTTTTATCTTCCTTGGAGGTAGGAGAACCTCTTCCAATAGTTGTTTAGGAAATCCGAAGACTTCTCTTGCAGAATCGAAGCTGGTTCTTGAGTTATGTGATCGTTCATCATCGTTCTTGATCAGGTTCTTAGATCTACAAAGATATACTTCTCCTCTTCTCTCAGTTTAGAATATCTACCCCCGTTATGGGTTGATATAAGTTTGTGGTACATAATATGATGAGATTTGGTCTTGATCTTTCTAGGAGAAGAGATATAAGGTGGGTTCTTGAAGAAGAGAACCAGATTTTCTTGAGTGTTCTCGAGTGTTGTGTTTTTTGGTCAAAACCTTTGAGGTAGGTGGTTTCATCCCCTCTTTCAAATTGATTATAATTGTATTTGATGGATTTATTTCAATTGTTGATTTAAATTCAAATGCTCATATTTTCTTACAATTAAATTGATGAAAACTCGATTCCAGTGAATTGAGATATTTGAAATGGTTTTGGCATGAATATTTGGTAGACCCCAATTCCATTGAATTGGGTGTGTTTATAGAAATTGCTCGATATAAATTGTTTAATTTAATTGGTGTATTTTATAGAAATGGTTTGATTTAAATTTTTGAATTTAATTGTGGAAATGAATTGTTAAATGATTTAATTAGTTTTTAATGGATTTCTAACTGGTGAAAATGGCTTAAAATGATTTGATAGAAACCCATTGGTTGTATCTTGTGAAAAAGGCATGTTACTAAATAAAACCCGATTTGGTTTTAAATGGAATGAGATTGTCACTTTTGAAATGTATGAATTGGAATGATTTTATTTTAAGAATTCTTAAAATAGTTCACCCATCATGTAAGAGTGCATGCAAGCCTTAAGAAGTTAGCAAGTTATTTGGATACACTTTACTCAATGAAAATGTTCTAAAACATACTTGCAATGGGTCACATCCTCGACGGGTTGGTGAAATGTCTCCTTTACCCAGTTTCATAGGGATGTGTGTATACACATTTTGCTGAGTTCACATATAGTGTGTGAAATCCTATAACTGGTTAATACTATCGTACCTTTTGGAAGATGAACATGTCAGTCACTTGTTAATTTATATTTGAGATATAAATGTATGCCAATGTTTTCGAACTACTTTACATTCCTGTTGAATTTATATAAATAGTTATATATAAATCTTTTACTAAATCCATTTTTTTATTAATATTCCATCATTTGTGAAGTATTTTATTAAAGTATTTTTCCATCATTTCAGAAATGTAAATCATGATTTTTTAAAATATTCTTTTGAATTTACAATCCTGTTTATTTGAAAGTTGAAAGCTTTTCATTGGATAATCTATATTTGGAATCTGATATGTAATCTTTGGTGGTATCCTACTGGGCTTAGGCTCACACCTTACTTTTTCCATTGGGTTTTTTATACTTTCCCCTTCCAAGTTAGAGAAAATGGAATAGATATATTGAAGGTGGATCTAGTTGTTGATATTTGGACTTGGTGAGTTGTGTCCATAGGGACCATGGGACTGTTTTACATTTTGGTACTTGGGTTTTAGTACATTGTTATTTCATTCCTCTTTGTATTCTGGTACATTACTCCCAGTGGATTTACTTTTGTTATGCATATTTTTTGGTTTACTCTTGCTTCTGCAATCATGTGGAAAAATCGTTCCTACATGTTTGTTGTACGATGCTAGGTGCAAGTCACCGACCCGTGGGGATCGAGAATGCCCTTCACGATATGTCAGGGCTGACTCGGATATAGGATTACTAGGGTACCTAGGATGGTTCATGACAAAGCGATATCAAAGGGAGGTTGAGCATCTTGAATTGATGACTGTATGCAATTGAGTATTCTTGTCGGGACATAGGAGGGTGTTGTGATTGAGTGTCTGGACATCTCTCACATCAAGGAACCTTAAGTCAGCAGGGGTGGTTAGGGAAAGGCGACTTGTTGATTATTTCTAGTCTTTTATCTCTTTTTTTGGATAGTGTGAAATCCAAATCCTGTTATCCCTCCTATTTTGAATAGTTTTCCCTGATAGTCAGTTTGGGTGTTAATCTATGTCTTCATTATTGTCTGCTGATGTTGTGTAGCATCATGCTTCTGAGAGGACTCAGGAATCAGTTCCAAAAAGTGGTTGTTGCTGAATCTCAGAAAGCCAGTCCTATAGTGGATCTGTTTCGGGTTGAGGTGATTGTTCACACTGTCCAAGCTCTGGGACATGCACCACCTCCAGTTCCTATTCAGGCTCTAGCAATAGATCCTAATAGTGATATTCTTTGAGGTCATTCACTAGAGTTCGTACACGAGAAGCGAGTAGTTTTCAAAGCTCTACTGACTCTAAACATGCTGAGGAATGGTTAAGTAAGATTGAACATATGTTTGGGTTCTTGGAGACACCTGATGTGATCAAGGTGAAGTGTGCCACCATCATGCTGTAAGGACCAAATAGGAGATGGTGGGACATGATGGTGATGGTGGGGAAACATGAGGTTTTGGTGTGGAACGACTTTAGTGTTCTTTTCATTAACCAGTTCTATGTAGAATCAATGGTTTTGGCCAAGGCTGTGGAGTTTTTCAAGATTGAGTAGGCTAACAAAACTGTTACTGAGTACTCAAATCATGTTTTTGAGCTGGTACAGTTTTCTCCTAAGATTGTATCTAATTAGAGGATAAAGGCTCAACGATTTTAGTTGGGACATCGATCAAATATTTATTCTCAGGTTTTCATACTGAAGCTACCCACTACTGCTGATGTGTTGGATAAGGAAATGATTTTTGAGATGGACTTGGTAGGAAAGTCAGGGTTGAAGGAGGTTCTTTTTCCTAAAAGTCTTAGTGTGGTATCCTTTAAATTAAAGTGGAAGCGTGACTTTTCTCATAGTATTTCTTGACAGTAGAGTCATTCCAGACCTCCGGTAGAACCAAGAGGGGCTTCTTCGACTTGCTATCTGTGTGGGAAGCCAGGAAATTCTAAGAGGGTTTTCACTAAGGCACCAATGAACTGTAGCTCCTGCGAATGTTTAGGGCACATACAGAGATTTTTCCCTCACATATCTACTCCACATGGTGGAACATGATCATCATGCCATCCATAAACAGCGGAGCAATCAAATTCTTAACGTGAAAATGTGTTCCAGCCACAGGCATACGGAATGATGATTCTTCACACAGTGGAAGAGTAGCCAGAGGTATCTGATATAGGTCCAGCAACTGTGAGAGGTACCATTACGATAGCTACATATTTAGTGAAAACTCTTTTTGATAATGGTGCATCTCAATATTTTATTTAAACCCATATTTTTAATCTTATTAATCTGTTAATGAAACTTTTACCTTATGAGATGGATATTACTACACCCCTTGGTACAATGAGACAGAAGGGTCCCCATAGTCCTCCTTGTGTCTTCTCTCTATCAAATGTTGATCATGCTTGGAGTTTCTTGGTTCTAGACAATAAATCTTTTAACGTCATATTTGGGATGGATTGTATCATTTCCAACAAATCAAGGATTGATTGTTATATTCAATGGGTCTACCTTACTACACCCAGAGGTGTGCCTCTTGTTTTTCATGGGGAATGGGACACAAGGTAAAGCTGAGCAGGACCCTCTTCTCTTGAGTTGGGGAATGTTATATAAGTTTTTTCTTTTGATATAGGGAGAGTGTTATTGAGTGATGATCTTCCTTTAGCCGTCGCTGAGTTTCTCGATTTGTTTCCTTCTGACTTCTCTGTTTTTCCACTAGTAATAAATGTTGGTTTATCCATTGTCTTAATGCCTAATACTCAACCAGGTTCTATTCCCTCTTACTGAATGGCTCTACCTAAAATAAAAAAAATGAAGTCTCAGTTAGAATATCTTCTTGAGAAATGTTTTATACGGACTAGTGTGTCACCCTGGGCCCCACCTTTTCTCTTCACCTAGAAGGTAGATGGTTATCGTATCTTATTTGTTGATTATCGAAAGCTCAATCAAGTTATGATAAATAAAACTTATCTGCTACCACAAATTAATGAATTTTTTGATCAATTGAAATGGGAAAAGTGGTTTTCAAAAATTTAACTTTGATCTGGTTACCATTAGTTGAGGATAAAAGAACTTGACATTCATAAGACTGCTTTTCAGAGTAGGTATGGCCATTATGAGTTCCTTGTTATTCCCTTTGGCCTAAAAAATGCTACTGCATTTTTGATGGATTTGATGAACAAGGTTTTCCGTGAGTATTTAGAAACTATCGTGGTGGTCCTTGTGGATGACATTCTTGTCTACCCCAAGTCTGTGGGGGATCATGTGCATCATCTGAGAACAGTTCTGAGTCTTCTAAGGAATCACTGACATTATGCCAAGCTTTAAAAGTGCAATTTCTGGATTCGGGATGTGATATACTTGGGACATGAAGTGTCAGAACATTGAATATCAGTTGATCCTGAAAAGGTGAAGGCTGTTATCACTTGGGAACAACCATGAAATGTTTTTGATATTCTGAGCTTCCTGGGCTTAGTAGGATATTATCGCCGGTTTATTAAAGACTTCTCAAAGTTAGCTTCCCAAACGACTTCTCCGACTCAAAAGGGAGTGATTCTTTTCTAGAATTATAGATTTCAGATTTCTTTTGTTGAGATTAAGAGTCTCTTAACTAATGCACTGGTGTTAGCTCTTCCTTAGCCTGGGATAGGTTATGTGGTCTTCTGGTATGCATCTTGTTCAGTTTTGGGATGTGTACTCATGCAGGGTAATAATTTTGTGGCCTATGGATCTCGTCAGCTTAAGACTCATTAGAAGAACTATACTACCCATTACCTTGAACATGTAACTGTAATGCACGCACATATGTGTTGTAGATACTACCTTCATGTAGAATGGTTTGTTGTGAATTTAGACCACAAGAGCATGAGTTATATATTCTCTCAAAAATATTTTAATCTTCACCAAAGGAATTGGGTGGAGTACCTAAAATCCTTTGACTTTGAAATTGCCTATACCCTGAGGAAAGGGAATGTAGTTGTAGATTCGTTAAGCAGGAAAATTCCATCACAGGCTGTGAAAGAATCTTTAGAAGAGTGGAGTTTGATGGATCTTTTTTCATAGTTGCATATTGGAGATCAGTGGAATGGGAATGAAGTTTCTTTAGCAAGTGTTCAGTTGACTTCTTCTCTCCTCGAGTTAATTTTTCATGAACAATAACAGGATGATGGATTCCATAGCATTAGGGACTCTATTTATGGTGGGGATACCAATACTCTATGGTCGTTCTCCAATGTTGGTGTTCTGTGTTATTGAAACTATTACGTTGTGCTGTTAGCGGCAAGGAAGAATGTGATGGGGGGGGGGGGGTTTCCATAACTCTAAGTGGGTTGTACACCCAAGAACAAAAAATATGTTCTATATCATGCGACGATAGTTCTGGTGGTTCGGTATGAAATGATACATTTCTGAGTTTTTCTATCATTTCTATAAATGCCATCAGGTGAAATCCAAGCACCAGAAAACTTCATGTTTGCCTTAACCACTTACCATCCATACATGGATGTGGGATGAAATCTCTATGGACTTTGTCGTTGGGTTACCTCAAACCCAGAGGGAGAAGAACGTGTTATGGGTTGTGATCGACAGGCTGAACAAGTCATCTCACTTTATACCTATTCGAGATACAACCAATGTTGAGGAGTTGGGAAATATCTATGCGAAAGAAGTTTTTCATTTGCAGGGTGTTCCATTTGAAATAGTATCTGATAGAGATAATCGGTTTACTTATCGCTTTTGGAGAGGCCTTCAGGAGGCACTGGGATCTCAAGTCCATTTGAGCACGGCCTACCATCCACAATCAGATGGCCAGACAGAGAGAGCAATTCAGATCATTGAGGATATGCTCCACGCATGTGTTCTCGACTTTGGTGGGGTTTGGGATGATCATCTTAGGATAGTTGAGTTTTCTTACAACAACAGTTATCAGTATGTGATAAAAATGGCTCCTTTTGAGGCTTTTTATGGCCATCCAAGTAAATCACCTTTATGTTGGTCGGATATTGGTGAATGTTATTTGGTAGGACTGAGTATGGTCCAAGAGATGAAAGCTAATATCCCGTTGATTCATCAGAGAATGTTGACAGCATAGAGTCGGTACAAGTCTTATGCTAACCGTCACTGTAAATAATTAGAGTTCTCAGTTTGTGACTAGGTGTTCTTGATGGTTTCACCCTGATTATGTGATCGACTGCATGAGAGGTTAGGGAAGTTTTCTCTAGGTTTTGTGGGACCTTTTGATGTTGTTGGTCTTTTAGGGAAAGTTGCTTACCGTTTATCTCTTCCACCACAACTGACGTCGATAAATAACGTGTTCCATGTATCATAGCTGTGAAATTATATCTCTGATCCATCTCATCCCATGAGATGGAGTGATCTTGATATTGAACCAGATTTATCTGTTACTGAATGGAAAGTCATGGTTATTGATTCTGAGACCAAGGTTCTTGATGAGAAAACGATACCCCTGGTCCGTGTACTTTGGCAGCATGGTTCTGATTATCTTGAGATGTGGGAAAGGGAGGCACTTATGAGAGAGCAGTGGCCTCAAGTTTTGGACGTTGATGTTTCTTCATAGGCTTTCTGGTGGAAGAAATGTCTTATGGTGGGGATTTTGTATCATCATGTTATGTTTTCAGTTATCTTTTGATGTTTCTATATACCTCTGTTTTGAAGAAAAGACATGGGGTGCGTTTGGGTGTACATTTATGGAAAACCAAATTGTTATAGCCTTTGCATGAGAGGCGCACAGTTTTTCTAAACTGTGCGACCCAACCATGCAAGGTTGGTGTTGTAGGCGGTGAATAATGCACTGTTAGTGCAAGGTTTGTCTAACCGTGTGGATTAACCATGCGAGGAGTGTTCGACGATGTAGAAGCTAATGCACGGTTAGCTAACAGTTTTCCAAACCATGTGGACTAACCATGCATGAACTTCAATTCTGATCCTCAAATTGTGGATATGTACTCTTTTGCTGATATATCATTCATTTAAGCCCCTATGTGGCCATAACTCTGGTTTTATCTTCCTTGGAGGTAGGAGAACCAATCCCAAGCGTTTTGGATGAAATCCAATGACTTATCGTGGTGAATCGAAGGCTGTTCTTGAGGTAAGTGATCGTTCTTCATTGTTCTTGATCAGTTTATTAGACCTATATAGATCTACTTCTCCTCTTCTCTCGGTTTCATAGATCTATGCCTGTTATGGGTATATCTAATTGTGTGGTACCAAATATGATGAGATTTGGTCTTTATCAACATCGGAGAAGAGATCTAATGTGGGTTCTTGAAGAAGAATCCCGGTTTTTCTTGAGTATTCACAAATGTTGTGGTTTTGGTCAAATCCTTCGAGGTGGGTGGTTCTGTCCCATCATGCCAAATTGATTATCAGTGTATTTTCTGGATTTATTTCAATTTAATATGTAAATTGAAATTCTCATATTTTCATTCAATTAAATTTGATGAAAACTCGATTCTAGTGAATCAAGATATTTGAAATGGTTTTGGCATTAATATTTGGAAAACCCCAATTACATTGAATTGGGTGTGTTTTTTGGAAATTGGGAGATTTAAATTGATTAATTTAATTGGTGTATTTGATGGGAATGATTTCAATTAAATTGTTTCATTTAATTGCGGAATGAATTGTGAAATGATGGAATTGGTTTAGAATGGATTTCAAACTAGTGGAAATGGCTTAAAATGATTTGACTGAAACCCATTGATTTTATCTTTTGAAAAAGGTATGTTTCTGAATAAAACCTGTTATGGTTTTAAATAGAATGAGATTGGCACTTTTGAAATGGAAGAATCGGAATGATTGTATTTTAAGAATTATTAAAATAGTTCTCCCATCATGTAAGAGTGCATGCAAGCCTTAGGTAGTTAGTGAGTTATTTGGATACACTCTACGCTACGATAGCATTCTAAAACATACTTGCGGTGGGTCACATCCCCAACGGGTTGGTGATGAGTCTCCTTTGTCTAGTGTCATTGGGATGTGTGTATACACATTTTACTGAGTTAACATAGAGAGTATGTAATCCTATAACTAGTTAATACTATCGTACCTTTTGGAAGATGACTATGTCACTTGCTTGAATATTTATATTTGAGATATAAATGTATGCCAATGCTTTTGAACTGCTTTCCATGCCTATTTAATTTAAATAAATTGTTTTATATCAATTTGGTACTAAAGACAAAGTTTTAGAAATATTCCATCATTTTTAATGATTTTTCTTAATGTATTTTTCCATCATTTGAGAAATGTATAGCATGATTTGTTAATATATGATTTTGAATTTCCAAACCTGTTTATTTGAAAATAGAAAGCTTCTCATTGGATAATCTATATTTGGAATCTGTTATGGAATATTTTGTGGTATCCTACTAGGCTTAGGCTCACACAATACTTTTTTCCCTTGGGTGTTTGTCGACTTTCTCTTTCGTGGTTCGAGCAATGGGAAGGGATATCTTGGAGGTGGATCCAGATATTGATCTTTAGACTTGGTGAGTTGTGTCCTTAGGAAAATTGGGACTATTTTCCTTTTTGGTACCTGGGTTTTAATACTTTCTTATTTTATGTCTCTCTGTATTCTGGTACATTACACCCAGTGGAGTTACTTTTGGTGTGCATACTTTTTCTTGTACACTTTCTTCTGCATTCATGTGGAAAAATTGTTCCCACATGTATGTTGTACGATGCCAGGTTCTAGTCGCAGAACCGTGGGGATCAGGAACACCCTTCGAGATATG
This sequence comes from Viscum album, assembly GCA_963277665.1. Classification (NCBI taxonomy): domain Eukaryota; kingdom Viridiplantae; phylum Streptophyta; class Magnoliopsida; order Santalales; family Viscaceae; genus Viscum; species Viscum album. Next base: position 1,581,069,175 of record OY728151.1, on the reverse strand, counting down.
TTAGGGTCGGCTCGGTTATCGGGGTACCAGGGTACCCGAGCTGGTTCATGACATAAGTTCCCCCTTTATATATACATTCAAACATGGATGTATTAATATATATCATTGGTCTATGTGTGCTAATATATAGATATGAAAAATGAAAATGTGTGTAAGTGAAAAGGGGTATATAAAAGTATATACATATATCTAAGGAAACCCTTGTGAATATTTGACAATGAATACATGTACATAAGGGATATGTGTCATATATATGTGAAAATTCATGTACGTCCTAGTGGAAAAAAGTAAGCTTCAAGTTGTCTTCATCAAAAGTATAAATCCTTGAGGTTGATGTAGGTTCTATAAGTGTAACCCATTAATTTTAAATCTATAAACATTTCATTATTTTATAATCATGATTTCATTATTATTGACTAACATTAATCTCCATTGAAGTTGTCAACATAAAATTTCATCCAACTCAATATGGAATTTCCTTCACATTAGTGATGGAAATATCCTCATTTTGAGAAAACATGAATTGGGCATTCACATAAAAAGATAAAACATAAATAAAATATTCAATTTATTTTCATCAAACACAAACAACCATCCTTGAATAGTTTACACATTCTTTAGTAACATCACAATGAAATTTAGCTATATAATATTGACTACCTTACTAGGAATATTTCATCGCCTAATACTAAAGTAATTAGTTATCTTTGAACTACTTGGATAACCATCATCAGTTCTCTTTGATTTCCACACTCATATCAAGGTTAAAAGTTCAAGTGATCGAGTAATAGGGTTCAAAGGGTTTATAATTTTGTGAGAAATAGAAATAACTGTGGTGATTCATCATTTTCAATCCTCAAATTTCATGAAATTGAATCCCCTTATTGAATAAATAACATCATCTTGAAATAATTAAAATTCCTTATAGATGAGATTTCAATTGAGAAAATACAATAAATGTTAGGGTAATCCCAGTGAGGGTAATCCATTAGTGTCACAAATGGAATGGATTAGTAATTATCCCATGGTTGGGATGAGGGGTTGTTTTATTTATGGGATCACTAACATTCATGGGTGAATGAGCTTATTTGGGAATATACCTACAGGTTTTAACCACTATAGAATTAGTAGTGAATTGATGACATTAAGATTGGGACATCGATATTTATCTTCAGATTAAAAGGGGCATGTTATATAGTTTATATATATATAACCACGGATGAGAAGGAAATGAGTTTGTTATAATAGTTATGGAATGTAAAAAGATCTTAAGAAACAAATTGTGATATATTCCCATGTATGAAATAGGATAGGTAATCCATTCACTTTAGAATGGATTAAATATTAGAGCATGGTATGCATGGGTTAGCCTATGTTATATGTGATTGATAGGTTATATTATTATTATTAATTAATGAAATGATTGTATGACATGTACTTGATATATTTTAGTTAGGATATATCCATGATTTTTATTCCAGATACTAGTAGAGTACTAGGATTTTGTTCTATATGCCATATACTATTTTGATTAATGTCTTAAAAATGATGTTATAAACATTATTTTGTGATATTATAGATCTTTTGTTTGTGATTCAAATATTCTAAACCTAATGGAAAACTTTGGGGACGAAATATATTTCCATTTGGTGATTTTCCAGGATCCGTAACCTATATATTTCTCACATTGATAATTTACAATCAAAATTGAAGGATAAGGTTTTTAGAATTAAAAAATCCGGGAATGATATTAATAATGCAAATAAGAGGTAATATTTTGAGGGTACTTAGACACATTTATTAAAAGCAATAAAGAAAATTATTAATTTATATTGAAGGAAAGTTTAGTGTAGATCTATTGGAACTGGTTCTTGTAATATTCAAAAAATAATTTCTATAAAATTATATTTATATAAGGAAACTGGAAATACTATGTGTCTGTGCATGTAGGCTATTGAGTTTTATAATGGAGGTTTATTATCTATAATCTCACCCTAACTGAGACAACAATTTCACATGAAGTATGATTGTTTAGAAGGTTTTTTATTTTCACAAATTTTTTCATTTGGAAAAGAATATTAGAATTAAAATAAATGAAGGTATCAAGAGGAGACCACCCTCTTCCAAGACTAGTAGGAAATATGAATGGAAGGAAGAAATATATGTCTTCCATGATGTTACAAAATTCAATGTTTTTTATGAATACAATGTTCAGAAATAGGGTTATAAATAGAAGAATCATGAATATGTTTCAATGGTAAACAAAAAAAAGATAATGGGAAAGAAGAATTATCACTATTTTAAAAGGTGGAGAATGTTTCCTTAAACTAGAAGAAGTATAATGTTTTCAATGTTTCTTATAATTTCAAGTTCAACTCTCTGCATGAGATGCATCATAATGGAAACTAAGGATGAACCACATCACTCATAGTATGATTCTACCTACAATGGGTGATATTAATGTTGTTGACTTCCATTTTCTCAATTTTTAATTTATTCACTATGTAGTTTATAGGATGCATTACAATTTTATATGATCTTTTTCTGGTAGAATATTCTAGTTGAGGTTATTTTATGATTTTATAGATTATGTCATGAAGACTACAGCTTATCTTTTCATTGGTTATCAGTGTTTGATGTCTCATGGTTTCCCCTTTTTATGCTTATCTTCTGTGAATTTGGGAGTTACATGCATTCGTTCAGTGGGATCTCATGAATCAGGTTATGATAGTGTTGGAGTGATTCTTTAATGAGATGTTAATTATTATGGATACCCTCTTTCAATACCGCTGAATTTTTTTCATCATTCATGGATGAATGTAATCTCTTTCATCATATAATGAATTGTGGAAACTGAAGATTGGCGGTACAAATAGAGTGGATAGTTCAACTCTTGTTCAGTAGCTTGTTTTATAACTCTCAATGAAGGAATATTGTATGGAGGAGTTCTGAAGGTGGGTGAGGCTGTGAGTAGTTTAAATTTATGGAAACATGCAGTGTTTCCATGGCCCTGCTGCATGTAGTGGCCCTCCTTCCCACAACCCCCATCCACACCTCTCTTGATAAAGCATCCACTGCTCCATAGTCTACTCCACCACAGACAGGGGTGCATAAATAGTTTCCAACATGGGCACCGCATGAGGTAAGGTGCCTAATTTTCACAATTCAATTGCCAACACAAGAATCATATCCCTAAACATCTAATGGAATTGTGGCACCTCATACATCTACCGATTGGGCAGCTAGATTTATATGTATGGTGTTGGTTGTTCTATGTGTTCCTTATATTTCTGCTTTTGAGTTTTCCTATTTTACTACCAAATTTATGTGTTGTATCCCCTCCCCAAAAATTAGTTATTAAACATGGAATACATTTTCTTTGGTCCAAGAGATGGAAGAGGTAGCACATTTGACATTTTATGGATGTATGCTTACTCCAATTTTCTATATATCTCTTCATTGGGTTGGTATTCACTACCCTTTTTCAATTTCTTTTAGTTAGTCTTCTGTTACTAAATTATCATTACACCTCATGTAATTATTGTATACTTTTATTTTCATTTTAGTGAGATTTGCTAGATTTTCAAAAGTAGGCTGCAGGGTGAGGAAGGTGTTGTAGAGCTATTGAATTTTATTTAATGGAAACCGGCAGATGTAGCCATAGTTTACTACCATGGTAGTAGACCATGGATATTTTTTCTTCTAGAAATAAGGGGTTGTAGCCACAATTTCGAACAATGGCTATCGGTCTATAGTTGTGGTTCAAACTTTGGATATATATCAAAATATATGATTGAAATCCATGGTTGTAGATATCGATGGAGTTACCAATATCCATGGTTCCGAACCGTTTCTCTAACTCTACTTACATGGTGGAAATGATGGCTACAGATGTATAGACATTTTTAAACTGTGGCTATAGACCTATAAACATAGTTAGAACTCTGGCTATACCCATGGCCTATTTCAACACCAATAGGATCTATGGTTCCCCAAATATAGGCTTTTACCTATATCCATGGTTTTAGGACCTATAGACATCGTTATTATTCGTGCCTATAGTTTTAAATTATATTCGTTAATTTCTATCTCACTCCCACTATCTCTTTGAATGATTTGATCCCCCTCAAGAAATATGGAATGCCTGTCATCCATAACCATTTTTATGATGTATTTTATATTTACTATCCCATTATTTCTTTGATATATAATATAAATATACACTTTGTGTTGTAGGGTGCAATTTAGTTACTAGAAGAGTCCATAAAAAATGCTTCTCAACCCCACACATGTAAGTAAGACAACACATGTTTCATTCCATTCTATAACTGGTATGTTATACTATATATTTATTTATTTCGAACTTTTTTTAGTATGTATGCTACTGTTTTTAATGTATACCCCCAAAATGATAATAGAAGAATCACATGACTCATCATTGATCTCACCATGACACTCAAGGTATGATTCATATTTTTTTCTTAAACCATTATATTTAGGAGTATAAAGATGATTTAGTTGAGAAAAAATCAAAAAATCTCATAGATAATCAATAAAACTTGATGAAGATATTTTACACCATGGTCTGAGTGATGTTTTATTAATATTCTTTCTTAACTAGTTCTCAACATCATTATTGTACTCCATTAATTTATCAAAATAATCTCACTTACAACACAATTAATAGACATATCCATATCTACTAAAATCATCATTAAATGTAATGAAGTATGATTACTCACCCCTAACATCAATCAGAAATGGTCCAAAAACATTTGTATGAGAAAATTCAATACTATATTTTTCCCTTTCACATTTCCCACCAAATATTGATTTAGATATTTTTTCTTGTAAACATATGTGAAATAAACAAAGAGGTTTTAGTTCAAAAGAATTGAAAAATCCATCTTTATGTAGTTTAGTCAAGATCTTTACATTTACATGACTTACTAAATGATGTAAATGTTGGGTGTGGTATGAGTCATTTGATGTAACATCATTATCAATTTTCATTATTTGGTTTGTGTAACCCAACATGTAAGGAATATTGTTTAAATGTTACTTTCTATAAAATATTATATCATTATAAAAGAAGAAAAATATACCCCCAAAAATTAAAATAAATCCATATGTATCATGTTTTGATAGAGAAATAATGTATTTGGAAATTGAATGAACATAATAACAACCCATTAAAAACATGATCATTCTGTTTGTAAACATGAGGTAATAGTCCCCAATAATTACATTAGTAATTTTATCTTCATTGGATTCTTGAAGATCTACCTCCGCATTTTAATATTTCTGAATCTACATGGTTACTTTATATTAATTAATATGTGAGCCAAAAAAGCTCTATATTATACCCAATTTGTATAAATAGATAAATTGCACTTGAAAACAAATACACAAGAAGAATACACTTGCATATTTGGACAGGTGAGACCTTTCTTCTAGTAACCATTATTGTCACATTTGAAATAGAAAAATTAATGATCCATTTCTTTCCCATAGATCTTCCTCTTATTAGAAGTGTGTGAAGAATATTTCGGTGTAATGGTATTTTCATTCCATTTCCATTTGTTCACTACAAGTACAAATGGTTTATCATGCTTCATATCCTTATCTATTTGGTGAATAATACTAAGTAGATATGATAGAGACTGTTATATTTTTCTCATATAAAAATTAACAACAAAGTTGGAGAAGGTATGGGAGTGATGCCAGAATGAGGTTGGAACTCCATTCTTCACGGATTTTAAACCCTAGAACCTCTATGATCTCAATGTAGCCAATAATATTTACTATTTGAGGTCTAGCTAGGGAACCCTCTAGATGATTTATCTAAAAGTGTTCCTTGTAAATATTAAGTAGTTCTGGTGTAGATCTCTCCTAGTAAATACCAGAGAGGTCCTCAACCATGCTATACCCATCCATGTTTTCATGAGACTTCATTAGTTCAATAGAAATTGATTAAATAATAAAAAATCAAGCATAGACCACATCACTCAAATGTTTTCCATATAAAATGAAATCATTATCACTAACCTATTTAATAAGAAGATCAGGAATTGAGGATTCTAGAATGTGAGATTTCTAGTCATGGCATAACATAACCGAAAGGAATATAAAACACTCCTGGGAGTTACCACCAGAAAAGAGGTTATCTTTCACATGTATTGATCATAGGGATAGTGTGAATGAAGAAAATTTCATTTTATTCTAAAATTAAAAATAACAGATTATTATAACTTTATTTTATTACCAAATATTTTATATATAGTTAATTAAATTTTTTAATCTATTTATTAAATCTACAACTATTTTATCAAGTCTCAATATCCCTCACCATTGACCTCAGAACATATCATTGTTGTATCATTCTAGTTTAAATGACTCCCATTACATTTCATAGTGATCCACACATTTTACATGAAAACCATATAATGTAATTAAGTAGGTGGTCTTTCCAACTACAGACATGTAACTCCTTAATCTGTTGAGTCGATTCCCCAATAATGAAAATCTAACAATGATTTCCTTAACACTGTCCTCAAAATTTTTATAAAAATAACTTTGGATTTTAAAATCAAAATAATTTTTGTTAGGTAAACCCAAAAATCCCATGAGAACATCTAGTTAAATGTATGTGTCTAGAAATTGGCTATGTGCTACACATAGTTCTATGGATTCATTCCCAACCAACTATTGGACAGCTTAGTATGACATAATATTTAATTGAGGGATATTAATTTGTTATCCATAAAATTTATATTATTTTATCCTTTACACATATTCTTAATATTATGTGGTTGCTTCTTATTTAATAAATACTGTTGGATAAATCATTTACACATAATTATTTTATATAATTTTGTTCTTTGAACATTAATTCATTTATTTCTATGTTCATAGCCTTGTATCCATAAAATCAATAATTTCAAAGACATAAATAAGAAATTAATTAAATGACCCATTAATAAGATTTATCTAATGTTTGAATTAATGAACACGCATTAAATCAGCCTTTGATCGAGGGGATATAACTACTACTAATAGTATTTTCGTGAGTTACAAAATTCCACATGTCCACTTATGCATCACCCAATGTTTCATAATTATGGTTCCATATTGAACTGACTCCATCACCTTGGGTTGATTTCTTAATTAAGAATATTTATTATTCAAACACATATGAGGTAAACCAAAGGGTTGGTTAAAGGGGATTACATAAATATCAATTAAAACATAGAACATACATAATAATGGAGCGAGGGATGACTCATAGGCCATAATTTAATTTAATTTTAAATAATTGAAACCTCATAAAATAAATTAAATTAAAACATCCAATACATACTCAGGTCATTTTCAATCTCATGAATGGTCAATCATGCAATATATATGAAAAAGTAAATGGATATTATTCATTTATATATTAGTCCATTTATTATTTAATATAATCATTTTTTACATTAATTATTTAATTCCCTTTCATTTTTATGATAATCCAATAAAATTTAGAGAGAACCATCATTAAAGGAATTTCGGGAATACAAACATAACATCTAATAATGAAATATTATCTACAAAAAATTAACTGATCATTTAAAATTCTCTAAAACTATTATTAAATTTTTAAACACAGAATCGAGTGACAATAAATAAAATAAGTTTTTAATTATTTTATTCTATTATTTAATGTAAATTTATTTTTTTTCCATTAATGGGGGATTATATTGCATGTAAATCAAGCTACATGGAATGTACCTCGGTTTTTGTATATGAATTTCAGGAACTTGAGGCTTTAGTGTGTTATATTGGCTGAACTACACGATGTGTACATGTCAGCTACACACCCTTTATCCCCTTTTCATGTGCCATGGTTGATCCAGTCAACACATGATGTGAAATAACTTCACTATATGTAATTATTTTCATAGTGAATGTAGATACAATGTACGTGTTTATACAGTCTGTGCTCTGGCCACACACCATGTAACACATTTTTACTTGTCATTGATTTTGAAATTCCTTATGGAAATTTTTTTTTCTTTATATTTTCTTAAAAACTGAATAAAATGAAATATTTAACAAACATGATTAATATATCGATAACATGTTAATTCAAATTGTATTAATGAATGAATATCAAGAAATTAATATCTAACCATAATTGCGCAGAGATCAACTATCAAATAAATAATTATAAATTTAAATGTGACCACTTTGAGTCAACGTTTTGGTTCCTTGCATAGTGGAATCAAGCAGAGGTGGGTGATATATAAAAATTTATTTTAATTATAGTTGAATGAATACATGAACGGGGATCTTTCACATTACATTTATAATTAATTTATTTAATATTTGATGATATAAATATGTGTGGTTCGAATTTTATTCATTATTTAATGTTGATCATCCAAAAAGACCCTTTCAGATGACCCCCATTTTAATGTGAGCATACAATGTTAAAATCTCATCTATCAGGGATCCAAAGGCACTCCGTTGATATCCAGGAAACACCACATGATCTTTGGTCACTAGAATGAAAATTCAATTGTCTTGATTTTTTCATTCCTGAACTCTCATTCTTCGGTTTTGTAAAAATATCTCTTTCACTTGTCTTTCTTTAGAGGTAGAGAGATGGATTAGTTGAGAGAGAATTCATTGTGCACAACAATTCTCTATTATCAATTTTTAGATGCTCTACACAATAGAAAAAACCATATATTTATAGAGTTATGATTTAAGATAAAATATAAATTAATTTCATACTATCCATTAAATAACATTTATTACCTTTAATAAAACCCATTCCACATTATAATAATAAAATAATTATTAGATTGTGGAGCGCGATAACTTGAGAAATATAAAATATCATGTAATGGTCTTGATAACTAATATTATTCATTGGAATCAGTCATGGTCCATTCAAACTCCTATAAAATTTATTGAACATTAAAATAAATATTATATTCATAAATAAATATTATATTATAAATATTTGGAATAAATATTTATTAAAATATTAAATAAATAAAATAAACATTTTATTCACAAGACATTGAATACGTATTTATTTAATTTATGGAATCAATATAACATGAATAAAATTATTCCTCGGACTTGTGAATAATATTTATTCCATTAATTATACTAAAATAGAATTTAATAAAAATCACTGGGGACCCTTAGTGTGTGACCATCTAGAATTTTTTTCATTGACATTAGGTGGGTCTGTATGATGTCCTAGATTAATATCTAGAAATAGGTCATGTCACACAAGTTAAAGAATTTGACATCACTACATCGACAAACACTATGAAATCTCACGGTGTAATATAATCCCTTTGTCACAATATCTCATCAAGATGGTTTCACATCACTGTCACCAACCTATATTCTCAATATGTCTTTTTATGACTATGTGAATGAAACAAGTCGTTAAACCATGTTCATGTAATTTAATGCAATAGTTTGATTCTAAAAATATTCCTAATATATCACACTACAAATAAATCTATACGGAGTGATGGTTTTTTTAATATAGTAGCAGTTTAAAACATGGATATATTATTCAATAACGGTTTCATGAAACCACCACTGAAACTGGTTTCAGTATTCAACATAAGTTGGTTTCTTATATTTAGTGGTGGTCTCAATAATTCATCATATAAATGGTATTTCATGGTGGTTGTTTCGGTTTTACCATCCGTTTTTCTTATAAAAAACAATGGCAATTTAGTGATGATTTAAAACCGCCAATACATTCATAAGTTTTCACCCATAAAAATTCCACTAAAATAGATAAAATCACTACTAAAGAAAATAATTCATTATTTAGAAGTTGTTTTAACTGCTACCCCAAACAAATTCCATAGTATAGAAAAAATTTAAACCACCACCGAAAATGAAAATTATACGTACTGGTGGTTGATGCCACTGCTAAATTGTTAATTACAAAAAAAACACATTACAAATTCTATAGCCACAAAACCTGTAGCGAGAACACCATAATAATTCAAGCCACCCATGAACCAGAATAAGAATAAATGGTATAAAAAAACTAAATATAATATCAAGGATTAAATCATAATGAATATGAGATGATGCAACTATCACAAGTCTCCCAAAAATTAAAATACTCTCTTAAATAGTTGGACATGAAGTGAAAATGTTCCAACAATATATCCCTACAACCCAAATAAGATATCATGATCACTCTCTATAAAAAACCATATATGATAAAATTTTGAATCCTCAAAGGGGAGATACATAGAAAAAACTGATGATTCCAAAAGAGAAATGACCCTAAGTATCCATAAATGAGATAAACTTCCAAAAGGATGGATTAAAGCTAACATGGATTTATACAATGGGTAAATAATATATAAACTCCTATGACATAAAAAATTGATCCCATACCTTGATGAGATTATGAATAAATCATTGATTCCACTATGTTCCTAGTCTGACAATAATTTACATAGTTAGGGTTACTCGATTACATCCCCACGACCCATCCATGAAAAACAAGACAAAGATAAAAAAATATGGTCCATGCACAAATATAACACAAAAATATCTCAAAATGGAGATCACCCAACACATCACGGTTGAGCTCTAATAGATACGGTTTATCCAATATGTTATAGGCTTGAGATATAATTGTATGGATAAGTTATATAGGACCATTGTTATGTGAGAGATTGCATAGAATGATCCTTGGTCAGTAGGACTGAGTCGTGATGTGATATTTGTTAAAGGTAATATACTTTCCTATAATGGATGGGGTTATATAGAGATTACAGTATTGGAGAAAACTGTTGGGTTTTGTTTCATGACTTGACCTATAGGGGGCCTACCAGGGACAAAAGTATGCTGAGAGTGACACCACATGTTTACCCCCAAAAAGTAATAGGCTAGTGAAAAGAACATAGTAATAATATCACTGACGTGGGATGATTTATCATATTGTATGTGAATACACACACAAACACACCTCCATGAAATAATGAAATGTTATAATAAAATAAAACCCTTATGGTGTAAAAAATTCATGTATTAATATCTAGGAAATACATCAGAATGAGAAAGATAAATATCTAGAAAAGGAAATGGTTAAAATACATACCTAACGAAGAAGATGGAAAGTAGGTCCCAATCTTGTTATAATAGAATGTGAATGGAAGAGGAGTTACCAACTCACTATCCCAATGAATGACAACCATAAATGGTTAGTACCTCTACTTACATATATGTTCCATAGATACCATGTCCACTAAGGACACCACAAATCTTCCAGCTATCTATATAAGAAACAAATCATTCATTCAAGGCCCATGTAGGTGTGAGTGTAAACATACTTAGAAAGGCACCATGAAAAATAAGTGGAAAATAATAGAATATTATAAACAGATCGACATATATTTAAAAAAACAAACAATAAACTAATCATCATAGATGATCATAATGAAATTTAAATCTCCAAAGACAGTTTAAATACAACATATAGACACATGGTTATACAAAATATACATTGGGCACCCAATGTCCCTATCCCATCAAAAATATAAGAAAAAGATATAAAATACACACATTTTACATGAAAATACCATCTCTAATACTAATTTCCCAATGATGAAATCTTCTTGTCACCTTCATCATCTCCTTCTCCACATCCTACTGCTGGCACCTATAAGAAAACTATATTGAAATTAAAACAATATTGTATATTTATATTTAAACATAAAATAATTAAATGTTTGTGAAATAAATTATTTTTTAGTTGTGTGATTAACCATCTCACCACCAATCATCGCTTCAAATTCCCAGGTAATGATCTGGTCGTCTTCTGGTATAAATCAGACATCACATTCTTCAAAACAAATATTTGAGCCAAATATTCGTAAATTGAGTTTTTCATAGAATCAAAATGTCTTTGAAAATATTGGGGTAGGCAGCTACTATAACATGGAGTAGATGCAATTGTAATCCCTATTTTTCAGTGAAAGAACCCATATAGTACTGGCCCGAAACCCACCCCGCACACTCAACTGGGATGCTCCTTCCAATGGACATTACCAACTAGGTCTTCCTGGGTGATTGAGTCAGACTACGCGAGATTGGGATCCAATTGTTCTTAAATAAAATATCATTCATATTATAAGAAGTATATAATAACACAGTGAAAACTGATAATAATTTATTATAATCAAAAACAAATTCATACCCCTACTTCTTTGTTAGGCTCGTTAACAAAACTCCCATAATATTTTTTATGAACATCCAACCACACTTCTTTTTGGGACGCTTAGAGGCCTAAACATGGTGAATAAATTAAAAAAAGATAAATCAACAATTTAATATATTAAACAGATTATATTGTCTAATAAATATTAAAACTAATTAAAAGGTTACTAGAGTAGATCGTCTTTGGGAAAGACTCTTTTACCCTGTAGTGTGACAGTTGATTTGCTTAGGCCGGCTCAATGAGTTCTTCCTTAAAAAACCCAGAAATAAATAAAATGTAATTTAATAGTAATTTAATAAATGGAATCTAATTTTCATATACATTTATAAATTTAAAATGAGATTAATATAATAATATATATTTAAATACCATTTGATTCTCATCATGATTTACATCATTAAAAAATTACCATTTTCTTTAGGGAACCCCTTTGGGTACCTTATCATACATTTATTGGGTCCTCAACGAAGAATCATTGAATTCATTCAATATTATCCATTTTAAATAATTCCATTTCTTGCACATAATTTTCAATCTTGACTTTTGTGCTAACAGATCTGCACCGGTAATGTGGAAAAACATTTGTACACAAAGATATATTTCTAATATATAAGAATTTAATAACCTAATAACATTCAATTACACAATAATTTTTTAAAATTGCCTTTATTTTTGACCCAAAAACATCATTTTACCTTGATGAAGGAATATTCCTCCAATCATCATACATTATGTGAAGGGTAATCGGCTCCTCCGACAGCTGGCCTAGAAACTAGACACGAAATCCCATGGTGTTTTGTTTGAATGGACCCCATATGAATCAAATGGGACACCAATATTTATTATGAGTAGATTCCATACATCTAATCATTTTTTATTTTTCTATGCAGTAGCGTTGTTTCTATATTTTATGAAAAAATATTTAGAAGTATAAAAAATTGTAAAAAAATTGTCTGTATTAATATTTGTACCAATAACAGTCACCCTCTAATATCCCTATGAAGAACTATTAGTGGATCCCTACTCCCTCACATTTATGGCTCATGAATGGGAAGGCATAGACTCAGCTGATGATGGGATTATAACGGAGTGTGTGATATTCATTATAGGTGTAAAGTAGATGGTGTCTCAGATATTGTAGGGAGGGAGATATATGAAACACCATTTGTCGATGTGGTTGATGGAACGTTGACTGAGAGTCGACTGATATCAGTATAATGCTTCTTCCTTGGAATTTTTTTCATTTAATAAAATAAAATAATTTCCAAAACATATATTTCAAAAAATTCATGCATAAAAAAATAAAATGATAATAGATGCACAATAATAGAAAATAAAATATACATAACAATGATAATGAATGAATGGACAAAAGACATAAGTGGTTGATAAATGAATTGATAACATTCCATTGAATCATTTTACCCTTAAATAATGATAGTTTCAAACTCCATTATTATTTAATATATTTCATCCACCCATGTAAGAATGTGATTTTCATATATACTGTTTGAAAAAAATATTGTTTAGCTACAGTTTTTAATAAACTGCCAATACATTCTTAAAAAAAATTAGTGCCGGTTTATTATTCCATCGCAACAGTCTAATTTCAGTGTAGTGACCACTTTGGTGTTTTTACCTGACCCACTAGGATAATATAGTGTTGTTAGAAAAAATCACACCTCTTATTAGATGTATATTTTTCATGATATTGTATTTTTATCCAAATAGATAAAGTGAATATTACTGATGTTGAATAGTTAACTTAGATAAAAAAATTAATCTATTTTATTAATGAAATAAAAATTATATTTTTATTTAATAAATTATAAAATGGTAAAAAAATTATGAAATAAATATATGTAAAATTATATTAATGATATAGTAATAAACACTATATGAAGGGAGTAAGAGTGATAAATGTAGAGTTCAATCTATTTATTAGGATTCCTCTACTAAATCAGGTTCATGCTGTGATGAACATAAAAATTATTTTAATGGTATATCACTAATATATTTTTAGTATCTTTTTTAAAAATAACATTAGATGGTGCACATTGTGGTTGTTTCATACATACTGGCACCCATTAATGGAATTGGATATGGAAATTCATACATAGAAAATGATGATGATCCCATAGAAATTTCATTTGCTAAGATGGTTGGTTTCTATATGAGTCTCACAAAACATTTGAATAAAAAAGGATCAATAATTCTAATTTCATAATAAAATATTTCTATGACTAATGAACAATATATAAGGCTATTTATTGAGGATTAAGTCTTTTAGAGTGTTGTTGATGAAGTATTCCTTCATTAGAGAAATTTTTTAAAGTCTTTATGGAGAGTAAAACTACTCAACTGGAATTCATGGTAAACAGGGTAAAAGAGAATGATAAATTGTTATCAATGAAAAATAAAATTCACCAGCATTAGATGTTAAAAGTGAATAATGATTGTGAATAATGGGAGATATAGCTTAAATATAATCAATATATATATTATTTTAATGACATGTCTCATTTTTAATGGGAAATTAAAAAAATTAGAAATCACCAAAATAAAATATTCATAAGAGTTTTTCATGAGAATGGAAGAAGAATTATTTTTAGAGAAAGTAATTAATACTATGATGTCTCAAAATGATTGAATGATAAGATAAATATCCTTCTATATTTAACCCAAATCATGGTCATTCATTTTTTCCCACTAAAATATTAAATCGTTTTAAAATAATTCTATTATAGTGGTTACATAATAACTAAACATAAAAATTATAAATATATAGAGGGATAAAAGAGATAAAAAAACTATCCAACAATTATATAGTGGATATTAGAACCATTATTATGAGATGTCTCCCAGTTGGATCCTTAAGGAGTTGCAATACAATCAATAAAGAATAATATTACTATGTTGAAGATCTTGCACTGACTAAACATATAAGAACAATGAAGAAGTCTGTAGCCCACTGTTATTGTTTTTGGAGGTCTGTTCATATGAACATTGATTATTGGAAAAATATCTAAACATATGAAATTTATATAAGGGTCAAATTTATGTGGATTATATTTAGCATAAAGATAAAAACACCCCTATTAAATTAGTTTTCATTCAAAAAGTAAAATAAATCATTGAATAACATATTTGAATATCATGAAATCATTGGTGATTGTTGGGACTAGTGGAGTGGTGCAGTGAGTGGTTAGGTCGTGACTGATAGAGGCCAACAACAACGGGCAGTGAGGGTTGGAACTGACAGGGTTAGTGCTTTCGGAATGGTGAGTGTTGGGATTGGTGGGGGTAGGGATTTGGGTGGTCGTGGTTTGTGTGTGGGGGGGGATTGGTGGATATGTGTTGGGTGTTTGAAAAACATAAATGTTTTTGAGGCAGTTTCTTAAAACTAACCGCTATATTATTAAGAAAATTTAGCGATGATTTTCTAAACTGCTGCTAAAAACCCACCTATTAATTCTTATTTCGGTGTACTTTCATCTTATACAAAGATGTAATGGACAAATACATCCTCGTTTTACTCATTCGTTACATGTCACTCATGATGCACTCAACATATCCAACTTCGAAAGGAACTTTTATCATCATGGATTACAAAATGCATCAATGTATGCATGTTTTAACTGTCATAAATAATAATCATAATGTCTATGGACCTTCACACACACTCTTAGATAGGAATGTCTAATGGAACCAATGAATAGAGATTTCCCATGGGTAGTTCTACTCACCATAACACCTATCTTGGATATTACCAGTTATTAAATTCATGGGAGGCATCCTCATATACCTATGAGTACTCTCACATGATAGTATATGCACTATGTGTCCCATCATAGTATGTTATCCAATGGATAAATTTTATTTGAGAAAATTATCATAGGACATCAAGGTTCACATTATAGTGGGGAAATTATATAACATTTTCAATTTGACGTAAACTCTAGGACATTATTACTTTAGAGTCATGAAAAAAACAACCAATATGTAATAAGATGTTTTTTTTGATATTCAACACATCAAATATATATTTAATCAAATTAAAAATACTTGGCCCTATGGTAAAAATCCTAACATGATTTAGGGGAGAAATGAGACACTTGGGAAGAATAGAATAAGAAGATCTAGTTATTGAACCCAAAAATCTATCCAACCTTTTAGACAAGCTAGTTTGTTCATAATTCCCATGAAACCATGTAAAAGGGTTACCCAAATATCCAATATTATAAATCCCTTAAAAATGTGTTTCATGATGTAAATGTCACATATAGGAATAAGGTATATTTTCTCCCCCGTTCTTCAAATTATAGAAAAAATATAATTGAAATCACATCAATAAGTAGTTGTCTGGGGAAAATCCTCAAAGGATTTTGATCATGTTCCATGATTTCCATTTCTCCATTTGTGAGGGAAAGCACTGAAAACCCATGAAATCCCACACTGGTGCATCACATTGATGAATGGACAAACAAATGTGGTTAGAACATAATTTTTTAACTCTCACATCCACATCTTCCCTCAAAATCAGGTTGAGTCCCCCCACATGTCCTTTTTTGAAACTGGGAAGAAACCAATGAAGGTATATTTATTAGAAATGTAATCCATGTCATTCATTTCTAATAATGTTTCACTAAAAAAATCCTTTCAATGAATCATTTATGACAATGAAACTGGAACATCCAAATTGGTCATGGATTTCGAAGCCCATGATAGTTCTATAATAGGATTTTCATGAGGATTTGTGAAGTTGATTCAGGCAGGCCTCTATATCTAAAATTTCATGGTAAGATCCATCACCTGAATCTTTTTGTCTTTTAGCATATATCACATTAATCAATGGGTCAACCATTAACCTTTTAGTTCAATTGAATTCACATGCACTCATACCAGTTATATTCTCACTCTCCACTCTCACCATTATCTTCAATACTCAATATCATTTAAAACAATCCACTAATTACTTGATAGGGCCTTCCAAAATAATGGAAGGTTACCCTGGAGAATGAAGCACTAAGGTAGACTCATCATCTGGTACATCCAAACCAAACTAATATGGGTTTTAGGGTGGCAAAGTCATACCATCCACTATTACAAAAGAACAAATTTGGAGGAACACCTTTTCCTAAGGAATATTTTATAGTTTAACACGCTTATTACCATTATCTCACAAACTGGCCCTGTTAGTTGGAGAAACTACATCATCCACTCATACATCCTCACACACAACATCTTAGGAAGCTCGCAGTCCCAACCTAATAATGTTACTATGGTTCTGAAGAAATTTTTTTATTCAGGGTCTTTGAAAGTCTATCACGACCCTTATGTTTTGTATCCTATTGAATAAAGGATGTTTTAGTATATTTTTACTGAATCTGGGGACCATATTTCATTATTATTTTTTCATATTCATCCTCCTTCTATGAACCAAAAAATTTCATAGGGTTCCCAAGAAACCCACAAAAACAAAATAGAATATTGTTAGATTTTCGAATTCAGATGAAAGCCACATGTTTGACACCTTTATTGATAAAAATATTCCCACATCAATAGAAGCGATACATCAACCAACACACTAATCCACACTACCATCACCAATTTTATAGGATATGATCGATCCCAATACATTACTTATATGATGAGGGATCTGATATCATACAAGACTCACTCTTTTCTACTAACTAATGGGAGTCCTTTAACACTTATTGAGAATAGGGTTTTACATAATATGGTTTTTAAATATCCCCCCATCTTTAATATCTTCCATTAGAATAATATGGTTGTCAATGGACTATGTCCTTCCATCGAAATATTTCTTTTAACACCATTCATTAGTGAATTCAGTTATTAAGAATCCCTTTCAAAAATCTCTAACAGAAACACTATATTCAAAAATACATATGTTCTATATAGTTTTTTTAAGAACCAATATTGAAGATCCTTTCAGTGATAAATTTTCTGATGATCTAGAGTTTCATTCAATGAGATAGAAACACATCCCCTTCCTTCTTGGTAGAGACAATATCTCTCTATTTATCCGTCAAGGAAATGTTTTTTCAACACTTAACATGATCTAACACCATAAAATCATGACTTAAGCAATGAAGTATGTAATCTATGAATCCATAATGACGTGCAATTTATATGGGACCACAATTGACCGGGAAGAAACAACTACATCACCTAAAAATGCAATCACCCCAAGCAGCCCGAGGGTTTAAAAACATCTCTACATAAGAGGATACTATTTACCCATCATGACTAAAACATAATTGGAAAATCCAAGTCGATGAGATAGATCCCTAGAAGTAACACCCATAAGAATAATAATTTCCATAGAAAATAAAAACGTAGGAAAAATAAATCATAGGAGAACCCTAGGAGAAAAGTAAAACCAATGGTGTAGACATATAAATCATATATTTTCAATCAATAATATTTGTCACTTTTAAATTAGTTTTTATATTTTATATTAATTTTTTTTGTTATTTTTAACTTTTTTTGACATGTAGATTCTGTGTTTTAATTTTCACAAATATTTTTCAAACAGTTTTTCTTTTATAGGAATCCAAAGTCACCAACATGAAATGTAATAATGTTTCAAGCTAGTAATTTGAAGGACTACAAATTATAAATTATAAATTCAATCTAATGAAAATTTGAAACAATGATTATATATTTAAAAAATAATTGAAAATAAAAATAATTTATAAAAAATTATTTACGAAAAATAATTTCAATCTAAAATAATATTTTTTGTTTCAAAATAAAACATTTATACATACAAATTATTTTTTCACCAAACATTTTTTGTTTTTTAAATTAATTTTATATTAAATAAGTTTTTACTTTTAGTGTCAAGGTTTATAATTTCATTTAGATTTCATTTATTCTATATTTTATTCATATAAATATTTTTATGTGAAAATGTTATGTTTTTAATTAATAATGTTTATGTCATGTAAATTAGTTTTGTTTTTTTATATTTATGAGTTTTTTTAGTTTTAACTATTTTCCATATGTTCAATCCATTTTTTATGTTTCATTTATATTATACTCATAGTTTATATTTTATAGGAAACAAAATTCCCAAACCTGATAAATAATAATGTACCAATTTGGTGATTTTGAAAGCCTAAAAATTATAAATTATAAATAGAAACAAAATGAAATTTGAATCATTGACTAAAATTATAATAAATAATTGAAAATGAGAATAATATCTTCAAAATAATTGATGAAAAATAATTTCAGTCACACAACATATTATTATTTCAAAACATTATATATGTCCTTATAAATTATTTTTTCACCAAAATTTTATTATTTAAATTTATTTTTTAAAATTATTCAATTTTTGTACCTTTCATTTTTAATTATTTTTTTATTTTTAAATTCAACGTTTTTACTTCACCTAAATTTTATTCATTATATATTTTATGCATATAAATTTTTTAAAGTGTGAATTTTATGTTTTTAATCCAATATGTTTTTTTCATCTAAATTTTATTTGTTTTTTTTATTTATGTTTTTTTCATCTACTTTTTATATTTTGAATCCTTCAATTAAATTTCATTTGAATTGTACTTATTTATATATGTTATAGGCAACCAATGTCACCTACTTGTACTTTAATAATGATTCATTATGTGTCATCTAAAGACTATAAATTATAAATTATAAATTATAAGTACTATATAAATGAAATTTGAATAATTGACTAAACATATAAAAAATAATTGAAAATGAAAATAACTTCAAAAAAATAAATGATGTGGAGTTATGTCAATTAAACATAGTATTATTTCATTAAAACATATCATTTTTACAATATAATGGTTACTAATAAATAACATTCAATAGTAATAAGAATATTTAAATTATTATTAATAATTATATTATTATTATTACTATTAAATAGTAACATTATTATTATTTTCATGACTTTAATAAAATATAATTATCATGACTTTGGTAATAATATCATGAAATTATATATAAATAAAACAAAAACAAAAATAATTTATTATAAAAATACTATAAGGGATGTTGTTTTTCTAGAAAGAACACTTTATATAATTCTTTTATGGTTTTGAATCATTATATGCCTTTTGTATAATTATTTAAATTATGTAATTATTATTAAATAGAATGAATTAATTTATTAATACTTATATTAATATTTCATTCTTTTGTATCTAATATAGTAATATAAATATTAATATATTAATATGTTAATATGTTAATATATATATTATTGAATTTATGGAAAATTTATTATTTTCTAATTAGTTAGAAATATTGTAATAGATATATTATTGGATTGGTAAAAATTTATATTAATTAGTTAGTCAATAATAAGATAATATTTTATGTAAGCTAAATTAATAGTTTTTATAATTAATTTCAAGTGATAAAAATATATATTAAATCTTTTCAAATAATAAAATTGAAATTGAAATTTAATTGAAATGTAAATTAGTAATCTTTTTCATTATATGTAACATCCATTTCATAAAAAATTTCATTTTAGAATGTTTTTATAATATATATTAGGATATATTCTAGTAATATATTTATTATAAATCATAAAATATAATTTTATATATTCAATATATTAATAAATTTATAATAATATATATTAACACACACACATATATATATATTTAAAATAATATATAATAATATTGAAAAATATAAAAACTTTATGATTGATTTCACCTTAAAATAAAGCTAATATGAATAATAGAGGGCACTTTACAATAGAGCGACTTCTTCAAAAGATTTTTTAAGATGGTGATTTATCTGAATGTGCCTTCTTAGAAGGATTTGTTATGAATGCAATTTATCATAAAACCCCTTATTAACAACCCTTATGAAGATGTAATTTTATCATAAATCACCTTGTATGAAAATAAGAGTGAAATTTTCATTATAGTTAGTTGATAATCCTTTTACAAAATCACATACCAATCATTCTCATATAACTGACAATTATTTTCCCACAAAAGTATTTCAGAAATATTCTTGTTTATTTTTTGGTAAATTAGAAAATTTTATCTCAAACCAGCATCACTAGAAGAAAAAAAATATAATCCTTATTCTCTATACTAACACCATTAGGGAACTAGTTAAAGATTAAATTCTCCATGTCATTTAAATGTTTTAAATTATGATGTTTTGAGGATTTAGAGTTTTCTCGGTTTGCGATTGAATTTTTTTATACATGAATTGTGGGGTATGGTTCATCACGCCATGCCCTTGGAAATTCAGGCCTTGATGGAGCCAAATGAGAGAGTATGTCCATGTGTGTGGTGTGTCACACTGTGGCGCGGAAGGCCATGCCACACTGTGTTTTTGGACAGTGGCACATGGGTTAGGGGGATCATTTGTGCTATAATGAGTGATGGTTAGTATTTGATTTTTTTTATATACATTAACATTTTTATTTCATTTTTTGATAAATTACTCTCCATATACATTATTTAAATTCACTAACTATTTTATAACAATTTTATCTAACAATATTAAATTTTTATGTGTTTTAATTAATTAACAATTTTGTTAATTACTTGTTTTAATATGTATAAAATAATATTCATGTGTTTTACATTCTCAAATGAATTAAATTGAAAATAACTTTATAATTACATTTTTTATTTGTATTATTTTTATTGTTTTATTAATACTTTAATGTTTGATATTATTTTTTCAATAAGTTTTGTTTTGTTTATAAAAATGCTTAAAACATCCATGTTAGCTAAGTGGATAGATCATAACCACATAGGGGACCCATTGGGTAAACACCACATGGGACATCAAGCCACAGATAGCCCATAATGAAGCTCATATATCAGGTGTGCATAGTTCCAACTGAAGGCGTGCATGCCAGTGTTAAAATCCCATGGGTCACGCTCACAGTACACATATACGGTAAAGGTCACCAACCACATGTGTATAGATTCTATTTCAATTTGAACCGAGGTACACCACATCCTTATTGATATACAGTTTACTAAGAGATTTTACATTTAGATGTGGGATTCAGTTTTTAAGGAATACATTTCATTCATTTTTATTTCTTGAAAAGTAGTGGTAAGTTACTCTCTGCTCAATCTGAATTGAACTCTCGAACACTCTCATTCCTATATTGTGGCTCGTTATTTAATTCCCACAATATATCTTCTTCTTTATTTTTTATCTTCTTCTTTTTTTGTCCCTCTCTTCTAGTTTTCTATTGTATGTGCAGCAGTGGACATCATGCACCTCTTTCCTTCATGTTATTCTATATTTTTCTTCTTCTTCATCATTTCTTAGTCATCCTCCTTGGTCATCCTATCAATGATTTCTTATACTCTATATTTTTATAGGTCAACGAACATCTACATTTAGTTTTCCTACATCCGTGCACAAATAGCCATCATGGGATTGTTTGATCTCCTTAAACTCGTAATTTTCTTGTGGTTCAATTTTATCTTCAAGTCTTTGGTTGTTATTTGAATCGAATTACGTTTTTACACCATCATTTGAGTTTTCCAGTTTCAGCATCTTCATATTTTTCCATTTCTTTATATGTTTTTTTTGTTCTTATGTCAATAACTTGTTTTTTTCACCATGTATTTCTCGATTTTGGTTCTTGATGACACCCAATTGTACCTAACAATCATTCAAGTCACCATTGGATACTAACGATGACTAATGATCCACTATTGGAACACAATGATGGGTCAATGATGGACCTACACGTTAACAATGGTGATTAATTATTTAATCACCATTGGACATTAACAGTGAGATATCTTCTCACCCACTCTTTATATATTCCCTTTGATATAAAAATAGATATATGAAGTTCATTTAAATTCAATAAGAGTTATTCACTCTTATCAGTTCTTGTATTTTTTATTTTTTTTTTCATTTTACTCTGTCTTGTTTTCTTATTTTTTATCTGAAGATTATTTTATCTATAAATTCTAATTATTATAATTTTTTTCTATATATATTATTGCATATAGTTATTCTTATTGTTTTTTATATATTTTTGAATTTTATATCTTTTAATTTTCAAAAGATTATTCTTATGTGTATTATTTCTTTGTATGGATTTTTTACAATCATCCACCATTGGACTCTTCTAACGGTAGTTCATGAGTTACCACCAATAACATTATTTAGCCACTGTTAGTTACAATTTTATGTTTATAAAATTTTATTTATTATATAAATTGACATTAGAAAAGATAATTATTCTGTTTAAATTATTTTTATTTCATGAAATAATATAATTGTTGACTGTGTAAAAATAATTGTACCATTATTTTATATACATTTGTACATGTGATTTTAAAAGGAATCAGATGATTTATTTCACTAAACATTCAATCTATGTACAATCTAAATGATTATATATTTTTTCAATTATTTTATAGTTATAATTTTTTTAAAATGATTTAAACAATATATTAGGTGTTTCATTTTAATTTTCCAAGAATAAATATGAATCTGGATTGTACTGTCATGTTATTTAGTGGGAATTTAACAATGTACAATTAATAATAATATTTTTATATTTTTATGCACTAAAACATTCCATGTTGATATTGTATATGTACACACTCATTGATGATCTTAGTATTAATGATCAAGGGGGTATCATCATGGTTTAAAAACACATAAATTTTCAAATTCAATGATTGATAAAACATTAAATACTTATTCGACATTGTTTCTTCCTGTGATTGTTCATGATCTTATACAAATTTTTCACTCCTATTATGATTGAAAAGTATATCATCTTCGACATTTGTTACATCAAGTGATCAATGATTATCGAGCTTAAAATTCATCGATATTATAATTATATATTTTTTATGTATTTTTATTCAGGATGTTCTGTTTATTTCTATATATATTTCATATTGTCTTTTTTATGATCTTCCCATAAAAATAGGTATTTCCTTTCTATGGTTATTCTACCACCCAAAACGAATTTTTTGTTCTAAATCCTGATCAAAAGTATAAATAAAGACTAGATTAAGTATCAATTAAAAAGAATAGTTTCTGTAATCAGGATGTTAAAAGAAAGTGCATGTAATAAGTTACTCACACCTTTAAAAGTGAGGTTCTTAGTGGGTACCCGTCTCCTCAAAGAGTATAATAGATTGAAGAGTGGACTAGGATCATGATCATCCTAACCACTATAAATCCTTGTGTTTTTATATTTTATTTCTGCTGCAACATATGTCAAAACCACCACACTCACTACTATTTAATATTTGATATACTCTGGTAGAATTTGCCTTAGAAATTTTAAAGAGAATATTCATCCCTCCCCCCGATTCATTTTTTATATTGATAACGATCGAACATGCACAATGACTTTTCTAGAAAGGTTTCTAAAAATGATGATTTTTTACCCTATTTAATTATATATCCACCTCCTTATTTTCTTTTCATTTGTGGTACATTGGATTCCCATATTATCTTCATTCCTCCTCGTCTCTCCCATGGTGGATCCCTTATGATTTTAGGTGGATTTCATCAATGAAATCCATTGTTTCCATTGTAATTATTATAAGGCCCCAGCCTTAAACCATACTAAATCTTGAGTTATTACAATATTACACATTGAGTATCTTTTCGGGTTTAGAGTTTTAGAGAATTATATCATAAAATGTGCATTCCATTCCACATATAAACAAAGTGGTTACATAAAGTTAGTATTCTTCTTTTTCATCAATGGAAACATATTTAAAATAAAACATGGATTCTTTCTTGACACTTCCTTGACACTATCATCATATCATGTAACATTCCCTTGACCTGTGAAAAACATTTCAAAAAAAACTTGGGATGTGCATAAAAAGCTCAGTAAGGGATATAAAAATATTGAAATGAAACATGGGTACATATATACATAAGAATGAAATCATACATTACCCATAAAACATAAGCACATTAACATACCTCATCAAATCATGAATAAATCATAGAAATCATAAGACATAAAGGTAACTTGAGGCATTTATAACATCCTTACGTAGGGAGTAACCCTCTTGGTAACATTTGGAATACCCATCACAGTATATTCCCTAAATATCTTCGGAGAAACCATAACGTTTCACTCCTTCGCGTTACCTAATGCATTGGAGAGCTATATCGGGCTCACCCACCTTTAGTTTATCACGGAACCACCTGTCTTCATAATAATGCTCAAGAACCTAAACATAATCATATCACAGAAAACATGCATAAAGGAAACATAACATTTCCACCTTTCAATCACAAGATATCAATACAACACATTGATATAAAAACATTATGAAAACCATTTTCAATACCAAAATAAAATAAAATTAAAACATGGTATTTATTTTTCTTTTAAAAAGAAGGTATGGCTTGTAGAGGAAGCCAAAACTCAAATAACGGTCACGGCGGCGGAGAAGTCGTTGTCGCCGCATACGTACGACAAAAACATTCCCTTTTGTCATTTAGTAAAATGCTTCGTATAAAAATTATTCCTTTTGGATAAACGTAAAAGTAAAATGGGTTTATACACCGTATAAAAGAAGGTTGTGTATAGAACAAAATATGCCTCAATGAAAGGAGATTGAGACGAAGTCCCATACCTCGGGTCCAACTTGACTCGATCATTCTTTAATGTCCTGAATAATAAACTTGAGTTAATTTATACTTCTTTAAGAACCTCTTTCATGTTCATTAGTCCTTTTATATCACTTATTTCCATGTCATGAACACTGTATAATTATTTAAGTTAATAACGGTGGTTTTAACGATCATTGGTACTTGAGTCAAAAATAAACCCTTTATAATTACATGTTGTTCATGTATCCATTATATCCAGAATTATAATAATTATGTATATATCATATATATCTAGTATATACATGCATTTATAATATTACATAATCATTTAGAGGTAAGAAACAAAAAGCACCGTTCCTGGAGACGGTAAGTCGTACGTACGCATGAACGCTACTTTCATTTCTATTTCATATTTTATAGAATGGAATCATAATGATATAAAGGTATATTATAATTCCAGTATAATATCATATATAATATCATTGTTCCATCCTTTATACATCCGACATATGGTATTTAACGAATCAAATCATTTTGATGGGCGGTAGTCCGCACTTCCTTAAATGAAGATATCACGTTTACCCATAATGGAAACCATAAAGGTATGACCAAAAACAAAAAAATAGAAGTTTATGGAAAACATAAACATATTATATATCATATATAAATATAGTTTCATCTTAATGGACACCTTTGAAGGTGTTAAATGAATGTTGACCAGTCATCATTTCGGGAGGCATAAATTCACCATCCACGGAAACAGTATGTTCGTTAACCATTAGATGTAGGTGTGTGTAAGTGTAGCTCTAATAAAAATTATAAAAACATCCTAGTATATTTAGGATACTTGAGTTGTTACAAAAGAAAATAATAAAAAGAGTTTAGAGGGTTGGAGAAGCAAAATAAAACAAAAGGACTCAAAAGAAGACATTACCTTAAAATCGGGTAACTCGCTTTGGTTTGAGCTCAAAAGCTTCCATGGGAAGACTTCTGCCCAAAGTGAGGATTAAAGTAGTAATAAAGGGAAGTGGAGATACAAAATGGGAAGGGTTTGGCCTAGCCAAAGTCATTGGTAGTGTGGGTAAGGAGGTAGAGTTGGGGCCTTTTATAAGAGGAGAGGTGGGGCACTCTTGGAAAGTAAAGATAAGTTACTTTATTTTAAAATGAGTTTCGGATTCAAAAGGTCTAACATTGATATAATTCTAGGATAAGGTGATAATGGTTCTAAATCCACTCATCCAATTGGTTTTGTCCATGTGTAGGTTTTAGGTTTTACATTATCTTTCTATTTTATTTAAATCGTTAAATAATGAGGTCATCGCTATATCATCATGATGTCAGAAATAATTTAGTTTATTTAATGTCTAAAAATTATAAACAGAATACTATGATATAGGAAATCTTTTTAGGTTTCTAATTAATATTTATAGTCAAAAATATGACTTGTATAACCCCATATAAATTTTTTTAGTAAAATAAATCATGTTTGTGTCATTTTTTACTTTAACATTAAATAAAATGTTATTTATGTCATTTCCCAACCAAAGTGGCTCCATGGGGTACCCAAGTTGACCCATGGCTTGTCTTGGTCGGCAATGACACATCCAATGAGGGTAGGACATGTTTCAAGCTCATCTGATACTATTAAAACATTATTTTTACCTTAAACTACATTAATTTCCACTAATCGTGATTAAGAACTTAATAAGTTACTATTCACCAAAAATTTATTTTAATCCCATTGAACCACATTTTAATTCTTAATGACAACCATGTATGTCGGATTTTTGAAATTCAAAACACAGAAGCAGTAAAATTTCATTTAAACGAAAAATCAGTTTTTATAAGTACCACTTAGTGGTTTCACTATTCATCAAAAATTGAAGTTTTTCAGAAAATTACCAAAAATTCAACCTAAGATATATTTGATATTCAGAATTAAAAAATGATGTCTATTTTACAAAATTAAAATCATATAAGTTACATTAATTAATTTAATAATTAATTCCCGCTGTCATGACAAATAGCGGGTTTTTTTTAAACAATATCTATGAAAAGTTTAGCATTAGTTTATGACCAATTTCAAAGTGAAATTAATCATAATGACCACCATTGGATTAAATGGTAAAATTATATTCAGATTACACTTTAAGACCAATTAAAAATATAATCTATCCATAAAATGAAAAAGCATTTTTGATGTAAAATGCAGTATTTTTCACTATTCATTAAAAAATGAACATTGTCAGAAAAATCCCAAAAATTTATCCAATGTAAAATTCAATGTCCCAATAATAATGAATATGTTTATTTCGACAAATATATATTATAAAATTGTAAAAATATTGATTTAAAAAGTGTTTTCCATCAAAAGGTAGTAAAACATTCTTGTAAGAATATTAGTGTATTCTATGCTTAAGATTGGATTTATTTTCATTTTAAGCCTCTAAAACACTATATAATTCATTAATAGACATAGGTAAAAATATCTATTCTTCATTACTTACTTGGGATGTTACATCCTTCCCCCTATTAGAAAATTGCGTCCCCGTAATTTATTTACTTATCAAATAAATGGGGGTACTTATCCCTCATTGCATTTTCAGATTCCCATGTTTCCTCTTCCATCATGTGGTATTTCCATAAAACCATTACCTGATTAATCACCTTATTCCATAACACTTGCTCCCTGTGGTCATGAATCTGGACCGGTTGTTCCTCATAAGATAGGTTTTCTTCCAGCTGAACTACCTCTGGACTCAAAACATGAGATAGATCTGGCATATACTTTCTCAACATCGAAACGTGAAAAACATTGTGTACCTGAGATAAACTCGGAGGTAAAGCCACCCGGTATGCAACTGATTCAACTCTCTCCATAATTTCATATGGTCCAATAATCCATGGACTCAGCTTTCCTTTCTTAACAAATCTCATCACACTTTACCAAGGAGAAACCTTGAGAAAAACATGATCACCTACCTTGAAAGATAGATCCTTCCTCCGGTTATCTGCATAACTCTTCTGCCTGCTCTGAGCTGTTCTCATGTGCTTCTGAATCAGCTGAACTTTTTCTGCCATCTCTTCTACCAATTCTGGTCCCATCAACTTCCTTTCACCCACTTCATCCATGAAAGCTGGAGTTCGACACTGCTTCCCATATAATGCCTGAAATGGTGCCATCTGTATACTGGAATGAAAACTGTTACTATATGAAAATTAAACCAAAGAAAGATGTTGGTCCCAACTTCCATGATAATCCATAGAGGAAGAACGTAGCATATCCTCCAATGTCTGAATTGTTCGTTCTGACTTCCCATCTGATTGAGAATGAAAAGCTGTAATAAAATTTAATTCAGTACCCATCGACTTCTGAAGGCCTTTCCAAAAGATAGAAGTGAACCTGAGATCACAATCAGATACAATGGAGAGAGGAACTCCATGTAACCTAACTATCTCTTTAAGATACAAACGAGAAAGTTGATATAGGGAAAAGTATCTCGTATAGCAAGGAAATGAGCATATTTGGTCAAGCGGTCAACAATAACCCCGATTGCATTATTACCTCGAGATGTCTTTGGTAATCCCACAACAAAGTCCATGGATATATTCTCCAATTTCCACTCTGGCACTGGTAAATGCGGAAGCATTCCTTTCAGTAACTTCCACTCTACTTTAACCTGATGACAAGTCAAACACTTCACAGTAAAATCAACAATATCACTTTTCATTCCATCCCTCCAGTAATACTCCCGCAGATCTCTATACATCTTAGTACTTCCAGGATGAACTGAAAACAGAGAACTATGAGCTTCACATAACAACTCTCTCTTCAACTGTGAATCACAAGGCACACACAATCTCTTCCCAAATCTCAAAACGCAATCATTATCAATGTTGAATTCAGGCAACTTACCTTTCTGAACCAGCTCTACCTTTTTCTGCAACTCACTGTCTTGCTTCTGTGCTTGCTTGATTCTATCTGATAGAGATGATCTCACTGATACCTGAAAAAAAAACAGAAGAACTTCCTGCACACACAACTTCTATGCCAAAGTTCATTAAATCCTTAACCAAAGGATCGCATTCCAAACACAACATTTCAAATGAAGCATTACTTTTTCGACTCAAAGCATCATCCACATTATTTTCTTTTCCCGGATGGTAATGAATTGTACAATCATAATCCTTGATTAAGTCTAGCCATCTCCTTTGTCTCATGTTCAATTCTTTCTGAGTGAATATATACTTTAAACTTTTTTGATCGGTATATATTTCACACTTTACTCCATACAAATGATGCCTCCAAATTTTTAAAGCAAAAAACAATAGCAGCTAATTCCAAATCATGTGTAGGGTAATTTACCTCATGGGTTTTCAACTGTCGTGAAGCATAAGCAATTACCTGATCATTCTGCATTAGGACGCAACCAAGTCCTTTCAATGAAGCATCACTGTATATAACAAACTCACCATTCCTGGAAGGTAGTGCGAAAACTAGAGCATTCATCAATATTCTTTTCAATTCCTGAAAACAATCATCACATTATTTTGTCCAGATAATCTTAACACCCTTCTGAGTAAGCTTAGTCATTGGACTAGATAACCATGAAAAATTTCTAACAAACATTCGGTAATAGCCTGCCAAACCATGGAAGCTACGAATCTCAGTTACATTGGTGGGTCTTGGCCATTCTTCAACAACTTTTGTTTTTGCAGGATCAACAGTTATCCCATCTTTAGAAACAATGTGACCAAGGAAAGAAATTTGTTGCAACCAAAACTCACACTTGCTGAATTTCCCATACAATTTCTTTTCTTTTAAGGTTTGCAAGATAACCCTTAAATGTATTTCATGGTCTTCTTTACTTTTAGAAAACACCAAAATATCATCAATAAAAACCACCACAAACTTATCCAAGAACTCATGGAAAATTATATTAATTAAGTCCATGAATATAGCAGATGCATTGGTTAGCCCAAAAGGCATTACTACAAATTCATAGTGGCCATATCTTGTATGGAACGCGGTCTTCGGAACATCTTCTTCCTTTACCTTCAGCTGATGGTACCCCGATCTCAAGTCAATCTTTGAAAAATACTGAGCTCCCTGGAGCTGATCAAACAAATCATCGATATGAGGCAAAGGATATTTGTTCTTAACAGTGATGTTATTCAAGGCTTTATAATCAATGAAAAGTCTCATTGAACCATCTTTCTTTTTAACAAACAAGACAGGAGCACCCCATGGTGATTTTCTAGGTCGAATGAAACCTTTCTCTAATAAATCTTGCAATTTCTCCTTCAACTCTAAAAGTTCAATTTGAGCCATTCGATAAGGGGGTTTTGAAATTGGCTTAGCATCAGGAACTAAGTCAACAGTAAATTCAACTTCCCAATCTGGTATTATTCCAGGCAACTCAACAGGAAAAACATCAGGATACTCATTTACCACTGGCACATCATTAATTTGAACAGTTCCTTCATTTTCAACGATGTGTTCAAGGTAACATTCATTTCCATCTTTTACTAGTTTCTCGGCCTCTGATAAGTTATCAACAGTAAGGGTTCATTCTTGTACACAAACTGAAAGTCTTTCTAAAAAGAATCTTCTTTAGCTCTATAGTAAATCTTAGCATGATAAATAAAGATCCAATCCATACCCAGGATAACATCAAACTCTACTATAGGTAGAACAATAAGGTTTGAAAGTATGTTCTTTCCACAGATAAGGATAGTAAGATTCTTATAAATTCTTTTTGCCTCAACATTCCCCCCCATGTGTTTTTACCAAAAGTTCAGGAGCCATTTCTTGAGATGGTATTCCCATTTTACTAGAAAAGGTTTCAGAGATGAAAGAATGTGAAGACCCCGAATCAAACAACACACTGGAATAATCGGAAAAAACAAAGTACCTGATACAACTTCATTTTATGGCCCGACATCTGCTGAAATAGTTGCAAAGGATTTCACCACCCCTTTCTTCTTGTAGTCTAACTGCTTCCCATCACTCAAGCTCTTTGTTGGATACTCGTTTGAATAGTGACCCATCTCATTGCACTTAAAACATTTCACTAACTATAAATCAAATTTGGTCTTACCTTCACCTTGATCCTTTTCAGTGCAATCACATGCATTATGTCCCATCTTACCACATCGGTAGCACTTTCCAGAATTCAGAAGACATTCCCCAGCATGACTTTTTCCATATTTATCACAAACTGGAAACATAGTTTTCTTACCATCAGACTATTTTGATAAATTTTTACCTTTCTCCTGCCACCTCGGTCTCTTCTTCTGTCGGTTGTTATAGAACACTTTATCATCGGCAAACTCCATTTCCACCTTCTCAGAAAATCGAACAAGCTTTTCATAACTTTTAAACTCACGGGAATCTAATGCCCTTCGATATTTTGGCTTTAATCCTGAGTAAAAACGATTGATTTTACTATCAAGGTCTCAGATAAAATTTGGAGCATACCTTGCCAATCGAGTGAACCTTTCTTCATAGGTAGCCACTGAGTCTTCCTCTTGCCTAAATTCCAAGAATTTGTTTTCCATCCTAAGTCGAAGAGCCTTAGGAAAATACTTCTCAGGAAACATACCTTTGAATTCTTCCCAGTCAAGAGCATCAATCTCATCGGCGTCCTTGATATTTTTAACCATAGACCACCACTGATCTGCCTCACCCTCCAAACAGTAAATAGAAAGACTAACCTTTTGATTGTCTGAACACCCCATGACATCAAAAATCTTCTCTAGTGCTTTTATCCACCCTTCAGCTAGCACAGGGTCAGATAATCCTCTGAATGATGGGGGGTGTTGCCTTATGAAATGTTGCACCACTGACATGTTCCTCTGCGGTTGATCTGGATGATCTCATTTATGGATACCACCACCATTTATCGCTTGAGTCAACTGCGCCATTACTGCAACAAACTGTTCAGTTCCAATTCCGACCATCTCAGGATGCTGATTCGGAAGGTTATTTCCTCTCGTGTGCCTTCCTAGCACTGCTTCCCTATTTCCTCTACGGAAAACCATTCTGAACAAACATGTCTTAGATGAAGCAACATTGTAATAATCAAATTCTATATCATTTCAAAAAAAAAATATTTTTGGATAATCATTTAATAAAATTCTAACTCATAAAGTTATCTAAACCGACCTTTGATACCAACTATAAGGCCCCAGCCTTAAACCTTACTTAATCTTGAGTTATTACAAGATTACACATTGAGGATCTTTTCGGTTTTAGAGTTTTAGAGAATTAGATCATAAAATGTGCATTACATTCCACATATAAACAAAGTGGTTACATAAAAATAGTATTCTTCTTTCCCATCAATTGAAACATATTTAAAATAAAACATGGATTCTTTCTTGACACTTCCTTGACACTATCATCATATCATGTACCTTTCCCTTGACCTGTGAAAAACATTTCAAACAAAAACATGGGATGAGCATAAAAATCTCAGTAAGGGATATAAAAATATGGAAAGGAAACATGGGTACATATATACATAAGAATGAAATCATACTTTACCCATAAAACATAAGCACTTTAACATACCTCATAAAATCATGAATAAATCATAGAAATCATAAGACATAAAGGTAACTTCAGATATTCATAACATCCTTACGTAGGGAGTAACACTCTTGGTTACATTTGTAATACCCATCACAGTATATTCACTAAATATCTTCGGAGAAACCATAACGTTTCACTCCTTCGCATTACCCAATGCATTGGAGTTCTATATCGGGCTCACCCGCCCTTAGTTTATCACGGAATCACCCGTCTTCATAATAATGCTCAAGAACCTAAACATAATCATATCACATAAAACATGCATAAAAAAAACATAACATTTCCACCTTTCAATCACAAGATATCAATACAACACATTGATATAAAAACATTATGAAAACCATTTTCAATACCAAAATAAAAGAAAATTAAAACATGGTATTTATTTTTCTTTTAAAAAGAAGGTATGGCTTGTAGAGGAAGAAGAAACTCAAATAACGGTTACGGCGGCGGAGAAGTCGTTGTCGCCACATACGTAAGACAAAAACATTCCCTTTTTTCTCTTAGTAAAATGCTTCGTATAAAAAAGATTCATTTTGGATAAAGGTAAAAGTCAAAGGGGTTTATACACCGTATAAAAGAAGGTTGTGTATAAAACAAAATATGCCTCAATGAAAGGAGATTGAGACGAAGTCCCATACCTCTGGTTCGACTTGACTCGATCGTTCTTTAATGTCCTGAATAATAAACTTGAGTTAATTTCAACTTCTTTAAGAACCTTTTTCATGTTCATTATTCCTTTTATATCACTTATTTCCATGTCATGAACACTATTTAATTATTTAAGTTAATAACGGTCGTTTTAACGATCATTGGAACTTCAGTAAAAAATAAACCCTTTATAATTACATGTTGTTCATGTATCCATTATATCCAGAATTATAATCATTATGTATATATCATATATATCTATTATATACATGAATTTATAATATTATATAATCATTTAGAGGTAAGAAATGAAATGCACCGTTCATGGAAACGGTAAGCCGTATGTACGCATGAACGCTACATTCATTTCTATTTCGTATTTTATAGAATGGAATCATAATTATATAAAGTTATATTATAATTCCAGTATAATATCATATATAATATCATAGTTCCATCCTTTATACGTCCCACATATGGTATTTAAAGAATCAAATCACATTGATGGGCGGTAGTCCGCACTTCCTTAAATGAAGATATCGTGTTTGCCCATAATGGAAGCCATAAAGGTATGACCAAAAAGAAAAAAACAGAAGCTTAAGGAAAACATAAACATATTATATATCATATATAAATATAGTGACATCTTAATGGACACCTTTGAAGGTGTTAAAATAATGTTGAACAATCATCGTTTCGGGAGGCATAAATTCACCATCCACGGAAACAGTATGTTCGTTAACCATTAGATGTAGGTGTGTGTAAGTGTAGCTCGAATCCATATTATAACCACATACTGGTATATTGAGGATACTGGAGTTGATGCAATAGAAAATAATAAATAGAGTTTTGGGGGTTGGAGAAGCAAAATAAAACAAAAGGACTCAAAAGAAGACATTTCCTTAAAATCGGGTAACTACCTTTAGTTTGAGCTCAAAGGCTTCCTTGGGAAGACTTCTGCCCAATGTGAGGCTTCAAGGAGTAAGATAGGGAAGTGTAGAGACAAAATGGGCAGGGGTTGGCCGAGCCAAAGGCTTTGGGAGTGTGGGTAAGGAGGTAGAGTTGGGGGCCTTTTATAAGAGGAGAGGAGGGGCACTCTTGGAATGTAAAGATAAGTTACTTTATTTTAAAATGAGTTTAGGATTCAAAAGGTCCCACACTGATATAATTATAGGATAAGGTGATAAGGGTTCTAAATCCACTCATCCAATTGGTTTTGTCCATGTGTAGGTTTTAGATTTTACATTATCTTTCCATTTTATTTAAATCGTTAAACAATGAGGTCATCGCTGCATCACCATGATGTCATAAATAATTTAATTTATTTAATGTATAAAAATTATAAAAAACTACTATGATGTAGGAAATCGTTTTATCTTTCTAATTAATATTTATAGTCAAAAATATGACTTGTATAACCCCATATAAAAATTGTTTTAGTAAAATAACTCATGTTTGTGTCATTTTTACTTTAACATTAAATAAAAAGTTATTTATGTCATTTCCCAACCAAAGTGGCTCCATGGGGTCCCCAAGTAGACTCATGGATTGTCT
The DNA here is from genome assembly GCA_963277665.1 of Viscum album. Classification (NCBI taxonomy): domain Eukaryota; kingdom Viridiplantae; phylum Streptophyta; class Magnoliopsida; order Santalales; family Viscaceae; genus Viscum; species Viscum album. The sequence goes on along the minus strand of OY728151.1, from coordinate 1,581,033,497 downwards.
TGGTCGGCCATGACACATCCAATTAGGGTAGAAAATGTGTCAAGCACATCTCATACTATTAAAGCATTATTTTTACCTTAAACTACATTAATTACCACTAATCGTGATTAAGAACTTAATAAGTTACTATTCACATAAAAATTATTTTAATCCAATTGAACCACATTTTACTTCTTAATGACAACCATGTATGTCGGATTTTTGAAATTCAAAACACATAAGTGGTAAAATTTAATTTAAACAAAAAATCAGTTTTTATAAGTACCACTTAGTGGTTTCACTATTTAGCAAAAATTGAAGTTTTTCAGAAAATTACCAAAAATTCACCCTAAGCTATATTTGATATTCCGAATTCAAAAATGATGTCTATTTTACAAAATTAAAATCATATAAGTTACATTAATTAATTTAATAATTAATTTCCGCTGTCATGACAAATTGCGGGTTTTTTTGAAACAATATCTATTAAAATGTTTGGCATTAGTTTATGACCAATTCCAAAGTGAAATTAATCCTAATGACCACCATTGGATTAAATGGTAAAACTGTATTCATATTTCACTTTAAGACCAACTAGAAATATAATCTATCCATAAAATTAAAAAGCAGTTTTGATGTAAAATGCAGTATTTTTCACTATTCATTAAAAAATGAACATTGTCAGAAAAATACCAACAATTTATCCAATGTAAAATTCAATGTCCCAATCATAATTAATATGTTTATTTTGACAAATATAGATTATAAAATTGTCAAAATATTGATTTAAAAAGGGTTTTCCATCAAAAGGCAGTAAAACAATCTTTTAAGAATATTAGTGTATTCCATGCTTATGATTGGATTTATTTTCATTTTAAGCCTCTAAAACACTATATAATTCATTAATAGACATAGATAAAAATATCTATTATTCATTAATTACTTGGGATGTTACAGTTTTCCACTATTTTCTTATTTCGTACTTCTTCATTAACTTCCTTAGACTCATTTGACCCTAGTTACCGTATGGATACATAGGGTAGTGGATGGATGAATGATGATATTTATTGAATTTTTAGGCTCATGAGGATCCATCTATCTCAATTCATTTGATAATAAACAAATTTTATGGGTTTACATTGGTTTTTATGATCGGCCTCTCTACAAAACTAAAATCCCTATGGAATTCCAATTGTACTTGTGTATTCCTTTTGCATTGTTAATTAATTATTTTTAAAATGAAATGTTTAGGGATTTTATATGCGAATTCATTTCTATGAATAACTTATGGTTCAAAAAATGGTTGTTTTTCAAGGTTTTTAGTAAAAGTAAAATTTTATATTTTCAATGTGTATTATCAATGGATTCTTGGAGATTATTTCATTTTCAAATTTTTTTATAAATGTTTTTTTGAACGATAAATTTTTTCTAAACTAATTTTTTTTGATCATGTGATTTCATCGCTTATTTTTTATATTGATTGTTGTATTGTATATTTAATGTGGGTTGTGCATGGGAGACCATGGTTGTTTATTTTGTTCGCATGTGTAAAGGTGATGATCTATTTTTGAGTGTGAACAAACTGGGGGTAATTTTTGTTGAGACCTTGAGTGTAATGACTATAATATTTTAGTTTAACACTTTAAAATATTTAAATCATGGAGTCCATGGGTTATTTTGAGGCCCGAAGAGCCTAGATATAGATATATAAATAATACTCAGTATAATATTTCATTCTCATGATGTTTTATAGAAATAAAATAATATCAGAAAAATGATGTCTCAGATTGTAAATCTATGACTACTATTGAGTTCAGAATTCATACTTTAACCTAGTCATGACATAACCTTTATGCTAATCAGTAGTTTGGTTTAAAAGTGATTGTGGGTGGATTAATAAATATATAAGTAAATAAATTATATGTTAAATATACCAAAACCATAATCTTTTTTATATATTATTATGGACAATTCAAAATGGTTATCTATATAACAGTAATGTGATATTGGATATCTTCAGAGGTGATCACTTTCATGGATGATCACAGTGTTGTGGATCAAGGATCATAGGACAAAAAATATTGATGTCATCAATGGAGTTCTGTGATCTCACCAATGAAAGTGCTAAAAAAATATTCTACATTTGTCAATGATCCAAACCCAAGGTATTAATATTTTTTAATGTTGGTTTAACCCCAATTATGATTATCCAATTTTTAATTCATATAAATATTTATGAAATTTGATTCAAGAGTTGATCATTGAATTATATGATTTTTTTCACATTTGAGAATTAAGAATTCATAATGTTTTCATTATTTACTTCATTTTATATTTTATCTATCAAGTAATTGAGGGTAACATGAACACTGGAAAAGGTTAATTTATCACATTTTGTTATTGTGTATTCTCCCTAGGTTATACATGCACAAATAATATATAACCCCTTTGGATATGAGATTGATAAATTCTGGTAAACTATTGTTGCATAATCATTCATTTGGGTAATATAACGATATCATGGGATTAGGGTTAGGAACATAATAGACGGTTGGGAATGATGTAATATGATAGACAATTGTATTTTTGGGTGATACTTTTGATATCGGGACAAAAATAACTTGTGCAAAAATTTGTGAGAAACCTGATTAAATATTGAAGTGATATAAAGAATAAAAAATAAATCAGTACATAGGATTTTTAATATGGAAAAACCATCTAATGCAGAGGATCTAAAAACCACTGGGAAATTTAAAAATATCCACAATGAATAAGGGAGTACAAATAAAACTATTTAATTCCCTAAATTGATATAAAAATTGACTCTTGAAAACCCTGTGTGAAACCAATTCCCTGATATGCCTCTCCCTTCTCTCTAAAAATCAACATTCCAACACCATTCCCAAATGTTCCTTCTATGAAATATTTCCCACTTATATTTATGAAACACATCTACCTTAGTGATCATACCAAACTATGCATCAACCTCGCACTAACTTTTGACATCCAAATGATTTCTCCCTCCCCCTCATGATATAATAATAATGATGTACCATTGATCATAAACTGGGATATCCAATTAGATCAATGCATTCATAATGATTCTCGATACATGACCCCAATCATTGATCACATTTTTTGTACTTCGCAACTACTCAATGTCGATGAAATATTCAAGAAACTAAAAAGTGGCATCCCATCAAATTTTAGATCTATGGTTGATTCTATGTTTTCCTTCTTCAAAGACATTCATGGACTACAACAAATGTGTTGGCCCCATTCCCCTTGAATTTGGTGGCTACATATTAAGAAAGTCTCTTTTTTTCCCCATTACATAGTTTCCCTTTTAATGCTTTCACAATTTCAATTTATTATAAAATAATATTTCTAGCTTTTCCAAAGGTGCCCCTAACCCCTCTTATAAAAGGGCACTCTCCCTTCTCATTAACTCACACCTTCAAAGCCTTTTGGCTTGGCCAAACTCTGCCCAAATACTCTCTCAACATCCCTCACTTCAACCTAGAGGCCTTCCTTTTGTCAGAAATCCACCCTAAGAGCCCATTTGATCAAATCAAAAGGAAGAACCCGAAGAAGAGGTAATGATTTCACCACCCTTTTCCAAGTTCCATTCTTCTTCCACTTCTTCCTTCTTTGTTATTACCTTTATAAAATTATAAGTCCAGTATCTTATATATACTGTGATTTTATTATAAATATGGTACAACCATATTCAGTATTCTATCCATCCTTCGAATAACATGTCACCATATGTGCGTACATACGACTTACCGTCTCCACGTCGTGGTGTAATTTTTATTCAATAAATTATTATTTGGATGGATATAATAATGATGTGTAACTCATGTAAATAATAAATATAACATGATAATGATTCTGTATATCTATTATACCATCCAATTATATATTATTTTAATATCAAAATAATGATATTGTCGCTCGTGCGTACGTACGGACTACCGTCTCCACGAACGCAATAAGATTCATTCTACATTGTATCCATTCATGTATAATTCTCAATTTATGATTAATAATAGTATCTAAGGACTTGATATCATTCTGAATATGAATAAGATACAACCTATCCCGAACAAACATGACTTACGTAACAAAACATATAAAATAAAATGAGTAAGATAACACCCGAAACAATGATAATACTAAGATATTATTAACAAATCAATGTTAAAAGATCATATATGATATCATATTATTGTATAATTTAATAACAATTATTTCACCATTATACAGGATTTTAAACTACCCCAACCAACGAAATGTACAAGGTAAGGGTTTATTTCGCAATCTATTCATTATTCGAGGCTGTTTATACGTAATAATCTACTGGGATCTCTTTATCATCCACATCCATGTTTCTTAAAAATGAATTTCAAAACATTTTTACTATTTACTAGAATAGTGGTTAAAGTCATTTATACCCTTGTTTGACTTTTTATAAGAGGTTTATAAAGGAATCTTTCTGTCTTTTTTCAAACAAGGTGCTTTTTAACCTTTTCGACAAAATTAAAGTAAGAATGTTTTTTTAACTTATACGGCGGGTGCGGCTATTTTCTACCGTTATAAAATCGTCGAAGATTCCCTTACAAGCTTATAAAAATATTTTAAAAGAAAATGTTTTATTTTATAAATACATGACTCTTAAATGATTTCAAAATAGAAAGATATATTTCTCTAAAAAGAGTTTTGATTTCATCTATGTCAACATCCTTTGATGGATTTTACGCTTATTTGAAGTTGATATATTATGAAACAAAACTTCTATATTTTATTGAAAGTTTTGTGATATGTCTGACTGTGGATGTGTTATTTTTATACCATCCATAGTTTATGGATGAAGTATTTACATTTCATATGCTAGTTTTAATATGAATGTTTATGTTATGTTTAAACCTTTTCATATGGGAATGCATTGGACTTAATATGTGACGGGTGGAGCCCGCTATAGCTCCTCGATGCATCGGTAGGTCTCATGAGACAAACTAGTGTCTTGGCACAAGGCCATGACAAAATATTATTTGTAGTCTTGGCACGAGGCCTTGGCTATGTTGTTATGATAGTCTGGAATTATGCATTCCATCATTATGAAAGTGGTTATTGATATTAAATGTGATTATTCGATTAGTAGAATATCCATGTGAATAATTAAATGGCATTATTTCATTTTATATTTCTATACTATGTTGAAGTTCATGTATTAAAGGATTTTGTTTTTGTTATACACTGCCTTAAATGTTTATTCTTATTTATGAATGTTTCTGCTATATTGTTATCCTTACTGGGCATTTGAGCTCACCCCATTTTTATGTTTTATTTTTTCCCAGGATGTGAAGAAGTAAATTATGAATGACCTGCAGGGATATTATGAGGGGATAAGAGTGTAGACTATGGAGACTATGTTGTTGTAGTTTTCATTTGAATGACGTAATGTAAAACTTTATGAATATATCTAGTGTTTCCAAGGATACTAAACTAATCGGTCTTTAGATATTTGATCTTTCTTGTGATCATGCCAATGTTATGTAATAATGCACCGACTCAAGGTAACTGGAGTCGTGGCGTTACACTCTTCTCATAAAAAACCAATTTTGGTTATATTAACCCATGTTTATCAAGAGTATGTGCATTAATACAATAATTTTAATATGAAAACCAAAATAGTATGAGTTCCTCTTCTTACTCATGATAGTATATACTTTGGTGCACCTCTGGATCACTTTATAGAAACAAACATTGTAGGTTTGGTCATCATTATCTGTTGTATATCAACTGGATACAAAATATCATCATGTAATAGATTATATGTGGAGAAAATTATTAAAACATCATGAGAGTAAACAACTCTGGAACAATTGATCAAGAAGTAAGATTTGTGAGGCTGTTTCTTCTTCAGGAAGCATGACAACGATGTCTATACAATAACTATGTGTTCACTATATTTCTTCTTTGTGAAAGAAGAATGATTTTTAGAACATAGCTAATCCAAAAATCCCGAAGTGTGTGAAAAAACAATAACATTTATGAATATTATTATCCTCTGTGAAACTATAATAGTTTTCAGGACTCCCCTTCTTCACGAGGACATAAAGGCTCGCATCGATCTTTTTCTTCTAGCACAAAATATTGCTTCGTAGAGGCTATGTTTTTCTAGAAAATATTAGATCGTGAAATAATACAAGCAGTAAAAAACCATTTTTATTGAGATTTATCTCATTTTATAGTAAATTTATCACTGCCTTTCACCTCACTTAGATCATCATCTTTATGTTGTTTGAAGCATACCATTACATGCCCGAATGACTCAGCTTTAAATTCCTCAAAATGCAGTAATGTTACGATGCATTCCTTGGTATTATGCCTTCATTATCGGCCTACTTATTTATCATTTTCTTATCATGTGAATGTATTCATAATCATATGAAACTCATCATAAATAATTCATGAAGATCATCCATTGAACTAAACTGTTCGACTGTCCCTTCGGCAACTACGTTTGCAGTTTGGTCGAGTCATGTATCTCAAATATCTTCATGTGAATCATGCAATAAAATATACCTGATATTTAGATTATGTTCATACCATTATTTAGAACTTAAAATTATCAAGGTGTAATATACTTTGATCATGGGCAGTTTTGTTGAAATATCCATTGAGATAATGGTTCCATCGAGGGAAGCCAAGAGGAAGAGGACGACACTAGGTGATAAAAGGGCACAACATTTTTAATACAAATGTTGTAGGAGATCAAACAACATGAATTTAAATCACAGGGGGATGGGATTTGATATATATCCATTATAGCTCCAATTATTTAAATAGGTGAATATTACATGTAGAAAACTTCCACACATCAAAACTCTCCCTGTCAATCTATGTTATATAAATCCAATAATGTGGGGAGAGGCCCAAAATTCTCCTCTCAGTCTCCCAGTAATATCCTGTATTGTTATGCGGATGTGCTCTGCTCCCACATCATTGTAGGATATTGTACAACATTATGCACGCCTTTGAGCTAGCCTTGCTGGACTCCATTGGGAAAATTCAACCCAATGTCCCACATAAGCTCTCGATTCGGGATGGATAGTCAGCTCAACCCATACATTTTAAATAAAACATCAAAAAAATACTTAGCTAAAAAATTATATATTGATATTAAATTAGAAGGGAATGGACACCAACACACATAGAATTCCATTATATCATTATTCATTAACATTCCAATTTCTCATAAAATATAAATCCATCTAAACATTTCTTCATAATTAACCCTTGATTCACTAATTATATGGCATGATTATCCTTCATGAAAACTACAATCTCAATGTTCCTCATGTTAACACTTGCATGTCATGTCAAAAAATAACATACCTCATGAAATTGAATTCCTCTTATTCTATACTTATTTTAATGTAAATTACAATTGAAATAAAATCATCCATAAACATCTTAATAAAAATATTCACTTATGAAACATTTATTTTGAACATAGGATTAGTTCATCAATAATTAGAGTTAACAACATGGAGAATTCATAAAGTGCGACATCCAATGCTATAAATCCTTAAAAATTCTTCAAGAACATCACAATTTCTATTTAAATATAAACCAACGTAACATTTTATTAATATTTATCCCTTCATGACTAATAATAGGTTGTTATCCATCTTCCTGAATAATAAAATCTCAATGTTCCTCAAGTTAACACTTTCATGGTTATCATTCAACATTAAAATATTGCATGACCATAAATTCCTCTTCTACTATACTTTTTTGGAATATAAATTCCAAACAACATCAAATCATCCATCTCAATTATTGTAAACAATGTCTCACTTATAACCCATTTTTTTCAAACATAGGATCAATTCATCAATCGTTAGAGTTAAAAACATAGAGAATTTCTCAATCACGACCCCAAATTCGATAAATCCCTAATAATTATTAAATACATTCAAAATTTTCATAAAATATAAATCCATTTGGCCATTATTCATCATTACCACTACTTACACTAATTACATGGCATGTTTCTCCTTCATGAAATCTACAATATCAATGTTTCTCAAGTTAACACTTCTATCGTTCTCATGAACAATTAAATTATGGCATGACCGTCAATTCCTCTACTTATATATTTCTTGTAATATAAATTTCAAAGAACATCAAATAATACTTTTATATTTATTTTTAAAAATGTTTCACTTATGACACATGTATTTTGAACATAGGATCAGTTCCTCAGTTGTAAGAATTAACATCATCGAGAAATTTCCAGTCGTGACATCCAACGATTTCAGTCTATAAAAATTTTCATGGAATCACCATAAAGTAATACATAACAATTTTTTAGGAATAACCATGAATGAATCCAAAACAAATTATCTATGTATCATAATAAAAATCAATTTTTTTACCATTCACATGTTTCATGGATTTTCTTGTCTTGAGGAATTCATCCAAGATCTATTGACGTTGAAAATTCTTCGTCCTATTGACATAAATGTTATCTTACTATACAATTTATCATTATTTTACACCAATTAAAATCATTTTTCCAAAAATAAAATCTATAAAAAATGTGGGATCTCCAATATCCCCCTCTTTTTTGGTTAGAAATACCTTTAATGTTCTTTCCAAATGAATTTTCCAATATGTGGAACTATTATCTTCTCACTCCATATAACCTTTAAATAATTAATTTCAATTTATCTCCTCCTTATTTAAATAAATTAAAAATTTCATGGGAAAAGTGTATCAATCCGTACATAAGAAATGTTCCAACCATCATTTCTCTATTATTTTAATTGACCAATTTTCAATGAAGAATATAATAGGATTTGATTTAGAAAATAATGTATTCCATTTCCAACTAATCATGATACCTTCTGAAATGATAAATCATATAATTATCTTCAAGGATTATTAACATTCATTATAGGATGAAATGACTATATTTAATATTAATCTTTTTATGAATAATCAACCTAAAACTCATTCACTCACTCCTACAAATAGATATAAAACATTCAGGTCCAATTGAAAGGATAAGAGACATTGGTGGAAATTCATATTTATTATTCCAATGATTAATGTAATCCCCCCACCCTGTAATTTTTATCATTTTGATAACCAAAGTTGAGAGATTAATGTATAAATACCTTTTACAATGACATGATCTTCATGAAATCTATAGAATAATCGGATTTGATACAAAGTGAGATAACAATTATGCAAATTTCTTTATTTTTCTCCCCCTCAAGTGAATCATTTATCCATATCATAATAGTGATTGATCTCATAAATAATGGATTTCATGAAATTAAAATATATAGAATACACTAGAATGTGTCTTCAACTTGTTATAATTCATATTGGAAAACATCAAAAACATTACCATGGATGATCTTCTAGAAAATTTGTTCTTTATAATACCATGAAATAAGATCAAACCATGATGAAATATTCTTATTCCTTGCTAACCAAAATAGGAAATTTAATTTTTATAATTAATCAAGAATTATAATCCATCATTCTAGTATTTTAATATGAGATGAAGAATCATTCAAGGATAATAACTTCATAAATTTAGCAATCAAGAATTGAAAACACTTACTACATCTCAGGTTCTTCCCTTGAGAACACGATTCATCTTTAATTACCTACGTTATAATAAAAAACTCAATACTCAAAGATTAAGGGAATAAGTTGTGTCCTCCATGATTCATTAATATGAACCGCATGGTTGAGATGATCATCCAACCCAATTTTCTCCATTTTATCCAGTGTTCAGGATTACACATCTAAAAATCTAGGATGATTTATTTTTAGGAATGTTGGATCTCTTCAGATCCTATTATGATTTCTTTGGAGAATATTTCTTCTTAATAGCCTTCATGGATGAAAAATTATTACACCTATGGAGAAATACTTCATGTTCTTGTAGACAAGTTAAAAATCCTTTTACAATTTTCAATATTTCATACATCTCTCACATAGGAAATAGTTCATAAAAGAGTTTCTTTTTTCTTAGAAAACCCTCCATTGAATTTTTCTACCTCATGTGGAATCTTTTTTCACTTTTCCAATATCTTTAACTTGTACATATTTAGGCCAGATAACTAACATTTCATTAGGAACATTGGGTGAAGGTTTTGATCTTCTAAATGGGTTCTTGTTAGTGTCGTCCCTCTTATTAGTTCTTCTGTATGAACTACCCTTCAACATCTTGGATTCACAATACTTGTTTCTCACCATTATTATTTAGATCCCTCTTCTGAGGATTTTTTTTACACAACATTCTTATGATATCCTACCAAGATTGAATCTTTGCTACAATTCAAATTTTGTGATCTTATTTTGATTTCATATTTGGATACATGTTGACATGAGTGTGTACCGACCTTGTGTCCACTACAATTTCATACATTACAGATGTTATCAAGCATTCCAAATATGTTTACAGTATACATATTATTTTAGACATTTGGATTTTACCTCTTCTTCTCTAGATTTATCCTCCTTTAGATAGGATTCTATTTTGATTTTATAATTTGAGGATTTTACCAACAATTTAATTAAAAATTCCCAAAATTGTTATAGAACCAACATTGATGTACAAATATTCATTACCATCTATATTTTGTACTAGATTATTGGGTCTTATTCAATAATTTTTGTGCTCTCTATAGGGATCCAATACTAAAATCTCTTTCATATCCATATTATTCTTGGTGGTAGGTTTCTTATCATCATTATGCATAAATACTTATTCAGATTTTTGTTTTTCAACCTACACTATTCATGATAATAGTTTTTCAAACATTAGAAAAAAAATGGTATGGATCATTTATTATTATTCTTGGATGATTATGAAAATTAATTTATTTACCTCATGATCATCTTATCACATGTTATAGGTATTTAAACCTTATAATCCTACAATGAATGTCGATTAATAGCTGAAAATTTCTCCTTATTTTATGAACTGTCAATCTGTGTCTTCTCAAGATTGGACAATTGAGCTACAAATTCTAGACTTTTCATATTGCGGATCACTTTCTGATCTTCAATCATAATCTATTTCGCTTCACAAGAATTCCTCATTCATTCAACATTATCATTAGTATTTTAACATTGTTCTGAATCAAATTTTATTATTCTATTATATTTTTTGACATTTAGTCCCATTTTAATCCCATGACATCAATTATTTTTTTCATTGTCTCTTCATGTGCATGGATATTTTTTTCTATAGTATATTTACTCTATATTTATCATCAAATTCATCGATCCATTATGAGGAACTTTTTTCATTTTCCATATTTTTTTTCTTCAAACGATACAAACTATTTGGAGAGCATCAGACACTCAACAATTTTTGTTTGTAAATAATGTTCAAAACATCATCTTCTTATTCATGCTGGGTGGTCGCTTCTTTCATATATTGAAAGACTCCACAAATAAGGTAATCTAATTGTTTAGGAATACCATGTAGAAGAACTCTTAACCAATTAACTGATAATTCTTGGGAAGTTTTATATTTATCATTATCACCACTTTTTCTGGAATTTTCATCTTAACGAAAGTTTTAAAATTTACTAACACAAACCTCTTGATCACTAGAGGTAGGAATTTAATCCATCTTCTTGGTGGAAACAGGATCCAACATCTCATGACGTCCAATACATGAATTTTCTTCATTGTTAAAAAGTAATATAGAATCATATATATCCTCTTCATTATATAATAGGTACTTCTTCAATTTTCACTTATCTTTATTTTTCATGCTCATAAAGTTCTTTGTAGATGAAAAAATTTTCTAAAAGGTAAATTAATATTCACCAAAATTTCACATCAATATTGAGTAAGGAAAACAACTCAAGTATTTAAAAGACAATATCATTCACTATAGGGAATCTGATATAGGCAAAACTTGCCTCGAAACATGTGAAGGACCTAGTTTGGATATTCTTAAAAATGATTTGGGGGTGATTTAGTGTTTGGGGATTTTTAATCCAATCCAACATTTTATCCCTTTACCGCTTTGACTTGTAAGGATCACAATACTCTTATTCTATTTTACCTATTATATGCAACAAAATTAATAATGTAAAGACAAGAACACTATATTTTTACAAGGTTCACTACTCCGTAAGAGTATCTAGTCCTTGTCATGGTATGGAAACAATCTCGATTAAAAAACACTAGAATGTAATCCATTAAATGTGGTTAATTCAGGTAGGAAATACCCATTCACTTCTAATTCTCCATATTCAATTGACAGTTCCTGTTTTATAGCACATATATTGATCTTTATAATAACTCTTAAGACAATCTTCTTTTTATTGATAATGGTTTGTAACACCAAGAGAGTCTTCCACCTATTGATAATTTTTGGATATCATAGTTCATATTTATTCCTTCCACAACATTCTTCTTCTATTTTTTACATACTTAGATACGTTAAAGAAACTCTTCTTACCTATTCCTAGAAGAAAATTAAATTCTACATAATATTCTTCTTCTACCAGTCTGAATAATATAAATTTTTTTTGAAAGGAATAATACAGAAATATTTCTGACCCAAATTAAATTAATCTTGCATTAATTATGTCACCAAATATTATTCTCTTCTGTTTCCTTTCTTCATTAGTGGAAAACCAACCACACATAGATAAATTCTTCATCTTCTTCTTTCTAGAATCACAAAAATCTTTTGTGATTGTTAAATCAATAAAGTTCATCTCAAATTAGCTTCATCACAGTTAAATTATTCATCCATGATACACAATATCAACAATGAATGAGGTATTTGTTCTCTTATATTCTTCTTGGTGCAGAAGATGTCTGTAAACTGAATTTCACAGTACCTTCAATAATATTTTCATGAAAGAATAATCTATCACAAACTCAGATTCTTCTCTTATTGAATTATTATCTCAATACATGAATTGTGCATGTTAATTTCCCATCAACATTTTTGTACTTATCATTTTGTGTCTTTTTTGAGTTAAAATTTTATTCATGAGAGTTTCTCTTAATCAAATCATATGAAGAAATTTGGAAAGTACACTTACTACTCACGGTTTATATAACTAGACTCAAAGATTCTCCTCTTCCCTTATTTATCTCTAGCTTCACACAACAACCATGTTTTTAACCCTGATTTATCAAAATTATGTGCATGCATACACTTATTGTCATATGAAGCCCCAAATAGTATGAGTTCATCTTCTTTCTCAATTAATTATTAAATTATGGGCACGTAAGGTTCTCATTGAAAAAACAAACTCTATATGTTTTTTCCCTTCCTGTTGTTTAACAAATGGATAAAAAGTATATTAACATAATGGTTTATCCAAGGAACAACTTCATGAAACAATGTGGGAGTAAACAACTCATGACCCTAGTCTTAAGATGTAAGATTTGTGGAATTGTTTATTCTTCATAGAGAATGACATGGGTGTTTACACACCAATTTAGTTTTCATGTTATTTATTATTCATGAATGTAGAAATCTTAACAGAACTGACCTCCTTTGTGAAGCATGATGATGGAGTAAATAACTTTTTCATGTCTGCTAATTCTTAACCTTCACAAAAGTGGAATGGTTCATGGTACTCCTCTTCATCTTGAGTACACAAAATCACATTTAAATATTTTCCTTCTCACATAAAAGAGTGTTTTGGAGAGCCTCTATATTTCTATAAAACGAGAGCTCTTGAAAAATACGAGTAGCAGCAGCACCTCTCTTTCGAGGGTGCTCACCTTTTGTAGGAATGGGTTCAAATACTTGAACCACATTCAAATCCTTATCATTATGACATGTGAATCATATCATTAAAACATGACTGACTCAACATTTAATTCTTCAAACACCGGTAATGTTACGCTGCATTTCATGGTGTTCTTCCTTCACAATTGGCCAACTTCTTTATAGTGTTCATATAACATGCATGTATTAGTAAACACATGAAAATTATTATCCTGAATGCTTGATGTTCCTCCATGGTACTAAACTAGTCAAAGGGCCCTCTTGTAACTATGTTTTCATTTAGGTTATGACTTTCCTCTTGAATTACTTCATGTGAATCAGGAAAATGAAGTTTCATGATATTTTGATCATGATTATCTCTTTATTTAGAACATAAAATGATCGTGGTGGTATATTCATTGATAATGGGTGGATTTCTTGACATCTTTGGTGAGATAATGGATCTTTTGATGGAATATAGGAGGAATACGATAACACTGGGTGATAAATGTGTACCACATTTGGAATGAAAATTTCACAAGAGATAGAACAACATTATTTTAATTAAGCAGGGTGTGGGATGTTAGGAATGCCCATGACCACTCCATTTATTTAAACCAATGAACATTATGTGAAAAAAACCATCCCATATCAAAACCTCTCTCAATTTTTCTATATTATAAAAATCAACCACTATGGAGAGGGGCTCAAATATCTCCTCTTTGCCTCTCGGTATAGCACCATACTAGTTTTGTTGGCATGTTCTGCACCCACTTATTTTCGGGCTATTGGAACACATCATGCATGCCTCTAAACATACCCATTCCCCACACTCATCACTCCATACCATGTGAATTCTTTCTTTATTGTCATCCATTGGGTGTTTCAACCCAGTGTTCCACATATGCTCTCAGTTGAGGTTGGATTGTCAAATTTGGCCATACTTTTTAAATAGTCTGGAAAAAAATAGTTATAAAAACATTTTTATAATTCAATTCAATATGAAATGCATTGCAATCTCTACACATAGAACTCCAATATAAAATTCATCAATCCAATCATAGTTTCTCATCAAATATAAATACATCTAACCCTTTCATAATCATTAACCCTTCATTACCTAATTATATGTCATGTTCCTCCTTTATGCAAACTAAAATATCAATGTTCCTTAAGTTATCACATGCATGGTTCTCAGGAATCATTAAAAAACAACATGACCATGAATTTATCTTATTTTGTACTTTTTTAAAAATAAATTCCATAGAAGATAAAATCATCCTTCTTATTTATTATAAACAATGTTTCACTTATAATAGATGTATTTTAAACTTATGATCAATTCATCAATCATTAAATTTAAAAAAAATGTAGACATTCCCAATCATGAAATCTTATTCTATGAGTCCATAAAAATTCATCAATACCATCAAAATTTATCTTCATATATAAATCCATTTAAACAATTCATCATCTTTAACCCTTGAGGAACTCATTATATGGTGTGGTTATCCTTCATTCAAATTAAAATCTCAATGTTCCTCAATTTAAAACTTACATGGGTCCCATGAATCATTAAGATAATGCATGACCATTAATTCCTCTTCATCTATACATTTTGGAATAGAAATTCCAATTGACATCAAACCATAATTATATATTTATGTAAATAATGTGCCACTAATGACACATGCATTTTGAACATAGGATCTATTAATCAATCATCAAAGTTAACATCAATGGATACATTCTCAGGCATGGTAACTAATAATATCAATCCATTACAATTATTCAATACCGTCACAATTTATCTTCAAATATAAAACCATCAAAACATTTATTCATCTATATCCTTGTATGCACTAGATATATTGCATGGTTCTACTTCATGAAAACTACAATCTCAATGTTCATCAAGATAACACTTATATCATTATCATGCACTATTAAAATATTGTATGACCTTTAATTCCACTTATTCAATACTTTATTGAATATAAAGTCCAAAGAACATCAAATAATACATAGTTTTTTCTTTAATGAATTTTTCACTTATGAAACATATATTTTGAACGTAATATCAGTTCATCAATCATCTAACTTAACAAAATTGAAAATTTCTCAATTTTGATTTCCAATGCTATGAATCCATAAAAATTCTTCAATATATTTTAAATTTCACTTCACAAATAAATATATGTAATAATTTATTTATGTTTAATCCTTCATGAACTAATTATATGTAATATTTCTCCATCATTGTATCACCCCTAGTTTCTGTTATGTAACAATTTCATTATGTATTTTAAGTATGTAATTTGTGTGTGTTGTGTTTTTTAGGGTTTGGAAAACTTTTGGAGTGTATTAGGTATTTTCTACAAGTGCATGGTTGGATAATGGTTAGTAAAAACCATGAAACTAATAGAATAAACTATGTATAATGTGACAAGGGACTCTTGGTAGGTGCATGACTAAGGTGCATAGTTTGGTAAAACCGTGCAACCACCCTTGAGTAAGTATTAAAAGTGGCACTGAGAGATTACGTACATTGTAACATGTTTTATCAAAACATATCATGAAAACATGAGAGTTACATCTCAAGGTAGTGGTATGGTCATGATTATCACATAGTTTTTCTAACCATGTGACTACCCATGCACAATTTTAAATTATGATCCCAAAAATTGGATATGGGTCCGAATTTAGTTGAGACCCCTATTTTTTCTCCAAATCGTCCCTTACTCAATATTGCTTCCTCCCAATATATTATGAGTATATTATTATATTTTTATAAGTGATCTGAAGGTGTTTATTGGTGTGTTGAAGCACGATTTCCTAGGTAAGTCTCCTTTTTAGGAATATTTTCATAGTGTTTCTTAGATCTACATTCCTCCCCCTCTCAAATTCATATAACTTGTCAATTTTTTGTATATCTAGTGGTTTTAAACCAATAATGGATATATTTGGCCTTGTTAATGATATGGGAAGAGATATATGGTGGGTTCGTGGAGATTCTTCGTGGTTTTGTGGTCATTTTCAGGTCATTATTCATTTTTGTTGAAACTCTTGAGGTAGGTGTCTCTACTATCGACTCCACTTATTTGAACATAAATTCTTGGTTTTAATATTTTTTAAAATTATTGAAATTGTTTTTTAAATAGTTTTGAAACGATTGTTGAAAACCAATTTAGTTATGGTTTGTGATTTTGTTGAAATTGATCGTTCAAATGGATTTTTTTATTGATTTTAAAATGCTGATTTCAAATTATTGATTCATCAAATTTCTGAAATTGGAATGTTGGAATGGTTTTAAATAATGTAATGGATTTATTGAAATGGATTTAATAAGTTTATTTGAAATTTATTTGGCATTCATGGGTCGTGGGAGTTCATTCTCTCGGCATGAACCTGAATAAGTGGTGTGTACCATTGGGGTACAAAGGGATGTGACCTTGGATACAGAGTGTGTGTAATTTGGGAACAAGGAGATTGGAAATTTTTTGATGACTTAGTGTATGGTTGAGAAACCTCTCATGAATATGTAATATTCATAGAAGAAATCATGGGTGTACGGTGAGATATGGAATGGTGATGCCATAAAGGAATGTGAAATGGGTTAAATAATGGTTTTTGTGATTTCCTTGGAAAAATGTTATTGTTGGGAAACCATTTTGGTGTGAAACTACTTGGATTCGATTTATCCAATATAACTATTTCAAAAAAAATATATAAATTGTTTTTTATAACTATGCTAACTTATTCTAACATTGTGGAATGACTAGGGAAGTCATTAGGTGAAATATAATGACTTTCATTAATCAACCCACTTATGGAACTTTGGTGATTTTTCAAATGTTTTTTATTGATAAATATGTTAATGGAATTAAATACACTTATTTTGTGGTTCTCTATATTACATGAAGTTTTAATTGGAGGTTGGAGTGACTTTGGAGTGTTAGGAGTTTCTCTTGGTTTTTTTCAGCTGTGTTATTTGATGTTAGTAGTATTCTACTATTGTACTCCATTTTATTTGGGTTTTTCTATCAATGGTATTGCATGAGTTATTTTACATTTTCACTGTGAATCATGTAATGGTTTTTTTATGGAATGTTTCTTTGTGGATGTTTTATATTCAAAGGTAAAATCATCTCCCAATTGTATTCAATCCCTTGGAATTTATTTCTATCCTTTGGCACCTTAGTGACATATCCTATGGGAAATTACCCATTCTAAATCAAATAAATCCAATGAGGTGGGGACGGATATTTCAAGCTGTATAATTCATGTTCAGTACCAAAATTTTCGTGTAATAAGTGGTATTATATATTTCTGCCACTGACTTACAAGTGGTGTATGTTGTGTCCTTTTGGGAGTTGAAATTCATTATGGTTCATTACTATAGTCAGTTTGGTAGAAAGGAGTATGATTGTTGTGAAATAAAATGTAGAGCATAAAAATATGTATCTATCCTTTTTATGCTAAACATAAAGCTGCCGGGGTGTTGGGTTCATAGGTTTTTGAGTATCACTTATTGGAGTAAATTCTCATTGTCATGGGTTTAGCCAATGAGAATAGTATGACATGAATTTTAGAATTGAATTCCCACTTGTAGTGCATAATTAATTATGGGTAATTATTTATGATTTGGTGTAACTATGTTTATTTTTAAAAAATATTCAAATTTATTTCAAATGGGAGATTTTGAAATGATAATGGTTTTGGTTTTATAAAATTAGTAAATTCTCAAAAGAGTATATAAATTATTAAAAATGTTTGAATGAGGAAGATGATTAATTTTATAAAACATTTCTATTCTTGTTTATTTGTGATATAATTTGAAATTTATAGGCCTTTTACTATTATCGAGTGAAACTTATGGCCTTGGTTGAGTTTCTAGAAAATTACACCCAGAAGGCATCATAAAAACCAATAAAAAGAAGCTTTTGAGAATGTGGTTTCACCTGACCTATAGGTGAACCAACAGCTAGTTCAGAGTGTAGTTCATGATTATCAAGATGTGGATAGAAGGAACCAATGGGATGAACTAAAGCAATATTATAATTCTCTATAGTACTAGAATCATAATCCTCCCATCTTTTGGGGTGATTCAAAGCCTGAGAATGTTGAGGTATGGATTAATAGGATGAATCAAATCTCAAATTTTTTTTGAACACCAGTATTGTTAAAAGCCATGTGGGTGATGTATATGATGGATGATATTTTACGCTAATGGTGTGATTTCACACTTCAGGATGAACTAGAACAAGGCATGGAATAGGAGGATTTTGATGATTTTTTATCAGAAAATTCTATCCTCAGTTATTAAGAATTCAGAAAACCAAAATCTTTTTCATCCCGATGTAGGAGAACCAATATATTATGGATTATGTGTATAAATTAATGAATTTATTATACATTTCACCTAAGGTTGTTGTGAGGGAAACCATGATGGAATGCATTTTTGATTCATTAGTATAGAAGGAAATTTTCTCAAATATTGTCATAATCTATAACAGATTATATGAATTTGGTCAATAGACTCAGAGGTGTTGAAAGAGATATATTATGGGTCACAGGTGGAAGAATTATTTTGATTCCTATGAGAAATAGTGGGAACACTAATGCTGGTAGAAAGTGGAAGAGGGACACCTATTTCCATGGTGGGAGTAGGACCAAAAATCAGATAGCAAGATTAGTGAAACTTCTTCCAAGATCGAAGGTAAATGATGTATGTTTTCAATGTGGTTCCTTAGACCACATGAAATGAGAGTTTACAACACCACTTAGATCTTGCCACAATTCTAATTAGATGGTGAATAATCAATGATTTTGGAAGAATTCTCTAAGGTATGTTGTTCAGTACCACTATCATGTTTTGTAGAGATTGTATTCTTCATTAGGATGAGGGAAATATAATACATATAATCTTTTAAATTTATCTCACCATCGTTATTCCAGGAATACCCTAACACCTCCACAATGGAAATCTCAATAGTTTAATAAAAAACAATGTTTAGTTATTAATTATTTAAATGGTGTTTAGTTGGTTATTGTGGATGTTAAATCTGAATGATGTGAATTTAAATTAGTGGGGCACTGGATTTCATAGAAAACCATGATCAGTCATATTATTAAAACCAATTAATAGTACTAGAAAAAAATGACCCCCTTCAAAACCCGTTCTGGTTTCTCCATGATATATAAATCAAGCACTACAGGGAGATGATTAGAATTCTCCTCTCTCCCTCTTTATACAACCCTGAAATGGTTCTACGGGTCCACCCTGTTCCCTTTGCTTTGCTGGCTATTGGACCATATCATGCATACCTCCAGGCAGGCCCTTGGTCTACACACGACACTCCATGCCACCTGTGAGCTATTTTGGCTGGACATATTTGGGCGTGGTTGACCCAATGTCCAACATAATCTCTTGATTGAGGATGGATGACTAGGTTTTTAGTCTATCGATTCTTTATAAATGAACCGCAAAAAAATATATAGTTAAAAAATCAAGTATATAACGAAATTCAATATAACATGTTTGGACACCTCCAAATACAAAACAAGACTATTCCATTCTTCAATAACATCAAAATTTTACTTCAAATATAAATACATATAACAATTTCTTCATCTTTAACCTATCATGATCTAATTATATGGCCTTGTTCTCCTTCATGAAAACTACTATATCAATGTTCCTCAAGATAAAACATGAATGGTTCTCATGAAACATTAAAATAATGAATGACATTCAATTACAATTATTATATAATTCTTGGAATATAAATTCCACAAAATAAAAAATATTCCTTATTAGTTTTTGGAAATAATGTGTCACTTCTGACACATGTACTTTGAAATTAGGATCAGTTTAGCCATCATCTGATTTTACATCATGGAGGGTTGTCCAAGCATGAAATCAAAATATATGAATCCATAACCATTATACAAAAATAACTATGAAGGAATAAATAAAAATAATAAAGGAATCACTATGAAGGAAAACATAATAATTCTCTATGAATCACCATGAAACCCAAATTCTTAAAACCATTCATATTTTCGTGGAATATTAAGACATGAGGACTTAATAAAATATCTATTGACTATGGAACTACTTCATCATTTCAACATAAATGTTATATTCCTATTACATTGATAATAATTGTCCAACAATGAAAATAATTTTATAAAAATGAAATCCATACACAAAGAAGTCTTTTCAATCCCTCCCTTTACGTTTGTTAGAAATCCCCTCAAAGTTGTTTACAAATAAATGTTTCAATATATGGAACTATTTTACTCTCTCTCCCATTTAGGTTTAAAAATATCATTTCACATTCTCTCCATGATATATACATGAAATAAAAAATTCATGGAAAAAAGGGTATTAGTCCCAACATAAGAAATATCCCATCCATCATTTCACTCTATGTATAATTGAGCTATGCTCAGTGTTGAAAAAAAGGATTTAATTTTGAAAAAAATCTATCCATTACCAAATGATCATGATACCTTAAGAAATAAGATATTGTATACATGCCTTAATTGATTATTTAATATAATTCAAGGCTGATATTACAAAATATGAGCTAAATCTTATTATGAAAAATTAAACTGAAACTCATGAACTCACATCAATAAATAGATCAAAAATATTCAACTGTAATATATAGGATAAGAGACCTAGGGATACTTCCCCATTTCATATACAATTGATTAATTTATATTCTTACATTATGTAAAATGATTTTTTTTAATTTCCAAGGATGAGATATTAAGAGATACACACCATTTTCAATAACATTATCCTTAATGAAATTTCCAAAATAATCATATTTGATACTGATTGAAATAATAATGTTTGAAGCATATTCATTTGTCTCCCCCTCATGGGAAAAATCTCACTTTATCTTCCATTGGAATGGATTTCAAGAAATTATCGTATGGAGAATAAACAAGAATGGTCCTTCAACTTTTGAAAGTCCATATTGGATAACATTCACACCTTCACCAAGGATGGTCTTCTAGAAAAAAGTTTCTTCAGAATACCAAGAAATAATATCAGGCCAAGATGAAATATTATTTATCCTAGAAATCTAGAATAAGACATCATATCATTCATATTCATCAATTATGATCCTCCATCATATTTTTATACAAATATCAATTGTGGAATCATTCAAGGATTGTATATTCTTTATCATAGGATTCATGAATTGATAACACTTACTACATCTCAGTTTATCCCGCTGATAACATGATTCACCATAAATTCTGAACATTATAAGTAGAAATACAATAATTAATGTTTAATAGAATATGGTGTGTCCTCCTTGTATCATCAACATATCCAAAAAGGTGGAGATGATATTCTCAACTAAGATGCTACATTTTCTCTAGTATTCTTGATTTTACATTTGAACAGTTTTTCTAATTTATGTTATGGAGACATGAAACTCTTCACATCATCATATTCTTTGTGTGCATTATATATCTTCTTTATAACCTTCATGGATGATACAATATTACACTACATGAGGACTGCTTATTATTCTGTTAGTAAGTTTTGATAACCCATTTTTATGTGACCAAATTTCAAGAATCAATCACAAATAACATCCCTAAGAGAAGGGTCACATTTTCATTAGAAAACTTCATGAAATTTTTCTTTATCAAGTGGAATCATTTCTTTCCCTTTTTTCTAGATTTAGCTTATGTGTCTTCTATTTTTATTATTATTTATAAATATTAAGGATAGTTAACTATATTTTCAATAGGAATTATGTGTAAATGTTTGGATCTTCCACATGGTTTCTTCTATGTATCATCCTTCTTAGTACTTATTTGGGATACACTACCCTTAAACATCACAGATTTAGAATCCATGGTTTTGTCATCATTCTTCTTTGGTACCGTCCTCGGAGGATTTATATTCAAAAAAATAATTTAATATATACCCAATGTTAATTCTTAATTCTATGCCATATTTGTTTATATTCATTTGTTATTAGATTTGGATACATGTTTAGATGACCATCTTACAACCTTGTGACCACTATATTTTCATACATGACAAATTTTATCAAACATTCTAAATATTTTTGTAGTGTATAGTTACTTAAGGACCTATTTATGTCTCTCCTTCTCTAGAGTTGTCCCACATGGGATTGGTTTCCATTATGATTTTACATTTTGATGAATCTACCATAAATTTAATGAACAATTCTCAAATCTATTGCTGCACCAAAATTGACCAACAAATATCGATTTCCTGATATATTCTATATCAGATTATGGGGACTTATTCATGGTTTTTTTGTGTTGTATGTGGTGAAAAAATAGCAATATTTCATTCCAGTATTACTTAGTCAGGGTTTAAGGTTTCTTAATATATTTCATCATCCTTACGTGTTCTGAATTTTTTTTAAAAATTCAATTTTCATGATAACAATTTTAGAAACATTAGTACCGGATGGTATGATGGAACATGATTCATCTCAGCTTCTTGTGATAGATCATTGAATGAGTTCATGATTTTCTAACTACATGTTGAGGGTATTTCAACATTATAGTCCTCCAATTAACAAGGAGTACTAGTATCAACTTTTTAATTTTTTTGTTAAGTTTTAATATGTGTCTTCACATTATTAGACAACTGAGCTACAATTATATAAATTTCATAATATGAATGATTTTTTTATCTTAAATCATAATCATATTATCTTCACAATCCTCTATTCGTTCATCATTACCTTCATGTAGATAAACTTTTTATTGAATCAAAGAGTCATGTTCCTTGATATTAATGGATATATCTTCCATTAATAAAACCTTGGAATTAGTGCTAATTTTCAGTACCTATTCATGTGCATGGATCTTTTCATCTAAAGTATTTTTAACTCCCTTTTTATCTTCATCCTTTATGATCCATTTTGAGGAACCTATTTCAAGTTTCTTATTATTTTCTTCAAAGGATAAAACCTTTATGGTGATCTTTAGAAAGTAAAAACAATTTGGTTTTCATGGTCTTCTCCAAAACATAATCTTTTTCATCCAGATAGATGATCTCTTCATGCATACACTGAAAGAATAAAAAAACAATGCACGATCTTTCTTCAGGAATACCATTTAGAATTACTTATAGTTTATCAAATGATAATTATTTAATATTCATAGATTGATCATCATCACCACTTGTGCTAGAATTTTCATCTTGAGGAATGTTTCTAAATACTACTATACATACCTCCCAGTCACTTAATGTAGGTAGGTTATCCATATTCATGGTGGAAACATGATACAACTTCTCATTAATTTCCAACACTAATATGTCTTAATTATCTGCAAGGCATAGGAAATCAGATACTTCCTCATCTTTTGATTGTTGGTAATTATTCTTCAACATTCACTTATTTTTATTTTTTATGTTCATCATGGTCTTGGTAGATATAGAATTTATCATAGAGTTAAATAAATCATCACCAAAACTAGACATAATTATTCATTCAATAAAGAATCTAAAGTCATTAATAGAGAATATAATTCCCTTTAGAGAATCTAATAGAGATGAACCTTTCATCTATACATGTGAAAGAAATAGTTTAGGATTTTAACAACACTGAGGGGGAGGGGTGAATCCGTTTCAGAGAAATTTTAATCCAATTACACATTGTATATCATTTAGTATTTGACATGTTAGGATTACAATTCTCTTATTATATTTTCCCTATCGCATGGAAGAATATTAAAGTAGTAAAAACAATCACATGATATTTATATAAATTTACCTACTCAGTATGAATAGTGAGTCCTTGGAATGATTAGGAAATAAATTATGACCACAAGACCACTAGAATGTAATCCTTTAAATGTAGTTACTTCAATTTATAAATACCCTTTAACTTGAAATACACAATATTCAATAGATAGTTCAGGTTTTACATCACATAGATGGATATTTATACTGCACATGATGACAGTCTCCTTTTTTGTTTATAATTGTTTATAACACCAACATAGTCTTCCATATATTGAGACCTATTATATTTCATAGTTATTCTTTGTTCTTCAAAAATGTTCTTCTCAACTTTATTACTTGATTAGTAGTGTGAATGTAACTCTTCATACATCTTCCCATCATCAAACTAAAAGAATAACATGATTATTATTCTACCAATCACAACAATCTAAATTTGTTTTAAACTGATGAATATTGAATTCTTTCTGACCCAATTATAATCAAGAGAAATGTGGTGAACCAAGATCAAGAAGGGAGATCCAGCATTAAACTTGTTCTTGGAGGCATTTGGGATGCCCCTCCCATGATTTTATCGATTCTCAATGAATTTAAAGTCATTTTTAATAAATATAAACATGAAATTATTTTTTTATAAAATTATGGGAAATTGAAACTGAAATATTGATGTTGAGTTATATTGATGAAAACAATGTATTTTTATAAGTAATTTTATTTAGACCTCATGATTATTATTTGAACTACACAAGAAAACTAAAGGGGAACAAATCTCATGTTGCTAGATCCAACATTGAATTCCTAGCATGGAGGAATTTGTGACGACCCTACCATGCCATAGTAAATTTTCGATGAATATAAATGTATTTTTAATGAACATGAACATGAACTTTGAATTATTTGTTTTATCAAATTATTATAAATTTCAATTGAAACACTGTATTTGATTTTAAATGATAAAAACATGATGTATTTATTTTTTGAATTTTATTTAGATATCAGGATTATTATATGAAACAAAGAAGAAAACGTGAGTTGAACCAAGATCGAGTGGGGAGATCTATCATTAAATCATATGCATAGAGGCTTTTGGGACATCCCTTTAATACCTTTAGTAATTTTCCATTATTTTAAATGTATTTTGAATAAATATGAACATGAAATTTTTTTTTCTCAAATTATTCGAAACTAAAATTGAAAAAATTAAGTTTATTTAAATTTATAGAGAATATTTTTATTTATATTGGGAATTTTATTTAGAATAAATCATTATTATTTGAACTGATGAAGACAACATGAGGTGAACCGAGCTCCAGTTGGGTGATTCATCATGAAATCCCATCCATGGTGGCGTTTGGGATGCCCCTCCAACAACTTTATAAATTTTTAATCATTATAAATGGATTTTTAGTGAATAAGAATATGAAATTATTTTTGATAAAATAATGAAAAATTGATGGGGATTTAAATTGATAAAAAAATATATGTATTCGGAATTTTATTTAGAACTCATGATTATAATTGAACTAAGTAATCTCCCATGAGATAAATAGTTCCCGATCCCAGAGAAACAACATTAAATCCTATTCATGGAGGACTTTTGGATTCCCCTCCCACTCCCTTAGCAAATTTCAATGATTTTATATATATTTTCAATTAATATGATTAAGAAATTATTTGATTTTTCATATTATGGTAAATTTAATCTCAAACATTGAATATTATATAAATGGATAAAATATATATATATTTTTAAGAAATTTATTTAGACTTCCTGATTGTTATTTGAACTGTCTACGACAACATTATGTGAACCGAAATCGAGCCGAGAGATCTAGAATTATGTCCAGTTCATGGTGGCATTTTGGACATCCCCCCTATTCATTTTGATATTTTCAATTATTTTTAATGGATTTATAATTATTATGAACATGAAAATATTTGTTTTATCAAATTTTGGGAAATTAAAATATAAAAATTGATGTTAATTTAAATTCATAAAAAATGACGTGTTTTTTTGGAATTTTATTTACACATCATGATTATTTAATGAAATGGCTAAGACAACATGAGGGGAACTTAGCTCGAGCCAACATCCAGCATTAATTCCAGTGCATCATGTGGTTAGGGATGCCTCTCCCATAAATTTATAAATTTTCTATGATTTTAAATGGATTTTTAATGAATATGAACATGAGATTATTTTCATTATCAAATTGTGAAAAATTTAAACGGATGCATTGAAGTTGATTTAATTGATAAAAGAATAATTATTTTTATTTTGAATTTTACATAAACCTCATGATTATTATTTGATCCGGCCTAAAAGACATGAGGTGAGTGGAGCTAGAGTAAGGAGAGAGAACCTTAAATATCATGAATGGAGGTGATAGTAAAATTCTTTGTTTGATCAAATTATAATAAATTTAAGATTGAAATTGATTGAAATATATATATATATATATATATATATATAATATTCATTGGTATTTGACAATTTATTTAGAATTACAAATTATTAATTTTGCTGGACAAGCCCATGAGAGGTAAAATGAATTCCATAGAGGAGATACAACCATCCATTATGAATGAAAGCTAAATATGCGGCTAGACAAGAAGTTTATATTTGTTCAAGTTCAAGGTTTTTGGATCTTCCAATGTACATATTTGAATGGAACCACCCACGCCATGAATAAAAAACCATTGTGTCCCCATTTTCCAATTCAATGTGGGATAATATACAAATGAAATCTTCATTTTTAACTGGGATGACATCATCCGACATGTCTATGGTCCCCATTCGAAAGACACAAAGAGGTTCCATCCTACGCCACTCTCACCCGCCCATCGATCACTATGGTACCACTATAAATATGAGGATCATCATTTCTTCCACCCTAAAATATTGAAAATAAGAAATTTATCTCTAGTGAAGCACCCAGATTCCATGGAACATCTATGGAGGTTTAGAAGACCCCTATAAATCTATTTCAAGCTCAATCCTCCCACATCAATGATAGGGTGCAGGATGAACTAGGTGATGTATGATACGACACAACATCACCGCTACCTTGAATCAAAAGAAATTCCAAAATATATTTGGAGCCACCATTATCCCATGCTTGTAGAGGGGGCACCAATAAAAAGTGCCTCAGCTGAGAAAACCAAACAAACATAGGAAAAATCCAAAAATAGTAAAAGGAGGGTAATGAGATGGAAAATAATAACTAATTCATTTTCAAAAATGGTTAAGATATATTAAAAAAGCTTTTATTATAGGGTAGGTGGATGAAAATAACAAGAAATAATTTATAATAAAATCCTTAAATAGAAGATCCACCAAAATGACCAAACTTATTCTCTCCCACATCCCACACCCACCGTCCACTACACAGTAACAACTGGCGAAGACATACCATTATAACTGATGATGTTATTATAATTACTAGAAAAATTCATACATATTTGTAAAATAAATTTCTTAAAAAATATCAATACAGACATATTTAAATTTCTCTCCTCTCAAATCTCAGCAAGTGAAAAATTATCATTCTCAATCATATTGTATCCCTCTCACATCATTCCTATCACCCTAGGGGCATTGGTATATTCCATCCCACCATTGGGGACTCACTCAATATTCATTACCATCAGTTCATGGATTTATATTTATATAGGGCGTGGATATCTATTACATATGATAAGGAATCTAGTTTCGAGGATTTTGATAGTTTGAGATGAATGTTGAGGTTCTACCCCATTTGAATAAAAATGGAGAATAAGGTGGAACATTGGCCACCCCCAGTCACCCCATTCAATCAACAGTGGATTTTGTGATATTGGAATATGGTTGTGACATGTTAAGTCAGCATCCACATTCATAAAATAGTGGAATCAATGTAGAGATAAAGAGATAACCCATAAAGGGTACGTGTTCATCTCATTGACATGTGGAACATCGGACTCAGCAGCCACTTTTATGAAACAAAAAACTCTAAACAATTATAAATAGAGAACCCAAAAAGGCAAAGTGTTCACTACATTAATAGTGGGTTGAGTTATTTAAGAACTCATAAAGTGGAGAAAAGGTTAAATATTATTTTACAATAATCTACCCTCTCTATGTGTTCATCTCATCGAAATAGAAACATTAACTACGAAGATGATATATTTATAACAATGGGGGGAAAGTTCTATAGGATATTTATTATAATGGAAAATCATAAATGCTACACAATGTGACTATAAATGAATGAAAAATTTATAAAAATGAAATCAAATCTTCATATCACTCAATTCTGACGCTGCTGTAATAGTGGAGACAAAACAACAACATTTAATTGACAGAAAATAATGACTACATGTTACTACAATAAAAAAATAAGGCACACATTGTTTTTAGAAGAAATAATAATAATAATAATAAGGTAATTGACCTTAGTATAAGTGAATGTTCACAAGGAATTAACCTAAAGAATGAAAAAGAAAAATCTTAAACTAAAGTATCACTCCAATCACTGAAAATGAATATGCTTTAAGTTATGTGAATATCAAAATAAATATTTATTACAAATAAAATGAAAGAATATTATTTATTTATATAAAAATAATATTTATTACAATATTTTTAGTCAATTCTTATCAGAACGGGTCGAGTAAAGAATCTGGAAGTGAAAATTATATAATAATTAATATCATTTAAATAAATAAGGAATTAAATATTTTAATAAATGATATTTTTTCATTCAGGTCGTCGCATTACTCAACATAAAAATATTATTATTCTAAATGGAATGGAGAATATAATAATTTTATTATTTTATTAAGGGATTTCGGGAAATTATAAATAAGAAACCCTAGCTCTCTATTTACCCAATTTTATCATTATAGAGATTTGGTGAAATACATTGTAGTTTACAAAAGATATCATCTCACTAGATAATTATCTTTACTAAGAAAATAAATAAGGTTCCAATAAAAAAGGAGAATTTTTCCTCCTCCAACCTATCAAGATTGTCTAAATTTGGGAGGCATTCCATTAAACCCAAAGGATACTGTTGTGATAGAAACTAAAATAAGACATGTGGATCAGGACTAAAGCGATTCTATTTTGGATCCTCTTATCACAATGTTGGTACAACTCGAACAAGGGGTTGAAATGACAATATTTTTCAATGAAGAAAAAATATCAAGAATGGGGAAATTATCATCATTAAATTAATTATAAATTTAATGCGAAATATTATCTTCTTTTCTTCGCAATTAATTGTCATTTTTCATCGGGTACATTCATTAAATATGTCAATTATTCAACATGATCTTATGGATTATTCATTGAATCTAACAAAATCCAACTTTGGAATGGGCTCAACCAGTGCTTCCACTATATTTGGAACCCTCAAGTGGCATTAGAGGAGCAACTTTTAAATTTATAATTATTTAATATTGTTAATATTCTGATTTTTGTGTGTGGTTTTTTTCATATTTCATTCTTAATCCATTATGTTGAGATAAAAAGTCCATTAAATTTCATATTATTAAGAATAATCCTAGAGAAAGTGAAAAAAATTGAAGATATCATCTTGAGTTTCACAATATCCTGGTTTTAAAACTCGATTAAAAAATGTGTAACCAAATTAAATGATGTGTAGTCTCGTTCAACTACACACATATGTGGATTCTCCAATAATGGTTTTTCATATAAGGGTTCATTATGTGTCATGAAATTATTCTATGTATCAACAATCATGGGGGAACACAGTTTAAAAAGTTACATCGCTTGTAACTGACGTACATGTCTTGTGATACCACATGAAACGGTGGTCATGTGGTAGACATAAATAATATGTAATTATTGACACTGTGTGTGAATTAACTCAAACACAATGTTTTGACTATCAACCAAGCAACATGGACAAGTTAAGAATACATGGAATCTTGTTGAAATCCATGTCATATAATTCGTTACCATCCTTATGGATTTCACAACGAGTTCTATGATTTGTATCATGGATGAACATAGAAAATATTACACAATGTGAAGTAGGTTTTACAAATCACGTAACGAATACCAATTTACACAGAGTACACACCAAGGTTAATTGTACATTGCATAAATTAATAACACCAAATAAAAATTATTTGTAGTATTAAAACCAATATAAATGGAGTGTAGCTACCATACATGGAATGTGACAAGGTTTATAGTATTATAAATAACTATGTAATTTATGTGTGAAATTCATAACAACATGCTTTTGTATAGTACCTATAACGACTATGTATATTACACATTCACTAATGGGCATACATGCCGCCTAAATTAACATGGGTCATGTGGCATAAAAATCATGCTGACTACTTGACTTGAGACATGGAAGTACATCACTACTAAAAAACTGGGGTTATCTAGTTTTAGGGATTTAACAGCACTTAAAAAACACTATTTAATTCCCCCTTTGTCAGTTCTGAAAAAATAATTGTTAGAGGGTGTATTTAATAGCTCTTTTTTAGCGCTATTAAAGAGGGTATTTGACCACCCTAAAAAAGAACTATTATAGGGGGCCTTTTTCAGTGCTTTTTACCAGCACTATTAAAGGTCCACCCATTATTAGTGATTTTATAAAATCAATTATAAATTTTGACTTTTTGACTGCTTGTAAAAAAATCACTTATAAAAGGGGGCGGGGGTGTATCATCACTTTTGTAGAAGCGCTGATAAAATACCCCATTTATCAGTTCTATTTTACAAGTTATTATAAAAGAATATTTACGAAAATAAATATTATTAAAAAAATATATTAATATAAAAATATATTGATATTGATATAAAAATAATATATATTTTTTAAAATATATATTTTTTAAGGAATATATGCATTTTCACATAATATATTTGATATTTAGTGGTAATAATTTATAAAACAATTAAAAATAATAATTAATAATTCACCTATTATTACAATTTAATAATCATTTTATATAAATTTTTAGATAATTAAATTAATTAAATTAATAAAAGATATGAAATTTGTTAAAAACGAAACTCGAACCTTAAATGACAATAACTTTTGAACCTGATGTCTCTTTGGTCTCTATGACATATCGAATCAATGTCTATGATAAGATCTACGACCACAGTGACACAATTAAACCACATTCAAAACATTTAAGAAAAAAATACCCATAAATCCTTGAATAATGAGTTTTTAGTCAGTGTACCCAAATTTTTTTACATTCAATTTATTTTAACACTCATATTTTGGGGTCTTTTATCCCTTTTTGTGTGGAATAAATTTATTCTTTGGTATTACATTCATATTGATATTTTGGTTTTTAAACTGTATAATTTTTCACAATGTAATTTTATTTATAATCGAATATATAACAATATATACATAATTTTTAAATATTCACACATAAAAATTTAGTTTTATAAATAAATAATTAAACATATTAACATATAAAATATATTTATTAATATATTAACATATATATAATCATATAGATAAACATATATATAAATATATGGATAAAAATGTAATAAAATATACATAAATATATAAATATATTAGTAAATGTGAAACAAAATAGTATAATGGAGTGTAAAGGGATTTAATGTATATGCTGGAGGTCTCAGGTTTGAAACTCACTAGAGGAAGGGGCGAACACAGGAGGGTGGGATTATCTAAATAACTGATAAAGGGGTGGGGGAATTTCAGTTAAATTATTGGGGTGAAAATATCTAATCAAGGGGGTTGTATGGGTCATGGAAAATATGTTATATAGCCTTTATTTTGCGGGGCCATTATAATCGATTTTTTAGCGCTGTTAAAAGCATTGGGCCTTTAGCCACACTGAAATTATCAATGCTTTTTAGAAATCATAAAAGGCCAATTCTAGTAATGTTAAAGGTCATTTTTATTGGATGATGTTGTTTAATTATGTTATATTCCATGTACACAACTTTTCATGTCAATTTACAATTCTTTATAAAGACCATAAAATCCATAGAGTAGTTTAAGTAGGTATACATTATGTTGCCTCCCGTACAAGCTGTGTATTTAAATAATTCAAATGAAATTAAAATAATAATTTTTTTTCAAAATTTAAGAGAATGAGAATCACATGTTTCTCAAGGATATCTTGGATTAATAATTATATTGAAAAATTAATTAATTAATAAGACCACTAATATTGATTAGGTGATAGATAGAAATAAATGATGATTTTTAATGATACCATGAGAATTTATATAGATATACTGGGGAAAATAGAGAAATAAATAGAAGGATGTTATTTAGGTAGTGACAACACACGGAATCACAAGGCATTAGCCTCTTAAAAACAATTCAAAAACTAATTAAAATTTTCAATTCACCCCCCACAAACTATCTACAACCCCCTATTTGTTTTTCTCTCCCAAAGCCTAGAAAACATTACCTAATAAAACACTCCTCAGAGATTTTTAACACTAATTATAGTTCTACCCAAGGGTAATTAATAATATCCCACATAAACTGTCTCATCACCACACAACACCCAATCCACACATAGTAATTTCCAAACACATATCCCTCGACCACTTCATAGTGTAAGAAGACTAAATTTTCTATCATTTCTTCCAACCTGAAAAAACACATTGTCCTCAAGGTGGAATAGACTTGATGATCTTCCAAGGATGATAATGGAATCACATGGAGTTAGTTGGAGTATAAATATAGAGATCCCACTATGTAAAGGAATATCACCAATAATGGATCACTATTCATCATTTTAATATTTTTCAAAAAATTTAAATGATGGATATCTTCTTCATGTATGTTGACTAAACCATCCAGTAAGTGGACATATTGTACCACATTTTTGTTTATTTTTAGAATCTATAAAAACCCATCAAACATGAAGAAGATAAAAAGTAATCAGGAGACTCTAGTTTATAATAATGGATTTAGGAAACATGTTACAAAAGAGAAAAAAATTATGACCAATTGAATTGGTCTTATATAAAATCAGAACTCTTCTTCTCTAGTTTCATATAATATTTTACTAGTCATCCTATCGCTACTAGTTTTTTGTGTATCCAGAAGTTTCACTTCTAGAGAAACTATATTATAGGAAATATTCTTTTTTTCAAACCTTTCCTGAGGAGTCTAAAAAAGTTCAATCTTTCCCTTACATTATCCTCTCACTTCAAATGCATTATAACAACCATTATCACAAACATATAAACATTAGACTTTGTCTAATCCTCATCAAACTATTTTTAGAATTTTTCTTATTACTCCTTTTTTCATTTCATTTTTATGTTACGAAACATTAATGATTCATTTAGAAGGTGCTGAACTTATAGTGACCTCTTCAATCATTTTTACTTGTTGTAAAATATTTGATTTACGATTCTACTCAACACTCATTTTTATATCAACTACTATTGTGACCTTTTTCATGTATCCTACTTCATCTTCCTAACTTGAACCCTTTTTCTGAGTCTTCTTAAGCTAAGATATTTTCATGCTACTATATTTTTGATGAATCTGAACATTTAGTTGTGGCCATGTGAGCTCAGTATTGGATTCTGTAGACCACATTAAAAAATCTCTAAAATTACCTAGCATACACATTCATTCCATACAAATCTTCATGTTTTCCATTTTTTGGAGAATTCTAAAATAAATAAATTCTTCAGATATCCATGTCTCAAGATCTTACATAGTGGAAACCACAATATTCATCACATGTTGGTAGATATTTCACCACTACTCTTTAATCTTGGTCAGATTTTTCATTGTCTTCTCACGAACCTTCCGTAGATTCTCTACGTGCTTAGTAAATAGTTCAACCTCAACTTCAGAAACCCACATTCAAGAATGGTTAAGATACCATTATGTCGATTATTATATCTTCAAAAATACTTCACAATCAATTTTTTTTTCTTCTAGTGCATCATCCTTTTATGATTCGTTTTTTACAATTGTTCAAGATGTCTTCTATTGCATATATCTATAAACTAGTGATAAAGAACCATTATCTTCTAGTTCTTATCTCTAGAAACCTCTTAATAAAAGATCAATTAATAGGTATAGAATGCCAGAGAGAAATAAATGTAGATTTCTATTGATAACACAATAACTGATACCAAAATAAAAATAAAAACATATAAATAAGAAAAATAATAAGAATATGAATCTCAAGGTCTCCACAACTACCTAAATCACATGGTTACAAAATCTTCCAAAACTGCATAAAGAAAATTACAATTTACAATTCGTCCCCCCACTCTATATATTTCCCTTTTTTATTATCCCCCACAACCTACAAACTCTAATATACTAACATCCATTTAACATATAGCTATTATTAACTACAATCCTGCTGCTTGAAAGTTATTATCAACCACACAGACATCCCCATCCCCACCAGACACCTACTCCACACACAAAAGCAACCCATAACCTATCCCTCTACCCCTTCACAGAGCATGAAGATCCATATTACTCTCATTTTACCTATAAAAAAAACTACTTTGTCCATAAAATAAAATAAATGGTACAATCTGTCACATTGGATAGAGGAATCTCTTAGTGTTAGATCCCTAGAATTTGGAGTAGAAGTGTAGATTTCACACTGTGTATGGGAAGATCATGCACTATTTAGAATCATTTGTCCTGGAATCAAATTCAATGTTTGGATGTATTATTCCATCACATCGATTATTACAATAAATAAGTGGACCTTTTGTACAAGAATTTATTTTTTTAAATATTTTATACATATCCTGTGAAAATGAGAAAAAATAGAGAGTAAATATGAAACTCTAGTTTGTTCTAAAGGATTTAGGAATCGTGTCACTAAAGAGACAAAATTTCTATCCATAGGAATTGGACTTGTATAAAATGATAAATATTATTTGCTAGTATCTAGAAATGGTATATATGTCATCATATTATTTCCAGTTTTGTTGTATATCCTGAAGAATCACTTATTGACAAACTAGATTTGAGACAATATACACTTTGTCATACCTTTCATGAGTAGTCCAGAAAATTTTCATGTTTTTTGAAACATCCTCATCTCCCTTAAATTGTTTTGTAACAAACCATAACACTAATATATATTTTATAGGATTGCTATGATTATCCTAAAACCAAAAAATAATGTTTTCTTGGATCTCTATTCAATTTTAATCGAGTCAGAAATGATAAATATTCAATATTTCTTTAGTAACATATGAAATAATAGCTTAGTCCTCTGTTTTTTGTTCCTATTGCACATTTTTTTATTCTCATCGCTACTCATCATGAATTATCATGTCTTCTCTATTTCGACCTTTAAAACGTGTCATACTCCAGATTACCATCCATAAATATTAACATGATTCTGATTTATCTAATAGATTAGAGAAGCCTCCATGATTTCAATTTTTTCCTTTGAAAAGGCTAGTGGTAGAAACCCAAAAAGGACTAAGTTGGGGTTTTAGGCTGGTCAATGATGGCAGACATGTGTTTTTGGTATAAGGAGGGGTTTCTAATACCCATGTTTTCTTTCCCATAGTGAAAAATCCCCCCTAAATTTCCAAGATGGGAAACAAAAAAGAATCATTTAAATCCCACTTTTATTATGATACCATCCATGTACTTTCATTACAATATGGTTTCATATAGAAAATCCATATTAGGAAGATTTTTATAACACTGGTGCTGAAGCATCCGAACTTATGATGGGTTTTCAATCCCATAATAGTTCTAGAATCCACCAATGAGATTTCAATATGGGATACTTCTTATATTACTCTCCATATTTTTGGTAATATCTCACAAACTAATGAATCTACCATGTGTCTTTTAGAACCACATTATTCCACCCTATTTAAATCACATCCATAGTCCCCTCTTGGTTTCCTCTTAAACATCAAATTTATTTTGTCCACACACTAAGGGGTGAATGAGATCATCATATAATTCTAACCGGGGAGAGGTATCCCCAAGGAGAGGTGGTAGGATGTTATCTGGGGGTTTGATCATATTTTTTCAAGATTATAGGGGTGTTAATTTTTATCAATATGTTTATTTACCTTATGATTAAGATGGGTCAGCAAATCTCTAGACAGGGAGGTATCCCCTCAATGATGAGAAACCAGAATTACTAAAAAACCTTTCTTAAATATATGTTCTATAGAACAATGATATCATTTGAGGGACAAAAATGATATCATTTGAGGGACACAAATTATATAGGCAATACAGGGTAGATACTCATCGTAAATTGAGGCTAATTCTCATGGTGTATGCCCTTGGTAATATCTATTATATGATATTACGAGAACAAGACCCGCCAGAAGGAAATACACAATTATATGTGTCATTATATGTTCTAATATGTGAATGTATGTATTGATCCAAACAAATTAATATTATTATTAAATAATATTATAAGTAATATAATTTGATGTATTGTTGAAAACTATGAGGACATATGTTTGTGTTGAGGTTGGATACACTAGGTGTGTCACGAGTATTATTGAATTACTGAATAATGAGAGATGGGATTAATCCCTTCTTTTCATTATCAGAATGTGATAATTTGGTATCTTTGATAAAAAATTATATATAAAAAATAAATCCATTTCCATGGTGTTCTATAGGAATGCTCAGTTTTCGGGAAGTCAATGAATGAGGCATCGAGAACATAGGTTGATGGCATTGGCATGCATCCTACTTGATTAAAGATATCATGATAAATGGGTTATATTACACAGAAAGTGTTCATATGAGGTATCTTGTAATTATAGAATTAACAACTCTCTATATCTGTGCCCTCACATGTTGGAAGATGGTATACTTGTAACTTAGGCTAAATCACCTAATGACACCATGAAAGAGGCCTAGAGGGTAACACACAAACTGTAACTAAAATCTCTATTCAATAATATATTATTATTTAATAGGTTGAATATATATTATTCATGGATGTGGTTTAATAATTATTCAAATATCATAGAATGCATATAAATATTTATTTTCTATTTAGTAAATATGTTTTTATATTTATTTCTTAGTGAATAATGTGTTGATATTTAATTAACAAATAAATATTCATTATTCCAGGACTGATAAATATTCTGTAGTAATGGTGGACTGAGTTTTTATATCAAGTTTGAAATAATAATTTTTAATCATTTTTTATTAAATAATATTTAATTTAATTCAAATTGTTATGTTCATGTCGAAAAATAATAATTTTATAAATATTATTTAACATGGGGTTCTACAAAGGATTAGATAAATAATAATGAGAACTTGGGGAATTATTTATATCTAACCATATAATATATAAAACAATATATTTTATTTTCGAAAGATTCAGTTCATTTTTTTTTGCGCACAAGAGATTTCGAGAATCCTGTGAAACCCTAAAAAGTTGTCTAAACAATGAACACTACCAAGAAAGGAGAGTGATCATCCACCACTAAATCCTCTCAGGTCATGAGAGGTCATGTAGAAGTCTTTAGAAGAAGTTCTAATTACAATAAATTGAGAAAAATGAAAGGGATATGATCTATCATTCTAGCACAAATATATTCCATAGGCAATGTGTGGAGATTTGTGGATCATGTGTGGATTACCGTTAGATGGAATCCATACATGATTCCTACAATGCAATGATGATGAATCATAGATTTTTTCTGAATCCATTAATAAATATGGAATTCAAACCGTGTTTATTATTTAAATAATTAAATTAATTATAATTAATATGTTATGACCCTCATTTCTGGTCTAGCGTGATTTCAATTATCTGTATTCTGTGATTCAAATCCACATAACATGGTGTTTATCATCATGAGATATTTTATTGATCATAAACCATGAAAAAAGCTATGTTGGGAACTACCCATATCACGCTTCCACTGTGAAGTGAACCATCAAGTGGTATTAAAATGTTTACATAATTATTTATTACTATTTAAGGACCATTGATTGATTTATGAATTTTTATTTAGTTTTCAATTCATGTTTGATAGTTTTTTAGTCTTAATTTGGAGATATATTTCTCACACATTTGTTTCACATTGATCTAATCAATGTAGTTAATTTTATCAATGAAATAAAATCAATGAACTCCACCAAAGGTTCCAAGGACTTTTTATAGATAACACAGTTGTCCTCACCATGTAACTAGAGTTAGAATTCATTTAGTTGTTTTCAATTCATTAGGAATTAATTCATAATTAATTCACATTGTGTTCATTGATTCCAAGTGGTGCATTTATAACATAGACCATGTGTTGACTGGGCCATCCTGGTATACAGTCAGCTAGTGTGCACACCATATAGCCCACGTGCAAAGTGCATTGTCCTCTTAAATCATAGATGGTCCATGAATTTCATAAAAGACCTACTTGACTGGTGACCATGTAATTTGGAGATCACACTCCATGTATCCCATTTTACATGTAATGAACACCATTTTTTGAGGCACAATTTACACACCAATTCCCAAGGAATGTGTCTCGGATATACAGTGAGGCATGTAAACACTGTGTAGCTCACTTGGATACACTGTGTACTTATACCAAATTACATAGATATAAAATTTATTTATTATTCAATATAAAAATTATTAAAATGGTCTTTTATGTGGTAATTAATATGATAGGACATTCCATGTGATGGGTTTGTAATATATATATGTGTGTGTGTGTGTGTGTAAATGTTTAATTAATATCTATGGTACGTTTAGATTTGTATATCATGTATGTGTCTTATTATAGATGTTACTCTACGTACATTGAATCATAAATCATGACTGAATTTTTTTTGTATTTTTTGTAATCACTAAGGTGAATTACACTTTTTGAAAGTACGTGATAATTCACGTATTCCACATGACACAAGAGTAAGTAGTATATGGTTATTATATATGTTGGGTATCATCGGATGGGAATTCTCCATATTACCTACATGGAACATGAATGTACATGGTTAATTTTATATTTATTTATTTATTTGTTTTTTAATTATGATTGGTAACGACCCAAACATTCATTATTGAAAATTACTCTTGATCTAATTAAATGTATTTTTATGTAAATTGTTTATATAAAATGTGAAAATATTTTGTTTTATGCATTTTTAATTTAATATACTATTAAAAATTGTGATCGTTGCTAATATAGTCGTTGAACAGTGATCACATGATTAGTATAAATATAGGGCTCTAACAAATCCAATTTACATAGACAAAGGAAGCAATAGCCTTATCTAGTAGGCTTACCCGTATGAATCCCAATAGATTGAGCATGGAAAGGAGTTTTCATCATTGGGATTCGCTCTTGACCAAGCCCCAGCCGAGAATCAACATGTCAAGCTGTTACGCTGCCGAAATTGTACCGCGATTTTCCATGCCAATGTCATTGTGTAGTGAATAACATTTCCATTTCACTATCAAGGGTATTCAACATTATGAACATTTAATTATTGATAATAAATATTAATTTATGTATTATAAATCCTTCTATAATGGAATAAATGATGATGAATGATTCCATTTTGTATGATCCATGTGGAACACTTATGCATAAAATGAAATTTTTAGGAAAGGTGTGCCCGGATAATGCTCCAATGCATTGGGTAATGTATAGTATCATGATATTCCATGTGCAATGAGTATTGAACCAATATAGTTTTAGTGAAATGAGGTTGTACTCACGATTTATGTGCAATATGGTTTCACTCATGCTCTATGTGCAATG
Source organism: Viscum album (assembly GCA_963277665.1). Lineage (NCBI taxonomy): Eukaryota > Viridiplantae > Streptophyta > Magnoliopsida > Santalales > Viscaceae > Viscum > Viscum album. The sequence goes on along the minus strand of OY728151.1, from coordinate 1,580,993,216 downwards.
ATCATTGGCTCAAGCTAATTCCATATTATGTGTTGTTGCCACATTTCAAAGTTATGATAATCTTTCTATATCATTCCTTTATGTTTAAGTTTATTTTATTTTCCATTGACATTCCTATTTCCTAAAATGTATTTTATTCTTCATGGTATACCTTATTTACCCCTTACTGGTCATTATAGGTCACACTATTCTTATACATGTCCTCAGGTTATCCCTTGAAATGCTATGTATGGGGGAATGTAGAGGTCATGTAAAGGATGCTTTCAATAATATGACACGTTCTATGTTTAATGTTGTTATATAATGTTACTAAGCCCCAAAGACACTATAACTCCCTATCTTCTATGTTGTATCAATTGAAGGTTCTATTTTGTATCAACTTAATGTTTTATGTAATAAATTATGTTAAGTGTGTAATACAATGTAGGGTTGTTATATGATTTATGAGAATATCAAGGATATTAAGAGGTGATTTATGATAAAATAATTGATTAATTAAAGAATATTATCAATTGATTAAATAATGATTTTTCTTAAATAAGAATGATTTTTAATGTAATGCTAGTTTTATTAAATGTATAATTTGTGGAATTCATTTGGATGATCATGAGAATAGACCAGACAATTTTATGTGATTGGTTTCATTTAATTTATTGTTAAATTAAACTATTGTCATGCATTCCTTCTATCCTCTTATTTTGTAAGGGAATTTGTGACCATGGTTTCTTTTATGTAACCCCATTTTCCCTCACCTATTTTTGAGTAAAATCATATGTAAACGATATATCTCCTATGAAGGTGGGGCAGTTCATGTTTGGAGATGAAGTGAAACCAATCCAAGAGAGATACATAGGTGGACAGGTTGAAAGTTGTAACGTGAACTATTATTGGTTCAATTTGTCTTACCCTTGTTCAAAATTTAGTTAATCAATATCTATATAATCTATCCTTTAGTAAATATCATGATCATTAAACTCTACTCATCAATTATTGATGAATTCTAAATTTATGTTCTTGTTTGACTTAACATAGTTCACATCAAGGGATGGCATCCAATGTAGGTCTTGGTGTAACTAAGAGGTATGGGATGAGGAATTCTAATTAAGGATTTAAAAATCGGGGAGTCCTCCTTGTAGATGAAGGAATTGTGTTTTAATGTAGTGGTTATTTTCAATGCCTATCTAAAACCATTCATGTTTCTTGACCAACCAAATTTGGAAATGGGAAGGGGAATATGGATCATTTACACATGAATATCCAAGAAATAGGATATTCTAAAGCCAATGACGATGGATACTGGGTTTCGAAAAGAAAAATTGGGAGATTAATTATTATAATATTTAATTATTTGTTTAAATTTTATCAGATAATGCACTAAATTTTATCTTTTCTTATTTTTTAGAAATTATATTAAAATCAAATAAAAATACCATTATGATACATACATAATAAAGAAACCATTATTACCAATTAAGAAGTTCCCTCAGTGGTAATGATGTCTACTTGTTATCATTCTCCATGAAAAAAATTTATATGTGCTGCAAGAACCTTTTCCAAAATTGCCTAGAAATGAGGCTAGGGGTGAAGAGTTAATTCTCTATAAGAATCATTTAAATGATTCGAAATATTTTTAGTGTTTCATACTATCATTGATGTCCAATTATATTTTAATTATACATGAGTACATTGATGCATATAGTATGATGTGTTACCTTCTAGATCTCAATTATTAAAAGGTGATGTTGGAGAAGTATGATATCTCTAATGGATTGTTTACAACAATGTTTGGAGAGTCTAAACCATACAAGCCTCATGTAGTTCATATTATTGGCTACATTAAATTCTTAACAATATTAGGGATTAAATTATTGGATGAGTTGAATCTATATATCATACATTCATCACATTCCATGACCTTATCATGTATTATTGTTAATTACAATATGGTAAATAATTATAATAGTGGTTTAGAAATTCATAATTTATTCAACAATTGGATAAGGACATGAGGAATTATAAACATTCAGTCCTTATGGTGAATAATAAAAGGAAGAACAATGAATAGGGAACTAAGACTCATAAAAAATCGCATGTCACTGAGCACCGTCCATCAAATAAGAAGAATGTCCAATGATAGGGAAATGAAAAAGAGGTAGTATGACTTACATGTGCCAACAAGGAAACTAGAATTAGAACTACACCCGAAAACTAAGGGGTAGATAAAGATTCATTCATTTTCAAGTGTAATATATCAATATCTACACATTGGTAATTAGATATGGTCTGTGGTTCACACATATGTCTCTAAATGATTTAACCAAGTAGATTCTAATGTTTCACTAGAGGATAGGTGGATATGAGAGGTACTAACGGTGCAAGGATGGTTGATATGGCCATTGATGACTACCAACTTTCATTACCAAAAAGAATGATTTCAGTCTTAAAATATTGTTATTATGTACCATCGGTCACCGAGAACATAATTTTTGTGTCATTACTTCATACAAACGAGTTTTTTTTATGTTTGGAGATATAAGTTTTTTATTTTACAAGGAAAACATATTTTATTGTATGAAACATTTAAATAACAGTCATTATGTATTAAATTATGAAAAAAAAATAATGGAAATTGAAATTGAATCATGTTCACAAGTCTCTTATAACACATATATTTGACATCATAATATTGGTCATGTAAACAAGATGAATTCGACAAAGCATAGGCATGAATGTTATTTTGAATCGTCTGAGCTAAAACCACTTGATAGATGTCAGAATGTTTTACATGAAAAAAAATTCCAATCACCATTTTCTGGATAGATTGAAAGGTCCATATGGCTTCTAGGATTGTTACACACTAATGTGTGTGGATCATTTCATGTAGAAGTAAGTGGTAGGTATTCTTACTTCATAATATTTATTGATGACTTGGGTAGATATTTCTATGTTTACATGTTGAGGAATAAGTCTATGTACTTTGAAAAATTCAAGGAATTATATATTGAATTAGAGAACCAACATGGAAAAAACCTAAAAAAATATTATATTAGATCAAGGAATAGAATATATTAACCAAGAAATTATTGAATTTTTATCGGAGATTGAGATTCTATCTCAATTCACTCCACCATACACACCACAGTGGAATGGTGTTAGTGATAGGAGGAACATACCTTTTTGGACATGGTAAGGTTTATGATGAGACATGTAGATATCAAATTATCCTTTGGGACATATTCATTACAAAATGATGCGTATACATTAAACTTGAATCAAACTAAATAATAAAATGGAATCCCCTTTGCATTATGGAGTGCAAGGAACATTTTTGGTCACATACACATGTAAGGAAATGAGAGTAATTTGTTTGGGCCTTCCGTTGAAAAAAAACTATCACCCTTGGGAAGAAATTATATATTTATAATATTTCCCAAGGAAGATAAAGGAATATTACAAACCCAATCCCTCAGAAAAAAGTGATTTTTTCCAGATAATCCATATTTCCTGAGAGGGAGCACATCCAAAAAAAGGACAGTGGGAGACAGATTGAAATTGAAGAAGATTATTCTCAACAAACACAAGAGTGGTTCTAGGAACAGGTTCCACTAGTCCCTATGGATGAAGTATATCCAAAAACACATGTACTACATAAGGGAACATGGGATGTAATAAAACTAGAAAGTTATGGTTTTATATTCACTAAAGAGTTTGACTCATTATTTGTTGACATTGACAAACTTGTCACTGAGAAAGAAGCAGCATACATATCAGAAGCTGGAATATTGAAAGAAGCCATGAATTCTAAAATGAATTCCAAGTATCAGAACCATGTTTGGGATCTGGATGAATTTCAAGTTGATGTTATTCCCATTGGGTGTAAATGGATATTCAACTGAAATGTGGACAAGGAACGCACTTTTAATACCTATAAGGAATGTCTAATTTCTTAAGGTTTTAAACATCATCAAGTAATTTAGTGTGATGAAACCTTTTCACTAGTTGCAATGTTTAAATCCATCAGTGTTCAACATGATATTTTAGCTTACCATGATGATGAGATTTGGTATATGGATGAAAAAATTTCATTTCATAGTGTAAAGCTTCTGGAATATGTCTACATGACACAACCAGAAAGTTTTATGTCTCTAGGTGATACCAAAAATATTTACAAGTTGAAGAAATCCATTTATGGATTAAAGAAATAATCTAGGTCATGGAATCTTCACTTCAATGAAGCTATAATATAATTTGGTTTTATTAAGAATGATTGTGATCCATGTTTTTACAAAAGGTTTAGTAGACATAATGTTATTATCCTAGTAGTATAATTGATGACATATTACTTATTGGAAACAATATAACACTATTAAAGTCTAATAACGACTGGTTAATCAAGTGGTTTCCCATCATGGATCTAGGTGGAGTACGCTATATTCTAGGGGTCAAGATAATTTGTAACAGATCCATGATTATTCATGGACTAATTCATTGTACATATATTTACCAGATACTAAATATATTTACTATGGAACAATCCAAGAGGGGATTGGTTCTAGTGTAACACAGTTAACATCTTTCTATGAATATGTGGCCTTTGACACAACAAGAGAAAGTGAGAATGAGTAAGATCTCATACAAATCAATGATAGGATCAATCATTTATAACATGTTATGTACTAGACATGATTTTTACTATTCATTTAGAATGGTAATTAGATATCATCCAGATTTAAGAAAAAATCATTAGTACATTGTTAAGGTTACCCATAAGTATCTGAGAAGAACTAAGGATATTGTCTTGGTGTATGGAGGAGTCAAAAATATGGTCATTAAGGGATAACTATTTATAGTTTTCAGTAATATCAAAATTATTTGAAGGTGAAATCATGAAATGTATTCTACCATAACATAAGAACTATGATTTTGAAGAGTTAAAAGTAGCCTATTGTTGCAGATTCTATAGGAGAGTCTGAGTATATAGTAGATTCTAATGTAGACAAGGAAGATATTTGGATGTGGAACTAGGACTAGGAGCATGATGTTGTATCTATAATTAAATAACCTATAAAAGTTTATTGAGATAATTATATAGTAGTGGATCTTGAAAAATAGCCATTGTCACACCAACTTACAAAGCATATACGTCAGATGTATCACCTAGTGAGGGATTTCCATCAGAGGGTACTATTTCACTAAGTAGAGTACCCATTGAATAAAACATGGTGGACCCCTAGACTAAAGGCCTATCTCAATAGAATCATGAATATCATGTGATATCTTGAAGACTAATGGTTGATAGTAGTTTGATCTAGTCCAAGTGGTAGTCTATTGGAGTTGGTTCCCTATAACCGAATTCTACAAACATTAGGTTAAAATGTAATCATAGTTTTTGAATATTAATAAACTTCCTATAACATCATGATTATTACTATTCATAACATTGAATGTGATAATTTTCTCAGAGTATCTATCTCACTAAAAGGTCATATCAGTTCCTTGCTATGATGAGAACCCAGAAGTGCTACAACATTATTCTTGAATATTTGATCGATAGCCTGATGATTTCATTTGAGGGACACAAATGATACAAGATATCAAGGGTGTAAAGTCAAAATACTCTGAGGCCCAGTGTCATGGTTTACGCCCTAGGTATTATCAAGTGTAAAATATTATAGAATGAGACCTGCTAGTATGAAGTCCACATTTATAATTTTCATTTTCTATTCCAATCTGTGGATGTTTGTAGTGAACCTTATACTTTATGATTGTTATTAATGAATATTATAAGTCATGAAATTTTATGTATTGATGAAAACCGTGATGAAATATGTTCATAGTGAGGTAGGGATTGTTGGGTTAATCACGATTTGAATTCCATTAATAAATAAAGCAAGAAATGATTTATCACTTCTATTCATTAATAGAAATTGATAACTCAAGCCCTTTGATGAAAATTTTATAGCCTAAATAAATCACTGACCATTGTGTTTTATATGAAAGAAGAATTTCCATGAACTCAAAGAATGAGATATCGAGCACATAGGTTGATGGTACCGACATGCAACATTATTGATTACAGATATTTTGATAAAGGTGTTATATTACACAAAAATCATTTATATGAGGTATCTGTTTGTTATTGAATTAACTTCGTTCTCTATGTGTGGATTAGCCTGTTACGAGATGCTAACCTTGGACATTAGGATTCGTTGCCTAATTCCAATGAGAAAGGGGTGTATAAGGCTACACACTACGTATATCAATAATCCCAATTAAATATTGTATTACTATTTAACAGGTTAAAAAATATTATTCATGAACACAGTTTAACAATTATAAATGTATTATTGATCACATATAAATATTAATTTTCTATTTAGAAAATACAATATTTATTTATTTATTAGAGAATAATGAAGTGATATATATTATGTAAATAAATGGTAATTATCCAAGTACTAATAAATATTGTAGAGGATTGATGAATCAGATTTTAATTTATAGTGAGAAATAATAATATTAACTATTATTTAATTAAATAATATTAAATCAAATTCTCATTGTTTGGTGCATGTTGAGAAATATTATTTTTATTATTATATGACATGAGGTTCGGCAAATGACTAGATGGATATTAAGTGGAAATTGTGAAATTATTTATTTGTAACCCTATCAATATATATTCCTAATTATATTATTTTCTTGAGAGATAATTCATTTGTTTATATTGTTTGGATTTGGAGGATCCACTCACGACCTAGAGAGATCCATCCTTCAATTATTCTCCCAATAATCCAGAGTGATATTCCTCCACTAAATCCTCTCATGTCAATAGAGATTAGGGAGAATTATTTTGATGTGCTTCTCATAGAGATCAATGGCAGACAATGCTAGCGACATGATATGTCGTGATAGAACCCAATGTTTCCATTAATAATATATGGAGTTTTTTGGAACATGATTAGATCATCGTAACATGGAATCATCACTTTATTCCTACAATGAAATGAAGGTGGAACACTGATATATTTCCAGATCCATCAATAAATAAATATTTCCAACAGTGGTAATTCTATAATTAATTAAATTATTTATAAACAATGTTTGATGATCATCCCTTATGGTTCCAGTGTGATTTATATTTTATTTCTTCTTTGATTCAATTACATTGAATATAATGATTATCTTTATGTAGATCTCACTTTGATCATCGATCATGGGAAAAAAATATTGGGAATGACCAATAACACACTACAATTTAACCCAAAACCTATATAAGAGAGGAAAAAATTACCCCAGATGGTTTGGTTTCTTGTATCTGTAAGTTTATATGATCATAGAATGTTACCTCATATCCTTGGTTTTCAACCTCATTTGGTATGTGGTGGTCCCTTTTAAATGTAGGTAAATCAGGAATCCCCAACATGATATCATTATTTTAGTCCGATGATGATTGAGAATTTAAATATTTTAAAAAAATTTATCACCCCTTATATTTTTTGGATTCCATTTTAAACAAAACACTCAGGTTTTTGATGTGAATCCACTGGACATACTACAAAAAAATATTACCCTCATCATATGTGTTCATTTTGATGTAATCTTTCCCTGTATGCCCTGAGCAACCACAAATGAAGAAAAAATGGAATCTTATCATATTCGAATGATATTAAATTTTTAATCCCTATATAAATAGGAATGTAATATGTAAGATAAGATTCATAATTTTAACCAAACCATTGATACAAACTGCAGGTCCCCAATGAATGGGTTCTTAATGATCCCATTCCATGAAATAACCAAATTTTCGTCCAATATTCCACCTAATGTGTTTAGTTTTTCCATAGAGAGGGAAACCATTGAGGTGAATCTATAAAATAGATGTAGAAAAGTTATCATTCTAGATATCATTCTCTCTTATAATATCTTCCATCAGAATTAGTAATCTGTTGAAAGACCAATGCCTTCCTTTTATAATATTTTTTTATCTTTATCATTTAAATTTTTTAATATTTGGAAGTTTCTTCAAATTTCTCTAATGCATAATCCTTCATATAAATGCCCTATTTTCTAAAAGGTATTATTTACGGAGCTGATATTGAATCATTATTTGGAGATGATTTTTCTGGTCGTAAGGAGGGACTTCCATTACAGCATGAATGAATCCTCATTCTTCTTAGCATAAACCTTTTTTTAATCCTTCCCTTTTAAGGACTGTTTTTCTCCAATGGTTGACACGATCATTATTCATCTCACTACAATCAGTTGAGAGGGGAAGTAGAGTCCCTAGAGAGGAAGAATGAATAATGATCAAATTCCTCCATTGACACCTACATCAGCAATGATACCATTGATCGAGGAATACCTAGGAGCTAGAATCCCACAGAGAACCTAAGAAACACTATCAAACAAAGGAGAGATAAAATAATGGATTTTAATGGTTATATATATATAAAAAATTTATAAATTGGATATATAAATTTATTAATGAATTCATCATATAATATTTATTAAAAATACAAGTTCTAAGTAAAAGTCATTGTAAGAACTATGTAAATACATTATATAAAAATCACCTAAATGAAAAAATTATATAAATAAAATAAACACATATAGATATAGTTATTTTAAAAAATATATAAATTTTAACAGGAAAATGTATATTTATATTTATACATTTGTGTGTGTGAATATTTGTATTCATAATATAAATTTATTTAAAAACATATGTGTGTGTGTAAGTAAGTATGTATGTACGTATTACAATATGAATATTAGTCATTAAAAATTTCTGAACATGTGGTCTTGGCATTAGTCTATTTTACAGTTTCAAAACTACCACTATATATATATAGTAATAATATGGTGAATTACTAATTTTTTTTAAATTTTTTTAATGGGTTTAAGTCACTACAATATTCATACCATAGAAACACATACAGAAAACCACTTCTCATAATAGTCAAAAACCATGTTTTTACTAGATGTTTATAAGTAATGAAAATAGATTTGGCCTGAGTAATAACCACAACAAATGCCAAAAATACCCCCTTTAAATGAACCATTTTTTGTAGTGTCACTAATGGAATTTTTAATGAACAAAATTTCTATAATTTCATTGAAAAATGGAAAATATTATATTTGAAAAATAATTAATTTTATGAAAATGTATAATTATAAATTAAAATTTTGTGATTTATAGTGACAAAATGTTAATTTAATATCATTAAATAGTATCTTTTGTATATACCTGACCAAAAATCCCTTGAAAATATTATTCTTTCTATATGCCCGACCCAAAATCCTTCTAATAATATCTAAAATGATGGATGATGCACCTCTTCCACCATTAAAAACACCACCAACTCCACATTTTCATTCCCCTTTCCCCAATACCTATAATACAAAAAATTTATAAACTTACCAAAAAATAAGAAGACAATAAATATGGATGAAAATATAAAAAAATATTACTTTACCCAAGAAAATACCTTCCATATATTTAAAATTAAAATTGTATTTTTAAATATTACATTACATGAGCCTAAATATTTTTCGGATATACCTAAATTTAGAGAAATTCTCAAAATACTATGTGCGGAAACAATTTCCCAATCAATGGGAATGCCGGGTGTGAGACTTTACAAAAGGTCAACCACCTAAATATAAAGCATCTCCCAGTATTATTTTCCTAAAATATACATTATGATAACGTTCCATATTTAAAAAGGTAGTTAATAAGGTATTATATTAATAATGGCCTTCATGGAAAATCATTTTAAGAAAGCCCTTTGTGAAGACGTTCCTTCTTAACATATGACAACCCTGATTTTATTACAAACTTAAACAGGATTTATTACATAAAACATCACTTGATACAACAAAGAAGTTCGAGAGGTTTAGTGTATTTGGGGATTAGGATCATTACATAAAAACTTAAAACATGAAATATAACATCTTTATTGAAAACATCCTTTACATGACCACTACATTCCCTCGTACTTAGCAATTCATGGGATAACCTGAGGACATGCATAAGAAAATGGTGAGATATAAATCCCATTAAGGGAATACACATGTAATAACATGAGAAGTACAATAAATGTTATTCCTTAGGCATATAAATAGAGCACAAGAGAATCTTTAACATAATGGAATGATAAATCATGATAATCATAACATGGAAATGCAGCAACAACACTTAACATGAAATTACCATGAGCCAAGGCTCATTGCACATAGATGATGAGTAAACCATTATTGCACAAGAAGAATGAGTGAAAACCTAGTCGCCCATGAAATATCATGAGTCAACACTCATTTCACATGAAATGTCATGATACTATACTTTACCCAATGCATTGGATAACTATAAGGGCGCACCCTTCTTAAACATTTCATTTCATGCATAAGTGTGCCACATGGATCAGAAAACATGGATTCATAAAACATAATCATTTATTCCACGATAAAGGAATGTGGAATTCATACATTAATCCTCATAATCAGTAATTAAATTTTCATAATGTTGAATACCCTTGATGGAAAAATGAGCATGGTATTCACTACACAATGACATTGGATTAGAAAATCAGTGCGATTTCGGCAGCGTAACGGCGTGACATAAGAATTCATAAAAATGGTTGATGAGAGAGAAAGGGTTTTCTCATCATATTTAAATGTAATGGACAGTATGGATGATATATAGATACATGTCCCAACAATTTTATGGAATTTAGATTCATGATACTGAAGTATTTCTTGAATGTAAAAGAGGAGAGAGAAGTTCCTTTCGGAATTTCAGCATAGTAACGGTTGTACATGGGAGGCATTTAATGAGAGAGAAAGGGGTATCCCATCATTCAAAAATAAATAGGGCAGTATGAGGGAGGTGAGAAACCATACCCCAACATTCATAATTTAAATTAAATGGCAAAACAACTTAAAGAAAATTGGACAAAAATGAGAAAGGATGAAAAAACCCTTACTTGGAAGTGTGCTTCCAAAGGATAGAGAGAGGCTTGTGAGAGGATTCTTTCGAGATTGGGTCACCTTGGGAGGATTATAGAGAGAGTAGGGTAGAGGTTGGACGAACTGCAAGGGATTTTATTGAGGAGGAAGTGGTATCTTGGGTGGGTTTATATGGGAAAGGTGATGGAATTATTTATTATTTAGGTATGGGACCCCTTATATTTAATTAATCCAAACCACAAACCATACCATGGTTTTTCCCATGGTTTATTGTAGAAGGGAAGAGGAAAAAAATATTTTATAAGGCCAAAGTCCGAACATCTTAAAATAATAGGGTTTCTTATGTGGAGGTGAGTCACACTCCCATGGAAAAAAATTTAAAAATACAAGGAGTTCAATAAGTCTTGAGGGGTCCATTAATGCTTTGAAAATTAAGTCAAACATACCCAAAATCACATTATTTTAGTGTTAAAACATATATTTTCCGAAAAAAATATTATAGTGTTTTATTAAATCACTATTGGGTCATTATGACGTCATAAAAAACAGTATATATTTAAACTGTATTTAATTTTTACTCAAAAATATGACAGTCTCAAATAATTATTAAAAAATCACCGATTTATAATTTCGACATCATGATTCTAGAAATAACATTTATTTTATCTAAATAATTTTATAAATAAGTCAATTTTCACTTTTAATATATAAACCGACATTTATCAAAAATTCACGGGTTTTGAAAGAAATGGCTTTCAAACATTAATAAAAATTATAATAGCATTCATAAAATTATAAGATCATTTAAATTTAATGAAAATTAATTTAATAATAATAATATTTTATTAAAATATTATTTAATTATAAAATAACTTAAATTAAAAAAATATAATTCTTAATTAAATAATAACTAAAAACACTATTTGTACATTAAAAACTATTTACATTGTATCAAAAATGACAACGGGGAATATTAATTATTATATAAATAAATAATACACGTGAACATAGTACTAGAAATTTTTTACATAACCCCTTAAAACAGTTTCATATGACCTAAGGGTAAGGTGTGCGATGGTGACAGACTCTTGTGGGGGCTTGGATAACATCGCTCGTGTGGTAATTTCTATCAACTTAAAATTTTCCCGTAGATGCTCCAATTAGAGCTTGACATGATGAAGATCAGCTTAGGCTTGGTCAAGAGAGAAGCCCAAAGATTCCACCTCATTTCCATGCTCCTATAAATGGGCTTCGTATGGAGAGATTCAACTGGATGAGGTCATTGCTTCTTTTGTCTGAGTAAATTGGATTTTTTAAAGCCCTATATTTATACTAATCATGTGATCACTATTCAATGACTATATCCACAACGGTCAAAATTCATAAAAAAAACAAAATAAGTTGACATTTTATATAAACATAAAGAGACATTTAATTAGATCAAGAGGGATTTCTATTAATGAAACTTTGGGTCGTTACTATATTCCCCCCTTAAGAAATTTTGCCCACGAAATATTCCTTTTCCCACACTAAAACAGATGTGGGTAACTCAGCTTCATCATTTCCTCTGATTCCCAAGTCGCTTCATAAAACCTGTGGTTTCTCCACAACAGCTGGATGAGGGGCATTGCCTTATTTCATAGGACTTTTTCTCTATGATCTATGAACTTCAATGGATGCTCCTCATAAGAAAGGTCATCCTCCAACTGTTCCACCTCAGAAGAGAGTACATGTGAGGGGTCTGGTATGTACTTCCTTAAGAGGTATACATGAAATACATCACGACATTTTCCATGGTAGGTGGAAGTTCTGGTCGATAGGCCACAACCCCAACACGATCAAGAATATTGAAGGGGTCGATGTACCTTGGACTTAACTTCCCTTTCAATCCAAACCTCAACACCTTCTTCCACGGAGATATATGTAGAAACACCATGTCTCCAACTTTAAAAGCAAGGTCTCATCGGTGGTTATCTGCATAACTCTTCTGTCGACTCTGGGCATCCTGGATATGCTTCTAAATGGTTTTCACCTTCTCCACCATTTCTTCGACCATTTCTGGTCCAAGAATCTTACATTCATAGACCTCATCCCAACATGCCGATGTTATGCACCTTTTCCCATATAGGGCTTTATATGGTTCCATTTGGATGCTTGAGTGGAAACTGTTATTATAAGAGAACTCAACCCGAAAAATATGTTGATCCCATCCTCCTATAAAGACCATTCATAAATCTCTTAACATGTCCTCAAGTGTTTGGATAGTCTGCTCGGATTGGCCATCAGTTTGAGGATGATAGGCCGTACTGAAGTTCAGTTCAGTATTCAGAGCATGTGGAAGTATCTTCCATAACATATATGTGAATCTTGGATCTCAGTCCGACACAATAGATAGTGGTACTCCATGAAACCTTACCACTTCCCTGATATATATCTATTCCAGTTGACCCAATGAGAAAATCCTCCCAAATAGCAATGAAGTGTGCAATCTTAGTAAGACTATCCACAACAACCCTGATTGCATTTTTGCCTTTGGATGTCCTCATAAGTCCGATGATAAAGTCCATGGTGATGTTCTCCCATTTCCATTCTGGTATGGACAATGGTTGCATCATCCCCTTAGACTTCTTCCTCTCTCCCTTCACTTGCTGGCACACTAGGCAGTTTGATGTATATTCAGAAATCTCCTTTTTCATATTTTCCCAACAAAAGTTTTCTCAGTGATCTCGATACATCATTGTGCTCCCTGGGTGAATAGATAAATTTGAACTATGTGTATCATCCAAAAGTTCATTCTTCATCTTCGGAATCAATGGAACACATAGTCTTTTCCTAAATCGCTCAATTACTTCTTCATTAAGATTAAATTACGAGGATTTCCCTTTTTTGATAGATTCCACTTTTTCCTGAATTCCAACATCATCCTTTTGAGCATCATTTATCCTTTCAAAAAGATACTATTAATAAATCATTTGTGAAAGGATTTATGATTTTCCCTTCTTTATGATTCCCTTTTCCAACTTCATCAAGTCTAAGAAGACTGGATCCTTCTCAAATCTCATCATTGATAGAATCGCTGGGTCCTTTCTAATTAGGGAATCTTCCACCTTGTTCACTTTCCCAGTGTGGAAATTTATTGAACAGTCATAATCCTTTATAAGCTATATCCTTCTCCTCTGGTGCATATTAATCTCTTTCTATTTGAATATATATCTAAGATTCTTGTGGTTAGTATATATCTCAAAATTCTCCAGATGGAGATAATGCCGCCAAATTTTCAAGGCAAAGATCACCGCTGCCAACTCCAGATCATGGGTTAGATAGTTTCTCCCATGGATTTTCAACTTCCTTGAGGCATAGGATATCACATTATCATTCTACATCAGCACACAACCTAAGCCCTTCGTCAACGCATCGCTAAAAACCACAAAAGGTTTCCCACTTCTGGGTAAAGTGAGCATGGGCATAGTGATAAGCCTCCTTTTCAACTCCTTCAAGATTTTTTCAAATTCATCACTCCAAGAAAACATTACTCCCTTTCAAGTTATCTTGGTAAGAGGGTTGGACAATCATGAGAAATTTCTGACAAATCATCGATAAAGTCCTGCTAACCCGAAGGAGCTACGGATATCTGTTACAGATGTTGTCCTAGACCATCCCTCAATTCCATCTGTTTTGGAGGGGTCCACAGATATCCCATTTCTTGTGATGATATGACCCACGAATGAGACCTCCTTGAACCAGAACTCACACATGATGTACTTTTCATAGATCTTCTCCTTGAGGAAAGTCTCTAGTAAAGTTCCTAAATGATCCTCATGATCCTCCTTGGTTTTGGATTATATTAGAATTTCATCTATAAATACTACCAAAAATTTGTCGAGGTAACCTCTAAAGACTCTATTCATCAAGTCCATGAAGATTTCTGGAGAATTAGTGAGTCCGAAAGGAATTACTATGAATTCATAGTGCCCGTATCTTGTACAAAAATAAGTCTTTGGGACATCTTCCTTCTTCACCCTTACATGATAATATCCCGAACACAATTATTCCTTGGAGAAGTATTGTGCTCCACACAGCTGATCAAACAAGTCATCAATCTGTGGCAGATGATAATTTTTCTTTATCGTGATTTGGTTTAGTTCATGATAATCGATACAAAGCCGCATTGACCCATCCTTCTTCTTGATGAAGAGGACGGGTGCACCCCATAGTGAAGCACTTGTGCGTATAAACCCCTTATCCAAATTCACTTGTAGTTGTTTATTCAGCTCTTCATGTTCCATGATAGAAATTCTATATGGAGTCTTGGATATTGGTAGCACACCTGGTATAAGTTCAATTGAGATTTTAACATCTCATCTAGGAGGAAGACCAGACAGTTCCTCTGGAAACACTTCCGTGAATTCCCTCACAATAGGGATTTCATCAAGGACAGTTTCGTCCTTGGACTCAATCATCTGAGCAAGATACATGTGCTCATAGGGTAGTAATATCCATTCTTGAGATGATGGAGCTAAAGGAGATTCATCTTCCTCCTGACACTTGTAAATAATCGTGGGTCGATTCTCCATATGGAGTGTGATTTCCCTCTCTCGGCAATTTATGTTGGCTATATAAAAGGAAAACAAATCCATGCTAAGAATTCCGTCAAATACCATTAGAGGGAGTTGTACGAGGTTCTTCAGGAAATTCAATCGACAGAATAAAACAGGGGAGGACCTATATTCCTGGGATGCAATGATTGCCCATTTTCCGTTCTCACCGACATCTTCACTTCCAAGATTTTTTGTGGTGCTGGGATTGTTCTACTGAACATTAGAGATATAAAAGATTGTGTAGAACCTTAATCAAAAATTAAGTTCACTATTCTTGAATGAATAACTAGCGTACCTGTCACAACATCGTTTTCGGGGTTCACTTCGGCAAAATTGATGTTAAAAGCTCTTCCTTGCTACCATGGAGGTTGTTGGTTGCCTCTGAAACCCTTGGATTAGGGCATTTATTTGAAAAATGCCTCGTTTATTTTTATTTGTATCAATTAACAACACATTGAGGTTCGAATGGGGAATTCCTCTCCTCTTTCGTAGTCACGGGTCTTTCTTGCTGACAGTTAACAGCTAGGTTCCCTTCTCTTCCACACCTAAAGCATTTAATCGTCCCCTTGAGGCAATTTTCAGGGTGCTTCTTTCTGCACTTTTGGAAAGTGGGGTGGTGGATCTTCTTAGAACTGTTGGATCTATCCATCGGACCGCCAACATTGAAGTCCATCTTACGCTTTATACCCTTGTGATTCCATGATCTACATTTCGACCTTGAGGACACCTCGGGAAATTTCATCATAGTTTTTGAAGTCATGGATCACCAATGCATTCTGCAGGCTAGGTATCAGCCCACCAAAGAAGCAGTCAACATTGCATTCAGTGGTAATGACAAATACATAAGCATATCGGGCAAGCCTTGTGAAGTTTTCCGCGTACGATCCAACATATTCTTCATCTTTTGTCTTTAGGGATAGGAAGTCCCTTTCCATCTTAAGCGGGAGGGTGCGCGAAAAATATTTATCAAAAAACATCTTCCACAAATCCTTCCATTCTAATGCCTTGATATCCTCCTCAGGCTTCGTATTTTTTATCAAATATCACAATTGATCTGCTTCACCCTCCATACGATAATCCTCCAGGAGAACCTTCTCTTGTTCAGAACATTAAAGTATATAGAATATCTTATCAATGGAGTTGATCCATTGTTTAGCGAACGTGGGATCGGATGATCCACTAAAAGTAGGAGGCCTTGGCCTCATGAATCTCTCGATAGTGAATTTTTATTTCTATAGGGGGTTTAACCTTCCTCTTGACCCATGTTTCTATTCAAAACATGAGTTAGGTGAGAGAAAAACATGACAATGTTTGCAATTCCCGCTCCCATTGGATTGGGCGTCTCATTAGTACAGTCATCACACTGATCTTCACAACAGTTGTTAGCCCGAGTCCTCCTATTACCGGCCATTGGATGGAATAACAGGAAGGTTATGGGTAATAAATAAAGGGTAATCCAAAGACAAATGTTGATTACTTATAAGTATACTTTAATTTCCTTAACTCATGAGTCTATAGGCTTCAATCTAGGATTTTCTTGATCATATTTCTAACATATATTCTTAGGGGCATTTTTTTAATTCCCTTAATAATGATTCATCCTATGATTGTGAATTTATCAAAACATATCCCACGGGAGTGTCGTAACCAAGAGTTCAGCAAGGACAGTTGTTGGGCACCAGTTCCCATTTGAGTCCAGCTCAAAGTGGTGTTTTCGGGTTTTACCCCTAGGATACATCTGTGACAGAGCCGCCTCTACCAGCTCATATCCAGAGATGGATGTATTTGCTTGATAGACCACATACTCAGTACTTACAAAAACTTAGGGTTGGTTTTATTATACTTACTCTTGTACTTAAGGCATTACTAGGGTTTTCTAATCCTAATCCCAAAAATAAGTAAACCAATCCTCTGATACAACCTATGAAAACTCTTCTTTTATTACAAACATAAACATGATTTATTACATAAAACTTTACTTGATACAATAACGATGATCGAGAGGTTTAGTGTATTTTGGGCTTAGAATCATTACATAAAAACTTAAAACATGAAATAAAACATCTTTATTGAAATCTTCCTTTACATGACCACTACATTCCCTCGTACTTAGAATTGCATGGGATAACCTAAGGACATGCATAAGAGAAGGGTGAGATATAAAGACCAGTAAGGGAATACACATGGAATAACATGAGAAGTACAATACATGTTATACATTACGCATATAAACAGAGCACAAGAGAAACTTGAACATAAAGTCATGATAATGCATGATAATCATAACATGGAAATGTGGCAACAACACTTAACATGGAATTAGCATGAGGCAAGTCTCATTGCACATGGAGCATGAGTAAACCCTCATTGCACATGAAGCATGAGTAAAAACCTCATTTCAGTTGAATTAGAATGAGTCAAAACTCATGTCACATGACGTATCATGATACTATACTTTACCCAATGTATTGGAATTCTATAAGGGCACACCCTTCTTAAACATTTCATTTCATGCATAAGTGTGCCAAATGGATCATAAAACATTGATTCATAAAACATAATCATTTATTACACGATAAAGGAATGTGTAATTCCTACATCAAACGTTATAATCAATTATTAAATTTTCATAAAGTTGAATACCCTTTATGGATAAATGGGCATGGTATTCATTACACAATGACATTGGCTTAGAAAATCAGTGCGATATCGGCAGCGTAACAGCGTGGCATACGAATTGATAAAAATGGTTGATGAGAGAGAAAGAGGATGCTAATAATATTTAAATGTAGTGGAAAGTATGGAGGTTATATAGATACATGTCCCATCAATTTTAATCGAATTTAGATTCATGATATATAAGTATTTCTTGAATGTAAAATATGAGAGAGATGTTCCTTTCAGAATTTCTTCATTGTAACGGGTGTACATTGGAGGCATTTAATGAGAGAGAAAGAGGTCTCCCATCATTAAAACATAAATAGGGAAGTATGAGGGAGGTGCATAACCATACCCCAACATTCATAATTGAAATTAAGAGGCAAAACAACATAACGAAAATTGGACAAAAATGAGAAAGGAAGAAAAAACCTTTACATGGAAGTGTGCTTCCAATGGCTAGAGAGAGGATTTTGAGAGGCTTCCTGGGATCTTGGGGAACCTTGGGAGGATTATAGGGAGTGTAGGGAATATTCTGGACGATCTCCAACGGCTTTTAGTGAGGAGGAAGTGGGTGCTTGGGTGGGTTTATATAGGAAAGGTGAGGAAATTCATTATTATTTAGGTTTGGGACCCCTTATATCAAATTAATCCAAACCACAATCCATCCCATGGTTTTTCAAAATGGATTTTGGAAAAGGGAAGAGGAAGACAATATTTTATAAGGCCAATGTCCTAACTTCTTAAAATAATAGGGTTGCTTATGTGGAGGTGAGTCACACTACCATGGAAAACAATTTAAAAAGACAAGGTTTTTAATAAGTCTTGAGGGGTCCATTAATGCATTGAAAAGTAAGTCGAACAAACCCAAAATAACATTATTTTAATGGTAAAACATTTATTGGACGAAAATAAATATTATTTTATTTTATTACATCACTATTGGTTCATTATGATGTCATAAAACACATTATATATTTAAACGATGTTTAATTTTTACCCAAAAATATTACAGTGTCAAAAAATTATGAAAAATTCACAACTGGATAATTTTGACGACCTGATTCCAGAAATAACATTTATTTATTCTAAATAATTTTATAAATATGTTAATTTTAACTTTTAATATAAAAACTGACATTTATCGAAAATTTACGGGTTTTGACAGAAATGGATTTCAAACCTTAATAAAAAATTTAATTGCATTCATAAAATTATAAGATCATTTATATTTAATAAATATTAATTTGATAATAATTATAATATTTTATAAAATTATTATTTAATTAAAAAATACGTTAATTTTATATTATAGATTTTTTAATAAATAATAACTAAAATCACTATTTGTACTATAAAAACTATTTACAATGTATCAAAAAAGAAAAGGAGGTATATTAATTATTATATAAAAATTATAATATACATGAACATAATACTATTGATTTGTTATATAACCTGTTAAAACAGACGCATAAGACCTAAGGGTAAGGTGTGTGATGGTTACAGACTCTTGTGGGGGATCAGATAACATCGCTCGAGTGGTATTATCTATCAACTTCCACTTTTCCTGTAGATGGTCATGTTCATGCTTGACATGATGAAGCTCATCTTGGGTTTGGTCAAGAGAAAATCCCAATGACACCAAATCTTTTCTGAGCTCCGACAAATGGGCTTCGTATGGAGCGATTTTACTGGACAAGGAGATCACTTCTTTTGACTAAGTAAATTGGATTTGTTAACGCCCTATATTTATACTAATCAAGTGATCACTATTCAATGACTATATCAGCAATGGTCAAAATTCCTAACATAAAACCAAATAAGTGGACATTTTATATAAACATAAAGTCACATTTAATTAGATCATGAGGGATTTCCATTAATGAAAATTTGGTTCGATACAATATTCCCCCCTTAAGAAATTTCGCCCTCGAAATTTTCCTTTTCCCACACTAAAAAAAATGTGGGTAACTCAGCTTCATCATTTCCTCCAATCCCCATGTCGCTTCTTCAAGCTTGTGGTTCCTCCACAACACCGTGATGAGGGGCATTGTCTTACTTCGTAGGACTTTTTCTCTATGATCTATGATCTTCACTGGTTTCTCCTCATAAGAAAGATCATCCTCCAACTGTACCACCTCAAAAGAGAGTACATGTGATGGATCTGATATGTACTTCCATAATATGGATACATGAAAGACATCATGTACTTTGGCCATGGTAGGTGGAAGTGATAGTTGATAGGCCACAACCCCAACACGATCAAGAATCGTGAAGGGTCCGATGTACATTGGGCTTAACATCCCTTTGTTTCCAACCCTCATGACCTTCTTCCACAGAGATATGAATAGAAACACCATGTCTCCAACATTAAACTCAATGTCTTGTCGACGGTTATCTGTATAACTCTTCTGTCGACTTTGGGATGCCTTGATATGCTGCTGAATGGTTTTCACCTTCTCCACCATTTCTTCAACAATTTCTGGTCCAAGCAGCTTACGTTCACCGACCTCATCCCAACATGCCAGTGTTCTACACCTTTTCCCATACAGGTATTCATGTGGTTATGTTTGTATGCTTCAGTGGAAAATGTTATTATAAGAGAACTTATCCAGGGGAAAATGTTGATCCCATCCTCCTTTAAAGTCCATTGGGTATGCTCTCAACATGTCCCCATGTGTTTGGATAGTACGCTCAGATTAGACATCAGTTTGAGGATGATAGGCCGTACTGATGTTCAGTTTAGTATTCAAAGCATGTTGAAGGCTCTTCCAAAACATAGAGGTGAATCTTGGATCTCGGTCAAACACAATAGATAGTGGCGCACCATGAAACCTTACCACTTCCCTGATATATATCCATTCTAGTTGATCCAATGAGAAACCCTCCCGAATAGAAATGAAGTGTGCAGTTGTAGAGACCCGTATCTTGACGTACATGGACATTACATTACTTTTGCGGAATACTTAATACATAACAAAAATACACACACAAGGATCGTAATAGTTTAGCGTCTTTGGAAACTCGGACTATAATCTTCTAATCGTGGTGAAAGATCTTCAACATCTCCCATAAAGATCTTCCTTTTTTTTATACCTAAAACCTTTCTTTATATCCTGGGGAAAAGAAAACATAAAAGGGTGAGCTCAAATGCTCAGTAAGGGTAAACAAAAGAAATATCAATCACATAATTTTCATAAGAACATAACATTTTTGGAAATCTTAACCTGCAAAAGAGAGCATATGGGATAAATCATAGTAGTGAAAATGAAACCATAACTTAAAACATTACTCATTGTGGCATACACACATAATCATAGAGAATCATTTCTTGTTAGTCAAGACTCATTGCCAAGACTATCTTAGTGGACAAAGTCCCTTTCTGAATCGAGTAATCCTCGTTTCAGTCCTGTTTCACTGAACCGGTATAACCTACCATTCCGGCCATGTCTATCTCATGAGATATGAAATCTTTACCCAATGCATTGGAGGTAGATATAGGTCCCACCCATCTCTTAATGATACCATTCTTATGTGTGCCACAAAATCATAAATCATACATCATTTCATAACCCATGTAATAAAAATGGGATTCTTAAACAACATGACATCATAAAACCATTCATATAAGATAAAGGAATTCATAAACATAATTCCATCACAACATAGTCAAATCAATGTAAAAATATGGATAGGAACAGAACCCTTTATTATCTTAGATGGAAAATACTTTTGATAAAACACTTGAAATGAATTCTTGAGGAAAATATCCTTTCTTCTTTAAAATCAATTTCTTTTTACAAAACATCATGCAATTTTAAAAGAAAGAGATTTTTATTGAAAATAGTCATGAATTCTTTTAGAGGAAGCTTCATGAAAATAAGGCTTTATAAAACAGTAGAAATCCGTTTGTGCCGTATAAGTTAAAAAAACATTCTTCGTACTTTTGTCGGAAAAGTCAAAAAGTACCTCGTACGGAAAAAAAACGACAAAAGATTCCTTTCATATTATTTACTAAAAACTCACCTAAGGGTAAAATTGGATTTAAAATATTGCAAGTGGATGGAAACAATATTACATATTGAGGGAACATGGATGTGGATGATAAAATACACCCCAGTAAATACTTACGAATAAACAATCTCGGATAAAAATGAGATTGTGATATTTCCCTTACCTTAGGTCCGATTTGCTTCGTATGTGTCCGAACCTCCTGTATAATGATTTACATAATGTCATTGACTTATTATAGAATCATATTCATTGTTATGATATCATATATGGTTCACTTATGACATTATATTACCCGTTCTTTTGTAAATTCCATGTTAAAGAAGCGTTTTGGGTAAAATCGTTTCATTTATCGTAGGTGTTTTGACTTGTTGTTCTTGACATCATTATTACTTATATCATGATTTACTTACTTCCAGAATATAAAATATGATTTATATATCATATATATTCAGTATATATATATATATATAATAGGTAGATAAATAAAATGAAAAACACCGTTCATGGAGACGGTAGTCCGTACGTACGCATGAACGCTGTTTTCCTTTCCTTATTGTCTTGAAATGGAAGTAAGTAGATGACATACATATGTATATATATACATAAATCCAGTAGCTTTATAATTTCATATATTTCATTATTATTTCTTATATATACATTATAATCATTCTTAAATGGTTAACATGGAGAATGAATCTCATCGCGTCGTGGAGACGGTATTCCGTACGTACGCACGCGCGGTGATTTCTTTTTCCGTAGGATCGATAGATGGTGAAATAGGTTTGTTTCATACTTATAATAACATATCAGTATATGAGTGATACTGATGTTATTACTTCATAATGAAACAACCTAAGAAGAAGAAGTGGAAGAAGAAATAAAGATGAAAGAATTGGTAACGGTAATTACCTCTTCTTTGAAGTGCCTCTTTGAGACCTCCTCTTAGGGCACTAAAATTGGTCTTTGAGGAAGACCAGAACCTCTAGGATGTTGCTATGGAAGTGGAGAGGATAAATTGGCAGGGTTTGTCCGAGCTTGAGAGCTCAAATTGGTGTGAGGAGGAGGGGGAGGAGGTGTCCTTTTATAGGGGAGGAGAGGGGCACCTTAGGAATTCTTAAAAATATTAATTTATAATAAATCTAACCCCACTTAAAAACCTCCAAAAATGACTCATATTCGAAGATTAGATGAGATAGGGTTGTAATATCATCAACCAATCAAATTTAGACATGTTTGGATATTATTTTAAACCTTATCAATTAGATTTAACTCTAAGTTAAATAATTTAACTTTTACCGTGTCTTTTTGTTTTCTTTCACTATATGGTTAATACACTTACTATAACATGCCAAACGAACCCCAAATTGTTTATTATTAATATATATATCCTTATCTAAGTCATTTGGCCGAAACTTAGATTTTTAGGAATAAAATAACAATTAGTAATATAATATTTGATTTAAAAACTATTTTGTGTCAATTTTGACACTATTTGATATATGATTTTTGTGAAAGTCATAACAGAATTAAATGTTCGAACCAAGTTGATTAAATCAACATTAATATATCATAGTAACCTATAAAATTAGTGGAATTCATAAAAAATCTCAAATTACATTTATTTTGGTGCTTATAACATCAATTATGTCAATATTTCATTAAAAAGATAATTACTGCATCATCTTTGTGTCATAAATTAATTAAATTATTTGATGTCTAAAATTTACAAATAAAATACCATCATTTAGGAAATCTTTTTAGCTTTCTAATGAATATTTATAGTCGAATTTATCTTATGTATAACCCCATATTAAAAATGATTTACTTATTAAACTTTGATTTTAACTATTTTAACCCTTCTTTAAATAAATTAATAATAAATGTCCTAATCTAATCCAAGTGGGCCTAAATGGTCATATTTTATTCCTAAGTTTGTTTCTGGTCGAATTACACTTGTCCAATAGAATTAGGACATGTGTTAGGGTAATATTAATATCATATTTACCCTTAGTTACCTTATTTACTATTAACCGTGGTAAAAAAAGTAAAAAGTTACTATTCACCAAAAAATTATTTTCATCTCATTGAACCACATTTTAGTCCTTGATATTAACCGTGTCTGTCGGATTTTCGAAATTCCATTCACAGAAGTGGTAAAATTAAGTTTTATGCAAAATTCAGTTTTTAACCTACCACTTAGTAGTTTCACTATTCATCAAAAATTGATGTTTTTCAGAACAATGCTAAAATTTCATCCTAAGCTATATTTCATATTCCGAATTCAAAAATGAAGTCTATTTTACCATATTCATAACATAGATGTTGCATTAATAAATTTTATAATTAAATCCCGCTGTTAAAACAAATAGCGTGTTTTTAAGAAACAATATCTATCAAAAGATTGACACTTGTTCATGTCTGGTTTAAATGTAAAATTACATACAATGACCAACATTGTATTGAATTGTAAAAATATATTCTAAATATACTTTAAAACCACTCAAATTAATAATTTATCACTATTAATTATTTCGATTAAAAAAGTTGTTTTTAATTAAAATTTAGTAATTTTCACTATTCATCAGAATATGAAAGTTATCCGAAAAGTACCAAAATTTCACCCTAAGCTAATTTCGATATTACGAATCCAAAAATGAATTCCATTTTGAAAAATAAAATTTACTAAATTTCAAAAAGTGGTTATTACTATTCATAACGGCTAGTTTTAATAATATCTTAATAGCATATCGTTGTTTAGCGAAACTCGGTGTGGCGTACAACACACGCTATCGAGGAAGGTTGTGATTGCGTGTATTTCAAGCCAGGTCAGAGAAGTGTATTGTGAAAGATTCTTTTTGGTGTAGAGTATAACACAAGACATTAATAAAATTAAAAAGAATATTTTTCATAAAATCTCGGGCTGTTACATTCTACCCCCCTTAAAATGAATTTCGCCCTCGAAATTCGTCGGGGTTATAAATGGTTTACTATTCGAAAGTTTCTTTAATAGAAACCCACATCGTAAAAAGGAATACCAAAACTTGTCTTCAAAAACTAAAGTATGAAATGTAATGATTACCCAAATAAACTAATCACTGGGTTTCCACATAGGTGAAAATATGGATATGGAAGAGAAATCTAACCATCATGTTCTGATGGAGAGTGGTAGAGAACATGGCTATGAAAAATCCAGTAATCACAAATCCATAAATTTGTGACGATCTATGGTACCATCTGATTCATCAGGTATAAGATCACTAGGACAACATTTTTGGTTTTCAAGATCATTTCCCTAAAGTTGAAAATTAAAATAAATACTTACTTTATTTTGGTACAGTCGCACTATTGTTCGTGCCTTGAACAATTTCCACTTCATCTCTTAAATAAATGAAGTTGAATTTGTTATTCGTGAAGTGTTAGCAGATCATGTGATAGAATGACGGGTCATTCCATCTGTCTCAAACAAAAGGTTTGAAAAGTTTTAAGTTCATCTTATGGCTAGATTAATTGTATATGGTTCCAAAAATGAACTTATACTTCATATATCATACCGCTTAATAAAATAAAACTAGTTTCTACTAAACAGGGACTTCCTGTAGGTCAGTGGTAGGCGATAAAGGCCAGTCGCACTTCGGTTGTGGGTTCGATTCCCACAGCCTTGTCCAAAGTGATGGGCTGTCGCCCGTCCTGCAGGTTGTCCTTTTTCTAAAACTATATTACTATAACATCCCATAATATCGAAAAACTTCTATCCTTAAACAATACTAACTTATGTCCAACATAATCCATTCCAATCTTTAGTCCTATCCATAATGCTGCAGTCCATTCTCATAACATAGTGAAAACGATTACAAGAGATTTAATACCATCTTTGATCCCCATATATCATAAGATATATCTTGTTGGACACATTCCAAACATTCAAAGGCCTTAATCTTGTACTCTCTTGAATACCCATTGAACCTTAGTGAAAACTTGAATGCAGTTAAAAGTTAACACTTTCCACATACCAAAATCCTCAAAATTCTATATACTCAAACCTTGATATCACTTGGTCCTTATATCAATCATGAGCTCATGAATACTGTTAAACATTTCATTTTCTCGTTTTCCCTTCATTATGCGCATAATATCTCAATCACTTTGAATACCACATTAGACCAATACATAAATATTCCAATATTCCATGATACAACATTATTTTGGAATCCCATTACATAAAAACTTAATCATTCCACCACATCGTTGTCATATTCAACATTGCCAATAGTGATCGCATGTGACTTCCCTTTGTCCTTTGCCTTAAGCGGTTGCTCATGTCGATCATCACTAACCCTTGGATTAGGGCATTTATTGGCATAATGTCCCATCTCCTTGCACTTGACGCATTGAAGTGTTGGTTGTGCGTTCTCTACAGTGTTTGCTTTATTCACTTCATTAGAATCCCTTTTTCCATTACTTCGACACTCAGCTGCTCGATGACCTTCTTTTCCACACTTAAAACATTTTCTAGTCCCTTTAAGACAATCTCCACCATGCTTCTTTCCACACTTTGTGCATAAGGAAACATTCATCTTCTTTTCACCATTATTCTGAGATTTCTCCTTGAACTCCATCTTTCGTTTCTTTTCAAAACCATGAGATGGATATGTAACACCAACTTCCATTTCTACCTTCATAGCACAACGCACAATTTCTTCATAGCTACTGAAGTCTCTTATAGCTAATGCCCTTCGAAGACTTGGTTTTAAGCCACTGAAAAATCGATCAACTTTACTTTCAGGTTGGATGATAATGCCAGATGCATACCTTGCAAGTCTTGTAAAATTCGCTTCGTATATACCAACAGATTCATCATCCTTTTGCTTTAGTTCAAGAAACTCCTTCTCCATCTTCGTTCGAAGAATACGAGGGAAGTACTTACTGAAAAACAAGTTCTTGAACTCGTCCCATTCCATGGAATCAATTTCATCTCTTTGCCTCGTATTCTTGATAAGATTCCACCATTGATCAGCTTCACCTTCCAAACGATATACTGCTAAGATGACTTTATCATGTTCAGAACATTGAAGAACTGAAAATATCTTTTCAGTAGTACTAATCCATTGTTCAGCAACTAATGGATCAGTAGACCCACTGAAAGAAGGCAGACGCTGCCTCATGAAGGATTCAACAGAATGTTGCTCCTTCCTTTGCTCGTTTGGAAGTCCTGCAAGATTCATAGCTTGAGAAAGTTGTGTGAGCATGGCTACAAGATTTTGCATTCCAGCTCCCATATCGTTTGGTTGCTCAGGGGGACAATCATTGCATTGTCCATTGCATTGATCAACACGGTTCCTTCGGGTTCCAGCCATCGTCTAAAACCCCAAAAGAATAGTGTGAGAGGCAAAAATCTTACTAGGGAAAACAACATAATAAAGGGGTAGTACCCTCAATATCTAACATCTTAGGTTAAATTATAAGATCGTTAGAGCAATTCTAGGACTATAACCTATACGTATACTTAACCTTAGAGACATCCCTAGACATACCTTAGAAATATCTCTAGGGATCTCACTAACGTTTTCGCATCCTAGTTTCCAAAGGTTGACTAAACCTTTCCTCTGATACCAACTGTAGAGACCCGTATCTTGACGTACATGGACATTACATTACTTTTGCGGAATACTTAATACATAACAAAAATACACACACAAGGATCGTAATAGTTTAGCGTCTTTGGAAACTCGGACTATAATCTTCTAATCGTGGTGAAAGATCTTCAACATCTCCCATAAAGATCTTCCTTTTTTTTATACCTAAAACCTTTCTTTATATCCTGGGGAAAAGAAAACATAAAAGGGTGAGCTCAAATGCTCAGTAAGGGTAAACAAAAGAAATATCAATCACATAATTTTCATAAGAACATAACATTTTTGGAAATCTTAACCTGCAAAAGAGAGCATATGGGATAAATCATAGTAGTGAAAATGAAACCATAACTTAAAACATTACTCATTGTGGCATACACACATAATCATAGAGAATCATTTCTTGTTAGTCAAGACTCATTGCCAAGACTATCTTAGTGGACAAAGTCCCTTTCTGAATCGAGTAATCCTCGTTTCAGTCCTGTTTCCCTGAACCGGTATAACCTACCATTCCGGCCATGTCTATCTCATGAGATATGAAATCTTTACCCAATGCATTGGAGGGAGATATAGGTCCCACCCATCTCTTAATGATACCATTCTTATGTGTGCCACAAAATCATAAATCATACATCATTTCATAACCCATGTAATAAAAATGGGATTCTTAAACAACATGACATCATAAAACCATTCATATAAGATAAAGGAATTCATAAACATAATTCCATCACAACATAGTCAAATCAATGTAAAAATATGGATAGGAACAGAACCCTTTATTATCTTAGATGGAAAATACTTTTGATAAAACACTTGAAATGAATTCTTGAGGAAAATATCCTTTCTTCTTTAAAATCAATTTCTTTTTACAAAACATCATGCAATTTTAAAAGAAAGAGATTTTTATTGAAAATAGTCATGAATTCTTTTAGAGGAAGCTTCATGAAAATAAGGCTTTATAAAACAGTAGAAATCCGTTTGTGCCGTATAAGTTAAAAAAAACATTCTTCGTACTTTTGTCGGAAAAGTCAAAAAGTACCTCGTACGGAAAAAAAACGACAAAAGATTCCTTTCATATTATTTACTAAAAACTCACCTAAGGGTAAAATTGGATTTAAAATATTGCAAGTGGATGGAAACAATATTACATATTGAGGGAACATGGATGTGGATGATAAAATACACCCCAGTAAATACTTACGAATAAACAATCTCGGATAAAAATGAGATTGTGATATTTCCCTTACCTTAGGTCCGATTTGCTTCGTATGTGTCCGAACCTCCTGTATAATGATTTAAATAATGTCATTGACTTATTATAGAATCATATTCATTGTTATGATATCATATATGGTTCACTTATGACATTATATTACCCGTTCTTTTGTAAATTCCATGTTAAAGAAGCGTTTTGGGTAAAATCGTTTCATTTATCGTAGGTGTTTTGACTTGTTGTTCTTGACATCATTATTACTTATATCATGATTTACTTACTTCCAGAATATAAAATATGATTTATATATCATATATATTCAGTATATATATATATATATAATAGGTAGATAAATAAAATGAAAAACACCGTTCATGGAGACGGTAGTCCGTACGTACGCATGAACGCTGTTTTCCTTTCCTTATTGTCTTGAAATGGAAGTAAGTAGATGACATACATATGTATATATATACATAAATCCAGTAGCTTTATAATTTCATATATTTCATTATTATTTCTTATATATACATTATAATCATTCTTAAATGGTTAACATGGAGAATGAATCTCATCGCGTCGTGGAGACGGTATTCCGTACGTACGCACGCGCGGTGATTTCTTTTTCCGTAGGATGGATAGATGGTGAAATAGGTTTGTTTCATACTTATAATAACATATCAGTATATGAGTGATACTGATGTTATTACTTCATAATGAAACAACCTAAGAAGAAGAAGTGGAAGAAGAAATAAAGATGAAAGAATTGGTAACGGTAATTACCTCTTCTTTGAAGTGCCTCTTTGAGACCTCCTCTTAGGGCACTAAAATTGGTCTTTGAGGAAGACCAGAACCTCTAGGATGTTGCTAGGGAAGTGGAGAGGATAAATTGGCAGGGTTTGTCCGATCTTGAGAGCTCAAATTGGTGTGAGGAGGAGGGGGAGGAGGTGTCCTTTTATAGGGGAGGAGAGGGGCACCTTAGGAATTCTTAAAAATATTAATTTATAATAAATCTAACCCCACTTAAAAACCTCCAAAAATGACTCATATTAGAAGATTAGATGAGATAGGGTTGTAATCTCATCAACCAATTAAATTTAGACATGTTTGGATATTATTTTAAACCTTATCAATTAGATTTAACTCTAAGTTAAATAATTTAACTTTTACCGTGTCTTTTTGTTTTCTTTCACTATATGGTTAATACACTTACTATAACATGCCAAACGAACCCCAAATTGTTTATTATTAATATATATATCCTTATCTAAGTCATTTGGCCGAAACTTAGATTTTTAGGAATAAAATAACAATTAGTAATATAATATTTTATTTAAAAACTATTTTGTGTCAATTTTGACACTATTTGATATATGATTTTTGTGAAAGTCATAACAGAATTAAATGTTCGAACCAAGTTGATTAAATCAACATTAATATATCATAGTAACCTATAAAATTAGTGGAATTCATAAAAAATCTCAAATTACATTTATTTTGGTGCTTATAACATCAATTATGTCAATATTTCATTAAAAAGATAATTACTGCATCATCTTTGTGTCATAAATTAATTAAATTATTTGATGTCTAAAATTTACAAATAAAATACCATCATTTAGGAAATCTTTTTAGCTTTCTAATGAATATTTATAGTCGAATTTATCTTATGTATAACCCCATATTAAAAATGATTTACTTATTAAACTTTGATTTTAACTATTTTAACCCTTCTTTAAATAAATTAATAATAAATGTCCTAATCTAATCCAAGTGGGCCTAAATGGTCATATTTTATTCCTAAGTTTGTTTTTGGTCGAATTACACTTGTCCAATAGAATTAGGACATGTGTTAGGGTAATATTAATATCATATTTACCCTTAGTTACCTTATTTACTATTAACCGTGGTAAAAAAAGTAAAAAGTTACTATTCACCAAAAAATTATTTTCATCTCATTGAACCACATTTTAGTCCTTGATATTAACCGTGTCTGTCGGATTTTCGAAATTCCATTCACAGAAGTGGTAAAATTAAGTTTTATGCAAAATTCAGTTTTTAACCTACCACTTAGTAGTTTCACTATTCATCAAAAATTGATGTTTTTCAGAACAATGCTAAAATTTCATCCTAAGCTATATTTCATATTCCGAATTCAAAAATGAAGTCTATTTTACCATATTCATAACATAGATGTTGCATTAATAAATTTTATAATTAAATCCCGCTGTTAAAACAAATAGCGTGTTTTTAAGAAACAATATCTATCAAAAGATTGACACTTGTTCATGTCTGGTTTAAATGTAAAATTACATACAATGACCAACATTGTATTGAATTGTAAAAATATATTCTAAATATACTTTAAAACCACTCAAATTAATAATTTATCACTATTAATTATTTCGATTAAAAAAGTTGTTTTTAATTAAAATTTAGTAATTTTCACTATTCATCAGAATATGAAAGTTATCCGAAAAGTACCAAAATTTCACCCTAAGCTAATTTCGATATTACGAATCCAAAAATGAATTCCATTTTGAAAAATAAAATTTACTAAATTTCAAAAAGTGGTTATTACTATTCATAACGGCTAGTTTTAATAATATCTTAATAGCATATCGTTGTTTAGCGAAACTCGGTGTGGCGTACAACACACGCTATCGAGGAAGGTTGTGATTGCGTGTATTTCAAGCCAGGTCAGAGAAGTGTATTGTGAAAGATCCTTTTGGTGTAGAGTATAACACAAGACATTAATAAAATTAAAAAGAATATTTTTCATAAAATCTCGGGCTGTTACAGCAGTCTTTATAAGACGATCCACAACAACCCATATTGCATTGTTTTCTTTGGATGTCCTCGGAAGTCTGGTGACAATGTCCATGGTGATGTTCTACCATTTCCATTCTAGTATGGGCAATGGTTGCATCATCACCTTTTACTTCCACCTATCTTCCTTCACTTTCTGGCACACCAGGGACATTGATTTATATTCAGCGATCTCCTTTTTCATATTATCCCACCAATGGTTTTCTCGGAGATCTCGATACATCATTTTTCTCCCTGGGTGAATAGAGAAATTTCAACAGTGTGCATCATCCAAAAGTTCCTTCTTCATCTCCATACTCGATGGAACACATAGTCCTTTCCCAAGTCGCACAATTTCTTCTTCATCAACATTAAACTCAGGGGATTTTCTTTTTTGGATGGATTCCACTTTTTCCTAAATTCCCACATCTTCCTTTTGGGCATCCTTTAACCTTTCCAAAAGAGGCAGTTGAGAAATCTTTTGTGAAAGGATTCATGATGTTCCCTTATTTATGATTTCCATGTCCATCTTCATCAAGTCTAAGAAGATTGGACCCTTCTCAATTCTCATCACTAATAGATTCGATGGGTCCTTTCTACATAGGGCATCAGCCACATTGTTCGCTTTCCCCGGGTGGTAATGTATTGAACAGTTATAATCCTTGATGAACTCTATCCATCTTCTCTGGCGCATATTAATCTCTTTCTGTGTGAATATATATTTAAGACTCTTGTGGTCGGTATATATCTCACATTTATCCCCATAGAGATAATGCTGCCAGATTTTCAATGAAAAGATCACCACTGCCAACTCCAGATCATGCGTTGGATAGTTTCTCTCAGGTATTTTCAACTACCTTGAGGCGTAGGATATAAAATTATCATTATGCATTATCACACAACCTAATCCCTTCTTCTAAGAATAACTGAAAACCACAAAAGGTTCCCCACTTGTGGATAAAGTGAGCACGGGCACAGTGGTAAGACTCCTTTTCAACTCTTTGAAGCTTTTGACGCATTAATCACTCCAAGAAAACTTTACTCCCTTTATATTTATCATGGTATGAGGGTTGGACAATTGTGAGAAATTTCTCACAAATCAATTATAATATCCAAGTAACCCCAAGAAGATACGGATATCCGTTACCGATGTTGGCCTCGACCGTCCCTCAATTGCATCTGTTTTGGAGGGGTCCATAGATATCCCATTGCTTTTGATGATATGGCCCATGAATGAGACCTCCTTCAACCATAACTCACACTTGCTGTGCTTTTCATAGAGCTTCTCCTTGAACAAAGTCTCTATTACAGTTCTTAAATGCGCCTCATGATCCTTCGTGGTATTGGAGTATATTAGAATGTCATATTTAAAGACTACCAAAAATATGTGAAGGTAATCCATAAAGACTCTATTCATCATGTCCATGAAGATTTCTGGAGAATTAGTGAGTCCGAAAGGAATTACTATGTATTCATAGTGCCCATATCTTGTATGAAAAGCAGTATGGGGGACATCTTCCTTCATCACCCTTACTTGAAAATATCCCAACCACAAATCTACCTTGGAGAAGTATTGTGCTCCACACAACTGATCAAATAAGTCATCGATCTGTGGTAGAGGATACTTGTTCTTTATTGTGATTTTTTGAAGTTAACGGTAATCAATGCAAAGCCACATTGACCCATCCTTCTTCTTGACGAAGAGGACTAGTGCATCCCATGGTGAAGCACTTGGTCATAAAAAGACCTTATCCAAATTCTCTTATAGTTGTTTTTTCAACTCTTCAAGTTCCTTGACAGCCATTCTATATAGATTCTTGACTATTGGTAGCACCCCGGGTATAAGTTCAATTGATAATTCAACATCTCTTCTTGGAGGAAGATCAGGAAGTTCCTCGGGAAACACTTCCGAGAATTCCCTCACAATATGGATTTCTTCAAGGATTATTTCTTCCTTCGACTCAATCATCTGAGCTAGATACGCGAGATAATAGGGAAGTAATATCCATGCTTGAGATGATGGAGCTAAATGAGATTCATCATCCTCTTGACACTTGTAATGAATCGGGGGTCGATTCTCCATATGGAGTGTGATTTCCCTCTCCCTACAATTTATGTTGGCTCTATATAAGGAAATCCAATCCATGCCAATAATTGCATCAAATATCACGAGAGGGAGTATGACGAGGTTCGCCGGGAAATTCATTCCACATATTAAAATAGGGGAGAACTTATATTCATGGGATGCAATGATTTCCCCATTTTTCATACTTACCGACATCGTCACTTCAATGATTTGCGGTAGTGCTGGGATTGTTCTACTAAAATGTCAAGATATGAAAGAATGCGTAGAACCTGAATCAAAAAGTACGTTCTGTATTCTTGAATGAATAACTAGCATACCTGTCACCACTTTGTTGCCAGGATTCACTTTGGCAGAATTGATGGAAAAATCACTTCCTTGCTTCCTTGGAGGTTGTTGGTTGCCTCTGAAAATGCTTGGATTTGGGAACTGATTTGAAAAATGCCCCGGTTCTTTGCATTTGTAGCATTGACCAA
Organism: Viscum album; assembly: GCA_963277665.1. NCBI lineage: Eukaryota > Viridiplantae > Streptophyta > Magnoliopsida > Santalales > Viscaceae > Viscum > Viscum album. The sequence goes on along the minus strand of OY728151.1, from coordinate 1,580,958,762 downwards.
TGCATTGAGGTTTGAATAGAGCGTTCCCCTCCCCTGTTGTAGCAGCGGGTCTTTATTTCCAACAGTTAACAGCTAGGTGCCCTTTTCTTCCACACCTAATGCATTTCCTCATCTCGTTGAGGCAGTTTCCAGGGTGCTTCTTTCCGCACTTTTTCCAAGTGGGGTGCTAGATCTTCTTAGCACCATTGGATTTATCCGTTGGACCCTCATCATTGAATTTCACCTCAGGCCTCATACCCCTGTGATTCCCCGATCTCTATTTCGACCTTGAGGGAACATCAGACAATTTCCTCATTGCTGTCAAAGTCACGGATCGCCATGCAGGCTAGGCTTCAGCCCACCAAAGAAGCAGTCAACTTTGCATTTTGTGGTACCAACAAAGCCGGAAACGTATCATGCAAGCCTTGTGAAGTTTTCCTCGTACGCTCCCACATATTCTTTTCCTTTTTTCTTGAGGGAATTGAATACCATTTCCTTCTTAAGTCGGAGGGTGCGTGGAAATTATTTATCGAAAAACATCTTCCAGAAATCCTTCCATTCCAATGCCTCGATCTCTTCCTCAGGCTTCGTATTTTTGTTCAACGTCCAACATTGATCAGATTTAATCTCCATATGATAAGATGCCATGAGAAACATCTGTTGTTCAGAACATTTGTGGATGGAGAATATCTTTTCAATGGAGTTGATCCATTATTCAGAGATCGTGGGATCAAATGATCCACTAAAAGTAGGAGGCCTTTGTCTCATGAAGCTCTCGATAGAAATTTTTTCTTTGTTAGGGGGGTTGAACGTTACTATTGACTCATGATTCTATTCAAAACTTGAGCTAGCTAAGAGAGAAGCGTGACAATGTTTGTGATTCCCACTCCCATTGGATTGGGCATCTCATTAGTACAGTCATCAAACTGATCTTCACAACGGTTGTTAGCCCGAGTCCTCCTATTACCGGCAATTGGCTAGAATAAAAGGAAAGTAAGGGGTAACACATAAAGGGTAATCCAAAGACAAATGTTTATGACTTCTAAATATAATTTTATATCCTTAACTCATGAGTATATAAGATTCAATCTAGGTTTTTCATAATCAACTTTCTAAAATATATTCTTAGGGGAATTTTTTTTAATTCCATTAATAATGGTTCATAATAAGCTTGTGAATATATCATAACATATCCTCCAGGAGTGTCATAACAAAAATTGCAGCAAGGCCCGTTGTCATGCACCAGTTCCCATTCGAGTCTATCTCAAAGCGGTGTTTTCGGGTTTTACCCATAGGATATATCTGTGCCAGAGCCGCCTCTACCTGCTCTTTTCCATACAGGGATGTATTTGTTTGATAGACCACTTAATCAGTACATACCAAAACCTTGGGATGTTTTTATTATACATAGTCTTGTCTATAAGGCTTTACTAGGGTTCCCTAATCCTAATCCAAAAAATAACTAAACCTATCCTCTGATACCAACTATGACAACCCTACTTTTATTACAAACTTAAACAGGATTTATTACATAAAACATCACTTGATACAACAAAAAATATCGATAGGATTAGTGTCTTTGGGGCTTAGGATCATTACATAAAAACTTAAAGCATGAAATAAAACATCTTTATTGAAAACTTACTTTACATGTCCACTACATTCCCTCATACTTAGCATTGCATGGCATAACCTGAGGACATGCATAAGAAAAAGGTGAGCTATAAAGCCCAGTAATGGAATACACATGGAATAAAATGAGAAGTACAATACATGTTATACATTAGACATATAAATAGAGCACAAGAGAAACATGAACATAACAGAATGATAAAGCATGATAATCATAACATGGAAATGTGGCAACAACACTTAACTTGGAATTAGCATGAGCCAAGGCTCATTGCACATGGAGCATGAGTAAACCCTCATTGAACATGATGTGTGCCACATGGATCATAACACATGGATTCCTAAAACATACTAATTTATTCCATGATAAAGGAATGTGGAATTAATTCATGAAACCTTATAATAAATATTAAAATGTGCAAAAAGTTGAATACACCTGATGGAGAAAAGGGAATGGTATTCACTACACAATGACATTGTCTTAGAAAATCGGTGCGATTTCAGCAACGTAATGGCGTGACATAAGAATTCATAAAAATGGTTGATGAGAGGGAATGGGGTTGCTCATTATATTTACATGTAATGGATAATATATAGTTTATATAGATACATGTCCAAACTATTGTAATGGAATTTAGATTCATGATACAGAAGTATTACTTGAATGTAAAAGAGGAGAGAGAAGTTCCTTTCAAAATTTCGGTGTAGTAACGGGTGTACATGGGAGGATTTTAATGAGAGAGAAAGGGGTCTCACATCATTCAAACATAAATAAGGAAGTATGAGGGAGGTTTGAAACCATACCCCAACATTAATAATTGAAATTAAGAGGCAATACAACTTAACAAAAATTGGTCAAAATGAGAAAGGAAGAAAAAACCCATACATGGAAGTGTCCTTCCAAAGGCTAGAGAGAGGCTTCTGAGAGGATTCTAGGGAGCTTGGGGCACCTTGAGAGGATTATAGAGAGATTATGGTAGAGGTTGGACGAACTCCAAGGCCTTTGAGTGAGGTGGAAGTGGGAGCTTGGGTGGGTTTATGTAGGAAATGTGAGGGAATTCTTTATTATTTAGGTTTGGGACCCTTAATATTAAATTAATCCAAACAACAAACCATACAATTGTTATTTACCTTAGTTTTTGGAAAATGGAAGAGGTAAAAGAAATTTAGAAGGCCAAATTCCTAGCTTCTTAAAATAATTGTGTTGCTTATGTGGAGGTGAGTCACACTCCCATGGAAAACAATTTAAAAAGACAAGGTGTTTAATAAGTCTTGAGGGGTCGATTAATTATTTGAAAAGTAAGTAAAAAAAAACAAAAAATAACTTTATTTTATTGGTAAAACCTATAGTGTCCGAACATAATGATTATAGTATTTTATTAAATCACTATTGGGACATTATGATGTCATAAAACACATTATATATTTAAACGGTATTTAATTTTTACCCAAAAATTTGACTGACTCTGAAATTTATGAAAAATTCAACATTGGATAATTTCGACGTCCTGATTCCAGAAATAACATTTATTTTATCTAAATAATTTTCTAAATATGTTAATTTTCACTTTTAAAATAAAAACCGACATATATCGACAATTCAAGGGTTTTGACAGAAATGGCTTTCAAACCTTAATAAAAATTATAATCACATTCATAAAATTATAAGAAAATTTATATATAATAAAAAATAGTTTAATAAAAATAATAATATCTTTCTAAAATATTATTTAATTCAAAAATAACTAAATTTAATAAAATAGAATTCTTAATTAAATAAAAACTAAAAACACTATTTGTACTTTAATAACTATTTACAATGTATCAAAAATGACAAGGAGGTATATTCATTATTATATAAAAAACAATATACATGAACATAGTACTGGCGGTTTGTTACATAACCCCTTAAAATAGCCGCATAATTCCTTAAGGGTAAGGTGTGCGATGGTGACAGACTCTTGTGGGGGCTCGGAAAACATTGCTCGAGTGGTAACATATATCAACTTCCACTTTTCCTGTAGATGGTCCCGTTCTAGCATGACCTGATGAAGCTCAGCATGGGGTTGGTCAAGAGCGAAGCCCAAAGATTCCACCTCTTCTCCATGTTCCGAAAAATGGGCTTCGTATAGAGCGATTCTACTGGACGAGGCCATCGTTTCTTTTGTCTGAGTTAATTGGATATGTTTAAGCCCTATATTTATACTAATAATGTGATCACTGTTCAACGATTATATCAGCAATGGTCAAAATTCATAACATAAAACCAAGGAATTTGAAATTTTATATAAACATAAAGAGAAATTTAATTAGATCAAGAGGGATTTCCATTAATGAAACATTGTGTCGTTACATAACAACCCTATATAAGAAGTCTCTTCTTCAAAAAGCACCCACTCTTCTTCAGGTTAATCTTTTTAAGCGGGACTCTTTCATAATTTGTTTTATATTTGAGAAAACCATTATATATTTTGTTAATATATAAGTGAATATATATTAGTATAATTTTTTTAATAAATTGTGTATATGAAAATTAATTTTTATTATCATAATATATATATTATTAGAATATATCCTAATATATATTATTATTATTATTATGAAATGTTTTATCAAATGTATGTTAGTTATAAATAAGTAAATTAACAATAAATATTTAATTTCAATTTCAATTTCAATTTTTATTTATCAAAATCGTTAATATATTATAAATTATTAAATTCAATTATTTGAAATAACATTTTTATCAATTGAAATCAATTACTATATTATTAATTTCTCTGACATAAAAAATTAACTTATTATTAAATAACCAATTAGTATATATATTTTTACCAATGCAATAATATATTTGTTACAAAATTACTAATTAATTATAAAATAATATATATTATATACATTCAATAATATATATATTAATTAAAATATACAGATATATTAATATATTAATATAATAATATATTAATACGTTAATATAATAATAATTTAATATATTAATAGAATAATATATTAATATAAATTACTTTATTAGATACAATGGAATGATATGTTAATATATTTATTAATAAATTAATTCATTATATTGAATAATAATAACATAATTCAAAATAATTCAAAATAATGTAATTAATAATTTAATACTAAATAAGAATTATTTAAATAAGTGTGAGTGCAATGTTTTTAAACAAAAATGTTTTTTCCTGTAAATTATTTTATATTTAATATATTTTTGAAATTCTCTATTTTCAATTATTTTTTAAATGTTAGATCACTATATAAAACAATATTTATATTACATTTAAAGCTTATAAATTATTTTTGTAGGTAAAATTTTTTGAGTACATTAATTTCTTTATTATTGTTTTCCTAACATTAATTTCATTTTAAATTAATTTTTTATTTACACAATTAATGATTCAAATTTAATGATGATATTTTTTGAAACAATATTTTATGTTTATAAATTTTTTGAAGTGTAGATGGGATGTTTTTAATCAATAAATTTTGGGGCATATAAAATAATATTCGTTTCTCATATTTATGATTTTTTTTCATTTGAGTTATTTTTTCATGTTTAATCCAGGTTTTACTTTTCATTTAGCTTATACTAATAGTTTATATTTTATAGGAGTCTAATGTCACCAATAATAAACATAATAATTTTTCAAGTAGGTGACATTTAAAACCTAAAAATATAATGTATTAATATATATAAATAAAATTGGAAACATTTACTAATCATATAAAAATAATTGAAAATGAAATTAATTTCTTAAAAATAATTAATGAAAAATAATTTCAATCATAAAAAATATTGTTGTTTCAAAACATAACCTTTGTAATAATAAAATATTTTTTCACCGACCATTTTTTATGTAAATTTATTTCTTTGTATTTAATTTTTTTATATCTATTTATTTTCAATTAAATTTTTTTATAGTAAATGTTTTAATTTTTTTTAAAATTTTATAGATTCTATATTTTATGAATATAAATTTTTTGAAGTGTAAATTCTATTTTTTAAATCTATAGAGTTTGTGTCATGTAAATTATTTTTTCTAGTTACATATAATTTTTTTTAATTTGAAGTAGCCTTTATATGTTTAATCCATGTTTTAATTTTCACATAGATTTTACTTAAATATTATATTTTATATGTATCCAATGTCGTCAACTTGAAAAATAATAATGTTTCAAGAATGAGACATTGAACGTCCATATAATATAAAGATTAAATATAATATAAATAAAATTTGAATCATTTACTAAAAATGATAAAAATAATTGAAAATGAACATAATTTCTTAATGAGAATTAATAGAAAATAATTACATTCGATGAATTTTTATTCGAAACAAAAACAATTTTCTAGAAAATTAATATATAAGTATTAAATAAAATAAAAATGAAATTTAACATAGAGACTAAAAATATAAAAAATTAATTTATAATAAACATATTTTCATAAATATAATAAACAAAAATTAATTAACATATCACATTCTTAATTTTTGAAAGATTAAAATTTTAAACTTTAAAAAATATATTGTAATAATTTTTATTAAGTATTATATTATTCATTACATTATTACAGAGTATTTTTAATTCCGTTATTATTATTAAATATTATCAGTTAATATATTTATATATATATTAATTTATTATTACATTGTAATAAATATAGTTATATATATTAATATATATTTATTGAATGGAAAATAATCATTAAGAAGATAATCAACAGACACACATCTTGATAAAGTTTAGCCATAAAGGGAAATCAAACAACAAGGAAAATGAATCACATGAAAGGCCATGAGTCACAATATAGCGTTATACCTTATTGCCTTCTATTTAGATGAACGTGAAGGAATATTGAGAGAAAAGATTGTGCAAAGAGTGGATCTTCCCATCCAATGGGCCAAACAGTTGGATGTAGATATTCGGGGATATAATGGTGTTGAGAATGGCCAATCAGTCTAACTTAATGATAATTGAACTCCATCCACTATCCAAGGAAATTTCAATACCAGCAATGATTTATTGAACCTCTAAAATGGGTGGGATACACCTTACATAGGAATACATATCACATGAAGACACGGTAGATCCATATGAGTCCCGACCGATCACACCCACATCATAGAAAGGTACATTATTGACTGATTAATCAATATTAATCTTCATCAAATATCTCAAGGTGGATTCTAGGAAGGAGATATAGGGTTCATATCGTTGTCAGCAGAGTGATAGACACAATAATTCTAGTTGGATAACAAGGAGAAGTAACGATCAACCCAAAACATTTTTTATGTACATTTGATTAAAAACAATATTGTTTCTTTGAAAAAAACCATCCACACCAAAATCCACAAGTTGTTAATAGTGTTTCTAGGAAATGATGAGGACCATCTCATAATGGTCTCAGATAAGTAAGATGTTAAATCTAGGAATGAACCAACATGATTGTTCCATGAGAATCGAATGCCCTTGGTACCTAGGAATTCCAAAATCATGTGAACAACAGACTTGGCTTCCACCCAACATATTGGAATAAATGGATCATCAAGAGTATGGAGAGCCTTGAGGAATTCCATAACAGGGATAATATCAGTGAATGATTTCAATACAATGAAATAAGCCTTGGGGAACTAAATTACAAAAAATGGTTTTCCATATTACTGTTGAGTCCAGTTTTGAGGAGTCGAGACTAATGAATATCCAGATTTCACTCTGTAAGCACCTAATGAAGTTCTTCTCCAATAGATCTCATAATACCCCACCACCCTAGAAACCGATATGATATAAATAATATTCCAATATCTCTAATTAAACCATTCTATCATGATATAAATTCTCTAAACATTTTCATTCTCATTGAATAAATAATGTACCTTTTCATTATCCAAAACCAGAACAGCCATCGACATTGCTAAAGCACCACTTTCATCTGTCAGTCATAGGTCATTCCAAATTTCATCACTAGAACCATCCCCAATCCTCTAGTATATGACTATTACGTGAATATAAGGAGACCCCCACAAGCTTCTCCATATGAAGCTCATGTGTGGGCCAATGATGGAACCTATAAAGTCCAAGTGCAGGAAGTATTTTCCCCAAATGACCCTAGTGTAGAGTGAGAAAAGGATTCTTCATAAGCCACTACCATTTAATAGCATGAAGTTATTATTAAAAAGTCCAAAATCACATAACCCCATACTTCTGGTGACATTAGGGACACATATTATATCCCAATACATCCAATGGGTCTTATATTGATCATTGTTCATTCACCACAAAAACTTTTCTAGTTTGGGATTAAACAAGTCAATAAAATAATTTTGAATCCTAAAAATATACATCACATATGTGGGGATATCCTGGGCCACTAAATTGATTATGAATCCTTTACATTCCATTGAGACCCTTTTGATGGCCCACCCTTGGATTTTCTTTGAAACCCTTTCCATAATCTGAGAAAACATCTCTTTCTCTAAGTGACCAATGACTTTAGGTAACCGAAGATATTTATATTTTTTATCAACCACGTGGAAACCCAAAATGGTTTAGATATTATCCGTCCTGGTTAGTGGGATTCCAGAACAAAAGTAGATCTCAGATTTGGAAGTGTTAACTTATTTCCCATAATTTTCTCTAATTTCTGAATAATATTGTGGATAGAAATTATTTCATCCAAGTTATCTCTTGAAAAATTTAAACTATCACTCATAAGAAAAATTTGTTTAATAGGGGGTCCATCCCAAATTACTTTTTCCCTATACAACATATTATACCTAGATTCCATCTATAAATTCATGGAAAATGCACCAACAACTATAATAAAAATAAAGGGTGGAAGAGGTTCACCCAACCACAAACCCATGGAGTGGAAAAATATCTAAGAGAGGACATTTTAGATCATAATACTTAAATAAATAAAATATATGAATTTCATAATATCATAATATCATAATATCATAAATCCATTTAGGTAAGACACCCAACATTATCATAAAAACATGGTTGAATGACCATTCAACTATGTCATATAACTTTTTCATGTCATGCTTCTATGCCATAAAACCATTTTTAAGAGACATATATAGTTTTCATTTAATGAAACACCTCAGGTACAAAAATTTTATTATCATAGATCAGTGTATTATTAAAAAAATATACTTTGGTTTTCGGATATAATAGAGATAAACTACTAAAAAAATAACATATACACACGGTTTGGAACCGTGGGTATAACTCCAAAATTTGTGGGCTACCGAGGTGTCGGTATAGAGCTATACCCACAGTTTTATTGAATCTATTGGTATATCCCTTGATATTTCCATAATACCCATTGTTTAATTAAAACTATGGGTGTATATCTATGCCCACGGTTTACAAAACTGTGGGTATTGATAATTACACCAGATATAATATACTCACAGTTATTGAAATGTGGGTATAGATCTTTGACCTATAAAAAATGCAACCTTCTTACACTTGGATTATATAGTGATCAATATGGGCCATAATCATTCAACCTTCAACATCATCCAATCCAACAAAAGGAACTAAAGACCAGGTATGATTTCTAAGTAAATATGAAAACTCTAAATGAATCACTCGATTATAGTAAGGTTAAAATTGGGCATGAATAAAAGATCTAGGTTCCACAGAATCAATATAGACATTGGGTTTGAAAATACCATCCTTGAAACATTTGGTCAAATCATGAGAATTATGAGGAATGGAATTAGATGACTGGCCAGAAGACAACTCCGAGGTGGGAGCATCATCAAGAGATTGTATCGAAGAAATATCACTAAGAGGCCGTCCAAAAAAACAACGCTGAGGTAGGATAAGCACCAAGAGAATCCTCATGGGAAACTGAAGTAGTAAGAGGTAAACTAGGCTGAGGATAAGGGGAGAAACCTGAAGTCAGTGAACCATAAATTGAAATTTAATAACCTTGTATATTAGTAGCTTTAGTGACTGGAGACAAATAATCCACTGAAAGTGGAAAGCAACAAGATCTGGATCAAGTTACAAAAATATTATATGATTATAAATATCAGTGCAAATGATGAAAAGGAATCCATGATGCTTCAAAGATAGCATGTCGTGATATAAAAACACTATCAGTTGAATCCAAACACATGTATCTATTGAAGCCACTTTGTGTTTTATTTTCTATTCAATGTTATGATGGAGGAAATATGCCTGATGACAATATGTGATGAAGACGAGATGCATAGAAGGAATTTGGTGTCCCTAAGCTGGTTGATGAGATGAAATAGTGTTCTGATGTCTTGATACAAGTAATGTGTTGATCTATGAAAAATTAATGAGGATTTTTGATGTGTTTTAATGCTTGTAAGTGGGTATGTTTTACCATTGTTTACATGACCGGGAAATGAAATTAAGATTTTTCCACTGAAATGGATGAGATCAGTAATATAATAATGTAATGAATTTATACCATAGGAATTTCTAAGATCAATCGTATAAAAATAATATTAATTTCTACCATTTGAATTGTTGATATCAATCATCTGACAATATTGTATGAATAAATTATTTGGAGTTCATTTGGAGAATTTTTTGTATCCAATTTGATTTAATAAAGGAGTTTTAATCCATGATGTGTGGATGTTAATAATCAGTTTATCTCTGTGAAGGTGTTCTGAATAATCATGATTGATTATTGTAGAGCCAAATTATATGGAAATAAGTCCAGTGTTGTGAATAATAGAGTTTTGACCCCTACACTACCTGCCCCCTCCCCCACCCTCACCGCAGGCCCCTCCACTGCCTTCCCCCTCCCCTACCCCACCCTTCCTCACCCCATGCACTCCCTTACCCCCTCCCCATCCCTCCCTATCCCCTTTCAGTACCTCCCCAACCCTCCGCTCCTGCCTCCCCCACACTCCCCAAGCCCCTACACTGCATTCCCCCTCCCAATACCTCTCTATCCCACTGCCCTATCTAACCCCCTCCCTATCCTTCCCCATCCCCATGTCATACATGAGCCCCTTCCCAGCCATCCCCAGCACCCTGCCCTTCCCCCTCCCCATCCCTCCCCATCACCCTACAATGCCTCCCCCACCCTCCCCTATTTCCACCACCCTCCCCTCCCACCCCCATCCTCCCCCTAACCACCTACGCTGCATGCGCCTCCCCTCACCTATCCGCCTGCACCGTCTCCCCCACCCACCCCCTAAACTACCTTCCCATTCCCCTACCCTCCACTTCCCCCAACCCTTCACTACCTACTCCTCCCCTCCCCAGACCCCTGCACTACCTCCCCCACCATCCCCTCCCGCCTCCCCAACCCTCACTAAATCCCCCTCCACGGCCTCCCCCACCCTACCATCCTTCCACCCCCACCCTCAAACTAGCATCATACATTGCAATCCTCCTACAATCCTCCAACACCCAGCCCCCTTCACTTCCTCCCCCCCACCCCCATCCCCCTTCACTACCTCCCCCACTCTGCCCCTAGCCCCCCTACACAGCCTTCCCCATCGCATCCCCTCACCTAGCCCCCTACAATGTCTAACCCCTCCCCTTCCTCCCCCAACCCCTGGACTACCTTCCCCAGCCTCCCCTAGCCCACCTGCACTACCAGACACCTCCTCCCCACCCCTCCCCTAGCCCCTATCCCCCCATACTCCCCCAATCATGTTGTCCTCCCATACCTGTTTTCCATTCACCACACCTAGGAGTAGGTTAAACTCATAACACCTATATTGATCCTTCTGATCTCACTTCAACTTTTATAGCTTTATTTACCATTTCTCCATTATATTAAAGACCAAGGAGAACATTTCTAGTGATAGGTTTAGTTTAAGAACCTCCCCAAAACACTATGAAAATAAATAATCATCAAATGTGAAAGTATGAAGGTATGAAACCAACTCAATAAAATGATGTGCAATCGCTAACATTGTTTAATCTCTTTGTTAGAGGCTATAAAATTATATATCCTTAATTTACATCGCCACATTATAAAAAAATTATGAATGAGAATCACCTCAAAACTATCAACATATTGGACCTCCAGTGTATTGGTCTATATTATAGACTTCCACCACTTCCAAGAAATCAATTTTTTTACTATAAATAGTATATAATGGAGAAACACACCTGAATATGGACATAGGTGATAATAATACATTGTAGATGAGAATATGAGGGACAATAAAAAATCAAAACACCCTAAAATCAATAACCATCGTAGATTTATAAAAACCCAGCAGAAGGTTTTAGCTAAAATTGACATCAGAATTGGTTGAAAAGGCATGACAAGAAGTAGAAGAGAATAGAGAATGTAACCAAAGAACCCAATAAATCCACAGAGAAGATGGATGAATCCATACACAGTAATACTTTATAACTGGATCTAATGAGGAAGAGGCGGAGGTGGCCACATGTGGGAGGAGGTGGAGGAGAAAGCTACTGCAGAGGAGGAGGCTGCCGTGGAGGCGAGTGCTGGATGGTGGGGACGGGAGGCAGAGGTGGGGGCCGGGAGGTGGGAGAGGGGCCGAGAGGCAGGGGTGGGGGCCGGAAGGCAGAGGCGAGGGATGGAGGTCGATGTATGGGAGGAGATGAGAGGGAGAATAGGCCAAGTCTTGGTGGAGATACAAAGGAGTAAATAAAAATCGAGAGGGGAGGCTGATAAAAAACTAAAATCAAGGTTAGAGTACTAAAGGTTTTATGAAAACCATAGGAATAAGTAAAAATATATACACTATAGCCATAGTTTTTTAAACTGTCGGTATAGATGTGTGGGTATCTATGTGTGGGTATAGATGCGTGGGTATAGTCCCATTATCTAGTAGTGGTGGATTGGTTATGCCCATAGACTAGCACAAGTGTCTGGTCATCAAGAAATCACCACTCGGGAAAGATTTATCCCCCAAAAAATTAATTAAAATAGTAGATGAAAATAAATAAAATTTTGGCCTGACACATCCTTATGTTTGATGTCTACACTGAAGGAAAATAAAATAAACTGAAACAACATTGTACAATGGTCGAAAAAAATGAAACACACTAATTAATCCCTCCACTACCCTAATCTCCCTCACCTATTATGAAAACCGAGTAGCCACCTCCAATGCACTTCTATCCCCCATTTCAACATATAACTAACCTCTATTAGTATAAATAAGTAAAAGGCCTAAGTGGCTGATGTGATAAAGAAATGAAAATAAAAACTAAACTAAGCATACCTTTATCTTGTGACTATACATTTCAGTACCCAAAAATAAGAACCGAAATGCTCTGTTGGTCACTAAACGTTCCTGCAAGCAAGGATGAAACAAATTTTATTAGTTTAATAGGATGTGGTTTCATCAATTTAATTATTATTTTTTCACTAGGATCGATTTTTCTAGACATGTAATGTATACTGTAGTCAAAATTTGGTGTGTTAAAAAGTGTAATTAATATTTCAAGCACAAAAATTGTTTACCTATGGCTCTACTAACATAATATTTGTGTTTATACAGGTCACATATCTCATGTAAGGTGGGAATCCTAGAACTTCAGTCATGTTTGGTGTGTAGAAAACTAAAAATTGGGTCTAAATTGGAAAAAAGTGGTAATTTTTTCTTACCGAACAAGTTTGTGATTCATTTTTTAGTATTATGGAGTATCGTAATCATCATGTTTGAAAAGATACATCATCTTTAAATGAACTTAATACCACCCATTCAAAAAATATATTTAAATGTCACATCATCAATTCCTTAATGAAAGAATTAACGATGAAACATAATCTCTAATTCATTCTAATAATAAACTATAATCCAAGGGGAATTCAATAAATCATCTACCAATTATAAATGAAGAATGATTAATACAACCTAAAATGTTTCAATAATCAATAGTTATTTCATTCAACATAATTTAAACCCCAAAAATTAATCACATCCGAAATAATTCAATCACTGCTGAACATTTTTGCAAAATATATCTTTACTTCAAGGTTCAGTAGCATGAAATATGAAAAATAATGAAGGATTTTGATGCAACTAGGTAGCAGATCACATAATCAACAATAGAAAGTGTTGTTTCTAGAAAGTGTAAATAGAAAAATCGAACAAGAAGAAAATTGGTGAGATTCATAGCAGGTTTACCAAAGAATGCACTAACAGTCGATGAAAAGTTGGCATAATTGGAATAGACACAATAACAAAAAGAAAAGTAGATAAAATAAACGAAAAAATTAAAACTATGTTATGAATAAATATACCTAAAACACTAAATAAAAAGTAAAAAAACAATAATCTAGAAAAATTCTTTTAGAAGCTCTAAATTTATAAATAAAAATTGATCAAATATCACAACCTACTACCATAACATGAAATAAATTACAAACAATTGAAACAAGTAGAATCAGACTTCATGTGACTATAAACAATATACATAAATTATTTATACAAAAATATTAATGACTTATAAATATGTATAATTACCTAAATATACTCCTTCATGATGAAAGATTTATGGACAGAGTGATTACATTGACCTTAGGAAAATTAGTGGAGAACAATGATAAAAAATGACATTATCTTGATCTTAGGCAAGATTTAAAAATGTAGATAAACAAAAACAGAAATTTTCATAAGAGACCACATGAAAATAGATTATAAAAACTAATAAAATTATTCCACCTGTTAGAAATATTAACAACATCAATAGTATCATTTTTCCATATGAATAATTATCCCGCACTAAATCCTTGAATAAAAAATCATAATAACATTTAGAAATAAGAAATAATTTATAATTTATAAAAACTATTAAAACAAATATTATAAGCTGATTGTAATTTGAAATTTATAATTTATATGAAAATAGAGTATCAAATTCCATTGAAAATTATTATGGAAGTTATAAATATCTGTTATGTTAATGTGTGAATTTTCCATTCAAATTTGCATTGGAGTATTTTTTTTATCTATGATTTATCATTGACATGTAGTGCGTGATAATTCTATGTAATCTAAATTAACATTCTTATTTGAAAGGATCAATTGTCTTTTGAGTATTAATCCTTAAAAATAGTTTTCTTGATACTTTTATATTTTTAATGTCATTTATTGTTTAATATTCCTATGATTGATTCACAATACATATATATTAAGCCTAGGCCTTTTAGTTTTAGTATAATAATTTTTATCATAGACCCAAGAAACATTTCTATAATCCAAAAATAATATAAATCCAAAGGATAGACCAAGAGGTTTTTGTGTATAAACCATAACATATAATTTTTCAGATTTCAAAATTCCCAATGTTCATGGTGACGAAATAAATTACATATTCATGGGAATTTATTTTCAGTGTCCAGGACATTCATTTTACTGAAGCAGTAATAGTGGTGGTTATATGCTTTACATGAGAACGATGGTGATAATCTTACTATCCGGAAACATAAAATTGATAATTTTGACACTAGACTTAAATGTAAATACCAAATTATCTACAAAATGTAAACATAAACTAGAGTTTCAATTAACTATATAATGGATGGAAATAGTTAACATTAAGTTAAATCATTAGTCATGTAAAGGTAATACATAAATCTACGATCTATTTAAAGGTTTATTGAATTTCATTTAATGGTTGATCATGAATATAGTTCACTATGTAAAGGTATTCATTAGAATAAAAAGAAACATAATGACAGTAATATCATATCTACCACAATGAAAATTCATATTACTATTAACAAAATTAGAAAAAATTTATCTTGAAACCTTATTTATTCTTGGTAGAGTTAATTAAGACAGAAAGTAGTAATATTAGAGTTAAAATTCAAACATTACCTGAATTACAAATTTTATGGCTAGTGAAAAAATAAATGATAGTAAAATTAATTAAAAAAATTCTAAAAAACCATCCATCATTCAAGTTCAATAATTTACAATAAAACAATTTAATGTTGAAGAAATTACAACTCTATGTCCAAAACATAGACAAACCATCTCACAAAATTGGTAACCAGTCATCAATATCAAACTTGACTCACATGGGTCACTTTCTCTAGAACAAATCACCCTCTATCTCAAACCCATGGAAAGAACCTATGAACATTCCATAAATAAGTCCACATATATTCCCATACTAGCGATTCATTCTAACTGATGGCCTTTACCATATTGGGAATGAAAATCCTAACCTATACACTGTCGCAGGGTCTTCAAATCCCTTATTGATCAACGATATCCCACATTAGGCCCAATAGAAATGAAAAAAACTATCTATATCCTACAAGAAAAGATAGGATGTTTCATACCTATGTTTTTTCACAACAATCTAACCACTAAAGGGTATGTTAAATCATTTAAAACATGCCAACCTACTTCTATTTTGAATTTAGAACATCATATGGACACCCCACAAGCCTGTATACTTTCAAGAATATATAATAACAAATAAATGAATTCCAACATCATGAATTATGGATAATACATTATAATCCACTATATTTAATTCATTATTGTTCCACAAAAAACCAAAACCATCCCCAAGAAATAAAACAAATTTTTTGTGATGGAATGCAAGGAAACAAGGGAATGATAATAGACATAGTTAATAGATTGAATTAGAAACACCATAGAAAACAACCTTAATGATTGAAACTTCTAGGTGAGGGTTCAGTGGTGGAGATGGAGGAAAAGGAGGATTCTGGTAGAAGGAGGAAAGGTGGCGAAGGCAGACTCAGACGTGGAGGAATGGATGTTGAGGGAGGGAAGCGGAGGCCGGGAGGTTGAGGCAGAGGCCGAAGCTAGGAGGCGGAGGCTGGGAGGTTAAGGAGAAGTCCAGGAGGATGAGGTCGGGATGTCGATGCAGAGGCAGAATCTAGGAGGTCCAGCTGGACGATAGGTGGACGACCTAGAGGCAGAAGTTTGGAGGTCGAGGCGGAGGACATGAGGCTGAGTTCGAGGTAGAGGCGGGGTGGGGCAGGGAGGATGGAGCTCGTAAGAGGGGATATTAGGGCACGTCATACTGGGATTGGGAGGACGAGCCAGATGGGATTCAGATATTATAGTGGATATACCTGTAATTTTTTAAAGAACCGTGGGTATTGGTTCAATCAAATGATCTATACCCACGGTTTATCTAAATCATGGGTATAGATCCTTTATCTTAGAGCCAATTTCTATTAGTGGGATGTAGTGGCTGGAGGTGATTGAAAAATATTTTAGAAAATAACTTTTAGGTCACATTGCATAAAATTATTGGAAAAAAATACTAGACCAAAGTGGGTTCATTGAATTTTGGAATGAGTACAACAATTGTTTTGTTAATGGGGTCATAATTGGGTATTCCCATCCATATATTATTCAATAGTTCCACAATGTTAGATCGAGTGGTCTGAAAATATTTCATAAATAAAAAAGGAATGGAATCCATTCATCTATGGAGCTTTTGTGTAGTGAATTTTATTTAGGTCCAAAATAATTTTATCATCATAGAAATATCATGCAAGCTATAAATTCATCTTATTTGTAATCATAGGCTCAATTAATGCCATAATGTCTGGGGGGAAGAATAACTCCCCTTCTATAAATATGCCATTTTAAAAGTTCTTTATATGATCATGGATACCTTCATGTATGAAATAGATATATACTCACAATCAGCATGACATGAGAGAATGTTCCTTCACTCCCTCACTAAAGCCTTCAAGTGAAAATATAGTGTATTATTGTCCCCTTATTTGATGTGAGATTCATAGTAAAAAATTGTGAAATAAATTTCTTTAATATTGATCCTTGCATCAATATTGGTTCCAAAACTTTAAATGGATTATAAAACATAATCAAAAGGTGTGGAGATAATATAAGACATTCAATCATCTTTTGATAACATCGCATTGTAAATCAGGTTGATGAAATTTTCCACCACACCAACATTTCAACATGGAAGTTGACGATTATTTTTTGCCGATGATTGTCTCCCCATTATTCTAGCCTAAGTATAAAACATATTCAATTTCCTTATCCTCCACAAATAAATAACAAAACATGAAAATCCATTCATGCATGCTCTTATTTGAACAAAATTTTTTGTTAATCAATATCGGGTAGTGGTCCAAGGATATAGGGGTAAGGTAGGAAACATGTAAAGATTTTAAAAGGTAAATCTATTCAACTATACCCAAAAATAAGTCTGAACATTCAAGTATTTGGGTTTTTATAGATATCTTACGAAACTATGTAACAGGGTTCCCAAATACCCCAAATTAAAGAGACCTCTATATTTTGATCCTTGATGGAATTCTTGAAAAGAAACATGAGTTATACAAGGACCCGTGTTCTTATCATAAAAGGAAAAAAATAAAATTGGCATCAACCCCAATTGGAGTGTTTCAGGAATAATCTCTAATAGAGATTTAATTAATATCCATGACTTCAATTTCTCTTTTTGTGAGGGATAACACTAGAAACACAAAAATTCCCATGGAAACACATCACTCTGATGAATAATCACTTCAATGAGGTTATAGGATAATGTTATAACTATCACATTCACATCATCCCTCCAGAATAGACTAATGCACCCTGTATGGCCTTTTCTAGACTTTGTGAAGAATCTAGTGAAGACAACATTTTTAGCGATGAAATCCATGTACTTTCATTATAATATTGTTTTAGATAGAAGAAATATATTAGGGAATATTTTTTCACAATGGAAGTAGAGCATCTGAATCGATCATGGGTTTCCAAGCCCATGAAAATTCCAATATAATATTATAATGGGGAAAGGACGGATAGCTCAATCCAACCATCTCCTCCAAACATTCATTGAAAGATCCTTCTCCTGCTACTCTCTATTTTTCAGTAGATCTATCATGTACTATTAGAACCTCCATGAACCTTTTAATTCCAATGTTATCCCTGGGGACAGACCCATTTCCCCAACCAATTTTTGACTCTTAGTTTCCTCCACCACCTATGTGATGATTATGGACCTTCATTAGAGGATTCTGTTTCTACAACCCCATGATTGAGAGGATTCATGGGGCCTTAAAGAATTGAGGAATATCTTTTTTTCAGGAGGGGAGGATCATAATTTATTTGGAATGGAATATTGTATGATCAAGCCTTCTCCTGTTACAAGTATAATGCTTTGGGTCTATGACCATGTGAGTAGGGACCCATACCTGGATTTCATTCCAAATATTCTGATTACACAATCCCACTCCAAACATATAAAACACCCCATATTTAAATCATAAATCCTCATGATGAACGACATAAAAAACCGGTTTCCCCGTGATTATAATATTATTTTTACTCTTGTCATATTGTTTAAAATAGTATTCAGTTAGTCTATCGCGGTCACTTTTCTTTTTTGATTTGGGGGAGAAGAAAATCAATGTAATTTTAGCATGTAGACAATGACCATTTTTAATAAAGACATTAAAAATATCATCCACCAACCTTGTGAAAAATTATTATTTTTAATTCCCAAGGAACCCATAAAAGTAACAAAAAAAGTTTAGTTTTCAAATTTTAAGGATATCCTGATTTTGGATACCTCTTAATTCATGAACAATCCCCTCATAAGTGGCTAAAAAACATCATCCTTCACTCTTATTCTTACAGTCAGTCCCTAGTTATTTGGATATCAAGTATCCCAATACAAAAAATCCTCAGTGTGTCCTCAAATTCCCTGCAAAACACGCTCGGTTCAACTACAGAATGGGATCCCTTCATACCATATATATAAAGGATTATGGAAAGATCAACAATTTGGATATCTCCACCCTTGTTTAAATTTTACATAGGGATGATGTGGTAATCGAATGTCCACGACCCTCCTCATAGAACCTTCTGTTTATATCTATCATTGAAGAACTCAAAGATCATCTAGATTGATACCACTTTACATATGGATATGCCTTCTTAAATATTCCAAACATTTTGTGGCATATTTTTTAGAGAACACAGTTATGAAGGAATGATAGCTTATCAATTTGCAGAAGATTGATACTTTCATAAGTTGTGAGAGGAAGACATCTTCATATTACATAACCATGAAGGAATCTTTCACTTTTTTACTAAATTATATGGTTTTCTGATGTTTGATTAGATCTAGATCCATGATTCCTCAGCTCAAGCTAAAAACAAAAAAAAGTTTATCGAAGAAAGAAACAAAGCTTCACTGCTAAATAGGAAGCTTCATCTGGGTCCATCAAATGAAAAGGAACCCCCAATGATGCATCCATAGGGTGTATTTCAACAGTAAGAACCATGCATTATAGAAAAACCCTAGGATAAACCTAGACATAGAAGAAACTAGGAGGAACACTCTCGCCGTGGGAGAGACATCACTCTGAATGTAATATATTATTATTTAAATCAATTAATATTAATTAAATTATTCTATTAAAATATCATTACAATATAAATAATATATATTATTAAATTTATTGAAAATATATTATTTGTTTATAAGATTTTAATTTTGTACTATGGAGTTCTTAGAAATTTATAGGAATTAATGAAATGTGTTATAGAGTAAAAATTATCCACATGAGATTAGATAGTAGTGAAATCACATGAATGAAACTATAGATTTATTTTTGAATTATAATAATTGATGGGCTTCAAAACTGATGTGTCGTTTTCCTAAGATGACCTAAAACAATGTATCATAAATTTAAAATGCTAAAACATGTGTTTTATATGCAAAAACATGGAAAGAAATATCTTATTGAAGTGAAATCTTATAAATGATGTATTAGAATTTTATATAATGTGAGCAACTAGATGGCACATAAATATGATATGTGATGTGCTCAGATAGACTAAATTAGGAGTTCTTAAAAATGATGGTATTTAAAAACATGCATCATTGAGTGGAAATAAGGAAATGATCTGAAATTGTTTTGAAATCAAAAAAACATTATATTTATTTTTAAATAATAGGAACTGCAGTCGCATCAAATCAAGGTGTTATTTTCTTGATATGACCAAAAACAAAATTCTAGTCATATAAAATAATAAAACTTGAATTTTACAATTAAAACCATATTAAATTATCTCTAATTGAAGTGAAATTTTATGAAATTTATCTTAAAATTATTTTTGGATGTGTGTGAGTAGACAGAATGTCAATCCGACAAGCATTGTGAACAAATAGATTAAATAAAGAGTTCCAAAAAAATGACGTTCACTACAATTGAAAACAAATTAATGTATCCAGAGATTTATATTTTAATTACATGAACCAACCATGAATCAAACTGAGGTGTTTTTTCCTAATATGACCGAAAATGTAGTTTCAGAAATTTAAATATAAAAAATAATCATTTTATGATTAAGAAAATTGAAAATGATCTCAAATTGATGTGAAATATAAATAATGAATAATTAGAATTATATCTTACATTTGCGAGTATACGTTGCACTAATTTGACATTAAATGAGCCCGAATTGACTAAATAAGGAGCTCCTAGAAAATGTTGGTATTTAAAAATGTGTTCCATAGAGTGTAAAATTGATAAGTGATCATTAATTTCTGTGAAATCAAACTAAAACAACCAGAAATTTATTTTTTTAATTATTGTAACTAATGTTATATCAAACCGATGTGTTGTTTTCTTGAGATTACCGAAAACATAGTTTTAGAAATTTGAAACAAAAAAATGAGTGTTTGATGATTAAAATAATATAAAAATATCTATAATTACAATGAAATATTATGAACGATGTATTAGAATTATATATGTTGTTTTCAAGTAGACGATGCATCAATCCGATATACGATGTTCTTTAAAAAACTAAATAAAACATTTATAGAAAATGATGGTCTTTGAAAACGTTAAAAACAAAGTGAAAATTAGACAAAGGAGATTGGATTTTTTTGAAGTCATATAACCAAAACCATATATTGATTTTTGGACTGTCAGAACTGTCGATGCATCAAACTGATGGATCATTTTCCCTTAATGATAGAAAACACAATTTTAGTAATTAAAAATGTTAAATTGTTGTTTTGATGGTTAAAACCAAATAAAAATATTTCTAATTGATGTTAAATATTATGAAATTTCTCATTGAATTATTTCTTAATTGTGAGAGTAGACGGTACATAATGGTGATGATCTTGAACTGACAAAATAAAGAGTTCTTAAAAATTTTCGAACATTAAAAATGAGATCCACTGAGTTAAATCTAGCCAAATGAGCTTGGATATCTATGAAATGACATGAAAATTACTATATATGGATTCTATAATTATAGGAACTGAAAAAAAATCCAACTATTGTTTTTAACAAAACATGACTAAAAATATTGTTTTAGTAATTTAACTTTCTTAAAAATGGATTTTAGGGTTAAAACAATAGAAACAATTTCCAATTAATGTGTAATATTATTATAAATATATTAAAATTATTTTTGAAATGAGTGAACAGACTTCACATCAGTATGATTTGGGATGTTCTTTAATTTACTAAATAATCATTTATTATAAAATGACGGTCTTTATAAATTTTCACCACAGAGTGAAAGCCAGCCAAATGAGCAAAGATTACTCTAAAATAACACCAATACAATAGAATTGTTTTTTAATTATAGGAACTGATATCGGATCTAAATAAGGTGTCATTTTCCAAAGATGATCAAAAACATTGTTTCACTAATTTAAAGCTCTTAAATACGTTTTTGATCTTTAAACCCATATAAAACAATCTCCAATTGATGTGAAATTTTTTGAATTCTTTGTTACATTTTTTGACATTTTCAAGTAGACGATGTGTCAATATGGCATGTGATTTTATCAAACCGACTAAATAAGGAGTTTATAGAAAATTATATTCATTAAAAATTCATACCACATAGTGAAATATGGAAAAAGGAGATTAGATTGTTTTGAAATTTATATGAATCCAACTGTAGATTGACTTTGGAATAATAGGAAGTTATGGTCTGTCAAACCATCTTGTTGATTTCCCATGATGATTGAAAATGTATTTTCAATAATTTAATTAAGAAAAATGTCCATTTAAAAATTAACACCCTTGAATGAGATCTATATCTGACATGATATCTTATGATAGCTATCATAGAGTTATTTCTGAAATTTGAGAACAGATGGTGCATCAACATTACATGGATAGTTCTCGAACTGATTAAATAAGGTGTTCATAGAAAATAAAGGTATTTAAAAATGTGATCTTCTAAGTGAAAATCCTCCTAATGAGATTTTATTACTATGAAATCACACAAAAAAAACATTTATTTAATTTTTAATTCTAGAAACATGCGATATATAAAATTAAGGTTTTGTTCTCCCAATATGAATGAAAACATATTTTTAGTAATTTAAAATGATAAAAAATGTGTTTTACGGTTAAACTCATAGAAAAAAATATCCATTTGATGTGAAATTTTATGAAAGATTAGATAGAATTTTTTTATGTGTGCGAGTAGATGGAACATCAAACCTATATGAGTTGTTCTTGAAATTAATAAATATGGTGTTCTTAGAAAATGATGGTCTTTAAAAACATATGCCACAGAGTGAAGTCTGGAGAAATGAACATAGATTATAGAAAAATCAAACAAAATCAACAGTATATTGGTTTTTGAATTATAGGAACCAAAAAAATGTCAATCCCAGTTTTCATTTTTTCTTGTTGACTAAAAGCATAGTTTCAATAATTTAAAATGCTTAACAGTGAATATGATGGTTGAAACCATAGAAAATGATCTCCAATTAATATGAAGTTTTATGAAACCTATCTTAAAATTATTTTTTATATTTGAGATTAGATGGTGTGTTAATATAACATGTGACGTTCTCGAACATTCTAAATTAGGAGTTCTTATTAAATGATCATCTTTAAAACTTTGTGCCACAGAGTGAAAACTAAGAAAATGAGCTTAGATTTCTGTGAAATCACAAAAAACAATCGTAGATTTATTTTTCAATTATATGAATTGAAATAAAATAAAATCACGATTTTTTTTGGAAAAGATGACCTAAAAGGTAGTTTCATTAATTAATAACACAAACACATGTGTTTGACACTTAAAACCATAGAAAACAATCTCAAATGGATTTGAACTATTATGATAGTTGTCATTGAATTATTTATAACATCTATGAGAAGGAGAAACATCAATATGACATTCAGTGTACTGAAAAATAATTCTAATCACAAAAAATATTGTTCTTTCAATACATATCATTTGAAGTTATAAATAAAATTTTCACTAAAAATATATATATTTTTTAATTTTTTTTTTGAAATTTTTAGTTTTTCATCCATTTTTTCAATTAATATTGATTTTTATAATAAATGTTTCTAGTTTAATTTATAATTTATTTATGATATATTTTAGGCATTTAATTTTTTTTGAAGTTTATATGTTGTGTTTTTAAGGGAAAATAATCATTAAGAAGATGATTTATGTTCTGACAACATAATAGAGTTAAACCACAATTTTAAATTAAGGAACCATACAAATGATATGATTAAATGACCAGGGGTAGTGAAAGGGTGAGCTACCTTATTAACTTCTCTATTATGAATGAGAAGTAGTAGAATGAGAAAATATATCTTAAAAATGTATCTTCTCAACCAAAAGACCAAATGGTTAAATGCTAACATCTGGGGAAGAATTGGAATTATGAATCATCTGATAGTCCAATTCCATGATGATGGAACTCCATCCTCTATCCAAATAAAATTTCATACATGTAACAATCTCTTGAGATTTGGTAATCGGTGAACTCCACCTCACATAGAAATATATGTGGTTGGTATTGATGGTTAAACCCAATGAATCTCGAACGATCACTCCCATGCCTAATTAGTGTCCATCACTAAACAATGCATAAATATTAATCTTTATCATCTCAATTGGGGGTGGATACCATGAAGATGATCCTGACATCAGTTTATTTATTACATCCAATGAATCAAGATGATTCAGTGTTGACATCCAAGAGATGGCATGCCCTACCCAAAAAGAGTATGGTATGATCAGATGATCAAAAACAATTCCATTTCTTCATACCCAAATCATCCAAACCATTGTGAAAATGACATTAACAAAATCCACAGGACGGGATGAAGGCCACTTAATATGAAAACATGAAAATAAATACATTGAATCCAAAAATAAACCACCATACTCGTTACACCCATATAAAACACCAATATCTCCTAGGCATCCCAAAAGAGCATGAAAAATGGACTATGGTTCCACCCTACAGATCGGGAAGTACCTGTTATCAGAATCATTGAGAATATTGAGAAAAAATATAACATGGATGATAATGATGAAATATTCCCACCAAAAGCATCAAGACATGAGATGAATCGAAAGACACCAGATTTTTATGCAGGTCTCTCTTGAATTTGGCTTTGATGTTTTAAGATCCATAAAATAATGGGATTTCACAAATCATGTTCCTAATAAATGTTTTCTCCAGTAGATCCAGTGAGCTTCTATATACCTTGTATATATAATACTCAAAATAATATTACAGCCTTTCTAATCAAACTAGTCATTCATGGTTGTAGTGGTCCAATAGTGAACATTATCATTTAACAACTAATGCATATTTTTATTTTCTACATCATTATAAAATCGTCGATGCTTACATAGATCCACCATTTTCCACTAGCCATGGGTCATTCTAGATATCCACACATTCTCCATCACCAATCCTTATGCACATTCCTTTAACAATAATATTATGAGATTCCCACAAACTCATCCATAGAAGGATCGAGTGTGGGCCAATACTATAACCTCAGAAGTTTATATGTCAGAAATATTTCTCTTGAAGAACCCAATAACAGAGCAAAAAAAGAATGATCTAGAAGCTTTTATCCCTACTTTATGAGCTAGTAATCATTAAATAGGTTCAAATAATGAATCCCCATTCTGTCATTAGCCTTAGGGAGTAACTCTTAGACAAAAATTCCCAATGGTTCTTATTCAATCCATTGATTATACCCACTATATGTTTTCCATTTTGAAATGTGATTTTTAATAAAATAATAAGGAAACATGGAGAGGGAAATCACATGGTTGGGGATAGTCATGTCCTTGAACTTGAGGGGGATATCTTTACCTACTTTAGAGACACTTCTATTTGTATATCCTTTAATCTTATTTGAAATCCTATCCATAATACTCGAAAAAATATCTTATTTTGTTTCCCAAATACAATAGGTAGCATGATAAATTTTTTGTGTTTATCAACCACCCTGATCCACACGGTATTTTTGGATTTCATCCACCCTATTTGGAGGAGTTACATAGCTAAAGTAGATCTCATATTGGGATTTGTTAAAAGATTTACCATAAGTCGTCCCATATTTATGAATAATATGGTGAATAGAATTTAATTATTACAAAGTAGTTCTCAATTGGAATAATTTAACATCCAAAAAAAATGAGGTTAATAGGAGGTTCGGACCGACAGATCTTTGCCACGTGTACTAGATTATCCCAAAATACCAATGATAAAAGCGTGGAAAAGCATCTGAAACCATCATAAAAAGAAATGTGGATAGAGGGACACCCTGTTGAAGACACCTAGAGGGAGGAAAGATCTAATAGAGGCAACCATTAATATTATTCCTAAAAGAAACTGACGAAATAAATACCATGATGACATCAATCCATTTGAAGTATAAACCTAATTTTATCATATCCACTTGGTGAAATGGCGATTCAAATATTTCATATTCTATTTTCATGTCAAGCTTCAAATCTATAAAACATTTTTTATAATCCAATCATATTTTCATGAAATGAAACACATAATGTGAAACAATGGAATTACAAAAGATAATTCCATTTACGAAAAAATAACATTTGTTTTCAAAGATGATGGAAGTAAGAAGAGGTTGAACATGATTGAAAAATATTTTTAGAAATATTATATAGGACACATTGCACAGACTAATTGGCCTGTAGTCTAAAACAAAAGTGTGTTATTTAATTAATGGAATATGTTCAACAAATTTTTCATTAAGGGCTCAAAAATATAAGTTCATTTCTAGAGATATTTCTTGATTTCCAAAATTTCATGTATAATGATGTTCTAATATTTATTAATGAACAAGGCATGGAACCATCTGGCCTAGGTATAAGGTTGTGTAAATTTTCCTCGTCCCCAAAAAACACTCAACATTAGAAAAATATCATGCAAGATTTATATTAATCATTTCAGTAATCACCAGATCAATGATAGAATCTATATCTGGGGGGAATGAACAATTACCATGACCTTAAGCGATCCTGATAAAATTTATTTGTTAGATCATGGATCCCATTCTGTTCTAATGAAAATATAACCTCAGAATTAGTATGATATGATATATTTCTCCTTTTTCTTATCATAAAATCTGTTTAATGAAAAAATATGGTATAAGAGATTCACAGGATTCATATGCATGTTTGTCACAATAACACTCTTTAACACTTTGCGTGGAATCAAGTTTATCTTCCAAACATGAAATGGAAGATAAAACATAATCTGGAGGGGTTGAGAATTCAATAAATTAAACCTTCTTTCAATATCATTACAATGTAAATTATGATTTTAATTATTCCATTACTCTATCATTTCATAATGGAAGATATTTTATGGATGTTTTTTCTGATGTCCAATTCCGCATTCATCAATAATGAGTAGAAAATATATTCACACTCCTTATCTGCTTCCCAAAATCTATTAAATATGAATATCCTTTCATGCCTAATTTTCCATGAATCAATCTAGGTGTTAATAAGGATCAATAATTTGTAGGATGTTGTGTTGGTTCTAGGTAGAGTGGAAGCATTCAGCGGTGGGAGATATATTAAAATTTATTATAATAAATATTTCCCCAAACCATGTGTGAGGATCCTCAATGTAATATTTATAATTTATTTATTTGATATATTCAGAAATAAATACATGATCCAAGGATCATTCTTCATTGGTGAATGTTGATCTTATTAAAAAATCCTTTTGGATTACCTTTATTTCACTAAGAGGATCCATGGATTGAATCCCATTAGCAGTGATCCACATGTTCCCCTATGATATTTTTGCAATACTACTCAATATTCAGGTGATAGAATGGTGATTTGAATGTATTGAATTGTATTTCCTTGATTTATCATTCTTCAATATTTATGAAATAACTCATTTACTTATTGTTCTTGATAGGGATATAGAAGGAGGTGTTGATATATAATTTGTTGTGTGAAATAATTTCTATTCCTGACTTTTGGATGCTCAACCTAATAGATATAGCCATCTATTTATAGTGTTATGACTTAAGAAAAAATATTATTTAATTTTATACCATCCATTAAATAATAATTATTACCATTAATAAACGCAATGCCTCATAATAATAATTATATAATTATTATTTTTTGGTGACCTCAAACATTCACAATAAGAAGTATTATGTAATGGTTTTCTTAATTAATACTTGTCATTGGACTCATTCTAGTTATGTTTGACCAACACTATCATTTATATCACAACTTAATAAATATTTTATTGATACAATAATATTTTATTCACAATCTAGTGAATAAATATTTTTCATAATATTAACTTAATAAAATAAATATCTTATTCTATAGACGGTGGAAAAACATTTATGTGATTTTTGTGATCAGTATAAATTGAATTAAATTATTCCTTAGACTTTAGAATAATATTTATTGCATTAATTAAACTCAAATAGAATTTAATAACGATCAACAGAAACACTTATTATGTTACCCTCAATGATTATTTTTCATTTTCATTAAGCATGCAAGCCTAAAGTCCAATATTACAATCATGCAACGAGCCCAGGAAACTAGGAGAAATAGCTTAATGTCTCGGTGTTGACAACCACATTTGAATGATCACTATGTAATTTAATCCCCTTTTAATAATATCCAATTAAGATGGTATCATATCAATGTCCCCAACTTATATGCTCGATATGTGTATGTTTGAATAACTGAAATAAATACGTCCTTACACTATGACCATGTAATTTAATTAAATGGTTCTATTATAATAAAATGTACAAGATATTAAATTCCATAAATATGGATGGGAAAATACCTTCTTAACATAATCATTAATAACATGTGACTCATGACACATCCAATATACCCAACATCACTGTGAACTGTTATCATGATGGTTTATGAAATACATCAAAGTATGTGAGTTTTAACATTCATTAATAATTATCTCAAAGCCTAAGGACCATCAAAAAATATGGTAGATAAAAATATCTTATGAAACCAAAACATGTAGAATTCCTACATGTGGTTCTATTCTTATAATATCCACTCTTGAAGATTAACAAGTGTAAACTTCATGGGAAAAACCCTCATCTTCTTATGAGTACACACACCTGATAGTCTTTGGACTCTGTTTTACTTCATATTATGTTGTCCAACCATAGAACAATATATTATAATAACATCACATCACCTAATGGTTCCCATCATAGCAGGGAACTCATATGACCTTATTAATGAAATATATACTCTTGTAAATTTTTACGTTAGATTCACATAGAACAACAAACAATATAAAATTAGATGTTTTATTAGCATTATATACATCAACTATACATTCAATAAATGTAAAAACATTTTCTACTAGGACACCATCTCCAAAAAAATTGACATGGACAATAGCTAACTACCTACGATCGTTTGTCCTCTAGAACTCATATAATAGTAATTTTTCAATTATGTCAAGGCTTTCGTAAAGTTGTCAACCACATTGTCTTCTGTGGAAATACATCTCAATGAAACTTCACTTCATTGAGAAAAATCCTTCAAGATGTGATATTTACAATGTATGTGATTCATCCATTGATGTGACTTTGGATCTTTTGAAAGAGACACTTCTATAACATTATCACCATAGAGTGTGATATGATATTTACTTCATGATACCTCATCAAGATATAGGAATTTTTTTGAATCTTTATTGTTTCATTACCTACCATAGAAACTGTAATATAATCAGACTCTTTTGTAGAATTTACATCCATAGCGTGCATTGCGATCTTCTAAATCACAACACCACCATTCAATGTGATAATGAATCCCGTTTGTGGAATCACTTCATCATTATCTATTGGGAAAATAGAATATTCATAGCCTTTGATGAAAATTTTCTCATCTCCTCCATAGAACAGGATAATATCCTTAGTATGACACAAATAATTAGGTATAGTCTTGATGACCATCCAATGGTGGTCAACTAGATCAACATGATATCTTCCTACTGCACTTAATGTGTAGGTGACATCTAGCCTTTTATAGAGAATTGCTGACATGATTGAACCATTTTTTAATGCATATAGAATACATGTAATTCTATTCATTCCTCAAGTATCTAATGACACATTTTACTAGAATGATGAATGTCATGTGACACATGAAACAATACCCTCTTGACTTGTTCAATACTGAATCTCTTTAGTATCTTTTCCACGGATGTAATTTGACTCCCGAATGTCTGCCTCTTGGATCTATCATGATTGATCTTGATCCCAGGATTATATGTTTCCTAAAACAAGTACTTCATAGATAATCACTTATATAACCACACCATAACAGACCGTAAGACTGGTATTTCATTTCCAATGAGTAATATTTCATCAATATACACTATTAAGAAAAAGAATGCACTCACACTAAACTATTTATATATACACTTCTCACATTCATTCTGTATGATTCAAAATTCTATTATGGGATCATAAAAATGAATGTTTCATGACCTGGATTCTTGTTTTAATTGATAAATGGATCTTTGTAACTTCCACACATTTTTGGAATCCTATGGAGTCACAACCAATTTATGTTGTGTTATATATAAATCTTCATTATGATTTCAATCATGGGGCTCTTTTTGAAATCCATTTTCTATATCTCATAATCATGGAA
This sequence comes from Viscum album, assembly GCA_963277665.1. Taxonomy (NCBI): domain Eukaryota; kingdom Viridiplantae; phylum Streptophyta; class Magnoliopsida; order Santalales; family Viscaceae; genus Viscum; species Viscum album. Next base: position 1,580,928,190 of record OY728151.1, on the reverse strand, counting down.
AACAATAATGGGAAGAATAGTTTTTATGGATTTCATTATAACAACTAGTGAAAGGAATAGTTGTAGTCAATGACATGACACTTTTTAAAACCTTTTGCAAAAAATTATACCTTATATGTTCTAAAATGTCCTTCCATGTCCAGTTTATTCATGAATACACTTTTTCAACAAATGGGTTTTACATCTACTAGATGGTCTACCAAAATCTAGAGTTGATTTTAGTATGTGAAATCCTTTTCTGAATTCATGTCTTTTTGAAAAATGGAATGATCAATTCAACATACATCTTCCTTGTAGGTTATAAGATCATTATTATCAATTATTAATGACTCACCATCCTCAGTGATTGTAGAACCATAACATTATGGTTCTCTAACATCTTGAGTACTCTTACGCAGTAATTGTGAGTCAGGAACAATTTCTTCTTCCATGTGGTTTTGTGGAATTTTTCATATGCCAACTCATGTATATCTTGATCATAGAAATCATTTAAGTCTATCTTCATCACACTATCTCTTTTATATATAATATCCTCCTCAATAAATATGGGATTTATTTCAACTAAAACATTTTTTTATGAAGGATTGTAAATATAGGAACACTTTGTTTCTTTGGGATATCATTTAATGATACACATTGTGCGTTGGAGTGGAAACTTGTTAACTAAATAGGATTTAAAATGATTTACAAACACACACATTTAATTAAGGTAACATGGGTTTCTTTCCATTCCATAATTGGTATGTTATAACATCTATTGTGTTAGTTTGAACTCGGTTTAGTATATATTCTTTTTTTTTGTAGTGTGTACCCCAAAAAGGATAACAGAAGAATCTCATTATTCATCATTGATATGACAATGTCCACAAATGTGTGTTTATTTCTTTCTCTAACACCATTACACTAAGGTTTATGAGGATTAAGTTGAGTTAAAATCCCAAACTCCAATAAATAATCAATGAAGTCTTGATTAAGTTATTCTCCACCATGGTATGAGTTATTTTTCATAATCTTCATACCGAATTGGGTATCACCTACATTATGGAATACCTTGATTTTATCAAATGAATCGGACTTATACCTAATTAAGTTTATAAAACCATATATACTGAAATGATCAATAAAAGTTATGATGTATGATTTCCCACCACTTACTTCAATAGGAAATGGTCCACAAACATCGGTAAAAACACATTCAATATATTTTTAGGCCTTTAACATTTCCCAATAAATAGGGAATTGTCCATTATTACATGAAAACATACATGACATACACCAAGTGTTTTTAGATCAAAATAATTTAAATATACATTTTTTATGTAATATAGTCATCCACTTTTCATTTAGATGACTTAGCTAGTGATGCTAATGTTTTGTGTGGTATGAGTCATGTGAAGTAACATTGTTATTAATTTTCATTATTTGGTTCTTGTAATCCAACACATAAGGACCATTATTTAAATATTACTTACCATAACAAATCCTATCATTATAAAAGAAGCAACATGTATATAGAAAATTAAAAATATATATATATGTATCATGTATGGATAAAAAAATAATAATTTTGGAAATCTATGGAACATAATAAAAACCCTTTAAAAAATACAATTCCATTCATCAATTTGTGATGGTAGTCCCCAATATCATTCGTAGAAATTTTAGATTTGTTGGATTGTCTATGATATACCTCTCCTCATTCAAAATTTATAAATGTACACGTTAACTAGTTTTAATACATATGTGATCCCCAAAAGATATATATTGTACCTAATTTATCGAAAAATATGAATTTCACTCGATAACAAAATGCACCTAAATTATCCCCCAGATTCTTTGGATTGGTGAAGTTTTTCTTCTAGTGAACCTTCTTGCCACATCTAAATTAGATATCATCATGATCCCTTCTTTTCCCCTTGATCTTCCTCTTCTTGGAAGGGTGTGAAGAATATTTGGGATTAAATCAATTCAGTTGACCATTTTATTTTTTCACCATAGTAATGGATGGTTTATCATTCTTTGTATCATTTTCTACTTGGGTAAAAAGTGTAAGAAGATTCAAAAGAAACTTCTCAATTTTGTTAATTTTTAAATTCACAACAAAGCTAGAGAAGTTCTTAGGGAGTGAAGCTAGAGTGAGGATGGTTCCCAGTTCTTAAAGTTGTTTAAACCCTAGAAACTATATGCCCTCAATGTAGTCAATGAGATTGAATATGTGGGGCCCTACTGGGGAACCCTCTCCCTTATTTCTCTAAAATTGTGCCATTTAAATATCAAATCGTTCATGCCTATCCCTCTCATAGTAAAGAATAGAGAGGCGCTCAATCATGCTATACACATCCATGTTTTCATGAGACGTCATTAGTTAACTATAAATAGATGGAGGCATCCCACATTGAATTTCAACTAAATTACTCAATTTCATTTCACAGTTTATGTACCCTTTATCACTCGCATATTTTGTAGGAAAATCAAGCAATGAAGATTCTAGCATGTAAGATTTCAGTTCATGTCATAGCACAACATAAATGCATCTAAACTGCTCCTAAAAGTTCATATCAGTTATGAGGTTATATTTCTCTAGTATTGATCATAGTTATATTGTGGATCATGAACATTTCATTTTATTCCAGAGTTAACAATATACGATTAATAGTACTTTTCTTAACTACAAAATAAGTGAGGTATAATTAATTAATTATATTTAAATTTATTTATTAAATATCCCACTATTTAATAAAGTCTCAATAACCTTCTCCATTGACATTGGGATGTATAGTTTCTTTAAATTTATAGTGGAAAGGTTCCCCATTAATTTTCTGAAGATTGAGACTTTGTCCGTGAAAATAATAATATAGTAATTAGGTTGGCAGTCCTACAAACTACGAACATATAAATCGTCGATCCAATGGAAGGATTCTCATATACTAAAATCCTAACTTGGATTTCTTCACCAATTGACTCCAAATTTTTATTAAATAGACATTGGTCAATAAACTCAATACAATTTTGGTTATGTAAAACCAAAACTCTCTTGAGAAGTCAATGAAAAAATTAAGTGTTCATACTTTGGACATTTACTAGACATAGATCTATGGTTTCATTCCTAATCAATTAATGGAAGTATTATTTTGATTTAATATTTAATTAAGGTATTTTAATTTATTATCCAAAAATTTTATCTTATTTTATCCTTTACATGTCTATATAATATTAAGTGGATGATAAAAAATTAATTTTCCATATTGGGTCAAACATTTACACATAATTTGTTTATTTAATTATTTTATTTTCACAATTATACTTTAATTTATATGATCGTGGACTTGCATCCATAAATTTCATAATTTTAAATAAAATAAAAAATAATAAATTAAATGACTCGGTCATGAGATTTGTCTAAAGGTTTAAATAATGGGTGGACAATAAATTAACTTTTGACCTAGGGGAAATAACTCATATTACCAATCCGGGAATGAGTTACTAAATTCCACAGATCCACTTGTGTATCACCTAGGGTGGAATTGTTATGGTTCCATATTTAACTACCTTTACATGCCTTGGGATTCTCCATTAATTACAAATATTTATTAATCATGCGTAGGTAAGGGGAATGAAGAAATTTTTTAAAGGGGATAACATAAATATACATGGATACATAAGTCCTAAATATTAATGGGGGGATGGAAGAATCACATTCCATAATTTAATTTAATAATAAATAATTGAAACACATTCAATAAATTAAATTGAAACATTAAACCCATACACATATCTTGGTCAATCTCCAGAACTATCATACATGCAACGAATACACAAAAGTAAGTTGATATTACTAATTTCTTTATTCATTATTTTATTATTTTAGATAAAACTGATTACATTAATTAATTAATTCCATTTCATATTAATGATCATCTTATATTATTTAGAGATACATATCAATAATTCCATTTATATAAAATAAATGTAAAACCAATCTTAACTGATTAATTATAATAAATTAATTTAGCATTTAAAATTCATTAAAAACATTGTTAAATTTTCAAGAACAGAATGGTGTTCTAGTTAATAAAATAAGGTTTAATGCTTCAATTATCAAATTTAATTTCATTTTAATTTTTTTCATTAATGGGAGAGTACACGCCCTGTACATACAACTACATTCCATGTTCCTCAATTTCCGTATATCCAATTTATACTCTTGGGTCATCAGTATGTTTACTCGGCCAAACTACATGGTGTGTACATGCCAGATAGACACCCTGTATCTACTTTCTATGTTCCATTATTGGCCCATTCAATAGATGGTGTGAAATAAATTAACCACATGTAATTAATTGCATGGAGAATCTATATCCAATGTACATGGTTATATGGAATGTTCTCTTAATTCACATCATGTAACACAATTTTTTCATCCAAATATTTCACAATTCTGCATTGCATCTCTTGTCATTGTTAAATTGTTATAAAACCATTGAGAAAATGTGACACTAAAACAACATGTTTAATATGTCAATAACATGTTAATTCAAATAAAAAAATGAACGACATGAAATTAAAATCTAACCATAATTTCACTTTGATCAATAATAAAATAAATAATTATAAATTTAAACATGAAAAACGGGATACAACATGTTTGATTCGAGTGTAGAGGATGCATGCATAGGTGGGAGATATATTAAAATTTATTTTAATAATATTTTCTCAAAACCAATAATGAGTATCATTCATGTCAAATAGGTAATAATTTTGTTTAATTTTTGAAGAAATAAATACTTAGGATTAGGAACATTATTCATTGGAAAATGATGATCATCTAAAAATCCCCCTTCAAATTACCTTATTTTCACCATGAGGATCCAGTTATTGAATCCCTATAGTAGTGATCCACAAATGCTCTTATGAACTCCAATAAATTATAGTCGAGCTCTTGGTTCTAGTGTGGTGTGTCAAATGTATTGTGTTTTTTGTTCATGAATTTTCATTAATTATTCTTGTAGAAATATCTCTTGCACATCTTGTTCATGAGAGGGAGAGAAAAGGAGAAGGTGAGAGAGAATTTTTTGTGTCCATCAAATCACTATAATCAATTTTTTGTTACTTTACACAACAGATATTGATATTTATTTATAGAGTTAAATTTAAAAAAAAATTATATTTATTTTTATACCAGAAATTAAATAACATTTCTTACCTTTAATAAAACCCCTTCTACATAATAATAAATATATAATTATTAGACACTATAGTGTGCCAACTTTTACAATTACAAATTTTATATAACATTATTGTTAATTAATATTTGTCACCGGACTCAGTCATGGTCAATTTTAACTCTTCATGGATTTATTTATCAACCAAATAAATATTTTATTCATACATAAATATTTTAATCACAATAAAGGGAATAAATTTTTATTAAAGTATTACGTAAATAAAATAAATATTTTATTCACAAATCCATCGAATAAATATTTATATAAATTACGCTAGTAGTATTACATGAATAAAATTATTCCTATGATTTGAGATTAATATTTATTCCATTAATTAAACTCAAATAGAGTATAATATAAATCAACATATACACTAAGGGTGTGACCCTCAACGATTATTTCTCATTGGAATTAGGTGGTCTTTCCTAAAGTCCAGGATTATTATCTATTAATGGTTCACGGCACCCAAAAAAATCAATGTCGCAACACTGACAACCACATATGAATGATCATTGTGTATATATAATCCCCTTTTCATAGTTTATCATCAAACAAGTTTCACATCCATTTCACCAACCTTAATGCTCGATATGTCTTTATTTGACTATCTGAAATAAACACGACATAACACTGTGGCCCTGGAATTTAATGAGATGGTTTCATTAAAATAAAAGGGTAAATATATCAGCTTCCATAAATATGGAATGGAATTTTCCTTCCTTGATTTACTCATTAATTTCATGCTGCTCATGACACACCAGATGTATCTATCTTTTCCATGAACGGTTATCCTCATGGATTACTAAATACATATAAGTATAAATGTTTTTACCATCATTAACAATAATATCATTTTACAAGGACCATCACACATTATTGTAGATAGGAATATCTAATGACAAAAAAACATACAATATTCTTACTGGCAGGTCCATTATCATAATATCCCATAATGGAGATTACAATGTTCCAACTTCATGAGAAGAAACCTAATCTTACTATGAGTACCCAAACATAATAGAATATGAAATAGTTTTTCCATAATATTATGTTATCCAACTACAGATAATTATTTGAGAATAGAATCATAGTGTATCAAGGTTCTCATTATAGCGAGGAATTCTTATAACCTTATCGATGTGATATATACTCTTGGTAATTATTATAGTAGATTCCTGAAGAACAAAAAACAATTAGTTGTTGATCATAGGACACCAAGTCCAACATGTTTCATGGGTGAGATGAGATGCTAGGGAAGAGTTTAAAAGGATGATCAATTCATTCGAACCAAAAAATATATCCAACTTTAAAAAATGAGGGTTTATTTAGAAGTCCAATGAATCCATGTAAAAGGGTTTCAAAAATATCCCAAATAAAAATGTCCTTCTAGATGTTTTTCATTCTGGAAATCCCACATACAAGCATATGATCTATTCAATCCCCCATTCTTCTCATTATAGAACACAATATAATTGAAATCACCATCATACAAAGAGGTTTGGGGAGAATCTCACATGGGGTATTTATCAGGTGGCCTGATTTCCATTTCTACCATTGTGAGGGACAAAAAACCATGTGAAATCCCATTTTGGTGAATCAATTTCATGAATGGAAACACTAATGTGGTTAGAAGGGAGAGTTTTAACTCTCACATCCACATCTTCCATCCAAAGCGAGATGATTCCCCCGCAAGGCCTTTTTGAGAGGCTAAGAAGCTACCAATGAGGATATCTTTTTAGAAATGAAATCAATGTCCATTATTTATAATATGATTTTAGTACAAAAACATATTAGGAAAAACTTTAGAGCAATAAAACAGTAAAATCCAAAATTTTCATGGGTTTCCAAGGCAATTATATTTCCAGCATTGGATTTTCGTGGGAATAGGTAGGGTTAGTTCAAGATAGCTTCTGCCTCTAAAATTTCATGGTACGATCCATCACCTACCACTTTCCATTTTTTTCACATTTCTCAATAATAGTGGTTAAACAATGAACCTTTTAGTTCCACTAATTTTAAATGCACTCATAATATTGCTTTTCTCATTATCCCCTCTCACCATTCCATTACATACCAAATGTTTTTTGAACCTCCCGCTAAGGACTCAATTAGACCTTCCCATTTCATGGAAGGGTATATGGTAGAATCGAGAACTGAGGCATAAAACTCATCTGTTAGATCTAAACCAAATTGATTTGGGTTATAGGGTGTAAATTTTAACCCTCATATATTATATAAGAACAGACTTGGAGGAATGCCTTTTCAAAATGAAGCTTTCCCTGTTTAAGATAATTATGATCATTATCTCCCTATAACTATATTATAGTTTGAAAACCCACATCATCCACATTTATATCCTCTCACACTACAAAAGTGGAATCTCTTCGTACCACGCTAATAATTTTATTACGGTTCTGAACATATTTCTTATCCAGTGTCATCATAAGTCTATCACGATCCATTTTTTTCAATATTATAAATGAATGATGTGTTAGAATTTTCTTCAGGAAGCCATGTACCATATTTCATAATGTTTTCCCTCTTAATCATCCTTTTTTGCGACAAAAACTTTCTGAAGGTACCCAAGACAACCAAAAAACAGAAGATTGTGAGAATTTTGAATCAAATGAAATCCAATCATTTGATTCATTAATAATAAAAATAGGCCCCTCATAAATTGAAATGTGAACTGAACCATCACTCTAATTCATTATACAGACCCCATTTTATAGGATAATATCGATCCCAATCTAGGAATTCTATGACAGGCTCTGATCTCATGCACGACTCACTATATTCTACCGCAGAACAGGATTCTGTTAACCTATATCTAGAATGGGGTTTTGGATAATATTTTTTTCTATATATAATCCCATATATAATATATTACATTAGAATAAGATTCTTGTAAGTGGGTCAAAAAATTATTTTTATCACTTTCATTTGACACATTCAATAGAGAATTAAATGATAAATAATCCATTTCCAACATTTATAATAGAAACATTGTCTTCTAAATGAAATATGTTTTTCAATTTGTTTTAGAGAGACCATTTTGAAGGGATTTTCATTGATAAATTTTACAATGATCAGAAGTTCCATTTAATGTAATAGAAACACATACTCTTCCTTATTTTTAGAAATTTTCGTTCTCTCATTATCCATCAGTGAAATATTTTTTCAATTGTTAATAAGATCTATCCCCATAGTGTCATGGATCGACAAAATTAATATGTAACCTCTAAAGCTAGCATAACCCACAATTGTTGCGGGACCAAAATTGACCGAGGAACAAAAACAGTGTCACCAGAAAATGTGATTGCTCCAATCATCCTATGGGTTGTAGAAACTCATTAACAGAGGAGGATCCTCATCGACAGTTATAACCACGATATAATTTTAATATCCAAGATGATGAGTGGGATCCCTAGAAGAAACACCGAGAAGAATAATATTTTTAATTGAAATACAAAACCTTGATAAAACCTAGGAAAATCCAAACATAGGAGGAACCATGGAAAAAACAAAAACCAAGGGTAGATACATGTAAATGTTATATTTTTAATCCATAATGTCTTTTTCATGTAAATTAGTTTTGATCTTTTATATTTTTTATATTTTTATTTTCAAATATTTTTTATATGTTGAATACATGTTTTAAGATTCATTTATATTGTGATAATAGTTTATATTTTATAGGAATCAAAATTCACCAACATGAAATGTAATAATTTTTTTAGTCGGAGACTTTTAATTCCTATAAATTATAAAGTACACAATCAATCTACATGAAATTTTAATCATTTACTAATCATATAAAAAATAATTTAAAAATAAAATAATTTCATACAAACAATTCCAATCATACAAAATATTTTAGTTTGAAAACATATCATTTGTACATAAAATTCATTTTCGCACCAAAATGTTTTTGTGTAAATTATTTATTTAAGAATTGTTTTTTTCATTACATCTATTATAAAAATATAGTTATACATTAAATATTTAGTATTTCGATTATATTTAATTTAATATATATTTTATGTATATAAATATTTTCATTTGAAAATGTCGTGACTTTGATTAATAATGTTGGTGTCATGCAAACTAGTGTGGGTTTTTTATATTTATGTTTTTTGAGATTCAACTAGTTGAAATTTGATTAATCCATGATTTATGTTACATTTATATTATACTCAGACTTTAAATTTTATAGGCATCCAATGTCCCAAACTCAAAACAAAATAATGTTTCAAGTAGGTCACTGTGAAAGCCTATAAATTATAAATTATAAACACACTCTTAATAAAAATAGAAACAATTACTAAACATACAAAAAATAATTAGAAATGAAAATAATTTCTTAAAAATAATTGATGAAGAATAATTCAAATCATAAAAAATATTGTTATTTCAAATAATAACATTTGTAATTATAATTTTTTTTTGCACCAAATTTTTTTTCTGTATATTTATTTTTAAAATTATTTTTTTCGTATTCCATTTATTTTACATAATCTTTATTTGTAAATTCAATGTCTTAAACACCATTTAGAATTTTTTATTCTATATTTTATCCGTATAAATATTTTTGTACTGTAAATTTTATGATTATAATCAATAATGTTTGTGTCATTTAAATTAGTTTGGGTTTTTTATGTATATGATTTGTTCATTTTCAACCATATTATATATTTTGAATCCATGTTTTATGTTTAATTTAAATTATACTTGTATTTTATATTTTATAGGCATCCAAATTCACCTACATGAAATTTAATAATGTTTCAAGTAGGTAAAATTGAAAGCCTATAAATTATAATGTTTAAATACAATCTAAATGAAATTTGAATCATTGACTAAACATATAAAGAATAATTAAAAATAAAAATATTTTTTGAAAAATAATTGACAAAACATAGTTTTAATTACACAATGTATTGTTGTTTATAATGATAACATTATTATAATACAATTATTAATAATTAATAATATTTAATCATAATAATAAGATTATTTATGTCATTATTAGCAATTTTATTTTTATTATTTTTGATAAATAATAACTTTAATATTATTTTCGTGACTTTAATAAAATATAATTATCATGGATTTACTAATAATGTCATGACCTTATATAAAACATAAAAAATCAAAAAATAAATTTTTTTGAATAATTCTATAAGGGAGGTTGTTTTCTAAAAATCACCCTTTGTATAATTTTTTAATTATGTTATTATAATTAAATATTATAAAGTAATATATTGATAAAAATATTAATATTTCATTCCATTGTAACTAATATATTAATATATATTAATAACATTTTATTTCAATCTATTAATATATTAATTTATTCATTTATCATTCTATTAATATATCATTTTTTATTACTAATATATATATATATTATTGAATTTATATAAAATACATTATTTTTTGATTAATTATTAATTTTATAATATATATACTATTACATTGAATGAAATATATACTAATTAGTTAGTTAATAATAAGTTAATATTTTAGTTTTCGAAATTAACAGTTTTTTATTTAATTTTAATTGATAATAAAATTTGTTAAAATAATTCAATTGGATAATTGATTATATATTAAATATTTTAAAATAAAAAAATTGATATTGAAATTAAATTTAAATATTAATTAGTAATTTTATTATTTATAATTAACTTCCATTTCTTAAAACAAATAATTTTAAAACACAATTTTTTATAATATATATTAGGATTCGTTATAATAATATTTGTATTATTTTAATAAAAGTATATTGTTATATATATAATTTATTAACATATTTAGATTAATATATTTTACCATATATATTAACAAAATATCTAATAATATTGAAAAATATTAAAAAATATGATAGAGTTCCCATTAAAAAAATCATTCTGAAGAAGAGAGGGCACTCTAGGAAAAAGTGACTACGTAAAAAGTGTTTTTAAGGAGGTTCTTTATCACAAAGTTCATTCTTAATATGAATTTTTAATAATGAGATGAATCATAAAATGCCTTCATAAAACCCATTCTAAAGATGGTGGTTTATCATAATGAGACCTGTATGAATATATGATTGTGATGATCATTATAGTTAGGTGATTATCCTTCTAAAAGATCCCATTCCTAGCATTCCTGTAGATTGGGAAATTATGTTCCAACAATAGCATTTAAAAAATTTGTTTCTTATTTTTAGATATATCTTAATATTTCCCCGCAAACCACTATAACCATAAGTACCAAAATATAATCCTTATTATATGCCCTCACACACTCGGGGGGAACTAAAACATGTTTAAATTATCCATGTCATTGAAATATTTTAAGATAGGATGTTTTGAGGTTTTGGAGTTTTCATAGTATTTGTTGGAAACCTATAGTTCTAGACTATAGTGAGTCATGGCATGACCAAGGAGGGTTACACTAATGTTGATTTATTTTTGGACAAGAATTGTGGGGGGAAAGGATTATCTCACAACTCCCTAGGAAAGTCATTCCATGATGGATAAAAAATAATGAATATGTTTTCCTGAATAGTGCATCACACCATGGAAGGGAAGGACATGCCACAATGTCATTTTGGATAGTTTCACTTTATTTGTGGGGACATGTCACTCTATAATGAGTGACAGTTAGTATTTGAAATTTTTTTAATACAGTAAGAGTATTATTTGTTTTGATAAATTACTCTCCACCAAAATTTATCAATGTCTGATACTGTTTTATATGTTTTTTAGTTAACACTGTTAATTTTTGAAGTTTTTTAATTAATTACATGTTTTCTATTTTGATTTTTCAACAATCTTATAATAATATTCATGAATTTTAAATTCTCAAATGCGTTTATAAGTTAGTAAATTTTTAATTAATTATTTTAATAAGTGTTATATTTATTATTTTCATAATTCGTAAATTTTAGTTATTATTTTTTTATAATTTTAAATTTTGATAATGTGTAAGTTTGGGCCATCCATGTGAGATAAGTGGATAGATCTCAATCACACAGGGGAGACCTTGGTTCCACACCACATGGTATATGAAAACATACATATCTCATAAGGTGGAAGATATATTCGGTGTTTATAGTGTAGACCAATGGATTTTGGGCCTGTATATAATGTCCATGGGTCATGCTCACAATTCACTTATATGTTCTAGTTCACCTTATGTGTATGGATTCTGTTTCTATTTAAAAAAAAGGTACCCCACACACTTATTGATATACCGTTTCCTTGGAACATTTCCAATTCGATGTGGGATTTGGTATTTAAGCAATATTGTTCATTAATTTTTATTTAACATATAGTAACGGTGAGTTACTCTCTGATCTATCTAAATTAATCTCTCATAAACTCTCATTTTTATATCTCTCTTTATTTTGGAATTCCCAAACAGAAGTTTCATCTTCAATTTTCTGTCTTCTACCTATATCATCCCTCTCTTCTGGTTCATAGGTGTTTGTACACTAGTTTCCATCATTTATCTCTTCCCTTAATGTTCTTCTTTGTTTTTATTCTTCTTAATTTCTTATTTTCACTCCTTCGACATCCGAACAATGACATCATGAACTCTTGATTTTTCCAGTTCATTAAACATCTTCACCTAGTTTTACATCATAAATTCTCCAATGTTCATCTCATGATTTTTTTATCATCTTGAAATCAAATTGTTCTTCACGTTCAATTTTTCATCAACTATTCAGTTCATATTGGTCTCAGATTATCATTTTTCATCTTCATTTTGAATTAACATTTTATTTATATTTACATTTTCTATTTTAGTATTTATTTATTTGTTTTGTTCCTATTCAAATGGCTTGATTCTCTTTCCACCATTCTATTATCTATTATTGCTCAATGAGACACTATGGGACCCAACGGTGTGTTGATTCACCACTAGATACTAGCAGTGATTAATGATCCTCCATTTGTACCCAATGGTTGGTCAGTGACCAACCCTCAGGTTATCAACATTGATTCCTTATTTACTCACTGTTGGGCTTCAACCGAGAGTTATCTTGTTACCGACCATTTGTATCTTCTCTTTGATGTGAAAAAAATAGAAGAAGATCTTCTAGATACAATAGGATCTATTCCTTATTATCAAGTTTAGTAGTTATTTATGATGTTTTATATTTTTTTTGTATTTATTTTTCTCATGAATATTTTATATGTTTCTTCGTATATTATGTTGTTCTCTATAATGATACACTGAAGAAGTTATTCTTGTTGTTTATTATATTTTGTTATGTTTTTGTCTTTTAATTTTTAATAGATTATTCTTATTTTGAATATGTTATGTTTTTTTTGATTTTTTTTCAACTTCCAGCATTTGACTCTTCCAACGATTGGTCCTGCATCACTACCAGCAATTTTATTTAGAAACCGTTAGTTAAAATTTTATGTTTCTAAAATATTATTTCTTATTTAAAATAATAATATTATAATTAATTCCCAGATAAAAATTATTATTATTTCTGGTTGAAATATGATTTTAGTGTTTGTAAAAATAATTGTAACATTATTTTATCTACATTTTTTACATTCAGATTTAAAATTCATATGATGATGTGTTTTTACTGAATTTTTTCTATATGTAAAATGATAAATATTATATTAGTTTTTCAGTTGTTATTTAATCAAAACAAAGTTACAAATTATTTAGTAAATGTATTAAATATTCTATTTTAATATTCCATGTAGAAATTTAATGATTGGTTGTACTTTTATTTTATTCACGAGGCATTAAAAAACGATATTTAACAGTCATATTTTAATTTTTTTTATGCACTATAATGTGTCATGTAGATATTAGTTATGTACACGCTCATCATTCATAACTGTTTTAAGGATCTGGAGGATCTAATCATGGTCAAAAAACACATCCATGTAAAAATCCTTTCATTGAGACTACTTGACATAATTTATCAACATTCCTGATGCTCGAAATTGTTTACCATATTCTACTATTTTTACAATATTTTTGTGATCATTTAAGGATTCCATCTTCGAAATCTGTTCCCTCAAGTGATTAATGGTCGTCAATCATAAAATTCATTGATATTATGATCATCTATTGTTTCCTTTGTATTATTTTTCGTGTATTATTTTTATTTGAATTTTTATTTATAGGTGTCTGGTTGATGATTTTCCCATAAAAATCATGTATTTCCTCTCTCTTATTATTATACCTCACAAAATGATACATTGGTTGTAACTCTGGATCAAAAGTATGGAAAAAGAAAATGTTGAATGTCATTTCAAATGACTCCGGTGTGATTGTGAGGTTTTTAAAAGGATGTCTCTATATTAATGTGCTCACACATTTAAATCTGTGGTTATTAGTTGGTACTACTCTCCTATAAATGTACATGAGATAGAGTAGTGGAATAGGATCTTGGTTATCTAAACCACTAAAAATCTTTGTGTTCATTACATTTTATTCCAGATATAACATTACTAAAGAACACTTCACTCAATACTATTTAATATTATATCAACTCTGATTTGTTTGGATATAAATTTTTAAAGAGATTATTAACCCCTGCCCTCTATTCATTTTCTCAATAAATAAAAATCCAACATGCACTACAACCTATCTACCTAGTATTCTTAAAATCGTAAATGTACTATTTTCCGCTATAGTTATTTTCCTCAAAAACATCCATTCTCTTCATTTGTGGTATATATAATTTCCAACTAATCCTCCATCATCCTCCTTACTCCCATGGTGGACCCCTTATGATTTTGGGTGGATTTCATCAAGGTAATAAATTGCTTCCATTATTGTTTTCCTCTATTTATTTATTTCTTCTTCATCAATTTCCTGAGACTCATCTTACCCCAGTTTTCCTAGGGGCTAGGGTTGGGGATGGATGATAGATTATATTTGTTGAATTTATAGGCTGATGAGGATCCCTCTATCTCAATTCATGTGATAATAAATGATGGCGATAAATTTATATTGATTTTAAGGTGGGTGTCTTTACATAAATCATTTTCCATTTTCATGGTTATGGTACTTGTGTTTTCCATTTGTTTAATCAATTAGTTATTCTTCAAATGATTGGTTGAGGGCTGTTATAGGTTATTTTTTTCATAGATTTCCTTTTTATATAAAAAATTGTAATTTCCCAAAGTTTTAATAAAAAACACAATTTTATATTTAAAATTATGTGATAAAATGACCCGAATAGATTATTTCGATTTCAAATGTTGTTTAAATATAAAAAATTTGTAAGATAAATTTTTTTATGAAATAATATTTTTATCATGGTATTTCACTACTAATTGTTAATATTGATTTATATGTTGTATTTTGATTAAGTGTATTTCATGAGAGTCCTTGGTTGTGTGTTGAGTTGGTATCTGAAAAGGAGATTCTTTATCGTAGTGTATGGACTAACTATGGGTCATTTTCATTGAGGCCTTGAGTGTAAGGATTATAATATATTAGTTTGACACAATAAAATATAGAATGGAATATTTTCAATGTATAACATGGATTCTGTGGAGGATTTTTTGTCCTAGAGAGACTCGATGAAGATATAATAAAAAATCCATTTAATATTTCAGACAAAATTATTTTTTCATAAATAATGTAATATATCTCAGATGGTGTGTCCAATGGGAAAGTTGATATTTATATTATTTTTAGAATGCATGCTTTACCCTCAGAGTTATATAACCTTTATTCACATCAAGAGTATGGTTAAAAAGTTGTCGCGAGTAGATTAATAAATAAATAAGTAATTAAATTATTTATTAAATATCCCAAAAACCCAATATCCCCTATATTAGCCCTACTATGGTAAATTCCGAAGAGGTAGTTGTATAAATCAAGAAGTAAGTAATGGATGGAGATCTCTTCTCATTATCATAATGGAAGATGATCACGGGGTCAAGAATCATGGATTTTAGGACCATGGGGACTTTCATTATCGATGGAGTTATTAGATCTCACCAACACCCACAATAAAAAAAATTTTCCTCGTTAGCGATAAATCCCAAACCACGGTAAGGAATTTTTTATGTAGGTTTAATATCTATTTGTATTATTCTACATCATATGTGTATCATATTTTCTAGAAAATTGATTCACGAGATGATTGTTGAATTATTGGAGTTGTTTTACCTTCATAGAATTAGGAATGGATAATGTTCTCATTCATCCTTTTGTTCATCATTTTCTATGTAAATAAATTGAGGCCAACTAGAACACTAACCAAGGCTTATTTATCACATTTTGGCACTGTCCATTCTCCTCGTGTTCTTCCTTCATATATCATCAATATCTCCTTTGTCTAGAGGTTCAACAAATACTACAAAATTATTATTTAAAAATCATTATTTGGAATTATTTTTTGATACCATGGGTTGTGATTTGGGAATGTTATCATATATTATGTATTATGTTACAGGGTGGGAGATTAGAATATTCGGGGAGATTCTAGATCTCATGTCAAAAATAACTTTTGAACAATTTTTGAAAAAACCAATGAAATATGGAAGTGATATAAAGAATAATATATAAATCAACGTGGTTGATTTTTAATGTCTAATGACCCCCCGATGCAGAGGATTAAAAAACTGTGGTGATATTTTGAAATGTTTTCTATGAATCAAATAGTAAAAAAGGAATCAAATAAATTCACCAAATTGAATTAAAATACGGATTAGAAAAACCCTATATGAAAACCACACAGAGAAACACGTCATCCATATCCCTAAAAATCATTACTCCAATTCCATGCTTGAAATATCCATCTATGAAAAAACATCACCCTTCTATCAATGAAACAAAATTACCTTCAAGATAAAAACTAAAGATGCATCAGTGTTGCATCGTCTTCCAACACGTGAAATATTTATATCTCTCTCTATCATGATCTCATCATCATGGTGCACCACTTAACACTAACTGATACATGCTTCTAGATCACCAAAATCAAGAATATTCTCGATACATGGACTGAGTCATTGATCATGTTGTTTCTACTATTAACCTTATCAATGTCAATGCATATTACATGAAACTGCAAACATGGTATCCCACAAAATCATAGATTAATCATTGATTATTTGTTCACCATTACTGATGTTCCACATGGTCAACCAAAAATGTGGCATCCCCTTTCCCCTTATCTTGGTGGACTACATCTTGTGAAGCCCTCACATTGTTCTCCACCATCTACTTCCCCTTTTAAATCCTTCACAATTTACTTTATCAAATACACATAAGATATAAAATATTATATCTTAAATTTTCAAATTACCATGTATATTATATGTTACGAATACAAAACTTATCTCATCTGAAGATATAAAAAAATTATATCACTCCATGAGATACACATCCAGCCTTATCTATGTTATAGGTTAAATTAAATCTCAAATTCAAAAACTATCTTATCCCAAATTTGGGAACACCCGCAAAATGAATACTATGAATCACCCCCATTAGGCCATCAATATTGATACCTTCCAAGATATTCAGTTGGACCAAATTCCTATTTTCATCACACCAACCACCATCCAATGAAAAAGACAATGATTTCATTTTGAAAAACATATTGAAACATGATTTCCCAATATAAAATAATATGAATGTTGAACTCTTCTCTATATCTAAATCTTCAATTTACTATAGAACAAGATAGAAACCATCAATATCTAGACCCCCAATAATTATGATTGTGAAAAAATTTAGTACACCCATAAAAAATAGCTCCCTATACTCAAAATCCCGAGCATGTAGTGCATCACCTCGATCTTAAATTTAAATAGTTTCTTAACCAATCATGCATTATGGAAAAACAAATTAGCTATTTGTACTAGAACACTTATTTCAACATGATCTGTTTCTCAAACACTAACCTACCATATATTCCATCGATCATATTGAAATCATACCATATTCTCCCTAAAAATTTTAATCCTAAACCATCCCCATTGATTCCACTTATTGGGAGAGATTCTTGATCTCAGGATAAAAATCACATTCCGAATAATTTGTTAGAAAAATGATGAAATATGGAAATGAAATAAATTAGACTGAATAAATCAACACACATGATTTTTAACTTGTAAAACCCCTATGAATTGGAAGATTAAAACACCAAGGGGTATTTCCAAAATATCCACTATAAATAAAAGAGTAAAAAGAAATCCAAATAATTTCCTAACATGAGTTAAAAATGACAGCATTGAAAATCCATTGTTGAAACCATGCCCTAATATGCCTCCTCCATCTCTGTAAAAAAATTATCTTGCCAATGCCTTTCTTGAATGATCCATCTATAACAGAATATCACCCTTATGTCCATAAAACACCACTACATCGGTGATCTAATCCTAATATGCATCAGGCTCACACCATCAGGAAATACCCAATGGATTTCTCCCTCTCAATATCTCTTCATATTCATGTTCCATCAATCAGCAACTGAGATACACTACTTGATCACCTCATTCATGAAGACTCTTGATACATGTGAAAGGAATAGTTTGGGATATTCCTAACATTGAGAGGGGTGGTGAATTAGTGTTGTAGAAATTTCAATCCAATTACATATTTTATTCCTTTACCACTTTGACCTATTTTGATCTTGATTACCTTATTCTCTTTTCCCTGTCAAATGTTGGAATATTAAAGTAGTACAGACAAGAACATGATAGTTCTTCTATGTTCACTGATTAGATAGAGTAGCTAGTCCTTAGCATGGTCTGGAAATAATCCTGACCACACAAAAACTATAAATTAATTATTTAAATATGGTCATAGAAATTAGGAAATACCCTTTCACTTTCATTGAACTATATCAATTGAAAGTGGATGTTTTATAGAATAAAGTTTTATCTTAATACTTTATATGAAGGTAGTTTATTTTTTTCATAATGTTTTGAAACACCAAGAGAATATTCTGCCTATGGAGGCTTGTTGTATTTCATATATCTTCTTTGTTCTTCATAAACAATCTTATAAACTTTGTTATTTTCTTAGAAGCATGCACATAGCTCTTCATACCTCTTTCTAACAGAAAACTAAAAGAAGCACAATCTACTTCTACGAGTCATAGTTTTATAAAAAAAATTTAAACTGACAAATACTGAATTCTTTCTTACCCAAATTGTAATCCACGAATATCAATTTGGTCACCAAATAATCTTCTATTCTTTTATATTTATTCATCAATAAGAATCTTACTACACAGAATTCCTTCTTCATCTTCATTATGAAATCAAAAACATCCATTATGATTATTGAATAAATTATGATCACCTCCACTTAGAATCAACATAATTAAATTATTCTTATCTCATAAAAAATATAAATATTGAATGATATATTAGTTCTATTCAATTATTCTTAGTGTAGAAAAAAAATTCTTCTAAATTGCACCGTATATTCAATGATATTTAATGAATGAATAATCTAGCACAAAATTAGATTCTTCTCTTCTTGATTCCTTAACTCAAAACATGCGTGGTGAATGTGCATTTCCCATATCCAATTTTATCATTATCATTTTATGTGTTTTTTTAGTTAAATATTTATGCATGAATTTTTTTCTTCTTCAAATCAAAATAAAAACATTGGATAGTGCACTTACTACTCACAATTTATATAACAAAACCCGAAACTTTTCCATCCTCCCTTATCTCTCCCTCTCTCTCTCTCTTCAAACAAAAACCATGTTTTGTTTTCTAAACCTATATTTATTAATATTATTTGAATTAATTCCATTACTATCATATTAAAACACCAAAAGTATGAGTGTGAACATAGGTGCACATATGTTTCTCTTTTCACAAACAAACTATGTAGATTTCTTCCTATCTTCTTGTTGTGTATCAACCGGATACACTGTATCTTCAGGTAATGGTCTATATTTGGAATAGTTTCATGAATAAAAATGAATGTAAAAAACAATTCACCCTGGCTTGATCATAAATATTCAGGGAAATGGTTCTTCTTCGTAAAGAACATTAAAGTTGTTTACACACCAATTGTGTGTTCACAATATTTCTTCTTCACAAAAGTGGAATTCATAATGGATCTAACCTCCGTCATAATGCATGATAAGGGTGTAAACATATTTCTCATATCCAAGGATTCAATTCACAAATCTATTATGGTTTTCAGTACTCCCCTTCTTTTCTAGGCCTAAAAGGGTCACATAACTCTTTCATTCTGTAAAAAAAATATTTCTTTGGAGAGGGAATTTCTTCTGGAAAATGAGATATCTACAAATAAAATGAGATATAATAGCACCTCTCGAGGGAGGCTGATCTCATGTTATAGTAATTGTATTATTTACTTTCACCACATTCAAATACATATATTTATACCATGTAAATCATTTATCTAAGTTCATGAATGACTCTACTTTTAAATCATCGAATGCAGGAAAAGCTACGCCGAATTTCATGGAATTCATCATTTCTGACAGACCTATTTCATTTTGGGATTCATATCATGTACATGTATTCATAATCTGATTCATCTCATCTTCCCAAATACATGATGTTCATTTATTGAACTCAATTGCTCAAATGGAAATCCAGCAACTGTATTTTCATTTTGGACAAGTATTGTCTCTCAAATTTATTCTTTTGAATCATAGAAATATATATGGTTGATATTTAGATCATTTTCATCTCATTATATATACCTAAAAATGATCATGGTGGAATCTTCGTTGATCATGGATGGTATGGTTGACATATCTGGTAAGATAATGGCACCATCTAGGGAAGCATGGAGGATGACAACATCACTGATTGATAAATATGCACCTCATTTTGAATAACAATTTCTAGGGATTTTGGAAGGAATGAATTTAAATCATTGGTGTGTGGGATGTGATAGATTCTCATGATCACTCCAATTATTTAAACCGTTGAACAGTAAGCACAAAATACCATCCTACATCAAAACCTCTCTCAATTTATCCATGCTATATAAATTTGGCAAAACAAGGAGATGCTCATAATTCTCCTCTACACCTCCCATTAGAGATCCATACATGTTATGTAGTTATTCCCTATTCCCACTTAATTGTGGGCTATTGGACCACATCATGTACACCTTCGAGAAAACCCATGTTTGACACACAACACAGCATGCCGCATGTCCGTAGTGGCCTTGCTAGCCTCGTTTGGGCATGAATGACCCAGTGTCCCGCATAAGCTCTCCATTGAGGATGGTTGGTCAACTGAAGCCATTATTTTTAAATAAAATCCGAATAAAATAAATAGGTAATCAACCGTGTATTTAATGGAATTCAATATGAAATTCATGGCCACCTCCACAAATTAAACTCTAGTATACAATTATTTAATACATTCAAATTTTCCATTCAATTATAAATACATGTTACCATTTCTTCATCTCTAACCATTAATTAATTAATTATATGGAATGATTCTCTTTCATGAAATCTATAATCCCAATGTTCCTCAATTTTACCCTCACATGGTTCTCATGAAATAATAAAATACTGCATGACCATCAATTACTCTTCTTCAATACTTTTTGGAATATAAATTTTAATGAGCATCAAATCTACCTTCTTCATTGATGTTAATAATGTGTCACTTGTAAAACCTTTATTTTTATCTCTATATGAGTACATTAATCATTTGATTTATCAATAAGGATAATTTCTCAAGAAAAAAATCAAATACAATTAATCCATAAAAATTCTTCAAGAACTTTCTAATTTCTCGTTAAAAAATTAATCCATATCACCATTTCTTCATCCTTAAACTTTAATGAACTAATTATATGGTCTTTTTATCCTTCATGAAAACTAAAATATCAATGTTCCTCAAGTTAACACTTTTATGGTTATCATGAAACATTAAAATACTCCATAACATTCAATTCCTATTATTCTTTGATTTTTTAAAATATAAATTCCAAAATAATATCAAATCAACCTTATTAATTTTTATAAACAATTTGTCACTTATGAAAAATGAATTTTGAACATAAGATCAATTAACAAATTATTAGACCCACAAACATAGAGTATTTAACAAGCAAGACATCTACTCTGATGAATCCATATTAATTCTCCAATAATTATGATGAAGGAATCCATAAATATTCACCATCCATCACCTTAAAAGAATATATAAAATTCTCTAGGCATCCCCATGAAACTCAATGTTTTCAAAACATTCACATGCATCATGGAATTTCAATACATGAGGTGTAAAGAACTAATGTTTTTCACTGGTGATTACTTTTTGAAATCACAACATAATTAACTACTATGTGATATGTGACCTTGAAACATATGTTTTTCACTTTTGTGATGTGAATTTTGAAAATATGACTTACATGGTTGGTATCAGTATGTTATTTGGAGTCTGATAAGAAAAACATGATTTTTTGGTGAATATTAACCTAACATTGTGAATAAATACATACCCTTGTGAATAGTGATATACCCTAATGAAAATTAACCTTACCTATGATAGTATAAAAATAATAATCAAGTGATGGTATGATGTTCCAATATTTTAAAATAAGTAAATTCATGTTTTAAAATGGTTTTTAATAATAAATTGTAATTTTAATTAAATATTAAATTAATCAAAATTAGAAAATTATATTTGAAAAATGGACTTCATTTTTGTATTCTAGATGGTGAGAAATTGTTGGGGTGAATTTTTGGGATTTTTTTGATATAATTATTTTTTTATGAATAGTGAAATGTCGTAATTTACAAAACAAGGTAAATAAACTAATTATAGTGTCATGTGTTATTTTATGATGATGTAATCCCAATTGATTCGGATTCACATGATAAAATTAGTATTCTTGGTCATGAAAGACTCACTATTCCTTGTCTTATGGAGAAATAATAAATTAATGAATATAATATTGAGAAATCACCTCTCCCATCCACTATAAATACCACCCTTCACACCCTCAGTCACTCACACCTCTCAAGATTCTTTCTTTATCTATAATATTCCCATGAATCTCCCCTAGTCACTCCCCACGTTCTGGAGGCTCTTGTTCTTTCCAAAATAACAAATCACATTCCATTAAGGAGGTTCCAAATGAGGTTATTTCAAGAGGTAAAGCACCTTTCTTTTTCGTTTAGTTTCATTTCAAGTTCCATTCTTGGTAATCCTATTCACACTTCCTCTATCCAAATTATAATGAAAACTCTAGTGTCATCTATATATTTTAATTATATCCTGTGAATGTAAGAACCATCAACAATATTCTTAATCTCACTTTTTTTATAAATGAAATCAACGTCCAAGAGGTTCCAATTTATTACCTTCATGGATGATGATGTTTCATTCATAAATTTATCCTTCATTACTGGTCATGAAACAATTTTTATTAATTATCCAGACTATAATATATATATTATAACCTAAATAATATTCATGAACGTCATATATACAATGTAGTTCCTTATAATAAAAATACCGCTAAAATAATCTAAGAGAATGTAATTAATATCTCATCTAATAATTCATCCTCCTTCAATGTTAAAAAATAATATAAATTACCATTCAAACATCTCTAGGTTAATAATTAATATGTAATTCCAATTCTGGATATTTACATCCATTACACATGATCTTCTTTACTTAAGAACAAGTGAACTGATCAAGTAAACGAACACTCAAAAATGATGTAATTCAATATTATAACTTATAAATAAGGATATAAATGAACTAACCATAATTATTATAATCTAAATACAAGTATAATATGTTATTAAATAATTTATTAATAAGTATAATTTCATATTCAAGGAGCCTATGTTGATGATCGGAACACATTCATACTTAAGGTAAGGGGGTTTCCACCCGAACATCCTTTTTCAATAAAGTTATTTTTATTTTATAATTACCTCAATGAAATTGTTCAGTATTATTAGGTTCTCCTCATAACTATCTTGGGAGTGTTCTATATATGTTTACCAACTTGAATCATTCCTTATTTAATGGATTGTACACATATTAAATGAAACATTCCAAATTTATTCCGAAATACATGCTCGATTCAAGGGAATTTCTCAAATTCATACCCATTTTCAAGCGCACCATATAATATTTTTTGGAAACCAATGTCTTTATAAAATCACACATTTTACTATTAAAATACTATCTTACTTCACTTACGTTCTTAAAGAAATATTTTTCCAAATGAACTCTACTTTTCAATGAAAAATGGTATTTATCTCAAGAGTTACTCGAAGATTTTATAAATGTATCTTCATCTATTTCAACACACTTGTTGATTATTATTTATTATTGGGATTAATATTTCATGGTGTTTTATACCATATTAAATTCAATTCCATATGATTATTTTTGTTTTGGATGTTATATCTTAAAAGCATTCACCAATTTACTCTGAATGGTTAGTGTTTAGGATTAATGTTTTCGGAATGTTATTTACATTTCATATATTACATTCAATATGAATGTATAAGTTTTTTATATGTATCCCCATTCATATGAGGAGTAAATTGGATATATAATGTGTCTTTTGACGCCCTCTATAGCCCCTCAGTTCATCGGTAGGTCTCATGAGACAAACTACGGTCTTGGCACAAGGTCTTGACAAAATGATTATTATGGTCTTGGCATTAGGCCTTGATGGTATGGTGATGATGTCCCACATTATTCATTACCTCATTATAAAAGTATTATTGATGGTTAATGTGGTTATTCTACTAGTAGAATACCCATTATTTTGTTTTATTATGGAATTATTTTTCAGAGCTCATATTCCTTCCATAATGTGTTCATGTTTATTATTTATTAAAGGCATATGATTTTTGTTATTGAACATGCCTAATGTTTATATATCTTACACTGTATTTCGTAAACTTATTGAGAATTTGAGATCAACCCTTTCTTATGCTTCATTTTATCAAGACATGAAGAATTTTATTATGAATGACATGCTGAGATAACATATGAGTTATGGTTTGTAACACCCCAACCTTCCACGGTACACTTCTCTTTGAATAATACAGTAGCGTGTGTTGTACGCAACTTCAAGAATCTAACACGCTGTGACCAATCAAAGTCACCATTATGAATAGTAATATCCACTTCCTGAATTTTTATACAATTTATCTTTCAAAATGGACTTCATTTTTGGATTCGTAATATCAATGATATCCTAGGATGAAATTTTGGTACTTTTCAGATAACTTTTATATTTTGATGAATAGTGGAAATTACTAAATTTTTATAAAAAACAACTTTTTTAATCAAAATAATTAATAGTGAAAATTTATTAATTGTAGTGGTTTTAATGTATATTTATAATATATTTTTACAATTTAATAAAATTTTGGAAATTGGACATAATTTCACCTTTAAATCGGACATAAACAAATGTCAATCTTTTGATAATTATTATCTCTTAAAAACACGCTTTTTTTTACGGTGGGAAATAATTTTAAATTATTTTATGCCTCTTCTGTGTTATGAATTTGAAAAAATGGACTCCATATTTGGAATCAGGATGCCCAAATTTTTTAAATAGATAAATTTTATTTTTAAACATTTTGAATAATTACTTCTATAAATATTTTATTTAACATGGTTAAAGGGTAAATCCAGTAATTAAGGGTAAAAAATAATATTATAATAATAATAATTTACCCTAAAACGTGTCTTAACCATATTGGATGATACATTTACGACAATGGGAATCTTTTGGTCGATTTTGGGACCCCATGGATCCACTTGTAAGTGATAATGACACTTTATATTAATTAAGTTAAAGTAAATACAAAAATGACATAAACCTATATCTTTTACAAAAAAAAATTTACATAGGGTTATATATGTTATACTTTCGACTTTAAATATTAATGATAAAGATACAAAGAATTAATACATAATGGTATTTTATTTATAATTTTTAGACATTAAATAATTTAATTTATTTATGACACAATGAATATGCAGTATTTACCCTATTAGTGAAATATTAAAATAATTGATTTTATAAATACCGAAATAAATATAATTTGAGACTTTTAATGAATTAAACGAATTTTATATGTTATTATGACATTTTAGTAATGATTTAATTAACTTTTTTTGAAGTAATCATGCTGTTATGATTTTCACAAAAATCCAATACCAAGTAGTGTCAAAATTGACATGAAAGGGGTTTTAAAAAAATAGTATATTATTAATTTATATTAAATTCATAAAAATATAAGGTTCAGCCAAATTACTTTTATCATGATATTTGTATCATTAATTGGCCACTTGGGGGGTCCTTTGGATGTATATAGTACATTTATGAACTATATAATATAAAAAAACAAACTGACATGGTATGGGTCAAACTAATTAACCATGAGATAAAACTAAAATATAAGGTCAATATAATGACCCAAACATGTCTAAAATATATTGAATGAAATATTTTAGAACCATCCCTACCTTAGTATTTTAATAATCCTCTTTGGAGCAGTTAGGAACTGAATATGGATTTTTTATAAAATGATATTTTATGTTTTTTCTAAAGAGCCCCCACCTATAAAAAGACACCACTTCAAACCAATTTTGCACACCTTCAATGCCTTTTGGCACGGCCAAAACCTGCCCAAATACTCTCTCAACTATCCTCCCTTCAACATAGAGGCCTTATTTTGATCAAAAATCCAACCTATGGAGACCTTTTGATCAAATCAAAATGAATAACCCGAAGAAGAGGTAATGATTCCACCACCATCTTTCATGTTCCTTTCTTCTACCACTTCCTTTTTCTTTGTTGTTTCCATTATAAAATAATAACTCCAATATATTCTATATAGTTTTATGTTATTATAATTATGTTACAACTAAATTCATTATTCTCTCCACCCTTTGAATGACATTTCACCAAACATGCGTACGTACGACTTACCGTCTCTATGTCGTGGTGTAATTGTTATTCAATGCATTATTATTTGGATGGATATAATAATGATGTGTATTTGATGTAAATAATAAATATAACATGATAATGGTTCTGTATATATTATATATCATCCAATTATATATTATATTAATATCAAAAAAATGATATTTTGGCTCGTGCATACGTACGGATTACTGTCTCCATGAAGCGATGAGATTCATTTCCATGTTCACCATTTATCGACGATTCTAAAAAATATATATTACTAATAAGTATGTAATATATGACATAATAATGCTACTGGAGATAAATATATATTTACATATATATGTATTTATGTACTTATATACATATCTTATTCACTTACTTCCGTTCAATACTATATGAAAATATAAACAACGTTTATGTGTATGTACGGACTATTGTCTCCATAAACAGTGTTTTCCATTTCATATATACATCTATTATAAATTTATATATTCTAAATATATATGATAAATAAGTCATGTATTATATTATGGAATTATTTAAATCATGATCTATGTGACACAATGAACAGTAACAAGTTAAAACATGTACGATAATGAAAGCGATTATTACCCGAATTATTAATATAACATGGAAATTATTATTAAATGGGTTGTATAAAGTCATAAATGAATAATGTATGATATCTTAAATATTAATATTGTTCTTTTATAATTTAATAACATACTGTTTTCTTCATACAGAAGGCTAAATGTACCCACGACTAAAGGAAAGTGCAAGGTAAGGGGTTTTCACCTCACTCCTTATTCCCATGAGATTCAGACCATATTGCCACTATTAACTTTTGTGTGGTGTATGTAATGCACATAATTGTATTATTTGTGTAATACATGTTAATTTATGTGTACTTACATATTCATTGTATGATACCTCTTTCATGGGGTGTATGTTTCTTATGTTACCAAATTGGTAAGGGTTAATTTCACAATCTATTTATTATCTGAGGTTGTTTTTATGTAAGTATCTACTGGGAAATATTAATTATCCATGTCCTTGTTTTATGAAAGATTCTTAAAAGGGATTACTTAAAGTGGATATTTACTAAAACATCATTTCAAATGTTTAAAATACTTATTCTTCTAAATTTTTCTCATTAATGTTCATATCTTCAAAATGGTTTCTAAGTATTTATTAATTTGGACATGAATGTTTTTAAAATGTTAATTCCTTTCAAAAGCTTCAAAGTGTCATGGAAAAATTTTATTAAACAATGTCTTTAAGATACTTCTTTTTAAAATTGTTTGAATTTTAAATGTTTTCATGAAAAATGGGTATTTCAATCAAAGAGTTTTACAAATCATTTTTATCTATGTCAAAATCCTTTAATGGATTTTAAACTGGTTTTGATGTTGATTTATCATGATACAAATCTTCCATATTTTTTTGAAGGTTTTGTGAAATGTTTGACTGTGAATGTGTCATTTTTATATCATTCATGGTTTATGGGTAATGTATTGAAATTTCGTATTCTAGTTTTATTACGAATGTTTATGTTAATTTTAGACCTTTTCATATGATGAATGCATTATACTTAGTAAGTGATGGGTGGAGCCCGCTGTAGCTCCTCGATTAATAGGTAGTTCTAATGAGACAAACTATTGTCTTGTCATGAGGCCTTGACAAAATCTTATTTGTAGTCTTGGCACGAGGCCTTGACTACGTGGTTATGATAGTCCGACATTATGCATTCTATCGTTATGAATGTGGTTATTGATATTGCATTTGATTATTCGACTAGTAGAATATCCATGTGAATAAGTAAATGGAATTATCTCATTTTATCTTTGCCATATCATGTTGATGTTCAAGTTTAAAAGGATTTTTTTTATTATATATTTCCTTAAATGTTTATGTTTATTTGTGAAAGTTTCCGCTATATTATTATCCTTACTGAGCATATGATCTCACCCCATTCTATGTTTTATTTTTCCCAGGATTCCAAGAAGTGTATTGTGATTGATATGTAGGGTTAAGACAAGAGAATAATGGAGTTCATAAAAGATTATTAATATTTTTTTTGTATGTTATGAAGTGTAATGTATCATTAATGTTTGTAATCTATTTTTCAATACTGCTAAAACGATCGGTCCTTTGTGACTGGATTCCTTTTAATCATGCCAATGTATTAAAATAATGCACCGACTCTGTGTAACTAGGGTGGGAGCATTACAGTTGGTATCAAAGGAAGTTTAGAAATAACCTTGGAATCTAGATTTAGATAAACTCTAATTAGAGCACATTACACTAAGATATTCTTTGATTATTATTATAGAAGAACATCCTAGAATTTTGGTATTGTAGAGATTTTGTGAGTTTTCCGAGCAATACATCATTGTCTGGATACGAGCAGGTAGAGGCGGATCGGGCACAGATGTACCTAGGGGTAAAACCCGAAAACCTCGTTTTGATCTAGACTCGAACGGGAACTGGTGCACAACAACGGGCCTTGCTACACTCATGGTTACGACACACTAGGGGGATATTCTTAAGCTAATTCTCATTTTCATTACAAACCGCTTTGAAGTGTTTATGAGTATATACCTCCTCAAATAAAACATTTTTGTTATTATGGATTATATCCATAAACAATTAAATTTATGTTAGGTATTTTTCATGTTTGGAATTATGAATTCTGATTCATAAACTGACTTACTGTATGCCATTGTTTAGAAATGGCGCCCAGTAGAAGGAATGAGAACTCCACTAATATATATATGATCCAATGAGTATGAAGGGTAATATCATTCATGGTAAAAAGAAAATATTTATAAAGGAAATAGTCTCTCACATATTGTAACACCCCAAGATTTCATAGTGTGTTATTTCTTCAAAATAATTCAATAACTTGCACTACACGCAACACCGAGTTCAATTACACCATTACTTACCAAAAAAAAGCCATTAAAAGAGGTCATGAATAGTATTAACTAAATTTTAAACTTTATAATTTTAGAATCCATATTATGAGTTTCTTAGTCATAATGCAAGAACAGATTCATTTTCAGTATTATCAACTTTTAGTGAAACCTTTTTAAATACAATATTTTAAACTTTTTGACTAAATGGAGACATCAAAAAATTTAAAATGAAACTTCCCAAGCTTCCACGGTACGTTTCTCCTCGAATAATGCGATAGCGTGTGTTGTACGCAACCTCGAGTTCTAACACACACCACAACTAATTAAACTAGCCGTTGTGAATAGTAATACCTACTTTTTGAAATCATATATATTTTATATTTCAAAATGGAATTCATTATTGGATTAGGAATATCGAAATTAGTCTAGGGTGAAATTTTGGTACTTTTCGGATAACTTTCATATTTTGATGAATAGTGAAAATTACTAAATTTTAATTAAAAACAACTTTTTTAATCAAAATAATTAATAGTGATAAATTATGAATTTGAGTGGTTTTAAAGTATATTTAGAATATATTTTTACCATTTAATATAATGTTGGTCATTGGACATAATTTTACAATTAAACCAAACATAAACAAGTGTCAATCTTTTGATAGTTATTATCTCTTAAAAACACGCTTTTTGTTTTGACAGCGGGAATTAATTTTAAATTAATTTCTGCCACTTCTGTGTTTTGAATTTAGAAAAATGGATTCCATATTTGGAATCAGGATGTTCAAATTGTGTAAATAGGTAACTTTTATTTTTAGACATTTTGAATAATTATTGCGGTAAATATTTTATTTACCATGGTTAAAGGGTAAATCCGGTAAATAAGGGTTAAAAAATAATATTATAATAATACAAAATTACCCTAAAACGTGTCCTAACCTTATTGGTGGACACATACCCGACCAGGGGCATCCTTGGGTCAATTTGGGGACCCCTTGGAGCCACTTGTATGTGGTAGGGACACATTATATTAATAAAGTTAAAATAAAAATAAAAATGGCATAAGCTTACATCTTTTAGAAGAACAATTTTTACATAGGGTTATACATGTTGGATTTTCGATTATAAATATTCATTAGAAATATAAAAAGATTTCCTACATAATGATGTTTTATTTATAATTTTTAGACAATAAATAATTTATTTTATTTATGACACAATGATGATGTAGTAATTACTAAAATAGTAAAAAATTAACATAATTGATATTATAAATACCCAAATAAATATAATATGAAACTTTTAATGAATTACAATAATTTTCTAGGATAATATGATATATTAGGATTGATTTAATTGACTTTGTTCTAAGTAATCAATCTGTTATGAGTTTCACAAAAATCAACTATTGAATAGTGTCAAAATTGACATAAAAGAGTTCTTAAAACAAATATTATATTATTAATTGATATTAAATTCCTAAAAATCTAAGGTTCAGCCAAGAGACTTATATTATGATAGGTTAATCATTAATGGACCACTTGGGGGGTCACTTGGATGTATATAGTAAGTTTATTAACCATATTATATAAAAATACAAAGAGACATTGTAAAAGTGAAACTAATTAACTTAGAGTTAATACTTACAGATAAGGTTAATATAAGTACCCAAACCTGTCTAAATTCTATTGGATGAGTTGTTTTCGACCTATCCCCACCTCATCCTTTGAATAGTCAACTTTGGAGCCTTTGGAAACCGAATATGAATTTATTATAAATTAATATTTCTAGCTTTTCCAAAAGTGCCCCTCACCCCTCTTATAAAAGGGCACTCCTCCTTCTCTTTTCCTCACACCTCTCAAGCCACTTGGCTCGTCCAAAATCTGCCCAAATAAGCTCCCCAAATCCCTCTCAACATCCTTGAAGCTTCCCCTTAGGCAGAAAGCATTTCAAGAAGTCCTTTGGTTCCAACCAAAGTGAGTTACCTAAATTAAAGGTAACAATTTCTCTTAAAGTATCTTCATTTATTTTGCTTCTCCAACCCCCAAAATCTTTTTATTTCCTTTCTTTTGTAACAACACCAGTATCCTAAATATACTAGGATGTTGTTATAAGAAGGATTCAAACTACACATACACACAACTCCGTCTAATGGATGATGAACATAATGTTTCTGTGGATGGCAAACTAACGCCTCACGAAACGATGATTGTTCAAATACATCTTACCGCCTCTCATGGTGGCCATTATGATGGCACTGTAATTAAATATGATATTAATGATATATATTTTATATATAAGCTTCTGTAATTCCATTTTATTTCATACCATTATTCGTTTCATGTTGTATATACATACGATAATTTCATTTGAGGAAGTGCGGACTACCGCCCCCTTAAAATGATATGACTCG
Organism: Viscum album; assembly: GCA_963277665.1. NCBI lineage: Eukaryota > Viridiplantae > Streptophyta > Magnoliopsida > Santalales > Viscaceae > Viscum > Viscum album. The sequence goes on along the minus strand of OY728151.1, from coordinate 1,580,895,717 downwards.
TTCATACCACACATGGAACGTATAAAGGATGGTGTTAATGAACTTAAGTAACATATATAAAATATTATATTATACAGGAATAGTAATATACCTATGTATCATTTGGATTTGATTCTTTTAAAATGAAAATTAAATGGAAGTAGCGTTCGTGCGTACGTACGGACTACCGTCTCCACGAACGCGATAAGATTCATTCTCCATCATATCCATTCAAGTATTATTCTCATTTTAGGGTTAAAAATAATGTTAATAACATTCTGATTATGAATAAGATATAATCTATCCATTACAAACATGTCTTACGTAACCAAACATTTAAGAAGAACGAATCAATTATCACCCGAAACGACGATAATACTAAGATATTATTAATAAAGCAATGTTAAAAGATCATATATGATATCATATTAATGTATATGATTCTTGTATAATTTAATAACAATTATTTCACCATTATACAGGAGGTTAACCTACCCCAACAAAGGAAAAGTACAAGGTAAGGGTTATTTCACAATCTCTTCTTTATCCGAGGTTGTTTATACGTAATAATCTACTGGGATCTCGTTATCATCCACATCCATGTTTCTTCAAAATGTATTTCAAAACATTTTTTACTATTTACAAGAATATGGGTTAAAGTCATTTATACCCTTGTTTGACTTTTTATAAGAGGTTTATAAAGGAATCTTTCCGTCGTTTTCAAAACGAGGTCCTTTTTAACCTTTTCGACAGAATTGAGGTAAGAATGTTTTTTTTAACTTATACGGCGGGTGCGGTTATTTTCCGCCGTTATAAAATCGTCGAAGCTTTCCATACAAGCTTATAAGAATATTTTCAAATAAAATGTTTTATTTTATATGGATCTTAAATGATTTCAAAATAAAAGGAGATACTTCTTTAAAAAGAATTTTGATTTCATCTATGTCAACATCCCTTGATGGATTTTAAGATTATTCGAAGTTGATTTATTATGATACAAAACTTCTATATTATATTGAAGGTTTTGTGATATGTTTGACTGTGGATGTGCTATTTTTATACCATTCATAGTTTATGGTGAAATTATTGACATTTCGTATGCTAGTTTTAATACGAATGTTTATGTTATGTTTAAACCTTTTCATATGGGAATGCATTGGACTTAATAAGTGACGGGTGGAGCCCGCTATAGCTCCTCGATGCATCGGTAGGTCTCATGAGACAAACTAGTGTCTTGGCACAAGGCCTTGACAAAATCTTATTTGTAGTCTTGGCACGAGGCCTTGGCTATGTGGTTATGATAGTCTGGCATTATGCATTCCAACATTATGAAAGTGGTTATTGATATTGCATGTGATTATTCGATTAGTAGAATATCCATGTGAACAAGTAAATGGCATTATTTCATTTTACTTTTGCCATACTATGTTGAAGTTCAATTTTAAAAGGCTTTTGTTTTAGTAATTCATTGCCTTAAATGTTTATGCTTATTTTGAATGTTCCGCTATATTGTTATCCTTACTGGGCATTTGAGCTGACCCCTTTTTTTATGTTTTATTTTTCCCAGGTAGTGAAGAAGTAAATTATGATTGACTTGCAGGGATATTATGGGTTTATAGTGTGGACGTTGGAAACATTATGTTGTTGTAGTAGTTTTTCATTTTATGATGTAATGTAAAACTTATGAATATATCTAGTGTTTCCAAGGCTACTAAACTAATCGGTCTTTCGGGATTTGATCTTTCTTGTGATCATGCCAATGTTACGACGTAATGCACCGAATCTGGGTAGCTGGGGTCGGGGCGTTACAGTTGGTATCAGAGGAAGTTTAGTACAAACCTTGGAAGCTAGATTTAGATAAACTCTGATTAGAGCACGTAGACCTAAGATGAACTTTGAGGATTAGTATAGAAGAACTTCCTATAATTTTGGTATTGTAGAGATTTTGTGAGTTTTCCGAGCAATACATCCCTGTCTGGATACGAGCAGGTAGAGGCGGCTCTGGCACAGATGTACCTAGGGGTAAAACCCGAAAACACCGCTTTGAGCTAGACTCGAACGGGAACTGGTGCACGACAACGGGCCTTGCTGCACTCTTGGTTACGACACTCCCGGGGGATATGCTTAGGATAACTCTCATTTTCTTTAAAAATCATTTTGAAGGGATTATGAGTATATACTTCCTCAAAGAAAACATTCTTATGATTATGGATTATATCCATAAAAAGTTCAATTTATGTTAGGTGTTTTATAAGTATGGGATTATGTATTTTGATTCATAAACTGATCTAGTTTATGTCATTGTTTAGAAATGGCACCCAGTAGAAGGAATGAGAACTCCAGAAATGCACATGATCCAAAGAGAAGGAAGGATCATATCATTCATGGTCTTAAGCTAGAATTGATAAGAGAAATAGTCTCCCATTTATTATCATCATATGAAGAAATAATATCATGTGTTGATAAGATAAGTAAAGAGTTTACTGAGTCCTATGGCTTTGAAGGGAATCAAGAGAATAAAAGGATGGAAGAGAGAAAGATGGATAAAGGGAAAAGGGAAAATAAGAATTTTCCCATATGAGGTAACTGTGGAAAGAAACACCCTGGAAATTGCCTGAAAGGAATGAGAGTTTGTTATAAGTATGGAGGAAAAGGGCACAAAGTACATGACTGCAAGGGTAAGAAAATGGTTTCAAATGTACAATGCTTCATTTGCAAGGAGTTTGGACATTACGCGAACCTATGTCCCAGTCATCAGACTATGCCGCAAATGATGTTATTGGATAATAATCAATTTATGATACTACCACAGATGAAGAGGAATGATTAGAGTTATTATGTTGATTATATCAATTGAGTGTTGTATCAACAATGTACTTGTTATAATAATTATGGAGTATATAAGGATTGTACTGCAGTATTATTTCATTAAGGACTTGAGATGGTGTGGAACAAAGAAAAGTGACTCAGTAGCAGGATAAAATTTTGGAAAATATATGGTTGAGAGAATGATAAATCATAATATAGTTCTGATACCGAGGTGGTGATTTTAGAATAATACATGATTGATTTGGATAAATTATATTGGATACCTTGAAGCTGATTAATGATTTGTATATTCCATCATTGTTGGGGTTTAAAACATTTTTGGATTAATGAAGTATATCCAGCATTCTATATGGAATAAGGGAACATGAATGTAATCAATAAGGAATATGGTAGTACATGATGAAGGTATTCATATGCTATTACGGGGTAAAAAGGATCTATATTATGTTTACCTTCCTTATAAATGTTGGACTGTGAGTTTGGATAGAAGTATTTTGGATAGTTCTAGTTTGTATTATTTTGGATTTCCATAAAAGGACAACCCGGAGGTCAGGCGGCAACCCGTCGCGTCCAGCAAGGCTGCGAGACTTGAACCCGCAACCGAAGGGCGACAAGGGTGTATCACCTACCACTGTCCCACGAGATGTCCTGAATTAAATAATGTAGTTTTTTTTAAAAGATCTGGTAGATGAATTATAATTCATTTATTTTGGAACCCTGTACGAATAGTATAAATAGAAAAAAAAATTACGTTCTATTATCTTTTAGAGTGAAAGATGAGTTTGTGGTAGAAACTTATTAATGGATAAAACTCTGATTATAAAGTAAGTATATCTCCTTATGATCTTAGCCAATCTCATAAATAAATTCCTCAACATTAATAAAAGGAACTTAGAACAAAAATGTTTCCCTAGATGGTACCTTAAATCATCACTAATTTATGGCTTTGGGATTGTTGGCCTTTTCATAGCCATGTTCTCTACCACTCTCCATCAGATAATTGATGGTTAGATTTCTCTTCCATATCCATATTTTCCTACATGGAACCCTAGTATGTGTTATTTTCGGTAATCTTCATACTTTCCACTCTTTATTTTAAATAGAGGCCTCATTAATTCATTTTTCGATGTGGGATTTCAACTAAGATATTTTGAAACGTCAAAAATGTGTTATCCCAATACCCTATATTTTGTTGAACCGATGGTACTTCAAATCATCATAGATTGATGAGTTTAAGGACCTCAATTTTATACTTTTTTGTGATTGATGACCTCAATCACTACCTATAAATATTTACGTTTTTCCTCCAATTATATGTCTCTAATTGCCACCAATGTTCTCCTAATCAAGATCATAATTTGGTGGTGACCCTTTGATTTCTCTTTTCCTCATATTAAGACTAAATTTTAGTAACCCAATTTCCGATCTGGGTTTTCCCACAAATATATTTTCTACTTTCAACCTTTTATTTTCGAAGAACAATTTCAAAATTGCGAGGACGCAATTTATTGAAGGAGGGGAGAATGTAACACCCCAAGATTTCATAGTGTGTTATTTCTTCAAAATAATTCAATAACTTGCACTACACGCAACACCGAGTTCAATTACACCATTACTTACCAAAAAAAAAGCCATTAAAAGAGGTCATGAATAGTATTAACTAAATTTTAAACTTTATAATTTTAGAATCCATATTATGAGTTTCTTAGTCATAATGCAAGAACAGATTCATTTTCAGTATTATCAACTTTTAGTGAAACCTTTTTAAATACAATATTTTAAACTTTTTGACTAAATGGAGACATCAAAAAATTTAAAATGAAACTTCCCAAGCTTCCACGGTACGTTTCTCCTCGAATAATGCGATAGCGTGTGTTGTACGCAACCTCGAGTTCTAACACACACCACAACTAATTAAACTAGCCGTTGTGAATAGTAATACCTACTTTTTGAAATCATATATATTTTATATTTTAAAATGGAATTCATTTTTGGATTAGGAATATCTAAATTAGTCTAGGGTGAAATTTTGGTACTTTTCGGATAACTTTCATATTTTGATGAATAGTGAAAATTACTAAATTTTAATTAAAAACAACTTTTTTAATCAAAATAATTAATAGTGATAAATTATGAATTTGAGTGGTTTTAAAGTATATTTAGAATATATTTTTATCATTTAATATAATGTTGGTCATTGGACATAATTTTACAATTAAACCAAACATAAACAAGTGTCAATCTTTTGATAGTTATTATCTCTTAAAAACACGCTTTTTGTTTTGACAGCGGGAATTAATTTTAAATTAATTTCTGCCACTTCTGTGTTTTGAATTTAGAAAAATGGATTCCATATTTGGAATCAGGATGTTCAAATTGTGTAAATAGGTAACTTTTATTTTTAGACATTTTGAATAATTATTGCGGTAAATATTTTATTTACCATGGTTAAAGGGTAAATCCGGTAAATAAGGGTTAAAAAATAATATTATAATAATACAAAATTACCCTAAAACGTGTCCTAACCTTATTGGTGAACACATACCCGACCATGGGCATCCTTGGGTCAATTTGGGGACCCCTTGGAGCCACTTGTATGTGGTAGGGACACATTATATTAATAAAGTTAAAATAAAAATAAAAATGGCATAAGCTTACATCTTTTAGAAGAACAATTTTTACATAGGGTTATACATGTTGGATTTTCGATTATAAATATTCATTAGAAATCTAAAAAGATTTCCTACATAATGATGTTTTATTTATAATTTTTAGACATTAAATAATTTATTTTATTTATGACACAATGATGATGCAGTAATTACTAAAATAGTAAAAAATTAACATAATTGATATTATAAATACCCAAATAAATATAATATGAAACTTTTAATGAATTACACTAATTTTCTAGGATAATATGATATATTAGGATTGATTTAATTGACTTTGTTCTAAGTAATCAATCTGTTATAAGTTTCACAAAAATCAACTATTGAATAGTGTCAAAATTGACATAAAAGAGTTCTTAAAACAAATATTATATTATTAATTGATATTAAATTCCTAAAAATCTACGGTTCGGCCAAGAGACTTATATTATGATAGGTTAATCATTAATGGACCACTTGGGGGTCACTTGGATGTATATAGTAAGTTTATTAACCATATTATATAAAAATACAAAGAGACATTGTAAAAGTGAAACTAATTAACTTAGAGTTAATACTTAAAGATAAGGTTAATATAAGTACCCAAACCTGTCTAAATTCTATTGGATGAGTTGTTTTCGACCTATCCCCACCTCATCCTTTGAATAGTCAACTTTGGAGCCTTTGGAAACCGAATATGAATTTATTATAAATTAATATTTCTAGCTTTTCCAAAAGTGCCCCTCACCCCTCTTATAAAAGGGCACTCCTCCTTCTCTTTTCCTCACACCTCTCAAGCCACTTGGCTCGTCCAAACTCTGCCCAAATAAGCTCCCCAATTCCCTCTCCTCATCCTTGAAGCTTCCCCTTAGGCAGAAAGCATTTTAAGAAGTCTTTTGGTTCCAACCAAAGTGAGTTACCTAAATTAAAGGTAACAATTTCTCTTAAAGTATCTTCATTTATTTTGCTTCTCCAACCCCCAAAATCTTTTTATTTCCTTTCTTTTGTAACAACACCAGTATCCTAAATATACTAGGATGTTTTTATAAGAAGGATTCAAACTACACATACACACAACTCCATCTAATGGATGATGAACATAATGTTTCTGTGGATGGCAAACTAACGCCTCACGAAACGATGATTGTTCAAATACATCTTACCACCTCTCATGGTGGCCATTATGATGGCACTGTAATTAAATATGATATTAATGATATATATTTTATATATAAGCTTCTGTAATTCCATTTTATTTCATACCATTATTCGTTTCATGTTGTATATACATACGATAATTTCATTTGAGGAAGTGCGGACTACCGCCCCCTTAAAATGATATGACTCGTTCATACCACACATGGAACGTATAAAGGATGGTGTTAATGAACTTAAGTAACATATATAAAATATTATATTATACAGGAATAGTAATATACCTATGTATCATTTGGATTTGATTCTTTTAAAATGAAAATTAAATGGAAGTAGCGTTCGTGCGTACGTACGGACTACCGTCTCCACGAACGCGATAAGATTCATTCTCCATCATATCCATTCAAGTATTATTCTCATTTTAGGGTTAAAAATAATGTTAATAACATTCTGATTATGAATAAGATATAATCTATCCATTACAAACATGTCTTACGTAACCAAACATTTAAGAAGAACGAATCAATTATCACCCGAAACGACGATAATACTAAGATATTATTAATAAAGCAATGTTAAAAGATCATATATGATATCATATTAATGTATATGATTCTTGTATAATTTAATAACAATTATTTCACCATTATACAGGAGGTTAACCTACCCCAACAAAGGAAAAGTACAAGGTAAGGGTTATTTCACAATCTCTTCTTTATCCGAGGTTGTTTATATGTAATAATCTACTGGGATCTCGTTATCATCCACATCCATGTTTCTTCAAAATGTATTTCAAAACATTTTTTACTATTTACAAGAATATGGGTTAAAGTCATTTATACCCTTGTTTGACTTTTTATAAGAGGTTTATAAAGGAATCTTTCCGTCGTTTTCAAAACGAGGTCCTTTTTAACCTTTTCGACAGAATTGAGGTAAGAATGTTTTTTTTAACTTATACGGCGGGTGCGGTTATTTTCCGCCGTTATAAAATCGTCGAAGCTTTCCATACAAGCTTATAAGAATATTTTCAAATAAAATGTTTTATTTTATATGGATCTTAAATGATTTCAAAATAAAAGGAGATACTTCTTTAAAAAGAATTTTGATTTCATCTATGTCAACATCCCTTGATGGATTTTAAGATTATTCGAAGTTGATTTATTATGATACAAAACTTCTATATTATATTGAAGGTTTTGTGATATGTTTGACTGTGGATGTGCTATTTTTATACCATTCATAGTTTATGGTGAAATTATTGACATTTCGTATGCTAGTTTTAATACGAATGTTTATGTTATGTTTAAACCTTTTCATATGGGAATGCATTGGACTTAATAAGTGACGGGTGGAGCCCGCTATAGCTCCTCGATGCATCGGTAGGTCTCATGAGACAAACTAGTGTCTTGGCACAAGGCCTTGACAAAATCTTATTTGTAGTCTTGGCACGAGGCCTTGGCTATGTGGTTATGATAGTCTGGCATTATGCATTCCAACATTATGAAAGTGGTTATTGATATTGCATGTGATTATTCGATTAGTAGAATATCCATGTGAACAAGTAAATGGCATTATTTCATTTTACTTTTGCCATAGTATGTTGAAGTTCAATTTTAAAAGGCTTTTGTTTTAGTAATTCATTGCCTTAAATGTTTATGCTTATTTTGAATGTTCCGCTATATTGTTATCCTTACTGGGCATTTGAGCTCACCCCTTTTTTTATGTTTTATTTTTCCCAGGTAGTGAAGAAGTAAATTATGATTGACTTGCAGGGATATTATGGGTTTATAGTGTGGACGTTGGAAACATTATGTTGTTGTAGTAGTTTTTCATTTTATGATGTAATGTAAAACTTATGAATATATCTAGTGTTTCCAAGGCTACTAAACTAATCGGTCTTTCGGGATTTGATCTTTCTTGTGATCATGCCAATGTTACGACGTAATGCACCGACTCTGGGTAGCTGGGGTCGGGGCGTTACAGTTGGTATCAGAGGAAGTTTAGTACAAACCTTGGAAGCTAGATTTAGATAAACTCTGATTAGAGCACGTAGACCTAAGATGAACTTTGAGGATTAGTATAGAAGAACTTCCTAGAATTTTGGTATTGTAGAGATTTTGTGATTTTTCCGAGCAATACATCACTGTCTGGATACGAGCAGGTAGAGGCGGCTCTGGCACAGATGTACCTAGGGGTAAAACCCGAAAACACCGCTTTGAGCTAGACTCGAACGGGAACTGGTGCACGACAACGGGCCTTGCTGCACTCTTGGTTACGACACTCCCGGGGGATATGCTTAGGATAACTCTCATTTTCTTTAAAAATCATTTTGAAGGGATTATGAGTATATACTTCCTCAAAGAAAACATTCTTATGATTATGGATTATATCCATAAATAGTTCAATTTATGTTAGGTGTTTTATAAGTATGGGATTATGTATTTTGATTCATAAACTGATCTAGTTTATGTCATTGTTTAGAAATGGCACCCAGTAGAAGGAATGAGAACTCCAGAAATGCACATGATCCAAAGAGAAGGAAGGATCATATCTTTCATGGTCTTAAGCTAGAATTGATAAGAGAAATAGTCTCCCATTTATTATCATCATATGAAGAAATAATATCATGTGTTGATAAGATAAGTAAAGAGTTTACTGAGTCCTATGGCTTTGAAGGGAATCAAGAGAATAAAAGGATGGAAGAGAGAAAGATGGATAAAGGGAAAAGGGAAAATAAGAATTTTCCCATATGAGGTAACTGTGGAAAGAAACACCCTGGAAATTGCCTGAAAGGAATGAGAGTTTGTTATAAGTATGGAGGAAAAGGGCACAAAGTACATGACTGCAAGGGTAAGAAAATGGTTTCAAATGTACAATGCTTCATTTGCAAGGAGTTTGGACATTACGCGAACCTATGTCCCAGTCATCAGACTATGCCGCAAATGATGTTATTGGATAATAATCAAGTTATGATACTACCACAGATGAAGAGGAATGATTAGAGTTATTATGTTGATTATATCAATTGAGTGTTGTATCAACAATGTACTTGTTATAATAATTATGGAGTATATAAGGATTGTACTGCAGTATTATTTCATTAAGGACTTGAGATGGTGTGGAACAAAGAAAAGTGACTCAGTAGCAGGATAAAATTTTGGAAAATATATGGTTGAGAGAATGATAAATCATAATATAGTTCTGATACCGAGGTGGTGATTTTAGAATAATACATGATTGATTTGGATAAATTATATTGGATACCTTGAAGCTGATTAATGATTTGTATATTCCATCATTGTTGGGGTTTAAAACATTTTTGGATTAATGAAGTATATCCAGCATTCTATATGGAATAAGGGAACATGAATGTAATCAATAAGGAATATGGTAGTACATGATGAAGGTATTCATATGCTATTACGGGGTAAAAAGGATCTATATTATGTTTACCTTCCTTATAAATGTTGGACTGTGAGTTTGGATAGAAGTATTTTGGATAGTTCTAGTTTGTATTATTTTGGATTTCCATAAAAGGACAACCCGGAGGTCAGGCGGCAACCCGTCGCGTCCAGCAAGGCTGCGAGACTTGAACCCGCAACCGAAGGGCGACAAGGGTGTATCACCTACCACTGTCCCACGAGATGTCCTGAATTAAATAATGTAGTTTTTTTTAAAATATCTGGTAGATGAATTATAATTCATTTATTTTGGAACCCTGTACGAATAGTATAAATAGAAAAAAAAAATTACGTTCTATTATCTTTTAGAGTGAAAGATGAGTTTGTGGTAGAAACTTATTAATGGATAAAACTCTGATTATAAAGTAAGTATATCTCCTTATGATCTTAGCCAATCTCATAAATAAATTCCTCAACATTAATAAAAGGAACTTAGAACAAAAATGTTTCCCTAGATGGTACCTTAAATCATCACTAATTTATGGCTTTGGGATTGTTGGCCTTTTCATAGCCATGTTCTCTACCACTCTCCATCAGATAATTGATGGTTAGATTTCTCTTCCATATCCATATTTTCCTACATGGAACCCTAGTATGTGTTATTTTCGGTAATCTTCATACTTTCCACTCTTTATTTTAAATAGAGGCCTCATTAATTCATTTTTCGATGTGGGATTTCAACTAAGATATTTTGAAACGTCAAAAATGTGTTATCCCAATACCCTATATTTTGTTGAACCGATGGTACTTCAAATCATCATAGATTGATGAGTTTAAGGACCTCAATTTTATACTTTTTTGTGATTGATGACCTCAATCACTACCTATAAATATTTACGTTTTTCCTCCAATTATATGTCTCTAATTGCCACCAATGTTCTCCTAATCAAGATCATAATTTGGTGGTGACCCTTTGATTTCTCTTTTCCTCATATTAAGACTAAATTTTAGTAACCCAATTTCCGATGTGGGTTTTCCCACAAATATATTTTCTACTTTCAACCTTTTATTTTCGAAGAACAATTTCAAAATTGCGAGGACGCAATTTATTGAAGGAGGGGAGAATGTAACACCCCAAGATTTCATAGTGTGTTATTTCTTCAAAATAATTCAATAACTTGCACTACACGCAACACCGAGTTCAATTACACCATTACTTACAAAAAAAAAAGCCATTAAAAGAGGTCATGAATAGTATTAACTAAATTTTAAACTTTATAATTTTAGAATCCATATTATGAGTTTCTTAGTCATAATGCAAGAACAGATTCATTTTCAGTATTATCAACTTTTAGTGAAACCTTTTTAAATACAATATTTTAAACTTTTTGACTAAATGGAGACATCAAAAAATTTAAAATGAAACTTCCCAAGCTTCCACGGTACGTTTCTCCTCGAATAATGCGATAGCGTGTGTTGTACGCAACCTCGAGTTCTAACACACACCACAACTAATTAAACTAGCCGTTGTGAATAGTAATACCTACTTTTTGAAATCAAATATATTTTATATTTCAAAATGGAATTCATTTTTGGATTAGGAATATCGAAATTAGTCTAGGGTGAAATTTTGGTACTTTTCGGATAACTTTCATATTTTGATGAATAGTGAAAATTACTAAATTTTAATTAAAAACAACTTTTTTAATCAAAATAATTAATAGTGATAAATTATGAATTTGAGTGGTTTTAAAGTATATTTAGAATATATTTTTACCATTTAATATAATGTTGGTCATTGGACATAATTTTACAATTAAACCAAACATAAACAAGTGTCAATCTTTTGATAGTTATTATCTCTTAAAAACACGCTTTTTGTTTTGACAGCGGGAATTAATTTTAAATTAATTTCTGCCACTTCTGTGTTTTGAATTTAGAAAAATGGATTCCATATTTGGAATCAGGATGTTCAAATTGTGTAAATAGGTAACTTTTATTTTTAGACATTTTGAATAATTACTGCGGTAAATATTTTATTTACTATGGTTAAAGGGTAAATCCGGTAAATAAGGGTTAAAAAATAATATTATAATAATACAAAATTACCCTAAAACGTGTCCTAACCTTATTGGTGGACACATACCCGACCATGGGCATCCTTGGGTCAATTTGGGGACCCCTTGGAGCCACTTGTATGTGGTAGGGACACATTATATTAATAAAGTTAAAATAAAAATAAAAATGGCATAAGCTTACATCTTTTAGAAGAACAATTTTTACATAGGGTTATACATGTTGGATTTTCGATTATAAATATTCATTAGAAATCTAAAAAGATTTCCTACATAATTATGTTTTATTTATAATTTTTAGACATTAAATAATTTATTTTATTTATGACACAATGATGATGCAGTAATTACTAAAATAGTAAAAAATTAACATAATTGATATTATAAATACCCAAATAAATATAATATGAAACTTTTAATGAATTACACTAATTTTCTAGGATAATATGATATATTAGGATTGATTTAATTGACTTTGTTCTAAGTAATCAATCTGTTATGAGTTTCACAAAAATCAACTATTGAATAGTGTCAAAATTGACATAAAAGAGTTCTTAAAACAAATATTATATTATTAATTGATATTAAATTCCTAAAAATCTAAGGTTCGGCCAAGAGACTTATATTATGATAGGTTAATCATTAATGGACCACTTGGGGGTCACTTGGATGTATATAGTAAGTTTATTAACCATATTATATAAAAATACAAAGAGACATTGTAAAAGTGAAACTAATTAACTTAGAGTTAATACTTAAAGATAAGGTTAATATAAGTACCCAAACCTGTCTAAATTCTATTGGATGAGTTGTTTTCGACCTATCCCCACCTCATCCTCTTAATAGTAAACTTTGGAGCCTTTGGAAACCGAATATGAATTTATTATAAATTAATATTTCTAGCTTTTCCAAAAGTGCCCCTCACCCCTCTTATAAAAGGGCACTCCTCCTTCTCTTTTCCTCACACCTCTCAAGCCACTTGGCTCGTCCAAACTCTGCCCAAATAAGCTCCCCAAATCCCTCTCCTCATCCTTGAAGCTTCCCCTTAGGCAGAAAGCATTTCAAGAAGTCCTTTGGTTCCAACCAAAGTGAGTTACCTAAATTAAAGGTAACAATTTCTCTTAAAGTATCTTCATTTATTTTGCTTCTCCAACCCCCAAAATCTTTTTATTTCCTTTCTTTTGTAACAACACCAGTATCCTAAATATACTAGGATGTTGTTATAAGAATGATTCAAACTACACATACACACAACTCCATCTAATGGATGATGAACATAATGTTTCTGTGGATGGCAAACTAACGCCTCACGAAACGATGATTGTTCAAATACATCTTACCGCCTCTCATGGTGGCCATTATGATGGCACTGTAATTAAATATGATATTAATGATATATATTTTATATATAAGCTTCTGTAATTCCATTTTATTTCATACCATTATTCGTTTCATGTTGTATATACATACGATAATTTCATTTGAGGAAGTGCGGACTACCGCCCCCTTAAAATGATATGACTCGTTCATACCACACATGGAACGTATAAAGGATGGTGTTAATGAACTTAAGTAACATATATAAAATATTATATTATACAGGAATAGTAATATACCTATGTATCATTTGGATTTGATTCTTTTAAAATGAAAATTAAATGGAAGTAGCGTTCGTGCGTACGTACGGACTACCGTCTCCACGAACGCGATAAGATTCATTCTCCATCATATCCATTCAAGTATTATTCTCATTTTAGGGTTAAAAATAATGTTAATAACATTCTGATTATGAATAAGATATAATCTATCCATTACAAACATGTCTTATGTAACCAAACATTTAAGAAGAACGAATCAATTATCACCCGAAACGACGATAATACTAAGATATTATTAATAAAGCAATGTTAAAAGATCATATATGATATCATATTAATGTATATGATTCTTGTATAATTTAATAACAATTATTTCACCATTATACAGGAGGTTAACCTACCCCAACAAAGGAAAAGTACAAGGTAAGGGTTATTTCACAATCTCTTCTTTATCCGAGGTTGTTTATACGTAATAATCTACTGGGATCTCGTTATCATCCACATCCATGTTTCTTCCAAATGTATTTCAAAACATTTTTTACTATTTACAAGAATATGGGTTAAATTCATTTATACCCTTGTTTGACTTTTTATAAGAGGTTTATAAAGGAATCTTTCCGTCGTTTTCAAAACGAGGTCCTTTTTAACCTTTTCGACAGAATTGAGGTAAGAATGTTTTTTTTAACTTATAAGGCGGGTGCGGTTATTTTCCGCCGTTATAAAATCGTCGAAGCTTTCCATACAAGCTTATAAGAATATTTTCAAATAAAATGTTTTATTTTATATGGATCTTAAATGATTTCAAAATAAAAGGAGATACTTCTTTAAAAATAATTTTGATTTCATCTATGTCAACATCCCTTGATGGATTTTAAGATTATTCGAAGTTGATTTATTATGATACAAAACTTCTATATTATATTGAAGGTTTTGTGATATGTTTGACTGTGGATGTGCTATTTTTATACCATTCATAGTTTATGGTGAAATTATTGACATTTCGTATGCTAGTTTTAATACGAATGTTTATGTTATGTTTAAACCTTTTCATATGGGAATGCATTGGACTTAATAAGTGACGGGTGGAGCCCGCTATAGCTCCTCGATGCATCGGTAGGTCTCATGAGACAAACTAGTGTCTTGGCACAAGGCCTTGACAAAATCTTATTTGTAGTCTTGGCACGAGGCCTTGGCTATGTGGTTATGATAGTCTGGCATTATGCATTCCAACATTATGAAAGTGGTTATTGATATTGCATGTGATTATTCGATTAGTAGAATATCCATGTGAACAAGTAAATGGAATTATTTCATTTTACTTATGCCATACTATGTTGAATTTCAATTTTAAAAGGCTTTTGTTTTAGTAATTCATTGCCTTAAATGTTTATGCTTATTTTGAATGTTCCGCTATATTGTTATCCTTACTGGGCATTTGAGCTCACCCCTTTTTTTATGTTTTATTTTTCCCAGGTAGTGAAGAAGTAAATTATGATTGACTTGCAGGGATATTATGGGTTTATAGTGTGGACGTTGGAAACATTATGTTGTTGTAGTAGTTTTTCATTTTATGATGTAATGTAAAACTTATGAATATATCTAGTGTTTCCAAGGCTACTAAACTAATCGGTCTTTCGGGATTTGATCTTTCTTGTGATCATGCCAATGTTACGACGTAATGCACCGACTCTGGGTAGCTGGGGTCGGGGCGTTACACATATTATAATCATATGAATAAATAGTATCAAAAGATCAGTAAATAACTCTCTGAATTCTAGGGATTGGAAGGGAAGCCAGAGAAGAAAAGGATTGTAGAAAGAAATATGGATAAAGGGAATAATGGAATGAAGGATTTTACAATATGTGATAAATGTGGAATGAATAACTGTCGTAAATTATTGAAGGGAATGGGAGTTTTTATAAGTGTGGAGAAAAAGGACACCATGTACGTGATGGCAAGGGTAAGAAAATTTTTTCAAATGTACAATGCTTCATCTGAAAGGAGTTGGGACACTACACAAACCAATTTACAAATCATAAGAGTATGCACCAAATGATTCTATTAGATAATAATAATGTTATGATACTACCATAGATGAAGTTGAATGACTAGTTTTCTTATGTTGTTATTAAATAATTACTTCATTTGTGTGTTGTATCAACAATGTACTGTTTATATGAATTATGGAGATAAATAAGGATTGTACTACAGTACTATTTCATTGAGGATTTGAGATATTATGGTACTATGAAAAGTAACTCAACAGAATGTTAGATTTTTTTTAAAATAAATGTTTTAAGGAATGGTAATCCTTAATATGGTCTTCATACTAAGGTTATATTTTGGAATAAGAGATGGTTGATTTGGTTTAATTATATTGGATATTCTTGACAACCTTGGAACTGATTAATGATTTGTTTATTTAATCATTGTTGAAATATTCATTGTTTTTGGATATGAGGAATATATCTAATATTCAATAAGGAATAAGGGAGCATGAATATAATCGATAATGTTTTATGCTAATTTCGAGTGTTACCATATTTTAAAAGAATACATGATAAAGGTGTTCACATGATATTACGTGAAAAAAGGATCTTCATTGTGTTTTCTTACATTATTAATTTTGGACTATGAGTTTGGGAAGAAGTAATTTGGGTAAGTCTAGTTTGAGATTATTTTTGGATTTCCATAAAAAGACAACCCGGAGGTTGGGCGGCAACTCGTCGCATCCGGAAAATACGCAAGACTAAAACCCACAACCAAAGGGCGACAATGGTGTATCACCTACCACTAGCCACATGATGTCCTGGATTTAATTATGTAATTTTTTTAAAGGTTCTGATATGTGAATTATAAATTCATTATTTTTGGAACCCTATACTATTAGGATAAATATAATATATATATATATAATTTCAATATTTTAGAGAGAAAGATTATTTTGTAGTAGGAATTAGTTAAAGGATTAAACTCTACTTGTCAAGTATATATAAAAACACACATATATATATATATCCTCTTATTTTATGGATAAATTAATTATTAAACTTTAGGGAAGGAGGTATTAAAACCAAAAATGTGTTATTATAATACCGTACGTTGTGATGAACTGATAGTATATTAAATCATCATAAATTGGTTGCATTAAGGCCCACAATTCTACAATTGTTTGTGTTTGATGACATCAATCACACCCTATAAATATTTTCATTTTTACTCCAATTACGTGCCCCTTATTTCCACCAATGTTATCCTAATCGAGATAATAATTTTGTGGTGACCGTTTCATTTCTCTTTTCCCCGTATTAAGACTAAATTTTATTAACCCAATATCGGATATGGGTTTTCCCATAATGAAATTTTCTATTTTCAACCTTATATTTTAGAAGAACAATTTCAAATTGCAAGGACAAAATTTATTGAAGGAGGAGAGAATGTAACACCTCATGCTTCCATCGTACGCTTCTCTTTGAATAATACAGTAGTGTGTGTTGTACGCAACTTCAGGATTCTAACACGTCGTGATCAATCAAAGTAGCCATTATGAATAGTAATACCCACTTTTTGAGATTTTGTACATTTTATATTTCAAAATAGACCTCCTTTTTATATTATAAATATTGATGTTATCCTCCGATGAAATTTTGGTACTTTTCGGATAACTTTTATATTTTGATGAATAGTGAAAATTACTAAATTTTTATTATAACAACTTTTTTATTCGAAATAATTAATAGTGATAAATAATGAATTTGAAGGGTTTTAAAGTGTATTCATAATATATTTTTAACATTTTATACAATATTGTTCATTGGAAATAATTTCACATTTATACCGGACATAAACAATTGTCAATATTCTTATAGTTATTATCTCTTAAAAAACGCTTTTTGTTTTGATTACGAGAATTAATTTTAAATTAATTTCTAACACATCTGTGTTTTGAATTTGGTAAAATGGGCTCCATATTTGGAATCATGATTTCCAAATTTTTCTAAATAGGAAAACTTTTATTTTTTGATATTTTGAAAAATTACTTCGGTAAATATTTTATTTACCATAGTTAAGTGGTAAATCCGCTAAATAAGGGTAAAAAATAATATTTTAATAAAAATAATTTTCCCTAAAACGTATCTTAACCCTATTGGATGATACATTTCTGACCATGGAAATATTTGGGTTGATTTTGGGACACCATGGATCCACTTGTAAGTGATAATGGCACTTTATATTAATTAAGATAAAGTAAATACAAAAATAACATATGCCTATATCTTTTATCAAAGATATCATTACATAGGGTTATATATGTTATATTTTCGACTATAAATATTAATTAGAAATATAAAAAGATTTCCTGAAAAATTTTATTTTATTTATAATTTTTAGGCATAAAATAATTTATTTTATTTATGACCCAATGATGATGCAGTAATTACCTTATTAGTGAAATATTAAAATAATTGATATTATAAATACCGAAATAAATATAATATGAGAGTTTAAATGAATTAAAATAATATTATAGGTTAATATGATATGTTAGGGTTTATTTAATTAACTTTTTTTGAAGTAATAATGCTTTTATGATTTTCACAAAAATCAAATACCAAATAGTTTCAAAATTGACATAAAAGGGTTTTTAAAAAAATATTATATTATTAATTGATATTAAATTCTTAAAAATTTAAGGTTCAACCAAATCACTTTTATTATGATATTTTTATCATTAATGGACCACATGTGGGTTTCTTGGAGGTATATAGTATGGTTATTAACTTTATAATATAAAAATACATAGTGACATGGTAAGTGTCAAACTAATTAACCAAGAGTTATAACTAAATAATAAGGTTAATATAATTACCCAAACCTATCTAAAATCTATTGAATGAAATTATTGAGACCTATACCCAAATTATTCTTTGAATAATCCACTTTGGAGCCATTAGAAACCGAATATGAATTTATTATAAAATAATACTTTATGTTTTTTCTAAAGAGCCCCTCATCACCCTTATAAAAGGAAACCACTTATAACCAATTATTCACACCTTAAAAGGCTTTTGGATCATCCAAACCCTGCCTAAATACTCTCTCAACTATCCTCCCTTCAACCTAGAGGCATTAGTTTGATCGTAAATCCAACTTGTGGAGTCTTTTTGTTCAAATCGAAAGGAAGAACCCGATAAAGAGTTAATGATTTCACCACCCTCTTTCAAGTTCTTTTCTTCTTCCACTTCCTTTTTCTTTGTTATTTCCATTATAAAATAATAAATCCATTATATTATATATAATGTGATGTTATTATAATTATGGTACAACCAAATTCATTATTCTATCCACCCTTTTAATGACATGTCACCATACGTGCATACGTACGGCTTGCCGTCTCCACGTCGTGGTGTAATTGTTATTCAATACATTATTATTTTGATGGATATAAAAATGATGTGTATTTGATGTAAATAATAAATATAACATGGTAAAGGTTCTGTATATATTATATAACATACAATTATATATTATATTAATATCAAATGAATGATATTTTCCCTCGTGCGTACATACGGATTACCGTCTCCACAACGCAATGAGATTCATTTCCAAGTTCACCATTTATCGACTATTATAAAAAATATATATTACTAATAAGTATGTAATATATGAAATAATAATTATAATGGATATATATATATATATATTTATATATTTATATATATAAGTATTTATTTACTTACATATATCTAATTCACTTACTTCTGTTCAATACTATATGAAAACGGAAACGACGTTTATGCGTACGTACGAACTACCGTCTCCATAAACAGTGTTTTCCATTTCATATATACGTCTATTATAAATTTTTATATCCAAAATATATATGATAAATAAATCATTTTTTATATTATGGAAGTATTTAAATCATGATCTAAGTGATACAATCATGAGTAACAAGTTAAAACACGTACGATAAAGAAAGTGATTATTACCCGAATTATTAATATAAGATGGAAATTATTATTAAATGGGTAGTATAAAGTCATAAATGAAGAATTTATAATAACATAAATATTAATATGGTTCTTGTATAATTTAATAACATACTATAGTCTTCATACATTAGGCTAAACTTACCCTCGACTAAAGGAAAGTGCAAGGTAAGGGGTTCTCATCACACTCCTTATTCCTGTGAGATTCATGCCATATTTCCATTATTACCTTTTGTGTGGTGTATGTACTTCCCATAATTGTATTCTTTATTTAAAAAACTTTACTTTATGTGTATTTTTATATTAATTTTTTGATACCTCTTTCATGAGATTTATGTTTCGTAAGTTACAAATTAGTAATGGTTAATTTCACAATCTATATATTATCCGAGGTTGTTTTTATATAAGTATCTTATTGGACCTATTTATTATCCCTTTCCATGTTTTATGAAAGAGTTTTCAAAGTGATTCTTTTAAGGGAATTTTTACAAAAACATCATTTCAAATGTTTTAAATATTTATTCTTCTAAATATTTCTCAATGAGGTCTATTTCTTCAAAATGATTTTTAAGGATTTATTTATATGGACATGAATGTTTTTAAAATGTTAATTCATTTCAAAAGTTTCAATGTTGAATGGGACACTTTGATTCAAAAATTTATTTAAAAGACTTATTTTCTAAATTGTGTGACTTTTAAATGTTTTCATGAAAAAGGGGTATTTCTCTCAAAATGATTTACAAATCATTTTCATCTATGTCAAAATCATATAATGGATTTTAAACATGTTGTGATGTCAATTTATCATGATACAAATTTTCCATATTGTGTTGAATGTTTTGTGATATGTATGACTGTGGATATGTTATTTTTATACCATTCATGGGTTATGGGTAAATTATTTACATTTCGTATGCTAGTTTTAATACGAATGATTATGTAATGTTTATAAATTTTCATATGATGATTGCATTGGAATTATTAAGTGATGGGTGGAGCCCTCTATAGCTGCTCGATGCATCGGTAGGTCTCATGAGACAAACTAGTGTCTTGCCATGATGCCTTGACAAAATCTTATTTCTTGTCTTGACATGAGGCCTTGGTTATGTGGTTATGATAGTATGACATTATTCATTCCATCTTTATGAAAGTGGTTATTGATATTTCATGGGATTATTCGACTATTAGAATATATATGTGAATAAGTAAATGGAATTTTTTCATTTTATCTTTGCCGTATTATTATGAAGTTCAAGTTTAAAAGGATTTTTTTAGTTACACATTGCCTTAAATGTTTATGTTTATTTATGAAAGTTTCCTCTATATTATTATCCTTACTGAGCATTTGAGCCCACCCCTTCCTATGTTTTATTTTTCCCAGGATTCCAAGAAGTGTATTGTGATTGATATGCAGGGTTAAGACAAAGGAATAATGGCGTTCAAAAAGGATTATTTATGTTCTTTTGTATGTTATGAAGTGTAATGTAACTTTCATGTATGCAATCTATTTTCCAAGAATGCTAAAACGATTGGTACTTCAGGACATGATTCCTTGTAATCATTCCAATGCATTAAAATAATTCACCGACTCTGGGTAACTAGGGTCGGGGCATTACATGGTTGTTGTCTAAGGGTTTTCTATGTTCTATTTATTTTCAAGTTGTAATGTTGAACATATATATGAATCTTGTGTCCAATAATACTAAACAACTCAGTACATCGGGAAACATATTACTTGTCTATATTTCAATGTAATCAAATAATGCACTAGCTGCAGGAAACTGGGGTCGGGTCCTAATAGTTGGTATCAGAGGAAGTTTAATTGAAATCATGGAAACTAGATTTAGGAAACATAGATTTGGGAAGACTTCCTAATATATTATTTGAGTACAATAATAAAATAAAATCCTATTATTTTCTTAAGGAATATATTATGTGGATATTTTTAGAAAATACATTCCTATCTAGATACAAAAAGGTATAGGTGGTGCTGGCATAGATGTACCTAGGAGTGAAAACCCCTACAAGGAGTTTTGGGCTTGACATGGGGTATCCTGGTACACGACAATGAGTCTTGCTGCACTCTTGGTATTGAAACTCACATGGGATATTCGTAGGATAATTTACATTTTCATTACAAACCATTATGAAGGATTAGAAAGTAAATTTTCCTCAAAGAAACCATTTTTATGATTATTTGATTAGCCATGCGTAGGATTCCAATTTATGATAAGTATATTCTATGTTAAGATTAATAATTTTGATTCATACCCTAATATAGTGTATTAAATTATTTATAAATTCCCCCTAGTGGAAGTAATGAGAACTTCATGTACATGCATGAACCATATAGGTATTTCCCTACAATGTAAGATAATTATGTTTTCTCTAGTCTTGTGATTGGTACTGATATGCATCTCCTGATACCACCCTTCACACCCTCATTTTCTCATACCTATCATGATTCATGAATTTTCTAAACTCTACCCAAGTATCTTTCATAGTCACTCCTCATGTACATGAGGCTCTTGGGCTTTCCAAAAGGCCAAAACCTTTTACCTTAAGTGGTCCCCAAGGTGTTTATTTCAAGAGGTAACACAAAATTCTTTTTCGTTTAGTATCAATATTAGTACCTTTCATTGGAATCCTCTCCTCACCTCTTCTATCCAAATGACAATGATTACTCTAGTATCATCTATATACTATAATTATATCATTTAAATGGAATAACCAACAAAAATATTCTTACTCTCTCTCTTTTATTTTATAAACGAAATCAATATCCATAAAGCTTCAATTTATAACCTTTACAGACGACGAAGATTTGTTCTTCAATTTATCCTTCATTAATGGTTGTGAAACCATTTTTATGGTTGAACTATAATTAATATATGTATTATAAGTTAAATAATATTCATGAACCGGTATATGTACATATTATTAAATCATTTTATCAAACTAGTTCCTAATAATCAAAATAATGATAAAATAATCTAAGTTAATGTCATTAATATTTCATCTAATAAATCATCATATTAATATGTAACCAATTAATATAAATGACCATTAACACTTTTATATGTTCATAATTAATATGTAATTTCAATTCTGTAGATTTACATTCATTCCAAATGAACTCCATTACTTAAGAACAAGTGAACCGATCAAGTAACTGAACACTCCAGAATGACAGAACTCAATATTATAACTTATCAATAAGGAAATACATTCACTAAACATTATTATGATAAACTAAATACACATATAATAGGTTATTAAATATTTTATTAATAAGTCTAATTTCATATTCCAGGACCGTAAGTTCAAGAGCGGAACACATTCGGACTTAAGGTAAGGGGTTTTCCACCGGAACCTCCTTTTTCATTAGGGTTATTTTTATTTTTTATTTTTCTCAATTAAAATCATGATTATTATTATTTTCTCTAAATAAATTCTATGTGAGTGTTATATATATTTTTACCAACCATAATCCTTTATAATGTTTTGTAACACCAAGAGATTCCTCCACCCCTTGAGACTTGTTGGATGTCATGATTCTACATTTTTGTTCGACAACCTTCTTCTTCACATAGTTACATGGTTAGCAGTATGCATGTAACACATATTACCTCTCCCAAAAATAAATATAAAAGACACGGAATCTTATTCTTCTACCAATATAAATAATATAAATGCGTTTTGAAATTATCATTGTTGAATTGTTTCTTACTGAAATAACAATCAGCCAATAACAAATTGGTCACCAAATCATTTTCCATTCTTTTATATTTCTTATTTAGTGAAAAAACAAATTCACTAAGATCTTATATTCTTCTTGTTGTTGCCATATTCCCCAAATTTCTTGGTGATTATTACATTAATGAAGATAAAATCAGAATATCATCATTATAATTAAATTATTCTTCTTTGATACAAAAATAAATAGTTAATGTAGAGTGAATTCGGTTCTATTTTTTCTTTGTGATAAATAATTTTTGTCAACTGAATTGCACCATACATTTAATTATTTTTCATGTAATAATAATCTTTCTCATACTCATATTCTTATATTATATAATTATTAACTCAATACATGCATGAGGCATGTATATTACCATCTCCATTTTTTTCATTTCTCTTTTTATGTATTTTTTCTTAGTTAAATGTTTATTCATGAATGTTTTTATTCTTCAAATCATATGAAAACATTAAGATATTGTACTTAATTCTCACTAATTATATATGAATGCTGGAATCTTCTTCTACCTCCCTTATTTCTCTCTCTTAACACAACAATCATGTTGGTTTTCCTGAAACCGTTTTTATCAACTATATGTCCATGCATACACTTTTTGTCATAGAAAAAAATGAAGGGTATGAGTTCCTATTTTTACTCATTAAAGTACACAATTAGGTTCCCTTATGGTTCACATTTCACAAAAAAACTATGTAGGTTCGTTCTTATCAATCTATTGTGTGTCAAATGTATAGAAAAGATCACATGTAATGGTTTATATGTGGACCAACATCACAAAACACCATGAATGTAAACAACCGATGCACTGTCACTCAAACCGTAAGCTTCATGGAACTGGTTCTTCATTGAGAATCATGAAGAGGGTGTTTACACACCGGTTGTGAGTTCTCAATATTCATTCTTTGAAAACGAAAAATGATTCAGGGAATTGACCTCCATGACAAAGAGTGATGAGGGTGTAAACACATTTTTCATGTCCATGTATAATTTTCATTCATGAATCTAAATTGGATCCCGGGAGTCCCCTTATTTGTGAGGCCTCAAATTGTAGTGAACCTATTTTCCTCCTCACATAAAGGGGTGTTTCGGAAAGGCAATGTTTTTATAGACAATGAGAGATCTTGAATTAATAATAGTGGTACTAGAAACTCTCTGTCAACGGTGCACTCCTTTTCTATGAATGGGATCATATCCTTGAAAGAATTTCAAATACCCATCATTATAACATGTGAATCATCTCTTTAATCTCTTGAACGACTTGGATTTTAATTATTCAAACACATATAAAGTTACCCCACATATCATTGAGTTCTTCCTTTATGATCGGACTACATATTTACATTGTTCATATCACATTCGTGTATTCTCAAACACATGAAATTCATCTTCCCAAACTCATGATGTTCATCCATGAAACTCAGCCAATTTAATGGACCTCCAATGACAACATTTTCAATTTGGTTGAGGCTTATATCTCTAATTTCTTCATGTCAATCATTCAAACGAAGCTTCTTGATATTTCCAAAACGTTCATCCCTTTATTTAGACCCAAAAATGAAAATTGTGGAATCTTCATTTAACATGGGTGGTTTGGATGACATCTCTGGTGAGATAGTGGTGTTATAGAGGGAATATATGAGGAACATAATGGAATTCATCGATAAATGTGTGCCTCATTTTGAATGAAAATGCATAAGGTGATAGGACGACATAAATTTAAATTATTAGGGAATGGGAGGCGATGAATGATCATGATCGAACAAATTATTTAAACTGGTGAACTGTATACACAAAAACCCATAACATATTAGAACCTCTCCTAGTGTCTCCACAATATATAAACCAATTGATGAGGGGAGTGGCTCATAATTATCCTTTCCACCTCCTTGTACTGACCCATACTAGTTTTGTGGGTGCGATCAACACCCACTTATTTATAGGATATTTTCAAACATCATGAATGTTTTTTGGGGTACCCATGGTCTATAAATGACACTACATGTTGCATGCATGGTTTTCTGTCTTGCCTTATTTTGGCACGTCGACCCAATGTCCCGCAGAAGCTCTCGGTTGAGGTAGGTTGTCCATCTCAGGCCATATTTTTAAATAAACCCCCCAAAAATACATAGTTAAAATACCATGTATATAATTTAATTCAATACTAAATTCAGGGAAACCTCCACACATAGAACTCTAGTATACAATTCCACAAGCCCTTCACAATTTAAATTCGAAGACAAATCCATCTGACAATTTCTTCATATTTAACCCTTAATGCACTAATTATATTGCATGGTTCTCGATTATGAAAACTAGAAGCGCATTGGTTCTCATGTTAACACTTGCATGGTTCTCATGCAACATTAAAATACTACATGACCTTCAATACATCATCTTCTATAATTTTTTGAATAAAAATTTCCAACCACATCACATCATCCTTAATCAGTTTAGTAAAAATTGTTTCACCTATAACACATGTATTTTTTACTTTAGATTAGTTCATTAATCATCAAAGTTAACAAAAATGGATAATCTATCATGAATGACATCAAATTCTATAAATATATAAATATTATTCAATCCCTCCATAATTTATGTTCAAATCTAAATCTATATAAAAATTTAATTATCTTTAACCCTTCTTAAACTAATTATATGTCATGGTTCTCCATCATGAAAACTTAAATATAAATGTTCCTCAAGTTAACACTTTTATGGTTCTCATTAAAAATTAAAATAATTCATGACCCTCAATTCATATTATTTTTTATGTTCTAGAATATAAATACAAAAGAACATCAAATCATCATTCTTCTTTGTTGTAAACAAATTTTCACTAACGACTCATGTATTTTGAACATATGATAAGTTTATCAATTGTAAAAGATAAAAACCATGGAGAATTTCTCATTAGTGATATCCAATACTATGAATCCATAAAAATTATTCATGACCTCCACAATTTCTCTTCAAATATAAATAAATCCAACAGTTTCCTAAACATTAACACATCATGCACTAATTATATGGAATGGTTCTCCTTAATGAAAATATAGTCTTGATGTTAAACAAGTTAACACATTCATGGTTAGCATGAATCATTCAGATATCGCATGACCTTCAATTACACTTATTTTATACTTTTTGGAATATAACTTCCAATGAACATAAAATCACCCTTCTTATTTTTTGTAAAAAATGTTTCTCTTATGACACATGTGTGTTGAATATAGGATTTTTTCATCAATCAAAATACTTAAAAACATGGAAAATTTCTCTGGTGTGACATCCAATGATATGAATCCATAACAATTATTCAAGACCATCACAATATCTCTTTAAATAGAAATACATCTATCCATTTATTTATATTTAACCCCTTATGAACTAATTATATGATGTTGTTATCCTTCATTTTACCACCCCCCCTATTTCAATTATGTAACTATTTATTTATGTATTTAATGTATGTATTGTTTTTGGGTTATTTATAGAGGGAGTGGATTACTTTTGGAGTTTTTTGGGGGCATTTATACAGCTACATAGTTGGGTCATTGTTAGTGAAATCCACGAAACTCCTACAAGAGACCGTGCACAATGAGACATGGGATTATGGTTAGGTTCATGGTTTGGAGAACTATGTGGCCACCCTGGAGTAACCATAAAATTTGAATACAGAAATTTCTCATGTTTTATTCAAGGTTTTTCTAAAAGTGTGGGCCAACCGTGTGAGGTACTCCTTGAGTTAGAGTCTAGAACATGATTAGAAAACATTTTTTAGAACTGTGCGACTAACCATAAGTAGTTTTAAAACAAGATCCTGAAAAAAGTGCTTATGGATCAAGATTATGTTTAAAACCTCCTTTTTATTCAAATAAATACTATATTGGTTTTTCCTCCCAATGGTCTAGGATCCATTCCCCATCATTCTAGAACTGACTTGAAGAATATTCTCATTATGTGGAAACTTGATTCCCTCAGTAAGTCACCCTTTGTGGTATTTTTTCATATTTTTTCTTAGATCATCCTTCCTCCCCCTCTCAGAATCCTATATCTATTCCACTTTAGATATATCTATGGTTTTTATGCCAATTAGAGAAGTATTTGGCCTCATTAAGGATAGGGTATGATATCTAAAGTGAATTTTTTGGAGAATGAACTAAGTTTTATGGGTCTTTTCTTGATGTTCATCATTTTCTAATAAACCCTTGTGGGGGATGTCTTCACTCTAGACTCCTATTATTAGAAATTAATAGCTTTGTTTATTTTTAAAAAAATTATGGTTTTTTTTAAAATTGGTGTGATAATCATGGTTGAAACCCCTTTAGTGATTTTTTGTTTCTTTTTGGAAATTTTATGTGAAAATTGATTTTATTCTTGATTGTAAAATTTTTATTTAAAAATATGGATTTGTTACATTTCATATATTAGTTTTTTAGAATTGTTTTAAATAAAGGAATGTTTTTATTAAAATGGATTGAACTAGTTGGTTTGAAATGGTTTTGGAATACATGGGTTGTGTGAGTGCATGCTTTCAACATGACGATAAATTAGGGGAATGTACCATTGGGGTAATGAGAGACGTGACCAAGGGTAAGGGGATTGTGTCATTGGGGAATATGTTTATTGGAAACTTAGTGAAAAATTAGAATAAAAATTTCTCATGAATATGGAACTTCCATTGAAAAATGCATGTGTGTGTTTGTGTGGTGGATGATGGAATGTGTACGTCAAAAAGGAATGTGAAATTATTTAATGAAGGGTTTGTGTGGTTTCCTTTAAGAACAGTTATGTTTGTAAAAATGTTTTGCTGTGAAACTACTTAGCATTGATTTAAATTTTGGTACTATTTCAAAAAATATATATAAATGATTTTATATAATATGCTAACATGTTCTATCCTACTGGCATGAGTAGGGAAATCGTTGGAGGAAACCTACTGAGTTTCCTTACACACACCTTCTTTGGATCGTTAGTGCTTTTGAAGATGTTGTTTATCATGATACATGTAAATGGAAATCATATCGCTCCTTTAGTGGTGCTCCGTGATATTTGGAGAAGGAGTTGGAGGTTGGAGTCATGTATTTGGAGTCTTATGAGTTTCTATTTGTTCATTTTTCCCCGTAATTTGATGTTAGTAGTATAAAACTATGGTACTCTATTTTAGATTGGTAGGTATATCAGTGGTATTAGATGAATTGTTTTACATTGTCATTATTCATCATCAAGTGGTTTTGGATTCTGAATTTTTTGTTTTTATCTTTTTATTTTGAAAGGAAAAATTGTCCCCTAATTTTATTGAAACCCTTGGCATTTTTTCCAACCTTTGGTGCATTTGGGATATCACGTAAGGTAATATAGAAATTACACCTTGAATCAAGCCAATAAAGAGGAGAGGGATGTTAAAAGTGGTATCAGTCTTGGGCGGTACAAATATTTATGTTCAATAACTTCTTTTGGATTTTTCATTCCTTAACGTACACATGGTATATGTTTTGTCGATTTTCATGTTGAAATTCATTCAGGTTATTTACTTGATTATGGTCGGTAGAATGGATTTGGATTTTTGGGACATGAAATATGGAGCATAAAAATGTATACCAGACCATTTTATGTTTAACTTTATGTTACTAGTATGTTGGGTAAACAAGTGTTTTAGAAACAATTATAGGAGTGTAATATTTTTTCATGGGTTTATCCAATGAGAAGAGAATGACATGCATTCTATAAATGAGTTCCCACATGGAGTGTATATTTTTTTTGAGTAATGATTCATTATTTCAGGTACATGAGTTGATTTTTGAAAAATGTTTATTTTATTTCAAATGGGTGATTTTTAATGTATAAGGTTTGTGGTATATTGAAAATGAGATAAATTTGATAATCATGATTAAAATTTTAAAAAATAGTTGAATATGGAAAACAATAAAATTAAATAGTATTTCTGAGAGAGTTTCTATATGATATAATTAGAAATTTTTAATACTTTTGGATGATAAAGAGTGAGTCTTATGGAATTTTTTGTGTTTCTTGAAAATGGAACTCATTAGGAATTATAGATACAAAATAGAAGAATATTCTGAGAATGTGGTTTCACTTGAACCACAGTCGAAACAAAAAATAGTTTTGTGTATTGTCTAATCATATCAAGTTGTGGATAAGTGGAATTGACATGGCGAACCAATGTAAGTGGATCATTATATCTAGTTCTATAATTATAATCCACCCAACATCTATGTTGATCTAGAGGTAGAGAAGGATGAGTTGTAGACGAATTAGATGAATAAAATATTTTATTTCCTTATCATGCTAGTAGATCTGAAATTCAAGATAGAGACCTATATTTTGAATGATCTTTCACACCAATGTTGGGATTTAGAAAATTAGGATAAACTAGGCTAGGGCATGTAATCATAGGATTTTGTTGAATTTTTTGACAATCAATTCTATCCCCCACACATTCATAATTTATAGAAAATTATAATTTATCCAAAAGTATGAGAACCTTTATGTTACATAGTATTCAGCTAAATTTACTAAATTATTCCTCTTTTATCCTGAATTTATTTTGAGTGCATCCTTGAAGGCAAGCATTTTCTGAATAAGGGGTGAGATAATAAATTTTCTTGAAGATTACCAAGATCTGTATAATGGATTATATGAAGATGGTCAATAGAGTGATTGTGGATGAAAGAGAAATCTCGAGAGGCATAGGTCAGGAAGTATGTCGGTACCTATAGAAAATTGGTGGGAACTCAAATTCTAGGAGCAAGTGGAAGAGGGACTCCTATTTACAAGGTAAGTGTATCACCCAAAATCAGATAGTTGGATCAATGAACCTTCCTCCATGACTGAAGAGAAATGCTAGATTTTTTCAATGTGGTTTCTTTGACCACTTGAATCAAGAGTGTATGATTGAACACAGATCTTGCCACAATTGTACAATGAATGGGAATCATCCATTGTTTCGATAGAGTGCTATGAGCTTCAGTGTTTGGTACATCTGTCATGTTTTTCCGATATTTTATACATTAATAGTATGAGGGAAATAGAATACCTATCATTAGAAAAATTGGTCTAGCCAAGCTGATTCTATGAATACAATTACTCTTCAATAAGGGAAATATCAAAATTGAGATAATGAACAAAGTGTAGTGACTAAGTAGTTATATGTAGTTGAGAACATTATTTTGGATAATCAATCTGAATGGTGTAAATTCAAATTTATTGGGAATGGGAAGTGATTAATGGCCACGATCACTCCAATTATCTAAACTAGTGAATAATATGCATAAAATCCCATCCCACATAGAAACCTCTCATAGTTTCTCCATTCTATATAAACCAAGCGTTTTGGGTAGAGGCTTAGAGTTCTCCTCTCACCTTTCCGATATTGCCTCATAATGGGTTTGTGGGTATGCTCTGTATCCACATTATTTCGGGCTATTATCCCACATCATTCATGCCTCCCAGCATGCCCATTTCTTACACATGGAACTCTATGATGCCAATGAGCTATCATGGCTATCCTCAATTGGGAATGGTCCACATAGTGCCTCACAAAATCTCTTTATTAAGGTTGTTTGGTAATCTTTATAGTATAGCCATACGTTTTAAATAATCCCCTGAAAAATACATATTTAAAAAAAATATAATGGAATTCAATATGAAATCAATGGCCACCCCCACTTGTTGAACTCTATTATAAAATTCTTCAATCCATTTACAATTTCTCTTAAAATATAAATCTATCTATCCATTTACTCATCTTTATCCCTTCATGAAATAATTATATAGCATGGTTCTCCTTCATGTATACTAAAATCCCAATTCTCCTCAAGTTAAAACTTTCATGGTTGTGATGAAACATTAAAATACTAAATGAACTTCAATTACTCTTATTAAATAATTTTTTGAATAAAAATTCCAAATAACGTCAAATTATCCTTCTTCTTTATGTAAAAAGTTTTTCAATTATGAAACTTGTATTTTGAACATTGGATCAATTCATCAATCATCAGAGTTATTAAGATGGAGAATTTATCCCTGGTGACTTCCAATTCTATGAATCCATAACAATTCCCCAAGAATCACCATGAAGGAATCCATAACAATTCTACAGGAATCACCATTAAGGAATATATAAAATTTCTATAGGAATCACCATGAAGGAATCCAAAAAAAATATATAGGAATAACCATGAAACTCAAAGTCATCAAACCAATCACATGATTCATGTAATTTCATGAATTGAGGATTTCATCCAAGACCCAATAACATTAGAACTTATTAACCATATTAAAATCATTGCAGTATTTTTATTTTAACAATAATCATTTTCCACCAATGAAAATAATTTGCAAACAAACATAATCGTTACAAAAATTGGGCCCTTCAATCCCCCAATTGTATTTGTTGGAAATACCTACAGAGTTTATTCCAAATGTATGTTTCAATAAGTGGAACTATTATATTCTCTCTCTCTTTTACCTTTCAAACATTCATTTAGCTTTCTCTACACGTTATTGGAATTAAATAAAAAATTTATCGGAATAAGGGTATCAGTCCATACTTAAGCAATGTGTCATCCATTATTTCACTCTAAGTCAACATAAGATGTCCATAGTGTAAAAAACAAGAGGATTTGATTTAGACAACAAATTTGACCATTACCAACTGATCATTATAACTTAAGAATTGTGAACTCATATAACTGTATTAAATGATTGTCAAATATCATTCTGGGATGAAATTACTTAATGTGAGAGAGATATTTTTTAGAAAAATCAACCAAAAACTCCTACACTCATTTCAAAAAATATATCAATAAATGTCAATTGGAATAGGTAGGATAAGAGACCTAGGGGGAAATCCACATTTATTATTTCATTGAGTAATTTAATTTATCCCCCTTTGTAAAATGATTTTTATTTTTGATAACCATGGTTAAGATAATAAGAGGGACATACCATTGAAAATGACATGATCTTCATGATATTTCTAGAATAATGTGATTTGAAAATGATTGAAATAGTAAATATAGATGCTTCTTCATTTGTATCCCCCTCATGGGAAACACTTTTAATTATCTTCATAATGGTTGGTCTTATCAAGAATGGACATAAATAAATTACACTATTGAGAATACACCAGAATGGGTCTTCAACTTGTGATAGTCTATATTGGACAACTATCACCACATCACCATGGATGATCATCTAGAACATTTTTTGATCATAATACCAAACAATTAGATCAAAACAAGAAGGAATCTTATTTATCTCAACTATCTAGAATATGAAATAACAATATTTAACTTAATAATGTGTGATCTTCCATCATATTAGTATTTAAATATCAGTTGAAGAATCATTCTAGGGTGGTATCTTCTTCATCTTATCTAGAAAGATTTAGAAGCACCTACTACTTAATAGGTTCTCCACCTAAGAACATGAATCACCATCAATTCATTGCATTATAAGAACAAATAAAATACTCAATGATTCAGGGAATATGGTGGATCCTCTAAGATTTATTAATATAAAAACAATGGTTGACATGATCTTCTCAAAAAGTTTCACCATTTTCTCTATTCTTCATTCTTGCACATCTGAACAACTGTTCTGATTTATGTTGAGGCAACATGGACCTCTTCACATCCTATTATTATTTTGGTATATAATTGTTTTTCTTAACAACCTTTATAGATTATACATTTTTATACCTCTTTATGAATTCTTCTTTTTCGGGTAGTAATGTTAGAAAAACATTTCTAATGTGTCTAGATTTCATGCATATTTCATGCAAAACATATTTTACACAAGAGTTTCATTTTCAAAGAAAACACTCATGAAAATTTTCTTTATCTTGTGGAATATTTTATTTCCATTTTCACATGATTTATCTTCAGAATATTCAATTTTTAGAATTATTTTATAATATTTAGGCTAGATAACTAACATGTCATTAGGATCTATTAGTGAATGTTTGGATCTTCAACATGGGTTCTTCTGAGTGACATCCATCTTAGTAGTTATTTTGGATTCCCTACCCATCCTCTTCATTGATTTATAATCCATGGTTTCTCACCATTCTTAATTGGTGCCTTCTTGGGAGGATTACTATTCACAATATACTTCATATATCTTCCAAAGGTTTCTTCAACATTTGAAGTTATATTTTGGGATATTTTTTTCTTATCATAGTTAGATACGTGTCGAGATGAGGATGTACCAACCTTTTGACCACTACCATTTCTTTAAACATCGATGTTATCAAGAATTCCAAATTTTCTTGCAGTATAGAGAAGCTTTTAGACCTATG
Organism: Viscum album; assembly: GCA_963277665.1. Classification (NCBI taxonomy): domain Eukaryota; kingdom Viridiplantae; phylum Streptophyta; class Magnoliopsida; order Santalales; family Viscaceae; genus Viscum; species Viscum album. The sequence goes on along the minus strand of OY728151.1, from coordinate 1,580,861,948 downwards.
TATATTGCTTCTTCTTTTATTGATTTATACCCCTTGTGGGAGGCTTACATTTTTCTATTTAATTATGAGGATTTTACCAAAAAATTAATGCTCAATTACCAAATTTTTTGATGCACCAACTTTGACCCACGAATCTTGATTTCCTAATGTCATGAGTATTTTATTATTGGGCCTTCTTCATGATTTTGTGGGCTCTTTATAGTGAACCAAATTACAAACCTTCTTTGAAATCCACTTTAATCATGGTGGTAGGTTTATTATCATCTTTCTACATCCATACATGTTCATATTTTGTTTTAAAAACCTACACTACTCAATATAGCTGGTTTATAAACATTAGTACAAGATGATATGGATGGTACATGATTCTTCTCAACTAATTGTGATAAATAATTGAAGGAAGCCATGATATTCTTATGAAAAATTGGTGGTCATTTAACATTAGAATACTCCAATGAACAATGGGTAATATTAGAAACTGTCTCCTTCTTTTGTGATGTTTCAACATGTGTCTTCCCCTGATTGGACATCTATGCTACCAATTCGAGATATTTCATATTGTGGATGAATTTATAATCTTCAATCATAATCATCTTATCTTCACAATCATTCTTTATTCTTTTAACATAATCTTCATGTAGCTTAACATTTTTTGAATCAAAAAGTAAGGTTCCCTGATCTTCATAGATATTTCTCCCAATTTTAAACCCTTTACATAATTGCTATTTTTAAATCTCTCTTCAAGGGAATGGATATTGTTTACATTATTTTTAACACTCTGTTTCACTTAAACTTATTTGATCCATTTTCAGGAACGTATTTAAAGATCCCTATTTGTTACTCTAAAGGTTCTTACTTATCTGTAGAGCTTTAGACTAAGTAAATATTTTTTTCAAGATCATCTCTAAAACATCATATTCTTCTTCCAGTCTGGTGATTTTTTTCACCAAACATTGAATGAATTCACAAATACGGTATTTTATTTCTACAATAATTCCATGATTAATAATTCTTAATCTATCAACATATAACTCTTGAGAATTTGTAGGTTTATCACCATCACCACTTTTTTTATCATTTTCACATTGAGGAATGTTTATAAATGAACTAACACATACGTCCTAATCACTAGAGGTAGGAAGGTTATTCCTATTATTGGTGGAAACTTCATTCACCTTCTAATTAATTTCGAATCCTAATATTTCTAAATTTTCATAATATAATATAGAGAAAGATACATCCTCTTCTCGAGATAAGGGGGACATCTTATTCAACATTCTCTTATATTTATTGTTACTATTCATCATGGTCATGATAAATTTAGAATTATTCTCAGAGTTAACTTAATATTCACCAAAACTACACTTTATTATTGGGATGTGAAATATTCACATGTCTTCAAAATAGAATATCTTTCACTATAGATCATCTAATAGTTGTGAAACATTCCTCGATATTTGTAAAAGGAGGATATTGTGATATTCCTGAAACTGAGAGATGTGGGGTGGGGTTAATCAGTTTTGGAGACCTTTTATTCAAATTCCACATTTTATACCTTTACCTATTTAACTTTCTAGGATCTCGATTCTATTATTCTAATTTACCAATTGCATGCAAGAATTTTAATGCAGTAAATACAAGCACACAATATTTTTTAATATCATTATAGAAACACCTTATTCCCTTGAATATTTTCTTTTAGTTTATTCTATGTATGAAATTGATATTTGGTAATATATTTATTGGGATTTTTAAAAATATGAGTGTTGTGAAAATATAATAATGCATTCAGAGAGTTATCTATCATGGAGTAATTTAATTCAATTTAAAATAAAATAATTCTTAAAGATCATTCTTGAATAAAGTCAATCATGATAAATTTGTTAGATTAATTCCATCGCATTAGAGTGAGAAATGATTAACAAATACCGGTTTTTACCTCAATTGGTATGACATGAATATATGAAGTTCTGGTAAAGTATTTATTTGAAGTTTTCATATCCTGGAAATTGAATCTTTTCATTAAAAAGATTGTTATCCTATTTATATATGAATGAAAATTATGAATCAAAAGGGGAGAAATATATAATTTGTTAAATGAAGTAATATTGTTGGATAAGGGAGAAGTGAATAAGGGTAATTAAATGTTTTAAAAAAATTTATTGAGATGAATGCATATGATTAATTCGGTATCTTTTGAAAAACTTATAAAAAAATGTTTTAGTGTTGGGGTCACATTTATAAATTTTATTGACATAATTGATTTCTAATATGATCACTCTTGTTTTTTACACAAGGATTCACCATGTAGACATAGATCTGAATAATTTTTGACTCATATCATTAAGAAAAGGGATTCTCTCCTATCAAGAAACCCTATTTGGTTTTCCCTAAATTAAAATATCTTATGAAATGAGTAGATTAATATAGAGAAGAAAAAAGTTTAGTTGTTATAGAATAATTTGATTTTATGCATTATTTCCTACAGTTATCTTTGGATTTATTAAAATGGGGAGAAGAAAAAATTGATTTTTATAGTGAAAAAATGTATTGAAAAAAATTCAAAGGTGAAGATTGAATAACCCTAATTGATTACAGACATATTTGTGTAATAATTTTTATCAATAAAAATTCTTTATACAAATTAAATGTGATAGAAATTTATGTTTGGGGGTTTTCCATTGAATTATTATTGAGAATTTGTAATAACAAGGAAATGATGATTTGTTTGGAAGATTTGTTTCTAATGATGTAATATAAATGTTATGATTATACAGATATTATTCACATCCTAAAAATGGTCTTAATTGTAACGATAGAATGCACATTTTTTACCATAGTAGAATAAATTATGATGACAATTATTAATCATCAATATTTTGAAAAAATATATAAATGAAAATGTATCAGATTAAAATGATCCTGAATTATTAATAATTGGATGATTGTTGAAGAGGAACAAAGAAATATATTTGTTATTATGTATAAAAAATGATTTTATATGGTTGGCATTGAATGGTAGTGTGAATTTTTATTTATATGTTATATTTTTTCATAGTTTAAATGTAAAAAACGGCCTATATACTAACAACAAAAGGGGACTGTCAACACTTCTATGGTGGGAATTCGACACCTATATATCCATTACGAGTGGGATGAGGAAGAAAGTAGCTAGGGTGATCCCATGGAGTGCATATAGAGGCAGAGGAACAAAGAAAAATATTAGTTATGTTTTATAAAGTGTGATTGTGTATTATTGGAATTGAATCATAGTGTAAATTTTTCATTATATGAAATATTATTTCATGGTTTAAATTTAAAAAAGGCCTATAGAAAAGGGGACATGCAATACTTCATAGGTGGGAAGTAGACCCCTATCAGTTCATTATGGGAGGTTGGAAGAGGATAGTGGCTAGTGTGCTCATAGAGAGCGCATTCAGAGGCATGGGAACAAAGCAAAAAATTAGTTATGTTTTAAGAATAATTATTCTGTATGGTTGGAATTTAATAATATTTTTAATTTTTATTTATATAAAAAATCTTTTATTTACATAGTTCAAATGTAGAAGAAGGGCCTATAGGATGCAGTACTACTGTAGCTACTTAGGTGGTTATTCTTCTCACAGGGAGCCAATGTAGAGTCAAAGGAACCATGAATAATATTAGTGATGTTTTTTGATGAATTAATTTGTTTGATTGTAATTGAATCTTAGTGAGAGTTTGTATTTATATGAAATATATATTTTTTACGGTTTAAATGTAAAAATGATCCTATCTAAAAAGTAAATGTCGACACAACATTGGTCAGTTGACCACTATCTAGCCATTTTGGGGAGTTTGGGCAAGATAGTGTATGTTTTCCTCATAGGGATCTTATATATGTGTATAAACACCATCATGTGGTATTTCACAATAAAAGATTAAGAAGTTAAAATGTATATAGGTTTATTCACACAAACCCATTCATGAATAATTTCTTTCATTAACAACAAATACACATTTATGTTTGCATACATGAAATTATAAGTATACTGAGATGGAAGGAGAAGTACATGCACTTAAAAAATTCTTTTAGAAGGTTTTGTTCATTTGATTGAAACCATTTGAATACTGTGTGTGCATATTCCTATCTATGAACATGTGATAACATATGATTTGAAAAAATTGGATAAACAAACATTTTATATGTGCATACAAGTTTTATGTACATAGAAACATAAAAATGGAATGTGTGGTGTATTCAATGTGTGGGTGTTGATGGTGAGTATGTTTTTGTGTATGTGATCATATAATAACTTGTATAATCATGAAGACAGTATGTGTTATTTTTAAAATGTAGTTTACCTTGATGTATGAATTCATATGGAATAATGCATGCTTGAAATTGTGAAGGTGGTTAATGTGAGAAAAATATTTCTTTGTATGTGCTAGCATTGTGTTATTGCACAATGAATGTCAAAAGTATAATTATTATTGTGAATTTTTTATTGAATAAATAAGATATAAAAATATTGGAGAAAAATAAATTCATTAAATATGTACCTGGGATGACGATAATTACATGCATTAATAATAGACTCTGTTGTTGTGTGTTATTATTGAGTTGATCAGAAGAAATATTATTCATAGATGCAAATAAGAAGACATTTTAAAATTCATTAATGTATCATTAATTATTCATTCTGATGTTGTAGTGAGTTGAAGTGGTAGTGATATATTCTAATAATTCATAAAAGTATACTAAACCAACGTTCATGAAGTGTTTTTTATTATATTTCGTTCCAACCATAGATTTTCAGTTGATGTGAGAAAGTTCATAATCTGTTTATTTCAATGGCTTAAAGAGGAGGAGCAGTTTTGTGTTATAGTGATAGCTTGAAGTTATTGTGATTTTATCATCCAGATATATGTTGTAATTATAGAACACTAATGGGATTATAGTATAAATAACAGTTGTGGTAATCCCTTATAATGTGGTAAAAGTTTCATACCTACCCACCATTGTTTTTAGGGTGACACCTAAACAACAAAATTATAATTGTTGATTGATTTCTAGTGGATAATCATTGTCTCCAATCACCCTGAACACATTAAGGACATAGTCACCTATATTAAGGGTAAAACTTGTAAAAGTATTTTACTTTGTGATAAATTTAATTTCCACCTTGAATGTATTATAATTTTCTTTATAAACAATGATGATCCATTGACCTCTAATAAGTGCAGAGGTTCGAATTGAAAACGGGTAACAGAGAAGAAAAGAAATATCTGTAAAGTATGTGTGCACTGATTCACTCCCCACCCCACCTACTGTACATGCATGATCAACTTGACACTAAAATGAGAAAAAAAATTAGTAGATAAGCAACTCTTGTTTGTACAACACGATTTTGGAAACATTTGACCATATAGAAAAGAATTATGACCATAGGAATTGTACTTTTATAAAATTATAACTCTATGTTGGTTGCTTCTTAAAATGAAATAAATGTCATCTTATTACTTCCGGTGTGTTTTTATCCTAATTTTTTACTCCTATCCAAACATGATTTGAGAAAATATATAATTTTTCATAAAATTATTATGAAGTAAATAAAATTTTCATGTTTTCTAATAAATCCGCATATCCTTTCAACTGTATCATGACAACCCAAAACACTAACAGATCAATGATTTTCATTGTCTACACCTCATCTAACTAATTAAGAATGTATTATTACTACACCTTGTTAGTTTTATCTTTTTGAACTAAGAAACATTCAATATTCCTTCAGTACCTTATTAACTCACAACTTCCTCTTATGTCACTTGTGCATGTTTCATGTTTTTTTATTCGAACAACTACTCATCATTCATTTTCATATCTTCCACTGTTAAGACCTTTTAAAGGTCTTATAATTTATATTCTTGGCTATAACACTTCACCTAACACTTATTTTTCAAAATAATTATATAATCCAATAGTATTTCCATTTTCCATTGAGACAACCAATGGAAGAAACCCAAAAAAATCAAGTCGGGGTGTTATACTAGTGAATGGTGGAATACTATGGTTTGGGGAAAAGGATTTGATTCTACCATCCAAGTCTTCTTTCCAATGGAGGAATACTCCACCTAAATGGATAATATGGGAATCCAAAAATAATCCTTGAAATGTCACTTTTATTATGATACCATCCATGTCCTTACATTCCAGTATTGTTTCATATGAGAAAACCAAACCAGTGAAACTTTTAGTGCAACCGTTTTGAAGCATCAAAACTGATCATGTGTTTTCAACTCCAAGACAATTAATGAATATACCTCTGGGATTTCAAGAAGGGATCCATCTTTTTATAATGACCATAATTATATAATTTCAAACATACTAATTAATACTCCACATATCTTTTAAACCCATTGTTTTCCTCCATATTTAAATCAATTCTATAGTCCCCTCTTGGTTTCCTCTTCCACATTTGATGTTTTTGGTCTGCTCACAGAGGGGGAAATGGGATCCTATTTTAAATCAATGAGGGGAGGGATATCCCCATGGGGCAGGAATATGGGGTTTGGGGGGAGTCTAAGTAATTTTTTTCTAAATTATAGGGGGTTAATTTGTATCAGCTTGTTTAGATAACATTAGAATAAAAGAGGTCGACGTCACCCTAGACAGGTACGAATCCCTACTATGATGAGAACCCAGAATTGATATTATGATACTCTTGAATATATATTCTATATATGGGTGATATCATTTGAGTTATACAAATGATACATGCTATCTGGGGTGGAGACTCATAGGAATTTGGGGCACCATCTCATGGTGTGCACCCTTGGTAATATTTGGTGTATGATATTATAAGAACGAGACCTTCGAGTAGGAAATCCACATTTATATGTGTCATTGAATATTCCATTCTATGAATGTGTAAAATGATACCTATACTTTACGATTATTGTTAATAAATATTATAAGATGCATACATTGATATATTGATGATAACCGTGATTAAATATGTTCATGATGAGGTAGGAAACATTGGGTGCATCATGAGTTGTATTGAATTAATGAATAATGTGAAATAGAATTTAACCCTTATGTTCATTAATAGTATTTTATATCTTATCCTCTTTGATTTAAGTGATATATCCAGAATAAATCCATAGCCATGTTGTTTTATAGTTCAGGTTAATTTTCAGGAAGTAAAAGAATGAGATATCAAGCACATAGGTTGATGGAACTGACATGCAACCTAATGGATTAGAGATATCAGGATAAAGGATTATATTACACAATAAGAATTCATATGAAGTATTATGTAATCATAGAATTAATTTATTTCCCTATGAGTGCCTTGGTGGGTTTCTAGATGCTAACCATGGACTTTAGGCTACATCGCCTAATGCCACTAAGAATGAGTCTTAGAGGTCAGACACTAATTGTATCCAAAATCTCAGTTAAATAATTTAATATTAGTTGATGGGTTGAGTGAAAATTATTCCTAGATATGGATTATTGATTATTCATGTATGATTTATTGTATATAAATTTTTATTTTATATTTATAAATTTTATATTTATTTATTTGTTGGTGAATAATGTAATGATAATTTTAAAATAAATAAAGTAATCATTCAAGTCTTGATAAATAGTATGGATGAATGACAGATTGAGATTTTTGGTCTAGTGAGAAATAATAATATTGAATATTATTTTGTTAAATAAAATTTAATTTAATTTTCAATTTTAAAAACTTGTCCAATAATGATAATAATATTTTTTGACATGGGGTTCCGAAAAGGATTATATAAACAATAAGGGGAACATTTGTGATTATTTATTTCATTCCCTAGAAATATTTAAACCTAATTATATTGTATTTTTAAGAGAAAAATCCTTTGTTTTTGTTGAACATAAATGATTAGGAGAATCCTCCCATGCTCTGTATAGCTATCTTCTCCAAGAATACTCTTAAGAATGGAGTGTGATCTTCCACCACCAAATACTATGTTTCTAGAACCATAAATGAAGAAACAATTCCCAAAAATAATTCGTTAATTAATTAAATTAATTATTGTAATATGTGAAGATCCTCCCTTCAGGTTCTGGTGTGATTTCGATTGTCTGTCTTCTTTGATTCAATTCTGTTGAGAATGATGTTTATCATCATGCACATATCAGATTGATCATAGATCATGATAAAAATAAATTTTGGGCATGACTCATCGCCTGATTCCACTACACCCAGACCCTATAGGTGGTATGAGAGTCTTAAAAAAATTATTTATCATTATTTAATGATATTTGACTAATTTACATATTTTCAATTCATTTTCAATTCAAGATTATTAATTATTTTAACCTAAATTGAGAGATCTATTTCTTCCACCATTGTTTCTCATATATCTTATCAATATATTTAATTTTATGAATGAAATAAAACCAATGAACTCATTCATGTGTTCCAAGTATTCTCACCGGATAACACTATAGTACACATTGTGTATTTGTGTTCAATGCATTACGAATTAACTCAGAATTAATTCACAATATGTGAATTGGTGACATGCGATGCATTTATAATGTACACCGCATGTTGATCAGGTCATCCCAGCACATGGTCTACATGACCACACACCTTGTAGCCCACGTGCATGGCATGTAGTCCTCATAAGTCATAGATGAGATGTGTATTTCATACATGGCCTACCTGACTGCTGACCGTGTAGCTCATTGGACATGCTACACAATCTATTTTCTAATGCATAATTTACACTATGAGTCCCTAAGGGTATCTCTCTCATAAACGATGAGACGTGTACATTCATTGTATCTCACCTACACTCACCATGTACTTATACCAGATTACGCAGATTTAAAATAAATTTATTATACTATATAAAACTTATTGACATGTTCTTGTCTGTGTGCATTAAGTGGAGAAGAAATTCCATTTGATGGGTTTCTAATATATATATATATATATATATTCATGTGTGTGTGTTTAAATTTTTAATTATAATCTATGTAATTTTCAGATATGCATTTCATTAATGATTCATATTGATTTTTTTACTCTACGAGAAATTGATCGTAACACGTGACCAAAAAAATTATGTAATTCATGTAATCACTAAGGTGAAGTAAACATCATGAAATTATGTGATAATTCTTGTATTCCACATGTCTCTAGAGAAAGTAGTATATGGGAATAATACATGTTGGGTAGATTCATAAATGTATTAACTATATTTCCTCAAAGGAATATCTATGTACACAATTATTTTTAAATGAATTTGTATAATTTGATTAAAATATTGATGGATGATAATATCAAGGAAATTCTAATGTAAATTAAGATAAAATAAGTTTTCGACTAAAGGAGGTTATTAATTGACTTGATCTCAATTTATCATAAATAAGAACGATTAAGAAATGATTGTAAGTATTATTAAATGTGTAAATTTTTGCGTGCATGTGGATGATCATAAGAATAGACCATACCTTTATATGTTACTAGTTTCATCTAATTTATTATTAGTTTAAATTTTTTGGCATGTTTTCTATCACTCCTCTTATTATTTAAGGGTTTGTGTTCCCTTGATTTCTATTATGTAAAACCCATTTTCCCTTCCCCAACATGTGAGTAAAATCATATTTAATGGATGGAGCTACCATGCTTGTCGATCTAGTTCATTTTTTGAGATGAGGCGAAACCAATCCAATAGAAGTACATATGTGGAATGGTGGAAAGATGTAACATGGACCATAATTTGTTAAAGGAGTATTCCCCTAGGTTAACGATTACTTTATCAACAACAAGATAAACTATCCATTAGTAATGCTCATTGAAATATCACTGTATTATTCTATTTATATCAAGTTTCATGGTTATTTCATTACGGATTTTTTGTTACAATAAAATGATTAATAATTTGATGATCATGCTAGATTAAAAAAAAATCATTTTATGTGTAAATATTATCTAATAAATTTTTAATTACAAAAGTAAACCCACATAATATTAACAATCATATGATAAATATAATAATTATAAATTTATGCATAAAATATTAAAATCCATCAATAATATATAGTATGTCAATATTGCCTTCCACTACATTAGTTAAAATCAAACCACAGTTTGAAGTGATTGAACAACCAAAGTTGTGGTGCATTCAATTATCATGGAATTATAACTTGATATTTTGGTCGGACATAGCTTTATCCATATCCATGGATTACTTCAAAAGTATGACATGGTGTAAATGGTAGGCAAGGTATATGAAAATACAATTAAGTATTTTAGGATTGGGGAGTCCACTCAGTAGATCAAGAAATATAGAGTTAATGGAGTTGGAATTTGGAATGTCAACATAAAAACTTTCCAGTTGCTTGACCAACCAATTTTGGGGTAATGATAAGGGTAATATGGATCCATGTCACTTGAATATCGAAGAAACAAGATATTTTTATACCAATGGTGAGGGATATTTTGTTTCGATAACATAGTGGGAGATTAATAAATATAATATTTATTTATTTGTATAAATTTAATTAAATAAGGTAATAAAAATTTTCTTATCGTTTTTTATTGAGACAAAATTAAAATGACATAAAACATATAATTGGGATCCATACCTTATAAGGAAAACCTTCTAATCAACACAAATTTCCAAGAGTGGAAATGGTGCATACGTGTTATCCTTCACATTGAAATGAAATTATATGTGCAGAGAGAATATTTTCATAATGATCCTGGAAATGAGGCTACTGATAAAAAGATAAACCTATATGAAAATAATTTTAACTATTTTATAGATTTTCAATGATTCATTCTATCATCCATGTCCAAGGAGCATTTAATGTAACAAGAAGACATTGATGCATATAGGATGGTGTCTCACATTAGGGATCTTTATCATGTGAAGGTGAGACATGATAGGTACGAGATCTCTAATTCTCTGTTTACAAATAATCTTAGAGATTCATCACTAGTTGGGCCTCATGTAGTAAAACTTATTGTGGATGAATGGCTCCATTCATTGATAGAATTTTTTCTACTTTTCACCTTTTCAATGTTGATGCACGGTACATGAAACCACAACTGTGCCATACAGTCAAATCGTAGAACCATCATTGATAATTTTTCCCCATCATTGAGGAGACACATGGTATACCAAAAATTTGGAGGTATTTCCCCTTAATCTTGGTGGACTATATCTCAAGAAGCAATCTCATTGTTCACTACCGGCTGCTTCCCCTTTTAAATCCTTCATTATATCCTTTTTCAAAAAAAAGAGAAAAAAATATTATATAATAAATTTAAAAATTACAATGTATCTTACATTTTATGGATCAAACACTTATCTAATCTAAATAGATATAAAAAATATGTCACACCATGAGCAACACATAGAGCCTTATCTCTGTGATAGGATAAAAGGATATCTCAAATACAAAAACTATCTTCTATAAAATTTATAAACACCCATGGGACAAATACTATCAGCATCCCACTTCTCCCATAATTGGAGATACCATCCAATAGACTCGGTTTTACTAAAAACTTGTTGTCAGCAAATTAAGAATCAACTTCTGTAGAAAAATGATGACGCCCTTTTGCAGCTCCGACAGAAACATGGTTCCCCTATAAAAAATCTAAAAGTTTATGTCTTCCCTTTATTTGAATCTTCAATGTACTATTAAAAATATTGAAACCAACTATATATGGATCCCACTATGTCATATATGGACTTTAAAATCATGAGAAAATGGTATTTAAAGTGCTAAAAAGGGTTGATAATCGAAGCACTAATAAAAGGGGGTCCCTATTTTCAGCACTAAAAATAGTACTAACAAATGACTCTTTTATCTGTGATAAAAAAAGGGAAAATAAAAGAGGAATTTTATCAGTGCAAAGAATGAACTGAAAACGTGTCCTTTATTAGTTCTTTTTTTAGTACTGATAAAAGTTAAAAAAATAAGAAAATTAAAGGGTAGACACAACACCCTTTTAGCAACACTTGACTCCCATTCAACAGCACTAGGAATCACACCACCACCCCTTTAACAATTATGGGCAGAACCCCCCATTAATAGCACTAAGAACCTACTGTACACACCTTCTTGTGTGCCTGGCTTTGTTGGATTTTTAAACTAAGGGCTCCCCATCATACTCCAATGCATTTTCCACTCCGCAATATTGTATGGTTCTGCATTTTTTTATATCTAAATATTTATTTAAATCTCATTAATTTTTTATGCATATATTCATACATACATATATATATATATATATTTAAATACATATAAAAAATATTTTTTCTGTCTATTTGTTTATAAAATACATTCATATATAAATTTATATATATGTCTGCATCTACAAATATAATCATACATTTTTATATTGATTTTTATGAATTATGAATTAATATTTTTATAGATATATTTGAATATAGATATATATATATATATATGTTTTGTCAATACAAATATATATATATATATATATTATTGATTAATTGTATAGGCACATAAATATTCATACATTTGTATATTAAAAAAATTGGATGTTGGTTTATATTTAGATATGTATTATATTTTGAGAAATATATTTTATAGGTAAATATGATGAATTATTTATTTATAAAATTAAATTTTTAAGTGTGAATATATAATAAATATGTATATATTGTTATATATTTAATTATAAATACTAGTAAATTTTGAAAAATGACAAAATTTTAAAGCAATAACATCAATACGAATGTAATCCATAGGAATAAATTAATTCCACACTAAAAAGGGAAAAAAGACCCCCTTAAACAAGGCTGAAATACCATCAACTGTTAAAAAATTTGGGTATCCCAAGTAAAAACATAGTTTTGGAGGCATATTGGGCATTGGGGGGGGGGGTTAAAAAATTTGACCTAAACGTTTTGAGCTTGTCACTGGACCTCCATGGTGTTGAGCTCATCGAATGCTTTGATTTAATAGGTGGTAGTGCCGAAAAAGACACAATAATCAAAAGTTATGGCCATTGAGTTATATTTTAAACTTATTTTATATCTATGTAATAATTTTTTTATTTTTTTATCTTAAAATTTTTATAAAATGGACATTAGCCAATAATAATTACATACTTTTTAATTAAGAATATTTTTTAAATTATTTTATAAGCCATTTTCAATATTTAGCTTACATATTAAGTGTAATTTCCTATTTAACTTATCTGAAACATATTTAAAAAAAACATATTATATTTATAGGAATATAAATATATTAATAAATTAATAACCAATTATTACTGAAATATTATTTTTTAAAATTTTACATTTTATCAGTGTTTGTAAAAAAAGCAATGATAAAAACCCCCTTTATCAGTACTACTAAAAAAACAGCATATAATGGGGGTCCATTTAACAGTTCTAAAAATGAACTTACAAAGGGTGTACCATAATTATTGATAAAAAATACCGATAAATGGGAACTTTTAATAGCGTATTTTTACCACTATTAAAAATACATTTTATAGATGTTTTTGTTAATGTTGATAAAGGTACCCTATTTATCAGTGTTTTTTAAAACATTGTTAAAGGGTTCCACTATTTAACATAGTTTCTGTGGTAGTACCCCCAAAATTATGATTTTGAAAAAATCAAGTACACCCACAAAAAAATTGCACCCTCTACTCAAAATCCAGAGAAGCTAGCACCTCACCTTGATGTTCAATTGAATTCTATCATCACGAATCACACATTTTGGCGAAATGAATTAGGAGTATAACATAGAACACCTCTCTCGACCAGATTTTTTTTTCAAACCCTAGACTCAATCATTTTTCTTTTAACCTCTTGAAAACACCCAATATTCCCACTACAAATTGCAAGCCTTAACAATCACCCTTTATACAACTTGTTGGTGGAGATTCCCAATCCTGGAAAAAAATAACTTTCAAAACAATTTGTGGGAAACTCAATGAAATCTGGATGAAACATAAAGTATAATAAATAAATAAACATGCAGTGTTTTTAACAAAGAAAACACCTTAGAATATGATGATTGAAAAAATGTGGGTCAATTCCAAAATACCCCTCTTGAATCAAAGAGTAACAATAAATACAAGAAATTACCAAACATGAATTACAAATGAGATCATTGAAAAACATTTTTGAGAACCACACCATAATAAGACTTTACAATCTCTATAAAATTAGATTTCCAATTTCATTCTTGAATGATCCATCTGTGATAAAACATCCACCTTCTTTCAAGGAAACACCACTACATCGGTAAAAATTAATAATATGCATCAACCTCACACCATCATGTGACACCCAATGTTTTTATGTCTCTCTCATGATCTCTCCATCTAGATATACCACCAATCATCAAATGGGATATACCACTTGATTATTGTAGTCGAGATGACTCTCAATACATGTAAAAGGACAAGTTTAGGATATTCCTAACACTCAGAGGGTGGGGATGAATTGGTTTTTGGATAATTTTTAATCCAACTCCATATGTTATCCATTTTCCATTTTGACCTGTCAATATATCAATTATCTTATTATCTTTTCCCAATCACATGCAATAGTATTAATGAAGTAAATAAAAAACACAATGTTTTTACAATGTTCACTATTTAGTTATAGTGGCTAGTAATTGACATGGTTGGAAATCATCATAACCACACAAACAGTAGAAATAAATCATTTATATATTGTTAAAACAATTTGGAAATACCATTTCACATTAAATGCACTCTATTCAATTTACTGTGGATATCTCACTACACCATGAAATATATTTATACTGCCAGTGAAGACAGTCTCATTTTTATTGATAAATGTTTTCAAAACCAAGATATTCTTCCACAAGTTGAGACATGTTGGATGTAATAGTTCTACTTTGTTCTCCCACAACCTTCTTCTTCACTTTTTATTTCCATAACATCATGAATGTAACTCTTCTTACCACTTCCCATAAACAATACAAAAGATACACAATATTATTCTTATAATTGTCACAAAAATATAAATGTGTTGTGACCTGAAGAATATTGAATTAAATCTGACCCAAATTATAATCATCTAATGTCAATATTCTCACCATATTTTTTTCTTATTTTCACATTCTTCATCTGTGAAAAATAAACTGCATTGAGATCTCTTATTCTTCTTCCTCATTGAATCAAAAAAATCATTTATAATTATTAAATTAATGATATTCAGATCAGGTTAGTGCAAACATAATTAAATTCTTCATATTTTATAGAAAATATCAATAGTGAATTCAGTATCATTTCCCTTCTATTATTCATGGTATAGAATATCTTTTTTCAAATGAAATGCATCATTCCCTCAATGATATTTCATGTAAGAATAATCTTACAAAAACTCATATTATTCTCTTATTTAATTCTTTACTCAATACATGCTTGGGTCATGTGGATAGCCCCTCTCCATTTTAATCTTTATCATTTTATTTATTTCTCATTAGTTAGAATATTATGCGTGACTGTTTTTCATATTCAAATCATTTCAAAAAATTAAGAAAGATCCTTTTTTGTTCACTACATATATAACAACACTCAAAGGTTCATGGATTTATAATCCATGAGAGTAAACAACTAGAGAAATAATATCTTCATATAATGTTTTATATGTGGAACAGCTTCATGAAACACCATGAGAGTAAACAACACGTGCACATTGGATCAACCAGTAAGCTTCATCAAAATGGTTATTCTTCTCAAAGAATGAAAAGGGATTTTACTCACCAGTTTCCTATTTGTGGTATTTCTTCTTCACAAAATAAAAAAATTTCACGGAACCAACCTCCTTCATAAAGTGAAAAAAGTGTGTAAACACCTTTTCTGTGCCTATTGATTCATTTCTTTCATGAAACAAAAATGGTTCACAAGACACCCTTCATCATGAGGCCTTAAAGGCTCGCAAATCACATTTCCTTCTCTCATAAAATATTTCATCAGAGAGGATTTATTTAAGAAAAAGAAATCTATTGAAATAAAATGTATGTAGTATCACCTATCAGTTGAGGGTGATAACAATTGATATGAAATGGATGAAAACCTTTAACCACATTCAAATCCGAATATTTATGCCACATGAATCATCTCTTTAAATTCAAGAATGATTTGGATTTTATTTTTCAAACATAGGTAATGTTATGTCACGTTTCATGTAATTCATTCATCGAAAGACTCAAATGGCCCTCCAGTAACTGTGTTTTCTATTCGATCAAAGCTAGTCTCTTTAATTTCATCATGTGAATCATGTAAATATGTTTTCAGGATATTTAAATCATGTTCATCCAATTATTTAGACCTCATAATGATCACTATGGAATATTCTTTGACCATGGGTAGTTTTGTTGACATCTCTTATAGCATCCTGCCTTTTTATAACATAACTTTTCATTATATTTTACAAAACTGAGGATCTGTAAGGTTTAGTGTCTTGGAAACAAGGTGCTTTTTACATGAGAAAAAAACATTCTTATTAAACACTTGAAAGTATTCTTAAATTGTTCATCCTAAGTTCACTACATAATCTAATAACGTGGGAGCACACGTCAAAGGAAAGGGTGAGCAAAAGGCCCAGTAAGGGAAACAAGGGAAACATTTAACATGTGAACATGAGATACATCAATAAAGTCATGAAAAAAACTTTAAGGCATTAGAAAGAAAGCATGAGGCATATCATAATAAAAATAATGTATTTCATAACTTGAATATGTGGCTACAAAATTTTAAAAAGACAATCATTTCCATTTCACTAAGGTCCATCCCCGAGGTGTCAATAAAAATTACCAAGGTTATTCACCAAGGTATCAGTCTAAATGGTCATCTCTAGAGATTAAGTCTTTACCCAATGTATTGGAGCGCTATCAGGGCGCACAATTAAATTTGTCTTTATCATCATGTGATACACATATATGATCATCAATCATTTCATAAAGACCCCATATAGCATAAAATAAATTTTTTTCATTTCATAATCATAACTTTTTAAAAACATCTTTAAAGACATGATCTTTATGTATCTTAAAACCCACAGAAAAGGAACGTGGGTCTCATGTTTGTAAATCCCAGAATTTAAAATAGAACATTTTGGTATATATGTGAATAAACTTTTAAAAAGAATAGCTTTGAGTATTCACTTAATAAAATAAAATAATTTGAGAAAAAGAGAGATATATTAGAGACGGAAATTCTGCAGCATAACAGATATGCTTCGGGGTTTTAGAAAACATTGAAAAGAGATGGGACATAAGTCACCCACTCATAAATGATCCAATGAACAGTTGAGGGATATAATATAATGTATATAATAACATGTTAATGTGATTCTAAATAAATACCATATGAAATGAATAACATGGAGGGAAGACAAAAATAAGCTTTCTATTATGAAAATTCGGCAGTCTAATGACGTCACTTAAAATTCAACAAAATGAATTGAAGGGATCAAATAGGGTCTCTCATCATATGAACATATAAGTTCAGTATTATAGATATATAGATCATAGCCCAAATAATAAAAAGGAACTTGAAATACTTTACATGAATGTAGAATATTGAAAAATAAGAAAGGTGAAAAAATCCATTACAAATTCGGTAGCCTAATGGCGTCACCTAAACATCAACAAAAATGATTTGATGAGATCAAATAGGTTCTCTCATCATATGAACAAAAAATATCAGTATGATATATTTATATATAATAACCCAAAATAATAAAATGTAACATGAAATACTTGACATGAAAATAGATCTTGAAAACGAGAAGGGTGAAAGAATCCCATAAAAATTCTGTAGCCTAAAGGCACCAATTTAACATTCTAAAAATGAAATGATGAGAGAAAGAGAGGGTTTCTCATACTATGACGATTATAAGGGATGTAAGATGAATATAAAAGAACATACATTAACATAAGATCATGGATCATAAAATAAATGACATGAAAGAGATTACTTGAAAAGAAAGAGAGAGGTCGGATCCCTTACCTTTAAACGTGACTCTTAAAACTCATAGGTTTGGACCTCGAGGGCTTGGGGGAACCTTGGGAGGACTCCATGGAAGGTAATGAGACCATAGATTCGTTGGGTAAGAGTTGGGAGTGAAAAATAGAGGAGGAAAGGGTGGGTATTTATAGGGAAGTTGAGGTGATACTTTAATAATTTCACGGGACACCTCACAAGTGGTTTTCTCAAAACCATGGGCTCTCCCAGGGTATTTCCCATTGAGTTAAACCACATGGGGCCCCAATACAATAATTAATCACCTTTGGTTATCCAACCCTAATAATATCTCATGAAATCATCATGACACAGTTATGATGTCATTAAACATACCGAAACACTAAAACTGTATTTTTACTATTCACTGAAAATTCATCTTCTCAGAAAAATCCAAAAAAATTAGCTTAACCAAATATTGATTCTCTGATAACAAATATGAACACAATTTTATATAAATAATTTTCTAAATATTTTTAATCTAATTTTTAAATAAATACACTATTCACTAAAAATTCATTTTTTTTCAGAAAAACCCCAAAAATTACAATGACATAATATCGATGCTCTGAGTTCAAAAATAAACTTCATTTTAGAAAAATAAATTTTGAAATATTTTTAATTTAATTTTTAATTAAAAAACACTATTAACCCGAAAAACTATTACTTGACTAAATATTTATGAAACCGTTATTTACCCATTTTATTGAATCACATTACTTAATCAAGGTATCTAAATTATATTAATACTTTCTTTAAGTGAGATTACTAATCCATTTGGTCACATTACTAATACTAAGCATAAAATCACTATTCATAATTTACTATTCATCAAAATCAAGTTGATCTTATTAGACTGTAAATTTTGTACTGAAGATAATTGTAGAAGACCATTTTTTTAAAATCATTACACATTTTTAATTATTTAATGTTTACATAAACATTTTTAAAATATCCTTTTTCTAAATTTCATCAAAAATATCCATAATATATTTATTCGGTTATTTGAAAATTCATAAACTTCATCATAAGAAGAAATCCCAATTTTTATTTAAAACATAGGATTACACAATGGAGTTGTGGTCTCCTTACATATCTCCTTATAACCCCAGCATAGGACCTAAGTGTAAGGTGTGCTAAGGTGAGAGAATCTGAGGGCGACTCTGCTAACATTGCACGAGTAGTAATTTATATCAGTTTGAACTTCTTGTGAAGGCGATTCCGTTCTAGCTTCACACGATGAAGTTCAGCTTGGGTTTGGACTACAGCAAAGCCAAGTGGTGCTACCTCCTTACCATGTTCTGTTAGATGGGCTTCGATCAGTCCAAGAATACTAGGTGAGTCCATCGAATCATCTTTCTATATTATTTAACCAAGATCACTTGTATATAGAGACAACAGTCAAAATGTTTAGTTTCCAGTGGTCATATTGACCAATGATCATATAACAGTCAAAACCCAACAGTCTCATTTTAATTATACTCATGTTATCAAATGAAACCATTTTCATGAGTATACAAAATAAAATAACACACAAAATTAGGAAACAATATTTTTTCAAAACTTCGCGTCGTTACATCTCTGGCAAGATAGTGGCACTGTCGAGGGATTCTAAGAGGAATACGATGACATTGGCTGATAAATATGTTCCACATTTTGAATGAAAATGTTTTTGGGATATTGAAAGATGATAATTTAAATCACTATGGTTCAGGATGTGATTCAAGTCTACAAATTCTCCACTTATTTAAATCATTGAAGTGTAATACACCAATCCTACATTGAAACCTCTCAAAAAAAATTACACTACATAAAAAAATAACTATGCGAAGAGTGTCTAAACACTACTCTCCCCTCCTAGTAAAACTCTCTAAAATTTCATCTTGTGCACTCTACACCCACTCATTTCTATCTATTTTCCCACATCATCCATCTGTACATTCATACACATTGCTAACACACAACACTCCATTTTGCCTTCAAAGGTAGGACTGGATGTCCTCCGTTGGGTGAGGTCAACACAGTGTCCCACAAAAACTCTCTTTTGATGTTGGACGGTCAACTCAGGCATTTCTTTTTAAATAAACCCCCAAAAAATCCTCAGTTAAAAACCCATGTAGATAAAGGAACTCAATATGAAATTCATGGCCACCTCCACACATTGAACTCTAGTATACAAATCATCCAGACCATTACAATTTCTCTTAAAATATATATCCACTAACAATTCCATCATCTCTAACCCTTCATGAACTAATTATATGTCAGGGTTCTTCATAAAATAAATAATCTCAATGTTCCTCAAGTTAACAGTAACATGGTATTAATGATACATTAAAATAGTACAAGAACATAAATTAATAGTCTTCTATACATTTTTAGGAATATATGTTCCAATGAAAAAAAATCATTCTTCTTTGATTTAAACAATGTGTCACTTATGACACATTTATATTGAACATTACATCATCTTAGCAATTAGCAAAGATAACAACACGGAGATTCTCACCTATATGACATCCAATACTATGAATCCATAATAATTCTTCTTTCCTTTCATAGTCCCTCCTCAAATATAAATCTATCTACCCATGTCTTAATATTTAACCCTTCATGCACTAATAATATGGTTTGGCTCTCATTTACAAAAACTAAAATCTCAACTTTCTTCAAGTTGAATCTTTCATGGTTCTCATAAATCATGAAAATAATTCATCAAATTCAATTACTCTTCTTTTATTCATTTTTGAATATATATTCCAATGAACATCAAATCAACCTTCTAATTTTATGTAAACAATGCTTCACTTATAAAACATGTAACTTGAACATAGGACCAGTTTACCAGTGGTTAGAGTTTACAACATAGAGAATTTCTAAAGCATGGCATTCAATGTTATGAATATATAACAATTTCCCATGCGTCACCATGATACTCAAAGTCTTAAAAATATTATCTTATTTCTTTATATTCAAGACATATGGGCTTCATTCAAGAACAATTAACATTGGAACTTCCTCATCATATTGAAATAAACGTAATATTCCAACTCCATTGATCATCATTTTCCACCAATGACAATCATTTTACAGCAAGTACAATCCATACAAAAAGGGGGATCTTCAGTATCCCTATTTCAATTTTTTGTAAATACCTTAAATGTTATTTCCAAATAAATGTATTAATATTTTTAACTATTATCATCTCTCTCCCATTTAACTTTCAAATGATCATTTCTCATTGTATCCATCTTATTGAAAAGAAATACAATGTTCATTGGAAAAAGGGTATCATTCAATAATTAAGAAATGTTCCATACATCATTTCACTCCAAGTATACTAGAGCTTTTCTCAGTGTATAAAACAATAGGATTTGATTTAGATAACTAATCTTTCCATTCCCAACTGATCATGATAACATAATAAATGATAACTCATGTTGATGTCTTCAAGGATTATTCATTTTCATTAAATGTTGAAATTACTAAATGTGAGATGAATATTTTTTAAGAAGAATTACCCTGAAAACTCAACACTCACATCACAAAATAGATTAAAAACATTCAACAATAATAGGTAAGACAAGGGACCATGGGGGACATCAAAATTTTTTATGAAATTGATTAATTTAATTGGCTCTCCATTGTAAGAATATTTTTATTTTGGGTAAACAATGATGAGAGATTAAGAGATACATACCATTTCTAATGACATGGTCTTAAACAAATCTCAAGAATAATAGGATTTGATACTAATTTAAATAATAATTTTAGTTTCTTCTTCTTTTTTCTCCCCATAAAGGGAAACATTTATCATTATCTTTAAAATGGTTAATCTCATCTAGAATTTACTTCATGAAATCATTCTATGGATAATAAAACATAAGGGGTATTAAAATTGTGACAATTCGTATTGTAAACCTTTCACAAATTCACCATGGATGATCTTCTATAATAGTTTTTCTTCAGAATGCTATGAGATAAGATCAAACCAATAAGGATTATTCATTAACCTATAAATTTGTAATAGGACATCACATTATTAAACATAATAAAGGATTATCCATCATCATATTAGTAGTTAAATTTCAATTGATGAATCATTCAAGTATGGTAACTTCTTCATCTTAGCTTTTGGGAATTGACAACACTTTGTACTTCTCTAGTTCTCCCCCATAGAACATGATACACCGTCAAATAACTGCATTATAAGAACAAATAAATTACTAAAATATTTATTGAATTAGGTGGATCATCCATGCTTCATTAATATAAAAAAAATGGGTGATATGATCTTCTCAACCAAGATACTACATTTTCTCTTGCCTTCATGCTCGTACATCTGTTCTGATTTATGTTGAGGGAACATGGATGTCCTCACATAATCTTTTTATTCATGTAAATAATTTCACTTCTTAAAATCCTTCATTGATTATACATTATTACACCTCTTTAGGATTTATTCTTGTTCTGGTAGTAATGTTAAACAACCTTTTTCAGTGTGACTCGATATCTTGCATCTCTATCACAAAACGTTTTTAACATAAGAGTTTAATATTCTTGAAAAAACGTCATGAAATTTTTCCTCACAATTTTAAAAAATTTACTTCCATTTAACTATAGCTTTAGTATTTGAATATTCTATTTCTATCACTATTTTTAAATCTTCAAGGAAGATAACTATCACGTTATTAGGAATTGTGGGTGCAAGTTTGGATCTTCTACACGGGTTCTTCTCAGTGTCATACCTCTTAGTAGTTTATTTTAATTTCCCATATCCATTTTTATCATTTAAATTTTATGTGTATTTTTTGAGTGAAAATGTTATTCATGCATTTTTATATTCTTAAAATAATATGAGAACCTTCGACATTGTACTTACTTCTCACTGTTTATGTAACAACCCCTGAAGCATCTTCCTCCCCCCTTCTTTCTCTCTCTCTCTCTCCTCACAAATAAACCATGTATAATTTTCTTAACTAGTTATTATCCAAATTAAATGAATTTATTCACATGTATTAATATGATAAATGTAAATGTATGAGTTCCTATTCTTACTCATTCATGTATTCAATTAGGTTCACATCTTATTCTTTTTTCACAAACAAACTGTGTAGGTTTGTTTTTCTCTATTTATTCTGTATCAAATGGATAAACAGTATCCTCATGTAATGGTTTATATATGGAACAACTTCACAAAACACAATTACAATAACCAAATCATGAAATGTGGCTCAAGTAGTAAGATTTGTTGAACCGGTTCTTCTTCACGATGGATGATAAGGGTGTTTGCATCCCAGTTGCATGTTAATGATAGTTATTCATCATGAAAGCATAATTCTTCATAGAACCAACCTCATTCGTGAAGTATGATGGTTGTGTAAACACATTTCACTTGTATTAGGATTATTTTCTTCTATGAAACCATATTGGTTTGTGGGATTCCCTTTTACATGAGGCGTTAAAGGGTCATAGAACTTTTGGCCTCCTACTACAAAATTGTGCTTCAGAGAGGCTCTATTTTTCTAGAAAAGGAGTTTTTAGAAACAAAACAGGCAGAAACAGCACCTATCAGTCAAGTGTCTTCTCCTTTTACATAAAAGTATCAAATCCTAGCACCACTTTCAAATCCCAATCTTTATTCTGCGTGAATCATATATCTAAATTCCCAAATGAATTTTCTTTTAATTCTTAAAACCCACATAATGTTACACCACATTTCATGGAATTATTGCTTCATGATCAGCCTACTTACTAGTGGTGTTCATATCCCATGAATGCATTAATCAATACATGAAAATTATATTTCTGAACACACATTGTTCATCCATGGGACACAACTCCTTGAATGGACCTCCACCAAATAATTTTACAGTGCGATCAAGGCTATGGTCTCAAATTTCTTCCTATGAATCATGAAAATGACGTTTTGTGATATTTATAAACTTTTTTACCATTATTTAGACTTCATAATGATCCTGGTGGAATCTTCATTAATCATGGTGGGTTTGGTTAACATATCTAGTGAGATAGTCATGTCGTCGAGGGAATATGGGAGGAAGATAATGGCATTTGGTTGTAAATGTGAACCTAATTTTGAATGCAAATGTTGTGGGATATCAAATGACAAGGATTTAAATTAGTGGGGAAGAAGATGTGATGGACATCCATGATTGATTAATTATTCTAATTAGTGAAAATTAAGAAAAAAACTCATCCCACATCAAAACCACTACAGGTTTCTAAAAAACAATATAAATAAAGATATATGGGGAGTGGCTCAGAATTATTCTTTCCCACTACCTATACCACCACATACTGGTTGTATGGGCACACTCTGCACCCAATTCATCGCAGGATATTATACCACTTCATACTTGCTCCAAGGGTAACCATGTCCTACACAAAGCACTAAGTGCTTCCTGTGTTCTTTCTTATCTAGATTTTATTAGGATCTTTGACCCTATATACCACATAAACTCTTGTTTGATGTTGGAAGGTTAGCTCATGCCATACTTTTTAAATAAACCCCCAAAAAATACATAGTTACAAACCATGTTTATAGTGGAATTCAATATGAAATTAATGGATACCTTCACACATAGAACTACATTACACAATTATCTAATCCCTTTATAATATCTTTTGAAATATAAATCCATTTGGATATTTCTTCATCTTTAAACCTTCATTCACTAATTATATCGCATGGTTCTCCTTCATGGAATATACAAGCTCAATATTTCTCAATTTAAGACTTCTATGGTTCTCATGCAATATTATAATACTACATGACCACAAATTCATTTGATTATATAATTTTTGGAATATAAATTCCAAATAAAATCAAATCTTTCTTCTTATTTGTTCTAAAAATGTTTCCCTTATGAAACATGTTTTTTGAACATAGGATCAATTCATCAATTTTCAATGTTAAAAATATTATATAATTTCCCATGAGTGAAATATAATGATATGAATCCATGAAAATTATTGAATACCATAACAATTTTTCTTGAAATATAAATCCATATAACCATTTCTTCACCGTCAACTCATGATGCACTAATTATATGGAATGTTTATCCTTCATGGATACTACAATCTCAATGTTCCTAAACATAAAAATTAAATGGTTCTCATGAAACATTAAAATACTACATGATATTTAATTACCCTTCTTCTGTACTTGATAGAATATAAATTCCATAGAACATCAAGTCATCCTTCATCTTTTTTTAAACAATGATTCACTTATGAAACATGTATTTTGAACATAGTATCAGTTTACCCTTTGTAAAATTTTAAAAAATGGTGTATTTATCTTGTGTGTAATACAATGCTATGAATCCATAAATATTATTCAAGACCATCAAAATTTCTCTTCAAATATAAATTCATTTATCCCTTTCTGAACCGTTAACCCTTCATGAATGAATTATATGGCGTATTTCCCCTTTATGAAAACTAAAATATCAATGTTCTTAAATTTAAAACTTCCATGGGTCTCATGAGATATTAAAATTATACATGAACTTCAATTTCTCTTATTTTATACTTTTCAAATGTATATTCTTATAAATATTATATCAACCTTATTTTTTGTAATAAAAAATATGTCTCTTATTACACATGTATTTTGATCATAGGTTCAGTTCATCAATCGTAAGAGTTAACAACATAGATAATTACTCATGCGTGACATAATTTCTATGAAAACATAACAATTATTCAATACCTTCACAATTTCCCTTAAAATAAAAATAAATTTAACCATTTAATAATATTTAACCTTTCATGCACTAATTATATAGTGTGGTTCACTACCATTTTAAAACACATTGTTTCAGTTATTCAACCCTTGGTTTATTTATTTCATGTATGTAAAGTGTGTGGGTTACGTTTGGGAGGTTTTGGAAGGATTTTGGAGAGTTTATAAGGATTTTATATAGCTTCATGGTTGGATCACACTTAGTGGAAACCATTCAAATCCAACAAGAAACCATGAAAAATGATATAGGGGACTCTATGTCAGTGCATCGTTAAGGCACACAGTTTGGCCATACCCTGCGTCCCCCTAGGATTAACCATGAAAAGTGGCATAGAGATATGATTCAGGGTTTGTTCATGGTTTTTCTAAATGTGTGGGGAAACTATACAAGGTATCCTTGAGGTAGTGTCTAGTTCCTAGTTAATTCATGGTTTTTCTAATCGTGCAACTGACTGTGCACAGTTTAAAAATAAGATCCTAAAAATGTTGATCTTGGTTAGGATTATGTTTAAACCCCTAATTTTTTCACCAAATTAACCCTAAATCGGGATTTATTCTTCCAAAATTTCTATTATTCTTTCTCCATCAATTTAGTAGTTATATAATTGCATTTATAATTGTTTTGAATCCTTATTCCCTTGGTATGTTACCTTTTGTGTCAGTTTTGTATTATTTTTCTTAGTTTTACGTTCCTATATCTCTTGGATTCAAATATCATGTCCTTTGTTGATAGATATGTGGTTTTAGGCCAATAATGGATATATTTGTCAATTTTATGATAGGGGAAGATATGTAAGGTATATTGTTTTGAGATTCCACTCATTTTTGCAGGTATTTTTTGTTCTTCGTTTTATCTAAAACACTCAAGGTAAGTGTCTCACTAACAACTCCTACTATTAAATCATGTCATATTAATTTCAAAATTTTTAAATTTCATGAAATTTATTGTGAAATTGGTTTCAAAAGAATTGTTGAAACCCTCTTTAATGATGGTTTATGGTTTTGTGGAAATTGGTTAGGAAAATGGTTTTGTTTCTTGATTTTAAAATGTTGGTTTTGAAATATTTATTTGTTGGATTTGGGAAATTATATTGTTGGAAAGGTTTTCAATAAAGAAATGGTTTTATTGAAATGGGTTGAAATGGTTTGTTTGATTTTTTTGACATAGATGACTTTTGTGAGTTCCTGCTTTTGATGTGGCCCTGGATAAGGGGTATGTACCACTTCGGATCAAATGGAGGTGACCCTATATCAGGAAATAACTTGGGTCAGTCTTGAACCTGTCACCCAAGCCAATCCGCGGAATAAACTGAGAGGGATTCTCTATCCTCATGGGCTAACAACAAGTGCCAAGGGAATCAACATTGTGATGATAAGAATGATTTTTCCAAATATAAATAAATTAATGAAGAGGAATGAAATAATAGCAACTCAAAATAAATAATCCAAAAAAACAACTAAACAAGAACTGAATTAAAATAAAACCAACCAAACCGGATGACAACTGAAACTCCACGGGACCAGGCGGGTACTCTCCAACTCCATGATCAACCGTCGGCCAAGGCGAACGCACCAAAGTTAGAACATATAGCATAAACTAAAAATAAGAAAACATTGTAGGCATGAGTTTTAAATCTCCATAGGTAGGTCTGACTAATTAAATTCACAATTCATATCATTTAAATAATGAAACAATGGTCTTAGGTTTGAGATAAAAACTATAATAATAGGTTTTCCATATTTTTCATTTCAAAATACGCAAATCACAACCCATTGCCCTCACAATTTAAAATGAGGTTCATTGTGAAGTTCAGTTATGTTTTTTCGGGAGAAATATAAAAAATAACTGAATAAGATACCTTCAATTTTCATTATAATGTGAAATAAGGAATAAAATATTTTTATCGAAAAAAACACATTCAAGATTTACCAAGAAAATCTAAAACCCAATGTAAGTGAGATAGTCTCACAATGAGGGAAATGGCTAGTGAGTGTAGAGTTGGATCATCATGGGAATACTAATGAACTCAGAGGAAGACCGGAACATATTATACATATTACTCATCCCAAAGTTAGGACCTACTCGATTTCATCATAATGATATAACACCCGACTGTCACCATACCAGTCCTAGTTGAGGGCCCCAATCCCATAGTAAAAAACCCTATATCCACCTTCAATGGTAACTAGCCAGTACATAATCTAAAATAATGTAGATATCATTCTTAGTAAACCTCTTTTATATGCTAGGTTACCATATATGTTTCACAAGGGGGTGTCTCATACCATTTAAATAATAATTCACGCACACAAACAAATATATATATATATATAACAACACACACCAAAAAATCTGGAACCACCCCGTCCACCTCATCGATGGTTCCTTGCATTAAAATAATTAACATATGTGGATGTCCTATAATGGGGACCCTCAAAATTCAAGATTAACCATCAAGGAAAGAGACCCAAATCCATAGCGTTCTACCAAATAGACATATGTAATTTATAAATGGTCCTTTATCTACAAAACATATAACCATTTACCAAAAACACATTCAACCCAATTTAAAGTCATTATCAAACATTATCTTTATAAAAACATGGCCAAACTGGCCTTTAGACCATGATTTCACCAAAAAGTGGCAAAGATCATTTTTTTCAAGCCAAATAAAAACAAAAAAATCATAAAAATGTAACAAATGGGATTTCATGCAACTTACAATTGAACCCTCTTTTTCAAACACCAAACAAGATGGGCCCAAGGGCAATGCCAATTGGCCATTAATGTGAAAAAAACCCATTTAAATAATTAAATTACCACTTTGAGCTTCCAAAATCTATTTATAAAAAACCAAAACCATTCAATGATAAATCACTAATCATTTTAAAGACCCAGCCGGTCCCTTTTAATGAAAAAAATTAGTGTGCACAAACTGGAAAAAATGCACTACACATTAAAATATTCTTTTAAAAAGCATGTGCACCTAAAAACGTTTCCAAAAACTAATTCACAACATTCATATTATTTAATAAAAAATATAAAAATATATAAAACAATTTT
The DNA here is from genome assembly GCA_963277665.1 of Viscum album. NCBI lineage: Eukaryota > Viridiplantae > Streptophyta > Magnoliopsida > Santalales > Viscaceae > Viscum > Viscum album. The sequence goes on along the minus strand of OY728151.1, from coordinate 1,580,833,081 downwards.
TAAAAGCATGTCATGTCTTCTCACTCACAAAAACAATTCAAACCCAACTTTTAATTCGAATTAACAACAAAAAAAATTAGAAAAACCTTTCACACCATTCACAACTATTATAAAATCACATACACTACTGAAATAATTTGATGCAATCGAACCCATAGAGGAATTTACATTATTTACCATCAAAAAATTTATTCTACAAACCATATATCACTAACTAACATTATATAAGGTTGAAAAATTCAAGAAACCAATAATTATTTAATTTAATGGACAATTCAATGGGATCCTACCTCAAAGGAGTACCAAGATGAGCATTTTTCCTCTTGACTCTTTCTAACTAGAATCTACTGATACCCGCTTGCATGCACATACTATCATATATATATACATATATATCTTGTATCCAATGCAGGTATTCCTTACTCCATGAGGTAATATATACATGGAGGGCATAAAATATATATACATACCTAAGAATATGTGTGAACTCCCTAGAAGACGTTCAAGACCCACTGTAATAAAAATCATGGACTCAATAACACCACAACATGGTTAACACACTTAACGTAAAATACCAGGAAACTCAAAAATAATTTCTAGAGACTCAGAAATTAGAAACCAGAAAATTTAAACATAGAATAGATTAAAAACAATGGAAGAACTACCAAAGAAGAACAATAAATTTCCCACAAACTATATATCAAAGATTAGACCATTAAAACAAATAAAGATCCCAATTAATGTGTGTGAAACAACATAGTGATATAAAACCTTACCACAAATCAATGAAGATGGACTGAAACTAATGAGAAATATTTTTTTCACCTTAACCACACCTTTGTAGGTCAATAAAAAACCCTAATCACACAATTGGACCCAAGATTTTAGGGGAAAAACTTTAAAAAACCCTTGACAAAGAACCCTAATGCATGAAGAGGAAGAAGAAAGGAATACTGAATGGGAAAGTAGGGAGGCTGCCACTAGAATGGGGTGCACCAGTGAGGTCGTGGCTACTAAAGAATAGTTCATGCAGGTATGGGTTGTTGGAGGAGAGCTACGCATGCCAGAGGGGTCACATCGAAATGAGAGTTTTGTGTGCCAGTGAAGCTGGATGGAGATGGGGGTTGTGGGTCTGTTCAGCCAGAGAGGAGGAAGGAGGCGTTGGTGGAGGTTGTGAGTGGTGCCGCTGGGCAGGGAGAGGAGCGGTCGGTGGATCTAGGTGGTGTTCATGCAGACATGGGATGCACAGGGGGTATGGGTCACGTAGGAGGGGAGAGGGAGATAAGATGGGGGAAAATTAAAAAGAAAATAAAACTAATACCCTGATAATAATAATAGTTATAAAACTAAGAATAATATAAACATAAAACTAAAAATGATATATTAATAAAATTATCAATTTTTTATAATAATAATGATAATAAAATATTTAAATTAATCATAATATGCTTTTCATTTTAATATAAACATTAACAAGAACAATTCTAATAATAATAATAATAAATTAAATTTAATAATAATAATAATATTATTATTATTGTCATTATTAATATTATATTTCATATTTTAAATTGAACTTTCATTTTATTTTTTGATAAATTATTAATTTATTTTTAATGCATCATTTAATTTCATTTTATTATTAATTTAACTTTTTAATTTATCTTGCATACCGAGCAGGCTATGTGGTGACCGGGCATAGCCACACGATCTCCAAACCATGATCTACCCATGCGTTTGGAACTGCGAAGACTTAAACATTTATCATTCAATAAAAAATAAAAAATTTAAATGTGACTCCATTGAACCCCGAGTCGAGCTGGAGCCATTGAAAAAATCAAACCCGGATGCCACAATCCTCCCCACCATAATGTTTTACTCCCCTGGAAATCCATAATAAGCCTGAAACCCAAAAATAGAAATGGATGCCCCTATGCAGTTCAAATATGTTGCCAAAAATGATATATGATGAAATCTAAAAACACCTTTATGTACGTAAAGGCCAACAAGAATAACTTAGGAGAATGAGACAGATGCCACACTATGTTCTATCCACCCCCAAAATATTAAACACACCCAATTGATTGGTCAAAAAAATATAGAATTTACACAACACTAGATCCTTCTACAAAACATGAACATCCAAAACATAACAAAGGTGAACATGTACAATCCATCCAATGAAGAGAATGAAAATATCCCCCATGACACAGATACCTTTATAACTTTACTCCAACCAAAACCATAGGAATACTCATATCTCTACATTTAATCATAGGGAGAACTCAGAATTAGGTGGTTTTTCATAACACCAACCACCACCAAATTTATTACAAGAATGAGACTATCATACTAACATGGGGAGGCTGGAACAAGATCCCCACCCTATGAAATAGTCTAACACTGAATTTAGTGAGACTCATAATGGTTATCCCCACCATAAGAACTACAATATCAAACGAACTCATAAACTAACCCGCACGAACCATAAACCACCACCATAAGGGGAGGGGAACGAATGAGACTTAGCTAATGGACCATAAAAAAATACACCCATGGAAGAACATAGATAAAAACCACACTCTATTTACACTAGAAGACCACAAAAATGACATTAAAACGTGGTCTACATCTAGTGAAACACAATAATTTGGATTTGAGAATTTGAGATGACCAGGACTCCTAATAGAAGAGGATATAAAATTACACCCAGATGGGTCACATCATGAATTCGAGGCCACTAAACCTCGTGTATATAGATAGAACGTGTAGAACCAGCAGCAACATAGGGCTTTAACTATATTCATTTCCAATGTAGAAGATGGACGTTAGAATAAATCCCTGGAGATTCCTAACTGCGTGTTATCTTCACTCCAGAACCTATGGCTGGTGATCTAATGTTTGAAACATCTCCTACCTCACCATCGGGATTTAGAAACCCTCATAAGATAACTCTATTTTTGTGACACATGAAACCACACCACATTCAATGCCAAACTAATAGACACCATCATAACCCAAGACTCATTTTCCCACAGCAATGAACTTTCCCAAAATAGGGACATAGAATATGCACATGCCTAATCATTTTCACATCGAATAGGGAGCAACGAAATAATGGATAAAATGTGAAACAATGTCATCTTGGACTGAGAATCTGATAATTCCCAAATTAAATATATGCTTTGTCAAAATAAAAGCCACAAAAGGCTACATGACATCAACCCTTTCATTTAAAAAGGGAACAAAACACTTCTAGATGTCACCAAACATGGCCTCTGTAATAGAAAGAAACATTTTAGGGAATGTGATCTTAACACAAGTCCCAACCCTCACACGATTCTTACAAACGACCATAAGAACCTCTTACAACTAAACTCACCACCATTCTTCTACTGTGAGAGTATCTGCTCAACCGAAAGAGGAAAGTGGTAAATTTGAGTTTCAAATACCAAGATGGAACTCCTTTAATTGATCAACTGGAGGGTTTACCACTAGGGAGGCCACTCATGACCACATTTCGAAGATACATTTATTCTTCTTGGGTGTGCACTCTATCGAAAGAGAAGAAACCAAGGACCCAACCAAATTATTCCATTGAACCAAACAGAGCATTTCGAAATAAATTTTGGAAATAAGGAAAACTCAAATGATCCAGAAGAGAAAAAACTAGTGTCAGTGGGTGACTTAGAGACATAGTTTGTGGCCATCTTCTAGTCCTACCACCATCATAGAGAGAATTATATGGAAATGTACCTTAATCAACATGGCTTTCCAGGACCTACGAGATCACGAGGGTACTTTCCTAAGTCCCTTTTCATTAACCATTACCAAAAAAACATAATAACCAAAAGACAATGACAAACCCATACATCCTATAGAATCTCGTGGTTCGGAACTTGAAAGGGTTAATGATGTCCTTATCTTTCCTACACCACAAATCCCAACTATCCTACTATTTCTACATTGAAATAACAAAATAACAATGGGTACTCCAAAAATCATGGTCCACTAAAGACTAGACCTGCACTGATACCATTTTGTCACAAAATGACTCGAGTTGGCCCTGAACCAGTCAACTGAGATGATCGTCGGAAACACCCAATTGGCATTCCCAATCCTCCTAGGCTAGCGAGAAGTTCCATGGGCATAAATAGTGTGACTATGTGAATGATTTACACCATTATAAATAAATAAAAAATGTGGATTAGATAAATAAAATCTCAAAATAAATAAACTAAACTAAATTACTAAATAAGAACTAAAGATAAATAAAACTAACTGAACCTGATGACCACTAAAAATCCATGTGACCATGCGGGTCACTCTCCAACTCAATGATCAATCCTCACCAAAGGATAATGAAAAAATGTTGGAACCTGTAGTGGAATCTAAAAACAAGAAAAAACTATAGGCATTAGTATTAAAACTCACTATACTCCCAACTAATTATATTCCAAGTTAATATACTTTAAATAATGAAACAATGATTTTCATGTTTGAGAAGAAAACTATGAAAATATTTTTTCAATAATTTTCATTTCAAAATACACATATCACAACCCATTTACCTCTCATTTTAAAATGATGTTCATCGTGAAGTTCAGCTATGTTTGTGGGAGAGAAATCTAAAGAAAATAACCAAATAAGAAACCATTATTTTCCATTATAAAGTGAAATAGGGATTAAAATATTTTTAACAAAAACACACATTCAATATTTACCAAAAAAACTCTAAAACCAAATTTAAGGGAGATAGTCTCACAATGAGTGAAATGAATAAATATTCTAGAGTCTAATCATCACATAATTACCTAGGAACTCATAGGAAGACTAGAACATACTTTACATTTGACTCATCCCGAAGGCATGCCCTACTCGATGATGTCATAACGCCCTAATGCCTGATTGTTTCCCTACCTGTCCTGGTCGAGGGACCCAATCCCATGGCTATAAACTGGAGTATCTACCTTCAATGGGCCACTAGAAAGTGCGTAATCTAAACTAGTTTATCAATCATTCTAAATAAAACCCTTTGATATTCTCAGTTCCCATGTATATTTCACAAGGGGTGTTCCATACCATTCAAATAATAAGTAACATATAAATGTATAACCACACACCCCACATAATCTGACACCACCCTGGCCACCTCATGGTCGGTCCCCTACCTTAAAATAATTAACATACAATGGATGTCCCATACTAAGGACCTCCCAACTCACGATCAAACGACTAGGAAGGATTCCCAACACAATAGGGGTTTTGAAAATCACCCTTTCAAATTTCCAAAAGGGCCTTTAGATTAAAAATATTTAACCATTTACAAAAAAACACATTGAAGCCATTTGCAAAAAATTATGAAACCACATATTTATAATAACATGGAAAAATGGGCAGTTAGACTATGCTTTCACAAAAAATTTCCCAAGATCATTTTTTTAAAGCCATGTACTAACACACAAAACATAAAAATGTTCCAAATGAGTTTTAATACCACTTACAATCCAACCCTATTTTACAAACTTCAAATGGGTGTGACAAAGGGCCACACCACAAGCACATAATGTTTGAAAACCAATTTAAATAATTAGATCACCACCTTGAACTTCAAAAATGTGTTTATAAAAAGAACAAACCATGCCATGATAAATAACTAAACGTATTGAAGTCCCAGATAGTCCATTTTATATAAATACACTTAGTATTAAAAACATTATGAAATATAACCACATATGAAAATATGTTTTTTAAAATCATGGACACCTCAAAACATTTCCAAAAAATAATTTTCACCATTCAAATTATTTTATAAACAATTAATAAATTTGTAAAACAATTTTAAAATGTAACCCATGGATTCACACTCACAAAACCCTCTCAAAACCCTCTTTTAAATCAAATGTATGTCAAATCCAATTAAAAACACTATTCACACCATTCACAGAATTTATAAAATCACATACACAATTGAAACAATTTCATAAAATCAAACATAGAGAGGAATTTAAATTATTTCACATAAGACCTTGTTATCTAAAAACTATATATCACTAACTATTATTAAATAAGGGAGAGGAAAACCAGAAACCAATAATTGATTAATTTAAAGGAAAAGGAAAATGTATCCTACCTAAAAAGAGAACCAAGATGGACTATTCACTTCTTGAATCATTATAAATAGAAGCTTCTGCTACCCACATGAACGCACATACATTAATATATATATATATATATATTATCAATCCAATGCACGTCTTCTATATTCCTTTAGGGGATACGTACATGGAGGATATATATATATATATACATACGTATATACCTACTCATATTCATGTGTGCACAAGAAGAGTTTCAAAACCCATTTTAATAAAAATCCGGGACTCAAAAACATCGCCCCAAGTTTAACTCACTTAAATTAAAACACCAGGAACTCGAAATTAATTTCTACAGACCCAATAATTACCAAACCTCAAATATAAATTGATCAAAGAGTAAAAAATTGAAAAACCTACTGATGTGGCATGATAAGAGACCAATAAACTATAAATTAAATATTTTGTCATCAATACAAATAATGATCCTAATTAAAGGGTGAAAACAACTTAGTGATGTAAAACCTTACCTAAAATTGACAACTGTGGATTATAACTGGTGTGAAATCTCATTCGCACCTCAACTGAACCTTTGTGGGTCAACCATAATGCCTCATTACCCAATTGGACCAATGATTTTAGGGATAAACCATAAAAAAAATCCTTCCTGAGTAACCATAAATCAAGAAGAGAAAGAAGAAGAGAATATCTGAGGGGAAAGGATGGATGCTGCCACTTGAGTGGGGTGTGCCGATAAGGCCACGACTAACATAGAAGATGTCATTCTGGCATGGGTCTTGAGAGGGGAGCATTGGGCGCAAGAGGGGTCACACTGGGAGGAGGGATGCACACATCGGTGAAGCTAGCTAGAGATGGGGTGGGGGGTTAATTGGTCAGTTCATCCTGAGAGGAGGAAGGATGCGCTGTTGGAGGTTGTGTGAGGTTGCGCCAGGAAGGGAGAGGATCGTCTAGTGAATTTGGTTGCGGTTCGTGTGGACAAGGGATGTAAAGGGGGTGTGGGTCGTGTATGAGGGGAGAGGGAGAGATGATTGGGGGAAAACCTAAAAAGAATATAAAACAAATACCCTAATAATAATAAAAGTTATAACAATAATAATAATAATATAACCATAATAAAAAATTGATATAAAATTAAAATTCAAAATTTTTAAAATTAATTATAATAATATAATATTTAAATTATTGATAATATTCATTTCATTTTAATAACAATAATAACAAGTATGAGTTTAATAATCATAATCCTAATTAATGACATTTAATGTCAATAATAATAATAATATCATTAAAAATATTATTTCCTTATTGTAAATTTAACTTTCATTTTATTTTTATATAAATTATAATTTTATTTTTTACATTTCATTGATATTCATTTTATTAATCATTTTAATTTTTTATTTATCATATGTACCGGGCAGGTGGTGTGGTGACCTAGGCGTAGCCACATGGTCTCCCAACCATGCTCTGCCCGTGAGTCAAGAACCACCAATCCCAAAACACTTATATTTCAATAAAAATTAATAATTTTAAGCATGTACTCCCCTAAACCTTGACCTGATTCGAGACCAAGTGAAAAATGAAACTCGGGTGTGACACCCTGAATAAGGGGCGCGTGTCATTGGAGAAAAAGGTGATTTCCCACTTAGTGATGTCATTTTGGATGAATAGGAAATTTATCTTGAGTATGGAACTATCAAAGTATATTTCATGGGTGTGTGTGTGTGCTGAATGATGTAATGGTTATGTCAAAAAGAAATGTGAAATGGTTTATAGAATGGTTAGTGGTATTTTCTTTAAAAAAATGTTATGTTCGAAAAATTGTTTTGCTGTGAAACTATTTGAATTGATTTATGTTGTGGAACTATTTAAAATAAATTTATATAAATTGTTTTATATAAATTTCATATCTTGTTCTATCCTAGTGGAATGAGTATGGAAGTTATCCGGAGAAATCTACAGAGTTTCATTACTCACCTCTAATTTGGATCTCTTGTGCTTTTACTGATGTTTATTGAGACACATGTAAATGGAAAGCATCACACTTAATTTTTGGTACTTTGTGATACTTGGAGTTGAATTTATAGCTTGTATTTATGTATTTGGAGTATTCTTTTTGTCTATTGGTTTTGTTTTCCATTATTTACTTTGATGTAAATAGTCTTCTAATGTGGTACTCTAGTTTAGATTTTCTTTGATATCAATGGTAATACTTCAGTTTTTTTAACATTGTCATCATGAATCATATATTTTTTTTGGTTATGGAATGTTTGGTTATGATTTTTTTTTTTCAAATGGAATAATGTCCCCCAATTATTCCAAATAAATTGTCATTTATTGCCATATTTTGTTGACTTGGGGATGTTACATAACGCCAAGTATAAATTCTACATCGACTCAATCCAATGAGGTAGGGAGGGATCTTAAAAGTGTTATTTGTATTGGCTGGTATAAATAATTTTTTGAAACAAGTGAAATAATATTATTATGTCCTCGACTTACAAGTTGTATAAGTTGTGTTAGTTTTGGAGTTGAAAGTCATTCTAGTTCATTCCTTGAGTCATGTTTGTAGAAAGTAGTAGGATAGTCAGGACATGAAATGTAGAGCATAAAAAGACGTATCTAACCATTTTTTTAAATCATGTTACCTGGGAGTTGGGTACATATGTGTTTGGGAAACACTTATAGGAGTGTAATCAAATTGTCATGGGGTTTAGCCAATGATAAGAGAATGACATGCATTGTAAAAATTACTTCCCACTTGGAGTGAATATTTCATTTTGATTAATTATTTTTTATTTGGTGTAAAAGTGTTGATTTTTGAAAAATGTTGATTTATTTTAGAGTGGGATATTTTGGAAAGGGAATGGATGTGGTATTTTGAAAATGAGATTATTTTAAAAATCATGGTGAATTTTTTTAAAAATGGTTGAATGTGGAAAATTATTAATTTTGGATGGAATTTTGGTGATAGTTTCTCTAAGATATAATTCTAAATTGTTAAACATGATGTTTCTATAGAGTGTGTCTTATGAAATTTTGTGTCTTTCTAGTAAATGGAACCTAATAAGCATTATAGAAACCATATAGAATATTCTATTGAATATTTGGTTGCCTGTAATTCATAGGTGAACCAATATCTAGTCCAGAGTATAGTCTAAGAATTCCATGTTTTGGATAGAGGTAGCTCATGGAATGAACAAAAGAATATAGATCATTCTGTTATGTTATAGAAGTATAATCCACCCATATATTGTGATTATTATGGTCTAGGGAAGGCCGAGGTGTCGCTTAATAGGATGAAACAAATATTTCATTTCCATGGAACACCAGCAGATCTAAAATTCAAGTTATCAATGTATGTATTGGATGATCTTTCATGCCAATGGTGGGATTTAGAAATTTAGGCTAAAATTGACCAATTAATGGAAATGGGAGGATTTCAATGAGTTTTTCAACAAATAATTCTATCCTCACACGTTTAGAAATCATATAATGATGAACTTTTTATGCCTAAATTAGAATAACCTTTCTCAAATAGTGTTTGTGGCTAAATTTATGATTTATGTTCCTCTTTTTACCTGAGTTTTTTTCCAATTCATCATTAAAGGCAGACATTTTTGAACCGGTGCTGAGGGAAGAAATTTGATAAAAATTAAATTGATCTATATAATAGATTATATAGATATGGTCAATATATTGATGCTGGATGAATGAGAAATCTGAAGAATCATGGGTCGAGGAAGTATGTTGATACTTATGATAATTTGTGGGAACTCTAACACTGGGAGGTTGAGGAAGAGGGACACCTATTTCCAAGGTGGGAAATTGACCCCAAACCATATAGTTGTATCATTGAACCTTCCCCCAAGTCCTAAGAGAAAATATGGAAGTATTATATGTGGTTATTTTGACCACATGAATCAAGAGTGTAGGACACCAACTAGAGAATATCAAAATTACATTCAGATGGGTCGACATCAGTGCTTTTGTCGTAGTTCTCCAAGGTCAGGTGTACAGGAAAACTCTCATGATTCACAAAAATTGTATGCTTCGATAAGATGAGGGAAATAGAATACCTCTCATTAGAAGGATAGATTAATCCATGGTGATTCCAATAATACCACGACTCCTCAACAAGGGAAATCATAATAGGGAAATAATGAACAAAAGTGCAATAGTTAAGGATTTATATGGAGTTCAACAGGTTATTGTGGATGATCAATCTGGATGGTGTGAATTTAAATCCATGGGGAACATGATTAAATGAATTTCCTTGATTTTTCCAATTATTTAAATGATCGAATAGTATATATAAAATCCCTTACTACATCAAAACCTCTATTGGATTCTCGATTCTAAATAAATCAAGAATTACGGGGAGATGCTCATAATTTTCCTCTCCCACTAATGGTACAACCTCATATTGGTTATTTGGGTAAACCCTACACCCACTTCATTGTAGGATATTAGACCATATCATAAACACCTCCATTCATTCCATTGTCTTACAAATGACACACCATGGAATTGGTGTGATGTCATGGATGGCCACCATTGGGTGTGACCGACCTAGTGTCCCACATAATCCCTTAGTTGAGACTAGTTTATCTTAGTCGGTTTTAAAAAACTTTTTAAATAAAACCCAAAAAATACTTATTTTTCAAAATATTTATATAATGGAATTCAATACGAAATGCATGGCCACCAACACACATATATCTCTAGTATACAATTCTTCAAGTCCTTCAAATTTTCTCCTTAAATATAAATCAATATAACTATTTCTTCATCATTAACCCTCCATGTACTAATTATATTTCATGGTTATGCTTTATGATAACTAATATATCAATGTTACTAAAGTTACCACTTGTATAGTTCTAATGCAACATTAAATTCTTGCATGACCTAGAATTCCAATTTATCTCTAATATTTAAAATATAAATTAAAAAGAATGTCAAGTTATTATTTTCTTTTTTTTAAAAAATCTCCCTTATTAAATAGGTATTTTCAACATAGGATCAATTCATCCATCATTAGAGTTAGCAAGATGCAGAATTTCTCATGCATGACATCCAATGCTATTAATCCATTAAATTTCACCCAGAATCAATGTGAGCGAATCCATAATAATTCTCTAGGAATCACTATGAATTAATCAATAACAATTATCTTTGAATCACCATGAAACTCAGTGTCTTTAAATATTCACATATTTCATGGAATTTCAATACACTGGGATTTCATCCATGCTCTATTAACTTTTTAACTTAATCACCATATTGACATTAATGTAATCCTCCCATTGCAATGATCACTATTTTCCACTAATGAAAATCACTTGACAATAAATAAAATCTATACAGAAAGTAGGATCTTCAATCTCACCCACTGTATTCATAATATAATGGACCTATATGGTACATTCCTTGCTGAAATATGGTGTTTGAGGTGTCTTGAGAGGTCAAGGTGACTTCTACCCAACACATTTCCCAATTTCCCAATGGTTTCATGAAACCGTGTCATTGTTCCTTTGAAAAATTTCAAAATTATTTCCTGAAATGGGGTCACTTTTCCATTTCAGAAATGACAAACAGTTTCATGAAACTGTGTCACATTTCCATTTCAAAAATTCCTAACTTTTTCAAAAAACATTTTTTCTTTTCCTTTGCCAAAATTTCAAACTATTTCATGAAACTATGTCGTTTTTCCATTTCCTAAATTACAAAGTATTTCATGAAATAGTGTAATATTCCTTTTTCCAAACTTCCAAATAATGTCAAATAAACAATGTCAGAGAAATGGTGTCACAGAAACGGGGTCACAGAAACAGTGTCATATAAACAGTGTGAGAGAAACTATGTAACATAAACTATGTCACAGAAACAGTGACACAGAAATGATGTCATAGAAACGGTTTCACAATTACTATCTCACAGTTACTGTCTCACAGATACTATATCATAGTTACTCTCTCATAGTAACTATCTCACAGATACTGTTTCATATTTCCTTTTTCAAATTTCTAGTTTTTTTCAGATTCACCAATTTGACATTTTCATTGATGAAAAAGGCATTAAAATCCTTGTTTTGAGGGATTTAAGACCGATTAAATGCACATAAATCCTATATTAATTTTCCTATGGTACGGGATGCCATTACATGGGCAAACCGCGTGGTTTAATGCGACCCTCCATTAATGGAAAATCCAGCAAATCTTAAATCGTTGCTCCGTTAAATCTTCTAAAGGGACAAGATGTCTTCCTCCCTTGTTCATCCTCCTTGTTCTCTGGTGTGAGATGCTCAAACTGTTCCTTCCATCTCGTAGGAGTCCTATGATCAAACATTTTTCCTTGGATTGGTTCTACCTTGATGTTATTCTTGTACAAGTGAACCCCCTATATTGGTGGAACCAAGCAGTATCGATCAATCTTTAATATAAGTTATGATTTATCATCATTATTTTTGTTTCAACTCATTTTTTCTCCTTTCCATGTTATTTCATGCTATCACAATGTTCCTAATGGACTTTCATTGGGTGTTTTACGATGTGGGGGTGTCTCTTCATCGTCAAGTGGATGCAGTCCTCTAAGAGAGGTGATCATGATCTTTTTTATTATTATCTTCTTGTAAAGGGAACGTCAAGATCCTTTTGAGGTAGGGGATTCATGGTCTCTCTTTTCTTTTACTTGCAACTGTACAGTTATCATGTTTTATCCCACTGGATAACAATGGAATTAACATAATATATATATGAACTGGATGAATAAATTGATATTGATCGTATGTTATTGCCTCTTTTTTGATATATAGTGTGTTATCTATGCTTAATTTTTTTATATTTTCGTTCTTGATGGAAATTAGAAATGAAAATAATGCCAGTATTAATAGATAATTATTTGGATAAAGATAAAGAGGCATGTAATTTAATCGGGTTCTTGTTGATGTAATTTTATGTTAATAAAATTGATGCTGTAAGCATTTCCTAATCAATTCGTGTAGCTATGATAGCTTGATGATTAGGTTACCCAAAGTTGGAACCTAAAAATAATAAATAGGTTAATTCTTGATGGATTAAAGAATCTAATGTTTGATAAAAATATAATTCCTCATAGGGTTCTGAGTTACCATCTTGCTTGTAAAGGACATGAGCCTTATGTTTGGAGCTATGAGAGATCATTGTGTCTGAATGTTGGTTTCCATGTTTACGGGCCAATAACCTAGTCAATATGATGTATGTTTTCCTACTACTTTTGTTGTGACGTGAGACTGGATGGATGTTGTGATATGTGGGGCAGTGGGGCCCATTGGTTGTGGCAGCAGTTGATGCATAGAGTGGAAAGATGCATCGATTTATTGATGTGGGTTCCAGGGAGGACACCTTAGATGACGAAATGAGTTAGATTTGAATGATTGGATTCTTTATGATTCTTGTTGGTTATTTAAATTCATTACATTCCCCAATGTTCATGGAAACTTGTTTTCTTACCCTCCTTCCAAAAGGGGTGATGATGCATGGGTTATTCCATATGCTTTCAATGTTTATCTTATCAATGTAGGATGGGTATACGCTCGTTATAAAGGTGGAAAAGACCGGACAGGATGTTCAACTACCCACCATGTTGATCCCCCTTGTGTTTAGTATATTGGAATTTTTATCTAGAATTCCTTGGAATATGGGAATGTAATAATACTATTAATAAATGATTTGATAAATGATGTTAACCCATGGGGTTAGAGATTGCTGGGACACAATTATGAGGTTTCAATTTAAAGGAACAATGGACATTGGGTGTGATGCTAATGAAATACAATGTGGAATTGTTAATGGTTAATCAATGTTTAAATAATTAATTAAAATAAAGTGCAACTGATCCAAATGGAATGAATTAATATAATAAATCAATTTAAATGGTTTTGTGATTATAGGATACCATGTCTTTGATGTGGAGGCCAGGAGTACAGGAGACCTTATCTATAGTTGAGTCTAAGACTAGGTTTTGTTCATAGTGTGGTTTTGAGCTATAATATTATGTAATTTTTGTGTTTCCATAAGCTACCCCACCCAGTCAGTTATGGAAACAGACACCCCGAGGATTTTGAGCCATTGGGGTGTTTTTCCCAACATTCTATTGGGAGGATGAATGGATGACTACCGCCTTTGGCCCCACTCTCTTCTCTTGGTAGTTACTTGTGAAAGTAGGAACGGAGGTTAGTTTTCCCCATATATGTGTGTAGAGGGATTTAATGTCTTGTGGTTATTCACACACATATATTTTGGAGATATTTTTCAATGGACTACTATATATGTAACGTTTATAGACTGTAATGGATTGAGGATGCTTACATAGTTTATGGGTTATAATGGATTGAGGATTAATACCCAAAGTATGATACACATTATGTGAGCTATGGTGGCTCCCGTAAACTAGATGGTTACATTTCTTACTTGAACATGGTGGTTTTGTTGCATGAGGTGCATGTTGTGGTACTATGACCAGGTGTCTGCAGGCAAGCCTTTTGGAAAGTGATGATTAGGACGTGCGATGTTGGGGGAAATTGGAAAACCACTGGGGAAGTGGTAGCAAGGTACCCTTATTATTATTTATTATATTATATACTCTATTATTCAATACATGGTGAGATTATCCATGGTGAGGTTGGGAACACAGTAAGCCTTTTTAGGTGATGAGTTAGTATACTTGCTTTTCACTGGGCTTTAGCATGCTTTCATTACATTTCCACCAGAGGATCTAAGGAGGATCCTACTAAGTATACTATTATACTCACCCTATGTCTATATAAACTATTTTCAGGTCACTTGGTGTAGGTTGGAGATCAGGTTGGTTACTACTAGCTTGAGGTTATATGAGCTATTTGGGGTTTTTGGTTGGTACTGTTTTTACTTTCCTTTGGTACTTGAAATTTTGTCCTTTCAGTTGTAGTAGTTTTTCATAACCATACAGATGTGTAATTGGGTTTTATTTTATATTCCAATCATGGATTATTGTTGGTTGGTGTTTGTCTTATCTCACTATTATTCATGTGTTCTTTTGGAGTGTAATGCCTCTGATATGTGTGTTTACTATACCCTCAGTGCTAGTCGCGAATGTCGGGCCTACTGAAGGTCGGACTCGGGGGGTCATTATCTCCCTTATCACATTTACGGTCTAGGAGGGGTACATTTTATGGGGAGGGGGTCATGACAGAGTGGTATTAGAGGAGAGGTGGAGAGATAAGATGGTGTTTTTTAGGCATAGGTTAGGATTCATGTGATGGAAGGGAAATAGTGTTAGTCATATTTAGCATGTGCTGTAAAAACCATAGACCGACTGAGTCATAGGTGTTTAGGTCCAACTGTAATCTAATGCATGAACAATTATATTTACAATGTATACTAAACAAGGAGATAGATGTTGCAGGGTAGAGTCCTAGTAATGGATTAGGAATCATTCCTCTCTGTTCCTGTGTTTGAAAGGGTAATCCTTGGAGGGTAGAGTCCTAGTAATAGAAGTTGCAGGGTAGAGTCCTAGTAATGGATTATGAATCATTCCTCTTTGAGTCTTCCATATTCCAATTTTTGGAGCTCTAATTGTTTGTTATTTTGCAAGAATGGATCATGGTCAATATACATGTCAGGTTCATACAGAATATGTCCAGCAGGTTGTGCCTGTAGATCTTTGTAGGGTAGAGGTTGATAGAGACGATACTGGGAGACAGAAACTTCGCAAGTTTCATAACCAGAATCTAAAAAAGTACAAGGGATCCATTTCAAATGCATTCACAGAAAAATGATTGGAGGAGGTTGATATAGGATTCACTTTGATCCGTTCTTCGAACGAGCACTGGGTGTCTTTGGTTGTGACGATGGTGCATGGAGTAGTGAGGAAGTTTTAGTTCTTGTTCCTCATGTATCATGAGGAGTTGGTGATCACATTGGAGGATTTATGTGGAAATTTGAATTTCAAGTTTCTTTCTTCGAATGTGAAGGCATCCATTATCTAGGAGATTATTACTCGTCAACAGGGGAGGTCTAATGTGTGAGAGTTTGGAATCTAATTCAGGAAACTTTTACAATATGCTTC
This sequence comes from Viscum album, assembly GCA_963277665.1. Lineage (NCBI taxonomy): Eukaryota > Viridiplantae > Streptophyta > Magnoliopsida > Santalales > Viscaceae > Viscum > Viscum album. The sequence goes on along the minus strand of OY728151.1, from coordinate 1,580,816,876 downwards.
AGACCTGTTGCCATGTGAGGAGGCCAGGGTGAGTCATTTCGAGGAGGATTTTCATCTAGAGATCCATTTTCAGGTCACCCTATTTTAGTTGAAGACATATTATGAGGTGCTAGAGAGGTCATAGCTCGAAGAGAGGACCTTGTCCAGAACCAGATCATCATGACAGAGGATTCATCATGATTCATAATGAAGTAGAGTTGTGGTCTGGGATTCCCGGTTTTCAGGGAAAAAGAACTTCGATTTAGCCGAGGGTAGGTCCCATCCCTTTGCATCTCATTTCACTATGGGTGGAAGATATTAGTCCTATTCCATGGGATCCAGTTCTTTTTTCTTATGGAGTTTTAGGCCTTCAGTAGAAAGAGTGTCAAACCTTTCATAGTTTTTATCATGTACCTGGTGTTCTACTCCATGTTCCTTCATTGAGGCAGTTCACGATGAGTTAGCATCAATAAGTTGCACCTGCTTTGTATCAGCAGATGGAAGATGGGTCATTCGTAGGATATCCACATGACTCTCCACATCCTCATAGAGACAATTGCGACCAATTTTTTAGTCTTCATCAGGGTCAGAGAGGTCATGGAGGAGGTTGTTGTTAGCTTCATGATTTTGTGATGCCAACACTAGGCGATCCAGACATCATTTGAAGTACCCTTCTCTTGTTTTATACTTTGTTGTATGCCTTTTTTGATTCAGTATAAACACACTACTTCTTATCACCATCCCTTGTCCATGCCTTGAGACTTGACGTATATAGGCATATAGTTCCCTTCCCGCTGACTATGCCAGTTGGGGGTCGACATAACATGGGTGATGTATGTAGAGAATCTGAGCTAGTGATGGGGAAACACCGATCTTTTGGAGATTTCATATGTTTATGGTTACAAAAATAGGATTTAATACTTGTTGTGTATGAGTTGTATTAGGTTAAAGCAATCATGGATCACTATAGGAGGTAGGTAGAGTTCTCCGATGCTGATGGAGAGCCAGTGGTGTTTGATGGCGAGAGAGACCCTTGGATTGGTTAGAGGCATGTTTCATCCTTATCATCCATGATGGCAGAGATGATGTTGATTTCATCAGAGGTTTAGCAGTTGGCATTTCCCAGGGTCGTAGAAGAGTTATGTCTTTTCAAAATTGGTTGTAGCATTACTCCCTCGAAGAGAGATCGAGTTTGGGATCGAGCTATAGATAGGAGCATCTCCTATATCTATGTCTCTTTATTGGAGGGACCCTTATGAGTTATGAGAGCTACGTAGATAGGTTTATGGTCTGTTACAATGCGGGTTTTTAGGCCGAGTGTGTCACCGTGCGATGCACTGTTTTTGTTTGTGATGAAGGATGACAACATTTTGTGGTTGTGTATCGATGATCATCGCATAAACAAAGTGATAGTGATGTATCACTATCATATTCCATAGATTTATTATTTATTTGATCAACTGTTGGGTGAAAGTTGGTTCTCAAATATAGAATTGTGGTTAGGATAACATCAGATGAATGTGAAGGATGAGGATATACCAAATATTTCTTTCCTTTCTCGTCATGGGCATTGCGAGTTAATTGTAATGTTGTTCAGTGTGTAAAGTTCTCAAATCGTATTCATGGAATTGATTAACACTGTGTTCCATGAGTTCCTAGATATGTTCATGGTGGTTTTCATCGATGACATCTTTGTGTACTCCATATATGAGGAGGAGCATGCAGAGCATATGCACATTGTTGTTGGATTTATTCATCAATAACAACTGTTTGGGAAGTTTTTAGAGTGTGAGCATTGTGATTGAAAAGTTCATTTCATGAGGAATTTGGTGTCCCAATATGGAGTATCTATGAAACCATAGATGATAGAAGTAGTTTTTTCATGGGTACCCCCCATGAAAGTGGCAGAGGTGTGAAGCTTCCATGGTCTTGTAGGATTCTATAGGAGGTTCATTGCCAGTTTCCCTCAGGTTGTGACTACTCTAACAGAATCGATTAGGAAGTATCGGTTGTTCATGTGGATTGATCAGTGTCAGAAATCTTTCATGTATCGGATATTGAAATTGGTATGTTCTCCAGTTCTATTTTCCATAAAAGGGATATCATTTTAATGTTTTCTACGATGCTTCGCATATTGGGTGAGGTTGTGTTATGATTTATCAGAGATCAGTTGTTTCTAATGGGTCTCAGTAGTTACTTCCCCATGAACATAACTATTACACCCATGATCTTGAGTTTGTGGCAGTGGTGTTTTCTCTGATGTTGAGGATATATTTCCTCATTGGAGAGCGCTTTGTGGGTTTGACTGATCATAAGTGCCCGAGGAATGTTTTATCCTAGTTTGACTTGAACATTCAGAAGTATCAGTGGATGGAGTTCTTCAACGAATACGACATCCAAATATCATATACCCCTAGAATGGGTAATGTTGTAGCCGATGCATTGAGAAGGATTTTGTGTAGTGTTAAAGTGCAGGAATATGGTGATTCTTGAAGAGTAGGGGAAGAACATTCACCATTACATCTCGATATTAGAGAATCTGTGGATAGAGGTTTTCTTTTTCAAATGGTGGTGTTGTCATCTCTAGTGAAAATGGTAGAAGAGTCCCATTTGGGTGATCTAGAGCTGGAGGATTGGAGAGACCGATTTGTTTATGGTGAGGCCCGTGATGGTTGGTATGAGGATGAACAACACCGAGTGTTGTATCACAGAAGGTTAATTTTTTTTTTGGTGGTGCTTGAGATTGTTCTTAAAAAGTTTGATAGTTTGCCTTTTATAGTCCATTCGGGCCTGACAAAGATGTACCAAGGCTTGAGGAGTCAATTTTGGTGGACTGGGATAAAGAGTGAAGTTGCAGAGTCTCTGTCTTGATGTTTGGTATGTTAGAAGGTGAAGATCGAGCATCGTGTCCCCGGTGGTTTTCCCCAGCCAATAGATATTCCTCAGTGAAAGTGGGATGAAATCTCAAGGGACTTTGTTACTTGTTTACCTCGATCTTGGGGATCTCATGACACTATTTTGATGGTACATTATCATTAAATAAAATCATGCCAATTTATAGTGATCAATGAGTCGAGCTCAGTGGTAGTTTTGTTGAGGCGTTATCTGGAGGGGGTGGAGAGACTCCACATAGTCTCTAGGATGATCATTTCTGATCGAGATCCTCATTTTACCTCTATGGTGTGCAGAGGTGTCCATCATGTTTTTGGTTCACAGCTATGAATTAGCACCAATTTTCTTCTACAGATATATGGTTAGATAGAGCATACTATCTAGACTCGTGAAGGCATGTTGTGCTCTTGTGTCCTAAATTTTGGAGGTTCATGGATGAGGAACTTACACTTGGAGGAGTTCTATTAAAATAACAGTTTTCACTACAACAGTAGTATAGATCCATTTGAAGCTTTTTATGGTAGACCATTCTATTATCCATTGTGCTGGACTGGGGTTAAAGTGTTAGCAATTCTCAGACCAGAACTAGTGCCGAATATGACAGAGGTGGTTCATGTGATTCATGGGAGGATGAAGACAGTTCAGGATCATCCGAAATCATATTCCAATCAAAGGAAGAGACATTAGGAGTTTTATGATGGGGATCACATGTTTCATAAGGTGACTCCCCATCATGGGAGGAGAATGATTGGTCATGGTAGTAAGTTGTCTCCCCAGTTTCTTGATCCTTTAGAGGTGTTGGCTCATGTTGGAGTTTTGGTGTATCGAGTAGAAAATCCCCCATAGATGAGCTAGATACACAATGTTTTTCATGTGTTGCAGATCATTCATTATATTCATGATGACTCTCACGTCATCGATTTGGGATATATCGTTGTTGATGAAGATTTAACCTTCGATGAGTGGCCATTGGAAATCCAAGACCGCAAAGATAATGTGTTTTTCAGGTGTTATATCACCTTGATTCATGGCTTGTGGCAACACGGTAGCATGGAAGAGAGTACATGGGAATGTGAGTCATAGATACATGATTAGTACCATGAGTTATTTGATGTTTACAATTTTCATGTATATTTTTTTCTATGTGGTCATAGACCTTTCCTATTTATAAGACGGATTTCATTTGTTTCTTCTTCTGGCTTGCTCTCTTTTGAGAGTTATCTAGATGGGTGGTCATTTGGACCCCTTTTATTTTTCCTTTTGGGTTGGTTTTGGATTATCGGGGATGGAAATGTTTTGAGAGGAATCTGATGTAATGGCCCAGACCTATCTGGTACATTCCTTTCTAAAATCTAGTGTTTGAATTGTTATTGGTGGTCAAGGTGACTTATACCCAACACTTTTCCAATTTCCCAAACTGTTTTATGAAACTGTGTCACTTTTCATTTTCCAAAATTCTAAACTATTTCAGGAAATGATGTCACTTTTCATTTGCAAAAATTCCAAACTATTTCATGAAACTGTGTCACATTTCATTTTCCAAAATTCAAAACTGTTTTATAAAACTACATCACTTATCCTTTTCCAAAATTCCAATATTTTTCTTGAATCTTTGTCACTTATCCTATGCAAAAATTCCAATCTGTTTAAAGAAATAGTGTCACCTTCCTTTTTCGAAAATATCAAATGGTGTCACAGAAACGAAGTCATAGAAATAGGGTCACAAAAGTGGTGTCACAGAAACGGTGTCACAGAAACGGTGTCATAGAAATGTTGTCATAGAAATGGTGTCCCATAAATGGTTTCACAGAAATGGGGTCACATTTACTATCTCACAGTTACTATCTCATAGATATTGTCTCAAAGTTATTATCTCATTGTTAATGTCTCACAGATACTTTTTCATATTTCCTATTCCAAATATCTAGATGTTTCTAGATTCACCAATTTAATGTTTTATTTGAAGAAAAAAGAATAAACATCCTTGTTTGAAGGGATTTAAGGACGATTTAAAGCCCATAACACCTATATTAATTTTCCTATGGTTCGTGATGCCTTTACTTGGTCTAACCGCAAGGTTTAATGAGACCCCCTTTTAATGTAAAATCCAGTATATCTTAAACCGATTCTATGTTAAATCGTCTAAATGGACCATATGTCTTCCACTCTTATTCTTCCTCCTTTTTCTCTGGTGAGAGACGCTCAAACCATTCCATCCTTCCAATAGTATTTGTGCGATCAAACATTACTCCTTGGATTGGTTCCCCATGATGTTCTTCTTACAATAAGTTCACCCCCAATGTTTTTGGTGAAACTAAGCAGTGTCAATCAATCATCCATATAAGGTATGGTTTATCATTATTCTTTTATGTTTGTCTCCTTCTATTTCTCCATTCCCTATTGTGGAATGTTATCTCCACGTTCCTAATAGAATTTTCTTGGGTGTTGGCTGGTGTGGTGGTTTCCCTATATCCTTGGGTGGATAAATTCCTCGAAGAGTGGTGATCATGGTCGGTTTTGATGTCATATCATCATATAAATAATGTCAATATCCTTTTGTGGTAGGGGATTTGTGTTCTCTCTTTTCTTGTACATGAAAATGTATATTTAGCATGTTTTACCTCACTGGATAAAAATAAAATTGAAAAAAGAAATATTTTTATGTGATAAATAAATTGATATTGATCGCATGTTATTTCCCATTGTTTTGATACATAATTTGATATCTATACTTTATTTTTTTGGATTTTTCTAATTGAGGGATATTGCAAAAGAATGTAAACATGAAATTAATTGACAATTATTTGGTTAAAGATAAATATGCATGTAAATGAATCTGGTTGTTGTTGTAATTTTATGTTAATCAAATTGATACAGTAAGATTGATGAATGAATTTTTGATAGCTATGATTTCTTTCTAATTAGGTTACCCATAGTTGGAACCTAAAAATAATAAATTTTTTAATTCCAGATGGATTAAATAACAATATATTTGATAAAAATATAATTCATCAAAGGGTTCTGAGTTACCCTCATACATGTAATGGCCAAGAGCCTTATGCTTAGAGTTGTGAGATATCATTGTGTTTGAAGGGTGAATGACTTGTTAAGGGAAAATATCCCTGTCAAAATGATAATTGTTTTCCTTCTTCTTGTGTTTTGATGTGAGACTTGATGGATGTTGTGATATGTGGTGGCAGGGAGGCCCATTGGTTGTGGCAATAGTTGACAATTAGAGTGGTCATATGCATCCGTTTATGCATGTGGGTGTCAAGGAGGAAATTAGAGATGATGAAATGGGTTGGATGTGAATGTTTGGATTCTTGGTGATTCATGCTAGTTGTTTATCTTCATTACTTTCCCCACTACTCAAGGTAGCTGGTTTTATTACCCTCCTTCCAAAATGGGTGAAGATGCATGGGGTATGCCACATGATTTCCATGTTTATATTCTCAAGGGAGGATGGTTCTATTCTATTGCTATAAGTTTCAAGGACTTTATGGGTAGTTCAATTATAGACCATGTTGAGCCCCCTTGTGTTTAGTAGCTTAGATTGATTATCTTGAATGTGTGGGAAGATGGGAAAGTAATAATACTTTAAATAAATGAATTAATAATTGTTGTTTACCCGTGTGGTTAGAGATTGGTGGATTGCAATGTTGAGGTTGAAATTTAATGGAACAATGGAATTATGGTGTGATGCTAATGAAATATTTTGTGTAATTGTTAAAGGTTAATTAATTTTTAAATAATTAGTTAAACTAAAGTGTAACTAGTAAAAATAGAATGAAGTAATGTAATAAATATATTTAAATGGTTGTGTTCATATAGGATATCGTGTCTAAGAAGTGCATTTGGGAGTCCCAGATATGTTAGCAATAGTTGGGTGTAAGACTATGTTATTCCCATACTGTGGTTGTGAGATATAGTTTATTCTGTACTTTTTTGTTTCCAAAAGCTTCCCCACCCCATCAGTTATTGAAAATGAAACCCTAAGGATTATAATCCATGGGAAGTGTTTTCCCCAACATTAAGGTGGGATGCTGGATGACTGACTTCCCAAATTGGCCCCTCTCTCATCTCTTGGTAGTTACTTGTTCTAGTAGGAAAAGTGGTTAGTTTTCCCTATATATGTTTGTAGAGGGTTGTAATGGCTTGTGGTTATTCAAAACCATATATTTTGGATATATTTTTCTATTTAATACTATATGTATCACCTGTATAGGATGTAATGGCATGGGGATCCTTACTCGGTGTATGGGATATAATGGATTGAGGTTTAATACTCGAGGTATGATACACGTTATGTGAGCTGTGGGGGCTCCCGGAACCTACCTACTTACTTTTATTAAGTGAAAATGGTGGTTTTGATGCATGAGGTGCATGTTTGGGGGTTATGCCTCGGTGTGTGTGGGAAATCCTTTTTGGAGAGTGATTATTAGGACGTGTGACGTTGGGTTAAACCAGAAATCCAATGGGGATGTGGTAGCGGGGAACCCTTGATATTATTTAATATATTATATACTCTCGTATGTGATACATGGTAATAGTATCCATGGTGAAGCTGATAACTTAGTTTACCTATTTAGGTGAAGAGTTAGTTCACTTGTTGTTCACTGTGATTTAGCATGATTTATTTACTTTTACATGTGAGGGTCCAGGGATGATCCTACATAGTATACTGTTATACTCATCCAATGAATATGTAAACAATTTTCCACGTCACTTGGAGTAGTTTGGAGATCGGGCTGGTTTCTACTAGGTTGGAGTTGAAGGAGCTATTCGGGCTTCGTGGTTGCTATTGTTTTATCTTTTATTTGGTACTTACCATTTTTCCTTTCGTTTTTAGTAGTTTTTCATGAAATTACATATGTGTACTAGGGTTTTATTTTATATTTCAGTCATGTCATGGAGTTTCTTGGTGTATGTCTTATCTATCTCTTTCGCATGTTTTCTCTTAGAGGGTAATTCCTCCCATTTTTGTGTTTAATATACCCTCGGTTCTAGTTACCAACCCGTGGCCTACTGGAGGCCAGACTCGGGGGTCATTATCTCCCTTATAACATTGCAGGCCTAGTAGGGGTACACCTTGTTGGGAGGGGGTCATGACAGTATTTTTGGGATATTCCATCAATGTTCTTTCCAAATGAATGTTTTAGTCTGTGGAACTATTATCTAATCTATCCTATTTACCATTCAGACATTCATTTAACATTTTATCCAATTTATTTACAAGAAATACAATGTTCATAGGAAAAAGGTTATTTTTCCAAACTAACAAAATGTTCCATCAATCATTTTAATCTAATTCAACTTTTTATGTGATCGATGTAGGTTCTATAGGATTCGTTTTAGACAAAAACGTGTCCCATTACCAACTGCTCATGATACATTAAGAAATGAGAACACAAATATTTTTATTCAAGAATTATTCAAATTCGTTCTGGTATGAAATTACTAAATATGATATTAATCATTTTTAGAATAGTCAACCTGAAACTTCTGCCCTCACTTCAATAAATAGATCAATATCATTCAAGTGAAATGGGTAGGATAAGAGAACTTAGGGGACTTCCACATTTATTATTCCATTTATTAATTTAATTACTCTCCCTTTTTAATTTTTTTTATTATTGATGTCAAGGATGAGAGATTAAGAGGTACATACCTTTTCCAATACATATATCTTCATTCAATTTCCAAAATAATCAGATTTTATATTAATTGAAATAATAATTCTAGAAGCTTCTTAATTTTTATCCCCTCAGGGGAATCATTTCTCAATTTATTCATACTTATTGATCTCATCATGAATGGATTTCTAAAAAATAACTATAGAGAATACACCCAAACGAGTATTGAAATTGTGATAGTTCATATTGGAAAACTATCACAACTTCACCATGGATGATTATCTAGAACATGTTTTCTTCATAATACAATGAAATAACATCAAACCAATATTTAATGTTCTTTATCTAGGAAATCTGTAAATAGTAAATCCAATTATTTAACATTATCAAGGTTTACCCTCGATCATATTTTTATTCAAATATAAATTGAGTAATCATTCATGTTTAGCAACTTCTTCAGTATAACTATCACGAATTTAAATCACTCACTACTTATTAGGTTCTCCCCCTAAGAAAAAGTTTCACAAAACATTCCCTACATTAAAAGAATAAATAAAATTATCAAATATTGTGGGAATAATGTGGATCCTCCTTTCTCCTTTAATATGAATATAAAGGATGAAATGATATTTTCAAACAAGTTTCTCTTTTTTATCCAATCTTCATGCTAGCAAATCTAAACATATTTTCTGATTTATGTAAAGGAAACATGGATCATTTCACATTCACTTCTTCTTTGTGTGGAGAATTTTTATTCATAATAGCCTTCATGTATGATACATTATTACACCTCTTGGTGAATATTTATTGTTCTGGTAGTGTGGTTAATCAACCTTTCTCAATGCGACCATATTTCTTGCATCTATCAAACATATCTTCTTTAACACAGGAGTTGAATTTTTTTGAAAACCCCTCATTAAATTTTAATTAATAATATGGGACATTTTGTTTATTATTTATAAATATCATAACTTTGGGAATATTCCATTTTTCTTATTACATTCAATTTATTAGGATAGATAACCAATATGCCATTAGGAACTATCGGTAAAGGTTTAGATCATCCACATGGTTTCTTAATATTGTCATCCCTCATAGTATTTCTTTTAGAATCACTCTGGTAGAAATTCATTGATTTATAATCCATGAATTTCTCACCATTCATCATTGGAACCTTCATTGGAGGATTTATGTTCATGATATTCTTCTGATTTCATCCAAAGGATTCTTCTTTATTCAATGTTATATTTTTTAATCTTAATTTCTTTTAAAATTTGGTTACATGTTGGGATGAGTGTGTACCATCCATGTGACCACTACCATTATGCATCACTGTTGTTATCAAGCATTCCAAATCTATTTTTAGTGTAGTGATTCTTCTAGACCTATTGATGTTTCTTCCTATTCCATGGATTTCTACCCCTTGAGATTGTCGTCCTTTTTCATATTACATTATGAGGATTTCACAAACAATTTAATGCACTTTCCCAAATCTGTTACAACACCATCATTGACCCACAAATCATCATTTCTTGATATATTATGTATCAGATTGTCGGTTATTCTTTGTGATTTCTTTTTCTCTATGTGGGTAACCAAATTAAAAAACTTTTTTACAATCCACCTTAATAATAATGGTATTTTTATTATCATCATTATTCATCCATACTTGTTTATATTTTCTATTAAAACCTTTATTATTCATGATAAGATGTTTAGAAACAATAGTAAAAGGTGATATGGATGGTACCTAATACCTATCAGATACTTGTGGTAGATAATTGAATAGAGACAGAACATTCTTGTCACATGTTTGTGGTATTTTATCCTTTGAGTCATTCTATCAAAATTGAGTACCAGTAGTAATCATCTCCTTCATTTATGGAGTGTCAATATGTGTCTCATCAAGATTGGCCATCTGAGCTATAAATTATATATCTCTTATATTTTGGAATATTTTTCGATCCTCAATTTTAATAATATTCTCATCAAAAGCCTTTTTAATTCTCCCAATATTATCATAATGTTTCTTAAATTTGTTTTGAACCGATGAGTCATGTTCCTTGATCTTAATGGATATTGCTTGCAGTTATAAAACCCTGACATCAGTTCTATTTTTCAGTACCACTTCAAGTTAATGGATAGATATTCTGAATTATTTTTAACTCCCTATATCACATAAACTTATTTGAGATGTTTTTAGAAATTTATTTAAAGTTCCCTATTTGTATAATCAATGGTACAAACCAATCTGGAGATCTGTAGACAATCAAAAAATTTTGTTTGCGAGATCTTCTCCCAAGCATCGACTTCTTCTTCCAGTTGGGTGAAATATTCTTGTATACATTTAAAGAATCTATAAACAAAAGAATCCATTTATACATAAATACCATGATGAATTAATCTTAATTAATCCGGTTATAATTAATTAGAAGTTTTAGATTGATCATCATCCTCACTTGTGTTATCAATTTCATCTTTATGAAAGTTTATAAATGTAATAACATGTAACTCATTATCACTAGAGGTTGGAAGGTTATCCATATTCTAGGTGGAAACTGGATCCACATTATAATTACATCCCAAGCCTGATATGTAATCATTTTCAACAAGGAATAAAGAAATAGATACTTCCTATTATTTATATCAGTTTGACTACTTCTTCAACATTCTCATCTTTTTCTTTTTCTTATTAATCATGGTATTTATAGATATAGACTCTTGGTCAAAGGTGACTGAATATTCACCAAAAGTAAACTTCATTTTTGAGTTAGGAAAGAAACTAAATTATTCAAAAGTTAATATCATTCATAAAGATAATACAAAAAATGAAAAACATTCTTCGATACATGTGAAAGGACAAGTTTGGGATAGGCCTAACAATGATAGGGGTGAATAAGTGTTGGAGAAATTTTAATCCAATTTCACATTTTATCCTTTTAACTATTTGAAATTTTAGGATCTCTATTCTCTTATTAGATTTTTAATATCGCATATAATAATATTAAAATAGTAAATATAGGCACATGTAATTTTTAAAAGTTTATCTACTTTTTAAGAGTAGCTAGTATTTGGTATCTTCTAGAAATGATCCAGACCGCATGACCACTAGAAATTAATCCTTTAAATGTGGATACAAACATTTGGAAGTACCCTTTCACTTACAATGCACTATATTAAATTTATAGTTCATGTTTTACAGTACTTAACTGGATATTTATAATATCCATGAAGACATTCTCCTTTTCTTGATAATGGTTTGTAACACTAAGAGAGTCTTCCACCTATTGAGACCTGTTAGATGTCACAGTTCTAGTTTTTTCTTACCCAACCTTCTGCTTTAATTTTTTACTTTCATAGAATCATGAACGTAACTCTTATTACCCATTACAGGAAGAAAACTAAAAGATGAACAATCTTTTTAATTATACTTCTACTCATAATATGAATGTTTGTTTATATGAATGATACTAAAAATATTCTTACCTAAATTATAATTAGCTGAAATGCAGTGACCCGAGCTCAAATCAGGAGAGCTATCATTAAATCCCTTTCATTGAGGCATACTATATTTTTTCTAACCCAAATTATAATCATCCAACACATGGTGAACCGAGCTCAAGCCAGGAGAGCTAGAATTAAGTATCATTCATGGAGGCATTTGTGATGATGCATCCATGCCTTTTACAAATATCAGTTATTTTAAATTGATTTTTAAGGAATATGAATGAGCATGAAATTATTTTTTATCAAATTAATGGAATTGAAACTGAAATTCGGATGTTGATTTAAATAGATAAAAAAAAATTATTTGTACTTGGAATTTTATTTACGCCACATGATTATTATTTGAACCATCAAAGTAAACATGAGGTGAACCTAGCATGAGTCTGGAGAGTGATCATAAAATCTCGTACATCAAGGCAATTCGGATGCCCCTCCTATGACTTTATCAATTTTAGATGACATTAAATTGATTTTTAATGAATATGAACATGGAATTCTAAATTTCATCAAATTATAGGAAATTGAAACTAAAACATTGAAGTTGATTTAAAATGATGAAAAATGATGTATTTGTATTAAGAATTTTATTCAGACTACATGATTATTCTTTAAACCATCCGTCCAATATGAGTTGAACCATGATCGATCTTGGAGAGACTACATTAAATACAATGATTTTAGGAATTTGGGATTCCCATCCCACTCCTTTATACATTTATAGTGACTTAAAATGGAATTTTAGTGAATATGATCATGAAAATGTTTTTTATCAAATTATTTGAATTTTGAACTCATAGATTAATATAGATTTAAATTGCTAAAAAAGCAATGTATTTCCATTTAAAATTTTATTCATACGTCATTATTATTATTAAAACTATGTGAGCCATCATGAGTTGAACTGAGCTCATTCTATGAGGGACATCATTAAATCCTGTGCATAGAGGCATTTGGGATGCCCTCCCACACCTTTACCAATTTTCCTTGATTTTAAATGGATTTTTATTGAATATAAACGGGAAGTAATTTAATATAAAATTATGTTAAATAATAACTGAAACTTTAAATATGGTTTAAATTCATAAATAATAATTCATTTTTATTTTGAACCCTTTTTATACATTGGGTTTTTTATTTGAACTAGCTAAGAAAACATGAGGTGAACTATGCTTGATCTGGGAGGTACCACATTAAATAATGTGCATGTAGGCATTTGGGAAACCCCTCCATTTCATATATCAATTTTCAATTATTTTAAATGGATTTTTAATAACTAAGAGCATGAAATTATTTATTTTATCGAATTTTGGGAAATTACAAATAAAACATTGAAGTTAATTTAAGTTGATACCAAACAATGTATTTTTATTTTTATTTTTATTTAAAATTCATGATAATTATTTGAACAAACCAAGCCAGCATGGAACATACAAGCGTGATCCCTAGATCCATCATTAAAACTAGTACATAAAGGGGTTTGGGATTCCTCTCCCTTGACGTTAGAAATTTTCAAGAATTTTTAATTGACTTTTATGGAATATGGAAAAAAAATTATTTTATTTTTACATTTTATTGAAATTTAAATCGAAATTTTGAAGATGATTAAACTTATAAGAAATATGTATTTGTATTTTGAATTTTATTTAGACTTAATGATTATTATATCTTCTGGAAAAACTTACATGAGGTTATTGGATATGGAGTAGAGGGTGTCTATATTAAATCTCATGCAAGGTGGTGCTCAATAAATTCTTCTTTATCAAATTATAAAAAATTGAACATCGAAGTTGATGGAAATATATATATATATATATAATGAAATTGTATTTATGATTTTTTAGAATTAATGATTATTATTTTAACTGGTCATGCTCATGAGTGGTGAAACGTGTTCTAGAAAGGAGAGATAGACATCATTGGGGAAAGGAAACTAAACGTGCAGTCTTGTGAGAGGTATATATTTGTTCATGTTGATGTTCTAGGGTGTTACTAATGGATGTATTCATAATTCCAAGCCGATTCCTTGAATAAAAAACCATTGTGTCCCCATTTTCCTTTTCTATATGGGCGATCATAATAGATGAAATGTACATTTATAACCAGGATGACATCACCCTGCTTGCCTCTGATCCCTAGTGTATTGTTCACATAGAGATTTCATTCTCCACCACTCACAACCACACCACAATGACTCCAACACTGCTATAATGCCATAGATCTCCATCTCTGCTGCCTTGGAAGCTTATCATCGATCCATGTTCCACTACTAAAGAAGATTAATGTCATGGATAATATTAGAAAGACGATACACACCTTATAAATCTACTTTGGGGTTAATCCAACCACTTCTAATCCTATATGTAGGAGGAGTTTGGTGATGTCTGCTACAACACCACTTCACCGTTGTGATGCAACCAACAAAAATGACACCAGCCTTGTGCAACCACCACCATCCCATGCATGTGGAGGGATCACCAAAAATATGAACCTCGATCGAGGAAAAAAATATCCATAGGACAAATACATAACAATGGTGGGAGGAGGATGATATAGAATATAATTACTAGATCATTTTTGAATGTTATTAATCTATATTAAAAAGATTACAGTATAGGGTATGAGGAAACAAAGAGAACATGACATAATATGTTAACAAAATCCTTAAACAAAAGATCCACCAACATGACCTAACTCTACCTGTAACACCCCAAGATTTCATAGTATGTTATCTCATTAAATTAATTCAATAGCCTCCGCTCCACGCAACACCGAGTCCGAGCACCCCACAACTTACTAAACTGACTGTTCAAAAAACAATTATGAATAGTATTAACTGCGTTTTGAATCCTATATACTCTATATAATTTTATAATCCATATTATGTGTTTCATAGACATAACATAACGAAAAAAAATCATTTTTTTGGATAATATATATATTTTTTAAAAAACAATTTACAGCCTTTTAATGGTGAAACTTTATTTAAACCATGATTTCACACTTTTATATATTAAATATAATGAAATTACATTTTTCTTTAGATATGGGAAAAAATATTAATTTAGATAATTTTTTGGTACTTTTTTGATAAGTTTCATATTTTGATGAATAGTGAAAAATACTACGTTTTAAATGAAAACAAAAATGTTAATCTAAATAATTTATAGTGATAAATTATGAATTTTAATGGTTTGGAAGTATAATTAGATTATATTTTTGTCATTTAATACAATGTATGTCATTATAAGTAATTTCACATTTAAATTTGACATAATCACATGTCAATCTTTTGATTGTTTTACTTTTTAAAAACCCGGTTTTTGGTTTGGAAAATGGGAATTAATATTAAATTAATAAATTCAACTTATATGTTTTGAATTTTTAATATATAAATCAATTTTGAATATGTAATATCCAAATAAGCTTAGGGTTAATTTTTGATATTTTTCTGATAACATTAAATTTTTGATTAATAGTGAAAAACACTGTTATTATTTAAAAGAGAATTTTAATTTCAAAATTTATTTATTTAATATAAATTTATTTTATGTCAAAATAGAAATATATTACCTATATATGTTCAATGTAATTAATCGGAGTCACTTAATAATAAAATTAGATGTATAAAATTTTATTGAACTTTTAACCCCTTTTACCCACCTCTAGGCATGTTAGTAAATTATCAAAAAACGTAATTTTACCATTTCTAAGATTTGTATTTAAAAAAATCAAGAGACTTGGTTGATGTAATAAAGTAATATTTGGTTCAATTTGATGAAAATTATTTTTGCTGAAAAGTAACGTTTCACTTTTATTTACCACAGTTAAAAGTAAATATGGTAATTAAGGGTAAAAATGATATTATAATTACCATAACACAAGTCCTAGTTCTATTATATAAGTTTAATTCGACCAAAACAACCTAAGGAATAAAATATGATCCTCTCTGGTCCACTTTGAATAGATTTGGACATTTATTATTATGTTATTTAAAGAAGAGTTAAATGTGTTAAATTCAATGTTTAATAACTAAACCATTTTTAATATAGGGATACACACAATATAAATTATACTGTAAATATTAAGTAGAAAGTTAAAAATATTTCCTATATAATGGTATTTTATTTATAATTTTTAGTCTTTATATAATTTAAATTATTTATGACACAATGATGATACAGTAATTACCTTATTAATGAAATATTAAAATAATGTATATTATAAATATCCAAGTAAATTTATACTGAGACTTCTGATGAATGAAACTAATTTTATTGGTTATTATGACATGTTAGGGTTAGTTAAATAATTTTTTTTGAAGTGATATGGTTTTTATTACTTTCAAAATAATCAAATACTAAATAGTGTCAAAATTGACATAAATGAGTTTTCAAACCCAATAATATATTATTAATTGATATAATATTCCTAGAAATCTATGGTTTGGCCAAAATACATAGATAAGGTTATATGTATTAATAATTAACTACATGGGGTTATCTTGACTTTTTATAGTATGTTTATTAACAATATAATATAAAAATAAAAAGAGACATGGTAAATGTAAAACTATTTAACTAATAGTTAAATGTAAAAGATAAGGTTAAATTGATGACCAAAACATATATAAAACCAATTGGGTGAGATATTTGAGAGACATAACAAACTTAGACTTTAAATAATTTATTTTTGATCCATTATAAATTGAAAATTATTTTATTATAAAATTATATTTTGAACTTTTCCTAATGTGATGGTCACCTCTCTTATAAAAGGTCACCTCCCCTTCTCATGATTTCACACCTCCAAAGCCATTTTTCTCGCCCAAATCCTTCCCAAATATCCTACCAACATTAGTAAATTCATCATAGATTCCTTTATTTGGTCATAAACCCAACCTATGGAGTCCTTTTGATCAAATCAAAAGGAAGAACCTGAAGAAGAGGTAAATATTTCATCACCTCATTCATGTTCTTTTCTTCTTTCACTTCCTTTTTCATGGTTGTTTCCATTATAAAATATTAACTAAAGTATATTATATATACTTTTACATTATTATAAATATGGAACAACCATATTCTTTATTCTATCCATCCTCAAATTGACAATGTCACCATATTTGTGTACTTACGTCTTACCGTCTCCACCTGGCGGTGTAGTTTGTTATTCAAACACTGCGTTGTTTGGATGGGTATAATAATGACTATAAATGATTTAAATAATAAATATAACATGTTAATTATTATTTATATATGATATACCATCAAATTTCATACGATTTCTCCATCAATATAATGATATTATCGCTCGTTCGTATGTACGGATTACCGTCTCCACGACGCAATGAGATTAATTTCCACGTTCACCATTCTATGATGATTATAAAATAAATATAGTTAATTAGTATCTAATATATGACGTAATAATTCTACTGGATATATATATTTATAAATATTTATATGTATGTAAAAAATATTTTATTCACTTAGTTCCTTTCAATACGATATGAAAACGGAAACAACGTTTATCCGTACGTACGGCCTACCGTCTCCATAAACGGTGTTTTCCATTTCATATATATTTCTATTATAAATATTTTAATTCTAAATATATATTATATATAAATCATTTATATATTCTGGAATTATGTAAATCATGATGTAATTGATACAATCAAGATTAACAAGGTAAAGCATGTATGATAAAGAAAGCGATTATTACCTGAAATGTTAATTTAACATGGAAATTATTATTAAATGGATAGTATATAGTCATAAATTAATAATGAATGATATTATAAATATTAATATGGTTATGGTATAATTTAACAACATAATATGGTCTTTATACAAGAGGTCAAGTGTACCCTCAACTAAATGAAAGTGAAAGCTAAGGGTTAATTCTAAAATCTCTTTATTATTCAAAGTTGTTTATATAAGTATAATCAGGGACATATTTATTATCCAGTCCATGTTTCATGAAAGAGTTTTCAAAGGTATCATTTTAAGGGACTTTTTTTTACTTAAACGTCATTTTAAATATTTTATATATTTATTCGTTTAAATAATTTTCATTAATGTCCATGTTTTCAAAATGGTTTTATGGATTTATTTATATGGACATGAATGTTTTTAAAATGTTAATTCCTTTCAAATGATTCAAAGTTGTATGTGACTCTTTGATTCAAAAATTCCTTTAAAAGTCTTCCTTCCCAAATTGTGTGTTTTTTAAATGTTTTCATGAAAAATTGATATTTATCTCAAATAGTCTTACAAATCATTTTCAATTATGTCAATATCCTTTGATGTATATTAAACATGTTTGAATTTGATTTATTAAGATTCAAATATTCCATATTGTATTGATGATTTTGTGATATGTTTGACTGTGGATGTGTAATTTTAATACAATTCATTATTTATGGATAATGTATTGAAATTTTGTAGGATAGTTTTAATACAAATTTTTATGTTATGTTTAAACCTTTTCATATAAGGAATTCATTGGACTTAGTAAGTGATGCGTGGAGACCGATATAAATACTCGATGCATCTGTAGGTCTCATGAGACAAACTAGTGTCTTGGCACAAGGCCTTGAAAAAATATTATTTGATGTCTTGGAACAATTCCTTGACAATGTGGTTTTGAAGTCTGGCATTATGCATTCTATCATTATGAAAGTGGCTATTGATATTGCATGTGATTATTAGACTAGTAGAATATCCATGTGAATAAGTTAATTGAATTATTAGATCTTATATTTTCCATATTATTATTATGTTTATGTTTAAAATGATTTTGATTTAGTATTATACATTGCCTTAAATGATTGTGCTTATTTATGAATGGCTCCTCTATATTGTTATCATTACTGAGCATCAGAGCTCACCCCATTCTATGATTCATTTTTCCCATGATGTGAAAAATTATTTTATGATTCACCTGCAGGGATAGGCTATGCGATATGAATGTGTGCAAAAGGGGACAATTTTGTTGTTGTTTCTCATTTTCTAATGTGTTTTGTATCAATCTTGTATGTAATATGTTTTCCTATAATAATAAACTGATTGGTCTTTTGGGACATGATTTCCTTGTATCATGCTAATGTTATGTAATAATGCACCGACTCTGGGTAACTAGGGTCAGGGTGTTACAGTTGGTATCAGTGGAAGTTTTGAAATAACAATGGAAACTAGATTTAGAAAAACTCTGATTAGTGAACACTACCCTAAAAAAGAATTTGAGGATTTGTATAGAAGAACATCCTAGAATTTTGGTATTGTAAATATTCTGTGAGTTTTCTGAGCAATACATCCTTGTCTAGATACGAGCAGGTAGAGGCGGCTCTGGCACAAATATGCCTGGGGGTAAAACCTAAAAACACCGGTTTGAGCTAGACTCGAACGGGTAATGGTCCATGCCAATGTTAATTGATGCACTATAGGTTATAAAACTCCTAGGGGAAATTCTTAGAATAATTCTAATTTTATTTACAAATAACTATGAAGGTTTTATGAGTATATAATTCCTCAAAGAAATTTTTTTTATTATTAAGGATTATATCCATAAACTGATCAATTTATGTTAACTATTTGTCATGTTTGGAATAATGCATTGGCATTCATAAACTAACCTAGTGTATGACAGTATTTAGAAATGTTTCCCAATAGATGAAATGAGACCTCCAACAATATGCATGATCCAAAGAGTAAGAAGGAGCATATCATTCATGGTATTAAGAAAACATTGAGTAAGGAAATTGTCTCCCACGTATTATCATCATATTAAGAAATAATATCATGTGTTATTTAGATAATTAAATAATTTTCTGAGTCCTACGGCTTTGAAGGGAATCTTGAAAATAAAATGATGTTATAGGGAATGATGGATAAATGGAAACAAGGAAAGAAGGATTTTCCCATTTGAGATAACTACGGAAAGAATCGCCCTAGAAAATTGTTGAAGGGAAAGGGAGTTTGATATAAGTGTGGTGAAAAATGACACCAAGTACATGATTACAAGGGTTAGAAAAATGTTTCAAATGTACAAAGCTTCATATTCAATGAGTTGGGACACTATGAGAATCTATTTCCAAATCATTAGAGTATACGCCAAATGCTGCAACTGGATAATAATCATGTTGTGATACCACTGAAGATGAAGAAGAATGATTAAGAGTTATTATGTTTTTATTAATGTATTGTGTCATTTGAATATTGTATTAATAATTTAAATGTTATAATAATTATAGAGTATATACGGATTGAACTGTAGTACTATTTCATTAAGGACTTCAGATTGTGTGGAACCAAAAAAAGTGACTCAATTGAAAGTTAAACTTTTTTCGAAAATACATAGTTAAAGGATAGAAAAAACTTTAATATGGTCCTGATACTATGGTATTGATTTTGGAATAAGAGATGATTGATTTGGATAAATTATATTGGATATTATTTACATCCTTGAAACTGGTTAATGATTTGTATATTCCATTATTGTTGGAGTTTACAACATTTATGGATAGAAGGAGTATATCCAGTATTCTATAAGGAATAAGAGAGCATGAATGTAATCAATAAGGTTTTATGTAAATTTAGGGTGTTTTTTTGTTTAAAAAAATACATGATGAAGTTATTCACATGTTATTATGTGGAAAAAGGGATCTTCATTGTGTTTACCTTCCTATTAAATTTTGGACTATGAGTTTGGACAGAAGTATTTTGGATATTTTTGAAGGATGGAATCAATTAGGTTTTACATTGTATACTATTTCTAAGGTTAAATGATTTCTTGAGATTATTTTTGTACTTTCATAAAAAGGACAACTCGGAGGTCAGGCAATAACACATCGCATCCGGAAAGTCCATGAGACTTTAACCCGCAACTGAAGGTCGACAAGGGTGGATCACCTACCACTGGCATACATGATGTCATGGTTTGTATTATGTAGTTTTTTAAATAGTCAGACCAATGAATTATATATTCATTATTTTTAGAACCCTATACTATTAGGATAAATAGAATATTTTTGAATTCTATTATCTTTTGATGTGAAAGATGAGTTTGTGGTAGGAATTAGTTGAAGGATGATACGCTACTTTTCAAGTATATGTATATATATATTCCTCTAATTATATAATAAAATTAATTCTTAAACTTTAGGGTCGTTATCATAAAACCAAAAATGTTGTATCATAATACCATATCTTTTTTTGAACCGTTGTTATTTTACATCATCTTAGATTAATGGCTTGAGGCCATCAATTTTACACTTTTTTTTGATTGATGACCACAATAACTCCATTAAATATTCACATTATGTTATCTCATTAATGTAATTCAACAGCTTGCGCTACACACAACACCGAGTTCGAGCGCACCACAACTTACTAAACTAACCGTTCAAAAAGAGGTTATGTATATTATTAACTGCATTTTGAATCTTATATACTCTATATAATTTTATCATCCATATTATGTAATTCTTAGACATAATATATGAAAAAATGCATTTTTTCAGGTAAAATAAGCAATTTAAAAAAAATGCAATTTTACTGCCTTTTATTGGGGAACACATTTTAAAACAAATATTTGAAAAATTTATATATTAAATTTAATGAAATTAAATTTTTCATTATAATTGGGACATAAATTTTTTTTACATAAATTTTTGGTACTTTTCTGATAACATTAATATTATGATGAATAGTAAAAAATACTTTGTTTTAATTGAAATTTTTTTTAATAAAAATAATTTATAGTTATAAATTATGCATTTGAATGTTTTGGAAGTATAATTAGTTTATATTTTTATCATTTAATACAAATTAGTTCATTATATGTGATTTTAGATTTAAATTTGACATAATCACATGTCAATCTTTTGATAGTTTTTACTTTTTAAAACCCCGATTTTAGCTTTTTACAGTGGAATTAATTTTAAATTAATTAACTAAAATTGTATGTTTTGATTTTGGAATAATATAATTCATTTTTGAATTTGGAATATCAAGATTTTGTTAGGGTGTATTTTTTGTATTTCTCTGAAAACATTCAATTTTTTATGAGTTGTGTAAAATACATCTTTATTATTTAAGACCGAATTTTTATTTAAATGATTCTTTATTTCATTTAAATTTATTTTATGTTAAAATATATATATAATTACTATATATGTTCAATTTAATTAATTGGAATCATTTTATAAAAAAATTAGATGTATAATTTTTTTTGAACTGTTACCCTCATACCCAACTTCTAGGCACGTTAGAAAATTTTCATAAAAAGTAATTTTACCGCTTCTGTGAGTTTAATTTCAAAAATAAAAGAGACACCATTGATATCAGTAAGGAAAATTTGGTTCTATAAAATGAAAATAATTTTTTTGTGAATAGTAACTTTTGCCTTTTACTTATCACACTTAAAAGTAAATAGGGTAATTAAGGGTAAAAATGATATTATAATTACATTAACACATGTCTTAATTCTATTGAATAAGTGTAATTAGGCCAAAAACAACCTTAGAAATAAAATAAGATCCTCTTTGGTCCACATGGATTAGATTATGACATTTATTATTATTATATTTTAAAAAGAGTAAAAAGAGTTAAATTCAATGTTTAATAACTAAAAAAATTTTTATATAGGTTTATACAATATATAAAATCGACTATAAATTTTCTTTAGAAATATAAAAAGATATTATACTTAACAGTATTTTATTTATAATTTTTAGAAATTAAATAATTTATTTTCTTTATGACACAATGATGATGCATTAATTACCTTATTAATGAAATATTAAAATAATTGATAATATAAATAACCAAATAAATGTAAATTGAGACTTATGATGAATTATAATAATTTTATAGGTAAATATGACATGATAGGGTCTGTTAAATAAATTTTATTCAAAGTGACAAGTTTTTAATGGCTTTCAAAAAAAATACTAAATAGAGTCAAAATTGACATAATTGAGTTTTTAAAACAAATACTATATTATTAATTGATATAATATTCCTAAAACTCTATGGTTTGGTCAAATAACTTTGATAATGTTATAAATATTAATAATGAACCACATGGGGATATCCTGTCTTGTTGTAGTATGTTTATTAACCATATAATATAAATATACAAAGAGACATGGTAAATGTAAAACTATTTAACTAAGAGTTAAATCTAAAAGATAAGGTTAATATTATGACCTAAACCTATCTAAAACCTATTGGATGATATTTTTTAGATCCATACCCACCATACCCTTTAAATAATTCATTTTCGAGTCATTCGAAACCATAAATTATTTTATTATTATAAAATATTTCACGATTTTTATAAAGTGATCCTCAACTCTCTTATAAAATGTGACTTCCCCTTATCATAATTTCACACCTCCAAAACCATTTTCCACGGACAAAACCTACCCAAATAACCTCCCCAAATATCCTCCCTTGATTCTAGATTCCATCCATTGTTCAGGAAGCCATCCTATGGATCCCTTTTGATCAAACCAAAAGGAAGAACACGAAGAAGAGGTAAATATTTAATCACCTCTTTCACGTTCTTATCTTATTCCACTTCCTTTTCCTTTGTAGTTTCCATTATAAGATAATAAATACAGTATATTCAATAAAGTGTGATTTTATTATAAATATGTTACAACCATAATCTTTATTCTATCCATTCTACAAATGAAAAAGTCACCATACGTGCGTACGTACGGCTTACTGTCTCCACGTCGCGGTGTAGTTTGTTATTCAAGCAGTTCATTGTTTGGATGGGTATAATAATGAGTATAACTGATTTAAATAATAAATATAACATGTTAATTATTTTTTATATATGATATACCATCCAATTACATACTATTTCTCCATCAATATAATGATATTGTTGCTCGTTCTTACGTACAGATTACTGTCTCCACGACGCGATGAGATTCATTTCCCAGTTCACCATTCGACGGTGATTATAAAATATATATTATTAATAAGTATATAATATATGAAATAATAATGCTACTGGAGATATATATATATATATACTTACATATATCTTAGTCGCTTAGTTTCATTCAATACGATATGAAAACGGAAACAACGATTATGCATAAGTACGACCTACCATCTCCATAAATGGTGTTTTCCATTTAATATATATTTTTATTATACTGATTTATATTCCAAATATATATGATATAAAAATCTTGTTTTATATTCTAGAATTACTTAAATGACGATCTAAGTGATACAATCAAGAGTAAAAATTTAAAACATGTACGACATAGAAAGTGATTATTACCCTAAATGATAATTCAACATGGAAAATTTTATTAACTGGGTGGTATAAAGTCATAAATGAATCATCTATGATATCATAAATATTGATATTCTTCCAGTATAATTTAATTACATACTATGTTATTTATACAGGAGGTTAAATTTACCTTCGACTAATGAAAAATGGAAGGTAAGTGTTAATTCTACAATCCCTTGACTATCTGGGGTTGTTTTTACATAAGTATCTTCTAGTAAATATTTATTATCCAAGTCCATGTTTCATGATAGAGTTTTCCAATGGATTATTTTAAGGTAATTTTTTTACTAAAACATCATTTTAAATGTTTTAAATATTTATTCTTCTATATCATTCTCATTAATGAAGATATTTTCAAAATGGTTTTTAAGGATTTATTTTTATGGACATGATTTTTTTTAAAATGTTAATTCATTTAAAAAGATTCAAAGTGGTAAGGGAAACTTTGATTAAAAAATGTCTTTAAATGTATTCCTTTCTAATTAGTCTGAAATTTAAATGTTTCAATGAAAAAGGTATATTTCTCTCAAAGTGTTTCACAAATCAATTTCATCTATGTCAATATCCTTTAATGGATTTTAAACTTGTTTGATGCTGATTTATTATGATACAAATAATCCATATTGTATTTAAGGTTTTGTGATATTTTTGACTGTGTATGTTTTATTTTTATACCATTCATGGTTTAAAGATAAAGTATTGAAATTTCGTATGCTTGTATTAATATTAATGTTTATGATATGTTTAAAACTTTTCATATGTGAAATGCATAGGACTTAGTAAGTGATGGGTGGAACCTACTATAGCTCCTCGATGAATCAGTCAGTCTCTTGAGACAAACTAGTGTCTTGGCACAATGCCTTGACAAAATATTAATTGTAGTCTTGGCACAAGGCCTTGACTATGTGGTTAGGAATTCTGTCTTTATGCATTCTATCATTATGAAAGTGGCTCTTGATATTGAATGTGATTATTTGGATGGTAGAATATCCATGTGAATAAGTAAATGGAATTATTTGATTTTATCATTTCCATATAATGCTGATGATTATGTTTAATGGTATTTTGTTTTAGTCTTATATATTTCATTAAATTTTTATTCATATTTGTGAATGTTTCCACAATATTGTTATCATTACTTAGAACCTGAGCTCACCCCTTTCTATGTGTTATTTTTTCTAGGATGTCAAGAAGTATTTTATGGATGACCTGTAGGAATAAACTAAGGGATAATATTGTGTTCTAAAGGGGGAAATGTTGTTGTTGTTTTCATTTTCTAATGTTTAATGAAACATTAATTTATGTAATCTATTTTCCATGATTTCTAAACTAATCGGTCTTTCGGGGCTTGATTTCCTTGTATTGTGCCAATGTAATGTAATAATGCACTGACACTGGGTAACTGGGGTCGGTTCATTACACCACCTCTCCCCTATCCCACATCAACTATTTAATGTGTTTTCGATCCCCACAAAGAAATACTTGTACGACCATTGATACTCCTATAATCACAAGAAAAATATCGACAGATTTGTAAAACATGTTGGTTAAAAAATAGCAATACACACATATTCACCTCCAATCTCAGTAAAGGTACAATGCTATTACTCTACTTTACCATATCCATACAACTCCATTTCTCTCACCAAGGGAACTATTATACACAACCCAACCATTGGGGACTCTCTCTCTCTCTCTCTCTTCCCCACAACCAGCACTCTAATTTATATTTCAATTGGGCATGGTTCTCTCTACCCATGGTTTATGAATCTAGTTTAATGGAATATGATAGTTTGATATGGTAATTGTGCTTCTTCCCCATTCACCACATTCTCTCATGGGATCTGAGACATTGGAACAAGTGTCGTACATGTTAACTTTGCATATGGTTTCCTAAAAAAATAATTTAATGCATAATAAATGAGATAGCCCAAAAAGTGAAGAGTTCATCGCATTGACTGGTGGCACACCAGAATCAACAACATTATTCATTAAATATAAAACTCAATACAAAGATAAAGTGAGAACCCATGAAAGGGAAGTGCTCATTGCATTGATAGGTGGCACATCGTACTCAGTTTCCACTTTCATAAAACAAAAGACTCAATGGAAATATAAATAGAGAACCTATAATGGGGAAGTTTTCATCGTATTTACATCAGGTAACCCATGATTCATAAGATTATATTTTTACTAATATTGTTTCATCTATAAATATTGGTTAGGAAAAGTATTCTATAAAATCAAGGGTGAATAATACTAATGAAAAATATATTATTTCATCAAATGTGGATATGAAGAAGAGGAGGAATTTTTATTCCCTACAAATAGATCAGAATAATAATCATACAATCCAAAAACAATAGGATGTCAAAAATAACCCAGTTTTATCAAAGAATAACAAATAATGAATTTTTGGATATTTTTGCTGTTGTTGGAGAATTGGGAATCATTAGATTGACTATCGGCATAATATTTAAATTCATGATAACTATAAAAGGATAGTATTAAGGGGGAGAAAATATCATGTGATGATAAATCCTCCATAATTTAATCACAATTCATAAATGAATAAGAATATATCTATCCAAATTATATTTGAGTTCCTTGAATAATTCTTTGATCATTTAATAATAATTGGTCACAATGATAATGAGTGATGGTATGTACTAACCATGCACTATCCATATAATGATATGATGATAAGGCTACAACATATGCAGAGGAAAATAGAAAAAAAGGTAAATAATTTTTTGTGGTGTGAGTAGGAGAAGAGTGCTAAAAAAACAATGAATCAACCTACACTTAAGAAGAATGATGATATGAATTTCACACCAAAGAAAATTTGATCATACGATTGAAGAAGAGATCACATAGTGGACCTTTGAAAACAGTTTAAAAACACAAATTCTATTAGAAGAAAGATGAAGTAGAAAATGAAATCAATCATAGAAACAAATAAATATGTTTATATGATGTTTTAAAAATAAAATAAAAAATTCAAATTTCAGGATTGGTTTTTATAAAGGAAAACCCTATGATTTCTGAATATTTGTGTGGAAGGAGAAAAGTGTCAGGTCATAATGCTAAAAATTGATGACATGGTTTCATAAACAAATAGAACTAGTGAAGAATAGAGGAAAATAACCAGCGAGTTCTAGTGTTAATAACTCTATGGTAAATATGGATTATACATATATGAAGATGTCTCAGAAAATAGTAAATTAATTTTTAGTCAAATATCTAGAGTAACTAGAATTGAAAAAAACAATTAGAGCAAAAATAAAATAATGAAAGTGTGTTACTTGATAATGTAAAGAATCTTATTCCATCTAAGATGAAATATGGAGAAATCAAGAGGTCTATGATTCCCTAAAATGTTAAAATTTTTACCATAAAAGGATAAATCATGATGATTTTTCATGAATATGGATCAGAATTGAAAAAACATTCGGGGTTGAGAGATAAATCTCATCTCTAATTTTATTATTGAAAACCATTAATGATATACCTTATTACCCTGAATATTTTGTGATTTTTTATTTTATATAGGTAATTAAAGGTGAGGAATATATTTATGGGAATTCCGGAAGATAAGATTTCTTTTAAAATAATATGAATCATTCATAAGGCTATAAACCATGGAGTTCTTTATTTTAAAAGCTGATAAAATTATTCTTGAAAATCATTCTTGGAGAAATTTAATCGTAATTGATTTATTTGATATTTTCAAATCCTATAAATTGAATATTTTCATTAAAAGTCTCGTTTTCCTATTTCTTATGACTGAAAATTCTATATTAGAAGGGGAGACACCCATATTTTGATAATAAAGGGGATTATGCTTTCATATAATTGAATTTTTTTTCAATTTCATTGTTGAGATGAATTCCCGATATTAATTTCGTACCCATTGAACAACTTATAAAAGGTTGTTTTAGTATTTACATCACAATTAAAATTTTTATTGACATCATTGATGACTATATTGAACACCATTTTTCTCTACATAGGGTTTTCCCATGTAGACCTAGATATGATTATTTGTTGACTTGTTGCTTTAAGAAAAGTGATGTTATCCTCTCAAGAAAACTAGTTTGGTATTCTCTGAAATGACATCTCTTATGAAATTATAAGATTAATGGTGAGAATAATAAAATATCGATTTTTATAGAATTAGTTGAGTTTATGAATTATTTCCTATAGTTATACTTGTATTTATTGTTAGGTGGGGAATAAAACATTGAATTTGATAGTAAAATTGGTATTGAAAACAAATCCAATGTGGGATATTGAGGAACCCAACATGATTAATGTAATATTTGTTTTGAAATAGTTTTCAATGCTATTATTTAATACAAATTCAAGACAACAATAATTGAAGGTTTGTGTTCTTACTTATAACTATTATTAAAAATTAATCATAAATTTGAAAGGGTGATTCGGTTGGAAGATTTTCTTCTAATGATGTAATATAAATGTGATGATTGCATATATTTTCATAATGTACCTAACATGTGCCTAATTTTATCAGGGGAATGAGAATTGTTTACCATAATTTATGACCTTATGATGATAATTATCTATCATCCGTATTTTTTAGAAAATATAAAAATGAGAACATATCATATTTTTATGATCTATAATGATTAGTCATTGGATGATTGGTGAAGATTATTAATGAAAAATATTAGTTATTTTGTATAAATAATGAATGTGTTTTTTTAGAATTGAATTTTACTATGAATTTGGATTTATATGAAAAATTTTGATTTTCTCATGGCTTAAAAGTAAAAAAGGGCCTATATACTATCTAGAAAATGGGAAAGTCAACACTACTCAGGTGGGAAGTCGACCCATAGACAGCCATTATGGGAGGTTTGGGGAGGAGAATGGCTCGTGTTCTCATAGGGAGGAGCACATGTAGAGTAATAAGAAGTGTGAAATATATTAGATATGTTGTATGAAGAATGATTGTGTATGGTAGGAATTGAATTAAAGAGAGAATTTGGATTTCTATGAATTTTTTTCATTGTTTGAATATAAAAAGGGCCTCAAGAAAAGGGGGATACTGACACTACATAGGTGGGATGTAGACCCCTAGCCGTACATTATGGGTGGTCTGAGGAAGACAGTGTCTAGTGTGCTCACATGTAGGGAATGTAGTGGTAGTAGAACAATGATAAGGTATTAGTTATGTTGAATGAATAATCATTGTGTGTGGTTTTAATTGAATCTATGTGATAATTTTTCATTTTATGAAATATTTTTTTCATGGATTAAATGTTTAGAAAGGGTCTATAGTTAAGGGGACTACTGAAACTATCTAGGTGGGTATTAAACCCCTAGACAACCATTTTGGGTGGTCTGAGGAAGAGAGTGGATGGTGTGCTCACAGGGAGAACATGTAGAGGAAGATGAACAAAGAAAAAAATTAGTTATGATTTATGAAGGATAATTGTGTATGGTTGTCATTGAATCTTATTTTGAATTTGTCATTATATAATTTTTTGCATGGATTAAATGTGAAAAAAGTTCTTATTGAAAAGGTGACTGTCACACTACTTAGGTGGACAATGTGCTCGTAGGGGCACATGGAGAGTCAGAGGAACCATGAAAAATATTATTTTTATCGTATGAAGAATTATTTTTATTATTGGAATTGATTATTAATGTGAGTTTGGATTTATATTAAAAATATTTTTCTCATGCTTTAAATGTATCAAAAGGGACCAAATGCCGAATATTATTACGTCCGTCACCACTAGGTTGAAATTACTGGGAGGTTGAACAGCATAGTAAATATTGTTCCCATAGAGAGTGAATTTATAAGCACAGTGACCACCATGTGAGGGGAATAAAATATGACATGATATGACAAGAGCATGGAATGGTAAGGTTTTAGGATGCAATATTTGTTTCTAATACCAAATTCAGAGTAACATTGGATGTGCCTTGTATTATAAATGAGATTTAAAATAAGCTATAATTTCGATTTGGGAACACAGTTTAGTGGCTTATTATAGCTCCAAAAAAACATCAATCGTGCGATATCTCGGTTTATTATCAGGACCGTCTGATCGTCTCAACCATCTGAAATATTTCTCCCTACTATATGACTATTCAATATTTTTTTAAAGTGTCATATGATATTATCTTCACATAATATTTTTCCCTGATCCAACCTAAGTGCACCTACTCACCAAGATCTCCATGCCTTGACATCAATTTTCTCCAAACAGGCTTTTGAGTTTTATTTGAGCATTCTATTGAATACATAGTGATTTAAATCTCATGAAACATGGTTTTCATGATAAAATAAAAACCAAACTGAATAAATGTATCCTATAAGAGTATATTGAGAGAGAAATGGATCCATGGAAATGGTTTATCTATATTAAAAATTATTACTATATAGGTTATGAGGATATAAATATAATGGGTCAAAATATGTTAACAAAATTCATAAATAACAAATCAAACAACACATGGAAACTCCACCTCTCACACATCATTCACCCACTATCCAGTGCATGGAAACATATGGTGATGATTGATGAAAATGAATACTAGTATAATAGATTATATTAAAATAATCATAACCAATATACCTGCATATTTTTTAAATAATTTGGGTAAAAAATATCAACACACACATGCATATTTTGATTTGAATCACCTCAAATCCCACGATTGGTATACACCATCCCACTATTGGGGCCTCACTTCCTATGCCCCACCATCAGTGCTACAATTTATATATGAATTTGGAATGGTTCTCTCCTCCCTAGGTTAAGTAATCTATTTTTAAAAAATTTAATAGTATTAGGTGGTCGTTTAGCTTCTTCCCCATTCAGCTCATTCACTCATGGCTTGTGCCTCATCCACCACATTCACTCATGGATTCTGTAGCATTGGAATATTTCTATGACTTGTTAACTCACATTTAGTTTCATGAAAGAGGGAACTAAATGCACAAATAAAAAAAGAACCCATAATTGGGAAGTATTCATCTCTTTCAATTATTTGGGTTATGAGTTTTATTTCACTTCTAAGAGTATATTTAGGGGGAAACAAGGCCAAGGAAATTCTCTAGTTCACATAAGTCATAGGTTCCACACAGATACTACTCACATGAAGGAAAATCCTTCTCTCCAGATAATCCTATGTGAAGAAGAATAGTTGTTTCACAGGAATTCAATAATTATTTAACACTCCCCATGTTTCTTTGTGATGATACTGGTTTTCTCAAAGCAATTGGATAATTCCATTCATGCCTCACTAGTTTGCACAATGTAGTAAGAACTCATGATTATTTGTTTTGAAAGAAGAATAATATAGTTCATGAATTAATAATTAGAATGTATATAGTGTTATTAACACACACACATACACCAAGACCTACACAAATTAACAACCATTACCCATTGGGGTTAGCGTGCATGAATGTACATGTATATTGAGTAGGAAGGATAATTCCACGGACGTTAGATCATTATTTCAGAAGGAAGTGTTCTTTTTTTTGAAATATTGTGAATAGTGAACATGTTCATATTAATTCCCATGAACATTTTATGACATAATATCTAAATATATTGGATAAACAAACATTTTTTATGTCCATAAAAGTTTTCTGTTCGAAGATACAAAAATGTGTATAGTGTGGTGTATTCAATGTGTCTGTGAAGATGGTGAGTATGATTACGCATACATGATTATATAATCACTTGAATAAGCATGAAGATTTCATGATTTCTTTTTTAAAATCATGTTCATGTTGAAGTATGAATGTATATGAAATAATTCATTCATGAATGTATTAATGTGATTAAAGTGAGAATAATATTTCAGTTTATGAGCTTGCATTGTGTTATTTCAAAAAGAAGTTCGAAAGAATATATATAGTTGTGAATTTTTTTTATCTTCATTTCTCATCATCTTATGATAACTTTTGAAATAATCATGTACCATCCTTGTGACCACTACCACTGCATACATCACTGATGTTACCATGAATTCCAAATTTGTTTGCAGTATAGAGATGCTTCCATACCTATGGAAGTTGATTCTTCTCTTATGTGTTTCTCCCCGTTGAGATAGGCTTCCATTGTGCTTTTACATTTTCATAATTTTACCAACTATTTAATGTGAAATTATATAATGTTTTGAAGTAACAACATTGACCCACAATGTTTGATTTCTTGATGTCTTCTGTATCTCATTGTTTCATCTTCTTCATGGTTTTGTGTTCTCTTTGAGGGTAACCTAGGTAAAAACATTATTTCTGATCCTCATTAGTCATGGTGGTAGGTTTATTATCATCTTTATTCATCAATACTTGTTAAATTTTTTTAATACCTACATTTTTCATGATAATAGGTTTAGAAACATTAGTAAAAGCTGGTATGGATGGTTCTTAATTTTTCTCAGCTACTTGTGATAAAGAATTGATTGAATTTAGGTTATTCTTGGCACATGTTGGATTTAATTCAACCTTAAAATACTTCAATTAACATTAAGTAATATAAGAAACTATCTTCATATTTTTGTGATGTTTCAATATGTTTCTTCTTATGATTATACAACTGAGCTACCTATTCTAGACATTTAATATTTTGGATGATTTTTTGATCTTCAATCGTAATCAAATTTTCTTCACAGGCCTTCTTTATTCATTTAAATTTTTCATCATGTAGCTTAACGTTGTTTTGAATCAAATAGTCATGATCCTTGATCTTCTTGTATATTTCGTACAATTGTAAACCATTGACATTAGTTCTATTTTTCAGTCTCTATCCAGGTGAATGGATCCTTTCTTATAGATACATTTGTAACCCCTATTTCTCTTCAACATCTTTGAACCATTTTGAGGAACTTATTTCAACTTCCATATTTGTTTCTTTAATGGTTCCAACCTGTTTGTAGAGATTTAGACACTCAACACATTTTTTTGCAAGCTCTCCTCCAAATCATCATCTTTACTTATAACTGGATGATCTCTTCCCGCATACATTGAATGATTCCACAAACAATGGATTATTATTCTTTCGGTATACCATGCATAATTACTCATAGTCTATCAATTGATAATTATTTATAAGTTGTAGATTGATCTTAATAACCACTTGATCTATCATTTTAATATTATGGAAAGTGTTTTGATGTACTAACACATACCTCATGATCACTAGAGGTAGGAAGGTTATCCATCTTATTGGTAAAAACGAGATCCATATTCTCATTTAATTCCAATAATTATATGACTTAACCGTTAAAATGGAATTGAGAAATAGATTCTTCCTCTTCGTTAAATAATAAGGACTTCTTATTTGACATTCTATTCTATTTGTTTTTCATGTTCATCATGGTCTTGGTAGATATAGACTATAAGGACCCAAAGTTTAATTATTGGAAAATCCCTCTTGATCCAGTTAAATGTCTCTGTATATAAAATGTTTCTTCATTGGTTTTTTGATAAGAGTTGTGACCGTTACTTTTATAGATGTTGAACAGTAATCAGATGATTAGAATAAATATAAGGATTTAACGAACCCAATTTTTACTCAGACAAAGGAAGCAATGGCCTCATCCAGTAGAATTTCCCCATACGAAGCCCATTTGTCGGAGCTCGGAAAATAGGTGGCATCTTTGGGCTTCGCCCTTGACCAAGCCCAAGCTGAGATTCATTATGTCAAGCTCGAACTTGACCATCTACAGGAAAAGTGGAAGTTGATAGAGATTACCACTCGGGCGATGTTTTCTGAGCCGCCCCGAGAGTCTTTCACCATCGCACACCCTACCCTTAGGTCTTATGCGGCTGTTTTAAGGGGTTATGTAACAAATAAGTAGTAATATGTTCATGTACATTATGTTTTTGTATATAATAATGAATATAATTTTTAGTCATTTTTGGTACATTGTAAATAGTTTTTAAAATAAAAATTGTGTTTTTAGTTAATATTTAATTAAGAATTAAATTTTATTAAATTAAGGGATTTTTGAATTAAATAATATTTTAATAAAATATTATTATTAATATTAAATTAATTTTTATTAAATATAAATGATATTATAATTTTATTAATGAAATTAAAATTTTTTTTAGGGTTTGAAGGCCATTTCTGTCAAAACCTGTGAATTTTCGATAAATGTTGGTTTTTATTTTAAAAGTGAAAATTAACATATTTAGAAAAAAATTTATATAAAATAAATGTCATTTCTGGAATCAGGAAGTCGAAATTTCCAATGGTGAATTTTTCATAATTTTCTGAGACAGTCAAATTTTTGGGTAAAAATTAAATACAGTTTAAATATATAATGTGTTTTATGACATCATAATGACCCAATGGTGATGTAATAAAATACTATAATCCTTAATCTAGACCAATATATGTTTTACCATTAAAATGATGTGATTTTGGGTTTGTTTGACTTACTTTTCAAAGCATTAATGAACCCCTCAAGACTTATTCAACACTTTTCCATTTTAAATTAATTTCCATGGGAGTGTGACTAACATCCACAAAAGAAGCCTTATTATTTTAATAATTTCGGACCTTGGCCTGGTAAAATATTTTTTTCCTCTTTCCTTTTCCAGAAACCATGGGAAAAAAACCAAGGGACAGTTTGTGGTTTGGATTAATTTAATATAATGTGTCCCAAACCTAAATAATAAAGTATTCTATCACCTTTCCTATATAAACCCACCCAAGATCCCACTTCCTCCTCACTAAAACCCTTTGGAGTTCATCCAACCTTTTCCCTACTCTCTCTAGAATCCTCCCAACGTGCCCCAAGCTCCCAAGAAGCCTCTCAAAAGCCTCTCGCTAGCCTTTGGAAGCACACTTCCAAGTAAGGGTTTTTTCTTCCTATCTCATTTTTGTCAATTTTATTTAAGTTGTATTGCCCGTTTAATTTCAATTATTAATGTTGGGGTATGGTTTTTCACCTCCCCCATAATTCCCTCTTATTGTTTGAATGATGGGAGACCCCTTTATCTCTCATTAAATTCCTCCCATGTACACCTGTTACTATGCCGAAATTCCGAAAGGAACTTCTCTCTCTTCTTTTACATTCAAGCAATACTTTTGTATCGTGAATATAAATTCCTTTTCAATTTTTGGGACATGAATCTATATGACCTCCTTACTTTCCATTACATATAAATATGATGAGGAACCTCTTTCTATCTCATCAACCTTTTTTATGAATTCTTATGTCATGGCGTTACGCTGCCGAAATTGCACTGATTTTCTAAGACAATGTTATTGTGTAGTGAATACCATGCCAATTTCTCCATCAAGGGTATTCACCTTTATGCACATTTTCTTATTGATTGTAAATTTTCATGTTTTAATTCCACATTACTTTATCGTGTAATAAATGATTCTGTTTTATGAATCAATGTTTTATGATCCATGTGGCACACTTATGCATGAAATGAAATGTTTAAGAAGGGTGCGCCCTTATAGCGCTCCAATGAATTGGGTAAAGTATAGTATCATGATACATCATGTGAAATGAGTGTTTACTCAGTCTAATTCAAGTGCAATGAGGTTTTACTCGTGCTTCATGTGCAATGAGGGTTTACTCATGCTCCATGTGCAATGAGCCTTGGATCATGCTAATTCAATGTTAAGTGTTGTTTCCACATTTCCATGTTATGATTATCATGATTTATCATGCCATTATTTTCATGTTTCTTTTATGCTCTATTGATATGCCTATTGTCTAACATGTATTTTACTCCTCATGTTATTCCATGTGTACTCCCTTACTGGGATTTATAGCTCACCCTTTTCTTATGAATGTCCTCAGGTTATCCCATGCAATGATAAGTACGAGGGAATGTAGTGGTCATGTAAAGGAAGTTTTCAATAAAGATGTTATATTTCATGTTTCATGTTTTTATGTAATGATCCTAAGCCCCAAATACACTAAACCTCTCGATATTATTAGTTTTATCAAGTGAATTTTTATGTAATAAAGCATGATTAAGTTGTAATAAAAAGCAGGGTTGTCATAGTTGGTATTAGAGGAAAGGTTTAGTTATTTTATGGATTAGGAAACCCTTGTAAAGCCTTAGATACAAGACTAAGTATAATAAAAACATCCCTATGTTTTGGTAAATACTAAGTAAGTGGTTTATCAAACAAATAAATCCCTGTCTGGATACGAGTAGGTAGAGGCGGCTCTGGCACAGATGTATCCTAGGGGTAAAACCCAAAAACCCCGCATTGAGCTAGACTCGAACGAGAACTGGTGCACGACAACAGGCCTTGCTGCACTCTTGGTTACGACACTCTCGGGGGATATGTTTTGATAAATTCACAATCTTAGTATGAACCCTTATTAAGGGAAAAATGCCCCTAAGAATATATGATATAAAGTAGATCATGAAAAGCCTAGATTGAAGCCTATAAACTCATGAGTTAATGAAATGAATGTTTATTTATAAGTCATCATATTTTGTCTTTGGATTACCCTTTATGTGTTACCCCTAACTTTCCTTTTATTCCAGCCAATGGCCGGTAATAGGAGGTCTCGGGCTAACAACCGTTGTGAAGATCAGTGTGATGAATGTACTAATGAGATGCCCAATCCAATGGGAGCGGGAATCGCGAACTTTATCACGCTTCTCTCTTAGCTAACACAAGTTTTGAATAGAAACACGGGTCAAGAGGAACGTCCAAACCCCCCTAATAAGGAACAAGTCGCTATCGAGAGCTTCATGAGGCAAAGGCCTCCTACTTTTAGTGGATCATCCGATCCCACGATCACTGAACAGTGGATCAACTCCATTGAAAAGATCTTCTACATCCTTCAATGTTATGAACAAGAGAAGGTTCTACTGGATTCTTATTGTATGGAGGGTGAAGCTGATCAATGGTAGACGTTGATCAAAAATATGAAGCCTGAGGAGGAGATCGAGGCTTTGGAATGGAAGGAATTCCGGAATATGTTTTGCGATAAATATTTTCCGCACACCCTCCGGCTTAAGATGGAAAGGGACTTCCTTTCACTCATGCAAAAAGATGAAGAATCTATTGGAGCGTACGAGGAAAAAATCACGAGGCTTGCACCATACGCTTCCGGATTTGTCGTTACCCCCGAATGCAAGGTTGACCGCTTCTTTGGTGGGATGAAGCCTAGCTTTCGGAAAGCATTAGCAATCCATGACTTCAACAGCTATGAGGAAATTGTCTGATGTGCCCTCCAGGTTGAAATGGAGATCGGGGAATCACATGGGTATCATGGGGACAAGAAGCATAAGATGCACTTCAATGCTGGTGGTCTGATGGATAAATCCAATGGTGCTAAGATGTTCCAGCACCCCACATTCTAGATGTGTGGGAAGAAGCACCCTGGAAATTGCCTTAATGGGATGAGAAAATGCTTCAGGTGAGGAAGAGAAGGGCACGTAGGTATTAACTATCGGCAAGAAGGACCCACAGCTGCGACAGAGGATAGGAACGCTCTGTTCGAACCTCAACGCGTTGTTCAATGCTATAAATGCAAAGAACCGGGCAATTTGGAAAATCAGTTCCCTGATCCAAGGGTTATCGGAGGCAACCAACAACCTCCAAGACAGCAAGGAAGAGTTTTTCCATCACTTCTGTCGAAGTGAACACCGACAACGAAGTGGTGACAGATACGGTAGTTATTAATTCAAAAAATAGAGAACGTACTTTTTGATTCAGGTTCTATGCATTCTTTTATATCTTGAAAGTTTAGTAGAATAATCCCAACACCACCACAAATCATGGAAGTAACGATGTCGGTGAGTACAGAAAAAGGGGAAATCATTGCATCCCATTAATATAAGTTCTCCCCTATTATAATCTATGGATTGAATTTCCCGGAGAACCTAGTCATACTCACTATGGTGGAATTTGATGCAATTCTTGGCATGGATTTTCTTTACATATATAGAGCCAACATAAATTGTCGGGAGAGGGAAATCAAACTACATATGGAGAATCGACCACCGATTCATTACAAGTGTCAGGAGATAGATGAATCTCCTTTATCTCCATCATCTTAAGCATGGATATTACTTCCTTATGATCACGCATGTCTGGCTCAGATGATTGAGTCCAAGGAATAAACCATCCTTGAAGAAATGTCTATTGTGAGGGAATTCGCTGAAGTGTTTCCAAAGGAACTGCCTGGTCTTCCTCCTAGAATAGATGTTCAGTTCTCAATCAAACTTATACCTGGGGTGTTACCAATATCCAAGACTCCATATAGAATTTCTATTGTTGAGCTTGAATAGATGAAGAAACAACTACAAAAGAATCTGGATAAAGTGTGTATACGCCCAAGTGCTTCACCATGGGGTGCACCGGTCCTCTTCGTCAAGAAGAAGGATGGGTCAATGTGGCTTTGCATCAATTATCATGAACTTAACAAAATCATGATAAAGAACAAGTATCCTCTCCCAAGAATCGATGACTTGTTTGATCAGCTGCGTGGAGCACAATACTTCTCTAAGGTGGATTTGCGGTTGAGATATTATCATGTAAGGGTGAAGAAGGAATATGTCCCCACGGCTGCTTTTCGAACAAGGTACGGGCACTATGAATTCATAGTAATGCCTTTCAGACTCACCAATGCTCCATTAATATTCATGGACTTGATGAATAGAGTCTTTAGAGATTACCTTGACAAATTTTTGGTAGTCTTTATAGATGATATTCTAATATACTCCAAAACCAAGGAGGATCATGAGAAGCATTTAAGAACTGTACAAGAGACTTTGCGCAAGGAGAAGCTCTATGAAAAGTACATCAAGTGTGAGTTATGGTTGAAGGAGGTATCATTATTGGGCCATATCATCACATGCAATAGGATATCTGTGGATCCCTCCAAAATAGATGCAATTTAGGGATGACCGAGGCCAACATCGGTAACCGATATCCATAGCTTCTTGGGGTTAGCTGGATATTATCAATGATTTGTGAGGAATTTATCACAATTGTCCAACCCTCTTACCAAGATAAATTGAAAGGGAGTAAATATTTCTTGGAGTGATGAATGTGAAAAAAGCTTCATGGAGTTGAAAAGGAGGCTTATCACTGCACTCGTGCTCACTTTACCCACAAGTCGTGAGCTTTTTGTGGAATTCAGTGATGCATAAAAGAAGGGCTTAGGCTGTGTGCGGATGCAGAATGATAATGTGATATCCTATGCCTCAAGGTAGTTGAAAATCCATGAATGAAACTATCCAACACATGATCTGGAGTTGGCGGCTGTGATGTTTGCCTTGAAAATCTGGCAGCATTACCTCTATGGAGAGAAATGTGAGATATATATTGACAACAAGAGTCTTAAATATATATTCACACAGAAAGAGATTAATATGCGCCATAGAATATGGATAGAGCTCATAAAGGATTATGATTGTTCAATACATTACCACCCTGGGAAAGCGAACAAGGTGGCGGATGCCCTAAGTAGAAAGGATCCAGTGATTCTATCAATGATGATAATTGAGAAGGATCCAATCTTATTAGACATGATGAAGATGGATGTGGGAATCATAAAGAAGGGAACATCATCAATCCATTTAAAAATGATTGCTCAACCATCTCTTTTGGGAAGGTTAAAGGGTGCTCAAAAGGATGATGTGGGAATTCAAAGAATAGTGGAAGCTATCAAAAAGGGAAAATCCTCGGAGTTTAATGTTAATGAGGAAGGAATTGTGCGGTTTGGGAAGAGACTATGTGTTCCATCAAGTTCGGAGCTGAAGAAGGAACTTTTGGATGATTCATATAGTTCAAATTTCTCTATTCACCCATGGAGCACAAAGATGTATCGAGATGTCTGAGAAAACATTTGGTGGGATAATATGAAGAAGGAGATCACTGAATATACATTAAAATGCGTGGTGTGTCAGCAAGTGAAGGCAGAGATGCAGAAGTCTAAGGGGATGATGCAACCATTGCCCATACCAGAATGGAAATGGGAGAACATCACCATGGACTTTGTCACTAGACTTCCAAGGACATCCAAAGGCAACAATGCAATCTGGGTTGTTGTGGATCGTCTTACAAAGACTGCACACTACATTGATATTCGGGAGGATTTCTCATTGGATCAACCGGCACGGATATATATCAGGGAAGTGGTAAGGTTGCATGAAGTACCACTATCTATTGTGTCTGACCGAGACCCAATATTCACCTATATGTTTTGGAAGAGTCTTCAACATTCTCTGAATACTGAACTGAACTTCAGTACATCATATTATCCTCAAACTGATGGCCAATCCGAGCGGACTATCCAAACACTTGAGGATATGTTGAAAGCGTGCTCAATGGACTTTAAAGAAGGATGGGATCACCATCTTGCTCTGGTTGAGTTCTCTTATAATAATAGTTTCCACTCGAGCATCCAAATGGCACCATATGAAGCCCTGCATGGGAAAAGGTGCAGAACACCGGCATGTTGGGATGAGGTCGGTGAACGTAAGCTGCTTGGACCAAAAATGGTCGAAGAAATGGTGGATAAGGTGAAAACCGTTCAACAGCATATCAAGGCAGCCCAGAGTCGACAGAAGATTTATGCAGATAATCGTCGATGAGACCTTGAGTTTAATGTTGGATACATGGTGTTTTTAAGCATATCTCTGTGGAAGAAGGTCATGTGGTATCGAAATAAAGGGAATTTAAGTCCAAGGTACATCGGCCCCTTTGATATTCTTGATCATGTTGGGGTTGTGGCCTATCAAATAGCACTTCCACATACTTTGGCCAAGGTGCATGATGTATTTCATGTGTCCCTCTTAAGGAAGTACATACCGGACCCTTCACATGTACTCTCTTCCGAGGTGGTACAATTGGAAGATGATATTTCTTATGAGGAGCAACCAATGAAGATCTTAGATTGTATAGAAAAAGTTCTACGAAATAAGACAACACCCCTCATCAAGGTATTGTGGAAAAACCACAAGTTTGAATATGTGACTTGGGAGTCGGAGGATATGATGAAGCTGAGTTACCACATTTGTTTTAGTGTGGGAAAAGGAAAATTTCGAGGGCGAAATTTCTTAAGGGGGGAATATTATAACGACCCAAAGATTCATTAATGGAAAATCCCTCTCGATCTAGTTAAATGTCTATTTATATAAAATGATTTTTCTTTGGTTTTATGATAATAGTTGTGACCGTTACTTTTATAGCTGTTGAACTGTAATCACATGATTATTATAAATATAAGGCTTTAATGAACCCAATTTTTACGCAGACAAAGGAAGCAATGGACTCATCAAGTAGGATTTCCCCATACGAAGCCCATTTGTCGTAGCTCGGAAAAGTGGTGGTGTCTTTGGGATTCGCCTTTGACCAAGCCCAAGCTGAGCTTCATTATGTCAAGCTCGAACTTGACCGTCTATGGGAAAAGTGGAAGTTGATAGAGATTACCACTCGGGCGATGTTTTCCGAGCAGCCCCAAGAGTCTGTCACCATCGCACACCTTACCCTTAGGTCTTATGCGGCTGTTTTAAGGGGTTATGTTACAAAAAGTTAGTACTATGTTCATGTACATTATTTTTTTGTATATAATAATGAATATAATATCTTTTCATTTTTGGTACATTGTAAATATTTTTTAAAGTAAAAATGGTGCTTTTAGTCATTATTTAATTAAGAATTCAATTTTATTAAATTAAGGGAATTTTTAATTAAATATTATTTTAATAAAATATTATTATTAATATTAAATTAATTTTTATTAAATATAAATGATCTTATAATTTTATTAATGCAATTAAAATTTTTATTAAGGTTTGAAGGCCATTTCTCTCAAAACCCGTGAATTTTTTATAAATGTTGGTTTTTATTTTAAAATTTAAAATTAACATATTAAGAAATTTATTTAGATAAAATAAATGTCATTTCTGGAATCAGGACGTCGAAATTAACCAACGGTGAATTTTTCATAATTTTCTGAGACAGTAAAATTTTTGGGTAAAAATTAAATACCGTTCAAATATATAATGTGTTTTATGACATCATAATGACCCAATGGTGATATTATAAAATACTATAATCCTTATTTTCGGCCAATATATGTTTTACCATTAAAATAAAGTGATTTTTGTTTTTTTTGACTTACTTTTCAAAGCATTAATGAACCCCTCAAGACTTATTCAACACTTTGCCGTTTTAAATTAATTTCCATGGGAGTGTGACTCATCTCCACATAAGAAAACATATTATTTTAATAAGTTCGGACCTTGGCCTGTTAAAATATTTTTTTCCTCTTTCCTTTTCCTGAAACCTTTGGAAAATAACCATGGGATGGTTTTTGGTTTGGATTAATTTAATATAAGGTGTCCCAAACCTAAATAATAAAGTATTCTCTCCCCTTTCCTATATAAACCCACCCAAGCTCCCACATCCTCCTCACTAAAATTCATTGGAGTTATTTCAACCTCTCCCATACTCTCTCTATAATCGTCCCAAGGTTCCACAAGCTCCCAAGAAGCCTCTCACAAGCCTCTCTCTGGCCTTTGGAAGCACACATCCAAGTAAGGGTTTTTTCTTCCTTTCTCATTTTTGTCAATTTTCTTTAAGTTGTATTGCCCTTTTAATTTCAATTATGAATTTTGGGGTATGGTTTCGAACCTCCCCTATACTTCCCTATTATTGTTTTAATGATGGGAGACCCCTTTCTCTCTCATTAAATTCCTCCCATGTACACCCGTTACTATGTCGAAATTCCGAAAAGAACTTCTCTCTCTTCTTTTACATTCAAGCAATACTTTTGTATCATGAATATAAATTCCTTTTCAATTGTTGGGACATGAATATATATGACCTCCTTACTTACCATTACATGTAATTATTATTAGTAACCTCTTTCTCTCTCATCAACCTTTTATTAATGAATTCTTATGTCACGCCGTTACGCTGCCGAAATCGCACTGATTTTCAAAGCCAATGTCATTGTGTAGTGAATATCATGCCCATTTCTCCATCAAGGGTATTCACCTTTATGCACATTTACTTATTGATTTTAAAGTATCATGTTTGAATTCCACATTCCTTTATCGTGGAATAAATGATTATGTTTTATGAATCCATGTTTTATGATCCATGTGGCACACTAATGCATGAAATGAAATGTTTAAGAAGGGTGTGCCCTTATAGTGCTCCAATGCATTGGATAAAGTATAGTATCATGATACGTCATGTGAAATGAGTGTTGAATCAATATTATTCAAGTGCAATGATGGTTTACTCGTGCTTCATGTGCAATGATGTTTTACTCATGCTCCATGTGCAATGAGCCTTGGCTCATGCTAATTCAATGTTAAGTGTTGTTGCCACATTTCCATGTTATGATTAAAATGCTTTACCATTCCGTTCTGTTCATGTTTATTTTATGATCTATTGATATTACTATTGTCTAACATTTATTTTACTCCTCATGTTATTCCATGTGTACTCCCTTACTGGGCTTTATAGGTCACCCTTTTCTTATGCATTTCCTCAGGTTATCCCATGAAATGAAAAGTACGAGGGAATGTAGTGGTCATGTAAAGGAAGTTTTCAATAAAGATGTTATCTTTAATGTTTCATGTTTTTATGTACTGATACTAATCCCCAAAGACACCAAACCTCTCGATCATCTTTGTTGTATGAAGTGATGTTTTATGTAATAAATCATGTTTAAGTTGTAATAAAAAGCAGGGTTGTCATATAGACATCTACTCAAAGGTAACTCAATATTAATAGAAATTGTAATTCATTATCGAGTAGAGAAAGAAAATCATGTATTCAAGATAGAATATATTTTATTATTGAGAATCTAACAGGGGTGAACCTATCCTTGATACATGTGAATGTTCATGTTTGGGATATTACTAACACTGAGTGGGGGTGGAATCAGTGTGGAAGAATTTTTAATCAAATTTCACATTTTATCCCATTACATTTTTTAAATTTTAGGATCTCAATTAGTTTATTCTATTTCCCCTATCACATGAAATAATATTAAATAAATAATGATAAGAACATGATGTTTTTATATATTTCACTATAGAATAAGTGTATCTAGTCCTTGGAATTGTCTGGAATATAATCCTAACCACACATCCACTAGAATGTAACCCATTAAATGTTGATACAAAAAGTTGGAAATACACATTTACTTTCAATACTCTATAGAAAATTGACTGTAAATGTTTTATAGAACATAGATTGATGTTTATAATACATATGAATATTGCCTCCTATAGTTGATAAAGGATTGTAACACCAAGTGATTCTTCCACCTATTGAGACCTATTGTATTTCAATGTTATCATTTTTTTCATCCACAACCTTCTCTTTTACTTAATTTATTAAGAGTATGCAAGTAACTCTTCTTTACTCTTCAGACTAGTAATCTAAATTTTTTACAATATTCTTCTGCAACTATTAAAAATAACATAAATTTATTGTGAACTGATGAATAATTAATTATTTCTACCCCATATTATAATCATCTGATATCAATTTGGTCGCCAAATATTTATT
Source organism: Viscum album (assembly GCA_963277665.1). Lineage (NCBI taxonomy): Eukaryota > Viridiplantae > Streptophyta > Magnoliopsida > Santalales > Viscaceae > Viscum > Viscum album. The sequence goes on along the minus strand of OY728151.1, from coordinate 1,580,772,019 downwards.
TATTATTCCCTCTTCTTCTTTATTGGAAAACCAAATGCAATGAGATCTCTTCATATTCTTAAGGGAATCAAAAGTTTTTTTGATTATTAAATCAATTCAGATCAAATCATCTTAACATCATCAAAATTAAATTCGTCTTCCTTGATATAAAATATCAATAGTGAATGAAAAATCAGTTCTATTATATTCATTATGGTGCAGAAGATTGTTTTTTAATGAATTTCCCCATAACATCAATGATATTTCATGAAAGAATAATATTTTAAAAACTCGGATTCTTATATCCTTTAATTATTAACTGAATACATGCATGGTTTATGTGCATTTCCCATCCCCACATTTATCATTATTATTTTATTTATTTAATTAGTTAAACTTCTATGCATGAAAGTTTTTCTTCTTCAAATAACCTGAAAACCTGAAAATATTTTACTTATTTCCCACAATTTATGTAATAACACCCATATCTTCTTCCACCTCCCTTCATTTTATCTCTCTCTTCATACAACAACCGTGATTGGTTTTTTAACCAATTTTTATCAAAATTACTTGAATGAAAACACTTTTTTTAAAATGATACCCCAAACAGTATGTGTTCCACTTCTTAATCATTCAAGTATTCACTTAGGTGAACGTATTATTCTCTTTATACAAAAAAAAATATATTGGTTTGTTATTCTATTTCTATTGTGTATCAACCAGACAAATGGTATCTTAACCTAATTGTTTATACATAGAACAACATCATTAAAAATCATGAAATAAACAACTCATGCCCCATGGCTCGAGTAGTAAGCCATAAGGATCTTGTTCTTCTACACAAATCATGGTTAGGGTGTTTACACATGAGTTTCCTAATCACAATATTTCTTCTTCATGAAAATACAATGCTTCATAAAACCAACCTCATTCATGAATAATGATGAGGGTTTTAACACATTTCTCTTGTTTGTATATTATTCACCTTCATGAAAGCCTATTAGTTCATATGACTCCCCTTATTCATGAGGTAGCAAGGAGTTGTGAATGTTTTTTCCTCCTCTCTTAAAAGAGTGCTTCAAAGAGGCTCTATTTTCATGAAAATGAGAGTTCATGAAATAATACGTGTTTTAGTAGTACCTCTCAGTCAAGGGTGATCTCATTTTATTGGAAAGGGTTCACATCATTTCACTATATTCAAATAATGATCTTTATGTCGTGTAAATAATCTCTCTAAATTCCCAAATGACTTGTCTTTTAATTTTGCAATCATGCATAAAGTTAAGCCATATTTCATGGAGTTATTCCATCATGACCAACCTACTTATTTTCAGTGTTCATATCACAGGTATGTATTTGTAAACACATGAAGCACATCTTCCCAAACACATGAATTTCATCCATGGAACTCAACTTCTTGAATGTGACTTCTATAAGTGTGTTTCTAGTTTGTTCAAGGCTTATCCCTAAAATTTATTTATCTGAATCTTGAAAATGACGTTTCATGATATTATGATAATTTTAATCCAATTATTTATACCTCATAATGATCATGGTGCATTCTTATTTGATCATGGGTGTATTGGTTGACATCTTCGGTGAGATAGTGGTGTCGTTGAGGGATGGCGGGAGGAAGATTACCTCATGGGGTGATTAATATATGACTAATTTTGAATAAAAATTCCATGGGAGGTAAGATGAAAAAAATTTAAATGAGTAAGGAGTGGGATATGATGGACATCCATGATTCATCCAATTATTTAAATAGGTTAACAGTAAGTAAAATACTCGTCCCACATTAAAACCACTCCCAATTTATCCACACTATATAAATCAAGAGATTTGGGTAGAGACTTAGAATTATTAATCCCCATCCTTGAACTACCCCATACCAATTCTATGGATGTGTTCTTATCCCACTTCATTGAGGTATTTTTTACCACATCATGTACACATCTGGCGGTACTAATTTCCTAAACACGAAACTGCATTCGGCATGCATGCTTTCATGGCTGGCATTCTTTGGGTACATCAATCTAGTTTCCCTCATAAGATCTCGGTTGAGGTTGGATGGTCAGCTCATGCCATACTTTGTAAATAAACCCAAAAAAATATTTAGTTAGAAAAATATGTATATAATGGAAATAAATATGAAATACATGGCTACCTCTACACTTAGAACATTAGTATATAACTCTTCAATTCCTTCACAATATCTATTAGAATACAAATCTATCTAACCATTTATTCAGCTTTAACATTTAATGCACTAATTATATTTCATATATCTCCTCCATTAAGTCTAAAACATCAATGTTTCTCAAGTAAACACTTTTATGGTTCTCCTGATACATTAAAATACTACATGAATATCATTTACTCTTCTTTTATACTTTTTGTAATATAAATTACAATGAACATGAAATAATCATTCTTCTTTATTGTAAACAATTTTTCTCTTAAGACACATGCATTTTTAACTTATGATCAGTTCATGAAGAGTTAAAATTAACAATAATGGATAATTTCTCGAGAGTGAAAATCAAGGCTGTAAATCGATCACAATTCATCAAGACCATCACAATTTCTCTTCAAATATAAATCCATCTAACCATTTCTTCATGGTTATACAAAAGTTAACAAATTATATGTTGTGGATCTCCTTCATGAAAAATACAATCTCAATGATCCTCAACATAAAAATTTCATGGTTTTCATGCATCATTAAAATGTTGCATGACATTTAATTCCTATTATTATATACCTTTGGGAATTTAAATTCAAAAGAACATCAAATCATGATTCTTTTTAGTAGTAAAAAATGTTCCAATTATGAAACATGTATTTTGAACTTAGGATTTGATCATAAATCATAATATATGACCAAAATGTATAATTTCTCTAGTGTGACATCAAATGTTATGAATATATACGTATTCTTCAGTCCAATAAGAATTTCTCTTCAAATATAAATCCCTATGATCATTTGGTCATCTTTAACCCTTTATGCACTACTTATTTTTCATGGTTTTCTTTTATAAAAAAAATAATCTCAATGTTCATCAAGTTCACACCAGCATGGTTCTCATGAAACATTAAATTACTGTATAACCATTTACTCCACATATTCTATACTTTTTGGAATATACATACCAAATAACATCAACTCAACCTTCTCATTTTATTTTAAACAATGTTTCTATTATATAACATGTATTTTGAACGTAGGATCGCTTCATCAATCATCAGAGTTAACAAAATATAGAATTTCTCAATCATGAAATCCAATGCTATGCAACATAAAAATTATTCATTACCTTCACAATTTCTCTTCAAATATAAATCCATCTAAATATTTCTCCACATTTAAGCCATCATTCACTAATTATGTGATGTGGTTATTATTCATTGTAGCACCCACAGTTTTGGGTATGTAACCCATTATATATGTATTTTATGAATGTAATTTCTCTATGTTATATTATTGAGGGGTTTGAAGAATTTTAGAGTGGTTATGGGTATTTTATATAGGTTCATATTTGGAGCATGATTATTGAAAACCGTTAAACTCCTATATAAACTTTTCAAAATGAGATAGGGGACTCTAGATAGGCACACGTTTAAGGCGCACAGTTTGGGAAAACTATGAGGCCACCCAGGAGTGACCCTAAAAAGTGGGATATAGGTATTTTTCCTAGTCGGTGAATTATTTTCATAAATTTGTGGCCCAACTATGTTAGGTACTCCTTTATGTAGTAGTTGGTGAACGATTTTCTTAACTGTGCATCTAACCATTCACAGTTTTAAAATTGGACCATAAAAAAGTGGCTCGAGGTTGGGATTATGTTTAAACTCATAAATTGTATCCAAATAGACCCTAGAATGGGATTTATTCCCCCCAACGGCAAAAAATTATTTCCCTGTCGATTAAGAAGTGATCTGAAGGTGCTTCTTAGTGCATTAAAGCATGATTCCCTTGGTAAGTATCCTTTTTTGTATTTTTTAATATTTATTCATAGATCAACATTCCTCACAATATAATATTCATATATATAATCCTATATGGATATATATAATGGTTCTAATTCCAATCATGGTTACATTTGGACTTATTGATTATAGGGGAAGAGATCTAAGTTTTGTTTTTGATGATTCGACCACGTTTTGAGGGAATTTTCATGTCATTCATCATTTTAATGAAAAATATCTAGGTATATGCCTTCACTCATCACTCCTATTAATATAAAATGATGTATTAGATTAAAATTGTTTATATTGAATTAAATATTGTGTGATGTTGGATTGAAAATTATTTTTGAAACCCTATTTATTGATGGTTTGTGGTTTTGTGGAAATTTGTTGTGAAAATGGATTTTTTTTTCTTTATTTTAAAATGTTGACATTAAAATATGGCCTCATTGAATTTGGGAAACTAGTTTGTTGGAATTTTTTCCAATAAATAAATGGTTTTATTGAAACTGTTTGAATTGGTTGGTTGGAAATGTTTTTTTTCATACATGGGTAATATGAATTACTGATTTCGATGTGACCATGAATAAGGTGTATGTACCATTAGGGTAAAAAGGGATGTAACCTTAGATAATGGGTGTCTGTCATTGGGGAATAAGGATACTGGAGACAATGTGATGACATTGTATATGGATGAGAAATTTCTCATGAGTATGGAATTATGACTGAAGCATGCATGGGCGTGTGTGTGTATGGTGAATGATGTTATGGGTACTCCGAAAAGGAATATGAAATAGTTCAAAAAATGGATTCTGTTCTTTACGTGGAAAATTATTATTTTTAAAAAACAATTTTGGTGTGAAACTTCTGAGATTTTATTTAAAGTGTGGAACTATTTCAAAAAAATTATTGTTTTATATAATTGCGTTAACTTGTTCTATCAGAGTGGCTTGAGTAGAGAAGTCATTGGGAGAAAAATGATATGTTTAATTAACAGCCCATAATTTAGAAAATTGGGGTTTTTCAAATTTCATTTATCGAGACATAGGTAAATCGAATGAATCACACTTATTTTTTGGTTCTTCGTGATAATTGGAGTTGGAGGTGATGCTTGGAGTCATGCCTTCGAAGTCTTTTGATTTTCTGTTAGTTTTGGTTTCTTTTTTGTACATTGACATTAGTAGCCTTCTACTGTGGTTCCATATATTAGTTTTTTTATATCAATTGTATTACATGAGTTGTTTTACATAATTATCATGCATCGTACAATGATTTTGGTTATGTAATTTTTGGTTATTCTTCTTTTATTTTCATAGGGAAAATCACCCCCTAATTGTATCGAAGCCCTTGGTATTTATTTCCATCCTTTGGAACCTTGGGGATGTCACATAATACATGTATAAATTCCTCTTTGAGTCAATACAATGAAGTGGGGAGGGATGTTAAAAGTGGTATCAGTCAGGTATGGTAATTTTTTTTTGTGAAGAAAGTGACATGATCTTGTTCAGTCCTCGAATTACAAGTGTTATAAGTTGAGTTGTTTTGGAGTAAAAATTATTTCTGGTTATTTCATTGAGTCGAGTAAGGAGAATGGATTAGGATTTTTGGTAAATTAGTGTTTTTAAACACTGATTGGAGCGGAATATCATTTCCATGGTTTACGTTAATGAGAAGATCATGACTTGCAATATAGAAATGGATTCCGGATGAGTGTTCATGTTTCATTTTGAGTAATGATTTATCATTCGGTGTAAATCTGTTTATTTATGAAAAATATTAAAATTATTTGGAAATTATTGATTTTGAAAATATAATGGTTCTGGTATTTTGAAAAAGATTTAATTTTCAAAATCATGTTGAAATTTTTAAAAGGTAGTTTAACATGGAAATAATGAATTTTGAAATAATTATTGTTATAGTTTTTCATTGAAAGAATTTAAAATTATTAAGGATTCAGTTTCTAGAGATTCAGAATGATGGAGTTTGTTGTGTTTCTAAGTAATCAAACATGGTAGCCATAGTATAAATCAAATGGAAAAAGGTGCAAAAAATGTGGTTTCACCTAAGCCATATGTGACCCAATAGCTGGTTCAGGGTATAGTCCAAGATTTGCAGGCTATGGATAAAGGGAACTGATGGGATGAACCAAAGAAATTGGATCATTTAATCTGGTTATAGAAGTAGAATCCACCCATCATCTGGGGTAATTCAGGACTAGAGATGGTTTAAAATTAGCAGAATAGGATGAATCAAATCTTTTATTTCCTTGGTAGACCTGCAGAGCTAAATGAAAATTTGGTGGCATATTTTCCAGAAGATCTTGCCAGACAATGGGGGGATTTATCAATATATGATAAACTGGACTAAGACATGGCATGGGATGACATTGATAAATTGTTCAACAAAAAATTATATCCTCACACATTCAGAATATAATGACAGTGAACCTAACTAAGACATAGTGTGTGGATAAATTTATGAATTTTCTCCTCGTTTCACTAGAAGATGCTACGAGTGCATACTTGAAGACATTCATTTTTGAATCGAGGCTATAGAAATAAATTACATCAAGGATTTCCATTCACATTATAATGGATTGTATGGAGATGGTCAATAGTGTGACAATCGATACAAAAGTCATATTAAGAGGCAAAGGTGGAGGAATTATTATGATACCTATGGGAAATGATAGAAACTCTAATTATGGGATAAAGAAGAAGAGGGACACCTATTTCAATGGTGGGAGGACAAGCCATATATATAAAGCTGAATTGGTGAACCTTCTTCTATGACCCAAGAGAAAATCTTGATGTTTTCAATGTGGTTCATTCAACCACATGAATTAAGAGTGTGTGACACCACATAGAGCATGCCATAATTTTACATAGATGGGGAATCTTCATCACTTTGGTCATAGTGCTCCATGGTCGGGTGATTAGGATAACTCTCCTGTTTCGCTAATATCATATGCTTCAATGGGATGAGGGAAATATAATACCCCTCATTAGAATATTTGATATTGACATGTTGATTCTAGTAATACCATTACTCTAACAAAAGGTCAATATCATGAGGTCAATAAAGAACAAGGTGAAGTGAGTAATTAGTTATATGGAGATTGGTAGGTTATTCTGGATTATCAATCTAGATGGAATGAATTTAAATCAGTGGGGTGGAGGATGCGATGAACAGCCTTGATTTCATGAATTATTTGAATATGTGAATGGTCTAACTAAAAACCCATCCCACATCGAAACCTCTCCCAGTTTCTCCATGAAATATAAATGAAGAATTTTCCATAGAGGTCGATAAATCTACTCTCCCCCACCTAGAACCAAAACATATCAGTTCTGTGGGTGCACATTGATCCCACATAATTGCGGGCTATTGGCCTAAATCATGCATACCTCCTGGAATTCCCAAGGATTATACACGATAGTCCATGACACCTGTGACCTGGCCTAGCTAGCCTCATTTGTGTATAGTAGACCCATTGTCCCACATAATCTATTAGTTGAGGCTATCTAGTCATCTTTTTAGGCTGACCGCACTTTTTAAATAAATCCCTAAAAACTACATAATTAATAAACCAAGTCTATAATGGAATTCATTAGGAAATGCATGAACACCTCTATACAAAGAATTCTAGAATAAAATTATTTAATCACTTCAAAATTAATCTTAATATATAAATCCATAAAACCATTTATTCATCTTTAACCCTTCATTCACTAATTATATGGCATGGTTTTCCTTAAGGAAATTTAAAATATCAATTTCCCTCAAGTTAACACATGCATGGTTCTCATGCAACATTAAAATACAACATTACCATCAATTCCTCTTATTCTCTAATTTTTGGAATATAAATTCCCTATAACATAAAATAAACCTTCTTCTTTATTTTAAACAATGTTTCCTTTATGAAACATGTATTTTGATCTTAGGACCACATCATCAATCATCAGAGTTATTATGATGGATAATTTCTCAACCATTAAATCAAATGATATAAATCCATAACAATTATCATGGGATCACCAAGAAGGAATCCATAAAAATTATATAGGAATCACCATGATGGAATCCAAAATAATTCTCCTAACAACACCATGAAAATCAAATTCTTCAAACCATTCACATGTTTCTTTGAATTTCAAGACTTGAGGATTTCATCCCAGCTACTCAAACTTTGGAACTTCTTCATAGTATTGATATAAATTTTATATTAATATTGTATTGATCATAATTTCCCACCAAATAAAATAATTTGAAAATAAATAAAATCCATACTCACAGTGGTATATTCAATCTCCCCCAATTTTGTTGGCAATACCTTCAAATTCCTTTATTAAAGAATTTTTCGTTATGTTTGACTATTATATTTTCTACCAACATTACGTTTAAAATATTCATTCCACATTCTCATACCCTCAATAAAAATAAATAAAAATTTAATCTGAAATGGGTATTAGTACATACATAAGTAATGTGCCATTGATCATTTCACTCTTAGTTAGCATCAATTGTTCCTAGTGTAGAAATCAAGAGGATTTGATTTACAAAACTATGTTTCCCAGTACCAACTGATCATGATACCTTAATAATTGATAACTCATATATTTGTATTCAAGAATTATTAAATTTTATTATAGGATGAAATTAGTAAATTTGAGATTAATCAACCTCAAACTCTTACACTCACATCAACAAATAGATCAAAACATTCTTGTTCAATATGAAGGATAAGAGACCCTGGGGGACATCCAAATTTATTATAAAACTAATTACATTAATTTATTCCCTTGATAAAATGTTTGTTATTTTTTATAATAAATTATGATAGGTTAAGAGATACATAACTTTTAAAAATAAATGATCTTTGTTCAATTCCTAGTATAATCAGATTTGATACTAATTGAAATAATGATTATAGAAGCTTTCTCATTTGTCTCCCATTCATGGGAAACATTTCTAATTATCATTAAAATGGTTGATCTCATCAATATTGGTTTTCATGATATTACAATATAGAGAATACACCAAAATGGGTCTTTAACTTTTGATTGTACATATTGGACAACTATCACAACTTCAACAAGGATGATCATCGAAAACATTTTTTCTTTAGAATAGAATGAAATAAGATCATACCTAAGTGGAATATTCTTTATCCGGGATATTCAAAATATGAAATCAAATTATTTAAATTCATTATAGGATTATCCTATATCATATTAGTATATACATATCAATTGATGAATCATTCAGTGATGGAAACTTCTTTATCATAGCTATCAAGAATTGACAGCACTTACTAATTCTCAGGTTCTCCCCCTAAAAAGGTTCTTCAAATTCAATTCAATTAATTAAAATAACAAACACAATACTCAATGATTATGTGTATAAGTTGGATCCTACTCTCTTCATTAATATGAATTGTAAGTTTAATATTATATTCTCAAACTAATTTCTCTGTTTTCTCAAGACATCATGCTTACACATCGGATAATTTTTTATGGTTTAGGTAGAAGAAATAGGGATCTCATCATTTCCACTTCTTATTTGGCTGGAGAATTTTTCTTCGTAAATTACATTATTCTTGAGACATTATTACACTTCTCTTAGAAATATAATTATTCTGGTAGTATGGTTAAATAACATTATTAAATATGACCATATTTCTTGAATCTCTCACACATAACTTCTTTAACAAAAGAGTTTCATTTTTCTAAGAAACCATCCAGTAATTTTTCTTCATCTGGTGGAATATTTTATTTCCCTTTTTCACTATAATTAACTTTTTCATCTACAATTTGACCCATTATTTCTAAATCTTAATGAAAGATAAATATCATGTAATTAGGAACTGTGGGTGCATGTTTTGTTCTTCCACATGGGTTATTCTATGTGACGTCCCTCTTCGTAATTCTTTTTCATGCAATACCCTTCAAATTATTTGATTTAGAATCCATGTTTTTCACTCCATTATTTTTTGGTACCTTCCTATAATGATTTATATTCATAATATTTTTCAAATATCTCCAAAAGGTTTCTTCTTTATTCCATGGTTGATTTTTTTATCTTATTTTCTTATCATCTTCAGATATATTTTCAGATTATCATGTACCAACCTTGTGACCGCTAAAATTTCATACATCACAAATGTTATAAAGAATTCTAATTTTTTTCAGTATATTTATGCTTCTAGACCTGTGGATGTTTCTTTTTATTCGAAGGATTTTTACCCCTTCAGATTGGATTTCTTTTTTCTTTTACAATTTTTTTATTGTACCAGCAATTTAATGTACAATGGAAAAATATGTTTTAGAACAAACATTGACCCATGAATCTTTATTTCCTGATATCTTTTGTATTATATTGTTGGTTATTCTACATTATATTTTGTGCTCTCTTTGGGGAAATATATTCCAAACCTTGTTTCCTATCCACATTAGTCTTGTAGGTATGTCTCTTATCATCTGTATTCATCAAAACATATTCAAATTATGTTTTTACATCCTTCACTATTCATGATAATAAGTATAGAAACATTTTTACAGGATTGTATGGATGGTACTTGATTCTTCTCATCTTCTTATGATAGATCATTGAAGGGAGTCATGATATTCTTCTCACATATTGGAGGTCATTTAACATTAGAATCCTCCAATTAACATTGTATACAAATAGATTCTCTCTCATTCTTTTATAAAGTGTCATTACTTGTCTTTTCAAGCTTGGTCAAATAAGCTTCCAATTCTAGACATTTATATTTGTGGATGATTTTATGATATTGAATTATAATCATCTTATCATCACACCCCATCGTAATTAATTCTAATTTATATTCATGTCTCTAAACATTTTTCTAAATTGAAGTGTAAATTTCCCGGATCTTCTTGGATATTTATTCCAATTGTAAACCATTAACATCAGTGATATTTATCTATATCTCTTAAAGTGCATGGATATTTTTTTCTAGACTCTATATTACTCTGTCATTATCTTCAAAACATTTTATCCATATTTAGGAACTTATTTCATGGTCATTTTTTGTTTCTTCAAAGGTTCCAACCTATCATGAGATCTTTAGGAAATCCAAAATTTATGTTTTCATGATACTCCCAAAAACATCAGCTTCTTATTCTAGCTGGGTGATCTCATCCAACATACATTTAAAGACTCCACAAACTAGGGGTGATCATCCTTTAATAATACCATGAATAATAAATCTTAATATATCTACTGATATTTCTTGAGAAATGTGAGAATGATCATCACCACAACTTGTACAATAATGGTTATCATCATGAAATACTATAAATTTACTAATACATACTTCAGTATCACTATAGGTAGGAAGGTGATCCATATTCTTAGTGGAAACATGATACACCTTCTCATTACCTTCCACGACTGATATGTATTTATTATCATCATGGAATATAGAAATAGATGCTTCCACTTTATTAGATCAGTGGAAATTCTTCTTCATCATTCTGTTCTCTTTCTTTTTCATTTTCATCATGGTCTTGGTAGATATAAACATCTTCTCAGAGGTAACTAAATATTAACTAAAAATAAACTTTATTTTTTGAGTTAGGAAATAAACTCATGTCTTCAAAAAAGAATAGATTTCACTATAGAGAATCTAATAGAGGTGACCCTTTATTCGATACATGTGAATGGACCAGTTTGGGACATGCCTAAAATTGATATGGGGGTGAATCAACGTTGGAGACTTTTTAATCCAATCCCACATTTTATCCCTTTACCTATTGGACATATTAGGATATTGATTATCTTATTCTCTTGTTGATGCCACATGTAAGAATATTAAAGTATTTAAGGCAATCAAATGATATTTTTACAAGGATCACTATATTATAATAGTATATTGTCCTTGGTAGGGTTTGTAAATATTACATACCACACAACCACTAGAATGTAAACCATTAAATGTGGTTACAAAAAGTTTTCAATTACCTTCCACTTGCAGTGCACTATATTCAATTGATAGTGTGTGTTTTATAGAACATTGATAGATCTTTATATTGCCACTAAAGATAGTCGCCTCTTTATTGATAATGTTTTGTAACACCAAGAGAGTATTCCACCTATTGATACCTGTTGGATTACACAATTCTACTTTGTTCTTCCACGACCTTATTCATCACATGGTTACTTTCTTCGAAGCATGAAAATAACTCTTCTTCATTCATTCCGACATCAATATAAATGTTGCACCATATTCTTCTTATATTAGTCACAATAATATATTTTTTTGTGAACTAATGAATACTAAATACATTCTATCACAAATTATAATCATCCAGTATGTGGTGAACCAAGCTCAAGCCATGAGATCTAGCATTATGTCATGTGAATGGTGGAGTTTATGATGAACCTCCAATAAATTTAGAAAATTCCAATGATTTTGAATGGATTTTTAATGAATATGATCCTAAAATTATTTTTTTATCAAATTATGGGAAATTACAACTGAAATATTGATGTTGATTAAAATTTATATAAATGATGTATTTATAATTAAAATTTTACTTAGACTACAGGATAATTATTTGAACCTTACAAGACATCCTGAAGTGAACTGAGCCTGGGTTGAGAGAGCGGACATTAAATTCCTTATCTCAATTTATTTGGGACTCCCCTCCAATTCTTTTTTCAATGATTTTAAATGTATTTTTAATGAATATGAACATGAAATTCATTTAGTAAAATTATGGTAAATTACAAATAAAACATTAAAGATGATTTTATATCATAACAAAATAATTTATTTTAATTTGGAATTTTATTTAGACTTCATTATTATTATTTAAACCATCCAAACCAATAATAGGGGAACTGATCTCGAGTCGGGAGAGCTGACATTAAATTTTATGCATGGAGGCATTCTAGACACCCCTCACATTCATATAGAAATTATCCATTATTTTGAATAGATTTTTAATGAATATGAACAATAAATTCATTATTTAATTAAATTATTTGGAAATTAAAACATAAAAATGAATTTGATTTCAATTTAAAAAAAAATTTCATTTTTATTTTAGTTTTATTTAAATGTAATGATTATTATTTGAATTGGTCAAGACAACATGTGAAGAACCGAGATTTATTTGGCTGGTCCAGCACTAAATTTCATGTATGGAGGCATTTGGGATTCCCCTTTCATTCCTTTATATTTTTTCAATGATTAAAAATGGATTTTTAATGAATATGAACATGAAATTATTTTTCATATCTAATTGTGGGAAATTTAACTCATAGATTGAAGATGATTTAAATTGAGAAAAAAAACAAATCTATTATTTTTTGGAATTTAATTTAGACTTCATGATTCATTTTTGAACTTGGAAGGCCACAATGAGGTGAGCCGAGCTTGAGTTGGAAGACCCAAATTTAAATCTAATGCGTGGTAGAATCATGGATTCCCTCCCATGCCTTTAGAAATTTTCAGTGATTTTACATTTATTTTTAAGGAATATGGATATGAAATTCATTATTTTATCATGTTATATAAAATTCCAACTAAAATATTGATGTCAATTTAAATTCATAAAAAAATATTTATTTTTATTTGGAATTATATTTAGACATCATTATTATTATTTGAACCAACTAAGTCATCATGATGAGAACTGAGCTTGATCCGAGAGATCTAGGATTAAATCCCAGGCATGGAGGTTCTTGGGATACCCATCGCCTGACATTATAAATTTTCAATTATTTTAAATGGATTTTTAATGAATTTGAACATGAAATTATTTTCTTTAATAAATTTTTTGAAAATAAAACTAAAACATTGAAGTCGATTTAAATTGAGAAAAACTATTGTAATTTTATTTGGAATTTTATTTAGACTTCATAGTTATTATTTTAACAGGCCAAGAAATCAAGAAGTTAATCGAGCTCGATCCGAGAGAGACAGTATTAAATCCGGTGAATTGAGGGGTTCTGGATTCCTCTCCTTGGACATTAAAAATTATCATTAAATTTAAATAGATTTTTAATGAAAATGAACATGCAATTATTTTCTTCATAAAATTATTTGAAATTGAAACTGAAACCTTGAAGATAATTTAAATTTATAAAAGAAAATATATTTGTATTTGGATATTTATTTCGACATCATGATTATTATTTGAACAGACTAAACCAATATGAGGATACTAGTTCTAGAGTTGGGAGAGCCAGCATTAAATCTCATGCATAGGGGTTCTTGGGAAATTATTTGTTTTATCAAATTATAATGAAATTGAACATGAAACATGACTGAAATATATATATATATATATATTATTCATTGGTATATGATATATTTTATAATTTGTGATTATTAGTGTAACTTTCCAAGATCAGGAGAGTTGAAATGTGTTTCAAATGGGAGAGACATCCATCCATTGGGATATGAAGAAAAATGCATGGTTTTGTAAGATGTATTTTTTTGTTTATGTTGATGTTGTAAGGTGTTACTGATGAATGTATTCATATGGAAACACTCATGACATGAATAATAAACCATCGGGTCCCCATTTTTCTTTTATATGTGGGATAATACAATGGTTGCAATGATCATTTTTAACTAGGATGAAATTGTCCAACATGACTTTGGTCCCCCCTTCTTCTGACACAAATAGTTGATTTCCTCCACCACTCAAAGAATCCCCTTGATAAATCTTGAACTACTGTAATGCTGCATATTTCCATCTATGTCTCCCTCAAAGCTCAACATCAGGCCATTGGCCACTTCTGGAGAACTCGAATTCCATGTACCATCTTTGGAGGTTGATCTGATCCCCACAAATCCATTTCTATATTAATCCAGCCACATCGAAGCCCGGATGAAGTTGGAACTTTGTGAAGTCATCTACAAAAGTACTTCACCATTTTCATGCCACTGAATCAATTCTATGAGCCTTGTGAAACCACCAATATCATATGCATGTGGATGGAGTTTCAAAAAAAACCTTGGTTTGGAAATCAAAATAACCATATGACAAATCCAAGATGGTTGGAGTAGTATAACATTATAGAATATAATATCTACTTCATTTTCAAAAATGGTTAATCTATATTAATAAAAAATAATGTTTAGTGTAGTAGGAATAAATGAGAAGGGGACATAATATATTAACACAATCCTAAAATGATGGATGCACCAACGTGACCTAACTCCATTTCTCCCCCATCCGACACCCACTATCCAATGTGCAGTAAAAACCTAAGAAGAAATTAAGAGAGATATAAAGAGTTTGTAATTTTTGATAACAATGTAGGAGATATTAAGAGATACATACCTTTTCCAATGACATGATCTTCAAGAAATTTCTAGTATAATAATATTTGATAATAATTGATATAATAATTATTGAATCTTCTTCATTTGTCTCCCTCTAATGGGAAACATTTATCATTATCTTCATAATGGTTTATCTAGTAAAGATTATATTTCGATAAATTATAGTACAGGGAATAAACCATAAAGGGTCTTCTAGTTGTGATAGTCCATATTGGACAATTATCACATCTTCTCCAACGATGATATTCTAGAAACATGTTTCTTCAGAATACATAGAAATAAGATCAAACCATGATGGTAACTTATCTATCCTAGAAATACATAATAGGAACTAAAATTCATTAATTTCCTCAATGATTATCCTCCATCATATTGGTATTTAAATATCAATTGGGGAATCATTCAAGGATGGTAACTTCTTCATCATAGCTATCAAGAGTTTAAATAACATAATAATTCTATTTTTCTCCCACTAAGAACATGATTAACCATTAATTTTTGGAATTATAATAATAAATAAAATAAAAAATAATCAAGGGAATAAGGTAGATACTCCTTACTTCATTAACATCAATAAATTAGTTGAGATGATCCTCTAAAAAAATTTCTCCATTTATTACCATCTTCATGATTGGACATCTGAAAATATGTTCTGATTTATGTTGAGGCAACATGGATCTCTTCTCATCTTATTATGCTTTGTGTTGAGAATTTTTCTTCTTAACAACCTTCATGGATGAAACATTATTAAACCTATGGGGGATAGATTCTTGTTCTTCTAGTAACTTTAAACAACCTTCTATAATATAACCAAATTTCATGAATCTCTAACATAGATCGTCTTACAACTGGAGTATCAATTTATTAAAAAACAATCATGAAATTTTTATTCATAATGTGGAATCTTTGGTTTCCCTTTTTCAGTATATTTAGTTTGTGAATCATCTATTTTATCATTTTTTTTAAAACCTTCAGGATATATAACTAACATGTCATTAGGAACTGTAGGTAAATTTTTGGATGTTCCATGCCAATTATTATGAGCGTCATCCCACTAAGTAGTTATTTTGGATGAACTACCATTAAACTTATTTGAATTAGAATCCATGATTTTCTAACCATTCTTCGTTGATACCTCCCTGGGAGTATTTATGTTAACAAAATTCTTTAGATATCTTCCCAGGGTTTCATCATCAATCCAAGTCATATTTTGTGATCTTATTTTCTTATAAGCGTTGGTTACATGTTGAGATGATCATGTATCAAACTTGTGACTATTTCCATTTAATACGTCACTGATTTTATCAAGAATTCCAATTTTTTCAGTATAGATATGCTTATGGACATTTGGATGTTGCTTCTTCTTTTTCGGATTCCCCCTTGAGATACTTTTACTTTGTGCTTTAACATTTTAAGGATTTTACCGAAACTTTAATGCAGAATGCCCAAATATTTTGCTACACCAATATTGACCCACTAATCATGACTTCCTGATATCTTTTTTATCATATTTCTGGGAATTATTCATGATCTATTGTTATCTCTATGTGAATCCAAATTCCCCAACTTCTTTCATATCAACCTAAGTCATGGTGGAAAGTTTCTTATCACCATTCGTCATAAAAAAAATGTTTAGATTTTATTTTATAACATGCACAATTCATGATAACGAGTTTAGAAACATTTGCATAAGATGGTAAATATGGCACCTAATTCATTTTATCTTAATGTGATAGATCATTGAATGACTTCATGGTCTTATTATCACATGATCGACCTATTTTAATTATAGAATCCTATAATGTACATTGAGTTGGAGTATAAACTATCTCTTTCATTTGTGACGTGTCAATATGTGTCTGTTCAATATTGGCCAAATGAGCTACCAATTCTATGTATTTTATATTGTGGATAATTTTTTGATCTTAAATCATAATCATTATCTCTTCAGATGACTTATTCATTTTTTTTAAAATTTATCTTCATGTTTTGAAGATTGTTATGAATCAAAGAGTCTAGTTCCTTGATCTTGAGGGACATTTCTTCCAATTTTAAACCCTTAACATCAGTGCAAATATTTAATCTCTATTCAAGTGCATGGATCATATCTTCTAGAGTATTTTTAACTCACTCTTTATCTTAAACATTTTTGATCCATATTGGGGAACTTATTTCAAGTTCCCACTTTTTTGATTTAATGGTTCCAACATATCTGTATAGCTATAGACACTAAAAAAAATTTGCAAGGTATTCTCTAATATATTAGCTTCTTCTTCCTGGTTGGTGTTCTCTTACTAGAAATAATCCTGACCACACAACCACTATGAAGTAATTTATAAAATGTGTTTATAGTGTGTGGGAAATACCCTTCACATGAAATTCACCATATTTTATTAACATTTCATGTTTGAAAACACTTAGATATATCACTATACCACCTCGGAAGAAAGTATCCTTTAGTATAAAGGTTTTAAAACCAAGAGAGTCTTACACCTATTGACACATTTTGGATGTCTCAGTTCTGCTTTGTTATTCCACTACCTTATTTATCACATTGTTACTTGATTAGAAACATGCAAGTAACTGTTCTTAACACTTATCATCAGCAAACAAAAAGATTCAGAGTCTTCTTCTTCTACCAATCACAATAATATAAATGTGTTGTGAACTAATGAATACTAAATTCTTCTGGACCCAAATTATAATCAACCTACATGTTCTAAGCCGAGCTCAATCTAGGAGAGCTACTGTCAAATCACATTCATGGAGGCGTTTATGATGACCCCCACACCATTATCAATTTTGAATGATTTTAAATTGGTTTTTAATGAATAGGAACTTGAAATTATTTTTTCACTAAATTATGGGAAATTGAAACTGAAACATTGAAGAGTATTTAAATTGATAAATAAAATTTAATTGTATTTGGAATTTTATTTAGAAAACATTATTATTATTTGAACTATAAAAGCCAAAATGAGGTTAATAGATCCCCTATCGGGGGAGTAATCATTAAATACCAAGCATCATGGCGTTTGGGATGTCCCTCCCATGCCTTAAAAAATTCAATTATTTTAAATTGATTTTTAATTAATATGATCATGAAATTCATCGTTTTTTCAAATTATGGGAAATTACAACTAAAACATTGAAGGTGATTTAAAATGATAAAAAATGTGTTTATATTTGGAATTTTATTTAAACTCCATTATTATTATTTAAACCAACCAATCCAACATGAGGTCAACTGAGCTCGAGCTGAGAGAGCTAACATTAAATCCTATGCATGGTGGAATTTGGCATGCCACTCCCATACCATTAGTAATATTACATGATTTTAATGGTTTTTTAATGAATATGAACATGAAATTATCTGTTTAATAAAATTATGGGAAATTATAACTCAAACATTGATGTTTATTTAATTTTATAAAAAACATCATATTTGAATTTGGAATTTTATTTAGGATTATGGATTATTATTTGAATCGATGAGGGCAACATGAGGAGAACTGATCTTTATTTAGGTGTGTCGACATTAAATCTCATGCATGGAGGTGTTTAGGACACCCCACCCAAGCCATTAGAAATTTTCAATGATTTAAAATGGATTTTTAATAAATATGAACATAAAATTGTTTTTTCATATTTTGAGAAATTGTATCTAATAGATTGCAGTTGACATAAATTGATAAAAACCAATGTATTTCTATTTGGAATATTATTTAGACTTCAAAATTATTATTTACACTAACCAAGCCACCATGAGGTGAACTGATCTCAAGATAAGAGTTCCAACATTAAATCCCATGCATAGAGGTGGTTAATGTGGCCACTCACACCTTTACAAATTTTTAATGATTTTAATGGATTTTTAATGAATATGATCAAGAAATTATTTGTTTTATTAAATTATGGATATTTCAACTAAAATATTGAAGATGATTTAAATTGATAAAAAAATGATTTCTTTTTATTTTGAATTATATTTATACTTGGATATTATTATTTGTATAGGTAAAGCCGTCATGAGTTGAACCAAGCTCAATTTGGGAGATCCATCATTAAATCCCATGCATGTAGGAATTTGAGATTCCCCACCCTAGCCTTTAGCAATTTGCATTTATTTTCAATTTATTTTCAGTGAATATGAAAATTAAATTCATTGTTTTATCTAATTTTTGTTAAATGAAACTAAAAAATTGAATTAATTTAAATTGATAAATACTGTTGTAATTTTATTTGAAATTTCATTCAGATTTTTTTATTATCAATTGGACCAGGAACGGATTCATGAGTTGAAATGAGGTTGAGCCTGGAGATCCAGCATTAAATTTGGTGCATCGAGGGGATTGGGATGCCTCTCCCACACCTTTATCAATTTTCAATGATTTTAAATGGATTTTTAATGAATATGAACATGAAGTTATTTTCATTATAAAATTATGGGAAATTTCAATTGAAATGTTGATGATAATTTAAATTGATTAAAAAAATATGTATTTGTATTTTGAATTTTTTTAGACTACATGATTTTTATTTTAACAAGCGAAACAAAAATGAGGTGACTGTGTCTATAGAATAGAGAGCCATCAAAAAATCTCATGCATGTAGGTGCTACAAAAAATAGTTTTTTTAACAAATTATAGGAAATTTAACATTTATGTTGATTGAAATATACATATATGTAAAATATGGATTGGTATTTGGGGTTTTATTTATAATTAAGAATTATTTTAATAGACATGCTCACATGAAGTGAAAAGAGTTCTACATGTGAGAGACATCCATCCTTGGGGAAAGTAAGATAAATGTGTGGTCATGATAGAAGTATCTTTTTTTAAAATTAATGTTTTTGGTTTTTACCTAGGTATGTATTCCAAATCCCCCACCCACACCTTTAATAATACACCATTATGTCCATGTTTTCCTTTTATATGTGGGATAATATAATAGATGAAATGTTAATTTTCCCCCATGCCTCAAACATAAATATCCACCATCCTCTACCCCTTTCAGCCACCACTGGATGACTTCAACACCACTGTAATGCTAGAGATCACCATCTCATCCACACTGGAACTCAACATCGTTCCATTGTCTATTGATGAAGCACCCAGAGACCATGGGACATCTCCGGAGGTTGATTCAACACCAATAAATCTATTTCAAGGTTAATCTGACCACATCAAATCCATAATGAATAAGGAGCTCAGTGAAGTCTACTATGAAACTACATCACCATTTCCAGACCATCGAATCAATTCCATGAGCCTTGTGGAACCGCCAGCACCCCATGCATGTGGAGGGAGTGCCAAAAAAAGAATCATAGTCGTGAAAACAACATATCCATAGGAAAAATACAAGATAGTGGGAGGAGGAGAATGATATAGAATATAATAACGACAATATTTTGGAAAATCGTTAATCTATATTAAAAAGGTTTATAGTATAGGGTAGCAAAAATCATGGAGAACATGACATAATATATTAAGTAAATATTTAAATTGTTGATGCACCAATACAACCTAACTCTACCAATCCCCCATATCACACTCATTATCCAATATGTGGTAACAAATGATAGAGAAATTCCCATTCAACCACTAATACTCTAATAATAACTAGAAAAATAACTGCTTATTTGTAAAATAAATTGGTTAAAAAATAAACATATACACAAATTCAGATTCCACTCAAATCCAATCTCAGCAAGTGAAAAATTATATTTATATTCTATATCATATCCCCCCAATATCATTCCTTTCATAAGGGGAACTACTATACTCCATCCCACCATTGAAACCTCAATATCTCTGCCCTGCCATCAATGCTCTGATTAATATTTGAATTGGACAAGTATCTCTGCATCAAAGGTTTAGGAATCTAGTTTCATGGATTTTTATAGTTTGATGTGATCATCGATCTTCTACACCATTCACCGCATTCACTCACAGATTATATGACCTTTCAATAAGGCTAGGAAATGTTAACTTAGTATGTTGTTTCATGAAATAGCATACTCAAGGCACATATAAAGAGAGAACCCATAAAGGGGAAGTGTTAATCGCATTGATAAGTGGCATAGCAGACTCACCATCCACATTAATGAAACATCACACACAATGAAAAAATTAAGATAGAACCCATAATGTGAAGTGTTCATCACATTTACAGGTGGCACAAAGGACTCGGAAGTAACAGTTTGGAAATAATGGACTCAATGAAAAGATAAAGATATAATCCATAAAGTGTATTTTTTTTAATACATTAATAGTAGGTTGAGTGATTTTCCGGCCTCATGTTATGTTCAGGGGCACCAAACGGAAGCCAGTGGGCTGGTGATATTAATATTTTGGTTAGCAGGAGGAAGTAAGTTGTCGTCGCTGACGATCCGAGCCCCAAAGAGGTCTGAGGATCTAGCTTAAATTATACGGATCACGAAAAATAGTTTGAAAAATGTACCCATTTTAAATTTGAAGTCGCGGTCGACTGCAACTGGTCGATGGTGAACGAAGCTTGAAGGATCCAAATCATGATCCCTCTAGATCGTTTACAAGTGCTCCAAAAATCCATTGGAACATATATCATTGAATTCGGGGTGCTATCGCAGTGATCTGACAATGCTTTCAATGTCCTTATGATCACCGCATCGAGATCTCTTCGACGCTTGAGGATGAACGTGATCTGAACTCTTGGATCATCAAATTCTCTCACTATGAATTGATAGGAGAGAGAGGATCTCAATTTTCATTCCATACAAATTAATGAATTTAGAATTTATCAAAATTATAAAGAACCACCTATTATATTTATAGTTATGTTGATAAATACTTGGTAGGGTTCCCCACCCGCTATTTATTTAATATTCAATAATTAATTTTTTTTGACAAAAATAACTGCGCCAATATTATTTATTATTTTGTCGCATACTTGTAATATATATATATAATATATTACGTAATAAAACAAAGTCGTATAAGTCGACTCGCTATCCCAAATAATATTAAACGAACCTTGAATATTAAAATAATATTCATTCATTTAATATGTTTCTTTTATTTAATAAACATGTAAATATATTAAATAAATTCAATCCCAATTATTCATAAATTTAATAATAATTAATTTTTTCAATTCATTATTGATCGATAAATTGGACGACACTCGGACCCCGTGGCGGGGCCCACTATGTCCATATACATATACTACTAAATATGGTTGATTCTCGAATACACTATTGTGTGTGACCCACTAGGCCCATATATCAATAGTAGTGAATATAATCCACAGACCAAGTGGTGAGTCTAGCTATCCATCATGACCCCTATGTAGATAAGGATTGTCATAGCAATGACTGACATCCTACGAACAGTGACTGTGTACTATAATCTCGTTGTCATTAAATATATCATAATGTAGGACACACTCTTGTGCCATCATCCTTATCTTGATTTATTATTTGTTCATCTATTCGGATGGATTTTCCTTTCCACTTCTTTGGACAAATTCTTCTAAAGGCAGCACCATCCTGATCAACCAGGCCTGAGATATATAACTTCCTGAACTTTGAAGTGAAAAATCCTTTCTTGAAAATTCAGCCAATGTCAAACCACCAATGATGCACCCAACAAAAACTACCTCACCACGACATAACTATCACTATTTCCATATTACATCAACTTACATAATCAAATGATATCCATTGTTAATGGTCTCATGTCAGAAGACCAATACACATGTTTGTAGATAGGAACAACCAATGACACACAAAACATGTGGTCTTCCAATTTGTGGGTCTATCCTCATGATCTGACAACTATAGATCACCAAGTCTGAAATTCATGCGAAGAATTCTCAATGCTTACGAGCCCCTAGCACCTGATAGTCAAACATCTACTATGTCCAGTCAGAAAGATGTGTCTAGACTATAGAACATATATTAATGATCAGTGACATTGATTATCGAGGTTCTCATTATAGTCTGGGAATTTCTATAAACATTCATCATGGAAATTAACCTTTGGACATTACGATTATAATAGTGGATGAAGAAAAATATACACTATGATGGTAATAAGACATCATGCATATCTAATTGTACAAATGATATGGTAATCAAAAGTTCTGCATAGTTGGGTCTAGGGAACCCACTATTTCAACACTCCCACATGCACTAGAGCCAACATGCTAACAAACTTGTTAGCTACTCACATGATAAATACCATGCTTCTACTGAGAAATGGATTTAACTACTAGGCATGCCACATTTTCACCATGTGGCATATCTGCTATATGTGACCTCATATACATGATTAAAACTTCTCAAGATAAGGTATCCATGAGTTTATCACCTTTTCCATTGTCATAACTTGACAACATGGATAGAAAAAAATTCATAATTTAAATTATGAAAATAATTTTCTCACTAGGTGAGAATCCATGAAATTGAACAAATATTTGTGATTTATAACTACTTATTAGCTGCCATAGAAGCTGCAACGTACTCGGTATTTGTAGGTATGGTTGCCAATAGATTTTTTTATCATGACTCTCTCATCTCTTTTTCTAACTGTGATACTAGATCAAATTTTTCTTTGAATTACTAGTTTGGTCCCAGAAAAAATAGTATACCTTCCTCTACATATTCCAGGTACATATAATTTGTACTTGTCGAAGTACAAGATGATGATTATGACTGCATCACTTGCAGTGCTCCTGGAACTAATTGATATCTTCCTTTAATAAATTATATTCTTATACTATCAATTATTGTACATATTATGGCATATTTGATTGATCTATTGCTAAAGAATATGGTATCAATTCACAAAATTAATCACTACCCTTGCACCAAACATGATATCCTAGAGAGATTAAGCCATGTTACATTGGCTACGATTCTGAACTTGAATTATTACAACTTGTATTTTTTAATACAATGTCACTATATCTACGATTGACTAGGACCAAGCTACCTAGAGACCTATGTCAGTAGATCTTATTCCCTAGATCTCAGGTTTCTACGTTAAGTCAATCATTGGAGATTTACTTTTAACCAGGTCTTACTTAATAGTAATACCAAGATTAGTTTTCCATATGTTGCTGAGAATATTTCAAAAGGTAATCATTGGCACTCCCACTATCCTTTGGTAGACACAAGGAAAAGATTCATTTATAATTAATGATCTAAGATCATTTGGATTACTTTAATCTAGAACTGGGTTTTAGTAACTTTCAACCTTCATTGGAATCATATGATGTCATCATCACATTCTGGTTGCGTCGTATATGCACCATCCATGATAGATTATCTTGACATCCAATGACCAATAAAATGATCTTATAATTTCACTATGATAAGTAAAATTCATATATATTTAGGCATACCGACATGGTATAACCAATCGAGCCTTATTGGTACCAAGATTGTACTATCCATGTGTCATCTCATATGAATACACAACGCAATATTCAATTTATAAGCCCCTTTGCAATTTGATACATGGAATCCATTATTGAATTTTAGTTGATATTTTCAATCATAACTAGTTGCTTTATACTTCTTACTTATAGGATTTATTATTCTTAATGAATAATATGTTACCATCCACAGTGCATATAAAACCATCATAATGGTTTCATCCTTACTATGCAATATGTATCACTGGAACATGCCTATTCCAAATTTACTTATGGAACATGTTCCTATGTCAACTATTTGTGCATCTCGATCATTGAATAAGTCCAAGTAAATTCATCTCCCACTATCTCTAATAGTTATGTGAACTGTTATATAGAAATGTTGTCTAATTCTTGACTACATCTTTTCTATCCTAGGGATTTATGTAATATCCTAAGAAAATATGAGGATATTTACATAGACGCACCAGGTGTTAAGCTTGATGCATGTTCATTTATATCTAAACAAATTTGACGTCCTAACACATGTCCTATGACATAATGTATTTTTCCATCATACTATGAATTGTATGATATACATTTTCCATTTGAGTTGGAATATTGATAATGGGATTATGCCGTTATTTTCAAAGCATATCATAAAATATAATGGAAGTTTCTGTAGTTTGTGACATTGATACTCTATATATCATAAATTATATATATATGAAATGTGCATTTATGAATTTCTCCACACTGTTTTTTTTATGAATGTAAAAATGTACATCATTATAATTGATCCTCCTTATGAACATCAATATGGTGATGTAGATAAGGTAACATGCATTTAGGAATTACTCCATGATGCATTATCATGATCGATGATTGCATAGTCAAGATATTCTTTGGCATGCCGATTCGGAGCAACTCATATCTTATAACCATACATATACTTCACTATTACATTCTTTAATAACATAGAGGAATCATATGAAGTATTTTTACCTCTATATTTCATTAGAATAGTCTACACTGTCTTGTTGATCAAACCTCGTATGATTTGTGGCATACCATTATTTATAAAGCTTTATTTGTCTAAACTAAGGATGTCAATAATACCAATGGTGTATAGTTGTGTGAAGCCTAAATACCATACTGGGTATTTTCTTGATGTCAATTTTTAGTTTTACTTGAAAAAGAATCATATTTCCACAGCTGGGTAGCTCTTACATTTTGTATTCATCATTTATTTATTTTGATTCAAGTATGTCTGAACTATTTGATGAGTATATTAATAGAAACAACATTCATTCCAAAAACATGAAATGATGTCTCATTATTTCCAAAGGGCATATGAGATAAATTTTTTGTTATACTCAACAACTTGTTATGTTTAAGTTAATTTCTTGTCAATTTGAAGTTACGTGTTTCTCACCGCTGACTTAGGAATCACCCTTTCTCAGCTGCTTAGAGAACACATTTTACTTCTTATAATGTGCATATAAATACTTGGTGACTCTATCTAAATACACATATTTTATTTTCATATTATATTCAATACCAAATAAGTATGTTACAAACAATAAAATATTTTATGAATATAAACTAAACGAGAAGCGAGTAATTTCTTCTTGTATTTCTGTTTTTAAACATCGATGAATTTATTTCAATATGTGATGAAAATAACCCCTTGTAAAATAACCAACCACTTTTCATTGAAGGACATGATGAAGGTTCCTTTTCTATAACTTTCCATATGCCTTTCCTCCTTGTCATTCAATTTATTCACCATAATAATAATAGATAGTGTTTTCTCCAATATTCTTATTACTTGGAGAATGTTACCATAATGTCAATGAAACACTTACTTTATACCGTTTGTTTGTATCCTTAAATGAGACTAGAGTAATTGGGTGTAAAAGGTATAAGAATGGATGGCATGAATGTTTGCGAACTGTCTTTCACTTTACCCAACCTGAGTGTGACCTTCACATTCAAATATTGCTTTTCATTCTCCTCAAAAGGATCATGGAGATGAGACTACATTTATCATATTCCATTTCATGATGTAGTTTCCACAATTAACATCAAACATTGATGATATAATTATGACAGATCCATCATATGCTTGATTCATGAGTCTCCTGTATGAAGGTTTACAGCATCGCTTCATGAGGTGGCATAGCAGAAGGTTGGGACACCAGTTCCTTGAATTTTTTATATAGTAGTAATGTGTGCAAGACCCTATACTACACTTGGAATTATGTGCTTGTTTAGACATTAACATTTTCTAATAATTATGCAGTATTATTGTGTTATGGATTTCCATTATCTACAAATATAATTTAGCAGATTGTACTTTTATGTGATTACCTAATGTGACATTACTGATTATTTAATCATTAAATATATTCCACTTATTTATCGAATTCTAGGAACCCTCTGTACTAGAATCGGAATACTCTGGAGTATTCTAGTGGCATGGATCTCTAAAACACCCTCATATTCCACATGTTATGGCTACACCACTACTCGTAGGGTCCAATGAAGGCTTTTGGTTGGCCAACAACATTAACTCATATTTCCTTGATCTGTGGAGTGAAGTACCAGCTTCAAAAATCATTTACTGATTTACTCAACTCTTGCCTCTAAAATTACATCAAGCTAGTTATGGCTATTTCTTTGCTACAATTTCAGTTAAGTCGGTCCACAATACCAATAATAACTCCACAGTAGTAAGGGGAACCCTTAGCTATGGAATGAACAACACCTTGAACACCCAGTTTTGATTAAACATGAATGGTGGAAGGGTGTTGTGACTTAATATTTTCATACAGGGTTTTATTGGTTTTTTCTTGACGAATGTGATCCATTTCTATTAAACTTGTTCATCTATGTTTTCATGCTCACAACTGAACATTAATAAAAAAACATTCGCCGCTTCTTTAGGAATTTTATTATCTATTATTTTATGTATTTTCCCACAGTTATAAAATGCATAATATAATAAATAAATGCCCATTGGAAAACTACTACCCGACTGGTCTTGAGCTTCTAAACGACCTAAGGGAATCCTAATTGAGTCGAAGCATGACTCAAAATGTAGCTAACCCTCTGTCTTGTACATTTTCTTCGCATCTTGAACATTTCCCTATCTTGGTGGGATCCACGTCACATCTTGGAGTACTACCTCGTCTTGGAGGGGTCCCCATTTCTTCTTGTATCATCCTGATCAACGTGGACCGCCACATCTTTGAGGGGTCCACATCATTTGTTGTCTTCATCTGATGTACAAAATTACTCGGGTGCAGGCGAGGGGAACTCGGATATAAATGTACATCATATAAATATTGAGTCTGCATGCCCTAATACATTTTAACCGAAAAATAAAGATGATGCGCAAACAATCTATTTAAATAATTACAATCATCACACACAATTAAAATAATTAAATAAATAAAATGCAACATACACTTGTCGATGCTCAAGACTAACAGGCGGGTAAATAAAGCATGATATAATTAAAATGAATTAATTAAGTACGAGGGTTATCTAAAATAAATTAAATGAATTTATTAATTCATATAATTTAATTAAATATCGGTCTTCTTATTAATTTAAGTTTTTATGCCAAAATTAAATTAATTTATTTATTTATTTTTATTGAAAAATCAAATAAAATTATATCCTTGGGTATTAAAATAATTAACCAAAATTAATTTTAATTAATTGAAATTATAAAATAAAATAAAATTAATTAAATTAATTAATCTTGATTAATTTAATTTATCGATCCCTGAAAACACCGCATCATGGAATGTCCGGGTCGGGGCAAACCTGCGCAGGGCCATGCCATGCCCAAACTGTGTCGGGTCAATCCGCCCAAACTCATTCCAGGTTGGGTAGGTCCGCTCAGACCGCTTCAGGGATATATTGTCCCTGTGTAAAAATAATTTTCAGGCAAATGGGTACCTCTTGGATGCAAACCAGATACGCGGGGAGGTTGCGGAAACCACCAGAAGAATGGGAAGGCTGGCAGCGGCCTCGCGTGGTGCTGGTCGGCG
Organism: Viscum album; assembly: GCA_963277665.1. NCBI lineage: Eukaryota > Viridiplantae > Streptophyta > Magnoliopsida > Santalales > Viscaceae > Viscum > Viscum album. Next base: position 1,580,743,276 of record OY728151.1, on the reverse strand, counting down.
GGTGCGGTGCACTCCCCATACCAAGGAGGAGGTATCCGGGTCGGCCTGAGTTGTCCGCGTGCTGACCCGCGCGGAGGTCGGGTTAAGAAGCATCTGGGTTGGCTCAAAACTGAGGAGGTTGCGGGGTACCTTGAACTAGAGCGCTCTGGAACTAGCCGGGAAGGGCGGGCGGCGGCCAGGCACGTGTGCCACAGTTATGGGCAGTGCTATGGAGGAAGCAGTCCAGTAGGAGGTGCCTGCTGTAGTGGTGTGAGGAGGAAGTGTGGAAGCCGGTCGGGGCTCCGACAGTGGCCAAGTGCTGCGGCAGGGTTTCCAGTGCCTGTTGAGCACGGGGTGAATGCACCGGGATGGCCAGGTGAAGGCAATGTCGGAGGCGACGGGCCGCACGGCGGATTGAGGGCGAACCTGGCTGCGGTTGGGTGTTGATGCTAGAACGGAAGGCGGCCTGGTCCTACTATGCATGAAACTATGTCAGTCTCACCATGTCAGAAGGCAATCGTGGGGAGGGCTTGCCGGCTGTTGCGGAGGGGGTGGGATGCAATGGTGCATATTTTTTTGCACTGGTTGGGTGGTGTGCCTGCTGCGGAGGTGGCCCGCGGTGCTGTGGGAGGGAGAATGGGTCCGCTGGGAACCCTTGAAATCCTTTTTTTGTTTCTTTTAGTTGTCGCACCCACCCATTTTGTATTTTATTATTTTCATTAAGAAATTTTCATTTCTTCTAGCACCTTTTGTCTGTTTAATACTTCTTTATAAGTCTTGTCCTCCCCCCTTTTAAATAAATTACAAAGGCTAATCTTAGCCTTTAAAATTTGATAATAATATAATTATTATAATAAAACAATAGAATATATTATTATTACATTATTATAACAATAATATAATACATAATAGAATAATAAAATTATTGTGAAAATTATTTAGTTGTCAAAATAAAATTTGATCATTATTGGAACTAATTCAAATTAACCAAAACCGATCAAAACTTGATCAGTTTTTTCTTTATGAATTAAAATTTAAAAGGAGATATCGGACTGCAAATTTTGATCCAATCTGAAAAATTAAATTGGCCATAACTCGATTATTCAGTATCAGATCGATGCGCGGTTTGAACGGTTGGGACAGACATTGAACCTGTTTCTTAATTTTAGGAAAAATAATTTTATTTGTCTCATAAAATTTATGTGACCCCTATGATACCACTATTAGCTTCCGAGCCCCGCAGCGGAAGCTGGTGGGATGGAAATTTTAAAATTTTCGTCGACTGGATGACAGAACTTGTCGTCACCGACGATTTGATCCCCGAAGAGGTCCGAGGATCTCGCATAAATTATATGGAGCACAAAAACTAGAATGAAAAACGTACTCATTTCAAATTCAAATCTACGATCAACTGCAACTAGTTAATGGAAATCGTCGATTGAATAATCCATAGCAGGATCCCTTTAGATCGTCCACATGCACTCCGAAAATCCGGTGGAACGACGATCATCGAATTGCGGGTTCTAGAACTGTGTTCTGACGATTTTTTCGACGTCCTGACGATCACTGCATCGAGATATCTTAGATTCTTGAGGAATAACATGATCCGAACTCTTGGATCGTCAGCATCTCTCTTTTGGATGTGGGAGGAGAGAAAAGCTCTCAATTTTCATTTCATACAAATGAATTAATAGTGAATTGCACAACATAAGAGAGAGCCTCCTCTTATATTTATAGTGACGTTGATAAATACCTGGTAGGGTTCCCCGACACCAGTTTATATCAACTTTCACTAAATAAATAATTTTAACGAACTTAAATGTGCCAATATTATTTATTATTTTATCCGAAACTTATAATATATATATAATATATTATGTGATAAAACCGAGTCATTTAACTCGACTTGTTATCCCTCTTAATATTAAAGGACCCATGAATATGAAAATAATATTCCTTCATTTAAATTTTTTTCTCATATTTACTAATACTGTAAATTCATTAAATAAATTCAATCCCAATTATTCATAACTTGAATAATAATGAATTTATTTAATTCATTGGTGATCGATAACTAGGAAAACACTCAGACCTCATGGCGGGGCCCACTATTTCCATATACCTATTCGGCTGAATAGGGTGGTTTCTTGAATACACTCTTATGTGTGACCCTTTAGGCCCTTACCTTGGTAGAAGTGAATAAAATACCTAGACCAATAGTGGTTTTTACCGACCCATCATGGACCCTAAATAGATAAGCATAGTCATAAAATGACAACCATCCTAAAAACATAGACTATGTATTATAATCTCGTTGTCATTAAATATATCATAATGTAGGATGCACTCTTGTCAAATTTTCCTTAGCTTACTTTATTATTTGTTGATATATCTGGATAAATATTCCATTCTACTACTTTTCAAAATGACTTATGAAGGCGGAACCATCCTGATCAACCAGTCTTGAGATATACAACATCTTGAATTTGGAAGAGACAAATCTTTTATTGACCATTCAACCAATGTCATACCACCAACGATGAACCCAACAAAAACTATTTCACCACGACATCACTACCATGGTTTTCATCTTGCATCAATGTACATAATCAAATGATATACATTGGTAATGGTCTCAATTCAGGATACAAAAACACATGTCCGTAGATAGGAATAACCAATGACACCCAAAACATGTGTTGTTCCTATTGGTGGGTCTTTCCTCATGATCTCATAACTAGAGATCACCATGTGTGAACTTCATGAGAATAAGTATCAATGTTATGATCCCCTAGAACCTGATAGTCAGACATATACTGCGTCCAGTCAGTAAGATGTATCTAGACTATATAACATATATTTAAGATCAATTTCAATGTATCTTGAGGTTCTCATTATAGCCTGGGAACTGCTATAATCATTCGACACAACAATTAACCTTTGGACATTACCATTATAATAGTGGACGCAGAAAAATATACACTATAATGGTAAGAAGATATCATGCATAACTAACTATACTCACGATATGGTAATAAAAAGTACTACATAGTTGGGTCTAGGGAACCAACTATTTCAACACCTCCCTAGATTACAAAAAGAACAAAGAACATGTGCATTCTTATCTTGTGTGAAGAAGGTGATAGTGCATGCATTTAGAATTAGAATGTATATAGTTTGACTGAAACAAACTGATGTGCAGTGACTTTCATTCATTAACAATTGATACCCATTCAGGTTCATATATAAGAAGGTACATGTATCGTGAGTTGGAAAAATAATTCATTGCACTTAATATCATTATTTGTGAAGGAAGTGTTCATTTTCATTAACACTCGGTGAATAGTGTATAATGTCATATGCATTCCAATAAACATGTGATGACTTATTATTTTAAGATATTGGACAAACAATCATTGTTTATATGCACAGAAGGTGCGTGTAAAAATAAATATAAAATTGGTAGATTTGGTATATTAAATGTTTGTGTAAATATGGTGAGTATTCTCATTTATACATGATTATATAATCACTTGAATAAGCATCAAGATAGTATGAGTTCATTTTAAAATGAACTATGTGATTAAGTATGCATGTATATAAAAAAATGCATCCATAAAAGTGTGAAGGTGATTAATGTTAGAATAATATTTTTTTTGAATGTTCTGGCATTGTGTTATTGCACAAAGAAGGTCAACATAATATATATTTTTTTGAATATTTATTTCACAACGAAGATATAGAAATAATGGTGATAATGACATCAATTAAATATCTTCATATAATGATTATTATTACATCCATGAAGAACACAATATATTTTTTTGGGTAATAATTGAGTTGATTTGAAGCAATATTTTTCACCGAAGAAAAGAAGGAGAAAATTTGCAGTTCATTGATGTGTCTTGAATTTATCATTATGATATTAGAGTGAGCTGAAGTGGATGTTATAACTACTGCAAATGATGAATATTATACTAAAACAACGTTCATTCAGTGTTGTTGATTATATTCAGTAAAAATCATAGATTTCAATTGGAGTGAACCAGTGAATAATCGGTTTTTTTCAGTGTCTCGAACAGGGGGAGAGATTTAGTTTTATAGTGATTGATTGAATTTATTTTAATATATATCATTATTTTAGGTGTTGTAATTGTATAGAAATGTTGGGATTACAGTATAATTTAGGAAATGGATCATACCTACCCACCTTGGTTTTAAGGGCGTTAAATGAACAACCCACTTCTAATTGATGATTGATTTCTAGTGGAGAACATGTGTCTGAGATCATCCTGTATAGAGCGGGAATATAGTCACCTTTCTCAAGGGATAACCTTGTAAAAATATTGTTGGTTGTGATTAATTTACATTCTATCAGGAATGCAATCTAATTGTTCTTGTAAACAGGGAAGGTCCATTCACTCTAATAAGTACCAAGGTTCTATTTAAAAATGGGTAAGAGATAATAAAATAAATATCAGTAACATTTTTGTACACTAATTCACCCCCCTCAGTACACCGTTATGATTTATTGGACACATAAATTGTTATTAGAGAATAGGTTACACCTCTAATAGTATATATTTCATATTCTATGAGTTGTTTATATTCGGCTTATCTCAAGTGAATATTTGAATTCAATGATGTAATTCCATTTTTTTCATGAAACGTTCGGTTCCTATATCAATGAGTGCCAACAAGGAGGTCTCCACAAAAACCATAAAAAATATATAGAATAAGGAGGCAAGAAAACTGAGAATGAAATTGATGAAGAAAAATGGTTCATCATAATATGAATATGTTCTAAATGTTATTATATCATTAGTATCTGTTAACCGGTTGATAAATATCATTTTCATGAGTATTGTTCAAGAGGTGATGGAGAAGGATTTATTTAATCACTCAATTTATTTTATCTAGAAATAAATTATTATATAAATAATTCACCTATTGACGTTTTCACCTATATATTTTATTTTATCAAGAGACTATATGATGAAAAGTCAATGCTTGAATAAATATATGATTAAATGGAGAATGACATGTAAAATAAGTTTCAAATATGTAAACATCTCTCACAAATTATTGTTGCTAAATAAAAAACTATATCACTTTTTAATGAATATTTCTCTTATGTTGAATAAAAATTGCAAAGAAATGTGTGTGAGAAAGAATTAACTAAGAAGGTCCTTACTGAGATGATTCAAACTCTATAGGAATCATCTAAAGCTACCAGGAATGTCAACAACATTCAGTTGGAAATCAAAGACAATTAGCAGATGGTCATACTAACTGATGAATCAAAAGAATATTTTATATTGAAATTAAATGAAAAAACACACATTTATTGAAGAAGAATTTCAAAAGACTCTTTGTTATAAGGATCTGATTGAGGTAGTTTATATATAAGTGATGTGTGAATTAGGGAAATTACATAGAACCTCCATGTATGTTAAATAGGATCATCTAGAAGATATGGAAATGATAATTAAATTGTTGAATAATACTATAAAAATATAAAATAAAATGAATGATGATCAAGTTCATAGTATAAAGAGTTAATTGGAAGACAAACTGAAAAATTTACTCAACATGAAATTTCTTGAAATGTATTTCAATTTGAAAAATCTAACTGAATGTAAATATATGTTGAAATCACTTGAAAACTAGAAGAACTCAAAAATTCTATGATATCTTGAGTTGTAGGTCAATTTGAAAAATCTGGTGAACATCCAAGCTGAATCTTTATAGAATGATCAGATTGTAAAATCTTCAATGATTAATTTTGTAAAGAGAATTATATCTAAAAAGGCTCATTCAAGTGGAAATAATAGTATGATATTATATAAAGATAAATCCATTGCAAGATCGTTGAATCATTTAACACTTTATCCATATATGTCTATTTGCACTAATATTGATTATTCTATAAGTAAGGGTTCCAAAAAAAATTATGGATGAACGTGGGTGAAGATGACTGATATAAAATCTATTATATCATCAAATTTGGATAGGAATAAGTCCATGAAATCTTATTCCCTACAAGTATCTAGGATGAAGAATCATACTATCCAAAAACAACAAGATGTAAAAACACGAAAATTTCTATAAAAGAAGAAATTAAGATTTTTTGTATAGTGTTGGTGTTTCTAAGAATTTGGGAAGTGGATAATTTATTGATGGAATAATTTTTCAATTCATTATAACTATAGAAGGATAGTATTAAGGGGGAGAAAATCTAATATGAAGTTAAATACTACAGAATTTATTCAAAATTCATATATGAAGAAGGATATTCCTATAAATAATATATTTTACTATCTTGAAGACATATGTTATCATTGAAACAGATGTGGTCACAATTATAATGAGTGTTGGTATGTACCAACCTTGCACTACACACATGATGATATTTTGACAATTCCACAATATTTTTAGAGGCAATGAGCTAATGAATAAAATACTTTGTGGGGGTGTGAAAAGGAGAAGAGAGATATGAATAATTTTAATCAACCTATACCCAAGAAGAATAATTATATTAATGTCACACCAATGAAAATGTGCTTCTACTATTGAAGAAGAGGTCACATAATGCACCATTTCAAATAGGTTATAAACAAAAATGTTATTTGAAGCAAGCTAAAGGAAAAAATGAAATAAATCTCAGAAACAAATAAAAAGGTTGATTTTGTGTTTTAAAATCAAGATGATAATTTTGAAATTCATGAGAGGTTGTTCAAAATGGAAACCCTGTCATTTCTAAATATTTTTTTGGAAGGTGTATAATGTTAGTAAATACTGCTGATAAATTCATGACATGCTTTCCTAAATAAATAAAACTAGTGATGAAAAAAGGAATGTATCAATGACTTATAGTTTTAATAATGATACATTAATGGAGGAATATTCTCACAAGAAGAAGTCTTATCTTATAAAAAAAATAATTTTTAGTCATATGGCTAGAGAAACTTGAATTAGATTAAAATACTTAATAGAAATATATGAATGAATGTTCATTACATTATAATGTGAAGAAGTTTATTCCATCTAAGATGAATTATGTAGAAATGAATAAGTCCATTCTACCATTAAATTATAATATTTGGAAATTAAATGAAGGATCCAACCTGATGATTATTCATGAATCTAGGGAATAATGAAGAATAGTTTCTAGGTTGAGAGATAAATTTTATTCATGTATCTCTAATTGAAAATCATTAAAAAAACCACCTTATTACCATGAATATTGCGTTATTATTTACATTATACAAGTAATTTAAGGAGATGAGTATATTCACATGGAGTCTAGAAGATATGAGTTCTGTGAAAATCATATACAACATTCAAAAGGCTATCAATCATGGAGTTCTTTATTTAAATTTCTGATAAAATCATTCTTAAAGATCATTCATTAAGAAATTCAATCACGATGAAGCAGATGGATGAAGCTCATCCTTTTAAGGGGAAAAATGTTGAAAAAATACCAGAGTTGATCTCAACCGGTATCACATGAATATATAATGTTCAGGTAAGGTATTTATTTGATATTTTCTAATCATCGAAGTTGAATCTTGTCATTAAAAGGAATTTTTTCCAACTTCTTTATGAATGAAAATTCCGAATCAGAAGGGTGAATTCTTATAACATGTATACTAAAGTAAAATGGTTTGATAAAGGGGATGTAAATTCTTTTAATTGAATTTTTTTTCAATATGTTTAATGAGTTGAATGCAGGAGATTAATTGAGTATGTTTTGAAAAAAAATTCGGAAAAAATGTTTTAGTGTTAGAATCCCTTTAAAGAATCATATCATTGATGTCTAAATTGATTAATCTTGTCTTCTATATACAGTTTGCCCATTTATATTTATAAATGATTAATTTATGACTTGTTGCTTTATGAAAAGTGATTCACTCCACTCAAGGAAACCAATTTGGTTTTCTCTGAAATGGAATCTATTATTAAATGAGGAGTGAGGAAAAGAAGAAAAGTTCTTTGTTATAGAATAAGTTGAGTTTATGAATTCATTCCAATTTTTTTCATCCTCTTTATTGTAATGGGGAGAATAAAAAATTTTATTTTATAGTGAAATGTGTTTTGATAATAAATCCAAATGGAGAGATTGAATAAGCCATATTGATTAAATTAAAATTTTTGTTATAATTTTTGGCGACAAAATTGTTTTATAAAAATTCAATGTGAAAGTTATTTAAGGTTGGTGTTATAAATTTAAATTATTATTGAGAATTAATAATGATCTAGAAAGGATGATTTGGTTGGAATAGTTAACTATAATGAAGAAATATAAATATGAATATTGAAGTACATTTTTAAATTCCCAAAAACATGTACCTTATAATATCAAGAGAATGCACATTTTTTATCACAGTTAAAGACCTTATGACGTAAATTATCAATCATCCGTATTTTGAGAAAATATAAAATTGAGAAACTATCATCTTTTGATGATCATTAATGATTAATAATTGGATTATTATTGAAGAGGAAGAATGAAAAACATTAGTTATTTTTTATGAAGAAATGTTATGTGTGGTTGGAATTTAATTTTAGTGTGAGTTTGGATTTATATGAAATATTTGTTTTTTGCATGGTTTAAATGTAAAAAGGGTATATATACTAATAAGAAAAGGGGGTATATCAACACTTTTTATGTGTGATGACATCCCCTATACAACCATTATGGGCGGGATGAGGAATGGAGTGTCTAGTGAGCTCACAAAGAGCGCATGTAGAGGATGTGGAACAATGAAAAATATTAGTAATGTTGTATAAAGAATGATTGTTTAGGGTTGGAATTTAATCTTAGTCTAAATTTGGATTTAAATGAAATATTATTTTCATGTTTTAAATGTAAATAAAGGCATTTAGTAATGGTAACTATCGACACTAATTAGATGGGTATTCGACCTATTAGGATCTTGATGCTCTTATTCTCTTTTCTATTCCTCATAAAAGAAAATTAAAGCAGTAAAGACAATCAAGGGATATTTTTAAAAGGTTTACTACTCAGTAAAAGTAAATATTCATTAGCATGGTCTGGAAATTATCAAGACCACAAAACCACCAGAAAGTAATCATTTAAATTAGGTTTTATAAAGTTGGCAATACCCTTTCACTTGAAATGCACTATAATCAATTCACAACACATTATTTATGGCACTTAGCTAGGTATTTATAATACTTATCAATATTGTCTCATTTTTGTTGATAAAAGTTTGTAACAAAAAGAGAGTATACATCCTTTTGAGACATGTTGGATGTCATATTTCTAATTACATCTCCCACAACCTTCTTCTCCACTTTGTTACTTTCTTATCAACATGAAATTAAACCTTCTTTCCTATTCCCAGAAAAAAACTAAAACATACACAATCTTATTGTTTTACTAGTCAAAATAATATAAATGTATTTTGATTTGATGAATACAGAATTATTTCTGACCCAAATTATAATCAGTTGATATCAATTTGGACACTTAATCGTCTACTTTTATTTTCTCTTTCTTCTTTAGTGAAATTTTTTTTTACTGAGATCTCTTATTCTTCCTTATTATGGAATCATAAAATTCCATTATAATTATTAAATAAATTCATATTTTCTCAGCTATGAATCATCACAATTAAATTCTTCTTCATTGATACACAATTTCAAAAATGAATGTTGTATCAGTTCTCTTCTATTCTTCTTAGTGTAGAATATATTTTTTCAAATGAATTACACTATACAATCAGTGATATTTGAAGCTATTATAATATTTCTCAGACTCATATTCCTATATTCTTGAATTATTAACTCAATACATGCATGTTTCATGTGCATTTCCATCCCCATTTTTATTATTATAATTTAATGCATTTTTTGTTAAAATTTTATACATGAAAGTTTTTCTTCAGAAAATCATATTCAAAACTTTGGACAATTCTCTTACTAATCACTATTTATAAAAAAACTATAAGATTCTTGGGATTATAATCCATTTGAGAAAAAAACTAGATACACAGTATCTTCACATAATGATTTAAACATGGAACAACTTTTTGAAACACCATGATAATAAAAAAATCATGCAATAGGGATTGAGTAGTAATTTCCATGGAACTTGTTATTCTTTGTGAAGCACAATAGGGGTGTTTACACACCAATTGGGTATTCATGGTATTTATTATTTCGAATGCAGAAGGCATTGTGGAATCGTCCCCCTTCATAAAGTGCAATGAGGGTGTAAACACCTTTCATGTGTCAACATATTCTTATAAATTTCAAAACCGGAATAGTTCATGGGGCTCCACTTCTTCACGAGGCCTCGAATGATCATGTAACTAATTTCATTATTTCAGAAAAGTGTTCTTCATAGAGGTAATGTTTTCTATAAAATGGGAGCTCATGAAATAAAATGAGCAGTATAAGCACCTCTCGATAGAGGGTGATATCTTTTAATAGGTAAGGGATAATAACCTTTCACCACATTAAAATCATGATCTCTGTTTCTTATGAATCACCTATTTAAATTCATCAATGACTCATATTTTAATTCTTCAAACTTAGGTAATGTTACATCGTATTTCATGAAATTCTCCCTTCAAATGACTCAAATGGATTTCCAACAACTGTGTTTATATTTCGTCCGATACTTTTGTCTTTAATTTCTTAATGTTTATCATTAAAACAATGTTTCTTGATATTTTGATCATGTTCATCACAATATTTATACCTAAAAATGATCATGGCGTCATATTCTTTGATCATGGTTGGTTTGGTGGCCATCTCTGGAAAGACAATGGTGTTTTTGATGGACATCAGGAGGAAGATGAAAATGTTGGGTGCTAAATATGATCCACATTTTGAATTAAAATAATGTGGTATATAGAACGGAATGAATATAATTCAGTAGTTTTCAAGATGATATGGATATAAATAACCACTTCAATTATTTAAATATGTTAAGCGCAAAAAACTCATCCCAAATCAAAAGATCTCTCAGTTTCTCCACACTATATAAATAAAGCTCTATGAGGAGAGTATCAAAATTATCCTCTCCCCCTTCTAGTAATACTCCGTGCTTATTTTGTGGGCATGCTCTGTGCCCACTTCTTAATGGGCTATTTGTCCACTTCATGTGGTCCTCTAGGCATACCCATGGTTGACACATGGAAATCCATACCGCTTGTGCATGTTTTCCTTTCTTGCCTCTATGAGGAATGGTCAAACAAGTGTCCCACATAAGCTCTCCATTGATACTGTTTGGTAAGATCATAGCTTTCTTTTTAAATAAACCCCCAAAAAATACATAGTTAAAAATATAGTATATAAAGGATTTCAATATGAAATGCACGGACACCTCCGAAATTTTAACTCTAGTACACAATTCTTCACACCCATCATAATTACTCTTCAAATATAAAGTCATCTAACCATGTATTCATCTCTAACCCTTCATGCACTAATTTTATGTCATGGTTCTCTTTTATGAAATCTATAATCTCAATGTTCCGTAAGTTAATACTCAAATGGTACTCATGATACTTTAAAATAATGCATGACCTTGAATTATTATTCTTTTTTACTTTTTTGAATATAAATTCCCAATAAATTTAATTCATCACCCTTATTTGATGTAAACAATGTGTCACATACGACCCATTTATTCAAGCCGTTAACAACCCCTTTAAAATTCCTCTAAAAATAATAGTCTATATAAATATTTATTAATATTTAAAACATCAGGCACTAATTATTTGGCGTGGTTTCCATTCATGAAAACTAAAATCTCAATGTTTCTCAAGTTAAGACATTCATGGTTCTCATAAAACATTAAATCACTACATAACCTTAAATTCCCCTTCTTATATAACCTTTTTAATAAAAATTCCATAGATCATCAATTCATCCTTCTTATTTTTTGTAAATAATGTGTTACTTATGAAACATGTATTTTGAACTTACGATCAGTTCATCAATCGTTATAGTTAACAACATGCAGAATTTCTCAAGCGTGAAATCCAATGCTATGAATCTGTAACTATTTTAAAGGAATCATGATGAATGAATTGAAAAAAATCTATTGGAATCACCATGAAGGTATCCATAACAATTATCCATGCATCACCATGAATGTCAATGTCTTCAAAACATTCACATGTTTCCTGGAATTTATTGACATAAAGAATTTATCCAAGATCCATTATCTTTTTATGTTCTTCATAATATTGAAATCAATGTAATTTTTATATTTCATTGACAATCATTTAACTGCAAGTGAAATTAATTTGGAAACAAATACAATCCATACAAAAGGTGTCTCTTTAATCTCCCGAGTTGTATTTGTTGGGAATACCTTCAAATTTATTTCCAAATGAATGTGTTAATATGTGGATCTATTATCTTCCATATCCCATTTATCATTAAAAAATTCATTTAACTTTATCTTCCCCTTATTAACATGAAATAAAAAGTTCATGGGAAAAAAGGATATCAGTCAAAACATAAAAAATGTGTCATTAGTCATTTAACTATATGTCAACAAGATCTGTGATTGGTGATGAAAATAATATGATCTGATTTAGACAACAAATCTATCCATTATCAACTGATCATGATACCTTAATTAATTATAACTAAAATACCATTATTCAAGGATTATGAACATTCATTATATGATTAAATTACTGAATGTGAGATTAATCAATTTAAGAAAAAATAACCGAAAACTCCTACACTCGCTTAAAGAGAAAGATAAAAAACATTCAAGTACACTATTAAGGATAAGAAACATGGGGGTACTTCTACATTTCTCATTCAATTTATTAATTTAATTTATACCCCTTTGTAAAAAATTTATTTTTTATAACCAATGATCATTGATTAAGGGATACATAGATCTTCCAATCACAAGATCTTCATGAAATTTCTAGAATAATTAGATTTCATACTAATTGAAATAATAATTTTGGAAACATATTCATTTGTATCCCCCTCATGGGAAACATTTCTCATTATATTCATAATGATTGATCTCATCAAAAATGGATTATAATAAATTATTGTATGGAGAATTCACCAGAATGGGTCTTAAACATGTGGCAGTCCATATTGTACAAATTTTACAACTTCACCAAGAATAATATTTTTAAAAAAAATCATCAAAATACCATGAAATAAGATCAAAAAAAGATTTATTATTATTTAGCCTTGATATACATAATAGGAAAACACATTATTCAACATCATCAATGTTTTTCCTACACTATATTACAATTTAAATATCAATTTATGGGTCATTCAAGGATGGAAACTTCTTCATCTTAGCTCTCATGAATTGACAACAATTTTTACTTCTCAAGATCTCCCCATTGAGAATATTAATAATCCTCAAATAATTAAATTATAATCATGATCACAATACTCAAACATTAATGGAATTAGGTGCATCCTTCTTTCATAATTAATATGAAAAACATGGTTGAGATGATATTCTAAACCCAGTTTATCAATTTTCTCCAATCATAATGCTTTCAAATATAAACATATTTTCTATTTTATGTTGATGCAACTTGGATCTCTTCAAATACTCTTCTATTTAGTGTGGAAATTTTTTATTTTTAACAGCCTTCATGGGTGATACATTACTTCACCTATTTAGGATTTATCGTGTTCTGGTAGTGAGATTAAACAAACTTTTGTAATGTGACAAGATTTATTTCATATCTCATATGGAACTTCTTTAACACAAGAGTTTAATTTTCATTAAATACCCTCATGAAATTTTTCTTCATTATGTGGAATATTTTCTTTTTCATTTTTAACTATATTTAGCTGGTGAATCATCCATTTTTCTCATTCATTCCAAATATTTTGGCTAGATCACTAAAATGTCATTAAGAACTGTGGGTGAATGTTTGGATAGCCCACAACGGTTCTTATCAGTGTCATCCCTCTTAGTAGTTATTTTGGATACACTACCCATCATCTTCTTGGATTTAAAATACCAAATTTTATCACCATTAATCATGGGTACATTCTTGGTGGTATTTCTATTCACAATATTCTTCTGATATATTCCAAAGGTTTCTTCTCTATTACAAGTGATAAGTTTTATATTATTTTGTTAGCTGCTATGGATAAATGTTTAGATGAACATGTACCAACCTTGTGACCATTACCATTTCATACTTCAGAAATGTTATCAAGCATTAAAAATCTTTTTATACTATACAGATGCTTCTAGAACTATGGATGTTGCTTATTCTTGTTTATAATTCCCCCTTGATATAGGATTCCGTGGTACTTTAAAATTTTTAGTATTGTACCAACAATTTAAGGAACAATACCCCAATATGTTGCAGCACCAACATTAACACAAAAATGTTGATTTCCTGATATCTTCTATACCATATCATTGAGTCTTATTCATGACTTTTTTTTAACTCTATGGTGAACCATATTCCGCAATTTCCTTCGTATACACATTATTCATGGTGGTAGGTTTCTTATAATATTTATCCATCCATACTTGTTATTTTTTTCTTTAAATCATACATTGATCATGATAAAATCATCATAAACATTAGCAGAAGATGGTGTATGTGGTACATGATTCTTCTCATATTCATGTGATAGATCATTGAATGAAGTTATTCTCTTCTTTTCATGTGTTTTAGCTCTTTAAACCTCTAAATCCTTCAATGTAAATTGAGTACCAGTAGAAACTTTTTCCTTCTTTTGTGAAGTGTGAATATGTGTCTTCTCGAGATTGGCTAGCTAAGCTACCAATTCTACATATTTGATATTGTGGAATATTTTTTTATCTTCAATCATAATCATCTTATCTTCACAATCATTATTCATTCATTCAACTTTATATTCATGTAGTTTAAATTTGTTCTGAATAAAATAGTCAAGTTCCTTGATCTTCTAAGATATTTCTTCCAATTATAAACCTTTTATATTAGTGTTATTTTTCATTCTCACATCATGTTAATGGACCAATTATTCTAGGGTATTTTTTACTCATACATTCTATTAAACTTTTTTTAGAAATTTTAAGGAAATTATTTTAAGTAAAATCATTGTGGTTTAATAGGTTCCAACCATTCTAAATAGATTTAGAAAATTAATTTTTTTTCAAGATCTTCTCCAAAACATAATCTTTTTCTACTAGAAAGGGAATATATTTCGAAATATATTGAAATACTCCCCAAATAAGGTATTCCCGTTATTCAGGAATACTATCCAAAATATCACATAATCTATCTACTCATAATTCTTTAGAAATTGTAGATTGATCATCCTACCACTTTTACCAGAATTTTCATCATGAGTAATGTTTTTAAATATACTAAAAAATGCATCTTGATGACAAGAGGTAGTAAGGTTATCCATATTCTTGGTGGAAACTAGATCCACCTTCTCATTACATTCCAATCCTGATGTGTATTTGTTATCATGAATAAATAATGAAATATATACTTCTTATTCTTTATATAAGAGGGTATTATTCTTCAAACATTATCTCATTTTTTTCATTTTCATCATGGTCATTGTAGATATATATTTACACTCAACGGTGATTAAATATTAAACCAAATTACAATTCATATTTGAGTCAGGAAGGATACCCATGTATTCAAAAGAGAATATATTTCACTATAGAGAATCTAATAGAGGTGAACCTTGTCTTGAAAAATGTGAAAGGGCCAGTTCGGAATATACCTAAAACTGAGCAGGGCGATGAATCATTGTTGTATAATTTTTAATGAAATTCCACATTTTATCCCTTTACCTATTTGACCTATTAGGATCTTGATTCGATTATTCTCTTATCCCTCTCGCATGCAAAAATATTAAATTAGTAATGACATGCGCATGATATTTTTTCAAGGATCACAACTGTGTAAGAGTATATAGTCCATATAATGGTATTTAAATAATCCTGACAACCCTACCACTAAAAATTAAACCCTTAAATGTGGTTACATCAAGTAAGAAATACCCATTCACTTATAATGCACTATATTCAACTGACAATGTATGTTTTATAGAACCTATTTTGATCCTTATATTGCCACTGAAGACAATATATTTTTTATAAAGGTTTGTAACACCAAGAGATTATACCACTTCTTGAGACTTATTGGATGTCACAATTCTACTTTTTTCTTCCATAACATTCTTCATTACTTTCTATCTTTCTTAATATTATGCAAGTAACTCTACCTACCTCTTCCAAGAAGAAAACTAGAAGTTGTACAATAATTTTATTCCACCATTCAAAATTATATAAATGTGTTGTGAGCTGATGAACACTAAATTCATTCTAACTGAAATTCTAATCAGATGATATCAATCTAGTCCCCATATCATATTCTCTTTTTTCTCTTTCTCCACAAGTGAAAAAATGCCCTAATGTCGCTTATTCTTCTTCTTCTTAGAATCACAAAATTATGTTGTGATTATAAAATCAATAAAGATAAACTCTAGTTAGAATCATCAAAATTAAATTTTTCTTATTTAATACAATATATATATATTGAATGAAAAATTAGTTCCCTTCTATTATTTTTAGTGTGGAAGAAGTTTGTTAAATTAAATTTCATCATAACTTCAATGATATTTCATTCAAGAATAATATTTGACTATATTATATTTTTCTATTCCTTAATTATTAACTAAATACATGAACGATACATGTGAATTTCCTATATCCATATTTGTCATTATCATTTTATGTATTTTGTTTGAGTTAAATTTTTATGAATGCATGTTTTTATTCTTCAAATCATATCAAAACATGCAGACATTTTACTTATGGCTTACTATTTATGTAACAACACCCGAAGATTCTTCATCCTCCTTTCATTCTATCTCTCTTCATATAAATACTATGTTTGGTTTTGTTAACCTTTATTTATCAACAGTATGTGCATGCATACACATGTTGTCATATGAAAACCAAAAAAGTATGAGCTCCTCTTGTTACTCATGCATGTATACAGTTAGGTGTATTTCTAGTTCTCTTTGTATAGAAGAACTATGTAGGTTTGTTCTTCTATGCCTGGTGTGTATCAAATGGATACACAGTATCTTCATTCAATGTTTTATATTTGGAATTTCTTCACGAAACACCATGGAAGTAAAAAACTCATGCATTGTAGCTAAAGAAGTAATCTTTATGGAACTGTATATTCATCAGGAAGCATGAAAATGGTGTTTTCACACCAGTTTCATGTTCACAGTACTTATTCTTTGTGAATTCTGAATTATTCACGTAAATGACATCCTTCACAATGACTGATATGGGTGTAAACACCTTTCACATGACTCTAAATTCTTATCATTCATGAAACAATATTGGTTTACAGGAAAACACATATTCCTGAGGCCACAAAGGTTCTTAGAACTCTTTTCATCCTCACACAAAAGTGTGGTTTAGAGAGACTCTAATTTTCTAGAAAATGAGATAACATGAAATAATGCAAGTGGTAGTATCACCTCTTAGTCAAGGTTTCTCTCCTTTTATAGGAAATGGATCATAGCCTTGCACCACATTCAAATCCCAATCATTATATTGTATGAATCATCTCCTTAATTTCCTGAATGACTTAGATTTTAATTATCTGAACAGGCATTAAGTTACACTGCCTTTCAAATACTTCTGAATTTTTATTTTCCTACTTATCTATGTTGTTCATATCAAATTCATGTGTTCATAAACACAAGAAAATCATCTTCCCAAGTTCATGATGTTCATCCATAAAACACAATTACATGAATGGACCACCTGTAACTACATTTATAGTTTAGCTGATGCTAATCTCTCTAATTTCATCATATGAATAATAAAAAAGAATTTTCATGGTATTTAAATTGTTTTTCTCCAATTATTTATACATAAAAATGATCACAGTGGACTCTTCTTTGATCATGGGTGGTTTGGCTGACATCTTCGATGAGATAGTGGGGTTGTCGAGGGAAGCTTAGAAGTAGATGGTGGCATTTGGTGATAAATGTTCACCTCATTATGAATTGAAATTTAACAGGAGATCATATGACATGAATTTTAATTAGTACAGAATGATATGTGATTGAAATCTATGATTGATCAAATTATTTAAACTAGTGAATAGTACATTCAAAAACCCATCCCACATTGAAATTTCTCCTAGTTTCTATACACTGTTATAATCATGTGCTACGGGGAGTGACTCAGGATTATCCTCTCCCCCTCCCTATAACACCTCATAATGGTAATATGGTAACACGTTTCACCCACTTCATTGTGGGATATTTTCCCACACCATACACACCTCTATGGGTACACATGCCCTACACACGACACTACATGTTGCCTGCGTGATTTCTTGAATTTCATTCATTAGGTGGGTTGACCTCGTGTCCCACATAAGCTCTCGGTTGAGGAAAGTTGGTAAGCTCATTCAATAAATTTTAAATAAATCCCCAAAAAATACATTGTAAAAAACCATGCTTATAATGGAATTCAATATGGAATTCATGGCTACCTATACACATAGAAATCTAGTGTAAAATTCATTAATACCTTCACAATTTCTATTAAAATATAAATATATCTTACAATTTCTTCATATTTAACCCTATATTCCATAATTATATGGCATGGATCTCTTTCATGAAAACTAGAATCCCAATGTTGCCAAACTTACACTTGCATGGTTCTCATGCGACATTAAAAAACCATATGACCTTCAATTTATCTTCTTCCTTACTTTTTAGAAGATCAATTCCAAATAACGTCAATTCAACTTTCTTCATTTTTGTAAAAAATGTTTCAATTATGACACATTTATTTTTAACTTATGATCAGTTCATTCACCATCAACGTTAAAAACAATGGAGAATTGTTCATGCGTGACATTTATTGATACAAATCCAAAACAATTATTCAATCCCTTCACAGTTAGTATTAAAATATAAATCCATGTAACAATTTATTCATATTTAATCATTCATGCACTAATTACATGGTGTGGTCATCCTTCATGAAAACTACAATCTCAATGTTCCTCAAGTTAACAATTGTATGGTTCTCATGAAACATTAAAATACCTCATTCCCTTTAATTCCTATTATTCTATATTTTTTGGAATATATATTCCAAAGAACATTAAATTATCCTTATTATTAGTTTTAATGAATATTTCACTTTTTACACATGTATTTTGTACATATAATAAGTTCATAAATCATAAAAGTTAACAACAATAGAGAATTGATCAAGCATGAAATCCAATCCTATGAATCCTTGAAAATTATTCAATCCCATCACAATTTCTATCCAATAATAAATCTGACTAACAATTTGTGCATTTTAAAACATTATTCAATAAATATATTGCGTGGTTCTACTTCATGTAAACAACATTCACAATGATACTGAAGAAAACACTTCCATGGTTCTCATTAAAAATTAAAATACTGCATGAAATTCAATTCCTATTATTATATAATTTTTTGAATATAAATTCCAAAGAACATCAAATCATATTTCTTATTATTTGTAAAAATTTAATCTCATATGAAACATGTATTTTGAACATAAGATCAGTTCATCAATCATCATAGTTAACAACGTGGAGAATTTCTCGAGTGTCATATCCACGACATTGAATCCATAACAATTTTTCAAGAACGTCATAATTTATTTTCAAATATAAATCCATATATCCATTTATTAATCCTTTAACATTTATAAACTAACTATATGTTGTTGTTTTCCTTTATTTTATCATCCCCAATATTTGGTATGCAAGCCTTTATTTATGTATTTTAAGTATTTAAGTTGTTCGAGTTAGGTTTGGGATGGTTTGTAAGACTTTTGTATTATTTACGAGGAATTTATATAGGTTCATTTTTGGATCATGGTTAGTGAAAATCGGGAATCTCCAATATGAAAAAATGAAAAATGAGATAGGGGACTCTGGGTTGGTCTACAGTTAAGGTGTACTGTTTTTCCAAACTGTGTGGCCACGGAGGAGTAACCATGAAAAGTGGGACATAGATCTTTTTCATGGTTGGTGAATTTTTTCTATAAATGTGTTTTCCAAATATGTGAGTTACATCTCAATGTAGAGGCTGGAACATGGTTAGTGTGATGTTTTCCTTACTCTGCGACTAACCATGTAGGGTTTAAAAACAATATCCTATAAAAGTAAAGCTGGGTTGATATTATGTTTTAAACCCCCATTTTTTCTCCAAAATGACCCTAACTCAGGATTTATTCCCCCCAATGTTGATGGATTCTTTTCCCACAAATTGGGAGGTGATACAATGGCATTTCATAGTGCGATGAAGCTCGATTCCATTGAAAAGTCTCCTTTTGTGGTAGTTTCTCATATTTTTTCTTAAATCTATAATCCCCCATCTCTCGTATTCTTATGATCTACTCTACTATGGATAGATACATGGTTTTTCATTCCAATAATGCTTATATTTGGATTTTTTTATGACAGGGGAAAATATATAATGTGGTTTTTTTGGAGATTCAACCCGATTTTGTGAGCGTTTCTGTGTTGTTCTCCATTTTCACCCAAAACACTCAAGGTAGGTGGATCCAATTTCGACGCCTATTTTTATAACATGAAGGATTAATTTAAAATTATTTAAATTAATTGAATTTTTGGGGAAATTTGGTGTGAAAAGCAGGGTTGAAACCCTCTTTGATGATGGTTTTTAATTTTTTAGAAATTTATTGTGCAAAGGGCTTTGCTTCTTGACATTAAAATTTTTATTTTGAAATATGGATTTGTTGGATTTGGAAAAATATTTTGTTGGAAATTTTTCCAATAATTGAATAGTTTTATTGAAATGGAATTAATTGGTTGCTTTAAATTGGTTTACGAATACATTGTTTGTGTGACATTATTCTTTTGATGTGACCCTGAATAAGGGGTGTGTACCATTGGGGTATAAAGGGACGTGGCCCTGGATAAGGGGTGTGTGTCATTATGGAATAAGGATATTGGCCACATAGTGATGACATACTTGATGAACGAGGAACATATCATGAGTACGGAACTATCAAAGTATCATGCATGGGTGTGTGTGTGTGGTAAAAAATGAAATGGGTATTCCAAAAAGGAATTTGAAATGGTTTAATGAATGAATTGGGTACATTCCATGGAATATTTTTAAGTCTGGAAAAATATTTTGGTGTAAAACTACTTGGATTTTATTTAAAGTATGGAACTATTTCCCAAAAAATTATATAAATAGTTTTATATAATTGTGCTAAAATGTTCTATCCTAGTGAAATAGATAGGGAAGTCATTGGGGGAAATATACTGAGTTTCATTACTCACCCTAGATTTGGAACTTTGGTGACTTTTCTGATTTTTTATTGATACATAAGTAAATGGAGATAATAAAACTTATTTAGTGGTGATATATGATACTTGGAGTTATAGTTGGATCTTGGATTCATGTCATTAGAGTATTATGAGTTTCTTTTGGTTTTGTTTTCCATGATGTACTATGATGTTAGAATTCTTCTATTGTGGTACTCTATTTTAGTTTGGTTTTGATATCAATGGTACTACGTGATTTGTTTTACATTGTACCAAGCATCATATAGTCTTTTTGGTTATGGAATGTTTGGTTGTGATTTTTCATTTTCAATGGGAAAATTATACCCCATTTTTTTGAAGCCCTTGGAATTTATTTCCATCCTTTAGCGCTTTAGGGATGTCACTTAAGGACAATTTGAAATTCCACCTTGTCACATGCCAATGAGGAGGGGAGGGATGTTACAAGTGGTATCAGCCTTGGTTGTTCTAAATATTTGTCTGTAGCAAGTGGTATCATCTTGTTTGGTCCATGACATACAGGTGGTATATGTTTTTTTAGTTTTGTATTTGAAATTCATTTTAGTTAATTCCTCGAGTCAGGTTGGTAAAAAGGATTAGGATTATCGAGAATTAAAATGTAAAGCATAAAGAGACATAAATAACCTTTTATGTTGAACTTCATGCTACTAAGGAGTTAGGTATATATGTTTTTTGGAAACACATATAGGAGTGTAATCTCACTTTCAAGGGTTTAGCCAACAATAAGGGAATGAAATGCATTTTAGAAATTAATTCCCACTAGATGATCCCTTTTCATTTTGAGTAATGTTTTATTATTTGGTGTAAACACTTTTATGTAAAAAAATTGATTTTTTTTGAAATGATATATTTTAAAAAAAGAATAGTTGTTATATTTTGAAAATGGGTTAATTTTTAAAAGAATGGTGATTTTTTTCCAAAATAGTTGAATGTGGAAAATGATTAATTTTGGAAGGATTTGTTTTTATAGCTTATATGTGAATGAATTTGAAAATTTTAAGACTTCACTTTCTTGAGAGTGAGGCATGCGTCATTTTTTTTTGTTTCTAAAAATAGCATTCATTTTTCATCGTACAAACCAACTGGAAGAAGTTGCTGAGAATGTGGATGCACGTGATCCACATGTGAAACAACAACTGATTCTGAGTATAGTCATATATTTTCATTATGTGGATAGAGGGAAAAATGGGATGAACAAAAGAAAGTGGTTCATTATGTCTAGTCCTAGAAGTTTAATCCACCCACATTTTGGGGTAATTTAGGGATAGAGAAGGTTGAGGTGTGGCTAAATAAGATGAATCAAATCATTGATTTCTTTGGTACACCTGTGGAGATGAAATTCAATTTGTACACGTATATGATGGAAGATATTGCACCCCAATGGTTGTATTTAAAACATCAGGCTAAAATTTACCAAGGCATGGAATGATAGGATTTATAAGAATTTTTCAACAAACAATTATATCCTCAAATGATCATAATTCATTGAAAGATGGAATTTTTCATCCAGAACAAGAATAAATTTTATGTTATAGAGTATAGTACTATGTTTAGGAATTTTTTCTACTTCACACCTGAATTTTTTGTGAGTGGATTTTTGAAGGCACACTTTTTTGAATTAGGGTTGAGGCATGAAATTCACTCCATGATTGTCATGCTCTGAATAACAAAATATAAAAATTTGGTCAATAGAGTGAAAATGGCTGAAATAGATATCTAAGGCGGCCCGGGTAGAGGAAGTATGTTGATAACTATAAGAAATGGTGGGAAATCTAACAATGAGAACAAGCCTAAGAGGGACAACTATTTCCAAGGTGTGTTTGTGACCCAAAAGGTGACAGCTTGATCAGTGAAACTTTATCCAAGACCCAAGAGAAATGTTTGATGTTTGAAATGTGGTTCTTTGAACACATTAATCTAGAGAGTTTGACACCACCTAGATCATGTAACCATAAAAATTTGATGAGGCATCTTTATAACTTTTCACGCAATGCATTGGGGATGGGTGTTTGGGAAAACTCTCATGTTTCATAGATTTCATATGCTTTGACTGGAAAAGTGAAACAAGATACATCTCATTAGTATACTAGTGATATCTAGGGTAATTCCATAAATACCACGACTAGTCAGTTAGGGAAATCTTAACAGGGATATAACGAACAAAGTGAAGCAAGTAAGTAGTTATATGAAGATAAGAAAGTTATTATGGATGATCAATCTAGATGGTGTGAATTTAAGTCAGGAAGGTGTGGGATGGGATTAACAACCACAATCATTCAAGATATTTAAACTGTTGAATTGTGTTAATAAAAAACTATCCCATATCAAAAAAATTGTCGGTTTCTCCATGCTATATAAATTAGGAACTGCGGGGAGAGGCTCAAAATTATCCTCTCCAAGTACTTCTCCACAGCGGTTTTGTGGGTGTGATCTACACCCACTTCGTTGTGGGCTATTGGACCACATAATGCATGACTTTGGGCTTTCCCATGGCTTACACATGACACTCCATGCTACCTATGAGTTTTCCTTGCAAGAATGCTTGAGAATCAGTCAACTTAGTGTGCCACATTAGCTCTTAGTTGAGGTTGGATTTTCATATTACTAGGTTGTCCATAATTTTTATTTAAACCCCCAATAACTACTTCGTTAAAAAACCAAGGATATAATCGAATTCAATATGAAATACATGGACACCTAAACACTTAGAACACTAGTATATGATTCTTCACTCCTTAAATTTTTTTCTTCAAGTGTATATCCATCTAATCATTTCTTCATCTTTAAGAATTCATGCACTAATTATATGGCATGGTTCTCCTTCATGCAAACAATAATCTCAATGTTCCTCATGATAACACTTTCATGGTTCTCATTCAAATTTTAAATATTGCAAGATGTTTAATTCATCTTTTTACCTAATGTTTGGAATATAAATTCCAAAGAACATCAAATCAAACTTATTATTTTTTGTAAACAATGTGTCACTTATTACATGTGTATTTTGAACATAGGATCAATTCATTAATAGTCATATTTAACACCATGGAGAATTTCTCAAGCATGACATCCAATTCTATTAACCCATAACAATTCTCCAGAAATCACCATAAAAATCCATAACAATTATTCACGAATCACAATGACGGAATCCATAAATTTTTTTATTAAACAACATGAAACTCATAGTCTTCAATCCATTCACAATTTTCTTCTAATTTCAAGACATGAGGATTTCATCCAAGATCCATTAACATTTTTAACTTCTTTATCATATTGACATCAATGTAATATTCCAATTTTATTTATCATCATTTCCCACCAAACAAATTCATTGGCAAAAATAAAATCAATATAAAAAGTTGTCCCTTCAATGTCCATATTTTTATTTTTTCTAAATACCTTCAATCTTATTTCTGAATGAATGTTTCAATATGTAGAACTGTTATATTATCTATCCCATTTTCCTTTCATGCTTTCATTTCACTTTCTATCCCCCTAATTGAAAAGAAATACAAATTTCATAGAAAAAATGGTACCATTCCATACATATGAAATGATCTATCCATAATTTAACACTAAGTCAACTAGAGTTGTGATCTGTGTAGAAAACCATAGGATTTGATTTAGAAAACAATGATTCACATTACCAACTGGTCATTATACCAAAATTAATGAGAACTAATATAATTTTATTCAATAATTATTCACTTTCATTATTTTCTTAAATTAATGAATATGAGATACTTATTTTTAAGAATAATTAACCTCAAACTCGTTCACTCACTTAATTATATAGATCAAAAACATTCTCGTACAATAAGTAGGATAAGAGACCTTGGGGACTGTCCACATTTTTTATTTCATCGATTAATTTAATCGCTCCCCCTTTGTAATAAGTCTGTTATTTATCATAATAAAGTATGAGAGATTAAGAGAGACATTCCTTTTGCAGTGACATGATCTTCAAGCAATTTCCAAAATAATCGAATATGATATTAATTGAAATAAAAATTTTGGAAGCTTCTTCATTTGTCTCCCCCTAATGGGAACATCTCTAATTATCCTCATAATGGTTGTTCTCATCATGAGTAGATTTGAGGACATTATAGTATGGAGAATACACTAGAATGGGTCTTCAAATTGTGATATTCCATATTGGACAACAATCCCATCTTCACAAAATATGTTCTTCTTGAAAAAAAAATTCTTAAGAATAACATGAAATAAGATCAACCCAAGATGGAATCTCTTTTACCCAGACTATTCAGAATATGAAATCATATTCTATAACTTCATCAAGGATGATCCTCCATCATATTAGTATTTATAAATCAATTTATTTATCATTTTGGGATGGTACCTTCTTCAGTATTGAAATCAAGACGTGACAACACTTACTACTTCTCACATTCTCCCCCTAAGAATATGATTCATCTCCAATTCCCCAAATTATAAGAAAGTATAAAATAGTCAAAGATTAATGGAATACGGTGGATCCTCCTTTATTCATTAATATTAATAAAAAGGTTAAGATGATATTCTCAAAAATGGTCCTCCATTTTCTCCAATATTCTGGCTTTCACATCTAATCATATGTTGTGATTAATGTTGAGGAAACATAGATCACTTCACATCCTCTTCTACATTGCATGGAGAATTTTTCATATTAAAAGACTCAATAGATGATAAATTATTACAACTCTTGAGTACTTTTTCTTGTTCTGGAAGTGAGGTTAAACAATCTTTTGCAACGTGAGAAGATTTTTGGCATATCTCACATAGAACTTCTTTAACAAAAGAGTTTCATTTTCTGGAAAAACCCCTCATTGAAATTATTATTCATCATGAGGAATCTTTTAATTACCTTTTCAATAGCTTTAGTTTCTATATCATTAATTTTTATCATTATTTCTTAATATTTAGGCCAGATAACTAACATGTCATTAGGAATTTTGGGTACATGTCTGAATCATCCACGTGGGTTTTTCTAAGTGTCATCCCTCTTAGTAGTCATTTTAGAATTATTAACCTTCAACTTCATTGATTTAGAATCCTTGTTTTTCTCACCATTATACATTGGTACCTTCCTCTGAGGATTTATATTCACAATATTATTTTGATATCTTCCCAAGGTTTCATCATAATTCCAAGTCATATTTTGTGATATTATTTTATTATAATTTTCAGATACATGTTGAGATGAGGATGAATCAACCTTGTGTCCACTACCATTTCATACATCACTAATAACATAATTTATTAATAATATGTTTACAGTATATATATGATTCTAGAAATATGGATGTTGCATCATTGTCTAAGGAATTATCCCGCTTCAGATCGGATTCCTTTGTTATTTTACATTTTGCAGATTTTACCAAAAAAATAATGTGCAATGAGAAAATATATTGAAGAACCAACATTTACAAACAAATATTAATTTCTTGATATATTCTGTATTAGTATGTTGGGTATTCTTTATGATTTTTTTTCTCTCTATGGGGAAGAAAATTCCACACCTTAATTCCTATCCACCTTACCCATGGTTTTAGGTTTCTTATCATATTTATTCATCTATACATGTTAAAATTTTGTTTAAAACCTAAAATATTTATGATAATACATTTAGTAAAATTAGTACAAGATGATATGGACGTTACCTGATTCTTCTCATATTCTTGTTATAGATCATTAAACGAAGACATGATCTTCTTATCACATGTTGGAGGTATTTTAACATTAGAATCCTACTATGAACATTGAGTACCAGTAGCCGCTATCTCCTTATTTTATGAGGTTTAAATACGTGTCCTCTTCATATTGGCCAACTGAGCTACCAATTCAATACATTTCATATAGTGGATGATTTTCTTATCTTCAATTATAATCATCTTCTCATCACAATCCTTCTTCATTATTTTAACCTTATCTTCAGGTATCTTATTTGTGATTTGAATCAACGAATCAAGTTCAATTATATTCATGGATCTTTATACCAATTGTAATCCCTTGACATCAGCACTATTTTTTAATTTCTCTTTCATTGCATTGGAATTTTATTCTAGAGTATTTTTTAAACCCTATTTCTCTTAAATATCTATGATCCATTTTGAATAACTTCTTTCAAGTTCCCTCATTTTTTCTTCAAAGGATCCAACTTGTCTAGATATATTTAAACAAACAACATTTTTTTGTAATATATTCTCTAAAATAATTGCTTCTTCTTCCAGGTGGGTGGTCTCATACTGCATACATTGAATGCCTCCACAAAAAACGTATTATCTTTATTCAGAAATACCATGTATAATAACTCTTAATATATCAACTGATAATTCATGAGAAGTCGTAGATTGTTCATCATCAAAACATGTGCTACTATTTACATATAGAGAAATGTTTAAAAATTTACTAACACGTAACTCCTGATTGTTAGAGGTATAAAGGTTATACATATTCTTCGTGGAAACTTCACCCACCATCTCATTACTTCACAAACATAGTATGTCTTCATTTTCATCAAGTAATATTGAAATATATACTCTCTTTTATTTAGATAAGATGGACTTCTTCTTAAAATTTTCCATCTCTTTATTTTTCCTATTCATAATTGTCTTCGTAGATATATAATTTTTCACAGAGGTAACTGAATCTTCACTAAAAATACAGTTCATTTCTGAGTTAGGATAGAATCTCACATCTTCTTAAGAGAGTATATTCCACTATAGAAAACCTAATAGTGGTGAACCTTTCCACAATACATGTGAAAGGACTTGTTTGGGATATTCCTAACCCTGAAAGGGGGTGAATCAGTGTTAGATACTTTTTAATCCAATTCCACATTTTATCCCTTTACCTATTTGACCTATTAGGACATCAATTCTTTTGTTATCTTTTACATGTCACATGCAAGAATACTAAAGCCGTAAATACACCCACATGATATTTTTAAAAGGTCTCACCAGTCTGTAAGAGTATCTAGTCCTTGTAATGGTCTGTAAATAATCTTAACAATGCAACCAATAGAATGTAATAATTTAAATGTTGTTATTGTAAGTGGTAAATACCATTTCACTTTTAATAAACTATATTCAATTGATTGGAAATTTTTTACAGCACATAGATAGATCATTATACTACCTCTGAAGATAGCCTACTTTTTTTTGATAAAGGATTATAACACTAAAAGAGTATTCCACTTTTGGACACCTATTGGATCTCACAGTTCCTTTTTTTCTTCCACAAAATTATTCTTCACTTTGTTACTTGCTTAGTAGCTTGAAAATATCTCTTCTTACCTCTTACTAGTAGAAAAATAAAAGCTTCACAATATTCTTCTTCTACCAACCACAATAAAATAAATGTGTTTTGAACTGATGAATACTAATTTTTTATCTCACCCAAATTATAATCAGCTATCATGTTGTAAACTGAGATTCATTCAGGAGATATAACATTAAATCCCATACATATTGGCATTTTTTATTCCCTCCCATATCATTATAAATTTTAAATTATTTTAAATGGATATTTAATTAATATGAACATTAGATTATTTTCAATCAAATTATGAGAAATTTCAATAGACACATTGAAGTTGATTTAAACTGATAAATTGATTAATTTGTATTTGGAATTTTATTTAGACTTAATTATTATAATTTAAATTAGCTAAGCTATAAAGAGGTGATCGAAGTCCGAATAGAGAGATTCATCATTAAATCCCATCCATCAAGGCATTTGGGATTGTCCTCTCATGCATTTAGACATTATCAATGACTATTAATGGATCATTAAAGAATATGAATATGAAATTATTTATTTTATAAAATTATTTGAAATTAAAAGTAAAACATTGAATTTGATTTAAAATGATAGAACACCGATGTATTTGTATTTGGGATTTTATTTATAGATAATTATTATTTAAACCATCCAAGAAAAAATGAGCTGAACCGAGCATGATATGGGAGATCCAGCATTAAATCCTATTTGTGGAGGAATTTGGGATTCCCCTCCTATATATTTTGTAATATTCCATGATTTTAAATTTATTCTTAATGATATGAAGAGGAAATTATTTTTTTTACCAAGTTATGGAAAATTACAACTCAAACATTGAGGTTTATTTAAAATTATAAAAAACATTGTATTTTTATTTGGAATTTTATTTAGACTTAATGATTATTATTTGAATCAGAGAAGAATAAATGAGGAGAATAGAGCTTGATCTAGTTGAGCCAGCATTAAATCTCAGGCTTGGAAGAATTTGGGATGCCGATCCCATGCCTTTAAAAATTTTCAATGATATAAAATGTATTTTTAATGAATATGAACATAAAATTTTTTATTTTATCAAATTATGTAAAATTGAAACTGATTAATTGAAGTTGATTTATATTTTTAAAAACCCAATCTATTTCTATTTGGAATTTTATTTAGACATCATGAGTATTATTTGAACTATTCAAGCCACTATGAGGTGAACCGATCTCGAGCTGGGAGAGCCAATAATAAATCATGTTCATGGAGGCATTTGAGACACCCTCCCAATCCATTAACAAAAATGCAATGATTTTCAATGGATTTTTAATGAATATTTTCAAAAATATATTTGTTTCATAAAATTATGTGAAATTGAAACTGAAACATTGGAGATGATTTAAATTGATAAAAAATTGATTTATTTGTATTTGGAGTTCTATTTATACTTATAAATAAGAGATTTCGACATCACCCCTAAAAATTAGGTATCCCCTATATGATTGGATCCCAGATGTGCTACAACACTATTCTTTAACATCTTTTCAATAGACTGATGATATCATTTGATGGAAAAAAATGATACATGCTATCAAGGGTGGATACTCATAATAACTTGAGGCACCTTCTCATGGTTTATTCCCATGGTAATATCTGGTGCTGGATATTATGAGAATGAGACTCGACCATAGGAAATCCACATTTATATATGCCCTTGGATATTCCTATCAACGAATGAGTGTATTAATCCTTAGAATTTTTTATTATTATTAATGAATATTATAATTCTTTTACTTTGATGTATTAATGTAAACTGTGATGACATATGTTTGTGATGAGGTAGAAAATGTTGGGTGTGTCACGAGTAGTATTGCATTAATTAATAATGCAATAAAGAATTTATCACTTCTGTTCTTTAACAGATGTTGATATTTCATTCCCTTTTATGGAAATGATATATCCTAAATGAATCTATGGCCATAGTGTTCTATTGGAACGTTCAATTTCAATGAATTCGAATAATGAGACATCGAGCACATTGGTTGATGGAACCAGCAAGAAACTTTCATGATTAGAGATATTATGATTAAGGGATTTCGTTACACATCAAGCATTCAAATGAGGTATCATGTCATTTCCGCATTAAATTATTTCTTTATGGTTGTCTTCTCATATTTATAGATACTAAACATGGACATTAGGCTACATTGCTTAATGCCACTGAGAAAGACACCTAAAGAGTCACACACTAAGAGTATCCAGAATCATAGTTAAATTATATATTATTATTTTACAGGTTAAATGAATATTATTCCCAGAAATGATTTAATAATTATTCATGTATTCTTGAACACAAATAAATATTTATTTACATTTTGGTAAATATAATATTTGTTTGTTTATTGGATAATAATGTAGTGATATTTATTTAATAAATAAATGTTCATTATTCAAGGCCCGATAAATATTATGGAGGAATTATGGACCATGTTTTTTGGTCCATTGTGAAATAATAATATTGAATATTATTTGATTAAATAATATTTAACTTAATTCTCAATGATAATCGCATTTTGATAAATAATAATATTATTATTTTCTTCACATGGGCTTCTACAATGGATTATAAAAATAATAAGGGGAACTTGTGAAATTATTTATTTCTAATCCTAGAAATATAGAAACCCAATTATATTATTTTCATAAGAAAAAATTAATTTGTTTTTATTGTGCACAACTCATTTGGAGAATCATCAAAATCCCTATAGAGCTCTCTTATCTAAGAACACACTTAAGAATGGAGATCGATCTTCCCTCACCGAATGATCTCAAGTCAAGAGAGATCAAGGACAATTATTTGGAAGGAGTTATCGTGGTGACCAGAGGTGGATGATGCAAGAAATAGGATCTCTCATGATAGTACACAATGATTTCTGTGATGATGTACAGAGATTCATAAAACACGCATGGGTCAATGCTAGAGGTAATCCATACTTCATTCATACAATGAAATAATAGTGAAACGTGGATCTATTTCTATATCCATTAATGAAATAGAATTCCATCAAAGGTAATACTTAAATTAATTAAATTAATTATAAATAATATGTCATGATCCTCCCTTATAGTTCTATTGTGATTTCTAGATTCTGTCTTCATTGATTCAATTCTGTTGAACATGACGTTTATCATCATTTATATCTTGAATTGATCAGCGATCATTAAAAAATGAAATGATGGGCATGACCCGTCATATGATTCCACTATGCCTAAAACATACAAGTGGTATTAGAGTGGGGACATTATTATATATAACTACTTAATGATCGTCGATTGATTTATGAATGTCTATTTCATTTTCAATTCACATTTAATCGTTTTATTAATATGAATTGTAATATTTTTTTTCTTGCTCCTTTGTTTATCGTCGATCTAATCAATACAAGTAATTTTATGAATGAAATAAAATTGAAGAACTCATCAAGAGGTGCTGAGGATTCTGGTTAGATAACATAGTGGTACACGCTGTATATTTTTCATCAATGCATCAGGATTAAATTTGGAATTAATTATTTATGTTTTCATTGATGAAACATTGTGCATTTATAACCTACACCATGTGTTTATCAGGATATCATGGAGCATGGTCATATGGAGTACACATCGTGTAGCCGAAGTGGACAGTGTGTAGTCGTCTTAAGTTAGAAATGGGCCATGTAATTAATATATGGCTTACCTAACTGATGACCTTGTAATTCAGAGATCACACGCCATGTTTCCCATTAGATGCTCCGTGTACACAATTTTAAATGGAATGATTTAAACGCCATGTCCATAGGAATGTCCCTATGATAGATGGTGAGACATGTACATGAAGTGTAGCTCAAATACACACACCATGTACTTATAACAAATTACACGGAATTAAAATTTATTTATTATACTATTGAATCTTTATTGACATGTTCTTATGCATGGTCATGAATTTGACATGACATGCCATGTGATGAGATTTTAATATATACATATATATATATATATAAATAAATGCTTAATTAATATCAAAGTAATGTTCAAATCTTCATATCATGTATGACTCACATTATAGTTGTTACTTCGTGTGCATTCGAGCATAACACATGACCAAAAACTAATGTAATTCATGTAATCACTTAGGTTATGTAGACGTCGTAAAGGTACATGATATGTTGTGTCTTCCACATGTAACAAGAGTAAAAAATGTAAGGGAATAATACATGTTTTGTAGAATCAGATGTGTATTCACTATATTTCCTCCAAGGTAAATTTATGAACACAAGAAATTTTAAAATGAATTTATTTAATTTGTTTAAATTACGAGGGATGAGAATATTAAGAAAATTCAGACGATAATTAAGATAAAAGAATTGATTTATTAAAAAAGACAATAAATATATTTGAGTGTGATTTATCTTAAATAAAAATGAATAATAATTCAATGTAATTTTTATTAAATGTATAATTAGTTGCATGCATGTGCATAATCATGAGCATAGACCAGACCATTGAATATGACTGGTTTCATTTAATTTGTTACGAACTTATGTTGTTGGTCTCCGTGCCTAATCTCCTCATATTTTGTAAGGGTCTATTTAGACATTACATATTTTATGTAAACCCCTTTTTCACCTCACATGTGTGTGAGTGAAAGAAAATGTGAAGGATGAAGATCCCATGTTAGTGGAGGTGGATCAATTTTGGAGCCAAGGAATAACCAATACAAGAGATATACACGGGTGGACAGGTGGAAAGTTATAACATGAACCATATTTGGTTTGATGTGTTCTCCTCCCAAGTCAATGAATATATTATCAAATGAATGATTAACTATTCATTAGTAAAGCTCATGATCATATCTCTTTATTATTATATTTCTGTCAAGTTTTATGGCAATTTCATTACAGATGATTTCTTGTGATCACATAATTAATGATCTAACAAGCATGCAAGATAGAACTAAACTAAACTATATTATGCATAAATGTTATCTAAGACATGGTTAATTACTTATGTAAACCCACTTAATATTGACAATAATGTGATAAAGATAATAACTGGATATTTATACATAAAAGAATTAATGCCCACAATAATATATATTAAATCAGTATAGCCTTCCACTACCTCAGTTAAAATCAAATGAGAGTTCAATGTTCTCGATCAACCAATGTTGGGGAGTTTTGAATTATTATAGAATTATAACTTGATATTATGGGTTGAATTTACTTATTTCACATCAAGGGTTGACTGCCAAAGCATGACATGTCATAATAGGGAGGTAAGGGTCGAGGAAATATAATTATGGATTTCAGGATGGGGGTGTCCACTCAGAAGATCAAGGAACAATTAGTTAATGCATTTGGAATTTGTAATGACTACCCAAAACCATTCAAGTTGGTTGAAAAACCATTTTTGGAGTAACGCAATGGGAAATATGGATCCTTACCACTTGAATATCCATGCAAGAGGATATTATAAATCCAATGGTGATGGATATTGGGTTTTGATAAAATAGTGGGAGATTAATAAATATAATATTAATTTATTTGTCTAAATGTTATCCATTAAAGTAATAATATTATTTATATATTATTTTTTAGAAACAAAATTAAAATGAAATTAAACATATAATTTTTATCTATACATGATAAGGAAAACCTTCTCACTCACACAAATTTCTAACAGTAGCAAAGCCATCTATGAGTGATCCTTCACCTTGAAATGAAGTTATATGTGTTGGATGATAGTTTTCCTATGGTGCCTGGAAATGAGGATAGTGATAAAGACTTAAAATTTTATGAGAATAATTTGAATGATTCTATATATATTCATTGTTTCATACTATCATCCATGTGAAATTATCGTTAAAATAAATATGAGGACATGCATTCATATAGGTGATGTCTCACCTTCGGGATCTCTATCAAGAGAAGGTGAGGCAAAAGAGGTATGAGATCTAAAATTCTTTGTTTACTACTATATTTGACGATTATTCACTAGATGGGCCTCAAGTTGTAATGAACTTTATAGATGCATGGCCCCAATCATTGATCACTTTTTTTATACTTCGCACTTGTTCAATTTCTATGCATGGTATATGAAACCATAAACAAGAAATCTTGTCACATCATATATCCTACATTGATTATTTATCCACCATCACTGATGTGCCACATGGTCTATTATAAATGTGGCATCCCAATTCCCCTTCATCCCAGTGGACTACATCTTGATATGATCCCTCATTTTTCGCAACCAATTTCTTTACCATTTAATTCCTTCACAATTTCCTTTTTCAAATACAAATAAGATATAAAAAATTATATCTAAAATTTCCAAATTACCATGTTGAAGAAATGTTAGGAATCAGACACGCATATCATTTAAATAGATATAAAAGATGTATCACTCTATGTGAAACACATGCAGACTAATCTACGTGATAGGATAAAAAAATATCAAATTTAAAAATAATTTAATCTCAAGTTTGGAAACACACATGGTTTGAATCCTATTAATCAACTCCTTTAACCCATAAATGGAGATATCATATCATAAACTCGGTTTGAATGAAAACATAATTTCATCATACCAACCATCATCTTCTATAGAAAAATAACAAATCCCTTTTGTAACTATAACAAAAATATGACTTCCCGTATAAAAAATTAAAACACTAAAATATTCTCCATATTTGAATATGAAATGTCCTATTAAACAATACCAAAACCCGAAATATTTAGCTCCCCAATGATTATGATTCTGAAAAAATCTGGCACACCCACAAAAAATTACTCTATCTGCACATAATCCTGATCAGCTTGCGAATCAACTCAATTTTTAAATTTAATTCATCCTTCACCAATCACACATTATGGAGAATATAATTTTTTGTAAGACCTAAAACACCTCTATCAACCTATTTTTTTCCAACCCCGAGCCTGCCTCATTCACAATCAATCCTCTTGAAAATATCCAAAATTACCACTACAAATTTCATTCCTAAATAGTAACTTTTAATATCACATGTTGGCGGAGATTCCCCATCTCATGAAAAAAACCTCCTGAGAAAAAATTTGTGTGAAATGTGATAGATGTGATTTAAAGGAGAATAAATAAATCAGAAAACAATATTTTTAATGTTGAATAACACTCTGATGCGGATGATTAAAAACACACTAGGTAATTATGAAGTATCCACTATATATTAAAGTGTACAAAGAAATCCCAGTAATTCTAGAACATGAATTAAAAATGAGATCATAAAAAACATTTGTGAAAACCACACCCTGATACTTCTCCACTATCTCTCTAATAATCAGCTCACTGATTGCATGCTTGAATGATAAATCTATGAATAAACATCACCCTTCTGTTGATGAAATGCCACTACATCGAGGATCAAATCCTAATATGCATCGACCTCACAGAATATTATGACACGCGGAGCATTTCTATATATCTCACTCTCATGATCATTCCATCATGACCTACCACCAATCATAAACTTGGATACACCTCTTGATCACAACATTCTACAAAACACTCAATACATGTGAACAGACTAGTATGGGATATGTCTTACACTGAGAGTGTGGGGTGAATCGGTGTTGGTAACCTTTTAATCCAATTCCACATTTCATCCCTTTACCTCTTCGGGCTCTCATGATCAAAATTCTTTTATTCTCTTTTACCCTTCTCATGTAATAATATTAAAGTAGTAAAGATATGCACACAATATTTTTACAAGCTTCACTACTAAGTAAGAGTAGCTAGTCCTTATCATGGTTTGGAAATAATCCTCACCACACAACCACTAGAAAGAAATCATTTATACATGGTTATAGCATGTAAGAAAGACCCTTTCACATGGAATACACTATATTCAATTGGTAGTACATGTTTTACATCACATAAATAGATCTATATACTACATATGAAGAGAACCTCCTTTTTTTATAAAGGTTTGTAACACCAATATAATAAAACACCTGTTGAGACATGTTGGATATCACAGTTCTTCATTGTGCTCCAACAACCTTCTTCTTCACATGGTTTCATTCTAATAGCATGCAAGTAACTCTTCATTCCTCTCCCCAAGTTTTTTAAAGTTTCCCAATATTCTTCTTCTACCAGTCAAAATAATATAAAGGTGTTGTGAACTAATGAATAAAAAATTCATTATAACTCGAATTATAATCAACTGATATCAATTTGCTCACCAAATATTCTTCTCTTCATTTCAATTTATTCTCCAGTGAAAAACCAACCTCACTGAGACCCCTTATTCTTATTCTTGCTAAAATCACAAAATTATTTTATGATTATTAAATAAATAAAGTTATGATCATCTTAAAATCATCACAATTAAGTTATTATACTTTGATACAAAATATCAAAAGTGAATTTAGTATCATTTATCATTTATTTTTCTTCGAGTAGAATATGATTGTTCACCTAAATTTAAATGTACCTTCAATGAAGTTTCATGTAATAATAATCTTGCATAGTCTCATATTCTAATCCTCGGGAATTATTAACCCAATACATTCATGGTTCATGTGAATGTACCATCTCCATTTTTATATTTATCATTTTATGTATTTTTTTGATTAAAATTTTTTTTTCAAGGATTTTTAATTTCTTCAAATCATTTGAAAAATATCAGATAGTGCACTTACATCACATTTATTTTGTAAAAACACATGAGGCTTCATTCTCCTCCCTTCATTCTCTCCCACTTCACACAAGGATCAAGTTTGGATTTTATTATACCGTTTTAACAATAGTCTGTAAATTAATTCACATGGTGTCCTATGAAAACTCTAACAATATGAGTTCCTCTTCTTACTCTTGCAAGTATACACTTAGGAGAACATCTGGTTCTCTTATCACAAATAAACTGTTTAGGTTTTTTCTTCTCAATATTTTGTTAATCAACTAGATACATAGTGTATTCATGATTCATTTATATGTGGAATAGATTCAGGAAATGCCAATGAGAGTAAAAAACTCAATCATTATGGCTCAATCAGTAAGCATCATCAAACTAGTTCTACTTTTTGAAGCATGACAAGGGTGTTTACACCTTAGTTGTGTGTTAGCGGTATATATTCTTCATGAAATTAGAAATATTTTTTGAATATACCCCCTTTGTAAAGAATGGTGAGGGTGTAAACACCTTTCACATGCTCACATATTGTTCCCCACACTATATAAATCAAGCATTGAATGGAGAGGACCATAATTCTCCTCTCCCCCAGTAGTTCTCTGTTTTGGTTATGCAAGAATCCTCTAATCCCACTTCATTGAGGGATATTGGACCATATCAAGAAAGCCTTCGGAAGTACTCAGGGCTAACCCAAGGAAATCCATTCTTCCTACGCATGCTGGGCTGGATGGCCTCCTTTGGGTGTGGTCAACCCAGTGTTCTGCATAAGCTCTTAGTTGAGGCTGGCTAGTCAGCTTGTCCATTATTTTTAAATAAACACCAAAACAATATTAGTGAAAAAATAATGTATATAATGGAACTAAATATTAAAATCTTGACCACCTCAACTCTTTGGAACTATAGTATATAATTTTTCTAGCCCTTCATAATTTATCTTCAATTATAAATCCATCTAACATTTTATTCATCTCTAACCATTAAATAACTAATTATATGAAATTTTTATCCTTTATGCAATCTATATTCTCAATGTTACTCAAGTTAGAACTCACATGCATCTCATGTAACAGTAAAATACTGCAATACCTTCAATAGAACATCTTCTATACTTTTTTGAATATAAATTCCAAATAACTTCAAATAATCCTTCTTATTCAATGTAAACTATGTGACACTTATGACACATTTATTTTGAACATCAGATCAGTTCATTATTCATCCAAGTTAACATCAGAGATAATTCATCAAGCATGACTTTAAATGAAATGAATCCATGAAAATTATTCAATCCCTTCAAAATTTATCTTCAAATATAAATACATCAAACCATTTCACCATATATAACCATTCATGCACTAATTATACGGTGTGGTTATATTTCATGAAATCTTTAATATCAATTTTCCATAAGTTAACACTTTCATGGTTCTAATTCAACATTAAAATAAAATATAACCTTATATTCCTCTTCATCTATAAATTTTGGAATATAAATACCAATGAACATCAAATCAACCTTATTATTTTTTGTAAAAA
The DNA here is from genome assembly GCA_963277665.1 of Viscum album. NCBI lineage: Eukaryota > Viridiplantae > Streptophyta > Magnoliopsida > Santalales > Viscaceae > Viscum > Viscum album. Next base: position 1,580,704,411 of record OY728151.1, on the reverse strand, counting down.
ATGTGTCACTTATGACACATGTATTTTAAATGTAGTATCAGTTCATCAATCATCAGAGTTAACAAGATGGAGAATTTATCAAACATTACATACAATGATATGAATCTATTACAATTATCCAGGAATCATGATGATGTAATCCATAAAACTTCCCTAGGAATCTCTATGAAGGAATTCAAAAAAATTCTCCATGAATCACTATGAAACAAAATGTCTTCCGAACATTCACATGTTTCTTTGAATTTAAAGACATGAGGAACTTAACCAAGTTCCATTAACATTGGAACTTCTTCATCATATTAACATCAATGTAAACATCCTATTTCATTGTTCATTATTGTCTTCCAAGGAAAATCATCTAAAAAAAGTAAAATCCCTAAAAAAGTTTTATCTTCAAACTCCCCCTTTGTATTGTTCAAAATACCTTCAAAGTTATTTCCAAATGAACATCTTTGTATTTTGCACTATTATATTCCATATCCCCTTTACCTTTTAGACATTAATTTCACATTATCACCCCCTTATTTACAAGAAATAAAATTTTCATTGGAAAAAGGGTATCATTCCATACTTAAGCAATGTTTGATCCATTATATCACTCTAATTCTACATGATTTGTACTCGGTGTAGAAAACAAGTGGATTTTACTAAGTCAAAAAATATATCCATTACCAACTGATCATGATAACTTAAGAAATGAATAATTATGTAAATTCCTTTTATAAATATTCACTTTCATTCTAGGATGAAATTATTTAAAGTGTGATAAAACTTTTTAAGAACAATCAACTTGAAACTCTTTCACTCACTTCAACAAATAGATAAAAAATATTCAGGTTCAATAGATATGATAATTGACCAGTGGGGAACTCCACATTTCATAAGAAATTTATTAATTTAATTTCTTCCCCTTTTTAATTTTTTTTGATAACCTTGGATGATACATTAATAGATACATATATTTTCCAATGATATGATCTTCATGAAATTTCTTGAATAATCAAATTTGATGCTAATCAAAAAGAAATATTCTAGAATATTATTCATTTGTCTCCACCTCAGGGGAATAATTTCACATTATCTTCATAAGGGTTGATCTCATCAAGAATTTATTTAATGAAATTATAGTATGGGGAATACAAGATAATGTTTCTTGAACTAGGGACAGTCTATATTGGAAAACATTCACAACTTCACCAAGGATGATATTCTATAACTCCAGTTATTCAAAATACTAAAAATAAGATCAATCCAAGATAGAATATTCATTATCCTAGATATCCAAAATAGTACATCACATTCATAAACATTATCAAGGTTGATCGTCCATCATAATACTATATAATTATCAATTTATGAATTATTCAAGGATGGTAACTTCTTAAGATTAGCTATCAATAATTGACAACACTTACTAATTCTCAGTTTATCCCCTTATGAACATCCTTCACCTCAAAATAACTGAATTATAAGCACAAATACAATACTCAAAGATTATGGGAATATGGTGGATCATCCATACTTAATTAATATGAATAGAAAGATTGAAATGATATTCTCAACCAAATTACATCATTTTCACCAGTCTTCATTCTTGCACATCTAAACATCTGTTTGGATTTATGTTGTGGCAACATGGATCTATTCATATCCTCTTCTGATTTGTGTGGAGAATATTCCATATTAATAGCCTTTATAAATGATACATTATTTTACCTCTAGAGGACTGATTCTTTTTTTGGTAGTAAGGTTAAACAATATTTTTCAATGATCCCATATTTCTTACATTTCTAAAAAATAAGTACTTCAACAATAGATTTTCATTTTATTATTAAACTGTCACCAAAATTTTCTTCATCATGTAGAATATTTTCTTTCCATTTTTCGATATCTTTATATTACGCATCTTCCATTTTCCTCATTAATTCAAAATCATCAGGTCAGATAACTAACATGTCATTAGGTAATATAAGATCATGTTTGGATCTTACACATGGGTTCTTATCAGTTTCATCAATCATAGTAGTTCTTTTGGATGCACTACCCTTCAAATTATTGGATTTAGAATCCATGTTTTTCTCACCAATTTTCGTTGGTTCCTTAATGGGGGGATTTTTGTCCACAACATTTTTATGATATATTCCCAAGGTTTCTTCTTCATTCCAAGTATATTTTTGTGATAATATTTTCTTAACCTCATTGTCTACATGTTGAGATGAGCATGTGCCAACTTTCTGACCACTACCATTGCATACGTCAAAAATGATATCAAGAATTAAAAATCTGTTTATAGTATACATATACTTTTGGACCTCTATATGTTACTTATTAATCCCCGGAATTATATCCCTTGAGATATGATTCCTTAATACATTTACATTATGGGGATTGTTCCAACAATTTAAGGCACACTACCCCAAGATTTTGCAACACCAACATAGACCCACAAATCTTGGTTTCCTAATATATTCTACATCTGATTTTTGGGTATTCTTCAGGACTTTTTATGCTCTATGAGGGGAACAAAATTCCATACTTTCCCTCATATCCACATTAGTCATGGTGGTAGGTTTGTTGACATATTTTTTCATCCTTAATTTTTCATATTTTTCTTTACCACCGACATATTTCATGAAAACAGGTTTAGAAACATTAGTACAAGATGATATGAATGGTACCTGATTCTTCTTAGTTATTTATGATATATCATTGAATGAATTAATGATATTCTTATAACATGTTGGAGTTATTTAAGCCTTCAAATAATCAAATTAACATTTATTACTAGTAGAAACAATCTCCTTCTTTTGTGAATTGTCAATATGTGTCTTCTCAATTTTGGTCAACTAAGCTACCAATTCTATAAATTTGATACCATGGATGATTTTATGATCATTAATCCTAATCATATTATCTTCTAAAAAATATTCATTCATTATTCTTTATATTCATGTAGCTAAACGTATTTTTAAATAAAATATTCAAGTTCATCGATCATTTTGGATATTTCTTCTAGTTGTCAACCCTTATGATCAGTGCAATTTTTCAAACTCTCTTCAACTGTATGGATCTTATCTTATAGAGTCTTTTGGACTCCATATATATCTTAAACATATTTGATCCATTTTTAGGAACATATGTCATGTTTCCTCATTGTTTTATCAAAGGATCAACCTATCTAGAGAGATTTAGACACTCAACAGTTTTTGATTTCAAAATCTTATCCAAAACATCTGATTCTTCTTCATGTCAGGTGATATCTTTCTTCATACATTTAAAGACTAAAAAAACAACGGATGGTCATTATTCAGAAATATTTTGTAGAATTACTCTTAATATATCATCTGGTAATTCTTGAGACGTTCTAGATTGATCATCATCACCACTTCTGTTAGTATTTTAATCTTGAGGAATGTTTTTAAATTCACTAACACATACATTCTAATCACTAGAGATAGGAATTTTATCCATATTCAGAGTCAAAAAATGTGTCACATTCTCAATACCTTCCAATATAGATATTTCTTCATTTTTAGTAAAGCATAGATAAAGAAATACTTACTCTTTTTTAGATAATAGGGAATTATTATTCATCTTTCTCTTCTCTTTATTATTCATAATCATCATTTTCTTGGAAGATATAGACTTATACTCCATGGTATCCCAATCATCAACAAAACTGTAATTCAATGTTGAGTAAGAAAATAAAATCAAGTGTTTAAAATGGAATATATTTCAATGTAGATAATCTAACAGAGATGAACCTTACCTCAATAATTATGAATGTACCGGTTTTAGATATGCCTAACATTGTGTGGGGGGTGACTCACTGTGGGAGAATTGTTAATTCAATTCCAAATTTTATACCTTTACATCTTTGACTTATTAGGTTCTTGATTCTCTTAATCTATTTTCAATATTGCATGAAATAATATTATTTTAGTAAAGAAAAGTACACGATATTTTTACAGCGTTCACTACTCAGTAAGACTATCACATTATTGTCTTGGTCTTGAAATAATCCTGACCACACAACATTTATAATGTAATCCTTTAAATGTAGTTCCAATAATTAGGAAATAACCTCTAACTTGAAATTCACTATAGTGAAGTGACATTTCATGTTTTATGGAACTTAGATGGATCTGTATACTGCCTGTAAAGATAGTCTCTTTTTTTTATAAAGGTTTGTAACACCAAGCGAGAATTCTACCTATTGAGACCTGTTGGATGTCACAGTTCATGTTTGTTCTTCCACAACTTTATTCTTCACATTGTTACTTACTTAGTAGTATGCAAGTACCTCTTCTACCGCTTCCATTAAAAAAAATAAATCTGCACTTTATTCATTTACTACTAGTTAAAAAAATATAAATGTGATGTGAATTGATGAATACAGAATTTTTTATGACCTAAATTATAATCAGTTGATATCAATTTAGTCCCCAAATATTCTTCTCTTATCTTCTCTTTCATATTTATTGAAAAAATTCACTGAGATCTCTTCTTCTTATTGTTGTTTAAAACATAACATTCCTTTGTGATTATTAAATCAACGAAGATCAACTAATCTTAGAATCATCACAATTAAATTATTCCAATTTGATAAACAATTTCTATAGTGAATGTAGTATCTGTTATATTATATTCTTCTTGTTTCAAAATATGACTGTTCAAATGAATTTCACCATAACATCAATGTTATTTCATCAAATAATAATCATTCTCAAAATCATATTTTTCTATTCTTTAATTCATAACCTAATACAAGCATGGTGAATGTGAATTTCCCATATGAATTTTCATCTTTATCATATATGTATTTCATTTGAGATAAACTTTTAGGCATGATTTTTTTCCTCAAATCATATGTAGACCATTAGACATTGTACTTACTCCTTACTATTTATGTAACAAGACCCAAGATTCTTCCTCCTCCCTTATTTGTCTATCCCTTCACACAACAACCATGTTTGGTTTTATAAACCTTGTTTATGAACAATATATGAATACCTAAACTTGATGTCATATGACAATGGTGTTTACAAACTAGTTCTATGTTCTTACTCTTTCTTCTTCATGGAAGCAAAATTCTTCCTGAAACCGAACTCATTCACAAAGCATGACGAGGGAGTAAAATCCATTTCCATGTCCACATATTCTTCTCATTATTGAAAACATATTTTTTTTATTGGAATCCACTTATTCATGAGGCATCAATGTTTCACAAAACTCTTTGAATCCCCACACAAAAGAGTTCTTAATTGAAGCTATTTTTTCATGAAAATTTGATCTCTTGAAATAATATGAGTAGAATTAGAACATATTTGTCGAGGGTGATATACTTTTATTGTAAAGGGATCACAACCTTATAGCTCATTCGAATCCCAATATTTATTCCATGTGAATCGTCTCTTTAAATTACCGAATGACTTAGATTTTAATTCTTCAAACATATGTAAAGTTACGACGCATTTCAAAATGTTCTTCCTTCATGATTAGACTGTTTATTTATGGTGTTAATATCACATGCATGTGTTCATAAACACATGAATTTTACCTTCCCAAACGCATTATGTTCATCCATTAAACTCAACTAGTTTAATGACCCTCTTGAAACTGCATTTTCAGTTCAGTCAGGGATTACCTCTTGAATTTATTCGTATAAGTCATGAAAATGTAGTTGCAAGCTATTATGATGATGTTCGTCACATTATTTAGAATATTGAATACGAATGGTTGAATATTATTTGATCATTGGTTGTTTCGATGACATATCGTATTAGAAAAAGGTGTTTTCGAGGGAATCTAGGAGAAAGATGACGACATTGGGTGATAAATATGTGCCTGATTTTGAACGAAAAGGTTGTTGGAGATTAGATAGCATGACTGAAAATGAGAGACTGTGAGATGTGATGGACTACCATGATTGATCCAATTATTTAAAATGGTCAACAGAACACAGTAAATCACATCCCCCATCGAATACTCTCCTGGTTTATCCACACTATATAAATCCAGCACACTAGGGAATGGATCAAAATTCCCCTCTCCCCCTCCTTATACCACCCTGTACCTGTTCTATGAGAATTCTCTACACCCACTTCTTTTCGTGGTATTAGACTACATCATGAAAGACTCGAGGGCTACCCATGACCTACACAAAAAATTCGATACTGCCTGCATGCTTACCTGGATGGCCTTGTTTGGATGTGTTGACCTAATGTCTTGTATAAGCTCTCGGTTGAGGTTAGCAAGTAAGCTCAACCCATTTTTTTTAAAAACGCAACAGAAACCCAATTATAAAACTATGTATATAATGGATTCCAATATGAAATTCATGTATATCTCCGCACATAGAACTCCTATATACAATTATTCAATCCCTTCCCAATTTCCAATCAAATATAAATCCATCTAACCATTTTATCATATTTAACAATTCATTCTCTTATTATATGGAATGGTTCTCCTTCATGAAAACTACATGATCAATGTTTCTAAAGTTACACTTTCATGGTTATCATGAAACAATAAAATAAAGCATGAACTTCAATTCCACTTCTTTTATACATTTTGGAATATAAATTCCAAATAACATTAAATCATCCTCATTATTTTTCGTAAACAATGTGTGACTTCAGACACATGTATTTTGAACTTAGTATCAGTTCATTAATTGTAAAAATTAAAAAAAAATGGAGAATTTATCAATATTGAAATCCAATTATATGAATCTTTAAAAATTATTCAAGCCCTTCACAATTTATCTTCAAATATAAATCCATAAATCCATATAACCATTAATTCATCATTAACCCTTCATGCACTAATTATATGGTGTGGTTCTCATTTATGCAAACTATAGTCTCAATGTTTCTCAATTTAACAATTTCATTATTCTCATGCTACATTAAAATATTACATGATATAAAATTCATCTAATTATATATGTTTTTGATGATAAATTCCATTGAAAAAAAAATCATCTTTCTCCTTTTTTGTAAACAATGATTCAATTATGACACATGTAATTTGATCTTAAGATCAGTTCATCAGTCATAAAACGTAAAAAAAATAGGATAATTTCATAAGCGTGACATCCAATGCTCTGAATCCACAATTATTCATCAATCACTTCATAATTTCCATTTATGTATAAGTTCATCTACAAATTTAGTCATCTTTAACCCTTTATGAACTAATTATATTGTGTGGTTCTCCTTCATGAAAACTAAAATATCAATGTTTCTCAAGATAGCACTTCCATGGTTCTCATGCAACATTAAAATACCACATGAACCTCAATTACACTTATTCAATACTTTTTGGAATAAAAATCGCAAAGAACATCAAATCAACCTTCCTCATTGTTGTAAACAACATGTATATTATGAAACATGTACTTTGAACATAGGATCAATTATTCAATCTTCAGATTTCACAACATGGAGAATTGATCAATAATGACGTCCAATGATATGAATCCAAAAAAAGTATTCAAGCCCTTCACAATTTTTCTTTAAATAAAAATACATATAACCATTTCTTCATCTTTAACACTTTATACACTAATTAAATGGTGTGGTTATCCTTCATTGTAAAACCCCCAGTTTCAAGCATTTAACACTTTCATTATGTATTTGAAGTGGTTAAAGTGTGTGGGTAATGTTTGGGAGGGTTTGGAAGACTTATGGAATTTTTCTGGAGATTTCATATAGGTGCAATGTTGGACCAAGGTTATTGAAATCTATAAAAATCCTACTGGAAACCAAACAAAATGAGATCGGGGGCTCTGGTTAGGTGAATGGTTTGGAAAAACTGTGTGACTACCCATGAGTAACCGTTCAAAGTGGTAAAAATATAATTTTCCCTATAGGCATAAGGTTTTTCTTAATGTGTCAGAAAACTGTGCAAGGTACTCCCCAAGGAAAAGAATGGCACATTGTAGGCACACAATTTCCCAATCTGTTCGACTAATCATGTACGGTTTAAAAACAATATCCTAAAAAATTGGATTTGGGTTGGGATTATGTTTAAACAAATAATTATTACTCCAAATCAACCCTAACTCAGTATTTATCCCTCAAAAAGGCCTAGGATTCATTCCCCGTCAATTTGGAAGTGATCCAAACCTATTTCTTGCTACGTGGATTCCGAATTACCTCAGTAAGTGTCCTTTTGTGGTATTTTTTCATAGTTTTTCTTAGATAAACATTCATCCCTTACTCATTTTCTTAGATATAGTATGATGTGTATAGATATGGGGTTTTTGATGTAAATAGTGGTTATATTTTTCCTTTTTGATGATATGGGATGAGGTCTAATGTGGGTTTTATGAGATTCAACCCTGTTTTGTTGGGGTTATCATGATGTTCTGTGTTTTCTCCAAAACACTCTTGGAATGTGGATTCACTATCAACTCCACTTATTAGATGTAATATTATTAGTTTCAAATAGTTTAAATTTCATATAAATTTTTGTGAAATTGGTGTGAAAATCATGTTTGAAACCCTCTTGATTGATGTTTTGTGGTTTTTTGGAAATTGGTTGTGAAAATGGATTTGTTTCTTAATATTAAAAAATGTTTTTTTGGGAAAATGGTTTTTTGGAAATTTTTTCAATAAAGAAATGGTTTTATTGAAATGGGATGAATTGGTTGGTTTGAAATGGTTTTGGAATACATGGGTCGTGTGGGTTCATGATTTTAACCTGACCCTAAATATAGGGAATGCACCATTGGGGTATAAAGGTACATGATCCTAGATAAGAAGTGTGTGTCGTTGGGGAATATGGAGACTAGAGACATAGTGGTGATGTAGTGGATGGAAATGAAACCCAAAAATAGTATATAACTATTATAGAAGAATTCATATGTGTGTGTGTGGTGAACGATAGAATGGGTATACCAAAAAAATGTGAAATTGTTTAAAGATTGTTTTGATTCCATTCCTTAGAAAACCGTTATGTATGGAAAACTATTTTGCGGTGAAACAGGTTGGATTCATTTTAAATTATCAAACTATTTAAAAAAATTTAAAAAATCGTTTTATATAATGGTTCTAACTTTTTATATCCTTATGGAATTAGTAGGGAATTCATTGGTTGAAATCTACTGAGTTTCATTACTCACCCTTTCATTGGAGCTTTGGTGGTTTTGCATATTTTATTTATCAAGACACAAGTAAATGTAAAGCATCACACTTCTTCAGGGGTACTCTGTGATACTGGGAGTTTGATTTTTATCTTGGAGTCATGTCTTTGACGTCTTATATGTTTTTGTTGGATGTTTTTACACTATTTACTTTTATGTTAGTAGTATTATTTTGTGGTATAATTTTTTAGTTTGGTTTTGATATCAATTGTATAACATGAGTTATTTTAAAATTTCATCAAGAATCAAATAGTTGTATTGATTATGGATGGTGGTTGTGATTTTCTTATTTTCAAAGTGTAAATAATCCCCCAATTGTATTGAATCCCAGGGAATATATTTCTATCCTTTAGTACTTTGGTGATGTTGCTTAATTCCAGGAAGAAATTTCACATTGAGTCAATACAATGATGAGTGGAGGGATTTTACAAGTTGTATGAGTCTTGGTCATTCCAAATATTTTTGTGCAACAAGTGGAATCACTGTTTTCGGTACATGACACACAATAAGTTTAAGTTGTTTTAGTTTTTGAGTAGAAATTCATTCAGGTTCTTTCCTTGAGTCAGTTTGGTAGAAAGGAATAAGATTCTTAGGAATTGAAATTTATATCATGAAAATAAATATTTAATCATTTTATATTGAACATTATGTTACTAGGGATTTGGGTACATAGGTGTTTAGGAAACACTTATAAGAGTGTAATATCATTTTCATGGGTTTAGCCAATGATAAGATCATGACATGCATTGTAGAAATAACTTCCCAATAGGAGTGCATATTTAATTTTGAATAATGATATACAATTTTTTGTAAATGGGTTGATTTGTTAGAAATTTTAAAATTTCTTTCAGATGGTATATTTTGAAAATAGAATGGTTGTGTTATTTTGAAAATGTCTAAATTTTCAAAAGCATGGTGAAATTTTTATAAAATGGTTGAATGTGGGAAATAATGAATTTTGGAAATAATTTTTGTAATAATTTCTCCATGGTAAAATTTTAAATTTTTAAGCCCCCCAGCTTATAGAGAGAAATACTTATGGTTTTTGTTGTGTTTCTATAAAATGGAACTTGGTAGGCGTGCGTAGAAACCAAATCGATGAAGCTGATGAGAATGTGGGTGCACCTAAGAAATATGTGAACCAATAGCTAGTTCACAGGATAGTACAAGAATTTCAAGATGCAGATAGAGGTAATCAATGGTATGTACTAGAGAATGTGGATCATTCGATCCAATACTATACGTAGAATCCACCCATCTTCTAGGGTGATTCAGGGCTAGAGAAGGATGAGGTGTGGCTAAATAGGATAAATAAAATCATTGATTTTCTTTATCACACAAACATAGTATAAAGTCAAGTTAGAAATGTATATACGGGAAGATCGTGCACACCAATGATGGTATTTTTCACTTTAGGCTAAATTGGGATAAGGTATGTAATGGGAGGATTTTTATGAATTCTTCACAAAAATATATCCTCACTCATTCATAATTCAATGAGTGATGTAATTTTTCAGCCCGAAGTAGGAAAAAATTTTTATAATAGAGTATGTGGATGAATCTATTATTATTTTTTATGTTCACATGAATAGTTTTTGAGTGAATCCTTAAAAGAAAACATTTTGGAATCGAAGATAAGACAAAAAATTCGATTGAATATTTCCCTGATTTTTATAATGTATTATACTTATATGGATAATAGCGCGATGGTGGATGAAAGAGACATATAAGGAGGCACATGGGGAGGAATTATGTTGTCACCAATGGAAAATGGTGGGAACTCTAATTAGGGGAGAAAATGGAAAAGGTAAGAATATTTACATGGTGGTAGTATGACCCAAAATTAGATCGCTAGATCGGCAAACCTTCTCCAATGAACCAAGATAATATTTAGATGTTTTCAATGTGTCTCATTCAACCACAAGCATCGAGAGTGAATGAAACCACCTAAAGAATTTCATAATTTTAATCACAAGGGAAATCTTCAGTGCTTTTGTCGCAGTGCTCTTAAGTCAAGTGTTTGGGAAAAATCCCTTATATTGAATATTTTGAATGATTTAATGGGAGGAGGTAAATAGAATACCTCTCATTATAAAAATATAGTTATCCATGCTAATTATACAGATAACATGACTCCTCAGCATTTGAAATCTCAATAGGTCAATAAAGAACAAAGTGTAGTGAGTAAGCAGTTATATGGAGCTGGGTTGGTTATTGTGGATGGTAAATCTAGATGGTGTCAATTTACATCAACAGGTCATGGGGTTTGCTGAACAAACCTAATCACTCCAATTATTTAAACCATTGAACAATGTTCATAAATCCAATGACACATTGAAAACTCTGTCAGTTTATCCATGATATATAAATCATGTGCTGCGGGGAGAGGCTCAAAATTCACATCTCTCCCTCCTAGTATTTCCCCATACTGATTTTGTGATAATGTTATATTCCCACTTCTTTGTTGGAAATTGGTTCATATCATGTATGCCTTTAGTCGTAACCATGGCTTACACACGACCCTCGATGCAACCTGTGAGCTTGTCGGGCTGGACTCTTTTTGGTGTGATCGAACCAGTGTCCCTTATATACTCTTGGTTGAGGATGACAGATAATCTTATTAGGCTATCCATATTTATAAATAAACCTCCAAAACAAATATAGTTAAAAAACCAAGTATATAATAAAATTCAATATGAAATGCATGGCCACATCCATAATCAGAACTCTAGTTTACAATTATTCCATCCCTTCGCAATTTCACTTCAAATATAAATCCACCTAAAACTTTAATTATCCTTAACCCTTCATGAACTAATTATATGGCATCGTTCTCCATCCTGAAAACTACAATCCCAAAGTTCCACAAGTTAACAGTTTCATGGTTCTCAAGAAACATTAATGTAATTCATGACCTTCATTTCCTCTTCTTCTCTAATTTTTCGAATATAAATTCCACAGAACATAAAATCAACCTTCCTCTTTGATGTAAAAAATGTTTCACTTATGACACATGTATTTTGAACATAGGATCAGTTCATCAAACATTTGAGTTAACAACCAAGAGAATTTCTAAACTGTGACATCTAATACACTGAATCCAAAAAAAATCTATAGGAATCATTAAGGAATCCATAACTATTATTCAGGAATTATCATGTAGGAATACAAAAACATCCTCCAAACATCAGTAAAATGTTCAATTTATTCAAACCATTCACATGTTTCATGTGATTTCAACATATGAGAATTTCATCTATGCTCCATTAACATTGAACATGTTCATAATATTGACATCAATGTAATATTAATATTGAATTGATGATCATTGTCCCCCAATCAAAATCATTTGAAAATAAATAAAATCTATACACAAAGTGGGATCTTCAATCTCCACTATTTTATTTATTGAAAATACCTTTAATTAAAAATGAATGTTTCAATATGAAGAACTATTATCAAATATATCCCCTTTACCTTTCAAATTTTAATTTCACTTTCTCTATCCTTACTGATAAGAAATAAAAATTTCATAGTAAATAAGTGTATCAGTCCATATTTAAGCAATGTTCCATCAATAATTTCACTATAACTCAACTTGAACAATGCTCAGGCTGGAAAACAAGAGGACTTTATTTATAAAACAAAGTTTCAAATTTACAAATAATCATTACACCATAAAAAATGAGAACCCGTGTACTTGTATTCAATGACTATTCACTTTCATTCCAGGATGAAATTACTAAATTCTAGATTAATCTTTTTAAGAACAATCTACCAGAAAATCCTACACTCACATCAAAAAATAGACCAAAAACAATCAAGTGCAATAGGTAGGATAAGAGACATTGTGGGACATCCAAATTTCATATAGTATAGATTAATTTAATTTCTACCATTAGTAAAAAGTTTTTTATTTTTTATAACCAAGGATGAGAGATTTAGAGTGGCATACACTTTCCTATGACATTATCTTCATGTAATTTCTAGAAGAATCAGATTTGATAATATTTAAAATAATAATTTTGGATGATTCTTTATTGGTCTCACACTCAAGGAAAACAATTATCATTATCTATATAATGGTTGAATCACATAAATATCAGATTTAAAGAAATACCAATATAGATAATACACTAGAATGGGTCTTCGACTTATGATAGTCCATATTGGACAACTATCACGACTTCACTGAGGATGGTCATCTAGAACATTTTTCTACAAAATACCTAGAAATAAGATCAAACAAATATGGAATCTTCTTTATCATGTCTATCTATAATAGGGAATCACATTATTTAACATAAACAATTATGATAATCTATCATATTAGTATTTTAATATAAATTGAGGAATCATTCATGGATGGTATCTTCTTCAGCTTAAAAATCAAGAATTGATAGCACTTACTACATCTCAGCTTCTCCCTCTAAGAACATTCTTCACGTTAAATTCCCTAAATTATAAGAACAAATAAAATAATCAATGATTAAGGGTATAATTTGTATCCTTTTTATTTATTAATATGAATAGAATGTTAGAGATGATCTCCTAAAACAGGTTTCTCCATTTTCTCCAGTCTTTATGATTTCACATCTGAAAAAATGTTCTAATTTATGTTGAGGCAACATTCATATCTTCACATTCTATTATACATGGTGTGTAGAATTGTTCTTCTTAATTGACATAATGTATGATACATTATTACACCTATTTAGGACTGCTTCTTGTTCTAGTAGTAATTTTAATCAACCTTTTGCAATGTGACCATATTTCATGCATCACTCACACAAAACATCTTTAACACAAGAGTTGCATTTTATAAGAAAACACTCATGAATTTTTTTTATCATGTGGGATATTTTCATTACCTTTTTTAACTAGAATTATCTTGTGTGTCTTCCATTTTTCCCATCTTTCCAAATCTTCAGGCTATATAAATAACATGTAATTTGAAACTATGGGTGAAATTTTGGATCTTCCACATGGGTTCTTTTGAGTGTTATCCCTCTTAGGAGTTATTTTGGATTCACTACCATTCAAAATTTTCATTTTAGAATCCATGTATTTATAACCATTCTTATTTGGTACCTTCCTTGGAGGATTTCTGTTCACAATATTAATTTCATTTCTTAGGTTTCTTCTTCATTTTAAGTAATATTTTTTGACCCTATTTTCTTATCATCTTTGGAGACAACTTGAGATGAGCATTTACCGACATTGTATGGAATATAATTTAATACATCACTGATGTTATGAAGAAATTCAAATATATTTTTCGTATAGATATGCTTCCAGACTTTAGGATTATTATTTTTACCGTCCAAACCAACATGGGGTTACTTGATATGGAGAAAGGAAAGCAAACATTAAATCACATGCATGGAGATGATAATGAAATATATTGTTTTATCAAATTATTGGAATTTTAAAATTGAATTTGATTGAAATATATATATATATATAAGTTTAATTGTTATTTGAGATTTTATTTTCAATTAGAAATTATTATTTTAACTGGAAAATGCCACCAGAGGTGAAAGGAGATCTAGATGGGAGAGAGATCAAACCTTCGGGAAAGGAATCTAAATTCATAGTCATGTGAGAAGTATTTGTTCATTTAGGTTTATACTTAATGGCATTACCAATGGATGTATTCATAAGGTATTTCCCAATCCTTTAATAAAAAACCATTATGTACCCATTTTCCTTTTCGTTGTTCGAGAATTTAACAGATGAAACATTATTTTTTAACATCGATGATATCATCCTGCTTGACACTAGTCCCCCACACCTCATAAATAAAGAGTTGTCATCCTCTTCCACTCACAGCTGCCCCACGATGAATCTTGCACTAATTTAACAACATATATCACCATCTTTGCCATCCTATAATCTCTACATCGATCCATTTACCACTGATGATTCACCTGGATTCCATGGACCTTGTTGAGAGGTTGAATTAATCCCCATAAAGCCATTTGAAGTTTAATCCAGTCACTTTGAATCCCAGTTGAAGGAGGTGCTTGGTGAAGTCCCATGAAAAATTATTTCCCAACAACCATGTCACCAAAGCAAAGTCATGATCCATCAAAAACCCCCACCATCTCATGAATGGGGAGGGATCCCAAAAATAGAACCCCAATCGAGCAAAGAAAACAACCATAGGATAAATCTCATATAGTGGGAAGAGTACAACAAGATAAAATATAATAGATACATCATTTTAAAAAATTAATCTATATTAATAATTATTATAGTACATGGTAGTAGGAAACAATGAGAACATGACATAATATAATAATTAAATCATTAAATGGTAGATTCACCAACACGAACTAAGTCCTCCTCTCCCCCATCACACCCATTTTCTGCTATGTGGTAACAAACTATGAAGACATACAAGTATGACCCTAAATACCCCACTAATAACTAGAAGAATACATTCATATTTGTAAAATAAATTGGTTAAAAAATAAAAATACACACATATTTATATTTCACTAACCTCCAATATCAGCAAGGGTATAATAATCATTCTATACTATATTGTTTCCCCCCAACATCATTCCTATCACCAGGGGGACTGGTATACTCCATCCCACAATTGGGACCTCACTATCTCCACCCATCCACCAATGCTCTTAATTATATTTTAATTGATCATGGATATATTTTCCCTATGGTTGTGAATTTTGTTTCAAAGAAAGTAATAGATTGTGGTGATCGTTGATCTTTTTACCCATTCCTTGCTTTCACTTAAGGCTTCTCTAACATTGGAATAACTTTGGAGAATGCTAACTCAACACCTAGTTTCATGAAACAATGAACATAAGGGAAAGATAAAGAGGGAACCCATAAAGGGTAAGTGTTCATCGCATTGACATATGGAGAAAAATACTCAGTTGTTGTTTTCATGAAAGAATATAATCAATGCTTAGATAAAGATAGAACCCATAAAGGGTAAGTGTTCATCGCATTGATTGAAGTCATAATGGACTCAGGAGTAGCTTTAATGAAATAGAATATTCAATGAAAACACAAATAGAGAGCCCGTAAAGTGTAATTGTTTATCACATTTACATTTGGACGAGTTTTTTTTACAGGACTCCTTAGTTTTCACATATCACAAAGAACCCATTATATTCAAACATTCACAAAAAAGGTTCTACTACATGAATTATGAAGAATAAAGTATATTGGAATATTGACACACTCCCATGTGTGAATACATGCATTCATTGACAAACAAAACCAATTTGGGTTTTCATAAAAATAAGGTAGAAGTACAATTAGTTGAAAGTATAATTCCACAGAATTAAGATCTTCATTTAATAATGAAGTGTCCATTTTCTTTGAGAGGATAATTTTGGGTTATGCCGAAAACTGAGAGGTGGGTGAATCAGTGATGGGGTATTTTTAAACCAATTCATACTTGTTATCCCAATGCCTATTGAACTTTTAGGATCATGATTCTCTTGTAATATTTTCTCTATCACGTGAAATAATATCAATGTAATAAAAATATGAAAACAATATTTTATAAGGATCACTACTCAATAAGAGAAGCTACATCCTTTCCATGTTTTGGAATGATGAGTACATGGATTCTTTACTATAATATAGTGGCAAGTTACAGTGGTTTGGCTTTGAAAACAATCCTTAAGCTAGTGTGAGTCACTACACTTTTATGGGGGGAATGAAATAATTATACTTCCATAAATTGGTGATGACCATGTACAACTTATAGCTCCAAGTTGATTCTTTATACCGCCCCAAAATATAGAATTATAAATATTGAAAAGGGTTTAAAACACCAATATATTCTTCCACTTGTTGATATCTGTTGGACATAACAGTTCTACTTAATCATCCATTCTTCCCTTTTTTACTTTCTTATCCGCATGAAAGTAAAAAACCACATCTTTTATATTCTTCAGTGAAAAACCAAATGCACACTTCTTATTTTTCTTTCTTGTTATTTAGTATAATAACTAAATGCACTAAAAATTATTCTTCATTTGTATTGAATCACAATAACATAAGTGATTGTTCAAACAATGAGGATCGTCTTACATGACATCATCAGAATTAACTTCTTCTCCATTATTATTTTCATGTATGCATCAAATCAAGAATGTATAGTTTGAATGATCTCATCCCCTTCCTTCACTTCTTTTTTTAATTTACAAAAGCTCCCATTGTCTTGGTTATCATATTTAAATGCTTCAACACATGCATGTGCATAAAAGAGTACATGCACAGTACACTTCTTCCCTATTGTGTGAAAACCCAAATGGCTATAAATCATTGCATAAACACAATACCTCTTTCTATTTTCCATTTATCTTCTCCACTTTTCAAATGGTTTGAGTTTATTTAATTTATGCACATGAGTGCATTCATGTAGTATGATGTGTTCTCAGACAAACTGAGCACACTATTCGATTCTTCTATTCTCTTTATATGAACACGAATGAGTATAGGATTTTTAACATGTTATTCATCTTTATTCACATGTAAACACACATAATTCCTCTTCTATTCACAAACACAATGTCTCTGGTTTCTTAAAATAATGCACATGATTGCATGCATATACATACTTCCCATCATCATGTACACTCCTCCTTCTTCAAAAACAAACCCCTGAACTATGTATATACATTGTTAACATGAATCATGAGGATTGTTTCATTCTCTGAATGAAACCAAGTGGTTCACTATTCTTCTTCGTGCAAGAGGTGCACAGGTCTTTTATGAACAAGGGGTGTGTGCTTATTCATTGTGAAAACATGATGATTCATGATTCTGATGCATTAATAGAGAAAAGAAAGGGTGAGCATGCACAATTCTTGTGCCTCAAAGATCACCTCCATGAATCATGACAAGGGTTTGGGTAAACCATTCATGTGTTCTTGAATCCTATTCATGAAACCATATATTTCATGGGTATTATTTTTCACGAGACGCTTCGTGAATGAGTTCCACTTGTTGAAGGACTACCAAATCCACTCTACTTCAAGAAACCATAAGGCCTCAGATCTTGTTGTCCCTTTTCGTAATAATTGTGCGACGATACTCTATATGATAATAAAAATAAGACCACACAAAATATGGGAGCAGAAATCTTGATCGGCCAAAGGGATTCTGTTTTTATAGGTGATGATCAAATACTTTTGCGAGATCAAATCATGAAATGATGAATAAAGATGGTTCGTCACAATATGAATGTAGTAATAATGGTATTTGATAATTAGTATCTATTAAAGTTGGGGATAAATATCCATTTGATTAGTATTTTCAAGTGGTAATGTAGAAGAATTTATTGAATCACTCAGTGATTTTTACTCAGAAATCAAAAAATATCTAAAGAATGTTTCTATAAATGTTGTCACCATCATATTTTATTTTATTGAGGGACAATATGATGAAAAGTCATAGCATGAAATGGTTGATGAGGAAATGTAGAAAGCCATGGAAAATAAGTTTCAATGATGTAAACATCTCTCACAAATTATTCACTCCAAAGAAGAAACTGTATCACTTTGGAATAAACATTTCACATATGTTGCAGATAAATTTAAAATAAATATGTGAAAAATATGTAACTGAGAATGCCCATACTGATATGATTCACACTCTTGAGGGATCATATAAAGATACCATAAATATCAAGGACACTCATTTTTAAATTGAAGACAAGGATGATACATTCATCATAGTTGAAGAATCAAAAGAAGAGTTTATATTTAAATTCAATGAAACCCTTAATTTTATTGAAGATGAATTATAAAGGAATGATTGTGAGAAGGATGTGACTGAGGTAGTTCATATAGAAGTGATCCCAGAATTGAAAAAATTACACAGAACCTCTATACTTGTAAAAGAATCCCATCTATAGGATAAGATAAATAGAATTAAAGGGGTGAATAATTCTCAACTGATAGAAAAAAAAATATTCATGATGATCGAGTTCAGAATATGAAGAGTCAATGGGAAGGAAAAATAAAGATTGTTGAGGATGATAAAAATTTCCTCAACATGAAATGTCTTGAAATGGAAGTGACATTGAAATTTTTGAATGAATGTGAAGATATGTTCAAATCACTTGAAGACCATAAGAACTCTCTAAATCATAAATATCATGAGTTGGAGGTCAAGTTGAGAAATCTTGAGATCATCCAAGATGAATATTCATATAATTCTGAAATCATAAAATCTTCCTGGATTAATTCTATAATGAGTCTTATTTCAGACAAAACCCATTAACGTGGAAAAAAGTGTCTAAAAATATCTAATGATAAATCATTTGAAAGATCATGGAATCAGGTTACTCTTGATCAAGAATATTTTATTTGTACTAATATTATTTCGTCTATAATTATGGGTTCCAAAAAGGATTATGGAAAATAATTGATGAATAAGACTAATAAAAAATATATTATATCATAAAATGATGATATGAATAGGAGGGTGAATTATTGTTCTCTACAATGATCTCATATGAAGAATCCTACTATCCAAAAACAATAAGATGCCAAAACTAAAAAAATTGTATCAAAGAATAATAAATTAATATTTATTGGATAGTGTTGGTGTTGATAGAAATTTGGGAATTGGTCCATTAAATGTTGGAATAATTTTTCAATTCATGATAACCATAGAAGGACAATATTAAGGTGGAGAAGATCTGATGTGAAGAGAAATCCTGCACAATTTAATCATAATTCATATATGAATAAAAATTTAACTATAAAGAATATATTTGAGTGCATTTAATAATTATATGATTATTTAAAGATAATTGGTCACTATTATAATGAGTTTTTATATGTACTAACAATTCACAATGCATATGGTTATGTGATGATAAGGCCACAACATATGCAGAAGCAAAGAAAAAAATATGAAAAGACTTCTTTAGGATGTTAGAAGGAAACTAAAGCTAAGAAAACTATAAAGAAACATATACATAAGAATAATGACGATATAAATGTCATGTCAATTAAAAGGTTCCCCTACTATGGAATTAGAGGTCATATAATTGACCTTCAAAAACATGTTATAATCAAAATATCTATTGGATGCAAGCTGAAACAAAAAATGAAATCAATATAAAAATAAAATAAAAAGGTTTATTTGATGTATGAAATCAATATGAAAATGTGGAATTTCATGAGAGGTTTTTTAAAAAGGAATTTCCTCTGATTTATAAATATTTTTGTGGAAGGTATATAATGTCAGATAATATTTCTGAAAAATAGATGAAGTTGTTTCCTAAACAAATAGAACAAGTGAATAATAGATGAAATGAACCAATGACTTATAATGTTAATAATTCTACTCTAATGAAGCAGTATACACATAAGAATAAGTCTAGGAATATAAAAATAATAATGTTTAGTCAAATTGATAGATTAATTATAATTGGCTAAGAAGTTGAAGCAGAAATAGAAGAATGAAAGTGCATTACATGCCAATGTGTAGAAGCTTATTCCATCTAAGATTAAAGCTGGAGAAATCATGATGTTCATACTTCCCTTAAATGATAATCTTTGTAAATTCAATGTAGTAGAAAGCATGATGAGTTTTTAGGAATCTACAGTAGAATTGAAAATAATTTCTAGGTTAGGAGATAAATATCATCCTTGTTTATCTATTTGAAAATTAATAAAGAACAACTTTTTTACCATGAATATTTTTTGATTTTTTATTTTATTCAAGGAATTGAAGGTGATGAATATATTAAGGGGGATTCATGAAGATATGATTTCTTTGAAAATATTATACAGTATTCATAAGTCTATCAATCATGGAGATTTTTATTTCAATTTCTCATAAAATTATTATTGAAGATAATTCATTAAGAATGATAGTCATGATGAAGCAGATGGATGAAGTTCATCCATTTAGGGGGAGAAAAGATGAAAAAATACCAGACTTGACCACAACTGGTATCACATGAATATATAAAGTTCTATTGTGGGATTTATATGATATTTTCAAATCCTAGAAATTGAATCTTATCATTGGAATGGAATTTTATTCCTATTTATTTATGAAATTAAATTTTGAATCATAAGAAGAGACACATATAATTTGATAATAAAGGGTATGTGCATTCTTGTAATTTAATGTTTTCAATCTATTTATTGAGTTGAATTCAGGATAATAATTGAGTATCTCTTGAACAACTTCTGAAAGAAGGTTTTAGTGTTGGCATCACATTTTAAATTTTTATTTACATCATTGATGTCTAAATTTATCAACTTTGTTTTCTACATAGGGTTTTTCTACATTCAATTAGATTACATTAATTTGATGACTCATTCTTTTATTAAAATTGATGCTCTCCTCTCAATAAAAGCAATTTTTTCACTGAAATGGCATCTATTATGAAATGAGTTGATTAATGGAAAGAAAAAAGATGAGATCAATTGTTATAATATAAGTTTATTTTATTCATTATTTCACATAGTTATATTTGAAATTATTGTAAGTGTGAGAATAAAACATTTAAATTGATAGTGAAATGGGTATTGAAAACAAAACCAATGGTGGAGATTGATGATCCCAAATTGATTAATGTAATATTTTTGTTGCAATTGTTGTCAATAATTTTTTTTGATAAAAATTCAATGTTCTAGTAATTGAAGATTAGTTTTATACATTTGAATTATTATTGGGAATTATTCATAATATAGAAAGGATATTTGGTCATAATAGTTTCTTCTAATGAATAAATATAAATGTGATGATTTCTGAGGAAGAGAGTGGCTAGTTTGGTCAAAGGAAGAACATGGAGAGGTTGAGGAATAGTGAAAAATATTAGTCATGTTGTAGGAAAATGATTTTGTATTGTTGTAATTTAATCTTATTGTTAATTTTACCTTATATTAAATTTTCATTCTTTTCAGGTATTAAATGTAAAAAATCACCTCTATCAAAGGGGATTTCTGACACTACTTTGGTGGGAAGTCGGCCCCTAGCCATCCAAAATGGGTGGGCCGAGGAAGATAGTGGCTAGTGTGCTCATAGGGAGAACATGTATTATTAGTGGATCAATGAATAAATATTAGTTATTTTTTATGAATAATTATTTTTTACAGTTGTAATTGAATCTAAGTGTGAATTTTTCTTGATATGAATTTCTTTTTCATGTTTTATATGTAAAAAACGGCCTATAGGGGGTGCATGTAGGGGTAGAGAAACAATGAAAAATATTAGTTATTTGTAATGAAGAATTATTATGTATGGTTGGAATTGAATCATAGTGTGATTTTTTATTTATGAAATATTTCTTTTTTTGTGGTTTAAAAGTATAAAAGGGCCTATAGAAAAGGGGACTACCGAATCTACATAGGTGGGTAGTTGACCTCAAGCCTTCCATAATGGTTGGGCTGAAGAAGAGAGTGGAAAGTGTGCACCTAGGGAGTGCATGTAGTGTCACAAGAACAATGAAAAATAAAAGTTATGTTGTATTAAGAAGGATTGTGTATGGTTGACATTGAATATATGGGTGAATTTGGATTGATATGAAATATTTGTTTTTTATTGTATAATTATAAGGAATGGTCCAATAGGGAGCTCTTGTAGAGGAATAGGGAGAGAGTGGATAACGTTCACATGGGTGGGAAGTGGAAGAGAGGGGCTCTTATGCTCACGGGGGACTACCTACACTACATTGGCGGGAAGTCAACCACTACTCATTCATTATGGCCAGGATGATGAAGGGAGTGGCTAGTGTGCTCATAGGGAGCACAGGTAGAGGCAGTGGAACAAAGAAAAATATTGGTTTTCTTGTATGAAGAACTATTGTGTATCAATAGAATTGAATCTTATTGTGAATTTGGAATCATATGAATATTTTTTTCATGGTTTAAATGTTAAAAATGAACTATATAAAAAGGGAATGTCTTCTTGGGTGTGCTTATAAGGAGCGCATATGGGGGAACTATGAAAAATATTAGTTTTGTCTCCATAGTTGGATAGTGTACATGAAGGGAATGCAGGAATGAAAACCACGAAAAATATTAGTTATGTTGTATGAAGGATGATTAATCTTATTAAATATTGGATTTATATGGAATATTTGTTTATTTTTTCATATTTTAAATGTAATCAAAAGTGCCCAGAAGCCGAAACTGCTTTAGTCATTCGACCACTAGGAGTAAGAAGTTAGTATTGTACCCTTAATAGTATGTGAATGAATACACATGTTGTCATATGAAAACCCAAATAGATTGTGTTACTCTTGTTACTCATGCAAGTATGCACTTAGGTGCATTTCTGGTTCCATTTTTACAGACAAACTATATAGGTTTGTTCTTATATGTCTAGTGTTTATCAACTAGACATGTAGTATCTTCATGAAATAGTGTATATGTTTAATATCATCACAAAACACCTTGGTAGTAAAAAAATTAATGCACTATAGCTCAAGTAGTAAGCTTTATGGAACTGGTTGTTCATTACGAATCATGAAATGGGTTTTTACACACCAGTTTCATGTTCAAAGTATTTATTCTTCTTGAAAATAGAATGCTTCACAAAAAATGACCACATTATCAAATAATTATGAGGTTGTAATGACCTTTATCATGTCTATATGTTATTCTCCTTATTGAAACCATATTGTTTTGCAAGAATCCCCACATTTATTACGCCATAAAGGGTCATAGAACTCTTTTCCTCCTCACACAAAAGATTGGTTTAAAGAGGCTCTAGTTTTCTAGAATATGAGAGATCTTGAAATAATATGAATAGCAGTAGAAACTCTTTGTTGAGGTTTCATTAATTTTATTGGAAATGGACCACATCATTTCACTACATTAAAATCCCAATATTTATATTGTGTGAATCATCTGTTTAAATTCCAGAATTACCCGAATTTTAATTCATTGAACAGGCTTTAAGTTACCCATCATTTCATAGAATTTTTAATTTTCAATTGGAATACGTATTTATGAAGTTCGTATCACGTTCATGTATTCATAAAAACATGAAACTCATCTCCCAAATTATTGATCCAATTATTTAAACCGTTGAAAAGTACATTCAAAAACCCATCCCACATCAAAATATCTCCCAGTTTCAATACACAATGAATATGAAGAACTGCGGGGAGTAACTCAAAATTATCCTCTCCCCCACCATGTACAATCCAAAATGGTTCTACAGGCTCACTCTACACCCACTTCATTGTGGAATATTATCCCACATCATGAATGCCAATGGGGGTACCCATGGCCTACACACAGAATAACCTTCATCCAACGTGCTTTCCTGGATGGATTTCTTTAGGTGAGTTGACCTCATGTCCCACATAAGCTATTAGTTAAGGCTAGATGGTCAGATAATTAAATAATTGTATAATAAAACCCCAAAAAATACATAGATAAAAACCATACATATAATGGAATTCATTATGAATTGCATGTTACCTCCACAATTAGAACTATTGTGTACAATTTATCAATACCTTCACAATTTCTATTCAAATATAAATATATATAACAATTAAATCATATTTATCCCTTAATTAAATAATTATATGACACGGTTATCTTTCATGAAAACTAAAATCCCAATATTTCTCTGGTTAACACTTTCATCGTTCTCGTGCTGCATTAAAATTCTACATGACCTTCAATTCCTCTTCTTTTATACTATTTCAAATATCAATTCAAAATTACATCAAATCATCCTTCCTCTTTGTTGTAAACAATGTGTCCCTTATGAAACATGTATTTTTAACTTAGGATTAGTTCATCCATCGTCAAAGTTAACAACAACATTGAATTTTTCATACGTGAAATCCATTGATATGAATCCATATCAAATCATCAATCCCATAACAATTTTCTTCAAATATAAATCAATGTAACCATTTATTCATCTTTAAAAATTCATGCACTAAATATATGGTGTGGCTATCCTTCATGAAAACTACAATATCAATGTTCCTCAAGTTATCAATTAAATGGTTCTCTTGCAACATTAAAATGCTGCACGAACATACATTCCTCTTTTTCTATACTTTTTACCATAATAAATTCCAAATAACATCAAACCATAATTATTATTTGTTGTAAAAAATCTTTCACTTATGACACATGTATTTTTAACATATATTTAGTTTATAAATCATAAAACATAACAACAGTGGAGAATTGATCAAGCATGAATTTCAATACTATAATTCCAAAAAAAATTATTAAATCCCATTACAAATTATCTTCAAATATAAATCCAACTAACCATTTGTTAATATTTAACCACTAATTCATTTATTATCTGTTGTGTTTCTACATTATGAAGACTACAATCTCAATTTTACTAAAGATAACTATAGAACCCCCGGTTTCTGTATGTAACCCTTGTTTTAGGCTTTTTATGTACATGAAGCATATGTGAAATGGTTGGGAATGTTTGGAGACATTTAAAGTGGCAAAGGGAAAAAAGGTGGTGATGTAAGGGCTTCACACGGGTTGCCCAAATAGTGCGGAAGCCATGCAGGTGGTGTCACATTTGATAGAGGAGACCACACGGTGTGCGCATGGTTTGGAAAAAATGTGCGAGGAGGCCATGCGGAGCGCCCCTTCAAAGTAGTGACTACCACACTATAAGGCCATGATTTGACTAGCCGTATGGACTAATCATACTTGGAGTCAACATAGATCCTATTTTTAAGGATATAATCTATTTTATCTATAAACCCACTCGTTTTTGCTTCTACACAGCCCTATCTTGGGATTTCTCTCTGGTGAACTTGGGAGAACACTTACCAGGCATTTTGGAAGTGATCTGGAGGGTTGCCTTGGTGTTTAGAGGCCGGTTGATCGAGGTGAGTCTCCTTTCCTTTAGTTTTCTTAGATCTCATAATTACCTCTTGATGGATCCTAAGATCTATGACCATGGTGGGTAGATCTAAGGTAGTGGATGACTTTTATGTCGGGTTTTTGTTTGGTTGGTGATAGGGGAAGGAATCTAAAGAGGATTCACTGTGTTTCGACCCGGTTCTTGGTTGTTTTCGCCTATTTTGATGAGGTAGGTGGATTCAATCTCGATTCCTCTTTCTTAGAACATGAAGTCTTAGTTTCAATTTTTTTCCATGATTGAAATGGTTTTTTATCTAGTGTTAAAGAATGGTTGCAACCCATTTTTATTAACAGGTGTTGGAAATTGTGTGTTTTTGGAGTGTGTTTGTTGATGTTAGTTTAGAAAGGCTTATTTTAAACTGGTTTTGGTTTTATTGATTGAAAAAAATGGTTTTCAATAAAAGGATTGATGCTTTATTAAAAGGTTTTGAAGACCCTTTGTTTTGGAATGGATTTTCATGGGTTGTGGTGTGTTTTCATATGCATTGGGATGGATAAGGGCGAGATGTAACCTCACAAAATGTTTGGATGGATAAGGGAGAGAATTACCCCAATCAAAAGGGGCAGATAAGGGCGTGAAGTACCCCAGTCAAGGTAGTCCACCATGTGACGGCTTAGTAGAAGGATATCTCACCACTCGCCAGTATAGGGAGGTCCAGGTTGAATGCATGGTTGGTTGTGTGGATTTGTGAAATGGAATGAATGTGAAAAAAAGGAAATGGGAATTTGATTTGAATCCATGCTTGGTTTCTTATATTGAGAAAGATGGTTTTTGTGGGAAAATGATTTTGACATGGAACTTGTTATATTGTGAACTGTTTTGGAATTGTTATATATAAATTGTTTTATATAAATGTGTTAACATGTTTTATCCAAGATGCATGGGATGTGAAGTCATCCGGGAAAACCAACTGAGTTTCATTACTCACCCCTTACTTTGGAATGCTGGCGCTTTTTCATATGTCATATACCAGGATGATGGAAAAGGTAAAGTGTCACATGATTGTAGAACTACTTCGTGTTGCTTGGGCTGGTTCGTGATGTTGGAGCTTAGAAATTGTATAGAATGGAGTTGGGTTTTCATCTTATGGACTATTATTTTGTCTTTCCTCTGTTTACTCGGATTTATTGTTGGTTTCCAATGTGGTACTTTTGGATGGTTTTTGAAAAAAAATGGTTGAGTTGTCTTAGCTTTTATCATGCATCATTTAGTTAATTTTTTTGGTTGTTGTTTTTGGTTATGTGGTATGATCGAAATGGGTAAATCATCCCCCACTTGTTTTTAAACCCTTTGGCATGTATTTCTAGATTTTGGTTCCTTGGGGTTGTCACATAAGGCCTAGTAATTACTCGTTGTACTCTCAAGCCAATGAAGATGAGCGGGTCATTAAAATATCACTTTCATGGTTCTCATGAAACATTAACATACAAAATTACCTTAAATTCCAATTAATCTATACTTTTTGTAATATAAATTCCATAGAACAGCAAATCATCCTTCTTCCTGGCTGTAAAAATTGAATCTCTTATAACACATGTATTTTGAACTTAGGATCAGTTCATCAATCGTCATAGTTAACAACCTGGAGAATTACTCATGTGTGACATCCAATGCTATAAGTCCATAATAATTCTTCAAGACCCTCAAAATTTTATTACAAATATAAATCCATCTAAACATTTATTAATCATTAACAATTCAGAGACTAACTATAAGTTGTGCTTATCCTTCATTTTACCACCACCAGTTTCTTATATGTAATCCTTTATTTGTTTACTTTATGTGTTAAATGTGTGTAGGTTATGTTCGGGATGGTTTGGAAGAATTTTGCAGTGTTTCTGGGGAATTTATATACATTCATGGTTGTATCATGGTTAGTGGAAACGATGAATATCCTATAGGAAACCCTGTAAATGAGACAGGGGACTCCGGGTACATGTATAGTTAAGGCGTACTTTTTGGCCAAACCATGCGGCCACCTAGGAGTAATTGTGAAAATTAAGACATTGATATTTTTCATGGTTGGTGCATGGGTTGTCTAAATAGTTTTTCCAACTCTGTGAGGTACAAATCAAGGTAGATGATGGAGCATGGTTAGCGCATTGTTTTCCTAACAGTGCAACAAACCATGCAGGGTTTCAAAACAATATCCTATAAAAGTGGATCTGGAATGATACTAAGTTTAAAACACTTATTTTCTCTCCAAATTAATCCTAACTTAGGATTTAATCACCCTAAAAGTCTAGGATTATTTCACCATAAATTTTTAGGTGATCTAAAGAATTTTATTGGTGAGATGATGCCCGATTTTCTTGGAATGTCATCTTTTGTTGTAGTTTATCATAGTTTTTCTTAAATCTACAATCCTACCTCTCTCATAATACTTATATCAAGTCCTATATAGATAGATAAAATGTTTTTTATTCCAATCATGGTTATATATGTCATGTTTTATGACAGGGAATAGATCTAAGGTGGGTTTCGGAAGATTCGACCCGACTTTGAGGGTGTTTTGGTGTTGTTATTCATTTTCTCCAAAACTCTCAAGGTAGATGGATTAACTCTCCATTCAAATTATTATAACATGAAGGATTAGTTTCAAATTATTTTAATTTCTTGATATTTTTGGTGAAATTTTAGTGAAATGTACGGTCGAAACCCACTTTAGTGATGGTTTTTGGTGTTTTGAAAATTGGTTGCGTAAAGGGATGTGCATCATGATTTTAAAATGTTGAATTTGAAATATGGATTTGTTGGAATTGTGAAAATAGTTTGATTGAAATTTTTGAAATAAAGGAATATTTTTATCAAAATGGAATGATTTGGTTTCATTAAAATGATTTTGGAATTCATTGTTTGTGTGAATTTATTCATTCGATGTGACCCTGAATAAGGGGCGTGTTCCATTGGGGTTAAAATGTACATGACCCTCGATAAGGGGTGTGTGTCATTGTGGAACAAGTAGATTGGAAACTTAGTGATGACTTAGTGGATTAACGAGACACTTATCATGAGTATGGAACAATCATGGAAGATTGAATAACTGTGTGTGTGGTGATCAATGAAATGCGTATGCCAAAATGTAATGTGAAATGGTTTAATGAATGATTTTTTTTCATTCATTGGAAAAAATTTATGTTTGGAAAACTATTTTGGTGTGAAACTAATTTGATTTGATTTAAACTATGGAATTATTTCCAATTTTTTAGTATAAATTATTTTATATAGTTGTGATAACTTGTTCTATACTAGAATCATGAGTAGGGAAGTCATTAGTGGAAATCTATAGAGTTTCATTATTCACCCGTAATATTAAAATTTGGTGATTTTTCATATTTTTTTTATTGATAAACAAGTAACTAGAAAGCATAAATCTTATTTAGTTGTGCTCCATGATACTTGGAGTTGGATTTGGACCTTGGATTCATGTCTTCAGAGTCTTATGAGTCTCTTTTGGTTTTATTTTCCTTTGTTTACTTTTATGTTAGAATTCTTCTATTGTGGTACACTATTTTAGTTTTGTTTTTATATCTATGGTATTACATGAGTTGTTTTACATTTTCATCATGCATTATACAGTGTTTTTGGGTATTGAATATTTTGTTGTGATTTCTTATTTTCATTGGGAAAATCTTCCCTCAATTTTATTGAATCCCCTAGCATTTATTTTCATCCTTTGGTTCCTTGGGGATGTCGCTTATGGCCTAGTTTAAATTCATCCTTGACTCAAGTCAATGAGGAATGGAGGGATGTTACAAGTGGTATTAGCCTTTTTTGGTCTAAATATTTGTGTGCAACAAGTGGTATTATCTTATTTTGCCTTTGAATTAAAGGTGGTATAAGTTGTGTCAGTTTTGGAGTTCAAGTTCATTTTAGTTCATTCCTTGAGTCAGGTTGGTTAAAAGGAGTACGATTTTTGACAATTAAAATATAGAGAATAAAAATAATCAACTAACCTTTTTATGTTGAACATAATGATACAAAGGAGTTGGTAATATACGTGCTTTGGAAACACTTATATGAGTGTAATCTCATTTTAAAGGGTTTAACCAAGAATAAGATCATAACATACATTGTAGAAATTAATTCTCACTAGTAGTGCCTATTTCATTTTGAGAAACGATTTATGATTTGGTGTAAAGGTTTTTATTTTTAAAAAAAATGTATTTTTTTTCAAAAGGGATATTTTCAAAAGAGAATGGTTGTGGTATTTTGAAAATGAGTTAATTTTCAAATGAATGGTGAAATGTTTTCCAAAATGGTTGAACATGATAAATAATTAATTTTGGTAGGAATTGTTTTGATAGTTTCACTATGATATGATTTGAAATTTTTATGACTTCAGTTTCAAAAGAGTGATACAAGTGGAATTTGTTATGCTTCTAGAAAATAGAACATGGTAATAAACATAGAATCCAACTAGATGATGTTGACGAGAATTTGGTTTCACTTGATGAGAATGTGGTTTCACTTTATCAAAGAAAGAGGCCCATTTTGTCAAGACCTAGAAGCTCAGTCCACCAATATTTTGGGGTAATTTTGGTCTAGAGAAGGCTAAAGGGTGGCTGAATAGGATGAATTGAATCGTTGATTTCCATGGCACACCATCAAAGATGGATGTCATGTTTTATTTGTATATGTTTCAAGATCTTAAATGCCAATGGTGGGATTTAGCACATCAGTCTAAACTGGACCAAGGCATGGCAAGGGAGGATTTTGAGGAATTTTTCAACATAAAATTATATCCTAAAATGGTCATAATTAATTGAATAATTTAATTTTAATCCTGAAGTAGAAGAACCATTCTGTGATAGATTATATTACAAAATTTATGCTTTTTTTTCTGCTTCGCACCTACATTTTTTGTCAGAGTGTTTTTGAAGTAAAACATTTATTAATCAGGGATGAGGTATGAAATTCACTCAAATAATGGAATTATCTATATAAAATATTATAAAAATATGGTTAGTACATAAAAAATCTATGAAAGAGGCATCTTAGGATGCATGGGTTGAGGAATTATGTTGATACCTACAATAATTGGTTGGAACTGTAATAATGGGAGAAAGTAGAAGATGGACACCAATTTACAAGGTTGGAGTGTGATCTAAAAGAGGACAGTAGGATCAGCGAACCTTCCCCCAAGACCTAGGAGAAAAGTTGGATGTTTTTAATGTGGTTCCTTCAACCAAATGAATCTATAGTGTACAACACCACCAAGAGAATTTCACAATTACAATTAGAAGGGTCATCATCAGCTCTTTTCTCGAAATAATGCGGGGTTTGGTTTTTTGGAAATCTCTCTCGTTTCACAGCTATCATGTTCATTTATGGGATGAGGGAAACAGAATATATATCATTAGTATAATAGAGTTAGCCTGGGTGATTCCATAAATAACATGACTCCTCAGTTAGGGAAATCTAAACAGGGAAATAAAGAACAAAGTGAAGCGAGTATGAATCTATATGGTGATGAGAATGTTATAATGGATGATCAATTTGAATGGTGTGAATTTAAATCAAAAAGAGAGAGTTGAAATTAACGGCCATGATCATTAAAATTATTTAAACCGATGAACAGTGTGAAGAAAAACATTGTCCCACATTAAAACATCTTCGGGTTTCTCTATGCTATACAAATTAGGAGCTGTGGGGAGAGGCACAGAGTTATCCTATCCCACTCCTGGTACCTCCCCATGCCAGTTCGTTGGGCATTCTCTTCACCCAATTCCTTAAAAGCTATTATCCCACAACATGCATGCCTCCAAGCATGAACATGGATTACACACGACACTCTATGCTACCCGTGAGCAGGCCAGGATGGCCTCCTTCAGGATCGGTTGACCTAGTGTACCACATAAGCTCTTAGTTGAGGCTGGATGGCCTAATTACTAGGTTATCCATAAAAATTAAATAAAACCCCAAAAAATATGTACTAAAAAACCATGTATATAATGGAATTTATTATAAAATTCATGGCTACCTCAAAACATAGATCAATATTATGAAACTCTTAAATCCCATAACAATTTCCTGTCAAATATAAATCTATCATACCATTTATTCATCATTAACCCTTCATGAACTTATTATATGCCATGGATCTCCTTCCTGATAACTACAATCTCAATGTTACTCATTATAACACATTCATGGTTCTTATTCAACATTAAAATATTTCATGAACTTCAACTCATCCTATTCTCTATTTTTTGGAATATAAATTCCAAAGAATGCCAAATCATCCTTATTCTTTATTATAAAAAATGAGTCATTTATAACATGTGCATTTTGAACATAGGTTCATTTCATAAATCTTCATTGTTAAAAAAATGGATAATTTCTCGAGAATAAAATCCAATTCTATTAATCTATAACAATTTTTCAGGAATCACCATGATGGAATCCATAAAAATTATCCAATAATCACCATGAATGAATCAATAAAAATTATTTAGTTAACACCATGAAACTCAAATTTTTCTAACCATTCACATATTTCATAGAATTTCAAGACATGAGTATTTCAGCCAAGCTCCATTATCTTTGGAAGTTCTTTATCATATTGACATCAATGTTATCTTCCAACTTTATTGATCATCATTATAAACTAATTAAAATATCTGAAAACAAATATAATCCATAAACAAAGTGGGCTCTTCAATATACCCCTAGGTATTTGTTGGAAATGCCTTAAATTTTCATTCCAAATGAATGTTTCAATATGTTGAACTATGATATTCTCTCTCCCATTTTCATTTCAAAAATTAATTTCACATTATCTACCCATTATTAAAAATAAATACAAATTTCAAAATAAAAATGGTATCATTCAATAATTAATCATTTATCCATCCATCATTTCACTCTAAGTCAACATAAATTGTTCTCGGTGTAGAAAACAAGAGGATTTTATTTAGTAAGAAAATTTTCCCATTACTAAATAATCATGATACCTTAGGAAACAGGAACTCATATAATTTTATTCAAGGATTATTCACTTTCATTATTGGATGTAATTACTAAATGTGAGATAAATATTTTTAAGAATTGTCAACCTCAAACTCCTTCACTCATTTTAATAAATACATCAAAAACATTAAAGTGCAGTAGGTAGGATAAGAGAACATGGGGAACTTCCGCATTTCGTATGACATTGAATAATTTAATTCCCCACCCCTTTGTAATAAGTTTATTATTTTTGATAACCATGGTTGATATATTAATAGAGACATACCTTGTCAATTGACATGATCTTCAAGAAATTTCCAAAATAATCAGATTTGATGTTAATTGAAATAATAATTCTAGAAACATCATCATTAGAATCCCGCTCAACGAAAAAATTTCTCATTATATTCATAATGGAAAATATCATCATGATTGGAGTTGAAGACATTCTAGTATGGAGATTACAGTAGAATGGTTATTCACCTTGTGATAGTACATATAGGACAACAATCCTAACTTCACTAAATATGTTCTTATAGAACATTTTTTCATATGAATACTGAAAAATATGATCAATCTAATATGGAATCTTCTTTTCCCTGGCTATCTAGAATATGACATCACATTTTTTTAAATTCACCAACGTTGACCCTCAATCATATTAGTATTTAAATTTCAATTGATGAATCATTCAAGGATGGTATCTTCTTCATCATAGCAATCAAGATTAGAAAACAGTTAATACCTATCATATTCTCCCCCTAAGAATATTATTCACATTCAATTAACTAAATTATAAGAAAAAATTCAACATTCAAATTTTAAGGGAAAAAGGTGGATCCTCCTTTATTCATTAATACAAATTGAAATGATGAGATTATATTCTCAAAAACGTTCCTCCATTTTCTCAATTATTCATTCTTACACATCTAAATATCTATTCTGATTAATGTTGTGGAAGAATGTATCTCCTCACCTCCTCTTATTCTATGTGTTGAGAAGTTTTCTTCTTAACAGCCTTCATGGATGATACATTATTACACATATTGAGGATTATAACTTGTTCTGGTAGTGAGGTTAAACAATCATTGGCAATTTGGACAGATTTCTTCCATCTCTCACATATGAATTCTTTAACACAAGAGTTTCATTTTCCTGAAAACCCCCCATGAATTTTTTATTCATCATGTCAAAAATTTTCTTTCCCATTTTCCCGAGCTTTAGCTTCTGTATCATTAATTTTTACCTTTGATTCTAAATATTTAGTCCAGATAACTAAGATGTCATTATGAATTTTGTGAGGATGTTTGGATCATCCATATGGGTTCTTAATAGTGTCATCCCTCTTAGTATTTATTTTGGAAGCACTAACCTTAAACATAATTGAGTTAGAATCCATAGTTTTCTCACCATTATATATTGGTACCTTCCTGGGAGGATTTATATCCATAATATTATTTTGATATCGTCCCAATGTTTCTTATTCATTCCAAGTCATATTTTGGAATCTTCATTTCTTGTCATATTTGGATACATGTTGAGATGAGAATGTCCCAACCTTGTGACCACTATAATTTCAAATATCACCGATCTTATCAAGAATTCCAAATTTTTTTACAATATAGATATTCTTATGGACCAATGGATGTTGCCTCTTCTTCTATGGATTAATCCTTCATCAAATAGGCTTTCGTTGTGCTTTTACATTTTGAGGATTGTACCAAAAATTTAATGCACAATTTGAAAATATATTGAAGGACTAACATTGACCCAAAAATATTGATTTTATGATATCTTATGTATCAAACTATTGGGTCTTCATTATAATTCTTTTCTCTCTCTACATGGAAAATATTACACACCTTCATTCATATC
This sequence comes from Viscum album, assembly GCA_963277665.1. Taxonomy (NCBI): domain Eukaryota; kingdom Viridiplantae; phylum Streptophyta; class Magnoliopsida; order Santalales; family Viscaceae; genus Viscum; species Viscum album. The sequence continues at coordinate 1,580,669,547 of OY728151.1, read as the reverse complement.
CACCTTATTCATAGTGGTAGGTTTGTTATCATCTTTATTCATCCATAATTGTCCAATTTTTTTTTAAATACTACATTGTTCATGACAATACATTTAGTCACATTAGTAAAAGATGGTATGAATGGTACCTGATTATTCTCAGTATCATGTGATAGGTCATTGAAGGATTTCATGATCTTCATACCACATATTGGAGGTATTTCAACCATAGAATAATCCAATTAACATTAAGTACCAGTAGAATCTATATTTTTTTATGAAGATTCAATATGAGTCTTCCTAAGATGGGCCAACTGAGCTACCAAATCTAGTAATTTCATATTTTGAATGATTTTCTTTTCTTAAATTATAATAATCTTCTATTCACAATCATTCATCATTCATTTAACATTATATTTAGTTAGCATAACATTCACTAATGGAATTTGAGGTATTTTTAACGGGCTATTTGGGACGGGATCCCATCGCAAATAAGTTGTAGCGATGGGGTCCCATCGCAAAAAGATCATTGTAGAAAATGCTATCGCAAATAAGTCTCTGATTATATACATTATATATAAAAAAACCTTTTTCGATGGGCCCATCATTAATACATTTTAAAATAGATATATTTAATCTATTTTTGATGGGATCCCATTGCAACAGGTCCTGTCGCAAATACTAAATAATGTAAGAAAAATATATTTAATAAAATTATAATTAATGAAAAAATAATATTAATATTAATAAAATAATAAAAAATAAAAAATAATAAAATTCTCAATATTCACAAAAAATATAAAGAAATCATAAAATATTATTATTATTATTATTAGTAAAATAAAAAAACATTAAAAAATATAATACTAAAAAAATATTTTTAATAGAATTATTATTAATGAAAAATTAATGTTAATATTATTAAATTAATAAAAGTATAAAATAATCTAAATTTCTCAACATTGACAAAAAATATAAAATATTCATAAAATATTATTATTATTATTATTATTAGTAAAATAATCAAACATTAAAAAATATAATACAAATAATAATAATATAATATTAAAAATAAAAATAAAAATATGTAATATTTTCACCAATATAATATAGAGAAACTATAAATAGTTCATATTACAAAAAATCTTGAATTATAATGTTTTTAACATAAAAAATCACCAGGGGTTGTCATCTAGAGGAGGTGGAGGAGATGCAGGAGATAATAAAGGAAACTTCATCCCTTAACTATGAGTCAGACGGCGCATGTACTCCATCTGCTCATGATCTTGCTGCTGCCATCGACACATCTCCTCATCGTGCTGCTGCAGCTACTACTACTGCCATCGATGCATATCCTCCTCGTACTACTGTTGCTGCTGCTACTAACACATATCTTCATGCTGCTTCTGTAAAATATCTATAAGCTCAGTCTGAGCTCCCAACTACTCCTAATACTGAGTGCCACAAGATGATTCATCTCCCTGAGCTCCTCTCGAGATGGACACCAACATCGCATCATTACCGTAATAAGTACCAGGATCCAATTGAGAGCTTATAACAACTACTCTACCCATCTCAAATCCATACTGAGTTGCATGTATCCATTCCACCTCATCGAAATGGTGGGCACTGGTCTGATATGTGGTCTCGTCCTGACTCTCTGCCTGGTTCGGAGAGGTCGCTGCCTCATATGACTCCAAAAATGTAAATTTGGAATTAAAATTGTGAAAACATAATATGCAGTTAATTGTCAAAGTAAAATAAAATACTGACCACGATCCGACGCTGGTGATTACCTCTAATCTCACTAGTGTCTGGATCGCGGTACATCCTTCGATAAAAATCATACTTAGTAATATGGGGATTCTCGACATCTTACAGGAATATAAAATAAATAGTTTGTTTTTAATGTTATATAAAATATTTAATATACTTTCCAGATTCTCTCTATGCGTACTGAATATACGACTACCAGCTCGATGTGTCACCACCTGTCTCCCCCAGTTCTGCCGCCCCAATGAAGATCTCCTCTGAAATCCACCACCCAACTAGTGTGAACATAGTCCATCAAAAATGTGAGATGAAATGTACTCTGGTCGGTGGGCTCTACATAACTCATCAAATACTATCACTCCTACTTTCTTAATGGCATACTTTTCAAATTATTCAAAAACAAATGGAAACGGTCACACATATACACCTCCCATGCATCATGGATAGCCTCATGCATGCTATCATCGATGGGGTACCATAAACCCTTCAAATAATATAATATCACTTTATTAATAAAATAAATTTTAAACTAAATATTATTTATTTACATACCTGGCATTGATTGAACATGTCGAGCTACACATCAACAAGAATATGTTCCCATGTGATCCATGGATTAGAAAACTAATTACGCAAGATAGTGCTCCCCTGTCCAACAGCTATATGTGAAAAACAATGAAAAAAAATCAAACAATTAATATATATATAAAGACCCAGAAATTTCAAGGAAATTTATTTCCTAAATACTATTTAATTTTATGAGTCTGTGGCTTCTAACTAAAATTGATTCTAAGGCCCGATGTGCTCAGAATCAATTTCTAAAGTTTACCTCGTGTACGTTCAGTAACAGAACGAGCGTGTTTTTCTATCATTTGAACCGCTGCTCAGAATCGAAATTTGAGGGCACCGATGAACTCACAGTGCCAATAATTGCCTAAGTGGACTTTTACTGTAGCTACATTTTCACAGGATGAGAAGTTAAAATTTATGGATTAAGTAAGAAGTGAATAAAAATTTTGGAACAATTTTTATTTTATATATAAGTTGGTTATATCCTACATGTGGGAGTTGGGGTGGGACCCACAAGCACATAACCACCCATGTGAGGATATTTTTGAGGTGGGGCCTACACGAGCCCCAACCATTCACATTCCCGAAACTCCTTAAACCCCCCTTCTTTAATTGTTATCTCCTCTTTCATTGATTAAATTTTCCTCTCCCTCTCTCACAACATTAAATTTTCCAACCTACCTCTTAATTAATTAAACAACTCTATATTTTTTGTTAATTAAGGGGATTTGATTTTTGAATTTTGAAATGCATGGCATGATTAAATAAAATAAGCAGAAGCCTTATTTTATTTGGGGTTGGCAATTGTTGTGTGGGATGATTTGGGGAATAACTCTAGAGTATGAATAACATCGTCCTGAACGTAGAATGGTTCTTCTCCAATGAAGACCATTCCTCTTGGTGAAAAACGCTCCCTGTTCCTCAAATATTTTCTTCTTCCGCCGTGAAAAAGTGAGGAGACTCCGACGTGGGGATACTCGCCAACAACAACACACTTCTCTTTCTCTTCTCCGCAACAAGTGAGGGGACGCCGCTTTCTCCTCGGACGCTCTCCATCTACGTCTATGAATCCTCACCTCGTGACGCCATCTACATTGACACTGATGTTCATCATAAATTATTGATATGGGTGAATTGTTTCAATTTTATTGAAAATAAAATTGTTTGGTTGTTCTTCGTCAACCGTGTTCATTCATGGTTATGTGTTACCATCTAACACAGAAGGCGTGGGCCGAACGAACAAAGACCAATGACCCTCTGCTAGAACATAATCCATTTGGAATTAGAAACCAGAGGTGGGGGAAGAATAGCATCGTCACACCATGCCAGAAACATAGTGAAGGAAGCTAGCATCGTCGCACCAGTTGTGCGAGAGGAACCGACCTGCATCGTTGGGCGATTCAGCGGAAGAACCATCCAGCCAGTCGGCCGGCCGGGCAGAGGCAAACCACGGTTCCAGGAGGACGCCACATTAAGGGACTGGCGGGCGTGTCGGCCGGAATGGCGGAGCCGGACCCCAGCGCCAGGAGGGCACCGCGCTGGAAGACCGGCGGCCCGCCCGTGTGGGCCGCATGCGCCAGAAGGCCGGCCGACATAACTGGCCAGTTTGGGAAGGGCTGAGCCGCTTGGAACCGCCGGTGCACACAGGCTCCCCCCCTCAGAACTGATCGGCCATAGGCCGAGCTACTCGGAAAAATGGCCAAGCCAGCCAGGCCGCACACCCAGCCGGTCGAGCCAACCGGGTTGCACTCCGCTGGGCCGGGCCACGCCACTTTTGGTCGGGCCCCGCCACTTCGGGCCGGGCCACGCCACTTTGGGCCCAGCTTCGCCCCTTCGGGCCAAGTTGAGATTTCCATCAGACTAGTGTGACACCCCTATCAGGCCAGACCCGTCAAATTGGGTTAACCCTACCCATCGGCCCATTGGGCTAAACGGGTCGGGGCTGTTATTCACTTAATCGTGAATAACTTAAAGACCATGTGTCCGATCGACGCGCCGTCTGCGGCACTGGGACTCTATAGACAAGAAGGTCCTTTTTCAATACTCTACGTGAGTTTGGGAAGACTTTGTTAAACGTCCAGGTTTGGAACAAGCATATTTCCAACCGGGCCCCTGGAACGGAAAATCCAATATCTCTCAGACCGGGCGTCCGATTGACGCATTGTCTGTCGTGTTAAGTTCCTTTTGACGAGACAGAACTTTGGGATACATAAACATTGGACTTTGTGACAGTTAATGTATCGTCCCCTTTTACTCATGGAGCGGACCCTTCCAGAAATGAGTACGCTGTGTGCGGGAACCATAGAGGTGGCTGCGACTACGATGACGAGGACGGCTGTACATGGATCCTACGTGGGTTTGGCAGTGACGAAGACTGTACATGGATCCTCCATGTTTTCGACAGTGATGACGACTGTACATGGATCCTACGTGGGTTCGGCAGTGATGGTTACTGTACTTGGATCCTACGTGGGTTTAGGAGCGACGAATTTTGTACTACGATCTTACGTGGGTTCGGCAGAGGAGATGATTTAGAGTCTACATCTAATCATCTCCTCCTCTCTTCGAATGTGGTATACCTATATGAGACGAGTATTTCCTATTCAATCATTACCATTGGTGTGATTGAATTCTTTCATGTGTGGACTGAGATGTGCCTGGGGTCGAGATATGGAGCCGAACTGGAATAGATGACTTAGGTTTATGTTTTGTCATATACCTAAGTAGAGTCGGTTGGCACTTCTTGTTTGTATATTTCCATTGTTCTTTATCCATTTTGGATTCTGGGAGACCTTCGAGGGACTCGGGGTCCCTATTTAGTATCTTTATACTCACCCCTGCACGGGCATTGCCTGCACTACGTTGTGTTGGTTGCAGATGACGGACAACAATGATTGTGGTTGAGGCATTTGGAACTAGATGGTATCCGTAGGTGGAACACCTGGCGAGACATACACGGAGCGAACAAATGGACCCATGGTACCTACGAGACTATTTGTACCAACCCTTCAGGTGGGATTCCCAGAGGCCGACTTGGTGGTTGCTGCTTTATCTTTCAGCTGTTGTACTTTCTTTCTCATTTGTATTGTAATTTTAGTTGGGTTGGTATACTGGCCCTTTTACTTTCCAGCACTTACTTTTTTACTCAGTTTAATTGTTGTTTAATTCATCTTTCATAGTCTGTTGTGTTTGTTTACTTATATAAAGGCAATGACTTCCCTTTTATCGGGATTTACACCTTTGGTGCTAGTCGCCAACCCCTGTCCTATGGAAGGCGGGCTTGTGGTAGTCACGACACGGTCCCTGAGGAAGGGTCGTGAAAATCTGGTATCAGAGGAGTCGGTTCTACCGTAGAACTCAGGAATCTAATAATTTAATCTTTATGAAGCCATGGTGTTATGAATATTGAGTGTGGTTATCAGTCATGGGAGTCCACTGTGGGTTCGGCGGCCGACGTATCCATACACAAGGACTGTGAATTCTGATTTCTGACTCAGTGCTTGAAAACACTGATTACATGTGTGTTTCAAAAGTTTTCTTTGTGATTACATCATGTTAGCTCACCATGTATACTATATTAACCGTGGATCTCCTTTAGTTTTTCTAGATGGCACCACATAGGAATCCATTTATAGTTTCAAGCTACATGCGAGATGGAAACCCACCAAGAGACGAGTCCATGGTGCAGGGCCCCATTACAGTGGAGGAACCAGCGGTACCACTACCCGTGGGGCCACCAATGGCACCAGCCCCAGCTGTGGAGAGTGCACACCACCTGAGTGTGTTATATGAGATTTAGTGATAGAGGCCACCCAGGTTCTGTGGAGGGATGGATCCTCAGGTACTTGAGGATTTGATGGAGGCTATCGTCAGATTCTTCAGATTGGTAGGGACACCATCTGACCTTATGGTGATGCTTTCCACAAGTCTCCTACATGAAACATCAGGTAGATGTTGGAGCCTAATTCTCTAAGTAAAAAACGAGGCATCTCTAGTTTGGATGGACTTTGAGAGAATCTTCTGCTCGAAGTTTGTTCCATCCACCCTTTGTGCGGTGGGCATCCAGGAGTAACTACAACTACGGTTGGGCAGCATGTCAGCAGCCCAGTACTCGGAGAGATTTACCGACCTCTCACGCTACTCCACAAACATGGTACGAGACACATTCTTCTGATCCCGAGCCTTTGAGTAGGGACTGAGGCAGGAGATTAGGGCTTTGATGATATCCCTCAACATTCCGACATAGGATAAAGTACTAGAGCGAGCCCTTTTTGTGGAGATCTTTCTTGCTGAGCCTAACCCAGTAGCGAGGCCTACCGCAGGGCGACACGTAGCGGAGTCTTCAGCAGCCGGTAGTAGAAAAATGTCACATTGGTCCAAACAGACCAAACCATCAGGTGAGAGACCTTAGGATACTGGTTTGGATGTGCGGGGAACACATAGAATATCAAATCATACTATAGGCAGGCAGTGCTATGCATGCGGCGGGCAGAGCCACATGGCTCATGACGGCCTGACCCGCCATGCAGTGGAGCAGCAAACAGTAGAGGGTCCTTCTAGGAAGAGGCAGAGGTTCAACCATGGTGGTCCGCAGGGAGCAGGCGGAAGAGGCAGAGGAGCTAGACGAGCATCAGGTGGTGGACGGTGCTTCGAGGCTCTACCACCACCACCACTAGGAGGGCCACCCCAACCACAGGGGGCTGGTAGATATGGGTAGGCTCAGATCCAAGCGGTCAAGGCCTATGACCATAGAGCACCTGAGATGATTTTAGGTACTATATGTGTTTACTCCACCCTTGCTGCAGTTCTTATTGACATAGGAGCGAGGAATTATTTTATTGCTGCTGCCCATGTTCGGAGCTCGGATATTCTGACGGAGTCATTGACTCGATCCATATAGCAAGAGACTTTTAAGGGAGAAGACTCAACGATTACACACTACTGCTGGTAGTTCGCGCTTACTATTGGAGGCTAGAGCTTCGGTAGAGGTCTTCTTGTAGCGGCGTCGAGGCCTTACGACGTCATCTTGGGTACGGACTGGTTGTCTATAGTCCATGATCAGATCGACTATATTAGGTGAAAAGTGCGGTGTGTCTGTGAAGATGGGAGTAGGTTTACCTTCACTGGTGAGATAAGAGCCTTTTCATTGTAGGTTGGACTTACACCGAGGAGAGGGCAGCCGATCACCCATCAGTTGGCTAGTCTCTTCCTAGGAGCAGTTGATGTGCGGAGTCTGAGTTTTCCTGTTGTGGTGGATCAGTCTGCGGACGTTTTTCCTGAAGACATTTCAGAAATCCCTCCTCGCAGAGTGGTAGACTTCTATATTGACTTATACCCCGGAAAAACACCGATATCTACTCCAACATATCGGATGGCTCCCGCCGAACTTCGTGAGCTGTGGGTACATCTGGAGGATTTACGGGGAAAGGGATTCTTCTGACCCAGTGTTTCACCCCAGGCTTCTCCGATTTTATTCACCAAGAAGGCGGATGGGAGATTACGACTATGTGTTGACTATCACCGCCTGAATCAGGTGACTGTAAAGAACAAGTGGCCACTCTCGAGGAATTACCAACTCATTGATTAGCTCGAGGGAGAATGATGGTTCTCGAAGATAGAACTTAGGTTATGATATCATCAGATCAGTCTTTGAGACGAAGATGTGCAGAAGACGGACTTCAAGTGTCAGTAGGGCCACTATGAGTTCTTGGTTATGCCTTTCGGTATAACCAATGAACCAGCAGTGTTCATGAGTCTCATGAACAAGATATTCCAGCCTGACCTCGTTCGTTTTGTCATAGTCTTCCTTGGCGACATACAGATTTACTCGACTACTGAGGAGGAGCACTCCTACCACTTGTGGGTTGTACTGGACACACTCAGAGAGCACCGGCTTTATGGTAAGCTCTCTGAGTTCCAGTTATAAATTCTAGAGGCTCACATCATGGGGAACGTCATTTCGGAGGCGGGAGTTGCCTTGGATCCTATGAAGATCGTGGCTGTACTTGCTTGGGAGCTGCCCAGGAGCATGGCAGAGGTGCAGTGTTTCCTAGGTCTGCCTGGGTACTATCAGGGATTTGTTCCAGACTTCTCCGGAGTTGAAACACCACTTTCAACTTTAACAAAAAGGGGAAACCCTTTGTGTGTTCAGATAGATGTCAGCAGAGCTTCGGGGAGCTGAGATAGGGATTGACAAGTGCGCCTATCTTGAGGCTACTAAAGGAGGGAATATGGTACGTAGTTTTCTGCGATGCATCAGGGACTGGACTTGGGTGTGTCCTGATGCGGGAGAAAGCCGTGAACACCTATGTTTAACGACAGTTGAGGTAGCATGATCATAACTAAGCTACCCATGACTTGTAGTTAGTAGTAGTGGTCTCCGCCTTGAAGATGTGGTGACTCTATCTAATGGGCGAGTGCTTTACAATCTACTCTGACCACCAGAGTCTCAGGTACATCTTTTTGCAGAAGGACCTGAACCTGAGATAGTGACAATGGCTCGAGTTCCATCACGACTATGACATTAAGATATTGTATACTCCTAGGAAGGGGAACGTAGTAGCTGATGCTCTCTGCAGGAGATCAGACATTCAGCTACTTGGAGAGGAGACTGAGTAGCTAGCCACATTACAAATATCAATCGTGGATAGTGAAGGGGGAAACATTCTATAGTCTCTCACAATAACTCCTCCACTACTTCAGCGGGTCAGAGAGGCAATGCGTGGGGGCGTTGATTGTGAGACACGACGTGATCATATTTCCACAGGGCAGGCGCCTGATGGATTTTCTGAAGGAATAGAGAACATCATCCTCTTCAGGGGATGTACCATGGTACCAGTTGAAGTACAAGAGGAAGTTCTGAGGGAGTTTCACTTTTCCCCTCTAGCGGTACATCCAGGAGTGGCGAAGTTGTACCAGGACCTCAGACAACAGCACTAGTGGCCGACTATGAAGAAGGATGTAGCAGATTTCATTTCACGATGCCTCACATGCCAACAAGTGAATGCGGAACACCAAGTACCAAAAGGCAAGGTGCAACGCTAAGAGGTTACATAGTGTAAGTGGGATGAGAAATCCATGTATTTCGTGATGGGGCTCCCATGTAATTCTAGATGACACGACTCCATATGGGTGATCGTAGACCGACTCACCATGTAGGAAAACTTCCTACCGATTAGAGAGTCGGGCTCAGTGGATATCATAGGACCAATCTACATTCAGGAGATCTTACAGATTCATGGTGTTCCATCGTCTATCGTCTCCGATCGAGATGATCGCTTTACTTCCTAGCATTGGAAGGGGTTGCAGGAGGCATTTGGGATGCAGATACGCCTGAGCAAAGCCTTTCATCCTCAGACGGATGGCCAAATGGAGAGGACTATTCAGACACTCAAGGAAATGATCTGTGCATGTGTCCATGACTTTTATCTTAGTTGGGAGGATCACCTACCCTTGGTGGAGTTTTCATACAACAACCGGTACCACTCCACCATTGGTATGGAACCTTAAGAGGCATTGTATGGATGACCTTGCAGATCACCTCTGTGATGGACTAACCCTGGAGAGTCAGCACTCACAGGACCAGAGATGGTTTAGGCTACGACGAAGAAGGTGCAGATCATCCAGGAGCAGATGATGACAAAATAGAGTAGACAAAAGTCCTATGCTGATAGGAGGAGGAGACCACTGGAGTTCGAGGATGACGACCACATTTTCTTATGGGTCTCACCTCGAAGTGGATTACAGAGATTTGGATGGGGAGGAAAGTTATCACCACGCATCATCGGACAATTATAGGTCCTCAGTAGGGTAGGGGAGGTGGATTACTGCCTGGATCTTCCACCACAGTTGCACATGGTGCATGACGTCTTCCACGTATCTCATTTGAGGAGATACGTGCACGACCCGACCCACATCATTGATCATGGGGAGCTGGACATCGATGATGGGGTGAAATTTGTAGAGGTCCTAGTAGAGATTGAGTATCGACAGGAGCATGTCCTATGTGGACGGTCGATTCCTCTGGTGTGCATTCTTTGGCAACACATGAACTTCCATGAGAGCACATGGGAGCAAGAGGCTCTAATGCATTCACAGTACCCTCATTTGAATCCCTAGTTTTGTTATAGCTTTACAGGGACGTAAATCCGTAGGATGGGAGTAATGTAAAGACCTGAAAATTTCATGGATTTTTTTTTCATAAATTCTTTTGAATTTTACGAGTCTGTGGCTTCTGACGGCACTTGATTCTGAGGCCCGGTGTACTCGGAATGAATTTCCGAAGTTTAGATCAGGTACGTTTAGTAAACGAATGAGCATGTTTTTCTATCGTTTGAACCGGTGCTCGGAATCGAAATCAGAAGGCACCGATGAACTCGCAGAGTCGGTAATTTCCTAAGGGGACCTTTACTGTAGTTACGTTTTCACAATAAGAGTAGTTAACATTTGTTGATTAAATAATATGTGAATAAAAATTATGGAACTATTTTTATTTTATATCTAAGGTGGTTATATCCTACATGGGGGAGTTGGGGTGGGACCCACAAGCACATAACTACCCATGTGAGGATATTTGTGATGTGGGGCCCACACGAGCCCCAACCATTCACATTCCCAAAACTCTTTAAACCCACCTTCTTTAATTGTTAACTTCTCTTTAATTGAGTAACTTTTCCTCTCCCTCTCTCACACACTTTAATTTGCCAACCTACCTATTAAATAATTAAGCAACTCTACATTTAATTAAATAAGGGGATTTGATTTTTTAATTTTGAAATGCAAGGAAAGATTAAATAAAATAAGTAGAAGCCTTATTCAATTTGGGGTTGTCAATTGTTGTGTGGGAGGAATTGGGGAAGAACTCTAGTGTTGTGAAGAACATATTCCTCAATAAAGAACGATTCTTATCCAACGTAGGCCTTTCCTCTTGGTGAAGAATGCACCCCATTCCTCCAATATTTTCTTCTTCCTCAGTGACAAAGGGAGGAGACAACGACATGGGGAAACTCACCATCGAAAATTCACATCCCTTTTTCCTCTCCACGATAAGTTAGGAGACACTGCCTTCTCCTCAGACGCTCTCCATTGACGTCTACAAATCATCACCTCGCGACGCCATCTACCGCGAGGCCGACGTTCATCATCAAATGTTGAGGTAGGGTGAACTATTTCAATTTTAATGAAAATATTTTTTTTTGGTTGTGCTTTGTGAACCTTGTTCTTTCATGGATATCTATTACTGTCTCACGCGGAGGGCGTGTGCTGAACGAACATGGCCCAATGACCCTCCGCTGGAACATAATCCCTTCAGAATTATCAACTGGGGGTGGGGGAAGAACGGCACTGTCGTGCCGTGCTGGAAACATGGTGAAGGAAGCTGGAACCATCGTGCTTGTTGTGCGGGAAGAACCGCGGCCCGCATCGATAGCCGCTTAGGTGGATGAACTGGCTGGCCCGTCGGCCGGCCGGGCAGAGTTGGACCGCGGCGCCAGGAGGGTGTCGCACTGGAAGGCCAGCACATGCAGGCCCCGTGCACCAAAAGGCCGACCGGTTTGGGAAATTCTATACATGAAGGTTCTAGGTAAATTCTTTGTTTTATAAAATTATGAGAAATTAAAAATTGATGTTGATTGAAATATATATATATTTATAATATTTATTATTATTTGAGATTTTATTTATAATTAATTATTATTATTTTAACTTTCCAAGCTCACGAGAGGAGAAATGAGTTCAATATAGGATAGATAGCTATCCTTAGGGAAAGGAAGCTAAATGAGAGGTCTTGAGAGAAGTATTTGTTCATTGTGTTGATTTTATAAGTCATTACCGATGGACATATTGGTAAGGCCCTACCAATGCCTTGAATAATAATCTATCATGTCCCAATTCTCCTTTTTGATGTTGGAGAAAATAATGGGTACAATGTTCATTTTTAACAGGGATAACATCGTCTCACATGACCCATGTCCCCCGCACCGTGGACACAAAGTGTTGTCATCCACAACCACTTGCAGTCAACCCTCGATGACTCTAACACCACTCCAACACCAGATATCACCATCTTGGCCACCCCAGATGCTCGACATCATGCCATTTTCCATTATTAAAGGACCTAGACTCCATGGATCATCTCGGGAGTTTGATATATCCCCCATAAATCCTTTTCAAAGATAATCTAGAAAATTTGAATCTCTTATAAATGATAGGCTTGGTGAAGTCCGATGTGACACCACTTCCATTCAAACAATGTAATTCCATGATCCATGTGCAAACACCACCATCCCATGCAAGTGGAGGGTGCAGCCAAAAAAAATGTCTGTCAAGCAAACAAAATAGCCATATGACAATAAAAGATAGTAGGAGGTTGAGAACGAGATATAATATAATAACTAATTCATTTTTAAAATAGTTTTTCTATATTAATAATGATTAGAATACTGGGTAGGAGGAAAAAAATAGAATATGATATAATATATTAATAAAATCCTTAAACAACAGACCTACCAACATGACCTAACTCCGCCACTCCCCCATCCCGCACCCATTGTCCAATACACAATAAAAACTAGTGAAGGCATTCCAGTATGACCATAGATACTCAAATAATCTTTAGGAAAATATCTATAAATTTTTAAAACAAATTGGATAAAAACTAACAATACACACATATTTACATTTCACTCTCATCCAATATCAGAATGGGTATAATGCTCTTTCTTTACTATTCCATATCCTTCAACATCATTCCTATCATCAGGGGAACTAGTATACTCCATCCCACTATTGGGACTTCACTCTCTCTTCCCCACCATCAGTGCACCAATTTAAATATAATTTGGGAATGGTTCTCTCCACCCTAGCTTCAAGAATCTAGTTTCACAGAATTTGATAGATTGAGGTGATCATTGTTCTTCTTCCCTATTCACCACTTTCAGTCAGGGATTATTCGACATCGGAACAAGTACAATACATGTTAACTCAACATCTAGTTTCCTGAAACAGTTGAATCAATGCATAGATAAAGAGAGAACCCATAAAGGGGAAGTGTTCATCTCATTGATAGGCGGAACAACAGACTAAGTAGTTACTTTCATGAAATAGCCAACTCAATGCACATAAAAAGAGACAGACATTTAAGGGGAAGTGCTCATCGCATTGACATGTGGAATAGTGGGTTTAGAATATTCTTTCATGAAATAGAAAAATCAATTAAAATATACAGAGAAAACCCATAATGGGGATGTGTTCACCACATTAACATCCGTTTGATTTATTGACATGCCTCCCTAGATTGTGGGAAGAAGTACAAATGTGTGCGCACTTTTCTTCCATGAATAAGGTTGCAGTTCATTAATTAAGAATTAGAAAGTATATAATGTGATTCACACACATTTGTTCTCAAAGACATGCACGCATTAACAACCAAAACCCATTCAGGTTTTCGTAGATGAAGGTAGAACTACATTGAGTTTAAAGGAGAAGTCCACACATTAAAGATATTCATTTGAGAAGGAAATGTCTGTTTTCGTGACACACTTTTAATAGTGCATGTGTGCATATAAATTCCCATGCACATGTGATGACATAATATTTGATTATATTTTTTAAACAAACATTGTGTATGTGCGTACAAGTTGTGTGTACAAAGAAACACAAAAGTGGACATTATGTTGTATTCAATGTGTGTTTAAAGATGGTGAGTAAGATCATGCATATGTGGTTATATAATAAATTGAATAAGCTTGTAGACGATATTGGTTATTTGTAAAAATATGTCTTTGTTGAAGTATGCATGTACATGAAATAATGAATGCATGAAAGTGTGAAGGTGATTAAAGTGAGAATAATATTTGCACGTATATCATTGCATTGTGTTCTTTCAGAAATATGTTCAAGATAATATATATTGTTGTACAATTTTTATTACACAACGAAGATGTAGAAATAGTGGGGATAATTACATTAATTAAATATCTTCATTGTGATGATGATAATTGCCTGCATGGAGAACACACTATGTTGTTGTTGAGTTGAGATGAATCAATATTTTTTAGTGAAGCAAAGTATAAGAATATTTTTAGTTCATTGATGTATCTTTATTTGTTCATTATGTTATTACAGTGACATGACGTGGAAGTGATAACTACAATTAATATAGGAGGGCATATTGAAATGACTTGAATGTAGTGTTTTTGATTATATTCACTTCCAGTCATAGATTTTTAGTTGAAGTGAGAAATTAAAGAATAGGTATATTTCAATGGCTTGATGTGGAGGATCAATTTTTTATTACGGTGACAACGTGAAGTACTTGTTATATTTATCATTGTGTATGATGTTTTAATTATAGAACAATGGAGATATTACTATATAATGAACCTTGGTGGGATGGATATTTAATTTGGGAAAAGGTCAATACCTACCAACCTTGGTTTTTGGGGTTATACCTGACCAACCCACTTATAATTTTTGATTGATTTCTAGTGGAGAATAGGTGTCTCGAATCATCCCAAACACAGCAAGGACACAATCACCTATCTTAGTGGATAACCTTGTAAAAATATTCCGTGTTGTGCTACATCTACTCTCTGTCATTCATGTATTATAATTGTGCTTGTAAACAAGGAAGATCCATTCATTATAACAAGCGCACAGGTTTAAATTATAAATGTGTAAGAGAGAAGAAATGAAATATTGGTAAAATTTGTGTACACTAATTCACCCCCCCCCCTCTTATAGTACTTTGATGATCTAATGGACACATCAATTGGTATCAGAGCATAGGTTACACCTTTGATTAGATCTGTCTTATTGTACCAATTGTTTGTATTAGTCGTATATAAAGTGAATTTTTGAATTCAAAGATGTAATAGAGTTGTTTCAGATGGTATGTTCATTTCCAATCTCTGTTAGTTCCATCATGGAGGTCTCTGAAAAACAATGAAGAATAGAATGAAGAAAAAGGCAAGAAATTGAGAAAGAATTTCATGAAGAAAGTGGTTTTATCACAATCTGAAAATAGTCATAATGATAGTTTATCATTATTATATATTAAATAAGGTCATAATGATCCTTTTGATGAGTATTTATGAAGAATTAATAAGAAGAATTTATTGAATCACTCAGGGATTGGTATTTTGAAATCTTAAAATATCTAAAGAATGTTCCTATCCACCTACATATTTTCATTTCTTAATGGTGCTTCCTTAGGGTATGAGCGTATTGAAAATATTATACAGCATTCATAAGGCTATCCACTATGGAGTTCTTAATTTCAATTTCTCCTAAAATTACTCCTATAGATCATTCCTAAAGAAATTCAGCGATGATGAAGAAAATAGAAGATTCTCATCCCTTTAGGGGGTGAAAGGATGAACAAATAACAGATTTGATCACAACATGTATCACATGAATATATTATGTTTTGGTAAGGGATTTATTTGATATTTTCAATTCCTAGAAATTGAATCTTGTCATTATAAATGTATTTTTCCTATTTTTTATGAATGACAATTCTGAATCAGAAGGGGAGACACTTATAATTTGATAATAAATGGAATGCTCATTCATGGTGATGAATCTTAGTTATAATTTTTCATTATTTGAAATATTTGGTTTTTTAATTGTTTAAATGTAAAAAAGGCCCTATAGAAATGGGGCCTACCGATACTACTTCGGTGGGCAGTTGACCCCTAGCCTTCCATTATGGGTGGGCCGAGGAAGGGAGTGCCTAGTTTGATCATGGGGAGTCTATATAGTGTCATAAGAATAATGAAAAAATATTAGCTATTTTGTATGAAGAATGATTGTGTATGGTTGAACTTGAATCTATTTTTGAATTTGGCATGATATGAAATATTTCTTTTTTATGGTCTAATTGTATGAAATGAGCCTTAAGGGAGCTCATGTAGAGGAAGAGGAAGAGAGTGACGGGTGTGCTCATGAGGGATTGTCGACACTGCATAGTTGGGTTGTCGGCCGATAGTCAGCCATTATGGGTTGGTCGTGGAAGAGAGTGGCTAGTGTTCTCATATGGAGCACATGCAGAGGCAATGTAACAAGAAAATTTTCAGTTATTTTGTATGAAGAATGATAGTGTATGGTTGTAATAGAATCTTGGTGTGAATTTGGATTTATTAGTTATGTTGTGTGACAGAAGGTTAAATGCTTCGGTCATCCAACCCCATGAAGAAACAAGTTAGTACAGTGCCCACAGTGTGCAAAGGTAGAAGGCATCAGCAATAGAGCATGGAACGAGAATTTGTAGGAGTAGATATATGTTCACTGTTACTATGAATTCATTTATAAGTATGTCCCATGTGTTATTACGGGTCCATGTAATAGGAATTAATTTCGTTGTGGGATCATATTTTTGTCGTTGATTGTAGCTACGAAAAAGCCTCAACAGTGCGATCTGTGGGATTATAATATTGTCCATGCGATCGTATCAGCTGTCTGAAATGTTTCTCCCAACAATCTGATAATTTTATCAATTTATTAAGAGCCGTCTGAAATTATATGCACGCCATCTTCTTCCTCAAGCCAACCCCAATGCACATGCTCACCATGATCTCCATTTCACGACATCAGTTTTCTCTAGCCATGCCTCTGGACATTATTTGATCATTTTGTCCATTACATTATGATCGAAATCTCATGAATCTCAGTTTTCATGATAAAACAAACACAAAATGGAAGCAATGTAGCATATAACATTGTTTCAAAATAGAGTCTATGTGTATAAGTTTGGTCGGTGGTGATTTACCGATAAATACTGAAGAACATGCTCATTTTGGGTATGCGTTTTGTTAGACTTTTGAGAGTATATTATATGATAAACAGAGTGGTGTAAATGGATAATCTATTTAAAAGCAGATTACATCATGGAGTATAAGTAAACAATGATTACATTTCACAGTAGGAGGAAACACAGATTACATTACCCGGTATGAAGAAACAATTACTACATTACCCATTAGCGGGAACCAAATATTACATTAAAAGGTTGGTGGAAACAAAGATTACATTACACAATAATAGGAAACAAATATTACATTATGGGGTAGGAGTAATTGAAGATTACATTACATGGTAGGAGAAAAACCATGATTACATTACGGGGTTGAAGGAAACAAAGATTACATTACAGGGATGGAGGAAACAATGATTAAGTTATGGGGTTTGTGGAAACAATGAATACATTACACGGTATGAGGAAATGAATATTACTTTACATGGTAGGAGGAAACAAAGATTACATTACACGGTAGGAGGAAACAAAGATTACATTACGGGGTAGGAGGAAACATAGATTATATTATACGTTAAAAAAACAATACAAACATGAATATTTATATATGTAAAATAATAGGTTAAAAACAACAATACAAACAAGCATATTTATATTTGAATCACCAAGAATCACAGACGCACTATACGACATCACAACCTTGGGCACTTAGTCACTCCCCTCCTCTAACAGTGCTCTCATTTATATATGAATTTGGCATGATTCTCACATCTAGTTTGAGGAATACATTTACATAAAATATAATAGTTTGAGATGATCCCTTAGTTTCTTCCCCATTCACCATTTTCATCATGGCTTCTATCTCATTCACCCCATGCACACATGCCCTCTGCAACCTGTAAACTCACATCCGATTTCATGAAACTAGTTTCCACAAAGATATTGGATAGTGTGTTCACCAAAAATAACCATTTGGGTATAAATCATATGGGGTGATTCATACCCACAAGTGCACCAAGACTTTCGGGTATTCAATGTGCGGAAATACTTCAGATCTATATGACACTTCAATGAGTAAATTGGTGAGTAGATAAGTGACACCGCTTGGTATTACAGGATTTAGGAAACATAACACCAAAGAGACAATAATTATGACCAATAAAATTGTACTTGAATAAAAGGATAACTCTTCATTGTTGGTTTCCAGAAATGCAGTAAAAGTAATCCTATTATTTGTAGTCTGATGTGTATCTTGAAGATTCACTTCTGGCCAAACTAGATTAGAGATGGTTTACTCTTTGACAAACCATTATTGGGAAGTCCTAAAAAATTTCATGTTTTCTAAAACATCCTCACATCTTTTAAACTATATTGTAACAACCTCCAACACAAATAGATCAACGTTAGTATTTCAGTACTCCTCATTAAACTAATCCACAAATTCTACTTGGTTGTCCTTTTAATTTTTATCATATATAAACTAAGAAACATTCAATTTTCCTTCAGTACCTTTTCAAATGACAACTTCCTCCTCCTTCGATCGCGTCTGTTTAACGTTTGGCGATTTTTACCGCTACTAATCCCACATTTTTATATATTCAACAATTGAGACATTATGAAGGTCTTATAGTTTATCTTCGCTGCCAAAAATCTTCATCTCAGCCTTCTTTAGCTAATGGATTGGAGAAGCATCCATGATTTCCTTTTGTCCCTTTGAGACAACCAATGATAGAATCCCACAAAGGTCCAAGTCGGGCTGTTTGGCTAGTGAATGGAAGAAAACATGTGGTTTGGGTAGAAGGTGGAGATTCTAACATCCATGTCTTCTTTCCAATAGAGAAAAAGACCCCCCACAAATGGCCAAGGTGGGAAACCAAAATGAAGCCTTCAAATCCCGATTTTATTATGATACCATCTATGTCTTTACATTCCAATATGGTTTTATATATTAAAACCATAGTAGGGAAATTTTTATCTCAGCAATGTTGAAGAATCCTAACGGATCATTGGTTTTCAAGACTAAGACAGTTCCACAATACACATATGAGATTTCAAGTACGTATCCATCATTTGTTACTATCCAAATTTTGGTGAATTATTAAAAAACAAATAATCCTCGAAGTGCCTTTGAGACCCACTTTTTTTAGCATATTTAAATATCTTCAATAGTCCCTCATTGGTTTCCTCATCCACATCCGATGCTTTTTATTATCTCATCACTGATCGGGAAATAGGATACTCATTTTAATTCAAGAGGAGAGACGTATCACCATGGGGCAAGGGGTAGGGGGTTGTTTGAGGGGTTTGAGAATATTTATTCTGGATTAGAGGGGGCCTAATTTTTATCGACATGTTTAGATACCATATGAATATGATAGGTCGACATCTCCCCTGACAGGAAAGAATCCACTATATGATTGGAACCCATAAGTGATACTATACTATTCTTGAATATATGTTCTATAGAATGATTATATCATCTGATGCAAAAAATGATTCATGCTATCAGGGGTGGATACTCATAGTAATTTGAGGCACCTTCTCATGGTGTATTCCCTTGGTAATATCTGGTGTATGATATTGTGAGAATGAGACTTGACGGTAGAAAATACACATTTATATGTGTCATTGGATATTCCTATATAAGAACATGTGTATTAATCCTTAGAATTTTAGATTATTATTAATGAATATTATAAGTCATGTAATATGATGTATTAATGAAAACTGTGATGACATATGTTTAGGACGGGGTAACATGTATTGGGTGTGTCACGAGTAGTATTATGTTAATGAATAATGAGAGAATGGATTTATCTCTTTTGTTCTTTTGCAAAAGTTGATATCTGATGCCCAATGATGGAAATGATATTCCACAAATGAATCTATGTCCAAAGTGTTCTAAAAATATTTATTTACTTTTTAGTAAATATAATATTTTTTATTTATTTAAGAATAATGCAGTTATATTTATTTTATAAATAAATAGTCTTTATTAATGGCCTGATAAATATTACGTAGGCATTACAGACCAAGTTTTTAGGTCTAGTGAGAAGTAATAATGTTCAATATTATTTTATTAAATAATATTTAATTTAATTCTCAATGTTAATTTCATCTCAATAAATAATAATATCATTATTTTTTTGACATGGGATTCTCCGAGGGATTAGATAAATAATAATGGGAACTTTTGTAATTATTTTTTTATAATCAAAGAAATATATAAACACAATTATTTTATTTTCTTAAGATACAATTAATTTTTGTTGTTGTGAACAACTAATTTGGAGAATCCTATAAAGCCCTAGAGATCTCTCTTCTCCCAAAACACACTTAATAATGGAGATCGATCTTCCCCCACCAAATCGTCTCATGTCAAGAGAGATCAAGGGGAACACTTTTGAAGCAGTTCTTATGGCGATCAAAGGCGGGCAATGCAAGCAATATGATCTATCATGCTATTAACCGATGATACCTTTGACGATGTGTTGAGATTTATGAAACAAACGTGGATCAATGATGGAGGGAATCTATACTTAATTCCTACAATAGAATTATGGTGCAAAATAGATCTATTTCTAGATCCACTAGTGGGAATTCTACTTTCTGTATTAATTGATTCAATTCTATTGAACATGTCGTTTTTCATCATGTAGATCTGAAATTGATCATCGATCATGAAAAAAATAAATGTTGGGCATGACCCATCGTATGATTATTCTATGCTAGGAAGCTACAAGTGGTATCAGAGTGGTCACATTATTATTTATAACTATTTAAAGATCGTTGAATGATTTATGAATTTTTTTCACTTTCAATTAACATTTTATTGATTTATTAATATGAATTATAAGATATGTTTCTTCATCATTCGTTTCTTGTCAATCTAATCAATACAATTAATTTTATGAAAGAAATAAAATTTAAGAACTCTTCCAAAGGTGTTAAGGATTTTGGATAGATAATACAGTTGTAAACATCGTGTGGTTTTGATTAATGTATTAAGAATTAATTTAGTATTAATTCATCTTGGTATTATTGATGAAACCTGGTGCATTTATAACATACATCTTGTGTTTATCATGATATCTTGGGGCATGATCATTCGGAGTACACGCTTGGTAGCCAAAGCGGATTGTGTGTAGTCCTCTTAAGTTGCAAATGGGCCGTGTATTTCATACATGGCTTACCTGACTGGTGACCTTGTATTTCAAAGATCACACACCATGTAGCCCATTAGACACACATTGTACATCATTTTCCAAGGAATGAATTAAATTCCACATTCGTAGTAATGTTCCTATGATATACGGTGAGACATGTACATGCAGTGTAGCTCAAATACTCACAGCATGTACTTCTACCAAATTACACAGATTTAAAATTTATTTATTATACTATTGAAAACTTGTTGATATATTCTTATGTGTGGTAATTATATTGACATGACATGCCATGTGATGAGTTTTTATTATATATATATATGTAAATGTTCTGTTAGTATCTATGTAATGTTCAAATATCCATATCATGTATGACCCACATTATAGTCGTTACTTCATGTGGATTGGATCACAACACACAACCAAAAAATAATTTAATTTATGTAATCATTAAGGTGATGTAGATTTCATAAAGGTACGTAATAATTCGTGTATTCCATGTGTGACATGAGTAAGCAGTGTAAGGGAATAATACTTGTTTGGTAGAATTAAATGGTTATTCACTATTTTTTCCTCCATGGTAAATTTATGAACACTGTTAATTTCAAAAGAATTTATTAAATTTGTTTAAAATTATAATGGATTATAATCACAAGAAATTTCATATGAGAATTTTGATAAAACAATTGATTAATTAAATAAGATAAGTAAATAAATCAAGTGTGATTTATATTAAATAAAAATGATTAATAATTGAATGCAAGTTTTATTAAATGAGTAATTTGTTACATGAATGTGGATAATCATGAGCATAAACCTGAACATTGTTTGTGATTTATTTCATTTAATTTATTATCAACCGAAATTTTTGGTATGTGTGCCTACTCTCTTTATATTATGTAAGGGTCTTTGTGACCATGGATTCCTTTATGTAAAACCCTTTTCCCCTAACTTGTGTGTGAGTAAATGAAAATGTGAAGGATGAAGATCCTAGGTTAGTGGAGGTGTTTCATGTTCAGATCCAAGGAAAAACCAATCTAAGAGACATACATTGGTGGACAGGTGGAACATTGTAACATGAACCATAATTGGTTCAAGGTGTTTTTATCCTAAGTCAACGATTAGTAGCGATGCAAAGTGGGCCCATGGCCCGCATGCTTTGCGGGTCTGGGGTGCATGTGGGGTGGGGTGGGCCTAAAATATTTGATCGTTTAGAGTGCAGGCCAATGCGGGTTGAGCATGTGCGGGTGTGGGCCAATGCGGGATGAGGCCACACTAGTGTGGGCTTGCCCGCAAGAATGATTTAAAAAATATATATATATTTAAAATATATGTCTCTTTAAAATTTTGGTTTGTTTTATTAAAAAAATCATGGTTAATCGTTGACATATGATTTCTCATAATTATGGTCGTACTAATTCTCTATTTATTCATATGTATATATTAAATAAGCTTATGTTTTTTTGTTTTAAAATGATATTATATTATTTATATAGTATAATTTAACAATATTCACATTCTGTGCAACCCATCTCTTGAAAAATGGAACTCATTGCCCATATTCATGGTTAAAATTCTATAAGAGTTATTATAATCATAATATTATTTCGGTCGATTTAAATTTGATATTATTTAATTTTATTTTTTTATTAATAGAATAAGAAAGAACCTCGTGAAAACAATAATAGCATCCTCTGAAACCGATCATTACTGGAGGACACATCTTTCATTCACAGGTTTAGCTGTTCACATCACCACATAACCAACATTATCATTCATCACCCCTCACCGATAACTCACCTAATTTCTATCGCAACAGTTCTCCACCATATCGGTGTCGCCACATGCCACCATTAACCCACAAAAAATGTTTCATCGCATCACTTAAAACTCTAATTATTGTTAATTCATCATTCTCCACACAAATACCATTAAGAGTAATAAAAAATATCTTATTTAAGTGATTATAAATAGTAATTTTTTTTGTAAATACGGGTATTCCCACGGGCAACCCACTGGAAACCTACGGTTTAATGTGGGGCGGGATGGGCTTGAAATTTTTTGTTCACATTATATGTGGGCTTTTGTGGACTAACTGGTGCAGGCTCAAACACGTGCGGGCTTGGCCCACCCTCCCCCGACCTGCCCGTTTATCATTACTATCGATTAGATTATAAACTATTAGATAAACTATTCATTAGTAAATCTCATGATCATATTGATTTATTATTTTATTTCTATCAAGTTGTATGGTCATTTCATTATGGATGTTTTGTCGTGAGTACCGAATTAATGAATTAACAAGAATGCTGGATAGAACTAATGTGAACTAGATTATGAATAAATTTTATCTAAGAAATGGATAATTACTTGTGTAAACCCACATAATATTAACAAGAATTTGATAAAGATGATAAATTTGAATTTACAGATAAATGGGAAAAAACCTCAATAATATATATTAAGTCGTTATAGCCTTCCACTACCTCAGTAATAATCGAACCATAGTTCAATGTTCCCGATCATCCAATGTTGGGGTGTTTTGAAATATTTAGGAATTATAAATTGATGTTATGGGTTGACTTAACTTAATTCACATCAAGGGTTGACTGCCAAATCATGACATGCCCTAACTGGGTGGAAAGGGATCAAAAAAAAATCCAAATAAGGATTTCAGGATTGGGGTGTCTTCTTAGATGATCAAGAACAATGAGTTAATGCATTTCAAATTTGGATTGACTACCCAAAACCATTAAAGTTGCTTTAATAACCAAATTACGGGTAATTAGGAGGGAAATGTAGATCCTTACCACTTGATTATACAAGAGATAGGATATTATAAAGCCAATGGTGAGGGATATTTGGTTTTGATAAAATAGTGGGAGATTAATAAATATAATATTTATTTATTTGTCTAAATTTTATCAGAAAAATTACTAATAATATTTATATATTATTTTTTAGAAATAAAATTAATATGTAATTAACCATATCATTTCTATTTATACATGATAAGGAAAACCTTATCACTGACACACATTTCTAATAGTGGAAAAGGAACCTATGAGTTATCCTTCACCTTAAAATGAGTTTATATGTGATGGAAGAACCTTTTGCTATGGAACCTGGAAACGAGGATAGTGATGAAGAGTTAAAACATTATGAGAATAATTTGAATGATTATATATATGTTCATTGTTTCATTCTATAATCCATGTGCAATAATATTTAAAATAAATATGAGGACATGGATGCATATAGTTGTTGTCTCACCTTCAAGATCTCTATAAAGAGAAGGAGAGAAAAAAGAGGTATGAGATCTCTAAGTATTAGTTTTCAACTATGTTTGGAGAGTCTTCAATAGTTGGTCCTCATGTAGTCAAGAATATTGTCGATGCATAACCCCAATCATTGATCGCTTTTTTCCTACTTCTCACCTTTTCAATGCCGATGCATGGTACATGAAACCACAAACGCGAAATCCTGTCACATCATAGATCCTATGTTGATTCCTTATTCACCATCACTGATGTTCCATATGGTCTATCATTAATGTGTCGCCCTGCTTCCCCTTGACCCCAGTGGACTACATCATGAGAAGCTCCCTCTTTGTTCGCAACCAGTTGCTTCTCCTTTTAAAGTCTTCACAATTTCCATTTTTCCTATAAAAATAAGATATAAAAAACTATATCTTCAATTTTAAAATTTCCACATTTTGGAAAAGTTGATAATCATTCACCTGTCTCCTGTAAATAGATATTAACGATGTAACACTTCATGGGTAAGACATCCATCCTATTCTGCATGATAGGATAAAATAAATCTCTAATTAAAAAACTACCTTATCTCAAATTTGTAAACACCAATAGTCTACATGCTATAAATCTCCCCTTTTATACCATCAGTGGAGATACCATCCCATATACTTAGTTGGAATGAAAAACTATTTTCATCAAACCAACCATTATCCTCTATAGATATATGACAATTTTCTTTTGTTACTCTGACAGAAACATAAATTCCCATATAAAAAATTCCAAAACTAAAGTCTTCTCCATATCTGAATATGCAATGTCTTATCGAACAATAAGAAATCCCGAAATATATAGCTCCCCCGTGATTAGGATTGTGAAAAAATATGGCACAAAAAAAATGAACTCCCTGCTCAAAATCTCGAGCATCTAAAGCATTACCTCAATCTTTAATTGGAATTCTTTCTTCACCAATTGCACATTCTGAAGAATAGAATTGCATGTAAGATCAAAAACACCTCTCTCAACCTATGTTGTTTTCCAAACATTATCCAACCTCAAGTTACATCAATCCACTTGAAAATATACAAAATTCCAACTACAAATTGTAATCACAAACAATTACCATTGATATCACTTGTTGCAGGAGATTCTCGATCTCAGGATAGAAACCGATTGGGAAAACATTTCTGAGAAACTCTATGAAATAAGGAATTGATATAAAGCAGAATAAATAAATCAGCACAAAATTTTTCAAATGTTGAAAAACCCTCTGATGCGGAGTATTAAGAACCCACATGGTAATTACGAAATATCCACTATAAATTAATGTGTACAACGAAATCCCAGAAATTCCTGAACATGAAATACAAATGAGAGAATATAAAAACAATTGTGAAAACCCCACCCTTATACTCTTCCACCAACTCTCTAAAAATCATCTCACCAATGCCATGATTGAATGATCAATCATTGAAAAAAAATCACCCTTATGTTCATGAAATTCCACTACATCAAGGATCAAATCCTAATATGCATCGACATCACACAATCTTATGACAATCGGAGGATTTCTCTCTGTCTCATGATCTCCCCATCATGACCTACAACAAATCATAACCTTGGATACACCACTTGATCATTTTATTCCATAATACACTTAATACACGTGAAAGGACTAGTTTGGGATATGTCTATCATTGAGAGTGGGGGGGGGGGAATTGGTGTTGGAGACCTTTTAATCCAATTCCACATTTTATCCCTTCATCTCTTTGACCTTTCAGGATATCAATTATTTTAATCTCCTTTACCCATCACATGAAATAATATTAAAGAAGTAAAGACAAACACAATATATTTTTTCAAGTTTCACTACTTAGTAAGAGTAGCTAGTCCTTGGCATGGTCTAGAAATAATCCTCACCACAAAACCACAATAAAGTAATAATTTAAGTGTGGATACAACTTGTTGGAAAGACCCTTTGACTTGGAAAACAACATAGTCAATTGGATGTACTTGTTTTATATCACATAGCTGGATCTCTATAATCACTATGAATATAGACTCATTTTTGTTGATAAAGGATTGTAACACCAATATAACCTTCCACCTATTGAGACATGTTGGATCTCATAGTTTGTCATTTTTCTCCAAAATCATTTTTCATCAATTTGTGTCTTTCTTAGTATAATGCAAGTAAATATTCTTACCACTTCCCAAAAAAAAACTCAATGTTTCCCAATCTTCTTCTTCTGCAATTCAAAATAATATATATGTGTTTTGAACTAATGAATAATAAATTCATTATAACAGAAATTATAATAAACCAATACAAATTTGGTCACAAAATATTCTTCTCTTCATTACTTTTTCTTCTTCAATGCAAAACCAACCTCACTAAGCCCTCTTCTTCTTATTCATTCTACAATCACAAAATTACATTATGATTATTAAATAAATGAATCTCATATCATCTTAGCGTCATCACAATTAAATTATTCTTCTTTGATACAAAATATGAATAGTGAATATAGTATCACTTCACATCTATTTTTCATGGTTTAGAAAATGTTTTTTTAATTATATTTCACTATACCTTGAATGATATTTCATGAAAGAATAATCTTTCATATACTCATATTCTTATCCTCTTGAATTATTAACTTAATACATTCATGATTCTTGTGCATGTCACATACCAATATTTATCTTAATCAATTTATGTATTTTTTTAGTAAAACATTTATGAATGTATTTTTTATTCTTCAAATCATTTGAAAAACTCCAAACAGTGCACTTACTGCTCATTGCTTATGCAAAAACACATGAATATTCTTCCTCTTTCCTTGATTTTCAGCCTCTTCACCCAAAACCCATTTTTTATTTTCTTAACCCATTTTTATCAATAGTATGTTCATTCATACACTTTGTGTCACATGAAAACTCAAACAATATGAGTTTCTCTTTTTCTAGTGCAAGTATGCACAACACATCTGGTTCTCTTACACAAATAATCATTGTAGGTTTCTTCTTATATGTATGTCATGTATCAACTGGATACATAGTATATCTATGTTTTTTTTATAAGGATAACATCTTCAAGAAACACCATAAGAGTAAAAAATTCATGCACTATGGATCAATCTGTAAGCTTCATCGAACCGGTTCTACTTTTTAAAGCATGACAAGGGTGTTTACATAGTAGTTGCATGTTTTCCGTATTTATTCTTCGTAAAAGTATAAATCTGTGGGGAACTGAACTCCTTGATAAAGAGAGTATATGGTGTAAACAACATTCACATGATCAAATATTCTTCTACACAATATATAAACCAATTGTTATTGGGAGAGGATCATAATTTTCCTCTCGCCCCGGTAGTGCTACCTTCTTGTTTTGAAGGCACCCTCTGAGCCCACTTATCTGTGGGATATTGGACCAAATCATGCAAGCCGTCGGGAATACCTATTTTTGGAAAAAGGAACTCTATGCCACCTATGCATGCTGGCATGGTTGTCCTCCATTGGGTGTAGTCAACCTAGTGTCCTACCTAGGCTCTTAGTTGAGGTCTTCTAGTCAACTTAGACCATTATTTTTAATTTATCATCCTAAAAATACTTTTTGAAAAACCAATGGATATAATGGAATTCAATATGAAATTCTTTTCCACCTCCACACATTGAAATCTATTATACAATTCTTCAATACCTTCATAATTTCTCTTCAATTACAAATCCATCTAACCATTTCATTATCTCTAACCCTTCGTGAATTAAGTACATAGAATAGTTATACTTCACACAATCTATAATCTCAATGTTCCTCATGTTAGCACTCACATAGTTCTCATGAAACATTAAAATATTCCATGACCTTCAATTCCTCTACTTCTATACATTTTTTAATATTAATTCTATTGAATATCAAATAATCATACTTCTTTGATGTAAAAAATGTGTCACTTATGACACATTTATTTTGAACATCGGATCAGTTCATCATTAATCTGAGTGAACAAAGTGGAGAGTTGCTCAAGCATGAAATCCAATGCTATGAATCTATAATAAATATTCAATACCTTCAATATTTGTATTCAAATATAATTCATTATAACAATTTCTTCATCTTTTTCCATTCATGCACTAATTATACGGCGTAGTTATCCTTCTTGCAAACATTAATAGCAATGTTCCTAAGGTTAACACTTTCATGGTTCTCATTCAACAATAAAATACTATATGAACTCAAATTCCTATTCATCTATACATTTATTAATTTAAATTCCAAATAACATCAAATCAACCTTCTTTTTTGTTATAATAAATGTTCCACTTATGAGACATGTATTTTGAGGGTAGTATCAATTCATCCGTCATCGAAGTTAACAACATGGATATTTTTTCAAACACGACATAAAATGATACAAATCTACTAAATTTATCTGGGATCATAATAAAAGAATCCATAAAAATTCTCTATTAATCTCCATTAAGGAATACAAAACAATTCTCAAAGAATCACTATAAAACACAATGTCTTAAAAACATTCACATGTTTCATTGAGTTTTAAGACATGAGGACCTTATAAAAGTTACATTAACATTGTACCTTCTTTATCATATTGGCATCAATATAAACATCCTATTTTTTTCATCATTGTCTGCCAAAACAAATCATCTACAAAAAAAAACAATCCATAAAAATGTGTGCTCTTCAAACTGCCCCTTGGTATTGATGGAAATTAATTCAAAGTTATTTCCAAACAATTGTGTTAAAATTTTGAACTATTATATTCTCTCTCCCCTTTAACTTTTAAACTTTTATTTCTCATTATCTCCCCCTTATTGATGAGAAATACAATTTTCATGAGAAAATATTAACATTTCATAGTTAAGCAATGTGTGATCCTTCTTTTCACTCTAATTCTACATGAGTTGTTCTTTGTGTAAAAAACAAGTTGATTTTAATTAGAAAAAATATGCATCCATTACTAACAGATCATGATACCTTTAGAAATGAAAAATAATATACTTAATTTCTAGGATTATTAACATTCATTCTAGGATGAAATTATAGAATGTGAGATGAAACTTTTTAAGAACAATCAACCTAAAACTCATACACTCAATTGAACAAATAGATAAAAATATACAAGTTCAAGAGATAAGATAAAAGACTATGGGGGAATTCCATATTTCATAAGGAATTGATTAATTTAATTTCTACCCCTTTGTTTTTTTATTTTTTATAACCAATGATTAGAGATTAATAGAGACATAACTTTTCTAAATATTTTATCTTAAAACAATTTAGAGAATAATAAAATTTGATACTAATTGAAATAATAATTCTAGATGTTTCATCATTTTCCACCCCCTCAAGGGAAATATTTCGTATTATCTTTATAATGGATGATCTCATCAATAATGGATTTAATAAAATTATAGTATGGAGAATACCAGAGAATGGGTCATGAACTTGTGACAGTCCATATTGGATAACTATCACAACTTCACCAAGGGTGATCTTCAATACCATTTTTTCTACATAATACGATGAAATAAGATCAAACCAAGATGGAATATTCTTTATACAAGATATACAAAATAAGACATCACATTCATCAAAATTATCAAGGATGATACTCCATCATATTTGTATTTAAATATCTTTTTATGAGTCATTAAAGGATGGTAACTTCTTCATCACAGCTATCATGAATTGACAACACTTGATACTTCTTAGGTTCTCCCCATGAAACATGTCTCACCTTCAAGTAACATAATTATAAGAACAAATACAATACTCAATGATTAATGGAATAAGGTGGATCCTCTGTACATCATTAATATTATTAGAAATATTGAGATGATATTCTCAACCAAATTGATTCATTTTCTACAGTCATCATTCTTTCACATCTAAACAACTGTATTTATTTATGTTGAGGTAATATGGATCTATTCACATCCACTTTTTACATGTGTGGATAACATTTCTTCTTAATATCCTTCAGGGATGATACATTATTTCTCCTCTTGATGATTTCTTCTTGTTATGGAAGTAAGGATAAAAAATACTTTGGAATTCTTCCATATTTCTTATATCTATCACATATAAATTATTTAACAATAGAGTTTCATTTTCTAAATAAACCCACATGAAATTTTTCATCATCATGTGGAATATTTTCATTCCACTTTCATTGTCTTTAACTATTGAATCTTCCATAATTCTTATTCATTCAAAATCATCATGATAGATAACTTACATAACATTAGGAACTATGGGTGAATATTTGGATCTTTCAAATGGGTTCTTCTCTGTTTCATCCCTCTTAGTAGTTCTTTTGGGTTCACTACACTTCAAATTATTGGATATAGAATCCATGTTTTTCTTACCATTCTTATTTGGTACATTAATTGTATTATTTATGTTCAAAACATTATTATGATATATTCGAAAGGATTCATCTTTATTCCATGTCTTATTTTGTGATCTTATTTTCTTAACGTCTATTTATACATGTTGGAATGAGCATGTACAATCATTGTGACCACTACCATTTCATATGTCACAAATGATATCAAGATTTAGAAATATGTTTACAGTATACAGATGCTTATGGACCTATAGAGGTTTACTATTATAATCTATAATTATACATCATGAGATATGATTCATTAATACTTTTAAATTATTAGGAATATCTCAAAAATTTAGGCACACTACACAAATATGTTTCAGCACCAACCTTGACCAACAAATCATGATTTCCAGATATATTCTATATTATATTTTTTGGTATTCTCCATGATTTTTATTCCCTCTAAGGGAAACCAAATTCCATATTTCTTTACTATCCATATCAGTCATGGTGATCGATTTATTATCAAATTTATTCATCCATAATTCTTTATATTTTTCTTTACAACCTGAATTTTTCATGGTAACATGTTTTGAAACATTATTACAAGATGGTATGGATGATACCTGATTCTCCTCAGTTATTTGTGATAGATTGTTGAATGAAGTGATGATATTTTTGTAACATGTTAGAGATATTTATACCATAAAATTATCCTATGAACAGTGATTACATTTAGAAACTATCTCCCTATTTTGTGAAGTTTCAATATGTGTCTTTTCAATATTGGCCAACTAAACTACCAATTCTAGACATTTTATACTTTGGATGATTTTATGATATTTAATTAAAATCATCTTCTGTTCCCATAAATTATTCACTCATTCATCTTTATCATTATGTAGATTAAATTTTTTCTAAATCAAGAGTTATGTTCATTGATTGTATTGGATATTTCTTCCAGTTTTCAACCCTTAACATCAGCGAAATCTTTCCATCTCACTTCAACAGCATGGATATTTTCTTCTAGAGTATTTTTGACTCCATATTTCTCTTAAACATATATAATCAATTTTGAGGAACTTATTTCATGTTACCTCATTATTATATCAATGTATTCAACCTATCTAGATAGATTTAGATACTCAACAGTTTTTGTTTTCACGATCTTATCCAAAACATCATATTCTTCTTCATGTTTGGTGATCTCTTCATGCATAGATTTAAAGACACCAAAAACAAGGGATGATCAATCTTCAGAAATAACATGAATAATAACTCTTAATAAATCAACTAAAAATTCTTGGAAATATGTAGATTGATCAACATCACCACTTGTTCTAGTATTTTAATCATTGAGGATATTTTTTAAATGTACTCATGCGTACATCCTAATAACTCGATGTAGGAAGGTTATCCATCATCTAAGTCAAACCTTGAGTCACATTCTCATTACCTTCCAAGATAGATATGTCTCATATTTAGCAAGGAATATAGAAACAAATACTTACTATTTTTTATATAAGAGGGAATTATTATTCAATATTATCATCTCTTTATTTTTCATATTCATCATGTTCTTGGTAGATATAGACTTATACACCAAGGAATCCAAATCTTCACAAAAATTGTACTTCAATGTTGAGTCAGAAAAGGAACTCATGTCTTTAAAATAGAATATATTCACTATAGAGAATCTAACAGTATTGATACTTACCTTGATAATTATGAATGTCCCTGTTTTAGATATTCCTAACATTGTGTGTGGGGTGAATCATTATGGGAGAATTTTTAATTAAATTCCAAATTTTATCACTTTACCTCTTTAAATTATTAGGATATTTATTGTCTTATTCTATTTTCTCAATAACATGAAATAATATTAAAATAATAAAGAAATGTACATGATATTTTTACAAGGTTCTCCTCTCAGTAAGAGTATATATTCATTTTCATGGTCTGGAAATATTCATGATCACACAACCACTAGAAATTATTCTTTTAAATGTTGTTATAGAACGTAATAAATAACCTTTCACTTGAAATGTACTATTGTGAAGTCACATTTCATGTTTTATGGAACTTATATGGATCTTTATACTCCCTATGAAGATAATCTTCTTTTGTTGATAAGGGATTGTAGCAATAATAGTGTATTCCACCTATTGAGACCTGTTAGATGTCACATTTCTTATTTTTTCTCCAAAACAATCCTATTCACATTGTTACTTACGTAGAATAATACAATTAACTCTTCTACCTCTTCTAGTCAACAAACTAAAAGATTCACAATATTCTTCTTCTACCAGTCAAAACAATGTAAATGTGTTCTGAACTGATGAATATTATATTATTTTTGACCCAAATTATAATAAGTTTATTTCAATTTGGTTAGAAAATTTTATTATCTTCTCGTATCTTTCTTCATTTGTGAAAAACAAAATTCATTGACATCTCTTATTCTTCTTCTTGTTGAAATCACAATCATTCTTTGAAATTATTAAATCAATAAAGTTCAAATAATCATAGAATCATCTCAATTAAATTATTCTTATTTGATAAAAAATATCAAGAGTGAATGTAGAATCTATTATCTTATATTCTTCTTGGTTAAAATGATGTGTGTTCATCTAAATTGCACCATTACCTCAATGATATTTCATTAATGAATAATCTTTCTCAAAATCATGTTTTTCTCTTCTTTAATTCTTAACTGAATACAAGAATGGTTAATGTTCATTTTCCATATCCATTTTTATCTTGATCATTTTATGCATTTTATTTGAGATAAAATTTTATGCATTATTTTTTTCCTCAAATCATATGCAGACCTTTCGACATTGTACTTACTCCTCACTGTTTGTGTAACAACACCCAATGCTTATTCCTCCTCCCTTAGATCTCTCCCCCTTCAGACGACAAATTATTTGGTTTTATAACCCATGTTTATCAATTATATAGGAATACATAAAGATGTTGTCATTTGAAATCCCATGAAATATGAGTTACTATCTTACTCAAGAAATTATTCAATTAGGTTCATGTCTTGTTCTCATTGCACAAACAATCTGCGTAGGTTTTATCTTTTCTGTCTATTGTGTATCAACTATATGCAAAAAATATTCACGTAATTTATTATATGTGAAAAAACAAAATGAAACATCATGATACTAATCAACTCATGCATTGTGCCTTGAGTATTAATATTCATGTAACTAGTTCTTCTTCATGAAGAACGACAAGGGTGTGTACACACTAGTTGTGTATTAGCGATATTTCATCTTCATGGAAGGAGAATGATTTATGAAACCAAACCCATTCACAATGCATGAAAATGGTGTAATCACATTTTGCAGGTCCAAATATTCGTATCATTCCTGAAAACATATTTTTTTTCATGGAATCCCCTTATTCATGAGGCCTCAATGTATCACAAAACTTTTTTCCTCCCCACACAAAATAGTGCTTTGTTAATGCTCTTTTTTTCATCAAATTGTGATCTCATTAAATAATATGAGTAGGTGTAGAACATATTGGTCAAGGGTAATCTCGTTTTTTTGTAATGGGATTACAACCTTATAGAGTATTCAAATCCTGATAACTATTCCATGTGAATCAACTATTTAACTTCCTGAATGACTTATCTTTTAATTCATTAAACACACGTAAAGTTACACTGCATTTCATAGTGTTCATCCTCAATAATAATACTTTTTATTGATGATTTTCATATCACATGAATGTATTCATTAACACATGAAACACATATTCCAAAA
This sequence comes from Viscum album, assembly GCA_963277665.1. Lineage (NCBI taxonomy): Eukaryota > Viridiplantae > Streptophyta > Magnoliopsida > Santalales > Viscaceae > Viscum > Viscum album. The sequence goes on along the minus strand of OY728151.1, from coordinate 1,580,634,915 downwards.
CCCATGATGTTCATCCATTGAACTCAAATGGTTGAATGGCCCTCCTGCAACTGCATTAGTAGTTTAGACAAGGATTTCCTCTGTAATTTATTCTTGTGAGTAATAAAAATATAGTTTCATGATATTTTGATCATGTTCGTCCCATTATTTAGAACTTATAAAAATCACGGTGGAATATTATTTGATCATTGGTTGTTTGGTTGACATTTCAGATTAGACAATGGTGATGTCGAGGCAATCAAGGAGAAAGATGAGTAAATTGGGTGACAGATATGTTTCTCATTTTGAATGAAAAAGTTGTGGGATATCCGACAACATGAATTTAAATGTGTGGGTGTTGGATGTGATGGACAAACATGATCGATCCAATTATTTAAACCGGTGAACATCACACACTAAACCCCATCCCAAATCGAATCCTTTCTCAGTTTATCCACACTTTATAAATCATCCACTATGGGGAGTGGATTATAATTCCCCTATCCCCCTCCCAGTACCACCCTATACCGGTTCGATGGGAAGTATCTACTCCCACTTCTTGGCAAGATATTAGCCCACATCATGCACACCTCTGGGGATACCCGTGGCCTACACAAGACATTAGATACTTCCAACATGCTTACCCAGATGACCTTCTTTGTACGTGTTGACCCAGTGTCCTGTATAAGATCTCGGTTGAGGCTAGCATGTCAACTCAACCCATACTATTTACAAAAAACCCAAAAAACCCATCTTAAAAAAACTATGTATATAATGGAATTCAATATTAAATGCATGGATATCTCCACACATAAAACTACAGTATACAATTATTTAATCTCTTCACAATTTCCTTTCAAATATAAATCCATTTAACCATTTCATCATCTTTAACCCTTCATTCCTATAATATGGAATGGTTCTCCTTAATGAAAACTACAAGATCAATGTTTCTAACGATAAAACAATCATGGTTCTCATCCAACATTAAAATACTACATGACCTTCAATTCTTATTCTTCTATACTTCTAGTAAATCAAATTCCAATGAATATAAAATATTTTTTATTCTTTTATGAAAATAATCATTAAGTTTGGACACTTGTATTTTCAACAAAGGATCAGTTCATCAATCGTAATAATTAACCAAAATGGAGAATTTTTCAATATTGAAATCCATTTATATGAATCTATAACAATTATTTAATAAATTCACAATTTATCATCAAATATAAATCCATATAACCATTCATTAATCTTTAACCCTTCATGAACTAATTATATGGTGTGGTTCTCCTTCATGAAAACAATAGTCCCAATGTTCCTCAATTTAACAATTTCATTGTTCTCATGAAAAATTAAAATACTCCATTATCTTCAATTCCTCTACTTATATATGTTTTGGAATATAAATTCCAAATAAAATCAAATCTTCCTTCTTCTTTTTTCTAAACAATTTTTCACTTATGAAATAAGTAATTTGAACAAAGGATTAGTTCATCCATCATAAAAGTTATGAAAAATGGATAATTTCTCATGAATGGAATCTAATTATCTTAATTCATAATTATTCTTCAATCCCATCACAATTTCCATTCATATATAAATTCATATAACAATTTATTCATCTTTAACCCTTCATGCACTAATTATATTGCGTGGTCATCCTTTATGAAAACTGAAATCTCAATGTTCCACAAGATAACACTTCCATGGTTCTCATGCAACAGTAAAATAACACATGATCCTCAATTCCACTTATTCAATACTTTTTGGAATCAAAATTCCAAAGAACATCAATTAAACCTTCATCTTTTTTGTAATAAATGTGTCTGTTATGACACATGTAATTTGATCTTAGGATCAATTCCTCAATAATCAGAGTTAATAACATGGATAATTGCTCAAGCATGATGTCCAATGCTATGAATCCAAAACAAATTATCAATCCCTTCACAATTTCCCTTCAAATATAAATCCATAAAAACATTTCTTCATCTTTAACCCTTCATAAACTAATTATATGGTGTACTTCTCCTTCATTGTAACACCCCCTGTTTCTAGAGTGCAACCCTTAATATTTGTATTTCAAGTATTTAATGTGTGTGTGTAATGATTGGGAGGGTTTGGAAGGATTTTTTATTGTTTATGGGGATTTTATACAGGTTCATAGCTGGACCACGTTTAGTCAAGGCTATGAAACTTCTAGAGGAAACCCTATACAATGAGATAGGGGCTCTGGCTAGGTGAACAGTTTGGAAAAATAGTGGGACTACCCATGAGAAAACATTAAATGTGGGACAAAGTGTATTTTACTAGTTGGAACATGGTTTTCCTAAATGTTTCGGCCAACTGTACAAGGTACTCGACAGGGTAGAGATAGGCACATGGTCAGCACACAATTTTCCAAACCGCGCGATTAATCATGCACGATTTAAAAGCAAGATCCTAAAAAAGTGGATCTTGGTTGGTAATATGTTTTAACACATCAATATTTCTCCAAATCAACCCTAACTCAATATATTTTTCTCCCAAAATCCATTTATTATTTACCCATCAATTTGAAAGTGATATGAAGCAATTTCTTGGTGTATTGGTGCCAGATTGCCTCTGTAAGTGTCCTTGTGTGGTATTTTTTCATATTTTTTTAGATATACTTTCCTCCCTTTCTCATATTATAATTTATTGTATGATGTGGATAAATATTATGTTTTTTATGTAAATAATGGTTATATTTTTATTTTTATGATATGGGAGGAGATCTATGGTGGGTTTTTGGAGACTCATCCTGGTTATGTGGGCGTTTTCTTGATGTTCTTTATTTTTACCAAACCTCTCTAGGTAGGTGGCATCACTCTAAAATTCACTAATTAGAACATAAATTATTAGTTTCGAATTGTTTAAATTTCATAAAATTACTTGTGTAATTTGAGTGGAAATCATGGTTGAAACCCTCTTAATTCATGGTTTGTCGTTTTTTGAAAATTGGTTGTGCAAATGGATTTTTTTCTTGATTTTAAAATATGGTTTTTTTGGATTTGGTAAAATCGCTTGTTGGAAAGGTTTTCAATAATGTAATGGTTTTATTGAAATGGATTGATTTGATTTGTTTTAATTGGTTTTGGCATACATGGGTTGGGTGGGTTCATGATTTTGACATGACCCTAAATATAGGGAATATACCATTGGGGTATAAAGGCACATGACCCTCGATAAGAAGTTTGTGTCATTGGGGAATAAGGAGACTGGACACTTAGTGATGAATTAGTGGATGGACAAGAAACAACTAAAGTGTATATAACTATTAGAGAAAAATGAATGGGTGTTTGTGTGGTGAATGATAAAATGGGTATGCCAAAAAGGTATGTGAAATGGTTTAAAGAATGTTCTGTTTTCTTTCCATAGAAAAATAATATTTTTGGAAAACTATTTTGGTGTGAAAATGGTTGGCATCAATTTAAATTGGGTAAGTATTTTAAAAAAATTATATAAAAGTTATTATATAATTGTGCTAACATGTTTTATCTTAATGGTGTGATTAGGGAATTCATTGGGGGGGGGGAATCTACTAAGTTTCATTGCTCACCCATTCATTGAAACATTGGTTCTCTTGCATATTTTTTATCAAGACACAAGTAAATGGAATGATTCAGACTTCTTTAGTGGTTCTCTGTGATACTTGGAGTTGGAGTTGGATCATGGAGTCATTTCATGGAAGTCTTATAAGTTTCTACTGGATTTTTTTTCCAATATGTACATTGATGTTAGAAGTCTTCTGTTGTGGTACTATTTTTTAGTTTGGTTTAGGTATCAATGGTATAAGATGAATTATTTTACATTTTCATCAATAACAATATTTTGGTTATGGTTATGGAATATGTTGTTGTGATTTTCTTATTTTCATAGGGAAAATCATCTCCTAGTTGTATTGAAACCCTTGAGATTTCTTTCCAGCCTTTGGTGCCTTGGTCATGTTGCCTAATTCCAAGTAGAAATTCCACCACAACTCAATCCAATGAGGTGGGGTGGGATGATACAAGTTGTATGGGACTTTTCATTTTAAATATTTGTGTGCAACAAGTGGTGTAATATTTTTATGTCCTTGACATACAATTGGAATAAGTTGTGTCGGTTTCAGAGTTGAAATTCATTCTCGTTCATTCCATTAGTCTGGTTGGTAGAAATGAATAGGATTGTTGGGAATTGAAATTTATGTCAGGAAAATACATATTTAAAATTTTTATATTGATCTTCATGTTACTAGGGAATTTTTTACATAGGTGTTTTGGAATTACTTATAGCACGGTAATCTCATTGTCATGGGTTTATCCAACGACAAGATCATGACATGCATTGTAAAAATAAATTCCTGCTAGGATTAGATATTTCATTTTGACATATGATTTACGATTTTATATTTTAAATAATATGATTTTTTTTAGGTGGGAGATTTTGAAAATAGAATGGTTGTGTTATTTAGAAAATTAGATAATTTTCCATAACATGGGGAAATTTTTAAAAATTGGATAATGTTGAAAATGATGAATTTTGGAATGATTATTTGTATTAATTTCTCTGTGATAGAATTTGTAATTTTTTATCCCTCATTTTATATAGAGAATGACTTATAGGATTTGTTGTGTTTCTAGAAAATGGAACCCGCTAGGTGTACGTAGAAACCAAATGGAAGAAGCTACATAGAATGTGGTTAAACCTATGACATAGTTGAACCAATAGCTCATACATAGAATAGTCAAAGCTTTTAAAGATGTGGATAAAGGGAATAGATGGGATGATATAATGAAAGTGGATCATTATATCAAATTCATGAAGTACACTCCACCCATCTAATGTGGTGATTCAGGGCTAGAGAAGGATGAGGTGTGGCTGAATAGGATAAATCAAATCTTTGATTTCCTTAGTACACCAGCTGAGTAGAAATTCAAGTTGGTGATGTATATATGGAAAGATATTGAATTTTAATTGTTTTATTTAGAACATTAGACTAAACCTGACCAAGGTATGTAATGAGAGGATTTCATGGAATTGTTTAAAAAAATTATATCCTCGCACATTTAAAATTCAGCGAATGATGTAATTTTCCAATCTGAAGTAGGAGAACCATTCTATGATAGAGTTTGTGGATAAATTTCATAATTTTTTTATTTTGACATTAATTTTCTTCGAGTTCATTGTTGAAGGAAAACCTTATGGAATCGAAGATAAGGAAACACATTTGATGGAAGATTCTCATGCTCTGTATAACGGATTATACATATATGCTCAATAGAGTGACCGTGGAAGAAGGAGACATATCAGGTGGAACATGTGGTGGGTGTATGTTGATACCAATAGAAAATGGTGGGAAATCTAATTGTAGGAGAAAACGGAATAGGGAAACATATTTCCAAGGTGGGATTATGACCCAAAATTAGACAGTTAGATCACTGAACCCCCCCAAGACCCAAGAGAAAATTTGGATGTTTTCAATGTGGTTCATTTGACCAAATGAATCGAGAGTGAATGAAACCACATAGAGAATTCCATAACTGTAATTATATGGGGCGTCTTCCGTGATTTTGTCACAGTTCTCTAAGGTCGGTTATTTGGGAAAAATCCCATGTTTTGTAGATTTTGTATTCATAGATGGGAGGAGGGAAAGAGAATACCTCTCATTATCAGAATAGAGCTAGACATGGTGATTATAGAAATACAATGACTCCTTAGAATAAGAAATCTCAATTGGGAAGTAAATAACAAAGTGTAGTGACTAAGTAGTTATATAGAGTTGAATAGGTTATTGTGGATGATCAATCTAGATAGTGTGAATTTAAATCAATAGGGCATGGGGTGTGCAGAACAACCCTGATCACTCCAATTATTTAAACATGTGACCAGTGTGTATAAAAATCCATCCCACATTGAAACCAATCTCAGTTTCACCATGATATATAAATCAACTGATGTGGGGAGAGGCTCAAAATTAACCTCTCCCCCTCCTAGTATTTCCCCATACTTGATCTGTGGGAATTCAATGTACCCACTTCATTGTAGGATATTGGCCCATATCATACATGCCTTTATACGTGACCAGTGATTACACAAGACACTCCATGCCACCTGCGAGTTAGCATCGCTGGCCACCTTTTGGTGTGATCGACCTAGTGTCCCATATAAGCTCTTGGTTGAGGCTGAATCGTCTACTTTGTAGGCTATCCATAATTTTTAATAAACCCCCAAAACATACATAGTTAAAATACCAAATATATAATGTAATTCAATATGATATGCATAGACACATCCACACTTAATACTTTAGTATACAATTCTTCAAGCCCTTCATAATTTTTCATCAAATATAAATCAGCCTAACAATTTTATTATCATTAACCCTTTATGAACTAATTATATGGCATGGTTATCCTTCATAAAAAAATACAATAACAATGTTCCACAGGTTAATATTTTCATGGTTCTCATGGAACATTAAAGAAATTCAGGGCCTTCAATTAATATAATTCTCTAATTTTTGGAATATAAATTAAAAAGTACCTAAAATAAAACTTCATATTTGATTTAAACAATGTTTCACTTATGAAACATGTCTTTTGAACATTGACCCAGTTCATCAATCATCAAAGTGAGAAAGTAATATAATATATCAAGCATGACATCTAATACACTAAATACATAAGTATTATAAAGGAATAACGATGAATGAATCCAAAACTATTCTCTAGGAATCATCATGATAAAATCCATAACAATTATCCAAACACTCCATAAAGTTCAAAGTCGTCAAACCATTCACCTGTTTCTTGGAATTTCTATTCTTGAGGATTTAATCCAAGCTCCATTAATTTTGACCGTGTTCATCATATTGAAATCAATGTAATATTACTATTGCATTGATGATAATTTCCCACCAATCAAAATCATTTGACAATAAATAAAATCTATACAAAAGTGGGAACTTCAACCTCCCCCTTTGTATTTATTATAAATACTTTCAGTTCTAAATGAATTTTTCAATATGTAGAACTATTATCTTATATATCCCCTTTACCTTTCAAACAGTAATTTTACATTATATCCCCTTTATTGATAAGAAATAAAAATTTCATAGGAAAAAAGGGTAGCATTCCATAATTAAGCAATGTTCCAACACTAATTTCACACTAAGTAATCTTGAGCAATGCTTAGTGTATAAAACAAGAGGACTTGATTTATAAAAACAAAGTTTCCCATTACCAAATATTCATGACACCATAAGAAATGAGAACCCATATACATGTATTCAAGGAATATTCAATTTAATTATAGAATACAATTACTGAATGATAGATTAATATTTTTAAGAACAATCAACCTAAAATTCATGCACTAATTCCAACAAATAGAGAAAAAACATTCACTTGAAATATGTAGCATGAGATATATTGGCGGACATACAAACTTCATATAATACAGATTAATTTTATTTTTTCACTATGTAAAATATTTTTTATTTTTGATAAAAAAGGATGAGACATTATGAGTGACATACCCTTTCTAATGAAAATATCTTCCATCAATTTATAGAACAATCATATTTTAAACTAATTGAAATAATAATTCTAGAATAATCATTATTGGTCTCCCCCTCCAAGAAAAAATTTATCATTATATTCATAATGGTTGATCTCATAATGATTGAATTTCAAGAAATTATAGTATGGAGAATACAACAGAATGGGTATTCAACATGTGATAGTCCATATTGCAAAACTATCACAACTTCACCAATGATAATCTTCTAGTAAAAGTTTTCTACAAAATACAAATAAATAAGATCAAAACAAGATATAATCTTCTTTATACTGGATATCTAGAAAAGGGAATCACATTATTTAACATCATCAATTATTATACTCCATCATATTAGTATTTTAATATCAATTGTGGAATTATTCAGTGATGGAAACTTCATCAACATAGAAATAAATAATTAACAACACATACTATTTATTAGCTTCTCCCACTAATAACATTATTCACTTTCAATTCCCTAAATTATAAGAACAATAAAATATTCAATTATTAAGGGAATAATGTGGATCTTCCTTTTTTTATTAATATGAATTGAAAGGTAGAGATGATCTGCTAAAAGAAGATTCTTCATTTTCTCTAGTCTTCATGGTTTCACATCTGAACATATGTTCTGATTTATGTTGAGGCAACATGGATATCTCCACATCCTATTCTACTTGGAGTGGAGAATTTTTCTTCTTAACAGAATTCATGTATGATAAATTAATACACCTCTTTAAGAATACTTCTTGTTCTAGTTGTAATGTTAAAAATACTTTTGGAATGTGACCATATTTCATGCATCTATCACACAAAACTTCTTTAACACAAGAGTTAAATTTTATTGAAAAACGCTCATGAAATTTTTCTTCATCATCTGTGATATTTTATTTCACTTTTTTAACAATATTAATCTTATGCATATTCCATTTTTCCTATTATTTTCAAATCTTATGGCTAGATGACTAACATGTAATTTGAAATTGTGGGTTCATGTTTGGATCTTCAACATGGGTTCTTCTGAGTGTCATCCCACTTTGTAGTCATTTTGGATGAACTACCCTTCAAATTATTTTATTTATAATCTCCATATTTCACACCATTCTTATTCTATACCATCATGGGGGGATTTCTGTTCACAATACTCTTTTTATTTCTTCCAATGGTTGCTTCTTGATTCTATGTCAGATTTTGTGATCTTATTTTCTTATCATCTTTGGAAACATGTTGAGATGATCATGAACCATCCTTGTGACAACTATAATTTAATACATCAATTATGTTATCAAGAATTTAAAATCAATTTTTAGTATATAGATGCTTCTAGACATTAGGATTATTATTTGAACCATCCAAAGCAACATAAGCTTACTTGATCTAGAGCAAGGGGAGCCAACATTAAATCCCATGCATAGAGATGCTTGGAAAATTCATTATTTTATAAGATTATAAGAATTTTAAAATTGAACTTTATTGGAATATATATATATATATATAAAACTTTCATTGGTATTTTTGAATTTATTTATAATTACTAATTATTATTTTAACGGTAAAAGATCTCAAGAGGTGAAAAAAGTTCCATATGGGAGAGACAGATGTCCTTCGAGAAAGGAAACTAAATGCATGGTTGTGTGATAATTATCTATTAGATTAGGTTGATACTACATGGCATTACCTGTGGAAATATTCATAAGTTCCTACCCACACCTTTAATAAAAAACCATTGTGCCCCCATTCTCCTTTTCGATGTGGGAGAATATAATAGATTAATTTTTCATTTTTAACTAGGATGACATCATCCTACAAGACTCTGGTCCCCCACAACTCAAACATAAATATTCTACTTCCTCTGCCACTTGCAGCTGCCCCACTATGACTCTCGCACCACTGTATCACCATAGATCACAATTTCACCATCCTAGAAGCTCGACATCGATCCATTGTCCACTAATTAATCACCCAGATTCCATAGACCTTCACAGGAGGTTGATATTTCCCCCATAAAGCCATTGAACGTTTAATATGGCCACGTCGAAGCCTAGATGAAGGAGGAGCTTGGTGAAGTACCATGTAAAATTATTTCACCACTACCATACCACTTAATCCAATCCATGAGCCATCTAGAACCCACATCATCTCATTCATGTGGAGGGATCACACAAAAAACCCAAATTGAGCAAAGAAAATAACCATAAGTCAAATCCCATACAATGGGAAGAGGGGAATGAGAAAAAATATAATAGATAATTCATTTTTAAAAAATGTTTAGACTATATTAATAAAGATTACTGTACATGGTAGTAGGAAGCAAAGAGAACATGATATAATATATTAATTAAATTCTAAAATGGTAGATGCACCAACACGACCTATGTCCACCTCTCCCCCATCATGAACCTATTGTCTAATATGTGGTAACAAATGGTGAATACATACCAGTATAAGAATTGATACCCCAATAATCACTAGAAAAAAAAGAATATTTTTAAAATAAATTGGTTAAAAAATAAATATACACACATATTTATATTTCACTAACATCCAATTTTCGTAAGGGTATCATACTATTTCTCTAATATACTGTTTCCCTCCAACATCATTCCAATCACTAGGGGGACTGGTATAATCCATCCCACCATTGGGACCTCAATCTCTCCACCCTTCCTCCAATGCTTTAAATTATATCTGAATTGGGCATGGATCTATATGCCCTTGGTTCAGAAATTTGGTTTCAAAGAATGTGATTGTTTGTGCTAATTATTGAGCTTCTACCCAATTCTCAGCTTTAACTCACGGCTTCTGTGACATTGGAATATGTCTGGAAAATGTTATCTCATCATATGGTTTCAGTAAATAGTGGACTTATGGAAAAGATAATGATGGAACCCATAAATTGTATGATTTCATGACATTGACTGGTGGCACAGAAGCCTTAGTTTCTATTTTCATGAAATAATAGACTCCATGAATAGATAAAGAGGGAACCCATAAAGGGGAAGTGTTCATCACATTGACAGATTTCATTATGGACTCCACAGTAGCTTTCATGAAACCACAGATTCAGTGAAAGAAAAATAGATATCCCATAAAGGGTATGTATTTATCGCTTTAACAAATGGTTTATTTTTTTATTGGCCTCCATAATTTTCAAAAATAACTAAGAATTCATTCCTTCATGCCTTTCAAAAAGAAGGTGATACTACATGACTTAAGAAGTATAAAGTATATAGTGAGATTCACAGAAACCCAAGTGTGAATACTTGGATGAATTTAAAAACAATAACCATTTGGGTTTTCATACAAGAAGGTAGATGTAAAGTGTGTAGGAAGTATAATTCCATAAAATTATGATCATATTTAATAATTTAGTGTTCATTTTTTTTAAAAGGACATGTTTGGGATATGTATAACACTAATAGGTTAGGTGAATCAGATAAAGTGTGTGGTTTTCAGGGGATGAGTGTTTTGTAAATTTTGGGGATGAATGTTTTAGGATTTCTAGGGATATGTATTTAGGGTTTTCTAAGGAAAATTGTTTCCTATTTTATGGTAATGTAGGTTTGGTGTTTTCATGGGTGAATTTTTATGTTTTTAAGGGGTTGATGATTTAGGGATTTCGATGGCTAAGGGTTGGGGTTTTTTTGGTTTTAGGGTTTAGGTTTTTCCAGGGTTGTGGGTTTGCGGTTTTCTATGGATGATGGTTTGGGGTTTTCTTTGATACGGGTTTATGGTTTTCTAGGGATGTGGTTTTTGGGATTTCTAGGGATTAGGGATTAGGGTTATTATGGGTTAAGGATTTAGTATTTTCCAAGGATGAGTGTTTAGGGTTTTTTAAGACTAAGGTTTTTTGGTTTTTTGTGAATGAGGGTTTAGGGTTTTCTAATGTAGAGGATTTATAGTTTTATAGGGATGTGGATTTAGGGATTTTTGGGGATGAGGGTTTAGTGTTTTCAAGGGTGTGGGTTTGGGGATTTATGGGCTAGAGAGTTTAGTTATTTTTGTGCCTGAGGTTTTCGGATTTTCTATCGTTGATGGTTTGTGTTTTTTATGGGGATGAGAAATTAGTATTTCCTTGTGAATAGGGTTTGGTATTTTCTAGAGATGAGGGTTTGGGGTTTTATGGGAGTGTGGATTTGGGGTTTTTTAGGGATTAATGTTCTCAGTTTTCTATGTGTGAGGGTTTCATGTTTTATGTGGGAAAGGGTTTGGGGTATTCTAAGGATAAGGGTTTTGGGTTTTATTGGGATATGGATTTGGTTTTTTATAGGGATGGAGGTTTGGGGTTTTTCGGGGTGGTGGGTTTATTTTTTTATCGGGATAATGGTTTAGTGTTATCTTCAACTAAGGGTTTGGGTTTTTCTAGGGCTGATACTATAGATTTTATCATGTTTTAGGGTTTAGGGTTTTCCTGGACTGAGGGATTCCTATTTTCTATGGGTGAGGTTTTTCTATTGTGGATGATTTTTGAATTTCAAGGGATATTTTTTTAGTTCTTTCTAGTGTGTATGGTTTATGATTTACTAGGTTTTGAGGGATTATTATTTTTAGGTGATAATGTATTAGAGTTTTATGAGGCTATGGTTTCTTTTTGTTTTCTAGGTAAAAGGGTTAAAGGTATTTTTAAGGATGAGGATTTAGGATTTTCTATGACTGAGACTTTTTGGTTTACATTAAATAATAAGTTAATGATTCCAAGGATCATGGTTTGTAGTTTTCTAGGTATGTGGGTATAGATATTTATATGGATGGGGGTTTAGGGTTATTTGGTTTGGATGATTTAGGTTTTTTTGGGGTTGTGGGTTTATGGTTTTCTAGTTATGAGAGTTTATGGTTTTTTTGGAAATGGTCATAGGTTATTATAATGTAACGAGTTTATGGTATTCTAGTGATTAGGGTTTTGGGGTTTCTGAGAATAAGGGTAATGGGTTTTATTTCACTAATGGTGTAGAGATTTATTTGGAAATGGTTGATCATTTTCTATGTTAAAGGGTTTAAGGTCTTATGGGTATGAGGTTCTAGGGTTTTTAAGTGATAATTGTTTATGGTGTTTTGAGGATGAGGGATGATGGTTTTTTAGGGATAAGGGTTCTTGAATTTTCGGGGATGATGGTTCTGGGTTATATGCATGAGAGGGTTGAGAAATTTTTGGCAGTTCAGTGTTCCTGGTTCATAATGGATAATAGATAATGATTTTATGGGTCAATGAGTTCATTGTTTATTGGGGTGAGGGATCATTGTTTTATTGGTATGATGGATTAGGGTTCATTACAGAAGATGTTTAAGGGTTTTCAGGTAGAGTTTTGACTATTTTATGGATCTATGGTTTTTAAGTATTTTTGGGATAATATATTTGGTTTTTTAAGGATAACTGTGTATTGATATTTGGGTATAAGGGATTAGTTTTTTTGTATAAGTGTTTATTGTTTTTTTTGGTTTTAGGTTTTATGTGATTTTGCAATGACTGTTTAGGGTTATGTTGGGATAAGGGTTAATGGTTTTTGGCTAAGCTATTATGGTATTTTGGAGATGCAACATTAATGTTTCACTGGGAAATGTGTTTTAGGATTTTTTTTGGGATAATAGTTTAGGATTTTTTTAGGGACGAGGGGTTAGGGTATCTTTGGTGGATGATGATTTCTGGGTTTTTAGGGATGTGAGACATGGTTTTTATAGGTATGATGGTTTTCAGTTTTTTAGAGATGAGGGTTTATAGTTTTTTGTGGATGAGGATTTATGATTTATTGGGGTACATGATTTATGGTTTTTTAGGGTAATGGGGTTATGATTTTTAAGAGTTGAGAGTTTTTGGTTTTTTTCTAGCAGAGGGGATATCGTTTTTTAGGACTATTTAGGGTGTTATGGAGCTAAGGGATTAATATTGTTTGTGGATGAGGGATTATGTGTTCATAGGGATAAGTGTGTTAGGATTTTATTGGATGAGGGTTTACGAGTTTCTAAGGATAAGGGTTTATAATTTTCCATGGTATTGTAAATAGTGTTTTTTGGTTTTGGGGTTTATTTCATTCAATGGATATAGTATTAGGGTTTTCATGGTTTAATGGTTCAAGGATTTATAGAGATGAGGGTTTTTTGTTTTCTAGGGATGTGGGTTTATGGACTTCTATGGAAAAGGATTTAGTTTTTTTGGGACTATGGGTTTACAATTTTCTAGTGTTGTGGTTATATGGATTTCTGTGGATTTGGGTTTTGGTTTCCCTAGGTTTTAGGGTTTTGGTTTTCATGAGATGATGTGTTATGTTTTTTTAGATAATTGCTTAGGGTGTTCTTTGGATGATGGATTATGGTTTTCTAGGGATGTTTTTTTATGAGGGTTTAGCATTTTATTAGTTAGAGGGTTTATGTTTATTTGGGTATTAGTGTTTAAATTATTCTTGGTCGGAGGGTTTTGGGTACTATGGTGATGTTCATTTATGGTTCTATGGATGAGGGATTATGGTTAATAAGGGTGTGGGTTTAGAGTTTTCTAGAAGTTTAGGTTTAGAGTTTTGTAGTATTTAGTTTTTATGATTTTAGTGGGTTGATATTTTAGAGAATTATATGGTAAACTGTTGAGATTTTCTGTGGCTACAGGGAAAGGGGCTTCTGTGGATGACATTTTTTGGTTTGATATGGGTATGGATACAATTATTTTTCGGTGCTATGGGCTTCCGGATATCTACGGATGAGGTATTTTTTAGATATGGTTCTTGGGTTTTCAAGGGATGATGGCCTTGGGTTTAATGGGGCTGGGCCTTTAGGGTTTTCTAGGGCTAAGTGTTCAATGATTTCTAGTGATGATAGTTTATATTTTTTGGGGTTTGGGGTTTGGGTTTTTTAGTGACTTTCAGTTTTTTATTTTCTGCAGACGAGTGTTTGGGGATTTCTACGGAAGGGTTTGGGGTTTTACGAGTATAATGATGGTACATTTTATGGGGTTGATGGTTACGTGATTTCTACTTTTGAGTGCTAATGGTTTTTTTGGAAGGATTTGTTACATCTTTCTTAGTATGAGGTTTTAGGGTTATCATGGGTTGAGGGTATTGGGTTTTCTAGGGATGAGGGATTCAGGTTTTTTAGGGACCATGGTTTACATTTTTCTAGTTATGAGGGTTTAGGGTTTTCTAGGGATGAGGGATTGCCATTTTCTATGATTTAGGGTTTAATATTTTTAATGGAGGATAGTTTTGGGGTATCTAGGGTAGAAGATTTAGGATTTTATAGGGCTAAGGGTATAGAGACTTCTTTGGAAGAGTAGTTTGGTTTTCATGAGGCCGAGGGATTCATGTTTTATAAGACATAGCGTTGAGGTTTTTCTAGGGATGAGGGTTTCAAATTTTTGGTGATTGATGGTTTATGTATTTATATGATTAAGTGGTTGGGGTTTGTAATGGTATTTTATAGTGATTTCAAGGAATTAGGGAAATGGGTTATCTAGGGATAAGTGTTTTGGGTATTATAGGTAAGGGGATTGTAGTTTCCTAGGGTTGAGGGATTATGGTTTCATTGTGATGAGCATTTAGGATTCTATTGGAATTACTATTTTGGGTTTTTTTGGGAAATGGTTTTGGGGTTTCTAGTTTCTATTTTTTATGTTTTTTTGGGGATGATGGTTTTTGGTTTTACGGGACTGAGGGTTTAATGATTTCTAGGTTTAAGGGTTTCATGTTTTATAGGGCTAAGGGTTTTTAATTTTCAGGGTTGATGGTTTATGATTTTCAATGGTTGGGGATTTAGTATTTTATAATGATGAGGGCATAGGTTGTTTTGTTGCTGATGGTTCAGGGTTTTCTTGGAAAAGAGTTTAGGATTATCTTGGGATGAGGGTTTATGGTTTTCCAAGGGTGACGTTTGAATGATCTGTGGGGAAAAGTGTTTTTATTTTTCAAGGGATGGGGGTTTGGGGTGTTCTAATGATAAAGATTATTTGTTTTCATGTGTTGAGTGTTTAGGGATTATTAGGGATGGGTGTAGGTTTTCTTGGGTGGAAGGTTTCGAGTTTTTTGGAGATGAGGATTTTTGTTTTCTTGGGCGTGGGTTGGGGGTTTTATGGAGATATGGGTTTGTGTTTATCTTGGGCTGAAGGTTTGGGGATCTCTAGGGTTGATGGTTTAAGGCTTTCTCGGGATGATGGAATTGGTTTTTTTTATGATGGTTTTTCTCTTTATGGGGATGAGGGTTTAGTTTTTTTTAAGGATGAGGGATTTTGATTTTCTAGGGATGATGGTTTGGGGTAATATGGGGAAGAGTTTAGAGTTTTCTATGGGTGAGGGTTTTGGGTTTTCTATGACTGTGGGTTTAATGATTTCTAGGGCTGAGGGTTTCGAATTTCATAGAGATTAATGTTTTCGGTTTTTTGAGGATGAGGGAATAGGGTTTTTTGGGGATGATTATGTAGGGTTATCGAGGACGAAGTGTTTAGTTTTCACTTGATTTGAGAACATAGTATTTTATAGGAAAGAGGGTTTTGGGTATCGGGAACTATGGTCTTAGTGTTTTCTAGAGCTCAGTGTTTAGGGATTACTGTTGTGAGGTTATAGGTTTTTCAGGGGATGACGGTTTAAGTGTTTATGTGATGAGGTTTTTATAATTTTTTAAAGATGAAGGATTTTAGTATTCTATGGTTTATGGTTTAGTTATTTTTGGGTCTGATCGTTTGTGCTTTTCAAGGGCGGTGGGTTTGGGGTTTTCTATGGGTGACTGTCTGGGGTTTTCTAGGGTTGACTATATAGGGTTTTCTATGACTAAGGGATTAAGGTTTTTTGGGGATGAGGGTTTGGTTTTTTTGTGTGATAAGGGTTTGGGGTTGTCTTGGGATGTTATTTTTTAGTTTCTGGGGACAAGGTTTTTGGGGGTTAGGGTTGATTGGTTAAGGATTATCAATGGACGGGGGTTTACTGTTTTAAGGGGATGAGGGTTTAGGATTTTCTATGGAGTATGGTTTATGTTTTTCTAGGGATAATGGTTTAGGTTTTTTCTACGAATTAGGGATTTGGGTTTCTATGGATGAGGGTTTATGTTTTTCCGTGTTTGATGGTTTATAGTTTTTTTGGCGAAGGGGGTTAGAGGATTCTTCGACAAAGGGTTTATCATTTTTTGTGTTGATGGGTATAGTGTTTTCTTTGTCTGAGGTTTTAGAGATTTTAGCAGGTGAGGTGTACGGATTTCTGGTCTAGGGTTTGTTTTTTACTATGGATGATGGTTTAGGGTGTTCTTGGGATTAGTTTTTTGAGTCTTCAATATATGAGGGTTTATGATATTTTTAGGGATGGGGGACTAGGGTTTTCTGGGGATATTATTTTGGGATTTCTAGGGACTAGGGTTTAGTGTTTTCTAGGGATGAGGGTATAGGATTTGTTGGGGCTAAGGGTTTAGGGGTTCCATGTACTAATGTTTTAGGGTTTTTTGTGTAAAATGAATTCATGTATTCTAGTGGTGATGGTTTGTAGTTTTTAGGGGTTGATTGTTTCAGGTTTTATATGGATGTGTTTTTTTGGATTTCAGGGGAGAGGCTTTAGAGATTTTCGAGAATGAGTGTTTAGGTATTTCATGGGATGAGGGTTTAGGGTTTTATATGGATGTGTGCTTATGATTATATGGTTTTGTGGGTTTCAAATTTTTTGGGGATAAATGTTTAGTGTTTCTATTGGACAAAGTTATTGAATTTTTTAGGGTTGGGGGTTCAGGGTTTTCTAAGGCTACGTGTTTGGGTTTTTAATGGGTAATGGGTTTAGGTTTTCTTGTGCGGAGTGTTTAGGGTTTTCTTGGTCCAATGTTTTAGGTTTTTTTTCAAGGGTTTTAGGTTTCATGTTCTGAGGTTTATGGGTTTTTGGGTTGGGGTCCAGGTTTATGATGTTGTTGTGGTTGGTGGGTTTTCTTAGGACGAGGGTTTATGGGTTTTAATGGTTTAGGTTTCTGGTTACCTTTGGGCTATGGGTTCATAAATTTCTACGGTTGAGGTTTCATGGTTTTTAGAGGAAGAGGGTTGAGGTATTTCTAGGGATGAGGGTTTTGGGTTTTGGTGTTGAGGGTTGATGGAATTTTTTGGATAAGAATTTATTTTATTTTGGGATAATGGTTTATGGTTTTTATTTATAAGGGTTTAGGGTTTTATGGGGTTGTGGGTTCAAGATTTTTTTAGATATGGGGATTTATGGTTTTTCATGGGATGAGGATTAAGGGTTTTTTAGTGCTAAGGTTTGATGTTTTTATGGGGATGAGGGACTATTATTTGGGGTTGACCATTTCGGTATTTTGGGGAAGGGGTTTACAATTACATTTTAATAAGTTTATATTTTATTTATTGATGATTTTTTAGGGTTCTGTGGCAATGGGACTATTTTTTATTTGAGGATGAGGGTTTATGATTTTTTTGGGTTGTTGTTTTAGCGTTTTTTGGGGGTTATGGATTTTATTTTTGATGGATGAGGGTTTGTAGTTTTTTATAAATGTGTGTTATATATATTTTGGGATAGTGTTTTACGGTTTCATTAGGGATAAAAGTTTATGGTATTGGGTGATGATGGTTTTGGGTTCATTGTGAATAAATGTTTAGGTTTTTTTAATGAGGATGGTTTCGTATTTCAGTGATGTTTTTTAGTGTTTATTGTGGATGAGGTTTGAGGTTTTTTGGAGGTTTAGGATATTGGGGTTTCTGAGGGTGAATGATGAATGTTATTTATGTCTATGTTTTAGGGTATTTTGGGATGATGGTTTAAGATTTCATATATATGAGGGTGTCGGGTTTCATGGGAATGAGTGTTTATGCTATCATTGGGATCAGGTTTTAGGGTCTCTTCAGGATGAGTGAATATGATTAATAGGGGATGGTTGTTTTGGGTTCATTTTGTATGAGGTTTTATTGATTCTATGGGATGAGGGTATAGGGTTTCATAGTTTTAGGTTTTCAGGGTTCTGGGGGATGATGGTTTAGGCTTTTTTTTGAGTTGATGAATTTTTTAGGTTGAGGGTAGAGTGATTTAGGGTGATGGGTGCTTTAAGTTTTTTTGGGATTGCGGTTTAAGGGTTAATGGTTTTTGGCAGGGATGTTATGGTATTTTGGATATGCCACTTTATGGTTTCATTGATAAATGTGTTTTAGGAATTTTTTTTGGGATGACAGTTTAGAATTTTTTTGGGGATGAGGGGTTAGGGATTCATTGGTGGATGATGATTTATGGGTTTTTAGGGCTATGAGACTTGGTATTCATAGGGATGATGGCTTTGAGTTTTTTAGGGATGAGGGTTTTCAATTTTTTGGGGATGAGGGTTTATGATTATTTGGGGTACGTCATTTATGGGTTTTTAGGGTAATGGGGTTATGATTTTTAAGAGTTGAGAGTTTTTGGTTTTTTTCTAGCAGAGGGGATATAGTTTTTATGACTATTTAGGGTGTTATGGAGCTAAGGGATTAAGATTGTTTGTGGATGAGGTATTATGTGATCATAGGGAAAAGTGTCTTGGGATTTCTATGGATGAGGGTTTAGGGGTTTCTAGGGATAAGGTTTTATAATTTTCCATGGTATTGTATATAGTGTTTTTTGGTTATGGGGGTTTATTTCATTCAATGGATATGGTTTAAGGGTTTTCTTCGTTTAATGGTTCTAGGATTTGTAGGGATGTGGGTTTTTTGTTTTCTAGTGATGTGGGTTTATGGACTTCTATGGAAAAGGATTTAGGTTTTTCTGGGATATGGGATTATGGTTTTCTAGTGCTGTGGTTATATGGATTTCTATGGATTTGGGTTTTGGTTTCCCTAGGTATTAGGGTTTACGATTTTCATGAGATGATGTTTTATGATTTTTTTAGATAATTGTTTAGGGTGTTCTATGGATGATGGTTTAAGGTTTTCTAGGGAAGTTTTTTTTGGATGAGTGTTTAGGTTTTTCTTCGGTAAGGGGTTTAAGTTTTTTTGGGTATTATGGTTTAGAGTCTTCTTGGTCGGAGGGTTTAGGGAACTATGGTGCTGATCATTTATTGTTATATGGATGAGGGATTAGGGTTAATAGAGGGCGTGGGTTAATCTTTTCTAGAAGATTGGGTTTAGAGGTTTATTGTACTGAGTTTTTATGATTTTAGTGGGGTGATATTTTAGAGAATTATATGGTAATGTGTTTAGATTTTATGTGGCTATAGGGAAAGGAACTTCTATGGATGACATTTTTGGGTTTGATATGGAGATGGATACAATTATTTTTCGGTGCTATGGGCCTACAAATATCTATGGATGAGGTATTTTTGTAGATATGGTTCTTGGGTTTTCAAGGGCTGATGGAATTTGGTTTAATGGGGCTGAGTCGTTAGGGTTTTCTAGGGCAAAGGGTTCAATGATTTCTAGTGATGAAAGTTTATAGTTATTTGGGATTGTGGTTTGGGTTTTTCAGTGAATGTGGGTTTGTTATTTTCTAGAGACGAGCGTTTGGGGATTTCTAGGGAAGGGTTTGGGGTTTTACGGGGATAATGATTGTAGATTTTATCTGGATGATGGTTTCATGATTTCAACTTTTGAGTGATAATGGTTTTGTTGGAATGGTTTGTTACTTCATTAATGGTATGAGGTTTTAGGGTTTTCATGGGTTGAGGGTATTGGGTTTCCTAGGGATGAGGGATTTAGGTTTTTTTGGGATCATGGTTTACATTTTTCTAGTTATTAGGGAGTAGGGTTTTCTAGGGATGATGGATTGTCTTTTTCTATGATTTAGGGTTTAATATTTTTAATGGATGATAGTTTTGGGGTTTCTAGGCTTGAAGATTTAGGATTTTCTAGGGCTGAGGGTGTAGAGACTTATTGGGAAGAGTGGTTTGGTTTACCTGAGGCTGAGGGATTCACGTTTTCTAAGACATAGGGTTTATGTTTTTCTAGGGATGAGTGTTTGGGATTTATGGTGATTGAGGGTTTATGGATTTATATCATTAAGTGGATGGGGTTTATAATGGTATTTTTATAGGGATTTCAAGGGATGAGGGAAAAGGGTTATCTAGGGATAAGGGTTTTGGGTATTATAGTGAAGGGGATTATAGTTTCCAAGGGTTGAGGGATTATGGTTTTATTGTGAAGTGCATTTATCTTTCTGTTGGAATTTCTGTATTGGGTTTTTTGGGGCAATGGTTTTGGGGTTTTCTGTTTCTATGGATTTATGTTTTTTTGGGGATGATGGTTTTTGGTTTTACGGGACTGAGGTTTTAATGATTTCTAGGGTTTAGGGTTTCATGTTTTATAGGGCTAAGGGTTTTTATTTTTCAGGGTTGATGGTTTATGATTTTCAAAGGTTGGGGATTTAGTATTTTATAATGATGAGGGCTTAGGGTGTTTTGGTGCTGATGGTTTAAGGTTTTCTTGGAAAAGAGTTTACATTTATCTTGGGATGAGGGTTTATGGATTTCTAGGGGTGACGTTTGAATGATCTCTGGGGAAAATTGTTTTTATTTTTCAAGGGATGGGGGTTTGGGGTGTTCTAATGATAAATATTTTGGGTTTTCATGTGTTGAGTGTTTAGGGATTGTTAGGGATAGGTGTAGGTTTTGATGGGTGGAAGGTTTCAAGTTTTCTGGGGATCAGGGTTTTTGTTTTCTTGGGTGTTGGTTGGGGGTTTTATGGAGATATGGGTTTGTGGTTATCATGGGCTGAAGGTTTGGGGATCTCTAGGATTGACGGTTTAGGGATTCATAGGGATGATGGAATTGGTTTTTTAATGTGGGTTTTGGTTTTTATGGGGATGAGGGTTTAGTTTTTTCTAAAGATGAGGGATTTTGATTTTCTAGGGATAATGGTTTGGTGCAATATGGGGTAGAGTTTAGAGTTTTCTATGGGTGAGGGTTTTGGGTTTTCTATGACTATGGGTTTAATGATTTCTAGGGCTGAGGGTTTCTAATTTCATAGAGATTAATGTTTTGGGTTTTTTGTGGATGAGGGATTAGGGTTTTTTGGGGATTATTTTGTAGGGTTATTGGGGACGAAGTGTTTAGTTTTCACTTGATTTGAGAACATAGTATTTTATAGGAATGCGGGTTTTGGGTTTCAGGAACTATGGACTTAGTGTTTTCTAGAGCTCAGTGTTTAGGGATTACTGTGGTGTGGGTATAGGGTTTTCCAGGGATGACAGTTTAAATGTTTATGTGATGATGGTTTTATAATTTTTTAATTATGAAGGCTTGGAGTATTCTATGGTTTTTGGTTTTGGGATTATTTGGGCTGATCAGTTGTGCTTTTCAAGGGATGTGGGTTTAGGGTTTTCTATGGCTAACTGTATGGGGTTTTATAGGGTTGAATATACAGGGTTTTCTATGGTTGAGGGATTAAGGTTTGTTGGGGATGATGGTTTTGTGTTTTCTTGTGATAAGGATTTGTGGTTTTCTAGGGAAGATGATTTTCAGCATCTGGGGAAATGGTTTGGGGGGTTAGGGATGATTGGTTAAGGATTAACAATGTCAGGGGGTTTAGTGTTTTATGTGGTTGAGGGTTTAGGTTTTTCTAGGGAGAAGGCTTTATGGTTTTCTAGGGCTAATGTATTAGGGTTTTTCTAGGAATTAGGGTTTTGGGTTTCTAGGGATGAGGGTTTATGTTTTTTCATGTTTGATGGTTTATAGTTTTTTACGATGGGGGTTAGAGGATTCTTCGACAATGTGTTTATCATTTTCTGTGTTGATGTGTATAGTGTTATCTTTGTCTGAGGTTTTAGTGATTTTAGCAGCTAAGGTGTAGGGATTTCTGGTCTGGGGTTTGGTTTTTCCCATCGATGATGGTTTAGGGTGTTCTAGGGATGAGTTTTTTGTGTCTTCAATATATGAGGGTTTATGAAATTTTTAGGCATGGGGGACTAGGGGTTTCTGGTGATATTATTTTGGGATTTCTATGGACTAGGGTTTAGTGTTTTATAGGGATGAGGGTATAGGATTTGCTGGGGCTAAGGGTTTATGGGTTCCATGTACTAATGTATTAGGGTTTTTAGTGGAAAATGAAGTCATGAATTATAGTGGTGAGGGTTTGTAGTTTTTATGGGTTGATTGTTTATGGTTTTATATGGATGTTTTTTTTTGGATTTCGGGGGCGAGTCTTTAGAGATTTTTCAGAATGAGTGTTTAAGGAGTTCATGGGATGAGGGTTTAGGGTTTTCTATGGATGTGTGCTCATGATTATATGATTTTCTAGGTTTCAAATTTTTTGGGGATAAATGTTTAGTGTTTTTATTGGACAAGGTTATAGAATTTTTTAGGGTTGGGGGTTTTGGGTTTTCTAAGGCTACGGGTTTGGGTTTTAATGGGTAAAGGGTTTAGGTATTCTTGTGCTGAGTGTTTCAGGTTTCTTAGGTCCAATGTTTTAGGTAATTTTTATTTCAAGGGTTTTAGGATTATAGGTATGAGGTTTATGGGATTTTGGGTTGGGGGTTATGATTTTTATTGTTGTTGTGGTTGGTGGGTTTTTTTAGGATGAGGGTTTTGGAGTTTTAATTGTTTAGGATTCAGGGTACCTTTGGGATATGGGTTCATAAATTTCTCCGGATGAGGTTTCATGGTTTTTAGAGGAAGAGGGTTGAGGTATTTCTAGAGACGAGGGTTTTGGGTTTTGGTGTTGAGGTTTGATGGAATTTTTGGGATAAGAATTTATGTTCTTTTGGGATAAGGCTTTATGGTTTTTATTTATAAGGGTTTAGGGTTTTTTGGGGTTGTGGGTTCATGATATTTTTTATATATGTGGGTTTATGGGTTTTCATGGGATGAGGATTAAGGGTTTTTTAGTGATATGGTTTGATGTTTTTATGGGGATGAGGGTCTATTATTTGGGGTTGACCATTTCGGTATTTTGGGGAAGGGGTTTACAATTATTTGGTTATAAGGTTATATTTAATTTATTGATGATTTTTTAGGGTTTTGTGGCTATGGGATTATTTTTTATTTGAGGATGAGGGTTTCTGGTTTTCTGGGGTTTCCGTTTTAGCGTTTTTTGGGGGTTATGGATTTGATTTTTTATGGATGAGGGTTTCTAGTTTTTTAGGGATGCGTGTTATATATATTTTGGGATACTGTTTTAGGGATTCTTTAGGGATACAAGTTTATGGTTTTGGGTGGTGACGGTTTTGGGTTCATTTTGAATGAATGTATTGGTTTTTTTAATGAGGATTGTTTCGTATTTCAGTGATGATTTTTATTGTTTATTGTGTATGAGGTTTGTGGTTTTTTGGAGGCTTAGGATATTGGGTTTTTTGAGGGTGAATGATGAATGCTATTTTTGTCTATGTTTTAGGGTATTTTGGGATGATGGTTTAGGATTTCATATGTATTAGGGTGTATGGTTTCATGGGAATGAGGGTTTAGGCTATCATTGAGATCAGGTTTTAGGGTCTCTTCAGGATGAGCGAATATGATTAATATGGGATTGTTGTTTTGGGTTCATTTTGTATGAGGGTTTATTTTTTCTATTGGATGAGGGTATAGGGATTCAAAGTTTTAAGTTTTCAGGGTTCTGGGGGATGATGGATTAAGATTTTATTTTTTTCGAGTTGATGAATATTTTAGGTTGAGGGTAGAGTTATTTAGGGTGCTGGGTGTTTTCAGTTTTTTTGGGATTGCGGTTTAAGGGTTAATGGTTTTTGGCTGGGCAGTTATGGTATTTTGGATATGCCACTTTTTGGTTTCATTGGTAAATGTGTTTTAGGAATTTTTTTGGGATGACAGTTTAGGATTTTTTTGGGGATGAGGGGTTAGGGTTTGTTTTGTGGATGATGATTTCTGGGTTTTTAGGGCTATGAGACATTGTTTTTTAGGGAATGATGGTTTTTATTTTTTTAGGGATGATGGTTTCTAGTTTTTTGGGGATGAGGGTTTATGATTTTTTGGGGTACATCATTTATGGGTTTTTAGGGTAATGGGGTTAAGATTTTTATGATTTGAGAGTTTTTGGTTTTTTTCTAGCATAGGGGATATCTTTTTTTATGACTATTTAGGGTGTTATGGAGCTAAGGGATTAAGATTGTTTGTGGATGAGGGATTATGTGATCACAGGAATATGTGTCTTGTGATTTCTATGGATGAGGGTTCAGGGGCTTCTAGTGATAAGGGTTTATAATTTTCCATGGTATTGTATATAGTGTTTTTTGGTTATGGGGGTTTATTTCATTCAATGGATATGGTTTTAGGGTTTTCTTGGTTTAATGGTTCAGAGATTTATAGCGATGTGGGGATTTTTTATAGTGGTGTGTGTTTATGGACTTCTATGGAAAAGGATTTAGGTTTTTTTGGGACTATGGGTTTATGGTTTTCTAGTACTATGGTTATATGGATTTCTGTGGATTTGGGTTCTAGTTTCCTTAGGTTTTAGGGTTTATAGTTTTCAAGAGATGATGTTTTATGTTTTTTTAGATAATTATTTAGGGTGTTCTATGGTTGATGGATTAATGTTTTCTAGTGAAGTTTTTTTTGGATGAGGTTTTAGGGTTTTCTTGGGTAAGGGGTTTATGTTTTTTTGGGTATTATGGTTTAGAGTTTTCTTTGTTGGAGGGTTTAGGGAACTATGGTGGTGATCATTTTTGGTTATATGGATGAGGGATTAGGGTTAATAGAGGGTGTGGGTTTAAGTTTTCTAGATGTTTAGGTTTATAGTTTTATGGTACTGAGTTTTTATGATTTTAGTGGGATGATATTTTAGAGAATAATATGGTAAAGTGTTTAGATTTTATGTGGCTACAGGGAAAGGCACTTCTGAGGATGACATTTTTGGGTTTGATATGGAGATGGATACAATTATTTTTCGGTGCTATGGGCTTACGGATATCTACGGATGAGGTATTTTTGGAGATATGTTTCTTGGGTTTTCAAGGGCTAATGGCCTTTGGTTTAATGGGGATGGGCCATTAGGGTTTTCTAGGGATAAGTGTTCAATGATTTCTAGTGATGATAGTTTATAGTTTTTTGGGTTTGGGGTTTGGATTTTTCAGTGACTATGGGTTTTTTATTTTCTGGAGAAGAGTGATCGGGGATTTCTAGGGAAGGGTTTGGGGTTTTATGGGGATAATGATTGTAGATTTTATGGGGATATGTGTCTCGTGATTTCTACTTTTGAGTGATAATGGTTTTGTTGGAATGATTTGTTACTTCTTTCTTGGTATGAGGTTTTAGGGTTTTCATGGGTTGAGGGTATTGGGTTTTCTAGGGATGAGTGATTCAGGTTTTTTAGGGATCATGGTTTACATTTTTCTAGTTATGAGGGTATATGGTTTTCTAGGGATGATGGATTGTCTTTTTTTATGATTTAGGGTTTAATATTTTTAATGGATGATAGTTTTGGGGTTTCTAGGGTTGAGGATTTAGGATTTTCTAGGGCTGAGGGTATAGAGACTTCTTGGGAAGAGCGGTTTGGTTTCCCTGAGTTCGAGGGATTCACGTTTTCTAAGACATAGGGTTTAGTTTTTTCTAGGGATGAGTATTTGGGATTTTTGGGGATTGAAGGTTTATGGATTTATATAATTAAGTGGTTGGGGTTTATAATGGAATTTTTATAGGGATTTCGAGGGATGTTGGAAAAGGGTTATCTAGGGATAAGGGTTTTGGGTATTATAGGGAAGCTGATTATAGTTTCCTAGGGTTGAGGGTTTATGGTTTTATTGTGATGAGCATTTAGCTTTCTTCTTATTTAGTGAAATAACTAAAATAAATAAAAATTATTATTCATTTTTTTAGAATCACAAGATCATATGTGATTTTTCAAATAATGAGGACCACCTTACTGGGAATCATCAGAAATAACTTCTCTTCTTTTCTTATTATCATGTCTCCATGAAATCATTCATGTATAATATTAATGAACACCTCCCCTTCTTTCACTTATTCTTGTTATTTACACAAGTTCACCCAATATCATTGACCTATTATTTAAATTTTTCCACGTATGAATGTCCATGAATGAGTGCATGCACAATCCACTTCTTCCCTCTTGTGTGAAAACCCTAATGGGGTCAAATCATTGCATGAAAAAACTACCTCTTTTTATTTTCCATTTCTCTTATTCTATTTGAACATGGATCAGGCATCTTTAAATTATGAACCTGAGTTAATTCTTGTTTTATGATGTTTTATCAAACAAACATGGAACACTATTCACTTCTTCTATTATTCTATTCTCATTATATGCACATGAATGGGTGTATGACTTTTAACATCTTCTTCTTCTTTATTCACATGTGAACACACATACTGCCTCTTCTTTAAACAAAAAAATGGCCTCAGGTTTCTTCAAATAGTGCACATGATTTCATGCATATATGTACCTCCCATCACCATGAAAACTCCACCTTCTACAAAAAAACCACTACACAAAGTATATACCTTATTAACATGCATCATGAGATGTTTTCCTTGTCTTCATCAAACTGAGTGGTTCACTGTTATTCTTAATGCAAGAGGTGTATGGGTCTTCTACACACAAGGGATTTTTGGGTATTCTTTGTGAAAACATTATGGTTCATGATTCTAATGCATTCAAAAAGAAAAAAAGGGTGATCATGGAATATTTTTGTGCCTACAAGATCACGTTCAATAAGCAAGACAAGGCTTTGGGTAAACCATTCACGTATTTGTAGATCTTCTTCATGAAGCTAGATAGTTCATTGGACTTTTTCGTCATGAGAAGCTTCATGAATGAATTTCACTTGTTGATGGCCTTCAAGATCCTCTTTACATCATGAATCCAGAAGGCTCATGGATCATGATTTCCCTTTGCATAACAATAGCAAGAAGATGCACAGTTTTTCATGAAAAATATGAGCTCTCAAAATATAGGAGAAGAAAGATGAATTGGCCTTAGGGATTCAATTTTTATTGGTGAAGATCAAATATTTTTTCACATTAAAATCCATTTATGATGAATAAATCAGGTTCGTCACAATATGAATGTAGTCATAATGGTATTTTATCATGAGTATCTGTTAAATATGGTGATAAAGATCCTTTTGATTCATATTTTCAAGCAGTAAAGAAGAATAATTTATTGAATCACTCAGTGAATTTTACTCAGAAATCAAAAAATATCTAATGAATGTTCCTATACATTTTTTCACCTACATATTTTATTTATTAAGGGACTATATAATGAAAAGTAATATCTTGAAAAAGAAGCCGAGGGAATGGAGAAAGACTGGGAAAAGAAGATTCAAGGATGTAATCTTCACTCACAAGTTATTGATGAAAAAGAATAAACAGTATCACATTGAAATAGTCATTTATTATATGTTGAAGAAAAAATGAAAAGAAATATGTGTGAATGTAGTAACTGAGAAGGTCCATACTAAGATGTTTCACACTCATGAGGAATCATATAAAGATACCGTGAATATCAAGGATTCTAATTTGTAAATTGAATACAAGGATGAGACCTTCATCCTAGTTTAGGAATAAATAGAATATTCTATATTTAAATTCAATGAAAACAACACTTTTATTAAAGATGAATTATAAAGGAATGATTGTGAGAAGGATGTTAATGTGGTAGTTCATACAGAAGTGATCACTGCATTGAATAAATTACACAGAACGTCCATTAATGTTAAATAATACCATCTAGAGGATGAGATAAATATAATTATAGTGCTGAATAATTATCAATTGACTGAAAATCATATTCATGAGGACCGAGTTCCGAATATGATGATTCAATGGGAAGGAAACTGAAAATTGTTGAGGATGATAAAAATTTCCTCACCATGAAATGTCTTGAAATGGAAGTGACATTGAAGAATATGAAATAATGTGATGATATTTTGAAATCACATAATGACCATAAGAACTCTCTAAATCATAAATATCACGAGTTGGAGGTCTTGTTGAGAAATATAGAGATCATACAAGTTGAATCTTTATATAATGATGAGATTAGAAAATCTTCAAGGATAAATTCTAAAAGGAGTCTTCGTCCTGACAATACCCATTCCAGTGGAAAAATGTGTCTAAAAATATCTAATGATAAATCAATTGCATGATCATTGAATCAGGATACCCTTGACCTAGAATATTTTATTTGTACAAATATTGTTTCATTTATATGTATGGGTTCCGAAAATAAATCTAGAAAATCAAGGATGAAGAAGATTAATGAAAAATATATTATATCATCAAATGTGTATATGAAGAAGGGTAGGAATTTTTATTCTCTACAAATATCTTAGATGAAGAATCATACTATCCAAAAACAATAATATTCCAAAACTAACCGAATTGTATTATATAAGAATAAATCAAGATTTATTTGGATAGTGTTGGTGTTGTTGGAAATTTTGGCATCGGGTTATTGAATTGTGGCATAATATTTCAATTCATGATAACTAAAAAATAATTGTATTATGGCAGAGAAGATCTGAGGAGAAGTTAAATCCTACAGAATTTATTCATAATTCATAGAGGAAGAATAATTTATCTATCACGAATAGATTTGAGTGCCTTGAATACTTCTATGATTATTTCAATAGAAGTGGTCAGAATTATAAAGAGTGTTGGTATTTACTAACCCTACACTATGAATATGTCGATGTGATGATAAGGACACAACATATGCAGAGGAAAATAACAAAAGAAGAAAGGACTTATTTGTGTAGTGAGAATGAGAAGAGAGCTACGAAAACATTGAAGAAACCTAAACCCAAGAATAATGATGATATGAATGTCATGCCAAATAAAATATTCCACTACTATGGAAGTAGAGGTCCCATAATTGACCTTTAAAAACACGTTATAAACACAAATTCTATTGGAAGCGGATAGAAGAAAAAAATAAAATCAATCTTAGAAAAAAATAAAAAATATTATTTGATGTTTCACAATCACGATGAAAATTTTGAATTTTGTGAGAGGTTGTTTAAAAAGGAAGACCTTATGTTTGCTGAAGCATTTTGCAGAAGGTCTAGAATGTCAGGGAATATTAATGAAAAATAAATGATTTTGTTTCCTAAATGAATATAACTACTGAAGTACAAATGAAATGAATCAATAACTTATAGTATTAATAATTCTACTGTAAAGAATGAGTATACCCACATGATGAATTCTAAGCATATAATAAAAGTAATGTTTATTCATATGGCTAGAACAAATGAAATTGGATATGAAATTGGAGTATAAATAAAAGAACGAAATTTCATACTTGATAATGCAATGAAGATTAACCCATCTAATATGAAAGCTGGAGAAATCAAGAAGTCCATACTTCCCTTAAATGATAATCATTGGAAATTCAAATAAGTATAAAGCATGATGGGTTTTCCTGAATCTAGAGTAGAATTGAAAATAATTTCTAGGTTAGGAGTTAAATCTCATACTTGTTTCTCTAAATGAAAATCATTAATGAACCACGTTATTAGCATGAATATTTTTCGATTTTTTATTTTCTTCTAGGAATTGAAGGTGATGAATATTTTAATGGGGATTCCTAAAGATATGAGTTCTTTGAAAATATTATAAATCATTCATAAGGCTATCCATCATGGAGTTTTTTATTTCAATTTCTCATAAAATTATTCTTGAAGATCATTCATGAAGAAAGTTAGTCTTGATGAAGTATATAGATGAAGCTCATCCAATTAGGGGGAGAGAAGTTGAAAAATACCATAGTTGACCACAACTGGTATCACATGAATGTATAAAGTTCTATTATGTGATTTAATTGTTATTTTAAAGTCATCTAAATTGAATCTTGTGATTATAAAGGTATTTTTTCCTATTTATTTACGAATAAAAATTCTGAATCATAAGGGGAGACACTTATAAATTGATAATAAAGGGGAAGAGAATTATTGAAATTGAATGTTTTCAATCTGTTTATTGAGAAGAATGTAGGATATTAATTGAGTATCTTTTGAAAAACTTCTGAAAGAAGGTTTCAGTGTAGGAATCACATTTAAAATTTATATTGACATATTTGATGTCTAAATTGATCACCTTTGTTTTGTAAATAGGGTTTTCCTGTATTCAATTCAATAATATTAATTTATAACTCATTTCTTTATTAAAATTGATGCTCCCCTCTCAAGAAAACCAATTTTTTTCTATGAAATGAAATATCTTAAGAAATGAGGAGATTAATGGAAAGAAAAAGAAGAGTTCAGTTGTTATATAATAAGTTGAGTTTATGCATTATTTCCCATAGTTATCATTGAAATTATTTTATGTGTGAGAAGAAAACATTGAATTTGATAGTGAAATGGGTACTGAAAAAAAACCAAAGGAGGAGATTGATGATCCAAAATTGATTATTGTAATATTTTTGATGTAATTTTTGTCAATAAAATTGTATGATACAAAGTCAATCTTCCAGAATTTGAAGGTTGGTTTTTTGCCTTTTAATTATTATTGGGAATTAATCATAATTTAGAAAGGATTTTTGGTTGGA
This sequence comes from Viscum album, assembly GCA_963277665.1. Taxonomy (NCBI): domain Eukaryota; kingdom Viridiplantae; phylum Streptophyta; class Magnoliopsida; order Santalales; family Viscaceae; genus Viscum; species Viscum album. Next base: position 1,580,603,999 of record OY728151.1, on the reverse strand, counting down.
AGAGTTTCTTCTAATGAAAAATGATTGTGTATGGTTGGAATTGAATCTTAGTGTGAATTTTGTTTTATGAAATATTTCTTTTTTCATGGTTTAAATCTTAAAAAAGGTCCTATAGAAATGGGGTCTACCGACACCACTTAGGTGGGTAGTTGACCCCTATAAATCCATTACAGTCAGGATGAGGAATATAGTGGTGAGTTTTCTCCTAGGGAGTGGATGTAGTGTCATAGGATTAATGAAAAATAATAGTTATGTTTTATGAATAATGAATGTGTATGGTTGACATTGAATATAAGTGTGAATTTGGCTTGATATGAACTATTTCTTTTCAGGGTATAATTGTAAGGAATGTTCCTATAGGGATATCATGTAGGGGAACATGAAGAGAGTGGATAGTGTGCTCATGGGAAGGTAGAGGAAGAGAGTGGCTAGAGTGCTCATGGGGGGACTTCCTACACTTCATAGGTGGGCATTCGAACGCTAGTCATTCCTTATGGGTGGCTCAAGGAAGATAGTGGCTAGTGTTCTCATAGGGAGAGCATGTAGAGGCAGTGTACCAATGATAAATGTCAGCTATGTTGTATAAATAATGATTGTGTATGGTTAGAATTGAATATTATTGTGAATTTCTATTTATATGAATATTTTTTCATGGTTAAAGGTCAAAAAGGGCCTACAGAAAAGGGGACTATCTCCTTGGGTGTGCTTATATGGAGGGAATATAGAGGAACAATGAAAAATATTAGTTATGTCTCCTTAGGTGGACAGTGTGCATGTAAGGAGCGCATGAATGGGAACCATGAAAAATATTAGTTTTTATGTATGAAGGATGATTATTCTTATTGATGATTGGATTTATATGGAATATTTTTTTTAATTTTTTCATAGTTTAAATGTGACAGGAATATGGAATATTTGTTTATTTTCCCATAGTTTAAATGTATTCAAAAGCGCCGAAAAGCTAAAATTGCTTAAGTAATTTGAGAAATAAATGGAAGAAGTTCATATTTTCTCCATAATAGTATGTGAATGAATACACTTATAGTCATATGAAAACATTAATAGTTTGAGTTCCTCTTGTTACTCATGCAGGTATGCAATTTGGTGCATGTCTGGTTCCCTATGTATAGAAAAACTATGTAGGTTTGTTCTTCAATGTATGGTGTGTATCAACTAGATACACAACATCTTCATGCAATGGATTATACATGGAATAGAATCATGAAACACATTGGTAGTAAAAAATTCATTCACTTGGCTTAAGCAGGAATCATCATGGATCTCGTTCCTCTTCACAAAGCATGAAAAGGGTGATTACACACTAGTTTCATGTTCACAATATTCCTTCATTGGGAACGTAGAATGATTCAAAAACATGAGAACATTATCAAATTAAGATTAGGGTTTAAGAACCTTCCACATGTCTACCGATTATTATCCTTCTTGAAACCATATTGGTTTTGAGGAATCCCATTATTCATGAGGCCACAATGGGTCATATAACTCTTTTCCTCGTCACACAAATGTGTGGTTTAGAGAGACTCTATTTTTCTGCAAAAAGATAGAAATTTAAATAATACGAATCGCAGTAGCACATCTTGGTTTAGATTTCTATGCTTTTATAGGATAGGGATCACAAAATTTCAATACATTAAAATACCAATATTTATATTTTGTGAATTATCTTTTTAACTTCCATAATGACTCCGATATTAATTCCTTGAATAGGCGTTAAGATACACTTCATTTCATATCATTCTTAATTTTCAATTGGACAACTTATTTATGGTGTTTATATCACATTCATGTATTCATAAACACATGAAACACATCTTCCGAAATGGTTGATCCAATTATTTAAACCAGTGAATAGTACGTTCCAATACACATCCCACATAAAAATCTCTCCCAGTTTCTATACACAATAAATATTAAGCACTGCATGGTGCGTCTCAAAATTCTACTCTCCCCAACCCTGTACCACCCGTAATGGTTATAAAGGCGCACTCTACAACCACTTATTTGGGGGATATTATCCAACATCATGAACACCTCCAGGGGTATCAATGGCCTACACATGAAACAAAATGTTTCCTGTGTTCTTTCCTGGATGGACTTATTTATGTTCATTGACCCCGTGTCCCACATAAGCTCTCAGTTGAGGGTGTCTTGTCAGATCATGCAATAATTTTTAAAGAATCCCCCAAAAAATATTTAGTTAAAAAACCATACATATAATGAAATTCATTATGAAATGCATGTTACCTACTCTATTAAACCTATATTGTACAATTCATCAATCCCTTCACAATTTCTATTCAAATATAAATATATATAACAATTTATTCATATTTAACCCTTAATGAACTAATTTTATGGCATGGTTCTCCTTCATGAAAACTTCAAGACCAATATTTCTCAACATAACACTTCCTTGGTTCTCATGAAACATTAAAATATTGCATGACCTTAAAATATTCTACTTCTATACTATATTAAATATCAATTCTAAATAACATCAAATCATCGTTCTTCTTTGTTATAAACAAAGTGTCACTTATGACATGTATTTTTAACTTAGGATCGGTTAATCCATTTTCAAGGTTAACAACAATGGATATATTTTCATGCACGACATCCATTGATATGAATCCATAACAATTATTCAAGACCTTCAAAATTTCCCATCAAATATAAATCCTTGTAACCTTTATTCATCTTCAAACATTCATGCACTAATTATATGTTGTGGTTCTCCTTCATGAAAACTACAATCTCAATGTTCCTCATGTTAACAATTTCATTTTTCTCATGCAACATTAAAATACAACATGACCTTAAATTCTTCTTCATTATACTTTTTTGAATATAAATTCCAAAGAACATCAATCCGTCCTTATTATTAGTGTTAAACAATCTATCACTTATGAACCATGTATTTTAAACCTATAATCAATTTATAAATCTTAAAAGTTAACAATAATGGAGAATTGATCATGCGTGAAATCCAATGCTATGATTCCATAAAAATTATTCAATACCATTACAATTTATCTACAAATATAACTCCAGCTAACAATTTGTTCATATTTAACCCTTTATTCAATAATTATATGGTGTGTTTCAACTTTATGAAAACTAAAATGTCAATATTACTCAAGATAACACTTGTATGGTTCTCATGAAACATTAAAATAATGCATGACCTTCAATTCCTCATATTCTATACTTTTTGGAATATAAATTATGTTGAACATCAAATAAACCATCTTATTGGATGTAAAAATGAATCTTTTATAATCATGTATTTTGAACATATAATTAGTTCATCAATTGTCAATGTTAACAACATGGAGAATTTTTCACGTTTGACATTCAATTCTATGAACCCATAATAATTCTTCAAGACCATAACAATTTCAATTCAAATATAAATCCATCTAACCATTTCATATTCTTTAATCATTCATGAACTAACTATATTTTGTGGTTCTCCTTCATTTTATCACCACCATTTTCTGGTCTGTATGCCTTTATTTATGTTTTTTAGGTATTTAATGTGTGTGGGTTAAGGTTTGGATGGTTTTTAAGAATTTTGGAGTCTTAATGGGGAATTAATATAGGTTCACGGTTGGATCATGTTTAGTGAAATCCATGATAATCCTATTTGAAACCATGAAAAATGAGATATGGGACTCAGGGTATGAGTATAGTTAAGGAGAACTGTTTGGCCAAACCGTGCGGCCACCCTAGAGTAATCGTGAAAAGTAAGACGTTGATTTTTTTCATGGTTGGTTCATGGTTTGTGTATATTTCTTGGCCAACTCTGTGAGGTAATTCTCAAGGTAGAATATCGTGTATGGTTAGTGCATTTTTTTCCTAACCGTTCAACAAATCATGCAGTGTTTAAAAACAATATCCTGTAAAAGTGGAGTTGGGTTGATATTAAGTTTAAAACCCTCATTTTTTCTCAAAAATTGACCCTAACATAGGATTTATTCTCCTTAAGGGTCTTGGATTATTTCCCCATAAATTTATAGAGGATCCTAAATATTTTCCTAGTGCGATGAAGCCCGATCTTCTTGGAAAGTCTTCTTTTTTGGTAGTTTTTCATAGTATTTCATAAATATACAATCCACCCTCTATAGAATTCATATTTCTAGTCCATTATGGAAATATACAAGGTTTTTTATTCAAATAATGGTAATATTTTGAATTATTTTTGATAGGGAAGATATATAAGTTGTGTTTATGGGAGATTCAACCAGATTTTGTGGCTATTTTTGTGTGGTTCATCATTTTCTCGAAAAATCTCAAGGTAGGTGGATTCACTCTTGAATCAAATTATAATAACATGAAGGCTCAATTTCAAATTATTTAAATTGATTGAAATTTATGGTGAAATTATTGTGAAAATCATGGTTAATACCCTCTTTAGTGTTGGTTTTTGGTTTTTCAGAAATTGGTTGTGTAATGGGATTTGCTTCCTGCTTTTAAACTGTTGATTTTGAAATATGGATTTTTTGGATTTGGGAAATTAGTTTGTTGGAAAGGTTTCAAATAAAGGAATAGTTTTATTGAAATGGAATGATTTGTTCTCTTTAAAATGGTTTTGAAATACATGGTTTGTGTGACGTTATTATTTCGATGTGACCCAGAATAAGTGGTGATTTCTATTGGGGCAAAAAGGGACATGAACCTGGATAAGGGGTGTCTGTCATTGTGGAACAAGGAGATTTTCCACTTAATGACGACTTACAGGATGAATGAGAAACTTATCATGAGTATGGAACTATCATAGAAGACTGCATGGGTGTGTGTGTAGAGAACGATTAAATGGGTATACCAAAAAGGATTATAAAATGGATTAATGAATGATTTTTTTGTTTTCCTTAGATAATTTTTATGATTGGAAAACTATTTTAGTGTGAAACTACTTGGATTGGATTTAAACTATGTAACAATTTCCAATTTTTTCATATATATTTTTTATATAATTTTTCTAACTTGTTATAATCTAGTGGCATGAGTAGGGATGTCATTATGGGAAATATACTAGGATTCATTACTCACCCCTGATTTTGATATTTGGTGATTTTTCATATTTTTTTAAGACATAGGTAAATGGAAATAATCACTCTTATTTAGTGGTCATATGAGATACTTGGAGTTGGATTTGTACTTTGGATTCATGAAATTAATTTCATATGAGTCGTTGATGGTTTTATTTTCCATTTTGTACTTTTATGTTAGAAGTCTTCTATTGCGGTACTCTATTTTAGTTTGGTTTTGATATCAATGGTATTACATGAGTTATTTTACTTTGTCATCATGCATCATATAGTGGTTTTGGTTATGGAATGTTTAGTTGTTATTTTTTATATTAAATTGGAAAATCATTCCCTAATTTTATTGAATCCCTTGGCATTTATTTCCAGCCTTTGGTGCCTTGGGGATATCGCATAAGGCCAAGTTGAAATTCCACCTCGACTCAAGCCAGTGAGGAGGGCATGGATGTAACTAGTGGTATCAGACTTGGTCAGTCAAAATATTTTTGTACAATAGGTGGAATTATCTTTTTCAGTCCTTCATTTATAGATGGTATAAGTAATGTTGGTTTTGGAGTTAAAATTAATTTTAGATCATTCCTTGAGTTGGGATGGTAAAAAAGAGTAGGACTGTCGGGACTTGATATGTAGGGAATAAAAAGGCATAGCTGACCTTTTTATGTTGAACTTCATGCTACCAAGGATTTGGGAATATAAGTGAATTGGAAATAATTATAGGAGTGTAATCTCATTGTCATGGGTTTAGCAAAGAAGAAGATCATGAAATGCATTGAAAAATTAATTCGCAAAAAAAAGTGCATAATTCAATTAGGTTAATGATTTATAATTTGGTGTAAATGATTCTATTTTTGAAAAAAATTGATATTTTTCTTCAAATGGGAGATTTTGAAAAGAAAATTGTTGTTTTATTTTAAAAATGAGATAATTTTTAAAAGAATGGTGAAATTTTTCCAAATGGTTTAACATAGAAAAGGATTAATTTGTGAAGGAATTGTTTTGATAGTTTCTCTTTGATAGAATTTGAAATTTTCAAGCCATCAGTTTCGAGCGAGTGTTACAAGTGGAATTTGTTATGTTTCTAGAAAATAGCACCTGGTAGGAATCATAGAAACCAACTAGAATAAGTTGATGAGATAGTGGTTTCACCTGATCAATAGGTGAAACAATAACTAGTTTAGATTATTGTCTAATATTTTAAAATTTTTGATATATGGAACTAACGAGATGAACCAAGGAAATTGGTTCATTCTATCTTGACCTAGAAGTCAAATCCAACCATATTATTGGGTAATTTTGGGCTAGAGAAGGCTAAGGTGTGGCTGAATAGGATGAATTGAATCATTGATTTCCTTGGCACAACAACATAGTTGAAATTCATGTTTTAGTTGTATATGCTGGAAGATCTTGCTTGCTAGTGGTTTGATTTAGCAAATTGGGCTAAACTGGAACAAGGCATGGTATGAGAGTATTTTGAGGAATTTTTTAACAATCAATTCTATCCTCATAAGATCATAATTCATCAAACTAAGGACTTCTTCATACTCAAGTAGAAGAAACTTTCTGTGATATATTATACTACTAAATTTATGATCTTTTTCTGCTTCACAACTGATGTTTTTGTAAATGTAATTTTGTAGGATTTTTTTTAATCCTGGCTGAGGCATGAAATTCAAACAAAAAATGTCATTCTCCATATAACAAATTATACAGATATGGGAAGTAGTGATTTTTTTTTGAAATAGACATATCAGGAGGAATAGTTAGAGGACGAATGTTGACACCTACAAGAAATGGTGGGAACCCTAATAATGGATGAAATAAGAAGAGGGACACCTATTTCCAAGGTGGGACTGTGACCAAATGAAAACAACTAGATCGATGAAACTTTCTCCAAGAGCCATGATAAAATTTGGATGTTTTTAATGTGGTTCTTTTGACCACATGAATCGATAGTGTATGACACCACCTAGAGAATATCAAAATTAAAATTATATGATGCATCTTCAGTGCTTTTCTCACAGTGCTCCGAGGTTTAGTGTATAGGAAAACTCTCAGGTTTCACAAAGGTCATATGTTTCGATGGGAAGATGGAAATAGAATAAATATCAGTAGTATAATAGTGATAGTGAGGGTGCTTCCATAAATACCATGAAACCTTAGTGAGGGAAATCTCGTCATGGAAATAAAGAACAAAGTGAAGCGATTAAGTAGTTATATGGAGATGAGCATGTTATTTTGGATGATCGATTTGGAAGGTGTGAATTTAAACAATTATGGAGAGAAATGAAATTTATTCCCATGATCATTCAAAATTATTTAAACTGATGAATAGTGTGAATAAAAACATGTCTCGTGTCAAAAACTCTTGTAGTTTCTCCACGCTATATAAATCTAGAGCTGTAGGGTGAGTCTCATAATTATCCTATCCCACTCCCGGTACCACCCAATACCGGTTCTACATGTTTTATATTCACCCACTTCATTGCGAGCTATTAGCCCCTAACATGCATGCCTCTAGGCGTGCCCATGGCTGAGACATGACACTCCATGCAACCTATTAGCTGGCATGGCTGGCCTCCATCAGGATTGGTCATCCTAGTGTGACACATAAACTCTCTGTTGAGGCTGGATGTCCAACTTACTAGGTTTTCCTTAATTTTTAAATAAAACCCCAAATAATACTTATTTAAAAAACCTTGTATATAATGGAATTCACTATGAAATGCATGGAAACCTCATCAAATAGAACTCTAGTATACAACTCTTAAATACCTTAACAATTTCTCTTCAAATATAACTCCATTTTACCATTTCTTCTTCGTTAAGCCTTCATGCACAAATTATATGGCATGGTTCTCATTCCTGAAAACTACAATATCAATGTTCCATATGAGAACACATTCATGGTTCTCATTCAACAATATATTATTTCATGACCTTCAATTCAACTTCTTCTCTAATTTTTTGAATATAAATTCCAACGAACTGGAAACGATCCTTCATCTTTATTGTAAATAATGTGTCACTGATGACATGTGTATTTGAACATAGGCTCAATTCATCATTATTCATAGTTAACAAAATGGAGAATTTTTTGAGAATGGAATCCAATTATATTAATCCATAACAATTAAATAGGAATAAAAATTAAGGAACCCATAACAATTATCCACGAATCAACATTAAGGAATCTATAAAAAATCATTAGTTAACAATATGAATGTAAATGTATTCAAACCATTCACCTATTTCATGGAATTTTAAGACATGAGTATTTCATCCACGCTTCATTAAATTCGAAACATCATTATCGTATTGACATCAATGTAATATTTCAATTTTTTTGATCATAATTTTACAACAATTAAAATCATTGACAAAAATACATTTCATACACAATGTGGTCTCTTGAATCTCCCCCTTTTTATTTGTTGGAAATACCATCAATGTTCATTCCAAATGAATTTTTCAATATGTGGAACTATTATATTCTCTCTCCCATATTTGTTTTAAACTTATATTTCACTTTATCTCCCCCTTATTGACAAGAAATAAAAAATTCATAGGAAAATGGTATCCTTCCATACTTAATCAATGATCCATCCATCATTTCACTCTATGTCAAAGTAAGCTGTTCTTAATGTAGGAATCTATAGGATTTGATTCAGTAACAAATGTTTCCCATTACCAACTAATCATGTTACCTTTAGAAACAAGAACTCATATAATTTTTTTCAAGGATTATTCACTTTCAATCATTGATGTAATTACTACATGTGAGAAAAATATTTTTAAGAACAGTCAACCTCAAAATCCTTCACTAACGTCAATAAATAGATCAAAAATACTCAAGTAATATAGGTTGGATAAGAGAACTTGGGGAACATACACATTTCTTATTCCATTTATTAATTTAATTACCGACCCTTTGTAATAAGATTTTTATTTTTGATAACCAAGGATAGACGATTAATAGAGACACACCTTGTCCAATGACATGATCTTCAAGAGATTTCCAAAATAATCAGATTTGTTATTAATTGAAATTATAATTCTGGAAGCTTCTTCATGTTTCTCCACCTCAATGGAAACGTTTCTCATTATCCACATAATCGTTGATCTCATCATTATCGGATTTTAAGACATTCTAGTATAGAGAATACAATTGAATGGGTCTTCATCTTGTGATAGTCCTTATTGGAAAACAATCCCAACATCACAAAATATGTTCTTCTAGATCATTTTTTCTTATGAATACCAAGAAATAAGATCAAACCAATATGGAATCTGCATTACCATGACTATCCAGAATATGACATCACATTCTTTATCTTCATCAATGTTGATCTTCCATTGTATTTGTATTTAAATATTATTTGATTAATCATTCAAGGATGGTATCTTCTTCATATTAGCAATCAATATTTGACAACACTTACTACTTATAAAATTCTCCCCTTAAAAACATGATTCCCCTTCAATTCCCTATATTATAAGAATAGATAAAATAGTCAATGACTAAGGGAATGAGGCAAATCCCCCATTATTCATTAATATGAATTGAAAGGTTGAGATTATTTTTTCAAACAACTTCCTCTATTTTTTCTAGAATTAATTCTTGAACATCTAAATATATGTTCTGATTTATGATGAGGAAAAATGGATCTCGTCACATCCTCTTATACTTTGCGTGGAGAATTTTTCTTCTTAACAGACTTCATGGATGATACATCACTACACCTATTGAGGATTGTTTCTTATTCTTATAGTGAGGTTGAACAAGCTTTTGCAATGTTTCTTTATTGATTGCATCTCTCACATATAACGTTTATAACACAAGAGTTACATTTTCCGGAAAAACCCCCACGGATTTTTTATTCATCATGTGGAATATTTCATTTCCCTTTTGCACTATCTTGAGCATATATATATTCAATTTTTATCAATATTTCTATAACTTTATGCCAGATAACTATCACGTCATTATGAAATTTTGGTGCATGTTTGGATCATCCATATGGGTTCTTCTGAGTTTCATCCCTCTTAGTATTTATTTCGAAAGCACTATCCTTCATCTTCCATGATTTAGAATCCAAGGTTTTTTCACCATTATACTTTGGTTCCTTCCTAGGAGGATTTGTATTCAAAATATTGTTATGATATCTTATGAAGGTTTCTTATTCATTAAAAGTCATATTTTATGATCTTGTTATCTTATCATATTTTGATACATCTTATGATGATAATGTACAAACCTTGAGACCACTGCCATTGCATACATCACCAATGTTATCAACCATTCCAAATTTTTTTACAGTATAGAGACGCTTCTGGACCTGTGGATGTTTCCTCTTATTCTATGACTTTATCCCCCTTCATATAGGCTTCCTATGCTATTTTAAATTTTTAGGATTACAACAAAAATTTATTGCACAATGCGAAAATCTATTGAAGAAGAAAAATTGACCCACAATATTGATTTCCTGATATCTTATGTATCAAACTGTTGGGTCTTCATAAATTTTTTTTCCTCTCTATGGGGAAAAATTACACACCTTCATTTCTATCCACCTTATTCATGGTGGTAGGTTATTTATCATCTTTATTCATCCATACTTGTTCATTTTTTTAGAAAACTACATTGTTCATGATAAAACATTCAGTAACATTAATATAAGATTGTATTAATTGTAAATGATTCTTCACATATTCTTATGATATATCATTGAAATAAGTCATTATATTTTTACCACATATTGGAGGTATTTTATCCGTAGAATACTCCAATGAACATTGAGTACTAGTACAATCTATCTCTTTTTATGATCCTTCAATACGAGTCTTCTTAAGATTGGACAACTGAGCTACCATTCTAGACATTTATTATCGTGAATGATTTTCTTTCCATAAATTGTAATAATCTTCTCTTAACAAGCATTTTTCATTCATTCAACTTTTTCTTTAGGTATCTTAACATTATCATGAATCAAAGAGTAATGTTCCTTGATCTTCTTGGATATTTATTCCCATTATAAACCCTTAGCATTTGTGCTATATTTCAATTTATCTTCAAGTGAATGGGTATTTTCTTCTAGATTCTTTTTATCAACCACCTTATCTTCAACATATTTGATCAATTATGAGGAATTTTTTTAAGTTACCTCTCTATTGAATCAATGTTTCCAACCTATCTGGAGATTTTTTGACTCTCAACATTTTTTGAAAGTTATTCTCTAAAACAATGGTTTCTTATTAGATGTGGGTGATCTCTTACATCATTCATTGAATGACTCCATAAAAAAGGGAATATCATTATTCAGATATACCATGTGTAATAACTCTTAATATATCAATTGATAATTCTTGATAAGTCATAGATTTATCCTCATCACCAATTGTTCTAGTATTTCTATATTGTGGAATGTTTATAAATTTACTAACACATTTCTCATGCTCGTCAGAGTCAATAATGTTATCCATATTATTGGTGGAAACTTGAGCCACCTTCTCAATACATTCCATGTCGTCTATGTCTTCATTGTTAGCAAGACATAGCGAAATAGGTATTTCCTCTTATTTAAATAATAGGGACTTCTTCTTAACATTCTATTATATTTATTTTTCCTATTCATCATGTTCGTCTTAGATATATAATTTTTCCTATAGTTAAATGAATCTTCACTAAAACTACACATCATTATTGAGTCTGGAATCAAACTCATGTCTTCTAAAAAAAGTTGATTTCATGGTAGAAAGTCTAACAGAGGTGATGATTTCCTCAATACATGTGAAAGAACCAGTTTGGGATATGCCTAACACTGAGAGAGGTGAATTAGTGTTGGACACATTTTAATTTATTTTCACATTTTATTACTTTACCTATTTGACCTATTAGGTCATCGATTATATTATTATCTTTTACCAACTGCATTTATGAATATTAAAGTAGTAAAGACAACCACATGAGATTTTTACTAGGTCTCACCACTCCCTAAGAATATCTTGTGTAACTCCCTGACACTAGTTACCCAAAGTAGGTGCATTGCAACATAACATTTTCATCATCATAATAGGTCAAGTCTCGAAAGACCGATTAGTTTAGTAGACTTGGAAGTACTAGATACATACATAAGTTTTACATTACATTATAATATGAAAAACAACAACACTGTGTCTCCTTTGAAAACTCTTATATCCCTTATCCCATTTCTACAGGTTAATCTTAATATACTTCTTCACATCTAGGGAAAAATAAAACATAAGAAATGGGTGAGCTCAGAAGCTAAATAATGATAACAATATAGCAGAATCTATCATAAATAAACATAATGATTTAAGGCAATTTATAAGACTAAAACAGAAGACCTGTAAACATAAACATCATCATAATATGGAAAAGATAAATGAAATTATTCCATTTACATATTCACATGGATATTCTACTAGTCAAATAATCACATTCAATCTCAATATCCAATTTTATAATGATGGAATGCATAATGCTGGACATTATAACCACATAGTCAAGGCCTCGTTCCAAGACATCAAATAAGATTTTGTCAAGTACTTGTGCCAAGACACTAGTTTGTCTCATGAGACCTAATGATGCATTGAGGAGCTATAGCAGGCTCCACCCATGACTTACTAAGTCCAATACAATCCTAATATGAATAGGCATAACCATAATCTAAACATTCGAATTAAAACTAGCATATGATATGTCAATAATTTAACCACAAACCATGAATTATATAGAAAGGGAACATCCACATTCAAACATAACTCATTCAATACAATATGGAATATAATATATTAATAAATCAATCTCCATCAAGAATAAATTACAATGAGGGATATTGAAATATATTAAAATAACCAGTAAAACTATTAGAGAGAAAGTCTCAATTTATATTTATTTGGATATTTATAATATCAATTACTTTAATCATCCATTAATAAAGTAATTACTGCATCATCATTGTGTCATAAATAAATTTAATTATTTAATGTCTAAAAATTAAAAATGAAATATAATTATTTATGAAATATTTTTATAATTATAATGAATATTTATAGTATAATTTATATTTTTTATAACCCTACATTAAAAATGGTTTAATTTTTAAAAATTGAATTTAACACTTTTAACTCTTCTTTTTATAAAATAATAATACATGTCCTAATCTAATCCAAGTAGACCAAAATGGTCATATATTATTCCTAATGATGATTTTGGTAGAAATACACTTATCCAATAGAATTACGATATGTCTTATGGTAATTATAACATCATTTTTTCTTTTAAATACACTATTTACTTTTAACCGTGGTAAATAAAATTCAAAAGTTATTATTCAACAAAAATTATTTTAACCTTATTTAACCAAATTTTACTTACTGATGTCAACCATGTCTATCAGATTTTAGAAATTCAATTCACAGAATTGGTAAATTTACATATTATCTAAATTTATAAATGTGCCTAGAAGGTGGATAAATGACGATAAAAAGTTCAATAAAATATTATACATCTAATATTATTATAAAATTACTCAAATGAATTATGTTGAACTTATATAGGTATATGTATCTATTTTTATTTAAAATAAATTTAAATAAAATAACTAATTATTTATATAAAAAGTTTGTTTTAAACAATAACAAATCGTTTTCACTATTCATTAAAAATAGAATGTTTTCAGAAAAATACCAAAAATTCATCCTAAGCTAATTTTGATATTTTGAATCCAAAAAATATTCTATTTTTAAAAATAAAATTTATAAATAATCAAAATGTGGGTAGTACTATTCATAATGGCTAGTTTGGTTTGTTGTGGTGCGCAAGAACTCGAAGTTGCGTACAACACAAGCTATTGTATTATTCCAAGAGAATTGTACCATGGAAGATTGGGGTTTAACATTATCCCCACCAAATAATTTCATCCATGAAATTTAAAATCAGAAACAAAAACTAGGGTTTTTACATTTCAAAACATCTTTGTTGAAACCCTACTTCAAAAAAAGAGTCAAAATTACAATCAATTTAAAATAATGAAATAAAGGTAAAAATGTCACCCAAGATAACCATTATTAGGATTCCATGTAGAAAAACATGGATACAGAAGAGAAAAAAAATCATAATGTTTTGATGGAGGGTGATATAAAACATGATTAGGAGAAAGCTAACTACAATAAAATGATTAATTTGTTATGGGTTAAACGGTCAATAGATTCCTAGTAGGAAATGTAAATGAACAAATTTTTTTGGATTAAGTTACTTTTTATAATTATGTTGAATTTATTTATGAGATTTACTATGAACATAAAGAGATATACTTCCTTTACAAGTAGAGTTTCATCCTTTAATAAATTTCTACCACTAACACATATTTTTCCCTAGCAATGAGTATTGTAGAGGACCTGGTCACACCTAAAGTGCTAGAATCAACTTCTAGAGAATCACATAATAAAAAAAGGATGACCTCTATATTTCCCATTTCTTTAGAGATTAACCAAAACCAAAATGGTTAGTACAATGTTAGATGATCCCAAAAAAGGATAATCCTTTGGGGAATGAAATACTACTCTTAATCACCAAAATTAAACAAAAAATACCAAAATGTTAACAAAGTCCATTAAATAAATCATTTCCTTATAATTATAAAATAATCCAAACTAAGATTGGAACACACAATTCATAAGGATTTTATTACATAGTCTTCCACGATAAATCATTTCATTTATTTCCAAATAACATCGACTACTGTTAAATTCACATACATAAAATTAATTACCCAAATCACTTATCCTATATGAGAGTTTAACCATTTCCATAAATAACCCAAATCACATTATGTTAATAATAAAAACATATATTCTTCCAAAATTATGAAAAATCCACCATTAATCCTCAAAATAAAACCAATAGTATTCTATTTTTTTTAGGCATATAGTGTTCCCAAAAAAGAAAACGTCTTTCAAAATATATTTTATCACAAAATCACCAAATCATTTTCCTATAATAAGGATATCCATTTAATAAATCATATGTTCCCAAAATCAACCTATTATTGATCCATAATATCATATAACTAAAAATAATTATTAATACTAATTAGGGACTTCACATAATCTAGTGGTAGTCGATAAATTCCAGTCACACCTTGGACGAGGGTTCGATTCTTGCAGCTCTGTCCGATTTTACTGGTTGTCACAAGATCTATGTGTTTTCATTTTTAAAAAACTATTTAATTTTATAACCTTCCAACAAATGAGAAAAATTTCCCAAAAATAACCCTAACTTATTTTAACCATAAATGTTATCTCATACCTGGCATTTTCATCCCAAAAATTAATAACCTGTAATTGCCTCAATTCAAGGATCATATAAACCCAAATGGTTCTTCATAATTATATCAACAAATGAAAAGATAATTCTCCATCAAATAGAATTTTCACATAACAAACTACATGGTTAAACATACAAGAGAAAAGTCTTCCAAAGTAATCCCATAAACAAATATCATAAATACCTTTTATCATTTCTCCGTCCATTTATTTCCACATAGGTTCTTCTTTGACCAAGAGGTAATCCTATAGAATAGGGAATTAACACAGGAAATTACAAGGTCCTCTTTATTTAGGTCAAATGACTGTAATTGTATTCTGAGGATAATTTTTATTTTCTTCCATAGTACTCTTCATTTTTCTTCATCAATTATTTACTTTATTTACTTCTTTCCCACAAATAAATCATTTATATTTTCCATTGAGTCACATTCCTGGGTGTCTCCTTCCACATTTCCTACATGATGGAAATTGAGCTTTCTTTTCTCCACGGTCTCCACGGTTATAGATCTTACCATTCTCCACCTTTTTCTTCTTTGTTGATTTCGGGAGTTAGTTAATGTATAAGTTGTTGATCATATTTTTGGAAAACACATTCGGCATGAACATGATATCTTTTACACCTTTCAACATTCCATTTCATTGCCCAGTTCCACCACTGTGCCCACCATATACACCATGTTAAATGTCACTATGACATCCATGGAATACAACCATTGAATATAACCACAAACCATAGTGTGAGTAATAAAATCATTTTGAGATTATCATGAAACATTATTGTCAATCTAAAACACCTCAATATTAACCACGGTTTTTTAGTATCATATTATATTAAAATCCTACCAATCAGTTTGTAATGAAAATGTGAATTATCCTAAGCATATCCCCTGGGAGTGTCGTAACGAAGAGTGTATCAAGGCCCGTTGTCATTTACCAGGATACCCTGGGTAAGCCTGAAACTCCTTTTCAGAGTTTTCATTCAGAGGTATATTTGTCTCAGAGCCGCATCTACCTGCTCGTATCCTAATAGGGATGTACTGCTTGAAAAACTCACAGAATATCTACATTACCAAAATTCTAGGATGTTTTTCTATACTAATCCTCAATGAATATATTTGTGTGATGTTCTCTAATCCGAGTTTTGCTAAATCTAGTTTCCCTGGATTGTACTAAACTTTCTCTAACTCTAACTGTAATGCCCCAACCTTAGTTACCCAGAGTCAGTGCCTGATTACATAGCATTGGAAAGGTCACAATAAATTAATTCTCTAAAAATCTATTAGTTTAGAAGGCTTGGAAGTAATAGATACATATATATGTTTTAAATTACATAATCATATTAAAAACAACAACATTATGCCTCCTTTGAAATATTTTATATCCCTTAGCCTATTCATATAGGTTCAGCGTAATATACTTCTTCACATCCTGGGGAAAAACATAAGAAATGGGTGACCTCAGAATCTCTATTTGGATAACAATATAGTAGAAACTATCAAAAATAAGCACAAACATTTAATGCAATGTATAAGTCTAAAACACAATACTTTTAAACATAAACATCAATATAATGTAGAAAAATTAAATCAAATAACTTCATTTACTTATTTACATGGATATTCTACTAGTCGAATAATCACATTTAATCTCAATAACCATTTTCATAATGATGGAATGGATAATGTCAGACATCATAACCACTTTTTCATGGCCTCTTGCCAAGACTACAAATAAGATTTTGTCAAGGCCTTGTGCCAAGACATTATTTTGTCTCATGCGACCTACTGATATATAGAGGAGCTATAGAAGGTGCCACCCATCACATTATAATTCCAACTCATTCCTCATATGTAAAAGGAGAAACATAATATAAACATTCGTATTAAAACTAGCATATGAAATGTCAATACTTTAACTACAAACAATGAATGGTATAAAAAGTTCACATCCATAGTCAAACATAACTAATTCAATACAGTATGGAATATTTTATTATAATAAATCAATCTCTACCAAAAATAAAATACAATGATGGATATTTAAATAGATGAATATAATCGGTATAACTATTTGAGAGAAATATCCCCTTTTTCTTGAAAACATGTAAATGTTGGCCTATTTATCAAGAGGTCATTTAAAATATATTTTTGAATCAAAGTGTCCCATACCACTTTGAAACTTTTAAAATGAATTTTAATTTTAAATATTCATGTCCATATAAATAAATCCTTAAAACCTTTTTTAAAACATGGACATTAATTAGAAATATTTAGAAGAATAAATCTTTAAAACATTTAAAACAATATTTTAGTTATAGTTCCTATCCAAGTGAGAGATTATTGAATAAATATAATGGGGGTAATCAAAACATTATAATATCATGAGAATAAATGGATTCATGATATACTATGACTGAGTTTAGTATGTACACCATATTAAAGTGAATTACCGTATAACACCAAAAAAGTCACAATGGAACGTAAATTGAGATGAAATCCATTATAAAGACTGCATCATTAGATTAAGTATAAATCAATGAAATAATTATGTTTGAATAATATAATTATGCTCAATGTTATTGGGTATTTAGTGTAAATCAATCAAAGTATATTCACACATATTCTTTCAAAAACAAAACCAATGACTTGGATGTTTAACTCAATGAATGGAAATTGAGTGAAGATTACCCATATCATGTTCACATCAATTACATGAAGATATATCAATGGTGTGATTATGTGTATCAAAATTATATCCACACAAATGGGAGTGGAAATTACTACATAAATAAATAAATAGGGATTTCACACATATTTGTGGAGTAAAATGATCAAGGAAGTATGCATAAAACCCAGTGTGTGAGAATTGAAATGAGATATTCCCTTACCAATTTGGTAACTTACAAAACATAAACCCCATGATAGAAGTATCATAAAAATAAGATGAAAATAGTCATTATATAATGTATATTATACAAAAAATACAACCATGGGAAGTAAATACACTACACAGAAGGAAGTATTGGCAATAAAGAATGAATCTCATGGGAATAAGAAGTGAGATGTAAACCTCTTACCTTGTACTTTTCCTTGGTCGAGAGTATGTTTACATCCTGTATAATAGTTAAATCATTGTTATTAAATTATAAAAGAACCGTTTACATAAATTTGATATTATATATCATCTTTTAATATTGTTTTGTTAATAAAATTTCTGCAGCATCATTGTTTCAGGTGTTAACTGATTCTTTTTCCTTTATATGTTTTGTTACATAATCGTTGTTACTTAAGAATATGATGTATTTGATTAATATCCATAATTATATTATGTTCTTCAAAATTATTTTTAATCATCAAATGAAATTTATTCTTGAATGGATGCGATGTGGAATGAATCTCATTACGTTCTTGGAGACGATAATCTATACGTACACACAAATGACAATATCATTCAATTGAAGGTGAAATAGTGTATAATTAGATGTTATATCAAATATAAATAATCATTAACATGTTATGTTAATTATTTAAATCAATTATACATCATTATTACACCCATCCAAACAATGAAGTGTCAAATAACAACTACACCACTGGTTGGAGATGGTAAGCCGTACGTACGTACGTAGGGTGACTTTTTCATTAATATGATGGATATAATATTGAATATTTTTATTCCATATTTATAATAACATAAAAGTATGTATAAGGTACTGGAGTTTATATTTTGGTAAGGAAAAAACAAATAAATAAGACGTGAAAGAAGAAGATAACTGTGAAAGAGGTTATTAAATTATTACCTCTTCTTTTGGTGCTTCCTTTTGATTTGATAAAAAGGGTTCCATATGTTTCATTTATGATCAAAGGATGGCCTCTGAGATTAAGTGAGGGTAGTTTTGGGGAAATTTTGGCCGGGGTTGGCCGACCCAAATGGATTTGGAGGTGTGAAATTAAGAGAAGGGGAAGTGCCCTTTTATAAGAGATGAGGGACACCTTATGAAAAGAGTGAAATATCATTTTATTATAAAATAATTTTCGGTTTCTAATGGATACAAATGGATTTATTTAGAGGCTAAGGTGTATATGAGTAAAATACTTTCAAAAAATAGGTTTTAGAAAAGTTTAATTCACCATATTAACCTTATCTTATTTATTTAACTCTTAGTTAAATAGTTTGACATTTTCCATGTCTCTTTGTATTATTATACTAAATGGATAATAAAGTTACAATAGAAATCCATGAGAAACCGAAGTGGTTAATTATTCATATATCTAACCATATATACGTCCTTTGGCCGAACCATAGATTTTATGAATATTATATCAATTAATAATATAGTATTTGTTTTAAAAACTCATTTATGTCAATTTTTACACTATTTATTATTTTGTTTTATGAAAGTCATATGAAATTTATCACTACAAAAAAAAATATTTATTCAAACCCAACATGTCATATTCACCTAGAAAATTAGTGTATAGAATCAATATACTAAATTTTCATTTATTTGGATATTTATAATATCAATTATGTTAATTATTCATTAATAAGGTAATTACTGTATCATTATTGTGTTATAAATAAATTTAATTATTTAATGTCTAAAAATTATAAATAGAATACCATTATGTAGGAAATATTATTATATTTATAATGAATATTTAAAGTCAAATTTATCTTTTGTACAACCCTATATTATAAATGGTTTTGTTATAAAAAATCGAATTTACCACTTTTAACTCTTCTTTAAATATAATAATAATAAATGTCCTAATACAACCCAAGTGGACCAAAAAGATCATATTTTATTCCTAAGTTTTTTTTGTAGAAAAACACTTATCCATTAGAATTAGGACATGTATTAGGGTAATTATAACTACATTTTTACCTTTCATTATTCAATTTACATTTAATTGTGGTAAATAATATTCAAAAGTTACAATTTACCAAAAAAATATTTTCTTCTTATTGAACCACATTTTACTTATTTATGTCAACCATGTATATTAAATTTTTGAAATTTTATTCAAAGAAGCATTAAAATTGTGTTTTATGCAAATTTGAAAATGTGCATAGAATGTGGTTAAAAGACCGTAAAAAGTTCAATAAAATTTTATAAATATAATATTATTATAAAATGACTCCAATGAATTATATTGAACATTTATAGTTATTATGTATCTATTTTTACTTAATATAAATTTAAATAAAATAAATAATTATTGAAATAAAATTTCGGTTTTAAACAATAATGCATTGTTTTCACTATTCACCAAAATTTGAATGTTTTCAGAAAAATAAAAAAAATTAAACTAAGATAATTTTGATATTCCAAATAAAAAATTGAAGTCCATTTTAAATAAAAATTATAAAATTTCAAAAATTGATATTACTATTTATAATGGTTAGTTTGATTTGCCATGGAGTGCTAGAACTCAAACTTGTGTACAATGTAAGCTATTGTTTTATTAAAAAAGAAGCATACCGTGGAAGCTTGGGGTGTTACATATAGTATTTGGAATAGTCTAGAAAATAATCAAGACCATGAAACCATAAGAATGTAATAATTTAAATATGGTTATATCAAGTGAGAAATTTCGTTTCACATTCAATTCACTATATTCAAATGAATGGTAATGATTAACAACACTTATATGGATCTTTATACTACCATTAAAGAAAATATCCTTTTTGTTGATAATGGTTTATAACACCGAGATTGTCTTCCTCTTGTTATCACCTATTGGATGTCACAGTTCTTCTTTGTTATTCCACAAACTTCTTCTTGACTTTGTTACTTTCTTAGCAGCATGAACATATCAATTCTTACCTCTTACCAGCATCGAACTAAAAGCTTCACAATCTACTTATTCAACCAGCCACAATAATATAATTTTTTTTTGAACTGATGAATACAAAATTTCATCTCACCCAAATTATAATCAGCTGAAATGTGGTAAACTGATCTTAAGTCGGGAGAGCTAGTATTAAATCCCATACATAGAGGCATTTGTGATGCCCTCCAATGACATTAGCAATTTTCAATTATTTTCAATGGAATTTTAAGGTATATGAAGATAATATTATATTTCATGAAATTATTAGAAATTTCAATAGAAACATTGACGTTTATTTAAATTGATCAAAATGATTTATTTGTATTTGAAATTTTATTTAGACTTCATGATAATTGTTTTAATTAGCCAAGCCAATATGATGTGAAATGAGCCCGAATTGAGAGATCCATCATCAAATCCCATGCATCAGGGAATTTGAGATTCCCCTCACATGCCTTTAGAAATTTTCAATAATTTTAAGTTGATTTTTAATGAATATGAACATTAAATTAATTGTTTTTATCAAATTATGATAAATTAAAACCGAAACAATGATGTTTATTTAAAATAATAAAAAATAATGTATTTGTAATTGAAATTTTATTTAGACTACATGATTATTATTTTCACAATCCAAGCCAAAATGAGGTGAACCAAGATCGATCTGTGAGATCTAGCGTTAACTCCTATGCGTGGAGGCATTTGGGATGCCCGTACCATGTGTTTAGTAATTTCCATGATTTTAAATGGATTTTAAATGAATATGAACCTGAAATTATTTATTTTATCAAATAATGGAAATTTAAACTCAAACATTGATGTTGATTTAAATTTATAAAAACCATTGTATTTTTATTTTGAATTTTATTTAGACGTAATTATTATTATTTAAATCTGAGAAGAAAACACGAGGAGAACAGAGCTTGATCGGGGTGGGCCAGTATTAAATCTCGTGCATTAAGGCATTTGGGATGCCTCTCCCATGCCTTTATAATATTATAAACATTTAAAATGGATTTTTAATAAATATGAATAGAAAATTGTTTGTTTTGCCAAATGATTGGAAATTGCAACTGATTGATTGAAGTTGATTTAAATTGTTAAAAAACCCAATGCATTTCTCATTGGAATTTTATTTATACATCATGACTATTATTCTAAATTGGAAAGCCACAATGAGGTGAACCGATCTCGAGCTGGGATATCCAGCATTAAATCCCATCCATGGAGTCATTTGGGACACCCTCCCAATCCTTTATCAAAGTTTAAATGATTTTAAATGGATTTTTAATGAATATGAACAAAAATTTATTTGTTTCATTAAATTATGGGAAATTGAAATTGAATCATTGAAGATGATTTAAATTGATAAGAAACTAATGTATTAGTATTTGGAATTCAATTTAGACATTGTGATTATTATTTGAACCGACCAAGCCAACATGATGTGAACCAAGATCGATTCGGGAGATCCAATATTAAACCATGTGCATGGAGGTGTTTGGGATTCCCTCCCATGCCATAAGAAATTTCAATGATTTTAAAAGCATTTTTAATTAATATGAACATGAAATTATTTTTTTGTTAAATTTTTGGAAATAAAAACTAAAACATAGAAATTAATTTAAATTGATAAAAAATGATGTCTTTTTATCTGAAATTTTATATAAACATCGTGATTATTATTTTAACTGACCAATGGAATCATGAGGTGAACCGAGCTCAAGTTGGGATAGTCACCATTAAATCTGATGCATCGAGGGGTTTCAGATGCCTCTATAATTTCATTAGCCAATTTCAATGGTTTTAAATGTATTTTTAATGAATATGAACACGATATTCATTACTTCATAACATTATCAGAAATTGAAACTGAAAAGTTGAAGTGGATTTAAATTGTTAAAAAAATTTATTTGCATTTGGAGTTTTATTAGACTTCATTGTTATTATTTGAACCAGCCAGACCAACAAGAGGTGATTGGATTTAGAGTAGGGAGAGTCATCATTAGATCTAATGCATGAAGGTTCTAGGGAAATTACTTATTTTATCAAATTATCATAAAGTAAACATTGAAGTTTATTGAAATATATATATATATATATATTGAGTTCTATATTGGCGAGACAAACATCCTTAGGTAAAGGAAGCTAAATGAGAGGTCATGCGAGAAGTATCTGTTCATTGATGTTGATGTTATCGGTCATTACTGATGGACATGTTGGTAAGGACCTGCCCATGCCTTGAATAATAAACCATCATTTCTCCATTTTCCTTTTCGATGTGGGGGAAACTAACGAGTCCATTTTTCATTTTTAACTGGGATGACATCGTCTTGCATGTCTCCAATCCCCCATTCCTTGTACATAAAGAGTTGTTGTCCTCTACCACTTGCAGTCACACCTTGACGAATCTGGCACTGCTCCAACATTAGAGATCACCATCTCTGCCTCCCTAGAAGCTTTACAACAAACCATTTTCTAGTGTTAAAGGACCTAGACACAATTAACCATCTCCGGATGTTGAATTGTCTCCCATAAATCCATTTAATGGATACTCTGGAAAATTCGAAGCCCAAATGAAGGATGAGATCGGTGAGGTCCGATGTGACACCACTTCCATGCTACCGAATTAATTCAACGATCCATGTGGAACCACCAGTATCCCATGCAAGTGGGGTGCACAAAAAAAATGGCGGTCAAGAAAAAAAACAGCCACATGACAAATCATATATAGTAAGACAAGGAGAACGAGATATAATATAATAACTATATCATTTTTAAAATAGTTAATCAATATTAATAAATATTACAGTACTGGGTAGGAGGGAAAAAAATAGAACATGATATAATATATTAATGAAATCCATAAATGACAGATCCACAAACATGACCTAACTCCACCTCTCCCTCATCCCGTACCCGATGTCCTATACATAGTAAAAACTAGTTAAGACATACCAGTATGACCACATATTCTCAAATAATCACTAGAAAAATACCTACATATTTGTAAAAAAATTGGTTAAAAAATAACAATACACACATATTTAGATTTCACTAACCTCCAATATCGGAAAGGGTATAATGCTTTTTCTTTACTATACCATATCCCTCCGACATCATTCCTATCATTTGGGGGACTGGTATAATCTATCCCGCTATTAGGGCAACACTCTCTCTTCCCTACCATCAGCGCACCGATTTAAATTTATGTTGGGAATGGTTCTCACCACCTTAGGTTCAAGAATCTAGTTTCACAGAATTTTTTAGTCTGAGGTGATCATTGTGCTCCTTCACTTTTCACTTCTTTTGTCATGGCTTTATTGACATTGGAACAAATATGGGACATGTCAACACATAATTTGGTTTCATGAAACAATTGACTCAATCAACAGATAAATAGAGAACTGTAATGTCCCAGAAATTCCGTACAATTTTTTTAATCATATGGAATTATTATGAGACAACAAAATCTGACGGCGCGCGATTCTGAGTCTTGAAGTGCCCTGAATGATCCGTCAAAGTTTTGTTATGATATAATTAGCACACATAAGTAGTTTTCCTAAAAAAGTGGAATTAGATGTATACGGTTACTCGGATCAGAAATATGAGGGCACTGTTGCGCTCAGAATGGTCGGTTTACCCTCAGCGCGACATATGTTTAGTCGGCGCGGGCCTCCTGTGAGAAAACCTGAAAGTGGCATAACCGTAAATAAAGTAATAAAATAATGTTATTTTATTTTTCAAATTCTTATAACTCACAAATGGTATGGTGGATTAATAATATGAGACAACCACTGAAATTGTGTGGATACACTTTCTTTAGGCAGATGCTAACATTGGCCGGTTCGGGAAACCAGTGATAGTTAGTTTTTTGTTATAAATAATATTATTTGGTGAAAATTATTTTATTGTAAAATCCATAAATTTTAAATGGTATCTCGAATTTGAAATCCGAGAGTGCAGTTTGGTTCTTTGGGGCATTTTTCACTTAGGCAGAGCCTAACATTGACCGGCGCTGGTTGAGGGTTATTGTTAATAATTTTCCAAACATTTTTCGGGTATGCTCAGTAAACGTGCAAGTGGTGTTTTGTAACTATTGAACTGGTGCTCGGAATTGAAATCTGAGGACACTGTTGAACTTGCAGTGTCGATATTATCTTAATGAGACCTTCACCTCAACCGCATTAGGTCGAGGGTGGAAATTAGTTTTCGGATTTTTTGTGTGAGAAAATAGAACAGACATGATTCATTTCAATTTTGAAATTGAAATCTACCATTTGAATCAAGAAGGTGGGGACCACACGAGGTTGGTTGGGAATTTAATGTTGGTCAATAAATTCCTAGTTACACAAAATGTGAAACTACATTCATCATTAATTAATATGATTTATTAATTCTAAATTAACGAATCAACTTGTTATCTCTTTGGATCTCCTCACTGATGTGACAATATTAAATCTTAACCAATTAATATGGAACCACACCACTTTTGGGCAAAGGTTTTCGCAAAGGGGAGCCATTGGAGAAATATCCTGCAAACAAATAACCTCTCCCACAAATAACGCACTCCAGATCAAGAATAAGGAACCGACTTTGGAGCATGTTGTGGGAGTGATGGATGTCAGTGACTTCACCATCTTCATCTCCTTCCTCACGCCACATCTAACCAAAAATTAAGGTAGGGTATTTATATATGGTTTAATTTATTTATCATTTCTTCATATTCTGGTTTCACAAAGATGATGGCCAAACTAACATGGTCATCGTCCCGCACATATAACTTGACTCTTATCTTGCGTTATTCGCACGTTCTTCGTGAGTTCTTTGATGCCAATTTTTTTATTGACGCTGTAAGGACAGAGTTTTTATAGGTGAGACATATTGTTGTGGAGCCCTCAACTTTAGGATCACATATATGCGATCGTTTTATTTTTCAGTCTTAGAATGAAGCCACAATGGCTCGCGGAAGAAGGCAGCGGTCTGTACCTTACCAGCCACGAGGAAGGAAGGGAGTTGCGCGTCCACACCGCCAAATAATGGGGAAGCTGCGGCCTATTGGACACGGCGGGGAAGGGTGGCATCCGACATCCGTCCGGCCGCGTGGGGGAGCGGCGGCGCACGTCCACGCCTCCGGTGGAGCAGGAGGCCACGGTGGTGGCCGAAGAGCGGTCGGTCGTGCTGACCATGGTGATGAAGTGACGTGCAGCCGCACAGCTAAAAGGAAGACCGACCCGAACATCGGACAGAAGTTGCGGTTTGGCAGGACCCACTCGGATCCCTTTGTGACTTGGCAGCGCCTTAAGGGACTTCCCGTTGCGATTTCAAACGGAAGGGGGATGCTCCCCCATCTGCGCCAGCTCAGGTGGACTGCGCCACCGGGCCACACTCAACAGGCCAGGTCGGGTCGTCCCTTTTGCGAGTAGGGAAGGAGCACAAACCAGTGGGCCGGGCCCACCGCAACCTAGGCCAACCGAGACGGACCCGAATCAAACCGGGTCTGACCGAACCTGGGCCAATCTGGACCCATATACCCCTTTGTGGCCCGAACATGAGAACTGGGATATCGTTTGATGAACCGCCTTTAACACCGAAATCCATGGATCGAGATGATCCTTTTTGGAATACTCCACATGATTATTGATACATTTTGAGTATGTCAGGTTTGGATTGAACCCTGAATCCAACATGGACCTCACAGTGAATGAACAAATAACATACAGACCGTGCGTTCAATTGACGTGTCGTCTATTGCGTTGGGTCCCTTATGACATGATGGACCTTTTGGATTTTTCTTCATGGGACTTCGCGGTGGTTGAGGTATGATCGATTGATTGGGGAGAGGTTCTCCCAAACCTGCTATGTGTGGAACCCAACGACTGGTTGAGATATGACGACTGCTGACCATTTCGACTCGAAGTGACTCAACACGCCCAGTGGGGAGCGCCTCTATGTGACGCAGCAGACCCATGGTGTGGATCACCGATGTGTTAAGAGGAAGACACAAAATGGGTAGCACCTCTTTGTGGCGCGACAAGCCCATAGTACTCGAAAGGAGGAGTACCTCAACAGTCCAAGGTTTTGTGAGAAACACCTCTGTGTGATATGGAAGGCCCACTATACTCATTATAGGAGGAGTTCTCCAGTAGTCGCGGTGTTCGACGTTGTGACTGGGAATTTTACTTATTCCTTGACCTAGAGAATATATGTATGTCTATCAAAATTCATAGTGATCCTATTTGGTTCAGATCCTATGTGGGTCAGTGCTCAGTGATCTTGTGTGGGTCAGCACATACCGATATTGTGTGGGTCACATCCTATGTGGGTCATTGCGGTGGTTGGTCCGTAACAATCTTATATGGTTCATACCCTATATAATCAGCAGTAGTGCCTCTGGACAGAATATATAGATCAAGATTCATGACTAATCATCTGTACTTCTATACTTCACTAAAAACCTGGTTTGAGCTGAGACTCTGTCGAACTAAGACAATTACATTAGCGGTACTTTCTTCATGGTGATACATGTGTGGTACTTTTACATTCGTAGTACTATAATCATGGTGATACATTTGTGATACTTTTAACATCGTTTTACTTTCTTTGTGGTGATGTCTGTGTGGTACTTTTACCTTCGTGGTTCTATCATCGTGATGATAGATGTTTGGTACATTTACCTTTGAGGAACTATCTTCATGGGGTTACCATTTTGGTATTCACCCCTCATGAATGACATTATTATGTCTTGATAACTTATTAATATGTATGGGCATATTCCTAAGTAGATTTGTATTTTATTTCTTCGTTCTTTTAGATTTATGTCTTGATTTGTGGTAATTCCTTTGCGAAACTCTAGGAGACCTATGGGAGTCTCGGGGTACCGACTGAGTATTTTTATAGCCACCCCTGCATGGGCTTCGGCAACACCGTGTTGTGTCTTTTTCAGATGAGAGACAAAATTTATCGAGGCTGAGGGTGTCAGGATGGGACAATGCTCAGAGGTGGACCATTTGACATGACTTGACGTGGAAGATGCGGACAGATGAAGAGTGATGAGGGGGAGAACTATACCTACCCTTCAGGTAGGATCCTCGGAGAACTATACCTACCCTTCAGGTAGGATCCTCGGAGGATGACCCAGTAGCTAATTTCAATTTTTCAGTTGTATATTTTTTTCAGTTGTACTCATACTCTTATAGTTAGGCTTCTATTGCAGACACTTTTACATTAAACACTCTTTTACTACAGTAGTTTACTTCAAAGATGCTTCTTTTGTGTTCTTGGAACGTGTGTTTGTTCATGATTAAATACAATGTCTTCCCGTTTTATAGAGTATGTCTTTCCGTTCTAGTCACCATCCCCTAGCCTAAGGAATTTGCTCTTGGGGTAGTCACAGCAAGGGCCCCGGGGGACGGGTCATCACAAGAACCCATAATGGGGATGTGTTCATCGCATTGATAGGTGGAATTGCATACTCAGCAGCTACTTACATGAAATAATAGAATCAATGCACATATAATGATAGAGCCCATGAAGGGGAATTATTCATCGCATTGACAGGTGGAATAGTGGGATTAGAAGATGCATTCATGAAACATCAGACTCAATGAAAATATAAAGAGATAACCTATTATGCGGAAGTGTTCACCGCATTAACAACATGTTGTTTTATTTACATGCCTCCCTTGATTGTGCAAAGAAGTATGAATTTGTGCCCACTTGTCTTCAATGAAGAAGGTTCCAGTTCTTTCATTAAGAATTAGAAAGTATATAATGCGACTAACACACACCTGTGCGCAAAGACTTTCACACATTAACAACCAAAACCCATTTAGGTTTTCATACATGAAGGTATAACTATAGTGAGATTGAAGGAGAATTCCACAAACTTATGATATTTATTTGAGAAGGTAGTGATCATTTTCCTGACAGACTTTGAATAGTGCATGTGTCCATATGCATTCCTATAAACAGGTGATGATTTTAGATTTGAATATATTGGATAAAAAACATTGTGTATGTGCATACAAGGTGTGTGAACAATGAAACATAAAAGTGGAAAGTGTTTTATATTCAATGTGTGTGTGAATATGGTGAGTAAGCCCATGCATATGTGGTTATATAATAACACGAACAAACTTGCAGCCGATATGGGCTATTTCTAAAAATAAGTGTAAGTATGGGTGAACATGAAATAGTGAATGCATGAAAGTGTGAAGGAGATTAATTTGAGAATAATATTATAGTGTATGTCCTATCATTGTGTTATTTCACAATGAAGTTCAAGAGAATATATATTGTTGTGAATTTTTTAATTCACAAAGAATACATAGAAATAGTGGGGATAATTACATGCATTAAATATCTGCATGTGATGATGATAATTGCATGCATCTAGAACACACTATGTTGTTGGGTGCAATATTTGAGTTGAGATGCATTGATATTTTTTAGCGAATCAATGAATAATAAGATTTATAGATTATTGATGTATCTTTAGTTGTTCATTCAAATTTTGCAGTGACATGACATAGAAGTGATAACATCAACTAATTTAGGAGAGCATATTGAAATGAGTTGAATATAGTGTTGTCGATTATATTCACTGGTATTCATAATTTTTTATTTGAAGTGAGATTGTTCATAATGGGTTTATTTCGGTGGCTTGAAGTGGATGATCAATTTTGTATTGCAGTGACAGCTTTATGTTATTGTGTTATTTCTCATTGTTTTCAAACATTTAATTGTAGAATAATGGTGGGAGTCCAGAATAATGGACATTGGTGGGATTCCTATATATTTTGGGAAATGGTTCATACCTACCCACCTTGGTTTTTGGGGTGATACCTGACCAACCCACTTATAATTTTTGATTGATTTATCATGGAGAATATGTGTCTCAAATCATCCCAAACACAGAAAGGACATAGTCACCTATCTCGGGGGAAAAACTTGAAAAAATATTCTGTGTTGTCCAACATTTAATTTCTATCTTTATTTTAGTATAATTTATGTGATAAACAGGGAAGATCCATTCATTAATACAAGTGAAGTGGTTAAAATAAAAAAGGGATAAGAGAGACGAAATGAAATATTGGTAAAATTTGTGTACACTAATCAACCCCCACCCAGAGTACATTCATTATCCAATGGACACTACAATTGGTATGAGAGCATAGGTTACACATTGGATTAGATCTATCTTATTGTTCCAGTTACATGTATCAGACTTATATGAAGTGAATATTTGAATTCAATGAAATAAAAGAGTTGTTTCAGATGGTATGCTCATTTCCTCTCTCTTTCAATACCATCATGTAGGTATCTAAAAAAACCATGAAGAGCAGAGTGAAGAAAGTGGCAGGAAACTGGAAAAGAATTTGAAGAAGAAAGAGGGTTTATCACAACCCGAATATAGTCATAATGGTAGTCTATCATTAGTATCTGTTAAATCAGTTGATAAATAACCTGTTGATGAGTATTTTTCAAGCACTAATAAGAATAATTTATTGAATCACTCAGTGATTTTTATTCAAAAATCAAAAAATATATAATAGATCTTCCTATAAAAGTTTCCACCTACATATTTTCTTTTATCAAGGGACTATATGATGAAATGTAAATGCTTCAGAAAAAAGATTAGGAAATGGAGTAAGCCTTAGAAAAGATGTTTCATGGATTTAAACATCTCTCACAAATTATTTATGCCAATTAAGAAACTGTATCACTTTGCAATTTATACTTCTCATATGTTGAGGAAAAATTGAAAATAAATATGTGAGAAAGAAGTAACTGAGAGGTTCTGTACTGAGATGATTAACACTCTTGAAGAATCATATAAAGATACCACGAATATAAAGGACTCACATTTGTATATTGAAGTCAAAGATGAGGCATTAATCCTAGTTTAATATTCAAATGAAGAGTTTATATTTAAATGCAATAAAAAACTCCCTTTTATTGAAGACAAAATATTAAGGAATAATTGTGAGAAGGATGTGACTGAGATAGTTCATACAGAAGTGATCCGTGCATTATAAAAATTATAAAAAACCTCCATAAATATTAATGAATTCCATATATTGGTTAAGATAAATATAATTAAGGATTTGAATAATTCTAAACAGATAGTAAATCAAATTCATGATGATCGAGTTCAGAATATCAAGAGTCAATGGAAAGGATAATTGAAAATTGTTGTGGATGATAAAAACATCCTCAACATGAAATGTCTTGAAATTTAAATAATATTAAATAAGATGAGGATATTTTTTTAATCAAATAATGAATATAATAACTCTCTAAATCTGAAATATCTTAAGTTGGTGGCCATGTTGATAAATCTACAGATCATCCAAGATGAATCTTCATATAATGCTGAGATCAGAAAATCTTCCAAGAGTAATTCTAGAAGGATTCTTATTTTGGGAAAAGACCATTCAAGAGGAAAAAAGTGTATGATATGATCTAAAGATAAATCAGTTGAATGATTATTGAATTAGGTAACCCTTGTTCAAGAATATTTTATTTGTACTAATATTGTTTCATCTATAAGTATGGGTTCCAAAAAGAATTTTGGAAAATCATGGGTGAATAAAATTGTTGAGAAATCTATTATATCATCAAATGATGATATGAATAAGAGTATTAGTTATTGTTCCCTTAAATGAACTCAGATGAAGAATCATACTATCCAAAAATGACAAGATGAAAAAACTAACTGAATAGTATCAAAGAAGAATAAATCAGGATTTGTTGGATAGTATTTGAATTGTTTGAAATTTTGGATTCAGGACATTGAATCATATCATACTTTTTCAATTCATGATAACTATAAAATGCATATATTAAGGCGGAGTAGATTCGA
This sequence comes from Viscum album, assembly GCA_963277665.1. Classification (NCBI taxonomy): domain Eukaryota; kingdom Viridiplantae; phylum Streptophyta; class Magnoliopsida; order Santalales; family Viscaceae; genus Viscum; species Viscum album. The sequence goes on along the minus strand of OY728151.1, from coordinate 1,580,571,876 downwards.
TGAGATGAGATATTGTACAGAATTTCATCATAATTCACAGATGAAGAATAATTTATCTATCAAGAATAGATTTGAGTTCCTAGAATACTTCTATGATTATTTCAAGAAGAGTGGTCACAATTATAATGAGTGTTGGTATGTACTAACCCTGCATTATGCATATTATTATATGATGACAAGGCCAAAACATATGAAGAGGAAAAGAAAAAACAAGAAAAAGATTTTTTGGGGTGTGGGAAGGAGAAGAGAGCTATAGAAACTATGATGCAACCTAGACCCAAGAATAATGATGATATGAATGGCACGACAAAGAAAAGGTTCATATAATATGGAAGAAGAGGTCACATAATGAACCTTCAAAAACATGTTATAAACACAAATTCTATTGGAATCAATCTAATTTTGAAATTGAAATTAATCTCAGAAACAAATAAAAAGATTGATTTGATTGTGGAACGTCATGATGAAAATTTTGAATACCATGAGAGGTTGTTTAAAAATGTAGAAGCTATGATAGATGATGATATGTGTGGAAGGTGCATAATTTCAGGGAATATTGCTTGAAAAATACATGAGGTGGTTTCCCAAACAAATTGAACAAGTGATGAACCAAAGAAATGCAATAGTGACTTCTACTATTAATAATGCTACTGTAATGAAGGATTCAACACACAAGAATAATTATGAGCATATAAAAAAATAATGTTTAGTCATAATGGGGAATTTAATTCCTAGAATCGAATCATAGTGTGAATTTTTCATTATATGAAATATTTGACTTTTTAGTGGTTCAAATGTAAAAAAAAGGGCCAATAGAAAAGGGGCCTTCCAACACTACTTATGTGGGCAGTTGACCCCTAGCCTACAATTATGGGAGGGCTGAGGAAGAGAGTGGCTACTGTGCTCACAGGGAACATATGTAGTGTCAGATGAACAATGCAAAAAATATTAGTTATGTTGTATGAAGAATGATTGTGTATGTTTGACATTGAATCTAAGTGTGAATTTGGTTTGATATGGAATATTTTTTTAATAGTTTTATTGTAAGAAAAGTACATGTATGGAGCCCTTGTAGAGGTAGAGGAATAGAGTGAAAATTGTGCTCATGGGGGATTGTCAACACTACATAGGTGGGTGGTGGACCCCTAATCATCCATTATGGGTGGGCCGTGGAAGGGAGTGTCTAGTTTGCTCATAGGGAGCACATGTAGAGGTAGTGGAAGAATGAAAAATTTCAATTAAGTTGTATGAAAAATGATTTTGTATGCTTGGCATTGAATCTTGTTGTGAATTAGGATTTATTAGTTATGTTGTATGAAGGATAGTTAAATGCTTTGGTCACCCGATCCCAAGAAGCAAAAAGTTAGTACGGTGCCCACGGTGTGCAAAGGAAGAAGGATTCATTGGTAGATCATAGAACAAGAATTTGAAAGAATAGATATATGTTTTCTTCTACTAAGACATCATCTAGAAAGATGTCCCCTGTGTTATAAATTTACCGCATAATATGAATTAATTTTGATGTGGGAGGAGATTTTTGTGGTTCACTGTAGCTACGGAAAAGCCCCAACCGTGCGATATGTGGGGTTATAATCTAGGTCGTGCAATCATCTCAGCCATCCGAAATGTTTCTCCCAAATGATGGATCGTTCAATCAATTTATAAATATTCATCTGATATTATCTTCACGTTGTCTTCTTCCCTGAGTCATCCCCAAATCACCTACTCACCAACATCTCCATGCCATGATGTTGGTTTTATCCATCCATGCTTCTGAGCATTATTTGATCAGTGTGTCCATTAAATTATGATCGAAATCTCAAGAAACTCAGTTTTTATGATAAAACGACCAACAAACTGATTCAATGCAGCATATAACGTAGTCGCAAAACAGCACTGTGGAAATGGATGATCTATTTTAACGTAGATTACATCACGGAGTACAAGTAATCAAATATTACATTACAAGGTTGGAGGAAACAAAGATTACATTATGGGGTAGGAGGAAATGAATATTACATTATAGGGTTGGACAAATCAATGATTACATTACAGGTTGGGAGGAAACAATGATTTCATTACTGGAATGGATGAAACAAATAGAACGGGTCATAATATAATTAGTAAATCCTTAATAGGCAACTCGAGGAACCTTCAACTCTTATAAATTGTGCACCGTCTGTCTAATACGCGAGAACCTGTGGCAAATCAGGCACCAAATATAGCCCCCCCAACAAACACAACAGTGTTCGTTGGGAAGAAGATTAACGACTGCTTTGATAGCCTCTAATGACTCCGGAAAATTAAGGAAGTAACGACCGTCATAGGTGGGCACCAATTCTCTCAAAATGAAAAAGAATTAGTAGCTGTCATTAGCGGTCGCTATCATGGGGAAATATTTTTATAAAAATTTACAGTTTTACAGACCCAACCAGACAAAAAAAAACATCCAACAAATATAAAAAACAACAAATAAAAAATATGCCTCCTACCAGAACCAGTGACCTAAACAGCTACATATCACATCCAATCTTACATTTTCATCAACCAACCGATAAGATACAAAAATAACTATTAAACAAAGAAAATACAAATTATTATATTTAACATTAATAAAATTTATTCAGTTAATATATATATATATAGGAGAGAGAATAGATCAAAACAGTTTATATAATGTCACATACCGAGGGCTTCATAAAAAAAGGAATGAGACAAAGCTAATCTGAAATATATGTTTACACCATTTATAAATTAAACAATGACTATTAAATGTAGAAAACAATATTTATCATATACCAATAAATATTAGATTCAGATTGACAAACAGTTAATTCTAACAGATCACATATGATTTGAGGAATGTTCTACTAACTTTGCACATCAATCAAAAGTCATTTTCTTATTCTGAACTCCTCATGAATTATATGTTATTTTAATAACACTAGATAACATTACTCATCATTTTTCATCACAACGGGTGACCCAAGCATCTTATGGATGCAACGTTAATTTCTATAGAAACAAATGGCACTATGATCTTTCTCCCATGATTTCATGTCATTACAAGTTCATATTCTTGATATTGACATCTTTTATGTGATTTGTCCTCTAACTCCAAACCTAAGGGCCAAATGTCACTTTTGATAATATCAGGTAATTCAAATACCTGATCTACATTATGATGCTTCGAATAAATTTTAAATGACTTAAATATCATTGTCTAAATATTTCATGTCAATCGAAGCTCATTTGGTCGGTTTTGACCCCCAACAAAAATAATTTTCCCATTATTACCAAATTGATAATAGATATGAAAATTAACTTCTAATTATACTGACCAAACCATACATTAGAATGATTCATGGTTGATTCAAGTTATTCACATATGATTCGAGGAATTTTTTTCTAGATTCACATATCCGTCAGAATACATTTTCACATTTTTGACCTGATGATGGGAGATATGTCATTTTAATAACATAAGACTACATTTACCATAATTTTCCATCATATTGGGAGAAACAAGCATATGATGGATGCAGCATTGATTACATCATATAGAAAACGGATCAGTGATCATTATTCCATGATTTCATATCAATCCATGTGTGTTTTCTTGGTACTCACCAATTTTTTGTGATTTGACACAGAACTCCAAATCTAAGAGACAAACGTCAGTTTGGATCATACTAATGAATTCAAGTATCTGATCCAAAGGATGATACTGCCTAAATATTTTTAAATGACATAAAGATCATTGACCTTAGATTTCATGTAAATCAAAACTCGTTTGGCCAGTTTTGACCCATACAAACATGATTTACTCATTATTAAAAAATGATAATAAATTTGAAAATGAACTTTTAATTGTACTGACCAATATGAAAATTTATTTGACGTGTACTAGATTCCATTAGATCACATATGATTTATGAAATGTTCTCCAATCTTTGCATGCCATTCGGAAGTCATTTTCACATTTTTGACCCAGTGATGGGAGATATGTAATTTTAATAAACCAAAATAATGTTACACTTCATCTTCCATCTTATAGGGTGACATGAGTATCCAATGAATGTGACATTGATTCCTACAGATGAAAAATTGCTCAATGGTCATTCTACCAAGATTTCATGTCAATCCATGTGTGATTTCTTGGTATATTGACATGTTTTACATGATTTGTCACTTGACTCAAAATCTGAGGGACGAATGCCATTTTCAATAATACCAAACAAATAAGGTATACCATCCATGTGCCGATGATTCCAAAAACACCAAGATGAACCCATATGTACCTCCTACCAATGTTACCAATTCCTTTTTTAGTAATTGTAATCTCTTCAATGAATAGTTTTTATGAAATTAAAATATGTAGTTGAATCCCGCTATTTATTATGTTCCTTAGTTTGTTATCCATTCATCACCACCATAATAAATTTATTGATTAGACTATATTTGTATGACCAACATCCGATTGTCATTAAAATTTGATATATCAATTTCAATCTCACAGTTAGAATGCTCAAGTCATCTCCATTTAACTCCAAATGACATTAAGGAATCAACATTCACCACTTTCACTAGTAAAGTCATAGATGTCACGTCATCAATTTTCTTGGAAGTCATGTACTTTTGGACTTACTTAAATTACATATGACTTCAAATCATATACCTAAATATTCCCCTTCCATTTCCCCACTAAATCCTCTAAAAAATAAAAATCTTCCTGAGTAGATGCATTATAAGATTCTTCAACATGATCCCATAGTGAAAATTATAATACCCTCTATCCATTATATTACATCCTTACAGTTTTTCTTCCCAATTTTGGTGAACTCACACCATTCAATGTTCTTCTATTGATCTGATAATCTGTGTATAAAGTAAAACATTGGTTCAACTCACACTATTTGTTATTATGGTGATCATATATCTGCTGAAATGAAACTGGACATAGCATGGTGGAATTACAACAGATAGGATTGTTGCGTAAAGATTGACATGTTAAAGACAGTTCATTTTCACTATTGCGTGTTTATATATGCCCACACACCATTATACATGAATAATAACCCATGATGTCATATATTTTTCATGGAATTAAAGGAGGCTATGCTATAAAAAGTGGCGAATAAAGGATATATATAGGTATCTAAGAATCTATTTAGAGTTAACAATTAGGATTTTTAAAGGTAAAAGGATAGGTTCTCAAGGTTTTAATGGGACATCTTTCAGTGTGATGGGTTTTCCAACATCTTGTATAAAGGGTGATGATGCAGGAGAAAGGACTAATGTGGGGGCTTGCAACAATGATGATTCAGTTACACTGTAGAAACTATGAATAGGAATTTACAAGGAAAAGGATTTAACATGGTCCAGTGATTTTTTTTGTAGTGGAATGATGATGAAAATGATAATTTTTGGATTAATTTTCACTTGATGAATAAAAATAATAAACAAAAATCAATTTGGGGGATCATCAACTAGGAGTTTTAGAGAGGGGTAGTCACTTTATCCACCAAATCTCCTATATATATGTTTTGTTTTGTCTCCATATATTATTGACCATACGATACATTTGGTGAATGAACTTACATATCTCTAAAACTTGATCCATAAAATAGATCATACACTAAAACCAATAGGATCATCTAAAGGGGTTTGTTATGGTAAACATCATGATGATAACCATAATTATTTCTTTAGAATCCTGGAATATATTACTGTCGATGCTATAAATCGAGTCATTTTCAAAGAATAATAATATTTTTATTTTATCATTTGATATGAAGATAAAAAATGTGAATATTTACTATGAGATTATAAAAGGTGGAAATTCATCCAATTTATTGATTATCAATATAATGATGAGGTTTACTAGATGGATCAGAACAAGGGGAAAATTATTTTAATTGAAATTAATCGAATATCATAGTACAAGTAGAACTTAGTAAACACACTGGATGTGAAAATGATCTACGTATCAAAGAATAAATTACTGAAATATTAGTATGGGGCCATTGAATGATATTATGGAATGTTTAGTGATAGATAAATCTCATTTGTGACTACAAGTTGTTAGGGGTCTATATGATAGATATCAGATCCATACAGAATATAGAAGCCTAATTAGTTGAGGTGATCAACAAAAATAAATTTACTAGTTCAGTGGTTCAGGGATAACCGTGATTTATTTCACTCAATAGAGACAAGGAAAACAGAATTCCAAAAATAAGAATCATCACACAGTGGCTTAAAATAATTGGAGTCAATAAGGAATTATGAAATTACATAATTGAAGTCTAATGAAATATTGGTTTTGACTAATAATCAATAAGAGAAATTATCACTTTGGAGAAACTCATCTAATCGTTTGATTGAAGAAGTTGATGAGGATAACTGATTCAAGACATTGATAGTTGTAAAGGCGTTTTAATGGTAATAATGGTTGGATTTCATAGAGATATTGTAATTGATATTTATCCTCGAAACAGTCCAAATAATATTAATTATTATTGAATCAGAATGTGATGACATGGAAAATACAGATGAAAATATACATTTCATTCAAGGATATTTTATAGAGGTAATTTATTGGATGAATCAAATATGTTTGATGAAGTGAACTAGAAAATATTTAGTAAAAAGAGGAAATGTATCTATGAACTGAAGAAAGGGTAAAGATAATGGAATCCAATGTTCTATTTTATTATGTAATAAGAATAATTTGAGGGTGCAACGTAGACTATTTCTAACATTGAAATATGCGGGATGATGAAAAATTCATTATACATATCATGTATATTTATAACTTTTTTATCATGGGTATAGAGGATTCATGTTCCTTGAGTCATTAAAACTCATCCATATGGTATGGAATCATATAACATAAGTTGAATTCTCAGATTATAGTGATAGACCAAAAACCATCTTTATCAAACCATGTAGTGAGAAATAACTGAAATGAATTGATGATGGGGTATATTTTTAACATATCTATAACGAAATTCGTCATGAACCTAGCTTAGTATTATTAATGAAAATATCATCATCTGTATAAATTTGTGTTTGTAGAAAACAATTTAATTGAGAAGTATGATGGGATCCTCTAAAGTGGATAACATTATCTCTGTGTATCTATTATTGGAAGGGATTTACTTATTCCAATGGGTTTCACCACACATTTCATTATACTATTGAGAATAAACATAAATGAATTTTCTATAATATTCCATATTGATACTTCATAAGACTATGTAACAACATAATTTTTCGGCTCTTCCTTCAGATGGATTCTATTGAATAAATCCTATGATTCCTCATTGGGGACTTCCATAACAAGGATAAAAAACTCCCTATACTCTTAGAATGTTATATCTAGATCTAGGTAGTATGGGTAATTTAAAAAGATTCAAAACCAATTATCATTGAAAATAAAACTTCCAATATACCTATGGTCTACTATGAGTTCCCAAAATGGTTGAAAATATGTTTTCAACTCTCCTATATATTTTGGAGCTGAGATAACTATGTAATTGATATTATCTAAATATTAATTTTGTCTATGATCCACATTTTATGTGTAGTTAAAAGTTATATTAAAAAAATCACTTACTTATTATTTTCCATATTTTTCTCAACATTATAAATCTATTTTTAGGGTTTTAAATCAATACATGGTCAAATTTAATTTTATTGAAAATATATATATGATTTGTGACTTTACTAAAATTACCAAAACAAAGTGAGATAGTTATTTTGAACAAGAAACCATTAAGATAAAACAAAACACACCTCTTGAATCTGATGCCTCATTAGGGACCATGATTGCTACCTCTATCTGATGTGGTAGGGGACTACTAAAAATAAAAATTATAACCATAATAATAATGAATGTAAAAAAAAAAATTAATATAAACCTGCTTCGTATGATCCCCTACGCCATCACCTCAACACATATACACAATAAATTCTCTATCATTAGGTAACAATTGAACATTTACCTCCATAGAAGCATGAATTCATTCTTCCATATCTGCCACCTCTGGTTTCAACCAAAAAACACAAGGATCCAAAACATCAGAGCATCAAACTATAGAATGAGAAATCCTTGTTCCATATTTCAGATTGTATCCATGTGCATCATGACCAATAATGTGATGTAATATCTCATCTCGTTCCATAGAAAGTTACCGCTGGTCCATTGGAAGTTATGCTATCTCAGCCTAAATTTAAGCCTGTGTAATATATAAATATAAAAATATTAGTAAATACAGATGTATGTAAGTATTTAGAATTAGTACAAGAACATACTATTCGATCTGGAACCACTTGATCATTTTTATCAGAATTCATCATCCACACTCGCATGTAAAATTATACACAATATTCAAAATATATAATCCAAAATAAATAGACTCACCATTGAAGCCTTAGTGGAATAATATGAAACTAACACCCACCAAAAGTATGGGAGAAAACAACTAAGGACTCTACCCAGAATGTATGGGGCACCCACATTCAGTACCCAGTGCTCCCTCTCTACTCTACCTTTATTATCATTCCACATTTTATGAATTTATTCCAAACACACTAGCTAATAATCATTGGGTCATACTCTCAGATTATTCTATTTATGAAAAAATCATCACACATGTTGGTAATTGTTTAACATAACTAAGAAACAAAAATGGTCATCTTGCCTAAAATTCCCACCATATCCAATCTTATGTATCCATGGGGAATGAATCCTAGTCACATTTAGTCAACTAAAATAATTGTGTGTTGAATATGATATAACCATGCTAGAAAATAAATGCAGGAGATCCAACTCACACAGGATGGTATGTATCGTCGAATGATACATCAAGGGTCTTGTTATAATTACATGGTGAAATATCACAACCAGTTCATGTTAATGGTGGGGGGGCATAGTTCACATAACATTGTTATTATTTACTTATCATAGTTTACATATATTTAATGTTGTCATGTGTTTTATATAAAAAATATTATTGGATATTTGTTATTTTTCTGAATAATAATTCATTTAATTAGTTTTACTCAAATTCGTGACATTTTTCATGCAGTTATATATCAATGATTGAGGAAATAAATATATAAAAAATAGTTAATCAGTTCATAAAAAGGTAAATAATTAAAAATATTGTTTTAAACTGAAGATTGGTAAAATAACAATACATTAAATTAAACATTAAAATAGACCATTTCTACTTCAATTGTCTCTCTAAACCAATGAATATCTTCATCATGTTTAACAATAGTGTGTTGATCAAGATGTTTTACAATAAAAGAAATAGTCTTGGGTTGATCTCATTCAATTAAAAACACTCCTTTCCATGAAATTTTCACAATATCTATCCTATTTTGATTAGATAGAAAGGTAACAATGAATTTTTTTTTCTTGTGATGTCAAAATGAAAGGTTCATTACAAACTCATCCATCTAAGTATAAAATAATGTTAAGATTCACCAATGTAAACTCATATTGATCGATTTTAGTTCCATGGAAGGGAACAAACGAATTACACTTTAACAATATGTATTTCAATCCGTGCTTATATACAACTTCAAGGATCTAATTCAATTGACCACAATAATAACCAGATTGGAAGGATGGATAACCAATTCCATTATTTTGTGTTTCTTGTTTTTCATCAGCATCCATAACATGAAAATCAATTTCGTAAGCTTATAAATCATTATAACGATGTTAACTTATAAATGGACCCTCATATAGTTGGTTAAATTTTTCAGTTAGCATGGGGTCACCTATATCAAATAGGATATAGACCAATATATTTCACAGAATACAATAATAATTAATGTTGAATGAAATTAGTACAATAATTCAATCATAATGAAAATCTAGTTTTATATACAAAACCCTGTAACTAATAATGATATGATTCATAATGGTACTATTGAATTTGATAATCACATTCACGAAACATCTATTATTTTATTTGATTAATGTGTTTCATGAAAATAATAACACCATGTCTAAATGATCAACTTTATATATGAAGACAAAACATGAAATGGTTAAACAATAAAATTGACAAGACACTTACAACGTCAATGGTGAAACTGATGGAGTATTGAAAGAGAAATATTGATGAGATTGTACCAACTCAATGTTTTCCGAATAAATATAATTCCTTATCCAACCAGACCATCAGAAATATGATATGTATTATCTAATTTTTTTCCAACATTCATACGGTATTCTTCACACTAATTATTATACTAATCAATCAAGTAACCATTGGCTATAGATTCCTTCAGATGATCTCTGTTATTTACGGATAATTTTAATTTATTCAAATACATCTCAATAGGATACATCCACCAGAATTGCAATGCAGTCACGATCATTACTTCATTGATTTGGTGCACTATCCAGTGAACCATAACATTGAAAAATGATGGTGGGAATAGTTTCTCCACATGAAAAAGTGTATGTAAAATTATATCTTACAATTTTTTTAAATCACCCATACATTGATTAATTAAAAAATTATTTCTAGAAAATCACTCATATCAATCAATGGTTGAACAACATTGTGAAATAAAAATCGTGAATTTTGGTTGGAATCAACTACTGAAGTAATTTTTGATTGTTATGACTTTTCAAACTCAAGAATTTCCTACTCATCACATTCATACACATGGAAATATTAAATGAGTGACCATCATGTACCTTGAGAATATTCAAAATGGAAATAAATGTATCTTTCTAATTTTAAATCATCATATATTGTGTAGTAGGCATGCGTGCCTTATTTCCCTCACCTAATTATAAATTAATTTATTTTCATAATCCCATTTTTAAAATAATGTAATTCATTGACATGTTCCTTTGATTTTACAATGATACCTATAATGGTCCACAATATATTGTCACAAAAATTCTTTCCAATGTGCATGATATTGAGATTATTCCTTAGCATGTTAGTTTTCTAGTAAGGGAGATTAAAAAAACGCTCATTGTCTTCTATTTATGACTATTTTTTCTACCCACACCATGAATATTGGGTAATTGTTGAGCCACCAAATCCTAAAATTCATATACCATGTGTATGTTTTCTTCCTAAATATGTGATAATATTTATACTATTTTCATGATCTTTGGTGCTAGGTTTAATTCTCCAGATCCATAAAATGCCACTCTTTCCTTTATGAACCTGTGTTGAGGGGTAAGAAGACATATATGACCCATATAGGACAATTTTTAAATGTTTAATCCATGTAGATTTTTTACTTTTATTTTGTTAAGGAAAATTAAATTACCCTTTTTTACTCCAACCTGACAAATCTAGAAAATTTGTAAATTCATTGATTGTCCACAATAAAGCAGCCTGTAGTTTAAAGATTTCATTCATTTCACAGTCGTAAGTCATTACACCATTTCCCCAAAACTCATTCAACGTGACAATAAATAGATTAAAGAAATCATAAATCATATCTTTTGAAATTCTACGTCCATAAATAAGAGTGAAAAGTAATATAAATTATTATTTAATACAAATCCATGGAGGAAGATTGTACAAAACCAACACCATGAACCATGTGTTATGATTTTCACCAACCATTGATCTGAATGGATTTAAATAATATACTACCATCCCAATTATATATTAAGAAAATATTTAGAAAATATAGGGTGTCTCTGATTAAAATCCTTCAATGCAAGAGACTCTGGAGGGTGGGTTATCATATCACATTCATTATTTTCTCCACATGAAATCCCATTAATTTTAAATTTAATGACCCCTTCTTTGAACAAGGTACATATCGTTAGTTTTTCTTTTTCAATAACTTATATGTAGATAATTAATTCTTCTAATCAAGATAAGGAGGTCACAGGAGCATCTGGGTCACTTCCGGTGCCCAATGCTCTGAAAAGGGGAATGAAGAGTAGGCTGCATGGTAAGTCTTCTACCGTGCAACTAAGGCGCACAACCATACAACTGGTGTAGTGGGGATATTCATGGTATACACATAGTCAGTGAAACTATCTATAGTGAATATTAAATGTTCCTATAAAGGCAGTTGAGTATGAATGGTTTGCACACAGTTTGGAAAAAATGTGTGCAGAAACCATGCAAGACCTGTTTTAAGGGAAAAATTACCATTTTACCCATAATTAATTAAAGATATAAATTTAATTTTCCTCTCCTCATAAGGAAAGAACCGACATTTCTCCTTCCCATTTAATCTCAAAACCCCTTCTCCTTGGATCTCATGTATCTTCTCCTTCCAATGCATGATTGATGATCCGAGAGAAACTTTGGAACCCTTGAGGTAAGGCTAACAAAGCATACAACTTTTTCCATGGAGAATCATGACTTTTTAAACTATTTAGATGCAGGATATTTCACCCTGCTTTCAGGGTGTTGGAATTAAACTCAGATCTACTCTATTAGGCTCTGAATTCGAGGTCGATATCCAGAGTGGCATAATCTATGACCATAATGTAGGTGGTCACGTAGTTTTCCATTTGATTTTTGGCTATTTCTTAATTTTTCCATATTTCCATGAGCCAGCCTTTCCTAAGATCCACTTTTGTGTTGATTCTTTTAGGTATAATTTACCCAAGTGTCTTGATATTTTTGAATTGGATTTGTATTAGTGGTTTATAGATCACCCTTTATTTTTATGGACACCCAAGTGGTGTGCTTCCCAAACTGGCCATCTAAGGCCAATTTCCCAAAATCGTTAACTATGGTTTTTATCTCCCAGATTAGTTTTTAATTGAATTGTAATTTTTCCCATCTGTATTTGGAGTGTACCATGGTTCCTAAATGGTTATTTTACCCTTTAATTTATTAATTTTTCAAATGGGTATGTGAGTATTTGACTTCAACATTTGTACCATGACACCTTGACTTGAAATGGATTTTCCATGTATGGAAAATTGGATGGTTTTATAGCATGAGTTTTCCTAAACCATAGAAGTTATTTGGATCAAATATAATGGATTCATGGGATGTAATGGCTTTCAATTGTATTGATTTAATATTAACGACATTTTATAATTGGTTTTCTTGTTTAATTTAAAATGATATAAGAAGGTTTTTCGTACAGTATATAATGTGAATTCGTATGACATTGCTATGATTTTGACTTGAAATGTGATAGTGTGGATGAGAGTCATTCATACCCCATTCTACATATAAAATGTATGGGTGGTATACATTTTATCCCCATTCAGTTGATAAACTTATTGTATATATGGGGTGATTCACACACACATGTGCGCCAAGACTTGCACGTATACAATGTTCACCAAGACATAAGATCTACATGACACTTCAATGTGGAAAATAGTGAGTATACAAGAGAATCCGGTTTATACTACATGATTTGGGAAACATAACACCAAAGAGACAACAATTATGACCACTATAATTGGACTTGTAAAAAATGAGGACTCTACATTGTTGGTTTCTTGAAATGCGGTACAAGTCATCCTTTTATTTACAGTCGACTGTGTATCATGAATTTTCACTTCTGCATAAACTATATTACATATGGTTTACTCTTTTTCATATTATTCTTGAGCAATCCAGATAATATTCAAGCTTTATAAAACATTATCACCTCCATTCAGTTGTATCGTAACAACCTCCAACACTAATATATCAATGTTATTCTTTGAGTACACCTCATAAAACAGATCCAGAAAGTCTTCCTATTTCTCCATGACATTTTTATCATATGTAAACTAAGAAAAAGTCAATCTTCCTTCAGTAACATCTAAACTCAATGCTTCCTCCTCTTTCGATCACATCTGTTGGAGGTTTTATGATTTTCACCGCTACTAATTGCGCTTTTTCAAATCTTCCACTATTGAGACCTTCTGAAGGTCTCTTACATTAGCTTCCCTACCAGAACTCTTCACCATAGACTTCTTTAGCTCCACGATTGGAGAAGCCTCCATGATTTAATTTTGTTCCTATGATATGGCCAACGATAGAAACCCAAAAAGGTCTAGGTCAAGATGTTTGGCCGGTGAATGGAGGCAAACAAGTGGTTTGGGGAGAAGGTGAAGATTCTGACATACATGTCTTTTATTCAATGTAGGAAATACCCCTCTAAATAGACAATATGTGAATAGATAAATAATATTGGGTGCATGTGGAATTTTTTATTTCTAATCCTAGTAATATATAAACACAATTATATTATTTTCTTAATAAACAATTAATTTATTTTTGTTGTGCACAATGAATTTTGAGAATCCTCTAAATCCCTAGAGGGATCTATTCTCTGAGAATACATTTAAGAATGGAGATTGATCTTCCCTCCCCCACTGAATCCTCTGACGTCAAGAGAGATCAAGGAGAATGCTTTGGAATCAGTTCTCGTGGCGATCAAAGGCGGACAATGCAGGAAATATGATATATCGTTCCAGTACCTGAAGATTCCTTTGACGATGTCTTGATATTCATGAAAGACCCATGGATCAATGATAGAGGGAATCTATACTTGATTACTATAATGAAATTATGGTGAAATGTAGATCTATTTATAGGTCCATCAAATTTGAAATAATTCCATCAAACATAATTCTTTAATTTATAAAAATTATTATAAATAATTTTTCATGATCATCCCTTATGGTTCCTATGTGATTTTCACTATTTATCTTAATTGATTCAATTCTGTTGAACACAATATTTATCATCATGTAGATCTCTAATTGATCATGACAAAAAGAAATGTTGAGCATTACCCATCATATGATTCTACTATGCCTGAAACCTACATGTGGTATCAGAGTTGTGACATTATTATTTATAACTATTTAAAGATCATTGATTGATTTATGAATTTTTCATTCATTTTAAATTCACATTTAATCGTTTTATTAATACGAATTGTAAGAATTGTTTATTAATCCTTCATTTATCGTCAATCTAATAAATATGATTAATTTTATGAACGAAATAAAATTGAATAACTCATCCAAAGGTGCTAAGGATTCTGGCTAGATAACAAAGTTGTACATGCCGTGTAGTTTTTTCAATGCATTCGGAATTAATTTGGAATTAATTCATGTTGTTTTCATTGATAAAACACAGTGCATTTAGATCTTACACTATGTGTTTATCAGGTTATCTTGGAACATGATCATCCGGAGTACATGCAGTGTATCCAATGTGGACAGTGTGTAGTCCTCTTAAGTCCCAAATGGGCAATGTATTTCATACATGGATTATCTGACTGGTGTCCTTGTAATTCGGAGATCACACGCCATGTAGCCCATTGGACATGCCGTGTACATAATTTTCCAGGGAATGATTTACATGCCAAGTCTGTAGGGATGTTCCTATGATATATGGTGAGATATATACATGTGGTGTATCTCAAATACACATGCCTTGTAATTATACCAAATTACACCGATTTAAAATTTATTTATTATAATATTAAAAACTTATAGACATATTCTTAAGTGTGGTCATTAATTTGAAAGGACATTCCATGTGATGATATTTTAATATATATATATATATAAAATTAATATATATGTCATGTTAAAATAATCATATCATATATGAGTCACATTATAGTTTTACTTCATGTGCAATGGAGCATAACACATTACTGAAAACTAATGTAATTCATGTAATCATTATAGTGAAGTAGACATCATGAAGGTACGTGATAATTCATGTATGACACATGTAACAATAGTAAGTAGATTAAGGGAATCATATTTTCTTGGTAGAATTAGATGGGTATTCAATATATTTCTTCCAGGTTACATTTATGATGACAGTTAATTTAAAATGAATTTATTTAATTAGATTAAGATTATAATGGATGAGAATCGCAAGAAAATTCATATGAGAAATATGATTAAGAAACTGATAAATCGAAGAAGATAATTAATTGATTCAATTGTGATTTATATTTTAAAAAAATTATTAATAACTGACTACACGTTTTATTAAATGCATAATTAGTTGCATTCATGTGGATGATCATGAGCATAGACCATACCATTGTATGTGATTGGTATCATTTAATTTATTATCATCTTAAATTTATGGTCTGCATGCCTACTCTCCTCAAATTATGTAAGGGTCTATGTGAAAATGGATTAATTTAGGTAAAACCAATTTTCCCTGACAAGTGTGTTATTAAAAGAAAATTTGAAGGATTAAGATCCCATGTTAGTGGGGGTGGTTCATGTTTGGATCTAAGGACAAACTAATCTAAGAGAGATATATGTGTGGACAAGTGGAAAGATGTAACATGAACCATAATTGGTTCAATATGTTTTTTTCCAAAGTCAACGATTAGTTTTTAAACTTCAAGATATAATATTCATTAGTAAAGATCATGATCATATTGATTTATTTCTTTTTTCTGTCCATTTGTACGGTCATTTCATTATGGTTTTTTTGTCGCAATCAGATAATTAATGTATTAACAAGCATACAAGATAGAACTAAACTAAACTATATTACGCATAAATGTTATATAAGAAATGTTTAATTACTTATTTAAACCCACTTAATATTAAGAATAATTTGATAAAGATAATAATGTAAATTTACACATAAAAGGGGAAAAACCATCCATAATATATATTAATTCGGTATAGCGTTCCACTGCCTCAGTAAAAATCAAACCATAGTTAAAATTGATTGATCATCCAAATTTAAGGTGTTTTGAATTTTTGAGGAATTATAACATGATGTTATGGGTTGAATAAGCGTAGCTCACAGAAAGGGTTGTCTTCCCAAGAATGACATGATATAACTAGGGGAAAGGGTTGAGGAAATCCATTTAAGGATTTAAGGATTGGGGTGTCTGATCATAAGATCAAGGAACAATGAGTTAATGCATTTGGAATTTGGAATGACAACCCAAAACCATTCAAGTTGCTTGAACAACCAACTTTGGGGTAATGAGAAGTGAAATATGGATCCTTAAAACTTGAATATACAAGAAAGATGATATTATAAATCCAATGGTGAGGGCTACTGGGATTTGATAAAATTGTGAGAGATTAATAAATATAATATTTATTTATTTGCCTAAATTTTATAATATAATGTTCTAAATTTTTTTATATTTTATTTTTTAGAAAAAAATTTAAAATTAATATAAACATATCATTTCTATCTATACATGATAAGGACAACCTTATCACTAACACAAATTTCCAATAGGGGAAAAGGTACCTATGTGTTATCCTTCACCCTGAAATGAAATTTTTTGTGATGGAATAACCTTATCTGATGGCTCCTGGAAATGAGGATAGTGATGAAGAGATAAAAGATTATTAGAATACTTAAAATGATTCTATAGATGTTCATTGTTTCATTCTATCATCCATATGAAATATGATTTTAATGAAATATGAGGACATGGATGCATATAGATTTTGTCTCACCTTCGGGATATCTATCAAGAGAAGGAGAGAGAAAAGAGGTATGAGATCTCTAATGCTTTGTTTACAACTAATTTTGGAGAGTCTTCACTAGATGGGCCCCATGTAGTCAATAATATTGTTGTTGCATGTCCCCAATCATTGATCACTTTTTTCCTACATCACACTTGTTCAATGTCGATTCATGGTACATGAAACCGCAAACATGACATCCCATCACATCATAGATCCTACGTTGATTTTTTGTTCACCTTCCCTGATGTGCCACATAGTCTACCATAAATGTGGTGACATGTTTCCCCTGGATCCCATTGGACTACATCTTGAGCAGCTCCCTCTTTGTTTTCAACCAGTTGCATACCCTTTTAAAGCCTTCACAATTTCATTTATTCAATACAAATAATATAGAAAAAATTGTATCTTTAATTTATATATTATCATTTTTTGACCATGTTAAGAATCAGACACTTATGTCATATAAATATATATAAATGATGTATCACACCATGAGGAACACATGTAGCACAGTCTTCATGATAGGATAAAAGAAATCTGAAATTAAAAAACTATCTTATCTCAAATTTGGAAACACACACACTCTACATCCTATCAATCTCCCACATTATCCCATAAATGGAGATACCATCCCATATACTCAGTTGGAATGAAAACCTATGTTCATCATACCACCCATAATCCTTTATATAATAATGACAATTCCCTTTTCTAACTCTGACATAAACATGAATTCCCGTATAAAAAATCCAAACACTAAAGTCTTCACTATATCTGAATATGAAATGCAATTCGAAAAATACCAAAACCCAAAATATATATCTTACCCATGATTAAGATTGTGAAACAATATGGAACACCCACAAAATTGTTTCTCTCTTTTCTCAAAATCGGGAGCAGCTAGTGCATCACCTCAATCTTCAATTTGAATTCATTATTCACAAATCACACATTCTAAAGAATAGAAATATGTGTAAGACATGTAACATTTATCTCAACAAACATTTTTTCCAAATCCCAGCCTACCTCATGTGCCATCAATCCTCTTGAAAATATCCAAAATTCCCACTAAAAATTGCAATCCTGAACAATCACCATTAATATCACTTGTTGGGGAGACTCTCGATCTCTAGACAAAAAACACTTCAGAAAAAATTTGTGAGAAACTAAATGAATTAAGGAATTGATATATAGCTCAAAAAATTGATCAGCACACAAAATTTTTATTCCTGAAATCCCCTTCGATACAGAGAATTCAAAACCCACAGGGTAATTATGAAATATCAAATATAAATTAAATTGTACAAAGAAATACCAGTAATTCCTGAACGTGAATTACAATTGAGATCGTAGAAAAACATTTGTGAAAACCACACCCAGATACGCCTCCACCATCACTGTAAAAATAATCTCACCAACTCCATGCCTGAATGATTAATCAATGAAAAAACATCACCCTTCTGTTGATGAAATGACACAATATTGAGGTTCAAATCTTAATATGCATTATCCTCGCTAAATATTATGACACGCTGAGGATTTATCTCTCCCTCTCTCATGATATCACCATCATGACCTACCACAAACCATAATATTGGATACACCACTTGATCACTGCATTCCAGAAGAAACTCAAGACATATGAACGAACTAGTTTGGGATATGTCTAACACTGAGAGTGGGGGGGGGAGGGTGAATCAGTGCTGGACACCTTTTAATCAAATTCCACATTTTATCCCTTTACCTCATTGACCTTTTAGGATATGAATTCATTTATTCTCTTTTACCTATCACATGAAATAATATTAAATTAGTAAAGACAATCACACTATATTTTCACAAGGTTACTACTCAGTAAATGTTTCTAGTCCTTGGCATGGCCTACAAATAATCCTCACCACCCAACCATAAGAAATTTTTCATTTATGTGTGGATATAACAAGTAGGAAAGACCCCTTGACTTGAAATATACTATAGTCAATTGGAAGTACATGTTCTACATCACATAGCTTTATCTCTATACTACCTATGAAGAATACCTCGTTTCTATTGATAATGGTTTGTAACACCAATATAATCTTGAACCTATTGGGACAAGTTGTATCTCATAGTTATTATTTGTTCTTCAACAACATTCTTCTTTACATTGTTGATTTCTTAGTAGAAAGCAAGTAACTATTCTTACCTTTTCCCAATAAAAAACTAGACATTTCCATATATTCTTCTTCTACCAGTCAAAATAATATAAATGTGTTGTGAACCGTTGAATAATGAATTATTTATGACCCAAATTAGAATCAACCGATATCAATTTGTTCACAAAATATTCTTCTCAACTTTTCTGATTCTTCTTCAATGAAAAACCAACCTCGATGAGAGATCTTATTCATATTCATTCCAGAATCACAAAATTACATTATGATTATTAAATCAATGAATGTGAGATCATCTTAGCGTCATCACAGTTAAATGATTCTTCATTGATACACAATATGAAAAATGAATGTAGTATCATTTCTCTTATATCTTCTTGGTATACATGATGTTTTTTCAACTAAATTTCACTATAACTTCAATGATACTTCATGAAATAATAATATTTCATAATATCATATAATTATCCTATTGAATTACTAGATAAATACATTCATGGTTCATGTGAATGTCCCATATCAATTATTATCTTGATCATTTTATGTATTTTTTTGAGTAAAACATTTATTCATGGATTTTTTAATGCTTCACATAATTTGAAAAACATCAAACAGTGCACTTAGTGCTCATTGTTTATGTAAAAAAACTTGAAGATGCTTCCTCCTCCCTTCTTTCTCTCCCTCATCACTCAAAAACCATGTTTTTTTCCTAAACCATTGTTATCAATATTATTTTCATTCATAAACTTGGTGTCATACAAAAACTCAAACAATATGATTTCTTCTTTTTCTCATGCAAGTATGCACTTAGGAGCACATTTGGTTCTCTTAGCACAAATAAACATAGTAGGTTTGTTCTTATCTGTACATTGTGTATAAACAGGATACATAGTATATTAATTTTTTGTTTATATGTATAAAATCTTCATGAAACACTATTAGAGTAAAAAATACATGCACTATGGCTCGATTCGTAAGCTTCATCGAATTGGTTCTACTTTGTGAAGCATGACAAGGGTGTTTACACACCAGCTGCATGTTTATAGTATTTCTTCTTCGTAAATGTTGAAAACTGTGTGGAACTGACCTCCTTTCAAAAGAGAAATGAGGGTATAAACACCTTTCACATTCTTGCATATTCTTCTACACATTATATAATTCAATTGTTATAGATAGAGGTTCATAATTTTCCTCTCACCTGGAAGTGCTCCATGCCAGTTTTGTAGTTTCCCTCTGGGCCCACATCATTGTGGGATATTGGACCAAATAATGAAATCCTTCAGGCATACCCATGGCTGATACAAGGCATTATATGCCACCTGTGCATGCTGGCATGGTTGGCCTCCTTTGGGCGCTGTCAACCATGTGTCCAGCATAAGCTCTTTGGTGAGGCTGGCTAGTCATCTTAGATCATTCTTTTTAAATAATCCATGAAAAAAATAATAATTGAAAAAACCATGTATATAATGGAATTCAACATGAAATTCTTGTCCACCTCCACACTTTGAACACAATTATAATATTCTTCAAGATCGTCATAATTTCTCTTCAATTACAAATCCATCTAACCATTTCATTATCTCTAACCCTTGGTGCACTAATTATATGGAACAATTATACTTTATTCAAACTATAATCTAAATTTTCCTCATGTCAGAACTCACATGGTTCTCATTCAACATTTAAATATTGCATGGCCTTCAATTCCTATTCTTATAAATATTTTGGAGTATAAATTCCAAAGAATTTCAAATAATCCTACTTCTTTGAGGAAAACAATGTGTCTCTTATTACAAATTAATTTTGATATTTGGATCAGTTCATCATTCGTCCAAGTTAAAAACAAGGATAATTTCTCATTCATGAAATCTAATGCTATTAATCCCTGATAATTCATAAATACCTTCATAATCTGTCTTAAAATATAATTCCATCTAACCATTTCATCATCTTTAACCGTTTATGCTCTAATTATATGGTGTGGTTATTCTTCATGCAAAATTCAATATCATTATTCCTCATGATAACACTTTCATGGTTCTCATTCAACATTAAAATACAATATGACTTTAAATTCCTATTCATCTATACGTTTTGGAATATAAATTCAAAATAACATTAAATCAACCTTTTTTTTGTAAAAAATGTGTCACTTATGACACATGTATTTTGAATGTAGTATCAGTTCATCAGCCGCCGTAGTTAAAAACATGGAGAATATTACAAACATGACACACAATGATACAAATCTATTACATTAATCCAGGAATCATGATAAAGTAATCCATAAAAATTCTATAGTAATCACTATGAAGGAATCCAAAACAATTCTCAATGAATTTACATGAAACTGAAAGACGTAAAAACATTCACATGTTTCTTTGAATTTCTAGAGTTGAGGACCTTATCAAAGTCTCAATAACATTGGATCTTCATAATCATATTGGAATCAATGTAAAACTCCTATTTCATTTTTCATCATTGTCTTCCAACAAAAATAATCTTTAAAAAATACAATCCATAAAAAAGTGGGCTCTTCAAACTCCCCCTTTGTATATTTTGAAATTCCTTCAATGTTATTTCCAAATTATTGTGTAAATTTTTTTTACTATTATATTTTCTCTCCCCTTTACCGTTTAAACTATTATTTCACTTTATCTCCTCGTTATTGAAAATAAATACAAAGTTCATTGGAAAAGGGTATAATTTTATACAAATGAAATGTGAAATCAATAATTTCACTCCAATTCTAATTGAGTTATTCTTGTTGTAGAAAAAAGTGGATTTTATTTAGAAAAAATATATATCCATTACCAACTTATCATGATACCTTAAGAATTGAAAAACCATTTAATATTCTTCTACGATTATTCACATTCATTAAAGGCTAAAAATATTGAATGTGAGATGAAAATTTTTAAGAAAAATCATCCTGAAACCCCTACACTCACTTCAACAAATAGATAAAAAGATTCAAGTTCAATAGATAGGATAAAAGACCATGGGGGACTTACGGATTTTTTATGGAATTTATTAATTTAATTTATACACCTTTGTAATTTCTTTTGATAACCAATAATTAGAGATTAATAGAGACCAACATTTTAAAATGATATGATCTTCATGATATTTATAGAATATTCAGATTTGATACTAATTGAAATAATATTTCTAGAAACATCTTAATTTGTCTCCCCATCAAGGGAAATATTTCTCATTATCTTCATAAAGGTTGATATGATCATGGATTGATTTAATGAAATTATAGTATGGAGAATACCAGATAATGGTTCTTGATCATTTGACAGTCCATATTGTATAACTATCATATATTTAACAATTATGATCTTCAATAACAATGTATCTACATAATACTATAAAATAAGATCAAACCAAGATGGACTCCTTTTTTTCCTGGTTATCCAAAATAGGACATCACAATATTCAACATTTCAAGGATGGTCCTACATCATAATAGTATTTAAATATCAAATTATGAGTCATTTATAGATGGTAACTTCTTCATCTTTGCTATCAAGAATTGACAACACTTACTACTTCCTAGGTTCTCCCCCTAAGAACATGCTTCACCTTCAAATAACTGAATTATAATCACAAATACAATACTAAATGATTAAGGGAATAAGTTGGATCCAGCATAAATCATTAATATGAATAGAAACATTGAGATGATCCTCTCAACCAAATGGATTCTTTTTCTATAGTATTTATTCTTGCACATCCAATCATCTGTTTTGATTTATGTTGAGGTAATAATGTTCTCTTCACATCCTCTTCTGACTTGTGTGGAGAATATTTTTTCTCAATATCCTTCATTAAAGATACATTATTTCTCCTATTGATGACTTATTATTGTTATGTTAGTAAGGTTAAATAATATTTTGGAATGGTCCCATATTTCATACATCTCTCACACAAAACATCTTTAACACAAGAGTTTCATTTTCTTAATAAACCCTCATGAAATTTTTCTTCATCATGTGGAATATTTTATTTCCATTTTTCTCTATATTTATCTTGTGCATATTCCTTGTTAATAATTCTTCAAAAATTATTTTTCTAGATAAATAACACGTCATTAGAAACTATGGGTGATGTTCTGGATATTCTACTTGGGTTTTTCCCAGTTTCATCCCTCTTTGTAGTTATTTTGGGTGAATTACCCTTCAAATTAATTGACTTAGAATCTATGGTTTTCTCACCATTATTATTTGGTAACTTTAAGGGATGATATAAATATAGTATCCCGCCTTTTTATAACATAACATTTCATTACATTTTACAAAACCGAGGATCTTTAAGGTTTAGTGTCTTGGAAACTAGGAACCTAAAACATGAAAACATAAAACATCCTTCTTAAACACTTGAAAGTCTTCTCCTTATGTTCATACTATTTTAATTACTACACCTCATAACCTGTGGAAATATATCAAAAGAAAGGGTGAGAAGAAGGCCCAGTAAGGGAAACCAAGGGAAACATTTAACATGTGAACTTGAGATAAATCCACAATGTCGTGAAAAAGAACTTCAAGGCATGAGAAATAAATCATGATGCATATCCTAATAAAAATAAAGTATTTCATAACATGAAGATGTGGCTACAACATTTAACAAAGGAAATCATTTCCATTTAACCAAGGTCCATCCCCAAGTTGTCAATAAAAATTACCAAAGTTATTCACCAAGGTATCAGTCAAAATGGTCATCTTTAGAGATTAAGTCTTTACCCAATGCATTGGAGTGCTATCAGGGTGCACCCTTAAATTATAATTTATTATCATTTTATCCAAATATATCATCATTAATAATTTCATAATCAACCTATATATCATAAAAGAAATGGGTTTCATTTCATTATCATAACATTTTAAAAACTACATTGAAGACATGATCTTTATGTCACTTTAAACCCAAAGAAAGGGAAAGCGGGTCTCATGTATGTAAATCCCAGAATCTAAAATATAAAATTTTGGTATATATTTGGATACCTATATAGAAGAGAGATCATTGATCATTAACTTAATAACATAAAAGAACTTTAGAAAAATAGAGAGATAGTTTTAAACGGAAATTCTGCAGCATAACGGCTATGTTTCAGGGTTTTAGAAAACATTAAAAAGAGAGGGGACATGGGTCAAAAATTCATAAATGACCCATAAAACAGTATAGGGACATAATATAAAGGATATATGAACATGTTATTGAAATTTGAAGGACATTCCATTTGAATAGAAATACATGGAAGGAATACAAAAAATAAGATTTCTCTTATGAAAATTCGGCAGCTTAACGACGTTACTTAAAACATCCAAAACAATGAATTGATGAGGTAAAATTGTGTCTCTCATCATATGAAAATAAAGTATAAGTATGATAGATATAGATATAATACCCCAACATAATAAAAAGAAACATGAAATACTTGACATGAAAATAGATCTTGAAAATGAGAAGGGTGAAAAAATCCCTTAAAAATTCGGCAGCCTAACAGTGCCACTTAAAACTTCAAAATACTGAATTGAAGAGATCAAATAGGGTCTTTAATTATATTAACATAAAATTTAAGCAAGATAGATATATAGATCATACTCCAACATAATAACAAGGAACTTGAATGACTTTACATGAATGTAGAACATTGAAAAATGAGAAAGGTGAATGAATCCCTTAAAAATTTTGCAGCCTAACGACGCCACTTAAACGTTCATAAAATGAATTAATGAGAGAAAGAAGGGGTCTCCAAAAACATGAACATGAAAATGGAAGTAAGAGGAATATAAAAGAACATCATCTAACATAAGATCATGGAGCATAAAAGAAATGACATAAAAGAGATTACTTGAAAAGAAAGGGAGAGGTAGGATCCATTACCTTAAAACGTAACTCTTAAAACACAATGGTTGGGACCTTGAGTGATTGGGGGCACCTTGGGAGGACTCCATTGGAGGTAGTGAGACCAGAGCTTCGTTGGGGGAGAGTTGGGAGTGAAAAATAAAGGAGGAAAGGGTGGGAATTTATAGGGAAGTTGAGGGGACAAGGCATTAATGGCCAAGGGACACCTCATAAGTGGTTTTCTCAAAACCATGGGCTCTCCCATGGTATTTCCCATGTAGTTAGGCCACATGGGGCCCCCATACAATAATTCATCACCTCTGGTCAGCCAATCCTTAAAATATCTCATGACATCATCATGACACAGTTATGATGTCATTAAACATACCGAAACCCTAAAACTGTATTTCTACTATTCACTGAAAATTCAACTTTCTCAGAAAAAATCCCAAAATTTCACCTTAACCAAATATCAATGCTCTGATTTCAAAAATGAACTCCATTTTATGAAAATAATTTTCTAAATATTTTTAATTTAATTTTTAAATAAATACAGTATTCAATGAAAATTCATTTTTTTTAGAAAAAACCCCAAAAATTACCTTAACATAATATATATGATCTGAGTTAAAAAATGAAAACCATTTAAAAAAAATTCTAAATATATTTAATTAAAATTTTAATTAAAAAACACTATTCACCCAAAAAAACTAATACTTGACTAATAATTTATGAAACCATTATTTAACCATTTTATTGAATCACATAACTTAATCAAGGTGACTAGATTATATAAATGCTTTATTTATGTGAGATTTCTAATCCATTTGGTCACATTACTAATCCTAAGCAGAAAATCACTATTCGTAATTTACTATTCATAAAAAATTATGTTGATCTTATTAGACTCTATATTTTTCACTGAACATAATTGTAGAATACCATTTTTTGAAAATAATTCCACATTTTTATTTATTTAAGGTTTACATAAACATTTTTAAAATATCCCTCTTATAAAATTCATCAAAAAATGCATACTATATTTATCAAGACATTTGAAAATTCACAAACATCACCACGAGAAGAAATCCCAATTTTTATTTAAATCATAGGATTACACAAGGTTATTACTGTATAGTCACATATCCCCTTATAACAACAGCTTTGGACCTAAGAGTAAGGTGTCCTAGGGTTATAGAATATTGTAGTGGCATGGCCAACATTGCACGAGTAGTAATTTCTATCAGTTTGAACTTATCGCGAAGACGATTCCATTCTAAAATCACACGATGAAGTTCGGCTTGGGTTTGGTCCAGAGCAAAGCCCAGTGGTGCTACCTCCTTCCCATGTTCCTTTAGATGGGATTCGATTGGCCCGAGACTACTGGATGAGGCCATCAAACATTCTCTCTATATTAATTAACCAAGATCCCTTGTATTTAGAGACAGTAATAGAAACGTTTAGATTCAAGTGGTCATATTTACCAACGACTATATAACAGTCAAAACCCAACACCCTCATTTTATTTATACTCATGTTATCAAATGAAACAGATTTTTGAGTATAAAATAACACCAATAATTAGGAAACAATATTTATTCAAAATTTTAGGTCATTACAATATCCCCCCCTTACAAAATTGTGTCCTCATAATTTTTAAAATCGGGATTGGAAATTTCATTGAAAGTCCCACATCAGAAAAAGACTCAGTAGAACTATTACATTAAAAGAATGAAAGGGAAGTAAAAAGGTCACCCGAGTTAACCCATAATAGGATTCCATGTAGGAAAACATGGACATGGAGGAGGAAACAAAGGGTCACATTCTGAGGGAGAGTGATAGAAAACATTATTAGGAGAAAGTTAAAAATAAGAAAATCACAATCTTATGAGGGGTTAAACGGTATTTGATTTCCCAAATAGGAAATGCTAACATAAAAAATTTCTGTTTTACATTGATTTTCATGGTTTTGAGGAATTCATTTACTGCATAGAATAAAACATAGGGAAATATACCTACCTTCAAGTAGAGTTTCATCCTTTAATATGTTTCTAAAAAAACTAAACTTTTCTCCAAACGATGAACATTCAAAACTACATGGTCTCATCAAAGCACAATAATCATATTCTATAGAATCACATAATCCACCAAATATTAAGTATCTATTTCTTCTATTATCCCAAAAATAGAAAGGGTAAGATTAAACAACTCTTCAAAAATAATGAATCCCATAGGAAGGGAAAATTCATTAAATTTTCAAAATTCCGTGGTAATACCCAAATTTCATCATAGACCATTCCATAAATAACTGTCCTTAAAATTCCTCAAAATAAAACAAACTAAGATTGAAACCCAATTATAAGAACGGTCTCATAACATAGTCTTCCATGATAGACTTTATCATTCATCTCCAAACAACATCGACCACTCTTATCATCTAATAACAAAATTAACTAACCTAAGCAAGTTTTCCCAAAGATAGGTTAATCATTTCAATATGTAACCTAAATTACTATAAGTTCGCCTTAAATTCATCGATTCATCAAAATATAAGTCAACCTTTACTCCTCAAAGAAAATACCATAGGAATCTATTTACCTCTATCAAATAGGGATCCCAAAATAGTAAACGACTTCTAAAATATTAATCATCTTTTAATCCCCTAATCATCTCTGTCATATTAATATGACAATCATCAAATATCCTATCACATTGGTGGTTGGGAAATGTTCTTCCATTTCCCTCCATTAACTAATGAATGAAAGTACAATTATGGGCTTAAATACTTAGCCAATAATCATTAAAAGGAAACTTAATGCATAGAAGGATAAACTTATAGACGAAAAGTATACCCTAACTTGTGATCCCCTAGGGTCCAATATAGGTAATCCATGATCATATATTATTATGTGAATCCTTATTTTATTTTATCTTTTCTCCTTTAATAATGGTTCATAATAAGCTTATGAATTTACCAAAGCATATCCCCCGGGAGTGTCGTAAAAAAGAGTGCAGCAAGGCTCGTTGTCGTGTACCAGTTCCCGTTCGAGTCTATCTCAAAGTGGTTTTTTCAGGTTTTACCCCTATGTAAATCTGTTCCAGAGCCACCTCTACCTGCTCGTATCTTGGAAAGGATGTATTTTTTTTTGCAACCCTTACCCAATAGTCACCAAAATACCAGGAAGATTTCCTATATTTAAACTTTTCTATAGGATTATTCCTAATTTTTTCATATCCTAATTTCCACAAATAACTAAACCATCCTTTGATACCAACTATAGCATCCCGCCTTTTTATAACATAACTTTTCATTACATTTTACAAAACCGAGGATTTTTAAGGTTTAGTTTCTTGGAAACCAGGAACATCAAACAAGAAAACATAAAACATCCTTATTAAACACTTGAATGGCTCCTCCTTATGTTAATTCTAGGTTCATTACTACATCTCACAACTTGGGGACATACATCAAAAGAAATGGTTAGCAGAAGGCCTAGTAAGGGAAACAATGGGAAACATTTAACATGTGAACTTGAGATACATCAACAATGTCATGAAAAAGAACATGAAGTAATGAGAATGAAATCATGTGGAATATCATAATAAAAATAACGTATTTCATAACATGACAATGTGGCTACAAAATTTAACAAAGAAAATCATTTCTGTTTCACCAAGGTCCATCCCCAAGGTGTCAATAAAAATTAACAAGGTTATTCACCAAGGTATCAGTCAAAATGGTTATCTCTAGAGATTAATTCTTAACCCAATGCATTAGAGCGCTATCAGGGCACACCCTTAATTTACTCTTTATTATAATGTGAGCCAAATATATAATCATCAATAATTTCATAAACAACCCATATAGCATAAAAGAAATTGGTTTCATTTCATAATCTTATCATTTTAAAAACTGCTTTAAAGACATGATCTTTATGTCACTTTAAACCCACAGAAAGGGAACGCGGGTCTCATGTATATAAATACTAGAATATAAAATAGAAAATTTTGGTATATGTGGGAATAAACCTATAGAATATAGAGCTTTGAGTATTCACTTAATAAAATAAAATAACTTTAGAAAAAGAGAGAGATATTTTGATATGGAAATTCTGCAGCATAACGGCTATGATTCGGGGTTTTAGAAAACATTGAAAATAGAGGGGACATTGTTAAAAAATTCATAAATGACCCATAAAACAGTAGAGGTAAATAATATATAAAATATAAGAACATGGTAATGAATTTGGATGTACATACCATTTGAAATGAAAAACATGGAAGGAATACAAAAATAAGATTTCTCTTATGAAAATTCAGCAGCCTAACGGCGTTACTTAAAACATCCAAAAACATTTAATTGATGAGGTAAAATAATTTCTCTAATCATATGAAAATAAAATATCAGTATGTTAGATATATTGATCATACCCCAACATAATAAAAACTAACATGAAAGACTTGACATGAACAAAGATCTTGAAAACGAGAAGGGTGAAAGAATCCCTAAAAAATTCGTCAGCCTAACGACGCCACTTAAAACATCAAAATACTGATTTATAGTGATAAAATAGGGTCTCTCATAATATGAACATAAAATACAAGAATTATAGATATATAGATCATAACCCAACATAATATCAAGGAACATGAAAGACTTGACAGGAAAGTAGAACTTTGAAAAATGAGAATGGTGAACAAATCCCTTAAAAATTCGGCAACCTAACGGCGCCACATAAACATTCTTAAAATGAATTGATGAGAGAAATAAGGGATATATCATTATATGAAATATTTAAGGGAATTTAAAGGAAGATAAAAGAACATCTTCCAACATAAGATCATGGAGCATAAAAGAAATGTCATAAAAGAGATTACTTGAAAAGAAAGGGAGAGGTAGGATCCCTTACCTTAAAAAGAAACTCTAAAAACTAAAAGGTTGGGACCATGTGGGCTTGGTGGTACCTTGGGAGGACTCCATGGGAGGTAATGAGACTAGAGCTTTGTTGCGGGAGAGTTTGGATTGAAAACTAAAGGAGGATAGGGTGGGTATTTATAGGGAATGTGAGGGGACAAGGCATTAATGGCCAAGGGACACCTCACAAGTGGTTTTCTCAAAACCATGGGCTCTCCCATGGTATTTCCCATGGAGTTAGGCCACATGGGGCCCCCATACAATAATTCATCACCTTTGGTCGGCCAACCCTTAAAATATATCATGACATCATAATGACACAATTACGATTTCATTAAACATACCGTAACCCTAAAATTGTATTTTTTACTATTCACTGAAAATTCATCTTTCTCAGAAAAATCCCAAAATTTCATCTTAACCAAATATCAATGCTTTGATTTAAAAAATGAACTCCATTTTATAATATTAATTTTCTAAAATATTTTTAATTTTATATTTAAATAAATACACTATTCACAGAAAAATTCATTTTTTCAGAATAAACCCCAAAAATTACCTTAACATAATATCGATGCTCTAAGTTAAAAAATAAAATCCATTTTATAAAAATATTTTTCTAAATATTTTTAATTAAATTTTTAATTAAAAAACACTATTCACACGAAAAAACTAATACTTGACTAAAAATTTATGAAACTGTTATTTAACCATTTTATTGAATCACATTATATAATCAAGGTTCCTAGATTATATTAATGCTTTATTTATGTGAGATAACTAATCCATTTGGTCACATTACTAATCCTAAGCATAAAATCACTATTCGTAATTTACTATTCATCAAAAATTAAGTTGATCTTATTAGACTCTAAATTTCTCACTAAACATAATTGTAGAAGACTATTTTTTAAAAATAATTACACATTTTTAATTATTTATGGTTTACATAAAATTTTTTAAAATATCATTTTTCTAAAATTAATCAAAAAATGCATACTATATTTATCCTGAAATTTAAAAATTCAAAAAATTCACCACAAGAAGAAATCTCAATTTTTATTTAAATCTAAGGATTACACAAGGCTGTTACGGTCTCGTTAAATACCCCCTTATAACACCAACATAGTATATAAGATTAAGATGTGCTAGGGTGATAGAATCTTGGGGTGGCTCGGCCAACATTTCACGAGTAGTAATTTCTATCAGTTTTAACGTCTCACGAAGACGATTCTGTTCTAGCTCGACAAGATGAATTTCGGCTTGGGTTTGGTCCAGAGAAAACCCCAGTGGTGGTACCACTTTCACAAGTTCCATTAGATGTGCTTCGATTGGCCTGAGACTACTGGATGAGGCCACCAAATCTTTTTTCTATATTAATTAACCATAATCACTTGTATATATATACAGTAATCAAAACGTTTAGCTTCCAGCGGTCATATAGACCAAATATCATATAACAGTCAAAACCCAACAACATAGTTTTAATTATACTCATGTTTTCAAATGAAACAGTTTTGTTGACTATAAAATAACACAGAAAATTAGGAAACAATATTTATTCAAAATTTCGGGTCATTACAATAAAGTCACAAAATTCTTATGATATATTCCAAAGTTTCATTCTTCATTCCATGTCTGATTTTGTGATCTTATTTTATTAACTTAATTGTATACATTTTGGGATTATCATTTACCAAATTTGTGACCACTACCATTTCATACGTCATAAATGTTATCATGAATTATAAATCCGTTTACAGTATACTGATGCTTATGTACATATGGATGGTACTTATTATAATCTAGTGTAATAACCCTTGAGATTGGATTAATTAATCCTTTTACATTATGGGGATTGTCCAAAAAATTTATGGTATACTACCAAAATATGTTTCAGCACCAACATTGAGCCACATATCTTGATTTCCTGATATATTCTATATTATATTGTTGTGTATTTTTCATGATTTTTATGCTCTCTGAGAGAAACCAAATTCCATGATTTCTATCCTATCCAAATTAGTAATGGTGATTGGTTTCTTATCATATTTATTCATCCATATTTGTTCATATTTTTCATTACAACCTACATTTTTCATGATAACATGTTTAGAAACATTAGAACAAGATGGTATGGATGATACCTGATTCTTCTTATATATTTTTGATAGATCGTTGAATGAAGTCATGATATTATTATAACATGTTGGAGTTATTTATACATTAAAATACTCTAATTAACATTGAGTACTTTTAGAAACTATCTCCTTCTTTTGTGAAGTGTCAATAAGTCTCTTCTCAATATTGGCCAACTGAACTACCAATTCTAGACATTTTATACATTGGATGATTTTATGATCTTTAATAACAATCATCTTCAATTCCCAAAAAATATTCATTCATTCATCATTATCTTCATGTTTCTTATCTTTTTTCTAAATAAAAGAGTCTTTTTCATTGATAATCATGTATATTTCTTCTAGTTGTCAACCCTTAACATCAGTGCAATTTTTCAATCTTCCTTCAACTGCATGGACAGTTTCTTCTAAAGTATTTTTGACCCCATATTTCTCTTAAACATATTTTAACCATTTTTATGAACTTATTTCTTTTTCCCTCATTGTTGCATCAAAAGTTTCAACCTATCTACATAGATTTAGACACACAACATGTTTTTTCATGATCTTATCCAAAACGTCAGATTCTTCTTCAAGTCGGGTGATCTCTTTCTGCATAAATTTAATGACTCAAAAAACAAGGGATGATCATTCTTCAAAAATTTCATGTAGAATAACTCTTAATCTATCAAATGATAATTATTGAATAGTTGTAGATTGATCATCATCACCAATTGTGCTAGTATTTTTATATTGAGGAATGTTGTTAAATGTACTAAAACATACATCCTAATCACTTGAAGTAGGAAGGTTATCCATTTTATTATTCAAGATATGAGTCAAATTCTAATTACCTTCCAATATAGATATGTATTCATTTTGTGAAAGGCATAGAGAAAAAATTAATTACAATTTTATAGATAATAGTGAATTATTATTCAAATTTCAATTCTATTTATTTAAATGAGAATAAATGAACTGTATTGAAACAAATAGAGATGAATCGTACCTCGATAATTATTAATGTACCCATTTTATATATTCCTAACATTGTGTGTGTGTGGGGGGGGGGGGGGTGAAACACTGTGGGAGAATTCATAATTCAATTCCACATTTTATCACTTTACCTATTTGACTTGTGAGGATCTTTATTGTCGTATTGTATTTTCTCCATCGTAATAAATAGTTTTAATGTTTTAATGAAACATACAGATATTTTTATAAGGTTCACTTCTCAGTATGACTATCTGTTCATTGGCATGGAATTTAAATAATCATAATCTCATAACCACTATAAAAGAATCTTTTAAATGTTGTTATTACATGTAATTAATAAACATTCACTTTCATTACACTATAGTGAAGTGAAATTTCATGTTTTACGGAACTAAGATGAATATTTATAATCCCTATTAAGATAGTCTCTTTTTGTTGAAAATTTTTTAACACCAAGAGTGTATTCCACATATTGAGACATGTTGGACATCATAGTTCTAATTTGTTCTTCCACAATCTTGTTTTTCACTTTGTTACTTGCTTAGTAGTATGAAACTAACTCTTCTACCTATTAGATGAAACAAACTAAAATATTCAGAATATTCTTCTTCTACTAGTCAAAACAATATAAATGTGTTGTGAACTGATGAATACTAAATTATTTCTAACCCAAATTATAATCAGTTTATTTAAATTTGGACGTCAAATATTCTTCTCTTATCTTCACTTTCATATTTTGTGAAAAACAAATGCAGTGATATCTCTTTGTCTTCTTGTTGTTGAAATTTCAATCTTCCTTTGTGATTATTAAATCAATTAAGTTTAACTAATCTTAGAATCATAACAATGAAGTTATTCTTATTTGATAAAAAATATCTACAGTGAATGTATAATCTATTACCTTATATTCTATTGGGTGAAAAATATGTTTGTTAGACTAAATTTCACCATAACATCAATTACATTCCATGCAAGAATAATCTTTTACAAAATCAGATTTTTCTCTTCTTTATTTCTTAACCCAATACAAGCATGGTGAATATGAATTTCCCATATACATTTTTATCTTTATCATTTTATATATTTTTTTGAAATAAACTATTATGCATTAAATTTTTTCTTCAAATCATATCCATACCTTTAGACATTGTACTTACTCCTCACTGTTTATGTAACAACACCCAAAGCTTCTTCCTCCTCTCTTAGTTCTATTTACATTCACACGACAACCATGTTTGGTTTTATAACCCATGTTTATCAATGATATATGAATACATACAATTGATTAAATATGAAAACCCATGAAATATGAGTTACTATCATAGTCACAAAAGTATGCACTTAGGTTCATGTCTGGTTCTCTTTTCACAAACAAACTGTGTAGGTTTTTTCTTATATATCTATTGTGTATCAACTAGATACACAACATCTTAATGTAATAGATTATTTGTAAAACAATTTAATGAAACAACGTGATAGTAAACAACTCTTTCAATATGTATTGAGAAGTAACATTCACGGAACTAGTTCATCTTCACGAAGCATGACAAGGGTTTCTACACAGTAGTTCTGTGTTGGTGGTTTTTCTTCATCATGGATGGAGAATAATTTATGAAACCAAACTCATTCAAAAAGCATGGTGAGTGTGTAAACACCTTTTTCATGTCCACATATTCTTCTCATTCATGAAAAAATATTTTTAAATAGGAATCCTTCTATTCATGAGAAGTCAATGTTTAACAAAACTCTTTGCCTCCTCATAAAAAAGAGTGATTTGTAGATGCTCTTTTTTTCTTGGAAATGTGATCTCTTGAAATAATATGTGTAGCAGTATAACATTTGGGTCGCGGGTGATCTCATTTTATTGTAAAGGGAACATATCATTATACCTCATTCAAATCACAATATTTATTCTATATGAATCATCTATTTAACTTCATGAATGAATTAGCTTTTAATTATTCAAACACATTTAATGTTATGCTACATTTCATAGTGTTCTTCCTTCATGATAATATTCTTTATTTATGGTGTTCATATCACATGAATTTATTTGTAATCACAGGAAACTCATCTTTAAAAACCCATGAAGTTAATCCATGGAACTCAACTGGTTGAATGGCCCTCATGCAACTGTATTTGTAGTTCAGACATGGCTTGCCTCTTGAATTTATTCATGTGAGTCATAAAAATGAAGTTTAATGATATTTTGATCATGTTAATCCAATTATTTAGACCATAGAATAATCATGGTGGATTATTAATTGATCATTGGTTTTTTTTGTTTACATCTCTGATTATATAATGGTGTGGTTGAGGTAATCTAGGAGAAAGATAATGACATTGGGTGATAAATTTGTTCATCATTTTGAATGCAAAGGTCGTAGGAGATTATAAAACAAGAATTTAATTGAGTGGGTGTGAGATGTGATGTAAAACCATGATCAATCCAATTATTTAAACCGGTGAAAATCACACACTATACCCCATCCCAAATCGAATCCTCTCTCTGTTTATCCACACTATATAAATCAAGAACTGTGGGGAGTGGGTCAAAATTCCCCTCTCCCCCACCTTGTACCACCCTGTACCAGTTCTATGGAAATTATC
The DNA here is from genome assembly GCA_963277665.1 of Viscum album. Classification (NCBI taxonomy): domain Eukaryota; kingdom Viridiplantae; phylum Streptophyta; class Magnoliopsida; order Santalales; family Viscaceae; genus Viscum; species Viscum album. The sequence goes on along the minus strand of OY728151.1, from coordinate 1,580,535,774 downwards.
TACTCCCAAATAATTGGGAGATATTAGCCCACATAATTAAAGCCTACAGTGGTATCCATGGCCTACACACAACATTAGATACTACCTACATGCTTTACTAGATGGCCTTCTTTTGACGTGTTGACCCAGTGTCCTGTATAAGATCTCCGTTGAGGCTGGCATGTCAGCTCAACCCATAATTAAAAAAACCCAAAAAAACCCAGTTTAAAAACTATGTATATAATGGATTTCAATATGAAATTCATGGATATATCCACACACATAACTCCAATATTCAATTATTCAATCCCCTCACAATTTTAATTCAAATATAAATCCATCTATCCATTTCATCATCTATAACCCTTGAGGCCCTTAATATATGGCATGGTTCTCCTTAATGAAAACTACAAGATAAATGTTTCTAATGTTTACACATTCATGGTTCTCATGGAAAATTAAAATACTACATGACCTTCAATTCCTCTTATTCTATACTTTTTTTAATAAAAATTACAAAGAACAAAAAATCAGCCATATTCTTTTTTGAAAAAAATGTGTGAATTTAGACACATGTATATTGAACATAGGACCACTTAATCATTTGTAAAAATTAAAAAAATGGATAATTTATATATATTTAAATACATTTATATAAATCTATAACAATTTTTCTAGCCCTTCAAAATTAATCTTCAAATATAAAGCCATATATCCATTTATTCTTCTTTAACCCTTCATGCACTGATTATATGGTGCAGTTCCCCTTCATGAAAACTACAGTCTCAATGATCCTCAATCTAACAATTTCATTGTTCTTATGAAACATTAAAATACCAAATTATTTTAAATTACTCTAATTATATACGTTTTGGAACATAAATTCCAAATAAAATCAAATCATACATCTTCATTTTTATAGACAATGTTTCACTTATGAATCATGTAATTTTAATATAGTATCAGGTCATCGATCATAAAAGTTAAAAAAAATGGATAATTTCTCAAAAGTGACATACAATAATCAAAATACATAATTATTCTTCAATCCCTTCACAATTTCTCTTCATATATAAATTCATCTAACAATTTAATCATCTTTAACCCTTCATGCACTAATTATATTGTGTGGTTCTCCTTTATGAAAACTAAAATCTCAATGTTCTTCAAGATAACACTTCCATGGTTCACATTGAACATTTAAATACCACATGAACCTCAATTTCACTAATTCAATACTTTTTGGAATATAAATTACAAAGAACATAAAATAAACCTTCTTCTTTGTCGTAAATAATGTGTATGTTATGACACATGCACTTTGAACTTAGGATTAGTTCATCAATCTTGTTAGTTAACAACATGGATAATTGCTAAAGCATGACGTCCAATGCTATGAATCCAAAAAAATTCTTCAATCCCTTAACAATTTCCCTTCAAATATAAATCCATATAACCATTTCTTCATCATTAACCCTTCATACACTAATTATATAGTGTGGTTATCCTTCATTGTAACACAACATGTTTCTATAATGTAACCATTTATTTATGTGTTTTATGTATTTAAAGTGTGTGGGTAATGTTTTGGAGTGGTTTTATGGATTTGTTTATGTTTATGGGTATTTTATACAGGTGCACAGTTATACCATGATTAGTGAAAGCTGTGAAACTCCTACAAGAAACCCTACACAATGAGATAGGGGGCTCTGGTTAGGTGAACAGTTTGGAAAAACTATGTGACTAAGCAAGAGTATCCATTAAAAGTGGGACAAAGAGTATTTTCCCGATTGGAACATGGATTTTATAAATATTTCTTCCAACTGTTCAAGGTACTCCCCAACGTAGAGACTGGAACATGGTCAGAAAATGGTTTTCCTAACCGCGCGACTAATCTTGCACGGTTTAAAAACAGGATCTTAAAAAAGTGTATTTGGAGTTGGATTAATTTCAAACCCATCATTTTTTCTCCAAATAAACCCAAACTCAGTATTTATTCCACCCAATGGCCATGGATTTTTTCCCCATCAATTTTGAAGCGATCTGAAGGCATTTCTTGGTGCGTTGATGCCCGATTTCCTAGGTAAGTGTCCTTTTGTGGTATTTTTTCATAGTTTTTTTAGATATACTTTCCTACCTTTATTGTTTTCATAGATATAGTATTATGTGGATATATATAAGGTTTTTATGTAAATCATTGTTAGATTGGGACTTTTTGATGATATGGGAAGAGATCAAAGGTGGGTTGTTTGAGATTCAACCCTGTTTTATGGGCATTTTCATGATGTACATTGTTTTCACCAATAATCTCTTGGTAGGTTGCAACAATATCAACTATTCTAATTAGAACATAAATATTTAGTTTCAAATTTTTTAAATTTCATAATTTTTTTTGAAATTGTTGTGAAAATCATGGTTGAAACCCTCTGTATTGTTGGTTTATGGGTTTTTGGAAATTTGTTGTGAAAATCTATTTGTATCTTAATTTTAAAATATTGGTTTTTTGGATTTGTGAAATTTTTTTTGGGAATCGTTTTCAATAATGGAGTTGTTTTTATTGAAATGAATTCAATTGGTTTGTTTAAAATGGTTTTTGCATTCATGGGTTGTGTGTGTTCATGATTTTGACATGACCCTAAATATAGGGAATATACCATTAGGGTATAAAGGTACATGACCCAGAATAAGAAGTGTGTGTCCTTAATGAATAAGGATACTGGCCACTAAGTTATGACTTAGTGGATAGACATGAAACAGCTATAGAGTATATAACTATTAGAGAAGAATGCATGAGTGTGTGTGTGGTGAACAATAATATGGGTATTCCAAAAAGGAATGTGAAATGGTTTAAAGAATGTTTTTTTCCTTTCCATAGAAAACAATTATGTGTGGAAAACTTTTTTGGTGTGAAATTGGTTGGATTTAAATTAAACTATTTAACTATTTCAAAAAAGAATTAAATAAATTGATTTATATAATTTTGTTACCTTGTTCTATCATAATGGCATGAGTTGGGAAGTCATTTGGGGTAAATCTAATGAGATTCATTACTCACCCATTCTTTCTAACTTTGTTTCTTTTTTATTTTTCTTATTGAGACAAAAGTAAATGGAAAGAATCACACTTATTTAATGGTTCTCTATGATACATGGAGTTGGAATTGGATCTTTGAGTCACATATTTGAAGTCTTCTATGTTTCTATTGGATTTATTTCCACTATGAACTTTGATGGTAGTAGTCTTCTTGTTGTGGTAATGTTTTTTAGTTTGGTTTTGGTAAAAATGGTATAACATGAGTTATTTTATACTATAATCAGGAATCATATAATAGTTTTGGTTATGGAATATGTGGTTGTGTTTTTCTTATTTTCAAAGAAAAAATCATCCCCCAATTATATTGAATCCCTAGAAATTTCATTCCTTCATTTGGTGCCTTGGGTGTATTGCTTAATTTCAAGTTGAAATTCCACCTCGACTGAAGACAATGATGTGGGACAGGATATTACAAGTTGTATGGGCATGGTTAGTCAAAATATTTTCATTAATCAAGTGGTATCAGCTTTTTTTGTCCAATACATAGAATTTGTATAAGTTGTCTCAGCTTTGGAGTTGAAATTCATTCAAGTTCATTCCCTGAGTCAGGTTGGTAGAAAGGAATAGAATTGTTAGTAATTGAAATTAATATCATGAAAATACATATTTAACCTTTTTTATGTTGAACTTAATGTTACTAGGGACTTGAGTATATAGGTGTTTTGGAAACACTTATACTAGTGTAACGTCATTGTCATGGGTTTTTCCAATGAGAATATCTTGGATGCATTATAGAAATAACATCCAACTAGGAGTGAATATTTAATTTTGACTAATTATTTAATATTTGGTGTAAATTGGTTGATATTTTATAAATTTTGAATTTTTTTTAGATGGGATATTTTGAAAACTGAATGGTTCTTTTTTAAGAAAATAAGTAAAATTTCAAAAAGCATGGTAAAATTTTTAAAAATGGTCGAATGTGGAAAATGATGAATTTGTGAATGATTTTTTGTAATAATTTCTATATGAGAGATTTTGAAATATTTAATCCCTCAACTTCTTTAGAGAAAGACTTATAGGGTTTGTTGTGTTTCTAGAAAATAGAATCTAATAGGTGTACGTAGAAACCAAATGGAACAAGCTTCTGAGAATGTGGTTACACCTAAGACATAGGTGAACCAATAGCTGGTACAGAGTATAGTAAGTGATTATAAAGACATGGATATAGGGAATAGATGGGATAGAACAAAGAAAGTGGATCATTCTATTTAATACTTGAAGTAGAATCTACCAATGTTTTGGGGTGATTCAGGGAAAGATAAAGATGATGTGTGGCTAAATAGGAGAAATCGAATTTGGATTTCCTTAGCACACTAGTAGAGTAGAAAGTCATGTTGTAAATGTATATATGGGAATCTCGTGAAGGACAATGATGGGATTTATCACTTTAGACTAAACTAGACCAAGGTATGGAATGGGATGATTTCTATGAATTATTAAAAAAAATATATTCTCGCACATTCAGAATTCAGTGAATGATGGAAATTTCCAGTCTAAAGTAGGATAACCTTTATATGATAGAGTTTGTGGATAAATTTAATAATTTTGTTTGATTTTCACATGAATTTTATGCAAGTTCATCCTTGAGGAACACATTTTGTAATCTAAGCATATGAAAACAATTTGATTGAATATTTTCATTCTCTGTATAATTGATAATACATATATGGTCAATAGAGTAATGGTGGATGAAAGAGACATATCATGAGGAACATGTGGAGGATATATGTTGATACCTATGGAAAATGGTGGGACATCATATGCTGGGAGAAAATTGAATAGAGAAACTTATTTCCAAGGAGGGAGTATGGAAAAAAATTAGATAGCTAGATCACCAAACCTTCAACCAAGATCCAAGAAAAATATTTGGATCTTTCAATGTTGTTCCTTAGACCATAAGCATCAAGAGTGAATGAAACAACCTAGATAATTATATAATTGTAATTAAATGGGGTATCTTCCGTGGTTTTTTTTTTCAATTCTCTGAGGTTGGTTGTTTGGGAAAATAACATGTTTTGTATATTTATTATGCTTCGATTGGAGGAGGGAAATATAATACCTCTCATTATCATAATTGAGTTAGCCATGGTGATTTTATAAATACCATGACTACTCAGCATAAGAAATCTTAACAGGGAAATAATAAACAATGTGTAGTGAGTAAGAAGTTATATAGAGTTGAATAGATTATTTTGGATGATCAATCTCGATAGTGTGAATTTATGTAAACATGGGATTTTTTGTTCTGAACAACCGTGATCACTCCATTTATTTGAACCAGTGATCGTTGTGCATAAAAACTCATCCCACATTTAAAACTCTACCGGTTTATCCATGATATATAAATCAAGTGCTGCAGGGAGAGGCTCAAAATTCACCTCTCCCATTCTAGTATTGGCCCATACTGATTCTATGGGAACCCTATGTTCCCAATTCTTAGTAGGATATTGGATGATAACATGCATGCCTTTATCCATGACTAGGGATTACACACAACACTCCAGGCCACCTACGTGCTTGCCTCGCTGGACTCCTTTTTGTGCGATCAGCCCAGCGTCCCATATAAGCTCTTGGTTGAGGCTGACTGGTCACCTTAGTGGGCAATCCATACTTTTAAATAAACCCCCAAAACATACAGAGTTAAAAAACCAAGTATATAATGGAATTCAATATGAAATGCATGGGCACATCCCCACATATAACTCTAGTACAAAATTTTTCAAGCCCTTCACAATTTCACTTCAAATATAAATACACATAACAATTTAATTATCAATAACTCTTCATACAATAATTATATGGCATGGTTCTCCTTCATGAAAAAAGTAATCTCAATGTTCCACAAGTTAATAGTTTCATGGTTCTCATGGAAGATTAAAGTAATGCATGAACTTCAATACATATTCTTCACCAATTTTGGGAATATAAATTCCAAAGAACATAAATTCAAGCTTATTTTTTGATGTAAAAAATTTGTCACTTATAAAACATGTATTTTGAACATTGTATCTATTCATCAATCATCAGAGTTATCAACTAAGAGAATTTCTCAAGCATGACATCTAATAAACTAAATCCATAACAATTATCTAGGAATAATGACGAATGAATCCAAAACTATTCTCCAGGAATCATCATAATGGTATCCATAAAAATTCTTTAGAAATGACCATAAAGTTAATAGTTTTTGAACCATTCACTTGTTTCTTGGAATTTCTAAACATGAGTATTTCATCCAAACTCCATTAAATTTGAACATGGTCATCATATTGACATAAATGTAATATTACTATTGCATTGATGATCATTTTCCACCAACCAAAATAACTAGATAACAAATAAAATCGGTACACAATGTTGGATCTTCAATCTCCCACTATGTAATTATTGGAATACCTTCAGTTCAAAATGAATGTTTCAATATGTAGAACTATTATCTAATATCTCCCCTTTACCTTTCAAACAACAATTTCAGTTTCTCTCCAGCTTATTGATATGAAATAAAAATTTCATTGGAAAAGGGTATCATTCCATAATTAAGAAGTGTGCTATCACACATTTCACTCTATGTCAACTTGAGCTATGGTTAACAAATAAAAAAAGAGGACTTGATTTATAAAACAAAGTTTCCTATTACCAAATAATCATGAAACCATATTAAATGAGAAACCATATACTTTTATTCAAGAACTATTAAATTTCAATCTAGGATGCAATTACTAAATGTTAGATTAATCTTTTTAAGAACAATCAACCTGAAACTTCTGCACTCACTCCAACAAATAGAAAAAAAACATTCAAGTGCAGTATGTAGGATAAGAGACCTTGGGGGACATACAAATTTCATATAATATAGATTAATTTAAATCTTCCACTATGTAAAAAGTTTTTTTATTTTTATAACCAATGATGAGAGATTAAGAGTGACATACCCTTTCCAATAAAATTATCTTCACGCAATTTATAGAAAAATCATATTTGAATCTAATTGAAATGATAATTTTTGGAAGATTCTTTAATGGTCTCCCCATCAAGGGAAACATTTATCATTATATTCATAATGGTTGATCTCGTAAATATTGAATTTCAAGAAATTACCATATGGAGAATACACCAGAATGGGTCTTCAACATGTGATAGTCCATATTCGACAACTATGACAACTTCACCAAGGTTGATATTCTAGAACAACTGTTGTACACAATAGAAAGAAATAAGATCAAACCAATATAGAATTTACATCATCCTGGATATCTAGAATAGGGAATCACAATATTTAAAATCATCTCATATTAGTATTTTAATTTCAATTGAGGAATCATTCAGCGATGGTAACTTATTCATGATAGAAATCAAGAATTGACAACACTTACTACTTATCAGCTTCTCCCCTAAAGAACATTCGTCAATTTCAATTCCCGAAATTATAAGAAAAAATAAAATAATCAATGATTAAGAGAATAAGGTGTTTCATCCTTTATTTATTAATATTAATAGAACGGTAGAGATTATCTACTAAAAAGTGTCTCCATTTTGTCCATTCTTCATGGTTTCACATATGAAAATATGTTCTGATTTGTTTTGAGGAATCATGGATATCTTCACATCCTATTCTACTTGGCATGGAGAATTTTTCTTCTTATCATACATCATTTATTATACATTATTACACCTCATTAAGACTGCTTCTTGTTCTAGTAGTAAGGTTAAATATCCTTTTTCAATGTAGCGATTTTTCATGAATCTCTCGCACAAAGAATATTTAACACAAGAGTTATGTTTTATTGAAAAACACTCATGAAATTTTTCTTCATCATGTGGAATCTATTCATTCCTTTTATAAATAGACTTAGCTTGTGCATATTCAATTTCACTCATTCTTTTAAAATATTTAGTCTAGATTAATAACATTTAATTTGAAACTATGGGTGCATGTTTGGATCTTCCAAATGGGTTATTCTGAGTTTCATCCCTCGTAGTAGTTATTTTGGATGGACTAACATTCAAATTATTTGATATAAAATCCCCATATATCTCACCATTATTATTTGGTACCTTCATGGGATGATTTATGTTCACAATACTCTTATGATTTCTTCCCAAGGTTTCTTATTCATTCTAAATCAGATTTTGTGATCCTATTATCTTATCATCTTTGGAAACATGTTAAGATGATCATGAACCAAACTTGTGACCACTATAATTTCATACATCACTGATGTTATCAAGAATTTAAAATCAATTTTTAGTAAAGAGAAGCTTCTAGGAATTAGGATTATTATTTGAACAGGCCAAACAAACATGTGGTTACATGATCTGGAGAAAGGAGTGCCAATATTAAATCTCATGCATGGAGATGATAGGTAAATTCATTTTTTTCAAATTATTGGAATTTTGACATTGAAGTTGATTGATATATATATATATATAAGATTCATTGTTATTTGATATTTTACATAGAATTACTAATTATTATTTTAACCTGACATGATCACGAGAGGAAAAGAATGTTTCAGATGGGAGAGAGAGTCGTCCTTTAGGAAAGAAATCGAAATAATTTGTCGTGTGAGAAGTATATGTTCATTTAGGTTGATAATGAATGGAATTACTGATGGATGTATCCATAAGGTCATTCCCCTACCATGAATAATAATCCATTGTGTCCTCAATTTCCTTTTCGATGTGAGAGAATATAATAGATGAAATTTTAATTTTTAAATGGGATGACATCATCCTACGTTACTCTATTTTCCCACACCTCAGACAAAATGAGTCTCCATCCTCCGCCACTCGAAGGTGCCCCTCGAGGACACTCCCACCACTGTAACACCATATATAACCACATTCAGCATCCTAGAAGTTTGACATCAAGCCATTGTCCACTGATGAATCAACCAGATGCCATGGACCTTCTAGGAGAATGATATAACCCGTATAAAGTCATTTCAAGGTTAATCTAGCCACATCGAATACTGGATGAAGGAGGAGTTTGGTGAAGCCCCATGTAAAACTATTTCACCACTACCATTCCACCTAAGAAAAGAAACAATCCATCTAGAACCCCCACCATCTAATTCATGTGGAGGGATAAAAAAAACCCTAATCAAGCAAAAAAACAGCAACCATAGGACAAATCATATACAGTGGGAAGAGGAAAATGAGATAAAATATAATAGATACTTCATTTTCAAAAAAACATTAATCTATATTAATAATGATTATAGTATAGGGTATTAGAAAGCAAAGAGAACCTGACATAATTTATTAATTAAATCCAAAAATGGTAATTTCACCAACACGACCTAAGTCCACCTCTCCCCATCCCGCACCAGTTGTCTAATATGTGGTAACAATAACTGAAGACATACCAGTATGAATATCAATACCCAAATAATTACTATAATATTACATGAAAATTTGTAAAAAAATTGGTTGAAAAATTAAAATACACACCAATTTATATTTCACTCACCTCCAATCTCAGAAAGGGTATAATGTCTGGGAAATGTTAACTCAACATCTGGTTTCATTAAATAGTAGACTTAAGGAAAAGTTAAAGATGGAATCCATAAATGGGAAGTGTTCATTAAATTGTCATGTGGTGTAGAAGACTTTGTTACTATTTTCATGAAACAATAGACTCAATGCATAGATAAAGAGAGAACCCATAATGGGGAAGTGTTCATCGCATTGACATACGTCATAATGGACTCATCAATTGCATTCATGAAAAAACAGTGTCAATTAAAAGACATAGAGAGAGCCCATAAAGGGTAAGTGTTCATCATATTAACAAATGATTGAGTTTTTTACATGCCACCCCAATTTTCACGAATCACTAAGAACCCATTCCTTCTTTCCTTTCAGAATGATGGTACTACTACATGCATTAATAATTATAATGTATATGGTGATATTCAAACAAACCCATGTGGTAAGACTTGAGTGAATTGGAAAATAATAACCATTTTTGTTTGAATACAAGAAGGTATATGTACAATGAGATATAAGTATAATTCAACATAGTTAAGATATTATTTGATAATACAGTGCCAATTGTTTTTGAGAGGACCACTTTGGGATATGCCTAACACTAATAGGATGTGTGAATCAGTGTTGGGGAATTATTAAACCAATTGAAACCTTTTATCCCTGTACCTATATACATGTTAGGATCTTGATTATCATGTTAACTTTTCTATGTCGCTTGAAATAATACGAAAGTAGTAAAAATATACGCATGATATTTTTTTAAGGTTCACAACTCAATAAGAGTAGCTACATCCTTACCATGTATGGGTATGACCAGTACATGGATTCTCCACTATAATGTAGTAACAATTTACAGTGGGATGGATAAGAAAAAAATCCTTAAGCTAGTGTCAGTACCTATACTTTTAAGAGGGTAATGAAACAATTATACTTTCCTGAACTGGTGATGACCAAGTAAAACTTACAGATCCGTGTTGATTCTTTATACTGCCTCCAAATATATTCTTATCTTTGATTAAAAGTGTTTGTAACACCAATAGATTTTTCCACCTGTTGAAATCAATTGGACATCATGGTGCTACTTAATCTTCAAATTATCACTTATTAATTACTTAACAGCATTAAAGTAACCAACCAGTTCTTCTATATTCTTTAGTGAAAAACCAAATGCACAATTCTTATTCTTATTTCTTTTTCTTTAGTGAAATATCTAAATGCTCTAAAAATTATTCTTCATTTGTATAGAGTCACAATATCTTATGTGATTGTTCAATAAATGAGGATCAACTTAATGGGCATCGTCATAATTAACTTGTCATCGTTTATTCTATTCATGTATGCATGAAATCATAAATGTAGAATTTGAATGAACTCATCCTCATCTTTCAATTCTTCTTCTTATTTACACATGTGAACCCACACTCTTGGTACTCTTATTTAAATTCTTCCACACATGCATGTGCATGCAAGAGTGCATGGATAGTCCACTTCTTCCCTCTTGTGTGAAACCCTAATGGGTATAAATCTATTCTTGCACACACTAACTATTCCTATTTTCTTTTTCAATTTTTCCCTTTCCACAAGGTTCATATGTCATTAATTTTTTGACATGAGTGCATTCATGTAGTATGACTTGTTCTCAAAGAAACCGATCACACTTGTTAATTCTTCACTTATTCTAATCTCTTTATATTCAACCAAATGATTGTAGTCCTTTAAACATTTTCTTCTTCATTATTCACATGTGAACACACATGATTCCTCTTATTTACAAAAAAACAAGGCTTCGGGTTATTTCAAATAATCCACACGGTTGCATGCATATACGTGCATCCCATCATCATGCAAACTCCTCCTTCTTCAACAAAAAACCCATGCACAAAGTATATACCTTATTAACATGCCACAGGAGGATGTGTTCCTTATCTTAATGAAACCATGGGGTTCATTTTTCTTGTTTATGAAAGAGGTTCAAGGGTACTCTAAGGAAAAGGGATGTTTGGGTATTCATTGTGAAAAGACGATGGTAAATGAATTTGATGCCTTCACAAAGCACAAAAATGGAGATCATTCACAATTTTCGTGCCTGGAAGATCACCTTCATTAATCATTATAAGGGTTTGGGTAATCAATTCATGTATTTATGGATCATCCTAATGAACCTAGATGTTTCTTGGGTCTTCTTCTTCAAGAAAATATTCAATAATTAATTTCACTTATTGAAGCGCTGTAAGATCTTCTCTACTCTGGGAAACCAGATGGACCATTGATATTGATTTCCCTTTGTGTAACAATTTCACGAAGATGCTCTATTTTTCAATAAAAATAAGTGCTCTCAAAATATGGGAGCATAAAGCTGGATCAACCTTAGGGATTCTATTTTTATAGGTGAAGATCCAATTTTTTCCCCATTAAAATCCTATGATGATGAATAATGAGGGTTCTTCACAATATGGATGTAGTCATAATGGTAGTCTATAATCAGTATCTGTTAAATTTGGTGATAAAGATCCTATGAATATTATTTTCAAGCGGTAATGAAGAATAATTTATTGAATCACTCAAAAATTTTTAATCAAATATTAAAAAATATCTTAATAATGTTCCTATAAATATTGCCACCTACATATTTTATTTTATCAAAGGACTATGTGATGAAAATTCATATCATGAAAAAGAAGCTAAGGAAATGGATAAACACATATAAAAGAAGTTTAAAAGATTTAAACTTCTATCACAAATTATTGATGAAAAATAAGAAGCTTTATCACTTTGAAACAAACATTTCTCATATGTCGCAGAACAATTGAGAAGAAATATGTGAGAAAGAAGTAGCATAGAAGGTCCATAATGAGATGATTCACAATCTTTAGGAATCATATAAAGATAACATTAATATAAAGTAATCTCATTTGTAAATTGAAGACCAGTTTGAGACATTAATTCTAGTTTATGAATAAAAATAAGAGATTATTTTTAAATGAAATGAAAACCTCAAATATATTGAAGATGAATTATAACGGAATGATTGTGAGATGGATGTGACAGAGGTAGTTCAAATAGAAGTGATCCGTGAATTGGAAAAATTACATCGAACCTTCATAAATGTTAAATAATCCCATATAGAGGATAAGATAAATATAATTAGGGTAGTGGATTATTCTAAAATAATAGAAAATAAAATTCATGATGATCAAGTTCAGAATATGAAGAGTTAATTGGAATGAAAACTGAAAATTGTTGGGGATGATAAAAATTTCCTCGACAAGAATTGTCTTGAAATGGAAGTGACATTGAAAAATTTGAAAGAATGTGATGATAAGTTAAAATCACTTGAAGACCATAAGAACACTATAAATTTGAAATATCATGAGTTGGAGGTCAATATGAGAAATCTAGATATCATCCAAGATGAATATTGATATAATGCTTCGATCAGAAAATATTCCAAGAGTAATTCCTAAACGTGCCTTATTTCATACAAGACCCATTCAAGTGGAAAAAAGTTTCTATAAATATCTAATGATAAATCAGTTTCAATAACATTGAATAAGGTTACCCTTGATCCAAAATATTTAATTTTTACTAATATTGTTTTGTCTATAAGTATGGGTTCCAAAAATATTTATGGAAAATAATGGAAGAATAAGACTAATGAAAAATCGATTATATCATCAAATGTGTATATTATGAAGATTAGTAATTCTTGTTCTCAATAAAGATCTCAAATGATGAATCAAAATATCCAAAAATAATAAGATTTTAAAACAAAACAAATTCTATCGAAGAAGAATAAATCGATATTTGTTGGATAGTGTTGTTGTTGTTGTAAATTTTGGCATCAGGACATTGAATCTTGGAATAATTTTTCACTTTAGGATAACTATAGAAGAATAGTATTAAGGCAGGGAAGATATGATGTGAAGAGAAATCATTCTCAATTTAATCATAATTCATAGATAAATAATAATTTATCTATCAATAATAGATTTGAGGGCCTTGAATACATCTATGATTATTTAAATAGAAGTGGTCAGAAATATAATGAGTGTTGGTATGTATTAACCCTACACTATGCATATGTTGATGTGATGATAAGGCCACAACATATACAGAGGCAACGAAAAAAATAATAAAAGGCTTTTTGGGTGTGAGAAGGAGAAGAGAGCTAAGAAAACTGTGAAGCGTCCTACACCCAAGAAAAATTATGATATGAATGTCACCCCAAAGAAAAGGTTACTCTATTTTGGATGTGGAGGTCACATTATTGACCTTCAAAAACATGTTATAAAGACAAATTCTATTGGAAGAAAACTAAAGCAGAAAATTATATCTATATCGGAAACAAATAAAAAGGTTTATTTGATGTTTCACAATCATGATAACAATTTTGATTTTTTAAGTGGTTGATTAAAAAGAAAGACCCTATGATTGAGGTAGATTTGTGTGGAAGGTCTAGAATTATAGTGAATATTACTAAAAAATACATGATTTTATTTCCTAAAAAAAACAAAATAGTGAAGAACAATGGAATAGAACCAACGATTTATAATGTCAATAAAGCTACTGTAAAGAAGGAGTATACACACAAGAAAAAGTCTGATAATATACAAAAATAATAATGTTTCGTCACATGGATATTGGAATAGGAATTGTCTACGAATTTGGAGAAGAAACAGAAGAATGAATGTGCATTACATGCTTATGTGAAGAAGCTTATTCCATCTAAGATGAAATCTGGAGAAATCATGAAGTCCATACATCCATTAAATGATAAACATGGGAAAGTCTAAAAGAAGCAAACATGATGAGTTTTCAGGAATCTAGAGTAGAATTGAAAATAATTTCTAGGTTAGGAGTTAAATCTTATCCTTGTTTCTCTAATTGAAAATAATAAAAGAACCACTTTATTAACATGAATATTTAGTGATGGTTTATTTAATGCAAGGAATTAAAGGTGATAAATATATTAAGGGTGAGTCCTGAAGATATAAGTGCATTGAAAATATTATACAACATCTGTAAGGAAATTAATTATGGATTTTTTATTTCAATTTCTCATAAATTTATTCTGGAGGATCATTCATGAAGAATGTTAGTCATGATGAAGAAGATGGATGAAGCTCTTCCATTTAGGGGGATAAAAGTTGAACAAATACCAAAGTTGACCAAAAATGGTATCACATGAATATATAATGTTCTTGTATGTGATTTATTATTTTATTTTAAAATCCTATAAATAGAATCTTGTCATTAGAATGACATTTTTCCTATTTCTTTATGAATAAAAATTATGAGTAATAAGGGGAGACACTTATAATTTGATAATAATGGGGAATCAAATTCTTTTCAATGAATGTTCTAAATATCTTTATTGAGATGAATGCATGAGATTAATTTAGTATCTTTTGATCAACTTATGAAATATGGTTTTAGTGTTGGCATCACATATAAAATTTATATTGAAATCTTTGATATCTAAATTGATATCCTTTGTTTTATACATAGGGGTTTTCCATTTTCAATTAGAGAAGATTAATTGATGACTCATTCCATTAAGAAAAGTTATGCTCTCCTCTCAAGAAAACCAATTTTTTTTCTCTAAAAGGAAATCTCTTGTTAAATGAGAAGTGTAATAAAAGAAAAATAAGAGTTCAGTTGTTATATAATAATTTATTTTATGAATTATTACCAATACTTATCTTTGAAATTATTGTAATTGTGAGAAGAAAACATTGAATTTGATAGAGAAATGGGTATTGAAAACAAAACCAAATGGGGAGATTAAAAATTAAAAATTGATTAATGCAATATTTGTGTTGTAATTGTTGTCAATAAATTTTTTTTATACAATGTCAAGGTTCCAGTAATTGAAGGTTGGCTTTGTGCATTTGAAATATTATTGGGAATTAATCATAATTTAGAATGGATATTTGGTTGGAATATTTCCTTCTAATGAATAATTATTGTGTATGGTTATCATTTAATCTTATTGTGAATTTTGATTTATGAAATATTATTTTCATGTTTTAAATGTAAAAAAGGCCCTATAGTAAAGGGGAATACCGACACTACTTAGGTGGGTAGATGACCCCTACCATTCCATTATGGTCAGGCTGAGGAAAATAGTGGCTAGCGTGCTCTAAGGGAGTGTGTGTAGTGTCAGAGGAACAATGAAAAATAATAGTTATGTTCCATGAAGAATGACTGTGTATGGTAGAAATTGAATCTATATGTGAATTTGGATTGATATGAAATATTTGTTCTTTTCATGGTATAATTTTTAAGAAAAGGCCCTATAGTGAGCTCATGTAGAGGCAGAGGAAGAGAGTGTCTAGTGTGCTCATGGGTAGGAAGAGGAAGAGAGTGGCTAGTGTTCTCATGGGGGACTATCGACACTGCTTAGGTAGGAAGTTGACCCCTAGTTAGTCATTATGGGAAGCCCAACGAAGAAAGTGGCTAGTGTTATCATAGTAAGCACATGTAGAGGTAGTGGAACAAAGAAAAATATCAGTTATGTTGTTTGAAGAATGATTTCGTATGGTTGGAATTAAATCTTATATTGAATTTTTCTTTATATGATTTTTTTTCATGGTATAAATTTGAAAAAGGGGCAATAGAAAATGGGAATGTCTCCTTGGGTGTTATTATATGGAGCACATATAATGGAAACATGATAAATATTAGTTATGTCTCTTTAGGTGGAAAGTATGAATGCAGTGAGCACATGAATGGTAACCATGCAAAATTTTAGTTATGTTGTATAAATGATGATTAATCTAATTGATGACTGGATTTCTTTGGAATATTTGTTTATTTTTTCATAGTTTGAATGAAACATGTAAATGGAATATTTAAGAATTTTTTGATAGTTTAAATGAAATAAAAAGAACCCAGAAGCTAAAATTGAATTAGTTATCAGCCACTAAAATTAAGAAGTTAGTATTGTATCCCTAATAGTATGTGTACGAATACACTTGTTGTCATATGAAAACCCGAACAGTTTGAGTTCCTCCTGTTACTCATTCAAGTATGCACTTAGGTGCTTGTATGGTTCCCTTTGTGAAGAAAAACATTGTAGGATTGTTATTCTATGTATGGTGTGTATCAACTTGATATGTAGGATCATCATGAAATGGTTTATATGTGTAATAACTTCATGAAACCCCTTGGTAGTAAAAAAATTCATGCACTTGGATTTAGCTGTAAGCTTCATGGTACTGGTTCTTCTTTACAAAGCATGAAAAGGGTGATTACACACAAGATTCATGGTCACATTATTTCTTCTTCATGGATGCAGAATGATTCAAATAAATGACCACCTTCTCAAAGAACAGTGAGGGTGTAAGAACCTTTCATATGTCTATAGATTCTTCTCATTATTTAAACCATATTGGTTTTCAAGAATCCCCTTATTCATGAGGCCAGAAAGGGTCATAGAACTCTTTGCCTCCTCACATAGAATTGTTGTTTAGAGAGGTTCTATATTTCTAAAAAATGAGATATCTTTAAATAATATGAGTGGTATAAGCACCTCTTAGTTGATGACTCTATACTTTTATAGGAAATGAATCATAATTTTTCACTACGTTCCAATCCCAATCTTTATATTATGTGAATCATATCGTTAAATTCCAAAATGACTCATATTTTAATTATTTGAACAGGCTTTAAGTTACACTACATTACGTAGCATGGTTTTTTATTGGTCTACTTATATTTGGTGTTCATATCAAATTCATGTATTCATAAACACATGAAACTCATCTTCCCAATTGATTGATCCAATTATTTAAATCGGTGAATGGTATGTTTAAAAACCCCTCCAACATCAAACACTCTCCCAATTTCTATACACAATAAATATCAAGAACTTCATGGAGTGGCTTAAAATTATCCCCCACCCTGTTCCACCAGTAATGGTTCTACGACTGCACTCTACACCCACTGATTTTGGGTATATTATAATACATCATGAATGACTCTTGGGGTACCCATGGCCTACACACGGAATAACATGTTTCCTGCATGCTTTCCTTGATGGACTTCTTTTGGTGCGTTGACCCTATGTCCCACATAAGCTCTCAATTGAGGTTGTCTGGTCAACTCAGGCAATAATTTTTAAATAAACAACCAAAAAATACATAGTTAAAAAACCATACATATAATGTAATTCATTAGGAAATGCAGGTTACCTCCACAATTAGAACTATGTTGTAAAATTCATCAATCCCTTCACAATTTCTATTCAAAAATAAATATATCTAACAATTTATTCATATTTAACCCTTAATGAACTAATTATATTGCATGGTTCTTCTTCATGAAAACTACAAGCCCAATATTTCTCAAGTTAACACTTGCATGGTTCTCATGCAACATTAAAATACTGCATCCCCTTCAATTCATCTTCTTCCATAAAATTTAAAATAATAATTCAAAATAACAACAAATAATACTTCTTCTTTGTTCTAAACAACATTCACTTATGAAAAAAATATTTTTACCTTAGGATCATTTCATCGATCATCAAAGTTAACAAAAATGGATAATCATTCAAGCATGACATCCATTGATATGAATCCATAACAATTCTTCAATATAATCAAAATATCTATTCAAATATAAATCCATGTAACCTTTATTGATATTTAAACATTCATGCACTAATTAAAATGCCTGGTTCTCATGAACTAATCAATATTCCTAAACATAAAATTTTCGTGGTTCTCATGCGACATCAAAATACTGCATGACTTTAATTCCTCTTCTTATATAATTTTTTGAATATAAATTACAAAGAACATAAAACCATACTTATTATTAGTTGTAAACATTTTGTGACTTATAACACATGTATTTTGAACATAGAATCAGTTTATAAATTGAAAAAGTTAAGCACAATGGAGAATTGATCAAGCCTAAAATTTAATTCTATAGTTCCAAAACAATTTTTCAATACCATTTAAATTTACCTTCAACTATTAATCCGACTAACCTTTTGTTCATATTTAACCCTTCATTCACTAATTATATGGTTTGTTTCTACTTCATGAAAACAACAATATCAATGTTACTCAAGATAACACTTTCATGGTTCTCATGAAACATTAAAATACTGCATGACCTTCAATTCCTCTTATTCTGATCTTTTTGGAATTTAAATTCCCTAGATCATCAAATAATCCTTCTTCTTGGATGTAAAAATGCATCTCTTATAACACATGTATTTTGAACTTAAGATCAGTTCATCAATCATGAGAGTTAGAAACATGGATAATTACATATGTTTCACATACAATTCTACGAATCCCTAATAATTCTTCAATACCTTAAAATTTTCATTTCAAATATAAATTCATCTAACAATTTCATAATATTTAACAATTCATGAAATAACTATATGTTGTGGTTCTCCTTCATTTTATCACCACCATTTTCTTTTGTGTAAGCCATTATTTTTGTATATTAAGTATTTAATGTTTGTGGGTTATGTTTGGGATGGTTTGGAAGCATTTTGGAGAGTTTATGAGGAATATATATAGGTTTATGGTTGGATCATGGTTAGTGGAAACTATTAAAATCGTACGGGAAACAATGAAAAATGAGTCCGGAAACTCGGGTAGGAGTACAGTTAAGGTGCACTATTTGGCTAAACCATGCGGTCGCCGAGGAGTAATCATGAAATGTAAGACACTGATATTTTTCATGGTTAGTGGATGGTCTGTCTAAACGTGTTTTTCAATTGTGTGAGGTACTTTTCAAGTTATAGGATGGAATATGGTTAGCGAATAGTTTTCCTAACTGTGCAACTAACTGTGCAGTGTCTGAAAACAATATCCTATAAATGTGGATCTGGGATTATTTTAAGTTTAAAACCATCATTGTTACACCAAAATTCACCATAACTTTTGATTTATTCCCCCAAAAGGTCTTGGAATATTTCCCAATAAATTTATAGGTGATCTGAAGGATATTATTGGTCCGATGAAGCTGGATTTCATTAGAATGTCTTCTTTTTGGGTAAATTTTAGGAGTTTTTCTTAAATGTACAATCCTCCCTTTCTCAGATTCTTATATCTAATTCATTTTGGATATATATATAGTTTTTTATTCAAATAATGGTTATATTTGGATGTTTTTATTATAGGGATGAGATCTAAGGTGGGTTTTAGGAGATTCAACCCGATTTTGTGGGCATTTTTGTGTTGTTCTTAATTTTCTCCAAAACTATCAAGGTAGGTGGATTCACACTCAACTCAAATATTTATAACATGAAGGATTATTTCCATGTTATTTAAATTTTTTGAAATGTTTGGTTAAATTTTTGTGAAAATCATGGTTGAAACCCTGTTTAGTGATGGTTTTTTGTTTTTTGGTAATTTTTTGTGTAATGGGATTTGCTTCTTGATTATAAAATGTTGATTTTGAAATATGGATTTGTTGGATTTGATAAATTAGTTTGTTTTAAAGGCGTTAAATAAAATAATAGATTTATTGAAATGGAATTATTTGGATTCATTAAATTGGTTTTGGCATACGTGGTTTTTGTGACTTTATCTTTCGATGTGACCCTAGATATGGGCTTTGTGCCATTGGGGTAAAAAGGGACATTAACCTTGATAAAGGGTTAGTGTCATTATGTAATAAGGATATTGGACACTTATTGATGACTTATTAGATGAATGATAATCTTATCATTTGTATAGAACTGTCAGATAAGACTGAATGGGGGTGTGTGTGGCGAACGATGAAATGGGTCTACAAAAAAGGAATGCAAAATGATTTAAGGAATTATTTGTGTACATTACTTGGAGAATTTTTATGTTTGGAAAACTATTTTGGGGTGAAAATACTAGGATTTGATTTAAAATATGTAACTTTTTCCAAAATTTTCATTTATGTTGTTTTATATAATTGTGCAAACTTGTTCTATCATAGACACATGAGTAGGGAAGTCATTACGGGAAATCTACTATGTTTCATTACTCACCACTGATTTTTATATTTGGTAAATTTTCATATTTTTAATTGAGACATAGGTAAATTGAAAGAATCACTCTTATTTAGTGTTTCTCTATGATACTTTGTGTTGGATTTGGGCCTTGGAGTCATGTCTTTTGAGTCTTATGAGTCTCTGTTGGTTTTATTTTCCAATGTGTATTTTTATGTCAGAAGTATTCTATTTTAGTACTATATTTTAGTTTGGTTTTGATATCAATGGTTTTACATGAGTGGTTTTACATTGAAATCATGCATCATATAGTGGTTTTAGTTATGGAATGTTTGTTTGTGATTTTTTATTTTCAATTGAAAAATCATACCCCAATTTTTTTGAAGCCCTTGGTGTTTTTTA
This sequence comes from Viscum album, assembly GCA_963277665.1. Lineage (NCBI taxonomy): Eukaryota > Viridiplantae > Streptophyta > Magnoliopsida > Santalales > Viscaceae > Viscum > Viscum album. Next base: position 1,580,514,851 of record OY728151.1, on the reverse strand, counting down.
TAGCCTTTTCTTACTTGGGGATGTCTCTTTAGGACAAGTTGAAATTCCACCACGGCTCAAGCCAATGAGGAGGGTATGGATTTTAAAAGTTGTATTAGTCTTGGTCGGTCTAAATATTTGTGTGGAACAAGTGGCATTATATATTTCGGTCCTTGACATACAGATGGTATATATTGTCTCCGTTTTGTAGTTGAAATTTATTTTTGTTCATTCCTTGAGTTGGGTTGGTAAAAAGGAGTAGGACTATTGTGACATGAAATGTAGAGAATAAAAAGACGTAGCTAATGTTTTTATGTTTAACTACAAGATACCAAGGATTAGGGAGTATAAGGGTTCTAGAAACACTTTTTATGAGTGTACTCTCATTTTCATGGGTTTATCCAACAAAAAGATCATGAAATGCATTGTAGAAATTAATTCTCACAAGAAGTAACTATTTCAATTTGTGTAATGATTTATGATTTTGTGTAATTTTTTTTATTTTTGAAAAAAATTAATTTTTTTTTTCAAATTGGAGATTTTAAAAATAGAATGGTTGTGGTTTTTTGAAAATGAGATATTTTTCAAAAGAATGGTGAATTTTTTCCAAAATGGTTGAATGTAGAAAAGGATTAATTTTGGAAGGAATTGTTTTGATATTTTCTCTTTGATAGAATTTGAAATTTTTACACCTTCAGTTTCCAGAGAGTGATACATGTGGAATTTGTTATGTTTCTAGAAAATAGCACTCAATAGGCATCATAGAAACCAACTATAAGAATTTGATGCAAATGTGGTTTCAACTACGCCACTAGTGAAACAATAACTTGTTTATATTATAGTCTAATATTTTCAATATGTGGATATAAGGAATTTACAGGATGAAGAAAATAAAGTGGTTCATTTTGTCAAGACGTAGAAGTTGAATCCACCCATATTCCTGGGTTATTTTGGGATAGAGAAGGTTAAGGTGTGGCTGAATAAGATTAACTGGATCTTTTATTTCCTTAGCACACCAACCAAGTTGAAAGTAAAGTTTTAGATGTATATACTAGAAGATATTTTATGCTAGTGGTGTGATTTAGATCATCAAGCTAAACTGGACCAAGTCATGGCATGGGAAGATTTTGGGTATTATTTTAACAAAAAATTCTATCATAAAATGATCGTAATTCATCGAACGAGGGACCATTTCATCCTGAAGTAGAAGAAATTTTTTGTGATATATTATACTAATAAATTTAGGATTTATTTCTTCTTCACACTGATGTTTTTTTGAGTGTTTTTTTGGAGGAAAACATTTTTAAATCGAGGCTGAGGCATGATATTCACTCAAATAATGTCATTCTTTGTATAAAAGATTATATCAATATTTTCAATAGAGAGAAAATTGTTGAAATAGAAATCTCAAGAGTCGTGGGTAGGGGAAGTATGTTTATACCTATAAGAAATGGGGGGAACCCAAATAATGGGATCAAGAAGAAGAGGTACACCTATTTCCAAGGTGACATTGTGACCCAATAGCAGACAGCTGGATTTGTGAACCTTCCTCCAACACCCATGAGAATATTTGTATGTTGATAATGTGGTTCCTTCAACTACTTGAATCTATAGTGCATGACACCACCTAGAGAATGTCACAATTACAATTAGATGTGGCATCTTCAACACTTTTCATGCAGTGCTCCGGGGTTTGGTGTTTGGGAAAACTCTCAGGATTCACAGATGTCATATTATTTGATGGGAAGAGGGAAACATAATACATATCATTAGTAGAATAGTGCTAGCTAGGGTGATTCCATAACTTCCATGAATCCAAAGTTAGGGTAATCCCATCAAGGAAGTAAAGAAAAAAGTGAAGCGAGTACGAAATTAAATGTAGATGATCATGTAATTATGGATGATCAATTTAGATGGTGTGAATTTAAATCAGTAAGGTGTGTGATGTAATTAGAATAAATAATAATTACAATTATTTAAACTGACGAACACTGTGAATAAAAACTTGTCCCAAATCAAAACCTCTCCTGGTTTCTCCATTATATATATATCAGGAGCTACAGGGAGAGGCTCAGAATTTTACTCTCCCACTCCTGGTACCACCCCAGACAGGTTATTTGGGCGTGATCTTCTCCCACTTCATTTCAGGCTATTTTCCTACAACATTCATTCCTACGGGCATGCCCTTGGCTTACCCATGCCACTCCATGCTACCTGTGAGCTAGTCTAGCTGGCCTCCTTTGGGATTGGTCAACCTAGTGTGCCACATAAGCTCTCAGATGAGGCTGGATGGCCTAATTACTAGTTTTTCCATACTTTTTAAATAAACCCCCGAACATACTTAGTTATTTTTTATATAATGGAATTCATTATGAAATTCATTGACACCTCCACACAGAGAACACTAGTGTACAACTCTGTAATCCATTCACAATTTCTCTTCAAATAAAAATCCATATTACCATTTCTTCATTGTTATTCCCACGTTCAATAATTATATGAAAAGGTTCTCCGTTATGAAAACTACAATCTCAATGTTCCACAAGATAACACTTTCATGGCTCTCATTCAACATTATAATATCTCATGACCATCAATTCATCTTCTTCTATATTTTTTGGATATAAATTCTAAATAACACACAATCATCCTTTTTCTTTATTATAAATGATGTGTCACTTATGACATGTGTATTTTGAACTTGGTTTCAATTCGTCAATATTCGTAGTTAACGAAATAGATAATTTCTTGAGCATGAAATCCAATTCTATTAATCTATAACAATTCAGTATGAATCACCATGAAGGAATCCATACAAATTATCCAAGAATAACCATGAAAGAATCCATAACAAATCATTACTAAAAACCCTCAAACTCAATGTCTTCAAACCATTCATGTGTTTCTTGGAATTTCAAGACGTGAGAATTTCATCCAAGATCCATTAAATTTGGAACATAGATATCATATTAAAATAAATGTAATATTAGAATTGTATTTATCAACATTTTCCTCCAATGAAAATCATTAAAAACAAATACTTTCCATACACAAAGTGGGATCTTCAATCTCCCCCTTTCTATTAGTTGGAAATACATTCAATTTTATTTCGAAATGAATGTTTCAATATGTGGAACTATTATGGAATCTTATGTTATTCTTAGTGTGTAAAACAAGAGCATTTGATTTAGTAAAAAATGTTTCCCATTACTAACTGATAACGATATCTAAAAAAAAGAACTTGTATAAATTTATTCAAGGATTATTCACATTAATTCATGAATGTAATTACTAAATGTAATAAAAATATTTTTATGAAAAGTCAAACTCAAACTCCATAACTCACGTCAATAAATAGATACAAAATTTTCAAGTCATATAGCTAGGATAAGAAAAGATGAGGAACCTCTACATTTCTTATGCCATTGATTAATTTAATTTCCCACCCTTTGTAATAATATTTTTGATTTTGATAACCTTGGACAATAGATTAATAGAGAAATACTTTTTCCAATGACATGATCTTTATGAAATTTCCAAAATAATCTGATTTGATATTAATTGAAATAAAAATTCTAGAAGATCCGTCATGTGTATCCCCCTCAAGGGATACATTTCTCATTATCCTCAAAAGGGTTTATCTCATCAAGATTGGATTTGAAGGCATTCCATTTTGGAGAATACACATGAATTGGTCTTCAACATGTGATAGTCCTTAAAGGAAAACAATACAAACATCACCAAATATATTATTCTAGAACATTTTTTCTTGAGAATACCAAGAAATAAGGTCAAACCAATATGGAATCTATGTTATCCTAACTATCCATAATAGTACATCACATTATTTACCTTCATAAAAGTATATCCTTCATCAGATTAGTATTTTAATATCAATTGATTAATCTTAAAAGGAAGGTATCTTCTTCATATAAGCAATCACGATTTTACAACACTTACTACTTATCACATTCCACCCCTAAGAATATGATTCACCATCAATTCCAAAAATTATAAGAACAAATACAATAGTCAAATATTAATGGAATTAGGCGGATCCTACTATAACTATTAATATGAATATAAAGGTTGAAATTATCATCTCAAACAAGTTACTCTATTTTCTCTAGTATTCATGACTGCGCGTCTAAACATTTTTTCTAATTTATAATGAGGAAACATGGATCTCCTCACATCATCTTATACATTACGTGGATGATTTTTCTTCATAACTGCATTCATGGATGATACATTATTACACCTCTTTAGGATTGATTCTTATTTTTGTAGCGAGGTTAATCAAAGTTTTTCAATGTAGCCATATTTCATGCATCTCTAACACATAATTTATTTATCACAAGAGTTTAATTTTCCCGAAAAACCTTCATGAAATTTTTATTCATCATGTGGAATATTTTCTTTCCCATTTTCACTAGCTTTACCTTCTGTATCTTCAATTTTTTCAATCTTTCTAAATCATTAGGCCAAATAACTAACATCTCATTATGAATTTTTGGGGCATGTTTGGATCATACATATGGGTCTTTCTAAGTGACATCCCTCTTAATTGTTGTTTTGGAAGCACTAGCCTTCAACATCTTCGATTTGGAATCAACATTTTTGTCACTATTATACATTGATACTTTCCTGGGAGGATTTATACTCACAATATTATTTTGATATCTTCCCAAGGTTTATTCATCATTCCAAGACAATTTTTTTATCCTCTTTTATTATAATATTTTAATACTTGTTGAGATGATAATGTTCCAACCTTGTGACCACTACCATTGCATACATCACCAATGTTATCATGAATTCGAAATTGTTTTACAGTATAGAGATACTTCTAGATCAGTGGATGTTGCCTCATATTCTATGTATTTATCCCCCTTAAAATAGGTTTCCGTTGTGCTTTTACATTTTGATTTTTTTACCAAAAAATTAAAGCAGAATGAGAAAATCTATTGAAGAAGCAACATTGACCCACAAATATTGATTTAATATTAACTTATGTATCAAACTGTTGGGTCTTCATTATTATTTTTTTCACTATGTGGGGAAATAAATTACACACCTTATTTCTTATCCACCTTTGTCATGGTGGTAGGTTTATTATAATCTTTATTCATCCATACTTGTTCAATTTTTTTAAAAAACTACATTGATCATGATAATACAATTAGTGAAATTAGTAAAAGATGGTATAAATTGTACCTAATTCTTATCATCATCTTGTGATAGATCATTGAAGGATGTCAGGATCTTTTTACCACATATTGGAGGTATTTTATCCTTAAAATCATCCACTAAACATTGAGTACTAGTAGAATCTATGTACTGTTATGAAGTTTCAATACGAGTCGTCTTTTGATTGGCCAATTGAGCTACCAATTATAGACATTTCATATTGTGAATGATTTTATTTTCATCGATTGTAAGAATTATAGAGACCCGAAGCTTAACGTACAAGGACATTACATTAATTTTGCGGGATACTTATAACAAAACAAAAACACACACACAAGGACCGTAATAGTTTAGTGTCTTTGGAAACTCAGAATATAATCTTCTAATCGTTGCGAAAGATCTTCAACATCTCCCATAAATATCTTCCCTTTTTTTTCTTACCTAAAAGCATTCATTATATCCTGGGGAAAAGAAAACATAAAAGGGTGAGCTCAAATGCTCAGTAAGGGTAAACAACAGAAATATCAATCACATCATATTCATAAGAACATAACATTTTGGAAATCTTAACCTGCAAAAGAGAGCATAATTTCATAACATGGGATAAATAATAGTAGTGAAATGAAATTCCAATAATCATAACATAAAACATGAAACTTTGTGGCATACACACATAATCATAGAGAATCATATCTTATTAGTCAAGACCCATTTCCAAGACTATCTTAGTGGACAAATTCCATTTCCGAACCTAGTCACCCTTGTTTCAGTCCTGTTTCACTGAACCGGTATAACCTACCGTTCCAGCCATGTCAATCTCATGAGATATAAAATCTTTACCCAATGCATTGGAGGGAGATATAGGTCCCACCCATCTCATAATGATACCATTCTTATGTGTTCCACAAAATCATAAATCATACATCATTGCATAACCCATGTAATACAAATGGGAATCTTAAATATCATGACATCAAAAAAGAATTCATATAAGATAAAGGAATTCATAAAAATAATTCCATCACAACATAATCAAATCAATGTAATAATAGGGATAAAAACAGAACTCTTTATTATCATATATAGAAAATAATTTTGATAAAACACTTGAACTCCCTTCTTGAGGAAAATTTGCTTTCTACTTCAAAAACATTTTCCTTTTTTAACATGTCATACTATTTTAAACTAAAAGAAGTTGTTTAAAAATAAACTTGAAATCTTTTAAATGAATCTTCTTGGAAATAATGTTTTAAAAATCCATTCATGTCGTATAAGTTACAAAAACATTCTTCTTGTACTTTTGTAGAAAAAGTCAAAAAGTACCTCGTACGAAAAACGTCAAAAGATTCCTTTCATATATTTTACTAAAAACTCAACAAAGGGTAAAATTGGAGTTAAACTATTGTAGAAGGATATAAATATTACATGTTGAGTAAACATGGATGTGGATGATAAAATACACCCCAGTAAATACAAAAGTATAAACAATCTCGGATAAAAATGAGATTGTGATATTTCCCTTACCATATGTCTGATATGCTTTGTACATATATGATCCACCTGTATAATGATTTAAATAATGTCATTAACTTATTACAGAATCATATTTATTGTTATGATATCATATATGGTTCACTTATGACTTTATATTACCCGTTCTTTTGTAAATCCCATGTTAAAGAAGCGTTTTGGGTAAAATCATTTCATTCATCGTAGGTGTTTGGACTTGTTGTTCTTGACATTATTATTACTTATATCATGATTTACTTACTTCCAGAATATAAAACATGATTTATATATCATATATATTCAGTATATGTATATATATAATAGATAGATAAATGAAATGAAACACTCCGTTCATGGAGACGGTAGTCCGTACGTACGCATGAACGCTGCTTTCCTGTCCTTATTGTCTTGAATGGAAGTAAGTATATGACATACATATATATATATACAGAAATACATAAGATTTAACATGTAATATATTTCATTATTATTCATTATATATACTTTATAATCATTCATGAATGGTTAATGTGGAGAATGAATCTCATCGCGTCGTGGAGACGGTAGTCCGTACGTACGCACGAGCGATGATATCGTTCTCATGATCGTGAACATGTGTTGAAGTGTATGTATACTATTTAAGTATCAATATCACATTATAATAATAATATATAGTTACTCATTACAACATAATACCCATCGAATTAAGGTTGTGGCGGAAAATAGATTACACCACGGCGTGGAGACGGTATTCCGTACGTACGCACGCGCGGTGATTTCCTTTTTCCATAGGATGGATAGAAGGTTAATTAGAGTTGTTTCATATTTATAATAACATATCAGTATATAATAAAATACTTATGTTATTAATTTATCATGAAACAACTAAATAAGAAGAAGTTTAAGAAGAAAGAAATTGAAAAAGATCGGTAATGGATATTACCTCTTTTTGACGCGCCTTCATTTAACCTCCACTTAAAGAACTAAGGATGGTCTTTGAAGAATAAAAGGAACTCTAAGAAGATACTAGGGAAGTGGAGAAGAGAATTTGTCAGGGTTTTTCTGTGCTTTTATTCTAAAATTGGTGTGAGGAGGAGAGGGAGGAGGTGCCCTTTTATAAGGGAGGAGAGGGGCACCTTAGAAAAAACTCAAAATATTATTTTATATTAAGGTCAAATTCGGGTTATAATGGTTACAAAGGGTATTATTTCGAAGATATAGTGGGGATGGGTCAAAATCCTCTCATCCAATAGGATTTAGACAAGTTTAGGTTATTATTTTAACCTTATCAATTAGATTTAACTCTAAGTTAAATATTTTAACTTTTACCGTGTCTTTTTGTTTTCTTACACTATATGGTTAATAAACATACTATATCAAGACAAAAGAACCCCAATTTGTTTATTATTAATATATATAATCTTATCTAAGTCATTTGGCAGAACCTTAGATTTTTAGGTATAAAATAACAATTAATAATATAATATATGTTTTAAAAACTAATTTATGTCAATTTTGTCACTATTTGGTACATGATTTTTATGAAATTCACAATAGAATGATAATGTCAAACCAAGTTACTTAAATCAACAATAACTTGTCATATTAACCTATAAAATTAGTTTATGTCATAAAAAGTCTAAAATTACATTTATTTGTGCATTTGTAACATCAATTACGTCAATATTTCATTAATAAGACAATTACTACATCATCTTTGTGTCATAATAAATTATAATTATTTAATCCTTAAAAATTCTAAATAAATTTTGATGATGTAGATAATTGTATTATATTTCTTGTAGACTATTCATTTTAGAAGTTTCATGAAGTTTATCACTAGATTAAAATTATTTTACTTATAAGATTTAAGAAAGGAACATGTTGTCACATTCTTTGGTTTAAATAATAATTAAATTATTTTCATTGAAAAAAATTAATTAAATGAATCTAATCCGACCCTTAGGTGATATGGGTCGACTTTTAGTCATCCAATAGGCTTTTGACATTTTTTAGGGTAATTTTAAAATATTATATTTACCTTTAATTACCCGATTTACCTTTATCAATGGTAAATAAAATTTACCGTAGTTTCTATTCATAATTCCCAAAAATAAAAATTAGCTTATTAACATAATTTGGATCCACTGATTCCAAATATTGAATCCATTTTTCCAAATTCAATACACACAAGTTGCAGAAATTAAATTAAAATTAATCCCGTTGTCGAAAGAAAACGTGTTTTTCTTTAAAACATTGCAAAAGATTAAATTGATTTAACCTATGAATTCAAGGTAAAATCAATGATAATGACATAAATTATATTAAATGGTAAAAATATATTCTATTTATACTTTAAAACAATTCAATATTATAATTTAACCACATAAAATATTACGATGAAAACAATTGTTTTTAATTAAAATATACCGTGTTTTTACTATTCATTAAAATATCAAAGTTATAGGAAAAATATCAATACTTTATCTAATGTAAATCTTTATATCCTGATTCAAAAGAAGAATTTCATTTTGTCATATTTAACTTATAAACATGTCAAAAACTAGATTTAATGTGGGTGCGCCATCAAAAGGTGGCAAAACTGCATTTTTTGAAAAATACTTAATTTACCAAAAAAATTTATTTTGTTCTTATACCATGTTCTAGAAATGTGTAAGATGAATAATAATTTTATAAAATTCAAAATTTAGTTAAGACTATTCATAACGGCTAGTTCATAACAATATTATAATAATATATTGTTGTTTAGTAAAACCCAGTATTGCGTATAACACACACTATCGAGGAAGGTCGCAATTGCGTGTAATGCAAGCCAAGTCAGGGTTGCATGTTGCGCAAGAATCCTTCATTGTTTCGTATAACATAATTCAACCATATTTCATTTATACATTTAATATATATATATATACTCAATGTTGCATAGAATAACTATTATCAAAATTGTGTGTAACACGATCCAAGAATAGTGTTGCGTATACTGCAAGCTAATAGGGTGTTGCGTATAGCGCAAGGTAATCTTGGTGTAGCACATGACATTGATGAAATTAAAAGAATATTTTTCATAAAATCTCAGGGTGTTACATTCTACCCCCCTTAAAATGAATTTCTCCCTCGAAATTCGTCGGGGTTATAAATGGTTTACTACTCGAAAGTTTTTTTAATAGAAACCCACATCGTAAAAAGGAATACCAAAACATGGCTTTTGAAATGTAACGGTTACCCAAATTAACTCATCACGGGGTTTCCACGTAGGAGAACATAGGTGAAAATATCGATATGGAAGAAAAATCTAACCATCATGTTCTGATGGAGAGTGGTAGAGAACATGGCTATGGAAAAGCCAGCAATCACAAATCCATAAATTTGTGAAGATCTAGGGTACCATCTGATTCATCAGATATATGGGCACAAGGATAACATTTTTGGTTTTCAAGATCATTTCCCTAAAGTTGAAGAATTTGAATTATAACAAATACTTACTTTATTTTGGTACAATCTCACTATAGTTCATGCCTTGAACAATTTCCACTTTATCTCATAAATAAATGAAGTTGAATTTGTTATTCGTGAAGTGTTAGCAGATCATGTGATAGAATGACGGGTCATTCCATCTGTGTCAAACAAACGGTTAGCAAAAATTATATACATAAGTCGATCTATAGTGAGATTAATCATATATGGTTCCTAAAATGGACTTATACTTCATATATCATACTGCTTAATATAATAAAACTAGTTTCTACTAAACAGTGACTTCCTGTAGGCCAGTGGTAGGCGATAAAGGCCAGTCGCACTTCGGTTGTGGGTTCGATTCCCACGGCCTTGTCCGACGCGATGGGCTGTCGCCCGTCCTGCATGTTTTCCTTTTTCTAAAACTATATTACTATAACATCCCATCAATAATATTGAAAAACACGCAATACTAACTTATATCCAACATAATCCATTCCAATCATTAGGCTCATCCATAATACTGCAGTCCACTCTCAGAGATTTAATACCATCATTGATCCCCATATATTATAAGATATATCTTGTAGGTCACATTCCAAACATTAAAAGGCCTTAATCTTGTACTCTCTTGAATACCCATTGAACCTTATTGAAAACATGAGTGCTGTTAAAAGTTAACGCATTCCACATACCAAAAACCAAAAATTCTATATACTCAAACCATGATATAACTATTTCATTATATCACTCATGAGCTCATGAATACTGTCAAACATTTAATTTTCTCCTTATCCCTTCATTATGCGCATATCATCTACATTCAAAAAATATCTGAATAATCTTTCATGGATACTGGTACAATTAATCATACACTTTCAAAACTCAAGGAAAGAAAATAGTGTAACAATACTTAGATGTCTCTTTATTCCATAGTACCATGAGATTACTTATACAACATTACACATGATAAAAATGTAATCATTCCACTACATTATTAAACCATTGACCAAGCTTCAACAATTTTTTCATCTCACATATCATTTGTAGTATCTTCATCATCATCAACATAAATACTACCCATACGACCATACTTATTCTCTTCATGAGACTTTACCTTAGGGCATTGGTTTTCATAATGCCTGTACATTCCACATTAAAAACATTTAACCATTGTTGATGTCGTAGAAACACCATTATCCTCATCCCTGGTGTTAATTGAACCTTTTCCTTTGCACTTACTGGATTTGTGTCCTTCTTCTCCACACCCAAATCATCTTCTAGTTCCTTTGAAACATTCTCCTTGATGCCTCTTCCCACATGATTTACATAGGGGAAATTGAACTTTCTTTCCTTTATGATCATCATGAAACTCCATCTTTCTCTTATTAGCCGTGTCAGGAAACTTACCAAATTTTACTTTATTGATCATATTATGAGATTGCTGATTCGGCATAACAATGATGTTTGGACTTCCAAATCCCATTTCATTTGGTTGCTCATGAAGAATATCATTCCATTGTCCATCATATCCTCCTTTATCGTGAATCATCTTGTTTCTAGCCATTTTCTAAAACCCAAAAAGAATAGTGTGAGAGGAAAAAATCATAATAAAGGGGGAGTAACTTCAATATCTAACATATTTGGTTAAATCTAATATCGTTACCAAAGTTCTAGGACTATATATTATACGTATACTTATCCTTAGGTACATCCCTAGACATACGTTAGAAATATCTCTAGGGATCTCACTAACGTTTTGGCATCCTAGTTTCCAAAGGATGACTAAACCGTTCCTCTGATACCAATTGTAGAGACCCAAAGCTTAACGTACAAGGACAATACATTACTTTTACGGAATACTTATTACATAACAAAAACACACACATAAGGACCATAATAGTTTAGTGTCTTTGGAAACTCCAAATATAATCTTCTAATCGTGGCGAAAGATCTTCAACATCTCCCATAAATATCTTTCCATTTTTTTCTTACCTAAAACTATTCATTATATCCTGGGGAAAAGAAAACATAAAAGGGTGATCTCAAATGCTCAGTAAGGGTAAACAAAATAAATATCAATCACATCATATTGATAAGAAAATAACATTTTGGAAATCTTAACCTGAAAAAGAGATCATAATTTCATAACATGGGATAAATCATAGTAGTGAAATGAAATTCCAATAATCATAACCTAAAACATGAAACATTGTGGCATACACACATAATCATAGAGAATCATATCTTATTAGTAAAGACTCATTTCCAAGACTATCTTAGTGGACAAAGTCCATTTCTGAACCGAGTCACCATTGTTTCAGTCCTGTTTTACTGAACCGGTATAACCTACCGTTCCAACCATGTCTATCTCATGAGATATAAATTCTTTACCCAATGCATTGGAGGGAGATATAGGTCCCACCCATCTCATAATGATACCATTAAATTGTGTGCCACAAAATCATAAATCATACATCATTTCATAACCCATGTAATAAAAATGGGAATCTTAAACATCATGACATCATAAAACAATTCATATAAGATAAAGGAATAAATAAAAATAAGTCCATCACAATTTAATCAAATCAATGTAATAATAGGGATAAAAATAGAACCCTTTATTAACTTAGATGGAAAATAATTTTGATAAAACACTTGAACTCCGTTCTTGAGGAAAATATCCTTTCTACTTCAAAAACATTTTCCTTTTTTAACATGTCATACAATTTTAAACTAAAAGAAGTTGTTTAAAAATAAACTTGAAAACTTTTAAAGGAAGCTTCTTGGAAATAATGTTTTAAAAATCCATTCATGTCGTATAAGTTAAAAAAAACATTCTTCTCGTACTTTTGTTGAAAAAGTCAAAAAGTACCTCGTACGAAAAACAAAAACGATTCCTTTCATATATTTTAATAAAAACTCAACAGAGGGTAAAATTGGATTTAAACTATTGTAGAAGGATATAAATATTACATGTTGAGGAAACATGGATGTGGATGATAAAATACACCCCAGTAAATACCAAAGTATAAACAATCTCGGATAAAAATGAGATTGTGATATTTCCCTTACCTTATGTCAGATATGCTTTGTACGTATCCGAACCTCCTGTATAATGATTTAAATAATGTCATTAACTTATTAAAGAATCATATTCATTGTTATGATATCATATATGGTTCACTTATGACTTTATATTACCCGTTCTTTTGTAAATTCCATGTTAAAGAAGCGTTTTGGGTAAAATCGTTTCATTTATCGTAGGTGTTTGGACTTGTTGTTATTGACATTATTTTTACTTATATCATGATTTACTTACTTCAAGAATATAAAACATGATTTATATATCATATATATTCAGTATATATATATATATATATAATAGATAGATAAATGAAATGAAACACACCGTTCATGAAGACGGTAGTCCGTACGTACGCATAAACGTTGTTTTCCTTTCCTTATTGTCTTGAATTGAAGTAAGTAGATGACATACATATATATATATATACATAAATCCAGTAGATTTAACATGTCATATATTTCATTATTATTCATTATTTATACTTTATAATCATTCATGAATGTTTAATGTGGAGAATGAATCTCATCGCGTCGTGGAGACGGTAGTCCGTACATACGCATGAGCGATGATATCGTTCTCATGATCGTGAACTTGTGTTGAAGTGTATGTATACTATTTAAGTATCAATATCACTTTATAATAATCATATATAGTTACTCATTACACCATTATACCAATCCAATTAGGGTGGTGGCAGAAAATAGATTACACCACGACGTGGAGACGGTATTCCGTACGTACACATGCGCGGTGATTTCCTTTTTCCATAGGATGGATAGAAGGTTAATTAGAGTTGTTTCATATTTATAATAACATATCAGTATAAAAGAAATACTTATGTTATTACTTTATCATGAAACAACTAAATAAGAAGAAGTTGAAGAAGAAATAAATTGAAAAAGATCGGTAATGGATATTACCTCTTTTTGACGTGCCTTCACTTAACCTCCACTTAAAGAACTAAGGATGGTCTTTGAAGAAGACCAGGACCTCTAGGATGATACTAGGGAAGTGGAGAAGTGATTTTGGCAGGGGTTGGCCGAGCATGAATGCTCAAAATGGTGTGAGGAGGAGAGGGAGGAGGTGCCCTTTTATATGGGAGGAAAGGGGCACCTTAGGAAAATCTCAAAATATTATTTTATATTAAGGTTAAATTCGGTTTATAATGGTTCCAAAGGGTCTTATTTCGAAGCTAAAGTGGGGATGGGTCTAAATCCTCTCATAAAATACGATTTAGACAAGTTTAGGTTATTATTTTAACCTTATCAATTAGATTTAACTCTAAGTTAAATAATTTAACTTTTACCGTGTCTTTTTGTTTTCTTACACTATATGGTTAATAAACATACTATATCAAGACAAACGAACCCCAAGTTGTTTATTATTAATATATATAATCTTATCTAAGCCATTTGGCCGAACCTTAGATTTTTAGGAATAAAATAACAATTAATAATATAATATTTGTTTTAAAAACTAATTTTTGTCAATTTTGACACTATTTGGCACATGATTTTTATGAAATTCATAACAGAATGATAAGTTCAACCCAAGTTACTTAAATCAACAATAACAAGTTATATTAACCTATAAAATTAGTTTAAGTCATAAAAAGTCTCAAATTACATTTATTTGGGCATTTATAACATCAATTACGTCAATATTTCATTAATAAGACAATTACTACATCATCTTTGTGTCATAATAAATAATACTTATTTAATCCCTAAAAATTATAAATAAATTCCTATGATGTAGATAATTGTATTAGATTTCTGTAGACTATTCATGTTCTAAGTCTCATGAAGTTTATCACTAGATTAAAATTATTATACTTATAAGATTTAAGAAAGTAACATGTTGTCACATTCATTGATTTTAATAATAATTAAATTATTTTCATTGAAAAAATTTAATTAAATGAATCTAATCCAACCCTTAGGTGATATGGGTCGACTTGTAGTCATAAAATAGGATTTTTACATTTGTTAGGGTAATCTTAATATATTATATTTACCCTTAATTACCCGATTTACCTTTAACTATGGTAAATAAAATTTACCGTAGTTACTATTCAAAATTCCCAAAAATAAAAAGTAGCTTATTAACATAATTTGGATCCAATTATTCCAAATATGGAATCAATTTTTCCAAATTCAATACACAAAAGTTTCAGAAATTAAATTAAAATTAATCCCGTTGTCGAATGAAAACAGGTTCTTCTTTAAAACATTGCAAAAGATTGAATTGATTTAACCTAGGAATTCAAGGTAAAATCAATGCTAATGACATAAATTATATTAAATGGTAGAAATATATTCTATTTATACTTCAAAACCATTAAATATTATAATTTAACCACATAAGATATTACGATGAAAAAAGTTGTTTTTAATTAAAATATTGCATGTTTTTACTATTCATTAAAATTTGAAAGTTATCGGAAAAATATCAAAACATTATCTAATGTAAATTTTTATATCATGATTAAAAAGAAGAATTTTATTTTGTCAAATTGAACTTATAAACATGTCAAAAACTAGATTTAAAGTGGGTGCCCCATCAAAAGGCGACAAAACTGCATTTTTTGAAAAATACTTACTTTACCCGAAAAATTTATTTTGTTCTTATACCATGTTCTAGAAGTGTGTAAGATGAATAATAATGTTATAAAATTCATCATTTAGTTAAGACTATTAATAACGTCTAGTTAATAACAATATTATAATAATATATCATTGTTTAGTAAAACCCAGTATTGCATACAACACACACTATCGAGGAAGGTCGCGATTGCGTGTAATGCAAGCCAAGTCAGGGTTGCGTGTTACGCAAGAATCCTTCGTTGTTTCGTATAACAGAATCGAACCATATTTCATTTATACATTGAATATATATATATATATACTCAATGTTGAGTAGAATAACTATTCTCAAAATTGTGTGTAACACGATCCAAGAATAGTGTTGCGTATACTGCAAGCTAATACGGTGTTGCGTATAGCGCAACGTAATCTTGGTGTAGCACAAGACATTGATGAAATTAAAAGAATATTTTTTATAAAATCTAGGGGTGTTAAAATAATCTTCTATTAACAAGCCTTCTTCATTCATTCAACTCTATCTTCAGGTAGATTAACATTTTCCTGAATCCAATTGTCATGTTCCTCGATCTTCTTCAATATTTTTTCCAATTATAAACCCTTAATATCTATGTAATATTTCAATTTATCTTCCTGTGCATGGGTATTTTCTTCTGGAGACTTTTTAACTCCCTCTTTCTCTTCAACTTCTATGATCCATTTTGAGGAAATTATTTCAAGTTTCCTATTTTTTTCTTCAATGGTTCCAACCAATATGGAGAGTTTTAGACACTCAAGATTTTTTTGCAAGCTATTCTCTAAAACAATGGATTCATCTTGCAGGTGGGTGATCTCTTAATTCATTAAATGAATGACTCCACAAACAAGGGATTATCTTTATTACAAAATACAATGCATAATTACACTTAATATATCAAATGATAATTTTTGAGAAGTCATAGATTGATCATCATCCCCACTTGTGCTATTATTTCCATCTTGTTGAATTTTTATAAATTTTCTAACACATAACTCCATATCATTAGAGGAATGAAGGTAATCTATATTCTTGGGGGGAACTTGGTCCACCGTCTCATTACATTCCATGTAGTCTATGTCTTCATTGTCAACAAGGCATAGAGAAATATGTACTTCCTTTTATTTAGATAAGAGGGACTTCTTCTTCTACTTTATCTTCTATTTATTTTTCTTATTCATCATGTTCATCATAAATATATAATTTTTCTCAAATAAAAATAATTCTTCAGTAAAACACACTTCATTTTTGAGTCATAAATCAAACCCAATTCTTTTAATGGGAGTTTATTTCACTATAGAAAATCTAATAGAGGTGAACCTTTCCTCAATACATGTGAATGGACCATTTTGGGATATTAATAACACCGAGAGGGGGGTGAATCAGTGATGGATACTTTTTAATCCAATTCCACATTTTATCCCTTTACCTATATGACATATTAGGATATGGATTCTATTATTCTGTTTTACCTGTTGCATATAATAATATTAAATCAGTAATGACAACCACATGACATTTTTACAAGGTCTCAACACTCCCTAAGAGTATCTAGTGTAACTCCCCGACCCTAGTTAGCCATATTCAATGCATTATTACATAATATTGGCATGATCACAATAGATCAATTCTCTAAAGACCATTTAGTTTAGTAGACTTGGATGTACTAGATAATACATAAGTTTTACATTACATTATCAAATTAAAAACAACAACATTTTTTCTCCATTGAACATTCTTATATCCCTTAGCATATTACTACAGGTTAATCGTAATATACATCTTCACATCCTTGAAAAAATAAAACATTAGAAAGGGGAGAGATCAAATGATCAGTAAGGATAACAATATATCAGAACCTATCATAAATAAGCATAAAAATTTATGAAACTGTATTAAACTAAAACACACGCCTTTTAAAAATAAAAATCAGCGTAATATGGAAAAGATAAATCAAATAATTCCATTGAATTATTCACATGGAAATTCTACTAGTCGAGTAATCACATGAAATATCAATAGCCAATTTCATAATGATGGAATTAATAATTCCATATATCATAACCACATAGTTAAGGCCTCATTCCAAGACTAAACATAAGATTTTGTCAAGGACTTCTTCCATGACAGTAGTTTTTCTCATGAGACATACCAATGCATTGAAGAGTTATAGTGGGTTTCAACCATCACATACTAAGTCCAATACAGTCTTCATAGAAAAATATAGAAACATAATATAGACATTCGTTTTAAAACTGGCATACGAAATGTCAATACATTAACCAGAAACCATGAATGGTATAAAAAGAGCACATCCACAATCAAACATAACTCATTCAATAAAATATGGAAGATTGTATTATAATAAATCAATCTCTCTCAAAATTAAAATACACCGGGGGATATTGAAATAGATGAAAATAGTCTGTAAGATTATTTGAGATAAATATCCCAATTTCATGAAAATATATAAAAGTCGGACTATATATCAACAAGTTTTTTAAATGTTATTTTTGAATCAAAGTGTCCCACACCACATTGAATATTTTAAAAGTAATTTTAATTTAAAAGAATTCATGTCCTTATAAATGATTCCTTAAAACCATTTTTAAAACATGGAAATTAATGAGAATTATTTATTATAATAAATATTTAAAACATTTAAAAAGATATTTTAGTTAGAGTTCCTAACCAAATGAGAGACGCTTGAATAAAAATAGTTGAGGTAATCAAAACATTATAATATCAGGATAATAAAGGGATTCACGATATATTTTGTCAATGTACACTATGTGCACCATATGAAAGTGAATTGGTTCATAACAAAAAAGAATTATCAATGGAAAGTAAATTGAGATGAAATCCCTTATAATGACCATATCCATATATTAAGGATAAATCAATGACATAATTATGTGTGAGAAATATAATTACACTCAATATGATTGGTTATTTAGTGTAAATCAATTAGAGGACATTCACACAAATTCATGTAAAAACAAAACCAATGAAATGGATTTTTAACTAAATGGATGGAAATTGAGTAATGATTACCCTTATCAAGTTCAAATCAATGTATTGAGAATTCGTTAATGGAGTGACTCTGTGTATCAACCCATGAATGAAGTATCTTTAAATGGAGATGAAAATACGCATAAATTAATGTATATTACACATATAATACAATCATGGGAAGTACATACACCACGCAATTGTAAATAGTGGCAATATAGCATGAATCTCATGGGAATAAGAGGTGAGATGAAAACCCCTTACCATGTACTTTTCCATGTTCGAGGGTATGTAAAACTAGTAATGCGAAACGAGCAGGCCAGGGTTGGGTGGGAAAAGCCCGCATGGGTTTGATCCCATGCGGGTTTGTCCGCAAAAGCCCACATATAATACGAACAAAAAATATCCATTCCACCCCACCTTGCATAAACCCACGGGTTTCCCACAGGATTTTCCACATTTACAAAAAAAATACTATTTATAATCATTTAGATACTATATATTTTATTATTCATAATGGTATTTTTTGGGAGAAGTATGAATTAAAAATAACTAGAGTTTTAAATGACATGATAGAACATTTTTTGTGGGTTAATAGTGGCATTCGGTAATGCCGATGTGGTGGCAAAATGTTGCGAAGGCAAGTAGGTGAGTCATCCGTGATGGGCGATGAATGATAATGTTGGTTGTGGGGTGATGTGAGAAACTAAACCTATGAATGAATGAAGTCTCTCCGGGTAACGATTTGTTTCAGAGGAAGCTATTAGTGTTTTCATGAGGATTTATCCAATTCTCTTATAAACAAAAACAAATTAAATAATGGCAAAATTAAAACGATCTAATAAATGTTATGATTATAATAACTCTTATAGAAATGAAACCATGCGCAGGGGCAACGAGTTCTATTTGTTGAGAGATGGGTTGACACACCATGTGAATATGATTAAAAATTACTATATAAATAATATAATATCTTATTAAACCAATAAATATAGCATTATTTAAAATTAACATGTGAAAAAATGATGAATTAATATGATCATTATGTTGAAAAATCATATGTCACTATTTAATGATGATTTTATTATTAAAAAAACTAAAATTTTTAAAAAAACATATTGTAAAAATAATTTATATATTTTTTAAATATATCCCGCAGGCAAGCCAGCACCCACGCGGGCTCAATCTGCATTGGCCCGCACCCGCGTGGGCTCAACCTGCATTGGCCAGCACTCTAAACGGTCAAAACTATTTGGCCCACCCCACCCCACATCCGCCCCATACCCGCAAAGCCCACAGGCCACAAGACCGCAATGCATTTCTCTATAAAACTCATTTATAATAGTCAAATAATTATAAATAAACTATACAAGAACCATGTACATAAATATGATTTTATATATGAACTTCTTATAATGTTTTGTTTATAAAATTTTAGTAGTATCATTGTTTCGGGTGTTAACTAATAAATTTTACTTTATTAGTTTGGTTTCATAACACGTGTTTGATAGGGATAGGATGTATTTAATTCATCTCCAGAAATATATTAAGTTATTAAACATTATTTTTAACCATAAAATGAAAATTATTCTTGAATGGTTATGATGGGAAATGAATCTCATCATTTGGATGGGTGTAATCTGTACATATGCGTGAGCGACAATATCATTCAATTGAAATTGAAATCGTATATAATTTGATGTTATATTGTATATACAGAATAATTAACATGTTATATTTGTTATTTACATCAACTATACATCATTATTATACCCATCCAAATAATGATCTGTTGAATAAAAACTACACAACGACGTGAAGACGATAAGATTTATGTACACAAGTATGGTGACTTTGTCATTAATAGGATGCACAGAATAGTGAATATGGTTATACCATATTTATAATAACATCACAGTATGTAGAAGATAGTAGATTTATTATATGGGTGTGGAAACAACAAAGAAATATGAAGTGGAAAAAGAATAGGATTACATTAAAATAGGTGATGAAATTATTTCCTCTTTATCGGGTGATTCCTTTTGATTTGATCAAAAGGGATCCTTAGGATAAATTTAAGATCATAAGAATTCCTCTAGGAAGGATTTGGGGTAGTTGGGAGGATATTTTGGGAAGTTTTGGCTGAGAAAAATGGCTTTGGAGGTGTGAAATTAAGAGAAGGGGAAGTGCCTTTTTATTTGATAGGTGAAGGGCGCATTAGGAAATGATTGTAATATTATTTTATTATAAGATAATTTTCGGTTTCTAATGAATAGAAATGGATTTATTTCAAGTCTAAGGTGGGGATAGGTCGAAATCCTATCAATAAATCAGTTGTATAAAAGTTTAGGTCACCATATTAACCTTATATTTTATATTTAACTCTTAGTTAAATATTTTGTCATTTACCATGTCTCCATGTATTATTATAATAAATGGTTATAAATGTCTTCCAAATAAATCCCTTAAAAAACATCATTAATACCTTTTAACATTTCACCATCCATTTATTTCCACATAGGTTCTTCCTTGACCTAGAGGCTACCCTATTGGATAAGGCGTTGACTCGAGTAATGCCAAGGTCCCCTAAATTTATAGAAAATGACTGTAATTTGATTCTTAGTATCATTTTTATTTTCATCCATAGTTATCTTCACTTTTCCTCAAAAATTATTTAAATTATTCCCTTCTTCTATACACATTAATCATTTATTTGTTCTATTGAGACACTTTCTTAGGTGTATCCTTACATATTTCTTGCATGATTGAAATTGAGCTTTCATTTCTCCATGGTCTCCACTGCTAGAGATCTTATCATTCTCTTCCTTTCTCTTCATTGTTGAGTTTGGGATTTGGTTAGTTTATAAGTTTTTATCATATTTTTGTAAAAATCATTCGTTATGAACATGATATCTTTTATTCCTATCAACATTCCATTTTGATTCTCATTTCCATCACCATTCTCACCTTGTACATGACATTCAATGTGACTATGTATTCCTTGGAATCCAACCATTGACTAAAACTAAAAAGCATATAGTTTGTCATAAAATCATTTAGGGAATATCATGACATCTTATTTTCAATCAAAATCAAATTAGGATTTACCAAGGTTATTTATTCTCTTCTAATATTAAAATCCTTCAAATCGGATTGTAAAAAAATTTGGATTATCATAATCATATTCCTTGGGAGTGTCGTAACCAAGAGTTAAACAAGGCCTGTTGTCCTATACCAAGATATATTGGGTCAATCCCGAAACTCCTTGTAATAGTTTTCACTCCTAGCTACATCTATTCCAAAGCCACATATACCAGATCGTATCTAAGAAGGGATGTGTTTCTTGGAAAACTCACAAAATCTATACATTACCAAAATTCTAGGAAGTTCTTCTGTACTAATTTTAAATGTATATCATAGGGTAATCTTCTATAATAAGTGTTTTTCTAAATCTATTTTCCAAGGTTTGCACTAAATTTCCTCTAACACCAACTGTAATGCCCCGACCATAGTTACCTAGAGTTGATGCATTATTACATAACATTTTCATGATCATAATAAATAAAGTCTCAAAATACCAATTATATTAGAAATATTGAAAATACTAGATACATACATAAGTTTTACATTACATTATCAAATGAAAAAAATAACATTGTGTATCCTTTGAACAATCTTATATCCCTTAGCCTAATCCTGCAGGTCAATCGTAATATACCTCTTCACATCTAGGGAAAATTAAAACATAAGAAATGGGTGAGCTTAGATGCTCAGTGAGGATAAAAATATAGCAGAAACTATCATAAATAAGCATAATCATTGAAGGCATTATAGAAGACTAAAACACAATCCATTTAAACATAAGAATCAACATAATATGACAAAGATACATCAAATAATTCCATATAATTATTCACATGGATATTCTAATAGTAAAATAATCACATGAAATCTCTATAAACAATTTCATATTGATGGAATCCATATTTACAGACATCATAGCCACATTGTCAAGGCCTCGTACACAATCTACGTATAATATTTTGTCAAGACCTTGTGCCAAGACAGTAGTTTGTCTCATTAGACCAACCGATGCATCGAGGATATATAGAAGGCTCCACCTTCACTTACTTATTCCAATTAATTCCTCACATGAAAAGGGATTAACATAATCTAATAATTCATATTAATACCAGGATATGAAATACCAATACTTTAACCACAATCGATGAATGGTATAAAAAGAGCACATACACAGTCAAAAATTACTCATTCATTAAAATTTGGAAGATTTTATTATAATAAATCAATATATATCAATAATAAAATAAAATGAGGGATATTTAAAGGGATTATAATAATCAGTAATACAATTTGAGAGATATATACCCATTTCCGTGAAAACATCTAAAAGTCAGACTATTTATTAAGAAGTCGTTTGCAAGTGATTTTTGAATCAAAGTGTCCCATACCAGTTTGGAACTTTTAAAAGGAATTTTAATTTTAAAAAATTCATTTCCATATAAATAATTCCATAAAAACATTTTTAAAATATGGACATTAATAAGAAATATTTAGAAGAATAAATCCAGAAAACATTTAAAATGATATTTTAGTCAGAGTTCATAACCAAATGAGAGATGCTTGAATACCAGTAATATAGGTAATAAAACATTATAATATCATGATAATAAAGGGATTAATGATATACTATGAAAAATTATAGTATTTACACCATATAAAAGTGAATGGGCGCATAACAACAAAGAAGTCTCAATGGAATGTAAATTGAGATGAAATACCTTATAAAGACCATATCCATAGATTAAGGATAAATAAATGACATGATTATGTGTGAAAAATATAAATACAGTAAATATTATTGGGTATTTAGAGTCAATCTGTCAGATGACATTCACACATAATATTTTAAAAACAAAACCAATGACTTGGATGTTTAACCCAAGGAATGGAAATTTAGTTATGATTACCCTTATGAAGATCAAATCAATGACTTGATAATTTATCAATGGATTTATTATGTGTATCAATAGTATATACACACACAAAGGGGAGTGTAAATTACTAAATATATAAATAAATAGTGATTCCACATATAATCATGGAGTAAAACGATCAATGAAGTACGCGTAAAACCCAGTAAGTGGAATTGAAATTAGAAATCCCCTTAATGATTTGGTAACATATGAAACATACACCCCATGAATGAAGGATCATTAAATGAAGATGTAAATACCCATAAATTTAATTATATTACCCAGTGAATGCAATCATGGGAAGTACATACACCACACAAAAGGAAATAGTGGAAATATAGAATGAATCTCACGGGAATAAGAAGTGAGGTGAACACCCATTACCTTGTACTTTTACTTGGTAGAGGGTACGTTAACCTTTGGTAAAATAGTTAAATCATTGTTATTATTTTATAAAAGAACTATATAACTAATTATGATAATATATATGGTCTTCTAATATTGTTTTGTGAATAAAATTTCAGTAGTATCATTGTATCGGTTATTAACTGATTCGATTTCCTTTATATGTTTTGTTACATAAACCATGCTTATTATGGAAAAATTGTTTTTTTATTAATATCCAGATTTATATTAAGTTACTATATATTATTTTTGATCATCAAATGAGAATTATTCTTGAATGGTTGTGATGGAGAATGAATCTCTTCGCGTTCGTGGAGACGGTAATCCGTACATACACACGAGCGGCATTATCATTCAATAAAAGGTGAAATCGTTTATAATTGAATGTTATATATTATAAGAAGAATATATAACAAGTTATATTTATTATTTAAATAAATTATACATAATTATTATACCAATCCAAATAAGTAATTGTTGAATAAAAACTACATTGTGACGTCGGGACGGTAAGTCGTACGTACGCATGTATGGTGACTTTTTCATTCATAGAATGGATAGAATAATGAATATGGTTGTTCCATATTTATAATAACATCAATATATATATAAGGTACTGGATTTATTATTTTGGTATGTAAATAACAATTAAATAATAATTGGAAGAAGAAGATAACTTTGAAACAGGTGATGAAATTATTACCTCTTTTTCGGGTGATTTTTTTTATTTGATCAAATGGGCTTCATATGATGGATTTATAATCAAAGGAAGTAATATATGATTAAGTTAGGGTTGTTGGGGGGATATTTTGGAAGGGTTTGGATGAGCCAAATGACTTTGGAGATGTGAAATTAAGATAAGGGGAAGTGCCCTTTTATAAGAGTGGTGAGGGTATCAATTGGAAAAGATTGAAATATTATTTTATTATAAACTCAATTTTTGTTTATAATGACTCTAAATGGATTTATTTCACGTATAAGGTTGGTATGGGTCTAAATAGTCTCAAACAATAAGTTTTATATAAGTTTATTTCACCATATTAACCTTATCTTTTAGATTTAACTCTTAGTTATATAGTTTAACATTTACAAGGTCTCCTTGTATTATTATAACAAATGGTTAATAAAATTACTATAAAAATAAAATTGCACCCTAAGTGGTTAATTATTGATATATCTAAACTTTTAAAATTCTTTTTTACTAACCTTATAATTTCAGAATATTATATCAGTTAATAATATAGTATTTGTTTTAAAAACTCATTTATGTCAATTTAGACACTATTTAGTATTTTGTTTTTGTGAAATTCATAACAAATTTATCGCCTAGATTTTTATTAATCATCCCTAATATATCATATTAACCTAGAAATTTATTGTAATGAATCAAAAGTCTCAATTTACATTTATTTGGGTATTTATAATATCAATTATTTTAATCATTCATTAATAAGGTAATTACTACATCATCATTGGGTCATAAATAAATTCAATTATTTAATGTTTAAATATTATAAATAAAATAAAAACATGTAGTAAATATTTTTAGATTTATAATGAATATTTAATGTCTAATTTATCATTTGTATAACACTATATTAAAAATGCTTTAGTTATTAAACATTGAATTTAACACTTTTAACTCTTCTTTGAATAAAATAATAATAAATATCCATATCTAATCCAAGTGGAAAAAAATATCATATTTTATTCCTAAGGTTTATTTTGGTCGAAATAAACTTATTAAATAGAATTAGGATATGTGTTAGGTTAATTATAATATATTCTTTACCTTTAATTACCCTATTTACTTTTAATTGTGGTAAATAAAATTCAAAAGTTACAATTCACCAATAATTATTTTCATCTTATTAAACCAAAAATTATATATTGTTGTCAAGCGTGTCTCTAAGATTTTTGAAATTAAATTTACATAAGTGGTAAAATTACATTTATGTAAATTTGAAAAGGTGCCTAGAATGTGGGTAAAAAATGGTAAAAAGTTTCTATAAAATTTTATACATCTAATTTTATTATAAAATGACTCTAATGAATTATATTGAACATATATAGGTATTATGTATCAAATTATACTTAAAATAAATTTAAATAAAATAAATAATTTTTTAAATAAAATTATGTTTTAAACAATAATGCATTATTTTTTTACTATTCATCAAAATTTAAATGATTTCAGAAAAATACAAACAATTTAGAATAAGCTAAATTTGATATTATAATTCCGAAAATGATGTCCATTTTTTAAAATAAATTTCTTAATATTTCAAATAGTGGGTATTACTATTAATATGGCTAGTTTGATTTGTCGTTGTGTGCAAGAACTCGAAGTTGCGTACAACGAAAGCTATTGTATTATTCAATGAGAAGCACACCATGTAAGCATGGGGTGTTACATATAGTCCTTGGAATATTCTAGAAAATAATCCTGACCATGCAACCACAATAATGTAATAATTTAAATATGGTTATATCAAGAGGAAAATAACCTTTCATGTTCAATTAAATATATTAAAATGACCGATAAACTTTTACAATACATAGATGGATATTTATACTACCTTTGAAGACAATAACATTTTTGTTGGTAAATGTTTGTAACACTAAGAGAGACATCCACTTTTTGACACCTATTGGATGTCACAGTTATACTTTTTTCTTCCACAAAACTTCTTCTTCACTTTGTTACTTTCATAGCAGCATGAACACATATATTCTTACCTCTTACCAGCATCAAACTAAAAGATTCAAAATCATATTCTTCTACGAGCCACAATAATATAAATGTGTTGTGAACTGATGAATACAACATTTATTATGACCAAAATTATAATCTTCTGAAATTTGGTAATCTGAGCTTATGTTAGGGGAGTTAGCATGAAATTATTTGTTTTATCAAATTAAGGGATATTAAAACCAAATAATTAAAGTTTATTTAAAATGATAAAACATTGATTTATTTGGAATTGGAATTTTATTTAGACCACAGGATTATTATTTTCACCATCCAAGACAAAATGAGGTGAACATAGCTCGATCCGAGAGAGCCAGTATTAAATCTTTTTCGTGTAGGCATCTTTGCAGCCCCACCCATGAATTTTTCAATTTCCATGATTTTAAATTGATTTTTATTGAATATGAAGTTGAAATTATATATTTTATGAAATTATTGAATTTTATAAATCAAACATTGTAATTGTCTTAAATTTAAAAAAAACACTGTCTTTTTATTTGGAATTTTATTTAGACATAATTATTATTATTTGAATTAGAGAAGAAAACAAGAGGATAACTGAGCTTGATTGGTGTGACCCCCCATTAAATCTCGTGCATGGAGGCATTTGGGATTCCTCTCCCACGCCTTTAGAAAAATGAAATGATTTAAAATAGGTTTATAATGAACATGAATAGATAATTATTTATTTTACCAAATTATGTGAAATTGAATCTAATTTATTGAAGTTGATTAATTTTTTTTAAAACAATGTATTTATATTTGGAATTTTATTTAGGCATCATGATTATTATTCTAACTGGGAAAGCCACCATGAGGTGAACTAAGCTCGAGCTGGGAGATCCATTATTAAATCCCGTCCATGGAGGAACTTTGGGTAGCCTCCCAAGCCTTTAACAATTTGTCAATGATTTTAAATTTACTTTTAATGATTATGAAAAATAATTTATTTGTTTCTTAAAAATATGGGAAATTGAAACTGAAACATCGAAGATGATTTAAATTGTTAAGAAAATGTTATATTTTCATATGGAATTTTATTTAGACTTTTTGATTATTTTTTGAACCATCCATGCCAACATGAGGTGAACCAAGATCGAGCCGGGAGATCCAACATTAAACCATGTTCATGTAGGTGTTTGGGATGTCCCTCCAATGCCATTAAAAATTTGAAATGATTTTAAATGTATTTTTAATGAATATGAATATGAAATTAATTTTTTATCAAATTTTTGAAAATAAAACTAAAACATTGAAATTAATTTAAATTGATAAAAAATGATGTCTTTTTATTTGAAATTTTATTTAAACATTATGATTGTTATCTAAACCGGCCAGAGGCAACATGATGTGGTCTAAGCTCAAGCAGGTATAGTCACCAATATATATGATTCATCGAGGGGTTTGGTATTCCTGTCCAATGAATTTAGAAATTTTCAATGTTTTTAAAAGGTTTTTTAGTGAATATGAACATGAAATTCATTACTTTATAAAATATGGGAAATTGAAACAAAAAAGTTGAAGTGGATTTAAATTGTTAAAAGAAATGTATTCGTATCTTGAGTTTTATTAGACGTCATGGTTATTATTTGAACCAGCCTAACCAACATGAGGTGACTAGATTTGGAGTAGGTAGAGGCATTATTTAATAAAATTCATAGAGGTGGTAGGGAAATTCATTGTTTTATCAAATTATCAGAAATAAAACATCGAAGTTGATTGAAATATATATATATATATATATATATAATTTTCATTGGTATTTGAGATATTATTTAGAAATACTGATTATTATTTTAACATTCCAAGCTCATGAGAGGTGAAATGAGTTCTATATAAGAGAGAATACCATTCTTAGGGAAAGGAATCTAAATGAGAGGTCGTGTGAGAAGTATCAGTTCATTGATGTTGATATAATAGGTAATTACCGATGGACATATTGGTAAGGATCTTTCTATGCCATGAATAACAAAAAATCATGTCCACATTTTACATTGGGATGTGGGAGAAAATAACGGCTCCAATGTTAATTTTTTACCGGGATGACATCATATCACGTGAATCTTGTCCCCCGCACCTTGGAAACAATGAGTCATCATCCTCTAACACTCACAGTCACCCCTCGATGACCATGACACCAAACCAACTCCGTAGGTCCCCATCCCCGGCTTCTTGGAATCTCGACATCAATCCATTGTCCACTGTTAAAGGACCCAAACTCCACAGACCATCTCAAGAAGTTGATCTGTCCCCCATATATCTATTTCGAGGATAATCTAGAAAATTCGATGACCGAATGAAGGAGGAGCTCAGTGAAGTCTGATGTGACACCACTTCACCACTTTCATGCCACCAAATAAATGCCATGAGCCATGTGGAACCACCACCAACCAATGAAAGTTGATAGTACACCAAAAAAACATCGGTCAAGCAAACAAGACAACCATAAGACAAATCAACGGTAGTGGGAGGAGTAGAACATGATATTATATAATAACTGATTCTTTTTTAAAATATTTAATCTATATTAATAACGATTACAATATTGGGTAGGAGGGAAAAAAGAGAACATGATATAATATATTAATTAAATCCTTAAAGGGAATATCCACCAACATGACCTAACTCCACGTCTCCACCATCCTACTCCCACTGTCCAATACATGGTAAAGACTAGTGAAGACATACCAGTATGACCACAGATACTCATATTATTAGTAGAAGATACCTACAGATTTGAATGAAAAATTGGTTTAAAAATAAAAATACATACATATATTTATTTCACCCACCTCCAATATAGTCAAGGGTATAATTATCTTTCTTTACTATACTATATCCTTCCAACATTATTCCTATCATTGGGGTAACTGGTATACTCCATCCCACTATTGGGGCATTACTCTCACTTCCCCGCCATCAGCGCACCGATTTAAATTTATGTTTGTAATGGTTCTCCACACCTTAGTATCCAGAATATGGTTTCTCAAAATTTGATAGTTTGAGGTGATCATTGACCTTCTTCCCTATTCATCGCATTCAGTCATGGATTCTATGGCATTAGAGAAATTATGGGACATGTTAACTCCACATCGGGTTTCTTGAAACAGAGGACTCAACACATAGATAAAGAGAGAACCAATAAAGTGTAAGTGTTCCTTGCATTGATAGGTGGAACAACAAACTCAGCTACTAATTTCATGAAATAGCAGACTCAATGCACATATAAAGTGAGATCCCATGAACACGAAGTGTTCCTCGCATTGATAGGTGGCATAGTGGGATTAGAAGCCTCTTTCCTGAAAAAATGGACTCAATATAAATATAAGGAGATAAACCATAATAGCGAAGTGTTAAGAACATTTACATTAGGTTGATTTATTTACAAGCCTCCGTGGTTTTTGTAGAGAAGTAGGAACTTGTTCCCCCTTTTCTTCCTTGAAGAATGTTCCTGTTAATTCATTAACAATTAGAAAATATATAATATGAATCACACACACCTGTGCACAATGAAATTCACACATTAATAACAAAAACCAATTTAGGTTTTCATACATGAAGGTAGAACTACAAAAAGTTTGAAGGATAAGTCCACACACTTATGATCTTTATTTTAAAAGGAAGTGTTCATTTTCTGGACAATATTTGAATAGTGTATGTCTCCATATACATGCCCATGCACATGTGATGACTTAATTAATGGAGATATTTGATAAACAAACACTTTGTATGTGCATACAAGGTTTTTAAAAGTGGACACGTTGTTGTATTAAATGTGTCTGTGAAGATGGTGAGTGAGCTCATGAATCTGTGGTTATATAATAACTTGATTAATCCAACAGATAGTATAGGTTATTTGTAAAAATAAGTGTCTGTATAAGTATTCATGTACATTAAATAATGAATTCATGAAAGTGTGAAGGTGATTAAAGTGAGATTAATATTTGCATGTATGTACTAGAATTTTTTTATTTCACAAATAAGTTCAAGAAAATATATATTATTGTGCATTTTTTATTTCCCAAAGATAACATAGAAATAGTGGGGAAAATTACAGACTTTAAATATATGCATGTTATGATGAGAATTGCATGCTTGGAGAACTCAGTATTTTGGTGTGTGTAATAATTGAGTTTAGATGAATCAATAATTTTTTGTGAAGCAATGAATAAGAATATTTATAGTTCAATGATGTATCATTAATTATTCATTCTGATATAGAAGATACATGAAGTGGAAGTGATAACTGAAACTAATTTAGGAGAGCATATTGAAATTACATTAATGTATTATTGTTGATAATATTCACTAGAAGTCGTAGGTTTTTGGTAGAAGTGAGAAAGTGCAGAATAAGTTTATTCATGTGGAATAAATTGGAGGATCAATTTTGTATTGTATTGAAAACATGATGTTTTTATGATATTTCTCATTGTGTTCAATTTTTTAAATAAAGAACAATGTTGGGATTCCATTATAATTAACATTGGTGTGATTCCTATATAATTTGGGAAAAGGTTCAAACCTAACCACCTTGGTTTTTGGGGTGTTACCTGACCAACCCACTTGTAATTTTTGATTGATTTCTAGTGGTGAATATGTGTCTCGAATCATCTCAAACATAGCAAGGACATAGTAACCTATCTTAGAGGAGAACCTTGTAAAAATATTCAGTTTTGTGCTACATTTACATTCTGTATTTCATGTAGTATATTTTTTCTTGTAAACAGGGAAGATACATTCATTATAATAAGAGAAGAGGTTCAAATTAAAAATGGTTAAGAGAGAAGAAAGGAAATATTGGTAAAATTTGTGTACACTAATTCCCCCCCTCTCAATTAACGTTCATGATCCAATGGACACTTCAATTGGTATCATATCATAGGTTAAACCTTTGATTGGATCTATATTATTGTTCCAATTTTTTGTATCGAACTTATATAATGTGAAGTTTTGATTTCAAAGAAGTAATATAGTTGTTTTATATGGTATGGTCATTTCTTATCTCTATCAGTTCGAACATGGAGGTCTCTAAAAAACATGAAGAATATAAAGAAGAAAGAGGCAAGAGACTGAGAATGAATTTGTAGAAGATACAGGGTTCATCAAAATATGAATATAGTCATAATGGTAGTCTATCATTATTATTGATTAAATCAAGTGATAAAGATCCTTTTGATGAGTATTTTTTAAGAAATGATAAGAATACATTATTTAATCACTCAATGATATTTATTTATAAATCAAACAAATATATAAAGAATGTTCCTATAAAATTTTTCACCTACATATTGACTTTTATCATGTTACTATATGATGAAAAGTCATTTCATGGAAAAGGTGTTGATGAAATGGAGAATGCCTTGGAAAATAATTTTCAAGGATGTAAACATATCTCATAAATTATTGATGCCAAAGAATAAACTGTATCACATTTCAATAAACATTTATCATATGTTGAAGAAAAAATGAAAAGAAATATGTGAGAAAGAAGTAACTGAGAAGGTCTATACTAAGAAAATTCACACTCTTGAGGAATCTTATAAAGATACCACAAATATCAAGGACTATCATTTTTAAATTTTATACAATGATGAGAAATTTATCCTAATATATGAATAAAAAAGAGAGTTTATATTTATATTCAATGAAACCCTCACTTTTATTGAAGATGAATTATAATGGAATGATTGTGAGAAGGCTGTTACTGAGGTAGTTCATAGAGAATAGATCCATGCATTTGAACAATTACATAGAACCTATTTAAATGTTAAATAATACCATCTAGATGATACGATAAATATAATTAAAGGGTTTAATAATTTAAAACTGATATAAAATAAAATTCATGATGATCAAGTTCAGAATATGAAGAATCAATGGTAAGGAAAAATAAAATTGTTGAGGATGAAAAAAATTTCCTCAACAAGAAATGACTTGAAATGGATGTGAATTTGCAAAATAAGATTGAATGTAAAGATATGTTGAAATAAATATAAGGACATATGAAATCTCTAAATGAGAAATATCATCAGGTGGAGGTCAATTTGAGAAATATAGAGATCGTACAAGCTAAATCTCCATAGAATGCTGAGATAAAAAAGATTCAAGGTGAATTTTTGAATGGATTCTTATTTCTGAAAAAACTCATTCAAAGTGGAAAAAAGATTCTGATATTATCTAATGTTAAATCAGTTGAATGATAATTGAATCAGGTAACCCTTGATTCTGAATATTTTGATTGTAATGATATGGTTTCTTCTATAAGTACGGATTCCAAAAAAAATATGGAAAATCGCAGGTGAAGAAGACTAATGAAAAATCTATTGTATCATCAAATGTGGATATAAATAACATTATTAATTCTTTTTTCCTTCAAAGGACTTAGATGATGAATCATAATATCCAAAAAAAAACAATATTCCAAAGCTATACAAATTGTATTAATGAATAATAAATAATGATTTGTTTGATTGTGTTGGTGTTGTTTGGAATTTGGGCTTCAGGACATTGAATCTTTTCATAATTTTTTAATTCATGATAACTATAGAAGGCCAATATTAAGGCGGAGTAGATCTGATTAGAAGAGAAATCTAATAGAATTTAATCATAATTCATAGATGAAGAATAATTTATCTATCATGAATAGATTTGAGTGCATGGAATACTTCTATGATTATTTCAAGAGAAGTGGTCATAGTAATAATGAGTTTTGGTATGTACTAAACCTACACAATATATATTCTAATATGATTACAAGGGAAAAAATTATGTAGAGGCAATGAACAAAATAAGAAAAGGATTCTTTTTTGTGTGAGAAGGAGAAGAGATCTAAGAAAAATGTGAATAAACCTACACCTGAGAATAATGATGATATGAATGTCATGCCAAAGAAAAGGTTCCTCCATTATGGAATTAGAGGTCACATAATGGACCTTCATAAATATTTTATGAACACAAATTTTATTGGAAGCAAGCAAATGAAGAAAATGAAGTCAATATCAGAAAAAATAAGTAAAAATGATTATTTTATGATTGAAAATCCAGATTAAAATCTTGAATTTCATGAGAATTAGTTAAAAAATGAAGAATCTATGATTTCTAAAGATTTGTGTTGAAGGTGCTAAATTTCAGGGAATATTGTGGGAAAACACATTAGGTTGTTGCCTAACCAAATAGAACATGTTAAGTACAAAGGAAAAGAACCAGTTACTTCTACTAATAATAATACTACTTTAAAGCTAGATTCAACACCCAAGAAGATGTTTGAGCATTTACCAAAATAATGTTTAGTCATATTTCTAGATCAATTATAATTGTCTATGAAGTTGGAGGAGAAACAGAAGAATGAATGTGAATTTCTTGTTAATGTGAAGAAGCTTATTCCATCTAAGGTGGGAGATGGAGAAATCAAGAAGTCCATACATCCCTTAAATGATAAACTTTGGAAAGTCAAATAAGAAGCAAGCATGATGAGTTTTCATGAATCTAGTGTAGAAATGAAAAGATTTTCTAGGTTGAGAGATAAATCTCATCCCAGATTCTATAATTTAAAATAATTGAAGAACAAATTTATTCCCATGAATATTTTGTTCTTTTTTATTTTCTTCAAGGAATTGAAGGTGAATAATATATTAAGGGGTATTCCTCAAGATATGGGTGAATATAAAATTTTATACATAAATAATAATGCTAACCATCATGGAGTTATTTATTTCAATTTCTCAAAATATTATTCCTAAAGATCATTCAAGAAAAAAAGTAAGTGATGATGAAGCAGATGGTTGAAGTTTATCCCCACCATCAGCACACCGATTTAAATTTAAATTGGAAATGGTTCTCTCCACCCTAGGGTTTGAAATCAAGTTTCATAGAATTTCATAGTTTTAGGTGATAATTTTGCATCTTCCCTATTCAACACTTTTATTCATGGATTATGTGACATTGCAACAAGTATAGGATATGTTAACTCAACATTTATTTTCATGATATAGTTAACTCAATGAATAGATTAAGAGAGAGCCCACAAAGGGGAAGTGTTCATCACATTGATATGTGGAATAACATACTGAACAACTGATTTCATGAAATATTAGACTCAATGAACATATAAAGGGAGACACCATGAAGGGGATGTGTTCATCGCATTGACAGGTGTAATAGTGGGATTTGAATCCAATTTCATGAAATATTAGACTCAATGCAAATATAAAGATATAACCCATAATGGGAAAGTGATCACTACATTAACAGTTGGTGGATTTATTTACATGACTTCCTGGTTTGTACAACGAAGTAAGAATTTTTGCCCACTTTGTTTCCATTAAAAGGGTTCCAGTTCATTCAATAAGAATTATAAAGTATATAATGGGATTCACACACACTTGGGCTCATATACATACATTCATTAATATCCAAAACCCATTCAGGTTGTCATACATTAAGGTAGAAATACAGTGAGTTTGAAGGAGAAGTCCATACACTACAGATCCTTATTGTAGAAGGTAGTGTTAATTTTCTTGACACACTTTGAATAGTGAATGTGTGCATATGAATTACCATGCACCTGTGATGACCTAATATTTGGAGATATTGGATAAACAATCATTGAGCATGTGCATTCAATTTATGTGTACAAAGAAACATAAAAGAGGACATTGTGTTGTATTCAATGTGTGTGTGAATATGGTGAGTATGATCATGCATATGTGGTTATATAATAACTTGAATAAGCTTGCAGATGGTATGATTTATATGTAAAAATAAATGTGTGTTTAAGTATGCATGTAGATGAAATAATCAATGCATGAATTTGTGAAGGTTATTATGGTGAGAATAATATTTACGTGTATGTCATTGCATTGTGTTCTATCACAAAGAAGATCAAGAGAATATATATTGTTGTGAATTTCTTAGTTCATAAAGAATTCATTGAAATAGTGTGGATAATTACATGCATTAAATATATTCATGTGATGATGAGAATAGCATACATGGAGAATACACTATGTTGTTGTGTGTAAAAATTGAGTTGAGATGAATCAATATTTTTTAGTGAAGAAATGAATAAGAATATTTGTGTTTAATTGATGTATCTTTAGTTGTTCACTCTGATATTTCAGTGACTTGATGTGGAAGTGACAACTTCAACTAATTTATGAGAGCATATGGAATGGAATTCAATGTAGTGTTGTTGATTATAATCACCGGTAGTCGCAGATTATTAGTTGAAGTGATAAAGTGAAGAATAGGAATATTACAGTGGATTAAAGTGGTGGATGAATTTTCTATTGTAGTCATAGAATTATGTTATTTTGATATTTTCCATTGTATTAATTGTTTTAATTATTGAAAAATGGGGCGATTATAGTATAATGAACATCGGTGGGATTCCAATATTATTTCAGAAAAGTTTCATACCTGCCCACCATGGTTTCTTGGGTTATACCTATCCATCCCACTTGTAATTTTTTATTGATTTCTTATGGAGAATATCTATCTTGAATCATCCTGAACATAACAATGACATAGTAACCTATCTCAGACGAGAACCTTGGAAAAATATTTTCTGTTGTGCTACATTTACTTTCTGTCTTGAATGTAGTATAATTATGCATTTAAACAGGGAATATCCATTCATTATAATAAGATAAGGGGATAAAAATAAAAAGGGGTATGCAAAAAGAAATGTAATATTGGTAAAATTTATGTCTCCTAATTCAACCCCACCCGTCTCTGTATAATTTAATTATCCCACAAAACACTTCAATTTGTATCAGATAATAGGGTATGCCTTTGATTGGATCTATATTGTCGTTCAATTTGTTTGTATCAGACTTATATGAACTGATTTTTTGAATTAAAATAAGTAATATAGTTGTTTCAGATTGGTTGTTCATTTCCAATCTCTGTCAGTGCCAACATGGAGGTCTTTAAAAAACCTTGAACAACAAAAAGAATAAAAAGGCATGAAACTGTGAAATTATTGGAAGAATAAATAGGGGTTATTACAATATGAATATAGTAATAGTGTAAGTCTATCATTAGTATCAATTAAATCAGGTGATAAAGAACCTTTTAAATAATATCTTTCATGCAGTAATAAGAAAATTTATTGAATCATTCAGTGATTTTTATTCATAAATTAAAATATATCTAAAGAATGTTTTTATCAAAGGTATCACCTTCATATTTTCTTTTATCAAGGGTCTATCTGAGGAAAATTCATAGCTCGAAAAAGAATCTGGGTAAATGGATAAAGCCTTGGAAATTAAATTTCAAGGATGTGAAATTCTGTCAAAAGTTATTGATGTTATATAAGAAAATGCATCACATTGAAATAAAAGTTTCTCATATGTTGAAGAACAATTGAATAGATATACATGGGAAAGATGTAACTGTGAATGTTCGTACTGAGATGATTAACACTATTGGGGAATGAAATAAATATAACATGAATATCAATAACACTCATTTGTAAAATGATGACAAGGCTGAGACATTCAACCTTGTTGAAGAATAAAAAGAAGATTTTATATTAAAATTAAATAAAAACGTCACTTTTATTGAAGATGAATTATAAAGGAATGGTTGTGAGAATGATGTGACTGAGGTAGTTCATACGAGAAGTTATCCATGCATTTGAAAAATTACACAGAACCTCCATAAATGTTAAATAATCCCATCTAGATGATACGATAAATATAATTAAAGAGTTGAATAATTATAAACTGAATTAAAATAAAATTCATGTTGATTTAGATCAGAATATGAAGAGTTAATGGCAAGGAAAATGGAAAATTATTGAGGATGATAAAAATTTCCTCAACATGAAATGTATTGAAATGGATGTGAATTTGAAAAATATGAAAGAATGTGATGATATTTTTAAATTACTTGAAGACAATAATTACTCTATAAATCTGAAATATCATGAGTTGGAGGTCATGTTGAGAAATCTAGTGACCATTCATGCTTTATCATCATATAATGCTGATCTCATAAAATATTCCATGAGTAAATCTAAAATGATTATTATATTGGAAAAATCACTTTTAAGTGGAAAAAATTATCTTCTATTATATTAATTTAAATCAGTTGAAAGATCATTGAATCAGGTAACTGTTGATCTAGAATAATTTATTTGTACTAATATTGTTTAATATATATGTATGGGTTCCAAAAATAATTCTGGATAATCATGGGTGAAGAATACTGTGAAACATCTACTATATTATCTAATGAGGATATGAATAAGATTAATAATTCGTGTTCTCTTCATAGAGCTCAACTGAAGAATCATACTATCCAAAAACAACAAGATTCCAAAACTAACTGAATTTTATCAAAGAAGAATAAATCAATATTTTTTGGATAGTGTTGGTGTTGTTTGAAATTTGGGCTTCATGCCATTGAATATTATCATAATTTTTCAAATCATGATAACTATAGAAGTCAAATATTAAGGTGGAGTAGATTTGTTGAGAAGATAAATCCTAAATAATTTAATAGTAATTCACATAGGAAGAATAATGTATCTATCAATAATAGATTTGATTGCCTGGAATACTTCTATGATTATTGCAAGAGATGTGGTCACAATTATAATGAGTGTTGGTGTGTAGTAACCCTGCATTATGCATATTCTGATATGATGACAAGGCCAAAACATTTGAAGAGGAAAATAACAAAATCAGAAAATGCTTCATTGGGGTGTGATATAGAGAACAGATCTAAGAAAACTGTGAAGTAACATACACCCAATAATAATGATGATATGAATGACATTCCATAGAAATGGTGCATCTACTATGGGAGAAACGGTCACATAATAGACCTTCAAAAACATGTTATGAACCCAAATTCTATTGGAAACAAGCTGGTGCATAAAATGAAATCAATATCAGAAACAAGTAAAAAGTTTGATTTTATGATTGAAAGTCAAGATTAAATTGTGGAATTTCATGAGAGGCAGTTTAAAAAGGAAGAACCTATGATTGTTTATGATTTGTGTGGAAGGTGTAGAATTTTAACAAATATTTCTGAAAAATACATGAGGTGGTTTCCTAAACAAGCAGAACTAGTGAAGAACAAAAGTAAATCCCCAATGACTTCTACTGTTAATAATTTTACTATAAAGAAGGATTCACCGTAGAAGAAGAAGTCTAAGCATATACCAAAAGAATGTTTAGTCATATGGCTATAGAAATTGGAATTGTCTAAGAAGTTAGACTAGAAACTGAATAATGAAAGTGAATTACTTTCTAATGTTAAGAACCGTATTCCATAAAATATGGAAGCTAGAGAAATCAAAAAACCCATACCTCCCTTAAATGAAAAAATTTGGAAATTTAAAGTAGCAAACACAATGATTTTTCATGAATCTAGTGTAGAATTTAAAAGAATTTCCAGGTTGAGAGATAAATATCATCCCAGTTTCTCAAATTTAAAATCATTTTAGAACCACTTTATTCACATGAATATTTTTTGTTTGTTTATTTTATACATGTAATTGAAGGGGAGGTATATATTAAGGGGGATTCTTCAAGATATGAGTTATTTTAAAATATTATACAACATCATATGGATATCCATCATGGAGTTCTTTATTTCAATTTCTCATAAAATTATTCTTGAAGATCATTCATGAAGAAAGTTTGTGATGATGACGCATATGGATGAAGCTCATCCAATAAGAGGGAGAAAAGTTGAACAAATACCAGAGATTATCACAACATGTATCACATGAATATATGATGTTCTAGTTAGCGATTTATTTGATATTTGCAAATCATGGAAATTGAATCATGTCATTAGAAAGGCATTTTTTAATATTTTTTATGAATGAAAATTCTAAATCTGTAGGGGAGACACTTATAATTTTATAATAAAGGGGAAGTGAATTTATGGCATTGAATCATAGTGTGAATTTTCATCTATATGAAATATTTTTTTTAATGGTTCAAATTTTAAAGAAGGGCATATAGAAAAGGGGCATGCCGACACTACTTAGGAGGGCAGTTGACCCCTAGCCGACCATTTATGGTGGGAAGAGGAAGAGAGTGGCTAGTGTGCTCAAAGGTAGCGTATGTAGTGTCCGAAGAACAATGACAAAAATATTAGTTATTTTGTATGAAGAATTATTGTGTATGGTTGACATTAAATCTAAGTCTGAATTTGACTTGATATGATATATTTGATTTTTTCATGGTTTAATTGTAAGAAAAGGGCCTATAGGGAACTCATGTAGTGATAGAGGAATAGAGTGACAAGTGTGCTAATGAGGGATTGTCGACACTACATATATGGGTAGTTGACCCTTATTCAGCCAATATGGTCGAGCTGTGGAAGAGAGTGGATAATGTGATCATTGGGAGCGCATGGAGAGGCAGTGGAAGAAAAAAAAATTTCTGTTCTGTTGTAGGAATAATGATTGTGTATGGTTGGAATTGAATGTTTTTTGGAATTTGTATTTATTAGTTATGTTGTATACAGGATGGTTAAATGCTTCGGTCATCTGAACCCAAGAAGCAGCAAGTTATTACTGTGCCCATGGTGTGAAAAGTCATAAGGCTTCAGTAGTAGAGCATAAAACAGGAATTTGCAGGAGTAGATATATTTTTTCTATTTCTAAAACTTCATCTAGAAGGATTTACCTTGTGTTATAAAGGAGCCATGTAATATTAATTAATTTGGACATGGGAGTAGATTTTTGTGGTTCACTGTAGCTACGGAAATGCCTCAACCGTGTGATCTGTGGGATTATAACCTGGGTTGTGCGATTGTATCAACCATCCGAAATGTTTTTCCCAACCATCTAATCATTCGATAAATTTCGGACGATCCATCTGATATTATCTGCACACCGTCTTCTTCCTCGAGCAAACCCTAAATCAACTCCTCACCGAGATCTCAATGCCATGATGTTAGTTTTATGCAGCCATGCTTCAGAGATTTATTTGATCATTCTGTCCATTAAAATATGATTGAAATCTCAAGAAACTTAGTTTTCATTATAAAACGACCACCAAACAGAAGCAATGCAGCATATAACAGAGTTTCAAAATAGAGGTTGTGGGTACAAGATTGGCCGATGGGGATTTGCCTATAGAATCTCGAGAACAGGCTCATTTAGGGTATGAGATTTATTGGAATTACGAGAGTATATAGAGAGAGAAACAGAGTGGTGGAAATGGTTAATATATTTTAACACAAATTACATAACAGAGTGTAAGTAAACAACAATGACATTAAATGGAAGGGGGAAACAATGTTTATATTACATAGTATGAGGAAACAACTATTACATTATGGGGTAGGAGGAAATGAAAATTGCGTTACACGGTAGGAGGAAACAAAGATTACATTATAGGGTAGGAGGAAACAAATATTACATTACAGGGTTGGAGGAATCAAACAGAACATGTCATCATATAATAAATAATTCATTAATCAGAAACATGAGGCACCTCAACCACTTGCACATTGTGCACCTGCTATCCGATACGCGGGAACCTGTGGAAAAGCGGGCGCCAAATATATATGAGTGATGGAATTAGTATTCAAGCAATCAAATTAAAAATACTTTCATATTTATATTTGTAACATAATAGGTTTAAAACAACAATACAAACATTCATATTTATATTTGACTCAACAAGAGTCTCAACTACACTATACACCATCACAACCTTGGTAACTCAGTCACCCCCTCCTCTAATGGCGCTCCCATTTATATATGAATTTGGAATAGTTATCTATTCCAGGCTGAGGAATATATTTACATAAAATATAATTCTTTGATGAGATACCTTATCTTCTACCCAATTCACCATTTTCAATATGGATTCTGACTCCTTCACTCCTTTCACACATGCCCTCTACAACCTATTAGATCACGCCCGGTTTTGGGAAACTGGTTTCCAAAAAGATATTGGATATCATGTTCACAACAAATACCCATTTGGGTATAAAGCATATGGGGTGATTCATATACACACATGTGACAAGACATGCACGTATTCAATGTGTTCCACGACTAATTATCTACATGACACTTAAATGAGGAAAATAGATAGTAGATAAGAGAATATGGTTTGTAATACATGATTTAGGAAACCTAAAACCATGACTTAAGAACACTGCATTATTGGTTTCCTGAAATGCAGTACAAGTCATCCTATTATATGCAGTTTGGTGTGTATCCTAATGTTTCACTTCGGTTCAAACTAGATTTGAGATAGTTTAATCCTTGGCAAACCATTCATGAGCAATCTAGATAATTTTCATGTTTTCTAAAACATCCTCACATCCATTCAACTGCATCGTAACAAGATCGAACACACATAGAGCAATTTTAGTCTTTGAGTACTCCTCATCATACTAATCTAGAAAGTCTTCTTGTAGATCCATGTTATTTTTATCTTATCTAATCTAAGAAACAATCAATCTTGCTTCATTACCTTCTCAAATCATTGCTTCCTCCTCCAATGATCAAGTCTGCTTCACGTTTTATGATTCGCACTGATACTAATCAGACATTTTTATATCATCTACTATCGCGACCTTCCAATGATATCCTACTTCATCTTCCCCACCAAAAATCCTCACCTAAATCTTCATTAGATCAACGATTTAACAATAATCTATGATTTACATTTTTCCCTTTGAGATGGCCAATGAGAGAAACCTACAAAGGTCACGGTCTTGCTGTTTGGCCGGTGAATGGAGGAAAACTTGTGGTTTGGGGGGGAGGAGCAGATTCTGACATCCATGAATTCTTTCCAAAGGAGGAAAATCCCCCCTCAATGTCAAAGATGGGAAACCAAAATGATGCCTTCAAAAATATATTTTATTATGATACCATCCATGTCCTTACATTCTAATATTTTCATATACATGAAAACCATAGTAGGAAACTTTTTATTGCATAAATGTTGAAGCATCCAAACTAATCATGGGTTTTTAATCCCAAGATGGTTCCATCATACACCTATTGGATTTCAATTAGGGATCCATTTTCTGTTACTCTCAATATTTTTTGGAATTCCTCAAAAACTAATCAATCATCCACATTTCATTCAGACCCACTGTTTTCCAACATATTTAAATCGCCTCCATAGTCCCCCATTGGTTTCCTCTTCGACATCTGATGTTTTTTTTCCCTTCACCAAGTGGGAAATAGGATCCTCACATTAATTAACGAAGGGAGAGGTATCTCTAGGGGGAAAGGGTTGGGGTTTGGGGGGGGGGGGGGGGGGGTTTAGTAGATTTGTTTTGGATTAGAGGGGTCCTAATTTATATCGACATTTTTAGATACCTTACGAATAAGAGAGGTCGACATCGCCCCTGATAGGTAGGTATCACCTATATGATTGGAACCGATAAGTTCTACAACACTGTTCTTAAACATATATTATATATAATAATGATAAAATTTGATAGAAAATAATAATACATGCTATCAGTGGTCGATACTCATAGTAATTTGAGGCACCTTCCCATGGTGTATTCCCTTGGTAATATCCTATTTAGGATATTTTGAGAATGAGACTCGATGGTAGGAAATCCACTTTTAAATGTGTCATTGGGTATTCCAATCTACGAACGTGTGTACTAGTCATTAGACTTTATTATTATTAATTAAATAAAATTATCATTCCTGTACATTGATGTATTAATGCAAACCCTGATGACATATGTTCTTGATGAGGTAGCATACGTTGGGTGTGTCATGAGTAGTATTGCATTAATGAATAATTCAAGAAAGTATTAATCTCTAATGTTTTTAGCAGAAGTTGATATCTCATTCCCTTTGATGGAAGTGATATAGCCTAAATGAATCTATTACCATAGTGTTATATAAATATTTATTTACATTTTATTAAATATAATATCTGTTTATTTATTGGAGAATAATGCGGTTAATTTTATTTAATAAATAAATTTTCATTATTCAAGGTCCGATAAATATTATAAAGGAATGACACACCATGTTTTTAGATCCAAATATAAATAATAATATTGAATATTATTGGATTAAATAATATTTAATTTAATTCTGATTGTTAATCGCATGTTGAAAAATAATAATATTATTATTTTTCTGGCAGGGGATTATGAAAGGGATTAGATAAATAATATGGGGAACATGTGGAATTATTTATTTCTAATCCTAAAAATATATAAACCCAATTATATTATTATCCTAAGAGACAATTCATTTGTTTTATTATGCACAATGAATTTGGATAATCCCCTAAATCACTAGAGAGATCTCTTCTCAAAGATATGCTTTTAAGAACAGAGATGGACCTTTCCCCACCAAATCCTCTCATGTCAAGAGATATCAAGGAGAATTGTTTGGATTCAGTTATCATGGTGATTAAATGTGGATGAAGAAAG
The DNA here is from genome assembly GCA_963277665.1 of Viscum album. Taxonomy (NCBI): domain Eukaryota; kingdom Viridiplantae; phylum Streptophyta; class Magnoliopsida; order Santalales; family Viscaceae; genus Viscum; species Viscum album. The sequence continues at coordinate 1,580,470,426 of OY728151.1, read as the reverse complement.
AAATAGGATCTGTCATTCTAGTACCTAATGATTCCTTTGACGATTTCTTGATATTCATGAAACAGACGTGGATCAATGCTAGAGGGAATCTATACATGATTCCTACAATGAAATGATGTTATAATGTAGATCTATTTTTTGATCCATCAATGAAGAAATAATTCCACCAATGGTAATTCCTTAATTAATAAATTTAATTATAAATAATATGTCATAATCCTCCCTTTAATTGTTGGTGGGATTTATACTTTTTGTCTTCATTGATTCAATTATTTTGAACATGACATTTATCATCATGTAGATCTTGAGCTGATCGTCGATCAAGAAAAAAAGAAATGTTGGGAATGTACCATCTTATGATTACACTATGACTGAAACCTACAAGTGGTATCAGAGTGGTCACATTATTATTTACAACATTTTGAATATCATTGATTGATTTATTAATTTTTATTTCATTTTCAAGTCATGTTTAATCATTTTATTCATCCAAATTGTAAGATCTATTTTTTCCTCCTTCATTTCTCATCGACCAAATAAATACGATTAAATTTAGGAATGAAATAAAATGGAAGAACTCATCCAAAGGTGCTGAGTATTTTGGCTAGATAATACAGTTGTACAAGTCGTGTAGTTTTTCTCAATGCATCATGAATTTATTTGGAATTAATTCACATTGTTTGAATTAATTAAACACTGTGTATTTATAACTTAAACCGCATTTTTATCAGGCAATCCAAGCGCATGGTCATCTTGAGTACATGCTGTGTAGCCGATGTGAATAGTGTTTAGTCCTCTTAAGTCACAAATGGGCTGTGTATTTCATACATGGCTTACCTAACTGATGACCTTGTAATTCCGAGATCACATGCCATGTAGCCCATTGGACACACCGTGTACACTATTTTCCAGAGAATTATTAACATGCCATGTCTGTAGGCATGTTCCTATGATATACGAAGATACATGTAAATGCATTGTAGCTCAAATACACAAGCCATGTACTTAAAACAAATTATGATGATTTAAAACATATTTATTATTCTATTGAAACCGTATTGACATATTCTTATGTGTGGTCATTAATTTGACAAGACATTCCATGTGATGAGTTTTTAATATATATATATATATATACGTAAATGTTTAATTAATATCTAGATAATGTTCATATATGCATATCATATATGAGTCAGATTATAGTTATTACTTCGTGTGCATTGGAGCATAAAACATGACTGAAAACAGACGTAATTCATGTAATCATTATGGTGAAGTAGATGTCATTATGGTACGTGATAACTCGCGTATGCATCGTGTATAAAGAGTAAGTAGTGTAATGGAATAATACTTGTATGGTAGAATTAGATTGGCATTCACTATATTTCCTGGAAGGAACATTTATGAACATAGTTAATTTAAAATGAATTTATTTAATTGGTTTAAAATTATGATGGATGAGAATCTCAAGAAAATTCAGATGAAAATTATGATAAAAGAATTGATTAATTAAAGAAGATAATTTATTAATTCATGAATGATTTATATTGAATAAAAATGATTAACAATTGGTCAAAAGTTTTATGAAATGAATAATTCATTACATGCATGTGGATGATCATGAGCATAGACCAAACCACTATATGTGATTGGTTTCATTTAATTTATTATCCACTTAAATTGTTGGTCTGTGTTCCAAATGTCTCCATATTATATAAGGGTCTGTGTGACCATGGATTCTTTTATGTAAAACCAGTTTTCCCCTCACATTCATGTGAGTAATAGAAAATTTGATGGATGAAGATTCCATTCTAGTGGAGGCGGTTCATGTTTGGATCCAAGGAAAAACCAATCCAAGAGGGATACATGGGTGGACAGGTGAAAAGTTGGAACATGAACCAGAATTGGTTCAATGTGTTTTCTCACAAGTCAACGATTAGTTTATCAACTACTAGATTAACTTATCATTAGTAAAGATAATGATCATATTGATTTATTATTATATTTCTGTCATGTTCTATGGTCATTTCATTATGGATGTTTTGTCATGATAACATAATTAATGAATTAACAACTATGCAAGATAGAACTAAACTAAACTATATTATGAATAAATTTTATCTAAGAAATGGTAAATTACTTATATAAACCCACTCAATACAACAAGAATGTGATAAAGATAATAATTGTAATTTTATGCATAATATTAAAAAAAACCCTCAACAATATATATTAAGTCAGTATAGCCTTCCACTACCTTAGTTAAAATCGAACCATAGTTCAAAGTGATTGATCATACAACATTGGGCTGTTCTGAATTATTGAAAAATTATAACATTATTTTGTGAGTTAAATTAACTTAGTTCACATGAAGGGTTGACTGACAATGCATGACATGCCGTAAATGGTTTCTGATGGTTGAGGAAATCAAATTAAGGATTTCACGATTGGGGTGTCTGCTCAGAAGATTAAGGAACAATGAGTTAATGCATTTGGAATTTGGAATGACTACCCAAAACCATTCAAGTTGCTTGAACAACCAACATTGGGGTAATTTGAAGTGGAATATGGATCCTTAACAATTTAATATTCAAGAAATATGATAGAATAAATCCAATGGTGAGGGCTATTGGGTTTTGATAAAACAGTGGGATATTAATCAATATAATATTTATTTTGTTGTCTAAATTTTGTTAGATAATGTACTTCAATTATATATATATATATATATATTTTGAAACAAAATTAAAAATAAACTAAACATATCATTTCTATCTATTCTCAAAAATGAAAACCTTATCACTACCACAAATTTCCAAAAGTGGCAAAGACACCTATGAGTTATCCTTTACCTTGAATTGAAATTATATGTGCTGGAAGAATCCTTTCCTATGGCGCCTTGAAATGAGGATAGTTATGAAGAGTTTAAACATTATAATAATAATTTGAATGATTCTATAGATGTTAATTTTTTCATTCTATCATCAATGTGCACTAATCTTTTAAAGAAATATGAGGACATGGATGCATATAGCTCATGTTGATCCTTCTAGATCTCTATCAAGAGAAGGTGAGACAAAAGAGGTACGAGATATCTAATTATTTGTTTAAAACAAATAATGGAGAGTCTTCACTATATGGGCCTCATGTAATCAATAACATTGTCGATGCATGGACCCAATCATTTATCAATTTTATCCTATATCACACTTGTTCAATGTCGATGCATGGTACATGAAACCGCAAACGTGGCATCCCATCACATCATTGATCCCTCATTGATTCATTATTCACTATCACTAATGTGACACATTGTCTACCATAATTGTGGCAGCCCATCTCCCCATGATCCCAGTGGATTAAATCTTGAGAATCTACCTCTTTATTCGCAACCAGTTACGTCCCCTATTAAAGCCATCACAATTTCATTTTTTACAATACAGATAAGATATAAAATTTTATATATTAAATTTCCAAATTACCACATATTAGACAAGTTAAGAATCAGAAACACATCTCATATAAATATATATAAAATATTTATCACTCCATGAGAAACACAAGAAACCTAATCTGCGTGATAAGATAAAACAAAATATAATATTAAAAAACTAACTTATATCAAATTTGGAAACTTTCACAGTCTGCATCTTATCAATATCCCCATTTAGCCCATCAATGAGGATACCATCCCATAAACTCATTTGTAAAAAGAAACTTTTTTTCATCGTACTAACCATCATCCTCTATAAAAAACGACAATGCCCATTTGTAACTCTGACAGAAAGATGACTTCCCCAATAAAAAATCCAAACACTGAAGTCATCACAGTATATGAATATGAAATGTAATTTAAAACTATATCAAATCCCAAAATATCTATCTCCCCCATGATTATTATTGTGAAACAATCTGTAACACCAAAAAAATATTTCCCTCTCTACTCAAAATCCTGAGATGCAAGTGCATGACCTCATTCTTCAATGTGAATTATTTCTTCACCAAACACACATTCTGATGAATAGAATAAATATTAATACCTTAAACTCATATCTCAACCTACTTTGTTTTCCTAACCCTAGTATGCTTTATGTGACAACGATCCTCTATAAAATATCCAAAATTGACACTTCAAATTTCATGCCAGAAAAAATCACCTTTGATATCAATTGTTGGAGGTGATTCCTGGTCTCAGGAAGAAAACCGCTTGAGAAAAAACATGTGAGAATCTCGATGAAATAAGGTAGTTATATAAATAAGAATAAATATATAATCATGCAATAATTTTAATATTAAAAAACCCTCTACTGGGGAGGATAAAAACCCCACTTGGTAATTATAAAATATCGACTATAAATTAATGTGTAAAAGGAAATCCCAATAATTCCCAAACATGAATTAAAAATGAGAGAATATAAAAACATTTTTGAAAACCACACCCTCATATGCCTCAACCATCTCTCTAAAAATCATCTCACCAATTCCATGCTTGAGTGATTAATCTGTGAAAAAATATCACCCTTCTCTTGACTAAATTTAACTACATTGAGTATCAAATCCAAATATGCATCGGCCTCGCACAATATTATGGCACATCGAGGATTTATCTCTCTCTATATCTCTAATAATCTATCGATCATGACCTAACACCAATAATAAAATTGGATACACATATTGATATGTGCAGTCTAGAATACACTCAATACATGTGAAAGGACAAGTTTTGGTTATTTCTAACACTAAGAGTGGTGGGGGGAATCGGTGTTGGAGAACATTTAATCCAATTCCACATTTCATCCCTTTACCTCTTCGACCTGTTAGGATCTCAATTCATTTATTATCTATTACCCGTCACATGAAATAATATTAAAATAGTAAAGACAAAGCACACAATATTTTTATGAGGTTCGCTACATAGTAAGAGTATATAGTCATTAGAATGGTTTTGAAATAATCCTCACCACAAAACCACTATAAATAAATCATTTAAGTGTGGATACAGGAAGTACTAAATAAACTTTCACTTGTAATACACTATAGTCAATTGGTTGTACATGTTTTACATCACTTAATAAGATCTCTATACTACATATGAATACAACCTAATTTTTTTATAATGGTTTGTAACACCAATAGAATCATCCACATGTTGAGACATGTTGGATCTCAGAGTTATTCTTTGTTCTCACACAACATTCTTCTTCACATTGTTTCTTACTTAGCAGCATGTAAGTAACACTTCTACCCACTTCCCAAAAAACTGAAAGTATCAAGTATTTTTCTTCTATGGGTAATGAAAATATAGAAGTTTTGTCAACTAATGAATAATAAATTATTTAAAACCCAAATTATAATCTTATGATATCAATTTGTTCCCTAAATCTTCTTCTCTTCTATTAAATTTCTTCATCAGTGAAAAAATAAACTCACTGAGCCGTATTCTTCTTATTCTTTCTGGAATCACAAAATTCCCCTATTATTATTAAATCAATGAAGGTCAGATAATTTTACAATAATCACAATTAAATTTTTCTAATTTTATAAAAAAACATCAATAGTGAATGTAGTATCATTTATATTTTACTTTTCTTTGTGTAGAATATGTTTGTTCATCTAAATTTCATTGTACCTTCAATGATGATTCATGTAATAATAATCTTGCATAAACTCATATTATTATCCTCTTAAATTATTAACTCAATACATTCATGTTTCATGTTCATGTCCCATATCCATTTTTATCTTTAAAATTTTATGTATTTTTTTGAGTAAAAATTTTATACATGAATTTGTTTATTCTTCAAAACATTTAAAAAACTTCAGACAGTGCACTTATTGCTCACTATTTACGTAAAAACACATGATTCTTGTTTCTCCTCCCTTCTTTCTATCTCAAATCACATAACAATAATGTCTGGTTCTCATAAACTGTTTCTATCAAAAGTATATAAATTAACACACTTGGTGTCATATGAAAACTCAAATAATATGAGTTCCTCTTCTTACTATTACAAGTATGCACTTAGGAGCACATCTGGTTCTCTTAGTACAAATGAACTGTGTAGGTTTGTTCTTTTCTGTCTATTGTGAATCAACTAGATACATATTATAGTCATATTTTGTTTATATTTGGAACAACGTCATGAAATTCCATGAGAGTAAATAAATCATGCATTGTGGCTTGATTAGTAAGCATCATTGAACTGGTTATACTTTTTGAAGTATGACAAGGGTGTTAAAACACTAGTTTTGTGTTAGCGGTATTTCTTTATCATTAAAGTAGAAATATTTGTGGAACTGACCTCCTTTGTAAAGAATGATGAGTCTGTAAATACCTTTCACATGCTCACATATTCTTCTCTAAGCTATATAAATCAACCATTGCAGGGAGAGGATCATAATTATCTTCTCCCCCGATCGTGTTCCGTAACAGTTTTTCTGGGGCCCTCTGATCCAACTTCATTGTGGGAGATTGGAACACATCAAGCATGACAACGAGAGTACCCATGGCCGACACAAGGAACTCTGTTCTGCCTATGCATGCTAGTCTGGATGGCCTCCTTTAGGCATGTTAAACCCAATTACCTACATAATCTATTAGTTGAGTCTTTCTATTCATCTTAGTCAATTATTTTTAAATAAACAACCAAAACATTCTTAGTAAAAAAGCAAGTATATAATGCAATTCAATATGAAATTATTGGCCACCAACACACTTTGAAAACTATTGTATAATTGTTCAAGCCCTTCATAATTTCTCTTCAATTATAAATCCATGTAAACTTTTCATCACATATAACCCTTCAATCACAAATTATATAGAATGGTTATCCATCATGCAATCTATAATATCAATGTTCATCATGTTAGCACTCACATGGTTTCATGAAACAATAAAATAATTCCTGACCTTCAATTCCTTTTCTTATATAATTTTTTTAATATAAATTACATATAACTTCAAATAATCCTCCATATCTGATGTAAAAAATGTGACACTTATTAAACATTTCTTTTGAAATTCATATCTGTTCATCATTCATCCGAGTTAACAACATAAACAATTTCTCAAGAATTACTTCCAATTCTTTTAATCCATAACAATTATTCAATCCCTTAACAATTTATCTTCAAATATAAATTTATCTAACAATTTCGTCATCTTTAACCATTCATGCACTAATTATATAGCATGGTTATTCTTCATGAAAACATAAATCTCAATGTTATACAAGTTAACAGTTTTATGGTTCTCATTCAACATTAAAATACTATATGACCTTAAATTATTCTTCATCTATAAATTTTGGAATATAATTTACAATGAACATCAAATTATCCTTTTTATTTTTTTGTAAATGATGAGTAACTTACAACACATGTACTTTGAACGTAGTATCAGTTCATCTGTCATCAGAGTTAACAACATGAAGAATTTATCAAACATGGAATACAATGATTTGAATCTATTACAATTATCCATGAATCATGATGATGGAATCCCAAAAAATTCTCTAGGAATAAATATGAAGGAATCCATAAAAATTATCAATGAATCACCATGAAAATAAAAGTCATTAAAACATTCACGTGTTTCTTTGAATTTCAAGACATGAGGACCATATCATAGTTCCATTAACTTTGATACTTATTCATCGTATTGACATCATTGTAAAATTCCTATTTCATTTTTCATCATTTAATACCAATGAAAACCATCTTAAAAAAAATACAATCCATAAAATAGTGTGATCTAAAAACAACCCCTTTGTATTGTTGGAAATACCTTCAATTTTATTTCAAATTAATGTGTAAATATTTTGAACTATTATCTTCTATCTCCCCTTTACCTTTTAAATTTTATTTTCACATTATCTCCCCATTATTAAAAAGAAATACAAATTCTTGGGAAAAGGGTATCAGTCCATAATTAAGCAATTTTTGATCCATCATTTCACTCTAATTCTACTTGAGTTGTGCTCGGTTGTAGAAAACAAGTTGGTTTTACTTAGATAAAATATATATCCATTACCAACTGATCATGATACCTTAAGAAATGATAAATCATATAATTTCCATCTAGGATTATTAAATTTAAATCTACGCTGAAATTATTGAATGTGAGATAAGACTTTTTAAGAATAATCAACCTCAAACTCTTACACTCACATCAAAAAATAGATAAAAAATATTCATGTTTAATAGATAGTATAAAAGACCTTAGGGTACTTCCAAATTTCACAATAAATTGATTAATTTAGTTTCTACCCAATTGTAATTTTTTTATAACCTAGGATGATATATTAATAGACACATACCTTTTACAATGATATGATCATCATGAAATTTCTAGAATAATAATATTTGATACTATTTGAAATAATAATTCTAGAATCTTATTAATTTTTCTCTCCCTAAATGGAATCATTTCTAATTATCTTCATAATGGATGACCTCATCATTAATTGATTTAATGAAATTATTGGATGGAGAATACTAGAGAATGGTTCTTGAACAAACAACATTACATATTGGACAACTTTTAGAACATCCCCAAGGATGATCTCCTATAAAATTTGTTCATCAAAATACTAAGAAATAATTTCAAACCAAGATGGAATCTTATTTATCCTTTATATCCATAATAGAACAAAACATTCTTCATTATTATCGAGGACAAAACTCCATAATAATAGTATTTAAATATAAATTGAGGAATCATTCACAGATGGTAACTTCATCAGATTGGATACAAATAATTGGAAACACTCACTACTTCTCAAGTTATACCCCTAAGAAAATTCTTCACCTTAAAATGACTTACATATAAGCACAAATACAATACTCAAACATTAAGGGAATACGGTGTATCACCCTTACTTCATCAATATAAATTGTATGATTGAGATGATCTTCTAAAACAAATTGATTCATTTTCACCGGTCTTCATTATTGCACATCTAAACAACTATTTTGATTTATGTTGAGGCAACATGGATCTCCTCACATACTCTTCTAATTTTTGTGGATAATATTTATTCTTAATAGCCTTCATGAATGATACATTATTTCTCTTATTGAGAACTGCATATTATTATGGTATAAAAGTTACAAAAATCATTTTCAACAAGCCCTTATTTCTTACATCTCTCACACAGAACTAATTTAACACTAGAGATTCTTTTTCATAATAAACCATCATGACATTTTTCTTCACCATGTGTAATACTTTCATTCCATTTTTTTCTATCTATATATTATTCATCTTCCATTTTTCTCATTCATTCAAAATCATCAGGACATATAACTAACAAGTCATTATGAATTGTATGTGCAAGTATGGATCATCCACATGGGTTCTTCTTAGTGTCATACCTCTTAGTAGATCATTTGGATGCACTACCCATCAAATTATGGGATTTATAATCAGTGTTTTTCTCACCATTCTTCTTTGGTAGCTTTGTGGGAGTATTTATGTTAACAACATTCTTATGATTTATTCCCAAGGTAGCATCTTCATTCCATATATGATTTTATGATGTTATTTTCATAACATAATTGTGTAGATTTTGATATGAGCATGAACCAACTTTGTGACCACTACCATTTCATACATCAAAAATGTTATCAAGATTTAGAAATCTGTTTACAATATACATATGCTTTTGGACCCATAGTTGTTAATTATTCTTATCTAGTATTATATCCCTTGATATAGGATTCCATAATCCTTTTAAATTATGGGAATTGTTCAAATAATTTAAGGCACACTGCTCAAATATGATGCGGAACCAACATTCACTCACAAATCATTATTTCTTGATATATCCTATATCCGATTATTGGGTATTCTTCATGATTTTTATGCTTCCTTAGGGGAACCAAATTTAATACATTCTTTCCTATCCACATTATTCATGGGGATAGGTTTCTTATCATATTTATTCCTATATAATTGTTTAAATTTTTCTTTACAACCTACATTTTTCATGATAACATGTTTAGAAATATTAATACAAGATGGTATGGTTGATACATTATTTTCTTAGATATTAGTGATAGATCATTGAATGAATTCATGATATTGTTATAACATTTTTTATTTCTTTAAACCTTAAAATATTTCAATAAACATTTTTTTCTTTTGGAAACTATATCCTTATTTTGTGAGGTGTCAATATGTTTCATTCCAATATTGTCCATCTGAGAAACCAATTATAGACATTTGATACTTTGGATGATTCTATGATCTTTAATCATAATCATCTTCTATTCCAATAAATCCTTCATTAATTAATATTTATAATCAATTAGATTAACTTTTTTTTAAATCAAAGAGTCAATTTCATTGATCATCTTGGATATTTATTCCAGTTGTCAACCCTTTACATCACTAAAATTTCTCAATCTCTCTTCAACTACATGGATATTTTCTTCTAGATTCATTTTTACCCCCCATTTCTCTTAAACTCCTTTTTTCTATTTTGAGGAATATATTTTAGGTTCCCTCATTTTTACATCAAAGGTTTCAACCTATCTAGATAGATTTAGACACTCAATATTTTTTGTTTTCCTGATCTTAAACAAACCATCAGATTCATATTTAGGTTGGATGATCTCTTTCTGAATACATTTAATGAGTCCAAAAACATGGGATGTTAATTCCTCAGAAATAGAATGCAGAATAACTCATAATATATCAAATTTTAATTCCTAAAAAGTTGTATATTGATCATCATCACAACTTGTGCTAGTATTTTCATCACTAGTAATTTTTTTAAATGTACTAACACACACATCCTATTCACAATATTTAGGAAGTTGATACAGATTTTTAGTCAAAACATGACACACATTCTCATTACCTTCCAATCTAGACAAGTATTCATTTTTAAAAAGGCATTGAGAAACAAATACATAATCGTTTTTAGATAATAGGGAATTACTCTTCAACTTTGTATTCTCTTTATTTTTCATATTCATCATGGTATTAGTGGAAATATACCTATACATAAAGGTATTTATATCTTCACCAAAACTGTACATCAATGTTGAGTTAGAAAAGAAACTCAAGCCCTTGAAAGGTAATAGATTTCATTGTAGAGAATCTAACAGTGATGAACCTTACCTCAATAATTATGAATGTACCATTTTTAGATACTCCTAACATTGTGTGTGTGTGATTGTGGGGGTGGTGGTTAATCCTAGTGGGAGATTTTTTAATTCAATTCTACATTTTATCACTTTACCTCTTAGACTTGTTAGGATCTTGATAGTCTAATTCTATTTTCTCTATCGCATTACATAATATTAATGTAATGAAGAAAAGTACATGATATTTTTACAAGGTTCAATTATCAGTAAGAGTATCTAGTAATTGGAATGGTATGGAAATAATCCTGAACACACAACCACTAGAAAGTAATCCTATAATTGTGGTTACAAAATGTAAGAAATAACCATTCACTTGAAATTTACTATAGTGAAGTGACATTTTGTGTTTTACAGAACATAGATTGATATTTATACTGCCTCTGAAGGTAGTCCCATTTTTTTTGATAATGGTTTGTAACACCAAGAGTGTATTCCACCTATTGTGACATGTTGGATGTCACAGTTCTTATTTTTTATTCTATAACATTCTTATTCACTTTTTTACTTGTTTAGTAGTGTGGATGTGACTCTTCTACCTCTTCCAAGAAAAAAACTAAAAGCTACACAATATTCTTCGTCAACCATGTCAAAACTATATAAATGTGTTTTTAAATGATGAATACTGAATTATTTCTGACCCAAATTATAATCAGCTGATTTTAATTTTGTCACCAAATACTCTTCTCTTCTATTCTCTTTCTACTTTATGTAAAAACAAAATGCAACGAGATCTCTTCTTCTACTTGTTGTTGAAATCACAATCTTCTTCTGTGATTATTAAATCAATGAAGTTCAAATTATCTTAAAATCATCAAAATTAAATTATTTTTATTTGATAAAAAATATCGAGAGTGAATATAGAATATATTATCTTATATTATTCTTGCTGCAGAAGATGTTTTTTCAAGTGAATTGAACCATAACATAAATGATAATTCATGAAAGAATAATATTTCACAAAATCATATTTTTCACTTCTTTAATTCATTATCAAATACAAGAATGATGAATGTACCTTTACCAATTCCATTTTTATATTTATCATTTTATATATTTTGTTTGAGATAATCTTTTATGCCAGAATTGTTTCCTCAAATCATATGAATACCTTTAGACATTGTACATACTCCTCACTATTTACATAACAACACCCAAATCATTTTCCTTCTAACTTAGTTATCTCTACCATCATAGAACAACCATTTTTTTTTCATAACCCATGTTTATCAACAATATATGCATACATACACTTGCTATCATATGAAAAACTAATAAATATGAGTTACTATCTCACTCAATAAAGTATGCACTTAGGTGCAAGTCTGGTTCACTTTGCAGAAACAAATTTTGTTTTATTTTTCTTATCTGTATATTGATTATCAAATGTATACACATCATCTTCATTTGATGGATTATATATATAAAAACATAATGAAACACCACGATACTAAGAAAATCATGTACAGTGTCTTGAATATTAATATACATGGAACTACTTCTACTTCACAAAGCATGATAAGTGTGTATACATAGTAGTTGTCCGTACATAGTGTTTATTCTTCATGGAAGGAGAGTTCTTCATGCAAAAAAACTCATTCACAAAGCCCGATGAGGGTGTAAACCCATTACTCATGTACATAGATTCTTCTCATTCATGAAAACATATTTTGTCATGAGAATACCCTTATTCATGAGGCCTCAATGTTTCAAAAAACTCTTTGCATCCCCACACAAAAGAGTGCTTCGTCGACACACTTTTTCTTCTTGAAAATGTGATCTCTTTAAATAATATGAGTAGCAGTAGAAAATCTTGGACGATGGTGATCTACTTTTATTTTAAATGGATCACAGCCTTATAAATCATGAAAATCCCGATCTTTATACCATTTGAATAATCTATTTAAATTCCCGAATTACTTAGCTTTTAATTCTTCAAACGCGCCTAATGTAATGCCTCATTTAATAGTGTTCTTTATTCACGATAAGACTGTTTATTTTTGGAGTTCAAATCTCATTCATGTATTTGTAAAAACATGAAATTCATCTTCCCCAAAGCATGAAGTTCATCAGTTGAACTCCAAAAACTGCATTTGTAGTTCAGACAGGGCTTTCCTCTTAAATTTATTCATGTGAGTCATGAAAATGTAGCTTCATGATATTTGTTTCAGGTTCGGCTGATTATTCAGACAGGGTTTTCCTCTTCTTCATTACTTTTTGGAATACAAATTTCAACGAACAAAAAATCATCCTTATTATTTATGAATATAATGTGTGACTTTGGACTCATATATTTTGAACATAGTATCAGTACATCAATCATAAAAATTAATAGAAATAGATAATTTATCATTATTGAAATCCAATTATGCAAATTTGTAACATTTCTTGAAGCCCTTCACAATTTATCTGCAAATATAAATTCATACAACCATTTTATTCATCTTTAACTTTTCATTAACTAATTATATGGTGCGGTTATCCTTCATGAAAACTAATGTCTCAGTTTCCCTCAATTTAATAAATTCATTTTTCTCAAGAAACATTAAAATACTACATTATCTCCAATTCCCCGACTTATATTCATTATGGAATATAAATTCCAATGAATATAAAATCATCCTTATTCATTTCTCTAATAAAATTATTTCTTATGACACATGTAATTTGAACTTAAGATCAGTTCATCAATCAAAAAAGTTAACAAAAATGGATAATTGCTTAAGCGTGACATCGAATGCTCTAAATCCATAATGATTCTTCAATCCCTTCGCAATTTCCCTTCACATATAAAGTCATCTAAAAATTTATTCATATTTAACCCTCCATGCACTAATTACACTGTACGGTTATCCTTTATTAAAACTAAATTCTCAATGTTCCTCAAGATAAAACATACAAGGTTCCCATGCAACATTAAAATACCACGTGAAATTGAATTACAATTATTTAGTAATTTTTCAGAATAGAAATTACAGTGAACATCAAATCAACCATCTTCTTGGTTGTAAACAATGTGTATGTTATGACACGTGTAAATTGAACTCAGGATCAGTTCATCAATCTTCTGAGTTAACAGCCTGGATAATTGTTCACGCATGATGTACATTTCTATGAATCCAATAAAATTCGTCAATCCCTTCACAATTTCTATTCTTATATAATTCCATATAACCATTTCTTTATCCTTAAAACTTCATACACTAATTATATGGTGTGGTTCTCCTTCATTATAACACCCCCAATTTATAGAATAGAACCATTTCTTTATGTATTTTATGAATTTAATGTATGTGGGTAATGTTTAGGAGTTTTTATAAGGCTTTTGGAATGTTTATGGGGATTTTATATAGGTTCATAGTTGTACCACAGTTAGTGAAATCTATGAAACTCCTATAAGAAACTATACACTGTGAGACATGGGTGTCTGGTTAGGTGAACAGTTTTGAAAAACTGTGAGATTACCTAGGAGCTTCCATTCAATGTGGGGAAAAGAGTATTTTCCAGGTTGGCACATGGTTTTTATTAATGTTTCGGCCAGCTGTGAAAGTTACTCCCTAAGGTAGAGACTGGCCCATGGTAAGCACACAGTTTTCCTAACCGCGTGACTAATCATGCACGGTTTAAAAGCAAGATCCTAAAAAAGTTGACCTGGGTTGGGATTAATTTTAAACCCTTCATTTTTTCTCCAAACCAACCCTAACTCAGTATTTATTCCTCCCAAAGGCCAATGATTCATTCCCAACAAATTTAGATGTGATCAGAAGGCGTTTCTTGGGGCGTTGATTCCTGATTCCCTCAGTTAGTGTCCTTTTGTGTTATTTTTTCATAGTTTTTGTTCGATATACATTCCTCCCTTTCTCATATTCTTATATTTAGTCTAATTTGGATATATATAAGGCTTTTTATGTAAATAATGTTTATATATGTCCTTTTTGATGATATGGGAAGAGATATAAGGTGGGTTTTTGGAGATTCTACCCGGTTTTGTGGGGATTTTCATGATGTTCTATGTTTTCACCATAACACTCTAGGTAGGTGGCTTCAATCTCCACTCCACTAATTAGAACATAAAATATTATTATCAAATTATTTAAATTTCATAATGTTATTTTGGAAATTGGTGGGAAAATCTTGGATGAATTTCTCTTTATTGATGGTTTGTAGTTTTTTGGAAATTGGTCGTGCAAATGGATTTGATTCTTGATTTTAAAATATGGTTCCTTTGGATTAGGGGAAATGGTTTCGTGTAAATATTTCAAATAATGGAATGGTTTTATTGAAATGGATTGAATTGGTTTGTTTGAAATGGTTTTGGCGTACATGGGTTGTGTGGGTTCATGATTTTTACATGACCCTAAATATTGGGAATATACCATTGGTGTAAAAAGGTACATGACCATGGATAAGAAGTTTGTGTCATTGGGGAATATGGAGAATAGCCAATTATTTATGACTTAGTGGATGGAAAAGAAACCAAAAAAGAGTATATAACTATTAGAGAAGAATGCATGGGTGTGTGTGTGGTAAACGATAGAATGGGTATGCCAAAAAAGAAAGTGAAATGGTTTAAATAATGTTTTTTTCTATCCTAAGAAAAATATTATGTTTGAAAAACTGGTTTGGTGTGAAACTGGTTGGATTTTGTAACACCCCATGTTTCAACGGTACACTTCTCTTTGAATAATACAGTATTGTGTGTTTTACGCTATTTCGAGTTCTAATACACACCACAACCAATCAAACTAGCCATTGTGAATAGTAATACCCACTTTTTAATATTTTATACATTTTATCATTTAAAATGGACTTAATTTTTGGATTCAGAATATTGAAATTATCCTAGGATGATATTTTGGTACTTTTCGGATAACTTTTATATTTTGACGAATAGTGGAAATTAGTAAATTTTTATTAAAAACTACTTTTCTAATCGAAATAATTAATAGTGATGAATTATGAATTTGTGTGGTTTTGAAATATATTTAGAATATATTTTTCCCATTTAATACAATTTTTTTCATAGGAAATAATATCACATTTAAATAGGACATAAACAAGTGTAAATCTTTTGATATTTATTATATCTTAAAAACAAGCATTTTATTTTTACAGTGGGAATTAATTTTAAATTATTTTCTGACACTTCTGTGTATTGAATTTAGAAAAATGAAATCCATATATGGAATCAGGATGTCCAAATGGTGTAAATATGTAATTTTTTTTTAGACATTTTGAATTATTACTTCGGTAATCATTTTATTTACCATGGTCAAAGGGTAAATCCACTAAATAAGGGTAAAACAATAATATTATAATAATAATAAATTACCCTAAACCTTGTCTTAACACTATTGGTTGATACATGTCCGGCCATGGGCATATTTGGGTCGATTTTGGGACCCCATGGATCCACTTGTATGTGATAATGACACATCATATTTATTATGTTAAAGTAAATACAAAAATGACATAATCGTATATCTTTTAGAAAAACAATTCTTACAAAGGGTTATATACGTTATATTTTGGACTATAAATATTCCCTAGAATTAAAAAAAAATTTCATACATGATTATATTTTATGTATAATTTTTAGACATTAAAAAATTTAATTTATGTATGACACAATGATGATGCATTAATTACCTTATTAGTTAAATATTAAAATGATTGAAATTATAAATAACTGAATAAATATAATTTGAGACTTTTAATGAATTACAAGAATTTTATAGGTTAATATGACATGTTAAGATTGATTTAATGATCCTTTTTTGAATTAATAATGCAGTTATGATTTTTACAAAAATCAAAT
Organism: Viscum album; assembly: GCA_963277665.1. Taxonomy (NCBI): domain Eukaryota; kingdom Viridiplantae; phylum Streptophyta; class Magnoliopsida; order Santalales; family Viscaceae; genus Viscum; species Viscum album. The sequence goes on along the minus strand of OY728151.1, from coordinate 1,580,453,457 downwards.
ACCAAATAGTGTCAAAATTGACATAAAAGAGTTTTTAAAACTAATATTATATTATTAATTGATATTAAATTACTTAAAATCTAAAGTTGAGACAAAGGAAATGTATTGTGATAGGTGTATCATTAATGTACCACTTGGGGGTCTCTAGGAGGTATATAGTAACTTAATTAAGTATATAATATAAAAATACAATGTGACATGGTAAGTGTCAAACTAATTAACCAAGAGTTAAAACTAAAAGATAAGGTTAATATAATCACCCAAACCAGTCTAAAATATATTGGATGAAATTATTTCGACCCATAACCACCATATTATTTTAATAATATACTTTGGAGCCATTAGAAACCGAATATAAATATATTATAAATTAATACTTTATGTTTTTTCTAAAGAGCCCCTCCTCCCTCTTATAAAAGGACACCACATCTAACCAATTCCTCACACCTCTCAATCCTTTTGGGTCATCCAAACTCTACCCAATTAATCTGTTTACATCCCTATACTCCTCCTAGAAGCCTCACCTTAGGTATAAGTTACTTCAAGAGTCCTTTTTGGTTCAAACCAAAGGGAGTTACCAAAATTAAAGGTAACGATTTATCTTAGCTTCTTTTCGTTTCTTTTACTTCTCCAAAACCTAAACTCTTATAATTATTTTCTTTTGTAAAAAAACCAATATCCTATATATACTAGTATAATTTTATTATAACTATTTGAAATACACTTACACACACATCCATATAATGGGTGAAGAACATAATGTTTCTGTGGATGGGAACCAAACGCCTCACGAAACGATGATTGTTCAATTATCTCCAACCACCTCTCATGGTGGCCATTATGATGGAACTATAATTAAATATGATATTAATTATATTTATTATATATATATGATTCTGTAATTCCATTTTATATCATACCATTATTCGTTTCATGTTATATATATATATATATGATAATTTCATTTGAGGAAGTAAGGACTACTGCTCCCTCAAAGTGATATGACTCGTTCATACGACACATGGAACGTATAAAGGATGGTGTTAATGAAATTAAGTAATATATATATGATATGATATTATATTGGAATAATAATATACTTATGTATCATTTGGTTTTTATTCCATATAAAATGAAAAATGAAATGGAAGTAGCGTGCGTGCGTACGTAGAGACTACAGTCTCCACGAACGCGATGAGATTCATTTCCCATCGTATCAATTCAAGAATTATTTTCATTTGATGGTTAAAAATAATTTTTATGGACTTGATATCATTCTGGATATAAATAATATACAACCTATTCATAACAAACACGTCTTATGTAACAAAACATATAAAAGAAAATGAGTAAGTTAACACCTGAAACGACGATAATACTATGATATTATTGACAAAGCAATGTTAAAAGATAATATATTATATCATATTAATGTTTATTATTCATGTATAATTTAATAAAAATGATTTAAATATTATACAGGAGGTTAACCTACACACGATCAAGGAAAAGTACAAGGTAAGGGCTTTTCATGTCACTCCTTATTGTCATGAGATTCATGTCATATTGCCACTATTACCTTCTTTGTGGTGTATATACTTCCCATAATTGTATTTTTTTAATACACTTTAATTTATGTGTATTTACATATTCATTGTATGATACCTCTTTCATGGGGTGTATGTTTCGTAAGTTACCAAATTGGTAAGGGTTAATTTCAAAATCTCTTTATTATCTGAGGTTGTTTTTATGTAAGTATGTACTGGGACATATTTATTTTCCATGTCCATATTTTATGAAAGAGTTTTAAAATGAATTATTTTAAGGGAATTTTTACTAAAACATCATTTTAAATGTTTTAAATATTTATTCTTCTAAATCATTCAAATTAATGTCCATGTATTAAAAATGGGTTTTACGGATTTATTTATATGGACTTGAATTTTTTTTAAATGTTAATTCCTTTCAAAAGTTTCAAAGTGATATGGGAAACTTTGATTAATAAATGTCTTTAAATGAATTCTCTTCCAAATTGTGTAACTTATAAATGTTTTCATGAAAAAGGGGTATTTCTTTCCAAGAATTTTACAAATCATTTTCATCAACATCAAAATCCTTTAATGGATTTCAAACTTGTTTTGAAGTTGACTTATCATGATAGAAATTTACCATATTATGTTGAAGGTTTCGTGATATGTTTTACTGTGGATATGTTTTTTTTATACCATTCATGGTTTATGGGTAAAGTATTGACATTTTGTATTCTATTTTTTATACGAATGCTTATGTTATTTTTAGCCCTTTTCATATAAGGAATGCATTGGACTTAGTAAGTGACGGGTGGATCCCGCTATAGCTCCTCGATGAATCGATAGGTCTAATGAGACAAACTAGTGTATTGGAACCAGGCCTTGACAGAATTTTATTTGTAGTCTTGGCACGAGGCCGTGGCTATGTGGTTATGATAGTCTGACATTATCCATTCCATCGTTATGAATGTGGTTATTGATATTGTATGTGATTATTCGACTAGTAGAATATCCATGTGAATAAGTAAATGGCATTATTTCATTTTATCTTTTCCATATTATGATTAAGTTCATGTTTAAAAGGATTTTGTTTTAGTTATACATCGTATTAAATGTTTATGATTATTTTTGAAATTTTCCGCTGTATTAAATACCCTTAATGAGCGTTTGATCTCACCCATTTCTATGTTTTTTTCCCAAGATTCCAAGAAGTGTATTGTGAGAGATATGCAGGGTTATGCCATGGGGACAATGGCGTTCATAAAGTATTATTTATGTTGTTTTTTATGTTATAATGTGTAATGTAACATTCATGTATGTATTCTATTTTCCAAGACTGCTAAACCGATCGGTCCTTCAGGACTTGATTCCTTGTAATCATGCCAATGTATTAAAATAATGCACCGAGGATGGGTAATTGGGGTCGGGGTGTTACAGTAAGTATCAGAGGATGTTTAGTAATAAACATTGAAACAAGATTTAGATAAAATCTTATTAGAGAAAATTACCCTAAGATAGACATTGAGGATTAGTATAGAATAACTTCAAAGAATTTTGGTAATGTTGAGATTTTGTGAGTTTTCTAGGCTAATACATCCATGTTCGGATACGAGCAGGTAGAGGTAGCTCTAGCACAAATATACCTAGGGGTAAAACCCGAAAACACCGCTTTAAGCAAGACTCGAATGAGAACTGGTGCATGACAATGGGCCTTTCTACACTCTTGGATACGACACTCCCAGGGGATATTCTTACCATAATTCTCATTTTCTTTACAAACCATTATGAAGGGCTTATGAGTATATACATACTCAATGAGAACATTTTTATGATTACGGAGTATATCCATAAACTGTTTACTTTATTTTAAGTGTTTTACATGTTCAAGATTAGGTATTTCTATTCATAAACTAATCTAGTGTATCCATTGATTCGAAATGGTTCCCAGTAGAAGGAATGAGAACTCTAGAAATACACATGATCCAAAGATTAATAAGGATCATATCTTTCATGGTTCGAAGACAAAATTTAGAAGGTAAATAGTCTCCCATGCATTTTCATCATATGAGGAAATAGTATCATGTGTTGATAAGATAAGTAAATAATTCTCTGAGTCCTATGGCTTTTAAGGGAACCTTGAGAAGAAAAGGATGGTAGAGAGGATAGATAAAGGGATGAAGGTAAAGACAAATTTTCCCATTTTTGATAACTGTGGAAATAATCACCTTGGAATATTCTTGAAGGGAATGGGATTATGTTATATGTGTGGAGAAAAAGGACACCATGCATGTGAATGCTAGTGTAGGAAATTTTTTTCAAATGTACAATGCTTCATCTTCATGTAGTTGGGACACTACGCGAACCAATGTCAAAATCATCAGAGTATGCCCAAAATTATGCTATTGGATAATAATCAAGTTATGATACTACCTCAGATGAAGAAGAATGACTAGTGTTCTTATGTTGTTATTATAGGATTATTTCATTTTAGTGTTGTATCAACAATATAATAATTATAATAATTATTGAGTATATAAGGATTGTACTGCAGTACTATTTTTTTAAAGACATCAGATTATATGGTTCTAAGAAAAGTTACATAATATTAAGGTAATTTTTTTTGAAAATACATGGTTGAAGGAAAGGTAATCCTTAATATGGTCCTAATAATGAGGTAGTGATTTTGCAATAATAGATGGTTGATTTGAATAAATTATATTGGATATTCTTGAATACCTTGAAACTGATTAATGATTTTTCATTGTTGGAGTTTAAAACATTTTTGTATAGAAGGATTATATCCAGTAATCAATAATGAATAAGGGAGCATGAATGTAATCAATAAGGTTTTATGGTAATTCAGGATGTTACCATGTTTTGAAATAATATGTGATTAATGTGTTCAAATATTTTTACATGGAAAAAAAAGATCTTCATTGTGTTTAACTTCCTTATAAAATTTAGACGGTGAGTTTGGATAGTAGTATTTTGGATAAGTCTAAAGGTTGAAATGGATTAAGTTTGAATGGTTATTTTTGGATGTTTATAAATGGACAACACGAAGACCATGTGACAACCCTCCGCATCGGACAAAGCTCCGGGAATCGAACCCACTACCATAGTGTGATTGGGATTTATCGCCTACCTCTAGACTGCGTTATTTACCTGGATTGTATAATGTAGTTTCTTTTTTAAAGGGTCTGATATGTGAATTATAAATTCATTATATTTGGAACCCTATACGATTAGGATAAATAGAGTATTTTTGAGTTGTATTATGTTTTGGAGTGAAAGATGAGTTTGTGGTATAAATTTATTAATGGATAAAACTCTAATTATAATGTAAGTACATCACCTTATGATTTTATCCAATCTCATAAATAAATTCCTCAACATTAAGAAAAGGAACATAGAGAAAAAACGTATTCCTAGATTGTACCTTAAATCATCACATATTTATGGCTTTGTGTTTTTTGGACTTTTCATAGCCATGTTCTCTACCACTATCCATCTAATATTGTTGGATAAATTTCTCTTCCATATCCATATTTTCCTACATGGAACCCAAATATGTGTTATTTTTGGTAACCTTCATACTTACCACTCTTTATTTTAAATTGAGGCCTCATTAATCCATTTTTCAATGTTGGATTTCAACTAAGATATTTTGAAATGTCAACCCCATGTTTCCAATACCGAGCATAAATTACAAGGACACAATTTTTAGAAGGAGGGGAGAATGTAAAATCCCATTATTCTAAGGTATGCTTCTCTTTGTATAATACAATATCTTGTATTGTACGCAACTTCGAGTTCTAACACACACCACAACCAATCAAAATAGCCGTTATATATAGTAATACCCACTTTTTGAGATTTTATACATTTTATCATTCAAAATGGACTTTATTTTTGGTTTCTGAATATCTAAATTATCCTAGTATGATAGTTTAGTACTTTTTGGATAACTTTTATATTTTGATGTATAGTGAAAATTAAATTTTTTTTTAAAAAAAATACTTTTTTAATTGAAATAATTAATAGTGGTAAATTGTGAATTTTTGTGGTTATAAAGTATATTTAGAATATATTTTTACCATTTCATTTAATTTTGGTCATTGGACATAATTTCACATTTAAACCGGACATAAACGAGTGTCAATCATTTGATAGTTATTATCTCTTAAAAACACACTTTTTCTTTAACAACAGGAATTAATTTTAAATTAATTTCTGCCACTTCTGTATTTTGAATTTGGAAAAATAGACTCCATATTTGGAATCAGGATTTCCAAATTGTGTAAATAGTTAACTTTTATTTTTAGTCATTTTGAATAATTACTTCGGTAAATATTTTATTTACCATGGTTAAATGGTAAATCCAGTAAATACGGGTAAACAAATAACATTATAATAATAATAAATTACCCTAAAACGTGTCTTAACCCTATTTTTTGATACATTCCCGACCATGGGCATCTTTGGGTCGATTTTGGGACCCCATGGATCCACTTTCCAGTGATAATGACACTTTATATTAATTAAGTTAAAGTAAATACAAAAATGACATAAGCCTATATCTTTTAGAAAAGTTTTTTTTACATAGGGTTGTATATGTTATATTTTCTACTATAAATATTAATTAGAAAGTTTAAACAATTTCCTACATAATATTACTTTATTCATAATTTTTATACATTATATAATTTAATTTATTTATGACACAATGATGATGCAGTAATTACCTTATTAGTAAAATCATAAAATAATTGATATTATAAATACACAAATAAATAAAATTTGAGACTTTTAATAAATTCCACGAATTTTATAGGTTAATATGACATGTTAGTAGTTATTTAATTAAAAATTTTCGAAGTAATCATGCTTTAATGAATTCTACGAAAATCAAATACCAAATAGTGTCAAAATTGACAAAAAAGAGTATTTAAAGAAAATATGATATTATTAATTGATATTAAATTCTTAAAAATCTAAGGATCGGACAAAGGACTTTTATCATGATATTTTTATCATTATTAGACCACTTGAGGGTCTCTGGGTGGTTTATAATAGGTTTATTAACTATATAATATAAAAATACAAAGTGACATGATAATTGTCAAACTAATTAACCAAGAGTTAAAACTAAAAGATAAGGTTAATATAATGACCCAAACCTATCTAAAATCTAATGTTTGAAAGGATTTAGACCCATCACCACGATAGTCTTGGAATAATCCACTTTTAAGGCATAGAAACTGAATATGTATTTATTATAAAATAATACATTAAGTTTTTCCTAAAGAGCCCCTCCTCCCCATTATAAACGGACACCACTTCTAACCAATTCATCACTCCTCTCAAGCCTTTTGGCTCGTCCAAATTCTGCACAATTAAGCTCCCTACATCCCTATCCTCCTCCTAGAAGCCTCACATTAGGCATAAAGCACTCCAAGATTCCTTTTTGGTTCAAACCAAAGAGAGTTACCCAAATTAAAGGTAAAGATTTCTCTTAGCTTCTTTGCATTTATTTTACTTATCCAACCCATAAACTCTTTTTATTATTTTATTTTGTAACAAAAGCAGTGTCTTAAATAAAATATGATAGTTTTATTATTATTATTAGATCTACACTTACACACACCTCCATATAATGGGTGAAGAACATAATGTTTCTGTGGATTGCAACCAAACGCCTCACGAAACGATGATTGTTCAATTATCTCCTACCACATCTCATGGTGCCCATTATGATGGAATTATAATAAAATTTGATATTAATGATATTTATTTTATATACAAGATTATTTAATTCCATTTTATATCATATAATTATTCATTTCATGTTGTATATATATACGATAATTTCATTTGAGGAAGTGCGGACTACCGCCCCCTCAAAGTGATATGACTCAATCATACCATACATGGAATGTATAAAGGATGGTGTTAATGAAATTAAGTAACATATATAAGATATTATATTATAATGGAATAATAATATACCTATGTATCATATTTATTTTATTTCTTTTAAAATGAAAAATGAAATGGAAGTAGCGTGCGTGCGTACGTACGGACTACCGTCTCCACGAACGCGATGAGATTCATTCCCTATCATAACCATTCAAGAATAATTATCAATTTGATGGTTAAAAAAATATTTTAGTACTTGATATAATTCTGGATATGAATAATATAAAACCTATCCATAACAAACATGACTTTTGTAACAAAACATATATATGAAAAGGAGTAAGTTAACACCTAAAACGACAATAATACTAAGATATTATTAACAAAGAAATGTTAAAATATCATATATGATATCATATTAATGTATATTATTCTTGAATAATTTAATAAAAATGATTTAAATATTATAAAGTAGGTTAAACTACAGTCTATCAAGGAAAAGTACAAGGTAAGGGGTTTTCATCTCACTCCTTATTCCTGTGAGATTAATGCCATATTGAAACTGTTAACTTTAGTGTGGTATACGTACTGCCCATAATTGTATTATTTGTGTAATACACTTTAATTTATGTGTATTTTCATATTAATTGTATGATACCTCTTTCATGGGGTGTATGTTTCGTAAGTTACCAAAATGGTAAGGGTTATTTTCCCAATCTCTTTATTATTGGAGGTTGTTTTTACGTATGTATCTAATGGGACATATTTATTATCCATGTACATGTTTTATGAAAGTGTTTTAAAAGTCATTTTTAAAGGGAAGTTTTACTAAAACATCATTTCGAATGTTTTAAATATTTATTTTTCTAAATGTTTCTCATTAATGTCCATGTCTTCAAAATAGTTTTTTAGAATTTATTTATATGGACATGAATGTATTTAAAATGTTAATTCAATTCAAAATATTCAATGTGGTATGGGAAACTTTGATCCAAAAATTCCTTTAATAGAATTCTATTCCAAATTGTGTGACTTTTAAATGTTGTCATGAAAAGGGGTATTTCTCTCAAAGAGTTTTACAAATCATTTTCTTCAACTTCAAAATCCATTAATCGATTTTAAACTTCTTTTGAAGTTGATTTATGATTATAAAATTCATCCATATTGTGTTGATGGTTTAGTGATATGTTTTACTAAGGAAGTGTTATTTTTATACCATTCCGGGATTATGGGTAAATTATTGAAATTTAGTATACTAGTTTTAATATTAATGTTCAGGTTATGTTTATACCATTTCACATGAGGAATGCATTGGACTAATTAAGCGACGGGTAGAGCCCACTATGGCTCCTCGATTCATCGATATGTCTCATGAGACAAACTAGTGTCATGGAATGAGGCCTTGAAAAAATCATATTTGTAGTCATGGCATGAGGCCTTGGCTACACTGTTATGATAGTCTGGAATTATGCATTCCATCCTTATGAAAGTGGTTATTGATATTGCATGTGATTATTCGACTAGTAGAATATCCATGTGAATAAGTAAATGGAATTATTTCATTTTATCTATGCCATATTTTTCTGAAGTTCATGTTTAACAGGCTTTTGTTTTAGTTATACATTGCCTTAAATGTTATGCTTATTTATAATGTTTTTGCTATATTTTTTACCTTTATTGAGCATTTGGGCTCACCCCTTTCTATGTTTTATTTTCCCAGGATTCCAAGAATTGTATTGTGATTGATATACAGGGTTAAGCCAAGGGAATAATGGCGTTAATAAAGTATTTTTTTGTATGTTATAATGTTTAATGTAACATTCATGTATGTAATCTATTTTCCAAGACTATTAAACTGATCGGTCCATCAGGACGTGATTCTTTGTAACCATGCCAGTGTATTAAAATAATTCACCGACTCTGGGTAACGAGGGTCGGGGTGATACAGATTCAATTTAAATTGTGTATCTATTTCAAAAAAAGTTATATAAATTTTTTTATATAATTGTGATAATATGTTTTATCCTTATGGAATGAGTAGGGAAGTCATTCGGGGAAATATACAGAGTTTCATTACTCACCCATTCTTTGTTAATTTTGTGATTTTTCCTATTTGTTTTATCAAAAAACAAGTAAATGGAAAGCATACACTTATTCAGTGGTGCTCTCTGATAGTTGGAGTTGGAGTTGAATCCTAGAGTTATGTCTTTGAAGACTTTTAAGTTTCTATTGGATTCGATTTCAACCATGTACTTTGATTTTAGTAGTCTTCTATGGTGGTATTATTTTTTAGTTTAGTATTGGTATCAATTCTACAACTTTATTTATTTTACATTTTTATCATGAATCATATAGTGGTTTTGTTTAGGGAATATGTGGTTGTGATTTTCTTATTTTCAAAGGGAAAATCATCCCCCAATTGTATTGAAACCATTGGAATTTTTTTCTAGCCTTTGGTGCCTTGGGGATGTTTCTTAATTACAAGTATAAATTCCTCCTTTAATCAAGAAAATGTGGAGGGGATGGATGTTTTAGGTTGTATGCGTCTTGGTTAGTTCAAATAATTATGTGGAACAAGTAGTATCCGCCATTTCATTTCTTGATATAAAATTAGTATAAGTTGTGTCATATTTGTAGTTGAAATTAATTCTAGTTAATTACTTGAGTCCAGTTGGTATAATGGAATAGGACATTTAGGAATTTAAATCTATATAATTAAAATACATAGTTAATCATTTAATATTGAACTTCATGTTACTATAGAGTTGGGTACATAGGTGTTTTGGAAACACTTATAGTAGTGTAATATCATTTTCATTGGTTTAGCTAATGATAATATCATGACATGCATTATAGAAATAACATCCCATTAAGAGTTCATATTTCATTTTGACTAATGATTTACAATTTGGTGTAAATGGGTTGAATTTTAAAAAATGTTGAAATTGTTTTCAAATGGGAGATTTTGAAAAGAGAATTGTTTTAATATTTTGAATATGAGTTAATTTTCAAAAGCATGGTTAAATTTTGAAAAAATGGCCAAATTAGGAAAATCATGAATTTTTGGAAGAATTTTTGTTATAATTTCTCTATTGTAGAATTGGAAATTTTAAATCCCTCAGTTTGAAGAGAGAAAGAATTATCATGTTGGTTGTGTTTCTAGAAAATGGAACCCGGTAGGTGTGCATAAGAACAAAATGGAAGAATCTAATGAGAATGTGGTTTCACCTAAGACATAGATGAACAAAAAGCTGGTACATATTATAGTAGAAGCTTTTAAAGATGTGGATAGAGGTCATATATGGAATCAACCAAAGCAAGTGGATTATTCTATCAAATACATGAAGTTAAATCCAGCAATATTTTGGCGGGATTCAGAGCTAGAGAAGGGTATGATGTCGATGAATGGGATAAATCGAATATTTGATTTCCTTATCACACTAGAAGAGTATAAAGTCATGTTGGTGAAGTATATACAAGAAGATATTTCCGGAAAATGATGGGATTTAGCACTTTAGACAAACCGGACCATGTTATGGAATGAGAGGATTTCGAGGAATTGTTAAACAAATTCTATCCTCAAACACTCATAATTTAGAGAATGATTGAATTTCTCAGTCCAAATTATGAGAATCTTTCTATGATTGAGTATATGGGTAAATTTATGAATATTTTTGATTTTAACATGTTTTTTTGTGAGCGCTTCCTTAAAGGAACACATTTTGGAATCGTAGATAAGGAAACAAATTTGATTGAATATTTTCATGGTCTATTTAATGGATTATACGTATTTGGTCATCATAGAGATGGTGGATGAAATAGACTTCTTAGGAGGAACATGTGGAGGAAGTATGTTGATACCAATGGAAAATGTCGGGAACTCTAATGGTGGGAGATAACGAAATACGGAAACATATAACCAAGTTTGGAGTATGACCCAAAACTAGACAACTAGATCAGTGAACCATCCCCCAAGACTAAAGAGAAAATTTTGATTTTTTAAGGTGCTTCCTATGACCACATGCATTGAGAGTGAATGAAATGACCTAGAGAATTACATAATTATAATTATTTTGTGCATATTCAGTGGTTTTGTCGTAGTTCTCTGAGGTCGTGTGTTTGGGAAAAATCCCATGTTTTGTAGATTTTGTATGATTCTAAGGGAGGAGGGAAATATAATTCCTCTCATTAATAGAATAGAGTTATCAATGGTGATTTTATAAATACAATGACTACTCATCATAATCAATCTCAAGAATGAAATAATGAACAAAGTGGACTGAGTAAGCAGTTATATAGGATTCAGTAGTTTATTACGGATGATAAATCGAGACCATGTGAATTTAAATCAACATGGAATGGGGTGTGCTGAATTACCTTGATCACTCAAATTATTTAAACCAGTGGAAATTGTTCATTAATATACATCCCATATTGAAACCTATATTAGTTTCTCCACGATATATAAATCAAGTGATGTAGGGAGAGGCTCAAAATTCACCTCTCCCCCTCCTAGTATGTCCCCATACTGGTTATATGGGAACACTTTGTTCCAACTTCTTTTTAGGATGTTGGCCCATATCATGCATGACTTTAGCCATGACCAAGGCTTACAGGCGACACTCCATGCCACCTGCAAGCCAGCCAGGCGGGCCTCCTTTTGGTGTGACCGACCAATTGTACCATATAATATGTTGGTTGAGGTAGAACGATCAACTTAGTAGGCTATCCATACTTTTAAATAAACCCCCAAAACATTCATAGGTAAAAAACCAAGTATATCATAGAATTAAATATGAAATATATGGCCACATCCACACATAGAACTATAGTATAAAATTCATAAATACCTTCAAAATTTCACTTCAAATATAAATCCACAAATCCACTTCATTATCATTAACCCTTCATTCAGTAATTATATGGCATGGTTCTCCTTCAGGATAAATACAGTCTCAATGTTCCACTAGTGAACAGTTTAATGGTTCTCATGAAACATTTAAGTAATTCATGACCATAAATACCTCTTCTACTATAATTTTTTTAATATAAATTACTAAGAACATAAAATCAACCTTCTAATTTTATTTAAACAATGTGTCAATTATGAATCTTGTATTTTGAATATAAAATCAGTTCATTTATCATTATAGTTAAAAACTAAGAGAATTTATCAAGTGTGACATTTAAAACACTGAATCCATAAAAATTATCTAGGAATCACAATGAATGAATCTATAACTACTCTCCAGGAATCATCATGATGGAATATATAAAAAAACTCCATACATCACCATAATTCTCAATGTCTTCAAACCATTCACATGTTTCATGGAATTTTTATACATGAGGATTTCATCCAAGTTCCATTAACAACGAACTTTTTCATCATATTGACATCAATGTAATATTCTTATTGAATTTATTATCATTTTCCACAAATTAAAATAATTTTAAAATAAAACAAATCTATACACAAAGTTGGATCTTCAATATCCACCTTTTTCATTATTAGAAATACCTTCACATCCAAATGAATGTTTCAATATGTAGAACTATTATCTTATTTATTCCCTTTACCATTCAAACTTAAATTTCACTTTATCTCCACATTATTGATAGAAATAAAACATTCATTGGAAAAAATGTTATCATTCCAAAATTAAGCAATGTGTCATCACTCATTTCTCTGTAAGTCGACTTGATCTATGATCAATGTAAAAAACAAGAGGACTTGATTAATAAAACAATGTTACCCATTACCAAATAATCAAGACACCATAAGAAATGAGAACTGATATATGTGTATTCAAGGATTATTCACTTTCATTCTAGAATGAAATTACTCGATTTTAGATTAATCATTTTAAGAAAAATCATCCTGAAACTCATGTAATAACATTAACAAATAGAACAAAAAAAATCACGTGTAATAGGTAGGATAAGAGACCTTGGGGACATCCACATTTCATATATTATAGATTAATTGAATTTTTCTCCTTTGTTAAATGTTTTTTATTTTTAATTACCAATGATGAGAGATTAAGAGTGACATACCCTTTCCAATGACATTGTATTTATGAAATATCTAGAATAATGAGATTTGGTACTAATTGAAATAATAATTTTGTAAGATTAGTTATTGGTCTCCCCCTAAATTGAAAAATTTCTCATCATCATCATAATGGGTGATCATATAAATATTGGATTTCAAGAAATTCCAGTATGGAGAATACATCACATTGGGTCTTCAACTTGTGATAGTCCATATTGGGAAACTATCACAACATCAACAAGGATGATCTTCTTGAACATTTGTTCTACAAAATACCAAAAAATGAGATCAAACCAGGATGGAATCTTCTTTATAATAGATATCAAAAATAGGGAATCACATTCTTTAACATCATCAATTATGATACTCCATAATATTAGTATTTTAATATCTATCGAGGAATCATTCTGGGATGGTAACTTCTTCTGCATAGACATCAAGAATTAACAACACTTACTACTTCTCAGGCTCTCCCCCTTAGAAAATTCGTCACTTTTAATTGCCTACATTATAACAAAAAATAAAATACACAAATATTTAGGGAATAATATCGATCCTCATATATTTATTTATATGAATAGATCGGTAGATATGACCACCTAAATTTTTTTTCTACATTTTCCCCAGTCTTCGTGGTTTCACATCTGAAAATCTGTTTTGATTTATGTTGAGGCAGCATGGATATCTTCACATTCTATTCAACTTGGCATGGTGAATTTTTCTTCTATACATACTTCATGTATGATCAATTTTTAATCCTCTTTAGGACTACTTATTGTTCATGTAGTAATGTTAAAAATATTTTTTCAATGTGACCATATTTCTTGCATATCTCACACAATACTTCTTTAACACAAGAGTAAAATTTTATTGAAAACACTCATGAAATTTGTCTTCATCATGTGGGATATTTTCACCATATGTTTTACTATATTTGGCCTGTGAATATTCATTTTTTATCCTTCTTTCAAAATAATTAGGCTAGATAACTAACATGTAATTTCAAACTGTGGGTGCACTTTTGGATCTTCCACATGGGTTATTCTGAGCATCATCCCACTGAGTACTTTTTTTGGATGCACTAACCTTCAAATTAGTTGATTTAGAATCCATGGATTTCTCGCAATTATTATTTTTCACCCTCATTGGAGGATTTCTTTTCACAATATTCTTTTGATTTCATAACAATTATACATCTTCAATATAAGTCAGATTTTGTTATCTTATTTTATTATCATCATTGGACACATGTTGAGATGATCATGTACCAACATTGTGACCACTATAATTTCATAAAACATTGATGTTATCAAGAATTTTAATTCTATTTGTAGTATAGAGAGTCTTTTAGACATTAGGATTGTTATTTGAACCGACTAAACCAACATGATATTACATGATTTGGAGAAAAGAGATCCATCATAAATTCACATGCATGGAGATGCTATGGAAATTCATTGTTTTATCAAATTATAATAATTTGAACATTGAAGTTGATTGATATATATATATATATTTCATTGGTATTTGTGATTTTAATTCGAATTACTAACTATTATTTTCACATGACAAAATAACGAGAGGTGAAACATGATTGAGATGGGAGAGAGAGCCATCCTTCGAGAAAGGAATCTAAATGCATGGTCGTGTAATAAGTATATGTTCATTTATGTTGATACTGCATGGAATTACATATTGATGTATTCATAATGTCTTCCCACACCTTTAATAATAAACCATTTTTTCCCTATTTTCCATTTCGATGTGGGAGAATATAATAGATTAAAATTTCATTTTTAACTGGGATGACATAGTCCTGTATGAATCTGGTCACCCACACCTTAGACATAAAGAGTCTCCATCTTCCGCCACTCGTAACTACCCCTCGATGACTTTCACACCATTATAACAACATCGATCACCATCTTCACCATCCTAGAAGCTTGTCATCAAGCCATAGTCCCCTGATGAATCATCTGAATGGAATGGACCTTCTCAAGATGTTGATATGGACCCCATAAATCAATTTCAAGGTTAAATCGTCCACTTTGAAGCCTATATGAAGGAGAAGCTTATTGAAGTCCCATGTTAAACTATTTCAACACTACCATTCCACTGATGAAAATACATTAGCCATCTAGAACCCCACCATACCATGTAAGTGGAGGGATCCCAAAAAATACCCCAATCGAGCAATGAAAAAAACCATAGGACAAATCTCATATAGTGGGATGTGTATAACGTGATAATATAAAATAGACACGTCATTTGTAATTTTTTTATGCTATATTAATAAATATTACAGCACATGGAAGTAGGAAGAAAAGTTAACATGACATAATATATTAATTTAAACCTTAAACGGTAGATGCACCAACACTACCTAATCCCACCTCTCCCCCTTCCTGCACCAGTTGTCTTATATGGCGTAACAACCGGTGAATACATACTAGTATAACCATCAATTCCCAAATAATCACTAGGAAAATACATGATGATTTGTAAAATAAATTTGTTAAAAAATAAAAATACACTCATATTTATATTTCACTCACCTCCAATATCATCAAGGGTTGAATACTCTTTCTCTAAAATATAGTATCCCTCCAACATCATTCCTATCACTAGGGGGACTAGTTTACTCCATCCCACCATTAGGACCTCAATCTCTCCACCCTTCCTCCAATACATTAAATTATATTTGAATTGGGCATGGATCTCAATGCCCTAGGTACAGGAATTTGGATTCAAAGTATATGATAGTTTGTGGTGATCATTGAGATTCTTCCCCATTCACTAATTTCACTCATGGATTCTATGACATTGGAATATGTATGGAAAATGTGAAATCAACATCCGGATTCATGAAACAGTGGACTTAAGGCAAAGATAAAGAATAAACACATACTGGGGATGTGATCATCACATTGACAGATGGTGAAGAAGACTCAGTTGATGTTTTAATGAAACAATAGATTCAACACCTAGATAAAGAGAGAACCCATAATGGGTAAGTGTTCATTGCATCGACAGATGCCATAATGGACTCAACACTATCTTTGATGAAACAATAGAGTCAACGAGAAGAAAAATAGAGATCCCATAAATTGTATTTTTTCATCACATTAACAAATGGTTTCATTTTTTACAGGACTCCCTAGTTTGTACAAGTCAATAAGAACCAATTCGTTATTTCCTTTCACAATGAAGGTGCTACAACATGCATTAAGAAGTATAATGTATATAGTGAGATTCACACACACCTAAGTGTGAAGGCTTGTATGCATTGATAAAAATTTACCATTTGGGTTTTCATAGAAGAAGGTATAAGTATAATGAGTAGGAAGTATAATTCCCCTGAATTAAGAACTTTATTTGATAATGGAGTGTCCATTTTCTATGAGAGGACCAGTTTGGGATATGCTTAACTCTAAGAGGTGGGGTGAATCACTATTAGAGAATTTTTAAACCAATTAAAACTTTTTAAATCATGTACCTACTAAACTGTTTGGAACCTGATTATCTTGTTATCTTTTCTCTGTCTCATGAAATAATATGAAAATAGTAAAAATATTCACACATTATTTTTATAAGTTTCACTACACAATAATAGAAACTACATCCTTTAAATGTATGAGTATGACTAGTACACAGATTCTCCACTATAATGTAGTAACAAGTTACAATGGGTTTGCTTAGAAAACAATCCTTAAGACAGTGTGAGTCCCTACACATTTAAGGGTGTAATTTACCAATTGTACTTTCCTGAACTGGTGATGATCTATTACAACTTACAACTCCATGCTGATTCTTTATACTTCCTCCCAATATAGTCTTGTTCTTTTTTAAAAGGGATTGTAACACCAATAGATTCTTCCACCCGTTGAGATATTTTGGACATCACAGTGCTACTTAATCTCCCATTCTACACTTATTACTATCATAACAACATGTAAGTAACCAACCAATTCATCATTCTTCTTCAGTGATAAACCAAATGAACACTTCTTCTTCTTCTTTCATCTTATTTAGTCCAATAACTAAATTAAATAAAAAATATTCTTCATTTGTATAGAATCCCTCGAACTTATGTGATGATTCCAAGAATGAGAATCATCTTACTGGGTATCTTCATAATTAACATCTTATGCATTCTTATTTTAATGTACGCAAGAAATGATTCATGTACAATTTGAATGAACTCCACCCCTTCATTCCTTTATTATTCTTATTTACACAAGTTCATCCACTCTCTTTGATTTCTTCTTTAAATTCTTCCACTTATGAATGTGCAAGAAATAGTTCATGTATAGTACACTTCATACCTCTTGTGTGAAAACCCTAATGGGTAGAAATAATTTCATTCACTCCCTACCTATTTCTATTTTCCCTTTTATCATCTTCCCATTGTTCATGGTTCAGGCAACTTTAATTTATGCACATGAGTGCATTCATGTAGTATGAGGCTCTCTCAACCAAACTGAGCACACTATTCAACACTTCTCTTCTTCAATTAATTTTATATGCACACAAATGAGTGTTGGAATTTTATCATGTTATTATTCTTTATTCACATGTGAACACACATACTACCTCTTCTTTGAACAAACAAAAGTCCTCGGGTTTCTTCAAATAATGCACTTGATTGCATTTATATACCTACTTCCCATACACATGAAAACTCATCCTTCCTCAAAAACAAACCCCTACACAAATTATATACCTTATTAACATGAAATAGGATGATATTTTCATTATCTCCATGAAAACTAGGGGTTAACTCTTCTTCTTTGTGAAAGAGGTGCATGAGGATTCTACGCACAAGTGATGTGTAGATATTCTTTGATAAAACATGATGGTTTTTGATTTTGATGCCTTCACAATGCTCAAAAAAGGTGACCATGCACAATTTTCATTCCTAAAAGATCTCCTTAATGAAGCAAGAAAAGGTTTTGGGTAAACAATTCTTGTGTTCATGGTTCTTCTCCATGAATCCTAATAGTTCATGGGTGTTCTTCTTCATGAGAGACTTCAAGAATGCATTTCACTAGTTTAAGGCTTGCAAGATCCTCTCTAAATCGCAAACCCATAAGGCTTGTGGGAATTTATTTCCCATTTCATAAAAATACAATGAAGAATATTTTTTGAAGAAAAAAAATAAGAGCTCCCAAAATATAGGAGCAGAAAACTAGATCGGCCTTCATGATTCTATTTTTATTGGTGAAGATCAAATCATTTTTCATGTTCAAATCATATGATGATGAATAAAGAATGTCCTTCACAATCTAAATATAGTCATAATTGTAGTCTATCATCATTATCTGTTAAATTTCATGTTAAACATCCTTTTGATTAGGATTTTCTATTAGTAACGAAAAATAATTTATTGAATCACTCAGTGATTTTCACTCAGAAATCAAAATATATCTAGAGAATGTTCCTATAAATTTTTTCACCAATATATTATATTTTATCAATGGAAAATATGATTAAATTTCATAGTGTGAAAAATAAGCTATGGAAATAGAGAAATACTTGGAAAATAAGTTTCAAGTATATAAACTTCTCTCTCAAATTATTGATACCAAAGAAGAAACTATATCACTTTACAATAAAAATTTCATATATGTTGAAGAATAATTGAAAAAAAATATGTGAGAAAGAAGTAACGAAGAAGGACAGTACTGAAATGATTCACACTCTTGAGGAATCATATAATGATACCATTAATAACAAGGAAAATAATTTTTAAATTGAATAGAAGTATGATATATAAATTTTAGTTGAAGAATAAAAAGAAGAGTTTATATTTAAATGTAATGAATATCTCACTTTTATTGAAGATGAATTATAAAAGAAATGATTGTGAGAATGATATGACTGAGGGAGTTCATAAAGAAGAGATCTGGGCATTGGAAAAGTTACACATAACCTCCATAAATTTTAATGAATCCCATATAGAGGATAAGATAAATATAATAAAAGAGTTGAACTATTCTCAAATGATAGAAAATAAAATTCATGATGATCAAGTTCAGAATATGCAGATTCAATGGGTGGGAAGACTAAAAATTTTCGATGATGATAATAATTTACTCAACAAGAAATGTCTTGAAATGGAAGTGACTTTGAAAAATATGAATGAATTTTAAGATATGTTTAAATCACTTGAAGACCAAAACAACTCTCTAAATGTGAAATATCATTAGTAGGAGGTCAATTTGGGAAATCAAGAGATCATCTAATCTTAATATTTATATAATTCTGAGATCATAAAATCCTTCAGGAGTAATTATGAAAGGATTATTATTTCGGAAAAAAATCATTCAAGCGGAAAAAGAGACAAAAAATATCTAATGAAAAATTATTTGCAAGATCATTGAATCAGGTTACCCTTGATGTAAAAAATTTTATTTGTACTAATATTTTTTTGTCTATAAGTATGGGTCCCAAAAAAAATTATGGACATTCATGGATGAAGAAGACTAATAAAAAATATATTATATCATCAACTAGGTATTTGAAGAAGAATATAAATTCTTGTTCTCTACAAATATCTCAGATGAAGAATCATACTATCCAAAAACAAAAAGATGCCAAAACTAACGGAATTGTATCATAGAAGAAAAAATCATGAATTTTTTTATAGTGTTGGTGTTGTTAGAAATATGTTCATTGGGCCATAGAATCATTGAATAGTTGTTAAATTCGTGATAACTATAGATGGATAGTATTAAGGAAGAGAAGATCTAATGTGAAGATAAATCCAACATAATTTTATCATAATTCATATATGTGGAAGATTATACCTATCATGAATAGATTTGAGTGCCTTGAATATTTATATGATTACTGCAATAGAATTGGTTAGAATTTTAACGAGTGTTGGTATGTACTAACCCTACATTATACATATGTTTATGTGATGATAAGGACACAAAATATGTATAGGGAAAGAATAAAAGAAGAAATTACTTCATTGGGGTGTGAGAAGGAGAACAGAGCTAAGAAAACAGTGGAGCAACCTACACCTAATAAGCATGATTATATGAATGTCACGCCAAAGAAAAGTTACCTCTACTATGGAAGTATAGGTTACATAATTTACCATAAAAAATGTTATAAAAAATTTTTATTTGATGAAAGTTGAAGCATAAAAATAAATCAATCTCATAGATAAATAAAAAGGTTTATTTGATGTTTGAAAATAAATATGAGAATTTTTATTTTCATGAGTGGTTTTTTAAAAAGGAAGACCCTATGATTGTTTAATATTTTTGTGGAAGGTCTAGAATGTTAGGGAATATTTCTGAAGATTACTTGATGTTGTTTACTAAACAAATAGAACTAATGAAGATTAAAGGAAAAGAACCAGTGAATGATAGTGTTAACAATGCTACTATAAAAAAGGAGTCTACACACAAGAAGATGTCTGAGCATATAAAAACAATATGGTTTAGTCATATGGATAGAGAAATTATAATTTGTTAAGAAGATAGAGAAGAAACAGAAGAATGAAAGTTCATTACTTGATAATGTGACGAATCTGATTCAATATAAGATGAAACTCGAGAAGTCAAGAAATCTATACTTCCCTTAAATGACAAACTTGTTAAATTAAACGAAGGATAATGCATGATGAGTTTTCATGATTCTAGAGTATAATTGAAAATAATTTCTAGGTTAGATGTTAAATATCATCATTGTTTCTCTAATTGAACATCATTAAAGAACCACTTTATTATAATGAATATTTTTTGATTGTTTATTTTAAGAATGGAATTTCCGGTGATGAATATATTATGGGGGAGTCATGAAGATATGAGTTCATTGAAAATATTATATATCATTTATAAGGATATATATCATGGAGTTATTTATTTCAATTTATAATAAAATTATAATTGAATATAATTCATCAAGAAAGTTAGTCATGATGAAGAAGATGGATGAAGCTCATCCCCTTAGGGGGAGAAAAGGTGAACAAATATCAGAGTTGGCCAAAATTGGTATCACAGGAATATATAATGTTATATTATGGGATTTATTTGATATTTTAAAATCCTAGAAATTGAATCTTGTTATTAGAAAGGAAGTTTTTTCCTATTTCTTTTTGAATGACAATTCTAAATCATAAGGGGAGACACTTATAATATGATAACAATGGGGAAGTGCATTATTGTAAATAAATGTTTTCAATCTGTTTATTGAGATGAATGTTAGAGATTAATTAAGTAACATTTTAAAAAATTCTAATAGAAGGTTTTAGTGTTGTAATCACATTTAAAATATATATTGACATCATTGATGTCAAAATTGGTCACCTTTGTATTCTACAAAGGGTTTTCCCATGTTCAATTAGAGAATAACAATTAATGATTAATTCCTTTAATAAAATAGATGCTCTCATCTAAAGCAAACCAATATTTTTTTTATGAAATGTCATCTCTTATGAAATGAGAAGATTAATGGAATGAAAAAGAAGAGTTTAGTTGTAATATAATATGTTGAGTTTACACATTCTTTCCCATAGTTATCATTGAAATTATTGTATATGTGAGAAGAATACATTGAATTTGATAGGGAAATGGAATTGAAAACGAAACCAAATGGGGAGATTGAACATCCAAATTTATTAATGTAATATTTTTGTTTTAATTGTTCTCAATAAAATTGATTGATACAATGTCAATGTGCCACTAATTGAAGGATTTTGTTTTTCTGAATTTGATTTTTTATTGGGAATTATTCATAATTTTGAACGGATATTTTGTTGGAAGAGTTAATGATAATGAATAATTATTGTGTATGGTTGGCATTGAATCTTTATGGGAATATTTATTTATGAAATATTTTTTTTCATGGTTTAAATGTAAAAAAGGGCCTATAGAATAGAGGACTACGTAAACTACATAGGTGGGAAGTTGACCCATAGAATTTCATTATGGTTTGGACGAGGAAGAGAGTTGCTAGAGTGCTCTAAGGGAGTGCATGTAGTGTCATAGGAACAATGAAAAATTGTAGTTGTGTTTTATGAAGAATGATTGTGTATGGTTGACATTGAGTCTAAATGTAAATTTGGATTGATTTGAAATATTTGTTTTTTTACATGGTATAATTATAAGTAATGGTCCTATAGGGATATCATGTAGAGGTAGAGAAAGAGAGTGGCTAGTGTGATCATGGGCAGGCAAAGGAAGAGAGTGGCTAGTGTTCTCATGGGAGACTACCAACACTACTTAGGTGGGAAATTGGCCCCTAGTCATTCATTTTGGGTGGGCCGAGGAAGAGAGTCTCTAGTGTCCTCATAGGGAGCGCATGTAGATGCAGTGGAAAAAAGTAAAATATCAGTTATGTTTTATGAAGAATAATTGTGTATGATTGGAATTTAATCTTATTGTGAATATAGAATTATATGAATATTTTTATTAATGGTTTAAATGTGAAAAAGGGCCTATAGAAAAGAGGATTGTCACCTTGGATGTGCTTATATGGAGCCCATAAGGGAGAACCGTGAAGAATATTAGGTGTGTCTCATTAGGTGGATAATGATCATATTGGGAGCACATGAATGGGAACCATGAAAAATGTTAGTTATGTTGTATGAAGGATGATTAAGATTATTTAATATTGGAATTATATGGAATATATTTTTATTTTTTCATAGTTTTTAAGTAATAAAAAAGGCCAAGAAGATAAAACAAATTTAGTCATTCGAACACTAGGAGAAAGAAGTTAGTATTGTCTTCGTAATTGAATGTGCACAAATACAATTGTTTTCATATGAAAACATAAACAGTTTGAGATCCTCTTGTTACTCATTAATGTATGTACATAGGTTCATGTCTCCTTCCCTTTGTACAGAAAAACTATGTAGGTTTTTTCTTCTATGTATGGTTTGTATCAACTAGATATGGAGTATCTTCATGCAATGGATTATAAGGAGAATATATTCACGAAACACCTTGGTAGTAAAATAAATCATGCACTATGGCTTAAGTAGTAAGATGTAGGTTTCGGGTGCAGTGAAAGCGGGTTGGTGGGTGTACCCAACATTAATTTTAGCGTTAACAATGATCAATCTGTGATCCATAACGATAATAAAACATAAAATCCTTGTAATAGAACGATGAATGAAAAATAAAGAGGGGAGTCCCAAAACCATAAATAAGAGCATCATATGTTGGATATAATTAATTTAATTAATTGACATGAATTACCTTGATGTAATTATTTCTTCATTGATGTTTCCAGTCATGATCTGATGTGAATTGTCGTTACATCCTCGAATCCATGTATAGGATTACTCTAGCAGGGATCTACAATTTTTCCACGAATCTCTAGACGTTTTCGAAGGGATCTCCAGGTACAAGAGTGGAAGAGCCTTCGCATGTGATGTATGCCTACAATCACCTTGATCCGGTGTAGGTGGATCTCTCTATCATAGCATGAGAGCGTTCTTGGTTGAAAAGGAATTCTCTCTTGGCTTGAGAGATTTTCTAAATCCATTGTTCACAACCACAAAAAAAATATCTAGGCTAATGAGAATTTTATAATTAGGATTTTAATAAAATTAATTAATTACATGAAAGAATTTATTCATTTCATTTAATTATTAGTAATACCCATTGTTTAATAACCACAGTTGACTATTATTATTACTTCACATGCACCCAGAGAATTACACCTAATATTATTTAATTAAATAAATAATATTGTTTCTCATAAATTCACAAAATAAATACACGGCATGTATATTTAATATACACAGAGTGTACTATTATTTTTCCATTTTTCATCATTTCCTCCACCACATTTATTAGACATTGAATAATGGTTATTTATTTTTTAATATAAAAATCACTGCATTACTCACTAATAAATATATTTTTTCTCCCGCATTATATTTTATCGAATAACTAGTGTCTATATAAATATGATCAGGCATCCTTAAATAATTATTAAACCAATATCAGGAATAATCATTATTTAAATTTTTAAATTAATATTTAACTAAGATACTTGGACACACTTAATGTGTGACCCTCTGGTCCTATTTCTCAGTGGCATTAGGCGAGGCCTGCCTAATGTCTAAGGTTATCGTCTAGAAACATGCCAAGGAACACATATAGAAATAATTTAACGTCGCAATTACATGTCACCTCCTACGATCACTTACCGTTTAATGTAATTTCTTTTTCATGATATCTCATATCAAGCGGGTTGAATGCTAGTTCCACCAACCCATGTGCTTGATTATTCTTTCTTTGACATCCCTCAATTGAACTTGCTTGTTCCTCACCATGGACATGGATTTATCTAGGATATATCAATTCCATTAAAGGGTTCGAGATATCTACTTCCGTTATAGAATAGAATGGAAAAAAATCCTTTCTCGCATTATCTATTAATGTGGTATTACTCGTGACGCACCCAACGTATCCTACCTCACTGCGAAAAGTGTGTCTTCATAGTTTTCATCAATACATCTATGAGAATGAGTCGTAATACCCATTAATAATAATCTTACTGTGTATGGGCTAATACTCATGTCCACAGATAAGAACATCCAATGAAAATATGAAATGTAGATTTCTTACTGGTGGGTATCGTTCTAATAATATCCTCCTGGATATTACCAAGGGCACACAACATGAGAAGGTGCCTCAATATTTTTTGAGTCATCACCCATAATGTCATGTATTACTTGTGTCCGTAAAATAACATCATCCGGCCAGAGAACATATATTCAAAAACAATTTTATGAATCTTACACTTTATTCTCATAGTAGGGATCCGCAATGAACTTTTAATGCCACAATTATCATTCAGACATTATCACATGCATTGTCACACGAAGAACAATCAACATGTGATTATGTATTTATTTAATGAATAATGTAAAAAAAATTTGGTTCTTGGCCACCAAATCCAATAGACTCCCACTTGTACTAGAGCCAACTACTAACAAAAATTAACACTCTAGATGTCCAATGATATTCATGCTTCTAATGAGGTTGGCCTTTAGTCATGGGGTCTTCCATGTTCTCTTCTGTTGGAACTCTACTCACTGAGTCTTCTCCCCTTTGATAGAAATCCCTCAAGAGGTGATACATTCAGAGTATGTTGTTTGTCCGTTGATGTGACCTTGGTTCTTTTTCAAGAGCCACCATTGCAGTATTATCACAATACAACGTGATTGGATTTTTACTTCTAGGAACGACTTGAAGCTCCTAGAAAATGTTCCTAACCAGATGTATTCCTTAGCTGCATCTGAAGCCACTATATATTTGGACTCCACTGTATAATCGGAGACAACTGGCTACTTTGAACTCTTCTAGATCACAAATCCTCCATTAAGAAAAAAAACATATGCATATTGTGACTATAGATCATTCTGATCTGTCTGAAAACCGGCATCAGCATACCCTTTGATGACAAGCTCCTCGTCTCCTCAATACACCAGGAAGAAATACTTAGTTTTTCTCAGATACATAAGGATAGTCTTACCAGCAGTCCAATGTTATTCTCCTAGATCTTCTTGATATCTACCTACCATGCCTAGTGCATAGGCAACATCAACCCTAGTACATAACATGGCATACATGATGGATCCTATAGCCGAATCGTATGATATCTTACTCATTATGTCTTTCCTTTGTTGCGTCTGAGGAATGATTTTTATTGAATGATGTAGGCCATTTGACACTGGAACCAATCCCCTCTTGGAGTTTTCCATACTAAATCTATTTAGAATCTGGTCAATGTATGTAGCCTGACTGAGTCCAAGAAGCCTCTTGGATCTATCACAAATGATCTTGATCCCTTGAATGTAGGCTGCATCACCCAAGTCCTTCAGGGAGAAACACTTGTAAAACCTATTATTAACTGACTTTAAGACTAATAATTAATTTTCAATAAGCAATATGTCGTGAACATATAATTCTAGGATAACCATCACATTCCCATTAAACTACTTATAAACACATGGCTCACATTTGTTCTTAATGAAACAAAATTCCTTTATGGATTCATCAAATCGAATGTTCAATGACCTGTATGCTTTCATTAATCCATAAATGGAATTTCGGAACTTATAAACCCATTTGGCTTCACCTTCTGTCACATACCCTTTTGGTTGTGTCATATAGACATTTTCCTGAAGATTTCCGTTAAGGATCGTTGTTTTTTGCAACCATTTTCCAAATCTATTAGTCATGGTATGCTGCTATGGAATGTATGATTCTTATGGAATTAAACATGGAAAATGGCGATAAGGATTCATCTTAGTCAATTCCATGAAGTTGTCTGAATACATTAGCCAATATACTTTATTTATTGGTGTTAACATGACCTTCCATATCTAGTTTTCTCTTGAATACCCATTTGCATCCAACAAGATTTTCATCAACTAGCTCATCGACTAGAACTCAAACTTGGTCCTAATACATTGAATCCATCCTAGAATTCATAGCTTCTAGCAATCATGCAGTTTTTGAGATTTCTACTACTTCCTTGTAGGATAGAGGTTCATAATTTTCTAACAATAATGATTCACCATCCATGGTGACTAGGAAACCAAATCTTGTCAGTTCTGTTACCTCTCTTGAGCTCCTACGTTGTACTTGTGTTTCTGCAACCACTTCCACGGGGAAATGTGGAACATGTTCCTGTACAAACTCGCGGGTATCTTGAGCATTAGCTTAATCTAAGTAAATATTTCTCCAACTATCCTTTTTGAGGATGTTCTCCATTTCAAGAAAGACAGGTTGTCTGGAAACAATCACTTTCTTGTCTGAAGGGTTATATAGGTATCATCATTTAGTTTCCTCGGAATATCCTATAATGATACACCACATGCCCTGGGGTGCTAGTTTTTATCCTGAGAAGGCCTCAACAATCACCTATCATCCTCATACATGTGTGTTCGAAAAATGGGTTTCTTTACATTCCATAACTCGGAGGGAATTCCATTTACCTCCTTAGTTAGTACTCCGTTTAATGTGTATGTTGCAGTTTATAATGTATATCTCGAAAAGGATAATGGATGATCTGCATGACTCATCATCGACCTCACCATTTCCAACAAGGTGTGGTTACTCCATTCAGTAACACCATTACACAAAGGTTTATAAGGAGGCTTGAGCAGAGATAGAATCATAGACTCCCATATAAGATCGATGAACTCTTGATTTAGATATTCTGCACCTCGATCTGATCAAAGATTCTTTATCTTTTTATCAACATGATTCTATACTACATTCCATAATTCTTTAAATTTATCTAAGGATTCTGACTTATACCTCATTAAGTAGACATAACAATATCTACTCGAATCATTAGACAAAGTAATGAAGTAAGAATATCCACCTCTAGCTTCTATTTGAAATGGTCCATAGACATCAGTGTTCACCAATCCTATATTCTCTATGGCCCTTTCACCTTTTCCACCGAAATGAGTCTTGGTAATTTTTCCTTGTAAACAAGAATGAGATCTATCAAGTGGTTTTAGCTCATTAGAGTCTAAATATCCATCTTTTAAGAGCCTTTCCAAGCGCAACTTGTTTACATGACTGAGATGGTGATGCAAAAACTGGGTGATGTATGATTCATGTTATTCTATTTCGTTATCGATTTCCATCACATTGTTTTTTTAATTCAATACACACAAACTATTATTGAAGTTCTCCATACCATAACATACATAGTTCTTATAAAAGAGAATACCCCTATTTAAAAAAAATGAAAATAAATCCAACCATATCCAAACATGATATAGAAATTATGTTCCTGGTAATATTAGAAACATAATAATAGTTATACAAAAATAAAATAATCCCAGTCGGCAAAAAGAGGATATAATCGCCAATGGCCAATGCAGCAAGCCTCGTGCCATTAGAAGCTCAAAGATCCACCTCTCCTCTGGAAATATTTCTAAATCTACTTGGGTCCTATATTTGAATATAGATGTGAGCCCCACAATATGTATCTAATACCCAATGTATAAAAATTGAATGATTACACTCGATAACAAACACACCTTTAGTGTTAACACACTTTTGGGGTGAAATTCCTCTTCCAGTGGCCTTTGTTGACACATGAAAAACATACCACATCCCCTTCCTTTCCCTGAATCTCGATCTTCTCCTTCTTGGAGGGATGGTTTTGGGGGGCTTCAGACCGTTTATAATTCTTTGTCCCCATTTCCTTTTCCTTCCTTTTCGTATTCATCATAAGGACTACGTGTTTGTCATGCCCCATGTTCTTATCTACCTGGTGATTTAAGTTAATATGTTTTGATAGACTCTTCTAATTGTTTCTCATGTTCTAATTTACAAAGAAGCTAGATATGTTCTTGATAAGTGAGGATAGAATGAGATCTGGATGCAACTCATTCTGGAACATAATCCCTATGATGCTTAGGCATTCAATGTAGCCAATGAGATTGAATACATGAGGCCTAGTTGGCGCAGACTCTCCATGATTATTTTTAAACAAAGCATTGGATGAACCACTGTACATCTGTGGCATCATCCACATGTTTAATATAGAGAGATATTTCTTCATCATTGGCCTCTTTCCAGGGTGAAACTGGAAATGGCTCTTCCAGTATATACAATTTCCTCTCATGGTGAAGGATGAGGTATAAATTCCTTTTCCACTCTTGGAAATTGGTTCCCGTGAGAAGGTTTTTCTTATCATGTATGGTTCAAAATGATATTTTTGAAGTCATTTATCTTGAAATTTCTAAAAATTAAGATGATCAAATTTTTAGTACATTATCATGATTAAATTGGCAAAAATAAATAATTTAATACTTATTAGTCTCCCACTATTTTATCAAA
This sequence comes from Viscum album, assembly GCA_963277665.1. Lineage (NCBI taxonomy): Eukaryota > Viridiplantae > Streptophyta > Magnoliopsida > Santalales > Viscaceae > Viscum > Viscum album. The sequence continues at coordinate 1,580,424,109 of OY728151.1, read as the reverse complement.
ATCCAATATCCCTCACCATTGATTTCAAAATTTTATGTTGCCGTAATATTCTAGTGGCAAGGATCCATATTGCCCTTCACATTACCCAAACTAGGTTTGGTCTTGCAATTTGAAGGTTTTTAGGTAGGCATTCCAAATTCCAACATCATTATATCGCAGCTCCATAATCCATTGAGTGGACTGCCTAATCCTAAAATCCTTTTATTTTGGATTTCCTCATCCTTTTCCTTTTGGTCAAATCAAGTATTGCTCTCGCAGTAAACCCTTGATGTGAACCATGTCAAGTCAACCCAAAACCTAGAATTAAATTTCCCCAATAATTGAAAGCACCCCAACTAGGGTTGGTCAAGCACTATGAACTGTGGTCTGTTTCATACCATGATTATGGAAGGCTAAACCAACATAATATTTCATTGAGTGATTTTATCCATATACATAAATTTCACATTTATTATCATTGATAACATGATTTTTAATATAAAGAAGGATATACATAAGTGATTATCCACATCTAAGATAATATTTTACACATAAGCCAGTCTTGTTTTAGTTCAATCTTGCATGCCTGTTTAATTAATTAATTTTGTGATCGTGAAAACACACCAAAAATAAATAAAACATGTATCTCGCAGAAATAAAATAAATGTTATGATCATGATCTAGTTCTATTGGTTAGTTTATCTAGCGGTTGATAAACTAACCCATTACCTAGGAGAGAAACAACTTGAACCTTTGGGGTTCGTGTTTACAGCATTCCACCAATCCACCTTTGTATCTACTTGGATTGGTTTCACCTTGGCTCCTGACTTGAGCCGCTGCCACTAGCTTGGGAGCTCTATCCATTACAAATGCATTTATATCACATGCAGGTGATTGGTAAAAAGTATTTTTTACATAAATGAATCCTTGGGCATTTAGGAACTACATATTAATGAGGATAAGGCTCGTAGGCCAAAAAATTTATTATAACTAAAAAAATTAAAATAAAACATTCACATACAAATTTCTTGTTCTAGCTCATGATCATCTATACATGCAACGATATTTACGCATAAATAAAACTAGAATTAAATACATTAATCATTTTTGTTAAAGATAAGCCCCGCTCGAATCAATTGAGTATATTTAATTAATAATTTATTTTATCTTAAACCATTTTTCTGAATTTCCTCGAGATTCTCATCCATCATAATTTGTACGTAACTTGTACCTTGGAGGCAACCCAATGAATTCTCATTAATTATGCAGATTTTAAATTAAACACAAATATATAAAACACCTATCACGTGTTGTGACTTATCTTTAAATCTGCACTATGGTACACATCTCAATGTTTTGTATAATATAATAATAAATTTTAATAAATTTGTGTAATTTGGATGAGTACATGACTTTTAGTTTCGACTACATGATGTGTAATTTTGTTCACCATCCATTCGAATTACATGCCCGAGGACATGGCGTGAAGATGCACTTTAGATATTTTCAGAGCACATGGTGTGTTCAGTTGGGCACACTCCGTGTAGTATCCGCATTACAAGGTTTCCAACCTTGCAATCCGTGTATGGGGTACACGCCCCAACCCTAGCCTGAAGGGACTACACACCATGTTCTGTGGACCACATGATGTGTAATCTGGAAATTGTGTGCCACCTGTTCCCGGTCAACCCACTGTGTCATTTAAGAACTTAGGAATACTCCAACACACTATCAGATTTGGAGGATCAGTCTGAGGCATTGAACTTAGACTACACAGTGTGTACTTCTGAATACATGTCGTTTATTCTGGTGTTGTATGACCATGAACAATTTTAACCTCAGGATGATATTCTATATTTTATTTTAATCAAAATTAAATTAAAAAAATTAGTTTCTGTAAGGTGAATGAGAAACGAGAGGGGAGGAACCGATCTTGAGATTCAGATTTTAAATAATGATTAAATTTAATTGAAACAACTAAATTATTAAATCCATAAGTCACCAACAAAAAACTAAATAACTATAAACAAGATATGACCCACTCTGATACCACTTGTAGGTTTTGATCATAGTGGAAGTGCGTTGACGTGTGTACCCAACTTTAATTTTAGCATTAGAAATTATCAATCTGAGATTTGTCATAATAATAAAACGTTGAATCTTCGAAATAGAACGAAGAACAAAAAAAATTGGGGAGTCCCGGAACCATAAATAAGATCATCATATGTTTTTTATAATTAATTTAATTAATTTACAAAAATTACTTTGATGAAATTATTTCTTCATTGATGTTTCTAGTCACGATCTGATATGATCCATCATTGTGTCGTAGAATCCAAGTGTATGATTCCTCTAGAGTTGTTCCACACGTGCTCCATGTATCTCTGGAAATCATCGAAGGAATTTCGAAGAGCTAGTGAAGAAGATCCTTCGCCCGTGATGTCCGCATTCGATCGCCTTGATCTAGTGGAGGTGGATATCTCTATCATTTCTTGAGAGCGTTCTTAGTGGAAAAATAATTATCTTTTGGATTGAGAGATTTTCCAAATACATTGTGCACAACCACCCAAAAAATGGCTAGGCTAATGAGAATTATATAATTTGTATTTTAATTACATAGAATAATAAAAATTAATTTATTACCCGAAAGCATTTATTTATTTAATTTAATTTTTAGTAATACCCCATTTATAATAATAACAGTTGGATATTATTATTACTTGGAATGCACCCAATGAATTACATTTAATATTATTTAATTAAATAAGTAATATTTTTTCTCTTAAATTCCTAGAAAAAATACATGGTGTTTTTTTAATATACACGATCTGTACTTTTAATTTTCCATTTTCATTATTTCCTCCACCACATTTATTGGACCTTGAATAATGGTTATTTATTTCTAAAATAAAGATCACTACATTACTCAATAATAAATATATTATTTGGCCCACAACATATTCTCATGAATAACTAATGTCAAAATTAATACGATAAGGCTTCATTAAATAATTATTAATCCATAATCAGAAATAATATTTATTAATCTTGAAAAATTAATATTTAACAGAGATACTTGGACACACATAGTGTGTGACCCTCTAGGCCTTTTTCTCAGTGGTATTAGGAGGAGCCTGCCTAAATTTCAACGTTAGAATCTAGAAACCCCCCAAGGCACCCATAGAGAAAGAAGTTAACGCTGTAGTGACATGTATCTTCCTATGGATGTTTACCGTGAAATGTAATACCTTTGTCACGATATCTAATTTCATGTAGGTTGAATTCTAGTGCCATCAACCCATGTTCTCGATTATTCTTTCCTTGTCTTCTGGGAATTGGACATGATAGTTCCTCACCATGTACAAGGATTTATTTAGGCTATATCAAATTCCATTAAAGGGATTGAGATATCTACTTCTGTTATAGAACAGAAGGGACAAATACTTTCTCACAATATCTATTAATGCAGTATTACTCGTGACGCACCCAACTTATACTACCGCACATCGAAAAGTGTTTCGTCATAGTTTTCATCAATACTTCTAAGTGCGTGATTTATAATACCCATTAATAATAATCTTAATGTTTAAGGACCAATACACACATCCACAGATAGAAACATCCAATGACACTATGAAATGTGGATTTCTTACTGGAGGGTCTCGTTATCATAATATCATCATGGAAATTACCAAGTGTGCACACCATGAGAAGGTGCCTCAATGTTTTATGAGTCCTCACCCCTAATGGACTTTATTATTTTTGTCCTTCAAATAACATCATCGGGCCATAGAAAAAATATTTAAGAATAGTGTTATGGCACTTCTGGGTTCTCCTCATAGTAGGGTTCCTCTATGACCCTTTTATGAAACATCTATCCTTAATACATTATCATATTCATTGTCACATAGAAGAATAATCAAGATGTGATAAGGTATTTATTTAATGAATAATGTAAAACGTAGTTTGTTCTAGGCTAGAAAATCCAACATAAGCTTCACGGAACTGGTTCTTCTTCATGAATCCTGAAAATGGTGTTTACACACAAGTATCATGTTTAGATTATTTCATCTTCATGAACATGAAATTATTCATATAAATGACTACATTCTAAAAGCATGATGTGGGTTTATGAACATTTCACATGTCTAAAAATTCTTCTCCTTCTTGAAACCATAATTTTTTATAGGAATCAACTAATTTATGAGGACACCTTATCATAGAACACTTTGCCTCCGCACATAGATGTGTGGTTTTGAGAGGCTCTAATTTTCTAGAAAATGAGAGTTCTTGAAATAATACGAGTGACATTATCACCTCTTTGTTGAGGTTTCAATCCTTTTATAGGAAAGGGATCAAATAATTTCACTCCATTAAAATCCCAATGTTTATATTGTGCGAATCAAATCCTTAAATTCCAAAGTGACTTAGATTTTAATTCCTTGAAAATGCGTTATGTTACATTGAATTTCATAGATATTTTAATTTTCAATTGGACTACTTATTTATGGTGTTCATATAAAATTCATGTATTCATAAACACATGAAACTCATCTTCCCAAACTATTGATGCAATTATTTAAACCGGTGAATAGTACGTTCAAAAACCCCTCCCACATCTACATCTCTCCCAGTTTTTATAAACTATAAATATCAAACGCTGCGTGGAGTGGCAAAAATTTCTCCTATGTCCCACCTTGTAGCACCATAATGGTTCTACAAGGGAACTCTACAACCAATTCTTTGTGGGATATTATCCCACATCATGAACGCCTCTAGGGGTACCCATTTCCTACACATGGAACAACATATTTCTTATGGGCATTCCTGGATGACCTTCTTTAGGTGATTTGACCCCGTGTACCCACATATGCTCTCGGTTGAGGCTAGATGGTCTGCTCATGATATAATTTTTAAATAAAACCCCAAAAAGTACATAGTTAAAAACCATACATATAATGGAATTCATTATGAAATGAATGATACGTCCAAAAATAGAACTATATTGTACAATTAACCAATCGCTTCACAATTTAAAATTCAAATATAAATATATCAAATTATATTTTATTTAACCTTTAATGAACTAATTATATGGAATGGTTCTCATTCATACAAACTACAAGCCCAATATTGCTCATGTTAAAACATCCATTTATCTCATGCAACATTAGAATACTTCATGATCATTAATTCCTCTTCATCCATACTTTTTCAAATATCAATTAAAGGTAAGATAAAATCGTCCCTCTTCTTTTTTGTAAACAATTGTTAACTTGAGACACAAGTATTTTTAACATAGGATCAGTTCATCCATTGTCAATTTTAACAACAATGGAGAATTTTTCATGCATGACATTCGTTGACATGAATCCATAAAAATTATTCAAGACCATCACAATTTCTCATCAAATATAAATCCATGTAACCATTTAATAATCTCTAACCTTTTATGCACTAACTATATGGTGTGGTTATCCTTCATGAAAACTATAATGTCAATGTTTATCATGTTAAAAATTTCATGGTTCTCATGAAACATTAACATACCGCATGACTATAAATTCTTCTTCTTCTATAACTTTTTTGAATATAAATTCAAAATAACCTAAAAAAATCTTAATTATTATTTTTAAAAAATATTTCACTTCTAACACATGTATTTTGAACATATAATCAGTTTATAAATCGTAAAAGTTAACAAAAATGGAGATGTGATCAAGAATGAAATATAATGTTATGATTCCATAACAATTATTCAATCCCATTCCAATTTATCATCAAATATAAACCCAACTAACCATTTGTTCAACTCTGACCCCTCATTCACTAATTATATGTTTTGTTTCTACTCCATGAAAACTAAAATCTCAATGTTACTCAAGATAACACTTTCATGGTTCTCATAAAAAACTAAAATACTACATTACCTTCAATTAATCTTATTATATAATTTTTGGAATATAAATTCCATAGAACATCAAATCATCCTTATTCTTGGATGTAAAAAATTCATCTCTTATTACACATGTATTTTGATCTTTGGATAAGTTCATCAATTTCCATTGTTAACAACATGGGGAATTACTTTTATTTGACATCAGATTCAATGAATCCATAATAATTCTAAAAGACCTTCACAATTTCTTTTCGAATATAAATCTATATAAATATTTATTAATGTTAAACCATTGATGAATGAACTATATGTTTTGGTTCTTGTTGATTTTATCACCACATGTTTCTTATGTGTTTGCCTTTATTTATTTATTTTATGTACTTAATGTATGTGGGTTATGTTTGGGATGGATTGGATGAACGTAGGAGTGTTTTTGTAGAATTTATATATGTTCATGGTTGAATCATGGTTAGTGAAAACCATGAAAATCTTATAGTAAACCATGAAAAATGAGACAGGGGACTCATGGTAGGTGTAAAGTGGAGGCGAAGTGTTTTGGAAAACTGTGCAGCCACCCAAGAGTAATCGTGAAATGTATGACAATGATATTTTTCATGGTCGTGTCATGGTGTGTCTAAATGTGTTGGTCATGTATGGGAGGTAATTATCAAGTTATAGGATGTCTCATGGTTAACACATAGTTTTCTAAACCACTCTACTAACCATGCATGGATTAAAAACAATATCCAATAATAGTGGATCTGGGTTCATGTTAAGTTTAAAACCCCAATTTTTCTCAAAATTGAACCTATAATAGGATTTATTCCCCATAACGGTCTAGGATTCATTACCCATAAATTTGGAGGTGATCTGATGGAGTTTCATGGTGCGGTGAAGCTCGATTTCCTTGGAAAGACATCTTTTGTGGTAGTTTTTCATAGTTTTTTTAAATATACAATTTTCCCTCTCTCAGATTATTATATCTAGACCAATTTTGACATATCCATGGTTTTTTATTCAAATTATGGTTATATTTGGCATTTTTTATGATAAGGAAGTGATCTAAGGGTTGTTTTTGGAGATTCAACCCGATTTTGTGGGCATTATGTGTTGTTTGTCATTTTCTCCAAAACACTCAAGGAAGATGGATTCACTCTCAACTCAAATTATTATAACATAAAGGATTAGATTAAATTTATTTAAATTGTTGATATTTTTTGTAAATGATTTTTGGAAAACATTGTTGAAACCCTCTTTAGTGATGATTTTAGGGTTTTCGAAAATTGGTGGTGCAAATGGATTTTCTTCTTGATTTTAAAATGTCGAATTTGAAATATGGAATTTTTGGATATTGGAAATTATTTTGGTGTAATGGTTTTCTATAAATGAGTAGTTTTATTGAAATGTAATTATATGGTTTCTTTAAAATGGTTTTGGCATACATGGTTTGTGTGACTTTATTCTTTCGATGTGACCCTAAATAAGGGGTGTTGTACATTGGTGTAAAAAGGGACATGAACTTGGATAAGGGGTGTGTGTTATTGTGGAACAAGTAGATTGGACACTTAGTGATGAATTAGTGGATAAATGATAGAATGATCATGAGTATGGAACTATCAGAGAATTATGCATGGGTGTGTGTGTGGCGAACAATGAAATGGGTATACAAAAAATGAATGTAAAATGGTTTAATGAATGATTAGTGTGATTTCATTGGAAATTTTTTTATGCATGGATAAATATTTTTGTGTGAAACAGCATGGATTTGATTTAAAATGTTGAAAAATTTCCAAAATTTTTATATTTGTTATTTTATATAATTTTCCTAACTTGTTCTATCCTAGCGGCCTGAGTAAGGAAGTCATTAGGGGAAATATACTGAGTTTCATTAGTCACCCCTGATTTTGAATGTTTGTTATTTTATAGATTTTTTTATTGATACATAGGTAAATGGAAAGAATAAATCTTATTTAGTGGTTCTCTATGATACATGATGTTGGATTTGGACATTGGAGTCATGTATTTAAATTATTATTAGTCTCTATTTGTTTTATTTTCCATTGTGTACTTTTATGTTATAATTATTCTATTTCGGTACATTGTTTTAGTTTGGTTTTGATATCAATGGTATTACATGGGTTGTATTACATTGTCATCAAGCATCATATAGTGGTTTTGGTTATGGAATGTTTTGTTGAGATTTTTTATTTTCAAAGGGAAAATCATCCCCCAATTATATTTAAGCCCCTGAAATTTAATTCTAGCCTTTGGTGACATGGGGATTTCAATTAAGTCCATGTAGAAATTCCACCTCAGTTCATGCCAATGATGATTTTAGGGATGTTACAAGTGGTATCAATCTTGGTCAGTCTAAATATTTGTGTTAAAAAAGTGGTATTAGCTTGTTTGTTCCTTGAATTACATATTCTATAAGTTCTATCAGTTTTGGAGTTGAAATTCATTTTAGTTCATTCCTTGAGTCGGGTAGGTAAAATGGAGTAGGATTGCCGGGACTTGAAATGTAGAGCATAAAACAATGTAGCTATCATTTTTATGATGAACATAAATATACCATGTAGTTGGGAATATATGTGTTTTGGAAACACTTATAGGAGTGTAATCTCATTTTCATGGGCTTAACCAACAAGAAGATCATGAAATAGACTGTAGAAATGAATTTTCACTACTATTTAAATTTGAGTAAGGATTTATGATTTGGTGTAAATATTTTTAATTTTCAAAGAATTTGAAATTGTTTTCAAATGGGAGATTTTGAAAATAGATTGGTTGTGGTTTTTTTAAAATGAGTTAATTTTCAAAAGAATGGTGAAATTTTTCCAGAATGGTTGAATTTAGAAAATGATTAATTTTGGATGGAATTGTTTTGATAGTTTCTGTACGATAGAATTTGAAATTTTTAAGCATTCAGTTTCTAGAGAGTGATACATGTGGAATATGATATGTTTATATAAAATAGAACTCAATAGGTATTGTAGTAACTAGCTATAAGAAGTTGATGAGAATGTTGTGTCACCTGAGCCACATGTGAAATAATAACTGGTTCAGATTACAGTCTAATATTTTCAATCTATGTATATATGGAACTAACATGATGAACGAAAGAATGTATTTCATTCTATCTGCTCCTAGAAGTTTAATCCACACATATTATTGGGTAATTTTAGGCTAGAGAAGTCTAAGGTTTGGATTAATAGGACGAATTGAATCTTTGATTTCATGGGCACACCAACAGAGTTAAAAATCATGTTTTATATGTATATGCTGGAAGATACGGAATTCTAGTGGTGGGATATAGCACATCAGGGTAAACTGAACCATGTCATGGATTGAGAGGGTTTTGATGAATTTTTAAACAAACAATTATATCCTCAAATGGTCATAATTCATTAAACAATGTAGTTTTTTATCCTAAATTTGAAGAAAATGTCTGGGATAGAGTATGCTACTAAATTTATGAATTTTTTCTGCTTCGCACCTAATTTTTTTGTGACTGTGTTTTTGAAGGAATTTTTTTAGAATCATGGCTGAGCTATTAAATTATACTAATGAATTTCATGATCTATTTGACAGATTATGTAGGTATGGTCAGTAGAGAAAAAATGGTTGAAATAAACATCTCAGGAGGCATGGGTAGAGAATGTATGTTGATACTTACATGAAATGGTGGGAACTCTAATAATAGGAGAAGGCAGAAGAGGGAAACCTATTTCCAATATTGGAGTATGACCCAAAAGCAGACAGCTTGATCACTGAACCTTCCTACAATACCTAAGAGAATAGTTGGATGTTTTTAATGTGGATCATTAGACCACATGAATCTATAGTGTATGAAACCACTAAGAGCATGTCAGAATTACAATTAGATGGGGAATCATCATCACTTTTCTCACAGTGCTCCAGGGTCTGGTGTTTGAGAAAACTCTTAGGTTTCACAAATGTCATATACTTCGATGGTATGGGGGAAATAGAATATATATCATTAATAGAATATTTCTCGATTTAGTAAATCCATAAATAATATGACTCATTAGTTAGAGAAATCTCAATAGGTAAATAAAGAACAAAGTGAAGCGAGTAAGAAATTATATGGATATGAGCTTGTTATAATGGATGATCAATTTTGATGGTGTCAATTTAAATCATAATGGGGTGAGATTCATTTAGTGGACATGATTATTAAAATTATTTATAAAATGAACAATGTGAATAAAAAACTGTCTCATGTGACGACCTATCCTGGTTTCTCCATGCTATATAAATCAGGAATTTCAAGGAGAGGTTTAGAATTATCCTATCCCACTCTCGGTACCACCCCATACTGGTTCTGTTGGTGTGCTCTTAACCCACATCTTTACGAGCTACTAGCCTATAACATGCATGATTCCAGGCATTCCCATGGCTTACACATGACACTCCATGATACATGTGAGCTGGCCTGGCTGGCCTCCTTCAGGATCGGTCAACCTAGTGTTCCATATATGCTCTTCGTTGAGGCTGAGTGGCCATATTACTAGGTTGTCCGAACATTTTAAATAAACCCCCAAAAAATACTTAATTAAAAAACCTTATATATAATGTAATTAATTATAAAATGGATGGACACCTCACCAATTAGAACACTGGAGTACAACTCTTCAATACCTTCACAATGTCGCTTCAAATATAAATTGATCTTATCATTTATTCATCGTTAGGCCTTCATCCACTAATTATATGGAATAATACTCCTTCAAATGAAATACAATATAAATGTTCATTATGATAACACTTTCATGGTTCTCATTAAACATTATGATATTTCATGGCCTTCACTGCATCTTCTTCTATAATTTTGGGAATATAAATTCCAAAGAATTTCAAACCATCCATCTTATTTATTGTAAACAATGTGTCACTCATAAAATGTGTATGTTCATAAATATTCGAAGTTAACAAAATGTAGAATTTCTCGATCATGTCATCCAACTCTATTAATCCATAACAATTCTATAGGAATCACCATGAAGGAATCCATTACAATTAATTAGTTAACACTATGAAACTCAAAGTCTTCAAACCATTCATATTTTTCTTGTAATTTTAAGAGTTGAATATTTCATCCAATCTCCATTAAATTTGGAACTTCTTTATCATATTGACATCAATGTAATGTTTCAATTGTATTGATCATCATTTTCGACCAATGAAAATCATTGAAAACAAATACATTCCATACACAAAGTAGGCTCTAAAATCCCATTCTTTGTATTTTTTGTAAATAGCTTTAATGTTATTTCCAAATGAATGTTTCAATATTTGGAACTACTGTCTTCTCTCTCCCCATTCCCTTTCGAACTTTTATATCACTCTCTATCCCCCTTACTGATAATATATACAAATTTCACAAGAAAATGGTATCATTCCATACTTAATCAATGATCCATCCATCATTTCACTCTAAGTCAACATAAGTTATTCACGGTGTAGAAAACAAGAGGATTTGTTTTAGTAACAAATGTTTCCCATTACCAACTAATCATGATACCATAAGAAACAAGAACACATATAATTCTATTCAAAGACTATTCATCTTAATTCTTAGTTGAAATTACTAAATGTGAATAAATATTTTAAAGAACAATCAACCTCAAACACCTCACCCACTTCAATAAATAGATAAAAATATTCAAGTGAAAAATGTAGGATAAGAGAACTTGGGGAAATTAAAAATTTATTATGCCATTTATTAATTTAATTCCCCCCTTTGAAATATGTTTTTTTATTTATGATAACCAAGGATGTGAGATTAATAGATACATAACTTGAACAATGACATGATCTTCAAGAAATTTCCAAAATAATCAGATTTGATATTAATAGAAATAATAATTATGGAAGCTTCTTCATTTTTATACCCATCAAGGGAAATAGTTCTCATTATCCTCATATTGGTTGATTTCATCAAGATTGTATTTGGAGGCATTCTAGTATGGAGAATACACTAATGGGTGTTCAACTTGTGATAGTCCTTATAGGACAACAATCACAACTTCACCAAGTATGTTATTCTCGAAAAAAATTTCATAAGAATACCAAGAAATAAGATCAAACCAATATGGAATCTACTTTCCCCTTACTATCCATAATTGGGAATCACATTATTTAACTTCACCTAGGTTTATCCTCTATCATTATAGTATTTAAAAACTAATTGAAGAACAATTCAAGGATGGTATCTTCTTCATCATAGAAATAAATATTATTAAATACTTACTTCTTATAACATTATAGGCCTACGAATATGATTCACCTTCAATTCCCAAAATTATAAGGAGAAATACAGTAATCAAATATTAAGGGAATAAGTTGGATCCTCTTTCATCATTAAAATTTATATAAAGGTTGATATTATCTTCTCAAATATGTTCCTCCACTTTATCTATTATTCATGCTTGAATATCTAAACATCTGTTCTAATTTATGATGAGGAAACATGAATCTCCTAACATCCCCTTATATATTGCATGGAGAATTTTTCTTCTTAACAGCCTTTATGGAAGATACATTATTTCACCTCTTGATTATGATTTCTTGTTCAGGTAGTGAGGTTAAACAAAATTTTGAAATGTGGCCAAATTTCCTGCTTCTTTCACATAAAACATATTTATCGAAAGAGTCTCATTTTCTGGAAAAACCCTCATGAAATTTGTATTCATCATGTGGAATATTTATTTTCATTTTTTCACTAGATTTAGCTTATGTATCTTCAATTTTTATCATTCATTCTAAATCATTAGTCTAGAAAACTAACATGTAAATAGGAATTTTGGGTGCATGTTTGGATTTTCCATATGGGTTATTGTATGTGTCATTCGTCTTATTAGTCAGTTTGGAAGCACTAGAATTCTACTTCTTTGATTTATAATCCATGATTTTGTCACCATTATACATTGGTGCCTTCCTAGGAGGATTTATGTTCACAATATTATTCTCAAATATTCCCAAGTTTTTATCTTCATTCCAAGTCATATTTTGTGATATTCTATTCTTATCATATTTGGATACATGTTCAGATGAGCATGAAATGACCTTGCGGCCACTACCATTGCATACATCACTAATGTCATCATGAATTAAAAAAAAATAGTATAGAAAGGCTTATAGACCTGTCGATATTTCCACTTCTTTTATAGATTCATCCCTCTTCAGATAGACTTCCTTTGGGCTTTTACATTTTATGTATTGTACAAGAAATTTAATGCACAATGTGAAAATCTATTGAAGAACCATCATTAACCCCCAAATATTTATTTCAAGATATCTTATATACAAAACTTTTGGGTATTCTTTATGATTTTTTCTCTCTCTCTAGGGAAACAAATTACACACCATCTTTCATATCCACCTTTTTCATGGATGTAGGTTTATTATCATCTTTATTCATCAATAAATGTTCAATTGTTTTAAAAAAAAATATATCGATTGTGATAATACATTTATTAATAGTAGTAACAGATTGTAGGAATGGTACCTAATTCTTCTCAGCATTTTGTGATAGATCATTTAATTAAGTAATGATCTTTTTACTACATATTGGAGGTATTTTAACCTTATAATCCTCTAACGAACATTGAGTACGAGTAGCATATATATCCTTTTATGAGGTTTCAATATGAGTCTTCTTAATATTGTCCAATTGTGCTACCAATTCTCGACATTTCATATAGATAATGATTATCTTTTCCTCAATTGTAATAATATTATCTTCCCAGGCCTTTTTCATTCATTCAACTTTATCTTTAGGTAGAATAAATTTCTCCCAAATCAAAGAGTCACGTTCCTTGATCTTCTTGGATATTTCTTCAAATTATAAACCCTTGACATCTTTGTTATATTTAAATTAATCTTAAAGTGCCTAATTATTTTCATCTATAGTCATTTTAACTCCATATTTCTGTTCATATTCTTCGATCCATTTTGAGGAAATTATTTAAAGTTCCCTCTTTGTTGCTTCAAAGGTTCCAACCTATTTGGATATGTTTTGACACTCAACATTTTTTGAGAAAAATTATCTAAAAAAATGGATTCTTCTTACAAGTTGGTAATCTATTACATCATGCATTGGATGACTCCAAACTCAAGAGATTATCTTTATTCAAAAATAATGTTCATAATAACTCGTAATATAACAACTAATAATTCTTTTGATGTCATAGATTGATCATTATCACTACTTGTTCTAGTATTTCTATTTTGAGGAATGTTTATAAATGTACTAACACATAACTCATGATCATTATAGGTAGGATGGTTATCCATATTCTTGGTGGAAACATGATCCAGCTTCTCATTACATTCCAAGTTAGCTATGTCTTCATTGTTAGAAAGACATAGAGAAATAGGTACTTCCTCTTATTTAGATAAGAGGCACTTACTATTCCACTTTTGCTTCTCATTATTTTTTCTGTTCATCATAGTCTTCATAGATATATTTTTTTTCTCAGAGGTAACTGAATATGTACTAGATATACACATCATTGTTGAGTCTAAAATAAATCTCAAGTCTTCTAAAGAGAGATTATTTCACGTTAAAAAATTTAACAGTGGTGAAATTTTACTCAATACATGTGAAAGGACTAGTTTGGGATATTCCTAACACTAAGATGGGGTGAATTAGTGTTGGGTACTTTTTAATACAATTCCACATGTAATACTTTAACCTACTTTTACTATTAGAACATCAATTCTATTATACTTTTTTACATGTCACATGAAAGAATATTAAAACACTAAATACAACCACGAAAAAATTTTACAAGGTCTCACCGCTCCCCAAGAGTATTTATTCGATGGAATATTCTAGAAAATAATCTTGATGACACAAATATTAGAGTTACTGTACTGAGAACTAACTGTTTATACATTGATTATATGTATGTACACATATTATATATTTTTCTTTGTTCTTCATGACTATTATATAATAATGTCCTGGAATATTTGTTGCATTAATGAGGTCATGGCAGATCCCCACTATGATGTGAACCTAGAAATTCTATAAAAATATTCTTAAATAATGTTCTATGGTTGGATGCAATACTATGATTGGAATCATAGAATATAGACCATCAGGTGCGAGTAATCATAATAAGATGAGACTATCTCTCATGGAGTTCGCACTAGGTAATCTCCAAGATGGTAGATTATGAGTACATACCTGCTAGTAGTAATTCCTCAAGTCATAGGGTCATCAGATATTACTCTCTATATGTGTGTGTAATGGTCCTTAAACATGAATATTATTATTAACTCATGTCATGACTCATGCACATTGATTTTATGACAAAAACTATCATGAAGAAAGTTTGAAGGATGTAGCGTATATTGGGTGTGTTATGAATGACATATTGTTAATGGATATTTCGAGGAAGGATTTGTCCCTTCAATATTTATGGAATTAGATATATCATTCCCTATGATTGCAATAGATATGTTGCTCAATTTCTTTGTCCATGGTGTCATGATGAGTTTATTTCAAGAGGTTAATGAATGAAGAATCAAGCATATAGGTTTATGACCCTGCCATGAAACCTTCTTGTTGAGATATTGAGACAAAGGGATTAAATTACTCGGTAAGAGTTCGTATGAGGTGACACATCAATGGGGCCTCATATTATTTCTCTTGGGTTTCTTGACCCATTCCTAGACAGTAATCATGGACTTTAGGAAAGCCTGCCTAATGCCAACTTGAAAGAGGCCTAGAGGGTCACACACTAAGTGTATCCATGTATCCCAAGTAGAATAATAATTATTCCCACATGTGGTTTAGTAATTATTCATGTAAGCCTAAATCATTTTAATGTTGGAGGAAGAATAAAATGAAAATATGTTATACACACAGTGTAGTTTTCATTTTGGAATGGAAATGACAATCTAATACACACCATGTATTAAGGATTACACGCCATGTAGTTTTTCCTATTGAGATTTTGAGGATATAATATTGTTTTATTAAATGATATTTATTATAATCAGTGTGGGAGCATGTCAAGGAAATAATGATTCGACAAGGAGTTTTTTCAATTAGAGATAATGAAATTAACAAAATGTGTAAATCATTTACTTATTGTTATAACTCTATACCCTCAAACCCGATTATAAATATCCTCCTCCATTAGATCAATGTGATCTAAAGTAGACAACGCAAGCAAAAGATTCTCCTTGCTAGAACATAAAGAATCCTTTAGTTACATCCAGAGATATGTGGTGCACGTGTGGATCACCGCTAGAGGAAGTATACAGTTGATTTCTGCGACGCAACGACGAATCACATCGGAACGTGATCTAAAATAACAAAGAAGAAATAACACCATAAAATGTACTTCTTGTAAATTAATTACATTAATTATAATCAACCTGTGATGAGCCTCTTTTTTTGGATCTTGAATTATTATTTTTCTTTGTCTATTTCTGTGATTCGATCCGTGGATTCTAGCGTTTATCGTCATATTGATCCAGGATTGATCATTTCTAATGACAAGAACTCAAGTGGGATCATCCACCCATGATCTTCCAATGCACCCGGACCGCCAATTGGTATCATAGGGCATCACAACTGTGATTATAGTTATTTAATTTATATTGATAATTTACATATTTATATGGGATTCAATTCAAGATAAATCGTTCTATAAAACATAATGAACAAGATCAGTTCCTACTCCTTTGTTTCTCGATTCACATCACAGAAATGACCTTTTAATTTTAATTTTGATTAAAAAACGAGGAACTCATCTGGAGGACATGATAATTCTGTTTGTACAACACAAGAATACACGACATGTAGTTAAATGTACATGTCGTGTAATTAGAATCAATGAAACGGTACTGGTTGGCCAAACTACACCGTTTGAATTGAGTAAACCACTGTTTTTAATACATCATGTTGACCAGAACTGAAAAACAGGTGGAAACCGGAATACATGGAATTTATGTTTAAGCAACATGTTGTGTATTCTGATCCAGCCCAGTTGAAACCATGTACAAGGAGAAGTTGTGTACCATGTACATGAGATTTCCAGGCCAGTAACCGCTTAACATGGAAGTACATGCCATGTTAGATTAATCTAAATGTCATGTACTCCAAAATTTATGAAGTACATAAAACACTCCAAAGCCCCCTTCATGTACATTGGATAAAGTGTGGAAACAAATACAAGCCATGTAATATATCCTACACATCATTTACTTTCACGAAATGGAATTTAATCAAGTTTTTTCCAAATTACAAGGACCTGTACAAGGAATATGGCTAATAATAATCTCATAGAAATCCTGAATGGAATTTATGACAATGAATTGATTAATTATAAGATCATAATTAATTGAATTCAATTGAAACTTATCTTTTATAAAAGAATGATTTAAATAATTTGAATACTAAATATTTGTAAATTTTGTTGCATTCTATGGATGGTCATGAGCTAGACCAAAGACCCTTTGTGTTTGTATGGTTTCATTTAAATTTATTTAACATATGTTTGTTGGCCTATGAGACTTCTTCCAATAAAACGTAGGGTCTGCATGCCCATGGTTTCTTTAATGTAAACCCCATGTAATGGAGGATATCCCAAGCTGAACGAGATGGTTCAAAACCCGATGTTGAGGAAAAACCAACGCAGGATGTTAAAAAGGTGGACAGGTGGGTGCTGCAAAACACAAACCATTAGGTTCAAGGTTTTTTCCAAGGTCAAGGTTAGTTTATCAAAATAGTTAGATAAGATAACCAATATAATATCATGATCATGACATTTTATATTATTTATGTTGGATTTCATGTTCTGTTTATTATGTATGTGTTATCATGATCACATAGTAATTAAAATAAACAATAATGAAAAGATGGAGTAAAATAAAAAAATTCGGACTATGTGTAAACATTATCAGAACATGGTTAATAACTTAATAATGAATCACATAATATTAACAAGAATGTGATAATGAGAAACTACACATAAAAGATTAAAATACCTCAAATACCATATTAATTTAGACCAAACCTTCCATTACTTGATTAAGGGAAAGACTCAAAAAAACCTTGTGTTTGACCGACCCTTGTTGGGACACTTTTTTTATATAATGGAATCCCATATGAATGTTTTGGGTTGACAAAACCATATTACATCAAGAGGAGTATCCCTTGCTATACATAGTGTAATATTGGAGTCAAGAGTTGAGGAAATCCATTGTCATGATTTCAGGATTGGGTAGTACACTCAACATATCAAGGAACTGCCAGCCCGCAGATGGGAAATATCTGCATACCAAAATATCTTTAAATAGCTTTACCAACCCTTGATGGGGTTAAGAGAATGGGAATATGGATCATTGACACTATAATGTAAATGTAACTATGAATTCCAAGTTAAATGGGGGGTGTTGGGACATGATAAAATATTTGGATAATTAAAAATTCATTTATTATTTTTCATAAAATAAAATCAAAAGGTACTGATAAATCTGCACTTTTAATTTGTAGAATAATTATGAAAAACTCATCAACCACATTTTCTCTGTGGTCAATTATGGATAAAGACAATATCCTCACTGGAAGTAACTTTCAGGAATGGTTTAGGCACCTTTGGGTAATCCTACACCATGAACGATAGTTTTACGTTATGGAGTCCTCACTCACAGATTCTCCTTCCCATGTGGTGAGTGATGAATATTTCCTAGTCTATGATCAACAATTGAAGGATGCACTCGACATTCAATTTTTTATGTTGTCATCAATGTCTAGTGAGCTCATGAAGTCTCATGTAGACATGGATTCATATTGAATTCTCATTCACCTTCATGTTCTATAATAGGAGAGAGAAATACAATTAAGGTTTTGAGATCTCCAAGACTCTATTTCAGAGAAATCTTGGAGAGGGTGCCCCATCTGGGCCTCATGTAGTCATACTCATTGTATAAAATGATATCTTGGAGGTTCTAGTGTTTACACACCCCAATGAACTAGGTACTGATCTCATGCTTGCATCACTCCCCTAGAGCTTCTCTAACATTGCTGTAAATTTCAAGATAAACAACATTAAGAAGTCTCTATATGGTCTTCTTATCCTCATTCGCTATGTGGACAATGATATGAAGAGTGAAAATAATGTTGTCTTTATGGTGAATAAAATGAAAGGGATGGTAAAGTGATTTAAGCCCAATGCTTCTTCAAGGCCTTCCAAGAAAAGGAAGATCATTGGGGAGGCACGAGAACATGAGGCTATTTATTTCGCCTGTGGAAAGAGGGCCACTGGATGTAAAACTGCACCCAACCAAGGAAGCAAGGGGAAGCATTAGGTGAATTTGTTATCGAATAAATTCTATATATTTCTTCCAATTGGGTATTAGATACTACTTTTGGTGCTCACACCTATATCCCAATATAGAATCCATGTAGATTTAGAAATATTGACAGAGGTGAGGTGGACCTATGAGAAACCAATGGTGCTAGACTCACTGCAGTAGCTGTCAGAGACTACCACCTCACATTTCCTACTAGCATGGTCTATGCATTAAAAAGATGTTATTATGTACCATCTATAACCAAAAACATTATTTAAATATCCAAATTATATACTGATGGATTTATCTTCATGTTTGGAAATGAATGTTTCTACTTTTATAAATATTTAATTTGTTTTGGTAGGGCACATTTATATAACGTCGTTTATGTGTTATACTGTCCAAAACAAGTAATGGCAACAAATGACAATGTTAATTCACCGGAATCATACCACACCCAAATCTGGAATCACCATCTAGGTCATGTCAATGAGAAACGTTTGACAAAATTACATCTAGATGGGTATTTATATTCTTTCGAACTAAAACCACATGGTGTATGTCATGCGTGTCTAGAAGGAAAAATGACCAAAGCCCCATTTTGTGTGAAAGCTGAAAGGGCTAAAGAGCTTCTTGGATTAGTTCACATAGATATGTGTGCACCATTTCTAGCTGATGAAACAGGAGGGTTTCTATACTTCATAACTGTTACTGATAATTTTAGTACATATGGATATATTTACATGATGAGGTATAAGTCAGATTCTTTTGATCAGTTCAAAGAATACAAGAATTATGTTGAGAACCTGCTTGGTAAGAAGATTAAGAAAATCCTCTCAGAAAGAGGAGGAGAATATCTTAGTCAAGACATTATTGATTTCATACAATATTTTGGGATTCACTCTCAACTCACACCTTCGTAGACACCTTAGTTGAATGTTGTATGTGAAAGGAATAATTAACCCTATTGTACATGGTGAGATCAATGATGAGTCATGAGAGTATTACATTATCCTTTTGGGGATATGAATTACAAATTGTAGCACGAATACTAAACCAAGTCTCAACTAGATCTATAAATGGTATTCCATACGAGATATTGATTGGAAGAAAATACATGTTATGAAATTTACATGTGTTGGGTAGAAAAGCATTTGTTAAGGCCTCTTCAGGTAACAAACATTCAACCTAAGACACAATGTATACCTTTATAGTATATCCCAAGGAAACAAGGGGATATTACCTATACAACCCCACAAATAAAAAAGATTCAGTGAAAAGACACGGCATATTCCATGAGAGGGAGAACATCTCAAAAAGAGATAGTGGGACAATGATACACATCGATGAATTCGAGGCTCAAGATACACAGGAGTTGGTACAAGAACTTATTCCACAAAGCCTCATGGAAGAACAATCTATTCCAGGGACACAAGAACTGTGTAGGAGCACGAAAGAGGAGAGAGAACCAGAACGATATGGTTTTCTTGTCACTGAGGATGGTGACTCACTATTAGTTGAAAATAGTGATCCTCTTACCTACAAGGAAGCAGTTGAAGGAATAGACAATGCCAAGTGGAATGAAGCCTGAATTCTGAAATGGATTCCGTATACCAAAACCAGGTCTGGATTTTGGTAGATCCTCTAGTTGATGTAATGCATGTTGGTAATAAATGGGTAATCAAGAAGAAAATGGACATGGAGGGACATGTCATCACTTATAAGGAATGAATGGTTGGAAATGATTTTAGATAGCATCATGGAATTGACTATGATGAAACCTTTTCAATAGTTGGAATGCTGAAATCCATCAGAATCCTATTGGCCATTGCCGCTTACCATGACCATGAAATTGAGAAAATGGATGTCAAAACGTGATTCCTTATCAGGATCCTCCAGGAAGATGTCTACATGACACAACCTAAATGGTTTGTGACTCCAAATGATGCCAACAAGGAATAGATGTTTCAAAAATCCATTAATGGATTAATCCAATAATCAATGTCAGGGAACATTTTTTTTGATGAAGTCGTAACGAAATTTGGATTTGTTAAGAACGAATGTGAGCCTTGTGTCTACAAAAGGATTACTGGAAGTGCAGTCCTTTTCCAAATAGAATATGTTGATGACATATTACTAATTGGAAACGAATTAAGTGTCCTATAGTCAGCTAAGGAATGGTTGGATAAATTATTCTCTATGAAATACTTGGGAGAGGAAATATATTTTCATGGGATCAAGATCCGTCATGATAGATCCAAGTGAATGTTGGGCCTGAGTCAATGTACATACATTGACAAGATACTGAATATATTCAGTATTGAAGACTTAAAGAGGGGATTATTTCCTACATCACATGACATTCATCATTCCAAGAAAATGTGACCTCAAAACCCATAGAAAATATAGAAAATGGAAAGGATCCTTTAAGAATCCGTGATTGGGATAGTCATGTATGATATTATATGTACACAGCTAGATGTTGCTTACGCATTAAGTGTGGTAGGCAGATATCAAGCTGATCTAGGAGACCGCCATTGGATGACAGTCAAGACTATCCTTAAGTATCTGAGACATACTATGGATATATTCTTGGTTTATGGAGGAGATGAGGAACCAGTCATCAGATGTCATGTAGATTCTAGTTTTCATTCAAATTAAGATGACATGAAGTCGCATACTAGATACATCTTCAGTTTGAATGGAGGTGCAGTGAGCAGGAAGATCCCAATGAAAGGTATGATCACAGATTCTACAACAGAGTTCGAGAATATTGCGGCTTCTGAGGCAGATAAAGAATAATTATGGATGCGAAGAATCATCCAAGGTCTAGATGTAGTACCTAGATTTAAAGATCCTATCACATTCTATTGTGATAATACTACATCGGTGGAACTTGCAGAAGATCCAAGGTCACATCAGTGAACGAAGAACATTCTTCCGAAGTACAATATCATGGAGGATTTTTCTTAGAGAGCTAATGTTGCAGTGAGAAGTATATTTATAGAATACAATGTGGCTGACCCCTTGACTAAATCATTGACTCAGTAGAAACATGATCATAATGTGTGGTCTAGCGAACTAAAAGTCTTAGGCAATTGGCTCTTGTACAAGCGGGAGTTTTTTAGAGTTGGTGTCTTGAGAACCAACTATTTATACTTGGATTACATGAATGTACAGTTATTATATACTGTTCATTATTCTGTATGACTATAATATAATAATGTCGTGGAGTATTTATTTCATTGATGAGGTCATGGAAGATCCCCATTAAGATGAGAACCTTCAAATTCTATTATAGTATTCTTAAATAAAGTTATACAGATGGATGACATACTATGATATGACACATCGTATAGAGACCATCAAGTGAGAGTACTAGTAAGAAGACGAGACTCTCTCTCATGGAGTTCGCACTAGGTAATCTCTAAGATGGGAGATTATGAGAACAGACCGACAAGTTGTAATTTTGCATGTCATGGTGTCATCACACATTTCTTTCTATGAGCTGGTGTAATGGTTCTTAGATGGGGAGATTATCATTAACTCATGTCATGACTCGCGCACAGAGATTTGCTGATGAAAACCATCATGAAAACATTTGGCGGGAAGTATGGTACGTTGGGTGCATCAGGAATAACATGTTGTTAATAAATAATTCATGGAATGATTTTTCCCTTCAATATTTATGGAAGTAAATATCTCGGGCCCTTTAATTGAGATAGAAATGTCTCCCAAATTCCATGGCCATGGTGTCACAATGAGTTTATTTCTAGAAATCAAAGAATGATGGATTAAGTGTATAGGTTTATGACACTTCCATTAAACATTCTTGATCAGATATTGAGATAAAGGGATATGATTACACGGTAAGTAGTCGTATGAGGTGGCATGTCAATTCGGCATCAACTTATTTCTCTTGGGTTCCTTGACCCATTGCTAGATAGTACTATTGGACTTTAGGCAAACCCGCTTAATGCCAATGAGAAAGAGGACTAGAGGGTCAAACACTAAGTGTATCCAATAATCTCAAGTTGAATAAAGATTATTCTCGTATGAGGTTTAATAATTATTCCAGGAATCCTAAATCATTTTAATATTGGAGGAATAATAAAATAAAAACAAGATATACACGCCATGTACATTGAATATACATGCCGTGTAGTTTTCATTTTGGAAAGGAAATTAAATACAAGTAGACACCATGTATTAATGATTACATGCCATGTAGTTTTTCCAATAGGGATTTTGAGGAAATAATATTGTTTTATTAAATGATATTTACTATAATCCGCGTGGGTGCATTTCATGTAATTAATGATTCGACATGGGTGTTTTTCAATTTGTGTTAATGAAATGAATAAAATGCATAACCCATTTATTTATTTTCATAACTATATAACCACAATCACGATTATAAATATCCTTATAACCCCAACACGTTTCCCTAATGGTTGTGAACAACAATTCTGGAGAATTCTCACTAGGCCGAAAGAACTCATTCCTCCATGAACGCTCTCAAGATGAGATAGATCCTCCTCCATAGAATCAATGTGATCTATGGCTAACAACACAAGCAAAGGATTCTCCACACTTGCACCCAAAGATTCTCTTGGAGAAATCCAAAGATACGTGGTGAAGGTGTGGATCACCACTAGAGGAAGTCTACACTTGGTTTCTGCAAAGCAACGATGAATCACATCAGAAAGTAATCAGAAATATAAACAAAGAAATAACTCCATAAAAGGTACTTCTTGTAAATTAATTAAATTAATTATAATCAACCTGTGATGATCCTACTTTGGGGTTCTGGGACTATTCATATTCTTTGTCTATTTCTGTGATTCGATCCGTGGAGTCCGGTATTTATCATCTTATTGATCCCGGATTGATCATTGCTAATGGAAAAAAGACAAGTGGGCACATCCACCCATGAGATTCCTTTGTGCTCAAGTCCATCAATTGGTATCATAGGGAGTCACAATGCTGATTATAGTTATCATGAACATTTTCTTAATCATATGGAATATTTTCTTTCAATTTTTCTCTGTATTTATATTATGAATCTTCTTTTTTTCTCATTCCTTAGACATATTTAGGCCAGATAACTAACACGTCATTAGGAACTGTATTTGCATGTTTGGATCTTCCACATGGGTTCTTCTGAATGTCATCCCTCTAAGTACTTATTTTGGATGCACTACCCTTCAAATTATTGGATTTAGAATCCAGGTTTTTCTCACCATTCTTCATTGGTACCTTAATAGGAGGATTTATTCTCACAAAATTCTTATTATATATTCCCATGGTTGCTTCTTAATTATATATATGATTTTGTGATCTTATTTTCTTATCATCATTGTATAATTGTTGACATGATCATGTACCAACTTTGTGACCACTACCATTGCATACGTCAAAAATGTTATCAATAATTAAAAAGCAGTTTATAGTGTACAGATACATTTGGAACTATAAATTTAGTTATTGTTATTTGGAATTATATCCATTGAGATTTAATTCATTAATCCTTTTACATGATGGGGATTGCTCCAAAAATTTAAGGCACACTTCTCAAATATGTTGCAGAACCAACATCGACCCAAAAATCATGAGTTCTTGATATATTTTGTATATGATATTTGGGTATTGTTCATGTTTTTTATGCTCTCTAAGGGGAACCAAATTCCATACATTCTTTACTATGAACAATATTAATTGTGATAGGTTTCTTATCATATTTATTCATCCATAATTGTAAATATTTTTCTATAAAACCTACATTTTTCATGATAACATGTATAGAAACACCAGTACAAGATTGAATGGATGATAGGTGATTCTTCTCATCTATTTGTGACAGATCGTTGAATGATGTCATGATATTATTGTAAAATTTTGGAGTTATTTAAATGTTAAAATACGACAATGAACATTGAGTACTTTTATAAACCATATCCTTCTTTGGTGATGTGTCAATATGTGTCTTCTCAATATTGGCCAACTAAGTTACCAATTCTAGACATTTGATACTTTGGATGATTTTATTATATTTAATCATAATAATCTTTTCTTACAATAAATTATTCATTCATTCAACTTTATATTTGTGTAGATTAAATTTTCTAAATCAATGTGTCTAGTTCATTGATCATCTTGGATATTTCTTCTAGTTTTCAACCCTTGACATCAGTGCAATTTTTCAACCTCTCTTCAAGGGCATGGATATTTTCTTCTAGATTTTTTTTGAATCCCTCATTATCTTAAACATATTTGATCATTTTTTAGGAACTTATTTCATGTTCCCTCATTATTTTATCAAATATTTCATCCTATATATATATATTTAGACACTCAACTATTTGTATTTTCAAGATATTATCCAAAACATAAGATTGTTTTTCAATTTTGGTGATCTATTCATGTATACATTTAATTACTCCAAAAACAAGGGATAATAATTATTCAGAAAAAAAATGCTGAATAAAAATTAATCAATCAATTGATAATTCTTGAAAAGTTGTATATTTATCATCATCACTACTTGTGCTAGTATTTTCATCTTGAGGAATGTTTTTAAATGTACTAAAACATACATCCTAATCACTATATATAGGAAGGTTATCCATATTCTTAGTCAAAACATGAGTCACATTCTCATTACCTTTCATGCTAGATTTGTCATAATATTTAGAAAGGCATAGATAAACAAATAATAACCTTTTTTAGATAAGAGGGAATTATTCTTCAACATTATCTTCTCTTTATTTTTCATATTCACCAAGTTCATGGTAGATATATACCTCTACAGAATGTAATCCAAATCTTCACTAAAACTGCACATCAATGTTGAGTGAGAAAAGAAACTCATGTCTTTAAGAGAGAATATATTTCCCTAAAGATAACATAATAGAGATGAACCATTCCTCGATAATTATGAATGTAATAGTTTTAGATACTCCTAACATTATGTGTGCGGGGGGGGGGGGGGGGTTGAATCACTGTGGGAGAATTTTTTATTCAATTCCGCATTTTATCACTTTAACTCTTTGACTTGTTAGGAGTTTTATTGTCTTATTCAATTTTCTCTTCCAAATGAAATATTATTAATGTATTAAGGAAAAGTACAAAATATTTTAGCATGGTTCACATATCAATAAGAGTATCTTGTCATTCACGTGGTCTGGAAATAATCATGACCACAAAACCACTAGAAATTAATCTATTAAATGTAGTTACATAATGTAAGGAATACAATTTCACTGTAAATTCACTATATTGATGTTACATTTCCTATTTTACGTAACATAGATAGATATTTATACTACCTCTGATGATAGTTCCCTTTTTGTTGATAAAGGTATGTAACACCGAGAGTGTATTCCACCTATTGAGACCTGTTGGATGTCACCGTTCTAATTTGTTCTTCCAAAACATTCTTCTTCACATTGTGACTTGTTTAGTAGAATGAAAATAAATCTTATACCTCTTCCAAGAAACAAACTAAAATCTGCACAATATTCTTCTTGTACAAGTAAAATATATATAAATGAGTTATTAACTGATGAATACTGGAGTATCTATGACCCAAATTATAATCCGTTGATTACAATTTGGTCCCCAAACATTTTAATCTTCTCTTATCTTTATTATTTAGTGAAAAAAATGCATTGACATCTATTCATATTATTGTTGTTGAAATCACAATATTCCTTTGTGTTTATTAAATCAATGAAGATAAACTAATATTTGAATCAAAACTATTAAATTATTCTTATTTGATAAGAAATATAGAGAGTTAATGTAGAATATATTATATTATATTATACATGGTTTAGAAGATGTTTTTTCAACTGAATTTCACCATAACATCAATGATATTTCATGCAAGAATAATCTTTCACAAAATCTGATTTTTATATTATTTAATTGTTAACCCAATACAAGAATTGTGAATGTGAATTTCCCGTATCAATTTATATATTTATCTTTTTATGTATTTTGTTTGAGATAATATTTTATGCATGATTTTTTTACTCAAATAAAATTCAAACCATTAGACATTGTACTTACTCCTAACAATTTATGTGACAACATTCAAATATTGTTCCTCCTCCCTTAGTTCTCTCTCCCTTCACAAAACAACCATTTTTGGCATTATAACCCGTGTTTATCAATGTTATATTCTTATATACACTTTATTTCGTATGAAACCTCATGAAATATGTGTATCTATCTTAATCAAGAAAGTATGCACTTAGGTGCATGTCTGGTTCTCTTTGAAAAAACAAACTGTGTAGGTTTTTTCTTATCTGTCTATTGTGTATCAAATAGATACACAAAATCATCACATAATTGATTATATGGGGAAATACGTAATGAAACACCATGATAGTAAAAAAATCATGAACTATTTCAAGAGTAGTAATATCCATGGAAATAGTTCTTCTTCACAAAGCATGATGGGGTGTCTACACACTAGTTGTGTGTTTGCGGTATTTCTTCTTCAGGGAAGGAGAATGCTTCATGACACTGAACTCATTCACAAAGAACGATGAGGGTGTAAACTCCTTTTTCATGTCCATATATTCATATCATTCATGAAGACATATTTTTTCATGGGAATCCCCTTATTCATGAGGCCTCAATGTTTCACAAAATTATTTTCTTCCCCATAAAATATAGTGCTTCATAGATGGTATTTTTTTTGAAAATGTGATATCTTGAAATAATATGAGTATTAGTAGAACCTCTTGGTCGAGAGTGATATCCATTTATTGTAAAGGGATCAAAGCATTATAGCGCAATAAAATCCCAATCTCTATCCCATTTGATTCATCTATTTATATTCTGAAATAACATATCTTTTAATTCATCCAACACACATAAAGTTACGCCACATTTCATAGTATTAATCCTTCATGATAAGTCTTTTTATTTAAGGTGTTCATATCACATGCATGTATTCGTAAACACATGAAGCTAATCTTCCCAAACTCATGATGTTCATCCATGGAACTCAA
The DNA here is from genome assembly GCA_963277665.1 of Viscum album. Lineage (NCBI taxonomy): Eukaryota > Viridiplantae > Streptophyta > Magnoliopsida > Santalales > Viscaceae > Viscum > Viscum album. The sequence goes on along the minus strand of OY728151.1, from coordinate 1,580,395,870 downwards.
CTATTTGAATGGTCCTCATGAAACTTCATTTTCACTTCAGATTGTGCTTTCCCCCTGAATTTATTCATGTGAGTCATGAAAATGCAGTTTCATGATATTTTGATCATGTTCATCCGATAATTAATAACATAGATTAATCATGGTAGAATCTTCATTTATCATTGGTTTCTTGGTAGACATATCTGATTTGAAAATGGTGTTGTTGAGGGAATCTAAGAGAAATATGACGGCATTGGTTGATAAATACGTGCCTCATTTTGAATGCAAAGGACATGAGAGATCAGACGACATGAATTTAAATGAGTGGTCTTGAGATATGATGGACAACCATGTTCAAACCAATTATTCAAACTGGTGGAAAACGCACACTAAACCCCATACCACATCGAATCCTCTATTAGATTATCCACACTATATATATCATGAACTGTGGGGAGTGGATCAGAATTTCCCTCTCCCCCTCCCTATACCACCCTGTACTGGCTCTATGGGAATTCAATAATCCCTATTCTTGTACAGATATGATCCCACATCATACAAGCCTCTAGGGTACCCATAGCCTACAGACAACATTAGACATGACCATCATGCTTACATAGATTTCCTTCATTGGATGTGTCAACCTAGTGTCAGGTATATGCTCTCAGTTGAGGCTGGCATGTCATCTCAACCCATACTAAAAAAAACACAAAAACCCATTTAAAAAACTATGTATATAATGGAATTAAATATTAAATGCATGTATATATCTACACTTAGAAATCCAATATACAAATAGTCAATCCATTTATAGTTTCCATTCAAATATAAATCCATCTAACCATTTCACTATCCTTAACTCGTCATGCCATTTTTATAAGGTGTGGTTCTCCTTCATGAAAACTACAAGAATAACGTTTCTAGAGTTAAAACTTTCATGGTTCAAATGAAATATTAAAATAATGCATGGCCTTCAATTCCTCTTCTTCTATACATTTTGGAACAGAAATTCCAAATAACATAAAATCATCCTTATTATTTTTTAAAAACAATGTGTGACTTAGGAAACATGTCTTTTGAACATAAGAGAAGTTCATCAATTGAATAATTATCAAAAATGGATAATTTCTCAAGATTGAAATCCAATTATATGAATATTTAACAATTCTTCAATTTCATCACAATTTATCTTCAAATATAAATCCTAATAACCATTTATTCAAAATTAACCCTTCATGCAAAAATTATATGGTACAATTATCCTTCATGAAAACTATAATCTCAATGTTAATCAATATAACAATTTCATTTTTATCATAATACATTAAAATATTACATTATCTTCAATTACTCATATAATTTTTTGAATATTAATTCCAAAGAAAATTAAATCATACTTCTTCATTTTTTTAAACAATGTTTCACTTACAACACATGTAATTTGAATATATGATCAATTCATCAATAATAAAAGTTAAAAAAATGTATAATTTCTCAAGTGTGACATCCAATGCTCTGAATCCCTAAATATTCTTCAATCCATTCACTAATTCCATTCATATATAAAGTTATCTTATAATTTCTTCATCTTTACCCCTTCTTCCACTAATTATATTTCCTAGTTCTCCTTTATGAAAACTAAAATCTCATTGTTCCTCAAGATAAAACTTCCATGGTTCTCATGCAATATTAAAATAACACATGAACCTCAATTCAACTTATTCAATAATTTTTGTCATTGAAATTCCAAAGAACATCAAATCAACCTTTTTCTTTGTTGTAAACAATGTGTCTGTTATGACACATGTACATTGAACATAGGATCACTTCATCAATCTAAAGAGTTAACAACATGGACAATTTCCAAAGAATGACATCTAATACTATGAATACCCAAAAAAATTCATTCCCTTCACAATTTTTCTTCAAATACAAATCCATATAACCATTTATTCATATTTAATGCTTCATACACTAATTCTATGGTGTGGTTATCCTTCATTGTAACACACAAGGTTTCAAGAATATAACCATTTCATTTTTTATTTTATGTTTTTAATTTCTATGGGAAATATTTTGCGGGGGGCGGGGGGGGGGTTGGAAGGATTTTGGCATGTTTATGGAGATTTTATATAGGTGAACAATTGGGAAACTGTTAGTGAAAGCTGTGAAACTCTTAAAGGAAACTGTACACAATGAGACAGAGGGATCTCGTTAGGTGGAAAGTTTTGAAAAATTATTTGACTACCCAGGAGTAACCGTTCAAATTTGGAAAAACAATATTTTATTTATTGGAGCATGGTTTTTGTAAATGTGTCGGCCAACGTTACAAGCTACTCTTTAAGGTAGAGACAATCACATGGTCAGCACATAGTTTTCCTAAACAAACGACTAATCATGCGCTATTTAAAAACAAGATCCAAAAAAAGTGTATCTGGGATGGGATTAATCTTAAGCACATAACTTTTTCTCCAACTCAACCCTTATTTAGTATTTATTCCTCCAAAAGTCCAAGGATTCGTTCCCCATCAATTTGGAAGTTATCTGAACGTGTTTTTTGGTGTGTTGATTTCCGATTCCCTCGGTAAATGTCAATTTGTGGTATTTTTTCAAAGTTATTCTTAGATATCCATTCCTCTATTTCTCATATTCTTAGATATAGTCTAATGTGGATAGATATAAGGTTTTGGGGAAAATCATGGATATATTTGGCCTTTTTGATGACATGTGAAGAGATATAAGGTGGGTTTTTGGAGATTTAACCCGCTTTGTGGGCATTTTCAGGGCGTTTTTAGTTTTCACAAATACTATCATGGTAGGTGGCTTCAATCTAAAGGCCTATATTTTGAACATAAATGATTTGTTTCAAATTGTTTAAATTTAATATATTTTTTTCTGAAATTTGTGTGAAAAGAATGGTTTAAACTCTCTTTATTGATGGGTTGTGGTATTTTAAAAATTGGTTGTGCAAATGGAATTTTTTATTGATTTTAAAATAGGGTTTTTTTGGATTTTGGAAAATGGTTTTTTGGAAAGGTTTTCAATAAATGAATGGTTTTATTGAAATGGTTTGAATTGGTTTCTTTGAAATGGTTTTGGCGTACATGGGTTGTGTGGGTTCATGATTTTGACATGACCCTAAATATAGGGAATATATCTTTGGGGTACAAATGTACATGACCTTAGATAAGAAGTGTTTTTCATTATGGAATAAGGTGACTAGACACTAAGTGATGACTTAGTGTATAAATAAGAAACGACTATGATTATAGAACTATTTGAGAAGAATGAATGGGTGTGTGTGATGAATGATATAATATGTTTTCCAAAAATGAATGTGAAATGGGTTAAATAATGTTTTGATTTCCTTGCATAGAAAACAATTATTTTTGGAAAACTATTTTGCTGTGAAACTGGTTGGATTCAATTTATACTGTGTTACTATATCAAGAAAAATTATATAAATTATTTTATATAATTTTTCTAACTTTTTATGCCCTTGTGGAGTTAGTAAGAAAGTCATTGGGGGAAATTTAAAAAGATTAATTAATCACCCATTCATTGGAACAAAGGTTCTTTTTCATATTTTGTTTAGCAATAAACATGTAAATGGGAAGCATCACACTTTTTTTGGCTGCTCTGTGAGACTTGGAGTTGGAGTTGGATCATGGAGTCATGTCTTTGATGTCTTCTAAGTTTCTTTTGGATTTGTTTTTCAGTATGACATTGATGTTAGTTGTCTTCTGTTGTGGTAATATTTTTTAGTTTGGTATTGGAATCAATGATATAACATGAGTTATTTTAAATTTTCATCAAGAATCATATAGTGCTTTTGGATATGGAATATGTGGTAGGTATTTTCTTGTTTTATAAGGGAAAATCATCTCCCAGTTGTATTGAAACCATTGTAATTTCATTACAGCCTTCGTCACCATAGAGATAGTGCTTAATTCCAATTAGAAATCCCACCACAACATAAGCAAATGAGGAGGGGAAGGATGTTACATGTTGTATGGGTCTTGGTCAGTCCAAATATTTTTTTTTCAACTAGTGGTATCATCGTTATTGGCCCTTGACATAAAATTGGAATAAGTTGTGACAGTTTTGGAGTTGAAATTAATTCAGGTTCTTTCATTGATTTAGGTTGGTAGAAAGGGATTGGATTTTTAGGAATTGAAATGTATATCATGAAAATACATAGTTAACCTTTTTATATTGAACGTCAATTTAATAGGTATTTGGGTACATAGGTGTTTTGGATACACTTATAGTAGTGTAATCTACGTGTCATGGGTTTAACTAATCATATGATAATGAAATTCATTATAGAAATAAATTCCTGCAAGGAATACATAGTTCATTTTGACTAATGATTTACGATTTGGTGTAAATGGGTTGATTTTTTTAAAAATATTTATATTGTTTTTAGATGGGTGATTTTGAAAATATACTAGTTGTGTTATTTTTGGAAATGTGATACTTTTCAAATGCATGGTGAAATTTTTAAAAAATGGTCGAATCTGAAAAATGTTGAGTTTTGGAATGAATTTCTGTAATAAATGCTCGAAGAAATAATTTAAAATTTTTATGCCCTCAGTTTATAGCGAGAAAGACTTATAGTGTTTGTTGTGTTTCTAGAAAATGGGACCCGTTAAGCGTTCATAGAAACCAAATGGAATAATCTTCTTAGAATGTGGGTGCACCTAAGACATTTGAGAACCAGTAGATGGTATAGAGTATATTCAAATATTTTAATTATGTGTATAGAGGGAATTTATTGGATGCACCGATGAAAGTGGATCAATATATCCAATACATGAAGTATAATCCACCCATATTCTAGGGTGATTCCTGTCTAGAGAAGGGTGAGTTGTGGATGAATAGGATAAATGGAATATTTGTCTTCTTTAGAAAATTAGGAGATTAGAATGTAATGTTGGAGATGCATATATGGGAAGATATTGAATTCCAATTATGGTATTTATAAGTTTAGACAAAACTAGACCAAGGTTTGGAATGGGAGGATTTCAAGGAATTGTCCAAAAAAATTATATCCTCACACATTCAGAATTTAGAGATTGATGGATTTTTTAGTCCAATTTAGGAGAACCATTCCATGATAGAGTATGTGGATAAATTTATGAATTTTGTTTTATTTTCATATGAATTTTCCTCGAGTGCATCCTTGAAGGAACACATTTTGTAATTGAATCTAAGGAAAAAAATTTGATTAAATATTTCCATGCTCTGTATAATGGATTATACATATATAGCCAATAGAGAGATTGGGGATGAAAGAGAAATCTTAGGAGGAACATGTGAAGAACGTATGTTGATACATATGGAAAATGGTGGGAACTATGATGCTGGGAGAAAACGGAAGAACGATTCATTTTTCCATGGTTGAAGTATGTACCAAAACTAGACAACAAGATACGTGAACCTTCCCCCATGAACCAAGAGAAAATATGGATGTTTTAAATGTGGTACCTTCAACCACATACAACGAGAGTGATCAAAACCACCTAGATAATTCAATAATTGTAATTATATGGGTCACCTTCAGTGCATCTGTCGCAGTGATCTGAGATCGAGTGTTTGGAAAAAATACCATGTTCTGTAGATTTTGTATGGTTAGATGGGGGTAGGGAAAGAGAATACATCTCATTATCAGAATAGAGTTATCCATGATGATTCTATAAATTCCATGACTCCATAGCATAAGCACTCTCAATAGGTAAATAACAAACAATGTGCTGTGAGTAAGTAGTTATATAGAGTTGAGTAGGTTATTGTAGGTGATCAATCTATACAGTGTGAATTTAAATCAACAGGTCGTGGGATGTGTTGAAGAACCCATATCACTCCAACTATTTAGACTATTGAATAATGTTCTTAAAATCCCATCCCAAATTGAATCCTATATTGGTTTCTCCATGACATATAAATCAAGTGCTATGGGGATAGGCTCAAAATTAAGCTATCTCCTCTTAGTAGTACCCCATAATTGTTCTTTGGAAATGCTCTATTCCTAATTCATTGTAGGATATTTTCCCATATCATCCATGCCTTTAGTCGTGACCATGTATTACACAAGACACTCCATGCCACCTATGAGCTAGCTTGGTTGGCCTCCTTTTTGTGTGATCGACCCTATGCCCCAAAGAATCTGTTAGTTGAGGATGACCGGTCATCATAGTAGGCTATCCATAATTATGAAAAATCCCCCAAATCTAAATTTGTTAAAAAACGAAGTATATAATGCAATTCAATATGAAATTCATGGCCACATCCACACTTATTACTCTAGTATAATATTCTTCCACCCCTTCACAATTTCTCTTCAATTATAAATCCACCTAACCATTTCATTATGATTAACACTTAATGAACTAATTATATGTAATGATTCTCCATCATGAAAAATTAAATAACAATGTTCCACATGTTAATGGTTTCATGGTTCCCATGGAACATTAATGTAATGCATGACCATTAGTTACTCTTCTTCTGTAATTTTGGAATATAAATTCCAAAGAACATAAAATCAACCTTCTTCTTTGATTAAATAGTGTGTCACTTATGACTCATGTATTTTGAACATAGGTTCAATTCATCAATCATCATGTTACCAACTAAGATAATTTATCAGGAATGAAATCTAATACACTGAATCCAATACAATTATCTAGGAATAAAGATGAATGAATCCCTAACTATTATCCTGGAATCATCATGATAGAATCCATAACAATTATCCCGACATCACCATAATGTTCAATGTCTTCATACCATTCACATGTTTCTTGGAATTTCTATACTTGAGGATTTCATCCAAGCTCAAATAACTTTGAACATGCTCATTATATTGACATCAATGTAATATTCCTACAGCAATGATGATCATTTAACACCAATAAAAATAATTTAAAAATAAGTAAAATTTATATTAAAAGTTGGATCTTCAGTCTCCCCCTTTGTATTTATTGGAAATACCTTCAATTCCAAATGAATGTTTCAATTTGTAGAACTATTATCTTATATCACCCCTTTAGCATTGAAATGATAATTTAACACTCTCTCCCCCTTATTGATAAGAAATAAACATTTCATAAGAAAAAATTCTATCATTCCACAACTAATCAAGGTGGAATCACTCATTTTACTCTAAGTGAACTTGATCTATGCTCAGTGTAGAAAACAAGAGAACTGGATTTATAAAAAAAGTTTCCCATTAACAAATAATCATGACACCATAAAAAATGAGAACCAATATACATGTATTAAAGGACTATTCAATTTTATTCATGGATGAAATTACTAAATGTTACATTAATCTTTTTAAGAATGAACAACAAGAAACCCTTGCACTCACATCTTCAAATAGACATAATACATTCAACTGAAATAGGGAGGATAAAATACCTTGTGGGACATCCACATTTCATATACAATAGATTAATTTAATTTCACTACTTGGTAAATGGTTTTTAATTTTGGATAAACATGGATGAGTGATTAAGAGTGACAATCCATTTCCAATGAAATTATCTTCAAACAATTTATAGAATAATTAAATTTGATACTAATTGAAATAATAATTTGGAGGATTCTTTACTGGTCTCCCACTAAAGGGAAACAGTTATCATTATCTTCATAATGTTTGATCTCATAAAGATTAGATTTAAAGAAATTCCAGAATTGTGAATACAATAGAATGGGTCTTTAAATTTTTATAGTCCATATTAGACAAATATCACAACATCACAAAGGATGATCTTCTAGAACATTTGTTGTACAAAATACAAATAAATACGATCAAAACAATATATAATCTTCTTTATCTGGGCTATCTAGAATAGGTAATCACATTGTTTTACATAATAAATTATGATAGTCCATCATGTTATTATTTTAATATCAATTGAGAAATCATTCAGGGATGGTAACTTGTCCATCTTAGAAATCAAGAATTAACCACACTTACTACTTCTCGGATTTTCCCCGTATGAACATTCTTCACATTCAATCCCCTTCATTATAAGAAAAAATAAAATACTCAATATTTACGGGAATATGGTGGATCATCCTTTAATTACTAATATTAATAGAAAGGTAGATATTATCTTCTAAAAAATGTTTTCCAATTTTCTACAGTCTTCCTGGTTTCACATCTAAACATCTATTCTGATTTATGTTGAGGCAACATGGATATATTCACATCCTATTCTACATGGTGTGGAGAATTTTTCTTCTTAACTAACTTCATGTATGATACATTATTACACCTCTTTAGGAATTCTTCATTTTCTATTAGTAAGGATAAACATCCTTTTTCAATGTGGCCATATTTCTTAAATATCTCACAAAAAAATTCTTTTACACAATTGTGACATTTTATTGAAAAACACTCAGGACATTTGTCTTCATCATGTGGGGTATTTTCATTCCCTTTTTAACTAGATTTATCTAGAAACTCTTCAATTTTTCTCATTCATTATAAATATTTAGCCTCGATAACATAACTGTATATCAAAACTACGGGTGCAAGTTTGGATCTTACACATGGGTTCTTGTGAGTTTCGTCCCTCCTAGTAGTAATTTTGGATGTAATACCATTCAAATTATTCGATTTAGAATCCAAAAATTTCTAACCATTCTTATTTGTTACCTTCCTTGGAGGCTTTATGTTCATAGTATTCTTTGGATTTCTTCCCAAGGTTGCTTCATCATTCTATGTTAGCTTTTTTGATCTTATTTTCATATCATCATTGGACACATGTTGAGTTGAACATGTACTAACCATGTGACCACTATAATTTCATACATCACTGATGTTATAAGGCATTTAAAATCTCTTTTTAGTATATAGAAGCTTATAGACATTAAGATTATTATTTGAAACGGCCAAACCAACATGAGGATACTTGCTCTGGAGCAAGGAGAGCCAAAATTAAATCCCATGTATGGAGATTCAAGATAAATACATTGTTTTATCAAATTATTGGAATTTTAACATTGAAATTTATTGATGTATATATATGTATATATATCTTTGGTATTTGAGATTTTATTTAAAATTACTAATTATTATTTTTACTGGACAAGATCACGATAGGTGAAACATATTCTTGATGGGAGAGAGAGCCATCCTTCAGGAAAACAATTTAAATGCATGGTTGAGTGGGAAGTAACTATTCATTTAGGTTGATACTACATGGAATTACTGATGGACGTACTGATAATATCATTCCCATAACTTTAATAATAAACCATAGTGTCCACATTTTCATTTTTGAGGTGGGAGAATATAATATATTAAATTTTCATTTTTAACTAGGATGACATAATTCTACATGACTCTAGACCCCCAAACCTCAGACATAAAGGGTCCCCATCCTCTACCACACGTAGCTGGCCCTCGATGACTATTGCAACAATGTAACGCCATAGATCACTGTCTTCACCATCCTAGAAGCTCGACATCGAGCCATTGTCCATTAATGAATCAATTGGATTCCATGGACCTTCCCAGGAGGTTGGTCTGTCCCCTATAAATCCATTTCATGGTTAATCCAACCACTTCGAAGCCCAAATGAAGGAGGATCTTGGTGAAGTCCCATGTAAAACAATTTCTCCACTACCATGCCACTATAGAAAATCCACGAGCCATCTAGAACCCCCACCATCTCAGGCATGTGGTGGGATCACAATAAAAGAACCCCAATAGAGCAAAGAAAACAACCATATGAAAAATCTCATACACTAGGAAGAGGAGAATGTGATAAAATATAATAGATAGATAATTTTCAAAACATTTTTGATCTATATTAATAACGATTATAGTACAGGGTAGTAGGAGGCAAATAGAACTTAAAATAATATATTTATTAAATACATAGATGGTAGATGCACCAACACAACCTAATTACACCTCTCCCCCATTCCACACCCATTGTCTAATATGAGGTAACAACCTGTGAAGACGTACTAGTATGACCATTAATATCCCAATGATAACTAGAAAATACATCATATTATAAGAAGGATGACTTTTCACCCAATACTCTTTCTCTACTATTCTATATCCCTCCAACATCATTCATGTCACTAGGGGGACTGGTATACTCCTTCCCACCATTGGGACCTCAATCTCTCCACACTTAATCCAATGTTATATATTATATTTTATGTGGGAATGGATATTTATTCCCTCGGTTCAGGAATTTGGTTTCATAGAATGTGATAGTTTGTGGTGATCATTGAGCTTTTCCCCCATTTCCTACTTTCACTCACAACTTCTCTTATATTGGAATATGTCTAGAAAATGATAAATCAACATCTAGTTTCATGCTTCTGTGGTCCTAAAGAAATGATAATGATGGAACCCATAAAGGGAAAGTGTTCATTGCATTGACAGGCGGCACAAAAGACTCAGTTTCTATTTTGACGAAACAATAGACTCAATGCATAGATAAAGTGAGAAATCATAAAGGGGAAGTGTTAATCACATTGAAAGATGTCATAATGGATTCAACAGTAGCTATCATGAAACTACAATGTCAATGAAAATACATGAAGAGTTCCCATAAAGGGTAAGAGCTCATCGCCTTAACAGATAGTTGAGTTTTTTACCGACCTCTCTAGATTTCAAAAATCACTAAGAATCCATTCCTTCTTTCCTTTCACAAATAATGTTATAGTACATGCATTAAAAAGTATAAATTATATAGTGAGATTCACACACACCAATGTGTGAAGACTTTCAGGCCTTGACAAACAATAACCATTTGGGTTTTCATAGAAGAAGGTAGAAGTACAATCAGTTGGAAGTATAATTCCACAGAATTAGAATCTTTATTTCCAAATGCAGTGTCCATTTTATTTGATAGGACTTGTTTTGGATATTCCTAACACGAAGAGGTGGGGTAAGTCAGTGTTGGGGAATTTTTAAACCAATTCATACTTTTTATCCCTATACCTATTGACCTGTTAGGATATTAATTATCTTGTTATCTATTCTCTGTCGCATGTAATAAAGCAGTCAAAATATGCACATGATATTTTTATAAGGTTAACTAATCAATAATAAAAAAATAATCCTTTTAATGTATGGGTATGACTAGTACATGGATTCTCAACTATAATTTAGTAACATGATACAATGTGTTGTCTTAGAAAACAATCCATAATCCAATGTGATTCCCTACACTTTTAAGGGGGGAATGAAACAATTTTACTTTCCTGAATTGGTGATGAAAAAGTACAACTTATAACTCGTTGATGATTAATTATACTGAATCCCAATATATTATTCTCCCTATTAAAAAGGGTTTACATCACCAAAAGATTCTTCCACCTATTCAGATCTGTTGGACGTCACAGTTCTACTTAATATTCCATTCTTTTCTTATTACATTCATATCTGCATGAAATTAACCAACCCGTTCTTCTATATTATTCAGTGAAAAAACAAATGCACACTTATACTTCTTCGTTCTTCTTCTATAGTGAAATAAATAAATACACTAAACATTATTCTACAATTTTATATAATCACAATAACTTATTGGATTATTCAAACAGTGAGGATCATCTTATTGTGCATCATCATAATTAACTTCTTCTCCATTTTTCTTTTCATGTATGCATGAAATAATTCATGTAGAATTAGAAAGAAATCCTCCACTTCATTCACTTATTAATGTTATCTACACAACTGCACCCATTGTCTTGATTCTCTTCTTTAAATGCTTCCACATATGCATGTGCATGAAAGAGTGCATGCACAACCCACTTCTTCCCTCTTCCGTGCAAAACCTAATTGGTATAAATATTTTCATGTACACATTGCCGCTTTCTATTTTCCATTTATATTAATTCCGTTTAACTTGTTTTGGGTGTATTTTATTTAATAACATTAGTTCATTCATGCAGTATAAAGCGTTCCCAAACAAACCGAGAGCATTGTTCACTTCTTGTCTTCTTCTATTTTTTTTATACGCACACGATTGAGTGTAGGCCTTGTAACATGTTCTTCTTATTTATCCACACATGAACACACACAATGCCGCTCCATTTCACAAACACATGGACTTGGGTTTCTTCAAATAATGCGTAAAATTACATGCATATATGTGCTTCCCATCATCGTGCAAACTGCTCCTTCTTCAAAAACAAACCCCTACACAATTTATATTCCTTATTAACATGAAATTAGAGGATTTTTTTCTTTATCATCTTGAAACTAAGGGGTTCACTATTATTCTTCTTTCAAGAGGTGCACAGGTCTTCTATAGACAAGGGATGTGTGGGTATTCATTGTGAAAACATGATGGTTCATGATTATATAGCCATTCCAAAGCACAAAAAGGGTGATCATGCACGATTTTCATGCTTTCAATATCACCTTCATGAAGAATGAGAAGGGTTTTGGTTAACCATTCATATGTTCTTCGATCTTCTTCATGAAACCATATGGTTAATGGGTCTTCTCTTTAATGAGATGATTCAAGAATTCATTTCATAGTTGATGTCCTAAAAGATTATCTCATCTTCGGGAAACCAAATGGCTCGTGGATATTGCTTTCCCTTTGCGTAAAAATCGCAAGAAGGTGCTATATTCTTGAATAAAATAAAAGATCTCAAAATACGGGAGCAGAAAGCTAGACCATCCTCAGGACATCAATTTTTATAGGTGAAGATCAAATCTTTTTGCACATTCGTATCCTGTGAAGATGAATAAAGAGGGTTCGTCACAATCTGAATGCAGTTATAATTCTAGTATATCATAAATATCTATTAAATTTGTTGATAATGATCCTTTTGATTAGTGTTTTATAGCGGTAGTGAAGAATAATTTATTGAATCAGTATTTTATTTTTACTCAAAAATCAATAAATATCTAAATAATATTCCTATAATTTTTTTTCACCAACATATTTTATCTTATCAAGGGACTATACGATGAAAGTTCATATCTAGAAAAAGAGGATAAGGAAATGGATTATGGATTGGAAAAGAGGTTTCAAGGATGTATACCTCTCTGAAAAATTATTGATTCCAAAGAAGAAACTGTATCAATTTTCATTAAACATGTCTCATGTGATGAAGAACAATTGAAAAGAAATAAGTTGGAAAAATGTAACTGAGAAGGTCTATAATGAGATGATTCACACTCTTGAGGAATCATATAATTATTCCATGAATATAAAGGGCTCTATATTTTAAATCAAAGACAATGATGATACATTCATTGTAGTTGATGAATCAAAAGAAGAGTTTATAATTAAATGAAATGAAAACCTCACTTTTATGGAATATTAATTATAAAGGATTGATTGTAAGAAGGATGTGACTGAGGTAGTTCATATAGAGGTGATCATTACAATGGAAAAATTATACAGAACCTCCATAAATGTTAATAAATATCATCTAGAGGATAAGATAAATATAATTAAAGAGTTGAATCATTATCAATAGATAGAAAATAAAATTATTGAAGATCTAATTCAGAATATGAAGATTTAGTGGGAAGGAAAACATAAAATTATTGTGGATGATATAAATTTCCTCATCATGAAATGTTTTGAAATGGAAGTGAATTTAAAAAATTTCAATAAATGTGAAGATATGTTGATATCACTTGAAGACCATAAAAACTCTCTATATCTGAAAAATCATGAGTTGGAGGTCATGTTGAGAAATCTAGAGATCATCCAGGCTGAATATTGATATAATACTATGATTAGAAAATCATACAAGAGTAATTATGGAAGGATTTTTATTTAGGAAAAAATTAATTCAAGTTAAAAAAAGAGTCTAAAAATATATAATGATAAATAATTTAGATGATCATTGTATCATGTTACCCTTGATCTAGAATATTTTATTTGTACTAATATTTTTTCATCTATAAGTATGAGTTCCAAAAATTATTCTAAATAATCATGGATGAAGAAGACAAATAAAAAAACTTTTATATCATCAGATGTGAATATGAATAATTATAGGAATTCTTATTCTCTTAAAATATCTCAGATGAAGAATCATACTATCCAAAAAAATAATATACCTAAAATAACTGAACTTTATCAAATATGAATAAATAATGCTTTGCTGGATAGTGATGGTGTTGTTGGAAATTTGGGAATCAAGCCATTGTATCTAGGCATAATGTTTTGATTCATTATAATGAAATAAGGTTAGTATTAAGGTGGATTAGATTTGATGTCAGTAGAAATCATCTAAATTTTAATCATAATTCATAGATGAAGATGAATTTATCTTTGAAGAATATATTTGAGTCCCTTGAATACTTCTATGAATATTTCAATTGAAGTGTTGGTGTGTACTAACCCTCCACCATGCATATGTTTATTTGATGATAAGGACACAACATATCAAAAGAAAAAAATAATTTTTTGGGGGTGTGAGAAGTAGAAGAGAGCTAAGAAAAATGTGTAGCAACCTACAAATAAAAAGAATGAAGATATGAATTTCAAAACCATGAAATGGTGCCTCTACTGTGGAAGTATAGGTCACATAATTGACCTTCAAAAACATGTTATAAACAAAAATTCTATTGGATGAACGCTAAAAGAAGAAAATTAAGTCAATCACAGGAACAAATAAAAAGGTTTATTTGATGTTTGAATATCAAGATGAAAATTTTGAATTTCGTGAAAGGCTGTTTAAAAAGGAAGACTCTATGATTACTGAAGATTTGGGTGAAAGATCCAGAATGTCAGAAATTATTGTATAAAAATAAATAATTTTGTTAACTATACAAATAGAACTAGTGAAGAACAAAGGGAAAGAACCAATGAATTATTTTTTTAATAATGATATTGTAAAAGTGAGTTTATACACAACAAGAAGTCTAATAATATATAAGAAAAAGAATGTTTAGTCATATGGCTAGAGAAATTGGAATTGACTATGAATTTAGACCAGAAATAGAAGAATTAAAGTCTATTACATTCTAATGTGATGAAGCTTATTCCATCTAAGATGAAAGCTGTAAAAATAAAGAAGTCCATACATCCCTTACATGTTAAACTTTGTAAAGTCAAAGAAGGAGCAGTCATGATGAGTTTTCGTGACTCTAGAGTATAATTGAAAATATTTATAAGGTTAGGAGTTAAATATCATCCTTGTTTCCCTAATTGAATATCATTAAAGAACAACTTTTTTATGATGAATATTTTTTTATTGTTTATTTTATTCCTGTAATTGAAGGTGATGAATATATTAAGGGGGAGTCTTAAAGATACGAGTGATTTTAAAATATTATATAGCTTTCATAAGGCTATCCATCAGGGAGTTTTTTATTTCAATTTCTCGTAAAATAATTCATGAAGATCAGTTATGTAGAATGTTAGTCATGATGAAGTAGATGGATGAATCACATTCCATTAGGGTGAAAAAAGTTGAACAAATACCATATTTGACCAAAACTGGTATTACATGAATATATAATGTTCTAGTATGGGATTTATTTGATATTTTGAAATCCTAGATATTGAATCATTTCATTAGAAATTCATTTTTTTTCCTATTTTTTAGGAATGAAAATTCTGAATCTTAAGGGGAGACACTTATAATTTGATAATAAAGGAGAAGTGAATTCTTTTAATTTAATGTTTTCAACATTTTTATTAGGTTGAATGTAGGAGATTAATTGAGTATCTTTTGAACATCTTCTAAATGAAGGTTTTAGTATTTTCATCACATTTAAAATTTATATTGACATCTTTGATGTATAAACTAATCGCCTTTTGTTTCTATATAGGGTATTCCAACATTCAATTAGAGAATAGTAATTGATGACTCATTACATTAAGAAAAGTGATGCTCTCCTCTCAATAAAACCAATAACTTTTTCTCTTAAATGACATCTCTTATTAAATGAAGTGATTAATGTAATGAAAAAGAAGCATTCAGTTGTTATTGAATAAGTTTCATTTATACATTTTTTCCGATAGTGGTCTTTGAGATTATTTTATGTGTGACTAGAAAACGTTGAATTTGATAGTGAAATTGGTATTGAAAACACAACCAAAGGAAGATATTGAAGATCCCAAATATATTAATTTAATATTTGTGTTTTAATTGTTGTCAATAAATTTTTTTGATACAAATTCAATTTTCTAGTAATTAAAGGTTGGTTTTTTGACATTTAATAATTGTTGTGAATTATTCATAATTTTGAAAGGATATTTGGTTGCAAGAGTTTTTTATAATTAAGAATGATTTTTTATGGTTGGTATTGAATCTTATTATTATTTTTATTTAAATATTTCTTTTTTTGATTGTTTATATGTAAAAAAGTTCCTATATCAAATGGGACAACCAAAACTAAATAGGTGGGTAGTTGACCTCTAGCATTCCATTACGGTGAAGCCGAGGAAGAGGGTGACTAGTGTGTTCCTAGGTAGTATATGTAGTTTTATAGATTAAATAAAAAATAGTAGTTATATTGAATGAATAATTATTGTGTATGCTTAACTTTAAATCTTACTTTGAATTTGCCTTGATATGATATATTTGTTTTTAAAAATGTAATAATTGTAAGGAAAGGTCCTATAGGTAGCTCATGAATAGGAAGAGGAAGAGAGTGGCTAGTGTGATCATGGGAAGGAAGAGGAATGGAATGGCTAGTGTGATCATTGAGGACTACTGACACTGCTTAGGTGGGAAGTTGACCACATGTCAGTCATTATGAGCAGTCCGAGGAAGATAGTTGCTATTGTTCTCATAGTGAGTGAATTTAGATGCAGTGGAACAAAGAAAAACATCAAACATTTTATAAGAAGAATGATTTTATATGGTTGGAATGTAATTTTATAGTGGATTTGGATTTATATGAATAATTTTTTCATGTTTTAAATGGGAAAACGAGCCTATAGAAAAGGGGTATGTCTCCATGGGTGAGCTTATTGGGAGCACATATAGAGGAACCATGAAATTTTTTAGTATTGTATAATTAGGTGTCTAGGGTGCATACAGGGAGCACATGAATGGGAACTATGAAAAATATTAGTTATTTTGTATGAACGATGATTAATCTTATTAAATATTGGCTTTATATGGAATATTTTTTTATTTTTTCATAGTTTAATTGTAATCAAAAGGGCCCAGAAGCTGAAACTACTTTATTCATTTGACCACTAGGATAAATAAGTTAGTATTGTATCCTTAATATTATGTGAATGAATACAATTGTTGTCATATCAAAACCCAAACAGTTTGAGTTCCTCTTGTTACTCTTGAATGTATGCACTAGGTCCATGTCTAGTTTCCTTTGTACAAAAAAACTATGTAGGTCTATTCATCTATATATAGTGTCAATCAACTAGATATGCAGTATCTTCATGCATTGGTTTATACATGTAATAGATTCACGAAACACCATGGTATTTAAAAAAATTCATGCACTATGTCTTAACTTATAAGCTTCACAGAACTGGTTCTTCTTCACAAAGCCTGAAAAGGGTGTTTACACACCAGTTTCATGTTCAAAATACATATTATTCATTAATGAATAATTATTCCCAAAAATGACCACCTTCTCAAAATTCAATGAGGGTGTAAGAACCTTCCACATGTTTAGAGACTCTTCTCCTTCTTGAAAACGAATTTGTTTGCAGGAATCCCCTTATTCATGATGCCACAAAGGGTCATAAAACTCTTTCCCTCCTCACACACCAGTCTGGTTTAAAGAGGAACTATTTTTCTAGAAAACGAGAGCTCATGAAATAATAAAAGGGGTAGTAGCACCTCTTGGTTTAGGTTTCTATCCTTTTATAACCACTGGATCATATCATTTCACTACATTCAAATCCCAATATTTATATTGTGTGAATCGTCTCTTTAAATTCCATATGACTACGATATTAATTTCTTGAAAAGGCATTATGATACTCTGCATTTCAAATAATTCATAATTTTCAATTGTTCTACTTATTTATAGTATTCATATAACATTCATATATTCATGAAGACACTAAAAACATCTTCCCAAATGATTGATCCGATTAATTAAACTAGTGAATCGTATGTTAAAAAACCCATCCCACATCAAAATCACTCTGAGCTTCTATACACTATAAATATCAAGTGATGCATGGAGTGGCTCAAAATTCTCCTATGACCCACCTCGTACCACCCTTAATGTTTATACCGGGGCACTTTAAACCAACTTCTTTGTGGGATATTATCCAACATCATGAATGCCTCTGAGGGTACCCATGGCCTACACATGGAACAATATGTTTCTTTCTTGCTTTCCGGGATGGCCATCTTTAGGTGCGTTGACCCCGTGTCCCACATAAGCTCTCGGTTGAGGCAGAATTTTCATCTCATGCAATAATTTTTAAACAAACCCCCCATTATTACTTAGATAAAAAACCATATATATAATGGAATTTATTATGAAATGCATGATACCTCCACAATTAGAACTATACTTTACAATTTATCAAGACCTTCACAATTTCTTTTAAAATATAAATATTTCTAATAATTTACTCACATTTAACCCTTAATGAACTAATTATATGGCATGGTTTCCCTTCATGCCTACTACAAGCCCAATATTTCCCATGTTAACACTTTCACGGTTCTCATGAAACATTAAAATACAACATGACCTTCAATTCCTATTCATCCATACAATTTCAAAAATACATTCTAAATAACATTAAATCATCCTTCTTATTTGAGGTAAATGATATTTCACTTATTAAACATGTATTTTTAACTTATGATCAGTTAATCCATCGTCAAAGTTAAAAACAATGGAGAAATTTTCACGCGTGTAATCCATTGATATGAATTCATAACAATTCTTCAAGCCCTTCACAATTTATCTTCAAATATAAATCCATTTAACCATTTATTAATCTTTAAACATCCATGAACTAATTATATGGTGTGGTTCTCCTTCATGAAAACTGCAATCATAATGTTCATCAGGTTAACAATTTCATTGTTCTCATGCCATGTAAATGTACTACATGACCTTCAATTCATCTTCTTCTATACATTTTTGAATATAAATTCAAAATAACATAAAATCATCCTTATTATTAGTTGTAAACAATCTATCACTTATGAATCATGTATATTGAATACAGAATCAATTTATATATCATAAAAGTTGACAAGAATGGAGAATTGATAATGCACGAAATCCAATGCTATGATTCCATAACAATTATTAAATCCTGTTACAATTTATATTCAAATATAAATCCAAATAATTATTTTTTCATCTTTAACCCATCATTCACTAATTATATGATGTGTTTATACTTCATGAAAACTGCAATTTTAGTGTCACTCAAGATAACACTTGCATGGTTCTCATGAAACATTAAAATACAGTATGACCTTAAATTCCACTTATTCTATACTGTTTGGAATATAAATTCCAGAGAACATGAAATATTCCCTCTTATTTTCTTTAAAAAATGAATCTCTTATAACACATATATTTTGAACATAGGATTATTTCATCAATATTTATAGTTAACAACATGGATAATTACTCATGTTTGAAAACCCATTCAATGAATCCATAATAATTCATCAAATACTTTAATTTTTTTTTTGAAATATAAATCCATATAACCATTTATTAATCTTCAACCATTCATGAACTAACTATATGTTGTGGTTATCCTTCATTTGTTCACCTCCAGTTTCTTGTATGTCAGCCTTTATTTTTTTATTTTATGTATTTAATCTATGTGAGTTATGTTTGGGATGGTTTGGATGAATTTTTTAGTGTTTTAGGTAATTTATATAGGTTCGTGGTTGGATAATGTTTAGTGAAAACCATTAATATTATATAGGAAACCGTGAAAATTCAGACTGGGGACTCAGAGTAGGTGTAGAGTTAAGGCGGACTATTTGGCCAAACCATGTGGCCACCATGGATTAATCATGAAAAGTAATACATTTATATTTTTCATGGTTGGTGCATGGTTTTTCTATAGGTGTTAGCCAACTCTGTGAGGTACTTCTCAAGGTAGAGGATGTCGCATGGTTACCGCACAATTTCCATGACTGTGCAACTAACTGTGGAGGTTTTAAAAACAATATCCTATAAAAGTGGATATGGGTTAATATTATGTTTAAAACCCTCAATTTTCTCCAAATTGACCATAAATTAGGATTTATTCCCCTAAAGGTTGAGTATTCTTTCCCACTAAATTTGGAGGTGATCCAAAGGAGTTTCTTGGTGCGATGAAGCCTGATTTCCATGTAAGGTCTTCTATTGTGGTAGTTTTCATTGTTTTTCTTAAATATACAATCCTCACTCTCTTTGATTCTTAATTCTTGTCCTCTGTGGACAAATAAAAGGTTTTTTATTCCAATAATGGTTATATTTGGCATTTTTTATGATAGGGAAGAGATCTAAAGTGGGTTTTTAGAGATTCAACCCGATATTGTGGGCATTTTTGTGATGTTATTCATTTAATAAAAAACTCTCAAGGTGGGTGGATTCACTTTAAACTAAAATTATTATAACATGAAGGATTAGTTTCAATTTTTTTAAATGGCTTGAAATTGTTGTGAAAATCCTGGTTGAAAGACTCTTTAATGATGGTTTTTTGTTTTTCAGAAATTGGTTGGGTAAAGGGCTTTGCTTATATATTTTAAAATGATGATTTTGATATATGGATTTGTTGGATTTGGGAAATTAGATTGTCGGAATGGTTTTCAATAAAGGAATAGTTTTATTGAAATAAAAAGATTTGGATTCATTAAAATTGTTTTGGAATACATGGTTTGTGTGACTTTATTCATTCGATGTGACCCTGAATAATGGATGTGTGCCATTAGGGTAAAAGGTACATAACCCTAGATAATGGGTGGGTGTCATTGTGGAACAAGGATATTTGACACTTAGTGATGACTTATTGGATGAATGAGAAACTTATCATGAGTATATAACTATCAAAGAAGACTGCATGGGTGTGTGTGTGGTGAACATTGAAATGGGTATACCGAAAAGGAATGTACAATGGTTTAATGATTGATTTGTGTGCTTTACTTGGAATTTTTTTTCGAAAAACTATTTTGGTGTGAAACTACTTGGATTTGATTTAAACTATGGAACAATTTCAATTTTTTTATATATGTTGTTTTATAGAGATGTGTTAAATTGTTCAATCCTAGAAAAACGTGTAGGGATGTCATTAGGGTAAATCTGCTGAGTTTCATTACTCGCCCATGATTTAGAAATTTTATGATTTTTTAGATTTTGTTTATTGATACATAGTTAAATGAAATTCTTAACTCTTATTTACTGGTGCTCTTTGACACATGGAGTTGGTGTTGGACCTTAGAGACATGTCGTAAGAGTCTTATAAGTATCTGTTTATTTGATTTAACATTTTTTACTTTTATGATTGAAGTCTTCTATTTCAGTACTCTGTTTTAGTTTGGTTTTGAAATCAATGGTATTACTTGAGTTGTTTTACATTTTCATCATCCATCATATAGTGGTTTTGGTTATGGAATTTTCAGTTGTGATTTTTTATTTTCAATGGGATAATACTCCCCTATTTATATTAAATCCCTTGGAATTTATTTCTAGCCTTTGGTGCCTTGGGGATGTCACTTAATTGGAAGTTTAAATTCTACCTCAGCTCATGCCAATGAGGAGGGAAGGGATGTTACAAGTGGTATCCATCTTGGTCGGTCTAAATATTTGTCTGAAACAAGTGGCATTATCTTGTTCGGTCCGTGACTTACATATGGTATAAGTTGTGTCGGTTTGGGAGTTTAAATTCATTTTAGCGCATTCCTTGATTCAGGTGGGTAAAAAGGAGTAGGATTGTAGAGACATGAAATGTAGAGCATAAAATGATGAAGCTAAACATTTTATGTTGAACTTCATGCAACCATGGAGTTGGGCATATAAGTGTTTTGAAAACACTTATAGGACTGTTATCTCATTTTCATGGGTTTATCCCAAACGAACATCATGAAATTCATTTTAGAAATGAATTATCACTAGAACTGCCTATTTCAATTTTCGTAATGATTTATGATCTAGTGTAGATGTTTTTATTTTTGAAAAAATTTGAAATTTTTTTCAAATGGGAGATTTTTGAAAATGGAATGGTTGTGGAATTTTGAAAATGAGTTAATTTTCAAAATAATGGTTTAATTTTTGAAAACTTTTTTGAATGTATAAAATGATTAAATTTGGAAGGAATTTTTTTATTGTTGGTCTGTGATTGAATTTGAAATTTTTAATCCATCAGTTTTAAAGAGTGATGCATGTGGAATTTGTAATGTTTCTCTAAAATAGAACTCAATAGGCATCATAGAAACCAACTAGAATATGTTGATGATAATTTGGTTTCACCTGAGCCACAGGTGAAACAATTATTGGTTCAGATTATAGTCTACGATTTTCAATATGTGGATATATGGAACTAACAGGATGAACCAAAGAAAGTTGTTCATTCTATATACACCTAGAATTCGAATCCACCCATATTCCTGGGTAATTTTGGGATAGAAAAGGCTAAGGTTCGGCTGAGTAGGATGAATTGAGTCTTTGATTTCCATGGCACACCAATAGAGTTGAAATTCATGTTTTAGATGTATATGTTGGATGATCTTTCATGTCAATTGTGGGATTTATTACATCAGGATAAACTATACCAAGGCATGGTGTGAGATGATTTTGATGAATTTTTCAACCAAAAATTATATCCTCAAATGATCATAATTCATCGAACTGTGGACTTTTTCATCCTAAAGTAGAATAAAAGTTATTTGATAGACTATACTACTAAATTTTAGAATTTTTTATGCTTTTCACTTGATGTTTTTGGGAGTGTTTTTTTGTAGGAAAACATTTTTTAATCAGTGATGAGGCATGAAATTCACTCAAAGAATGTCATTATCTGTATAACAGACTATACATATATGGTCTGTAGAGAAAAAATGGTTTAAATAGACATCTCAGGATGCATCGGTAGAGGAAATATGTTGATTCCTACCAGAAATGGTGGGAACTCTAATAATGGGAGCAAGTAGAAGAGGGACACCTATTTCTAGGGTGGGAGTGAGGCCCAAAAGGAGACAACTAGATTGGTGAACCTTCCTCCAAGAACAAAGAGAAAATTTGTACGGTTGTAATGTGGTTCCTTCGACCACATGATTCTATAATGTACGATTCCACCTAGAGCATGCCATAATTACAATTAGATGGGGCATCTGTAGCGCTTTTCTCAAAATTATATGGGGTCTGGTGTTTGGGAAAACTGAGAGGTTTCATAGATGTCATATGCTTTTATGGGACGTGGTAAAAAAAATATAAATCATTAGTATAGTAGTGCTATCCTGGGTGATTCTATAAAGACCATGAATCCTCTGTTAGGAAAATATCAACAGGGAATTAGTGAAAAAAGTGGTGCGAGTAAGCAGATATATGGAGATGAGAATGTTATTATAGATGATAAAATTGGATGGTGTGAATTTAAATCAGTAAGGTTATAGATGCAATTAATGGACATGATAATTACAATTATTTAAAAATATGAATATTGTGAATGAAAATCAATCCCACATTGAAACCTATCCAATATTCTCCATGATATATAAATTAAGAGATGTGGGGAGAGGCTCATAATTATCCTCTCCCACTCCTAGTACCTCCCCATACCAGTTGGGTGGGTGTGATCTTCACCCACTTATTTTCGGGCTATTAGACCACAGCATGCATGCCTCTGGGCTTGCCCATGGCATGCAATTGGTACTCTATACTACCTGTGAGCTGTCCTCGCTGGCGGTGGGATGGAAAACATAATAGGACTTCCATACTTTTTAATTAATCCCCTCAAAAATACTTATATTAGAAACCATGTATATAATGTGATTTGTTATGAAATGAATGGACACCTCCACGCTTATAACACTAGTATGAAACTCTTAAATCCCTTCAAAATTACTATTCAATTATAAATTCATCATACCATTTTCTCAATGTTAATCTATCATGCATTAATTATATGTCATGGTTATCCTACATGAGAACTACAGTCTTAATGTTCATCATGACAACACAATCATGGTTCTCATTCAACATTATAATATTTCATGACCATAAATTCATCTTCTTCTATAATTTTTGGAATTTAAATTCCAAATAATGCCAAATCATCATTATTCTTTATTAGAAACAATGTTACACTTATGACATGTGTATTTTGAACATAGGTTTAATTCATCAATATTTATAGTTAACAAAATGGATAATTTCTCAAGCATGACATCCAATTCTATTAATCTATAAAAATTCTTTTGGAATCACCTAGAAGGAATCCACAACAATTATTCAAGAAACACCATGAAGGAATCTACAAAAATTCATAGTAAACACCATGAAACTAAATGTCTTCAAACCATTCACATGTTTCATGGAATTTAAAAACATTAATATTTCATCCAAGATCCATTATCATTGGTAATTCTTGATTACACTGACATCAATGTAATATTCCAATTGTTTTGATTATCATTTTCCACCAATTAAAATCATTGACAAATAATACATTCCATTCACATGTTTTGTGGAGTTTCATAACTTGAGGATTGTTTCTTGTTTTGTTAGTGAGGATAAAAAAACATTTGCAATGCAGAAATATTTCTTGAATCTCTCACATACAACTTCTTTAACAGAAGAGTATTGTTTTCTTGAAAACCCCTAAGAATTTTTTTTCATCATGTGGAATATTTTCTTTCCATTTTGCACTATCTTTAGCTTTTGTATCTTCCGTTTTTATCATTATATCTAAATATTTAATCCATATAACTATCATGTAATTAGGAATTTTGTGCTCATGTTTGGATCATTAATATGGGTTCTTCAGAGTGTCAACCATCTTATTAGTTCTTTTGTAAGAACTAGAAATAAACTTAATTGATTTTTAATCTGTGGTTTTCTCACAATTATACATTGGTACCTTCCAGGGAGGATTTATATTCACAATATTATTCTGATTACTTCCCAAGGTTTATTTGGATACAAGTTGAGATGAGCATGTACCAACCATGTGACCGCTACCATTGCATACAACACCAATGTTATCAAGAATTCCAAATATGTTTATAGAATAGAGATTCTTCTGGACCAGTGGATGTTAGCTCTTCTTCTATGAATTCATCCCCCTTAATATAGTCTTCCTTTTTTATTTTAAATTTTTAGGATTGTACAAAAACCTTTATGCACAATGAGATATCTATTGAAGAACCAACATTGCCGCACAAATATTGATTTTTGGATATCTTATATATCAAAATGTTGGGACTTCTTTATGATTTTTTTCTCTCTGTGGGGAAACAATTACACAACATCTTCCCTATCTACATTAGTCTGGGTGGTAGGTTTATTGTCATTTTTATTCATCCATAGTTGTTCATTTTTTTAAAAAACTACATCGTTCATGATAATAATTTTAGTAACATTAGTAAAATATGGTATGAATGGTACCTGATTCTACTCAACTTCTTGTGGTTGATCATTAAAGGAATTCATGATCCTCTTACCACATATTAGAGATATTTTAACCATTCAATCCTCCAATTAATATTGATTATCAGTAGAATCTATCTTTTTTAATGAAGTTTCAATATGAGTCTTCATATGATTGACCAATTGAGCTACCAATTATATACATTTCATATTGCGAATGATTTTTTTTATTCAATTGTAATAATATTCTCTTCACAAGACTTATTCATTCATTCAACTTTATCTTCAGGTTGCGTAACTTTTTCATGAACCAATGTGTCATTTTCATTGATATTCTTGGATATTTCTTCCAATTATAATCCCTGGATATCAATTCTATATTTCAATTTATCTACATGTTAACGGGTATATTATTCTAGAGTCTACTAACTCCCTCTTTTCCTTCAACATCTTTGATCCATTTCGAAGAAAATATTTCACTTTGCCTTTTTTTTCTTCAAAGGATCCATCCTCTCTGCAGTGTTTTTTAGATTCCACATTTTTTTACTAGCTATTCTTTAAAATAATGGCTTATTCATAAAGGGGGGGGGGGGGGTGATATCTTACATAATGAATTTAATGACTCCAAAAACAAGGTATTATCTTTTTTTCGAAATACAATGTATAATAACTCTTAATATATCAACTGATAATTCTTGATAAGTCATAGATTGACCATCATCACCACTTGTACTAGTTTTTCCATCTGAGGAACGTTTATAAATGTACTAACACATAACTCCTAATCACTAGAGGCAGGATGTTTACCCATATTCTTGGGGTAAACTTCTTCCACTTTCACATTATGTTATATGTCAACTATGTCATTATTGTCAGCAAGGCATAGAGAAATATGTACATACTCTTATTTTGATAAGAGGTAATTATTCATCAACATTCTCTTTACTTTATTTTTCCTATTCACCATGGTCTTCGTAGATATATAATTTTTCTTAGAGGTAACCGAATCTTCACTAAAACTACAGTTCATTTTTGAGCCAGGAATCAGACTCAAGTATTGTAATGTGAGTTGATTTCACTATAGAAAATTTAAAAGAGGTGATATGTTCCCCAATACATGTGAAAGGACCAATTTGGGATATGCCTAACAATGATAGGGGTGAATAAGTGTTGGGAACATTTTAATCCATTTCCCCATTTTATCCCTTTAACTTTTTGACCTATTTGGACATCGATTCTATTATTCTCTTTTATATGTCGCAAGTAAGAATATTAAATAAGTAAAGACAACCTCGTGACAATTTTACAAAGTCTCACCACTCCCAAAGAGATTATAGTCATTTTCATGGTCTTTAAAATAATTCTGACCACGCAACCTCAAGAATGTAATAACATAAATATTGTTATATCAAGTGGGAAATATTGTTTCTCTTTTAATTTACTATATTAAAATGACTGGGAATGTTTTACAGCATGATGATGGAACATTATACTACCTTTGATGACAATATCCTTTTTAATAATGGTTTGTATCACCAAGAGAGTATTCCACTTGTTGACACCTATTGGATGTCATAGTAATGATTTGTTCTTCCACAAAAATCTTCTTAACTTTGTTACTTTCTTAGAAGTATGAACATATATCTTCTTACCTCTTACCAGCATCAAACTAAAAGCATCACAATCTATTTCTTCTAACTTCCACAATAATTTAAGTGTGTTATGAACCGATGAATACAAAATTTCTTCTGAACCAACATAGAATGAGCTGAAATGTGGAAAAATGATCTTACGTTAGGAGAGCTAGAATTAAATCACATACATATAGGAATTTGTGATTCCCTCCAATGCCTTTAGAAAATTTCAATTATTTTAAATGGATATTAAATGAATATGAACATGAGATTATTTTTTTATCAAATTATGTGAAATTTCAACAGAAACATTAATGTTGATTTAAATTGATAAAAAAGTTTTATTTGTATTTGGAAATTTATTTAGACTTCATGATTATTATTTCAATTAGCCATGGAAACATGAGGTGAACTGAGCCCTAATTGAGAGATCTATCATTAAATCCCATGCATCAGGGCATTTGGGGATCCCCTCCCATGCCTTTAGAAGTTTTCAATGGTTTTAAATGGATTTTTGATGAATATGAACAAGAAAATATTTTTTATCATATTATGGGAAATTAAAAATCCGAAACATTGATGTTTATTTAAAATGATAAAACAATGATTCATTTATATTTTTTTTATTTAGAAGACATTATTATATTTTAACCATCCAAGCCAATATGAGGTGCACCGAGATCGATCTGGGAGAGCCTGACTAAAATCATATGGGTAGAGGCATTTGGGGGGCCCCTCTCATGTATTTATAAATTTTCCATGAATTTAAATTTATTTTTAATGAATATGAACATAAAATTAATTATTTTATAAAATTATGGAATATTAAAACTAAAATCATGATTTTGATTTAAATTTATAAAAAAAATTGTATTTTTAGATGGAACCTTTTTAGACATAATGATTATTATTTGAATCATAGAAGAAAACATGGGGAGAACTGAGCTTGATCGGGGTGGGACAACAATAAATCTCGTGCATGGAGACATTTGGGTTTCCTCTCCCATGCCTTCAAAAAATTTCACTGATTTAAAATGGATTTTTAATAAAAATGAACAATTTTTTTTTTATTTTACCATATAATGTGAAATTTCAACTGGTTGATTGAAGATGATTTAAATTGTCAAAAAAACCATTGTATTTCTATTTGGAATTTTATTTAGACTTAATTATTATTATTTGAACTGTGAAAGTCATCATGAGGTGAACCGAGATCGATCTGGGAGATCCAGCATTAAATCCTATCCATGGAGGCATTTGGGACTCCATCCCAAGACTTTAACAAATTTTCAATGATTTTAAATGGATTTTTAATTAATATGAACAGGAATTTATTTGTTTCATCAAATTATGGGAAACTGAAACTAAAATGTTGAAGATGATTTAAATTGATAAGAAATTGATGTGTTTTTATTGGGAATTCTATTTAGACTTTTTGATTATTTTTTAAACCAGCCAAGCCAACATGAGGTAAACCAAGATCGAGCTGGGAGATCCAACATTAAACCATGTGCATGGAGGTGTGTGGGATTCCCCTCCCATGCCATTATAAGTTTTCAATGAATTTAAATGGATATTTAATGTATATGAACATGAAATTATTTTTTTAATCAAATTTTTTGAAATTAAAACTAAATCATTTAAATAAATTTAAATTTATAATAAATTATGCCTTTTTATTTGGAATTTTATTTAAACTTATTGATTATTATTTGAACCGGTCAAAGGCAACATGAGGTGAACTGATCTCAAGCTACGATAGTCAACATTAAATCTTATTCCCTGAGTGGTTTGGGATGCATCTCTAATATCTTTAGCAATTTTCAATGGTAAATGGAATTTTAATGAATATGAACATGAAATTCATTACTTTATACAATTATGGGAAATTGAAACTAAAAAGTTGAAGTGGATTTAAATTGATAAAAAACAATGTATTTATATTTGGAGTTTTATTAGACTTCATGGTTATTATTTGATCCATCTAGAACAACATGAGGGGACTGGATCTGTAGTAGGTAAAGTCATCATAAAATCTAATCCATGGAGGATCTAGAGAAATTATTTGGTTTATCAAATTATTATCAATTAAACATTGATGTTGATTTTTATATATATCTATATAATATGCATTGCTATTTGAGATATTATTTAGAATTATAGATTATGATTTCAACATTCCAATCTCATAAGAGGTGAAATGAGTTTTATATATGAGAGAAAACGATCCTTATAGAAAGGTTTCTAAATGAAAGGTCATGAGAGAAGTATATGTTCATCATGATGATGTTATAGGACATTACCGATGGACATATTGGTAAGGACTTTCCCATGCATTGAATAATAAACCATAATGTCCCCATTTTCATTTTCGATGTGGGAGAAAATAATGGGTCCAATTTTCATTTTTTACATGGATGACATCGTCACTCATGGCTCATGTCCCCTACGCCTTGGACACAAAGAGAAATTGTCCTCATCCACTCATGGCCACCCCTCGATGACTACGACAACACTCTAACTCAAGATATCACCATCTTCACCTCTCTAGAAGCTTTACATCAAGAAATTTTCCATGATAAAAGTACCTAGACTCCATAGACCTTCTCAATAGGTTGATATTTCAACCATATGTCTTTTTCGAGGATAATATGGGAAATTCCAAGCCCGAATAAAGGAGGAGCTCAGTGAAATATGATGTGACGCCACATCACCACTTCCATGACACCGAATCAATGCCACGAGCCATGTGGAACCGCCACCAGCCCATGCAAGTGGAGGGTGAACAGAAAAAATGTCGGTATAGTAAACAAAAAATCTATATGATAAGTCATTGATATTGGGAGTAGGATAATGGGATATAATATAATAACTAATTCATTTTTAATATTCTTAATCTCTATTCATAATGATTACAATACTTGGTAGTTGAAAAAATGATAACATGATATAATATATTAATGAAATACTTAAATTAAAGATCCACCAACATGACCTAACTCTACCTCTCCCCCATCCCACACCCGCTATGCAATACACAGTAAAAAATAGTGAAGACAAACTAATATGACCATCGATACTCAAATAATCACTAGGAAAATACCTACATATTTGTAAATAAATTTCTTAAAAAATAAAAATACACACATATTCATATTTCACTCACCTACAATTTCGGAAAGGTTATAATGCTCATTCCTTAACATACCATATCCCTCCTACATCATTCCTTTCATCCAGGGAACTTTTATACTCCATCCCACTATTAAGGTTTAACTCTCTCTTCCCCTCCATCAGCGCACCAATTTAAATTTATGTTAGGAATGGTTAACTTCGCACTAGGTTTAGGAATCAGGTTTCAAATAAATTGACAGTTACAGTTGATCAATGAGATTCTCCCATATTCACCACTTTCATTCATGGCTTCCACGACATTGGAACAAGTATGGGACATGTTTACTCAGCATCTGGTTTCATGAAACTGTTGACTCAATTCATAGATAAAGAGATAACCCATAAAGGGTAAGTGTTCATCGCATGGATAGGTGGCACAGTAGACTCAGTAGCTACTTTCATAAAATAGTAGACTCAATGAACATATAAAGAATGATCCCATGAAAGAGAAGTGTTCTTCGCATTGAAAGGTGGCATAGTGGGATCAGTATCCACATTCATGAAACTGTAGACTCAATGAATATATAAAGAGATAACCCATAACGGGGATGTAGCGACCCCCAAACCGGGGCGCTTAGTGAGACACGATATACTTAATATTACATCATTACAAAATTAAATATCATGTCTCATCACAACAGAGGATCGCGAGGCTCAGGATTCTGGGAAACCAGCTACTTCTGATTAGCTTCATTAGTACCAACTATGCCTGAAAATTTTTAAACAAAACGTAGGGTGAGCAAAATTGCCCAGTAAGGGGTTTTAAAAAGATTTTTTTATGAAAGTCCTTTCTTAAGTCCTTTTGAAAAGAATAAATCGTACTTTTCTAAAACAAAACATTGTCATTTATTAAAACATTAAATCCATCTGTGTTTGAAACCCACTTGCACCAAGAAGCACGTACTTGAAATAAGCTCTAATGTAATCATGGTCAGAGTGCGCAATATAAACAGAGTAAGCAATACATAAATTTAAAACAAGGTTACTTTAATTCCAAGGGAATTTCTATGGCTATGTAGGAAAACATGTATATCATGGTTCGTGAGTAGAATGCAGTTCATTTAGAAGTTTACCATATGAAAAACAGTTCTTGTCACATTAAGTACACTTTCATGATCATGGGAGCTTTCAACTAGGGGTTGTCCTGTTAGTTGAACAAACCCCTGGTTGACCTTTATCATTACATGTAGAGGGAATATATAATCCTGGACTTTGTCATGACTTTTCATCATGACCGTATAACATACTTAACGGGTCACGGCTCACTGCCCACCCCATTTCCTTTTCTCATGCCAAGGCTAACTTGCCAAGACCGTCGCACATGCTCGTCTAATGAGACTCTTGCTTTACCCAATGCATTGGAGCGCTATATAATTCCAGGCGCACCTGACACATGTAAGTCCTATACATCCCTCACATATCTTGACATGGCCATTCGTTCATAGGGTTTCATGCATTCTTAATTAAACCCCATTTTCACATACTTGTTCATTACATGAAGACCATTTAATCATTAAGAACCTGATGAAATGAATGCTAAAACTTCGTTCAAATAACAAGTTACCTTGCATTTAAAAGCATGGGTTTCAAGAGAATTAACATATTACTTAACATTACATAACATCATAGTATCCAATTAAAACATAGTCGTTTACACATATACTGATAAATGGATTTTGAGGGTTTTCACCCAAAACTGTCTTATAAGAACTCTTTTATTAGCACTTTAAACAAACATAGGTACATACTTATGAATACATGTATATATTTGTAAAAAGAAAATTCAAGGAGTCCATTTTCACACAAAAAAATACTCATTTACCCCGAGCAGTGATAAATGAATGTTCTCGGTTTCACGAATGAATTTGTAGTCCAACTAACCATAAACCTCGTAATGCTTTATAAAAATTGTAAACATGGTCTCTAAATTCATATTGAGGTATATACACATACGTGTATGTATATACCACAATAATATACATCATTCACTTTCACAATTTCACATATTCACCCATTTACTTAAAATATCCATTTTATAGAAGGAACGAAGAAATCATGGGGTATAAACATCTAGAAAATACTGCTTATTATCCTATAATATGTGCGATTGAATGTATATATATTGATATATCATGTATATATAAGTATATACATATTTATATAACAACCTATTCTTGTAAAAGAGATACACAACCAAAAAATTATAACAGAATTCTCTTCTTGCTTGGAGAGGGGATGCAGTCAAGGTAAAAGAAACCGATGACAAAAATAAAATAGATGGTATACCCATATATATATATATATATAAGGTATACATATATCATGATGAAAACCGCAGCTTTCATAAATAAGATAGAGAGCAGATCTTTACCTTGGCTTGGGTAGGAGAAGAAGGAAAATAAAAAAAACGAGGTATGAGAAAACATGGGGGTTTTTCACCCATATATATATATATACACAACTCGGGTAAGCGTATATATGAATTAAGACCAAAGTGTAAAACAAAAACATTAGAACCGGTTTTTTCTTACCTGCTCGACGGGAAGGAGGAGGAAGATAACGAGGAATCGGGTGCAAAACCATAGATTGTGCTCCCATACACATAACACACATATATGGGTGTATATATATACAAAACAGAAACTGTAATAGAAAAAGAAACCAGAAAAACCTTCTCCCTTACCTTAGTTCGACGAGGAGGAGGAGGAGAAAAAGGAAGGTCGGAGCTGTGTCAGCGTCGCCTGAAGGTCGGAGAGTTCAGGAGCCTATCCTTCGGTCCTCGGTGCAACAAGGGCTTAAAAACGAAGATGGAGATGAAGACTTTGGGGGAGGTGGGGTGTCGGCGTCAGCTTGTGGAAATGAGGGAGAGGCTCGGGTCTTCTTCACCGGCCTAGAGAAGAAAGCAACACCCTATGCTACTGGTACAGCGACCGAAAGAAGAAGAAGAGGAAACCGTGGGGAAGAAGAAGAAGCGGGGAAGAAAACACGAAAGGAAAAGGACGTCCGAGATTAGGGGGAAGTGAATCGGGCGGCTGGGGTTGCGCCGCAGTTTTAAAAACGCGGCTCCCGCAGTAAAAAAAAGAAAATTTGTTTTTAATATTTTATTTTTATAGTATTAAACATTTATTCCAGTTTTTATTATTATTGTCATAGATTCAATAAAAATAATACCAATAATTCATAATATGCTATCTTTATTATTATTAAACCATTTTTATTATTTTTAGTAAAAACATTGGTCAAATAAATTTATAAATTGATCAAAAAATCTTCTTATATGTATATACTTATATTTTTCATTTTTTTTATTTTAACAAAAAACACAAATTTTAATTTTATTATCATTATTGTTAAACCCTATTTAATAACTACATAGTATTTCATTATGAGAAATAATGATCAAGAACATTGAATAATAAAAACATAACACAAGTATATATATTTTAATTTCCCTTGCTAGTTAACTATCCTAATTTTCTGAATTAATTAATATCATTTAATGCAACTATATTTTATCATACATACAAGTGTGTTGATGAAAATATTATTACCACAAAACACACAACTGAAAGAAACCATAATTTGACATAGTTTCTAAAATATTTAATAAAAGGTTAAATCATACGAGAAATAATATATCTAATTTGATGTAATAATAAATAAATATATATATATATAACTCATAAAAGGAATCCATCAGGTTTTGATATAATTAGAAGAAAAAAAAAGTTTAATTGTTCAGATCAAAAAGTAGTGGAAGAAGACAATAATGTTAATTTTTCTCCATTTCAAACATAAAATAAAATTCTTATTTTGGATAACAAAAGGTAATTAATGTTGGTGTCATTTTAAAAATTAATGAAAAACTACCCACCTATCATTCCATCATTTTATCCCCAACGGTCAAAATGAACATGGGATTTGTTGGGAACCAACGGTCGGATTTATGGCCGTTTGAGGTCCAATGGTCAGATTTGAGGTCGTTTGAGGTCCAAAGGTCATCTTTGGTGCTTATAAAAGGGTTTGGTCTCGGGTGTCCCTTACTCAAAGTGACCGAAGAAGAACGGAAGATGTTTCGTGTGATCCCCTTGGTGTTGAGCACGGTCGCGGTGGTGTCAGCCATACTTACGTTCCTTATGATGGATGCTCGAAATCCCTATCGCATCCTCGGGCTCCTAGTAGTTCTAAGCAGTCTTCCTGTCGTTGTAATTGGGTTCTTGGTTGGGATCTTTGGTTAGTGATGTTTTGATCGTGGAAAGTTGTAATCATCAAGGTGTTTCCTAATAAAGGAGTATTTCATTCATGCTTGTTGCTACAGGTTTTCATTTATTTTCATTTTCTTTTTATAGAAAGATGGTCCAATTAAAGGGGAAACATATCATTATAGAAACATGAATTCTCGGGTTGTTACATTATCTCCCCATTAAAATAATTGTGTCCTCGCAATTCTATTCGTAAAAAGACAAGAAAAAGACTTCGGTCGCACAACATTACCAAAACTGAAGGCCTGGCTCGGTTAACGGAACCCCTAAACTGGTACACAACTCTGCTGTTTCCCTGACCCAGATACACTTTGAGTAATTAGACTTGTACTCCTGCTCATGGGCACTACACACAGGCATCCACAGGGAGGCCCGTGTAATAAACAGCTCTGAGACGTCTGAGCGGACGAATCCCCTAGTAACCCATCGAACTTCATCACACTCGAGGTAGTTGAGGGGGACGACGCGATTGAGAAGGCTGACGTTCAGGATCTGGAACATGTAGGCGGCTCTGAGGTTTCCGTCCTGAGCTGCTATGAGAAAGCAGGCTCTGGCGGAGAAGTTCCATGCCATAGAGAAACACTGAAAAAATCCTTTCATGGTATCTCCCCCTTCGCCTATAGTAGGGAAGCTGGGTGGTGGCAAGGAGGTGAATCACATGTTCATTCTCCTGACATGCACAGAGAATTTCCGGACTATTCGCTATATCCAGAAAACGTTGGCAGGACCCTCATAGGTGGAGAAAAGAGGGAAAGTCCACCATACAAGTTCTGATCAAGACAACCTCTACTAACGCGTCAGGTAGAGACGAGAGGTTCATCTGACTTGCCATCTGGAAGAAAAGGTAAACAAGAGAGGTCACTTAACAACACTAAGAAGAAATAGATCATAAACTTTTTAATTAAGAAGGTTTACACATTAAAGTCTGAGTTTTCCAGACGGACACCACAAAGAGAGAAGAAACTCTCTAACTCCACAAGCCATACACAAGATGAACATACATGACTAATCTCATGGGAACATTTATAATGCCTCTTGAGTTTCGCGTGAGGGGTGTGGAGTTGGGAAACATCGGTGTACACTTCTTGCCTAAGAGACACACGGGTGGTCTCGTTTTCCAATGCTCTGAAGTCCATTAACTGGCCCCAGAAGCCGTAGTGTAGGACCTGGCACAGATAAGCCGCTCGAAGATCTCCGGCAGTAGCAGCTTCTTGGAAAGGGTTATCTAGCATTGTGCCAAATTCCTCGCCAGCTGTAAACACTCGGAAGAGTCCTTCGTGATACCTTCCTCGACGTACATACAAGGGAAACTGGGTCATCATCATTAGGAGATAATCCAACCCCATTCCCGGTGGAGACTAAGCACCCTAGATGAGTTCGACACATCGTACAAGCGCTTACACGTCATGCGAATGTGAGCATAGTTCAGGAAGTTTTCACGGCTAACTAGAGACATAATGTTTTCTAGAGCCTCGGTGGGGAGTGACAAAAGGTCAGTAGGTACATCATCCATCTGAAAATCATAACGTTTTTACTTAATTAGTCTTAGAAATATATTTATATCACCTGGTTATCCAGAGTTTCCTGAACCCATCCTCTGATACCAACTGTAGCGACCCCCAAACCGGGGTGCTTAGTGAGACACGATATACTTAATATTATATCATTACAAAACTAAATATCATGTCTCATCACAACAGAGGATCGCAAGGCTCAGGATTCTGGGAAACCAGCTGCTTCTGATTAGCTTCATTAGTACCAACTGTGCCTGGAAAATTTTAAACAAAACGTAGGGTGAGCAAAATTGCCTAGTAAGGGGTTTTAAAAACATTTTTTTATGAAAGTCCTTTCTTAAGTCCTTTTGAAAAAAATAAATCATACTTTGCTAAAACAAAACATTTTCATTTCTTAAAACATGAAATCCATCTGTGTTTGAAAACCACTTGCACCAAGAAGCACGTACTTGAAATAAGCTCTAATGTAATCATGGTCAGAGTGTGCAATATAAACAGAGTAAGCAATACATAAAGTTAAAACAAGGTTACTTTAATTCCAAGGGAATTTCTATGGCTAAGTAGGAAAACATGTATATCATGGTTCGTGAGTAGAATGCACTTCATTTAACAGTTTACCGTATGAAAAACAGTTCTTGTCACATAAAGTACACTTTCATGATCATGGGAGCTTTCAACTAGGGATTGTCCTGTTAGTTGAACAAACCCCTGGTTGACCTTTATCATTACATGTAGAGGGAATATATAATCCTGGACTTTGTCATGACTTTTCATCATGACCGTATAACATACTTAACGGGTCAAGGCTCACTGCCCACCCAGTTTCCTTTGCTCAAGCCAAGGCTAACTTGCCAAGACCGTCGCACATGCTCGTCTCATGAGACTCTTGCTTTACCCAATGCATTGGAGCGCTATATAATTCCGGGCGCACCCGTCACATGTAAGTCCTATACATCCCTCACATATCTTGACATGGCCATTCATTCATAGGGTTTCATGCATTCTTAATTAAACCCCATTTTCACATACTTGTTCATTACATGAAGACCATTTAATCATTAAGAACCTGATGACATGCATGCTAAAACTTCGTTCACATAACAAGTTACCTTGAATTTAAAAGCATGGGTTTCAAGAGAATGAACATATTACTTAACATTACATAACATCATAGTATCCAATTAAAACATAGTAGTTTACACATATACTGATAAATGGATTTTGAGGGTTTTCACCCAAAACTGTCTTATAAGAACTCTTTTATTAGAACTTTAAACAAACATAGGTACATACTTATGAATACATGTATATATTTGTAAAAAGAAAATTCAAGGAGTCCATTTTCCCAAAAAAAAATCTTCATTTACCCCGAGCAGTGATAAATGAAAGTTCTCGGTTTCACGAATGAATTTGTAGTCCAACTAACCATAAACCTCGTAATGCTTTATAAAAATTGTAAACATGGTCTCTAAATTCATATTTAGGTATATACACATACGTGTATGTATATACCACAATTATATACATCATTCACTTGCACAATTTCACATATTCACCCATTTACTTAAAATATCCATTTTATAGAAGGAACGAAGAAATCATGGGGTATAAACATTTATAAAATACTGCTTATTATCCTATAATATGTGCGATTGAAAGTATATATATCGATATATCAAGTATATATAAGTATATACATATTTATATAACAACCGATTCTTGTAAAAGAGATACCCAACCAAAAAATTATAACATAATTCTCTTCTTGTTGGAGAGGGGATGCAGTCAATGTAAAAGAAACCGATGACAAAAATAAAATAGATGGTATACCCATATATATATATATAACGTATACATATATCTAGATGAAAACCACAGCTTTCATAAATAAGATAGAGAGCAGATCTTTACCTTGGCTTGGGTAGGAGAAGAAGGAAAATAAAAAAAAACGACCTATGAGAAAGCATGGGGGTTTTTCACACACATATATATATATATACACAACTCGGGTAAGCGTATATATGAATTAAGACCAAAGTGTAAAACAAAAACTTTAGAACCGGTTGTCCCTTACCTTCTCGATGGGAAGGAGGAGGAAGATAACGAGGAATCAGGTGAAAAACCATAGATTGTGCTCCCATACACATAACACACATATATGGGTGTATATATATACAAAAACGAAACTATAACAGAAAAAGAAACCAGCAAAACCTTCTCCCTTACCTTAGTTTGACGAGGAGGAGGAGGAGAAAAAGGAAGGCCGGAGCTGTGTCAGCGTCGTCTGAAGGTCGGAGAGTTCAGGAGCCGATCCTTTGGTCCTCGGTGCCACATGGGCTTAAAAAAACGAAGATGGAGATGAAGACTTTGGGGGAGGTGGGGTGTCGGCGTCATCTTGTGGAAAGGAGGGAGAGGCTCAGGTCTTCTTCGCCGGCCTAGAGAAGAAAGCAACACCCTATGCTACTGGTACAACGACTGAAAGAAGAAGAAGAGGAAACCGCGGGGAAGAAGAAGAAGCGGGGAAGAAAATGCGAAAGGAAAAGGACGGCCGAGATTAGGGGGAAGTGAATCGGGCGGCTGGGGTTGCGCCGCAGATTTAAAAACGCGGCTCCCGCAGTAAAAAAAATAAAAGATGTTTTTAATATTTTATTTTTATAGTATTAAACATTTATTCCAGGTTTTATTATTATTGTCATAGATTCAATAAAAAAAATACCAATAATTCATAATATGATATCTTTATTATTATTAAACCATTTTTATTATTTTAGTAAAAACATTGGTCAAATAAATTTATAAATTTATCAAAACATATTATTATATGTACATACTTATATTTTTCATTTTTTTAATTTTAACAAAAAACGCAAATTTTAATTTTATTATCATTATTGTTAAACCCTATTTAATAACTACATAGTATTTCATTATGAGAAATAATGATCAAGAACATTGAATAATAAAAACATAACACAAGTATATATATTTTAATTTCCCTTGCTAGTTAACTATCCTAATTTTCTGAATTAATTAATATCATTTAATGCAACTATATTTTATCATACATACAAGTGTGTTGATGAAAATATTATTACCACGAAACACACAAGTGAAAGAAACCATAATTTGACGTAGTTTCTAAAATAGTTAATAAAAGGTTAAATCATATGAGAAATAATATATCTAATTTGATGTAATAATAAATATATATATATATAAGTCATAAAATGAATCCATCAGGTTTTGATATAATTAGATGAAACAAAAAGTTTAATTGTTCAGATCAAAATGTAGTGGAAGAAGACTATAATATTAATTTTTCTCCATTTCAAACATAAAATAAAATTCTTATTTTGGAAAACAAAAGGTAATTAACGTTGGTGTCATTTTAAAAATTAAAGAATAACTACCCACTTATCATTCCGATCATTTTATCCCCAATGGTCAAAATGAACATGGGATTCGTTGGGAACCAACGGTCGGATTTATGGCCGTTTGAGGTCCAATGGTCAGATTTGTGGCCGTTTGAGGTCCAACCGTCATCTTTGGTGATTATAAAAGGGTTTTTTCTCGGGTGTCCCTTACTCCAAGTGACCGAAGAAGAACGGAAGATGGTTCATATGATCCCCTTGGTGTTGAGCACGGTCGCGGGGGTCTCAGCCATACTTACGTTCCTTATGATGGATGCTCGAAATCCCTATCGCATCCTCAAGCTCCTAGTAGTTCTAAGCAGTCTTCCTATCGTTGTAATTGGGTTCTTGGTTGGGATCTTTGGTTAGTGATATTTTGATCATGGAAATTTGTAATCGTCAAGGTGTTTCCTAATAAAGATGTATTTCATTCATACTTGTTGCTACGGGTTTTCATTTATTTTCATTTTCTTTTTATAGAAAGATGGTCCAATTAAAGGGGAAACATATCATTACACGAAACATGAATTCTCAGGTTGTTACAGGGGATGCGTTCACCGCCTTAATAGCAGGTTGATTTATTTAAATGCCTCTATAGATTGTGCAAGGAAGTAATAATTTGAGCTCACTTGTCTTCCATGAAGAAGGTTATAGTTTATTCATTAATAATTATAATGTATATAATGTGATTCACACTCACCTATGAACAAAGGCTTGTATGCATTAACAACCAAAACCCATTCTAGTTTTTATACATGAAGGTAGAATTATAGTGAATCTGAAGGATAAGTCCACACACTTGTGTTTATTATATGAGATGGAAGTGTGCATCTTCTTGACATAGTTTGAATAGTGCATGTGTGCATATGAATTCCCATGCACATGTGATGACTTATGATTTGAAGATATTGGATAATAAAACATTGTTTATGTGAATAAAAGGTGTGTGTACAAAGAAACATAAAAGTGGACACTATATTTTATTCAATGTGTGTGTGAAGATGGTGAGTATAGTCATGCATATGTGGTTATATAATAACTTGAATCAGCATGCATACGGTATGAGTTATTTGTAAAAATATGTATGTGTAGAAGAATTCATGTTCATGAAATAATGAATGCATGGAAGTGTGAAGGTGATTATAGTGAGAATAATATTTTCCTGTATGTCGTTACATATGTTCTTTCACAACAAAGTTCAAGAAAATATATATTATTGTTCATTTCTTATTTCATAAAGAAGACATAGAAATAGTGGGGATATTTACATGCATTAAATATTTTCATGTGATGATGAGAATTTCATGCATATAGAACACAATATATTGTTGTGTGTAATAATTGAGTGGAGATGAATCAATATTTTTTACTGAAGAAAAGAATAATAATATTAATAGTTAATTGAGGTATCATTAGTTTTTCATTATGATATTTAAGTGAATTGATGTGGAAGTGATAAATTCAACTAATTTTGGAGAGAATATTGAAATGAATTCAATGTAGTGTTGTTGATTATATTCTCTGGATGTCATTGATTTTATGTTTAAGTGAGAATGTGTAGAATAGGTTTGTTTCTGTGGCATGAAGTGGAGGATTAATTTTTTATTGCAGTGACACCTTATGTATCTTGTTATATTTGTCATTTTCTTCAATGTTTTAATTTTAGAAAAATTGTGGAATTATAGTATAATGTACATTGGTGGGAATCCTATATAACGTAGGAAAGGTTCATACCAACCCACCATGGTATTTTGGGTAATACATGACCAACCCACTTGTTATTTTTAATGTATTTCTAGTGGAGAATCTATGTCTAGAATCATCCCGAACACAGTAAGTACACTATCACCTATCTCAGTGGAAAAAATTGTAATCATATTCTGTGTAGTGCTACATTTACTTTCTGTCTAGCATGTAGTTTACTTTTTCATGTAAACAGGGAAGATCCATCGTTATAACAAGTGAAAAGGTTCATATTAAAAATGGGTAAGAGAGAAGAAATGAAATATTGGTACAATTTATATACACTAATTCACCCCCACTCAGTGTACTTTTATGATCCAATGGTCACTTCAATTGGTATGAGAGGATACATTACACCATTGATTGGATATATCTTATTGTTCCGGTTTTTTGTATCGGACTTTTATGCTGTGAATTTTTGAATTCAATGAAGTAATAGAGTTGTTTTAGAGGGTATGTTCATTTCATATCTCTGTCATTTCCAACATGGAGGTCTCTAAAAAACAATAATGAAAATAATGAAGAAAGTGGCAAGAAACTGAGAATGAATATGAAGAAGAAAGAGGGTTTATCAAAATATGAACATATTCCTGTTGGTTGTCGATCATTTGTATCTATTAAATCTGGTGATAAAGTTCCTTTTGATGAGTATTTTTCAAGATGTAATAAGAAGAGTTTATTGAATCACTTTGTGATTTTTATTTAGAAATGGAAAAATATCTATAGAATGTTCCTTTCAAGGTTGTGACATACATTTTTTCTTTTATTATGCAGGATTACTAAAGAGAAAAGTGTTTTGAAAATATTATACAACATTTATAAGGCTATCCATCATGGAGTTCTTTATTTCATTTTCTCATAAAATTATTCCTGAATATCATTCATTGAGAAAGTCAGTGACAATGATGTAGATGGATGAAGCTCATCCATTAAGGGGGAGAAAAGTTGAAAAAAATACAAGTGTTGATCAAAAAATGTATCACATGAATATATGATGTTTTGATACGAGATTTATTTGATATTTTCAAATCCTGGAAATTGAATCTTTTAAATAGAAATGAAATTTTATTTATTTTTTTATGAATGAAAATTCTGAAACAGAAGGGGATACACTTATAATTTGAGAATAAGTTCATTCATGTCGTTGAACCTGAGTGTGAATCTTTCTTTATCTGAAATATTTGGTGTTTTAATGGTTTAAATTTAAAAATAGGGCCTATTGAAAAGGGGCATACAAACACTATTTAGGGGGGAAGTTGAAACCTAGCCTTCCATTATGGGTGGTCTGAGGAAGAGAGTTGCTAGTGTGCTCACATGGAGTGTATGTAGTGTCAGAGGAACAATTCAAAAATATTAGTTAGGTTGTATGGAGAATTATTGTGTATGGTTGACATTGAATCTAAGTTTGTATTTGTCTTGATATTAAATATTTGTTTTTTTTCATAGTTTAATTGTAAGAAAAGTTCCTATATGTAGCTCATGTAGATGTAGAGGAAGAGAGTGACATGTGTGTGCATGGGGGACTATCGACACAGTATATGTGGGAATTCGAAGCCTAGTCAACCATTATGAGCGGGCCATTTAAGAGAGTGGCTAGTGTGCTCATAGAAAGTTCATGGAGAGGCAGTGGAACAAATAAAAAATTTTGTTACGTTGTATGATGTATGATTGTGTATGTTTTTCATAGAATCTTGTTGTGAATTTGGATTCATTAGTTATGTTTCATGAAGTATGGTTAGATTTTTTGTTCATATGACCCCAAGAAGCAGTAAGTTAGTTCAGTGTCCATGGGGTGAAAAGGTAGAAGGTTTTAATAGTATAGCACGAAACAAAAATTTGTAGGAGTAGATATAAGTTTTCTATTACTATGACTTCATCTTGAAGGATGTAAGTTGTGTTATAAAGGCTCCACATAATATAAATCAATTTTAATGTGGGAGTAGATTTTAGTGGTTCATTGTAGCTACG
This sequence comes from Viscum album, assembly GCA_963277665.1. Taxonomy (NCBI): domain Eukaryota; kingdom Viridiplantae; phylum Streptophyta; class Magnoliopsida; order Santalales; family Viscaceae; genus Viscum; species Viscum album. The sequence goes on along the minus strand of OY728151.1, from coordinate 1,580,352,682 downwards.
GAAAAGCCTCAACTGTGCGATCTATGGGATTATAATTTGGGTCGTGCGATCGTCTCAGCCTTCCAAAATGTTTCTCCCAACCATAAAATAATTCTATAAATGTATATAGAGCCATCTAAAATTATCTTCAAATCATCTTCATCCCCAAGCCAATGCCAAATCACATTCTCAACAAGATAACCATGCCACACCGTCAGTTTTCTCCAGCCATGATGCTAAGATTTATTTGATGATTTTTTCCATTACATTATGAGGAAACTGTCAAGAATCATAGATTTCATGATAAAATGAACACCAAAATGGAAGCAATGAAACATATAATGTAGTCGTGAAATAGAGGTTGTGCATACGAGATTGGTCAGCAGTGATTTGCCTATAAATACTCGATAACAGTCTCATTTGGGGTATGCGATTTACTGGACTTCCGAGATTATATTGAAATAGAAATAGAGTAGTGGAAATGGTTAGACTATTTTAACATTGATTAGATCACAGAGTATATGTAAAAAAGATATTACATTACACGGTATGAGGAATAAAATATTACATTACATGGTTGGAGGAAACAAAGATTACATTAGATGGTAGATGGAAACAAAGATTACATTACACAGTAGGAGGGGAAAAATATTATATTATGGGGTAGGAGGAAATGAATATTAAATTATATTGTAGGAGGAAAACAAGATTACATTATGGGGTAGGAGGAAACAATGATTACATTATAGGGTCTGAGGAATCAAATATTACATTATGGGGTATGAGGAAACATATATTACATTACATGGAAGGAGGAATCAAAGATTACTTTACCTGGTAGGTGGAATCAAATATTACATTACATGGAAGGATGAAATAGAGATTACAGTACAGGGTAGGGGAAATGATGATTACATTATATGGTAGGAGGAATCTATGGTTACATTACGGCGTAGGAGGAAACAAATATGACATAATAGGTTAAAGGCAACAATACAACCATGCATATGTATATCAGTAAAATAATATTTTTAAAACAACAATACTGACATGCATATTTATATTTGACTCAACAAGAATCTTAGCTTGATTAAATGCCATCACAACCTTGGGTACTCAGTCACTCAACTCCTCTAATGGCGGTCCCATTTATATATGAATTTGGCAAGGTTCTCGCCACCATGTTGAGGAATCAATTTTCATAAAATATTACAGTTTGAGTTGATCCCTTATCATCTAAACCATTCACTATTTTCATAATGGATTCTACCTCATTCACCCCTTTAACACAATCCCTCTGAAATCCGTTAACTCATGTCTGCATTCATGAAACTAGTTTCCACAAAGATATTGGATAGAATATTCACAAAAAATAACCATTTTGGTATAAAGAATATGGGGTGAGTCATTCAAAAATGTGCTCCAAGGCATTTTTGTATTCAATGTGTGTCAAAACATATGATCTTATAGACACTTCAATAAGGAAAATGGTGAGTAGCTATGAAACTTATTTTTTTACAAAAATATTTAGGAAACATAAAACCAAAATGACAAAAATTATGACCACTGGAATTAGACTTGTAGAAGATGAGAACTCTACATTGTTGTTTTAATGAAATGCAGTACAAGACATCGTATTATTTGAAGTCTGATGTGTATTCTGAAGATTCTCTTTTGGAAAAACTAGATTAGAGAGGGTTTTCTCTTTGTCTAACCATTCTTGAGTAGTTCAAAAAAAAATTAATGTTTTCTAAAACATTATTACCTCCATACAACTGTATCGTAACAACCACCAACACTAATAGAGAAACATTACTCTCTGAGTACTCCCCAAAAAACTGATCCAGAATGTCTTATTAATTCTCCTTTTCATTATTATGATATCAAAACTAAGAAACATTAAATCATACTTATGTACATTCTCAACTCACAACATTATCCTCCGTCGATCGCGTATGTTGAACGTTTTGTGATTCACGCGAATACTAATCGCACACTTTCATAAAATAAACTATTGAGACCTTCTGAAGGCCTCCTACTTCATATTACCCACTTGAAATAGTTGCCTTAGTCTTCTTTAGCTCAATGATTAGAGAAGCCTCTATGATTTCCATTTGTCCCTTGGAAACGGCCAACGACAGAAACCCACAAAGGTCCAGGTTGGTCTGTTTGGATGGTGAATAGTGGAAAACATGAGGTTTGGGGAGAATGATGAGATTCTTACATCCGTGTCTTCATTACAATGGAGGAAAATCCCCCCCCCCAAATGTAAATGATGGTATACCCATATTAAGTCTTCAAATCTCACTTTTATTATGATACCATCCATGTCCCTATATTCTAATATGGTTTTATAAATGAAAACCATATAAGGGAAATTTTTATCGTAGCAATGTTGAAGAGTCCGAACTAATCATGGGTTTTCAAGACCAAGACGTTTCCAGCATACACCTATGAGATTTCAAGTAGGGATCCATAGTCCGTTACTCTCCATATTTTTGGGAATTTTTTAAAAACTATGAAATCCACCATGTGTCATTCAGACCAACTATTTTCCAACATATTTAAATATCTTCCATAGTCCCCCATTGATTTCCTCTTACACATCTGATGTGTTTTTGTCCCTTCATAGGGGTGTAAATAGGATCCTCATTTTAATTCAAGAGGGGACAGGTATCCCCAGGGGGGCAGGTGTTAGGGGGTTGTTCAAGGGGTTTGAGTAGATTTCTTCTGGATTAGAGGGGGACTAATTTTTATCATCACATTTAGATATGTTATGAATAAGAGAGGTAGACATAGCCCCTGACAGGTTGGTATAACCTATATTATTGGAACACAAAAGTGCTACAACTTTGTTCTTGAATATATGTTTTATAGACTCATGATTTCATTTGATGGACAATAATGATACATGCTATCAGGTGTGGATATTCATAGTAATTATAGGCACCATCTCATGGAGTATTCCCTTGGTAATATTCGGTATAGGTTATTATGAGAATGAATCTAGATGGTAGGAAATCCACATTTATATGTGCCCTTTGATATTCCTATCAAGAAATGTGTGTATTAATTCTTAGACTTGAAGATTATTATTAATGAATATTATAAGTCATGTACCTTGATGTATTAATTAAAACTATGATGACATATATTCGTGATGAGGTAGCATATGTTGGGTGTGTCACGAGTAGTATTGCATTAATGAAAAATTAGAGAAAGGATTTCTCTATTTTTTTCTTTAGTAGAAGTTGATATCTCATTCCCTTTGATGGAAATGATATAGCCTGAATGAATCTATTAAAAATTTGTTCTATAAATATTTATATACTTCTTACTAAATATAGTATATGTTTATTTATTGGAGAAAAATTTTGTGATATTTATTTAATAAATAAATAGTCATTATTCAAGGCCTGCAAAATTTTATGGAGGAATGATAGAACAAGTTTTTAGGTCCAGTGAGAAATAATAATATTGAATATTAATTGAATAAATAATAATTAATTTAATTTTCAATGTTAATCAAATGTCGATAAATAATAAAAAAAATAATTTTTTGACATGGGATTCTTCAAGGGATTAGATAAATAAGAAGGCACAGTTGTGCAATTTTTTATTTGTAATCGTAGAAATATATAAACCCAATTATAATATCTTCTTAATAAACAATTCATTTGTTTTTGTTGTGCAGAACAAATTTTGAGAATCCTCTAAAGCCCTAGACAGCTATCTTTTCCATGAACACATTTAAGAATGAAGATTTATATTCCCCCACTGAATCCTCTCAAGTCAAGAGAGATCATGGAGAATGACTTTGAAGTAGTTCTCATGGCAATAAAATTCAGACAGTACAAGCAAAAGGATATGCCTTTCTAGAACATGAAGATTACTTTGACGATGTCTTGAGTTTCATGAAACATGCGTAGATCACTACATGAGGGAATCTATACGTGATTCCTACAATGAAATGATGGAGGAACTCATATTTATTTATAGATAATTGATTGAAGAAATAATTCCATCACCAGAAATAATTTAATTAATAAAATTAATTATAAATAATATTTTATTATCCTCCCTTCTGGTTCCGGTGTAATTAATACTTTCAATCTTCATTGATTCAATTCTATTGAACACTACATTTTTCATCATGTAGATCATGAATTGATCTTCAATCCTGACAAAAATAAATGTTGGGAAAGACCCATCATATGATTTCGTTATACAAGAAACCTACAAGTTGTATATGAGTGGCCACATTATTATTTAGAACTATTTAAAGATCATTGATTGATTTATAAATTTTTCTTTTATTTTCAATTCACATTTAATCATTTTATAAATCCAAATTTTAGGATCGATTTATTCCTCCTTCGTTTCTCATCAATCTAAGCAATATGATTAATTTTATGAATGAAATAAAATTAATGAACTCATCCAAAGGTACAAAGGATTCTGGCTAGATAACACAGTTTTTCATGTCACATAGTTTTGTTCAATGCATCAGGAATTAATTTGGAATTAATTCATGTGGTATTCATTAATGAAACGCGGTGCATTTATAACATACACTGCATGTTTATTGGGCTATCCAGATGCTTGGTCATCCGGAGTACACACCGTGTAGCCGATGTGGACAGAGTGTAGTCCTCTTAAGTCACAATGGTTGTGTGTATTTCATACCTGGATTACATTTCTGGTGACCTGGTAATTCGGAGGTCACACTCCATGTAGCCTATTTGAGATGTTGTGTACTCCTTTTTCCAAGGATTTATTTATATTCCAATTATGTAGGCATGTTCCTATGATATACGGATACACATGTAAATGTAGTCTAGCTAAAATAGACAAGATATGTACTTATACCAAATTATGCTGATTTAAAATTTATTTATTATACTATTGAATGTTTATTAACATATTCTTATGTGTGGTAATTATGTTGAAAGGACATTCCATGTTATGAGTTTTTAATATATATATATTTACATGTTTAATTAATATATACACAATCATAAAATCTGTATATCATGTATGAGTCACATTATAGTTGTTAATTCGTGTGAATTAGGGCATAACACATGAATGAAAACTAATGTAATTCATTTAATCATTAAGGGGATGTATACTTTAAGAATGTACGTTATAATTCGTGCATTCCACATGTATCAAGAGTAAGAAATGTAGGGGAATAATACTTTTTTGGTAGAATTAGATGGTTATTCACTATATATCTCCCATGGCACATTTATGAACATATTTATTTTCAAATAAATTTATTTAGTTTGTTTAAAATAATGATTGATTATAATCACAAGAAAATTCGACTGGGAATTGAGATAAAAGATTAGATTAATTAAAGATGATGTTTATTTGATTCAAGCATGATTTATATTAAATAAAAATGATTAATAATTGACCATAAGATTTATTAAATGCATATTTCATTGTATTCCTGTGGATGATCATGAGCATAGACCAGACCATTGTATGTGATTTGTTTCATTTAATTTATTATCAAATTATATTTTTGGTTTGCCTTACTACTCTAATCATATTTTGTAATGGTGTGTCTGAAAATAAATTCTTTTATGTAAAACCATTTTCAATTTACTTGCGTGTGAGTAACGGAATATGTGAAGGATGAAGCTCCCATGTTAGTGGAGGTGTTATATGTTTGGATCCAAGGAGAAACCAATCCACGAAAGATACATGGGTGGACAGGTGGAAAGTTTTAACATGAATCATAATTGTATCAATGTGTTTCTCTCCCAAGTCAATGATTAGTTTATCAACTACTAGATACACTATTAATTAATAAATCTCATGATCAAATCGATTTATTATTATTTTTTCTATCATGTTGTATGGTCATTTTATTATGGATGTTTTTTCGCAATCAAATAATTAATGAATTAACAAGCATGTATGATAGAACTAAACTAAATTAGATTATGCATAAATGTTATCTAAGACAACATTAATTACTAAAGTAAACCCACTTAATATTAAAAATTATGTGATTCAGATAATAATTGTAAATTTTCTCATGAAAAGGACAAAAACCATCAATAATATATATTAAGTCGATACAACCTTACAATACCTTAGTATAAATCGAACCACAGTTCAATGTTCCAGATCATCCAAAGATGGGGTGTTTTGAAATATTGCAGAATTATAACTTGATTTTATGGGTTGACATATCTTAGTTCTCCTCAAGGGTTGGCTTCCAAAGCATGAAATGTCATAACTGGGAGGAAAGGGTTGACGAAATCCAATTATGGATTTCAGGATTGGGGTGTCTGCTCAGAAGATCAAGGAACAGTGTGTTAATGAATTTGGAATTTGTAATGACTACCCAAAAACATTAAAGACGACTGAACAATAAAAATTGGGGTAATGAGAAGGGAAATATGGATACATACCACATGAATATACAATAAAAATGACATTATAAAGCCAATGGTTATGGATGTTGGGTTTTGATAAAAAAGTGGGATATTAATTAATATAAAATTTATTTATTTTTCTAAATTTTATCCAATAAAGTACTAAAATTAATTATATATTATTTTATAGAAACAAATTTAAAATGAAATTAAACATATAATTTCTATCTATACTTGATAAGGACAACCTTCTCATTGACAAAAATTTCCAAAAGTGGAAAAAGAACCTTTCAGTTATCCTTCACCTTAAAATGAAATTATATGTGTTGGAAGAACCATTTCTTTTGGCGCCTAGAAATGAGGATAGTGATGATGAGTTAAAACATTATGAGAATAATTTTAATGAATCAATAGATGCTCATTGTTTCATTTATCATCCATGTTCAATAATATTTCAATTAAATATGACGATATATATTCATATAGCTGTTGTCTCACCTTAGGGATCTCTATAAAGAGAAGGAGAGAGAAAAGAGGTATGATATCTCTAATTCTTTGTTTAAAACTATGTTTGGAGAGTATTTACTATCCATGCCTCATATAGTCAAAAATATTATCGATGCATGACCCCTATAATTGATCACTTTTTTCCAACCACCAATCGTAAGCATGGATACACCACATTATTATTGCATTCGAGAAGACACCCAATACATGTGAAATAACTATTTTGAGATATGCCTAACACTGAGAGTGGGGGGGGGGGAGGGGTGAATTGAGGATGAAGACCATTTAATACAATTCCTCATTTTATACGTTTACCACTTCGAACATTTTGGATATAATTTATTTTGTTCTCTTTTACCTATCACTCGAAATAATATTGAAGAAGTAAAGACAAGCACACTATATTTGTTTAGGTTTCACTACACATTATGATTATCTAGTCCTTGGTATTGTCTGGAAATAATCCTCACAAAACAACCACTTGAAAGGAATCATTTATGTGTGGATTAAATAAGTATGAAATACCCTTTGACTTGGAATACACTATAATCAATTGGATGTACCTTTTTTACATCACATAGATTGATCTATATAAAACCTATGAAGACAACCTCCTTTTTGTTGATAATAGTTTGTAACACCAATATAATCATCCATCTATTTAGACATGTTAGATCTCACTTATCTTATTTCTTATCCCATAACATTCTTATGCACTTTTTTACTTCCTTAGTAGAATGGAAGTAACTCTTTTTACCTCTTCCCAACAAAAAACTAAACATTTCCCAATATTTTTCTTCTACCAGTCAAAAAAATATAAATGTGTTGTGAACTGATGAATAATCAATTCATTATAACCCAAATTATAATCAGTAGATATCAATTTGGTCACCAAATCTTCATATATTCTTTTTTATTTCTTCTTCAATGAAAAAACCATCCTCACTAAGACCTCTTCATCTTATTCATTCTAGAATCACAAAATTACTTTATGAATATTAAATCATTGAATTTCAGATCTTCTTAGCATCATCAAAATTAAATTACTCTTCTTCGATACACAATATGAATATTTAATGTAGTATCATTTCTCTTTTATTTTTATGGATGTAGAAAACACTTTTTCAACTAAAATTCACTGTACCTTCAATTATATTTCATGCACGAATAATCTTGCATAAACTCATATTCTTATCCTCTTGAATTATAAACATAATACATTCATGGTTCATGTGCATGTCCCATATCCATTTTTATCATTATCATTTTATCTATTTTTTTGAGTAAAAATTTTATACATGGAATTTTTTATTCATCAAATCATTTGAAAAACGACATATAGTACACTTACTTCTCATTGATTATGTAAAAACACATCAAGCTTATTCCTCCTCCCTTATTTCTCTCCCTCTTCACCCAACAACCATGTATGGTTTTCATAACCCATTTTTACCAATAGTTAGGGAATTCATGCACCAGGTGTCTTATGAAATCCCAAATGATATGAGTTCCTCTTTTTCTCTTTCAAGTATGCACATAGGAGAACATCTGGTTTTCTTATCCCAAATATAAATTATAGGATTATTATTATCTGTCTATTGTGTATCAACCGGATACATAGTATACTCATGTTTGGTTTATATGTATAACATATTCATGAAACACCATAAGAATAAAAAATTCATGCACTATGGATCGATCAGCAAGCTTTATCGAACTGGTTATACTTTGTGAAGCATGACAAGGGTGTTTACACACCTGTTGCGTTTCAGCGATATTTATTCATTGTAATAGTAGAATTCAGTGTGGAACTGACCTCCTTATTAAAGAACAATGAGGGTGTAAACAACTTTCACATGCATGCAGATTCTACTACAAACTATATAAATCAAGTGTTATATAGAGAGGATCATAATTTTCCTCTCCCCCCAGTAGTGCTCAATACCGGTTTTGTCGGCGCCCTCTGATCCCACATTATTGTGGGATATTGGACCACATTAGGAAAGCCTTCGGTCATACCCATTGCTAATGAAAGGAACTCTATGCCACATATGCTTGCTGGAATGGTTGGTCTGCATTGGGCGTAGTCAACCCATTGTCCTGCATAAGCTCTTAGTTGAGGCTGGCCAGTCATTTATGACCATTATTTTTAAATAAACCACCAAAAAATACTTATTAAAAAACACATGTATATAATGGAATTCAATATAAAATTATTTTCCACCTCCACACATTGAACTCCATTATAAAATTCCACAAGAGCTTCATAATTTATCTTAAATAACAAATCCATCTAACCATTTCATTATTTGTAACCCTTCATGCACTAATTATATGGAATAGTTCTCCTTTATTCAATATATAATCTCAAGGTTCCTCATGTCAGCACTCACATTGTTTTCAAGCAATATTAAGATATTTCATAACTTTCATTTCATCTTATTCTATAAATTTTGGGTTATAAATTCCAAATAATTTCAAATAATCTCACTTCTTTTATGTATACAATGTGTTATTTAATACACATTTATTTTGAACTTTGAATTATTTCATCATTCATCCTAGTAAAAAACATAGAGAATTGTTCAACCATGAAATCCAATACTATGAATCCAAAAAAAAATATTAAATATGTTCACAATTTGTATTCAAATATAAATCCATCTAACAATTTCTTCATCTTTAACAGTTCATGCACTAATTATATGGCATGGTTATCCTCCATGTAAACATCAATTTCAATGTTCATTAGGTTAACACTGTAATGGTTCTCATTCAACATTAAAATACTATATGACCATAAATTATAATTCATATATATATTTTGGAATATAAATTCCAATGAACATCAAATCAACCTTCTTTTTTGTTGTAAAAAATGTATCACTTAGGATTCATGTATTTTTAATGTAGTATTAGTTTATCAGTCGTTGGAGTTGACAACATGGAGAATTTACCAAATATAACATACAATGACACCAAATATATTACATTTATCCAGGAATAATGATAATGGAATCCATAAAAAATCGACTAATCACTATGAAGGAATCCAAAACAATTCTCAATGAATCACCATGAAACTCAATGTCTTAAAAACATTCGCATGTTTCTTTGAATTTCAAGACGTGGGGACCTTATCAATGTTACATTAACTTTGGAACTGTTTCATCATATTGGAATCAATGTAAATTTCATATTTCATTTTTCATCATTGTCTTCCAATAGGAATCATCTGAAAAAATACAATCCACAAAAATGTGGTCTCTTCAAACTCCCCCTTTGTATAGTTGGAAATTCCTTCAATGATATTTCCATATTATTCTGTTAATATTATGAACTATTATTTTATATCTCCCATTTACCTTTTAAACATTTATTTCACATTATATCGCCATTATTGACAAGAAATACAATGTTCACTGGAAAAGGGTATCATTCCATACTTTAGAAATGTGTGATCCCCAATTTCACCCTAATTATACTTGAGTTGTTTTTGGTGTAGAAAACAAGTGGATATTATTGAGACAAAATATCAATCAATTACCAACTGATCAGGAAACCTTATGAAATGAAAAATCCTATACATTCTGTATAGGATTATTCAATTTCATTCTGGGCTGAAATTATTGTACGAGAGATGAAACTTTTTAAGAACAATCAACCTGAAACTCTTACACTCACATCAACAAATTGATAAAGAAATTAAAGTTCAATAGATATGACACAAGGCCATGGGGGACATCCACATTTCATTTTAAATGGATTAATTTAATTTCTACCCCTTTGAATTTTTTTTATTTTTTATAACCAATCATGAGAGATTAATAGAGACATACCTTTTTCTAATGATATGACCTTCATGCAGTTTATAGAATATTCATATTTCATACTAATTGAAATAAAAATTATAGAAGAATATTAATTTGTCTCCCCCTCAAGAGAAATATTTCCCATTATATTCATAATGGTTGATCTCCTGAATAATTGATTTAATGGAATTATAGTATGGAGAATAACAGATAATGGGTCTTGAACTTGTGATAGTCCATAATGGATAACTATAACAACTTTACCAAGGATGATCTTATATAATATTTTTACTATATTATACTATGAAATAAGATTACACCAAGATGGAATCTTCTATATCCGGGATATCCAAAACAGGGCACCACATTCTTCAACATAATCATGGATGATCATCCAACATAATAGTATTTAAATATCTATTTAGGAGTCATTCAAGGATAGTTACTTCTTCAGCATAGCTATCAAGAATTTACAACACTTACTACATCAAATGGTTCTCCTCCTAAGAACATGATTCAACTTAAAATAACTAAATTATAATTAAAATGTCAATACTAAAATTTTAATGGAATATGGTGGATCCTACTTTATTCATTAATATGAATAAAATTATTGACATGATCTTCTCAACCAAATTTCTTCATTTTCTACAATCTTCATTCATGCACATATAATCATCTCTTTTGACTTTTACTAAGGTAATATGGATCTCCTCGCATCCTCTTCTGACATGTTTGTACATTATGTCTTATTAATACCCTTCATTAATGATACATTATTTCTCCTCTTGATGACTTCTTCTTATTATGTTAGTAAGGATAAACAATATTTTGTAATGAGCCCACATTTCGTACATCTCTCACATAGATTTTATTTAACACTAGAGTTTAATTTTCTTAATAAAACCTGAAGAAATTTTTCTTCATCATGTGGAATTTTTTCATTCCATTTTTTAATATATTATTATTTTTCATCATCCATGTTTCAAATTCTTTCATAATAATCATGTCAGATAACTAACACGTCATTTGTGTAGAGACCCGAAGCTTGACATACATAGACATTACATTACTTTTGAAGAATACTTTGTACATAACAAAAACACACACACAAGGACCGTCATAGTTTAGTGTCTTTTGAAACATGGAATATAATCTTCTAATCGTGGTGAAAGAACTTCAACATATCCCATAAAGTTGTTCTTTTTTAAAACCTAAATCCTTTATTTATATCCTAGGGAAAAGAAAACATAAAAGGGTGAGGTCAAATGCTCAGTAAGGGTAAAAAAAAGAAATATCAATCACATCATATTCTTAAGAACATATCTTTTGGAAATCTTAACCTGAAAAAGAGATCATAATTTCATAACATGGGATAAATCATAGTAGTGAAATGTTATCCCAATAATCATAACTTAAAACATGACAATTTGTGGAATACACACATAATCATAGAAGATCATTTATTATTAGTCAAGACTCATTTCCAAGTCTATCTTAGTGGACAAAGTCCCTTTCCAAACCGAGTTCACTCCTCGTTTCAGTCCTGTTTCACTGAACCGGTATAACCTACCATTCCAGCCATGTCTATCTCATGAGATATAAAATCATCACCCAATGCATTGGAGGGAGATATAACTCCCACCCATCTCATAATGATACCATTCTTATGTGTTCCACAAAATCATAAATCATACATCATTGCATAACCCATGTAATAAAAATGGGACTCTTAAACATCATGACATCATAAAAAAATTCATATAAGGTAAATTAATTCATTAAAATAATTCAATCACAACATAATAAAATCAATGTAATAATAGGGATAGAAACAGAACCCTTTATTATCTTAGATGGAACATAATTTTGATAAAACTCTTGAACACCATTCTTGAGGAAAATATCCTTTCAACCTAAAAAACATTTTCTTTTCTTAACATGTCATACAATTTTAAACTAAAAGAAGTTGATTAAAAATAAACTTGTAAAGTAAGATTCTTGGAAATAATTTTTTAAAAACCCATTCATGCCGTATAAGTTAAAAAAAACATTCATTTCATACTTTTTTCGGAAAAGTCAAAAAGTACCTTGTACGAAAAATGTCAAAAGATTCCTTTTATATATTTTACTAAAAACTCACCGATGGGTAAAATTGGATATACACAATTGTAGATGGATGTAAACAATATTAAATATTGAGGAATCATGGATGTGGATAATAAAATATACCCAAGTAAATACCAAAGTATAAACAATCTCGGATAAAAATGAGATTGTGATATTTTCCTTACCTTAGGTCTGATTTTCTTCGTAAGTGTCCAAACCTCCTGTATAATGATTTAAATAATGTCATTGACTTATTCCATAATCATAATCATTGATATGATATCATATATGGTTCACTTATGACTCTATATTACCCGTTCTTTTGTAAATTCCATGTTAATGAGCGTTTTGGGTAAAATTGTTTCATTTGTTGTCCGTGTTTTGACTTTTAATTATTCATATGATTACTTATATCATAATTACTTTATTCCATAATATAAAACATGATTTATATATAATATATATTTAGAATATACATATATATAATTAATCAGTAAATGGAATGAAATACACCGTTCATGTAGATGGTAGGTCGTACGTACGCATGAACGTTGTTTTCGTTTCCTTATTGAGTTGAATGGAATTAAGTAGATGAAATACATATATATACACATAAATCAAGTATCATTATTATTGTATATATTTCATTATTACTTATTATATATACTTTATAATCATTCATGAATGGTTAACGTGGAGAATGAATCTCATCGTGTCGTGGAGACTGTCGTCCGTACGTACGCACGAGCGATGATATCGTTCTCATGATCATGTGACTTTATTGGAGTGTATGTATACTCTTTAAGAAACAATATCACTTTAAAATAATCATATATAGTTATTATTTACACCATTATACCCATCCAAGTAAGGTGGTGGTGGAAAATAGATTACACCACGACATGGAGACGGTATTCCGTACGTACGCACGCGCGGTGATTTCGTTTTCCATAGGATGGATAGATAGTGAAATAGGGTTGTTTATCACTTATAATAACATATCCGTATATGATTGATACTGATGTTATTACTTCATAATGAAACAACCTATGAATAAGAAGTGTAAGAAGAAATAAAGTTGAAAGAATCGGTAACAGACATTACCTCTTCTTTGAAGCGCCTCTTTGATATCTCCATTTAGGGCACTAAAATTGGTCTTTGAGGAATACCAGAACCTCTAGGATGTTTCTAGGGAAGTGGAGAAGAGACTTATTCAGGGTTTGGCCGAGATTGAAGGCTCAAAGTTGTGTGAGGAAGAGAGGTAGGAGGTTCCCTTTTATAAGGGATGAGAGGGGCTCCTTTGGAAAACTAAAAATATTATTTTATTATAAAGTCATACTCGGTTTTAAATAGCTCCAAATTGATTTATTTCGAAGCTAAGGTGGGGATGGATCGAAATTATCTCATCCAATAGAATTTAGACATGTTTAGGTTCCTATTTTAACCTTATCATTTAGATTTAACATTTAGTTAAATAATTTTACTTTTATCGTGTCTTCTTGTGTTCTTACACTATAAGGTTAATAAACTTAATATAACAAGACAAAAGAACCCCAAGTTGTTTATTATTAATATATATAACCTTATCTAAGTCATTTGGCCTAACCTTATATTTTTAGGAATAAAATAACAATTAATAATATAATATTTCTTTTAAACACTATTTTTTGTCAATTTTGACACTATATAGTAAATGATTTTTTTGAAAATCATAACAGAATGATTATTTCGAAAAATGTTAATTATATCAATTCTAACATGTCATATTAACCTAGAAAATTAGTTTAATTCATAAAAAGTCTCAAATCATATTTATTTGGGTATTTATAATATCAATTATTATAATTTTACACTAATATGGTAATTACTGCATCATCATTGTGTCATAAATAAATTAATTTATTTAATGTCTAAAAATTATAAATAAAATATAATTATGTAGGAAATCTTATTATATTTCTAATTAAAATTTACAATCGAATTTATCTTATGTATAACATTATATTAAAAATGTTTTAGTAAATAAACATTGATTTTAACTCTTTTAACTCTTCTTTGAATTAAATAATAATAAATGTCCTAATCTAATCCATATGGGCCTAAATGGTCATATGTTTTTCCTAAGATTGTTTTTGGGCGAATTACAGTTATCCAATAGAATTAGTACATGTGTTAGGGTAATAATAATATCATTTTTACCCTTAATTACCCTATTTACTTTTAACCGTGGTAAAAAAAAGTAAACAGTTACTATTCACCAAAAATTATTTTCATCTCATTGAACCACATTTTACATACTGACATCAATCGTGTCTCTCGCATTTTTGAAATTCTATTCACAGAAGGGTTAAAATTAAGTTTTATGAAAAATTCATTTTTTTACTACCACTTTGTAGTTTCACTATTCATCAAAAAATGAAAGTTTCCAGAAAAATACCAAAAATCTGGCCCAAGATATATATGATATTATGAACTAAAAAATGATGTCTATTTTACCAAATTCAAAACATATTAGTTAAATTAACTAATTTAAAAATTAATTCCCATCGTCAAAACAAATGGCGGGTTTTTAAGAGATAATAACTATCAAAAGATTGACACTTGTTTATAACTGGTTTAAATGTGAAATTACATCCAATGAACAAAATTGTATTAAATTGTAAAAATATATTCTAAATATACTTTAAAATCACTCAAATTAATAATTTATCACTATTAATTATTTCAATTAAAAAAGTTGTTTTTAATTAAAATTTATTAATTTTCACTATTCATCAGAATATGAAAGTTATCCGAAAAGTACCAAAATTTCACCTTAGGCTAAATTCGATACTCCGAATCCAAAAATGAAGTCCATTTTGAGAGGTAAAATTTCCAAAATTTTAAAAGGTTATTATTACTATTCATAACAGCTAGTTTTAATAATATTTTAATAGCATATCATTTTTTAGTGAAACTCGGTATTGCGTACTACACACACTATCGAGGAAGGTCGCGATTGTGTGTAATGTAAGGCAAGTCAAGGATGTGTGTTGAGAAAGATCCTTTTGGTGTAGCGTACAACAGAAGACATTAATGAAATTAAAAATAATATTTTTCCTTAAATCTCGGGGTGTTACATTCTACCCCCCCCCCTAAAATGAATTTCTCCCTCGAAATTCGTCGGGGTTATAAATGGTTTACTATTCAAAAGTTTATTTAATAGAAACCCACATCGTAAAAAGGAATACCAAAACCAATCTTTAAAAACAAAAGTATGAAACATAACAGTTACCCAAATAATCAAATCACTGGGTTTCCACATAGGTGAAAATATGGATATGGAAGAGAAATCTAACCATCATGTTCTGATGGAGAGTGGTAGAGAACATGGCTATGGAAAAGCCAGCTATCACAAAGCCATAAATTTGTGACGATCTAAGGTACTGTCTGATTCATCAGATATAAGAGCACTAGAAAAACATTTTTGGTTTTCAAGATCATTTCCCTAAAGTTGATGAAATTGGAATTAGAAGAAATACTTTCGTGATTTCGGTATAGTCTCACCGTTGGTCGTTCTTTGGAAAATTTCCACTTCATCTCTTAAGGAAATGAAGTTGAATTTTTCATTCGTGATGTGTTAGCAGATCATGTGATAGAATGATGGGTCATTCCATATGTCTCAAACAAAAGGTTAGAAAAGTTATCAAAAAATACATAAGTCCATCTATAGTGAGATTAATGATATATGGTTCCTAAAATGGACTTATAATTCATATATTATACTGATTAATATAATAAAACTAGTTTCTACTAAAAAGGGACTTCTTGTAGGCCAGTTGTAGGTGATAAAGGCCAGTCGCACTTCAGTTGTGGGTTCGATTCCCACGGCCTTGTCCGACGCGATGGGATATCGCCCATCCTACAGGTTGTCCTTTTTCTAAAACTACATTACTATAACATCCCATAAATAATATCAAAAAAACTTCTATCCTTAAACAATACTAAATTATGTCCAACATAATCCATTCCAATCTTTAGGCTTATCCAAAATAATACTCTCTAATCTCATATTATAGTGAAAATGATTACCATAGAGTTCGTACAACTAGCATGTTAATACCATTGTTGATCCCCATATATCATGAGATATGTCTTATTGGTCACATTCCAAACATCTGAAGGCCTTAATAATGTATTCTCTTGAAAATAATGAATACCCATTGAACCTTAGTGAAAACATGAGTGCTGTCAAAAGTTAACTCTTTCCACATACCAAAACCCCAAAATTTTATATACTCAAACCATGATATAACTATTTCTTTATATCAGTCATGAGCTCATGAATACTATCAAACATATAATTTTCTCCTTATCCCTTCATTATGTGAATATCATCTACTCTCCAAAAATATCTGAATAACCTTTCATGGTTACTGGTACCATTCATCATACACTTTCAAAACTTAAGGAAAGACAACAGTGTAACAATCCATAGATGTCTCTTTATTCCATATTACCATGAGATTACTTATACAAAATTACACTTGAGAAACATGTAATCATTCCACTACCTTCTTAAACAGTTGATCGAGCTTCATCAATTATTTCAACTCATATATCATTTGTAGTCTCTTCATCATCATCAACATAAATACTACCCATACGACCATACTGATTCTCTTCATGAGACTTTCCCTTAGGGAATTGGTTTGCATAATGCCCTTACATTCCACATTCAAAACATTTATCCAATGTTGATGTCGTAGAAATACCATTATCCTCATCCCTGGTGTTAACTAAAACTTTTCTTTTTCACTTACGGGCTTTGTGTCCTTCTTTTCCACACCCAAATCATCTTCCAGTTCCCTTGAAACATTCTCCTCGATGCCTCTTCCCACATGATTTACATAGGGGAAATTGAGCTTTCTTTCCTCTATGATCATCATGAAACTCCATCTTTCTCTTATTAGCCGAGTCAGGAAACTTACCAAATTTGAGTTTATTGATCATATTATGAGATTGATTAT
Organism: Viscum album; assembly: GCA_963277665.1. Classification (NCBI taxonomy): domain Eukaryota; kingdom Viridiplantae; phylum Streptophyta; class Magnoliopsida; order Santalales; family Viscaceae; genus Viscum; species Viscum album. The sequence continues at coordinate 1,580,334,871 of OY728151.1, read as the reverse complement.
TTGGCATAATAATGATGGTTGGACTTCCAAATCCCATTTCATTTGGTTTCTCATGAAGAATATCATTCCATTGTCCATAATATCCTCCATTATCGTGAATCATCTTGTTTCCAGCCATTTTCTAAAACCCAAAAAGAATAGTGTTAGAGGCAAAAATTATAATAAAGGGGAGTAACTTCAATATCTAACATCTTAGGTTAAATTCTAAGACCGTTACCATAGTTATAGGACTATATCCTATACATATACTTATCCTTAGGGGCATCCCTAGACATACCTTAGAAATATCTCTAGGGATCTCACTAACGTTTTCGCATCCTAGTTTCCAAAGGTTGACTAATCCTTTCCTCAGATACCAACTGAAAAGACCCAAATCATGACATTCATAGAAATGACATTACTTTTACAGAATACATAGTACATAACAAAAACACATGCACAAGGACTGCAATAGTTTATTGTCTTTGGAAACTCATAATATAATCTTCTAATCGTGGTTAATGATCTTCAACATCTCCCATAATGATCTTATTTTTTTATACCTAAATCCTTTATTTATATCCTGGGGAAAAGAAAACATAAAAGGGTGAGCTCAAATTCTCAGTAAGGGTAAACAAAAGAAATATCAATCACATCATATTCATAAGAAAATATCTTTTGGAAATCTTAACCTGTAAAAGAGATCATAATTTCATAATATGGGATAAATCATAGTAGTGAAATGTAATCCCAATAATCATAACTTAAAACATGAAACTTTCTGTCATACACACATAATAATAGAGAATCATTTCTTATTAGTCAAGACTCATTGCCAAGACTATCTTAGTGGACAAAGTCCCTTTCTGAACTGAGTTCACTCCTCGTTTCAGTCCTGTTTCACTGAACTGGTATAACCTACCATTCCAGCCATGTCTATCTCATGAGATATAAAATCATTACCCAATTCATTGGAGGGAGATATCGGACCCACCCATCTCATAATGATTCCATTCTTATGTGTGCCACAAAATCATAAATCATACATCATTGCATAACCCATGTAATAAAAATGGGATTCTTAAACATCATGACATCATAAAACAATTCATATAAGATAAATGAATTCATAAAAATAATTCCATCACAACATAATCAAATCAATGTAATAATAGGGATAGAAACAGAACCCTCTATTATCTTATATGGAAAATAATTTTGATAAAACTCTTGAACTCCATTCTTGAGGAAAATATCCTTTCTACTTCAAAAACATTTTCCTTTCATAAAATGTCATACAATCTTAAACTAAAAGAAGTTGATTAAAAATAAACATGAAAACTTATAATGTAAGCTTCTTGGAAATAATTTTTTAAATATCCGTTCATTCCGTATAAGTTAAAAAAACATTCTTTTCGTACTTTTGTCGGAAAAGTCAAAAAGTACCTCGTACGAAAAACAACAAAAGATTCCTTTTATATATTTTACTAAAAACTCACCGAAGGGTAAAATTGGATATAAAAAATTGTAGGTGGAAGGAAACAATATTATATATTGAGGAAACATGGATGTGGATGATAAAATATACCCCAGTAAATACCATTGTATAAACAATCTCGGATAAAAATGAGATTGTGATATTTTCCTTACCTTAGGTCTAATTTGCTTCGTAAGTGTCCGAACCTCCTATATAATGATTTAAATAATGTCATTGACTTATTCCAGAATCATACTCATTGTTTTGATATCATATATGGTTCACTTATGACTTTATATTACCCGTTCTTTTGTAAATTCCATGTTAAAGAGCGTTTTGGGTAAAATTGTTTCATTTATCGTCCGTGTTTTGACTTGTAATTATTCATATGATTACTTAGATCATAATTACTTAATTCCAGAATATAAAACATGATTTATATATAATATATATTCAGAATATACATATATATAATAAATCTGTAAATGGAAAGAAATACACCGTTCATGGAGACGGTAGGCCGTACGTACGCATGAACGCTGTTTTCATTTCCTTATTGAGTTGAATGGAATTAAGTAGATGAAATACATATATATACACATAAATAAAGTATCATTATTATATCATAAATTTCATTATTACTTATTATATATACTTTATAATCATTCATGAATGGTTAACGTGGAGAATGAATCTCATCGCGTCGTGGAGACGGTAGTCCGTACGTACCCACGAGCGATGATATCGTTCTCAGGATCGTGGGACTATATTGGAGTGTATGTATACTATTTAAAAATAAATATAACTTTAAAATAATCATATATAGTTATTATTTACACCATTATACCCATCCAAGTAAGGTGGTGGTGGAAAATAGATTACACCACGGCATAGAGATGGTATTCCGTATGTACGAACGCGCGGTGATTTCGTTTTCCGTAGGATGGATAGATGGTGAAATAGGATTGTTTCACACTTATAATAACATATCATTATATGAGTGATAATGATGTTATTACTTAATAATGAAACAACCTAAGAAGAATAAGTGGAAGAAGAAATAAAGTTGGAAGAATCGGTAATGGACATTACCTTTTCTTTGAAGCGCCTCTTGGAGATCTCCTTTTAGGGCACTAAAATTGGTCATTGAGGAAAAACAGAACCTCTAGGATGTTGCTAGGGAATGGTAGAAGATAATTTGGCAGGGTTTGGCCGAGCTTGAAGGCTCAATGTTGTGTGAGGAAGAGAGGGAGGAGGTTCCCTTTTATAAGGGAGCATAGAGGCTCCTTTGGAAAACTAAAAATATTATTTTATTATAAAGTCGTATTCTGTTTTAAATAGCTCCAAATTGATTTATTTAAAATCTAATGTGTGGATAGATCGAAATACTCTCATAAAATAGAATTTGGACATGTTTAGGTCCCTATTTTAACCTTATCATTTAGATTTAACATTAAGTTAAATAATTTTACTTTTACCGTGTTTTCTTGTGTTCTTACAGTATAAGGTTAATAAACTTACTATAACAAGAAAAATGAACCCCACGTTGTTTATTATTAATATATATAACCTTATCTAAGTCATTTGGACGAACCTTAGATTTTTAGGAATAATATAATAATTAATAATATAATATTTGTTTTAAAACTATTTTATGTCAATTTTGACAGTATTTATTAATTGATTTTTGTGAAAATTATATCAGAATTATTAGTTCTCAAAAAGTTAATTATATCAATACTAACATGTCATATTAAACTAGAAAATTATTTTAATTCATAAAAGGTCTCAAATTACATTTATTTGGGTATTTATAATATCAATTATTATAATTTTTCACTATTATGGTAATTACTGAATCATCATTGTGTCATAAATAAAGTAATTTATTTAATGTCTAAAAATTATAAATAAAATATCATTATGTTGGAAATCTTATTATCTTTCTAATTAATATTTAAAATCTAATTTATCTTATGTATAACCCTATATTAAAAATGTTTTAGTAAATAATCTTTGATTTTTAACTCTTTTAAATCTTCTTTGAATTACATAATAATAAATGTCCTAATCTAATCCAAGTGGGACTGAATGGTCATATTTTATTCCTATGGTTTTTTTTGGTCGAATTACACTTATTAAATAGAATTAGGACATGTGTTAGGGTAATAATGATATCATTTTTACCCTTAATTACACTATTTAGTTTTAATCGTGGTAAAAAAAGTAAAATGTTACTATTCACCAAAAATTATTTTCATCTCATTGAACCACATTTTACTTACTGAAATCAACCATGTCTCTTGGATTTTTGAAATTCCACCGACAGAAGCGGTAAAATTATGTTTTATGAAAAAATCATTTTTTTACTACCACTTAGTGGTTTCACTATTCATCAAAAAATGAATGTTTCCAGAAAAATACCAAAAATTAGTCCTAAGCTATATTTGATATTATGAACTCAAAAATGAAGTCTATTTTACCAAATTCAAAACATATCAGTTACATTAACTAATTTAAAAATTAATTTCCATCGTCAAAACAAATGGTGTGTTTTTAAGAGATAATAACTATCAAAAGATTGACACTTGTTTATAACTGGTTTAAATGTGAAATTAAATCCAATGACCAAAATTGTATTAAATTGTAAAAATATATTCTAAATATACTTTAAAACCACCCAAATTAATAATATATCACTATTAATTATTTCGATTAAAAAAGTTGTTTTTAATTAAAATTTAGTAATTTTCACTATTCATCAGAATATGAAAGTTATCCGAAAAGTACCAAAATTTCACCTTAGGCTAAATTCGATACTCCAAATCCAAAAATTAAGTCCATTTTGAGAGATAAAATTTCTAAAATTTTAAAAGGTGGTTATTACTATTCATAACGGCTAGTTTTAATAATATTTTAATAGCATATCGTTGTTTAGTGAAACTCGGTATTGCGTACTACACACGCTATCGAGGAAGGTCGTGATTGCGTGTAATGCAAGGAAAGTCAAGGATGCATGTTGAGAAAGCTTCTTTTGGGGTAGCATACAAAACAAGACATTAGTGAAATTAAAAAGAATATTTTTCATAAAATCTCGGGGTGTAACAATTTGGATCTATGGGTGAGTGTTTGGATCTTCCACATGGGTTCTTCTTAGTGCCATACCTCTTAGTAGTTATTTTGGTTGCACTATCCTTCAAATTATTGGATTTAGAATCCATGGTTCTCTCACCATTTTCATTGGTACCTTAATGGGATGATTTACATTCACAAAAATCTTATGATATATTACAAAATTTTATCCTTCATTCCATGTTTGATTTTATTATCTAATTTTCTTGACATATTTGTATTCATGTTGGGTCGATAATGTACCATTATTATGACCACAATAATCTAATATGTCACAAATGTTATCAAAATTTAAAAATCTATAAAGAGTATAATGATGCTTCTAGACCTATTTATGTTACTTAATATACTCTAGAAATCTACCCCTTGAGATAGGATTAACTAATCCTTTTACATTATGGGGATTGTCCTAAAAATTTAATGCACACTACCGAAATATGTTTCAGCCCCATCCTTGACCCAAAGAACATGACTTCAGGATATATTCTATATTATATTGTTTGGTATTCTTCATGATTTTTGATTCTCTATAAGGGAATCCAAATTCCATAATTTCGTTTCTATCTACATTATTCATGGTGATAGGTTTCTTATAATCTTTATTCATCCATGATTGTTATTATTTTTATTTACATCCAACATTTTTCATGATAACATGTTTAGAATCATTATTAAAAGATGCTATGGATGATACCTGATTCTTCTTAGCTATTTGTGATAGATCGTTTAATGAAGTCATGATATTATTGTAACATGTCAGTGTTTTTGATACCTTAACATACTCCAATAAACATTGAGTACTTTTAGAAACTATTTCATTCTTTTGTGAAGTGTCAATATGTTACCTCTCAATATTGGACAACTATCCTACCAATTCTAGACATTTGATACTTTGGATGATTCTAAGACCTTTAATAATAATCATCTTCTCTTTCCATAAATTCTTCATTCATTCATCTTTATATTCATCTAGATTAATTTTTTTTCTAAATCAAAGTGTAATGTTCATTGATCATGTTGGATATTTCTTCTAGTTTTCAACCCATAACATCAGTGATATATGCATACATACACTTGATGTCATATGAAAACCCAATAAAATATGAATTACTATCTTACTCAAGAAAGTATGCACTTAGGTGCATGTCTGGTTCTCCTTGCACAAACAAAATGAGTCAGTTTATTCCTCCCAAAGGAAAATTATTATTTCCCCATCAAAATGGAAGTTATTTGATGCCATTTCATAGTGCGTCGCTGCCAGATTCCATTGGTAAGTGTCCTTGTGTGGTATTTTTTCATTGTTTTTTTAGATATACTTTTCTCCCTTTATCATATTCATATATATAGTATTATGTGGATAGATATATGGTTTATGATGTTAATCATTGTTATAATTGTCCTTTTTATGATATGGGGAGAGATCTATGGTGGATTTTTGGAGATTCAACTCGGTTTGGGGGTGTTTTCAAGATGTTCTTTGTTTTCGCCAAAACTCTCTATGTGGCTGGATTCACTCTCAACACCTCTAATTAGAACTTGAATGATTAGTTTCAAATTGTTTAAATTTCATAAATATTTTTCTAAAATTGGTGTGAAAATAATGGTTGAATCCCTCATTGTTGATGGTTTGTGGTTTGTTTGGAAATTAGTTCCGAATGTGGAATTGTTTCTTGATTTTAAAATATGGTTTTTTGGATTTGGGAAAATTTCTTGTTGGAATGGTTTTTAGTAAAGGAATGGTTTTATTGAAATGTATTTAACTGGTTTGTTTGAAATGGTTTTGTCATACATGGGTTGTGTGGGTTTATGATTTTTACATGAACCTAAATATAGGGAATATACCATTTGGGTACAACTGTACATGACCCTGGATTAGAACTGTGTGTCATTGGGGAATAAGGGGACTGGCCACTTGGTGATGACATAGTGGATGGACAAGAACAACTATAGAGTATTGAACTATTAGGGAATAATTCATGGGTGTGTATGGTGAATGATAGAATGGGTATGCCAAAAATGAATTCGAAATTGTTTAAATAATGTTTTGTTTTATTTCCGTAGAAAACTATTATGTTTGGGAAAATGTTTTGGTGTGAAAATGGATGAATTCAATTTAAACTGTCTACCTATTTCAAATAAAAATAATATAAATTGATTTATATAATTGTGCTAACTTGTTCTATCCTTATTGCGTGAGTAGGGATGTCATTGGGTGAAATATACTATGTTTTATTTCTCACCCATTCTATGGAACTATGGTGATTTTGCAGATTTTATTTATTGAGACACGAGTAAATGGGAAGAATCACACTTATTCATTGGTTCTCTATGATACCTGGAGTTAGATTTGATTCGTCGATTTCTATCTTTGAAGTCTTGTAAATTTCTGTTGGATTTGTTTTCCACATTGTACTTTGATGTTAGTAGTCTCTTGTTGTGGTACTCATTTTTAGTTTGGTTTTGGTATCAAAGGTATAACTTGAGTTATTTTACATTTGTATCAAGAATCATATAGTTTTTTTTGGTTAAGGAATATGTGGTTGTGATTATCTTATTTTCAGAGGGAAAATCATCCCCAAATTGTATTCAAACCCTTGAAATTTTTTTCCATCATTTGGCGCCTAAGGAATGTTGCGTAATTAGAAGTAGGAATTCCACCTAGACTCAATCCAATGAAGTGGGGAGGGCTATTACAAGTTTTATGGGTCTTGGACAGTCCAAATATTTGTGTAAAAAAATTGGTATCAGCTCTTTTAGTCCTTGACATATAATTGGATTAAGTTGAGTCAGTTTTAGACTTGAAATTCATTAACGTTTTTTACTTGAGTCGGGTTGTAAGAAAGTAATAGGATTTTTAGGAATGGAAATTTATATATGGAAAATACGTAGTTAAATTTTTTTTTAACTTCATGTTACATTGGAGTTGGGTACATAGGTGTTTTGGAAACACTTATAGCAGTGTAATCTCATTGTCATGGGTTTAGCCAATGAGTAGATCATGACTTGCATTATAGAAATAACATCACACTAGGAGTTCATATTTTATTTTGACAAATGATTTACTATTTGGTGTAAATGGGATGATCTTTTAAAAATGTTGAATTTGTTTATAGATGAATGATTTTGAAAAGAAAATGGTTGTGTTATTTTGAAAATGGGTTAATTTTCAAAATCATGGTGAATTTTTTTAAAATTATTTGAATGTTGAAAATGATGAATTTTTGAATTATATTTTTAATAATTTCTCTAGAATAGAATTTGAAATTTTGAGTCCCTTAGTTCCTAGAGAGAAATACTTAATGGGTTTTTTGTCTTTCTAGTAAACGGAACCCAGTGGGTTTGTGTAGAAACCAAATGGAAGAAGCTGTTAAGATTATTGATACACCTAAGACTTAAGTGAACCAATAGCTGGTACAGAGTATAGTAGATGATTTGAATGATGTTTATAGAGGTAATAGATGTGATGAACCAAAGAATGTGGATCATTCTTTCCAATACATGATGTAGAATCCACCCATCTTCTCGGGTTATTCCAGGCTAGATAAGGCTGGCGTGTGGCTGAATAGGATAAATCGAATCCTTGATTTCCTTAGCACACCAGAAGAGTATAATGTAAAGTTGGAGATGTATATATGCATTGATATTGCATCCCAATGATTGAATTTATCACTTTAGACAAAACTGGACTAAGGTATGGAATGGGATGATTTCGATGAATTGTTCAAACAAAAATTCTATCCGCGCACATTTAGAATTCAGTGAATGATGGAATTTTTCGGTCGGATGTAGGAGAATGTATCTATGATAGAGTTTGTGGATATATTTAATATTTTTTTCACGTGAATTTTATGTTAGTGCATCCTTGATGGAACATATTTTGGAATCGACGCTAAGGCATCAAATTTGATTGATGATTTTCATGCACTGTATAATGGATTACACATATATGGTCAATAGAGTGATGGTGGACGATAGAGACATCTCAGGAGGTACATGTAGATGATGTTTGTTGATAACTATGGAAAATGGTGGGAAATATAATGCTGGGAGAAAATTGAATAGGGAATCATATTTCCAAGGTGGTAAAATGACCCAAAATTAGACTGCAAGATCATTGAACCTTCCACCATGACCCAAGAGAAAATTTGGATGTTTTCAATGTGGTTACTTCAACCACATGCATCGAGAGTGAAGAAACCAAATAGATAATTCCATAATTGTAATTATATGGGGACACTTCCAAGATTTTTTCATAGTTCTCTGAGGTCGGGTTTTTGTGAAAAATACCATGTTTTGTAGACTTTGTATGATTCGATTGGAGGAGGGCAACAGAATACCTCTCATTATCATAATAGAGTTATCCATGTTGATTCTAGGAATACAATGAATCCTTATAATAAGTAATCTCAATAGGTAAATAAAGAACAAAGTGAACTGAGTAAGAAATTATAAAGAGTTGAATAGGTTATTGTGGATGATCAATCTAGAAAATGAGAATTTAAATCAATAGGGCATCAGGTGAGATGAAAAAACATTGTCGCACCAATTATTTAAACCAGTGAACAATGTTCATCAAAACCCATCCCACATTGAAATCTCTATCAGTTTCACCCTGATATATAAGTCATGTAATCCGGGAAGATGCTCAAAATTCAGCTCTCCCCCATCAATTATTTCCCCATACTGGTTCTGTGGGAATTTTATGTTCCCACATCTTTATAGGATATTTTCCCATATCATGCATTACTTTATCCATGACCAGGGATTACACACGATACTCCATGACACATGTTATCTATCCTATCTAGCCACCTTTTGGTGTGATAGACCCAGTGTCCCATATAAAATCCTGGTTGATGCTGACTAGTCAGCTTAGTATGGTATCCATACATTTAAATAAACACCTAAAACATACATAGTTAAAAACCCATGTATATAAAGGAATTTAGTATGAAATAAATGGTCACATCATCACTTAGAACTCTAGAATAAAATTCTTCATTCTATTCACAATTTCTCTTCAAGTATAAATCCACCTAACAATTTAATTATCATTAACCCATCTTCCACTAATTATATGGAATTGTTCTTTTTCATGAAAACTTCAATCTCAATGTTCCACAAGTTAACTATTTCGTATTTCTCATGAAATATTAAAGGAATGAATGAACTTCAATTCCACTTCTCCTCTAATTTTTGGAATGTAATTTACAAAGAACAAAAAATAAACCATACTCATTGATGTAAAAAATGTGTCACTTATGACACATGTATTGTTAACATTGGATCAATTCATCAATCATTAGAGTGAACAACTAAGTGAAATTCTCAAATGTGACATCTAATACACAGAATCCATAAAAAATCTCTAGGAATAACGATGAATGAATCCAAAACTATTCTCTAGGAATCGTCATGATGGAATCCATAATAATTCTCCATAATTCACCATGATCTTAAAAGTCTTAAAACCATTCATATATTTCATAGAATTTCTATACTTGAGGATTTCATCTAAGATACATTAACTATGAAATTGTTCATATTGTTGACATCAATGTAATATTACAATTTCATTTCTTATTATTCTCATCCAATCAAAATTATTTGACAATAAATACAATCTATACATAAAGTTGGATCATAAATCTCTACTTTGTATTTTTTGGAAATACCTTTAGTTCGAAATGATTATTTCAGTATGTAGAACTGTTATCTTATATCTCCCCTTTAACATTAAAACATTAATTTCACTTTCTCTCATTTTTATTAATTGGAAATAAATATTTCATAGGAAAAAAGTGTATCATTCCACCATTAAGCTATGTTCCATCACTCATTTTAGTCTAAGTCAACATTAGCTATGCTCAGTAATGAAAACAAGAGGACTTGATTTATAAAACAATTATTCCCATTACCAAATAATCATGAAACCATAATAAATGAGAACCCATGTATTGTCTTCAAGGAATGTTAACTTTCAATCTAGGATGAAATTACTAAATGTTACATTAATCTTTTTAAGAACAATAAACCTGAATCTTTTTCACTCACTCCAACAAATAGACCAAACACATTCAAGTGCAGTAGGTAGGATAACAGACCTTGGGGGATATCCACATATCATATACTATAGATTTATTTAATTTATACACTGTGTAATTTTTATTTGATAACCAAGGATGAGAGATTAAGTGTGACATACCCTTTTCAATGACATTATCTTCATGATATTTCATGAATAATCAGATTTGATACTAATTGAAATAATAATTTTTGAAAATTATTTATTTTTCTCCCCATCAATGGAAACATTTTTCATTATCTTCATAATGGTTGATCTCATAAATATTTGATTTCAGGAAATTAAAGTATGAAAAATACACCAGAATGGGTCTGCAACATGTGATAGTCCATATTGGACAACTATCACAACTTTACAAATGATGATCTTCTAGAAAATTTGTTCTATAAAATACCAAGAAATAAGATGAAACCTATATGTAATTTTATTTATCCTAGCTATCTAGAATAGGGAATCACATTATTTAGAATCATCAATTATGAAAATATATCATATTAGTATTTTAATATCAATTGATGAATCATTAAGGGTTGATATCTTCTCTAGCTTAGAAATAAATAATTAACAATACTTACTACTTATCAGCTTCTCCCCCTACAAACATTCTTCACATACAATTCCCCACATTATAAGAACAAATAAAATAGTCAAAGATTAACGGAATAAGGTGGATCCTCCATTATTTTTTAATATTTTTAGAAAGGAAGAGATGACCTCCTAAAAAAGTTTCCCCATTTCCTCCAGTCTGTATGGTTTCACATATGAACATATTTTCTGATTTATGTTGAGGCAACATGGATATCTTCACATCCTATTCTACATGGCGTGGATAATTTTTCTTCTTAACAGACAACATTTATGATACATTGTTACACCTCTTTATGACTGGTTATGGTTCTAGTAGTAAGGTTAAATATCCTTTTGAAATTTTACCATATTTCGTGCATCTCTCACACAAAATCTATTTAACTAAAGAGTTAAATTTTATTTAAAAACACTGATGAAATTTTTCTTCATCTTGTGGGTTATTTTATTTCCCTCTTATAACTACATTTATCTTGTTCATATTCCATTTTTATCATTATTTACATATGTTCAGGCTAGATAACTAACATGTAATTTGAAAATGTGGGTGCATGTTTGGATCTTCCACATGGGTTCTTCTGAGTTTCATCCCTCTTAGTAGTTATTTTGGAACACTACCCTTAAAATTATTTGATTTGGAATCCATGGATTTCTCACTATTCTTATTTGGTACCTTCCTGGGAGGCATTCTATTCACAATATTGTTTTTAATTCTTCCCATGGTTTCTTTTTCATTCTATGTAGGATTTTGTGGTCTTATTTTCTTATCATATATGGAAACATGTTGAGATGATTATGTAACAACTTTGTGACCACTATAATTTCACACATCACTGATTTATCAATCATTTAAAATCTATTTTTAGTATAGATAATATTTTATACTTTAGGATTATTATTTGAACTCGCCAAACCAACATGAAGTTAATTGATCTGGAGTAAGAAGATCCAAAAATAAATGACATGCATGGATATTCTTGGTAAATTCATTGTTTTATAAAATTACTGTAATTTTAACATTGAAGTTTATTGATATGAATATATATATATATATATTTCATTGTTATTTGAGAATCTATTTAGAAATTATAATTATTATTTTAACTGGACAAGATCATGAGAGGTGAAACAAGTTCTAGACGGGAGAGAGAGACATCCTTCAGGAAAGGAATCTAAATTCATGCTCGTGTGAGAACTATATGTTCATTTTGGTTGATAATATTTTTAATTAGATATGGAAGTTTTCATTAGGTCCATCCCGCACCTTGAATAATAAATCATTGTGTCCCCATTTTCCTTTTCTATGTGTGAGAATATAATAGATGAAATTTTAAGTTTTAACTAGGATGACATCGTTCTACATGACTCTGGTCTCCTACACCTCAGACATAAAGAGTCTCCATCCTCCGCCACTCGCAGCTACCCCTCAATGACTCTTTCACCACTGTAACACAATAAATCATCATTTTCACCATCCTAGAAGCTCTACATCAAGCCATTTTCCACTGATGAGTCACCTGGATTCCATGGACCTTATCTGGAGGTTGATCTAGCCCCCATACATCCATTTCATGGTTAATACGGCCACTTCAAATCCCAAATGAAGGAGGAGCTTGGTGATGTACCATGTAAAACTATTTCACTAATACCATGCCACTGATGAAAAGCCACAAGCCATCTAGAAACCCCACCATCTCATGCATGTGGATGGATCACAAGAAAAAAGAACCCCAATCGAGTAATGAAAACAACCATAAGAAAAATCTCACACAGTGAGAAGAGGATAATGAGATAAGATATAATAGATATATAATTTTAAAAAAAATGATGAATCTATATTAATAAGGATTAAAGTGCAGGGTAGTAGGAATAAAAGAGAACATGGCATAATATATTAATTAAATCCAAAAATGATAGATGCCCCAACACTACCTAATTTCACCTCTCCCCCATCCCGCACTCATTGTCCAATATGTAGTAACAACCAGAGAAGACATAGTAGTATGACCATCAATACCCAAATAATTACATGAAAAATATTAGATGATTTGTAAAATGAATTTGTTAAATAAAAATACACAAATATTTATATTTCACTCACCTCTAATCTCACCAAGAGTATAATAATCATTCCCTACTATATTGTAACCTTCTAATATCATTATTATCACAATGGAGACAGGTATACTCCATCCCACAATTGGGACCCCAATCTCTCCACCCTTCTTCCAATCCTATTAATTATATTTTTAATTATGCATGGATCTCTATGCCCTAGGTTCAGGATTTTGGTTTCAAAGAATGTGATGGTTTGTGGTGATCGTTGGGCTTCTGCCCCATTCACGGCTTTCACTCATGGATTTTGTGACATTGGAATATTTCATGAAAATTTTAACCCATCATCTATTTTCATGAAACAATGGAAATAATGAAAAGATAAATATGTTACCCATTAAGGGGATGTGGTCATCACATAGACAGGTGGCACAAAAGGCATAGTTGTTGTTTTCTGGAAAAAATAGACTCAATTCATAGATAAAGAGAGAACCTATAAAGGGGAAGTGTTCATCGCATTGACAGGTGTCATAATAGACTCAACAGTAGCTTTGATGAAACAAAAAATTCAATAAAAAGAAAAATAGAGATCTCATAAAGGGAAAGTGTTCATCACATTAAAAAATGGTTGAGTTTTTTTATAGGCCTCCCTAGTTTTTAAAATTCACTTAGAACCCATTCATTATTCCCCTTCACAAAGTAGCTTCTACTACATGCATTAAGAATTATAATGTATATAGTGATATTCACACAAAACCAAGTGTGAATACTTGTATTAAATGACATACAATTACCATTTGGGTTTTCATACAATAAGGTAGAAGTATAATAATTTGGAAGTATAATTCCATAGAACTATAATCTTATTTGAGAATGTAGTGTCCATTTTCATTGAGAGGACGAGTTTCTTATATTCCTAACACTAATAGGATGGGTGAATCCATATTTGGGAATATGTAAACCGATCAAATCTTTTTATCCCTGTACATATTGACCTGTTAAGTTCTGGATTCTCTTGTTATCTTTTCTCTATCGCATTCAATAATATAAAAGTAGTAAAAATATGAATGTGATATTTTTATAAGGTTCACCACTCAATAAGAGAAGATACATATTTTCCATGTATGGGTACGACCAGTACATGGATTCTCATTTATAATTTAGTAACAAGTTACAATGGGTTGGCTTGGAACACAATCATTAAGATAGTGTGAGTCCCTACACTTTTAAGGGGGGAATTAATTAATTCTACTTTCCTAAACACGTGATGACCAATTTCAACTTATAGCTATTTTCTAATTCTTTATACTTCTTCCATATATTGTCTTATCCATGTTGAAATAGTTTTGCAACACCAATAGATTCATCCATCTATTGAGATCCATTGGACGTCACAGTGCTAATTAATCTTCCCTTCTTCACTTATTACATGATTCGAAGCATGAAAGTAACCAACCGGTTCTTCTATATTATTCAGTTCAAAACCAAATGCACACTTATTCTTTTTATTTCTTTCTCTTTAGATCAATAACTAAATGCACTAAAATTTATTATTGATTTGTATATAATCACAAGAAATTATGTTATTGTTCAAACATTGAGGATCATCTTACTAGGAATCATCAGAATTAACTTATCGACCTATCATATTTTCATGTATGCATGAAATCATGCATTTAGAATTTGAATGAACTCCTCCCCTTCTTTCACTTATTCTTCTTATTTACACAAGTACACCCACTGTCTTTTTTATCTTTTCTAAATTCTTCCACGTATGCATGTGAATAAAAGAGTGCATACACAGTCCACTTATTCACTCTTGTGTGCAAACCATAATGGGTATAAATCTTTGCATGCACACACTTCCTCTTTCTGCTCTCCCTTTCCCTTCTTCTCTATCCACATGGTTCACATGTCTTTAATTTATGAAAATGAGTTCATTCCTATAATATGACATGTTCTCAAACAAATCGAGCACACTATTGATTTCTTCACTTCTTATGTTCACTTTATATACACATGAATGAGTGTAGGACTTTTAAAATTTTATTCTTATTTTTTCAAATGTGAACACACATACTGCCTCTTCTTTGAAAAAACACAAGGTCTTGGGATTCATCAAAAAATACAAATGATTGGATGCATATACGTACTTCCCATCATCATGAAAAATCCTCCTACAAAAACAAACCCATGCACTATGTATATACCTTAATAACATGAAATAGGAGGATGGTGTCCTTCTCTTCATGAAATAGAGGGGTTCTCGCTTCTTCTTCATGAAAGAGGTGTACAAGTCTTCTACGCACAAGGTATGTATGTGTATTCTTTGTGAAAACATGATGTTTTATGATTCTGATGCCTTCACAAAGCACAAAAATGGTGATCATGCACAATTTTCATGCCTTTATGATCACCTTTATGAAGCACGTAAAGGGTTTGGGTAAACCATTCACGTATTTTTTAATATTATTCATGAAACCAGGTGGTTCATGGGTCTTCTTATTCTTGAGTAGCTTCATAAATTCATTTCTCTTGTTGAAGGCATACAAGATCCTCTATACTTCATGAAACTACTAGGCTCATTGATCTTGATTTCCATTTTCATAACAATAGCATGAAGATGCTATGTTTTTTGAGAAAAATAAGAGCTCTCAAAATATTGGAGCATAAAGCTGGATCGGCCTAAGGGATTTTATTTTTATACGTGAAGATCAAATCTTTTTACATGTTCAAATCCTGTGATGATGAGTAAAGGGGGGTCATCACAATCTGAATGTAGTAATAATGGTATTCTATCATCATTATCTATTAAATTTGGGGATAAAGATCCTTTTGATTAATATTTTCAAGTGGTAATAAAGAATAATTTATTAAATCACTAAGTGATTTTTAATCAGAAGTCAAAATATATCTAAAAAATGTTTATATAAATGTTTTCACCTGCATTTTTTATTTTATCAAGAGACTATATGATGAAGAGTCATGTCTTGAAAAATATGCCGAGGGAATGGAGAAAGTCTTGTAATCAATGTTTTAAGGTTGTAAAATTCTTTCAAAAATTATTGATGAAAAAGAAGAAACAGAATAACATTGCAATATATAGTTATCATATGTTGAATAACTATTTAAAATAAATATGTGTGAAAGAAGTAAATGAGAAGGTCCATACTGAGATGATTCACACTTCTGAGGAATCATATAAAGGTTCCATGAATATCACGGAATCACTTTGGTAAATTGAAGACAACGATGAGACATTCATCCTAGTTGAAGAATCAAACCAAGAGTTTATATTTAAATTCAATGAAAACCTCACTTTTATTAAAGATGAATTATAATGGAATGAATGTGAGATGGATGTGACTGAGTTAGTTAATACAGAAGTGATCCATGCATTAAAGAAATTACATAGAACCTCAATAAATTTTATATAATCCCATCTAGAGAGTAAGATAAACAAAATTGAAGAGGATAATA
Organism: Viscum album; assembly: GCA_963277665.1. Taxonomy (NCBI): domain Eukaryota; kingdom Viridiplantae; phylum Streptophyta; class Magnoliopsida; order Santalales; family Viscaceae; genus Viscum; species Viscum album. Next base: position 1,580,318,078 of record OY728151.1, on the reverse strand, counting down.
ATTCTAAACTGAAATAAAATCAAATTCATGATGATCGAGTTCAGAATATGAAGAGCCAATGGGATGGAAAACAGAAAATTGATGGGGATGATAAAAATTTCCTCAACATGAAATGTCTTGAAATAGATGTGAATTTTAAAAATAATAAAGAATGTGAAGATATTTTGAAATAACATGAAGACCATAAGAACTCTCTAAATCTGAAATATCATGAGTTAGAGGTCATGTTGAGAAATATAGAGACCATCTAAGCCGAATCTCTATATAATGCTGAGATTAGAAAATCTTCCATGATTAATTCTAAAAGGATTATTATTTCAATAAAACCCCATTCAAGGGATAAAATTTCCTAAAAATATATAATGATAAACCCATTTGCAGATCATTGAATCAGGTTTCCCTTGATACAGAATATTTTATTTGTACTAATATTGTTTCTTCTATTTGTATTGGTTCCAAAAATAATTTTGGACCATCATGGATGAAGAAGACTAATGAAAAATATATTATGGCCTCAAATTTTTATATGAAGAAGATTATGAATTCTTGTTCTATAATAATATATCAGATGAAGAATCATTCTATCTAAAAACAATTATATTTCAAAACTAAATGAATTGTATCAATGAAGAATAAATCATCACTTTTTGGATATTTTTGGTGTTTTTTGAAATGGGGTCATCGAGGAACTGAATCTTGGCATAATTGTTCAATTCATGACAACTATAGAAGGATTGTATTAAGACAGAGAATATATGATGTGAAGATAAATCTAGAATAATTTAATCATAGTTCATAGATGAATAATAATTAATCTATCAAGAATATATTTGTGTTCCTTGATTACTTCTATGATTATTAAAATATAAGTGGTCTGAATTATAATGATTGTTGGTATGTACTAAACCTACACTATTCACATTTTGATGTGATGATAAGGCTACAACATCTGAAAAGGAAAAGAACAAAATAAGAAAAGACTTCTTTGGGGTGTGAGAAGGAGAAGAGATCTAAGAAAACTATGAAGCAACCTACAGCCATGAATAATGATGATATGAATGTCAATAAAAAGAAAAGGTACCCCTACTGTTGAAGATGAGGTCACATAATTAACATTCAAAAACATCTTATGAACACCAATGCTAATGGAAGAAAGTTGAATAAAAAAAATAAATCAATATCAGAAACAAATAAATTTTTTTTATGATTCACTATCATGATGAAATTTTTTGATTTCATGAGAGGTTGTTTAAAAAGGAAGACCCTATGATTTCTGAATATTTGTGTGGAAGTTCTATATTGTTTGTGAAAATTGCTGAAAAATACATGATTTTGTTTCATAAAAAAACAGAAATTGTGAAGAAAAAAATAATTGAACCAATATCTTATAGTGTTAATAATTCTACTGTAATGAAGGAGTATACACACAAGGAGATGTATGAGCATATTGAAAAAATAATTTTTAGTCATATGGCTAGAGAAATTGTAATTGGATAAGAAGTTGGAGGAGAAATAGAATAATGAAAGTGCATTACATACTAATGTGAAGAAGCTTATTCCATATAAGATGAAAGCTGGAGAAATCAATATTTCCATACTTCCTTTAAATGATAATCTTTGGAAAGTTAAAGAAGAAGAAACCATGATGATTTTTCATGAATATAGAGTTGAATTGAAAATAATTTCCAGGTTAGGTGTTAAATCTCATCCTTGTTTCTCTAATTGAATATCATTTAAGAACCACTTTTTTAGCATCAATATGTTTTGATTGTTTATTTTTTGCAATGAATTGAAGGTGGTTTATATATTAAGGGGGAGTCCTGAACATATGAGTTCTTTGAAAATATTATATATCATTCATAAGGGTATCCATCATGGAATTTTTTATATCAATTTCTCATAAAATTAATCTTGAAGATCATTCATGAAGAAAGTTATTCATGATGAAGCAGGTTGATGAAGCTCATCTAATTAGGGGTAGAAAAGTTGAACAAATACCTAAGTTGATCACAACTGGTATCACATGAATATATAATGTTCTGGTATACGATTTATTTGATATTTTATATTCCCAAAATTTGTATCTTGTAATTAGAATGAAATTTTTTCATATATCATTATTAATGAATATTATGAATCATAAGGGGAGAAACTTATAATTTCATAATAACGGGGAAGTGTAATCATGTAATTGAATGTTTTCAATCTGTTTATTGAGATTAATGAAGTATATATGCTTAGTACCTTTTGAACAACTTCTGAAAGATGGTTTTACTATTGGAATCACAGTTTATATTTACATTGAAATCTTTGATGTCTGAATTGATACCATTTATTTTCTACACAGGGTTTCCCATGTTCAATTATAGAATATTAATTGATGACTCATTCCTTTAAGAAAAGTGATTCTCTAATCTCAAGAAAAACAATTTTGTTTTCTCTGAAATTAAATCTCTTATGAAATGAAGAGATTAATGGAAAGTAAAATAAGTGTTCAATTGATATAGAATAATTTGTGTTTATGCATTATTTCCTATTGATATCTTTGAAATTATACTATTTGTGAGAAGAATGCCTTGAATATGATAGATAAATGGATATAGAAAACAAAACCAAAGGGGGATATTGAATATCCAAAATTGAGTAATGTAATATTTGTGTTGTAATTACTGTAAATAAAATTTATTGATACAATGTCAATGTTCCAGTAAAGGATGGTTGGTCTTCTTCCTTTGGATTATTATTGGGAGTTTATAACAATTTAGAATGGATATTTGGTTGCAAGAGTTTCTTATAAAGAAGAATGATTGTGTATGGTTGTCATTGTATCTTAGTGTGAGTTTTGATTTATGAAATATTTCCTTTTTCATGGTTTAAATGTAAAATATGGCCTATAGTAAAGGGGACTACTGACACTACATTGGTGGGTAGGTGACCAATCCCATTATATTATGGTCATTCCAAGGAATATAGTGTCTAGTGTTCTCTTAGGGAGTGAATGTAGTGTCATAGGAACAATGAAAAATAATAGTTAGGTTGTATAGAGTATGATTGTGTATGGTTGAAATGAAATATTTGTTTTTTTCATGTTATAATTGTATGTAAAAGTCCATATAAAGAGATTCTATAGAGGTAGAGGAAGAGAGTGGCTAGTGTGCTCATTGGAAGACAGGGGAAGAGACTGGCTAGTGTGATCATGGGGGACTACCGACACTGTTTAGGTGGGCAGTCGACCACTAGACAGTCATTATGGGTGGCCCAAGGAAGATAGTGTCAAGTGTTCTCATAGAGAGCGCATGTTGAGGCAGGGGAAGAAATAAAAATATCAGTTATGTTGTATAAATAATCATTGTTTATTGTTGGAATTGAATAATTTTGTGAATTTGGCTTTATATGAATATTTTTTTCATGGTTTAAATGTGAAAAATGGATTATAGTAAAGGGGATTGTCTCCTTAGGTGTTCTTATAGGCAGCGCATATAGAAGAACAATGAAAAATATCATTTAGGTCTCCGTAGGTGGATAGTGTTCATGTATGGAGCACATGAATGTGAACCCTGAAAAATATTAGTTATGTTGTAGGAAGGAAGATTAATCTTATTGAATATTGGATTTATATGGAATATTTTTTTATTTTTTCATAGTTTTAATGTAACCTTTATATGGAATATTTTTTATTTTTTCATAGTTTAAATATAATATATTGGGCCCAGAAGCTACAATTTCATTAATCAGTCGACCGCAATGAGAATGAAGTTATTATTGTCTCCTTAATTTGAAGTTCAAGAATACACATTTTTTCATTTGAAAAAATGAAGAGTTTGAGTTCCTCTAGTTACTCAATAAATTACTCACATATGTGCTAGTGTGGTAACCATTGTACTGACAAACTATGTAGGTTTGTTCTTCTATATATAGTTTATCAAAATGATATAGAGTATCTCAATGCAGTGGTTTATACCTGGAATAGCTTCATGAAACACCTTGGAAGTAAAAAAGAAATCATGCACTTGGATTAAGCAGTAAGATTCATGGAACTGGTTCTTCTTCATGAAGCACGAAAAGTTATTCGCTTCTTGATTTTAAAATGATGATTTAGAAATATGGATTTTTTGGATTTGGGAAATTATTTTGTTGGATAAAATTTAAATAACGGAATAGTTTCTTTGAAATGGAATGATTTGGTTTCACTAAAATGGTTTTGGCATACATGGTTTCTGTGACTTTATAATTTTGATGTGACCCTGAATAAGGGGTGTGTGCCATTGGTGTATAAAGGGACGTGACCCTAGAAAAGGGGTGTGTGTCATTGTGGAACAATGATATTTTCCAGTTAGTGATGACTTAGTGGATCGACAAGAAACATTTCATGAGAATGGAACCATCATAGAAGACTGCATGTGTGTGTGTATGTGGAGAACGATGAAATGTGTATACCAAAAAGGAATGTTAAATGGTTTAATGAATGATTTTTGTGCTTTATTTGGAATATTTTTAGGTTTGGAAAACTATTTTGGTGTGAATCTACATAGACTTGATTTAAACTATATAACTATTTCCAAATGTTTTATATAAGTTGTTTTATATTGTTGTGATAACTTGTTCTATCCTTGCAACATGAGTAGGGAAGTCATTATATGAATTATACTGAGATTCATTACTCACATAGATTTTGAAATTTGGTTATTTTTCAGAATTTTTTTATTGAGAAATAGGTAAATGGAAAGCATCACTCTTATTTAGTGGTTCTCTGTGATACTTGGAGTTGGATTTGGACCATGGAGTCATGTCTTTAGAGTTTAATGAGTATATGATGGTTTTATTTTCCATTGTGTACTTTAATGTTAAAATTATTCTATTGTGGTACTCTATTTTAGTTTGGTTTTGATATCAATGGTATTACTTGAGTTGTTTTGAATTTTCATCATGCATCATATAGTGGTTTTGGTTATGGGAATTTTTGTTGTGATTCTTTAATTTCAATGGGAAAATCATCCCCTAAATTTTTTGAATCCCTTTAAATTTGTTTCCAGCCTTTGGTGCCTTAGGGATGTCACTTAAGGACATGTTCAAATTCCTCCTCGACTTAAGAGAATGAGGAGGGGAAGGATGTTACAAGTGTTATTAGTCTTAGTCAGTCTAAATATTTGTTTGTAACAAGTGGAATTATCCTCTTCGGTCCTTGACATTGAAATGGCATAAGTTGTGTCAGTTATGGATTTGAAATTCATTTTATTTCATACCTTGATTCAGTTTGGTAAAAATGAGTAGGATGGTTGGGACGTGAAATTTAGAGCATAAAATGGCATTGCTAACCTTTTTATGTTGAAATTAAATCAACCAAGGATTTGGGAATATAAGTGTTTTGGAAGCACTAATAGGAGTGTAATCTCATTATCATATGTTTATCCAACAAATAGATCATGTCAAGAATTATTAAAATTAACTTTCACAATAAGTGCCTATTTCAATTTGGGTAATGATTTATGATTTGTTGTAAATATTGTTTTTTTTTGAAAATATTTTCAAATGGGAGATTTTGAAAAGGGAATGGTTGTGGTATTTTGAAAATGTGTTAATTTTCAAAATAATGGTTAAATATTTCCAAAATGTTTGAACATAGAAAATTATTATTTTTGGAAGGAATTGTTTTGATTTTTTCTCTTTGATAGAATTTGAAATTTTTACGCCTTCAGTTTCTAGAGAGTGATATGTAACATCCGATCCCGGGTGCCACTCGATGGCTTCCCCGAACCCGGTTGGTCACATGACCTCAAATGAATTTCTCGAAACGCCAGAGGCTGCTGACTAGCAGTGAGGGCCCAGGTCTGATAGGGGGGAAACCATCCACTCATTTGTCGGAGTGTAGCGCAGCAGAATACAAGATAAACTTACAACAACATCGGAACCAATATATCATACACAATTCAAATGAGAAAAATACTGTAAAAGATAACCAACAGTATATAAATAATGATGCAACATGTCTCATGTTCTATGAACATAGCTAGAACATGTTATACATCAATACAGTACAACAAATTACAGAGTAAAACAAGAAAAATCAAAACAGCCCGTAGAATCGTGAGCCGATGCGCGGTCCCATGCTTCCCTACTCCTCAGCAGCAATCAAGTACCTGTATAGGGACCCCTTCCCTTATCCACACCTGTAGAAATGTAATCTGTTTGGGCCAAAGACATGACCCAAACAACGTGTGAGAAAAAAATCCTAGTAGGCACCCACCAAAGGTTCCTGCCCAACTGTGTGTAAACATGCATCAACAGTGCTCAGATGTTAATGAAATAAACTAATAAGCACTCAAAAATAACGTACCTTACAAGTTATAATTCCATTTTCATAATAATTTAATAATTTATTATTAATAAACTACCACAGTGAATTTCTATGTAAACTGTCACTATTCTCAGACATGCAAACCCTTACCCTCAGGTAATCAGAATCTCGCCCTCGGGCATTTCCCTCAGGCATAATAGATATTTCCCTTAGGCATACGAAGTTTCTCCCTCATGAAAATAATTCACTTCCCTTAGGCATACGAATGGTTGCACTCAGGAAAAATAGAACGCTGCCCTCAGGCTAAGCAGTACCATTCCCTCAGGCAAAACAAACGACGCCCTCAGGATAAAAAGAACACTGCCCTCTGGCGTAAGTAAAAGGGAAGATCCCAAAGCATAAACATTCAATTTATACAATTCCTCTCATTGAAAATGTAATTTATAATATAAACATGGTATACCATTAGGTATCCAGGCCAAATGGCTAAATAGAGGAACACACCCCCATGGTGGTCATGGATCCAAGCAGTGATCCCAAGAAACAATTTATTATCACATTTAATTACCTATACATTTTTAGGTATTTTAAACATCCCCGGCCTCAGCCCCATGACACCCCAACATGGATTCGTAGCACAAAAACACACAATATGCATAACAGTTGGAAAAATTAAGACCAAGCCACCTAACTTAAAGGCCCATGATCAATATACTCGAACATCGCTTCTAGAAAAAATTGGATTGAACTACCCAAGAAAAAGGGAGGGATTAACCATGTGGTTCCAACATGATCAACATAAGAGGGATCAGATTCCCTGTGCTCGATCGGTTGATCCACGATGATCTGGCCGTTCTACGGATTTCCTTCATCCGGTTCTAAGTCAATCCTATGAATAGGGTTGGATACTGCCCATTTTAATGAAGAAACAGAAACTACACGGCGTGTAATTTTGACTACATGACATGTACTTACTTCATTTAATTTTTCCTCTGGTGGCACCGCCATACTGTTTATCTATCGACATTAGTACACGGCCTGTATTCTCGACTACACGGTGTGTAATGTCGCACAGCTGGCGGCTGCTCCACCACCTTACTATTTGGATTATCGACTGACTACACAGCGTGTAAATACCCACTGTACGGCATGTAGTTGGATTTTACACCCATCATCTCCGACATGGCTACACACCCTGTGTACTAATTCCACACGACCAAAGTACATGGTGTGTGGAATAGTACTTGGTGTGTAGTCCCAAAATTTAGGATTTTCCCCATTTCCCTATTTTCTCAAAAACACTTAAGGAAAAGAGAAAAGAAAAAACTCTCACCTCAAAAATAAGAACTGACTTATTACAAAATTCCCCCATTAATGAAATTCGTCCCCAAATTTCTCTTCCAAGGCTGGCAAAGATAATGCTCAGAATAGCTCTGGCCACAGAGCACGTACGTAGGTCTCCCGCTCCCAGGTTTTGTCATGCACTTGGCCATGCTACCATAGCACCCCTATGAGAGGAAGTGACCGGCCTCAGAGAACCATTGTGCTCCTATCCACGATACGATTAGAATGCTCAATAATGGAAGCTTCTACTAGAAGGTCAACCTCCTCTGGCTGAAATATGTGAGATGGGTCTGAATGATTGCGGCGTAACTGAGATACATGGAAGACATTGTGCATGGCCCGATACCTCTGTGGTAACTGCAACCGATAGGAAACCATCTCAACTCTATCTAGAACCTCAAATGACCCCACATACTTTGGTGAATGTTTACCCTTTCTCCTGATCCACCTGTGTCCCAAACTCAGTGAAACACGCAAGAAAACACGATCCCCGACCACGAACTCCAAGGGTCGTATGCGGCGATCAACATAAGATTTCTGTCGAGACTGTGCGGTAGCCATCAACTTCTGAATCAACTAGACCTGCTTAGATGTCTCCTGCACAAGATGTGGTCCCAGTAAAGTTGCCTCACCTCCCCCTATCCTTCACAAAGGTGATCGGAACGTCCTACCATATAAAGCCTCATAAGGTTTCATCTCAATAGTTTTTGAAAACTATTATTATAGGAAAACGCGACCAGCGGTATATGCTTCTCCCAAGAGACCCCAAAGTCTAGGATGCATGCACGCAACATGTCCTCAATCACCTGTATAGTACGCTCGGATTGGCCATCGGTCTAAGGGTGGTAATCTATGCTCAGAAGCACCTATGTACCGAGCGCCCTCTGAAAACTCTACTAGAAACGAGATGTAAAATTGGAATCCCTATCTGAAACGATAGAATGAGGGATCCCATGAAGACGTACGATATCTCAGATATACAACTTCCGGATATCGTCAACATCGAAGGTCTCCTTGATTGGAAAATATTGATCTACCATCGTGAGTCTATCCACAACAACCCACATAACATCATTTCCTCGAGGTGACCTCGGAAACCCAGTCATGATGTCCTTCGTGACATCATCCCATTTCCACTCTGGGAGAGGTAACTGCTGTAACATTCCGGCTGGCCTCTGATGCTCCGCCTTCACCTGCTGACAGGTGGAACACCTCATAACAAAACCAGCTACATCTCTCTTCATTTACAGCCACCAATACTGATGTCTTAAGTCATAGTACATCTTGATAAACATGGGATGAACTGCCCGTGATGAAGCATGAAACTCTCGAATCATCTCTTTCCATACATCCCCTGGAACCCACACTTTTCCATGGAAATGCAGAACTTCATCATCACCTATCGGCCAACCAGGAAGAGGGTCCTCACTTTCCACAGACTCTCGTAGATCTAGGCCTTCTGAATTAGATAGCTATCTCATCCTCAATATGTATAGGAGGGTAGAAGTCGCAGCTAAATATGAATGATAGGTCTTCCCATGACTGTCATTCACCTCCAAATGCATCTTAGAGAACAAATCCTTGAGCATCCACTCACCACTGGCCTCCTGCACCGCCTGTGTCTGAGTCCTCCTGTTCCGTGCATCAACAACTTCATTACCCATACCAGGTGTATAGGAAAGCTAAAAATTGATGGACTGAAGTTATTCTACACACCTTCGATGTCTTAGTTTTATGTAATGCTAAGTAAAGATATACTTGATAATTTTTTGGTCGGTGAAAACCACAAAATGCTCTCCAAAGAGATAATGTCTCCAACAACGCAACACATGGACAACTGCAGCCAACTCGATATCATGCATCGGGTAATTTATCTCATGTGGCCTCAACTAACAAGACCCATACGCAACTACCCGATCGCCCTACATCAACACTGCTCCCTGCCCTATACCTGATGCATCACAGTAAACTGTATTGCTCTTCCCTTGCTCTGGATGTATCAAGACTGGTGATGATGTCAACCTTCCTTTCAGGTCTTTAAAGGCTGTCTCACATGCTTCTCACCAAACGAACTTCACACATTTCTTAGTAAGACCCTTCAACGACACTGGTATGTGGGAGAAGTCCTGTATAAAAGATCTTTAGTAACCAGCCAGCCCTATGAAACTCTGTATCTCAAACACGTTCTTGGGCTGCTCCCAAGAAACTACTACTCCCACCTTCTCTAGGTCTACTGAAACTCCTTCCTCTGAGATGATATGACCTAGGAAGTGACCCTAGTCCATCCAAAAGTGGCACTTTGAGAGCTTAGCATGCAACTGATTCTCTCTTAGTGTACTCAATATGATCTCAAGATGGGTGGCATGGTCATGTAGAGTGGGATATTAAACCAAGATGTCATCCAGAAATACAACCAAAAAAGAATCAAGATAAGGATGGAACACACCATTCATCCGAACCATGAAAACTTCTGGCCCGTTCGTGAATCCTAACGGCATATCCAAGTAATCGTACAGAACATATCTGCTCCGAAAAGTTGTAAGTGGTATATCTGATGGTCACACGTGCAACTGATGATATCATGTCCTCAAGTAAATCATCAAGAACACTCTTTCTCCACTAAGTTCATCAATAATATCATCAATCCTTAACAAGGGATATTGGTTCTTTACCATCAACTGGTTCATCTTCTGATAATCCACACTATGTCTGAGGGTATCATCCACCTTCTTCGCAAAAAGGACAGGAGAACCACAAGGATAAGTACTGGCCCAGATGAAACCTTTTTCATGTTACTCCTTTAACTGCCTCTTGAGCTCCTACAACTCAGGCGTGGCCATCCTATATAGAGGAATTGACACCGGTGCTACTCCTGGAACAAGCTAAATAGAGAAATCCACCTCACGATCCGTAGGTAGACCTAAAAGGTCATCAGGGGAGACATCCCATAAACGGTCTTCCACTAGAGGGATATCTGTCTGACAAGTCCCCTGATCATCCAGATATAAAATCTCAATATGGGCTGTAACCACTCCTCGCCCATAATGATCTGGTCCAGCTCGACTCGCCTGAACATCCCACTCACCATTGTATAGAAACTCTCCACCCTCTGGTGATGTGAAACTCACCCTGCAACGATAGAAATCTACAAAGGCTCGAAAGGGAACCAACCAGTCCATCCCGATAATGACCTCATAAGATTTCAACTCTACGACATAGAGGGCCCATATGAAGTGACCCCCACCTACCTCAATGGGGCACTCCATGACCAGACGCACACCGACCTTTCTAGTTCCCAACAAAGTGTCTAGTGTCATAACAGCAGATGAAGAATAAACAGAGAGCCCAAGAATCTCCACAACGGGCACAGATATGAAACATTGTGTAGTACCCATATCAAAGAGTACTGAAGATAAGAAAGAAGCTACTAAAATATTACCTCTATCTTTAGAAGGTCTTGGATCCTTCTCCTACTTGTTCTGTTGCATAGCATATGCCTGCCTAGTGCCGCGGCCCTGTGACACTGCCTGGCTACCCTGAGTTGTCCCGCCCTGTTGCCTATGAGATCCTAGTGTCTGGCTACCACGGCCACAACCACCATCTCTGCCTACACGCCCTAACGTATCCCAGTTTCCCGACTGGTAAGAAGCTACTGGTCCTGATCCCGCACATGGAGTCTATACAGAACCCATCTCACTATCCACTGGTTGAAACACCCTGCAAATGTGCTACAAATGACCCACCTTGCTGCAAACTCGTCACTCCACTAGGTCACATGGACACTACGGTCTCTTGTTACCCTCTCTACCACACTGGTAGAACATGATCGGGCCACCTGAAGAAATTGTCTGTCTAGTACTACCACCGTGAGAGAAACTCATATGTCGCTTCCTCTTCTTAGTAGAAATAGTACAAGAAACATGTGTCAAACCTCCCTGGCCCACACCACTAGCTTCTCGGAGGTTCCTCTCTATAATCAGCACCTGATTCACAATCACATGTACTGAAGGAAACCTGAAAACATTAACTAGCGCTCAAATGTCATAATGAAGTCCATCCTCAAAATGTATGGCTTTCAACATCTCATAACCCACCAGAATAGGTGAAAAAGGCTGATGCTTGGTAAAACAAATAGAGTAATCCATCACCAACATAGCACCCTACTCCAGATTCATGAACTCTCGAGCCATATCTGCCCTTATCATCTCTGGAAAAAAGAAGTCATAGAAGTCTACCTGAAAATATTCTGATGCCATGTCTCTATGATGCTCATTCTGGGTGGTAACATCCCACCACCTCTTGGCGGAATCACGCAGCATGTAAGTAGCGAGCTTGACCCTTCGCCCTGGAGGAGTCTCAAGATTCTAAAAAATAGTCTGCATAGAATTCATCCATGACTCTCCAGCCTTCGGTCCGCCATCCCCTATAAACGTAGGCGGATACTGCTGCAGGAAGATACGAGTCATCTCATACATAGATGTGGTAGCCAGCGGTGCCCACTAAAAGGTCTTCATGAACCTCATATAGCCTTCACAGAATTGAGCCTATGCTCCTGTGACCGGTATAACGGCTGGGGCCGAATCTGGCTCTGCTGGAGGACCCACTGGTAGCCCATGGCCCACCATCTCCGGAGTATAGTCGTCACTGCTCTCCTAGGGAACAACGCATGGTCGTCTCAGGGGCATGACACTACAAGGTCAAACACACACCTTAGATCCAGATTATCAAATACTGAAAATGAAGGGACCATAAAGGGACCAAGAGAAAGAAGGAATTTATTTATTTGCAAAACAAGACTACACGATGTGTATATTGACTACACGACATGTACATGACTTCTCTTTCCCTTCCCGGTTCTTTCTCCAGGGCTAAGCCACACGGCTCCTGTTTAACAAAACCATACGGAGTGTATATCATCTACATGTCATGTATGGTTTAATTTCCAGCAGCCCGTGTTGTTTGTGACATGGCCGACTACTCGGCTTGATACTACACGGCGTGTTGCACCTGAACATGGCATGACACCACCCCGTATTCCCAGCCACACGGTCAGGTCCACACGATCTATCCTCGGACTACACTACACGGCATGTCCCATAGGTACACGGCGTGTTCATGAAGTGGTAACACCAACCCGTGTTTTTATGTTACACGGATGGGTCCTCAGGTCAGACTACACGGCGTGTACATCATTGACACGACATGTATATCTTATGGTTTCCTCTGTATATGTTGTCAGTTACACGGGTGGACACTGGGTTAACACTACACGGCGTGTACATCCAGTACATGGAGTGTTTCCCCCATGAATATTCCTTCCATGTGTCCCTGCCGACACTATCTAGGAAACAGGAAGAGACTACACGATGTGTACTTATGGTACACGGCGTGTACTCAAGAGGTTTTTCTTTTCTTCCCGAACAAAAGAACATACGCTGCATGTGTCTGAGGAACTACATGGCATGTATGCTGGGTTCTCCGGACATATAGCCTCGGAAACTACTCTGGGACCCAGAAAATACAGAAAAACAACACTTAAGTGCCAAATTTCGAACCGTGAGGGCCCATACTCCCCGAGAATAAATTTTTGGCATCATATATATGTTATAATAAAATAAATATTCAATGATACACTAAATTCGGGTCAATGAGGGATCATACTCCCCAAAATCAAAATTTTGGCATTCATTCTAATAACAGACACACAAAAATACCCTATCACATAGTAGGTATTTATCGAAGCAGCTTTCACAACAGCAGTATTCTCTAGAAAAACAACCATCACAACAACATGCAATTTAAAATGCACCTACATAGCTTGGAACATTGCATGGAATGTGATTTCTAGCATGTGCCTAAATTATTCATGAGACGGCTAACCCTCATCTCATCGGGTTGCAAAAAAATAGAACCCAAAGATAAAATATAAACTGCACAATCAAAAGTCCGTCACCCATCGGTGAAATCTAATCAACTGTAAAATTTTAAAAATCAAAGGAATTGAAAAAATACGAGGTATACAAGATTTTCCCTATACAATGGATAGCTACGCCAAGGAAAAAATTATTAACAACTACCATTTCTGTCATATCCCTGACTAAGGACCCAAATAGTACATCGACGAATGGAACCCCTTTGATACCACTTTGTAACATCCCGACCCAGGTGTCACTCGACAGGTGCCCCGAACCCGGTTGGTTACATGACCTAAAGCGTATTTCCCCAAATGCCAGAGGCTGCCGACTAGCAGCGAGGGCCCATGTTTGATAGTGTGGAAAATATTCCCTCATTTGTCAATTTGTAGTGTAGCAGAACACACGAAAAACATACAAGAATATCAGAAGCAATAAACCATACACAATTTAAATGAGAAACTACAGTAAAATATAACCAAATGTATATAAATAATGATTCAAAATGTCTCAAGTTCTATGAAAACTGCCAGAACATGTTATAAATCAATACAGTACAACAAAATACAGTGTACAACAAAACAAAACAAAAAAAACAGCTGGAATCATCCTGAGCCTAATCCCGGTCCCATGCTCTCCTACTCCTCAGCAGTAATCAAGTACCTGTAAAGTGACCCATTACCTTATCCACACCTACAGAAATGTAATCTGTTTGGGCCAAAGACATGAACCAAATAGGGTGTGAGAAATAAATCCCAGTAGGCACCCACCAAAGGCCCATGCCCAACTGTGTGTAAACATGCATCAACATTGCTAAAAAGTAAATGCAATAAACTAAGAAGCACACAAAAGTAACATAACATACCAGTTATATAGACATTTTCATATTCATTTAATCATTTATTATTAAGAAACTACTAAAGTGAATTTCTATGTAAACAAGCAGTGTCCTCAGACACACAAACCCTTACCCTCAGGTAATCAGAATCTCGCTGTATCACCCGAGACTTTTATGAGAAATATTTTGTTTTTATAAATAATAAAAGGAATATTTCACTACACACAAAACTAGATTGGCTTTCTTTACACGCAACCATGACCTTCCTCGATAGCTTGCGTCGTACGCAATACTGAGTTTCACTAAACAACGATATACTGTTAAAATATTATTAAAACTAGCCGTTATGAATAGTAATAACAACTTTTTGAAATATTTTAATTTTTATTTTTCAAAATGAACTACATTTTTGGATTCGAAATATCGAAATTAGCTTAGGGTGAAATTTTGGTACTTTCTGATAACTTTCATATTCTGATGAATAGTGAAAATTACTAAATTTTAATTAAAAACAACGTGTTTAATCTAAATAATTAACAGTGATAAATTATTAATTTGAGTTGTTTAAAAGTATATTTAGAATATATTTTTACAATTTAATACAATGTTGTTTATTGGATGTAATTTCACATTTAAACCAGACACAAACAAGTGTCAATATTTTGATATTTATTATCTCTTAAAAACACGCTATTTGTTTTGACGACGAGAATTAATTTTTAAATTAGTTAATGTAACTGATATGTTTTGAATTTGGTAAAATATACATCATCTTTTAGTTCATAATATCAAATATATCTTTGGCCTATTTTTTGGTATTTTTCTGGAAACATTCATTTTTTGATGAATAGTGAAACCACTAAGTGGTAGTTAAATAAACTGAATTTTTTATAAAACATAATTTTACCGCTTCTGTGAGTAGAATTTTGAAAATCCGAGAAACACGGTTAATATCAAGGACTAAAATGTGGTTCAATGAGATGAAAATAATTTTTGGTGAATAGTAACATTTTAATTTTTTTTACCACTGTTAAAATTAAATAGGGTAATTAAGGGTAAAAAGTGTTATTATTATTACCCTAACACATGTCCAAATTCTATTGGAAAAGTGTAATTCGACCTAAAACAACCTTAGGAATAAAATATGACCATTTAGGCCCACATGGATAAGATTAGGACATTTATTATCAATTTACTTAAAGAAGGGTTAAAATAGTTAAAATCAATGTTTAATAACTAAATAATTTTTAATATAGGGTTATACATAAGATAAATTCGATTATAAATATTCATTAAAAATATATAAATATTTACAACATAATGGTATTTTATTTGTACTTTTTAGACTTAAAATAATTTAATTTATTTATGATACAATGATGATGCAGTAATTATCTTATTAATGAAATGTTGACATAAATGATGTTATAAAAACCCAAATAAATGTAATTTGAGACTTTTTATGAATTCCAATAATTTTATATGTTAACATGACATGTTAATATTGATTTAATTAATTTTTTTCGAACTAATAATTCTGTTATGATTTTCACAAAAATCAATTACCAAATAGTGTCAAAATTCAAATAAAATAGTTTTTAAAACAAATATTATTTTATTAATTGTTATTATATTCCTAAAAATTTAAGGTTCAGACAAGATACTTATATCATGATATTTGTATCATTAATGGACCACTTGGGGGTCTCTTGGATGTATATGGTATGTTTATGAACTATATAATATAAAAATACAAAGTGACATGGTAAATGTCAATCTAATTAACTAAGAGTTAAAACTAAAAGATAAGGTTAATATAATGACCTAAACCTGTCTAAATTATATTGGAGGAGAGTATATCGACCCATCCACACCTTAGATTCAAAATAAATCAATCCGGAGCTATTAAAAACCAAATTTTACTTTATAATAAAATAATATTTTTAGTTATTCCAAAAGTGCCCCTCTCCTCCCTTATAAAAGGGCACCTCCTCCCTCTCCTCCTCACACCAATTTGATCCTTAATTCTCGGTAAACCCCTGACCATTTCACTTCCCCACTTCCATAGAAACATCCTATAGGTCTTGGTATTCTTCAAAGACCAATTTTAGTGCCCTAAAAGGAGGTCTCTAAGAGGCACTTCAAAGAAAATGTAATGTCCGTTACCAATTCTTTCAACTCTATTTATTCTTCTACTTCTTCTTCTTTATTTGTTTCATTATAAAGTAATAACATCAGTATCACTAATATACTGAGATGTTATTATAAGTATGAAACAACCCTATTTCACCATCTATCCATCCTACGGAAAACGAAATCACCGCGCTTGCGTACCTACGGAATACCGTCTCCAGGCCGTGGTGTAATCTATTTTCCACCACCACCTTACTTGGATGGGTATAATGGTGTAAATAATAAATATATATGATTATTGTAAAGTGATATTGATTCTGAAATAGTATACATACACTCCATTAAAATTTCACGAACATGGGAACGATATCATCGCTCGTGCGTACTTACGAAATACTGTCTCCACGATGTGATGCGACTCGTTCTAAATGATCTTCATTGCATAATGATTATATAATTGAAATGAATGAATTAATATGATATATATTAAACTAATACCATTATGTAAATGAGGTATCTATAACCTAAAAGTAAAAATAAGAATTTATTCGACAAAACACGGATAAGAACAAAAAGTAATAAACACCCGAATAACAAGTAGTAATGAAATATTACCAATAAAAAGCTAATAATATGACCATATATGATATCATAAAAATATTTATGATTCTGGAATAAGTCAATATACTTATTTAAATCATTATACAGGAGGTTCGGACACTTTCGAAGCAAATCGGACCTATGGTAAGGGAAAATATCACAATCTCATTTTATCCGAGATTGTTTATACTCTGGTATTTACTAGGGTGTATTTTATCATCAACATAAATTTTTCCTCAATATATAATATTGTTTCTATCCACCTACAATTTTTTAAATCCAATTTTACCCTTCGGTGAGTTTTTAGTAAAATATATGAAAGAAATCTTTTGTCGTTTTTCATACGAGGTACTTTTTGACTTTTCCGACAAAAGTATGGGAAGAATGTTTTTTATATTATACGACATGAATGGATTTTAAAAAATTATTTCCAAGAATATTCCTTTAAATGTTTTCAAGTTTATTTTTAATCAACTTCTTTTAGTTTAAAATTGTATTACATGTTACGAACGGAAAATGTTTTTGAAGTAAAAAAGATATTTTCCTCAAGAATGGAGTTCAAGTGTTTTTTTTTCAAAATTATTTTCCATCTAATATAATATAGGGTTTTGTTTATATCCCTATTATTACATTGATTTGATTATGTTCTGATTGAATTATTTTTATGAATTCCTTTATCTTATATGAATTGTTTTAGGATGTCATGTTGTTTAAGATTTCCATTTCTATGACATGGGTTATGCTATGATGTACGGTTTATGATTTTGTGGCACACATAAGAATGGTATCATAATGAGATGGGTGGGACCTATATCTCACTACAATTCATTGGGTAAAGATTTTATATCTCATGAGATATACATGGCTGGAACGGCAGGATAAACCGGTTCAGTGAAACAGGACTAAAACGAGGAGTAAACTCGGTTCAGAAATGGACATTGTCCATTAAGATAGTCATGGAAATGCGTATTGACTACAAAGAAATGATTTTCTATGATTATGTGTGTATGCCACAAAGTTTCATGTTTTATGTTATGATTATTGGGATTTCATTTCACTACTATGATTTATCCCATGTTATGAAATTTTGATCTCTTTTGCAGGTTAAGATTTCCAAAAGTCATGTTCTTATGTATATGATGTGATTGATATTTCTTTTGTTTACCCTTACTGATCATTTGAGCTGACCCTTTTGTATGTTTTATTTCCCCAGGTCAGGAAGAAGGTTATTAAGTAGGATATGCTAAAAGGGACTCTAGATATGATTAAAAAGGCAAAGTAGATGTTTTATGAACTAGTTGTTTATGTTTCCCAGTTTTCGAGGACTCTATACATATAAGGTCCTTTACTAGTTTTGTTATATGTTGTAATAAGTGTGCTTCAATTGTGATGTAATAACAATTTATGTAAAGTATGGGTCGTTATAGTTGGTATCAGAGTAAAGGTATAGTCAACCATTGGAAAATAGGATATGAAAGCCTTAGTAAGAACCTTAAGGATAATTATAAGCATAGAACACAATATTAGTGTTTTAGAAATGGCCATGAATAACCTAGGATAAGACCTTAAGTGTGAAATTTTATTCATGGTTATGTGGTTTTCCTATTATAATTAGTGTTGGTCACACTATTCTTCTTGGTTTTAGTCAATGGCTGGAACCTGAAGGAACTGTGTTAATGCGGAATGCGACGGGCAATGCAATGATTGTCCCCCTAAGCAACAAACGTTAAGGGAGTTGGAATGAAAAATCTTGTACCCATGCTCACACAACTTTCTCAAGTTATGAATCATGCAGGACTTCTAAACGATCAAAAGAAGGAGCAACATTCTGTTGAATCCTTCATGAGGCAGCGTCCACCTTCATTCAGCGGGTCTATTGATCCATTAGTTGATGAAAAATGTATTAGTACTACTGAAAAGATTTTTTCAGTTCTTCAATGTTCTGAACATGATAATGTCATCCTAGCAGTGTATCGTTTGGAAGGAGATGCTGATCAATGGTGGAATCTTATTAAGAATAAGCGTCAAAGGGATTAAATTGAGTCCATGGAATGGGACGAGTTCGAGAACTTATTTTTCAATAAGTACTTCCCTCGTATTCTCCGAACAAAGATGGAGAAAGAGTATCTTGAACTGAAGCAAAATGATGATGAATCTGTTGGTAGCTATGAAGCAAATTTTACAAGACTTGCTAGGTACACTTCTGGTATTATTATCCAACCAGAGAGTAAGATCAATCGATTATTTAGTGGCATAAAACTGAGTCTTCTAAGGGCCTTAGCCATAACGGACTTCAATAGCTACGGGGAAATCGTTCGATGTGCTCTCAAAGTTGAGATGGAGATTGGAGTAACCCATCAGTCATATGGGTTTGATAAGAAGAGTAAAATGGAATTCAAAGGAAAATCTAAAGAGCACACTTAAAATAATATGAGATTTCCCTTATGCTCAAAGTGTGTAAAGAAACATGGAGGGATTTTTCTTAAAGGGACAAGTAAATGTTTCAAATGTGGAAAGGAAGGTAATCGGGCATTTTAATGCCGCAATGATGGGAAGAAGATGTCTAATGATGCAAACAAAGTAAGGGATACACATAATGAACCTACTACACTTCAATGTTTCATGTGCAAGGAGATGGGGCATTATTCCAATCAATGCCCAAATCCAAGGGTTGATGATGATGGTCGACATCAACAAACTCTTAAGGCTAAAGACAAAGCAATGTCACATGCAATTTCTTTCAGCGATGTGGAGTATGATAACGACGTGGTGAAAGGTACACATACCATCCACTCTAAAGTAGCAAATGTTTTATTTGATTCTGAATCCACCCAATATTTTATTTCTGAATAATTTTCTAAGGGTATCATCGTATTACCTTAACAATTAGATGTTGAGTTGGTTGTGACAACTCTTAATGGAACAATAGTCGCATCAAAAGTTTATAATTCTTCCCCGATTGACATTTGTGGGATAGTGCTTCCTGAAAATCTTGTGATCCTTCCAATAGTGGAATTTTATGTGATTCTTGGCATGGATTTTATTTCATTATATGGAGATAATATCAATTTCCAAAGAAGGGATGCCAAATTTCATATTCCAGATCAATCTATGATCGTCTATCGATGCAAGGATGAACATAACCTTCTCGTGGAAATTTCTTCCATCATATGGTCTTGATTCCAATAAATGATGGTTATTTATCTCAAATGGTTGGTGAGAAACTCATGATTAAAAATATTCCCATTTTAAAAAAGTTTTATGATGTCTTTCCAGAGGAATTGTCGGGTCTTCCACCAAACCATGAAGTTTAGTTTTCAATTGAACTCGTACATGGTGATTTACCTATTTCAAAGACACCCTATAGAATGGCCCCAATTGAGTTTCCGTAATTGAAGAAGCAACTCCAAGAGAGTCTTGATAAAGGATTCATACGCCCAAGTGAGTCACCTTAGGGAGCACATGTTCTATTTGTTAAGAAGAAAGATGGATCAATGAGACTCTGCATTTATTATCAAGAACATAACAAGATCACTATCAATAAAAAATATCCTCTCCCAAGCATTGATGACTTATTTGACCAACTACACAAAGATCAATACTTTTCTAAGATTGATCATCGTTCAGGGTATCATCAATTAAGGGTCAGAAGGGAGGATATACCAAAGATGGCTTTCCGTACAAGGTATGGACACTATGAATTTATAGTGATGCAATTTGGTCTTAATAATTCCCCTTCTATCTTCATGGATCAGATGAATAGAGTCTTTAGAGACTATCTTGATCAATTTTTGGTAGTATTTATAGGAGATATTCTTGTATCTTCAAAGAGCATGGAATAACATGAAGATCACTTGAGAATTATATTGAAGACCCTGAGAAAGGAGAAGCTTTATTCTAAATTTACCAGGTGTGAATTTTTGCTTCAAAAAGTTTCATTTTTGGGTAACATAATCTCAAAAGAGGGGATATCTGTGGATCCAGCAAGAACAGAGGTTATCAAAAGATGGTCGAGACCAACAACAGTAACTGAGATCCGAAGTTTTCTTGGTTTGGATGGATATTATCAACGTTTTGTGAAATATTTTTCACGATTATATAACCGACTCACTATGGTGACTCGGAAAGGAGTTATGTTTGTTTGGATGAAATAATTTGAAGAGAATTTGAAGGAGTTGAAAAAAAGGTTATCCAGTGCACCTGTGCTCACACTGCCTTATAGTGGAGAAAGGTTTGTTATCTACAATGATGCATCCTAGAAGGGATTGGGGTGTGTTCTTATGAAAAATGATATGGTGATATCTTATACCTCACGACAGTTGAAAATACATGAGAAAAATTACCCAACTCATGATTTGGAGTTAGCTGCGGTAATATTTGCATTAAAGATTTGGAGGCATTATCTTTATGGAGAAAGGTGTGACATTTATACTGATCATAAATGTCTAAATTATATTTTCACACAAAAGGATCTGAATATGCGCCAAAGAAGATGGTTAGAGCTGATTAAGGATTACGAATTCTCAATTCATTACCACACTAGGAAAGAAAACAAGGTGGCAGATGCATTAAGTCGACAAGACAATGCCAGTTTATCCATGATGAGGATCACAAAAGATCCAATATTTATGTATTTACAAAGTATGGATCTTGGAATTATAATGGAAGGAGTAAAATCGTATCTTTCTCAAATGAATGTTCAACCATCTATACATGTAATGATTAAATAGGCCAAGAAAGAAGATGTAGAGTTACAAAAGAAGGTGAGAAATATTCCTGAAATCAACCTTGATTGTGATGGGATAATAATGTTCAGGAATCGGGTTTGTGTTCCTCCCATCCCCGAATTAAATAAGGAGCTGCTATATGAGGCTCATAGTTCTTCATTCACTATATATCATAGAAAAAAAAATATGTATAGGGACCTGAAAGAGTACTTCTGGTGGGATGGCATGAAAAGAGATGTTGTTGAATATATCTCTCGATGCTTGGTTTGTCAGCAAGTTAAAGCTGAGAGATAGAAGTATAAGGGGATGTTACAACCATTACCCATACCCGAATGGAAATGGGAAAACATCACTATGGACTTTGTCACAGGACTTCCTAAAACATCCAAATGAAATAATGCTATCTGGGTCATAATTGATCGTCATACAAAGACGGAACACTTCATTTCTATTAGAGAGGATTTCTATCTGGATCAGCTTTCAAAGATATATGTAAAGGAAGTGGTAAGATTGCATGGAGTACCACTATCTATTATATCTGATCGGGATCCGAGATTTACCTCGAAGTTCTGGCGAAGTCTTCATCATACTCTGGATACAGAGTTGAGTTTCAACACTGCTTATCATCCTCAGACAGACGGTCAGTCTGAGAGAACAATTCAAATTCTAGAAGATATGTTGAGAGCTTGCTCTATGTATTTCGAAGGTGGTTGGGATCAAAACCTACTTTGGTGGAATTTTCTTATAATAATAGATTTCACTCCAGTATACAGATGGCTCCTTATGAAGCCCTCTAAAGAATGAAATGAAGGACTCCAACTTGCTGGGATGAAGTTGGGGAAATAAAGCTATTAGGACCTGATCTTGATGATGAGATGGCAGAAAAAGTCCGATCTATTCAACAACACATAAGAGCAGCTCAGAGTCGACAGAAAATTTATGCCAAAAACCAAAGAAAAGACCTAGAGCTTGTAGTGGGCGATAAAGTTTTCTTACGAATACCTCCCTATAAGAGGGTCATGAGATTTGGAAAGAAGGGGAAGTTGAGCCCTAGCTATATTGGTCCATTCGAAATACTGGATCGTGGTGGAATGGTAGCTTACCAATTGGCTCTTCCACCGAATCTCTCTCAAGTACACGATGTGTTCCATGTATCTCTTATAAGAAAGTACATATCTGATCCTTCACATGTACTCAGCTCAAGAAGTTGTACCGCTGGAGTAAGATCTTTCTTATGAAGAACAACCTATAGAGATTCTGGATCATAGTGAAAAAGTCCTACAGAACAAGGCCACTCGCTTGGGGAATTTTTTATAGAGGAACCACCAATTAGAAGAAGCTACATAGGAGCTTGAGGTTATGATGAGGGAGATGTATCCTCATCTTTTTGTTACAAAGTGATGAATTTCAGGGGGGAAATTCATTTTAAGGGGGGTAGAATGTAACACCCGAGACTTTTATGAGAAATATTTTGTTTTTATAAATCATAAAAGGAATCTTTCACTACACACAACACTATCTTGGCTTGCTTTAAACGCAACTGCGGCCTTCCTTGATAACTTGCGTCGTACGCAATACCGAGTTTCCCTAAACAACAGTATGCTATTAAAATATTATTAAAACTAGCCGTTATGAATAGTAATAACCACTTTTTGAAATTTTGTAATTTTTTTTCAAAATGGACTTCATTTTTGGATTCGGAATATCGAAATTAGCTTAGGGTGAAATTTTGTTACTTTTCATATAACTTTCATATTCTGATGAATAGTGAAAATTACAAAAATTTTATTAAAAACAAATTTTTTAATCGAAATAATTAATAGTGATAAATTATTAATTTGACTGTTTTTAAAGTATATTTACAATATATTTTTACAATTTAACATGATTTTGTTCATTGGATGTAATGTCACATTTAAACCAGATATAAACAAGTGTCAATCTTTTGATAGTTATTATCTCTTAAAAACATGCTATTTGTTTTGACGGCGGGAATTAATTTTTAAATTATTTAATGTAAGTGATATGATTTTAATTTGGTAAAACAGACATCATTTTTGAATTCATAATATCAAATATAGCTTAGGCATAATTTTTGGTATTTTTCTGGAAACTTTCATTTTTTGATGAATAGTGAAACCACTAAGTGGTAGTTAAAAAAACAGATTTTTTCATAAAACTTAATTTTACCGCTTCTGTGAGTTGAATTTCGAAAATACGAGAGACACAATTAATATCCAGAACTATAATGTGGTTCAATGAGATGAAAATAATTTTTGGTGAACAGTAACATTTTAATTTTTTTACCACGATTAAAAATAAATAGGGTAATTAAGGGTAAAAATTGTTATTATTATTACCATAACACATGTCCAAATTATATTGGATAAGTGTAATTCGACCAAAAACAACCTTAGGAATAAAATATGACCATTTAGGCCCACTTGTATTAGATTAGGACATTAATTATCAATTTACTTAAAGAAGGGTTAAAATATTTAGAATCAAAGTTTAATAACTAAATTATTTTTCATATAGGGTTATACATAAGATAAATTAGACTATAAATTTTAATTAGAAATCTAAAGAGATCTAAAACATAATGGTATTTTATTTTTAATTTTTAGAATTAAAATAATTTAATTTATTTATGATACAATGATGATGCGGTAATTATCTTATTAATGAAATATTGACATAATTGATGTTATAAATACCCAAATAAATGTAATTTGAGACTTTTTATGAATTAAAATAATTTTATATGTTAATATGACATGTTACTATTGATTTAATTAATTTTTTTCGAACTAATTATTCTGTTATGATTTTCACAAAAATCTATTACCAAATAGTGTCAAAATTTACATAAAATAGTTCTTAAAAAATATTATATTATTAATTGTAATTATATTCCTAAAAATATAAGGTTCAGCGAAGATACTTATATCATGATAGGTGTATCATTAATGGACCACATGGGGGTCGTTTGAATGTATATGAATTGTTTATTAACTATATAATATAAAAATACAAAGTGTCATGGTAAATGTCAATCTAATTAACTAAGAGTTAAAACTAAACGACAAGGTTAATATAATGACCTAAACTTGTCTAAATTGTATTGTATGAGGGTATTTCGACCCATCCCCACCTTAGCTTCAAAATATATCGATTTGGAGCTATTAAAAACCGAATTTGACTTTATAATAAAATAATATTTTTAGTTATTCCAAAGGTGACCCTCTCCTCCCTTATAAAAGGGCACATCCTCCCTCTCCTCCTCACACTAATTGGAGCATTCATGTTCGGACAAACCCTGCCCATTTCACCTTCCCACTTCCCTAGAAACATCCTAGAGGTCCTGGTCTTCTTCAAAGACCAATTTTAGTTCCAAAAAAGGAGGTCTCTAAGAGGCGATTCAAAGAAGAGGTAGAGTTCGTTACTAATTATTTCAACTCTATTTCTTCTTCAACTTCTTATAATTTAGTTTTTTATTATAAATTAATAACATAAGTATCACTAATATACTGATATGTTATTATAAGTATGAAACAACCCTATTTCACCATCTATACATTCTACAGAAAATGAAATCACCGCGCGTGCGTACATATGGAATACCGTCTCCACGCCGTGGTGTAATCAATTTTCCACCACCACCGTTCTTGGATGGGTATAATGGTGTAAATAATAACTATATATGATTATTGTAAAGTTATATTGATTCTGAAATAGTATTCATACACTCCATTACAATTTCACGATCATGGAATCGATATCATCACTCGTGCGTACGTACGGAATACCATCTCCACGATGTGATGCGACTCGTTCTACATGATCTTCATTGCATAATAATTATATAAATGAATTGAATGAATTAATATGATATATATTACACTAATACAGTTCTTTAAATGAGGTATCTATAACCTAAAAAGAAAAATAACAATTTATTCGACAAAACACGCATAATAACAAAAAGTAATAAACACCCAAATAATAAGTAGTAATGAAATATTACCAATAAGAAGCTATGAATATGACCATATATGATATTTTAAAAATAGGTATGATTCTGAAATTACTCAATAACATTATTTAAATCATTATACATGAGGTTCGGACACTTACGAAGAAAATCGTACCTAAGGTAAGGGAAAATATCACAATCTCATTTTATCTGAGATTGTTTATACTTTGGTATTTACTGGGGTGTATTTTATCATCCACCTTGATGTTTCCTCAATATGTAATATTGTTTCCATGCACCTACAATTGTTTACATCCAATTTTACCCTTCGGTGAGTTTTTAGTAAAAGATATGAAAGGAATCTTTTGTCGTTTTTCGTACGAGGTACTTTTTGACTTTTCCGACAAAAGTATGGGAAGAATGTTTTTTTAACTTATACGACAGGAATGGATATTTAAAACATTATTTCCAAGTAGCTTCCTTTACAAGTTTTCAATTTTAATTTTAATCAACTTCTTTTATTTTAAAATTGTATGACATGTTAAGAAAGGAAAAAGTTTTTGAATTAAAAAGGATATTTTCCTCAAGAATCGAGTTCAAGTTTTTTTTTTCAAAATTATTTTCCATCTAAGATAATATAGGGTTCTGTTTCTATCCTTATTATTACATTGAATTGATTATGTTGTGATTGAATTATTTTTATGAATTCCATTATCTTATATGAATTGTTTAATGATGTCATGTAGTTTAAGATTCTGATTTTTATTACATGGGTTATGATATGATGTATGGTTTATGATTTGTGGCACACATAAGAATGGTATCATTATGAGATGGGTGGGACCTATATCTCCCTCCATTGCACTGGGTAAAGATTTTATACCTCAGGAGATAGACATGCCTGGAACGGCAGGTTAAACCGGTTCAGTGAAACAGGACTGAAACGAGGAGTGAACTCGGTTCAGAAATGGACTTTGTCCACTAAGATAGTCTTGGAAATGAGTCTTGACTACTAAGAAATTATTTTCTATGATTATGTGTGTATGCCACAAATTTTCATTTTTTAAGTTATGATTATTGGAAATACATTTCAGTACTATGATTTATCCCATGTTATGAAATTATGATCTCTTTTGCCGGTTATGATTTACAAAAGTTATGTTCTTATGTATATGATGTGATTGATATTTATTTTGTTTACCCTTAATGAGAATTTGAGCTCACCCTTTTGTATGTTTTATTTCCCCAGGTCAGGAAGAAGGTTATTATGTAGGATATGCCAAAAGGGACTCTAGATATGATGAAATAAATGGGAGGCAAAGTAGATGTTTTATGAACCAGTTGTTTATGTTTCCCAGTTTCTAAAGACTCTAAACCTATACAGTCCTTTCCTGGTTTTGTTATATGTTGTAATAAGTGTTCTTCAATTCTGATGTAATAACAATGTATGTAAAGTATGGGTCGTTATACTCGCCCTCAGGTATTTCCCTTAGGCGTAATAGATATTGCCCTCGGGAGTATGAAGATTCTCCCTTAGGGACATAAGTCACCACCCTCAGGCATACGAAAGGCTTCCCTCAGGTGAAATAGAACTTTTCCATCAGGCTAAGCAGTACCTTTCCCTCAGGCTAAACAAACAACTCCCTCAGGCTGAAATGAACAGTACCCTCAGGAGCAAGTAATGGTCCAAGACCAAAGCATAAAAATGAAATTTATACTATTCCTCTCAAGGAAAAAGTAATGCATTATATAAACATGGCATACCCTCAGGTATCCATCCCAAACGGCTAAACAGAGGAACGCCCCCCCCCGGGGGTTGTCCTGGATCCAATCAGCGATCCCATGCAACAATTTATTATCTCATTTAATTGCCTATACAATTATAGATAATTTAAACAGCCCAGGCCTCAGCCACACAACACCCAAACAAGGGATCATAGCACAAAAACACACAAAACACAAAACAGTTGTAAAAATTAACACCAAGCCACCTACCTTAAACGCCCTTGATCAATATAATCAAATGTAGCTACAAGAAACTCCCAAGAATCAGGTAGATCTGATTTGAAATAAACCCATTCTCAAACATAAATAACATCCCTTAGAGGAATAATTGGCATGAATGACGCAAGAATAAGGGAGGGCTTACCCGTGCGGTGCCAACGTGATCGACCGAAGCAGGATCAGATTCTCGGTTCTCGATCTGTTGATCCTAGAAGATCCATCTATTCTCCCGATCTCCTTTCTCCGATTATAAGACAATCCTATGAATATTGTTGGCTACTTCCCATTTTAATCAAAAAACACAATGTACACGGTGTGCACATTTGACTACACGGCATGTACTTACTTCATTTAACTATTCCTCTGGCGGCACCGCCAAACTATTCATCTGTCTACATGAGTACACGATGTGTATTCTCGACTACACGATGAGTACTCTCACACAGCTGGTGGATGCTCCACCGCCTTACAGTTTAGCGTTCCGACTGACTACACGGCGTGTAAATACCCACTACAAGGCATGTAGTCCGTTTTTACAACATTCATCGCCGACATGGCTACACAACCTGTGTACTAATTCCACACTGCCAAAGTACACAACGTGTGGAATAGTACACAGCGTGTAGTCACAAAATTTAGGATTTTCCACATTTTCCCTATTATCTCAAAAACAGTTAAGGAAAAGAGAAAAAAAGAAACATGTACCTCAAAAATAAGAACTGGGTTCTTACATGACACATGTGGAATTTGTTATGTTTTTATAAAATAGCACTCAGTAGGCATCATAGAAACCAACAAGAAGAATTTTATGAGAATGTGGTTTCACCTGAGCCACAGGTGAAACAATAAATTGTTTAGATTAGAGTATAATATTTTAAATCTATGGTTATATGGGACTAACGGGATAAACCAATGAAAGTGGTTCGTTATATCTAGAATAAGATGTTGAATCCACCCATATTCTTGGATAATTTTGGGATAGAGAAGTCATAGGTGTGGCTGTATATATTGAACGTATTCTTTGATTTCCTTGGAACACTAACAGAATTAAATGTAATGTTTTAGACGTATATGCGGGAAGATCTTCCATGCTAGTGGTGGGATTTAGCACATCAGGCTAAACTGGACTAAGGCATGGCATGGGAGGATTTTGAGAAATTGTTTAACAAACATATCTATACTAAAATGATCATAATTCAACGAAAAATGGAATTTTTCCTCCTAATGTAGAAGAAACATTATGTGATATACTATACTACAAAATTTATTATTTTTTCTACATCGCACCGATGATTTTGTGTGTGAGTTCTTGATGGAATTTTTTTTTTAAATCTGTGATGAGGCATGAAATTCCATCAAAGAATGTCATGCACTGTATGAAAAATTATACAGATATGGTAAGTAAATAAAAAATGGTTCAAATAAACCTCTCAAGAGTCATGGGTAGAGGAAGTAAGTTGATACCTATAAGAAATGGTGGGAACCCTAATAATGTGAGCAAGAAGAAGTGGGAAAACTATTTCCACGGTGGGAGTGTGACCCAAAAGCAGATAGTTGGACTAGTTAAACATCCTGCAAGACCTAAGAGAAAAGATGGATGTTTGTAATGTGGTTTTTTCGACCACATGAATCTATATTGTACGACACCACCAAGAGCATGTCATAATTACAATTAGATGAGGTATCTCCAACACATTTCATGCAGTACCCTAATGTTTTGTGTTTGGGAAAACTCTCAGGCTTCATAGATTTCATATGATTCTATTGGATGAGGGAAACAAAATAAATATGATTAGTGTAATAGTGCTGGCCAGGGTGACTCCATAAACTCCATGACTGATCAGTTAGGGAAATCTAATCAGGGAAATAAAGAACAAAGTGAAGCGAGTAAGTAGTTATATGGAGATGAGCATGTTATTATGGATGACCATTTTGGATGGTATGAATTTAAATCAGTAATAGGTGATATGAAACTAACGGCCATGATCATTCCAATTATTTAAACCGAAGAACAATGTAAATAAAAACATTACCCATGTTGAAACATCCCATGGTTTCTCCATGATAAATAAATCAAGAGCTGCAGGGAGAGACTTATAATTATCCTCTCCAACTCCCGGTACTACCCCATACTAGTTATGTGGGTGTGCTCTTCACCCACTTATTTGCGGGCTATTGTCCCACAACATGCATGCCTCCCGGTAGGCCCATGGCTTACACTTGACACTCCATGCTACATGTGTGCTGGCCTGGTTGGCCACCCTCATGATTGGTCAACCTAGTGTGCCACATAAGCTCTATGTTGAGGATAGATGGACAACATACTAGGTTGTCCATAATTTTTAAATAAACCCCCCAAAAAAACATATTTAAAAAACCTTGTATATAATGGAATTCATTATGAAATGCATGGACACCTCCACACATAGAACACTAGTAGACAACTCTTCAATCCCTTTACAATTTCTCATCATATATAAATCCATCTTACTGTTTTTCATTGTTATGCCTTCATGAACTAATTTTAAGGCATTGTTCCCCATCCTCCAAACTAAAATCTCAAAGTTCCACATGATTACACATTCATGGTTCAAATTCATCATAATAATATTTCATGACCTTCAATAAATCTTCTACAATAATTTTTAGAATATAAATTCCAAAGAACACCAAATCATCCTTCTTATTTATTGTAAAAAATGTGTCACTTATGACATATGTAATTAGAACACAGGTTTAATTCATCAATATTCACAGTTAAAAAATCGATAATTTATCGACCATGAAATCCAATTCTATTAATCAGTAACAATTCTATAAGAATCACCATGATGTAATATGAAACAATTATCTATGAATCACCATGAAGGAATCCATAACAAATCATTAGTTAACACCATAATATTCAATGTCTTCAAACCATTCACATGTTTCTTGGAATTTCAAGACATGGGTATTTCATCCAAGCTCTATTAACATTGGACCTTCTTTATCATATTGACATAAATATAATATTCCATTTGTATGGATCATCATTTTCCACCAACGAAAGTCATTGAAAAAAATTAATTCCATAAAAAAGATGGATCTTCAATCTCCCCCTTGGTATTTGTTGGAAATAGCTTCAATGTTCTTGACAAATGAGTGTTTCAATATGTGGGACTATATTATCCTCTCTCCCCTTTTCTTTTCAACCATTCATTTCAATTTCTCTCTCCCTTATTGAAAATAAATAAAAATTTCATAGGAAAATTGTGTCATTCCATACTTAATAAATGATCTATCCATCATTTCACTCTATGTCAACTCAAGTTGTTCTCCTTGTAGAAAACTATAAGATTTTATTTATTAACAAAATTTTACCATTACCAACTAATCATGATGCCATAAGAAACATGAAATAATTTATTTTTATTCAAGAATTATTCACTTTCATTTTTGGATGTAATTACTAAAAGTGTGAAAAATATTTCTAATAAAAGTAAACGTAAAACCCCTTCACTCGCTTCAATAAATAGATCCAAAATATTCATGTGCAATGGGTGGGATAAGAGAACATGGGGAACTTCAAAATATATTATGCCATTGCTTAATTTAATTTACCACCATTTTTAATAAGTTTTTTATTTTTGATAACTAAGGATATGAGATTAATAGAGACATTCCATGGCCAGTGACATGATCTTCATGCATTTTACAAATTAATAAAATTTTATATTAATTGAAATAATAATTCTGGAAGCTTCTTCATCTGTATCCCCCTTAAGGGAATCATTTCTTATTATCCTCATAATGGTTGATCTTATCAAGATTGGATTTGAAGACATTCCAGTAAGGATAATACACTTGAATGGGTCTTCAACTAGTGATAGTACTTATAGGATAACAATCACAACTTCAAATAATATGTTCTTCTAGGAAATTTTTTTAAGAGTACCATGAAATAAGATCAAACAAATAATGAATCTCCATTACCCTAACTATCAAGAATATGACGTCGCATTCTTTAACATCTTCAAGGTTTATTCTCAATCATATTAGTATTTAATAATAAATTTATGAAACAGTCAATGATGGTATCTTATTCATATTAGCAATCATGATTTGAAAACACTTACTACTTATCAGGTTCTCCACCCTAGGAATATGATTCACCTTCAATTCCCCAAATTATAAGAAAAAATACAATAGTCAATGATTAATGGAATTATAAGGATCCTCTTTTCTTCATTAATATGAATAGAAAGGTTGAGATTATCTTCTAAAATATGTTCCTTCATTTTCTCGTGTATTCATGCTTGCCTGTCTAGACATATGTTCTGATGTTTGATGAGGAAACATGGATCTCCTCACTCCTTCTTATACTTTGCATGGAGATTTTTTCTTCCTAACAGCCTTAATGTATGATTCATTATTACACCTCTTGAGGATTGTTTCTTGTTCTCGTATTGAGGTTAAACAAACATTTGCAGTGTGGCCATATTTCATGAATATCTCACATATAACTTCTTTAACACCATAGTTTCATTTTCCTGAACACCCTCATGAATTTGTTATTCATCATGTGGAAAAGTTTTTTACCCTTTTCACTATCTTTATCATATTTATAATAATTTATTATCATTTTTTCTAAATAATATCACCAGATAAAAAAAATGTCATTATTAATTTCTGGTGCATGTTGGGGTCATCCATATGGGTTCTTCTGAATGTCATCTTTCTTAGTAGTTCTTTTGGAAGAACTAGCCTTCATCTTCTTTGATATAGAATCCACAGTTTTTCCATCATTATAAATTGGCACCTTTCTAGGAGGATTTTTATTAACAATATTATTTTTATATCATCCAAAGGATTATTATTCATTTCATGTTAGATTCTATGATCTTGTTTTATCATATCTGGATACATGTTGAGATGAGAATGTACCAACCTTGTGACCACTACCATTTCATACATAACCAATGTTATCATGAATTCCAAAAAATTCACAGTATACAGATTCTTCTGGACCTATTAATGATGCATCTTATTTTATGGCTTCACCCCCCTCCAGATAGGCATCCTTTTTGTTTTTACATTTTGAGGATTTTACAAAAAATTTAATGAATGATGAGAAAATATATTGAATAACCAACATTGACCCAAAAATATTTATTTCCTAATATCTTATTTATCAACCTATTGGGTCTTCTTTGTGATTTTGTTTCTCTCTATGAGGAAAAAAATTACAAAACATCTTTTATATATAACTTAGTAGTGGTGGTCTGTTTATTACTATATATATTCATCGATACTTGTTAATTTTTTTAAAAAAAAACAACATTTCTCATGATAATACATTTAGTAACATTAGTAAAATATGGTATGGATTTTACCATAGTCGTTTCAGCTTCATGTGATAGATTATTGAAGGATGTAATTATCTTATTACAACATCATAGAGGTATTTTAACCTTATAATCCACCAATGAATATTGAGTATGAGTAGCATCTATCTTCTTTTATGAAGTTTCAGTATGAGTCTTCTTAAGATTGGCCAAATGAAATACCAATTATAGATATTTCATATTTTGGATTATTTCCTTTTCGTAAATTGTAATAATCTTCTCTTCACAAGCCATATTCATTCATTAATATTTATCTTCAGGTAGCTTTATATTGTCTTGAATCAAAGAGTCATGTTACTTGACCTTTTTGGATATTTATTCCAATTATAAACCCTTAACATCTGTGCTATATTTCAATTTATCTTCATGTGATTGGGTAATTTTTATAGAGTCTTTTTTAACTACCTCTTTATCTTCAAATTTGTTGATCCATTTTGAGGAAATTATTTCATGTTCCCTCATTGTTGCTTCAATGGTTTCAACCTATCTGCAGAGTTCTAGACACTCAAAATGTTTTATGCAAGCTATTCTCTAAAATAATTGATTCATATTATAGGTGGGTGGTCTCTTACATCATGCATTGAAGGACCCCACAAACAAGGGATTATATTTATTCATAAATACCATGCATAATAACTCTTAATATATCAACTGAAAATTCTTGAGAAGTCGTAGACTGATCATCATCAACACTTGTGCTAGTATTTCAATATTGTGGAATCTTTATAAGTTTACTAACACATAAATTCTGATCGTTAGAGGAATGATGGTTTTCTATATTAATGGTGGAAACTTGTGAAACCTTCTCATTACATTCCATGTCAGCTACATCTTCATTGTCAGCAAGGAATAGAGAAATATGTACTTCCTCTTGTTTAGTTATGAGAGACTTCTTCTTCAACTTTATCCTCTCTTTATTTTTCATGTTAATCATATAATTCATAGATATAAAATTTTTCTCAGAGGTAACTGATTCTTTAGTAAAAAAACACTTCATTTTGGAGTCTGGAATCAAATTCATGTCTTTTAATGAGAGTTGATTTCACTCCAGAAAGTCTAACTAAGGTTACCAATTCCTTAATACATGTGAAAGGTCATGTTTGGTATATTCCTAACCATTGGAGGGGGTGAATCAGTGTTGGATACTTTGTAATCTAATTCGACATTTTATCCCTTTAACTATTTGACCTATTTGGACATCAATTATATTATTCTATTTTACTTGTATCATGAAAGAATATTGAAGTAGTAAAGAAAACGACATGACATTTTTACAAGGACTCTCCACTCCCTAATAGCATCATGGGTAATTCCCCAACCCTAGATACCCGGAGTTGGTGCATTATTACATTACATTGGAATGATAACAATAGATCATGTCGGTAAATACTGATTAGTTTAGTAGCCTTGGAAGTACTATATACAGGCATAAGTTTTACATTACATTATCAAAGGAAAAACATGATCATTTTGTCTCCTTTGAACACTATTATACCACTAAGCCTATTGCAAAAGGTTAATCGAAATATACTTCTTCACATTGAGGGAAAAATAAAACATAATAAAGGGGCGACCTCAAATTATCTATAAGGATAACAATATAGCAGAGACTATCATAAATAAGAATAATCATTTATGGAAATGTATAAGACTAAAAAACCTTTTAAACAAAAATACCAACATAATATGGAAAAGATAAATAATATAATTCAATTTACATATTCACATTTATATTATAATAGTTGAATAATCACATGAAATCTCAATATCCAATTTAACAATAATGGAATTCATAATTCCAGACATCATAACCACATAGTCAGGGCATCATTCCAAGACTACAATGTCAATACATTATCCACAAAACATGAATGGTATAAAAAGAGCACATCCATAGTCAAACATTACTCATTCAATACAATATGGAATATTTTATTATAATAAATCAATATCTATAAAAAATAAAATACAACGAGGGATATTGAAATAGATGAACGTAATAAGTAAAAAAATTTGAGAGAAATATCCCATTTTTCTGGAAAACATATAATGGTCGGAATATTTGTGAAGAATTAGTTTAAAATATATTTTAAAACAAAATTATCCCAAACCACATTGAAACTTTTAAAAGGAATATTAATTTTAATACATTCATCTCCATTTTAAAAATCATTAAAACCATTTTTAAAACATGGACATTAATGATAAATATTTAGAAGAATAAATCATTAAAAAATTTAAAATGATATTTTAGTTAGACTTCCAAACCAAATGAGAGACACTTTAATAAAAATAATTGAGGAAATCAAAAATTTATAATATTATGATAATAAAGGGATTCATGATATACTATGTCAATTTACCATATGTACACCATATATAATTGAATTGGAGCATAATGACAATGAAGTCTCAATGGAAAATAAATTGAGATGAAATCCCTTATAAAGACCATATCCATTGATTAAGGATAAATCAATGACATAATTATATGAGACAAATATAATTTCACTGAATATTATTGTGTATTTAGTGTAAATAAATCGGAGGAAATTCACACATTTGCTTGTAAAAACAAAACCAATGACTTGGATGTTTTACCCAATTAATGGAAATTGAGTTATTATTACTTTATCAAGTTCATATCAATGACTTGAGAATTTAAAAATGGAGTGATTCTGTGTATGAAATGTATATCCACAAAAAGGGGAGTGAAAATTACTACATAAATAAATAAATACTGATTTCACAAATAATCTTAGAGTAAAACGATGAATGATGTATGTGTAAAACCCAGTGAGTGGGAATTTAAATTTTAATTTCCCTTACATATTTGGTAACATACGAAACATACACCCCATGAAAGAAGTATCATACAATGAATATATAAATACTCATAAATTAAATTATATTACACAAATAACACAATCATGTGATCCATACAAATGGAAAGAGTGGCAACATAACATGAATCTCACGGAAATAAGTAGGATGAAAACCCTTTACCTTGTAATTTTACATGGTCAAGGGTATGTTAACCTAATTTATGATAGTTAAATAATTTTTATTTAATTATAAAATAACCATGTACATAAATATTATATTATATATTATCTTTAAGTATTGTTTTGTTAATAAAATTTCATTAGTATCATTGTTTTGGGTGTTAACTGATTCTTTTTATATTATATGTTTTGATACATAACCCATTATTGTAATGGATTGGACGTATTTGATTCATATTTATAATTATATTATGTTCTTAAACATTATTTTTAATAATAAAATGAAAATTATTCAGGAATTTTCACGATGGCTTATGAATTACATTGCGTTCATGGAGACGGTAATCCGTACGTACGTACGAGTGAAAATATCATTCAATTGAAGGTGAAATAATATATAATTGGATGTTATATCATATATAAATAATAATTAACATGTTATATTTATTATTTAAATCAATTATAAATTTTTATTATACCCATCCAAATAATGAATTGTTGAATAAGAACTACACCACGACGTTGATACGGAAATCCGTACGTACACACGTGTGGGGACTTTGTCATTCATAGGATGGATATAATAATGAATATGGTTTTACCGTATTAATTAAAACCTCAAAATATGTATAATTTATTGGAGGTATTATTTTTTTATGGAAGAAAAAAAGATAGAGGATGTGGGAGAAAAAGATAACTTTGAAAGAGGTGATTAAATTTTTACATCTTCTTCAAGTGATTCCTTTTGATTTGATCAAAAGGGATCCATAGGTTGGATTTATGATCAATGTAACGCCTCTAGGATGAATTTAGGGAAGTTTTGAGGATATTTTGGCAGGTTTTGGCTGAGGCAAATGTCTTTGGAGTGGTAAAATTAAGAGAATGGAATGTTCCCTTTTATAAGAGAGGTGAAGGTCACCTCAGGAGAAGATTGAAATATTATTTTATTATAAAATCATTTTCGGTTTCTAATGGATCCAAATAGATATATTTAAAGGATCAGGTGGTAATGATTCTAAATCCTCTCAATCAATAGATTTTATACAAGTTTATGACACCATATTAACCTTATCTTTTAGATTTAACTCTTTGTTAAATAGTTTGACATTTACCTTGTCTCATTGTATTATTAAAATAAATGGGTACTAAACATTATATAAAAATCCAATCAAACACCAAGTGTATATTTATTGATATATCCAACCTTATATATTTCCTTTGGATGAACCTTATAATTTATTTAAGTCATATCAATTAATAATATAGTATTTGGTTTAAAAACTCATTTATGTCAATATTGACACTATTTAATATTTTATATTCTGTAAGTCAAAAAAATTTATCACTTCAAAATAAATTTATTTAATCAACCCTAACATGTCATATTAACATATGAAATTAGTTTAATAAGTCAAAAAACTCAATTTAAATTTATTTGTATATTTATAATATCAATTATTTTAATCTTTCATTAATATGGTAATTAATGGATCATCATTGTGTCATAAATAAATTTAATTATTTAATTTTGAAAAATTATAAATTAAATTTAATTACGTAGGAAATAGTTTTATCTTTAAAATAAATATTCATAGTCTTATTTATATTTATTATAACCATCATTAAAAATGGTTTAGTTATTAAACATTGAATTTAACACTTTTAACTCTTCCTTAACTAAAATAATAATAAATGTCCTAATCTAATCCAAGTGGACCATAAGGTTCTTATTTTATTCCTAAGGTTGATTTTGGTCGATGTTAACTTATCCAATAGAATAAGGACATGTGTTATGGTAATTATAATATATTTTTTACCCTTAAT
The DNA here is from genome assembly GCA_963277665.1 of Viscum album. Classification (NCBI taxonomy): domain Eukaryota; kingdom Viridiplantae; phylum Streptophyta; class Magnoliopsida; order Santalales; family Viscaceae; genus Viscum; species Viscum album. The sequence continues at coordinate 1,580,280,033 of OY728151.1, read as the reverse complement.
TAACCTAATTACTTTTAACAGTGGTAAATATAATTCAAAAGATACTATTCTAAAAAAAATATTTTCGTCTTATTTAACCACGTTTTACTTATTAATTTCAATCATGTCTCTTATATTTCTGAAATTAAATTCACATAAGCAGTAAAATTATGTTTTATGCGAATTTTCAAATGGTCTTAGATGGTGGGTAAAAGACAGTAAAAAGTTAAATAAAATTTTATACATCTAATATTATTATAAAATGAATCCGATGAATTATATAGAACATATATAGGTATTATTTCTCTATTTTAACTTTAAATAAATTTAAATAAAATAAATAATTATATAAATAAAAAGTCTGTTTTAAATAATAACACATTGTTTTTCACTATTCATCATAATTTGATAGATTTGAGAATAATCTCAAAAATTTATCCTAAGATAATTCTAATAATACAAATAAACAAATGATGTCCATTTTGAAATGGAATATTTATAAAATTTAAAAAAGTGGGTAATAAGATTCATAATATCTAGTTTAATTTTTAGTGGTTTGTTAGAATTCGATGTTGCGTACAACGCTAGCAATTGTATTATATAAAGAGATGTGTACCCTGGATACTTGGGGTGTCACACTCTCGAATCCTTTAAAAAATTTCCACCTAAAAAATTAAACTCAGAAAAAAAACTAGGGGTTTGACATTTCAAAACTACTTTTTTGAAAACCCACATCAGAAAAATAGTCAAAAATACTATCACTATAAAAGAAAGAAAGAGAAGTACAAAGGTCACCTGTGATAACCCTTATTAGGGTTCCATGAAAGAAAAAATGATTATGGAAGAGAAAAAAACCATCAAGTTCTGATGGAGGCAGATAGAAAACATGATCAGGAGAAATTTAACTACCAAAAAATGATAAAATTATTATGGGTAAAACGCTCATTAGATTCCCAGAAGGAAACATTAATGGAAAATGTTTTTTTAAGATCCTTTTTATAATGTAGTGGAATTAATTTATGATATTGACTAAGAAAATAATGAGATATACATAATTTAGAAGTATAGTTTCATAGTTTAATAAATTTCTACCACTAACTCAACTTTTTTCCAATCAAATATTATTCTAAATGACATGGTCACACCTAATGGGCCATAATCAACTTATAGAGAATCAAATAATCCACAAAATACGAACTATATATTTCCATTGTCTTTAGAGATTAACCAAAATAATGGTGAGTACAATGTATGTTGATTCCCAAAAAGGATAATCCTTTAGAGAAAGAAACACTACCCTTAATGTCCAAAATTAATCAAACAATACCAAAAGTTAAACAAACTCCATTCAATAAAAAATTTCTTTATTATTCTTCAAAATAATCCAAAATATGTTTGAAACCCAAATTTCATATGGATTTAATTACATATTAATCCAAGAAAAATCTTAATATTTATTTCAAAATAACATCAACTACACATAATTTAACACACATAAAAGTAGTTAACCAAATCACATATTCTCTGCGATAGGTTATTCATTTCCATAAAAAACCCAAATCACAATAAGTTCACAATAAAAACATATATTCTTATAAATTTAGAAAAAATCCACCATTAGTCCTCAAATGACATCCCACAGTAATCTATTTTCTCTAGGCAGACAATGTTCAAAAAAGGGAAAACATCTTCCAAATAAATTTTATCACTTTATCACAAAATAACATTCCAATACTATGAATATCCATTTTATAAATCATAACTTCCAAAATTCAACATATTCTTTATACATAAAATCATTTAACTAAAAAGAACTAGTGAAACTAACTAGAGACTTCACGTAGTCCACTAGTAGGCGATAAATCACAGTCACCCTTTGGTTGTGGGTTTGATTCCTACAGCTTTGTACGAAGTGACCGGTTGTCACATGGTCTATGTGATTCCCTTTTTCAAAAACTATTTACTTTTATAAACTCCAAAAAAATGAGATAAATTCCTTAAAAATAACCATAACATATTTTAACCATAAATGTTATCTCATACCATTCATTTTCATCCCAAAAAGTAATAACATGTAATTGCCTCAATTCATGGATGATATAAACCCAAATTGTTATTTATAATTATATCCACAAATGAAACTATAATTCTACCTTAAATTGAATTTTCACATAAAAACAACATAGTTACACATACAAGATAAATTTCTTCCATTGTAATCACATAATCAAAGATCATTAATACCTTTTAACATTTTTCCATCCATTTATTTCCACATAGGTTCTTCCTTGACCTAGAGGTTATCCTATAGAATAGGGAATCAAATCAGGAAATTCCATGGTACTCTTCATTTATGGAAAATTACTGTAATTGGATTCTTAAAATCATTTTTATTTTCTTCCATAGAACTCTTAATTTTTCCTCAGAAATTCTTTATATTATGTCATTCATTCCCACATATAATGAATTTCTTCATTCCATTAAGAGTCATTATTGGGTGTCTCCTTCCATATTTAATGCATGATGGATATTGAGCATTATTTTCTCCATGGTCTGTGCTTCTAGAGCTCTTATCATTCTTCGCCTTTCTCTTCATTGTAGAGTTTTGGAGTTTGTTAATATATATTTTGTTGATCATATTTTTGGAAAAATCATTCGAAATGAACACAATATCTATTACGCCTAAAAACATTCCATTTAGTTGCACATTTCCACCAAAGTTCCCTCTTGTACATCATATTCAATGTCACACTGTCTTCCATGGAATCAATCCATTGACTAAAACCAGAAATCATAGTGTGTGTCATAAAATAATTTAGAGAATATCTTGACACCGTATTTTCAATCTAAAACACATTAGGATTAAAAAAGGTTATTTATTCACATATTATATTAAAATACTTCAAATCAGTTTGTAAAGAAAATTTGAATTATCCTAAGCACATCTCCAAGGAGTGTCGTAACCAAGAGTCATAAAGGCCCATTGTCATGTACTATGATACCCTGAGTCAATCCCGAAACTCCTATTCAGAGTTTTCACTCAAAGGTACATCTGTTCCAGAGACGCATCTACCTGATCATATCTAGATAGGGATGTATTTCATGGAAAACTCAAAAAATATATTCATTACCAAAATTCTAGAAAGTACTTTTATACTAATCCTTGTTGTTTATCATAGGTCAATGTTATCAAATGTGAGTTTTTCTAAATCTAGTTTCCAAGGTTTGTGCTAAACTTCCTCTGAACCCAACTATAACGCCCCATCCCTAGTTTACAAGAGTTGTTTCATTATTACATAACATTATCATGATCATAATAAATAAAGTCTCGAAAGACCGATTAATATAGTATCCTTGGAAGTACTAGATACATACAGAAGTTTTACATTACATTATCAAATGAAAAACAAAAAAATTGTGTCTCCTTTGAAAAATATTATATCTCTTAGCGTATTCCTAAAGGTTAATCGTAATATACATCTTCACATCCTAGGAAAAATAAAACAAAAGAAAGGGGTTAGCTCAGATATTCAGTAGAAATAACAATATAGTGGAAACAATCATTAAGAATAATAATCATTTAAGACAATGTATAAGACTACAACAAAATAATTTTAAACATAAACATCAGTATAATATGTAAAAGTTAAATCAAATAATTCGTTTTACTTATTCACATGGATATTCTAGAAGTTTCATAATCACATGAAATCTCAAAAACCAATTTCATAATGATGGAATGCATAATTCTAGGCATCATAACCAAATTTTCAAGTTCTCGTGCCATGACTACAAAAAGGATTTGGTCAAGGCCTTGCGCCACGACACAAGTTTGTCCCATGAGACCTACCGATGCATAGAGGCACTATAGAGGGCTCACACATCACTTTATATGTCTAATGCATTCCTAATATGAAAAGGGAGAAACATAATCTAAACACTCATATTAAAACTAGCATACAAAATGTCAATAATTTAACCACAAATGATGAATGGTATAAAAAGAGCACATCCATAGTCAAAAATAAATTGATAAATACAATATGGAATATTTTATTATAATAAATAAATCTATATCAATAATATAAAACAATGATGGATATTGAAATAGATGAAAATAATCAGTAAAACCATTTGAGATAAATATCCCATTTTTCTTGAAAACATTTAGATGTCTTACTATTTATCAAGAAGTCCATTAAAAGATATTTTTGAATATTTGTGTCCCATTCCACTTTGAATCTTTTAAAAGGAATTTTAATTTTAAAACATTCATGTACATATAAATAAATCATTAAAATCATTTTTGAAACATGGACATTAAGGCGAAATATTTAGAAGAATAAAATTTTAAAACATTTAAAATGATATTTTAGTTAGAGGTCCTATCCAAATGAGATATGCTTGAATAAAAATTACTGAGGAAATAATAACATTATTTTATCATTAGAATAAATGGATTCATGATATAATATTTCAAAGTACCGTATGTACACCATATAAATGTAAATTGGTGCATAACAACAATGAAGTCTCCTTGGAATGTAAATTGAGATGAAATCTTTTATAAAGACCTTATGCTTAGATTAAGGATAAATAATTGATATAATTATGTGTGGAAAATATAATTACACTGAATATTATGGGTTATTTAGTTTAAACAAACTATAGGAAATTCACACATATTCTTGTAAAAACATAACCAATGAGTTGGATGTTTATCTTAATGAATGAAAATTGAGTTAAGATCACCATTATCAAGTTCACATCAATGACTTGGAAATTTACCAACGGAGTGATAATGTGTATAAAATTTATATCCACAAAAAGGGGAGTGGAAATTACTACATTAATAAATAAATACTGATTTCACATATAATCCTGGAGTAAAATGATAAACGAAGTATGCGCAAAACCCAGCGAGTGGGAATTGAAATTAGAAATTCCCTTACTGATTTGGTAACTTAAGAAACATACACCATATGAAATAATAATCATACAATTAATATTTATATACCTTTAAATTAATGTATATTACACAAATAACACAGTAATGGGCAGTACATACACCACACAAAAGGAAATAGTGGAAATATATCATGAATCTCATGGGAATAAGAAGAGAGATGAAAAACTTATACATTTTACTTTTACTTGTATGAGGGTACGTTAAACTACTGTATAATAGTTAAATAATTGTTATTAAATTATACAAGAGCTTTATACATAAATATGATATTACATTTGATATTATAATATTGTTTTGTTAATAAAATTTCAGTTGTATCATTGAATCGGGTGTAACCTGATTCGTTTTCATTATTATGTTTTGTTACATAAGCAATGTTTGTTATGGATAGGATGTATTTGATTCTCATCCAGAATTATATTAAGTTATAAACTTTATTTTTAATAATGAAATGAAAATTATTCTTGAATGTTTTCAATTGGGAATGAATCTCATCGCCTTCATGGAGACAATAATCCGTACGTACGCACGAGCGACAATATCATTCAATTGAAGGTGAAATAATATATAATTGGATGTTATATCATATATAAATAATAATTAAAATTTTATATTTGTTGATTAAATCAATTATATATCATCATTATACCCATCCAAACAGTGAAGTTTTGAATAACAACTACACCACAACGTGGAGACGGTAAGTCGTACGTACACTCCTATGGTGACTTTTTCATTCATATGATGGATAGAATAATGAATTTTTTTATACCATATTCATAATAATATCTAAGTATGTATAAGGTACTAAATTTATTATTTCGGTATGGAAACATCAATGATAGAGTATGTGGAAGAAGAAGATATCATTCAAAGATGTGTTGAAATTATTTCCTCTTCTTCAGGTTCTTCCTTTTGTTTTGAACAAAATGGCTCTGTAGGATGGATTTATGATCCAATTAAAGTCTCTAGGATTATTTGAGTGTAGTTTTTAGTATATTTCATTATGGGTTGGATGATCAAAATGGTTTTGGAGGTGTGAAATTAATAAATGGTGAAATTCCTTTTTATAAGAGAGGTGAGGGGCACCATTAGAAAAGATTGAAATATTATTTTATTATAAAAATATTTTCAGTTTCCAATGCATCCAAATAGATTTGTTTAGAGTCTCATATGGGTATGGATCTTCATAATTTCAGAAAATATGTTTTAGACAAGTTTAGGTCACCATATTGACATTATATTTTATATTTAACTCTTAATTAAATAGTTTGACATTTAACACGTCTCATTGTATTATTTTAATAAATGGTTAATAAACATACTATAACAATATAAGTGATCCCAAGTGGTTAATTATTGATATTTATAAACTTATATAAATCCTTTGGATTATCCTTATATTTTAAGAATATTATATCAATTAATAATATAGTATTTGTTTTAAAAACTCATTTATGACAATTATGACACTATTTAGTATTTTGTTTTAGTGAAAGTGATAAAAACCTTTTCACTTCAAAAAAATTATTTAATCAACCATATCATTTCATATTATCCTATATTGTTAGTTTAATGAATAAAATGTCGTAATTTACATTTATTTGTATATTTATATTATAAATTATTTTAATCTTTCATTAATAATTTAATTATTACATCATCATTGTCTCATAATTAAATTTAATTGGTTAATATGAAAATTTTTTAAATAAAATACAATTATGTAGGACATATTTTTATCTTTCAAATAAATATTAATAATCGAATTTATATTTTGTATAACCCAATATTAAAAATGGTTTAGTTATTAATCTTTGAATTAAACACTTTTAACTCTTCTTTAAATAAAATAATAATAAATGTCCTAATCTTGTCCCAGTGGACCAAAAGGATATTATTTGGTTCCAACGTTTTATTTTGGTCGAAATAAACTTATCCAATAGAATTAGTACATGTGTTAGGGTAATTATAATATCATTTTTACCTTTAATTACCATATTTACATTTAATAGTGGTAAATAAAATTTAAAAGATAGTATTCACCAAAAATTATTTTCATCATATTGAACCACATTTTACATAACGATGTAATCTGTGTATCTCAGATGTTTGAAATTCAATTCAAAAAGAGGAAAAAATATGTTTTATGCAAATTTACAATTGTGCCTAGAAGGTGGGTAAAATATGGTAAAAAGTTGAATACAATTTTATACATCTAATCATATAATAAAAAGACTCTAATGAATTTTATTGAAAATATATAGGTATTATGTATTTATTTTGAAATAAAATAAATTTAAATAAAATAATTAATTATTTAAATAAAAAGTTTGTTTTAAACAATAACACATTGTTTTTCACTATTCATCAAAAATTGAACGTTTTCAGAAAAATATCAAAAATTCATCCTAAGTTAATTTAGTTATTCTGAAACTAAAAATGAAGTCCAATTTAAAAACTAAATTTCAAAAATTTCAAAAAGTGTGTATTACTGTTTATAAAAGCTAGTTTGATTAGTCGTGGTGTGCTATAACTCAAAGTTGCATACAACTCAAGCTACTGGATAATTCAAAGAGATGTATACCATGAAACTTGGGGTGTTACATATAGTCCTTGACATAGTCTAGAAAATAATTATTACTACACAACCACATGAATGTAATAATTTAGATATGGTTATATCAAGTGGTAAATAACCTTTCACTTTCAGTTCACTATATTAAAATGATTGGGAATGTTTTACAACACTTAGATGGATCTTTATAATACCTTTGATGAGATTATAACTTGTTTTGACAAAGGTTTGTAACACCATGAGAGTCTTCCACTTGTTGTCACCTATTGGGTGTCACAATTTTGCATTGTTCTTCCACAATCTTCTTCATCAATTTGTTACCTTCATAGCAGCATGGACATATCTATTCTTAGCTCTTACCAACATCAAACTAAAAGCTTCAAAATCTTATTATTCTACCAGATGCAATAATATAAATGTGTTTTGATCTTATGAATAAAAAATTTCTTATAACACAAATTATAATAAGTTGAAATATGGTAAACTGAGCTTAATTTAGGGGAGCTAGCATTAAATCACATACATAGAGCCATTTGTGATTCCCTCCAATTCCTTTATCAATTATCTATTATTTTAATGGATTTTTAATGAATATAAACATAATATTATTATTTTTTTCAAAATAACTGAAATTACAATAGAAACATTAAAGTTGATTTAAATTGATAAAAATGATTTATTTGTATTGGGGATTTTATTTAGACATCGTGATTATTTTTTTCATTTCCCAAGACAACATGAGGTGAACTGAGCCCAAATTGATAGATCTATCATTAAATCCCATGCATTAAGGAATTTGGGATTCCCCTCTAATTACTTTATAGTTTTTCAATGATTTTTAATGGATTTTTAATGAATATGACATGAATTTTTTTTAACACATTATGGCATATTAAAACAAAAACATTGAAGTTTATTAAAAATGATAATATAATGATGTATTTGTATTTTGAATTTTATTTAGACTATATTATTATTATTTTCACCATTGAATCCAAAATGAGTTGAACCAAGCTTGATCTATGAGGTCCTGCATTAAATCCTATGTGTGGATGAATTTGGGATTCCCCTCTCTTGTATTTAGAAATTTCCATGATTTTAAATGGATTTTAATGAAAATGAACAAGAAATTATTTATTTTATCAAATTATATAAATTTAAAACTCAAAAATTGAAGTTGATTTAAAATTAAAAAAATCCTTTTATTTTTATTTAGAAATATTATTTAGACTTAATTATTTTTATTTGAATCATATAAGAAAACATGAGGAGAACATAGTTTGATCAGGGTGAGCTGGCCTTAAATCTCATGCATGGATGCATTAGGGATGCCTCTCCCACACCCATAGAAAATTTCAATGATTTAAAATGGATTTTTGATGAATATGAACAGAAAATTGTTTATTTTACCGAATTATGGGAAATTTCAACTGATTGATTTATATTGATATAAATTGTTCAAAAAAAACAATGTATTTATATTTGGAATTTTATTTAGACATCATGATTATTATTTGAACTAGGCAAGCCTCCATGAGGTGAACCATGCTCGATTTGGGAGATACAGAATTAAATCATATCCATCGTGGCATTTGGGACACCCTCTCAATCCCTTAACAAATTTTCAATGATTGTAAATAGACTTTTAATGAATATGAACAATAATTTATTGTTTTCATTAAATTATGGGAAATTGAAACTGAATCATTGAAGATGATTTAAATTGATATGAAAATGATGTCTTTTTATTTGGAATTCTATTCAGACTTTATGATTATTATTTGAACCAACCAAGCCATCATGAGGTGAACCAAGATCGAACCAGGAGATCCAACATTAAACCACGTGCATGGAGTTGTTTGGGATGCCCCTCCCTTGCCATAAAAAAAATAAAATTATTTTAAATGGATTTTTAATAAATAAGAACATTAAATTATTTTTTTATCAAATTTATTGAAATTAAAACTAAAACATTGAAATTAATTTAAAATGATAAAAATGATTTCTTTTTATTTGGGCTTTTATTTAAGCTTCATGATTATTATTTGAAATGGAAACAAGAAACATGAGGTGAATCGAGCTCAAGATGTGATAAACACCAATTAAATCTAAACCATCGAGGGGTTTGGGATGCCAATCCAATGTATTTAACAATTTCCAATTGTTTTCATTGGATTTTTAAGGAATATGAACATGAAATTAATTACTTTTTAAAATTTTGGGAAACTGAAACTGAAAAGATGAGGTGGATTTAAATTTATAAAAAATTTATTTTTATTTGGAGTTTTATTAGATGTCATGGTTATTATTTGAGCCACCCAGTCCAACAGGAAGTGGGCGGATATGGAGTAGGGAGAGTCATCATTAAATCCTATGCAAGGAGGTGCTAGATAAATTCATTGTTTTATCAAATTATTAGAAATTAAACATTTAAATTTATTGATATATATATATATATAATGCATTGGTTTTCGAGATATTATTTACAATTACTGATTATTATTATATCATTCCAAACTCATGAGAGGGGAAATGTGTTCTATATAGGAGAGATATCCATCCTTATGGAAAGGAAGATAAATGAGAGTTCATGCGAGAAGTATCTATTCATTGATGTTTATGTTATAGATCATTACAATTGGAAATATTGGTAAGGCCATGGCGATGCCTTAAACAATAAAACATCATTTCACCATTTTCCTTTTTGATGTGGCATAAAATAACATGTACAATGGTTATTTTTAACCAGGATGACATCATCTCGCAGGACTCCTATCCCTCGTGCCTTGAACACAAACTGTCGTCATCCTCCACCACCCACAGTTTCCCCTCGATGACTCCGACATCTCTCCAACATCATATTTCACCATCTTCACAACAATTGAATCACAACATCAAGACGTTGTCCAATGTTAAAGGACCCAAACTCCATGGACCATATTAGGTGGTTGATATGTCCCCCATAAATCCATTTTGAGGATAATTTGGAAAATTCGAAGCCTGAAAGAATGAGGAGCTCAGTGAAGTCCAATGTGACACCACGTCACCACTTCCATTCCACCAATACAATGCCACGAGGTATGTGGAACCGCCACCTACCCATTCAAGTTGATGGAGCACCCAAAACAAATGACGGTCAAGAAAAAAATAGCCATATGATAAATCAATGATACAGGGAGGAGGATAATGGAAAATAATATAATAACTAATTAATTTTTAAAATAGTTAATATCTATTAACAATGATTACAATACTGGGTTAGAGGAAAAAAAGAGAAAATGATATAATATATTAGTGAAATACATAAATGGAAGATCCACCAACATGACCTAACCCCACATCTCCCCCATCCCGCACCAGCTGTCCAATACAAGGTCAACACTAGTGAAGACATACCAGTATGACCAAATATACTCAAATAATCAGTAGATGATTCCTACATATTTTTAAAAACAAATTCGTTAAAAAATAACAATACCTAAATATTTGGATTTCAATGACCTTTAATATCATCAAGTGTATAATGCACAATCATTACTAAACAATATCACTCAAACATCATTCCTATCATTGGGGGTACTGGTATAATCCTTCCCACATTTGGGGATTTACACTCTCTTCCCCGCCATCAACGCACCGATTTAAATTTATGTTGGGAATGGTTCTCTCCACCCTAGGTTTAGGAATCTAGTTTCACAAAATTTTATAGTTTGAGATGATCATTGAGATTCGTCCCTATTCACTGCTTCCAGTCAGGGCTTAAGAGACATTGGAACAAGTATGGGACAAGTTAACTCAAAATTGGGTATCATGAAATAGTAGACTCAATGCATAGAAAAAGATAGAACCCATAAAGGGGAAGTATTCATCACATTGATAGGTGGAAAAACAGACTCAACAGCTGCTTTCAGGAAATAGAAGACTCAATGCGCATATAAAGAGAGACACCATGAAGGGGAAGTGTTCATCACATTGACATGTGGCATAGTGGGATCATAAGACACTTTCATGAAATAACTGACTCAATGAAAATACAAAGAGATAACCCATAATGGATAAGTGTTCACCACATTAATAGTAGGTTGGTTTATTTTCATTACCCCTGGTTTGTGCAAAGAAGTTATAATTTATGCCCACATTTCTTCCATGAATAAGGTTCTAGTTCATTCATTAAGAATTAGAAATTATATAATTCAATTGACACACACCTGTGCACAAATATTCTTGCAAACAGTATGGGTTATTTGTAAAAATATGTGTGTGTTGAAGTATGAATGAACACGAAATAATGAATGCATGAAAGTGTTAAGGTGATTGAAGTTAGAATAATATTTTTTTCTATGACCTAGTATTGTGTTCATTCACAAAAACTTTCAGGAGAATATATATTATTGTGCAATTTTTATTTCATAATGTAGACAAAGAAATAGTGGGGATAATTACTTGCACTAAATATATTCATGTGATGATGATAATTTCATGCATGGAGAACACCCTATGTTTTTGTTTGTAATAATTTAGTTGAGATGAATCAATTTTTTTGTGAAGCGAAGAATAATAATATTTACAATTCATTGATATATCATTATTTTTCCATTATGATAATGCAGTGACTTGATGTGGAAGTGATAAATTCTATTAAATTTTGAAATAATTTTGAAACGACTTGAATGTAGTGTTTTTGATTATATTCACTAGATGTTGTAGATTTTAAGTAGAAATGAGAAAGTAAAGAGTAGGTTTATTTCAGTGGATTGAAGTGGAGGAGCAATTTTGTATTATAGTGAAATCATTAATTTCGTGTGATATTTCACATTGCGTTCAATGACTTAATTAGAGAACAATGATGATATTCATGTTTAATGAAAAATGGTGGGATTCTTGTATAATTTGGGAAAAGGTTCATACCTACCCACCTTGGATTTTGGGGTGTACCTGACCATACAACTTGTAATATTTGATAGATTTCTAGTGGAGAATCCTTGTCAAAATAATCACCAACACAGAAAGGAAATAGTCTCCTATCTAAAGTTAGAACCTTGTAAAAATATTTTTGGTTGTGCTACAACTACTTTCTGTATTTCATGAATTATAATTGTGCATGTAAATAGGGAATATTTATTCACTATAACAAGCGTAGAGGTTCAAATTAAAAAGGGGTGAGAGAGAATAAATAAGATATTGGTAAAATTTGTGTACACTAATTCACCCCCCTCTTAGTGTACTGTCATTATCCAATGGAAACATCAATTGGTATCATATCATAGGTCACACCATTGATTGGATCTATATTATTATTCCTTCCCGTTGTTTGTATCATACTTATATGAAGTAAATATTTGAATCAAAATAAGTAATAGTGTTTTTTAGATGGTATGTTCATTTACTATATCTGTCAGTTTCAACATGGAGGTCTCTAAAAAAACCTTGAAGAACATAATGAAAAAAGAGGTAAAAACATAGAAATAATTTGAAGAAGAAAGTGTGTTTATCACAGTCTTAATATAGTCATAATAGGTGTATATCATTAGTATCGGTTAAATCAGGTGATAATGATCCTTTTCTAGAGTATTTTTCGAGCAGTATTAAGAATAATTTTTTTAATCAATAAGTGATATTTATTTAGAAATCAAAAAATATCTAAAATTGTTCCTATTAAATTTTCCACCTATATATTTTCTTTTATCAAGGTACTATATGATAAAAAGTAATATATTGAAAAAAAAACTTGATGAAATGGAGCAAGCCTTGGAATATAAGTTTCAAAGATGTAAACTTCACTCACAAATTATTTATGCCAAAGAAGAAAATGTATTACATTTAAATAATCTTTTCTCATATGTTGAAGAACAATTGAAAATAAATATGTGAGAAAGAAGTAACTGAGAAGGTTTCTACTGAGATGATTCACACTCTTGATGAATAATATAAAGATACCCTGAATATCAAGGACTCTCTTTTGTAAATTGAAGACAAGGATGAGACATTCATCCTAGTTGATGAATAAAAAGAATGGTTTATATTTAAATTTAATGAAACCCCCACTTTTATTGAAGATGAATTATAATGTAATGATTGTGAGAAGGATGTGACTGAGGTAGTTCATACTGAAGTGATCTGTGCATTGGAAAAATTACAGAGAACCTCTATAAATGATTAAGAATCCCATTTAGAGAATAAGATAAATATAATTAAAGAGTTAAATAATTTTCACCTAATAGAAAACAAAATTCATTATGATCGAGTTCAGAATATAAAGAGTCAATGGGTTGGAAGACTAAAAATTGTTGAGGATGATTTAAATTTCCTCCACATGATATGTATTGAAAAGAAAGTGAATATGAAAAATAGGAAAGTGTGTGAAGATTTGTTGAAATAAATAAAAGGCCAAAATAACTCTCTAAATATGAAATATCAGGAGTTTGAGGTGAAGATGATAAATCTAGAGATCATCCAAGCTAAATCTCCATAGAGTGATCAGATCAAAAAAGCATCCATGAGTAATTCTTAAATGAGCATTTTTTATGGAAAAACTCATTCAATGATGAAAAAATAGTCTCATATTATATAAAGATAAGTCATTTGAAAGATCATTGAATAAGGTAAACTTTGATATATAGTATTTTAAATGTACTAATATTGTTTCTTCTATATGTATGGGTTCCAAAAATAATTCTGTAAAATCATGGGTGGAGAAGACTCATGAAGAATCAATTATATCATCAAAGGTGGATATGAAGAATACTATTAATTTTTGTTTCCTTCAATGATCTCATTTTAAGACTCATACTATCAAAAATTTCAAGATACCAACACTAATTGAATTGTATCAAAGAAAAATAAATTTATATTTATGGGAACGTGTTGGTGTTGTTTGAAAATTGGGATTCAGTCCGTTGAATCTTGTCATTAATTTCCAATTCCTGATAACTATAGAAGGACAGTATTAAGGTATAGTATATATGATGAGAATCAAAATCCTACAGAATTTAATCATAATTCACATATGAAGAATAACTTATCTATCATGAATAGATTAGACTACCTAGAATACATCTATGATTATTTCAAGAGAAGTTGTCACAATTATAATGAGTGTTGTTATGTACTATCCATGCACTATGCATATTCTGATATGATGAAAATTCCAAAACATAATTATAGGCAATGAACAAAAGTAAAAAATGCTTCTTTTGGGATGTGAGAAGGAGAATAGTGGTAAGAAAACTGTGAAGAAACCTACACCCAAGAATAATGATGATATGAATGTCGTGCGAAAGAAAAGGTGACTCTATTATGGAAGAAGAGGTCAGATAATGGACCTCCACAAACATTTTATAATCAAAATTCTATTTTATGAAAGCTGAAGTAGAAAATGAAATATATCACTAAAATAAATAAAAAGGTTGATTGGATGATTGAAAATCAATATGGAAATATTCAATTTAATGATAGGTTTTTTAAAAAGGAAGAACCTATTATTTCTGATGATTTGTGTGGAAGGGTCAAAATTTGAGGGAATATTGAAGAAAAATACATGAGGAAGTTTCCTAAAAAATTACAAAAAATGTAGTACAAAGGAAAAGGACCAATGACATATATTGTTAATAATGACACTGTAAAGAAGGATTTAACACACAAGAAGAAGTCTGAGTGTATACCAAAAGAATGTTCAGTCATATGGCTATCACAAATGGAATTGGCTAATAAGATGTAGTTGAAACAAAAGATTTAAAGTGCATTACTTCCTAATGTGAAGAATATTGTTCCATATAAGACTGAAGCTGGATAAATCAAGAAGTCTATATATCTCTTAAATGATAATATTTGGAATGTCATAGAAGGAGCAATCATGTTGAGTTTTCCTAAATCTTGTGTAGAATTGAAAAACCTTTCTAGGTTGAGAGATAAATCTCATTCCAGTTGGTCTAATTGAAAATAATTAAAGAACCACATTATTCCCATGAATATTTCGTGTTTTTTTATTTTATGAAAGTAATTGAATATGATGAAAATATTAAGGGGGATTCCTCAAGATAGGAGTGCATTGAAAATATTATACAGCTTTCATAAGGTTATCCATCATGGATTTCATTATTTCAATTTCTCATAAGATTATTACTGAATATCATTCATGAAAAAAGTTAGTGAGGTTGAAGTAGATGGATTAAGCTCATACCCATCATCAGCGCACTGATTTAAATTTAAATTGGGAGTGGTTCTCTCCACCCTGGGTTCAAGAATCTAGTTTCAAAGAATTAGGTATTTTGAGGTGATCATTGAGATTCTTCACTATTAACCACTTTCAGTCAGGGATTCTACGACATTGGGACAAGTATGGGACATGTTAACTCAACATCTGGTTTCTTGAAATAGTTTAATCAATTCATAGTTAATGAGAGAACCCATAAAGGGGATGTGTTCATCACATTGATAGGTGGAACAATAGACTCAACAGCTACATTCTGGAAATTTCAGTCTCAATGCACATATAAAGAGAGATCCCATTAAGGGGAAGTGTTCAACGCATTGACAGTAGTCATAGTGTGCTTAGAAGTCACATTCATGAAAAAACGTACTTAATGCAAATATAAAGATATAACACATAATGGAGAAGTGTTGAACACATTAACCGAAGGCTTATTTATTTACATGCCTCCATGGTTTTTTAAATGAAGTAAGAATTTTTGCCCACATTTCATTCGTGATGAAGCTTTCGGTTCATTCATTAATAATTAAAAAGTATATAATGTGATTCACACAAACCTGTGAGCAAAGACATTCATGCATTAACTACCAAAACCCATTATGGATTTTGTACACGAATGTATAACTACAATGAGTTTGAAGGAGAAGTCCACACAATTATGATTAGTATATGAGAAGGCAATGTAAATTTTCATGACACACATTGAATAGTGCATGTGTGCATATTCATGCCCATGCACATGTGATGAATTGATATTTGAAGATATTGGATAAACAAACATTGTGTATGTTCATACAAGGTGTGTGTACAATGAAACATAAAAGTGGACACTATGTTGTATTCAATGTGTGTGTGAATATGGTGAGTACGATCATGCATATGTGGTTATATAATAACTTGAATAATCTTGTAGACGAACGAGTTATTTGTAACAATAAGTGTGTGTTGAAGTATGCATGTACATGAAATAATGAATGCCTGAAATTTTGTAGGTGATTAAAGTGAGAAAAATATTTGTGTGTATTTCCTAGCATTTTGTTCATTCACAAAGAAGTTATAGAGAATATATATTGTTGATCATAATTTATTTCACAAAAAAGACATCGAAATAGTGGGGATAATTACATGCAAGAAATATCTACATGTGATGATGGTAATCTCATGCATGGAGAACACACTATGTTATTGTATATAATAATTGAGTTGAGATGAATCAATATTTTTTAGTGATGAAAAGAATTATAATATTTATAGCTCATTGATGTATCTTCAGTTGTTCATTCTGATATTGCAATGACTTGACTGGGATGTGATAACGTCCACAAATTTTTGAGATCATATTGAAATGACATTATGGTAGTTTTGTTGATTATATTCACTGGCAGTCGTAGATTTTTAAATGAAGTGAGAAAGTAAAGAATATGTTTATTTCAGTGGCTTGAAGTGGAGGATCAATTTTGTATTGAAGTGAAAACTTTATGTTCTTGTGATATTTTTCACTGTGTACAGTGTTTTTATTGAACAATGTTGGGATTCCAGTATAATGAACATTGGTGGGATTCCTATATAATTTGGGAAAAGTTTAATACCTACCCACCTTGGTTTTTGGGGTGATACATGGCCAACCCACTTGTAATTTTCGATTGTTTTATAGTGGAGAATCTATGTCTCGAATCATCCTAAACACAACACAGACATAGTCACATATCTCCGGGGAGAACCTTGTAAAAATATTCTATGTTGTGCAACATTTACATTATTTCATGCATGTAGTATAATGGTGATTGTAAACAGGGATGATCCATTCATTATAAAAAGTGGAGCGTTTTAAATTAAAAAGGAGTAAGAGAGAAGAAATGAAATATTGGTAAATTTTGTGTACACTAATTCACCCCCCTCTCAGTGTACTTTCATGATCCAATGGACACTTCAATTGGTATCTGAGCATATGTCACACCTTTAATTCGATCTATCTTATTTCTCAAGTTGTTTTTATTAGACATACATGATGTTAATTAATGAACTTAAAGAAGTAATAGTGTTGTTTCAGATGGGATGTTCATTTCCTATCTTTATCAGTACCAACATTGAGATCTCTAAAAAAACCTTGAAGAACTCAAAGAAGAAACATGCATGAAACTGGGAAAGAATTTTAAGAAGAAAGAGGGTTTATCCCAATTTGAATATAGTCATAATGGTAGTCTATCATTAGTATATGATAAATCAGGTGAAAAAGATCCTTTTGATGAGTATTTTTCAAGAATTAATAAGAATAATTTATTGAATCACTCAGTGATTTTTATTTATAAATCAAAAAATATATAAAGAATGTTCCTATCGAAGTTTTCACAACAAAATTTTCTCTTTTTACGGGACTATATGATGAAAAGTCATATCTTAAAAAATATGATGAGGAAATAGAGAAATCATTGGAAAAGAAGTTTCAAGGGTGTAAACTTCCCTCACAAATTATAAATACAAAAGAAGAAACTGTATCACATTTAAATAAATATTTATCATATGTTTAAGAATAATTAAAAAGAAATATGTGAGAATGAAGTGACTAAGAAGGTCTATAATGAGATGTTTAAAACTCTTGAGGAATCATATATAGATACCTTTAATATCAATGAATCTCATTTATAAATTGATGACCAGGATGATACATTCATCCTCATTAAATAATCAAAAGATGAGTTTATATTTAAATGAAACGAAAACCTAACTTTTATTTAAGATGAATTAAAAAGGAATTATTGTGAGAAGGATGTGACTTAGGTAGTTCATACAGAAGTGATTCGTGCATTATAAAAATTGCACAAAACCTCCATAAATGTCATATAATTCCATCTAGAGGATAAGATAAATTTAATTAAAGGGTTGAATAATTCTCAACTGATAGAATATAAAATTCATGATGATCGAGTTTATAATATAAAGAGTCAATGGGAATGAAAACAAAAAATTGATGATGCTGATAAAAAATTTCTCAAAATGAAATTTGTTGAAATGGAAGTTTCTTTGAAAAAAATTAATGAATGTGAAGATATATTGAAATAATTTTAATACTATCAGAACACTCAAAATTTGAAATAACTTGAGTTGGAGGTCATGTTGAGAATTCTAGAGATCATCCAAGTTGAATCTTCATATAATGTTGAGATCAGAAAATCTTCCATGAGTAATTATGAAAGGATTCTTTTTTCAGACAAAAAACATTCAAGTGGAAAAAAGAGTCTGATATTAGCTAATGATAATTCAGTTGAATGATCTTTGAATCAGGTAACCCTTGATCCAGAATATTTCATTCGAACTAATATTTTTCCATCTATATGTATGGGTTCCAAAAAATTCTAGAAAATCATGGGTGAAAAAGACTGAAGAAAACTCAATTGTATCATCAAATTTGGATAAATAGAAGAGTATAAATTGTTGTTCCCTTAAATGAGATCAGATGAATAATAATACTGTCCATAAACAAAAAGATGAAATAACTAACTAAATTGTAAAAAATAATAATAAATAAACACTGGATGGTTTGTGTGGTGTTGTTTGAAATGTGTGCTTCAGGCCATTGAATCTTTTCATCATTTTTATATTCATGATAACTATAGAAGGACAATATTAATGCAGATTATATCTGATTAGAGGATAATTCCTACATAATTTAATCATTATTCACTGATGAAGAATAATTAATCTATAACGAATAGATTCTATTGCCTGGAATACTCTATGATTATTGATAGAGAATTGGTCACAATTACAATGTGTTTGGGTATGTACTAACCCTTCACTATGAATATTCTGATATGATAACAAGGCCCTAACATATGAAGAGGCACAGAATGAATGTAGAAAAGGCTTCTCTGGGGTGTGAGAAAGAAAAGAGAGATAAGAAAACTGTGAATCAACCTACACCCATGAATAATGATGATATGATTGGAATGCCAAAGAAAAGGTACCTCTACTAAAGAATATGAGGTCACATAATGGACCTTCACAAATATGCTATAAAAACAAATGTTATTGGAAGCAAGCTGAGGAAGAAAATGTAATCAATATCAGAAACAAATAAAAAGGATGAATTGATGATTGAAATTAATGATGAAAATTTTAAATTTCATGAGAGGGTTTTTAAAAAGGAACAACCTATGATTGCAGAATATTTCTGTTGAAGGTGTATAATTTCACAGAATATTGCTGAAAAATACATGAGGTGGTTGCCTAAACAAATAGAACACGTAAAGAATAGCGGAAAAGCAGTAGTGACTTCTATAGTTAATAATAATTTTGTAACGAATGATTCAACACATAAGAAGAAGTCTAAGAATATACCAAAATAATGTTTATTCATAAAGGGGAAGTGCATTCTTGGAATTGAATCTTAGTGTGAATTTTTCATTATATGAAATATTTGGTTTTTAATGGTTTAAATGTATATAACAGGCCTATAGAAAATGGTCCGTCCGACACTATATATGAGGGCAGTTGACCCATAGCATGCCATTATGGGCGGGCTGTGGAAGGGAGTGGCCTGGTTCGCTGGACGACCGGGGGGGGGGCACCCCCCTTCCTCGTCCACTTGACCCACACCGAGCCACACCGCTCGGGCTGCGCCGAGCCGCACAGGCCGGATCGGATGCACCGGGCCAGGCTGCCCACACCGGTGCAGACCGCGCCCTAGGGGGCTAGACCCAGACCCTGGTCGGGTCGACCCGGTTCGGGCTGACCCAGGGGGTCTCGGGCCGGGTCGGTCCGGCCCCAAAACCACCTAAAAACGGACAGATTCGTTAAAATGCTCGTAACATTGGATAATGACCACCGATCGACGCACCGTCAGTTGGGATGCAATCATTGAAACGAGAGGGTCATTTGGTATACTGCAGTCAAGGTTTCGGAGAACTTTGTGTATGACCGAGTTGGTTCGAACACGAAACCAACCGGGACCTCGGTGCAGAAACACTTATAACTTGAGCACCAGGCGTCTGATTGACGTGCCTTCAACTTGGTTGGAATCCTCTTAGTGAGAAAGTCCTTTTTTCTTACTCCGCCCATGTTTTGGATGATGTTGAATTATGGTCTGGTTGGTTTTGACTTAAAACCCAACCGGGCCCCTGGAACAAAAAAGCCAATAACTCTTAGACCGGGCACCTGATTGATGCGCCGTCTATCACGTTGTGTTCCTATCGACAAGGCGGAACATTGGGATAAATCATCTCCAAACTACGTGTCAGTTGATGTATTTACCCCCTGGCTCGGGTAGCAGACCCTCTTGGAAATGAACATGCTGTGTGTTGGAACCCTAGAGCTCTTTGCGACGATGATGACAACCGTATTGGAATCCTCCGTGGGTTCGACGGTGATGACTTTCGTACTGGAATCCTCCGTGGGTTTGACAGTGAAGGCTTTCATACTGTAATCCTCTGTGGGTTCGACGATGATGAAAAATGTACTGGAATCCTCCGTGTGTTCGACGGTGAAGACTTTCATACTCGAATCCTCCGTGGGTTCGACGACAATGACAACCGTACGTGAATCCTCCATGGGATCGACGGTTAAGACATTCGTACTGGAATCCACTGTGGGTTAGATGATGATGAAAACCGTACTGAAATACTCCGTGGGTTCGATGGTGAAGACTTTCGTATTGGAATCCTCTGTGGGTTCGGTGACGATGAAAAATATACAGGAATTCTCCATGGGTTCGGCGGTGAAGACTACAGTACTTGTATCCTATGTGGGTCTGACAATATTCACCAATGTTGTAGTATCCAATGTTGGTCTGACAGCTTAGCTAGTCTAGTATCCTACGTGGGTCCCAGCTAGATGAATCAGTAACTACATCTCATCATATCCTTTTTCTTTAAAAATGATGTATACCTATCTGAGCTGGGTCTTGACATTCAATCATTATCTTCGATATGATTGATTTTTCTTTCCTGTGTGGGTTGGGTTGTGCTTTCTTGTGTGGATTAGATTGTATTATCCTATTTGGATGTGATCGAACTTGGGGTCGCATATTGGAGCTGAACTGGAATTGATGACTTAGGTATATGTATGGGTATATACATAAGTAGAGTTGGATGTTACTTCTTTATTTTATCTTCCTTCTGTGGATTATCCTTCGTGTATTCTAGGAGACCATCGGGGGTCTTGGGGTCCCTACTCAGTAGCTTATACTCAACCCAACACGGGCTATGCCCACACTATGTTGTGTTGGATTCAGATGACAGTCTGTACTGATTGTTGTTGAGGCTTGTAGATCTGGACGGTACCTGGAGGTGGATCTCATGATGAGTCTGTACCCAGAGGTGGATCTCACGACGAGTCGCTACCCAGAGGTGGATCTCATGATGAGTCGGTACCTGGAGGAGACAGACATACGTGGAGTGCCGAGGAAGACAATGTACCTACCCTTCAGGTAGGAACCCGGAGGATCATCTAGGAGTTGCTTGTCACATTTCAGCTATTGTCCTTTGAGTTGTACTTTACTTTCAGTTGTAGCTATATCGTTCTTTTGGGCTTGTATTTACAGACCATCGTACATTCAGCAAGTTTTTTATACTGCTTTACTTAGTGTTTCTTGTGCATGAACTCTGTTTGTGTGTGATTTTGTTTCATAAAGGCAATGTCTTCCCTTTTGATTGGGATTTACGCCTTTTGTGCTAGTCGCCAGCCCCTGGCCAATGGATGGTGGGCTTGGGGTAGTCACGGCCAAGGCCCCGAGGATGGGTCGTGACATTACACAGAAGGAGGAAACAAATATTACATTACACAGTAGGAGGAAACAAATATTACATTACACAGTAGGAGGAAACAAATATTTCATTATAGGGAAGGAGGAAACAAAGATTACATTACACGGTAAGAGGAAACCAAGATTACATTACGGGGTAGGAGGAAAAAAAGATTTCATTATAGGGTTGGAGGAAACCAAAATTACATTTCAGGGTAGGAGGAATCAAAGATTACATTACATGGTAGGAAGAAACATAGATTACATTACCTAGTAGGAGGAAACCAATATAACATTACAGGGTAGGAAGAAATGAAGATTACATTACACGGTAGGAGGAAACATAGATTACATTACGGGGTAGGAGGAAAGAAAGATTACATTACAAGTTGAAACGTACAATAAAAATATGAATATTTATATTTGTAAAAAAATAGATTAAAAACAACAATGCAAACATGCATATTTATATTTGACTCACCAAAAATCTCCACCACACTATACAACATCACAACCTAGGGCACTCAGTCACGCCACTCCTCTAATGGCACTGCCATTTATATATGAATTTGGAATGGTTCTCTCCACCAGGTTGAGGAATATATATTCATAATATATAATAGTTTGAGGTGGTCCCTTATATTCGGCCCCATTCACCATTTTCATCTTTGCTTCTGTCTCATTCATCACTTTCACAAATTACCATTGCAACCTGTTAACTCACATCTGGTTTCATGAAACCGGTTTCCACAATGATATTTGATATCATGTTCACAACAAATACCCATTCAGATATAAATCATATTGGGTAATTCATACACATACGTGCGCTAAGACTTTCACATATTCAATGTGCTCCAAAACATAAGATCTACTTGACACTTCAATGATGAAAATGGTGAGTATCTAAGTGACTCCGGTTTGTACTAATGGATTTAGGAAACTAACAACAAAGAGACAACAATTATGACCCGTAGAATTGGACTTTTTGAAAATGAGAACTCTGCATTGTTGGATTCTTGAAATGAAGCACAAATCATCCTATTATTTGATGATGACTATGTATCCTAATGTTTCACCTCAAGAAAAACTTTATTATAGATGATTTACTCTTTGTCAAACCATTCTTGAGAAGTCCAAAAAAAATTCATGTTTTCTAAAACATCCTCACCTCCCTTCAAACCTATCATAACAACATTCAACACTAATAGATCAAAGTTAGTCTTTGAGTATTCCTCATCAAATAGATCTATAATGGTTTCTTGTTTCTCCTTGTCATTTTTATCATATCTAAACTAAGAAACATTCAATCTTCCTTTAGTACCACTCAACTCACAACTTCCTCCTCCTTCGATCATGTCTGTTGCACGTTTTGTAATTCACAACACTACTAATCGTGTATTTTCATATCTTCCACTATTGTGTCCTTTTGAAGGTCTCCTACATTAGCTTCCCTGCTAGAAATCTTAGCCTTAGACTTCATTAGCTCATTGATAGGAGAAGACTCCAAAATTTCCATTTGTACCTTTGTGACGACCAATGATAGAAACCCACAATGTTCTAGGTTAGGTTGTTTGGACGATGAATGGAGGAAAACTTGTTCATTGGGGAGAATGAGGGGATTCTGAAATCCATGTATTCTTTCCAATGGAGGAAACACCCCCCCGTAAATGGACATTATGGGATACCTAAATAATTCCTTCAAATCCTGCTTTTATTATGATACCATCAAATTCCTTACATTTCAATATGGTTTTATACATGAAAACCATAGTAGATATCATTTTATCACAAAAACGTTGAAACCTCCAAAAATAATCATGGGTTCCCAATCCCAATATGGTTCCAACATACATCTATGAGATTTCATGTAGGGTTTTAGCTTCCTTTACTCTCCATATATTCGGTAATTCATCAAAAACTAATGAATCCTCCATGTGTCTTTTAGACCCACTATTTCTCAACATATTTAAATCACATACATAGTCACCCATTTCATTCCTCTTCTAAATCCATTGTTTTCTCTGTCTATTCCCCGAGGGGAAAATAATATCCTCATTTTAATTCATGATTTGAGAGGTATAACTAGGGGCAGGGTGAAGGGGTTTTTTTGGGGTGTTTGAGTAGATTTTTTCTGCATTATAGGGGGCCTAATTTTTATCCACTTGTTTAGATACCTTATGAATAAGAGATGTATACATCGCCCCTAACAGGTAGGTATCCCTTATATGATTGGAACCATGAAGTGCTACAACACTGTACTTGAATACATGTACTATAGACTGATGATATCATATGATGGACAAAAATTAAACATGCTATCATGGGTGGATACTCATAGTAATTTGAGGGACCTTCTCATTGTGTATTACCTTGGTAATATCTAGTTTAGGATATTATGAGAATGAGTCTCGACAGTCGGAAATCCACATTTATATGTGTCCTTGGATATTCCTTTCTACGAACGTGTGTATTTACCACTAGACTTTAATATTGTTATTAATTAATATTATAAGTCATGTACTTTTATGTATCAATGAAAACTGTGATGACATATGTTCATGATTAGTTAGAATATGTTGCGTGTGTCATGAGTAGTAATGCATTAAGGAATAATGCGAGAAACGATTTATCATTTCTGTTCATTAGAAGAAGTCGATATCTCATGCCCTTTTATGGAAATGATATATCCTAAATGAATCTATGGACATAGTTTTCTATAAATATTTATTTACTTTTTCGTAAATATAATTTTTGTTTATTTATTAGAGAATAATGCAGTGATTTTTATTTAATAAATATATAGTCATTACTCAAGGCCTGATAATTATTATGGAGGAATGACAAGACAAGTTTTTGGGGCAAGTGAGAAAAAATAATATTGAATATTATTTGATTAAATAATATTTAATTTAATTCTCAATGTTAATCACATGTTGATAAATAATAATATTTTTATTTTATTGACATGGGTTCTTCAAGGGATGAGATAAATAATAAGGGACACCTATGCAATTATTTATTAATAATCATACCAATATATAAACAAAATTATATTATTTTCGAAAGAAACATTTCATTTGTTTTTTTGTGCACAATGAATTTTTAGAATCCCCTAAATCCCTAGAGAGATCTCTTCTCCAATAATTCTCTTCAGAAAAGAGATCGATCTTCCCCCACCGAATCCTCTCATGTAAAGAGTGATCAAGGAGAATGATTTGGATGCACTTCTCATAGAGATCAAAGGTAGACGATGCAAGCAATAGGATATGACTTTCTAGTACCCAATAAATTCCTTTGATATTGTCATAAGATTCATGAAACACACGTGGATCAATGATAGAGGGAATATATACTTGATTCCTATAATGAAATTATGGTGCAACATAGATCTATTTCAAGACCCATCAATGAAGAAATAATTCCATTAAAGGTAAATCTATAATTAATTAAATTATTTATAAACAATATGTCCTGATCCTCCCTTCTGGTTCTGGAGTGATTTCTAGTTTCCGTCTTCATTGATTTATTTATATTGAACATGATGTTTATCATCATTTAGATCTTTAATTGATCCTTGATCTTGACTAAATGAATGATGGGCATTACCCATTGTATGATTCCACTTTACCTAGAACCTACAAGTGGTATTAGAGTGG
Source organism: Viscum album (assembly GCA_963277665.1). NCBI lineage: Eukaryota > Viridiplantae > Streptophyta > Magnoliopsida > Santalales > Viscaceae > Viscum > Viscum album. The sequence continues at coordinate 1,580,253,900 of OY728151.1, read as the reverse complement.
GCACATAATTATTTATTACTATTTATTGATTTATTCATTTTTACTTCATTTTCAATTCACTTTTCGTGGTTTTTTAATCCAAATTGTAATATCTGTTTCTTCCTCTTCGTTTCTCGTCGATCTAATCAATACAAATAATTTTATGAAAAATTAAAATTGAAGAACTCATCCAGAGGTGCCCAGGATTCCAGATGGATAACACAACAGTACACGTCGTGTAGTTGTGTTCAATGCATCCGGAATTAATTTGGATTTAATTCACATTGTTTTCATTGATGAAACACGGTGAATTTATAACTTACAACACATGTTTATTGGGCTATCCTAGTGCATGGTTAGATAGAGTACACTCTGTGTTGCCGATGTGGGTAGATTGTAGTCCACCTATGTCCCAAACAGGATGTGTATTTCATACATGGATTACGTGACTAGTGACCATGTACTTCGGAGATCAAATGCCTTGTAGCCCATGAGACATGCCGTGTAATCCATTTTCCAAGGAATGATTTTCACACCAATTCCGTAGTCAGGTTCCTCTAATAGACATTGAGGCATGTACTTGCAATGTTTCTAAAATTCACATTCCATGTACTTATACCAATTTAGGTATGTCTAATTTTTTTATACTATTGAAACCATATTGACATTTTCTTATGTGTGATCATTCAGTTGAAAAGGCATGCCATGTTATGAGTTTTTTTGTATATTTATATATATATGTAAATGTTTAATTAATATCTATGTAATGTTCAAACCTGCATATCTTGTATGAGTTGCATTATATTTGTTACTTCAGGTGCATTGGAGCCTAACACATGACCAAAAAACTTCAATTCATGTAATCACTATGGTGAAGTACACGTCATGAACATACGTGATATGCCATGTGTGCCACAAGTAATAAGAGTCAGAAGTGTAAGGGGATAATACTTATTTGGAAGAATTAGATGGTTATTCACTATATTTTTTCCAAATGTACATTTATGAACACAATTAATTGAAATGAATTTATTTAATTTTTATAAAATTATGATTGATGAAAATCTCATGTAAATTAAAATGAGAATTAGGATATAATAAGTGATTAATTAAATAAAATAAATAATTGATTCGAGCGTGATTTATCTTAAATAAAAATTATTACAAAATGACTTCTAGTATCTTTAAATGCGTAATTCATTGCATGCATGTGGAATATCATAAGAATATACTGGACCATTCTTTGTGATTGGTTTCATTTAATTTATAAATAACTAAAATTATTGGCATGCATGCCTTCTCCCCTCATATTATGTAAGGGTCTTTGTGACCATGTATTATTTTATATAAAACCATTTTACCCTCACTTACCTGTGAGTAAAATCATATGTGATGGATAGATCTCCCATGTTAGTGGAGGCATTTCAAGCTTGGATCTATGGAAAAATCAATCCAAGAGAGATACTTGGGAAGACATGTGGAAAGTTTTAACATGAACCATAATTGGTTCAATGGGTTTTTCTCCTAATTAAAAGATTAGTTTATCAACTACTAGATAAACTAACCATTAGTAAAGCTCATTATCATAACACATTATTATTTTATTGCTCTCAAAGTTTTATGGTGATTTTAGTATATATGTTTTGTCATGATCACATAATTAATGAATTAGCAAGCATGCAAGATAGAACTAAAATGAACTAGATTATGCATAAATGTTATCTAAGTCATGGTTAATTACTTATGTAATCCATCTTAATATTAACAAGAATGTGCTAAATATAATAATTGGATAATTATGCCTAAAAGGATAAAAATCCTCGAAAATATATATTAACTCGGTATATCATTTCAATACCTCAATTAAAATCGAACCATAGTTCAAAGTTCTTGATCAGAAGAAGTTGGGGTGTTTTGAATTATTAGGGAATTCTAAATTGATGTTTTGGGATGAATTAACTTAGTTTAAATCAAGGGTTGACTGCCAAAGCATGACATTGTGTTACTGTGAGGCAATGATTGAGTAAATTAAATTAAAGATTTCAGGATTGGGGTTTCATCTCAAAAGATCAAGGAACAATGAGTTAATGAATTTAGAATTTTGAATGACTACCTAAAACCATTCATGTTTTTTGACCAACCAATGTTGGTGAAATGATAAGGGATATATGAATCCTTACCACATGAATATCAAAGAAATAATATATTATAAATCCAATGGTGAGGGATATTGGGTATTGATTAAATAGTAAGAGATTAATAAATAATATATTTTTTTTATTTGTCTACATATTATCAGATAAAGTACTAAATTTTTTTATAAATCATTATTTAGAAAAATAAATAATTTGAAATTAAAAATATCATTGCTATCCAAACATGATATAGACAACCTTCACACTAACACATATTTCCAATAGTAGAAAAGATGCCTATGTGTTATCCATAACATTGAAATGAAATTATATGTGCTGTAATAACCTTTTCATATAGCACCTGGAAATGAGGATAGGGATGAAGAGTTATAATATTATAAGAATAATTTTAGCGACTCTATATATTTTCATGTTTCATTCTATCATCCATGTGCAATAATCTCATAAAGAAACATGAGGACATGGATGCAACGAGCCGATGTATCACCTTCAGGATCTCTTTCATGAGAAGGAGGGACAAAAGTGGTATGAGATATATAATGATTTGTTTTCAACAATGTTTATAGAGTCTTCTCTAGGTGGGCCTGATGAAGTTAAGCATATTGTTGATGCATGACCCCAATCATTGATCACATTGTTTCTTCTTCTCACTTGATTAATTTCAAAGAAGAGTAGATGAAACGACATATGTGATATCCAATCACTTCATAGATACTACGTTGATTCTTCATTCTCCATCACAGAAGTTCCCCATGGTCTACCGTAAATGTGGCGGCATGTTTCCCCGTTATCCCGATAGAATATTACTGGATAAAATCCCTCTTTGTTCACAACCAGTTGCTTCCCCTTTAAAAATCCTTCATAATTTCCTTTTTCAAATACATATAATATCTAAAATATTATATCTTAAATTTCCAAATTACCATGTTTTGAACTTGTTAAGAATAAGAAAATTATCTCATCTAAAAAGATATAAACGATTATTCACTCCATGAGCAATACATGCACCCTAATCTGTGTGATAGGATAATATAAATATTAAATTAAAAAACTATCATATATGAAATTTCAAAACACCCACAACATTAATAGTATCAATATCCCCCTTTAGTCCATAAATGGAGATACCATCCAACAAACTCAGTTGAATATTTTCACTTATCTAACCATCATACACTATAGAAAAAAGACAATGCCCTTTAGTAACTCTGACAGAATCATGACTTCCCCTATTAAAAAATCCAAACACTAAGGACTTCACCAAATATGAATATGAAATGTCATATTGAAAAATACATTAACTCAAAATATCTGGCTCCCCCATGATTATGATTGTGAAAAAATCTTTCACACCCACAAAAAATTACTCTCTTTACTCAAAATCTCATGCATCTAGCACATCACATCAATCATCAATTTGAATTATTTCTCCATAAATCAAGAATTAAAATGAATATAATTAAGAGTAATAACTGAAATACCTCTCTCAACCTACTTTTTTTTTCAAACCCTAGCCTACCTCATGCACCATTCATCCTCTTGGAAGAATCCAAAATTCACACTTCAAATTTCTAGCCCGAACCATCACATTTGATATCACTTGTTGGGGGAGATTCACGATATCTGGAAAAAAATTTATTGGGAAAAAATTTGTGGGAAACTATATGAAATAAGGAAGTTATATAATGAAGAATAAATAAATCAGAACACTTTTTTTTTTAATTTTGAAGAAACTCCTCACGCGGTGGATTAAAAAACCACCAGGAAATTATGAAATATCCAATATAAACTAAAGAGTACAAAAAAATCCATGTAATGGAAGAAAATGAATTACAAATGGAAGTATAGAAAAAAAAATTGTGAAAACCACACTCTAAGATGTCTCCAAAATCTGTCTAAAAATTAGCTCCCCAGCCCCATTCTTGAATGATACATCTATGAAAAAACATCACCGTTCTGTCGATGAAATGTCACTACATTGGGGATCAAATTTTAATATTCATCATCCTTGCACAATATTGTGACACTCATAGGATTTTCTCTCTCTCTCTCTCTATAATGATATATCCATCATGACCTACCACCACTCATAAACATGGATACACCGCCTTATCACTGCATTCTAGAAGACACTCAATACATGGGAATATACTAGATTGGGATATTACTAACAATGAGGGGGGGGGGGTAATCAGTGTTAGAGGCCTTTTAATAAAATTTCACATTTTATCCATTTACCACTTCAATATTTTTGGATCACAATTATTTTATTCTCTATTACCTGTCAGATGAAATAATATTAAAATAGTAAATTCTCGCACACAATATTTCCACGAGGTTCAGTATTCAGTAAGAGTAGCTAGTCCTTGGCATGGTTGGGAAATAATCCTCACCACATAACCACTAGACATTAATCATTTATGTGTGGTTACAACAAGTAAGAAAGAACCATTCACTTGTAAAACACTATAGTAAATTGGAAGTACAAGTTTTACATTACATAATTGGATCTCTATACTACCTATGAAGACATCCTCCTTTTTTCTACTAACGGTTTTTAACACCAAGTTAATCATCCACCTGTTGACACATGTTGGGTCTTACAGTTCTTCTTTGTTCTCCCACAACCTTCTTCTTCAAATTTTTTCTTGATTTGAATTATGTAAGTAACTATTCCTACCTCTTCCCAACACAAAACTGAAAGTTTCCCAATATTCTTCTTCTATTAGTAAAAATAATATAAATGTGATGTGATGTAATGAATACTGAATTATTTATATCCCAAATTATAATCATCCAATATCAATTTGGTCACCAAATATTCTTCTCTTCTTTTTTATTTCTTCATCAGTTCAAAACGATACTCACTGAGCCCTCTTCTTCTTATTCTTTCTAGAATCACAAAATTCCCTTATGGTTATTTTATCAATAAAGGTCAGATCATCTTAATGTCATCAAAATTAAATATTTATAATATGATAATGATTTCAACAATTGATGTAGTATCATTTATCTTTAATTATTCTTTCTTTAGAATATCTTTGTTCAGCCAAATTTCAATGTACATTCAATGATGTTTCATGTAAGAATAATCATACATAAACTCATATTTTATCCTCTTGAATTATTAAATCCATACATTAAAGGTTTATGTTCATGTACCACATCCATTTTTATAGTTAACATTTTCTGTAATTTTTTGATTAAAAATTTTACCCATGGAGTTTTTTATTCTTCAAATCATTTGAAAAACTGGAGAGAGTGCACTTACTGCTCACTGTTTATGTAAAAACACATGAAACTTATTTCTCCTTCCTTTTTTCACTCCCAATTCACACAAAAATAATTTTTGGTTTTCATAAACCATTTTTGTCAATAGTATGTATATTAATACACTTTTTGTGGTATGAAAAAAATAATAATATGAGTTCTTCTTCTTACTCTTTTATGTATGCACTTAAGATCACATCTGGTTCTCTTAGTACAAATAAACCATGTAGGTTTGTACTTCTATGTCTATTGTTAATCCAATCGATACATAGTATATTCATGTTAGGTTTATATGTGGAGAGCATTATGAAATTCCATGAGAGCAAACAAATCATGCATTGTGCCTTGATCAGTAAGATTCATCGAATTGGTTATACTTTGTGAATCATGACAAGGGTGTTTACACACCTATTGTGTGTTAGTGGTTTTCATCTTCATGAATGTATAATGATTTTTGGAACTAACCTACTTTGTAAGGAATGATGAGTGTTTAAACACCTCTCACATGATGGAATATTTTTCTCCACGCTATATAAATCAAGAATTGTAGGGAGAGGATCAAATTCTCTTCACCCCCTATAAGCTCCAAGTTGAGGCTTTCTAGCCATCATAGATCAATATTTTTAAATAAACCCGCAAAAAATAATATGTGAAAAAACAAATATATAATGGAATTCAACATGAAATGATTGGCCACCTCCACACATTGAACTCTAATATATAATTCATCAATACCTTGATAATATCTCTTCAATTATAAATACATCTAACCTTTTCTTCAACTCTAACCCATAAAAAATTAATTATATATAATGGTTATCCATAATTTAATATATAATATCAATGTTACTCAAGTTATCACACACATTGTTCTCATGAAACATTAAAATACAGTATGACCATAAATTAAACCTCTTTTATACTTTTTTGAATATAAATTCCAAATAACTTAATGTAGTCTTTATTCGACATAAACAATGTGTCACTTATTATAAATTTTTTTGAACATCAGACCAGTTCATCAAACATCTTAGTTAACAAAATAGATAATTTTTAAAGGGTGACTTCAAATGCTATGAATCCCTTACAATTCTTCAATCCCTTCACAATATATCTTCAAATATAAATCCATCTCAACATTTATTCATCATTAACCATTCATACAATAATTATATGGTAGGGTTATCCTTCCGGAAAACATCGATCTCAATGTTTCCTAAGTTAACTCATTCATGGTTCTCATTCAACATTAAAATACAATATGACCTTACATTTCTCTTCATCTATACTTTTTTGGAATAAAAATACAATAGGGCATCAAATAAACCTTCTTATTTTTTTTGTAAAAAATGTTTCATTTATGACACATGTATTTTGAAGGTAGTATCTGTTCATCTGTCGTTTGAGTTAACAATATGAAGAATTTATCGAACATTACATAAAATGATACGAATCTATTACAATTATCCAGGATTTGAGATGATAGAATCCATAAAAATTCTCTAAGAATCACCATGATGGAATCCAAAACAATTCTCCATTAATCACCATGAAACTAAAATTCTTCAAAACATTCACATGTTTCATTGAATTTCAATAAATGAGGACCTTATCCATGTTCAATTTACATTGGAACATCATCATCATATTGAATTCAATTTAAACATCATATTTCATTGGTCATAAATGTATTCCAATGAAAATCATCTGAAAACAAATACAATCCTTAAATAAGTGACATCTTCAATCTCCCCCTTTGTATTGATGGAAATACCTTCAAAGTTATTTCCAAAAGAATGTGTTAATATTTTTAATTTTATCTCCACTTTACCATTTAAACTATAATTCCACATTATCTATCCCTTATTTAAATAAATAAAGAGGTCATGGTTAAAAGGGTATCAGTCCATACTTATGCAATGTGTGATCCATCATTTCACTATAATTGTACTTGAGTGGTGCTCGGTGTAGAAAACAAGTGGATTTAACGTAGACAAAAAAACTATACATTACCAACTGATCATGATACCTTAAGAAATGATAAATAATATAATTTCCTTCTAGGATTTTTCACTTTCATTCTAGTCTAAAATTATTAAATGTGAGATAAATCTTTTTCAGAATAATCAACTTGAAACTCCTGCACTCACATTAACAAATAGATAAAAAATATTCAAGTTTAATAGATAGTATGAAATAATATGGGGGAATTATAAATTTCATAAGAAATTGATTAATTTAATTTCCACCCCTTTGTATTTTTTTTGATAACCTAGGATGATAGATTAATAGAGACATACCATTTACAATGATATGATCGTCATGCAATTTATATAATATTAATATTTGATACTAATTGACATAATAATTATAGAATCATATTCATTTTTCTCCCCCTCCAGGGAATGTTTTATCATTATCTTCATAATGGTTGGTCTCATCCATAATTTATTTAATGAATTTAATGTATGGATAATACTATAGAGTGGTTCTTTATCTTGGAACATTCCATTTTAGAAAACATTCACATCTTAACCAAGGATGATATTCTATAGAATTTGTACTTACAAATACTATGAAATAAGATCAAACAATTATTGAATCTTCTTTATAATAGTTATCCTAAATATTGAATCTCATTATTAAACAATATCAATGTTGATCCTACATCATAAATGTATTTAAATATCAATTGAGGAATCATTCAAAGATGGTAACTTATTCATATTTCATATCAAGAATTTTCAACACTTACTACTTCTCAGGTTCTCACCCTAAGAACATGCTTCACCTAAAAATAACTGACTTATAAGAACAAATAAAATAATCAAAAAATAACGGAATATGGTGGATCATCCATAATTCATTATTATGAATATCAATATTGAAATGATCTTTTAATCCAAATTGCTCAATTTCCAACAGTCTTGATTCGTTCACATATAAAAAACTATTTTGATTTATGTTAAGGACACATGGATTTCTTCACATCATATTTTTATTTTTTTAGAGAATATTTCATCTTAATAGACCTCATGAATGATACATTATTTCATCTTTTGAGGACTGCTTCTTGTTTTGGTATTTATGTTAAACAATATTTTTAAAAGAGCACATATTTCTTACATCTCTCACACAAAATTACATTAGCACAACAATTTTATTTTCTTAATAAACCATCATCACATATTTCTTCATCATGTGGAATATTTTATTTTCATTTTTCACTATATATAAATTATTCATATTCAATTTTTCTCATTCATTCAAAATCTTCAGGACAGATAATTAACACAATAATAGGAACTGTAGGTCCCTATAAGGACCTTCTACATGGGTTATTATCAGTTTCATACCTCTTAGAACTTATTTTGGATGCACTTCCCTTCAAATTATTTGATTTAGAATCCTTGTTTTTCTCATTATTCTTCTTTGGTACCTTGATGGTACGATTTACATTCACAAAATTCTTTTGATATATTACCACGGTTTCTTCTTCATTATATGTATGATTTTGTGATATTATTTTCCTAACATAATTGTATACATGTTAATATGAGCATGTACCGTCTTTGTGACCACTACCACTGCATATGTCACAAATGTTATCACGAATTAAAAATATGTTTACAGTATACAGATGCTTTTGGACCTATATATGTTACTTATTCTTCTCAGTAATTCTATCCCTTGAGATAGGAATCATTCTTCCATTTACATTATGGAGATTGTTCCAAAAATTTAAGGCACACATTCCAAATATGTTTCATCACCAACATGAACCCTAAAATCTTTATTTCCTGATATATTCTGTATCTAATTTTGGGGTATTATTCATGATTTTTATGCTCTCTGAGTGGAACCAAATTACATACATATTTCCTATCCACACTAGTCATGGTGATAGGATTTTTATCATATTCATTCATCCATAATATTACATTTTTTTACAACCTACATTTTCATGATAACTTGATTAGAAACATTAGTACAAGATGGTATGAATGATAACTGATTCTTCTTAGCTATTTGTGATAGTTTTTAATGAAGTCATGATATTATTGTGACATGTTGGAGTTCATTAGACCTTAAAATACTCTAATGAAGATTGTGTTCTTTTAGAAACTACCTCTTTCTTTTGTGAAGTGTCTATATGTGTCTTCTAAATATTTTCCAATAGTGTCTAGACATTTGATACAAGGGATAATTCTAGGATTTATAATCATAATATTCTTCTCATCATATAAATTATTCATTAATTCATATTTATATTCATGTATAATATCTTTTTTCTAAATTAACGAGACATGTTAATTGATCATATTTGAAATTTATTCCATTTTTTAACCCTTAACATCAGTGAAATGTTTCAATATATCTTCAACTTCTTGGATATGTTCTTCTAGAGTCTTTTTGACTCCCTCTTTCACTTAAAATTATTTTATCCTTTTTGAGGAAGTTAATTCATGCTCCCTCATTATTGCATCAAAGGTTTCAACCTATCTATATAGATTTAGACACTCAATTTTTTTTTCAAGATCTTATCCAAAACATCAGATCTTATTCAGGATGGGTGATCATTTCCAGTATACATTTAAAGACACTAAAAACAAGGGAAGATAATTATTCATAAATATATTGTAGAATAACTCTTAATCAACCAACAGATAATTCATGAAAAGTTTTAGATTGATCATCATCACCACATTTGATATTATTTTCATTTTGAGTAAATTTTCATAATGAACTAACACATACTTCCTAATCAATATATGTAGAATTTTTATCCATCTTCTTAGTAAAAACATGAGTCACAATCTCAATACCTTCCATGATAGATATGTCTTCAATTTTATAAAGGCCTAGAGAACCATACACTTATTCTTTTTTATATAAGAGAGAATTAATCTTCAACTTTCTCTTCTATTCATTTTTCTTATTCATCATGTTCTTGTTAGTGATAGAATTATACACAAAGGTATCCAAATCATCACAAAAATTGCACTTCAATGTTGAGTCAGAAAAGAATCTCATGTATTTAAAAGAGAATAGATTTCACTGTAGAGAATCTATCAAATATGAACCATACTTCAATAATTATAAATGTACCAGTTTTAGATATGCCTTACATTGTGTGTGTGTGTGTGGGGGTTAATCATTTTGGGAGAATTTTTAATTCAATTCCACATTATACTAGTTTACCTCTATGAATTTTTCCAATATTGATTGTTCTATTCTATTTTCTATATCACATGAAATAATATTAATGTAGTAAAGAAAAGTACATGATATTTTTAGAAGGTTCACATCTCAGTAAGAGTATCTAGACATTGGCATGGTATGGAAATAAATTTGGCCACACAACAACCAGAAATTAATCCTTTAAATATTGTTATAGAAAGTATAAATTAAAATTTTACTTTCAATGAACTATAGTGAAGTGACATTTCATTATTTGACGAACATAGATGGATTTTTATACAGCCTCTAAAGATAGATACCTTTTTTTGGTAAAGGTTTGTAAGACCAAGATTTTATTCCTCTTATTGATACCTATTGGATTTCACAACTCGTATTTGTTATTTTAAAACCTTCTTATTCACTTTTTTACTTGCTTATTTTTATGAAAGTAAATCTTCTACCACTTCTACACAACAAACTAAATGCTAAAAAATATTCTTCTTCTACTATTAAAAACAATATAAATGTGTTCTGAACTGATGAATACTAAATAATTTCGAACAAAAAATATAATCATTTGATTTCAATTTAGACCCAAATTTTATTATTTTCTCTTCTATTTATTCTTTAGGGAGAAATAAAATGCACCGAGATCTCTTCTTGTTGTTGTTGTGGAAATCATAATATTTCTATGTGATTATTAAATCAATGATGTTAAACTGATCATAGAATCATCAAAATTATATTATTCTTATTTGATAAAAAATATATAGAGGGAACGTTGAATTTATTATCTTATATTCTTCTTATTGCATAAGATGCTTGTCCAACTGAATTTCACAATAACTTCAATGATTTTTCGTGCAAGAATCATATTTCACAAAATCAGATTTTTCTATTCCTTAATTCTTAACCCAATACAAGCATGGTGAATTTAAATTTCACATACCCATTTTTAATCTTTATCATTTTATATATATTTTTTGAGATAAATTTTTTTCATGATATTTATTCCTCAAATCATATGTAGACTTTTAGACAATGTACTTACTCCTCCCTGTTTATGTAACAACACCCAAATCTTTTTCCTCCACCCTTAGTTCTCTATCCCTTCACACAACAACCATGTTTGGTTTTATAATCTCTGTTTATCAATGATATATGCATACATACACTTTCATTCCTATAAAAACCCATGAAATATGTGTTACTACCTTACTCAAGAAAGTATAAACTTAGGTGCATGTCTGGTTCTCTTTGCACAAACAAAATGTGTAGGTTTTTTCTTATCTATCTATTGTGTATTAAATGGATACACAATATATTCACATAATGGATTATATATGGAAAAACATAATGAAACAACAAGGTAGTAAACAACCAATTCATTTTGTCCTTTGTAGTAATATTCATGGAACTAGTTTTTCTTCACGAAGCATAAAAAAGGTTTCTACACACTAGTTGTGTGTTTGCAGAATTTCAACATCATTAAAGGTGAAATCTTCATGAAACCAAACTCATTCCCAAAGCCTAACGAGGGTATAAAAACCTTTTTAATATCCAAATATTCTTATCATTCATGAAAAAATATTTTTTCATGGGAATCCACTTATTCATGTGGCCTCAATGTTTCAATAAACTATTTTCCTCCCCACACAAAAGAGATCATTACAGATGCACATTATTTTCTTGAAAATGTGATCTTTTTAAATAATATGAGTAGCTGTATAAAATCATGGATGAGGGTGATCTCCTTTTGTTATAAATGGATCACAGCCTTGTAACTCATTCAAAACCTGATCTTTATTCCATGTGAATCATTTATTTAAATTCCTATGTTACATAGCTTTTAATTATTCTTACATGCATAATGTTACACCGAATTTCAAAGTGTTCTTCTTTAATGATAAGACAGTTTATTTATAGTTTTCATATCACATGCATGTATTCATTAACACATGAAACTCATCTCCCCAAACATATTAAGTTCATTCAAGGAACTCAACTGGTTGAATTTCCTTCGTTCAACTACATTTGAAGTTCAGACAGGTCTTGCCTCTAGAATATATTCATGTGAGTCATGAAAATGTAGTTGTATGATATTTTTATCATGTTCATCCCATTAATAAACCTTAAAATTATCATGGTGGGATCTTCATTGATCAGTGTTTGTTTGGTTGACATATTTGATTAGACAATGGTGTTGTCGAGGGAATCTAGGAGAATGATGACAACATTAGGTGATAAATATGTGCCTCATTTTCAATGCAATGGTTGTGGGAGATCAGACGTCACGAATTTAAATGAGCAGGCGTGAGATGTGAGGGACAACCAAGATCAATCCAATTATTTATATCGGTGTACAACACACACTATACCCCATCCCACATTGAATCATCTCTTGGTTTATCCACACTATATAAATCACGGACTATGGGGAGTGGATTAGAATTCCCCTCTCCCCCTCCCAATTACACCTTGTACCGGTTATATGGGATTTTCACTACCCCAACTAATTTGCGAGTTATTATCCCACAACGTGCATGCCTCCGGGGGTACACAGGGCCTACACACAACATTAGATACTTCATGTATACTTAAATGGATGGCCTTCTTTGGACGTGTCAACCCAGAGTCCCATTGAAGCTCTCAGTTGAGGGTGACATGTCAGCTCAACACATAAATTTAAAAAAACCCCAACAGAAACCTAGTAAAAAACAATGTATATAATGTATTTCAATATGAAATGCATGGATACATCCACACTTAGAACTCCATTATACAATTATTCAATCCATTCACAATTTACATTTGAATACAAGTCTATCTAACCATTTAATCATCATTAATACTTAATTCACATATTATATGGCATGGTTCTCCTTCATGAAAACTAAAAGATCAATGTTTCTATATTTAACACATTCATGGTTTTTTCATAACATTAAAATACTGAATTACCTTTAATTCCTCTCCTTCCATTCCTTTTGGAATACAAATTCCAAAGAACATAAATTTATCCTTAATCATTTTTGAAAATAATATGTGACTTAGGAAACATTTATTTTGAACCTAGAATCAATTCATCAACCATAAAAATTAACAGAAATGAATAATTTCTCAATATTAAAATCCAATTATATGAATCCGTAATAATTATTCAAGCCCTTCACAATTTATCAGCAAATATAAATACATATAGCCATTTATTTAGGTTTAACCCTCCATCCACTAATTATACGGTGTACTTATATTTTATGAAAACAACAGCTCAATGTTCCTCAATATTAAAATTTAATTATTCTCATGCAACATTAAACTACAACATTATCTTTAATTCCCCTAATTATATGTTTTGGAATATAAATTCGAAAGAAAATAAAATCATCATTCTTCTTTTTTTCTACATATGTATCACATATGACACATCTAATTTGAAGTTTGGATCAGTTCATCAATCATAAGTTTAAAAAAATGGATAATTGCTCAATCATTACATAGAATTCTCTGAATCTATAATTATTCTATAATCCCGTCACAATTTCCCTTCATATATAAGGGCATCTAAAAATTTCATCACCTTTATCCCGTAATTCACTAATTGTATTGTGTTTTTCTCCTTTATGAAAACTAAAATCTCAATGTTCATCCAGATAACACTTCCATGTTTCTCATGAAACATTCAAATACCACATCGAATGAAATTCCTCTTATTCAACACTATTGGGAATATAAATTCAAATGGACATCAAATCAACAATCTTCTTTGTTGTAAGAAATGGGTCTGTTATGACACATGTACTTTGAAATTAAGATTAGTCCATCAATCTTCAGAGTTAACAACTTGGAGAATATCTCAACCATGACGTCCAATAGTATGAATACAAAAACAATTCTTCAATAACTTCACAGTTTCTATTCAAATATGAATCCATATAACAATTTTCTCATCTTTAACCCTTTATACAATAATTATATGATGTGGTTCTCCTTCATTGTAACACCCCAATTATTTATAATGTAACAATTTCATTATGAATGGTAAGTATTTAATTTGTTTCTGTAATGGTTTGGAGGGTTTAGAATGGTTTATAATGTTTATGAAGATTTTATACAGGTTAAAAGTTGGACCACATTTAGTGAAATATGTGAAACTCCAACAGAAAAATGTACATGATGAGATAGGGTGCTCTGGTTAGGTGAAAAATTTTGAAAAACTGTGCGACTACCCAAGAGTAATAGTTCAAAGTGGGAAAAATAGTATTTTCCCAATTGTAAAATTTTTTTTCTAAATTTTTTGGCCAACTATGAATGGTACTCCCTGGGGAAGAGACTGGCACATGGTCAGCATAGGGTTTTCCTAACCACATGGCTAATCATGCACAGTTTAAAAACAGGATCATAAAATAGTGGATCTGGGTTGGGATTAATTTTATACCCACCATGTTTTATACAAATCAATCCTAAATCATTATTTATTCCACCCAAAGGAAATGTATTCTTTCCCCCATCAATTTAGAAATTATCCAAAGGAGTTTCTTGGTGTGTTGATGCTAGATTTCCTTAGTAAGTGTCCTTTTGTGTTATTTTTTCATAGTTTTTCTAAGATATATTTTCTTCTATTTCTCATATTCATATATATAGTCTGATGTGGACATATATAAAGGTTTTTTATGTAAATAATGGTTATATTTGTCCTTTTTTATGATATGTGAAGAGATATAAGGTGGGTTTTTTGATATTCAACCCGGTTTTGTGGGTGTTTTCATGATGTTCATTGTTTTCTCCAGAACTCTTTAGTTAGGTGTCTTCACTATCAACTCCTCTAATTAGAACATAAATTTTTTGTTTCAAATTGTTTATATTTTATAAAATTATTTGTGAAATTGGTGTGAATATAATGTTTGAAACCCTCTTTATTAATGGTTTATGGTTTTTTAGAAGTTGGTTGTGCAAATGGATTTGTTTCTTGATTTTAAAATATGTTTTTGTTGGAATTGGGAAAATGGTTTCATGAAAATATTTCCAATAAAGGAATTTTTTTATTTAAATGTTTTGAATTGATTTTTTGGAAATGGTTTTAGCGTACATGGGTTGTGGGGGTTCATTATTTTGACATGAACCTAAATATAGGGAATATACTATTGGGGTACAAAGGTACATAACCATGTATAAGAAGGGTGTATCATTGGGGAATCAAAAGACTAGTCACTTAGTTATGACTTAGTGGATGTACAAGAAACCACTAAAGTGTATAGAACTACTAGAGAATAACTCATGGGTGTGTGTGGGGTGAACGATAGAATGGGTATGCCAAAAAGGAATGTGAAATGGTTTAAATAATGTTTTGATTTCTTTCGTAAGAATAATATTTTGTTTGGAGAACTATTTTGTTGTGAAACTGGTTGTCTTTAATTTAAACTATGTCACTATATGAAAACAATTCAATAAATTGTTTTATATAATTGTGCTAACTTGTTTTGTCCTTATGGAGTGAGTAGGGAATTCAATTGGGTAAATATATTGAGTTTCATTAATCAACCATTCTTTGTAACTGCAGTGCTTCTGCAGATTTTGTTTATCAAGACACACGTAAATGGAAGGCATCACACTTCTTTAATGGTTCTCTTTGATTATTGGAGTTGGAGTTGTATCTTGGAGTCATGTCTTTGATGTCTTCTAAATTTATGTTGGATTTTTCCCCTATGTAATTTGATGTTAGTAGTATTCTGTTGTGGTACACTTTTTTAGTTTGGTTTGGTATTAATGGTACATGGTGTCACCCAAATTTTCCCATGTTTTAAGGGTCAAGCGGTTGCTTGCCGTGTAGCCTGGGTTGTCGAGTCCTCAGAGACCTAAGAAGAACCTTTAGACACTCAAAAAAAAAATATTGTTTTCTTTTTATGAATTGGACAACTTCAATTTATTTTAGATGGTTTTAAAAGAGCACTACATGATCTATGTGAATTCAAATTATGAGAAAAAGATTTTATCATAGGTTATTGCTTGTGGTGGATTGAATGAATTCTTTTTTTTTGTGATTTTAAATTCATTAACTCGAGAATGATTCATGCAATGAATTCAAACTAACCGCATCAATTACTGATTAAAAACCATAAAAACAAATTCTTATCACCTATACACTTTTAAGAAAATTTTCATGAGCACTCCAAGTTAATGGATATAATTAGCACATGAAAGTGGGGTGAATAAATTCAATAAGGAAGATGAAGAATAAAAATCATTGAATGAATGAAAATCAATTTAAAAAAATTATTATAATTTAGAGAGTGAGAAATAACATTCAATACATACCCTTTATACTCCCTTGGATCAACCCATACAAGAACTAGAACTCCATTGATATCAAGTTCTCAATGGAAGCAGAAAATAGACTTACGAGGGTGGAATTGAAGAAGAAAAAACAACATAAATAATGATCACTCCACCACTGTGTGAACAAAATCACAAGGTTTGGTGTGAAAAAGTAAAATCCATGAAGAAAGGTTATCAAGTTGATATGTATAGGAACATAAAAAGTGAATAAGAAGAACATTTATTAAAAACTATGGTGATTCGAACAACTTACATGGGAAGGAAAAATGCTACAAAGACAATTTGGCTTAATAACATTACATTAAAAAAAGATCCAAGATCCTTCAAATAATCCACTACTACTGACTCAAATATGACTTTTTGAAGTATTTGTCCTAGCCTCCATCATACCATGTTACTTTAATTAATTTTTGTGGGGAAAGGTGGGTGGACATTAAATGCATAGGAGACTTTACAACTCTTGCATCGAAGTGGGAGCCAGCATGCATCTACCGAAAATAAGCGCCGAAATCACCTTCTACAAGGCCGAATTGGAGTAGGCCATAGAATACATAAATGAATCACTGGATGTCCCCTAACATCTTGAAAATTTTTAGCCAACAATAATACTCCTTTCTCGAGATATGATTTAAATAGTGGGCTGTTTTTCTAGCCCGAAGAATCTGGCCCAGAAATTCATCTTCGACTTGAGCAGCCTTAATCTCCACACTGTAAGAAGAATTAGCACTAGCTCCAGAAGAATGATTTGTTCCTATATATTTATTCTATCCTCCCAGGAAATTTGGGCTTCATTGGGCCTGTATTGGGTGCCCCACGTTCTCATCAGTGGGATGATATCCAATCTGCCATTCTATAATTGTTTCCATTCATCACCAAATATCCCCATCATCAATTATCAATCCTCCATTGATATTTGAATAAAAAAATTTCATATTTAAGTTTATTTACATTTCCAGAAATATAAAAATAAAATATGGATAATTCCATTCTTCAAAATTAGATGAAACATTGGGCCTAAATTGGTGCATATTAGGCAAAAAATGCACAAATGATGAGAATGTATGTTCAAAATTTAAATCCACTAACTCCTGAACATAGGATCAAAAATCAACATTTAATAACACCAAAATGTAATAAAAATAGGTTTTTTTATTGTCTAGTAACACCCAAACATTTATTTGTCTAGTCCAGAGCATAATATATCACTCAAAAATTAAAATTCGAATGACCTTTTCCAAAAACATTTTAATACACATTTCTCACCCAATGATCTCATACCAAACAATTATGAAACCCATAAAAATCATTTAAACAAATAGATTTCCATAGGCATATCTCAATCCCAAGCACATTACGTTGTTCAAATTCATCTCCATATTTCATTCATATTCAATTAAGAATGACGAATTGTTGTGCGGCACAATAGACATGGGGGTTCATTTTCATTCGAGGGAGAAAAGATGGAAGTTCTAAGAAAAATCAAATTTTAATAATAAGATGATTACTAATTTTTTAATTTATTTGTTTGTTTTTTTTTGGAAATTTTTCCATGGAAAATGAAATTGAACTCAATCGAGTCAACCCCTGTAGCAAGACTTTTCCGATGACTCTCAGGATCAAAGACCTAAGGGAACCAAGTGAAGCTCACACACTCGGGCATCATCTCGAGTTAACTCAATCAAAATGAAATTAAAATTTCCACAAATAGAGATATGATGCCCAAATTCGGGCCATGAATCTATGGAGTCACGATCCCCAAGT
This sequence comes from Viscum album, assembly GCA_963277665.1. NCBI lineage: Eukaryota > Viridiplantae > Streptophyta > Magnoliopsida > Santalales > Viscaceae > Viscum > Viscum album. The sequence goes on along the minus strand of OY728151.1, from coordinate 1,580,235,217 downwards.
GCTGAAAGCCACACAATAGGTCAATTCATTTCTCTACACGCAATTGAGTTTTTTTGAATACTCATGTTAAAATTAAAATGATCACCAACCCTATGACTTTTATTTGGACCCCAAGAACTAAAACTAATACCCCGCATTCTAAAGGACGTGCATAGTTTTTTTTAAATAATTGTATGAAAATTTAAACGGTGAAAAATCACATCGGACAACCTGAAATATCTATGGAAATTAAAATAAAGATTCATTAAAATAAAAATCAAGGAATTAAAATTATTTGATATCCAATTTCAGAGTTTGGAATGTGTGTTATCTTGTTCAACGTTAATGACATTTTTCCTTCCACACATTTTCAATTCCCCCCAATGTAGAATAACAATGTCTTCAATGTTTGATTAATTGAAACATAGAATGGGTAGGATTGAAGTTTCAACGAAGACATTGAAAATGAAAATTATGGAATGATTTTGCATGGTGGTTGATGGTGAAAATGAATTCCCATGTCTCCCTTCAGTTCTGGTTTGTCTCCCAATGGCTTGGACAGTTGTGAACATCTTTTCCCAATGACCTATGACATGCCTTTAATTTTTTAATATATATATACATATTTTGTGTTTTTTACCTAAAAAACATAAAAATAACATAAATTGATGATACATTGTCTTCTATTAAATTTATGGTTAAGGTATTACTCAGGGATCACACCATGTGACACGGATGAATACAGTTCTCCCCTTTCATACCCATCCATTCTCATGAAGTAAGAATAGGTCAACAATATAAAATTTTTAAATACCTACAAAAACATAAAATAAAATAAAATAAACTAATGATACAATGAATTATTTATATTTTCTGGATAAGGTATTACTCAAGGATCACCTCGCGCGACACAGATGAATACGATGCTCCCCTTTCATACCCTTCCTTACTCATAAAAGAAGAACAGGTCTACAGTCTATTTTTTAAATAACAAAAAGAAGAAGAAGGAAACAAAAGATGATTCACAATGATTAGAAACATGAAAACCATGGGTTACCTCCCATGCAGTGCTTTTGTTTAACGTCGTTATCTCGACATGGATCCTAAATCTATCAATTTTTTCCTGGTTCATATGTTGGATCTGTTAACTCAACCTTTATTTCATTTTTATTGAATGATTCAATGAATGGTTTTAACCTATGACTATTGTCCTTAAAAATGTTACCACTTGTGGGATCCTGAATCTCTACAGCACCATGGGGGTACACTTGATGCACTATGAATGGACCTTTCCATCTAGACCTTAACTTTCTAGAGATTAAATAAAGTTTTTAACTATACAACAGCAAAGATTTTCCCAGTTCAAATTGTTTGACATTGATATTCCTCGATTGGTAGGCATAAACTCTATATTTATTTATCCATGAATTTTCATAAGCCTCCATCCTATGTTCCTCATGATCATTACGATATAATTTCCTCTTTTCATTGGCTAAAGAAATGTCAAAATTTATTTTTTTTGATTTCCCAAAATCCCTTATTCTCAATTTCAACTGTTAAATGGCATGATTTTCCATAAACCAAATTATATGGTGACATTACAAGGATGGTTTTGAATGTTGTTCGATATTCCCAAAGATCATCCAAGTGTTTTTCAGACCAATATTTCCTAGAGGGGTTGACAGTTTTTTCCAATTTTTTTTTAATCTCTCAATTTGCTAACTCAGCTTGACCATTGGATTGAGGATGGTATGAAGTTGAAACTTTATGAGAAATTTCGTACATAGAAATGAGTGAAGAGAATGGACGATTACATAAATGGGTTCCTCGATCGTAAATTATAGCCCTAGGAATTCAAAATTGAGAAAATATGTCCTCTTTATGAAATCAGATCACAACATGATGGTCATTGGACTTGGTGGGAATTTCTTCAACACATATTGAGACATAATCAATAGCGAAGAGGATTTAGAGGTATCCCTTAAATTTTGGGAAGGGTCCCATGAAATCAATTCCCCAACAATCAATGATTTCAACGACTAGAAAGGGAGTGAGGGGAATTTGATTCCTTTTGGTAGTGGATTCTAATTGTTGACACTATGGGCAACTTTTGCAGAATTTGAAAGAATACTTAGTGAGTTTCGGCCAGTAGAAAAAACATTGGAGGACCTTCACAGTGGTTTTATTTGGAGAAAAGTGTCATCCACATGCCTCTCCATGACAAAATTTTAGAATGGACTATTGTTGAGACACTGGAACGCATCTCATGATGATTTGATCATGACAGAGCTTGAAGTGGTAAGGATCATCAAACACATATTGTTTGAAATCATGAAGGATTTTCCTCTTAGCATGGGTCCCCATGAATTTTGTAATGTCACCTGTCACCAAATGGTTTTCTATTTCAGCATACCAAGGGAAATCCCTCAATGAATAGAGGTTCTCATCAGGAAAAGAATCAGACAAAGAGAGGTGGTGTGAGTTGTCTATGAATTCCATCCAAGAGAGGTGATTAGCTACAACATTTTCAACAACATTTTTATCCTTAAATATTAAATCAAACTCTTGGATGAAGAAGGACCCACCTAATCAATCTAGCCTTGGCATATTGTTTTTGGAAAAGGTATTTTAGGGCTGAATGGTCAGTGAAGACCATGATGGGTGATCCTAAGACATAAGACCTGAATTTCTATAAGGAAAATACAATAGCAAGAAACTCTTTCTCAGTGGTGGTGTAGTTTATTTATGCTTCATTTAAATATTTTCATGCATAAGCAATGAATCATGGAGTTTTCTCACACTGTTGTCCTATGACTGCTCCTAAAGTGAAGTCACTTCCATTACAAATGAGCTCAGAAATAAATTTCCAATTATGAGATTGAATGATAGGTGGAGATATAAGAGTTGAATTGAGTGTATAGAATGATTCCTCAGAGCTTTATGTCCATAAAAATGGAGCATCTTTTTCCAATAGAGCACAAAGTGGTTGAGAAATAGAGCTGACATTTCTAATGAACCTTCTATAAATACAATCATGTCCTAAAAGGGACATCACATTCTTAATTTTTTTTAGGAGAGGGAAGTTGAGGAATGATGTCAACCTTATCTTTATCAACTTCAATCCCTCTATCCGATACTAGATGACCTAGAACATGTCCTTCTCATACCATGAAATGGAATTTTTCCCAATTTATTATGAGATTATTATCCTCCCACGTTGAAAAAACCTTTTCAATATTTATAAGTCATTCCTAAAAAGCATCCCCAAATATGGATAATTCATCCATGAATACCTCTAAACAATACCCCACCATGTCCAAGAAGATTCCCTTCATGAACCGATGGAAGGTATCAGGGGAATTACATAACCCAATGGGCATGCGCTTGAAGGAAAAAGTGATGAATGGACAAGTGAAGGTTGTTTTTCCTGGATCCTCTAAGGAGACATAGATTTGATAATTCCCTTATAATCAATCTAGGAAGAATTATAATTGATGACCATCCACTCAAATGAGGACATGCTTAATAATGGGAAAGGGGAAATGGTATTTCTTGGTACAAGAGTTGAGCTTCCTATAGTCAATACAGACTCTCCATCCACTAATAACCCATGTTGGAAGCATCTCTCCATCCATATTTGTTATTACTATGATCCAGCCTTCTGTAGAACCACATGGATTGGGATATCCCACTCACTCTCAGCAGTAGGATAGATGATATCGACTTTTAACAATTTCAAATGTTCTTTTCTCATTACATCCATGAGATTAGGATTGAGTCACTACTGAGTTTTATGAAATGGCATTGAATCAGATTCTAGAACAATTCTATGAGTCCTGATAAGTGGGATAATCCCAAGAATATCAGATATTGTCCATCCAATGGATTTATTGTGTCTCCTAAGGACATTTAGAAGCACCCTCTCCTGATCGGCTTCAAGAGAGGCTGAAATGACAACAAGAAATGATTGAGTGTCCCCAAAGAATACATGCTTGAGTGACGAAGGTAAAACCTTAAATTCATGATCAGAGTGGATATCACTTTCCAAGAAAGGATGAGACTTTGTATTGAACTTTGTTTCATTGTTCAGGTTTCTTGGAAAAATTGTTTCCTTGTGAAAAGAATTTTCATCCACTAAATTAGCTAGAGTAGTGTCATGAATGGGTATGGACTCGATATTATTGATATCACCCATGCTATCATTGATTGTTGATTCTAGAAAATCATCAATTGAGCTATCTGAAATAGATTCAAGACATGGAGACAAATTTCCTTTCATGTGAAAAAATAAAATAAATATCTTCTTGACGTAAAGATCCTTCAGTAATTCATTGGTGTTCCATGAGTTCACTATCAACACAACCTATCCAATTAACCTCATGGATCTCTTAATTATACCCAATTTTATAGTTTTCACTATAGATGTTCAAGTCTATACTCATGTTTCCAAATGTGATGGTCATGTTCCCATTCGGACACATATAACAGAATTTACTGTTTCAAGGAAGGGATGACCAATGATGATGGGGGTTTGATCCCTAGGCCCTAGGCTGGTGTGATTTTCAAGGACAATGAAGTAAGCTGGGTAAATTTAATTTTCAACATTCACCAAAACAGCCTTTAATATCAACTTTGGAACCCTAATACTATGATCAAAAAGTTGAAGAGTGACAGAGGTGGTTTGGATCTCTTCTAGGCCTAATTGGTTGTACACTGCATAGGGGATGAGATCGACACTAGCACCTAGGTCAGATAAGGCCTTGAAAACATTTCTCACAGCTAGTTCAACATAGATGTATGGGAAAACTAGGTCTTTCAACTTAGGAGGAATGGTCCCTTGAATTGTGGTACTCACATTTGCAGCCAAAAGGACATGGTTTTTATGTGAAATTTATTTTTAAAAGTGCACAAGTCCTTAAGGTACATTGGGTAAGAAGGAATGGATTGAATTGCATCAAAGAGTGGAATGTTCAACCTGACATGTCAGAATATTTCCCTCAATGTTTCACTCAATTCAGGCTTGGGTTTCTCCCATTGCGTTGAGGAAATGGTGCAGGTTGTGGGGTTGTTTTTGAAGGGTTGTTTCATTGACCATTTTATTTGGTTTTTTAGTTTGATAATGTGGTTCATTTGAAATTTCATTAGTGGTTGAAGATTCATATGGTTTCTGAATTGTTTGTTCAGGTTTTTCAACTAATTTCCCACATCTTAGAATAGTCACAGCCTTTAGTTGTTCATGAGTTTTTTGAGTGGATCATTCTCTCCCATTATTGTTTGTTGTGGAATGGCTTGTGTGGGAATTGGTGCCTTACCAGTTTTGTTGGTTGGAAGTTCTTGTTTCAGGGAGGTGACTTCTGAGTTCATCTATTCCATTTTTCTGCACAATTGTTCAAGGATTGGGAGAGGGAAAGATTGGGAAGGTGGTCATGTTGTTTGGGTTATCCTAGGGGGAAACTTTGTTTGTTCGATGGGTAGTTGGTATTGGACTGGTGTATGTTGGTATTGGACTGGTTGTGGTTGGAATTGGTTATGGATTTGAAAATTTTGTGTACGGTAGGGGTTTGGTCCTTCTGGTTGGCTAGGTTGTTGGTTATCTTTCCATCAGAATCCTAGGTGGTCATTATACCATGGGTTGAATGTGTTTGTGTATTGGGGCTTTTGAAAGCTTTGGGTATTGACTTCAGCAGTTTATCCTTCTAAAACAACATCCTAGATGGATGGAATGGTGGGTATGTTGTCTGTTTTGTGGTCATCTTTGACACTGATTGTGCAAAAAAGGTCCATTTTTTGGGATTTCATGGATTTTTTATGGTCTAACTCTTCATCATTCCTAGAAATTGCAGCATGTTTCACCCTACGACTTTCCTCTTCTCTATGTGTATGCAGTCCAACAGTTCTTTGGGGATTTTCAAAATAAGGTGATATTCCCCTTGATTGGTTTTGTTCAGAATGAATTTCTAGATACTCGTAAGATTCATTTGTGGATTCGTTTTTAAAGGTCCCATTACACATCATGTCAGTGAATGGTTTTTTACCCAGGAACAATCCTTCATAAAAAATTCTCACTTGTTTAGGAATAGAAAAACCATGGTGTGGAGCCATGTTTAGGGTGCCATTAAATCTCTTCCATGTTTCATAAAATGACCCTCACTTATTTTCCAAAATGTTTTTGATGCCCTTTTTTAGTGAAATGGTTTTATGATGGTGGAAATATTTTTTGTAAAATAATCTTTTCAGTTGGTCCCAAGAGTGGATTGATAAAGGTATCAGATTATTTAACCAGTTCTTTGCTCGATCAAAGAGTGATAAAGGAAATATCCTCATCTTAGCTGACTCTAGTTGATGTGGTGAGCACATGGTTTCAACAATGTCATTGAAATCCTTGACATGAAGGTAAGGCATTTCTGATTCCATCCCATGGAAGATTGGAAGGTGGTTTAGGACATGAGGTTTAAAGTCATAGTGGGTGTCTTTTTGTGCAGAATGCCTGATGAAATTGGGTGCATTGGTCCAGGTATGTGTAAGGTAGTCATTCATGGTTTGATCAACTACATTCACCAAATTTGGGGCTGCCCCATTTGGATTTCCATTTTGGTTCCCACCTGGGTTTATGAGTTGGTTACTTTGAATACCCTCCATTAAAATTTACTCAATATTTGAATCTATGGTATTAGGAAGATTAGGATCCAATGGTTTAAATGACTCCCCTATCCTATGACATTCCAACCTAACTAGTCTATTTGAGTTATCGCGGGTGTAGGCAGACATGCGCCAAATGGAAAAAAAAGAAAGAAAGGGAAAAGCTAAGAGATCATGGGTGAAAATAGAAGAATGTGGGTGTGGAAAAGATTATGCGTGTCAAGTTACTTAGTTGGGTCCCCGAAAAAGATGCCAAAATTTGGTGTCACCCAAATTTACCCATGTTTTAGGGGTCAAGTGGTCGCTTGCAGTGTAGCTTGGGTTGTCGAATCCTCAGAGACCCGAGAAGAACCTTTAGAAACTCAATAAAAAGGGATGGATTTTTGGCTATGAAGTGGCCAACATGGGTTGATTTTAAATGTTTTTAAAAGATCACTAAAAGAAATATGTGAATTAAAATTATGAGAAACTGAGTTGAACCTAGGTTATTGCACGGGGTGGATTGAATGAATTTGTTTTTTTACGATTTTAATTTCAATAACTGGAGAAGGATTCATGAAATGAATTCAAACTAAACTTGTCACATAATGATTAAATAGATTCACAACACATTCCTATCACCTATACACATGTATGATCATTTTCATGATCACTCCAAGGTGAAATATATAATTATCACATGAAAGTTGGGTGAATAAATTCAATAAGGAAGAGGAAGAATAAAAATCATTGAATTAAAGAAACTCAATTAAAATAAATTAATAACATTTAGAGAGTGGGAAAAAACATTCTATCCATCCCCTTTATACTCCCTTTTATCATAATATAATGTATCCATCCTTCCATTGATGGCAAGTTCTCAACGGAAGCGGAAAGTAGACTTACGATGGTGGAATTGATGAAGTAAAAACAACAAAAATAATGATCACTCCACTGTTGTGTGAACAAAATCACAAGGTTTGGTGTGAAAAAGTTCTCACCTTGAGTTAATGATATCATGGTGATATGAATAAGAACATAATAAGTGAAGAATAAGAACTATTATTAAAAGCTAATGTGATTCGAGCAACTTACACGGGAAGGAAAAATGCTACAAAGACAATTTGATATAATAATATTGCAATCAAAACAAAGCTCCAAGATCCGTCAAATCATCCACCACTACTAACTTATATAGGAATTTTGGAAGTCCTTGGACGAGCCCCCATCATCCCATATGCCTTTAATTAATTTAGGTGTGGATGTTGGGTGGACATTAAATGCATATGAGACTTTTCAACTCTTGCCTCGAAGTGGGATCTAGCATGCATCTACCGAAAAGAAGCACCTATATCACCTTCTAGAAGGCTGAATCAGAGTGGTACATAGAAGACTTAAATGACTCTCCTGATGTCCCCAAACATTCTTTAAAATTTAATCCTTCAATAATAAGCCATTCGCGAGATATGATGTATATAGTGGAATGTTTTTCTGGGCCGCAGAATCTGGCCCAGAATGGAATCTTCAAATTGGGATGCCTTAATCACTAATATGTAGGACGAATTAGAACTAGATCTAGCAGAACGATTTGTTCCTATATATGTATTCTATCCTAACATGAAATTTGGGCTTCATGGGGCTGGTAGTGTGGGTCCCACATTCTCATCAGTGGGATGATATCCAATCTGCCTCTCCAGAATTGTTTCCATTAATCTCCAAATATTTCCATCTTCTTCTATGAATACTCCATTTATCCCTGATTGAAAAATGTTCATATTTATGTTTATTTTCATTTCCCAAAATATCAAATTAAAATATGTATAATTAAATTCTTTAAAATCATATGAAACATTGGGCCTAAATTGGTGAATATTAGGCATGAAGTGCACAAATGATGAGAATGGATGTTAAAAATTAAAATCCACTAACTCGGGCCCATAAGATCAAAAATGAACATTTAATACCATTAAAATGTAATCAAAATATGTTTTTTTATTGTCTAATCAGTACAACATTAGTTATGTTACATTTTTATCAAGAATAATATAGTGGTTTTGTGTTATGGAACATGTGGTTGTGATTTTATTATTTTCAAAGGGAAAATCTTCCCCAAAGTATATTTAAACCTTTGGAATTTCTTTCCATCCTTTGGTGCCTTAGGGATGTTGCTTAATTACAAGTATAAATTCGACCTAGACTCAATCCAATAAGGAGGGGTGGGATGTTACTAGTTGTGTGGGTCTTGGTCAGTCCAAATATTTCTGTGGAACTAGTGGTATCTTCTTTTTTAGTCCTTGACATATAATTGGTATAAGTTGTGTCATGTTTGGAGTTCTAAATCATTCATTTTTTTCCTTGATCCAGGTTGTTATAAATGAATAGGATTGTTTGGAGTTGAAATTTATGTCATGAAAATACATATTTAACCTTTTTATATTGAACTTCGAGTTACTAGGTTGTTGGGTACATAGGTGTTTTGGAAATACTTATAGGAGTGTAACCTCATTTTCATGGGTCTATCCAATGAAAATATCATGACATGCATTAGAGAACTAAGTTCCCACTGTGAGTGCATATTTCATTTTGAATAATTATTTATGATTTGGTGTAAATGTGTTGATATTTTAAAAATGTTGAAATCATATTCAAATGAGAAATTTTTTAAAGTGAATGGTTGTGTTTTTTTGAAAATGAGTTAATTTTCAAAAGCATGATGAACTTTTTTAAAAATGGTCGAATGTGGAAAATGATGAATTTTGGAATGAATTTTGTTAATAATTTCTCTATGATATAATTTGAAATTTATAATCCCACAGTTTCTATAGAGAATGAATTATAGGTTTTATTGTGAGTCTAGAAAACGGAACCTGGTAGTATTGCATGGAAACCAAATGGAAGAATCTAATGAGAATATGGTTTCACCTAAAACATAGGTGAACCAATAGTTGGTACAAAGTTAGTCCAAGATTTTAAATAAGTGGATAGAGGGAATAGATGGGATGAACCAAATCTAGTGGATCATTCTATCCAATACGTGAAGTAGAATCCACCCATCTTCTGGGGTGATTCAGGGATAGATAAGGAAAAGGTGTGGGTGAATGGGTTAAATAGAATCATTGATTTCATTAGAACACTAGAAGAGTATAAATCCAAGATAGCGATGTTTATACGGGAATATCTTGCATGAAAATGATGGGATTTAGAACCTTAGACTAAACTGGGCCAATCTACGGAATGGGATGATTTTTGTGGAATTGTTCAAAAAATATTAAATCCTCGCACATTTAGAATTCAGTGAATGATTGAATTTTTCAGTCTGATGTAGCAGGGCCTTTATATAATAGATAATTTGGCTAAGAATTTTATGGGAGTACATCCCTAAAGGATCACATTTTGGAACCAATGACATGGTAACAATTTTTCCTGAAGATTGTCATGATCTGTATAATGGATTATAAATATATGGTCAATAGAGAAATGGTGGATGAAAGATAAATCTCAAGATGAACCTATAGAGGAATTATTTTGATACCTATGGAAAATGGTGGAAACTCTATTTCTGGTAGAAAATGGAATAGGGAAACATATTTCTAAGGTGGGAGTATGACCTAAAATTAGACAGGTAGGTTAGTGAACCTTCCTCCAAGACCCAAGAGAAAATTTAGATGGTTTCAATGTGGTTCCTTCAACCACATGCATCTAGAGTGAATGAAACCACCTAAAATAATTCCATAATTGTAATTTTATGTTTCATATTTAGTGGTTTTGTGTAGTGCTTAGTGGTCAATTGTTTGGGAAAAATCCCATGTTTTGTAGATTTTTTATGCTTCGATGGGAGGAGGTCAATAGAATACCTCACATTATTAGAATAGATTTTTCCATGTTGATTCTAGAAATACCATGACTCCACAACATAAGAAATTTCAACAAGGAAATAAAGAAAAAAGTGAATAGAGTAAGAATTTATATAGAGTTTAGAAGGTTATTGTGGATGATCAATCTAGATAGAGTGAAAATAAATAAATAGGTCATTAGGTTGATCTGAACAACCCTGATCACTCCAATTATTTAAAACAGTGAAAATTGTGCATAAAAAACCATCCCATATTGAAACCTCTATCGGTTTTTCCATGATATATAAATCAAGTGCTGCAGGGAGAGGCTCAAAATTCAACTCTCCCCCTCCTTTTATTTTCCTATACTTTTTCTGTGGGAACTCTCTATTCCCACTTCTTTATAGGATATTGTCCCATATTATGCATGCATGTATCCATAACCAGGGATTACACATGACACTCCATGCCACCTATGATCTATTCTGACTAGCCTCATTTTTATGGGATCGACCCAGTGTCCCACATAAGCTCTTGGTTGAGGATGACCGATCAGCTTAGTAGGCTATCCATACTTTTAAATAAATCCCCAAAACATTCTTAGTTAAAAAACCAATTATATAATGGAATTCAATATGAATTTTAGGGCCACATCTAGAATTAGAACTCTAGTATACAATTCTTAACTCCCTTCACAATTTATCTTCAAATATAAATCCACCTAACCATTTCGTTATCATTAAACCATCATGCACTAATTATATGGCACAGTTCTCCTTCACGAAAACTTTAATATCAATGTTCTTCTTGTTAACAGTTTAATGGTTCTCAGGGAAGATTAATGTAATTAATGACCTTAAATTCCTATTCATCTGTAATTTTTGGAATATAAATTCCAATGAACATAATATAAACCTTATTTCTTTATGTAAACCATGTGTCACTCATGACTTATGTATTTTTAACATTGGATCAGTTCATCAATCATCAGAGTTAAAAACAAAGATAATTTCTCATGTGTGACATATAATACACTGAATCAATAACAATTCTCTAGGAATAACGATGAATGAATCAAAAACTATTCTCCATGAATCATCATTATGGAATCCATAACATTTCTCCAGACATCACCATAAAGTTAAAACTCTTAAAATAATTCACATGTTTCATGTCATTTCTATACATGATTATTTCATCCAAGCTCCATTAACATTTAACATGTTCATCATATTGACATAAATGTAATATTCCTATTGCATTGATGATCATTTTCCACCAACCGAAATAATTTGACAATAATTACAATATATACACGATGTTGTATCTTCAATATCCCCCATTGTAATTATTGGAAGTACCTTTGGTTCTAAATGAATGTTTCAATATGTAGAACTATTATATTATATCTCCCCTTTACCTTTCAAACATTAATTTCACCTTCTCTACCACTTATTGATAATAAATAAAAATTCCATCGGAAAAAATGGTATCATTCCATAATTAAGTTGTGTGATATCACGCAATGCACTCTAATTCAACTTGAGCTATGATCAATGTAGAAAACAAGAGGACATTATTTATAAAAAAAATGTTTAAATTTACCAAATAATCATGACACCCTAAGAAATGAGAACCCATATACCTGTATTCAAGGACTATTCACTTTCACTCTATGAAGAAATTACAAAATTTTAGATTAATCTTTTTTAGAACAATTAACCTGAAAGTCCTACACTCACTCCAAATAATAGACAAAAAACATTCAAGTGAAATATGTAGGATAAGATACATTGGGGGACATCCACATTTCAAATACTATATATTAATTTAGTTTCTATACTTTGTAAATTTTTTAATTTTTAAAAACCCAGGATGAGAGACTAAGAGTGACATACCATTTCCAATGACATAATATTGATGAAATTTCTAGAATAATCATATTTGATCATAATTGAAATAATAATTTGGGAAGATTTTATATTGGTATCCCTCTCAATGGAATCATTTATCATTATATTACTAATGGGTGATCTCATAAAGAAAGTATTTCAAGAAATTATATTATGGAGAATACACCAGAACTGGTCTTCAACAAGTGATAGTCCATATTTGACAACTATCACACAGTCACACAAGATTATCTTCTAGAAAATTAATTCTAAAAAATACAATGAAATATTATTAAAACAAGATAAAATCTTCTTTATCATAGTTATATATAATATGTAATCACATTCCATAACATCATTAATTATGATAACCCATAATATTTGTATTCTAATATCAATTGAGGAATCATTCAGTGATGGTAACTTCTTCAGCATAGAAATAAAGAATTAACGACAGTTACTACTTCTCAGCTTCTCCGCCTAAAAACATTCTTCACTTTCAATTACCTACATTACAAGAACAAATAATATACTCAAATATTAATAGAATAAAGTGGATCCTCCTATATTTATTAATATGAATAGAAAGGTAGATATAATATCCCAAAAATGTTTCTCCATTTTCTCCAGTCTTCATTGTTTCACATTTGAACTTCTGTTCTGATTTATGTTGAGGCAACATGGATATCTTCACATCCTATTCTACTATGCATGGTGAATATTTCTTCATAATTTGATTAATGCATGATACATTATTACACCTCATTATGAATTTTTCTGGTTCTAGTATTTAGGTTAAAAAGCATTTTGCAATGGGACCATAGTTCATTCATCTCTCACACAAAAATTCATTAACACAAGATTCACTTTTTTTGAAGAACACTAATGAAATTTGTCTTCACCTTGTGGGATATTGGATTTCACCTTTTTAACTAGACCTAGCTTGTGAATCTTCCATATTTATCATTCATTCCAAATAATTAGGGCAGATAACTAACATGTAATTTGAAACTATGGGTTCATGTTTGGATCTTCCTCATGGGTTCTTCAGAGTGTCATCCATCTTAGTATTTATTTTGGATGCACTACCCTTCAAATTATTTGATTTAGAATCCATGGATTTCACAAAATTCTTATTTAGTACCTTCCTAGGAGTCCTTCTGTTAACAATATTCTTTTTATTTCTTTCAAAGGTTGCTTCTTCATTCTATGTCCGATTTATTGATCTTATTTTCTTATCATCATTGGAAACATGTTGTGATGAGCATGTACCTACATTGTGACCACTATGATTTCATAAATCACTGATGTTATCAAGCAATTCAATTTTATTTTTAGTATATTTATGTTTATAGGCTTTAGGATTATTATTTGAACTGACCAAACCAACATGAGGTTACATGATCTATAGCATAGAGATCGAGCATTAGATACCCGGAATGGAGATGCTTGGTAAATTCATTGTTTTATCAAATTATTGGAATTTGAACAGTGAAGTTGATTGAAATATATATACACACATATATGTATATATATAAGTTTCATTGGTATTTGAGATTTTATTTCGAATTACTAATTATTATTTTAATGGGACTAGATCACGAGATGTTAAACAAGTTCAAGAAGGGAGAGAGAACCATCCTTCGGGAAAAGAATCTAAATTAATGGTCATGTGAGATGTATTTGTTCATTTAGTTTGATACTGCATGGAATTACTGATGGACGTATTCATAAGGCCTCTCCCACACCATCAATAATATACCATTGAGTCCCCATTTTCCTCTTTGATGTGGGAGAATATAATAGATTAAATTTTCATTTTTAACTGGGATGACATCATCCTGCATGACTCTAGTCCCCCACAACTCAGACATAAAGAGTTTCCATCCTCCACCACTCGCAACATCCCCTAGATGACTCTCGCACCACTGTAACACCATAGATCAACATATTTACCATCCTCGAAGCTCTACATAGAGCCATTATCCACTGATGAATAACTCGGATGTCATGGACCTTATTAGGAGGATGATATAGCCACCATAAATCCATTTCATGTTTAATCCTGCCACATTGAAGACCAGATGATGGAGGAGATTGGTGAAGTCCCATGTAAAAATATTTCACCACACCCATGCTACCGAATCAAAGCCATGAGCCATCTAAAATACCCCACCATCTCATGCATTTGGAGGGATAAAAAAAGAACCCCAATCGAGAAATGAAAACAACCATAGGACAAATCTCATACATTGGGGAGAGGAGAAAGAGATAAAACATAATAGATACTTCAATTTCAAAAATTGTGTATGTTGTATTATTAATGATTATAGTACATCGTAGTAGGAACCAATGAGAACATGACATAATATTTTAATTAAATCCTTAAACGTTAGATGCAACAACCACACCTACGCCCACCTCTCCCCCATCCCACGCCTATTTTCTAATATGTGGTATCAACTGGTGAAGACATACAAGTAAAAACATCGATAGCCCAATAATATCTAAAAAATACATGTAGATTTTGAAAATAAATATGGTTAAAATATAAAAATACACACATATTTATATTTCACTAACCTCCATTCTCAGCTACGATATAATACTATATCAATACTATATTGTATCCCTCCGACTACATTCCTATCACTAGGGGGACTTGTATAATCCATCGCACCATGGGAACCTCAATCTCTCCACCCTTCCTCCAATTATCTAAATTATATTTGAATTTTGCATTGATCTATATGCCCTAGTTTCCAGAATTTGGTTTCAAAGAATCTGATTGTTTTTTGTGACATTTGAGCTTCTAACCCATTATATAATTTCACTGATGGATTTTGTGACATTGGAATATGAATGGAAGATGTTAACTCAATATATGGTTTCATTAAATAGTGGACTTAAGGCAATGGTAAATATTGAACCCATAAAGGGTAAGTGTTCATCGCATTGACAGGTGTCATAGAAGACTAAGTTGTTGTTTTTGAGAAACAAAATACTCAATGCATCGATAAAGAGAGAACACATAAAGGGGAAGGGTTCATTGCATTGACAGACTTCATAATGGACTCAACATCAGCTTTTATGAAACAACAGAGTCAATGAAGTGACAAGTAGATAGCACATATATGGTTCCACTACAATCATTATGAAGTATAATGTATATAGTCAGATTCACACACACCCAGGTGTGAATAATTGAGTGCATTGACAAACAATAACCATTTGGGTTTTCATACAAGATGGTATAAGTACAATGAGTTGGATGTATAATTCCACATAAGTAAGATCTTTATTTGAGAATGGAGTGTTAATTTTCTTTTAGAGGACTAGTTTAGGATATTCCTACCACTAAGAGGTGGGGAGAATCAGTGTTGGAGAATTTTTAAACCAATTAAAACTTTTTTCCCTATACCTATTGACTTGTTAGGATCTTGATTCCCTTGTTATCTTTTCTCTATCACATGAAATAATATTAATGCCGAAAAAAATATGTACATGATATTTTTATAAGGTTCACTAATCAATAAGAGAATATATATCATTTCCATGTATGGGTATGACCAGTAAATGGATTCACTACTGTAATGTAGTAACATGTAATAGTGGGTTGGCTTAAGAAACAATCCTTATGTTAGTGTGAGTCCCCACACTTTTAAGGGGGGAATGTTAAAATTCTAATTTCATAAAACATTGTTGATCAAGTAAAAATTAAACCTCCTTGCCGAATCTTTATACAACATCCTAATATATTCTTCTCCCTGTTTAAAAGGGTTTTTAACCACAATAATATTATTTAACCTATTGAGATATGTTTAATGTCACAGTGCTACTTAATACTCCATTCTTCACTTGATACATTCTTTGCAGTATGAAAGAAAGAAACCAATTCTTTTATCTTTTTCAGTGAAAAACGAAATGCACACTTCTTATTCTTCTTTCTTCTTTCTTTGTAAAAGAACTAAATGAACAAAAATTAAACTTCATTTTTATAGAATCCCAAGAAATTATGTGATTATTCAATCATTGGGGATTAGCTTATTGGGTATCATCGGAATTAACATATTTTCCATTCATCTTTTCACATATGCATTAAATCATGAACGTAGAATTTGAATGAACTCCGCCCCTTCTTTCACGTATTCTTCTTATTTGCACAAGTGCACCAACTATATTGGCTCTCTTATTTAAATTCTTCCACGTATGAATGTGCATCAAAGCGTGAATGCACTGTCCACTTCTTCCATCTGGTGTGAAAACCCTAATGGGTATAAATCATTGCGTTCACACACATCCTCTTTCAATTTTACGTTTCTCTTCGTTCTTTTGAACATGGTTCAGGTGTATTTAATTTATGCACATGATTGCAATGATGTATTATGACATGTTCTCAAAGAAAAAAATCACACTATTCACCTATTCTATTCTTCTATTCTCTTTATATGCACACAAATGAGTGTAGGCCTTTTTACATGTTCTTCTTCTTTATTCACATGTGAACACACATTCTTCCTATTATTTAAAAATAAACCCAAGGCCTAGGGTTTCTTAAAATAATTCACATGATTTCATTCCTATATGTACTTCCCTTCAACATGAAAACTCCTCCTTCTAAAAAACCCCTTCAGAATGTATATGCCTTATTAATAATGAAACTTGAGGATGTCATCCTTCTCTTCATGAAACCGAGGGGTTCACTATTCTTCTTCATGAAAGATATGCACGGGTCTTCTACCCACAAGGGATGTGTGGGTATTATTTTTGAAAACATGACGGTTCATTATTCTGATTCCTTCACAAAGCACTAAAAAGGTGAGCATGCACAATTTGTGTGCCTGCAAGATCACAGTCTTGAAGCATGACAAGGGTTTGGGTAAACCATTCCCGTGTTCATGGACCTTCTTCAGAAAACTAGATGGTTCATGGTTCTTCTTCTTCATGAGACGCTTCAAGAATTAAATTCACTTGTTGAAGGTTGGAAAAATCCTATCTACTTTGAGAAACTAGAAGGATCATGGCTCATTATTTCCCTTTATGTAACAATACCATGAAGATGCTCTGTTTTTCATGAAAAATAAGATCTCTCAAAATATTAGAGCAGAAAGATGGATCAATATTAGGGATTTTGTTTTTATTAGTGAAGATAAAATATT
This sequence comes from Viscum album, assembly GCA_963277665.1. NCBI lineage: Eukaryota > Viridiplantae > Streptophyta > Magnoliopsida > Santalales > Viscaceae > Viscum > Viscum album. The sequence goes on along the minus strand of OY728151.1, from coordinate 1,580,217,736 downwards.
ATTGCATGTTCAAATCCTATGAAGATGAATAATGAGTGTTAATTACAATCTTAATATAGTCATAATGGAATTATGTCATTAGTATCTGTTAAATTTTCGGATAATGATCTTTTAATTAGTATTTTCAAGCAGCAATAAAGAATAATTTTTTGAATCACTCGGTAGCTTTTACGTAGAAATAAAAAACCATCTAATGAGTATTCTTCTAAATTATTTCACCAACATATATTATTTTATCAAGAGGCTATATGATGAAAATTGGTATCTTGAAAATGAAGCTAAGGAAACAGAGAAAGCCTTGGAAAGGAAGTTTCAAGGATGTAATCTTCTCTCACAAAATAAAGATGTGAAAGAAGAAATTGTATCACTTTAAAATTAACATTTCTCATATGTTAAAGATGAATTGAAATGAAATATGTGAGAAAGAATTAACTAAGAAGGTCCATACTGAGATGATACACACACTTGATGAATCATATATAGATTCCATGAATATCAAAGACCCTAATTTGTAAATTTAAAACAGTGATGAAAAATTCATCCATGTTGAAGATTCAAAAGAAGATTTTATATTTAAATGCCATGAAATACTCAATTTTATTGAAGATTAATTATAAAAGAATTATTTTGAGAAGTATGTGACTGAGTTAGTTTATACAGAAGTGATCTGTATATATGAAAAATTACACAAAACCTCCGTAAATTTTATATGATCCCATCCAGAGGATAAGATAAATATAATTAAAGAGTTGAATAATTCCCAACTGATAACAAATCAAATTCCCGATGATCGAGTTAAGAATAAGAGGAGTCAATGTGATGGAAAAATAAAAATTTTTGAGGATGAAAAAAAATTCCCTCAACACGCAATGTCGTGAAATAGAAGCGACTTTGAAAAATATGAAATAATTTGATGATATGATCAAATTTATTAAAGACCACATGAACTCTAAAAATTTGAAATATATTGAGTTGGATGTGAAGTTGAGAAATCTAGAGATCATCCATGCTGAATATTCATATAATGATAAGATTAGAAAATATTCTAGGAGTAATTCTGAAAGGAGTCTTTTTTCGGACAAAACCCATTCAATTCGAAAAATAGTCTAAAAATATCAAATGATAAATTAGGTTCAAGATCATTGAATCATGTTACCCTTGTTCCAGAAAATTTCATTTCAATAATATTGTTTTGTCTATAATTATGGGACCCAAAAATAATTCTGGACAATCGTGGATGAAGAAGACTAATGAAAAATCTATTATATAATCAAATGGGTATATGATGAAGAGAAGGAATTATTTTTCTCTACAAAGATCTTAGATTAAGAATAATACTATCCAAAAACAATAAGATTCCAAAACTAGTTGAATTGTATCAAAGAAGAATAAATCAAGATTTGTTGGATAGTGTGGGTGTTGTTGGAAAATTGGGCACCAGGACATTGAATCATGGAATAATTTTTCAATTCATGATAAATATATAAGGATAGTATTAAGGTGGAGAAGATCTGATGTGAATGGAAATCCTACATAATTTAATCATAATTCATTGATGAAGAAGAATTTATCTGTCAAGAATAGATATGAGTTCCTTGATTACATATATGATTATTGAAATAGAAGTTTTCATAATTATAATGAGTGTTGATATGTACTAAACCTACACTATTTGTATGTTGATGTGATGATAAGGCCACAACATATTCAAGAGGAAAAGAACAAAAGAAGAAATGAATTTTTTTGGATCTGAGAAGGAGAGGAGTTCTAAACAAATTGTGAAGCAACCTACACCCAAGAATAATGATGATATTAATGTCACACCAAATAAAAGGTGCCTATAATATGGAAGTATAGGTCACATAATTGACCTCCAAAAACATTTTATAAACAAAAATACTATTGGAATCAAGATAAAGAAGAAAATGAAATCATTCTCAGAAATAAATAAAAAGATTTATATGATGTTTGAAACTAAAAATGAAAATTTTGAATTTCGTGAGAGGTTGTTTAAAAAGGGAGACCCTCTGATTGCGGAAGATTTGCGTGGAAGGTCTACAATTTCGGGGAATTTTGGTGAAAAATACATGATGTTGTTTCCTATACCAACAGAACAAGTGAAGAACATAGGAAAAGAACTAGTGACTTATAGTGTTAATAATGCTAAAATAAATATGGAGTATATGCCCAAGATGAAGTCTGATCATATAACATAAGATTGTAGAAGATTTTTGTGGATGGTCTAAAATTTCGGGGAATTTTGGTGAAAAATACATGATGTTGTTTCCTAAACCAACAGAACTAGTGATGAAACAAGGAAAATAACTAGTGACTTATAGTGTTTATAATGCTACAATAAATATGGATTATATGCAAAAATAGTATCACATTAATATATTAAGTTACGATATTGGATTTATTTGATATTTTAAAATTCAATAAATGGAATCTTATCTTTCGAAAGTCATTTTTCCTTTTTTTTATCAATGTCAATTTTGAATCATAAGGGGAGACACTTATAATTTGATAATAAAGGGGAAGTTCATTATTCTAATTGAATGTATCAATATGTATATTGAAATTAATTTAGGAGATTAATTGAGTATATTTTGACCAACTTTGGAAACAAGGTTTTGGTGTTGTAATCACATTTAAAATTTATTTTTGACATCTTTGATGCCTAAATTGATCACCTTTGTTATCTACATATGATTTTCCGACGTTCAATTAGATCATATTAATTTATGATTAATTCCATTAATAAAAGTGATGCTCTCCTCTCAAGAAAACCAATTTTGTTTTCTATTAAAGGACATCTCTTAATAAATAAGGAGATTAATGGAAGGAAAAATGAAGAGTTCATTTTTTATAGAAGAAGTTGATTTTATTCCTTCTTTCCCATAGTTATCTTTGAAATTAATGTATGTTTGAGAATAACACATTGAATTTTATATTGAAATGTGTATTGAAAACAAAACCAAACAGGGATATTGCGGATCCCAAATTGATTAATTTAATATATTTTTTGTAATTGTTTTCAATAAAAATGTTTGATACAAAATCAATGTTCCAGTGATTGAAGGTTGTTTTTCTGCCTTTGAATTATTATTGGGAATTAATCAAAATTTAGAATTGATATTTACTTGGAATAGTTTATTATAATGAATAATGATTTTGTATGATTGGCATTGAATCATAGTGTGAATTTTGAATTTATGAAAATTTTATTTTCTTCATGGTTTAAATGGAAAAAAGGTCCAATTGGAAAGGAGACTACTGACACTACTTAGGTGGGATGTTGACCCATATAATTCCATTATGGATAGGCTGAGGAAGAATGTGGCTAGTGTGCTCCTTGTGAGTTCATTTAGTGTTAGAAGATCAATGAAAAATAATAGTTATGTTGAATGAATAATAATTGTGTAGGTTGAAATTTAATATAAGTGTAAATTTGGATTGATATGAAATATTTGTTTTTTTCATAGTATAATTTTAAGGAAAAGTCCAATAGGGAGATAATGTTGAGGTAGAGGAAGAGAGTGGATAGTGTTCTCATAGGAAGGCCAAGGAAGAGCGTGGATTGTGTGTTCATGGGGGACTTCCAACACTACATAGGTGGGAAGTAGACCCATAGCAAGTCATTATTGGTAGGCCAGTGAATAGAGTGGCTAGTGTGCTCATAGGGAGAACATGTAGAGTTTGTGGAAAAAAAGAAAATATTAGTTATGTTGTATGAAGAATTATTGTGTATGGTTGGAGTTGAATCTTATTGTGAATTTGGATTAATAGGAATATTTATTAATGGTCTAAATGTCAAATAGGGACTATAGAAAAGGGGAATATCTCCTTGGGTGTGCTTATAGGAAGCACATATTGAAGAACTAAAGAAAAATATTAGTTATGTCTCCATAGGTGGATAGTGTGCATTCATGGAGCGCTTGAATGGGAACCATGAAAAATATATGTTATGTTGTATGAAGTATGATTAATCTTATTTAATGTTGGATTTATATGGAATATTTGTTTATTTTTTCATAGATTAAATTTAATCAAAATGGCCCAGAATCTAAAACTACATTTTTGATTTGACTAGTAGGAGAAACAAGTTAGTATTTTCTCCTTAATAGTATGTGCATGATTACACTTGTTGTCATATGAAAACCCGAATAGTTTGAGTTCTTCTTGTTACTCATGAAAATATGCACTTAGGTTCATGTCGTGTTCCCTCTATATAGACTGAAAATGTAGGTTTGTTCATCTATGTATGGTATGTATCAACAAGATATGAAATAACTTCATGAAATTGTTTATATGTGGAATAGATTCAGGAAACACCATGGTATGGACTATAGATTAAGCATTAGGGTTCATGGAATTGGTTCTTCTCCATGAAGCCTGAGATGTGTGTTTACACACCATTGAGATTTTCATAGTATTTCATATTCAAAACGTAGAATGATTCAAAAAAATTAACACCTTCTAAAATCATGATGAGGGTTTAAGAACCTTTCACATGTCTATAGATTATTCTTCTTCTTGAAACCATATTGGTTTTCAAGAATCCAATTATTCATGAGGCCACAAAGGGTCATAGAACTCGTTTCCTCGTCACTCAAATGTGTGGTTTAGAGAGGATCTATTTTTCTAGAAAATGAGAGCTCTTGACATAATACGAGTAGCATCACCTCTTGGTTGAGGTTTCTATCATTTTATTGGAAATGTATCAAATCATTTCACTACATTCAAATCCCAGTCTTTATATTGTGTGAATAATATCATTAAATTATAGAATGACTCATATTTTAAATCCTTGGACATTCATAATGTTACACTATATTTCATAGTATTTTTAATTTTCAATTGGAATAATTATTTATGGTGTTCATATCACATTCATTTATTCATAAACACATAAAACTCATCTTCGAAAATGATTAATCAAATTATTTAAACCGGTGAAAAGTACGTTCAAAAACCCATCCCACATCAAAATCTCTCCCAATTTCAATACTCTATAAGTATCAAGCGTTGTGTGGAGTGGCTAAAAATTCTACTCTCCCCCACCCTATACCACCCATAATGGTTCTAAAGGCGCACTGTACACCAAATTATATGTGGGATATTATCCCACATCCTGAACGCCTCTAGGGGTAACAATGGTATACACAAAAAACAACATGTTTTCAGCATGATTTCCAAGATTTCCTTATTTAGGTGTGTTGACCCTGTGTCCCACATAATCACTCAGTTGAGGTTGGTGGGCCAGCTCATTCAAAAAAATTTAAATAAACCCCCAAAAAATACTTAGTTAAAAAACCATACATATAATGGAATTCATTATGAAAGTCATGCTACCTCCACAATTTGGACTATAGTGTAAAATTCATCAAGAACTTCACAATTTCAATTCAAATATAAATATATCTGAAAATTTATTCATATAAAAACCTTAGTGAACTAATTATATGGAATGGTTCTCCATCATACAACTACAAGCCCAATATTTCTCAAGTTAACACTTTCATGCTTCTCATGAAAAATTAAAATACTGCACGACCTTCAATTCATCTTCTTCCATACATTTTCAAATATCAATTCCATGTAACATCAAATCAACCCTCTTATTTTTTATAAACAATGTGTCACTTATGATGCATGTAATTTTAACTTAGGATGAGTTCATCCATTTTCGACGTTAACAACAATAGGGAGTTTTTCAAGCATGACATCCATTGATATGAATCCATAAAAATTATTCAAGCCCTTCACAATGTCTCTTAAAATATAAATCCATGTAACCATTTATTCATCTTTAAACATTCATCCACTTATTATATGGTGTGGTTCTTATTCTTGAAACTACAATCTCAATGATCCTCAAGTTAAAAATTTCATGGTTATCTTGAAACATTAAAATACCACATGACCATCAATTCCTCTTCTTCTATACGTTTAAAAAATATAAATTCTAGAGAACATAAAACCATCATTATTATTAGTTGTAAACAATTTGTCACTTTTGAAAAATGTATTTGGAACATATAATCACATTATAAATCGTTAAAGTTAACAACAATTGAGAATTGATCATACAAGAAATCCAATGCTATTATTCCATAACAATTATTCAGTCCTAATACTACTTATCTTCAAATATAAATCCAACTAACCATTTGTTCATTTATAACCCCTCATTCACTAATTATATTGTGTGTTTCTACATCATGAAAACTTCAAACTCAATGTTACTCAAGGTAACACTTTTATAGTTCTCATAAAACTTTAAAATAGTACAAGTACTTCTATTGATTTAATTTTTTACTTTTTGGAATATAAATTCCATAGAACAACAAATCATCCTTCTTCTTGGTTGTAAAAAATTCATCTCTTATAACACATGTATTTTGAATGTAGGATCAGTTCTTCAATTTTCAGAGTTAACAACATGGTTAATTACTCATTTTTGACATCCAATTCTATGAATCCATAATAATTCTTCAAGAACATAACAATTTCTTTTCAAATATAAATCCATATAATCATTTATTAATCATTATCTATTCATGAACTAATTATATGTTGTGGGTCTCCTTCATTTTATCACCACCAGTTTCTAGTACATAAGACATTATTTATTTATATTAAGAATTTAATTACTGGGGGTTATGTATGGTTTGGTTTGGAAGAATTTTTGAGTGTTTCTAGGGAATTTATTTAGGTTCATGGTTGGATCATGGTTAGTGAAAACCATGTAAACCCTAAAATAAACCATGAAAAATGAGACAAGGGACAGAGGGTAGGTGTATAGTTAAGGGTCACTATTTGGCCTAACCATGCAGCCACCCATGAGCAATCGTGAAAATTAAGACAGTGATATTTTTCATGGTTGATACATGGTTTTTCTAAATGTGTTGGCCATCTTTGTGAGGTACTTCTCATGGTATAGGATGGATCATGGCTAGTGAATAGTTTTCCTAGTCGTGCAACTAACCATGCAGGGTTTAAAAAAAATATCCTATAAAAGTTGATATGGGTTGGTATTAAATTTTAAACCTTCATTTTTTCTCCAAATTGACCCTAACACATGATTTATTCCCTCTAAAGGTCTGTGATTCTTCCACCATAAATTAGGAGGTGATCCGAAGGAGTTTCTTGGTGTGATGAAGCCTGATTTCCTATGAAAGTCCTCTTTTATGGTAGTTTTCCGTAGTTTTTATTAAATATACAATCCTCCCTCTCTTGGATTCATATATCTAGTCTGGTGTATAGGAACAAGGTTTTTATTCCAGTTATTGTTATATTTGGACTTTTTTATGATATGGAAGAGATTTAAGGTGGGTTTTTGGATATTCAACCCAATTTTGTAGGAATTTGGGTGTTGTTGTACATATTCTCCATAACTCTCAAGATAGGTGGATTCACTCTAAACTCAAAATAATGGGAGCATAGAGAAAAGGGAAACCTATTTCCAAGGTGGGATCGTGACCCAAAAGTAGAAATATGGATTGATGAACCTTCCTCCAAGACCCAAGAGAAAATTTGGATGTTTTAAATGTGTTTCCTTCGACCACATGAATCTATAGTGTATGACACCACAAAGATAATGTCACAATTACTTTTAGATGGATAATCTTCAGTGCTTTTCTTGTAGTGCTCCGGGGTCTAGTGTTTGGGAAAACACTCCAGTTTCATAAATTTCATATGGTTCGATGGGATGAGGGAAATAGAATACATATCATTAGTAGAATAGTATTAGATAGGGTGATTCCATAAATACCATGACTCCTTAGTTAGGGAAATATCAACAGGGAAATAAAGAAAATAGTGAAGAGAGTAAGTAGATATAGAGAGATGAGATTGTTATTATGGATTATCAATTTGTATGGTGAGAATTTAAATCAGTAAGTGGAAATATTCAATTAACATCCATGATAATTCAAATTATTTAAACTGATGAACAATGTGATTAAAAACATGTCCCACGTAAAAACCAGTCCTGGTTTCTCCAAGCTATATAAATCTGGAGTTGTAGGGAGAGGATCATAATTATCCTCTCCCACTCCTGGTACTTATCTATACCGTTTCTCTAGGTGTGCTCTTCACCATCTTCTTTGCAAGCAATTAGAACACAACATGCAAGCCTCCAGGCTTGCCCGGGGATTGCACATGGCACTCTATGAAAACTGTGAGTGGTCCTGGCTGGCCTCCTTCAGAATTTGTCGACCTAGTGTGCCACATAATCTCTCAAATGTGGTTGGATAGACAACTTACTAGGTTGTACATAATTAATAAATAAACCCCCAAAAAATACATAGTTATAAATTCATTTATATAATGTAAGTAATTATGAAATTCATGGACACCTCCACACTTATAATACTTGTATACAACTGTTCATTCCCTTCATAATTTCTCTTAAAATAAAAATATATCTTACCATTTCTTCATCATTATGCATTCATGCACTAGTTATATGTCATGGTTCTCTTTCATGAAAACTACAATCTCAATGTTCCTCATGATAACACTTTTATGGTTCTCATTCAAAATTATAATATTTCAGGACCTTCAATGCATATTCTTCTCTATTTTTTTGAATATAAATTCCATATAACTTTAAATCATTATTATTATATATTTTAAACAATGTTTCACTCATGACATGTGTATTTTGATCAATTGATCAATTCATAAATCTTCATATTTAACAAAATGTGGAATTTCTCAAGCATGAAAACCTATTCAATTAATCCATAACAATTTGGTAGCAATCACCATGAAGGAGTCCATAACAATTGTCCAAGAATCACCATGAATTAATAAATACCAATTATTTAGCTAACAACATTAAACCCAAAGTCTTCAAACCATTCACATGTTTCTTGGAATTTCATGAATTGAGTATTTCATCCAAGTTCCATTAACTTTGGATGTTCTTTATCATATTAACACCAATATAATCTTCCAACTTTATTGATCATCATTGTCCACCAATGAAAATCATTGAAAAAAATACATTCCATACACAATGTGGGCTATTCAATCTCCCCCTTTGTATTTGTTGGAAATAGATTCAAGGTTTATTTGTAAATGAATATTTCAATATGTGGAACTACATTATTCTCTCTAAACATTTCCTTTAAACAATTCATTTCAATTTCTTTCCCCCTAATTGACAATAAATACAAATTTTATCAGAAAAATGTATCATTAAATACTTAATAAATGATCCATCAATCATTTCACACTATGTCAAATTATGTTTTTATCCGTGTAGAATAAAAGAGGATTTGATTTAGCAACAAATGTTTCCCATTACCAACTGATCATGATACCACTAGAATTAAGAACTCATATAATTTTATTCAAGGATTATTCACTTTCATTCTTGGATGTAATTAATAAATGTGAGAAAAATATTATTAAGTACAGTCAAACTCAAACTCCTTCACCCACTTCAAGAAGTAGATCAAAAATATTCGTCTGTAATAGGCAGGATAAGAGAACATGGGGAACATACACATATCATATTCCATTGATTAATTTAATTTTCCCCCCTTTGTAATATGTTTTTTATTTTTTATAACCAAGGATGGGAGAATAATAGATACATTCCTTGGCCAATGACATGATCTTCAAGTAATTTACAAAATAATCAGATTTTATATTAATTGAAATAAAAATTTTGGAAGCTTCTTCATTTATATCCCCTCAAGGGAAAAATTTGTTTTTATCCTCAAAATTGTTGATTTGATCAACATTTGATTTGAAGACATTTTACTATGGAGAATACACACGAATGTGTCTTCAAATAGTGACAGTACTTATAGGACAACAATCCCAACTTCACCAAATATGTTCTTCTAGAATATTTTTTTCTTAAGAATACCATGAAATAAGATCAAACTAATATAGAATCAACTTTACACTGACTATCCAGAATAGTACATCACATTATTCAACATCATCAAGGTTGATCCTATATTATATTAGAATTTAAATATTAATTGATGAACAATTCAAGGATGGTGTCTTCTTCATCTTATCAATAAATATTTGACAACATTACTACATATCACATTCTCCCACTAATAATATGATTCACCTTAAATTCTATACATTATATGAACAAATACAATATTCAGAGAATAAGGGAATAAAGAGGATCATCCTTTCTTCATTAATATGAATAGAAAGGTTGATATTATCTTATCAAAAAAGTTCCTCCATTTTCTCTAGTATTCATGCTTGCTCATATGATCATATTTTTTGATTTAGGTTGAGGAAACATGGATCTTCTCACATCATAGTATACTTTGTGTGGAGATTTTTTCTTCTTAACAACCTTCATGGATGATAGATTATTAAACCTCTTGATTATTGCTTCTTGTTCTAGTAGTGAGGTTAAAAAAACATTCGCAATGTTGCCAGATTTCTTGCATCTCTAACACATAACTTAGGTAACAATAGAGTTTCATTTTCGGGAAAAACCCTCACGAACATTTTATTCAGCATGTGGAATATTTTATTTCTCTTTTGAACTAGCTTTATCTTATGTATCTTTGATTTTTATCATTCCTTCTAAATCATTATGCAAGATAACAAACATTTCATTAGGAATATTGGTTGCATGTTTGGATCATCCATATAGGTTCTTATGTGTGTCAGCCCTTTTAGTAATTCTTTTGGAAGCACTAACGCTCAATGTCATTGATTTAAAATCCACAATTTTCTCACCAATTTACATTAGTACCATTCTAGGAGGATTTATATTCAATATAATATTCTGATATCTTATAAAGGTTTCTTCTTCATTCCAAGTCATATTTTGTGATCTTCTTTTATTATAATATTAGGATACATGTAGATATGATCATGTACAAACCTTGTGACCACTACTATTGCATAAATAACCAATGTTATCAAGCATTTGAATATATTTTTTATAGTATATAGCTTCTTCTGGACCGGTGGATGTTTCCTCTTCTTTAATGGATTCATCCCCCTTCAGATATGCTTCCTTTGTGCTTTTAAATTTCTTGGATTGTACCTAAAATTAAATTCACAATGCAAAAATATATTTGAGAACCACCATTGAACCACTAATATTGATTTCCAGATATCTTATATATCAAACTGTTGGATCTTTATTATGATTTTTTTATCTCTTTGGTGAGAAAATTACACAACTTCTTTCCTATCCACCTTAGTCATGGCGGTAGGTTTATTATCATCTATATTCATCCATACTTGTTCAATTTGTTTTAAAAAAACTACATTGTTCATGATAATACATTTAGTAACATTAGTAAATGATGATATGAATGATACATGATTCTTCTCAGCTTTTTGTGATAGATCATTGAAGGAATTCAAGATCTTTCTAACACATATTGGAGGTATTTTAAACATAGAATCCTCCAAGGAACATTGAGTACCAGTAGCATCTATCTGATTTTATGAAGTTTCAATATGAGTCTTCTTAATATTTGCCAACTGAGCTACCAATTCTAGACATTTCATATTGTGAATAATTTTCTTTTCTTCAATTGTAATAATATTCTCTTCACAAGACTTCATCATTCATCCAACTTTATCTTTAGGTTGGTTATCTTTGTCCTGAATCAAAGAGTATAGTTCCTTGATATTCATTGATATTTCATCAAATTATAAACCCTTGACACGAGTCATATATTTCAATTTATCTTTAAGTGCATGTGCATTTTCATCTAGAGTATTTTTAACTCCCTCTTTCTCTTATACATATTTGACCCATTTTGTGGAAATTATTTCAAATTCCCTCTTTGTTTCTTCAAAGATTCCAACATATCTGGATAGTTTTAGACACTCAACATTTTTTTTCATGCTATTCTCTAAAATAATGTCTTCTTCATATAGGTGGGTGATCTCATACTTTATGTATTGAATGAATCCACAAACAAGAGATTGCCATTATTTAGAAATAACATGAATTATGACCCTTAATATATCTACTGATAATTCATGAGAATTCATTGATTGATCATCATCACCACTTGTGCTAGTATTTGATTCATGATGAATTTTTGTAATTATACAAACACATTAATTCTTATCGTTAGAGGCAGGAAGGTTATTCATATTCATGGTGGAAACTTGAGGCAACTTCTCATTAATTTCCATGACGTTTATGTCTTCATTGTAAGCAAGGTATAGAGAAATAGGTTCTTCCACTTATTTAGACAAGATCTCTATCTTCATCAACTTTCTCTTCTCTTTATTTTTCCTGTTCATGATGGTATTCATTGATATATAATTTTTCAAATAAGTAACTGAATCTTTATTAAAACTACACTTCATTTTTGAGTCGGGAATCATACTCAAGTCTTCTAAAGAGAGTTGATTTTAGAGTAGAAAATTTAACAGAGGCTAACCTTTCCTCAATACATGTGAAATGACAATTTTTGGATATTACTAGCACTAAGCGGGGGTGAATCAGCATTGGATAATTTTTAATCTAATTCCACATTTTATCCCTTTACCTATTTGACCTTTTAGTACAACGATTATATTATTTTTTTACCTATCACATGAAATAATATTAAAGTGGTAAAGAAAACCGCGTGGCATTTTTACAAGGTCTTACCACTCTCTAAGAGTATTTTGTCTTAGGAATGGTCTAGAAAGTAATCCTGACCGTGAAACCACAAGAATGTAATATTTTAAATATGGTTATATCAAGTGGGAAATACCCTTTCACATTAAATTCACTATATAAAAATGACCGGACAATTTTTACCCCACTTAGATGGATCTTTATACTAAATTTGATGACAATATACTTTTTCTTGATATTGTTTTATAACACGAAGAGTGTATTCCACTTGTTGACAACTATTGGATGTCATAGTTCTTATTTATTTTTCCACAAACTACTTCCTCACATAATTAATTTATTAGAAGCATGAACATATATCTTCTTTCCTCTTACCAGATGAAAAAAGATTCAAAATATTTTTCCTCTACCAGCATCAATAATATAATTGTTTTTTGAACTGATGAATAAGAAATTTCATATGACCGAAATTATAATTATCTGAAATGAGAGAAACTATGTTTTAGATAGGGGAGGTAGCATTAAATCCCATACATGGAGACATTTTTGATTCCCTCAAATTCATTTAGAAATATTCAATATTTTTAAATTTATTTTTAATGAATATGAACATGAGATTATTTTTTATCAAATTAATTGAAATTTCAATAGAAACATTAAAGTTTATTTAAATGGATAAAAATGATTTATTTTTATTTAGAATTTTATTTAGACTTAATGGTTAGTATTTTAATTATCCAATTGAACATGTGTTGTACTATTCCCAAATTGAGTGATACATGATTAAATCCCATGAATCAAGGCATTTGGGATTCCACTCCCCTGACTTTAGAAATTTTAAATGATATTAAATGGATTTTCTAATGAATATTAACATGAAATTATTTGTTTTGTCAAATTATTGGAAATTCAAACAAAAACATTGAATTTTATTTTAAATGATAAAAAAATTATGTATTTTTATTTGGAAATTTATTTAGACTACATGATTAATATTTTAACCATCCAAGCCAAAATGAGGTGAATCGAGCTCGATCTGGGAGATCCAGCATTAAATCTTATTCATGGAGTCATTTGGGACGCCCCTCCCATTAATTTATTAATTTTCCATGATTTAAATGGATTTTTAATTAATATGAACATGAAATTATTTATTTTATCAAATTATGGAAATTTACAACTCAAACATTGATGTTGAGTGAAATTTATAAAAAACATTTTATTTTTATTAGGAAATTTATTTAGACTTAATGATTATTATTTGAATCATCGAAGAAAACATGAGGAGAACATGGCTTGAACGGGTTGAGAAAACACTAAATCTCATGCATGGAGGCATTTTGGATGCCTCTCCCATGCCTCTAGAAGATTTATATGATTTAAATGGATTTTTAATGAACATGAAATGAAAATTTATTATTTTACCAAATTATGTTCAATTGAATCTCATTGATTGATGTTTATTTAAATTCTTAAAAAAAGTATTTATATTAGGAATTTTATTTAGATATCATGACTATTTTTTGAACTATGCAAGCCATCATATGGCGAACTGAGCTCGAGATGGGAGAGCCCACATTAAATCCTATCGATGGAGGCATTTGCGACACCCTCCCAAACCTTTTACAAATTTTCAATGATATTAAATTTATTTTTAATGAATATAAACAAGAATTAATTTGTTTCATCAAATTATGGGAAATTGAAAGTGAAACGTTGAAGATGATTTAAATTGATAAGAAAATGAAGTATTTATAATTGGAATTCTATTTAGACATTGTTTTTATTATTTGAACCATCCAAGCCAACATGAGGTGAACCATGCTCGAGTGGGGAGATCAAACATTGAAACACGTGCATGAAGGTGTTTGAGATGCCCCTCCCAAATAGGATACAATTTTCAATGGTTTCAAATGGATTTTTAATGTATATGACCAAGAAATTATTTTTTTATAAAATATTTTAGAAATTAAAACAAAAACATTAAAAGTAATTTAATATGTTAAAAAAGGATGTATTTTTATTTGAAATTTAATTTATACTTCATGGGTATTATTTGAATCGGCTAAAGGAAATATGAGGTGAACCGATCTCAATTTGGGATAGTCACCATTAAATCTAATGAATCGAGGGGTTGGGATGCTTCTCCAATGCCTTTTCCAATTTTCAATGGTTTTAAATTTATTTTTAGTGAATATGAACATGAAATTAATTAAGGTATAAAATTATGCGAAATTGAAACTGAAATGTTGAAGTGGATCTAAATTGAAAAAAAGACAATGTATTTGTATTTGGAGTTTCTTAGACTTCATGGTTATTATTTGAACCATCCAAACCAACACAAGGTGACTAGATCTGGAGTAAGGGGATTCATCATTAAATCATATGCATGGATGTTCTAGAGAAATTATTTGTTTTATCAAATTATGAGGAATTAAAAATTGTAGCTGATATATATATATATATATATTTATATATATATATATATAATATTCATTGGTATTTGAGATTTTACTTATAATTACTGATTATTATTTTAACATTCCAAGCACACGAGAGGTGAAATAAGTTCTATATAGGAGAGAAAGCCTACCTTTGGGAAAGGAAGATAAATGAGAAGTTGTGCGAGAAGTATATGTTCATTCAGGTCGATGTTATAGGTTATTACCGATATACATATTGGTAACACCCTGCCCATGACTTGAATAATAAACCATTGTGTCCCCATTTTCCATTTTGATGTGGAAGAAATTGACAGCTCCAATGTTCATTTTTAACTAGGAAAAAATCGTCTCGCATGACTCCTATCCCCCACGCCTTGGAAACAAAGAGGCGTCGTCCTTTACAACACAGAGTCACCCCTCAATGAATCTAACACCGCTCCAACACCATAGATCACCGTCTTCGCCTCCCTAAAAGCTCGACATCAAGACACTGTCCACTGTTAATGGACCCAAATTCCATGGACCATATCGGGAGGTTAATCTATCCCCCATAAATCCATCTCAAGGATAATCTGGAAAACTGGAAGCTCGAATGAAGGAAGAGCTCGGAGATGTCCGATGTGACAGCACATCACCACTTCCATTCCATTGAAGTAATTCCACGAGCCATGTGGAACGCCCACTATCCCATGCAAGTGGAGGGTGCACCAAAAAAATGTTTTTCAAGCAATCAAAACAACCATATTAAAAATCAAGGATAGTGGGAGGAGTATAATAGTATATAATATAATAAATACTTCATTTTTAAAATATTTAATCTATGTGAATAATGATTAGAATACTGGGTAGGAGGAAAAAAGAGAACATGATATAATATATTAATGAAATCCTTAAATGAGAGATCCACGAACATGACCAAACTCCACCTCTACCCTATTCCACACCCACTGTACAATATATGGTAAATATTAGTGATGACATACCATCAAATCTAATCTATAGAGGGGTTGGGATGCTTCTCCAATGACATTATAAATTTTCAACGGTTTTAAATTGATTTTTAATAAATATTAACATGAAATTAAATAATTTATAAATTTATGTGAAATTGAAACTGAAATGTTCAAGTGGATCTAAATTGATACAAAACAATGTATTTCTATTTGGAGTTTTATTAGACTTCATGGTTATTATTTGAACAAGCCAAACCAACACAAGGTGAATGGATATAGAGTAGGGGAGTCATCATTAAATCCTATGCATGGAGGTGCGGGGGAAATTCATTTTTTATAAAATTATCAGAAATTAATCATTGATGTTTCATGATATATATATATATATAATATTCATTGGTATTTGAGATTTTACTTATAATTACTGATTATTATTTTAACATTCCAAGCTCATGAGAGGTTAAATGAGTTCTATATAGGAGATACAACCATCCATAGGGAAATTAAGCTAAATGAGAGGTTGTGTGAGATGTATTTGTTCATTCATGATGATGTTATAGGTCATTACCAATGGTCATATTGGTAAGGGCCTTACCATTCCTTGAATAATTAACCATAACGTACCCATTTTCATTTTCAATGTGGGAGAAAATAATTGGTCCAATGTTCATTTTTATCTAGGATGACATTGTCTCACATGACTCTTTTCCCCCGCATTATGGACACAATGATCCATCATCCACCACCACACGCAGTCGCCACTCGATGACTCTGACATCGATCCAACAACAGATATCACCATCGTCACCTCCCTAGAAGCTCGACATCAAGACATTGTCCATTGTTAAAGGACCCAGACTCCCTTGACCATCTCTAGAGGTTGATATTTCCACCAAAAATCCACATTGAGGATAATCTGGAAAATTTGAAGCCAGTATTAAGGAGGATCATGGTGAAGTCTGATGTGACACCACTTCACCAATTCATTCCTTTGAAGCAATGTCAAGAGCCATGTGGAACCACCACCAGCCCAAGAAATGAGAGGGTGCACCAAAAACACAACTTTCAAGAAAACAAAATAGCCATATGACAAATCAAAGATAGTGGTAGGAGTAGAACAAGATATAATATAATAACTACTTAATTTTTAAAATAGATAATCTATATTAATTTTTTTTAAATACTAGGTTGGAACATCGATAAATGTTAAATAATACCATCTAGAGTATAAGATAAATACAATTAAATAGTTGAATAATTATGAGCTGATAGAAAATCAAATTCACGAGGATCGAGTTCAGAATATGAAGAGTCAATAGGAAGGAAAACTGAAAATTTTTTAGGATGATAAAAATTTCCTCAACATGAAATGTCTTCAAATAGAATTGAATTTGATAAATATAAAAGAATGTGATGATATGATGAAATCACTTGATGTCCATAGAACATAAATAAAACTAAAATATCATGAGTTGGTGGTCATGTTGAGAAATCTAGAGATCATCCAATCTGAATCTTCATATAATTATATGATCATAAAATCTTCGAGGAGTAATTCAAAAAAGAGTCATATTTATGAAAAAACCAATTATATTGAAAATATGTCTGTTATTATTTAAAGATAAATCAGTTGAAATATCCTTGAATCAGGTAACCCTTGATCTAGAAAATTTTATTTGTACTCATATTTTTTCATCTATAAATATTGGTTCTATCGAAATTATAGAAAATCATGGCTAAAGAAGACTGATGGAAAATATATTATGTCATCAAATGTGGATATGAAGTAGAGTATTAATTCATGTTCCCTTCAAAGAGATCTGATGATGAATCATACTATCCAAAAAAATAAGATTCCAAAACTAACCAAATTGGATTGAAGAATAATAAATCATGATTTTTTTTGGATAGTGTTAGTGTTGTTTGAAATTTTGGATTTAGGCCATTGATTCTTTTCATAGTATTTCAATTAATGATAACTATATAAGAACAGTATTAAGGCATAGTTGATATGATGAGAAGAGAAATCCTAAATAATTTAATCATATTTCATAGATGAAGAATAATTTATCTATCAAAAATAGATTTGAGTGACAGGAATACTTCTAGGATTATTTCAAGTGAAGTGGTTACAATTATAATGTGTGTCGGTATGTACTAACCCTACACTATGAATATTATGATAGGATGACATGTCCAGAATATATGCAGAGGCAATTAACAAAATCATAAAAGGCTTATTTGGGGTGTGAGAAGGAGAAGAGTGAAAAGAAAACTGTGAAACAACCTACACCCAAGAATAATGACGATATGAATGTCACACCAAAGAAAAGGTTCCTCTATTATGTATGATGATGTCGCACAATGGACCTTCACAAACATGTTATACACACAAATTCTATTGTAAGCTAGCTGATTAAAGAAATGAAATAAATCTCAGAACAAATAAAATGGTTGGTTTGTTAATTGAAAATCAAGATGAAAATTTAGAATTTCATGAGAGGTTGTTTAAAAAGGAAGAACCTATGATTTCAGATGATTTGTATTGAAGGTGTATAATTTCAGGGAATATTTCTGAAAAATATATTAGGTAGTTTTCTAAACAAATTAAACAAGTGAAGAACAAAGTAAAAGAACCAGTGACTTCTACTGTTAATAATTATATTGTAATGAAGGTTTCAACTCACATGAAGTCTAAGCATATACCAAAATAAATTTTAGTCATATGGATAAATCAGTTGTAATTGGTTATGATGTTTGAGTATAAACAAAAGAATGAAAGTGCATTACTTTCTAATGTGAAGGTGCATATTCCAGCTAAGATGGAATCTGGAGAAATCACAAAGCCCATAATTCCCTTAAATGATAAACCTTGTAAATTCAGAGAAGGTGTAAGCATGATGAGTTTTCATAAATCTACTGAAGAATTAAAATGAAATTATAGGATGAGAGATAAATCTCATCCTAGTTTCTCTAATTGAATATCATTAAAGATCCAATTAATTCAAATGAATATTTTGTGTTTTTTTGATTTTATGAAAGGAATTGCAGGTGAGGAATATATTAAGGGGGATTCCTAAAGATATGAATGCTTTGAAAATACTATAGAACATTCATAAGGCAATCCATCATGTAGTTATTTATTTAAATTTCTCATAAAATTATTCGAAAAGATCATTCATGATGAAATTAAGTGATAATGAAGTAGATGGATGAAGCTCATACCTTTAGGGGGTGAAATTTTGAACAAAAAGTAGAGTTGATCAAAATTTATGTCACATGAATATATGAAGCTATTGTAAGGGATTTATTTGATATTTTAAAATCCATGAAATTGAATCTGGTCATTAGAAAGGCATTTATTTATTTTTAATGAATGAAAATTATGAATCAGAAGGGGAGACACATATAATTTTATAATAAAGGGGAAGTGCATTCAAGGAATTTAATCATTGTGTGAATTTTTCTTCAAATGAAAAATTAGGTTTTTAATGGTTTAATTGTAAAAAAAAGGGCATATAGAAAAGGGGCTTGCCGACACTACTTAGGTGGGATGTTGACAGCTATCCAACCATTATGGGTGGGATGAGGAAGAGAGTTCCTAGTGTGATTACAAGGAGAATATATATAGTAAGAGGATCAATGAAAAAAATTTAGTTATGTTGTATAAAGAATGATTGTGTATGGTTGATATTGAATCTAATTGTGAATTTGGATTAATATGAAATGTTTTTTTTCATGGTTTAATTGTAAGAAAAGGGCCTATTGGGAGCTCATGTAGAGGTAGAGAAAGAAAGTGATTGGTTTGATCATGGGGGACTATCGACACTATATAGGTGGGCAGTTGTCCCCTAGTCTGTCTTTATTGGAGGGCTATGGAAGAGAGTTTCTAATGTTCTCATAGGGAGCGCATGCAGAGGCAGTTGAAAAAAGAAAAATTTCGGTTAATTTTTATGATGAATGACTGTGTATGGTTTGAATTTAATGTTTTTGTGAACATGGATATATTAGTTATGTTGTAGTAAGGATGGATGAATGCTTTGGTCATCCGAAACCAAGAAGAAAAAAGATAGTACGGTGCCCACAGTGTTCAAAGGCAGAAGGCTTCAACAATAGAGCACAGAATGAGAATACACAAGAGTAGATATATGATTTTTGTTATTAACACATCATCTAGAAGGTTATCCCATGTGTTATAAAATATTTGAATAATAGGAATTAATTTCTATGTGGGAGAATATTTTAGTGGATCACTGTAGCAACGAAAAAGTGTCAACCGTGCGATTTGTCAGATTATAATTAGGGTCATGTGACCATCGTAGCCGTCTGAATTTAGAACGGTTCTCTCCACTTGGTTAAGGAATCTATTTGCATAAAATATAATAGTTTTAGCTGAATCCTTATCTTCTTCCCCATTCACCATTTTCATCATGGCTTCCCTCTCATTCACCTCATTAACACATGCCTTCTTCAACCTGTTAACTCACGTCCGGTTTTATGAAAAAGGTCTCCACAAATATATTGGATAGAGTGTTCACAAAAAATACCCATTTAGGTATAAATCATGTGGGGTGATTCATACACACACGTCCACCAAGACATTCATGTATTTAATGCGTGCCAAGACATAAGATCTACTTGACACTTCAATGAAGAAAATGGTGAGTAGCTAAGAGAATCATTTTTTTACTACAGGATTTAGGATACATAACACCAAAGAGACTACAATTATGACCACTAGAATTGGACTTATAGAAAATGAGAACTGTTCATTTTTAGATTCTTGAAATATAGTACTAGTCATCATATTTTTTTTAGTCTACTGTGTATCCTGAAGTTTCCCTTCTGGACAATCTAGATTAGAGACGGTTTACTCTCTGTCAAACCTTTCTTCACCAGTCCAAAAAAAATTAAAAGTTTTCTAAAGCATCCTCACCTCCATTCAATTGTAATGTAACAAACTCCAACACAAATATATCAACCTTAGTAATTGAGTACTCATCCACAACCTGGTATAGTAAGTATTCTTATTTCTCCTTGTCATTTTTATAATATATAAACTAACAAACATTCAATCTTCCTTCAGTACCTTCTCAACTGCCATCTTCCTCCTCCACCAATCACGTCTATTGCACGTTTTGTGCTTCGCACCACTAATAATTATGAATTTTCATATCTTCCACTATTGAGACCTTCTGAAGATCTCATACATTAGCTTCCCCACCAAATCTCTTCTCTTTAGTCTTCTTTAGCTCAATGATTGGAGAAGCCTCCAAGATTTTCATTTGTCCCTTGGAGAAGACCAATGACAGAAACACTCAAAGGTCCAGGTCAGGCTGTTTGGCCTGTAAATGGATCCAAACATGTGGTTTGGGGAAAAGTAGAATATTATGAAATCCATGTATTCTTTATAATGGAGAAAAAACCCCCCTGAATGGACAAGATGGGAAACCAGAATGAAGCCTTCAACTCCCACTTTAATTATGATATTTTCCATGTGCTTACATTCCAATATGGTTTTATATATGAAAACCATAGCAGGGAAATTTTAATCTAGAAACGTTGAAGCATCCTAAATAATCATGGGTTTTCAAGACCATGACGGTTCCAACATACACCTATGAGATTTCAATTATGGATCCATCTTCCATTTCTATACATGTTTTGGGGAATTACAAAAAATCTAATGATTCCTCCATGTGTATTTTAGACCCACTAATTTCCAACATATTTAAATTTCATCAATAGTCCCCCATTTCTTTCCTCTTCCTCATCTAATGTTTTTTATCTCCCTTTATTGAGGGGGAAATTGGATACTCATTTTAATTCAAGAGGGGAGAGATGTCCCCTGGGGTTAGGGTGTCTGTGGTTGTTCGAGGGGTTAGAGGAGATTTCTTCTTGATTAGAGGGGGGATAATTTTAATCGACATGTTTAGATAACATATGAATAAGAAATGTCTACATCGCCCAGGACAAGTGGGTATCCCCTATATAATTGGAACCCAGAAGTGCTACAACACTATTCATGAATATATGTTCTATAGACCGATGATATCATTTGAAGGAAAGAAATGATACTTTCTATCATAGATGTATATCATAGTTTGAGGAACCATCTCATGGTGTATTCCTTTGGTAATATCCATTGTAGGATATTATGATAATGAGACTCGATGGTAGTAAATCCACATTTATATGTGGCCTTGTATATTCCTATCTACAAATGTGTATATTAATCCTTAGACATTAAGATTATTTTTAATGAATATTATAAATCATGTACTTTGATGTATTAATGAAAACTATGATGACATATGTTTGTGATGATGTTGTGTGTTTCATGAGTAGTATTGCATTAATGAATAATGCGAGAAAAGATTTGTCTCTTATATTCTTTATTTGAAGTTGATATCTCATTCCCTTTGATAGAAATGATATATCTTAAATGAATCTATGACCATAGTGTTCTATAAATATTTATTTACTTTTTAGTAAATATAATATTCGTTTATTTATTAGTGAATAATGCATTGATATTTATTTAATTAATTAACAGTAATTATTCAAGGCCTGATAAATATTATAGAGGAATGATAGACCATTATTTTAGGTCCAGCAATATATAATAATGTTGAATATTATTTGATTAAATAGTATTTAATTTAATTCCAAATGTTATTCGCATGTCGATAAATAAAAATATTATCATTTTTAACATGTGATTCTGGAAGGGATCAGATAAATAATAAGGGTCACTTGTGCAATTATTTATTTCTTATCCTATAAATATATAAAACCAATTATATTATTTTATTAAGAAACAATTGATTTTTTTTGGGCACAACAAATTTCTAAGAATCCTCTAAAGCCATAGAGATCTCTCTTCTCCAAGAACGCTCTTATGAATGGAGATCAATCTTCCCCCACTGAGTCCTCTCAATTCAAGAGAGATCAAGGATAATTCATTGAATGTAGTTCTCGTGGAGATCAAAGGGGAACAATGCGAGCAATAGGAATTTTCATGCTAGTACCCGATGATTCCTTTGATGATGTCTTGAGATTTAGGAAAAATTTGTGGGTCAATGCTAAATGGAATCTATAATTGATTCCTAAAATGAAATAATGGTGCAACACAGATCTATTTCAATATCTATAAATGAATAAATAATTCCAACAAAGGTAATTCTATATTTAATTAAATTAATTATAAATAATATGTCACGATCCTCCCTTCTGGTTCCGGTATGATTTCTTCTTTCTATCTTCATTGATTCAATTCTGTTGAACACATCATTTATCGTTATGTAGATCAAGAATTGAACATCGATCATGAAAAAAAGAAATTTTGGGCATGAACCATCATAGTATTATTCTATACCTGAAACCTACAAGTGGTGTCATAGTGGTCACATTATTATTTATAACTATTTACATGTCATCAACTGATTTATGAATTTTTATTTCATTTTCAACTCACTTTTAATCATCTTATTAGTCCAAATTGTAAGATCTATTTCTTCAACCTTTATTTCTCGTTGTTCTTATCAATGCAATTAATTTTATGAATGAAATAAAATTGAATAACTCATCTAGTGGTTCTAAGGACTCTAGATAGATAACACAACTGTACATGTCGTTTAGTTTTGTTCAGTGCATCAGGAATTAATTTTTAGTAAATTCACATTGTATGCATTAATAAAAAACAGTGCATTTATAAATTACTCTACATGTTTATCAGGATATCCTGATGCATGGTAATCTAGAGTACACACCATGTAGCTGATGTGGAAAGTGTGTAGTTCTATTAAGTCACAAATGGGTCGTGTATTTCATACATGGATTACCTAACTGGTGAAAATATAATTCGGAGATCACACACCATGTATCCCATTGGACACCTCATGTACACCATTTTCCAGGGCATGATTCACATTCCAAGTTCGTAGGAATGTTCCTATGATATACGGTGAGACATATACATGCAGTGTATCTAAAATACAAACCCCATATACTTATACAAAATTACGCAAATTTAAAATTTATTTGTTATTTTATTGAAAACTTATTGTCATGTTCTTATGTGTGTTCATTAAGTTGACAGGACATTCCATGTGTTTATTTTTAATATATATATATATATATATATATGTAAATGTTTAATTAATATCTACGTAATGATCAAATGTACATATCATGTATGAGTCACATTATATTTGTTACTTGTGTGCATTGGAACATAACACATGACCAAATACTAACGTAATTCATGTAATCACTAATGTGATGTAGACCTCATTGAGGTATGTGATATGTTGTGTATGCCATGTGTAACAATAGTAAGAAGTGTAAGGGAATAATAATTGTTTGGTTGAATCAGATGGGTATTCAATATATTGCCTTCATGATACATTTATGAACATAGTTAATTTAAAATGAATTTATTTTCTTTGAATAAAATTATGATGGATGATAATCTTAAGAAAATTCAGATGAGAATTAACATAAAATAATTGATTAATTAAAGAAGATAATTAATTGATTCAAGCGTGATTTATCTTAAATAAAAATGATTAATAATTGATTTCAAGTTTTATTAAAGGCATAATTAATTTCATGAATGTGGATGATCGATTGGTTTCATTTCATTTATTATCAAATTAAATTGTTGGTTTGCGTTCATACTCTACTCATTTTATGTAAGGGTTTGTGTGACAATGAATTATTTTATGCAAAACCATTTCCCCCTCAATTTCATGTGAGTAAAAGAAAATTTTAAGGATTAATCTCCCATGTTAGTAGAGGCGGTTCGCATTTGGATCCAAGGAAAAAACGAATCCCAGAGAGATACATGGGTGGATAGGTGAAAAGTTGTAACATGAACCAAAATTGGTTCAATTTGTTTTCCCGCAAGTCAACGATTAGTTTATCAAATACTAGATAAAATACCCATTAGTAATGATTTTTGTAGTATTGATTTATTATTGTACTTTTATCAAGTTGTATGGTCATTTGATTATGGATGTTTTGTCACAATCACATAATTAATGAATTAATAAGAATGAATGATAGAACTAAAATAAACTATATTATGCATAAATGTTATATAAGTCATGGTTAATTACTTAAATAAACAAACTTAATATTAACAAGAATGTGATAAATATAATAATTGTAAATTTATGCATAAAATAATAAAAACCCTCATTAATATAAATAAAGACAGCATAACCTTCCACTACCTCAGTTAAAATCTAACCATAGTTCAATGTGCTTGATCAGAAAAAGTTGGAGTATTTTGAATTATTGAGGAATTATAACATGATGTTATGGGTTTAATTAACTTCTTTTACATCGAGGATTGACTCCAAAATCATGAAATTCCATAACTGGGAGGCAAGGGATGAGGAAATCCAATTTTGGATTTCAGGATTGGGGTGTCCACTCAAACAATCAAGGAACAATAAGTTAATGAATTTGAAATTAGGAATTACTACCCAAAATCATTAAAGTTTCTTGAACAACCAATTTTGGGGTAATGATAAGGGAAATATGGATCCTTTCCACTTGAATATCCAAGAACAATGATATTATAATTCCAATAGAGAGGGCTATTGGGTTTTGATAAAATAGTTGGACATTAATAAATATATTATTTATTTATTTATCTAAATTTATTAGATAAAGTAATAAAGTTATTTATATATAATTTTTTAGGAAAAAAAATTAAAACGAAATTAAACATATCATTTCTATGTATACATTATAATGACAACCTCCTCACTGACACAAATTTCCAAAAGTGCCATGGGTGCTTATGAGTTATCCTTCACCTTGAAATGAAATTATATGTGTTGGAAGAACCTTTTCTTATGGAACCTAGAAATGGGGATATTGATGAAGAGTCAAAACTTTATGAGAAGAATTTCAATGATTCTATAAATGCTTATTGTTTCATTCTTTCATTCATGTGAAATAATATTTTAATGAAATACGAGGACAAGGATGCATATAGCTATTGTATCACATTCAGGATCTCTATCAAGAGAAGTCGAGACAAAAGAGGTACAATATCTCTAATTCATTTTTTATAACTAATTTTGGAGAGTCTTCCCTACATGGGCCTCATTGTGTCAATAATAATTTCAATGCATGGACCAAATCATTGATCACTTTTTTCCTACATTACACTTGTTCTATGTTGATGCACGGTACATGGAACCGAAAACGCGAAATCTTGTCATTTCATAGAACCTATGTTGATTCTTTATTCACCATCACTTATTTTCTACATGGTCTACCATAATTGTGGTGGCCCATTTCCCCTTCATCTCAATGAAAAAAATCTTGAACAACTACATCTTTTTTCACAACCAGTTTCATCCCATTATAATGCATTTACAATTTCCATTTTCCAATAAAAATATGATATAAAATATTATATCTGAAATTTCCAAATTACCATGTTGTATCCATTTTATGAATCAGACACGTTTCTCATTTAAATATATATAAACGATTTATCACTCCATTAGAAACACATGAAACCTAATCTGCATGATATGATAAAAGAAATCTCAAATTAAAAAACAATCTAATATCAAATTTTGAATCAACCACGATCAATATACTATCAATCTGCCCATTTAACCCATGAATGGAGATACCAACCCATAAACTCAGTTGGAATGAAAAACTATTTTCATCATACCAACCATCATCCTCTATAGAAAATTGACAACACCCATTTGTAACTCTGAGAGAAACATGACTCCCCCTATAAAAAATCCAAACACTATAGTATTCGCCATATCTAAATATGAAATTTCCTTTCGGACAATACCAAAAACCAAAATATATATCTCTCCTTGGATTTTGATTGCGAAACATTCTAGAACACCAACACAAAATTTCTCTCTATCCTCAAAATCCTTAGTAGCTAGTGCATCACCTCAATCTTAAATTTGAGTTCTTTCATCACCAATCATTCATTCTAATGAATAGAATTAGGTGTAAGACCTGGAACACCTCTCTCGACCTACTTTGTTTTCCGACCCCTATCCTTCCTCGGGCACCATCGATCCTCTTGAAAATATCCAAAATTCTCACTACAAATTGCAAGACCAAACAGTAATCTTTGGTATCACTTGTTGGGGGATATTCCCAATCATAAGATAAAAACCTCTTGAAAAAAAATTTGGGAGAAGATTTTTGAAATAAAGAAGTGATATAATGGAAAAAAATAAATCAGCACACAAGATTTTTAATGATGAAAAACCCTCTGATGCGGATGAATAAAAACCCAGAGGGTAATTCCGAAATATCCAATATAAACTAAAGTGTACAAATAAATCCATGTAATTCTCAATCATGAATTAAAAATGAGTGCCAAGAAAAACATTTGTGAAAATAACACAATGATACGCCTCCACAATCTCTCTAAAAATCCACTGACCAATTCCATGAATGAATGATCAATGTGTAAAAATGTCATCACCCATCTATTGACTAAATGCCACTACATCAAGGATCAAATGCTAATATGCATCAACCTCACAAAATCTTATGACACCTGGAGGATTTATCTATCTCGCACAATCTCTCCATCTTGACCTACCACCAATCATAAACTTGAATACACCTCTTGATCAATACATTGCGAATGACACTCAATACATGTGAAAGGACTAGTTTGGGAAATTTCTGACACTGAGAGTGGTGGGGGTCGAATCGGTGTTGGAGACCTTTTAATCTAATTCCACATTTCATCCCATTACCTCACAGACCTATTAGGATCTCAATTCTGTTATTATGTTTTACCCCTCACATGAAATAATATTAATGTATTAATGCCAAAGAACACAATATTTTCAAATGGTTCACTACTCAGTAAGAGAATATAGTCCTTAGAATGGTTTGGAAATCATCCTCCCCACAAAAACACTAGAACGAAATCATTTAAGTGTGGTTAAGACAAGTAGGAAATATCTTTTCACATAAAATACACTATAGTAAATTGGCAGTACATGTTTTACATCATGTAACTATATCTTTATACTACCTATGGTGACACCCTCATTTTTTTTATAATGGTTGGAAACACCAAGAGAATATTCCACATGTTGAGACATGTTGGATCTCATAGTTCTTCTTTGTTCTCACACAACCTTCTTCTTCACATTGTTTCTTGATTAGAAGCATTAAAGTAATTCTTCTTACCTATTCCCAACAAAAAAGAAATGTTTCCCAATATTATTCTTCTACAATACAAAATAATATAAATGTGTTGTGAAATAATGAATACTGAATTCTTTATAACAAAAATTATAATCTTTCGTTATCAATTTGGTCACCAAATCATATCCTCTCCTTTTATATTTCTTCTTCAGTGAAAAAACAAAATCAATGAGACCCATTCTTCTTATTCATTCTAGAATCACAAAATTTTAATCATATTATTAAATATATAAAGTTCAGACCATATTAGCATCATCATAATTAAATTATTCTACATTGATACAAAATATCAATAGTGAATGTTGTATCATTTATCATTTATTTTTCATGGTGTAGAAGTTTTTTGTTCAACAAAATTTTATTATTCCTTCAATGATGTTTCATTTAAGAATAATCTTTCAAATACTCATATTCTTATCCACTTGAATTATTAAATCAATACATTAATGGTTCATGTTCATGTCCCATATCCATTTTTATCTTTATGATGTTATGTATTTTTTGAGTAAAAATTTTATGCTTGGAATTTTGTATTCTTAAAATCATTTGAAAATGGTCAGACAGAGTACTTACTGCACACAGTTTATGCAAAAACAGAGGAATATTCTTTCTCCTCCATTATTTCTCTCTCACATCACCCAACAATAATGTTTGGTTTTCATAAACCATTTCTATCAATATTATGTGAATTAATACACTTGGTTTCATATGAAAACACTAACAATATGAGTTCATCTTCATACTCTTTAAAGTATGAACTTATGAGATCATTGTGTTATCTTAGCACAAATAAACTTTTTAGGTTTGTTCTTCTATGTCTATTGTGAATCAACTGAATACATAGTATATTTATGTTTGGTTTATATGAGGAACAACTTCATGAAATTCCATGAGAGTAAACTACTCATGCATTGTGGCTCGATCAGTAAGCTTCATTGAACTGGTTCTACTTTTTAAATCATGAAAACGGTGTTTACACACTAGTCGTGTGTTAGCAGTATTTCTTCTTCATGAATGTAGAATTCTTTGTGGAACAAAACTCCTTTTTTTTTAATTATGAGGGTTTAAAAACCATTCACAATCTCACATATTATTCTCCATGCTATATAAATCGAGTGATGCAGGGAGATGATCCTAATTATCCTATCCCCCTATAGTCCTCCGTAACGGTTTTACAAGAACCCTCTAATCCCACTTCTTTATGTGATATTGAACCACATCATGAAAGGCTTTGAGAGTACCCATGGCTTAAAAAAGGAACTCTATTCTACCAACACATGCTGGCCGGGATGGCCGCCTTTTGGTGTGGTCAACCAAGTGTCCTGCATAAACTCTTCGTTGAGGCTAGCAAGTCAGAGTCCATTATTTTTAAATAACCCCCCAAAAAATACATAGTGATAAAACCAATAATATAATAGAATTAAATATGCAATTCTTGGCCACCTCCATACTTTGAACTGTAGTATATAATTCATTAAACTGTCATTATTTATCTTCAATTATAAACCCTTCTAAACTTTTCTTCAACTCTAACCATTCGGGAACTAATTATATTTAATGTTTATACTTCATGAAACCTATAATCTCATTTTCCCTCAAGTTAAAACTCACATGGTTTTCAAGCAACATTAAAATACCACATGACCTTAAATTCTTATTCTTCTATACTTTTTTGGAATATAAATTCAAACAAACATCAAATCATCATTCTTATTAGATGTAAACAATGTGTCACTTATTACACATTTATTTTGAATATCATATACGTTAATCATTCATCCGAGTTAACAACATAGAGAATTTCTCATGTATGACTTCCAACGCTATCAATCCATAATTATTCTTCAATACCGTCACAATTTATCTTCAAATATAAATCAATCTAAATATTTATTAATCTTTAAACATTCTTGCACTAATTATATGGTGTCATTATCCTTAAGGTAATCATCAATCTCATTATTCCCAAAGATAACACTTTCATGGTTCTCATTCCACATTATAATACTATATAGCCCTAAATTCATATTCATCTATACATTTTGGAATATAAATTACAATGAACAACAAATGAACATTCTTATTTTTTGTAAAAAATGTGTCACTTATGACACATGTATTTTGAACGTAGTATCAGTTCATCAGTTGTCAGAGATAAAAACATGAAGAATTTATCAAACATGAAATTAAATGATAAAAATATATTATAATTAAGAATGAATCATGATGAAGGAAACAATAAAAATTCCCTAGGAATCTCCATGAAGGAATCCAAAACAATTCTCAATGATTCGCCACGAATCTCGAGGACTTCAAAACATTTACATGTTTATATGTAGGACAAGACATGGGGATCATATCCAAGTTCCATTAACATTGAAAATTCTCAATCATATTGACATCAATGTAAACTTCCAATTTCATTGGTCATTATGGTCATCCCATGAAAATCATCTGAAAAGAAATACAATCCCTAAAAAGTTGTGATATTCAAACTCCCCCTTTTTATTGTTGGAAATACCTTCAAAGTTATTTCCACATGAATGTGTTAATATTTTGAGCAATTATATTCCCTCTCGCCTATACCTTTTAATCTTTAATTTCACATTATCTCCCCCTTATCGAATATAAATATGATATTCATGGTAAAAAGGGTATCACTTCATACATAATATATGTGTGATCCATCATTTAACTCTAATTCAACTTGAGAGGTGCTTAGTGTAAAGAACAAGTGCATTTTAAATAGAAGAAAAATATATCAATTACCAACATATCATGATAACTTAAGAAATGTGAAATCATATACTTCCCTTATAGGATTATTCACTTTCATTCTAGACTGAAATTTTTGACTGTATGATAAAACGTTTTAAGAACAATCAACCAAAAACTCCTGCACTCAAATCAAAAAATTGATAAAAAATATTCATGTTAAATAGATATTATAAAAGACCATTGGGGACTTCCAAATTTCATAATCAAATTATTAATTTAATTTATACCGCTTTGTATTTTATATATTTCTGATAACCTAGGATGATATATTAATAGAGACATACCATTTCCAATAAAATGGCATTCATGCATTTTCTAGAATAACAAGATTTGATAGTAATTGTAATAATAATTATAGAATTTATTAATTTGACTCCCCTCAAGGGAAAAGTTTCTCATTACCATTATAATGGTTGATCTCATCAAGAATTTCTTTAATGAAATTACAGTATAGAGAATACTAGATAATGGTTCTGGAACTTGCAATAGTCCATATTGGAAAAATTTCACAACATTACCATGGAAGATCTTATATAAAAAAATTTCTTCAAAACATAAATAAATAAGATCAAATGAATTTGGAATCTTATTTATTCTAGATATCCAAAATACTACATCACATTCATCAACATAATCAAGGATGATCCTCCATCATAATACTATTTAAATATCAATTGAGGAATCATTCAACGATGGTAACTTATTCAGACTATCTGTCAAGAATTGAAAACACATACTACATCTCAGGTTCTCCCCCTAAGAACACGTTTCACCTTCAAATAACTGACTTATAATCAAAATTGCAATACTCAATCATTAAGGTAATAAATTTGATCATCCTAACTTCATTAAGGAAAATAGAAATATTTAGATGATATTCTCAACCAAATTTCATCATTTTCAGTAGTTTTCATTCTTGCACATCCAAAATATGTTTCAATTTATGTTGAGACATCCTGTAACTCTTCACGTCCTTTTCTGATCTGTGTGGAGTATATTGTTTCTTAATAGCATTCATTATTGATACATTATTTCACATCTTGAGAATTGTGTGTTGTTATTGTAGTAAGGTTAAACAATATTTTGCAATGAGCTCATATTTCTTACTTCTCTCACATAGAAATAATTTAACACCAATGTTTCATTTTCTTAATAAACCATTATTAAAATTTTCTTCATCATGTGGAATGTTTTCTTTCCATTTTCCTCTATCATTATATTATGCATCATCCATTTTTCTCCATATTTAAAAATCATCAGGCCAGATAACTAACACATCATTTGGAACAGTATTTGTCAGTTTGGATCTTCCAAATGGGTTATTCTCAAGTTCATCCATCTTACTATTTTTTTTGTATGCACTAACATTCAAATTATTGGATTTAGAATACATGTTGTTCTCACAATTCTTCTGTTGTGACTTAATGGGAGATTTATGATCACAAAATTATAATGATATATTCCAAAGGATGATTCTTCATTCCAAGTATGAATTTTTTATACTATTTTCTTAACATCATTGTATACATGTTGATATGGGCATGTACAAACTTTGTGACCACTACTAATGCATACGTCACAAATGTTATCAAGAATTAAAAATCTATTTACAGTATAAAGATGATTCTGGACCTATAGATGTTACTAATTCATATCTGGAATTCTCTCACTTGAGTTAGTATTCCATTAACCTTTTAAATTATGGGTATTGTTCCAAAAATTTGAGGCACACTACCCATATTTGTTGCAACACCAACATGGACCCAAAAATCATGAGTTCCTAATATATTTTGTATATGATATTTTGGTTTTCATCATGAATTTTTATGCTCTCTAAGTGGAAATAAATTCAAAAATTTATTTCATATCTACATTTGTCATGGTGATAGGTTTCATATCATATTTATTCATCCATAATTGGTCATATTTTTTCTTACAACCTACATTTTTCATGATAACATGTTTATAAACATTAAATAATGATGGTATAGATGATAGATGATTCCTCCATGTAATATGTGATAGATCATTGATTGAAGTCCTAATATTATTGTAAAATATTAGAGTTATTAAAACATTAAAATACTCCAATGAACATTTAGTACTTATAGAATGTATATCCTTCATTTGTGATGTGTCAATATGTGTCTTCTCAATATTTTCCAACTAAGCTTCCAATTCGTGACATTGGATACTTTGGATGATTTTATGATCTTTAATCATAATAATATTCTCTCCCAATAAAGTATTAACTAATTCATCTTTATATTCATGTAGCATAATTTTTTTCTAAATCAAAGAGTCATGTTCGTTGATCATCTTGGATATTTCTTCCAGTTTTAAACCCTTGACATCAGTGTAATTTTTCATTGTCTCTTCAACTGCATGGATCATTTCTTCAAGAGTCTTTATGAATCCCTATTTATATTAAACTTACTTGATCCATTTTGAGGAACATATTCCATGTTCCATCATTGTTTCATCAAAGGTTTAAGCCTATCTTGACAGATTTAGACACTCAATAATTTTTTTTTTCTGAAGATCTTATCCAAAACATAAGATTCTTCTTCAAGTAGGGTGATCTCTTCTTGCAAACATTTACAGACTCCAAAGACAAGTGATAATCATTCTTTAGAAATAGGTAGCAGAATACCTCTTAATATATCGAATGATAATTATTGAA
Organism: Viscum album; assembly: GCA_963277665.1. Lineage (NCBI taxonomy): Eukaryota > Viridiplantae > Streptophyta > Magnoliopsida > Santalales > Viscaceae > Viscum > Viscum album. The sequence goes on along the minus strand of OY728151.1, from coordinate 1,580,184,049 downwards.
ATGTTTTATATTGTTCATCATCAACACTTGTGTTAGTATTTTCATCTTGAGGAATGTTTTTAAATGTACTTACACATGCATCCTAATAAATAGATGTAGGAATGTTAACCATATTATTAGTCAAAACCATAGTCACATTAACATTACCTTCCAAGATATATATGTATTAATTTTTTGAAAGGCATAGAGAAACAAATATGTACTCAATTTTAGATAAGATGGATCTATTCATCAACTTTATATTCTCTTTATTATCGATATTCATCAAGATATTGGTAGATATAGACTTATACACAAAGGTATCCAAATAAACACCAAAACAACACTTCAATGTTGTGTCTGAAAATAAACTCAAGTCTTTAAATGGTAATAGATTTCACTGTATATAATCTAACAGAGATGATCCTTACCTCGATAATTATTAATGTACCAGTTTAAGATATGCCTAACATTGTGTGTGTGGGGGGGTGTGAATCACTGTGGGAGAATTTTTAATTCACTTCGACATTTTATCACTTTACATGTTTGACCTATTTGGATCGTGATTTTCATATTATATTTTCTATAATTAGTGAAATAATATTAATGTATTAAATAAAATTACATGATATTTTTACAAGGTTCACTTCTCAGAAAGAGTATCTAGTCATTGGCATAGTCTAGAAATAATCCTGACCACCCAACCACTAGAAATTAATCCTTTAAATGTTGTTATAGAAAGTAGGAAATAACCATTCTCTTGAAATGCACTGTATTGAAGTTTCATTTCAGGTTTTATAAATCATAGATGGATATTTATACTGCCTCTGAATATAGTATCATTTTTGTTGAAAATGTTTTGAAACACCAAGAGCGCATTCCACCTATTGAGACCTATTGGATGTCACATTTCTTATATGTTCTTACATAACCTTATTTTCACTTTTCTACTTGTTTGGTAGTATGCATGAAACTAGTAGACATATTCCAAGAAACAAACTAAAAGCTACACAATATTATTTTTCTACAAGTGAAAACAATATAAATGTGTTGTGAATTGATGAATACTGAATTATTTTGGACTCAAATTATTATCAGAAGATTTCAATTTGGTCCCCAAATATTCTTCTCTTCTCTTCTATTTCTTCATTAGTGAAAAAAAAATTAAATGAGATCCCTTCTACTTTAGGATTCTGAAATCACAATCTTACTTTGTAATTATTAAATCAATGAAGATCAACTAATCATAGAATTAGCACAATTAAATTATTCTTATTTGATAAAAAATATCTAGAGTGAATGAAGAGTCTATTATCATATATTGTTCTTGGTGCAAATGATGTTTGTTTAACTAAATTGCACCATAAGTTCAATGATATTTCAGGCAAGAATAATATTTCACAAAATCATATTTTTCTCTAAATTAATTATAAACGCAATACAATCATGGTGAATGTGCATTTCCCAAATCCATTTTTTATCAATATCATTTTATGTATTTTGTTTTAGATAAACTTTTATGCATGAATATTTTTTCCTCAAATCATAAAGAGAGCCTTTGACATTGTACTAACTCCTCACTGTTTATGTAACAACCCCCAAATCTTCTTCATCCTCCCTTAGTTCTCTCTCCCTTCATAGAAAAACCATGTTTCATTTTATAACCCATTTTTATCAATGATATTTTCATACATAGAATTTCTGTCACATTAAAAACCATGAAATATTTGTTAATATCTTTATCAAGCTTGTATGCACTTTGGTGCATGTCTGGTTCTCTTTGAACAAAAAAACTGTGTATGTTTTTTGTTATCTTTGTATAGTGTATCTACTGGATACACAACATCTTCTCGTAATTGGTTATATGTGAAAAAACATAGTGAATCACTGTGATAGTAAAAGAAATCATGTACTCTGTCTTGAGTAGTAATATTCTTGGAACTAGTTCTTCTTCATAAAGCAAGACAAGGTTGTCTACACAGTAGTTGTGTGTCCTTTTTATTTCATCATCATGGGAGAATAATTCTTCATGAAACTGAACTCATTCACAAAGAAAGATGAGGGTGTAAACACCTTTTTCATGTCCAAAAATTCTTCTCATTTGTGAAAACATATTTTTTCACGGGAATCCCCATATTCATGAGACCTCAATGTTTCACAAAACACTTTGCCTTCCCACAAAAAAGAGTGCTTTGTAGATGCTATTTTTTTCTTTAAAATGTGATCATATGAAATAATATGAGTAGCTGTAGAATCTCTTGGTCGAGTGTGATCTCCTTTTATTGAAAAGGGATAATATCCTTATAACGCATTCAAATCCCGATAATTATTCCATGTGAATCATCTATTTAAATTTTGGAATGACATAGGTTTTATTTCATCCAATACATGAAAATTTCCGTCACATATCATAGAATTTTTTCTTCACGGTAAGACTATTTATTTATGGTGTTCATATCACATGCATGTATTCATAAACACATGAAAATCATCTTCCCAAACAAATGATGTTCATCCATGGAACTAATAAGTTTGAATGGACCTCCTGTAACTGCATATTCATTTCAGACAAGGCTTTCCTGTTGAATTTATTAATGTGATTCAAGAAAATGAAGATTCATGATATTTGGATCATGTTCGTCCCATTATTTAGACCATAGAACAATCATGGTGGGGAAATTATTGATCATTGGATGTTTGGTAGACATAAATGATTAGGCAATGGTGTTATTGATGGAATCTAGGAGAATGATGATGACATTTGGAGATAAATATGTGCCACCTTGTAAATGCAAAGGTCATGGGAGATCAGACGACCTAAATTTAAATGAGCGGGCGTGAGATGTGTTGGAAAACCATGATCGATCCAATTATTTAAAATGGTGAAAAACACACTCTAAACCCCATCCCAAATCCAATACTATCTCGGTTTATCCACACTATATAAATCATGCACTATGAGGAGTGGATCAGAATTCCCCTCTCCCCCTCCCTATACCACCATATACCGGTTCTATGTGAATCCTCCACTCCCACATCTTTTCAAGATATTATCCTACATGATGCAGGCCTATGGGGGTACCCATGGACAACACACGACATTAGATACTACCTTCATGCTTACTTGGATGGCCTTCTCTGCACGTGTCTCCCAAGTGTCCCATATAAGCTCTCAGTTGAGGATGGTAAGTCAGTTCAACACATACTTTTTTAAAAATACCACAACAATAACCCATTTAAAAAACTATGTATATAATGGATTTCAATATGAAATTCATGGATATCTCCACAATTAGAACATTAGTATAAAATTATTCAATCCCTTCAAATTTTCCATTCAAATATAAATCCATCTAACCATTTCATCATCATTAACCCTTCATTCCCTTACTATATAGAATGATTCTCCCTTATGAAAATTACTAGATTAATGTTTCTAAAGATAACAATTGCATGGTTCTCAGGAAAAATTAAAATAATGCATGACCTTCAATTACTCTTCTTCTTTACTTTTGGAATACAAATTCCAAAGAACATAAAATCAACTTTATTACTTTTTGGAAAGAATGTGTGACTTATGAAAAATTTATTTTGAAAATAGGATCAGTTCATTAATCATAAAGATTAAAAAAATGGAAAATTTATCATTATTGAAATACACTTATATGAATCCGTAACAATTCTTCAATCCCTTCATAGTTTATCTACAAATAAAATCCATATAACCATTTATTCATCATTAACCCTTTATGCACAAATTATATGGTGTAGTTCTCCTTCATGAAATCTAAATTCTCAATGTACCAAAATTACACAATTTCATCATTATCTTTCAACATTAAAATGCTGAATTATCTCCAATTCCTCTATTATATACGTTTTAGAATTTAAATTCCAAAGAAAATCAAATCATCCTTCTTCTTTTTTTTAAACAATGTTTCACTTATGTCACATGTAATTTCCCATGAGGATCTTTTCATCAGACATAATAGTTAACAAAAATGGATAATTTCTCCAGTGTGACATTCAATGCACGGAATCCTTAATTATTCTTCAATCCCTTCACAATTTCCCTTCATATATAAAATTCTCTAAAAATTTATTCATCCTTAACCCTTCAGGCACTAATTATATTGTGTGGTTCTCCTTTATGAAAACTAAATTCTGAATGTTCCTCAAGATAACACCTCTATGGTACTCATGCAACATTAAAATACCACATGAACCTCAATTCCACTTATTCAATACATTTTTGAGTAGAAATTACTAGGAACATAAAATCAACATTATTTTTTGTTGTAAACTATGTGTTTGTTATGACACATGTACGTTGAACGTAGGATCTGTTCGTCAATCTATAGAGTTAACAACGTGCATAATTGCACATGAATGATGTCCAATGCTAATAATCATAAAAAAATTTCAATCCATTCACAATTTTTCTTCAAATATAAATCCATAGAACCATTTATTCATCCTTAACCCTTCATACACTAATTATATGGTGCGGTTATCCTTCATTGTAACACCCCCAATTTCCTGAATGTAACCCTTTATTTATGTATTTTTAGATTTAATTGTGTGTGGGTAATGTTTGGGAGGGTTAGTAAGGATTTTGGAATTATTATGGGGCTTTTATACAGGAGAATAGTTGGACCACGTTTAGTGCATTCTATGAAGCTCCTACAGGAAACCGTACACAGTGATACCAGGGGATCTGTTTAGGTGAACAGTTTGAAAAAACTATGCAACTACCCAGAAGTAACCATTCATACATGGAAAAAGAGTATTTTCTAGGATGTAAAATGATTTTCATAAATGTTTCAGGTAATTGTTCATGTACTCCCTGAGGCAGAGACTGGAACATGGTCTTCTCATGGTATTCCTAACCACGCGACTAATCATGCACGATTTAAAAACAAGAACATAAAAAAGTGGTTCTGTGTTATTATTAAGTTTAAAAACGTCCTTTTTTCTCCAAATAAACTCTAACTCAGTATTTATTCCTCCCAAAGTCCATGGAGTCTTTCCCCATAAAATTGGAAGTGATATGAAGGCATTACTCGGGGTGTTGGTGAGAGATTCCCTTAGTTAGTGTCCTTTTCTGGAAATGTTTTATAGTTTTTCTTAGATATACATTACTACTATTTCTCAAGTTCTTAGATATAGTCTTATTTGGATATATATATAAGGTTTTTGATGTAAATCATGGTTATATTTAGCCTTTTTTATGATACGGGGAGAGATATAAGGTGATTTTTTTGGAGATTTAACTAGGTTTTGTGGGTGTTTTCATGATGTTCTTTGTTTTCCCAAAAATCTCAAGGTACGTGGCTTCACACTCAACTCCTATAATTAGAACATAAATTATTAGCTTCATATTGTATAAATTTAATTTTTTTTGTGAAATTGGTACGAAAATCATGGTTGAATCCAACTTTATTGATGGATTGTAGTTTTTTGGAAATTGGTTGTGCAAATGGACTTGTTTCTTGATTATAAAATATGTTTTTTAGGATAAGTGGAAATGATATGTTGGAAATGTTTTCAATAAAATAATGGATTTATTGAAATGGATTGAGTGGGTTTTTTTGAAATGGATTTGGCGTACATGGGTTGTGTGGGTTTATTATTTTGACATGACCCAAAATATAGGGAATATACATTGCGGGTACAAAGGTACATGACCCTGGATAAGATGTGTGGGTCATTGGGGAATAATGAGACTGTACAATTAGTGATGACTTTGAGGATAGAAAATAAACCACTAATGAGTATACAACTATTATAGAATAATGCATGTGTGTGTGTGTGGTTAATGATCAAATGGGTGTGCCAAAAAGGAATGTGAAATGGTTTAGAGAATATTTTGTTTTATTTCCTTAGAAAACTAGTAATTTTGGAAAACTGTTTTTGTGTGAAAATAGTTGACTTCAATTTCAAATGTGTAAATATTTTAAAAAAAATTATTTATATTATTTTATATAATTGTTCTAACTTTTTTTACCCTTATGTAATGAGTAGGGAAGTCATTGGGGGGAATCTATTGAGTTTCATTACTCACCCATTCTTTGGAACTTTAGTTCATTTGCATATCTTGTTTACCAATACACAAGTAAATGGATAGCATCACACTTCTTTAGTGGTGCTCTGTGATACATGGAGTTGGATTTGGATCTGGGAGTCATGTATTTGAAGCCTTCTAAGTTTCTGTTGGATTTTTATTCCACTATGAACTTTGATGTTAGTAGTCTTATATTGTTGTAATCTTTTTTAGTTTAGTTTTTGTATTAATTGTATAACATGAGTTATTTTATACTTTCATCACGAATCATATAGTGGTTTCGGTTAAGGAATATGTGGTTGTGATATTATTATTTTAAAAGGGAAGATCATCACCTAATTGTATTGAAATCCCTGGAATTTCGTTCCTGCCATTGGTGTCATGGGGGTGTTTCTTAATTCCATGTAAAAAATCAAACATGAATCAAGCCAATGAGGAAGGGAGGTATTTTTCAAGTTATATTGGTTTTGGTCTGTCCAAATATATGTGTGAAACAAGTGGTATCATGTTTTTTGGTCCTTGACATACAATTGGTATAAGTTGTTTCAGTTTTGGTGTTGAAATGCATTCGGGTTATTTCCTTAAGTCATGTTGGTAGAAATGAATAGGATTGTTAGGAATTGAAAAGTATATCATGAAAATACATATGTACCCTTTTTATATTGAACATCAAGTTACTATGGAGTTGGTTACATAGGTGTTTTCGAAACACTTATAGTAGTATAATCTCATTGTCATGGGATTAGAAAATGAGATGATCATGACATGCATTATAGAAATAACTTCCAACTAGGGGTACATATTTCATATTGACTTATGATTTACGATTTTGTGAAAATGGGATGATTTTTTAAAAATGATGAAATTGATTTTATATTGGTGAGTTTTAAAAGAGAATGGTTAGGTAATTTTGGAAATGAGTTAATTTTCAAAAGCATGGTGAAATTTTGCATAAATTGTCAAATGTGGAAAATGATGAAATTTGGAAAGAATTTTTTTTGAATAATTTCTCTTTGATAGAATTCAAAAACATTAAGCCCTTGGTTTCTACAGCGAAAGGATTATAGGGATTGTTGTTTTTTCTAGAAAATAGAACCTGGTAGGCATGCATAGAAACAAAATGGAAGAAGTTGTTGAGAATGTGGTTTCACCTAAGACATAGGTCAAAAAATATATGGTATAAAGTATAGTCCAAGATTTTAATGATGTGGATAGAGGGAATCGATGGGATGAACCAATGCTACTTTATCATTCTATCAAATGCATTAAGTAGAATACACCAATCTTCTAGGGTGATTCAAGGCTAGAGAATGCTGAGGTGTGGATGAATAGGATAAGTCAACTTTTTGATTTCCATAGTACACCAGCATATTAGAAAGTCAAGTTGGAAATGTATACATGGGAAGATCGTTCACACCAATGATGGGATTTAGCACATTAGACTAAACTGGACCATGGTATGGATTGAGAAGATTTCGAGGAATTGTTCAAAAATAATTCTATCCACTCACATTCTGAATTCAACGAAAGATTGATGTTTTCTGTCCAAAGTAGGAGAACCTTTCTATGATAGAGTATGTAGCGAGATTTATGATTTTTTTTTATTTTCACAGGAATTTTCTACGACTGCATCCTTGAAGGAACACATTTTGGAATCAATGATATGCAAAACAAATTTGATTGAATATTTTCATGCTATGTATAATGGATTATACATATATATTAAATAGAGAGATAGTGGATAAAGAGACATATCAAGAGGAACATGTGGAGGATGTATGTTGATACCTATGGAAAATGTTGGGGACTGTAATGCTGGGAGAAAACATAATATGGAAACATATTTCCAAGGATGGAATATGACCCAAAATTAGGTAGCTAGGTCAGTGAACCTTCCCCCAAGACTGAAGATAAAATTTGGATGTTTTCAATGTGTTTCCTTTGACCACATGAATCAAGAGTGAACGAAACCACCTAGAGAATTCCAGAATATTAATTATATGGGGCATATTTAGTGCTTTTTTTGCAGTGATCTGATGTCGGGTGTTCTAAAAAAATCCCATGTTTTGTAGATTTTGTATGATTTGATGGGAGGAGGGAAATAGAATACCTCTCATTATCAGAATACAGTTAACTAGCGTGATTCTTGAAATACCATGAATCCTTAGCATATGAAATATTAATAGGGAAATAAGGAAAAAAGTTTTGTAAGTATGCAGTCATATAGAGTTGAGTAGGTTATTGTGGATGATCAATCTAGACAGTGTGAGTTTATGTCAACAGGAAAAGGGGTGTGCTAAACCACCCTGATCACTCCAATTATTTAAACTATTGAACAGTGTTCATAAAAACCCATCCCACATTGAAAAATTAATCTGTTTCTCCTGGATATATAAATCATGTGTTGTGGGGAGAGGCTCAAAATTCTCCTCTACCCATCCTAGTATTTCCCCATACTAGTTTTGTGCGAACTCTATATTACCACTTCCTTGTAGGATATTGGCCCATTTTATAGATGCCTTTACTTGTGACCAGGTCACACATAGAACACTCCATGCCACCTGCATGCTAGCCTGGCTGGCCTCCATTTGGTGTGATCGACCCAGTGTCCCATATAATCTCTTAGTTAAGGAAGACTAGTCAACGTATTAGGCTATCCATAATTTTTAACAACACCCAAAAATATACATAGTTATAAAGACAAGTATATAATGGAATTAAATATGAAATACCTGTCCGCATCCACATGTAGAACTCTAGTATACAATTCTGCAATCCGTTCACAATTTCTCTTCAAATATAAATCCACCTAACCATATCTTTATCATAAACCCTTCATGAACTAATTATATAGCATGGTTCTCCTTCCTGAAAACTACAATCTCAATGTTCAAAAAGTTAACAATTTCATGGTTTTCAGGGACCATTAATGTAATGCATGACCATAAATTCCTTTTATTCTCTAATTTTTGGAATATAAATTATAAAGGACATAAAATAATCCTTCTACATTGATTTAAAAAATGTGTCACTTATGACACATGTATTTTGAACATAGGATCAGTTCATCAATAATTAGATTTAACTGCCAAGAGAATTTCACAAGAGTGACATCTAATACACCAAATCTATTACAATTATCTGGGAATCACGATGAATGAATCCATAACTTTTCTCTAGTAATAATAATGATGGAATCCATAACGATTCTCCAAATATCAATAATGTTCAATGTCTTCTAACCATTTACATGTTTCTGGTAATTTCTATACGTTGGGAATTCATCCAAGCTCAATTAACTTTGAAATTGTTCTTCATATTGACATCAATGAAATATTATTATAGCATTGATGATCATTGTCCACCAATCAAAAGAATTTTAGAATAAATACAATATAAAAACAATATTGGATCTTTAATCTCCCCCTTTTTTATTGGAAATACCTTCAGTTCCAAATGAATGTTTCAATATTTAGAACTATTATCATATAACTCCCCATTACCTTTCAAACATTAATTTCACTTTCTCTCTCCCTTATTGATAGGAATTAAAAATTTCAATGGAGAATATGGTATAATTCCATAATTAAGCAATGTCTAGTCACTCATTTCACTCTAAGTCAACATGAGCTATGTTCAGTGTAGAAAACAAGAGGACATAATTTTTTAAAAAACGTTTCCCATTACCAAATAATCATGACGCCATAATCAATGAGAACCCCTATACTTTTATTCAAGGACTATTTATAACATCCCGGATCCGGGTGCCACTCAACGGGTGCCTCGAACCCAGTTCGCCACGTGACCACAAGTGCATTTCCCCAAACTGCCAGAGGCTGCCGACTAGCAGCGAGGGCCTAGGTCTGATAGTTGGGAAACTATGCCCTCATTTGTCAAAGTGTAGCACAGTGGAAAGAATAAAAAATACAACAATAGAATAAGTAATAAACCATACATAACTGAAATAAACAAATGCAGCAGATACAAACAACTAGTATATAAATAATCATGCAACATGACTCAATTCTATGAAAACAGCCAGAACATGTTAGACAATCAATACAATACAACTGAAGTACAAGTACGGAAAAGAAAAAAACAACAGCTCGTGGAATCGCAAGCCAATGCTCGCTCCCATGCTCTCAGATACCCCTCAGAAGAAATTAAGTACCTGTATAAGGGCCCTTTCCCTTATCTACACATGTAGAAACATAATTAGTTTGGGCCGAAAAGTATGACCCAAACAGGGTGTGAGAAATAAATCCCAGTAGGCACCCACCAAATGCCCGTTCCCAACTTTGTGAAATCATGCAACAATAGTGTGCAGTATTAAAATGCAATAAAGTAAGAAATACTAAAAAGTAACTAACATAACCAGTTATATTTCCATTTTAATATCCATTTAATGACTTAATTTAAAATATCACCATAGTGAATATCCTAAGTAAACAACCATTGTCCTCAGACAAGTAAACCCCTATCCTCAGATAAAAATAATCCAAACACAATAATCTGCCCATAGGCATACAGATATTTCCCAAAGGCGTAAGAAGTGTCGCCCACATGCATAGAATCAACTGCCCACAGGCAAGAAAGAAGTTTCCCACATGCTAAATTGTATAGTGCCCACAGGCTAATCACAACACTGCCCTTAGGCTAACGGTTAACCGAGCCATGACCAACATTTAAATAAGAATTAAACAAGAAATTACTCTGATGTGAATTCTATAATCATTACTTTAATGTCATACCAGTGGGTATCCTAGCCAAATGGATAAACAGAAGAACGCACCACCAGGGTGGTCCTGGATCCAACACTGATCCCAAACAACAGTTTTACAATTTTATTTAATCTCCTGTACTATTCTAGGTATTTAATATAGACACGGACTCAGCCACACGACACCCCAAATATGGGTTCGTATCTCAAAAACATAAAAAATGCACAATAGTTGGAAAATAAACACCAATCCACCTACCTTTAACACCAACGAACTATATATGCGAATGTCAATTCCCGAAACTCCCAAGAACGACATAGATATGACGTAGAAGAATACTCAATTAAACACAAATAACATTCTTTAGAGGAAGAAATGGAATGAACTATGCAAAGAAAAGGAAGCTCTTACTCGTGCAGTTCCAATCTGATCATCCTAGGCAGAAACAGATTCTGGATGCCCGATCTGGAGATCCACGAAGGTTCGTCCATCTTCTCCTGAGCTCCCATCCGGTTCTAGGCCTTACATGTGAACATGGGAGGCTACTTCCCATTTTAAGTGAAAAAACAAATTACACGACATGTATTTCCAAGTACATGGCGTGTACTTCCCATTTTTTAACTTATCTTCTTGCGGTATCCCGCTAGCATGGCACTGTTCTTCTACCGACATAACTACATGACGTGTCTTCTTGAGTACATGGAGTGTTCTATCCTACAGCTAGCCACCGCCTTAGTATTCTCCAACCGAATGACTACACAACGTGTAAAGGACCACTACACGACGTGTAGTCGGATTCTACATCTGTCATCGCCGACATGGCCACACGCCCCGTGTACTCATCCCACACGGCCAAAAGTACACTACGTGTGGAAAAGTACCCAATGTGTATGTCCAAAATTTAGGAATTTTCCCAATTTTACTTATTTTCTGAACTACACTTAAGCAAAAGAGAAAAGAAGAAAATCGTACCACAAAACTAAGAACCGGGTTCTTACAGACTTCCCCCCTTAATGTAGTTCGTCCCCGAATTTCCCTTCCAAGGGTGGTGAAGATATAGCCCTGAAAATCTCCGGCCACTGAGCACGTACATCGGTCTCATGCTCCCATGTATTGTCCTATGCTCGGGCATGTTGCCATAGCACCTGTACGAGAGGAACTTACCGACCTCGGAGAAACTTCGTGCCCCTGGCAAGGATACGAGTCAGATGCTCCCCAAAGGATGAATCGATCTAAAGCTCAACCTCCTATGGCTAAATTGTAGAGTTCCCATAGGCTAATCACAACACTGACCTTTGGATAATAGGTAACCAAGCCATTCCCAACATGTAAATAAGATGTACACAAGAAATTCCTCTCAAGGAAATTCTACAATCATTACATTAAAGGCATATACTCGGTTATCCTAGCCAAATGGCTAAACAGAAGGACGCACCCCCGGGGTGGTCCTTCATCCAAGCACTGATCCCAAACAATTGTTTTACAATTTTATTAAATCTCCTATAATATTCTATTTATTTAATATATCCACGGACTCAGCCACACGACACCCCAAATATGGGTTTGTAGCTCAAATACACAAAAAAATGCACAATAGTTGGAAAATAAACACCACGACACCTACCTTTAACACCAACGAACGATATACGCGAACGTCAATTTCCAAAACTCCCAAGAACAACATAGATATGAAGTTGAAGAAAACTCAATAAAACACAAATAACATTCTTTAGAGGAATACATGGAAAGAACTACGCAATGAGAAGGAAGCACATACCCATGCGGTTCCAACGAGATCATCCTAGGCAGAAACAGATTCTTGATGCCCGATCTGGAGATCCACGAAGTTTCGACCATCTTCTCTTAAGCTCCCATCTAGTTCTAGGCCTTCCATGTGAACAGGGGAGGCTACTTCCCATTTTATGTGAAAAAACTACACGGCATGTATTTCCAAGTACACGGCGTGTACTTCCAATTTTTTAACTTGTCTTCTGGCAGTATCCCACTAGCGTGGCACTGTTCTTCTCCCGACATGACTACATGATGTGTATTCTTGAGTACACGGCATGTTCTATCATACAGTTGGCCACCGCTATACTATTCTCCTACAGACTGACTACACGATGTGTAAAGGACCACTACACGACATGTAGTCGGATTCTACAACCTTCATCACCGACATGGCCACACACCTCGTGTACTCATCCCACACGGCCAAAAGTACACGGCGTGTGGAAAATTAAACGATGTGTATGTCAAAAATTTAGGAATTTTCACAATTTTTTTTTATTTTCAGAAAAAAACCATAAGTAAAAGAGAAAAGAAGAAACTCACAGCACAAAACAAAGAGCTAGGTTCATACTGAATTCCCCCCTTAAAGCAATCTGTCCCCGAATTTCCCTTCCAATGGTGGTGAAGATATAGTCGTGAACATCTTCGGCCACTGTGCACGTACATCGGTCTCATGCTCCAATGTGTTTTCATGAACTCGGTCATGCTGCCATAGCACCCGTATGAGAGGCACTCACCGGCCTCGGAGAACCTTCGTGCTCCTGACAATGATACAAATAAAATTCTCCCCAAAGGATGCATCGATCTGAATCTCAACCTCCTATGGCTGAAAAATGTGAGACACATCAATCTTGAGCTCGTCTACACCGAAGGTCTCCTTGATCGGAAAAAAGTGAGCTACCTTCGTGAGTCTGTCCACAACAACCCACATGGCATCGTTGCCTCAAGGTAACCTTGGAAACCCAGTCACAAAGTCCATCGCTACATCATCCCATTTCCACTCCGGAATGGGTAACTGATATAATAGTATGGCTTGCCTCTGGTGATTTTCCATCACCTACTGACAGGTGGAATATCTCGTAACAAAACCAGCTACTTATCTCTTTATACCCGGCCACCAGTACTGGCGTCTCAAGTCACGGTACATCTTGGTAACCCTGGGATGAACTTCCCAAGTAGAATCATGAAACCCTCGCATCATCTCCTCGCGTATATCTCTTGAAACCCACACTCGTCCATGGAAACACATAATTTCATCATCACCTACCATCCACCAAGGAGGAGGGTCCTCACTTGCCACCGAATCTGGTAAAACTAGGCTTTCTGAATTTGATAGCTATCTCATACTCAATATGTCTAGGAGGGTTGATGTTATAGCTAAAGATGAAAGATAGGTCTTCCCCTGACTGTCGTGCACCTCTAGATGCATCTCAGAGAACAAGGCCATAAGCTTCCACTCAACACTCGCCTCCTGCACTGTCTGCATATGAGTCTTCCTGCTCAGTGAATATTCTACTGCATTACTATTACTAGGTGTATAGTAAAGTTTAAAATCAAAGGACTGTAGGTATTCGACCAACCTTCGCTACTCAGATTCAAGTCACACTGCGTAAATATATACTTGAGACTTTTGTGATCGGTAAAAACCGCAAAATGCTCTCCCAGAATATAATGTCTCCTACAGTTTAACGCATGAACAACTATAGCCTACTCAAGATCATCGGTCGGGTAATTTCTCTCATGTTTCCTCAACTACCGAGACCCGTACGCAACAACTCGATCGCCATGCATCAACAATGCTCCTAGAAAAATACCTGATGCATCATAGTAAATTGTATATCTCTTCCCTTTCTCTATAAGTATCAGGACATGTGTTGATTTCAACCTTCCCTTTAGGTCCTGAAAGGTTGTCTCGCAAGCTTCCGACCAATCGAACATCACACCCATCTTAGTCAAACCTGTCACTGGTGCTTCTAAGCTTTAGAAGTCCTATATGAAGAGTCTGTAGTAACCAGACAGCCCCATGAAACTCAGTATATCAAACACGTTCTTAGGATACTCCCAAGAAACAACTTCTCTCACCATCTCGGGGTCTACTGCAACTCTTGCCTATGAGATGATATGACCCAGGAAGTGAGTCTGGTCCATGCAAAAGTGGCACTTCGAGAGCATAAAATATAGTTGATGCTCTATCAGTGTATTCACTATGATCTCAAGATGGGTGGCATGGTCGTGTCGAGTGTAAGAGTACACCAAGATATTGTCCATGAATACTACCAAAAAAGAATCTAGATAAGGATTGAACACATGATTCATCAGAGACATGAAAATTGCTAGAGCATTTGTGACTTTGAATGGCATAACCAAGTACTCATATAGACCATACCAACTCCAAAAGGCTGTAAGTAGTTATCTGATGGTCTCATGTGTAGCTGATGATATCTTGATCTCAAGTAAATCTTTGATAACACTAGTGCTCCACGAAGTTGATCATAAATATCATCAATCATTGGCAAAGGATATCGGTTCTTGATAGTAAACTAGTTCTGCATACGATAATCGACACATAGTCTGAGGGTACCATTCGCCTCCTTCGCAAAAAGAACCGGGAAACCCCAAGGAGAAGTACTGGGTTGGATGAAACCCTTTTCCTATAACTCCTCTAACTGTCTCTTGAGATCCTGTAACTCTGCTGTAGCCATCCTATAAAGAGGATTGGACACCGGTGCTACTCCTGGCATAAGCTCCTTAATGAAATCCACCTCATGCTCCGAAAGTGGACATGAAAAGTCATCCTGGAAGACATCATGGAAACAATAAACCACTGGAGGTAAATTTGTCTGAAAATTCTCCTTATCAGCCAAGTATAAACTAGCAATCTAGGTTGTGACTCAACCTCTCCCACGACGCTCTGGTCCAGCTCGACTCACCTGAACATCCCATTCTCCCTTGTATAGAAACTCTCCACCCTCTGGTGACATGAAACTCACCCTGTGATGATAACAATATACAAAGGCTAGAAAGGGAACCAACCTATCCATCCCGAAAATGACGTCATAAGCTTTCATATTTAAGACTTAAAGGTCCCAAAGAAAGTGACACCCACCAACCTCAATGGTCACTCCTTGCACTGATGCACACCAGCCGTTCTAGTTCCCAACGGAGTGTCTAGAGGCATGATAACAGAAGAAAAATAAACACAGAGCACAAGACTCTCCACAATGGGTACATATATGAAACAATGTGTACCACCTGTATCGAAAAGTACTAAAGATATTACAAGAGCTACCCGAATAGTACCTCTAACTGAAGAAGGTCAGGGATCATGCTCCTGCTGGGTCTGTTGCACTACATATGCATGTCCAGTGCCGCGGCCCTGTGACATATCTTGGCTACCTTGAGTGTTCCCGCCTTGCTACCTCTTAGATCCTGGTGTCTGGCTACCAAGGCCACGACCACCATACCAACCTACATGCCCTGACATATTCCAGTTCCCTGACTGGTAAGAAGCCACTGGTCCTTCTCCCGCACATGGAGTCTGCACATAACCCCTCTCACTAGACACTGGTAGAAACATCCTACAATAGCATTGCAGATGACTCATCCTGCCTCATGCTCGGCACTCAACTGGGTCTCGTGGACACTACGGTCTCTTGTGCCCCTCTTTACCACACTGATAGCACTTGACTTGGTGACCTGAAGAATTCTTATGACGGGTAATTCTATCCTAAGAGAAGTTCATATATCTCTTCCTCTTTCCAGTAGAAATAGTACCAGTAACTGGTGCTGAAATTCCTTGGCCCACACCACTAGATTCCCACAATTTCCTCTATATAATTAGCATCTAGTTTACAATATTGTGTACTGAAGGCAACCTGAAAACATTCACCAGAACTCGGATTTCATAACAAAGACCATCCTCAAAACATCTGGCTCTCAACGTCTCATCACCCACTAGCACCAGTGCAAAGCGCCGAAGCTCGGGGAAACGAGCAGAATATTCAGTCACTGACATAGAACCCTGCAGCAGATTCATGAACTCTCGAGCTCTATCTGCCCTCAACATCTCTGGGAAAAGGAATTCATAGAAGAATTCATGAAAATCATCCCATTACATGTCTCTGTGATTCTATGACTTGGTGGTAACATCCCACCACCTCATGGTGGAATCACGCAGCATATAATTAGCGAGTTTGACCATCTTCCATGGAGGCGTCTCAAGATGCTCGAAAATTTTCTGCATCGACCCCAGCCAAGACTCCACAACATGTGGTCTGAAATCCCTTAAAAACATAGGTGGATGCCACTGCTAGAAGATATGAGTTAGCTCATCCATAGATGTGGTAGCCGGAGGTGCTCCCTGAAAGGTCTTCATGAACCGCATATAGATTTCACGGAACTGCGCCTCCGCGCCTATGTCCGGTAAAACGTCTGGCACTGCATCTGGCTCTGCTGAAGGATCCACTAGTATCCTATGGCCCACTATCTCTGGAGTATAATCATTTCCTCTCTCCAGGTTAACAACGAGCGATTGTCTAGGTGTCATGATAGTACAAGGTCAATAACCCGCCATAGATTCAAGATTATCAAGACAGAAACCGAAGGAACCACAAAGGGAACAAGATGAAGTAGTCATTTAAAAATTTAAAAAACAAGACTACACGGCGTGTATATTGAATACACGGTATGTAATTGAGTTCTCTTCCCCTGCATGGGTCCTTCTACACGGCTAAGCCACATAGCTCCAATTTAGAAAAACTACACGGCGTGAATATAATCTACACAGCGTGTATGGTGAAATTTTCCAACTGCCCGAGTTGTTTGTGACACGACCGACTTCTTGGATTAACACTATACTGCGTGTTAAACCCGTACACGGCGTGTACACCACCCTGTCTTCTAGCCACACGACTAAGTCCACATGGTTTGTCCTCATACAAGACTACACAGCGTGTCCCACAGGTACAAGGTGTTTACTAGACAAGCTCCGCCGACCCGTGTTGTTAGTTACACGGCCCGATCCCTGGTCAGACTAAACAGAGTGTTCCTTAGTGGACACTACGTGTTTGTATTACGGTCTCCTCTTTCGGTGTTGTTAGTTACACAGGCAGACTACCAGTCAACACTACACAGTGTGTACTGAAGCTACACTCCATGGTTGTTGCAAGCTCTTCCCTTCCCCGTGTCGCTGCCCAAACAGTTTATGACACGGGAAGAGACTACACATCGTGTACTCTGGGTACACGGAGCGTACTCTAAAAGTTTATTTTTCATCCCGAACAGAAGACCATACACAAAGTGTTTAAAGTACTAAATAGGGTGTATACTAGTTTTTTTGGACAGTATGCCTCAGAAACTTCCCCGAAACCCAAAAAAAACTGAAAAACAACACCCAAGTGTCAAATTCTGACCCGCGAGGGCCCATACTCCCCACTAATAAATTTTTTACATCTTATCTGTGTTATAACAAAATAAACAGTCAATGATCCACCAAATTCCAGTCAATGAGGGCCCATACTCCCCAAAGACCAAATTTCAGCATTCATTCTATAAACAATTTCAAATAAAATTACCCTATCGCACAGTAGGTATTTTATCAAAGAAACTCTCACAAAAGCATTCTTTTCTAGCACAACTACTATCACAAAAACATTCAATTTTTAATGCACCTACATGGCATGGAACTATGCATGGAATGTGATTTCTAACATGTGCTTAAATGATGCATGGGATGGTATACCCTCATCTCAATGGGTTGCAACGAAATAGAACCCATAGACAAATTATAAAGAGCACAACCACAAGTGTGTCACCCAACAGTGAAATCAAATCAACTATAAAATTTGAAAAATCAAAATAATTTCAAAAATATGAGGTAGACTGGTTTTTCCCTATTCAAGGGTTAGCTACGCCTGGGCACATCTTATTACCAACTACCATTTCCGTCATATCCCTAACTAAGACGCCAAATAGTAAGTCAAAGAAATGAAACCACCTCTAATACCACTTTATAACACCCTGGATCCGGGTTCCACACAACGGGTGCCCCGAACCCGGTACGCCACGTGACCTCAAGCGCATTTCCCCAAATACCAGAGGCTGCCGACTAGCAGTAATGGCCCATTTCTGATAGTGGGGAAACTATGCCCTCATTTGTAAAAGTGTAGTGCAGCGGAAAGAATAAATCATACAACAATAGCGGAAGAAATAAACCATACATAACTGAAATAAACAATTGTAGAAGATATAACCAAACGGTATATAAATAACCATGAAACATGCCTCAATTCTATGAAAATAGCCAGATCATGTTACACAATCAATACAATACAACTAAAGTACAAGTACAACAATGAAAAATAGAACAGTTCGCGGCATTGCGAGCCAATGCTCGGTCCAATGCTCTCTGATACACCTCATAAGCAATCAAGTTCTTGTATAAGGGCCCTGGCCCTTATCTACACCTGTAGAAACAAAATCTGTTTGGGCCGAAAAGCATGACCCAAACAGGGTGTGAGAATTAAATCTCAGTAGACACCCACCAAAGGATCATGCCCAACTGTGTGAAATCATGCAACAATAGTGTGCAGTAGTAAAATGCAATAAATTAAGCTGTACTAAAAAGTAACTAACTTAACTAGTTATATTTCCATTTTAATATATATTAAATAGTTTAATTCAAATTATCACCAAAGTGAATATCATAAGTAAAAAATCCAATTTCCTCAGACACGTAAACCCCTACCCCTGGGTAAAGAAAATCCAAACTCAATAATCTACCCACTAGCATATGGATATTGCCCACGGGCATATGAAGTGTCACCCACATGAACAGAATCAATAGCCTGTAGGCACGGAAGAAGTTTCCCACCGATTAAATAGTACAGTGCCCACAGGCTAATCACAACAGTGCCCTTAGGCTAACAGGTAATTGGGACATGCCCAACATGTAAATAATTAGTACACAAGAAATTCCTTTCAAGTCAATTCTACAATCATTAATTATAAGGAATACCCTCTTGTATCCTGTCCAAATGGCTAAACAGTGGAACACACCCCTGGGGTTGTCTTGGATCTAAGAACTAATCCCAAACAATAGTTTTACAATTTTATTTAATCACTTATAAAATTCTATGTATTTAAAATAGCTATAGCCTCAGCCACACGACACCCCAAATATGGGTTCATAGCTCAAAAACACACAAAATGCACAACAATGGGAAAATAAACACCAATCCACCTACCTTTAGCACCAAAGAATGATAAACGCGAACGTCGATTCCAAAAACTCACTAGAACGACTTAGATCTGACATAGAAGAAAACTCACTTAAACCCAAATAAATTTCTTTAGAGTAAGAAATGGCATGAACTACGCAAGGAGAAGGATGCTCTTACCCGTGTGGTTCCAACAATATCATCTGAGGTGGAAACAGATTCTTGACGCCCGATCTGGATATCTAAGAAGGTTCGTCCATTCTCTCCCGAGCTCCCATCTGGTTCTATGCCTTCCCTATGAACTTGGGAGGCTACTACCCATTATAAGTGCAAAAAACAAAGTACATGGCATGTATTTCCATGTACACAATGTGTAATTCCCATTTTTAACTCTTCCTCTGGCAGTTTCCCACCAGCATGGCACTGTTCCTCTGCTGACATGACTACACGGCGTGTCTTCTTGAGTACACAGCGTGTTCTCTCACATAGTTGGCCACCACCTTACTATTCACCTATCGACTGACTACACAACGTGTAAAGGACCACTACACGGCATGTAGTCGGTTTCTACACCCTTCATCACTGACATGGCCACATGCCACGTGTACTCCTTCCACACAGGCAAAAGTACACGGCGTGTGGAAAAGTACATGGCGTGTATGTCCAAAATTTAGGATTTTTCCCCATTTTCCTTATTTTCTAAAAAACACATAAGGAAAAGTGAAAAGAAGAAACATGTACCAAAAAACTAAGAACTGAGTTCATACACTATTCACTTTCATTCTAGGATGAAATTACTAAATGTTACATTAATAGTTTTATGAAAAAACAACATGGAACTCCTGCACTCACTTCAATAAATAGACGAAAAACATTCATGTGCAACAGGAAAGATAAGAGACCTTGTGGGACATCCACATTTCGTTTAATATATATCAATTTAATTTTTCCCCTTTCTATTTTTTTTAATTTTTTATAACAATGGATGAGAGATTAAGAGTGACATACCCTTTCAAATGACATTATCTTCAAAAAATTTCTAGAATAATCAGATTTGATTTTAATTGAAATAATAATTTCAAAAGATTATTTATTGGTCTTCCGTTCAATGGAATCATTTATCATTATATTCATAATTTTTTACCTCAAAAATATTGGATTTCAAAAAATTATAGTATGGAGAACACACCATAATGATTCTTTAACATTGTACAGGCCATATTGGACAACAATCACAAATTCCCAAAGGATGATCTTCCAGAACATTTGTTCTACAAAATACCAAGAAATAAGATCAAACCATGATGGAATATTCTTTATCCTGGCTATCTAGGGTAGGGAATCACATTATTTAATGTCATAAATTATGATAATAAATAATATTAGTATATTAATATTAATTAATGAATCATTCATTGATGTTAACTTATTCAACTTAGAAATCTATAATTTACAGCACTTACTACTTCTCAGCTTCTCCCCCCTAAGACCATTCTTCAATTTCAATTACCTACATTATAAGAAGAAATAAAATAATCAACGATTAAGTGAATAAGGAGGATCCTCCATTAATTATTAATATGAATAGAAATGTAGATATGATCTCCTAAAAAATGTTCCTCCATTTTCTACAGTCTTCATGGTTTCAAATATGAACATATGTTATGATTTAGGTTGAGGCAACACGGATATCATAACATATTATTCCACATGGAATGGTGAATTATTATTCATAACATAATTCAGGTATGATACACTAATACACCCTTTTGGGACTTCTTCTTGTTCTAGTATTAAGGATAAACATCCTTTTGCAATGTGACCAAATTTCATGGATCTCTCACACAATACATCTTTAACACAAGATTTAAATTTTTTTTTGAAAAACACTCATTAAATTTTTCTTCATCATGTGGGATATTTTCTTTTCCATTTTTAAGTAGATTTACCTTGTGATTCTTACATTTTTATCATTCATTCAAAATCGTTATGCTATATAACTAACATGTAATTTGAAACTATGGGTGCATTTTTAGATCATCCACATGGGTTATTATGAGTACCATCCCTCTTAGTAGTTATTTTGGATGCACTACCCTTCCAAATACTTGATTTATAATCCACGGATTTCTCAACATTCATATTTCGTAACATCCAAGGAGCTTTCGATTCAAAATATTCTTTTTATTTCTTCCCAAGGTTGTTTATTCAACATATGATAGACTTTGTGATATTATTTTCTTTTCATATTTGGACACATGTTGAGATGAGAATGTACCAACATGGATACCACTATAATTTTATACATCATTGATGTTATCAATAATTTCAAATATATATGTAGTATAGTGAACATTCTATACATTAGGATTATTATTTGAACTAGCCAAACCAACCTGAGGTTACTTGATCTAGAGCAAGGAGAGACAACATTAAATCCCATTCATGGAGATGATAGGTAAATTCATTGTTTTATCAAATTATAGGAATTTTAACATTGATGTTTATTTAAATATATATATATGTAAGTTTCATTGGAATTTTGAGATTTTATTTATAATTATTAATTATTATTTTAACTGGACAAGATCACAAGAGCTGAAACAAGTTCCAGACATTTGGGAGAGCCATACATTGGGAATGGAATCTATATTCATGGTTGTGTGAGAAGTATCTATTAATTTAGGTTTGATACTGCATGGAATTACCGATGGAAATATTCATAAGTTCTTTCCCACACCTTAAAAAAATAAACCATTGTGTCCTCATTTTGCTTTTTGATATAGGAGAATATAATAGAAGAAATTTTCATTTTTAAATGGGATGACATCATCCAACATGACTCTAGTCCCCCACAAGTTAGATATAATGAGTTTCCATCCATTGCCCCTTGTAGCAAGCCCTCAATGACTCTCACACCACTATAACACCATAGATCACTATCTTCACCATCCTAGAAGCTTTACATCGATCCATTGTCCACAGATGAATCACCTGGATACCATGGACCTTCTCAGGAGGTTGATCTAGCCCCCATAAAGACATTTCAAGGTTAATATGGCCACTTTGAATCCCAGAAGAAGGAGGAGCTTAGTGATGTCCCATGTAAAACTACTCCACCACTACCATGCCACTGAAGCAAAGCCACTAGCCTTCTAGACCCCCCACTATCTCATCCATGTGGAAGGATCACAAAAAAAGATCCCCAATCGAGCAAAGAAAACAACCAATATGAAAAATCTAATACAGTGGGAAGAGGAGAATGAGATAAAATATAATAGATACATAATTTTCTAAAATTGATTAATCTTTATTAATAACGATTACTATACAGAGTTGTAGGAAGAAAAGAGAACTTTACATAATATATTAATTAAATCCTTAAATGGTAGATGCACCAACTGACCAAATTTCACCACTCCCCCATCCCACACCCATTGTCTAATATGTGGTAACAACCAGTGCAAAAATACAAGTATGACCACCAATACCCCAATAATCACGAGAAAAATGCATCATTTTATATGAAGGAGGAGTTTTCACCTAATACTCTTTCTCTACTATACATTATCCCTCCAACAACATTATTATCACCAGGGGGACTAGTATACTCCATCCTACCATTGGGACCTCAATCACTCCACACATACTCTAATGCACTAAATTATGTTTGAATTGGGAATGGATATCTATGCCCTAAGGTCATGAATTTGGTTTCAAATAATTTTACAGTTTGTAGTGATCATTGAGCTCATGTCCCATTCCCTTCTTTCACTCATTGATTCTCTGTCATTGTAATATGTCTAGATAATGTTAACTCAACGTCTGGTTTCATGAAACAATGGAATTATGGAAAAGATAAAGACAGATCCCATAAAGGGGAAGTGTTCATCGCATTGATAGGTGGCGCATAAGACTCAGGAGATATATTCATGAATCAATAGACTCAGTGCATAGATAAAGAGAGAACTCGTAAAGGGGAAGTTTTGATCGCATTGGGAGACGTCATAATGGACTCAACAATAGCTTTAATGAAACAACAGAGTCAATGAAAAGACAATGAGAGTGACCATAATGGTTAAGTGTTCATCGCAATTACAGATGGTTGAGTTTTTTACAAGCCTCCCTAGTTTCAAAAAATCACTTTTTACCCATTCATTATTTCCTTTCACAAATAATGTGCGACTAAATTCATTAAAAATTATAAATTATATAATGTGATTAACACAAAACCAAGTGTTAAGACTTGCGTGCATTGAAAGAAAATAATCATTTGGGTTTTCATAAAAGAAGATAGTCGTACAATGAGTTAGAAGTATAATTCCCAGGAATTAAAATATTTATTTGAAAATGTAGTGTCCATTTTCATTGAGAGGGAAAGTTTGAGATTTGCCTAACACTAAGAGGTGGGGTGAATCAGTGTTGGGGAATTTTTTACTCAATTAATTTTTTTTATCCATTTAACTATTGACCTATTAGGATATTGATTCTCTTTTTATCTTTTCTCTGTCGCATGCAATAATATGAAAGTAGTAAAAATATACACACACTATTTTTATAAGGTTCACTACTCAATAAGATTAGCTACATCATGTCCATGTAGGGTTATTATAAATACATGTATTCTCATGTATAATGTAGTAATATGTTACAATGGGATGGATTAGAAAACAATCCTTAATCATGTGTGAGTCCGTACACATTAATGGGGGTAATGAAACAATTCTACTTTTCTGAACTAGTGATGTCCATGTACAACATACATCTCCTTGCTGATTCTTTATATTACCTCCCAATATAGTCTTCTCCCTGTTGAAAAGGGTTTTCAACACCAAAATACTTTTACACAAGTTTTGATCCATTGGATTTCACAGTGCTACTTAATCTTCCATTATTCACATATTACTTTCTTAGCAGCATGCAAGTAACAAACTGGTTCATCTATCTTCTTTAGTTCAAAAAAATGCATAATTCTTCTTCTTCTTTATTCATCATTAGTGCAGTAACTAAATTCAACAAAAATTATTATTCATTTGTATAGTCACATGAACTTATGTGATTATTCTAACAATGAGGATCAGCTTACAGGGAATCATCAGAATTAAATTCACCTCCATTCATCGTTTTCATGTATGAACGAAATCATGCATATAGAATTTGAATGAACTCCACCCCTTCATTCAATTATTCTTCTTATTTACACAAGTGCACACACATTCTTTGTTCTCTTCCTTAAATTCATCCAAGTATTCATGTTCATATAATAGTGAATGCACAGTCCACTTCTTCCCTCTTGTGTGCTAACCCAAATGGTTATAAATCATTTCATCCAAAAACTGCCTCATTGTATTTTCCCTCTCTCTTATTCACTTTGCACATAGTTCTGGTGTCATTAATTTATGCACATGAGTGCATTCATGTATTATGATGCGTTCTCAATGAAACTGAGAACACTATTCACTTTTTCCCTCCTTCTATTCTATTTATATGCACATGAATGAGTGTAAGGCTTTTAATATGTTATTCTTCTTTATTCACATGTGAACACACATACTTCCTCTTCTTTTCACAAACATGAGGTCCCTAGTTTCTTCAAATAATTCACATGTTTGTATGCATATACGTACTTTCCATCATCATTAAAACTACTACTTAATCAAAAACAAACCCCTACACAAATTATATACCTTATTAAAAAGAAACGTGAGGATTTTGTCCCTCTATTCGTGAAACTAATGGGTTCATTGTTCTTCTTCGTGAAAGAGGTACAAAGGTATTCTATGCATAAGGGATGAATTGGTATTCATTGTGAAAATATGATGGTTCATGATTCTTATGTCATCAATAAGCTAAAAAATGGTGAGCATGAACAATTATCATTCCATTAAGATCCCCTTCATGAAGCATCATAAGGGATTGGGTAAACCATTCATGTGTTTGTAGATATTCTTCATGAAACCAGATTGTGCATGGGTCTTCTTCTTCACATGATTCTTCAATAATTCCTTTCACTTGTTGAAGTCCTTCAGGATCCTATCTACTTCATGAAACTAGAAGGCTCATGGATCTTTATTTCCCTATGTCTAATAATAGCATGAAGATGCTGTAATTTTTAAGAAAAATAAGAGCTCTCAAAATATGGGAGTAGAAAGCTGGATCGGTCTTGGGGTTTCTATTTTTATAGGTGTAGATCAAATATTTTTGTGCATTCAAATATTTTGATTAGGAATAATGAGGGTTCATCACAATCTGAATGCAATCATAATGGTTTTATATCATTACTGTCTATTAAATTTGGTGATAAAGATCCTTATGATTAGTATTTTCAAGCAGTAATGATGAATAATATAATGAATCACTCAGTTAGTTTTACTCAAAAATCAAAAAATATGTAAATAATGTTTTCACCTATTTATTTTATTTTTTCAAGGGACTGCATGATGAAAAGTCATAGCTTGAAAACAAAGATGAGGAAATGGAGACAGTATTTGGAAATTAGTTTCAAGGATGTAAACTTCTCTCACAAATTATTGATGCCATAGAACAATATGTATCACTATGAAATAAACATTTCTCATATGATGATGAACAATTGAAAAGAAATATCTGAGAAATATGTAACTGAGAAGGTCAGTACTAAGATGATTCACAATCTTGAGGAATCATATAAAGATAACATGAATATCAAGGACTCTAATTTTCAAATTGAATACAATTATGAGACATTTATCCTAGTTGAAGATTCAAAAGAATATTTTATATTTAACTGCAAGGAAAACATCACTTTTATTGATGATGAATTATAATGTAATGATTTTTAGAAGGATGTGACTGAGTTAGTTCATAAAGAAGTTATATTTTCATTGGAAAAAATTTCAACGAACCACAATAAATGTTTAATAATCCCATCTATAGGATAAGAAAAATATAATTAAAGAGTTGAATAAATCTCAACTGGTAGAAAATAAAATTCATGATGATCGAGTTCAGAATATAAAGATTCAATGGGAAGGAAAATAAAAAATTGTTGAGGATGATAAAAATTTACTCAACATGATATATCGGGAAATGGAAGTGACTTTGAAAAATATGAATAAATGTGAATATTTTTTGAAATAACTTGTAGACCATAAAAACTATCTAAATCATAAATATCATGAGTTGGAGTTTAGGTTGAGAAATCTAGAGATCATCCAAGATGAATCTTCATATAATACTAAGAGTAGAAAATATTACAAGAGTAATTATGAAAGGAGTATTATTTTGGAAAAAACCCATTAATGTGTCAAAAAGAGTCTAAAAATATCTAATGATAAATCAGTTGCAAGATCATTGTATCAGGTTTCCCTTGATCCAGAATATATTATTTGTGATAATATTTTTTCTTCTACAAGTATGGTTTCCAAAAATTATTCTGGACAATCATGGATGAAGGAGACTAATGAAAAATATATTTTATCATCAAATATGTATATGAAGAAGAGTAGAAATTCTTATTCTAAAAAAATATCTCAGATGAAGAATCATACGATCATAATTCAATAAAATTCCAAAACTAACCAAATTTTATCAAAGAAGAATAAATCATGATTTGTTGGACAATGTTGGTGTTGTTGGAAATTTTGGCATGGATCCATTGAATATTGGAATAATTTTCCAATTCATGATAACTATGGATGGATAGTATTAAGGAGGATAAGATCTGATGTGAACAGAAATATTGTAGAATTTAATCATAATTCATAGATGAAGAATAATTTGTCTTTCCAGAATAGATTTGAGTGCCTTGAATACATATGTGATTATTGAAATAGAAGTTCTCAAAATAATAATTAGTGTTGGTGTGTACTAAACATTCTACTATGAATATGTTTATGTGATGATAAGGCCACAACATATGCATAGGTAAAGAAAAAAAAGACGAAAGTACTTCTTTGGGGTTTGAGAAAGAGAATATAGCTAGGAAAACAATGAAGAAACCTACACCCAAGAAGAATGATGATATGAATTTCACTCCAAATAAATGTTTCATCTACAATGAAATTATTGGTCACATAATTTACCATAAAAAATGTTATAAACACAAATTCTATTGGATGAAAGCTGAAGTAGAAAATAAAATCAATCTCAGAAACAAATAAATAGTTTTTTTATGTTTGAAAATCAAGATGAAAATTTTGATTTCTGTCAGAGGATATTTAAAAATGAAGACACTATGATTTCTCAAAATTTTTGTGGAAGGTCTAGAATGTCAAGGAGTATTGCTGAAAAATACATGATGTTGTTTCCTAAACAAATAGAAGTAGTGAAGAACAAAGGAAAAGAACAGATGACATATAGTGTTAATAATGATACTATAAAGAAGGAGTTTACACACATAAATATATCTAAGAATATAATAAAAAGAATGTTTATTCATATTGATAAAGAAATTGGAATTGGATAAGAAGTTAGAGCAGAAATAGAAGAATGCAATTTCATTAAATGCTAATGTGAAGAAGATTATTCCATCTAAGATAAAATCTGGAGAAATCAAGAAATCCATACTTCAATTAAATGTATAATTTTTTAAATTCATATAAGGGGAATGCATGATGAGTTTTAATGAATCTAGAGTAGAATTGAAAAAATTTTCTAGGTTATGGGTTTAATCTCATCCTTGTATCTCTAATTGAAAATCATTAAAGAGCCACATTATTACCACAAATATTTTGTGATTTTTTATTTTATGAAATGAATTGAAGGTGATGAATATATTAAAGGGGAGTCCTAAAGATATGATTTATTTTAAAATTTTATATATCATTCATAAGGGTATCCATAATGGAGTTTTCTATTTCAATTTCTCATAAAATTATTCTTGAATATCATTCATGAAGAAAGTTAGTCATGATGAAGTATATGGATGATGCTCATCCCTTTAGGTGGATTAAAGTTGAGCAAATATGAAATTTGAACCCTAATGGTATCACATGAATATATAAAGTTAAGGTTTGGTTTTATTTTATATTCTCAAATCCAAGAAAATGAATCTTATTATTAGAAAGGAATTTTTTCCAATTTCTTTAAGAATTGCTATTCTGAATCATATGGGGAGAAACATATAATTTGGTAATAAAGGGGAAGTGAATTCTTGTAATTGAATGTTCTCAATCTATTTATTCAGATGAATTTATGAGAATAATTGAGTAAATTTTGAACAACTTCTGAATGATGTTTTTAGTGTTGACATGTCATTTAAAATTTATATTTACATCTTTCATATCTAAATTGAACATATTTGTTTTCTACATAGGTATTTCCAAAATTAAATAATATAATATTAAATTATGACTCCTTCCATTAAGAAAATTGATGATATCCTCTCAATAAAACCAATTTTTTTTTCTCCGAAATGACATCTCATTTGAAATGAGTAGATTAATGGAACAAAAAGGAAGAGACCAGTTATTATAGAAGAAGTTGTGTTTATTCATTCTTTCCCATAGTTATCTTTGAAATTATTGTATGTTTGAGAAGAAAATATTGAATTAGATAGTGAAATGGGTATTGAAAGCAAAACCAAAGGGGGAGATTGAAGATCCCAAATTGATTAATGTAATATTTGGGTTGTAATTGTTTTCAATAAAATTGTTTGATACAAATTCAATGTGCCAGATATTGAATGTTTATTTTCTTCCTTTGATTTATTATTTGGAATTAATAATAATTTTGAAATGATATATTTTTTGGAAGATTTTATTCTAATGATGAATGATTTTTTATGGTTGTAATTGAATCTTAGTGTTAATTTTGATAAATGAAATGTTTTTTCATTGTTTAAATGTAAAAGAAGGTCCTATAGAAAAGGGGACTACCGAAACTACTTAGGAGGGTAGTTTACCCCTAACATTCCATTATGATCAGGCTGAGGAAGAGAGTGGCTAGTGTGCTCCTAGGGAGTGCATGTAGTGTTAGAGGAATAATGAAACATAATAGTAATGTTGTATGAAGAATGATTGTGTATGGTTGACATTGTATCTATGTGTGAATTTGGATTGATATGAAATATTTTTATTTTTTTCATGGAATAATTGTATGTAAATGTCCTATAGGGAGCTCATGTAGTGGAAATGGAATAAAGGGGATAGTGTGCTCATGGGATGGCTGAGGAAGAGAGTGGCTAGTGTGCTTGTTGGGGGGCTATTGACACTACATAGGTGCGCAGTCGACCCCATGTCAGTAATATTGGTTGGGATTAGGAAGTGAGGGGTTGTGTGCTCATAGGAAGCACATATAGAGGTAGTGGAAAAAAGAAAAATATCAGTTATTTTGTAGGAATTTTGATTTTGTATGGTTGTAATTGTATCTTATTGTGAATTTGGATTCAAATGAATATTTTTTTTATGTTTTAAATGTGAAAAATGGCCTATAAAAATGGGGTTGACTACTTGGGTGATCTTATAGAGAGATAATATAGAGGAACCACGGAAAATATTAGTTATGTATCCTTATGTGGATACAGTGTATGTATGGAGAGCATGAATGAGAACTATGAAAAATACTAGTTATGTTGTATTAAAGAAGATTAATCTTATTGAATATTGGATTTATATCTCATATTTTATTAGTTTTTCAAAGTTTAAATGTAATCAAAAGGGCCTAGAAGTTAAATTGATTTAGTCATTAGACCATTAGGAGAAAGAAGTTAGTATTGTCTTATTAATAGTATATTCCTGAATACACTTTTTGTCATATGAAACACCAAATAGTTTAAGTTCCACATGTTACTCATGAATGAATGCACTTAGCTGCGTCTCTGGTTCCCCTTGTACAGAAAAACTATGTAGGTTTGTTCTTCTATGTGTGATGTGTATCAACTAGATACACAGTATCTTCATCAAATGGTTTATATGTTGAATAGCTTCATGAAACACCTTGGTAGTAAAAAAATCAAGCATTGTGGATTAAGAAGTAAGCTTTGCAGAACTAGTTCTTCGACACGAAGCATGAAAAGGGTGTTTACACACTAGTTTCATGTTCACAATATTTCTTCTTCATGAACACAGAATGATTCACATAAATGACCACCTTGTAAAATTATGACGAGGGTGTAAATACCATTCACATGTCTAAATATTATTCTCTATCTTTAAACTATATTGGATTGTAGGAATCCAATTAATCATGAGACCACAATGGGTAATATAACTCTTTTCCTCCTCACACAAATGTGTTGTTTAGAGAGGCCCTATTTTTCTAGAAAACGAGAGTTCTTGAAATAATATTTGTGGTAGTAGATCCTCTTGTTTGAAATTTATATCCTTTTATAGGTAAGGGATCTCATCATTTCACTGCATTCAAATACCAATCTTTATATAATGTGAATCATCTCTTTAAACTCTCGAATGACTTAGATATTAATTCCTTGAACATGAGTTATGTTACACTGCATTTCATAGAAATCTTAATTTTCAATTAGTCTACATATTTATGTTGTTCATATCAAATTCATGTATTTATAAACACATGAAACTCATATTCCCAAATGATTGATCCAATTATTTATACTGGTGAATTGAATGTTCAAAATCCCATCCAACATCAAAATCTCTCCCAGTTTCAATACACTATAAATATCAAGCGCTGTATGGAGTGGCTCAAAATTATCATCTCCCTCACCCTGTACCACCCATAATGATTCTAGGGAAGAACTATTCACCCACATCTTTGTGGGATATTATCCCACAACAAGAATGCATCTAGGGGTTCCAATGTCCTACACATGGAACAACGTGTTGCCTACGTGATTTCGTATATGGCCCTCATTAGGTGCATTGACCCGGTGTCCCACATATGCTCTCGAATAATACTGTTTGGTCAGCTCATGCAATAAATTTTAAATAAACCCCAAAAAAATAGATAGATAAAAAACCATAAATATAGTGAATTCCTTATGAAATTCATGCTACATCCACAATTTTAACTATAGTGTACAATTCATCAAGACCTCCAAAACTAATATTAAAATATAAATATATCTAAAAATTTATTCATATTTAACCCTTAATGATGTAATTATATGGAATGACTCTCCTTCAAAAATACTACAAGCCCCAAATTTATGAAGTTAACACTTTCATGGTTCTCATGAAATATTAAAATACTGCATGACCATCAATTCTACTTCTTCCATACTATTTCAAATATCAATTCCAAATAACATAAAATCATGCTTCTTCTTTGTGGTAAACAATGTGTCACTTATGAGACATGTATTTTTAACTTAGGATCAGTTCATCCATCGTCAAAGTTAACAACATTGGACAAATTTTCACGCGTGGAATCCATTGATATGAATCCATCAGAAATCATCAATCTCTTCACAATTTATCATCAAAAATAAATCCGTGTAACCAATGATTAATCTAAAAACATTCATGAAATAATTATATAGTGTTGTTCTCCTACATGAAAATTAAAATCTCAATGTTCCTCAAGTTAACAATTTCATGGCTCTCATGCAACATTAAAATACTACATGACATTCAATTTCTCTTCTTATATTCTTTTTTGAATATAAATTCTAAAGAACATCAAAACATCCTTATTATTAGTTATAAAAAATATGTCACTTATGACACATGTATTTTTATCATAGAATCAGTTTATAAATTGTAAAAGTTAATAAAAAAGAAGAATTGATCAAGCCTGAAATCCAATTCTATGATTCCATAATATTTTTTCAATCCAATTACAATTTTTCGTCAAATATAAATCAAACAAACCATTGTTTCTTATTAAAACTTTAATTTACTAATTATATGGTGTTTTTCTACTTCATGAAAACTACAGTCTCAATGTTACTCAATATAAAACGTTCATAGTTCCCATGAATCATTAAAATATTGCATGACCTTCAATTCCACTTATTCTTTACTTCTGGGAATATAAATTCCATAGAACTTCAAATCATCCTTATTCATGTTAGTAAAAAATGCATCTCTTATAACACATGTATTTTGAACCTAGGATCAGTTCATCAATCATCAGGGTTAACAAAATGGAGAGTTACACATATTTGAAATCAAATTCTATGAATCCATAATAATTCATCAAGACCATAACAATTTCATTTCAAATATAAATCCATATAAATATTTCTTAATATTTAACAATTCGTGAACTAACTATATTTTATTGTTATCCTTCATTTTATAACCACTAGTTTCTTGTCTTCATGCCATTATTTATGTATTTTATGTATTTTATGCGAGTGGGATATGTTTGGGATGGTTTGGAATAAGTTTGGAGTGTTTATGGGGAATTTTATAGTTTCATGGATGTATCATAGTTATTGAAAACCAAGAAAATCCTATTGGAAACCATGAAAAATGAGACAGGGTACTCAGGGTAGGTGTATAGTTAAGGTGCACTGTTTAGCCAAACCGTGCTGCCACCCAGGAGTAATCATGAAAAGTAAGACAGTGATATTTTTCATGGTTGGTGCATGGTTTGTCTAAATGTGTTGGAAAACTCTGTGAGTTACTTATCAAGGTATATGATGGTTCATGGTTAGTGCACAATTTTCCTAAACGTGCAACTAACTATGAAGGGTTTAAAAACAATATCCTATAAAAGTGGATACTGGTGTATATTAATTTTTAAACCCTCATTTTTATTCAAAATGACCCAAATTTAGGATTTATTCCCCCTAGAGGTTGAGTTTTCTTTCCCCATAAATTTGGAGGTGATATGAATGAGTTTCTTGGTGCGATTAATCCCAATTTCCTTAGAAGGTATTGTATTATGGTATTTTTTCACTGCTTTTCTTAAATATACAATCCTCCCTCTCTTGGATTCTTATACCAAGTCTGATGTGGATAGATCTAAAGTTTTCTTTTCTGATAATGGTAGTATTTGGAATTTTTTATGATCGGGAAGAGATCTAAGGTGGGTTTTGGAGAATCAAACCGATATTGTCGGCATTTTTGTGATGTTATTCATTTTCTCCAAAACTCAAAAAGTAGGTGGATTCACCCTAAACTCAAATTATTATAACATGAAGTATTAGTTTCAAATTATTTAAATTTATTGTTATTATTATTGACATTGTTTTGAAAATTAGGGTTTAAAAATTCATTAGTTATGGTTTTTGGTTTTTCGAGAACTAGTTCTGTAAAGGGAATTGCTTCTTCATTTTAAAATGTTGAATTTGAAATATAGATTTGTTGGATTTTAGAAATTATCTTGTTAGAATGTTTTTCAATGAAGGAATAATTTTATTTAAATGTATTGATTTGGTTTCTTTAAAATGGTTTTGGAATACATGGTTTGTGGGAAATTATTCATTAGATGTGACCCTAAATATTGGTTGTGTTCCATTATTGTAAAAGGGACATGAACCATGATAAGTGGTATATGTCATTGTGGAATAAATAGATTCGCCACTTAGTGATGACTTTGTGGATGAATAGAAAACTTATCATGAGTATGGAACTATCAGAGAAGATTTCATGGGTGTGTGTGTGGTGGACGATGAAACGGTAAAACCAAAAAGGAATGTAAAATGGTCCAATTAATGATTTTTGTTCTTTCCGTAGAAAATTTTTATGTTTGGAAAACTATTGTGGTTAGAAACTACTTGGATTTTATTTAAACATTGGAAGTATTTCCAAATTTTTTATATAATTTGTTTTATATAATTGTGATAACTTGTTATATCCTAGCAGAATGAGTAGGGATGTCATTAAGGGAAATCTACAGAGTTTCATTACTCACGCTATATTTTGAAATTTTCTAATTTTTCATATTTTTTATTAAGACATAAGTAAATGGAAAGAATCACTCTTATTTAGTGGTGCTATGTGATACATGGAGTTGGAGTTGGACCTTAGAGTAAATTATTTATAATCTTATGAGTCTCGGTTGGTTTTATTTTCAATTTTGTACTATTATGTTACAAGTATTCTATTTAGGTACTCTATTTTAGTTTGGTTTTGAAATGAATTTTATTAATTTAGTTGTTTTACATTATCATAATGATTAATATATTGGTTTTGGTTATTTACTGTTTCATTGTGATTTTTTATTTTCAATGGGAAAATCATACCACAATTTTAAGGAATCCCCTGGCATTTATTTATAGCCATTTGCACCCTGGGGAAGTCACTTAAGGCCAAGTTGAAATTCCACCTTGGCTCAAGCTAATGAAGAGGGGAGGGATGTTAAAAGTGGTCTCAATCTTGGTCGGTCTAAATATTTATGTGCATCAAGTGGTATTAGCTTCTTCGGTCCTTGACATACAAATGGTATAATTTGTGTCATTTTTGGAGTTGAAATTAATTTTAGTTCATTCCATGATTCAGGTTGGTAAAAATGAGTATGATCGTGGGACATTAAATGTAGAGCATAAAAAGATGCAGCTGACCTTTTTATGTTGAACTTCAAGCTACCAATATGTTCGGCATATTATTGTTTTGGAAACACTTATAAGAGTGTAATATCATTGTCAGGGTTTTAGACAACATGAAGAGTTTGACATGAATTGTAAAAATTA
Source organism: Viscum album (assembly GCA_963277665.1). Classification (NCBI taxonomy): domain Eukaryota; kingdom Viridiplantae; phylum Streptophyta; class Magnoliopsida; order Santalales; family Viscaceae; genus Viscum; species Viscum album. Next base: position 1,580,148,739 of record OY728151.1, on the reverse strand, counting down.
ATTCTCACTAGAAGTGCCAATTTCAATTTGAGTAAAGATTTATTATTTTGTGTAAATGTTTTTATTTTTGAAAAAAATTGAAATTGTTTTCAAATGGGAGATTTTGAAAAGATAATGGTTATGGTATTTTGAAAATGAGTTTTTTTTTCAATAGAATGGTTAGATTTTTCCAAAATGGTTGAATGTAGAAAATGATTAATTTTTGAAGGAATTATTTTGATAGTTTCTCAATGATATAATGTAAATTTTTATGAATTCAGTTTCTAGAGAGTGATAAATGTGGCATTTGTTATGTTTCTAGAATATAGAACTCGGTTGGCATCATTAAAACTAACTAGAAGAATTTGATGAGAATGTTTTTTTACCTGAGCCACAGGTAAAACAATAACTGGATTAGATTATAGTCTATGATTTACAATTTTTGGATATAGGGAACCTACGGGATGAACCAAATAAAGTGGTTCGTTTTTTCTAGACCTAGAAGTTGAATCCACCCATATTCTTGGGTATATTTGGGCTAGATAATTCTAAGGTGTGTATGAATTGGATTAATTGAATCTTTGATTTCCTTGGCACACCAATAGAGTTTTATGTCATGATTTAGTTTTATATGCTGGAAGATCTTGCATGACAATTGTGGGAAGCACAAGAAGCTAAACTGGACCAAGCATGGAATGAGAGTATTTTGAAGAATCTTTCATCAAACAATTATATCCTCAAATTATCATTATTCATCAAATGATGGACTTTTTCATCCTAAAGTAGAAGAAACATTCTATGATAGAGTATACTACTAAATTTTACTATTTTTTCTTGTACGGACCTGATGTTTTTGTGAGTGTGTTTTTGAAGGTAATTTTTTTTGAATCGGGGATGAGGCATGAAATTCACTCAAATAATGTCATTCCTTGTATAACAGATTATACAGATATGGTTTGTAGAGAAAAAATTGTTGAAATAGACTTCTCAGGAGGTATGGGTAGAGGAAGTATGTTGATACCTACAAGAAATGGTGGGAAATATAATAATGGGAGCAAGAAGAAGAGGGAAATGAATATCCAAGGGGGGAGTGTGATCCAAAAGAAGATAGCTGGATCAATGAACCTTTCTCTAAGACCTAAGAGAAAATTTTGAGGTTTTTAATGTGGTTCCATTGACCATGTGAATCTATTATGTATGACTCCACCTAGAGCATGTCACAATTATAATTACATTGAGAATCTTCAATGATTTTCTCTCAATTCTCCAGGTACTAGTGTTTGTGAAAACTATAAGGTTTCAAAGATGTCTTATGCATCGATGGGAAGAGGGAAACAGAATACATATAATTATTATAATAGTCAAAGTCAGGGAGGTTCCATAAATACTTTGACTCATCATTTAGGAAAATATCAACAGGGAAATAAAAAAGAAAGTGAAGTGAGTAAGAAGTTATATAGAGATGATCATGTTATTATGGATGATCAATTTAGATGGTGTGAATTTAAATCATTAAGGGGCATGATGCAATTTACTACCATGATCATTCCAATTTTATAAACATACGATTAGTGTGAATAATAACCTATCCCACAATGAAAGCTCTCCCGGTTTCTCCATTTTATATAAATAGGGAGCTGTGGGGAAAAGATCAGAATTATCCTCTCACTCTCCTCATATCACCACATACTGGTTTGGTTGGTTGACACTTCACCAACTTATTTTCGGGCTATTTTGCAACAACATTCATGCCTCCGGGCGGGCCCATGGATTACACACAACACATCATTCTACCGGTGAGCTGGCCTAGCTCACCCCCTTTGGGATCACTCGACCTAGTGTGCCACATAATCTCTAATTTGAGGTTGGATGGCCAACTTACTAGGTTTTTCATACTTCTAAAATAAACCCCCAAAAATTACTTAGTCAAAAAACCATGTATGTAATGGAATTCATTAGAAAATGCTTGGACACCTCTACACTTAGAACACTAGTATGAAACTCTTTAATCCCTTCACAATTTCTCTTCAAATATAAATCCATCTTATTGTTTCTTCATTATTATGCCATCATGATCTAATTCAATGGCATGGTTCTCCTTCATTGAAACTGTAATCTCAATGTTACTTATGATAAAACTTTCATGTTTCCCATTCAACATTATAATATTTCTCGACCTTCAATTCAGCATCTTCTCTAATTTTTGGAATATAAATTCCAATGAACGCCAAATCACCATTCTTCTTTATAGTAAAAAATGTGTCACTTATGACGTGTATTTTGAACATTGGTTAAATTAATCAATATTCATTGTTAACAAATGAAGATTTTCTTGAGCATGAAATCCAATTCTATAAATCCATAACAATTCTGTAGGATGAAATATGAAGGAATACATAACTATTATCCATGAATCGCCATGAAGGAATCTAAAAAACAATACTTTGTCAACACTATGAAACTCAATGTCTTCAAACCATTCACATGTTTCTTGGAGTTTCAAGACATGTGTTTTTCATTCAAGCTCCAATAACATTGGTAATTCATTATTATATTGACATCAATGTAATCTTCCAATTGTATTGATCATCATTGTCAAGCAACGGAAATCATTAACAAGAAATACATTATATACACAAAGTGGGCTCTTCAATCTCCCCCTTTTTATTTGTTGGAAATAACATCAATGTTATTTCCAAATGAATGATTCAATCTGTGTAACTATTATATTCTCTCTCCACTTTTCCTTTCAAAATTTCATTTCCCATTCTCTCCCTCGTATTGTAATACATAAAAATTTCATTGGAAAGTGGTATCATTCCGTACTTAATCAATGACCATCCATCATTTCACTCTAAGTAAACATAAGTTTTCCTCGGTGTAGAAAACAAGTGGATTTAATTTAGTAACAAATGTTTCCCATTAACAACTGATCATGATACCTTAAGAAACAACAACTCATATAAATTTATTCAAGGATTATTCAATTTCATTCTATGATGTAATTACTAAATGTGAGAAAAATATATTTAATAATAGTTAAACTCAAAATATTTTACTCACTTCAATAAATAGATCAAAAATATTCATGTGAAATAGGAAGGATAATAGAACATGGGGAACACACACATTTCTTATGCCATTGATTAATTTAATTTCCCATCTTTTTAATAATTTTTTTAATTTGGATAACAAAGGATAAGAGATTAATAGAGACCTACCTTGGCCAATGACATGATCATCATGCAATTACCAAAATAATCAGATTTCATATTAATTGAAATAATAGTTATGGAAGCATCTTTATTTGAATCCCCCTCTAGAGAATCATTTTTCATTATCCTCATAATGGTTGATTTAATCAATATTGGATTTGAAGACATTCCATAATGGAGAATACACTTGAATGTGTCTTCAACCTGTGATAGTAATTATAGTAAAACAGTCCCAACCTCACCATATATGTAATTCAAGAACATTTTTTCTAATGAATACCATGAAATAAGATAAAAACAATATTGAATTTACTTTACCCTAACAATCTAGGATATGACATCACAGTCTTTATCATAATAAAAGTTGATCCTACATCATATTAGTATTTAAATATTAATTGATGAGACATTCTAGGATGGTATCTTCTTCATTTTATCAATCTATATTTTAAAATGATTAGTACTTATCCCATAATCCCCCTACAAATATGATTCATGTTCATTTGCCTAAATTTTAATAAAAAATAAAATAGTCATGGATTAAGGGAATAAGGAGAATCCTCATTTATTTATTAATATGAATAGAATGGTCAAGATTATTTTCTCATATATGTTCCTGTCTTTTCTCCAGTATTCATGATTTTTGATATAAACAGTTGTTCGGATTTATGTTGAGGAAACATGGATCTCTTCATATCCTTTAATACATTGCGTAGAGAATTTTTCTTCTTAACATCCTTCATGGATGATACATTATTAAACCTCATGTGGATTGTTTCTTGTTCTATTAGTGAGGTTAATGAAACTTTTTCAATGTGGCCACATTTCTTTTTTTCTCCCATAAAAATTGTTTGAAAAAATATTTTCATTTTCTTAAAAAACACAGCTGAAATTTTTATTCATCATGTGGAATTTTTTCTTACCCTTTTCAATAGTTTTTTCTTTTTTATCTTCAATTTTTATTAATCTTTATAAATCATTCGTCCAAAGAACTAAAAACTCATTTGGAATTTTGGGTGCATGTTTGAAACATCTATATGGGTTCTTCTGAGTGTCATCCCTCTTAATAGTTATTTTGGAAGGACTATCATTCTAGTTCTATGATTGAGTATCCACAGTTTTCTCACCATTATACATTGGTACGTTCATGGGAGGATTTATATTCAAAATATTATTTAGATATCTTTCCATTGATTATTATTCATTCCATGTAACATTTTATGATCTTATTTTCTTATCATATTTGGATACATGTTGAGATGAGCATTTACCAACCTTGTGACCACTACCATTCATACATCACCAATTTTATCAAGCATTCCAAATTTGATTATAGTATAAAGATGATTCTAGACCTGTGGATGTTGCGTCTTCTTCTCTGGATTCATCCCCCTTCAGATAGGCTTCCAATGTAATTTACCTTTTTGAGGATTGTACCAAAAATTTAATGCATAATGTGAAAATTTATTGAAGAACCAATATTGACCCACAAATATTGATTTCTTAATATCTTATATATCAAACTACAGTTTCCTCTTTATCATTTTGTTTCTAGGTATGGGGAAAAAATAACACACCTTCTTTTATATCCACCTTAGTCATGGTGGTTGATTTATTATCATCTTTATTCATCCATACTTGTTCAATTTTTTAAAAAAACCCACATTATTTATGATAATACATTTAATAACAGTAGTAAAATATGGTATGAATGGTACCTGATTCTTCTCAGATTCTTGTGATAGATTATTTAAGGAATTCATGAGCTTCTTACCACATATTGTAGTTGGGGTTTTGCTTAGTGGTAAGCACCCCATAATTCTACATGAAAAATGGGGGTTCAATACCCATTAGGCGCAGGTACTCTAGCGTACTATAGCAGCGGTGATACTGTAGCAACGACAAGCAGTATAGCAGTGGAAGGTCACTATAGCGGCAGTAGAGCAATGTAGCAGCGGCGGGTACTGTGCAACAGTATAGCAGTTTGGGTACTGTAGTAGTACTATTTATAGAATGGGCTTTGGGTCAAAAAATGGGCCTACAGGCCATGTAATGGGCTAAAATTCCCACTAGGCCTTCGAGCTATGTAATGGGTCTCCCTCTACCCAGTTAAATTGGTATTTAATTTGAATAATAATAAATGAGGCTTCGTCCCCAACCTTTAAAAAGAACCTTAGAATCCTCCAATGAACATTGTGTACCAATAGCATCTATCTCCTTTTATGATGTTTCAATATGAGTCTTATAAATATTGGTCAGCTGAGCTACCAATTCTAGAAATTTCATATTGTTAATTATTTTCTTTTCATCAATTGTAATAATATTCTCTTCACAAGACTTCTTCATTCATTCAACATTATCTTCAGGTATCTTAACATTGTCCTGAATCAAAGAGTCATGTTCCTTGATCTTATTGGATATTTCTTCCAATTATAAACCCTTGAAAAACGTTCTATATTACAATTTATCTTCAAGTGAATGGGTATTTTCTTCTAGAGTCTTTTTAACCCCATATTTCTCTTCAACTTCATTGATCCATTTTGAGGAAATTATTTCATGTTCCCAATTTTTAGCTTCAAAGGTTCCAATCTATCTTAAGTGTTTTAGACACTAAACAGTTTTTTTTCAATCTATTTTTTAAAATAATGTCTTATTTGGACATCAATTTTATTATACTCTTTTACCTGTCTCATGCAAGAATATTAAAGAAGTAAATACAAAAACATGTCATTTTTACTAGGTCTCACCACTCCCTAAGAGTATCTAGTCCTTGGAATGGTCTCAAAAATAATCCTGACCACGCAACCACAAGAATGTAATAATTTTAATATCGAAATATCATGCGGGAAATACCCTTTCACATTCAATTCACTATATTAAAATGACTGGGAAAGTTTTACATCAGTTAGACAGATCTTTGTACTACCTTTGAAGATACTATCGTTTTTGATGATAATGTCTTGTAACACCAAGAGAGTCTTCGACTTGTTGACACATATTATATTTCACATTTATACTTTGTTCTTATAAAAAAATCATATTAACATTGATACTTTCTTAGAAGAATGAAAATATATCTTTATATCTCTTACCCACAACAAACTAAATGATTCACAATCTTCTTCATTTACTTGCCACAATAATATAAATGTGTTTTGAACCGATGAATACAAAATTTCATCTGACCCAAATGATAATCAACTGAAATGCGGTATACTGAGATTATGTTAGGAGATCTAGCATTAAATCCCATGCGTAGTGTCATCTGTGATGCCCACAAATTACATTACAAATTTTCAATTATTTTAGATGGAATTTTAATTAATTTTAACATGAGATTAATTGTTATCAAATTAAGTGATATTGCAACAGAAATATTAATGTTAATTTAAATCGATAAAAATGAATTATTTTTATTTGGAATTTTATTTATAAATCATGATTATTATTTTAATAGGTAATCTAACATGATGTGATCTGAGCCCGAATTGATAGATCCATCATTAAATCCCACGAATCAAGGAATTTGGGATTCCCCACCAATGCCTTTATAAATTTTCAATGATTTAAAATTATTTATTAATGAATACATACCTGAAATTATTTGTTTTATCAAATTATGGGATACTAAATACCAAAACATTGATGTTTATTTAAAATGATAAAACAATAATTCACTTGTATTTGGAATTTTATTTAGACTACATGATTATTATTTTAACCATCCAAACCAAACTGAGGAGAACTGAGCTCGATCTAGGAGATCCATCATTAAATCTTATGGTTGGAGGCATCTGGGATGCCCATCCCATGTAATTAGAAATTTTCCGTGATTTTAAAATAATTTTTAATGAATATGAACATGAAATTATTTATTTTTTGAAATTATGGAAAATTAAAACAAATTTTTTTTTAATTTTATTTAAATTTATAAAAAAATCATATTTTTATTAGGAATTTTATTTAGACATAATTATTATTATTTTAATCAGAGAGGAAAACATGAGAATAATTGAGCTTGATCAGGGTGAGCCGATATTAAATCTCGTGCATGAAGGCATTTGGGATCCCTCACCCTTGGAATTATAAATTTCCAATTATTTAAAATGTATTTTTAATGAATATAAACAGAATTATTTTTATTTTAACAAATTATGTTAAATTAAAAGTGATTGATTGTAGTTGATTTAAAATGTTAAAAAATTAATTTATTTATTTTGGGAATTTTATTTAGACATCATGATTATTATTCGAACTGGGAAAGCCACCATGAGGTGAACCAAGCTCGAACTGGGAGATCCAGCATTAAATCCTATCCATGGAGGCATTTGGAATACCCCCCCCCAAGACGTTGAAAAATTTTCTATGATTTGAACCTGATTTTTTATGAATATGAACAAGAATTTATTTGTTTCATAAAATTATTTGAAATTCAAACAGAAACATTGAAGATTATTTAAACATAAAAGTAAATAATTTATTTGTATTTGGAATTCTATTTAGACTGTGTGATAATTATCTGAACCTGCTAAGCCATCATGAGGTGAATCAAGATCGAGCCAGGAGATCCAACATTAAACCACGTGCATGGAGGTGTTTGGGATTCCCCTCCAATAGAATTTTAAATTTTCAATGATTTTAAATGGATTTTTAATGAATATGTACATGAAATTATTTTTTATCATATTTTTGGAAATTAAAACTATAATATTGAAATTAATTTAAAATAAGAAATAATGATGTCTCTTTATTTGAAATATTATTTAAACATCATGATTATTATTTGAACCGGACAAAGGTAATATCAGGTGAACCGATCTCATGATGGGATAGTCACCATTAAATCAGATGCATCAAGGGGTTTGGGATGCCTCCCCAATGTATTTCACAATTTTCAATGGGATTAAATGGATTTTTAATGAATATGAACATGAAATTAATCACATTATAAAATTATGGGAAATTGAAACTGAAAAGTTGAAGTTGATTTAAATTGATAAAAAATAATGTATTTGTATTTGGTGTTTTTTAGACATCCTGGTTATTATTTGAACCAGCCAGACCAATAGGAGGTGACAGGATCTGGAGTAGGGATATTCATTATTAAATCCAATGCATGGAGGTGCTAGTGAAATTCATTATTTTATCAAATTATCATAAATTAAATATTGATGTTTATTGAAATATATATATATATATAATATGAATTACTATTTGAGATTTTATTTAGAATTACTAATTATCATTTTAAATTTCCAAGCTCACAAGAGGTGAAATTAGTTCTATATAGGAGAGACAACCATCCTTCGGGAAAGGATGCTAAATGAGAGGTCATGTGAGAAGTATATTTCCATTCATGTTAATGTTATAGGTCATTACTGATGGTCATATTGGTAAGGCCCTTCCCATTCCATGAATAATAAACCATCATGTCCCCATTTTCCTTTTCTATGTGGGAGAAAATAATTTTTCCAATGTTCATTTTTAATGAGGACGACATTGTCTCACATGACTCCTATCCCCCACACCTTGGACACAAAGAGCCATCGTCCCCAACACTCACAGTCTCTCCTCGACGACTTTGAAACTACTCCATCACCAGAGATCACCATCATTACCTCCCTGGAGGCTCGAAATCAAGCCATTGTCCACTATTATAGGACCCAGATGCCCTTGACCATCTCAGGAGGTTGATCTTTCCCCCATAAATCCATTTCAAGTATAATCTGGAAAACTCGAAGCCCAGATGAAGGAGGAGATTGGTGAAGTCTTCTTTGACACCACTTCACCACTTCCATGCCACTGAAGCAATGTCAAGAGACTTATGGAACCTCCACCTACCCATGAAATTGGAGGGTGCACCTAAAATAATCGGTCAGGAAAACAAAACAACCATATGGCTAATCAAATAGAGTTGAAGGAGGAGAAAAATATATAATATAATAACTACATCATTTTTAATATAGTTATTATATATTAATAAATATTTCAATACTAGGTTGGAGGAAGAAAGAGAACATGATATAATATATTAATGAAATCCTTAAACGACATATCCACCAACATGACCTAACTCTACCTCTCCCCCATCCCTCACCCTCTATCGAATACATGGTAAAAACTAGTGAAAACATACCAGTATGACCACCGATACTCAAATAATCACTAGAAAAATACATACATATTTGTATAAAAAATTGGTTAAAAAACAACAATACACACATATTTAGATTCCACTCACCTCTAATACTGGTAAGCAAATAATACGCATTCTTTACTATACCATATCCCTCTAACACCGTTCCTATCTTTGAGGGAACTGGTATACTAAATCCCATTATATGGGCTTCACTCATTCTTCCCCACCATCATCACACCAATTTAAATTTAAGATGGGATTGGTTCACTCCACCATAGGTTCATGAATATGGTTTCACAGAATATGATAGTTTGAGGTGATCATTGAGCTTATTCCCTATTCAACACATTCATTCATGGATTCTACAACTTTGGAACAAGTATGGGACATGTTAACTGAGTATTTGTTTTCATGAAATTGTGGACTCAATGCCTAGATAAATAGAAAACCCATAGAGGGTAAGTGTTCATTGCATCGATATGTGTCCCATCATACTCAGTAGTTGCTTTCATAAAATAGTAGACTCAATTCACATATAATGAGATAACCCATAATGGGGAAGTGTTCACCGGATTAACTGAAGGTTGATTTATTTACATGCCTCACTAGTTTCTAAAAAGAATTAAGAATATGGGCCCACTTTCCTTCCATGAAAGAGGTTCCAATTCATTCATTAAGAATTAGAATGTATATAATGTGATTCACATACAACTATGATTAATTACCAGAACATGAACAACCAAAACCCATTTAGGTTTCTATACATGAAGGTAGAACTACAGTGAGTTTAAAGGAGAAGTCCACACACTTAAGATCATTATTTGTGAAATCACTGTTCATTTTCTTGACCCACAATGAATAGTGCATGTGTTAATATGAATTCCCTTGAACATGTGAGGAATTATGATTTCAACATATTGGATAAAAAAACATTATTTATGTGCATAAAAGGTGTGTGTACAATGAAAAATAAAAGAGGAAACTATGTAGTATTTAATGTGTGTGTGAAGATGGTGAGTAAGCTCATGAATATGTGGTTATATAATTACTTGAATAATCTTGCAGACGGTATGGTTTATTTTTAAAAATAATTTTTTGTTGAAGTATGCATGTACATGAAATAATGAATGCATGAAATTGTGAAGGTGATTAAGGTGATAATAGTATTTTCATGTATGTATTAGCATTTTGTGATTTCCCAAAGAAGTTCAAGAGAATATATATTGGTTAGAATCATTTATTTCACAAATAAGACATAGAAATAGTGAGGATACTTATAGGAATTAAATATTAGCATGTGATGATGAAAATTGAAAACATGGTGAACACACAATGTTATTTTGTGTAGTAATTGAGTTGAGATGAATCAATATTTTTTAGTGAAGAAAATAATAAGAATATTTTTAGTTCATTGATGTTTCTTTAGTTGTTCATTCTGATATTGCAGTGACATGACATGGATGTGATATCTTCAACTAATTTAAGAGGGCATATTTAAACGACTTGAATGTAGTGTTGTTGATTATATTCACTAGGGGTTGTAGATTTTATGTTGAAGTGAGAATGTGATGAATAAGTTTATTTCATTGGCTTAAATTGGAGGATAAATTTTGTATTTCACTGACAGCTTGACTTTATTGGGATATTTCTCATTGTGTTCAATGTTTTAATTGTATAACAATGGTTGTATTTAAGTATAATGAACATTGGTGGGATTATTATATAATCAAGGAAAAGGTTCATACCTACCCACCTTGGTTTTTGGGGTGATACCTGACCAACCCACATGTAATATTTGATTGATTTCTAGTGGAGAATCTCTGTATCAAATCATCAGGAACACAACACGGACATTATCACCTATCTCAATGGAGAACCATGTAAAAATATTCTATGTTGTGCTACATTTACTTTTTTTCTTGAAAATAGTATAATTGTGATTGTAAAAATTGAATATACATTCATTATAACAAGTTAAGAGGTTCAAATTAAAAAGGGGTAAGAGAGAAGAAATGAAATATTGGTAAAACATGTGTACACTAATTCACCCCCCATTGTACTTTCATGATCCAAAGGACACTTGAGTTGGTATCAGAGCATAGGATACACATTTGATTGGATCTATCTTATTGTTATAGTTGTTTGTATCAAACTTATATAAAGTGAATTTTTGAATTCAATGAATTAATAGAGTTGTTTCAGATGGAATTTTCATTTCCTATCTCTGTCAGTTCCAACATGGAGGTCTATAAAAAACCAGGATGAATAAAAAGAAGATAGAGGACAGAAATTGAGAATGAATTTGAAGAATATATAGGGTTTAACAAAATATGAATATAGTCATAATGGAATATATAATTAGTATATGTAAAATCAGGTGATTAAGATCCTTTTTCTGAGTATTCTTCAAGCAGTAATAATATTATTTTACTGAATCACTCAGTGATTTTTATTCAGAAATAAAAAAAATATCTATAGAATGTTCATATCAAATTTTTCAACTAAACATTTTATTATATTAGGTTGTATTCATCATTATATGAGTTCTTTGAAAATATTATACAACATTCATAAGGTTATCCATCAAGGGGTTAATTATTTCAATTTCTCAAAAAATTATTCATGAAGATCATTCATGAAGAATGTTAGTGACGATGAAGTAGATGGATAAATCTCATCCCCTTAGGGGGAGAAAATTTGAACAAATACCAAAGTTGATCACAACTTATATAACATTAAAATATGATGTTCTAGTAAAGTGTTTATTTGATATTTTCAAATTCTGAAAATTGAATCTTGTCATTAGAAAGGCATTTTTCCTATTTTTTATGAATGATAATTCTGAATCAAAGGAGGAGACACTTATAATTTGATAATAAAGGGGATGTGAATTCATGGCATTGAATATTTGTGAAAATTTTTCATTACATGGAATATTTGGTTTTTAATGGTTTATAGGTAAAAAATGGTCTATAGAAATGGGGCATGCCGACACTACTTATGTGGGTAGTTAACCCATCGCCTTCCATTATGGGTGGGCTGAGGAAGAGAGTGTCTAGTGTGCTCAAAGGTAGTTCATACAGAGGTAGTCAAACAATGAAAATTTTCAGTTATGTTCTATGAAGAATGATTTTGTATGGTTGGTATTGAATATTGTTGTGAATTTGGCTTTATTAGTTTTTTTGTATGAAGGATGGTAAAATGCTTCGGTCATCCGACCCCAAGAAGTAACAAGTTAGTACAGTTACCATAGGGTGAAAGGGCAAAAGGCATCAACGGTAGAGTTCGAAACAAGAATTTGCAGGAGTATAAATATGTTTTCTGTTACTAAGAACTCATATAGAAGGATTTACCTTGTGTTATAAAGGAGCTGCATAATATGAATTAAATTTCATGTGGGAGAAAAATTTAGTGGTTTACTGTAGCTACAAAAAATCCTCAACCGTGCGATCTATGGGATTATAATCTAGGCCCTGTGATTGTCTTATCCATCTGAAATGTTTCTCCCAACCATCCAATCATTTGGTCAATATCTAAATAGTCTTCCAACATTATATGAACATCGCCTTCTTCCCTTAGCCAACCCCAACGAACCTTCTCATCGAGATCTCTATGCCATGACATCAGTTTTCTCCAGACATTCTTCTAAGCATTATTTGATCATTATGTCCTTTACATTATTATCCAAATCTCATGCAACTTAGTTTTAATGGTAAAATGAAAACCAAATGGATGCAATGCAGCATATAACGTAGTTTCAAAATAAAGGTAGTGCGTACAAGTTTGGTTGGTAATGATTTTCCTATAAATACTTGATAACATGATCATTTAGGGTATTCATATTATTGGACTTCTAAGAGTATATTGAGAGAGTAACAGAGTGGTGGAAATGGTTAAGTTATTTTAACGACGATTACATTAAAGAGTAGAAGTAAATAATTATTACATTACACGTAAGGAGGAAACAAAGATTACATTACACAGTATGAGGAAAAAAAGATTACATTACACGGTCGGAGGAAAAAAAATTTACATTACATGGTAGGAGGGAAAAAATTACATTATGGGTTAGGAGGAAATGAAGAATACATTACACAGTAGGAGGAAACCAAGATTACATTACATGGAAGGAGGAAACAAGGATTACATTACAAGGTTGGAGGAAGAAAAGATTACATTATTGGGTAGGAGGAAACAAAGATTACATTACACGGTAGGAGGAAACAAAGATTTTATTACATGGTAGGAGGAAACAATGATTACATTACACGGTAGGAGGAAACAATTATTACACTACAGGGTAGGAGGAAATGAAGATCACATTACAAGAAAAGATGAAACAAAGATTAAATTATGGGGGAGGAGGAAACAATGATTATATTACACGTTAAAAACAAAAATACCAACATGCATATTTATATTTGTAAAAAATAGGATAAAACAATAATAAGAACATGAATGTTTATATTTGACTCGCCAACAATCTCAGTCGCGCTATATGACATCACAACCTTGGGAACTTAGTCACTCTGCTCCTCTAATGGCACTCCCATTTATATATCAATTTGGCATGGTTATCTCAACCAGGTCGAGAAATATATTTGCATAAAATATATTAGTTTGATGTGATCCCTACGATTCTACCCCATTCACTATTTTCATCATGGCTTCTATATCATTCAACCCTCTCACACATTCCCTCTGCAACCTGTTATCTATCGTACGATTTCATGAAATTGGTTTCCACCAAGATATTGGATAGCATGCTCACAAAAAATACCAATTCGTGTATAAAGCATATCTGGTGATTCATAAACACATGTGTTCCAAGATATGTGTGTATTAATTGTGAGCCTAGACATATGATCTACTTGATACTTCAATGAGGAAAATGGTGAGTAGATAAGTGACTCCGGATTGTACAACATGATTTTGGAAACATAACACTAAAGGGACCAAAATTATGACCACTGGAATTGGACTTGTAGTCAATGAGAACTCTTCATTGCTACTTTCTTGAAATGCAGTACAAGTCGTCATATTATTTTCAGTCTGTTGTGTATCCTGAAGTCACACTTCTAGACAACCTAGATTAGAGACGTTTTACTCTTGGTCAAACCATTCGTGAGCAGTCCAAAAAAATTCATGTTTTCTAAAACATCTGCACCTCCCTCCAACTCTATCGTATCAACCTCCAAAACTAATATATAAATGTTAGTATTTGAGTACTTCTCGTCTAACTGATCCATAAATTCTTCTGGTTTCTCCTTGAAATTTTAATCATAACTAAACTAATAAACATATAATCTTCCTTTACTACCTTCTCGACTAATAGATTCCTCCTCCATTGATGACGTTTTTTGAACTTTTTGTGATTCCCACCACTACTAATTGGGCATTTTCATCTCTAAAATTTTTGATACCTTCCGAAGGTCTCATACTTCAGCTTCCCCAAAAGAACTCTTTGCCTCATTCGTGTTTAGCTCAAGGATTGGAGAAGCCTCCATGATTTCCATTTTTCTCTTTCGTACAGCCTATGAGAGAAACCCACAAAGGTCTAGGTTGGGCTTTTCGGCCAGTGAATGAAGGAAAACATGTTGTTTAGGGGAGAAGGAGGATATTCTTAAATCCATTTCTTCTTTCCAATAGAGAAAACCCCCCCCCCCCACCACAAAAATCCAAGATGGGAATCCAAAATGAAGAAATAAAATCCCGCTTTTATTATGATACCATCCATTTCCTTACATTTCAATATGGTTTTATTCATGAAAACCATATTAGGGAAATTTTTATCTTAGCGACATTAAGGCATCCTAACTAATCATGGATTTTCAAGCCCAAGACGGTTCAAGCATACACCTATGAGATTTCAAGAAGGGATTCATCTTTCATTACTCTCCATATTTTGGGGAATTCCTCTATAACTAATGAATCCTCCATGTGTCTTTTAGAACCACTTTTTTATAACATATTTATTTCCCTTCCATAGTCCTCTATTGGTTTCCTCTTCCACATTCATGGTTTTTTCCATCCTGTGATCGAGGAGGAAATATGATCCTCATTTTCATTCAAGAGGGGAGATGTATCTATAGTGGTCAGGGGGTAGGGTGTTGTTGGGGGGGGGGGAGGGTTGTGTATATTAGTTTTGGATTAGATTGGGCTTAATTTATATCGATATGTTTAGATATCTTATGAGTAAGAGAGGTTAAAATATACCATGAAAGGTAGGTATCCCCTATATGATTGGATCCCAGAAGTGCTACAACACTGTTCTTGAATCTCTACCAGAGAAATGGGCTTTGATGCCCCCTAACATGGGTGACTGCCTTTGGCGGTCGTTGGTCTTTAATAAAACTACTTCGGTGCCCCTCCCCCTCCCTTCACGAAAACCTACCCCGCTTCCCCTCCCCTCGATCACCACCACCTATCCCCCATCGTCCTTCGCCATCGCCTCCCATCCCCTCGTAGCCCTCTACCCCTTGCCTCTCATCCCCTCGTCGCCCTCTTCCCCTCGACCCCTCCAACCTTCGCCTCCTCCAGCCTCGACCCCCCTCTACCCTCCGGCCTCTGCCCCCTCGACCCTCCTCTCCCTAGACCCACTTTCCTCGACCCTCTGCCCTCCAGCCTCAACCCCTTCACTGCTCATCCCCCATCCCCTCTCCGCCCTCCGCTCTGGCTCTCATCCATCCATGTCCCATCCCTCTTCGTCCCCCACCCTCGCCGCACCATCACCTCTCGTCCCCTCCCTCACCGTCCCCTCCCGTTCGGCACCACCGCCGCTTGGTCCCCACCATTCCCGCATGGTCACTGCTCATCCCCTCACCGATGCTGCCCATCCACCCCAGCTCCCCACTACCCTCTGTCCCCTCCCTGGTCGTCCCACCCTTGTTGCACCGTCAACACCTCACTACCTCCTCTCCTCCATCTCACTGCCACCGCCACCTCCCACCCCTCCCTCACTGCCACTGCCACCGCCCATCCCCTCCCTCACTGCACCATCTCCGGTTCCGGGTCCCCTCTGCTACCTTTCCTCTCCCCCATAGAACAGCCTTCGACTCCCCTCACATCCATGTTTTTAGCGCAATCGGGTATGATATGAGATTTCACTTACATTCCATTATCTATTCTCTTGTTTTTTATTCAGAGATATAATTTGATTATTTTATCAATGGCCCACAATAAATTGGTTAGTATTTATTTTAAATATATTTCATATGAAAAATTCATGTAATATGTCTTGTGTAAATGTTTGTTATACAGATATTATTATGGATAAGAGTTTGATTGATCATCCAAATTTAATGTCTAGAGAATATTTCAATGGCATTATGCAGTTTATTTACTTCACCAGAGGATTTGAAAGTTACTATATTATTTGTCCATGTAGAAAATGTGTTAACAGATATCAATTTAAAAGAGATACTATGAGTGACAACATATTATTTAACAGATTTCTGGAAAATTGTAAGATTTGGACTCGTAATGGAGAAGAATATGTTCATTTTCAAATTTCGGATGTAGTTCAGATGGATGTTGATGCAAGGAGAAATGTTCCAATGCTTTAAATAGTTACTGAAATGGTACATGGGTTGGATCCTGAGGGCATCAACATCCAGAATCTTGAGACCGGTGAGATAAATCTTCGCTCTAGAGCAGATCGTGATTCGAGGAGGTTTTATGAAGCACTTGATGATTCAAAAATAGAATTAAATCCTGGAATTACTTCTTAAAATATATTTTCATTTATCATTAATTTTTTGAACTTGAAGACTTTGAATCAGTAGTTATACACATCATTCTACATGATTCTAGTGTTATTGAAAAATGTTCTTCATGTCGATGCTAATATTCCCATGTCGTATTACCATGCTCGTAATTTGACAAGGAACATAGGTTTTACTTATGAGACCATTGATTCATGTGCAAAAAACTGTATGTTGTTTAGAATGTAATCTTACCATTTGGATGTTTGAATTGTTTTTTTCTCTTCGATGTGGAAATAGAACATGTGAAATCGGAATCATCTCTGTCAGATTGTGATACATGGGTAACCGATTTTCGTAAAGAAAATGCATTACATTCTCATTAAATCATGGTTGAAAATATTTTTACGTCATCTAAAGTTTCTAATTTAATGAGATGGTATGTAGAAAGAATTCATGAAAGTGATATGTGAACCCACCTGATAGACGCTTATCCATGGAAGGATTTTAATAAGAGACATCCAAAATTTTCTAAAGATGTTTGTAATGTCTGATTGGGGTTAGTATCAGATGGATTCAATCCATTAAAGTCTATGGTTGGTGCAAATAATAGGACATGGATCCTGGTGTTGCTTCTGTATAATATTCCTCTGTGGCTTTGTATGAAGGAAAAATTATATTTCTTTCCACTCTTATTGGTGGACATAGAAGTGTGGGGGATAAGATTGATGTTTTCATTCATCCATTGATTGATGAGTTGATTGAATTTCGGGGCTATGGTGTGATGACTTTTGACTGTGAAACTAATGAAATGTTCAATCTACAGGCTACTTTATTTTGTAAAATCAGTGACTTCCTGGCTTATGTAAATTTATCTAGTTGGAGTATGAAAGGGGAATTTTATATCCCATGTTACAATAAAAGTAAAAACTCTCTATGGGTTAAACATTCCAAAAAATGGGCATACATGTGTCATAATTGTTTTCTCCCCCCTCAAAACAGGTTCAGAAAGGACAGAGTGGCATTTGATGGTTCTAAAGAGTTATTCACACACCAAATATCATGACATGAGTCGAAATATTATCTCATATAGAGGAAGAAAAAATCTGCATGGTATATGAAATACAGGATTTGGTGGCTCATCCATTACGTAATATTCGTGCTGTGGGTTGGTAGCGCAATCACAATTGGAAAAAGAAAAGTATTTTTTATCGTCTTCATTATTGGAAAACTAACATCTTAAGGAAAATTTGGATGGCATGCAGACTGAAAAAAATGTATGTGATAACATATTGTGGAACATTTTAGGTTTTATTGGAAAATCAAAGGACCATGTTAATGAAAGTCGTGATTTGGATGAAATGGGTATAAGGAAACAGTTTCATTTACAGTTAGCTTTGAGAAACTAGTCATATATGTCTGCATCACAGTATACGATGACTACAGAGGAGAAACATACATTCCATTCCATTTTTAAGATTTTTAAGGTGCATAATGATTACTCTTCTAATATATCAAATTGTGCGAATCAGACAAGTAGGACATTGCAAGTGTTGAAAAGTCATGAAAATCACATAATACTTTAGCAGTTGATGCCAATCACAATTTTTGATTGTTTATCCCCAAATGTTTTTCAGCCATTGATTGACATGGGTAATTTGAATACACATTTTATTTATGAAACCATCAAATGAGTGATTTAAAAATTTTACAACACCTATTTATACATCAACTTTTTCACTTTGAGAAAATATTTCCCCCCTCATTTTTCGATGTTATGGTCCACTTGACAGTGCACGTTACTGATGATGTAATGACTACCAGTCCAGCACAATTCATGTGGATGTATCCTATTGAGCGGTATTTTGAGTACAATGAAACGATTAGTACGCAATAGAGATCATCCAGGGGGCTTAATGGCCAATGGTTATTTGATGGATGAGTGTACTAATTTTTGTGTAGAATATCATACAGATGTTGAAAAAAAAATTTAGATAAGACCTATCAGATTGATGATGGCCCAGTTGGATAAGGAACCATATTTGATATGGACAACATCGGGTGGATACAGGTGCATCGATATATATTGTTCAATACTCCATCAGTTGCACCATTTATGTAGTATGTTTCTTATCACTTTTATTGTTTAACATTTACAACTATTGTTTTCATAAGTTGATCATTTAAAAATCTCGTTATCATTTTTGGGAAACACATTAATGAGATGAAAGAAGAGATGTATCTAGCGACTGAGTATCAAATTTAACAATCTCATTATGCATCATTTCATGATTGGTTCAAGGATTACATACGTATAAATTGATTTTCATTATGAGTGAAGTATTATACTAATATATTTATGCATAAATTATTATCTAATTCTATGAACTATATAGGTTAATAAGCTAAGGGAGTTATGGGACCCCACGCTAACTAATGAATTTATCAAACTGGATGAGGGTCCATCTATAACACCTCGTCGTTATAAATCTATAGATGATAATGGTTTTTTATTTCTCATTAAAGATGTTGATTACAAAATAGAAACACAAAAAAATGTCATCGATTGTCCATTCGTCGATTCTGGTTATTACTATGGTCAATTGATAGACATCATTGTTATTTTATACACACACGGGTTAATGTAAATATCGATAAAGTGTAATTGGGTTGATCTAGTGCGTGGATGTAAAGTTGATAAATATCTGCTTTCAATGGTCAATTTTAACTATATGTTATAGAGAAATGAACAAGTTGATAATTGACCTTTAATTTTGACATCACATGCAGAACAAGTACTCCTCATTACTTTTCCTTAGAATCCTAGTTGGCATGTTTTTGTGAAAATGTCCCAGCGATGAGTGTTTTTATTTGAATAATATGAACCTGAGACTGTTCTGTTTTTTCCCAATAGCTTGGTCAACATACCATAGTTCAACGTGAAGAAGGTATTAATTGGGTCAGAGCAGTCATTGAAGGAGAAATAATTGATTTTCATTCTTAATGAATGGTATAATTGTTTCCCACTTTTCAGTATTGAATGTCCTAGGATGTCATAAATTATGTAACCAATTTTACAAATCCTTGAATGTTTTATTCCTCACTTTTGGATGTTTGATTGTTTTTAAATATTTAGGGTGATTCATCTTTTGTTATCTTCATGTAATTGTTGTTGTATCCTCCAATTGAGGTATTCTTCATTTGGTTCATGTACTTCTTGAATTTTTATTAATTCGATCTAAAATTTGGCTATGCATTGTATGATTTTGTACACCATTTTTATATTTGTTTTGTTAACTTTATGATTTCTTATAATCCATTCACAACTTATTGTTTGATCCTTTTATGTTTTATTAACAATTGTACACATTTTATATTTTAATAAACAATCCAATTTATATATTGGACCCTTTGGATAGTCCCCTTACTAGTGTTTTCTATGATTGTAGGCATGTTAGGCGAAGAGGCAGCAGATCCGCAACATACATCTAAGCCATCTACGTCTCAGGGTTGAGGTATGTTTGAATATAATTTTGTCTAATTTTTTATGTAATATATATATATATATATATATTTATTTATTTATAAAATCTATCATATTATATATAAATTTTTTTTCAACTGGATCAGACTCGACTACTTCTTCCTTTCTCAAGAGAGGCCATGGTCATGGCATTTTATCATAGAATTCTGACACAACATTTGATGATTCCATTGATGAGCTATTTCATCCCATTGTATTGAAGGCACCTACATTTATTTTTCATATGGGTCATATCACACGTGACCCACATCGATTTCCACTGACCACACCTGATTTGGCTCATATCCCTCAGGACACATTCGATATTCTTTAGAGAGAGGTTCAGGTAAGAATACCATTTTAAATTCTTCACTATGTATAAACAATACTAACAGATGTGATTTTTTTCTTTAATAGAAAAAATTGAATGTATGATCCGATGAGTTTCGGCCCGTGTTTATGAAAAAATTATGTAAGATGTGGAATGATTATAAATGAAATGTCAAGAGGGACCATTGGGTACCAATTGTGGGTGCCCCAGACATTCTGGAAAATGTCCCGAGAGGGGTCCTCCAGGATCAGTGGTGTGACATAGTTGCATATTAGGGTACTGAGGGTGTTTCATTTTGTATATTTATTTTGGTATATATATATTCAAAAATTTGTGATTTGATTTAAATTTGAATTAATTGAATGTAGGATGTGTCATCACGCCATTGTGAGAATCGAGTTGTGTAGGGACCACCACACAGTCTCAGGACTCATCATGTGTGTCAGATCTGACATGAGGCATTTATTATTCATTTTATAATTTATTAATCAATATGGTTGTGTGTTTATATTCTATTCATATACAGTTATGGGAGCAAGGTGCACCGACTGATAAAATGTCAGTGTGGATGAGGACTCGTGATCGAAATGATCTAGAGGCAGTAGGAATGATTGTAAGTTCTTGTAATAATTACCAATAGTTACATAAATCTATATATTAACATATTTATGTATATATATTTAAATATTTCACATGATCAATTGGAAGCTGAGTTAGAATAGCTTCCAGAGGACCAGGGACAGATTCTCATGCGAAGGGATGAGATCTTCCTTCGCATTATTAGTCGGGATGGGCATGGCTATAGTTTGAACTATGGAACATGGATTCCTAGTTTTGTAGTATCATGCACTGCAGTTGTGGTCCTCCTATTGCTCAGATGACACAAAATTTTTCAGATTTCGTGGCACGGATGTGCCCTTTCGCGGAGGTAAATGCGCAATGGATCGCTGAGGTTAGAGCACTGCCAGAATATGTTCGTCCAGGTGATGGTGTGGGGGATCATATGATGCATGTTTATAATGTATTTATTTATTTACATTATATTATTTTTGTTATGAAAATCTTCATAATTTTTATTTTTTGTAGGCCCCTTTCCCATCATATGGAGGTAGCAGTCACAACCATGCATGACACATCGTATTCACAAGGTGTGTTTCTTTTTTGTTGTTGATGGATTTGTTATTGATGATTAGGTTGGGTACCTAGTGAAATTTGTTGAGATTTGGTGGTATCATGTGTTTTTTGGCCTTATGTAATGTTTGGGTGTATGAATTGATAAGTAACCAGGAAATTGATTAATGAATTGGAGATTATTATTTCATTTTATTCTTTAATTTTGTCAATTGCATGTTCTGCGAATAGTTTTTAAAAAACCATTTGATTCCTAATAGAAACCATGGAACCTTTTTTTGGTGACTGAGATCAGGTTCACTATTTTTATGCCCCTAGTCCACCCTGGACAGCCCGCCCGCACCACGGACATCCCCCCCCACCCCGAACAGCCTCCCCCACACCCCGGACAGCCCTGCTGCCACCGTATAACCCCCCCCCCACACACCTCGGAATTCATTACGAAAATTGAGAATTAGTTCATTATGGTAATTGATCATTAGGCTGTTAGGCCAGTAGGGATATTGGACAGTTGGCTTATTGCCTAATTGGATGTAGGCCAAATGGCCATTAGTCCATTATGCCATTATTCGAATTGTACAACTACATAATAGGCCATTATTAAAAAAATTTGGACAATATTAAATTAGGGCTTTAGGGAATTATGTGAATTGGTAAATAGGACAATTTGATATTGGGTCATTAAGAAAATTGACCTTTAGGCCATTAGGATAATTTATCACTACGCCGTTAGGCCAAACAACAACTATGATTGACGTGACGTCTAATTGAACATTTCACAATTCACTGACCCTTTGTTGTCGTCTTATTTCAAGGAATTCTGATCTTGTTTGGACGATTTTGATCACCCCAAGCTCACACTTCAAATGCTCCAAAACAACGTGTAACGGTTGAATTCAGAGAAAACATGCTCAAAATGACTTGAAATCACACGAGAACAATAGTAATATTATTCTTGACATGTAGGAGGAGATGTAACATCAATCAGATGTGCGGTTTGCGCGGTACTACTGAATATGTTGTTTTGAATAGTTCGTCGAGCTCTATAAGGGCATTTTGGATGGTCAAAACTAGCCGAATGACCTTGTAATGACATTAAATCATACGAAAACAACCGTGGTGTGAATTGTGAAATGGTCGAGCAGATATCATGTCAATCGGAGGTGTCTTTTGACCGTGGTGACTAGAAATGAATTTTTGGAGTCATAAAATGCCAAAACAACGTTTACCTGTCGAATTCAGAGCAAACATGTACATAATGACTTGACATCACACAATAACAATAGGAATAATATTCATGACATGTAGGAGGAGACATCAAATCAATCAAACATGTGGTGTAAGTGGTACGACAGAATATTTTGTTTTGAACTGTTCCACGCACTCTTAAAGGGTTGGTTGGGTGGTCAAAAGCAGTATATCGACCTCAAAATGCCATGAAATCATACAAAAAAACAGAGGTGTGAATTGTAAAATGGTCGAGTAGACATAACGTCAATCAGAGGTGTCTTTTCACCGCGGTGACCGAAAATGCATTTCCGGAGTCATAAAACACCAAAATGATGTGTAACCATCCAATTCATAGCAAATACACTCAAAATGACTTGAAAACACACAAAAAATAGTAATATTATTCTTGACATTTAGGAGGAGATGAAACATCAATCGGATGTGTGGTGTGCATGGTACAATTGGATATGTTGTTTTAATAGTTCGACGCACTCTAAAAGGGCGCGTTGGGTGGTCAATACCAGCCGAAAGACCATGGAATGACATGAAATCATATGAAAACAATGGTGGTGTTAATTTTGATAGGGTCGGGTAGATGACACGTCAATCTGAGTTGACGTTTGACCGAGGTGACCGAAAATGCATTTCCCATGTCATAAAATGCCAAAACGACGTGTGATGGTGGATTTCAGAGAAATCATGATAAGAATGACTTAAAACCACATGAAAACTACAAGAATACAATTCGTGACATGTAGGTGGAGATGAAACATCAATCGAACATGTGGTGTGCGTGGTACGACCAAATATGTTGTTTTTAATAGTGCGACACGCTCTAAAAGGTCATGCTGGGTGGTCAAAACCTATCGTACGACCTCAGAATGCAATGAAATCATACGACAACAATAGTGGTGTGAATTGTGAATTATTGGGGTATACGACATGTCAATTAGAGGTTTTCGTTTGACCACGATGGCCAGAAACACATTTTTGGAATCATAAAACGCCAAAACGATGTGTAGCGATCGAATTTTGAGTAAACGTGCTCAGAATGACTTGAAATCACATGAAAAAAACAGTAATACGTTTTGTGATATACAGGGGGAGACTTCATGTCAATCAGACATTCGGTGTGCGTGGTATGACCGAATATTTTGTTTTTAACAGTTTGAAACGCTCTAAAAGGGTGTGTAGGGTGGTCAAAAACAGTCAAGCAACATCGAATTATAATAAAGTCATTCGACTGCAACTGTGGTGTGAATTGTGAAATGGTTTGGTAGAGGACATGTCAGTCGGATGTGTAGTTTGACCGCGGTGACCAAAAACACATTTCCAGAGTCAGAAAACACCAAAACTACATGTAACAGTCGAATTCAGATCAAATGCGCTGAGAATTACATGACATCACATGAAAAAAATAGGAATATTATTTGTGACATGTAGGAGGAGATGACACGTCAATCAGACGTGTGGTGTGTGTGGTACGACCGAATATGTTGTTTTTAACAGTTCAGTGCGCTCTAAAATGGAGCATTGGGTGGTCAAAACCAGTTGACCAACCTTAGGATTCCATTAAATCTTACGACAATATCAGTTGTGTGAATTGTATAATAGTTAGGTAGAAAACACATCAATCAGAGGTGTTGTTTGACTGCTGAGATCAGAAATGAATTTTTGGAGTCATTAAATGCCAAAACGATGTGTAACGGTCGTATTCAAAGAAAATGCACACATAATGACTTGAAATCACATGAAAACAATAGAAATAATATTTGTCACATGTCGGAGGAGACGAGATTTCAATCAGATGTGTAGTGTGTGCGGTATGACCCAATATAGTGTTTTTAACAGTTCGACGCGCTCTAAAAGGGCGTGTTGGGTGGTCAAAATCAGTCAAATGACCCCAAATGCCATGAAATCAGATGACAACAATTGTGGTGTAAATTTTGAAATGGTTGGGCAGATGGCATGTCAATCAGAGGTGTTGTTTCACCGCAGTGACCTGGAGACACATTCATGGGGTCATAAAACGCCAAAATGATGTGTAACGATCAAATTCAGAGAAAATTTACTCTGAATGACTTGAAATCACATTAAAAATTGTAATATTATTCGTGAACTATCAAAGGAGACAACATGTCAATCAGATGTGCGGTGTGCACGATATGACTGAATATTTGTTTTTAATAGTTCGTTGTTCTCTAAAAGGGCGAGTTGGGTGGTCAAAACTAGCTGAATGACCATTTAATGGCATGAAATCAAAGGACAATAATTGTGGTGTGAATTTTGAAATTTCCATGCTGACGACATGTCAATCAGAGGTGGTGTTTGACCGCGGTGACTGAAAACGCATTTCCAGAGTCATAAAATGCCAAAACGACGTGTAATAGTCGAATTCAGTGGAAAAACATTCAGAATAACATGAAATCACAAGAAAAAATATATATATATTATTTCTGACATGTAGGAGGGGACAACATGTCAATCAGATGTGCAGTGTGTGCGGTACGATCGAATTTGATGTTTTTAATAGTTCAGTGCAATTTAAAAGGTCGCGTTGTGTTGTCATAACCAGCCTAACGACTTCAGAATTCCATGAAATCATATGAATACAACTGTGGTGGGAATTGTTAAATGTTCAGGAATACAACACATCAATTGGAGGTGTCGTTTGACCATGGTGACTAGAAGCGCATTTCCGGAGTCATAAAACACCAAAATGATTTTTAATGGTCGAATTCATAGAAAACATGCTCATAATGACATGAAATCAAATTAAAAGAATATAAATATTATTCGTGACATGTAGGATGAGAAGCCATTTCAATCGGATGTGCTGTGTGCACGGTACGACCGAATATGTAGTTCATAACAGTTCAAGGCATTCTAAAAGGGCACGTTGGGTCGTCAAAATGAGCCGAATAACCTCGAAATGCCATGAAATAATACGACAACAACCATGGTGTGAATAGTGAAATGGTCAGGTAGACGACACATCAATCAGAGGTTTTGTTATACAATAGTGACCAGAAACACATTTCTAGTGTCATAAAAGGTCAAAACGATGTGTAATGGTCGAATTTAGAGCAAATTCACTCAGAATGACTTTAAATCACCCTAAAATTATAGAAATATTATTCTCGACATATAATAGGAGACAACATGTCAATAAGACGTGCGGTGTACGCCGTACGACCGAATATGTAGTTTTTAAGAGTTCTGTATGCACTATAAAGGCGCGTTGGGTGGTCAAAACCAGTCAAACGACCTCATAATTCAATGAAATCATACTAAAACAACTGTGGTTTAAATTGTGAAATAGTGGAATAGACATCACGTCAATCAGAGGATTCGTTTGACTGCGGTGACTGGAAACGCATTTCTGGAGTCATGAAATGCTAAAACGATGTGTAACGGTCGAATTCAGAGAAAACTCTCTCATAATGACTTGAAATCACACTTAAAAAAATATGAATATTATCCTTCTAATTTATGAGGAGATGACAGGTCAATCCGATGCGCGGTGTGCGCGATACGACCGAATATGTTATTTTTTACAGTTTGGCTTGCTCTAAAAGGGTGTGTTGGGTGTTCAAAACTAGCAGAACAACCTCATAATGTAATGAAATCATATGAAAACAACCATGGTTTGAATTGTGAAATGTTCATGTAGAAGGCATGCCAATTGGATGTGTCGTTGGACCGCGGTGATCGGAAAAGCATTTCCAGCGTCAAAAAATGCCAAAACGATGAGTAACGGTCGAATTCAAAGAAAACGTGATCATAATGACTTAAAATCACACATCAAAAATAGGAATACTATTCATGACTTGTAGGAGGAGATGCCACGTAAATCGGACATGTGATGTTCGCGGTTCGCCCGAATATGTTGTTTTTAATAGTTGGATGTGCTCTAAAAGGGTGCGTTAAGTGGTGAAAACCATCCGAATGACCTCAGAATGCCATGAATTCATACTAAAACAACTGTGGTGTGAATTTTTAAATGGTTGGGAAGATGGAATGTCAATCAGAGGTGTCGTTTGAATGCGGTGATGGGAAACACATTTTTTGAGTCATAAAACACCAAAATGACATGTAACGGTCAAATTCAGAGAAAACTAGCTCAAAAAAACTTTAAATCACAAGAAATCAATAGGAATGCTATTCGTGACATATTGGAGGAGACGACACATCAATCGGACACGCGGTGTGCGTGGTACGACCGAATTTGTTGTTTTTAACAGTTCGATGAGCTCTAAAAGGCACATTGGGTGGTAAAAACCAACTGAATGACCTTGTAATGCCATGAAATCATACGAAAACAATCTTGGTGAGAATTTTAAAATGTTCGGGCAGAAGGTATGTCAATTCGAGGTGTCGGTTGACCACGGTGACCGGAAACACATTTCTGGAGTCATAAAACGCTAAAACGACATGTAACGGTCTAATTTAGAGAAAACACACTCAAAATGATGTTAAATCACACAAAAACAATTGGAATACTATTCTTGACATGTAATAGGAGAGGATACGTCAATCAGATGTGCGGTGTGCATGTTACGACAAAATATGTTGTTTTTAACAGTTCAGTGCGCTCTAAAATGGCTTGTTGGGTGCTCAAAGCCAGCCAAACGACATCCTAATGCAATTGAATCACACAAGAAAAACTGTGGTGTTAATTGTGAAATGTTTGAGCATAATCAACATCAATCGGAGGTTTTGTTTGACCGTGGTGACCAGAAACACATTTCTGGAGTCATAAAATGAAAAAATGACGTGTAACGGTCGAATTCATAGAAAACCCACTCAGAATGGCTTCAAATCACCCAAAAACAATAGTAATATTGTTTTTGTCATGTAGGAGGACATGACACATCAATTGGATGTGCGGTGTGCACAGTATGACCTAATATGTTTTTTAAGAGTTTCACGCAGTGTGCACGAAGTGTATTTCTTTTTAGAAAACAAATCACTTCAACAAGCTAAACCAAAGACTCCAAAACAATAAAAAAATTGCCAAAAAAGATAAAATTTCTTAAATTGGGGATTTTTATTTATTATAACACAAATAATTTGATTTCAGATTTAATAATATTATATATATATATATTAACTAACTAAATATTTTTATTTTACGTTTGTTTTGTTTAGTTGTTTTTTTGTATCTTATTATAGGTTTATTGAAGCGGAATATTGAAATGTATAGGACCTATTTGGATCGATGAAAAATGTTTTTAATTTATTATTTATAATGACCTTGTTGTTTATTCTATTTGGAATTGTTTTCTTTTTTTTTTTATGGCTTTTACCCTATTTTTGTTTATTGAGAACCGTGATTTTTTTTTAAAAAAACGTCTCCAAGATAGAAACCACTATTGGCGGGCTTTATAGGTTGCCCACTAAATAGGATAGTGACCGCCAATGGATGTCTCTATAGCTCGGACGAGCATTATAACTGCGACTCCCACTGGCGGTCGCAGTAGCTCGGCTGAGGATCAGGACAGTCACTGCCACTGGTGGTCTCTCTTGCTCGGCCGAGCAATAGGTTAGTGACCGCCTGGCGGTCGTTATAGGCCGGATTTTCGGCCTCCTTCAGCGACCGCCATTGGAGGTTTCTCATTACCGAATTTTTAGTAGTGAATATATGTTCTATAGAATAATGATATCATTTGATGGAAAAAATTGATACATGAAATCAGGGGTGGATACTCATAATAATTTGAGACACATTATCATGGTGTATTCCCGTGGTAATGTCTATTGTAGGATACTATGAGAATGAGACTCGATGGTTGGAAATCCTCATTTATATGTGTCCTTGTATATTCATATCTACGAATTTATGGATTAATCCATAGACATTAATATTATTATTAATGAATATTATAAGTCATGTACTTTTATGTATTAATGAAAACAATGATGACATATGTTCGTGATGAGGTAGCATATGTTGGGTATGTCACGAGTAGTATTGCATTAATGAATAATGTGAGAAATCATTTATCCCATCTTTTATTTATCAGGAGTTGATATCTCATGCTCTTTGATGGAAATGATATAGCCTAAATGAATCTACAACCATAGTGTTCTATAAATATTTATTTACTTTTTAGTAAATATAATATTTGTTAATTTATTGGACAATATTGCAGTGAAATTTATTTAATAGATAATTTGTCATTATTCAAGGCCTGAATAATTTTATAGAGTAATGACAGACCATGTTTTGAGGTTCAACGACAAAAAATAATATTTATTATTACTTGATAAATAATATTTAATTTATTTCACAATGTTAATTGCATGTCGATAAATAATAATAATAATATTATTTTGATAGGGGCATCTGGAAGGTATTAGATAAATAATAATAAGAACATGTGAAATTATTTAATTCTAATCCTAGCAATATATAAAGCCAATTATATTATTTTCTTAAGAAACAATTCAATTGTTTTTGTTGTGCACATTGAATTTGGAAAATCTTATAAAACCCTAGAGGGATCTCATATCCAAGGATTCACTTAAGAATCAAGATTGACCTTACCCCAATGAATCCTTTCAAGTCAAGAGAGATCAATGAGAAATCTTTGGAAGAAGTTCTAGTGGTGATTAAAGGATGACGATGCGAGCAATAGGATCTCTTGTTCTAGTACCTGAATATTCCTATGGTGATGTCTTGAGATTCATGAAGCACACATGGATCAATGCTAGAGGGAATCTATACTTGGATCCTAAAATGAAATTATGGTGCAACTCAAATCTATTTCAAGATCCAAAAATGAAGAAATAATTCCATAAAAGATAATTATTTTTTTAGTAAAATTAATTATAAATAATAAGTCATGATCCTTCCTTATGGTTTCAGTGTTATTTCTAATTTATGTATTCATTGATTAAATTCTTTTTAACAGGGAATTTATCATCATGTAGATCTTAAATTGATCGTCGATCTTGACAAAAATAACTGTTGGGAATGACCCATCCATTTATTCTACTATTCGTGAAACCTATATTTTGTATCAGAGTAGTCACATTTTTATTTATAACTGTTTAAAGATCATTGATTGATTTATGAATTTTTATTTCATTTTCAATTCACGTTTAATAGTTTTATTAATATGAATAGTAAGATCTATTTCTTTATCCTTAATTTTTTGTCACTCTAATAAATACGATTAATTTAATCAATAAAATAAAACTGAAGAACTCATCCAATGGTGCTAAGGATTATGGCTAGATAACACATTTGTACACGTCGTGTAGTTTTGTTCAATTCCTCATAAATTAATTTGGAGTTAATTCACGTAGATTCAATTGATGGAACACGGTGCATTTATAACTATCACCGCACATTTATTAGGATATCTTGGAAAATTGTCATCTGGAGTACACACCGTGTTGCTGATGTAGACAGTGTGTGTCCCCTTAAGTCACAAACATGCCATGTATTTCATACGAAGATTTTCTGACTAGTGACCTAGTAATTCAGAGATCACACACCATGTAGACCACTGGACACGTCGTTCCCACCATTTTCAAGGGAATTATTTACATTCAATGTCCATAGGCATGTTCCTATGATATACGGTGAGACCTGTGCATGATTTGTAACTCAAATACACATTCCATGTACTTATACCAAATTAATCCTATTTAAAATTTATTTATTTTACTATTGAACCCTTATTGACATATTCTTATGTGTGGTCATTTAGTTGACAGGACATCCCATGTGATGATTTTTTAATATATATATATATATATATATATATATATATTCAAATTTTTAAGTAATATCCACATATAATTCAAATATGCATATCATGTATGAGTCACATTTTATTTGTTACATCTTGTGAATTTGAGCATAACACATGACCCAAAACCAATGTAATTTATGTAATCATTATGGTGAAGTAGACATCATGAAGGTATGTGATAATTCATGTATGCCATGTGTAACATGAGTAAGCAGTGTTAGGGAATAATACTTGGTTGTATAATATGATGGGTATTCACTATATTTCTTCCAAGGTGCATTTGTGAACACAATTAATTTCAAATAAATTTAATTAATTTTTTTAAAATTATGATTGATGAGAATCTTCAGAAAATTCAGATGAGAATTAAGATAAAAGAATTAATTGATTAAAGATGATAATTAATTGATTCAATATTGATTTATATTAAATAAAAATGATTAATAATTGACCTCGAGTTTTATTAAATTCAAAAATCATTTAATGCATGTGGATGATCATGAGCATAGACCAGACCATTGTATGTGATTCGTTTCACTTAATATATTATCTGCTGAATTTGTTGGTATGTGTGCCAACACTCCTCATATTTTGTAGGGGTCTGTGTGAACATGGATTCATTTATGTAAAACCCTTTTACCCCCACTTACGTGTGATTAAATGAAAATTAGAATGATGAAGATCACATTTTTGTGGAGGTGGTTCATGTTTGGATCCATGTAATAACCAATCCAAGAGATATACATGGGTGCGCAAGTGGAAAGCTGTAACATGAACCACAATTAGTTCAATGTGTATTTCTCCCATGTCAATGATTATTTTATCAACTACTAGATAAAATATTCATTAGTAATTCTCATGATCATATTGATTTATTATTTTATATCTATCAAGTGTTATGTTCATTTCATTATGGATGTTTTGTCGTGATAACATAATTAATTAATTTACAAGCATGCAATATATGAATAAACTAAACTACATTTTGAATAAATGTTATCTAATACATGGATAAATACATAAGTAAACCCACTAGATATTAAAAATAATTTGATAATGATAATAATTGTAAATTTACACAAAAAGGACTAAAACCCTAAATAATATATATTATGACGGTATAGCCTTCCACTACGTTAGATAAAATCGAACCATAGTTCAATGTGCTTGATCAGACAATGTGGTGGTGTTTTGAATTATTGAGGAATTATAACTTGAAGTTATGGGTTGACATAACATAGTTCACATAATGGGTTGACTTCCAAAGCATGACATTCCATAAATGGGAGGCAAGGGTTGAGGAAATCCAATTAAGGATTGCAGGATTTGGGTGTCAGATCAGAAGATCAAGTAACAATGAGTTAATGCATTTGGAATTTTTTATGACTACCCAAAACCATTCTAGTTTCTTGAACAACCAACATTGGGGTAATGAGAATGGAATTATGGATCTTTGCCACTTTAATATCAATGAAAGTGGATATTATAAATCCAATGGTGAGGACTATAGGTTTTTGATAAAATATTGTGAGGTTAATAAATATTTTATTTATTTATTTGTCTAAATTTTATCATATAAAGTACTAAAATTCTATATATATTATTTTTTAGAGCCAAAATTAAAATGAAATTAAACATATCATTTCTATCAATACTTGATAAGTACAACGTTCTCACTGACACAACTTTCCAATAGTGGAAAAAGGGCCTATGAGTTATTCTTCACCTTGAAATGAAATTATATGTGTTGGAAGAACCTTTTCATATGGTGCCTGGAAATGAGGATAGTTATGATGATTTAAAAAATAATGAGAATAATATTAATGATTATATAGATGTTCATGGTTTCATTCTATCATCCATGTGAAAATATATTTTAAATAAATATGAAGACATGGATTCGTATAGTTGATGTCTCACCTTTGAGATCTATATCATGAGAACATCAGACAAAAGAGGTACGTTATATCTAATGATTTTTCTACAACTATGGTTGACGATTCTTCACTAGATGGGACTCATGTAGTTAAAAATATTATTGATGCATGGCCCCAATCATTGATCACTTTTTTCCTACATCGCTCCTGTTCAATGTTGATGCATGGTACATGAAACCACAATTGCGGCATCCCGTCACATCATAGATCCTTCATTGAATTTTTATTCACCATTACTGATGTGCCACATGGTCTATAATAAATGTGGCTCCCTATTTCCCCTTGATCCCAGTAGACTACATCTTGAG
The DNA here is from genome assembly GCA_963277665.1 of Viscum album. Classification (NCBI taxonomy): domain Eukaryota; kingdom Viridiplantae; phylum Streptophyta; class Magnoliopsida; order Santalales; family Viscaceae; genus Viscum; species Viscum album. Next base: position 1,580,115,477 of record OY728151.1, on the reverse strand, counting down.
AATCTCCCTCTTTCTTCGCAACTAGTTGCTTCCCCTTTTAAATCCTTCACTATTTCCTTTTTTCCAATACAAATAAGATATAAAATATAATATCATAAATAAAAAAATTACCATGATTATGATATGTTAATAATCATACAGTTATCTCATCTAAATAAATATAAAATATTTATCACTCCATGTGAAAACCACGAAACTTAATCTTTGTGATAATATAGAAGAAATATCAAATTAAAAATCTATCTTATCTCAAATTTTGAAACACACCTAGTCTACATCCTATCAAAATCCCAATATATCCCATCAATGGAGATATCATCCCATAAATGCATTTTGAACTTAATCTTATTTTCATCGTACCAACCATCATCCTCTATAGAAAAATGGAAATGCCCATTTGTAACTCTGACAGAAACATGACTTCCTCTATAAAAAATCCAAAAACTAAAGTCCTCTACAAATCATAATATGTAATTTCCTTTCAAACAATTCCAAAACCCAAAATATCTAGCCCCCCAATGATTATTATTGTAATAGAATCTGAATATTCCACAAAAAATTACCCTCTCTACTCAAAATCCCAAGCACCTACTACATCACCTCGATCTTCAATTTGAATTCATTCCTAACCAATCACACATTCTAAAGAATAGAATTACATGTATGACCAGAAACACCTCTCTCAACGCACATTGTTTTCCAAACCCTATCCTGCATCATTTTCCACATATCCTCTTAAAAGTATCCAAAATTCCCACTAAAAATTGCAAGCCCGAACAATCACCTTTGATTTAACATTTCGGGGGAGATTCTCGATCTCACGACAAAAACCGCTTGAGAAATGTTTTTTAGAAACTTTATGAAAAAAAGAAGTGATATAAAGAAGAATAAATAAATTATCATGAAATATTTTTTATATTAGAAAACCCTCCATTGAAAAGGATTAAAATGCCCTTCGGTAATTCCAAAATATCCACTAAAAATTAAAGTTTACAAAGAAATTCCATTAATGCCTGAACATTAATTAAAAATGAGAGCATAGATAAATATTTGTGAAAATGACATCCTAATACACATCCACAATCTCTCTAAAAATCCTCTCGCCAATGCCATGCTTGAATCATCAATCTCTAAAAGAAACATCACCTTTATGTTGAAAAAATTCCACTACACCATGGATCAGATACTAATATGCCTCGGCCTCGCACAATCTTATGAAACCAGAAGGATTTCTCCCTCTATCATGATCTATGCATCATAATCTACCACCAATCATAAACATGGATACACCTCTTGATTAGTGAATTCCGAAATACACTCAATACTTGTGAAATGACTAGTTTGGGATATGTCTAACCCTAAGAGTGGGGGGTCAATCGGTGTTGGAGACATTTTAATACAATTCCACATTTCACCCCTTTACCTCTTTGACCTTATAGGATATCAATTATTTTATTCTCTTATACCCATCACATGAAATAATATTAAAGTAGTAAATACAAAGCACTCAATATTTTTACAAGGTTCACTAACCAGTAAGAGTATCAAGTCCTTCTAATGGTTTGGAAATAATAATAACCACCCAACCACTAGAAATAAATCATTTAAGTGTGGTTACAGTAATAAGGATGGTCCCTTCAACGTGGAAGACACTATAGTCAATTGGACGAACATGTTTTACATCACTAAACTAGATCTTTATACTACATATGAAGACAACCTCCTTTTTGTTGATAATGGTTTGTAACAGCATGAAAATATTCAAACAATTGAGACATGTTTGATGTCATAGTTCTTTTTGTTCTCCCACAACTTCTTCTTCACATTTTTGATTGATTAGAATCATTCAAGTTACTCTTTATACCTATTCCCAAAAAAACAGAATGTTTCCCATTGTTCTTTTTCTACCAGGAAAAATAATATAAATGTGTTGTGAACAAATCAATACTGAATTCCATATCACCCAAATAATAATCTGCCGATATCAATTTGCTCACCAAATCATCTTCTCTTCTCTTCTATTTCTTCTTCAGTGAAAAACCAAATTCACTAAGCCCTCTTCTTCATATTCATGCTAGAATCACAAAATCCCCTTATGATTATTAAATCATTGAAGGCCAGATCGTCTTAGAATTATCACAATTAAATTATTATACTATGATACAAAATATCAACAATTAATGTAGTATAATTTATCTATTATTTTTCTTGGTGTATAAGATGTTTGTTCAAATATATTTCATTGTACCTTCAATGATCTTTCATGTAAGAATAATATTGCATAAACTCATATTATTATTCTCTTGAATTATTAACTCAATACATTCATGGTTCATGTACATGTCCCATATCCATTATTTTTATAATTTTATGTATTTTGATGAGTAACAATTTTATGCATGGAATTTTTTATTATTCAAATCATTTGAAAAACATCAGACAATGCACTTACTGCTCACTATTTTTGTAAAAACACCTGAAGCTTCTTTCTCCACCCTTAATTCTCTCTCACATCACACAATAATAATTTTCTGTTTTCATAAACTGTTTTTATCAATAGTATGTAAATTAATACTCTTGGTGTCATATGAAAACTCGAACAATATGATTTCCTCTTCTTAATCTTCCATGTATGCACATTAAAGAACATCTAATTCTCATGGTAAAAATAAAATAGGTAGGTTTGTTCTTCTCTATCTAGTGTGAATCAACTGGACACATAGTATATTCATCTTTGGTTTATCTGTGGATAATCTTTAGGAAACTCCTTGATAGTAAACAACTTATGGATGGTGTCTCGATTAGTAAGATTCATCGAAATAGTTCATCCTTGTGAAGCATGAAAAGGGTATTTACACACCAGTTGTGTGTTAGTGGTATTTATTCTTCCAAAAAGTAGAAAGATGTGTGGAAATGACCTCCTTTGTAAAGAAATATGAGGGGTTAAACACATTTAACTTTCTCTCATATTCTTCTCCACACTATATAAATCATGCATTGTATTGAGAGGATCATAATTCCCCTCTCCCCATGTAGTGGTCCATACCAGTTTTACAGGAACCCTCTGATCCCACTTCGTTGCTGGATATTGGACCACATCATGAAAGTCTTCTAGACTACCCATGGATAATACAGGGACCTCCACTCTACCTGCGCATGCTGGCCTGGATGGCCTCCATTGGGCGTGGCCAACCGAGTGTCCTGCATATGCTCTTAGTTGAGATTGGCTAGTCAGCATAGTCCATTCCTTTTAAATATACCCCTAAAAATCCTTAGTGAAAAAACCAAGTATATAATGGAATTCCATATGAAATGATTGGACACCTCCACACTTTGAACTCTAGTATATAATTATTTAATCCCTTCATAATTTCTCTTCAATTATAAATCCATATAACAGTTTCTTCATCTCTAACCCTTCATTCACTAATTATGTGGAACAGTTATCCTTCATGAAATCTATAATCTCAATGTTCATCAATTTAGCACTCACATGGTTCTCATGAAACATTAAAATACTACAGGACCGTCAATCCCTCTTCTTATATAGTTTTTGGAATATAAATTCCAATGAACATCAAATAATCCTTCTTATTCGATGTAAAAAATGTGTCACTAATTACACATTTAATTTCAACTTCAGATGAGTTCATCATTCATTCGATTTAAAAACATAGATAATTTCTCAATAATGACTTCCAATTCTATGAATCCATAACAATTATAGAATCCCTTCACAATTTATCATCAAATATAAATCCATCTAACCATTTCTTAATCTTTAACCATTCATGCACTAATTATATGGTGTGGTTATCCATCATGCCATCTTCAATCTCATTGTCCCCCAAGTTAACACTTTCATTGTTCTCATTCATCATTAATATAATATATGAACTTAAATTCCTCTTCATCAATACATTTTGGATTATAAATTCCAAGCAAAATCTAATCAACCTTCTTATTTTTTTAAAAAATTGTGTCACTTATGACACATATATTTTGAACATAGTATCGGTTCATCAGTTTTCAACCTTAACTACATGATGAATTTATCAAACATGACATACAATGATGTGAATATATTAGAATTATCAATGAATGATTATGACATAATCCATAAAAATTATCTAGGAAACCCCATGAAGGAATCAAAAATCATTCTCCATGAATCACCTTGAATCTCTATGGCGTTAAAATATTTAAATGTTGCATTTAATTTCAAGACCTGAGGACCTTTTACAATTCTATTAAATTTGGAACTTTTCATCATATTCACATCAATGGAAACTTACTATTTAATTGGTCATCATTATCTACCAATGAAAACCATCGGACAAAAAATATAATCCCTAAAAAAGTGTGATCTTTAATCTCAATAATTTTTTGATGGAAATACCTTCAATGTTAGTTCCAAATTAATGTGTTATGATTTTGAACTATTATCTTCTCTCTCCCATTTACTTATTAAACGTTAATTTCACATTATCTCCCCCTTATTGATAAGAAATAGAATTATCATGTGAAAAAGTGTATCAATCCATACTTAAGAAATGTGTGATCCATCATTTCACTCTAATTCTACTTGAGTTGTGCTCAGGGTAGAAAAAAAGTGGATTTACAATGAAAAAAACCAATACATTTCCAACTAATCATGAAACCATAAGAAATGAGAAATCATATACATTCAATTTCTGATTATTCACATTCATTCTAGGAGGAATTTATTGAATCTAAGTTAAATATTTTTAAGAACAATAAACCTGAAACTCCTCCACTCACATCAACAAATATATAAAAAAATATTCAAGTTTAATAGATAGTATAAAAAACCATGGGGACTTACACATTTCATAAGAAATTTATTAATTTGATTTCTACCACATTGTAATTTTTTTTATTTTTCATAACCTAGGAAGACATATTAACAGAGACATGACTTTTCCAATGATATGATCATCAGGAAATATCTAGAACAATAAGAGTTGATACTTATTGAAATAATAATTCAAAAATCTTATTCATTTTTCTCCCCATCAAGGGAAAGAGTTCTCATTATCTTCATAATGGTTGATCTCATCAAGAATTGATTTAATGAAATTAAAGTATGGAAAGTAACATATAATGGTTCTGGAAATTCAACAGTCCATATTGGAAAACATTCAAATCTTAACAAAGGATGATCTCCTATAACATATGTTCTTCAACATATTAATATATAAGATCAAACCAACATGGAATCTTCTTAATCCTAGATATCCAAAATAGTACATCACATTCTTCAAAATAATCAATGATGATCCTCCATCATAATAGTATTTAAATATCAATTGAAGAATCATTCAAGGATTGTAAACTTTTTAGATAAGCTATCATGAATTGAACACACTTACTACTTCTCATGTTCTACCTCAAAGAACATGCTTCGCCTTCACATATCTGACTTATAAGAACAAATACAATGCTCAAAGATTAAGAGAATAAGGTGTATCATTCTTACTTCATTAATATGAATAGAAAGATTGAGATGACATTCCCCACAAAATTTATTCATTTGCACCAGTCTCCATTCATGCACATCTAAACACCTTTTTTGATTTATGTTGAGGAAAAATGGATCTATTAACATCCTATTATGAATTTTGTGGAGAATAGTTCTTCTTAATAGACTTCATGAATGATAAATTATTTCACCACTAGAGTACTACTTCTGGATTTTGATAATAAGGTTAAACAATATTTTGCAATGAGACCATATTTATTGCTTCTCTCACATAGAACTAATTTAAAAATAGAGTTTCATATTCTTAATAAACCATGATGAAATTTTTATTCATCATGTGGAATATTTTATTTCCATTCTCTATGTCTTTATATTATGCATCTTCCATTTTCCTCATTATTTCAAAATATTCCGGCCAGATAGCCAACACTTCATTCGGAACTATAGGTGAAAGTTTGGATCTTCCACATGGGTTCTTATCAGTGTCATTCCTCTTAGTAGTTATTCGTGATGCACTAGACATCAAATTATTATATTTATAATCCATGTTTATCTCGCCATTCTTATTTGGTACCTTAATGGGAGGATTTGTGTTCACATCATTCTTATGATATATATCCAAGGGTTCTTATTCATTACATGTATGATTTTGGGATCTTATATTCTTAACTTCACTATATACATGTTGATATGAGCATGTAAAAACATTGTTACCACTACAATTTCATACATCATAATTGTAATCAATAATTAAAAATCTTTTTACAGTATACATATGCTTTTGGACCTATAGATGTTAATTATTCTTCCCTGGAATTATCTCCCTTGAGATAGGATTCCTTCATCATTTTAAATTATGGGGATTGTTCCAAAAATTTAAGTAAAACTACCCAAATATGTTGTATCACCAATATGGACCCACAAATCCTGATTTCTTGATATATTTTGTATCTGATTTTTGGGTATTGTTTATGATTTTTATGTTCTATGAGGGGAACCAAATTCCATACATTCATTCCAATACACATTATTCGTTCTGATAGGTTTATTATCATATTTATTCATCGATAATTTTTCATATTTTTCATTACGACCTATATTTTTCATGAAAACAAGCTTAGAAACATTAATACAAGATGGTATGGATGACACTTGATTCTTCTCAGCTATTTGTGATAGATCATTGAATGAAGTCAAGATATTATTTTAACATGTTGGAGCTCTTTCAACCTTAAAATACTCTGGTGTACATTTATTACTTTTAGAAACTATTTCATTCTGTTTTGACGTGCCAATACGTGGCTTCTAAATATTGGCCAATCGAGCTACTAATTCTAGAAATTTGATACATTGGATGATTTTATGATCTTTAATAATAATAATCTTATCCTCCCATTAATTTATCATTCATTAATCTTTATATTCATGTATCTTAACTTTTTTCTAAATCAAAGTGTCATGTTCATTGATCATCGTGGATAATTCTTCTAGTTGTCATCGATCATGACAAAAAGAAATGTTGGTCATGACCCATCATATGATGTTGATATGCCTGAAACCTACAAGTGGTATTAGAGTGGTCACATTATTATTTATAACTATTTAAGGACAGTTGATTTATTTATGAATTTGTATTTCATTTTCAATTCAAAAATTATTGTTTTATTAATCCATATGGTATGATCTGTTTCTTCCTCCTTCTATTCTTGTCGATCTAATCAGTACGATTAATTTTATGAACAATATAAAATTGAAGAACTCATCCATATGTTCTAAGTATTTGGTATAGATAACATAGTTGTACACATCGTGTAGTTTTTTTCAATGCATGAGGAATTAAATTAAAATTAATTCACACTTTTTGCATTGTTAAAGCACAATGTATTTATAACATACTCCGCATGTTTATCAGGATATCCTGGAACATGGTCATTCGGTGTAAATTCCATGTAGCCAATGTGGAATGTGTGTAGTCCTCTTAAGTCACAAACGATCCATGTATTTCATGCATGGAATACCTGACTGGCGAGCATCTAATTCGGAGATGACATGCCATGTATCCCATTAGACACGATGTGTACACAATTTTCCAGGGAATGATTTACATTCCAAGTTCATATGCATGTTCCTACAGTATATGGTGAGGCATGTACATGCAGTGTAGCTCAAATAAACATACCATGTACTTATACCAAATTACGCCGATTTAAAATTTATTTATTATACTATTGAAAACAAATTGACATGTTATAATGTGTGGTCATTAAGTAGACAAGACATTCCATGTGGAGAGTTTATAATATATATATATATGTAAATGTCTATTTAATATCTTCGTAATTTTCAAATCTACATATGATTTATGAGTCACAATATTGTTGTTACTTCGTGCGCATTGGTGAATAACTAATTACTGAAAACTAATGTAATTCATGTAATCACTAAGGTGAAGTTGATGTCATGAAGGTACGTCACAAGTCATTTATGCCGTGAGTAACAAGGGTAAGTAGTTTAAGGGACTAATACTTGTTTGGTAGAATCTGATAGGTATTCACTATATTTATTCTAAGGAACATATATGAACACAGTTAATATCAAATGAATTTATTTAATTTGTTTAAAATTATGATGGGTGAGAATCTCAATATAATTAATAAGAGAATTAAATTAAAATAATTTATTAATTAAAGAAGATAATTAATTGATTCAAGAGTGTCTTATTTTAAATAAAAAGGATTACTAATTGTCTGAATGTTTTTTAAATGCCTAATTCATTGAATTCATGTTGATGATCATGAGCATAGACCAGACCATTGTATGTGAATGGTTTAATTTAATTTATTATCAACTTAAATTTTTGGTCTACTTGCCTACTCTCCTCATATTATGTAATGGTCTGTGTGACCATGGATTCTTTTATGTAAAACCCATTTTCCCCTCACTTGTGTGTGAGTAAAAGAAAATTTAGAGGATGAAGCTCCCATGTTAGTGGATGCAGTTCATGTTTGGATCTAAGGAAAATACAATCCCATTGAGATACATGGGTGGATTGTTGGAAAGATGTAACATGAAAAAAATGTGTTCAAAGTGTTTTCCCCCAATTCAATGATTATTTTATCAAATTCTAGATAAAATGTCCTTTAGTAAATCTCAGGATCATATTGATTTATTATTTTATTTCTGTCAAGTTGTGTGGTCATTTCATTATGGACGTATTATTGTGATCTCATTATAAATGAATTAACAATCATTAAAGATAGAACTAAACTAATGTAGATAATGCATAAATGTTATATAAGACATGGTTAATAATATAAGTAAACACACATAATATTAACAAAAATGTGACATTGATAATTATTGTAAATTTATGCATTAAATAATAAAAACCCTATATAATATTTATTATGTCGGTATAGTCTTCCACTACCGTAGTTATAATCGAACCATAGTTTAAAGAGCTTAATCAACCAAAGTAGGGTCGTTTTGAATTATTGAAGAATTATAACATGATTTTATGTGTTGAAATAACTTAGTTCACATAAAGGGTTAAATTCCAAATCCTGACATGATGTAACAAGGAGGCAAGGTTTGAGGAAATCCAATTAAGGATTTCCAGATTGGGGTCTGTTCAGAAGATCATGGAACAAGGATTTAATGCATTTGGAATTTGGAATGACTACCCAAAATGATTCAAGTTTCTTGAACAACCAATTTTGGGGTAAGGAGAATCGAAATATGGATCCATAACACTTTAATATCTAAGATAGTGGTTATTATAATGCCAATGGTTAGGGTAATTTTGTTTTGATAAAATAGTGGGAGATTAATAAATATCATATTTATTTGTCTAAATTTTATCCAATAATGTACTATAATTCCTTATATATATTTTTTAAGAACATAAATAAAATGAAATTAAACACATCATTTTTATCTATTCTTGATAAGGACAACCTTCTCACTGACAGAAATTTCCAAAAGATTCAAAGGCACCTATGAGTTATCCTTCACCATGAAATGATATTATATGTGAGGGATGAACCTTTTCCTATGGTTCCTAGAAATGAAGATATTGATGAAGAGTTATAACATTATTAGAATAATTTTAATGGTTCTATTGATGCTCATTGTTTCATTATATCATCCATGTGAAATAATCTTTTAAAGAAATATGAGGACATGGATGCATATAGCTGATGTACCACCTTCGAGATCTCTATCAACAGAAGTCATGGAAAAATATGTACGAGATCTCTAATGATTTTTTTACAACTATTTTTGGATAGTCTTCACTAGATAGGCCTCATTCAGTCAATAATATTTTTGATTCATGACCCCAATAATTGATCAATGTTTTCCTACTTCGCACATGTTCAGTGTCGATGAAAGGTATATGCAACCGAAAACGCGGGATCCCATCACATCATTGATCCAGAGATGATAATTTATTCAACATTACTAATGTTCCACGTGGTCTACCAAAATTGTGGCCACCTGTTTCACATTGATCCTGGTGGACTACATCTTGAGTAGCTCCCTCTTTGTTTATTAACAATTTCTTCCCCTTTTAATGCCTTCACAATTTCCCTTTTCCAATAAAAATAAGATATAAAAAATTATGTGATAAATTTCCAAATTACCATGTTTCATCCATGTTTAGAATCATAAAAATACCTCATCTAAATAGATATAAAATAGTAATCACTTCATGAGTAACACATGCATCCTAATATGTGTGATAAGATAAAAGGAATCTCAAATTAAAAAACTCTCTTATCTCAAATTTAGAAACACCTACTGTCTGCATCCTATAAATCTCCCCATTTAAACCATCAATAGAGATATGATCCCATAAACTCATTTGTTACGAAAATCTATTTTCATCATACCAACCATCATCCTCTATAGAAAAATCAAAATACCAACTTGTAACTTAGATAGAAACATGACATCCAATATAAAAAATCCAAACACTAATGTATTCACCATATCTAAATATGAAATGTCCTTTCAAAAATTACCAAAAATCAAAATATCTTGCCCCCCCATGATTATCATTGTGAAACAATCTGTCACACCCATAAAAAATTTCTCATTCTTCTCAAAATCTTGAGCAGGTAGTGCATCACCTTGATCTTCAATTTGAATTCTTTCTTCACCAGTCACACATTCTAAATAATAGAATTATGTGTAAGACCTGAAACACCTCTCTCAACCTACTTTTTCTTCCTAACCCTTGCCTGCCACATGCGCCATCAATCCTCTTTAAAATATCAAAAAATCACACTATAAATTTCATGCCCTAGAAATAACCTTTGGTATCACTTATTGAGGGATATTCCCGATCTCAGGAAAAATACCACTTGAGAAAAAATTTGGGAGAACTCCATGAAATAAAGAAGTGATATAATGAAGAATAAATAAATCAGCATGCAAGATTTTTAATATTGAAAACCCTCTATTTGGGAGGATTAAAAACCCATTGTGTAATTCTAAAATATCAACCATAAATTAATATGTACAAAGAAATCCTAGTAATGCCCAAACATGAATTAAAATGAGAGAATATAAAAACATTTGTGAAAACATCGCCCTGATACGCCTCCACCATCTCTCTGAAAATCAGCTCACCAATTCCATGCTTGACTGATCAATCTGTGAAAAAACATCACCCTTCTATTGAAGAAATGAAACTACATCGAGTATAATATCCAAAAATACATTTCCGTCACAAAATCATATAAATCCTGGAGGATTTACCTCTTTCTCTCTCATTATATCTCCAGGATCACCAACCACCAATCACAAACATGGATACACAGCTTGATCAATGTATTCTACAATACACTCAATACATTTTAAAGGAATAAATTGGGATATATATAACACTGAGAGTGGGGGGTGAATCAGTGTTGGAGACCTTTTAGTCCAATTATAAATTACATCCCTTAACCTCTTCAATATGTTATCTTATCAATTATTTTATTCTTTTTTACCCATCACATGAAATAATATTATAGAAGTAAAGACAATGAACACAATTTTTTTATTTGGTTCACTACTCAGTAAGAGTATCTAGTCCTTGTCATGGGTGGGAAATAATCTTCACCACACGACCAATGGAATGAAATCACTTAATTGTGGTTACAACAACTAGGAAAATCCCTTTAACGTGGAATACTCTATAGTCAATTGGCAGTACATGTTTTACATCACTTAACTGGATCACTATACTACCTGTGAAGAAAAATTACTTTTTTGTTGATAATGGTTTGTAGCACCATGAGAATCATCCACCTATTAAGACTTTTTGGATCTCAAAGTTCTTATTTTTTCTCCCATAACCTTCTTATTCAAATTTTGGCTTTCCAGTAGCATGCAAATAACACATCATACATCTTCCCAACAAAAGATGACTGTTTTCCAATCTTCTTCTTCTAACAGTCAAAAAAATATAAATGTGTTGTGAACTAATGAATACTAAATTCTTTATTACCCAAATTATAATCTGCTAATATAAATTTTGTCACATCATATTCTTATCATCTTTTTTATTTCTTCTTCAGTGCACAACCAAACTCACCGAGCCCTCTTCTTCTTAATCTAGCTCGAATAAAAAAAATTCCTTTATGATTATTAAATCAATGAATGTCTGATAATATTATCTTCATCGTAATTAAATTATACTACATTGATAGAAAATATAAACAATGAATGCAGTATCATTTATCTTATATTTGTAAACTAAATTTCAATGTACCTTCAATGATGTTTCATGTAATAATACTTTTTCATAATATAATATTCTTATCCTCTTTAACTATTAACTCAATAAATTAATTATTTATGTTAATGTCCCATCTCCATTTTTATCTTTACCATTTTATGTATTTTTTGGAGTAAATATTTTAAGCATGGAATCTTCTATTGTTCAAATCATTTAAAAAACATCAGATGTTGCACTTACTGCTCACTTTTTATGTAAAAACACATGAAGCTTCTTTCACATCGATTATTTCCCTCTCACTTCACACAACAATAATTTTTAGTTTTAATGAAACTTTTTTATCAGTAGTATGTTAATTAATACACTTGGATTCATATTAAAACTCTAACAATATGAGTTCCTCTTCTTACTATTGAAATAATGCACTTAATAGCACATCTGGTTCTCTTAGCACAAATAAACTATGTAGGTTTGTATTCTATTTATATTTTGAATCAAATAGATACATAGTATATTCATTTTTGGATTATATGTGGAAAATATTTAAGAAACTCTTTTAGAGTAAAGAACACATGTATTGTGGCTCAATCAATTAGCTTCATCAAACTGGTTCTACTTTGTGTTGCATGACAAGTGTGTTTACACACCATTTGTGTGTTAGCAGTATTTATTATTCATGAAAGTAGAATGATTTGTGGAAATGACCTCCTTTTTAATGAATTATGTGGATATAAACACCTTTCACATTCTCACATATTATTCTAAATGTTATATAAATCATGCCTTCCAGGGAGAAGATCTTAATTCTCCTCTCCACCCATAGTGCTCTGTACCATTTTTGCTGGTTCCCTATGATTCCACTTCTTTGCAGTATATTGGACCACATCATGAAAGACTGTAGGAGTAGCCATGGCTGACACAAGGAACTCCATTCTGCCTACGTGTGTTGGACTGGATGGCCACCTTTGGGCATGTTTAACCTAGTTTCCTACATAAGCTCTTACTTGAGGCTGGCTTGTTATCCTAGTCCATTATTTTTAAATATACCCCCAAAAAATATATAGTGAAAAATAATGTATATAATGGAATTCAATATGAAATTCTTGGCCACCTCCACACTTTGAACTCTAGTATATAATTCTTCAATCCATTCATACTTTCTCTTCAATTATAAATCCATCAAACCTTTTATTCATCTCTAACTCTTCAAGCACTAATTATATGTAATGGTTATCTATCAGGCAATCTATAATCTCAGTGTTCCTCATGTTAGCTCTCACATGGTAATCATGAAATATTAATATGATACAAGACCTTCAATTCATCATCTTCTATAATTTTTGGAATATAAATTCCAATGAACATAAAGTCATCCTTCTTATTTGATATAAACATTGTGTCACTTATTACACATTTATTTTGAACATCAGATCAATTCATCATTCATCCGAGTTAACAACACAGAGAATTTCTCAAGCATGATTTCAAATGCTAGGAATACATAACAACTCTTCAATCCCTTTACAATTTATCTTCAAATATAAATCCATCTAACAATTTCTTCATCTTTAACCATTCATGCACTAATTATACGGCGTGGTTATGCTTCATGAAAACATCAATCTCAATGCTCCCCATGTTAACTCTTTCATGGTTCTCATTAGGCATTAAATTACTATATGACCTTAAATTTCTCTTCATCTATACATTTATGGAATATAAAATCCAATAAAAATAAAATCAACCTTGTTATTTTTTTTAAAAAAATGTTCCACTTTTGACACATGTATTTTGATCGTAGTATCTATTAATCTGTCATTCGAGTTAACAACATGCAGAATTTATCAAACATGAAATACAATGATATGAATATATTACCATTATCCAGGAATTGTGATGACTGAATCCATAAAAATTCTCTTGGAATCACCATGATGGAATCCAAAAAAAAAATCCATGAACCACCATGAAACTCAAAGTCTTTAAAACATTCACATGTTTCATTGAATTTCAATACATGAGGTCCTTATCCAATTTCCATTAAATTTGGAACAACTTTATCATATTGAATTCAATGTAAAAATCCTATTTCATTGGACATCATTTTATTCCAATGAAAATAATCTGACAACAAATACAATCCCTAAAAAAAGTGTGTTATTCAAACTCCCCCTTTATATTGTTGGAAATACCATAAAAGTCATTTCCAAATGAATGTGTAAATAATGTGAACTCTTATCTTTTATCTCCCATTTACCTTTTAATCATTAATTTCACATTATCTCCCTCTTATTGACAAGGAATAAAATTTCTTGGGAAATAGGGTATCAGTGCATACTTAAGCAATGTGTGATCCATCATTTCACTCGAATTCTACTTGATTTGTGCACGATGTTGAAATCAAGTGGAATTTACTTTGACAAAAAATCGGTTCATTACCAACTGATCATGATACCGTATGAAACGAGAAATCATATACATTACTTCTTGGATTATTCACTTTCATTCCAGGCTGAAATTAATGTTTGTGAGATAAATATTTTTAAGAACAGTCAACAAGAAACTCCTTCACTTATTTCGTCAAATATATGAAAAATATTATAATTTAATTGATAGTGTAAAAGACCATGGGGGACATCCATATTATTAGGAAATTGATTAATTTAAATTCTACCCCTTTTTATTTTTTTTATTTTTGATAACTTGGGATTATAGATTAATATAGACATACCTTTTCCAATCATATGATCTTCGAGAAATTTCAAGAATAATAAGATTTTTACAAATTGAAATAATAATTCTATATGCTTATCCATTTGTCTCCCCCTCAAGGAAATCATTTCTCATTATATTCATAAAGGTTGATATCATCACGAATTGATTTGATGAAATTAAAGTATAGATAATAAAAGAGAATGGTTCTTGAACTTGCAACAATGAATATTGGTCAACTTTCACAACTTCACCAAGGATGATCATCTATAACATCTGTTACTCAAATTCCAAAGAAATAAGATCAAACCAATATATAAGATTCTTTATCCTAGATGTCAAAAATAGTAAATCACATTCTTCAACATTATCAAGGATGATCCTCCATCAAAATAGTATTTAAATATCCAATGAAGAATCATTCAAGGATGGTAACTTCTTCAAATTTTCTATAATGAATTGTAAACTCTTACTACTTATCATGTTCTCCCCCTATGAACGTGCTTCAACTTCACATAACCGACTTTTAAGAACAAATAAAATAATGCAATATTAAGGTAATAAGGTGGATCATACTTAATTCATTAATATTAACAGTAATATTGAGATGATCTAATCAAACAAATTTCTTCATTTTCCCCAGTCTCCATACTTGCACATCTAAAAATCTGTTTTTATTTATGTTGATGCAGTACAGATCTCTTCACATCCTCTTATCAGTTGTGTGGATAATATTTCTTCTTAATAGCCTTGATTAATGATACATTATTTCACCTATTGTGTACTACCTCTTGTTATGGTAGTAAGGTTAAACAATCTTTTGCAATGGGCCCATATTTCTTACATCTCTCACACAGAACTACACTATCACTAATTTTTTATTTTCATAATAAACCATCATGAAATTTTTCTTCATCATGTAGAATATTTTCTTTCCATTTTTCACTATCTATATGTTATGCATCTTCCATTTTTCTAATTCTTTTAAAATCTTCAGGCCATATAACTAACACGTCATTAGGAACTATAGGTGAATGTTTGGATCTTCCACATGGGTTCTTCTCATTTTCATCCCTCTTAGTACTTCATTTGGATTCCCTACCCTTCAACTTATTGGATTTAGAATCAATTAATTTCACACCATTCTTCTTCAGTACCTTAATGGTAGGATTTATGTTCACAACATTATTATGACATATTACCATGGTTTCTTCTTCATTCCATGTATGATTTTGTGATCTTGTTATTTTACATCATTTTATACATGTTGATATGAGAATGTAACAACGTTGTGACCACTACAATTGCATACATCACAAATGTTATCAATAATAAATTTTTTTTTTACAATATATAGATGATTATGGAACTATAGATGTTACTTAATATTCAATGGAATTATCTCCCTTGAGATAATATTCCTTCAATATTTTACATAATGGGGATTGTTACAATAATTTAAGGCACACATCCCAAATATCATTCATCGCCAACATGGACAAAAAATAATGACTTCCTGATATATTCTGTATCTGATTTTTGGGTTTTCTTCATGATTTTTATGCTCTATGAGGGGAAAAAATTCCATAATTTATTTCTTATCCACATCAGTCATGGTGATAGGTTTTTTATCATATTTCTTTTCCATAATTGTTCATAATTTTATTTAGAACCTTCATTTTTCATAATAACATTTTTAGAAATGTTAGTACTAGATGTTATGGATGAAACCTAATTCTTCTCAACTATTTGTGATATTTATTTGAATGAATTAACAATATTATGGTAACATGTTGGAGTTCATTCAACCTTAAAATATTAAATTTTACATTGAGTATTTTAGAAACTATCTCCTTCTTTTGTGATGTGCCAATATGCGTCTTCTGAATATTGGCCAACTGAGCTATCAATTCTAGACATTTGATATTTTGGATTATTTTATGATATTTAGTCATAATAATCATCTTTTCCAATAAATTATTCATTCATTCATCTTTATATTCATGTAACTTAACTTTTTTCTAAATTAATGATTCATGTTCATTGATCATCTTGGATATTTCTTCCAGTTTTCAACCCTTGACATTAGTGCAATTTTAAAATATCTCTTCAACTACATGGATCTTTTCTTATAGAGTCTTTTTGACTCCCCCTTTCTCTTAAACTTCTTTGATCCATTTTGAGGAACTTATTTTATGTTCCTTCATTGTTTCATAAAAGTTTTCAATCTATCTAGATAGATTTATACACTCAAAATTTTTTTCACTGAAGATATTTTCCTAAACATCATATTCTTCATTAAGTCAGGTGATCTCTTCTTACATACATTTAAACAATCCATAAACAATGGAAAATAATTCTTCAAAAATATCATGCAGAATAAATCGTAATCTATCGAATGATAATTCTAGACAAGTTGTAGATTGATCATCATCACTACATGTTGTTGTATTTTCATCTTGATGAATGTTTTTAAATGTACTAACACATACATCCTAATCACTATAGGTAGTATGTTTATCCTACTTCTTAGTGAAAACGTGAGTGAAATTATCATTACCTTCTAAGATAGATATTTATTCATTTTTATAAAGTCATAGAGAAACCAATACTTCTAGTATTTTAGATAAGAGGGAATTATTCTTCAACTTTCTCTTATCTTTATTTTTATTATTCATCAGGTTCCAGGTAGATATAGACTTGTCCACAAAGGTATCCAAATCATCAACAAAACTGCACTTCAATGTTGAGTTAGAAAAGAAACTCAAGTCTTTATAATACAATCTATTTAACTTTAGAGAATCTAATAGTGATAAAACATACATCAATAATTATGAATTTACAAGTTTTAGATATGCCTAAATGTGGTTGTGTGGGGGGGTGAATCAATTTGGGAGAAGTTTTAATTCAATTAAACATTTTATCACTTTACCTCTTTGACATGACAGGATCATGATTGTTTTATTTTATTTCTTCTATCGCATGAAATAATATTAATATAGTACAGAAAATTACATGATATTTTTACATGGTTCACTTATCAATAAGAATATCTAGTCACTGGTATGGTCTGGAAATAATCATAACGACAAAACCACTAGAAAGTAATCCTATATATGGTGTTACATAATGTAAAAAATTACCTTTCACTTGAAATGCACTATAGTGTAGTAACAATTAATGTTTTACGGAACCTCGATGGACCTTTACTATGCCTCTGAAGATAGTCTTCAGTTTGCTGATAATGGTTTGTAACCCCAAGAGTGTATTCCATATATTGAGACCTATTTGATGTCACAGTTCATATTTGTTCTTCCAAAACCTTCTTCTTAATTTTTTTACATGAATATTAGTATGAAAGTAACTCTTTTACCTCTTCCATGAAACAAACTAAAAGATGCAAAATATTCTTCTTCTACCAGTCAAATCAATATAAATGTGTTGTGAACTGATAAATACTTAATTATTTCTGACCCAAATTATAATCAGATGATTTCAAAATTGTCACCAAATATTCATCTCTTCCCTTCTCTTTCTTCATCAGGGAAAATAAAAATGCACTAAGATCTATCCTTCTTCTTCTTTTTGAAATTACAATATTCCGTTTTCATTATTAAATCAATGAAGTTCAATTGATAATAGAATAATCTCAGTTAAATTATTAATATTTGATAAAAAAATATAAAGAGTTAATGTAGAATCTATTTTCTTATATTATTCTAGTTGTAGAAGATGTTTGATCATCTGAATTGCACCGTAACTTGAATTTTATTTCATGAGATAAGAATATTTCACAAAATCATATTTTTCCTCTTCTTTAATTATTAACCCAAAACAAGCATGCTGAATTTACATTTCCCATATTCAATTTTATAATTATTATTTTATGTTTTTTTAGAAAAACATTTATGCATGAATTTTTTTCCTCAAATCATATGTAGACCTTTAGACATTGTACATACTCCTCGCAATTTATGTAACAACACCCAATGATTATTCCACCCCCCTTTGTTCTCTCTCCCTTCAAACAACAGCCATGTTTGGTATTATAACACGTTGTTAGCAACAATATATGAATAAATACACTTTATTTCATATGAAAACCCAAGAAAGATGAGTTACGATGTAACTCAAGAAAGTATGCACTTAGGTGAATGTTTGGTTCTCCTTGCACAAAAAAATTGTGTAGGTTTTTTCTTATCTATCTATTGTGTATAAACTAGATACACAACATCTTCACATAATTGATTATATGAGGAAAAACATAATGAACCACCATGATAGTAAACAAATAATGCACCGTGTCTTGAGTAGTAATATTCATGGAACTAGTTCTTCTTCACAAAGCACGACAAGGGTGTCTACACTCTAATTTTGTGTTTGTGGTATTTCTTCTTCACGGAAGGAGAATGCTACCTGTAGATGAACTCATTCACACAGAATGATGGGGGGTCTAAACACATTTTTCATGTCCATATATTCTTATCATTCATGGAAACATATTTTTTTCATGGGAATCCCCTTATTCAAGAGGCCCCAATGTTTCACAAAACTCTATGCCTCCCCACAGAAAAGAGTCCATCGTAGATGATCTTTTTTTCTTGAAAATGTGATCTCTTTAAATAATATGAGTATCAGTAGAAACTCTTGTCTAAGGGTGATCTAAATTTATTATAAAGGGATCATAGACATATAGTGTATTAAAATTCCAATCTTTATTCCATGTGAATCATCTATATAAATTCTTGAATTACATATCATTTAATTATTCAAACACACGTGAAGTTATGCCACATTTCACAGTGTTCTTCCTTCACGGTAAGACTATTTGTATATGGTGTTCATATCACATTCATTTATTTATAAACACATGAATCTAAAAATACTAAATGCATGATGTTCATCCAGATATCTCAACTAGTTGAATGGCCCTCTTACAACTGCATTTACAGTTCAAACATTGGTTTCCTCTTGAATTTATTCAGGTAAGTCACAAAAATTTAGTTTCCAGATATTTTGATCATGTTCGTCCCATTATTTAGACTGTAAAATAATCATGGTGTAATATCATTTGATCATTGGTTGTTTGGATAACATCTATGATTAGACAATGGTGTTATCTAGGGAATCTAGGAGAATGATGATGACATTGGGAGATAAATATGTGCCTCAATTTGAATTGAAAAGGTTGTGGGAGATCAAACAACATGAATTTAAATGATTGGGTGTGAAAAGTGATTGAATACCATGATCGATCAAATTATTTAAACTGGTGATCAACTCACGCTAAACCCCTTCCCACATCAAATCCTCTAACAATTTATCTACAATATATAAATCAAGAATACTGGGAAGTGGATCAGAATTCCCCACTCCCCCTCCATGTACCACCCTATACCAGTTATATGGGAATTATATACTCCCAATTCTTTGCGAGATATTATCCAACATCATGCACACCTCCGGGGGTACCCATTGGCCTACACATGACATTAGATGTTGTAGGCAAGTTTACCTGGATGGCCTTCATTGGACGTGTTTTCCCAGTGTCCCATATAATCTCTCAGTTGAGGCTAGCATGCCAGCTCAACCAATACTGTTTAAAAAACCCCAACAAAAACCCAATAAAAAAACTATATAAATAATGGATTTCAATATTAAATTCATGGATATCTCCACACATTGAACTCTAGTATACAATTATTCAATCCCTTTACAATTTCAATTAAAATATAAATCCATCAAACCATTTCATAATTTTAATGCTTAATTCCCTTTTTATATGGAATGGTTCTCCTTCATGAAATCTAAAAGATGAATGTTTCTAATGGTATGACTCATGGTTCTCATTAATAATTACAATTCAGCATGACCTTCAATTCCTCTTCTTAATTACTTTTTGGAATATAAATTCTAATGAACATAAAATCATCATTATTCTTTTATGAAATTAATTTTTGACATAGGACACATATATTTTGAACATAGGATCAGTTAATCAATCATAAAAATTAACCAAATTGAGAATTTATCAAGATTGAAATCCAATTATATGAATCTGTAACAATTATTCAATCCCTTCTAAATTTATCTTCAAATATAAATCCATATGACCATTTCTTCATCTTTAACCGTTCAAGACCTTCACAATTTATCTCATGAAATGTTAAAATAATGCATTATCTTCAATTCCTCTACTTATATACGTTTTTGAATATAAATTCAAAAGAAAATCAAATCAACCTTATTATTTTTTCTAAATATTGTATCACTTATGGACCAAGTAATTTGAACATAATATTAGTTTATCAATCATAAAAGTTAAAAAAAATATTGATAATTCTTCATGTGTGACATCCAATGCTGTGAATCCAAAATGTTTCTTCAAGCCCTTCAATATTTTTCTTTATATATAATGTAATCTAACAATTTCATCATCTCTAACCCTTCATTCACTAATTATATTGTGTGGTTATAATTTATAGAAACTAAAATATCAATGTTCCTCAAGATAATACTTCCATGGTTCTCATAAAACATTAAAATACCACACGAACCTCAATTCCACTTATTCAATAATTTCTGGAATTTAAATTCCAAATAACATCAAATCCCCCTTCTTCTTTGTTTTAAAAAATGTGTCTGTTATGTCATAGGTACTTTGAATTTAGGACCGGTTGATCAATCTTCTGAGTTAAAAACATGTATAATTCCACAATAAGGATGTTCAATACTAATAATCTAAAAAATATTTTTCAATTCCATCACAAATTTCTATTCAAATGTAAATCAATATAACCATTTATTCAACATTATTATTTCATACACTAATTATATAGTGTGGTTATCATTCATTGTAACACCCAAAATTTATATAATGTATCCCATTATTTTTATTATTTTAAGTATTTAAATTTTTTGGGTAATGTTTGGGATGTTCTGGAAGAATTTTGGGCTTTTTATGGGGCTTTTATACAGGTTCATAGCTAGACCATGGTTCGTTAAACCTGTAAAAATCTTACCGGAAACTGTACACAATGAGACAGGGGGATCTAGTGAGGTGAACAGATTGTACCAGTTGTGCAACCACCCAAAAGTAACCATTTAAACTAAGACAAAGTGTATTTTCATGTTTGGATCATGGTTTTTCTTAATGTGTCGGCCAACTGTGCAAGGTACTCCCTGAGGGAGGGATTGGATCATGTCCAGCACAAGTTTTTCTTAACTCCACATCTAATCATGCATGTTTTAAAAACAAGATCCTATAATGTGTATCTGTGTTGGGATTAAGTATAAAACCATATGTTTTTCACCAAATCAACCCTAAATCAGTATTTAATCCTCATAAAGGCCACATATTCTTTCCACATCAATTTAGATGTGATCCGAAGATGTTTCTTGGGGAGTTGATAACTGATTCCCTCACTAAGTGTCCTTTTATGGTATTTTTTCATAGTTTTTCATAGATATACTTTCCCCCATTTCTAATATTCTTATATATTGTCTGATGTGGATACATATAATGTTTTTTATGTAAATTATGGTTAGATTTGGCCTTTTCACTGACATGGGAAGAGATTTAAGGTGGGTTTTTTGAGATTCAACCCTGTTCTTTGGGAGTTTTCATGATGTAATTTGTTTTTCCAAATCTCACTAGATAGGTGGCTTCACTCCCTACTTCTCTAATTAGAACCTAAATTATTAGTTTCAATTTGAATAAATTTAAATAATTTTTTTGTGAAATTATTGTGAAAAACATGGATGAAACCCACTTTATTGATGATCTGTGGTTTTTTGGAAATTGGATGTGAAAATAGATTTCATTCATGATTTAAAAATATGGTTTTTTGGGTTTGGGAAAAAAAATGGAAATATTTTCAATAAAGGAATGGTTTTATTGAAATTTATTTAATTGTTTTGTTTCAAATGGTTTTGGTGCACATGGGTTGTGTTGGTTCATGATCTAGACATGACCCTAAATATAGGGAATATTGGGGTAAAAAGGTACATTACCCTGGATAAGAAGTGTGCATCATCCGTGAATATGGAGACTAGCCAATTAGTGATGACATAGTGGATGGAAATAAAACCACTAAATATTACAGAACTATTAGCAGAGAATGCATGGGTATTTTTGTGGTGAATGATAGAATGGGTATGCCAAAAATGAATGTGAAAATGGTTAAATAATGATTGGTTTTCAATCCGTAGAAAAATATTATTTTTGGAAAACTTTTTTGGAGTGAAACTGGTTGGCATCAATTTAAACTATGCAAATATTTCAAAAAAATTTATTAATTGTTTTATATAATTGTTCTAACATGTTCTATCTATATGGCTTGAGTTTGGATGCAATTGGGGGAATTATATTGTGTTTCATTACTCACCCAATATTTGGATCTTTGGTACGTTTTAAGATTTTTTTTATCGAGACATAAGTAAATGGAATGCATCACACTTCGTACGTGGTTCACTATGATACTTGGAGTTGGATTTGGATCGTGGATTCATGTCTTTGAAGGATTCTATGTTTCTATTGGATTTTTTTCCACCATGTACTTTGATGTTAGTAGTCTTTTGTTGTGGTACTCTTTTTTAGTTTGGTTTTGGTATCAATGGTATCAATTGAGCCATTTTACATAGTCATCATGAATCATATAGTGGTTTTGATTATGGAATATGTGGTTGTAATTTTATTATTTTTAAAGTGAAAATCATCTTCCAATTGTATTGAAACCATTATAAATTCTTTCCAGCCTTTGGAACTGTGGGTATGTTCCTTAATTCCATGTAAAAATTCTACATTGACTATGCTAATGAGGTGGGGTGAGATATTAAATGTTTTATGGGTCTTTGTCTGTCCTTATATTTTCGTATAAAAAGTTGTATAAGCTTTTTCATTCCATGACATACAATTCGAATAAGTTGGGACATTTTTACAGTGTAAATTCATTCAGGTTCTTTCCTTGAGTCAAGTTGGTAGAAATTAATAGGATTATTAGGAATTGAAATGTATATAATGAAATTAAATATTTAACCATTTTATATTGAACATCATGTTACTAGGGAGTTGGGTAAAGAGGTGTTTTTGAAACACTTATTGTTGTTTAATCTAATTGTCATTAGTTTAGCCAATGTGAATATCATGACATGCATTTTAGAAATAACTTCCAACTACGAGTGCATATTTAATGATGACTAATGATTTATGATTTGGTGAATATGGGTTTCTTTTTTAAAAATGATGAAATTGTTTTTTGATGGGACATTTTGAAAAGGGAATGGTTGTGTTATTTTTAAAATGCTTTAATTTTCAAAAGCATCGAAATTTTTTTAAAAAATGGTTGATATGAAAATGATGAATTTTGGAAAGAATATTTGTAATAATTGATCTATGATAGAATTTGAAAATTTTAAGCCCTTAGTTTATAGGGAGAATGAATTAGAGGTTTTTTTGAGTTTCTATAAAATGGATCCTGGTAGGCGTGCATAGAAACCAACTGGACGAATCTGATAAGAATGTGGTTGCACCTAAGACATAGGTTAACCAATAGATGGTATAGAGAATTTTCCAAGATTTTAAAGATGTGGATAGAGGGAATCTATGGTATGAACCAATGAAAGTGGATCATTCTATCAAATACATGAAGTAGAATCCAACAATCTTCTAGGGTGAATCGGGTATAGAGAAGGATACGGTGTGGCTAAATAGGATAAATTGAATCTTTGATTTCCTTAGAACACCATCAGAGTAGAAAGTCAATATGGAGATTTATATATTGAATGATATTTCATGCCAATGATGGGATTTATCACTTTAGACTAAACTGGACATAAGTATGGAATATGAGGATTTCAAAGAATTGTTCAAAAAAATTTTATCCTCAAACATTCATAATTCAGGGAATGATGGTATTTTTCATTCCTAAGTAGGATAACAATTCTATGATAGAGAATGTGGTTAACTTATGAATATTTATTGATTTTCACATTAATTTTCTGTGAGTGCATCCTTGAAGGAACACATTTTGGAATTGACGCTAATGAAACAAAATTTATTGAAGATTGTCATTCTTTGTATAATGGATTATACATATATGGTCAATAGAGCAATTTTGGATGAAAGAGACATCTCAGGAGGCACATGTGAATGAATTATGTTGATACCTATGAAAAATGGTGGGAACTATAATTATGTGAGAAAATGGAATAGGGAAACATATTCCCAAGGTTGGAGTATGACCCAAAATTAGAAATCTAGATCAGTGAACCTTCCCCCAAGTCCCAAGAGAAATTTGGATGTTTTCAATGTGGTTCCTTTGACCACATTCATCGTGTGTGAATGAAACCACCTAGATAATTCGATAATTTTAATTATATGGTTCATATTCAGGGCTTTTATCATAGTGCTTCGTGGTCGGGTGTTTTGGAAAAATCCCATGTTTTGTAGATTATGTATGCTTTGATTGGAGTAGGGAAATATAATACCTCTCAATATTATAATAGAGTTATCCATGGTGATTCTAGAAATACCATGACGCATCATCATAAGAAATATCATTAAGGTTATTATGATCAATGTGCAATGAGTAAGCAGTTATATAGATTTGCATAGGTTATTGTGGATGATCAATCTTGATTGTGTAAACTCAGATCAACAAGGAATGGGTTGTGTTGAACAACCGTGAAAACTAAAATTATTTAAACCAGTGAACATTCTTCATAAATACCCATCCCACATTAAAGCCTTTATCGGTTTAACCATGATATATAAATCAAGTGCTACAACGAGTGGCTCAAAATTCTCCTCTCCCCCTCCTAGTATTTCTACATACTAGTTTTGTGGGAATGCTCTTTTCCAACTTCTTTATAGGATATTGGACAATATAATACATGACTTTAACCATGACTATGGATTACACATGACACTTCATGGAACCTAGGAGCTAGCTTAGTTGTCCTCCTTTTGTTGCGATAGACCCAGTGTCACATATAAGTTCTTGTTTGAGGCTGACCAGCCATCTTAGTAGTCTTTCCCTAATTTTAAATAAACCCCCAACACATAATTTGTTAAAAGACGAAGTATATAATGGAATTCAATATGAAATGCATGGCCACATCCACACATAGAAATATAGTATACAATTATTCATTACCATTAGAATTTATCTTCAGATATAAATCCTCTTAACTATTACGGTGTCATTAAACCCTCTTGCACTAATTAAATGGCATGGTTCTCCATAATGAAAAATAAAATCTCAATGTTACATAAGTGAACAGTTTCATGGTTCTCATAGAACATTAATGTAATTTATGGCATTTAATTCCTCTTCATATTTAATTTTTGTCATATAAATTCCAAAGAACATAAAATCAACCTTCTTATTTGATGTAAACAATGTGTCACTTATGAAACATCTCTTCTGAACATAGGATCAGTTCATGAATCATCAAAGTTAAAAACTAAGACAATTTCACCATCATGACATCTAATACATTGAATCCATAACAATTCTCTAGGAATCATGATGCATGAAACCATAACTATTCTCAAGTAATCCTCATGATTGAATCCATAAAAATTCTCCAAACATCACCATAAATTTCAATGAATTCAATCCCTTCTCATGTATCTTGGAATATCAACACTTGTGGATTTCTTCCAAGCTCCATTTACATTGAATTTGTTCATCATATTGACATGAATGTAATATTCCTATTTGATTTATGATCATTGTCCACCAATCAAAATCATTTTTCAATAAATACAATCTATACACAAATTTGGATCTTCAATCACCACCTTTTTATTTATTAGAAATACATTTAGTTCCAAATGACTGTCTAAATATTTAGTACTATTATATTATATATCACATTTTCCTAAAAAACATTAATTTCAATTTTCTTCCCCTTATAGATAAGAAATGAAAATTTCATAAGAAAAAAGGGTATCATTACATAATTAATCAATGTGTCATCACTCATTTCACTCTAAGTAAACATGAGCTATTCTCAATTTAGAAAGTAAGAGTACTTGATTTATTAAAAAAAATTCCCATTACCAAATAAGAATAACAACAAAAGAAATGAGAACCCATATATTGTAATTCAAGGATTATTCACATTAATTCTAGGATGAAATTACTAAATGTTAGATTAATATTTTCAAGAACAATCATCATGAAACTCCTGCACTCATATTAACAAATAAACCAAAAACATTCAAGTGCAATAGGAAGGATAAGATACCTTGGGGGATTTCCACATTTCATATAATATATATTTATTTAATTTCTCTCCATTGTAAATTTTTTTTTATTTTTGATAATGAAGGATGAGAAATTAATAGTGAATACCCATTCCAATGATATTATCTTCATGCAATTTCTATAATAATTAGATTTCATACTAATTTGGACAACAATTTTGTAATATTGTTTATTGGTCTCCCCTTCAAGGTAAACATTTCACATTATCTTCATAATGGGTGATCTCATAAAGATTTTATTTCAAGAAATTATAGTATAGATAATACACCAAAATGGGTGTTCAACTTTTGATTGTCCATATTGGACAACTATCACAAATTCCCCAAGGATGATCTTCTAGAACATTTTTTCTATAATATACCAAGAAATAAGATCAATCAATGATGTAATATTCTTTATCCAGGATATCTAGAATAGGGAATAAAATTCTTTAACATCGTCAATTATGATAATGGATTGTATTATTATTTTAATATAAATTGTGGAATCATTCAGGGATGGTACATTCTTTAGCATATAAATCATGAATTAATAGCAGTAACTACTTCTCAGCTTCTCCCACTAATAACATTATTGACATACAATTCCATGAAATATAAGAAAAATAAAATAATAAATGATTAAGGGAATAAGGTGGATCCTCATTTATTTATTAATATGAATACAAAGGTTGAGATGGTCTCCTTAAAAAGATTCTCCATTTTACCGAGTTTTCATGGTTTCACATCTGAACATCTGTTCAGATTAATTTTGAGGAAAAATTGATATCTACAGATCCTATTCTACAAGGCATGGAGAATTTTTCTTCATAATAAAATTCATGTATGATACATTGTTACACCTCTTGAGTAATTAATCTTGTTCTATTAGTAAGGGGAAAATCCTTTTTCAATGTGACCATATTTCATTCATCTCTCACAAAAAACTTCTTTAACACAAGAGTTACATTTTATTGAAAAACACTCATGATATTTGTCTTCATCATGTGTGATATTTTATATCTATTATTTAACTTGATTTATCGTGTGCATGTTCAATTTTTATCATTCTTCCCAAATCTTTAGTCTAGATAACTAACATGTAATTTGAAACTGTGGGTGCATGTTTGGATCTTCCACATTGGTTTTTCTATGTGACATCCCTCTTAGTAGTTATTTTGGATGCACTAACCTTAAAATTCATTTATTTAGAATCCACGTATTTCTCACCATTTTTATTTGGTACATTCATTGGAGGATTTCTATTCAAAATATTTTTTTTGATTTTTTCCCAATGTTTCTTATTCATTCTAAGTCATATTTTGTGATCTTATTTTCTTATCATATTTGGACACATGTTGAGATGAGAACATGCAAACATTGTGACCACTATAATTTCACAAGTCACTGATGTTATCAATAATTTAAAATTTATTTTTAGTATAGAGAATCATATAGAATTTAGGATTCATATCTGAACTGACCAAACTAACATGAAGTAACATGATCTGGAGTAAGGAGTGTGAACACTGAAACCCATTCCTGGAGATTCTAGGGAAATTCATTGTTTTATAAATTTATAGGAATTTGAACATTGAAGTTGATTGAATATATATATATATATATATGTTTCAGTGGTATTTGATATTTTATTTGGAATAACAATTATTATTTTAACTAGATGAGATCACGATATGTGAAACCAGTTCTAAACATGAGAGAGATCCATCCTTCAGGAAAGGAATTTAATTGAAAGGTTTTATGAGATGTATTAATTCATTTAGATTGATACTTCATGGAATTACTCGTGTACATATTCATAATTTCTTTCCCACACCATGAATATTAGACCCATGTGTCCATATTTTCCGTTTTGAAGGGGGAGAGTATAATAGATGAAATTTTCAATTTTCACTAGGACGGCATCATCCTGCATGACTCTGGTCCCCCACACCTTAGACAAAAAGAGTCTCCATCCTCCGCCACTTGCATCTACCCCCACGATGACTCCCACACCATTGTAACACCATAGATCAACATCTTCACGATCTTAGAATCCCGAAGTCATGCCATTGTCCACTAATGTATCACCCGGATGCCATGGACCTTCTCTGGAGGTTGATCTGGACCTGCTAAATCCATTTCAAGGTTAATTCGACAACATTGAATCCAAGAAGAAGGGGGTGCTTGGTGAAGTCCCATTTAAAACTATTTCACCACTACCATTCCACCAAAGCAAAGACATGATCCATCTAGAAACTCCACCATCTCATGTATATGGTGGGATAACAAAAGTAAATAACCCCAATCGAGCAAATAAAACAACCATTGGACAAATATCATTTAGTGGGAAGAGGAGAACGAGATAAAATATAATAGATACTTCATTTAAAAAAATGTTGTTAATAATGATTACATTACAATGTAGTAGGAAGAAAAGATAACATGACATAATATATTATATAAATCCATAAACGGTAGATGCACAAACATGACCTATGCCTACCTCTCCCCCATCCCGAACCCATTGTCTAATATGTGGTAACAACCGAGCACACTATTCACATCATCACTTCTTATATTCTCTTTATATGCAGATGAATGAGTGTAGTCCTTTTAACATTTTCTTCTTCTTTTTCACATGTGAACACACATACTGCATCTTCTTTTCACAAACAAATGGTCTTTGGTTTCGTCAAATAATGAACATGATTGCATGCATATACGTACTTCCCATCATCATGAAAACTCCTCCTTATTCAAAAATAGACCCCTTCAGAAAGTATGTAACTTATTAACATGGAACATGATGATGTTTTCCTTCTCTTCATGAAAACAATGGGTTCACTGTTCTTCTTCGTGCAAGAGGTTCATGTGTCTTCGACACACAAGGGATGTGTGGGTATTCTTTTTGAAAACCTGATGGTTCATGATTCTTATTCACTAACAAATCACAAATAGTGTGATAATGCACAATTTAAATTCTTGCAAGATCACGTTCATGAAGCATGAAAAGGGTTTGGGTAAAAAATTCATGTGTTTGTGGATCTTCTTCATGAAACCAGATGGTTAATGGTTCTTCTTCTTCATGAGATGCTTCATGAATGCATTTCACATGTAGAAGGCCTAGAATATCCACTCTACTTTGAAGAACCATAATTCTTGTGGATATTTCTTTCTATTTGTGTATCAATAGCACAAAGAGGCTCGGTTTTTCAAGAAAAATAAGAGCTCTCAAAATATGGGAGTAGAAAGCAGGATCGACCACGAGGCTTCTATTTTGATAGGTGAAGATAAAATCATTTTGAATGTTCAAATCCGGTAATTATGAATAAAGATGGTTCTTCACAATCTGACTGTAGTCATAATGGTCATCAATCATTAGTATCTATTAAATTTTGTGATAGAGATCCTTTTTATTAGTATTTTTAAGAAGAATTGAAGAATAATATATTTAATCACACAGTGATTTTTACTCATAATTCAAAAAATATCTAAATAATTTTCCTATAATTGTTTTCACATACATAATTTATTTTATCAAGGGACTATATGACGAATATTCATAGCTTGAAAATGAAGCTGAGGAAATTGAGAAATCCTTGGAGAAAAATATTCAAGGATGTTAACATCACTCAATAATTATTGATGAAAAAAAGAAACGGTATCACATTGCAATAAACATTTTTCATATGTTGAAGAATAATTGAAAAGAAATATGTCATAAAGATGTATCAAATAGGGTCTGTGTTGAGATGATTCACACTCTTGGGTAATCATATAAATATACCATGAATATCAAGGACCCATATTTGTAAATTGAAGATAAGGATGAGACATTAAACCTAATATAATAATCAAAATAAGAGTTCATATTTTAATGAAACGTAAAAATCAATTTTATTAAATATGAAATATAAAAGAATGATTGTGAGAAGGATGTGACTGAGGTTGTTCATACAGAAGTGATCTGTGCATTGGAATAATTACACAGAACCTCCATAAATGTTAAATAATCCCATAATATGATAAGTTAAATATCATTAATGTGTTTAATAATTATCAACAAATAGTAAATCAAATTCATGATGATCGAGTTCAAAATATGAAGAGTCATTGGAAGGAAAACTGAAAATTGTTGAGGATGATAAAAACATCCTCAATATGAAATGTCTTGAAATGGAAGTGTCTTCAAAAAATATTAAGGAATGTGATGATATGTTGAAATACATTGAAGAATATAAAATCTATCTAAATATGAAATATCATGAGTTGGAGGTCAAGTTGATACATCTAGAGATCATCCAAGCTGAATCTTCGTTTAATACTGAGATCAGAAAATCATTATGGAGTAATTATGAGAGGAGTTTTATTTTGAACAAAACCCTTTCAAGTTGAAAAAGAATCTAAAAATATCTTATGATAAATTAGTTGTATGATAATTGAATCAGGTTGTCCTTGATCAAGAAAATTTTAATTTTACAAATATTGTTTTGTCAATAAGTATGGGTTCCAAAAATAATTTATGAAAATCGTGGATAAATAGGACTAATGAAAAATCTATTATATCATCAAATGTGTATATGAAGAAGAATATGAATTCTTGTTATCTACAAATATCTCATATGAATAATCATACTATCCAAAAGCAATTAGATTCCAAAACTAAGAGAATTTTATCAAATAAGAATAAATCAAGATTTTTTTGATAGTGTTTGTGTTCTTGGAAATTCCGGCATCATACCATTGACTCTTTGCTTAATTTTTGAATTCAGGAAAACTATGGAAGGATAGTGTTAAGGCGGTGAAGATCATATGTGAAGAGAAATCATGAATAATTTAATCATAATTCATTAATGAAGAATAATTTATCTATCAAGAATAGATTTGATTTCCTTGAACACTTCTATGATTATTGAAATATAAGTGGTAAGAATTATAATGAGTGTTTGTATAAACTATCCCTACACTATGAATATGTTGTTCTTATGATAGGGCCACAACATATGCAGAGGAGAAGAAAAAAAGATGAAATGACTTCTTTGGGGTGTGAGAAGGAGAAGAGAGATAGGAAAACTATGAAGCCTCTTACACCCAAGAAGAATGTTGATATGAATGTCACGCCAAAGAAAAGTTTCCTCTACTATGGAAGTTTAGGTGAAATAATTAACCTTAAAAAACATGTTAGAATCACAAATTATATTGTAAGAAAGATGAAGTGGGAAATGAAATAAACCTCAGAAATAAATAAAATGGTTTATTTGTTGTTTGAAAATCAAGATGAAAATTTAGAATTTCGTGAGAGGTTGTTTAAAAAATAAGACCCTATGATTGCTGATGATTTTTGTGGAAGGTCTAGAATTTCAGGGAATATTAATGAAAAATACATGATGTTGTTTCCTAAACAAAAAAAATAGTGAGGAACAAAGGAAAATAACCAATAACTTATAGTGTTAATAATGCTACTGTAAAGAAGATGTCTATACAAAAGAAGTTGAATGATCATATATAAAAAAAATGTTTAGTCATATTTCTAAAAAAATTGGATTTTTCTAAGATGTTAGAGAATAAATAGAAGATTGAAAGTGCATTGATTTCTTATGTAAATAAGCTTATTCCATCTATGATGAAATATGGGGAAATCATTAATTCCATACTTCACTTAAATGATAATCATTGGAAAGTCAAATAAGGAGAAATCTTGTTCATTTTTCATGAATCTAGAGTTGAATCGAAAATAATTTCTAGTTTAGGTGTTAAATCTCATCATGTTTTCTCTAATTGAAAATCATTAATGAACTACTTTATTACCTTGAATATATTGTGATTGTTTATTTTTTTCAATGAATTAAAGGTGATGAATATATTACTGGGGAGTCCTAATGATATGTGTGCATTTAAAATTGTATATAGCATTCGTAAGGTAATCCATCATGGAGCTTTTTATTTGAATTTATAATTAAATTAATCTTGAAGGTCACTCATGAAGAATGTTAGTCATGATGAAGCAGATTGATGAAACACATCCATTTAGGGGGAGAAAAGTTAAACAATTATCAAAGTTGACCACTACTGGTATCACATGTATATATAATGTTCTGGTATGAGATTTATTTGATATTTTAAAATACTATTAATAGAATATTTTCATTAGATAGGAATTATTTACGATTTCATTATGAATTACAATTCTGAATCATAAGGGGAGACACTTATAATTTGATAATAAAGGGGAAGTGTGTTCTTGTAATTGAATGTTTCAATATTTTTATTGAGATGAATGTTGGAGATTAATTTATTGTCTTTTGAACAACTTATAAAATATGGTTTTAGTGGTTCCATCATAAATAAAATTTATATTGACATCAATGATGTCTAAATTGATAACCATTGTTTTCTAAATAGGGTTTTCCCACATTCAATTAGAGAATATTAATTGATGAGTAATTCATATAAGAAAACTGATGTTATCCCATCAATTGAACGAATTTATTTTCTCTAAAATAACATATCTTATGAAATGAGGATATTAATGGGATGAAAAAGAAGAGTTCTGTTGTTATAGAATAATTTGAGTTTATGAATTCTTCCCCATAGTTTTCTTTGAAATTATTGTAAGTGTGAGAATAAAACATTGAACTTGATAGTGAAATGAGTATTGAAAACAAAAACAAATGTGGAGATTGAATATCCCAAATTGATTAATGTAATATTTTTGTTGTAATTTTTGTCAATAAAATAGTTTGATACAAATTCAATGTGCCAGAAATTGAAGGTTGGTTTTATGCCTTTGAATTATTATTGGGAATGAATCCTAATTTAGAAAGGCTATTTGGTTGGTAGATTTTCTTCTAATGAATAATGATTGTGTATGGTTGGCTTTGAATCTTATTGTGAATTTTGATTTATGAAATATTTAATATTTTAATGGGATAAATGTTCAAAAAGGTCTTATAGAAAAGGGGACTACCGAAACTACATAGGTGGGAAGTTGGCCCATAGAATTCCATTATGGTCGGGCTGAGGAAGAGAGTGGCTTGTGTGTTCCTAGGGAGTACATGTAGTGTCATAGGAACAATGAAACATAATAGTTATCTTTTATGAAGAAGGATTGTGTATGGTTGACATTTAATCTATGTGTGATTTTGTATTGATATGAAATATTTGTTTTTTAGGGTATATCTTTAAGGAAGGGTCCTATAGGGAGATCATGTAGAGGAAGTGGAAGAGAGTGGCTATTATTCTCCTGGGAAGGCAGAGGAAGAGAGTGGATAATGTGCTCATGGGGTAATACTGACAATGCTTAGGTGGAATGTCGACCCCTAGTCAGTCATTATGGGTGGGACGAGGAAGAGAGTGTCTAGTGTGCTTATAGGAAGCGCATGTAGAGTTAGTGGAACAAAGAGAAACATCAGGTATGTTGTATTATGAATGATTGTGCATGGTTGGAATTGAATTTTATTTTGAATTTGGAATTTTATGAATATTTTTTTCATGGATTAAATGTGAAAAAGGTCATACATAAAAGGGTACTGTCTCCGTGGGTGTACTTATAGGGTGCACATATAGAAGAAACATGCATAATATTAGTTATGTCTCCTTAGGTGGCTAGTGTTCATGTAGGGAGCACATGAATGGGAACTATCAAAAATATTAGTTATGTTGTATGATGGATTATTAATCTTATCGATGATTGGATTAATGTTGATTTTTTTATAATTTTTAGTAGTTTAATTTCAACCTGTATATGAAATATTTTTGTAACACCCCGAGATTTTATGAAAAATATTATTTTTAATTTCATTGATGTATTGTGTTCTATGCTACACCAAAAGGAGCTTGCACTAAACGCATCCCTGACTTGTCTTGGATTACATGCAATCACGACCTTCCATGATAGCGTGTGTTGTTCGAAATACTGAGTTTCACTAAACAACGATATGTTATTTAAATATTATATAAACTAGCCATTATGAATAATAATAACAACTTTTTGAAATTTTATAAAATTTTATCTTTCAAAATGAACTTCATTTTTGGATTCAAAATATCGAAATAAGCCTAGGGTGATTTTTTGGTATTTTTCTGAAAACATTCAATTTTTTTATGAATAGTGAAAACACTGGGTTACTATTTAAAAACCACCTTTTATTTAAATAATTATTTATTTTATTTAAATTTATTTTAGGTCAAAATTGATACATAATACCTATATATGTTCAATTTAATTAATTGGAATCATTTTATATTAATTTTAGATATATTAAAATTTTATTGAACTTTTCACCGTCTATTACCCATCTCCTAGGAGAATTTGGAAATTTACATAAAACATAATTTAACCGCTTCTCTGAGTGGAATTTCGAAAATCTATGAGACACGGTTAATATCAAGGACTAAAATGTGGTTCAATGAGATGAAAATAATTTTTGGTGAATAGTAACCTTTTCCTTTTATTTCCCACGGTTATAATTTAATGGGGTAATTAAGTGTAAAAATGATATTATTATTACCCTAACACATGTCCTGATTCAATTGATTAAGTGTAATTAGACCCAAAAAAACCCTAGGAATAAAATATGACCATTTAGGTCCACTTGGATTAGATTAGGACATTTGTTATTAATTTATTTAAAGAAGGGCTAAAATAGTTAAAATCAAAGTTTAATAACAAAATAATTTTTAATATAGGGTTATAAATTAGATAAATTCGACAAAAAATATTCATTAGAAAGCTAAACATATTTCCTACCTAATGGTATTCTTTTTAAAATTTTTATACGTTAAATATTATAAGTTATTTATGACATAATGGTGATACAGTAATTACCTAAATAATGAAATATTAAAATAATTGATGTTATAAATTCCCAGATAAATGTAATTTGAGAGTTTTTATGGATTCCACTAATTTACTAGGTTAATATGACATTTTAGTACTGAATTAATGAAATTTTTTCGAACTAATCATGCTGTTATGATTTTCAAAAAAATCTATTACCAAATACTTTCAAAATTGACATTATATAGTTTTTTAAAAAACATTATATTATTAATTGTTATTATATTCCTAAAAATCTAAGGACTGGAAAATATACTTATATCATGATAGGTGTATAATGAGTGGTCCACTTGGGGGTCTCTTGGATGTATATGGTATGTTTATTAACTATATAATATAAAAATACAAAGTGATATGGTAAATGTCAATCTAATTAACTAAGAGTTAAAAACAAAAGATAATGTTAATATAATGACCCAAACCTGTCTAGAATCAATTGGTTGAGAGGATTTAGACCCATACCCACATTATATTCTAAATAAATCAATTTTAAGCTATTAAAAACCGAATATTACTTTATTATAAAATAATATTTTATGTTTTCCCAAAGGTGCCCCTATCCTCCATTATAAAAAGTGAACCCCTTCCCTCCTCTCTTCACACCATTTTGAGCCTTCAAGCTCGGCCAAACCCTGAAAATTTCTTTTCTAAACTTCCCTAGAAACATTCTGGAGTTTCTGATCTTCTTAGAAGACCAACTCTTCTTCCTTAAGAGGAAGCATAAAAGAGGTGGATCGAAGAAGAGGTAATCTCTTCTTCCAATTCTTTCATGTTTCATTCTTATTATACTTCTTCTGATTTAGTAGTATCATTATAAATAATAACATCAGTATTAATTATATAATTATATGTCATTATAAATATGAAACAACCTTATTTCACCTTTTATCCATCCTACAGAAAACGAAATCACCGCTTGTGCGTACATACGGGATATCGTCTCCACGATGTGGTGTAATTAGTTTTCGACCACCACCATACATGGATGGGTATAATGGTGTTAATAAATAACAAAATATGATTATTATAAAGTTATATTGATTCTAAAATATTATACATACACTTCAATGCAATTTTGTGATCAAGGGAATAATATCATCGCTCGTGAGTACGTACGGACTACCGTCTCCACGACACCATGAGATTCATTCTCCATGATAACCATTCATAAATGATTATAAAGTATATATACTGAATAATAATTAAATATATGACATAATAATGATACTGTATTTTTATATATATATATATCTATGTAATATACTTAATTCCATTCAATTCAATAATAAAAGGAAAACAGTGTTCATGCGTACGTACGGCCTACCGTCTCCATGAACGGTGTATTTCATTCCATTTATCGATCTATCATATAAATATGTATATGCTGAATATATATTTTATATAATTTTTTTTACATTCTGGAATTATTTAAATCTGTTTATAAGTAATAATATCAAGAACAACAAGTCGAATCACGTACGATAAATGAAATGATTTTACCCAAAATGCTGCTTTAACATGGAATTTAAAAAAGAACGGGTAATATAAAGTCATAAGTGAACCATATATGATATCATAACAATTAATATTATTCTGTAATAATTCAATGACATTATTTAAATCCTTATACAGGAGGTTCAAATACATACGAAACATATCGACCCTAAGGTAAGGGATAACAATTCCAATCTCATTGTTATCTGGGATTGTTATTCGTAAGTATTTACAGGGGTTATATTTATCATCCATGTCCAAGTTTTATAAAAATGTTTTCATGTATTTGTAAAGTAATTTTTACCCATTTTTACTTTTACTACATGGTATGTATGGAATCTTTTTTTTACCATACGATGTACTTTTTGACTTTTTCTGAAAAAGTACGAGAAGAATGTTTTTTAACTTATATAACATGAACGGATTTTTACGATTTCATAACGCCTTATTTTTATGAAGCTTCCTCTACAAGATTTCGTGAATATTCTCAAAAAATCATTTTCTTTTAATATTAAATGGAATTTTGTGAAAACAAAATGATTTTCAAGAAGAAAGGATATTTTCCTCATGAATTCATTTCAAGTGTTTTATCAAAACTATTTTCCATCTAAAATGACAATATTTAATATGTGTATGTTTCAAGTATAATGTATACATTATTTACATGGTTTTAATTTTCTTATGATAAAATGATATCCATTTTTTTATATGGATTATGTTTTGGTGGCATGATGTTTAAGAATCTCATTCCATTACATGGGTTATGCTATGATGTGTGATTTGTGATTTTGTGGAACATGAAAGAATGATTTCATTATGTGATGGGTGGGACATATATCTTCTTCCAATGCATTGGGTAAAGATTTCTATCTTATCAGATAGACTTGGTTGAAATGGGAAGGAAATCTGGTTCAGTAATACAGGGCTGGAACGGCAAGTAAACCCAGTTCAGTAAGGGAGTTTGTCCACTATGATGGTCTTAGAAACAATGCCTTGGCTACAATGGAAATAATATCATGTTCTTAATGGTTTCTACAATTATAACTTTTATTCCCATGATATTTTATCATGATTTAAGTTCTATTATGATACATTCCTTACGTACTTCCAAGATTTATGTCTTTGCTCAATATTTTGATGTTTAAACATTATGTTCATGTTTTTAAGTTCAATGATATATTTTTTGTTTTATTTTCTCCATGCTTACCCTTACTGAACATTTGATCTCACCAAATATATGTTTTCTTTTCCCCGGGATTTCAAGAAAGGTTTTAGGTAAGAAAACAAAAGGGGATGATCTTTATGGGAGTTGTTGAAGATCTTTCACCAAGATTTGAAGATTATATTCCGAGCTTCCAAAGACACTAAACTATTATGATCCTTGAGTATTGTTTTTTGTTATGTATTAATTATTCTGCAAAAGTAATGTAATGTCCATGTACGTCAAGCTTTGGGTCTCTACAGTTGGTATCAGAGGAAAGGTTTAGATAACCATTGGAAACTAGACTGCGAATACTTTAGTGAGATCCCTAGATATATTTATAAGGTATGTCTAGAGATGTTCCTAAGGTTAAGAATAATTATAGGTTATAGACCTAGAATTTAGGTAATGATATTAGAATTAAACCTAAGATGTTATATATCTAAGGTACTCCCCCTTAATTATGTTGTTTTCCCTAGCATGATTTTTTCCTCTCACACTATTCCTTTTGGGTTTTAGACAATGCCTGGAACCCGAAAAAAAACCGTGTTGATCAATGTAATGGAAAATGCAATGATTTTCCTCCTGAACAAACCAATGTTATGAGATATGGAGTGAAAATCTTATTTCTATAAATACGCAAGGTATGAATTAGTCTGTACTTCTGAATGAGCAGAGAAGGGAACAATATTCTATAGAGTCCTTCATGAGGCAACTTCCACCATCTTTCAATGGGTCTTATTATCCACGTGTTGCTGAAAAATGGATCAATAACATTAAAAAGATATTTTCCATACATCGCTGTTTGGAACATAATAATTTCATTCTCTCTGTTTACTGTTTAGAAGGTGAAGCTGACCAGTGGTGGACTCTAATTAATAATACAAGGCCCTAATATGAAATTGAATCCATGGAATGGGATGAGTTCAAGAAGTTGTTTTCAGTATGTACATCCCTCGTATTCTTCGAACAAAGCTGGAAAAGGAGTTCCTTTAGATTAAGCAAAAGGATGATGGATGTAATGGTATATACAGAGAGAATTTTACAAGTCTTGCATGGAATGCATCCGGATTTATCATCCAACCTGAAAGTAATGCTGATCGATTCCTCTATGGCTTAAAACCAAGTCTTCGAAGGGAATTAGATATAAGAGACTTCAGTAGCTATGATGAAATTGTGTGTTGTGCAATCAAGGATGAAATGGAAGTTGGTGTTACATATCCATCTCATGGTTTGGACAAGAAAC
Source organism: Viscum album (assembly GCA_963277665.1). Lineage (NCBI taxonomy): Eukaryota > Viridiplantae > Streptophyta > Magnoliopsida > Santalales > Viscaceae > Viscum > Viscum album. Next base: position 1,580,075,496 of record OY728151.1, on the reverse strand, counting down.
AAAATATGGATTTCAAGGATAAATCTCAGAACAATGGTGAAAAGAAGATGAATGTTTCTTTTATGCTAAATGTGTGGAATGAAGCATGGAGGGGATTTTTTTAAAGGGACTAGAAAATGTTTTAAGTATATAAAAGAAGGTCATCGAGCAGCTGAGTGTCGATGTAATGGAAAAATGGTTTCTAATGATGTGAATAAAGAATAGACTGTAGAGAATGCACCACCAACACTTCAATGCTTCAGGTGCAATGAAATTAGGAATTATGCTAATCAATGCCCTTATCCAAGGGTTAATGATGATCGACATGAGCAACCACATAAGGAAAAGGAAAAAAGGGAAGTCACATGCTATCATTATTGGCGAAATTGAATATGACAACGATGGGGTGGAATGATTATGTGTTTATGTAATGGGATTCCAAAATAATGTTCTATATAGTATCGTGGAATATTGTAATATTTATGTATTGGTCTATTTTGGTTTTCAATAATTTTATGGTACCGGTAACCATGGAAAGTGATTGAGATATTTTTGGAAAGAAGATGATATGCACATAATGAAGGGATAAGGAGAAAATGAAATGTTTGACAGTATTCATGAGATCATGACTGATATAAGGACAAAGATATATCATGGTTTGATTATATTGAATATTTGGATTTTGTTATGTGAAAAGAGTAAACTATTGACAGCATTCATGTTTTCATTATGGTTCAATGGGTATTTATTTTTCAAAAGAATACATGATTAAGGTATTCACATGATTGGAATGTGACCAACAAGATATATGAGGGATAAATGATGGTATTCACATTCATGTTATATGACCTTTTTAGTAATCGTTCTCTTTATACTATGAGTTTTGAAAGAAGTATTTTGGATAAGCCTAAATATTCGAATGGATTATGATGAACATAAGTTAGTATTGTTTAAGGCTAAAATTTTTTGTGATGTTATTGATAGAATGTTATAATTGTATTGTTTTAGAAAAATGACAACCCGTAGGACGGGCAACAACCCGTCGCGTCGGACAAGGATGCGGGAATCGAACTCCCAACCAAAGTGTGACATGCCTTTATCGCCTACCACAAGCCTACATGAAGTCCCTGGTTAGTAGAAACTTGTTTTATTTTATTAAGTGATATGATAGCTGAAGTATAAGTCCATTTTAGCAACCATATACAATTAATCTCAGCATAGATGGACTTTTGTATAATTAATAAATTGTACTAATCTTTTTGCGATAGAAATAGATGGAATTACCTATCATTATATCACATAATCTGCTAACACTTCAAAGAAGACAAGTTAAACATAATTTCTTTAAGAGATGATGTGGAAATTGTTCGAGGCATGAGCAACGGTGAGATGATATCGACATAAAGTAATTATTTCTACTAATTCATATTCTTCATCTTTCGGCAAATGATCTTGAAGAAAAAATTTTATCATAGTGCAGTCATATATGATGAATTAGATAGTACCTTAGATCATCAAAAATTTATGGCTTTGTGATTTTTTTCTTTTTCATAGACATGTCCTCTACCACTCTTCATCGGAATTTGATGGTTATATTTCTCTTCCATATCCATATTTTCACCAATGTTCTCCTATGTGGAAACCCAGTGGTAAGTTAATTTGGGTAACCGTTAAGTTTCATACATTTGTTTTTAAAGTCATGTTTTGGTATTCCTTTTTATGATGTGGGTTTCTATGAAAGAAACTATCATGTATTAAACCATTTATAACCCCAATGAATTTCGAGGGTGAAATTCATTTTATGTGGGGTAGAATGTAACACCCCGAGATTTTATGAAAAATATTCTTTTTAATTTCATTGATGTCTTCTGTTGTACGCTACACCAAAAGGATCTTTCACTACACGCATCCCTGACTTGGCTTTCTTTACACGCAATCATGACCTTCTACGATATTTTATTAAAATATTATATAAAATAGCTGTTATGAATAGTAATAACCACTTTTTGATATTTTAAAATTCTTATCTTTCAAAATGGACTTCATTTTTGGATTCGGAATATCAAAATTATACTAGGGTGAATTATTTGCATTTTTCTGAAAACATTCAATTTTTAATGAATAGTGAAAACACTCGGTTACTATTTAAAAACAGACTTTATATTTAAGTAATTATTTATTTTATTTAAAATTATTTTAGGTAAAAATTGATACATAATACCTATATATGTTAAATTTAAATAATTGGAGTCATTTTATAATAATTTTAGATATATAAAAATTTTATTAAACTTTTCACCGTCTTTTACCCACCTCATAGGAGAATTTGGAAATTCACATAAAACATAATTTTACTGCTTCTGTGAGTGAGATTTATAAAATATGAGATACACTGTTAACATCAAGGAATAAAATGTGGTTCAATGAGATGAAAATAATTTTTGGTGAATAGAAACATTTTACTTTTATTTACCATTGTTATAATTTAATGGGGTAATTAAGGGTAAAATGATATTATTATTACCCTAACACATGTCCCGATTCTATTGGATAAGTGTAATGGGACCAAAAACAACATTAGAAAAAAAATATGACCATTTAGGTCCACTTGGATTTGATTAGGACATTTATTATTAATTTATTTAAAGAAGGGTTAAAATAGTTAAAATCATCATTTAATAACGAATTAATTTTTAATATAGGGATATACATAAGATAAATACGACTATAAATATTAATTAGAAAGATAAGACAATTTATTACCTAATTGTATTTTATTTATAATTTTTAGACATTAAATAATATATGTTATTTAGGACACAATGGGGATGTAGTAATTACCAAAATAATGAAATATTAAAATAATTGATGTTCTAAATTCCCAAATAAATGTAATTTGAGACTTTTTATGAATTAAAATATTTTTATAGGTCAATATGACATGTTAATATTGAATTAATTAAATTTTTTCGAACATATCATGCTGTTATGAGTTTCAAAAAAATCCATTACCAAATAGTGTCAAAATTGACATAAAATAGTTTTTAAAACAAATATTATATTATTATTTGTTATTATAATCCTAAAAATGTATGAATCGGCAAAGATACATATATAATTATAGTTGTATCATTAATTGACCACTTGGGGGGTCTCTTGGATGTATATTGTATGTTTATTAATGATATAATATAAAAATACAAAGTGACATGGTAAATGTCAATCTAATTAACTAAGAGTTAAAACTAAATGATAAGGTTAATATAATGACCCAAACCTGTCTAAAATCTATTGGTTGAGAGGACTTCGACCCATATCCACCATATATTCTAAATAACTCAATTTGGATCTATTAAAAACTGAATATGACTTTATTATAAAATAATATTTTATGTTTTCCCAAAGGTGCACCACTCCTCTCTTATAAAAAGGGCACCTCGTCCCTCTTCTCATTACTCCCTTTTGAGCCTCGAATCTCTACAAACCCCTACCTATTTCTCTTCTCCACTTCCCTAGAAACATCTTGGAGGTTCTGGTCTTCTCAAAAGACCAAATCTACTTCCTTAAGAGAAATCTTAAATGAGGTGCGTCGAAGAAGAGGTAATCTCTTCTTCCAAATCTCTCATGTTTCATTATTCTTCTACATATTCTTCTTTATTTGTCTCATTATAATGTAATAACATCAGTAAAACATATATAATTATATGTTATTATAAATATTAAACAACCTTTTTTCACCTTCTATCCATACTATGGAAAACGAAATCACCGCCCGTGCGTACGTACGGAATACCGTCTCCACGCCGTGGTGTAATCTTTTTCGACCACCACCTTACTTGGATGGGTATAATGGTGTAAATAAATAAAAATATATGATTATTTTAATGTGTTATTGATTCTAAAATATTATCCATACACTTCAATGCAATTCCACGATCATGGGAATGATATCATCGCTCGTGCGTACATACGGACTATCGTCTCCACGATGCGATGAGATTCATTTTCCATGTTAACCATTCATGAATGATTATAAATTATATATAATGAATAATAATGAAATATATTTTATAATAATGATACTGTATATATATATATATCATATACTTAATTCCATTCAATGCAATAAGGAAATGAAAACAGCATTCAAGCGTACGTATGACCTACCGTCTCCATGAACGGTGTATTTCATTCCATTTATCGATCTATCATATATATATGTATATTCTGAATATATTTTATATATAAATCATGTTTTACATTCTGGAATTTTGTAATTCAGTTTATAAGTTATAATATCATGAACAACATGTCGAAACACGTACGATAAATGAAATGATTTTACCAAAAATGCTACTTTAACATGGAATTTACAAAAGAACGGGTAATATAAAGTCATAAGTGAAGCATATATGATATCATAACAATGAATATTATTCTGTAATAAGTCAATAACATTATTTAAATCATTATACAGGAGGTTCGGATATGTACGAAGCATATCCTACCTAAGGTAAGGGATAACAATTCCAATCTCGTTCTTATATGAGATTGTTATTCTTAAGTATTTACTGGGGTTATATTTATCATCCATGTCCATGTTTTAAAAAAACGTTTTCAGGTATTTTTAAAGTAATTTTTACCCATTTTTTACTTTTACTACATATTATGTAAGGAAACTTTTTTTTATTACCATACGAGGTACTTATTGACTTTTCTGGCAAAAGTACGAGAAATTTTTTTATCTTCTACGGCATGAACAGATTTTTACGATTTCATAACGCCTTATTTTAATGAAGATTAATCTACAAGATTTCATGAATATTTTCAATAAAATACTTTTAGTTTATAATTAAATGGAATTTTTTCAAAGGAAAATGATTTTCAAGATCAAATGATATTTTCCTCAAGACTTCATATCAAGTGTTTTACCAAAACTATTTTGCATCAAAAATGACATTATTTAATATGTTTATGTTTCATGTATAATGTCTCCATTATTTACATGGTTTTATTTTTCTTATGAAGAAATGATATCCATTTTTTATGGATTATGTTATGATGGCATTATGTTTAAGAATATCATTCTATTACATGGGTTATAATATGATGTATGATTTATGATTTGTGGAACACGAAAGATTGATTTCATTATGAGATGGGTGGGACCAATATATCCCTCCAACACATTGGGTAAATATTTATATCTCATGAAATTGGCATGGTTGAAATGGAATGTAAATCCAGTTCAGTAATACAGGGCAGGAACGGCAAGTAAACCCGGTTCAGTAAAGGACTTTGTCCACTAAGATGGTATTGGAAGAAATGCCTTGGCTACTATGGAAATCATATCATGTTCTTAATATTTGAAACAATTACAAGTTTTATTCCCATTCTATTTTGTCAAGATTGATGTTCCATTATTATACATGACTTACGTACTTCCAAGATTTATTTCTTTACTCATGATTTTGATGTTTAAACATTATGTTCATGTTTTTAAGTTCAATGGAATATTATTTGTTTTATTATCTCCATGATTACGCTTACTGAGCATTTGAGATCACCCTTTATATGTTTTCTTTTCCCCTGGATTTCCAGAAAGTTTTTAGGTAATAAAACAAAATGGGAAGATCTTTATGGGAGTTGATGAAGATCTTTTACTAATATTAGAATATTATATTCCGAGGTTCCAAAGACACTAAACTATTAATATCCTTGAGTTTTGGTTTTTGTTATGTATTATGTATTCTGCAAAAGTAATTTCTTCTCCATGTACATCATGCTTTGGGACTCTACAATTTGTTTATTTTTTTATAGTTTAAATGTAATCAAAAGGTCCCTAAAGCTAAAATTTCTATAACTATTCGACCACTAAGAGCAAGAAGTTAGTATTGTATCCTTAATAGTATGTTCATGAAAATAATAGAAGTCATATGGGATCCTGAATAGTATGAGGTCCTCTTGTTACTCATTCAAGTATGTACATAGGTGCATGTCTGGTTCCCTTTGTACAGACAAACTATATAGGTTTTTCTTCTATGTATGGTGTGTATCAACTAGATACACACTATCTTCATGAAATGATTTATACATGGAATATAATCACTAAACACCATGTTAGTAAAAAAATCATGCACTATAGATTAAGTAGTAAGCTTCATGAACTGGTTCTTCATCACAATGCATGAAAAGGGTGTTTAGAGACTAGTTTCATGATCATAGTGTATCTTCTTCAAGAAATTAGAATGATTCACATAAATGACCGCCTTCTCAAAGAATGATGAGGGTTTAATCACCTTCCACATGTCTATATATTCTTCCCCTTCATGAAACCATATTGGTTTGAATGAATCCCCTTATTCATGTGGCTACATAGGGTCATAGAACTCTTTTCCTCCTCACACAAAATTATGTTTTAGAGAGGCACTATATTTCTGGATAAAGAGTGGACTTAAAATAATACATGTTATTAGCACCTCTTGGTTGAGGATTATATCCTTTTATAGTCAAGGGATCAAAGAATTTCACTACATTCAAATCCCAATAATTAAATTGTGTTAATCATCTCTTTAACTTCTAGAATGACTCAGATTTTAATTCCTTGAACACGTGTTATGGTACCCTTTATTTAATATAATTCTTAATTTCCAATTGGCCTACTTATTTTGGGTGTTCATATCACATTCATGTATTCATAAACACATGAAACTCATCTTCCCAAATGATTGTTCCAATTATTTAAACTAGTGAATAGTACATTCAAAAACCAACCCAACATCCAAATCTCTCCTAGTTTCTATAAACTATAAATATCAAGTTCTGCATGGAGTGGCTAAAAATTCTCCTCTCCCCCACCCTGTACCATCTGTAATAGTTCTATAGGATCACTCTACACCCAATTCATTGTGGTAAATTATCCCACATCGTGAATGCATCTGGGGGTACCCACGACCTACACATGGAACACCCTGTTTCATGGGTGCTTTCATGGATAGACATCATTAAGAGAGTTGACATTATGTCCAGCATAAGCTCTCGGTTGAGGTTGTCTGGTCAGATCATGCATTAATTTTTAAATAAACCTACCAAAAAATACTTAGTTAAAAATCCATACATATAATGTAATTAATTAAGAAATGAAGGCTACCACCACAATTATACCTATAGTGTACAATTCATCAGTACCTTCATAATCTATATTCAAATATAAATATATCTAACAATTTATTCATATTAAACCATTAATTAACTAATTATATGGCATGGTTCTATTTAATCAAAACTACAATCCCAATATTGCTCACGTTAACACTTGCATGGTTCTCCGGAAATATTAAAATACTACATGACCTTCGATTCTTCTTCTTATATATAATTTCAAATATCAATTCCATGTAACATAAAACCATTCATCTTCTTTGTTGTAAACAATGTGTTACATATGAGACATGTATTTTTAACATAGGATCAGTTCATCCATCATAAAAGTTAACAACATAGGATAATTTTTCATTCGTGACATCCATTGATATGAGTCCATAAAAATTCTTAAAGCCCTTCACAATTTCTCTACTATGCTACTGATTTCATTATTGAGTTTGGTGAAGTGATTCTGTTATGGGTTGTGTTCATTATCATGTTGTGATTTAATGCACGGATGATGTTTTTCAGTTGAAGGATGGATTTTTGGATGTATGCATCTTGAGGTTTAAGATTCAATGAAAATATATTCTCTTACATGAATGGCTTCAGATGGGGTTTAGAGCAAGGGTTTTCTACTGGTTGTTGTTTTCGGATTTGAATGTTTTAGATGGTATGGACTTTCCATCGGTTCCATTCTCGTGCAGTCATGCACGGGACTTCTTGCCCTGAAGCAATGAGTAGGAGAAACAGATTTATTTTTTATGTTGATGGGTGGAGCTCTTCAGTGTAGGCTTGAATGAGTTCTTTTTTCGTAAGATTTTATACAATGTTGTCTTTAATTTTGTTTTTAATTTATTTCAAGAATGTTTTCTCACTTTTCCTCAAATGTGACTCAATAATAAAAAACTAATTTTTAGTCAATGGTTCAACTTCATGAAAACTACCATCTCAATGTTCCTCAGGTTCATAATTTCATGGTTCTCATGCAATATTAAAATACCGAAAGACCTTCAATTCATATTCTTCTAAAAAAATTTGAATATAAATTCCAAAAAACATCAAACCAACCGTATTATTAGTTGTCAAAAATCATTCAATTCTGACACATGTATTTTAAACTTAGAATCAGTTTATAAATATTAAAAGTTATCAACAATAGATAATTGATTAAGTGAGAAATCCAATGCTATGATTCCATGAAAGTTATTAAATACCCTTAAAATTTATCTTCAAATATAAATACCACTAACTATTTTTTCATCTTTAACCCTTCATTCACTAATTATATGGTGTGTTTCTACTTCCTAAAACTACAATCTCAATGTTACTCAAGATAATACATTCATGGTTTTCATGAAACGTTAAAATACATCATGACTTTCAATTCCTCTAATTATGTACTTTTTGGAATATAAATTATATAGAACATCAACTCATCCTTCTTCTTGGATGTGAAAAATTAATCTCTTATAACACATGTATTTTGACCATAGGATTTGGTCATCAATATCAAAAGTTAACAACATTGAGAATTAATCTTGTTTGAAATCCTATTCTTTTACTGAATAGTAATTCTTCATGACCTTCACAATTTCATTACAAATATAAATCCATCTAAACATTTCTTAATCTTTTATCATTCATGAACTAACTATTTTTTTTTCAAATTCATTTTATCACCTTCAGTTTCTTGTCTGTAAGCCTTTATTTATGTATTTTATGTATTTAATGTCTGTGGGTTATGTTTGGGATGGTTTGGAAAAAATTTGGAGTGTTTATGGGGAATTTATATAGGTTCATGGTTGGATCATAGTTAGTCAAAACTATGAAATTCCTATAGGAAACGATGAAAAATGAGACAGGGGAATCTGGGTAGGTGTACAGTTAAGGTGAACTGTTTGGCCAAACCGTGAAGCCACCCAAGAGTAATTGTGAAAAGTAAGACAACGATATTTTTCATATTCAGTGCATTGTTTTTCTAAACATTATGGCCAACTCTGTGAGGTAATTCTCAAGGTAGAGGTTGGTGCATGGTGATCCCATAGTTTTCTAATCCTAGAAACTAACTGTGCATGGTTTAAAAACAATATCCTATAATAGTGGATTTGGGTTGATATTAAGTTTAAAACAACAATATTTCTCCAAATTGACCCTAACATAGGATTTATTCCCCCTAAAGGTCCATTATTGTTTCCCAAAAAAATTGGATGTGATCCGAAGGAGTTTCTTTATGCGATGAAGGCCAATTTCCTCGGTAAGTCTTCTTTTATGGTAGTTTTTTATAATATTTCATAAATATACAATCCTCCCTCTCACTTATTCTTATATCTAGTCTAGTATGGATATATATAATGTTTTTTTATTCAAATTATGGTTATATTTGTCATTTTTCTGATAGGGAAGAGATATATGGTGAGTTTTGGGATATTTGACCTGCTTTTGTGGGAATTTTTATCTTGTTCTTCATTTTCTAAAAATCTCTCATGGAAGGTGGATTCACTATTGACTCAAATTATTAAAAAATGAAGGATTTGTTTCAAATTATTTAAATTTCTTGATGTTTTTGGTGGAATTTTTTTGAAAATCATGTTTGAAACCGTCTTTAGTGATGGATTTTGGTTTTTCAGAAATTGGTTGTGTAAAAGTCTATTCATATTGATTTTAAAATGTTAAATTTGAAATATGGATTCGTTGGAATTGGGAAATTAGATTTTTGTAAAGTTTTTTAAAAAATGATTATTTTTAACTAAATGTAATGATTTGGTTTCTTTAAAATGGTTTTTTATACATGGTTTGTGTGACTTTATTGTTTCGATGTGACCCTGAATAAGGGGTGTGTGCCATTGGGGTAAAATGGGACATGACCATGGATACGGGGTGTGTTCCATTGTGGAACAAAGATATTGGATACATAGTGACGACTTAGTGGATGAACAAGAAACATATCATGAGTATGGAACTATCAGAGAAGACTTCATGGGTGTGTGTTGTGAACTATGAAATGGGTGTACCCCAAAGGAATGTAAAATGGTTTAATGAATGATTTGTGTGCTTTACTTGGAAAATTTTTGTGTTTGGAAAAATATTTTTGTGTGAAAATACTTGTCTTTGATTTAAAGAATGGAACTATTTCCAAAATGATTATATATGTTTTTTCATATAATTGTTCTAACTTGTTATATCCTTGCGGCATGAGTAGGGAAGTCATTACGGAAAATGTTCTGAGTTTCATTACTCACCTCCAATTTTGAAATTTGATGATTTTTTTGATTTTCTTACTACGTCATAGGTAAATGGAATGAATCACACATATTTAGTGGTGATCTATGATACTTGGAGTTGTATTTGGAACATGGATTGGTGTCTTTAGAGTCTTATGAGTCTATGTTGGATTTATTTTCCCTTGTGTACTTTTATGTTAGAGGTATTCTACTGCGGTACTATGTTTTAGTTTGGCTTCTATATCTATGGTATTACTTCAGTTGTTTTAAATTTTCATAATGAACCATATAGTTGTTTTAGTTATGGAATTTTTGGTAGAAATTTTTATTTTCAATGGGAAAATCATCCCCCAATTTTATTGAAGCCCTTGGCAATAATTTCCATCCTATGGTTCCTTGGGGATGTCAGATAAGGCCAATATGAAATTCCCCCTTGGCTCAAGCCAATGAGGAGGGGTGAGATGTTACAAGTGGTATCAGTCTTTTTTAGTTTAAATATTTCTGTCAAACAAGTTTTATTATCTTGTTCGGTCCATGACTTACAGATGATATATTTTGTGTCAGTTTTGGAGTTAAAATTCATTTAATTTCATTCCTTGAGTCGGGTTGGTAAAAAGGATTAGCATTATATGGACTAGAAATTTAGAGCATAAAAATATGTAGCTAACCTTTTTTCTAGAACATCATGATATCAAAGAGTTCATCATTTAAGAGTTTTTAAAACACTTATTGGAGGGTAGCCTCATTTTCATGGTTTTACCAAAAAAGAAGATCATGATATGCAATATAGTTATAAATTCTCTCTAGAATTTCCTATTTCAATTTGAGTAATGATTTATGATTTGGTGTAAATGTTTTTATTTTTCATAAAAAAATTGAAATTGTTTTCAAATGGGAGATTTTGAAAAGAGAATGGTTGTGGTATTTTGAAAATGTGTTAATTTTTAAAGGAATGGTGAAATTGTTCCAAAATGGTTGAATGTAGAGAATGATTAATTTTGGAATGAATTTTTTTGATAGTTTCTCTGTTATAGAATTTGATATTTTTAAGCCTTTAGTATCTAGAAAGTGATACATGTGGAATTATTTATGTTTCTAGAAAATAGCACTCGATATGAATCATAGAATCCAACTAGAAAAAGTTGATGAGAATGTGGTTTCACCAGATCCATAGGTGAAATAATAATAAATTCATATTATAGTCTATGATTTTTAATCTGTGGATATAGGGAGATTACAAGATGATTCAAATAAAGTGGTTCATTCTGTGTAGACCTTGAAGATGAATCCACCCCTATTCTAGGATAATTTCGGTCTCGAGAAGGCTTAGTTATGGCTGAATATGGTGAATTAAATATATGATTACCTTGGCACACCAACAGAGTTGGGAGTCATGTTTTATATGTATATGCCAGAACATATTACATGCCAATGGTGGGATTTTTCACATCAGGATAAACTGGACCCAAGCTTGTATGTAGAGGATTTTGAGTAATTTTTTAACAAATAATTCTATCCGTAAATCATCATAATTCATCGAACGATGGAATTTTTCATCCTGAAGTATATGAAACTTTTTGTGATAGAGTATACTACTAACTTTATGAATTGTTTCTACTTCACACCTTAAGTATTTGTGAATGTATATTTTTAAGGAAAACATTTTTTAATTAGGGCTGAAACATGAAATTCACTAAATCAATGTCATGATCTGTATAAAATATTATATAGATAAGGTCAGTAGAGTAAAAATGGTTGAAATAGACATCTCAGGAGTCATGGGTAGAGGATGTATGTTGATACCTACACGAAATGGTGGGAAATCTAATAATGGGAGCAAGAAGAAATGGGAAACCTATTTTCAAGGTTAGAGTGTGACCCAAAAGTAGAAAGCTAGATCGATGAACCTTCCTCCAAGACCCAAGAGAAAATTTGGATGTTTGTAAGGTTGTTACTTCGACCACATGAATCTATAGTGTACGACGCCACCTAGAGAATGTCACAATTATAGATAGATGGGTAATATTTAATACTTTTCTCAGAGATCTCTGGAGTCTAGTGTTTGGGAAAACTCATATGTTTCACAAATCTCATATGCTTCGATAGGATGAGGGAAACAAAATACATATCATTGGTTTAATAGTGCTAGCTAGGGTGATACCATAAATACCATGACTACTCAGTCATGGAAATCTCAACATGGAGATAAAGAACAAAGTGAAGTGAGTAAGATGTTTTATAGAGATGTGCATGTTATTTTAGGTGATCAATTTGGAAGGTGTGAATTTAAATTGGCAAGGGGAGAGACACAATTATCAGACATGATCATTACAATTATTTAAACTGATGAACAATGTGAATAAAAACCAATCCCTTGTTAGAACATATCATGGTTTATCCATGATATAAAAATCATGAGCTATGGGGAGAGGCTTAGAATTATCCTTTCCCACTCCTGGTACCACCCCATTTCTGTTATGTGGATGTGCTCTTAACCCACTTCTTTTCTATCTATTGTCCCACAACATGCATGCCTCCGGACGTGCCCATGGCATACACACGACACTCCATGCTACCTATGAGCTGGCATGTCCAGCCTCCTTTGGGATCAGTCGACCTAATGTGCCACATAATCTCTCAGTTGAGGCTAGATGTTAAACTTACTAAGTTTTCCATACTGTTTAAAAAACCCCACATAAAAAAATAGTAAAAAAAATTATATATTGGAATTAATTATGAAATGCATGAAAACCTCCAAAATTTGAACACTAGTATAAAACTCTTCTATCCCTTCACAATTTCTTTTAAAATAAAAATCTATCTCACCATTTCTTCATCATTAAGCCTTAATGGAATAATTATATTTCATGGTTATCCATCATGAAAACTACAATTTCAATGTTTCTCATGATAACACTTTCATGGTTCTCATTCATCATTGTAATATTTCATGACCTTCAGTCCATCTTCTTCTCTACTATTTGGAATATAAATTTTAAATAACGCTAAATAATATTTCTTCTTTATTGTAAACAATGTGTCACTTATGACATGTGTATTTTGAACATAGGTTCAATTCAACAATATTAATAGTTAACAAAATGGATAATTTCTCGATCATGACATCCAATTCTATTAATTAATAACTATTCTATAGGAATCACCATGATGGAATCCATAAAAATTATCCAAGAATCACCATAAAGGAATCCATAACAATTCATTAGTTAACACAATGAAACTACAATTCTTCAAACCATTCACATGTTTCTTGGAATTTCAAGGCATGAGTATTTCATCAAAGCTCCATTAACATTGGAACATCTTTAATATATTGACATCAATGTAATCTTCCAATTTTATTGATCATCATTGTCCACCAATTAATGTCATTGACAAAAAATACATTCCATACACAATGTGGGCTCTTCAATAACCCCCTTTGTATTTGTTGTAAATTACTTCAATGCTCTTTCCAAATGAATGTTTCAATATGTGGAACTATTATATTCTCTCTCCCCTATTCCTTTAAAACATTTATTTAACATTATCTCCCCCTTATTGAAAATAAATACACATTTCATAGGAAAATGGTATCATTCCATAATTCATCAATGATCCATCCATCATTTCACTCTAAGTCAACATAAGTTGTTCTCAGTGCAGAAAATAAGTGGATTTTATTTCATAACTAAATTTTTCCATTACGAACTGATCAAGATAACTTATTTAAGAATAAATAATATAATGTTATTCAATGATTATTCGCATTCATTCTTGGATGTAATTACTAAATGTGAGGAAAATATTTTTAAGCATAGTCAACCTCAAACTCCATTAATCACTTCAATAAATAGATCAGATATATTCAAGTGCAATAGGTAAGATATGAGAACATGGGGAACTTACAGATTTCATATGACATTGATAAATTTAATTCTCCCCCACACTTTTTAATAAGTTTGTTATTTTTTATAACCAAGGATGGGAGATTAATAGAGACATACCTTGGCCATTCACATGATCATCAATCAATTTCCAAAAAAAAGTCAGATTTGATATTAATTGAAATAATAATTATGGAATCTTTTTCATTTGTATCCCCATCAAGGGAAACATTTTTTAATAGTCCTCATAATGTTTGATTTCATCAAGATTGGATTTGAAGACATTCATGTATGTAGAATACACTTGAATGGGTATTCAACTTGTGATAGTCCTTATAGGACAATAATCTCAACTTCACCAAATATGTTCTTCTAGCACATTTTTTCTTAAGAATACCATGAAATAATATCAATCCAATATGGAATTTGCTTTACCCTGACTATCCATAATAGGAAATCACATTCATTAACTTCATAAAGGTTGATCCTCTATCATATTAGTATTTAAATATTAATTGATGAACCATTAAGGGATTGTAGCTTATTCATTATAGCTATCAAGATTTGACAACACATACTACTTATCACATTATCCCCCTAATAATATGATTCACCTTTAATTCCCTAAATTATAAGAATAAATACAATAGTCCAAGATTAAGGGAATAAAGCGGATCCCCCATTCTTCGTTAATATGAATAGAAAGGTTGAGATTAACTTCTCAACCAATTTCCTCCATTTTCTGTAGTATTCATGCTTGCACATCTAAACATCTGTTCTGATTTATGTTGAGGATACATTAATCACCTCACTACCTCTTATACATTTCATGGATAATATTTCTTCTTATAAACCTTCATGGACAAAACATTGTTACACATCTGGAGGATTGTTTCATGTTCTGGTTGTGTGGTTAACCGAACTTTTGCAATCTGGATAGATTTCATACATCACTAATATATAACTTATTTAATAGAAAATTTTCATTTTCATGAAAACCCCTCATGAAATATATATTCATCATGAGGAATATTTTCTTTCCCTTTTTCACTAGATTTAGCTTATGTATCTTTGATTTTTATCATTATTTCTAAATATTTATGCCAGAGAAGAAACATTTCATTATGAATTTTGAGTACATGTTTGGATCATCCATATCGGCTCTTCTGAGTGTCATCCCTCTTAGTAGTTATTTTGGAATAATTAGACTTCAATTTCTTTGATTTATAATCCACGGTTTTCTCAATATTGTACATTGGTACCTTCCTGGGAGGATATATAATCACAATATTATTCTAATATCATCCCTAGGATTCTTCTTAATTACAAGTCAGATTTTGCGATCTTATTTTCTTATCATATTTGGATACATGGTGAGACGATCGTGTACCAAACTTGTGACAACTACCATTTCATACATCACTTATGTTATCGATCAATTCCATATTTTTTATAGTATAGAGATTCTTTTGGACATGTGGATGTTTCCTATTTTCTATGGATTCATCCCCCTTAAGATAGGATTACTTTGTGCTTTGACATTTTGAGGATTTATCCAAAATTTAATGCACAATGCAATATTCTAATGAAGAACCAACATTAGAAAAAAATATTTATTTTATGATATCTTATATATCAAATTGTTGTGTCTTCTTTATGATTTTTTTGCTCTCTCTGGGGAAAATAGTACACAACTTCTTCCTATCCACCATAATCAGGGTGGTAGGTTTATTATCAAATTTATTCATCCATAATTGTTCAATTTTATTAAAAAACTACATTGGTCATGGTAATACATTTAATAACATTATTAAAAGATGGTATGAATGGTAAGTTATTCTTAGCAACATATTGTGATAGAACATTTAAGGAAGCCATTATCTTATTACCACATATTGGATGTATTTTATCCTTAGAATCATCCAATTAACATTGAGTACCCATAGAATCTATCTCATTTTATGAAGTTACAATATGAGTCTTATTATTATTGTCCAACTGTGCAACCAATTCTAGACATTTCATATTCTGAATGATTTTTTTTCATCAATTGAAATAATCATCTCTTCACAAGCATTCTGCATTCATTCAACTTTTTTTAGGTAGCTTAACATTGTCCTGAATCAAAGAGTCATGTTCCTTGATCTTCATGGATATTTTTTCAAATTATAAAATCATGACATCAGTGCTATATTTTGATTTATCTTCAAGTGAATGGGTATTTTCTTCCTGATTCTTTTGAACACCTGCTTTCTCTTCAACCTATTTGATACATTTTTGAAGAAATTATTTCATGTTCCATCGTTGTTTCTTCATTGGTTCCAACATATCAGGAGAGTTTTAGACACTCAACATTTTTTTTCAAGTTATTCTCTAAAACAGTGGCTTCTTCTTACTAGTGGGTGATCTCTTACTTCATTAATAGAATGACTACACAAACAAGGGATTATGATTATTCAAAAATAACATGCATAATAAATCATAATATATCAACTGATAATTCTGGAGAAGTCATAGATTGATCATCATCACCACTTGTGCTAGTATTTATATCATGAGGAATGTGTATAATAGTACTAATACATAACTCCTGATCATTAGAGGTGGGATGGTTATCCTTATTTTTGTTAGAATCTTGAGCCACCTTATCATTACATTCCATGTTGTATACGACTTCATTGTGAGAAAGGCATAGAGAAATAGTTACTTACTCTTGTTTAGATAAGATGGAATTATTATTCAACTTTCATTTCTCTTTAATTTTCCTACTCATCATGGTCATCATAGATATATAATTTTTCTCAGAGATAACTAAATCTTCAATAAAACTACATTTCATTTTTGAGTTAGGAATCAAACTCAAGTCTCTTATAGAGAGTTGATTTCACTGTATAAAATTTAACAGAGGTGATCCTTTCCTCAATACCAGTGAAAGGACCAGTTCAGAATATGCTTAACAATAAGTGGGGGTGAATCAGTGTTGGATAATTTTTAATCCAATTCCACATTTTATCCTATTTACTATTTGACCTATTAGGCCATCAATTCCATTATTCTCCTATTACTGTCGCATGAAATAATATTAAAAAAATTAAAGGAAACCGTGTGACATTTTTTGAAGGTCTCACCACTCCCTAAGAGTATCTATTCCTTGTCATGGTATAGAAAATAATCCTGAACACAGAACCACAAGAATGTAATAATTTAAATATGGTCATATCAAGCGGTAAATACATATTCACATTAAAATCACTATATTAAAATGACCGGGAAATTATTACATCACATAGATTGATTTTTATACTGCCGTTTAAGAAAATATCATTTTTGGTGATAAAGGTTTGTAACACCAAGAGAGTATTCAACTTGTTGACACCGATTGGATGTCACAGTTCTTCTTTGTTCATCCACAAACATCTTTGTAATTTTGTTACATTCTTCGAAGCATCAACATATCTCTTTATACCTCTTACCAATAGAAATAAAAAATATTCGCAACATTCTTCTTATACCGGCCACAATAATATAAATGGGTTGTGAACTGATGAATAAAAAATTTCATCTGACCCTAATTATAATCAGCTAAACTGTCGTAGACTGAGCTTAAGTTGGGAGAGCTAGAATTAAATCCCATATATAGAGGAATTTGTGTTTCCCTAAAATGCCTTTAGCAATTTCCAATTATTTTAAATTGATTATTAATTAATATGAACATGAGATTATTTTTTATCAAATTATGTAAAATTGAAAAAAAAACATTACAGTTGATTTAAATTGATAAAAATTATTTATTTTTATTTGGAATTTTATTTATAATTCATGATTATTTTTTTAATTATCCAATCCAACAAGTGGTGAACTTATCCCGAATTGAGAGATCCATCATTAAATCCCATGCATCAAGGCATTTGGGATTCCCCTCCCATGCCGTAAAAAATTTTCAATGATTTTTAATGGAATTTTAATGAATATGAACTAGAAATTATTCGTTTTATCAAATTATAGGAAATTAAAACTGAAACATTGATGTTTATTTAAAAATATAAAACAAATATGTATTTGTATTTGTAATTTTATTTAGACTACATTATTATTATTTTAACCATCCATGACAAAATGAGGTGTACCAAGCTCGATCTTAGAGAGACATAGTTAAATCCTATCCGTGGAAGAATTTGGGACGCCCCTCCGATGTATTTATAAATTTTCCATGATTTTAAATGGATTTTTAATAAATATTAACCTGAAATTATTTATTTTATCAAATTACGAAAAATTACAACTCAAACATTGATGTTGGTTTAAATTTATAAAAAAAAATTATTTTTATTTAGCATTTTATTTAGTCTTAATGATTGTTATTTGAATCAGAGAAGAATACATGAGGATAACTGAGCTTGATCAGGGGGAGCCAGCATTAAATCTCTTGCATGGAGGCGTTTGGGATGCCTCTCCCATGCCATTAGAAAATTTAAATGGTTTAAAATGGATTTTTAATAAATATGAACAGAAAATTGTTTATTCTACCAAATTATGGGAAAAAGAAATTGATTGATTCAAGAAGATTTAAATATTTAAAAAACCAATGTATAAATATTTGGAATTTTATTTAGACAAAATGATTGTTATTTGAACAGGGCCATCCACCATGTGGTTAATCGAGCTCGAACTGGGGGAGAAAGAATTAAATCCCATCCATGGAGGCATTTGGTACACCCTCCCTAGACTTTAACAAATTTTAAATGATTTTAAATGTATTTTAAATTAATAGGAACAAGAATTTATTTATTTCATCAGATTATGGGAAATTGAAAATGAAACATTGAAGATGATTTAAATTGATAAGAAAATTATGTATTTGTATTTGGAATTCTGTTTAGAAATTTTGAGTATTATTTGAACCAACAAAGCCAAAATGAGGTTATTCAAGCTTGAGTTGGGAGATCCAACATCAAACCAGGTGTATGGAGGTGTTTGGGATGACCCTCCCATGCCATTAGCAAATTTCAATATTTTAATTGCATTTTTAATTAATATGAAAATGATATTATTTTTTTTATCATGTTTTGGGAAATTAAAACAAAAACATTGAAAGTAATTATAATTGATAATAAATGAAGTATTTTTATTTGAAATTTCATTTAAACATCATGATTATTAATAGATCCAGACAAAAGAAACATGAGGTGAACTGATCACAAGTAATGATAGTAACAATTAAATCTTATGCATCGAGGGGTATTGGATGCCTCTCCAATGTCTTTAGAAATTTTCAATTTTTTAAATGGATTTTTAATTAATATGATCAGGGAATAAAATACATTATAAAATTATGGTCAATTAGAAATGAAAATTTTATGTGGATTTAAATTTTTAAAAAATGTATTTTTATTTGGAGTTTTATTAGACATCATGGATATTATTTGATCCAGCCAGGCCAACATTAGGTCAATTGATTTGGAGTAGGGAGAGTGAACATTAAATCCTATGCATGGAGGTGAAAGGGAAATTCATTATTTTATCATATTATAATAAATTAAACATAGAATTGGATTGAAATATATATATATATATATAATAGGAATTAATATTTTAGATTTATTCAGAATTACTTATTGTTATTTTAAATTTCCAAGCACATGAGAGGTGAAATGAGTTCTAGATAGGTGATACATCCATCCAAAGTGAAAGGAAAATAAATGAGAGGTCATGTGAGAAGTATCTATTCATTCATGTTGATGATATAGGTCATTACGGATTGAAATATTGGTAAGGCCCTGCCCATGACATGAATAATAAACCATCATGTACCCATTTGCCTTTTCGATATGGGAAAAATAACGGGTCCAATGTTCATTTTTAATTAGAATGACATTATCTCTCATGACACTGATCCCCCACACCTTGGAAACAATGATTCGTCGTCCTCTACCACTCACACTCACCCCTCAAAGTCTCTGACACCACTCCAAAACCAGAGATCACCATCTTCGCCTCCCTAGAAGGTCGACATCAAGATATTGTCCACTGTAAAAGGACCAGACCCCATGGACCATCTTGATAGTTTGATCTGTCCCCCATAAATCCATTTCAAGGATAATCTAGAAAAATCGATGCTCGAATGAAGGAGGAGCTCGACGAAGTCCGATATGACACCACTTCACCACTTCCATGCCACCGAAGCAATGCCATGATCCATGTAGAACCACCACCAGCCCATGCAAGTCTAGGGTGCTCCCAAAAAAACATCGGTCATGAAAAAAAATATCCATATGACCAATCAATGATAGTGGGAGGATGAGAACATGATAAAATATAATAACTACTTCATTATAAAAATATTTAATCTATATTAATAAAAATTACAATACTGGGTAGGAGGAAAAAGAAGAGAACATGGTATAATATATTAATGAAATCCTTGAATGATATATCAACTGACATGACCTAATTGCACCTCTACCCCATCCTATACTAACTATCCAATAAATGGTAAAAACATTTGAATACATACCAGTACTGACACATATATTCAAATAATCACTCGAAAAATACCTACAGATTTGTACAAAAAATTGGTTAAAAAATAACAATAAACAAATATTTATATTTTACCCACCTCCAATATCGTCAAGGGTATAATGCCCTTTCTTCAGTATACCATATATATACAACATCATTCCTATCATCGGGGGAACTGGTATAATCCATCCCACTATTGGGGCTTCAATCTCTCTTCACCTCCATCAATGCACCAATTTAAATTTAATTTGGGAATGTTTGTCTCCACCCTAGGTTCGGGAATTTGGCTTCACATAATTTGATAGTTTTAGGTGATGATTGATCTTCTTAATGAAACAGCGAACACAATACAAATATAAATAGATAACCCATAATGATGTTCGTAGTATTAACGACAGGTTTTATTAATTACATGTGTCCCTATTTTGTGGAAAGTAGTAAGAATTTGTTACCCCTTATCTTGCATGGAGTAGGTTCCAGTTCATTCATTATGAATTAGAACGTATATAATGTGATTCACGCACACCTGTGCACAATGACTTGCATGCATTAACAACCAAAACCCATTTAGGGTTTTTTACATTATGGTATAACTACATTGAGTTTGAATGAGAATTCCACACACTTAATAATTTTATTTGAGACGGAATTGTTTATTTTCATGACACACATTGAATATTTTATGTGTCCATATTCATTCCCGTGGACATGTGATGACTTAAGATTTGTTGATATTTGATAGACAGACATTATTTATGTGAATAATAGATGTGTGTACAAATAAACATAAAAGTGGAAAATGTGTTGTATTTAATGTGTGTGTTAAGATGGTGAGTAATCTCATTCATATGTGGTTATATAATAACTTGAATAAGCTTGTAACAGTATGAGTTATTTGTAAAAATAAGCGTTTTTTGAGTTATGCTTGTACATGAAAAAATTAATTCATGAAAGTGTGAAGGTTAATAAAGTGAGAATAATATTCCCATGTATGTCCTATAATTATGTTAATTCACAAAGAAGTTCAAGAAAATATATATTGTTGTGCATTTTTTATTTCAAAAATACGGCATAGAAATAGTGGGGATAATTACATGAATTTAATATCATCATGTGATGATGATAATTGCATGCATGGAGAACACACTATGTTGTTGTGTGTAATAATTGAGTTGAGGAGAATCAATTTTTTTAGTAAAGAAAATAAAAAGTATATTTACTGCTTATTATTATATCTTTAGTAGTTCATTCTGATATTGTAGTGACTTGACGTGGAAGTGATAACTTCAACTAATTTTGGAGTGTATATTGAAATGACATGATGTTGTTTTCTTGATTATATTCATTGGTAGTTGTAGATTTTTGGATGAAGTGAGAATGTGCCGAATAGGTTTATTTCAATGGCAAGAAGTGGAGGATCGATTTTTTGTTGTAGTGATAGCTTGATGTTCGAGTGATATTTCTCATAGTGTACAATGTTTTAATAGTTGAAAAATGATGGCATTCCAGTATAATGAACATTGGTGGGATTCCTATATAATTTGGGAAAAGGATCATACCTACCCACATTGGTTTTTGGGGTGATACCTAACCAACCCACTTATAATTTTTGATTTATTTCTAGTACAGAATCAATGCCTCAAATTTTCCCAAACACAGCATGGAAATAATCTCCTATCTTTGTGGAGAACCCTATAGAAATATTCTTTGTCATGCTACATTTACTTTATGACTTTCATGTAATATAATTTTACTCGTAAACAAGGAATATCCATTCATTATAACAAGTGCAGATGATAAAATTAAAAGTTGGTATGAGAAATGAAATGAAATATTTGTAAAATTTGTGTATAATACTTCACCCCCACACCCTCTTTGTATCAGAGCATAGGATTAACCATTTATTAGATCTATCTTATTGTTCCAATTATTTTTATCAGACTTATACGAATTGAATTATCGAATTCAATGAAGTAAAAGAGTTGTTTTAGATGGTATGTTCATTTCCTATCTCTGTCAGTGCCAACATGGAGGTCTCTATAAAATCCCGAAGAATAGAAAGATGCAAGAGGAAATAAACGAAGATATAATTTGAAGAAGAAAGAGGGTTTATCCCAATCCGAATATATCTTAATGGTAGTCTATCATTAGTATCTATTAAATCAACATTTGTTGGATAATATTGGTGTTGTTTGAAATTTGGGGTTCAAGCCATTGAATCTGGTAATAATTTTTCAATTCATAATAACTATAGAATTACACTAAGCAGGCGGTGTAGATTTGATGAGTAGAGAAATCCAATATAATTTAATCCTAATTCACAGATAAAGAATAATTTTCCTATAAAGAATAGATTTGTGGGCCTGGATTACTTCTAGGATTATTGAATGATAAGTGGTAACAATTATAATGAGTGTTGGTATTTATTAACCCTGCACTATGCATATTCTGATATGATGATAAGGTCAAAACATATGCATAGGAAAAGAACAAAAGTATAAAAGGCCAATTTGGGGTGTGAGAAGGAGAAGAGAGCTAAGAAAACTATAAAGAAATGCACACTGAAGAATAATGATGAAATGAATTTCACACCAAAGAAAAGGATCCTCAACTATGGATGAAGTGTTCACATATTGGACCTTCAAAAACATGTTATAAACACAAAATCTATTGGAAACAATCTGATGTTAAAAATGATATCAATCTCAGAAACAATTTTTTTTTGATTTGATGATTGAAAATCAAGATAAAAATTTTGAATTTATTTAGTGGTTTTTCAAAAAGGAATAACCTATGATTTTTGAAGATCTATGTGGGAGGTACAGAATATCAAAGAAGATTGCTGAAAAATACAGGAGGTGGTTGCCAAAAAAGTAGAACAAGCGAAGAACAATGGAAATGAACCAGTTACTTCTACAATTAATAATGCTATTGTAAAAAAGGATTAAACACATAAGAAGATGTATGATCACATACCAATATAATTTTTAGTCATATTTCTAGAGCAATTGGAATTGGATAAGAAGATGGTGTAGAAATAGGATAATAAAAGTGCATTACT
Source organism: Viscum album (assembly GCA_963277665.1). Taxonomy (NCBI): domain Eukaryota; kingdom Viridiplantae; phylum Streptophyta; class Magnoliopsida; order Santalales; family Viscaceae; genus Viscum; species Viscum album. The sequence goes on along the minus strand of OY728151.1, from coordinate 1,580,051,680 downwards.
TGATAATGTGAAAATTCGTATTCCATATAATATGAAAGCTTGATAAATCAGGAAGTCCATACTTCCCTTAAATGATAAACATCATAAATTCATAAAAGGAGAAATCATTATGAGTTTTCATGAATCTAGAGTAGATTTGAAAATAATTTCTAGGCTGAGGGATAAATCTCACCCCAATGCTCAAATTGAAAATCATTAATGAACCTCTTTATTCCCATGAATATTTTGTGTTTGATTATTTTATTCAAGGTATTGAAGGTGAGGAATATATAAAGGGGGATTCCTCAATATATTAGTGCTTTGAAAATATTATACAGTATTTATAAAGCTTTCTATCATGGAGTTAATTATTTCAATTTCTCATTATATTATTCCAGAAGAACATTCATGAATAATGTCAGTGATGATGAAGCAGATGGATGATACTCCTCCATTTTGGGGGGAGAAGTTGAAAAAATACTATAGTTTATCAAAAATTGTATCACATGAATATATTAAGTTCTGGTAAGGTATTTATTTGATATTTTTAAATATCGGAAATTCAATATTGTCATTAGGAAGGCATTTTTCCTTTTTTTATGAATGATAATTCTAAATCATTAGGGGAGACACTTATAATTTTATAATAAAGGAGAACTGCATTCATTGAATTGAATCATATTGTGAATTATTCATTATATGAAATATTAGTTTTTTTAATGGTTTAAATCTAAAAAAAGGCTTATATCAAAGGGGGCTTTCGAAACTACTTAGGTGGGTAGTTGACAACTAGCCTGCCATTTGGGCAGGCCGATGAAGAGAGTGGATAGTGTGGTCAAAGTGATCATATGTATAATTGGTGGAACAATGAAAAAGTATTAGTTTTTTTGTATGAAGAATTATTTTGTATGGTTGACATCGAATCTATGTACGAATTTTTCATGATATGAAATATTTTTTTTTCAGGGTTTAATTGTATGAAAAGGTCTTATAGGGAGCTCATGTTGAGGTAGAGGATGAGAGTTAATCTTGTGCTCATGGGGGACTATTGACACTACATAAGTGGGTAGTCTACCCCTAGTAAGACGTTATTGGTGGTCTATGGAAGAGAGGGGCTAGTGTTCTCATAGGGAGCGCATGGAGAGGCAGTGGAACAAAGAAAAATGATAGTAATGTTTTATGAAAAATGATTGAGTATGGTTGGAAATAAATCATGTCATTAATTTTGCCTTATTAATTATTCTATATGATGTATGGCTAAATGCTTTGGTCATCCGACCCCATGAAGCAACAAGTTAGTACGGTGTCCATGGGGTGTCAAGGCATAAGGCTTCAGCGGTAGAGCATGGAATGATAATTTGAAGGAGTAAATATATGTTTTCTGTTACTAATAATTCTTCTTTAAGTATGTCACTTGTGTTATAACAGATCTGTATAATAGGAATTAATTTCATTGTGGGAGTATTTTTTAGTGTTTCACTATAGCTACGGAAAAGCCTCAACAGTGCATTCTTTCAGATTATAATCTGGGTTGTGCGATCATCTCAGCTATCTGAATTTGGCATTGATCTCTCCACAAGGTCGAGGAATATATTTTCATAAAATATAATAGTTTGAGGTGATCCCTTAGATTCTTCCACATTCACCATTTTCATCATGGATTTTGCTCATTCACCCCGTTCACACATGCCCCCTCCAACCTGTTAACTCACGTATGGTTTCCTGAAATAGGTTTCAACAATGATTTTTGATAGCATGTTCAAAAAAATTACCCATTCAGGTATTAAGCATATGGGGTTATTCATACATACATGTGCGCCAAGACTTTTGCTTATTCAATATGCGCCAAGACTTAAGATCTAATTGACACTTCAATGGGGAAAATGGTGAGTAGCTAAGTGAATCAGGTTTCTAATATAGGATTTAGGAAACATAATACCAAAGAGACAAAAATTATGACCACTGGAATTAGACTTGTAGAAAATGAGAACATTGCATTGTTGGATTCATTTATTTCAATTCAAGTCATCCTATTATTTGCAATCTGCTGTGTATCTAGAAGATTCAATTCTATCCAAACTATTTTAGAGACGTTTTACACCTTTTCATACATTCTTGAGCAGTCCAGAAAATTTTCAAGTTTTCTAGGACATCCTCACCTCCCATAAACTGTATCGTAACAACCTCCTACACTAATAGATCAATGTTATTCTTTGTGTAATCCTCATCAAACTAATCCAGGATGTCTTCTTGTTGATCCTTTCCATTTTTATCATATATAAACAAAGAAACATTCAATATTCCTTCAGTACCTTTTTAACTTATAGATTCATCCTTCGACGATCACATTTGTTGCACGTGTTTTGATTCACCCTGCTACTAACCTCACTAGTTCATATCTTCAACTATTTCAACCTTACGAAGGTATTCTACTTCATCTTCCCCATAAGAACTCCTCGCCTCAGACTTATTGAGCTCATGGACTTTATAACCCTCCATGATTTCAATTTTTTCCATTGAGGCGGCCAATGACAGAAACCCACAAAGGTCCAAGTCACCCTATGTGGCCAGTGAATGGGAGGAAACATGTGTTTTGGGGAGAAGGAGGAGATTCTGACATACATTTCTTCTTTACAATGGGGGAAAATCCCACACCCCCCATGGACAAGATAAGAAACCAAAATGAAGCCTTAAATTCCTGCTTTTATTATGATACCATCCATGTCCTTAAATTCAAATACGGTTTTATACAGGAAAACCATTGAATGGAAATTTTAATCGTATAAAAATTAAAGAACCCTAATTAATAATGGGTTTTCATGCCCAAGATGGTTCTAGAAGACTCCTATGAGATTTCAAGAAGGTATCCATCCTCCACTACTCTCCATATTTTGTGGAATTCCACAAAAACTATTGAATCCTCCATGTGACATTCAAACCCAATGTTTTCCAACATTTTTAAATCGCTTCCATAGCCCTCATTAGTTTACTCTTCCACATCTGATGTTTTTTATATCCCTTCATTGAGGCTTAAATAGGATCCTCAATTTAATTCAAGAGAAGATAGGTATTCCCATTGGGTAGGGGGTTTTTCGTGTGGGGGGGGGGGTTATTAGATTTGTTCTAGATTAGAGGGAGACTAATTCTTATTACCATTCTTATATACCTTATAAATAAGAGAGGTCGACATCGCCTAAGATAGGTAGGTATACCCTATATTAATAAAACCCAGATATTCTACAACACTATTCTTGAATATATGTTCTATAGACTGATGATATTATTTTATGGAAAAAATGATTCATGTTATCAGGGGTGGATACTCATACAAATTTGAGGCACCTTCTCTTGGTGTATTCCTTTGCTAATATCTAGTGGTGGATATTATGAGAATGAGTCTCGATGGTAGGAAATCCACATTGATATGTGTCATGGGATATTCCTATCTACGAACGCGTGTATTAATCATTATAATTTTTTATTATTATTAATGAATATTATAAGTCTAGTACATTGATGTATTAATGGAAACAGTGATAACTTATATTCATGACGAGGTAGCATTATTTTTCTAAGGAATTCGTAATGAGATTTCATAATCATAATTCATCATCAAAATTTGTAATGAGAATTCGTAATCATAATTCCTCATCAGAATTCGTAATGAGAATTCATAATCATAATTCATCATCAGAATTCGTAATGAGAATTTTTAATCAAAATTCATCATCATAATTCATAATGAGAATTCGTAATCAGAATTAATCGTCAGAACTAGTAATGAGAATTTGTAATCAGAATTAATCATCAGAATTCGTAATGAGAATTCATAATCAGAATTCATCATCAGAATTCGTAATGTGAATTCGTAATCATAATTCATCATCAAAATTCATATATAGATATTTATATAAGTTCGTAATCAGAATTAAGTGTTGAACTTCATAAAAGTTCGTAATAGGGAATTCATATTACAACTTCATAAAAGTTTGTAACATGAATTCAAATCCTAAAATAGAATTCTTCATATATATGTATTATACGATTCTGATGTTTTAAATATGAATCCTATTTTTACACTTATAAAAAAAATTGATATGAACAATGAAGAATAGGTAAGGTTAGATTTCCTTGGGTAACTAAATTTTCCTTATATAAGTAAAATATGGGGTAAAAACAAATTTTCTTAAGAATAAGGTGTTTGGGATTTCCAAAACAAGAAGGAATGGAAAAGTCATAAGGAAAACCTTATTGACTCAAAAAACTCCCCCATTTTGGAAAGCACAAACATACTTCTGGAAAAGAATTTTAGGACATAGAAAAATATTTTATAAACATTGAAATAAATCTTTTCTACCTTTGTTCATGAACAATGATGAATACGACTAACTCCCCCTTGGACTTTGGAAAACTAAGGATCGTATTCTAGATTTCCGGAATGGGATTTTCATTATGAATATGGAAATATGCGTAATGAGGACTCCCCCTTAGATAAACTCCACATTACATAGGGATACTTCTTCTATACTTATAAATCGTTTTCCTTCTCTTATTTAGAATTATTTTTCCTTCTCCCATTTGTGATTTTCAAAAACTAATTTGAGGGATTGGAAAAAAATATAGTATCTGAAATATTAGTAAAGACATGTCAGTAAAAAAACAATCCATCCAAAATTCCATTACGATAGAATGTATTAGTGCAGGGGAAAAACATATACAACAAAAGATCGGAGTGGTGTTTATTTCTCTTCTTTTTACTTGGGGATTATCTTCTTCAGAAGGGTTTTTAGTTTCTATAACTCTTTGTGGTCCTCCATAGATTTCTTTTATAAGGCTTTAATACTTCCATTTTGGGCCTTCAGAACCTCAGACCAAGCTTTAAGAACTTTATCATGATTTACAAGCTTCTCTTTGATCTCAATCCGGAGATCTCATTCCCCCTTATAGCTTTGAGAAACAGAGTTAATCTTCCAATTCAGATCCTTTATCTGTTGACTCCGATTTTTTTTCTATAGTGTTATCTTATACTGAAACTTGTTTGTAAGATCCTTGATCATGGAGTCATCGGTATCAAAATCCTATTTTACTTCATCTTGAAATTCATCAAGACCTGCCATATTTTGGACGATCTTCTTTGACCAATTGGTCATTTTCTTGCAGGAATTCCTGTGAGCTTTGTATCCTACAAGACAATTTCTGAAATTTGATTCTATCTTTACACACATGTTCATCACCATGAACACGGAATCTGACATCGGATTAGGAGTGTGTTGGAGCATCAGGCATCTAAAATATATGTTTGTAAAAGTCTGAATGGAACCGACTAGCCTCTTCAAAGACTGCTCCACAAAATCGTCACCAAGTGAAGATGAAAATGAATCCAAGACATTACTTGGTGAGATTGGTTTTTCAAGCTCAACAAGATTCCTCTTTGATGTTCCTACAACTTCCTTCCACATCACTATAGAATTTCGTTGAGAATCAACAACCACATTCTTACCCTTATCAATCTTCTCTATGACTTTCTCATCAAGTGATTTATGCTCGCTATCAGATAATTGAAAAACTCTTTCATCATAAAATTTTTCTTTTTCTACTCCTTCCTCAATAAAGTTCATTTCATAACTTTCTTCCTTGGATAATTAATTTACTTCTTCCTCTTCCTTGTCCTCATCCTTCTTTCCATCTTTTTATTATTCCTTTCCAGGAGTGACATGCTTCGAGGACATGGCCTCAGATGTTCGGATTGGTAATTTCTCTGATGTATTTGCCTTATCTTGATATTATTCAACTTTTTTAATCAGATCATCTAAATCACCACTATATTCTTCTTTTTCTTCTTCTTCTACTTCCTCCTCTTCCACTTCTTCAACATCCTTTTCATTCCAACCTTCTTCGATGGATCAGATTTTTTAATATTTTCAAGATTGGCTTCTGCCTCTTCCTCTTGCAGATCATAAAACTCTTTTGTCTCCTTAGAATAGCCCATATTCATTCTTTTTAGGGTTTAATCACAAACATGCATTACTTTTCAATTCCGATACATGGATTTACATGCAATATTGAATGATTCAAGACACTGATCTATTATCTTTGAAAGGAAGTCATGATACATGATAATTTGGGCTCTTATATTTACATTCTTGATGTTCTGAATTGTAACAAGAACAGGACTCATCAAATTGATTTTCCTTACATTAATCAGGAAATCTAAGAAATATATTTCACTCTTCATGGGAGTATCTTTTTCACCTTTCCTCGGTACTACAAAACCTTGTACCCGTAACTGAAGGATCTGTTTGTTAGAATATAGATGGGAAATTTTTGTTGGCTTGACATTAGAAAGTCAAAGACATTACAAGGACTTCACCTTAACAAAACTACCTTGAACATACATATGTTTTTGGGAGAAAAATTCTTCCTTCCCTTCATATGATAAACCCACCAAGATGGATTCCTTGTTATAAAAATGTCTGTAGGATTTTCCATAAGACCAGAATGAAAATATTTCTCTATCATCATCCTCAAAGAATCACACTGACTCATAAAATTCTATGAGTAAATATGGATAAACCATGTCTTGATCACCAGGCTTAGATATGCAGACATCTACCCATCCATTCAACTTGATATTATTAGAAATGATAGAATCATACTTGAAAAAGGTCGAATGCACCAACCATTCCCTGTATAATAGCCATTTTGAGATTGGCTTCCAGGTAAAAATTTCTTCGGAAGAGAATTCTATAGACATTCGGACTAGAGGAACTCTGAGAGATTTGGAATGACTTTAAGGAGGGTGGCAGAGCTTCAACATGCGAAAGCTTTAAAAATTTATGCGGGACAACCATTGGGGGTCCCCTTTATATAGGCGATGGAGGTGACCTTTCAACTTCCAATTCCAATCTAAAAGTTAAAAAACTCTCCGATCTGATCTGACTGTTGAAAACATTCCCTCAACGAAATTTTTGGTTGAATTCTATCTTTTGAGTTTTTTTAAATACATTTTTATTTAAGGAAACTTGAATCCGAGAAATTTTATAAAGAAAAGAAACTAACAGCAAGTAAAAGTGGCTATGAAAATTTAAGAAGGACATCATTCCTTTCTGATTGCTTAAGAATATTATTCATAATAGGTGATATTCATATTGATGAAAATTTTACTACAAAAAACATACTACGAAAAGCCTACTACGAAAAACATAAAGTAGAAATGTTTATTGAAAAAAAATTGAGTACAAAAACACTATTACGAATAGTATGAGTATGAAAATTCTATTACGAAAAACATCATTACAAAAATTTCTACTATGAAAACCTATTTAAAAACATTTACAGTATGAAAACTTCATTACAGAAATTTTCAATACGAAAAAATCAATACGAAAATTTCCCGTAAGAAAACATCATTATGAAAATTTTGAAAAGCTCATTATGAAAAAATTTTAAAATCTCATTACGAATTTTTTTGAAAAGCTAACAAAAAATGTACTACCCCTATGAAAATGTTTTTATTACTATAAGAACATTGGTTTAACATAGAGTTAATCAAGTAGAAATACATTACAGTAATCATTCCTATCTTCTGTTCAATATATTAAAATCTATCAGAAAGTAATGATATTTTGAAAATGTCAGCAAGTTGATCTTGTGTTCTGATAAATTAAAGAATAATATCTTCTTTTTGTGTGTGATCCCTACGAAAGTGATGCCTAATATCTATGTGTTTTTCACGAGAGTGATGTGAAGGGTTTTTACTAAGGGCAATGGAACTTGTGTTATCACACAAAATTTGAGTCTTAGTGATAATCAAGCCATATTCTGTGAGTGTTTGTGGTATCCAGAACACTTGAGCACAACAACATCCGGCTACTACATATTCAGATTCAGCAGTTGAGAGTGCTACAAAGTGTTGCTTCTTGCGAGACAAAGAAACTAATGAACCTCCAATGAAATGACAATTTCCGGATGTACTCTTTATATCAATTATACACCCAACAAAGTCAGCATCTGAAAAAAACATTAAACGACAAAATCATTTCAAGATGTATAAAATAGTCCAAAATCAAAAGTTCCCTTTATGTAGAGAAAAATTCTTTTCAATTCCTTTAAATGAGATTCCTTAGGATTTGATTGATATCTAGCATATAAGAATACTAAAAACATCAATTCTGGACGACTATCTGTCAAGTATAGTAAGCTTCCTATCATACCTCTAAAAGATGTTTGATCCACGGGTTTCCTAGCATCATCAAGATCAAGTGTGTTTGAGGTACCAATGGGAGTAAAAATACTTTTAGTGTTGTCATATCCATACATTTTAAGAAGATATTTAATATAATTATATTGGGATATGTAGATTCAATTTGGTTTTTGAGATATTTGAAAACCATGGAAAAATGTTAACTCACCCCTCTTAATCATTTCAAACTAATATTTCATTAGATCAACAATGGAATCAGTTGAAGATTGCTGAGTTAAACCAAATATAATGTAATCAACATAAATTTGAACAATCAAAAAATTTATCTTATCTTTCTTTATAAAAAGGGTTGGATCTGTATTTCCCTTAACATAGTTATTTTGAAGCAAAAATCCTGTAAGTCTATCATACTGAGCTTGTGGGGCATGTTTAAGGACATACAAAGCATTGGTAAATCTCAAAACATGATCAGGATGTTTTGTGTGTAAAGACCTGTAAAAATCAAGGAAATTTTTTTCTTAATTTTCTTTGGAATTTTACAAGAACGCTGTTTCAGGCGGCACTTGATTCTGAGGCCCGGAGTGCCCGGAATTTCTATCTGAAGTTTAGCTCGGGTATGTTCAGTGAACGAACGAGTGGGAATTTCTAACTTTTGAGCTGGTGCCTGGAATCGAATTCTGAGGGCACCAATGGAACCGCAGCGCCAGTAATTGCTTAGGAACTCATGTTCTGGAGTTGCATTATCACGAGTGTGGATGATAAAAATTGTGGATGTTAATTTATTATTATTCTACAATTTTTATTTTCCTTTTGTGTTTTAAGGCAATGGGAGGAAGTTGGGTAACTACCCAACCTCCCTTGGGAGGTTATGAGGTTGGTGTGGCCCACAAGAACCCCACCCCTTCATATTATTAAACTCTTCATCTCCCCATTAACTCCCCTTCATTTAATTTGACAACTTGTGTAATTTCAATGAGGTGAGTTAAGTGTGGTTAATTGGATTTCAAACTCTTGAAATTAAAAAGGGTAAGTTGTGTTAATAAATTAAGAATTGGGATTATTTTATTAATGTTAGAGTTTATGCCACGTTGAGAGGTTTTGGGAAGTGTGAAGATCTCTTTCATCTCCAACGAAGAACATCTTCGATGAAGAACGTGAAGAACACCTCAGACTCCGACGAAGAACACCGTTCTTCAACGAAGAACATCTCCACCGAAGAATGCGGAGAACTTCTCCAACGAGATTTCCTCTTCGGATGCACCTCGACGACAACGGAATCGACGTTCGTTTTCCGCGACGCCCGACCTCCGTGACGCTCATCTTCCGTGGCTCGTTGACGTGCACCGTTCTTGAAACCGATGTAGGGGATTGTATTTAATTAATTCGTTTGTGACTACTTCCCGGAATTTCTTTGTGAAATTTAACCAATTGTTATCGATTAACGTGAGGGGGGGGGGGGGGACCGCACAAACACGGCCGACCCACCTCTTTATTTTTCTTGTTGGATTCTTTTGGATTGAAATGGAAGTGGTGCAGTGTCGTCGCACTGCACTGAATTATTGCGGCAAGAAATACGCGGCACCGACGCATCGCGCTGCGAATTAATAAAAGGACGCGACACCATTGCGACACGTCAGAGACATCTGAAAATACCGCGGCCGGTACCGGGGCCGCGGCGGAGGGGCGGGGAATTGTCGAGCCGCGCCGGACTACAAGGGCCGCGGCAGAGCAGGGTGACCGGCGGCCGGTACAGGGCCGCTGACGTCGGAGCTAGAAGGGGACCGGCCATCGGCGGTCCCGTTAAGCAGGAACCGTCCGGCCAGGTTGGGCCGACCGGATGAGGAGAAGCTTGGGGTATTAATTCTCCGGACGACCATCAATGCGGGCCCCAATTAAGGGGTCGCGGTTACACGAAAATGGGAGGGGCAGCGCCCCCCCTCCCCCCGCGCGAGCCAACAACGGCTCAGCCATTTTGGTCGAGCAACCGACCAGCTCGCCCAGCGCGCGGGTCCCCGGTCCGGGCCGCCGGGCTGGGCCACACCCAGGCCGGGCCGGGCCGCACCTTCCAGGCTGGGTCGACCCGGTTCGGGCCGACCTAGGGGGTCTCGGGCTGGGTCGGTCCGGGCCAGAAACCCCCATTTTCGGACCATTTGGGTTCATTAACCCATAACTCGGGCAATGGACCTCCGATCGACGCACCGTCAGTGGCGACATGATCCTTGTAACGAGACGATAGTTTTGGTATATCGCACTTATGGTTTCGAAATACTTTGTGTACGGCCAGGTTGGTTCGTACACGAAACCAACCGGGCACTCGGAGCGGAAACACTCATATCTTGAGCTTCGAATGTCCGATTGACGTGTCGTCGACTTTGTTGTATTCCTCTAAGTGATACGGATCTTTTGGCTTACTCCGCCCTAGGTTTGGACGCATGTGGAGTACGGTCGGGTTGATTTTGCCTTAAAAACCAACCGGGCCCCTAGGACGAAAAGGCCAATAACTCTCAGACCGGGCATCCGATTGACACGCCGTTTGGACGTTGAATTCCTGTTGATGATACGGAACATTTGGATACATCAACTAAGGACAATGTGTCAGTTGATGTATCAGCCTCTCGGCTCGTGGAGTGGATCCTCCCGAACGAGCTTGCTGTGTGCGGGAACCCTAGTGCTGGTTGCGACTGTTACAATGACTGCGACGACGACTGTGCAGAGATCCTTAGTGGATTCGACGACGATGACTACAACACTCAGCGATCCTGTGTGGATCAGTGCTACCGATCCTATGTGGGTCCGATCCTGTGTGGGTCAGCGCTCAGCGGTTCTGTGTGAGCCATCGCCTACAGTTCCTGTGTGGGTCTGATCCTGTGTGGGTCATTGCGGGGGTTAGTACCTACCGATCCTTTGTGGGTCCGACGACTTAGATGGATCAGTGATCATGTCTATCGTCTTTCGAAAAAGTATACATGTATGAGCTGAATCCTGTTTTACATTCCTGTGTGGATTGTGTTGTGCTATCCTATATGGATTTACGTTTTGCTTTCCTGTGTGGATTGGGTTGTACTTGGGCTCGGATGTTGGAGCCGAATGAGAATTGATGACATAGGAATATGTATGGGCATATACCTAAGCAGTGTTGGATGTTATTTCTTGATTGTATCATTCCTTTGTGGATTATCCTTTGTGGATTCTGGAAGACTTTCGGGGGTCTCGGGGTCCCTACTGAGTAGCTTATACTCACCCATGCACGGGCTATGCCCGCACTACGATGTGTTGGTTGTAGATGATGGGCAACGTTGATCGTGGTGGAGGCTTGTAGAGCAGGACGGTACCTGGAGGTGGACCACTGGGGAAGACGTACTCGGAGTGGTCGGCTGGACCCGAGGAGCAGTGGAGGCTTTCTGTACCCACCCTTCAGGTGGAATTTCTAGTGGATAGCTCATCGTTGCGGCTTTACCTTTCAGTTGTTGTTTTCCCTTTCGAGTTGTACTTTACTTTCCGTTTGGGTTTGTATACTGGCCCACTTAATTTTCCGCACTTCACTCTTGTACCAGCTTTTACTTAGTGTTTACATTTTTCCGCTCGCTTACTCTGTGGTGCTTGTTTACTTTACAATGGAAATGCCTTCCCTTTACCGGGATTTACGCCTTGGTGCTAGTCGTCAGCCCCTGGCCTATAGAAGGCGGGCTTGGGGTAGTCACGGCATGGGCCCCGAGGACGGGTTGTGACAAATTGGTATCAGAGGCAGGTTCGGTTCTACCGTGGACTCTGATCTTTTCTTTGTGAAGCAATAGTGTTAAGCGTATTGGGTGTGGTTATCAGCCGAGGGAGTCCAGTGTTGGTGCGGCGGCCGACGTATCCATACACCAGGACTCTGACATCTGATTTCCGACTTAATGCAAGAAAACATTGATTGCCTGTGTGTTTCAAATTTTTCTTTGTGTTTACTTTGTATCAGCTCACCAGGTATACTGTTCTGATCGTTGCACACCTGTTTCCTTTTCAGGATGGCCCCATGATGACATCCATTTAGGGTTCTGAGAGTCGAGCATGACGACAGCCCACTGAGCGACGAGGCCTCGGTGCAGGGCCCTTTGTCTGCAGTGGCACCGGCGGTAGCCCTACCCACCAAGCCACCGATGCTTCCAGTCCCAGCCGATGACGATGCACGTTGCCTCAGTGCACTGCATGAGTTCCAGTGCCAGTGACCGCCCAGGTTCCGCGGGGTGACGGACCCCCAGGCAGCCGAGGACTAGCTAGAGGCAGTGGTACGAGTTTTTCGGTCAGTGAGGACACCAGCAGACCTCACGGTGATCCTCGCAGCGAGCCTACTGCATGCAGTAGCAGGACGATGGTGGTGCTTGATGCTCCAGGTGCACGATGAGGCATCTCTTCTCTGGATGTATTTTGAGAGCCTCTTCCGCTCTGAGTTTGTCTCAGCCATCCTCCGTGCGGTGGGCATTCAGGAGATTTTTCAGCTGCGGCAGGGCAGCATGATGGTCGCCCAGTACTCGGTGAGATTTACTGATCTATCACGCTACTCGACAGACATGGTACGGGACCCATTCTTCCGGGCCCGGACCTTTGAGCAAGGATTGAGACATGAGATCCGGGCATCACTGATCTTCCTCAGCATTCCGACTTAGAAAGGAGTACTGGAGAGATCCCTTTTGATCGAGAGCGTTCTTGCTGAGTCTACACCAGCGCCGAGACCCACCGCAAGGCGGCACGTATCAGATTATTCTGCAGCAGGCAGTCGACGGATGACTCATGGGTGCAGGCAGACCAGACCCTCAGGAAGACATCCTCAGGACACTGGCTCAGCAGTGCGGGGAACATAGCTCGAAATCAGTCTTTCGAGAGGCAGACAATGCTACTCATGCGGCGGGTAGGGCCACATGGCTCGTGACTGCCCGAACCGCTGTGCAGAGGATCAGCAGTCGGTTGAGGGACCACTGAGGCAGAGGTAGAGGGTTGACCATGGCAGTCCACTGGGAGCAGGTGGACGAGGTAGAGGAGCTGGCCGAGTAGCGGGTGGTGGGAAACGCTTTGAGGCTTTACCACCACCACCACCAGGAGGTCCACCCCAACCACAGGGAGCTGGTGGGCAGAGACAGGCACAGCTGCAGGCAGCGGAGGCCTACGACCACGGTACGCCTGAGATGATTTGAGATACTATCTGTGTAATTCCAGCCTTGCTGGAGTTCTTATAGACATAGGGGTGAGTCACTCTTTCATAGCCGCTGCCCTTGTTTGGAGCTCGGAGATTCCGACAGAGCCGTTGGCTCGATCCTTACGGCTAGAGACTCCTACGGGAGCAGACTCGATGATTACGCACTGGTGCTGACAGTGTGAGCTTACTCGAGGAGGCGAGATCATCGTCTAGGATCTTCTTGTAGCGGCGTCGAGGCCTTACGACGTCATCTTGGGCATGGATTGGTTGTCTACAGACCATGCACGGATTAACTGTATTGGGCACAAGGTGCGATGTGTACGCACCAACGGGAGCAGGTTCACCTTCACCGGTGAGATGGGAGCCTTTGCAGCACATGATGGATTTCTACAGAGGAGAGGACAACCCATCACTCATTAGATGGCTAGCCTCATCCTAGGAGCAGAGGACATAGGGAGTCCTAGTTTTCCTGCAGTGGTGGATCAGTATGCAGACGTTTTTTCTGACGACATTCCAGGGATACCTCCTCGCAGATAGTTAGACTTTTATATTGACCTGTACCCCGGGACAACCCCGATATTAACTCCAGCATATCGGATGGCCCACGCTGAGTTTTGAGTGCTGCGGGTACAGTTGGAGGACTTGCAGGGCAAGGGATTCATCTGACCTAGTGTTTCACCCTGGGCTTCCCCGATATTGTTCGCCAAGAAGGCGGACAGGAGCTTGTGACTTTGTGTAGACTATCATCACCTAAACCAGGTGACAGTGAAGAACATGTATCCGCTACCGAGGATTGACGACCTCTTCGATCAGCTCAAGGGAGCATGGTGGTTCTCGAAGATAGACCTCAGATCAGGCTATCATCAGCTCAGAGTTCGGGACGAGGATGTGCAGAAGACGGCCTTCACATGTCGGTATGGCCACTATGAGTTCTTGGTTATGCCTTTCGGCGTAACCAATGCTCTAGCAATGTTCATGGCCCTCATGAACAGGATCTTTCAGCCATACCTCGATCGATTTGTCGTGGTCTTCATCGACGACATTTTGATTTACTCTACAACTGAGGAGGAGCACGCCTACCACTTGCGGGTTGTACTAGACACACATCGAGAGCACCAGCTTTATGGTAAGATCTTGAAGTGTCAGTTCTGGATACGTGAGGTCCACTTCTTGGGAAACGTCATCTCTGAGGCGGGAGATGCAGTGGATCCTGCGAAGATCGAGGCGGTGCTAGCTTGGGAGCCGCCCAAGAGCGTGATAGAGGTGCGGAGTTTCATGGGTCTAGCTGGATACTATCAGATATTTGTGCCAGATTTCTCTAGAGTTGCGGTTCCACTCTCAGCTTTGATGAAGAAGGGGAAGCCCTTCGTGTGGTCATACAGATGTCAGCAGAGCTTCTAGGAACTGATACAGAGATTGACCAGTGCACATATCTTGAGGTTTCATGAGGAGGGAGTAGGGTACGTAGTCTATTGCGATGCATCAAGGACCGGACTCAGATGTGTCCTGATGCAGGAGCAGGCAGTGATTGCCTATGGATCACGTCAGTTGAAGCCGCATGAGCAGAACTACGCTACCCATAACCTGGAGTTAGCAGTAGTGGTCTTTACTCTGATGACATGGAGACACTATCTGATGGGAGAGCGCTTTACGGTCTTTTCTGACCATCAGAGTCTCAGATACATCTTCTCTCAGAAGGATCTGAATCTGAGACAGCGGTGATGGCTCGAGTTCCTCTAGGACTATGACTTTGAGATAGTCTATACTCCTGTGAAGGGGAACGTGGTAGCCGATGCCCTCACCAGGAGGATGGGCATTCAGCTACTTGAGGAGGCGACATAGCATCTAGCCTCTTTGCAGATATCCTTCGTGGATAGAGATGGAGCAGTCTTCCTTCAGTCTCTCACAGTCACTCCTCCACTGCTGTAGCGGGTCAGAGAGGCACAGCATGGGGACGCTGACTGTGAGACGCGGCGTGCACAGATATCCTCAGGACAGGCACCTGATGGTTTCTCCTTTGGAGCATAGTACGACATCCTTTTCAGAGGACATACCTTAGTACCAGTCGCTTTACGAGAGGAGGTGCTGAGAGAGTTTCACACTTCTCCTTTGGCGGTTCATCCTGGAGTGGCGAAGATGTACCAGGATCTCAGACGACAGCACTGGTGGCCGGGCATGAAGAAGGTTGTGGCAGAGTTCGTTTCTCGATGCCTCACCTGCCAGCAGGTGAAGGCAGAGCACCAGGTACCAGCAGGCTTGGTACAACCCTTGGAGATTCCGGAGTGGAAGTGGGACGACATATCTATGGACATCGTGACTGGACTTCCACGCACTTCCAGAGGTCACGACTCCATTTTGGTGATGTTCGACCGACTCACCAAGTCGTCTCACTTCTTACCCATTAGAGAGCATGGCTCAGTGGAGAGGTTGGGACGTCTTTACGTTCAGCAGATTGTGTAGCTTCATGGAGTGCCATCATCTATCGTCTCTGATCGAGATGCTCGATTTACTTCCCGGCTATGGAAGGGATTCCAGGAGGCGTTAGGGACGCAGCTACGTCTGAGCACAACCTTTCACTCTCAGACGGATGGTCAGATGGAGAGGACCATTTAGACTCTCGAGGACATGCTCCGTGCATGCGTCCTTGACATTGGTCGCATCTGGGAGGACCACCTACCCTTGGTGGAGTTCACGTACAACAACAGCTACCACTCCACCACCGGGATGGAACCATACGAGGCATTGTATGTCCGACCTTTCAGATCTCCTTTGTGCTGGACAGACCCTAGGGAGTCAGCACTTGTGGGACCGGAGATGGATCAGGCCACAAAAGAGAAGGTCGAGGTCATCCAGGAGCGGATGAGGACAGCTCAGAGCCAGCAAAAGTCTTATGTTGACAGGAGGTGGAGGCCACTAGAGTTCGAGGATGGCGACCACCTCTTTTTTCATGTCTCACCTTGGCGTGGATTACAGAGACTTTTCTGAGGCGGAAAGATGTCTCCACGCTTCACTGGATCATTCCACGTCCTCAGCAGGATTGGCGAGGTGGCTTATCGCCTGGCTCTACCACCTCAGTTGCACCGGGTGCACGACGTCTTCCACGTATCTCAGCTAAGGAGTTACGTGCATGACCTGATGCACATCATTGAGCATGTGGATCTAGACGTTGATGATGGGGAGACTTTTGTGGAGGTCCTGGAGGAGATCGAGGATCGACAGGAGCAGGTCCTATGTGGATGGTCGATTCCTCTAGTGCGTATCAGATGGCAGCACGGGAACCTCCAAGAGAGCACTTGGGAGTGGGAGGCTCAGATGAATGCTCAATACCCTCATTTGTTTCCCTAGTTATGATGTATCTTTATGGGGACGTAAATCCCTGAGGTGGGAGTAATGTAAAGACCCGTAAAAGTCAAGGGAATTTTTTTTCTTAATTTTCTTTGGAATTTTACAAGAACGCAGTTTCAGACAGCACTTGATTCTGAGGCCCAGAGTGCCTGAAATTTCTATCCGAAGTTTAGCTCGGGTACGTTCAGTGAACGAATGAGCGGGAATTTCTAACTTTTAAACCGGTGCCCAGAATCGAATTCTGATGGCACCGATGGAACCGCAACGCCGGTAATTGCTTAGGAACTCCTGTTCCGGAGTTGCGTTATGATAGGTGTGGATGATAAAAATTGTGGAAGTTAATTTATTATTATTCTACAATTTTTATTTTCCTTTTGTGTTTTAAGGATATGGGAGGAAGATGGGTAACTACCCAACCACCCTTGCGAGGTTATGAGGTGGTGCGGCCCACACAAACCCCACCCCTTCATATTCTTCAACTCTTCAACTCCCCATTAACTCCCGTTCATTTAATTTGAAAACTTGGGTAATTTTAATGAGGTGAGTTAAGTGTGGTTAATTGAATTTCAAAGTCTTGAAATTCAAAAGGGTAAGTTGTGTTAATAAATTAAGACTTGGACATATTTTATTAATGTTAGAGTTTATGCCACGTTGAGATGTTTTGGGAAGCGTGAAGATCTCCTACATCTCCAACGAAGAACATCGTCGATGAAGAATGTGAAGAACACCTCGGACTCCGACGAAGAACATCGTTCTTCAACAAAGAACATCTCCGCCGAAGAACGCGGAGAGCTTCTACAATGACGTTTCTTCTTCGGATGCACCTCGACGACAACAGAATCGACGTTCGTTTTCCGCGACGCCCGACCTCTGCGACGCTCATCTTCCGTGGCTCGGTGACGTGCACTGTTCTTGAATCCGAGGTACGGGATTGTATTTAATTAATTTGTTCGTGACTACTTCCCTGAATTTCATCATGAAATTTAACCAACTGTTATCTATTAACGTGAGGGGGGTGGGGGGGGGGGACCGCACAAACACGGCTGACCAACCTCCTTATTATTCATGTTGGATTCTTTTGGATTGAAATGAAAGTGGCGCGATGTTGTCGCATCGTGCGGAATTATTGCGGCAAGAAATACGTGACGCCGATGGGTCACGCCGTGAATTAATACAAGGACGCGACGCCATTGCGCCGTGTCAGAGACATCAAAAATACTGCAGCCGGTACCAGGGCCGCAGGGGAGGGGCGCGACATTGTCACGCCGCGCCGGACGACAAGGGCCACGGCCGGTTCTGGGCCACGGCAGAGCAGGGTGATTGGTGGCTGGTACCGAGCCGTCGGCATCGGAGCTGGAAGGGGACTGGCCATCGCTGGGCCCGTTAAGCAGGAACCAGCCGGCCAGGTCGGGCCGGCCGGACGAGGAGAAGCCGGGCAAATTAATTCCTCCGGCCGGCCATCAATACGGCTCCCAAATAAGGGGTCGCGGTTACAAGAAAATGGGAGGGGCAACGCCCCCCCACCCCCCACGCGAGCCAAAAACGGCTCGGCCGTTTTGGCCGACCAACCGACCAGCGCGCACGGCGCCTGGGTCCCTAGTCCGGGCCGCCGGGCCACACCCAGCCGGGCCAGGCCGTGCCGGACTGGGTCGACCCTGTTCGGGCCGACCCATGGGGTCTCGGGCCGGGTCGGTCCGGGCCCGAAAGCCCCGTTTTTGGACCGTTTGGGTTCATTTACTCATAACTCGGGCTACGGACCTCCGATCGACGCACCGTTAGTGGCGACACGATCCTTGGAACGAGACGGTCGTTTCGGTATATCGCACTCAAGGTTTCTGAATACTTTGTGTATGGTCGGGTTGGTTCGTACACGAAACCAACCGGGCCCTCGAAGCTGAAACACTCATATCATGAGCTTCGGATGTCTGATTGACGTGCCGTCGACTTTGTTGTATTCCTCTAAGTGAGACGGATCTTTTGGCTTACTCCTCCCAAGGTTTGGATGCAGGTGGAGTATATTCGGGTTGGTTTTTCCTTAAAAACCAACCAGGCCCCTAGGACGAAAAGGCCAATAACTCTCAGACCGGGCGTCCGATTGACGCGCTGTCTGTGACGTTGAGTTCCTGTTGACGATACGGAAGTTTTGGATACATCTAATATGGACTATGTGTCAGTTGATGTATCAGCCTCTCGGCTCGTGGAGCGGACCCTCCCGAACGAGCTTGCTGTGTGCGGGAACCCTAGTGTTGGCTGCGACTGCTACTGTGACTACGACGACAACTGTGTAGAGATCCTCAGTGGATTCGACGACAAAGACTACAACACTCAGCGATCCTATGTGTATCAGTGCTACCGATCATGTCTGGGTCCGATCCTGTGTGGGTCAGCTCTCAGCGGTTCTGTGTTAGCCAACGCCTACAGATCCTGTGTGGGTCTGATCGTGTGTGGGTCATTGCGGGGGTTAGTACCTATCGATCCTTTGTGGGTCCAACGACTTAGATGGATCAGTGATCATCTCTATCGTCTTTCGATGACGTATAACTGTGTGAGCTGAATCCTGTTTTACTTTCCTGTGTGGATTGTGTTTTGCTATCCTATGTGGATTTACGTTTTGCTTTCCTCTGTGGATTGGGTTGTACATGGGCTCGGATGTTTGAGCCGAACGAGAATTAATGACATAGGTATATGTATGGGCATATACCTAAACAGTGTTGGATGTTACTTCGTGATTGTATCTTTCCTTTGTGGATAAACCTTTGTGGATTCTGGGAGACCTTCGGGGGTCTCGGGGTCCCTACTGAGTAGCTTATACTCACCCCTGCACGGGCTATGCCCGCACTACGTTGTGTTGGTTTTAGACGACAGACAGTGTTGATCGTGGTGGAGGCTTGCGGAGCAGGACGGTACCTAGAGGTGGACCACTGGGTAGGACGTACTCGGAGCATTCGGCTGGACCCGAGGAGCAGTGGAGGCTTTCTGTACCCACCCTTCAGGTGGGATTTCCTGTGGATAGCTCGTCGTTGTGGCTTTACCTTTCAGTTGCTGTTTTCCCTTTCGATTTGTACTTTACATTCAGTTTGGGGTTGTATACTGGCCCACTTACTTTTTCACACTTCACTCTTGTACCAGCTTTTACTTAGTGTTTACTTTTTTCCGCTTGCTTACTCTATGGTGCTTGTTTTCTTTACAAAGGCAATGCCTTCACTTTACAGGGATTTATGCCTTGGTGCTAGTCGCCATCACCTGGCCATGGAAGGTGGGCTTGGGGTAGTCACGGCACGGGCCCAGAGGACGGGTCGTGACATTATGTCTTCAAAGACAGGAGGTTGTTCAACAAAAAACATCCTCTTGAACATAACCATTAAGGAAATCACATTTCACATCCATTTGAAAAAGTTTGAAATTGAAGAATGCTGCAAAGGCAGGTAAAATACGGATAGATTCAAGTCTAGATACTGGAGAATAGGATTATCCATAGTCTATTCCTTCTTGTTGATTATAGCCTTTACAAAATAATCTAGCTTTATTTCTATCAATGATTCCATTTTCATCACACTTATTTCTGAAGACCCATTTTACACCAATAACAGTAATTTCCTTAGGTATTTCAACCAACGTCCAGACTTTATTCCTTTCAAATTCATTTAGTTCATCTTGCATAGCCTTTATCCAACCAGCATCACCTAAAGAATCATCAATGCTTTTTGGTACTAATTGGGAAAGTAATGCTAGATGATCTACATCATTATATTAGGAACTTCTAGTCCTTACAGGATGATTGAAATCACTAATGATGCTATCGCTGGTATGATTCATTAGAAGCAATAGGCTTGGGTTTTGTAAAACCAGTTCATCAACATAGGGTAGGAATTCATATAGTGTAAATGTTTCAATACTATCTTCTTGAACATTTTCATTATCATAAGGCTCTTATATCAAAGGTTCATAATAAGTTTTTCAAAACACATCTGATGATATTGGTTGGTGTTCGTTAAAAACAAAAGGATTAGTTTCATCAAATTTAACATGTACTATCTATTCAATAGTACAAGTGTTTTTATTGAAAACTCTATATGCGTTAGAAGTTGTGGAGTGGCCTATGAAAATTCCTTCATCAGATTTTGGTGCTAATTTGTTTAAATTATCTTTAGTATTCGTAATGAATACCTTGAAACCAAAAACCATAAAGTAGGAATGTCTAGGTTTTCTACCATTCCATTACTCATAAGGAGTTTTATTAAGAAAAGGTCTAATAAAAACTCGATTTATAGTATAACAAGAAGTACTTACAGCTTCAGCCCAAAAATGTTTAGCAATAGAATACTCAATCAACATGGTTCTAGTTATCTCTTGAATAATTTCATTCCTTCTTTCAACAACTCCATTCTGTTGAGGTGTTTTTCGTGCTGAGAAGATGTGAGTTATACCTTTTCTACTACAAAAAGTTTCAAAATCATAATTCTAAAATTCTCCTCCATGATCACTATGAGTAGTTTTCAATGGAAGGCTTTTCACATTTTTAAATTGGGCTCTAAAACATTTGAAATATGAAAAATCTTCAGATTTCTTTGCTAGAAAATTGACCCATATAAATCTACTCTAATCATCAACTAAGACAAATACATAATACATTCAACCAATGCTTCCAGTTTGTATTGGACCGAAAAGATCCATATGCACTAGCTATAATGCATCAGTGGTTGAGACTTCACCGACTAATTTAAAACTTCATTTATGATTCTCTCCATATTGACAAGGATGAAAAACTTTTGATGAATAAAATCTATTCTCCGGTAGATCCTTAACAAAACCTTTCTTAGAAATTTTTCATAGGTTCCTAAGGTTACAATGTCCTAACTTTCTATGCCACAACCATGAATGTTCTTCCACTGCACTATGGCAAGGTAGATCTTGTCTTCTTAGGTCTTCTAAGTTCAAAGTGTATAAATTCTATTGCATATGGGTAGAGAGAATAAATTCTTCCTTGGAATTGTGTACTAGGAATTTATCATTCCTAAAATTCACAAGGTAGACTTCATCACATAATTGGCTTATGCTAATGAGGTTGTGCTTAAGACCCTTAACAAATTAATCATTGGAAAGCAATATTTTCCAAGAAATATGATGTTAACTATACCAATAATATCATCCTGAGCATTATCTCTAAATGTTACATTTCCTCCTTTCGTTTTGATAATCTTTTCAAAATAGTTTCTGATACTAGTCATATGCAGGGATCATCCACTATCCATGTACCATGTATTGTTGTTGTTACTTTCCCTATTTTCCTGAAAAACAAGAAAAATTTAGTTTTTCGGAAACCAAGCTTGCATGGATCTAGAAATTTCAGAAATCAATATTTTGGGAACCCACATATTCTTAGAAAAATAAGCGTTATGAAATCCTAAAGATTGGGTTTTGTTTAAGGAAAAATTCTTTGTCCAGTGACAATCACACTGACATTTAGTACAGAATGGGGCACTTTGAGGAACAAAGTAGTCGTTACAAAAAATCTGTTTAAAACTAGTGTAACCAAAACTAGAAGTATTACTTCAAGGTTGGATTTGTGAATAAATTTTATAAAAAATTTCCATAACTAGGGTAAACATTTACATACACTTCCTTAAGGAAAATATTTCAGATTTGAGTTTGATTAAAAATTTCTTGTCTTCAAAGACATCTGATTTTGTGCTAGAGTTAGGCTTGAAATCATTTTTCTTAGAAATTATGTTTTATAGATATTTAGAAAGTTTATTCTTATCAGAACATACATCCTCATGATTATATGAAATATTTTCAAAATCAATATTTTTCTTATCATGATCTTTAGGATGATCTGATATTTCCTTTGTAAGAATAGTATTCCTAGAATTTTCTTTATCAAGTTTCTTCATGAGATTTTAATTCTCATTCTCAAGGAGTTTGGAAAACCTAAAAACATCTTCATAGGTAGGTAAATTATTATCTTCATCAGAAGATTATTCTTTATCCGAAGAGTTATAATATTTAATATCATTAGTATTCAAAGAAACATTGGTCAATGATTTAGCATTGTGTACCTTTTCCATAATGAAATGATTTTCAATTGTTATTCTGGATATTAGACCAAGATTCTTCTTTCCAAGAGATTTGTAATCTGCTGATTCTTCTGAAGAGTCACCATGACTGGCACTCCAGGTGTCATTAGCTTTTAGAACATTCTTAGCATTATATTTGTAATACATCTTCATGATCCTTTCGAATGCCTCTCTTTTCATTATTTCTTCTTGAGAAAAGGAAAATCTGGTTTATATGTCCATCTCTCTTGCATTCATATCACGTGACCTGTGAATCTTTCTTATCTTTCCTTCCCTTTTTCCTATACTTGGATTGGAAATTTATCTTTCCATTTATCTTGTTCATCCTTCATGCAAGATTTGCTAACTCATTTTCTGAGACATCACTCTCACTAGATTCGGATTGGATAGTAACCTTCTTAGATTTGGATCTAGTAATTATTTCATGAGTCTTGGATTTCATAAGATTTGAAGTTGTAGTAAAAGAAACACTACTATCCCCATTTTTATTCTTTATGTTTTTATCATATATCTTCATTCTAGTCTCATTTTGAAGAAAAGTTCCAAAAAGTTCATCACTATAAATTTTAGTAACCTTTCTGTTTTTATCTATAGTAGTTCTATTTGATTCCCACTCATTCAGAATAATATCTATAATATTTTCAACAAGGGAATCATCGTCTAGACATTTCTCTCACATTTATTTTATGCTATTCACAATAGTCATGAATATCTATTGCACCTTACAAATTGGTTCTCCATAAGGAAAATTAAAACCATGCTACTCAGCTCCGAGCATGTCTCTTCCAGTCTCAATAAGTTTAGATGTACCAAAATGTGTAACTTCAAGTTTCTTCCATTTACAATTAGCTTCTTAAAAAGTTGAAATTTGGATATATATGTTCCAAGTCATTGAACAAAACAATGTATTGTGTACCTTATATTTGAGTTGGTATTCCTTCTTTTATTGATTAGTGAAGGTAATAACTTCCATGTCATGAATTTTATATCCTCTGGTAACCATGGCAAAGTTATCTACCCCAGTATTGATAATGAATGTGGTTATTCGATCTATCCAATACTTGTAGTCATTACCATCAAAAATTGGTGGTCTAGTATGATTTAGGTTGTCGATAGAACTAATATTTAAACCACCCATCCTTAAGAAAAACTTCGGCGCACAATATTGTTAAAATTATAAGTTTTTAAACAAAATAAAATATTTCTAAGCAAGAAATATATCATTAAGAAAAAAAATATGGATCCAAACAATGATTCTGAAAATTATATTTTGGAAAGTATGAATCTGAAAATTCAATTCTGAATGTTCAATTCGGAGAAATATGATAAGGTAAATAAATTTTTTTGAGTCTAATCATGAGATTAATTCAGATGAGCCTATTCCTCTGATACCAATCGGTAAGATGGTATGTCTGGGTATGATATACTCTATAATACCAAATTTAGGATCGAATATATAATGAGATTCTCAAATAAAATATGGGGGTGAATTGTAATTTTAAAAATTACCAAGGAAGTTTTTCTTAACAAATTCACAACAACTCTTAGTTCTAGTGACCTGCTTGATTCCGGAAAAGTGATTCTGGAAATGAAACATAACAAAAGTTTACACCAACTAAGATTCTACCTTAAAGCGTATAGAATATAACTAAATCATATTAGATGTACGGATGTATAAGAAATTTATACATTCCCTAACAATACAAAAATGCACAGCGGAAAACAATGTAGTAACACTACAAGTAACAAACAATAACACTTTTATCCCAAAGAGAAGGGTATTCGACAACCCTGGATACAAGGTACCTTGATTTATAATTTCAAGAAATTCTGTCTTACCCACACCAGGGTAAGTACTCAATCCGAAGATCGGTATTAGTCTTGCGATCCCCATAATCCCTCAACTATCAGGTAGTCGGCAGCTCTGTCTTCCTATCCCCGGAAGCCCTCAATTGTAATCATCAACAATCGGAGTCCCACAAAGCATGTCTGCACAAGGGATAGTTTGAAAAAGCTGTTCAATCTTTCTCCACAAAGCGTGAGTGTTGATAAAATCATCTCTCTCTAGAAATCACTTCAACAGCATGTAAGCACAGATTTCCAAGATCGATAATGTCCCAGTTGAAATGAGATCCTATTTATATGAAAATCTCCAATGGTCGGCTCCCTCCTCCAACAATCATATTTCTCCTTGAATTTCAGAGGTACCTATACATGTGTCACTCAAACAATGGGTAGTTGATAACTGAAAGCACAAAATCATTTTATAATAGAATAATTTAATCGATAACTAAAACTGATATTCAGAATATAAGTAAATAAAATTTTGGAGTCTAATAGAATTCCGAGTCTATAATAAACAGATATTTGGGATATATTTTTATATGGAATTCGTAATGACAATTCCTAATCAAAATTCTTCATCAGAATTCATAATTATAATTCGTAATCAGAATTCATCATCAGAATTCATAATGAGAATTCGTAATCAGAATTCATCATCAGAATTAATAATGAGAATTCTTAATCAGATTTCATCATCAGAATTCATAATGAGTATTCGTAATCATAATTCATCATAAGAATTCATAATGAGAATTCGTAATCAGAATTCATCATCAGAATTCGTAAAGAGAATTCCTAATCAAAATTCATCATCAGAATTCGTAATAATAATTCATAATCAGAATTTATCATCAGAATTCATAGTTAGAACTTTATATAAGTTCTTAATCAGAATTCAGGGCTGAACTTCATAAAAGTTCTTAATACAGAATTCAGATTAGAACTTCATAAATGTTCGTAACAGGAATTCAGATCCTAAAACATTATGCTTCATATCTATGTATTATATGATTCCAAGGATTTAGATATGAATCCGATTTTTACACTTATTAATAATATAGATATAAAAAATGAAGAATATGTAAGGGTATATTTCCTTGGGTAACTAAATTTTCCTTATAGAAGTAAAATATAGGGTAAAAACAAATTTTCTTAAGGATACTGTGTTTCTGATTTTAAAAACAAGAAGGAATGGAAAAGTCATAAGGAAAACCATATTGACTCAACATATTTATGAATTCCACTAATTTTATAGGTTAATAAGACATGTTAGTGTTGATTTAATTAAGATAGTTCTATGTAATCATGCTGTTAAAATTTTCACAAAAATCAACTACCAAATAGTGTCAAAATTGTCATATAAGTTTTTTTTAATACAAAGATTATATTATTAATTGATATTCAATTCCTAAAAATCTACGGTTCAGCCTAGAGACTTATATAAGGATATTTGTATCATTAATGAACCACTTGTGGTTCTCATGGATGTATATAGTATGTTTATTAACTATATAAAATAAAAATACAAAGAGATTTGATAAATGTAAAACCATTTAACTAAGAGTTATATATAAATGATAAGGTTAATATAGTGACCCAAACCTATGTAAAATCTACTGGTTGAAAGGATTTTGACCTATACCCACATTAACCATTAAATAATCCACTTTGGAGCCAATATAAACCGAATATTTATTTATTATAAAATAATATTTCTAGCTTTTCCAAAGGTTCCCCTCACCCATCTTATAAAAGTGCACTCACCATTCTCTCTAATTCACACCTTCAAAGCCTTTTGGAATGACCAAACCCTTCCCAAATATTCTCTCAACTTATCTGGCTTCATCCTAGAGGACATATTTTGATCATAAATCCATCCTATGGAGCCCTTTGATCAAATCAAAAGGAAGAACCCGAAGAAGAGGTAATGTTTTCACACCCTCTTTCAAGTTCTTTTCTTCTTTGAATTCTTCTTTATTTGTTATATCCATTATAAAATAATAACTCCAGTATCTCATATATACTGTTATGTTATTATAAATATGGTACAACCCTTTTCATTATTCTATCCATCCTTTGAATAACAGGTCACCATACGTGCGTTCGTACGGCTTACCGTCTCCACGTTGTGGTGTTATAGTTATTCAAAACATTATTATTTGGACGGTATGATTATGATGATTAATTCATGTAAATAAAAAAAATAACACGATAATTATTATGTGTATATGATATACCATCCAATTATATATTATTTTAACATCAAAATAATGATATTGTCGCTCGTGCATACATACAGACTACCGTCTCCACGAACGTGTTGAGATTCATTCCCCATCATATCCATTCAAATATAATTTTCATTTGATGATTAAAAATAATGTTTAAGGACTCCATATCATTCTGTATATGAATACGATACAACCTATCCATAACAAACATGACTTATGTAAAAAAACATATAAAATAAAACATTTAAGTTAACACCTGAAACAAAGATAATACTAAGATATTATTAACAAAGGAATGTTAAATGATCATATATGATATCATATTAATGTATATGATTCTTGTATAATTTAATAACAATTATTTTACCATTATACATGAGGTTAACCTAACCACAACCAAGGAAAATTACAAGTTAAGAGTTTGTTTCACAATATCTTCATTACCCGATGTTTTTTATACATAATTATCTACTGGGACCTCTTTATCATCCACATCCATGTTTCATAAAAATGTATTTCAAAACATCATTACTATTTTACAGACTATGGGTTAAAGTGATTTATACCCTTGTTTGAATTTTATAATAATCATATAAATGAATCTTTTCGTCCTTTTCAAAAGAAGTCCTTTTAACCATTTCGACAGAATTATAGTAAGAATGTCTTTTTTAACTTATACGGAGGGTGAAGATTTTTTATGATGTTGTTAAATAGTCGAATATTACCTTACAATTTTATAAGAATATATTCAATGTAAATGTTTTCTTTTATAATTATGTGACATTTAAATGATTTCAAAAAAAGTGATATTTCTCTCGAATAATTTTGATTTCATCTATGTCAACATCCTTTGATGGATTTTAAGCTTATTTGAAGTTGATTTATTATACAAAACATCCATATTGTATTGAAGGTTTTATAATATGTTTGACTGTGGATGTGTTAATTTAATAAAATAATGGTTTATGGAGAAAGTATTTACATTTTGTATGCCAGTTTTAATACGAATGTTTATGTTATGTTTAAACCTCTTTATATGAGGAATGCATTGGACATAATAAGTGATGGGTGGAGCTCGCTATAGCTCTTCAATCCATCTGTAGGTCTCATGAGACAATCTAGTGTCTTGGCACAAAGCCATGACAAAATCTTATTTTTAGTCTTGGCCCAAGGCCTTGACTATGTGGTTATGATAGTCTAGCATTATTCATTCCATCATTATTAAAGTGGTTATTGATTTTTCTGGTGATTATTAGTCTAGTAGAATATCCATGTGAATAAGTAAATGGAATTATTTCATATTATTTCATCCATATTATTCTGATGTTAATGTTTAAAAGTTTTTTGATTTAGTTATACATTTCCTTAAATGTTTCTGGTTATTTATCAAAGTTTCCTCTATATTGTTATCCTTAAGGGGAATTTGAGTTGTAACACACAAGATTTTTATGAGAAATACTTTGTTATTATGTTTTCTTTACACGCAATCATGGCCTTCCACGATAGCTTGCATTATACGCAATAGCGAGTTTCACAAAACACGATGTGCTATATTATAAAAACAAACCGTTATGAATAGTAATACCAAATTTTTGTAATTTTATAAATTTTATCTTCCAAAATGTTATTCATTTTAGGATTTGGAATATCGAAATTAGCCTAGGGTGATTTTTTGTTATTTTTCATAAAACATTCAATTATTGATGATTAGTGAAAACACTGGGTTACTATTTAATAACCAACTTTTAATTTAAATATTTTTTTATTTTATTTAAATATATATTATGTAAAAATAAATACATAATACCTTTATATGTTCAATGTAATTCATTTGAGTCATTTTATAATAATTTCATATATATAAAAATTTTATAGAACTTGTCTAGGTCTTTTACCCACCTCCTAGGTGAATTTGAAAATTTACATAAAACATATTTTTACCGCTTCTGAGAGTGGAATTTATAAAAGTTGTGAGACACGGTTAATATCAATGAGTTAAATGTGGTTCAATAAAATAATTTTTTTAATAGTAACTTTTTACTTGTATTTACCACGGTAAAATGTAAATCGGGTAATTAACAGTAAAAATGATATTATTATTACCCTAACACATGTACTAATTCTATTTATAAGTTTAATTTGACCATAAACAATCTTAGGAATAAAATATTACCCTTTAGGTCCACTTGGAGTAGATTACGACACTTATTATTATTTTATTTAAAGAAGAGTTAAAGTATTTAAAATCTATATGTAATTACTAAAACATTTTTAATATAGAGTTTTACCTAAGATAAATTAGACTATAAGTATTAATTAGATAGATAAATGGATTTCCTACATAATGGAATTTTATTTATAATTATTAGACATTAAATAATTTAATTTATTTATGACACAATAATGATGTGGTAATAACCTTATTAATGAAATATTAACATAATTGATGTTATAAATACCCAAATAAATATAATTTTAGACTTTTTATGAATTCCAATAATTATCAAGGTTAATATAACATGTTATTATTTATTAAATTAACTTTTATCGAACTAATCATGTATTTATGATTTTCACAAAAATCAATTACCAAATAGTGTCAAAATTGACATTAAACAGTTTTTAAAACAAATATTATATTTGTAATTGTATTACTAAAAATCTAAGGTTCGGCCAAATGACCTAGATAATGTTTTATATATTAATAATGAACCACTTAAGGATCTTTTGTCCTGTTATAGTATGTTTATTAACCATATATTGTAAAAAAAAAAAGAAGACACGGTAAAATATAAATTATTTAACTTAGAGTTAAATCTAAATGATAAGGTTAAAATAGTAACTTAAACTTGTCTAAAACCAATTGGTTGAGATTAGTTCGACCCAAATCCACTTTAGCTTCGAAATAAAAAAATTTTGAGCTATTATAAACCGAATATGACTTTATTAAAAATAAAACTTTATGTTTTTCCTAATGTGCCCCTCTCCTCCCTTATAAAAGGGAACCTCCTCCCTCACCCCCTCACACTACA
This sequence comes from Viscum album, assembly GCA_963277665.1. Classification (NCBI taxonomy): domain Eukaryota; kingdom Viridiplantae; phylum Streptophyta; class Magnoliopsida; order Santalales; family Viscaceae; genus Viscum; species Viscum album. The sequence goes on along the minus strand of OY728151.1, from coordinate 1,580,021,795 downwards.
TTGAGGATTCAAACTCCGCCAAAACCTGCCCATTTCCCTTCTAATCTTCCCTAAAAGCATCCTAGAGGTCCTGGTCTTCTTAAAAGACCATCTTTAGTGCCCTCAGAGGAGTTAATGAAAAGGCTCTTTAAAGAAGAGGTAATGTTCGTTACCGATTGTTTCAAATTTATTTCTTCTTATACTTCCTATTATTTAGTTTCTTCATTATGAAGTAATGAAATCAGTATCACTCATATAATGATATGTTATTATAAATATGAATCAATCATATTTCACCTTCTATCCATCCTATGAAAAATGAAATCACTGCACATGCGTACGTACAGAATACCGTCTCCAAGCTATGGTGTAATCGGTTTTCCACCACCACCTTACATGGGTGGGTATAATGGTGTAATTAATAACTATATATGATTATTTTAAAGAAACATTTATTCTGAAATAGTATACATACACTTCAATACAATTCTACGATCATTGGAATGATATCATCATTCGTGTGTACGTACGACCTACCGTCTCCACGATGTGATGCGACTCATTCTACATGATCTTCATTACATTGTGAGTATATAAATGAATTTAATGAATAAATATGATATATATTACACTAATACCATTATGGAAATGAGGTATCTATATCCTAACAAAAATAATAATAATTTATTCGACAAAACATGTATAAGGCCAAAACGAAATTAATACCCGAATAACAAGTAAAAATGAAATATTAATAATAAGAAGCTAAGAATATGACCATATATGATAACATAACAATTATTAAGATTATGAAATAAGTAAATAACATTATTGAAAACATTATATAGGAGGTTCAGACACGTACGAAGAAAATATGACCTAAAGTAATGGAAAATCTCACAATCTCATTTTTATCCGAAATTGTTTATACTTCATAAATTACTGGGGAATATTTATCATCCACATACATGTTTCCTCAATATGTAATATTATTTATATCCTCATACAATTTTTTAAATCCAATTTTACTCATTGGTGAGTTTTTTGTAAAAGATAAAGAACAAATATTTCTTCATTTTTATTACGAGGTACTTTTTTACTTTTTCGGCCAATGTACGAGAAGAATGGTTTTTTAACTTATATGGCATGAATGGATTTTTATGATTTCATAGAACATTATTTCCATGAATCATCCTTTACAATCATTCAAGTTTATATTTAATCATCATTATTTAGTTTATAATTGTTTGACATGTAATGAAAGGAAAAAAAATTGAATTAGAAAGGATATTTTCCTCAAGAATGGAATTCAAGATTTTTATCAAAATTATTTTCCATCTAAGATAATATAGGGTTCTGTTTAAATTCTTATTTTTACATTTATTTGATTATGTTGTGATGGAATCAATTTTATGATGTCCTTTTATCTTATATGGATTTTTTTTATGATGGCATGATGTTTAAGAATCCAATTTTTATTACATGGGTTATGATATGATGTATGATGTATGATTTTGTGGCACACATAAGAGTGGTTTAATTATGAGATGGGTGGGACATATATCTCCCTCCAATGCATTGTGTAATGATTTATATCTCATGAGATAGACATGGTGGGAATGGAAGGTTAATCCGGCTCAGTGATACAGGACTGAAATGAGGAGTGAAATCGTTTCAGAAATGGACTTCTTCTGCAATGATAGTCATGGAAATGAGTCTTGACTAATAAGAAAGTATTCTCTATGATAATTTGTGTATGACGCAAAGTTTCATGTTATGATTACATTTCACTAATATGATTTATCCCATGTTATGAAATTATGATCTCTTTTTGAGGTTATGATTTCTTGAATGTTATGTTCTTATGAATATGATGTGATTGATATTTCTTTTGTTTACCCTTAATAAGCATTTGAGCTCACCCTTTTGTATGTTTTCTCTTCCCCAGGTTAGGAAGATGGGTATTGAGTAGGATACATCAAAAAGGGATTCTAGATATGATGAAATAAATGGGAGACAATGTATATTCTTTATGAACCAGTTGTTAATGTTTCACAGTTTCTAAAGACACTATACATATACGGTACTACTGTGGTTTTGTTATAAGTTGTAATAACTGGGCTTCAATTTTGAAGTAATTAAAATGTATGTAATGTATGGGTCGTTATAGTTGGTATCATAGGCAAGGTATAGTCATCCTTGGGAAACTAGGATGTGAAAGCCTTAGTAAGAACCCTAAAGATATTTCTAAGAATATAACACAATCATAGTGTTTTAGAAATGGCCATGAACAACCTATGATATGACCTTAAGTGTGAAATTTTATTCATGATTATGTGGTTTTACTATTATAATTATTATTTCTCAAACTATTATCAATGATTTTAGTCAATGGCTAGAAGCTGAAAAAACGTTGTTATTGCAGAATGTGACAGGCAATGCAATGATTGTCCCCCTGAGCAACCAAACATTACGGGTGATGGAATGAAAAATCTTGTAGTCATGCTCACACAACATTCTCAAGAAATGAATCATGCATGACTTCAAAATGAGCAAAGTAAGTAGCAACATTCTGTTAAATCCTTCATGAGGCTGTGTCCACCTTCATTCAGTGGGTCTACTGATCCATTAGTGTCTAAACAATGGATTTGTACCACTGAAAAGATATTTTCAGTTCTTCAAAGTTTTAAACATGATAAAGTCATCTTAGCAGTATATCGTTTGGATGGTAAATCTGATCAATGGTGGAATCATATCAAGAATACGTGGCCAGGAGATGAAATTGATTCCATGGAATGGGACGATTTCAAGAACTTATTTTACAATAAGTACTTCCCTCATATACTTCGAACAAAGATGGATAAGGAGTTTCTTGAACTGAAGAAAAAGGATGATGAATCTATTGGTACCTATGATGAAAATTTTACAAGACTTTCAAGGTACACTTCAGGAATTATTATCCAACCTGAGAGTAAGGTCGATCGATTCTTTAGTGGCTTAAAACAAAGGCTTCGAAGGGTGTTATCCATAAGGGATTTCAATAGCTACGAGAAAATCGTTCGATGTCCCCTCAAGTTTGAGATGGATATTGGAGTAATCCATCAGACATAAGCATTTGATAAGAAATGAAAAATGGAATTTAATGGAAAATCTAAAGACCGCACTGATAAGAAGATGAGTTTTCCTTTATGGTCAAAGTGTGGAAAGAAACATGGAGGGAGTTGTCTTAAGGGGACCAGTAAATGTTTCAAATGTGGAAAAGAAGGTCATCGGGCATTTTAATGCCGCAATGATGGGAAGAAGATGTATAGTGATGCAAACAAATAAAGGCTACATATAGTTCACCTCCTACACTTCAATGTTAAATGTGCAAGGAAATGGGGAATTATGATAATAAATTCCCTAATCCAAGGTATGTTGATGATGATCGACGTCAAAAAACTCTTAAGGCTAAAGACAAAGGAATGTCACGTACAATTTTTATCAGCGATGTGGAGTATGATAACGAAGTGGTTAAAGGTACACTTACTATCCACTCTAAAGTAGAAAATGTTTTATTTGATTCTAGATCCACCCACTCTTTTATTTCTGAAGATGTTTCTATGTTTATCTCCGTATAAACTAAACAATTTGACGTTGAGTTAGCTATGACAACCCCTGATGGAACAATAGTCGCATAAAAAGTTTATAATTCTTCTCCAATTGATGTTTTTGGGAAATTGCTTCCTGTAAATCTTGTGATCATTTCAATAGTGGAATTTGATGTGATTCTTGGCATGGATGTTATTTCTTTATATGGAGGTCATATCAATTGCCAATAAATGGAAGTCCAATTTCATATTCCAGATCAATCTATGATCGTATATCAATGCAGGGATGAACATAACATTCTGGTGGAAATTTACTCCATCTTATGGGTCTTGATTCCACTAAATGAAGGTTATTTATCTCAAATGGTTAGAGAGAAACTCAAAATTAAGAATATTCTCATTGTATGGGAGTTTGATGATGTCTTTCCAGAGGAATTTCCAGGTCTTCTGCCAAATCGTGACGTTGAGTTTTCAATAGAACTCATACCGGGTGCTATGCCTATTTCAAAGACACCTTATAGAATGTCCCCAATTGAGTTGCAGGAATTGAAGAAGAAACTCCAAGAGAATCTTGATAAGGGATTCATATGCCCATGTGAGTCACCTTGGGGAGCACCTGTTCTGTTTGTTAAGAAGATAGATGGAACAATGAGACTCTGCATTGATTATCGAGAACTTAACAAGATCACTATCAAGAACAAATATTCTCTCCCACACATTGATGACATATTTGACCAACTACGCGGAGCTCAATACTTTTCCAAAACTGATCTTCGTTCAGGGTATCATCAATTAAGGGTCAAAAGGGAGGATATAACATGGATGAAATTCCATACAAGGTATGGACACTATGAATTTATAGTGATGCCATTTGGTCTCACTAATTCCCCTCATATCTTTATGGATCTATAGAATAGAGTCTATAGAGACTATATTGATCAGTATGTGGTAGTCCTTATAGATGATATTCTTGTCTATTCAATGTGCATGGAAGAACATGAAGATAACATGAGAATTTTATTAAAGACCCTAATAAAGGAGAAGCTTTATGATGAATTTACTAAGTGTGAATTTTGGCTTCAAAAATATTCCTTTTTGGGTCACATAATCTCAAAAAGAGGGGATATCTGTGGATCTAGGAAAAACAGTGGTTATTGAATGATTGTAGAGACCAGCAACAGTAACTGAGATCCGATGGTTTCTTGTTCTAGCTAGATATTATTGACGTTTTGTGAAATATTTTTCACAATTATCTAATCCACTCACCAGGTTGACTTGAAAAGGAGTTATGTTCGTTTGTACGGAGGAATGTGAAGAGAATTTCATGGAGTTAAAAATAAGGTTATCCAGTGCACCCATGCTCACACTACATTGTAGTGGAGAAAGGTTTGTATTATTAGTGATGAATCCATGATGGGATTGGGGTGTGTTACCATGAAAAATGAAATCGTTATAGCTTATTCCTTACGACAGTTGAAAATCCATGAGAAAAATTACCCAACTCATGATTGGGAGTTAGTTGCGGTAATATTTGCATTAAAAACATGGAGGCATTATATTTATGCTGAAATATGTGATATTTATACTGATCATAAAAGAATAAAGTATATTTTCACAAAAAAGGAGATGAATATGCACCAAAGAAGATGGTTGGAGCTGATTAAGGATTACGATTTCTCAATTCATTATCACAATGGGAAAACAAACAAGGTGGCAGATACATTAAGTCAACAAGACCATGATAGCTTATCCATGATGAGGATCAAAAAAGATCCAATATTTATGGATTTACAAAGGACGGATCTTGGAATTATAATGGAAGGGGAGAAATATTATCTTTCTCAAATGAATTTTCAATCATCTATCCATGTGAAGATTAAAGAGGCACAAAAAGAAGATGTAGTGTTACAAAAGAAGGTGAGAAATGTTCCTGAATTCAACCTTGACTGTGATGGGATAATTAGGTTCAGGAATCGGGTTTGTGTTCCTCCCATCCCAGAATTAAAGAAGGATCTGTGGGATGAGGCGCATAGTTCTTCATTATCTTTTCATCCTGGAAGGATGAAGATGTATAAAGACCTGAAAGAGTACCTCTGGTTGGATGGAGTGAAATGATATATTGATGAATATGTCTCTCGATGCTTGGTGTTTCAGCAAGTTAAAGCTAAGAGATAGAAGTCTAAGGGGATGTTACAACCATTACCCATACCCGAATGGATATGGGAAAACATCACTATGGACTTTGTCACCGGACTTCCTAAAACATCCAAAGTCATTAATGTTATCTGGTTCATAGTTGATCATCTTCCAAAGTCGGCACACTTCATTTCTATTAGAGAAGATGTCTCTCTTGATCATATTTCCAAGATATATGTAAATGAAGTGTTAAGATTGCATGAAGTACAACTTTACATTATATCTGAATGGGATCCGAGGTTTACCTCAATGTTTTGGAGAAGTCTTCAGCATACTATGGATACAGAGTTGAGTTTTAGCACTACTTATCATCCTCAGACAGACGGTCAGTCTGAGAGGACAATTCATACTCTAGAAGATATGTTATGATCTTGCTCTATGGATTTCAAAGGTTGTTAGGGTCAACACCTTCCTTTGGTGGAATTTTATTATATTATATAGCTTTAACCCCAATATTAATATGGCTCCTTATGAATCTCTCTATGGAATGAAATACATTACTCCAACTTGCTGGGAAGAAGTTGGGGAATGAAATCTATTAGGACCTGATCTTGTTGATGAGATGGTTGAAAAGGTCAGATCTATTTAACATCACATAAGAGAAGCTCAGAGTCAATAAAAAATTTATGCCAATAATCAAAAAAAATACCTAGAGTTTGAAGTGGTTGATAAATTGTTCTTACGAATAACTCCTTGGAAGAGAGTAATGAGATTTGGAAAGAAGGGAAAGTTGAGCCCAAGGTATATTGGTCCTTTGGAAATACTAGATCGTGTTGGGAAGGTAGCTTACCGATTGGCGCTTCCACCAAATCACTCTCAAGTTCATGATGTATTCCATGTATCTCTCCTGAGAAAGTACATACCTGATCATTCACATGTACTCAACTCATATGTTGTACCGCTGGAGCATGATCTTTCTTTTGAAGAACAACCGATAGCAATTCTGGATCGTAGCAAAAAAGTCCTACGGAACAATACCACTTTCTGGGTGAATGTTTTATGGAGGAACCCCCAATTAGAAGAAGCTACATGGGAGCTTGAGTATATGATGAGGGAGAGGTATCCCCATCTGTTTGTTACAAAGTGACGAATTTCGAGGGCGAAATTCATTTTAAGGGGGGTAAAATGTAACACCTGAGATATTTATGAGAAATATTTTGTTTTTAAGTTATATACATCATCAAAATAATCTTTCACTACACACAACACAATCTTGGTTTTCTTTACACACAATCGCGGCCTACCTCGATTGCTTTCATTATACACAATACCGAGCTTCAATAAACAACGATATGCTATACTATAAAAACTAGTCATTATGAATAGTAATACCCACTTTTTGAAATTTTATAAATTTTATATTTCAAAATGGACTTCAATTTTGAATTCATAATATCGAAATTAGTCTAGGGTGAATTTTGGTATTTTTATGAAAACTTTTAATTTTTGATGAATAGTGAAAACAATGGGTTACTATTTAAAAACCGACTTTTTATTTAAATAATTATTTATTTTATTTAAATTTATTTTAGGTCAAAATTGGTAAATAATACCTTTACATGTTCAATGTAATTAATTTTAATCATTTTATAATAATTTCATATATATATATATATATATATAAATTTAGAACCTTTCACCGTATTTTACACACCTCCTATGAGAATTTGAAAATTTACATAAAACATAATTGTAATGCTTCTATGAGTGGAATTTTGAAAATCTGAGAGACACAGTTAATATCAAGGAGTAAAATGTGGTTCAACAAGATAAAAATAATTTTTGGTGAATAGTAACTGTTTACTTTTATTTACCACAGTTAAAAGTAAATAGGGTAATTAAGGGTAAAAATGATATTATTATTACCCGAACACATGTCCTAATTCTACTAGATAAGTGTAATTCGACCAATAAAAACCATAGGAATAAAATATTACCCTTTAGGTCCACTTGGATAAGATTAGGACACTTATTATTATTTTATTTTAAGAAGAGTTAAAATAGTTATAATCAATGTTTCATAACTAAAAAAAATTTAATATAGGGCTATACATAAGATAAATTCGACTATAAATATTAATTATAAAGATAAAACTATTTCCTACATATTGGTATTTTATTTATAATTTTTAGAAATTATATATTTTAATTTATATATGACACAATAATGATGTATTAATTACCTTATTAATTAAATATTAACATAATTGATGTTATTAATACCCAAATAAATATAATTTTATACTTTTTATGAATTACACTAATTCTATAGGTTATTATTTAATGTTATTATGGATTAAATTAACTTTTTTCAAACTAATAATGTTTTTATGTTTTTTACAAAAAATCAATTACCAAATAGTGTCAAAATTGACATAAATAGTTTTTAAAACAAATATTATATTATAAATTTTTATTATATTCCAAAAAATTTATTGTTCAGAAAAATGACTTATATAAGGTTATATATATTAATAATGAACCACATGAGGTTCGTTTGGCCTATTATAGTATGTTTATTAACCATATAGTGTAAGAAAACAAGAAGACACGGTAAAAGTTAAATTATTTAACTTATAGTTAAATCTAAATGATAAGGTTAAAATAGTAACATAAAATTGCCTAAATCCTATTGTTTGAGAGGATTTTAACCCATCCCCACTTTATCTTCGAAAAAATCAATTTAGAGCTATTATAAACCGAATATGACTTTATTATAAAATAATGTTTTAGGTTTTTTCTAAGGTGCCCCTCTCCACCCATATAAAAGGGCACCTCCTCCCTCTCCTCCTCACACCACTTTTAGCCTTAAATCTCTAAAAAACCCATGCCGAGTTCTCTTATCCACTTCTCTGGAAACATCTTAGCAGTCCTGATCTTATTCAAAGACCATCATTAGTGCCCTAAGAGGAGGTTAAGAAGAGGCGCTTCAAAGAAGAGGTAATGTCTCTTACTGATTGTTTCAAATTTATTTCTTCTTCTAATTCCTCTTTTTTAGTTGTTTCATTCTGAAGTATTAAAATCAGTATCAATCATATACTAATATGTTATTATAAATATTAAACAACCATATTTCACCTTCTATCCATCCTACGAAAAACAAAATCATCGCACGTGCATACGTACGGAATTCCGTCTCCACGCTGTGTAATATGTTTTCCACCACCACCATACATGGAAGGTTATAATGGTGTAAAGAATAACTATATATGATTATTGTAAAGTGATATTGATTCTGAAATAGTATACATACACTTCAATATAATTCCACGATCATGGTAATGATATCATCGCTCGTGCGTACGTACGACCTACCATCTCCACGATGTCATGCGACTCGTTGTACATGATATTCATTACATAATGATTATATAAATAAATTGAATGAATAAATATCAGATATATTACAATAATACCATTTTGGAAATGTGGTATCTATAACCTAAAAATAAGAATATGAATTTATTCGACAAAACACGCATAAGAACAGAAAGCAATAAACACCTGAATAACAAGTCACAATGAAATATTACTAATAAGAAGCTAATAATATGACCATATATGATATCATAACAATGAGTACGATTCTGAAATAAGTCAATAACATTATTTAAATCATTATACAGGAGTTTTGGACACATATAGAGAAAATCAGACCTATGGTAAGGGAAAATCTCACAATATCATTTTCATCCGAGATTGTTTATAATTCAAATATTACGGGGGATTATTTAACATCCAAATACATGTTTCCTCAATATGTAATATTATTTATATCCTCCTACAATTGTTTAAAAACAATTTTACCCATTTGTGAGTTTTTTGTAAAAGATACGGAAGGAATCTTTTGTCATTATTAGTACGTGGTACTTTTTGACTTTTCCAGCCAAAATACAAGAAGAATATTTTTTAAATTATATGGCATGAATGGATTTTTATGATTTCATAGAACATTATTTCCATGAATCTTCCTTTACACTCTTTCATGTTTATTTTTAATCAAATTCATTTAGTTTAAAATTGTATGACATGTTAACTAAGGAAAAATGTTTTTGAAGTAGACTGGATATTTTTCTCAGGAATGGAGTTCAAGTGTTGTATCAAAATTATTTTCCATCTAAGATAATATAGGGTTGTATTTCTATCACTATTTTTCCATTGATTTTATTATGTTATGATGTAATTAATTTTATTTTGTCCTTTTATCTTATAAAGATTGTTTTATGATGGCATGATGTTTAAGAATCCAATTTTTATTACATGGGTTATGATATGATGTATGATTTATGTGTTTTTGGCACACATAAGAATGGTTTCATTATGATATGGGTGGGACCTATATCTTCCTCAAATACATTGGGTAAATATTTATATCTCATGAGATAGACATGGCTAGAATGGCATGTTAATTCGGTTCAGTGATACAAGACTAAAATGTGGAGTGAACTCGGTTCAGAAATGGACTTTGTCCGCTATAATAGAATTGGAAATTAGTGTTGACTACTAATGATGGATTATCTATGATTATTTGTGTATTACACAAAGTTTCTTGTTATGATTACATTTCACTACTATAGTTTATCCCATGTTATAAAATTATGATCCCTTTTGCAGGGTAAGATTTCTAGAATGTTATGTTCTTATGTATATGATGTGATTGATATTTCTTTTGTTTACCCTTACTGAGTATTTGATCTCACCCTTTTGTATGTTTTCTTTTCAACATGTTAGGAAGAAGGGTATTAAGTAGGATATGCGAAAAAGAGATTCTATATATGATGAAATAAATGGGAGACAATGTATATGCTTTATGAACATGTTGTTTATGTTTCCCAGTTTCTAAAGACACTATTCCTATATAGTCCTACTGTGTTTTTGTTATATGTTGTAATAAGTGTGCTTCAATTTTGACGAAATTACAATGTGTGTAAAGTATGGGTCGTTATATGAGCTCATCCATTTCTAAGTTTTATTTTTTTCCTAGGATGTGAAGATGTATTTTATGAATGACCTGCATGAATAGTATAAGGAGATATGAGTGTGGAGAGAAGATGTTGTTTTAGTTTTCACATTATGATGTAATCTAAACTTTATGAATATATCTAGTGATTCGAAGGCTACTAAACTAATCGGTCTTTCGAGACATGATCCTTTTTGATCATGACAATGTTTTGTAATAATGCACCGACTCTGGGTAACTGGGATCGGGGCCTTACAATGACCACCTTCACAAAGCACTATGAGTGTGTAAGGATCATTCACATGTCTATATATTGTGCTCATTCTTGAAACCATATTGGTTTGCATAAATCCCCTTTTCCACGAGGCCACAAAGGGTCATAGAATTATTTGCATCCCCACAAAAAAGGTTGGTTTAGAGAGGCTCTATTTTTCTGGAAGACGAGAGCTCTTGAAATAAAACGAGCATCTATATCACATCTTGGTTGAGGTTTCTATACTTTTATAAGAAAGGGATCACAACATTTAACTACATTCAAATCCCAATCATTATATTGTTTGAATCATACCATTACTTCAATAATGAATCAAATTTTTATTCCTTGATCAAGTGCTATGTTACACTCTATTTCATAGAATTAATAATTTTCAATTGGATTACATGTTTATGGTGTTCATATCACATTATTGTATTCAGAAACACATGAAACTCATATTCCAAAATGATTGATACAATTATTTAAACTGGTGAATAGTTCATTCAAAACCTCATCCTACATCAAAATCCCTCCTAGTTTTTATACACAATATATATCAAGCACTGTGTAAAGTGGATCAAAATTTTCCACTCCCCACCCTGTAGCACCCATATTGGTTCTAAGGGATCACTCTACAGCCACATCATTGTAGGATATTATCCCACATCATGAACACCTCTAAGGGTGCCCATGGCCTACACATGAAACAACATGTTTCTTACATGATTTCATGGATGGCCATCTTTAGGTGTGTTGACCTCGTATCCCACATAAGCTCTTGGATAAGGCTCGCTGGTCAGCTCATGCAATAATTTTTAAATAGACACCCCGAAAATACTTAGATAAAAACCCATACATATAATGGAAATAATTATGAAATGCATTCTACCTCCACAATTAGAACTATAGTGTACAATTCACCAAGACCTTCACAATTTCCATTCAAATATAGATTTATATAACAATATATTAATATTTAACCCTTAATGAAGTAATTATATGGAATGATTCTCCTTCATGAAAACTACAAGCCAAATATTGCTAAAGATAACACTTTCATGGTTCTCATGCAACATTAAAATACTTCATGACCTTCAATACGTATTCTTCAATAATATTTCAAATATCAATTCCAAAATAACATCAATTCATCCTTCTTTATTGTTGTAAACAATGTTTCACTTATTACACAAGTATTTATAACTTAGGATCAGTTCATCCATCATAAAAGTTAAGAACAATGGATAATTTTTCAAACGTGACATCCATTAATATGAATCCATAACAATTATTCAAGCCTTTCAGAATTTATCTTCAAATATAAAACCATGTAATCATTTATTCTTCATTAAATATTCATGCACAAATTATATGGTGTGGTTATCCTTCATGAAAACTAAAATCTCAATGTTCCTCAAGTTATCAATTTCATGGTACTCATGCAACATTAAAATACCGCATGTCCTTCAATTCCCCTTCTTCTATACTTTTTGAATATAAATTCCAATGAACATTGAAACCATACATATTATTAGTTGTAAAAAATATTTCATTTATGTCACAGGTATTTTGAACATAGAATCAGTTTATAAATCGTAAAAGTTATCAACAATGGAGAATTTATCATGTTTTAAATCCAATGATATGATTCATTAAAAATTATTCAATACCATTACAATTTATCTTCAAATATAAATCCAAATAATCATTTGTTTTTATTTAACCCTTCATTCAATAATTATATGGTGTGCTTCTACTCCATGAAAACTATAATCACAAAGTAACTATTGATAACATTTGCATGGTTCTCAAAAAACATTAAAATACCGCATGACTTGGAATTCATCATATTCTATACTTTTTGGAATATAAATTCCATTGAACATCAAATCATCCTTATTATTGGATGTGAAAATTTTCAATATTATAATACATGTATTTTGAAATTTGGATCAGTTCATCAGTCATCCGAGTTAACAAAATGGATAATTACTCATGTTTGACATCCAATTCTACGAATCCATAATAATTATTCAAGAAAATTACAATTTCATTTCAAATCTAAATCCATATAATCATTAATTAATCATTATCTATTCATGAAATAACTATATGTTGTGGGTATCCTTTATTTTATCATCTCCAGTTTTTTATTGCAAGACTTTTTTTATGTATATTATGTTTTGAAAGTGTTTGGGTTATGTTTCGGATAGTTCGGTAGAATTTTGGAGTGTTTCTAGGGAATTTATATAGGTTCATGGTTGGATCATGATTAGTGAAAATAATGAAAATCATTTAGGAAACCATGAAAAATGAGACAAGGGACTCATGGTAGGTGTACGGTTAATCCACACTGTTTGGCCAAACTGTGCAGACACTTGGGAGTAATCGTAAAAGAAAGACAATGATATATTTCATTGTCAGTGCTTGGTTTTCCTAAATGTGTTTCCCAACTCTGTGATGTACTTCTCAAGGTAGAGTATGGAGCATGGTTATTGCATAATATTCATAATCGTGCAACTAACCATGCAGGGTTTAAAAACAATATCTTAAAAAAGTGGATTTGGGTTGATAATAAGTATAAAACCCACTTTTTTCTACAACATTACCCTATCGTAGTATTTATTCCCCCTAAAGTTTTAGTATTCATTACCCATAAATTAGGAGGGGATCTGAAGGTGATTCTAGGTGCGATGAAGCCTGATATCTTCGGAAAGTCTTCTTTTGAGGCAGTTTTTCATTGTTTTTCGTAAATATACAATCCTCCCTCTCTTTAATTCTTATATCTAGTCCACTGTAGACATATCTAATTTTTTTATTCCAATTATGGATATATTTGTCATTTATTATGATAGGGAAGATATCTATGGTTTATTTTTGGAGATTCAACCCGATTTTGTGGGTGTTTTTGTGATATTATTCATTTTGACCAAAACTCTCTAGGTATGTGGATTCACTCTCTACTCAAATTGTAATAACATGAAGGATTATATTCATATTATTTATATTGCATGAAAATTTTGGTGAAATTGTTGTGAAAATCATGGTTGGAACCCTATTTATTATTGTTTTTTGGTTTTTCAGAAATTTGTTGTGTCGAGGGCATTGCTTCTTGATTTTAAAACGTTGGTTTTGAAATATGGATTTGTTGGATTTGAAAAATTATCTTTTTTGAAAGTTTTTCAGTAACGTAATTGTTTTATTGAAATAGAATGATTAGGTACCTTTAAAATGGTTTTGACATACATGATTTTTGTGACTATATTCTTTTGATGTGACCCTGAATAAGGGGTGTGTTCCATTATGGTAATAATTGATATTTACCATGGATAAGGGGTGTGTGTCATAGTGGAACAAAGAGATTGAACACTTAGTGATGAATTTGTGGATGAATGATAAACATATCATGAGTATGAAACTATTAGAGAAGACTGCATGGGTGTGTGTGTGGTGAACGATGAAATGGGTATACCAAAAAGTAATGTAAAATAGTTTAATGAATGAATTTTGTGTTTTACATGGAAAATTATTATGTTAGGAAAAATATTTTCGTGTGAAACTACTTGGGTTTGATTTAAACTGTGGAAGGATTTCTAAATTTTTTAAAATTTTGTTTCATTTCATTTTTATAACTTGTTATATCATATAGGCATGAGTAGGGATTTCATTAGGGGAAATATACTGAGTTTCATTACTCACCCATGATTTTGAAATTTACTGATCTTTCATATTTTTTAATGATACATATGAAAATGGAAAGCATCACTATTATTTAGTTGTGTTCTGTGATACATGGAGTTGGAGATACACCTTAAAGTCATGTATTTAGATTCTTATGAGTCTCTTTTTTAATTTTCCATTGTGTACTTTTTTGTTAGATTTATTCTATTGTGGTACTCTATTATAGTTTGGTTTTGAAATCAATGGTATTACTTGAGTTGTTTTACATTGTCTTCATGCATCATATATTGGTTTTTATTATGGAATTTTTTTTTGTTTTTAGTGGGAAAATCTTCCCCCAATTTTTTTAAAGCCCTTAGAATTTTTTTCCAGCCATTGGTCTCATGGGGATGTCACTTAAGGCCATGTTGAAATTCCACCTATGCTCAGGACAATGAGGAGGGGAGGGATGTTACAATTTGTATCAGTTTGGTGGGTCTAAATATTTGTTTCAAATAAGTGGTATTATCTTGTTTGTTACTTGTCATACAAATGGTATAACATGTGTCGTATTTGGTGTTGAAATTCATTTTAGTTCATTCCTTGAGTCGGGTTGGTAAAAAGAAGTTGGATTGTGGGGACTATAAATGTAGAGGATAAAAAGGTGTAGCTAACCTTTTTATGTTGAACTTCAAGCTACCAAGGAGTTGGGAATATAAGTGTTTGGGAAACAATTATAGGAGTGCAATGTCATTATCATGGGTTTAGCCAATAAGAAGATCATGATATGAATTGTAGAAATGAATTCGCACTAGAAGTGCATATTTCAATTTGAGTAATGATTTATGATTTGGTGTAAATGTTTTAATTTTTTGAAAAATTTGTAATTGTTTTTGAATGGGATATTTTTAAACGAGAATGATTGTGGTATTTTTAAAATGAGTTAATATTCAAAATTAGGGTTAAATATTTCAAAATGGTGGAATGTAGAAGAAGAATAATTTTGGAAGGAGTTGTTTTGACTGTTTCTCAATGATAGAAATTGAAATTTATAATCATTCAATTTCCAGGGAGTGATACATGTGGCATTTTTCATGTTTCTATAAAATAGCACTCACTAGGAATCATAGAAACCAACTAGAAGAAGTTCATGAGAATTTGTTTTTCATTTGATTTAGGGGTGAAACAATAACTGGTTCGGATTATAGTCTAATATTTTCATTCTGTGGATATAGGGAAATAAGTGGATGAACCAAAGAAAGTGTTTCATTCTTTCTAGACCTAGATGTTGAATCCACCCATATTCATGGGAAATTTTGGGATAGAGAAGGATATGGTGTGGATGAATAGGATAAATGGAATCATTTATTTCATTGGCACACCAACAATGTTGAAAGTCATCTTCTGCATGTATATGTTGGAAGATCTTGCATGGTGATGGTGGGGTTTAGCACATCAGGATAAACTGGACCAAGCCATGGTATGAGAGGATTTTGAGGAATTTTTCAACAAACTATTCTATCCTAAAATGATAATAATTCATTGAACGATGGACATTTTCATCAAAAAGAATAAGAAAATTTCTATGATAGAGTATGCTAATAACTTTATGAAGTTTTTATGCTTCACACCTAATGTGTTTATGACTGTGTTTTTTGAAGGAAAACTTTTTTGAATTGGGAATAAGGAATGAAATTCAATCAAATAATGTCATGGAATGTATAACTTATTATACAGATATGGTTAGCAGAGCAAGAATTATTGAAATAGACATCATAGGAGGCATGGGTAGAAGAAGTATGTTGATAAATACAAGAAATGGTAGTAATTATAATAATGGGAGATAGAATAATAGGAACACATATTTCCAAGGTGGGAGTGTGACCCAAAACCAGACAGCTGGATCAGTGTACCTTACTCCAAGACCTAAGGGAAAATTTGGGTGTTTGTAATGTTGTTCTTAGAATACATGAATCTATAGTGTATGATGCCACCTAGAGAATGTCAAAATTAAAATTATAGGGGAATCATCAGTGAATTTATCATAGTGCTTTGGGGTATGGTGTTTAGGAAAACTTTCAGGATTCACAGATTTCATATGCATTGATGGGACGATGGAAAAAAATACATATCATTAGAAGAATAGTTCTAGCTAGGGTGATTCCATAAATACAATAAATACTCATTTATTGAAATATAAATAGTGAAATACAGAACTAAGTGATTCGAGAAAGCAGTTATATGGAGATGAGCATGTTATTATGGATGATCAATTTGGATGGTGTGAATTTAAATCAGTAATGGTCGAGATGAAATTAATGTCCATGATCATTCCAATTATTTAAATAGTTGAACAATGTTAATAAATACATGTACCACATCGAAACCACTCTCGGTTTCTCCATGATATCTAAATAATAAGATGTAGGGAGAGTCTTAGAATTATCCTCTCCAACTCATGGATCCACCTTGTACCGATTCGGTTGGTGTGATCCTCACCCACTTCTTACCAGGATAATGGCCCAAAACATGCTTTCCTCCTGGCGTTCCCATGGATTACACACAACACTCCATGGTACCTGTGAGTTGGCCCGGCTGGCCTCCTTTGGAATTGGTTGACCTAGTATGCATCATATTCTCTCATTTGAGTCCAGATTTCCAACTTACTAGGTTTTCATTATATTTTAAATAAACCCCAAAAAAATACATAGTTAAAAAACCACGTATATAATGGAATTCATTATGAAATTCAAGTCTGCCTCCACATGTATAACACTATTCTGAAACTCTTCAATCCCTTCACAATTTCTCTTCAAATATAAAACCATCTTACCATTAATTCATCATTAAGACTTCACACACTAATTATACATCATGGTTCTTCTTAATGAAAACTACAATATCAATGTTCCTCCTGACAAAAAATTCATGGTTCTCATTCAATATTATAATATTTCATGACCTTCAATTCGTCTTCTTCTCCAATTTTTTTAATATAAATTCAAAAGAACGCCAAATCATCCTTCTTATTTATTGTATACAATGTGTCACTTATGACATGTGTGTTTTGAACATAGGTTCAATTCTTCAATATTCATAGTTAACAAAATGGATAATTTCAAGAGCATGACATCCGTATATATTAATCCATAACAATTTTTTAGGAATCACCATGAAATAATCCATAATAATTATCCAAGAATCACTGTGATGGAATCCATAACAATTATTTACTTAACACCATGAAACTCAATGTCGTCAAACCATTCACATGTTTCATGGAATTTCAGGATATGTGTATTTCATTCAATCTCCATTTACATTGGAACTTATTTTTCATATTGAAATCAATGTAATCTTCCAATTATATTGATCATCATTGGCCACCAATGAAAATCAATGACAACAAATACATTCCATACACAAAGTGGGATCTCCAATATCCCCCTTGTTGTTTGTGGGATATACCTTCTGTGTTATTTCTAAATGAATATTTCAATATGAGGAACTATTGTATTTTCTCTACCCTATTCCTTTCAAACATTAATTTCACTTTCTCCCACCCCTTATTTACAATTAATACAAATTTCATAGGAAAATGGTATCATTCGATACTTAATCAATGATCCATTAATCATTTCATTCTATGTCAACTTAAGTTCTTCTCTGTGTTGAAAACAAGAGCATTTGATTTAGTAACAAAAGTTTTCCATTACCAACTAGTCATCCAACCTTAAGAAACAAGAACTCAAATAATTTCATTCAAGTATTATTCACTTTAATTATTGGATGTAATTACTAAATGTCAGAAAAATATTTTTTAGAAAGTTCATCCTCAAACTCCTTCACTCACTTATATAAATAGATCAAAAATGTTCACGTGCAATATGTAGGATAAGAGAACTTTGGTAACATACACATTTCTTAATCCATTGATTAATTTAATCCCCCCCCCATTTTTAATAATTTTGGTATTTTTGATAACCAAGGATGGGAGATTAATAGAGACATAACTTGTCCAATTACATGATCTTCAAGCAATTTCCAGAATAATCATATTTGATATTAATTCAAATAATATATATATATAACATTCTTCATTAGTATCCCCCTCAAGGGAAATATTTCTCATTATCCTCATAATGGTTGATTTAATCAATATTGGATTTGAATACATTCTATTATGGAGAATACACATGAGTGGGCCATCAACTTGTGATAGTCCTTATAGGACAACATTATCAACTTCACCAAATATGTTCTTTTAGAACATTTTTTCTTATGAATACCAAGAAATAAGATCAAACCCATATACAATTTTCTTTAACTTGACCATCTAGAATAGGATATCACATTCTTTAACTTCATCAAGGTTGATCCTCCATCATATTAGTATGTAAATATTAATTGATGAACCATTCAACGATGGTATCTTCTTAAACATAGAAATCATGATTTGACCGAAATTACTACTTATCACACTATCCCCCTAAGAATATGATTCACCTTAAATTCCATAAATTATAAAAATGATTTAAATAGTCAGTGATTAAGGGAATAAAGAGGATCCTCCTTTCTTCATTAATATGAATAGAAAGGTTCAGATTATCTTCTCAAACAAGTTCCTCCATTTTATCCAATATTCAGGCTTTCACATATAAAAATGTGTTCTGATTTCTATTGAGTAAATAGGGATCTCCTCACATCCTCTTATACTTTGCATGGAAAAATTTTCTTCTTAAATGCCTTCATAGATGATACATTATTACTCCACTTGAGGATTGTTTCTTGTTCATGTAGTGAGGTTAAACAAATTTTTTTAATGTGGACAGATTTCATGAATCTTTCCCAAATAAATCCTTTAACAATAGAGTATCAATTTTTTTAAAAACCATCATGAAATTTCTATTCATCATGTGGAATATTTTTATTCCCTTTTTCACTAGATTTAGCTTCTGTAAGTTTAATATTTATCATTATTACTAAATATTTAGGCCAGAAAACTAACACGTCATTAGGAAATTTTGGTGGATGTTTGGATCATCCATATGGGTTATTATATGTTTCGTTCCTCTTAGTATTTCTTTTGTAACCACTAGCCGTCAACTTCTTTGATTTTCAATGCACGGTTTTCTCACCATTATACATTGCTACCATCCCGGGAGGATTTATAGTCACAATATTATTTTGATATCTTCCCAAGGATTCTTATTCCTTTCATGTCAGATTTTTATCTTCTTTTCTAATCATATTTGGAGTCATGTTGAAATGAGAATGTACCAACTTTGTGACCAATACCATTTCATACATCCCCATTGTTATCAAGGAATCCAAATTTTTTAATAGTATAGATATTCTTCTGGACCTTGTGGATGTTTCCACTTATTCTATAGACTCATCTCCCTTCAGATAAGCTTCTTTGGTGCTTTCACATTTCGAGGATTGTACCAAAAAATAAATGAAAAATGAGGAAATCTATTGAAGAACCAACATTAACCCAAAAATATTGATTTCATGATATCTTATATATCAAACTGTTTGGTCTTATTAATGATTTTTTTTCACTCTGTGGGGAAAAAATTACACACCTTCTTTACTATCCACCTTAGTCATGGTGGTAGGATTATTATCATCTTTATTCATCCATACATGTTCAATTTTTTTTTAAAAAAACTAAATTTTTCATGATAATACATTTAGTAACATTAGTAAAATATGGTATGAATGGTACCTGATTCTTCTCATCTTCTTTTGATAGATCATTGAAGGAAGTCATGGTATTCTTACCACATATTGGAGGGATTTTAACCGTAGAATACTCTAATGAACATTGAGTACCAGTCGCATCTATCTCATTTTATGAATATTCAATATGAGTCTTCTTAAGATTTCCCAACTGAGCTACCAATTCTATACATTTCATATTTTGAATGATTTTCTTTTCTTCAATTCTAATAATATTCTCTTCATAGCCTTCTTCATTAATTCAACATCATATTTAGGTAGCTTATCATTGTCCTGAATCAAAGATTCATGTTCCATGATCATCATGGTTATTTATTCTAATTGTAAACCCTTGACATTAGTGCTATATTTAAATTTTTCTTCAGTGGCATGGGTATTTTCTTCTAGAGTCTTTTTAACTCACTCTTTCTATTCAACTTATTTTATCCATTTTTGGGAAAATTATTTCAATTTTATTCTTTGTTGCTTCAAATCTTCCAACCTATTTGGAGAGTTTTAAACACTCAACACTATTTTGAAATATATTCTCTAAAACAGTGTCTTCTTCTAACAGGTGGGTGATCTCTTACATCATGAATTGAATGAATCCAAAAATAAGGGATTATCTTTATTCAAAAATAACATGCATAATAACTCTTAATATATCAACTGGCTATTCTTGTGAAGTCATAGATTGATCATCATCACCACTTGTGCTAGTATTTCCATCCAGAGGATTTTTTAAAAAATTTACTAACTCATAACACCTGATCGTTATAGGTAGTAAGGTTGTCAATATTCTTGGAGGAAACTTGATCCACATTCTCATTAGTTTCCATGTTAGCTAGTCATCAAGGCCTATAGAAATAGGTACATCCTCTTATTTTGATAAGAGGGACTTCTTATTCAAATTTATCTTCTCTATATTTTTCTATTTCATTATGGTCTGTGTAGATATATAATTTTTCTCAAAGGTAAATAAATCATCTATAAAACTATAATTTATTTTTGAGTCATGAATCAAACTGAAGTCTTCTAAAGAGAGTCGATTTCACTGGCGAAAATTTATCCAATGTGAACCTATCCTCAATAGATTTGAAAGGACTGGTTTGGGATTTTCCCTAACACTAATAGGGGTGAATCAATGTTGTATACATTTTAATCCAATTCTACATTTTATCCCTTTACATATTTGACATATTAGTACATATATTATATTATTCTCTATTACCTATCAAATTCAAGAATATTAATGATATAAAGTCAACAAAATGTCATTTTTACAAGGTCTAACCACTCCCTAAGAGAATCTAGTCATTGGAATGGTCTAGAAAATAATCCCGACCATGAAACCACTAGAAGGTAATAATTTAAATAAGTTTATATAAAGTGGGAAATATCCTTTCAATTTCAATTCACTGTATTAAAATGACTGGGAATGTATTATAGCACTTAGATGGATCTTTATTCAACCATTGAAGAAAATATCCTTTTTTATAATGGTTTGTAACTCCAAGAGGGTATCACACTTGTTGACACCTATTGGTTGTCACAGTTTTACTTTGTTCTTCCACAATAATCTTCTTCACATTGTTACTGTCATATCAGCATGAACATATCTATTATTACCTCTTAACAACAGAAAAATAAAAGCCTCACAATCTACTTCTACAACAAGCCACAATAATATTAATGTTTTGTGAACCAATGAATACAAAATCTTATCTGACCCAAATTATAATCAAATAAGATGTGGTAAACTATGATTTTGTCTGGGGAGCTAGCATTAAATCCCATACTTAGAGGAATTATTGATTCCCTACAATTCCTTTAGAAATTATCAATTACTTTAAATGGATATTTGATGAATATGAACTTGATATTATTTTTTATTAAATTACGTTAAATTGCAATAGAAACATTAAAGTTGATTTAAATTTATAAAATTGATTTATTTATATTTGGAATTTTATTTAGACTTCATGATTGTTATTTTAATTATCCTGGACAACATGAGGTGAACTAAGCCCGAATTGAGAGATCGATCATTAAATCCCATGCATCAAGGCATCTGGGATTCCCATCCCTTGACTTTAGATATTTTCAATGATTTTAAATGGATTTTTAATGAGTATGAACCTGAAATTATTTGTTTTATCAAATTATGGGAATTAAATCTCGAAACATTTATGTTTATTTAAAATGATAAAACAATAATGTATTTGTATTTGGAATTTTCTTTAGACTACATGATTATATTTTAACGTTTGAAGAAAAAATGAGGTGAACCGAGTTCGATCTGGGAGATTCATCATTAAATCCTTTGTGTGGAGGCATTTGGGTCACCCCTCCCATGTATTTACCAATTTTCAATGATTTTAAATTTATTTTTAATGAATATGAACATGAAATTATTTGTTTTATCAAATTATGGAAAATTAAAAATAAAGCATTGATGTGGATTTAAATTTTTGAAAAACATCATATTTTTTCATAGAATTTTATTTAGAGTTAATGATTATTATTTAAATTATGGAAGAAAACATGTCGAGAACAAAGTTTGATTGGGGTGATACAATATTAAATATTGTGCATGGATTCTTTTGGGTTGCCTCTCCCATGCCTTTAGAAAACATAAATGATTTAAAATGAATTTTTAATGAATATGAACCGAAAATTTTTTATTTTACGAAATTATAGGAAATTTCAACTGATTGATTGAAGATGATTTAAATTGTTAAAAACCCAATGTATTTCTATTTGGAATTTTATTTAGACATCATGATTATTATTCAAACGTGGAAATCCACCATTTGGTGAACTAAGCTTGAGTTGGGAGAGCCAGAATTTAATCCCATCCATGGAGGCATTTGGGACACCCTCCTAAGACTTTAACAAATTTTCAATGATTTTAAATGGAAATTAAATGAATATGGACAAGAATTTATTTGTTTCGTCAAATTATGGGAAATTGAAACTAAAACATTGAAGATGATTTAAATTGATAAGAAAATGATGTATTTGTACTTTGAATTTTATTGAAACTGTGTGATTATTATTTGAACCATCAAAGCCAACAAGAGGTGAACCAAGATAGAGCTATGAGGTCCATAATTAAACCATGTGCATGGAAGTTTTTGGGATTCCCTTCTCATGAAATTAACAATTCTCAATGATTTTAAATGGATTTTGAATGAATATGAACATGAAATTTTTCTTTATCAAATTTTTGGAAATGAAAACTGAAACATTGGAATTTATTTAAACTGAAAAAAATGGTGTATTTTTTTTGAAATTTTATTTCACAATATTGATTATTATTTGACCTAGACATAGGAAACATGAGGAGAACCATGCTCAAGCTAGGATATTCACCATTAAATCTGATGCATCAAGGGGTTTGGGATGCCTCTCCAATGACATTAGAAATTCTCAATGTTTTTAAATAGATATTTAATGAATATGAACATGAAATTAATTAAATTATAAAATTTTGGGAAATTGAAACTGATATGTTGAAGTTGATTTAAATTGATAAAAATAAAGTATTTATATTATGAGTTTTATAAGACATCGTGGTTATTATTTGAACCATCAAGACCAACATGAGGTGACTAGATCTGGAGTAGGGGAAGTGATCATTAAATCCAATGCATGGAGGTGCTAGGGAAATTCGTTTTTTTTTAAAAAATTTAGAAATTATACCTTGTAATTTATTGTCCACTTCTAAAGGACCTAGACTACATGGACCATCTCAGGAGGTTGATCTGTCCCCCATAAATCTATTTTGAGGATAATCTACAAAATTCAAAGCCTAAATGAAGGAGGAGCTTAGTGAAGTCTGATGTGAAACCGAATCACCCCTTCCATGCCACCAAGGAAGTTCCGCGAGCCTTGTGGAACCACCACCAGCCCATGCAAGTGGAGGGTGCACACCATAAAATATCGGTCAAGCAAAAAAAACAACCATATGACAAATCAAATATAGTGGGAGGAGGATAATGGGATATAATATAATAACTATTTTATTTTTAGAATAGTTAATATATTTTAATAATGATTAAAATATTGGGTAGGAGGAAAAAATTGAACTTGATATAATATATTAATGAAATCCTTAAACGGAAGATCCACCAACTTGACCTAACTCCACCTCTCTCCCATCCCGCACCCGCTGTCCAATAGATGGTAAAAACAAGTGTAGTAATGCCACTATGGCCACCGATACTCAAATAATCACTAGAAAAATACTTACATATTTTTAAAACAAATTGGATAAAAAATAACAATACACACATATTTAGATTTCACTCACCTCCAATATCAGAAAAGGTATAATGAACTTTCTTTACTATAGCATATCCATTCAAAATCATTCCTATCATTGTGGGACCTAGTATACTCCATCCCATAGTTGGGGATTCACTCTCTATTCCCCTCCATTAGTACACCGATTTGAATTTATGATTGGAATGGTTATATCCACAATAGGTTCAGGAATCTGGTTTTACATAATTCGATTTTTTTCGGAGATCATTGAGCTTCTTCACCATTCACTACTACCCGTCATGGATTCTGCAACATTGGAACTAGTATGGGACATGTTAGCTCAGAATTTGGTTTCATGAAACAGTGTACTCAATGCATAGATAAAGATAAACCCATAAAGGGGATGTGTTCATTGCATTGATAGGTTGCACAACAGAATCAAAATTTTATTTCAGAAATACTAGACTCAATGAAAATATAAAGAGAGGGCCCATGAAGGAGAACTGTTCATCCCATTGATAGGTTTCATACTGGTCTCAAGAGATGCCTTCCTGAAATAGTGGAATCAATACAAATATAAATAGATAAACCATAACGGGGAAGTGTTCACCACATTAACAGAAGGATGATTTATATACAAGCATCCCATGTTTGTGCAAATAAGAATGAATTTTTTTCCCAAATGACTTACATGAAGAAGGTTCCAATTCATTCATTTAGAATTAGAAAGTATATAATGTTGTTCACACACACATGTGTGCAGATGAGTTGCATGCATTAACTACCAAAACTCATTCAGGTTTTCTTACATGAAGGTATAACTACAATGACTTTTAAGGAGAAGTCCTCTCACATAATATATTTATTTGAGAAAGAAATTCTCAATTTCATGACACACATTGAATAGTTCATGTGTGTATATTCATGTTCATGCACATGTGATGAATTAAGATTTGAATATATTGGATAAAAAACATTGTGTATGTGTATTCAAGGTAGGTGTAAAAAGAAACATAAATGTTGACACTATGTTTTATTCAATGTGTGTGTGAAGATAGTGAGTAATCTCATGCATATGTGGTTATATAATAACATGAATTTGTTTGTAGACGGTATGGGTTATTTTTAAAAATAAGTGTGTGTTGAAGTTTGCATGTAAATGAAATAAGAAATGCATCAAAGTGTGGAGGTAACTAAGGTGAGAAAAATATTTTCATGTATGTCCTAGGATTGTTTTATTTCAAAAATAATTTCAAGAGAGTATATATTGTTGTGAAGTTTTTATTTCACAATGAAGACATAGAAATAGTGGGGATAATTACATGCATTAAATATCTACATCTGAGGATGATAATTTCATTCATGGAGAACACACTATGTTGTTGTGTGTAATAATTTAGTTGAGATGAATCAATATTTTTTTCTAAATCAAAGAATAAGAAGATTTATTGGTCATTGATGTATCATTAGTTGTTCATTCTGATAATGAGGTGACATGAAGTGGAAGTGATAACTTCAACTAATTTAAGAGATCATATTGAAATGACGTGAATGTTTTGTTGTTGATTATATTCACTGGTAGTCGTATAATTTCAGTTGAAGTGAGAAAATGAAGAAAATGATTTATTTCACTGGATTGAAGTGGAGTATCAATTTTGTATTGCAGTGACAGCTTGATGTTCTTGTGATATTTATCATTGTCTTCATTGTTTTAATTGTATAACAATGGTGGGATTACAGTATAATGAACATTGGTAGTATTACTATATAATTTTGGAAATTGTTTAATCCCACACACCATGGTTTTTGGGATGATGCCTGACAAACCCAATTAATTTTTTTATTGATTTCTAGTTGATAGTTTGTGTCTCAAATTATACCAAAAAAATGAAAGGACATAGTAACATATCTCAAGGGGGATCCTTGTAAAAATATTTTGTGTTGTCCTACATTTACTTTTTGCCCTACATTTAGTAGAATTGTGGTTGTAAACAGGGATGATCCATTCATTAAAACAAGAGAAGAGATTCAAATTTAAAAGAGGTAAGATAGAAGAAATGAAATATTTGTAAAATATGTGTAAACTAATTCACCCACCCCCACCCAGTGTACTTTCATGATCCAATGAACACATAAATTGGTATGAGACCAGATGTTAAACCTTTGATTGGATCTATCTTATTGTTCCAGTTTTTTTTATCTGACTTATATGAATTGAATATTTGAATTCAAAGAACAAAAATAGTTGTTTCAGATGCTATGTTCATTTCCAATATCTTCCAGTGCAAACATAGAGGTCTCTAAAAAAATCTTGAAGAACAAAAAGAAGACAGAGGAATGAAACTGAGAAATAATTTGAAAAAGAAAGAGTGTTTATCACAATCTGTATATTGTCATAATAGTATTATATCATTAGTATATGTTAAATTAGGTGATAATGATCCTTTTGATGAGTATTTATCAAGAAGTAATATGATGAATTTATTGAATCACTCATTGATTTTTATTTTGAAATCAAAAAATATATAAAGAATGTTCCTATCACAGTTGTCACATACATATTTTCTTTTGTTAAGAGGGATTCCTCATTATATGAGTTCATTGAAAATATTATATAGCATTATTAAGGATATCCATCATGGAGTTCTTTATTTCAATTTCAAATAAAATTATTCCTAAATATCATTTATGAAGAAATTTAGGGATGATGAAGCAGATGGACGAAGATCATCCCTTTAGTGGGAGAAAAGTTGAAAAAATTCTAGAGTTGATCAGAACATGTATCACAGAAATATATGATGTTATGGTAAGGGATTTATTTGATATTTTAAAATCATGGAAATGGAATCTGGTCATTAGAAATGAATTTTTTTCCTATTTTTTATGAATGAAAATCCTGAATTAGAAGGGGGGACACTTATAGTTTGATAATAAAGGAGATGTTCTTTCTAGGAATTGAATATTAGTATGAATTTTTCATTATATGAAATATTTGGTTTTTTAATGGATTAAATGTAAAAAGGGGGCCTATAGGAAAGGGGAATACCAACACTACCTATGTGGGATGTTGACCCCTAGCATGCCATTGTGGGTGGGCCCAGGAAGTGTGTTTCTAGTGTGCTCAATGGGAGCATATGCAGTGCTAGAGGAACAATGAAAAATATTATTTATGTTGTGTGAAGAATGATTGTGTGTGGTTGACATTCAATCCAATAGTGAATTTGGCTTGATATGAAGTATTTTTTTTTCATGGTTCAATAATAAGAAAAGGGATTATAGGGAGCTCATGTATAGGTAGTGGAAGAGAGTGATAGGTGTGCTCATGGGGGTCTATCGACACTGCATAGTTGGGCAGTCGACCCCTAGTTAGCCATTATGAGCATGTCGTGGAAGAGAGTGGATAGTGTGCTGATAGGAACTACATGTTGAGGTAGTGGAATAAAAAAAATTAGTTATGTTGTATGATGAATTATTTTTTCTGGTTGGCATTGAATCATTTTTTTAATTTGGATTTATTAGTTATGTTGTATGACGGATGGTCAAATGCATCATTTATCCGACCCCAAGAAGCAACAAGATATTATGGTTCCCACAGGGTGAAAAGGATGAAGGAATTAGTGGTTAAGAATGGAATTAGAATTTTCAGGAGTAGATATATGTTTTCTGTTTCTATGAATGCATATAGAAGTATGTACCATGTGTTATAAAGCATATTTGTAATAGGAATTAATTTCGATGTGGGAAAAGATTTTAGTGGTTCACTGCAGCGACTGAAATTCCTCAATTGTGCAATCTGTAGTATTATAATCTAGGATGTGCAAACATCTCAGCCATCCTAAATGTTTCCCCCAACCATAATATCATTTTATCAATTTATGAAGAGCTATTCGATGTTATGATCATTTCTTCTTCTTCCCCGAGCCAACCCCAAAGCACCTACTCACCGAGATCTCCATTCCACGATGTCGGTTTTATCCAGCCATGCTTCTAAGCTTTATTTGATCATTTTGTCCATTACATTATGATTGAAATCTCATGAAACATTGTTTTCATGATTAAACAAACCCAAAACAGAAGCAATGCAGTGTATAATGTAGTCGCAAAACAGAGGATGTGCGTACATGTTTGGTCAGTATAGATTTACCTATAATTACTCAAGAACTAGATCATTTAGGGTATGAATTTTATTGAACTTCTCAGAGTATATATGGAGATAAATATATCCATGGAAATGGTTAATATATTTTAACATATATTACATCATGGAGTATAAGTAAACAAATATTTCATTACACGGTAGGAGGAATCAATGATTACATTAAACTACCAGGAAACCAAGTTTACATTACATAGTAGGAGGAAACAAATAATACATTACACAGTAGGGGAAACAATGATTACATTACAAGGTAGTAGGAAATGAAGATTACATTACATGGTAGGAGGAAACCAAGATTACATTACGGGGTAGGAGGAAATAATGATTACATTATAGGGTTGTAGGAAACAAAGATTACATTGTACGGTAGGAGGAAACATAGATTACATTACATGGTATGAGGAAATGAAGATTACATTACATGGTAGGAGGAAACATAGATTACATTATGGGGAAGGAGGAAACAAAGATTACATTACATGGTAGGAGGAAACAAAGATTACATTACAGGGTAGGATGAAACAAATATTACATTACGGGGTAGGAGGATCAAAATATTACATTAGAGGTTAAAAACAACAATACAATCATGCATATTTATATTTGTTATATAATAGGTTAAAAACAACAATACAAAGACGCATATTTATATTTATATCACCAAGAATCTAAGCTATGCTATATTCCATAACAACTTTGGGAACTCAGTAACTCCACTCCTCTAATGGTGCACCAATTTATATATGAATTTGGAATGGTTCTCTCTGCTAGGTTGAGGAATCTATATTCATAAAATATAATAGTTTGAGGTGTTACCTTAGCTTCTGCCTAATTCACCATTTTCATCATGGCTTCTGTCTCATTCACCAATTTCAGACATTCCCTATGCAACCTATTAACTAACATCTAGTTTCATGAAACTGGTTTCCAAAATATATTTGATAGCGTGTTCACAAAAAATACCCATTTGGTTATAAATCATATGGGGTGATTCATACAAACATGTGCTCCAAGACTTGCGCGTATTCAATGTTCACCAAGACATAAGATCAACCTGACCCTTCAATGAGGAAAATAGTGAGTAGCTAAGAGACCGCGGTTTGTACTACATGATCTAAGAAACATAACAGAAATGTGAAAACAATTATGACGACTAGAATTGGACTTTTAGAAAATTAGAACTCTCTGTTATTGCTTTCATGAAATTCAATTCATTTCATCCTATTATTTTTAGTCTACTGTGTATCCTGAAGTTTCACTTCTAGCCGAACTATATTAGAGACGGTTTACTCTATATCAAACCTTTCATGAGCAGTCAAATTTTTTTCATGTCTTCTAAAACATCCCCTCCTCCCTTCAACTGTATCGTAACAACCTCCAACACTAATAGATCAATGTTAGTGTTTGAGTTCTCCTCGTAAAATAGATCAAAAAAGTCTTCTTATTTCTCCTTGTAATTTTAATCACATCTAAACTATGAAACATTAAATCCTCCTTCAGTACCTTCTCAAATCACAGCTTCCTCCTCTATCGATCGCGTCTATTTCACGTGTTTTGAATCGTACCACTACTAATAACAAATTTTCATAACTTCAACTATTGTGACCTTCTGAAGGTCTCCTAATATAGCTTCCCCACCATAACTCTTTGCCTCAATATTATTTACATCAAGGATTGGATATTCCTCAAAGATGTCCATTTTTCATCTGAGATGACCAACTGGACAAACCCACAGAGGTTCAGGTCAGGTTGTATGGCTGCTGAATGGAGGCAAACATGTGGTTTGGGGAGAAGGATGATATTCTAGATGCTTGTCTTGTTTCCAATGGAGGAAATCCCCCCCCAGAATGGCCAATATGGGAGACCAAAATGAAGCCCTCAAATCCTGCATTTATTAAGATACCATCCATGGCCTTAAATTACAAAATGGTTTTAAACATTAAAACCAAAGCGGGGAAATTTTTATCACAGTGGCGTTGAAGCATCCAAACAAATCATGGATTTTCAATCCCAAGACTGTTCCAACATACGCCTATGATATTAAAAGTACGGTTCCATCTTCTAATACTCTCCATATTTGGGGGAATTCCACAAAAACATATGAATCCTCCAATACAAATAAGATATATAATATTTTATCTTAAATTTACAAATTACAATGTTTCAGACATGTTAAAAATCAGACACTTATCTCATCTAAATAGATATAAAAGATATATCACTCTATAAGGAAAACATGTAGCCTAATCTTCGTGATAAGATAAAGGAAATATCGAATTAAAAAACAATCTCATCTTAAATTTATAAACACTTAATGTCTGCATCCTATAAATCTACACATTTATATAGGATTGAAAAAATGATGTAGATGCTCAATATACAAGAGGGGGGGGGGGGGAATTGTACACTTTAAAAATTCCTTTGGAACCTTTAAAGATAGTTACGAATAACTATGTTTTCCTTAAGCAAAGGAAATGGCTATGTTTAACAAAGTTAAACTAAGAAAATTCACAACACCTCTAACACCAAATGAAAACATGGAATAATGAATGATGTTATAAACTTCAAGTCCTATGAACTTGCTTAAAAAATGAAAGAGATTTCGAAAGTAGGTTCTAGAAATATGAATCTGGAAATTGAATCTTAACCAAGGATTACAATATGAGATTCTATCTTAAAGCATATAGAATCTAAATGAAACAGAGTACAAGTAAGGAAGTATAAGAATGTTATACTTTCTTTATAATACAATATGCAGCAGAAACAAACAAGTAGTAAAACTATAAGTAACACAATATAAGTCTTTTAACCCAAAGAGAAGGGTATCCAACAACCTTGGATAAAGGTCCCTTGATTTATACTATCAAGCAAGTCTATATTACCCACACCAGGGTAAGCCCTCGATACGATGATCAGAGTCTCTGTCTTGCTATCCCCACAAGCCCTCAACTTCAAGTTAGTTGGCAACCTCTGTCTTCCTCAGCAAGGAAGCCCTCGAACTTCATGGTAGTCGACACCTCTGTCTTCCTATCCCTCGAAGTGCTCAAATGTAATCACTAACATTTGGAGTCGCACGAAGAAAAAACTGAACGATCGGTTCAGTACGCACAAGGCATGAAAATCGTTCTCTCTCTAGAAATCACCTTAGCTGTGTGTGGTCTCAAGATTGATCAAATTCTCTGTTGTTGTCCTGAGATCTTTCAAATGAGCTCCTATTTATACGAAAGTTCAGCCTCCTTTCCAACGGTCATATTTTCCTAAAAAGTCATAGGGACCTGTACACGTGTAACTTAACCAATGGTTAGTTTATAACAGAATAGATGACATCATTTTATAACAAAATAAGTGCAACAGAATGCACGACATCGTTTTAAATCTAACTAAAAATTTCAGAGTCTAACAAAAAAATTATTCGGAGTCTAAATCGATTCGGAGTGTATAAACAATGATAATCAGATTCTGTTTAATAGCTGAATTAGAAATGAGAATTCGAAATCAGAATTCAGAATGAGAATTCATAATCAAGATTCGTCATTAGATTTCGATATCAAATCATCATGAGAGTTCGTATCCAGAATTCGGAGTAGAACTTTATCAGAGTTCGTATCCAAAATTCAGAGTAGAACTTTAT
Organism: Viscum album; assembly: GCA_963277665.1. Taxonomy (NCBI): domain Eukaryota; kingdom Viridiplantae; phylum Streptophyta; class Magnoliopsida; order Santalales; family Viscaceae; genus Viscum; species Viscum album. Next base: position 1,579,989,371 of record OY728151.1, on the reverse strand, counting down.
TAGAGTCTGTATCCCGAATTCGGAGTGGAACTTCATCAGTGTTCGTATCCTGAATTCGGAGCCTAAAACTGAATGCTTCATATCAAAGTTTTAAACGATTCCAAGAATATAGAAATGAATCCGAATCTTATACTTAAGAAATATATGGATGGAAATATTATAAGGATAATTTTTCTTAAAAAAGTGATCTTCCTTATAAAAGCAATTTTCCTTATAAAATCAATTTTCTTTATAAAAGCGATTTTCCTTATAAAAGATATTTTCCTTATAAAAGCAATTTTCCTTATAAAAGCGATTTTTCTTATAAAAGCGATTTTCCTTATAAAAGCTATTTTCCTTATAAAATTGATTTTCCTTATAATAGCGATTTTCCTTATAACGACGACTTTCCTTATAAAAGTGATTTTCCTTATAAAAGAAATTTTCCTTATAAAAGAGATTTTCTTTAATGATAAGGTGTTTGTGATTTTCAAAACAATAAGGAATGAAAAAATCATAAGGAAAACCTTATTGACTCAACAATCGCCCCCTTTTTGTAAATCACAAACATCCTTACGAAAAAGAAATTCTAAGAAAAAAGAAAACATTATGGCTTATCTCCCTTTTCTTATGGATGTTGATGAATACGACTTACTCCCCCATAGGAATTGAATATCTAATGATCATATTCTAGATTTCCGGAATGATATTTCATTATGAATAAGAATGTATTCTTTAATGGTAAACTCCCCCTTAGATAAACTCTATTAGAGTTTGTTTTCTTTCTCACCCTTTGTTAAGATTCTTTTCCCCCTTTATTAGGGTTCTTTTCCTTCTCCCCCTTTGTGATTTTAAAAAATAATTTTAGGGAATGGAAAAGATAACAAAGTACCTGAAAAATTAGTAATAATAACAAAAGAAACGAGCAAGCACAATTTTCATTATGTTTGAAAGCTCAACAACAAAGAAGTTTAGATATAACAAAAGATCAGATTTTTCTATTTTGGATCTTTTTCCTTCGCCATGAGACCCTTAAGAATAGTCTTTATCTTCTTCAAGTCTTTATGGTCTTCATCGGCTTGCTTCTCTAACACAACAATTCTTACATTTTGATCTTCAATATTTTCTTCCTGGTCTTGATGCTTTTCTTCCTGAGCCTGAAGCTTTTCTTCGTGAGCCTTCAAGATTTGTTCTTGCTTTAAAAACCTCTCTTCAAACTCAATCCGATGATCCCTTTTATACTTCCAGTTTTGTGAAATAGAATTCAGCTTCCCATTCAGATCTCTGACTTCTTGAATCCGAAAATTCTTCACAGCTGACAACTTTTCTTAAAAGTAATATGTAAGTTCATTTATATTCATGTATTCTGTATCAAAAGCATCTTTAACTTTATCTTGGAATTCATCAAAGATCCCCATCTCTTCTACAGTTTTCCTCAACCAACTAGTCATTCTATTTCAAGATCTTTTGTGGGCATCATAGCCGACAAAGAAAGTTTTGAAATGAGCCTCAATCTCAACACATTTGTCCATAACCATGGATACAGAGACTATTTTCTGATTCAATGAATGTTGAAGCATCTAAAATCTTGAATCAATACTTGAGAAAGTCAGAATAGTACCCACCAACCTTTTTAAAGAATGAACAACAAAGTCATTCCCCCAACGAAGATGACTCCGAATCCGAGACTTTTTTGGAGAATTTTCTTCTTCAAAATGCTCAACATTCGTCTTAGAAGAATCACCAACTTCCCTTATATTTACAGCCACTGAGCTCGGGGTATCAACAACAAGTTGTTTTCCTTTGTCCCTTTTCGGAATGGCATCGTATTCCAAAGTTCTCTTTTCACTGTCAGACACTTGAACAACATTGTCGTCATCACCAACAACTTTTTGAGCACCATCCTCTACATTCTCCATTTGAGCAATATCTTGTAGAAGTTGTTCTCCCTCTACATGATAAGCTACTTCAACTTCTCCTTTCTCCTCATCCTTCCCTAGAGTGACTAACATAGAAAACTCGGCTTCTGAGGTTCAGAGCGACAAATGTTCTGACGATGTCCCCTTATAATCATCTACTTGATTTAAAATATCTCTGGTCTCACCAGTGCCTTCAGTAACTGATTCTAGCTCTTCTACTTGCTCAAACAGCTCAATTTCCTCAACATTCATAGCAACTGCCTCTTCCGAAGCGACAAAGTTTCTTCCTGGAGTCTCAGGTATAGATTCCAAAGAAAAAGATCTCGTAACAGGAATGTTTCTGGAGTCCATCTTCGTAAACTTTAACAGTGTCTGAACCACCACAGCTTCAGACATCTTCTTCTTGAGTTTATTTTCTTTCTCTTGTTTTCTAGCTCATCCGATGTTCTTTCCATCAAGGATTTAGCCTCCGCAGGATCCAAGCCAAACTAAGGCTCCCCTTCCACTCTCTTCCCGTTGATTTCCCACCACATAGAAACTACCTCATTTGGGTAAGATTTCTTCTTCTTCGGTATAGGAGGTGCGGAATGAACTTCCTAAGATTTGGGATTCTCTGCTTCAACTTCAACTTCTTTCAACTTTCTCTTCCTCACTGGCTTAAAGGATTCCAGTTCAGCATCTTTCGGAACTGTTTCTTCTTGAGCAGGTAAATCATCAAACTCACCATTCTTCTTGTCAAAGGCTACATCCATCCTTTTGAGAGTGCCATCACTCACCAACATAATCTTGCAAACACTTGGCTTAAACTTGCAAGCCTCCTTGAATGACTCATGGAACCGAACTATCAAATTTGAGAGGATTGCTGGATACTTTATGATCTTAGCTCATAAGTTCCCTTTTTAACATTCTCTATTGTAATAAGAATTTTTTTCATCAGATTAAACTTTCTTAGATTTATCAGAAAATCTAGAATATAAATCTCACATTTCGTCAGACTATCTTTGTCACCCTTTCTCAGAACGATAAGTCCTTGTACCCATAATTCTAGAATCCGGAAATTCATAGATAGAGTAGGAATCTTCGGATCCTTGTCATCTGACAGTCCGAGAGTTTCTAAGGCCTTTTCCTTGTCGAAGCTTCCCTTTGAATCCGGAAAAACATTAGAAATGAACTCGGATTCTTATTCATAGGTCACCCCTAAAAGCTAGATGCTTTGACATAAGAAAGCTTATAATTATTTCCATAAGACTTAAACGATAACTTCTCCCTACCATCTTCCTTAAGGAAGGAAAATGTTTCATAGAACAATATAAGAAAATGAAAAAAAAACATCATCTTGATTCACAGGCTTAGACACAGCAACATCTTCCCATCCGTTAAGATTTATGTTCTTGGATATAAGAGAATCATTCTTGTTGAAGAAATCAGGATGAACCAACCTTTCTATATATACTATCCAGTTGGAAATCAGCTTAGAGGAAGACATGTCTTGAGAAGCTACTTCCACAGACATTCGGATCTGAAGGCCTCTGAGATGTTTGGAACAGAGATTGCTGAAGTTCAGAACAGCTTTAAAACAGAGAGGCAGAGCATCGGGATGCTGGAGCTTGAAAACTGATGTGGGACAACCATTTGGGGTCCCCTTTATATGGGCAATGAGAAGACGGTTCAACATCCTCAGTTGATCGAACAGTTGTGACAAGCTGAGATCCGATCTGACGGTTGAAAACCAATTCTCAAGAAAACCTGAATCCGATATTTTGAGGTTTTTATTAAAACAAGGATTTAGGAAAATGATAATCCAAAAAAAAAATATAAAAAAAAATCATCAACTAAAGTATGATTACAAAAACTTTGAGTAAGGAAATCATACCTTCAGATTGGCTTAAGAGGATTATTCGTAATGGTTAACATTTTAAAAAAAATGACTACAAAAAAACTTTATTATGAAAATAAATAGTTCTCAAAAATCACTACAAAATACTCAACAAAGAAAAAAAATCATTACAAGATTTTCAGCATGAAAATTTCATTACAAAAGTTTGAAAACAAAAAACACATTATGAATGTCTTGGTATGAAAATCTCGTTATGGAAATACCAGTACGAATTTTTCCATTCCGGAAGTGTTCAATACAAAAATTTCCATTCCAGAATTTTTATATACGAAAATATCCATTCTGAAAATATCAGTTTTGGAAATTTCCATTCCGGAATTTTAGTTCTGAAACGTTTGAAAACAAACTTTGAAAAACATAGTTACTCTAACAATCAAATGTACTCCCCCTGTGAAAAGGAGTTTATTACTGTAAGGAGACTTTTTCAAAAGAAAGTTAATTAAGGAACATTACCTTACAATTATCATTCCTAACTTCTGTTTAATGTATTCAAATCTATCATAAGGCAAAGATTTTGTGAAAATATCAGCATGTTGATCTTGCGTTCTGGTAAACTAAATAATGATATCTCCTATTGTTTTGATAATATTTTCAAAATAGATTTTGTTACCAATCATGTGCCGGGAACATCCACTATCCATGTACCATGTGTTACTGCTGGTACTCTCTTTATTTTCTTGAAATCAATAAGAGAATTAGACTTTCGGAATCCAAGCTTGTTTGGATCTGAGATTTCCAGAAAATAAAATTTTAGGTACCCACATCTTCTTAGAAAAATAGTCTTTATGAAATCCCAGAGATTGGGTTTTTTTAAGGAACAATTCTTTGCCCAGTGACCACCACATTGACACTTAGTACAAAATGGGTCAATTTGAGGAACAAATTAGTTATTACTAAAAATTGGTTATGCATGGGTATGACCAAATCCAGATTTATTTTTTAAAGGTCGTATTTGGGAATAAATTTTATCAAAAGTTTCCTTAACATGGGTAGAGTTTGTTAAACACTTACATAAGGAAAAGATTTTGGACTTGAGTTTTATAACCAAGTTTTTATCATCAAAATAATTTGATTTAGAACTAGAGCTAGGCTCGATAATATTTTTCATGGAAATTACCTTTTTTAATTCTTTAGAAAGTCTGTTCTTCTCTGAACATACTTCCCCATGATTTTTTGAAATACTATCAAAATCAGTATTTTTCTTATCAAGATCTTTGGAACGATCTGATATTTCTTTCATAAGAATAGAATTCCTAGAGTTTTCCTTATCAAGCTTCTTATTGAGTTTAGAGATCTCAATCTCAAGAAGTTCAGCAAACCTAGAAACTCTTTCATAGGTAGGTGAATTATTTTCTTCATCAGAAGAGGATTCTTCATCTGAGAAATTATAATACTTACTATCATTATAATTTAAAGAAACATTGGTCAATGATTCAGTATTTTGTACCATAACCATAAAGCAATGATTTTCAATAGGTAATCTGGCTATAAGACCAAGATTCTTCTGTCCTGACGATTCATAATCAGAAGATTAATCTGAAGAGTCACCACCACTGGCACTCCAGGTGTCATTTGATTTCAGAACATTCATAGATTTGTCTTTGTAATACTTCTTTCTGTTCATGTCTGAATTCCTTTCATTACTTTCTTTCTTTTTGAGAAAAGGGCAATCTGGTCTAATATGTCCAGCTCTCTTGCATTCATAACACATAACTTCTCCATCTTTTCTATCTTTTCTATCCTTTTTATTATACCTGGATTAGAAATTTCTCTGACCAGCTATCTTGTTCATCCTTCGAGCAAGATTTGATAACTCATTTTCAGAGATTTCACTCTCACTCGATTCTGATTGAACAACCATCTTCTTAGACTTGGATCTGGTTACTCTCTCAGGAGTCTTAGATTTCATATGATTTGATGTTTTTGTAAAATATATTGTACCATTTCCGTTCATATTTTTGATGTTGTCATCATCTCTCTTCATTCTGGTTTCATGTTTTAGAAGATTTCCAAATAACTCATCAAGAGTGAATTGAGTGACCTTCCTATTCTCATCTATAGCAGTTCTTTTGGATTCCCACTCATTGGGCAAAATATCAATTATCTTATCCACAAGTTCTTCATCATCTAACACTTTTTCTCCCATAGACTGTTAGCAGTTGACAATAGTCATAAATCTCTGTTGAACTGTACAAATTGGTTTACCATAAGGAAAGTTGAATCCATGATATTCAGCTCTAAGCATAGCTTTCCTAGTCTCAATCACATTAGAAGTTCCAAAGTGTGTATCCTCTAACTTCTTCCAGATACAATTAGCTGCTTCACAAGAAGAAATTTGGCTATATATATTTCTATTCATTGAACAAAGTAATGTATTGCGTACCTTATAATTGATTTGATACTCTTGCTTTTCCTGGTTAGTGAATGTTCTAACTTACTTATCAGGAATTTTATAATCACCAGTTAGCATAACAATGTTGTCAACTCTAGTATTGATAACAAAATTCTTCATTCGATCTCTCCAGTACTCGTAGTCATTACCATCAATGATTTTTGGTCTTGTAGGATTTAGATTATCAATGGAACCAACATTAATTCCTTCCATACTTAAAATAACCATTGGAACACAAAATTGTTAGTAGAAAAAGTAAGTAATAACAAAGTTCAGAATGATAAAGTTCAGAATAGGAAAATTCAGAATGAGAATGTTCGTAATGAGAATGTGAGAAAGAAAAACTTATACGTGAGTACAAGTATTTCAGAGACCTGCTCTGATACCAATTGTATGATCGAAAAAATGATGTAGATGCTCAATATAATAGAGGGGGGGGGGTGAATTGTACACTTTAAAAATTCCTTTGGAAACTTTAATGATAGTTACGAATAATTATGTTTTCCTTAAGCAATGGAAAGGGATATGTTTAACAAAGTTAAACTAAGAAAATTCACAACACCTCTAACACCCAATGAAAACATGGAATAAGGAATGATGTTATAAACTTCAAGTCCTATGAACATTCTTAAAACTGGAAAGAGATTCCAAAAGTAGGTTCTGGGAATATGGATCCGGAAATTGAAACATAACCAAAGATTACAATATGAGATTATACCTTAAACCGTATAGAATCTAAATGAAACAGAGTACAAGTAAGGAAGTATAAGAAAGTTATACTTTCCTTATAATACAATATGCAGTGGAAACAAACAAGTAGTAAGACTACAAGTAACAAGATATAAGTCTTTTAACCCAAAGAGAAGGGTATCCAACAACCTTGGATAATGGTCCCTTGATTTATACTTTTAAGCAAGTCTGTCTTTCCCAATCTAGGGTAATCCCTCGATACGAAGATCGGATTCTCTGTCTTGCTATCCCCACAAGACGTCAACATCAAGGTTGTTGGCAACCTCTGTCTTCCTTAGCAAGGAAGCCCTCGAACATCAAGGTAGTCGGCACCTCTGTCTTCCTATCCCCAGAAGTCCTCGAATGTAATCACCAACATTTAGAGTCCCATGAAGAAAAAATTGAACGAGCGGTTCAGTACGCACAAGGCATGAAATGCTTTCTCTCTCTATAAATCACCTCAGCAGTGTGTGGTCTCTAGATTGATTAACTTCTCTGTTGTTGTCCTGAGCTCATTCAAATGAGCTCCTATTTATAGGCAAGGTCAGCCTCCTTTCCAACAGTCATATTTTCCTAAAAAGTCGGAGGGACCTGTACACGTGTATCATAACCAACGGTTAGTTTATAACAGAATACAAGACATCATTTTATAACAAAACAAGTGTAACAGAATGTACAACATCGTTTTAAGTCTAAATAAAATGATCAGAGACTAACAAAAAAATTATTCGGAGTCTAAATAGATTCAGAGTGTATAAACAAAGATAATCAGATTCTGTTTAATAGGTGAATTCGGAATGAGAATTTGGAATCAGAATTCGGAATGAGAATTCATAATCAAGATTCGTCATTAGATTTCGATGTCGAATCTTCATGAGAGTTCGTATCCAGAATTCAGAGTTGAACTTTATCAGAGTTCATATCCAGAATTCGGAGTAGAACTTTATCAGAGTTTGTATCCAGAATTCGGAGTGGAACTTCATTAGAGTTCATATCCAGAATTTGGAACCTAAAATAGAATGCTTCATATCAAAGTTTTAAACGATTATGAGAATATAGAAATGAATTTGAATCTTATACATAAGAAATATATGGATTAAAATATGATAAGGATAATTTTTCTTACAAAAGTGATCTTCCTTATAAAAGCAATTTTCCTTATAAAAGAAATTTTCCTTATAAAAGCGATTTTCCTTATAAAAGCGACATACACTATAGTAAATCAAAACACTAAAGTCTTATCCATATCTGAATATGAAATGTCCTTTCAAACAATACCCAAACCCAAAATAACTAGCTCCATGATGATTATGAATATGAAAAAATCTCTCACACAAACAAAACATTTCTCTCTCTAGTCAAAATCCTGAGCAGCTAGTGCATCCCCCCAATCATCAATATGATTTCATTCTTAACCAATCGCACATTCTAGATATTAGAATTAGGTGTAATACGTGAAACACCTCTCTCAACCTACTTTGTATACAAAACCCCAGTTTGCTTCATGCACCATCGATCCTCTTGAAAATATCCAAAATTCCCACTAAAAATATCAAGCCCGAACAATAACCTTTGATATCACTTGTTGGGGGAGATTCCTGATCTAAGGACAAATACCTCCTGAGAAATTTTTTTTACAAACTTGGTGAAATAAGAAAGTGATATAAATAAAAATAAATAAATTAACATCAAATATTTTTATTATTAAAAAACCATCTATTACGGAGGAATAAAACCTCATTGGGTAATTCAGAAATATTCACTATAAATTAATGTGTACAAATAAATCCCAGTAATTCACAAACATGAATTAAAAATGAGATCATAGAAAAACAGTTGTGAAAACCAGACACTGATACTCTTCCACCATCTCTCTAAACATCAGCTCACCAACGCCATGCTTTAATGATAAATCTCTAAAAAAACATCACCCTTCTGTTGAAAAAATTCCACTACATCGAGGATAAAATCCTAATATGCATCAGACTCACACAATATTATAACACCTAAAGTATTTATCTCTCTCATGATCTCTCCACCATGACCTACCACCAACCATAAACGTGGATATGCCTCTTAATCAATGCATGTAACGACCCAAACATTCATTAACGGAAATCCCTCTTGATATAATTAAATGTCTCTTTTTGTAAAATATTTATATAAAATGTCAAATTATTTGGGTTTATATTAAGAATTGTTACCATTTCTAATATATCCATTAAATAGTGACCACATTATTTGTATAAATGTTGGGATTTAACAAATCCAATTTACATAGACAAAGGATGCAACGACCTCATCCGATAGACGTGACCCATACTTTTCCCATTTATCAGAGCATGGAAAGGAGGTGGAATAATAGGTCTTTGATCTTGACCAATCCTGAGATTAGCTTGAATATGTTAAGCTCAAGTGGGACCGCCTATGAGTGAAATGGAAGTTGATAGAGATTACCACCTGAGAAATGTTATCCAAGCAACCCCAAGAGTCTCTCCCCATCTCACACCTTACTTTTATGTCTTATGCTGGTGTAAAAAGGGCTTAAGAAACAAGACCATAGAACTATGGTTATTTACATTATTTTTATATATAATAATGAATATACTTTCATTTTATAATTGTTACATTGTTGATATTTTTTTTAAATCACAAATAGTATTTTTAGTTATTGTTCAACTAAGAAATCTATTTTGATGAATTAATGGATTTCTGAAATAAATAATATTTTAATAAAATATCATTATTTTTATTAAATTAATATTTATTATATATAAATGATTGTATAATTTTATGAATGCAATTGAAATTTTTATTATGGTTTGAAAGAAATTTTTGTCAAAACCCATTAATTTTTGATAACTGTCAGTTTTTATTTTAAAAGGGAAAATTTACATACATAGAAAATTATTTAGATAAAATTAATATTATTTCTGGAATCAATACAATGAAATTATCCAATAGTGAATATTTCACAATTTTCTGAGGCAGTCAAATTTTTGGGTAATAATTAAATACCATTTAAATATATAATGTGTTTTATGATATCATAATGAAACAATAGTGATTTAATAAAATAATATTAGCTTTATTTTCGTCCAATATATGTTTTACCATTATAATAATGTAATGTATGGTTTTTTAATTAGTTTACATAGTATTAATGAACCCTTCACGATTTATTAAACATCTTGTCTTTTTAAATAATTTTCTTTGGGAGTGTTACTCACCTCCACATAAGAAACCCCATTATTTTAAGAAGTTTGATCTTTGGACATATAATATATATTTTTCCACATCCCTTTTCCAGAAACAATGGAAAAAAACCATGGGCTGTTTTTTGGTTTGGATTAGTTTAATATGAGGTGTCTCAAACCTTAATAATAAAGAATTCCCTCACATTTCCAATATAGACCCTCCCAAGCTCCCACTTCCTTCTCACTCAAATCCTTTGGAGCTCGTCCAAACTCAACCCTACACTCTCTATAATCTTCCCAAGGTTCCCCAAGCTCCCAATAAGCCTCTCTCAAGCCTCTCTCAAGCCTTTGGAAGCACACTTCCAAGTAAGGGTTTTTCTTCCTTTCTCATTTTTGTCCAATTTTCTTTAAATTGATGGGACATTTTAATATCAATTTAAAATGTTGGGGTATGGTTTCTCACCTCCCCCATACTTCCATATTTATTCATGAATGATGGGAGACCCCTTTCCCTCTTATTTAATTCCTACCAGGTATACCTGTTACTATGACGAAATTCCGAAAGGTATTTCTCTCTCCTCTTTTACATTCAAGAAATTATTTGGTATCATGACTCTAAATTCCATTTCAATTGTTGGGACATGAATCTATGTAACCCCCTTACTGTCCATTTCATGTACATATTATGAGACACCCCTTTCTCTATCATCATCCATTTTTATGAATTCTAATTTAACACTGTTACGCTGCCGAAATTGCATCGATTTTCCAATCCAATGTCATTGTGTAGTGTATACCATTCCCATTTATCTATCCAGCGTATTCGAATTTATGAAAATTTACTTTTTGACTATGTATTTTCGTGTATTAATTCCACATTCCTTTGTCATGGAATAAATGATTATGTATTATGAATCCTTGTTATACGATCCATATGGCACAGTTATGCATGAAATGAAATGTTTAAGAGGGGTGCACCCATATTATGCTCTAATGCATTGGGTTTAGAATAGTATCATGATACGTCATGTGAAATGGGTGATTACTCATTCTAATTCAAGTGAAATGGGGTTTTACTCATTCTCCAAGTGCAATGAGGATTAACTCTTGCTCTATGTTCAATGATCGTTGGCTCATGCTAATTCCATGTTAAGTGTTGTTGCCACATTTCCATGTTATGATTATCATGCTTTATCATGCCTTTATTTTTATTCTTCTACTGTTCTCTAATGATATGACTATTTCTTAAAATGTATTTTATTTCTCATGTTACTCCATGTTTATTCCCTTACCGAGCTTTATAGCTCACCGGTTTCTTATGCATGTCCTTAGGTTATCCCATTCAATGAAAAGTACGAGGAAATGCATTGGTCATGTAAAAGAAGTTTTCAATAATGATGTTTTTTTCATGCTTTATGTTTTTATGTAATGATCCTAATCTCCAAAGACACTATAACTCTCTATCTTCAATGTTTTATCAAATAAAGTTTAGGTAATAAATTATGTTTAATTGTGTAACAAAAGATCAAGGTTTTCATAGTTTATTCCATAATACACTCAATACATGTGAAATGACTAGTTTGGGATATGTCTAACACAGAGAGTGGGGGTGAATCAGTGCTGGAGACCTTTTAATCCAATTCCACATTTTATCCTTTTACCTCTTCGACCTGTTAGGATTTGAATTCTTTTATTCTCTTTTACCCATCACATTAAATAATATTAATGCAGTAAATAAGAAGCCAAAAATATTTTTTCAAGGTTAACTACTCAGTAAGAGTATCTAGTCCTTAGGATGGTTTGGAAATAATCCTCAACACAAAACCATTAGAAACAAATCATTTAAGTGTGGTTACAGCAGGTAGGAAAGAACCTTTCACTTGGAATACACTATTTTCAATTGAGAGTACATGTTTTGCATCACATAACTGAATCAATATACTACCTATAGAGACAACCTACTTTTTGTTGATAATGGTTTGTAACAAAAATAGAATCTTCCACCCGATGAGACATGTTGGATCTCACAGTGCTTCCTTGTTCTCCCACAATATTCGTCTTCACATTGATTCTTTCTTACCAGCATGCAAGTAACTCTTCATACCTCTTCAAAACAAAAAACTAAAAGCTTCCAAATCCTCTTCTTATACTAGTCAAAATAATATAAATATCATGTGAACTAATAATTACTCAATTCGTTATGACCCAAATTTTAATCTACCTATATCAATTTGGTCACCAAATTTTCTTCTCTTCTTTTATATCTCTTCTTCAGTGCAAAACCAAACTCACTGAGCCATCTTCTTATTATTCATGCATGAATCACAAAATTCCCTTATGATTATTAAATCAATGAAGGTCAGATAATATTAGCATCATCACAAAAAATTATTCTACATTGATACAAAATATTAACAGTGAATTTTGTATCATTTAACTTTTATTTTTCTTGGTGTAGAATATGTTTGTTCATATAAATTTCATTGTACCTTCTATGTTGTTCCAAGATAGAATAATCTTTCTTAATCTCATATTCTTATCCTCTGGAATGATTATCTCAATACATTGATGGTTCATTTTCATGTCTCATATACATTTTTTTCTTTATCATTTTATGTATTTTTTGAGTAAAAATTTTATGTATGAATGTTTTTTATTAATATCATTTGAAAAAGGTCATATAGTGCAGTTACTGCTCACTATTTATGTAAAAACACATGAAGCTTCTTTCTCCTCCCTTATTTCACTCCCACTTCAAACAAAAATAAATTTTGGTTTTCATTAACCACTTTTATCAATAGTATATGAATTAATACACTTTCTATCATATGAAAACTCGAACAATATGAGTTCCACTTCTTACTCTTGAAAGTATGCACTAAGGAGCACATCATTTTCTCTTAGCACAAATAAACAATGTTGGTTTGTTCTTATTTGTATATTGTGAATAAACTGGGTAAATTGTATATTCATGTTTGTTTTCTATGTGGAACAACTTCAGGAAATTCCATCAGAGTAAAAAAGTCATGTATTGTGACTCTGTTAGTAAGATTCATCGAACTGGTTCAACATTGTGAATCATGATAAAGGTGTCTAAACACCAGTTGTGTGATAGTTGTATTTATTCTTCATAATAGTAGAATGATTTGGGGAATTTACCTCCCGTTTAAGGAACTATGAGGATGTAAACACCTATCACATTATCTCATATTCTTCTACATACTATTTAAATTAAGCATTGTAGGGAGAGGATAATAATTCTCTTCTCCCCCAATAGTGCTTCGTACCGGTTTTGTAGGTGCCCTCTGGTCCCACCTCTTTGCGGGATATTGGACCACATCATACAAGACGTAGACAGTACCCGTGGATAACACAAGTAACTCAATTCCACCTATGAATGCGGGCCTGGATGGCCTCCTTTGAGAATGGTCAACCTAGTGTCCTACATAATCTCTTAGTTGAGGCTAGCTAGTTATCTTAGTATATTTATTTTAAAAAAACCACCAAAAAATAATAAGTGTAAAAAACAAGTATATAATTCCATTCAATATGAGATGCTTGGAAACCTCCACACATTTTACTCTAGTATATAATTCTTCAATCCCTTCATAATTTATCTTTAATTATAAATATATATAACCTTTTCTTCATCTCTTAACCTTAAAGAACTAATTATATGGAACATTTATCCTTCATTAAATATATAATCTTATCGTTCCTTATGTTAGCACTCAAATAGTTCTCATGAAATATTAAAATACTTCCTAACCATAAATTCAACTTCTTCTATAATTTTTGCAATATAAATTCCAATGTACTTAAAATAATTCTTTTATTCGATGTAAACATTGGGTCAATTATTACAAATTTATTTTGAACTTCTGATCAGTTCATCATTCATCCAAGCTAAAAATATAGATAATTTCCTAAGCATGACTTCTAGTGATATGACTCCATAACAATTCTTCAAACACTTCTCAATTTATCTTCAAATATAAATCCATATAACCATTTATTCCAAGTTACCTATTCAGGCACTAATTATATGGTGTGGTAATCCTTCATGAAAACATCAATCTCAGTGTTCCCCAAGTTAACACTTTATGGTTCTCATTCAACATCAAAATAAAATATCACCTTAATTTACTCCTCATCTATACATTTTTTTATTATAAATTCCAAATTACATGAAATCAATATTCTTATTTTTGTTAAAAATGGGTCAGTTATAGAACATGTGTTTTGAACGTAGTATCACTTCATCATTCATTAGAGTTAACAACATAAAAAATTTATCAAACATGACATACAATGACAAGAATCAATTACAATTATCTAGGAATCATAATGACATAATCCATAAAAATTCTATAGAAAACACCATGAAGGAATCCAAAACCATTCTCCATGAATCACCTTGAAACTAAAAGTCTTCAAAACATTCAAATGTTTCTTTGAATTTCAAGACATGAGGACCTTTTCCATGTTCTATTATCTTTGTAACTTCTTCATCATGTTGATATCAATGTAAAATTCCTATTTCAGTGGAAAACATTGTCTTCCAATGAAAATCATCTCACAACAAATACAATCCCTAAAGAAGTGTGATCTTCAAACTCGCCCTTTGAATTGTTGGAAATACCTTCAATGTAATTTCCAAATGAATGTGATAATATTTTGTACAATTATCTTCTTTCTCGCCATTACCTATTAAAAATTAATTTCACATTATCTTCCCCTTATTGAAATGAAATACAATGTTTATTGGAAATCATGATATCTGTCTATACATAAGCAATATGTGATCGATAATTTCACTCTAATTATACTTGAGTTGTGCTCGGGGTAGAAATATTGTGGATTTTACATAGACAAAAAATCTATCCATTACCAACTGATCATTATACATTACAAAATGATAAATCATATACCTTCCTTCTAGGATTATTTACTTTCATTATAGGCTGAAATTATAGAATGTGATATAAAACATTTTAAAACAATCAACCTGAAACTCCTGCAATCACTTCAAAAAATAGATAAAAAATATTCATGTTTACTATTTAGTATAGAAGACCAAGGGGGTCTTCCACATTTCATAAGAAATTGATTAATTTAATTTCGACCCCTTTGTAATTTTTTTTTATTTTTGATAACCTATGATGATAGATTAATTGAGACATGCCTTTTCCAATGAAATGATCTTCAAGAAATTTAGAGAATGATAATATTTGATAGTAATTGAAATAATAAGTATAGAAGATTATTCATTTGTCTCCCCCTCATGGGAAACATTTCTCATTATCTTCCTAATGGTTGATCTCATCATGAATTGATTTAATGAATATAAATTATGGAGAATAATAGAGTATGGTTCTTGAACATACAACAGTCCCGATTAGACAACATTCACAACTTCACCAAGGATGATATTCTAATACATTTTTTCATCAAAATACTATGAAATAAGATCAAGACAAGATGGAATCTACTTTATCCTCGATATCTAAAATAGTACACCACATTGATCAACATTATCAAGGATGATCCCCATCATAATAGTATTTAAATATAAATTAAGGAATCATTGAAGGAGGGTGATGTTTTCTATCAATAATTTACAACACATACAACTTCGTAGTTGTAACACCATGAGCTTCCATGATACACTTTTCATTCAATTATGCAATAGCTTGCATTGTACTCAACGTCTTGTTCTAACACAACGCAAATAATCAAAGTAGCCGTTATGAATAGTAATAAACACTTTTTAAATTTATTGAAATTTTATATTTCAAAATGGACATCATTTTTGTATTCGTAATATCGAAATTATCCTAAGTTGATTTTTTTGTAACTTTCTGAGAACTTCCAATTTTTTTATGAATAGTGAAGAATACTTAAAACAAATTTTTTAATCAAAATAATTTATTGTGATAAATTATAATATTTAGTGGATTTTAAGTATAATTAGAATATATATTTACTATTTTATCCAATGGTGGTCATTATAATTAATTTAACATTGAAATTGGGCGTGAACAATTGTCAATCTTTTGATATAAATTGTTTCTTAAAAACAAGCTATTTGTCGTGACAACGAGAATTAATTATAAAATTATTTAACGCTACTTATATGTTTGGAATTTTGTAAAATAGACATCATTTTTGATATCGGAATATCAAATATAGCTTAGGGGGAATTTTTGGGATTTTTCTGAAAAACTTCAATTTTTGATGAATAGTGAAACCACTAAGTGGTACTTATAAAAACTGATTTTTCGTTTAAATAAAATTTTACCACATCTGTGTTTTTAATTTCAAAAATCTGACATACATGGTTTTCATTAAGAAGTAAAATGTGGTTCAATGAGATTAAAATAATTTTTGGGTGAATAGTAACTTTTAAGTTCTTAATCGTGATTAGAGATAATTAGTGTAGTTTAAGGTAGAAATAATGTTTTAATAATATGAGATAAGCTTGACACATGTCCTACCCTCATTGGATGTGACATGGCCGACCAAGAAAATCCATGGTTCAACATGGGGACCCCATGGAGCCACTTTAGTTGGAAAATGCCATAAATACCTTTTATTAAATGTTAAAGTAAAAAATGACACAAACATGAAATGTTTTATTAAAACAATTTTTACATGGGGTTATTCAAGTCATATTTTTGACTATAAATAGTCATTGGAAAGATAAAAATATTTCCTACATCATTGTATATTTTTAAAAAAAAATTAGACATTAAATAAATTAAATTATTTATGACACCATGATGATGCAGCGATTACCTCAGTAATTAACGATTTAAATAAAATGAAAAGATAATGTAAAATCCAAGGCTTAAACTTGTCAAAAACCTATTTTATGAGTATATTTCTAATCCTTATCACCTTAGTTTTGAATTCTATAAGTGTGGTACCTCTAAAATCCGAAACCCATTTTATAATAAAGTGACTTTTCTTTACTTTCCAAGAGTGCCCCTCCTCTCCACTTATAAAAGGCCCCCACCTCTAACACTTCATTCACACTTTCAAGCCATTTGGCTCGGCCAACCGCTACCCAAATACTCTCCCAACTTCCCCCAATTACTCTTAAAAGCCTCACTTTGGGCATAACTCTTCCCAAGGAATCCTTTGGCTCAACTCAAAAATAGTTACCCGATTTTAAGGTAATGTCTTCTCTAATGTTGTTGTGTTTTATTTTTCTTCTCAAACCCCCTAAACACTTTTTATTAATTTAATTTGTAACAAAACAAGTATCCTAAATATATGAGGATGTTGTTATAAGAAGTATTCGAGCTACACATACACACACCTACATCTAATGGTTAAAGAACATACTGTTTCTGTGGATGGCGAATTTCAACCTCACGAAACGATGATTGTTCAACACTTATATAACACATTCAAAGGTACCCATTAAGATGTCACTATATTTATATATGATATATAATATGTTTACGTTTTCCTTATGCTTCTGTATTTTTCATTTATGGCATACTTTATGATTTCCATTATGGGTAAACGTGATAATTTCATTTTAGGAAGTGCGGACTACCGCCCCCTCAAAGTGATGTGAATTGTTAATGCCATATGTGGGATGTATAAAGGATTGAGTAAATGATATTATATATGAAATTATACTAGAACTATATTATACCTTTATATAATTATGATTTCATTCCATTAAATACGAAATAGAAATGAAAGTAGAATTCATGCGTACGTACGGCTTACCGTCTCCATGAACGGTGCATTTCATTTCTTACCTCTAAAGGTTACGTAATATTATGAATGAATGTATATACTGGATATATATGATATATATGACATCTAAATCATGAATATAATTCTGGAGATAATGGATATTCTACCACATAAACAACTTGTAATTATAAGAAGTTTATTGTTGACTCAAGTACCAAAAATCGACAAAACGACCGTTATTACCTTAAATAATTACATAATGTTCATAACATTGTAATAAGTGATATAAAAAGGATAATGAAATTGAAAATGGTAGGTATTAACTCTATTTTATTATTCAGGAGGTTAAAGAACGGTCGAAGCAAGTCAGACACAAGGTAAGGGAACTTCTTAACCCAATTTTCATTCTTTGGTTCAATCTCCTACATTCAAATTATGTCATGATATTATTATGTCCTATCTTGTATTTGTACTTTATTTATGTGTACTTATAGTGAATACACATGATAGAAGTACTTTATTTAAAAAATGATCTTTTTAAGGACTTCGTCTCAATCTCCTTTCATTGAGGCATATTTGGTTTTATACACAACTTTCTTTTATATGGTGTATAAACCCCTTTGACTTTTACGTTTATTCAAAAGGAATATTTTTTATATGAATCGTTTTACTAAATGACAAAAAGGGAATGTTTTTCTTTCCGTACTTATGCGGCGACAACGACTTCTCTGCCGCCGTGACCATTATTTGAGTTTCGGCTTCCTCTACAAGCCATCACTTTTTTTAATGAAAAATAAATACAAAGTTTAACTTTATTTTATTTTGGTATTGAAAATGGTTTTGAAAGCAATTTTATTATGTCAATGTGTTGTATTGATATCTTATGATTGAAATGTTGAAATGTTATGTTTCCTTTATGCATGTTTTATGTGATACGATTATGTTATGGTTTATGATATGTTTAAACCTATTCATATGAGGAATGCATTGGACTTAATAAGTGACGGGTGGATCCCGCTATAGCTCCTCGATGCATCGGTAGGTCTCATGAGACAAACTAGTGTCTTGGCACGAGGCCTTGACAAAATCTTATTTGTGGTCTTGGCACGAGGCCTTGGCTACGTGGTTTTGATAGTCTGTCATTATGCATTCCATCATTATGAATGTGGTTATTGATATTGCATGGGATTATTCGATTAGTAGAATATCTCTGTGAGTAAGTAAATGGCATTATTTAATTTTATTTTTGCCATATTATGCTAAAGTTCAAATTTAAAAAGGATTTTGTTTTAGTTATACGTTGCCTTAAATGTTAATGATTATTTATGAAAGCTTCCGCAATATTGTTATCCTTACTGAGCATCTGAGCTCACCCCTTTCAATGTTTTAATATTTTCTAGGATGTGAAGAAGTATTTTATGAATGACCTACAGGGATAGTCAGAAGAGGATATGAGGGTGTACTATGGAGACTTTGTTATTTTAGTTTTTCACCTTATTATGTAATGTAACATTTATGAATGTATCTAGTGTTTCCAAGGCTACTAAACTATTCGGTATTTCGAGACTTGATCTTTTTTGATCATGCCAATTTTACGAAGTAATGCACCGACTCTGGGTAGCTGGGGTCGGGGTGTTACAGTTGGTATCAGAGGCAGTTTAGTACTAACCTTGGAAGCTATATTTAGATAAACTCTGATTAGAGCACATAGCCTGAAGATAGACTTTAAGGATTAGTATAGAAGAACTTCCTAAAATTTTGGTATTATAGAAATTTTGTGAGTTTTCCGAGCAATACATCCCTGTCTGGATACGAGCAGGTAGAGGCGGCTCTGGCACAGATGTACCTAGGTGTAAAACCCCAAAACACCACTTTGAGCTAGACTCGAAGAGGAACTGCTGCACGACAACGGGCCTTACTGCACTCTTGGTTACGACACTCCCGGAGGATATGCTTAGGATAATTCACATTTTCTTTAAAACCCACTATGAAGGGTTATGAGTATATACTTCCTCAAAGAAATATTTTTTTTATGATTATGGATTATATCAATAAATAGTTCAATTAGTGTTATGTGTTTTACAAGTACGGAATTATGTATTTTGATTCATAATCTAATCTAGTTTATTCCATTATTTAGAAATGGCGCCTAGTGGAAGGAATGGAAACTGTATCAATGCACGCACTCCGTGTAGGGAATTCCCTCCTTCTCAAGATAATTATTGTGGATTAGGAGATACAACTAGTGATGATCAACTTATTACCATACTAGGACAACTCACTCAGGTTATGAATAATAACCTTACTCGTATGGAGCACCCTAATCCGCAACATGGAGGATCAATGATAGACCTCTTCATGAGGCAAAAACTACCAACATTTAATGGGGTTACAAATTCATTAGTAGCTGAGCAATGGATAAAATCCTTAGAGAAAATATTCCACACCTTGGGGAGTAGCGAAAGGGAGAAGGTTATCATGGCAGTTTACCGCCCCACTGGAGATGCTGATCAATGGTGGTCATTGTTTCAAAACACAAAGGAAGATGATGAAGTATCAAATATGGAATGGAGGAAGTTCAAAGATCTTTTCTTAGAAAAATACTATCCTCGCGACCATCAAGAAGATATGGAAAGACAATTTTTGAGTCTGAGACAAAAGGAGGATGAGAATGTCGCAAAGTATGAGGCCAACTTTACAAGGTTAGAGAGGCATGCTGCAGATTATATACATAACCCAAGAAGTAAGATTGATCGTTTCGTTGATGGGTTAAAACCATTTCTCCGTCGAGCTTTAGTATAATAATCCTTCTCATCGTATGAAGATATTGTCTCGTGTGCTATAAAGAAAGAAAAGGAATTCTCTAAGTCTTATGACAACAAATTAAAGCAAGAGTAGAAGAGAACAGTGGAACAAGAGACAGATAAAGGGAAAAAGGGAGTGAAGGATTTTCAATTATGTGATAATTGTGGGAAGAATCACCCTGGTACTTGCCTAAAAGGAATGGGAGTTTGTTACAAATGTGGAGAAAAAGGTCACCAGGAACGTGATTGCAAGGGAAAGAAAGAGGCTATTAATGTTGAATGCTACAATTGTAGAAAAATGGGGCATTATGCAAATGAATGTCCTAAGCTTCAGGGAAACTTATCTCAGAAAAGGCCAAGGGATCAAGGCCAATCTTATGCTGTGACTACAGTTGAAGCGGAATAATTAATGTATTGGTGCTTTTGGACTCAAGGATTATATTCTGGTTATAAGAATAATGTGATATATATAAGGATTGTAATGTAGTACTTGTTGATTTTATTAATGTTTTAATATGATGAAGGTAATCAGATTTTTGTATGTGACAATAAGAGAAAATTTACCTTGTTTGAGGAATCTGATGATACAATAGATTTTGGAATTTACAGTCCTTTTAGAGAAAGTCTGGACAGAGGTATTTTGGATAACTTTGGATAGTATTGTTTAAGGTTAAAACCATTATGAAGATTATTTTTGGAGTATTATAGTTTTAGGAAAAGGACCACCTGCAGGGTGGGGCATAACCCATCGCGTCGGACAAAGCTGCAGGAATCGAACCCACAACCATAGTGCGACAAGCCTTTATTTCCTACCACTAGCCTACAAGAAGTCCCTGGTAATTACAAAATAGTTTTACTAATCTAAATGGTATGTGTTAATATTTGGAACCTTATACAATTATGATAAATAGAATATTTTTGAGTTGTATTACCTTTTAGAGTGAAAGATGGGTTGGTGGTAAAAATCTATTAATGAATGAATGTCTACATGACAAGTATGTATATTCCCTTACGTTCTTAGTAAATCTCCTAAATAAATTCATCAACATTATAAAAGTCAACTCAAAACAAAAATTTTGTCAGTTAACTTTTCCAATTGGGGAATCAATGATCATCTAATCAATCACAAGTTTGTGGTTTTCTTGAAGTTAAACTTTCTCCTAATCCTGTTTTCTATAACTCTCCATCAGACCATGATGGTTTGTTTCTCCTCCATATCCATATTTTCATTGAATCCTAGAATGGGCTAGCTCAGGTGACCTTTGTACTTATCTTGCTTTCTTTTAATGTTATATATTTCTTAACCTTATTTTCGATGTGGGTTTTCCACAAGGGTATTTTCTATTTTCAACCTTTTGTTTTAAAAGAAAAATTTCAAATTGTGAGGACGCAATTTATTGAATGAGGGGAGAATGTAACACCCCGAGCTTCCATGATATGCTTCTCATTCAATAATGCAATATCTTGCATTTTACTCAACTTCGAGTTCTAACACACCGCAACTAATCAAAGTAGCTGTTATGAATAGTAATAACCACTTTTTAAATTTATTGAAATTTTATATTTCAAAATGGACTTCATATTTGTATTCGTAATATCGAAATTATCCTAAGTTGAATTTTTTGTAAATTTCTGAGAACTTCCAATTTTTTTATGAATAGTGAAAAATACTTAAAACAACTTTTTTAATAAAAATATTTTATTGTGATAAATTATAATATTTAGTGGTTTTAAATTATAATTAGAATATATTTTTACTATTTTATCTAATGGTGGTCATTATAATTAATTTAACATTGAAATTGGGCATGAACAATTGTCAATCTTTTGATATAAATTGTTTCTTAAAAACACGTTATTTGTTGTGACAGCGGGAATTAACTATAAAATTAATTAATGAAACTTATATGTTTGGAATTTTGTAAAATAGACATCATTTTTGAACTCGGAATATCAAATATAGCTTAGGTTGAATTTTTGGGATTTTTCTGAAAAACTTCAATTTTTGATGAATAGTGAAACCACTAAGTGGTACTTATAAAAACTGATTTTTCGTTTAAATGAAATTTTACAACTTCTGTGTTTTGAATTTCAAAAATCCGACATACATGGTTTTCATTATGAAGTAAAATGTGGTTCAATGAGATTAAAATAATTTTTTGGTGAATAGTAACTTTTAAGTACTTAATCGCGATTAGAGGTAATTAGTGTAGTTTAAGGTAAAAATAATGTTTTAATAATATGAGATGAGCATGACACATGTCCTACCCTCATTTGATGTTCCATGGACGACCAAGAAAATCCATGGGTCAACTTGGGGACCCCATGTATCCACTTTAGTTGGAAAATGACATAAATACCTTTTATTTAATGTTAAAGTAAAAAATGACACAAACATGAAATGTTTTACTAAAACAATTTTTACATGGGGTTATACAAGCCATATTTTTTACTATAAATAGTCATTGGAAAGATAAAAAGTTTTCCTACATCCTAGAATTTTTTTTATAATTTTTAGACATTAAATAAATTAAATTATTTATGACATCATGATGATACGGTGATTACCTCATTAATTAAGAATTTAAATAAAGTGAAAAGATAATGTAAACTCTAAGGCTTAAACTTGTCAAAAACCTATTGGATGAGTATATTGAGAACCCTTATCACCTTAGCCTCGAATTATATAAGTGTGGGACCTCTAAAATCTGAAACTCATTTTATAATAAAGTGACTTTTCTTTACTTTCCAAGAGTGCCCCTCCTCTCCACTTATAAAAGGCCCCCACCTCTACCACCACATTCACACATTCAAGCCATTTTTCTCGGCCAAACGCTACCCAAATACTCTCCCAACATCCCCCTATTACTCCTATAATCCTCACTTTGGGCAGCACTCTTCCCAAGGAAGCCTTTGACTCAAATAAAAAAGAGTTACCCGATTTTAAGGTAATGTCTTCTCTAATTTTGCTTTGTATTATTTTTCTTCTAAAACCCCCTAAACACTTTTTATTCATTTCTTTTGTAACAACAACAGTATCCTAAATATACTAGGATGTTGTTATAATAAGGATTCGAGCTACACTTACACACACTTATATCTATTGGTTAAAGAACATACTGTTTCTGTGGATGGCGAATTTCTACCTCACGAAACGATGATTGTTCAACACTCATATAACACCTTCAAAGGTGGACATTAAGATGTCACTATATTTATATATGATATATAATATGTTTACGTTTTCATTATGCTTCTTTATTTCTCATTTATGGCATATTTTATGATTTCCATTATGGGTAAACGCAATAATTTCATTTTAGGAAGTGCGGACTACCGCCCCCTGAAAGTGATGTGAATCGTTAATTCCATATGTGGGATGTATAGAGGATGGAGTAAATGATATTATATATGATATTATACTAGAACTATATTATACCTTTATATAATTGTTATTTCATTCCATTAAATACGAAATAGAAATGAAAGTAGCATTCATGCGTACGTACGGCTTACCGTCTCCATGAACGGTGCATTTCATTTCAAACCTCTAAATGTTATGTAATATTATGAATGAATGTATATACTGGATATATATGATATATATGACATCTAAATAATGAATATAATTCTGGAGATAATGGACATTCTACCACATATACAACTTGTAATTATAAAAAGTTTATTGTTGACTCAAGTACCAAAAATCGACAAAACGACCGTTATTAACTTAAATAATTACATAATGTTCATAACATTTTAATAAGTGATATAAAAACGATAATGAAATTTAAAATGGTAGATATTAACTCTAGATTATTATTCAGGAGGTTAAAGAATGGTCGAATCATGTCAGACACAAGGTAAGGGAACTTCTTAACCCAATTTCCATTCTTTGGGTTAATCTCCTACTTTCAAATTATGTCATGATATTATTATGTCCTATCTTGTATTTTTACTTTATTTATGTGTACTTATAGTGAATACACATGATAGATGTACTTTATTTAAAAAAATGATCTTTTTAAGGACTTCGTCTCAATCTCCTTTCATTGAGGCATATTTGGTTTTATACACAACTTTCTTTTATATGGTGTATAAACCCCTTTGACTTTTACGTTTATTCAAAAGGAATCTTTTTTATACGAAGTGTTTTACTAAACGACCAAAAGGGAATGTTTTTCTTTCCGTACTTATGCGGCAACAATGACTTCTCCACCACCGTGACCATTATTTGAGTTTCAGCATCCTCTACAAGCCATCACTTTTTTTAATGAAAAATAAATACAAAGTTTTAAATTTCTTTTATTTTGGTATTTAAAATGGTTTTGAAAGCATTTTTATTATGTCAATGTGTTGTGTTGATATCTTGTGATTGAAATGTGGAAATTTTATGTTTCCTTTATGCATGTTTTATGTGATACGATTATGTTATGGTTTATGATATGTTTAAACCTATTCATATGAGGAATGTGTTGGAATTAATAAGTGATGGGTGGAGCCCGCTATAGCTCCTTGATGCATCGATAGGTCTCACGGGACAAACTAGTGTCTTGGCACGAGGCCTTGACAAAATCTTATTTGTGGTCTTGGCACGAGGCCTTGGCTACGTGGTTATGATAGTCTGGCATTATGCATTCCATCATTATGAAAGTGGTTATTGATATTTCATGGGATTATTCTATTAGTAGAATATCAATGTGAGTAAGTAAATGGAATTATTTAATATTATTTTTTCCATATTATGCTAAAGTTCAAGTTTAAAAAGGGTTTTGTTTTAGTTATACATTGCCTTAAATGTTAATGATTATTTATGAATGCTTCCGCAATATTGTTATCCTTACTGAGCATCTGAGCTCACCCCTTTCAATGTATGAATATTTTCCAGGATGTAAAGTAGTATTTTATGAATGACCTGCAGGGATAGTCATAAGAGGATATGAGTGTGGACTATGGAGACTTTGTTATTGTAGTTTTTCACCTTATGATGTAATGTAAAATTTATGAATGTATCTAGTGTTTCCAAGGCTACTAAACTAATCATTCTTTTGAGACTTGATCTTTTCTGATCATGCCAATGTTACGAAGTAATGCACCGACTCTGGGTAGCTGGGGTCGGGGCGTTACAGTATCCCCCCACCCCCAATAAAATGCTTCAACATCAAATAACTGACATATTAGCACAAATACAATGCACAATGATTAAGGGAATAAGTTGGATCATCCAAACTTCATTAATATGAATAGAAATATTGAAATGATATTCTCCACAAAATTGATTCATTTTCACCAATCTTCATTCTTGTATAGCTAAGCATCTATTGTGATTTATGTTGAGGAAACATGGATCTATTCACATCCTCTTCTAATTTGTGTGGATAATATTTCATCTTAATGGCCTTCATGAATGATTAATCATTTCACCTCTTGAGGACTACTTCTGTTTTTGATAGTAAGGTTAAAAAATATTTTTCAGTGAGCCCATATTTCTTATATCACTCACACAGAACTAATTTAACACTATAGTTTCATTTTATTAATAAACTGTCATGAAATTTTTCATCATCTTGTGGAATATTATATTTCCATTTTTTGTTATTATTATATTATGCATCTTCCATTTTTCTCATTCTTTCAAACTCTTCAGGTCAAATAACTAACACGTCATTAGGAATTGTAGTTGAATGTTTGGATATTCCACATGGGTTCTTTTCATTTTCATACCTCTTAGTACTTATTTTGGATGCACTAAACTTCTAGTTATTTGATTTAGAATCAATGTTTTTATCCCCATTCTTATTTAGTACCTTAATGAGAGGATTTATGTTCACATCATTCTTATGATATATTCCCAAGGTTGCTTCTTCATTTCATGTATGATTTTGTGATACTATTTTCTTAACATCATTCTATACATGTTGATATGATCATGTACCAACTTTGTGACCACTACCATTTCATATTTCACAAATTTTATCAAGAATTAAAAATCGGTTTATAGTTTATAGATGCTTTTGGACCTATAGATGTTACATATTCTTCTCAAAAATTTTATCCCTTGAGATAGGATTCCTTCCTCCATTTACACTATGGGGATTGTTCCAACAATTTAAGGTACACTACCCAAATATGTTTCAGCACCAACATGGACCCACAAATCATGATTTCCTAATATATTTTTTATTTGATTTTTGGGTATTTTTCTTAATTTTTATGCTCTCTGAGGGGAACCAAATTACATACATTCTTTCCTATCCACATAATTCATGGTGATAGGTTTATTATCATAATTTTTCATCCATAATTGTTCATATTTTTCTATACAACCTACATTTTTTCATGACAACATATTTAGAAACATTAGTAAAAGATGGTATGGATGACGCCTGATTATTCATAGCTATTTGTGATAGATCGTTTAATATAGTCTTGATAATGATGTAACATGTTAGAGTTATTTCAACCTTAAAATACTCCATTGAAAATTGAGAAATTTTAGAAACTATATCTTTATTTTGTGAAGTTTCAATATGTGTCTTCTCAATATTGAACAACTGAGCTACCAATTCATGTCATTTGATACATTGGATGATTTTATTATCTTTAATCATAATAATATTTTCATCCCACAATTTTTTCATTCATTCATATTTATCTTCATGTAGCTTAACTCTTTTCATAATCAATGAGTCAAGGGCACTGATCATATTGGATATTTTTTTCATTAGTCATTGATCATGACAAAAAGAAATGTTTGGCCAGACCCATCATATGATTTGGCTATGCCTAAAACATTAAAGTGGTATTATAGTGGTCCAAATATTGTTTATAATTATTTAAATATCGTCAATTGATTTATGATTTTATATTTGATTTTAAATTCACGTTTAATCATATTATTAATCCAACTTGTTTGATATGTTTCATCCACCTACATATCTCGTCTATCACACCAATACGAATAATTTTATGAAAGAAACAAAATTGGAGTACTCATCCAGAGGTGTTAAGGATTCTGGTTAGATGAAAACGTTTTACACGTCGTGTAGTTTAGTTCAATGCATTAAAAATTAATTAGGAATTAATTCACATTCATTGCACTGATGTATCACGGTGCATTGATAACTTATACTGTGTGTTTATGAGGATATCATGGATCATTGACATTTTTTGTACATGTTGTGTAGCTGATGTAGACAGTGTGTAGTCCTCTTAAGTCACAAATGGGCCATTTATTTCATACATGGATTACCTGATAGGTGATATTGTAATTCAGAGATCACATTCCATGTAGCACATTATACACGCAATGTAAACCATTATCTAGGGTATGATTTACATTCCATGTTCATAGGAATGTTTCATGGATATACGGTGAGTCATGTACATGTAGTGTAGCTCAAACACACACACAATGTACTTATACCAAATTACGCCGATTTATTTTTTTTATTATACTATTGAAACCTTATTAACATGTTCTTATGTGTGATCATTATGTTGACAAGATATTCCATGTGATGAGTTTTTAATATATATATATATATATGTAAATGTTTAATTAATATCTTCATAATGTAAAAATATGCATATCATGTATGAGTCATATTATAGTTGTTACTTCGTGTGCATTGGAGCTTAACACATGACCAAAAACTAATGTAATTCATGTAATCACTAAGGTGAAGTATACGATATTAAGGTACGTGATATGTCGTGTATGCCACATGTAACAAGAGTAAGCTGTGTAAGGGATTAACACATGTTTGGTAGAATAAGATGGGTATTCAATATATTTCCTCCAAGGTACATTTATGAACATAGTTAATTTCAAATGAATTTATTTAATTTGTTTAAATTATCATGGATAAGAATGTTAAGAAAATTCAGATGAGAATTGAGATAAAATAATTGATTAATAAAATAAGATAATTAACTAATTTAAGTGTGATTTATCTCAAATAAAAATGATTATTTAATGACAGTAATTTTTATTAAATTCATAATTCGTTGCATGCATGTGGATGATTATGAGCATAAACAAGGCCATTGTATGTGATTGGTTTCATTGAATTTATTATCAACTTAAATTGTTGGTTTGTGTTCCTACTCTCCTCATATCATGTAAGGGTCTATGTGACCGTTGCTTCTTTTCTGTAAAACCCAGTATCCCATCACTTTCATGTGAGTAAATGAAAATGTGAATGATTAATCTCCCATGTTAGTGGAGGTAGTTTATGTTTGGATAGAAAAACCAATCCCATAGAGATACATGGGTGGACAGGTGGAAAGTTGTAACAAGAACCATAAATATTTCAATGTGTTTTCCCCCAAGTCAATGATTATATTATTAACTACTAGATAAACTATGCATTAGTAAATCTCATGAATATATCGATTTATTATTTTATTTCTATCAAGTTTTATGGTCATTTCATTGTGGATGATTTGTCGTGATCACATAATTAATGTATAAAAAAAATGCATGAATGAACCAAACTAAACTAGATTACGCATAAATGTTATCTAAGAAAAGGATAATTACAGAAGTTAACCCACATAATATTAACAAGAATGTGATAAAGATAATAATTGTAAATTTATGCATAAAAAGTTAATACCCTCAATCATATATATTTTTTCAGTATGGCCTTCCACTTCCTCAGTTAAAATCGAAAAATAGTTTAATGTGATTGATCAGCCAAAGTTGGAGTGTTTTGAATTATTTAAAAATTCTAACTAGATTATATTGGTTGACATAACTTAGTTCACATCAAGGGTAGGCTGCCAAAGCATGACATTCCATAACTAGGAGGCAAGGGTTGAGGAAATCCAATTAATTATTTCAATATTGGTGTGTCTGCTCTGATGATCATGGAACAAGGAGTTAATGCATTTAGAATTTGGATTGACTACTCAAAACTATTCATGTTTCTTGGACAACCAATGTTGGGGTAATGAGAAGGGAAATATGGATCCTTACCACTTGAATATCCAAGAAATAGGATATTATAAATCCAATGGTGAGGGATATTTAGTTTTGATAAAATAATGGGAGATTAATAAATATAATATTTATTTATTTGTATATATTTTATCATATAAATTACTAAAATTCATTATATATAATTTTTTGGAAACAAAATAATAATAAAATCAAACATGTCATTTCTATTTATACATGATAAGGACAACCTTCTCACTGACAAAAATTTCCAAAAGTACAAAATGTGCCTATGATTTAACCATCACCTTGAAATGAAATTATATGTTCTGGAAGATCCTTTTCCTATGGAACCTCGAAATGAGAATAGGGATGAAGAGTTAAAAAATTAAGAGAATAATTTGAATGATTCTATAGATGTTGATTGATTCTTTATATAATCTATGTGCAATATGTGTTTAAAGAAATACGAGGACATGGATGGAAAATAGCTGATGTCGCACCTTAAAGATCACTATCAAGAGAAGGTAAGAAAAAGAGGTAAGAGATCTCTAATGCATTTTTTACAACTATGTTTGGAGGGTCTTCACTAGTTAGGCCTCATTTAGTCAAGAATATTTTCGATTCATAGACCCCTAATTGATCAATTTTTTCATATATCACACATGTTCAATGTCGATGCATGGTAAATGAAACCGTAAATATGGAATCCCATCACATAATAGATATTGCATTGATTGTTTATTCAGCACCACTGATGAGCCACATGGTCTACCCTAAATGTGGTGTCCAGTTTCCCCTTCATCCTAGTGGACAACATCTTGAGCAGCTCCCTCTTTTTTCGCAACCAGTTGCATCCCCTTTTAAAGCATTAATAATTTCATTTTTCCAATAAAAATAAGATATAAAATATTATATCTTAAATTTTTGAATTACCATCTTTTAGCCTTGTTATTAATTAGAATCTTACATCATCTAAATATATATAATATATGTATCACTCTATGAATAACACATGTAGCCTAATCAATGTGATACGATAAAAAATATTAAATTAAAAAACTATCTTATCTCAAATTTTAAAACACCCACTATCTGCATCCTATAAATCTCCCAATTTATCCCATCAATGTAGATACCATCCCATAAACTCATATGGAATTAAACCTTATTTTCATCATACCAAACATCATCCTCTATATAAAAATGACAATGCCCATTTTTAACACTGACAGGAACTTGAAATCCAATATAAAAAACTCAAACACTAAAGTTTTCTCCATATCTAAATATGCAATTTCCTTTAAAAAAATACCTGAACCATATATATCTAGATACCCCATGATTATTGTTGTGAAACAAATCAAGCAAACCCACAAAAAAATGCTCTCTATGCTCAAAATCCCAAGCTGTTAGTGTATCACCTCAATCTTCAATTTTAATTCTTTCTTCACCAATCACACATTCTAACTAATAGAATTACGTGTAAGACCTGAAACACCTCACTAAAACTATTTTTTTCAATCCCTAGCCTTCCTCTTACTCCATTGATCCCCTTTAGAAAATCCAAAATTCCCACTACAAATTTCAAGCCCGAAAAACCCCCATTGATATCACTTGTTGGGGGAGATTCCCAATCTCAGGCAAAAACCCGTTTGAGAAAAAATTTATAAGAAACTCAATAAAAGAAGGAAGTGATATAAAGAAGAATAAATAAATCAGAATGCATGTTTTTTAATATTTAATAACCCTCTGTAGGGGAGGATTAAAAACCCACTGGGTAATTCTGAGGTATCCACTATAAATTAACGTGTACAAATAAATCCCAGTAATGCCCAAACATGAATTAAAAATGAGATCATATAAAAACATTTTTGAAAACCACACCTTGATACGCCTCTACCATCTCTCTAAAAATCAGCTCACCAAAGCCATCTTGAATGATTAATCTGTGAAAAAACATCACCCTTCTGTTGATGAAATACCACTACATCGAGGATCAAGTCCTAATATGAATTGGCCTCGCAGAATCTTATGACACTCAGAGGATTTCTCCCTCTCTCTCATGATCTCAAAATCATGACCTACCACCAATCATAGTCATTGATAAACCACTTGATCAGTGCATTCTATAATAAACATAATATATGTGTATGTACTAGTTTGGGATATGTCTAATACTAAGATTGGGGGGGGGGTGAATCCGTGTTGGAGACCCTTTAATCCAATTCCACATTTCATCCCATTAACTATTCTACATCATAGCATCTCAATTTTTTTATTATCATTTACGCATCACATGAAATAATATTAAATCAGTAAAGACAAATCACACAATATTTTTACAAGGTTTACTACTCAGCAAGAGTATATAGTCCTTGGCATTGTTTGGAAATAATATTCACCACACAACTATGAGAAAGAATACATTTATTTGTGTTTAGAAAAACTATGAAAGTACCATTCACTTGGAACAAACTATAATGAATTGGCAGTAAATGTTTTACATCACAATACTGGATCTCTATACTACCTATGAAGACAACCTCCTTTTTGTTAATAAAGGTTGGTAACACCAAGAGAATATTCCACTTGATGAGAAATGTTGGATCTCACTGTTCTTCTTTATTCTCCCACAACCTCATTCTTCATATTGTGGATTTCCTAGCAGAATGAAAGTAACTATTCTTACCTCTTCCCAAAAAAAATCCGAATTTTTACCAATAATCTTCTTATATGAGTAAAAATAATATAAATTTGATTTGAACTACTAAATACTGAATTCTTTATAACCCAAATTATAATCCTCCGATATCAATTTGGACACCAAATCTTCTTCTATTATTTTCTGTTTCTTCTTTAGTGCAAAACCAAACTCACTGATCCCTCTTATTCTTATTCATACTGGAATCAAAAAATTCCATTATGATTATTAAATGAATTAATGTCATATCATCTTAGCATCATCATAATTAGATTATTCTACCTTGATAAAAAAATATCTATAGTGAATGTAGTCATTTATCATTTTTTTTATTTGTGTAGAAGTTTTGTGTTCAACTAAATTTCACTGTAACTTCAATGATGACACATGTAAGAATAATATTGAATAAAATCATGTTCTTATTCTCTTGAATTATTATCACAATACATTCATGGTTCATGTTAATGTCCCATATCCATTTTTATCTTTACAATTTTATGTCTTTTTTTGAGTAAAAAATTTATGCATGGAATTTTTATTTCTTCAAATCATTTGAAAAACATCCGAATGTGTAGTTACTACTTAATGTTTATGTAAATACACATGAATATTCATTATCCTCCATTATTTCTCTCTCACATCAAACAAAATTAATGTTTGTTTTTCATAAACTGTTAATACCAATAGTATGTGAATTAATACACATGGTTTTATATGAAAACTTGAACAATATGAGTTCCTTTTCTTACTCTTGAAAGTATGCACTTAGGAGCACATCTGGTTCTCTTTGCACAAATAAATTGTTTAGGTTTTTTATTCTCTATCTATTTTATATCAACTAGATTCATATTATATTAATGTTTGGTTTATATGTGGAACATCTTCATGAAACTCCAGGAGAGTAAAAGACCCATGAATTATGGATCGATCAGTAAGCTTCATAGAATTGGTTGTACATTTTGAAGAATGAAAAGGGATTTTACATAACAGTTGTGTGTTTGTGGTAATTATTCTTTATGAATGTAGAAAGATTTGTGGAACTGACATCCTTTGTGATGAACGATGAGGGTGTAAAACCATTCACATGCACGCATATACTTATCTATGCTATATAAATCAAGCATTGCAGGGGGAGGATAATAAATCTCCTCTACCCTGGTAGTGCTCCATACTGGTTTTGCTAGTTCCCTCTGATCCCACTTCATTACTGGATATTGGACCACATCATGCAATACTTTGGTAGTAATGATGGAGGACACATGGTACTCCATTCTCACTTCGCATGTTGTCCTCGATGGCCTCCTTTGGGCGTGGTCAACCCAGTGTCCTACATAATCTCTTAGTTGAGGTTGTCTAGTCAGCTTAGTCCATTATGATTAAATAAATCCCCAAAAATAATTAGTAAAAAAACCAATTATATAATGGAATTCAAAATTAAATGCTTGGCCACCTCCACACTTTGACCTATAGTATATAATTCATCAATCCCTTCATAATATCACATCAAATATAATTCCATCTAATCATTTCTCAATCTATAAGACTTCATGAACTAATTATATCGAATGGTTATCCATCATGAAATATATAATCTCAATGTTCCTCATGATAGAACTCCATTAGTTTTCATGAAATATTAAAATACTGCATGACCTTCAATTCCTATTCTTCTATACCTTTTTTAATATAAATTCCAAACAACATAAAATCATCATTCTTATTCGTTGTAAACAATGTTTCAATTATTATACATTTATTTTGAACTTTAGATCAGTTCATCATTCATCTGATTTTAAAATAGAGAGAATTTCTAATGCACGACTTCCAAGAATTTGAATCCATAACAATTCTTCAATACTTCATGAATTTATCTTCCAATATATATCCATCTAACCATTTCTTCATCCTAAATCATTCATTCCCTAATTATATGGCATGGTTATCCTTCATGAAGACATCAATCTCAATTTTTCCCTTGTTAAAACATTCATTGTTCTCATTCAAAATTAAATACTATTTGAACATAAATTCCTCTTCATCTAAAAAATATTGAATATAAATTCCATAGAAAAAAGAATCAACCGTTTTATTTTTTTGTAAAAAATTTGTCACTTATGAAACATGTATTCTGAACATAGTATCAGTTCATCTATCATCAAAGTTAACAACATTAAGAATTTATCAAACATGAAATACAATGATACAAATCTATTACAATTATCCAGGAATCATGATGACATAATCCATAAAAATTCTCTAGGAATCACCAATAAAGAATCCAATACAATTCTCCATGACTCTCCATGAAACTCGAAGTCTTCAAAGAATTCACATGTTTCTTTGAATTTCAGTACATGAGGACCTTATCTAAGTTCCATAATCATTGGAACTTCCTCATTATATTAACATCAATGTAAAATTCCTATTTAATTGGTCATCATTGTCTTCCAATGAAAATAATCTAACAACAAATAAAAACCCTATCAAAAGTGTGATATTCAACTCCCCCTTTGTATTATTTGAAATACCTTCAAAGTTATTTCGAAATGATTGTGTCAATATTTTGAAATATTATCTTATCTCTCCCCTACACCTTTTAATCATTAATTTCAATTTATCTCACCCTTATTGACATGAAATACAATGTTCAATGGGAAAAGGGAATCAGTCCATACTTAAGCAATGTGTGATCCATAATTTCACCCTAATTATATGGGAGTTGCGCTCGATGTAGAAAAAAATTAGATTTTACTTGGACAAAAAATCTATCCATTATTAAATGATCATGATACCTTAAGAAATGAGAAATCATATACGTTCCATCTAGGATTATTCACCTTCATTGTAGGCTGAAATTATTGATTGTGAGATAAAAATTTTTATGAACAATCAACATGAAACTCCTACACTCACTTCAAAAAATAGATAAAAATTATTCAATTTTAATAGATATTTTAAAACACCATGGGGACTTCCACATTTCATAATAAATTTATTAATTTAATTTATTCCCCTTTGTATTTTTATAATTTTGTGATAACCTAGAATGATAGATTAATAGAGATATTCCTTTTATAGTGATATGAACTTCACGAAATTTCTAGAATAATATGATTTAAAACTAATTGATATAATATTTCTAGACGATTTTTCATTTGTCTCCCCCTAAAGGGAATCATTACTCATTATCTTCATAATGGTTGATATCATCAATAATTTATTTAATAAAATTATAGTATGGATAATACAATATAATTGTTCTGGAACATGCAACAGTCCATATTGGACAACATTCATAACTTCAACAAGGATGGTCATCTATAACATATTTTATCAAAAATAATAATAAATAAGATCAAACCAAGATGGAACCTTCTTTATCCTGGATATCAAAAATAGTATATCACATTATTAAACATTATCAAGGATGATCCTCCATCATAATAGAATTTAAATATAAATTGAAGAATCATTCCAGGATGTTAAATTCATCAGATTAACTATCAATAATTGAAAACAATTACTACTTCTTAGGTTCTCCCCCTAAAAACATGCTTTACCTTCAAATAACTGACTTATAAGAACAATTTCAATACTCAAGGATTAATGGAATAAGGTGGATCATCCTTACTTCATTAATATGAATAGAAATATTTTGATGATCTTATAAACCAAATTGATTAATTTTCACCAGTCTTTATTCATTCACATCTAATCATCTATTTTGATTTATGTTGAGGCAACATGGATCTCTTCACATCCTCTTCTGATTTCTGTGGAGAATATTTATTATTAATAGACTTCATGAATGATACCTTATTTCACCAATTGAGCACTGATTCTTGTTATGGAAGTAAGGTTAAACTGTCATTTTTAATGAGCCCACATTTCATACATCTCTAACACATAACTACATTAACACTAGAGTTTCATTTTCATAATAAACCTTCATGATATTTTTCTTCATCATGTGGAATATTTTCATTCCATTTTTTTCTATCATTATATTATGCATATACAGTTTTTCTAATTATTTCAAAATCATCAGGCCAGATAACTAACACATGATTAGGAATTGTAGGTGAACGTTTGGATCTTCCACATGGGTTTTTCTTAGTTTCATCCCACTTAGTTCTTCTTTTCGGTGCACTACACTTCAAATTATTGGATTTCGAATCCATTTTTATCTCACCATTATTCTTAGGTAACTTAATGGAAGGATTTATGTTCACAACATTCTTATGATATATTCCTATGTTTTATTTTTCATTCCATGTATGATTTTGTGATATTATTTTATCAAAATAATTGTATACATGTTGATCTGAGCATTTAAAAACTTTGTGACCACTGCCATTGCATTCGTCCCAAATGTTATCAGGAATTAAAAATCTATTACAAGAATATTGATTATTTTGGACCTATAGATGTTACGTATTATTCAATGGAATTATATGCCTTGAAATAGTATTCCTTAATCCTTTTAAATTACAGGGATTGATCCAACAATTTATGGCACACTGCCCAAATTTGTTGCAGCACTAACATTGACCCAAAAATCTTGATTTCCTGATATATTTTGTATCTGATATTTAGGAATGATTTATGATTTTTATGCTCTATGAGGGGAACCAAATTCCATAATTTCTTCCTTATCCACATAATCCATGGTGATTGGTTCATTATCATTTTTCTTCATCAATAATTGTTCATATTTTTCTTTACAACCTACACTTTTCATGATAATGTGTTTAGAAACAATAGTACAAGATTGTATGGATGATACCAGATTATTCTCAACTATTTGTGATAGATAATTGAATGATTCGATGATATTATTGTAACAAGTTGTAGCTCTTTAAACCATAAAATAATCCAATGATCATTGAGTTCTTTTATAAACTATCTCCTCCTTTTGGGAAGTGTCAACATGCATATTCTCAATATTGTCCAATTGAGCTACCAAATCTAGACATTTGATACATAGGATGGTTTTATGATTTTTATTCATAATCATCATCTCTTCCCATAAATTCATCATTAATTCAACATTATCTTAATGCAGCTTAAATTTTTTCTAAATCAATAAGTCATGTCCATTGATCATCATGGATATTTATTCCAGTTCCCAACCCTTGACATCAGTTCAATTTTTCAATATCTCATCAACTAGATGGATCTTTTATTCTAGAGTATTTTTGACTCAAACTTTCTCTTAAATATAATTGATCAATTTTGATGAAATTATTTCATGCTCCCAAATTGTATCATGAATGGTTTCAAACTATATAGATAGAATTAGACACTAAATTTTGTTGGTTTTCAAGATCTTATCCAAAACATCAGATTATTCTTCATGTTGGGTGATCTCTTCCTGCATACATTTAAGGAATCCAAAAAACAATGGATGATCATTCTTTAGAAATAGAATGCAGAATAACTCTTAATCTATCAACTGATAATTCTTGAAAATTTATAGATTGATCATCATCCCCAATTGTTCTAGTATTTTCAACTTGAGAATTTTTTTTAAATGTAGTAACACATACATACTAATCACTATATATAGGAAGTTTATCTATCTTCTTAGTAAAAACAGGAGTCTCATTCTCATTATCTTCTAAGATAGATATTTCATAATTTTTTCCAAGGCATAGAGAAACAAATACTTCATCTTTTTTATATAAGAGGGAATTATTCTTCAACATTATCTTCTTGTTATTTTTCGTATACATCATATTAATGGATGAAATAGAATTATACACAAAGGTATCCAAATATTCACCAAAACATCACTTCAATGTTCAGTCAGAAAAGAAACTCAAGTCTTCAAAAGTTAATTGATTTCACTGTAGAGAATCTATCAAAGATGAACCTTACCTCAATAATTATGAATGTTCCAATTTTATATATGCCTAGAATTGTGTTTGTGGGGGGGGGGGGGGGTGAATTCCTACGGGAGAAGTAATAATTCAAATACATGTTTCATCACATTACCTCTTCGACTTGTTAGGATCCTGATTTTCTTATTCTATTTTCTCTATCGTATGAAATAATATTAATGTAGTAATAAAAATTACACTATATTTTTACAACGATCATTTCTCGGTAAGAGTATATAGTCATTGAAATGGTATAGAAATAATCTTGTCCCCCTAACAAATAGAAATAAATCCTATAAATATTGTTACATCTAGTAAAAAATAACCTTCCACATGCAATACATTGTAGTGAAGTGACATTTCATGTTTTACGGAACATAGATGGATCTTTATACTACCTCTGAAGATAGTCTCCTTTTATTGATAAAGGGTTCTAACACCGATAGTGTATTACACCTATTGATACCTGTTGGATGTCATATTTCTTATTTGTTCTTCCACATCCTTCTTCGTAAGATTTTTACTTTCATAGTAGCATGAAAGTAACACTTCTACCTCTTCCAAGCAACAAACTTAAAGCTGCACAATATTCTTCTTCTACGATTCAAAACTATATAAATGTGTTGTGAGCTGATGAAAACTGAATTATTTATGACCCAAATTATAATTAGTTGATTTCAATTTGGCCACCAGATATTTTTCTCTTCTCTTCTATTTTTTCTTTAGGGGAAAAAGTTCAAGGGGATCTCTTCTTCTTGTTGTTGTTTAAATCGCAATCTTCCTTTTTTATTATTAAATCAATAATGTTCAACTAATCTTAGAATCATAACAATTAAATTATTCTTCTTTGATAAAAATTTTCTATAGTGAATGTAGAATCTGTTATCTTATATTATATTTGGTTTAGAATATTTTTGTTCAACTAAATTGCACCATAACTTCAATGATATTTAATGCAAGAATCATCTTTTACAAAATCAGATTTTTCACTTCTTTAATTAATACCCCAATACAAGCCTGGAGAATGTAAATTTCCCATATCCATTTTTATCATTATCATTTTATGTATTTTGTTTGAGGTAAACTTTTATGCATTATTTGTTTCTTCAAATCATATATAGATCTTTATACATTGTACATACTCCTCACTGTTTATGTAACAACAACCAATGCTTCTTCCTCCTCCCTTAGTTCTCTCTCCCTCACACAAAAACCATGTTTGGTTTTATAAACCATGTTTAACAACAATATATCCATACATACACTTGATTTCATACGAAAAACCATGAAATATGAGTTACTATATTACTCAATAATGTTTGCTCTTCGGTGCAGGTCTAGTTCTCTTTGAATAAACATGTTGTGTAGGTTTTTTATTATCTATCTATTGGGTATCAATTGGATACACAACATATTAACATAATGAATTATATGAAGAACAACTTAATAAAACACTGTGATAGTCAAAAACTCATGCAATGTGTCAAGGGTTGCAATATTCCTGGAACTAGTTCTTCTTCACGAAGTTAGACAAGGTTTTCTACACACTAGTTGTGTTTCCGCGGTATTTCTTCATCGTGGGAGGAGAATTATTCCTGAAACTGAACTCATTCACAAAGAATGAGAAGGTCGTAAACACCTTTTCATGTCCGCAGATTCTTCACATTCATGGATACATATTTTATCATGGTAATCCCCTTATTCATGAGGCCACAGTGTTTCACAAAACTCTTTTCCTCCCCACACAAAAGAGTCCAACATAGATGCTCTTTTTTTCTTGAAAATGTGATCTTGTGAAATAATATGAGTAGAAGTAGAAACTCTTGGCTGAGGGTAATCTTATTATATTGTAAATGGATCATATACTTATAGAATATTAAAATTCAAATATTTATTCCATGTGAATCATCTATTTAAATTTCTAAATTACTTTGATTTTAATTATTCAAATATGCATAAATTACTCTACATATTGTAGTGTCCTTCCTTCATGATAAGACTACATTTTTATGGATTTCATATCACATGCATGTATTCGTAAACACATGAAACACAACATCCAAAATGTATTAAGTTCATACATGGAACTCAACTAGTTGAATTGACCTCCTACAGCTGTATTTGTAGTTTAGGAAAGGCTTTCCTATTGAATTTATTCATGTGAGTCATGAAAATGTAGTTGCATTTTTTTGATCATTTTCATCCCATTATTTAGACCATAAAATAATCATGGTGGAATCTTCTTTGATCATTGGTTGTTTGGTTGAAATCTCTGATTAGACAATGGTGTTGTAAAGGGAATCTAGGAGAAAGATGATGAAATTCGGTGATAAATATGTGCCTCATTTTGAATGCAAAGGTTGTGGGAGATCAGACGACATGAATTTAAATGAGTGGGCGTGGGATGTGATGGACAACGATGATCAATCCAATTATTTAAACCGGTGAATAGAACACATTAAATCCCATCCCACATTGAATCCTCTCTCGGTTTATCCACACTATATAAATCAAGAACTGTGGGGATCAGATCAGAAATCTCCTTTCCCCTCTCTGTACCACCATGTACCACCCTGTACCAGTTATATGAGAATTCTATACTCCCACTTCTTTGTGAGATATTAGCCCACATCATTCATGAATCTGGGGGTACCAATTTACAACACATGACATTAGATACTACCTTCATGCTTACCTCAATGGCCTACTTTGGATGTGTTGACCCAGTGTCCCATATAATCTCTCAGTAGAGGCTGGAATGTCAGCTAAACCCATAAATTTAAAAAAACCCAACAATAACACAGTTAAAAAAATGTATATAAAGTATTTCAATATGAAATTCATTGTCATCTCCAAAATTTTAACTCTAGTGTACATTTATTCAATCCCTTCACAATTTCCATTCAAATATAAATCCATCTAACCATTTCATCATCTTTTACCCTTCATGCACTTATTATATGGCATGGTTCTACTTCATGATAACTTATGTATCAATTTTTCTAAAGATAACGCTTTCATGGTTTTCATGAAACATTAAAATACTTCATGACCTTCAATTCCTCTTCTTATAAACTTTTTGGAATACAAATTACAAGGAACATAAAATCATCCGTATTAATTTTTTAAAATTATGCGTATCTTAGGACACAAATATTTTGAACATAGGATCTGTTCATCAATCATAAAAATTAACAAAAATGGATAATTTATGAAGATGTAAATCCAAATATATGAATAGATAACAATTATTCAAGCCCTTCACAATTTATATTCAAATATAAATCTATATAACCATTTATTCATCTTTAACCCTCCATGCACTAATTATATAGCGTAGTTATCCTTTATGAAAACTATATTCTCAATGTTCCTCAATTTAACAATTTCATTGTTGTCATGCCACATTAAAATAAAGCATTATCTTGATTTCATATACTTATATACCTTTTGGAATATAAATTTCATAGAAAATCAAATCATCCTTCTTCTTTATTCTAAATTATGATTCACTTATGATGCAAGTAATTTTAACATAGGATAAGTTCATAAATCATAAAAGTTAACATAAATTGAAAATTCATGTAGAGTGGCATCCAATGCTCTGAATCCATAATGAATCATCAAGACCTTCAAAATTTCCCTTCATATGTAATGTCATCTAACAATTTTTTCATCTATAACTCTTCATGCACTAATTATATTGTGTGGTTCTCATTTATGAAAACTAAAATCTCAATATTCATCAAGATAACACTTACATCGTTCTCATGAATCATTAAAATACAACATGAACCTCAATTCCACTTATTGAATACATTTTGGAATATAAATTAGAAATAATATAAAACCAACCATCTTTATTGTTGTAAAAAATGTGTCGGTTATGAATCCATGTAACAATTTCTTAATCTTTAACCCTTTATAAACTCATTATAAGGTGTGGGTCTCCTTCATTGTAACACCCCCAGTTTCTAGAATGCAACCCCTTCCATATGTATTTAACGTGTGTGGGTAATGTTTTGGGAGGGTCTGGAAGGATTTTACAATTTTTATGGGGATTTTATGCTAGTGAAAAATTGGAACAGAGTTAGTAAATGTTGTGAAACTCTTATAGGAAAATGTACACAATGAGACATGGGGCTCTGGTTAGGTGAACAGTTTGGAAAAATTGTGCGACTACCCATGAGTAACCATTCAATGATGGACAAATATTAATTTTCTAGTTGGAACATAGTTTTTCTAAATGTGTCGGAAAACAGTTCATCGTAGTCACCAAGGCCGAGACTGGCACATGGTTAGCACATAGTTTTCCTAAACACACGACTAATCATGAACGATTTAAAAAGTGGATCTCAAAAATGTGGATCTGGGTTGGGATAGAGTTTAAACCCATTCTTTTTTCTCCAAATAAACCCTAACCCAGTACTTAATCCTCCCAATGGCCAATGATTCATTCCCCATCATTTTGGATGTGATCTGATGGAGTTTCTTGGTGTGTTGATGCCTGATTCCCTCAGAAAGTGTCCTTTTGTGGTATTTTTTCATAGTTTTTCTTAGATATACTATTCTTTCTTTCTAATATTCTTAGATATAGTCTGTTGTGGATAGATATAAGGTTTTATTTGTATACAAGGAATATATTATTACTTTTTCTATGATATGGTAAGTGATCTATGGTGGGTTTGGGAGATTCAACCCAGTTTTGTGGGTGTTTTCATGATGTTCTTTATTTTTTTCCAAAACTATCTAGGTATGTGGAATCAATCTCAACTCCACTAATTATAAAATAAGTGATTAGTTTCAAATTGTCTAAATTTCATAAATTTTTTACTGAAATTTGTGTGTAAATAATGGTTGAACCCCTTTTTATTGATGGTTTTTTTTATTTTGGAAATTGGTTGTGCAAATGGATTTGTTTCTTGATTTTAAAATATGGTTTTTTAGTATTTGGGAAAATGATTTGTTGGAAATATTTTCAATAAAGTAATGGTTTTATTGAAATGTATAGAATCAGATTGTTTGAAATGGTTTTGGCGTACATGGGTTGTGTGTTTTCATGATTTTGAAAAGACCCAAAATATAGGGAATATACCATTGGGGTACAATGGTACATGAACCTGGATAAGAAGTGTATTACATCGGGTATTAAGGAGAATAGCTACTTAGGGATGACTTAGTGGAGAGACAAGAAACCAATAATGAGTATAGAACTATTAGAGAAGAATTCATGTGTGTGTGTGTGTGGTGATCAATAAAATGGGTATGCCTAAAAGGAATGTGAAATTGTTTAAATAATGTTTTCTTTTCATTTAATATAAATCTAATATGTTTGGAAAACTGTTTTGGTGTGAAACAGGTTGGAATCAATTTAAACTTTGTAACTATATGAAAAAAAATTATATAAATTGTTTTATATAATTGTGTGAACATGTTCTATCCTTAGAACTTTAGTAAGGAAGTCATTAGGGGGGGATATACTGAGTTTCACTACTCACCCATTCCTTGGAACTTTGGTTCTTTTGTCTATTTGGTTTATCGACACATAAGTAAATGGAATGAAATAATATTCTTGAGTGGGTCTCTGTGATACTTGGAGTTGGGTTTGGATCTTGGAGTCATGTCTTTGATGCCTTCTAAGATTCTATTGGATTTTTTTCCACTATGTTCATTGATGTTAGTAGTCTTATGTTTTGGTACTCTATTTTTTTGATTTCGTATGAATGGTATATAATGTGTTGTTTTACATTGTCATATTGAATAATATAGTGGTTATTGTTATGTAATATGTGGTTGTGATTTTCTTAATTTCAAAGGGAACATTATCCCCCAATTGTATTTAAACCCTTTTAGTTTTTTCCCATCCTTTGGTGCCTTGGGAATGTTGCTTAATTACAATTAGAAATTCAAATTTGACTCAAGCCAATGAGGAGGGACGGGATGTTACATGTTGTATTGTTCTTGGTCTGTCCACATATTTGTGTGTGACAAGTGGTATCATATTTTTCAGTCCTTGACATACAGTTGGTATCAGTTGTGAAAATTTTGGATTTGAAATTCATTCTGGCTCTTTCCTTGATTCAGGTTAGTAGAAA
The DNA here is from genome assembly GCA_963277665.1 of Viscum album. Classification (NCBI taxonomy): domain Eukaryota; kingdom Viridiplantae; phylum Streptophyta; class Magnoliopsida; order Santalales; family Viscaceae; genus Viscum; species Viscum album. The sequence goes on along the minus strand of OY728151.1, from coordinate 1,579,945,113 downwards.
GGAAAATGATGGTTTTTTATTGAAATGTATATCATGAAATTAGATAGTTAAACTATTTATATTGGTCTTAATGTTACTAGGTAGTTGGTTACCTTGGTGTTTTGGAAACACTAATAGGAGTGTCATATCATTGTCATGGGGTTAGCCAATGAGAAGATAATGACTTGCATTGTAGAAATAACTTCCCACTAGGAGTTCATATTTAATTTTGAATACTGATTTAAATTTTTTTTAAATGATTTGATATTTTAAAAATGTTGAAATTGTTTTCAGATAGGAGATTTTGAAAAGGGAATGATTGTGTAATTTTGAAAATGGGTTAATTGTTAAAAGTATAGTGAAATTTTTAAAAAATGGTCAAATATGGAAAATGATGAATTTCAGAAAGAATTTTTTTAATGATTTCCCTCTGATAGAATTTGAAAATTGTAAGTCCTTGGTTTCTAGAGATAATGAATAATAGGGTTCATTGTGTTTCTGGAAAATGGAACACGATAGGAAAGCGTTGAAACCAAATTGAAGAATCTACGGAGAATTCGGTTTAACCAAAGACAAATGTGAACCAATAACGGGTACAGAGTATAGCCCAAGATTCTATAGATGAGGATAGAGGGAAGAAATGGGATGAACCAAAGAAAGTGGATCATTCTATCTAATACTTGAAGTAGAGTCCACCCATCTTTTGGGTTGATTCCGGGCTAGTGAAGGCTAAGGTTTTGCTTAATAGGATTTATCAAATCTTTGATTTTATTAGCACACTAGTAGAGTAGAAAGTCAGGTTGGTGATGTATATACGAAAAGATCATGAACTCCGATGATGGGATTTAGAACTTTAGACTAAACTAGACCTAGGTATGGAATGGGATGATTTCGAGGAATTGTTTAACAGAAACTTCTATCCTCACACATTCAGAATTAAGAGAATGATGTAATTTTTCATTCCGAAGAAGGAGAACCATTCTTTGATAGAGTATGTGGCTTCATTAATGAATATTGTTTGATTTTCACATGAATTTTCTATGAGTTAATCCTTAAAGGAAGACGTTTTGGATTCAATGCTAAGTTAAAATATTTGATTGGAGATTGTCATGATCTGTATAATGGATTGTAAATATATTGGAAATAGAGAGATGGTGGATAAATGTGACATCTCAGAAGGCACATGTGGAGTAAGTATGTTAATTCGTATGGAAAATGGTGGGATCTATAATGCAGTGGGAAAATGGAATAGGGAGACGTATTTCCAAGCTGGGAGTATGACCCAAAATTAGATAGCTATATCAGCAAACTGTCCCCCATGAACAAGAGAAAATTTGGATGTTTTCAATGTGGTTCCTTCGACCACATGCATTGAGAGTGAATGAAACCACCTAGATAATTACACCATTGTAATTATATGGTTCATCATTAGTGCTTTTATCAAAGTGATATGAGGTCGGGAGTTTGGAAAAAATCCCATGGTTTGTAGATTCTTTATGCTTCGATGGTAGGAGGGAAATAAAATACATATCATTATTAGAATAAATTTATCCATTGTGATTCTTGATATAACATGACTCCTCAGCATAAGCAATCATAACAAGGAAATAAAGAACAGTGTGATGTGAGTAAGAAGTTATATTGAGTTGAGAAGGTTATTTTGGATGATCAATCTCGATAGTGTGAATTTAAATCAATAGGGCATGGGGTGTGATGAACATCCATGATCACTCCAATTATTTAAACCAGTGATCAGTGTGCATAAAAATCCATCCCGCATTGAATCCTCTATTGGTTTCCCATTATATATAAATCATGTGTTGTAGGGAGAGGCTCAAAATTAACCTCTCCCCCTCCTAGTATTTCCCCATACTGGTTCTGTGGGAAAACATCATTCCAACTTTTTTGTAATTTGTTGGACCATATCTTGCATGGCTTTATATGTGACTAGGTATTACACCCAACACTTCATGCTGCCTGCGATCTAGCCTCGCTAGCCTCCTTTTGGTGCGATTGACCCAATGTCCCATATAATCTCTTAGTTGAGGATGAACAGTCTCCATAGTAGGCTATCCAGCCTTTTAAATAAACCTGCAAAACATACATAATTTAAAAACCAATTATATAATGGAATTGAATATGAAATGCATGAACACATCAACACTTATAAGTCTAGTATACAATTCTTCAATCCCTTTACAATTTCTCTTCAAATATTAATCCACCTAAAATTTTATTTAACAGTAACCCTTCATGTGATAATTATATGTTAGGGTTCTCATTCATGAATCTAAAATCTCAATGTTCCACAAGTTAACAGTTTCCTGGTTCTCATGGAACATTAATGTAATTCATGAACTTCAATTCCTCTTATTCTCTAATTTTTGTAATATAAATTCAAAAGAACATAAAATCGGCATTCTTATTTGATGTAAACAATGTTTCACTTATGAAACATGTATTTTGAACATATGATCATATCATCATTCATCAGAGTTCACAACTAAGAGAATATCTCAAGTGTGACATCTAATACATTGAATCCATATTAATTCTCTAGGAATCTCAATGAATATATCCCCAACTATTCTCTGTGATTCATCATGATGGAATCCAAAACAATTCTCCATACATCACCCTAATGTTCAAAGTATTAAAACCCGTCACATGTTTCTGGGAATTTCTATACAAGAGGATTTCAACCAAGGTCATTTTACTTTGAACATGTTCATTATATTGACATCAATGTAATATTCATTTTTCATTTATTTTTTTTAAGTTAATGCATTGGTCAAAGACCAAGTCAAAATTTATTGATAGTCAAAAAAAGATTACCTGAGGAGAAAGGATGAGATTTTTATTATAATATCTATCAAAAATATATAATAAATCAGAATGAATAGAGTCCAGCCAGGTCATGGTCTGATGAACTCTTTTATTGGAAAGAGCATCAACAACGACATTAGCTTCACGGTAGGCATGAGTTGCTATATAATCGATCCCATGAAGCATGTTCATATAGTTCATCCAATGAGCGGTAAGAGTCCAGGCTAGATGGATGTTTCCATTCCAGATGTCGTGGATTATAGTCGTTAAATCACTTTAAATCCATAGATTTCTCTAACATCTTTGAAGAGAAAAATCAACAGTGTGAATGACCCCAAGCATTTCGGCCTCCAGAGATGAAGAGTATCCACATCCAATATAGAAACTCCCTGACACTGGCCAACTGAGTCTCTGAAGATAGCACCACAACTGGAAGTGCCTAGGTTGCCTTTGGAAGCACCATAAACATTGACTTTGATCCATCCTTGCATTAGTGATTGCAAAAACACTTCAAAGGATCGTTTAGGCTTTGGGAAGATGCCAGGAATATTGAGATGCCGATGGATCTCAAAGTCACCAACCGATTTGTCATAGTAGACATTTTGAATTGAGGCTACTTCATGAATCGCAAAAAGAATCCGAAATTTCCCTGAATTAAGATTGAGATATTGATTATTGTGAATGAGATAATTTCTAACATAACAGAGCTCAAGCAGAAGTTCTACCACTGCCGCAAGAAACAGATTCTTAATCTGCAGAGAAGCTTCATGTCTAGTTCAGTTTTTTAAAAACAAGGATATTTTGTCAGTAAAGAGATTTCTGAAATTGAATAAATAAAAAATATAATTCCAAATGGTAGAGGCCATTTCACATGATAGAAAAAGATGATTGGCATCTTCCCTATGCTGATAACAGAGGCGACACTTAGAAAAGAGTTGAATTCCAATGATTTGCAGACCAGTTTCTGTAGGTAATCTATTATGGGAAATGCACCAAATAAGGGTGAGCCTAGAATGTTTAATCCATGGTTTGTTAAAATGATTCACCAAAAGAAAACTAGATTCATTTTCAGAGAAATTGTGATTATAATAGTTTTTGGAGTCTAGAATTCCATTAGTAGAGGGTTCCCAAACAAGGAAGTCACCATCAGAAGTAAAAGGATGATTATCAATAATTTGAAAAATATTATCAGGGAGATCACATTGATGAGATTGTAAGACCACCTTTACAGTATGATTAGTATCTTCAGGAAGATTATTAGAGGGTAACAAAGAAATCAGAGGGTTACCACACCATTTGTCACAACAAACATTAATGGAAGAATCAGAACTGACAATACATCTGGAATTTTGCATGATTTTGTTGTAAGAGTCCCGGATCGAAGGCCAGATGGAAGAGTTAATGAAATTAAAATTCCTTTTTAAAATATTATAGAAGAATATATGTTTCAGAAACTCTGAATCTTTAGAAGTGGAGTTAATAATGCGCCACGTAACACGAGCCTGAAGAGCATCATTGAAAAGCTTTAAATTTTTTATGCCAATTCCACCATTAGTAATGGGTTTACAGCATGATTTCCAAGGAATATTAACAAGATTCTTTTCAAAAATACTTCCAGAAAAAATGAAGTTTTTAATATAAGTATTAATTTTCCTGAATATGTCGACGGGCTATTTGTATACAATAAGGGAATAGGCCATTTTAGGAACAATGGTCGATTTAACCATACAAATTCTCCCATCCAAGGAGAGGGATTTCCCATTCCAGCTGGAGAGTAGATTTGTGATTTGAAAAATGATATTAGAGAAATAGGTAGCTTTGGGCCGACCCCAAAATATTGGAACACCCAAGTAAGAGAAAGGTAAAAGACCCTCTTTAATACCAAGATAAGTGACGATACCAGATTTCCTTCTTACAGGAAAATTCTTACCAAAATAGATATACGATTTCTTCCAAGAGATAGCATGACCAGAGATATCCTCATAGTGAGATATAGCTTGGTTAAGAACATGATGATTTTTCTAATCCACTTTTATGAATAAAATAATATCGTCAGCATATAAAATATGGGTGGGGGCATTTAAATTCCTGGAAACATGAATAGGATTAGTCATATTTTGATCAACTAGATTGTTTAGGAGTCTACTATGGTAATCCTCAGCAATAATAAAGAGTTTGGCTGAAAGCCGATCGCCCTGCCTGACACCTTTTGATCATTTAAAAAAACCTCTTGGGGTACCGTTAATAAGGATAGAGATATAAGTAGAGTGAAAAAGTGTCTTAATTCTACCAATGAAGGAATCACTAAAGCCAATGTTTTTTAGGACATTGAAAATGAAATTACACTCAATGGTGTCAAAAGCCTTTTTGATATCCAGTTTGATGGCCACACAACCTCTCCTAGTGTTTTTATTTAAACTATTAGAACATTCAGAAGAAAGACAAATACAGTCTTGAATAGACCTATCTTTAATAAAACCAAATTGATTCTAGGAGAAGATTCTATTGTAGATAGGAGCAATTCTATTTGCAATGATATTAGTGATGATTTTATAGATAGTGTTAATCAGAGCAATAGGTATGAATTCATGGATCTCAGAAGCATTCTCAACCTTAGGAATTAAGGTTAAAAATTGTTCATTGATTCCATGAGGAAGAGATCCATGAGTGAAAACGTTCTTAAAAAGGTTACAAACATCATTTTGAATTATATCCCAATGATTTTGGTAAATACCATTATTGAATCCATCCAGACCCGGTGCACTGTCTGAGTTTAGACCGAAGACAATGTCTTTAATTTCATGATCAAGAGGACTGCTTAAAAGAGACATGTTGTCTCCTTCATCAACCATTAAAGGAATAATATCAGGTTTAAGATCAATATTTATATCTAGACCATTAAAAATGTTATAAAATTATGAGGTAACATGATCAGTAATGGATTCTTCAGAATCAATGACCAAGTCATTATGAATGAGCATAGTGAGAGGATGACTGTCCTTTCTAATTCTTTGTAGACAATTATAAAATTTAGTATTGTGATCACCATCAGTAAGCCATTTTTTCCAAAACATTTGTTTACAAATATTTTCCTTAAATGTGAGAAATGAGTTAAGTTTAGAATAGATATTATCTTCCAATTGAGGATCCATATTAAAATCAGAATTAGTGTTTTGAGTTTGGAAGCGAATGAGTTCATCTTCGAGATAGGAGATATCCTGATCTATTTTGTAATTTGTATTTTTTCACCAGCATTTAAGAGAATTCTTAAAAACATTCAATTTGTTTAAAAAAGAAAAAGTATGTTTATGATATTTCATAGAGTTTCAGGTGTTATAAATAAAAGTGACACAATCAGGATTCGAAGACCAAGAATTATTAAATTTGAAAGTAATGATAGGATTTTGATCATTCTTAAGGATGCTAACAAGGATAGGATGATGATCAGAGTTGTGTCTAGGAACAATTACCCAAGATATTTTTTCCCAGATATCAAGGGCCTTCATTTTGACAAAAGTCCTGCTATGTTTACTGGAAATATTTTTATTGTAATGTATTTTGTACCACTTGTATTTTTCACAAATAAGAGTGATTTCAAAGAGGATACAATTTCAATAGTAGATTTAAATTCCCTGGAGGATATAGAGAGGTTTGAGGGACCAATTTTTTCAAAGGGGTAATAATGGCATTGAAATCTCCCAAAACAACCCAGAAATCTTGAATAAGTTTAGCCATATCAAGGAGTTCAAGCCATAATGATGTCATATCCTGATATCTATTCATGGAATAAACCATAGTGAAAATGATTGGTTGGCCATTCCATAAGCAATCACAAGTAACTTGCTGATCAGAAATACTAAAAAAGTTAATATTTTTAAAGTATTATGGGAAAAGACCCACAATGAGTCTACTTGAGGACCGTTTTTACAAGAACCTAGAAAACTATAATTAAGAGAGCCAATTCCCATGATGTTCATTTTAAAATCAACTTTAGGTTCAGCAATGGCAAAGAGAAGAGGTTTCTGAGTGTTTAAAAACCTCCTAAGTGTAGTGGAGGTGTCATTGTTATCCACACCTTGACAGTTCCAATAGAGAATATTCATTTTCGATTGCGCTTTGGGATAGAACCCTTCCATTTTTTTGATTTACCAGAACCCTTATTCTTTTGGGATCTCATAACTTTTGATAAAGAAGTAGATTTTTGTTGACTCTCATTAGTTTCAGAATAGTGAGATGTACTAGAGTTCAGATCTGCATTTGGATTAGGAACAAGAACTGGAGTACTCACTGAAACAGTGTCGTCCAGTGAGAAAATTTTTTCAGTACCACGAGCAGAGGCCTGTTCAACATCTCTAACCAGAGTAATCATATTTTTTGTTGAGGAATGAGGTGGGTTAGGTAGATCAGAAGAGGAAATTTTTGAAGAGACATGAGGAAAAAAAGGACTGGTCTGAGTGATCTGTAAACCTACATCATGAGCAGGAGGATGCTCAGGATGAGAATGAGAATCAATCATAGTCTGGATAGTTTCAAATTCTGCAGGTTTTGAGAGATATGTTATAGAGCGAGAGTTATCAAAAGTGCCTTGTTTTTCAGTAGGAGATATGTGAACCATCCTTATAACTAAACTGGGAGAAGATGATTGGACAATTTCAGTAATAGCTTCAGAAATAGGTAGTGGGGTGTGTGAAATATTGTGTGCCAAAATAATTAATGTAGGATCATCATTCGCAGCATGTGTGACAGAATTATTAGCAGGACTAACATCATTATCAAAATATACAAGAGTATAATTATCCAACTTATTCTTCATAAGAGCAGAAATATGCATGTCAAAACGGGTATTAGTCACCTCCTTGTTGACAGAGGGAGATTCCACTTTCAATATGGTAGCAGAATCAGGAGTGTGTGTTGAAATGTGAGCAGAAATAATTTCAGGAGAGTCAATATTAGCATATTGAGTCTCTATTATTGGAACATCAGAAGCAGTAGTAACACATTTCACAACAGAATTGAAATGCACAGAGTTACTTGGATCTACAGTGTTTCCATACTCACCAAGTGACCTGTTAGAAGCAACAAAGTTCTCCTTGGGAACTGAAGTTATAGAGGTCTCCAAGTCCCTACAGTGAGTCTCATTTAAAATTGATGTTCCAGAGGAAGGGGCATTATTAGAAATATTGGAAATAGTAATAGTGTTTTTCTTGTCTGAACTACCTCTGTTACATCCATCTACTACTCTTTCTAAACCATTGGTATTTTCATTGTTTTGTAAGGTTTCTTCTTCCTCAACCACGACAGGCCAAGATTTTCCTTCTAAGAATGATTGAACACTAGATTTTTTGACCCAGATATCATTCTTTTTTTATTGGGGGATCAGGTTTATCTGTGACATTCTTCCCTTTTTTATCATGCTTAACCTCTTTCCAATCATTATTAATTGCATGGTCCATTTGTTTCTTAGCTACCCTACAATTATAAAATTGTTCCCAACAAGTTTGAAAACATCAAAAAAGGGTGGCATTTTCTCATACTCAATATTGAGCTCCACACTGTGATCAGGGGTATTAAAACCTATGTAAAATGGTAATTCATGGGTAAAGTTGATTTCAACCATAACTCTAGCATATAGGCCTAAATCCACATTCAATGTTCTATGATCAATTTTAATCAGGGATCCTATGCAAGAAGCAATATCATTTGAAATCTTCGGATGCCAAAAAAACCAATTAAGCCAATAAATTCTAACCCATACATGTGCCATGTTGTTTTTGTGTGTGTGTGGGTTAAAAGGAGGATCCCAATCCAAAATTCTAAAAAAGCCAGGTTTAAGCTACAAATTTCCAAGATTCCAAACCTGATCAATCTCACCCAGAGAGATGAAGATGATATGATAGTAACCTTTACCTAAAGGGACCATCTTCCATTTTGGACAGCCCCATCAGTGATCAATCTTGTTATTTAGCTCGATGATAGGCCATGGTTTATCCCCTGTGTTGTAAGAAACTCAGCCAAGGACCGAGTACTTGCAATGTTGATCCCTCTACTTCAGGGCTTCTGGATCATCATCAACAAAGAATACATCGTCTTCCAGCTTTCTGAAGAGGGGGTTATTGGACTCTTTCACTCTACTAATATCATCTCCTTTTAGTGCATTGAGGAAGGAGACATGAAGAGAGAGAAGAGGAATCTGAAGGTTTCCATCTTCGGTTTTTGAATAATCAGAATCTTGGGAAGCAAGAACAAGAGGGGAAGTGAGTTCCCACTCTGGATCAAAGCCGGCATTCATAAATAGTATGAGGAATTAGTGGCAAGAGCTAGGGTTTGGAATCGCCCGTTGGAGCATGGTTCTAGAGCTCCCATCCTTCATCTGAAACATGTTGTATGGGTAACGAGGTATAGGGATGGCCTGCCCACCTGCGCGCCGCACGCCACCAGCTAGGCCAAAGGTGGCCAATCCTTTGGCTTGGGCCAGTTCCCGCGGAGTCGAGGGGATGGGAGGATCACTGGCGTATGGTGCACGTTGCGTTTGTGAGGTCTCGAACCCAGAACCTTAACGACGGTATGCCACCGCCCTGAACCAACTCACCCATCCCCTGCAGGCAAACGTGTTGTATGGGTAACGAGGTATAGGGATGGCCTGCCCAACTGCGTGCTGCACGCCCCCAGCTAGGCCCAAGGTGGCCAATCCTTGGGCTTGGTCTAGTTTCCGTGGAGTCGAGGGGGCGAGATGATCGCTAGCGTATGTTGCAAGTTGCCTTTGCGAGGACTCAAACCCTTTACAATGGCATTACCATCATGCAATTTCTAGAATAATCATTTTTGATACTAATTTAAATAATATTTTTAAATATTCTTTATCGGTCACCCCCTAAAGGGAAACATTTCACATTATCTTTATAATGGGTGATCTCATAAAGATTGGATTTCACGAAATTCATGTATGGAGAATACACTAGAATGGGTCTTCATCATGTGATAGTCCATGTTGGAAAACTATCACAAATTCACCAAGGATGATCTTCTAGAACATTTTTTGTACAAAATACAAAGAAATAAGATCAATACAAGATCTAACCTCCATTATCCTAGATATCTAGAATAGGGAATCACATTCTTTAAGATCATCATTTATGATACTCTATCATATTATAATTTTAATTTCAATTGAGGAATCATTCAGGGAAGGTAACTACTTTATCTTAGAAATCACGAATTAAAGGCACTTATGAATTCTCTGCTTATCCACTAATAAAATTATTCACTTTAAAATTACCTTCATTATAAGAACAAATAAATTACTCATATATTAATTGAATAAGGTGGATCCTCTTTTATTTGTTAATACGAATAGAAAGGTAGAGATTGTCTCCTAAAAAAGTTTCTCCATTTTCCAAAATATTCAGGGTTTCACATTAAACATTTGTTCTGATTTATATTAAGGCAACATGGATATCTTCAAATAATATACAACATGGACTGGAGAATATTTCATCATAACAGACTTCATTTATGGTACCTTATTACACATCTTTTTGAATGCTTCTTATTCTACTAGTAAGGCTAAAAATACTTTTGCAATGTGACCATATTTATTGCATCTCCCACACAAAAATTTGTTAACTGAAGAGTTACATTTAATTAAAAAACACTCATGAAATTTGACTTCATCATGTGGGATATTTTATTTCACATATTTAACTAGATTTATCTTGTTCATTTTCCATTTTTCTCATTCTTTCGAAATCATTATGCTAGATAACTAACATGTAATTTGAAACTGTGGTTGCTTGTTTATATCTTCCACAAGGGTTCTTATGAGTATCGTCCCTCTTAGTAGTTATTTTAGATGCACAACCCTTCAAATTCATTTATTTAGAATCCATGGAATTCTCACAATTCTTATTTGGTACCTTCCTAGGTTTGTTTACGGTCACAATATACTTTTTATTTCTTCCCATGTTTTCTTCTTCATTTTTTGTAATATTTTTTATATTATTTTCTTATCATCTTTGGACACATGTTATGATGAGCATGTACCAACATTGTGAGTACTATAATTTCACACATCACAGATTCTATCAAAATATAAAAATCTATTTTTAGTATTGATATACTTCTAGACTTTAGGATTAATATTCGAAAAGTCCAAACAAACATGAGGTTACTTGATCTGGAGCATGGAGAGCCAGAATTAAAACCCATGCATGAAGATGCAAGGGAAATTCATTGTTCTATATAAATATAGGAATAGGAAATTTTAAGTTGATTGATATATATATATATACATGTATCATTTGTATTTTAGATTTTATTTAGAATTAATAATTATTATGTTTACTGGACAAGATCACAAGAGGTGAAACATGTTCTAGACAGGAGAGAGAGCCATCCTTCAGGAAAGGAATCTAAATGCAAGATCGTGTGAGAAGTATCTATTCATTTAGATAGATACATCCTAGAATTACCGATGTATGTATTCATAAGGTGTTTCCCAAAACTTGAATAATAAATCATTGTCTACCCATTTTCCATTTCAATGTGGGAGAATATAATGGATGAATTTTTAATTTTTAACTAGGATGACATCGTCCTCCATGACTCTAGTCCCCCACACCTCAGACATAAATAGTTGTTATCCTCTGCCACTCACAGCTACCCCCTAATGAGTCTTGCACACTATAACACCATATATCACCATCTTTACAGTCCTAGAAGCTCGGAATTTATCAATTGTCAACTGATGAATCAACCGGATTCCATGGAACTTCTATTGAGGTTGATCTGGCCCCCATAAATCCATTTCAAGGTTAATCCTGCAAATTTTAAGCCCATATGAAGGAGAATCTTGGTGAATTCCCATGTAAAACTATTTCACCACTATCATTCCACCGAAGAAAATCCATGAGCTATCTAGAACCCCCACCTTCTCTTTCATGCGGAGGGATCACAAAAAAAGAACCCCATTTGAGAAAAAAATACAACCATAATGAAAAATCTCATACAGTGGGAAGTTGAGAATAAGATAAAATATAATAGATACTTCATTTTAAAAAAATGTTTACGAAATATTAATAAATATTACTGTATATGGTAGTATGAAGAAAATAGAACATTACATTATATATTAATTAAATCATTTAACGGTAGATGCGCCAACATGACCTAATCCCACCTTCCCCCATCCCATACTCATTTTCTAATATGTTGTAACAACCGATAAAGACATACTTGTATGACCATAAATAAGAAAATAATATCTAGAAAAATACATACAAATTTTTAAAATAAATTGGTTAAAAAATAAACACACATTTATATTTAACTCACCTCCAATCTCAGCAATGGTATACTACTCTTTCTCTACTTTTCTGTATCCCTTTAACATCATTCCTATCACCAGGGAGATTGGTATAATCCATCCCACAATTGGGAGCTCAATCTATCCAGCCTTCCACCAATGCTCTAAATTATATATGAATTGGGAATGGTCTCAACGCCCTAGTTTAATGAATTCAGTTACAAATAATGTGATAGTTTGTGGTGATCGTTGATCTTTTTTCCCATTACCGATGATCCCTAAAGGCTTCTGTGACATTGGAATATTTCTGGGAAATTTTAACTCAACATCTGGTTTCATGAAACAGTGGACTTAAGGAAAAGATAATGATAGAACCCATAAAGGGGAAGTGTTCATCGCATTGACAGGTGGCACAGATGACTCAGTTGTTGTTTGCATGAAACAATAGACTCAATGCATAGATAAAGAGAGAACCCATATAGGGGAAGTGTTCATCGCATTGAAAAACGTTAAAATGTAATCAATGGTATATTTATTGAAACAATAGAGTCAATGAAAAGACAAAGGGAGATCCTATAAAGGGTAAGTGATCATCACATTAACATATGGTTGAGTTTTTTATAGGCCTCCCTAGATTGTACAAATCACTAAGAACCCATTTCTTCTTTTCTTTCATAATGAAGGTGCTACTACGTGCATTAAGAAGTATAATGTATATACTGAGATTCACACACACCCAAGTGTGATTACTTTCATGCATTGACACACAAAAACTACTTGTGTTTTCATACAAGAATATATAAGAAAAATGAGTTGGAGGTATAATTCCACAGAATTAATATCTTTATTTGAGAATGGAGGGTCCATTTTCTTTGAGAGGACCAGTTTGGGATATTCCTAACACTAAGAGGTGGGGTGAATAAGTGTTGGCGATGTTTTACACCAATTCATACTTTTTATCCATGTACCTATTGACATGTTAGGATCTTGATTCTCCTATTATCTTCTCTCTGGATCATGTAGTAATATGAAAGAGTAAAAAATATTCACATGATATTTGTATAAGGTTCACTACTCAATAAGACCAGTGATATCCTTTGGATGTATGTGTATGACCAGTACATGAATTCTCCATGATAATTTAGTAACAATTTATAGTGGGTTGTATTAGAAAACAATCCTTATTCCAGTGTGAGTTCCTAATCATTTAAGGGGGTAATGAAATAATTATACTTTCCAGAACTCGTGATGACCAAGTACAACTTACAACTACTTAATGAATCTTTATACTGCCTCCCAAAATAGACTTATAACTGTTTAAAAGGGTTTGAAACCCCAATAGATTATTCCACTTGTTGAGAACTATTAAATGTCATAGTGCTACTTAATCTTTCATTCTTCACATATTACATTCTTAGTTTCATCCATGTAACCAACCAGTTCTTCTATCTTCTTCAGTACAATACCAAATTAACACTTCTTCTTCTTCATTAATATAATTTAATTCCATAAATATATGGACTAAAATTTATTTTTCATTTCTATAGAATCACAACTAATTATTTGATTATTCATACAATGAAGATCAGCTTACTGGGCTTCATCAGAATTAACATTCTCTCCTTTCTTATGTTCACGTAGGAATGAAATCATGCATGTAAAATTTTAATGAACATCTCCCATTCATTAAATTCTTCTTTTTATTTACACAAGTTAACCCACCTTCTTTATTCTCTCCTTTAAATTATTCTACGTATTCAAGTGAATACAAGAGTGCATTCCCAATCCACTTCTTCCATCATGGGTGAAAACACTAATGGGAATAAATATTTTCTTGCACGCATTGCCTCTTTCTATTTTACCTTTCTCGTCATTACTTTTCACATGGATCGGGTGTCTTTATTTAATGCACATGAGTGCATTCATGTAGTATGACGTGTTCTCAAACAAACCAAGAACACTATTCACTTATTCTGTTCTCATATTATTTTTATATTCACACAAATGAGTGTATTCCTTTTAACATGTTCTTCTTGTTTATTCACATGTGAACTCACATACTACCTCTTCTTTTCACAAACACAAGGCATCTAGTTTCATCATTTAATTAACATGATTTCATGCATATAAGAACTTCCCATCATCATGAAAACTTATCCTTATTCAATAATAAACACCTAAAAAATGTATATACCTTATTAACATGAAGATGGAGGATGTTGTCATTCTCTTCAGGAAAATGAGGGTTTTACTGTTCTTCATCGTGAAAGAGGTTCCCGGGTCTTCTATGCACAATGGATGTGTGGGTATTATTTGTGAAAACATGATGCTTCACGATTATGATTCCTGAAAAAAGAAAAAAAAGGATGAGCATGCACAATTTTCATGCCTGGAAGATCACCTTCATGAAAGACGACAAGTGTTTGGGTAAACAATTCACGTGTTCTTGGATCTTCATCATGAAACCAGACAGTTCATTGGTCTTCTTCATCAATAGATGCTTCAAGAATGAATTTCACTTGTTGAAGGCCTAAAAGATCCTCTCTATATCACGAAACCTGAAGGCTCGTGGATCTTTCTTTGTCTTTTCATAACAATGGCAAGAGGATGCTCTGTTTTTTATGAAAAATAAGAGCTCTCAAAATATGGGAGTACAAGGCTGGATTGGCCTTGGGGATTTTGTTTTTATAGGAAAAGATCAAATTGTTTTTCATGTTCAAATCATATGATGAATAATAAATAGGGTTCATCATAATCTGAATGTAGTCATAATGGTAGTCTATCATTAGTATCTATTAAATTAGATGATAAAGATCCTTTTGATTAGTATTTTCAGGAAGTAATAAAGAATAATTTATTGAATCACTGAGTGATTTTTACCCAGAAAATTAAAAAAAAATATAAATAATGTTCCTATAAATGTTTTCACATTCATATTTTATTTTATCAAGGGAATATATGATGAAAAGTCATAGCTAAAATAGATGCTGAGGAAATGGAGAAAGCCATGGAAAATTATATTCAAGGTTGTAATATTCTCTCACAATTTATTGATTCCATATAAGAAACTATATCACTTTGAAATAAACATTTCTGATATGTTGAAGAGAAATTGAAAAGAAATATGTGTGAAAGAAGTTACTAAAAAGGTCCATTATAATACGATTCACACTCTTGAGGAATCATATAATGATACCATGAATATAAATGACACTAATTTGTAAATTAAAGACAAGGATGACACATTCATTCTAGTTGAAGAATAAAAAGAAGAATTTATATTTAAAAGAAATTAAAACCTCACTTTTATTTAAGAAGAATTATAAAGTAATGATTGTGATAAGTATGTGACTGAGGTAGTTCATACAGAAGTGATCCGTGCATTGGAAAAATTACACAAAACCTCCATAAATTTTAAATAATCCCATCGAGAGGATATGATAAATATAATTAATGAGTTGAATAATTCTCCCCTAATAGTAAATAAAATTCATGATGATCGAGTTCAGAATATGAAGAGTCAATTGGAAGGAAATCAGTAAATTGTTGAGGATGATAAAAATATCCTCAACATGAAAAGTCTTGTAATGTAACTATCTTTGAATGATATGAAAGAATGAGAAAATAGTTTGAAATCACTTTATGACCATAATAACTCTCTAAATATGAAATATCATGAGTTGGAGGTCATGTTGGAAAATCTGGAGATCATCCAAGCTGAATCTTAATATAATGGTGAGATCAAAAAATATTCCAGGATTATTTATGAAAGGAATCTTATTTCAGCCAAAACCCATTCATGTGGAAAAAGAGTCTAAAAATATCTAATGATAAATCAGTTTCATGATCATTGAATCAGGTTTTCCGGGATCCCAAAAATTTAATTTGTTCTAATATTGTTGTGTCTATAAGTATGTGTTAAAAATTAATTTCTGGAAAATCATGGATGTAGAAGACTAATGAAAAATTGAATATATCATCAAATGTTTATATTAATAAGTGTATGAATTATTGTTCTCTACAATGATCTTAGATGAAGCATCATACTATCCAAAAAAAATAGGAAAAAACAAACTGAATTGTATAGAAGAAGAATAAATCAAGATTTGTTGGACACTGTTGGTGTTGTTGGAAATTTGGGCATCGGCCCATTGAATCTTGGCATATTTATTCAATTCATGATAACTATAAAAGGATGGTAATAAGGCGGAGAATATCTGATGTGAATAGAAATACATCATATTTTAAACATAATTCATAGATGAAGAAGAATTTATCTATCAATTAAAGATTTTTGTGCCCTGTATAATTTTATGATTATTGAAATAGAAGTGGTCAGAATTATAATGATTATTGGTATGTACTAACCTGACAGTATGCATATGTTTATGTGATGATATGGCCACAACATATGCAAATTCCATGAACAAAAGAAGAAATGACTTCTTTGGGGTGTGAGAAGGAGAAGAGAGATAAGAAAATTGTGATTCTACCCACACCCAAGAGTAATGATTATATGAATTTCATGCCATAGAAAAGGTTACTATACTATGTAAGAATAGGTCACACAATTCATTTTCAAAAACATGTTATAAACACAAATGATATTGGAAGCAAGTTGAAGCAAAAAATGAAATCAATATCAGAAATAAATAAAAAAAATTATTTTATGTTGGAAAATCAAGATGACAATTTTGAATTTTTTTAGAGTTTTTATAAAAAGCAAGAACCTATGATTTATGAAGATTTGTGTGGAAGGTCTATAGTGTCATGGAATATTACTAAAAAATACATGATGCTTTTTCCTAAACAAATAGAACTAGTGAATTACAACAAAAAAGAAATATTGACTTATTGTGTTAATAATGATACTGTAAAGAATGAGTATAAACACAAGAAGAAGTCAAAGTATATACAAAAAATAATGTTTAGTCATATGGAAAAAGAAATTGGATTTGGATAAGTAGTTAGACCAGAAACAGAATAATGAAAGTGAATTACTTTCTAATGTGATGAAGCTTATTCCATATAATATGATAGCTGGATAAATCATGAAGTCGATAATTCCAAAAAATGATAAACATTGGAATGTCAAATAAAACGAAATCTAGAATATTTTTCATGAATCTAGAGTATAATTGAAAATAATTTCTTTCTTAGGAGTTTAATATTATACTAGTTTCTCTAATTGAAAATCATTAAAAACCACTTTATTAACATGAATATTTTGTGATTGTTTATTTTATGCAAGGAATTGAAGGTGATGAATATATTAAAGGGGGTACTGAATACATGAGTGACTTGAAAATATTATATAGCATTCCTAAGGCTATCCATCATGGAGTTTTTTATTTCAATTTCCCATAAAATTATTATTTAAGATCCTTCATGAAGATAGGATGTCATGATTAAGGAAATGGATGAATCTCATCCCTTTAGGGGGAGAAAAGTTGAACAAATATCAGAGTTGACCACAACTGGTATCACCTGAATATATAATGTACTGGTATGGAATTTATTTGATATTTTCATATCCTAGAAATATAATCGTGTCAATAGAAAATCATTTTTTCATATTTCTTTATGAATGAATATTCTAAATCATAAGGAGAGAAAATTATGATATTATTATAAAGGGGAAGAGAATTCTTGTAATTGAATGTTTCTAATATGTTTATTGAGATTAATGTAGGAGATTAATTGAGTATCTTATGAAAAACTTCTGAAATAACGTTTTAGTTTGAAATCACATTTAAAATTTTTATTGACATCTTTGATGTCTAAATTGATCGCATTTGATTTCTACATAGGGGTTTCCCACGTTCAATTAGAGAATATTAATTCATGACTAATTCCTTTAGGAAAAGTGATTCTATCCTCTCAAGAAAACCAATCATGTTTTCTCCAAAATGACATCTCTTATGTAGTGAGGACATAAAATTAATGAAAAATAAGAGTTCATATGTTATAGAATATAATGAGTTTGTGCATTATTTTACATAATTTAATTTGAAATTATTATAAGTGTGAGAAGAAAACAATTAATTTTACAGTGAAATGGGTATTGAAAAAAAACCAATGGGGGATATTGAAGATCCCAAATGGATTAATGTAAAATTTGTGATGTAATTGCTGTCAATAAAATTTTTTGATAAAAAAGTAAATGTTCAATTAATTGAAGGTTATTTTTCTACCTTTGAATTATTATTGCTAATTAATAATAATTTTGAAATTATATTTGGTTGGAATAGTTTCTTCAATTGAAGAATGATTGTGTGTTGTTGGCATTGAATCATAGTGTGAATTTTGATTTATGAAATATTTCTTTTTTTCATGGTTTAAATTTAAAAAAGGGCCTATGGAAATGGGGACTACTGAAACTACTTAGGTGGGTAGTTGACACCTATAATTCTTTTATTGTTGGGCCGAGGAAGAGAGTGTATAGGGTTCTCCTAGGGAGTGCATGTAGTGTTAGAGGAACAGTGAAGAGAGTGGCTAGTGTGCTCATGGTGGACTACCAACACTACTTTGGTGGGTAGTCAACCCTAGTCAGTCATTATGGGTGGGCCGAGGAAGACAGTGGCACGTTTGATCATATAGAGAGCATGTAGAGGCAGTGGAACAAATACAAATGTCAGTTATATTTTATGAAGAATGATTGTGTGTGGTTGGAATGGAATCTTTTTGTGAATTTGGTTTTATATGAATATTTTTTTCATGGTTTAAATGTGAAAAAAGTCCTATAGAAAAGGGAACTGTCTCCTTGGGTGTTCTTATTGGGAACTCATATAGAACAGCCATGAAAAATATTAGTTATGTCTCTTTTGGTGGATAGTGTTCATGGAGGGAGAACATGAATGGGAAACATGGAATAAATTAGTTATGTTGTATGAAGAATGATTAATATTATTGAAGATTGGATTTATATAGAATATTTGTTTATTATTTCATAGTTTAAATGTAACCTGTATATGGAATATTTCTTTATTTTTTCATAGTTTAAATGTAATCCAAATCTCCAATATGGTAAAAATAATTTAATTATTCAACCAATAGGAGAAAGAAGATAGTATTGTCTCCTTAATAGTGTGTGCATGAATAAACTAGATGTAATATGAAAACCTGAACAGTTTTAGTTCTTCTTTTTAGTCATGCATGTATACACATAGGTGCATGTCTGGATCCCTTTGTACAGACAAACTATGTAGATTTTTTTCTTTTATGTATGGTGTGTATCATCAAGATATGCAATATCTTCATGCAATGGTTTATACATGGAATAGATTCAGAAAACAACTTGGTAGTAAAAACAGTCATGCACTATGGCTTAAAAAGTATGCATCATGGAAACAGTTCTTCTTCATGAATAATGAAAAGGGTGTTTACATCCTAGTTTCATGTTCATTGTTTTAATTCTTCATAAAATTAGAATGATTCACATAAATGACGACCTTCTCAAAGAACGATGAGGGTTTAATCACCTTTCACATGTCCAAAGATTCATCTATTTCATGAAACCATATTGGTTGGTTGGAATACCGTTATTCATGATTCCACAAAGGGTTGTAGAACTCCTTGCCTCCTCACACAAAATTGTGGTTTAGAGAGGCTTTATATTTCTCAAAAACGAGAGCTCTTGAAATAATAAAAGCGACATTAGAACATCTTGGATGAGGTTTCGATCCTCTTAATGGAAAGGGATCAAAGAACATAACTACATTCAAATTATTTCATGAGTTATCCGTCCACTAACTCAATGAGGTAATTCTCAAGGAATAATATGGTTCATGTTTAGCACACAATTTTCCTAACCGTGCAACAATCTGTGAAGGGTTTAAGAAAAATTACCTATAAAAGTGGATCATGGTTGATATTAAGTTTTAATCACCTATTTTTTCTCAAAATTGACCCTAACTTGGTATTTATTCCCCCTATAGGTATAGGATTCATTCCCCATAAATTTGGAGGTGATCTGAAGGAGTTTCATGGTGCAATGAAGCATGATTTCATTGGAAAGTCTTCTTTTGTGGTAGTTTTCCATAGATTTTTCTAAATATACAATCCTACCTCTCTCAGATTATTATATCAAGTCCATTGTGGATAGATATATGTTTTTTATTCCAATTACAGTTATATTTTGATTTATTTATGATAGGGAAGAGATCTAAGGTGGGTTTTGGGAGATTCAACGCGATTTTGTTCACATTTTTGTGTTGTTCTTTATTTTCTCCAAAACTCTCAAGGTGGGAGTATTTAGTCTTGACACAAATTATTATAACAAGAAGTCTTAGTTTCAAATAATTTAAATTGATTGAATTTTTTGAGAAATTGTTGTAAAAAACATGTTTGTAACTCTCATTAGTGATGTTTTTTGGGTTTTCATAAATTGGTTTTGTAATTTGATTTGCTTCTTGGTTTTAAAATGTTGAATTTGAAATATGGATTCGTTGGATTTGATAATTTTTTTGTTATAATGTTTTTAATTAAAGGAATAATTTTATTAAAATGAAATGATTTGTTTTTTTAAATGGTTTTGGTATACATGGTTTTTGTGACTTTATAATTTTGATGTGACATTAAATAAGTGGTGTGTGCCATTGGGTTAAGAAGGGACATGAACTAGGATAAGGGGTTTGTGTCATTGTGGAATAAGTAGATTGTCCACTTAGTGATGACTTAGTGGATGAACGAAAAAAATATAATTATTATGGAACTATCAGAGAATACTGAATACGCGTGTGTCTAGTGAAAGATGAAATGGGTAGACCAAAAAGGAATTTAAAATGGTATAATGAATTATTTTTGTGCTTTCCTTGGAAAATTTTTATGTTTGGAAAACTGTTTTGGTGTGAAACTACTTGGATTTGATTTAATCTATGGAACTATTTACAAATATTTTATATAAGTTGTTTTATATAATTGTTCTGCTTGTTCTATCCTAGCGGCATGAGTTGGGAAGTAATTAGGGGAAATCTACCGAGTTTCATTACATGCCCCTGATTTTGAAATTTGATGATTTTTTTTTCATTTTTTTATTGAGACATAGGTAAATGGAAATTATCACCCATATTTTGTGTTGCTCTGTGATACTTCGAGTTGGAGTTGGAGTTGGACATTTGAGGCACACCTTTAGAGACTTATGAGTATCTTTTTGTTTTCTTTTCCATTATGTACGTTTATGTTGGACGTCTTTTATTTCAGTACTCTATTTTAGTTTGGATATGATAAAAATTTTATTACATCAGTTGTTTTACATTGTCATCATGCATTATATAGTGGTTTTGGTTATGGAATGTATGGATTTGATTTTTTATTTTCAATGTGGAAATCATATCCCAGTATTATTTAAGCCCCTGGCGTTTATTTCCAGCCCTTGGTGCCTTGGGGATGTCGCTTAAGGGCATGTTGAAATTCCACCTCAGATCAAGCCAATGAAGAGGGGAGGGATGTTACAAGTGGTATCAGTCTTGGACGGTAAAAATATTTTTGTTCAACAAGTGGTATTAGCTTGTTCAGTCCATGACTTACAGATGATATAAGTTGTGTTAATTTTGGAGTTGAAATTCATTTTACTTTATTCCTTGAGTTGGGTTGGTAAAAAGTTGTAGGATTATCGGGACATGAAATTTAGAGCATAAAAAGACGTAGCTACACTTTTTATGTTGAACTTCAAGATACAAAGGATTTGGGCAGAGAAGTGATTTTGAAACACTTATAGGAGTATTATATCATTGTCATGGGTTTAGCCAACAAGAAGATCATGACATGCATTGTTGAAATGAATTCACACTAGAAGTGACCAATTAAAAATGAGTAATGATTTATGATTTTGTTGAAATGTTATTATTTTAAAAAAAATTGAAATTGGTTTGAAATGGGAGATTATGATAGGAGAATGGTTGGCGTATTGTGAAAATGAGATATTTTTCAAAAGAATGGTGAAATGTTTCCAAAATGTATGAATTTAGAAAATTATTAATCGTGGAAGGAATTGTTTTGATAGTTTATCCGTGATAGAATTTGAAAGTGTTAGTCCTTCAGTTTATTTAGAGTGATACATGTGGAATTTGTTATATTTCTAGAAAATTGCACTCGAAAGGCATCTTTGAAACCATCATAAAGATGTTTATGAGAATGTGGTTTCTCCTGATCCACATTTTAAACAATGATGTGATTAAATTATAGTCTAATATTTTCAATATGTGGATATTGGGAGCTAACGGGATGAACCAAAGAATGTGGTTCATTATGTCTAGACATAGAAGTTGAATCCACCCATATTGCTGGGTTATTTTGGGAATTATATGGCTATGGGGTGGATGAATATGATAAATTAAATCATTGATTACATTGGTGCACCAACAGAGTTGAGAGTCAAACTTTAGATGTATATGCTAGAAGTTCTTACAGGCCAATGGATGGATTTAGAACAACATGATAAACTAGACCAAGGCATGGATGGGGAGGATTTTAAGAAATTTTTCAACAAAAAATTTTATACTCAAATGGTCATAATTCATCGAACAATGGACATTTTCATCCTGAAGTAGAAGAAACGTTCTGTGATAGAGTATAATACATAATTTAGAAGTTTTTTCGGCTTCACACCTGATGTTTTTGTGAGTGTGATTTTTAAGGAAAACCTTTTTGAATCAGAGATGAGGCATGAAATTCACTCAAAGAATGTCATGATCTGTGTAATAGATTATATAGATATGGTCAGCAGATAAAAAATTGTTGGAATAGAAATCTCAGGAGGCATGGGTTGAGGAATTATGTTGATACATACAAGAAAAGGTTGGAACTCTAATAATGAGAGCAAGCATAACAGGGACACCTATTTTCATGGTTTGAGTGTAACCCAAAAGAAGATAGCAAGATCAGTGATCCTTCTTCCATGACCCAAGAAAAATATTTTGATGTTTTTAATCTGGTTCCTTCGACCACATGAATCTATAGTGTACGATACCACATATACCATGTCACAATTATAATTAGATGGGGAACCTTCAGCTCTTTTCTCGTAGTGCTACGGGGTCTGGTGTTTGGGAAAACTCTCAGGTTTCACAGATTACATATGCTACAATGGGACATGAGAAATAGAATACATATCATTAATAGAATTGTTCTAACTAGGGTGATTCCCTAAATTCCCTAACTCCACATTCAAAGAAATCTCAATAGGGAAATAAAGATCAAAGTGAAGCAAGTAAGAAGTTATATGGGGATGAGCATGTTATTATGGATGATCAATTTGGATGTTATTAATTTAAAACACTAATGATAAATATTCAATTAACAACCATGATCATTCCAATTATTTATGTTTTTTTTATAATTTTTAATTTTTTTCCAATCACCACCAAACATTTATTATATTTATTATCAATGAAATAATAGAACACCATAAAAAAAATAACAGACAAGTGAAGGAGGTTATGGAACCATGATGTGATGAAGCCCAAGGGAATACCCCCTAATGAGATTATTCCCTTCTATTGAGAGTGAATTCAAGTCAAATGGAAGGACGATACAAAGACCATGCAAGGCCAATGAGGCAAAATGATCTACCACCATATTTACCCCCTACAAGAATGAAGGATGTCATCTTCGACACTTACCAGAGATCTTCACTTTCTCATAACATAAGAAATTGACAATGGATTACTCCATATACCATGCATGGAATCATGGATGATGATAGAATCCATTTCCACCGTAGCCAATCTGATATGCCTCTTACTCCAAATATGAAGGCCAGTCAGTAAAGCCATAGCCTCAACCATAAGCGAATTCCCTCCGCCAATGAGGGAATTGAAGGCAAGGACAACGTTGCTCCCTCGGTCCCTTACCACACCACCACCTTTCAAGATATCCGAGCCACATGAACCATTAATATTAGGCTTATGGCCCCGGTGGTGCGGGAACCATTTGACCCAATTACCATTATTTCTCGGACATTCATCAACAACGACCACATAAAAATACCTAAGAGAGGGAGCTTCAAGCCAATCATTATAGGATCATAACATATCAATCAAAAGGAACTTATTCCGTGCCACCACCGCCGGACCCAAGCACCGAATCCCATCATGATTGCCCAGGTTACTTTGCATCCAAATACACCAACAACCAGCCACCATATGACTGCATGTGATTTCCTCTCGGGGCCAATGTATTCATCCCCATGAAACTATTGATCGATGATAGGAGAGTCACTCGAAGTTGGAACATAGATCCTTGTGAAATCCCCAATGGGTTGCCACACCTGCTGAGCCCAATCGCTGTTGAAGAACAGATGCTCCGAACTCTCCACCATATAATCCTTGCAGCACATGCATCTAGAAACCAAGGAAACACCAGACTTATTTACAAACTCTTCTGTGGGAAGGGAATAATTCTTGAGATGCCACACCAGAAAATTGAGTTTAACCTGGATTCATTGATCCATAGGATCGAGTCCCAAGTACCATGTTGAGTAGTTGTACTGATCACCCTCTGGTAGTCCCTTGCTGAGAAGGCACCTAAGGAAGAATCAGTGAAAGAACATCTATCTGTTTCATCTATGAGAACGATGGAATCAAAGACCATTTGTTGGTCCCTATCTAGCATTGTGATGATAAAACCCGACAACCTACTAGCCTGCCTAAATGTGATACCGGTAACTGGGAATCCAGAAAACTCCAAAGGCGCTCTTGCCCATTTTTGACCCCAAAAAGAATGCTCCACATTCCCCAGAATCCATCTAGTGTGGGGCAGAAGGGATTGGATATGGGATGAAATAACAATACGCAATGATGCCCGACCCCTGTTTGTTCTTCTTCTGCATCTGCTAAATTTTTTGGCCATGAAACTGCCCTAGCATGATCGAGACTCAATAACCTCCCATTCCAGCTTTGTCCGCTTACCTTGCAGCGTACCAGAGATGCTCTTCACACTGATTCCCCCATCGTGAAAAGGTCGTGCATGTCTACTACCTGATGCAAAATTTATCTAACTCTCCTCATGAGCATCCCTGATGAAGGAGGAGAGGATAAAATCAAGCTTGGTGATCACCCCCTTTGGGACATTGGTGTCCGACATGGCATGACACAGAATTCAAGTCAAGACACTCTTAGCCAAGGTGATCCTGCCTCCAAAAGATAAAAAATTGTTCTTCCAGTTTTGAACACGGTGAGTTAATTTCCCAAAAATCTTATCAAAATACTAAATTCGAATCCTACTAGGAGACATAGGAGAACCTAGATACTCCATGAGAAAAATTCTATGCTGCATATCCAACATACATTCAAGGGATTCAATCCTTATATCCATGAAATGGTTCAGGATAAAGAATTGGATCTTAATCATGATAATTTTCTGACCACTCCAGCGGGAAGAATCATTTATGTTCTTATTGATCCCATGTAAATACCATAAGGAATCATTCATAAAAATAACTGTATCATCAGAAAACATGAGATGGGAGATACCAATAGGGCTGGATTTACAATGGTAAGTCAGGATAGAGCCCTGCATGATGTCCATATCGATAAGGCAGATGAGAATATCCTAAACCAAAATAAAAAGGCTCGGGGATAAGGGATACCCTTGCCTCAACCCACAGACCACATTGAAGAATCCAAAATTCCATCACATGAACCAAACTACGAACCACAATGAGATGGAACACAAGAAAAATATGTGAACAGCGGAAGGAGAAATGCCCATACCTGTCGAGACATTGATTATTAAGGACCACTCCATCATTTCATAAGACATATCCATATCCATCTTGATCGTCATATTGGAACCATGAATATAAGTGTTAATGTTGTCTGTGACCTCTTGGCATGATGCAATAGACAATTGAATTGTTCTTTTTTTTGAAAAAACTATGCTGCTTCGGAGAGATCCACTGGGGAAGATTTCTACAAATTTTGTTGTTGTGAATGGATTCTAGAACCTTAAAAGAAATGTTACACAAACTCTCAGGGTGATAGTGCTGAAGAAAAGATGAATTTTTATGCTTCGGGATAAAGACCATGGTAGTAGAACTAGTAGCACGAGGAAGGAACTCTCCATGTTAGAAATCCTAGATAGGTGCCACCATGTCAGCCTTAACAATACTCTAATAGGCTATGAAAAAGGATCTAGGGAACCCATCCGGTCCAGGTGCACTCTCCAT
This sequence comes from Viscum album, assembly GCA_963277665.1. Classification (NCBI taxonomy): domain Eukaryota; kingdom Viridiplantae; phylum Streptophyta; class Magnoliopsida; order Santalales; family Viscaceae; genus Viscum; species Viscum album. Next base: position 1,579,918,840 of record OY728151.1, on the reverse strand, counting down.
GTTAAGGATCCTCATAGCCCCTAATATTTCATACTTTTGTGGAAAGGCTTCAATCAGGTCATTATCTAACTGAGAAACAATAGAAAAAATAACACCCACATCTTCACCCACACCCCTTGGATACCCATCCACCGAGTTAGGGTTGGGGACATCAAGAAGCTCCTTGAAATAAGACTTAGCCATTTTTACCACTGCATTGATGTCAAAGGATATGAAATATCCTCTAGCCAGATTCTAGGCCGAAGTGACATCCGTATTTCCGTGATGCAGGTATGGAAATAAGCTAGGTTTTGGTCCCCCTCCCTCTTCCATCTGACTCAAGACTAATCGTGAACTAGAAGTTCCGGTCTTAACAGCAGATCTGCCATCATGTTCTTCTTCACAACAAGCTCCCCAAAGATGGTTTCATTCCAGTCTACATCCAACATGGATTCAAGGTGATGAATTTCTAGCATGACCTCATCCAGATGACACATAAGAGGTTCCTTGATACTGATCCATTACCAGAGGTCAACCATGAGCCAATTAAGTTTATTGTGCATTTTGTCCCAAGAAATCACATGCATTGGTTTACTTCATGATTTTTCCAATGTATAGAAAAAATATGGATGCAAATTCCCAAGCTGGGAGAAAAAAAATATCTCCTGTCTAGGATGGGAAAAATTTCAAAGGGGAGGGGGCATGATCTGAAAAACTATGAGCTAGATGGGTGAATTTGGTATTTTGATAAGTTGACACAACATGGACACTTGAATGAAATCTATCCAAACGAATCCAGGACTGGTGCACACCTCTCTGATTGTTACACGAAGTAAAAGGCCTTCTTGAAAAACCAATGTCTAAAAGCCCTACACAATACATGAACTGTGAAAATTCCAAACTGGCTCAATAAGAGAAGGATACCCTGCCCTTCCTCTCACTGGGTTCAGCCACCACATTGAAATCGCTCACCACAAACGAAGGGGAGTCCTTGGGATCAAACGCATTGGGTTCATTCCAAAGAATATTCTATTACCTTACATTACAACTTACATACATGAATGAGAAAAAGATCACTCGAGATTCATTCCAGATTTGAGTAGTGATACACTGATCTAAGGCCTGAACTAGATTCGCACTAATGCTCAATTTATAGAAGATCCAGATGGAGGGGCATTGAGACTCATCTTTCATGAATCCAGTCAGACTAATTCTATGTGAAAAAAAAGCAATATTGTTTCTTCTTTGTTTGGGTTCCATTACTGCAACATGAGACATAGATTTGGACCGAACCATATTCAATATATAGTTTGTTTTATCCTGGGCACCCGAGCCATGAGAATTCCAAATTAAGAAATATAACATTAAAACAGGTTATTCTTGGATTTGGACCTAGGATTTTTGGATACATTACTCTGATGAGAAGGGATACTTCAATGTTTTTTCTGATATCTGGTCCTCTCGCCACTACGATTCGAAGGGGGGGACCTAGAGGGAGGGGGACAAGTCCCTAGAGCTTGGTGGCCTACCAAATGAAGAGGTTGGAGCCTCTTAATTGGAACCATTAGGGATGATATTTGAACCATCTGATGAGACCAAAACATGAGTATGAGGGAGAGGGTGAGGGGAAGATGTCTCTGTAGGGGACCTAGACCCCCGGGGGATTCAGGAGCGGAGCCCAAATAGTAGCAGGAAGAGGGAGATGATGGTCCTAGCTGAAGGTTGTAATCCCCCAGGGAAAACCAGATGTGGAGAAATGAATAGGAAGGACCTAATAGTCAGGGATAACCCAAGAAAGCACACCCCACAGTTGAAGAGGATGAGGGATGTTCTAAAAGGGGAAAAAAAATTCCATACCTTCAGAGAACCGCGAGATCCAGGACCAAAGGGGATCAGTAGGAGAAGGATGACTCAGTCCCAACATTGGCATAAGGGCCAAGCAGGACATCCTACTAGCTACCAGAGAGGGGGAAGAGATCAAATCCAACAGCTCACATCCCCCATTTTCAACACACAGATTCAAAGGACCAGAAAAGGGGACCTAGGGATTGATCACGAAGAGATTCCCTTACCCCTATCCACATGATTCTTCTACCTTCAATCAGGGAGATAATGTCCTTGGAGGTGATAGAAGGAGCGGAACCTTGGCAGGGAAGGGTAGACAAGGCCTTGTCACCATTCTGGAAGAAAAGTGGGAGCCCAGGGAGCGACACCCACATGGGCTCACGAGGAGAGTCTCATCCTCGATGAACCACTATGTCCCACCGCAAAAGGGTGAAACACCACTTCCCAATAGTCCTAGGAACCTTACACTAAGCCACAATGAAATCCACCTCTGAACTCAGAATGATGAAGAAGCGATTATGGTTATGATAGGACACTGTTGCCGAAGAATCCTGATTCCATGAGCCAACAAAAATACCAAAGGAAGAGAGCGGCGGACAATCAGCTACATATTTCACCACCAACATCCATTGTAGACACTCCAAGGATGCACTGAATTTGTTTAATGGAATGGAAAATGAAAAGAAAGAACCATCCATCGATACCACCAGAGCATCGAATGGGACATCCAGGAAGTGAGCTTGGCGATGCTCTTGGGCCTCCCAGAAAGCACATCGCTAAAGGAAAAACCCTTCTCAGATGGAAATGATTCACCATCCTGTAGTATTACTCGAGGTACAGTCAGAGTCAATGGCAAAGAACCCAGGTCAATGGTAGTCATAGGAGATAGCCAGAGGAGGTTGCATCATTGTATCTTCCTCGATGAACCTCTATCCCATGTCGAATTCTCTCCCAGTTTCTCCATGCTATATAAATCAGGAGACGTTGGGAGAGGATCATAATTATCATCTCCTATGCCTTGTACCGCGCTATACCGCTTCTGTGGGTGTTCTCTTCAGCCACTTGTTTGTGAGCTATTGTTCCACAACATGCATGCCTCCAGGCATTCCCATGGCTTACACATGGCACTCCTTGCTACTTGTGAGGTTCCATGGATGACCTCCTTCCGGATCGGTCAACCTAGTGTTCCACATAAGTTCTTAGTTGAGGATTGATGGAAAACATAATATGTTTTCCATAAATTTTAAATAAAACCCCCAAAAAATTGATAAAAAACTGTGTATATAATAGAATTATTTATGAAATGCATGTAATGCTCCACAATTAGAAAAATAGTGTACATCTCTTCAATCCCTTCACAATTTATCTTCAAATATAAATCTATCTTACCATTTCATCATCGTTAATAATTCATGCAATAATTATATTTCATGGTTCTACTTCATGGAAACTACAATCTCAATGTTCCTCATGATAACACTTTCATGATTCTCATTCAACGATATAATATTTCATGTCCATCAACGCATCTTATTCTCTAATTTTTGGAATATGAATTCGAATGAACGAAAAATCATCCTTCTTCTTTATTGGAAACAATGTGTCACTTATGAAATGCATATTTTGAATATAGGTTAAATTAATCAATCTTAATAGTGAAAAAAATGGAGAATTTCACGAGCATGAAATCCAATTCTGTTAATCCATAACAATTTTATAAGAATCACCATGAAGGAATACATAAAAATTATCCAAGAATCACCATGAAGGAATCCATAACAATTATTTAGATAACACCATGAAACTCAAAGTCTTCAAACCATTCACATGTTTCTTCGAATTTCAAGACATGTTTATTTCATCCAAGCTCCATTAACTTTGGAACTTCTTTACCTTATTGACATTAATGTAATCTTAAATATTTATTGAGCCTCATTTTCCACCAATGAAAACCATTGACAATAAATACATTCCATAAACAAAGTGGGATCATCAATCTCCCCCATTGTATTTGTTGGAAATAACTTCAATGTTCATTCCAAATGAATTTTTGAATATGTGTAACTATTATAATATCTCTCTAATTTTCCTATCAAACATTGATTTCTCATTCTCTACACATTATTGGAAATAAATACAAATTTCATAGGAAAATTGTATCATTCCATACATAAAAAATGATCCAACCATAATTTCACTCTAAGTCTACTTATGTTGTTCTTGGTGTAGAAAAAAATAGGATTTGATTTAGTAACAAAAGTTTACCATTACTGACTGATCATATTACCTTAAGAAACAAGAACACATATAATTTTATTTAAGTATAATTCAATTTCATTCTTGGATGTAATTACTAAATGTGAGAAAAATATTTTTTAAAAAGGTCAAACTCAATCTCCTTCATTCACTTCAACAAATAGATGAAAAATATTCAAGGGAAATAGGTAGGATAAGAGAACATGGGGAACTTACACATTTCATACACCATTTATTAATTTAATTACCCCCCTTGGAATAAGTTTGTTATTTTTGATAACCAAGAATGGGAGATTCATAGAGACATACCTTGCCCAATGACATGATCTTCAAACATTTTCCAAAATAATCAGATTTGATATTAACTGAAATAATAATTATGGAAGCTTCTTCATTTGTGTCACCCTTAAGGGAAACATTTCTCGTTATCCTCATAATGGTTTATTTCATCATGATTGGATTTGAATACATTCCAGTATAGAGAATACCCATTAATGGGTTTACAACTTCTGATAGTCCTTATTGGGAAACAATCCCAACTTCACCAAATATGTTCTTCTAGAACATTTTTTCTTAAGAATACCATGAAATATGATCAAACCAATATGTAATTTTATTTACCCTCACTATCTAGAAGAGGATATCACATTCTTAAACTTCATCACGGATGATCCTCCACCATATTACTGTTTAAATATTAATTGATGGACCATTCCAAGATGGTATCTTCTTCATCTTAGCAATCACGATTTGACAACACATACTACGTATCACATTCTCCCCCTAAGAATATTATTCACCTTGAATTCGATAAATTATAAGAACAAATAAAATTGTCAATAATTAAGGTAGTGAAAGAGATCCTCCTTTATTCATTATTATGAATATAAATGTCTAGATTATCTTCTCAATCAATTTCCTCAATTTTCACCAGTATTTGTGCTTCCACATCTTATCATATGTTCTCATTTATGTTGCCGAAACATGGATCTCCTCACATCCTCTTATTATTTGTGTGTATAATTTTTCTTCTTAACAACCTTCATGTATGACACATTATTTTACCTCTTGAGGATGGTTTCTTATTTTAGTAGTAAGGTTAAACAAACTTTTGTAATGTGGCCAGATTTATTGCATCTCTCACATATAACTTCTTTAAAAAATGAGTTTCATTTTCCTGAATAACCCTCATGAAATTTTTATTCATCCTATGGAATATTTTCTTTCCCTTTTTCACTATCTTTAGCTTCTGTATCATCAATTTTTATCATTCTTTCTCAATATTTATGCCAGAGGACTGACATGTCATTAGGAATTTTTGGTGCTTGTTTGGATCATCAATATTGGTTTTTATGAGTTTCATCCCACCTAGAAGTTATTTTCGAAGAACTAGCATTCGTCTTCATTGATTTAGAATCCACATTTTCCTCACCATTATAAATTGGTACCTTCCTCAGAGGATTTATATTCACAATATTATTCTGATATATTCCCAATGTTTCTTCTTCATTCCATGTGAAATTCAGTGATCCTATTTTCTTTTCATATTTGGATACATGTTGAAATGATCATGTACCAACCTTGTGTCCACTACCATTGCATACATCACCAATGTAATCAAGCATGCTAAAATATTTTACATTATATAGATTCTCATGGACCTGTGGATTTTTCTTCATCTTCAATGGATTCATTCCCCTTCAGATAGGATTACATTGTGCTTTTACATTTTGAGGATTGTACAAAAAATTTAAGGCACAATGAAAAAATCTGTTAAAAAACCAACATTGACCCAAATATATTGATTTCGTGATATCTTATATATCGAATTGTGGGGTATTATTTATGATTTTATTTTTCTATGTGGGGAAAAAATTACACACCTTAGTTCCTAACCACCTTAGGCATGGTGGTAGGTTTATTATCATATTTATTCATCCATAATTGTTCAGTTTTTAAAAAAAACAACATTTTTCATGATAATACATTTAATAACATTAGTAAAAGATTGTATGAATGGTACCTGATTCTTCTCAGCTTCTTGTGATTGTTTAATGAAGGAAGTCATGATATTCTTACCACATATATGAGGTATTTTAACCGTAGAATCCTCCAACGAACATTGAGTACCAGTAGAATCTATATCCTTTTAAGCAGTTTCAATATGATTCTTCTAATGATTGGCCAACTGAGATACCAATTCTATACATTCAATATTGTGAATGATTTCATTTTCTTAAATTGTAATAATCTTCTCTTTACAACCCTTCTACTTTTATTCGACTTTATCTTTAGGTAGCATAACTTTGTCCTAAATCAAAGATTCATGTTCCTTGATCTTCTTAGATATTTCTTCCAATTATAAACCCTTGAAATCAATGTTATAATTCAATTTCATTAATGTGAATGTGTATTTTCTTTGAGAGTATTTTTAACTCCTTCTTTCATTAAAACATCTTCGATCCACTTCGAGGTAATTATTTCAAGTTCCCACTTTTTTTTCTTCAAAGGATCCAACCTCTCTAGTGAGTTTTAGACACTCAACATTTTTTTTCCTGATATTATCTAAAACAATGGATTCTTATTATAGGTGGGTGATCTCTTACTTAAGTTTTGGATACATATTAATCCAATTATAAATTTTATCCCTTTGCCTATTTGACATATTTGTACATTGATTATATTATTCTCTATTACATATCACATGAAAGAATATTACTAAAGTAAAGAAAACCAGATAACATTTTTACAAGGTCTCACCACTCCCTAAGAGAATCTAGTCCTTGGCATGGTCTAGAAAATAATCATGACCACCCACCCACAAGAATGTAATAATTTAAATATGGTTATATCAAGTGGGAAATACCCTTTCATTTTCAATTCACTATATTAAAATGACCCAGAACGATTTACAACACATAGATGGGTCATTATACTAACTTTGAAGACAATATCCTTTTTGTTGATAATGGTTTTTAACACCAAGATATTATTCCACTTGTTGACACCTATTATATGTCACAGTTCTGCTTTTTTCTTCCCCAAACATATTCTTCTCTTTTTTACATTCTTAAAAGCATGAACATGTTATTCTTACCTCTTACCAATAACAAACTAAATGATCCAATCTCTTCTTCTTATACCATCCATTATAATATAAATGTGTTGTGAACTGATGAATAAATATTTCATCTTACCCAAATTATAATAACCTGAAATGTGGTAAACTTGGCATATGTCAAGGGATCTAGCATTAAATCCCATACATAGTGGACTTTTTTATGCCCTCCAATGCCAATAGCGATTTTCAACTATTTTAAATGGATTTTTAATGAATATGAACATGACATTATTATTTATCAAATTATGTGAATTTGAAATAGAAACATTAAAGATAATTTAAATTGATGAAAAAGATTTATTTATATTTGGAATTTTTCATTATAATTCATGATTGTTATTTTAATTATCCAATCCAACATGATGCGAAATGAGCCCGAATTGAGAGATCCATCATTAAATCCCATGCATCAAGGAATTTGGGATTCCCCCCAAATGACATTAAAATTTTTCAATGAGTTTAAATGGATTTTTAACGAATATGAAAATGAAATTATTTGTTTTATCAAAATATGAGGAAAATGGAAACTTGGAAGTTTATTTATAATGATAAAACAACGATGTATTTGTTTTTGGAATTTTATTTAGACTACATGATTATTGTTTTAACCATCCAAACCAAAATGAGGTGAACCGAGCTCGATCTGGGAGATCCAGCATTAAATCCTATGCATGGAGGCATTTGGGATGCCACTCACGTGTATTTAGCAAATTTCCATGATTTTAAATGGATTTTTAATGAATATTACCATGAAATTATTTATTTTATAAAATTATGGAAAATTAAAAATCAAACATCTATGTTGATTTTAATTTTTAAAAAACATTGTATTTTAATTTATAATTTTATTTAGACTTAATGATTATTATTTGAATCAGAGAAGATAACATGAGGATAATTTAGTTGATTGAGGTGAGATAGCATTAAATCTCGTGCATGGAGGAATTTGGGATGCCTCTCTGATGCCTCTAGAAAATTTAAATTATTTAAAATAAATTTTAAATGATTATGAACAGAAAATTGTTTATTTTACCAAATTATGGGAAATTGAAACAGATTCATTGAATTTAATTTAAATATGTCAAAAAAAGCAATGTTTTTATATTTGGAATTATATTTAGACATCATGATTATTATTTGAACTGGGCCAACCACCGTGACGGAACTGAGCTCAAGCTAGGAGGGCCAAAATTACATCCCATCCATTGAGGCATTTCAGAAACCCTACCAAGATTTTAACAAATTTTAAATGATTTTAAATGGATTTGTAATGAATATGAACTGGAATTTCATTTTTTCATAAAACTATGTGATATTCAATCTGAAACATTGATGATGATTTAAATTGATAAGATAATGATGTATTTCTATTTGGAATTCTATTTAGACATTGTGATTATTATTTGAACCAACCAAGCCCACATGAGGTGAACCAAGCTTGATCCAGGAGATCCAACATTAAACCACATGCATAGAGGTGTTTGGGATGCCCCTCCCATGCCATTATAAATTTTCAATGATTTAAAATAGATTTTTAATGATTATTATTTTAACAGGCCAAAGGCAACATGGGGTGATCCGATCTCAAGCTGGGATAGTCACCGTTAAATTTGACGCATCAAGGGGTTTGGGATGCATCTGCAATTTCTTTATCAAATATAAAGGATTTAAATATATTTTTAATTAATATGAACATAAAATTAATTAATTTCAAAAATTATGTGAAATTGAAACTGAAATGTTTAAGTGGATTGAAATTGATAAAAAAAATTATTTGTATTTGTAGAATTATTAGACTAAATATTTATTATTTGAACCAGCCAGACCAACATGAGGTGATTGGATCTCGAGTAGGGAGAGTCATCAATAAATCCAATGCATGGAGGTTCTAGAGAAATTCTTCATTTAATTACATTTTCATAAATTAAACATTGAATTTTATTGAAATATATATATACATATGCATATATATAATATGCATTTTCATTTGATATTTTATTTAGAATTACTAATTATTATTTTATATTTTCAAGCACATGAGAGGTGAAATAAGTTCTATATAAGAGAGACAGTTTTTCTTAGGGAAAGGAAGCTAAATGAGAGGTCGTTCCAGAAGTATTTGTTCATTCTTGTTGATTTTATAGGTCAGTACCGATGGACATATTGGTAAGGCCGTTACCATTCCTTGATTAATAAAAAATCATGCCCCAATTTTATTTTTTGAAGAGGGAGAAAATAACGGGTCTGATGTTCATTATTAATTGGGATGACATTGTCTCGCTTGAATCCTATCCCCCGCACCATGGACACAAAGTGTCGTTGTCCTCCACCACTCACAGTCACCCCTTGATGACTCTGACACCTCTCCAACACCATATATCACCATCTTCACCTCCCTGGTAGCTCGACATCAAGGCATTTCCCACTAATAAAGGACCCAGACTCCATGGACCATCTCAGGTGGTTGATCTGTCCCACATAAATCCATTTCAAGGATAATCTGGAAAATTCTTACACCGAATAAAGGAGGAGCTCAGGGATGTCTGATGTGATACCACCGCACCACTTCCATTCTACCAAAGCAATGCCATGAGATATGCGGAACCACCAAAATCCCCTGAAATTGGAGGTTTCACCCAAAAAAATGTCGGTCATGAAAACAAAATAGCCATATTACAAATAAAATATAGCGGGAGGATGATAATGAGATATAATATAATAAATACATCATTTTTAAAATATTTAATCTATATTAAGAAACATTCCATTACTGGGAAGGAGAAAAAAAAGAGAACATGATAAAATATATTAAGGAAATCCTTTAACTGTAGATCCATCAACATGACCTCACTCTACCTCTACCTCATCCCACACCCATTGTCCAATACATTTTAAAAACCAGTGAAGAAAAACCAGTAAGACCACAGATACTCAAATAATCACTAGAACAATACCTATAGATTTGTAAAATAGATTGGATAAAAATATAACAATACACACATATTTAGATTTCACTCACCTCCAATATCAGAATGGTTATAATATTGTTTCTTTATTATACCATATCCCTCAAACATCATTCCAATAATCGGGGGAACTAGTAAACGCCATCCCACTATTAGGGCATCACTCTCTCTTCCCCACCATCAGTGCACTGATTTAAATTTATGTTGGGAATGGTTCTCTCCAACCTAGTATTAGGAATCTGATTTCATAAAATTTGATAGTTTGAGGTGATCATTTAGATTCATACATATTCTACTCTTTTATTCATGACATCTACGACATTTGAACAAGTACGATACATGTTAACTCAGCATCGGGTATCATGAAACAGTGGACTCAATGCATAGATAATGAGAGAACCCATAATGGAGAATTGTTCATCACATTGATAGGTGGAGAAAATAACTCCAAAACTGATTTTAAGAAATAGTAGACTCAATACACATATAAATAACGAACCCACGAAGGGGAAGTCTTCATCTCATTGAATGGTGGAATTGTGGGCTCAGAAGCCACTTTCATGAAACAACAGACTCAATGCAAATATAAAGAGACAACCCATAATGGGGAAGTGTTCACTACATTAATAGCTGGTTTATTTATTTACATGCCTCCCTGGTTTTTACAAAGAATTAAGACTTTGTTCAGTCTTGTCTTCCATGAATAATGTTCCAGTTCATCCATTAAGAATTGAAAAGTATATAATGTGATTCACACACACCTGTGCACAAATACTTTATTTCATTAACTAATAATAACCATTTAGGTTTTCATAGATGATGGTATAACTACAATGAGTTTGAAGGAGAAGTCCACACACTTAATATCTTTATTTGAGAAGGCATTGTTCATTTTCTTGACACGCATTGAATACTGAACATGTACATATTCAGGCCCATGAACATGTGATTACTTAAGACTTGAAGATATTGGATAATCAAACATTGTGTATTTTCATAAAAGTTGTGTGTGCATAGAAACCTAAAAATGGACACTGTGTTGTATTAAATGTGTGTTTGAAGATGGTGAATAAGATCATGCATATGTTGTTATATAAAAACATGAATAAGATTGCATACGATATGGGTTATTTGTAAAAATATGTTTGTGTGGAAGTATACAAGTACATGAAATAATGATTTCATGAAATAGTGAAGTTGATTAATGTGAGAATAATATTTTACTGTATGTCATGTCATTGTGTTATTTCACAAAGTAGTTCACAAGAATATATATTATTTTGAATTTTTTATATCTCAAAGAAGACATAGAAATAGTGGGGATATTTACATGCATTAAATATCTACATTTGACGATTAGAATTGAATGCATGGAGAACACACAATGTTGTTGTGTGTAACAATTGATTTGAGATTAATCAACATTTTTTAGTGGAGCCAAGAATAAAAAGATATATAGTTCATTAATGTGTCTTTAGTTCTTCATTCTGATATTGCAGTGACTTGATGTGGAAGTGATTACTTCAACGAATTGAGTAGAGGATATTTAAATTACATGAATTTGGTGTTGTTGGTTATATACACCGGGAGTGGTAGATTTTCATTTTAAGTGAGAAAGTGAAAAACATGTTTACTTTAGTGGCTTGAAGTGGAGGATCAGTTTTGTGTTGCAGTGGTAAATTGATGTTTTTGTGATATTTCAATTTGATTTCAATGTTTTAATTGTAGTAAAATGGTGGGATTATAGTATAATGAACATTGATGGGATTCTAATATATTTTTTGAACTGGTTCATACATTCCCACCTTGGTTTTTGGGGTGATACCTGACCAACGAAATTTTAATTTTTGATTGATTTCTAGTGAAGAATCTATGTCTCGTATCATTCTGAACACAAAAATGACATAGTCACCTATCTTAAGGGATAACCATGTAAAAATATTTAATTTTGTGCTATATTTACTTTGATTATTGCATTTTTTATTATTGTGATTATAAACATGGAGGATCTGTTCATTATAACAAGTACATAGGTTCAAATTAAAAGGGGGTAATATAGAAGAAATGAAATACTGGTCAAAATTTTCTACACTAATTCACCCCCCCTCAGTGTACTTTCATGATCCAATGGAAACGTCCGTTGGAATCAGAGATTAGGATACACCTTTGATTGGATCTATCTTTTTGTTCCAGTTTTTTGTATCCGACTTATATGAAGTGAAATTTTGAAATAAAAGAAGTAATATAGTTGTTTTAGATGGGATGTTCATTTACTATCTCTATCAGTTCCAACATGGTGGTCTCTAAAAAATGTTTATGAACATAAAGAAGAAAGAGGTAAGAAACTAAGAATGAATTTGATGAAAAAATAGTGTTTAACACAATCTGAATATAGTCAAATGATAGTCAATAATTAGTATATGTTAAATAATCATATGTTGGATAGTGTTGGTGTTGTTTGAAATTTTGGCTTTAGGCCATTTAATATTGTCATAATTTATCAATTCATGATAACAATAGAAGAATAATACTAAGGCAGAGTACTGATGAGAAGATAAATCCTACAAAATATAATCATAATTCAATGATGAAGAATAATTTTTCAATCAAGAATATATTTGAGTTCCTGGAATTCATCTAGGATTACATCAAGAGAATTTGTCACAATTATAATGAGTGTTGGTATGTACTAACCATACACTATGCATGTCCTGATAAGATGACAAGGCAAAATCATATGTAGAGGCAAAGAAAAAAAGAAGAAAAGGCTTCTTTGGGGTGTGGGAATGAGAAGTGATCTATGAAAACTATGAAGCAACCTACACCAAATAATAATGATGATATTAATGTCACACAAAAGAAAATTTTCATCTACTTTGGAAGAAGAGGTCACTTAATGGGATTTCACAAGCATGTTATAAACAAAAATTATATTGGAAACAAGGTGATGTATAAAATGAAATAAATTCTAGAAACCAATAAAAAGGATGATATGATTATTGAAAATAAAGATGAAAATATTGAGTTTCATGAGAGGTTGTTTAAAAAGGAAGAACCTATGACTGCTAAAGATTTGTGTGGATGGAGAAGAATTTCAAGGAATACTGCTGAAAAATACATGAGGTGGTTGCTTAAACAAATAGAACAAGTGCGGAACAATGGAAAAGCACCAGTGAATTATGCTTTTAATATTGATATTGTAAAGAAGTAATCAACACACATGAAGAATTATGGGCATATACTAAAAGAATATTTATTCATATGGCTAGAGAAATTGGAATTGGCTAGGAAGTTGGAGTAGAAACAGAAGAATGAAAGTGCATTACTTGATAATCTGAAGAAGATTCTTCCAACTATGATGGAAGCTGGAGAAACAAAGAAGTCCATACCTCCATGAAATGATAAACTTTGTAAAGTCAAAGAAGGGGAAAGCATGATGATTTATCATGAATCAAATGTAGAATTGAAAATAATTTCTAGGGTGAGAGATAAATCTCATCTCAATTTCTTTAATTGAAATTAATTAAAGAACCACCTTATTCCAATGAAAATTTTGAGTTTTATTATTTTATGCAAGGAATTGAAGGTGAGGAATATATTAAGGGGGATTTCTCAAGATATGAGTTCTTTGAAATATTATACAAAATTCATAAGTCTATCCATCACAGAGTTCATTATTTTAATTTCTCATAAAATTATTCCAGAAGATCAATCCTGAACAAAGTCAGTGATGATGATGCATATGGATTAAGCTCATCCCTTTAGGGGGGGAAAATTTGAAAAAAAATACAAGAGTTGATCAAAACATGTATCACATGAATATATGATGTTCTGGTAAGGGATTTATTTGGTATTTTCAAATCCTAGAAATCGAATCTTGTCATTAGAAATGGTTTTTTTTATATTTTTTATGAATGAAAATTCTAAATCAGATGTGGAGACACATATAATTTGATAATAAAGGGATAGTTAATTCTTGGCATTGAATCTTAGATTGAATTTTTTTATATAAAATTTTTGGTTTTTTAATGGTTTAAATGTAAAAAAGGGCCAATAGCAAAGGGGTCTGCCGATACCACTTAGGTGGGAAGTTGACCCCTGGCCTTCCATTATTGGTGGTCCAAGGAAGAGAGTGGTTAGTGTTCTCACATGGAGTGTATAAAGTGTCATAGGAACAATTAAAAAAATATTAGTTGTGTTATATTAAGAATTATTGTGTATGGTTGATATTGAATCTAAGTGTGAATTTGGGTTGATATGAAATAATTGTTTTTAGGGTTTATTAGTAAGAAAAGGGCATATAGGGAGCTCATGTAGAGGAAGAGGAAGAGAGTGAAAGGTGTACTCATGGGGGACTGTCGACATTTCATATGTCTGTAGAAGACCCCTAGTTAGCCATTATGGGAGGCCTATGGAAAAGAGTGGCTAGTGTGCTCATTGGGAGCGCATGTAGTGGAAGTGGAACAAACAAAATTTTTTGTTATGTTGACTAAAGAATGATTGTTCATGGTTTGAAATGAATCTTTTTATGAATTTGTATTTATTTTTTATGATGTATGAAGGATGGTTAAAATCATTGTACATCCAACCCCAAGAAGCAACAAGTTAGTACGGTACCCATGAGGTGAAAATGCAGAAGCCCTCTGCGGTAGAGCACATAAAAATAATTTGCAGGAGTGGATAGATGTTTTTTTTTACTAAGACTTCATCTAGATGGAGGTTCCTTGTGTTATAAAGGAGATGCATAATAGACACTAATTTCAATTTGGGAGCAGATTTTAGTGGTTCACTGTAGCTATGGAAAAGCCTCAATCGGGCGATCGGTTGGAGTGTAATCTTGGTTGTGTGATCATCTAAGCCGTCAGAAATTTTCACGATTCTATCTGCTAGGTCAAGAAATCTATGTGCATAAAAATTAATAGTTTGAGGTGATCCTTTAGCATCTTCTCAATTCACCATTTTTCATTATGGATTCTGTCTCATCACCTCTTTCACACATGCCCTCTGCAACCTTTTAACTTGCATCCGATTTCATGGAACTGGTTTCTACCAAGATATTGGATATCGTGTTCACAAAAAAACACCAATTCAGTTATAAATCATAATGGGTGATTCATACACACATGTGCGCCAATACTTGCATGTATTCATTGTTCTCCAAGACTTATGATCTACTTGACACTTCAATGAGGAAAATGGTGAGTAGCTAAGCGACTCTGATTTGTACTAATGAATTTAGAAAGAAAAACATCAAAGAGACAACAATTATGACCACTGGAATGGGACTTGTAGAAAATGATAACTCTCCATTGTTGGTTTCATTAAATTAAATACAAGTCATCCTATTATTTATAGTCTGGTATGTATCCTGAAGTTTCGCTTCTGGAAAAACTATATTAGAGATAGTTTACTTTTTTTCAAACCATTCTTGAGCAGTCCAGAAATTTTTTGCAGTTTTCTCAAACATCCTCACCGCCTTTCAAATATATCTTAACAACCTCCAAGACTAATAGATCAACGCTAGTCTTTTATTACTCCTCATCAAACTAATCCAAAAAATATTCTTGTTGTTACTATCCTTCCATTATGGGAAGGCTGGGGAAGAGAGTGGATGGTGTGATCATAGGGGGCGTATGTAGTGTCAGAGGAACAATTAAAAAATATTAGTTATTTTGTATGAATAATGATTGTTTACGGTTGACGTTGAATGTAATTGTGAATTTGGCTTGATATGAAATTTTAGTTTTTTTCAAGTTATAATGCTAAGAAAAGGGACTATATAGAGCCCATGTACATGTAGCAGAAGCGAGTGACAGGTGTGCTCATCGGGGATTGTCAACACTACATAGGAGGGTATCTAACCCCTAGTCACCATTATGGGTGGGCCATAGAACATAGTGGCTATTGTGCTCATAGAGAGCGCATGCAGAGGTAGTGGAACAAAGAAAAATTTTAGTTATGTTGTATAAATAATGATTGTGTATGAATGGTAGTAAATCATGTTGTGAATTTGGCTTTATTAGTTATTTTTTATGAAGGATATTTAAAAATTTCGGTCAACAAACCCCAAGAAGCAACAAGTTAGTATGTTTCCCACAGGGTGAAAAGGCATAAGGCTTCAACGCTAGATCACAGAACAAGAATTTGCAGTAGTTGATATATGTTTTATGTTACTAAGACATCATCTAGAAGGATGTACCTTGTGTTATAATGTATATGTGTAGTTGGAACTAATTTCAACGTTGGGGTATATTTTAGTGCTTCACTGTAACTATTTAATCTCTTCAACCGTGCGATCTGTTAGATTATAATATGGGTCATGCGATCATCTCAGCCACTTGAATTTTTAACGGTTCTCTCTCCTTGTTCTAGGAGTATATTTGAATAAAATATAATTGTTTGAGGTGATCCCTTAGCTTTTACCTGATTCACTATTTTCATCGTGGTTTCTGTCTCATTCACCCCTTTCACACATGCTCTTTGCAACCTGTTAACTCACGTCCGGTTTCATGAAACTGGTTTCTATAATGATATTGGATAGAATGTTCACAAAAAATACACATTCTATTATAAACCATAAGGGGTTATTCAAACACACACGTGCACGAAGACTTGTGCGTATTCAATGTTCACCACGACATAAGATCTAATTTACACTTCAATGAGGAAAATTGTGTGTAGCTATGAGACTCTGATTTTTACTACATGATTTAGGAAACATAAAACCATAGCGACAACAATTATGACCATTGGAATTGGACTTGTAGAAAATGAGGACACTTTATTGATGGATTCTTTAAAATCTGTACAGGTCATCCTTTGATTTATATTCTGTTGTGTATCCTAATGTTTCACTTATACCAAAACTAGATTACAGACGGTTTATTAATTTTCAAACCTTTCTTGAGCAATCTAGAAAATTTCAATGTTTTCTAAAACATCCTCAACTCCCATCAATGGTATCATAACAAACTCCAACACTAATGGATGAATGTTAGTCTTCAAGTACATTGCATCAAACTGATCCCGAAATTCTTCTT
This sequence comes from Viscum album, assembly GCA_963277665.1. NCBI lineage: Eukaryota > Viridiplantae > Streptophyta > Magnoliopsida > Santalales > Viscaceae > Viscum > Viscum album. Next base: position 1,579,901,633 of record OY728151.1, on the reverse strand, counting down.
ATTTCTCCATTTCATTTTTATCATATCTAAACTATGAAAAATTCAATCATTATTCTTTACCTTCTCAACTCATATCTTCCTCCTCTGTCGATCACTTCTATTGCACGTTTTTTGATTTGCATAGATACTAATCTCGCAATTTCATATCTTCCACTATTGTGTCCTTCCGATGGTCTCCAACTTCAGCTTTCATACTTGAACTCCTGACCTAAATCTTCTTTAGCTAGAGGATTTGAGAAGCCTCCATGATTTACATTATTCCCTTTGAGACGTCCAATGACAGAAACCCACAAAGGTCCAGGTCGGTTTTTTTGGATGGTAAATGGATGGAAACATGTGGTTTGGTTAGAAGGAGGATATTCTGACATCCATGCCTAATTTCCAATGGAGGAAAATCCCCCCGGCCACTGAATGGACAAAATGGGAAACCAAAATAAAGCCTTTAAATCCATATTTAATTAGGATACCATCCATGTCCTTACATTTCAATATGGTTTAATACATGAAAACCATAGCTCGGAAATTTCTATCACATCAACATTGAAGCATCCTAATTAATCAACGGTTTTAAATCCAAAGATGGTTCAACATACACCTATGATATTTCAAGTAGGGATCCATCTTCCATTACTCTCCATATTTTTGGGAATTCCTCAAAAACTAATGAATCCCCCATGTGTCTCTCAGCCCCACTATTTTCAAACATATTTAAACCACTTCCATAGTACCTGATTGGTTTCCTATTCCACATCTGATTTTTTTCAATCCCTTCACTGAGGGGGAAATAGGATCCTCATTTTAATTCAATGGGGGAGAGGTATCCCAATGGGGTAGTAGGTTAAGGGTTGTTCAGGGGGATTGAGTAGATTTATTGTGGATTAGAGGGGGCCAAATTTTTATCGACATTTTAAGACAACATATGAATAAGAGAGGTATACATCACCCATGATAGGTCAGTATCCCCTATATGATTGTAACACATATGTGTTACAACATTGTTCTTGAATATATCTTCTATAGACTGATGATATAATTTGATGGAAAAAATGATACATGCTACCAGGGGTGGATACTCAAAGTAATTTGAGGCAACTTTTCATGGTGTATTCCCTTGGTAATATTCAATGTAGGATATTATGAGAATGAGACTCGAAGGAAGGAAATACACATTTATATGAGTCCTTGGATATTCCTATCTATGAACGTCTGTATTAATCCTTAGACTATAAGATTATTATTAATGAATATTATAAGTAATGTACTTTGATGTATTAATGAAAAATGTGATGTCATATATTCGTGATGAGGTGGAATATTTTGGGTGTGTCATGAGTAGTATTGCATTAATGAATATTGCTAGAAATTATTTATCTCTTCTATTCTTTAGCAGAAGTTGATATCCCATTCCCTTTGATAGAAATGATATAGCCTAAATGAATCTGTGGACATAGTGTTCTATAAATATTAATTTACTTTTTATTAAATATAATATTTTTTTATTTATTGGGGAATAATGTAGTGATATTTATTTAATAAATAAATAGCCATTAATTAAGGCCGAATAAATATTATGGAGGAATGAAAAACCAAGTTTTTAGGTCCAGCGATAAATAATAATATTGAATATTATTTTATTAAATAATAATTAATTTAATTCTCTATGTTAATCACATCTCGATAAATAATAATATTATTATTTTTACATGGGCTTATGAAAGTGATTTGATAAATAATAAGGGGCACTTGTGAAATTTTTTATCTCTAATACTAGCAATATACAAACCCAATTATAATATTTTCATAGGAAACAATTCATTTGTTTTGTTGTGCACAAAAAATTTGGACAATCCTCTAAAGCCCTAGAGAGATCTCTTCTCCAAGAATGCACTTAAGAACGAATATCGATCTTCCCCCACAAAATCCTCCCAAGTCAAGATAGATGAAGGAGAATGCATTGGAAGTAGTTCTCGTGGCAATAAAAGGTGGATGATGCAAGCAATAGGATCTGTCGTGCTAGTAACCCAAGATTCCTTTGACGATGTATTCATATTCCAGAAACACTCGTGGATCAATTCTGTAGGAAATCTATAATTGATTCCTATAATGAAATTATCGTGCAACATATATCTATTTATAGATCCATCAATTATGAAATAATTCCATCAAAGGTAATTATTTAATTAATGAAATTATTTATAAATAATAGGTCATGATCCTCCCTTCTGGTTTTGGTGTGACTTCTACTTTTAATATTCATTGATTTTATTTTGTTAAAAATGAAATTTATCTGCATGTTGATCTCGAATTAATCATCGATCAGTAAAAAAGGAAATATTGGGCATGGCCCATCGTATGATTCCATTATGCATGAAACCTACAAGTGGTATCAGAGTGGTCAAATTATTATTTATAACTATTTAAAAATTATTTATTTATTTATGAATTTTTATTTCATTTTCGATTCATGTTTAATCATTTTATTAATCTGAATCATAAGATATATTTATTCCTCCTGCATTTCTCGTCGATCTAATGAATATGATTAATTTTATGACTGAAATAAAATTGAAGAACTCATCCAGAAGTGATAAGAATTTAGGCTAGATAACACAGCTGTACACGTCATGTAGTTTTTTTCATTGCATTAAGAATTAATTTGGAATTAATTCACGTTGTTTGCATGTATGAAAAACGATGCATATATAACTTACACTACGAGTTTATTGGGCTATCCTGGCACATGTTCATCTGGTGTAAATGATGTGTAGCTTATGTGGATGGTGTATAGTCCTATTAAGTCACAAATGGGCTGAGTATTTCATACATCTCTTACCTGACTTCTGTCCTTGTAAATTGGAGATCACACACTATGTTGCCGGTTAGACATGCCATTAAAACCATTTTCCAGGTCATGATTTACCTTCAAAGTCCTTAGGCATGTTCCTATGATATATAGTGAGACATGTACTTCCAGTGTAGCTCAAATACACATGCCATGAACTTATACCAAATTACGATATTTTAAAATTTATTTATTATATTATTGAAACCTTATTGACATGTTCTTATGTTCGGTCATTATGTAGACAGGACATTCCATGTGATGAGTGTTTAATATATATACATATATACATATAAATATTTAATTAATATCTTTGTAATGTTCAAATCTACATATCATGTATGAGTCACATTATAGTTGTTAATTCGTGTGAATTGGAGCATAACACATGACTGAAAACTAATATAATTCATGTAATCACTATGGTGAAGTATATGTCATGAAGGCACATGATAAGTCATGTATTCCGTGTGTAGAAAAAGTATGCAGTGTAAGGGAATAATACTTGTTTGGAAGAATTGGATGGGTATTCACTACATTGCCTCCACTGTACAATTATGAACAATGTTAATTTCAAATGAATTTATTTAATTTGATTAAAATTATGATGGATGTGAATCTTAAGATAATTCAGATGAACATTAAGATAAAATGATTGATTAATTAAAGAATATAATTAATTGATTGAAGTGTGATTTAACTTAAATAAAATGATTAATAATTGACTCCATGTTTTATTAAATGCATAATTCGTCGCATGGATGTGGATGATCATGAGTATAGAAAAGACCATTGTATGTGATTGGTTTCATTTAATTTATTATCAACTTAAATTGTTGGTATGCATTCCAACTCTCCTCATACTCTGTATGGGTCTGTGTGACCATGGATTCTTTTATGTAAAACCCTTTTCCCACCACATGCATGTTATTAAAAGAAAATATGATGGATGGAGCTCCCATGTTAGTGTAGGTAGTTCATGTTTTGATCCAAGAAAAAAACAATCCCAGAGAGATACATGGGTGGACAGGTGGAACGTTGTAACATGAGCCATAATTGGTTCAATGTGTTTTCCCAAAGTCAACAATTAGTATACAAATTTCTAGATAATCTATCCACTAGTATTTCTTATGATCATATCAATTTATTATTTTATTTCTATCAAGTTTTATAGTCATTTAAATATGGATGTTTTGTCGCGATCACATAATTAATGAATTAACAATCCTGCAAGATAGAACAAATCAAAATTAGATTATGCATAAATGTTATCTAAGAGATGTTTAATTACTTATGTAAACCGAGTTAATATTAAAAAGAATGTGATAAATATTATAATTGTAAATTAATTCATAAATGGATAAAAACCCTCAAAAATATATTATGTTGGTATAGTCTTCCACTACCGCAGTGAAAATTGAACCATGTTTCAAAGTCCTTGATCATCCAATGTTTGGGTGTTTTTCAATTAATGAGTAATTCTACTTGATGTTATGGGTTGAATTAACATGGTTCACTTCAAGGGTTGACTTCAAAATCATGACATGTTGTAACTAGGAGGCAAGGGTTGAGTAAATCCAATTAAGGTTTTTAGGATTGGGGTGTCTCCTTAGAATATCAAGGAACAAGGAGTTAATGCATTTGGAATTTGGAATGACTACCCCAAACCGTTCACATTTCTTGAACAACCAATGTTGGGGTAATGTGAAGGGAAATATATATCCTTAGAACTTTAATATCCAAGAATGATGATATTATAAATCTAATGGTGACAGATATTGGGTTTTGATAACATAGTGGAAGATTGATAAATATAATATTTATTTATTTGTCAAAATTTTATCAGATATAGTTCTGAAATTATTTATATATAATTTTTTAGAAACATAATTAAAATGATGTAAAAAATATCATTTCTATCTATAGTTGATAAGGAAAACCTGCTCACTGAGACAAATTTCCAAAAGTGGAAAAGGTGCCTTTGAGTTATCCATTACCTTGAAATTAAATTATAGGTGCTGGAAGAACATTTTCCTATGGTGCCCGGAAATGAGGACTGTTATGAAGAGTTAACAATTTATGAGAATAATTTGACAAATTTTATTGATGTCCAATGTATCATTCAATCATTCATGTGAAATAAGATTTTAGAGAAATATGAGGTCATAGATGCATATATATGTTGTCTCACATTCAGGATCTCTATCTAGAGAAGGTGAGGAAAAAGAGGTACGAGATATCTAATGCATTGTTTACAACTATTATTGGAGAGTATTCATTATCTGGGCCACATGCAGTCAAGAATATTATCGATGCATGGCTCCAATAATAGATCACATTTTTCCTACTTCGCACTTTTTCAATGTCAATGCATGGTACATGCAACAGCAAATGCAGCATCCCGTCACATCATAGATCATACGTTAATTCATTATCGCACATCACTATTGTGCAACATGTTCTACCATAAATGTGGTATTCCATTTCCCCTTGATCCCAATGGACTACATCTTGAGCATCTCCAAATTTTTTCGCAACCAGTTGCATCCCCTTTTAAGGCCATCAAAATTTATTTTGTCGAATAAAAATAACATATAAAATACTATATCCTAAATTTACAAATTACCATATTTTCTAGATGTTAAGAATCAGACACTTATCTCATCTAACTATATATAAATGATGTATCACTCCATGAGTAACACAAGCAGACTAATCTACATGATAGGATAAATGAAATCTAAAATTAAAAAACTATCTTTTCTAAAATATGGAAACACCCAAGGTTTAAATACTATTAATCCCCCCATTATCCCATAAATGGAGATATCCGCCCAGAAACTCAGTTTGAATGAAAACCTATTTTCATCATACCAACTATCAAGCTCTTTAGAAAAATGACAATGCCCATTTTTAGCTCTAATAGAAACATTACTTCCCCTATAAAAAATCCATACACTATTGTCTTCACCATATATAAATATGAAATTTCATTTTGAAAAATACCAAAACCCAAAATATCTATCTCACCCATGATTATTATTGTGAAACAATCTAGCACACCAATGAAAAATTAATCTCTCTACTCAAAATCCCCAGCAGCCAGTGCATCACCTCAATATTAAATTTGAATTCTTTCATCACCAATCGAACATTATGATGAATAGAATTATGTGTAATACCTGAAATAGCTCTCTCAACCTACTTTTTTTTTACAAACCCTATCATTACACTTCCTACATCAATGCTCTTGTAAATATCCATAATTCCCACTTCAAATTGAATGCCCCAAAAAATAACCGTTGATATCACTTGATGGGGGAGATTCCCGATCTCAGGACAAAAAATGCTTGAGAAACTATTTGTGAGAAACATGATGAAATAAGGAAGTTTTATAAAGATAAATAAATAAATCATCATGCAAGATTTTTAATGTTGAAATTCCCTCCAATGCGGATGATTAAAAAACCACAGGGTAATTCTGAAATATCAACTATAAATTAAAGTGTACAAAGAAGTCCCAGTAATTCCCGAATATGAATTACAAATGGGGGCATAGAAAAACATTTTAGAAAACCACACCCTGATATGCATCCACAATCTCTCTAAAAATCAACTCACCCACGCCATGATTGAATGATCAATCTATAAAATAACATCACCCATATGTTGTAGAAATGCCACTACATCGAGGATCAAATTATAATATGCATCAACATTGAACAATCTTATGACACCCAGAGGATTTCTCTCTCCCACACAATATATCCATCATGACTTACCACCAATCATAAACATGGATACACCACTTGATCACTACATTCCAAAACACACTCAATACATGTGAAATGACTAGTTTGGGATATGTCTGAAACTGAGAGTGGGGGTGTGAATTAGTGTTGAGGCATTTTACTCCAATTCTACATTTCATCCCTCTACCTCTTTGACCTATTAGGATCTCAATTCATTTATTATATCTTACACGGAACATGAAATAATATTAATGAAGTAATGACAAACAACACAATATTTTTACAAGGTTCACTAATCAGTAACAATCACTTGTCCTTGGTAGGGTTTGGAAATAATCCTCAGCACTAGGCCAATAGAAAGAAATCATTCAATTGTGGTTAGAATAAGTAGGAATGACCCTTTCACTTGGAATAAACTATAGTAAATTGTCAGTACATTTTTTATATTCCTTAACTGTATCTATATACTACCTATGAAAACAACCTCCTTTTTTATAATGGTTTGTAAAACCTCGAGAATATTCCACCTGTTTAGACATGATGGATATCATAGTTCATCTTTGTTCTCCCACAAACATATTCTTCACATTGTTTCTTACTTAGCAGCAAGAAAGTAACTCTTCTTTCCTCTTCCCAACAAAAAACTGAATGTTTCCCAATCATCTTCTTCTGCCAGTAAAAATAATATAAATATTTTGTGAAAAAATGAATACTGAATTCTATATAACACAAATTATAATCTGATGATATCAATTTGGTCATGAAATATTCTTCTCCTCTTTTCTATTTCTTCTTTAGTGAAAAACCAAACTCATTGAGCCCTCATCTTCTTATTCTTACTGGAATCACAAAATCCCTTTATGATTATTAAATTACTGAAAGTCAAATCATCATAGCATCATCACAATTAAGTTATTCTACATTGATACAAAATATCAACAGTGAATGTAGTTTCATTAATCATTTATTTTTTTCATGTAGAATATGTTTGTTCAACTAAATTTCATTGTACCTTCAATGATATTTAATGTATGTATAATCTTGCAAAAACTCATATTCTTATCCTCTTGAATTATTAACTCAATATAATCATGGCTCATGTTCATGTCCCATATCCAGTTTTAATGCTGTAATTTTATTTATTTATTTTGAGTAAATTATATTCAGGGATTTTTTTAATCATCAAATCATTTGAAAAACATCAGACAGTGAACTTACTGTTATGTGTCTATGTGAAAACACATGAATCTTCTTTCCCTTCCCTTAATTTTATCTCAATTCACACAAAAATAATATTTGGTTTTCTTAATCTATTATTATCAACTGTATGTGAATTAATACACTTGGTTTCATATGAAAACTCAAACAACATGAGTTACTATTCTTACTCTTGCAAGTATGCACTTATAAGCACAGTTGGTTCTCTTAGCAAAAATAAACTGTGTAGGTTTATTTTTATCTATCTATTGTGAATCAACTAGATACATAGTATATTCATGTTTGGAATATATGTGTAACATCTTTAGGAAACTCCATGAGAGTAATCAACTCATGCATTGTGGCTCGATCAGTAAGCTTCATCTAACTAGTTCTACTTTATGAAGCTTGACAATTGTGTTTACACATAAGTTGTGTGTTAGTGGAATTTCTACATCAATAAGGTAGAAATATTTGTGGAACTGATCTCCTTTTTAAAGAACATTGAGGGTGTAAAAACCTTTCACATGCTCTCATATTATTCTCCATGGTATATAAATCAAGCATTGGAGGGAGAGGATCATAATTCTCCTCTCCCCCGGTAGTGCTTTGTACCGGTTTTGCAGGTTCCCTCTAATCCCACTTCATTGCAAGCTATTGGACCACAACATGCAAGCCTTGGGGACTACCCATGGCTGACACAAAGGAACTCGATTATACCAAGGCATGCTAGCCTGGATGGCCTCCTTTTAGCATGGTCAACCATGTGTCCTACATAAGATCTAAATTTTGGCTGGTTAGTCAACATAGTCAATTATTTTTTAATAAACCCCTAAAAAATACATAGTAAAAAAACCATGTATATGGAGGAATATGAAATTCCAATCCACCTAATCACATTGAAGTCTGGTATATAATTCTACAATCCCATCATAATTTCCCTTCAATTATAAATCCATATAACCTTTTTTTCATCTCTAACCCTTCAAGGGCTAATTTTATGCAAGGGTTATCCTTCATGTAACATATAATTTCAATTTTCCTCAAGATAGAACTCACATGGTTCTCATGAAACATTAAAATACATCATGATGTTCAATTCCACTTCATCTATACTTTTTGGAATATAAATTCCAAATGACCTCATATCATCCTTCTTATTTGAGGTAAAAAATGTGTCACTTATTACACATATATTTTGAACATCAGTTCTGTTCATCATTCATCTGAGTTAATATCACATATAATTTCTCAAGTATGACTTCCAAAGTTATGAATAGCTAAAAATTCATTAATCCCTTCACAATTTGTCATCAAATATAAATACATTTATTCAATTATTCATCTTTAACAATTCATACTTTAATTATATGGCATGTTTATCCTTCTTGGAAACTTCACTCTCAGTGTTCCAGATGATAACACATTCATTGTTCACATTCAACATTAAAAAACTATATAACCATAAATTCATCTACATCTATACATTATTTAATATAAATTCCAATTAATATCAAATCAACATTCTTATTTTTTTTAAACTATTTTACTTATAACACTTGTATTTTGAATCTAGTATCAGTTCATTAGTCGCAAAAGTTAACAACATGAAGTATTTATCAAACATGACATAAAATGATAAAAATATATTACAATTATCTAGGAATCATGATAAAATAATCCATAAAAATACTCAAAGAATCACCATGAAGTAATCCAAAACAACTCTCCATGAATCACCATGAAACTCAAAGTCTTCAAAACATTCACATGTTTCTTTGAATTTCAATACATGAGGACCTTATCAAAGTTACATTAACATAGGCACTTCATCATCATATTAACATAAATGTAAACATCATATTCAATTGGTCATCATTGTCTTCCAATAAAAATCATCTGACAAAAAATAAAATCCTTAAAAAAGAGAGATATTCAAACTTCCCCTTTGTATTATTGAAAATACCTTCAAAGTTATTTCCAATTGAATGCGTTAATATTATGAACTGTTATATTATCCCCCCTCCCCTTTACCTTTTGAACATTAATTTCACGTTATCATCTCCTTATTGACATGAAATACAATGTTAATGGGAAAAAGCATGTCAGTCCATACATAAGCAATGTGTGATCCATAATTTTAGTCTTATTTTACTTGAGATGTGCATGGTGTATAAATCAAGTGGATTTTACTTAGACAAAAAATCTATTGATTACCAACTGATCATGATACCTTAAGAAATGAGAAAAAATATTATTTCCTTTTAGGATTTTTAAATTTCATTCTAGGCTGAAATTATTGATTTTGAGATAAAACATTTTCATAACAATCAACCACAAACTCTTGCACTCACTTCAACAAATAGATAAAGATATTTTCAAGTTTAATGGATAGTATAAAAGACAATGGGGGACATCCACACTTCATAATCAATTTATTAATTTATCTTACACCCCATTGTAATTTTTTTTGATAACCTCGGATGATAGATTAATAGAGACATACCATTTCTAATGATATCATCTTTAGGAAATTTCTAGAATAATAAGATTTGATACTAATTGCAATAATAATTATAGAATTTTATTCATTTGGATCCCCCTCAAGGGAAACATTTATCATTATCTACTTAATGGTTGATCTCATTAAGAATTTATTTAATGAATTTATTGTGTTGAGAATAACAGAGAATGGTTATTTAAATTTAAATAGTCCATATTGGACAACAATCACAACTTCACCAAGGATGATCATCAATAAAAAAATTCATCAAAATACTAAGAAATAAGATCAAACCATGATGGAATATTATTTATCATAGATATCCAAAATACTACATTAGAATCTTAAACATTATCAAGGATGATCCTCCATCATAATAGTATTTAAATATAAATTGAGGAATCATTCAAGGATGATAACTTCTTCAGATTCGATATCATGAATTGACAACACTTACTACTTATCAGGTTCTCCCCCTAAAAACATGATTCACCTTAAAAGAATTTACTTATAAGCACAAATACAATACTCAATGATTAAGGGAATAAAGTGTATCATCTTTACTTCATAAATATGAATATAAGCATTTAGATGATCTTATCAACCAAATTAATTAATTTTCACCAGTCTTCATTCTTGAACATCTAGACATATGTTTTGATTTAGGTTGAGGAAACATGGATCTCTTCACATCCTCTTCTGATTTGGGAAGGTAATACTTCATTGTAATACCCTTCATGACTAATAAATTATTTAACCTCTTGAAAACTACTTCTTTTTATGGTAGTATTGTTAACCAATCTTTTGCAATGAGCCCATATTTCTTAAATCTCTCACATGGAACAACTTTAACAATAGAGTTTCATTTTTTTAATAAACTGTAATGAAATTTTTCTTCATCAACTGTAATATTTTATTTCCATTTTCACTACCTTTATATTATGCATCTTCCATTTTTCTCATTATTTAGAAATATTAATTCTAGATAACTAACATGTAATTAGGAAATGTATGTGAAAGTTTGGAAATTCCACATGGGTTCTTCTCAGTTCCATCCCTATTAGTACACCTTTTTTATTCATTACCCTTCAAATTATTGGATTTAGAATCCATGGTTTTCTCACAACTCTTCTTTAGTACCTTATTTGGAGGATTTATGTGCAAAAAATTCTTATGATACATTCCCATGGTTTCTTAGTCATTACATATATTATTTTTGGATCTTATTTTCATAATTTTTTTTATACATGTTGAAATGATCATGTACCAACATTGTGACCACTACCATTGTATACGTCACAAATGTTATCAAGAATTTAAAATCTCTTTACAGTATACAGATGCTTTTGGACATATAGATGTAACCTATTATACTCTAGAATTATCTCCCTTGAGATAATATTTATTCATCCTTTTACATTATAGGGATTTTTCCAAAAATTTATGTCACACTGCCCAAATATGTTGCAGCACCAACATAGACCCACAAGTCTTGAGTTCCTGATATATTCTTTATCTAATTTTAGGGTATTATTAATGATTTTTTATGCTCTATAAGGGGAACCAAATTACATACATTCTATCCTAACCACATTAGTAATGGTAATATGGTTTTTATCATATTTATTCATCCATAATTGTCAAATTTTTCTTCTCAACTCACCTTATTCATGATAATAGGTTAGAAACATTAGTACAAGATGGTATAGATGATAACTGATTATTCTCAGCTATTTTTGATAGATCATTGAATGAATTCATGATATTATTGTAAATTTTTTGGGCTATATCAACCTTAAAATACTCCAATGAACAATGTATAATTTTAGAAACAATCTCCTTCTTTTTTGAAGTGTCAATATGTGTCTTCTCAATATTAGCCAACTGAGCTACAAAATCTTGAAATTAGTTAAATTGGATGATTTTAGGATCTTTAATCATAATAATATTCTATTCCCATAAATTCTTCATTCAATCATTTTTATCATCATGTAGCTTAAATTTTTCTAAATAAAAGCGCCATGTTTATTTATCATCATGGATATTTTCTCCAGCTTTCAACCCTTGACATCAATGCAATTTTTGAATCTCTCATCAACAACATGGATCATTTCATCTAGATTATTTTTACTCCGTCTTTATTTTAATCATATTTGATCCTTTTTGAAGAACTTATTTCATGTTCCCTCATTGTTTCATCAAATGTTTCATCTTATGAAGATAAATTTAGACACAGAACAATTTTTATTTTCAATATCTTATCCAAAACAATATATTCTTATTCATGTAAGGTGATCTCCTCCTGCATACATTTAAAGACTCGAAAAATAAGGGATAATCATTATTCAGAAATAGCATGCAGAATAACTGATAATCTATCAATTGATAATTGTTGAAAAGATGCATATTGATCGTCATCACCACTTGGGTTAGTGTTTTAATCTTTAGGAATGTTTTTAAATAGACTAACACATACATCCTAATCACTATATGTAGGAAGGATATCCATATTATTAGTAAAAACATGAGTCCCATTCTCATTACCATTCACGATATATATGTATTTATTTTTTGAAAGGAATAGAGAAACAAATATTTAATCTTTTTTAGATAAAATTGAATTATTCTTCAAATTTATATTCTCATTATTTTTCTTATTCATCATTTTTATTGTAGATATTGACTTATAAAAAAGTTTTCCAAATATTCCCTAGAACAGAAATTCAATGATGAGCCAGAAAAAAAACTCACGTCATTAATAGATAATAGATTTCATTGTAGATAAACTAATAGAGATGAACCTTACCACGATAATTATGAATGTAACATTTTTAGATATGCCTAAAATTTTGTGTGGGGGGTGAATCACTGTGGGAGAATTTTTAATTCAATTCCACATTTTATCACTTATCCTCATTGACTTGTTAGGATCTTGATTGTCTCATTATATTTTCTCTATATCATAAAATAATATTAATGTAGTAACGAAAAGTACATGATATTTTCACAAGGTTCACTTCTAAGTAAGAGTATTAGTCATTAGCGTGGTCTTGAAATAATCCTGACCACACAACCACCAGAAATTAATTCTTTTAATGTTGTTACATCAAGTAAGAAATAACCATTCAATTGAAATGCACTATAGTGATGTTACATTTCATTTTTGATGGAAAACAGATGGATATTTATACTGCCTCTGAAGATTGTATTCTTTTTGTTGATAAAGGTTTGTAACACCAAGAGTTTATTCCACTTATTGAGACATGTTGTGTGTCAAAGTTCATATTTGATCTTCCACAACCTTCTTCTTCACTTTGTTTATTTTCATAGTAGTATTTAAGTAACACTTCTACCTGTTCCTAGTAACTAACTAAAAGCTGTAAAATTTTATTCTTCTACCAGTCAAAACAATATAAATGTGTTGTGAACTTATGAATATGAAATTTTTTCTGACCCAAATAACAATCTGTTGATTTTTATTTGGTCACGAAATATTCATCTCTTATCTTCAATTTTTTATTTATTTAAAAACAAAATACAATGAGATCTATTTTCCTTTAGGTTGTCGAAATACCAATATTAATGTGTGATTATTAAATGAATGAAGATCAAATAATCTTAGAATCATCACTATTCAATTATTCTTCATTGATAAAAAATATCAAGAGTGAATGTAGATTCTGTTATGTTATATTCTTCTTGGGGTAGAAGATGTTTGTTCATCTGAATTTCACCATAACATAAATGATATTTCATGCAAGAATAATCATTTACAAAACCATATTTTTCTCTTCTTTAATTCATTACCCAACACAAGCATGATGAATGTGAATTCCCCATATCCATTTTTATCTTTTTAATTTATGTATTTTGTTTGAAAAAAACTTTCTTGCATGTATTTTTTTCCTCAAATCATATGCAGACCTTTATACATTTTACTTACTCCTCACTATTCATGTAACAACAACCAAAGCTTCTACATCCTCCCTTAGTTATCTCTCCCTTCACAAAACAACCATATTTGGTTTTATAACCCATGTTTATCAACAATATATACATACATACACATGATCTCATATAAAAACCCAAGAAATATGAGTTACTATCTTACTCAAGAAAGTATGTGCTTAGGTGCATGTCTGGTTCTCTTATCCCAAATAAACTATGTAGATTTTTTCTTATCTGTATATTGTGTATGAACTGGATACAAAAAATCTACATGTAATGGATTATATGTGGAAAATAATAATGAAAAACTGTGATAGTAAACAACTCATGAACTGTGTCTTGAGTAGTAATTTTCATCGAAGTAGTTCTCCTTCAGGAAGCACGACAAGGGTGTCTATACACTATTTGTGTGTCCGAAGTATTTATTCTTCATGGAAGGAGAATTACTCTTGAAATAGAACTCATTCAAATTGCATCATAAAGGTCTAAACACATTCTTCATGTCCATGGATTATTCTCATTCATGAAAACCTATTTTTTCATGGGAATCCCCTTATTCATGATTCCTAAATGTTTCACAAAACTATTTTCCACCCCACATAAATGAGTGATTCATAGATGTTTTTTTATTGAAAATGTGATATCTTGAAATAATATGAGTAGATGTATAACCTCATGGTCAAGGGTGATCATTTTTAATTATAAAGGGATCATATCCGTATAGCACATTGAAATATCGATATTTATTCCATGTGAATCGTCTACTTAAATTCATTAATGACTTAGCATTTAATTCATAAAACACTCATAAAGTTACACCACATTTCATATTGTCCTTCCATCATTATAAGATTGTTTATTTATGGTGTTCATAACACATGCATGTATTCTTAACCACATGAAACTCATCTTCCCAAAATGAATGAAGTTCATCCATGGAACTCAACTGGTTGAATGGACCTCCTACAATTACATTTGTAGTTTAGATAGGGAATTCCTCTTGAATTTATTCATGGGATTCCTGAAAATGTAGTTTCATGATATTTTAATCTTATTCGTATTATTATTTATTACTTATAATAATCATGGTGGAATCTTCTTTGAGCATCGGTTGTTTGTTTGACATCTCTGATTAGAGAATGGTGTTGTTGAGGGAATCTAGGAGAAAGATGATGGCATTGGGTGATAAATATGTGCATTGTTTTGAATGTAAAGGTCATGGGAGATCCGACGACATGAATTTAAAGGAGCAGGTGTGAGATGTGATGGAAAACCATGATCGATCCAATAATTTAAACTGGTGATCAACACACACTAAACCCCGTCCCACATCGAATCCTCTCTCAGTTTATCCACACTATGTAAATCAAGCATTGTGGGGAGTGGATCAGAATTCCTCTCTCCCCCTCCCTATACCTCCCTGTACCGATTCTATGGGAATTCTCTACTACCACTTCTTTTTGATATATTAGCCCACATCATACATGCCTATGGGGTTACCCATGGACTTCACATGACATTAGATACGGCATGCATGATTACCCAAATGTCCTTATTTGGACGTGTCAACCCAGTGTCCCGTATAACCTCTCAGTTGAGGCTGCCATGTCAGCTCAACCCATACCGTTTTAAAAAACACCAACAATAACCCAATGAAAAAACTTTATATATAATGGATTTCAATATGAAATGCATGGATTTCTCCACAATGAGAACTCAAGTATACAATTATTCAATCCATTCACATTTTCCATTCCAATATAAATCCATCTATTCATTTCGTCATCATTAACACATTATTCCATTATTATATTGAATGGTTAACATTCATGAAAACTACAAGATCAATGTTTTAAATGTTAACACATTCATGGTTCTCATGCAACATTAAAATAATGCAAGACCTTCAATTCCACTTCTTCTATACATTATGGAATACAAATTCCAAATAACAAAAAATCACCCTTATACTTTTTGGAAAACAATGTGTTACTTAGGAAACATGTATTTTGGTCATAGGATTATTTCATCAATCGTAAAAATTAACAAAAGGGAGAATTTATCATGATTGAAATCCAATTATATGAATCCTTAACAATTCTTGAATCCCTTTACAACATATCTTCCAATATAAATCCATAAAACCATTTATTCATCTTTAATCCTTCATACACTAATTATATGGTTTGGATCTCCTCCATTAAAACTATAGTCTCAATGTTCCTCAATTTAACAATTCATTGTACTCATGAAACATTAAAATACTATATTATCTTCAATTCATATTCTTATATATGTTTTGGAATATAAATGCCAAAGAATATCAAATCATCCGTATTCTTTTTTCTGAACAATGTTTCACTTATAACATATGTAATTTGAACATAGGATCAGCTCATCAATCATAAAATTTTACAATATGGATAATTGCTCAAGTGTGACATCTATTTATCTGAATCCATAATGATTCTTCCAGCCATTCAAAATTTCCCTTTATATATAGAGTCATATAACAATTTCATCATCTTTAACCCTTCATTCACTAATTATATTGTGGGGTTATCATTTATGAAAAATAAAATCTCAATGTTCCTCAAGATAACACATCCATTGTTCCCATGAAACATTAACATACAACATGAACCTCAATTCCACCTCTTCAATAGTTTTTGGAAATAAATTCCAATAAAAATCGAATAAAACATCATTTGTATTGTAAACAATGTGTCCGTTATGACACATGTACTTTGAACATAGGATTTGTTCATCAATCGGAAGAGTTAACAACATGAAGAATTACTCAATAATGACGTCCAATTATATAAATTCAAAACAAATATTCAATACCAATACAATTTATCTTAAAATATAAGTCCATGTAACCATTTCTTCATCTCTAACACTTCATACAAAAATTATATGATGTGGGTATCCTTCATTGTAACACCCCTAGTTTATGGAATGTCAGCCTTTCATTATGTTTTTTATGTTTTTAATGTTTTTGGGTAATGTTTTGGAGGGTTTGGATGGATTTTGGAATGTTTATTGGAATTTTATACAGGTGCACAACTGGACCACATTTAGTGAAAGCTATGAAACTCTTATGGGAAACTGTACACAATGAGACAGGGGTGTCTGGTTAGGTGAAACATTTGGACAAACTGTGTGACTACCCAGGAGTAACCATTCAAAGTGGGACAAATATTATTTTCCCGATTGGAACATGGTTTTTCTAAATGAGTCGGCTAACTGTGTAAGGTACTCCCCAAGGTAGACACTAGAACATGGTAAGATCATAGTTTTCCTAACTGTTCGACTAATCGTGCACTGTTTAAAAAAAATATTCTAAAAAAGTGGATCTGGGTTGGGATTAAGATTAAACTCATAATTGTTCCAAAAATCAACCCCAACTCCGTATTTATTCCTCAGAAAGGCCAATAATTCTTTCTCCATAAATTTGGAAGTGATCTGAATGTGTTTCGTGGTGTGTTGATGCCCTATTCCCTCAGTAAGTATCCTTTTGTGGTATTTTTCAATAGTTTTTCTTAGATATACATTACTCACTTTCTCATATTCTTGTATATAGACTGATGTGGATATATATAAGGTTTTTTATGTAAATCATTGTTATATTTATCATTTTTTATGATATGCGAAGAGATCTAAGGTGGGTTTTGGAGATATAACCCGGTTTTGTGGGTGTTTTCATGATGTTATTTGTTTTCACCAAAACACTCTTGGTAGGTGGATTCACTCTCAACTATTCTAATTATATATTAAATGATTACATTCAAATTGTTTAAATTTAAAAAAAAATGAAATTGGAGGGAAAAGCATGGTTGAAACCCTCTTTATTGATGGTTTGTAGTTATTTGTAAATTGGTTTTGCAAATGGATTTGTTTCTTGATTTTAAAATACATGTTTTTTTGGAATTGGGAAAATGTTTTGTTGGAAATGATTTCAATAAAGGATTGGTTTTATTGAAATGGATTGAATTGGATTGTTTGAAATGGTTTTGGAATACATCGGTTATTTGGGTTGCTGATTTTGATAGGACCCTAAATATTGTTATTATACCTTTGGGGTATGAAGGTACATGACCCTAGATATGAAGTGTGTGTCATTGGGGAGTAAGGTTCCTAGTTAATTAGTAATGACATCATGGATGGAGAAGAAACCCCTAAATTGTAGAGAACTTTTACAGTATAATTCATGGGTGTGTGTGTGGTGAATGATAGAATGGGTATGACAAAAAGTAATGTGAAATTGTTTAAATAATGTTTTTTTTATTTTCCTAAGAAACTATAATTTTTGATAAACTTTTTTGGTGTGAAATTGGTTAGATTCAATTTAAACTATGTCACTATTTCAAAAAAATTATATAAATTTTTTTCTATAATTGTTCTAACTTGTTCTACCCTTATGGCATGAGTAGGGAAGTCATTGGGGAAATCTACTAAGTTTCATTGCTCACCCATTCTTTGGAACTTTGTTTATTTTGAAGATTTTTTTACCAAGACACTAGTAAATGTAAAGAATCCCACTACTTATGTGGTGCTATATGATACCAAGAGTTGGATTTGTGGTTGGATCTCGAAGTCATTTCATTGAATTCATCTAAGTTTCTATTTGATTTTGTTTTCAACTATGTACTTTGATATTAGTAGTCTTCTGTTGTGGTACCCTTTTTTAGTTTTGTTTTGTTATCAGTGGTATAACTAGAGTTATTTTACATTTTCCTCATGAATCATATAGTGGTTTTGGTTATGTAATATGTGGTTGTGATTTTCAAATTTTCAATGGGATTTTCATCCCCAATTGTATTGAAATCCTAGGAATTTCTTTCCAGCCTTTGGCGCATTGGGTATGTTTCTTAATTTTAAGTATAAATTCCAACTCGACTCTCGACAATGAGGAGGGGCATGATGTTAGAAGTTGTATGGGTATTTTTCAATGGAAAAATTAATGTGAAACAAGTGGTATTATATTTTTTAGTCCTTGACATACAATTGGTATAAGTTGTGTCGGTTTTGGAGTTTAAATTCATTCATGTTGTATCCTTGAGTCAGGTTGGAAGAGAGGAATAAGATTTTTATGAATTGAAATGTATATCATGAAATAACATAGTATTCATTTTTATATTGAACTTCAAGTTACTAGGGAGTTGGGTACATAGGTGTTTTTGAAACACTTATAGGAATGTAATCTCATTGTCATGGGTTTAGCCAATGAGAAGATCATGACATGAATTATAGAAATAACATCCCTCTAGGAGTCCATATTTCATTTTGAATAATTATTTACAATTTTTTTTAAATGGGTGGATTTTTTAAAAATATTGAAATTGTTTTCTAATGGGAGATTTTGAAATTTTAATGGTTGTGTTATTTTGAAAATGAGTTAAATTTAAAAAGCATTGTGAAATTTTTAAAAAATGGTCAAATGTCTAAAGTGAAGAATTTTTTATAGAATTTTTGTAATTATTTATATATGATAGAATTTGAAATTTTTAATCCTTCAGTATCTAGAGAGAAATACATATAGGGTTTTTTCTGTTTCTAGGAAATGGAACCTGGCAGGCTTGTGTAAATCCCAAATGGAATAAGCTGCTGAGAATGT
This sequence comes from Viscum album, assembly GCA_963277665.1. Taxonomy (NCBI): domain Eukaryota; kingdom Viridiplantae; phylum Streptophyta; class Magnoliopsida; order Santalales; family Viscaceae; genus Viscum; species Viscum album. The sequence goes on along the minus strand of OY728151.1, from coordinate 1,579,881,771 downwards.
GGGTTCACCTAAGACATAGGTGAACCAATAAAAGCTACAGAGTATAGTCCATGATTTTGATGATGTGGATAGAGGTAATCGATGGGATGAACCAATGAAAATGGATTATTCTATTCAATACATGATGTATATTCCACCCATATTCTGGGGTGATTCGGGGCTAGAAAAGGCATAGGTGTGGCTGAATAGGATAAATCGAATCGTTGATTTCCTTAGCACACTAGCAGAGTAGAAAGTCATGTTGGAGATGTATATATGAGAGATAATGCATGCCATTGATGGATTTAGCACTTTAGACTAAACTAGACCAAGGTATGCAATATGAGGATTTAGAGGAATTCTTCCAAAAAAATTATATCCACTCACATTCATAATTTGGCGAATGATGAAATTATTCAATCTGAAGTATGAGAACCATTCTATGATAGAGTAAGTGGCTAAATTTTTTATTTTTTTTTATTTCACATGAATTTCCTGCGAGTACATCCTTGAATGAACACATTTTTTGAATCGAAGATAAGGAAGAAGATTTTATTGAATATTGACATGCTTTGTATGATGGATTATAATTATATTGTCAATAGAGATCTGGTGGATGAAAGAGTCATCTTAGGAGGGACATGTGGAGGAATAATGTTGATAACTATGTTAAATGGTGGGAACTCTAATGCTAGGATAAAATGGGACAGGGAAACGTATTTTTAAGGTGGGAGTATGAACCAAAATTAGACAGTAAGATAAGTGAAACTTCTCCCAAGACCCAAGAGAAAATTTAGATGTTTTCAATGTGTTTCCTTCAGCCAAATGCATCGAGAGTGAACAAAAGAACCTATAAAATTCCATAATTATAATTATATGGGGCATCTTCAGTGCTTTTGTCATAGTGCTCTGAGGTTGGGTATTTGGGGAAAATACCATGTTTTTTAGATTTTGTATGTTGTGATGGGAGGTGGGAAATATAATACCTCTTATTATTAGAATAGAGTTATCCATTGTGATTTTAGAAATACAATGAATCCTTAGCATATGAAATTTTAATATGGAAATAAAGAACAAAGTGTAGTGAGTAAGCAGTTATATAGAGTTGAGTAGGTTATTGTTAATGATGAATATAGACAGTGTGAATTTAAATCAAAAGGGCATGGGGTGTGCTGAAGAACCCTGATCACTCTAATTATTTAAATCAGTGAACATTGTTCATAAAAACCCATCCCACCTTGAAACCTCTCTCAGTTTTTCCATGATAAATAAATCAAGTGCTGCAGGGAGAGGCTCAAAATTCACCTCTCCCCCTCCTAGTATTTCCCCATACTAGTTCTGTGGGAATGCTCAGTTCCCACTTCTTTGTAGGATATTGGCCTACATCATTCATGCTTTTAGTTGTGACCAGGGCATCAACACAACACTCCATCCCACATGCGAGCTAGTCTTGCTGGCCTCCTTTTGGTGTGATTCACACTATTTCCCATATATGCTCTTGGTTGAGGCTGACAGGTCATATTAGTAGGATATCCATAATATTAAATAAACCCACAAAACATAGATAGTTAATAAACCATGTATATAATGGAATTCAATACGAAATGCGTGGCCACATCCACACTTAGAACTCTAGTATTCAATTCTTCAATCCCTTCACAATTTCTATTCAAATATAAACCCATGTAACCATTTCATTATCATTAACTATTAATGCACTAATTATATGTCATGGTTCTCCTTAATGAAAACTAAAATCACAATGTTTCACAAGTTAACATTTTCCTGGTTCTCATGGAACATTAAATTAATGCATGACCTTCAATTCCACTTCTTCTCTAATTTTTGGAATATAAATTCCAAAGAACATAAAATCAACCTTCTTCATTGATGTAAACAATGTTTCACTTATTCCACATATATTTTGAACATAGGATCAGTCCATCAATCATTAGAGTTATCAACTAAGTGAATTTCTCAAGTGTGACATCTAATAAACTGAATCCATTACAATTCTCTAGGAATAACGATGAATGAATCCATAAATATTCTCCAAGAATAATCATGATTGGTTCTATAAAAATTATCCATACATCACCATAAAGTTCAAAGTCATTGAAACATTATCATGTTTTTGGGAATTTCAATACTTGAGGATTTCATCCAAGCTCCATTAACAGTGAACTTGTTCATCATATTGACATCAATGTAATATTCCAATTTCATTAATGATAATTGTCCAAAAATCAAAATCATTTTACAATAAATACAATCTATACATAAAGTTGGATATTCAATCTCCCCCCTTATATTTATTGGAAATACCATCAGTTCCAAATGAATGTTTCAATATGTGGAACTATTACCTTATATCTCCCCTTTACCATTCAAACATTAATTTCACTATCTCTCCCCATTATTGATAAGAAATAAAATTTCATAAGAAAAAGTGTATCATTCAATAATTAAGTAATTTTCCATCACTCATTTCACTCTATGTCAACTAGAGCTATGCCAAGTGCCGGAAACAAGAGGACTTGAATTATAAAAACGGGTTTTCCATTACCAAATAATCATGAAACCATAAGAAATGAAAACCCGTATATTTTTATTAAAGGACTATTCACATTAATTCTTGGATTAAATCACTAAATGTTACATTAATATTTTTAATAATAAACAAACTTGAATCTTCTGCACTCACTTCAAAAAATAGACCAAAAAAATTCAAGTGAAATTGGAAGGATAAGAGACCGTGGGGGAGATCCACATTTTATATCCTATAGATTAATTTAATTTATAACCTTTGTAAATTGTTTTATATTTTTCATAACTATGATGAGAGATTAAGAGTGACATACGCTTTCCAATGACATTATCTTCAAGCAATTTCTAGAATAATCATATTTTACAATAATTGAAATAATAATTTTGGTATATTTTTTATTGGTCTCCCCATCAAGGGAAACATTTATCATTATCTTCATAATGGTTTATCTCATAAATATTGGATTTAAAAAAATTATACTATGGAGAATACACCTGAATGGGTCTTCAACATGTGACAGTCCATATGGGACAACAATAAAAACGTCACCAAGGATGATCTTCAAAAACATTTGATGAACAAAATACAAAGAAATAAGATCAAACTAAGATGGAATCTTCTTTATCCTAGATATCTATAATAGGGAATCACATTCTTTAACATCGTCAATTATTATACTCCATAATATTATTATTTTAATATCAATTGAGGAATGATTAATGGATTTTAACTTCTTAGAATTAGAAATCAATAATTAACAGAACATAATACATATCATATTCTCACCATAAGAACATTCTTCACATTCAATTACCTACATTATAAGAACAAATAAAATAATCAATGATTAAGGGAATAAGGTGGATCCTCATTTATTTGTTAATATAAATATAAACGGAGATATGATCTCCTAAAAAACGTTTCATCATTTTCTCGAGTCTTCATGGTTTCACATCTGAACATCTATTCTGATTTATGTTGAGGCAATATTGATATCTTCACATCATATTCCACTTGGCATGAAGAATTTTTCTTCTTAACAGACTTCTTGTATGATACATTATTACTCCTCTTTAGGACATCATCTTTTTATAGTATGCAAGGATAAACAAACTTTTGATCTGTTACCATATTTCTTTCGTATCTCACACAATACTTTTTTAACACAATAGTTATATTTTATTGAAAAACAGTAAAGAAAATTTTCATCATCATGTGGGATATTTTCATTCCCTTTTTAACTACATTTATCTTATGAATATTTCATTTTTCTCATTCTATCCAAATATTTAGGCTATATAACTAACATGTAATTTGAAACTGTGGGTAAAAGTTCAGATGTTCCTAATGGGTTCTTATGAGTTTCATCCATATTTGTAGATATTTTGGATGAACTAAACTTCAAATTCCATTATTTAGAATCCACTTATTTCTCACATTTCTAATTTGGTACCTTCTTGGGAGGCTTTATGTTCACAAAATTCTTTTTATTTCTTCCCATGGTTTCTTCATCATTCTACGTCAGATTTTGTGATCTTATATTATTATCATAATTGGAAACATTTTTAGATGATCATATAACAACATTGTGACAACTATAATTTCATACATCACTAATGTAATCAAGAATTTCAAATCTATTTGTAGTATAGGGAAGCGTTTAGACTATAGGATTATTATTTGAACATGCCAAACCAACATGAGGTTACATGATCTGGCGAAGGGAGAGAGAACATTAAATCCCATGCATGGGGATGCTAGGGACATTCATAGTTTTATCAAATTATAGGAATTTGAACATTGAAGTTTATTGATATATATATATATGTCTGTGTGTGTGTGTGTGTTTCATTGTTATTTGAGATTTTACTTAGAATTACTAATTCATATTTAAACAAGAAATGATCGCGAATGGTGAAACAAGTTCCAGATAGGAGAGATAGCCATCTTTCGGGAAAGGAATCTAAATGAATGGTCGTGTGAGAAGTATCTGTTCATTTGGATTGATACTACATGGCATTACCGATGGATAAATTCAAAGGTCATTCCGAAACCTTGAATAATAAACAAGTGTGTCCCCATTTTCTATTTCAATGTGGGATAATATAATGGATGAAATTTTCATTTTTAACTAGGATGAGATCATCCTGCATGACTCTGGTCCCCCACCACTCAGAAAAAAGAGTCACCATCCTCCTTCACTCGTAGCTTCCCCTCGATGACTTTTTCCCCACTGTCACATTATAGATCACTATCTTCACAATCCTAGAAGCTCTAAATAGACCAATTGTCCACTAATGAATCACCTAGATGCCTGGGAATTTCTCAAGAGGCTGATCTAGCCCCCATAAATCCATTTCATCTTTAATACAGCCACTTTGAAGTTTATATGATGGACGAGATTGGTGAAGTCCCATGAACAACTATTTCACCACTACCACATCACTGAAGTATAGCCAAGGTCCATATATAACCCCCAACATCGCATGCATGTGGAGGGATCACAAAATAAAAGAACCCCAATCGAGAAATAATAACAAACATAGGAAAAATATCATACAGTGGGAAGAAAATAATGAGATAAAATATAATAGATACTTCATTTTCAAAAAATTACTAGGCTATATTAATTAAGAATACATTATAGGGTATAATTAAGAAAAGATAACATCACCTAATCTATTAATTAAATCTTTAAACAGTTGATGCACAAACACGACCTATGTCCACCACTCCCCTATCCCGCACCCTTTTTCTAATATGTGGTAACAACCAATGATGAAATACCAGTATGACCATCGATACACCCAAAATCAATGGAAAAATAAATTTAGGTTTGAAAAATAAAATGGTTAAAAAATAAAAATACACAGATATTTATATTTCACTCACCTCTAGTATCAGCAAGGGTATAATACTCTTCTTCTACTATAGCGTATCCCTCCAACATCATTCCTATCACCAGGGGGACTCGTATACTCAATAACACAATTGTGAACTCAATATCTTCACAAAACCTCCAATGATTTAAATTATATTTGAAATGGGCATGGATATTTATGCCCTATGATAAGGAATTTGGTTTGAAAGAATGTGATTGTTTGTGGTGATGGTTGAACTTCTACACCAGTCCCTGATTTCACACATAGATTCTCTGACATTGGAATATGTCCGAAAAATGATAAATCAATATCAAATTTCTAAAAACATTTGATATAAAGCAATGATAAAGATGGAACCCATAAAGGGGAAGTGTTCATCGAATTGACAGGTGGCACAAAAAAACTCAGTTGTTATTTTCCTAAAACAATAGACTCAATGAATAGATAAATAGAGAACTCATAAATGAAATGTGTTTATCACATTGACATATGTCATAATGGACTCAAAAATACCAAAAATGGAACAAGATTGTAAATGAAAATACAAATATAGAGCCCATAAAGGGTAAGTGTTCATCACATTAACAGATGGTTGAGTATTTTTACGGCCTTCCCTAGTTATCGCAATTCACATGAACTCATTCCTTCTTTGAATTCAGAAAGAATGTTCTACTATATTCATTAAGAATTATAAATTATATAGTGATATTTAGACACACCCACGTGTGAAGACTTGCGTGCATTGACAAACAATAACAATTTGGGTTCGCATACAAGAAGGTAGAAGTACAATGGTTTGGAAGTATAATTCCACACAATTAAGATCTCTATTTGAGAATACAGTGTCCATTTTATTTGAGATCACCAGTTTGGGAATTCCTAACACTAAGAGGTGGGATGAATCAGTGTTGGGGAATTTTTAAACCAATTCATACATTTTATCCCCGTACCTACTGACCTGTTAGGATCTTGATTCTCTTGTTATCTTTTCTCTATTGCATGAAATAATATGAATGATGTAAAAATATGCACATGGTATTTTTATAAGGGTCACTACTCAATAATAGAAGCTACATCATATCCATGTATGGGAAGGACTAGTACATAGATTCTCTACTATAATTTAGTAAAAAGTTATAGTGGGTTATCTTATAAACCAATCCTTAATCCTGTGTGAGTCCCTACACTTTAAAGAGGGAAATGAAACAATTCTACTTTCCTGAACTGGTGATGAACAAGTGCAACATACAACTTCTTTTTGATTCTTTATACTACCTACCAATATAATATTCAACCTGTTGAAAAGGTTTTTTAACACCAATAGATTCTTCCACCTATTGAAAATGGATTTTAACACCAATAGATTCTTCCACCTGTTGAGATCTATTGAACATCACAGTGCTACTTAATCTTCAATTCTTCACTTATTACATTATTAATAGCATGCATGTAACCAACCACTTCTTCTATATTATTTAGTGAAAACCCAAATGAACACTTATTCTTCTTCATCTTTCTTCTTTAGTGAAGCAAATAAATTCAATAAAAATTATTCTTCATTTTTATAGAAATCATTCATATAGAATCAACTTATTGGGCATAATCATAATTAACTTCTTCTCCATTATTATTTTCATGTATTCTAGAAATCATGCATATATAGTTTTAATGAACTCCTTCCCTTCCTTCACTAATTCTTCTAATTTACACAAGTGCACCCATTGTATTGGTTCTCTTCATTAAATGCATCCTGGTATAAATGTGTATACAAGAGTGCATTCACATTCCACTTCTTCACTATTTTTTGAAAACCCTAATGGGTATAATTCTTTGCATGCACACACTTCCTCTTTCAATTTTACCTTTCTCTTCATCCCTTTTCAAAAGGTTTGGGTGTCTATAATTTAAGCACAAGAGTGCATTCATGTAGTATGACGTGTTCTTAAACAAACAAAGAACACTATTCACTTCTTCTCTTCTTCTATTCTCATTATATGCACATGAATGAGTGTAGGCCTTTTAACATGTTCTTCTTATTTATTCACATGTGAACACACATACTGCCACTTCCTTGCACAAACACAAGGCCTTGGGTTTTTTCAAAAAATCCACATGATTGAATGCATATATGTACTTCCAATCATCATGAAAACTCCTCCTTCTTTAAAAACAAACCACTAGACAACGTATATAAAATTGTAATATATAACAGGAGGATGTTATCCTTCTCATCATGAAACCGAGGGATTCACTATTCTTCTTCGTGCAGGAGGTGCATGGGTCTTCTATGCACATTGAATTTTTGGGTAGTATTTGTGAAAACCTGATGTTTCATGATTCATATCACTTCACAAAGCACAAAAAAGGTTAGTAAGAACAATTTTCCTTCCTACAAGATCACCTTCATGAAGCACGAGAATGGTTTGGGTATACCATTCACGTGTTCATGTATTTTATTCATGAAACTAGATAGTTCATGGGTGTTCTTCTTCAAAAGATGCTTCAAGAATGCATTTCACTTGTTTAAGGCCTACAAGATCCTATCTACATCGCGAAATCCAGAATTCTTGTGGATCATTCATTCCCTTTACGTAACAATAGCACGAAGATGCTCTGTTTTAGAAGCAAAATAAGAACTCTCCAAATATTTGAGCAGAAATATCAATCAAACTTGATGATTCTATTTTTATAGTTGAAGATCAAATATTTTTGCACATTAAAATCTAGTAATGATGAATAATTTGGTTTCGTCACAACTTGAATGTAGTCATAATGGTAATCTATCATCTGTATCTGTTAAATTTTGTGATAATAATTCTTCTAATTAGTATTTTCAAGTGATAATGTAGAATAATTTATTTATTCACTTGCTGATTTTTACTCAAAACAAAAAAATACTTAAAGAATGATCCTATAAATGTTTTCACCTATATATTTTATTTTTTCAATGGACTATATAAAAAAAGGTCACAGCTTGAAAATGAATCATATGAAATAAATAAAGTCATAGAAAAGAAGTTTCAAGGATGTAATCTTCTATCACAAATTATCGATGCCAAGGAAGAAACTGTATCACTTTGCAATAAACATTTCTCATATATTGAAGAATAATTGAAAAGAAATATGTTAGAAAAAAGTAACTGAGAAGGTCTGTACTAAGATGATTCACACTCTTGAGGAATCATATAAAGACACAATGAATATCAATGAATAAATTTTGAAATTGAAGAGAAGGATGATACATTAATCCTAGTATAGTAATAAAAACTATAGTTCATTTTTAAATTCAATGAAAACCTCACTTTTATTGAAGATGAATTATAATGGAATAATTATGAGAAGGAAGCGACTGCGGTTGATCATACAGAAGTGATCTTTCATTGGATACTTTACACAGATCCTCCATAAATGTTAAATAATACAATCTAGAGGATAGGATAAATATAATTAAATAGTTTAATAATTCAAAAATGACAGAAAATTAAATTCACAATCCTCGAGTACAAAATTTGATGAGTCGGTGGGAAGGAAAACAGATAATTGGTGAGGATGATAAAAATTTCCTCAACAAGAAATTTCATGAAGTGGAAGTGACATTAAAATATATGAATAAATGTGACGATATGTTTAAATCACTTTAAGACCATAAGAACTCTCTAAATCTGAAATATCATGAGTTGGAGTTCATTTTGAGAAATCTACAGATCATCCAAGATGAATCTTCATATAATAATGAGATCAGAAAATCATCCATGAGTTATTCTGAAAGGAGTATTATTTTGGAAAAAACCCATTCAAGTGGAAAAAAGAGTCTCATAATATCAATTGATAAATTAGTTGCAATATCATTGTATCAGGATACCCTTGATTCAGAATATTTTATATGTACTAATATTTTTTGTCTATAATTATTAGTTCCAAAATTAATTATATTCAATCATGGATGAAGAATACTAATAAAAAAATTTATTATATAATCAAATGTGTATATAAAGAAGATTATGAATTCTTGTTCTCTACAATGATCTTAGATAAAAAAAATTATTATCTATAAACAATAAGTTGCCAAAACTAACTAAATTGTATTAAATATCAATAAATCAAGATTTATGGATAGTGTTGGAGTTTTTAAAATTTAGGTATCTATCCATTGAATCTTGGCATTATTTTTCAATTCATGATAACTATAGAAGGATAGTAATAAGGCGAAGAAGGTCTGATGTGAACAGAAATCCGGCCAAATTTAATCATAATTTATCGATGAAGAATAATTTATCTATCAAAATTAGATTTCTATCCCTCAAATACTTCTATTATTATTGAAATATAAGTGGTAAAAATTATAATGAGTGTTGTTATGTAGTTTCCCTACACTATGCATATGTTGATGTGATTATAGGTCCACAACATATACAGAGGGAATGAACAAAATAAGAAAATGCTTCTTTGGTGTGTGAGAAGGGGAAGAGAGATATGAAAACTATGAAGCAACCTACCCCCAACAATAATGATGATATCAATTTCATGCCAAAGAAAATGTGCCTCTAATATGGAAGTAAAGGTCACATAATTGACCTTCAAAAAAATGTTATAAAAACAAATTCTATTTGAATAATGATGAAGAAGAAAATGAAATAAATCACAGAAACAAAAAGAATGTTTTATTTGATGTTTGAAAATATAGAATAAAATTTTGAATTTCATGAGTGGATGTTTAGAAATGAAGACACTATGATTGCTGGAGATTTGTTTGGAAGGTCTATAATGTTAGAGAATTCTGCTCAAAATACATGATGTTGTTTCGAAAAATAAAATAACTAGTGAAGAACAAAATAAATGAACCAATGACTTATTGTTTCAATAATTCTACTGTAATGAAGCACTTTACACATAAGAAGAAGTCTATGAATATACAAAAAATAATGTTTAGTCATATGAATAGTGCAATTGGAATTAGCTAAAATGTTAGATCAGAAATAGAAGAATGAAAGTTCATTACTTGCTAATGTGAAGAAGCTTATTCCATCTATGATGAAATGTGGAGTAATCAAGAAGTCCATACTTCCCTTAAATGAAAAACTTTGAAATTTTAAATAATGAGAAATCATGATGAGTATTCATGAATCTAGAGTGGAGTTGAAAATAATTTCTATGTTAGGAGTAAAATCTCATCCTTTTTTCTCTAATTGAAAATCATTAAAGATCCACTTTATTACCATGAATATTTTGTGATTACTTATTTTATGAAAATAATTTAAGGTGATGAATATATTATGGTGGAGTCTTGAATATATTGGTTCTTTGAAAATAATATATAACATTCATAAAGATGTCAATCATGGATTTTTTTTTAAAATTTATCATAAAATTATTCTTGAAGATCATTCATGAAGAATGATAGTCATGATGAAGTAAATGGGTGAAACTCATTCTTTTAGGGGGATAAAAGTTGACCAAATACTAGAGTTAACCACAACTATTATCACATGAATATATAATATTCTAGTAAGGGATTTTTTTGATATTTTCAAATCCTAGAAACTGAATGTTGCCATTACAAACGAATTTTTCCTGTTTTTTATGAATGAATGTTTTGAATCATAAGGGGAGGCACTTATAATTTGATAATAAAGGGGATGTGCATTATTTTAATTGAATGTTTCCAAAATGTTTATTGAGATCAATGCAGGATATTAATTGAGTATCTTTTGAACAACTTATGAAAGATGGTTTTAGTGTTGGCATCACATTTAAAATTTATATTGACGTCTTTGATGTCTATATTGATCTTGTTTGTTTTCTACATAGGGTTTTTCAACATTCAAATAGAGAATATTAATTTATGACACAATATTTTAAGAAAAGTTATTATATCCTCTCAATAAAACCATTTTTGTTTTCTCTAAAATGAAATCTATTATGATATGAGGTGATTAGTGGAATGAAAAAGAAGAGTTCAGTTTATATAGAATAAGTTGAGTTTATACATTATTTCCTATAGTTATATTTAATATTATTGTTAGTGTGAGAAGAAAACATTTAATTTGATAGTAAAATGGGTATTGAAAACATAACCAAAGGGGGAGATTGAAGATACCAAATTGATTAATTTAATATTTTTGTTGTAATTGTTGTTCATAAAATTGTTTGATACAAAGTCAATGTGCCAGTAATTAAATGTTGGTTTTCTTCCATTTACTTATTATTAGGAATTAATAATAATTCAGAAATGATTTTTGGTTGGAAGAGTTTCTTCTAATGAAGAATGATTCTGTATAGTTGTCATTGAATCTTAGTGTGAATTATGATTTATGAAATATTTCTTTTTTTCATGGTTTAAATGTAAAAAATGGCTTATAAAAAATGGGACTATCGAAACTGCTTAGGTGGGTAGTTTACCCCTAGCATTCCATTATGGTCCGGAGGAGGAAGAGAGTGGCTAGTGCTCTACTAGGGAGTGCATGTAGTTTCATAGGAACAATGAGAAAAATAGTAATTTTGCACGAAAAATGATTATGTATGGTTGACATTGAATCTAACTGTGAATTTGTCTTGATATGCATTTTTTCACAAGCTATAATTGAATGGAAATGTCCTATAGGGATCTCATGTAGATTCAGAGTAAGTGAGAGGCTAGCGTACTCAAGGGAAGTAAATGGAAGAGAGTATAATGTGTGCTAATGGGGGACTACCGATACTGCTTAGGTGGGTAGTCAACCCCTAGCCAGTCATTATGGGTGAGCCGAGGAAGAGAGTGGCTAGTGTGCTCATAGGAATTGCATGAAGAGGTAGTGGAACAAAAAAAACTATCATTTATGTTTTATGAAGAATGATTGTGTATAGTTGAAATTGAATCTTATTGTGAATTTGGCTTTATATGAATATTTTTTTCATGTTTTAAATGTGAAAAAGGGCCTATAGCAAAGGGGACTGTCTCCTTGGGTGTGATAATAGGGAACACTTATAGAGGAACCATGAAAAATATTAGTTATGTGTCCTTAAGTGGATAGTGTGAATTTCTGGAGAGCATGAATGGGAACCATGAAAAATATTAGTTATGTTCTATGAAGGATGATTAATCTTATTAAATATTGGATTTATATAGAATATTTTCTTATTTTTTCATATTTAAAATGTAATCAAAAGGACCCAAAAGCTAAAACAGCTTTAGTAATTCTACCACTAAGAGAACGAATTTAGTATTTCCTCATTAATAGTATGTGCATGAATAATAATTTTGTCAAATGAAAACCTGAACAGTTTGAGTTCTTCTTGTTACTCATGAAAGTATGCACTTAGGTGCATGTTTTGTTACATTTGTATGGACAAACTATGTAGGTTTTTAGTTCAATTAGTGTGTGTAGCAACTAGATATGAAGTATCATCATTCAATGGTTTATTCGTGGAATAGATTTATGAAACACCTTGGTAGTAAAAACATTCATGCACAATGGATTAAGAAGTAAGCTTCATGGATCAAGTTCTTTTTCACAAAGCTTGAAGGGGGTTTTTACACACTAGTTTCATGTTCATAGTATTTATTCTTCATGAACACAGAATGATTCACATAAATGACCACCATTTCCATGAACGATGATGGTGTAAGCACCTTTCACATGTCTACATATTCTTCAACTTATTTATAACATATTGGTTTGTAGGAATCCCATTATTCAAGAGGCCACAAAGGGTTATGGAACTCTTTTCCTCCTCAACCAAAAGTGTGGTTTAGAGATGCTTTAATCTTCTAGAGAATGAGATCTCTTGAAATAATAAGATCAGTAGTATGACATATTGGTTGAGGATTCTATCCTTTTATAGGAAATGGATCCCATCATTTAACTGCATTCAAATCCCAATCATTATATTATGTGAATCATCACTTTAAATTCCAAAATGACTCATATTTTAATTCCTTGAACATGCATTATGTTACACCAAATTTCATCGCATTCTTAATTTTCAATTGGCCTACTTATTTATGGTGTACATATCACATCAATGTATCAATAAACACCTAAAAATCATATTCCCAAATGATTGATCCAATTATTTAAACTTGTGAATAGTATGTTCAAAAACCCATCCATCATCAAAATCTCTCCCAGTTTTTATACACTATTAATATCAAGTGCTTGGTTGAGTGGCTCAAAAATCTCCTCCCCCCACCATGTACCACCCATAATGGTTCTACGCGTGCACTCTACACCCACTTCTTGGTGGGATATTATCCCACATCATGAACATCTCTGGGGGTACCCATGGCCTACACATGGAACAACATGTTGCCTATATTCTTTCCTCGATGGCCTTCTTTAGGTGTGCTGACCCCCTGTCCCACATAAGCTCCCGGTTGAGGCTGTTCAGTCATCTCATGCAATAATTTTTAAATAAACCCCCAAAAAATACTTAGTTAAAAAACCATACATATAATGTAATTCATTATGAAATGCACGATACCTCCCTAATTAGAACTATAGTGTACAATTCATCACGACCTTTGAAATATCTATTCAAATATAAATGTATCTATAAATTTATCCACATTTAGCACTTAATTAACTAATTATATGGCATGGTTCTAATTCATGAAAACTACAAGCCCACTATTTCTCAAATTAACACTTTCATGGTTCTCATGCAACATTAAAATTCTGCAAGGCCTTAAAATCTTCTTCTTCTAAACTATTTCAAATATCAATTCAAAATAACATCAAATCAACCTTCATCTTTTTTGTAAACAATGCTTCACTTATGAAAAATGTATTTTTATCTTAAAATTAGTTCATCCATCATCAAAGTTAACCACAATGGATAATTTATCAATCGTGACATCCATTGAAATGAATCCATAACAATTCATCAATCCCTTCAAAATTTATCTTGAAAAATAATTCCATGTACCCATTTATTCATCTTTATAAATTCATGCAATAATTATATTGTGTGGTTCTCATTCATGAAAACTACAATATCAATGTTCCTCAAGTTAAAAATTTCATGGTTCTCTAGCCCCATTAAAATACTACATGACCCTCAATTCCTCTTCTTCTATACTTTTTTTTAATATAAATTACAAATAACATCAAACCAACAATATTATTAGTTGTAAAAAATCTGTCACTTATGACACATGTATTTTGAAATTAGAATCATTTTATAAATCGAAAAATTTAACAACAATGGGAATTTATCAAGCGTGAAATCCAATGCTATAATTCCATTACAGCTATTCAATCCCATTACAATTTATCTTCAAATATATATCCAACTAACTTTTTGTTCATCTTTAACCCTTCATTGACTAATTATATGGTGTGTTTGGACTTCGTAAAAACTATACTCTCATTGTTACTCAACCTAACAGTTGCATGGTTCTCAAGAAACATTAAAATACTAGATGACCTTCAATTCCTCTTATTCTATAATTTTTGGAATATAAATTCCATAGAACATCAAATCATTCTTATTCATGGATATAAAAAAATAAACTCTTATATCACATGTATATTTAACTTTGGATAAATTCATCAATCATTAGAGTTATCAACATTGATAATTACTCATGTTTTAAAAACAATTCATTGAATCCATAATAATTCATGAAGATATTCATAGTTTCTTTTAAAATATAAATATATCTATCCATTTCTTTCTCTTTATACATTCATGAACTAACTATATGTTGTGGTTATCCTTTATTTTATCACCACTAATTTCTTGTATATAAGCCTTTATTTATTTATTTTAAGTATTTAATGTGTGTTGGTTATGTTTGTATGGTTTGAAAGAATATGGGAGTGTTTATAGGGAATTTATATAGGTTCACGATTGGATCATGGTTAGTGAAAACCTTGATGATACTATAGTAAACCATGAAAATTTATACAAGGGACTCAGAGTTGGTGTACATTTAAGGTGCACTTTTGGCCAAACCATGCGACCCCCCAGGAGTAATCGAGAAAAGTAAGACAATGATATTTTTCAGGGCTGGTGCATAGTTTTCATAATTGTGTTGGAAAACTCTGTGAGGTACTTCTCAATGTATAATATGGTTCATGGTTAGGGCACATTTTCCTTGTCTTGTAACTAACAATACGGGGTTTAAAAACAATATCCCATAAAAGTGGATCTCAGATGATATTAATTTTAAAACCCTCATTTTTCTCCAGATTGACACCAAATGAGGATTTATTCACCCTAAAGGTCGAGTATTCATTCCCCATAAATTTGGAGGTGATCTGAAGGAGTTTCTCGGTGTGATGATTACTAGTTTCCTTGGAAAGTGTTCTTTTGTGGTAGTTTTTTCATAATTATTCTTAAATATACAATCATCCCTCCCACGGATTCTTATATGTAGTCATTTGTGGAGAAATACACGGGTTTTTATTCTAATAATCGTTATATTGGGCATTTTTATGATAGTTAAGAGATCTAAGGTGGGTTTTTGGAGATTCAACCTGATTTTGTGGGCATTTTTTTGATATTCTTAATTTTCTCCAAAACTCTCAAGGTAGGTAGATTCACTCTCAACTAAAATTTTTATAACATGATGAATTATTTCAAATTATTTAAATTGTCTGAAATTTTTGGTGAATTTATTGTGAAAATCATGGTTGAAACCATATTTGGTGGTGGATTTTGGTTTTTTGGAAATTGGTTTTGTAATGGGCATTCCATCTTGATTTTGAAATGTTTATTTTGACATATGGATTTATTGGATTTGGTAAATTTTCTTGTTTGAAAAGTTTTAAATAAAGTAATATTTTAATTAAATGTAATGAATTGGTTTCATTAAAATGGTTTTGGAATACATGGTTTGTGTGACTTTATTCTTTCGATGTGACCCAGAAAATGAGGTGGGTACCATTACTTTAAAAAGAGACATGACCCTGGATAAGGTGTGTGTGTCATTATGGATCAAGGATATTGGAAACTTAGTGATGAATTAGTTGATGAATTAGAAACATCTCATGAGTATGTAGCTATTATAGAATACTAAATGGGTGTGTGTGTGGTGAACGATGAATTGGGTATACCAAAAAAGAATGTAAAATGGTTTAATGATTTATTTGTGTGAATTCCATGGAAAATTTTTATTTTTGGAAAAATATTTTTGTATTAAACTACATTGATTTGATTTAAACCATGGAAATATTTCGATGTTTTTTATATAAGTTGTTTTATATAATTTTATAACTTGTTCTATCCTAGCGACTTGAGTAGGGATGTCATTAGGGGAGATCTACTGAGTTTCATCACTAACCCCTGATTTTGAAATTTATTGATTTTTTCAGATTTTTTTATGGAGAAATAGGAAAATAGAAAGTATCACTCTTATTTAGTGGTTCACTATGATACATGGAGTTGGAGTTGGACCTTAGAGTCATGTCTTTCAATTCTTGTGAGTCTCTATTTGTTTTATTTTCTATTGTGTACTTTTATGATAGAAGTCTTATATTATGGAACTATATTTTAGTTTGGTTTTGATATGATTGGTATTACTTGAGTTGTTTTACATTGTCATTATGCCTCATATAGTGTTTTTGGTTATGTATTTTTTTGTTGTGATTTTTTATTTTCAATGGGGAAATCATCCCCCAATTTTATTGATTCCCTTGGAAATTATTTCCAGCCTTTGGTGCTTTGGGGATATCACTTAAGGCCAAGTTGAAATTCAACCGATTCTCTGGCCAATGAGGAGGGGAGGTATGTTAATGTCGTATTAGTCGTGGTCAGTCTGAATATTTGTGTGCAATAAGTGGTATTATCTTGTTCGGTCCATGACTTATAGATGGATTAATTTTTGTTGGTTTTGGAGTTTAAATTCATTTCAGTTCATTCCATGAATCAGGATGGTAAAAAGGAGTTAGGTTTTGGGGACTTGAAATTTTGAGCATAAAAAGACGTAGCAATCATTTTTATGTTTAACTACATGCTACCATGGGGGTGGTCATATAAGTGTATGGGAAACACTTATAAGAGTGTAATCTCATTTTCATGGGTATTGCCAACAAGAAGATCTAGAAAAGCATTGTAGAAATGAATTTTCACTAGAAGTGCCTATTTCAATTTGGGTAATGATTTATGATTTGGTGTAAATGTTTTTATTTTTGAAAAAATTTAAAATTGTTTTAAAATTGGAGATTTTAAAAATACAATGGTTGTGGAATTTTTGAAAATGAGTTAATTTTCAAAATAATGGAGAATTTTTTCTAAAATGGTTTAATGTAGAAAATGATTAATTTTGGAGCAAATTGTATTGATAGTTTCTATGTGATAGAATTTGAAATTATTGACCCTTCAGTTTCTAGAGAGAGATACATGTGGCATTTTTTATGTTTTTAGAATATAGAAGTTGGTAGGCATCTTAGAAACCAACTAGAATACGTTTATGAGAATGAGGTTCCACCTGAGCAATAGGTGAAAAAATAATTGGTTCAGATTATTGTCTAATATTTTCAATCTATGGATATAGGGAACTAATGGGATGAACCAAAGATAGTGGTTCATTCAATCTAGACCTAGAGGATTAATTCACCCATATTCTTGGGTAATTTTGGGCTAGAGAAGGCTATGGTGTGGCTTAATATGATGAATTGAATCTTTGATTTCGTGGGCACAACAACAGAGTTGAATTTCATGTTTTAGATGTATATGCTAGAAGATCATGCACGCAGATGGTGTGATTTAGCACATTAGGAAAAACTGGACCATGTCATGGCATGGGAATATTTAGAGGAATTTTTTAACATACATTTCTATCCTAAAATGATCACAATTCATATAACGGTGGACATTTTCATCATGAATTAGTAGAAACTTTAGGTGATAAAGTATACTAAAAAATTTATGATTATATTCTAATTCACACCTGTAGTTTTTTTAGTGTGTTTTTTAAGGAAAACAATTTTGAATTGATGCCAAGGCACGAAATTCACTCAAAGAATTTATTACTTTGTATAATAGATTATAAAGATATGGTGAGTAGAGAAAAAAATGGATGAAATAGACATCTTATGGGTCATGGGTAGAGGATGTATGTTGATACCTACAAGACATGGTGGAAACTCTAATAATGGGAGAAATCCAAAGAGGGACACCTATTTCCAAGGAGGGATTGTGGCCCAAAAGCCGACAGTTGTATTGGTGAACCATCCTCCAAGACCCTAGAGAAAATTTGGATGTTTTCAATGTGGTTCCCTTGACAACATGAATCTATAGTGTACGATGCCGCCTAGAGAATTCCACAATTACAAATAGATGGGGCATCTTCAGCGCTTTTCTCACAGTGCTACATGGTCTGGTGTTTGGGAAAAGTCATAGGTTTCATAGATGTCATATGCTTCGATGGGATGAGGTAAAAAAATACATATCATTAGTAGAATAGAGCTAGCCAGGGTGATTTCATAAATACCATGAATCCTCAGTTAGGGAAATCTCAACAGGGAAATAAATAACAATGGGAAGAGAGTAAGTAGTCATATGGAGTTGTTCATGTTATTATGAATGATAAATTTCGATGGTGTGAATTTAAATCAGTAAGGGGCAAGATGCAATTAATAGCCATGACCATTCCAATTATTTAAAGAGTGAATTGTGTGAATAAAAACCCATCACACATTGAAACCTTTCCCGGTTTCTCCATGATATATAAATCTAGAGCTACGGGGAGAGGCTAATATTTATCCTCTCCTACTCTAGGTACCGCCCCATACTGATTCGGTGGGTGTGATATTTACCATTTTTTTGCGAGTTATTGGCCCAAAAAATGCATGCCTTAATGTGTGCCCATAGCATTCACACGACACTCCATGATACCTGTGAGTTGGCATGGCTGGCCTCCTTCGGGAACGGTTTACCTAGTGTGCCCCATAAGCTCTCAGTTGAGGCTAGATGGCCAACTTACTAGGTTTCCCATACTTTTTAAATAAACCCCCAAAAAATACATAGTCAAAAAACTATGTATATAATGGAATTAATTATGAAATGCATGGTCACCTGGACACTTAGAAATCTAGTATGAAACCCTTCAATCTATTCAAAATTTCACTTCAAATATAAATCTATCTTAGAATTTAGTCAAATTTACGCCTTCATGAACTAATTATATGGCATCGTTACCATTCTTGCAAACGACAATATCAGTTTTCCTCATGATAACACTTTCATGGTTATCATTCAACATTATAATCATTCATGACCATCAATTCATCTTCTTATTAAATTTATGGAATATAAAATCCAAATCATACCAACTCATTCTTCTTCTTTTTTGTAAACAATGTGTCACTTATGGAATGTCTATTTTGAACTGAGGTTCAATTCATCAATTTTCATAGTTAAAAAATGGAGAATTTCTCGATCATGACATCCAGGTCTATTAATCCAAAATAATTCTGTAGGAATCACCAGGAAGGAGTGCATAGCAATTATTCAAGAATCATCATGAAGAAATCCATAACAATTCTTTAGTTGAAATAATGAAACTCAGATTCTTCAATCCATTTATATGTTTCTTCTAATTTCAAGTCATGAGTATTTCATTCAAGCTCCATTAACGCTGGAACTTCATTAGAATATTGACATCAATGTAATCTTATAATTTTATTGATCATCATTTTCCAGCAATGAAAATCATTTTCAACAAAAATATTCCCTACCAAAAGTGGGCTCTTCAATATCCCCAATTTATTTGTGGGAAAAACCTTCAATGTTAATTCCAAAATAATGTTTCAATATGTGGAACTATTATATTGTCTCTACCCTTTTCTTTTCAAACATTAATTTCAATTTCTATCCCCCTTAATGACAATAAATAAAAATTTCATAGGGAAATAGTATCATTCCATACTTAATCAATTATTCATCCATCATTTCACAATAAGTCAACTTATGTTGTTCTTGGTGTAGAAAAAAAGAGGATCTGATTTAGTAACAAAAGTTTCTCCTTACCAACTGATCATGATACCTTAAGAAACAAGAACTCGTATAATTTTATTCAAGGATTATTCACTTTCATTATTGGATGTAATTACTAAATGTGAGAAATATATTTTTAAGGATATTCAAACTCAAACTACATCACTCACCTAAATAAATAGATCAAAAATATTCAAGTGAATTTGGTAGTATATGAGATCTTGGGGAACATACACATTACTTATTCCATTGATTAAATTAATTTCCCCATTTATAATAAGTTTTTTATTTTTGATAACCAAGGATGGTAGATTAATACAGACATACCGTGGCCAATGACATGATTTTCAAGCAATTAACAAAATAATCAGATTTGAACTTAATTGAATTAATAGTTATGGAAGCTTATTCATTTATATCCATCTCAAGGGAAACATTTCACATTATCCTCATAATGTTTGATTTCATCATGATTAGATTTGAAGAAATTCCAGTATGGAGAATACGCTTGAAAGGGTCTTCAATTTTTCATAGTCATTCTAGGACAATTATCCCAACATTACCAAATATGTTCTTCTAGAACATTGTTTCTTAAGAATACAAAGAAATTAGATGAAACCAATATGGAATATGATTTAACTAGACAATCCAGAATAGGACATAACATTCTTTAACATCATCAATGTTTATCCTATATCATATAAGTATTTAAATATTAATTTTTGAACCATTAAAAGATGGTATATTCTTCATATTATCAATCGAAATTTGAAAACACATACTACTTATCGTTTTCTCCCCCTAATAATACGATTCACCTTAAATTACCTAAATTATAAGAACAAATACTATAGTAAATGATTATGGGAATAAGTCGGATCCCCTTTCTTTCATTAATTTTAATAGAAAGGATGATATTCTATTCCCAAACAAGTTCATACATTTTCTCTAGTATTCATGCTTTCCCATCTAATCATATGTTATGATTAATGTCGAGGAAACATGGATATCATCAAATCCTCTTATTCTTGTGTGGAGAATTTTTATTCTTCACAACCTTTATGGATTATTCATTATTACACCTATTGATGATTTTCTCTTATTCTGGTAGTGAGGTTAAACAATCTTTTGCAATGTGGCCAGATTTCTTGCATCTCTGACATATATCTTCTTTAACAAAAGTGTTTCATTTTCTTAAAAAACCATCATTAAAATTTTATTCATCATGTTGAATATTTTATTTCCTTTTTCACTAGATTTTGCTTCTGTATCTTCATTTTTTATCATTATTTCTAAATCATTAGGCTAGATAAATAACATGTCATTAAGGATATATAGTGCTTTTTTGGATCATCAATGTGGGTTATTCGGAGTTTTATCCCTCTTATTAGTTATTTTGGAAGCACTAGCCTTCAACTTCATTGATTTAGAATCCATGATTTTCTCACCATTATATATTGGTACCTTCCGGGGAGGATTTATATTCACAATATCATTCTGATATCTTCCTAAGGTTTCATCTTATTTCCAAGTAAGATTTTTTTATATTCTTTTCATATCATATTTGGATACATGTTGAGATGAGCATGTACCAACCTTTTGACAACTACCATTGCATAAATTACCAATTTTATCTAGCATCCCATTTTTTTATAGTATAAATATGCTTATGGACATGTGTATGTTGCCTCTTATTATATGGATTCATCCCCCTTCAGATTGTCTTACATTGTCCTTTTACATTTTGATGATTATACCACAAATTTAATTCAGAATATTAAAATATATTGAAGAACCTGCATTAACCCAAAAATATTGACTTCCTGATATCTTATATATCAAAATGTTGGGCCTTCTTTATGATTTGTTTTTCTCTCTATGGGGAAAATATGACAGACCTTCTTTCCTATCAACCTTAGTAATGGTGGATTGATTATAATCATCTTTCTTCATCTATATTTGTAAAAAAAATAATTACAACACTACGTTGTTCATGATAATTGATTTAGGAACAATATTAAAAGATGGAATGAATGGTACCTGATTATTCTCATCTTCTTGTGATTGATCACTGAAGGAAGTCATGATCTTTTTACCAAATATTGGAGGTATGTTAACATTAGAATCCTCCAAAGAACATTGAGTACCAGTATCATCTATCTCATTTTATGAAGTTTCATTATGAGTTTTCTTATGATTGGCCATATGAGCTACCAATTTTAGACATATCAAATTGTGACTGATTTTATTTTCTTCAATTGTAATAATATTCTCTTCACAAGACTTCTAAATTCATTCAACTTTATATTATGGCGGCTTAACATTGTCCTGAATGAAAGTGTCATGTTCCTTGACCTTGTTGTACATTTCTTCCAATTATAAACCCTTGAAACCAGTTATATATTTCAATATATCTTTAGGTGCATGGTTATTTTCTTCTAGAGTCTTTTTAACTCCATCATTCTCTACATCTTCTCTGATCTATTTTAAGGAAATTATTTCATGTTCCCAATTTTTTGTTTCAAATGTTCCAACCTATCTCGTGAGTTTTACACAATCAATATTTTTTTTGAAATCTATTCTCTAAAACAATGGCTTCTTATTATAGGTTGGTGATCTGTTACTTCATGCATTGAATGACTCCACAACCAAGGGATTTTCTTTATTTAGAAATACCATTCATAATAACTCTTAATATATGTACTGATAACTCATTAGTAGTCATAGATTGATCATCATCCCAACTTATGCTAGTATTTCCTTCTTGGGGAATGTTTATAAATGTACTAACATATAAATCATGATCGTTATAGGCAAGAAGGATATCCATATTCTTGTTGGAAACTTGATCCACCTTCTAATTAATTTCCTAGATAGGCATGTCTTCATTGACGGCAAGGCATAGAGAAATAGGTACTTCATCTTATTTAGATAATAGGGACTTCTTCTTCAACATTCTCTTATAATTATTTTAACTATTCAACTTGGCCATCGTAGATATATAATTTTTCATAGTTGTAACTAAATCTTCACTAAAACTACCCTTCATTTTTGAGTCATGAATCAAACTCAAGTCATCTAATGAGAGTTGATTTCACTGTAGAAAATTTAACAGAGGTGAACCTTTCCTCAATACATGTGAAAGGACCAGTTTGGGATATTAATACATAGAGAGGGGGTGAATCGGTGTTGGACACATTTTAATACAATTCCCCTTTTTATCCCTTTATCTATTTGACCTATTAGGACATCGATTCTATTATTCTTAATTACCTGTCGCATGAATGAATATTAAATCAGTAATGTCAACCAAATGAAATTTTTTAATGGTGTCACCACTTTCTAAGAGTATCTAGTCCTTGGAATTATCTATAAAATTATATTGACCACGCAACCAAAAGAATGTAATAATTTAAATTTGTTTATATCGATTGGGAAATACCCTTTCACTTTCAATTCACTATATTAAAATGACCTGGAAATTTCTTTAAAACATAGATGGATATTTATACAACCTTTGAAGACAATATCCTTTTTGTTGATAATGGTTTGTAACAGCAAGAGAGACTTCCACTTGTTGTCACCTATTTGATGTCACAGTTAGGCTTTTTTCTTCCATAAACTCCTTCTTCACTTTGTTACTTTCTTAGCAGCATGAACATATAGCTTGTTACCTCTTACCAACAGCAAACAAAATGCTTCACAATATTCTTATTCTACCATCCACTATAATATAGAGGTGTTGTGAATTGATTAATACAAAATTTCGTCTAACCCAATTTATAATCAGATAAAATGTGGTAAATTGAGCTTATGTCTGGAGAGATAGAATTAAATCCCATACATGGAGGCATTTGTGATGCCCTCCAATGTATTTAGCAGTTTTCAATTATTTTAAATTGATTTTACTGAATATTACCATGATATTATTTTTTACCAAATTAAGTGAAATTTCAATAGAAACATTATGTTTATTTAAATTAATAAAAAGGATTTATTTTTATTTGGAATTTTATTTATACTTCATGATTATTATTTAAATTTTCCAAGCCAAAATGATGTGAACAAATCTCGAAATGAGAGATCCATCATTAAATATCATTCTTCAAGGCATTTAGGATTCCCCACACATGACTTTAGAAATTTTCAATGATTTTAAATGGAATATTATTGAATATGAACATTAAATTATGTTTTTAACAAATTATGGGAAATTAAAACCCCAAACATTTATGTTTATTTAAAATGATAAAACAACAATGTATTTGTATTTGAAATTTTATTTAGACTACATGATTGTTATTTTAACCTTCCAATCCAAAATGAGTTGAACCAAGATCGATATGGGAGAGACAACATTAAATCCTATGCATGGAAGAATTTGGGACGCCCCTCCCATGTATATAGAAAATTTACATGATTTTAAATGTATTTTAAATTAATATTAAAACGAACTTATTTACTTTATCAAATTATGGAAAAATAGTACTCAAAAATTTAAGTTGTTTTAAATTTATAAAAAACATCATATTTTTAGATATAATTTTATTGGTACTTATTGATTATTATTTGAATTGGAGAAGAAAACATGAGGAGAACTGTGCTTGATCGGGGTGAGCCAACATTAAATCTTGTGCATGGAAATATTAGGGATGCCACTCTAATTCCAATAGAAAATTTCAATGATTTTAAATGGTTTTTTAAATAATATGAACATAAAATTTTTTATTTTACCAAATTATAGGAAATTTAAACTGATAGATTGAAGTTGATTAAAATTGTTAAATAAACCAATGTATTTGTATTTGTAATTTTATTTTGACATCATGATTATAATTCGAACTGGGAAAGCCACCATGAGGTGATCCAAGCTCAGGCTAGGAGATCCAGTATTAAATCTAGTCCATGGTGGAATATGGGACACCCTCCTAAGACATTAACAAATTTTTAATGATTTTTAATATTTTTTTAATGAATAAGAACAAGAATTTAGTTGTTTTAATAAATTATGTGAAATTAAAACTAAAACATTGAAGATGATTTAAATTGATACGAAAATGATTTATTTTCATTTCAAATTCTATTTTGACATTGTGATTATTATTTGAACCAGCCAAGTCAACATGAGGTGAACCAAGATCAAGCGAGAAGGTCCAACACTAAACCACAAGCATGGAGGTGATTTTTATGCCCCTCCCATTCAAGTATAAATATTCAATGATTTTAAATGTATTTCTAATGAATATGAACATGAATTTTTTTATCATATTTTTTATATTAAAATTAAAACATTGAAATTAATTTAAATTGATAAATAATTGTGCCTTTTTATTTTAACTTTTATTTAAGCATTATGATTATTATTTGAACCAGCCAAATGAAACATGAGGTGAAGCGAGCTCAACTTGGTAAAGTCACCCTTAAATCTGATGCATTGAGGGGTTTTTGGATTACTATCAAATGTCTTTAGCTATTTTCAATGGTTTTAAATAGATTTTTAATGAACACAAACATGAAATTCATTAATTTATAAAATTATGGGAAATTGAAAGTGAAAAGATGAAGTGGATTTAAATTGATAAAAAACTATGTATTTGTATTTGCAGTTCTATTAGACATCAAGGTTATTATTTGAACCCTCCAGACCAGCATGAGGTGGCTAGATTTGGAGAAGGTAGAGTCATCATTAAATCCTATGCATGGAGTTTCTAGGGAAATTTTTTGTTTTATCAAATTATCAGAAATAAAACATTGATGTTGTTTTTCCACTATTAAAGGACCCAGAGTCCATGGACCATCTCGGGAGGTTGATATGTCCCCCATTAATCCATTTCAAGGATAATCTGGAAAAGTTGAAGCCCGAATGAAGGGGGATATTGGTTAAGTATGATGTGACACCACCTCACCACTTCTATTCCACCAATTCAATACCACAAGCCATGTGTAACCACCACCAGCCGATGAAAGTGGAGGGTGTACCCAAAAAAATTGCCAACCAAGAAAAAAAACAGCCATATGACAAATAAATGATAGTGGGAGGAGGAAAAAAATATATAATATAATAACTATTTTTAAAATAGTTAACCTATATTAATAGTGATTACAATACTGGGTACTAGGAAAATTAGAGAACATGATATAATATATTAATGAAATCATTAAATGGTAGATCCATAAACATGAAATAAATCCACCTCTCTCCCATCCCACAACCACTATTCAATACCTGGTCAAAACTAGTGAAGACATACCAGTACGACCACAGCTACTCAAATAATCACTAGAAAAATATCTACAGATTTGTAAAACAAATTGGTTAAAAAATTACAATACACACATATTTAGATTTCACTCACCTAAAATATCAGCAACGGAATAATGCTCTTTCATTACTATACCATATCCCTCCAACATCATTCATATCATTGGTGTAATTGGTTTACATAATTTCAATATTGGAGATTCACTCTCTCTTCCCCGCCATCAGCGCACTAATTTAAATTTATGTAGGGAATGGTTTTCTCCAACCTAGGATCATGAATTAGTTTCACAGAATTTGAGAGTTTAAGGTGATCATTGAGCTTCATTCCTATTCACCGCATTCAGTAAAGGCTTCTATAAAATTGGAACAAGTGTGGGACATGTTAACTCATCATCTGGTTTCATGAAATAGTGGACACAATGCATAGATAATGAGAGATCCTGTAAATGGGAAGTGTTCATCACATTGATAAGTGGCACAACAGACTCAGAAACTGTTTTCATGAAATAGTAGACTCAATTCACATATAAATAGAGATCCCATGAAGGGGAAGTGTTCATTTCATTGAAAGGTGGAATAGTGGGATCAGAATCTTCATTCATGAAACAGAGGACTCAATGAAAATATACGAGATAACCCATAATGGGTAAGTTTTCATCGCATTAACAGCAGGTTGATTTATTTACATGCCTCCCTGTTTTGTGCAAAGAAGTATGAATTGGTTCCAATTTTCAACCATGAATAAGGTTCCAGTTCATTTATTAATGATTATAATGTATATATTTTAATTGACACACCCCTGTGTGAAATGACTTGCACACATTAACAACCAAAACCCACTCAGGTTATAGTACATGAAGGTAGAAGTATAGTTAGTTTGAAGGAGAAGTTTGTACACTTATGATCATTATTTGATAAGGCAGTGTTAATTTTCTGGACACAGTTTAAATAGTTACTGTGTTAATATGAATTTCTATGCACATGTGATGACTTAATATTTGAAGATATAGGATAAAAAATCATTTTGTGCGTGCATTCAAGGTGTGTGTACAATGAAACAGAAAATTGGACCCTATGTTGTATTCAATGTGTGTGTGAAGATGGTGTAAGCTCATGCATATGTGGTTACATAATAACATGAATATTCTTGTAGATGGTAAGGGTTATTTTTAAAAACAAGCGTGTGTTGATGTATTCATGTACGTGAAATAATAAATGAATGAAAGTATGAAGGTGATTAAAGCGAGAATAATATTTGCATGTATATCCTTGAATTGTGTTCTATCACAATGAAGTTAAAGAGAATATATTTTTTTTAATTTTTTATTTCACAATGAAGACATGGAAATAGTGGGGATAATTACATGCATTAAATATCATCATGTGATGATTAGAATTGCATGCATGGAGAACACATTATGTTTTTGTGTGTAATAAATGAGTTGGTTGAATCAATATTTTTTAGTGAAGCAATGATTAAGATGATTTATAGATCAACGATGTATCATTACTTGTTCGTTAAGATATTTCTGTGACATGATGTGGAAGTGATAACTTCAACTAACTTAGGAGAGCATATTGAAACAATATCATTTTTTTTATATTCACTCACAGTCGTAAAAATATTATATGTTCTGCTACATTTAATCTCTTTATTACATGTAGTATAATTGTGATTGTAAACAGGGAAGATCCATTCATTATAGCAAGTGCATATATTCAAATTAAAAAGAGTTAAGAGAGAAGAAATGAAATATTGGTAAAATTTTTGTACAATAATTCGCCCCCTCCCCCTCTTAGTGTACTTTCAAGATCCAATGGACACATCAATTAGTATCAGAGCATAGGTTACACCATTGATTGGATTTGTATAATTGTTCCAGTAGTTTGTATCAGACTTATATGAAGTGAATTATTGAATTCAAAGTGGTAATAGAGTTCTTTTAGATTGTATGTTTATTTCCTATCTCTGTTATTGATAACATGGAGGTCTCTAAAAAAACCATGAAGAATAGAAAGAATAAAAAGCCAAGAAACAGTTAAATAATTTGATGAATAAATAGGGTTTATCACAATATGAATATACCCATAATGGTAGTCTATCATTAGTATCTGTTAGATTAGTTGATAAAGATCATTTTGATGAGTAATTTTGAAGAAGTAATAAGATTATTTTTTTTAATCACTCAGTGATTTTTATTTAGGAGTCCAAAAATATCTAATGAATGTTCCTATAAAAGTTTTCACCTACATAGTTTCTTTTATCAAGGGACTATATTATGAAAAGTCATTGCTTGAAAATGAAGCTGAGGAAATGGAGTAAGCCTTACAAATAAGTTTTTAAGTATTTAATCTTCTCTCACAAATTATTGATGACATAAAAGAAATTGTATCACCTTCCAATAAACATTTCTCACATGTTGAATAACAATTGAAAAGAAATATGTGAGAATGAATTAATTGAGAAGGTCTGTACTGAGATAATTAACACTCTTGAGGAATCATTTAATGATACCATTAATATCAAGGACTCTCATTTTTAAATTGAATAAAATGTTGAGATATCCATATTTGGTTAAGAATCAATAGAATAGTTTATATTTAAATTCTATGAAAACCTCACTTTTATTGAAGATTAATTATAGAGGAATGATTGTGATAATGACGTGACTTAGGTAGTTCATACAGATGTGATCCATGCATTAGAAAAATTACATAGAAACTCCATAAATGTTAATGAATCCCATCTAGAGGATAAGATAAATATAGTTAATGCATTTAATAATTCTCAACTGATTGCAAATCAAATTCATGATGATAAAGTTTAGAATATGAAGTGTCCATGGGAAGGAAAATTGAAAATTGTTGAGGATGATAAAAAATTACTCAACATGAAATGTCTTGAAATGGAAGTGAATTTGAAATATATTAAAGAATGTGATGATATTTTGAAATCCCTTGAAGACAATAACAACTCTCTATATTTGAAATATCAAGAGTTGGAGGTCATGTTGAGAAATCTGGAGATCATCCAAGATGAATCTTCATATAATGCTGAGATCCAAAAATCAACCATGAGTAATTTTGAAAGGATTTGTTATTTTGGACATAACCCATTCACGTGAAAAAATAGTCTAATATTTTCTAAAGATTAATCAGTTGAATGAACATTGAATCTGTTAAACCTTGATCGGGAATAAATTAATTTTACTAATAATGTTTCATCAATAAGTATGGGTTCCAAATAGAATTCTAGACAATCATGGGTGAAGAAGACTGAAGTAAAATATACTATATCTTTAAATGTGGACATTAAGAAGAGTATTAAATATAGTTCCCTTCAAAAAGATCATATGAAGAATCTTACTATCCAAAAATAACTATATTCCAAAATAAAACAAATTGAATAAACGAAGAATAAATCATTATTTGTAGGATAGTGTTTTTGTTGTTTGAAATTTGGGATTCATTTCATTGAATATTTTCATTATTTTTTAATTCATGATTAGAATAGAATCCCAGTATCATGGCGTAGTAGATCTGATGAGAAGATAAATCCAACATATAAAGAATAATTAATCTATCAAGAATAGATTTTAGTGCCAACAATACTTCTATGATTACTGCAAGATAAGTGGTCACAATTATAATGAATGTTGGAATGTACTAAATATTCACTATGTATCTTCTGATATGATGACAAGGCCAAAAAATATATGGAGGCAAAGAATAAAAGAAAAAAATGCTTCTTTGGGGAGTGAGGAGGATAAGAGATATAAGAAAACTATTAAGAAACCTGCACCCATGAATAATGATGATACGAAGGGAATGCCAAAGAAATTTTTCCTCTAATATGGAAGAATATGTCACATAATGGACCTTCACAAACATGTTATAAACACAAATGCTAATGGAAGAAAGCTGAAGTAGAAAATGAAATAAATCTCAAAAAAAAATAAAAAGGATGATTTGATGCATGAATGTCAAGATGAAAATTTTAAATTTCAGGATAGGTTGTTTAAAATAGAAGAACCTATGATTTCATAAGATTTGTGAGGAGGGTTCAGAATTGTAGGGAATATTGCTGAAAAATACATGAGGTTGTTTCCTAAACGAATACAACAAGTGAAGAATACATGAAAAGAACCAATGACTTCAACTATTAATAATGCTACTATAAAGAAGGATTCAACACCCAAGAATATGTATGAGCATATACAAAAAGAATTATTAGTCATACGGATAGATAAATTGGAATTTTCTAAGAAGATAGAGTAAAAACTGATGAATGGAAGTGAATTACTTACTAATTTGAAGAAGCTTATTTCATCTAAGATGGAATCTAGAGAAATAAATAATTCCATACTTCCCTTAAATGATATACTTTGGAATGTCACAGAAGGAAAAATCATGATGAGTTTTCATGAATCTAGTGTAGAATTG
Organism: Viscum album; assembly: GCA_963277665.1. Lineage (NCBI taxonomy): Eukaryota > Viridiplantae > Streptophyta > Magnoliopsida > Santalales > Viscaceae > Viscum > Viscum album. The sequence goes on along the minus strand of OY728151.1, from coordinate 1,579,850,735 downwards.
AAAATAATTACTATGTTGAGAGATAAATCTCACCCCAGTTGCTCTAATTGAAAATCATTAAAGAACCACTTTATTCCCATGAATATTTTGTGTTTGTTAATTTTATGCAAGGAATTGAAGGTGAAGAATATATTAAGGTTGATTCCTCACGATATGAGTTTAGTGAAAATACTATATATAATTCATAAGTATATCCATCGTGGAGTTCTTTATTTGTATTTCTCTTAAAATTATTCCTAAAGATCATTCATGAAGAAAGTCAATGATGATGAAACAGATGGATGAAGCTCATTCCATTAGGGGGAGAAAAGATGAAAAAAATACCATAGTTGATCAAAAATTGTATCACATGAAAATATAATGTTCGGTTCAGGGATTTATTTGATATTTTCAAATCCTGAAAATTGAATCTTGTCATAAGAAAGGCATTTTTCCTATTTTTTATAAATAATAATTATGAATCAGAAGGGGAGACACATATAATTCGATAATAATGGGGAATTTCATTATCCAAATTGAATCTTAATGTGAAATTTTCATTATAGTAAATATTAGTTTTTTAATGGTTTAAATGTAAAAAAGGGCATATAGCCATCGGGACAACTGGAAATAAATAGGTGGGCAGTTGGCCCCTCGCCTGCCATTATGGTGGGGCTGAGGAATAGAGTGGCTAGTGTGATCATAGGGAGTGTATGTAGTGTCAGAGGAACAAGGAAAAACTATTACTTATGTTGTATGAAGAATGATTGTAAATGGTTAACATTGAATCTAAGTGTGAATTTTTCTTGATATGAAATATTTGTACTTTTCATTGTTTAATTGTAAGAAAAGGTCCTATCAGGAGCTCATGTAGAGGTATAGGAAGATAGTGAAAGGTGTGTTAATGGGGTACTATCGACACTGCATAGGTTGAAGTCGACCCATAGTCAGCAATTATGGGTGGGCCATGGAAGAGAGTGACTATTGTGCTCATAGGGAGCATTGTAGAGGCAGTGGAACAAAGAAAAATTTCAATTATGTTGTATGACGAATGATTGTGTATGGTTGGAATTGAATTTTGTTGTGAATTTTGATATATTAGTAATTATTTATGAAGTATTATTAAATGCATCGGTCATCCGACCCCAAGAAGCAACACGTTAGTATGGTGCCCACAGGGTTTAAAAGCAGAAGGCTTCAGCGGTAAAGCACCGAACGAGAATTTTTATGAGTAGATATATGTTTTCTGTTACTGGGACTTAATCTAGAAGGATTTCCCTTGTGTTATAAAGGATCAATATAATAGGTATTAATTTAAATGTGGGAGGATATTTTAGTGGTTCACTGTAGCTATCGAAATGCCAAAACTGTTCGATCTATCAGATTATAATCTGGGTTGTACGATCATCTCAGCCATCCAATGTTGGCACGGTTCACTCTACGAGGTCGGGTAAATTATTTTCATAAAATATAATAGTTTGAGGTGATCCCTAAGCTTCTACCACATTCACCAATTTCATCATGGATTCTATCTCATTAACCCCTTCCAAACATGACCTATACAGCCTGTAAACTCATATCCGGATTCATGAATCTTGATTATGAAAAGATAGTTGATAGCATGTTCACAACAAATACCCATTCTGGTATAAATCATATGGGGTGATTCATCCACACACATGCTCCAAAACATAATTATATTCAAGGTTCTCCAATACATAAGATCTTCTTGACACTTAAATGAGGAAAGTAGTGAGTAGCCAAGAGACTCTGGTTTATACTACAAGATTTAGGAAACATTACACCAAATTGACAAAAATTATGACCACTGGAATTGGACTTGTAGGATATGAGAACACTGCATTGTTGGTTTCTTGAAATGCAGTATAGGTCATCCTCTTAGTTGAATTCTACTGTGTTTTTTGTAGTTTCACTTCAGGATAAACTAGATAATAGCTTGTTTACTCTATGTCAAACATTTCTTGATCAGTCGAGAAAATGATTATATTTTCTAAAACATCCTCACCTCCCTTCAATTGTATCGTTACAACCTCCAACACTAGTATATCAATGTTAGTCTTTGAGTACTCCTCATCAAATTGATCTAGAAGTACTTTATGTAGCTATTTATCATTTTTATCATATCTAAACTATGAGACACTCAAAAAATTTCAGTACCTTCTCAACCCACAGCTTCCTGCTCCGTTGATAACTTCTCTTGGACGTTTTGTGATTCACCCAGCTATCAATCGTGCATTTTCATATCTTCCACTATTATGACCTTCTGAAGGTCTCTTAAATTAGCATCCCCACCAGAACTCCTCTCCTTAGTATTCTTTATTGTCATGACCCATCGCACGAGGCCCGTGTCGTGTATACCCTAAGCACGCCTTCCATAGGCCAGGGGCTGGCGACAAGCACTAAAAGGCATATACCCTAAAACAGGATGGATTTTACTGTAAAATTGTACAAACACATGGTCTGAGAACACAACAAGAAGCAATTGTGATGTAAACTGCTGTTGTAAAAGAGTTTTAAAATCAAAGGGACTGGAATACAAGCCCAAATGGAAAATTACAAGGACAAATGAAAAGTAAAAAATAGACAAAAATGTGATAAACTTCTCATGGATAGTCCTCTATTGATCCTACCTAATGTTTAGTTATGACACACGATCAGTATTCCCAAGGCCATGTCATGATAAATGGTCCACCTTCGAGCATCGTCTAGTCTTGGATCCCTCAGCCTCGATCAATGTTGTACGTCATCTACATACGACACAACAAGGTGCGGGTGAAGCCCATGAAGGGCTGAGTATAATGATACTCAGTAGGGACGCCAAGACCCTGTAGGTCTATTAAAGTTCCACAGAATTAAAACCACAAAAAAAACATCAACTCTACTTAGGTATATGCCCATAAATATACCTATGTTATCGAGATATACTCATCTCATTCACGAGTGATGTATACAACAAAGGTAACACCACAATGGTAGAAGTACCACACATGTAACACCATGGTGATAGAAGTACCAGACATGTATCACCACAAAGATAGTACCACGAAGGTAAAAGTTCCATGAAGGTATCTCCACGAAGATAATACCACAAAGGTAAAAGTACCACACAGGTAAATGACTTAGTTTAAACAGAGTCTCGTCTCAAACTAGTTTTTCAGTGAAGTATAGATGTACAGTTAATTAGTCTCAAAGATAGATCATGTCATTCTAACAAGAGGCACTGCTTCTGACCATATGGTGTCTTACCCACACATGGTTGATAGGTAACTAACCCCTGTAATGATCAACACATGATTGGTATGAACAGACCCACATAGGATCTATCCCACATAGGATCGGACCCACATAGGATCGACAACATATTCAATCAAAATTGTCGAACAACTCAACTATTGGAGAATTCCTCCCCTATAGAGAATAGTGGGCCTTCTAGGTCAAACAGATCTGTTTCCCACTAACCTTGAACTACTTAGGTACCCATCCCCATCGCATACAGTGGGTCTCTCGGGTCGCAAAGAGCTTCTCCCCACCATTGATTGCTGATGTACTTCTACTGTCGAGTAACATGGGTCTACCGGGTCACACAGAGTTTCTCACCACCATGGACCAGTCATGTCACATAGAGCCGCTTCCCACTGGGTAGTCGAGTCACACCGAGTCAGAAGTCAGCAGTCTTCAGGTCTCAGCCAGCCATAGGTTCCTCACATAGCGTGACATGGAGAACAACTACATTAGCCATTATTCACAAATTGACGTCCATAATAGAACATTAAAAATGATCCAACTTTTATAGAGGGTCCCAATGCCACAAACAACTCATTAAACGGATGTCCGGTTCTCAAGATATGTCCCTTTAAGTCATTATGGTCCCGCGTCCGGTCAGACCCGGTTGGACTGACCCGGCCCGACATGGTATTGGGTGGCCTGTGGCCAAATCATCCCACTATGTCAAGGTCTCGGCCAGCCTGTAAGGGCCGAGGCCCCGTCTGAGGGGGGGCTCAGCCCGCTGTAGGGTCCACCCTAGCCGGTGTAGGGGGTGTGACCCCCTGGTCTCCCGAACTCCCAAACGGCAAGGAGGCTGTTCGGTTTGTGGTGAGGCGATGTCGCATGGGCGCCGCATGGTTGTCTCAGGAGACGCCAGAGGAATGGGTTCAGCCTCTGTAGTGGCCTCAACCATGAATTCTTTTCCACCAGTGGCTTTCTGGTCACACAGCATCCCCATCCACAGTAGGCCGATGATCCAGGCACCTCCTCCCTTTGCTGCTGCTGACGATTCGTGGCCTCTTTCTCACCAGCAGAACGCGACAGCACACCACACCTCCTCCATGACTGGCCAGTGTCGACCATTCCAATCACTGCCATGGCTTTGTGTTGCGGGCTCCTCTTGTGACGTGTGTGGACACGCTATTCCAAACATAGCTGGTTGGTGTCTCCACACTAGCAGTCTTCCATGGAGGTGCAAGGATAAAAATATAGTGGGGGGTTTGAGCTGCGTTCATTTGGCACATGCCCTCCACATTATCTTGTAAACATGTTCGGGGATTAAGGGTTTAATAATCAATTGAATTATACTGCCGAAAAACCCCTGCAAAGATACCCAGCAATAACCTCCCTCAAAAAAGAATGTATCGCGGATAAAACTGTTAGTCAGTTTTTCATCGTTCTTCATATTAATCATGAATGGGGAAGAGGGAAAATCATTTAAAATGTATAAAAGGATAAACACCCTACCTTGAATCGTCGGAGAAAAACCTTTGTTTGAAGGTGGGTCGGTGTTCTTCTTTCCCGCTAATGGCTTCCTCGCTCGTATGTCCTCCTCCGGTTTGTGGTTTGGTGTCACCTGTCACCTCCCACTGGGATCAGATTTGTCTCCTAATGGTCTGGCATTGCGTCGCTCCCTAATAACGTCGTTTCTTAGAGAAGCTGTGTCGATACTCTATCTGTTTATCATGAGGGGACATCTAATGTTAAAGAAATGATATTGTATACATATACTATTACATTTGAAATCTTTATAATGAATCCTGATGAGTCAATTTATGATATGTATCTCAGGTTCGATGAAAATATGAACACCATGATCTCTTTAGGAAGAGAAGTTACATCCAAAGAACAGATTATGAGGATTCTTGTATTCTTAAAAGAAAGATGAAGTGGGACATTTGTATCTTTTAGGGAATCATGCGACATTGATAAGATTCCAGTGAATGTGTTAATTGGAAAATTAATGATTAATGGAGAAGAAATGATGGTTAATTAAGAAGATTATGAACCCAAAATAAAGTTTGTATATTTTAAGACAAATGCATTTTAAAGTAAAGACAAGTAGAAAATTTATGTTCTTATTGAATGCTCCAGTAGTGAATAATTATCATCAGAAATTGATGAAGAAATGCCTCACCTGGCTAGAAGATTCAAGAAATTTTATTTGAAATTTTTTTTCTCCAAATACCTATTATAATTAAAAGTATGATAACAAGGGAAATTGGAAAAAGGATTAGACGAAAAATGATAAGTTATAAGAAATAATCAGTTAGGAATTTAAAAGTAAAGGACATGTCAAGGCTGATTTTCCATAGTTAAAATAAAAGAAAAAGTATGAAAATACGGATAGAAAGTATAAGAATGCAATGAATTCCACCTAGAGTGCCTCTAAGGACATCTCTAGTGAATATACTAATTCTAAAAATGAGAAGAATGATATTTATAATTTGTATTTTATGAAAAACACAACTGAGGTAACCTTAGCATCTACTATCCTTAATTATTATTATTCTAAAAAATAATGTCAGTCTGAGAATACAAAAAATGATGAATTATTTGAATATTGCAACATGATGGAAGAATTAGGTAATGAGTTGATAGACAAGTATAAATCATTGAAAAAACAGAAATCCCTTACTGTGACTGTTAAATCTGAACATAAAAATGAGAAAGTGAAAAATGATCCACTGGTCAAGGAGAACAATGAGTTAAAAATGTCTCATAAAAAATAGAATAATTTCTTAGAAACGTTTCCCAATGGGAAAAATAATCTTACTCATATTCATGGTAAACAAATATCTCCTAAGTATACTTCTACGATAGAATATCAACAAATTAAAATAAACTTATCCAAACCCCTTTTTGTATCTTAATATCGAAAATATGTTACTTTTTTTAAAAACCAGAATTTTACAGCATGTTTGAGTTACAAGAATTGTTTTACTGCATCCAATTCTTCATGACCAAATAGGCTTTATTTTTCAAACACTCTATATTCTGCACATAGGAATCCCATAAGACATTTGTGGGTTACTAAATATTATATCTCTAATGTATGTGGATCCAGAAAAATATTGGTACCAATGTCATTTGATGGATGAATTGTTTTATATGTAAAATGCTTAAAGAGCTCCTATAAATGGATGTGTTACTTGGAAAGTGTTTTTATAATGAAATTAGACTGCATATTATTACTAATTTAAAAGTCGTATCACGATTGATGGAGTACATTTAACATTTGGTGACAATGGTAACGGAAAAATCATTACCCTAGGCTAGATTGGTAACCCTAACTATATTTCAATTTCTAAAGTACATTATGTTGATGAATTCAATTATAAACTTTTAAGCATATATCAATTGATTGATTATGGATTTAATGTAAAATTAAAAATGATTCATACGAGGTTTTTTATGTTATGAATAACATAATATTTACTGCATTTAAAAATTATAATGTATATGATATAAATATAGACACACTAACCTCACAAAATTTTTTTGTATAAATTCCATGAACACAGTGTCTTGGATATGGAATAGAAGACTAGGATTTTGCAACATACACTCTCTTAAGAAGTTAACAATAAAGGGTTTTGTTAAAGACCTACCCAAATCAGAGATTCCAGAAAATAACGTGTGTAATCCTTGTCAAAAAAGAAAAGCATCATAAAATCACTTTCAAACCAAAGAAATAAGTGACTAATTATCGACATATTGAGTTGGTTCACAAGGATTTATTTGGACCATATATATTTTTTATTCTCAATGGGAAGTACTATGTTAATGTTCTTGTAGATGATTTCTCAAGGTACACCTGGACCTTTTTCTTGCCTCATAAGAGTGAATCTTGTTCACACTTTTCAAATTATACTAGTACTATAGATAATCTTAGATTAATTAATATTAAATACGTAAGAAATGATCATATTTGTGAGTATGAGAATCAAGATTTTGAATCATTTTTCTCACAAAATGGATATAATGATAACTTCTCTGCCCCTAGGACATCTCAATGAAATGATGTGATATAAAGAAGAAATAGAACACTACAAAAAAATTCCCAGACTACAATTAATGATTATAACCATCCAATTTATTTCTGTTCATAAGCTATTAATACAACTTATTAAATATTAATTATATTCTTAATCAGACCCATCATTACGAAAACTACTTTTTATTTGTGGAATAATAGGAAATCAAAAGTATGTTTTTTTAAATTGTTTGAATGTACGGTTAATATTATAAACACTAAATATAATTTATATAAATTTTACTCCAACAGTGATGAAGGTTTATTTCTTGGATATTATATCTCGATAAAGGCCTATAGGGTCTTTAATAAGGAAACCTAATGTGTGGAGGAATCTGTACATATTGAGTTTGATGAAACAGATCCACATGAGCCAAAGACTTCACTAGAAAATGTGGAAGGGGATATCTCCAATCTGGACAATAATGATAAAACATAAAATCATCATGTGATGGGATCTATTAAAACATACAATTTTATAAATTCTTTGGAATCTAGTCATAATGGACCTGATCAATATGGCCAAACTGAAATAATAAGTCCTACATTTTCTAGACCAACTAGAACCCTTAAAAATAATTCCATAGATGTTATTGTTGGAGATTTAGATAGAGGAATACAAACTAGAGCATACATGAGAAACAAGGTAGAATATAAAGTTTTCCAATCACAACACGAACCTAAAAATATCAATGATGCAATCAATGATGAATTTTGGGTAATGGCCATGAATGAATAACTTATCCAGTTTGAATGAAATAAAGATTGGTCACTTTTAGATCGACCAAAGGATACATTAACCATAGGAACTAAATGGGTGTTTAGAAATAAAGTAGATGAAGCTAAAAATATATTTAGAAACAAATCTAGGTTGGTTGCACAGGGATATATTCAAGAAGAGGGATTTGATTATGACGAGACCTTTTCACCAATAGATAGACTTGAAGCAATTAGAATCTTACTTGCATTTTCAGTACACATGGATTTTAAACATTCCCAAATGGATTTAAAAAGACCTTTCTTAAATTTTTATATATTTGAGGATGTTTTTTTGAACAAACACCAGGATTTACAAGTCCACATTTTCAGAATAAAGTGTTGAAATTATCTAAAGAATTATATGGTTTGAAACTAGCTCCACGAGCATGGAATGAAAAGTTAAGTAATATTATTATCTCTAAAGGCTTTAGAAAAAGATATTCAGATGCTTCTTTGTTTATAAACAGAATTTATAAAGATTTCTTACTTGCTCAAATATATGTAGATGATATTATCATTGGATCTTATAAAAATCATTTATGTAATTATTTTTCATGAATAATGAAAATTAATTTTGAAATGAGTTTGATGGGTGAACTTAAATATTTTCATGGATTTAAAATAATTCAAAATAAATAATGTATTATTTTAAATCAAAGTACCTACACTAAATATATTTTGAAAAGATATGGATTTGATATAATTATGTGTAGTGAAACCCCTATGTGTTCTATATGTAAGTTATATCTTGATTAAAATGGAAAATCAGTTGATTAGACTTCATATAGAGGAATGATTGGGAGTTTACTATATTTAACTGATAGTAGACTAGATATTATGTTTTGTGTGTGTTTGTGTGAAATATTTCAAGCTAAACCAAAAGAGTCACATTTGAATTCTGTTAAACGAGTTTTAAAATTCCAAAATAATACAACTAATTTTTGATTGTTCTATTCAAAAGGACAACTATTTGTTTTATTTAGCTATTCAGATGCTAACGTTGGTAAATGTAATTTAGATAGAAAGAGTACCTCTAGAAAATGTGGCTTTTTTGGATGATCACTAATATCATGGTGTAGTAAAAAAGCCAAATTAAGTTGCATTATCAACTGTTGAAGCATAATACATTGCAAATGGAAGTTATTGTGCACAAATTATATGGATGAATCACACATTATTAGACTATGTATTTCAATTCAGATATATCCCAATTAACTATGACAAAAAAAGTCTATTAACATTTATAAGAATCAAATCTTGCATTCTAGAACAAAACATATTGATGTATGGAATCACTTTTTGATCGATCATTATAAAAAGGGTGATATATCTCTTAAGTTTATTGGGATTGAGCATCAACTTGATGAAATTTTCACTAAACCATTAACCTCTGAGAGAATAAACTACATTAGAAAAGAACTATGAATGGGAAATCTCAACAGTCCTGACAATTATAACTAATCGTTGAAATCGATCTGTGAAACAGATCGTGTAAAACTGATTCCTTGAAACCTGTGTATTTAAGGACTCTTTTTTTATTCTATCTGTTTTAAATAAAACAACAACGATTCTTGATTTCACTCAGTGTTTAAATTTTATGCTTTAATATTTTATGATCTCGAAATGATAAATTGAATTCAATCCACTTCGACCTATCGCATTCCATATGTTGTAAAACATTCATCCATTTTTTACACTATATATCGACCCTCGATCCCCTTTAGAATACTACTCATCGAAATGTAATGATCAAAGAGAGATATTCAAGACTTGATAAAATATCCATCAGCTATGTGTCAGGAGGATGAGTCCAGTGGGACTGCAAAGCCAGGCATGGAATGTTGTGTGGTTATAGCTAAGAAGGAAGTGTCTGTTGAGTGGAATCTATCAATCAAGTTGTTTTTGATGAGAGTTATGGAATCTCAAGGGGGTTCAGATAGATCTCAAAAATGAAAGGCCTTATTATCCCAAGCTAGTACATGAGTTTTATCAACATTTGAAGATATCACAGGATGGAGTTGAGGAAGAACGGGTGAAGTCAATGGTGAAGGGAAAATTGGAATCTTTTCCATCGCAAGAATGGGTTGAATGCTTGGAAAATCGTCATGAAGGTATCAATGCAGATTATAAGGGTAATATTACACCTTCAACTAATATTTTTCTTTTGAAGATGCTCTAAAGGAGGTAAATAGAAGTGGATATTCATGTAGGACCACATCCAGTGAATTCGATGGAGGGGAAAGGTTACTTTTTATTTTAATTTAACTTCAAATCTTTCTAAGGATGTGAAATTTCTCTACTGTGAAGTATTAGGATGTATTCCTGATCTCCCTGTTGAAAAATGAGATAAAGGTGAACCTCTGTTCATATGTAATGGTTAATATTCCTAATATGATGATTCCATCTAATAAGGAAACATTTTTGTACTATCCTAGGATAATCTCTTCAATGTTAAAAAATCTAGGAAATGTGGAAGATAGAGATGAAGTGATAAGTTCATGTAGTGGTTTCTACCTTAGGAAAGATATTTTCATGAGAATGAAGATATCCTAGATCCCATGGATGAAAATATGGTTTGGATATGAAGAAAGGATATATGAGGAATTCAATCTAATTGATCATCCAACCAGACCAAAGGATCATGTTGATCTAGGCCTAAAACCTAGAGAGGAACCCGTATATTCCGATGCAGAAGATAAGGTTGAGTTTCGAAGGGAATAAGGATCTCCTTTTGATGATTGGAGTGATCCTGATATTGCTGAATTCCCCAATGATATGTCTTGTGGACTAGATAGTCCACCTTTGGATTTACCTTTAAGATAACCTTTGTAATGAGACGAGGAAGAGGAAGAGACTAATTTTACTAGAGTTTATAGATATGTGAGTATGTTAGATGAGGATTCTAATGATGATTATGATGATGATAATGATAATTGTGTAGGGATAAATGATGATCATGGAAGTGATTCGTTAAATGTAGGGAATCAATTAGTTAAAAGATCCAGTGAAGAATCTGTTCATGGATCTACTGGTGGTGTTGATCCTATTCAACAGGAGGTTGTTGATCATGTGGATGCTGGCCATGAAGATAGATATACCCATTCTAATTTTAAAAATCAATAAAGTATTCGTGATTTTAATGAAATTATGGAAGGTGGCCATGACGAAGAGGTTGTGGATCCGGTGCCTCAGATAGGACGTTCCTGGAGAAGTTGAAGTGGCTCGAGTTCATACAGAACCGCAAGTTCAGTTAGTCTATATGCCCAGAAATATATTTTTTATCTAGTGGTCAGGATGAATAGGAATATGAAAATGAAATTTTCCCTGATCCTTAGGGATGATGATTCCGGATTGACATTATTGATCTATGAGACTGAACATGTGCTAGAGTGTGGAACAGAAATCCAGGTCTCACACTTTTTATGAAGGATTATGACTCTGATGAGGAGAGGGTGCCTCCTCCTTCTAATCCATAGGCTCGAGGTGACGAAGAACCTATTTCACTTGTTCCACCAGTTTCACCTACAGTTCTAGAGAAATTAGCATAGCCAGTGCATAGTGACTATGTTACTAAGGCTGATTTCAAGGTTTTCAGAAAAGATAATTGTGAGTCAGTGAAAGACTCATTTGGATCCATAAGTGATTCCTACACTTCAAAAGGTATTTTGGATGCAGATGCGGAAAATATTGCAAGAATGGTAATCTAGGAGATTCAAACAAATCTCATTACCACAGCTGAAACCATCTTTAGGCATAAAACCTTGATGAGAGAACAAGTATGGAAGATGAGCAATGAGATAAATTTTGTATCCTCTGATTTCAAAACCTCATTTAGTGCTGTACCATAATTTCATAGGTACTTGGTGACTCATCTGTTATGTGTCGATTTGAATATGTTGAAATATGAGCATGGAAAAAGGAATATTGGTCCATCTAGATCTAGAATTTGGAATGGTGTTGTTGCTGATTTGGAATCACTCAATGATGTGACAAGAGAAGAACTCAAAAATCATAAAAGGGATTCAGAAAAAGAAACTCTTGAAAAGGTACATAGAAATATATAACATTTGTACAATATGGTAAGGAACTGCACAAATAAGTCCTCTGCTCTTCGGAAAGAGATCAGAGAGAAAGTGGATAAGTACTTTACTAAGAACTATACAAAGCCTATTCTCATCATTAGCTTCATGTTTCTAGATGAAAATCACAGAATTACTCTAGTAAAAGAATCTTTCAAGAGTCAAATGATTCAATTAAAATATTTTATTACTCTGCTAAATAAATTCATTGAGTATTAGGATGGTTTTGAAAAATCTATGAAATATGGTGGCAGAATCATTAATGATTTCAACATGCACCTCAATCCATATCTGCATGTTCAGGATGATGAAATTGGGGTTCCTTCTACTAAATCCATTGGAACAATCTCTCTACCTCATGCCCCAATGCCTCTCTCTTAGGATCTTTCCCAAATTCGACCAGTTATTATATAGAAGTCTACCAGTCACATGTTATCAAAAAGAAGGCCTAGCCGTGTAGCAAATGGACCTACCAGGGTTGCCTTGCCTAGTGTTCTCTTCAAGCGACCTCTTCCCAATGCCACTCCCAAACAATCTAATCCTACTCCTGATATTTAGGATAAAGGAAATGCAACTAAGCATCCAAACCCTTAGTGGTGGATTTTCTATTTGATAGGGATTTGAATATTTATTTTGTTAACTGTAATGTTTTTGATTTTAATGGAAATGTTTTTCGTCTTCTCATGCTATTTCTCTTTTTTCATTTTTCCTATTCTTAAATTTTTCTACAAATACTAAAAGGGGGGTAATATTATAGGAATGAATTATTAATTTCAGGGGGAGAAATGCTATAATAGGACACATGGAATGTACTCAACATAATCTATATACATATATTTTCTCTGATCCAATATTTTAGTGGGATCATTGTTTTAAAATCATAAACAAGGGAAAACCTTAGTTATATTGAACAATAAAATTCAGTGAAATATAATAACTCATGTTTTTGTTATTCCATAACATTACATGAATTTCATAATTTTTTATTATAAAAAATGGGGAGATTGTTGGACCCTCTATGCTATAGTAGTTTTCAAAATAACAAATAATTTTAATCAACATACTCTACTATTTTATTCCATTTAATATCTCTATGTAATTTAATTAAGCCATAATGTACAATACTCTCCAATAAGATAATAAACTATATTTATGCATTAATATCTTTACAAGTGTATATTTACATGTATATTTGGATTTCATTTTATCTAGTAGTGTTCTGTGTAAGACAGACACTTCATAAGTTTCTCAGATACCCTAACACCGATATTCGACACACTGATGTTCATCACATAGATGTTTGACGCATCGATGTTCAACACATCGATATTAGACACACTGATGTTAGACACACCCCTTTTTAAAAAACTCATGTTGGACACACCGATGTTCGACACACCGATGTTCGACACACCGATGGTCGAGACACCGATGTTCGACACACCGATGTTTGACACACCAATGGTCGACACACCGCTGAACAACACACCGATGATGACATATCAAGGATGAAAGACAGAGGATGACAGACCGAGGATGAAAGATCGATGATGACAGACTAATAATCAGAGACTGACGATGACAAACAAATGATGATAGACTGATGCTGACAGAACAATAGCATAAACGACTCATTGATACAATGACTCATCAATACATATGGAAATGACTCATCAATGCTAAAATATCAATGATGACATACTGATGATAACAGACAGATGATCATAGACAGATGAAAATGATTCACTGCTACTTATTTCTCACCTATAGTCATAAATACAATTTCAAATTTATAAATTCAAATTTATTTCTAACAGAGATATTTAGGAAAATTAATTTTTGTGACATTATTAAATTTTGTTCATTGGACTATCCATAGATATTACAGGGTACATGAATGTGGGGAGATCTTCATGCCTACTAGACCTTGTAGTATAAAAGGATTACAAGATCATTCTTAAAAATATAAAGTGAAAGATAAAGGTAGACTCTAAAAATGTGTGAAACATTGAAAATATAAGAACTCAAAGCTTGAGTATACAAGAATTTTAATTTTATAAGTGACAACATTCTAAAGTTCCTTGAACATACTAACATCGAAGAACTAAATATTTTCACTCTAGGAATCTAGAGTATAGAGGCTACGATTCTTTGTTCTGAAGTTGAGTTTCAAAAGAGGACACAAATATTATTTTCACTGCATCTATTGAGTCCAATGATTTACTGCACAACACATAGATATTTCTAAACACTATTCTTCTTTATAACTCTGTTCTGATCTTTTGTTTGCTTTTTGAGATGTTTTTGTGCATCTCTTTGTCTCACACACATTGTCTCTTGTGCATAACTAGAGGATACTAAATATCCCCACACTCAATCTATTTTTACTATTGTATCCCACATAGAATAGTGGAAGAGATCCTGTGTGATCTGTTTTTTAGTTTTCCCATGAATAACTGTGGTACAGGACAAGTGTGACATGGAATACCATGTGTGCTGGTGTGAACCCCTATCCGGGGTGTGGATCAAAATATTATTAATATAAACTTCTGTGTGCCCGGTGATCACCCTGTGGAGGAGAATATGTCTCTGCTTGAGATTGAACCTCTTGTTTTTATCCGCTGTGTATTTTTTATTTTATTTTAATCTGGTTTGTGTTTAATTCATTTCAAATAAAACAAAATTTAACTTTGATAGTTATTTTAGATAGTGTTTATATCTATTTTAAATTTGTATATTAGTTCTAAATGTTTTACTAATATTTAGATTGGTAAATATGAGAACTAATCAATCTTCTTTGAAATTAATTGAACATTCTGGACATTAATAAATTCAATACCAACTGAATTTGATAATATTTTTATTGGGGGTATTTTTTCAAAGGATAAATTTTAATATAAATATTTATAGATACTCAATTCACTCCCCTCTTGAGTTAGCTACTCCGGCCAACACCTCGAAATTGAATATAGTCATTAGAAATACATTTTTTCCAATTTCATTATGAATGAAAATTATGAATCATAAGGGGAGACACATAAATTTTTATAATAAATGGGAAGTTAATTATTGTAATTAAAGGTTTTCAATAAACTTATTGAGATGAACCCATGATATTAATTGAGTATCTTTTGAACAACTTATAAAAGATGGTTTTAGTGTTGGCATCACATTTAAAATTTATATTGACATCTTTGAAGACTAAATTGATAACCATTGTTTTCTACGTATGGATTTCACACATTCAATTAGTGAAGATTAATTTATGAATCATTCCTTTATGAAAAGTGATTCTCTCCTCTCCATAAAACCAATTTTGTTTTCCGTGAAATTAAATCTCTTATTAAATGAGGTGATTAATGGAAAGAAAAAGAAGAGTTGAGTTTTCATAGAATAAGAAGAGTATATTAATTATTTCTCATAGTTATCTTCGAAATTATTGTATGCATGATAAGAAAGCATTGATTTTGATAGTGAAATGGGTATTAATAAAAGAAAAGGGGGATATTGAAGATCCCAAATTTATTAATGTAATATTTGTGTAGTAATTGTTGTCAATAGGATTCTTTGATACAAATTCAATGTGCCAATAATTGAAGGTCGGTTTTATTCCTTTGAATTATTAATGGAAATTAATCATAATTTATAAAGGATATCTGGTTGGAAGAGTTTATTCTAATGAATACATATAAATGTGATGATTTCTAAGGAAGAGATCAGCTACTGTGGTGACAAGGAGCACATGCAAAGGCAAAGTATCAGTGAAACAATAATAATTATGTTGTATGAATAATGGTTGTGTATGGTGGGAATTGAATAATTTTTTTGAATTTGGATTTATATAAAATATTCATTATTTCATGGGATAAACTTTAAGAAAGGTTTTATAGAAAATGAGACTTGTTACACTAAATAGGTGGGCAGTCGACCCCTATCCAAAAATTATGGGCGGGCCAATGAAGATAGGGGATAATTTCCTCAGAGGCAATTCATGTAGTGTGAGAGGATAAATGAAAGAAAATATTATTTATGTTTTATGAAGAATAAATATCTATGGTTTTCAATGAATCTAAGTGTGAATTTCTCTTGATAAGAAATATTTTTTTCATGATTTAAATGTAAAAAAAGGCTTATAGGGTGTTCATGTAGAGGTAGAGGAACATTGAAAAATATTAGTTATGTTGTATGAATAATGATTTGGGTATGGTTGGAATTGAAACGTAGTGTGAATTTTGATTTATGAAATATTTTTTCTCATGGTTTAAATTAAAAAAAGGCTTAGAGTAAAGGGGACTACTGACACTACTTATCTGGGTAGTTGACTCCTAGATTTCCATTATGGTCAGCCCAAGGAAGAGAGTGGCTAGTGTTCTCTAAGGGAGTCCATGTAGTGTGATAGGAACAATGAAAAATAATAGTTATGTTGTATGAAGAATGATTCTGTATGGTTGAACAGGAATCAAAGTGTGAATTTATAGAGATATTAAATATTTGGTTTTTTCATTGCATAATTATATGGGAAGGTCTTATAGGGAGCTCAGGTATAGGCATAGGAAGAGTGTGGCTAGTGTTATCATGGGAAAGCAGAAGAAAAGAGTCGCTACTGTGCTCATGGATGACTACTGACACTACTTAGTTGGGCATTCTACCCATATTCAGACATTATGGGCGGACCGAGAAAGAATGTGGCTACTGTGCTCATAGGGAGAGCATATAGATGTAGTGGAAAAAAGAAAAATATAAATTATCTTGTATGAAGAATTACTGTGTATGGTTGGAATTCAATATTATTGTTAATTTGGCATTATATGGATAGTTTTTTTCATGGTTTAAATGTGAAATGGGGCATATAACAAAGGAGACTATCTCCTTGGGTGTGCTTATAGATATCACATATAGAGGAACCATGCAAAATATTAGTTATGCCTCCTTAGCTGTCCTCTTTACATGCAGGGAGAGCATGAATGGGAAACATAAAAAATATTAGTTACGTTTAATGAAGGTTGATTAATATTATTGAATATTAGATTTATATGGAATATTTGATTATTTTTTCATAGTTTAAATGTAATCAAAAGGTCCCAGAAGCTGAAACATCTTTAGTCATTCGACCATTAGGAGCAAGAAGTTAGTATTGTCTATTTAATAGTATGTGCATGAATACACTTGTTGTCATATGAAATCCCGAATATTTTTAGTTCCTCCTGTTACTCATTCAAGTATACTCATAGGTGCAGGTTGGGATCCCTTTTTACAAACAAAATATATAGGTGTTTTCTTCTATTTCTGGTGTGTATAAACAAGATACACAGTGTCTTCATGCTATGATTTATATGTGGAATTTCATTACAAAACACCTTGTTAGTAAAAAAAATCATTCACTATGGATCAAGTAGTAAGATTCATGGAACTATTTCTTCTTCACAAAGCATGAAAAGGGTGATTACACACAAGTTTAATGTTCACAATATTTCTTCTTCATGAATACATAATTCTTCTTATAAATGACCACCTTCTCATAGCACGATGAGGGTGTAATCACCTTTCAAATGTCTACAGATTCTTCTCCTTCATGAAACCATATTGGTTTTCATGAATCCCCTTATTCAACATGCCAAAAAGGGTCATGGAACTCTTTTTATCCTCACACAAAAGTGTGGTATAGAGAGGCAATATTTTTCTAGAAAATGAGAACTCTTGTAATAATACAAGTGGAAGTAGGACCTCTTGGTTGAGGTTTCAATCCTTTTATTGGAAAGGGATCACAACATTTCACTACATTCAAATATCAATATTTATATTGTGTGAATCATATCTTTAAATACCAAAATGGCTCATATTTTAATTCCTTGAACAGGTTTTTTGTTACACTGAATTTCATATAATTCTTAATTTTCAATTGGCCTACTTATTTATGGTGTTAATATCACATTCATGTATTCATAAACACATGAAACTCAACTTCCTAAATGGTCTATCCCTATTTTTAAATAGGCGAATAGTATGTTCAAAAACTCATCCCACATCAAAACCTACTCTATTTTATATACACTATAAATATCAAGAATTGCATGGAGTGAAAAAAAATGCTCTTATCCCCACCCTGTACCACCCAAAATGGTTCTACGGGAGCACACTACTCCAATTTCATTGTGGGATATTATCCCTTATCATGAATGCCTCTCGGTGTACCCATAGCCTACACACGGAACAACATGTTTCCTGTGTTATTTCCTGGATGGACTTCATTAAGAGTGTTGGCCCCATGTCCCACATAAGATCTCGGATGAGGCTGGATGGTTATCTCATGCAATAATTTTTAAATAAACCCCCAAAAAATAATTTATTAAAAAACCATACATATATTTTAATTAAGTATGAAATGCATGATACCTCAAAAATTTGAATTATAGTGAACAATTCATCAAGGCCATCACAATTTCTATTCAAATATAAATAAATCTAAAAATTTATTCATATTTATCCTATAATGAATTAATTATATGGCAAGGATAATCATTATGCAAACTAAAAGACCAATATTTCTCATGTTAGAACTTGCATGGTTCTCATGAAAAATTAAAATATGGAATTACCTTCAATTCTTCTTCACCCATACAATTTCAAATATCAATTCCAAATAACATCACATCCTCATTCTTCTTTGTTCTAAACAATGTGTCACTTATAAAAATGTTTTTTAACTTTGGATCAGTTCATCCATCGTCAATGTTTACAAAAATGGAGAACATTTCAAGTGTGACATCCATCGATATGAATCCATAACCATTATTCAAGACCATAACAATTTCTATTTAAATATAAATCCATGTAACAATTTATTTATATTTAAACTTTCTTGAAAAAATTACATGGTGTGGTTCTCCTTCATTTAAACTACAATCTCAATGTTCCTCAAGATAACAATGCCATTATTCTCATGCAACATTAAAATACCATATGACCATCAATTCCTCTTCTTCTAAAATTATTTGAATATAAATTCAAAATAAAATCAAACCATCCTTATTATTAGTTGTAAACAATCATTCACTTTTGACATATGTATTTTGAACTTATAATCAGTTTATAAATTGTAATAGTTAATGATAATGGATAATTGATCAATTGTGAAGTCCAATTCTATGATTCCATAACAATTATTCCATCCCATTAAAATTTATCATCAAATATAAATCCAACTAACCATTTGTTCATATTTAACCCTTCATACACTAATTATATAGTGTCTTTATACTTCATGAAAACTAAAATCTCAATATTTCTCAAGATAAAATTTGAATGGTTCTCATGAAACATTAAAATAATGCATGACCTTCAATTCCTCGTATTCTATACTTTTTTTAATATAAGTTCCATAGAATATCCAATCATCCTTCTTCTTGGATTTAAAAATAAATCTCTTATAACACATTTATTATTAACATAGTATCAATTCATCAATCTTCAGAGTTAAAAACATAGATAATTACACATGTGTGACATCCAATGTTAAGAATCCATAATAATTCTTCAATACCATCACAATTCTTTTTCAAATATAAATCCCTCCAACCATTTCTTAATAAATAAACATTCAGTAACTAACTATATGATTTTGTTCTCCTTCATTTTATCACAAGTTTTTTCTTGAATGTAAGCCTTTATTTATGTATTTTAAGTATTTAATGTGTGTGGGTTAGGTTTGGGATGGTTTGGAAGATTTTTGGAGTGTTTATGAGGAATTTATATAGGTACATGGTTGTATCATGGTTAGTACTAAATATGAAAATACTATAGGAAACCATGAAAAATTAGATAGGTGACCCATGGTAGGTGTACAATCAAGGCGCACAGTTTGGCCAAAATGTGCGGCCACCCAAGAATAATCGTGAAAAGTAAGATAGTGATATTCTTCATGGTTGCTAAATGGTTTCTCTAAATGTGTTTTCCACCTCTATAAGGTACTTATAATTGTAAATGATGGTGCATTGATAGCTCACTTTTTTCCTAACCAAGAACCTAACTGGTCAAGGATTAAAATCAATATCCTATTAAAGTGGATATGGGTTGATATTATGTTTATAATAGTATTTTTTCTCCAAACTGACCCTTAAATATGATTTATTCCCCCTAATGGTTTATAATTATTAACTCAAAAATTTGGAGGTGATCGAAGGAGTATCTTAGAGCGATGAAGCCAGATTTCTTTAGAATGTCTTCTTTTGTGGTAGTTTTTCAATGTTTTTCTTAAATCTTAAATCCTTTATCTCTTTATTTCTTATATCTAATATTATGAGGACATATACAATTTTTTTAATTCCAATCATGGTTATATTTGGAATTTTTTATGATAGGGAAGAGATCTAAGGAGGGTTTTCGGAGATTCAACATGCTTTTTGGGCGTTGTTTTTGTTGTTCTTGATTTTATCCAAAACTCTCAATGTAGGTGGATTGACTCTTAAATAAAATTATTATAACATGAATGCGTGGTTTCAAATTATTTTAACAGCATTAAATTTTTGGTGAAATTTTTGTGAACTAAAAGAGTAAAACCCTCTTTAGGGATAGTTTTTTGGTTTTCTGAAATTGGTTGTGTAAATGTATTTTCTTCTTGATTTTAAAATGTTTATTTTGAAATATGGATTTTTTGTATTTTGGATAATATATTTTTGGAAATGTTTTCAATAAATGAATAGTTTTATTGAAATTGAATGATTTAATTTATTTATAATTGTTTTGGCATACATGGTTTATGTGAATTTATTATTTCAATGTGACCCTAAATAAGGGGTGTGTGACATTGGGGTAAAAAGGGACGTGGCCCTGGATAAGGGGTGAGTGTCATTGTAGAAGAATGAGATTGGACACTTAGTTATGAGTTTGGGGATGAACGAGAAACTGATCATGAGTATAGAACTATCATAGAAGACTGCATTGGTGCGTGTATGGTGAATGATGAAATGTGTAGAAAAAAAGGAATGTGAAATGGATTAATGAATGATTTGTGAGCTTTACTTTTAAAACTTTTATGTTTGGAAAACTATTTTGGTGTGAAACTACATGGATTTGATATAAACTGTGGAACTATTTCCAAATTTTTTATATAATGTTTTTTATATAATAGTGAAAACTTGTTCTATCATAGATTCATGAGTAGGGATGTAATTAGTGTAGATATAATGAGATTAATTACTCACCCCTGATTTTGAAATTTGGAGAATTTTCAGATTTTTGTATTGATACATAGGTAAATGGACTACATCACTCTTATTTAGAGGTGCTCTATGATACTTGGAGTTGGAGTTGGACAAAGGATTCATGTATTTAGAGTCTCATGAGTCTCTGCTGGGTTTTTCCATTGTGTAATTTTATATTGGACGTATTCTATTATGGTACTCTGTTTTTTTTGTTTTGATATCAATGGTATTACTTGAGTTGTTTTACATTGTCATCATGCGTAATATTGTAGTTTCTTTATGGAATGTTTGGTTTTGATTTTTTATTTTCAATGGTAAAATCATCCCCCAAATTTATTATAGCCCTTGGCATTTATTTCTAGCCATTGGTGCCTTGGATATGTCTCTTAAGTCCAAGATGAAATTCCACCTTGGCTCAAGCCAATGAGGGGGGAGGGATGTTACATGTGGTATCCTTATTGTTTGGTCTAAATATTTGTGTCTAACAAGTTGTAATAGCTTGTTTTGTCCTTGAATTATAGGTGGTATATGTTGAGTCAGTTTTGGAGTTGAAATTAATTTTAGTTCATTCATTGAGTCAGGTTGGTAAAAAGGAGTAGGATTGTGAGGACTGGAAATATAGAGCATAAAAATATGTAGCTATCCTTTTTTATGATGAACTACAATACCAAGGAGTTGGGAATATAAGTGTTTTGAAAACACTTATCGGAGTGTAATATCACTATCATGGGTTTAGCCAACAAGAAGCTCATGACATTCATTGTATAACTGAATTCTCACAAGAAGTTCCTATTTCATTTTGAGTAATGATTTATGATTTGGTTTAAATGTTTTTATTTTTGAAAATTTTTGAAATTGTTCTCAAATGGGAGATTTTGAAAAGGGAATGGTTATGGTATTTTATATTGAGTTCATTTTCAAAATAATTGTGAAATTGTTCCAAAAAGGTTGAACATGGAAAATGAATAATTTTGGATGGAATTTTATTGATTTTTTCTCTATGATTGAATTTGAAATTGTTAATCCTTCAATTTTTACGGAGTGACACATGTGGCATTTTTTATTTTTCTAGAAAATAGCACTCAGTATGAATCGCGGAAGACAATCGGAAGAAGTTGATGAGATTGTGGTTTCACCTACGCCATAGGTTAAATAATAACTGGATCAGATTATAGTCCATGATTTTCAATCTATGCATATAGGGAACTATCGAGATGAACAAAAGAAAGTGGTTCATTATTTCTAGACCAAGAAGTTGAATCCATACATATTCTCTTCTGATTTTGGGCTACAGATGGTTGAGGTGTGGATGAATTAGATGGATTTAATTGTTTATTTCCTTGGCACACAAAATAGAGTTGAATGTCATGTTTTAGATGTATATCCTCGAAGATTTTGCTTGCCAATGGTGTGATTTAGCACATCATGATAAACTGGACCGAGGCATGGCATGAGAGGATTTTGAGGAATTATTCAACAAACATTTCTATCTTCAAATGATCATAATTCATATAACGATGGAATTTTTAATCCTCAAGTATAATATCTTTAATGAGATAGAGTAGACTAATAAATTTGTGAATTTCTTATGCTTCACACCTAATTTTTTTGTGACTGTGTATTTGAAGGAAATTTTATTTTAATCGGGGTTGATCCATGAAATTCACTCAAATAATGTCATGATTTGTATAAAATTTTATAAATATCTGGTCAATAGAACAAAAATATCTGAAAGAGACATATCAGGAGGCATGGGTAGAGGACGTATGTTGATACATACAAGAAACGGTGGGAACTCTAATAATGAGAGAATGAGGAAGAGGGACACCTATTTCCAAGGTGGGAGTGTGACCCAAAAGCATAAAACTGGATCAGTGATCCTTACTCAAAGACACAAGAGAAAAGTTAGATTTTTTCAATGTTCATCATTGGACCACATGAATCTATAGTGTATGAAAACACTTAGAGCAAGTCACAATTACAATTATATGGGTAATCTTCAGTGCTTCTCTCACAGTACTCTGGGGTCCGGTGTTTAGTAAAACTCTATGGTTTCACAGATGTCATATTCTTTAATGTGATAAGGGAAACAAAATACATATCATTTGTAGAATAGTTCTATATAGGGTGATTCTATAAATACCATGACTCCTCAGTTAGGGAAATCTCAACAGGGAAATAAAGAAAAAGTGAAGCGATAAATCAGTTATATGGAAATGAGCATGTTGTTATTGATGAACAATTTGGATGGTATAAATTTAAAACACCCAGAGGAGAGATTCAATTAACATCCATGACCATTCCAATTATTTAAAATGGTGAACATTTTGAATAAAAACCTGTCCCACTTTGAAACCTCTCATGGTTTCTCGATGATATATAAATCTGGAGCGATAGAGAGAGGCTTGAAATTATCCTCTCCCATTCCCAGTATTGACCCATTCCGGTTCTGTGGGTGTGATATTCACCCACTTATTTTCATGCTATTGGCCTACAACATGCATTCCCCCAGGCGTGACCATGGCTTACAAAGAATAGTCAAGGCTTCCTTTGAGCTAGCTTAGCTAGCCTCCTTCAAGATCCGTCAACCAAGTGTTCCACATAATCTCTCAGTTGAGGCTAGATGGCCAACTTACTAGGTTTTACATACTTTTCAAATAAACCGCCAAATAATTATTAGTTAAAAAACCATGTATATAATATAATTCATGCTATCCTCCTAACTTAGAAAACTAGTATACAACTCTTCAATCCCTGCACAAATTATCGTCAAATATAAATCCATCTTACAATTTCTTCTTCATTAAGCCTTCATGCACTATTTATATGGCATGGTTCTCCTTCATGAAAACTATAATCTCACTGTTCACAAGGATAACACTTTTATGGTTCTCATTTAACATTATAATATTTCATAACCTTCAATTCATATTCTTCTCTAATTTTTGGAATATAAATTCCAAAGAATTCCAAATAATCCACCTTATTTATTGTAAAAAATGTGTCACTTATGACATGTGTATTTTGAAGGAATCCATAACAATTATCCAGCAATCACCATGATGGAATCCATAACAATTCTTAATTAACACCATGAAACTCAATGTCTTCAAACCATTCCCATGTTTTTTGGAAATTCAAGAATTGAGTATTTCATCCATGCTCTATTAACTTTGTAACTTTGTTATCATATTAACATCAATTCAATCTTCAAATTGTATTGATCATCATCTTCCACCAATGAAAATAATTGAAAACAAATACAATCCATACACAAAGTGGGCTCTTAAATCTCCCCACTGTATTTGTTGTAAATACCATCAATGTTTGTTCCAAATGAATGTTTCAATATGTGGAACTATTATATGCTCTATCCACTTTTCATTTAAAACACTAATTTCAATATCTCTCCCCCTTATTGAAAATAAATACAAATTTCATAGGATAAATTTTATCATTCAATACTTAATCAATTATCCTTCCATCATTTCACTATAAGTCATATTATGTTGATCTCTATCTAGAAAAAAAAGTTGATTTGTTATAGTAAAGATAGAATCCCATTACCAACTTATCATGATACCTTACGAAAGAAAAACTCATATAATTTTATTGATGGATTATTCAATTTCATTCTTGGATGTAATTACCAAATGTGAGATAAATATTTCTAAGAACATTCAACCTCATACACAATTAATAAATTCAATAAATAGATCAAAAATATTCAAGTGCAATATATAGGATAAGTGAAAAGGGGGCATTTCAACATTTCTTATGCCATTGATTAATTTAATTTACCCCTTTTAATAAGTTTCTTATATTTGATAACAATGTATGGTATATTAATGGAGACATACCATGGAAATTGAAATTATCTTCAAGAAATTTCCAAAATAATTAGATTAGATATTAATTGAAATAGTAATTATGGAAGCATATACATTTTTCTCCCCCTCAGGGGAAAAATTTCTCATTATCTTCCTAATGGTTGACTTCATCAAGATTGGATTTGAGGACATTCCAGTATGGATAATACACTTGAAAGGGTCTTCAACTTGTTATTGTTCGTATAATACAACAATCCCAACTTCACAAAATATGTTCTTCTAGAAAATGTTTTCTTAAGAATACTAAGAAATAATATCAAACCAATAAGGAATTTTCTTTTCCTTGACTATGCCGAATATGAAATCATATTCTTTACCTTCATCAAGGTTGATCCTCAATCATATTAGAATTTGAATATCAATTGATGAATCCATCAAGGATGGTGTCTTCATTATCTTAACAATCAAGATTTGACAACACTTAGTACTAATCAAATTCTCCCCCTAAGAATATGATTCCCCTTCAATTCCCTGTATTATTAGAACAAATACAATATTCAATGATTAAGGGAATATGTTGGATCCTCCTTTCTTCATTAATATGAATAGAAAGTTTGATATTATCTTCTCAAAAAAGTTCCTCCATTTTCTCTAATATTCTTGGTTACACATGTAAACATCTATTCTGATTTATGTTGTGGAAACATGGATCTCCTCACATCCTCTTTTACGTTGTGTGGATAAATTTTCTTCATAATATCCTACATGGATGGTAAATTATTACTCCTCTTGAGGATTGTTTATTATTTTGGTAGCGAGGTCAAACAAACTATTACAATGTGGATAGATTTCATGAATCTCCCACATATAACTTCTTTAACAAAAGAGTTTCATTTTCTTGAAAAACCCTCATGAAATTTTTATTCATCACATGGAATATTTTCATTCCATTTTTCACTAGCTGTAGATTCTGTACCTTCAATTTTTTTCATTCTATCTAAATATTTATGCCCGATAACTAACATGTCATTAGTTATTTGGGTGCATGTTTGGATCATCCATATGGGTTATTTTTAGTGTCATCCCTCTTAGTAGTTCTTTTGGAAGCACTAGCCTTCAACTTCATTTACTTAGAATCCACATTTTTTTCACCATTATAGATTGGTACCTTCCTGTGAGGATTTATATTCACAATATTATTCTGATATCTTCCCAAGGATTATTCTTCCTTCCATGTCATATTTTGTGATCTTATTTTCTTATCATATTTGGATACATGTTGAGACGATCATGTACCAACATTGTGACCACTACCATTGTGTACATCACCAATGTTATCCAGATTTCCAATTTCTTTTACATTATAGATATGCTTCAGGGTTTGTGGATGTTTCTTCTTCTTCTATGGATTCATCCCCCATTCAGATAGGATTCTTCTGTGATATTACATTTTGAGTATTGTACCAAAACGTTAATGCACAATTCATAAATATATTTAAGAACTTACATTGACCCACATATATTGATTCCCATATATCTCATATATCAAACTATTGGGTCATCATTATGGTTTTTTTCTATGTTGGAAAAAAATTACATAACTTATTTCCTATCAACCATATTCATGGTGGTAGGTTTATTATAATATTTATTCATCCATACATGTTAAATTTTTTAAAAAAACTACACTGTTCATGGTAATATATTTAATAACATTAGTAAAAGATTAATTGAATGGTCCCTGATTCTCCTCAGCTTCTTTTGATAGATCATTTAAGGAAATCAAGATCATCTTTCCAAATATTGGAGGCATTTTAACCATAGAATCCTCCAATGGACATTGAGTACTGGTAGCATCTGTATCCTTTTATGATGTTTCAATATGAGTTTTCTTATGATTGGATGACTGAGCTACCAATTCTAGACATTTCATATTGTGAATTATTTTTTATTCCTAAATTGTAATAATATTCTCTTCACAAGCCTTCTTCATTCATTCAACTTTATCTTCAGGTAGTATAACATTGTCCTGAATCAAAGATTCATGATTCTTGATCTTCTAGGATATTTCATACAATTAAAAACCCTTGACATTTGTGCTATATTTCAATTTATCATCAATTTCATCGATATTTTATTCTAGAGACATTTAAACTCCCTCTTTCTCTTCAACTAATTTGATCCTTTTCAGGGAAATTATTTCATTTTCCCTCTTTGTTGCTTCAAAGGCTCCAACCTATAAAGAGAGTTTTAGATTCTCAACATTTTTTTCAAGCTATTTTTTAAAACAATGGCTTCTTCATATAGTTGGGTGATCTCTTACTTCCTATGTTGAATGACTCTACCAATAACATATTGACTTTATTTAGAAATACCATGCATAATAACTTTTAATATATCAACTCATAATTCTTGAGAAGTCGTAGATAGGTCATCATCACCACTTGTGCTAGTATTTCCTTCTTGAGGAATGTTTATAAATGTACTATCACATAACTACTTATCATTAGAGGAAGTAACGATATCAATATTCTTGCTGGAAAAATTATCAGCCTTCTCATTACTTTCCATGTTTGCTATTTCTTCATTGTTCGAACGGCATAGAGAAATTTATACTTCATATTATTCAGATTAGAGGGACTTCTTCTTCAACTTTCTCTTCTCTTTGTTTTTCCTGTTCATCATGGTCTCCATATATATATATATACTTATTTTCTCAGAGGTAACTAAATCTTCCCTAAAACTACACTTTATTTTTGAGTCAGCAATCAAACTCATGTCTTGTAAAGAGAGTTGATTTCAATGTAGAAAATATAACAGTGGTGATCATTTCCTCAAAACAATTGAAAGGACCAGTTTGGGATATTCCTAAAACTAATAGGGGGGGTGAATCAATGTTGGATACATTTTAATCCAATTCCAAATTTTATCCCTTTACCTATTTGACATATTAGGACATCGATTCTATTATTTTCTTTTACCTATCACATGGAAGAATATTAAAGTAGTAAAGACATACACAAGACATTTTTACAAGGTCTCACCACTCCCTAAGAGTATCTAGTCCTTTTCATGGTCTAGAAAATAATCCTGATCTGGAAACCACAATAATGTAATAATTTAAATATGGTAATATCAAGTGGGAAATACCCTTTCACATTCAATTCACTATATTAAAATGACCTGGAATGTTATACATCACGTATATGGATCTTTATACTACCTTATAATACCATATCCTTTTTTTTATAACGGTTTTTAACACCAAGAGAGACTTCCACTTGTTGAAACCTATTGGAAGTCATAGTTCTGATTTGTTTTTCCACAAACTACTTCTCCACTTTATTACGTTCTTAGCTGCAAGAACATATAACTTTTTACATTTTACAAGAAGAAAATTAAATGATTCACAATATTCTTCTTCTTTAAGCCATAATAATATAAATTTGATGTGAACTGATGAATACAAAATTTTGTCTTACAAAAAGTATAATCAGCTGAAATATGGTAAACTGGCCTTTTGTCAGGGGAGCTAGAATTAAATCCTATACATAGAGGCATTTGTAATGACCTCAAATTCCTTTAGAAATTTTCATTTATTTTAAATGTATTATTAATGAATATAAACATGAGATTTTTTTTCTCAAATTATGTGAAATTCTAATAAGATTCATTAAAGTTGATTTAAATTGATAAAAATAATCAGTTTTTATTTGTAATTTTATTTAGACTTCATGATTTTTATTTTAATTATCTAATCCAACAAGATGTGAACTAAGCCCGAATTTAGAGATCCATCATTAAATCCCATGCATCATAGCATTTGGGATTCCCATCCCATGCCTTTATAAATATTCAATGATTTTAAATAGATTCCAATGAATTTGAAGATGAAGTTATTTTTTTATCAAATAATGGGAAATTAAAAATTGAAATATTATTGTTTAGTAAAAATGATAAAACAACGATGTTTTTGTATTTGGAATTTTATTTGCTGTACATGATTGTTATTTGAACAATCTAAGCCAAAATGAGGTGAACTGATCTCGATCTGGTAGAGCCAGCATTAAATCCTATGCGTAAAGGAATTTGGGATACCCATACCATGTATTTAGTAATTTTCCATGATTTTTTATGGATTTTTAATGAATGTAACAAGAAATTATTTATTTTATAAAATTATGGAAAATTACATCTCAAACATTGAAATTGATTTAAATTTATAAAAAAAATCATATTTTTAGTTGGAATTCTATATAGAATTAATGATTATTATTTATATCAGAGAAGAAAACATGAGGATAATTGAGCTTGATCTACATGATACAACATTAAATCTCGTGCATTGAGACATTTTGTATGCCTCTCCCACACCTTTAGAAAATTAGAATGATTTAAAATGGATTTTAATGAATATGAATAGATTTTTTTTATTTTAACAAATTATGGGAAATTGAAACTGATTGATTTATGTTGATTTAAATTGTTCAAAACCCAATTTTTTTTCTATTTGGAATTTTATATAGACATCATGATTATAATTCGAATTGGGCAAGCCAGCATGAGGTGAACCAAGCTCGAGCTGGGAGATATAGCATTAAATCGCATTCATGGAGGCATTTGATACACCCTCTGAAGCAATTAATAAAAATTCAATGATTTTAGATGGATTTTTAATGAATATGAACATGAATCTATTGGTTTTATCAAATAATGGAAAATTGAAACTAAAACATTGAACATGATTTAAATTGATAATAAAATGATGTATTTGTATTTGGAATTCTATTTATACTATGTGATTATTATTTGAACCATCCAAGCAGACATTAGGTGAACCAAACTCGTGCAGGGATATCCAACATTAAACCACATGCATGGTGGTGTTTGGTATGCCCCACCCATTTCATTATCAAATTTCAATTATTTTAAAATGATTTTTAATGAATATTAACATGAAATTATTTTTTATGAAAATTTTTGAAATTAAAAACATAAATATTGAAATTAATTTAAATTGATAAAAAATGATGTATTTTTATTTAAAATTTTATTTAAACTTCATGAATATTATTTTTACTGGCCAATGGCAATATAAAGTGAACCGAGAACAATATGACATAGCCACCAAAAAATCTAATGCATCATGGAATTTGCGATGCCTCTCCAAGGACTTTTGTAATTTTCAATGGTTTTAAATTAATTTTTAATGAATATCAACATGAAATTCATTATTTTATAAAATAATGGTAAATTGAAACTGATAAGTTGAAGTGGATTTACATTGATAAATACAATGTATTTGTTTTTGGATTTTTATTAGACATCATGGTTATTATTTGAACCAGCCCGACCAACATGAGGTGACTGGATATGGAGCAGGGAATGTCAAGATTAAATCATATGCATGGAGTTGTTAGGGAAATTCATTTTTTATCAAATTATGATAAATTAAAAATTTATGTTGATTGAAATATATATATATATATATATATATAATATTCATTGGTATTTGAGCTTTTATTTATAATTACTAGTTATCATTTTATCTTTCCACGATCACGAGAAGTGAAATGAGTTATATACAGGAGAGAAAACCATAGTTAGTGAAAGGAAGCTAAATTAGAGGTTTTGTGAGAAGTATCTATTCATTCATGTTGATTTTATAGGTAATTACCAATGGAAATATTGGTAAGGACCTTCCCATGCCTTGAATAATAAACATAATGTCAGCATTTTCCTTTTTGATGTGGATGAAAATAATGGGTCCAATGTAAATTTTTAATAGGTACGACATCGTCTCGTAGGACTCATGACCCCACACCATGGACACAAAGAGTCTTCATCCTCCACCACTCACAGTCACCCCTCAATGACTCTAACACTACTCTAGCACCAGAGATCGCCATCTTTTCCTCCTTGGATGGCTGACATCAAACCATTGTCCACTGTTAAAGGACCCAGACACCATGGACCATCTCAGTAGGTTGATGTGTCCACCATAAATCCATTTCAAGGATAATCTGAAAAAATATAAGCCTGAATGAAGGAGGATCTCGGTGAAGTCCTATGTGACACTACTTCACCACTACCATTCAACCGAATCAATTCCAGGAACCATGTGGAACAACCACCATCCAATGCAAGTGGTTCTTGCACCCAAAAAAACATTTATCAGGCAAAAAAATAACCATATTACAAATCGAATATGGTGGGAGGAGGAGAATGGGATATAATATAATAACTAATTCATTTTTAAAATAGTTATTCTATATTAGTAAAGATTAAAATACTGGGTAGTGGGAAAAATAGAACAGGAGATAATATATTAATGAATTCCTTAGACGACAGATCCACCAACATGACCTAACTCCACCTCTACCCCATCCCTCACCTGATTTCCAATACACGGTAAAAACTAATCAATAATTATCATTATGACCACAAATCCTCAAATAATATCTAGAAAAATACCTACACATTTGTAAAACAAATTGGTTAAAAAATATCAATACACACATATTTAGATTTTTCTCACCTCCAATATCGGTAAGGCTATAATTCTCTTTCATTACAATACCATAACCATCCAACATCATTCCTATTATCAAGGGAAATGGTATACTCCATCCCACTATTGTGGCTTCACTCACTCTTCCCCGACATCAATGCACCGATTTAAATTTAAGTTGGGAGTGGTTCCCTCCACCCTAGGATTAGGAATCTGGTTTCATAGAATTTTATAGTTTGAGGTGATCATTGAGCATATTCCATTTTCACCAGTATCATTCATGGCTTCTATGACATTGGAACAAGTATGGGACATGTTAACTAAACATCTGGTTTCATGAAATAGTTGACTCAATGCATATATAAAGAGAGAACCCATAAAGGGGAAGTGTTCATCGCATTGATAGGTGGCACAACTGGCTCATCAACTTCTTTCATGAAATTTTTGACTCAATGCACATATAAATTGAGAGACCATGAAGGGGAAATGGTAATCCCATTGACATGTGGCATTGTGGGCTCATTAGCCACATTCATGAAACAATAGACTCAATGAATATATTAAGAGTTAACCAATAATGGGGAAGTGTTCATCGTAATAAGTGCAGGTTGATTTATTTACATACCTATCATGTTTGTGAAAATAAGTAAGAATTTGTGACCACTTGACTCCCATGAATAAGGTTCCAGTTCATTAATATTGGATTAGAACATATATAATACGATTCACACACACCTATGGGCAAAGACTTTCACACATTAACAATCAAAACCCATTCAGGTTTCTGTACATGAAGGTAGAAGTACTGTGACTTTTAAGGGTATGTACACACACTTAAGATCATTATTTGAGAAGGAAATTTCCATTTTCATTACACACATTGAATAGTGATTGTGTGCATATCCATTCCCATGCACATGTGATGACATAAGATTTGAAGATATTGGATAAAAAAATATTTTGTATATGCATAAAAGGTGTGTGTACATAGAAACACAAAAGTGGACACTATGTTCTATTAAATGTGTGTGTGAAGATGGTGAGTAGTATCAGGAATATGTGATTATATAATAACTTAAATAATCTTGTAGACAGTATGGATTATTTGTAAAAATTTGTGTGTTTTGAAGTATGCATGTACACGAAATAATGAATGCATGCAAGTGTGAAGGTGATTAAATTGAGAATAATATTTTCATGTATGTCCAAGAATTGTGTTATTTCATAAATAATTTCAAGAGAATATATATTATTGTGCATTTTTTTATTTCAGAACGAAGACATAGAAATAGTAGGGATAATTACATGCATTAAATATCTACATGTGATGTTGATAATTGAATGCATGGAGAACACACTATGTGGTCATGTGTAATAGTTGATTTGACATGAATCCATATATTTTAGTGATGCAAAGGATAAGAAGATTTATAGTTCATTGATGAATCTTTTGTTTTTCATTCTGATATTGCAATGACATGATGTGGAAGTGATGACTTCAAATAATTTAGGAGAGAATATTGAAATGACCTTAATGTAGTTTTGTTTATTATATTCATTCACCGTCCATGATTTTTAGTTGAAGTGAGAAAGTGCTGAATAGTTTTATTTAAGTGGATTATTGTGGATGATTTATTTTTTATTACATAGAAAAAATTATGTTCTTGTGATATTTATCATTTTGTTCAATGTTTTAATAGTATAATAATGGTGGGATTCCTATATAATTTAGTAAAAGTTTTATACCTACCCACCTTGGATATTTGGGTGATACCTAATCCACTAATTTTGTAGAATTTGTGTACACTAATTCACCCCCCCTATTAGTGTAATTTCATGATCCAATGGACATTTCAATTGGTATGAGATCATAGGTTACACCTTTAACTTGATCTATCGTATCGTTCCAGTTGTTTGTATCAGACTTATATGAAGTGAATTTTTGAATTCAAAAAATTAATAGTGTTGTTTAGGATGGGAGGTTCATTTCCTATCTTGTTCAGTTCAAACATGGAGGTCTCTAAAAAACCATGAAGAACAAAAAGAATAAGGAGGCAAGAAACTGAGAAAGAATTTGAAGATTAAATAGGGTTTATCCCAATCTGAATATAGTCATAATGGTATTCTATCATTAGTATCTATTAAATTATGTGATAAAGTAACTTGTGATGAGTATTTTCCATGAAATAATAAGAATAATTTATTTTATCACTCATCAATATTTATTCAAAAATCAAAAAATATCTACAGAATGTTCTAATAAATGTTTTCACCTACATATTTTCTATTATCACGGGACTATATGATGAAAAGTGATATCTTAAAAAAAATCTAAGTAAATGGAGAAATCCTTTGAAAATAAGTTTCAAGGATATAAAATTCTATCAATAATTGTTGATACCAAAGTAGAAAATATATCAATTTTCAATAAATATGTCTCATATGTTGAAAAAAAATTGAAAAAAAATGTGAGAAAGATGTAACTAAGAAGATCCGTATAGAGATTATTCATGCTCTTGAGAAATCATATAAAGATACCAAGAATATCAAGGAATCACATTTTTAAATTGAATACAAGGAAGAGAATTTAATCTTATTTGAAGAATAAAAAGAAGTGTTTATATTTAAATTCAATGAAAACCTCATTTTTATTGAGGATGAATTATAACAGAATTATTGTGAGAAGGATGTGACTGAGGTAGTTCATACAGAAATGATCCCTGCATTGGAGAATTTACACAGAACCTCCATAAATGATAAATAATCCCATTTAGAGGATAAGATAAAAAATTTAAAATATTTGAATAATTCTCAACTGATAGGAAATCAAATTCATGATGATCAAGTTCATAATAAGAATAGTCAATGGGAAGGAAAACTAAAAATTGTTGAGGATGATAAAAATTTCCTCAAAATGATATTTCTTAAAATTGAAGTGACATTGAAAAATATGAAATAATGTGAATATATACTAAAATTACATTAATACCATAAGAACTCTTTAAATATGAAATATAATGAGTTGGGGGTCATGTTGAGAAATCTAGATATCATCCAAGATGAATTTTCATGTAATGCTGATATTGGAAAATCATCCATGAGTAATCCTAAAATGATTCTTATTTCGAACAAAACCCATTCAAGAGGAAAAAAGTGTCTGATATTATCTAAAGATAAATCAGTTGAATGATCATTGAATCTGGTATCCCTTGATCCAAAATATTTTATTTTGTACTAATATTGTTTCGTCTATAAGTATGGTTTCGAAAAAAATATGGACTATCATGGGTGAATAAGATTGATGAAAAATATACTATATCATCAAATGTGGATCTAAAGAAGGTTATTAATTCTTGTTCCATTCAAAGAGATTATATGAATAATCCTACTATCCAAAAACAACAAGATTCCAAAACTAACCAAATTGTATAAAAGAAGAATAAATCAAAATTTGTTGGATAGTGTTTGTGTTGTTGGAAATTTGGGCTTCAAGACATTGAATCATTTCATTATTTTTCAATTCAAGATTACTATAAAAGTCCAGTATTAAGGTGGAGTAGATCTGATGATAAGATAAATCCTACATAATTTATTCATAATTCACAAATGAAGAATAATATATCTATCAATAATAGATTTGAGTGCCTGGAATAATTCTATTATTATTTCAAGAGAATTGGTCACAATTATACTCGTTGTTGGTATGTAATAACCCTTCACTATGCATATTCTTATATGATGACAAGTCCAAAACATATGTAGAGGTATAGAACAAAAGTAGAAAAGGATTCTTTGGGGTGTTAGAAGGAGTGGATAGCTAATAAACTATGATGCAACCTACACACAAGAATAATGACAATATGAATGGAACGCCAATTAAATGTTTCCTCTACTATGGATGAATAGGTCTCATAATGGACCTTCAAAAACGTGTTAAAACCCAAATGATATTGGAATAAAGCCAATGTAGAAAAAGAAATGAATCTCAAAAACAAATAAAAAGGATGATTTAATGATTGAAATTAAAGATGAAAATTTTGAATTTCATGAGAGGTTGTTTAAAATTGAAGAACCTTTGATTGCAAAATATGTTTGGGGAAGGTTTAGAATTAATGGGAATATTGATGAAAAATACAAGAGGTGGTTGCCTAAAAATAGAACGACTGAAGGAAAATGGAAAAGCACCAGTGACTTATACAATTAAAAATGCTACTGTAAAAAAGGATTCAACACACATGAAGATGTATGAGGATATACCAAAAGGATGTTTAGTTATAAAGGGGAAGTAAATTATTGGAATTGAATCTTAGTGTAAATTTTGATTTATGTAAAATATTTGGTTTTTTAATGGTTTAAATGTAAGAAAAGGGCTTATAGAAAAGGGGCATGCCAACACTACATAGGTGGGATGTCGACCCCTAGCCTTCCAATATGTGCGGGCCGAGGAAGAGAGTGGCTAGTGTGCTCACATGGAGAATATTTAGTGTCATATTAATAATAAAAAAAATATTAGTTATGTTGTATGAAGAATTAATGTGTATGGTTTAAATTTAATCTAAATGTGAATTTTTCATGATATGTAATATTTGTTTTTTTTCATGGTTTAATTGTAAAAAAATGGTATATAGGAAGATCATGTAGAGGAAGATGAACAGAGTGACTGTTGTGCTCATGGGATAATGTCGACACTTCATAGGTGGTCAATCGACCTCTAGTCAACCATTATGGGTGGTTCGTGGAAGTGACTGGCTAGTGTGCTCATAGGGAGTGCATGAAGAGGCAGTGGAACAATTAGAACATTTAGTTATGTTGTATGAAGAATGATTTTGTCTGGATGGAGCTGAATATTTTTGGGAATTTAGATTTATTAGTTATGTTGTATGAAGTATAGTTAAATGCTTCGGTCATCCGACCCCAGAAAGCAACAAGTTACTACGATGCCCACAAGGTGCAAAGGTAGAAGGCTTCAGTAGTAGAGCATGGAACGAGAATTTGTAGGAGTAGGTATATGTTATTTGTTAATAATACTTCATCCATAAGTTTTTCCCTCGTGTTATAAAGGAGTTGTGTAATTGGAATTAATTTCGATGTGGGAGAAGATTTTAGTGTTTCACTGTTGAAAAATAAAATCCTTAACTGTGTAATCTGTGGGATTATAATCTGGGTTGTGACATTGTATCCACAACCCAAAATGTTTCTCGCAACCGTCTGATCATTCAATCAATTTTTCAAGAGTTTTACAATATTATCTGCACATCATCTTCTTCCCTAAGCCAACACCAAAGCATCTACTCACCGTGATCTCCATGCCACGATGTTGGTTTTCTCCATCCATGCTTCTATGCATTTTTTGATCATTATTTACATTAAATTATGATTGAAATCTCAAGAAACTTAGTTTCCATGATAAAACAAACACCAAACAGAATCAATTGAGCATATAATTTAGTCACAAAATAGATTATATGCATATAATTTTGGCTGGTGTTGATTTGCCTATAAATACTTGAGAACGGGCACATTTGGGTTATGCATTTTATTGAACCACTAAGATTATATTGATAGATAAATAGAGTGGTGGAAATGGTTAATCTATTTTAACGTATATTACATCACGGAGGAAAAGTAAACAAATATTACATTAATTTGTAGGAGGAAACAAAGATTACATTACATGGTGGGAGGAAACAATGATGACATTACATGGTAGTTGGAAAAATAGATTACATTACTAGGTAGGAGGAAATTAAGATTACATTACATGGTAGGTGGAAACCTAGATTACATTATGGGGTAGGAGGAATAAAATATTACATTATAGGGATGGAGGATAAAAATATTACATTACGAGGTATGATGAAACAAGGGTTACATTACACGATAGGAGGAAACAAATATTATATTACACGGTATCAGGGAATAAATATTACATTACGGGGTAGGAAGAAATGATGATTACATAAAACGGTGGTAGGAAACAATGATTACATTATGGTGTAGGAGGAAAACAAGATTACATTACAGGTTAAAAAAAATAATACAAACATGCATATTTATATTATTAAAATAATATCTTTAAAACAACAATACAAATATGCATATTTATATTTGGAACACCATGAATCTCAGTCACACTATACGCCATCACATCCTTGGTCACTCATTCAATCAACTCCTCTAATGGAGATCCCATTTATATATGAATTTGGAACGGTTATCTCTGCCAGGTCGAGGAATCTATTTGAATAAAATATAATAGTTTGAGGAGATTCTTTATCTTCATCCACATTCTCCATTTTCATCATTTATTTTATCTCAATCACCCCTTTCGCAGATTCCCTCTACAACCTGTTAACCCCCTTCCGGTTTCATGAAACTAGTTTCCACAAAGATTTTGGATAGCATTATCAAAAAAAATACCCATTCAGGTATAAAGAATATGGGGTGATTCAGACACACACGTGTCCTAAGACTTGCGCATATTCAATCTGTGCCAAGACATAAGATCTACTAGACACTTCAATGATGAAATGGTGAGTAGTTAAGTGACCTTGGTTTTTTCAATAGGATTTAGGAAACATAACACCAAAGAGACACAAATTATGACCACTGGAATTGGAATTTTATAAAATTAGAACTATGCATTATCGGTTTCTTAAAATGAAGTAAAATTCATCCTATTATTTGCAGTCTGGTGTGTATTCAGAAGTTTCATTTATTGAAAAACTAGATTAGAGACTGTTTCCACTTTGTCAAACCTTTCTTGAGCAGTCCAGAAAATTTGCATGTTTTCTAAAACATCCTCACATAATTTAAAATGTATCATAACAACCTAAAACACTAATAGTGTAGAAACCGAAGATTTCATAGTACTTTATTTCTTCAAAGTAATTCATTAACTTTCACTATATGCAACACCGAGTTCAAGCACAAAAAGACATACCAAACTGGCCGTTCTAAAGTTGTTATGAATAGTATCAACTGAATTTTTAACATTATGTAATCCTTATAATTGAATAATCCATATTATGAGTTTCTTAGACATAATGTAAGAACTGATTTATTTTTTCTAGATAAAATATGTATTTTTCAAAAGAATGCACTTTTACCGCCTTTAAATGGTGAACCCTTGTTAAATCCAATATTTGAAACTATTATATATATTCAATTTCAAAAAATTAACTTCTACTTTAAGAATCGGGACCTAATAATTTTGTTTCAAAAAAAAATTGTGTTTTTCTGATAACTTTCATATTTGGGTGAATAGTGAAAAATACTATATTTTAACTGAAAACAAATTTTTTAATCAAATTAATTTATAGTGTTAAATTATAAATTTTGATGGTTTTTAAGTATAAATAGATTATATTGTTACTCTTTAATCCAATTCTATTCAATGGAAGTAATTTTACTTTGAAATTGAACATAAACAAGTATCAATCTTTTGTTAATTATTATTTCTAAAAAACACGTTTTTTTGTTTTGACAATGGGGATTAATTTTAAATTAATAAAAGACTTTTCTATGTTTTTAATTTGGTAAAATAGACTTAATTTTTTAATTCAAAATAACAAAATTATATTAGGGTGAATTTTTGGTATTTTTCTGAAAACATTCAATTTTTGATTAATAGTGACAAACACTGAGTTATAGTTTAAAACTGATTTTTTGTTAAAATAATTATTTATTTTATTTAAATTTATTTTAGGTCAAAATAAATTCATAAAACATATATATGTTCAATATAATTCACTGGGGTTAGTTTATAATAATTTTAGATATATAAAAATTTTATTGAACTTCTTACCGTCTTCTACCCACCTCCAAAGAGTATTTCCAAATTTACAGAAAACATAATTTTACCTCTTCTTTTAGTTGAATTTCAAAAATTAGAGAGACATAGTTGATATCAGTAATAAAAATGTGATTCAATATGATGGAAATGATTTTTGGTGTATAGTAACTTTTTTCTTTTATTTTCCATTGTTAAAAGTTAATAGGGTAATTAAGTGTAAAAATGATATTATTATTACCCAAACACATATCCTAATTATATTGGATAATTATAATTCAAAAAAAATAAACCTTAGGAATAAAATATGAACCTCCTTGGTCCTCTTGGATTTTATTAGGCAATTTTTTATTATTCTATTTAAAGAAGAGTTAAAAGAGTTAAATTAAAAGTTTAATAAATAACCATTTTCTATATAGTGTTACACACAATATTAATTAGATTATAAATATTCATTTTAAATATAAAAATATTTCCTACATAATTTTATTTTATTTATAATTTTTTGACATTAAATAATTAAATTTATATATGGAACAATGAAAATGAAGTAATTAGCATTTTAATGAATGGTTAAAATAATTGATATTATAAATACCCAAATAAATGTAATTTGAGACATTTGATGAATTCTACTAATTGTATAAGTTAGTATGACATTTTAGGGTTGATTAAATAAATTTATTTCCTTATAATCATGCTGTGAGGATTTTTACAAAAAAACAAATACCAAATAATGTCAAAAATGATATAAAATAGTTTTTAAAACAAATACTATATTATTGGATGATATAATACTTCTAAAAATATATGTTTTGGGAAAAAGGATAAAATAATATTATATATGTCATTAATGAACCACTTGAGGTTCTCTTGAATTTTATAGTATGTTTGTTAACCATATAGTGTAAGAACACAAGAAGACACGACAAAAGTTAAACTATTTTACTAAGAGTTAAATAAAAAATATATGGTTAAAATGGTAACATAAAATTTACTAAAACCTGTTGGATAAGATATTTTCGCCACATCCCCACCTTAGCCTTTAAATAATTCATTTTTGATCCATTATAAATCGGTGATGATTCTATTATAAAATAATATTTCAAACATTTCCTCAAGTGACCCTAACCTCTACAATAAAAGTGAACTTCCCCTTATATTAATCTCACACCTCCAAAGCCATTTGTATTGGCCAAAACCTACCCAAATATCCTCTCTACTTTCCTCCCTTCATCCTATATTTCTTTCTTTGGTCATAAATCCAAACTAAGAGGTCCTATTGATCAAATCCAATGGAAGAACCTGAAAAGAGGTAAATATTTCATCACCTCTTTCATGTTCTTTTCTTCTTCCACTTCGGCCTTCCTTGTTGTTTCCATTTTAAAATAATAACTCCATTCTCTTATATATTCTGTGATGTTATTATATATATTTCAAAACTATATTCATTATTCTATCCATCTTATGAATGATAATGTCACCATGTGTGCGTATGTACGGCTTAC
The DNA here is from genome assembly GCA_963277665.1 of Viscum album. NCBI lineage: Eukaryota > Viridiplantae > Streptophyta > Magnoliopsida > Santalales > Viscaceae > Viscum > Viscum album. Next base: position 1,579,809,756 of record OY728151.1, on the reverse strand, counting down.
CTTCTCCATGCCAGGGTGTAATTAATTATTGAACACTATGTTATTTGGATGGATATAATGATGAGTACTATGTATATAAATAATGAAAATAACATGCTAATGTCTCTGTAAAATTAATATACTATCCAATTCCACACCATTAAGGAAATGAGATTTTCGCTCGTGCGTACGTGCGGATTACCGTCTCCACGACCTGATGAGATTCATTTCCACGTTCACCATTCATCAACGATTATAAAAATATATATTACTTATAAGTATGTAATATATTAAATAATAATTTTAATAGAAATATATATATGTATGTATTTATGTACTTACATATACCATATTCACTTACTTCTGTTCAATACGATTTGAAAACAGAAACAATGTTTATGCATACGTTCGGTCGACCATCTCCATAAATGGTGTTTTCAAATTTTTATATCTATCTATTATAAATATATATATTCTAAATATATATGATATATGAATCAAGGTTTACATTCTGGATGTATTTAAATCATGACCTAAATGATACGGTCAAGAATTACAGGTTAAAATATGTATGATAAAGAATGTGATTATTACACGAAATGTTAATTTAACATGAAAATCAATATTAAATGGGTAGTATAAAGTCCTACATGAATCATTTATGATATAATAAATATGAATATGGACCACTAATAATCTAATAACATACAATGGTCATTTAATGGGAGGTTAAATGTACCCTTGACCATAGAAAGTGCAAGGTAAGGGGTTTCGTATCTCACTTTTCTTTCTGTGAGATTTCCATTGTTCACTTCTTATTTATTGCATGTGGTGTATTGTGTACTTACATTTTATATATATTATCATGATTATATTTATATTCATTATATTATGCGATTAATTGGGTGGTTATTGACTATTGTTCATATGAATCTATTGATTAATATGAAGTAAGGTTTAATTTCAAAATATCTTTAAGGGAATTTTTTACTAAAAAAACATTTGAAATGTTTTAAATATTTATTCTTATAAATCATTCTCATTAATGAATATGTTATCAAATTTTTTTTTAAGGGTTTATTTATATAGACATGAATGTTTTTAGAATGTTAATTCCATTAAAAATATTCAATGTGGTATCAGAGACATTATTCTAAAATTCCATTAAATGTATTCCTTTCTAAATTGGGCGACATTTAAATGTTTTCATGGAAAATTGATATTTCTCTCCATGATTTTTACAAATCATTTTCATCTATGTCTACATACTTTGATGTATTTTAAAAATTTTTGATGTTTATTTATTATGATACAAATATTCCATGTTGTATAGAAGTTTTTGTGATATGTTTGATCGTGGATGTGTTATTTTTGTACCATTCATTGTTTATGAACACTGTGTTGACATTTTGTATGCTAGTTTTAATATGAATTTTTATATTATGTTTAAACCTTTTCATATACGGAATGAATTGGACTTAGTACGTGACAGGTGGATCCCGCTATAGCTCCTTGATGTGTCGGTAGGTCTCATGAGACAAACTAGTGTCTTGGAACAAGGCCTTGACAAAAACTTATTTGTAGTCTTGGCACAAGACCTTAACTATGTGGTTATGAATGTCTAGAATTATGTATTCCATCATTAAAAAAGTGGATATTTATGTTACATGTGATTATTTGACTAGTATAATATCCATGTGAATAAGTAAAAAGAATTATTTTATTGTATATTTACCATATTATGCTGATGATTAAGTTTAAAAGGCTATTTTTAGTCTTATACATTTCCTTAAACGTTAATGATTATTCATAAAAGTTTCTACTATATTTTTATCCTTACTGAGCATCTGAGCTCATCCCTTTCTATGTTTTCATTTTCTTAGGATTACAAGATGTGTATTATGATTGATATGAAGGGTTAAGCTAGGGGATTAATGGTGTTCTAAAAGGAAAATTTATGATTTCTTTTATTTTCTAATGTGTAATGTAACGTTCATGTATGTAATTTATTTTTCAAGACAGCTAAACTGATCGGTCTTTTGGGACATTATTCCTTGTAATCATGGCAATGTATAAAAATAATTCACTGACTCTGGGTTTCTAGGGTCAGAGCATTATAAATTGATCAACATTAGACTTTGAGTACTCCTCATCAAACTGATCCAGAAAGTCTTCTTTTTTCTACATGTAATATTTATCATATCTAAACTAAGAAACATTAAATCATCCTTTATTACAGTCTCAACTCATACATTTATCCTCCATCGATCGTGTCTGTTGCACATTTTGTGATTCTCACCACTACTAATCGTATATTTGCATTTCTTCCACAATTGATACCTTTCGAAGGTCTCCTGGATCAACTTCCTCACCAGAACTCTTCTCCTAAGTCTTCTTTAGCACATGGATTGTAGAAGCCTCCATGATGTCCATTTGTTCCTTTTAGATGGCTAGCAACAGAAACCCAAAAAGGTCTAGGTCGGGCTATTTGGTTGGATAATGGAGGAAAACATGTGGTTTGAGGAGAAGGAGGAGATTCTGACATCCATGTATTGTTTCCAATGGAGGGAAGCCCCCCCCCCCCCGAATGGCCATGATGGGAAACCAAAATGAAGCCTTCAAATCCCACTTTTATTATGACACCATCCATGTCCTTACATTCCAATATGGTTTTACACATGATAACCATAGCAGGGAAATTTTTATCGCAGCAACGTTGAATCATCCAAACTAATCAATGGGTTTCATGCCCAAGATTCTTCCATCATACACCTACGAGATTTCATGTAGGGATCCATCTTTCATTACTCTCCATATTTTGGGGAATTCCTTAAAAACTAATGAACTATCAATGTGTCTTTCAGACCCGCTATTTTACAACATATTTAAATAGATTCCATAGTCCCTCGTTGGTTTCCACTTGCACAACTGATATTTTTTCTATCACATGAAAGAGGGGGAAATAGGATCATCATTTTAATTCAAGACAGGAGAGGTATCCCAAAGGGGATGGGGTAGGGGTTGTTCGTGGGGTTTGAGTAGATTTGTTCTGGATTAGAGGGGGCCTAAATTTTATCGACATGTTTAGATACCTCAAAAAATAGAGAGTTCGACGTCACTCCTAACAGGTAGGTATCCCCTATATGACTGGAACCCAGAAGTGCTACAACACTTTTCTTGAATATATGTTCTATAGAAAAATGATATCAATTGATGGATAAAAATGATACATGCTATCAGGGGTGGATACTCTTAGGAATTTGAGACACCTCATGTTGTATTCCCTTGGTAATATCTGATGTAGTATATTATGATAATGAAGCTCGGCCGTAGGAAATCCACATTTGTATGTGTCCATTGATATTCCTATCTACGAACATGTGTATTAATCCTTAGAATTTACGATAATTATTAATGAATATTATAAGTCATGTACATTGATGTATTAATGAAAACAATGATGACATATTTTCATGATGAGGTATCATATGTTGGGTGTGTCATGAGTAGTATTTCATTAATGAATATAGCGAGAAAGGATTTATCTCTTCCATTCTTTTGCAGAAGTTGATATCTCATACCCTTTGAAGGAAATGATATAACCTAAATGAATCTATGACCATAGAGTTTAATAAATATTTATTTATGTTTTAATAAAAATAATATTTGTTTATTTATTGTAGAATAATACAGTGGTATTTCTTTATAAAATAAATAGTCATTATTCAAGGCCCGATATTTAATATGGGGCAATGACAGACCATGTTATTAGGTCCGTTGAGAAATAATAATACTGAATATTATTTGATTAAATAATATTTAATATAATTCTCAATGTTAATCGAATGTTGATAAATTATAATATTTTTAATTTTTGACATGGGATTCTTCAAGGGATTTTATAAATAATAAGGGGAACTTGTGAAATTATTTATTTCTAATTATAGAAATATATAAACCCAATTATATTATTTTCTTAAGATACAATTCATTTTTTTGTGCACAAAAAATATAGATAATTCTCTAAATCCCCAGAGGTCTCCCTTCTCCAAGAATGTTATTATGAACATAGAAAGATCTTTCCCCACTAAATCCTCTCAAGTCAAGAGAGATCAAATAGAATGCATTGGGTCCTCATGGTGATCAAAGTTGGATGATGCAAGCAATGGGATCTGTCATGCAAGTACCCGAAGATTCCTTTGACGATGTCTTGAGATTCATGAAACACATGTGGATCAATGATATAGGGAATTTGTACTTGTTTCCTAAAATTGAATGATGGTGAAACTTAAATCTATTTCTAGATCCATCAATGAAGAATGAATTCCATCAATGATAATTCTTTAATTAATAAAATTAATTCTATATTATATGTCATGATCCTCCCTTCTAGTTCTGGTGTGATTAATATATTCTGTCTTCATTGATTCAATTCTATTGAACACGACATTTATCATCATGTAGATCTCAAATTTACCATGAATCATGAAAAAAAGAAATTTTGGGCACGACCCATCGTATGATTTGACTATGCCTTAAACCTACTAGTGGTATCAGAGTGGTCACATAATTATTTATAACTATTTATTGATATATTGATTTTCATTTCATTTTTAATTCACGTTTAATAATTTTTTTAATACAAATTGTAAGATCGGTTTCTTCCTCCTCTATTTCTTGTTAATCTAATCAATACACATAATTTTATGAAAAACATAAAATTGAAGAACTCATGCCGAGGTGCCAATGATTCTAGCTGGATAAAAAAAATAGTACAGGCCATGTATCTTTGTTCAATGCATCAAGAATTAATTCAGAATTAATTCACATTGTTTGCATTGATGAAACACGATGCATTAATAACATACATTATGTGTTGATCGGACTATCATGGCGCATGGTCAACTGGATTACATGTCGTATAGCTGATGTGGGCAGTGTGTAGTCCTATTAAGTCACAAATCGTCTGTGTATTTCATACATTTCTTACATGAATGGTGACCTTGTTATTCAGATATCACATGCTATGTAGCCCATGAGACACGTCTTGTAATCCATTTTCAGAGAAATGATTTACATGCCAAGTCCTTAGTAATGTACCCCTGATAGACACTGATACATGTACATGAAAATGTAGCTCAAATACACATTCCATGTAATTATACCAAACTACTAATATTTAAAAAAAATGATTATACTGTTGAAACCTTATTGACATGTTCTTATGTGTGGTTATTAAGTTGGCAGGACACACCATGTGATGAGTTTTTGTTATATATATACATATATGTAAATGTTTAACTAATATCTATGTAGTGTTTAAATATGAATAACATGTATTAGTTACAATATTGTTGTTACTTCATCTTCATTGGAGAATAACACATGATCAAAAAATAATGTAATTCATGTAATCACTAAGGTGAAGTACACATCATGAAGGTACATGATATGTCGTGTATACCACACATTATGAGAGTCATCTGTGTAAGGAAATAATAATTATTTGGTTGAATTAGATGGGTATTCACTATATTTTCTCCAATATACATTTATGAACACAATTAATTTCAAATGAATTTATTTAATTTTTTTAAAATTATAATGGATTAGAGTCACAAGGAAATGACATTGAGAATTATGACAAACGAATTGATTAATTAAAGATGATAATTAATTGATTGGATCATGATTTATCTTAAATAAGAATGATTATGAATTTACTACATGTTTTCCTAAATGCATAATTCATTGCATGAATTTGGTTGATCATGACAATAGACCAGACCATTGTTTGTGATTGGTTTCATATAATTTATTATTAACTAAAATTGTTGGTATGCATGCCTACTCTCCTAATATTATGTAAGGGTCTATGTGACCATGGAAACATTAATATAAAACCATTTACCCATCACTTACATCTGATTAAAATCATATGTGAATGATGGATCTCCCATGTTAGTGGAGGCATTTGAAGCTTGGATCCAAGGAAAAAAATACAAGAGGGATACATGGGTGGACATGTAGAAAGTTGAAACATGAACCATAATTGGTTCAATGATTTATTATCTTATGTCGACTATTAATTTATCAACTACTAGATAAATTAACTGTTAGTATAGATTATGATCATTTAACATTAATATTTTATTTCTATTATGTTGAATGGTTATTTAATTATGGTTGTTTTGTCACAATAACATAATTAATGAGTTAACAAGAATGAATGATAGTGCTAAAATAAATTAGATTATGCATAAATGTTATCTAAGGAGCGGTTAATTCCATAAGTAAACCCACTTAATATTAACAAGAATGTGATAAAGATAATAATAGTAAATTTATACATAAAAGGATAAAAATCCTCAATAATATATATTAAGTCGGTATAGAATTTCACGACCTCAATTAAAATCGAACAATAGTTCAAAGTGCTTGATCAGAAAAATTTGTGGTGTTTTGAATTATTGGGGTATTCTAACTTGATGTTTTGGGTAGAATTAACTTGGTTCAAATCAAGGGTTTACTAAAAAATCATGACATGGTGTAACTGGGATGCAAGGGTTGAGTAAATCCAATATTTTAGGATTGGGGTTTCTGCTGAAAAGATCAAGGAACATTGAGTTAACGCATTTGGAATTTAGAATGACTACATAAAACCAGTCATGTTTCTTGACTACCAATTTTGGGGTAATGAGAAGGGAAATATGGATCCTCACCACTTGAATATCCTAGAAAGAGGATAATATAAATCCAATGGTGAGGGCTGTTGGGTTTTGATTAAATAATAATAGGTTAATAAATAAAATATTTAGTTATTTTCCTAAATTTTATCAGCTAAAGTACTAAAATTATTTAAATATTATTTTTTATAAACAAACATAAAATGAAATTATACATATCATTGATATCCGTACTTGAGACGGACAACCTTCTCACTGACATAGATTTCCCACAGTGGAAAAGATGCATATGAGTTATCCATCACCATGAAATAAAATTATATGTTCTCGAAGAACCTTTTCCTATAACACCTAGAAATGAGGCTAGTGATGAAGAGTTAAAAATTTATGTGAATAATTTGAATGATTCTATATATGTTCATTGTTTCATTCTACCATCCATCTGAAATATGATTTAAAAAAACATGAGGACATGGATGCATATAGTTGATGAATCACCTTTGGGATTTCTATCCAGATAAGGCAAGAAAAAAGTGGTACAAGATCTCCAATGTTTTTTTACAACTACGTTTAGATATTCTTTTCTAGGTGGTCCTCATGTAGTTAAGAATATTATTAATGCAAGACCCCAATCACTGATCACGGTGTTTCTGATTCACACTTGTTTAATTTCTATGCATGATAGTTGAACCTGAAAACATGGTATCCCATCAAATCATAGATCCTACATTTATTATTTAGTCTTCATCGCTGATGTGGCACATAGTTTACCATAAATGTGGTGGCTCATTTCCCCTTGATCCCAATGGACTACATTTTGAGAAGCTCCCTCTTTGATCGCAACCAGTTGATTCCTATTTTAAATCCTTCACAATTCCCTTTTTCTAATACAGATAAGATGCGAAATATTATATCTTTAATTTCTATATTACCTTGTTTTTACCATATTAAGAATCAGACTCATATCTCAACTAAATAGATATAAATGATATATCACTCCATGAGAAATACATGCAGCCTAATTTGTGTGATAGGTTAAAAGTAATATCAAATTAAAAAACCATCTTATATAAAATATTGAAACACCCAAGGCTTGGATCCAATCAGTCTCCCCCTTTGTCCCTTAAATGGAGATACAATCCAACAATCTCATTTGAAAATAAACATATTTTCATCTTTTGAACCATCATCCTATATACAAAAATAACAATCCCATTCTGTAAATATGACAGAAACATGATTTCCCCTATAAAAAAATCCAAACACTAAAGAATTTGCCATATATGAATATGAAATGTCCTATTTAACAATACCAAATCCTGAAATATCTAGCTCCCCCATGATTATGATTCTTAAACAATCTGACACACACCTAAATAAATGCTCCCTCTTCTCAAAATCTCGTGCAGCTACCAAATCACCTCAATCATCAATTTGATTTATTTCTTCACCAATCACACATTCTGAAGAAAAGAATTTGGAGCTGGTCCTGAAACACATATCTCAACCTACATTGTTTTCCATACCATAGCCTACCTCATGTTCCATCGATCCTCTTGAAAACATCCAAAATTCCCACTACAAATTACTATCCAGAACCATCAAATTTGATATCACATGATTGGGGAGATTACTGATCTATAGAAAAAAATCTCATGAGAAACAATTTATGAGAAACTCGATGAAATAAGGAAGCGATATAAAGAACAATAAATAAATCATCACACACATTTTTTAATGTTGAAAAATCCTCCAATGTGGAGGATTAAAAACCAATGGGAAATTCTGAAATATACACTATAAATTAAATAGTACAAGAAATCCCAGTAATGCCCAAACATGAATTAAAAATGAGATTATAGAAAAACATTTGTGCAATCAACGCTCAGATATGCTTCCACCGTCTCTTTAAAAATTTACTCTCCAACGCAATGCTTGAATGATCCATTTGTGAAACAACATCACCCATATGTCAATGAAATGACAATACATTGGGGATAAAATCCTAATATACATCAGCTTTACACAATCTAATAACACCCAGAGGATTTCTCTATCTCTCATGATTTCTCCATCATGAACTACCACCGATCATAAACATGGAAACACCGCCTGATCGCTGCATTCTAGTATACACCCAATACATGTGAATAGAATAGTTTGGGATAATACTAACAATGAGATGGGAGTCTAATCGGAGTTTTAGACCTTTTAATCCAATTCCACATTTTATCCATTTACTGATTCAACTAGTTAGGATCTAAATTCTTTTTTTCTCTTTTACCTGTCGCATGAATGAATGTTAATATAGTAAAGACAAGCACAAAATATTTTAACAGGGCTGACTATTCAGTAAGAATACTTATCCTTATCATGGTTTATAAATAATCCTCATTACACAACAACTACAAAGTAATCATTTAAGTGAGGTTATATCAAATAGGAAATACCAATTCACTTGGAATAGACAATTGTCAATTGGTAGTGCATGTTTTACGTCACATAGCAGGATTTAAATACTACCTATGAAGACAACATAATTTTTGTTGATAAAGGTTGGAAACACCAAGAGAATCTTCCACCTGTTGAGACATATTTGATCTCATAGTTCTTCTTTGTTCTCCCACAATATTCTTCTTCACGTTGTTTCTTTCTTAGCAACATGCATGTTACTCTTCTTACCACTTCCCAACAAAAAAAAAATAAATGTTTCCCAATATTATTCTTCTACAAGTCAAAATAATATTCATGTTTTGTGAACTGATAAATACTATATTCATTATAACCCAAATTATTAACATCCAATATCAATTTGTATAATAATTCTTCTTCTCTTCCTTTCTATTTCTTCTTCAGTGGAAAACCAACCTCACTGAGCCGTCTTCTTCTTATTCTTACAGGAATCAAAAAATTCCTTTATTATTATTAAATCAATGAAGGTCAGATAATATTATCATAAATACTATTAAATCATTCTTCATTGATACACAATATCAATAGTTAATGTATTATCATTTATTTTCAATTTTGGGTGGGAAGAAGATGTTTGTTCAACTAAATTTAATTGTACCTTCAATGATGTTTCATTCAAGAATAATCTTTCATAACATAAATTCTTCTCATATTGAATTATTAATTCATACATTCATGGTTCATGTGCTTATGAAATATCCATTTTTATCTATATCAGTTTGTGTATTTTTGGAGTAAAACCTTTATGCATCGAATTTTTTATACTTCGAATCATTTGAAAAACATTGGATAGTGAACTTACTGCTCACTGTTTATGTAAAAAAACATAAAGACTGTTCCACTATTTTTTTTCTCCATATCTGTCTGCACACATCAAAAAAGATTGGTTTTCATAACCCTTTTTATCAATAGAATGGGAATTCATACAGTTGTTGTCATATGATATCTCGAACAATATGAGTTCCTCTTCTTACTCGAGCAAGTATGCACTTAGTATCACATCTAGATCTATTTTCCCAAATGAACTGTATAGGTTTGTTCCTCTTTGTATGTTGTGTATCAAATAGACACATAGTATATTCATGGTTGCTTTATATGAAGAACAACTTCAGGAATCCCCATTAGAGTAACAAACTCATGCAATATGGCTCGATCAGTAAGCTTCATCGAACAATTTCTACCTTATAAAGCATGATAACGGTGTTTACCCACCAATTGCATTTTAGTGGTATTTAATCATAGTGAAAGTATAAATAACTGTTTAAATTAACTAATTCAAAAAGAATGTTGAGGGTTTAAGCACCTTTTACATGCTCAAATATTCTTCTCCACACTATATAAATATAGTGTGGTAGGGAGAAGATCATAATTCTCCTCTCTCCCCAGTTGCGCTCCGGACCAGTTTTGTGGGAGACCTCTGAGCCCACTTCTTTTCAGGATATTGACAGACATCATACAATCCTTCATGAGTACCCATGGCTGACACAAGGAACTCCATGCTTATTACGCATGATTGCCTGGTTGGCCTCCTTTGGGCGCGGTCAACCCAGTGTCCCGCATAGGCTCTCAATTGAGGCTGGCTAGTCATATTAAGCCATTAATATTAAATAAACCACAAAAAAATACTTAGTAAAAAAACCCATGTATATTATTTAATTCAATATGAAATTCATGTACACCACCACACTTCGAACATTAGTATAAAATTCTTCATGACCATAATGACCCATACTTTACATACATTTTAATTACTTCCAAATTGAAGCACACTTATTACAAAACATAAAAAAACCACAGTAGGACCGTATAGGTATAGTGTGTTTAGAAACTGGGAAACATAATCAACTATTTCATAAAGCATGTACATTGTCTCCCATTTAATTCATCATATCTAGAATCCATTTTTGGCATTTCCTACTTAATACCCTTCTTCTTGACCTGGGGAAATGAAAACATACAAAAGGGTGAGCTCAAATGCTCAGTATGGGTAATCAAAAAATATCAATCACATCATATTCATAAAAACATAACATTATGGAAATATTAACCTGCAAAAAAGATCATAATTTCATAACATGGGATAAATCATAGTAGTGAAATGTAATTTTAACATGAAACTTTTTGGTATAAACACATTATCATAAAGAATAATTTCTTAGTAGTCGAGACTCATTTCCAAGACAATATTAGCAGACAAAGTCCATTTCTGAACCGAGTTCGCTCCTCGGTTTAGTCCTATATCACTGAACTGGATTAACTTGTCATTCCAGCCATGTCTATCTCATGAGATATAAATCTTTACCCAATTCATTGGATGGTGATATAGGTCTCACCAATCTCATAATGAAAACATTATTATGTGTGCCACAAAATCATAAATCATATATCATATCATAACCCATGTAATAAAAAATTGGATTCTTAAACATCATGTCATCATAACATAATCTATATAATATAAAAGGACATCATAAAATTATTTCCATCATAACATAATCAAATCAATGTAAAAATTGGGATAGAAATAGAACCCTATATTATCATAGATGGAAATTAATTTTGATAAAACACTTGAACTCCATTCTTGAGGAAAATATCCCTTCTACATCAAAAACATTTTTCCTTTCATAACAAGTCATAGAATTTTAAACTAAAAGAAGATGATTAAAAATAAACTTGAAATCATGTAAATGAATCTTATTGTAATTAATGTTCTATTAAATCGTAAAAATAAATTCATTCCATATAAATTAAAAAAACATTCTTCTCGTACTTTGGCCGGAAAAGTCAAAAAGTAACTCGTACAAAAAACGAAAAAATATTCCTTCTGTATCTTTTACTAAAAACTCACCAATGTGTAAAATTGGATTTAAAAAATTATCGGAGTATTGAAATAATATTACATATTGGGGAAACATGGATGTGGATGATAAATATGCCCCAATAATTTCTGAAGTATAAACAATCTCGGATAAAAATGATATTTTGAGATTTTCCCTTACCATAGGTTTGATTTTCTTCGTACGTGTCTGAACCTCCTGTATAATGATTTAAATAATGTTATATACTTATTCCATAATCTTACTCATTGTTATTATATCATATATGGTCATATTCCTAGCTTCTAATTGGTAATATTTCATTGTTACATGTTATTTGGGTGTTTATTGCTTTTTGTTCTTATGCGTGTTTTGTAGAATAAATTCTTACTCTACTTTTTAGGTTATAGATAACTCTTATCCAGAATGTTATTAGTGTAATATATATCATATTTATTAATTAAATTAATTTATATTAAAATTATTTAATAAAGATCATATAGAATGAGTCACATCACATCGTGGAGACTGTAGGTCGTACGTACGCACGAGCGATGAAATCGTTCCCATGATTGTGGAATTGTATTTAAGTGTATGTATACTATTTAAGAATAAATATCACTTTAAAATAATCATATATATTTATTCTATACACCATTATACCCATCTAAGTAAGGGGGTGGTGGAAAACAGATTACACCACGGCGTGGAGACGGCATTCCATACGTACGCACGCGTGGTGATTTCATTTTCCGTAGGATGGATATAAAGTGAAATAGGGCTGTTTAATATTTATAATAACATATCCTTATATGAGTGATACTGATGTTATTACTTCATAATGAAACAACTAATGAAGAGGAAGTAGAAGAATAAATAAATTTGATACAATCAGTAACAGACATTACCTCATCTTTGAAGCGCCTCTTCTAAACCTACACTTAGGGCACTAAAGATGGTCTTTGAAGAAGACCAGGACCTCTAAGATGTTTCTAGGGAAGTGGAGAATATAAATTGGTAGGTTTTGGCCGAGCATGAAGGGTCAAAGTGGTGTGAGGAGGAGATGGAGGAGGTTCCCTTTTATAAGGGAGGAGAGGGGCAAAGTAGGAAAAACTGAAAATATTATTTTATAATAAAGTAATATTTGGTTTATAATAGCTCAAAATTTATTTATTTAGAATATAAAGTGGTGCTGGGTCTAAATAATCTCAACCAATATGATTTAGACATGTTTAGGTTACTATTTTAACATTATCTTTTAGATTTAACTCTATGTTAAATAATTTAACTTTTACCGTGTATTCTTGTTTTCTTACACTATATGGTTAATAAACTTGCTATAACAGGAAAAAAGAACCCCAAGTGGTTCATTATTAATATATATAACCTTATATAAGTCATTTTTCCGAACATTTGTTTTTTAGGAATATTATAAAAATTAATAATATAATATTGTTTTTAAAAACTATTTTATATCAATTTTGACACTATTTGGTAATTGATTTTTTTGAAAATCATAACAACATGATTAGTTCGAAAAAAGTTAATTTAATCAATACTAACATGTCATATTAACCAATAAAATTAGTTCAATTCATCGAATGTCTAAAATTAGGTTTATTTGGGTATTTATAAAATCAATTATGTTAATATTTTATTAATAAGGTAATTACTGCATCATTATTGTGTCATAAATAAATTGAATTATATAATGTCTAAAAATTATAAACAAAATACCATTATGTAGGGAATATTTTTATCTTTCTAATTAATATTTATAGTTTAATTTATCTTATGTATAAACCTATATTAAAAATGTTTTAGTTATTAAACATTGATTTTTACTATTTTAACTGTTCATTAAATAAAATATTAATAAGTGTCCTAACCTAAACCATGTGAAACGAAATGGTTATATTTTATTAATAAGGTTGTTTTTGGTCGAATTATAGTTATCCAATAGAGTTATGACATGTGTTAGGGTAACAATAATATCATTTTTACCCTTATTTACACTATTTACTTTTAACCACGGTAATTACAAATAAAAGTTACTATACACCAAAAATTATTTTTATCTTTTTGAACCACATTTTACTCTTTGATATTAACCTTGTCTCTCACATTTTCGAAATTCCACTCACAGAAGCTGTAAAATTATGTTTTATGTAAATTTTCAGACTCTCCTAGGAGGTGGGTAAAAGACGGTGAAATGTTCTATAAAATTTTTATATGTCTGAAATTATTATAAAATGTCTCAAATGAATTACATTGAACATATATATGTATTATGTATAAATTTTGACCAAAAATAAATTTAAATAAAATAAATAATTATTTAAATAAAAAGTTGGTTTTTAAATAGTAACCCAGTGTTTTCACTATTCATCAAAAATTGAAAGTTGTCAGAAAAATACCAAAAATCTACCCTGAACTAACATCGATATTCTGAATCCAAAAATGAAGTCCATTTTGAATGATAATATTTATAAAATTTCAAAAAGTTGGAATTACTATTCATAACGGTTTGTTTTAATAATATAGAATATTGTTGCTTAGTGAAACTCGATATTGCGTACAATGCAAGCTATCAAGGAAACCTAGATCAGCCTTCGGGATTCTCTTTTTATAGGTGAAGATCAAATGTTTTAGCATTTTCACATCTCATGAGACATTACCTTACAAAATCTTCATTGAATATCCATGATACTCGACTTCTAAAATGTAGAGACCCAAAGCTTGACGTACATGGACATTACATTACTTTTGAAGAATATGTAATAAATAAAAAATAGACACCAAAAGACTGTAATAGTTTAGTGTCTTTGGAAACATGGAACGTAATCTTCTAATCTTGGTGAAAGATCTTCAAAATCACCCATAAAGTTCTTCCCCTTTTTTTCGTACCTAAAACCTTTCTTTTTATCCTAGGGAAAATAAAACATAAAAAGGGTGATCTCAAATTCTCAGTAAGGTAAACATAAAGAACATAAAACAATCCATAAAAATTTAAATGCAAAAACATGAACATTAAATCTAAACATCAAAATCGTGAGCAAAGACTTAAATCTGGGAAGTACACAAGGAATAGATCATAAAGGAACATTAATCATGATAAACTAGCATGGGAATATAACATGTAATTGTGGCATCCATTAAGAACATGTTTTGATTTCCATAGTAGCCAACTCATTGCTGCCAAGACCATCTTAGTGGACAAAGTCCCATTCTGAATCGAGTTCACTCCCCGTTCCAGTCCTGTAACACTAAACTGGATTAACTTACTGTTCCAGCCTTGTCTATATCATGAGATATAAATCGTTACCCAATGCAATAGAGGGAGATATAGGTCCCACCCATCTCATAATGAAATCATTATTACATGTACCACAACATAAACATAAATCATTCATCATAACCGAAAGAATAAAAATACTTTCATAAATATCATCCCATCATTACATAATCCATATAAAAAAATGGATATCATTTCATCATAAGAAAATTTAAACCATGTAAATCATAGAGACATTACACATGAAACATATTCATACTAAATAATGTCATCTTAGATGGAAAATTGTTTTGACATAACACTTGAAATGAATTCTTGAGGAAAATATACTTTCATCATCAAAATCATTTTCCTTTTCACAAAATTCAATGAAATTTTAAAAGAAAAGTATTTTTTTTGAAAATAATCATGAAATCTTGATGATTAAGCTTCATTAAGTAAAGGCATTGTGAAACTGTAAAAATTCATTCATTCCTTATAAGCTAAAAAACATTCTTCTCGTACTTTTTTTGGAAAGTCAAAAAATAATCTCGTACAAAAAATGTTTTGTTACATCCCATTTAGTAAATGTTAAAATGGATAAAAATGACTTTAAACATACATGAAAACATTTTTATAAAACATAGACATGGATGATCAAAATAAACCCAGTAAATACTGACGAATAAACAATCTCGGAAGAAAACAAGATTGGAAAATTTATCACTTACCTTATGTCCCATATGTTTTGTATGTATCTGAACATCCTGTATAATGATTTAAATAATGTCATTGAATTATTACAGAATCATATTCATTGTTATTATATCATATATGGTTCACTTAGGTATTTATATTACCCGTTCATTTGACTATTCCATGTTAAAGCTGCGTTTTTGGTAAAATTGTTTCATTTATCATACATGTTTGGACTTGTTGTTATTGATATTATTATTACTTATATCATGATTTACATACTTAAATAATGTATAAAATGATTTATATATCTCATATATTTAGTACATATTTATATATATAAAATATATAGACAAATGAATTGAAACACACCATTCATGGAGACGGTAGGTCGTACGTACGCATGAACTTTGTTTTCCTTTCCTTATTGACTTGAATGGAAGTAAGTATATGACATATATATACATATACAAAAATAAATTATCTTTATCATGTCATATATTCCATTATTATTCATTATATAAACTTTATAATCATTCTTGAATGGTTAACATGGATAATTAATCTCATCACGTCGTGGGGACGGTGGTCTGTACGTACGCACGAGCGATGATATCATTCCCATAATTATTGAATGAAATTGAAGTGGATGATACAATATAATAGAATCATTATGATGATATAATAATCATATACAGTTATTTTTTACACCATTATACCCATCCAAGTAAGGTGGTGGTGGAAAAACAGATTACACCACGGTGTGGAGACGGTATTCCGTACGTACGCACACACGGTGATTTCATTTTCCGTAGGATGGATAGAAGGATAAAAGGGTTGTTTCATATTTATAATATCATATAAGAATATTTTTGATACTTATTTTATTACTTTACAATGAAAAAACTAAATAAGAGGATGATGAAGAAGAAAGAATCTTGAAAGAATCGGTAGATGATATTACATCTTCTTCGACACACCTCATTTAAGATTCCACTTAAAAGGATAGAGTTGGTATTTTGGGAAGACCTAAACCTCCATAATGTTTATAGGGAAGTGTATAAGTGAAATGGGCAAGGGTTTTCTGATCATGAAGGCTAAAAAGGGTCTGAAGAGAAGAGGTAAGTGGTGCCCTTTTTATAAGGGAGGAGAGGGGCACCTTTGGAAACATAAGAAATTTTAAATTATAATAAATTCAACCTCACTTAAAAACCTCCAAAAATGACTCATATATAAATATTAGATGCGATAAAGTTGTAATCTCATCATCAAATAAAATTTTGACATGTTGTGAATTTATTTTAAACATTATCAACTTGATTTATCCTTATTTAATCTACTTAATTTTATTTGTTGTAATAAGATTCTAATTTTTAAATTGTTATAAATAATTACGTATGTGCAGTGAATTGACCATAATTGGATAATTAATGACATTGTAGACCATATAAAATTTAATTTATAATTTTTAAATATTTTTGTGTTTTTTAAACAATTTTACATTATGTTATTTCTATAAAATAACAATAGTACCGATTATGACACTGTTAATTTATTTGATTTTAAATAAAATACACAATGAAGATATGTTCGAAATAAAATATTTAATATATTCATAACAAGTCATATTTATCTATAAAATTCGTGGAACAGATTAAATAGTTCATATAATATATATTTTAATAAATCTAAAACCATTTATGTGATATTTCTCTTAATAATATAATTACTACAATATTTTTGTATAATTATTTTATATAATTATTTATAACATAAAAATTAAAAATAAAATACTAGGATGAATATATATATTATATATTTTATGATAATAATTTTAGTCGGATTTTTCATATAAAACACCAATCTTTTAAAATGATATATTTATTAAATTATGAAGGTGACAACTTTGACATCATTTAAAATAAAATAATATAAGTGTCATAATCACTTTTATAAGACTCCAAACGATCATATATTTGGCAATTGGATTCTTATGGTGTATATATACACTACCATTACCTTTAGGTCAGGTTTTTGGGCCTTTTAATGGGTATTATTATTTCAATAATAACTATATTACTGATTTTTCAATTAATAATTAATTTCTGCTTCATTAATGTATAAGAAATTATGGAAATTAAATATCTCATAAAAATTACAAATAAATCACCATAATATAGAAAAATATTTTAGAATTAAAATTTTTATTTATAATAAAATATATATTCTGTATAATCATATATTAAAAATTCTTTAAATATTAATGTTTGAGTGAGGCATATTTCACTTTCTGTAAAAAAAATTAAAAGTCTTAATCAAATAAAAGTGGGTTCCATTAGTTTCAATTTAGACCCAACTATAATTTAGGATAAATATAATCATCCAATTATATTAATACAAGTGTTAGTGTAATTTTATAACATTATTTTACTCCTAATTACCCGATTTATCTTTAACTATGTTAAATATAATTTACCTTAGTTACTATTCATAATGCCTAAAAATAAAAAGTATCTTATTAACATAATTTGAACCTACCAATTCCAAATATGGAATCCATTTTTCCTAATCCAAATCACCTAGGTTCAAAAAATTAATTTAAAATTAATCCCATTGTTAAGAAGACGAGTTTTAAAAGTTAAAACAATGCAAAAGATTGAAATGATTTTACCTATTAATTCAATGTAAAATATATTCTAATGACATAAATTATATTAAATGGTAAAAATATATTATATTTATACTTTATGGCAAAAAAATATTATAATTTAACCATATAATTTATTACGATGATAAAAGTTGTTTTTAATTAAAATACAGTGTGTTTTTACTATTCATTAAAATGTGAAAGTTATCAGAATAATATAAAAAAAATTTCCAAAGTATATTTTTATATCATGATTCCAAATAAAAATTTATTTTGTTAAATGGAACTTATAAATATGTGAAAAACTATATTTTAAGTGGGTTTTCCTTCAAAAGGCGGCAAAACTGCATTTTTTTAAAAATACTTATTTTACCTGAAAAATTTATCTTGTTCTCATACCATGTTCTAGAAAATGTGTATGATGAATAATAATGTTATAAAATACAAAATTTATTTAATATTACTCATAACGGCTAGTCCATAATAATATTATAACAATATATCGTTGTTTTAGCGATACCCGGTATTGCGTAAGACACACGCTATTGAGAAAAGTTGTGATTGCGTGTAATGCAAGTTAAGTCAGGGTTACATGTAGTGCAAGACTCCTTTGTTGTTTCATATAACGAAATCCAAAAAAATATCATTTATACATTGAATATATATATATATACACTCAATGTTGCGTTGGATAACTTCTATCAGACAAACATGAAATTGTGTTTAACACGATCCAAGATTAGTGTTGCGTATACTACAAGCTAATACGGTGTTGCGTATAGCGCAGTATAATATTGGTGTAGTGTAAGGCAGAAGATATGAAAGAAATTAAAAATAAAATAGCTTATAAAATCTCGGGGTGTTACTTTCTACCCCCCTTAAAATGAATTTCTCCCTCGAAATTCGTCGGGGTTACAAATGGATTACTAACTGAATGTTTCATTAATAGAATCCCACATCATAGAATTGAATATCAAAACATATATTTAAAAACTAAATTATGAAATGTAATGGTTATCCAGATTATGTAATCCATGGGTTTCCACATAGGAGAACATAGGTGAAAATATGGATATGCAAGAGAAATCTAAACATCAAGTTCTGATAGAGAGTGGTACAGAACATGACTATGAAAAAGCCAACAATCACAAAGCCATAAATTTGTGATGATCTAAGGTACCATATGATTAATTAGATATAAGAGCACTAAGACAACATTTTTTTGGTTTTCAAGATCATTTCCCAAATGATGAAGAATTTTTGAATTAAAATAAATACTTACTTGATTTTGGTACAATCATACTGTGGTTTGTGCCTTGAACAATTTCCACATCATCTCTTAAAGAAATGAAGTTGAATTTTTCTTCTGTAATGTGTTAGCAGATCATGCGATAGAATGATAGGTCATTCCATCTGTGTCAAACAAAAGGATTCAAAAAGTTATTAAATATACATAAGTCCATCTATAGTGAGATTAATCGTATATGGATCCTAAAAAGGACTTATACTTCGTATATCATACCGCATAATATAATAAAACAAGTTTCTACTAACTAGAGACTTTCTGTAGGCCAGTGGCAACTGATAATGGCTTGTCGCACTTCAGTTGTGGGTTCGAATCCCGCAACCTTGTCAGACGCGACGGGTTGTCACCCATTCAGCAGGTTGTCCCTTTTCTTAAACGACACTATTATAACATTCTATCAATAATATCGAAAAAAATATCTAGTCTTAAACAATACTATCTTCTGTTCAACATAATCGACTTCAATCATTTGGATTTTCCAAAATAATTCATTCAAAACTCATATTATAAAGATAATGATTACTAAAAAGGTCATATAACAAGCACGTGAATACCATCATTTATCCCTCATATATCACAAGATATATCTTGTTGATAGCATTCCAAATATTTTAATACCTTAATCTTGTATTCTCTTGAAAAATGAATACACATTGAACCTTAGTGAAAACAAGAATGTTGTCAAAAGTTAACTCTTTCCACATACCAAAATCCAAATATACTATAGACTCAAACCGTGACATCACTTTCTCCTTATATCAATCATGAGATCATTTAATTTTCTCTTTATCCCTTCATTATGCTCATATCATCTTCTTTCCAAAAATATTTCATCCACTTTTCATGGTTACCGATACCATATAATTATTGAAAACCAATAAATAGATATTCTAAAATTACACGATACTATAAATGAGATTCCATGATACATTTTTGAAATCTCATTACATAAACACTTAATAATTCCACAACATCATTGTCACACTAAACATCAAAAATAGTGATCGCATGTGACTTCCCTTTATCCTTTGCCTTAAGAAGTTTCACACGTTGATCATCATTAACTATTGGATTAGGGAATTGATTAGCATAATGCCCCATTTCTTTGAACTTAAATCATTGAAGTGTTGGTGGAGCGTTCTATGTAGTCTTTTACCTATTCACATCATTAGCTACCATTTTCCCATTACTTCGACACTCAACTGATCTATGACCTTCTCTTCCACACTGAAAACATTTTCTAGTACGTTTTAGACAATCTCTATCATGCTTCATTCGACAAATTGAGCATAAAGAAACATGCATCTTCTTTTCACCATTACTCTAAGATTTTTCCTTGAACTCCATCTTTCGTTTCTTGCCAAAACCATGAGATGGATATGTAACACCATCTTCCATTTCTACCTTGATAGCACAATTCACAATTTCATCATAGCTATTGAAGTCTCTTATAGCTAATGCCCTTTGAAAACTTGGTTTTAAGCCACTGAAGAATCGATCAACTTTACTTTCAGGTTGGATGATAAGGCCAGATGCATAACTTGCACGCCTTGTAAAATTCGGTTCGTATATACTAACAGATTTATCATCATTTTTCATAAGATCAAGGAACTCATTTTCCCTCATTGTTTGATGAATACTAGGTAAGTACTTATTTAAGAACAAGTTCTTGAACTCGTCCCATTACATTCATTCAATTTCATAATGGGGTCTTGTATTCTTAATAAGAGTCCACCACTGGTCTGCTTCACCTTCTAAATGGTAAATATCCAAAATGACTTTTTCATGTTCTGAACAATGAAGTATGGAAAATATCTTTTCAATGGTACTGATCCATTGTTCAGAAACAAGTGGATTAGAAGACCCACTAAAAGAAGGTCGACGATGCCACATGAAGGACTCAATAGAATATTGTTCCCTTCTCTGCTCATTTGGATGTCCAGAATGATTCATAGCTTGTGTAAGTATAGAAATAATGTTTTTCACTCCATACCCCATAACATTGTTTTGTTCAGAAGGACAATCATTGCATTGTCCATTACCTTGATCAACACTGTTCCTTCGGGTTCCATCCATCATCTAAAACCCAAAAAGAATAGAGTGAGAAGAAAAAATCAAGCTAGGGAAAACAACATACTAAAGGTGGACTAACATCAATATATAACATCTTTGGTGGTATTCTAAGATCGTTACTGTAATTATAGGACTATAACTTATACTTATACTTAACCTTAGGGACATCCCTAGACATACCTTAGAAATAACTCTAGGGATCTCACATAATATTTTCGCATCCTAGTTTCCAATGTTTAACTAAACCTTTCATTTAATACCAACGGTAGAGACCCAAATCTTGACGTACATGGACATTACATTACTTTTTTGGAATACTAAATACATAACAAAAAAAACACTATAGGACTGTAATAGTTTAGTGTCTTTGGAAACATGGAACATAATATTCTATTCTTGGTGAACGATCTTAAACATCACCCGAAAAGATATTCCACTTTTGTTTTCTTACCTAAAGCCTTTCTTTATATCCTGGGGAAAATAAAACATAAAAACTGTGAGCTCAAATGCTCAGTAAGGGTAAACATTAAGAACATAAAATAATCCATAAACATCTGAATGCAAAAACATGAACATAAAATCTAAACATCAAAATAATTAGAAAAGACATAAATCTTTGAAGTACACAAGGCATAGATCATAATGGAACATTAATCATGATAAACTAGCATGAGAATAAAACATGTAATTGTGGAATCCATTAAGAACATGTTATGATTTCCATAGTAGCAAAGGCATTGCTTCCAATACCGTCTTAGTGGACAAAGTCCCATTCTGAATCGAGTTCACTCCTCGTTCCAGTCCTGCTACACTGAACTGGATTAACATACCATTCCATCCATTTTTATCTAATGAGATATAAATTTTTACCCATTCTATTGGAGGGAGATATAGGTCCCACCCATCTCATAATTAAATCATTTTTACGTGTGCCGGAACATAAACATAAATCAGTCATCATAACCCAAAGAATAAAATGGGTGTCATAATCATCATCCCATCATTACATAATCCATATAAAACAAATGGTTATCATTTCATCATAAGAAAAATAAAACCTATAAATCATAGAGACATTACACTTGAAACATAATCATACTAAAGAATTTCATCTTAGATGGAAAATAGTTTTGACAAAACACATGAAATGAATTCTTGAGGAAAATATCCTTTCTTCTTCAAGATCCATTTTCCTTTTACAAAAAGCCATGAAATTTTAAAAGAAAATCATTTTTTTGAAAATAATCATGAAATATTGTAGATTAAGATTCATTAAGAAAAGGCGTTATGAAACCGTAAAAATTCGTTCATGCCATATAAAATAAAAATCATTGTTCTCGTACTTTTTCTGGAATGTCAAAAAAGTATCTTGTATGACAAAAGATTCCTTACATACCATGTAGTAAAAGAAACAAATAATAAAAAGGACTTCAAATATACATGAAAACATTTCTAGAAAACATGGACATGGATTATAACAATAACTCCAGTAAATACTTAAAATAAACAATCTCAGATAAAAACAAGATTTGAAAAGTTATCCCTTACCATATGTTCGATATGATTTGTATGTATCCTAACCTCCTGTATAATGATTTAAATAATGTCATTGACTTATTAAAGAATCATATTCATTGTTATTATATCATATATGGTTCACTTTTGTATTTATATTACCCTTTCATTTGTCAATTCCATGTTAAAGTAGTGTTTTGGGTAAAATCGTTTCATTTATCGTACGTGTTTGGACTTGTTGTTATTAAAATTATTATTACATATATCATGATTTAATTACATCCCAAATGTTAAAAATTATTTATATATCATATATATTTAGTATATATATATATATAATAGATAGATAAACGAAATCAAACACATCGTTCATGGAAACGGTAGGTCGTACGTACGCATGAACGCTGTTTTCCTTTCCTTATTGACTTGAATGGAATTAAGTATATGACACACATATATATATACATAAATATAGTAGCTTTATCATGCCATATATTTCATTATTATTCATTATATATACTTAAAAATCATTCTTGAATGGTTACCATGGATAATGAATCTCATTGTATCGTGGAGACGGTAGTCTGTACGTATGCACGAGCGATGATATCGTTCCCATAATTATTGAATTGAATTGGAGTGGATGATATAATATCTAAGAATCAGTATCATATTATAATAATAATATATAGTTATTCTTTACACCATTATACCCATCCAAGTAAGGTGGTGGTGGAAAAACAGATTACACCACGGCGTGGAGACGGTATTTCGTATGTGCGCACACGGAGTGATTTCATTTTCCGTAGGATGGTTAGATGGTGAAATGGGGTTGTTTCATATTTATAATTTCTTATCAGTATATTATTGATACATATTGTATTACTTTACAAATAAACAACTAAATATGTGGAAGATGAAGAAGAATGAATCTTGAAAGAATTGGTAGAAGATATTACTACTTCTTCGACACACCACCTTTATTCTTCCTATTAAGGGACTAGAGTTGGTCTTTTGAGAAGACCAAAACTTAAAGAATGCTTCTAGGGAAGTGGATAAGTGAAATGGGCATGGTTTGGCCGAGATTTAAGGATAAAAAGGGTGTGAAGGGAAGAGGGAAGTGGTTCCCTTTTTATAAGGGAGGAGAGGGGAACCATTGGAAATGTAAGAAATATTAATTTATAATAAATTCAACATCACATAAAATCATCCAAAAAACACTCATATCCAAATATTAGATGGAATAAGATTGTAATATCATCAAAAAATAAAATTTATACATGTTGGGAATTTATTTTAAACATTATCAACATGATTTATCCTTATTTAATCTATTTAATTTTATTTTTGGTAATAAGATTCTAATTTTTATATTGTTATAAATAATTAATTATGTGTGGTGAATTGTCCATAATTGGCTACATTATGACATTTTCGACCATATAAATTTTCCTTTATAATTGTTATGTATTTTTTTGATTTTTAAACAATTTTATATTATGTTATTTTTATAAAATAACAATAGTGCCAATTTTGACACTATTCATTTATTTTATTTTAAATAAAATACACAAAGAAGATATGTTTGAACTAAAATATTTAATATATTAATAACATGTCATATGTTTCTAGAAAATTCTTGGAGCACATTAAATAGTTCATATAATATTTATTTTAATATTTCTAATACCATTTATGTGATATATCTATTAATAAAATAATTAGTACAATATTTTATTTATATTTATTTAATATACTTATTTATTACCTAAAAATTAAAAATAAAATATTAGGATGAATATATATCTTATAAATATCAGGTTCTAAAACACCCAACATTTAAAATTTTATATTTATTAAATTATGAAGGTGACAACTTTGACAACATTTAAAATAAATTAATATAACTGTCATAATCACTTTTTTAAGACTCCAAACGGTCATTTATTCTGTCATTGTTTGCTTATAGTGTAGATATATACTAGCAGTGATTTTTGGTCAGGTTTGTTGGCCTTTTAATGGGTATTATTATTTCAATAAAAAATATATTACTGATTTTTCACTTAATAAATAATTCTTGCATCATTAGTGCATAAGCAATTAAGGTAATTAAATATCTCATAAAAATTACAAATAAATCACCATAATAAAGAAAAACATTTAGGAATTAAAATTTGTATTTATAATCGAATTTATATTCTGTATATTCTTATATTAAAAATACTTTATTTATTAATGTTTTAGTGAGTCATATTTCACTTCATTAAAATAAAATAAATAAAATGTTTTAATCAAATACACGAGGGTTCTATTAGATTCAATTTCGACCCAAGTATGATTTAGGGTAAAATATAATAATCCAATTATATTAAGACATGTGTTAGGGTAATTTTATAATATTATATTTACCCCTAATTACCCAATTTACCTTTAACAATGGTAAATAAAATTTTCCGTAGTTACTATTCATAATGCCTAAAAATAAAAAGTAGTTTATTAACATAATTTGGAACTAATTATTCGAAATATGGAATCCATTTTTCCAAATTCAAATCACAGAAGCTACAGAAATTAATTTAAAATTAATCTCATTGTTAGGAAAACGAGTTTTAAATGTTAAAACAATGCAAATGATTGAAATGATTTTACCTATGAATTCAATGTAAAATCAATAAAAATGACGTATATTATATTAAATGGTAAAAATATATTCTTTTTATACTTTAAAACCAATAAATATTATAATTTAACAATATAAATTATTACAATGAAAAAAGTTGTTTTTAATTAAAATATAGCGTGTTTTTAATGTTCATTATAATATAAAAGTTATCAAAATATTATGAAAAATTAATCCAAAGTAAATTATTATATCCGGATTCCAAAGAAGAATTTTATTTTGATAAATTGAACTTATAAACATGTCAAAAACTATAAATTGAAAATATATATATACTCAATGTTTCGTTGAATAACTACTATCAAAAAAACATGAAATTGTGTTTAACACGATCCAATATTAGTGTTGTGTATACTACAAGATAATATGGTGTTGCGTATAGAGTAATATAATCTTGGTGTAGTGTAAGGAAGAAGACATGAAAGAAATTAAAAATAATATATCTTATAAAATCTCAGGGTGTTACATAAAATCTTATAACCTATGTAAAGATATGCCGAGAATTATGGGTGTATCCTTTTTCAAGAGACATTCTCCAATGCGGTGAACATATCACATGCTTGTGATATAGATAACATGTTACTCATTTTTACAAACACTTGAGATCAATGACGTGTCCTCACAACTTCATTTTCATATGCCTTTTTTGAGCTTCATTATTTTATTTCATACATGAAAATGTAATTTCATGCATGATATCGTGACCTTAATTTGACCATTATGCAATGGATTGGATAGTCAATGATCGCCAGAAGATAAATCGTGGAGGTTCACTGACAACTCTGGCATACTATGGCGTTGGGAACCCTTCAAGAGGTTTTAGGTTGAAGATGGTAGCATGGAAGACCAATGATCATTGGATCGGCTTAGATCAAACATGGACATAAGCTATTAGATAAAAAGATATAGAATTAGATGTGTCGTAGGAATGTTATGCAGGTTCAGATAGACGACTTGGATTTCTTCTCTCATTAATTTTTTTGTCCCACATCGAAACAAACATGCGGGGAGGCCACAGTTTAAATAAGAAGACACTCTAACTATCTGTAAGATATATCATTCCGCTACATGGAACAGCCTCATCCCTGTTATCTGTGGGTGCACTCTTCACCCATCTCTCCATGAGCTTTCTCCAAATCTGTGCACGGGATCACCTATGCGCTCTTGTGAGCCTACACATGGTCCGACATACAGGGGTGCTCATCCCAAGCTTCGTTCATGTGGATGGGGAATGTTCCCTCAGTGTGGTTGACCCATGAGTCCAACATGTTCTAGGGTTGAGCTAACCTAGTCTTGCTTGATCAGCCCAATTTTCCATGTATTCCCATAAGAATTAATTTAATGTGTAAAATGCTTTAGCATTTAGTAGTTCAACCCCTGAATGGACAACTTAATATGACAATCCCATGAACAATCTACCTTCTTCTCTTTATTCGTTAATATTCTCCTATTCTTGAAAATCACAAGATTCTTTTCATCTTTCATAATCAAAATTATAAATTCAATCCTCTTCCACTATTTTCATTATTGTAAATAGGAGAGGTAATTATTATTCACTAAAAAGAGATCAGATGAATAATCATACAATCCAAAATTAACCATTTTTCAAAACTATCCAAATTGTATCAAAGAAAAAAAATCATGATATTTTGGATGGTGTTTGTGGTGTTGGAAATTTGGGCATCAGGTCATTGAATATTGGAATAATTTATGAATTCAAGTTAATTATAGAAGGACATTATTATGGGGAATAATATCTGATGTGAAGAGAATTGTACATAATTTAATCATAATCTACAGATGAAGAAGAATCTTTCAATCAATAATATATTTTAGTTCCCTGAAGAATTTTTTGATTATTGCAACAGTGGTGGTCAAAATTATAATGAGAGATGGTATATAAAATTATTTCACTATACAAATGTTGATATGATGACAATTCCCCAACTTATGCATAGGAAAAGAGAAAATCTAGATAAGACTTGTCTAGGCTGTGAGTTGGAGGAGAGATGTAAGAAAACTGTTATGAATCCCACATCCAAGAAGTGTGATTATTTCAATGTCACACCAAATAAAATTTTCTTCTACTGTGGAAGTTGATGTCACATAATGGACCTCTGTAAATAGGTAATGAACAAAAATTCTATAGGATTCAAGATTTAGAATAAAATTAAATCATTCTCAGAATCAAATAAAAAGGTTGATTTTATTTTTTTCAATCAAGACAAAAAATTAAAATTTCACGAGAGGTTGTTTAAAAATGAAAAGCCTATTATTTCGGATGATTTTTGTGGTTGGTGCAGAATGTTGGGGCATATTGATGACAAATACATGACATCGTTTCCTAATCAAATAGAACTGGGTAATAATAATGGAAAAAATCAGTGACTTATAGTGTTAATAATGATACTATAAATAGTGAGTCAATACACAATAAGAAGTTTGAGAATATTCCAAAATAATGTTTAGCCATATGGAGAGAGAAATTGGATTTGGAAAAAAATTGGAGCAGAAATAGAAGAAAGAAGGTGAATTGGTTGATATTGTGTAGAAGCTTATTCCATCTAAGAATAAACCTAGTGGAATCAAGACGTCAATTATTACCATAAATGACAATCTTTGGAATGTCAATGAAGGATAATTCATGATGATTATTCTTGAATCTGGATCATAATTGAAAAGAATTTTAGGAATGAGATATAAATCTCAAAATTATTTCTATAATTGAATGTCATTAAAAACCCAACTTATTCCCATTAATGTTTTGTGTTTTTTTCATTTATATAGATAATTTACTGTGAGGAATATTTTCAGGGGGATTCCTAAAGATATGAGTGTTAGGAATATACTGTACTGCATTCTGAATTCTACCCATCATGGAGTTCTTTATTTAAAATTTTGACAAAATTATTCTTGAACACCATTCATGAAGAAATTAAATCAAGTTGATGAAGATGGATGAAGCTCATCCCTTAATGAGTAAATTCATTGAAAAATTACTATATTTGATCTCAAATAGTATCAAATGAATATATGAAGTTCTAGTATGGGATTTATTTGAAATTTTCGAATCCTAGAAATTGAATATTTTCATTAAAAATGCATCTTTTACTATTTATTTGAGAATAAAAATTCTAAATCGAAAGGGGAGATATTTATAATTTAATAACTAAAGTAATGTGGTTTGATAAAGGGGATGTGAATTATTTCAATTGAATGTTTTCAATCTTTTTGTTGAGATCATTTCAGGAGATTAATTATGTATCTTTTTAACAACCAATGAAATATTGTTTTAGTTTTGAAATCACATTTAAAATATTTATTGACATATTTGATTTCTAAATTGATAAATGTTTTTTTCTACATTTTGTTTTCCCATGTTAAATTAGAGAAAACTAACTGATCACTCATTCTTATATGAAAAGATATGCTCTCCTCTCAATAAAAACAATTTTCTTTTCTCTAAAGTGATTTCTATTATGAAATGAGGAGATTAATTGGCAGAATAATAAATGTTCAGTTGTTATAGATTAAGTTGAGATTATGCATTCCTTCCCATATTTATCTTTGTAATTATTGTAATGGGGGGAAGAAAACATTGAATTTGATAGTGAAATGGATATTGACAATAAAACCAATGGGGTATATTGAAGAACCTGAATGGATAACGGTAATATTTTTGTTTTAATTGTTGTCAATACAATTGTTTGGTACAAAATAAATGTGACAGTAATTTAAGGTTAGTATTATTTCTTTGAATTATTATAGGGAATTAAACATAACATGGAAAGGATATTTGGTTAGAATATTTGCTTCTAATGAAGCAAAAAAATGTGATGATTTCCCCAGAAGAGAGTGACTACTCTGGTCATAGAGAATGAATGTAGAGTCAGAGGAACAATGGAAAAATATTTTTTATGTTATATGAAAAATGATTGTGTATTGTTGGAATGGAATATTGTTATGAATTTTTATTTATCTGAAATATTATTTTTTTCATGGTTTAAATGTAAAAAAGGAAAATAGAAAATATGAATTCCACTACTACTTCAGTGGGAAGTCGACCCCTATCTAGCCATTATAGGAAGGCATAGGAAAAGAGTGGATAGTGTGGTCATATGGAGAGCATGTAGAGGTAGGAGATTAATTCCAAAAAATTAATTTTTATGTATTAAGAATGATTTTGTAAGGTTGGAATTTAATCTTATTGTGAATTTGGATTTCTATGAAATATTTATTTTCTTATGGTTTAAATGTAAAAAAATGTCTTATAGAAATTGAGAATTCGGACACTACTTAGGTGAACAGTCAAAACCTAGATCTCCATTATGGGATGTCTGAGGAAGAGAGTGGCTAGTGTGCTCACAGGGAGTTCATGTAGAGGTAGAAGAAAAAAAAAGAAAAATATTAGTTTTGTTTTATGATGAATGATTGTGTATAGTTGGAATTGATTCTTAGTGTGAATTTGGGTTTATATTAAATTTTTATTTTTTTCATGGTTTGAATGTAAATAAGGGACTATAAAAAAGGGGACCATTGGCGCTGATTAGTTGGGCAGTCAACCCTAGCTGGCAATTATGGGAAGGCTGCAGAAGAGAGTGTCTTATGTGCTCATTGGGAGGACATTTAGAGGCATAGGAACAAAGAAAATTATTAGTTATGTTGTATTAAGAGTGATTGTGTATGGTTGGAATTTAATATTATTTTGAATTTGGATTTATATGAAATATTTGTTTTTTATAGTTTAAATGTAAATAAAGGAGCAAAGGGGGCTTCCATGACTACTTAAGTGGATAGTGTGGTCATATAGAGCACATGTAGTGGCCGAGGAACAATGAAAAATATTTTTTATGTTTTATAAGTAATGAATATGTATTACTTTCATTGAATCCTAGTGAGTGTTTTTATTTATATGCAATAATTTTTTTTATGGTTTAAATGTAAAAAGGGCCTATATGACAAGGCAATACTAACAAAACTTAGGTCTGTCGACCACTAGAAAAAAATTACTATGATGTTGAGAAAGATAGTGGATATTGTTCCCACAAGTAGTTAGTGTATAGGCATTGTGACCACAATCCATGGTGGCAGGATAGATGATGGGAGATGATGAGAGAAACAAACGGGATAATTCCAAGAAGTATAATATGTTTCCATTAATAAATTCAGACTAACGAAGGATTTACATTGTATTATAAAGGAGCATGGAAATAGGCTATCATTTTGATATGGGAACACAATTTAGTCGGTTTCTATAGCTCTGAAAAATCCATAACTATGCAATCATTCTATTTATAACGTGGGTCGTTCGATAATATTAATCGTCCAAATGGTTTCTCCCAATAGTATGATCATTAAATCATGTTTTGAAGAGTTGTCTGATATTATCTGCATGTATTCTTCTACCCCGAGATAATCCTTGAGCACCTGCTCACTATTATCTCCATTCCATGATGTTTTTTCTCCATCCTTTCTTTAGAGCTTTATTTGAGTATTCTATTGAAACAATTATGATCAAAATCCCATGAAACTCCATTTTCATTCTAAAAAAAGCACCAAACTATAGAAATATAGCATATAAGTGTATATCGTTTTCTAATTAATAGTTTTTAACCATATTTATGAAACGAAGGCTATGTGCACAAGTTTGGTTGGTGTTGATTTTCCTATGTATACTTGGGACCATCCTCATTTCGGGTATGAGTTTTTTTAACTTTTTAGAGTATATTTAGAGAGAGAAAAATACATGAAAATGGTTAATATATATCAATGGAGATTTTAGTACATGGTAGGAGGAAACAAACAGAATGAGACATAATATATAAATGAAATCCTTAAATGAGAGATCAGACCACACAAGGTAACTCCACCTCTCTTACATCATGCACTCTCGGTCCCGTACACTATAACCTGTAGCAAAATATTGTAGTAATTACATACTAGTAGGACCGATGATATTACAATAATCATTACAAAAATACCAAGAGATATTAAAAATAAATTAGTTAAAAAAACACACAGATATTTAGATTTGACTCATATCCAATTTCATGAATGGTATATGACATCCCACTATTTGGGAATCACTCTCTCCGCCTCATCACCAGCACTACGATTTATATATGAATTTGGAATGGTTCTATCCACCGTGGGATTAGGAATCCATTTTCAACAAATGTGATTGTTTGAGGTGACCTATTAGCTTCTACCACATTCACCACATTACCTCATGGATTATGCTCCATTCACAGCTCTCACATGTTGATTCAATGATATTGGAATAATTTTGTGGCATGTTAACTCCCACCCACTTTCCTGAAACAATTGAATCAATGCACAGATAATGAGATAACATGTAATTGAAAAGTGTCCATTTATTTCAATAGTTTGGTGAATGGGTACTATTTCCCTTCTGAGAGTATTCTGAGAGAGAAATAGAGTCATGGAAATGATCTAGTTTGCATAAGGAATAGGTTCTGCATGGCTACTTCTTGGGTGAAGAAGAATCCTTCCCTCATGGTAATCCTATGTGAAGAATAATATGTGTTTAGCGTGACTTAGATACATTTTTTACACTCGTAATGTTTATTTATGATATATGTGGTTTCTGAATAGATATTGGATAACATGTTACATGCCTTCATGGTTTGCGCAAACTTTAGAGAAATCGTTCCTACATTTCTTTCATGAAGAAGGTTCTAGTTCTTACATTAACAAGTAGAATGTATATAGTGTGATTCACAAGCACTCTTTCATGAATAATTCCACGAATTAATAAACAATACCCATTCAATATTGCATACATGAAGGTCGAAAAAAGGAGGGTTGGAAGGAGAATTCCTCACACTAAATATCTTTATTTGATAACACAGTGTCCATTTACATGACACGCTATGAATAGTGTGTGTGTGTGTGTGTGTGTGCTTTCCCATGCACATATGATGTGTTAATATAAGAATATATTGGATAAAACACATTTTATAGGCATATACAAGGTGTGTGTACAAGGAAAAATAAATGTTGATAGTGTGGTGTATTCATTGTGTGTGTGAATATGGTGAGTAATCTCATGCATACATGATGATATAATCACTTGAATAATAATGGAGACAGTATGTGTTCTTTATAAAAATAAGTGTATTTTGATGCATTCATGTATATGAAATAATGCATGCATGAAAGCATGAAGGGGATTAAAGTGAGGATAATATTTGTTTATATTTGATATCATTGTGTTCTTGAACAATGAAGTTCGAAAGAATATATATGTTTGTGCCTTTATTATTTTAGAAAGAAGAAATTAAAATATTTTTGATAATTACATTCATCCAATATCTGCATTGGATTATAATAAATTCATGCATGAAGAACACACCATTTTTTCGTGTACAATAATTGAGTTGAGATAACGCAAAATTTTTTAGTGAAGAAATGAAGAAGACAATATAGAGTTTATTGAGTTATCTTTAGTTGTTCATTATGATATTTTAGAGAGTTGAAGTGGAAGTGATAACATCTATTTATTTATATGTGTATACTGATTTAACTTTCATACAGTGTTGATGATTATATTCATTGGTGGTTGAAGATTTTCAATTCAAGTGAGAAAGTGCTGAATTAGTTTATTTTAGTGGCTTGAAGAGGAGGATCAGTTTTATGTTGTAATGAAAACTTGAAGTTATTTTAATATATCTCATTGTTCTATGTGTTGTAATTATAGAACACTTGTATAATTATAGTATAATTAACATAGGTGTGATACCCATATAATGTGTGGAAAGGTTCATACCTACCCCCATTGGTTTTTAGGTTGAAACCTTACCAACCCACATGTACTTTTTTATTTATTTCTTGTGAAGAATTTGTGTCTCGGATCATCCCTAACATAGTAAGGATGTAGTCTCCTATCCTAGGGGTGATGCTTATAAAAATATTGTATGTTGTTAATAATTTATTTTCTATCTTGTATGTTTTTTAACTGTGCTTGTAAATAGGTAGGATCCATATACTCTAACAAGTGATGATGTTCGAATTAAAAAGGGATAAGGGAGAAGAAAATAAATATATATTAAATTTGTCAACACTGATTCACCCCAACATTGTGTACCCACATGATCCACTTGACATATCAATAATGAAAATCATGAGTAGTTAATAAACTCAATTTTTTACTGTAGAATTTAGGTATCATGTCACTAATGTGATAGAAATTATTACCACAAGAATTGGACTGATAGAAAATGATAACTCTTCTTTGTGGGTTTCTATTAATGTAGTACATGCCATCCTATTATTGTTAGTCTACTACATAGCCTGATGTTTCACTTCTGGATAAAATAGATTAATGAAAACATAATATAATTGAAACCTTTCTTGAGTAGACCATAAAATTTTCATATTTTTTGAAACATCCTCTTCTCCTTTCAACTGTATCATAACAACATACAACCCTAACAGGTCATTTCTATTCATTTTATGCTCCTCATCAAATCGATCGAGAAATTCTTCTTGATTAGCCAAGTCATTTTTATCATATCTAAACAACGAAAAAATAAATATTCCTATATTACCTTCTGAAAACATAGCTTCCACCACCATCAATCATTCATGTTACATGTTTTTTCTTTCGCAGCACTACTCATCTTTCATGTTCATATCTTTAAATGTTGCGACCTTTCAAAGGTGTACAAATTATTCTCCCAGCCATAAATCTAAACCTGAGACTTATTTTGATCAAGGATTAGATAATCCTCATATATTTCCATTTTCCCTTTTATATGGCCAACAAAAAAACCCACAAATGTCCATGTCGGGTTGTTTGGCTAGGGAATGGAGGTAAACAAGTGGTTTGGGGAGAAGGAGGAGATTTTGATATCCATGAATTATTTTAAAAAAAGGAAAATATCCCCCCCAAATAGACAAGATGGGAAACCAAAAATAATACTTCAAACCTTTCTATTATTATGATACCATCCATGATCTTACATTATAATATGGTTTCAAATAGGAAAACCTTATCAGGGAATCTTTTAGTGCAGCGACGCTAAAGCATCCAAACTGATCGTGCATTTTCAATACCATGAATATTCCATTATTTTCCTCAATGATTTTAAAAAGATATGCATATTCTTTTACTATCCATATTTTTTGGAATTTCTCATCAAATGAAGAATCCACCATGTCTATTTCTCACCCACTATTTTCCCCCATGTTTAAATAGCATCCATAGTTCACTATTGGTTACCTCTTCCACATACAATGTTTTTTTATCCCATCACTATGGGGAAATGGGATCCTATTTTAATGCCAATAGGGGAGATGTATCTCCAAGGGGTGTTGGAATGGGGTTTTTCAAGGGGTCTGAGCATATTTGACCTGCATTATTGTGGGGTTAATTTTTATCAATAGGTTTAGATACCTTATGAATAATAAAGTCCCAAATCTCCCAATACGGTTAGGTGTCCCTACTATGATTAGAAATCATAATTTCTATGACACAATTCATGAAAGTATGTGCTATAGAGGACTGAGAACATTTGAGTTAAAAAAATGATACAGTATATCCGGGGTGGGGACTCATAGGAATTTGAGGAACCATCTCATGGTGTACACCCGTAATAATATCTGGTGTATGGTATTATGAGAACTAGACCCAGCAGTAGGAAATCCACATTTATATGTGTTATTGGATATTCGTATATATGGATTTGTTTATTTATCCGTAGGCTTTAATATCATTATTAATTAATTGTATATGTCACATTATTTTATATATTTACTAAAAAATCAACGAACTATTTTCACAATGAGGTAAGATACATTGGGTGCCCCAAAAATAGTATTGCATTACTAAATAATATAAGAAAGGATTTATAACTTCTGTTATTTAATGTAAGTTGATATCTCATTCCTTTTGATGGAAAAGATATATTGTAAATAAATCCATGTCCATGATGTTCTATCGTAAAAATTAATTTTCTTGAATTCAATGAATGATACATCAAGCACATAAGTTGATGGATCCATCATGAAACCTTCTTTATTAGAGAGATCATGCTAAAGAAGTTATATTACTCCGAAAGTGTTCGTATGTAGTATTATGTCATTGTGGCATTATATTATTTCGTTATGGATTCCTTAGCGTGTTTCAAGATGCTAACATTTTACATTAGGCTTCTTCGCCTAATTCCATTGAAAAAGAGACCTAGAGGGTCACCCACTAAGTGCAACCTGAACCTCAGTTAACTAAAATATTTTTATATAATAGGTTTAATGAATATTATTTCCAGATGTGGATTAATAATTATTCATGTATTATTTACTACTTATAAATATTTATTTTCTATTTATTAAATATAATATTTATTTATTTATTATAGAATAATATAGTGTTATTTATTTAAAAAATAATTATTCATTATTCAAGACCCCGATAATTATTATGGAGGAATTATAGACTGAGTTTTTAGGAAAAGTGAGAATTAATAATATTAAATATTATTTGATTAAACAAAAATTTAATTTAATTCTCAATGTTATGCTCATGTTAAGAAATAATGATAAAAATAATATTTTTTTGACATGGGGTTCTGCAAGGGATTAGATAAATAATAAGGGGAACTTGTGTGATTATTTATTTCTAAACCTATAAATATATAAACCAAATTATGTTATTTTTTAAGAGATAATTCATCTTTTAGCATTTGGGACAACTGGTAGGTCTCACGGCCCGCAACAGTTGTTTGTGGCCCAAGGATTTAAAAATTTTCATTGGTGGGACGATAGAACTTGTCATCGCAAATGCTTCGAGCCCCGGTAAGGTCCGAGGATCTTTCATAAATTATAAGGAGAAAAAAAAACTAAACTAAAAACATAAACATTTCAAATCCAATATCGTGGTCGACTAGAACTAGTCTATGGCGATCGTCGCATGAAGGATCCAAAGCAGGATCCCTCTAGATCATCCACACACGTTTCAAAAATCTGCTAGAACATCGATCATCGAATTCTGGGTGCTAGCATAGTGATCCGATGATTCTTTCGACATCCTGACTATCTCCGCATTGAGATCTCTTTGATGATTGTGGAAGAACTTGATCCTAACTGTTTGATAAACACCATCTCCTTCTAAGAATCATGAGGAGAGAGATGCTCTCAATTATTCATTCCATGAATTATTGAATAGTTAATTTCAATCCAAGGGAGAGAGCCTCATATCTTATTTATAGTGGAATTGATAAAATAAACTGTTGGGTTCAACAACCCACATTTATTTTAACGTCTACAAAATAAATAATCTCGACGAACTAAAAAGTTTCAGTATTTTTTATTATTTTATCACATAATAGAATTATATATAAAATATATTAGATTTTAAAATACAATCCATTTAACTGGACTCGCTTCCCTGATTAATCTGAAATGAACAAAGAATATTAATATAATATTTTTTTGATTAATATTTTTCTCATATATACTAAAAATGTTAGTACAATAAATAAATTAAATCCCAAATATTTGTAACTTGAATATTAAAGAATTTATTTAATTATTTTAGTGGTCTATTACTTGGACAACACTCAGACCATGTGGCAGGGCCCACTATGTCAGTGTACATATTTGACGGAATAGGGAGGATCTTGTAATACGCTATTATGTGTGACCCTCTAGGCCATAATATCGATAGTATTTAATAAAATACATTGACCAAGAGCAGAATCTAGAAACCCATCATGGCCCCTAAAGATATAAGGATATTTCTAGTAACGACTACTATCCTAAGAACACTGATTGTGTATTATAATCTCTTTTTCAATAAATATCTCATAAAGAAGGACGCACACTTGTGTCATCGTCCCTTTCTTGCTTTATTATTTGTTGATCAATCCAGATGGATTTAAATTTGTACTACTTTCTCCAAAAACTTATGAAGGCATCACCATCCCGATCAATGAGGCCTGAGATATAAAACATCCTAAACAAGGGCCTGAAAGATCCTTTCTTGACCATTCAACCAATGTCATGCCACCAACGACACACCCAACACAAGCTACCTCACCATGATTTCAATACCATGGTTTTTTCCATGCATCAAAATTTGTAATCCAATGGTATACATTGGTAATGGTCTCATGTCAGGAGACCAATACACATGTTCTTATATAGGATCAACCAATGACACCAAAATCACGTGGTGTTCCTATTGGCGGGAATGTCTTCATGATCTCACAACTAGAGATTGCCTAGTGCGAAATTCAAGAGAAGAAGTATCAATCATTATGAGCCCCGAGCACCTGATAGTCAAACATCTACTGTGTCTAGTCAGTAAGGTGTATCTAGAATATAGAACATATATTTACGTTTAATGTTATATTATTTCAAGGTTCTTTTTATATCCTGGGATATTCTATAACCTCTCGACATGCCAGTTAACCTTGGGACATTACCATTATTATAGTGGATGCAGAAAATTCTACACTATAATGGTAAGATAACATCCTTCACAACTAATTGAACAAATGATATGGTAATCAAAATTACTTCATAGTTGGGTCTAGGTAACCCACTATTTCATCAATAATAGATAAGGAGAATCCTCTCCAAATTTATAGATCTCTCTTCTCCATTAATGATCCCATGAATAGAGGCCAATCTTCCTCCATAAAATCCTATCATGTAAAGAGATGTCAAGGAGAATTATTTTGGTGTATTACACATGGGGATCAATGGAAAATGATGCTAGTGATATAATCCGCCGTGCTAACATCCTTAGATTCTATAAACAATGTCTTGAGATTTGTGGAACACATGTGGATCACCTATAGAGGGAATTTGTACTAGATTCCTAAAATGAAATGATGGTGCATCATAGATCATTTTCTAGATCTATCAATGAATAAATAATTACAATAAAGGAAATTCATTAATTAATTATATTAATTATAAATTATATGTGATGATCGTCCCTTCTGGTTATGTTGTGATTTCTATTTTTGGTCTTCTTTAATTCAATTCAATTCAACATGGTGTTTATCAGCATGTAGATCTCATATTGATCATCGATCAAGAAAAAAAGTAATTTTGGGCATTACACATCACCTGATTCTGCTGTGCCCAGAACCTTTAAGTGGTATTAGAGCAGTCACATAATTATTTATAATTATATAAGTATTATGGATTTATTTGGAGATTTTTATTCTGTTTTGAATTCATTTTTAATTTTTATATTAATCCGAATTGTGATATCTATTTCTTCATTCAATTTTTATTGTACATATAACCAATAAAATTAATTTTAAGAACAAAATAAAACTGAAGAACTCATATAAAGGTTCCAAGGATTCTGTCCAGATAACATGTTTGTACAGACCATGAAGTTGTTTTCAATGCATTAGGAATAAATTCAGAATTAATTAACACCATGTGCATTGATTACATGCAGTGCATTTATAACATACATCACAACTTGACTAGGCCATCCTGGCGCATGGTAAGTCAATGTTCATGAAGTGTATCCAATAGGCATAGCCTATATTACTCTTATGTCATAGATGGGCTGTGTATTTCATACATGACCTACCTGACTAGTGACCATGTAATTCAAAGATCACTTGCCAGGTAGCCCATTGAAAATTCCATGTACTCCATTTTCTCAGGCTTCATTTACACACTGAGTCCCTTGGACCGTGCCTTCGATAGACGGTGAGACATGTACACGTAGTATAACTCACCTATGCATGGCATGTACTTAAGCCAAATTATATTGATTTAAAATTTATTTATTATACTATATAAACCTTATCTACACATTCTTGAGTTTGTTCATTAAGTTGTTAGGAAACTCCATGTGATGGGTTTTTAAAATATATATATATATATATACATGTAAATGTTTAGTTAATATCTATGTAATTCTATGATCTTTATATCATGTATGATCCATATTACACTTGTTACTCTCTGAGCCTTAGATCATAACACATGACAAAAAAATAATGTAATTCATATAATCACTAAGGTTAATTACACATCATTAGGGTATGTGATTAGTTATGTATTCCACATATCAGAAGAGTATGTAGTATACATGAATAATACATGTTGAGTATAATTAAATGGCTAATCACCGTATTGCTTCTGAGGTACATTTATGAACACATTTAATTATAAATAAATTTATTTAATTTACATAAAATCACGATGGATGATAATCATGGGAAAATTTATATGAGAATTAAGATAAAATAATTGATTAATTAAAAAATACAATAAATTTATCTGAGCACAATTTATCTTAGATAAGAAAAATTAAGAATTGAATGCTATTTTTATTAAATATGTAACTTTTTCAGGCATGTGGATGATCATGAGCATAGAAAATATCTTTTTATGTGATTGGTTTCATTTAATTTATTATTAATTTAAATTTCTTTAATGCGTTCATTTTTTACTCTCACTATGTAAGGGACTACATGGTAATGTTTCTTTATATAAAACCTTATTCTCCTCACACGCATGTGAGTAAAATCATATGTAATGGAAGGAGCTCCAAATCTAGAGGAGGCAATTTTTGTTTGGAGTCATGGCGAAACTAATCCAAGATAGATACCTAGGTTGATAGGTGGAATGTTCTAACGAGATTCATAATTGGTTCAAGGTTTTTTCCCCCTAGGTCAACGGTTAATTTACCAACCACTATATAAACTATCCATTAGTAATTCTCATGGTCATCTATAATTATTATTTTATTTCAGTCATGTTACATGGTTATATCATTATGGATTTCTTGTGGAAATCACATAATTAATGAATTAACGACATGTAAGATAGATCTAAAATAAACAGGAAAATGTGTAAATATTATCTATTACATGTATAATTAATTATGTAAACATACATAATATTAAAAATCATGTGATAAAAATAATAATTTGAAATTTTTGAATAAATGGATAAAATTCCTCAATAATATATATAAATTCTATATAGAGTTCCACTACCTCAGGTAAAATCAAAACATAGTTTAAAGTTCTTAACCAACCAAAATCGGGGTGCTATCAATAATAGTGGAATTCTAACTTGAAGTTTTTTGTTAACTTAACATATTTCTCATCATGTTTTGACTTCCAATGTAGGACATGGTGTAACTAAGAGGCAAGGGTAGAGTAAATACAATTAAGGACTTGAGGATTGGGGAGTCCACTCAATAGATAAAGTAACAATTATTTAATGTAGTTGGAGTTTTGAATGCCTACCTAAAACCATTCATGTTTCTTGAACAACCAATTTTGGGTCAATGAGAAGGGTAATATGGATCCTTTCAACTTTAATATACAAGAAAAAAGTTATTCCACATCCAATTATAATGCCCCTGACCCGGGAGCCACTAAACTGATGCTCTGAGCAGGGTAGTTACATGACCTCAAGCGTGCCTCCCCATATGCCAAAGGTTTCCAACTAGCTGTGAGAGTCCAATTTTTTTTAGGGGGAGACTATACTCTCAATAATAGTGTAAGACACATAGATAATAATCGAAATTTTATAAACAAAAGATAGCAATCCACAACATGCATAAATAACAAAATGCCAAGAATAAGCACAACCATATATAACAGTAAATATAAAATGCACTGATTCAGTGTCAAGTGAAAAAAACCCAAAAGAAAAAAAATAGAATCCCCAAAATGGTCTGGAATCCAAGTTTGGACCCTCACCCCAACATGTTCCATGTCTAACTCAAATCCCTAGCATAAGGTCCTTGCCCATGTCCTGACCTGCAACCATCAAATATGCTCGAGTACCCTACGACGACCCGAGTATGGTGTGAATATAACTCAGTAGGCCACCACCAATGGTGGAAACAAAATATCCATCAATGAAGATAGTGAATTAAAATGATTAATAAAGTAATGTTAAGGTAAGAGGATCAATAGGCCATTCTAGACAATGTTCACTTAGCTTATACTACCATTGAATCCAGGTTCACTATATAGGCATTTCAAGATTTAATATACCTTTTTCATGTTTTCAATGGATTATTAATATTTAGTGTTATCAAAAATATGGCAATAAAATCAATCTCTAACTCACTAGGAATCACATTATAACAACCCTTAATCCTCTCCATGAAGCCCCAATCCTGGTGGAATGCAACCGTTAGAGGAATAGAACTATGTCCCCTCCCCTAACCCGTGAATTTATGTGAAGAGAAAAAACCTCGGTCCAACTCAACCTGTGGGATTAGAATCTCAAGTCTATACCCCAAACTTTCATGCCATGTGCACATGCTTATTTATCATTCACCGTGATTAACCATATCCCAAAAATCATAACCAATATAATTTACATCATTACGAAAATATCAGTAAATAATAAAATAACATTATTGCCTCAATCCAATAAGACATTACTCATTTATATTACATAACACTTTATCCCCATTTCCCATTTCACATTCCTATCTCATTATGCATATTCAAGTGATATGCTAATCCCCTATAATTTTCCCATTAATCTAGTTAACCATTTTTCATGCCAACCAAACAACCTCTTAGGTTATTACCCAACCTAAGGGTTATACTAAAGAAAAATTATACATCACTTAAGAATATTATTATATTCCTCATAGGCTCTATATTCTCGCACGACGACCTACATTTACATAGCTCTAAGTCTGAGGAATATTGGCACACCTCTCACCTAGCCCTAATTTCGTTGAGTCATCCTTCTTGCATCCCATTTAGATCAAGAGTGGTTCAATTAACTGTTTATACACCACTACATCACATCATGTCAAAGGAACCAAGATCTCTTTCAATGAGGGAATGAATAAAGACCCTACATTCCCAAATCTACACAAAACCCAAGAGATATAACGTGTAGACCACCTACCTTGAATTCGTTGGCAAATTCACTCCGAACCGATGCCATAGATCATGATTCAACCAACCATTGAATCTTTATCCTAAAACTAATAGAAAATTTATGGTTTGAGATATTCATATGGAGAGGGGAATGAAATAGAAACTCTAAACCAAATAGAAAAGAAATAGGGAGATTAGCCTTACCTGGGTCTTCAATTTGTAACTGACAACACTCCAAATGGCATAAAATTAAAGGAGATTTATCCTTGGGTGCTCTTGGTCCCTTTGGTTCTTTACTAGGGTTAAAAGGGAGGATGGTGAGGAAAATCAGGAGTGAGATATAAAATCCCAGAGTGGAGATTCTGTAATTTTTTTAGTGTTTCTGCACTACACGGTTTAACCACATGGTTTTACAAACCGTTCGCAAACTATGTGGATGCCTCTGTCCCAATGTATCCATGCTTTTATGTTTTACCTGCACAGTTTACCAAAATATGTGGAAACCATGTGGAGGCTTCTTATTGAAATACCCACCTTTTCACGGTTTCATGGGACTTCCAAACGGTTTTCACTAACCATGCGCAAGACGTGAAGAATCCCCAGAACCCCCTTTCCCTCCTCTATCATTTCTAGAACCCCTGGAACACCCCCGAGTATTTTTAAGGATTTGGAAAACATTTATTGAACCACAAAAGGTAACAAAAAAACAAAAATTATGAAAAAAAAATACCTTAAAGAGAAATTAGGGATCTTTCTACCTTCCCACATTATAACGGCTCATCCTCGAGCGGCACTTCTAAGAATCATTTAGTTCCCAAAGAAAAGGGATCGGGCCACTGGTCCCATGTATCTAATTCCCACACCCATGTTTCCTCCTGAATGTTTCCATGTTTCCATAGAACATGAACATGGGGCCCAACCTTACCCCACAAAACACGCTCGTTATGATCTACAATACGAGGAAGTTTCTCATCAAAGGGGGAATCTGACATAAGCTCAACATCCTTGACATTTATCAAATGATATGGATCTAGGATATACTGTCATATTTTTGGAACAAGGAAAACATCATGCATCCCACAATATCACTATCGAAGAGACAATCGAAAAGACACTGGTCTGATTCTCTCCTCAATCTCAAATGTCCCACAT
The DNA here is from genome assembly GCA_963277665.1 of Viscum album. NCBI lineage: Eukaryota > Viridiplantae > Streptophyta > Magnoliopsida > Santalales > Viscaceae > Viscum > Viscum album. The sequence continues at coordinate 1,579,765,595 of OY728151.1, read as the reverse complement.
ATCTAGGTTCCAACTTGCCCTATTTTTGAATTCGACGGTGACCCAACTATGGAGACACCTGAAGGAACACACTATCACCATCCATTAACTATAGAGGTCTATGATGCTAATCTTCATATGACTTATTCCTACTATGTGTTGTTTCCATACGCTTTTGAATCAAACGAACCATCTTTGACCACTCCTACAAAAGACTCATCCCAAACAACACAGACTCCTTGGCCTCTAAACAACACAAATATGATATACACGGTCTCCCATAAAGTTCCTCAAAAGGTACTGTCTGAACTATATCATGAAAACTGTTGTTATAAGAAAACTCAATAAACGACAAGTGCTTTCCCCACTAACCACAGAAATCTAGAACACATGCTCCCAACATGTATTCTAATACATAAATTGAACGTTATGACTGCCCATCAGTCTGTGGGTGGTAATCCATACTCAGAAACACCTGTGTACCATGTACCGTATGTAATCCCTTCTAGAAATATGAGGGGAAATCCAGATCATGATCATAAACTATGATTCTCATCACACAATGAAAATGTACTATTTCCCAAACATACAACTCCCATAGTTGGTCGACTGTATAGGTCTCCTGAACCGGAAAGAAATTGGACACTTCGGTTAGCCATTATACCACCACCCAAATGGTATCATTTTTTCAGGGTGTCCTCAGATGACCTACTACGATGTCTATCATGACGTCATTCCAATTCCACTCTGGAATAGGAAAACACTGTAACAACCCACCTGGATGTTGATGTGCAGCCTTCACCTACTGAAAGGTAAGATATCATGCAATAAAAAATTCCAATTAATTATTTATTCCCATCAACCAAAACTACCTATGTTGGTCTCGGTACATCTTATTCAAGCCGGGATGAACTTCCCACTATGTTGTGTGGAACTCGTGCATCAAAATTTCCCGTACATATTCCAGCAATAGAATATGACCATAACCATAAGCCACTCCATTAGTGCCGAACGACCAACCAAAATTTGGAAAAATAACTTCTAGACATCCCTGTATACCCAAGAAGATCATACCTACCAACTGAATATCTTTAACTCATCTCAAAAGCGCGGACTCAACTACTATAGATGCTAGGGTCTCCTGCCAGTGCCCCCTGTACCTCCAAATGTATTTCTAAAATAAGGTCATCATCAACCACTCTGAAATGGATTCCTGGACCCCTAGATTCTGATTCTTCTATTTAAGAGCATCAGTGACAGTATTCCCTTTTTCATGTGTGTAAACCAATTAAATATCAAAATATTGAAAGAAACTGGCCCACCATTGTTATTGAAGATTCAAATCCTATTGAGAGAAGATGTAATTGAGACTTCTGCAGTATGTAAGCACCGTATAGGGTTATCCCAACAAATAATGCCTCCAATAATTTATGGCATGAACCACAACAGCTAGATCTATGTTAGTAGTAGGATATTTTCTTTCATGCGGCCTTAACTAACTCAACCCATAAAACAAAACCCGATCATCCGGCATAAACATTGCCCCATGTCAAACACCATAAAAATCACAGATTAAGATCTACTTCTTACCTAGTTCAGGTAAGATCTAAATCACTGTGGTGGTCAACCACTTCATTAGCTTCTGGAAAGAATTCTCATAATCCTCTAACAAATAAAACATAACCCCATTCTTGGTTAGGAATATAGGGATACTTCCAAATGAGCGAAATCTCTAATAAACCTTCAGTAATAAACATCCAAACATATAAAACTCCGAATATCATAGAAGTTCTTAGGATGATCCCAGGACACCCCAACCTTCACCTTTTATGGATCCACCGATATGCCAGGCTCATATATGATATGTCCCAAAATGTGAAACTCCTCAATCCAAAACTGACATTTTGATTGTATGTCATAATGATTATTATCTCTTAGTGTACTCATGACGATGTCATGATGTTTGGAATGATCATCATGAGTTCATGAGTACATGAAGATTTCATCAATGTAGAAAACTAGAATGTAATCTAGATATGGGTGGAATATCTGATTCATCAAGTCCATGAACATAGATGGAGCATTGTTCAAACAAAACGGCATTACTAGTAATTCATAAAACTTGTACCTACTACGGAAATCCGTCATGGGTATGCCAAAAGGTCGCACCCTCAACTATTGGTATCCGGATCTCAAATCAATATCGAAAACACTAAGGCACCTTTGAACTGATCAGAAAGGCCATAAATTATTGGAATATGGTTTCTATTCCTAACAATCATCTGGTTCTGCATTCCAATAATCAACATATAGCCTCCATGATCCATCACTCTTGTTAACAAACAACATAGGACATCCCCAATGTGATGTAATAGGATTTATAAACCCCTTACACTCCAATTCCTATAATTGAGCCTTTAGTTCTTGGATCTTGGATGGTTCCATTAGGTAAGGTGGAATGGAAACTGGCATCGATACAAAAAATAATTCGATTATAAACTCAACATATCTGTTGTGTGTAACCGTAGGATTTCCTAAGGAAACACGTCATGAAACTGGTCTGCATAAAAAGGGAAGGCTGATTGTCCTCTCTCCCTATCATCTACCATAATTCATGCCATTAGGCCTGTGATCTCCACCATCTGATGGAATAGCGGCCCAACGTGGCCCACTCAATTATCCCACTCACCACGTAGGACATGAGTACTCCCATAGAGAGGTGTGAATGTTAACAAATGTTAGAAACAATCGATATGGGATTGATATAACACCAACCAATCCATTCCAAAGATTAGGTCAAAACCTAATATATCTAGGACAAATTGATCACACAGAAAAAGATACCCACCAACCTGTAGAGAAAAACCCTTATAATTCTAGATGTCCACAAATCTCACCCCTTGTGGAGTATTAAGTGACATTACCCCACCTAGAGTATCTATGGTTAATCCCAACACAACAATAAACTAATCAAAAATAAATGAATGTGTAGAACATGTATCGAATAATGTAGTGGAAAACATAGAAGCTACAAGAATCATACCTCGAATAGTATAAGGTCCCTACTCACCACCTTCAGGTGCATCCTGAACTACATGGAGATAACCTGCACCTTTACCATATGCCCCAGCCTAAGTACCCTACCCCGCGCTTCTCTTTTTGTATGGGTTATCTCTCCCCGGAGTTCCACGTCCACCGCCCCTCCCAATACATCCCATGGTGCTCTAACTACCTTCTTCATACCGGGTAACCGACCACATACCTACACTTGAAATCTACCTCTGACCTCTATCATTCCCTGACTTCCTCAGGTTCCTATAGAATCTCTACATGTGGCATAGTATACCACATGCTCAGCACTCAACTCCTGGGTGGGGAAACTGGTCACGCTTGTGCCCCGGCCTTCCAAACTAATAAAAGAAGAATTGGTCACCCCCATGAGAATATTACCATCTATTCAGACTACTCTACATTCTTCCACCCTAATGAAACATTCCAATGTGGATCTTCCTTCTATCAGAATCTTCACAACATTCTCGCCCAACTGAAACCACAAGTTAACTACCTGGAGCTCCCTTAGGGTTTACTTCTAAGATAAGGGTTTGATCCAACACATCAACAAACCTATATTGACTAAATATATTCACTTAATATCTGATTACATGTCTCAACCCGTCATGTAAGAGTTTTTCCATAGTTGTCTCATCTCTTGTCAATGTTGGAATGAAGAATATCTAATCGGTGAAATTACTAGCATAGTCCATCACATACATTGTCCCCTTAGTCAAAATTATAAAATCAAAAGCCATATCCCAAATCAAGGTTACTATATAGAAGCTCTCAAGAATCTTCTCCTGAAAATATTTCCATAACATCCTCTCAACCTTCTTTGTCTGAAAAATAATTTCCCACCAACATTTTTCTTCCCCCCTCAGCATATAGGCTACTAACTTTCCTCGAATATTGAGAGGATTCTCTAGATGGTCGAGAATATATTTAATGGAATCTATCTAGAACTGCAATACTTTTGTCCCACCCGATTCAGTAAAGGTCAGAGGGTGTTCCAGCTGAAATTCCCTGGTGAGCTCAAACATGCTCGGTGCAACCCGGCGTGGGTCTCATTCCATCGTTTGCATAAAATGAGTGAAATAATTGTAGAACTTCTCTTCCCTATTTCAATGTACTAATGTATTCTCATACTCCACTAATGGAGGAGAATTCTTGGAAACATCCCCAGGTTGCCCAACCAGTGCACGTCTAGGTGGTGGCATTTCTCTAAAATTCCAAATATGAGATTTAGAACACAACAATTAAAATTTTATGATAAAAAAGAGATATAGATATGATCTTCACATGTAATAACCAAAATATTTCACATACACTACCCAAAATATCCCACTCACAACTAGGTCACTACCCTTTACCATCTCCCCATGTTCATGGCCAACATAGTACCTAATTATCATTGTTAGAAGCCTTATCATTTACTCACATTCAAACCATTATCATATTCCAATTTGACGTTGCAAAAAATTATTCCACTTTTTCTACATTATCAAGAACCATTTTATAATTACTAATTGATAGTTTCATGTCTCCTTTTTACTCATTCTACCATATTATTAGTCATAATTCATTACTTTTAAGAGAATACATACATCCTAACCTTTTTATCCCACACACACATTCTGTGAGTGTGAAAATCATTATGCATGTCCCTTTTATACATAGGATCCTAGAATGATGCATGATTTCCCAACCTCATAACATCATTACCACGATAGAAATAAAAAAACCTCAAATAACACAACAAGTTCATCACCCAAGGGTTATATATCATCAAATGTAATAACACACAACAAGAACAATAATCCCCTCCCAGGGTGACTTGTGTTTTCCCCAGTACCTGGGTTAGCTAATCCCCAGCTCGAGCTCATTACCAAGGCCTGACACATTCCTAAAATCTTGTCTATCATCGAAAAATAGTACAAAAGTGAAAATAACTCCTTTGATACCACTTTGTAACATCTCTAACCAAGGAGGCACTAAATTAGTGCTTTGGGCTGGGTAGTTACCTGAACTCAAGTGCACCTCCCCATACTCTAGTTGTTGCCAACTAGTAGCGAGGGTCCAATAGGACACATGGGGGAGACTATACCATCAATAGTTGAGTAATACACAATAGATAATAATTGAAATATTAGAAACAAAAAAAATCCACAACATTCATAAATAACCAAATCCCAAGATTGGGGACAACCATATATAACAGTAAATATGTCATTTCATGCTACTGTTCCAAGTTAACAAAAATAGAAAGAATGAAAATAGTATAATCCCCCAAATGGTCTGGACTCCATGTTTGGAACCTCACACCAACATGTTCCTTTTCCAGCACAACTACCTAGAATAGGGCCCTTGCCTGTGTCCTGACCAGCAGGCTTGAAAGCTGCTCGAGTACCCAAAGGCGGCCCAAGAAGGGTGTGAGTAGAACTCAGTAGGCCACCACCAATAGTGTCTACAAAATATCCGGAAAGGAAGATATTGCATGGAAATGATATATAAATTTAAGTTAATGTAATTATATCAATAGCCTATTGTAGTCTATGTTCATTTATTTTATACTACCATTGAATCTGGGTTCACTAGTTTGGAATTTCAGGATTTAATCTACCATTTTCATGTCTTCAATATATTAGGAATATTAAGTGTTCTAGAAATTATGGTAATAAAATAATTATCTTACTCACTAAGGATCACATTAGAAAAACCCATAATCCTCACATTATATCCTCTATCTGGGTGAAATGAAATTGTTAGGGAAATAGAACTTCATCTCCTTCCCCAACCTGTGTATTTTGGGGTGGATATAGAACCTCAGTCTAACTCAACTTGTGGGCGAAGAACCTCATGTCAATACCCCAATCTTTCGAGCCATGTGAAAATTCTTATTTATCATTCACAACAATCAACCATATCCCAACTAGCATATCCAATAATATTTACAAAATCAAAACAATATTAGTACATGGGAAAATTATTTCATCAATCCATTAATACATTAATCATTTATATTACATAACCCTTTATCCCCATTTACCATTTCCCATGCCTATATCACTAAGGATATTCGAGTGATAAGCTAATCCCCTAGAATTTTATCATTAATCCATTTAACCATTTTTCATGCCAACCAAAGAACCTCTTAGGTTATTACCAAACCTAATTTTTTTTCTAAAATCCAATTGCAGATCACTTAAACATATTGATATATTCTTCATAGGCTCTATTATTTCACCCGACGAACTACATTTACATAGCTAGGTCTTTGTCCGGGGAATATCGGTATGCCCTTCGGGAGTCCCTAATTTGGTCGAGTCATCCTCCTTGAATCCCTTGGGGATAAAGAGGTGTTCAATTAACCAATTACACCCAACTATATCACAACATTCCAGAACCACCAAAATCACTTTCAAATATGGAATGAATAAAAACCCTACATGCACAAATATACACAAAACCCATGGGATATAGCATATAGACCAAATAACATGAATCCATTGGCGAACACACTCCCAAAAAATACTTAGATGTTGATTCAACAACCCTTTGAAGATTTACCCTAAAACTCACCAATAAAAGAAGGGTTTCTCAGCTTCAGATTGAGAGGGGAAAGAAATAGAAACCCTAACCAAAATGAAAATCAACAGGGAGATTAGTCTTACCCGAATCTTCAATTCGTAACTGACGGTGCTCCAAATAGCTTATAATCGAAGGAAATTGTGTCACAACCCGACCCTAACCGGGCTCGAGCCGAAATTACCCCAAGCCCGCCTCCATAGGCCAAGGGCTGGCGACCAGCGCCGAAGGCACATCAACTCGGGGAGGCCTTTTCCTAAGTACATGTACACACACACATAACACTCAATGAAAAAGTGGAGAGTAAAAGAAAGGAAAAGCAGAGTAAAATAACACTGTTTATATATATAAAAACCATAGATGTGTATCGATCTCTAAACAGTAAAAAGTACATGCTGAATGTAAACTGAAAAGAAAAGGGGAAAAACACGCACCCAACCAAAAAGTTCCACAACCCGGCAATAGGTAAAAAAACAGTAACAGTTGGGAGGGTCCCACACCTGGAAACCGACAGCGACCACCGCACGTGTCCAAGCTCCCGGCTCCTAAGCTCCTCTCACGTCACGAACAACTTGTCTGTCGTCTGCAAGGGCACACCAAGTTCGGGCAAAGCCCAAGAAGGGGTGAGTATATAAATACTCAGTAGGATACCCTAAAGGCTTGAGGGAGAAACAAAAGAGGTACCGAAGGGTGAGTAGAAGATCGAATAGAAAAAGTAAAGGAGTGCAACCGAGAGTGCTGTACGGAGTACAACAGTAAAGAGTCCAGCTCAACCCAACAAGAGAAAATAATGTAGACTCGTCCAGACACAAGGGACTGGAAATAGTGAAAGATGAACTTCTCATCGAGTCTTCGCTACCTATAGCAGGAGAGTAGACTCGTCCAACCACGAGAAGCTAGACACGGAAATCACGTGGCATACCCCGTGCGTCTTCACCTCTCTTGGAAAGAGAGTAACAAAACCCAAGAAGTGGGTACCATAACAAGGTATATACAAGTCTATATGCTCAAAAAGAATCCTGAAACAAGGTCATAAGGGGATATCCATCCCGTAGCTCAGCCCAAAAAAGTGAATAGCCAACAGTCCCAGAAGTAAACACCATCGATGCCTAGCATCCCACACATCTGCCCCGAACTACAAGTCAAGGGGCTTAAATCACCACACCTCGACACTATCCACTATGGGCAGCACTGACTCACCCACATGGTTTTAGGTCGCATCACAAGGACGCGTCTCGATGGGGAAAGCACCCCTCGTACTTGAGAGTTCTAGGGGATGTCAAACCACACCTTGTCACTGCCCTACAGTTGAGAGGTCTTCGCAAAGTCAAAGCCGCCACAACACTGACCCATATAACCAAGGGTCCCGCTCCGATAATCATGGAGGAAATCCAAAGACTGTCCTAGTAGAAAGGAATGAGGCTAGAATACCAACGGGTGACCCGCTGCCCAGACCTACTGATGGGTGAACCAAAATACATCATCAGGCGACCCACAACCCACCCCTACTGGAGGGTAAACCTAGAATAAGTCATCATGAGACCCACTGCCCAGTCTTGCTGGAGGGTAGACCTAGAAGTAGTCGATGGGTGACCAATTGCCCAGCCCTGCTGGAGGGTAAACCCGGAACATGACGACGGGCAACCCACTACCCAGCCCTGCTGGAGGGTAGACCCTTAAGAGTCGTCGGGTGACCCACTGCCTAGTCTCTACTAGAGGGTAAACCCTGAACAAGTCAACAGGCGACCCACTGCCCAGCCCTACTGGAGGGTAGACCTAAAACCAGAAGACGGGCGACCCACTGCCCAGCCCTACTGGAAGGTAGACCCTCAAGAGTCATCGGGTGACCGACTTCCTAGTCTCTGCTAGAGGGTAAACCCTGAGAAGTTGATGAGTAACCCACTACCAAGCCCCGGTGGAGGGGAAACCCAGGACTGTTCTGGCCATCTCTACTGGATGGTACCATACTGGCCAACCGAACACGGAGTGGGTATCGCACAACCATCTGACTCCGGAACAAGACCATGGGAAACCACTCAACCTTGCTGATCTAAACCATCGAGCATAGAGCCGGGGGGAAAAATTCACCCCCGCTAGTCAACAAACGAGAACCGAGGGACCCTCCACGTCGCGAGAGGTCAAAGGTATGCAAAGCAGAACATGGCACGCACATGGGGCCCACACGATGTGTGTCCCCAAGACAACCCCAACCAAGCGCAAAAACCTTCTCAAGTACCAACATCCACATGTACCTCCTAGCGTTCCCGATGACTCCTAGAGTATACCACATTCCAGCCCAAAGACTATTGTGCACACGACACCCAACGTCAACGCGAAGGCGTAACGTAACAACTCCAACCTTCCACCTCAACGGCTAAGGCAGAGTCAACCACATATATTTAAACACCAACCTCACTCTCCTAGGAGTGCACATGATCACACGCCAAAGGACTGCTACAAAAACGGTAGAAGGACCGCCACTGGGGCACCTCTCATATCTCCAAATTTAATAAGACAATCTATGAGGCTCCACACAACCAAACTGTTTGTACCATTGTAATCCTCGTTAAAAAACACACGAGATAGACTACTTACTCCCCTGAAACGGTCAATCGGTGAAAAAGGTACTATTCACTGTAACCAAACCCATGTGGGGCCCACCCCAAGATCCCCAAACTGAACAAACAGATCACACCACTAAATTCCCCTCGGAAAAACACATGGTGTTGAATACTCAATCGCCCAAAATGGACACCCGGTGAAAAAGGTACTATTCACCATAGCCGGGTCGAGTGGGACCAACACCACCTCCCTGAAAAAGGTCGGGCGAACTGCACCATCGCAATGATCTCTAAAAAGCACGTCAAATGCACTACTCACATGAGTGGAACGGGTATCCGGCAAAAAAGATGCATTCTGGCTTACCGCGCACGAGCGGTACCACGCGAGACCCGCACCCCGGTCCCGAAGCACTGCCAACGGATCACACCGTTGCGATCCTCTCGAAAAAGTAAACAAGATGGACTATTCACTTGTCCAAAAACGTTGCCCAGTGATAGAGATGGAAGAATCACCGTCAACACCCAAACGAACCTCGTGGGGCCCGCACCATCATGCGGAATTAGGGCGGGCAGATTGCACCATTGCAATCCCCCCGGAAAAACATCTAGAATCGACGGCATGTACGCCCCGAACGGACGCCTGATTAGAAAGTTGCTAAACACTGCTCGCTGCTCAGAAGATGGCCCATGGGGCCCACGCCTCAACTCTAGCTTCAATGCCCGAAACCACCCTCGAGAGCTTCACCTCGACACCAGGGTCCCAACGCCACTGGCGGCTCTCAATTCGGATATAAAATGCGTCCATGCCATTCAAAACAAGAACTCCTGGGAAAAACATCAACCCACTTAACATCATGTCGCGCCCCGAGCCCCTCGTTTCGGGAATTAAAAATTCCCCAAACCATCTCTAAAAAGTCCGCCTCGAGCCAAGGAATGTGTCTTCGCTGACGGCTCGCGAAACCGACATATGGTCCAAGTTTTATGGGCGTTTAAATTCCCGTGGAAGAAAATGAGGTGGGTCAGGCCGAATCGGCCAGCCCACCCTGTCCAAACCGGCCCGCGATTCACCGCCCGGGCCGTCTTGACTCGCTCGGACTGGCTTGGGCCGATCCGGCTCTCTTTCCTTGCGACCCGCAATGTGCGGGTCGCGGTCTGCCGCTGGGGTCGCTGACCCCGGTCTCCCCTCCTGCTCACCGACCAGACGATAATTAGGCGGTCCTCCTCTCGCCCGACCACGCTCACCCGCCGCCGCGCTCGCCGTCCGCAGCCGCCTCCTGCTGAAGGTCGCCGCCCGCCCGAGGAGCCCCATTGCGACCTAATGCTCTACTGGCCTCCTCCGCTCGCCCTTGCGCCGACGCCCAAAGAAGCCTCGCCCGGCCAACACCGCTGCTACCTGCTGCCTGGCCACCTCGCTCACGCCGCCGCGCCTGCTCGTCGGACCACCGCTCTGGACCACCGGAACCCAAAAAAACGACCGGAAACACCTTTAATCACGAAAACTTCGGCGGACAACTGCGACACCATCTGAACCCGGATTTCAATTCCAAAATAATTGTTTGAAAGATCAAAATATGTACTACGTAATCATGGGCTTTGATTGCAAATTCGATGGCAAATCGATGCTATAAAACGTGTTCAATGGTAGGCGCAGAATTAAAAATGCAATGTAACCTCCTACCTCGATGGGCTTTACTCGAAGCATTATCGCGATCCGTCAGAGCCGCGCCTCGCCAGAGCTATCTTTCTGGGGTGGATGAGGAGAGGGAGAGGAGGGGTTTCAACATGGGGTGAAAATGAGGGAGAGGGGAGGGTTTAAAAAGAAAAGTAATTAAATTTTTATTAATTTAAAACCCCCAAATTTAACCCGCGTCTGAAAAATCCGACGAGGTCGAGGTTAAGCCTCCCCTAGGGTAAACACCATGCTCTGAGCGCAACGAAGGTCTCAGAATTTGATTCCAAGCTTCCGTTCAAATGTTATAAGACTGAACGCCCAAATCTGCCAAATTACGAAAATGCCCCTGGGGCCATTTTTCACAGATGTCCCACGCCCGTGAAACATACACCCCTCCTAGGGTAAACAGCACGTTCTAGACACAATGGTGCCCTCTGTTTTCAAATCCGAGCCACTGTTTAGGAGATACCTGAGTTAAGACGTTGAACGAATTAATTAATTAATTAATTAATTCATTTAACATTCTGAAAGCGGGCGGGGGTCCAAACGTCCCGCATTGACAAGTTTTATGTCGTTCCTAGGGTAAACACCCCATTTAGGACCCATCCGTACACTCGGATCTCTGATCCAGATCATCTTTTAGGTGTTAACCCTTTTATTTGGCGTGTCTAAAGTGAACGCACTAAAAATTTAATTCCGGCCACACCGGCGCTCGGAATCGCACGACGTCTGAGAGAGCATCTCTAGAATTAAATCAAGAATATTCTAAATCCTTTTGTAGAAAATACTGGGTTCTTACATCATTCCCTCCTTCAAGGTTATCATCCCCGAAATTCAAAACCAGGGAACAACTGAGGGCACTAAGCCCACACCTGGATCTCCCGAACCCGGAAGAACTCTTGCACAGCTATGCGCCACCACACACAGACGAAAGGATTCGATCTGTTCACATGAGGTTGGCCCTTGCCGATGTCGCACATAGGAGCACACACACCTCTCTTTAGGTAAACCACGCGGGAGACATCGTGCACCCACTCCGAACATTGGGGTCAGGACACGGCGGTAGGGAACCTCACCATCCCATCGCACGGTCTCAAATGGACCGAAGGATCTTAGGGGTAGCTCACCTCCCCGACCGAGCCCCTACACTGCACGCCATGACTGGAATCACCGCCTGCACCTGGAACAAGGCCCGGTGATTCTCTCCTTCAGAATATCCATATGGTGAATCACCCAAGGATATCTGGTCACACAAGGTTCCACAACTGATGTATATCAACCAAAACTCTCTTACATGCTCGGGGAGAGATGGAGTCGACACCATCGACTAATGTGGAAGGTTACACACCATCTACTCAACCAACACAGGGTTACACCGACGGCCCGCACCACCCTGGTAACACTTCAAGCAAGGAGCAGGGAGGAAAGCATTCCACACACAGAGTCTAACAATTCTACTGCAAGAAGTCAATGAGCTGTAGAGTGTACCTATTATCACATCATGCTCAGTAGGATCGTAGATATCCAAAGCTCGCGGCTGTCCGTGGTCCCTACTGTCAGCTCCCAGAGCATGACGAGAGACACCTAGTGGTGATGGAAATACCTCATAAAGTTGTCCCCCACTACTAGCTCCTCCCGCTCCTCTGCTAGCACCACCTCTCTAGGTGCTACTCTTATCACGACGCTGCCTCCATCGTGGTGGTGCACCTGCTGCCTTCCCAAGTCTCTCTGCATGCTTTGTTGGGCAGTCATGTGGCTAGTGACCTTGCCCATCACAAGCATAACACCGCCACTCCCTGAGCTATCCTGGTGCCCTCCGGCGCCACTGTGGTGTATGACCACGGCCCGGAGCCCACTCACAAAAGGGAACCCTTGGATGAGGCCCTGAACCTTTCCGCCATAGTGGTATACGACCGCGTCTCTGAAACCGGCAGTGGGAAGGACACCTGCATCGAGGTCCTGTCCTCCGGCGCCTTCTAGCTACGACAGATGTCTCGGCTCCGTCATGCCCACTGCCACTACCAACCGCAAAACGTGACAGGAAGCTCTCTGTCACCAATGCCTACTCTAGCACCCTGGAATATGTGGAAATGCACAAGGTCACTATGAAAGTATGAATCTCTTGGTGGAGTCCCTTCTCAAACATCTGTGCTCAGATGTTGTCGTCATGGACCAAGTCCGGGTAAAACCGTTCATGGTCCGCAAAACTAGTCGCATAATCGGCCACCCTCATCCCTCCCTGCTAAAACTGCAGGAGCTCCTGAATCCGAATGGAGCGTAAGCAGGAGGGAAGAAACTTCTCAAGAAACAACAACTGGATGTATCCCCACTAAAGAGACAACTCATCAAGAAACTGAGTCACTGGACTCAACCAATGCTGAGCTACTCGACGAAAAAGGTTGGCTGCCAATGCCACTCTCTGATCTGTCCTTGTCTGCACAAGCCTGAAAAGGAGAACCACTGTCTCTAGCCAAACCTATACTGCCTGAGGGTCTGGCTCACCACTGAACATCGGCGGTCTCTTCCAATAGAACTCACTGAGCGCGCTCAACCTGCGCTCAAACTCATCCTGCTATGCCGAAGTTGTCTACTGCTCAACAGGTGGGGGTGCCGCTACCAGACCACCCGGAGAAAGGGGCTCACATGATGGGTCCTGGACTGTAGCCTCGTAGCTCATAGGGTCATCATCACGAACCAATGCAGGTATCCCGACTGGCTGTCTTGACGGAGACACCCTGACTATTATCAAGGAGTGTCGCGGTCAGATGAGCATATATGTATATTCCAATAACAATGATGGGGAGATGACTCAATAAGGATAGTAAAAGTATCAATCCTATGTGATGCACAATCCAATTTTTTCCCTGCAACAAGTGTCTCAGCATGCTGAGTCGACAAGCGGGTTATCAGGGTCCTGGTGAATGGATACGTTGGCCCCCGCACCATCACTGGAGTCCCTGGCCTAAGAGCCGCTCTTGAGACACATTAACACCATTACCCTTATATCCCAACCAATTCCCCTTTTAGGTACATTCAAACAACGTCCCATGGAACGAACCACCTTTGATACCACTTTGTCACAACCTGACCCTACCCGAGCTCGATCCGCAACGACCCCAAGCCTTCCACCATAGGCCAGGGGCTGGCGACCAGCGCCGAAGGCACAACAACTCAAGGAGGCCTTTGCCTAAGTACCTGTACACACACACCCAACACACTCAATGAAAAAGTGCAGAGTAAACGAAAGGAAAAGAATAGTAAAAGAAAAACTTCTATATATATATAAACCACAGATGTCCATCAACCTCTAAACAGTACAAAGTACAAGCTAAAAGTAAACTGAAAAGAAAAGGGCCAAAACACGTGACCAACCAAAAAGTGTAACAACCCGACAACCGGTAAAACAACAGTAAACAGCTGGGAGGGTCCCACACCTGGAACCCGACAACGACCACCACACACGGTCCAAGCTCCTGGCTCCTATGCTCCTCTGACGTCACGACTAACCTGTTTGTCATCTGCAAGGGCACACCAAGAGTGGGCAAATAACAAGCAGGGGTGAGTATAAAAATACTCAGTAGGTTACCCCGAAGGCTTGAGGGAGAAACAAAGGAGGTACCGAAGGTTGAGCAGTAGATCGAACATGAAAAGTAAAGGAGTGAAACCGAGAGTGCAGTAAGGAGTACAATAGTAAAGACTCCAGCTCAACCCAACAAGAGAAAAGCAGGTAGAATCATCCAGACACAAGGAGCTGGAAACGGTTGGAATATGAACTTCTCGTCGAGTATTCACTACCTATAGCAGTAGAGTAGACTCGTCCAACCACAAGATTCTAAACACGGAAAGCACGTGGAATACCCCACGCGTCTTCATCTCTCCTGGAAGGAGAGTAACCAAACCCAAGAAGTGGGTACCGTAACAAGGTATATACAAGTCCATATTCTCAAAAAGAAGCCCGAAAAAAGGTCGTAAGGGGATATACATCCCGTATCTCAGCCCAAGAAAGTGAGTAGCCAATAGTCCCAGAAGTAAACACCATAGACGCCCAGTATACCACATGTTTGCCCCGAACAACAAGTCAAGGGGCTCAAATCACCGCACCTCGACACTATTATCTTTGGGCAGCACTGACTCGCCCACACGGTTTTAGGTCGCATCACAAGGATGCATCTCAGTGGGGAAAGCACCCCTCGTACGTGAAAGTAATAGGGAAAGTCAAAACACACCTCGTCACTGCCCTGCAGTCGAGAGATATTCTCAAAGTCAAATCCTCCACAACACTGACCCGTATAACCAAGGGTCCCACTCTGGTAATCTTGGAGGAAAGCCACAGACTAGCCTAGTAGAAAGAACTGAGCCTTGAATACCAATGGGTGACCCACCGCCCAACCCTATTGGAGGGTAAACCATGATACATCATCAGGCGACCCATTGCCCAGCCCTACAGGAGGGTAAACCTGGAATAAGTCATCAGGCGACCCACTGCCTAGCCTTTCTGGAGTGTAGACCTGGATGAAGTCGACGGGTGACCCACTGCCCAGCCCTGTTGGAGGGTAAACCCGGAACATGACGATGGGCGATCCAATGCCCAGTCCTGCTGGAGGGTAGACCCTCAAGAGTCGTCGGGTGACCCACTGCCTATTCTCTACTAGAGGGTAAGCCCAAAACAAGTCGACATGCGACCCACTGCCCAGCCCTACTGGAGGGTAGACCTGGAACAAGACGATGTGCGACCCACTACCCAGCCCTGCTAGAGGGTAGACCCTCAAGAGTCGTCGGGTGACCCACTTCCTAGTCTCTGCTAGAGAGTAAACCTTGAGAAGTCGATGAGTAACCCACTGCCCAACCCCGCTGGAGGGTAAACCCTGAACTATTCTGGCCATCTCTACTAGATGGTACAACACTATCCAACCGAACATGGAGTGGGTATCACACAACCATCTGAATCCGGAAAAAGACCAGGGGAAACCACTCAACCCTGCTGATCTAAACAATCGAGCACAGAGCCTGGGGAAAAACTCATCCCCTTTGGTCAACAAATGGGAACCGAGGGACCCTTTATGTCGTGAGAGTTCAAAGGTACGCAAAGTAGAACATGGCACACACATGGGGCCCACACAACATGTGGCCCCAAGTCAACCCCAACCAAGTGCAAAAACGTTCTCAAGTACCAACATCCACATGAACCCCCAGCGCTCCCATATACTCCCATAGTATACCACGTTCCAGCCCAAAGACTATCGTGCACACGACACCCAACGTCAACGTGAAGGCGTAACGTATCAAATCCAACCTTCCACCTCAACGGCTAAGGCATAGTCAACCACATCTATTTAAACACCATCCTCACTCTCCCAGGAGTGCACACGATCACACGCCAATAGTCCACTACAAAAATGGTAGAAGGACCGCCACTAGGGCACCTTTCATATTTCCACATTTAATAACACCATGTATAAGGCTCCTCACAACCAAACGGATCATACCGTTGAAATCCTCATGAAAAAACACGCGATATAGACTACATACTCGCCCGAAACAGTCAATCGGTGAAAAAGGTACTATTCACCGTAACCAAACCCTTGTGGGGCCCACCCCAAGATCCCGAAACTGAACAAACGGATCACACCACTGCGATCCCTTCGAAAAAACACACTGGATTGAATACTCAATCTCCGAAAATGGACACCCGGTGAAAAAGGTAATATTCACGGTAGCCAGGTCGGGTGGGACCCACAGCACGTCCCCGAAAAAGGTCGGTCGAACTGCACCATCGCAATGCTCTCAAAAAAGCACGTCAAAAGAACTACTCACATGAGTGGAACGTGTATCCGGAGAAAAAGATGCATTCTGGAATACCGTGCACTAGCGGTACCACGCGGGACCCGCACCCCGGTCCCAAAGAGCTACCAACGGATCGCACCGTTGTGATCCGCTCGAAAAAGTACACAAGATGGACTATTCACTTTTCCAAAACAGTTGTCCAGTGATAGAGATAGAAGAATCATCGTCAACGCCCAAACGACCCTCGTGGGGCCCGCACTATCGTGGGTAATTAGGGCCGGCGGATTCCACCATTGCAATCCCCTCACAAAAACATCCAGAATTGACTACCCGCACACCCCGAACGGACACCCGATGAGAAAGTCGCTAAAGGCTGCTCGCATCTCAGAAGACGGCCCATGGGACCCACGCCTCAACTCCGACTTCAATGCCCGAAACCACCCTGGAGAGCTTCGCCTAGACACCAGGGTCCCAACGCCACTGACGACGCTCAATGCGGACATCGGACGCATCCGTGCCGTTCACAACATGAACTCCCGAGAAAAAGTCAACCCACATAACATCATGTCGCGCCCCGAGCCCCTCGTTTTGGGAATTAAAAATTCCTGAAAGCATCTCAAAAAAGTCTGCCTCGATCCAAGGAATGTGTCGCCACTGACGGCACGTGAAACCGACAACTGGTCCACATTTTATGGGAGTTTTAAATTCCCGTGGACGAAAATGAGGTGGGTCGGGCAGATTCGGTCGGCCCACCCTGTCCGAACCGGCCCGCGGTTCACCGCGTGAGCTGGCCTGCCTCACCCGGACCGTTTGAGCTGGTCTGGCTCTCTTTCCACGGCGACCCGCAAAGGGTGGGTCACGGTCTGCCGCCGGGGTCGCTGACTCCGGTCTCCCCTCGTGCTCACCGACCGGCCGACAATCGGCCGGTCCGCCTCTCGCCTGACCGCACTCACCCGCCGCCGCGCTCGCCATCCGCAGCCACCTCATGCTGAAGGTCACCGCCCACCTGAGGAGCCCCGCCGTGACCCAGCTCTCCGCCGGCCTCCTCCGCTCAGCCTTCCGCCGACGCCCACAGCGGCCTCGCCTGGCCGACACCCCTACCCCCTTCTGCCTGGCCACCTCGATCGCGTCGCCGCTCCTACTCGCCGGACCACCGCTGTGGACCATCAGAACCCAAAAAAAAACATACGGCTGGAAACACCCTTAATCCCGCAAACTTCGGCGGACAACCGTGACACCATCCAAACCTGGATTTCAATTCCAAAATAAGCGATTGAAAGCTCAAAATATGTACTACACAAACCTGATCTTTGATTGCAAATTCAATGGCAAATCGATGCTAGAAAAATAGTTCAAAGGTAGGTGTGGAATTAAAAATGCAACGTAACCTCCTACCTCGATGGGCATCGCCCAAAGCTTTGCCACGATCCGTCGGAGCCGTGCCTCGACGGAGCTGTTTCGCCGGAGTGGGGGAGGAGAGGGAGAGGAGGGGTGTCTCCAGGGGGTGGAAATGAGGGAGAGGGGAGGGTTTAAAAACAAAAATAATTAAATTTTAATTAATTAATATCCCCCAAATTTAACTCGCATCTGAAACATCTGATGGGGTCGAGTTTAAGACTCCCCTATTGTAAAAACCACGCTATGAGCACGACGGAGGTCTCGGAATTTGATTTTGAGCTTCTGTTCAAAAGTTATAAGACTGAATGCCCAAAGCTGCCAAATTACGAAAACACCCCTGGGGCCATTTTTTACAAATGACCCATGCCCGCGAATCTTACACCCCTACTAAGATAAATGGAACGTTCTAGACTCAACGATGCCCTCATTTTCCCAATCCGAGCAACCTTCTAGGAGATACCTGAGTTAAGCCATAGAACGAATAAATTAATTAATTTATTTATTCGTTTAACGTTCTGAAACCGGACGAGGGGTCCAAACGTCCTGCACCGACATGTTTTACGTCGTTCCTAGGGTAAATTCCCCATTCTGGACCCATCCTTACACTCGGATCTCGAATTTGGATCACCGTTTAGGAGTTATCCCTTTTATATTGCGTGCCCAGTGTGAACGCACTGAAAATTTATTTCCAGCCACACCGGGGCTCGGAATCGCACACTGTCTGAGGACGCTGCTCTGGAATAACATCAAGAATATTACAAAGTCTTTCTCAGAACAAAACGAGTGCTTTCAAATTGTTTCTTGGAAGCCCTGGGAACAATTTGTTCATTCCTATGGTTTCACAGGAGGTTGAGGAAAATCACGAGTAAGAAATAAAATCCCAGAGTTGAAATTTTGAATTTTTTAGAGGTTTCTGGGCCATGCGGTTTAGCTGCATGGTTTCCAAAACCATGCGCAAACTGTGTGGATGCCTCTTTCCCAATGTATCCCACCTCGCACTATTTACCCACAGAGTTTTCCAAATAATGCACAAACCATGCAGTGGCTACTATCTGAAAAAACCCAATTTCACATGTTTTTTTTTGAATTCTACACGGTTTTGAATAACTGTGTGCAAGCCATATATAATGGCTAGAACCCCCTTTCCTTCCTATTTCGTTTCCCAAACACCAGAAACACCCCTGAGACTTCTTATTGGCTTGGTAAATCATTTAATTAACCACCAAAAGTAACAAAAACTAAAACGTAAGTAAACAATACCTTACATAGACATCATGGATCATACACCAATGGTTAGGGAAATTGGGTTTTGAATAAATATTTGGAGATTAATAATTATGATAATTATTTATTTTTCTAGATTTTATTATATAATGAACTGAAATTATTATTATAATATTTTTTAGAAACAACATTAAAATGACATCAAACATATCATTGTTATCCATAATATATAAATACATCCTTATCACTGACCCAATTTTCCATGATTGGATCCTTAACCAAGAAATGATATTGTACGTGTTGGAAGAAAGTTTTCCTAATGTTCTTGAAAATGAGGCTAGTGATGAAGAGTTAAAATTCTATGAGATGCATTTGAATGATTCCACATATGATCAATGTTTTATTCTATCATCCATGTCCAATGATGTTTTGAAGTAGCATGAGGACATGTATTCATATAGAAAGATGTCTCAAGATAGGGATCTCTATCAAGAGAATACAAGATCTTCAATGATTTGTTTACAACTAATCTTGGAGAGTCTTCACCAGTTGGGCCTCATGTATTCGAGATTATTGTCTGCATTGAACACTTAGAAATATTAGTGATTAATTTCCAAGATGAGTTCAGTATCAATATCATATATTCATCACTTCACGAGGCATTCTCATGTTTTATTGTTAATTATAGAATGAGAAATAATGAGAATATTATTTCATAAATTTATACTTTGATTCACCAAGTGTATATGGACATGGGTCATGATAAAACTTCGGTCCTTATGGTGAATTATAAAAGGATGAAAAAGGAAAATGGTACTAAGAATCATAATAAATCTAATGTTCTCCAGCACCATCCTCCCATGAAAAAGAATATCCTGCATAAGGGAAATGAAAATGAGGTATTATGTTTTCCACGTGGAAATTCGTACCACTAGAAGAGGTACTATAACCAAACGAATGGGGAAGATGAAGGTGAGTTCGTTACTGTGTGTAATCATTATATATCTACACATTGGTATTAGATATAGCTTTTTGTTCTCACATCTGTATCCAAATTTTGGAACCATTTTGATTCCAAAAAAAAACTAGAGGAGAGGTTGGTCTGAGAGATGGTAATGGTGTAAGGGTGGATGACCTATCCATTAATGACTACCACCTTTCATTTCCAATAAGAATGATTTTGTTTTTAAAATATTATTCTTATGTAACTAAGATTACCAGGAAAAAAATTTCTATATCATTCCTAGATACATATGCGATTATTTACATGTTTGGAAGTAAAAGTTGTTCCTTTTATAAGGAAAACATATCTTATGGTATGGTACATTTAAATAACAGTCTTTATGTAATAAATTATGAAAATCAGATACCGGAAATTGATAATGAATCATGATCATATGACTCATATAATATTCATCATTTTCATCACTGTATTGGTCATGTAAATTACACGTGTTTGAAAAAGATCTTCCAAGATAGTTATATAAACTCATATGAGCTAAAACCAATTGACAAATGTCATTTTTTTAAAAGGAAAAATGAACAGACCACTATTTGGTGGACATACTGAATTGGCCATAGAGCTTCATGGATTGGTACATACTGATATGTGTGTACCATATTCAGTAGAAGATAAATGTGGATATCATTACTTTATATCATTCATTGATGACATGTGTAGATATGGATATATCTATTTGATGATGTATAAGTCTATTTCCTTTTATAAATTCAAGGATTTTAAGAATGAAGTATAGAATCAACATATAATGAAGATAAAGATTATTCGATTAGATCAAGGTGTTAAATATCTTAACCAAGAGTTTATCAGCTTTTTTATGGTAGTTTGTGATTATATATCAACTCACATCACCTAACAATCCATAGTGGAATGATGTTATTTAATGGAGTAACCATACCTTGGTGGGAATGGTAAGGTCAATCATTATCCACATAGATCATCCATTATCCTTTTAGAGAGATGCATTAAAACCCATGTTACATACATTAAACTGAGTAATAACTAATGTGTAAAATAAAATTATCATTGTGTTATAGTGTGGATAGAAACAAGTTTTTGTGCATACACATTTATGGGGTTGTGAGGCATTTATTCTGGACTTATTTGGAAACAAACTAGCAACCTAGGGTACAATGTGTATCTTTATACGGAATCCTATGGAAAATGGGATACTTCCTTAAAAATCCTCCATCAAGAACTTTACTATCACCAGACAAGATGTATTTCCTAATATGGATAATATCCTAAAAAAGGATTGTTGGAGAACGATTGATTTCGATGAAATTGATTCTCAAGTTATACAATAGTTGGTATGAGAATAGATTCCTTAGGACAGTGGGGAAGAATTTTTTCCTGAAACACAAGTACTATGTGGGAGAGAAAGAGATGTAAGAAAACCAAAAGGATATGGGTTTCTAGTCATTGAAGATAGTGAATCATTATTGGTTAACAATGATGAACCTCTTTCTTACAAAGTGGAAGTAGAGAGCTCAAAATTTTGTAAGATGGAATGAAGACATGCTATGTAAATTGGATTCCATTTATCGAAACCATGTTTCCCTCCATGGGAATGTTTTTTCAGGTGGAACTATATTTTTCAATGACATTGGTTTCAAGCATGATTCATCGATGGTGAGCTGACCATCTCTTTTATGTTCATTCCTTCTATGAGCTTGTGTATCTAGTTTTTGGACCATTAACCATGAATCTAGGAGGCTCTACCAACCGGATCTACCCTGATATGCTAAATTTTTTTTCCTGTTTTGTGTTTTTTCCTAGTGTTATGGGATATGATGGGGTTTGTGGTTGAGGTTCGCTACTTAGGCCTTGCCCGACTCTTCCTTTCCTCTATTCACATTAGCTATTTTCTAGTTTTTTTCTATATTTTATCCTCGATTTCTAAATATTCATTTGGTGAGGTAAATTTTTCAAATTAGTAATTGTATTTTGTTCATAAAAGTTTTTTTCAGTTTGGGATGTGATCTTCATATGGGTTTTTTTTGTTCTTTAATTTCATGATTCATCTATTCTGTTTGGATGGATTATTTCAGTGTGATGCCGATGGTGGTTCAAAAGATTGGGATTTGTAGTCCAGTCAACATTCTCTGCTCAAGGATTCGGCCGACCCTCTGCAAAATCTACATTGGCATTCTTTTCCTTCTCTCCAAGCTAGGATGACCTGGTGTGTTGGATCTTACTGAGGTTTTTAGATTGTTATATTAATTATTTGATTTGTTTTTTGTGAGGTTCGACCTAGATGAAGGTGGATTCTCTAATGGTGGTTCATTTTTGACAATAGTGATGTTGCAACTTGTGTGTTTTTGACGAAGTTGTTGGTGCTTAATGACGATGATGATGGATTCCAGAGGCTTCCTGGTCGGTGATCGGTGACGGGTGGTGACGATGATGGTGGATTACCAATGATGATGATGGTTGAGGGACATTGAAGAAACCCTAGTTGACATGGGTGGCTCAATGATCAATGCATCAAGTTCTGTGTTGTTTTAGAATTTCAAATTTGGTAACTAATTATGTTTTAGTAACTTAAAACAATGGATTACCTCCTATTGAATTTAGAAACTTCATGTGTGTAAATTTGGCTACCACATATCCATAAACTTCCTATATTGAAATATAAAAATGAATTTTCATTCAGTAATATTTAAATTCATCCAAATTCTAATTGATATAGTATCTTACCGTAACTGTGAGATTTAGAAGATGGATGTTTAAAATGAATTCCATAATGGGAACCTTTAGGAAGATGTATACACGACACAAAAAAAGGGTTTGGGAATCCATGTGATGCTAAAATCATTTTAATGTTGTAGAAATACATTTATGGATTAAAGAAAGCATCTAGGTCATGGAACGTTCGATTCGATGAGACTATAACGAAATTTTGTTTCATTATGAACAAATGTGATCCATGCGTTTACAAGAGGTTTAGTGGAAATGTAGTCATTCTTCTAGTAGTAAATGTGGAGGAAATATTTCTTACTGGAAATAACATACCAGTCTTACAGTATGTTAAGGACATGTTAAATAGGTGTTTATCCATGAAGGATGTAGGTGAAGAAGACTATATTCTAGGGATCAAGATCGTTCATAGTAGATCCAATAGGCTAATTGTACTATGTCAAAGTACATATATTGATCAAATTATAAAGATTTTTTGTATGGAATAATCCAGGAGGGGATTGGTTCTAGTGTCACGTGGTTTACATGATTCATAGAAAATGTGTCCTCAAACACAATATGAGAATGTGAGAATGAGTACGGCCCCATATGATTTAGTGATAGGATCATTCATATATGCTATACTATGTAATAGACATGATGTCGCATATTCATTGAGCATGGTGGGAATATATCATGTAGATGAGGAGAACAACATTGTTCTAATATTAAGGCTATCCTTATGCATCTAAGAAGAAATAAGGATACGTTATTGGGGTATAGAGGAGATGATAAGATGTTCATCAGGGGTTATATTGATGTTAGTGTTTAGACAGATCATAATGATCTGAAGATTTAATCAAGACATGATTTCTGTGTCAATAGAGAAGTGGTGAGCTCGAAGAGTTCAAAGCATCATGTTCTCGCGGATTCTATAGTGGATTTTGAGTACATTGTGGCTTCTGATGCAGTCACGGAATCTATTTGGATGTTGAAATTTTTCCATGATATTTATGTGGTACCTATTAGTAAATACCCTCTCACATTGTATTATGATAATACTGTAGTGGTGGATCTTTCAAAAGATCCATGGTCACACCAACATACAAAGAATATACTTTGAAAGTATCACCTCTTTATGGATTTCCATTAGAGGTCTTTTATTGTAGTAATAATAGTACACAAAAAAATAATGTGTAAGACCCCTTGAATAAATTCGTATGTCATCATAAGAATGAGTATCATATGAGAGCTAGAAAATTCAAGGTTTTTAGCAGGTGGATATCATGCAAGTAGGATTCTGTTTGATTTGGTTCCCTAGATCAAACTTTTTTGTATATTCTGATAACTTATATTATTTTTTGAATATTATTAATGTAATTAATACATCATGATTGCTCCTCAGTGTAATATTATATGTGATAATGTCTTAAGAGTAGTTATCACATGAGAGGGCCACACAAATTCCCTATAATGTTGAGAACTCATAAGGTATATAAAACTGTTATTGAATATATGTTATGTAGCCAGATGATATCATTTAAGGGACGAAAATGATATAGTCTATCAGGGGTGGACACTCATAGGAATTTCATTCACCTTCTCATGGTGTATTCCCTTGGTAATATCCTATGTAGTATTCTATGAGAATGAGATCCACCAATAAGAAATCCACATTTATATGTGTCATTGGATGTTCCTATATATGGGAGTGTGTGATGATATTTTGAGTTTTATATTATTACTAATGAATATTATATTTCTCTTTTTTAATGTTTTGATGAAAACCATGATGAAATATGTTCGCGGTGAGGTAAGATAGGTTGGGTTCATCATGAGTAGTATTTCATTGATGAATAATATGTGAACGGGTTTATCCCTTATAATTTTAATTGAAGTTGATATCTCATGAACATTTATTGAATTAATATTGACTAAATAAATCTATTACCACAGTTTTATATAGGAAAGTTCAATTTACATGATGTCAAAGAATGAGACATAGAGCATATAGGTTGGTGGCACTGGCATTGAACTTGCTTCATTAGAGATATCATGATTAGGGATTATATTAAAAAGTAAGCACTTGTTTGTGGTGTCATGCCATTGATACATTATCTTCTTTAACTATGGGTTCCTTTCCAAGTTATAGAACCTACCCTTGGACTTTAGGTTGCTTCGGCTAATGCCATAGAGAAAGTGGGTTAGTGGATCACACACTATATGTATTGAGAATCTATGTTAAATAATATATTTTTATTTAATAGTTTGAATAAATGTTATTCCCGAATGTGGTATAATAATTATTCATGTAGGCTTGATCCTATATAATTATTTATATTCTATTTAGTAAATATAGTATTTATTTATTTATTGGTGAATAATATATTAATATTTATTTAATAAATAAATAGTCATTATTCAAGGCTTGATAAATATTATGGAGGAATGAAGGATTGAGTTTTTTGGTTTAGTGAGAAATAATAATATTGAATGTTATCTAATTATATAATAATTAATTTAATTCTCAATGTTATGTGTATGTTGAGAAATAATATTATTATTATTATTATTAGACAAGGGGTTCCATAAGGGATTAGATAAATAATAAGGGGCACTTGTGATATTATTTATTTCTTTACCTAGCAGTATATACACTAAATTTTATTGTTTGGTTAAGAGAAAATTCATTTATTTCTATTTCACAAAATAGATTTAGAGAATCCTTTCAATCCCTAGAAACCTCTCTTCTCCAAGAGCGGTCTAATGAATTGAGAGAGATATTCCTACACCAGATCCTCTCATGTTATGAGAAATCACAGAAAATTATTTGGAACCAATTCTCATGGAAATCAAAGGAAAACTATTCATGAAAAAATATCTACCATTATAGAATAGAAATATTCCCATGGAAACATCTGTAGATTCATAGAAAATGTGTGGATCACAACTAGAAGGAATCTGAACTTGATTCCTACAATGCAATGAAGGTGCAATGATGATCTATTTCCAGATCCTTCAATGAATAAATCATTCCAAAAAATATAATTATTTAATTAATTAAATTAATTAGAAATAATATGTAATGATCATCCCTTCTGGTTCTGAAAATATTTATATTACCTGTATTCCTTGATTAAATTCCATTGAACATCACATTTCTCATTATTTATATCTCAAATTGATCATCGATCATAGGAAAAATAAATGTTGGGAATGACCGAACACAAGATTCTACTCCACACAAAACCAACATAAGAGAGGAAGAGATCACCTCAGATGGGTAGGTATATAGGATTTATGAGTTTCTAGGATCATCTAATGTGACCTCATAGCTCTGTTTTTCACCCACATTTGGTCTGTGGTGGTCCATTTTGTATGTAGAGACATGAGGTTCCCCTATCATGATAGCATTTTATTGGTCTGATAATGATTTTTCATCAAATGCTTTGTAAATTTTACCCCCCTCCTCATATTCTTTGTCTTCAATAGTAAAAAAACCACCCAGGTTCATGGCACGCATCAATGCTCCATACTACTACAAAATATTACCATCGTTTTATGTGGTATTTCTGGTGTAGTCTTTCTCGAAATTCTCGATGAAACCACAAAAGAAGAAAAAAAGTAGAAAATTAGTAAAAATAAAATTATATACAATTTTTAAATCCCATTATCAGTAGGAAAATAATGTGGATGAGGGGCCACAAAATATTAACCAAAACTCTAAAACAGACCATATGTCCCAAATTAATGGGGTCCAACTGCTCTGATTCCATGAATTGAATAATTTTTCTGAAAATATCCCACATAGTGTGTTAAATTCTCCCGAAGAAACGGATTTCTATGAGGTTCTTCTAGAAAAATGATTTAGAAATTTTTACATTCTGGATATCATTCCTACCAATCATATCATACATCAGAATAATTTTCATTTTGAAAGAAGAACGCCTCCCTTTTGTAATATTATGTTTATATTTATCATTGAAAAAATAAAAGATTATGTGGCTTCCCCTAACTCCTCTAATGGATACTCCTTCTTCTAAATTCCATATGTTATGTAATGTATTTTTAGGGTGCTGATACTGAATCATCTGTGGGAGATGAGTTTTCAGATCGTATGGAGGGACAATCAACATAGCAGGAATGACTCCCCAATCTTCTTCTAATAATCCATTATTTTATCTTTCTATATAATGGAATGTCTTTTAAATGGCTCACAAGATCACCATTCATCTCATTGTAATTGGTTGATAGGGCAAGTAGCATCACCTGAGAGGAATAAGAACAAATGATCATATTCCATGATTAACACCAACGTCGACCAAGATACTTCTGATCTAGGAATACCTAGAATCCAAAACCCCATGGAGAACCCAATAAATTCTATCAAACAAAGGAGAGACAAAATAATGGATTATAATGGTTATACACACACACACAAATATTATATAAATTGGATAAATAAATTTATTTATGAATTAAGAATATAATATATATTACAAATACATGTTGTAAGTAAAAGTTTTTAGATGAATTATGTAAATACATAAAAAATAATATAAATTCAGATATTTTATAAATAAAATAATCATATATAAATAGTTATTTAATAAAATATATACATATAAATGTGTGTATGTGTATTTATATTTATACATTTGGGTGTGTGTGTTTTTATGCATAAAATAAATGTATTTAAAAATATTTGTGTGATCGTAACTATCTATGTATGAATGTTTGTATGCGTGTATAATGTAATGAATATAAGACAAGAAAAAATTCATGCGGTCATGGAATTAGTCTGTTTCATAGTTTCCAAAAATC
This sequence comes from Viscum album, assembly GCA_963277665.1. Classification (NCBI taxonomy): domain Eukaryota; kingdom Viridiplantae; phylum Streptophyta; class Magnoliopsida; order Santalales; family Viscaceae; genus Viscum; species Viscum album. The sequence goes on along the minus strand of OY728151.1, from coordinate 1,579,737,814 downwards.
CTCTCTCTCTGTCTCTAATAAAAATATAGTGATTTTACAAATATTATTTTTTTTGTAATTTTTATAATGGGTTTAAGTCGCTTCTAAATTTATAACATTTGAATGCTTATAGATAATCATTTCTCATAATAGTCGAGAAAAATGTTTTTAGGGGCTTTCTATAACTAAATTCAACATATTGATCATGGGTTATAACTACAAAAATGAAAAAAAACCTTTAGATGCACCGTTTGTTTTCCGTGACTCCTGGCATTTTTAATGCTCAAAATTTATATATTTTTGTTGAAAAATAAAATAAATGACATTATAAAAATAATTTATTTTTGATGATAACGGAAAATAAATAATTAAAAATTTATGATTTATTATTTATAATGATAAAAAGTTAATTTAATATATTTAAATTTTACCTTTTCAACATAACCGACCTAAAATCCCTTAAAAATTTTATGTTTTCTCCATAAATAACCCAAAACCCATCATAGCACATCCAAAATGATGGTAGATGCACCCCTTCATTGATTTAAAACACCACTAACTACATATTTTCCATCACATTAGTTCAATACCTATCATATAAAAAAATTAAACTAACTAATAATTAAAAAGTTAATAGATAGGGTTTTCCATATAGAAAAACTAATATTGCTGCCAAGAACATAACAAATAAATTTTTAAAATTAAAATTATCTTTTTAAACATTAAATTATGTGATCATGGAAAATATTATGATATAAATAAAAATAAAAATCAAATTTTTGTAATAATTCTTCTGGGAAAAAATTTCCCAATCTACAGGAATACCGGGTGAGGGATTTTATTAAAGGTTATCCGCCTAACTATAAACACCATTACATTGCTATTTTCATACAAGGTGCTTTATGATAAAGAAAAATCATCATATGGGTTGTTAAAAAGGTGATATATGATAAAGATCCTTCTTAAAAATTATTTTCAAGAAGACACTTTCTGATAAAGTGCCTTCTTAACAACTATTTTTAAGAAGTTGTTCTGCCATAAAGTACCCACCCATCATTGTATTAATTTTTTTAGTTGAACTCTCTCATAATTTCTTTTTATATTTTTCAATATTATTATACAGTTCATTAATATATTTGTGAATTTGTATAACTATTAATTTTCTAATTAATTGTATATATACGAATATATTTTTAGTATTGTAATACATATATTATTAGAATATAGCCTGATATATATTATATAAATTTTTTTTTAAAAATGATATGTTTTAACAAATAGAATATACATATAAATAAAAAATCACAAAATAATATTTAAAATAAATTTCATTTTCATTTTTCATTTTTAATAATATTTATTATTTTTTCAAATATAAAATTGAAATATTTGAACTAAAATTTTTATCAATTGAAATTAATTGCTAAAATATTAATTTAGCTGACATAAAATATTAACTTATTAGTAAATAAAAAATTAATATATATTTTTACCAATGCAATAATATATTTATAAAAAATTACTATCTAATTAAAAACTAATAAATTTTCTATAAATCAAATATTATATATATTAGTTACAATACAATGATTTATTATTAGATTAATGTAATAATATATTTGTAATTTAATATAATAATATATTAATAGATGAATATATTAACATATTAATATATATTACTATATTAGTTACAATGGAATGATGTTTTAATATATATTTTAATAAAAGTAATTCATAAAATTTATTAATTGAATCATAATTAAAAACAATTCAAAATAATGTAATAAATAATATAATACATAAAAAGAATTATGACAATAAATTTTTTAATCTTTAAATGTTATGTTTTTTAAAATAGTGATTTTTCCATAAAAAATAGTTTTTATTTAGTATCTATATGAAATTATTTTTATTTTCAATTATTTTATATATTTTTAGTCACTATATCAAAATTTATTTATATTATCTTTAAATATATAAATTATTTTTAAGTCAAACATTTTTCTGTGTTAATTAGTTTTTTTTTGTTTATTGTTTTTTAAACATTGCTTTTATTTTCAATTAAATTTTTATATATAAACAATGATTTGATTTTCGTTTAGATATATTTTATACAATATTTTCTACATATAATTTTTTTGAAGTGTAAATGTTATGTTTTTAATCAATAAATTTATTTTCATTTAAATTATTATTTTTGTTGTATTTATGATATTCTTTTACATTTATGTTATTTTTTATATTTTTAACCCATGTTTTAAGTCTCATTTATATTGTAAATATAGTTTATATTTTATATGAATCCAAAGTCACCAACATGAAGCATAATAATGATTCAAGTAGGTGACTTGGAAATCCTATAAAATATAATGTCTCAATAAAATTTAAATTAAATGTGAAACATTGATTGAAAAAATAAAAAATAATCGATAATGAATAGAATTTCCAAAAATGAATTGATTAAAAATAATTTGAATCACACAAAATATTGTTGTTTCAAAACATAACACTTGTACTTATAAATTTTTTTACACCAACCATGTTTTGAGAAAATTTATTTTTTAATTTATTTTTTTTCATTACTTTTATTTTCAATTAATTTTTATTTTAACAATAAATGTTTAAAATTTCATTTAGATTTTATATACTCTATATTTTATGTGTAAATATTTTTTTAAATGTAAATTTTATGTTTTTAATCAATAAATTTTGTGATATGTAAATTATTTTTTGTTTGTTATTTTTTTGATTTTTTTATTTTGATTATTTATTATATGTTTAATAAATGTTTTAGGTTTAATTTAGAATTTACTTATATTTTATATTTTATAATCTTCAAATTTCACCAACATGAAATGTAATATTATTTCATGTAGGATATTTTTAATCAATATAAAGTATAAAGTATAAATAAATATATAAATAAATATTGAATCATTTCCTAAATAGATAAATAATTTTTAAAAATTAAAATAATTTCTTAAAAATTACTGGAGAGAAATAATTTCAATTGCACAAAATATTTTTGTTTCAAAACATAACCTTTATAAATTTTAATTGTTTTTTTCACCAAACATTTTATTAGTAAATTTATTTTTCATAATTATTATATTATTCATTACTTTTACTTTCAATGAAATTATTATTTGTACATTTAATATTATAAATTTTGTTTAGATTTTATTTACTCAATATTTTATGCATGAATTTTTTTTTATTTTAAATGTTATATTCATAATAAATAAAGTGTGTTTCATTTAAATTAATTTTTGATAGTTAAATTTATGATTTTTTATAATTTAAATTTTTTTTAATATGTTTATTCCATGTTTTAAATTTTATTTAGATTGTACTTATAGTTTATATCTTATAACCATCCAAAATCACCCTGTTGAAACCTCATAATACTTCATGTATGTGATTTTTAATGCAGATAAAATATTAAGTGTAAATAAAATATAAATGAAATTTTAAACATTGGCTAAACATATAAAAAATAACTAAATATTAAAATAATTTTTATAAAGTAATTTGGAGAAAAATAATTATAATCCAAGAAAATATTTTTGTTTATAATAAAAAATTGCTTGCTGGAAAAATAAATTATTCTGATTAAATATATAAAAAATAAGTGAATATAAAAATATTTTAAAAAATATAATAGTATAAAATTAGTTGACATGGAATAAAAATTATTATTAAAAAATATATCATTTACACTATAAAAAATTTATTTTTATAATTCCTATTATGTATTTAACTATTCATTATAGTACATGGGGGATTACCTGAGGGGTAAAAAGCTCTTTGTAGTCCTACATCAGAACTAGGTTCCAATCTTGGTGGTATAGAATTTCCACTGGCAGACGTTGACGCAGGCATGATGTTTGGTAACATATGTTGTATGATGCAGTCATATTACACTGGGCCTTCAGGATAGTTTTTTGATCCTTGGTCTTTGTAATGCACTACATGACCAATGGGCCTTTGGGCATGTACTAAATAAATAATCTTGATGGTTGTACTATTCCTTGGGGGTAGGGCTATGGCCTGCCTTTCCAGCCCCTATGTGTGGGGTGTGTGTTTAATGTAATTATACCCCCAAGAATCTAATATATATATTTATATGTATATGTATATATATATTATTCACTACATTATTAGTATGTATTTTAAATTATTTTATTATTATTAAATATTATGAATTACTATATCAATAAATATATTAGTATACTATTATAATAATCTATTACCATTTACTATATTAATCTATTTATATTTCATTGTAGTCTAATTAATATATATATTATTGAATTTATAGAAAATACATTATTGGTTTATTAATTTTTAAATTTATTAATAAGGAGTTCTTTGAAAATGAAAGTATTTAAAAATGTGAATCATAGAGTACAAACTAGAAAAAATGATCTTAGATTATTGTGAAATCACATGACAGAAACTGCAGACTGATTTTTGAATTATAAGAACCAACGACGCATCAAATCGAGGTGTTGTTTTCTTGAGATGATAAAAAAGGATTTTAGAGTAATTTAAAATACAAAAACGTGAATCTAATAGTTTAAAACATATAAAAAAACTCCAATTGACATGTAATCTTATGAAATATATCATAGAATTCTATCTGATGTGTGTGAGTTGATGGTTCATAAATATGATATTATATGTGCTTGAACTGACTAAATTTGGGGTTCTTAGAAAATGAATGTCTTAATAACAAACGTCATAGATTAAAAACCATCCAAATGAGCTCAAATTTCTATTAAATCACACAAAAAACTATAGATTTATTATTGAATTATAAGAACAGACATCATGTCAAACCGAGGTGTTGTTTTCCCGAGATGACCAAGAATAGTGTTTTCATCGTTTAAAAAACTATCATATTAATTTTATGGTTAAAACCATAAAAAATTATCTCCAATTAACATGAGATATTTTTAATATATCTTATTATTATTTTGATGTTTTTGAGTTGACAGAATATCAATAAGACAAGCGATGTGATAGAATAGACTAAATAAGGTGTTCTTAATAAATGAGAGTCTTTATAAACCTTCACTATAGAGTGAAAATCAGAAAAATTATTCGAAATCTCTATGAAATCACATGAAAAAAGCCACAGATATATTTTGGAATTATAGGAACCGACCATGCGTCAAATAGAAGGGTGGTTTGGCCGATATGATAGAAAATACAGTTTAAATAATTTAAAACCCTAAAACATGATTTTTATTGTAAAACCCATAAAAATTTACCTGAAATTGTGGGGAAATAATATAAATGATTTATTAGAATTATTTCTAACATGTACAAATATACGACCTATTAGTCTAACATGTTATGTGCTCAAACAAACTAAATATGGAGTTCTTAGAAAATGAAAATCTTTAAAAACTGGCATCAAAGAGTAGAAACTAAAAAAAAGTTCTTGTGTTACTGTTAAATAAATCTAAAAAACCCAAAAATTCAATATTCAGTTTTAAGAATTTACAAAATTTCTAAAATATTTTTCATTTTCTCAAGATGAGGAGAAACACGGTTTCAAAAATTTTAAAAAAAACAAGTGTTTGATGGTTAAAACCTCTAAAAAGATCTGTAATTAACATCAAATCTTATTAAATATTTTTTAGAATTATATTTGATGTATTTGAGTAGTGTATAAATAAATTTGACATGAAATGTTATCTAACTAACTATATAAGGAGTTTTTAGAAAATGAAGTCTTTAAAAACATGCACCACAGAGTGAAAATTGGCCAATTGATCTTTGAATGATTATCAAATCACACACAAAAACTGTATATTGATTTTTTAATTATAATAATTTGCGATGCTTCAAACCGAGGTTTCATTTTTCCAAGATGATCGAAACATAGATTTGGTAATTTTAAATTATAAAACATTTGTTTGATGGGAATAACTATACTAAATGATGTTGGATTGATGTTAAATCATATGAAAGTTTTCACATAATTATTTTTCATTTGAGAGAGTAGACGCCACATAAATTAGATATGTGATGTACTCAAGCAGACTCAATAAAGAGTTCTTAGAAAATGATGGTCTTTAAAAACATGAGCCACTGAGTGAGATCCTACCAAATGTGCTCAGTTTGCTGTGAAATCACATGAAAAAATCCATATATTGATTAATGAATTATTGGAACTAATGGAACATCAAAATGAGGTGTTTCTTGATGAAGATGACCGAAAACACAGTTTTAGTACATTAAAATTCTAAAACATGTGTTTTATGGTTAAAACCATAGAAAAAGACCTCTAATTGATATCAAATGATAAGAAAAATTTCTATGAATTGTATTTAACACCTTATAGCTAACGACACATCAATATGATATGTGATCTCCTTGAACTGACTAAATAAGGATTTATTAGAAAATTGAGGTCTTTAATAATGTGTTCCACCAAGTGAAAACTAGCAAACTGAGCTCATATTTCTATGAAATCACATGAAAACCATAGATTAATTTTTTAGTTATAGGAACCATTAGCTTGAAAAACTGAGGTGTTGTTTTCCTTAAAAGGCTGAAAAATTAGTTTCACTAATTTAAATCACTAAAATATGTTTTTTTTAGGTAAAACCATAGAAAAATATCTACAATTGACGTGAAATATTATGAAATATGTTTTAGAATTATTTATGACATGTGAACGCAAACGACACTACAATCTGATATGTGATGTGCTCGAACTAACTAAATAAGTAGTTCTTAGAATATAACTATCTTTATAAACATGAACCACATATTTAAATCTTGAAAACTGATATTTCATTGTAGGGAAACCATTTAATGACAACCGTGGATTTATTTTTGAATTATAGGAACTGACGGTGCGTCAAACTATGGTGTTGTTTTCCCGCGATGACGAAAAATGATGTTTTAGTAATTTAAATCACAAAAACAAGAATTTTTCTATTAACACCACTAAAAAATATATCCAATTGATGTTAAATATTATGATAAAAAAATTATAATTATTTTTGACATGTGAGCGAAAAAAGTGAATGAACCTAACATTTGATGTGCTTAAACTAACAAAATAATGTGTTCATAGAAAATGATGGTATTTAAAAACATGTTTCCCTAAGTGAAAACTGGTGAAATGGGATAATATTATTATGAAATCCCATGAAAAAAAATACTGAATTATGATTTGTAGTAAATGACCACACATCAATCTAAGGTGTTCTTCCCCTGATATGACCGAAAATGTAGTTTTAGTAAATTAAAATGTAGAAATGTATGTCTGATGGTTAAAATCATTTAAAAATATCTCCATTTGATTTGAAATATTATGAAATTTTTCTTAGAATTATTATTTTTTGTGTGAGACCAGATGACACGTCAATATGATCTGAGTTTTTCTTGAAATGACTATCTATGAAGTTCTTAAAAAATGAAGGTCTTTAAAAATGCATTCCATAGAGTGAAATATGGACAAATGAGATCGAATTAGTAAAAATAATAGGAAAACAACAAAATATTTGTTTATGAATTATAGTAACTAACTAAAATTCAAATAGAGTTGTTTTTTCTCATGATGATTGAAAACACAATTTTAGTAATTTAAAATGCTAAAACATGCATTTGATGGTTTCAACAACTGAAAAAGATCCAATATTAATATGAAATATAATAAAATATATTTTAGAATTTCTTTTGACATGTGAAATTAGACGGAATTTCTATCTGACATGTGATGTTCTTGAGATGACTAAAAATGTAGTTCTCAGTAAATCAACGTCTTTAAAAATGTGTTCAATATAGTGAAAAATAGACAAATGAGTTTGTATTTCTCTGAAATTACACAAAAAAACTGAATGTTGATTTTGGAATTATAGTAATTGGTGTTACATTAAATTGACGTGTTTTTTTCTTAATATGATCCAGAATGTAGTTACATTTATTTAAAACACAAAAACATTTTCTTGATAGTTAAAAAAACATAAAAATATCTCCAATTGATGTGATATTTTATAAAATATATCATAGAATTATATATAATGTGTGATAGTAGATAGTGATTCAATTCAACATGGAGTGTCCTAAAAAATAATTCCAATTCGACAATATATTTTATTTTCAAAATATAAAATTTGGACTTATAAATTACTTTTTCAATAAATAATTTTTATATAAATTTTATTTTTTGATTTTTTTGTCATTCATTTTGTTTTAAATTAATTTTTATATGTAAAATAAATGGCTTAAATTTAATTTATATTTTATATATTATATGTTTTATGAAAATAAATTTATTGAAGTGTAAATGTTGTGTTTTATAATGGAAAATAATCATTATGAAGATGATCAACGATCAGACATCATAAAAAAGTTCCATCCCAAAGGGAAATCAAGCTACTAGATACAATATTACCTAAAAGACCATAGTTTTCTAAATGGTGATCTACCTCATTACATTATATATGTATGAATGGGAAGGATGAAAATGATAAAAGATAGAATAATTACAGATCTGGCCAACCAATTGATTATATAGTTAAAGGTCGTCCTCTAGGGCTGAAATGAAATTGGGAACCATTTGAAAATATGACTCGATGATGATGGAACTCCTTCCTCTATCAAAATAAAATTTCAAACCAGAAGTGATTTCATGATATTTATCAATGGGTGGACACCACCTCGCATAAAAATACATATGACAGGATGTGATGGATGACCTAGAAGAATTTCAAACAACCACTCCCACACCTAAGAAGGGTCCACTAGTGATCAACTTAATCAATATTAATCATTACCATCTCCATCAGTGGTGGATAATAATATGAATATCCATAAATTAGATTATTTCATACAGCCTACGAATCACAATGATTCCATGTAGACAACTAGGAAATGGTGTTCTTGGACCAAAAAGAGTTTTGTTTAATCAGATGATTAAATAAAAGTCATTTCAATGAACCCTAATCATTCATTTCATAGCGCATAAGACATTAATAGACGCCACATAAAATGATGAAGAACGCTTCATAAATACCTCTAAAATGAAATAATCTTATTTCAGAAATGAACCAGTGTACTCATTCACCCAATATTAAACACCAATAACTCCTGGGAATCCAAAAAAATCTCGAAAATAATACTCTGATGCCACCAAACAGATCAGGTGGTACATGTAATTAGATGCATGGAGATAGTTGAGAAACACCATAATAGGGAGGATTTCAAAGAAATTTTTCCACCAGAAATAAAGAGACATGTGAGGTATCAAAAAGGTAGCATATGGTTTTCCCTGTCGTCGCTAAATCTGTCATTGAGGTATCAGTGACCTTAGAATAACTAGATTTCAGTGAATATTCACCTAAGGATATTATTCTATAGTGTACCCATAAAACTCCCATCTCCATTGTAACTGGAATATAAAAAATAATGTTCTGATCTCTCTCATTAAACTAGTCATTCATGGATTACATGATATAGATGTTTCCATTCACATTTAAAAATAATGAACCATTTCATTTTCCATAACCTTTAAAAAATTTTAATGTTTCCAATGATGCACTGTTATCCACCATCCATTGGTCATCCTTGATATCCAAACTATAACCCACTCCAATCCCCCATTACATGCCTTTTTCGTAGAGATTATGAGAACCCCACAAACTCTAATATATAAATCTTAGGAGTAGGCCAAGACTAGAGCCTCTGAAGTCTGAGTGTGGGAAATATTTGGGTTGAAGGACCTAAGGACAGAGTATGATGGGATGATCTAGAAGAATCCATCCCCACATGGCGGGTAAGGAATTATTAAATAGGAACAATTCATGGAACCTAATTTTACAGAATGCCTAAGGGTGAAATATCTTTGAAAAAAACATCTAGTGGTTCTTATTCCATCAATTGTTCATACCCATAAGAATATTTCCATTTTGGAATGAAATTGGTCAATAAAATAAACGGTCAACTTAAATAGGGACATTACATGATTGGTGACAGACTGGGCCATTGGCATTATTAGGATTTCCTTACCTACAGTAGAGACATTTTTACTCATCCATACCTAAATATTATTTTCAACCCTATCCATAATACGATAAAACATCTATTTTTTAGCACCGAAATACCTTAGGAAACTCGATATATTTTTGGGGTTTATAAACCACCAAGATATAGGAAGCGGTGTGGATTTCATTCTTTCTTCTCATAGAAAAGATATAGCTAATGATGATCTTATATTTGGAGGCGTTAAATGATTTCCCATAAGCCATCATATATTTTTGAATTATATGGTGAATAGTGGAACATTCTTCAAAATTATTTCTCCAAAAAAGTAAGTTATAATCAACATTAAAATGGGAGGGTAATAGGAGGGGCCAACTAATAGGACTTCACCACATGCACCATATCATCCCAAGATACCAATGATAAAAGTTTGGAGAAAATTTAGAAACCGTAACGAAGATGATGTGGAAAATCTAGAGACTCCTAGTGGGGGAAAGGATCTAAAAGCTTCCTCCATTAATCTCAATACTGAAATAAACTGAAGAAATGAATTCCATGATGAGTTAAATCCATTTAGAGTATAAACCCTATTTTCTCATATCAACTTGGATAATTGACCATTCAACTCTGCAATATTCCATTTTCATTTCAATATTCCATGATATATTACCTTTTTTAGAGACCAATGTTATTTTCAGGGAAGGAAACACGTCATGTGAAATAATGGAATTAAAAAAGATAAGTCCCTTTGGGGATAAAAGAACATTGGTTTTCAATGATAATGGAAGGAAGAAGAGGCTAAATAAAATTGACTAATATTATTAAAATGATATTATACAAAACATTACATTGATTTCATAGACTATAGTCAGAGACTAAAGTGAGTTATTAAATTTTAGGAATAAGTTAAATAATGGTTTCATTAAGGGAACATAAATTATTTTTTCACATCCATATATTTTTTATGAATTCCATAATGTCAGGTCCAATGAGGTGCCAATTTTTAATAAAGAAAAAGCCATGGAACCCATCCATACCAAGATATTTGGTTGAGTGAATTTTCATAAGCTACAAAAAAATATCTGCATCAGAAAAATATTATTCCAGCTGCATATTCATTGTTTTACTAATCATTGGGTCATTGAATGCCTAAATATTAAAGGGAATGACCAATTCCCATACCCTAATGGGATCTTGATAACATTAAATAATAAGATGATGGATCCCATTTATGTTAAAAATAGATCTACCCTCAAAATTATTAAGACATAATTTGGTGTTCCTTCATCTACTTAGAGAATCCTTCTGATGAAAAAGAAGGTATTAAAGTTCCCTTATTTGATATGGGATTCACAGGTGTGTATGGCCCAAAATTTTTTTTTAATTATCAGCACTACATCAAGTTACACTTTAAAACATGAAATGGAAGATAAAATAAAATCTATAGGGGTAAGAGAATACAAGACATTCAACAGTATTTTGATTGAATCACATTGTAAATCATGTTTTCAAAATTTTCAATCAGTCTAAAATTTCAATCTTGAAGATGATCGATGGATATTTTTTCTAATGGCTGGTCCCCTATTCTTCCAACATATGTGGATAACATTTTTAGACTCCTTAACCACTTCCCAAAAGGTCACAAATATGAAAAATCCTTTCATGCCAAATTTTCCAAAACCTAAGAGAGGTGTCAATAAGGATCGGGAAGTGGTAAAAGTTTTTGTTGGTTCCATACGTAGTGGAAGCATGTAGTGGTGGGGGATATATTAACACATCATTTAATAATTATCTCCAAAAATAGAGAGAGTGGATTGTGCGTATATAATTTATAATTAATTTATGTAATATTTTAATAAATAAATAAATTATATTAGGAACATTCTTCATTGGTTAATGTTGATCATCTGAAATGATCCATTCAGATTACCATTGTTGCACTGTGAGGATCTAAGGATTTAATCCCTCTAGTGATGATCCACATGTTCTCCTATGATCTTCGAGCAACACCACTATATCTCCAGGTGCTAGCACGGTGAGTTGAATGACTTTTATTGTTTGTTATTGATCAATTTTTCTTTGACCTTGAAGAAATATCTTTGCACTTCTCATTCTTGAGAGGGAGAGAGAAGGAGGGTTTAAGAGAGAATTCATTGAGCACAATAATTCCCTATTTGCATTTTTTGGATTCTCTACATAATAGAACTATCCATCTACTTATAATGTTAATATTTAAGATAAAATAATATTTAGTTGCATACAATCCATTAATATCATTTATTATAATTAATAAACCCCATTCCACATATAAACAATTATATAATTATTATTTTGTGGTGCACGCCAAATTGCGTAAAAACAAATATTATGCAACAATCCTCTTAATTAATTTTTTTACCAAACTCAGTCTTGGTCTATTAAAACCCATCAAGAATTTTCTAAACAACTAAATAAATATTTTATTTATAAGTAAATATTTTATTCACAATATAGAGAATATATATTTACTAAAATATTCAACAATAAAATAAATAATTTATTCACAATCTAGATAATAAATATTTATTTAATTTATGAGATCAATATAAATTGAATAAAATTATTCCTCAGGCTTGAGAAAAATATTTATTCCGTTAAATAATATTTAATATAATTTTATCGAGATCAATAGAAACACATAGTGTGTGACCCTCTATGATTATTTCTATTTGGAATTAGGAATGATTTTTCAAAGTCCAAGATTAATATCCATTAACGGGTCAAGAAAACCAAGAGAAATAAATTAATTTTTAAATGTTGATAACCACATATGAATGCTCATTGTATAATATAATCCATTTGTCACAATATTTCATCATTAAAGTTGAACCAACATTTCTATAACCTATATGATATATATATATATATATATATATTTGACTATATGAAATAAACACATCATTACACCATGAGCATGGAATTTAATGTTATGGTTCTATTCCAATAAAAGGGATGAGATATTATATTCCATAAATATGGAAGGGAAAAATCATTCATCCACTTACTCATTAATGAATTTCTACTCACGACGCACCCAATATATCAAAATTTTCCATGAAAATTCATCATCTTGGTTTACAAAATAGATTTATGTATGTGAATTATAACATTCATTAATAATAAAATTAAAGTCTAAATTCCATCACACATACACATACACAGGAAAATATGATTACACCAAAACATTCGAAATTCTTACTGGAAGGTCTATTCTAATAATATCATATCTTAGTGATTATATAGAAAGAGCTCCATGAGATGAAGCATCATATTTTAATGAGTAATCACACCTAAAAATATATGTACTACGTGTCCCAACATATTATGTTATCCAACCACATAACATTATTTGAGAATATCATTATAACACATAAAGGTTCTCATCATATTAGGAAAATTCCATGACATTATCAGTGTAGCATATACTCTATGAAATTATTTTCATAGATTCATGTAAAAAACAAAAAAAAATTATAAGTTTTATTAATATTCTATACATTGAATATACATGTAATAAAAGTACAAAAATTTGGACTTAGAAAACCAACTCCAACATACTCCCACTTTAAAAAGAGAAAAATTCCTATGAACTTTAGTCTACTAGAAATCACATCATTGTGATGTTTTTATTGAGTCTAGGATATAGTTGAATAGTCCCCCATATTGTATTTTGTGGAAATAATTCTCAATAAAACTTCGCCTCTATGATAAAAATCCATCAAGAGATGATACTTATGAAATATGTGCATTTTTGTTGATGTGAGCTTCGCTCTTTATAAGGAGACACTAATGGAGAAATATAACAATAGTGTGTGATAGGATCTTTAATTACATATAACAAGTAATGATCTTGATATTAGATTCAAATCGATACTACTTATTTAGCTTCCTTATAAGCCCCAATATGCTAAGACTCTAGTCTACAATCCTTAACAATATCCTATTTTTAGCTCTTCTTGATTGTTGAACCACCATTAAAAGTGAAGTTGTATCTCTTTAGTGATTTCATGTAATCTTGATTAGTTACGAAACTATCATCTACATAAATTCAAATGAATAATTCATAATCCCATCAATAAACAAGGAAAATATCCTTACTATTACTCTGATACTTAAGGATAGTCATGACTACCATCTAGTGGAAGTTATATGGATTAACATGATATCTTCTTAGTAAACATAATGCATAAGTAACATCTAGTCCAGTATAAAGGATAACCTACATGATTTGACAAATGTTTTATTCGAATGGAATCCTTATTATTCTTTTTCATTCCTCATGTTTCTGAGGACACGTTTTACAGGAATGAGGAATGCCATGTCAGACTAGAGAAAATACCCTCTTGGATTGTTCCATAATAAATATCATTAGTCTTATGTAAATGTATGTACATTGAGTTTTTTTCTACTAACACTCCCACGTTCGTCAAATAGACTAATTTACTCAACCATTCCATAATTGACTGTTATATTTGTATTTCATTTCCATTGATTACTATATCATCAACATATACAATTAAGAAAATGAATACACTCCCAATAAACTATTTATAGAGAGGTGGATCGTATTCATTCTTTATAAAACAAATTCGATTATGGATTCATCAAAATGAATGCTTCATGACCTGGATGATTTCATTAATCCATAAATGGATCTTGGCAACATTTATACAATTTTGGAATCCTTTTGGAGTCACAAAACTTCATGTTATGTCATATAGACATCTTCATGAACTTTCCCATCTTGTAATTCTATTTTGATATCCATTATTCAAAGCTCATAATCATGGAATTCCACAATGGAATGTTGAATTTTGATGGATTTCGTCATTTCAACTAGTTAAGAGGATTCATCATTGTTAATTACTTTATGATGTTTAAACCCTTTTACAACCAACAGTGCCTTATAGTTACGGAGTTGTGCTTCCATGTCAAATTTCATCATGAATACCCATTTTAATCCCATGGGTTTTACATATACACAAGGTTCTACTAAAATACAGTCTTGTTTTTGGCACGTGGAATCCATTTCATAGATCATGGATTCATTCCACATAGAAAATTCTATGAGATTTATTTCTTATTTGTAGGTCATAGGACCGTTATTATAAACTAATAGTGAGTCACCAACCTCAGTTACTAGAAAACATACCAGTATAGATCGGTAACCACTATAGAACTCCTACACAGTATGTCTGTCTCTTGAACTATTTCATCATCCACAAGGCATTGTGGAATTTTTCCCAATGACAACTCTTATGTATCTTGATTCTAGAGTTCATTAATGTCTATCTCACTAACATTATCTCTTTTAGAGACAAGAAAATTTTCATGAATTGTGGGATGTATTTCAACCACAACCATTTTGTTTGATGGATTTTATATGTAGTATCCCTTTTTTGTGATATCCTATAAAGATAGACATTGTTCCTCAAGGTTCAATCTTCTTACATGAAGAGGCCTTAGAAAATACATTACAACACCAAAAATGTAAGTAAGACAACACGAGTTTCTTTCCATTCCATAATTGGTATGGTATACCATATTATAATTTAGTTGGCACTCAGTTTATTATTTATGATGGTTTTTGTAACACATATCCCCCAAATAACAATGTAAGACTCACATTACTCATCATTGATATCACAATTTCCAAAATGGTGTGGTTTTTTCCTTTAGCTTACACCATTACATTGAGGTGTATAAAGAAGAGTGAGTTGAGTTAAAATTACAAACTCACATAAATAATAAATGAAGTTTTGATTATGACATTATCCCTCACGATATGATCAGTGTTTATTAATATTCTTACCAAACTGGTTCTCAACATCATTCAGGTATTCCATGAATTTATCAAAAAAAATAAAGTTATTCCTCATTAAGTAGACATATCTATATCTACTAAAATCATCAATAAAAGTTACAAATCATGATAACCCACCCCTTTCATCAAAATGAAATAGTGCACAAAAATCATTATGAAAAAAATTCAGGAATCTATTTATCACTTTATACATTCCCAATAAATGGGGATTAGATAATTTTTCCATGTAAACATACTTGACATACAACAATTGGTTTTAGTTCAAAAGAATTTAAATATCCATATTTATGTAATTTAGTTAATATCTTTTCATTGATATGACTTTTTTTGTGATTCAAAAGTTGGGTGTGTTACGAGTCATGAGAAATAACATCAAAATCTATTTCCCTTATTTTTTCATTTAATCTAACACATAAATACTTTTATTTATGTGTTCCTTCCTATAAAAAATGAAATCATTATAAAATAAGAAAAATTTATTCCCAAGTTTGAAAATAAATCCATATGTATCATGTCCCGATAACGAAATAATGTTTTTTTAAATTGGAGGAACATAATATAAAACCATTAATAGCAAGATCCTTCTTTTCGACAACATGAGGCGGTAGTCCCCAGTATCAACAACAATAAGTTTAGCTTCATTAGCTACCTGAATATCTACCTCTCCTAGACCAATATTTCTAAATCTTCTTGGTTCCTATATTTCAATACATTTGTGATCCCCAAAAGTTTTATATAATAACCAATTTATGGAAATAGATTAATTTCACATGATAAAAAAGCACACCTAATGCTTCCCTATGCTACCTTGGCTGGGTGTAGTTTTCTCCACCAGTGTCCCATCTTTCCACATGTGAAATAGAAAATTTCATATTCCATTTATTTCCCATTGATCTTACCATTAATGGAAGGGTGTTGAAGAATATTTGGGTTTAAATATATTCGATCTCCCTTTCGGTTTTTTCACTATGAGAACATGAATTTTGTCATGATTCATATCCTTATCTACATACTGAAGAATTGTATGGAGATATAACAGAGACTTCCCAATGTGTTTCATATTAAAATTCCCAAAAGAGTTGTATAATGTGTGAGGGAGTGATTCTATAATGGTTTTGGTTCCTGGATATTTGGAGAGATTAAGCCCTAGAACCACTAAGCACTAAATGAATCCAATGTGATCGACTACTTGAAGCCAATATAGGGAACCCTCTCCAAGAATGCTCTGAAATGGAGCCTTGAAAATCTCAAAAAGTTCACATCTGGATCCCTCTTGGTAAATACCATAGAAGTTCTCAATCATTCTATATTCATCCATGTTTTCCTAAGACTTCATTAGTTCACTAAACATCGATGAATGCATCAAACATTGAACATCGATCACATCACTCAATTTTTTTAATAGAGACAGAATTATTTATCACTTTAGACTTTTGAATTGTATCAGGAATTGAGGATTCTAGTACATAAGATTTACATTCATGGTGTAACACAACCTAATGGAATATAAACCACTCTTGGAAGTTACTGTCATTTAGGATTCTCAAGGTTTTTAGTAAAAAGTAAATTTTATATATTAAATGTTTTTTGTTAAATGTTTCTAGGATATTATTTTTATATCATATTTGTTTATAAACGTTTTTTGGATATATAATTTTTTCTGAACAATTTTTTTATGATGCGATTTCATTGCTTATTTATTATTATTTATTTCTATGTTAGATATTGATTCTGGGTTGTGAATTGGAGACCTTGGTTGTTTATTATGAGGGCATCTTGAAAAGTGATTCTCTTGATTAGTGTGTGGACTAATTAAGGGAAATTTCAATTGATACCTTGAGTGTATTGACTCTAAAATTTCAGTTTGACACTTTGAAATATATAAAATAATATTTTTGAATTAAGGCTTGGAGACATTGTGGGATTCAAATGTCTAAAGAGCCACAATGCAGATATATTAAAAATATTTCATTTAATATAACAAGAATATAAAATTATTGATACATAATGTAATATCATATAAATGGTTTCTCAGATGGGAAATCTGAAAGAAGTAATAGGATTGTAATGCAGATGTTACCCTAATTGTGACATAACCTTTATGTGCATCTAGTGATTTGTTAAAAAATGGTGGGTGGGTAAAAAGAATAAGTTAATAAATGATTTATTAAATATTTCAAAACCCTAATATCCTCTATATAAGCCCTTTAATGGTAAATTATCAGGGGTAAGATTTATAACCCTAGCGGGAATGAGAGGATAGAGATCCTTGGTGTCAAGCACATTGTTGGATGATCATGAGGATGTGGATTAAGGATAAGAGTATTGTGAGGATTGTATTCATTGATGGAGGTCATGAATCTCTCCAATGATCATGATAAGAAAATGTACTTAATTAGTGATTAATCTAAACCCATGGTAAGAAATTTTTTATACTCGTTTAATTCCTATTTCTATTATCCTACACTGAATGTGTATCAATTTTTCTATAATAATAATTCACAAGATAGTCATTAATTATATGAATTATTTTAGCTTCCATGAATTATGAATGGATAATGTTTTAATTTTTTCCTTAGATTGAAATTCTCTCAATCAATCAATTGATGTCAACTTGAACAATGACCAAGGATGATTTCTCATATTTTTGTGCTATGATTTCTCCTCATGTTCTTCTAGTGTACATCATCAATATACCTGTTGTACAACGGTTCAAAAAATAATAGTAAATGATTATTTCAAAACAATTCTTTGGAAATGTAGATTAATACCATGGATTGTGATTTGGAAATGAACTAATGGGTGAGGCATGATGTGTTATGGCAAGATATTTGACTATTGGGGGATATTTTTGATCTCGGGAAAAAAATCGCTTATGAAACAATTAGTGAGAAACCCAATTTAATATTGAAGAAATATAAAGAAGAAAAAATAAATCAACACACATGATTTTTAATGTGGAAAAAATAGTTTTTTGCAGAGGATTAAAAATCCAAATTGTAATTATGGAATATCCACTATGAATTAGAGAGTAAAATGATATCCAAGAATTGCCGAAACTTGAATTAAAAATGAGTGTATAGAACAACCTTTGTGAATACCACACCCTGATTCACCTAAATCATTTCTCGTAAAATCATCTCAGCAATTCTATTCATGAAAGTTCCATCAATGAATAAATGTCTCCCTTCCTTCAATGAAACACCACTAAATTGGGGATCAAATCCAAATGATCATCAACCTCACACCATCTTGTAGAACATGAAGGATTTCCATCTATTTCTCATTCCCATGATATCAACATCCTAATGTACCACTGATCATCACCTAGGATACACCTCTTGATCACCACAATCAAGAAGGTCTCGATACATGGCCCCAATCCTTAATCATGTCATTGCTACTTTTCAATAACTCAATGTTGAAGCACTGTAAATTCAAACCCAAACGTGGTGTCCCGTCACATCATGCATCCAGTCTTGATGCTTTTTTTCCATCACCAATAAGCTGCATAGTCTACAACATATGTGGAATCCCCATCACCCTTGATATCAATGGACTAAACTTGAGAATCACTCTCTTTGTTCACCACCAACTACTTCCCAATTAAACGACTTCATAATTTCCTTTTTCATATATAGATAAGATATAAAACATTATATCTTAAATTTACAAATTACCATGTATCTTCCAGGTTAATATTCAAATACATATCTCATATGAATAGATATAATATTTTTATATCACTGTAGGAGAAACATATGATGTCGTATTTGTGCGATAGGATAAACATATCTCAAATTTAAAAACTATCTTATCTCAAATTTGGAAACACCCATGGGATGAATCCTATAAATCTTCCCCTTTATCACATTAATGGACATACCATATGACCAATTTAGTTGGACCAAAACCAAATTTTCATTACACCAACCATCATCATCTATAAAAAAATGAAAATGCACTTTTGAAACTCCCAAAAAAATATGACTTCCCATATATAAAATCCAAATGTTAAAGCCATAACCATATCTAAATCTGAAATTTCCTTTCAACAAGATATAAACTATCAATTTATTGGCCCCCCCATAATTGTTTTTGATAAACAATCTGGATCACCCTTAGAAATAAAAATTACCCCTATTCTCAAAATCTCGAGAAGCCATCACATCAACATGACCATCAATTTGAATTCTTTCTTAACCAATCAAACATTCTGAAGAAATTTGTTTTGTGTAAGAGCTAGAACAAATCTCTCAAACTACCTTTTTTTTCAATCCCTATCCTACATCATGAACCATCGATCCTCTTGAAAACAAAAAACAAATCCCATGAAAAATTGTAACATTCATTCGTCACCTATTATACAACTTGTAAGGGAGATTCCTAATATTGGGAAAAATTACACCTATGAAACAATTTGTTTGAATCATGACAAAATATTAATGTGACATAAAGAATAATAAATAAATCATCACATTGGTTTTTTGACATGGAAAACCCCTCCAATGCCGAGGATTAAAAAACCACATAGAAATTATGAAATATCCCCTATGAATCAGAGAGTATAATGAAATCTATTTAATGATTGAAAATTAATTAAAAATGACAGTATAGAAATACCATTTTGAAAAAAAAAACACCCTGATACATCTCCTATACTTTTTTGAAAATAATCTCACCAATGCAATTCATAAAAGATCTAGTTGTGAAAAAAAGAACCCCTCTATCGACGAATGCCACTACATCAAAGATAAAATCCTAATATGCATATGCCCCACACTATCGTGAAAACATCTAATGGATTTCTCTCCCACTCTCATGATATTTCCATCTTGATGTGCTACCGATTATGATTTGGGACATGCTAGTTGATCACTTCATTCAAGAAGTCACTCGATACATATGAAATGATTTGTTTGGCAGATTCCTAACACTTATGAGGGGGAATCAACGTCTGAGAATATTTCATCCAATTCCACATTTTATCACTTTACCTCTTTGACTTGTTAGGATCCTGATTCCATTATTCTCTGTTTCCTATCGAATGAAAGAATATTAATGATGTAGATACAAGAATGGGATATTTTTACAAGGTTCACAACTTAGTAAGTGCAGCTAGTCCTTATCGTGGTCTAGAAATAATCATGACCGCAAAACAACTTTAAATTAATCATTTAAATGTGGTTGCATCATTTATAAAATACCCTTTCACTTAAAATTCACTATAGTCAATGGAAAGTGCATGTTTTACATTACCTAGCTAGATCTTTAAAATACCTCTGAAGATAACCTTCCTTTTTTGGATAGAGGTTTGTAACACCCAGAGAGTCATCCACCTATTGAGACATATTGGACTTCATAGTTATTATTTCTTCTTCCACAACCTCATCATTCACTTTGTTTCATGCTTAGAAGCATGCTTGTGATTCTTCTTACCTCATCCCAAAAGCAAAATTAAAGCTGTAGAATCATCTTCTACCAATAATAATAATATAATGTTTTGGGAACTGATTAATACTGAATTATTTGTACCCCAAATTATAATCAGAAGATATCAGTTTGGTTATCAAATCATCTTCTCTTCTTTTCTTTTATTTTTCTTCTTTGGAAACCTTTCGCACTAAGATCTCTTCTTATTCATTCTCGATTCACAAACTCCATTTGTGATAAATAAATCAATGAATCTCATTTCCGCTTAAAATCATCAAAATTAAATTCATATTCTTTGAAACACAATATCAACAATGAATGTAGTATCATTTCTCTTCTATTATTCTTGATGTATAAAATTATTGTTCATCAAAATTGCACCATACCTTCAAGAATATTTCACGCAAGAATAATCTTGCACAAATTAAAATTATTGTCAACCTGAATTCTTAAGTCAATATATGCATGAGTCATGTGCTTTGACCATATCCATTTTTATATTTATCATTTTATTTATTTTTCATGAGTTAAAATTCTATGCATGAAATTTTTTATTCTCCAAATAATATGAAAAAATTGAATAGAACACTTACCACTCACTATTTATGTAACAACACCCGATATTTATTCTAACTCGCTTATTTCTCTCCCTTGTCAAAAAAAATTGTTTGATTTTATTATTATAAGTTTATATACCATATTTTCAAGCATAGAATTATTTTCATATGAAAACCCTTACAGTATGAGTTCCTCTACTTTCCTGTGCAAGTATTCCCTTAGGCGCATGCCCTATTCTCTTTGCACAAATAGACTGTGTAGGTTTCTTCTTTTCTGTCAGTTGTGTAAGAAAAAGATACTCAATATCTTGAAATAATGATTTATAAAAGTAATTTCTTCACAAAACCCTAGGGGAATAAAAAATTCATGCACATTGTCTTGATCAGTAAAATTTGTTGAACCGGTTATTCTCCGTAAATCATGATATGGGTTTGTAAAGACAAGTTGCATGTTTTCTTCTTTTCTTCTTCATGAAAGAATAAAACATCATAGAACTGATCTCCTTCAAGAAGCACGATGAGGTTGTAAACACATTTTTCATTTACATGGATTCTTATCCTTTACAAAACATGAATTTCCCATGAGACTCCCTTTCTTCATGAGGCCTCAATGGCCCATGGATCACATTACCTTCTCTCACAAAATAATTATTTGGAAAGATATGTTTTTCTATAAAACATGTTCTCTTGAAATACTAAAAGTAGTAGAATCACCTATCGATCGAGGGAATTTTCATTTTATAGTAATGGTATCATAGTATTCCACCAAGTAAAAATACTGATATTTTTGTTGTGTGAATCATATCATTAAATATCTAAATGGATAAGCTTTTAATTATTCAAATGTGGGTAATTTTACACAATATTTCACGGTGTTATTACTTTGTGACCAGATTTTTTATTTTCTGTGTTCATATCGTGTGAATGTATTCATAAAAACATGAAACTAATCTTTGTAAATGCATGATGTTCATCTAAGGAACTCAACTACATGAATGGACCTATTTTAATAGAATTTGTAATTATATTGAAGATTGTATATATAATTTATTCATGTGAATCATACAAACAATATTTCATGATATTTTGATCATGTTCTCCCCTTTATTTAGAACACATAATGATCATGGTTGAATCTTCTTTGATCATGGATGGTTGGGCTGATATCTTTGGTGAGATAGTGGCACTGTCAATGGAATCCAAGAAGAAGATGACAGTGTTGGGTGATAAATGTTTGCCTCATTTTTAATATATATTCCTTGGGATATTGGATGATGTGAATTTAAATCATCGGGGCGCATGATTCAACAGATGGACTTGATCTCTCCAATTATTGTATCTAGTGAATAGTACCTACCAAAAACCATAACACATTGAAACCTTTCTTGGTTTCTCCATGATATGTAAATCAAGAACTATGGGGAGTGGCTTAGAATTATCCTCTCCCCCTCTCGGTACATCACCATAATGGTTTTGTGGTCATGTTGTATGCCCAATTATTTATGGAATGTTGGTGGACAACATGCATGCCTTTAGCCTATCTAATGGCCTACACATGACACTCCATGTTGTCTGTGAGCTAGCCTGACATACTTGGATGGTCTACTTTGGGTGAGGTGAACTCAGTTTCCAACATAAGCTCTTGGTTGTGGATGGATAGTGAGCTCATTATACACTTTTTAAACAAACCCTCATAAAATACTTAGTTAAAAAATCATTTATATAGTTGAATTTGAAATGAAATGAATGGCTGCACGGCCACCTTCACACATAGAACAACATTATACAAATATTAAAGCCCTTCACAATTTTTCTTAAAATATAAATCCAAATATCACTTTCTTGACATTTAACCATTCATGCATTACATGTCATTGTTCTCTTTTATTCCAACTACAATATCAATGTTCCAAAAGTTAACACTGAAATGTTTTCATGCATCATTAAAATATTGTATGACCTTCAATTATTCTTCTCCTATTCTTTTTGGAATATAAATTCCAATGAACATCAAGTCAGTCATCTTATATTTTGTAAACAATGTGTCACTTGTGACACATTTTTTTGATCTTATGAAAAGTTCATCAGTCATCAAATTTAACAACATGGGGAATTTATCAGGTATGGCATCCATTGCTATGAATACATAACAATTATATAATTCCATCACAATTTCTATTCAAATATAAATCCATATAAGTATTTATTAATATTTATTCCTTCATTAAATTATTATATTATGTGGTACCCATTTCTGAAAACTAAAATAACAATGTTCCGCAATTTATCACTTTCATGGTTCTGATTCAACAATAAAATACCGAATGACCATTAATTAAACCTCTTCTATAATTATTTGGAATATAAAATAAAAATAACATAAAATCATCCTTGTTATTTTTTGTAAACAATCTGTCGCTTATGACACTTGTCTTTTGAATGTAAGAATAGTTCATCAATAGTCAGATTTAGCAATGTGGAAAATTTTCCATGCATGGCATCCAATGCTATGAATCCATATCAAATCTCTAGGAATCACCTTGAAGGAATCAATATCAACTATCTATGAATCACCATGAAGTAGTCCATAAAAATTCTACTATCATCGCCATGAATGAATCCATAACAATTCATAAGGCATCACCATGATGAAATCTATAACAATTCTCCAAGAATCACAATGAATCTAAATTTCCTCAAACCATTCACATGTTTCATTGAATTTCAAGACCTTAAGACTTCATACAAGATCCATTAACATTGTATCTTGTTCATAATATTACATCAATGTAATATTCCTATTTCATTTATCATTATTCTCCACCAATGGAGTTCATTTGACAATAAATATAATCCATAAAAAAAGTTGGATCTTCAATTTACCCCATTGTATTTTCTAGCA
The DNA here is from genome assembly GCA_963277665.1 of Viscum album. Taxonomy (NCBI): domain Eukaryota; kingdom Viridiplantae; phylum Streptophyta; class Magnoliopsida; order Santalales; family Viscaceae; genus Viscum; species Viscum album. The sequence continues at coordinate 1,579,713,075 of OY728151.1, read as the reverse complement.
ATTCCTTCAAGGTTATTTCCAAATGAATGTGTAAATTTGTGAAACTATTGCCTTCTCTCCCCCAGTTACCTTTATAATATTCATTTAAACAAATCGCCCCATTATTTATATGAAATAAAAAGTTCATGGTAAATGGTTATCATTCCATACATAAGAAATCTGTCACACATAATTTCACTCTATGTCTCTGTGAGCTTTGCTCGGTGTAGAAAACCATAATATTTGATTTAGATAACAAGGCTATCCATTACTAACTGGTCATGATACCATAGGAAATGAGAACTGATATACTTGTCTACTAGGATTATTCAATTTCATTATATGATGAAATTACTAAATGTGGGATGACTCTTTTTAATGATAATAAACATGAAACACCTGCACTCACTTTAATAAATAGATCAAAGATATAAAAGTGCAATAGGAAGGATAATAGACCTTGGGGGACTTCCACATTTTCTATGACATTGGTTAATTTATTATCCCCCTTGGTAAAAAGTGTTTTTATTTTTGATAACTAATTATTAGAGATTAAGATATTCATACATTTTCCAATGACATGATCTTCATGAAATTTCCAGAATAATCCGATTTGATACTAATTGGAATAATAATTTTGGAATCCTTCTATTTGTCTACCCTTCAATGGAATGATTTCTCATTTTCCTATTAGTGTCTTATATAATTTAGATTGAATTTCCTAAAATTCCAATATGGATAATACACTAGAATTTGTCTCAATCTTGTGACAATCCATATAGGTAAAATTTTACAACTTCCTCAAGGTTGATCTTATAAAACATTTGTTCTTCAGAATACCATTAAATTATATCAAAAAAAATTGAATCTTCTTTTTCCTAGCTATCCAAAATAGGACATCACTTTTTCCAAATTTAACAATGATGATCTTCCATCATATTAATATTTTAATATCAATTGAGGAAACATTCATGGATGGTAACTTCTTAAAATTAGCCATCAGGAATTGAACAAACTTACTAAATTTCAGGTTATCCACCTGGAAAAATGTTTCTCCTTCAATTTCCTACATTATATGAACAAATAAAATACTCAAAGATTAAGGGAATAAGGTGGATCCTCCATGATTCATTAATATGAAAAAATCTCGAGATGAAATTCTCAACCTTGTTTCTCCATTTTCGCTAGTATTGACACCTGCGCATCTAAAAATATGTTTTGATTTATGTTGAGGAAACAAGGATCTATTCACGTAATCTTATTATTTGTTTGGAAAATTATTCTTCTTAACCACCTTCATGGATGATACATTATTACACATCCTGAGGGACACATCTTGTACACGTAATAAGGTTAAACACCCTTTTGCATTGTGAAGAGATTTCTTATGTCTCTCAAAAAAAAACTTATTTAACACAAGGAGTGAATTTTCGTGAAAACCCATCATTCAATTTTTTTCATCATGTGGAATCATTTAATTCCATTTTCACAATCATTAGCTTCTTCATCATCAATATTTCTTATTGTTTCCAAATATTTAGTCCTGATAGCTAACATGTTATTAGGAATCATGGGTGCATGTTTGGATATTCCCCATGGGTTCTTCTCAATGTAATCCCTATTACTAGTAATTTTGGGTGAAATAAGCATTTAGATTCCATGGTTCCCTCACAATTATTCTTTTGTACATTCCTAGGAGGATTTCTATTTAGTACATTCTTCTGATATCATCACAGGGTTCAATATTTATTCCATGTAAAAAAATTTGGTGTTATTTTCTAATCATATTTAGGTATATGTTGAGATGAGCATGTACAAACCTTATAAACACTAAAATTTTATATATCAAAGATGATATAAAATATTCTAAATCTATTTTCAGAATGTAGATGCTTCTGGAACTTTTGATGTTTCTTCATCATATCTAGCTTTCTACCCTTGAGATGGGATTCCATTATGCTTTTAAATTTTTAGGATTGTACAAAAAAATTAATATAAATTCCCCAAACAGGTTGCAGCATGAACACTGACCCAAAAATCTTGATTTCCTAAAATATTTTATATCAGATTGTTGGGTTGTATTCATGATTTTTTATGCTTTCAATTGGGAACAAAATTATACACATTCATTCCTATCTACCATAGTCATGGTGGTATGTTTCTTTTCATATTTATTCATCAATACATGTTCATGTTTTTTTTACAATCAGTATTATTCCAGATAACATGTTTTGAAACATCAGTATAAGATGATATGGATGGTTCCTGATTCTTCACAATTTCTTGAGATAAATCATTAATTGAAGTCATGATCATATTATCAGATCTTTGAGGTATTCCTACCATAAAATTATCCAATGAACATTGAGTACCAGTAGTAACCATATCTTTATTTTTTGTAGTTCCAATATGAGTATTCTCAAGATTGTCCAACTGAGAATCCAATTCTAGACATTTAATATTGAGGATGATTTTTTGACCTTCAATCATAATCGTATTCACCGCACAATCAGTCTTCATAATTTCAACAATATATTCATGTATATTAACTTTGTTTTGAATAAATGAGTCATGTTCCTTGATCTTCTCGGTTATTTCATCCTATTTTAAACCATTGACATATGTCCTATTTTTCAATCTCTATTCAAGTGCATTGATATTTTCATATAGATTCTTTTTAGCTCCCTCTTTCACTATACCTTTTTTAAGCTTTATTTATGAACATAATTCAAATTCCCTATTTTTTCCTTCAAAGGTTCCAGCCTATCTGGGGAGCATTAGACATTCAATTTTTTTAATATCATATCCAAAACACCAGTTTCTTTTTCTAGTTGGGTGATCCCATATTGTATACATTGAAATAATCCATGAAAAAGATACCTTCATTCTTCTGGAATAACATATAGAATAAATCAAAATAAATGAAATGATAATATTTGATAAGTTGTAGATTGATCATCATCACCACTTGTTCTAGAATTTCCATTTTGAGGAAAGTATTTAAATGTACAAACACATACACCATGATCACCAATGGTAGGAAGGTCATACATCTTGTTCATGGAAACATGATCTACCTTCTCATTACATTCCATGAAATATATGTCATCAATGTAATCAAGGAATAGAAAAACAGATACATCTTATTCTTTGATAAGAGGTAATTCTTCTTCTAATACATCTCTTATTTATTTTTCGTCTTCATCATGGCCTTAGTAGATATTGAATTATGCTCACAGGTAACTGAATCTTAATGAAAACATCCCTTCACTATTGATTCCAGAATGAAGGTCCACTATTAAAAAGAGAATACATTTCACTATAGAGAATATAAAAGAGTTGAAGCTTGACATAATTCATGTGAAAGGACCATTGTAGGATATTACAAACACTATGATGCGGGGATCAATGTTAGATTATTTTTAAGAAAATTCCAAAATTTACCCCTCGACCTATTTGACCTATTATGATCGTGATTCTCTTACTATATTTTCCATATTACATGCAACAATATTAAAGCAGTAAAAAAAGGTATAGTATATTTTTACATGGTTCACTACATAGTAAGAGAATCTTGTCCTTATAATGATCTATTAATAATCTTGACTACACAAACACAAGAAATTAATTCATTAAATGTGGTAACATCAAGTAGGAAATACCCTTTCATCTGAAATAATCTATAGTAAATTGACATGTAATGTACATGAAATTCCATGTAATTTTTTTTAAAAAAATTATAGGATTATTTTGAGACCACGTGATCAGATGACACATGATTCCAAGGCCTGGTGATCCCAGAATAAGTGTTTGACCATTATTTCTGTTTATTTAAAATAACATACATGCACAATTTTTTATGCTTCTAAACATGTTCCTAGATTTAAAAATATGAGGGCACTATTGCGTCTACAATGACGACACCGCCAAAGGAAGAACCTAACCTCGACCAAAATTGGTCGTGGTAAAAATATTAATTTTGGGAATTTTAAGCAAGAATAAAATAAACATAAAATATTTTTTTATTTTAATTGTGTCGGTGTGACGCAATGTTACATTGGCTATTTCATTCATAAATGAAACAATGTGACGAATCTGAAAATGAAGTGTAATAGAAATGTTCTATAATAAATGAAATTACATGACCACATAAATAATCAGTGTAATAGAAAAACTAAAATTTGTTTCATCCTTTTAATGGATTAATCGAATAGTGGGTCATGGTAAAATGATCAATAATTACTAAAAAAACTTTAGAGGATTTGCATTGGCGAGCGACGAATGATGAATCGCCACCAATGAGGGACTAAGAATCGAGGAATGATGTGTGACGATTGTGCTATTCAAATATTCACCACTGAAAAATCCAACATTTTGGTAAGTGGTTCTTTTAAATGTGATTTTACCTTCCCCGATCCATATTTATAAATGACAAATGTGGATGAACTGACAAACAAGTTGATCCGCTGGCGATCGTTCTTGTGGGTTTTGGAAATCTTTTATGGGTTTAAATATAGGGGGATTTGAATTAATATTTTTCTGATATGTTTCATTTTTCTAACATTAAGAATGAAGGACAAACGAATAGGGGCAATGTTCATCGCTTTGGGTGTTCCTTGTTATCTCCCCCTCGCGCTTTTCGCAGATGGACCCATATTGTCATGTCAGACTTTTCTAGGAGGTTCTGAGCATGAAAAGACCCCCGGATTGATGGAAAGACATGATGGAGCCCAAAACAGGAAATTTGATGATTTGGGGACTCAGGATCAACATCTGGATTGATGAACAGACCACTAGAATAGGTCTGGTGGCCCGTAGAAGAAACTACATGCAGCTGCGGCCACATGTAGGAGGTGGAACGCACCAGAAGTTAATTGAAATGGGGTAGGCCACAAAAAATTTTCCTCGACAGTGTGAAATCATGATACCAGTAGGGCACCACGTCAGGTTGGGAGACCCACAGTTGGTCTGCGGGTTGGTGATAGCACACGGTCTCTGGAACCACGTGTGGGAGAGGGAGCTGACAACATGATGTACAGGTGACGTGATGGTCACCGTGTCTAGTGGAGGCTGGACCGGCCCACTGTGGAAGGATAGGCATGAGATGACAGGCCTCCCCAAGTGGTCTTGATGGTAGGACCCACAGTCTAGCATGTCATGTCTGATCCGGGCCAGTTTGGTCCGACTGAGCTGGACCGGACTAAGACCTGACCAAGCCCTTTTTACTAAAATAGGCATAAAATCCAATCCAAACGTCTAATTTGTAATCCACTTATGGAATTGGGACACTTGTAACGATTCATCTATTTGGTATACACTATGTTGAATTACATGGGAGTTGAGATGTGACCGATGGATTGAGGAGTAGAATATCTATCAATCAATCACTATATGATCTTGTCTAATTTATATGGTTGTCCTAAGAGATAAGTGGGTCTATGTCTTTCGGTAGACCCATGAGATGGGGAAGTCTATGTGATCTACTTAACCTATGATATGGGTGGGTATAAGTGATCCAGAATCCCTAAGAATTCATTATGGTTGATTGTTTCATTAATATAAGGTGTTAAGTGTTACGACTATTAGTCTTCCATTCATTTGTTTAGATTATACCTGCATGAGTTGACTCTTGTGACTCTCTCTCTATAATATACTTTTTAGAGGCTACACATTGTGTACCTCATTAGTATTATACTTTTTCACACATTACATAGTGGTATTACCTTTGTTTTTTGGGTTCCTTACTGAGTACTATGCTACTCACCCATGTATGGGCTCGGCCCACACGTGTTGTGTCTTGTGCAGATGACATAATCTTCGATAGAGACCTTGGTGGTCTAGAACTAGGCGGTGCCCCGAGAGATCTGACAGATGAGGTGTACTTCTTTGACATTAGGTGGAACCCCCTTCACCTTTCCTTCAGGTAGGGTTTATTGCAGCAGGAATTCTAGAGCTTTTACTTTTCTTTTTGTTGGGATTGTATTCTAGACACATTACTTCTGTCGTTGTACCATTACTCTTCGTGGATGTATTAGTGGAATGATTGTTTAATTTTTAGCATTATCAGATGTATTTGTTTTCATGCATATAGGTACACATGTAATTGACTTCAACATATGGGATAATGCCTTTGGAACAAGTTTCCAGCCCCTGGAAATTGGGAGATAGGCTTGGGGTAGTCACGACTTGGGGCCTAGGTGATGAGTCATGAAAAAATGGTATTTGAGGTGGTCAGTTAGACCTTAAAGGCTGTGAGTCCATGGTCTTGTTTTGGGGAATCATTGTTGAATGTATTGAGTTAGACTTTTAGACTTAGGGAGTCCAGTGTTGGTTCGGTTGACAATGTATCCATACACCATGACCTAAAATCCTACTTTTCGACTCGGTACATGAAAACACTGGTGGTAAGAATAATATTTGAATTGAGATTGTTCTCATGTTCTTCTTGAGTCAAAGTAAGATCACCAGTTATAATGTATTGATCATGGTTCATCTTGTTCTATTCCAGGTTGCCTCCACGCTGACAGCCAACCATGATCCCAATGCATGACCATATGGACAGCATTCCTAGTTATGAGGCATCAGTTCATGGACCAGTACTAGAGGTAGCCCTATCGGGTGGTTCAGTAGTGCTTCCACTACCTATTTACCATCAGATCCAATCAGCCCTTCCGATAGAGGAAACACACATGATCAGTGCCTTACACGAGTTCCAAAGGCATAGGCTTCACAGGTTCATGGGTGAGACTGGCCTCCAAGTGGCAAAGGATTGGCTCGAGGCTGTTACATGTGTCTTTCGTCTAGTGAGTACACCACTCGAACAATTTTCAATCATAGATGAAAGGCTTATTCATGTCTCAGTAGGGGGTGGTAGATCTTGATGATCCAGACACATGATTTGGTGACCCTTACATGGATATATGTTGAGCACCTCTTGGGGGAGGAGTTCTTTCCACTTACATTATGCCATGTACGTATACAGGAGCTCCAACACCTTCTGTAGGGTAGCATGATAGTAGAAGTGTACTTAGTGAGATTCACCGCGATTTCTCACAACTCTACAAACGTGGTACAAGAACCATTCTTCTAGAATCAGGCTTTTGAGCATGGACTATGCCAATAGATCATGGAATCTATTGTATGACTTATAATCCATACTCATGATGGGGTTCTAGACAGATCCCTACTTATAGAGAGCTTTTCGGATGAGAATGCGCCAGCTACAGGAGCCACTAGTAGGCACCCGGTGGCATAATCATTAGTATTTGGTATTAGGCAGCCGAAATAGAGACCCACATAGGTCAAGAAATTTAGTGGATGGACAAGGACACATGGTAGATGGTACGAGACCCCCAGGGAAGTGGGAGACAATATTGGAATAGGTTTTTTCTTCTCGTGTTGTGGGTAGGGACACATGGATCGTGACTATCTGAATCATCATGTAGATGATCAACAGAAGGTCAGTGGAATGTTGAGGTAGAGGAAGAGGGTTGAGTGTCATGTTTCACATGGAGGAGGATGTGGAATTGAAACATGCAGAGTAGCAGGCGGTGGGCGAAGGATCAAGGTGCTACCACCACCATCCCCTGGTGGTCCATCACGAGCTACAAGATTCATTGGAAAAGGGTGATTCTAGGTTCATATAATTATGTCTTATGTCCATGGTGCTCTAGATATGATTTGAGGAATGATCTGTATCTTCTCCACCTTAACTCCAGCGCTTATAGACATTGTTTTGACTCACTCATTCCTTACCACAGACCTTGTTCAGAGCTAAAAGAATCTGGTGGAGCCGTTAGCTCAAAACTTATGATTAGATACTCCTACAGGTGGTGATTTGGTGATCAGACACTGGTTTAGGCAATGTGGGATTAATCATGGAGGCTAGAGCTTTAGCTGAGATACCCAGTAGCTGCATCGAGGCCTTGTAATGTCATTCCGAGTATGGTCTGGTTATCCACAATGCATGATCAAATTTACTATTTTAGGCATAGAGAGCGGTATATCCTCTTATATGGGACCACTTTATTCATTACATTTGAAATGGGAATGCTTATAGCTCTGTACTTACAATCATGGAGGTGGGTACAACTGATCACTCACAATTTAGCTAGCCTTAACCTCTCTGCTGTGGATGAGAGCAGTCCCCCATTTCCTTTAGTGGTAGAGGAGTATGTGGAAATATTCCTTAAGGATGTCATATGATTACCTGCTTCAAGATAGGTTGAATTCTACATAGACCTATACCGTGATACCACACAAATATCTACCAAAGCATATCGAATGGCTCCAATAGAACTTTGTGAGATGAGGGTAAAAATAGAGGACCTGCAGATGAAGGGATTTGTGAGGCCCAGTGTTTCACATTGGGAGGCCCCTATATTGTTTGCAAAGAATCCAAGCGGGAGTTTATTCATGTCCATGGAATTTCAACGACTGAATCATGCAACCCTGAAGAAGATGTATCAACTGCCAAGGATTGATGACCTATTTGATCAGCTAAAGGGAGAGAGATGGTTCTCTAAGATCGACCTTAGATCAAGCAATCGTCAAATTTGTGTATGGGATGAAGATGTACTAGAGATAGCCTTCAGACATTCGTATGGACACTCTGAGTTCTTGGTGATTTCTGTAGGCAAGGTCAATGCCCCAAAAAATTTCATGGGACTCAGGAATAGGATATTCCAACCTAACCTTGACCAGTTCTTTGTGGTATTCATTGATGACATCCTGGTGTACTCAGCATCCATAGAGGAGTGAACGACACACCTACAGATAGTTCTATATACGCTATGAGAGAACCATATTTATGGGATGCTCTTAAAATATCATTTTTGGATTTGAGTAGTTCACTATATAGGACATGTAATTTTAGAGTCTATAGTTGTATTGGATCCGGAAAAGATAGTGTCATTTTGTGCTTGGGAGCCACCCAAGAGAGTGACTAAGGTGGATAGTTTCTTGGGTTTGTATAGATACTACCAGAGGTTAATGAATGTCTTTTATAGTGTAGCATCACCCTTATTAGATTTGACATTGAACGGACATCTATTCATGTGCATGGATAAGTGCCAACAATGTTTTCATGAGATGAGGAAGAGACTGAGGAGTGCCCCCATCTTGAGACTACAAGAGGAGGGAATTGGGTATGTAGTATTTTGTGACGCACCAGGGACCAGACTTGGTTGGGTCCTGATGCCTGCATAGGCAGTTATCGCATAAGGTTCATTGCAGTTGAGGAAACATGTGAATAATTACATGGCCCATGACCTAGTTCTTGTAGTAATCGACTTTTATTTGAAGATGTTGAGACACTACATGATGGGTGAGCAGGTTACCATATACTCCAACCAAAAAAGTCTTAGGTACATCTTCTTTGAGAAGAAGCTCAACCTTAGGTAGAATCAATGGCTAGATTATCTCCAGGACTATGACATCAAGATAGTATATACCCTTGGGAAGGGGAAATTAGTGGAGTATGTGATCTGTATGAGATCTAGTTTATAGTTTCTGAGTAAAGCATTGACTACTACAAAAATGGACAAGGGAAGCGCTACCATTTATTCAATGCTAAAAAAAGTGCTGATAAAATTGGGTCTTTATTAATGCTACAAAAAAAGCGCTGATAAAGGAAAATTTTTAATAGTGCTAAAAAAAGCGCTGCTAAAAGTGACCCTTTATCTGTTCTTTTTTTAAGCGTTGATAATGCCCCCCTTTTTATTAGCGGTTTTTCTTAGCGTTGTTAATGGGGCCCCCTTTTTCAGCGTTCCTTTTATTAGCACTGACAAAGGGGAGATTTAGAAGCACTTTTTTCCTAGCACTGATAAATTTTATTCATCAAAAATATAATTTTACAGGAAAAATAATATATTGTTATCTAAGAATATTTTTATTGATATAAATATAATATATATATTTTAAATATGTTTTAGATAAGTATAAATAGACTATTACATTTAATATATAAGAGATTTAATGAACATAGATTTAAAATATTTTAAAAAACATAATTAATTAGTAATTTCCTAATTATCATCGATTAACAATCATCTAAGAAAAATTTGAAGTCACAAAAAATAAAAAATAATAATAATAAAAGATATAAAATATGTTGAAAATGTAACTCAAACATCAAACGGCCATAACATTTGATCTGAGTTTCCCTTTGAGCTCTATAGCATATCAAATAGAAGATTGTGATGAGCTCTATGAGCTAGTGTCTTAAGCCAAGCTTCTTTACCATTTTCGAATGCCAGAAAAGGCTTAGAAAGTCTCCAAAACTGAGTTTTTAGTCAGGATAACCAGATTTTTTAATATTCATAAAAGTATAACTTCTTATCCAGATGTCTGTTGTGCCTGTACCACATCTTGTATCAAATATTTCTTCATTTCCTTCGATTTGACTAGTTATGGAGTTCAAAAAGGCTTTTGGATTATATATTATGATCGTTTTAACATTCAATGTGTTTTCAAAAACACATATATATGTATTTATTCGTAAATATATTTGTGTGTGTGTGTGTATTGTATATATGTATTTATTTATTTATTTATTTAATTATTTATAAAGACACATAAAAACATATTTTATATATGTATTTAAAACAAATCTTATAAATATATATTATTATTATAATAAATAAATGGATAAAAAATTGTAACTAAGAATATATATATAAATAAATATAAATATAAATTAATATACAAATAAATAAATATATAATAATATATTAATAAATATATATTAATTAATATAACTAAATATATTTATATTGTTATTTTTTTAAGAAGGTAGAGACATGAACTGGTTTCCCAATTCATGCCCCCAATGGAATTTATTAAAATAAAAAAGAAACAATACAAACACGAGGTGTAATGCACTTACACAAGCAGGGAATTAAATAAATAAATTTTCCATTAAATTGTAAAAAACGAAATGGCTAAGTGGTAAGGTGCAGGCGCCCAAGGGGGAGGTCATGAGTTCATGTTCTGGTGAAAGCAATGAGTTTCGCATGGGGGGTATGTATTGGAAGCGCGGGTAAGGGAAGCGCACGAGATTGGTCCACCTAGTGATGATAAAGGCGGTCAACTGCTGATAAAATCTCCCCCCGAATTAAATATTATTTTTTGTTTTTTTAATTTTTTTTCGACTTTTAGCATCTCTTTTCTTTAGTGCAGATAAAAGCGGTCCTTTATCAGCTCTTTTTTTAGCACCAATAAAAGACCGCTTTATCAGCGCTTTTCTGAGCGCTGATAAAAGGGACCCCATTTATCTTTTCCACGATTAACATAGATTTTTTAGCACTTTTAATGCACTATTCTAGCACTGATATAATCCATATCTGTATTAGTGATTATATCAGTTAATAGAAATGAAGATATCCTTTGTAGATAGTGATGGAGTAGCTTATCTTTAGATTATTGATGTCACTGCCCCACACTTACATTGAGGTGGAGAGACACAACTTATGGATGTCAACTGTGAGACCCTACATGCTCATAAATCCACAGGGAAATCCCTTGATGGATATCCGATAGGTGGAGAACATGTAATCCTTTTTAGAGTGTGCACCGGTGTACCCATGGAATAGTGAGTGCAGATTCCGAGGGAGATCCACAGCTACCCCTTGGTGGTTCATCTAGGAGTGGAGAATATGTAACAAGTTCTCCTAAGTCAGTACTGGTGGTTGAGGATGAAGAAGGTGGTAGTAGAGTTCATTTCCCAGTGCCTCAATTGTCAACAAGTGAAGTCAAGGAATCATCTTCCAGGAGGCTTAGTTCATCCAATTGAGTTGATAGAGTGGAGGTGTGATGATATCTTGATGGACTTTGTGATAGGTTTACCACATATTTCTAGGGGGAACGATACTATCTGGGTGATCGTGGGCTGGATCACCAAGTCATCCCACTTCCTACCCATCCATGTGTAGGGATCGATAGAGGGATTTGGATGACTCTATGTGCATGAGACACTTCAACTCAATGGAGTCCCATCGGCGATAGTCTTAGATTGGGACACATACTTTACATCCTAATGGTGGAAGGGATATCAAGAAGTATTTGGGACTCAACTATATTTTAACAAATCATTTCTCCCTCATTGAGATGTAAATACAGATAGAACAATCTAGGTTTTAGACGACATGCTTCATTATTATATCTTGGACTTCGGTTGCAGTTGGGAGTGTCACAACCCGTCCTCGGGGCCCATGTCGTGACGACCCCAATCCCGCCTTCCATAGGCCAGGGGCTGGCAACTAGCACCAAGGCGTAAATCCCGGTAAAAAGGGAAGGCATTGCCTTTGTAAATTAAACAAGCACCACAGAGTAAGCAAGCGGAAAAGTAAACACTAAGAAAAAACAGAGTACAACTGTAAGTGCAGAAAAGCAAATGGGCCAGTATACAAATCCAAACTGAAAGTAAAGTACAACTCGAAAGGGGAAACAACAACTGTAAAGTAAAAGCCGCTACACCGAGCTGTCCACTGGAGATCCCACCTGAAGGGTGGGTACAGATAGCTCCACTTCTCCTCGGGTCTCGCCATCCGCTCCGAGTACGTCCCGCCCAGTGGTCCACCTCTAGGTACCGTCCTGCTCTGCACACCTCAACCACGATCAACGTTGTCCGTCGTCTGCAACCAACACAACGTAGTGCGGGCGTAGCCCGTGCAGGGGTGAGTATAAGCTACTCAGTAGGGACCCCGAGACCCCCCGAAGGTCTCCCAAAATCCATAAAGGATAAACCACAAAGGAAAGATACAATCACGAAGTAACAATTGACACTGCTTAGGTATATGCCCATACATATACCTAAGTCATCATTTCAATACGCTCCAACCTCCGAGCCCATGTACAACTCAGTCCACACAGGAAAGTATACGTATTCCACACAGGAAAGCAAACGTAATCCACACAGGATAGCACCACACAATCCACACACGAAAGCAAACAGGATTCAGCTCACACAGGTATACATATTCGAAGACGATAGAGATGATCACTTATCCATCTATGTCGTTGAATCCACAAAGGATCGATAGGTACTAACCCCCGCAAAGACCCACACATGATCGGTAGGAAACTAACCCCCACAATGACCCACACAGGATCGGACCCACACAGGATATGTAGGTGCTGGCTCACACAGAACCGCTGAGCGCTGACCCACACAGGATCGGACCCACACAGGATCGGTAGCACTGATCCACGTAGAATCGCTGAGTGTTGTAGTCGTCGTCATCGAATCCACTGAGGATCTCTGCATAGTCATTGTCGCAGTCATAGTAGTAGTCCCAGCCAGCACTAGGGTTCCCTCACACAGCAAGCTCGTTCGGGAGGGTCCGCTCCACGAGCCGAGAGGCTGATACATCAACTGTCACATAGTCCAGAGTTGATGTATCCAAAAGTTCCGTATCGTCAACAGGAACTCAACGCAATAGACGGCGCGTCAATCGGACGCCCGGTCTGAGAGTTATTTGCCTTTTCGTCCCAGGGGCCCGGTTGGTTTTTAAGGCAAAACCAACCCGACGGTACTCCACCTGCGTCCAAACCTCGGGCGGAGTATGCCAAAAGAACCGTCTCACTAAGTGGAACTCAACAAAGTTGACGGAACGTCAATCGGACGTTCGTAGCTCAAGATATGAGCGTTTTCGCTCCGAGGGCCCGGTTGGTTTCGTGTACGGACCAACCCGGCCGAATTCAAAGTATTCTGAAACCTTGACTGTGATATACCGAAACGACCGTCTCGATCCAAGGATCGCATCTCCGCTGACAGCGCGTTGTTTGGAGGTCCGTAGCCCGAGTGATGGGCATTTGAACCTAAATAGTTCGGTATCGGGGGTGTCGGGCCCGGGCGGACCCGGCCCGAGACCCCCCGGCTGGCCCGAACCGGGTCGACCCGCCCCGGACAGGGTCGGCCCGGCCCGGAGCGGCCCGGCCCGGTTGGCAGACTAGCCAGGCGCCAGTCCGGCTCAGCGCAGCGCGCTGGGCGCGCTGCCAGCTCGGCTTCGACCGAGCTGATTGAAGAAAAACGGGGGGCGCCTGCCCCCCCCCCCCTTTGTAACCGCGGACCCCCCTCATAATTGGGGGCCCTTGATCTGGCCAGGGGAATTTAATTCCCCCGGGTTTCTTCTTTCCGTCCGGCCCGACCTGGCCGGCCGGCTCCTCCTCAACGGGACCGGCAAAGGCCGGTCCTCTTCCGGCTTCCCACACCGGCGGCCCGGCTGGCCGCCGGTCACCTTGTTTCGCCGCGGCCCGGAACCGGCCGCGACCTTTGTCGTCCGGCGGGGTGCGACGACACCGCGCCACTCCGCCGCATCCCCATTCTGGCCACAGCGTCCTCTGATTCCTTCGACGTGGCGCGACAGCGTCGCGTCCATGAATTTCTTTCCACGACGCGGCCCTACGGCGCCGCGCAAATACTTGTCGTGCAATTCCCGCGTGGTGCGATGGCACCACGCCATCCCGTTCCATCTTCAAGGAAACAAACATGAACATGGGAGGGGGGTTTGGCCATGTTTGTGCGGTCCAGCCCCCCCCCCCCCCTCTCGTTAAACAATAAAATTTACTCGTTTATCTTCAAAGTTCGACATGCTAGAATCAAGAGCGGAAATAATTAATAAAATAAAAAAATTCCCCTACCTCGGTTTCAAGAGCGGAGCACGTCAACAAGCCGCAGAAGACAAGCGTCACAGAGGTCGGGCGTCGCGGTAATCGTACGTCGATTCCGTTGACGTCGAGGTGCGTCCGAAGAGGTACGTCGCTAGAGAAGCTTCTTAAGCTGACGGAGAAAGCCCGAGGAAGAAGTGGCATCTCCTTTCGTTGACACGGGAAGAAGATCGAGAGAAGCGGCGTCATCGATCTTCGGAAACACACCGGCTGCGAGGAAGAGAAGAGACGACCCGTATTTCTCTTCTATGGTGACGGCGTTCTTCGTCGGAGCCTAAGATTTCTTCGTGTTCTTCGTCAATGTTGAAGAAGATGATGAATGCTTCCCAAATCTTCTCAAGGTGGCAAGAGAAAACTAACCCGAATAAAATAATTCTAAGCCTTATTTTATTTACACAACTAAAACACTTTGAATTTCAAATGTTTGAAATTAAATATCTCATCTCCATTAAAAACTCAAGTTGTCAAAATTAAAAAGAATAGGAGTTATTGGGAGATTAAAGGGGAGTTGAAGAGTTAGTGTTCTTGTGGGCCCCACCACACTTAATCCTCTCAAGGGAGGTTTTGTGGGTGTGGGTCCCACCTCTAACTCCCTTTGGGAGGAAATAACCAACATGGATAAAAATAAATTGTGTTCCACAATTTATTTAACTACATCCAACTTTCCCCAAAACTAACTCTCAACCCGCATAAAATGCAACCTCGGAAAAGGTCTCCTTAAGCGAAAATCGGCGCTGCGAGTTCATCGGTGCCCTCGGAATTTGATTCTGGGCACCGGTTCAAAATTTAGAAAATCCTGCTCATTCGTTCATTGAACGTGCCCGAGCCAAACTTCAGAAATTGATTCCAGGCACACCAGGCCTTAGAATCAGGTGCCGTCAGAAACCGCGTTCTTGTAAAATTCCAATGAAAATTAAGAAAAAATTTCCCTTGAATTTTATGGGTCTTTACATTAATCCCACCTCAGGGCTTTACGTCCCCATAAAGACACATAAAAACTAGGGAAACAAATGAGGGTACTGAGCACGCATCTGAGCCTCCCGCTCCCAAGTGCTCTCTTGGATGTTCCCGTGCTGCCATTTGATGCACACTAGAGGAATCGATCGTACACGTAGGACCCACTGCTGTCGATCCTCGATCTCCACTGGGACCTCCGTAAAAGTCACCCCATCATCAACGTCAAGCTCCCCATGGTCAATGAAGTGCGTCGGGTCGTGCACATATCTCCTCAGCTGAGAAATGTGGAAGACGTCGTGCACCCGGTGCAACTGAGGTGGTAGAGCCAGGCGATAAGCCACCTCTCCAATCCTGCTGAGGACCTGGAAGGGTCTGATGAAGCGCGATGTTAACTTTCCTCATCGGCCAAATCTCTGTATACCACGTCGATGTGAGACCCGCAAGAAGGCGTGGTCGCCATCCTTGATCTCTAGTGGCCTCCGCCTCCTGTCAGCGTATGACTTCTGCCAGCTATGAGATGTCCTCATCCGCTCCTGGATGACCTGTACCTTCTCTATCGTGGCCTGGACCATCTCCGGCCCCACAAGTACTGACTCCCCAGGGTCTGTCCAGCACAAAAGAGATCTACAAGGTCGGCCGTACAACCCCTCGTATGGTGCCATCCCGATGGTGGAGTTGTAGCTGTTGTTGTACGCGAACTCCGCCAAGGGTAGGTGGTCCTCCCAGCTGCGACCAAAGTCGAGGACACATGCACGGAGCATGTCCTTGAAAGTCTAAATGGTCATCTCCGTCTGACCATCTGTCTGAGGGTGAAAGGCGGTGCTCAGACGTAGCCACATCCCGAACGCCTCGTTCAAACCCTTCCAACGCCGGGAAGTAAAACGAGTGTCCCGATCAGAGACGATAGTCGATGGCACACCGTGAAGTAGTACAATCTCCTTAACGTAAAGTCGTCCCAATCTCTCCACTAAGCCCTGCTCTCTGATGGGTAAGAAGTGTGCTGACTTGGTGAGCCGGTCAACAATCACCCAAATGGAGTCGTGACCTCTGGAAGTGTGTTGATGTCCAGTCACAAAGTCCATAGATATCCCATCCCACTTCCACTCCGGGACCTCCAAGGGCTGTACCAAGCCTGCTGGTACCTGATGCTCTGCCTTCACCTGCTGGCAGGTGAGGCATTGAGAAACGAACTCTGCAACAGACTTCTTCATGCCCGGCCACCAGTGTTGTCGTCTGAGATCCTGGTATATCTTCGCCACTCCAGGATGTACCCCCAAAGGAGAAGTGTGAAACTCTCTCAGAACCTCCTCCCGTAAAGAAACTGGTACCAAGGTACGTCCTCTGAAAATGATGTCGTGCTCTGCTCCAAAGGAAAAACCATCAGGTGCTTGTCCTGAGGATATCTGTGCACGCCGCGTCTCACAGTCAGCGTCTCCCCGATGTGCCTCTCTGACCCGCTGCAGAAGTGGAGGAGTGACTGTGAGAGACTGAAGGAAGGCTGCTCCATCTCTATCCACGAAGGATATCTGCAAAGAGGCTAGCTGCTCCGTCGCCTCCTCAAGTAGATGAATGCCCGTCCTCCTGCTGAGGGCATCGGCTACCACGTTCCCCTTACCAGGAGTATAGACTATCTCAATGTCATAGTCCTGGAGGAACTCCAGCCATCGCCACTGTCTCAGGTTCAGGTCCTTCTGTGAGAAGATATACATGAGACTCTGATGATCAGAAAAGACTGTAAAGCACTCGCCCATCAGATAGTGTCGCCAAGTCGTCTGAGCGAAGACCACTGCTGCTAACTCCAGGTCATGGGTAGCGTAGTTCTTCTCATGCGGCCTCACCTATCGTGATCCATAGGCGATCACTGCCCGCTCCTACATCAGAACACAACTGAGTACGGTCCCTGATGCATCGCAGTAGACTACGTACCCTAATCCCTCCTCATGAAACCTCAAGATAGGTGCGCTGGTCAACCTCTGTCTCAGCTCCTGGAAGCTCTACTAACATTTTTCTGACCACACGATGGGTTTCCCCTTATTCTTCAAAGCTGAGAGTGGTGCCTCAGCACTATAGAAGCCTGGAACGAATCTCCGATTGTATCCACCTAGACCCAAGAAACTATGCACCTCCGTCACGCTCCTGGGTGGTTCCCAAGCTAAAAATGCCTCGATCTTCACAGGATCCACTGCAAATCCCACCTCAGAGATGACATGCCTCAAGAAGAGGACCTCATGTATCCAGAACTGGAACTTCGAGAGCTTACCATAAAGCTGGTGCTCTCAGAGTGTGTCTAGTACAACCCTGTAAGTGGTAGGCGTGCTCCTCCTCAGTAGTCGAGTAGATCAAACTTTCATCAATGTAGACCATGACAAATCGATCGAGGTATGGCTGAATGATCCTGTTCATAAGGGCCTTGAACACTACTAGAGCATTTGTTACGCCGAAAGGAATAACCAATAACTCATATTGACCATACCGACATCTGAAGTCCGTCTTTTGCACGTCCTTGTCTCTAACATTGAGCTGATGATAGCCTGACCTGAGATATATCTTCGAGAACCACAGTGCTCCCTAGAGCTGATAAAAGAGTTCATCAATCCTCGGTAGTGGATATTTTTTCCTCACTGTCACCAGGTTCAGGTGACAATAATCAACACACAGTCGCAAGCTCCCGTCCGCCTTCTTGGCGAACAAAATCGGGGAAGCCCAGGGTGAAACACTGGGTCGGATGAACCCCTTGCCCTGCAAGTCCTCCAACTGTACCTGTAGCTCTCAAAGCTCGGCAGGGGCCATCTGATATGCTGGAGTCGATATCGGAGTTGTCCCGGGGAATAGGTCAATATAAAAGTATACCTCTCTGCGAGGAGGTAACCCTGGAACATCATCGAGGAAAACGTCCGCAAACTAATCCACCACTGCAGGAAAACCAGGACTCCGCACGTCAACTGCTCCTAGGATGAGGCTAGCAACTGATGAGTGATGGGATGTCCTCTCCTTTGCGGAAGTCCATCCTATGCTGCAAAGGCTCCCTTCTCACCGGTGAAGGTGAATCTGCTCCCGTCGGTGCATACACATCGCACATTGCGCCTAAAAGAGTCAATCTGTGCATGGACCGTAGATAACCAATCCATTCCCAAGATGACATCGTAAGGCCTCGACGCTACTACAAAAAGATCCTAGCCGAAGCTCTCGCCTCCTAGAGTAAGCTCACACTGCCGGAACCAGTGCGTAGTCGTTGAGTCTGCTCCCGTAGAAGTCTCTAGCCGTAAGGATCGAGCCAACGACTCTGTCGGAATCTCCGAGCTCTGAACACGGGCAGCGGATATGAAAGAGTGACTCGCTCCTGTGTCTATAAGTACTGCAGCAAGGGTGGAATAGACACAGATAGTACCTCGAATCATCTCAGGCGCGTCGTGGTCATAGACCTCTACTACTTGGAGCTGTGCTTGTCTCTGCCCTCCATCTCCCTGTGGTCGGGGTGGACCTCCTGGTTGTGGTGGTGGTATAGCCTCAAAATGTCACCCACCACCTGCTGATCGGCCAGCTCCCCTGCCTCGTCCGCCTCCTCCCTGCGGACCGCCACAGTAAACCCTCTGCCTCTGCCTCGGTGGTCCCTCAACCGTCTGCTGCTCGTCGGCACGGCGGGTCGGGCAGTCACGAGCCATGTGGCCCTGGCCGCCGAACTAGTAGCACTGTCTGCCTCTCGAAAGGCTGGCTCCGCACTGTGTGCCACACACTGCTGAGCCAGTGTCTTGAGGTCGTCTGCCTGAGGGTCTGGTCTGCCTAGACCCCTGAGTCATCCGTCGACTGCAAGCTGCAGAAGACTCTGCCACGTGCCGCCCTGCGGTGGGTCTCGGCGCTGGTGTAGACTCAGCAAGAAAGCTCTCGATCAAAAGGGCTCGATCAAGAACTCCTGTCTAAGTCGGAATGCTGAGGGAGATCAGCGATGCCCTGATCTCGTGTCTCAATCCCTGCTCAAAGGTCTGGGCCCGGAATAATGGGTCCCATACCATGTCGGTCGAGTAGCGCGAGAGATCGGTAAATCTCGCCGAGTACTGAGCGACCGTCATGCTGCCCTGCCGCAGCTGAAGAAGATCCTGAATGCGCACCGCATGGAGGGTGGTTGGGACGAACTCCGAGCGGAAGAGGCTCTCAAGTTCTTTCCAAAGTAGAGATGAATCATCGTGCACCTGGAGCATAAAACTTCACCATCGGCCCGCTGCTGCGGGCAGTAGGCTCGCAGCGAGGATCACCATTAGGTCTGTTGGTGTCCTCACTAGCCTGAAAACTCGTACGACTTACTCCAGCCAGTCCTCGCCTGCCTGGGGGTCCATATCCTCACGAAACCTGGGCGGTCGCTGGTGCTGAAACTCATGCAGTGCGCTGAGGCGACGTGCATCGTCAGCGGCTGGTGCTGGAAGTATCGGTGGCTCGGCGGGTAGTGCTACCGCCGGTGCCACTGCTGACAAAGGGCCCTGCACCGAGGCCTCGTCGCTCGGTGGGCTGTCATCAAGCTCGAATCTCGGAACCCTAGCTGGCTGCCGTCGTGGGGCCATACTGAAAAGGAAATTGGTGCACCACGGTCAGAACATTATACCTGGTGAGCTGATACAAAGTAATCACAAAGAAAACTTGAAACACACACACAATCAATGTTTTCATGCATTAAGTCGGAAATCAGAAGTCAGGGTCCTGGTGTACGGATACGTCGGACGCCGTACCAACACTGGACTCCCTGGACTGATAACCACACTCAATACGCTGAACACTATTTCTTCACATAGAAAATGTCAGAGTTCACGGTAGAACTGAACTCCTTTGATACCGATTTTTCATGACCCATCCTCAGGGCCCGTGCCGTGACTACCCCAAGATCTCTTTCCATAGGCCAGGGGCTGGTGACTAGCACCAAGGCGTAAATCCCGGTAAAAAGGGAAGGCATTTCCTTTGTAAAGTAAACAAGCACCACAGAGTAAGCAAGCGGAAAAGTAAACACTATGTAAAAACAGAGTACAACTGTAAGTGCGGAAAAGTAAATGGGCCAGTATACAAACCCAAACTGAAAGTAAAGTACAACTCTAAAGGGAAAACAACAACTGTAATGTAAAAGCCGCTACACCGAGTTGTCCACTGGAGATCCCACCTGAAGGGTGGGTACAGATAGCTCCACTGCTCCTAGGGTCCCGCCATCCGCTCCGAGTACGTCCCGCCCAGTGGTCCACCTCTAGGTACTGTCCTACTCTGCACACCTCAACCACGATCATCGTTGTCCGTCGTCTGCAACCAACACAACGTAGTGTGGGCATAGCCCCTGCAGGGGTGATTATAAGCTACTCAGTAGGGACCCCGAGACCCCCGAAGGTCTCCCAAAATCCACAAAGGATAAACCAAAAAGGAAAGATACAATCATGAAGTAACAACCGACACTGCTTAGGTATATGCCCATACATACACCTAATTCATCATTTCAATATGCTCCATCCTCCGACCCAAAGTACAACTCAGTCCACACAGGAAAGTATACGTATTCCAAACAGGAAAGCAAAGGTAATCCACACAGGATAGCACAACACAATCCACACAGGAAAGAAAACATGATTCAGCTCACACAGGTATACATATTCGAAGATGATAGAGATGATCACTGATCCATCTAAGTCATCGGACCCACAAAGGATCGATAGGTAATAACCCCCGCAAAGACCCACACAGGATCGGTAGGAAACTAACCCCTGAAAAAACCCACACAGGATCGGACCCACACAGGATCTGTAGGTGCTGGCTCACACAGAACCGCTGAGCGCTGACCCACACAGGATCAGACCCACACATGATTGGTAGCATTGATCCACATAGGATCGTTGAGTGTTGTAGTCATCGTCATCGAATCCACTGAGTATCTCTGCACAGTCATTGTCGTAGTCACAGTAGCAGTCGCAGCCAGCACTAGGGTTCCCACACACAACAAGCTCGTTCGGGAGGGTCTGCTCCACGAGCCGAGAGGCTGATACATCAACTGTCACATATTACAGATTTGATGTATCCAAAAGTTTCGTATCATCAACAGGAACTCAACGCAACAGACAGCGCGTCAATCAGACGCCCGGTCCGAGAGTTATTGGCTTTTTCTTCCCAGGGGGCCCGGTTGGTTTTTAAGGCAAAACCAACCCGATCATACTCCACCTATGTCCAAATCTTGGGTAGAGTATGCCAAATGATCCGTCTCACTAAAATGAACTCAAAAAAGTTGACGGCACGTCAATCGGACATCCGTAGCTCAAGATATGAGTGTTTCCGCTCCGAGGGCCTGGTTGGTTTCGTGTACGAACCAACCCGGCAGAATTCAATGTATTCCGAAACCTTGAGTGAAATATACCGAAACGACTGTCTCGATCCAAGGATTGCATCGCCACTGACGACGCATCGTTTGGAGGTCCGTAGCCCGAGTTATGGGCATTCGAACCAAAATAGTTCAGTATCTCGGGTTTCGGGCCCGGGCGGACCCTGCACGAGACCCCCCGGCTGGCCCGAACCGGGTCGACCCGCCTCGGACAGGGTCAGCCCGGCCCGGCCCGGCCCGGCCTGGCCGACCGGTCGGGCACCGGTCTGGCTCAGCGCAGCGCGCTGGGCGCGATGCCAGCTCGGCTTCGGCCGAGCTGATTGAAAAAAAATGAGGGGCGTCTGCCCCCCATTGTAACAGCGACCCCCCCTCATAATGGGGGGCCCTTGATCTGGCCGGGGGAATTTAATTCCCTCGGGTTTCTTCTTTTCGGCCGGCCTGACCTGGCCGGCCGACTCCTCCTCAACGGAACCGGCAAAGGCCAGTCCTCTTCCGGCTTCCGACACAGGCGGCCCGGCTGGCCGCCGGTCACCTTGTTCCGCCGCGGCCCAGAACCGGTCGCGCCCTTTGTCGTCCGGCGCGGTGCGATGGCACCGCGACCCTCCACCGCAGCCCCATTCCGGCAATGGCGTCCTCAGTTTCCTTCGACGCGGCGCGACGACGTCGTGTCCATGAATTTCATTCCACGGCGCGGCGCGATGGCGCCACGCAAATACATGACGTGCGATTCCCGTGTGGTGCGACGGCACCACGCCATCCCGTTCCATCCGCATGGAAACAAACATGAACATAGGATGGGGGTTCTGCCGTGTGTGTGCGGTCTGGCCCCCCCTCTCGTTAAATGATAACATTTACTCGTTTATCCTCAAAGTTCGACATGCTAGAATCAAGAACAGAAATAATTAATAAAAAAAAATTCCCCTACCTCGGTTTCAAGAGTGGAGCACGTCAACAAGCCGCGGAAGATAAGCGTCGCGGAGGTCGGGCGTCGTGGTAATCGTACGTCGATTCCGTTGATGTCGAGGTGCGTCCGAAGAGGTACGTTGCTAGAGATGCTTCGTAAGATGACGGAGAAAGCCCGAGGAAGAAGCGACGTCTCCCTTCGTTGACATGGGAAGAAGATCGAAAGAAGCAGCGTTGTCGATCTTCGGAAACACACCGGCTACGAGGAAGAGAAGAGACGACCCGTCTTTCTCTTCTATGGTGACGGCGTTCTTCGTCGGAGCCTAAGAGTTCTTCGTGTTCTTCGTCAAGGTTGAAGAAGATGAAGAATGCTTCCCAAATCCTCTCAAGGTGGAAAGAGAAAACTAACCCAAATAAAATAAGTCTAAGCCTTATTTTATTTACACAACTAAACCACTTTTAATTTTAGAAGTTTGAAATTAAATAACTCATCTCCATTAATAACTCAAGTTGTCAAAATTAAAAAGAAGAGGAGTTATTGGGAGTTTAAAGGGGAGTTGAAGAGTTAGGGTTCGTGTGGGCCCCACCACACTTAATCCTCTCAAGGGAGGATATGTGGGTGTGGGTCCCACCTCTAACTCACTTTGGGAGGAAATAACCAACATGGATAAAAATAAATTGTGTTCCATAATTTATTTAACTACATCCAACTTTCCCCAAAACTAACTCTCAACCCGCATAAAACAAAACCTCGGAAAAGGTCTCTTCAGTGAAAATCGGCACGTCGAGTTCATCGGTGCCCTCAGAATTCGATTCTGGGCACCGGTTCAAAAGTTAGAAATTCCCGCTCGTTCATTCACTGAACGTACCCGAGCCAAACTTCGGATATTGATTTCGGGCACACCGGGCCTCAGAATCAGGTGCCGTCAGAAACCGCGTTCTTGTAAAATTCCAAAGAAAATTAAGAAAAAATTTCCCTTGAATTTTATGGGTCTTTACAGGGAGGATCACCTACCACTGGTTGAGTTTTTGTACAAATATATCTACCACTACGACATTGTAATGGCATGTTTGAGGCACTGTTTGGTTGACCTTGTAAATCAATGTTTTAATGGACATACCCAAGTGATTTAGCACTCATGGGTATATAGTCAGTACAAGCATCCATTGAGATGGTGAAGATCATCCAGGAGCAGATGAGGGCTACACAGTGCAGGAAGAAATCTTATTCTAAGAGGATAAATAGTCCTATAGTGTTCGAGGAGGGAGACCATGTGTTCCATCAGGTCTCGCCCCTATGGGGACTGTAGAGAATTGGTCTGAGTGGAAGGTTGTATCTAAGATTCATCAGCCCTTTCTAGATCCTAAGATGGGTTGGTGAGGTGGTATTCCACATACCTCTTCCCCCAAAAATGAAACAGGTGGATAATGTTTTTCATGGGTCACAACTATGGAGGTACGTGCATGATCCATCACGCATCATTGAATTGTTCAAGCTATACATCGACAATGGGGTGATGTTTATGATGTTCTCAGGGTAGATTGTGGATCGATAGTAGTGGTTCCTTCATGGGTGTTCAATTCCTCTGGTGCATGTTCGATTGCAACACGTGAATATCATGAAAGTAATTGGGAGCGAGAGACAAAAATTCTTTCTCAGTACCCCCATTTGTTTGTCTATCCCTTGTTTTTGATTTCATGTATGTAAATCCCTATTCTGGGGAAAATGTAATGTATTAGAGTTTCCATGAAATTGTTTTTTAAAAATATTTATTGGATTATTTCGAGACTAGGATCTTAGATGACAGTTGATTCTGACGACCAGTGATCTTGGAATATGTTTTTGAACATTGTTTAAGTTTATTTAAAATAACATGCATGCACAGTTTTGGAAGCTTCTAAATTTTTTACCGGATTTAAAAAATTGAGGCCACCATTGTGTCTGGAATGAAGAAATTAACTAATGAAGTACCAAACCTCGGCAAATGCGTTTTGAGGGGAAAATTATATTTTTGGGTGTTTTACGGAAAAATAAAATAAAATTGAAAAAATAATTTTATTTTAAATTTTTTCGCTATGATGCAACACCGTGTTGGATGTTTCATTTCATAAATCAAATATCATAACAATTCTGAAAATGAAGTGTTACCGAAACACTATTTCATAAATGAAACAACATAATGATGCTATGACTCAGTCGAATAGAAATTCTAAAACATGTTTCCTCCTCTTGATTAATTAATCGAATATGGGGGGTGGGAAAAAGATCCACAATTACTCAGAACCATTGGGGGATTTTCGTTGGAGAGCAACGAATGACTAATCTCCTCCAATAATTGATTGAGGGTCGAGGAATGACGGGCGACGATGGTGGTACTCCGATCTTCACCACTAAATGATACAACCTCATGGAATGTGGTTCTTTTTTAAGTGATTTGGACTTTTCCAATCCTTCTTTAGAAATGATGAACACAAATCAACTCACTAACTAGTTGATCTATGGATCGATCCTTGTTGAAGGTTTGGGAACACTTTTCCCGGGATTAATAACTATGGATATGAATGAATAATTGTTTTATGTATTCCCTTTTTAAAACACGATGAATGAAGTCCAAAAGAATGAGTCCAATATTCATCGCTTTGGCAGTTCCTTGCGATCTCCCCCCTCGTATTCCTCAACAACTGACCCACTTGGTCATGATGTAATTTTTTGGGTGGTTCTGACCACGATCGGACCCCCGAATCAATGACATGATGAGTTGGAGCCCACAATATGTGAGCTGAAGATTCGAGGACTCTGGAACACCCTTAAAATCAATTAATGGACCACTGAAGCAAGTCTGGTGGCCTAGAGAAGAAATTGCTTGCCAGTTGTGGGTGGCGGAGTGTGCCACAAAGGAGGTGACCATAGTAGTGCAGAACCACGATCTAGGTAGGGTGATGCGTTAGGCCAAGATCTCTATTACTAGGCTTTGGGTTGGTGACAACACAAGTTCTGAAGGACCACATGCGGGTGGGGGGACCACCTTCTAGTTGAGTCACGTGGAGGGGACATGACCGTCGCGACATATGGTGGAGTCCAAACAAACCCACAGTGGCAGGCTGGGCTGGAGAATGTGGGCTACCCTGGGTTGGGTCAGTGGAACTCAGGCCGGGTCGGGTCGGACTTGACCCATACCCGACCTACCCCTTTTCACTAAAATGAACATAACTTCCAAATCATACATCTTATTGGAGATCCTTTTGTAGAGTTATGACCCTCATGAAAAGGATATATTTTTTGTATACACCATGCTGAATTACGTGGGAGATGAGAGGCAATCAATGGATTGAGGAGTATACTCTCCTATAATAAGGCACACTATGATCATGTCTAAGTGATCCAGTTTTCCATAAATATGAGCAGGTCTATGTGATCTGGTTGGCCCAAGAGTTTACTAGGTTTGTGTGATATGATTGTCCAAATAGAAGAGTAGGTCTATGTGATCTAACTTCCCTATGCCCTCAGCAGGGATGAGTGCTTCCGTTGTACAATTTGTTAAGCAGTATGACTATTAGTCCTGATTTTTCTTTCTTTATATTATACCTACATGAGCTATCTCTAGTGGATCTATATATATATATATATAAATTGTACTTATTTGAGCCATACGTCATGTAGCTCTTTGGTAGTCTAGTGTATACATAATTTTTTTTATGTTTTTTTGTGATCTTTACACAGTATTGCATTACTCACCCCTTCACACGCTCTATCTGCAGGTGTTATGTCGTTTGAACATGATAGAAGATTCGACAGTGACCCTGGAGGTCCTGTACCAGGAGATGCCCAGTGAGATTTGACAGATGATTCATACTTCTAAGACTTCAGGTGGTACCCCCTTCACCATCCCTTCATATAGGTTTTAGCATAGATGGAATTCAGGGGTTTGTAGTTATAGTTTTATTGGGATTGTATTCTGGACCCTTTACTTGCACCTTTGTACCTTTACTCTCAGTGGTATTCTTAGTGAGAGGCTTGTTTACTTTTATGAATTCTGGGTTTGATGTGTGTGAATTCATATAGGTACTGATGTAAATTCGTCCCACTTACGAGGTAATTCTTTCTGTTTTAGTCACCAGGCCCTGGGCATCGAGAGGCGGGCTTGGTGTAGTCACGACACCGGCCCTGGGGGACGGGTCATGTCATGAAAATTCATATTTTATTGAACTTAGATTGATAATTATATTGTGCCTTAAGATAGTATCCTATTTTATGATTGTTTATAACAATAATAGAGTCTTCTATATGTTGATAAATATTTGACATCACAGTTCTACTTTTTTCTTACACAACCTTCTTCTTCACTATGTTACCTTAATAGATTCATGCAAGTAACTCTTCTTACCTATATGTACTAGAAAACTAAAAGATACAAAAGATTATTCTTCTATCATTCATAATAATATAAATGAATTTTGAACATATTAATAATGAATTCTTTCTAACCCAAATTATAATCCGCCGACATGTGGCGAATTGAGATCTAGCTATGATAACAAGCATTAGATCCAATGCATGTAGTCATTTGAGATTCCCCTCCCACTTCTTTTTCAATTTTAAATTATTTTTAATGGATTTTTAGTGAATATAAACATAAAACAATTTTTTATCAAATTATGGGAAATTGAAAATGAAAAATTGAAGTTGATTTAAATTCAATAAAATGATGTATGGGTATTTGGAATTTTATTTAGACTGCATGAATATTATTTTAATTAGCCAGGACAAGATGAGGTTAACCGAGCTCTAGTCGAGAGATCCATCATTAAATCCCATGCTTGGAGGCATTTTGGATGACCCTCCCATGAATTTACCAATTTTCAATGATTTTCAATGATTTTTTAATGAATATGAACCATAAATTAATTATTTAATCAAATTATTGTAAATTGAAACAAAAACAATGAAGTTTATTTATAATGATAAATAAACGATGTATTTTTATTTTGAATTTTATTTAGACATTAGGGTTATTATTTTAACTGACCAAGCCAACATGAGGTGAACTGAGCTTGAGTCAGGAGAGCTAGTATTGTATCATATGCATGGGGGCATTTGGGATTCCCCTCCCATGACTTTAGTAATTTTCTATGATTTTAAATGGATTAATAATGAATATGAACATGAAATTATTTTGTTTGATAAAATTAATTGAAATTAAAACTGAAACATTGATGTTGATTTATTTTAATAAAAAAATTTGTATTTTTATTTAGAATTTTATTTACACTTAATGATTATTATTTGATCTGTCAAAGGAAATATGAGAAGAACCGAGCTCATGTTGGGTGATCTAGCATTAAACCCCAAGAATAGAGGTATTTGGAATGACCCTCCCATGACATTATCAATTTCTAATGATTTTAAATAATTTTTTATTGAATATTATCTCAAATTCATTGTTTTATCAAATTATGGGTCACTACAATTAAAAGATTAAAGTTGAATTAAATTTATTGAAAAAAATTTATTTATACTTTTAATTTTATTTAGATGTCGTGATTATTATCTATAATGTGAAATCCACCACGAGATTACCGTGACCTATCTAACATAGTTAGTATTAAATACCATGAATTGATGTGTTTGGGACACCCCTCCCAGACCATTAGTAATTTCCAATTATTTTAAATTCCATTTTTATGAATATGAACGAGAAATTATATATTTTTTAGATAATGGGAAATTGTAACTGAAACATTGAAGATGATTTAAATTGATAAAAAAACTATGTAATTGAATATGATTTTTTATTTATAATTCGTGATTATTTTTTAAACTGTCCAAGATATCAAGAGGTGAACCAAGATCGAGCCGAGAGATCCAAAATAAAATCATGTGCGTGGAGAAATTAGAGACACCCCTCCCATTCTTTTAACTATTTTCAATTATTTTAAATGGATATTTAATGAATATGAAAATGAAATTATTTATTTTATCAAATTTTGGAAAATTGAAATTGAAACATTGAAGTTAATTTAAATTTATAAAAAATGATGTATTTTTATTTTGAATTTTATTCAAACTTCATGACTATTATTTGAACCATAAAAGACAACATGAGGTGAAAAAATCTTGAGCTAGGATATCCAACATTAAATCTCATGCATCTATGGGTTTGAGATTCCTCTCCCACATATTTAGCAAATTTCTATGATTTTAAATGGATTTTTAATGTATATTAACATGAAATACCTTTCTTTATCTTACAATGGGAAATTGAAATGAAAATGTTGAAGTTGAATTAAATTTATAAAAAATGAGGTATTTTTATTTTGAATTTTATTTACACATCATGATTATTATTTTTACAAGCCAAACCAACATGAGGTGAGTGGATCTGGAGTATGGAGAGCCAACATTATATCCCATGCATGGATGTACTAGGGAAATTATTTGTATTATCAAATTATAGGAAATCGAACATTGATGTTGATTTACATAAATAAGCAAATATATGTTTACCATGCATTGATAATTTAGATTTAATTTATAAATACGTATTATTATTTTAACTAGCCAAGATCACGAGAGGTGAAATGTGCTCCTGATGGGAGGGACAACCATCCTTGGGGAATGGTAGGTAAATGTAAATCCTTTTGAGAAGTATCTATTCATCTAAATTTAAAAGTTAGACGTTAACAATTGAGACATTCATAATTCCTCACCCATGCCTTGAATAAAAAACCACTATGTCCCCGTTTTCCGTTTGGTTGTGGGAGAATATAATGAATGTAATGTTCATTTTTTACTCAGACATCAACATTGCACATGAATCCAATCCCCCATGCCTTCGATACTAGGAGTCATCGTCCTCTTCCAATTGCAGCAAAACCTTGATAACTCTGACAATACTGCAACTCTGTAGATCTCCATCTCCACCACCCTGGAAGCTAGACATTAAGCCATTTTCCACTATTGAAGGACCAAGATTACGTGGACCATATTGTGAGGTTGATCCAAACCCCACATACCATATCTAATTTAATACAGCCTCTTCAAAGCCTGGTTGAAGGAGGATCATGGTGAATCCCACTGCAACACCACTTCCCAACTTCCATGACACCAATGTAATGTCACGATCCATGTGGAACCACCACAGGCCCGGCCACTTAGAGGGAGCACAAACAAAAGATCCCTGGTTGAGGAAACAAAACACCCATAGAAAAAATCCTAGATAGTGGAAGGAGGATAACATGATAGAATATAATAACTACTTCATTTTGAAAAATTCTCTGGATATATTAACATAGATTACTGTAAATGTTATAAGGAAACATAGAGATAACGAAACAATATATAAATGATATCCTTAAATAGAATAATTACCATCCTGACCTAACTCGAACTCTCCCACATCCCACACCCTCTTTTCAATACATGGTACCAATTGGTGAATACATTACAATATGACCACCGATCATCAAATAATCCCTATAAAAACACTTACAAATTTGTAAAATAAATTGGTTAAAAAATAACAATACACACATATTTATATTTTACTCATATTCAATCTCATTATGGGTGTAATGATAATTCTATACAATACCGTATCCATCCCACATAATTCCTATCATTGGGGGCACTAGTATAGTATATCCCACTGTCAGGGCCTCACTCTCTCCACCGTGCCACGGTCACTCCAATTTATATTTGAATTCGTCATAGTTCACTCTGTCCTAGGTTCATTATTCTAGTTTTACATAATTTGATTGTATGAGTAGATATTTGAAGTTCTTCCCCAATTTATTTACTATGGGCAATAGGGAGGAACTTTGGCCAGACCCACTCACCACTTTCACTTATAGATTTTGTGACATTAGAATAAGTCTCTGACCTGTCAGCTTAGTATCGACATTCATTAAACAACGGAATCAATTCATAGATAAAGAGAGAACCCATAAAGGTTAATTTTTCATTGCATTGATAGGTGGCATAGTGTACTTATAAGATACTCCCATGAAATAGTGGACTTAATGAAATATTAAGAGAGAACTCATAAATTGAAATTGTTCATCATATGAATAGGATGTTGGGTTTTTTTAGAACTCATATAGGGGATAAAAAAGGTATAAGACTATTCAAAACTAATTAAAACTCTCCAAGAGTTCATAACATTGATTTGGAAAATTAAACTATGAAGATGAAATACATGAACCAATGGATGGGAGGTGATTAGGGTGATATATTAATAAGGTAAAACCTTAAAAAGATTCACAATGTGATTATAAATGAATGCATAATTTACAAAAAAAATGAAATTGAATTTATGTTTCACTAACTATGTTGTTTTTGTCGCAGTGGAGACCAAAAAAATAATAATAAGTAGATGGACAAGAAGAACAGTATATTAATACCAATAACAAAATAAAAAGAACTCTTTTGAATAGTTTGATGAGAAACAACAATAATTATAAGGTAATTGAAATGATAATAAAATAAAGTACACAAGGAATGAAAAATAATGAAAAAGGAGAATATTATACAAAAGTAGCACCCCAATCTATGAAAATGATTATTTTTTACGTTATATGAATATTGAAATAAATATTTATTCTTATTAAACTAAAAAATAATTAATTATTAATCAAATGAGTAATATTTATTACACGATTACCAGTATATTATAAGTTGAACGGGATGAGTAAAGCGTCCGTTAATAGAAATTGTATAATTTTTAATATCATTTAAATAAATAATGATTTAAATATTTTTCAAAATATATTTACTTTAAATGTTAGTGGGTTCCACAATATAATAATAATAGTATTATTATTGGAATGGAGAATATATTATGTTTGTTATTTGATTAAGGGATTTTGTGCAGTTGTCAATAATAAAACATATCTCTAAATATTCCAAATTATATCATTTTTTAGGGTGTGTGAAATACATTGTGTTGTTCCAAACATATTCCTTCCCTAGATAATTATCTTTACAAATAACTTCTATATGGCTCTAATAAATACCATGAGAATTTTCCCCATCCTTCCATCAAATATTGAGTGAACAAGAGAGACATTTCATTAAACCTGAAGGATTGTGTTGCAATAATAATGATCAAAAGACCCATGGATCACCACTAAAAGGATTATATTTTGGATCCTCTTAGCACATTGACGATATAAATCAAACAAGGTGTTCAAGAGACCAAATTTTTCATTAAGTAAAAAATCTCAAGAAAGAGGTAATTCTTAATATTAAATTATTTATAAATTTAATGTGAATGTTCTTCCCTTTGTAGTTTCAGGATTGGTTATCATTTTAATTTGTGTATATTTTTTATAAATAATGATTCTTAAATATGTTCCCATGGAGTATTCATTGAATCCTAAAAAATAAATTTTGGTCATGGTCATGACCGTTACTTCCTCTACACATGAAACCCTCAAGTAGCATTAGAGTGGTCACATTAAAATTTATAATTATTTAATTTTGTTAATACTACGATTATTTTGTTATATTTTTATTTCATATTTCCTTATTAGTCAATTAATTTGAGATAACATGTCCAATCACTATATCACAGCTTTGAATATGCTTATAATAGTTGAATGACACATGAAGAAATCATCTAGATGAGTATGAAATCATTCTTGTACAACCTACTAACACAACGTGTAACCCAATTACACACTACGTAGTCTCGTTCGACCACCCACATATATGGATGAGCCAATACAATTTGTACTATAAGATATAGTAAACATTTCACCATATAGGAAACAATTATGAACATTGGAATTGTACATGTATAAAATGAGAACTCTACTTTTTTGGTTTCTTGAAATAAAATACTAGTCACCCTATTACTGCCAATTTTGTGTGTATCTTGGAGTTTATATTTTTACCAAACTAGTTTATAGAAAATACACTCTCATTAAATCCCCTCTTGAGTAGTCCATAAAGTTTTTATTTTTTCTGAAATATCCTCATCTCCCTTCAACTATATTGTGACAACCCGAAACACTAATATATCAATGTTTGTCTTTTTTCTACTCCTTGTTGAACTAATCCAAGAACCTTTCTTGCCGACCCATTTAATTTTAATCCTATATGAACTAATAATAATTAAATATTACATTAATTTCTTTTGAACTTATATATTCCTCCTTTTTTTATGTATGTTTCACATTTTATGATTCACACCGCTACTCATCATTCATTTTCATATCTTCCACTATAGTGACATTTCTACGGTCTCATACTTTGGATTCCTAGAAAGAACACTTCTATTGACTCTACTTTTGCTAAAGGATATGCGAATACCAATGATTTCTCTTTATCCCATTGATAATATGAATGGTATAAACCCACAAAATCACATGTTGGTGTGTTTGGCTAGTGAATAGTGGAAGACATGTGGTTTGGGGAGAATGAGGTGATTCTCACACCCATGTCTTCATTACAATGGATGAAAATCCCCCAGTAATGGATAATATTAAAAACCAAAAATATGACATGAAATATGGCTTTTTTTCATGATTCCTCCCCTATGCTTACATTCCAATATTGTTTCAAACAGGAAACCCATATCAAAGAATCGTTTAACACAGTGGTGTTGATGCATCTAAACTGATTGTGGATTTTGGAGCCCACAATAGTTGAAAAATTCAGCTATGATATTTCAATAATTGATTGATCTTCTATTACTCACTATATTTTTGGGAATATCTCCCAAACTAATGAATCATCCTTGTGTCTTTTAGATCCACTATTTTCCACCATGTTTAAATCGCTTCCAACATCCCATCTTCAGTTCCTCTTCCACATCCCATGTTTTTCATATCCTCTCATTGTGGGGGAATTGGGATCCTATTTTAAATACAAGAGGGGAGATGTATCCCTAATGGGAGGGTATAGGGGTTTTCCAGGGGGTTTGAGCATATTTTTTATGGATTAGAGGTGGTTAATTTTTATCAATAGGTTTAGATACATTATGAATAAGAGAGCCCAACATCACCCCTGATGTGTAGGTATCTCCACTATGATGAAAATCTATAAGTGATATGACACGATTCCTGAATATATTTTCTGTCACGACTCGACCCTACCAGTCTCGGGCCACAACTACCCCAATCCCGCCTCCATAGGACAACGGCTAGCAATAAGCACTTAAGGCATAACAACCTCGGGGAGGCCTTTTCCTATGTACATGTACCCACACACACAACCCACTCAATTAAAAGGTGAAGAGTAAACATGAAACCAAAGTACGATATACAAAATCCCAACCAAAAAGCATGCATCAATCTATAAAAAAAAGAACAAGTAAAGTGATGAAAAGTTGACATACAAGTAACTGAATAGTAAAAGTGGAAAAACACGCGCCCAACCAGAACGGTGCCAAAACTCTACAACATGTAAACAAAAGTAAACAGCTGGTGAGTCTCACACCAGAAAGTCCTACTACGACCATTGAACGCAACCATATCTCTTGTGTCGTCAATGCTCCTCCTTAGTCTCTATCAACGTGTCTGTCGTCTGCAAGGGCACACCATGTGCAGGAAAAGCCCAAGCATGGGTGTGTATTAAGATACTCAATATGATTCCCAAAAATCTCGAGGGACTAACAATGGAGCTACTAAATTGGTGAGAGGTAGAAAGAACAAAGAACAGTGTAAGAGTAAAATAGAGAGAGTGCAGCTGAACCCAAATAAAGTAAAGAAGTAGACTCATCCATCCAAGAGGAGATAGACACAGAAATCAAGTGGCATACCACGTGCATCTTCGCCCCTCCTAGAAGGAAAAGTAATTGAACCCAGGGTGTGGGAAAAAAAGTTGGTTGTATATATATATATATGGTCAATAAGAAACATGAATGAGTGTGTAAGGGGATATCTATCTCTAAGATCAGCCCAGTAAAAGTATCCAACAGTTCTATGTATATCCATAACTGATGTCCAAAAGTCTAGCACGCCAAACCTCTCTCATCAATGAACTGTACAACCAAGGGTCCTGCTCCGGTAATCATAGAGAGAAGTCATTAAATAGACTAATAGAAAGGGATGAGTCTGAAATAAGTCTCTTGGTAACCCACAGCAAATCCTAGTTGGAGGGTAAACCCTAAGAGGTTGTCTGGTAACCCACATCCCATCCCCGTTGGAGGGTAAACCCTAAGGTCAACAGGTAACCCACTGCCCATCCTCGCTGGAGGGTATACACTACGGTCAATGGGTAACCCACTACCTAGCCCCACTGGAGGGTAAACCTTGATACACTAGTAGGTATCCCACTGCCCATCCCCACTGTAGGGCAAACCCGGAACTAGTCAGATAACTTCGCACTACCTGTGCCATCACTAGGTCTCACTAACATCGCTACCGTGTGTTGGTCCAAAGTGCGTCAATGGAACCTCTGCCCAAATCCCTTTCATGTTTTCACATTTAATGTGATCTCGAAAGAGGCTCAGCACGCCCAAATAGATTACACCGTTGTAATACTCACGGAAAAACACGTGAGACTGACTATTTACTCGCTTGAAATGGACTCCAAACGAAAATGTTATTCAAAACCGCTTTATGCCCATACAGAGTCTCATAAGGCCCACACCTCGGTCCCGAAAATGATCAGTAGAACTGCTACATTGTGATGATCTCGGAAAAACCCACCAAATCGACTATTCATTCTCCCAGAACGGACGTCTGGTGAAAATGTCGCAAAAATGCTCCACGTAGCTCGAATGATGGCCCATCTACCAATGCCTCAACTCCCTTTTCAATGCCTTAAACCACCCTGGTCAACTTCATCTCGACGCCAGGGTCACAATTCCACTGACATCGCCTAAATCTTAATTTGTATGTGCTCGCGCCATCCGAAACAATAATCCTGGTGAGGTTCTAAACAACACTTAACGGGTGTGTCGGGCCACCGAGCCCCCGTATCGGGAATTAAAAATTACAGAGACCAAATAAAAACCTTCTTTCAATCTGAGGATCGTGTCTCCAAATACGGTATGTGAATCCGACACTCAGTTCGCATGTTACATGTGTTTTTTGTTAGACGCAGTTGGGGTGGGCCGGACCGGTTCAGCTGATCCACCACCGCCCGTAGTTAATCGCGCAGGCCGCAATGCTTCTCCCGGACCAGCTTAAGCCGGACCGGCTCCTTTACCATGGGACCCTTGTTTTTTGGGTCCCCGTCCACACCTGGGGTCACGAATACCATGGTCTTCCACAACACGCCAACCGGAAAATCCAACCAACCCGCACCCATGGCCTCCTTCATGCGCTGACGACACCAACTGAGGACCGCTATGCCGCTGTCATCCCGGACTTCCTGAGGAGCCGCCGCTATCGGGATTCACTGGACGACTGTGTGGAGCAACCACACCACCCTTGAGCCACCAAAAAACATGTCTTTTTTTCCGGAAAACTTCCCAAGGTCCCCCCGGACACCCCGGGACCCAACATTTTGATCCCAAAGAATTGATGGAAATCTCGGATCAAGCCCTACTAAAATATGGCCTTCACTCGTCAAATAAATAGACATTAAACACTATAATGTGTGTTCGATGAAGATGCAGAACATTAAAATGAATCACAATGAACCTACCTCACAGGGTGTAGCCCGTCCCTTCACAAACGACCGAACAGAGCTGCAAACACCTCGAAAGGAGTGAGGGGGAGCTTTAAGGGAGGTGGATCCTTTTTTGAGAGAGCTTAATCTAGGGAGAAGTTCTAAGGGGGGGAAGAAGGGGGGCATGGTGGATGTGTTTATGTAGGGAAAATTAATTAAAATTTAATTAATTTGAAACAACTACCAGTAGACCCATACCCTACGTCTCGACCGGGTCGAGGATAAGCTGCTCCTAGGGTAAAATACATGTTCTAAGTGCAATGGTGGTCTCAAAATTTAAATCTAAGACTCCATTCAGAAGTTATAAAGTTCACACCCAAGGCCACTAAATTATGAAAACACCCCTGGTGGTGTTTTCCACAGAAAGGCCACACCCACGAAAGTTAAACCCCTCCTAGGGTAAACGCCATGATCCTGACTCAACGATGCCCTAAGTTTTCTCATCTTAGCAACCATTTAGGAGTTATTCAGTTTATTTGGTGTGTATATTGTGGACGCACATAAAATTTAATTCTGGCCAAACTGGGGCTCGGAATAACATGTCGTATGAATGCCCTGCTCTGGATTAACATTAGGAATAATTGAAAGTCTTATGGGCTCAAAACCAGGGTTTTTAAATCATTTCTTGCTTCAGGATTTTCTACCCAGAAAACAGAACTACTAAAAAAATCCGGATACTGAGCCCGCATCTAGCTTTCCCTTTCCGAGGTGCTCTTCTGGGCCCTCCCATGTTTCCACAACTCTCGAAACAAAGGATTGATCTGTCCGCGTAGAGTCTGCTCCGGCCGGTCCTCAATCACCACCGGGTGCTCCGCAAAGGTGGCTCCATCCTCATTGTCCTTCTCTCCACAGTCGATAACGTACATGGGGTCATCCACGTATTTATCCAGCTGTGACTCATGGAAGACGTCATGCACTCTCTCCTGTTGTGGAGGTAGAGAAAGATGGTAGGAATCCTTTCCAACCCTGTGCATGATCTCAAAAGGCCTAATAAACCTTGAGGATAGCTTTCCTCCCCTACCGAACCTCCGTGTACCACACTTTAGAGCGACTCTCAAAAAGAAATGGTCACCCTGCACGAACTCGAAAGGCCTACGATGACGGTCTGCATAAGACTTCTGTTTGCTCTAAGCCATCCTCATCCGCTCACGAAAGACCTGCTCCTTCTCCGTCATCGGCCACACCAACTCTGGGCCCACAAGGGAGGTCTCCCCATCCTTCGTCCAGCATGACGGAGACCATCAGGGTCTCCTGTAGAGGGCCTCAAAAGTTTCCATGCCAATAGTAGAGTGGTAACTATTGTTATATGAAAACTCCACCAAGGGAAGGTGATCCTCCCACCTTAGGACATAGTCTAACACGCACTCCCTGAGCATATCCACCAATACCTGGATAGTGTGATCCGTCTCACCATCCGTCTGTGGGTGAAATGTTGTACTCATCCGCAGCTGAGTCTCGAATGCCTCCAGCAGGCCCTTCCACAAATGCGACGTAAACCGTGCGTCACGGTTAGAGACGATCATCGAGGGTACTCCATGAAGGCGGATGATCTCCCGAACGTCCAGCTGCCCTAGAATCTACACTAAGCTATGTTTCCTGATGGAAAGGAAGTGCGCCGACTTCTTGAGTCAGTCCACTATCACCCAAATGGAATCATGTCCCTTGGTTACGCGCGGAAGCCCTATGACAAAGTCCATAGATACACCATCCAACTTCCACTCTGGGATATATAGGGGATACAAAACCTTGCTGGAACCTGATGCTCTGCCTCCACCTACTGACATGTAAGACAAAGAGAAACGAACTTTGCTACGCTCCACTTCATGCCAGACCACCAATACTACCATTTAAGGTCTCTATACATCTTCCCCACATAGGTATATAAATCTAAGGGAGAAGTATGTAATTCCCACATCACCTCCTCCTACATCTCCACCTGTACTACGGCTCACCCATGGAATAGGATCTCGTGATTCCCTCCTTCAAAATACACATCGGGTGCATCACCTGTGAATATGTGATCACGTAGTACCTCACTGTCGACATCCCCTAGCTACGACTCTCTCACATGCTCAAGAATCGAAGGAGTCAACACCATCGACTGCAGAAAAGTCGTACCCTCCTCCTCCACCATGGTCAGTTGTAGGGAAGACAACTACTCTGAAGCTTCCTGCACTAGGCGAGCATGTGACTTCCTTCTAAGGGAATTTTATACTACGTTACCCTTCCTTGGAGTGTAGACTATCTCAAAATCATAGTCCTCCAGAAACTCCAGCCAGCGCCTCTTCCTTCGATTCTGATCCCCCTGAGTGAATAAGTATTTGAGGCTCTGGTGGTTTGAGTAGACCACAAAACGCTCACGCAGAAGGTAGTATATCCATAACCTCAAGAAGAAGAACACAGCTGCCAACTCCAAATCCTGAGTCACCTAATTCTACTCACGGGGCCTCAACTGCCTCGACCCATATTCAATCACTGCCCGTTACTGCATCAGCATGCACCCGAGCCCAGCTCTTAATGCATCGCAATATACCATGAACTCGATGCCCTCCTCTAGAAGCCTCAACACTGGAGCACTAATCAGCCTCCGCCTCAGCTCCTTGAAGGCCTTCTGAAACTGATCAGTCCAGGTAAACCATCATCCCTTCCGCATCAATGCAGGAAAACAGACAAAAATCCTAGAGAAATCATCCTCGAACCACCTGTAGTACCCTACCAAACCAAGGAATCTCGGCACCTATGATGCATTCTTGGGTGGCTCCTAAGAAATCACTGCCTCTATCTTTGCAGGATCTATGGCCAAACCCTATTCTGAAATGACATGACCCAGAAAGTGAACCTCATGAATCTAGAACTGACACTTCGAGATCATCCCATACAGCTGGTGCTCCCGAAGTAATTCTAGGACAATCTTCAAATGCTTCATGTGCTCCTCCTCTGTAATAGAGTAGATGAGTGT
Source organism: Viscum album (assembly GCA_963277665.1). Taxonomy (NCBI): domain Eukaryota; kingdom Viridiplantae; phylum Streptophyta; class Magnoliopsida; order Santalales; family Viscaceae; genus Viscum; species Viscum album. The sequence continues at coordinate 1,579,673,652 of OY728151.1, read as the reverse complement.
ATCATCATTAAAGAAAACCACAAAATGGTCCATGTATCTCTTGAAGATCTGGTTCATCAAATCCATGAAGATGGTAGGGGAATTCTTCATGCCAAAGGGCATCACCAGAAACTCGTAATGCCCATAACGACAACAGAAATCCAACTTTGGGATATCAGCCTCACGAACCCGCAATTGGTGGTAGCCGGATCGAAGATCAATCTTGGATAACCACTTCACACCCATCAACTAGTTAAAGAGGTCATCAATCCTCAGAAAAAGGTAATTTTTTATTATCATTTCATTATTCAAGCGATGATAGTCCCCACAAATCCGCAGGCTCCCATCTTCCTTCTTAACAAAAAAAAATCAGAGATGCCCTGGGGGACATGCTGGGCCTGATGAATCCCTTCTCATGAAGGTCATCCAACTAAAGTCATAGCTCCCAAAGCTCTTTGGGTGTCATCCGATATGATGCGCATGATATCGAGGAAGTCCCCGACTGCAAGTCAATGCAAAACTCCATCTCTCACATCGGAGGTAGTCCCGAGACATCCTTAAGAAATACGTCCTTGTCGTCCTCTACTATGGTAGGGATCAGGGTTCCTATAGCGTTTGCTTCTCTGAGATCCTTGCTCATAAACTGATGAGAAAAAGGTCGTGGTCTCTTTCTCAGAGTACATGTCTGCTCTGCCACGAGGTCTCTCCCATCGGGGATGGTGAGCCTCATCCCATCATAATTCACACATCTGACTCATCTGAGACAACAATTGATCTAGGCGTGACCATAGAAATAAAATACATGCCCAGTATGACATTGTAAGGTTCCATTGTGATGACCATTAGGTACCACATGAAACTCTCCCCAAACAATAGTTTTCAGTGTCTGCAATCAAAAGTCACTAACGATGCACTTCCCGTAGGAACCTCGAGGCTAAGTGCAGGATCCAGCACCTCTACTTGGAGCTTCAACTACCATACCAAAATCCATGATATCTGTTCCTAATAGAACCGAAGCAAGTGTAGAGTAAACAAAAAAGAGTATCTCTGACCATCTCTAGTGCTATGGGTTCATGAACACCCATTTCCTGAAGCTGCCCACGACCCCTACTGCCATCTCCCTTACCCAGGTGTGGGCTGCTCGTTGGTGGCAGTGGAAGGATCTCAAAATTTCGTCCCCCACCTCCAAGTCATGCATCTCTCCTTGTACCTCCTCCCTGAGGACCACCCTGTCCTCTCCTGGGAGAATCCTGGTGATGGAACTGCCTCTGCCACCACGGTGCCCCCACTGCCTGCCATTTCTGCTCAGTAAGCCTAGTCGGGCAGTCCCGTGCTAGGTGACCCCGTCTGTAATAGGCATAGCAATGTCACTCTCCTGACTTCCCCAGTTCTCTACGGTTTCACTGCAGTGTACAATCCTTCCCCTAAGTCTGCTCACGAAAGGGTCTCCTCGAATAAGGCTCTACTCTCTATCACCTGCCTGCTACCGATGACTCTATTGTGATGCGACCACTGCCAGGCCCTTCCAGTAGGAATCCCACATCCATGAATCCATTCGCCATCAGCACCCTACTTAGAACCCCCGACATAATTATGGATGCACAATGGAACTACACTAGCATGGATCTCCCTACGAAGACCCTACTCAAATATCCACACCCGGAAGTAACTATCGCTGACCATATCCTGCGAGTAGCATGTCAGATCGATAAACTGGTCCAATTACTATGCCACGGTCATCCTCCCTACATCAGCTCCAGATTCTCCAGAATCCAAATGGAGCCTAAACAATAGGGGAGTACTTCTCCCGGAAGAGCTACTAGAATTTATCCCACGTGGGAGACGACTCGTCGCAGGTTTGTGTAACCAACCCCCAACAACACTAGGCCATCCCACAGAAAAAGATGGCAGCAGGGGCTGCCATCTAGTTTGCTGGTGTCTGTATCATCCTGAAAAGGCGGTCCATAAACTTTAGCCAGTCTTTCGCTGCCTTGGGATCTGTGTCCCTGATGAACTTCAGCGGCCACTGATGTTGGAAGTCTCAGAGTGCACTAAGATTGTGCTCAACCTCATCCTATGATGTCGGTACTAACTACCACTCTCTAGATGGAGGGGTTACTTTTGAACCACTGTGTGGAAGGGGATCATGTGAGGGTCCTTGAAGTGATTCATCTTCACTCGCTGGGACGTCATCACGAATTGTAGAGGGTAACCTGGTTGGCTGCTGTCATGGGGGTATCCTAAAAATTATCAAGGATTACCTCAATCATATGTGCATATATATATATATATATCAGTAATCAGAAATGGGATCTGACTCAAAAAGGACAGTAAAAGACTCAATCCTACCAGATTCATGTTCCAATGTTCACTGCAACGAATGTCTCAGTGTGCCGAGTCGAAAAGTGAGTTATCAGGGTCCTAGTGAATGGATATGTTGGCCGCTCATACCATCACTGGATTCCATTGATTGAGAGTCGCTCTCGATGCATGTCGACACTGTTTCCCAAAATCCTAACCAATTCCTATTTAGGGATGTTTGAACAACACACCAAGGAACGAACCATCCTATGATACAACTTTGTCATGACCCGACCCTACTGGTCTGAATCCGCAACTACCCAAGCCCGCCTCCATAGGCCAAGTGCTGGTGACAAGCACCGGAGGTGTAACACCCTCGGGGTGGCCTTTTCCTATGTACATGTACCTACACAAACATAGCACTCAACACAGATGTGTAGAGTAAAAAGGAAACCAAAGTACGGTCTATAATATCCCAACCAAAAATCACGAATTAATCTCTAAAAATAGAACAAGTAAAGTGCTGAAAAGTGAACTGACAAGTAAAATGAACAATAAAAGAGGATAAACACATGCCCAACCATAATGGTGCCACAACCCGGACATAGCTAAATGAAAGTACACTGCCGGTGAGTCTCACACCTGAAAGTCCTACTACGACCACTGAATACAGCCCAAGATCCTCTATCCTCTACGCTTCTCCATAGTCTCGACCAACCTATCCGTCATCTAAAAGTGTGCACCTAGTGCAGGAAATCCCATTCATTGGTGAGTATATAGATACTCAGTAGGATGCCCCGAAAGATTTAGGGAGAAACAAAGGAGGTACTAAAACAGTGACTAGTAGACAGAATGAATAATAGTGTAAGAGTACAATAGATAGAGGGCAGATCAACCCAAAAAAATTAAGGAAGTAGACTCGTACAACCAAGAGGATCTAGGCATAAAAAGCATGTGGCATACCCCGCGTGTCTAAGCTCCTCCTAGAAAGAATGTAACAGAAACCAAGGAGTGGGATAAAATGTTCGGTGTATATGTATATGCTCAACAAGAAACCCGAACGTGTGTTTAAAGGGATCTCCATATCCAAGATCAGCCCAGGAAAAGTCACCAATAGTTCTAAGGATATCCATAACTGATTTCCAAAAGTCCAGCACACCAAAGTTGTCTCATCACTAAACCGTACAACCAAGGGTCCCGCTACGGTAATCATGGAGAAAATTCACTGGATAGACTCATATAAATGGATGAGTCTGAAAGAAGTTACAGGGTAACCCACATCCCATCCCAACAAGAGGGTAAACCCTTAGAGGTAATCGGGTAACCCACTTCCTTGCCCCGCTGGATGGTAAACCCTATGGTCAACGGGTAACCCACTGTCCAGCCTCACTGGAGGGTAAACACTGAGGTCAATGGGTAACCCACTGCCCAGCCCCACTGGAGGGTAAACCCTAATACACTGATGGGTAACCCACTACCCAGCCGCATTGGAGGGTAAACCCAGAACTGGCCTGATAACTCTGCACTGTCCGTCCCTTCACTTGGTGTCACTAACATCTCTACCGTGTGTTGGTTCGTAGTGTGTCAATCGATCCTTCGACCAATGACCCTTAATGATTCCACATTAAATGAGATCTTAAAAGAGGCTCTGCATGCCCAAATAGATTACAACGTTGTAATCCTCATGGAAACAAATGTGAGATAGACTATTTATTCATTCGTAACAGACTCCCGATGAAAAACATATTCAACACCACTTTATGCACATATGGAATCTCTTGGGGCCATCACCTCGGTCTTGAAAAAGGTCAGGCGAAATGCACCATCACAATGCTCTTGTAAAAACACGCCAAATAGACTATTTATTCACCCCAAACAGAATTCTGGTGAAAAGTCTCAAAAACACTGCAAGAGGCTTGAATGCCGGATCATGGGCCCACGCTTCAACTCCAGCATCAATGACTAAAACCACCCTAGACAAATTAGTCTCCATGCCAGGGTCCCAACTCCACATATGACACCTAAAACAGACTCCGGATGTTCTCTTTCGATGTGAAACAAGAATCCCGGCGAGGTGATAAACAACACTTAACTGGCGTGTCACACCACCGAGCCCCCATCTTGAGAATTAAAAATTTCCAAGACCATCTCAAATCAACCTTTTCGATACGAGGATTGTGTCACCACAAACAGAACATGAATCTGACACTCGGTTATCATGATAGATACATTTTAACGTTTTCAGACGGAGACGGGGTGGGCTGGACTGGTTCGGCCGATCCACCGCATTAGACCGGTGTTCTGCGGCTCGGCCGTCTGGACCGGCTTAAGCCCGTCCGGATCCTTTTCCATGGGACCCACGTTTTGTAGGTCCCGGTGCACACCCAGGATCACGAAGACCCTAGTCTTCTACAGCACAATGATAGGCATCGTCGGCCGACCTACGCCCCTGGCATCCCACATGCCCCGCCGACGCCGCCTGAGAACCTCCGCGCTGCCGCCATCCCGGACCGCCTGAGGAGCCATCGCTGCTGCCGTCCCAGACCGCCTGATAAGCCCCCACTGCCACTATCCCGGACTTCTTGAGGAGCCTCCACCACCAGAATTCGCCGGACCAACCCGTGGAGCCATCGGACCACCGTGGAACCACAACAAAATAGGGGTTTTGTTTTGAAAAACAACTCAAGGTCACCCCAGACACCCCGGGACACGAAATTTTGATCCAAAAGAACCGTTGGAAAGATCAGATCAAGACCTTATCAAATATGGCCTTCTCTCGTCAAATAAACAGTAATTAGACACTATAATTTGATTTCCAAGAAGATGTAGATATTTAAAACGAAACACAACAAGCCTACCTCGCAGGGCGTAGCTCGTCTCTTCACAAATAACCCGCTGGAGCCGCAAACACCTCACTATGGATGAGGGGGAGCTTGAAGGGAGGTGGATCTTATTTTCGGAGAGCTTATGTGGGGGAGAGGTTATAAGGGGGGAAAAAGGGGAGGTGTGTTTATGTTGGTAAAATTAATTAATTTTTAATTAATTTTAAACACCTACTAGTAGGCCCGTACCTGAACTCTCAACAGGGTCGAGGATAAGCCGCTCCTAGGGTAAAATCCACGTTCTGAGCACAATAGTGGTCTTGAAATTTTCATTTGAGCAGCCATTCAGAAGTTATAAAATTCACACCTGATGCTTCTGAATTATGAAAATGCCCATGGTGGCGTTTTCCACACAAGGACAGTGCCTGCGAAGGTTACAACCCTCCTAGGGTAAACAACATGCTTCAGACTCAACAACACCCTTATATTTTCCATCTGAGAAAATTTTTTGGAGTTATTATCTTTATTTGGTGTGTCTAGTGTGAACACACTTAAAATTTAATTCTGGCCACACCATGTCTTGGAATCACATGCCGTCTGAACGCCCTGCCCTGAATAAAATCAAGAAAATTTCAAAGTCTTACAGGCTCAAAACCTGGGTTCTTACATGTTCTATTGATGAATGATATCATTTTAGGGACACAAAATATACATGATATCTGTGGTGGAGACTCATAGGACTTTGAGGCACCTTATCTGGGTGTACGCCCTATGTAATATCTTGCGTAGGATATTATTAGAACAAGAACCTTTAGTTGGAAATAAAAATTTATATGTGTCATTGGATGGTCCTATCATTGTATACTCAAATTGATCATTAGACATTAATATAATTATTAATGAATATTATATGTCATATACATCGATATAATGATGAAATAGGTGATGAAATATGTTCACAGTGAGGTAGAATATGGTGGGTGTGTCAAGAGTAGTATAGAATTAATGAATAATGGGAGAAAGGATTTATCCCTTTTGTTCTTTAATAAATGTTTATATCTTAAGTAATTTTATGGAAATGATATTCCCAAAATAATTCCATGGACATTGTGTTCAATAGGAAAGTTCAAATTCCAGGAATTCAAGCAATGATACATCAAGCAAATAGGTTGGTGACACCAATATGCAACCCGCTTGATTAGAGATTTCATGATAAAGGGATTATATTATATTGAAAGAATCCATATGTGGTATAACAATCATTGAGTCATTAACTTCTTTCTCTATAGGTTCCATTTCCTGTTTCTAGATGCTAAAATTGGATGTCAGACTTCTTTTCCTAATGCTAATGGGAAAGAGGGCTAGAGGGTCATAGACTAAGGGTATCCAGATTCTAAGTTAAATAATATATTTTTTAATAGGTTGAATAAATATTAATCTCGTATGTCATTTAATAATTATTCATGTATACTTCATCACATATAAATATTTATTTTATATTTAATAAATGTAATATTTATTTAATGATTGTAAAATAATGTAGTGATACTTATTTAATAAATTAAAAGTGATTATTCAAGGGATGATAAAAATTATGGAGGAATGCCACTCTATGTTTGTAGGTCCAATAAGAGATAATAAAATTTAATATTGTTTTATTAAATAGTATTTAATTTAATTTTCAATGTTAATAAAATATTGATTAATAATAATATTACTATTTTAATTTGACATAGGGTTTCACAAGGGATTAGATAAATAATAAGGGGATCTTGTGAAATTATTTATTTCTAAACCTAGAATTATATAATCGTAATTATATTATTTTCATGAGAGATTATTCATTTGTTTTTGTTTTTCACAAAAAAGTTAGAGAATCCACATAATCCCAATAGCATTCCCTCTGATTAACCCAAATTGTTTTATGAAATATTTTGTGTTGTAACTATTTGCAATACACTTGTATGATAAAAACTCAATGTGACATGTGATTGTTATTGACGGTTAGTTTTATAATGATCTTTAATTGAATTATTCATGTGGAGTATTCACAAATTGGAAACGTTGATTTGATTGGAATATTTATTTAAATAAATAAAAATTAATGTTACAGTTTCATAACTCATTATATGTTCAAAATATATGTGTTATAAGTTAAATATTTTTTACAATAATGAAGAAGGATAATTTTATGTTCATAGGAGTTTATATTCCAAAACGTATAGATAAGAGGAAATGAATATTGTGAAATATTTTGATGTTATATGGTAACCATGCCATGTAATTAGTATATGAAGGATGAACATGACAAAATGGTTGGATGGATTTATATTTGAAAATAAATTTTGAAGGTCTTGGAGAATTGTATACTAGATTTCTATGTGTAGAGGTGGCCATGCATTTAATATTGAATTCCATTATATACATGGTATTTGGGGGGGTTCATTTAAAAATTACGGCCAGTATACTGGGCTGGCCATCTATCCTCAAATGAGAGCATATATAGGACACTGGGTCGACCACAGCCAAGGGAAAAAATATTCATATTTTAGGAGGGACAAATTTTTTACGACAAAGAAGATGAATGATTTGATGTTTTCTAGAATTTATATTCCAAAAATTATAGATAATAGGAATTTAAATTCATAAAATAATTTAATTCTATATAAGAACCATGAAATGTAATTAGTGAATAATGAGTATGATGAAATGATTATATGGATTTGATATTATTTGGATTTTTTTCAGAAATGTAATGATTAGTGGAAATGAAATTCATGAAATATTATAATGTTTTATGAGAACCATTCCATGAAATTATAAAATTAAGTGTAAGAATAAATGGTTATATGGATTTATATTTGAATAGAAATTGTGAAGGCCTTTAAGAATATTATATGTATGAATTATATGTGGGTGGACCTGCATTCAATTATATACCTCGTATTTGGGAGGAAGGGGGTTAATTTAAAAATTATGAACAGTCTAATATGATGACTATTTAGCCTCAACCGAGAGCATATGTGGGACAATGGGTCGATAGTAGAGAAGTGAGGAATGTCACATGTGTCATGAGTGATATTGTTTACAAAAATAGGATCATTATATTTTCTTTGGAAATAATATTCCAAAATGTATAGATAATAGGAAATAAATGTCATGTACTATTTTAGCATTGTATGAGAACCATTCCATGTAATTTGTGAATGATGTGTGTGAAGAAATGGTAAGATGGATTTGATTTTCTTTGGAATTTATATTAAAAAATGTATAGATAAGAGGAATTTAATGTAATGTATTATTTTAATAATGTTTGAGGACCATTCCATTTAATGTTGAATGGGAACATGTATTGTACCACCAAAAATAATCATGGTCATCTAATCTACATATCTAAATATACTGGATGTCTGATTGTATCATATGCATTATCTTCAGTAACAATTCATCAAGGTCACATATTAACCAAAATCACACTACTTTGTCAACTGTTGATTGGATCCGAGTTCCCATGATTTGTTTGAACAATATCATCCAACCAATCATCTTTGACATTCCATATGATCTCCATCTGATATCTTCTTCCACCTTGACTAGCATATCATTGTATTGTTCATCTATAGTGGTCTCCATGCAGTGATGTAGATAGAAGCCTGAGCAGTGATCACTAAGCTTCTTTTGAGTCATCTATTGATCTGTATCTGGCCAGAATCATCTATTTAATTGTTTTCTTTTGACATGGAATTATTTTTTATAAAATTATGGGAAAATAAAACTTTTAAATTGAAGTTGATTTTAATTCATAAAATATTTTGTATTCTTATTTTTATTTGTAATTTTAATTAATCATAAGGATTATTATTTGAACTGGAGATGATAACATGAGGAGAACTGGGCTCCAGCCACATGGGCCATCATTAAATCCCATATATGGAGGTGTTTTCAACTCCCCTCCAATGGATTTATAAAATTCTAATGATTTTAAATTATTTTTTAATGAATATGAATATGAAATTATTTTTTTATAAAAATATGGGAAATTGAAACTAAATGATTGAAGTTGATTTAAAATTACAAAAAAAATGTATTTGTATTTGTAATTTTATTTAGACTTCATGATTATTATTTGAAGTAAGAAACCCACCTTAAGGTGAAAAGTGCTTGAGGTGAGATATCCAACATTAAATCCTATGAATGGAGGCATTTGGGATTCCCCCCACACCTTTATGTTTTTGTAATTATTTTTAAATGTTTTTTAATGAATATGAAAATAGAAATCTTATTAATTAAATGAATATAAATTAAAATAGAAACATTGAATATGTTTTAAATTCATAAAAATGATTTATTTAATTTTGAATTTTATTTAGAAATCATGATTATTATTTGAACTGGTCAGGCCAACATGTGGTGAATCAATATCAAGACGGGATATCCAGAATTAAAACCCATGCACGGAGGCATTTGGGACTCCCCCCCATGAGTTTTTAAATTTTCAATGATTTTAAATGGATTCATAAGGAATATGAACATGAAATTTTTAATTCCAACAATTTTTTGAAAATTGAAATTAAAACACTGTAGTTAATTTACACTAATAAAAATGATGTATTTTTTTGGAATTTTAATTAGAATTAATTATTATTATTTGAACTGACCAAGAGAAAATGAGGTGAACCATGTTTGAGATGAGATAGACAACATTAAATCCAATGCATCGGGGGGTTTGGATTCCCCTCCTACACCTTTAGAAATTTTAAATTATTTTAAATGTGTTCTTAATGTATATGAAAATTAAATTATTTTCTCAGTCACATTATGGTAAATTTCTAATAAAATGTTAGAGAAGATTTAAATTGATAAAAAAATTATTTGGAATTTTATTTAGACTTAATTATTACTATTTTAAAAGAACAAACTAATATGAGGTTAGTGGTGCTAGATCAGGTAAATAAAACATTAAATATTGTGCATGGAGGTGCCAAGGAAATTATATTTTTTTGTCTAATTATAAAAAACTGGACATTGAACTTTATATATATATATAATATGCATTGGTATTTGAGATTTTATTTATAATTACTAGTTATTATATTAACTGTACTAGATCACGAGAGGTGAAATGAGTACTACATTAGAGAGACGCACATCCTTGGGGAGAAGAATAAAAATGTGAGGTCATTAGATAAGAATTTTTTGATCAGGATGATGATGTAGGGTGTTTTTGATTGATGTATTCATACGGCCATTCCCACAAATGGAATAATAAAACATTGGGTATCTTTTTTACTTTTCAATGTGGGATAATATAATTTATTCAATGTTCATTAATAACCAGGATGATGTAGTCTACTATAACTCTAGTTCCTCACAACTTAGACATAATGAGCCACCATCCTCCACCCCTCGATGACTCTGGAACCACTTCAATTCCAAAGATCACCATCTCTACTGCCCTGGAAGATTTAAATCAATCCATTTTCTGCTTATGTAGCACCTAGATGTCATGGACTATATCGAGAGTTTGAGCCAACATCCATAAATCCATCTCAAGCTTAATCTGGCACGTTCAAAGCATGCGTAAAGGATTTTCTTGGTGAATCCTTATATGACACCATTTCACCACTTCCTTTCCACCAAACAAATTCCATGATCCATGTGGACTCACCACTCTCCCATTCATGTGTTTGGAGTTCGGGAAAAAAGAACCATGATCAAGAAAATAAAAAATCCATTGGAAAAAATCAAAGACTGTGGGAGGAGGTGAACATGATAGAATATAAAAAATACTTAATTTTCAAAAATGGTTTATCTATATTAAAAATTATTACAATAAAAATTAGGAGGAAACAAAGAGAACAAAATATAATATATTAATGAAATCCTTAAATGGAATATCCACTAGTGTAGCCTATCTCCATATATCCTCCATCCCCCAACCATTGTCCAATACGCATTAATAACCACTAATGATATTTTATTATGACCACTAATCCACCAATAATCACTAGAAAAATATCATCAAAATTTGAAAATAAATTGGTTAATAAATAAAAATACACACATATTTATATTTCACTCACCTATAATCTCATCAAAAGTATAATTCTCATTCTCTTATATACTGTATCCTTCCCACACCATTCGTATAACTGGTGGGTACTAGTATAATAAATCCAACCATTGCGGCCTCACTCTATCCCCCATGACACTAGTGCATTCATTTATATTTGAGTTGGGCATGGTTCTCTTCTCCCTTGGTTTAGGAATCTAGTTTCACAGAATGAGATAGTGTAAGGTGATCATTGAGGTTATTCCCTAATCAAATAACTAGGGAGAATAGGGGGAACTTTTTCCACCCCAACTCTCCACATTCACTGATGTCTTATATGAAATTGGAATAATCCTAGGACATGTTAACATAGTATCTGCTTTTATGAAACAACAAACTCAATGAAAAGATAAATAGATAACCCCTAAATGGTAAGTGTTCATTGCATTGACATGGGTCATGTTGGACGTAGCCATCGCATTAATGAAATAGAAGACTCGATAAAAATATAAATATATAACCCATAAAGGGGAAGTGTTCATCGCATTAAGAGCATGTTGAGTTATGTAAGAACCCATAAAGGGGGAAAAGGTTAATGATTATTTAACACTAATTTTCCATATCTAAGTGTTCATTTCATTGATCTGTCCAATTCAACTAGGGAGATGAAATATTTCTGAAAATGGGTGGGAAGTGCTTTGGGAGATTTATTAATAATTGATAACCTTCAAAAGTTACACAATGTGATTACAAATTAATTCACAATTTACAAAAAACAAACTGAATCTATGTATCACTCAACTATTTTTATGATTTAGCAGTGGAGGCCAAACAACAACATGAATAAGACAGACAAGAAGTAATACATGTTACTACAATGGTAAAAAAACAATGCACTTTTTGGATATTTTGAGAAGAAATAATAATAACAATAAAGTAATTCAAAAGAGAAGTAATGAAAGTACACATGAAAAGAACCAAAAAAAGAAAATGGCAAAGCATACAATAATGAAACACACCATCCACTAAAAATAAATCTTCATTTAGTTATTTGAATAGTAAAATAAATATTTCTTCCAAAGACTATGAAATATATTTATTTATTTATTGAACTTATAATATTTATTACTCAATGTTCAGTAAATGTGGAGTCGAACGGGCCAAGTAAAGAATCATGTAACAAAAATGATATATCCTTTAATATCATTTAAATAAATAAGATATTAAATATTTTATAAGATGATATTTATTTTAACAATTTGGCATGTGCCACTATAAAATATTATTAATGTTATTATTGTAATGTAAAATATATTATGTTTATTATTTTATTAAGGGATTATGTTCAATTATCATTAATAATCCCTAGCTCTATATATACAAAATTATATCATTTTAGAGGGTGTGTGAATACTTTTTGGTGTGAAAAATGTATCCTATCCCTAGATAATTAACTTTACTAAGAACATCACTATGGTTCCTACCAAAAACGAGATAATTTTTCCACCACCTTGCTCTGATGATAGAGTGAAAAAGATGGACATTCCGTTAAAACCAAAGAATTGTGTTGCAATAAAAATGAATTTAAGAAGTGTGTATCACCAGAAAAGGGATTCTATTTTTGATCCTATTTGGGAAATGATGGTATAATCTGAACAAGGGGTTTGAATTATCCCCTTCTTAAATAAAGAATGAATCTCAAGAACAATGTAATTATTATTATTAATTTAATTAAAAATGAAATTCTAAAGATCTTCGCTTATTGGTTTCAAGATTCATTATCTTGTTTATTTGGGTCTATTCATTAGACATAACGAATCTTAAACATGTTCTTGTGGATTATTCATTGAATCGGAAAAAAGTTGAGTTTGGAATGGGCTCGACTGGTGCTTCCACTATGCCAAAAATCGTCATGTGGAATCAGAGCATTCACATTCAACTTCATAATTATTTAATTTTGATAATAATGTGATTATTTTGATAGATTTTCATTTCAAATTTCATTCATAATCTATTATGTTGAGATAAAAAGACAAATCAATATCATATGACTAAGAATAATCCCATAACTGGTGAAGAATATGACAACATCATCTAGAGGTGCCGGAGATCCTGGTTAGACAACCCGATTACATGACATGAAACCCAGTTATTTTCTATGTAGTCTCATTCAACCGCACACGTATGTGGATGAAATGATCATGGTTGTTCATGTATGGGTTCATTATATGGAATGAATTTACATTTTTTATCAACTTCTAGGGTGAAACACAGCTTTCAAGGTTACACCTCATGTGATGCGACCTGATAGAGTGGTCATGTGGCCATAATACACAATGTGTAATTAATTACAACACATATGAATTTATTCACACATCCCATGTTAACTATAATCTAAGAAACATAAACAAGTTAGGATTAGATGACTTTGTATTGATTTAAACTCTACATAATTTTTTAACATCTGTGTGTATTAAACACCGAGTTCCAATATATGTATCACGAAAGACCATAGAAAATTGTACATGATGTATAAGAGGTTGCACACATCATGTAACATATAATAATTTACAGAGTACACAATGAGAACGGTACATAACATAAATTATTTATTATGAATTAAAATTATTTGCAGTATTAAAACCAATCTACATGGAATGTCGATATCATACACGACGTTTGATAGGGTTTACCTAATATTAAATTTATAAGAAATTTCAACATAAAATTCAGAACTACATGCCCTCTACGGTCCCTACACAAATCATGTACATTACATGGGCCTTAATTTTAATAAATGTTGTATATATTAACATATTTCATGTGGCATAAATATCACATTGACTACATGGATTTAAACGATGAACTACATGATGTTAAACTATGTGATACACCATGCATGCTACATGTCATGTGATTACACAATACATGATAAGGACTGTGAAAGACATCAGGTAGATTGGGTAGGTATACTCTATGTTTCCTCCATTAGAAGCTATGTACTTAAATAATTCAAATAAAATAAAATAAATTTAATTTACTTAAAATTAAATATAATGAGAATCTCATGTATCACCAGGACTTCCTGGATTAATAATTATTTTATTTAATTAATTCGTAATATCGCTATTATGGATTAGGTGTTAGGGAGATATAATTGATGATTTATATAAACACTGGTAGACATGATATAAAAATATCTAGGAAAATAGAGAACGAAATAGAAGAATACTCTCTAAGTATTTGCAACACCCTGAAGTCCCAGGAAACAACCACTTCCAAAAAATTTAAAATCTAATTCTTATTTAAAATTCTCCCCCCACACACCCACACTCAATAACAACTATTTTTATTCACACCCACAACCAAACAAAATTAAGCTATTGACATCTACCTAATATCTTTCTAACACAAATTAAAATTCAATCCCTTGTAGTTATTAATATCCCACACATATAGTCACATCGCCACACAACCCCCGCTCCTCACACAACAGTATCTCGACACCTATCCCTCAACCGATTCATAGATCCAGAAGACTAACGTTCCTATTATTTAAACACACTAGAAAGAAAAAAATTGTACTCAATTTTGAATAAATAGGATGATTTTTTGGAGTTAATAGATGAAATGACTGGAGGATGATAGACTATAATTGCATAGTACCTACTGGGTAAGGAAATATCACCGATTCCGGCACACTATTTTTCATTGTCTTCCCTATAACCAAATTATAATGATGGATCTATTCTTCCATCATGTCGATTTATGCATCCAATAAGAGGACCAGATGTCCAGAACATGGTATTGTTTTCAAATTTTGTATAGAACCTATTAACATGAGGTAGATCAATAGTATACAAGAAACCTCGGTTTATAAAAATGGATTTAGGAAACACTTCACCCAAGAGACTAAAATATTGACCACATGAAATGTTCATGTAGAAAATGAGAACTCTTCTTCACCAATTTCTAGAAATGATGTACTAGTCATCTTTCCATTGCAAGTTTCCTTTGTATACCCATGTTTCACTTCAGTACAAACGAGATTAGAGAAAATCTTCTCCTTTCAAAACAACTTCATTGTTGTTTGAAAAAAACATAAAGTTTGTCCTTACATCATCCTCACACTTTAACTACATCATAAAAACTTGTAGCTCTGACAGATCAATGTTAGGATTTCTCCCCTCCTCATCAATCCATTGTATATTTTATTTATTTCTCCTTTTAATTCTTTTCTTGTCCAAACTAGGAATCATTAAAACTTCCTTCAGCACCATCCAATCATATGGTGTCCTCTTAAATTGTTTTTAATTGTTTCATAATTGGTGATTCACAATGCCACTCCTCACACATTTACATATCTTCTATTGTGAATTTTTTTAGGTATCCTGCTTGGGCTTCCAAAATAAAACACTTTTCTACATTTAATTCAGATTTTCCATTATCATGCTTCCATATTTTTGGAGCATCTTAAATTTTTGTTATGGCCAATTGAGAAAATTATTGGATTCTTCTAACCACAGAAAACAATATCCCAAAGATACTATCATATACAGTCTGTCCATCTTAATCATCTTGTATTTTTGTGTTTGGAAAATTATAAAATAATTCATAGCTTTATAGATCTTAATCTCAATATATTCTTCTATAAAAACCAAAATATTTGTCACATGCTGGGAGATCTCCCAACCCTAATTTTCAACCCTGGTCATCTTTTTCATAGTCATCTCAAGTCCCTACATTATATTTTATATTTTCATAAGAAACATTTCAGTGTCAACTTCAGAAAAACACATTCATAAATGATTAGGATACCACTATGTTGACTTCTTTCAATCAATTGTAATGCACAAGAAAAAACTATCATTTATAGTGTGTCAGCCTCAAAAGAGTCATTTTTTCACTTCTACGAGATGTATTCTATTGTGTGAGTCTCCAAACTGCTGATGAAGAACCTCCCTCTTCTAGTTTTTATCTCTAGAAACCTCTTAATGAAAGAATCAATTGAAATGGATCAGTTGAAAGAGAGAAATAAATGGTGATTTCTATTGATAATATCAGAATCACTATATAAATACAATTGAAAATTGATAAAGAAGAATAATAATAAGAGTAATAATCTTCAGTTAATTAGAACTACCTGAAGCCCCATGTTACAACCTCTTCAAAAAAAGTTGAATTAAATCCAAATTTACAATTCTCCCCCCACTCTATATCCTCCCGTATTTATTATCCCCACCCACCGCATAACATCTCTAACCTACTAGAATACTACTAACAACTTAATATTATTAATTATAACTCTACCCCTAAATATTATTAACAGTCACACAGACATCCCAAATCCCAAACAACACGCACTCCTCACACAACATCCCATCATATATCCCTTGACCCCTTCATAGATCTAGAAGACCCATATTCCTCTCATTTCCTCAAGTTTTAAAAAAACAAATTTTCCTTAATGTAGAATAAACTGGATAATTTGTTAGATCTGTATAGTGATTTGAATTTTCTTACATGATTATTACATAATATAAATGAGAAAAATCATAAATGAATTATAATAAAAAGGATTCAAATGTTTTGTGTCTTGGGAAAATTATCACCATACATAATTTTATCATAATAAAATAGAAGCAGTTATTTATTTCCTTCCTTTCTAGCTTCCTAGTGTCCCTTGTGTTCCCCGTAGAACTTTAATCACCAAAGGATATACATCAAAGAAAGGGTGATCTAAAATTCTAGTAAAATGACAGATAAGAACATGAATCAATTTAACATGGGGTAATAATAATCATCATTATCATAACAAAAGTATATTATCATAATCACGAGAGGAAGTATTAGGTAAAGGAACAAAATACGAAAACCCATAAAAATTAAACACCATGGCTTAGTGGCCAATTACCACACATAGTTACGAACAATTATATCATAAAGTTCATGAAAATGTAAAATTTTATCATGACAAACATCACATTACCCAATTCATTGGAGAACTATATAATTTTGGGTTCACTCATCCCATATTAATATTTACATTAGAATTCATGAAACATATAAAGTTTATCAATATTGGTAATAAAACAATCTATGGTATGAAATGGGTTTCATTGAATAAAGAATAAATTCATGAAAATTATTTTTTGTTCCAAAAATAAGGTGGGAATATCATAAATGGTATAAGATTCATCAATCTTAAGTGAAGAAGAAACAATCTCACAAGAATAAAAAGGTATATTTTTTGAAAGAAGAGTTCTTCTGAAAAAATCATTACATTTTTCATAAAATCAAATTTGAACCATATTTATACAGAAAAGTGAATGGAAGAAAAATGAAATTATATTTATGGAACCTTAATGGAACATCCTTACTGAAAATGTAGTGATACAGGGAAAATCACAAAGAAATATAATTAGGTTCAAGAATCCCCTTACCTTATATTTGAGTTCATTATTAAATTTAATATCCTAGATAATAAAATTAAATTAATTAATTAAAAAATGATTATTATTTTATAAAATCATTTGATTCATTATATTTTTATTAAATTTATTTATGGTCTTTTCAATGAGTTATAGAGTTCAATTTCATCATTTTGGTGTATTCATTTTCTTGTTTATCATGATCGATTCACTTGTATATGATTATGGAAGTTCGTGTAAAATGGGTATAACTATAAAGAATTGAAATTATTAGTTTCTAATGAAAATATAGAGATTTATATTGTTATAAATATCATTTCAATAAATTTTATTAGGTTGAATCATTAGATAAAACAATAGTGATAATCATTTTGATTATTTTGGTGTTTTTTCAAACAACACAAACTAGTTTTGTTCCAATGTTTATTATCGTGTATATAATTTGGTTTCAGAACATAATTAATTTTATTTAATAATTTTTAAAATATCTACCATCCATTATAGTTGTTTTATGAAAAACCTAGAATTCTTTAAAGGAAAATGAACATGAATCGTCCATGATGTCAGTAAATTGCCCCATCACGGGCGATGATATCATTTTTAGAATAAAAGAGAGGGGAGAAGAGGATTAATGATGGATTATACCACCATCATAATAACATTTCAGTATATAAAATATATTGGAGTTATCATTCCACTTTTATAACTAGTGGTTATGATATAACAATATAATAAAATAAAATTAAAATAAAATAAAAAAACAAATGGATTTTACCAATTGAATTTCTCCTCCTTGAGAACCCCCTTAGGCCAAAGGTTTTGGTCTTATTGATGAGAACAAGAGATCATAGATGTGGGTAAGGGTGTCAGAAAGTGTCTTGGGTAGAATCTTGACAATATTAAATGCTTATGTGGTGTGAGGAGAAGTGGTGGTGCAAGCCAGTATTTATAGGGGAGGATAGGGGTGTTTTTTCATTATTTTTTTCATTATTTTATTATTTTCGCTCAATAATATGAATAGTTTGTGACTTGAAATTAAATATATTAAAATAATACAATGGAGGTTGAGATTATGAGCTCACATCTTCCATACATCATCTATGAATCAATAATTCATGTATTTAGCTGATATTGTAAATTATCGAATTTCACTATTCACCAAGAATTAATGTATTTTAAAAAAAATCATAAAAATTACCTATTAAAATTTTTAAATGTATATAATTAAATATTGAATTCCATTTTATGAAAAAAATTCAAAATATGAGAAATTTAGTTTTTAATTAAAATCATCATTTACTAGGAAAATATCGATTTTAAAATTATAACTTATTTTATTACACATTGAAAAATTAATTGAGGTCTCATAAATTATCCTAAAATCAGAAGAAGAAAAAATGATAAATTAAGAATCTATTTTATGAAAATAAGTTTTATTTTAATTAATTATATTATTTAAAAATTTTAAATAAACATTTATATTTTATTAAAATACCAAAAAATAATTAGTAAATTTTAATTATATTTACATACTTATACTATGATATAATTATGTCATGTTATCATTTATAAGATGCCTAAATTTTATTTGTACTTTCAAAGGTAAAGATAGTATTCTATTGGCCATTTTACTATTCATATGGATCATATTACTCTTCCAAATTTCAAGTAACTATTTCATCGATATGGGTTCTTTAGCATATATAAATACCTTTTATTTCATTAATTTTTCATTTATAAATCTTGTATTGTGTTATCTATGTGATTTAATGTGGTTTATACTCTATGGAATAATTATAATAAGGGAATTTCCATTTGATGAAATTCTAGGTTGTTACATTTTCTCCCATTTTGAAATTTTCCAATCGAAATTTCATTTTACAAAAAACTGTGTGGTTACCTATACTTCATCACCTCCTCTGATTCCCAAGTCACTTGTTCATACTTATGGTTCCTAAAAAACACTTGGTAAAGATGATTTGTCTTATTATGTAAAACCTTATCTCTCTATCCCAAAAAAATTATTGGTTTCTCCTCATAAGAGAGATCATCATTTAGTTGTACCACCTTTGAGTTCAGTACATAGGAGGGGTCAGGTATATACTTCCTCTGTAGAGATACAGGGAATGCATCATGAATTTGAACCATACTTGGTGGATGTGAAAGATTATAGGTCATTTCTCATATGCGATCAAGGATCTCAAAGGGTCCAATGTACCTAAGTATTAGCTTCACTTTAATTCCAAATCACATGACTCTCTTCCATGGTGATATTAAAAGGAATACTTTACCTCTAATGTTGAACTCCTTTCCCCTTTGATGGTTTTCATCATAGCTCTTTTTCCGACTCTGATCAGTATCTTTGATATGTTTTTGGATGGCTAGACCCTTATATATCATCTCTTTTAGAGGACCATCTCCAAGTAGCTTTCATTTTACAACTTCATCCCAGCAGGTTGGAGTTTTATATTATTTTCCATACAACGATTCATATAGAGCCATTTGAAAACTCTAATGGATGATTATTATTGTATAAGAACTCAAAAAATGGGAGATTCCAATCCCATCCATATTTCATTTCCATTGTTCAAGCTGTTAAAATTTCTTCAAGGATAATAATAGTCCTATCAGATTGGCACATAGTTTTGGGGTGATTAACTATGATGAAATTAAATTTGTTTCTCAAGGCCTGTTGAAGACTCCTCTAGAATTTGGATGCAAACCTTGGATCATGATCAATTATTACTGAAAGTTGAACCCCATGAAACCATACAACTTCCTTCCCATATATCATATCATGTTTTTAATGTGAGAAATATTTGAGAATAATAATAAAGTGGGTAGTCTTTGTGAGATGGTCCACCACAACCCATGTCACATTATTTCCTTGGGAGGTCTTCTCAAGGCCAGTGACAAAGTCCATAGTAACATTCTCCCATTTCCACATGGGTATAGGGAGTGGTTGCATAATAAAAATTGAATTTTTTTCTCCATTAATTAACTTGATTAAATATTAAGCACCTTAATACATAATCCATAATATCCTCTTTCATTTTGTCCAATCAGAAGTGCTCTTAGTGATCACAAAATGTCCTGATACTTCCAAGAATTATAGAGAAAGTAGAGATATGTGAATTATCCATTAACTCCTTCTTTATCTCAGTTGATGAAGTCACAAAAATCATTATTCTAAAAAAATCATACAATCATCAATGATATGTAACTCTTACAACATCCCATACTTACCTACTTTAAAAAACTTTGGATGCTCCAAATTATCACTTTATGACTCCTCAATCATCTCTTGGATAGATGGTTGGGAAATTATTTGGCCATGATAGGATGTATTCCCTACAACTATTATTATCAAATCTATGTTTTTCATATCCATGAGTATGGGGTCTTTCTCAATCTACATCATGGATAGAGTAGTAGGTTATTTTCTACTAATATTCTTAGCTACCTTGTTCTCCTTTCCTGGATAATAGTGAATAGAGTAGTCATAGTCATTGAATATCTCTAACAATCTCATTTGACACATTCTGAGCTACTTTTGTGTGCATATATACAATTGGATATTTTGATCGGTATATATTTCACACATCTTGTCAAAGAGAAAGTTTCTCAATATTTCAAAAAAAAATTATGGATGGTAGATCCAGATCTTTTTTCCTGTACTTTTTCTCAAGGAGATTCAACTTCCATGAGGTGTAGGTGATCACTTTATCATTTTGAATTAGTACACAACCAAATATATTCTTTTAAGAATCAATTTATATCACAAATCATTCACCACTAGTTGGTAATGCGATAAATGGTGTATTGATCAACCTATTCATTTGCTACATCAATCTTTTCTCAAACTCTTCCTTCCAGACATATATTTTCACATTCCTGGTTAACATAGTTTTTGAGCAAGATAATCATTATAAATTTATCAGAATACATTTGCAGTACCCTACTAATCCATGAAAAAATCATATTTTCATGACACTAGATGTTATGGGCCATTCCACAATCACTTTTGTCTTTCAAGGGCCCATAGAAATTCCCTCACTTATTATCACATGTCCTAATAATATGATATGCTACATCTAGAAATCACACTTTTTAAACATGGGTTACAATCTCTCTTTTCTTAATGCTACAAAAAATTCCTTCGATGTTCTTCTTATTCCTCCTTTCTCATTTATTAGTTTATAATTCCATTGATAAACACTATAAATTGTTTTTTACAATATTGTCTAAAGTATCTATTCATAAAATCCATGAATATTAAAGGGGAATTAGTAAGCCCGAAGGGCATCCCTAGGAACTCATATTGCCCATACCATATGTGGAAAGCCGTGTAACGCCCCAACCCCAGCAACCCAGAGTCGGTGCATTACTTCGTAACATTGGAATGATCACAAAAGATCAAGTCTCGAAAGACCGATTAGTTTAGTAGCCTTGGAAACAGTAGATACATTCATAAATGTAACATTACATCATAAAATGAAAAAACTACAATAACAATGTCTCCATAGTCCACACCCATATCCTCTTCTGACTATCCCGGCAGGTCATTAATAAAATACTTCTTCACATCCTGGAAAATATTAAAACATTGAAAGGGGTGAGCTCAGATGCTCAATAAGGATAACAATATTGCGGACGCTTTCATAAATAAACATTAACATTTAAGTCAATGTATAACTAAAACAAAAGACTTTTTAAACTTGAACTTCAGAATAATATGGAAAAAAAATTAAATAATTCCATTTACATACTCACATGGATATTCTACATGTCGAATAATCACATGCAATATCAATAACCACTTTCATATTGATGGAATTCATAATTCCAGACTCTCATATCCACGTAGCCAAGGCCTCGTGCCAAGAATACAAATAAGATTTTGTCAAGGCCTTGTTCCAAGACACTAGTTTGTCTCATGAGACCTACCGATGCATCGAGGAGCTATAGCGGGCTACACCTGTCACTTATTAAGTCCAATTCATTCCTCATATGAACAGGTTTAAACATATCGTAAACCATAACAAAATCATATCACATAAAACATGCATAAAGGAAACATAACATTTCAACATTTCAATCACAAGATATCAATAAAACACATTGATATAATAAAAACACTTTCAAAACCATTTTCAATACCAAAATAAATGAAAATTAAATCTTGGTATTTATTTTTCATTTATAAAAAGTTATGGCTTATAGAGGAAGCCGAAACTCAAATAATAGTCATGACGGCGGAGAAGTCGTTGTCGCCGCATACGTAATAAAAAAAATGCTTTTGTCTTTTAGTAAAAATTATTCATATAAAAAGATTCCTTTTGAATAAAAGTAATATTCAAATGGGATTATACACCGTATAAAGGAAAGCTATGCATAAAACCAAATATGCATCAATGAAAGGAGATTGAGACGATGTCCCTTAGAAAGATCATTTTTTTAATAAAATAGATCTATTATGTGTATTCACTATAAATACACATAAAGAAAGTACAAATATATTATAGGACATAATAATATCATTACATAATTTGAAAGTAGGAGATTAACCCAAAGAATGGAAATTGGGTTAAGAAGTTCTCTTACCTCGTGTCCGACTTGACTCGACCGTTATTTAACCTCCTGAATAATAAACTAGAGTTAATTTTTAATTTCTTAAGAACCTTTTTCAAGTATATTATTCCTTTTATATCACTTCTTACTATGTTATGAAAATTATGTGATTATTTATGCTAATAACGGTCATTTTGTCGATCTTTGGTACTTGAGTCAAAAATAAACTTCTTAAAATTACAAGTTTTTCATGTGGTAAAATATCCATTATATACAAAATTATATTCAAGATGTAGATATCATATACATAATATATATCCAGTATATAAATTCATTTATAATATTACATAACATTTAGAGGTATGAAATGAAATCCACCGTTCATGAAGACGGTAAGCCGTACATACGCATGAACACTACTTTCATTTATATTTCATATTTAATGGAATGAAATCATAATTATATAAAGGTATATTATAATTCCAGTATAATATCATATATAATATCATTTACTCCATCCTTTACACATCCCACATATGGCATTAACGATACAAATCACTTTGAGGGGGCGGCAGTCCGCACTTCCTAAAATGAAGATATCGTGTTTACCCATAATGGAAACCATAAAGTTATTCCATAAATGAAAAATAAATAAGCTTAAGTAAATCATAAACATATTATATATCATATATAAATATATTGACATCTTAATTGCCTCATATGAAGGTGTTATTTGAGTGTTGAACAATCATCGTTTCATGAGGCAGAAATTCGCCATCCACAGAAACAGTATGTTATTTAACCATAATATGTAGGTGTGTGTAAGTGTTGCTCGTATCCTTATTATAACAACATCCTAGTATATTGAGGATACTATTTTTGTTACAAATGAAAGAAATAAAAAGAGTTTAGGGGGTTGGAGAAGAAAAATAAAACAAAAGAACATAAAAGAAGGCATTACCTTAAAATCGGGTAACTCTTTTTGATTTGATCCAAAGGCTACCTTGGGACGAATTCTGACCAAATTGAGGCTTCTAGGAGTAAGTTAGGGAAGTTGAGAGATTATTTGGGCATAGTTTGGCCGAGCCAATTGGATTTAATGTGTGAATAAGGTGGTAGTAGTGGGGGCTTTTATAAGAGGAGAGAAGGGGCACTCTTGGAATGATTGAAATGTTACATTATTATGAAATTCTTTTCGGATTATTAAGGAACCAAAATGATATATTTCGAGGATAAGGTGATAAGGGTTCTAAATCTACTCATACAATAGGTTTTTGACAAGTGTACGACTTAGATTTTACATTATCGTTTCATTTTATTTAAATCGTTAATTAATGAGGTAATCGCTGCATCATCATTGTGTCATAACAATTTTAATTTATTTAATGTCTAAAAATTATAAAAAAACTATCATGATGTAGGAAATATTTCTAGCTTTCTAATTAATATTTATATTCAAATATATGACTTGTATAACTTCATTTATAAATTGTTTTAGTAAAAGAACTCATGTTTGTGACATTTTTATTATAACATTAAATAAAACGTTTTTAATGTCCTTTTTCTACCAAAGTGGCTCCATGTGGTCCCCAAGTTGACCCATCGATTTTCTTGGTCGGACATGAATCATAAAATAGGGGTAGGACAAGTGTAAAGGTATTTTCATATTTTTATAATATCATTTTTACCTTAAATTTCACTAATTACCTTTAATCGTGATTAATTAAACTTAAAAGTTACTATTCACCAAAAAATTATTTTAATCAAATTGAACCAAATTTATCTTCCTAATGACAACAATATATGTAGGATTTTTGAAAATCAAATCACAGAAGTGGTAATGTTTCATTTAAACGAAAAATTAGATTTATAACTACCACTTAGTGGTTTCACTATTCATCAAAAATTGATGTTTTTCAGAACAATGCCCAAATTTCACCCTAAGATATAATTGATATTCAGAATTCAAAAATGATGTATATTTTACAAAATTACAAACATATAAGTTTCATTAATTAATTTTATAATTAATTCCCGCTGTCACAACAAATAGCTTGTTTTTAGGAAACAATATATATCTAAAGATTGACAATTGTTTATGTCCAATTTCAAAGTGAAAATAATTCTAATGAAAACCATTAGATAAAATCCTAAAAATATATTATAATTATAATTTAAAACCACTAAATAGTATAATTTATCAATAAAAATTATTTTGATTAAAAAAGTTATTTTTAAGTATTTTTCACAATTCATAAAAAATTGGAAGTTCTCAGAAAATTACAAAAAATTCGACATAGGATAATTTAGATATTCCTAATACAAAAATGAAGTCCATTTTGAAATATAAAATTTATATAATTTCATAATGTGTGTATTACTATTCATAATGGCTATTTTGATTGGTCGTGGTGTGTTAGAATCTCGAACCTGCGTACAATGCAAGCTATTACATTATTAAAAGAGAAGTCTATCGTGAAAGCTTGGGGTGTTACATTCTCCCCTCCATCAATAAATTGTGCCCTCGCAATTTGAAATTTTTCTTTGAAAATAAAAGGTTGAAAATAGAAAATACCTTTGTGGAAAACCCACATCGGAAATAAGGTTAATAAAATTTAGCCCTAATAAGAGGGAAAGGGAAATGAAAAATTCAACACCAAATTATGATCTCAATAAGGATAACATTGCTGGCAATTAGAGACATAGAATTGGAGGAAAAACGAAAATATTTGTAGGGAGTGATTGAGGACATCAATCAAAAAAAAGTGTAAAATTGAGGGCCTCAAAGCCTTCAATCTATGTTGATTTAAAATATTATCAGTTCAATAAGACTTAAGGTATTAGGATAACACGTTTTTTGTTTTAATATCCCTTTACTAAATATTTAGAATTAATTTGTTCATAGAATAAGAGATAGATATATATATATTTATGCTTAACAAGTAGAGTTTCAACCTTCAACTAATTTCTACCACAAACTCATCTTTCACTCAAAAAGGTAATAAAACTCAATAATATTATATTTATCCTAGTCGTACATGGTTCAAAATATTAACACATAACATTTAGATTAAGAAAACTATTTTTTAACAACCAGGGACTTCCTGTAGGCTAGTGGTAGTTAATAAAGGCCTGTCGCACTATGGTTGTGGGTTCGATTCCTACAGCTTTATTTGACGCGACGGGTTATCCCCTGACCTACAGGTTGTCCTTTTCCTAAAACTATAGTATTATAATATTCCAAAAATAATATTCATAAATGTTTTAACCTTAAAAATTACTATCCAAGGTTCAACATAATCTATTCCCACCTTTATAGTTCTCCAAAATACTTTTGTCCAACTCACAGTCCAAATTTTCTAAGGATGGTAAATACAATGAAGATAATTTTTTCCGCGTAACAACATGTGAAAACCTTCATCATGTATTCTTTTAAAACACTGCAACATCCTGAATTACCATAAATCCTTATTTATTACATTTATGATCCCTTATTCCTTATAAAATACTATATATACTCCTTATATCCAAAAATATATAAAAATCATTAATCAGTTTCAAGGAAGTTAAGAATATCCGATATAATTTATCCAAATCAATCATGTATTATTCCAAAATCACAATGTCGGTATCAGAACCATATTATGGGTTATCTTTCTCTCAACCATATATTTTCCAAAAAATTAACCTCCTGTGGAGTCACTTTTCTTGGTTCCACACAATCTCAAGTCCTTGATAAAATATTACTACAGTACAATCCTTATATACGCCATAATTATTATAACCAGTACATCATTGATACAACACTCAAATGACAAAATTCATTAATAACAACATAAGAACTCAAATCATTCCTCCTAATCTGTGGTGGTATCATTACTTGATTATTATCCAATAAAATCATTAGGGGAATACTCTGATGATTTGGAAATTGGTTTTCATAGTGTCCCCACTCCTTGAAGATGAAGCATTGTACATTTGAAACCTTTTTCTTACCTTTGCAGTCATGCAAATGGTGTCTTTTTTGTCCACACTTATAACAAACTATCATTCCCTTCAGGCAAGTTCCATGTTGTTTCTTCCCACAGTTATCACATACTAGAAAATTATTCTTTTCCCTCATCCCTTTATCCATAATTCTCTCTTCCATCATTTTCTTCTCTTGCATCCCTTCAAAGCCATATGACTCAGAGAATTATTTACTTATATTATTAACACTTTATACTATTTCTTCATATGTTGAGAACACATGGGAAACTATTTCCCTTCTAAATGTTGGCTTAATACCGGGAAATATATGATCCTTCTTACTCATTGGATCATACATATTGATGGAGTTTATATTCCTTCTATTGGGCTCCATTTCTATACAATGGCTTATACTAGGTTAGTTTATGAATTGCAATGAATAATTCCAAACTTGTAAAATACTTAAAGTAAATTGAACGGTTTATGGATGTAATCCATAATCATAAAGAAAATTTCATTGAGGATGTATATTCTCATAAACCCTTCATAATGGTTTGTAATGAAAATGAGAATTATCCTAAGCATATCCCCCGGGAGTGTCGTAACCAAGAGAGAAACAAGGCCCGTTGTCGTGCACCAGTTCCCGTTTGAGTCTAGCTCAAAACGGTGTTTTTGGGTTTTACCCCTAGGTACATCTGTGCCAGAGCCGCCTCTACTTGATCGTATCCAGATAGGGATGTATTGCTTAGAAACTCACAAAATCTCTACAACAACAAAATTCTAGGAAGTTCTTCTATACTAATCCTTAATGTCTATCTTATGGATACTGCTCTAATCAGAGTTTATCTAAATCTAGCTTCCAAGGTTAGTACTAAACTTCTTCTAATACCTACTGTAATGCCCCGACCCCAGCTACCCAGAGTCGGTGCATTACATCGTAACATTGGCATGATCACAAAAGATCAAGTCTCGTAAGACCGATTATTTTAGTAACCTTGGAAACACTAGATACATCCATAAATGTTACATTAAATCATAAAGTGAAAAACTACAATAACAAAGTCTCAATAGTCCACACTCATATCCTCTTAAGACTATCCCTGTAGGACATTCATAAAATACTTCGTCACATCCTGGAAAATATTAAAACATTGAAAGGGGTGAGCTCAGATGCTTAGTAAGGATAACAATATTGTGGAAGATTTCATATATTAACATTAACATTTAAGGCAATGTATAACTAAAACAAAAGCCTTTTTAAACATAAACTTCAGCATAATATGGAAAAAGTAAAATTAAATAATTCCATTTACTTACTCACATGGATATTCTACGAGTCAAATAATCACATGCAATATCAACAACCACTTTCATAATAATGGAATGTATAATGCCAGACTATCATAACCACGTAGACAAGGCCTCGTGCCAAGACTACAAATAAGATTTTGTCAAGGCCTCGTGCCAAGACACTAGTTTGTCTCATGAGACATGCCGATGCATCGAGGAGCTATAGAGGGCTCCACCCGTCACTTATTAAGTCCAATGCATTCCTCATATGAATAGGTTTAAACATATCGTAAACCATAACATAATCATATCACATAAAACATGCATAAAGTAAACATAACATTTCCACATTTCAATCAAAAGATATCAATACAACACACTGATATAATAAAAACACAATCAAAACCATTTTCAATACCAAAATAAAGGAAAATTAAATCTTGGTATTTATTTTTCATTTAAAAAAGTTATGGCTTATAGAGGAATCCGAAACTCAAATAATAGTCACGGCGGTAGAGAAGTCGTTGTCGCTGCATACCTAATAAAAAAAATTCCTTTTGTCTTTTAGTAAAAACTCATCATATAAAAAGATTCCTTTTGAATAAAAGTAAATTTCAAAGGGGTTTATACACCGTATAAATGAAAGTTGTGTATAAAACCAAATATGCCTCAATGAAAGGAGATTGAGACGATTTCCCTTACAAAGATCATTTTTTTTAAATAAAATAGATCTATTATGTGTATTCACTATAAGTCCACATAAATAAAGTACAAATACAAGATAGGACATAATAATATCATTACATAATTTGAAAGTAGGAGATTATCCCAATGAATGGAAATTGGGTTAAGAAGTTCCCTTACCTCGTGTTCGACTTGACTCGACCGTTCTTTAACATCCTGAATAATAAACTAGATCTGATTTATAATTTCTTAAGAACATTTTTAAAGTTTATTATTCTTTTTATATCACTTATTACTATGATATGAACATTATGTAATTATTTATGTTAATAACGGTCGTTTTGTCGATCTTTGGTACTTGAGTCAAAAATAAACTTCTTAAAATTACAAGTTGTTCATGTGGTAAAATATCCATTATATCCATAATTATATTCATGATGTAGATATAATATAAATCATATATATACAGCATATACATAGATTTATAATATTACATAACATTTAGAGGTACGAAATGAAATGCACCGTTCATGGAGACGGTAAGCCGCACGTACGCATGGACGCTACTTTCATTTCTATTTCATATTTAATGGAATGAAATTATAATTATATAATGGTATATTATAATTCCAGTATAATATCATATATAATATAATTTACTCCATCCTTTATATATCCCACATATGGCATTAACGATTCAAGTCACTTTGTGGGGGCGGTAGTCCGCACTCCCAAAAATGAAGATATCGCATTTACCCATAATGGAAACCATAATGTTATGCCATAAATGAAAAATACAGAAGCTTAATTAAAACTTAAACATATTATATATCATATATAAATATAGTGACATCTTAATGGCCACCTTTGAAGGTGTTATATGAGTGTTAAACATTCATCGTTTCGTGAGGCAGAAATTCGCCATCCACAGAAACAGTATTTTCTTTAACCATTAGATGTAGGTGTGTGTAAGTGTATTTAGAATCCTTCTTATAACAACATCTTATTATATTTATGATACTGGTATTTTTACAAAATAAAGTAATAAATAGAGTTTAGGGGGTTGGAGAATAAAAATAAAACAAAAGAACATAAAATAAGCCATTACCTTAATATCGGGTAACTCTTTTTCATTTGATCCAAACGATTCCTTGGGAAAATTTTGCCCCAAGTGAGGCTTATAGGAGTAAGACAGGAAAGTTGAGAGATCATTTGGGCAGTTTTTGGCCGAGAAAAATGGCTTGAATTTGTGAATAAGGTGGTAGAGTTGGGGGCCTTTTATAAGAGGTGAGAAGGGGCACTCTTGGAAAGATTGAAATGTTACTTTATTATGAAATTATTTTCGGATTCTAAAGGACCCAAAATGATATATTTCAAGGATAAGGTGATAAGTCTTCTAAATATACTCATAAAATAGGTTTTTGACAAGTTTAAGCTTTAGAGTATTCATTATCTTTTCATTTTATTTAAATCGTTAATTAATGAGGTAATCGCTACATCATCATTATGTCATAACAATTTTGATTTATTTAATTTCTAAAAATTATATAAAAAATATCATGATGTATGAAATATTTTTAGCTTTCTTCTTAATATTTATAGTCAAATATATGACTTTTATAACCCCATTGATAAATATTTTTAGTAAAAGAACTCATGTTTGTGACATTTTTTTATAACATTAAATAAAAAGTTTTTAATTTCATTTTCCTACCAATGTTGCTCCATGGGGTCCCCAAGTGGACCCATGGATTTTATTGGTCGGTCATGACTCATCCAATAGGGTTAGGACAAGTGTAAAGGTATTTTCATATTTTAATAATATCATTTTTACCTTAAATTTCACTAATTACCTTTAATCGTGATTAATTAAACTTAAAAGTTACTATTCACCAAAAAATTATTTTTATCCCATTGAACCACATTTTACTTCCTAATGACAACCATTTATGTTGGATATTTGAAAATCAAGTCACAGAAGTGGTAATGTTTCATTTAAATGAAAAATCAGTTTTTTAACTACCACTTAGTGGTTTCACTATTCATCAAAAATTGATGTTTTTCACAACAATGCCAAAATTTCACCCTAAGATATAATTGATATTAAAAATTCAAAAATGATGTCTATTTTAAAAAATTACAAAAACATAATTTTCATTAATTAATTTTATAATTAATTCCCGATGTCACAACAAATAGCGTGTTTTTAAGAAACAATATATACCAAAATATTGATAATTGTTTATGTCCAATTTCAAAGTGAAATTAATTCTAATGAACACCATTGGATAAAAGGGTAAAAATATATTCTAATTATACTTTAAAACCACTCAATAGTATAATTTATCACTATAAATTATTTTGATTAAAAAAGTTGTTTTTAAGTATTTTTCACTATTCAAAAAAAATTGGAAGTTCTCAGAAAATTACAAAAAATTAATCTTAGGAAAATTTCGATATTCCGAATAAAAAAATGAAGTCCATTTAGATATATAAAATTTATATAATTTCAAAAAGTGGGTATTACTATTCATAATGGCTATTTTGACTGGTCGTGGTGTGTTAGAATCTCGAACCTGCGTACAATGCAAGCTATTGCATTATTGAAAGAGAAGTGTATCGTGAAAGCTTGGGTGTTACAAGGAGTATTATGAATATCCTCCTTTTTCAAATTTAGATAATGATATCATGAATGAAGATCCAACATTGAGAAGTACTAATCACCACATAGTTTATTGAACAAGTCATCAATCCTTGGAAGATGATACTTGTTCTTTTTAGTGATCTTGTTGACTTCCAGATAATCGATACACATCCGATTTGATCAATATTTATTCTTAATTAAGAGAATTGGAGTACCCCAATGATGTGCACTAGGGTGTATGAGCCCTATCTCCAAATTAACTTGAAGTTGCTTCATTGACTACTCTAGATCCATCAAGGACATCCTGTAGGGAAATTTTGAGAAATTATTAGATCCGAGATTGATTTTTATTGAGAACTCTACCTAAATATCTGAGTGATGTCTAGGTAATAGTTTGGTAAATACATCATTATATTCCTTCATGATAGGTATTTCTTCTAGATTGTTTCCTTCCTTTGACATAAACATTTGAGAGAGATATGTTTCTTCCTAGGGAATCAACAACAACACCATTGAGAGATCATCCAATAGGTATTTATGGTCTTCCATACATTTATATAGGATCATGATATGGTTAAAAATATGGAACGATATTTACTTTTCCAAATAGTTGATATGGGATCTATATAAAAAGTGCCAATCCATTCGCATTATAGCTTCAAATTCCATCAAGGGAATTATCATGATATTCAATCAATAAATCTCCCCACATACACTAAAATGATAAGAGTCCGACACTTGGGATCCAATTATTTCACCACAATGAGTTTTTATAGATATCTCTACATCATGGTTTTTGTGCTTCATTTCAATTGTTCTAGAAAACATGAATGATATAAAGGAATGTTTAGAACTTGGATAAAATAAGAGTTTTTTCCAATAATTTGTGAATAGGAAGTCTAACTTGTAGAAAATTATCTTGTTGATCCACTTTAATAGTATTGATGCACAAGCCTTCCCTTTCATCTTGGGATTTTGTGTCTTCTGATGTTGATTACCCTCAAGGACTTGAGGTTTAGTGCATAGACTTCGATAGTGCCCTTGTTCCCTACAATTTTATCATATAAAAATTAGTGGTGATCTCTTTTAATCCATCTTATTGGTCAAATTCATTATATATCTTCTAAATTCATGAGATTGGTGGCCTTTATCCCATAATTACTACATTTCATTTTCAATTTGAGGTAGTTTCCATGAAGCCTCTTACCACATTTTTCACAAGTGTGTGGTTGGTATTTCTTTCCACCTTTCTCATTAGACCCCCAACATGAAACTCCATATTGTGTTTCTTATCTCCATAACCATGGGACCATTATCCAAACACAATCTATATTTTGAGGGCACATCGAACCACTTCTTCAAAACTCCCAATGTCTGAGATAGTAAGATCCTTTAACAGATTTTTTTTAAATCACTAAAGAATCTGTCAAATTTTCTATCATTAGAGATAATGAAACCCGAGGCATACCTTGTAAGTATTCTGAAATATTCTTCATAGGATGTTATAGATCAACATCCTTTTTCTTCATCTCTATGAATTATACCTCCATATTTTTATTAAGAGTTCGAGGGAAATACTTTTTAAGAATAATTATATTAATGTCTTCCCAATCAATCCAGTTAAATTAATCACATGCCTTGGTGTTATTAATCAATGTACACCATTGATCGACCTCTCCATATGGTTGATAAATGGATAGAGTCACCTTATCCATCTTAGAATAATGAAGAACAAATAAGATATTCTCTATTAGGTTGACCCACTATTCTGAGATGAGTGGATTAGAGGATCAAATGAACGGAAATGGTTTTTCCCACATAAAAGACTTAATAGATAGTTTCTCCCACTTAGGTGAAGGTGAAAATTCCACATTTTTTTAGGTTATTATTCAAAGCCTGAGATAATTCAGTAAGAATAACCACAAAATTTTTAACTCCACCTTTCAAGGAATTGGGGATGTCATTTGGTAAATCACTACATTGTCACTCACATGGGTTGTAGGCCTATTTTATCTTAGTTCCCACCATTTTATAAAATAGAAAATGATAGAAAAAAACATATGTAATAAAATACTAAAAAAATAATTTATTCTTTTGTGCATTTTTCTCTAATGGAATATCTTGTGGGATACAAATATTTATCATTTTATAAAATAATGATTATTGGGTTCTTAAATATACTTAGTCTTGAACTAAGGTTTTTCACTAAGTTCTCTATTCCAAATTCCCAAATTAACTATACTTCTCTATAATAACAACTATACCAACCCTAAATTTTTTATATGATTATTACAACATTTTTATGTCAAAAACATAAAATCATTATGAAACTATGATGCAAATGTTTTATGCCTTGGGAAAATTAGTACCATACATTATAAGAGGGAGAAACTATCTATTAAGTCTTTTATGTGGGAACGACCATCGCCGTTCATTGGATCCTCTAATCCACTCATCTATGAATAGAGGGTCAACCTATTAGAGAATATCTTATTTGTGATTCATTATTCTAATATGGAGAAGGTGACTCTATCCATTTATAATCCACATGGAGAGGTCGATAAATGGTGTACATTGATTAATAACACCAAGGTATGGGATGAAATTGAAGGGATGGATTGGGAAGAAATTAATATAATTATTCTTAAAAAGTATTTACCTCAAACTCTTAATAATAATATGGAGGTATAAATTTAATTAATATAACACGGGGTGAGAATAATCATCATCATAAGATAAGAATAAGATCATAATCATCATAGGAAGTATTAAATAAAGGCATGGAATACGACAATGCATAGAAATGAAACAACATGACTTAGTGGTCAATTACCACATATAGGTGTCAAATAATAAGGATTCATGTTCAGACATATTTCACTTTATCACATGATAAAAATAACATTACACAATTCATTGGAGTTCTATATAATTCCGAGCTCACCTATCACATCATAACATTTGCATTACCATGCATGACACATAGAAGATATATCAATCTTGGACATAAAATAACTTCTGGAATGAAATGTGGTTCATTGAAAAAATCTTTAATTAATGAATAAAA
Source organism: Viscum album (assembly GCA_963277665.1). NCBI lineage: Eukaryota > Viridiplantae > Streptophyta > Magnoliopsida > Santalales > Viscaceae > Viscum > Viscum album. Next base: position 1,579,638,842 of record OY728151.1, on the reverse strand, counting down.
TTTGGAGTTCCAAAAATAATTAGGGAATAACATATATGGTATAAGATTCATAAATCTTGAGTGAAGAAGGAACAATCACATTAGAAGTAAAAGGTGTATTTTTTGAAAGATGTTTTCTTTTGAAAATATCATTGAATTTGTCATAAAATAATATTTGAAACATGTATTTGTAAAAAATAAAAGTTAAGGATAATTAAATTATATTTAAGTATCATTAATGGAACATCAGTACTAAAAATGGACTAAAAAGGGAAAACCCAATGATATGGAATTGGGTTCGAGTGTCCCCATACCTTATATCCAAATGATTTTTTCACTTTCATATCGTAGATAATGACATTAGATTAATTAATTAAAAAATAAATAACCATTAATACATGAATTTTATTCTTTATAGATTAATTATGTTCACTTCTGGGATTTTCAATAAGTTATAGAGTTCAATTTCATCATTCCGGATGGTTTGATTTCTTGGATTTCATGATATGTTCTCTCATATATGAGTATGAATGTTTCTGTAAAATTGTTATAATTTCCCAGAATTAAAATAATATGTTACTAAATAAAATTAATAGTTTCAAATGGTTATATATATCATTTGGTTTAATGATATGAGGCTGAATCATTATATAAAACATTAGTGATAATCATATAGATTGTTTTGGTGGGTTTTTAAAACATCACAAACAAGTTTTGTTCCATTATTTATTATTGCTTATATACATTATTTATTGAACCTAAAAAAGGTTACCCAATATAGTTTACTATATTTACTGACCATTATAGTGGTTTTATGAAAACCCATGAAGGAGATAAAGGAACGTGAATAGGCATCATCCACGATGCTGGTAAATTGAAAAATCATGGGCGATGATTACATTTATAGAATAAAAGGGAGAGGAGAAGAGGATTAAAAATTTATTATTCAACTAAAAAAAATTCTAGTAAATAAATTTAACATGAGGTAACATTACACTTGTAAAAGGGGAGTTGGTTAGAGATTAAGAAAAAAATGAATCTTAAAAAAATTATAAAAAAAAAAGAAAGAGGCTTTTACATCTTGAATTTCTCCTCCTTGAGAACCTCCTTATGGGAAAGGGTTTGGTATTTTGATGATAACAAGAGCTCATGTAAATGGGGTAGGGAGTTAGAAAGGGGACTAGGAATAATATATACAATCCTTATGTCTTTGGAGGTGTGATAAGAAGAGGTGGTGAGAGGTGGTATTTATAGGGGAAGAGAGGGGTGTTTTATCATTATTTTATTCAACAGTTTTTTATTGTTTCTCGAGATATTGAATAGTTTGAGCCTTATTGATAAATTTATTAAAATAATGATGGAGAGTTCTATAAGATGTCTTAAATCATCCATACATCAAATATTACTCAATAATTCATGTATTTAGCTTATATTGTAAATTATCATATTTCACTATTCACTAAATATTCAAGTATTTTAGAGAAATCCAAAAAATTAAAACATTCCATTTTTCAAATTGTAGAGTTAAAAGATGATATCCATTTTAGGGAAATATTTTCATAAATATGAGAAATTTAATTATTAATTTAAGTCATCATTTACTAGGAAAATTCATATTTTAACATTATAACTGATTTTATAACAATTGAAAAATTAATTAAGGAAACATATAATTATCTTATAATCATAAGAAAAACATTTAAATTTACGAATGTATTTTAGGAGAATAAATTTTCTATTTAATAATTATTTTTTTTATAAAATTTTAAATAAACATTTGTGTTTTATAAAAATACCAACACTTAAATATAATTTTGTATAATATTTTTTTATTTTTACTATGATATAATTATATCAAATTATCATTTATAAGATTCCTAAATATTATTTATACTTTCATAGGTGTGGTTACAATTCTATTGTCCAGCTTACTATTTATAAGGGTCATATTAATATTTTGAAGGTCAAGTTACTATTTTATTATTATTGGTTCCTTAAATTCTATAAATACCTTTTATTTCAATCTTTTATCATTTATAATGTTTTAGTGTGTTCCATATTCTATTTCACATAGTTTACACTATATGACAAAATTATAATATGGGAGTTTCCATTGATGAAATTTTGGGTTGTTACAAGCTGATAGAGGAATATCATGGAGGTAGTTTCCATGAATTTGGAGGAGAACTGTAGATTCCCCCCAGGCAGGGGAAGATCATTAATTATCTAGCATCATCATTCCTATAATAAATTTCTAATTTTGTTTCTACTATTTGAAAACATAGATTAGAACATTCAACCAGTGGACCTATTGTTTGATAGCTTATTTTTCCCAAGTTTATACATAACCTCCAAACATGATGAAAATCAAGAGTATCTAAGAAACATCAGTTTTTAATAGAGGATTATGAAAAAATGTAACCAAATATCCAACAATTATTAATTTAGGAATTTGAAATGTATAAAATGAGAAATATTCATTTTTTGTCTCTTGGAATGCAATGAAGGTCATGTTATTATTTCTATTTTTCTATGTATCCTAATGATTCACTTTTGTAAAGAAAAGATTAAAAACAATATACCCTTTGTCAAACCATTCTTAAAAAGTCCAAAAAAATTTCATGTTTTATTAAACACCCTTATCTCCCATCATCTATATCATAAAAACCTTGAACACTGAGAGATCAATGTTAGGTTTTTTCTACTCATCAATAAACTGATACAAAATTTTTTCTTGCTTCTATTTTTCATTTTTATCCTATCTGATCTAAGAAACATTCTATCTTCCTTCAGTACCTTCTGAACTCACAACTTCCTCCTCTATTGTTTTTCTATGTTTCACATTTTTTTATTCCCAATGTGAATCATCATTCATTTTCATATCATACATTATTATGACCTTTAAAAGGTATCCTACATTAGCTTCCAAGACAGAACCCTTTGCCCATGTCTTCTTTATCACAATGATTATAGAAACATCCCTAATATCCATTTTTCTCTTTGATACTTCCAATGGTAGAAACCCACAAAGGTTATTGTTGGGGTGTTAGGATGGAGAATGGTGGTAGAAATGTGGTTTATGGAGAAGAAGGATATTTAAACAACCATGTATTCTTACTAATGGAGGAAAAGGTCCCCCAAATGGACAAGATGGGAAACCAAAATGAAGACATGAAATCCTTTTTTTAAATTTTGATAAAATGCATGTCCTTACATTAAAATACGAGGTTATATTGGAAAACCATATCAATGAAACATTTAGTGCAATGGCACTAAACAATCCAAATTTATTATGTGTTTTCAAGCCCACAATACATCCAACATCTGCCATTGAGATTTCATGAATGGATCTATCTTCTGTTACTCTCCTCCATTTAGGGAATTTCTCACAAACTAATGAATCCTCAATGAAACATTTGGACACACTATTTTAAACAATATTGAAATCACCATCATAGTCTTCTCTTGGTTTCCTCTTCCACATCCAATGTTGTTTCTTCCCTGTCGATGAGATGGAAATGAGAACCTCCTTTAAATCAAATAGGATAGAGGTATCCACACTCGTTTTGGAAGGGGTTGTTTGGGGGGTAGAATATGATTTGTTCTAGATTAATTTATATCAATATGTTTATATACCTTATGAATAAGAGATGAGTGAATCCCCCAAGATGGGTAGGTATCCCTACTATGATGAGAACCCAGAAGTGCTACAACACTATTCTTGAATGTATTTCCAATATCTAGATGATATCATTTTAGGGACACAAATGATATAGGATACCATCAGTGGACACTCATAGGAAATGGAGGCACCTTCTCTTGGTGTCCACCCTTGGTTTTATCTAGTGTAGGATATTATTAGAACGAGACCCTCTAGTAGGAAATCCCAATTTATATGTGTCATTTGAATTCAAAAAATATGGACGTGTTTATTGATCCATAGAAATTATGACTATTATTAATGAATATTATAATACATATATTTTTATGTACTGAAAAAATTTGTGATGACTTTTGTTCATAGTAAGGTAGGATACATTGGGTGCATCATAGTAGAATATCATTAATGGATAAAGTGAGAACGTATTTATCCCTTCTATTATTCATACTAATTTTATATCTAAGGAACATTTATTTAAATGATATAGCTTATACAAATACATGGCCAAGGTGTTCTATATGAAATTTCAATTTCCATATTGTGAATGAATGAGACATTGAGAACATAATTTAATAGCATCAACATGAAACCTAATTGATTATATATATCATGATAATGGGAATATATTAGATAGAAAGCATCCATATGAGTTATCATGTCATTGCAGAATTAACTTCTTCCTCTATGGGTTCCTTAGTGTTTTTCTATATTCTAACCTAGGGCTTTAAGATGATTCAATAATTCCACTTAGAAAAAGGCATATAGAGTCATCCCAACCATGGTTTAATAATTATTCATGTATGATTGATCAAATATATGTTTTTATTTTTAATTTAGCAATAAAATAGTTATTTATTTATTGGAGAATAATTAATTTATATTTATTTAATAAATAAATATCCATTATTCATGGTTCGATAAATATTTTGGAGGAATGACGGACCATGTTTTTATGTAATGTTAGAAATAATAATATTGAATATCATTTGATTAAATAATATTTAATTTAATTCAATATTCTAACAACATGTCAACAAATAATTATATTATTGTTATTATTTGACATGGGGTTCTGTAAGGGATTATATTAATAATAAAGGGAACTTGTAAAATTATTTATTTATAACCATAGTAATAAATAAACCCAGTTAAATTATTTTATTCAGTGACAATTCATTTGTTTGTATTGTGAAAAAATGATTTAGAGAATCCTCACATTCCCTAGAGGGCATTATTCTCCAACAACACTCCCAAAAACGAAGAGAGATCATCCTCCATTGAATCATCTCAAGTAAAGATATATCAAATGGAATGATATGGAAGCAGTTCTCATGGAAATCAAAGGAGCAAGGCACAAGTGATTGGATCTTCCATGGTAGCACCTGATGATTCCTTTGGCAGTGTCTGGAGATTCATGGGACACATGTTGATCAACAATATAGGGAATCTACAGTTGATTCCTACCAGGAAACAAAAGTGCAATGCCGATCAGTTTCCAGATCCATCAATAAAGAATGAATTCAATAAAATTCAATTATTTAACTTATTAAATTAATTTTAAATAATATGTGATGCTCCTTCCTTCTAGTTTCTATATGATTTCTATTTCTCATCGTATTTGATTAAATTACATTGAACACAACACTTATCATCATGTAGATGTAATATTTATCAACAATAATGAAAATAATGAAATGTTGGGCATTACCCGTCACATGCTTCCACTATTCTCAGAACCTAGAAGTGTCATTACGCTATTCATATAATTATTTATAATTATTTAATGATCATATATTGATTTATTCATTTTTATTAAATTTTATATTCAATTATAATAATTCTTTTAATAAAAATTGAAATATATACTTCTTCCTCCTCCATTTCACATAGATCCAATCAATACGATTAATTTTACAAACCAAATAAAATTGAATAACTAATTCAGTTGTGCCCAGGAATCATTCCAGATAACACAGAAATATGATTCCTGAAACTAGGGTTACATGTCATGAAATTGTGTTCAATACAAAAGTAAATAAATTGTAATTAATTCACATCATGTTCATTTATGAAACGCGGTACATTTATAGCATACACTGCATGTTGACAGGGCTATCCTGGTGCACAATCAGCTGGAGTACACAGTGTGTAGTCCACGTGCATAGTTTTCTTTCCTCTTAAGTAAGAGATGTGCTTTTTATTTCATATATGACCTACCCGATGGGTGACCATGTTATATGGAGATCACACACCATATAGCCGATTGGAAGTATCATATACTCCATTTATGAGGTACAATTTACATGATGAGTGCCTAGGTGTGTGCCTCAAATAGACGGAGAGACATGTACATGTCGTGTAGCTTGCCTACACAGGCCTTGTACTTATACAGAATTATAAACATTAAAAAATTATTTGTTATACTATATAAACCTTATCAAAATTTTATTTTATGATGTCATTATGTTGATAGGACTTTCCATTTTATTCATTTTTAATATATATATATATATATATGATAAATTAACATCGAAATATTATTTATTTCTACATATCTGGTAGGATTGATAATACAGTTGTTATTGTATGTACATTTAAGCATAACATGTGGCCAAAAAATCATGTAATTTGCGTAATATCTAAGGTGAAGTACATGTCATGAAAGAAAGTGATAAGTCATGTATTCCACATGTCACAAGAGTAAGTAGTATACACGAATAATACCTATTGGATAAAATTAGATAAATATTAACGATATTGTTTTCAAAGTATGTTTATGTACACAGTTAATTTAAAATGAATTTTTTTAATTTATGATGGATAAGAATCTATAGGAAATGTGGAGGATAATTATGTTAAAATAATTGACTAATTAAAGAAGATAATTAATTGATTAGATCATGATTCATCATAAATAAGAATGATTATGAATTGAATGCTAGTTTTACTATATTTTCAATTCGTTTCATACATATGGATGATCCAGATCATAGACCTAAACATTGTATGTGATTGGTTTCATTTAATTTATTATTCAATTAAATTGTTGGCCTAAGTACCTTCTCTGAACATATTGTATTTCGTCCTATTTGACTATGAATTATTTTTTGTAAACCCCTATTCCCCTCACCTACGTGTTATTGAAATCATATGTAAAGGATGGGGCTCCCAAACTAGTGGATGCAGTTCAAGTTTAGAGCTGAGGAAAAACCAATCCAAGAGAGATACACAGGTGAATAGTTGGTAAGTTGTAATAAGAACCATAATTTTTTCAAGTTGTTATTTCCCGAGGTTAATGGTTAGTTTATGACCCTCTATATAAATTAAATTTTAGTAAATCTCATGATCATACCACTTTATTATTTTATCTCTCTCAAGTTTCATGGTAATTTCATTATGGATGTTTTATTAGGATCACATAATTAATTAATTAATAAGCATTCATGATAGAACAAAATTAATCATGATTGTGAAAAAATATTATCTATGATATGTTTAATCCCTTATGTAAACCAACTTAATAATAACAAGAATGTGATAAAGAAAATAATTATAAATTTACACATAAAATTATAAAATACCTCAATAATATTTATTATGTTAGTATAGCCTTCCACTACCCCAGTTAAAATTGAACAATAGTATAAAGGGTGTGAGAAACTAAAGTTGTCGTGATTTCAATTAGTAGGGAATTATAACTTGAATTTTTGGGTTGACTTGACATAGTTCATATCATGTGTTGAATGCCAAATTAGGATTGGTGTAACTGAGAGTAAAGGGTTTTGGAAATCCAATTATGGATTTTATGATTGGGGAGTCCACTCATAGGATCTATGCATTGTGTGTAAATGCAGTTTGAATTTAGAATTCCTACCTAAAACAATTCATGATTCTTGAAAAACCCATGGTGGGGTAATAAGAAAGGGAATATGGATCATTTACACTTGAAAATCTAAAAAACCAGATATTCCTAAGATAATAGTGAGGGATATTGTGTTTTGATAAAATATTGGGAGATTAATAAATAAAATATTTATTTATTTTCGTATATTTTATGAGATAAAGTAAGAAAATAATACATATCATATTTTTTAGAAAATTAATTAAAATGACATTAAACATGTCACTGCAATCCATACATGAGAAAAAACATTCTCCCCAAAAAAAATCCAAGAGTTGAAAAGGTGCATACAAGTTATCCTTCTCCATGAAATGAAATTATATGTACTGGAAGAACCATTTCATAAATCACCTAGAAATTATACTAGTGAAGAAGAGTTAAAACACTATGAAAATCATTTGAATGATTCCAAAGATGTTCAATGTTTTATTGTATCATCCATGTACAATGGCCTTTTAAAGGAACATGAGGAAATAGAATCATATAGCATGATGTCTCACCTTCAAGATCTCTTTTAAGAGAATGTGATAAAATAGAGGTAAAATATCTCCAATTCTTGGTTTACAACTATTCATGGAGATACATTTCTAGTAGAGCCTCAAATAGTCATTCTTATTGGCTATATTGAATACTTGCACATCTTAGGGATTAAATTCCATGATGATTTTCATATAGATATCATACCATCATCACTTCCCAAGACCTTATCTAATTTTATTGTTAATTAAAATATGAGAAATATTTAAAAGAGTCTTTCAGAACTCCTTGCATTGATTTTCCAAGTGGATAATGAAATGGAACATGTCAAAACCATTTTCCTTATAGTGAATAAGAAAATGAAGAACTAGGAAAAGTGTCCTAACACTCATAAAAAGACTAAATATCCATAGAACTATCCTTCCATGAAGAATAAGATTCAAAGGAAGGGAAAGTAAAAGGAGGTAGTATTTTTTCCATGTTGAAGTCCAGGCCAGGAGATGAGGAACTACACCTAGAAGAAAGGGGAAGCTAATCATGGGTTTATTATCGTGTGTAATATTTCAATAGATACACATTGGGTATTAGATATATCTTCTGATTCTCAAATCTATATCAAAATTCACGAACCATGTATATTCCAAATGATCACTAGAGGAGAGGTGGATCTGAGAGACACCAATGGAGCATGTTTGGATACTCTATCCATTGGTGACTACCACCTTTCATTTCCAAAAATAATAATTTTCGTTTTAAAATATTATTATTATGTATCTACGGTTACCAAGAACATAATTTCTATACCATTCTTAGATACATATGTGTTTAAATTCATGTTTGGAAATAATTGTTTTTATAAGTATAACATATGTTATGGTATGGAACATTTAAATAATGGAATTTATGTATTAAATTAGGAAAACCTACTATTTAATTTGGATGAAAAATCATGTTCATATCACTCATATAACACCCAAATTTGGCATCATTTTCTTAGTCATGTTAACGAGAAGCTTTCGACATAGCTCTATCAGGATTGTTATTTAAACTCATCTGATTTAAAAACTGACAATAGATTTCATTCTTGATTAAAAATAAGAAAAACCAAACCACCATTTGGTGGAAAGTGTGAAAGGGACACAAAGCTTCTAGGATTGGTACACACTGATGTGTGTGGACCATTTCTAGTAGAAGCTAGAGGTGTATATTCTTACTTCATAACTTTTACTGATGACTTGAGTAAATATGGATATATCTACATCCTGATGTATAAGTCCAAGTCCTTTAATAAATTTATCTAATTTATGAATTATGTAAAGAATCAACATGGAATGAAGATAAATAATCTTCGACCAGATCAAGGTGGTGAATATATTAACCAAGATTTTATTGAATTTTTATGGGAGTTTGGTATTCTGTCCAAACTCAATGAACTTCACACACCACACCGTAACAGTGTAAATGAAAGGAGGAACCAAACCTAATTGGAAATTTATGGTCAATAATGAGTCACATGGATCATCCATTATCCGTCTGTTGATATGCATTAAAAACTGTGGTGTATAAATAAAACTGAGTAACAAATAAAGCGGCAAACATTTTATGGAACATCCAATTTGACGAAGCAATAAAATAATTTTGTTTCATTAATAATGATTATTATCCATGTGATTAAAATAGGTTTTGTGGGAATACAGTCATTATTCTAGTAGTCTATGTTGATTAAATATTCCTTATAGGAAATGTCATACCTATCTTATAGTCTGTTAACGATTGGTTAGACAAGTGTTTCTCAATTAATGACTTGGGTGAAGCAGCCTATATTCTAGGGATCGTGATCATTCATACTAGATCCAAGAGGCTTCATGGACAAAGAAAAAGTACATATATTGAATATATAATAAATATATTTAGTATGGAACAACATAAGAGGTGATTGGTTCTAGTTTCACATGGTTTACATATTTTTAAGAAAATATTTCCTCAAACACTATATGAGAAATAGAGAATGAGTAAGATCACATACGCTTCAATGATATGATCAATCATTTATTCCATGTTATTTACTAGACATGATGTTGACTATTCATAGATCATGGTATGAAGATATCAAGATGATCCAAGAGAACAACATTGGTCTACTATTTGGGGTATCATTTTGAATTTGATAAAAACTAAGGATATGTTCCCAATGTATGGAAGAGAAAAGGATCTATTAATTAGGGGTTATACTAATGATAGTTTTAAAAGTTTTCAAAATGATATAAGACATAATTAGGGTATGTATCTGTACAAATGGAGGAGCTGGGAGCTAGAACCAAATAATCTATTTGTCATTGATTCTACAATGGAGTCTGAGTATATAGAATATTCTGATGTAGTAAAGAAATTAATCTGTATGGGGAACATTATCGAGGATCTTGATGTGGTACCTAGTATTAAATTCTGAATAACATTGTGTTGTGATAATATTATACTTTATTAGTATCTACCCTTGATGTATTTTCATCATAGGGGAGAATTTAGAGTAAAAAGAGTACCAAAGGAAGATAACATGGTAGAACAATTTATTAAATTGTTATCTTAGCACAAGCATGAGTATCATGTGAGAGGTACTGGACTGATGCATGTTAGTAGTTGGATCAAGTGAAACTAATAGTCTATTGGAGTTTTTACCCTAGAACCATCTTCTATGTAATATATGGTTTTTTGAATATTAATAAACTACTAATCACATCATGATTGTTATTCTGGGTAACATTGCATGCGATAATGTCCTAAGAGTGGCTGTTTCACTAAAAGATCACAACAAATCCCTACTATGATGAGAAATCTAAAGTTCTTGGACAATATTCTAGAATATTTGTTATATAGCCAGATGATATCATCTAAGGGACAAAAATAAAATATGCTATTATTTGAGGATACGAATAGGTCTTTGAGGAACCATCTCATAGTTTATGCCCTTGGTAATATCCATTGTAGGATATTATAATGATGATACCCTCTAGTAAAAAATCCACATTTATAGGTATCATTGGATATTCCTATCTGCGGATGTGTGTATTGATCCCTAGAATTTAATATTATTATTAGTAAATATTAAATGTCCTTTAAATTTATGTATTAATGAAAACCATGATGACATATATTCTCAGTGAGGTATGATACATTTGGTGCATCATGAGTGGTATTGCATTAATGAATAACATGAGAAAGGATTTATCCCTTCTGTTCTTTAATGGAAGATGATAACTCATGAATTATAACGCAAATGATATAGCCTAAATAAATCCATGTCCTTGGTTTTTTATAGGATAGATCAATTTCAGAGGAGTCATTTAATGATACATTGTGAACATAGGTTAATGACACCTGCATGAAACCAACCTGATTAGAGATATCATGATAAAGGGATTATATTACATAGGATGGGTTTTTATGAGGTATCAGGTCATTGTAGTATTTTCTTCATTCTCTATGGGAGCCTTGGTATGTTTCTATACACTAACCTTAGAATTTAGGCTGCTTCACCAAATTCCACGGATAAAGTGTCCTAGAGGGGCACACACTAAATGCATCCCAAATATGAGTGAAATAATATATTATTATTTAATTGTTTGAATAAATATTATTTTCACATGTGGTTTAACAATTATCCATGTATTATTGACATCATATGAATATTTATTTTCTATTTAGTAAATATAATATTTATTTATTTATTGGTGAATAATGTAGAGATATTTATTTAATAAAAAAGTAGTCTTTATTCAAGGCCTGATAAATATTATAAAGGAATTATGGACATATTTTTTAGGTCCAGTTATAAATAATAATTTTGAATAATATTTGGTTAATTAATATTTAATTTAATTCACAATTTACGCACATGTCAAGAAATAATAATATTTTTATTTTTATTTGACATGGAGTTCCACAAAAGATTAGATAAATAATATGGGGAACTCGTGAAATTATTTATTTTTAACCTTATAAATATATAAATCTAATTATATTATTTTCTTAAGAGATAATTTAGTTTTTTGGGTTATACGCAATGGATTTTGAAAATCCCCTTAATCCCTAGAGAGATCTCTTCTCCAAGATATCTATGAAGAATGGAGAGCAATAATTCTCCATTAAATAATCTAAATTAAAGAGAGATCAAGGAGAATGATTTGGAAGAGGTTCTCATGGAGATCAAAGGAAGAAAATGCATGTGATAGGATATTACCTTATTCCACCTGGTGATTCATTCGATGACTTATGGAGATTCGTGAAACTCGTGTGGATCATCACCACAAGGAATCTATAAACGATTCCTATAATGAAATGCAGATCGTCTTCCTGATCCATCAATGAAGAACGATTTCAAAAAAGGTAGTTTGTTAATAAATAAAATTAATTATAATTTATATGTGATGATCCTCCCTTCTGATTCTAGTATGATTTCTATTGTCTGTCTGTATTGATTCAATTATATTTAACAGAATGTTTATCATTCCGTAGAACTTAGATTTATCATCGATCATGAAAAAATCAATGTTCTGCATGACCCATTACATGATTCTACAATTCCCAGAACCTACATAAGAGAGAATGAAATCTTCTCATATTGGTAGATATGTTGGATCTGTGAGTTTTCAGGGTCATATAATGTGACCCTAGAGCATTAGATTTCACCCTCATTTGTTTGGTGGTGGACCCTTTTATATGTAGGGACATCATGTTTCCCCATCCTGATATCCTTTTCTAGTATGATGAAGATATTGTATTGAAATCTTTTGAAAATTTATCTCTCTCCTTCTATATTTTGGATTCCAAAGAAAAACACCACCCGTTTTCTTGGTGCACATCTAAGGGCCAGACTACAAAAAATATTACCCCATCATATGCAGTCTTTTTGGTGATATCTTCGTACACATTCCTTATGTAACCACAAAAGAAGCAAAAAAACTAAAGACATATAATATTCACAGATTTATAATTATTTGATACCTCCATAAATAGGAACATACCATGAATGAGGGGATACAAATTTTTAATCAATAGCCTTATATGAACCATAGGTCCCCAATGAGTGGGGTCTAACTGACCATATTCCATGAATTGTCCAATTTTTCATCCAATGTCCAAAATAGTGTGTTATGTTCACCCACAAAAACGTATTTTATTATTTTGAATATATAAAGGATATAAAAAAAGTTGTAATTATAGATAACATTCTCACTAATCATATCTTCTATCAGAATAAGTTGGTTAATGAAAGACCAAGGCCTCCCTTTTAGAATATTATATTTATCCAAATCATTGAAAAATTCAATGATCAATCAGTTTACATCCAATTATATATAGGATACTCCTTTTTCTAAATTCCATATGTTTTACAAGGTATTCTGTAGGGAACTAATAGTGAATCATCCATTGGAGATGAGTTTTCTGATCATGATAAGGGATATCTAATGTAGTAGGAATGTATCCTAGTTCTTCTAAGTGGGAATTTTCATTTTCTCCCTCTATGTCTAGGAAATTTTCTGACAACGGTTAACAACATCATCATTCACCTCACTGTAATTAGTTAAGAGGGGATGTGGTGGGAAAGGAACTAATGATCAAATACCATGATCAACACCATTGTCAGCTAGGAATACCCTTGATCTAGGAATACCTAGAAACCAAAAACCCAAGGAGAAACCAAAAACTACTCTCAAACAAAGTAGATACAAAATCAACGATTATAATAGTTATATATATACTCACATTATATAAATTTGATATATAAATTAATTTATGAATTATACATGTAATATATATTTTAGAAATTTGTTGTATTTAAATGTTTTTAGATGCAATATGTAAATTCAAAATATAAAAAAATCATAAAAAAGCATATATTATATAAATAAAATAAAAATATATAGATATAATAATTTAAGATAATATATAAATATAAATGTGTATTTGTATATTTAAATTTATACATTTTTGTGTGTGTAATTTTATGCATAATATAAATTTATTTAAAAATATATGTTTTTATGCAAGTAATCATGAATTTATGTTTGTATGTTGGTATAATGCTATGAATATAAGACAAGAAAAAACACCTGAGCATGTGGTTTTGGTGTTAGTGTGTTTCACAGTTTCAAAATGACCATTATATATCTATATATTAATAATATGGTGATTTCACATATAATTTATTTGAAGCTTTTTTAAAGCGGTTTAAGTGGCTACTAAATTCATACCATATGAACGCTTAGAGATAACTATTTCTCATAATAGATAGCAACCATCTTTGTAGTGGCTGTATATACCTCATTCCAATAGATTTATCATGGGTTATATCCATGCTTAATGATAAAATTAACCCCCTTTAAACGCACCATTTAATGTAGTCTCACTTCTAGCCTTTTTAATGCACATAATTTCTATTATTTCATTGAAAAATGAAAAATATTACATTAGAAAAAAAAAATTTATTAGAAATAAAAAATCAAAATTAAAAATTTGTGATTTATAATGATAATATTTTTAATTCAATATCATTAAACAATAGCTTTTCTACATACGTGGCCCAAAATCCCTTGAAAATAGTTTGTTTTATAAATAACTAACCCAAAGTCCTTCTTATAAGATCTAAAATGACTGCAGATGCAACACCTCCTCCATTGAAAACACCACGAAATGCATATTTTCAATCCCATTGCCTCAATAAATGTCGTAAAAACATGAATATGAAGTTATAAAAAAATAAAAAGATAATATATTATGGTTTGGTATCTGAAGAAATTAATATTTTACCAATGAACATACCTTCCACATATTAACAATTAAAATTATTTTTATAAACATTACATTAATAAGAAATGGAAAATTTTAAAATATATCTAAAAATAATAAACAAATTCATAGAATATTGTTGTGGGGAAACAATTTTCCAATCTACCGGAACAGTGGGTGTGGGATTTTAGAGAAGCTTGAATGCGTAACTATAAGGAACCTTGTACTGTCATTTTCATTCAAGTCACATTATGATAAAGTTCCATCATCAAATGGGTTGTTAAGAAGGTGTTAGATGATAAATTTCCTTCTTAACAAATCATTTTAATAAGGTGCTTTGTGATGATGTTCCTTCTTGACAACACTTTTTAAGAAGTCGCTTTGTCATTAATCCCCCACACTTCTTGAGATTAATTTTTTTAAGATGAACTCTTTCATAATTTTTTTTATATTTTTAAATATTATTATATATTTCATTAATATATATGTGAATATATATTGGTATAATTTTTTGAAATGTTTTTATGTATAATAATATATTTTTATTATTTAAATACATATATTATTAGAATAAATACTAATATATATGATAAAAACTATTTTTTAAAATGAAATGTTTTAACAAATTGAATTTACATATAAATAAAAAATTATGAATTAATATTTAAATTAAATTTCAATTTCAATTTCCATTTTATAAAATATTTAATATATTATGAATTTTAAATTGAATTATTTGAACAAAGATTTTTTCAATTGAAATTAATTACTAACTGTTAAATTAGAAAACATAAAATATTGACTTTTTATTAACCAAACAATTGTAATATATTTTCAGCAATGTAATGAAATATTTAATACGAAATTAATAATTATTTAAAAAATAATATATATTTTTAAAATTGAATAATATATATTATTTATAATACAATGATATATTATTAAATTACTATAATAATATATTAATAGTTTAATATAATTACTTTTTAATGGTTTAATATAATATTATGTTAATATTGCAAAACAGAACGATATATTAATATATTTATAAATAAATTAATTCAAAATATTTAATAACAAAATAATAAAAAATACTTCTTAATAATGTAATGAATGATATATTTCATAATAATAATTATGAAAATAAAATTTTTAAAGTTTAAATGTTATATTTAAAAATAATAATAATTTTTATTCCATGTATGTTATTTTTTATTTATTATATTTAAGATTTTGTTTTAAATTATTTTTTATATGTTTAGTCATTGTGTGAACAATCATTTATATTGTATTTAAATATTATAAATTATTTTTGCTGCAAACATTTTTTGTATAAATTAATATTTTTGTTTAATAGTTTTTTGACATTATTTTTATTTTCATTTAAATTTTTATTTATAGAATTGATGATTTGAATTTAATTTAGACGGTATTTATAATATATTTCATGAATATTAATTTTTTGAAGTGTAAATGTTTTTTTAATCAATAAAGATTGTTTCATGTTATTAAATTTGTTCTTTTATATTTATGAAATTATTTTAGATTTCAGATATTTATTATATTTTTAATCCATGTTATTAATATCATTTAGATTGTACTTATATTTTATATTTTATTGGCATCCAAATTCACCAACATGAAACATAATATGGTTTCAAGTAGGTGAATTTGAATTCCTAAAAAATATAATGTACAAATACAATATTGGTAAAATTTGAAACATTGACTAAACATATAAAAAATAACTGAAAATGGGAATAATTTCATAAAAATAATTGTTTAAAAATAATTTCAATCGTGCAAAATATTGTTATCTCAAAACATAATATTTGTACGTATAAATTTTTTAACATCAATCATTTTTTGAAAAAATTATTTTTAAAAAATTATTTTTTAAATTACTATTATTTTCAGTAAAATTTAATTTATAAAATCAACGTATACAATTTCATTTATATATTATTTATTCAATATTTTATCAATAAATATGTTTTGAAGTGTAAATATTATGTTTTTATTTAATAAAGGTAGTGTCATGTAAATTGAATTTTTTGTTACATTTATGATTTTTTATATTTTGAATTATTTTGTATATGTTTAATCAATGTTCTTGGTTTTTATTGTATTGTACTTATAATATATATTTAATAAGATTCCAAAGTCACCAATATGAAATGTAAAAAACATTCATGTAGGTTTCTTTGAAAGCCTATAAAATATAGGGTATAAATATTAATATAAATAAAATTTGAAACATAGACTAAATATAAAAAATTATTTAAAAATTAATATTAATTCATAAAATGAATTGAAGAAAAATAATTTCAATTACACATAATTATTTTGTTTCAAAATATAACATTTTACTTATAAATTTATATTTTTCACCAAACATTTTTTGAGTAAATTTATTTATTTTAATTATTTTTTACATTCCTTTTATTATAAATTAATTTTTATTTTTTACAGTCATTTTTAAATTTTAACATATTTTATATATTTTATATTTTGTGCGTATAAATTTTCCGAAGTGTAAATGTTATCTATTTTTATCAATAATGATTGTTTTATGTAAATTATTTTTTTTACATTTATGTTATTTTTATTTTGAATTAGTTTTTATATGTTTAATCAATGTTTTAGGTTTCATTTAGATTGTGCTTATTTTTTATATTTTATGAGCATCCAAAGTCACTAGCTTTTAATGTAATAATGTTTCAAGAATGTGACTTTTAAGTCTGATAAAATATAATCTATAAATACAATATGAATAAAATTTGAATAATTTTCCACTCATATAAAAAATAACTGAAAATGAAAATAAATTCAATAAAATATTTTATGAACAATAATTACAATCCCAAAAAAAATTTGTTTTGAAGAAAAACAATTTAAGGAAAATAATATATATGGATTATATAAAATCTTAATGAAATTTGACAGAGATACTATACATATAATAAATAATTGAAAATAAAAATAATTTCATGCAAATAATAAAAAAATAATTAAATGGTGCAAACAATGCTGTTTAAAAATAGGACATTTAAACATTAAAAAATTATTTTCGTAATTCTTATTAAGTATTATATTACACATTTCATTATTATGATGTATTTTTAATTATATTATTATTATTATATATTGTGGAATGCTTTTTTAATAAATATATTAATATATCATTCAACTGTAACAAATATAGTAATATATATTATTATATTATTATATTAATATATTAATATTTATTATATTAGTCTAATAATATATCGTTGTATTATAATTAATATATATATTATAGAATTTTCTGAAAAAAAAATTATTTGCTAATTAATTTTAAATTTTCTAATATGGAGTACATAGAAAATGAGGGTCTTTAAAAACATTCTTCATAGAGTAAAAACTACTCAAATGAGCTTAGATTATTGTAAAATCAAAAGATAGAAAATTTGGATTGATTTTTTAATTATAGTAATTGATGGTGCATCAAAATGAGGTGTCATATTTTTAAGATGAATGAAAACATAGTTTCTATAATTTAAAATGCTAGAACGTGTGTTTGATGATTAGAATCATAAGAAATGATCTCTAATTGATTTTAAATCCTTTTAAAGAAGTCATATAATTATATATGATGAGTGCAAGAAGATGGAGTGTGCATCCAAAATTTGATACACTCAAATTCACTAAATAAAGAGTTCGTAGAAGAAGAAGGTCTTCCAAAACATTCTTTATAGAGTGAAAACCGGGGAAATTAGTTCAAATTACTAAAAAATTAGAAAACAATTGTTGATTGATTTTTTAATTATTGGAATTATCGTGCATCATACTAATGTGTCATTTTCTTGAGATGAATGAAAACATAGTTTTAGTCATTTAAAAAGATAAAACATGCATTTAAAGGATCAAAACATAGAAAAAAAATCTACAATTGCTGTAAAATATTATGAAACCTATCGTTGAATTATTTTTCATGTGTGGGTGTCGACATAATTTCAATCCAACAAGTGATTCTATCGAATGGACTAAATAAAGAGTTCATACAAAATGATAGTATTTAAAAACATTCATCATTGGGTGAAAACAAGACAAATGATTGGGGATTTCTGTGGAATCATACGAAAATAATTATAGATATGTTTTTGAATTATAGGAACTGGCCATTCATCATACCAAGGTGTTGTTTTCCTTATATGACTGAACATACAGTTTCACTAATTAAAAATTCTAAAATGTGTGTTTAATAGAAAAAACCTATAAAAATATCTCCAAGGGACATGAAATATTATGAAATATTTCTTATAATTATATCTTAAATTTTTTAGTTTGTGAGACAAGAATACAACATGTGATGTGCTTAAACTAAATAATTACAGAGTTCTTAAAAAATGTCAGTCTTTAAAAACATTCCCCATAGAGTGAAAAAATGAAAAATAATTTTTATTTAGAATTAAATTAAACTAACAAAACCATCAATTTATTTTTTTAATTATAGGAATTAATAGTGTGTCATTATGATGTCTTCTTTTATCAAGATGATGGACAAAAGCTCCATAAATTTAAAACAGAAAAAAATTCATTTTTTTTGGTTAAATCCATAGAAAAATATCTCCAATTAAATTAAAATCATTTGAATGATGTATTAGAATTATATCAGATGTGTTTCAGTGTACTAAGTTTTAATCTAACATGAAATGTGCTCTAATTAACTAAATAAGAAGTTTTTAGAAAATGATGGTTATTAAAAATGTTCAACATAGAGTACAAACCTAACAGATGTGATCAAATTATTTTAAAATTACACCACAAAACCGTAGATTTATATTTGAATTATAGGAACTATCAGTGCATCAAACCGAGGTCTCGTTTTCCTAAGATGATAAAAACACAGTTTCGGTATTTTATAATTCTAAAACATGCATTTGATGGTTCAAACCATATAAAATTATCACTATGTACTATTAAATACTATTAAATTTATCTTATAATTATTTTTGACATGTGTGAGTTGATGACACATCAGTCTCACTAGAAATGTACTCGATCTGACTAAATAAGGTGTTCTTAGAAAATGATGATATTTGAATACGTGGGCCATTGAGTTCAATTCATCCTAATTAGCTCAGATTAGTCTAAAATCATAGAAAACAACTGTATATTGATTCTTGAATTATAGGAACTGACATCATGTAAAACTGAGGTGTTGTTTCGTGATGATGACCGAAAACATTGTTTCAATAATTTAAAATTCTAATAATTTGTTTGATTGTAAAAACCATAGAAACTGATTTCCAATTGATTTGAAATATTATGAAAACTATATTAGAATTATTTCTGGCATTTGTGAGTCGAGGATTCATCTATATGATATGTGATGTGATCTAACTAAATAAATAAAGAGTTATTAGATAAGGAAGTTCCTTAAAAATGTGCACCGTAGAGTGAAAACTAGCCAAATGAGCACGTACTTCTATAAAATAACAGAAAACCCATAGATATATTTTTGAATTATAGGAAACGATATCTTGTCAAACCAAGGTGTCGGTTTCCCAAGATTACTGAAAATTCATTCTCACTAATTCAAAAATCTAAAATGTGTGTTTGATAGTTAACCACATAGGAAATGATCTCCAATTTATGAGAAATATTATGGAATCTATCGTAGAATTAATTTAGATGTGTGTGAGTAGACGAAGCATCAATCTGATATGTGATGTGCTTGAACTGACTAAATATTGAATTCTTAGAGAATTATGGTCTTTAAAAACATGAAACACAATGTAAAATTTGAATAAATTATATCATATTGAAGTTAAATTAGATGAATACAACCTTATATTGATTTTTGGATTATAGGAATTGATGATGCATCAAACTATGGTGTTTTATTCCCGCAATCACTGATAATGTTGTTTGAGTAATATAAATTAGAAAAACAGGTGTGTGACAGTTACTACTATTAGAAAATATCTCTAATTGATGTTAAATATTATTCAATCTCTTTTATAATTCCTTTTTACATTTCATAAAGGATTAGGAATCAACCGGACATGCATTGTTATTGAACTGACTAAATAATATGTTCTTAGAAAATGTCGGTCTTTAAAAATGCATGCCAATGAGTGAAAACATGATGAAAGAGCTAATACTACTATGAAATCACATATCAAACCCCTTATATTTAATTTTCAATTATATCAATGGAAAACACATCAAACTGAGGTGTTATTTTCATAACGTTACTAGAAACATAGTTTTAGTTATTTAAATTGATAAAATGTGAATTTGATTGTAAAACTCAGAGAAAATGATCTTCATTTGTTGTGAAATATTATGATGGTTATCTTAGAATTACTTATGTCATGTGCGAGTAGATGGTGTGTCAATAGGACATTATTTTTTACTGAAATTAATAAATAAGGATTTCTTATAAAATGATGTTATTTAAAAATGCGAGCCGCATATTAAATTTGTTCGAAATGAGATCTGATAAATAAATCACAAGAAAATAATTCTATATTCGTTTTGGAATTATAGGAACCAGTGGTGTGTCAGACTGAGTTTCTGTTTTCCTATGATGACAAAAAATAGTTTCAGTAATTTAAAATGCGAAAAAGTATGTTTGACGATTGAAACCATAAAAAATGATCTCCAGTTAATGTGAAATATTAAGAAAATTATATTAAAAATATTTTTAATGTGTGCAAGTAGATGAATTTTAAACCAATAAGTGATGTGATCAAACAAACTAAATAAGGATTTCTTAGAAAATGATGGTCTTAAAAAATGTATGCCACATAGTGAAAAAAGAACAAATGAGCTCAGATTGCTGTGAAATTAGACAAAAAATCATAGATTAATTTTAAAATTATAGCCGTTTTAGGTGCATAAAACAGATGTGTTTTTTCATGAGATGACCAAAAATTCATTTTCATTAATTTAATACCCAAAAAAAGTGAGTTTGATGGTTAAAATCATAGAAAATGATCTCCAATTGATGTAAAATTTTATGAAATCTATCTTAGAATTATTTATAATGTGTTTGGGAAGATGACATGTAAATATTACATGTAGGGTGGTGAAAATTAATTCCATTCATACAAAATATTTTTATTTCAAAACAAAAAATTTTTATTAATTAATTACTTGTTTACTAAACATTTTTTGTGTAAATTTATTTTTTGAAATTATTTTTTATCATTCCTTTTTTTTCAATTAATTTTAATTTTTAAAGTTAGAGATATAAATTTCAATTAGATTTTATTTATTATATTATATATATATATATAAATAATATTTATGTGTAAATATTATGTTTTTTATGTAAAATAATCATTAAGAAGGTGATCGATAATCAAAAAACGTAATAGAGATCATCCACAAAGGGAATTCAAAAAAAACACAAATGATTCTCCTGAAAGACCATGGGTTTCCAAATGGTGAGATGCCTCATAAAATTATCAATTGATGAACGAGAAGGTGAAAATTGAGAAAAGAGACATAAGTAATGGATCTTCCCATCCAACATACCAAATAGTTGAAGGCCGGCCTTCGAGGAAGAAATGGAATGGAGAACCATCAGACAGTCTAATTACAAGATAATGGAACTCCATCCTCTATCCAAATCAAATTCCATAACAGAAATGATTTCTTGTTTTTCAACAATGGGTGGACCTCATACTCATAGAAATTCATTTGACTATAAGAAATGGTTAAGCCCCAAGAATGTTGAATGATTACTCCCATAACTGAGAAGGGTCCATCAACGTCTAATGCATCAATATTAATATTTATCATCTTGATCATTAATGACTACCAAGAAGAAGATCCATACTTTGATTCATTTCTTTTATCCTAAAAATCATGATTATTCCAGGTGTGCATTCATGAGATCGAATATTTTTCCTTAAAAGAGTGTGGTTTGATCTAAATATAAAAAACAAATTCATTTCTCTGAACCTAAATCATCGATTTCGTTGGGCCCAAAACATTATCAAAATCCAATGGCAGGGAAGAATACCACTTCATAAGAATCTCTAAAAAATGGATTTTAATCCATAAATGAACTATCCCACTCATTCCATCCATATCAAACACCAACGACTCCTCGGCATCCAAAAAAATCATTAAAATAATACTATGATGACACCCTATATTTTGGGAAGTATCTATCATCATAAGCATGGATAATAGTGGGGAACACCATAAGAGAGAGGTTATCAATGCAAGATTTCCACCAAAAGTAACAAGACTTGGGAGGAATTGAAATTCAATAGATGGTTTTCCATGTCTCTGTTGAACTCGGCTTTGATGTATCAAGCATCATATAATAACAATAATTCATTTAATATTCCCTTGAGGAAGTCATTCATCCACAGTTATGAATGGTTGATATCTCCCTTGCAACTGGAATACTCAAAATAATGTTTCAATATCACTCATTAAACCATTCATTCATGGTTTTAGTTCCCTATTTTTTTCCATTCCCATTAAAAAAATAATGAACCTTTTCATTTTCTATACCCATAGAAAATTTCCGATGATACCATAGATCCACCACCATCCACCATCCACAGTTCAATCCAAATATCTACACTTCAACCATCACCGATCCTACTATACATTCCTTTAACATGAATATTATGAGACACCTAAAAAACACCACTATAGAAAGATCTGGAAGGGTCCAAGATAGGGACCTTTAAATTATGAGTGTGGGAAATATGGTGGTCAATATACCTAAGAACAAGGCAAGAAGGGATGCTCTAGAACAGCCCCCACTCTTGCTCGATGAGTAGGGAATCCATAAATGGGCACGAATCCTAAAATATCATTCTATAGAAAGACATAGAGAAATATACCTTATCCCAAAACATCTAGGGGTTCTTATTTCTTCCATTTTTCATAAAAACTAATAGTTTTCCATTTTGGAATGCAATTAGTCAATGAAGTAATAGTGCAATATGAAGAGGGACATCACATGGTTGGGGACTGATTGGGATAATGACATGGTGTGGATCTATTTACCAACATTAGAGACCATTTTACTAGTCCATCAATTAATTTTAATTTGAACCCTATCTATAATACTTGAAAGCATTTATGTTTTGGGCCCAAATACATGAGGCAACCCAATATGTTTTTTTCTTTTATCAACCACTCGGATCCAGGAAGTAGTGTGGATTTCATCATTCCTGCTTAGAGTAATTGAATAGCTAAAAGAGATATCATATTTGGAGGTGTTAATCAATTTCCTAGAATCCATCTCATTTTTATGATTAATATGGTGAAAAAAACTGAATTCTTCTAATGTAGCTCTTAAAAAATTAAGCTATCATCTGTAAAGAAAAGGTGGGTAATATGAGAAATTGATGGACAGAATTTCACCCCATGAATGAAATTATCCCTAGATACCAATGATAAAATATTAGAAAACATCATAATATATAATAAAATGAAATGGGGAGAGAGGTTAACCCTGCCGAATACTCCTAAAGGGGGAAATATTAAATAGGGGACACCATTGATCTTAATATAGAAAGAAACTAATGAAATTCGTTCCATGATGACATCAATCTATTTGGAGTAGAAACCCAATTTTATCATAACCACTTATAGATATAACCATTAAACAGTATCATATTCCTTTGTGATGTCTAGGTTCCAATACATAATACATTTTTTAGTGTTTGATCTTGTTTTCATGGAATAAAACACCTCATGAAAAACAATAAAATAATCAGAGATAAGTCACTTTAGGAAAAATCCTTTTTGGTTTTCAGAGATAAAAGAAATAATCAAATTCCAAAAACAATTGAACAATATATATGAAAAGATTTTATAGGTCACATTGCATAGACTGATTTTGCTATGGTCCAAGAAAAAAGTGGTGTATTTAATTTTCGGAAAAAGAACCATAATTATTTCATTGAGGGAATGAAAATTATCTTTTCCCATCCAAATACCCTTCATGAGTTATACAATTACCAGTCCAACATTGTTCCAATATTTCTTAAAGAATAAGGAATATATCACATCCAGCCTAGGAACATTGGATGAGAGAAATTTTTTCAGAAACAAAAATATTTCTTCCTCAGAAAAATCTTTTGAAAGATGTATATTCCTAATTTTAGTAATTACTGTGTTAATGAAATCCTCATTTTCGAGTGGATGGACCAATTCACCTATCCAAAAGAGATCCTAGTAAAATATCTTGATATGATCATGGATCCCCTTAATGTCTGAAATATATAAACCATAAAACTTAGTAAGGCATGATATGGCATTCCTTTGTCTCCCCATAAAGTCCTTTTAATGAAATAAGAGGGTATAGAATTTCCCGCTTTTATATGGGATTCACGGGTGAATATATGCCAATAAAGTTATTTAATTATAATTTTGGAATCCAATTCCACTTCCAAAATTGAAATGGAGGATAAAACATAATATACAGGGGGATGAGAATCTGAGACATTCATACTTATTTTGTTAGAATCTCATTTTGAATCACATTTTTGAAATTTTCCATCACTCTAACATTTCAACATAGAATCTGATTGATGGATGTTTTTTATGATGTTATGTTCCCCCTTTTTACAACATGAGTGGAAAACATATTAAAATTACTTATCCTCTGCACAAAAGAACTGATATATGAAAATATTTTCATGCCTAATTTTCTCAGACTCATGTGAGGCATCAATATGGATTGGGCAGTGGTACGATGTTGTATTTGTTATAGGTGCAACATAACTGTGTGGTGCTGGGTGATATGTTAAAATTTATTTTAATAATAATTGATTGAAGATAAGATCTAGGATCTTTCACATAAAATTTATTATTAATTTATTTAATATTTGATTAAATAATTATAGGATCTTAGAAATTTTCTTTTTTGGTGAATTTTGATCATCTAAAAAGACCTATTCATATTACCTTCATTGCACTGTGACTATCCAAGGTTAGAATCCCTCTAGTGGTGATCCACATTTACACCTATGATCTCCATGAAATATCACTCGATCATTGGGTGCTAGTGTGGTGAATTGAACAAAGTATATTGTTCTTTCTTGAATGATTATTCTTTAGTCTTCAAAAAATCTCCCTTACACTTAACATTTTGATAGGGAGAGAGGAAGAGTTGAGAGTGAATTCATTCTGTGGAACAATTCTATATTCTCAATTATATAATTCTATACATAAATTAATAACCCAATATTTATAACGTTTTAATTTAAGATAAAATATTATTTAATTTCATACCATCCATTAGATATCCTCCATTTTTATTAATAAACCCCATGCCACATAACAATTATATAATTATTATTTTTTTGTGCATGAAAACATATGAAATAACTAATATTATATAACATTCTTGCAAATTTATACATTTCATTGGACTCGGTCATAGTCTTTTGAACTCCCCTAGAATTACTGAACAGTTGAATAAAAATTTTATTCATAAATAAATAGTATATTAACAATATGGAGACTAAATATTTATTAAAATATTTAATACAAAAATAAACAGTTTATTCAAAACCTGGAGAATAAATATTTGTTAAATTAATTAAATCATTGTAACACTAATAAAATTATTCCTCAGACTTGAGAATAAAATTTATTCATTAAATTACACATGAATCGAATTTAATCGAGATAAATTGAAACACTAAATGTGTGACCCTAAAAGATTCTTTCTCATTGGCCTTAGGTAAGATTTTTTAATGTTCAGTATTACACTCTAGCAATGGGTCAATGATCCCATGATAAAGAACATAATGTCATAATGTAGAAAACTAAATAAAAATTATCATTCTCTAATATAATCCCATTGTCACAACATCTCATGAAGAAGGTTGTACATCTGTGTCACCAATCTATTTTCTTGATATATATTTGTTTGACTACCTAAAATAAACATGTAATTACACCATGACTATGGATTTTAATGTAATAGAACTATTCAAATCACAGGGTCGATATATCAACTTCCATAAATATGTAAGGGACAAATCCTTCCTCGACATACTCATTAATGACATGTAACACATGACGCAGCTAACGTATCCAAATTATCCAGGAACAGTCATTGTCATGGTTTATAAAATTAATCTATGTACATGTGTTGTAAAATTCAAAAATAATAATCGTAAAGTATATGGACCATCACACACACTCATAGATAGAAATGTCTGATGACACCAAAACTTGTAGAATTCCTAAGAGTGGGACTGTTCTCATAATCTCTAGTTTTTAAGATTACCTAGTAAAAACATCATGTGTAGAATCCTAAACCTATAATGAGTACTCACACATGACAGTCTATGTACTATGTGTACCATCAAATTATGTTATCCAACCGCAGAATATTATTTTAGAATATCGTCATAGAACATCAAGGATTTCATCGTAGTGGGGAACTACTACGACGTTATCAATGTAATGTATATTATAGGATATTGTTAAATTATATTCTTGTAGAACACCAAACAATATATAATTAGATGTTTTATTAATATTTAATACAATAAATACATAATTCATAAAAGTAAAGGCATTTGGTCCTGGGACAACAAATCAAACCAACTTCCACTTGGACTAAAAACAACTACCTATGACCTTCAGTCCGCTAGAAATCACATGATAATATTGTTTCTATTGACTTTATGATTTATTAAATGGGTCCTCATGATGTATTATGCGAAAATACTTCTCACTGTAACTTCACCTCTCTAAAAAAATCAATAAAAAGATTATACTTCTGAAGTATGTACTGTGTATGTTGATGTGACCTTGTCTATTTTTAAAGAGCCACTAATTCAGAATTATCACAATAGTGTTTGATAAGAAATTACTGCTCGACACCACATCAAGATATAAGATATTTATTTTCAATTACAAAATTCATTCTTTATGAAACCATATTCCATTGTGGCCTCATAAAAATGAATATTCCATGACATGGATTCCTACTTTAATCAATAAATTGATCTTTTCAACCTTCTTACCTTGTTGGAATTATTTATATTCACAAACCCTTTAGGATATTTCATATAGAAAACTTTCAGAAGTTTCCTCTCAATTAATGTTCTTTTGAAATCCATTTTCCAAATCTCATAATCAAGGAGTTACACAATGGAAATTTCAATTAAGATGGATGTTAGAATTTCAATTTATGAAAGGGATTTGTCATATTCAACACCTTGAAATTATTTAAACCCTTTTTGAACCAATCGCGCCTTATAGGAACTGAACGTTCCTTCCATTTATAGTTTATACTTGAATAACCATTTACAACTAATGGGGTTTACATATACTAGATGGTCTACCAAAATTTAGACTTGGTTTTGGTACATGGAATCCATTTCAAAATTCATGGTTTCCTTTCAATTAGTATTATGCTTTACACATACTAATTCCTTGTAGGTTAGTGGATAATTATTATAATACAATAATGAGTAATCATATTTGGTGACTAGAAAACCATTCCATTCGGGTTATCTAACCTCTCTAGTACTCCTTTTCTGTAATTGTGTCTCTCAAACAATTTCATCTTTAATAGGGATTTTTGGAATTTATTTATGTGCCAAATGTTTTGTTTCATGAAAAATGAGAAAAATGATAACTACTAGAAAAATGACCTATAGCAACGGTTTAATTGGCTTGTGGATATAGGTTGAGATATATCCATAGTAAATTGAAAACCATGGCTTCCGAATGGATAAATCCATGGTGAAAATGTGTCGCATGGGAACAACTCCTTAAATAATTTATCTCCATTGTAACTCATCTCCCACACACAATCTCATCCCTTTTGATGAATCATCTCCCTCCTATAAAACCCTTCTCCCTTGTCACTGACTGATTGTTTCACCCGTGGCCAATCCTTATTGGATTCTCCATTCAGTTTGACCCTCCCTTAAGAAATCCCTATGAACCTCTTAATCATGTGTTCCTCTCCACCTTCACCCCCTTCATCATATATTTCAACTCCAATCGGTGAATTGACCTATCTGAGACCTTCCATGAGTGGGATCAACACAAGATGACCCATAAATTTTCATAAAATAATTTTTGGGATACTCTTTAATAGAAACTACTCTCCCATGAAATTCATACCTATCTCCAGTGACAGATCAATCATACCTTTGTAATCGATTGTAATTTTCAAGGTTCCCCCAACTAAAAATGTCTCTATTGAGAAAAAATATTACAATAATAAACTAGAATTTTTTATTTTCCTACTCATGTTTAATTTCATCTTTATTTTAATAACCATGAATCATAATTTCAATATGTTTTCAGTATGACTTATTTTCTACAATCATTCAGTCTATATTTGTCCATCAAATTTTTTTCCACAACGAATTTCATATATTTTCATATCCAAACTATATAAACCTATAAAGTTTTCACCCAACCTACTGATGATTGATTTTATCCTAGACAAAACTGGATGGTTTATGAATATTTAATATTATCTATCCTGATTTTGATCATGCATGCCTTCAAAAAATATTCAATACCCCTGACTGTCTGCAACTTTTTTAATGTAAAATTGGTTTTATTGTATGTGTCAAATGTATTTAATCAATATAATAGTAGATATAGTGTATTTATATTCAAATAATTTTTTTATCTATTTTTTATTTTTCATTTCATCTTAATTTCCCCTGTTACATTTAATGTCAGTTCTTTTAAGATCCATATAAGCACATCATTTCATGATATACTATTTCATACAAATAAAATACATTGCTAAAAATATATTTTTTCTATTTAATTTTTTATTTATAAATATCTCTACACTAAAATTTTCTTTTAATTAACATTCCTTCATTATTCTTTTTAGTTAAAAAAAATTTAGCTAGTCGTTTTATTTTCTATGCTATCTTAAAAATGGGTTCCTAATGTTTTTTTCTTTCTAGTTAGTCAATACATGGCGGTTTATGAATAATATTAGCTCTCCCATGAAGAATATGTTCCTCAAGAATATGGTTAGTATTCACCTTGTTTGTTTAATTGAATGGTTCTATTAATGTAAATATGAAACATTGAATAATAAAAAAGTATCAATTCCCAATACATTATGACCAAGTTAAATAGTTGATTCCCAATGAATTTTAAATTACTATATTTCTAGATGAAATTTCAGTGCAATGTTCATGTCTATCATGGTACCCTATTCAACTCTATTTTAGTAATCCAGGTTCCCCAAAATCCAATTATTGGTGCATTATCTAGTTCTAGACCGGAAATTTTAAATTTTCATGCACTACATTAGTCAAACTGTGAGTTTTACTTTTCTATATAGGGCTCTAGGAAGGCACAATTGTAGTTTTTTTCAATTCCAGAGGCATGTTTTTCAAGCAATGCAATATGAAAGATTTTTATTGATTATTGGTTTGATTCTATTTAACTTTTATCTTGAGGTACATTTATCTAGGTCTGGGGAATGCCATAGTATCATTTTTTATTGCATTATCCACAAAGAGAACTACTTTTATTTTTTTCTGATTTCTCTAAGTGGAATACCCATTTCCAATATCAATATGCATATATAGCTGCATTCATCTCATAATTCACACTGACACACACACATCTCATTATTATTATAGTGGTATAATATATTAATAAATCAATAAAATATATATTTAAAAAGTCATAGGTTGAAAAATATAATAAAATATCCTAATGTGTAGGGTCACTTCGTGTTCATTTAATGTATTTTTCTATTTTTGAGGTAGGGGAAGGTGGAGGTGGAGGAACAGTAGTTAGATTAACATTAGATTTGAAACACGTGGTTGGTATATATTTCATAAGAATAATGTTAATTCATATAAAATAATATATTTTTATTTTATATGCATATTTTTCTTGATTTAGGTGTATGATAGAGGACGAATTTCTTCCATTCACAAGTGTAAGAATGATGATCTAATTGAAAAGAGTGAAAATTGTTACCAATGGAATGTAAAAACCTATCCCATCTATCACTTAATTCTATATTAAAAACACATTCAAAGAGATGTCATTCACTTTATATTTCTATTTAGTTAAATGTTTTAGTGATTCTATTTGAAATTAGATCATTGAAATATGAGTTTATATGTTAATTTTATTGAATTATTGGAGATTATATGGTAATATTTTTTTAAAAATCCAGACCATGAAGTCCATATAGTTTATATTATAATTTTGGTAAATAAAGAAACATTCAAATAAACATATTAACACCATTTAAATGTTTGAATTAACATATATTTTTACAATTATTCTTTATGCTACTCATTTTTCTCACATGGTAATGTCAGGATTCCTTGCCGGTATTTATTTAATTCAGTGAATTATATTGTTCTCAATATCTTATACCTTTACCTCCCCCACATCAGTCTCCTCCTCTAACATAGCCTCCATATCCTATTCCTTCACCTCCCCACCTCATCACTCTCCATCTCAATAGTGATCCAAATGACAGTTGCATAAGGGACAAACCAGGGAGGGGGAGACATATGATAAATGGATTTTATGGTTTTTGGGGTGTTCATTAATTTGGTTATTTTAGTATTACATATTTTATATTAATAATAATTCCTATAATATGTTTTTAATCCATTCATAATTATTATTTTTTTCATTTTTTTCTCTTTACTCTTCATAGAAAGTGATGTTTATATATATAGGCTTACTATTGATCATCTTAGATTGTGATTTCATTATGATTTTGTTCTGTTCTATTTCACTAAAATGGAGTTCTAAATAATCAAAATAATGATACATTCCATGAAAATAGATCATGTAATTTTTCACACCATTATCATTCCCTATGTTTGTGTTCCTTGACCACCTGTATATTTAACACCTATAAACTTATGAGATTTTAAAATCACCAGAATTCAACAAAGTAATATTTTATAATAAATATGATAGGAATAAGATTAAAAGGTCTTATACTTGCCATATATGTAAACACTCTATACCAAATAAAAATAGTACAAGACCAAGGTTACATAATTTAGTTGGACAATAATATTTTTCATTTTGAATCTATTCAAGATACATGTATGTAACAGTTTCGATGAAATTGGAACACATTGTAGTGGAATTCTCCAGGCCATCACTTACACCAAAATCTATTATATTTCCCTCTCTTTTAGGATTCATAATAAAATTTTCATGTTTTATTTCTATGGGACTATATTTCTAACTCCATTCAAGAAGATTAATCCATGCATAATATTTTGAGCCATGGATGAAAGGACTAGTTCTGTTATACACATCCTTATTACAACGATGTCTACCAATGACCCACCATCAATTTTCTACAAAAATATTATTATATGTTCAAAATCAATACTATAAAATTCCAAAAATAATTCTTTAAGTTATTTATAGCAGGGTGCCTTACAATGAATTTTTATCTCAATAAGAAGTTTTTTTCTTCTTTCCTTATCAATGATATTGATCCTCTTCAAGGAAACTATTATATGGGTGGGAATGTGGATGGTCGTATAAATTATTATACTATCACCACTACCTATGGTCCCAAATATCCTTATCTCATGAGAATAACATCGATATTTACATTCACCATGTTCTATTTCATTCATCAAAGGAGATATTCTCTTTTTTAATCCACATAATTAATATTGTATATTCCATTTGATCTTCTCGATAAGTTAGTGGATCCACCATCTAAAAGAATATAAGGATCATAGGGGTACAATGTCGAATCAGTTGAGAAACCCTCCACTCATTTTGTTATGTTTATTTTTTTTATTGTGATATTGTTTATTTTTTTCCTTTTATAGAATTTTCCTTGTAATGAAAAAAACTGTGCTTAGATTTCTGAGAATCCAACATGAAAATATAGTTATATTCAATTATCCAATGATAAATTTCAAGTGTTGGATTATCCTTTTGAAAATAATTGATAAAATTATAAAACTAGAGCTGTTACATAAGGATTATGATGATGATACTTTTTTTATAAAATTACGATATAGTGTATCTAGATTTATTGATGTAGTTATGATCATAAACCTGGATTTCACTTAAAATTTCATTCTACAATATTTCCTCATATAGTGTACTACTTGATGATTTCATTGTATTAATACTAAATACATTGACCAATGAGGACTAAAAAAATAATGTAAAGTAAAAACATCCATAATAATAATATAACAAAAATATAATGTTTTTTTGTTTACAAATATAATATTTTATGTCACTATTATGTTATATTTGTTATTGGATACAATTTTGGTTATTAATACAAATGTTTGTATTAATATAACAACATATGTAATTTAAGATATAGAATAATAAATCCATTATTAAATTATAAAAAAATTATAGTTAATTAAAATATTCTATTACACTTACATATTTATTACTCATAGACAATCCAATTTGGGTGTATAGTAAGATATAATTTGATAATATCCTAAAGAGTATTGATATGTCATTCAAAAATTAAACATCTATTTTATTACAAGATAAATCCTCTTAATAATAGGGAAATAATCCATCTACATAAGAGAGATTCATTACTAAATATAAAATCTATAAAAAGAGTATAGTCATCTAGAATTTTAGAAGGAAACTAAAAAAGAAACACTAGTGACTATAATGACTATAACAGCTGCGTCTACTTGGGTTTTTTTATTTCTTCAAGGTTATAGAAGGACATTGAAGACATATTTATGTAGGGATTTATGATTTAATTAAAATATAAATTCATAATAGTACCTATAAAATTTTTTACTTGATTAAAATTCCTACTACTCATATAAGGGAGAACCCCACACTCAAAATTTTTCCTTCCTTTTAATGTTAATTAAAATTCAACATGTAATATTAAAAAAGGAAGTGATCTATAAGAAATCATACAAGGATTCCAAATTATTATATGGGACAAATCATAGAAGGTACATAAGAATTGTTTTGAAACACATGATTAGACCATGAGAGATATTAGAAAACCTAATATTTTAAATTTAATTAACTAACCATTGAATGGTATAATATTAATTCTTTATGGTGATTTTAAATAAATTTTACCTATGTTTCTTAATGGGAATATAAATGATGTAAATTTTTGTATGATGTTTTCTATTAATGTTTGAGAATTTTTATATAAAAATAGTATCCAAAAGAGCTGGAATCATTTAATAATGATTTTCAATGATTTTAATAATACTTATTATTCATTTTTTAATGTGGTAGATTATTATAATTATGCACCAATGTATAAGGCATCATTTAGTAAAATTCTTCATGTTGTGGTTTATTATTTCTCATTATTCATAATACTACTTTGTGGTGTATGTATTGAATGACATTGGATTTCTTTTGAACAAAAATCATTCATTAACAATTATGTTATTCAGTATTGGGATGTACATATCAATCTGAATATTCTATTATCATTATTGGTTATGGATTAATGTATCATTTATCATATAAAATTTACACAATGATCACATATATATAATAAGTCCTTATATCTCACTTATTTTTACTTTATTTACTTATATATGGTTTCTTATGATGAGGTTAGTTCTATCCACCACCATCTAAGGCAGTGACTTCGACATCGAATTTAGGTAATGTGTCTTCCATTTTTATTCATTGCCCCAATTTTAATTAGGAATTCTTTGATTTTTTGTTTCCCTATTTTCTTGTAGCGTGTTTTGGATCTCATTGAGGTGGATTTGAGTCGTAGTAGGTGATGGTGACTAACATGTGTATGAATAGGTAGGAACGTACAAATATAAGTTCCCCCTTTATATATACATTCAATCATGGAAGTATGAATATATATATTGGGTCTAGGTGTGCTTATATATAGATATGAAAAATAATAATGTGTGTTAGTGAAAAGGGGTATATAAAAGTATATACATATATCTATGGAAACCCTAGTGAATATTTGACAATGAATATGTGTACATAAGGGATTGGTGTCATATATATGTGAAAATTCATATACATCCTAGTGGAAAAAATGTAAGATTCAAGTTGTGGTCATCAAAAGTATAAATCCTTGAGTTAGATGTAGGTTCCCTATGCCTAACCATTTAATTTTAAATCTATAAACATTTAATTATTTTAAAAATATGTTTTCATTATTGGGGATTAAAATTAATATCCATTCATATGGTCAACATAAAATTTCATCCAACTCAATTTGAAATTTTCATCACTTTAGAGATGAAAATATCCTCATTTTGAGAAAACATGTATAGATCATTCACATAAAAAGCTAAAACATAAAGAAAATATTAAATTTATTTTCATCAAACACAAAAAACTATCCATTAAAATTCTACACTTTATTTAGTAACATAAAAATTAAATTTAACTAGATAAAATTGACTACCTTACCATGAAGAATTCATCGCCTAGTACGTATGTAATTAGTTTTCTTTGAACTGCATGGATAACCTTCATCAGTTATCTTTGATTTCCACACTCGTATTGAGGTTAAATGTTCTAGTGATCGAGTAATAGGGTTCAATGGGTTTACAATTGAGTGAGAAATAGAATTAACTATGGTGATTCATCATTATCAATCCTTAAATTTCATGAAATCGAATCCCCTTATAGAATAAAAAATATCATCTTCAAATAATAGAATTCCTAATAGATGAGAATTCAATTGAGAAAATATAATAACAGTTAGGGAAAGACTAGTTTGGAGAATCCATTTGTGTCACATAGGGAATGGATTAGTAATTATCCCAAGGGTGGGAAGATGGGTTTGTTTATTTATGGGATCACTAACATTCATAGGTGAATGAGATTTTTTGGAAATATACCTTCAGGTTGTAACCACTATTGATGTAGTAATGAATCGATGACATTAAGGTTGGAACATCGATATTTATCTTGAGATGAAAAGGGTTATGTTATATAGTATATATACATATAACCATGGATGATAAGGAAATGAGTATGTTATAATAGTTATCGAATTTAAATAGATCTTATGAAACAAAGTGTGATAGATTTCCATTTATAAAGTGGGATAGGTAATCCATTTACATTAGAATGGATTATATATCATAGCATGGAATGCATGGGTTATCTTATGTTGGTTAGTGAGTGATAGGATATTTTATAATTATTAATTTATGCTATGATAGTATGAAATGAACTATATATATGTTAGTTTGGATATATGAGTGATTTTTATTTTATATACTAGTAGAGTACTAGGATTTGGTATAATATTCCATATGTTATACTGATTAATGTCTTAACCATGTAGTTATAAAACATTATTTTGAGATATTATATATCTTTTGATGGTGATTCACATACTCATAACCAAATGTAAAACTAAGGGGACAAAATATATTTCCATTGGGAGATTTTCCATGATCCATCACCTATATATTTCTCAAATTGATAATTTAGAATAAAAATAGAATGAGAAGGTTTTTAGAATTAAAAAACATGGGAAAAATATTCATAATTCATATAAGAATTCAGATTTAGAGGGTCCTCAGACATATTTATTAGAAGGAATAATGAAAATATTAATTTATATTCAAGGAATGTTTAGTATAGATCTATTGGAACTGGTGCCTGTAATATTCATAAAATAATTCCTATAAAATTATATTTATAAAGGGAAACTTGAAATACTATGTGTGTGTGAATATAAGATATTAAATTTAATAATGGAGCATTATTTTCTATACACTCACCCTAACATAGACAACAATGTCACACGAAGTATGATTTTTTGGAAGGTTTTTTATTTTCAGTAACTTTTTTCATTTTGAAATGAATAGTAGAATAAAAAGAAATGAAGGTATCAATAGGAAACCCCCCTATTCCATGACTAGTAGGAAATATGAATGGAAATAAGAAATATATGTTTTCCCTAATGTTAAATATTCAATGTGTTCTATGAATATAATGTACAGAAATAGGGTTATAAATAGACGAATCATGAAGATGTTACTATCCTAAACAAAAAATAGAATGTGAATGAAGAATTATCACTATTTAAGAATGTGGAGAATGTTTATTACAACTAGAAGATGTATAATGTTCTAACTATTGCTTCTAATTTCTGGTTCACCTCTCTGCCTGGGATGCATCAGAATGTAATCTAATGATGAACCACATCACTCATACTCTGATTCTACCTATAGTGGGTGATATTAATGTGGTTGAGTTCTATTTTATCAATTATTAATATATTCACTATGTAGTTTATAGGATTCCTTAATATTTTATTTGAGTGTTTCCTGGTAGAATCTTCTCGTTGAGGTTATTTGATGAGGTGAAAGATTAAGTCCTGAAGACTATGGCTTATCTTTTCATTGGTTCTCAGATTTTGAGGCCTCGCGGTTTACCCTTTTTTATTCTTATCTTCCATGAATTGGGGAGTTATTTGCATTCATTCAGTGGGATCTCATGGATCAAGTTAAGAAAGTATTGGAGTGATTATGAAATGAGGTGGTAATGGTTAAGGATACCATCATTCACTACCGTTGAATTGTTTTCATCAGTCATGGATGAAATTTATCACTTTCATCATATAGGGAATGAATAGAGGAAACAAAATTGTGTTGGTATGAATGGATTGGATAGATCTAGTCTTGTTCAGTAGCATGTTTTACCACTCTAAATTATGTAATATTGTATTGAGGAGTTGTGAAGGTGGGTGAGGCTATGAAAAGTTTAAATTTATGGAAACATGAAGAGTTTAAAATCCCATAATACTTGTAGTGGCCCTATTTCCCACCACCCACATCCACAACTCTCTTGTAGAAGAATCCACTGATCAATTGGTTAATCCACTGCAGACAGGGCTGCATCAAAAATTTCCAACACTGGCACAATATGAGGTAAGCTGGATCACTTTCAAAATTCTATTTCCCACCCTAGTATGGTATCCCTAATCTTTTGATGGATTTTTGGAACCTTATACATCTATCGATTGATCATCTAGATTTCTATATCTGGTGTTAGTTATTCTATGTGTTCCTTATATTACTTCTTTTGTACTTTCCTATTTTACTACCAAATCTATGTGTTTTCTCCCCTCCCCAAAAATTAATGATTAAGCATGGAATATGTTTTATCTGGTCCAAGAGAGGGAAGAAGTATTGCATTGGGCATTTTAGTGATGTATACCTACTCTAATTTTCTATATATCTCATCATTGGGTTAGTCTTCACTACCCTCTTTTCACTTTCGTTTTGTTAATCTTCTATTTCTATAATCTCATTACACCTCGTGTTAGTATTGTACTCTTTAGTTTTCATTTTAGTGAGCTCTCCCAAAGTTTGTGTTGTGTCTGTAGGGTGAGGAAGGTGAAGTAGAGCTTTTGAATTTTTCTTATGGAAACCGGCAGATGTAGCCACAGTTTACTACCATGGTAGTAGACCATTGATTTTTTTTCTTATGGAAATCATGGGTTGTAGCCATGATTTGGAACAACGGATATCATTCTATATCTATGGTTCAAACAATGGATATAGATCTAAATCTATGATTGAAAACCAAGGTTGTAGATTTTTATGGAGTTACCAATATCCATGGTTCTAAACCGTTTCAATAACTCTACTTCCATGGGGGAAACCATGGCTATAGATGTATAGCCATGGTTTGAACTATGG
Organism: Viscum album; assembly: GCA_963277665.1. Taxonomy (NCBI): domain Eukaryota; kingdom Viridiplantae; phylum Streptophyta; class Magnoliopsida; order Santalales; family Viscaceae; genus Viscum; species Viscum album. The sequence goes on along the minus strand of OY728151.1, from coordinate 1,579,600,387 downwards.
CTATAGACCTATATCCATAGTTGGAACTCTTGCTATAGTGATGGCCCTATTTCCACACCAATAGTATCTATGGTTCCCCAAATATTATCTATTACCTAGAGCCATGGTTTTAGGACCTATAGACATAGTTTTAAATCATGTCTATAGCTTGAAGTTATATTCATTAATTTCTATCTCTCTTTCACTATCTCTTTTAATGATAAGATCCTCCTCAAGAAATTTGGGATGTCTATCAACCATAAACTTTTTTATGAAGTATTATATATGTAGTATCTCATTATTTCTTTGAGATATCGTATAAATATACACTTTGTGCCTTAGGGTGAAATCTTGTTACCTGAAGAGTCCTTCAAAAATTCTTCTCAACCCCACACATGTAAGTAATACTACAAAAGGTTCATTACATTCTATAATTGGTATTTTATACTCTCTATTTCTTTATTTGGAACTTGGTTTAGTATGTATGCTACTGTTTGTAACATATATCCCCAAAACGATAATGGAAGAATCACATGACTCATTATTGATCTCACCATGACAATAAGGTATGGTTCCTCTTTTTTTCTTAAACCATTCTTCTGAGGATTATAAAGAAGAGTTAGTTGAGATAAAATCAAAAACTCCTGTAGATAATCAATAAAATCATGATGAAGTTATTTTACACAATGGTCTGAGTGAAGTTTCTTAATATTCTTAACAAACTAGTTCTCGAAATCATTATTGTACTCCATTAATTTATCAAAAGAATCTCACTTAACCCACAATTAATAGACATATCTATATCTACTAAAATAATCATTAAAAGTTTTGAAGTATGATTACACACCCACTACATCAATGAAAAATGGTCCTCAAACATTGGTATGACAAAATTCAATAATCTCTTTAGCCCTTTCACTTTTCCCACCAAATAGGGATTTGGTTATTATTTCTTATAAACATACGTGAAATAAACAAAGAGGTTTTAGTTTAAAAGAATTTAAAAATCCATCTATATGTAATTTTGTCAATATCATTACATTTACATGACTTCTCGGCGATTTCAATGTTGGGTGTGGTATGAGTCATGTGAAGTAACATCATTATCGATTTCCATTATTTGGTTCGTGTAACCCAACACGTAAAGACCATTATTTAAATGTTACTTAATATAAAAATTTATATCCTTATAAAAGAACAAAAATTTACTCCCAAATATTAAAATAAATCCATATGTATCAAGTTTGGATATAAAAATAATGTATTTGGAAATTGAATGAACATAATAAAACCCCATTAAAACCAAGATCATTCTGTTTTTAAACATGAGGTAATAGTCCCCAATAGTTACATTAGTAATTTTAACTTAATTGGCTTCTTGAAGATCTACCACTCCATGTTAATATTTCTGAATCTACACGGTTCCGTTAATTGAATAAATATGTGATCCAAAAAAGTTGTATATAATACCCAATTTGTAGAAATTGATAAATTTCACTTGACAACAAATGCACATGAAGAATCCACTTGCTTCTTTGGACAGGTGAAACTTTTCTTCTCGTATCCCTTATTTCCACATTTGAAATATAAAAAGTAATGTTCTATTGCTTTTCCATTGATCATACTCTTCTTAGAAGTGTGTGAAGAAGATTTCGGTTTAATAGTATTTTATCTCCATTTCCATTTCTTCACCATAAGTACAAAAGGATTATCATGCTTCATATCCTTACCTACTTGGTGAAGAATACTAAGAAGATCTGATAGAGACTTCTAAATGTATCTCATATTAAAATTAAAAACAAATCTGCAGAAGGTATGGGAGTGATGCCAGAATAAGGTTGGTACTCAATTCATCATGGATTTTAAAAACTAGAACCTCTATGCACTCAATGTAGCCAATGATATTTACTATGTGAAGACAAGCTATGGAACCCTCTACAAGATTTATCTAAAAGTGTTCCATGTAAATATTAAATAGTTCTTGTCTAGATATCTCTTGTTAAAGGCCAGAGAGTTCCTCAACAAAGCTATACACATCCATGTTTTCATGAGACTTCATTAGTTCACTAGAAAGTGATTAAAGAATAAAACATCAAACATAGAACACATCACTCAAATGTTTTCCACAGACAATGAAATATTTATCACTCTCCTCTTTAGTAGGAAGATCAGGAATTGATGATTCTAGAACGTGTGATTTCGGTTCATGGCCTAACATAACCCAAAGGAATATAAACCACTGCTGGGAGTTACCACCATTTAGGAGGTTATCTTTCTCCAGTATGGATCATAGGTGTCGTGTGAATGAATGAATTTTCATTTTATTAAAAAATTAAAAATAACAGATTATTATTACTTTTCATGATAACCAAATATGTGATATATAATTAATTAAATGTTTTTTAATATATTTGTTAAATCTACCCCTATTTTATCATGTCTCAATATCCCTCGCCATTGAATTCAGAACATCTCGTTGTTGTATCATTCTAGTGAAAATGATCCCCATTACATTTCTTAGTTATCCACACATTGTACATGAAAACCATTTAAAGTAATTAGGTAGGCGGTCTTCCCAACTACAGACTTGTAGCTCCTTAATCCGTTGAGCTAATTCCCCTATACTGAATTTCTGATATGGATTTCCTCAACACTGGCCTCAAAATATTTTTTAAAATAACATTGTATTTTAAAATCAAAAAAAATTTTTGTTATGTAATCCCAAAAATATCATGATAACTCCTAGATGAATGTATGTGTCTAGAAATTGTCTATGTGCCACACTTAGTTCTAGGGTTTCATTCCCAACCAACTAATGGGAGGCTTAGTATGACATAACATTTAATTGAGGGATATTAATTTTTTATCCATAAAATTTATGTTCTTTTTTGCATTACACATATTCTTAATATTATGTGGATGCTTCATAGTTAATAAATCATGTTGGATAAGAAAAATACATGTAATTATTTTATTTAATTTTTGTCCTTAAACATTAATTAATTTATTTATGTGATCGTGGCCTTGTATCCATAAAATAAATAATTTCGTAGACATAAATAAAAAATTAATTAAATGACCGATTCATAAGCTTTATCTAATGGTCGAATTAAGGACCACGCATTAAATCAACATTTGATCTAGGGGAAATAACTCCTACTATTAGTCTTGTCCAGAGTTTCAACATTCCACATGTCCACATATGCATCACCCATGTTAGTATTATTATGGTTCCATATTGAACTAACTCCATCACCGTGAGTTCATTAATTAATTAAATATTTTTATTATTCACACAGATATTGGGGAAACCAAAGGGTTGGTTAAATGGGATTACATAAATATCAATTAATCCATAGATCTTACATAATAATGGAGGGAGGGATGACTCATAGGCCATAATTTAATTTAATTTTAAATAATTTAAACCCCATTAAAAAAAATTAAATTAAAACATCAAAAACATACTCAGGTCTTATTCAAGCTCCTGAATGGGAAATCATGAAATGAATATGAAAAAGTAAATGGATAGTATTTATTTTTTTATTAGTCCTTTTATTATATAATATAAACATTCTTACAATAATTATTTAATTCCCTTTCATATTAATGATAATCTAATAAAATTTAGAGACACCCATCATTAATGGAATTTTGGGAAGATAAACATAAAATCCAATAATGACATTTTAACTACAATAAATTATCTAATCATTTAAAATTCTCTCAAACTGAAATTAAATTGTTAATCAAATAATGGAGTGACAATAAATAAAATAAAGTTTAAATTAATTATTTCTAAAATTTCATATAAATTTAATTTTTATCCTTTATTGGGGGACTACACCGCATGTAAATCAAGATACAAGGCATATAACTCAGTTGTTTTATATGAATTTCATGCACCTGAGGCTCCAATGTGTTATATTTTCTAAACTACACAACATGTACATGTCATCTACACACCCTTTATCCCCTTTTCGTGTTCCATGGTTGATCGAGTCAACACATGATATGAAATAACTAGAATACATATAATTAATTTCTTGGCGCATATAGATACAATGTACATGGTTATACGGTGTGTGCTCTGGCCACTCACCATGTAACACAATTTTACTTTTTATTGATTTGGAACTTCCATATGGAATCTTTGGTCATTATTTATTTGTTCTTAATCACTTAATAAAATGAAATATTGAACATACATGATTAATATATCAATAACATGTTAATTCAAATAGGATTAATGAATGAATATCATGAAATGAAATTCTAACCATAATTGTACATAGATCAGCTATCAAATAAATAATTATAAATTTAAATGTGACCAATTTGATTCAAGTTTCTGGTTCCTAACATAGTGGAATCATGCATAGGTTGGTGATATATTAAAATTTCATTTAATAATCATTGATCGAATCCATGAATGAGGATATTTCACATTATATTTATAATTAATTTATTTAATATTTGATGAAATAAATATATGTTCTTCGGATATTTATTCATTATTTAATGTTGATCATCCAAAAAGACACTTTCATATGACCCTAATTTTGTTGTGAGCATACAAGGATAAAATCCCATTTATCAGGGATCCAATGGCACTCTTATGATCTCCAAGAAATACCACATGATATCTAGTTGCTAGTATGACAATTCAAGTGTCTTGAGTTGTTCATTCTTGAACCCTCATTCATAGGTTTAGTAGAAATAACTCTTTCACTTCTCTTTCTTGAGAGGGAGATAGATGGATTAGTTGAGAGAGAATTCATTGTGCGCAACAATGAAATATTCTCAATTTTTGGATGATCTACATAATAGACAAAACAATATATTTATAGAGTTATGATTTTAGATAAAATATAAATTAATTTCATACTAGCCATTAAATAGCATTTATTACCTTTAATAAATCACATTCCACATAATAATAATTATACAATTATTATATTGTGGAGCGCGATAACTTGCGCAATAAAAAATATCATGTAATGGTCTTGTTAACTAATATTAGTCATTGGACTCAGTCTTGGTCCATTCAAACTCTTCTAGAATTTATTTAACATTAAAATAAATATTTTATTCATAAATAAATATTTTATTCTCAATATTTGGAATAAATATTTATTTAAATATTAAATAAATAAAATAAATATTTTATTCAGAAGACATCGAATAAATATTTATTTAATTTATGGCAACAATATAACATGAATAAAATTATACCTCAGACTTGAGAATAATATTTATTCCATTAATTATACAAAAATAGAATTTAATAAAAACCTACGGGGACACTTAGTGTGTGACCTTCTAGAATTTTTGTCATTGACATTAGGTGAGTATGCCTGAAGTCCCAAATTAATATCTAGCAATGGGTCATGTCACCCAAGAGAAAGAACATAACATCACAAAATCGACAACCACGGATAAATGCTCATTGTGTAGTATAATCCCTTTGTCACAATATCTCATCAAGATGGTTTCACATCACTATCACCAACCTATATGCTCGATATGTCTTTTTATGACTATCTAAAATAAACAAGTCATTAAACCATGTCCATGTAATTTAATGCAATAGTTTGATTGTAATAAAAGACCTAATATATCATACAACAAAAAATATATATGTAGAGATGGTTTTTTATATAGAAGAAGTTTAAAACATCGATATATTATTCATTGATGGTTTCATGAAACCGCCGCTAAAATTGGTGTCATTATTTAACATGCATTGATTCCTTATATTGAGTGGTGATATCTATAAAGAATCTTAGAAAAGGTATTTCATGGTGGTTGTTTTGGTTTTACCATACTTTTTTATTATAAAAAATAATGGCAATTTAGTGTTGATTTAAAACCTTCACTACATTCATAAGTTTTCACCCATAAAAAATGCCACTAAAATGGATAAAACAGCATCTAAATAAAAATTTCAATATTTAGAAGTGGTTTTAACTACTGCCCAAAAAAAATACCATAATATAGAAAAAATTTAAACCACCACTGAAAATGAAAATTATATCTACTGGTGCTTTAAGCCACTACTAAATTGTTAATTACAAAAAAACAAGTTGCATATTATGTAGCCACAAACCCTGTAGCGAGAACAACATAATAATTCCAGCAAAAAATTAACTAGAATAAGAATAAATTGAATATAAAAAAATAAATATAATATCTAGGATTAAATCATAATGAATATTCAATTATTAAACTATCACAAGTCTCCCTACTATTAAAAATCTCGCTCAAACGGTTGGACATGAAGTGAAAATGTTCCAAAAATATATCTCTAAAACCCAAATAAGATATCATGATCACTCTCCATAAATAACCATATATGATAAGATTTTGAATCCTCAAAGGGAAGATACACAGAAAAAAACTGATGATACCAAAAGAGAAATGACCCAAATTATCCATAAATGAGCTAAACTTCCAAAAGCATGGATTAAAGCTAACATGGATTTATACAATGGGTAAATAATATATAAACATCTAGCACTTACAAAAATCATCTAATCCCTCGATGAGATTATGAAAAAATCATTGATTCCTCTATGTGCCTACGCTAATAAAATTTTACATAGTTAGGGTTACCCTATTACATCCCCAAGACCGATCCAAGAACAACAAGACAGAGATCAAATAATAGGGTCCATGCACAAATAGAGCACAAAAATATCTCAAAAGGGAGATCACCCAACACATCACAATTGATCTCGAATAGATATGGGTTGTCCAATATCTTATAGTCTTGAGATATTATTGTAGGGATATGTTATATAGGACATTTGTTTGGTGAGAAATTGCATAGATTGATCCTTGGTCAGTAGTACTGAGTCGTGATGTGATCTTTGTAAATGTGTGTAGACTTTCCTATAATAGATGGGGTTAGATCGAGATTACAGTATTGGATAAAACCATTGGGTTGTGTGTCATGACTTGACCTACAGGGGCCCTACTAGGGACACCAGTAAGCTGAGAGTGACAACACATGCTCACCCCCAATAGGTGATGGGCTAGTGATAAGAACATAGTGATAATATCACTAAAGTTGGAGGCTTTATCATTTTGTAAGTGAATACACTCACACACACACACTCACCTCCATGAAATAGTGCAAAGGTATAATAATATAAAAACTCTATGGTGTAAAAAAAATCAGGTAGTAATCTCTAAGAAATAAATTAGAATGAGATAGATAACTATCTAGAAAATAAAAAGGGTAAAATACATGCCTAACCAAGAAGAAGGAAAGTAGTTCCCAATCTTGTAATAACAGAAGGTGAATGGAAGAAGAGTTCCCAACTCACTATCCCTATGGCTGGACAATAACAATGGTTAGTTCCTCTACTAACATATATGTTCCATAGATACCAGGTCCGCTAAGGACACCAAAATTCTACCAGTTATCTGTATAAGAAACAAATCAGGAATTCAAGGCCTATATAGGTGTGATTATAAACATAATTAGCAAGGCACCATGAAAAACTAGTTTAAAATAGTAGAATATAATAGTCAGATCAACCTATATGTAAAAGACAGACAATAAAATAAACATCATAGATGATCATAATGAAATTTAATTCTCCATTTCCAGTTGAAATACAACATATAGACACATGGTTATAAAATCCATACATTGGGCACCCATTTTCCCTATCCCATCTCAAATATGAGAAAAAGATACAAAATACACGCATTATACATGAAAAAACTCTCTCTAATAATAATTTCCCAATGATGAACTCATCTTGTCACCCTCTCCATCTCCTTCTCTACATCCTGTTGCTGGCACCTATAAGAAAGCTATATTGAAAATTAAACAATATTGCATATTTATATTTAAAAATAAAATCAATAAAAGTTTTTTGAACTTAATGATTTTGATGTTTTGTGATTTACCTACTCACCACCAATCATTGATTCAAAATCCACAGTGAAAGATCAGGTCATCTTATGATATAAATCAGACATCACTTTCTTCAAAACAGATATCTGAGCCCACAATTCCTAAATTGTATTTTTCATTTAATCAAAATTTATTGGAGAAAATTGTGGTAGAGAGATACTATAACCCATCATAGATGAACTTGATATCCCTATTTTCTTATTAATGAACCCATAGAGTACTGGCCCAAAACCCACCCTTCACAGTCGACCAAGATGCTCCTTCCCATGTACTTTACCAACTAGGTCATCCTAGGAGACTGAGTAGGACTACGGGGGATTGAAATCCCATTGTTTTTTAATTTTTACCTATAAATAAAATATCATTCATATTAGAAGAAACATATATTAACTCAGTGAAAACTGATAATAATTTATTATAATGAAAAACAAATTCATTCCCCTACTTCTTTGGTAGGCTCGTTAACAATACTCCCATCATATTTTTTAGGAACATCCAACCACACTTCTGTTTGGGAATCTTGGTGGCCTAAACATGGTGAATGAATTAAAAAAAGATAGATCAAAATTTAAATATATTAAATAGATAATATTGTCTAATAAATATTTAAACTAATGAAAATGTTACTAGAGTCGATCAGATTTTGGAAAGACTCTTTGTCCCTATAGTGTGATAGTTGATTTTCTTAGGCAGACTCAATGCATTTTTCCTTCAAAGATCCTGAAATAAATAAAATATAATTTAATATTAATTTATGAAATGGAATCTACTTTTCATATACATGTATAAATTTAAAACTAGATTAATATAATAATATATATTTAAATACCATTTTCTTCTCACCGTGATGCCCATCATTAAAAAAATTCTATTTTTTCTATAGGGAACCCCATTGGGTACCTTATCATACATTTTTTTGGGTGCTCAATGATGTATCAACGACTTCATTCCATATTCCCCATTTAAATCTTTCCATTTCATGTACAAAATTTTCAATGACCACTTTCGTGCTAACAGATCTGAAATGGTAAAGTGGAAAAACAACTGTACAAAATGATTTATTTCTAAAATATTAGCATTTAATAACCTAATGACATTAAATTTCACCATAATTTATTAAAATTACCATTATTTTAGAATAAAAAACATCATTTTTCCAAGATTAAGGCATATGCCTCCAATCATCATACATAATGGGAAGGGTAACAGGCTCCGCCGACAGCTGGCCTAGAATCTAGAAAAGAAATCCCATGGTGTTGTTTGAAGTGACCCCATAGGAATAAAATGGGACAACAATATTTATTATGATTAGATTCCATATATCTAAACATTTTATATTTTTCTATGCTGTAGCGTTTTTTCTATATTTTATGAAAATATAGTTAATACTATAAGAAAGTGTAAACAATTTATCTGTATTAAAATTTGTACTTATAACAGTCACCCTCTATTATCCCTCTGAAGAACTTTGAGTGGAGCCCTGCTCCGTCACAACTAAGGCTCCTAATTGGGAAGGTATAGAAAAAACTGATGATGGTATGATAAAGGAGTGTGTGATAGTCATTATAAGGGGAATTCTGATGGTGTCTCATATGTTGTAGGGAGGGAGACAGATGGAACACCATCTGTCGATGTGGTTGATGGAACGTTGGCTGAGAGTCAAATGACATTAGTATAACGCTTCTTCCTTGGATGTTTTTTAATTTAACAAAATAAAATAATTTCAAAAACATATATATAAAAAATATTCATACCTAAAAATATAATATGATAATAGATTCACAATAACAGAAAATAAAATATACATAACAATTATAATTAATGACAGGAAAAATGACATAAGTGGGTGATAAATGAATTGATAACATTGAATAAAATCATTTTCCCCTTCAACATTGATAGTTTCCAACTCCATAATTATTTAATATATTTCATCTACCCTTGTAAGAATAATATTTTCACATATACTAGTGGAAAAAATATATGGTTTATCCGCGGCTTTTAAAAAACATCCAATACATTATTAAAAAAAATTTATCATCGGTTTATTAAACCATCACCACAGTATGATTTCAGTGTAGTGACCACTTAAGTGTCTACACCTGACCCACTATGATTTTCCAGGGATGTTAGAAAAAATCAAACCTCTTATTAGATGTATATTTTTCATGATATTGTATTTTTATCCAAATAGATAATGTGAATATTAGTGGTTTTGGATAGTTAACTGATATAAAAAATTCAATCTATTTTCTTAATGAAATATAAACTATATTTTTATTTAATAAATTATAAAATTTGAAAAGTATATATGAAATAAATATATGTAAAATTTTATTAATTATAGAGTAATAAACAATAGGTGAACGTAGTAAGAGTAATAAACATATAGTTGAATCTATTTATTTTGAATCCTCAACTGAATCATGTTCATGTTGTGATGAACATAAAAATTAATATAATTGTATATCACTTAGATATTTTTGCTCTCTTGTTTAAGATTTAAATTAGATGGTCCACATTGAGGTTGTTTGATTCATACTTGCACCCAATAAGGGAATTGGAGATGGAAATTCGTACCTATAAAAGGATTCGGATCCCATGGAAATTTCATTGGATAAGATGGTTGGTTTCAATATCATTTGCACAAAACATTTGAATAAAAAAGGATAAATAGTTCTAATTTCATAAGAGAAAATTTCAAGGAGTAATGACCAATATATAAGTCTAGTTATTGAGGATTAATTCTTTGAGAGTGTTTTTTTGAAGTATTCATTCGTTAGAGAAATTTTATAATGTATCTATAGAGAGTAAAACTACTCAACTGGAATTCAAGGTAATAAAGGTAAAAGAGAATGTTAATTTTTTATCAATGAAAAATAAAATTCATCGGGATTAGATTTTAAAAATGAATAATGATTGTGAATAATGGGTGATATACCATAAATATAATAATAATATATATTATCTGAATGACATGTCTCGCATTTATTGGGAAACTAATATAAAATAGAAATACCCAAAATAGAATCTTCATAAGAGTTTTCCATGAGAATGGAAGAGGAATTATTTTTAGAGAATGTAAATAAATCTATGATGTCTCAAAATGATTGAAAGATAAGCTAAATATAATTCTATATTTAACCTCATCATGGTGATGTATTTTATTCCCACTACAATATAAAATAGTGTTGAAATAAATCTATTATAGTGGTTACATAAAAACTAAAATATAAATATGTAAATATATAGAGGGTTAAAATATATGAAAAACTCTCCAAGAATTAAAAGGTTCGTATTTGAATGATTAATATGATAAGTATCCCAGTTGGATCCTTTAGGAGTTTCAATACAATCCATATTGAATAAGAGTACCATGTTGAAGATTTTTCCCAGACTAAGCATACAAGAACAATGGAGAAGTTTGTAGCCCGAAATTAGTGTTTGTGGAGGTATGTTCATATGAAAATTGATTATTGGAAAAATATGTAAACATATGAAATTTATATAAGGCTAGAATTTATGGGGATAATATTTACCATAATGATAAAACCACCCATATAGAATCAGTTTTCATTAATAAAGTAGAATAAATCATTGAAGAACAAATTTGAATACATTTAAATCTTTGATGAGTGTTGGGACTAGTGGAGAGGGGCAGTGTGGGGTTAGGTCGAGCTCAACAGAGGCCAGCGAAAAGCGGTGGCGAGGGTAGGAACTGACATGGCTAGGTATTTGGGAATAGTTAGTGATGGGATTCGTGGGGGTAGGGCTTTGGGTGGTCGGGGAGTATGGGGTGGGACAGGGGATAAGTGTTGGGTGTTTTAAAAAATAAATGTTTTAGATTTGGTTTATTAAAAAATACAGCTACATTATTAAGAAAAATTAGCAATGATTTTTTGAACGAAGTCTAAAAACCCACCTTAAAATTCTGATTTTGGTGTAGTGTCAACTTATATAAATATGTAATGGGAAAATACTTCCTCGTTTTACTAATTAGTGACATGTCACTCATGATGCACTCAACATATCCAACTTCACAAGGAACTTTTATCATCATGGTTTACAAAATACATCAAACTATGCAAGTTTTAACATTAATAAATAATAATCTTAAAGGCAATGGACCATCACAGACACTCCTAGATTGGAATATCTGATGGTGCCAATGCATAGATAATTCACATGGGTAGTTCTACTCTCATTACCTGCTATCTTGGATATCACCATGTGGGAAATTCATGCGAAAAAACATCATCTACTTATGAGTACTCTCACATGATAGTATATGCACTATGTGTCCCATCATAGTATGTTATCCAACCGCTGAACATTATTTGAGAAAATTATCATAGAACATCAAGGTTCTCATCATAGTGGTGAAATTCTATAACATTTTAAATTTGACATATACTATAGGACATTATTACATTAGAGTCATGAAAAAAACAACCAATATGTAATAAGAAGTTTTATTGATATTCAATACATCAAATATACGTGTAATAAAAGTAAAAATTGTTGGTCATAGGGTAATAACTCTATCATGATTTAGGGGTGAAATGAGACACTTGGGAAGAATAGAATAACCTGATCCATGTAGTCGACCAAAAAATCTATTAAACCTTTCAAAACGGCTAGTTTGTTCAGAATTCCCATGAAACAATGTAAAATGGTTACCCAAATATCCAAAATTTTAAATCCCTAAAAATTGTGTTTCATGATGAAAATATCACATATAAGAATAATGTCTATTTTATCCCCCGTTCTACAAATTATAAAAAAAATAATATAAATCACATCAATAAGTAGTGGTCTGGGGAAAATCCCCCAATGTTTTTTGATCAAGTTCCATGATTTCCATTTCTCCCTCTATGAGGGAAAACACTAAAAACCCATGAAATCCCACACTGGTGCATCACATTGATGAAATAACACAAAAATGTTTTTAGAAAATAATTATTTAACTCTCACATCCACATCATCCCTCAAAAGCAGGAAGATTCCCTCCACATGGTCTTTTTTGAGTCTGGGAAGAAACCAATGAAGCTATATTTTTTAGGAATGAAATCCATGACCTTTATTTCTAAAATGATTTCATAAAAAATCCTTTCAATGAATCTTTAATCACAATGAAACTGGAACATCCAAATTGGTCATGGATTACAAAGCCCTTGATAGTTCTATAATATGATTTTCATTGGGATATGTGAGGCCTGTTCATGCTAGCCTCTATATCTAAAATGTCATGGTAAGATCCATCTCCTGAAACAATTTTCCTTTTATCATATATCTCATTAATCAGTGGGTCAACCATTCAACATTTAGTTCCATTGAATTCACATGTGCTCATACCAGTGATATTCTTACTATCCACTCTCACCATTGTATTTAATACTCAATGTATTTTTTTAAAAATACACAAATGACTTGATAGGGCCTTACCCTAGCATGGAGGGTACTGGGGAGAATCAAGCACTACCGTAGACTAGTCATCTGGTAGATCTGAACCAAAATGATATGGGTTTTAGGGTGGTAATGTCATACCATCCACTATTACAAGAGAACATGTTTGGAGGAACACCTTTTCTAGAGTAATCATTCCTAGTTTAACAGTATTACTACCATTATCTCAAAAATTGGCCCTGTTTGTTGGAGAAACTACATCATCCACTCATACATCCCCACAGAAATTAGTTTAGGAAGCTCATAGTCCCAGCCTAATAATGTTACTATAGTTCTGAAGAAATTTCTTATCCAGGGCCTTAGTAAGTCTGAAGAGACCCTAAGCTTGACGTACATGGACATTACATTACTTTTGCAGAATACATAATACATAACAAAAACAGACACACAAGGACCGTAATAGTTTAGTTTCTTTGGAAACATGGAATGTAATCTTCTAATCGTGGTTAAAGATCTTCAACATCTCCCATAAAGATCTTCCACTTTTTGTTTCCTGACCTAAAACCACCCTTTTGATCCTGGGGGAAAATAAAACATAAAAAGGGTGAGCTCAAATGCTCATTAATGGTAAGCGTGGATAAAATAAAACATATCGTATACATTGGTACTTAAAAACATGAACATAATGTTTAAATATTAAAATCTTGAGCAACGACATAAAACATGGAAGTACATAAGGCATAGATCATAATGGATCATAAACCATGATAAAATAGCATGGGAATAAAACATGTAATTGTGGCATCCATTAAGCACATGTAATTATTTACATAGTAGCCAAGGCATTGCTGCTAAGACCATCTTAGTGGACAATGTCCCTTTCTGAATCGAGTTCACTCCTCGTTTCAGTCCTGTTTTACTGAACCGGTTTAACCTGCCGTTCCAGCCATGTCTGTCTCACGAGATATAAATATTTACCCAATGCATTGGAGGGAGATATAGGTCCCACCCATCTCTTAATTAAATCATTCTTACTTGTGCCACAGCATAAACAGAAATCATTCATCATAACCCAAACAATAAAATGGGTTTCATAAACATCATCCCATCATCACATAATCTATATAAAATAGATGGATATAATTTCATAATAAGGAATGTGAAGCCATGTTAATCATAGATACATGATACTTGAAACATACACATTTGATATAATGTCATCTTAGATGAAAAATGGTTTTCATAAAACACTTGAAATGAATTCTTGAGCAAAATATCATTTCTTCTTCAAAATCATTTTCTTTTCACAAAATGTCATGCAATTTTAAAAGAAAGAGATTTTGTTTAAAATATTCATTAAATATTTTGGAGTATTCTTCATGAAAATAAGGCTTTATAAAACAGTAAAAATCTGTTCATGCCGTATAAGTTAAAAAAAACATTCTTTTCATACTTTTGCCGGAAAAGTCCAAAAGTACCTTGTAACGTAAACAAAAGAAAGATTACTTACATAACATGTAGTAAAAGTAAAAAATGGGTAAAAATGACTTTAAACATACATGAAAACTCTTTTATAAAACATGGACATGGATGATTGAAATAACCCCAGTAAATACTTACGAATAAGCAATCTTGGATAAAAATGAGATTTGCAAAATTTATCCCTTACCTTATGTCTGATATGCTTCGTATGTATCCGAAACTCCTGTATAATGATTTACATAATGCCATTTACATATTCTAGAATCATATTCATTGTTATGATATCATATATGGTTCACTTATGACTTTAAATTACCCGTTCTTTTGTAAATTCCATGTTAAAGAGTGTTTTGGGTAAAATCGTTTCATTTGTCGTCCGTGTTTTGACTTGTAATTATTTATATGATTACTTATATCACGATTATATAATTCAAGAATATAAAATATGATTTATATAAAATATATATTCAGAATATACATATATATAATAGATCGATAAATGGAAAGAAATACACCGTTAATGGAGACGGTAGGCCGTACGTACCCATGAACGCTGTTTTCGTTTCTTTATTGAGTTGAATGGAATTAAGTAGATGACATACATATATACATAAATCCAGTAGCTTTATAATTTCATATATTTCATTATTATTTCATATATAAACTTTATAAGCATTCTTAAATGGTTAGCATGGAGAATGAATCTCATCACGTCTTGGAGACGGTAGTCCGTATGTACGCACAAGCGATGATATCACTTCCATAATTATTGAATTGAATTGGAGTGGATGATAAAATATATTAGAATCAGTATGATGTTATAATAACTATGTATATTTATTCTTTACACCATTATACCCATCAATGTAAGGTGTTGGTGGAAAAACAGATTACACCATGGCGTGGAGACGGTATTCCGTACGTACGCACGCGCGGTGATTTTGTTTTCCGTAGGATGGATAGAAGGTGAAATGGGGTGTTTCATATTTATAATAACAAATCAGAATATTAGTGATACTTATTTTATTATATTATAATGAAACAACTAAAGAAAAAGATGTTGAAGAAGAAAGAAGCTTGAAAGAATCGGGAGAAGAAATTACCTCTTCTTCGATACGCCTCTTTGAAACCTCCTCTTAGGGAACTACGATTGGTCTTTAAAGTAGACCAGAACCTCTAGGATGTTTCTAGGGAAGTGGAGAAGATAATTTGGCAGGTTTTGGCCGAGCTTGAAGGCTCAAATTGGTGTGAGGAGGAGAGGGAGGAGGTTCCCTTTTATAAGGGAGGAGAGGGGCACCTATGGAATTCTTAAAATTATTAATTTATAATAAATCTAAACCCACTTATAAACCTCCAAAAATGACTCATATTAGAATATTAGATGATATAGGGTTGTAATATCATCAACCAATCAAATTTAGACATGTTTGGATCTTATTTTAAACCTTATCATTTTGATTTATCCTTATTTAATCTATTTAAGTTTATTTGTTGTAATAAAATTCTAAATTTTAAATTATAACAAATAATTACTTATTTGTTGTGAATTTTCCATAATTGTTTACTTTATAACATTATAGACCATATAAATATTGATTTATAATTTTTAAATATTTTTGTGATTTTTAAACAATTTTATTATATGTTATTTTTATAAAATAACAATAGTGTCAATTTTGACACTATTCATTTATTTGAATTTAAATAGAATATATACAGAAGGTATGTTCGAACTAAAAGATTTAATAGATTCGTAAAAGAACATATGTATCTTTAAAATTAGTGGATCACATTAAATAGTTCATATAATATTTATTTTATTATTTTTAAAACCATTTATTTGGGTAATCTCTTAATAAAATAATTACTACAACAATTTTGTATAACTATTTAATATACTGATTTGTTGCATAAAAATTTAAAATAAAATCATATGATGAATATAAATATATTAAATTTCACAATAATACATTAACTCGAATTTATCATCTTAAAATCACAATATTTAAATTGTTATATTTATTAAATTGTGAAGATGACAACTTTGGCATCATTTAAAATAAAATAATATAAGTCTCATAATCACATTAATAATGATCCAGACGGTTATATATTAGGTCATTTGATGATTAAGGTGTATATATAAACTACCAATAAGGTTTGGTCAGGTTTGTGGGCCTTTTAATGGGTATTATTATTTCAATAAAAACTATATTAATTATTTTCCACTTAATAAATAATTCCTGTATCATTAATGTATCACCATTAATGAAAATTATTTAATCCCTAAAAATTATAAATAAATTATCATGATGTAGATAATTTTATTATATTTCTATATACTATTCATGTTCTATGTTTTATGATGTTTATCACTAAATTAAAATTATTATACTTATAAGATTTAAGAGAGTGACATGTTGTCACTTTCTTTGGTTTTAATAATAATTAAATTATTTTCATGGTAAAAAGTCCATAAAATGAATCTAATCCGTCCCTTAGTTTATATGGGTTTACTTTTCTCCATCCATTAGAATTTTGGCATGTGTTAGGGTAATTTTATAATATTATATTTACCTTTAATTACCTGATTTACATTTAACTATGGTAAATAAAATTTACAGTAGTTACTATTCATAATTCCCAAAAATAAAAAGTAGCATATTAACATAATTAGGAGACACTAATTCCAAATATAGAATCCATTTTTTTCAAATTCAATACACATAAGTTGCAGAAATTAAATTAAAATTTATCCCGTTGTCGAATGAAAACGGGTTTTTGTTTAAAAAATTGCAAAAGATTGAATTGATTTAACCTACAAATTCAATGTAAAATAAATGCTAATGACATACATTATATTAAATGGTAAAAATATATTCTATTTATACTTTAAAACCATTCAATATTATAATTTAACCATACAAATTATTAGGATGAAAAAAGTTGTTTTTCATTAAAATATACCGTGTTTTTACTATTCATCAAAATATGAAAGTTACCAGAATAAAACGAAAAAATTATCCAAAGTAAATTTTTATTTATTGATTCCAAAGAATAATTTTATTTTGTCAAATTGAACTTATAAACATTTCAAAAACTACATTTAATGTGGGTGCGCCATCAAAAGGCGGCAAAACTGCATTTTTTTAAAAATACTTATTTTACCCGAAAAATTAATTTTGTTCCTATACCATGTTCTAGAAAATGTGTAAGATGAATAATAATGTTATAAAATTCAAAATTTAGTTAATACTATTCATAACGGCTAGTTCATAATAATATTATAATAATATATCGGTGTTTAGTAAAACCCAGTATTGCGTACAACAAACGCTATCGAGGAAGGTCGTGATTGCATGTAACGCAAGCCAAGTCAGGGTTGCATGTTGTGAAAGAATCCTTCATTGTTTCGTATAACATAATCCAACCATATTTCATTTATACATTGAATATATATATATATATACTCAATGTTGCGTAGAATAAATATTATCAAAATTTTGTGTAACACGATCCAAGAATAGTGTTTCTTATACTGCACGCTAATATGGTGTAGCGTATAGCGCAAGGTAATATTGGGGTAGCATAAAAAACAAGTCATTAATGAAATTGAAAGAATATTTTTCATAAAATTTCGGGGTGTTACATTCTACCCCACTTAAAATGAATTTCTCCCTTGAAATTCGTCGGGGATATAAATGGTTTACTACTTGAAAGTTTTTTTAATAGAAACCCACATCATAAAAAGGAATACCAAAACATGGCTTTAAAAACTAATGTATGAAATGTAACGGTTACCCAAATTAACTCATCACTGGGTTTCTACGTAGGAGAACATAGCTGAAAATATAGATATGGAAGAAAAATATAACCATCATGTTCGGATGGAGAGTGGTAGAGAACATGGCTATGAAAAAGCCAACAATCACAAAGCTATTGATTTGTGATGATCTAATGTACCATATGATTCATCGGATATAAGGGAAGTAGGACAACATTTTTGGTTTTCAAGATCATTTCCCTAAAGTTGATGAACTAAAAGAAATACTTGCATTATTTTGGTACAATCTCACTGTTTTTCGTGAATTGAACAATTTCCACTTCATCCCTTAAAGAAATGAAGTTGAATTTGTTATTCGTGATGTGTTAGTAGATCATGTGATAGAATGATGGGTCATTCCATCTCTTTCAAACAAAAGGTTAGCAAAAGTTATAAGTCCATCTTATGGTATGATTAATCATATATGGTTCCAAAAATGAAATTATACTTCATATATCATAGCGCTTAATAAAATAAAACTAGTTTCTACTAACCAGGGACTTCCTGTAGGCCAGTGGTAGGTGATAAAGGCAAGTCGTACTTCAGATGTGGGTTCGATTCCCACAGCCCTGTCCGACGCGATAGGTTGTCGCCTGTCCAGCAGGTTGTCCGTTTTCTAAAAATACATTATTATATCATCAAATCAATAATATCAAAAAAAGGTTCTATCCTTAAACAATACTAACTTATGTCCAACATAATCCATTACAATCTTTAGGCTTATCCATAATATAGCAGTCCATTGTCATATTATAGTGAAAATGGTTACCATAGATTTCATATAAGGAGCATGTTAATACCATCTTTGATCCCCATATATCATAAGATATTTCTTGTTGATCACATTACAAACGTTTGAAGGCCTTAATCATGTATTCTCTTGAAAAATGAATACCCATTGAACCTTAGTGAAAACATGAATGCAGTTAAAAGTTAACACTTTCCACATACCAAAATCCTGAAAATTCTATATACTCAAAACATGATATCCCTTAGTCCTTATATCAATCCTGAGCTCATGAATACAATCAAAAATCTCATTATCTTCTTATTCCTTCATTATGCACATATCATCTACTTTGCAAAAATATCTGAATAACCTTCCATGGTTACTGGTACCATTCAACATATATTTTAAAATACTTTTAGGAAAAAAAAATAGTGTAACAATCCTTAGATGATTCTTTATTCCATAGTACCATTAACTATACAACATAACTATCTATAAACATATAATCATTCCACTACCTTCTAAAACAACCGACTGAGATTCAACACTTCTTTCAGCTCATATATCATTTGTAGTCTCCTCATCATCATCCACATAAATACTACCCATATGACCATGTTGATTCTCTTCATCAGATTTTCCATTAGGGCATTTTTTTGCATAATGCCCGTACATTCCACATTTAAAACATCTAATCATTGTTGATGTCGTAGAAATGCAATTATCCTTGTCCATGGTGTTAACTGAACCTTTTCCTTTTCACTTACTGGCTTTGTGTCCTTCTTTTCCACACTCGATGCATCTTCCAGTTCCTTTGAAATAATCTCCCTGATTCCGCATCCCACATGATTTACATGAGGGAAATTTAACATTCTTTCCTCTTTGATCATCATGAAACTCCATATTTCTCTTATTATCTGATTCGGGAAACATACCAAAGTTGAGATTATTGATCATATTATGAGATTGCTGATTAGGCAAAATAACGATGTTTGGACTTCCAGATCCCGTTTCATTTGGTTTCTCATGATGAAAATCATTCCATTTTCTATCATATCCTCCATTATCGTGAATCATCTTGTTTCCAGCCATTTTCTATAACCCAAAAAGAATAGTGTGAGAGGCAAAAATCATGATAGGGAAAACAACATAGTAAAGGGGGAGTATCCTCAATATCTAACATCTTAGGTAAAATTCTATAATCATTACCGTAGTTCTAGGACTGTATCTTATATGTATACTTATCCTTTGGGACATCCCTAGACATACATTAGAAATATATCTAGGGATTCAATAACGTTTTCGCATCCTAGTTAACAAAGGTTGACTAAACCTCCCCTTGATACCAACTGTAGAGACCCTAAGCTTGACGTACATGGACATTACATTACTTTTGCGGAATACTTAATACATAACAAAAACAGACACAAAAGGACCGTAATAGTTTAGTGTCTCTGGAAACTTGGAACGTAATCTTCTAATCGTGGTGAAAGATCTTCAACATCTCCCATAAAGATCTTCCACTTTTTGTTTCCAGACCTAAAACATTTCTTTTGATCCTGGGGGAAAATAAAAAATAAAAAGGGTGATCTCAAATTCTCAGTAAGGGTAAGCATGGATAAAATAAAACACACCATATACATTGGAACTTAAAAACATGAACATAATGTTTAAACACTAAAATCATGAGCAACGACATAAAACATGGAAGTACATAAGGCATAGATCATAATGGAAGATAAACCATGATAAAATAGCATGGGAATAAAAAATTTAACTATGAAATCCATTAAGCACATGTATTGATTTCCATAGTAGCCAAGGCATTGCTGCCAAGACCATCTTAGTGGACAAAGTCCCTTTCTGAATCGAGTTCAGTCCTCATTTTAGTCCTGTTTTACTGAACTGGTTTAACCTGCCGTTCCAGCCATGTCTATCTCATGAGATATAAATATTTACCCAATGCATTGGAGGGAGATATAGGTCCTACCCATCTCTTAATGAAATCATTCTTACTTTTTCCACAACATAAACATAAATCATTCCTCATAACCCAAAGAATAAAATGGGTTTCATAAAAATCTTCCCATCATCAAATAATCCATATAAAAGAGATGGATATAATTTCATAATAAGGAAAGTGAAACCGTTTAAATCATAGAGACATGATACTTGAAACATACACATTTGAAATAATGTCATCTTAGATGAAAAATGGTTTTGATAAAACACTTGAAATGAATTCTCGAAGAAAATATCCTTTCTTCATCAAAATCATTTTCTTTTCACAAAATGTCATGAAATTTTAAAAGAAAGAGATTTTGTTGAAAATAGTCCTGAAATATTTTGGAGGAATCTTCATGAAAATAAGGCTTTATAAAACAGTAAAAATCTGTTCGTGCCGTATAAGTTATGAAAAACATTCTTTCGTTCTTTTGCCAGAAAAGTCAAAATATACCTCGTAACGTAAACAAAAGAATGATTCCTTACATTCCATGTAGTAAAAGTAAAAAATGGGTAAAATGGACTTTAAACATACATGAAAACACTTTTATCAAACATGGACATTGATGATTGAAATAACCCCAGTAAATACTTACGAATAAGCAATCTCAGATAAAAATGAGATTTGCAAAATTTATCCCTTACCTTATGTCTGATATGCTTCATATATATATGAACCTCCTATATAAGGATTTAAATAATGTTATTTACTTATTACAGAATCATATTCATTGTTATGATATCATATATGGTTCACTTATGACTTTATATTACCCGTTCTTTTGTAAATTCCATGTTAAAGAGTGTTTTGGGTAAAATCATTTCATTTGTCGTCCGTGTTTTGACTTGTAATTATTCATATGATTACTTAGATCATGATTACATAATTCTAGAATATAAAACATGATTTATATATAATATATATTCAGAATATACATATATATAATATATTGATAAATGGAAAGAAATACACCGTTCATGGAGACAGTAGGTTGTACGTACGCATGAACGATGTTTTCGTTTCCTTATCGAGTTTAATGGAATTTAGTAGATGACATACATATATACATATATCTAGTAGATTTATAATGTCATATATTTCATTATTATTTCTTATATATACTTTATAATCATTCTTAAATGGTTAGCATAGAGAATGAATCTCATCGCGTCGTGGACAGGGTAGTCCGTACGTACGCACGAGGGATGATATCGCTTCCATAATTATTGAATTTAATTGGAGTGGATGATACAATATATCAGAATCAGTATGATGTTATAATAACTATGTATAGTTATTATTTACACCATTATACCCATCCATGTAAGGTGTTGGTGGAAAAACAGATTACACCACGGCGTGGAGACGGTATTCCGTACGTACGCATGCGCGGTGATTTTGTTTTCCGTAGGATGGATTGAAGGTGAAATGGGTTGTTTCATATTTATAATAACAACCCATTATATTAGTTATACTTATGTTGTTACTTTATAATGAAACAACTAATGTAGAAGATGTTGAAAAAGAAAGAAGCTTGAACGAATCGGGAGAAGAAATTACCTCTTCTTCGATACGCCTCTTTGAAACCTCCTCTTATGGCACTAAGATTGGTCTTTAAAGTAGACCAGAACCTCTAGGATGTTTATAGGGAAGTGGAGAAGATAATTTGTCAGGGTTTGGCCGGGCTTGAAGGCTCAAATTGGTGTGAGGGGGAGAGGGAGAAGGTGCCCTTTTATAATGAAGTAGAGGGTCACCTTTTGAATTCTTAAAAATATTAATTTATAATAAATCTAAACCCACTTAAAAACCCCCAAATATGACTCATATTAGAAGATTAGATGACATAGGGTTGTAATATTATCAACCAATCAAATTTATACATGTTTGGATCTTATTTTAAACCTTATTATTTTGATTTATCCTTATTTAATCTATTTAACTTTATTTGTGGTAATAAACTTCTAAATTTTACATTAGAACAAATAATTACTTATTTGTTGTGAATTTTACATAATTTTTTACTTTATAACATTATAGACCATATAAATTTAAATTTATAATTTTTAAATATTTTTGTGATTTTTAAACAATTTTATAATATGTTCCTTTTATAAAATAACCATAGTGTCAATTTTGACACAATTCATTTATTTGAATTTAAATAAAATATATACAGAATATATGTTCGAAATAAAAGATTTAATAGATTCATAAAAGTTCATATGTATCTATAAAATTAGTTTATCACATTAAATAGTTCATATAATATTTATTTTATTATTTTTAAAACCATTTATTTGGTTTATCTCTTAATAAATTAATTACTACAACATTTTTGTATAATTATTTAAAATACTGATTTGTTGCATAAAAATTTAAAATAAAATCCTATGATGAATATAAATATATTACATTTCACAATAATACTTGTACTCGAATTTATCATATTAAAATCACAATATTTAAATTTTTATATTTATTAAATTATGAAGGTGAAAACTTTGGCATCATTTAAAATAAAATAATATAAGTGACATAATCAATTTTATAATGATTCAAACGGTTATATATTAGATAATTGAATAATTAAGGTGTATATATACACTACCAATAAGTTTTGGTCAGGTTTTTGGGCCTCTTAATTGGTATTATTATTTCAATAAAAACTATATTACTTATTTTCCACTTAACAAATAATTTCTGTATCATTAATGTATCACCATTAATGACAATTATATAATACCTAAAAATTCTAAATAAATTATCATGATGTAGATAATTTTATTATCTTTCTGGAGACTATTCATGTTCTAAGTTTTATGATGTTTATCACTAAATTAAAATTATTATACTTATATGATTTAAGAGAGTGACATGTTGTCACTTTCTTTGGTTTTAATAATAATTAAATTATTTTCATGGTCAAAATTCCATAAAATAAATCTAATCCGACCCTTAGTTAATATGGGTTTACCTTTATCCATCCAATAGAATTTTGGAATGTGTTAGGGTTATTTTATAATATTATATTTCCCTTAATTACTCGATTTACCTTTAACTATGGTAAATTAAATTTACCATAGTTACTATTCTTAATTCCCAAAAATAAAAAGTAGCCTATTAACATAATTTGGACCCACTAATTCCAAATATGGAATCCATTTTTTTCAAATTCAATACACAAAAGTTGTAGAAATTAAATTAAAATTAATCTCGTTGTCGAATGAAAAAGGGTTTTTGTTTAAAACATTGCAAAACATTGAATTGATTTAACCTACGAATTCAATGTAAAATCAATGCTAATTACATAAAATATATTAAATTTTAAAAATATATTATATTTATACTTTAACACCATTAAATATTATAATTTAACTACATAAATTATTATGATGAAATAAGTTCTTTTTCATTAAAATATAGCGTGTTTTTACTATTCATCAAAATATGAAAGTTAGCAGAATAATATGAAAAATTTATCCAAAGTAAATTTTTATTTCATGATTACAAAGAAGATTTTTATTTTGTCAAATTGAACTTATAAACATGTAAAAAACTAGAATTAATGTGGGTGCACCATCAAAAGGCGGCAAAACTGCATTTTTTAAAAAATACTTATTTTACCCGAAAAAATTATTTTGTTCCTATACCATGTTCTAGAAAATGTGTAAGATGAATAATAATGTTATAAAATTAAAAATTTAGTTAATACTATTCATAAAGGCTAGTTCATAAAAATATTATAATAATATATCGTTGTTTAGTAAAACCCGGTATTGCGTACAACACAGGCTATCGAGGATGGTCGTGATTGCATGTAATGCAAGCCAAGTCAGGGTTGCGTGTTTTGAAAGAATACTTCATTGTATCGTATAACAGAATCCAACCAGATTTCATTTATACATTGAATATATATATATATATACTCAATGTTTTGTAGAATAACTATTATCAAAATTGTGTGTAACACGATCCAAGTATAGTGTGGCGTATACTGCAAGCTAATACGGTGTTGCGTATAGCGCAAGGTAATCTTGGTGTAGCATACAACACAAGAAATTAATGAAATTGAAAGAATATTTTTCATAAAAGCTTGGGGTGTTACATTCTACACCCCCATAAAATGAATTTTTCCCTCAAAATTTGTCGGGGTTATAAATGGATTACTAATTGAAAGTTTGTTTAATAGAAACCCACATCATAAAACGGAATACCAAATCATGGATTTAAAAAATAAAGTATGAAATTTAACAGTTATCCAAATTAACTCATCCCTGGGTTTCTACGTTGGAGAACATAGGTGAAAATATGGATATGGAAGATAAATCTAACCATCAAGTTCTGATGGAGAGTGGTAGAGAACATGGCTATGAAAAATCCAACAATCACAAAGCTATTGATTTGTGATGATCTAAGGTACCATCTGATTCATCGGATTTAAGGGAACTAGGACAACATTTTTGGTTTTCAAGATCATTTCCCTAAACTTGATGAATTAAAAGAAATAATTTCATGATTTTGGTACAATCTCACTGTTTTCGTGAATTGAACAATTTACACTTCATCCCTTAAATAAATGAAGTTGAATTTGTTATTCGTGATGTGTTAGTAGATCATGTGATAGAGTGATGGGTCATTCCATCTCTTTCAAACAAAACGTTAGCAAAAGTTATAAGTCCATCATATGGATAGATTAGTCGTATATGGTTCCAAAAATGAACTTATACCTCATAAATCATACCGCTTAATCAAATAAAACTAGTTTCTAATAACGAGGGACTTCCTGTAGGCCAGTGGTAGGTGATAAAGGCAAGACGCACTTCAGATGTGGGTTCGATTCCCACAGTCTTGTCCGATGCAATGGGTTGTCTCCCGTCCTGCAGGTTGTCCTTTTTCTAGAACTACATTACTATATCATCACAACACTAATATCAAAAAAAGGTTCTATACTTAAACAATACTAACATATGTCCAACATAATCCATTCCAATCATTAGGCTTATCCATAATATTGCATTCCATTGTCATATTATAGTGAAAACGATTACCAGAGATTTCATATAAGAAGCATGTTAATACCATCGTTGATCCCCATATATCATAAGATATGTCTTGTTGGTCACATTACAAACGTTTGAAGGCCTTAATCATATATTCTCTTGAAAAATGAATACCCATTGAACCTTTGTGAAAACATGAATGCAGTTAAAAGTTAACACTTTCCACATACCAAAATCCTCAAAACTCTATATTCTCAAACCATGATATCACATAGTCCTTATATCAATCATGATCTCATGAATACAATCAAATATCTCATTATCTTCTTATTCCTTCATTATGAGCATATCATCTACTTTACAAAAATATCTGAATAACCTTCCTTGGTTACTGCTACCATTCAACATATACTTTCAAATACTTTTAGGAAAAACAATAGTGTAACAATCCTTAGGTGATTCGTTATTCCATAGTACCATTAACTATACAAAATAACTCTCGATAAACATATAATCATTCCACTACCTTCTAAAACAACGGATTGAGCTTCAACACTTCTTTCAGCTCATATATCATTTGTAGTCTCCTCATCATCATCCACATAAATACTACCCATATGACCATGCTGATTTCTTCATGATATTTTCCATTAGGGCATTGGTTTTCATAATGCCTGTACATTCCACATGTAAAACATCTAATCAATGTTGATGTCGTAGAAATACCATTATCCTTGTCCACGGTGTTAACTGAACCTTTTCTTTTGCACTTACTGGATTTGTGTCCTTCTTTTCCACACCCGAAGCATCTTCTAGTTCGTTTTAAACAATCTCCCGGATGCATCTTCCCACATGATTTACATGAGGGAAATTTAACTTTCTTTCCTCTATGATGATCATGAAACTCCATATTTCTCTTATTATCTGAGTCGGGAAACTTACCAAAGTTGAGATTATTGATCATATTATGAGATTGCTGATTAGGAAAAATAACGATGTTTGGACTTCCAGATCCCTTTTCATTTGGTTTCTCATGAAGAAAATCATTCCATTTTCTATCATATCCTCCATTATCGTGAATCGTCCTGTTTCCAACAATTTTCTAAAACCCAAAAAGAATAGTGTGAGAGGAAAAATCATGCTAGAGATAACAACATAGTAAAGGGGGAGTATCCTCAATATCTAACATCTTAGGTTAAATTCTATGATCATTACCGTAGTTCTAGGACTGTATCCTATATGTATACTTATCCTTAGGGACATCCCTAGACATACCTTAGAAATATCTCTAGGGATCTCACTATCGTTTTCGCATCCCAGTTTCCAAAGGCTGACTAAACCTCCCTCTGATACCAACTGTAGAGACCCTAAGCTTGACGTACATGTACATTAAATTAATTTTGTGGAATACTTAATACATAACAAAAACAGACACACAAGGACCATAATAGTTTAGTGTCTTTGGAATCTTGGAATGTAATCTTCTAATCGTGGTGAATGATCTCCAACATCTTCTATAAAGATCTTCCACTTTTTGTTTCCTGACCTAAAACCATTCGTTTGATCCTAGGGGAAAATAAAACATAAAAAGGGTGAGCTCAAATGCTTATTAAGGGTAAGCATGGATAAAATAAAACATACCATATACATTGGAACTTAAAAACATGAACATAATGTTTAAACATTAAAATCTTGAGCAACGACATAAAACATGGAAGTACATAAGGCATAGATCATAATGGAACATAAACCATGATACAATTGCATGGGAATAAAACATGTAATTGTGGAATCAATTAAGCACATGTAATGATTTCCATAGTAGCCAAGTTATTGCTGCCAAGACCATCTTAGTGGACAAAGTCCCTTTCTGAATTGAGTTCACTCCTCGTTTCAGTCCTGTTTTACTGAACTGGTTTAACCTGTTGTTCCTACCATGTCTATCTCATGAGATATAAATATTTAACCAATGCATTGGAGGGAGATATAGGTCCCAACCATCTCTTAATGAAATCATTATTACTTGTGCCACAACATAAACATAAATCATTTATCATAACCCAAAGAATAAAATGGGTTTCATAAACATCATCCCATCATCACATAATACATATAAAAGAGATGGATATAATTTCATAATAAGGAAAGTGAAACCATTTGAATCATATAGATATGTTACTTGAAACAAACACATTTGAAATAATTACATCTTAGATGAAAAATGGTTTTGATAAAACACATGAAATGAATTCTTGAGGAAAATATCCTTTCTTCATCAAAATCATTTTCTTTTCACAAAATGTCATGAAATTTAAAAATAAAGTTATTTTGTTAAAAATAGTCCTGAAATATTTTGGAGGAAGCTTCATGAAAATAAGTCTTTATAAAACAGTAAAAAATTGTTTGTGCCGTATAAGTTAAAAAAACATTCTTTTCATACTTTTACCAGAAAAGTCAAAAAGTACCTCGTAACGTAAACAAAAGAATGATTCGTTACATACCATGTAGTAAAAGTAAAAAATGGGTAAAAAGGAATTTCAACATACATGAAAACACTTTTATAAAACATGGACATGGATGATTGAAATAACCCCTGTAAATACTTACGAATAAGTAATCTCGGATAAAAATGAGATTTGCAAAATTTATCCCTTACCATATGTCTGATATGCTTCATATGTATCTGAACCTCCTATATAATGATTTAAATAATCTCATTTACTTATTACAGAATAATACTCATTGTTATGATATCATATATGGTTCACTTATGACTTTATATTACCCGTTCTTTTGTAAATTCCATGTTAAAGAGTGTTTAGGGTAAAATCGTTTCATTTGTCATCCGTGTTTTGACTTGTAATTATTCATATGATTACTTAGATCACGATTACATATTTCAAGAATATAAAACATGATTTATATATAATATATATTCATAATATACATATATATAATAGATCGATAAATGGAACGAAATACACCGTTCATGGAGACAGTAGGCTGTACGTATGCATGAACGCTGTTTTCGTTTCCTTATTGAGTTGAATGGAATTAAGTAGATGACATACATATATAAATAAATCCAGTAGCTTTATAATGTCAAATATTTCATTATTATTTCTTATATATACATTATAATCATTATTAAATGGTTAGCATGGAGAATGAATCTCATCGTGTCGTGGAGACGGTAGTATGTACGTACGCACGAGCGAGGATATCGCTTCAATAATTATTGAATTGAATTGTAGTGGATGATAAAATATATCAGAATTAGTATGATGTTATAATAACTATGTATAGTTATTCTTTACACCGTTATACCCATCCATGTAAGGTGTTGGTGGAAAAACAGATTACACCACATTGTGGAGATGGTATTCCGTACGTACGCACGCGCGGTGATTTTGTTTTGTGTAGGATGGATAGAAGGTGAAGTGGGGTTGTTTCATATTTATAATAACAAATCAGTATATTACTGATACTAATGTTATTACTTTATAATGAAACAACTAAATAAGAAGATGTTTAAGAAGAAAGAAGCTCGAAATAATCGGGAGAAGAAATTACCTCTTCTTCGATACGCCTCTTTGAAACCTCCTCTTAGGGCACTAAGATTGGTCTTTAAAGTAGACCAGATGTAACGGCCCGACCCGAGCTACCCAGAGTCGGTGCATTAGTTCGTAACATTAGCATGATCACAAAATATCATGTCTCGAAAGACTGATTAGTTAGTAGCCTTGGAAACACTAGATACATTCATAAGTAGTTCATTACATCAAAAAGTAAACAAACTACAATAACATGGTCTTCATAGTCCACAATCATATCCCTTTCTGACTACCCCTGTAGGTCATTCATAAAATACTTCTTCACATCCTGGAAAAATATTAAAACATTGAAAGAGGTGAGCTCAGATGCTCAGTAAGGATAACAATATTGCGGAAGCTTTCATAAATAAACATAAACATTTAAGGCAATGTATAACTAAAACAAAAGCCTTTTAAACATGAACATCAACATAATATGGCAAAAGTAAAATGAGATAATTCCATTTACTTCCTCACATGGATATTCTACTGGTCGAATAATCACATGAAATATCATTAACCACTTTCATAATGAGGGAATGTATAATGCCGGACATTCTGAAACATTTTGTCAAGGCCTCGGCCAAGACGTCTAAAATGATTAAGGCCTCGGCCAAAACCAAAAATCAAATTGGGAAAGGGCCTCGGCCAATTCCACATCTAGTTGTCTCATGAGACCTACCGATGCATCGAGGAGCTATAGCGGGCTCCACCCGTCACTTATTAAGTCCAATACATTCCTAATATGAATAGGTTTAAACATATCATAAACCATAAAATAATCGTATCTCATAAAACATGCATAAAGGAAACATAAAAATTCCACATTTCAATCACAATATATCAATAAAACACATTGATATAATAAAAACGCTTTCAAAACCATTTTCAATGCCAAAATAAAAAAAAAGTTAAAACTTTGTATTTATTTTAAATTAAAAAAAATGATGGCTTGTAGAGGAAGCCGAAACTCAAATAATGGTCACAGCGGCGGAGAATTCGTTGTCTCCGCATAAGTACGGAAATAAAAACATTCCCTTTTGTCGTTTAGCAAAACGCTTCGTATAAAAAAGATTCCTTTTGAATAAACGTAAAAGTCAAAGGGGTTTATACACCGTATAAAAGAAAGTTGTTTATAAAACCAAATATGCATCAATGAAAGGGGATTGAGACGAAGTCCTTAAAAAGATCATTTTTAAAATAAAATAGATCTATTATGTATTCACTATAAGTACACTTAAATAATGTAAAAATACAAGATAGGACATAATAATATCATGACATAATTTGAAAGTAGGAGATTAACCCAAAGAATAGAAATTGGGTTAAGAAGTTCCCTTACCTTGTGTCCGACTTGACTCAACCATTATTTAACCTCCTGAATAATAAACTAGAGTTAATATCTACCTTATTAAGAACCATTATCCTTTTTATATCACTTATTACAATGTTATGAATATTATGTAATTATTTAAGTTAATAACGATCGTTTTGTCGATCTTTGGTAACTTGAGTCAACAATAAACTTCTTATAATTACAAGTTGTTCATGTGGTAGAATATCCATTATATCCAGAATTATATTCATGATTTAGATGTCATATATATCTTATATATCCAGTATATACATTAATTTATAATATTACGTAACATTTAGAGGTAAGAAATGAAATGCACCGTTCATGGAGACGGTAAGCCGTACGTACGCATGAACGCTACTTTCATTTCAATTTCATATATAATGGAACTAAATCATAATGATATAAATGTATAATATAATTCCAGTATAATATAGTGTATAATACCATTTACTCCATCCTTTATACATCCCACATATGGCATTAACGATTCAAATCACTTTGAGGGGGCGGTAGTCCGCACTTCTTAAAATGAAATTATCGCGTTTTACCCATAATGGAAATCATAAAGTATGCCATAAATGAGAAATACAGAAGCACAAGTAAAAAATAAACATATTATATATCATATATAAAAATAGTTACATATTAATGGCCACCTTTGAAGGTGTTATATGAGTGTTGAACAATCATCATTTCGTGAGGCAGAAATTCTCAATCCACAGAAACCGTTTATTCTTTAACCATTAGATGTAGGTGTGTGTAAGTGTAGCTCGAATACTTCTTATAACAACATCCTAGTATATTGAGGATACTGGTTTTGTTACAAAATAAATGAATAAAAAGAGTTTAGGGGGTTGGAGAAGAAAAATAAAACAAAACATCATTAGAGAAGACATTACCTCAAAATCGGGTAACTCTTTTTGATTTGAGCCAAAGGCTTCCTTGGGAAGAGTTCTGCCCAAAGTGAGGCTTCTAGGAGTAATAGGGGGACGTTGGGAGAGTATTTGGGCAGAGGTTGGACGAGCCAAATGGCTTGAAGGTGTGAATAAGGTGGGATAGGTGGGGGCCTTTTATAAGTGGAGAGGAGGGGCTCTTTTGGAAAGATTGAAATGTTACATTATTACACAATGCTTTTCGGATTCTAAAGGTCCCACACTTATATAATTCGAGTATAAGGTGATAAGGGTTCGAAATCTCCTCATCCAATAGGCTTTGGACAAGTGTAAGCCTTGGGTTATGCATTATCTTCTCATTTTATTTAGATCGTTAAATAATGAGGTCATCGCTACATCATAATTATGTCATAAATAATTAAATTTATTTAACTTATAAAAATTATATAAAAAATAATATGATGTAGGAAATCGTTTTATCTTTCTAATGAATATTTATAGTCAAAATTTGGACTTGTGTAACCCCACATAAAAATTGATTTAGTAAAACAACTCATGTTTGTGTCAATTTAATTTTAACATTAAATAAATATATATTAATGTCATTTTCCGACTAATGTGGCTCCATGGGGTCCCCAAGTTGACCCATGGGTTGTCTTGGTCGGCCATTACTCATCCAATAGGAGTAGGACAAGTTTCATGCTCATATCATATTATTAAAACATTATTTGTACCTTAAACTACACTAATTACCTCTAATCGCGATTAAGAACTTAAAAGTTACTATTCACCAAAAAATTATTTTAATCTCATTGAACCACATTTTATTTCTTAATGACAACCATGTATGTCGGATTTTTGAAAATCAAATCACAGAAGTGGTAATATATCATTTTAACGAAAAATCAGTTATTTAACTACCACTTAGTGGTTTCACTATTCATCAAAAATTGATGTTTTTCAGAACAATGCCAAAATTTCACCATAAACTATAATTGATATTCTGAATTCAAAAATGATGTCTATTTTACAAAATTCCAAAAATATAAGTTGCATTAATTAATTTCATAATTAATTCCCGCTGTCACAATAATAGCGTGTTTTTAAGAAACAATTTATATCAAAAGATTGGCAATTGTTTATGTCCAATTTCAATGTTAAATTAATTCTAATGACCACCATTGGATAAAATGGTAAAAATATATTCTAATTATACTTTAAAACCAATAAATAGTATAATTTATCACTATAAATTATTTTGATTACAAAATTTGTTTTTAAGTAATTTTCACTATTCATAAAAAATTGGAAGTTCTCAGAAAATTACAAAAAATTCAACATTGGATAATTTCGATATTTCGAATACAAAAATGAAGTCCATTTTGAAATATAAAATTTCTATAATTTTAAAAAGTGGTTATTACTATTCATAACAGCTACTTTGATTAGTCGCGGTTTTTTAGAACTCGAAGTTGCGTACAATGCAAGCTATTGCATTATTGAATGAGAAGCGTATCATGGAAGCTCGGGGTGTTACATTATCCTATCCTTCAATAAATTGCGTCCTCGCAATTTGAAATTTTTTTCATTGAAAATAAAAGGTTGAAAAGAGAAAATACCTTTGTGGAAAACCCACATCGGAAATAAGATTAATAAAATTTAGCCTTAATAAGAGGGAAAGGGAAATGAAAAAGTCACCACCCAATTATGATCTCGATTAGGAGAACATTGGTGGAAATTAGAGACATATAATTATAGGAAAAATGTAAATATTTATAGGGAGTTATTGAGGTCATCAATCACAATCAACTGTCAAATTGAGGGCCTCAAAGCCTTCAATCTATGTTGATTTAAAATATCATCAGTTCAACAAGACATAAGGTATTAGGATAACACATTTTTTTTAATATCCCTTTACTAAAGATTAATAATTAATTTATTCATTGAATAAGAGATAGGTATATATATATTTATGCTTGACAATTAGAGTTTCAACCTTTAACTCATCTTTCACTCAAAAAGATAATAGAACTCAAAAATATTATACTTATCCTAATTGTATAAGGTTCCAAATGTTAACACATACCATTTAGATTAGTAAAATTATTTTTTAATAACCAGGGACTTCCTGTAGGCTAGTGGTAGGAAATAAAGGTTTGTCGCACTATGGTTGTGGGTTCGATTCCTACAGCTTTGTCCGACGTGACGGGTTATGCCCCACCATGCGGGTTGTCCTTTTCCTAAAACAATAGTATTATAATATTCCAATAATCTTCATAAATTTTTTAACCTTAAACAATACTATCCAAAGATCAACGTAATCCACTCCAACCTTTATAGTTATCCAAAATACTTATGTCCAACTCACAGTCCAAATTTTATAAGGAAGGTAAACATAATGAAGATCCTTTTTCCCACGTAACAACATGTGAATACCTTCATCATGTATTCTTTTTAAACATACTGAATTACCATGATCCCTTATTCCTTATAGAATACTAGATATACTCCTTCTATCCAAAAATGTATACAAAACATCAATCAGTTTCAAGGAAGATAAGTATATCCAATATAATTTATCCAAATCAATCACGTCTTATTCCAAAATCACAATCTCAGTATCAGAACCATATTATGGTGCATCTTTCTCTCAACCATATATTTTCCAAAAATAGAATCCTACTGTGGAGTCACTTTTCATGGTTCCACACAATCTCAAGTCCTTGATGAAATAGTACTGCAGTACAATCCTTATATACTCCATAATTATTATAACTAGTACATCATTGATACAACACTCAAATTACAAAATTATTTAATAACAACATAAGAACTCTAATCATTACTCCTCATCTGTGGTAGTATCATAACTTTATTATTATCCAATAACACCATTTGGGGTATACTCTGATGATTTGGACATTGGTTTGCATAGTGTCCCCAATCCTTGCAGAAGAAGCATTGTACATTTGAAACCATTTTCTTACCCTTGCAGTCACGCACATTGTGTCCTTCTTCTCTACACTTATAACAAACTCCCATTCCTTTTAGGCAAGTTCCATGATGTTTCTTCCCACAATTACCACATATTGGAAAATTATTCTTTCCCCTCATCCCTTTATCCATCATTCTCTCTCCCATCACTTTTGTCTCTTGCTTCGCTTCAAAGCCATAGGACTCAGAAAATTCTTTACTTATCTTATTAACACATGATACCATTTCTTCATATGTTGAGAACACATGGGAGACTATTTCCCTTCGAAATGTTGGCTTAATACCGTGAAACATACGATCATTCTTACTCTTTGGATCATACGTACTGCTGGAGTTCACATTCCTTCTACTGGGTGCCGTTTCTATACAATGGCATAAACTAGGTTAGTTTATGAATTACAATGAATAATTCCAAACTTTTAAAATACTTAAAGTAAATTGAACGGTTGATGGATATAATCCATAAAAATGTTTTCTTTGATGAAGTATATACTCATAACCCTTCATAGTGGTTTATAAAGAAAATGAGAATTATCCAAAGCATATCCCCTGGGAGTGTTGTAACCAAGAGCGCAGCAAGGCCCGTTGTCGTGCACCAGTTCCCGTTCGAGTCTAGCTCAAAGCGGTGTTTCCGGGTTTTACCCCTAGGTACATCTGTTCCAGAGACGCCTCTACTTTCTCGTATCCAGACAGGGATGTATTTCTCGGAAAACTCACAAAATCTCTACAATAGCAAAATTATAGGAAGTTCTTCTATACTAATCCTCAAAGTCTATCTTTGGGCTATGTGATCTAATCAGAGTTTATCTAAATCTAGCTTCCAATGTTAGTACTAAACTGCCTCTGATACCAACTGTAATGCCCCGACCCGAGCTACCCAGAGTCGGTGCATTAGTTCGTAACATTGGCATGATCACAAAAGATCATGTCTCGAAAGACCGATTAGTTTAGTAGCCTTGGAAACACTAGATACATTCATAAGTCTTTCATTATATCAAAAAGTAAACAAACTACAATAACATGGTCTTCATAGTCCACAATCATATCCCTTTCTGACTACCCCTGTAGGCCATTCAAAAAATACTTCTTCACATCCTGGAAAAATATTAAAACATTGAAAGAGGTGAGCTCAGATGCTCAGTAAGGATAACAATATTGCGGAAGCTTTCATAAATAAACATAAACATTTAAGGCAATGTATAACTAAAACAAAAGCCTTTTAAACTTGAACATCAACATAATATGGAAAATGTAAAATGAGATAATGCCATTTACTTCCTCACATGGATATTCTACTGGTCGAATAATCACATGAAATATCATTAACCACTTTCATAATGAGGGAATGTATAATACCGGACATTCTGAAACATTTTGTCAAGGCCTCGGCCAAGACGTATAAAATGATTAAGGCCGCGGCCAAAACCATAAATCAAATTGGGAAAGGGCCTCGGCCAATTCCACGTCTAGTTGTCTCATGAGACCTACCGATGCATCGAGGAGCTATAGCGGGCTCCACCCGTCACTTATTAAGTCCAATACATTCTTCATATGAATAGGTTTAAACATATCATAAACCATAACATAATCGTATCTCATAAAACATGCATAAAGGAAACATAACATTTCCACATTTCAATCACAAGATATCAATAAAACACATTGATATAATAAAAACGCTTTCAAAACCATTTTCAATACCAAAATAAAAGAAAGTTAAAACTTTGTATTTATTTTTCATTAAAAAAAATGATGGCTTGTAGAGGAAGCTGAAACTCAAATAATGGTCACGGCGGCGGAGAATTTGTTGTCGCCGCATAAGTATGGAAAGAAAAACATTCCCTTTTGTCGTTTAGAAAAACGCTTCGTATAAAAAAGAATCCTTTTGAATAAACGTAAAAGTCAAAGGGGTTTATACACCGTATAAAAGAAAGTTGTTTATAAAACCAAATATGCATCAATGAAAGGGGATTGAGACGAAGTCCTTAAAAAGATCATTTTTAAAATAAAATAGACCTATTATGTGTATTCACTATAAGTACACATAAATAATTTAAAAATACAAGATAGGACATAATAATATCATGACATAATTTGAAAGTAGGAGATTAACCCAAAGAATAGAAATTGGGTTAAGAAGTTCCCTTACCTTGTGTCCGACTTGACTCAAACGTTCTTTAACCTCCGGAATAATAAACTAGAGTTAATATCTACCTTATTAAAAACCATTATCCTTTTTATATCACTTATTACAATGTTATGAATATTATGTAATTATTTAAGTTAATAACGATCGTTTTGTCGATCTTTGGTAACTTGAGTCAACAATAAACTTCTTATAATTACAAGTTGTTCATGTGGTAGAATATCCATTATATCCAGAATTATATTCATGATTTAGATGTCATATATATCTTATATATCCAGTATATACATTCATTTATAATATTACGTAACATTTAGAGGTAAGAAATGAAATGCACCGTTCATGGAGACGGTAAGCCGTACGTACGCATGAACGCTACTTTCATTTCAATTTCATATTTAATGGAACTAAATCATAATTATATAAATGTATAATATAATTCCAGTATAATATAGTGTATAATACCATTTACTCCATCCTTTATACATCCCACATATGGCATTAACGATTCAAATCACTTTGAGGGGGCGGTAGTCCGCACTTCCTAAAATGAAATTATCGCGTTTTACCCATAATGGAAGTCATAAAGTTTGTCATAAATGAGAAATACAGAAGCACAAGTAAAACATAAACATATTATATATCATATATCAAAATAGTGACATCTTAATGGCCAACTTTGAAGGTGTTATATGAGTGTTGAACAATCATCGTTTCGTGAGGCAGAAATTCACCATCCACAAGAACCGTATGTTCATTAACCATTAGATGTAGGTGTGTGTAAGTGTAGCTCGAATACTTCTTATAAAAACATTCTAGTATATTGAGGATACTGGTGTTGTTACAAAATAAATGAATAAAAAGAGTTTAGTGGGTTGGAGAAGAAAAATAAAACAAAACATCATTAGAGAAGACATTACCTCAAAATCGGGTAACTCTTTTTGATTTGAGCCAAAGGCTTCCTTGGGAAGAGTTCTGCCCAAGGTGAGGCTTCTAGGAGTAATAGGGGGAAGTTGGGAGAGTATTTGGGCAGATGTTGGCCGAGCCAAATGGCTTGAAGGTGTGAATAAGGTGGGAGAGGTGGGGGCCTTTTATAAGTGGAGAGGAGGGGCTCTTTTGGAAAGATTGAAATGTTACATTACTACACAATGCTTTTAGGATTCTAAAGGTCCCGCACTTATATAATTCGTGGATATGGTGATAAGGGTTCGAAATCTCCTCATCCAATAGGCTTTGGACAAGTGTAATCCTTGGGTTTTTCATTATCTTCTTGTTTTATTTACATCGTTAAATAATGAGGTCATCGCTTCATAATAATTATGTCATAAATAATTTAATTTATTTAATGTATAAAAAGTATATAAAAAATACTATGATGTAGGAAATCGTTTTAGCTTTCTAATGAATATTTATAGTCAAAATTTGGACTTGTGTAACCCCACTTAAAAACTGTTTTAGTAAAACAACTCATGTTTGTGTCAATTTAATTTTAACATTAAATAAATATATATTAATGTCATTTTCCAACTAATGTGGCTCCATGGGGTCCCCAAGTTGACCCATGGGTTGTCTTGGTCGGCCATGACTCATCCAATAGGAGGTGGACAAGTTTCATGCTCATATCGTATTATTAAAACATTATTTGTACCTTAAACTACACTAATTACCTCTAATCGCGATTAAGAACTTAAAAGTTACTATTCACCAAAAAATTATTCTAATCTCATTGAACCACATTTTACTTCTTAATGACAACCATGTATGTCGGATTTTTGAAAATCAAATCACAGAAGTGGTAATATTTCATTTTAACGAAAAATCAATTATTTAACTACCACTTAGTGGTTTCACTATTCATCAAAAATTGAAGTTTTTCAGAACAATGCCAAAATTTCACCCTAAGCTATAATTGATATTCCGAATTCAAAAATGATGTCTATTTTTCAAAATTCCAAAAAAATAAGTTGCATTAATTAATTTCATAATTAATTCCTGCTGTCACAACAATAGCGTGTTTTTAAGAAACAATTTATATCAAAAGATTGGCAATTGTTTATGTCCAATTTCAATGTTAAATTAATTCTAATGACCACCATTGGGTAAAATGGTAAAAATATATTCTAATTATACTTTAAAACCAATAAATAGTATAATTTATCACTATAATTTATTTTGATTACAAAATTTGTTTTTAAGTAATTTTCATTATTCATAAAAAATTGGAAGTTCTGAGAAAATTACAAAAAATTCAACTTTGGATAATTTCGATATTTCGAATACAAAAATGAAGTCCATTTTGAAATATAAAATTTCTATAATTTTAAAAAGTGGTTATTACTATTCATAACGGCTACTTCGATTAGTCGCGGTGTTTTAGAACTCGAAGTTGCGTACAATGCAAGCTATTGCATTATTGAATGAGAAGCGTATCGTGGAAGCTCGGGGTGTTACACCAGAACCTCTAGGATGTTTCTAGGGAAGTGGAGAAGATAATTTTTCAGGGTTTGTCTGGGATTGACGGCTCAAATTTGTGTGAGGAGGAGAGAGAGGATGTTCCCTTTTATAAGGGAGGAGAGGGGCACCTTTGGAATTCTTAAAAATATTAATTTATAATAAATATAACCCCACATAAAAACCTCCAAAAATGACTCATATTATAAGATTAGATGAGATAGGGTTTTAATATAATCAACCAATCAAATTTAGACATGTTTGGATCTTATTTTAAAACTTATCATTCTGATTTAACCTTATTTAATATATTTAAGTTTATTTGTGGTAATAAAATTCTAAATTTTAAATTATAACAAATAATTACTTATTTGTTGTGAATTTTCCATAATTTTTTACTTTATAACATTATAGACCATATAAATGTAAATTTGTAATTTTTAAATATTTTTTTGATTTTTAAACAATTTTATAATATGTTATTTTTATAAAATAACAATAGTGTCAATTTTGACACTATTCATTTATTTGAATTTAAATAAAATATATACAGAAGATATGTTCGAAATAAAATCTTTAATAGATTCATAAATGGTCATATGTATCTATATAATTAATGTATCACATTAAATAGTTAATATAATATTTATTTTATTATTTTTCAAACCGTTTATTTGGTTTATCTCTTAATAAAATAATTACTACAACATTTTTGTATAATTATTTTATATACTGATTTGTTGCATAAAAATTTAAAACGAAATCCTATGATTATGATAAATATATTAAATTTTACAATAATACTTATCTTAAAATCCCAATACTTAAATTGTTATATTTATTAAGTTATGAAGGTGAAAACTTTGGCATCATTTAAAAAAAATAATATAAGTGTCATAATCACTTTTATAATGATCCAAACGGTTATATATTCGGTCATTGGATGACTAATGTGTATATATACACTACCAATAATTTTTTATCAGGTTTGTTGGCCTTTTAATGGGTATTATTATTTCAATAATAACTATATTACTTATTTTCCACTTAATAAATAATTTCTGTATCATTAATGTATCACCATTAATGTCTATTATTTAATCCCTAAAAATTATAAATAAATTATCATGATGTAGATAATTTTATTATCTTTCTGGAGACTATTCATGTTCGAAGTTTTATGATGTTTATCACTAAATTAAAATTATTATACTTATATGATTTAAGAGAGTCACATGTTGTCACATTCTTTGGTTTTAATAATAATTAAATTATTTTCATGGTCAAAAGTCCATAAAATTAATCTAATCTGACCCTTAGATGATATGGGTTTACATTTAGCCATCCAATAGAATTTTGGAATGTGTTAGGGTAATTTTATAATATTATATTTACCCTTAATTACCCGATTTACCTTTAACTAAGGTAAATAAAATTTACTGTAGTTACTATTCATAATTCCCAAGAATAAAAAGTAGCCTATTATCATAATTTGGACCCACCAAATATGGAATCCATTTTTTTCAAATTCAATACACAGATGTTGCAGAAATTAAATTAAAATTAATCCCATTGTCGAATGAAAACGGGTTTTTGTTTAAAACATTGCAAAAGATTGAATTGATTTAACCTACGTATTCAATGTAAAATCAATGCTAATGACATACATTATATTAAATGCTAAAAATATATTCTATTTATACTTCAATACCATTAAATATTATAATTTAACCATATAAATTATTACGATGAGAAAAGTTGTTTTTCATTAAAATATAGCCTGTTTTTACTATTCATCAAAATATTAAAGTTACCAGAATAATACGAAACATTTACCCAATGTAAATATATATTTCTTGATTCCAAAGAAGAATTTTATTTTGTCAAATTCAACTTATAAACATGTCAAAAACTAGATTTAATGTGGGTGCGCCATTAAAAGGCGGCAAAACTGCATTTTTTGAAAAATACTTATTTTACTCGAAAAATTTATTTTGTTCCTATACCATGTTCTAGAAAATGTGTAAGATGAATAATAATTTTATAAAATTTAAAATTTAGTTAATTCTATTCACAACGTCTAGTTCATAATAATATTATAATAATATATCATTGTTTAGTAAAACCCGGTATTGCGTACAACACACGCTATCGAGGAAGGTCGCGATTGCGTGTAATGCAAGCCAAGTCAGGGTTGCGTGTTGTGAAAGAATTCTTCGTTGTTTTGTATAACAGAATCCAACCATAATTCATTTATACATTGAATATATATATATATACTCAATGTCGTGTAGAAAAACTATTATCAAAATTGTGTGTAACACGATCCAAGAATAGAGTTGTGTATACTGCAAGCTAATACGGTGTTGTGTATAGCGCAAGGTAATCTTGGTGTAGCATACAACAAAAGACATTAATGAAATTAAAATAATATTTTTCATAAAATCTCGGGGTGTTACAAATTCTACCACGATCATTATGTTTTTTAAACAAGGGAATTAAGGATGATTCAGTATATTTTTAATGAATATGGGGACCATATTTCATTATTATTTTTTCCTATTCATCCTCCTTCTATGAACAACAAAATTTCATAAGGGTTCCCAAGAAACCAACAAAAACAAACTAGAATATTTGAAGATTTTAGAATTCAGATGAAAGCCACATATTTCACTTTTTTATCGATAAAAAATATCCACCCCATCAATGGAAGTGATACATCAACCAACACTCTAATCCACACTACCAGCACCCATTTTATAGGATCTGATCAATCCTAATACATGAATTCTATGCTGAGGGATCTGATATCATGAAATAATGACGCTTTTATACTAACGAATTGGATTCCTTTTACACTTATCTAGAATAGGGTATTACATTATATAGTTTTTCTATATCCACCCCATCTTTAAGATCTTCCATTAGAATAATATGGTTTTCAATAGACTACGGCCTTCCATTTAATGTTTTCTATTCACATCTTTCAATAATGAATTCAATGATTAAGAATCCCTTTCAAAAATCTCTAATAGACACACTATATTATGTATTACATATGTTCTGTCAATTATTTTTTAGAGCACCCATATTGAACCTCCTTTCAGTGATAAATTGTTTGATGATCTAGAGTTTCATTTGATGTGATAGAAACACATCACCTTCCTTCCTGGTAGCGACTGTATCTCTCTATTTATCCATGAATGAAATGTTTTTTCAAAACATAACATGATCTATCCCCATAGAATAATTCCTTATGCAATGAAGTAGGTAATCTATGAAGCCATCATGACGTGCAATTTCTATGGGACCAGAATTCATCGGGAAGCAATAACTGCATCACCTAAAATCGCGATCAACCCAAGCATCCCGAAGGGTTTAAAATACATGTCTACTTAGGAGGATACTCGTAACCCATCATGACTAAAACATAATTGTAAATTCTAAGTCGATGAGATAGATCCCTAGAAGAAACACCGATAAGAAGAATCATTTCTATAGAAAATCATAACCTATGAAAAATAAAACCTAGGACAACCCTAGGAGAATATAAAAACCAATGGTGTAGACATGTAAATATAATATTTTTAATCAATAATATTTGTGTCTCTTAAATTATTTTTTATCTTTTATATTATTTTATTATTATTTTCAACTATTTTTTACATATTGAATCTGTGTTTTAATTTTCACATATATTTGTCTCACATTTTATATTTTATAGGAATCCAAAGTCACCAACTTGAAATGTAATAATGTTTCAAGCAGGTAATTTGAAAGACTATAAATTATAAATGATAAATTAAATCTAAATGAAATTTGAAACATTGATTAAATATATGAAAAATAATTGAAAAATAATTATTTTATTAAAAATAATTTATGAAAAATAATTTCAATATCATAAAATATTTTTGTTTCAAAATTAAACCTTTATTCTTAAAAATTATTTTTTCAACAAACATTATCTGTTTTTTTATTATTTTATTAATTAATTTTATATTCAATTATTTTTTACTTTTAGATTCAATGTTTATAATTTAATTTAGATTTAATTTATTGTATATTTTACACCTATAAATATTTTTACGTGAAAATGTAATGTTTTTAATTAATAATTTTTATTTCATGTAAATTGGTTTTTTTTTTTTATATTTATGAGTTTTTTTAGTTTCAACTATTTTTTATATGTTCAATCTATTTTTTTTGTTTCATTTATATTGTACTCATAGTTTATATTTTATAGGAATCAAAATTCCCCAACTTGATACATAATAATGTATCAATTTGGTGATTTTGAAATCCTATAAATTATAAATTCTAAATACAATCTAAATGAAATTTGTAACATTGACTAAAATTGTAAAAAAATAATTGAAAATGATATTAATTTCTTCAAAATAATTGATGAAAAATAATTTCTTTCACACAACATATTATTGTTTCTAAACATTACATTTGTCCTTATAAATTATTTTTTCACGAAAATTTTATTATTTAAATTTATTTTTTAAAATTATTCATTTCTTCTAGCTCTAATTTTAAATTAATTTTTATTTTTAAATACAATGTTTTCACTTCACATAAATTTTATTCATTATGTATTTTATGCATATAAATTTTTTGAAGTGTAAATTTTATGTTTTTAATCAAATATGATTTTATCATGTAAATTAGATTTGTTTTTTATATTTATGATTTTGTTCAACTATTTTTTATATTTTTAATCCTTCTATTAAATTTAATATGAATATTACTTATAGTTTATATTTTATAGGAATCCAAAGTCGCCTACTCAAAATGCAATAATGTTTCATTTTATGTGGCTTTGAAAGACTATAAATTATGAATTATAAATTAAAAATACAATCTAAATGAAATATGAATCATTGACTAAACATATAATAAATAATTTAAAATGAAAATAATTTCGAAAAAACAATCGATGAGAAATAATTTCAATTGCACAATGTATTATTTCATCAAAACATTACATTTTTACAATATAGTGATTAATAATAAATAACATTCAATTATATATTACTATTTAAATTATTATTAATAATTATTTTATTAATATTACTAATAAATAGTAACATTATTATTATTATCATGACTTTAATAAAATATAAATATCATGACATTAATAATAATATCATGAAATTATATATAAATAAAAAAACCAAAAATAAATAATTATAAAAA
Source organism: Viscum album (assembly GCA_963277665.1). NCBI lineage: Eukaryota > Viridiplantae > Streptophyta > Magnoliopsida > Santalales > Viscaceae > Viscum > Viscum album. Next base: position 1,579,555,390 of record OY728151.1, on the reverse strand, counting down.
TTCAATACGGGAAGTTGTTTTTCTAGAAAGCACATTTTATAGAATTCATTTATGATTTTGATTCATTCAACGCCTTCTGTATAATTTTTTAATTATGTTATTATTATTAAATAGAATGAATTAATTGATTAATAATTATATTAATATTTCAATCCATTGTACCTAATATAGTAATATATATATAAATATATTATTATATTAATATGTTAATATATATATTATTGAATTTATTGAAAATTTATTATTTGTTAATTAGTTAGAAATTTTGTAATAGATATATTATTAGATTGGAAAAAATATATATTAATTAGTTAGTAAATAATAAGATAATATTTTATGTTAGATAAATTAATAGTTTTTATAATCAATTTCAAGTGATAATAATATACATGAAATATTATTAAATAATAAAATTGAATTTGAAATTTAATTGAAACATAAATTAGTAATTTTTTTAGTAATAGGTAACATCCATTTCATAAAAATTTCATTTTTTATTTTTTTTATAATATTTATTAGGATATATTCTAGTAATATATGTATTATCAATCAAAAAATATAATCTTATTTAGAAACATTATTAATAAATTTATTATAATATATATTAACATATATATATATATATAATTACATAATATAAAATAATAATGAAAGATATTAAAAATTTATGAAAGATTTCACCTTAAAAGAAAACTAATATGAATAAGAGAGGAACTTTACGATAGAGTGACTTCTTCAAAAGTGTTTTTAAGATGGTATTTTATCTGAAAGTGCCTTCTTCAAATGATTTTCAAAGAAGGTGATTTGTCATACAAACCCATATTATAAACCCTTATGAAGATGTAAATTTATCATAAAGCACCTTGTATGAAAATAAGAGTGAAATTTTCTTTATATTTAGGTGCTCATCCTTTTGCAAAATCTTATTCCCATTATTCCTAAAGAATGGAAAATTGTTTTCCCACAAAAATATTTCAGAAATATTCTTTTTAATTTTTGGTATATCAGAAAATATTATCTCAAACCAAAATAACAAGAACAATAAATATAATCCTTATTCTCTATCATAACACAATCTGTTAACTACTAAAAGTTTAAATTATCCATGCCATTTAAATGTTTTAAATTAGGATATTTTGAGGATTTGGAGTTTTATCGGTATGTGATTGATTTAATTTTAGACTTCAATTGTGGGGTATGCATAATGGTTCCATTACCTAGGAAATTTATGCCTTGATGGTGCCGAATGAGTGAGTATGTTTGCATGTGTGGAGTGTCACACTGTGGCAGGGAAGGCCATGCCACACTGTGATTTTGGACAATGGCACTCGGATTGGGGCGATCTTTCATTCTATAATGGGTGATGGTTAGTATTTGAATTTATTTTATATACATTTACATTTTTATGTTTTCTTGATAAATTACTCTCTATATACATTTATTAATTTAACTTATTATTTTATTACTATTTTAAATAAAACTGTTAAATTTTTATGTGTTTTATATAAATAATTTATTTAATTACATGTTTTATTATTTATAAAATAATATTCATGTGTTTTACATTATCAAATGAATTTAATTGTTAATCACTTTTTAATTACATGTTTTTATAGTTATTATACTTATTATTTTAATAATTCTTAAATGTTTGATATCAATTTTTCAATAAGTTTATTTTTGTTTATAAAAATGTTTACAACTTCCATGTGAGCTAAGTGGATAGATCTTAACCACATAGGGGACCCATTGGGTATACACCACATGGGACAGCAAGGCACAGATATCCCATAATGAGGATCATATATCATGTGTGCATAGTTCCAACCGAAGGTGTGCAGGCCTGTGTAAAAGGCTCATGGTTCATTCTCACAGTTCACATATATCGTGAAGGTCACCAACCATATGTGTCTAGATTCTATTTTAACTTGAACCGAGGTACACGACATCCTTATTGATATAATGTTTTCTTATATATTTTCCATTTAGATGTGGGATTCAGTTTTTAAGCAATACATTTCATTAATTTTTATTTCTCGGATTGTAGTGGAGAGTTACTCTCTTCTCGATATGAATTGAACTCCTGAACACTCACATTTCTATATTGTGCTTAGTTATTGAATTCCCACACTGTTTATTCATCTCCATTTTTATCTTATTCTTATGTTGTCCCTCTATTCCATTTTAATGGTGTCTATTCACTAGTGGCCATCGTGCACCTCGTTCTTTCATGTTCTTCTATATTTTTCTTCTTATTCTTCATTTCTTAGTCATCCCCCATGGTTATCTGATCAATGATGTCATGTAATCCATATTTTTATAGGTCAACGAACATCAACATTTATTTTCCTAAATCTGTTCACCAATAGACATCATGTGATTTTTTATCATATTGGACTATGCTTTTTCTTTTGGTTCAGTTTTTTCATCAGGTCTTCATTTATTATTTAAATCAAATTATCTTTTTACACCATCATTTGAGTTTTCGAGATTCATCATCTTGATATTTTTACATTTCCTTATATGTTATTCTTGTTTATTCTAATGTCAATGATTTGTTTTTCTTGTCACCATTTTATTCTCTATTTGGGTGCTTGATGTGACCCAATTGTACCTAACAGTTAGGCGATTCACCATGGGATACCAACGATGACTCATGATCCACTGTTGGAACTAAATGATGGATCAGTGATGGACCTAAAAGTTATCAATGGTGATTAATTATTTACTCACCATTGGACATTAACAGTGGGATATCTTTTCACCCACTGTTTATTTGTTCCCTTTGATATAAAAATATATATAATAAGCTCATTTAGATTCAATAGGAGTTATTCAGTCTTATCAGTTGTAGATTTTTTTATTTTTGTTTCATTTTAATCTATCATTTTTTCTTAGTTTTTATCTGAAGAATATTTTATCTATTAATTATTATAATTTTTCTATTTTTCTATATATAATATTGGATGTAGTTATTCACATTGTTTTTTATATTTGTTTCAATTTGTTATCTTTTAATATTCAAAAGATTATTCTTATGTGTTATATTTCTTTGTTTGGATTTTTTACAGTCGTCCACCATTGGACTCTTCTGAGGGTCATTCATTAGTTACGACCTATAAAATTATTTATCCTCTGTTAGTTATAGTTTTATGTTTCTAAAATTTTATTTATTATATAAATTTACATTATAAAGAATAAATCCATTGTTAAAATTATTATTATTTCATGAAAAAATATAATTGTAGACTGTGTAAAACTAATTGTAACATTATTATTTGTATATTTGTACATTTAGTTTTAAAATTCATGACATCTGGTGTTTTAACTACACATTCACTCTATGTATAATCTAAAAGATTATATATTTTTTCAATTATTTTATTGTTATAATTTTTTTAAAAAATATTTAATCAAAATATTATTTGTTTCATTTTAATTTTCCATGAAGAAATATGAATCATGATTGTACTGTCGTGTTATTTTGTGGGGATTTAATAAACTACAAGTAATAGTAATATTTTTATATTGTTATGCACTAAAAATTTTCTTGTTGATATTGGTTATGTATACACTCATTGAAGATCATAGTATTAATGATCAAAGGGATCTCATTAAGTTTTAAAAACACATCAATTTTAAAATTAAATGATTCAGAAAACTTGAAATTCTTCTTCGGCATTACTTCTTAATGTGATTGTTCACCATCTTCTACAACTTTTTCACTCCTATTATGATTTCCAAAGGATTTAATCTTTGACATTTGTTACGTAATGTGATCAACGATCAATGAGCTTAAAATTCATCGATATTATAATTATCTCTTTTTCTATATATTTTTAATCTTGACGTCCTATTTATTTCTATTTTTATTTCATCTTCTATTATTTATGATCTTCCATAAAAATTGGTATTTCCTTTCTATGGTTATTCTACCACCCAAAACGAATTTTTGGTTCTAACTCAAAATCAAAAGTATGGATAAAGACCAGATTGAGTCTCATTTAAAAAGATTGGGTTATGTATTCTGGTTGTTAAAATAAAGTGCATGTAATAAGGTACTCACACCTTTAAAAGTGAGGTTCTTAGTGGGTACCAGTCTCCTCAATGAGTATAATAGATTGAGGAGTGTACTAGGATCATTGTCATCCTAACCACTATAAATCCTTGTGTTTTTATTTTCTATTTCTGCTACATCATAACTCAAAAACACCACACTCACTGTTATTTAATATTTTATATACTCTGGTTGTCATTACCTTAAAAATTGAAAATAGAATATTTATCCCTCCCCCGGACTCATTTTTTTATTGATAACAATCAAACATGCACAATGACTTTTCTAGTGAGGTTTCTTAAAATGATGAATTTTCTTTTTTCCCCTATTTAATTTTATCTCCACCCCCTTATTTTCTCCTCATTTGTGAGACATAGGATTCCCTATGATCTTCCTTACTTCTACTCACTCCCATGGTGGATCCCTTTTGTATATAGTTGGATTTCTTTAGTTCAATCCATAGTTTCCTTTATATTTTTCCACTATTTTATTATTTCATACTTCTTCTTTAATTTCATTAGATTCATTTTACCCTAGATAACCTAGGGGTAAAAATGGTTGTGGATAGATTATTGATGATATTTATTGAATTTATAGGCTCATGAGGATACATCTATCTCAATTCATGTGATAATAAACAATGTTTATGGGTTTACATTGATTTTTATGATGGGCCTCTTTACATAACATATATCCCTATAGAATTCCAATGGTACTATTTTTTTCCATTTTCATTGTCAATTAATTATTTTTCAAATGAAATGTATAGGGATTTTATATGTGAATTTATTTCTATGATTAAATGATGGTACAAAAATGGTGGTTTATAAAGGTTTTTAGTAAGAGTACAATTTTATATTTTCAAAGTGTATTATCAAAGGATTCTAGGAGATTATTTCATCTTCAAATGTTTTTATAAATGTTTTTTTTAATGATAAATTTTTTCTGAAATAAATTTTTTTTGATCATGTGATTTCATTGATTATTTTTTATATTGGTTGTTGTATTGTATATTGATTGTGGGTTGTGCATGGTAGACCATGGTTCTTTATTTTGTTGGCATGTGTAAAGGTGATGCTCTATTTTATAGTGTGAACTAACTAGGGATAATTGTTTTTGATTTATTGAGTGTAATGACTCTAAAATATCAGTTTAACACTTTGAAATATTTAAATGAAAATTTCTGAAGTATGGCAGGGAGTCTATGTTTGATTTTGAGGCCCGAATTTCCTGGATATAGATATATTAAAAATATTAAATATAATATTTCATTCTCATGATGTTTTTAGAAATAATATAATATCATCAAAATGTTGTCACATATGGTAAATCTATGACTAATATTGAGTTCAGAATTCATATCTTATCATAGTCATGACATAACCTTCAGGTGCATCAACAGTTTGGTTAAAAGTGATTGTGGGAGGATTAATATACCTATAACTAAATAAATTATATGTTAAATATACCAAAACCATAATCTCCTTTATATAATATTATGGAGAATTCAAAAGGTTTATCTATATAACGGTAATGAGATATTGGATATATTCTATGGTGAGCACTTTCGTGGATGATCATGGTATTGTGGATCAAGGATCTGAAGAAAAAAAATATTGTTGTCATCGATGGAGATCTGGGATCTCACCAATGACAATTATACAAAAATATTCTACATTTATGAATGATCCAAAACCAAGGAATGAATTTTTTTAATCTGGGTTTAATCCCAATTTTGATAATACTATTTTTAAAACATATAAATATTTCTAACAATTTGATTCAAGATGTGATCATTGAATTATAGGATTTTTTTACCTTTTTAGAATTAGGAATTCGTAATTTTTTCATTATTCCCTTCATTTGACATTTTATCTATCAAGGAATTGAGGGAAACCTGAACACTGGACAAGGTTAATTTTTCAAATTTGGGTTTTGTATATTCTCCCAAGGTTATACATGCACAAATAATCTGTAACCCCTTTGGATAGAGGATTGAGAAATACTGGTAATTGATTGTTGCATAATCATTCATTTGGGTAATAGAACGATATTGTGGGTTCATGTTTAGGAACATAATAGAAGGTTGGTCATGATATAATATAATAGAAGACTGTATTTTTAGGGGGGACATTTGATATCAGGACAAAAATCACTTGAAAAACAATTTGTGAGAAACCTGATGAAATATTGAAGTTATATAAATCATATAAATAAATAAGTAAGTAGGTTTTTTAATGTGGAATAACCATCTAATGCATAGTATTAAAAAACCACTAGGAAATTTCAAAATATCCGCAATGAATAAGAGAGTACAAATGAATCAATCTAGTGCCCTAAATTGATTTAAAAAGGTGAGTGTAAAAAAACCTGTGTGAAAATCATGCCCTGATATACCTCCCCCATCTCTCTAAAAATCATATTTCCAACACCATTCTCAAATGTTACATCTATGAAAAATTTCACCCTTGTATTAATGAAACACCACTACCTCAGGGATCATATCCTATTATGCATCAACCTCAAACTGCCTTATGACATCCAAATTATTTCTCCCCCCCCTCTCATGATCTCATCTTAATGATGTACTATTCATCATAAACTGGGATATTCCTTTAGATCAATGTAGTCATAAAGACTCTCAATACCTGACCCCAATCATTGATCACATTTCTACTACTTCTCACCTACTCAATGTCGATGCAATATTCAAGAAACTAAAAAGTTGTATCCCATAAAATTGTAGATCTAGAGTTGACTCTATGTTTTCCTTCGTCAATGAGATTCTTGGTCTACCACAAATGTGGTGGCCCTTTTACCATTGAATTTGGTGGACTACATCTTGATAAGGTCTCTCTTTTTTCACCATTAACTATTTTCACTTTAAAATCCTTCACAATTCCATCTTTCAAATACACATAAGATATAAAATATTATATCTTAAATTTAAAAATTACCATGTATTTTCAATGTTATGAATCAAACACTTATCTCATCTATATATATGTATATATATATATATGATATATCATTCCATGAGAAACATATTATGCCTTATATATGTGGTAGGAAAAAATATTTCTAAAATTAAAAAACAATCTTATCTCATATTTGGAAACACCCATGAGTTTTATCCAATCAATCTCACCCTTTTCCCCATCAATAGAGATACCATATAATAGATTAATTTGGGTAATAAATCTATTTTCATTACACCAACAATCATCCTAGGTAGAAAATTTATGATTCCGGATAGAAACATGATTTTCCCCTTTTAAAAAAATCCAAACATTGATGTCTATCCCATATCTAAATCTACAATGTCCTATTGAAAAAGGATGGAAACCAAAATATCTTTCTCCCCCAGAATTGTGTTTGTGACACGATTTGAAGCACCCAAAAATAAATTTCTCCCTCTTATTAAACTCTCGAAAATCTAGCGCATCACAATGTTATTCAGTTTGAATTTCTACTTCACCAATCAAATTTTTTTAAAAAACCAATTATGAGTATGACCTGAAAAACCTCTCTCAACCTTATTTGTTTTCAAGACCCTATCCAACCTCGAGCTACATTGATCCTCTTTAAAACATCCAAAAATCTCACTAGATATTGTAAACCCCAACCATCACCTTGGATACCACTTGTTTGGGGAGATTCCTGATCTCAGGACAAAACATTTTATTGAAAAACATTGAGAGAAAACCAATAAAATATAGATGTGATATAAGGAAAAATAAATAAGTCATCATGTTGGATTTTTAATGTGAGAAAACCCTTATATGTAGAGGATTAAAAACCACCTAACAATTCAAAAATATCCACTATGATTAAGAGATTACAATGAAATCCCAATATTTCATGAACATGAATTACAAATTGAGATCATAGAAAAACCTTTATGAAAACTACCCCTTGGTACACCTCTACCATCTCTCTAAAACTCAGCTTTCCAACACCATGCTTGAAATATTCATCTATGATAATAAATCACCCTTCTGTCGACGAAACACCACTACATCGGGGAACAAATCCTAATATGCGTTAGCCTAGAACCATATTCTAACACCAAAATTGATGAGGATCTTGGAACAAATGGGCATCACGGAGTTGAATCGGGACTTGACGAGGAGGGTGGAAGGCGTATTATTGTAACGATCTATTATAAGGAATTCGTGGCCCAATGATAAGGGAGCGGACTAAGAGAATGAAGGAGGAATTGAATGGGTTAATCATGTAATTACAAGAGAAGTACCAACACTATTTCTTTGGGGAATCATCTGGGCCTATAATAACATTAATTAAGTCCCAAACAAGCATTTAAAGAATCAACCCATGTATTGATACAAATTTCATGCCCACCCCACTATAGAATCTTCAAGTCAAAAGTGGTGGTCCACTTGTCATTAATTTCCCAAAAAGTGTGTGGTAGTTGTCTCTTAAATTTATGGTCATGTTCTAAAATTGTAAAAAGTGAAATTTATCCCTTTTTACAAAAGTAAACATGGTTTTAGACTTTTGTATCAATCTTTGGCTATAAATAGCCACCTCCTTGTACTCTTTGGACATCATGAATGAAGGTAATTTTATCATTGTGGGTTTTTCTTGAAACCATTGTGTTCTTACAAAATTTTTTACTTATCAAAGGATTGGTCATCCTTTGTGTCATCTTGTGGCTATTGTTTTTAGAAAAAACTTATCTTTGGGTTCTACCTTGACCATTTCCCCCTTCTGTCTCATTTTCGCTATCTTCAAACCATATTCACTAGTATTTCATGCAGTGATCTGGGTTCTCAACACACAAACATCGTACAAGGTACCTAGGACACTTCCTGGTGCTTCTAAAACTATGTATCATTTGGTATTAGTGCCAACATTAAAGAAATTAGGTTCTTTCATTCAAATCCTTTCCTCCATTTTCATTTCTCTTTGAATCGGGCCAACTTTAATTATAGTCCATTTATTTCTTCTCTAATGAATGTCATTTTCTAATCATTTAGGATGTATACCATGTAATTATTTTAGTTTATAAACTCATTTTATTCACCATTTTAAATCATTATAATCAAAGCTAAATATCATGAGATACATCAGGTTCAATTTTTTCAATGAATTCTTCAGTTTTAAAACCATGCAACTAACACTTTGATTCAATTTAATGTTATATATTTTTTCTTCTCCTAAATTTACATATTAAAAATTATCCTTTTTGATGCTACGTTTATTAAAAAAAAGATCCCAAATATCAAAAAAATTAAATGCTCAAAAAATGGTAACATTTTGTATTCTACATCCCTTTATTATTCTTCTTCATCCATTTTCTTCATCATCACAGATTTTTTATCTTGAATCCATTTTGGATTTTATCTTTTAATTCTCATTCTGGATTCACAAATTCAAATGATACCTTATATTTTTTGGAATTGGGTAAGAATTCTATTGGAAGCAACTTGAGTGGTAAAAGGCAAGAGTGTTAAATTTTTATAAAATCCAAAATTGAGTGAAACACTATAGAGAAAATTATTTTTGAGTGTAAACCCATGAGGGAGTGTGTGAGGTCCATTTTCGATTCTATTTAGTTTTTCTCAAAGCATTTTGAAATGGATGAGGTGAGTAACACCAAGGAAGAAGAAATTATGTTATTCATGAGGGTGATACAAGAACAATTCCAAAGGTTTAATGTGTGGATGGATGAATAAGAATCCCCTTCCAATTCTAGATCACCACCAAGGAGGTGGGTCGTTAAAGAAGTGAAGGCATTCTCTGATTTTAAAGAGTCACTAATTTGGAAAAACCAACCACTATGGAGGCACACCAATGATCTTACGAGAGTAAATTTGAGGATCCCTGAATTCCAAGGTAAGAATGATCCAGAAACATACTTATAATTGGAATAAAATTTCGAACTTGTTTTTGGTTGTCATAATTATTCATAGAAAAAAACAGTGAAGTCAGCAGCTATGGAATTCACTGACTATGCATGTATTTTGTAGGACCAACTACATGTGAGTCGATGATGAAGTGGAAATAGACCAGTATTAACATGATAGGAGATGAATGTTTTAAAGACCCTAAAAAATAAAGGAAACTTTTATCATAATTTTCTTGGGAAATTACAAGAACGCAGTTTCTGACGGCACCTAATTCTGAGGCCTGGTGTGCCCGGAATCATTTTCCGATGTTTAGCTTGGGTACGTTCAATGAACGAACAAGCGGGGTTTACTAACTTTTGAACCGGTGCTTGGAATCGAATTCTGAGGGCACCAATGGAATCGCAACGTCGGTAATTGCGTAGAAACACCTTTTCCAGAGTTTCGTTTGCTTGGGTGTGGTTTCTAATTGTTGGGGTTAAGTTAAGGAATAAAATAAAATTCGTGTGACTGTTTATTTTATTTTACATAAAGCGGCTTAACCTAAGTTAAGAAGATATGGTGGGACCCACAATATCCTACCCACTTGGTAGAATATTTGTGAGGTGTGGCCTTCATGAGCCCCACCGTTTCTTTCCTTCTATGTAACGCACTCGCACCCCCTTTTAGTGAAGTCAAACCGTGCGTTTATTCTGGTTAAGAAACGCCTCTTTAATTTGTGCGGTTAAATAGTTACAATTAATTCATTGAATTAATTGTTCATTTCATTTCTTTGAAAAATTCAAACGTTTTCATGTGAGTTAATAAAATAAGATGACTCTTATTTTGTTTTTGTTGGAACTTGTTGCGTGGAGAGGATTTGGAGAAAATCCTTCTTCTTCGACGAAGAACGCGAAGAACACGAAGAACGAACTGACCTCCGAAGAAAAACGCCAAATCCTTGTAGATCGACTACACGAAGCCGTGTATTCAGATGCCAACAATAATTCTTCCACGATGCTTCTTCCACGACGCTTCTCCGTGACACGACGGTCCTCCCTCTGCGACGGCTTCTTCCGCGACGGCTGTTTCCGCGACGAATCCTCGGTCATCAAATTCGACGAGGTAGGGATTTATTTTAATTGTTGTTTGTGAATTTATTCTATTTCCTCTCTTCTCTTTTGTTGGAGCCACTTGTTACCACAGTAACGGGAGGGGGTCGGACCGCACGAACACGGCCGACCCTCCTCTCCCTTTGGGTTGTTTGTTATTGTTGCGGCACGAGCAAGGAAACGCGGTGCCGAAGCACCGCCTGGGAATTGATAAAGAACGGGGGAGAAGTGCAGCGCTGTCGCGCCGCGCCGTTGAAGATGAACCGAGGACACGACGCCATCACGCAGCGACGTTGATGACAAACCAGAGACGCGGCGCCGTCGCGCCATGCCGGTGAACCACAAAAGCACCGCGGCCTGAGCGGTGCAGTGGTAGAGGGGTGGGGCGCCATTGCGCCGCACCGGACGGATGAAGGTCGCGACTGGTTTCAGGCCACGGTGGATCAGGGGAACCGGCGGCCGGTTCCGGCCCACTGGCATTAGAGCAGGGGGACTGGCCCTTGCTGGTCCCGTAGCGGCAGCAGCCGTCCGGCCGGTGCGGGCCGGCCGGTCAGGGGAAAGCCTCGAGGGTCTTAACCCCCGGCTGGCCAGCACGAGCGGCCCCCCCACATGGGGGGCCGCGGTTTCTCCACGCGGGGGCAGCGCACCCCGCCACCCACTTCGCTTGGCCGTAACAGCCGCATCGGCCAGCGCCGGCGCGCCGGACCGAGCCGTCGGGCCGGTCCGGACCGCCCAGGTCATGCCGGACCGTGCCCAGGCCGGGTCGGGCCACGCCCATGTTGGGCCGAGCCGCCCCGAAGAGGGCCAGAGCTGGACCCGGTTCGGGTCGACCTGGTTCGGGCCGACCCTGGGGGTATCTGGCTGGGTCGGACCGGGCCCGAACCCCATAATACAGAACCTCTTTCGGTCCGATGCCCATAACTCGAGCTGCGGACCTCCGATCGACGTACCCTCAGTTGCATAGAGATACTTGGATCGAGACGGTCATTTCGGTATATTAAACTCAACGTTTAGAAGTACTTTGGGTTTCTCCGGGTTGGTTCGTACACGAAACCAACCGGGCCCTCGGAGCAGAAACACTTATAACTTGAGTTCTGGACGTCCGATTGACATGCCGTCAACTTTGATGGATTCCTCTTAGTGAGACAGACCCTTTGGATTACTCCTCTCGAGGTTTGGACGTAGGTGGAGTATGGTCGGGTTGGTTTTGACTTAAAAACCAATTGGGTCCCTAAGACGAAAAATCCAATAACTCTCAGACCGGGCGTCCGATTGACGCGTCGTCTGTGACGTTGAGTTCTTGTAGATGATACGGAACTTTTGGATACATAAACACCGGAATATGTGTCAGTTGATGTATCAGCCCCTCGGCTCGTGGAGCGGACCCTCCCGAATGAGCTTGCTGTGTACGGGAACCCTAGAGCTGGCTGCGACTACGACGACGATGAAAACTATACAGAAATATTCTGTGGATTCGATGGCAATGACTACAGCACTCGGCGATCCTACATGGATCAGTGCTACCAATCCTATGTGAGATAGATCATGTGTGGGTCAGCGCTCAACGGTCCTTTGTGGGCCTGCGCCTATAGATCCTATGTGGATCTGATCCTGTGTGGGTCATTGCGGGGGTTAGTTACCTATCGATCATGTGTGGGTTAGATCCTTAGTGGGTCATTGCGGGGGTTAGTTACCTATCGATCCTGTGTGGGTCAGATCCTTTGTGGGTCATTGCGGGGGTTAGTTACCTATCGATCCTGTGTGGTTCAGATCTTTTGTGGGTCATTGCGGGGGTTTGTACCTATCGATCCTTTGTGGGTCCGACGGTCTAGATGAACCAGTGTCTATATCTGATCATCTACATCGTCATACGAAGAAGTATACATGTGTGAGATGAATCTTGACTTGCTTTCCTATGTGGATTACGTTATGCTTTCCTATGTGGATTGGGTTGTGGTTTCCTGTGTGGACTGGGTTGTACATGGGCTAGGATGTTGGAGCCGAACGAGAATTGATGACTTAGGTATATGTATGGGCATATACCTAAGTAGTGTTGGATGTTTCTTCGTGATAGTATCTTTCCTTTGTGGATTATCCTTTGTGGATTCTGGGAGACCTAAGGGAGTCTCGGGGTCCCTAGTGAGTAGCTTATACCCACCCTTGCATGGGTTATGCCCGCACTACGTTGTGTTGGTTGCAGACAATGGACAACGCCAATCGTGGTTGAGGCTTGCGGAGCAGGACGGTACCCGGAGGTGGACCACTGGGCGGGGAGAACTCGGAGAGGACGGCTGGACCCGTGGAGCTGTGGAGGCTATCTGTACCCACCCTTCAGGTGGGACTTCCAGCGGACAGCTCGAGGCTGCGGCTTTACATCAGTTGTTGTTTTCCCTTTCCAGTTGTACTTTACATTCAGTTTGGTTTTGTATTCTGGCCCACGTACTTTTCCGCACTTACAGTTGTACACAGTTTTACTTAGTGTTTACTTCTACTACTTTCTTGCTCGGAGGTGTTTGTTTATTTTACAATGGAAATTCCTTCCCTTTTTACCGGGAATTACTCCTTGGTGCTAGTCACCAGCCTCTGGGATATGGAAGGCGGGCATGGGGTAGTGACGGAACGGGCCCCAAGGGCGGGTCGTGATAAATGTGGTAATGTGTAAGAGGTTCATTTCTAGACACTATTATCCTAATTTGTTCCTCATGTAGGAGTGTTTGAAATAAGGGGCCATGAGTGTTTAGGAAGTATCACAAGGAGATGGATATCATCATGGTTCCGGAAAATATTGATGATGAGTGAGAGTACACCATGGAAATGTTTGTGAATGGCCTCAACCATGACATTCAAGTCATAGTGGACATGAACCAATACTAGGAAATGGAAGATCTACTTCACATGGCTACTAAAGAGAAGACTCAAGTAATGGAATGAAGGATGAAACCTACATCTTATAGTAATGATTCAAAATATTCTTTTATGTTTAAGTATTCCAAACCTCAAGAGCATGTAACAGAACAAAAAACTGATTCAAAGGAGGATCCCAAACCAAAACCATTACATTCGTAATCCAATGGTATATTGGAGGTTACAGTTATTTCCAAATCATGTGATATCAAATGTTTTAAATTTCAAGGATTTGGACATTTTTTCTCACAATTTCCAAAAAATAGAACAATGATTATTTTTTGTATTATAAATATGTTATTAGTGCTTTCTCAAGAGAAGATGAAATTCCACCACTTTAGGATGAATCAAATATGGAAGTAAAAATCCATATACATAGATAAATGCTTGTGGAAATGCATTCTTTAATTGTTCAACCTGAAGGAGAACATGATCAAGGTTAAAGGGACCACATTTTTCATACCAGATTCCTCTTCAATGATAAGGTATTTTTTATGATAATTTATGGGGGTAGTTTTACAGACATAGAAAGTGGTTTGATGGTTGATAAATTGGGATTATCTTTGACTAGACATCCTAGACCTTATATATTGAAATTTCTTAATAATAGTGGTTATGTAAAAGTGAAAAAGTAATACCAAGTTCCATTTTCTATTAGGAAGTATGAATAAAAGGTGATGTGTGATGTTGTTCCAATGCATGATATTCATATTTTGTTGGGAAGGCCTTGTAAATTTTATAGGAGGGTCACACTTGATGGATATCAAAACTGTTATTCTTTTGATTACAATAGTAGGGTGGTTATTCATACACTATAGAGACCTTTGAAAGAATATGATGTCCAAGTGAGGATATAGAGAGATAATTAGAAGGGAGAAAAATAAAAGAGAGATAAATATAGAGTGAAAAGAGTGGGAAAATCCAAAGTGAAAAAATGATTGATGAGTGACATCAAATTAAATTATGGAATGAAAAAAGATGAAAATAATAGTGAAATCAATAGTGTTGAGGTGAAATAGAGTTTATTTTCAGGAAAAGGAGTGCTAGAGAGAGCCTCAGAGCATCAGGAATGTCTCATTATTATATTCAAGGGATAATGTTTTACAACAAACTCTCTTAACCCCTCAATGCCTTTTAGTGTCGTGTCTCTTTTACTGGATTGTGGTGATGTGTTTCCATAATAAGGTCTCGATGGATTACCACCCTTGTGTGGTATTGAGAACCACATCAACTTTCTCCTTAGAGAAACACTTCTTAATCGACCGACATATCAGTCTAACCCAATAGAGACTCTAGAAATTTATGAAACGTGGAATAATTTATAAGGATTTGATTTGTATGAGAGAGCCTGAGTCCTTGTGTGGTTCCGGTATTTCTTTTCCCCAAAAAATATTGTATGTGGAGAATGTGTTTTGGTTATCGAGCTATCAAAAATATCATGGTAATGAATCAGTATCCCATTACCTTTTTTGGATTATATTATTGATGAACTACACAGTGTCAGAGTTTTTACTAAAAATGACCTATGGAGTAGATGCCTTCAAATTAAAATAAAATAGGTAGATGAATTGAAAACTACATTTTAGACTATGTTTGAATTGTATAAATGTATGGTGACGATTTTTTGAATAAATAATTCCCCAATTACATTCATGAACCTAGTGAATCATGTTTTTCATCCATTCATTGTGAAATTTTTTGTTTTTTATTTTGATGACATCTTTGTTTATTCATAGAGACTTTATGAATATCATGATCCTTTGAAATGTGTTTTCAAGACTCTTAGTAAAAATATGTTGTTTGGAAACATAGGAAACTGTACATTTTGTTTAAATTATGTTGTTTTCCTTGGTTTTCTGGTAGGAGAGAATGGCGTGAGGATTAATGAGGAGAAGGTGAAGGTGATTTTGGATTGGTCAACACCAAAGAATTCAAATGAGGTGATGATCTTCCTTGGACTTTCGAGTTTATACTGAAGGTTCATGAGGGAATTTTAGACCATTGAGGCACCATTTAATGAGTTGTTCAAGAAAGGAGTTAACAATAAGGGCGGAAAGGATCATGAATATTCCTTCTCCACACACCAAGGTAAGTTGACCAATTCGCATCTCTTAATTCTTTAGGACCTTTATAATGTATTTGAGGTGGAGTGTGATCCTTTTGGAATAGGAATTAGGGTTTTTTTATGAATGAATCTAAGAGTATCGCTTACTATAGTAAGAACATTAATATGGATACATTTAGCTACTCTGCGTATGATAGGGAATTGCATTCCATCAAAATACCATTATAAATTTGGAAACATTATTTGTGGCCCAGGGAATTTGTGATTCATTCAGACCATGAAATCATGGAATTCCTTCAGTCACAAGGAAAGTTGAATAGGATACATGAAATATGGATTGAATTAATTGAAACATTTCCTTATGTAATTAATAATAAATAAGGAAAATAAAATGTTGCCGTAAATGAATTTTCTAGGAGATACTATATTATCATATCTATGCATGCTAAAATACTTGGTTTTGAAATGATGAAAAGTGGGTCTGAGGACAATGTTGACTTTTCTGAAATTTAGAAGGTGTGTGAAAGACATGGGACTTTGTTTTACAAAAATTGTGGGTTTTATTTTCATAAAAATAAATTTTATGTTCCATATTGTTCAATGAGTGAATCAATTATTATAGAAACTCATGGAGGAGGATAGATGTGGCATTTTGGTGTTAAGAAAACTTTTTCCTTGTTGTCTGACCATTTTCATTGGCCTCACATGCATCAGAATTTGGTTAGTGTTTTTGGAAATTATAATTTCTATAAAAAAGAGAAATTAAAAGTTCTTCAACAAGGCTTATACATAAATTTTCCCATTTTTCTCATCCTTGGGTTGACAATTAGATGGATTTCATGCTCATATTTCCAAGATCACAATCATGGAAGGATAGAATCATGGTGGTGGTGGAGAAGATTAGTAAAATGGGTCATTTTATTACTTATTCTAAAACTAATGATCCAACTCATATCACTGATTTGTTATTTAGTGAAATAGTTCGGTCTCATGTCTTACCCAAGAGCATTGTGAGTGATAGGGATGCCAAAATTCATAGTCACATTTAGAGTACATTATAGAAAAAACATTAAACCAAACTATTTTTTCCACCACTAAAAACCCACAAATAGAGGGACATTCTAAGGGGGTAAATATATCACTTTCCACATTGTTGTTACCCATACTTTGAAATAATTTCTAACATTGTGAGAGATTCTTGACTAACATTGAATTTGTTTATAATCGAGTAGTTCACTCTACTACTAATTCTACACCATCGGACGTTGTGTATGGTTTTTACCCTTTGATTAAACTTGATATTTTACCTTTACATGATAATGAAATTTATAATCTTTAAGGTGATAAAAGAAAATTTTCGTGGAGGAGTTTCTTGAGAAGATAAAGGACAACATTGAGATGAACAATGAACAAGTGGAAATACATGCGATAAAGATCGGCCAAAAAAGGTGTTTCAACCTCGAGAATATGCGTGGTTACACTTTATGAAGTTGAGGATCCCAAAAAAACAAAAATAAAAAAAATCATCCATGAGGAGATGGTCAATTCCAATCCATGGAAAAGATCAATGATAATTCCTAGAAGATTGAGTTACCCGATTGGTAGGGAAATGTTAGTGACACCTTCAATGTTGATGATCTTTCTCCCTTTGAATTTTTAGATTCCAGAAAAAATCCGTTGGAGGATGGATGAGATGATGAGGATCCTAGAATGAATAGGAATCAAGGGGTTTAAGGTGTACATGATGAGGAGGGAGGAAGTTACATGATTTCACTAGACCCGTTGTGAGGAATTGGTGGCCCAATGACAATGTAATATACCAAGAGAATGAAGGAGGAAATAAATGGGTTAATCATGGAGTTCCAAGAGGATTCCCAACATCCATACTTGGGGGAAGCATCTAGTACTACAACTACATTAATTATCTCTCAAACATGAAATTAAATACCTAAACCCTTGTGTGTTATGAATTTATTGCCCACCCCACCATGGAATCTTCAATGTAAATTGTTCTAGTCTATATGTATTAACTTTCTAAAAAGTGTGTTCTACTTGTCTCTTAAAGTCATGGGCGTATTAAAAATTTGTTAAAAGTGAAATTTATCCCTTTTGACTTTGGGAAACTATGTGTTAGAATTTCTATTATCAATCTTTGGCTATAAATATCCACCCCTTGTACTCTTTAGACATCAAGAATGAAGGTAATGTAATCATGGTGAGTTTTTCTATCAACCATTGAGTTTATGATTAATTCCTGATTTTCAAAGGAGTGGTCATCTTTTGTGATGTCTTCTACCTAGTGTTATTTGAGACAAGTTATATTTTGGTTGTATCTTGACTATTTCCCCATTCCTTCTCATAATCACTATCTATACACCAAATTCACTTTTTTCCTTATGGTGATTTGGGTCCTCAATATGCAAACATTATACAAGTTTCCTATTACACTTCCTAGTGGGTATTTCACCGTGTGTCCAAAATAATTTCTCTCAATCTCAAGATCTCCATCTAATTATGTATTACAGATCATCAAATGGGACATGTTGCTTGATCACCACATTAAATAAGACTCTCGATACACATGAAAGGACCAGTTAGGGATATTCCTAACAATGACTGATTGTGAAATAATGTTGCACACTTTTTAATTCAATTCCAAATTTTATCCCTTTACCTCTTTGACCTGTTAGGATATCGATTATCTTATTCTCTTTTCACTATCACATACAAGAATATTAAAGTTGTAAATACAAGAAGATTATATTTTTACAAGGTTCGCAACTCAGTAACAGTAGCTAGTTCTTGGAATAGTCTAGAAATAATATTAACCACACAACCACAAAAAAGTAATAATTTAAATGTGGTTACGGTAACTATGAAATACCATTTCACTTGAAATGAACTGCATTCAACTGATAGTTCATGTTTTACAACACTTATCTAGATCTTTATACTACGTCTAAAGATAGTATACTTTTATTGATGATGATTTGAAACACTAAGAGAGTGTTCCACCTATTGAGACCTTTTGGATGTTCCAGTTCTTCTTCTTTCTTCCATGACCATATTATTTATATGATGACTTTATTATAGGAATTCAAGTAAATAATCTTACCTATTCCCAGAAACAAACTATAAGATACCCAATCTTCTTTTTCCACTAGTCAAAATAATATAAATTAATTGTGAAAATATGAGTGGTGAATTATTTCTGACCCAAATTTTTATCCATTAGATATCAATAAGATCACCAAATAATCTTTAATGATATTTCATGATTGAATAATATAAGAATGATATTTCATGCAATAATAATATTGAAAAAAATCAGAATAATCTTTCAAAAACTGAAATTATTATCTTCTTGAATTCTTAACTCAATAAATTCGTGGTTCATGTTTATTTCCCTTCTCCATTTTTTTATTTATCATTTTTTATATTCTGTTTTAGTTAAAAATTTGTGCATGAATGTTTTTATTCTTAAAATCAAATGAAACCCTTCAAACAGTGCACTCACTTCTCAATGTTTATGTAAAAACACCATAAGATTCCTCCTCCTCCCTTCTTTCAATTTCTCTTATCATTAAAACCATGTTTGGTTATATTAACCCATATTTATCAATATTATGTGCATTCATAAACTCTTTTTTCATATGAAAAACCAAATAGTATGATTTCTTCTTCTTAGTCATGAAAGTATGTACTTAGGTGCACCTCTGGTTCACTTTATAGAAACAAACTTTGTAGGTTTGGTCTTCTTTATCTATTGTGTATCAACTGGATACAAAATATCTTCATGTAATGGATTATATGTGGAAAAAATTATTGAAACATAATGAGAGTAAAAAACTCTGGATCTATGAATCAAGAAGTAATCTTTTTGAAGCTGGTTCTTCTTCATGAAGCACGACTAGGGTGTTTATACACTAACTATGCATTCAGTTTATTTCTTCTTCGTGAAAGAAGAATGATTTTCAAGACATAACTCATTCCCAAATCCGGAAGAGTGTGAAAATTAATGTAACATGTATCAATATTATTATCCTCTGTGAAACTAGAATAGTTTTCAGGACTCCCCTTCTTCAAGAGGACTTAAAGTCTCACACAGATATTTTTCATCTAGCAGAAGATACTTCTTCGTAGAGGCTTGGTATTTCTAGGAAATGATAGATCTTGGAATAATAAAAGCATTAAAAAACCCCTTTATTGAGATTTCCCTCCTTTTATAGTAAATTTATCCCCTCCGTTCAACACATTCAGTTCATGATCGTTATGTTTTTTGAAGCATATATTTAAATGCACGAATGACTCGGCTTTTAATTCATCAAAAGGCAGTAATGTTACGCTGAATTTCATGGTGTTCTTCCTTTATGATCTACATACTTATTTGTGATTTTCTTATCATGTTCATGTATTCATAAACATGTGAAACTTTTATTAAAAAATTCATGATGATCATCCATTGAACTAAACAGTTCGAATGTCCCTTCAGCAACTACGTTTGTAGTTCCGTCGAGGCATGTATCTCAAATTTCTTCATGTGAATCATGAAATAAAATATACACGTTATTTAGATCTTGTTCATCCCATTATTTATACCTTAAAATTATCAAGGTGTAATATTCTTTGATCATGGGTGGTTTGGTTGACATCTCCACTAAGAGAGTGGTTCCATCGAAGGAAGCCAAGTGGAAGAGGACGACACTGGTTGATAAAAGGGCACCACATTTTTAATAAAAATGTTGTAGGAGATCATACAACATGAATTTAAATCATCATGGCATGTGATTCGATAGATAGCCATGATATCTTCAATTTTTTAAATAGGTGAATAATACATGTAGAAAACTGCCCCACATCAAAACTCTCTCTGTCAATCTATGTTATATAAATCTAGCACTATGGAGAGAGGCCCAAAATTCTCCTCTAACTCTCCCAGTACTAACCCGTACCAGTTCTGCGGGTGGGCTCTTCTCCCACATCTTTGTAGGCTATTGTACCACATCATGCACGCCTGTGAGCTAGCCTTGTTGATTTCCTTTGGGAAAAGACAACCCAATGTACCACATAAGCTCTCGATTAAGGATAGGTGGTTAGCTCAAACCATACTTTTTAAATAAAACCTCATAAAATACATTGCTTAAAAATTATATATTGAAATTCAATATGAAAGGCATAGACACCCCGACACATAGACCTACATTATATAATTATTCATTACCTTAACAATTTATCATCAAATATAAATCCATCTAAACATTTCTTCCTCATTAACCCATGATTCACAAATTATATGGCATGGTTATCCTTCATGAAAACTACAATCTCAATGTTCCTCAAGTTAACCCTTCCATGGTTCTCGTGAAACAAAAAGATTCCTCATGAAATTGAATTCCTCTTCTTCTATAACTCTTTTAATGTAAATTAAAATGGAAATAAAATCATCCATAAACATTTTAATAAATAAATTTCACTTATGAAACATTTATTTTGAACATAGTATCAATTCATCAATCGTTAGAGTTAACAACATGGAGAATTCATATATTTGACATCCAATGTTATAAATCCTTAAAAGATCTTCAAGAACATAAAATTTTCCCTTAAAATATAAACCAATATATCAATTTATTAATCTTTATACCTCGATGACTAATAATAGGATGTTATTCAGATTCTTGAAAAATAAAATTTCAATGTTCCTCATGTTATAATTTTCATGGTTCTCATTCAACATTAAAATATTGCATGACCTTAAATTCCACTTCTTATATACTTTTTTGGAATATAAATTCCAAATAACATCAAATTATCTTTGTTAATTATTGTAAACAATGTTTCACTTGTGACACATTTATTTTGAACTTCAGATCAATTCATCAATCGTCAGAGTTAAAAACATGGATAATTTCTCAATCATGACAGCTAATTCGATAAATCCATAACAATTATTCAATTCATTCACAATTTTCTTAAAATATAAATCTATTTGACCATTATTCATCATTAAAATTTCTTGAACTATTTATATTTTATGGTTCTCCTCCATGAAAACTACAATATAAATGTTTCTCATGTTAACACATCCATGGTTCTAATGAAAAATTAAATTATGGCATGACCTTCAATTCCTCTACTTATATATTTCGTGGAATATAAATTCAAATTAACATCGAATCATATTTTCGTATTTATTTTAAAAATTGTTTCACTTATGAAACATGGATTTTGAACATAGGATCAGTTCCTCAGTTGTCAGAGTTAACAACATCGAGAAATTCCCAGTCGTGACATCCAATGTCTTCAGTCTATAAAAATTATCTTGGAATCACCATAAAGTAATACATAACAATTATTTAGTAATCACCATCAATTAATACACAACAAATTCTCCAGGTATCATAATAAAAACAAACTTTTTCACACTATTCACATGTTTCATGGAATTTGAAGGCTTGAGGGATTCATCCAAGCTCTCTTAATGTTGAAAATTATTCATCATATTGACATAAATGTTATCTTACAATAGCATTTATCATTATTTTACACCAATTAAAATCATTTTTCAAAAAATTAAATATATAAAAAAAGTGGGATCTCCAATATCCCCCTCTATATTGGTTGGAAATGACTTTAAAGTGCCTTCCAAATGAATTTGTCAATATGTTGAACTATTATATTCTCACTACCTATAACCATTAAATAATTAATTTAACTTTATTTATACCTTATTGAAATGAAATAAAATGTTCATGGGAAAAGGGTATCAGTCCATACATAAGAAATGTACCAACAATCATTTCTTTATTATTTTACTTGAGTAATTCTCAATGTAGAAAATAATAGGATTTGATTTAAAAAATAAATTTGTCCATTACTGACTAATCATGATACCTTATAAAATGAGAAATAATATAATTATCTTGAATGATTATTCAAATTCATTATAGAATGAAATGTCTACATTTCATATTAATCTTTTTATGAAAAGTCAACCTAAAACTCATTCACTCACTCCAACAAATAGATAAGAAAACATTCAAGTCCAATATAAAGGATAAAAGACATTGGGGGACATCAATATTTATTATTCATATGATTAATTTAATCGCCCCCCCCCCCCCCCCCCGTGTAATTTTTATCATTTTGATAACCAAGGATGAGAGATTAAGATAAAAATTCCTTTTCCAATGACATGATCTTCATGAAATTTACAGAATAATCATATTTGATACTAATTGAGATAAAAATTATGCAAGATTATTCATTGGTCTCCCCCTAAAGGGAAAAATTTATCATTATAATCATAGTGATTGATCTCATCAATAATGGATTCCATGAAATTACAATATAGATAATACAATAGAATGTGTCTTCAACTTGTGACAATCCATATTGGAAAACATCAATAACGTTTCCATGGATTATCTTCTAGAACATTTGTTCTTTAGAATACCATTAAATAAGATCAAACCATGATGAAATATTATATTTCCTACCTATCCAAAATAATATAGTACATTCTTAAACATAATCAAGGATGATACTCCATCATACTATTATTTCAATATGAATTGACGAATCATTCAAGGATAGTAACTTCATCAATTTAGCTATCACGAATCGAAAACACTTACTACATCTCAGGTTCTTCTCCCAAAAACATGATTCACCTTCAATTCCCTACATTATAATAATAAATACAATACTCAAATATTAAGGGAATATGTTTGGTCGTCCATGATTCATTAATATGAACCACAAGGGTGAAATGATCTTCCCAACCAAGTTGCTTAATTTTATCTAGTGTTCTGGATTACACATCAAAAAGTCTATTCTGATTTATTTTGAGGAAACATTGATATCTTCACATCCTATTTTTCTTTGTTTGGAGAATTTTTCTTCTTAACATCCTTCATGGATGAAAAATTATTACACATCTTGAGAACAACATCTTGTTCTTGTTGAAAAGTTAAAAAACCTTTTGCAATGTGACGATATTTCATACATCTCTCACATAAGACTTAGAAAATAAAACTGTTTCATTTTCTTAGAAAACCCCCATTCAATTTTTCTTCATCATGTGGAACCTTTTTTTTCCATTTTTCAATATCTTTAACTGGTACATATTCCATTTTTATGATTATTTTGAAATCCATAGGCTAGATAACTTATATTTCATTTGGAACTTTGTGTGAATGTTTTGATCTTCTAAACGGGTTCTTATCAGTGTCACCCTTCTTATTTGTTCTTTTGGATGAACTACCCTTCAACATCTTGGATTCAGAATCCTTTTTTTTCTCACCATTATTATTTAGATCCCTCTTGGGAGGATTGTTTTACATAACATTATTATGATATCCTAGCATGTTTGAATCATCATTACATTCAAATTGTGTGATCTTATTTTGATTTCATATATGGATACATGTTGAGATATGTGTGTACCGACCATGTGTCCACTACCAGTTCATACATTACAGATGTTATCAAGAATTCCAAATATGCTTACAGTATACAGATTATTCTAGACATATGGATGTTACCTCTTCTTCTCTGGATTTATCCTCTTTGAGATAGGCTTCCATTTTGATTTTTTATTTTGAGGATTTTAACAACATTTTAATGAAAAATCCCTAAATAAGTTATAGCACCAACATTGATGTACAAATATTGATTTCCTTCTATATATTGTATAGGATTGTTAGGTCTTCTTCAAGAATGTGTGTGCTCTCTATGGGGAACGAAATTCTAAAATGCCTTTCATATCCACATTATTCTTGGGGGTAAGTTTAATATCACCTATATTCATCCATACTTATTCAGATTTTTGTGTTTCAACCGGCACTATTCATTATAATATGTTTTGAAACATTAGTTCAAAATGGTATGGATGGTATCTTATGATTCGTATATGATTATGAAAATTAATTTTTATAGATCATGAACATCTTTTCACATTTTAGAGGTATTTCATCCTTAGAATCCTCCAATGAATGTTGATTAACAGTTAAAATTTTCTACTTATTTTTTGAAGTGTCAATATGTGTGTTCTCAAGATTGGAAAAATGAGCTACAAATTCTAGACATTTCATATTGAGTATCACATTCTGATTTTCAATAATAATCAGTTTCTCCTCACAATAATTCCTCATTCATTCAATATTATCTTCAGTATCCTAACATTTTTCTAAATAAAATTTTATTAATCTATAATAGTCTTGGACATTTATTCCCATTTTAATCTCATGACATCAATTATTTTTTTCAATCTATCTTCATGTGCATGTATCTTTTCTTATATAGAATATTTTACCCATTATTTATCATCAAATTCATCAATCCATTTTGTGGATCTTATTTCATTTTCCCACTTTTTTTCATCAAAGGATTCAACCTATTTTTAGAGCTTCAGACACTCAACATTTTTTGTTTGTAAGAAATTGTTCAAAACATCAGCTTCTTATTCAAGTTGGTTGGTCACTTCTTTCATATATTGAAATAATCCACAAATAAGGGATTTGCATTCTTTGGGAATACCATGTAGAATAACTCTTAATCAATTAACTGATAATTCTTGAGATGGTGTTTGTTGATAATCATCACAACATAGGCTGGAATATTAATATTATGGAATATTTTAAAAGGTACTAACGCGTACCTTATGATAACTAGAGGTAGGATGTTAATCCATCTTCTTGGTGGAAACATGACTCAAATTATCATGAATTTCAATGCATTGATTTTATTCATTGTCAGAAGTTAATATAGAAACATATATATCCTCTTTATTATATAATAGGTACTTCTTCAATTTTCTCTTCTCTTTAGTTATCATGCTCATAATGTTCTTGGTAGATACAAACATTTTCTCAGAGGTAAATGAATCTTCACAAAAATTTAACATCACTATTGAGTAAGTAAATAAACTCAAGTCTTTAAAAGATAATATTTTTCACTATAGGTAATCTAATATAGGCGAACCATGCCTTGATACATGTGAAGTACCAGGTTTGGATATTCCTACAACAGATACGGGGGTGATTTAGTGTTCGGGGATTTTTAATCCAATTCAACATTTTATCCTTATACCTCATTGAGTGTTAATTATCTCAATTCATTTATTCTATTTTACCTATTATATGCTAGAATATTAATAATTTAAAGGCAGGAACACTATTGTTTTATAAGGTTCACTACTCAGTAAGAGTGTCTAGTGCCTGGCATGGTATGGAAACAATCTGGATTACAAAAACACTAGAATATAATCTTTTAAATGTGGTTAATACATGTAGTAAATATCCATTAACTTCTAATTGACTATATTCAATTGACATTTCATGTTTTATAGTACTTATATGGATCTTTATACTACCTCTTAATATATTATTCTTTTTATTGATAATGTTTTGTAACACCCAGAGAGTCTTCCACCTATTGATAATTTTTGGATATAATATTTCATATTTTTTCCTTCCACAACATTCTTCTCCTCTTTTTTACATGCTTAGCTGCTTTAAAGTAACTCTTCTTACCTCTTCTTATAAGAAAACAAAAAGCTGCACAATATTCTTCTTCTACCAATCACAAAAATATAAATTTTTTGTGAAATGATGGATATTGAATTCTTTCTAACCCAAATTATAATAATATGATATCAATTACTTCACCAAATATTCTTCAATCTTTTACCTTTCTTCTTCATTGGAAAACCATCTACACTAAGATATATTCTTCTTCTTCTTCTATCTAGAATCACAAATATCATTTGTGGTAGTTAATTAAATAAAGATCATATAAAATTAGCTTCATCAAAATAAAATTATTCATCCTTGATACACAATATCAACAATGAATGTGGTATTCGTTCTCTTCTTATTATTCTTGGTGTAGAAGATGTTTGTTAAATAGATTTTCACTGTACCTTCAATCATATTTTCATGATAGAATAATCTCTCACAAACTCAGATTCTTATCTTCTTGAATTATTAACTCCATACATGCATGGTGCATGTTCATTTCCCATCACCATTTTTATCTTTATCATTTTGTGTATTTTCTGAGTTAAAATTTTATGCATGAGAGTTTATCTTCATCAAATGATATGAATAACTATGGTTAGTTCACTTACTACTCCCTTTTTATGTAACTAGACTCGAAGCTTCTTCCTCTTCCCTTATTTATCTCTAGCTTCACACATAAACCATGTTATTTAACCCGTATTTGTCAATAGTATGTACATGAATACACTTTTTTCATATGAAATCCCAAATAGTATGAGTTCATCTTCTTACTAAATAAATTATGTACTTAGGTTCACGTAAGGTTTCCATTGAAAAAACAAACTTTGTAGGTTTTTGATCTCTTCCTGTTGTTTATCAAATGGATAAAAAGTATCTTCACATAATGGTTTATCCATGGAACAACCTCATGAAACATCGTGGGAGTAAACAACTCATGACCCTTGTCTTAAGAAGTAATATTTGGGGAATTGGTTATTCTTCACAGAGAATGACATGGGTGTTTACACACCAATTTCATGTTCATGGTGTTTCTTCTTCATGAAAGTAGAAATCTTAATAGAACTAACCACCTTTGTGAAACATGATGATGGTGTAAACACCTTTTTAATGTCTGTGGATTATTCACCTTCACAAAAGTAGAATGGTTCATGGTACTCATCTTCATCCGAAGTCCAAAAGGTCACATGTAAATATTTTCCTTCTCACATAAAAGAGTATTTTGGATAGCCTCTATATTTCTGTAAAATTAGATCCCTTGAAATAATATGAGCATCAGCAGCACTTCTCTAATGACGTTTCTCACATTTTGTATTAATTGGATCAAATCATTGAAACACATTCAAATCCCGATCATTATGATATTTGAATCGTATCATTAAAAATGTGAATTACTCAACTTTTAATTCTTTAAACACATGTAATGTTACGCTACATTTAATGGTGTTCTTCCTTCTCAATTGGCCAACATATTTATTGTTTTCATATCACATGCATGTATTTGTAAACACATGAAAATCACCATCTCAAATGCATGAAGTTCATCCATGTAACTAAACTATTCGAATGGACCTCCTGCAACTATGTTTGCAGTTGGGTTGAGGTTTTCCTCTTGAATTACATCATGTGAATCATGAAAAATAATTTTCATGATATTTTGATCATGTTTGTCTCTTTATTTAGTAGATATAATGTTCATGGTGTCATATTCATTGATCATGGGTGGCTATTTGGATATCTCTGGTGAGACAGTGGAACTTCCGACAGAATCTTCGAGGAAGACAATAGCACTGGGTGATAAATGTGTACCTCCTTTGGAATGTAAATTTAATATGAGATAAGACAACAAGATTTTAAATCAGTAGGGTTTGGGATGTGAGGGATGTCCATGATCACTCTATTTATTTATATATATGAACATTATGTGAAACAAACCATACCATATCAAAACCTCTATCAATTATTCTTTGGTATATAAATCAACCACTATGGAGAGAGGCTCAAATCTCCCCTCTCTGCCTCTCAGTATAGCCCCGTACTAGTTCTGTTGGCAATTCTGCACCCACTTATTTGTGATCTATTACCCCACATCATGCATGTCTCTAAACATACTCATGGCCTACACACATCACTCTATACCGGGTGAATGATTTCCTTATTGGCCTCCTTCGGTTGTTTCGACCTAGTGTACCACATATGCTCTCGGTTGAGGTTGGATGGTCAAATTAGGCCATACTTTTTAAATAGTCCCAAAAAACATAGTTATAATACCATGTTTATAATGGAATTCAATGTGAAATCCATGTCCACCTCCACCCATAGAACTCCAATATAGAATTCTTCTAGACCATCACTGTTTCTCATCAAATATAAATCCATATAACCCTTTCTTAATAATTAACCCTTCAATCCCTAATTATATGTCATGGTCCTCCTTAATGCAAACTAAAATATCAATGTTCCTCAAGTTAACACATGCATTGTACTCAAGAAACATTAAAATACTACCTGACCTTGAATTCCCCTTCTTATGTAATTTTTGAAAAATTAATTCCATAGACATAAAATCATCCTTATTCTCTATTGTAAAGAATGTGTCACTTATAACAGATGTATTTTGAACTTTGTATCAATTCATCAATCATTAAAGTTAGAAAAAATGGAGAATTTATAAAGAATGAAATCTAATTCTATGAGTCCATAACAATTCATCAATACCTTCACAATTTATCTTCATATATAAATCCATCTATACATTTCGTCATCTTTAAACCTTCATGAACTACTTATATGGCGTGGTTATCCTTCATTCAAATTAAAATATCAATGTTCCTCAACATAACACATGCATGGTTCTCATGAAACATTACGATAATGCAAGACCTTTATTTACTCTTCTTCTATACTTTTTGGAATATAATGTCCAATGAACATAAAACCGGAATTATTTATTTATGTAAATAATGTGCCACTTATGACACATGCATTTTTAACTTAGGATGTATTCAACAATCATGAAAGTTAACAACAATGGATATTTTCTCAAGAGTGGCATCTAATAATGTGAATCCATTCCAATTCCTCAATACCTTCACAATTTATCTTAAATTTATATCCATCAGACCATTAATTCATCTTCAACCCTTTATGGACTAGTTATATTTCATGGTTATCCTTCATGAAAACTACAATCTCAATGTTCTTCAAGATAACACTTATATGGTTATCATGCAATATTAAAATACTGTGTGACCATTAATTATTGTTCTTCAATACATTATTGAATATAAATTCCAAATAACATAAAATAATCCTTATTTTTTACTATAAAAAATGTTTCACTTATGAAACATGTATTTGGAACTTAGGATCAGTTTATCAATCATCTAACTTAACAACATGTAAAATTTGTCAATTGTGATATCCAATGCTAGGAATCCATAAAAATTCATCAATATATTCACAATTTTACTTAAAATATAAATCTATATAATAATTTATTTATCTTTAACCCTTCAGGAACTAATTATATGGAATAATTCCTTATCATTGTAGTAGCCCTAGTTTCTAGTATGTAACCATTTCTTTATATATTTTAAGTAAGTAAATTGTTTGTGTTATGTTTTTAGGGTTTGTAAAACTTTTGGAGTGATTTAGGGATTTTCTACAGGTGCACGGTTGGATCAAAGTTAGTAAAAAACCATGAAACTACTATAAGAAACTATGTACAATTAGACAATGGACTATTGGTAGGTGCCCGACTAAGGTGCATAGGTTGTTCAAACTGTGCAATGACCCTTGAGTGACTATAAAAAGTGGGACAGAGCAATTTTTCACATTGTAACATGGTTTTTCTAAACATATCATCCAACCATGCGAGTTACATCTCAAGGTAGAGGTTTGGTCATGATTAGAAAATAGTTTTTCTAACCATGTGACTACCATGGCAGAATTTTAAATTAAGATCCCAAAAAGTGGATATGGGTTAGAATTCAGTTGAAACCCATCTTTTTTCTCCAGATCAACCCTTAATCAATATTTCTTCCTCTCAATATCTTAGTAGTATATTCTTATAATTTTTTATGTCAGATGAAGGCGTTTGTTGGGGTGTTGAAGGAAGATTTCCTGGGTAAGTCTCCTTTTTTTGTATATTTTCGTAGTATTTCATAAATCTACATTCCTCCCCTCTAAGATTCTAAGAACTAGTCAAATTTGGATAGATATATGGTTTTTTATACCAATAATTGATATAATTGGTCTTTTTGATGATATGGGAAGATATCTATGGTGGGTTTTTGGATATTCATCCGGGTTTTTAGGTCATTTTCAGGTCATTATTCATTTTTACTAAAACTCTTGAGGTCGGTGGATCAACTATCGACACCTCTTATTAGAACATGAATGCTTAGTTTCAATTTTATTAAATTTATTGAAATTTTTTATTAAATCGGTTTGAAATGATGGTTGATACCCTATTTAGTTACGGTTTGTGATTTTGTTGAAATTGGTCATTCAAATGGATTTGTTTCTTGATTTTAAAATGTAGATTTTAAAATATGGATTTTTAAAATTTTTGAAATTGGCTTATTGGAATGGTTTTAAACAAATCAATGGATTTATTGAAATGTATTGAATTAGTTAGTTTGAAATTGATTTGTCATTCATGGGTCAAGGGAGTTCATGCTTTCGGCATTACCCTGAATAAGGGGTGTGTACCATTGGGGTACAAAGGGATGGGACCTTGGATAAGTGGTGTGTGTAATTTGGGAACAAGGGAATTGGACACTTAGTGATGACTTAGTGGATGGATGAGAAACCTCTCATTAGTATTGAACATTCAGAGAAGAAATCATGGGTGTGTGGTGAGTGATGGAATGGTTATGTCATAAAGGAACCTAAAATGGTTTAAATAATGGTTTGTGTGATTTCCTTGGAAAAATGGTATGGTTGGGAAACCATTTTTGTTTGAAACTACATGGATTCTATTTAACCAACAAAACAATTTCAAAACAATTATATAAATTTTTTTTATAATTGTGCTAACTTGTTCTAACATTGTGAAATGTGTAGGGGGGTCATTTGGTGAAATATAATGAGTTTCATTACTCAACCCTACTATGGAACTTTGGTGATTTTGCAGATGTTGTTTATTGATACATATGTAAAGGGAAGGAACTACACTTCTTTTGTGGTTCTCTATGATACATGGTGTTGGAATTGGAGGTTGGAGTCATGTATTTGGAGACTTATGAGTTCCTGTTGGTTTTTTAGCTATGTAATTTGATGTTAGCAGTCTTCCACTATTGTACTAGATTTTATTTTGGTTTTATATCAATGGTATGACATGAGTTATTTTACATTTTCATTATGAACCATGTAATTGTATTTTTTTAGGTAGTGTTTGGTTGTGGATGTTTTATTTTCCAAGGGAAAATCATATCACAATAGTATTCAGGCCCTTGGCATTTATTGATAGCCTTTGGCTCCTTGGTGAAATATCTTAAGTAAAATTATCAATTATACCTCAAATAAATCAAAAGAGGTGGGGAGGGATATTATAAGTGTTATAATTCTTGTTTAGTACAAAAAGTATTGTGCAATAAGTGGTATTATATTTTTCAGTCTTTGAATTACAAGTGGTGTAATTTGTGTCCATTTTGGAGTTGAAACTCATCCTGGTTCTTTACTTGAGTTAGTTTAGTATAAAGGAGTATGATTGTTGGGACATAATATGAAGAGAATAAAATACAAATCTATCCTTTTTATGTAGAACTTCGAGCTACTAGGTATTTGGGTTCATTGGTTTTTGAGAAACACTTATAGGAGTATATTTTCATTTTCATGGGTTTAGACAGTGAGAAGAGTATGACATGAACTGTAGAAATGGATTCCCACTTGGAGTGCATAAATAATTTTGAGTAATGATTTTTTAGTTTTTGTAAATGTGTTTATTTTTGAAAAATATTGAAATTTATTTCAAATGGGAGATTTTGAAAAGAGAATGGTTGTGGTTTTTTAAAATGAGTTAATTCTCAAAAGAGTATATAAATTTTTTTAAATGTTTGAATGTGGAAGATGATTAATTTTATAAAACATTTTTTTGTCATTTCTTTATGATACAATTTGAAATTTCTATGCTTGTTATTGTTATAAAGTGAGACTTATGGCCTTGGTTGTGTTTCTAGAAAATGGCACCCAGTAGGCATCATAGAAACCAACAAAAATAAGCTTATGAGAATGTGGTTTCACCTGACCCATAGGTGAACCATCATCTAGTTCAAAGTATAGTTCATTATTATCAAGATGTTGATAGAAGGAACTGATGGGATGAACCAAAGCAATTGGATCATTCTCTCTAGTTCTAGGAGCATAATCCACCCATCTTTTGGGGTGATTCGGAGCCCGAGAAGGTTAAGGTATGGATGAATAGGATGAATCAAATCTCAAAATTTTGTGGAAAACTAGTTTAGTTTAAAGCCATTTTGGTGATGTATATGATGGAATATATTTCACAATAATGGTGGGATTTCACACTTCACGATAAACTAGAACAAGGCATGGAATGGGAGGATTTTTAAGATTGTTTAATAAAAAATTGTATCCTGAGACATTAAGAATTCAAAAAACCCCAGTCTTTTTCATCCTGAAGGAGGAGAACCATTATCTGATGGATTATTTCTATAAATTAAGGAATTTATTCTAAATTTCACCTATGGTTATTGTGAGGGTGTCCTTGATGGAATTCATTTTTGAATCATAACTATGGAAGGAAATTTTCTCGAATATTGTCATCCTCTCTAACAAATTATATGGAGATGGTCAATAGGGACACAGTGGTTGAAAGATACACATTAGGAGGCATGGGTGGAGGAAGTATGTTGATACCTATGAAAAACAGTGGGAACACTAATGCTGGGAGCAAGTGGAAGAGGGACACCTTTTTCCAAGGTTGGAGTTGGATGAAAAATCAGAGAGCTAGATCGGTGAACCTTCCTCCAAGACCTAAGTAAAATGATGTATGTTTTCAATTTGGTTCCTTAAACCACATGAAATGAGATTGTACAACACCACCTAGATCATTCCACAATTTTAATTATATGGGGAATCATCAATGATATTTGAAAAATTCTCTAAGGTCTAGTGTTTAGGAAAACTATCATGTTTTTTAGAGATTGTATTCTTCAATAGGATGAGAGAAACAGAATGCCTATCATCTATTGAATTGAGCTCTCCATGGTGATTCCAGGAATACCATGATACCTACACAAGGGAAATCTCAATAGTTTAATAAAAATAAATGATAGTGATTAATTATTTAAATTGATTTTAGCTGGTTATTGTTGATGATCGATCTGGATGATGTGATTTTAAATTAGTGGGGCGCTGGATGTCATGGACAACCATGATTAGTCCAATTGTTAAAACCAATTCCTAGTATGTGAAAAAAATGATTCCCATTCAAGACTCATTCTGGTTTTTCTGTATAGTATAAATCAAGCACTACTGGGAGATGATTAGAATTCTCCTCTCCCCCTCTTGGTACTACTCCGAAATGGTTCTGTAGGCCCGCCCTGTTCCCTCTACTTTGCTAGATATTGTCCCATATCATGCATGCCTCTAGGTAGGACCATGGTCCACACACGACACTCCATGCCACCTGTGAGATAGTTTGGATGGACTTCATTAGGCATGGTAGAACCAATCTCCAACATAATCTATTGATTGAGGTAGGATGATTATATTTTTAGGCAATCAATTCTCTATAAATGAACCCACAAAAAGTATTTAGTTAAATAACCAAGTTTATAATGAAATTAAATATAACGTGTATGGACACCTCCAAGTATAGAACTATACTATCCAATTCATAAATTAATTCAAAATTTCACATCAAATATAAATCCATAATACAATTTCCTCATCTTTAACCCTTCATGATCTAATTATATGGCATGGGTCTCCTTCATGAAAACTACAATCTCAATGTTCCTCAAGTTAAAACATGCATGGTTATCATGCAACATTAAAATAATGAATGACATTCAATTCCAACTATTCTATAATTTTTGGAATATAAATTCCAAGGAATATCAAATAATCCTTATTATTTTTTGTAAATAATGTGTCACTTCTAACTCATGTACTTTGAAATTAGGATCAGTTCATCAATCATATGAGTTAACATCATAGTGTATTTATCAAGCATGACTTCAAAATATATAAATCCATAACAATTATAAAAAATCACTATCAAGGAATAAATAAAAATTATCAAGGCTTCATTGTGATGAAATCCATAATAATTCTCTAAGAATCACCATAAAACTCAAAGTCTTCAAAACATTCATGTTTTCTTTGAATTTCAAGACATTTGGACATCATAAAATATCTATTGACTATGGAACTTATTCATCATATTGAAATAAATTTAATATTCCTATCACATTGATTATAACTGTCCACCAATGAAAATAGTTTTAAAAAAATGAAATCCATACCCAAAGAGTTCTTTTCAATATCTCCCTTTAAGTTATTTGGAAATTTAATCAAAGTTCTTTCCAAATTAATGTTTCATTATATGGGACTATTATATTCTCTCACTTCATTAGTTTTAAAACAATAATTTCACTTTATCTCAACCTAATAGACATGAAATAAAAAATTCATGGAAGAAAGGTTATTAGTCACTACTTAATCAAACTTTCATCCATCATTTCACTCTATGTATACTTGAGCTATAGTCAGTGTAGAAATAAATAGTATTTAATTCAGAAAAAAAAATACATCCATTACCAAATGATCATGAAACCTTAATAAATGAGAACTCTTATACATGCCTTCTAGGGTTATTTAATTTCATTAAAGGATGATATTACTAAATATGAGCTAAATCTTATTAAGAAAAATTAAACTGAAACTCTTGCACTCACTTCAATAAATAGATTAAAAATATTCAACTGTAATATATAGGAAAAGAAACCTTGGGGGACTTCCCCATTTCTTCTACGATAGATTAATTTATATTCTTCCATTTTGTAAAAATATTGTTTTTATTACCATGGATGATAAATTAAGAGATACACACCTTTTTCGGTAACATGATCCTTTAAGAAATTTCCAAAATAATCATATTTGATACTGATTGAAATAATAAATTTGGAAGAATATTCATTTGTCTCCCCCTCAAGGGAAAAATATCATTTTATCTTTCTTTTAAATGAATTTCAATAAATTATCGTATGGAGAATAAACAAGAATGGGCCTTCAACTTATGACAGTCTATATTGGAAAACATTCACACCTTCACCACAGATGATCCTCTAGATCATTTTTTCTTCAGAATACCAAAAAATAAGATCAAACCAAGATGCAATATTATTTATCCTAGAAATCTAGAATAGGCCCTCACATCATTAATATTCATCAAGGATTATCCACCATCATATTGTTATAAAAATATCTATTGTGGAATCATTTGAGGATTGAAACTTCATTATCATAGCTTTCAAGAATTGATAGCACTTTCTACTTCTCTGTTTCTTCCGCTGATAACATGATTCACCTTAAATTTCCAACATTATAAGTAAAAATACAATAGTTAAATATTAATATAATAAGTTGCTTCCTCCTTGTTTCATTAATATAACCAAAAATGTTGAGATGATATTCTCAACCAAGTTGATACATTTTCTCTAGTCTTCTTGATTTCACATTTAAACATTTGTTCTAATTTATTTTATAGAAACGTGGAACTCTTCATATCCTCTTATGCTTTGTGTGGATAATCTTTCTTCTTTACAACCTTCATGGATGATACAGTATTACACCATTTGAGGGATGCTTCTTATTCTGGTAGTATGTTTTGACAAACTTTTGTAATGTGACCAAATTTCAGTAATCTATCACAAAGAACTTCCCTAAGACAAGGGTCACAATTTCTTGATAAAACTTCATGAAATTGTTCTTTATCATGTGGAATCCTTTATTACCATTTTTTCTAGATTTAGCTTATGTGTCTTCCATTTTTATTATTATTTCTAAATCTTGAGGATAGTTAACTATAATGTCATTAGGAATTATGTGTGAAAGTTTGGATCTTCTACATGGGTTATTCTATGTTTCAACCCTCATTGTAGTTATTTTTGATACACTAACCTGAAACTTCTTGGATTTAGAATCCAGGTTTTTGTCATCATTATTCTTTGGTACCTTCTGGGGAGGATTTATATTCACAAAATTCTTTTAATATCTTCCCAAGGGTTATTCATAATTCCTTGTTATTTTTTTATATTCTTTTGTTATTAGCTTTGGATATATGTTTAGATGACCATCATACAACCTTGTGACCACTATATTTGCATACATAACAAATGTTATCAAACATTCCAAATAATTTTCTAGTAAATAGATACTTCTTGACCTATGTATGTCCCTTATTATCTGGAGTTTTCCCACATAGGATTGGTTTCAATTATGATTTTACATTTTGATTATTTTTCCTACAATTTAATGCACAATTCTCAAATATATTACGGTGCCAAAATTAACAAACAAATTTCGATTTCTGGATATATCCTATATCATATTGTGGGGTCTTATTCATGATGTTTTTTATTGTATGTGGGGAACCAAATTTCTATATTACTTTACAATATTACTTAGTCATGGTGGAAGGTTTCATAATATATTTCCTCATCCATACTTGTTCTAATTTTGTTTTTAAACCTTCACTGTTCATTATAACAGTTTTAGAAACATTTGTACAAGATGGTATGATGGAACATGATTCTTCTCAGCTGCTTGTGATAGATCATTTAATGAGGTCATGTTTTTTTTACCACATGATGAGGGTATTTCAACATTATAATCATCCAATTAACAACGAGTACTAGTATCAACTTTCTCATTCCTTTGTTAAGTTTTAATATGTGTCTTCACAAGATTAGAAAACTAAGCTACCAATTATATACATTTCAGAATATGAATGATTTTTTGATCTTAAATAAAAATCATATTATCATTACAGTCCACTATTCTTTCATCTTTACCTTCAGGTAGATTAACTTTGTTTTGAATCAACGAGTCTTGTTCCTTGATCTTCATGGATATGTCTTCTAATTATAAAATTGTGGCATTAGTGCTATTTTTCAGTATCTATTAATGTGCATGGATATTTTCATCTAGAGTCTTTTTAACTCCATCTTTCTCTTCATCTTATATAAGACATTTTTAGGAACCTATTTGAAGTTTCTTATTTATTTCTTCAAAGGTTTCAACATTTATGAAGATCTTTAGAAAGTAAAAAAATTTGGTTTTCAAGATCTTCCACAAAACATAATCTTCTTCATCTAGCTAGGTGATCTCTTCCCACATACACTGAAAGACTCCAAAAATAGGGGATAGTCATTATTCAAGAATACCATTTTGAGTTACTTTTAGTCTATCAACTGATTATTATTGAAAATTCATAGATTTATCATCATCACCACTTGTTGTAGCATTTTCTTCTTGAGGAATTTTTTTAAATGTAGTAATACATACCTCCCAATCACTCAAGGTATGTAGGTTACCCTTATTCATGGTGGAAACTTGATCCAACTTCTCTTTAATTTCCAACCCTAATATGTCTTCATTATCATCAATTCATAGGGAAACAGATACTTCCTCATCATTAGATGGTAGGGAATTATTCTTCTACATTCAATTATTTTTCTTTTTCATGTTCATCATGGTCTTGGTAAATATATAATTCATCATAGAGTTAAATAAATCATCACAAAAACTATACTTAATTATTGATCCAGGAAAAAATCTCAAGTAATTAATTGAGAATATAATTCGCTGTAGAGAATATAATAGAGGTTAACCTTGCATCTATACATGTGAAAGAACGAGTTAGGGATATGAATAACACTGAGGGGAAGGGGTAAATCAGTGTCAGAGAAATTTTAATCCAATTACACAGTGTATCCCATTACCTGTTTGACATTTTAGGATATCAATTATTTTATTATATTTTCCCTATCACAAGCAAGAATATTAATGTAATAAAAACAATCACATGATATTTTAATAAGGTTTCTCTACTCATTATGAGTATTGAGTCATTGGCATGGTCATGAAATAAATTATGACCACAAAACGACAAGAATGTAATCCTTTAAATGTGGTTACATCAATTTGTAAATACACTTTTACTTAAAATACAAAATATTCAATAGATAGTTCATGTTTTCCATCACATAGATGGATCTTCATACTGCATACGATGATAGTCTCTTTTTTGTTGATAAAGGTTTGAAACACCAACATATTCATCCATATATTGAGACCTATTAGATTTCATAGTTCTTCTTTTTTCTTTAACAATCTTCTTTTACAATTTATTACTTGA
Source organism: Viscum album (assembly GCA_963277665.1). NCBI lineage: Eukaryota > Viridiplantae > Streptophyta > Magnoliopsida > Santalales > Viscaceae > Viscum > Viscum album. The sequence goes on along the minus strand of OY728151.1, from coordinate 1,579,516,489 downwards.
TTATTAGTGTGAATGTAACTCTTATTAAGTCTTCCCATCAATAAAATAAAAGAATCACATTATAATTATTCTACCTATAACAACTATATAAATTTGTTTTAAACAGATAAATATTGAATTCTTTCTGACCCAATTATTATCATAGGAAACGTGGTGAACCATGATCAAGAAGGGAGATCTAGTATTAAATCTTGTTCTTAGAGGCATTTGGGATTCCCCTCTAATGACTTTATCAATTGTCAATGAATTTAAAAGGATTTGTATTGAATATAATCATGAAATTTTTTTAAAAAAAAAATTGGGAAATTTAAACTGAAATATTGAAGTTGATTTATATTGATTAAAACAATGTATTTTTATAAGGAATTTTATTTATACTGCATGATTATTATTTGAACTAGACAAGAAAACATAATGTGAAAAATCTCAAGTTGGTAGAGCCAACATTAAATTCCAAGCATAGAGGCATTTGGGACAACCCTACCACACCGTTATATATTTTCAACGATTTTAAATGTATTTTTAAGGAACATGAACTTGGAAGTATTTGTTTTATCAAATTATTGTAAATTTAAATTGTAACGATGTAGTTGATTTATAATGATAAAAACATGATGTATTTATATTTTGAATTTTATTTAGATTTCATGATTTTTATTTTAAACAACGACAAAAATGTGAGTTGAACTGTGATCGAGTGAGCAGATCCATCATTATATCTTATCCATTGAGGCATTTGGGGAACCCCTCAAAGGCCTTTAGTAATATTCCATGATATTAAATTTATTTTTAATAAATATGAACATTAAATTTTTTTATTTATCAAATTATTGTAAATTAGAATTGAAACGGTGAAGTTGATTTAAAATTATAAAGTATATTTTTATTTGTAATAGGAATTTTATTTAGATTTAACAATTATTATTTGAACCAATGAAGACTATATGAGGTGAACCAAGATTGAGTTGGGTGAGCCTTCATTAAATCTCATCCATGGTGGCATTTGGGATGCCCTTCCAACAACTTTATAAATATTTAATGATTTTAAATTGATTTTTAGTGAATAAGAATACGAAATTATTTTTTTATCAAATTATGGAAAATTGATGGGGATTTAAATTGATAGAAAATGTATTTTTATTGGGAATTTTACTTAGTCCTCATGATTATTATTTGAACCAAGAAATATCCCATGAGATAAATAGATCTTGAGCTCAGAGATCCAACATTAAATCCTCTGCTTGGAGGCCTTCGGGATGCCCCTCCCACTCCCTATGCAATTTTCAAAGATTTTAATTATATTTTCAATTAATATGAATAAAAAATCATTTGATTTTTAAAATTATGGTAAAATTAAACTCAAATATTTCATGTTATTTAAATTGATAAAAATGATATATTTTTATTTAGAAATTTATTTAGACTTCGTAATTATTATTTGAACAGTCCATGACAACATTAGGAGAAACGAAATCGATCCGAGAGAGCTAGCATTAAGTCCAGTGCATGGAGGCATTTGGGACATCCCCCTATTCCTTTAGCTATTTTCAATGATTCTAAATGTATTTTTAATGATTATGAACATGTAATTATTTGTTTTATTAAATTTTTTGAAATTAAAATATAAAAATTTATGTTAATTTAAATTCATAAAAATGACGTTTTTTTATTTGGAATTTTATTTGCACTTCAAGATTATTTTTTGAAATGGATAAGACTACATGAGGTGAACATAACACGAGCCAGGAGATCCAGTATAAAATCCAGTGCATCAAGGGGTTCAGGTTTCCTCTCCCATAAATTTATAAATTTTCAATGATTTTAAATGTATTTTTAATGAATATGAACATGAGATTATTTACATTATCAAATTATGAAAAATTTAAACTGAAACATTGAAGTTGATTTAATTGATAAAAGACTATGTATTTTAATTTTTTGTTTTACTTAAACCTCGTGATTATTATTTGAACTGGACAAACAAACATGAGGTGAGTGGAGCTAGATCAAGGAGATCCAACATTAAATATCATGCAAGGAGGTGCTGTTGAAATTCATTGTTTGATCAAATTATAAGAAATTAAAGATTGAATTTGATTGAAAAAATATATATATAATATGCATTGGTATTTGACATTTTATTTAGAATTAAAAAATATTATTTTTACTGGCCAAGCCCATGAGGGGTGAAATGAATTCCATAGAGGAGATACAACCATCCTTTAGTAAACGAAGCTAAATATAGGTCTAGTTAAGAAGTTTATATTCATCCGGGTTCAAGGTGTTTGGATTTTCCAATGGACATATTTGAAAGGAACCACCCACACCTTGAATAATAAATCATTCTGTCCCCATTTTCCATTTCAATGTAGTATAATATTATAGATGTAATGTTAATTTTTAACTGGGATGAAATCATCCCACATGACTCTAGTCCCCATTCCAAAGTCACAAAGAAGATCCACCCTGCACCACTGTCACCCTCCCCTCGATCACTATGGTACCGCTACAAAGATGAGGATCATCATATCTTCCACTCTAAAATCTTGAAAAGAAGAAATTAATCACTAGTGAAACACCCATATTCCATGGAACATCTAAGGTGGTTGAGCTGACCCACATAAATAAATTTCAATCTTAATCCACCCACTTCAGAGATAGGGTGAAGGAGGAGCTAGGATAAGTCTGATGTGACACCACATCATTGCTACCATGACATAAAAGAAATTCCAAAAGACATTTAGAGCCACCATTTTCCCATGCATGTGGAGGGGGAACCAAAAAATAGAACCTCGACCGAGAAAACCAAACCACCATGGGACAAATAAAAAAAGTAAAAGGATGGTAATGAGATAGAAAATAATAACAACTTTATTTTCAAAAATGGATAATCTATATTAACAAATCTTATAGTATAGGGTAGGAGGATGAAATGATAATAAGACATAATATATAACAAAATCCTTAAATAGAAGATCCACCAACATGACCAAAATCCATCTCTCCCCCATCCCACACCCACTATCCAATACACAGTAACAACTGGTGAAGACATTAATGTAAAACCGTTGATCCTTTAATAATTACTATAAAAATACGTATATATTTTTAAAATAAATTGCTTAAAAATATCAATACACACATATTTAAATTTCTCTCATCTCAAATCTCGACAATGGTAAAATTAGCTTTCTCAATCATATTGTCCCCCTCTCACATAATTTCTATTACCGGAGGGGCATTGGTATAGTACATCCCACCATTAGGGACTCACTCTCAATTCCTTACCAATTTTTCATGGATTTATATTTAAATTGGGTGTGGTTATCACTTCCCTAGTATAGGGAATCTAGTTTCTATGAATGTGATAGTTTGAATAGAATGTTGAGGTTCTACCCCATTTGAATATATATAGAGAATAATGAGGAACATTGGCCACCCCCAGTCACCCAATTCACTCAAAAGTGGATTCTGTGATATTGTAATATGTCTGTGACGTGGTATGTCAGCGTCCCCTTTCATAAAATAGTGGAATCAATGAATAGATAAAGAGAGAACCCATAAAGGGTATGTTTTCATCGCATTGACATGTGGAACATCGGACTCAGCGGACACTTTTATGAAACAACAGACTCAAAAAAAAAATTAAAGATAGAACCCATAAATGCAAAGTGTTCATTACATTAGAGTGGGTTGAGTTATTTATGAACTCATAAAGGGGAGAAAAAAGGCTAAATATTATTTTACAGTAATTTACCCTCTCTATGTGTCCGTCTCATTGATCTAGAGACATTAACTAGGAAGATGATAGATTTATAACAATGGGTGGGAAGTGCCCTGGGATATCTATTAATAATGGACAAAGTCAAATGCTACACAATGTGATTATAAATGAAGGAAAAATTTATAAAAATCAAATCAAATCTTTGTATCCCGCAATTGTGATGTTGATGTAACAGTGGAGACAAAACAACATCATTAAGTAGACAGAAAAGAATGACTACACATTACTACAAAGAAAAATAATCCTCCCCAATTTTGTTTTAGAAGAAATAATAATAATAATAATAATAATAATAAGGTAAATAACCAGAGTATAAGACAAAGCTCACAAGGAATTAACCCAAAAAAAGAAAAATCAAAATCATAAACTAAAGTAGAATTTCAATCTCTGAAAATGGATATTTATTTAGTTATGTGAATAACAAAATAAATATTTATTCAGAATACTATGAAAAAATCATATATATTTATGGAAAATATAATATTTATTACACAAAAATCAGTAAAATCATAGTTTAATGGGTCGAGTAAAGAATCTAGAAATTAAAATGATATAATAATTAATATCATTTAATTATATAAGTAATTAAATATTTTATAAAATTATATTTTTTATTTCAAGTCATCGCATTCCTCAATATAATAATATTAATATTATTAATGTAATGGAGAATATTATAAATTTATTATTTTATTAAGGGATTTTGTGAAATTATAAATAATAAACCCTAGATCAATTTATACCCAATTATATCATTTTATAGATTTTTGGAAATACATTGTATTTTACAAAACATATCCCCTCACTAGAGAATTCTCTTTACTATGAACATATATAACGTTCCTATAAAAAAAGGGAATTTTTCCACCTCCTTCCTATCAAGATCGAATAAATAAGAGAGAAATTCCATTAATCCCAAAGGATAGTTTTGCGATCGAAACTAAAATAAGACATGTGGATCAGAACTAATGGGATTCTATTTTGGATCCTCTTAAAATAATGTCGGTACAACTCGAACAAGCAGTTGGAATGACCAACTTTTTCAGCGAAGAAAAAATCTCAAGAATTATGAAATTATTATTATTAAATTAATTATAAATTTAATGAGAAATATTATATTATTTTCTTCAGGATTTATTGTCATTTTTTATCAGGTACATACATTAAATATGAAGATTATTCAACATGATCTTATTGTATTATTCATTGAATCTAATAAAATTCAACTTGGGAATGGGCTCAACCGGTGCTTCCTCTATACTAGGAACCATCAAGTGGCATTAGAGAAGCCACATTTAAATTTATAATTATTTAATTTTGTTAATATTATTATTCTTTTGTGAGTTTTGTTTCATATTTCATTATTAATACATTAAGTTGAGATAACAAGTTCATCAACTTTAATATGATTATGAATAATCCTAGAGCATGTGAAAAACAATTGAAGATATCATCTAGAGGTGAAGGAGATCCTGGTTTTAAAACCTGATTACACAATGTGTAACCAAATAATATGTTGTGTACTCTCGTTCAACCACACACTTATGTGGATTCCCCATTCATGGTTGTTCATAGAGGGGTACATTGTGTGTCATGAAATTATTCTATGTATGAAAAATCATGGTGGAACACAGTTTAAAAAGTTACATCATGTGTAACTAAAGTACACGTCATGTGATACCACATGACACGATGGTCATGTGGTAGACATAAATAATGTGTAATTATTTACACTGTCTGTGAATTAAATCCCACACCATGTGTTGACTATCATCCAATAAACATAGACTAGTTGGGAATACACGACTTCTTGTTGACATACATGTCATATAATTCATTACCATCCTCACATATTACACACTGAGTTCTAAGATGTGTATAATGGATGACCATATAAAATAGTACACAATATGAAGTAGGTTTTATAAATCATATAACGAATACCAATTTACACAGAGTACACACCATGGTGATCTATGCATTGCATAAATAAATTACACCAAATAAAAATTATTTTTAGTATTAAAAGCAATATAAATTGAATGTAGCTACCGTACATGGCATGTGAAAATGTTTATATAATTTTAAATGTCTATGTAATTTATGTATAAAATTCTGAACCACATGGTGTGTATAGTCCCTATAAACCCTATGTACTTTACACATTCACTAATAAGAATAAATGCCGCATATATTAACATGTGTCATGTGGTATACACATCATGATGACTACTTGACTTGACACATGGAAGTACAACACTACTAAAAACTAGGTTTATCAGTGCTTGGGATTTAACAGAACTTGAAATAAACACTATTAAATACCCCCATTGTCAGTGCTAAGAAAATAATTGTTAGAGGGGGTTTTTAATAGATCTTTTTTAGCACTGTTAAAGATGGTCTTTAACAACCCTAAAAAAGAACTATTATATGGGGCCTTTATTAATTCTTTTTACCAGCAATGTTAAAGGTCCACCCGTTATTAGTGCATTTATGAAATCAATGATAAATGGTGAATTTTATGAGTGCTTGTAAAAATGAACTAATAATGGGGTGTTTATCAGTAGATTTGTAGAAGCGCTGATAAAATACCCCCTTTATCAATGCTTTTTTACAAGTGATAATAAAAGTATATATCAAAATATATATATTATTAAAAATAATATATTTATATATTTATATTGATATAAATATAATAAATATTTTTTAGAATTTGTTTTAGATAAGGAAAATTGGGATTTACCCTTAATATATTTGATATTTAGTGGAAATAATTTATAAAATAGTTAAAAAAATAATGAATAATTTTCTTTTTATTACCATTTAATAATCATTTAATATCAATTTTAAGATAATAAAACTAATTAAATTAATAATAGATATGAAATAAGTTAAAAATGAAACTCAAACATCAAATGACCATAACTTTTGATCCCGGAGTCTTTTTGGTCTATATGACATATCAAATCAAAACTTATGATGAGATCTACAACGACAGTGACACAATTAAACCACATTCAAATTTTTTATGCCAAAAAATACCCATAAATCCTCGAATACATAGTTCATACTCAGTGTACCCTAATTTTATAACATTTGATGGATTTTAAGGCTAATATTTAGGGGTCTTTTATCCCTTTTGGTATGGCATAAATTTATTCTTAAGCATTACATTCATATTGATATTATAGTTTTTAAATTGTAACATTTTTTAAAATGTAATGTTATTTACAGTCGAATATATAACAATGTATACTTAATTTTTATATATTCACACATACAAAGTTAGTTTTATAAAAAATTAATTTAACATATTAACATAAAAAATATATTAATTAATATATTTACTTATATATAAACATATACATAAACCTATATATAAATATATGGAAAAAATGTAATGAAATATATATAAATATATATATATATATATATCATAAAATGTGAAATGAAACAGTATAATTGAGTGTAAAATGCTTTGATGTATATGCTAGAGGTCTCGGGTTTGAAACTCACTAGAGGAAGGGGCGAACACAGAGGGTGGGATTATCTAAAGGACTGATAAAGGGGATGGGAAATTTCTGCTAAATCAATGGGGTGGAAATAAATAATGAAGGGGGTTGGGTGGGGCATGGAAAAATTTTATATACCCTTTATTAGTGGGGCCTTTATCTGTGCTTTTTTAGCGCTATTATAAGCATTGGGCCTTTAACCACATTGAAATTATCAATGCTTTTTAGAAATCATAAAAGGTCAGTTCTAGCACTGTTAAAGTCCATTTTTTAGTGGATCATGTTGTTTAATTATTTTATATTCCATGTACACAACTTTTCATGTCAATTCACAATTATTGACTAGGACCATAAAAGATATAGAGTAGTTCAGGTAGGTACACACTGTGTTGCCTCTAGTACACGTTGTGTTCTTAAATAATTCAAATGAAATAAAAAATAATTACATTTTTTCAAAATTACAGTGAATGAGAATCCCATGTATCTCAGGGACTTCTTGGATTAATAATTAATATGAAAAATTAATTAATTAATAATACCACTAATATATATTAGCTGATAGAGAGAAATAAATGATGAATTCTATTGATTCCAGTAGAATTTATATAGAAATATTAAGGAAAATAGAGAAATAAATAGAAGGATACTATTTAGGAAGTCACAAAACACCGAATCATCAGGCAGTAGCCACTTCCAAACAAGTTGAAAGCTAATTAAAATCTTCAATTCACCCCACACACACTCTCTCCAGCCCCCTATTTGTTTTTCACTCCAAATGCCTATAAAATTTTACCTAATAACATACTCCTCCTATATTTCTATCACTAATTACAGTTCTACCCCATGGTAGTTATTAATATCCCACATAGACAGTCTCATCCCCACAAAACACCCAATCCTCATGTACTAATTTCCCAACACCTATACCTCTACCCCTTCATACTGCAAGAAGACACCTTTCTCTATCGTTTCTTCCCACCTGAAAAAACGCCTTGACCTCAAGGTGGAATTAAAGTGATGATATTCCAAGGTTGATAGAGGAATCACAAGGTTATAGCTGGAGTAGATCTATAGAGTTCCCACTCTGTAAGGGAATATCACCAATAGTGGATCACAATTCATCATTTTAATCCTTATCACAAATTTTAAATGATGTATCTCTTCTTTGAGTATGTCAATTAAACCATCCAGTAAGTGGACCTATTGTACCACATTTTCTTTTGTGTACAGAATCTATACAAAACCTTCTACCATAAATAAGATAAAAAGAAAGCAAGAAACACTAGTTTATAATAATGGATTTGGGAAACATGTAACAAAAGATAAAACAATTATTAACACATGAATTTGTCTTATAGAAAATGAGAACTCTTCTTCCCTAGTTTCCTATAATATTTTACTAGTTATCTTATCCCAACTAGTTTTTGTGTATCCTAATGTTTAATTTCTAGAGAAACAATATTATATGCAATATGCTCTTTTCTATACCCTTCCCGAGGTGTCTAAAAAAGTTCAATCTTGTCCTTACATTATCCTCTCACATCCAATGCATTATAACAAAATTTAGCACTGACAGATAAACAATATACTTTAGCTACTCCTCATCAAACTATTTTGGGAATTTTTCTTATTACTCTTTTTTATTTTCCTTTTTATGTTAAGAATCATTTATGATTCATTCATCACGTACCGAACATATAGTGACCTATTTCATAATTTTTACATGTTGTGAAATTTTTTCTTTATGATTCTACTCATCACTCATTTTTATATCTACTACTATTGTGACCGTTTTCATGTATCCTACTTCAACTTCCTAACTAGAACTCTCTTTCTGAGTCTTCCTTAGCTAAGATATTTTCATTATACTATATTTTCAATGAATCTCAACTTTGAGTTGTGTCCAAGTGAGCTGAAACATGGATTTTTCGGACCAACTTAAAAAATCTCCAAAATTACCTAGCATACACATTCATTCCATACAAATATTTATTTTTTTCCTTATTTGGGGAATTATAAAATAAATAACATCTTCATTTATCCATGTCTCAAGATCTTATTTAGTGGAAACAACAATATTCATCACATGTTGGTAGATATGTCACCACTCCTCTTTAATCCTGGTCAGATTTGTCATTTTATTCTCAAGCACCTTCTGTGGATTCTCTATGTGCATAGGAAATAGTTCAACCTCAACATCAGAAACCCACATTCAAGAATGGTTGAGATACAATTATGTTGATTATTTTTTCCTCAGCTATATTTCACAATCCAAAAAATTTGTTTCTATTGCATCATCCTCTTAAGATTTGTTTTTTCCACTTTTTCGAGAAGTCTTTTGTTGATTCTATCTTCAAACTAGTGATCAAGAACTGTTATCTTATAGTTCCAATATCTAGAAACCTCTTAAATAAAAGATCAATTAATAGGGATTGAGTGCATGTGATAAATAATTTGTGATTTCTATTGATACCACAATAACTGATACCAAAATTCAAAGAAAATAATATAAATAAGAAAAATAATAAGAATTTGAATCTCAAGGTTGCGACAACAACCTAAATCCCCTGGTTACAACATCTTCCAAAGTGGCTTTATGAAAATTATAATTTACAATTACACTACGCCACTCTATAAATTCCCCTATTTATTATCCCCCACCACCTATCAACTATAATATACTAACATCCATTTAAAAAATAGCTATTATTAACTACAATCCTACCCCTTGAACGTTATTAGCAGCCACACAAACATCCCCATCCCCACATGACACCTACCCTACACACAAAAGCAACCCAACACCTATCCCTATACCCCTTCACAGATAATGAAGATCCATATTCCTCTCATTTTCTATATCCTAAAAATCTAATTTGTACATAAAATGGAATAAATTGGATAATCTATCAATGTGGACAGAAGAATCTCCAGAAGGTAGTTGCCTAGAATTTGGAGTAGAAGTGTAGATTTCACACTAGGTATGGTAAGATCATGCACTATTTAGAATCATCTGTCTTGGAATCAATTTCAATATTTGGATCTATTATTCAATCACATCAATTAGAAAAATAAAAAAGTGGACCTATTGTACCACAATTGTTTATTTAAATTGTTTATACATAATTTACAAACATGAGGAAAATAGAGAGTAGATATTAAACTCCAGTTTATACTAAAGGATTTATGAAACATGTCACCAAAGAGAAACAATTTCTGACCATAGCAATTGAACATGTATAAAATGATAAATATTCATTCTTGGTATCTTGAAATGATGTATAGATCATCCTATTATTTCCGGTTTTGGTGTATATCCTGAAGATTCACTTCTGGAAAAACAAGATTAGAGAAAATATACTCTTTGGGAAACCATTCTTCAGTAGTACAGATAATATTCATGTTTTTTTTAAACATTCTCATCTCTATTTAATTTTATTGTAACAACCCATAAAACTAATAGATAATTTTTAGTATTTTTATGCTTCTCCTTAAACAAATAAATAATGTTTTCTTGCTTCTCCATTTAATTTTAATCTAGTCTAAAATGAAAAATATTAAATATTTCTTTAGTACCTTATTAATTCATTGTTTCCTCCTATATTTTTTGTTTATATTGCACATTTTTTAATTCCGACCGCTACTCATCATGAATTTTCATGTCTTCCCCTATTTCGACCCTTACAATGTTTCCTACATCAGATTATCATCCATAAATATTAACCTGATTATGTTTTATCTAATAGATTGGAGAAGCCTCCATGATTTCCATTTTTTCATTTGATAAGGCCAATCGTAGAAACCCCCAAAAGACTTAGACGGGGTGTTAGGATTCTGAATGGTGGAAAACAAGTGGTTTCAGGATAAGGATGGGTTCTATACAACCATATTTTCATTCCCATAGGGAAAAATCACCCCAAAATGTCCAAGATGGTAAACAAAAATTAATCCTTCTCATTCCACTTTTATTATGATACCATCCATGTACTTTCATAACAATATGGCTTCATATAGGAGTTCCATATTAGGAAAATTTTTATAACACCGGTGCTGATGCATCTAATATTATGATGGGTTTTCAATCCCATGATTGTTCTAGCATCCCCCAATAAGATTTCATAAAGGGATCCATCTTCTGTTACTCTCCATATTTTTTGGAATATCTCACAAACTAATGAATCTACCATGTGTTTTTAGACCCACTTTATTCAACCATGTTTAAATTTCTTCCATAGTCCCCTCTTGGTTTCCTCTTCCACATCCAATGTTTTTTGGTCCAGACACTATGGTGTAAATGAGATCCTCATTAAAAGCAAATAGGGGAGAGGTATACCTAAGGGGAGGGGTGGGATGTTGTCTGGGGGTCTGAGCATATTTTTTCTATATTATAGGGATTTGAATTTTTATCAATATGTTTAGTTACCTTATGAATAAGATAGTTCGGATTCCCTCTAGATGGGTAGGTATCCCCTCCATGATGAGAACCCAGAAGTACATAAATATATGTTCTATAGACAAATGATATCATTTTAGGAACACCAATGATATAGGGTATCCAGGGTGGATACTCATAGGACATTGAGGAAAATTCTCATGGTGTACGCCCTTGGTAATATCCAGTGTATGATATTATGAGAAAAAGACCCACCAGTAGGAAATACACATTTATATGTGTCTTTACATGTTCCTATATGTGAATTCATGTATTTATCCTTAAACATAATGATTATTATTAATGAATATTATAAGTCATATAATTTTATGTAATGTTGAATACTATGAGGTCATATGTTTGTGGTGAGGTAGGATACATTGGGTGTGTCACGAGTAGTATTACATTACTGAATAATGCAAGATTGGATTTATATATTCTTTTCATTAACATAATTTTATATATCATGATATTTGATAAAAAATGATATAGAAAAAATAAATCCATTTCCATGGTCTTCAATAGGAATGTTCAGTTATCAGGAATTCAAAGAATGAGGCATCGAGAACGTAGGTTGATGGCACTGGCATGCATCCTGCTTTATTAAAGATATCATTATATATGGGTTATATTACATAGAATGTGTTCATATGAGGTATCATGTCATTATTACATTAACAACTCTCTATATGGGTGCCTTCGTATGCTAGCAGATGCTATACTATTAATTTAGGCTACTTCACCTAATGACACCGAGAAAGAGGCCTAGAGGGTCACACACTAATTTAACTAAAATCTTCGTTCCAATAATATATTATTATTTAATAGGTTGAATATATATTTTTCCTGTATGTGGTTTAATAGTTATTCACATATCCTTTATTGCATATAAATATTTATTTTCTATTTAGTAAATATAATATTTATTTATTTATAAGATAATAATGCATTGATTTTTAATTAATAAATAAATATTCATTATTCAAGGACTGATAAATATTATCCAGGAATTATAGACCGATTTTTTAGTTCTAGTTAGAAATAATAATATTGAATATTTTTTGACTAAATAATAATTCATTTAATTCAAAATGTTAAGCGCATGTCGGAAAGTAATAATTTTATTAATATTATTTCACATAGGGTTCCACATGGTATTAGATAAATAATAATGATCACTTGGGGAATTATTTATTTCTAACCCTATAATATATAAAACAAATTATTTTATTTTCATAAGATTCAGTTCATTTGTTTTTTTTGTGCACAAGAGATTTCAAGAATCCTATCAACCCCTAATGAGATATCTTATTAAAGAACACTGCCATGAATGGAGAGCGATCTTCCCCGACTGAATCCTCTCAGGTCAAGAGAGGTCAAGGAGAAAACTTTATAGAAGTTCTCATTACAATAAATGGAAGACAATGCAAGGGATATGATATATTGTTCTAGAACACATAGATTCCATAGGCAATGTGTGGAGATTTGTGGATCATGTGTGGATTACCGTTAGAGGGAATCAACACATGATTCTTACAATGCAATGATGATGAAACATAGATTTTTTTCTAGATCCATCAATGAAGATGGAAGTTCAGCCAAGTTTATTCATTAATTAATAAAATTAATTATAAATAATATGTTATGACCCTCATTTCTAGTCAAGTGTGAATTAAATTTTACGTATTCTTTGATTCAAATCCACTAAACATGGTGTTTATCATCGTGATATGTTGTATTGATCATCAACAGTGAAAAAACTATGTTGTGAACAACCCATGTCATGCTTCCACTATGAAGGGAACCGACAAGCGATATTAGAGTGTTTACATAATTACTTATAACTATTTAAAGATCGTTGATTGATTTATTAATTTTTATTTAGTTTTCAATTCATGTTTAATCGTTCATTTAGTCTTAATTGCAAGATATATTTCTCCCACATTTGTTTCACAGTGATCTAATATATTGGATTGATTTTATAAATGAAATAAAAATCAAAGAACTCCTCCAAAGGTTCCAAGGACTTTGTCTAGATAACACAGTTGTACACACCTTGTAACTAGAGTTAGAATTCATGCAGTCTCATTCAATGCATCAAGAATTAATTCATAATTAATTCACTTTGTGTGCATTGATGACATGTGGTGCATTTATAACATAGACCATGTGTTTACTGGGCCATCCTGGTACACGGTCAGCTTGTGTACACACCATATAGCCCACGTGAAATGTGCATTGTCCTCTTAAATCATAGATTGTCCACATATTTCAATAATGACCTACTTGACTGGTGACCATGTAATTCAGTGATCACACTCCGTGTATCCCATTGGACATGTCATGTACACCATTTTTCGAGGCACGATTTACTCACCAAGTCCCTAGGAATGCGTCTCAGATACATAGTGAGACATGTAAACGCTGTGTAGCTCACCTGCATACACTATGTACTTATACCAAATTACACAGTTATAAAATTTATTTATTATTCTATATATACATTACCAAAATGTTCTTGCATGTGGTCATTATGATGATAATACATTTCACGTGATGGGTTTTTAATATATATATTTCTGTGTGTGTGTGCATGTGTGTTTGTGTAAATGTTTAATTAATATCTATTTAAATTTTATATTTTTATATCATGTATGTGTCTTATTATATTTGTTACTCTACGTACATTGAATAATAAATCAAGACTGAAAATTGTGTATTTTTTGTAATCAATAAGGTGAATTACACTTTAGGAAAGTACGTGATAATTCATGTATTCCACATGACACAGGAGTAAGTAGTATATGGGAAAAATATATGTTGGGTATAATTGGATGGGTATTCACCATATTAACTACATGGAACATTTATTCACACGGTTAATTTTAATTTCATTTTCTTATGTTTTTTTTAAATTATGATGTGTAATGACCAAAACATTCATTAATGAAAATTACTCTTGATCTAATTAATTGTCTTATTATGTAAAATGTTTATATAATATGTGAACTTATTTGTTTTTGTGTTTTTTTATTTTAAAATACTATTATGAATTGTGATTGTTCCTAATATAGTCGTTGAACAGTGATCACATTATTAGTATAAATATAAGTCTTTAACAAATCCAATTTACTTAGACAAAAGAAGCAGTGGCCTCATCCAGTAGACATTCCCCATATGAAGCCCATTTATCGGAGCTTGGAATGGAGATGGCATCATTGGGATTCGATGTTGACCAAGCCCTATCCGAGCTTCAACATCATAAGCTCAAATGAAACCTCTTATGGGTGAAGTGGAAGTTGATAGAATTACCACCCGAGTAACGTTATCCGAGCCACTCCAAGAGTCTTTCACCATCGCACACCTTAACCTTCAGTCCTATGCGAGTGTTATAAGGGGTTATGTAGCAAGACCATAGAATTATTATTATGTGCATTATTTTTGGATATAATAATGAATATACTTTCATTTTATTATTGTTACTTTGTAAATAGTTTTTAAAACGCAAATAGTATTTTTAGTCATTATTCAACTATGAAATATATTTTGATGAATTAATGGATTTTTAAATTAAATATTTTTTAATAAAATATTATTATTATTATCAAATTAATTTTTTATTAAATATAAATTATTGTACAATTTTATAAAAGCAGTTGTAATTTTTATTAAGGTTTGAAAGCATTTTTTCCAAAACACATGATTTTTCGATAAATGACGGTTTTTATTTTAAAAGTGAAAATTATAATATTTATAAAATTATTTAGATAAAAATAATATTATTTTTGGAATCAGGATTTCAAAATTATCCAATGGTTAATTTTTCTTAATTTTCTGAGACAGTCGAAATTTTGGGTAAAAAAAGTAAATATTGTTTAATTATATAATGTGTTTTATGACATCATAAAGACCCAATAGTAATGTAATAAAATTCTATAGACACTATGTTCGTCCATTATATGCTTTATCATTAAAATAATGTGATTTTAGATTTGTTTTATTTATTTTACAATGTTTTAGTGGACCCTACAATACATATTAAATATTTTATCATTTAAAATTGATTTTCTTGAGACTGTGAATAACCTCCACATAATAAACCTTAATATTTTAATAATTTAGGCCATTTTATTTAAAAATATTGTTTTCCACTCCATTTTTTAGAAAACCATGGTCTGGTTTTTTGATTTATTAGTTTAATGTGTGTTGTCCGTAACAAAAATAATAATGAATTCTTTATCCTTTCCTATATAAACCCACCATAGCTCCCACTTCCTCTTCACTCAAACCCATTTTACTTCGTCAAAAATCTTCCCTCATGTCTCTAGAATCCTCCCATGGCGCCCCAATCACCCAATAATCCTCTCTCAATCCTCTCCCAAGCCTTTTAGATCACACTTCTAAATAAGGGATTTCCTTCCTTTCTCATTTTATCGATGCTTTTTAATATTGTTATGACCTTTTGCTTTCAACTAAAAATGTTGTGGTATGATTTATCACCTCCCCCATAATTCCATATTTATGTTTTAAATGATGAGATACCTATTTATATCTCATTAATGCCTTCCGTGTACACCCATTACCATGCCGAAATTCCATAAGGAAATTCTCTCTTCTCATTCACATTCAAGTAATTGTTTTGTATTGTGATTATAATTTCCATTAAATTTGCTGGGACATGTATATAAATTACCCCCTTACTTTCAATTTAATGTAAATATTATTAGACACCCATTTACCTCTCTTCATCATTTTTTAGTAATTCTTATGTCACGTCTTTACGCTAACAAAATTACACCACGGTTTTCCAAGACAATGTCATTGTGTAGAGAATACCATTCCCATTTCACTATCAATGGTATTCAACATTATGCACATTTACTTGTTGATTATAAATATTAATGTATGTATTAAACATCCTTTAATCTTGTAATAAATGATGAATAATGACTCTATGTTGTATGATCCATGTAGAACACTTATGCATAAAATGTAATTTTTATGAAGGGTGTTCCTGGATAACGCTCTAATGCATTGTGTAAAGTATAGTATCATGATACGTCATGTGAAATGATTATTGAATCATTCTAAATAAAGTGAAATGATGTTTTACTCACGATTTATGTGCAATAATGGTTTACCAATGCTCCATGTGCAATGATCCTGGGCTCATGCTAATTTCATGTTATATGTTGTTGCCACATTTCCTTGTTATGATATTCTTTCTATATCATTGCATTATGTTTAAGTTTATTTTATGACCCATTGACATGCCTATTTCCTAACATGTATTTTATTCTTCATTTTATACCTTATTTACTCCCTTACTGGTCTTTATAGCTCACTGTTTTCTTATACATGTCCTCAGATTATCTCATGCAATGCTATGTATGGGGGAATGTAGTGGTCATGTAAAAGAAGTTTTAAATAAGATGTTGTGTTCTATGTTTTATGTTGTTATGTAATGTTCCTGAGCCCCAAAGACACTATAAATCCTGATCTTTTATTTTTTATCAAGTGAAGGTTTTATGTAATAAATTATGTTAAGTGTGTAATACAAAGTAGGGTTGTTATATGATCTATGTGAATCTCAAGGAAATTTGGATGTTATTTATGATAAAATAATTTATTAATTAAATAAGAATATTAATTGATTCAATAATGATTCATCATAAATAAGAATAATTATTAATTTTATTCTAGTTTTATTAAATGTATAATTTTTTGAATTCATGTGGATGATCATGAGAATAGACCAGACCTTTTTATGTGATTGGTTTCATTTAATTTATTGTTAAATTAAACTATTGTCATTCATTCCTTATCTCATATTATTTTGCAAGGGAATGTGTGACCATGGTTTCTTTTATGTAAACCCATTTCCCCACACCTATTTTTGAGTAAAATCATATATATATATGATAGATCTCCCATGATGGAGGGAGAAGTTCATGTTTGGAGTTGAAGTGAAATGAATCCAAGAGAGATGCATAGGTGGACAGGTTGAAAGTTGTAACATGAACCATCATTGGTTCAATGTGTTTTACCCTTGGTGAAAATTTAGTTAATCAATATCTATATAATCTAAACATTAGTAAATATCATGATCATAAAACTCTATTCTTCAATTATAGATGAATTATAAATTGATGTTCTGGTTTGACTTAACATAGTTCACATCAAGGGATAACTTCCAAAGAAGGTATTTGTGTAACTAAGATATATGGCTTGAGGAAATCTAATTATGGATTTCAAAATTGGGGAGTCCTCTTAGTAGATCATTGAACTGTGAGTTAATGTAGTGGGAATTTTCATTGCCTACCTAAAACCATTCAAGTTTCTTGACCAACCAAATTCGGTAATTAGATGGGGAATATGGATCCTTTTCACTTGAATATCCAAAAAATAGTATATTTTAAACCCAATGGCGAAGGATACTGTGTTTTGATAAAATATTGGGAGATTAATAATTATAATATTTATTAATTTGATAAAATTTTATCTGATAAAACAGTAAATTTTTTATTTTCTTATTTTTTCGAAATACGATTATAATCATATCAAAATAACATTATGATAAATATTTGAGAAGGAAACCATTCTCACCAGGAAAAATTTCCCTGAGTTGTAATGATGCCAACATGTTATCATTCTCCATGAAAGGAATTTATATGTTCTTGAAGAACCATTTCCTAAATTTCTTTGAAATGAGGCTAGTGATAAAGAGTTAAAGCTATATAAGAATCTTTTAAATGATTCCAAATATTTGTAGTGTTTCATAATATCATTGATGTACAATGAGATTTTAAAGAAACATGAGTATGTTGATGCATATAGTATGATGTGTAACCTTTTAGATCACGATTATTAAAAGGTGAGGTGGGAGAGGTATGAGATCTCTAAAGGATTGTTTAAAACAATGTTTGGAGAGTCTACACCACCCAAGACTCATGGTGTTTATATTATTGGGTACATTTAATTCTTAACAATCTTAGGGATTAAATTATTGGATGAGTTCTATCTATATCTGATAATTTCATCACATTTGAAGACCTTATCATGTTTTATCATTAATTACAATATGGTAAATAATAATAATAGTGTTTTTGAACTTCATAATCTTATTCACCAAGTGGATAAGGACACGGGGAATTATAAATATTTAGTCATTATGGAGAATAAGAAAACGAAGATCAGTGAAAAGAGGCCTAAGACTTGTCACAAATCTCAAGTCACTGAGCACTGTCCATCCCATAAGAAGATTATCTAATGGTTTGGAATTTAAAAGGAGGTATTATGTCTTTTATGTCCCAAGCCAGGCCACTGGAATTAGAACTACACCCAAAAAGTAAGGGGAAGCTAAAGTTTCATTCATTATCAAGGGTTATATTTCAATATCTACACATTGGAAATTAGATATGGTTTGTGGTTCTCACATATGTCTCCAAATGAATGAACCATGTAGATTCCAATATTTCACTATAGGAGTGGTGGATATGAGAGCTTCTAATGGTGCAAGGGTGGTTGATATGGCCATTGGTGACTACCACCTCTCATTACCAACAAGAATAATTTTGGTCTTAAAATATTGTTATTTTGTACCATCAGTCACCAAGAACATAATTTTTTTGTCATTTTTACATACAAACGATTATATTTTCATGTTTGGAGATATACATTTTTTATTTTATAAGGAAAAAATATGTTATGGTATGAAACATTTAAATAACAGTCGTTATATATTAGATTATGAAAAAAATGTTCTGGAAATTGAAATTGAATCATGTTCACCAGCCTCATATAACACCTAGCTTAGACATCATCATCATGGTCATGTAAATGAGATGCATTCAAGAAAGCTCAAGCAAGATATTAATTTGACTCGTCTGAGCTATAACCACTTGATAGATGTCATAATTGTTTACATGAAAAAAAATCCATATCACCATTTGGTGGATAGTGTGAAAGGGCTATAGAGCTTCATGGATTGGTACACACTAATGTGTGTGGATCATTTCATGTATAAGGAAGAGTTGGGTATTCTTACTTCATAATATTTATTGATGGATTGGGTAGATATTTCTATGTTTACTTGATGATGTATAAGTGTGAGTAATTTTAAAATTTCAAGGAATTCTAGAATTAATTACTGAACCAACATGGAAAACATATAAATAAGCTTAGATTAGATAATCATAGTGAATATATTAACCATGAACTTATTGAATTTTTATGGGTGTTTGGGATTCTCTCTCAAATCACTCCACCATACACACCATAGTAAAATGGTGTTAGTGATAGGAGGAACCATACCTTTTTCGACATGGTAATTTCTATGATGAGTCATGTAGATATTCAATTATTGTTTTGGGTATATTCAATACAAAACTATGCATATACATTAAACTTGTAACAAACTAAATCATAAAACGAAATTCTCTTTGCATTATGGAGTACAAAGAAACATTTTTTATTTCATACACATGTATGGAAAAGAGAGTAATTTGGTTGGGCCTTCCTTTGAAAAAAACAATCACCCTTGGGAAAAAAGTGTATATTTATAAGGTATCCCAAGGAAGAAAATGGATATTACAAACACAATCCCTTGGAAAAATGTGAATTTCGCCAGACATGCTATATTTCTTGAGACGGAGCACATCCTCAAATGGATAGTGGGAGATAGATTGACATTGATGTTGTTGATTCTAAACATACACAAGAGTGGGTCTAGGAACAGGTACCATTAGTCCCTATAGAAGAACTAGTTCCTAAAACACATGTACTAAATAAGAGCACATGGTATTTAATAAAACTAGAAAGATATGGTTTAATATTCACTAAAGAGTGTGACTCATTATTTTTTGACAGTGAAAAACCTCTCACCTATAAATAGGTAGTAGAGAGATCAGAAGCTATAATATTGAAAGAATACATGATTTTAGAAATGGATTCCATGTATTAGAACCATGTTTGGGTTCTGGTTGAAATTTAGTTGATTTAATTCCCATTGGGTGTAAATGGATATTCAACTAAAATGTGGACAAGTAATTTTCTTTAAATACCTATAATGAAAGTCTAATTTCTTATGGTTTTAAACGTCATCAAGGAATTGAGTATGATGAAACATTTTCACTAGTTTCAATATTTTAATCCATTAGAGTTCTACTTGCTATTTAAGATTACCATGATGATGAGATTTGGTATATGGATGAAAGAATTTCATTTCTTAATGTAAACCTTCAGGAATTTGTCTACATGACAGAACCAGAAGGTCTTATGGCTCCAGTTGATACCAAAAATATTTACATGTTGCAGAAATACATTTATGGATTGAAGAAATAATCTAGGTCATGGAATATTCAATTCGATGAAGCTATAAAATAATTCGGTTTTATTAAGAATGAATGTGAGCCATGTGTATATAAGAGGTTTAGTGGAAATAATGTTATTATCCTAGTAGTATATGTTGATGACATATAACTTATTGGAAATAATATAATAGTATTACAGTCTAATAACAACCGGTTAATCAAGTGTTTATCCATCAAGAAATTAGGTGAAGCATGCTATATTCTAGGGATCAAGATCATTTGTAACAGATCCAAGAGGATGCTTGGACAAATTAAATGTACATATATTTACCAGATACTAAATATATTTACTTTGGAACAATCCAATAGGGTATTAGTTCTAGTGTAACACAGTTATCTTCTTTCTAAGAATAGGTGGCCTCTAACACAATAAGAGAAATAGAGAATGAGTAATATCCCATACACATCAATGATAGGATCAATAATTTATAACACGTTATGTACTAGATGTGATATTTACTATTCGTTGAGAATGGTAGGTAGAAATCATGCATATTTATGAAAAAACATTAGTATATTTTTAAGGTTACCCTTAAGTATCTATGAAAAACTAAGGATATGGTCTTGGTGTGTGGAGGAGACAAAGAGATGGTCATTAAGGGATAAATATTTATAGTTACCAGACATATAAATTGATTTGAAGTTGAAATCATGAAATTTATTCAATCTTAACATTGGAACTATGATATGGAAGAGTTCAAAGTAGCCATTTTTCACTGATTCTATAGCATAGTCTAAGTATATAGCGGATTTTTATGTAGACAAGGAAGCTATTTGGATGGGAAACTATGTCTAGGAGCATGATGAGGTATCTAGAATTAAATGACCTGTTAAATTTTACTGTGATAATTCTACATTAGTGGCTCTTGAAAAATATCCAAGGTCACACCAACATACACAGCATATACTTCAGAAGTATCACCTCATGATGGATTTTCATCAGAGGATGATTTTTCAGTAAGTAGAGTACCCAATGAATAGAACATGGTGGACCCCTTAACTAAAGGCCTATCTCAATAGAAGCAATACTATCATGTGAGATCTAGAGGACTGAAGGTTGATAGAAGTTAGATCTAGTCCTAGTGGTAGTCTGTTGGATTTGGTGCCCTATAGCCAAATTCTACAAACTATACTTTAAACTGTAATCATAGTTTTTGGATATTAATAAACTACTTATCACATCATGATTATTATTAAACATAACATTGTATGTGATAATTTCCTAAGAGTATCTATCACACTAAAAGATCATATCAGTTCCTTTCTATGATGAGAACCCGGAAGTGCTATGACATTATTCTTGAATATATGATCGATAGCCAGATGATATCATTTGTGGGACACAAAGGAAACAATATATCAACGGTGGAAACTCAAAATACATTGAGGCACGGTTTCATGGTTTACGCCCTTGGTATTATCAATTGTAAGATATTATAAGAATGACACCCGCTAGTATGAAGTCCATGTTTATAATTTTCATTTTATGTTCCCATCAAGGGATGTGTGTAGTGATCCTTATACTTTATTATTGTTATTAATGAATATAATAAGTCATTAAATTTGATTTTTTGATGAAAACAATGATAAAATATGTTCATGGTGAGTTAGGATATGTTTGGTGCATCGTGAGTTGTATTAGATTAATAAATAATGTGAGAAAGGATGTATCCCTTGTATTCATTAATATAAGTTGATAACTCAATCCCTTTGATGGAAATTATATATCCTAAATAAATCCCCAACCATTGGGTTCTATAAGAAAGTTAAATTTCCATGAAATAAAAGAATGATACATCGATCACATAGGTTGATGGTACTGACATGCAACCTACTTGATTAGAGATATAGTGATAAAGGTGTTATATTACACAACAATCATCTATATGAGGTATCTTCTTGTTATTGAATTAACTTCTTTCTCTATGGGTGGATTAGCGTGTTATGAGATGCTAACCTTGAACATTATGTTGCTTCGCCTAATTCCTATGACAAAGGGTCCTATATGGACACACACTAACTCTATCCATAATCCCAATTAAATAATGTATTACTATTTAAAATGTTGAATAAATATTATTCCTGAACATGGTTTCATAATTATAAATGTGTTCTTGATCACATATAAATATTTATTTTCTATTTATAAAATACAATATTTATTTATTTTTTAGAGAATAATGAAGTGATATATATTTAATAAATAAATAGTAATTATCCATGTACAAATAAATATTATAGAGTATTGATGGATCTTGTTTTAATATCTAGTGAGAAATAATAATATTAACAATTATTTAATTAAATAATATTAAATTTAATTCGCAATGTTTAGTGCATGTTGAGAAATATTATTTTTATTATTATATGACACGAGGTTCAGCAAAAGACTAGATAGATACTAAGTGGAAATTGTGAAATTATTTATTTCTAACCCTATCAATATATAAACCTTCTTATATTGTTTTCTGATGTGATAATTCATTTGTTTCTATTGTGTGGATTTAGAGGATCCACTCAAGACCTAGAGAGATATATCCTTCAATAATTCCCCAATAATGCAGAGTGATATTCCTCCACTAAATCCTCTCATTTAAAAAAGATTAGGGAGATTTATTTTGATGTTCTTCTCATATAGATCAAATGAAGACAGTGCAAGTGATAGGATCTGTTGTTATAGAACCCAAATATTCCTTTAATAATATTTGGAGTTTTTTGGAAAACGCTTAGATCACCTTAATAGGGAATCATCACTTTATTCTTACAATGAATTGAAGGTTAAACACTGATATATTTCTAGATCCATCAATAAATAAATATTTCCAACAATGTTAATTCTTTAAATAATGAAATTATTTTTAATTAATATATGATAATCCTCCCTTCTGGTTTCAGTGTGAATTCTATTTTCTTTCTTCTTTGATTCAATTCCATTAAAACAACATTTATCGTCTTGTAGATCTCATATTGATCATAGATCATGAAAAAAATAAATATTGGGAATGACCCATAACACACTTATGTTGCACCCAAAACCTATATAAGAGAGGAAAAAATCACCCCAGATGGGTTGGTATCTTGGATCTGTAAGTTTCTATGATCATATAATGTGACCTCATAGCCATGGATTTCAACCTCATATGGTTTTTAGTGATCCCTTTTATATGTAGGTACATCAGAAATCCCCAACATGATATCGTTATTATAGTCTGATGATGATTGATTATTTAAATATTTAAAAAAAATATCTCCCCTTATATATTTTGGCTTCCATTGTAAACAAACCACTCAGGTTTTTTATGTTAATCCACTGGACAAACTAAAAATGATATTACCCTAATCATATTTGTTTGTATTGATGCAGTCTTTCCCCACATGCCCTGAGAAACCACAAAAGAAGAAGAAAATGGTAACTTATCATATTCGAAAGATATTAAATTTTTTATCCCATTATAAATAAGAATATTCTATGTAAGAAAGGATTTATAATGTTAACCAAGCCACTGATACAAACTGTAGGTCCCCACTGAATGGGTTCTTAATGATCCCATTCCATGAATTGACCAAATATTCCTCCAATATTCCACATAGTGTTTTCAGTTCATCCATAGAGAGGGATTCCTTTTAGGTGAATCTATAAAATAGATTTAGAAAAGTTATCATTCTGAATATCATTCTCACTTATCATATCTTCCGTTAGAAGAAGTTGGATGTTGAATGACCAATGACTCCTTTTTAGAATATTTTGATTATATTTATCATTTAAAATTTTTAAGATTTGGAAGATTCCTCTAATATCTCTAATGGATAATCCTTTATCTAAATGCCATATGTTCTACAAGGTATTTTTTAGGGAGCTGATATTGAATCATTATTTGAAGATGAGTTTTCCGATCATAAGGAGGGACTTACATTGTAGCTGGAATGAATCCTCATTCATATTATAATAAACCTTATTTTACTCCTTCCCTTTTAAGGAATGTTTTTTTCTAATGGTTGACAAGATCATTATTCATCTCAATGCAATCAGTTGAGAGGGAAAGTAGAATCACTAGTGAGGAAGAATAAATATTGATCAAATTCCACAATCGACAATGACATTAGAAATGATACCATTGATCGAGGAATACCTATGAACTAGAAACTCAATGATAACCCAAGAAACACTCTCAAATGAAGGAGAGTCAAAAGAATGCATTATAATGGTAATATATATAGAATAATTTTATAAATTGGATATATAAATTTATTTATGAATTCTGCATATAATATTTATTAAAAATATATGTTGTAAGTAAAATTCATTGTATGCATTATGTAAATACATAATATAAAAAATTACCTAAATAATAAAATTATATAAATAAAATAAACACATATAGATATAATTATTTTAAAAAAATAAATAAATTCAAACATGAATATGTATATTTATATTTATACATTTGTGTGGGTGCATATTTGTATGAATATTATAAATTTATTTAAAAATATACGTCTGTATGTATGTAAGTATCTATTTATGTATAAAATTATGAATATAAGTCAACAAAAAATTTCGGATCATGTGGTCTTGGCATTAGTCTATTTTGGAGTTTAAAAACAACCACTATATATATATATAGTAATAATATGGTGATTTCCTAATTTTTTAAATTTTTATAATGGGTTTAAGTCACTAATAAATTCATTCCATAGAAACACTTGCCGAAAACAACTTCCCATAGTAGTCAAAATCAATGTTTGTACTGGATGTTTATAACTAATGAAAATAGATTTGGCATGAGTTATAACAACTACTAATGATAAAAATACCCCCTTTAAATGAAACATTTTTTGTAGTGTAACTAATGGAATTTTTAATGCACAATATTTCTATTATTTCATTGTAAAATGGAAATTATTATATTAGAAAAAAAATTATTTTATGAAAAAAGAAAAATTTTAAATTAATTTTTTTTATTTTTAATGACAAAATGTTAATATAATATCTTTAAATAGTGACTTATGTACATACCTGACCAAAAATCATTTGAAAACAGTATGCTTCTTATACGCCCGACCTAAAATCCTTCTAATAAGATCTAAAATGTGGGAAGATGCACCTCTTCATCCATTGAAAACACCACCAACTCCATATTTTCAATCTCATTTCCTCAATACCTGTCATACAAAATAATTATAAACCTACCAAAAAATAAAAAGACAATAGATATGGTTTTGAATATAAAAAAATTAATATTTTACCCAAGAAAATACATTTCAAATATTTAAAATTCAAATTATATTTATAAATATTTCATTACATGAGAAAGAAAAATTTTATGATATACCAAAAAATATAAAAATTCCCCAAATACTGTTGTGCGGAAACAATTTCCCAATCAATGGGAATGCAGGGTGCGATATTTTACAAAAGTTCAAGAACCTAAATATAAAGAAACTTTCATTACTATTTTCCTAGAATACACATTATGATAATGTTCCATCTTTATGAGGGTTGTTAAGAAGGCATTATATTAATAATCGCCCTCATGAAAAATCTTTTTAAGAAATCCCTTAGTGAAAACGTTCCTTCTTAACGACCCTATTTATGAAGTCTCTTCTTCATAAAGTGCACACTCTTCTTCAAGTTAATCTTTTTAAGCCGGTCTCTTTCATTATTTTTTTTATTTTTGAGAAAATTATTATATATTTCGTTAATATATAATTTAATATATATTAGTATTAATTTTTTAATAAATTGTGTATATAAAAATATATTTTTAGTATCATAATATATATATTATAAGAGTATATCCTAATATATAATAATATTTATTAAAAAAATGAAATGTTTTATGAACTTGATGTTAGTTATAAATAAGTAAATAAAAAATTAATGTTTAAATTAAATTTCAATTTCAATTCTCATTTTTAAAAATCATTAATATATTATCAATTACAAAATTGAATTATTTGAAATAACATTTTTATCAATTGAAATAAATTAATAAGTTATTAATTTCTCTAACATAAAAAATTAAATTATTATTAAAAAACTAATTAGTATATATATTTTTAACAATGCAATAATAAATTTATTAATAAATTACTAATTAATTAAAAAATAATATATATTCTATGGATTCAATAATATATATATAGATTAAAATATAATGATATATTAGTAGATTAATTTAATAATATCTTAATATGTTAATATAATAATGATTTAATAGAATAATATATTAATATATTAATATATATTACATTATTAGTTACAATGGAATGATATGTTAATATATTTATTAATAAATTAATTCATTATATTTAATAATAATAACATAATTCAAAATAATGTAATTAATAATGTATTACTAAATAAGAATTTTTGAAATAAGTGTAATTTTTATGTTTTTAAACAATAATGTTTTTTCCTGTAAATTATTTTTTATTTATTATATTTCTCAAATTATTTTTTTCCAATTATTTTTTAAATGATTGATCACTATATCAAACTTTATTTATATAACATATAAAGCTTATAAATTATTTTTGTAGGAAATATTTTTGCAGTAAATTAATTTCCTTGTTATTGTTTATCTAACATTTATTTCATTTTAAATTAATTTTTTATTTATACAATCAATTATTTAAATTTAATGTTGATTTTATTTAAACAATATTTTATGCATATAAATTTTTTGAAGTGTAGATGTGATGTTTAAAATCAATAAAGTTTAGGTCATATAAAATAATTTCTGTTGGTAATATTTATGATTTTTTTTGGCATTTGTTTTATTTTTTTCATGTTTAATCCATGTTTTATGTTTCATTTAGATTATACATATAGTTTATATTTTATAGGAATCCAAAGTCACCAATAAGAAACGTAATAATGTTTCAAGTACGTGACATTGAAAACCAAAACAGTACAATGTATAAATATAATAAAAATAAAATTTGAATCATTTACTAAACTTATAAAAAATAATTGAAAATGAAATTATTTTCAAATAAATTAATTGAAGAAAAATAATTTCAATAATGCAAAATATTATTCTTTTAAAACAGAACCATTGTACTAATTAAATATGTTTTCACCAACCATTTTTTGAGTAAATTTAATTATTTGTATTTAATTTTTTTATATCCTTTTATTTTCAATTATTTTTTATTTTTATAGTCAATGTTCTAAATTTTGTTTAAATTTTACATATTCATGATTTTATGCATATAATTTTTTTGAATTGTAAATGCTATGTTTTAAATCAATAGAGTTTGTGTTATGTAAATTATTTTTGTCTAGTTACATTTAATTTTGTTTTTATTTTGAAGTAGCCTTTATATGTTTAATACTTTTTTTCAGTTTCACATAGATTGTACTTAGAGATTATATTTTATAGGTATCCAAAGTCATCAACTTGAAAAATAATAATGTTTCAAGCAGGCAACATTGAAAGTATATATAATATAAAGTATAAATATAATATAAATAAAATTTGAATCATTAACTAAATATGAAAAAATAAATGAAAATGAAAATAATTTCTTAATGAGAATTAATGAAAAAGAAATACAATCCCTGAATTTTTTTCGAAACAAAAACAATTTCATTGAAAAATAATATATAAGGATTAAATAAAATCAAAATGAAATTTAACAAAGAGACTAAACATATAAAAATTAATTTATAATACAAATATTTTCCTATATATAATAAACAAAAATTAATTTACACGTCACACATTTTATTTTTTAAAAAAATTACACTTTAAAAAATTTATTATATTAATTATTATTAAGTACTATATTATTCATTACATTATTACGGAGTATTTTTAATTCAGTTGTAGTTATTAAATATTATCAATTACTATATTAATTAATATATTAATTTATTATTACATTTTAATTAATATAGTAATATATATTAATATATATTTTTATATTGGAAAATAATCATTAAGAAGATAATCAATAGTCACCCATCGTGATAGTGTTTAGCCATAAAGGGAAATCAAGCTACAAGGAAAATGAATCACATGAAATACCATGAGTCACAAAATGGTGTTCTACATTATTACATTATATTTTGATTAAAGTGGAGGAATAGTAAAACATGAGATGCTGAAAAATGGATATTGCCAACCAATTGGCCAAACAGATGGAGGTAGATATCTGGGGATGAAATGGTGTTGAGAATGTTCAATCAGTCAGACTCCATGATAGTTTAACTCCATCAACTATCCAGGGAAATTTCAATACCAGCAATGATTTATTGAACCTCTAAAATGGTTGGGATACACCTTTCATAGAAAGACATATCGCATGAAGACATGGTAGACCCATATCAGTCCGGACCGATCAAACCCACATTAGAGAAAGGTCCATTATTGACCGATTTATCAACATTAATCTTTATCAAATATCTCAGGGTTGCTTCTAGTAGGGAAATATAGTGTTTGTTTCATTGTCAGTATAGTGACAGACACAATAATTCTAGTTGGATAACAAAGGTAAGTAACGATCGGCCCAGAAAAAATTTGGTATGTACATTTGATTAAAAACAATATCGTTTCCTCGAAACAAAACCATCCACACCAATGTGCAGAAGGTGTTAATAGTCTTTGCGGGAAAGGATGAATACAATCTCATAACGAACTTAGATAAGTAAGACGTTGAATCCAGGAATGAACCAACATGATCATTCCATGCATACAGAATGCCCTTGGCTCCTAGAAATTCAAAAATCATGTGAACAACAGACTCAGGATCCACCCAACATATTGCAAAAAATGGATCATTAGATGTATAGAGAGCCTTGAGGAATTCCATAATAGGTATAATATCTGTTAATGCATACCATAAAAATCAATAATCCTTGGGGGAACCGAAATTCATCAAATTATTTTCCATATTACTGTTGAGTCCAGTTTTGAGGAGTCGACGGATAAAGAATAGCCAGATTTCACTCTGTATGCATGTGAGGAAGTTCTTATCCAATACATCTGATCATCCCCCATCTCCCTAGAAACTAATATGATAAAAATAATGTTCTAATCTCTCTAATTGAACCATTCGATCAATATTTCAATGCTCTATCCATTTTCATTCTCATTGAATAAATAATGTACCTTTTCATTCTCCAAACCCAAAACAACCATCGACTTTTCTAAAGTGCCACTTTCATCAACCAGCCATAGGTCATTCCAAATATAAACACTAGAACCATCTCCAATCCTCTAGTACAGAACTTTAACATGGAGATAATGAGGCCCCCATAGGCTCCTCCATATGAAGCTCAGGTGTGGGCCAAGGATGGAACCTCTAAAGTCCAAGTGAATGAATTATTTTTCCCAAAGGAACCTAGTGTTGACTGAGAAAAGGATTCTTCATAATCCACTACCATTTCATTGCAAGAATGTATTCTTAGAAAGGTGTAAATCACATAATCCCATACTTCTAGTGACTTTGGGGACACATATTTTATCACAAGACGTCCAATGGGTCTTATATTGAAAATTGTTCATTCCCCACAGAAGTTTTTCTAGTTTGGGATCAAATTAGTCAATAAAAGAATTAGAAAACCTGAAATTAGACATCACAAAGGTGGGGATAGCCTAGGCCACTAAATTTATTAGTATCTCTTTATATTCCTTTGAGACCCTTTTGATGGTCCACCCTTGGATCTTCTTTTCAACCCTAACCATAATCTGAGAAATCATCTCTTTCTCTATGTTTCCAATGACTATAGGTTACCCGAGATATTTCTTTTGTTTATCAACCACATGTAACCCCAAAACGGTTTAGATTTTATCCTTCCTAGTTAGTGGAATTCCATAACAAAAGTAGTTCACAGATTTGGAAGTGTTAACTAAATTCCCAAAATATTCTCTTAATTATGAATAATATTGTGGATTGAAATGAATTCATCCAAATTATATCTCGAGAAAAGTAAACTATCATTGATAAAAAAATTGTGGTTAATATGGGGCCTATCCCAATATACCTTTTCCCCATACACCATATGCTACCTAGCTTCCATCTATAAAATCATGGAAAAGGCATCAAAAACAATAATAAAAAGAAAATGCGGAAGAGGGTCACCCAACCACAAACCTTTGGAGGGGAAAATATCTGAGAGAGGACCCTGTAGATATTAATACTTAAATAAATAGAAGATATGAATTTCATAATATCATAAATCCATTTAGATAAGACACCCAACATTCTCATAATAACATGGTTTAACGACCATTCAACTATATCTTATGCCTTTTACATGTCATGATTCTATGCCATAAAGACATTTTTAAGAGACTGATCTAGTTTTCATAGAATAAAACACCTCAGGAACAAAAATGGGATTATCATAGATCGTTATATTATCAAAAAATAGTCATTGGTTTTCAGATATAATAGAGGGACACTACTAAAAAATCACATATACCCACATTTTGGAATCGTGGGTATAACTCCAAAAGTTTTGGGCTACCGAGGTGTCGGTATAGAGCTATACAATTAGTTTTATTGAATCTATTGGTATATCACTTGAGATTTCCATAATACCTATGGTTTAATTTAAACTGTGAGTGTATATATATGCCCACGGTTTACAAAAACGTGAGTATAGATAATTACACCAGATATAATATACAAACAGTTATTGAACTGTGTGTATAGATCCTTGACCAATAAAAAAATGGAACCTTTGTACACATGGTTTCTATATTGAGAAATATGTTTCATAAGAATTCTACCTTAAACATCATCCCATCCAACAAAAGGAACTAAAGATCATGTATTATTTCTAAGTAAATATGAAAACTCTTAATGAATCGCTCGATTACAGTAAGGTTAAAATGAGGCATCCTTAAAACATCTAGGTTCCACAGAATCAATATAAAAATTGGGATGAAAATACCATCCTTGAAACATTTTGTCATAGCATGAGAATTATGAGGAATGGAATGAGCTGACTGGCTGGAAGACTGCTCTAAGGTAGGAGCATCAACAAGAGATTGTCTCAAAAATTCTCACTAAGAGGTCGTCCAAAAAACAACGCCGAGGTGGGATGAGAACCAAGAGACTCATCAAGGGAAATATAAGCCGCAATAGCAAAACTAGGATGAGGATAAGAGGATAAACTAGAAGGTACTATACCATAAATTGAAATTGAATAACGATGGATATTATAAGTTTAGTGAATGGAAACGAATAATCCACTAAAATAGGAATGCAACAATATTTGGATCAAGTTGAAAAAAAATTCTATGATGATAAATATGAGTGCCAATGATGAAAAGGAAACCATGATTCTTAAAATATATCATGTTGTGAGATAAAAACACTACCAGTTGAATCCAAACACTTGTATCTATTGAAACCACTTTGTATTTCTTTTCCATTCATTGTCAATGAAGGAGGAAATTTGCCGGAGATCATTATGTGATGAAGACGATATGCTTGGAAGAAAGTTGGTGTCCCTAAGTTGGTTAATGAGATGAAATTGAGTTCTGAAGACTCGATACAAAAAATGTGTTGAGCTCTGAAATATTAATGAGGATTGGTGATGTGTTTTAAAGCTAGGATGTTGGTTTGTGTCGCCGCTGTTTACGTGACAGAGAAATGAAATTATGTTTTTTCCATTGAAATGGATGAGATCACTCGTATGATAATGAAATGAAGATATAACATTGGAATTGATAAGATCAATTGTATAACAATGAAATGAAGTTCTACCATTGGAATTTATTATATCAATAATATAACAAAGTTGGATGAATAAATTGCTTGGAGTTCATGTGCAGAATTTGTGGTAACCGATTTGATTTAATAAATGTGTTTTGATCCATGAAGTGTGTATTTTAATAATCAGTTTATCTCTGTGAAGGTGTTGTGAATAATCAATTGTGATTCTTGTAGATCCAAATTATATGCAAATATGTCCACTGTTGTGAATAATAGAGTATTGACCCATACACTACCTTCCCACTCCCCCAGCCTCACCCCAGCCCCCTCCACTGCCTTCCCCCTCCCCTCCCCCACCCTCCCTCATCCCCAACACTGTCTTCCCCCCTCCCCAACCCTCCCCATCCCCCTGCACTACCTCCCCTACCCCTACCATCATACCTCCCCCACACTCCCACAGCCCCTACACTGCATTCCCCCTCCCTATACCTCCCCATCACCCTTCCCTACCTGACCCCTTCCCTAGCCTTCCCCAGCCCCATGTCGTGCTGACGCCGCTTCCCAGCCATCCCCATCCCCCTGCCCTAGCCCCTCCCCAGCCTTCCCCATCACCCTGCCATGCCTCCCCCACCCTCCCCTCTTGCCCCCACCCTCCCCTCCTACACCCACCCTCCCCCAACCCCCTACACCACCTTCCCCCTCCCCTCCCCCATCCCCCTGCACCGCCTCCCCCACCCACCCCCCAACACTACCTTCCCACTCCCCTTCCCACCCCATCCACCATCCCTTCAATACCTACTCCTCCCCTCCCCTACCCATCCCCTCCACTACCTCCCCCAACCTCCCCTCCTTCCTCCCCCACACTCACCAAATCCCCCTACACTTCCTCCCCCACCATACCCTCATTCCACCCCCACCCAGACCCTAGCCCCCTACATTTCATGCCCCCTCTGCTCCCCCGACCCCCATCCCCTTGTACTTCCTGCCCCCTCCCCTCCCCCAGGCCCCTGCATTTCCTCCCCCACTATCCCTGCATTTCCACTACACAACCTTATCCATCCCCTCCCCTCCCATATCCCCCTACAATGTCTGACCCCTCCCCTACCCTCCCCAAGCCTCTACACTGCCTCCCTCAACCTGCCCTAGCCCCCTACACTACATTCCCCCCCCCCCCTCATTCGCTCCCCTAGCCCCCTATCCCCTTGTACTCCGTTCCCCCCCCCCCCCATCTTGTTGTCCTCCCATACCAGTGTTCTATTCACCACACCTAAGAATATGTTAAACACATAACACCAATAGTGATCCTTCTGATGTCAACTTTGATAGATTTCTTTACCATCGCTCCATTATATTAAAGGCCAAGGGAAAACATTTCTAGTGATAGGTGTAGTTGAAGAACCTCTCCAAAACACTATGAAAATAAATAATCATAAACGCCAAAGTAGTATGTTATGAAACCAACTCAATAAAATGATGTGTATTCTCTAACATTGTTTAATATGCTTGTAAGAGGCTATAAAATTCAATAACCTTCGTTGACATAAGCACATTAGAAAAAAATTATGAATGAGAATATCCTCAAAACTATAAAAATATTGGCCATCCTTTGTATTAGTCTAAATAATAGACTTACACCACATCCATGAAATCATGTTTTTAACTGTAAAGAGTCTTGAATGGAAAAACACACCTCAATATGGACATAGGTGATAAAAATACAGTGGATATGAGGATAGAAGGGCCAATAAAAAATCAAAACAACAAAAATAAGTAACCATGATAGATTTATAAAAACCCATCCAAAGGATTTAGCTAAAATTGATATCAGAATTAGTTGAAAAGGCATGAGAATAAGTAGAAGAGAATAGAGAATCTAAAAAAAGAACCCAATAAATCCATGGAGATGATGGACGAATCCATACATATTTATACATTATAACTAGATCTAATAAGGAAGAGGCAGAAGTGGCCACAGATGGGATGAGGTGGAGGCGGAGGATGCTGTAGAGGCGGAGGCTGCCATGGAGGTGAGTGCTGGGAGGTGGGGGTGGGAGGCAGAGGCGGGGGCCGGGAGGTGGGGGAGGGGTCAGGAGGCAGGGTCGGGGGCTAGGAGGAGGAGGAGAGGGTAGGAGGTCAATGTTGGGGAGGGGATGAAAGGGAGAAGAGGCCAAGGGTTGGTGGAGATGTAGAGGAGTAAATAAAAATCGGGAGGGGAACCCGATAAAAAACTCAAATCAAGGTTAGTTTACTGATGGTTTTAAGAAAACCGTAAGAATATGTCAAAATACATTACCTATATCCATAGTTTTTTAAACTGTGGGTATAGATGTGTGGGTATAGATTTCTGAGTATAGTTGCGTGGGTATAGACCAATTTTCTAGTAGTGGTGGATTGGCTTTGCCCATATACTAGAACAAGTTTTTGGGAATCAAGAAATCACCACTCGGTAATGATTTCTCCCACAAAAAAATTAATTAAAATAGTATAAGAAAATAAATAAAATTTTGGCATGACTCATCCATACGTTGGATGTCTACACTGAAGGAAAATGAAATAAACAGAAACAACACAGTACAACGGTATAAAAAAAATGAAACACACAAATTAATCCCTCCACTACCCTGATCTCTCCCACCTATAAAGAAAACCGTGTATCCTCCTCCAGTTCCCTTATATCCCCCTTCGCAAAATATAACTACCCTCCGTCTATATAAATATGTAAAAGGCCTAAGTGTCCGATGTGATAAAGAAATGAAAATAAAAACTAAACTAAGCATACCTTTCTCATGTGACTATACATTTCACTACCCCACTATTTGAACCAAAATGCTTCGTGGGTCAAAACATGGTCCTACAAGCAAGGAGGAAACCAATTATATTAGTTTAAGAGGATGTGGTTTCATCTATTTTCATAGTTTTTTTAACTAGGTTAGATTTTTCTAGTTATTTTATGTATACTTTAGTCAAAATTGGGTGTGTTATAAAGTTTAATTATGATTTCATGCACACAAATTGTTTACCTAAGGCTATACAAACATAATATTAGTGTTCATTAAGGTCAAATATCTCATGTAAGGTGGGAATCCTAGAACTTTAGTCATGTTTGGGATGTAGAGAACTAAAAATTGGGTCTAAAGTTTCCAAAAAGTGGTGATTTTTTCTTACCAAACAAGGTTTTGATTCATTTTTAAGTATTAAGGAGTATCGCAATCATCATGTTCGAAAAGATACTTCATCCTAAAATTAACTTAATACCACCCATTCAAACAATTGATTGAAATGTCTCAACACCAATTCCATTATCAAAGAATTAATGATGAAACATTATCTGTAATTAAATCTAATGATAACCTATAATCCAAGATAAATTCAATAAATCATCTACCAATAATCTGTGATGAATGATTAATACAACTTAAAAAGTTTCAAGAATCATAAATTATTTCATTCAACACAATTTAGACACCAAAAAATGAATCACATCCCAAATAATTCAATCACTGCTGAACATTTTGGAATAAAATATCTTTACTTCATGGTTTAGTATCATGAAATATGAGATAGATTGAAGTATTTTGATGCCACCAGGTCGAAGATCACATAAGAAACAATAGACAGCATTGTTTCAATCATGTGTAAATAGACAAATGGATCTTGAAGAAATTGAGTGAGATTCATAGCAGTTTTACCATAGAACGCACTAATAGTCAATGAAAAGTATACATAATTGGACTAGACACAAGAATCACAAAACAAAATTTGATAAAATAGATGAAAAAATTAAAACTATGTTATGAATAAATACACATTAATACACTAAATCAAAATGAAACTAACAATAATATATAAATATTCTTTGACCAGATCTAAATTTATAAATAATAATTGATCAATTATCTTATCCAACTACCCTAACATGAAATAAATGACGAACAATTGAAAAAAGTAGAATAAGACTGCCCGTGACTAGAAACTACAATCATAAATTATTTTTACAGAAATATTAATGACTAACAAATATGTAAAATTACCTAAATATTCTTCTTCATGATGAAAAATTGATGGACATAGTGCTTACATTGACCTTAGGAAAATGCAAGGAGAATAAATATCGAAAATGTCATTATCTCGATCTTAGGAAAGCTTTACAAATGAAGCAAACCAAAACCTTAAATGATCATAGGAGAACACTTGAAAATAGTTTATAAAAACTATTAAATTAATAAACCTGTTATTAATATTAACAACATTAAAAGTATCATTAATCCATATGAAGAATTATCCCGCAATATATCCTTTATTAAAAATCATAATAATATTTTGAAATAATAAATATTTTATAATTTATTAAAACTACGAAAACAAATATTATAAACTGATGGTAATTTTAATTTTTAGATTTATATGAAAATAGAGTATCAAATTCCATTAAAAATTATAATGGAAAATATAAATATGTGTTATGTTAATGTGTTAATTTTCCTTTGGAATTTTCATTGGAGTATTTTTTTATCTACGATTTTTCATTGACACGTTGTGGGTGATAATTCTATGTAAGGTAAGTTAACATTCTGTTTTTAAAGGATTAAATGTCTTTTGAGTCCTCATCCATAAAAATAGTTTTCCTCATACATTGATATTTTTGTAAGTCATTGATAATCGTAGAGTGAAGACATGTTTCAGGAATCCAAAAATAATATAAAACCAAAGGAAAGACCAAGAGGTTTTTGGGTATAAACCATATCATATAATTTTTTGGATTTTGAACTTCCCAATGTTCATGGGGAAGAAATAAATTACCAGGTCATAGGAATGTATTTTCAGTTTCCATTACATTCATCTTGTTGAAGCTATCCTAGTTGTTCTTATAAGTTTTACAAGAGAACGATGGTAATAATCTTACTATTCGGTAATATAAAATTAGTAATTTTGACAGTAGAACTAAATGTAAATACCAAATTCTCTAAAAAATGTAAACATAAACTAGAGTTTTAATTAACTATGTAATAGATGGACATGGTTAACATTAAGGTAAATCATTAATCATGTAACGTTAAGACATACATATATGAGCTATTTAAAGGTTTATTGAATATCATTTAATGGTTGATCATTAATATAGTTCACTATGTAAAGGTATTCATCAGAATAAAAATAAACATAAATACACTATGATAATATCTGGCATAATGAAAATTTATATTCCATTTATCAAAATTTGATAACAGGTATCAAGAATCCTTATTTATTCTAGGTAGGGTCAATGAAGACATAAAGTATCATAGTAGAGTTAAATTTTAAACATTACATGAATTGCAAATTTTATGGCTACTGATAAAATAAATGATAGTATAATTAATGAAAAATATAAAAAAACTAATAAACCATCCATAGTTCATGTTCAATAATTTACAATACAACAATAAAATGTTGATGCACTAAGAAGCCTATGTCCATAACACACACAAAACTTCTCAAAATATTGGTAACCATTCATCAATATCAAACCTAACTCACATGGGTCACTTTATCCTGAACAAATCATCCACTATCACAAACCCATGAAAAGAACCTATGACCATTCCATACTGAAGTCCACATATATTCCCATAATAGTGATTCATTCTAACTAATGTCCATTACCATATTGGGAAAGAGAAATACTAACCTATACACTGTCGCAGGGTCTTCAAATCCCTTATTGATCAAAGATATCCCACATTAGGTCCTATTAAAATGGATAAACCTACCTATATCCTACAAGAAAAGACTGAATTTTTCATACCTATGTTTTTTCACAAAAATCTAACCACTAAGGGGTATGCTAAATCATTTAAAACATGCCAACCTACTTCTATTTTAAATTCAGAACATAATAGACATAGTGAATATATTGAATTAGACTCACCATAGAAAACTTCCTTGATGAATGAATCTTCTAGGTGAGGGAGATATTGTGGAGATGGAGGCGAAGGTGGATGATGGTAGGTGGGGGAAAGGAGGCGAAGGAGGGCTCCGACACAGAGGCATGCAGGCGTAGGGAGGGAGGTGGAGGCAGGGAGGTCGAGTCAGAGGTGGAAGCCGGGAGGTGGAGGCCGTGAGGTTGAGGATAAGGCTGGGAGGTAGAGGTCGGGATTTCAATGCGGAGGTGGAATCTAGGAGGTCTAGGCAGAGGATAGGAGGCCAACGTAGAGGCGGAACTTGGGAGGTCTAGCCAGAAGACATGAGGTCGTGGTCAGGTCAGAGGCGGGGTGGGGTAGGGAGGTTGGAGCTCGTAAGAGGGGACATTAGGAAACATCGAACTGGGATGGGGAGGACGAGCTAGATGGAGAGAATATATTTTATAGAATATACCTACATTTTTTTAAAGAACCATGGGTATTGGTTTAATCAAATGGTCTATACCCATAGATTTTCTAAACCATGGGTATAGATCCATTGTCTTAGAGCAAATTTCTAGTAGTGGGCAGTACTGTCTAGAGGAAATTGAGAAATATTTTAGAAAATATTTTGTAGGTCACATTGCATCATATTATTAGCAAAAAATCCTAGACCCAAGTGGTTTCAATGATTTTTGGAATGAGGACAATAATGTTTTTGTTAAGGGAGTGATAATTGGGTTTTCACAACCATATTTTTTTCAAGATTTCCACAATGTTATATCCAATGATGTAAAAATATTTCATAAATAAAATTGAAATGGAATCCATTAATCTATGGAACTTTTTTGGAGTTAATTTTATATAGTTTCAAAATAATTTTAGCATCCTAGAAATCTCATGAATGCTATAGATTCATCTTATCTGTAATCATAGGATCAATTAATGCCTCAATGTCTGGGGGGATGAATAACCCCCCTTCCAAAAATAGGCCCTGGTAAATGTTCTTGATAATATCATGGATATCTTTATGACTGAAATAGGTCAATACTCACAATCAGTAGGACATGAGATAGTGTTCCTTCACTTCCTCGCTGAAGCCTTCTTGTGAAAATAGAGGGTATTATAGTCTTTTAATTTGATGGGAGATTCATAGAAAAAATAGTGTAATAAATTTATTTAATATTGATCCTAGAATCTATATTGGTTCCCATACATGAAATAGATTATAAAACATAATCAAAACTTGTGGAGAGATTATAAGACATTCAAACATATTTTGATAACATCGCATTGTAAATCAGGTTGATGAAATTTTCCACCACTCCGACAATTCAACTAGGAAGTTGATGATGATTTTTTTTTCTAATGTTTGTCTCCCCATTATTCTAGCCTATGTAGAAAACATCTTCACATTCCTTATCCTCCAACCCAAAATAATGAAACTTGAAAATCCTTTCATGCCTTCTCTTCTTAGAACAAATCGATTTTTCAATCATGATCAGGCAGTTGTCCAAGGATATAGGGGTAAGGTGAGACACATGGAAAGAGTTTAAAATGTAAATCTAGTCATCTAACACCAGAAATAAGTCAAACTGTTCAAATATTCTGGTTAGAATAGATATCTTGAAAAAATATGTAAAGGGGTTTCCCAAATAACCCAAATTAGAGAGACCTCCCAATCTTGTTCCTTGATCGAGTTCTTGAAAAGAAACATGAGGTATACAAGGACCCATGTTGTTATCATAAAATGAAAAAATCTCACTGACATCACCCCCAAATGGAGTGGTTTGGCAATAATCTCTACTATAGATTTAATCAATTTCATGACTTCCATTTCTATTTATGTGAGGGGAAACCCTATAAACTCAGAAATTCCCATGGAAACACATCAATCTGATAAATAATCACTCCAATGTGGTTGTAGGAGAATGTTTTAACTCTCACATTCACAACATCCCACCAGAATAGACTAAGCCACCATGTATGTCCTTTTTAAGAGTTTGGGAAGAATCTTGTGAAGACAACATTTTTAGTGATGACATCCACATCCTTTCTTTATAATAATGTTTTAGAGAGAAAAAATATATCATGGAAACTTTTCCCACAATGGAAGTGGTGCATCTGAATTGATCATGGGTTTCCAAGCTCATGAAAATTACAATATAATATTATAACGGGGAAAGGCAGGCTAGCTCAATCCAACCTTATCTTCCAAACATTCAAGGAAAAATCCTTCTCCTGCTGCTCTCTATCATTCAGTAGATCTATCGTAGAATAGTGGAACCTCCGTGAACCATTTAATTCCAATGTTATCCCCAGGGACCGAATCATTTCCCCAACACTTTTTTGACTTTTAGTTTCCTCCACCACCTATGTGATGTTTGTGGACCTTCCATGGAGGATTCAGTTGATACAACCCCATGAATGGGAGGATTCTTGGGTGCTTCAAGAATTGAGGAATATCATTTTTTTCAGGAGGGGATGATTGTAATTTATTTGGATTGGATGATTGTATAATCAAGCCCTCTCCTATTACAAGTATAATGCTTGGGGAAGCGACCATGTGAGTAGGGACCAATCCCTGTATTTCTTTCCTAAAATTATGATCACCCAATCCCACTTCAACCATATGAAACCCCCCATCTACAAATCATAAATACTCATGCTGAACAGCAAAAAAACCTGGACTCCCCAAGATTATAATATTATTTTTACTCTAATCAGATTTTTTAACATAGGATTCATCTAGTCTATCATGGTCCCTTTTATTTTTTGATTTGACAGAGAAGAAAATCGAAGTATTTTTATGATGTATCCAATGACCATTTTTAAGAAAGACATTAACAACTTTATCTACCCACCTTGAGAAAAATTATTATTATTAATTCCCATGGAACCCACAAAATTAACATAAAAAGGTAACTTTAAAAATTATAAGGATATCCTTACACTGGATACCTCTGTTTTCAAGAACAATCCCCTCAGAAGTGGCAAAAAAACATCATCCATCACTCTTATTCTTATAGTCATGCCTTAGTTAATAGTATATCAACGATCCCAATCCAAAAAATCTTCAATGTGTCCTCCAATTCTATTCATAACATTCTCGGTTCAACTATGGAATGAGATCCCTTTATACCATATACATAATGGTTTGTGGAAAGTATAATATTTTGGATATCTCCACCCTCGTTTAGATTTTAAATATGGATGAGGTGGTTATCGAATTTCCACGACCTTCCTTGTAGAACCTAATCTTTATCTGTATCATTTAAGAACTCAAAGATCATCAAGCATGATCCCACTTCACATATGGATATGCCTTCATAATGATGCCAAACAATTTTTGGAATATTTTTTAGGGCACACTGTTTTTCTGGAATGATCTCTTATCTATTTACAGAAGATCGATACTTTCATACGATGCAAGTGGAACACATCTTCATGTTACTTAACCATGAAGGAATATTTCTCTTTTCCATCAATGATAGGGTTTTCCAATGCATGATTAGATCTAGATCCATAATTCCACACCTCCTGCTGAAAACAAAAAAAATGATCGAAGAAAGAAACAGAGCTTCACCACCAAATTTGAAGCTTCATCTAGGTCCATCAAATGAGAAGGAACCCCCAAAGATTCTTACATAGGGATTATCGCCACCATAAAAACCAAGAATTCTAGAAAAAACCTAGCATAAACTGAGCCATAGAAGAAACTAGGAGGAACACTCTTGCAGTGGGAGAGACTTTTCTCTTATAGTAATACATTATTATGTAAATCAATTAATATTAATTATATTAATCTATTAAAATATCATTAAATTATAATTAATATATCTATTATTAAATTTATTGTAATTATATTATTTTTTTATTGAGTTGTAATTTTTTACTAAGGAGTTCTTTTAAAATTGCAGGCTTTAAAAACATGCATTATAGAGTGAAAACTATCCAAATGAGATTAGATAGTAGTGAAACCACATGAAAGAAACTATTGATTTATTTTTGAATTATAAGAATTGATGGAGTTCCAAAATGATGGGTCGTTTTCTTAAGATGACATAAAACATAGTTTTACAAATTTAAAATGCTAGAACATGTGATTGATGGTTAAAAACCTAGAAAAAAATCTCTGATTGAAGTGAAATCTCATAAATGATGTATTAGAATTTTATATAATGTGTGCAACTAGATGGAACATAAATATGACATGTGATGTGTTTAGACAGACAAAAATAGGAGTTCTTAAAAATTATGGTATTTAAAAACATGCCTCGTAGAGTGGAAACAAGGAAATGATTTCAAATTATTTTGAAATAAAGAAAACTTTAGATTTATATTTGAATTATAGGAACTGATGATGCATCAAATCGATGTGTCGTTTTCCTCAGATGACCAAAAAAACAATTTTAGTCATATAAAAATATAAAACATGAATTTTATTGTTAGAACCATATTAAATAATCTCCAATTGAAGCGGAATATAATGAAATCTATATTAGAATTATTTTGGATGTGTGCGACTAGACAGAATGTCAATCCGAAAAGCGATGTGATTGAATAGATTAAATAAAGAGTTCCAAAAAACGACGTTAAATTAAAATGTAAACACATTAGTATATCCAATGATTTATTTTTGAATTACTTGAACCAACCATGAATCAAAATGTGGTGTTGTTTTCTTGATATGACTGAAAATGTAGTTTCAGAAATTTGAAATGAAAAAAGAATAATTTTTTAATAATGAACATTGAAAATGATCTCTAATTAATGTGAAATCTAATGAAATATGAATTAGAATTATATCTTACATTTTCAAGTATAAATTTCACTAATCTAACATTCAATGTGCCGGAATTGACTAAATTAGGAGCTCCTAGAAAATGATGGTCCTTAAAAATGTGTTACATAGAGTGTATACTAGATAGAAGAGCTTTAATTACTGTGAAATCAAACTAAAATTACCAGAAATTTATTTTTTAATTATTTTAATTGATGGTATATCAAACCGAAGTGTTATTTTCTCGATATTACCGAAAACATAGATTCAGAAATTTAAAACAAATAAATGAGTGTTTGATGATTAAAATAATAGAAAAATATATATAATTACCATGAAATATTATGAAGGATGTATTACGGTTATATATGTTGTTTTCATATAGATGGTGCATAAATCTGATATGCGATGTTCTTTAACTATCTAAATAAAAAGTTTTTAGAAAATAATTGTCTTTAAAAATGTGAAAAAACATTATGAAAATTAGCCAAAGGAGATTGGATTTTTGTGAGGTCATACAACCAAAACCATATATATATTTTTGAACTATAGGAACTGTCTATGCATCAAACTGATTTATCATTTTCCCTAAATGACCAAAAACAAAATTTTAGAAATTTAAAATGCTAAAATGTTGTTTTGATGTTTAGAAAAAAAGAAAAATATTTCTAATTGATGATAAATATTATGAATTTTTTCATTGAATTATTTTTGATGCGAGTGAGTATATGGTACATCAAGGTGATTCTCTTGAACTGACTAAAT
Organism: Viscum album; assembly: GCA_963277665.1. NCBI lineage: Eukaryota > Viridiplantae > Streptophyta > Magnoliopsida > Santalales > Viscaceae > Viscum > Viscum album. Next base: position 1,579,472,287 of record OY728151.1, on the reverse strand, counting down.
AAGGAGTTCTGAGAAAATTTCAGACATTAAAAATGTGATCCCCTGAGTGAAATCTTGACAAATGAGCTTGGATTTTTATGAAATCACATCAAAACAACCATATATTTATTACTAAATTATAGAAACTGACATAAAATAAAATTGTGTTTTTTTATCCAAATATGGAAAAAAAATATAGTTTCACTAATTTAAGTTTCTTAAAAATGGATTTATTGGTTAAAACCTTAGAAAAAAATTTCCAATTACTGTGTAATATTATGATAAATATATTAAAATTATGTTTGACATGAGTGAAAAAACTGCACATCAATATGATTTGTGATTTTCTTTAATTTACTAGATAAGGAGTTATTATAAAATGATGGTCTTTAGAAACATGCACCGCTGAGTGAAAGCCAACCCAATGAGCTAAGATTACTATGAAATCACACAAAAACAATAGATTTATATTTTAATTATAGGAACTGATATCAGGTCAAACTAAGGTGCCATTTTCCAAAGATGATCAAAAACATAGTTCCACTAATTTAAAACTCTAAAATGTGTGTTTGAAAGTTAAAATCATAGAAAACAATCTCCAATTAATGTGAAATATTTTGAATGCTTTGTTACATTTTTTTGAGATTTTCAAGTAGACGATGTGTCAATATGACATGTGATTTTCACAAACTGACTAAATAAGGAGTTCATAGAAAATTATAGTCATTAAAAATGTGCACCACAGAGTGAAATATGGAAAAATGTGATTCGATTATAGTGAAATTATATAAATCCCATCGTATATTGATTTTTGAATAATAGGACCTAACGTTCTATCAAACCATAATGTAGATTTCACCAATGATTGAAAAGGTAGTTTCAATAATTTAATTAAGAAAAATGTCCATTTGAAAATTAAAATCCCTGAAAGAGATCTATAACTGACATGATATCTTATGACAGCTATCATAGAGTTATTTTTGACATTTGAGGACAGACAGGGCATCAACCATAAATGGGTTGTTCTAGAACTGACTAAATAAGGTGTTCTTAGAAAATAAAGGTATTTAAAAATTTGCTCCACCAGGTGAAAATCCTCCAAATGATCATTTATTACTATGAAATCACACAACAAAAAACATTTATTTAATTTTTAATTCTAGAAACATGTGATAAATAAAACTAAGGTGTCGTTCTCCCAATATGAACGAAAACAAAGTATTAGTAATTTAAAATGATAAAGCATGTGTTTTATGGTTAAACTTGTAGAAAGAATATCCATTTTATGTAAAATATAATGAACATTTTCAAAGAATTTTTTTTGATGTGTGCGAGTAAATGGAACACCAACCCTCTATGAGTAGTTTTTGAAATTACTAAATAAAAGTTCATAGAAAATGGTGGTCTTTAAAAACTTATGCCACATAGTGCAGTTTTTCCAAATGAATTCAGATTATAGAAAAATCATAGAACATCAACAGTATATTGGTTTTAAAATTATAGGAACCAAAAACATGTTAAACTGAGTTGTCATTTTTTCATGACGACTGAATGAGTAGTTTCAGTAATTTGAAATTCTTAAAGGTGAGTTTGATGGTTGAAACCATAGAAAATGATCACTAATTATCATGAAATATTATGATAACTATCTTAAAATTATTTTTTATATGTGAAATTAGATGGTGTGTTACCCTAACATGTGATGATGTCGAACTGTCTAAATAAAGAGTTCTTAGAAAATAATGGTCTTTAAAAATGTCTCCCATAGAGTAAAAACAGAGTAAATGAGCTTAGATTTCTGTGAAATCACAAAAACCAATCGTAGATTTATTTTTGAATTATTGGAACTGAAATAACATTAAATCAAGGTGTTTTTGGTCAAGATGACCTAAAATGTAGTTTCATTAATTTAAAACACAAAAACATGTGTTTGAAGCTTAAACCATCAATAAAATCTCCAATGAATTTGAAAAATGTGAATGTTTTCATTGAATTATTTATAGCATTTTTGAGAAGGAGAAACATAAATCCTATATACATTGTGCTGAAAAATAATTCCAATCACATAAAATATTTTTGTTTTAAAACATATCATTTGTAGTTATAAATAAATTTTTCACTAAATATACATTTTTTGAAATTTATTTTTTGAAATTATTAGGTATTCATCCATTTTTAAATTAATTTTTATCTTTTTATTAAATTATTCTAATTTAATTAATAATTTATTTATGATATATTTTATGCAAATAATTTTTTTGAAGTTTATATGTTATGTTTTTAAGGGAAACTAATCATTAGGAAGTAGATTTATGTTCAGACAGTATAATGGAGTTTAACCACAATGTTAAATTAAGAAATCATACATATGATTTGACTGAAATAATAGGGGTGGAGAAAAGGGTGAGCTGCCTCATTAACATCTATTTTATGAATGAGAAGGAGAATAATGAGAAAATATGGCTTAAAATGGATCTTATCAACCAATAGACCAAATGGTTAAATGCTAACCTCTAAGGAAGAAATGGATTTAAGAATCGTCAGATATTCCAATTCCATGATTATGGAAATCCATCCTCTATCCAAAGAAAATTTCCTACTTGTAACAATCACATGAGATTATGTAAGGGGTGAACTCTACCTCACATATAAATATATGTTGTTGGTAGCGATGGTTGAACCCGATGAATCTCGAACGATCACTCCCATGCCTGAGAAGTGACCATCAGTGAACGATGTATAAATATTAATCTTTATCATTACAATTGGGGGTGGCTATAAAGAAGAAGATGCAGGAATCAGTTCATTTGTTTTATCCTAATAATCACGACGATTAAATGTTGACATCCCAGAGATGGCATTCCCTAACCAAAAAGAGTATGGTATGATAAGATGATCAAAAACAAATCCATTTCTTCAAAACCAAATCATCCACACAATTTTGAAAAAGATATTAACAAAATATACAGGAAGGGATGAAGGCTTCTTAAAAGGAAACTCTGAAAATAAATACATTGAATCCATAAATTACCCAGTATACTTGTTCCACCCATATCAAACACCAATAGCTCCTATGCATCCAAAATGATTCTGAAAAGTGGACTCTGATTCCACCCTACAGATCGGGAAGTACCTCTCATCAGAATCGTGTATAATAGTGAGAAATGTTCTAACAAGGATAATATTGATGAATTATTACCACCAAAGGTATGAACACTTCAGAAGAATCGAAATTCACCAGTGTGTTGTCGAGGTCACTGTTGAATTTGGCTCAAAGGTATCAAGTTCTATAGAATAACAAGATTTCACTAAACATGTGCCTAATAAATGTTTTCTCTAGTATATCCAGTGAGGTTCTATATCCCTTGTAGATATAATACTCAAAATAATATTACAAACTTTCTAATTAAACTAGTCTTTCATGGTTGAATTTCTCCAGTAGTTAACATTCTAATTTAACAAATAATGCGAGTTTTTATTTTCCACATCAGAAGTAAATATTCGACACTTAAATAGATCCACCGTTTTCAACTAGACATGGGTCATTCCAGATATCCACACATTCTCCATCACCAATCCTTATGTACATTCCATTAACAATCAGATTATTAGATTCCCACAAACTCATCCACAAAAGGCTTGAGTTTGTGCCAAGACTAGAACCTCTGAATTCAACGTCTCAGAAATATTTGGCTCCAAGGACCCAAGAATAGAGCAAAAAAAATGATATAGAAGCCTTTATCCCTACATTGTGATCATGTAATCATTAAATAGGCTCAAATCATGAAACCCCATTATTTCACTAGCCTTAGGGAGTAACTATTAGCCAAAAATGTCCAATGGTTCTTATTCAGTACATTGATTATACCCACTATAAATTTTCCATTTTGACATGCAATTGTTTAATAAAATAATCAGGAAACCTGAAGAGGTAAATCACATGGTATGGGATAGACATGGCCATAAAATTGATGAGGATATCGTTACCTACATTAGAGACACTTTTATTGGTATATCCTTGAATATTCTTTGAAATACTATCTATAATACTCAAAAAAAACTCTTTTTTTATTTCCCAAAGACATTAGGTAGCATGATATATTTTTGGTGTTTATCAACCACCATGATCCACAAAGTAGTTTGGATTTCATCCACCCTATTTAGAAAAGTTACATAGCTAAAGGAGATCTCATATTTGGATTTCCTAATCTATTTCCTAGAAGCCATCCCATATTTATGAATAATATGATGAATAGTATTGAATTATTACAAAGTAGTTATGAAAAGAAATAATTTAAGATCCAAAAAAAATGTGGGTAATAGGTGGTCCGGACCGACAGATCATTACCACTTGTACTAGATTATCCCAAAATAACAGTGATAAAAGATTGGAAAAGCATCTAAAACCATCATAAAATGAACGGCGGATAGATGATCACCCTTCTGGAGACCCCTAGAGGGAGGAAAGATCTAATAGAGTCCACATTTAATATTAATCCTAAAAGTAACTAAAGAAATTAATTCCATGATGACATAAATCCATATATATTAGAAACCTAATTTTCTCATATCCACTTGGTGAAATGGCAATTCAACTATTTCATATTCCATTTTCATGTCTAGTTTCAAATCTATAATACCTTTTTTAGAAACCAATATTATTTTCATGGAATGAAACACCTATTGTGAAATAATGGAATTACAGATGATAATTGTATTTACGACAAAATAACATTTGTTTCCAATGATAATTGAAGCAAGAAGATGGTAAACATGATTGAACTATATTTTTAACAATATTTTATAGGTCACATTGCACAGACTAATCGGCCTAAAGTCTGAGACAAAAGTATGTTATTTAATTATTGGAATAAGTGCAATAAATGTTTTAGTAAGGGAACAAAAAATATATCTTCATGTTTAATGATCTTTCATGAGTTCCTCAATTTAATGTACAATGATGTTCCAATATTTATTAAAGAAAAAGGAATGGAACCATCTGTCCTAGGAAAATGGTTGGGTAAATTTTCATCATCACCAAAAAACACTCCGTATTAGAAACATTTCATGCAAGAATTATATTGATCATTTCAGTAATCACTAGGTCAACGTAAGAATCAATATCTTGGGGGTATGATCAATTACCATGACCTTAAGAGATCCTAATAAAATTTATTGGTAATATCATGGATCCCCTTCAGTTATAAGGAAAATATACCCTCAGAATTAGTAAAATATGATATGGTTATTTTTATTCTCCTCACAGAATCTGTTTGATGAAAAAATATGGTACAAGAGATTCACAGGATTAATAGGCATGTTTATCCCAATAACTATCTATAACTCTATGAGTGGTATCAAGTTTCCATTCCAAACATGAAATGGAAGATAATCATAATATGTATGGGGTTGAGAATACAATACATTCAACATTATTTCAATATCATCACAATGTAAATTATGTTTTTTAATGTTTCTATTATTCCATAATTTCACCATGGAAGATATTTGATGGATGTTTTTTCTGATGTCCAATTCCACATTCATCCAACACGAGTGGAAAATATATTCACAAACCTTATCCTCTTCCCAAAAGCTATTAAATATGAAAATCCCTTCATGTCTAATTTTTCTTGAAACAATGTAGGTGTCAGTAAGGTTCATGAATTTGTATGATATTGTGTCGGTTCCACGTACAGTGGAAGCATTTAGTGGTGGAAGATATATTAAAATATATTTCAATAAATATTTCCCAAAACCAAGGGTTAGTATCCTATATGTAATATTTATAATTAATTTTTTTGATATTTTTAGAAATAAATACATTAGCTAAGGAACATTTTTCATTGGTGAATGTTAATCATATTAAAAACCCCTTTTGGATTACCTTCATTTCACTATGAGGATCCATGGACAGAATCCCACTAGCAGTGATCCGCATGTGCTCCTATGATATTTTTGCAACGAAACTCAATCTTCAGGTGATAGCAGGGTGATTTGAATGTCTTTGATTGTTTTTTCTTGATTTATCATTATTCTTTATTTATGAAATCACTATTGTACTTATGGTTCTTTATAGGGAAATAGAAGGAGGAGTTGATAGATAATTCATTGTGGGAAAAAATATATATTCTCGATTTTTGGATGCTCAACATAATAGTTATAGCCATCTATTTATAGTGTTATGACTTAAGACGAAATATTACTTAATTGTATACCATCCATTAACTAACATTTATTACCATTAATAAATCCAATTCCTCATAATAATTATTATATAATTATTATTTTGTGGTGCACAAAAACTTTCACAACAAGAAATATTATGTAATGGTCTTGTTAATTAATATTTGTCATTGGACTCAGTCTGGTTATGTTTGACCTTCTCTAGAATTTAATTCACAACTGAATAAATATTTTATTCATAAAAAAATATTTTATTCAAAATCTAGAGGATAAATATTTTTTATAATACTAAATAAATAAAATAAATATTTTATTCAAAAGACGATAAAAAAATATTTAATTGATATATGTGATCAATATAAATTGAATAAAATTATTCCATAGACTTCAGAATAATATTTATTCCATTAATTAAACTCAAATATAATTTAATCAAGATCAACAGAAACACATGGTGTGTTACCTTCATAGATTATTTCTTGTTCTCATGAGGCAGGCAAGCTTAAATTCCAAGATTATGATCTTGCAATGGGTCATGGAAACTAAGGAAAGAGCTTAATGTCTCGGTGTTGAAAACCACATATGAATGATCAATAAGTTATTTAATCCCCTTTTCATAATATCTCATTAAAAAGGTATCACATCTGTGTCCCCAACCTATATGCTCGATATGTGTTTGTTTGGATAAGTGAAATAAACTTATCCTTACACTATGACCATGGAATTTAATGAAATTTTTCTATTCCAATAAAAGGTACAAGATATCATATTCCATAAATATGTAAGGGAGAAATCCCTTCTTAACATATTCATTAATAACATGTGACTCAAGACACACCCAACATATCCAACATCACCATGAACTGTTATTGGGATGGTTTATGAAATACATCTAAGTATGTGAGTTTTAACATTCACTAATATTTTTCTAAAAGCCTAAGGACCATCAATCAATATTTTAGATAATAATATCTTATGACACCAAAACATGTAGAATTCTGACTGGTGGGTCTATTCTTATAATATCCTCTCTTGAATATTACTATGTGTAAACTTTATGAGAAGATACTTGATCTACTTATGAGTACACGCACCTGATAGTCTGCGGACTATGTTTCCCATCATAGTATGTTATCCAACCCTAGAACATTATATGAGAATATCATCACATCACATAATGGTTCTCATCATAGTGGGGAACTGATATGACCTTATTAATAAAATGTATACTCTTGTAAATCATTACATTAGATTCATGTAGAAAATCAATAAATATGAAATTAGAAGTTTTATTAAATTTGAATACATCAAATATACATTCAATAAATTTGTAGCCATTTTCTCCTTGGACACCAACTCCAAAAAATTCCACATGGACTAGAGCTGACTACCTACGACCGTTTGTCCTCTAGAACTCATATAATAGTAAAGTTTCAATTATGTCAAGGCTTTATTAATGGGGTCTACCACATTGTCTTCTATGGAAATACATCTCACTGAAACATGACATCACTGAGAAAAATCCCCCAAGATATGATATTTCCAATGTATGTGATTCATCCAATGATTTTACTTTGGATCTTTTGTAGGAGAAACTGCTATAACATTATCACCATAGAGTGTGATATGATATTTAATGCCAGATACCTCATCATAATATTGGAAAAATTTTGGAATCTTTACTGTTTCATTAGCTACCAAAGAAACTGTAATATAATCAAACTCTATTGTAGATTTTGAATCCATAGCATGATTTGAGCTCTTCCTGCTAACAACACCACCATTCATTGTGATGATGTATCCCATTTTTTGGAATCATGTCATCTTTATCAGTTTGGAAAATATAATTTTCATATCCTTTGATGAAAAGTTCCTCATCTCCACCATGGACCATGAAAATATCTTTAGTATTCCACAAATACTTAATTATAGTCTTGATGGCCATCCATTGATGGTTACCAAAATCAACATGATATCTTCCTACCACACTTAATGTGTAGGTGACATCTAGCCTATTATAGAGAATTGCATAAAGATTGAACCATTTTTTGATGTGTATAGAATACTTGTCATTATATTTCCTTCCTCAAGGGTCTAATGACACACATTACTATAAAGATGAATGTCATGTGACACATGAAACAATACCCTCTTGAATTGTTCCATAATGAATCTCTTTAGTATCTTGTCAATGGATTTAATTTGACTTATGAAGGTCAACCTCTTGGTTCAATCATGATTGATCTTGATCCCAAGAATATATGTTTCCTAAACCAAGTACTTCATAGAGAATCATTTATTCAACAACACTATAATAGACCAAAAGACGGGTATTTCATTTCCAATGAGTAATATTTCATCAACATACACTATTATGAAAATGAAAGAAATCCCACTATACTATTTATATACACACTTATCACATTAAATCTGTATGAATTCAAATTCTGTTATGGGATCATAAAAATTAATGTTTCATGACCTAGATGCTTGTTTTAATTGATAAATGGATCTTTTCAACTTCCATACCTTGTTGGAATCCTTTGGAGTAACCAACACTTTAGGCAGTGTTACATAGAAATCTTCTTTATGTTTTCAATAACATGGGGATTTTTGAAATCCATTTTCTATATCACATAATCATGGAAATTAATAATGTGAAGTATAGTTTTTATTATTTCATTATTACAATGAGTGAAAAGGACAAGTCCTTGTCAATCACACGACACTGTTTAAACACTTCTACAACAAATTATGCCTTATAAGTACTAAAATGTCCTACCATGTCTAGTTTCTTCATGAATACCCATTTTCAACTAATGGGTTTTACATCTACTAGATGGTATACCAAATTCTAGAGATGATTTCAGTGCATGTAATCCATTTATGAATTCATGGTTTTTTGAAAAATGGAAACATCAATTCCACTTACATCTTCCTTGTTGGTTATATGTTCATTATTGTCAAATAATATTGACTCACCTTTCTCAGTGACTATAAAACCATACCATTATGGTTCTCTGACATCTCTAGTACTCTTATGCAATAATTGTGACTCTGGAATAATTACTTCCTCCATGGGGATTTGTTGAATTTTTTCCTATGCCAAATCATGTATATCTTGAGCTTAGACATCATTGAAGTTTATCTTGATCACACTACCTCTTTTTAAGAGAATATCATGCCCAATAAATGTGGGATGTATTTCAACTAAAACATTTTATATGAAGGATTGTATATATAGTATCCCTTTGTTTCATTGGGATATCCTTTAAGGATACACATTGTGCCTTGGAGTTGAATCTTGTTAACTAAAAATGTCGTAATAAATGATTTACAAACACACACATGTAATTAAGGAAACACGGGTTTATTTCCATTCCATAATTGGTATGTTATATCATATATTGTGTTAGTTGGAACATGGTTTAGTATGTATTCTTTTTTTTGTAATGTGTATCCCAAAAAGGATAACAGAAGACTCTCAGGATTCATCATTGATCTGACAATGTCCACAAATGTGTGTTTATTTCATTCTCTAACACTATTCCTCTAAGGTGTATGAGAAATGAGTTGAGTTAAAATCCCAAACACAAATAAATAATCAATTAATTCTTGATTAAGATATTCTCCACCATGTTATGAGTGATTTTCCTTAATCTTCTTACCGAAATTGTTCTCACCTACATTATGCCATTCCTTGAAATTATCAAAATAATCTGACTTATACCTCATTATGTATATAAAACCGTATCTACTGAAATGATCAATAAAATTTATGTTGTATGATTTACCACCACTTACATCAATAGTAAATGGTCTACAAACATCATTAAAAACAAGTTCAATATATATTTAACCCTTTCACATTTCCCAATAAATGAGGAATTTTCCATTCTTACCAAAAAACATACATGACACACACCAAGTGGTTTTAGATCAAAATAATTTAAATATCCATCTTTATGTAATATAGTCAACCAATATTCATTTACATGACTTAGCTAGTGATGCTAATGTTTTGTGTGGTATGAGTCATGCGAATTAACATTGTTATCAATTTTCATTATTTGGTTCTTGTAATCCAACAGATAAGGACCATTATTTAAATATTACATACCATAACAAATGATATCTTTATTAAAGAAGAAACAGATATAAAATGAATTTAAAATAAATTTATATTTATCATATATGGATAAAGAAGTAATGTTTTTGGAAATCGATGGAACATAATAAAAACACTTTAAAACAAATATATTTCAATTCATCAATTTGAGGTGGTAGTCTCCAATATCTTAAGTAGAAGTTTTAGATTTGTTGGATGCTCTAACATATACCTATCCTCATTCAAAATTTCTAAATCTACTTGGTTCCTATATTTTAATACATATGCGATCCCCAAAATCTATATATTATACCTAATTTATAGAAAAATATGAATGTCACTTGATAAAAAAATTAACCTGAACCATCTTTCCACATCAAAAATAGACATCATCATGATCCCTTTTTTCCGCTTGATCTTCCTCTTCTTGGAAAGGTGTGAAGAATATTTGGGATTAAATCTATAAAATTGACTATATTATTTTTTCACAATAAGGATGGAATGTTTATCATTCTTTGTATCATTATCAACTTGGGTAAAAAGTGTGTGACGATTCAAAAGAAACTTCTGAATTTTGATCATATTAAAATTCACAATAAAGATATAGAATTTCTTAGGGAGTGAAGCTAGAGTGAGGTTGGTGCCCAGTTATTCAAGGCGATTAACCCCTAGAACCTATAATCCCTCAATGTAGTCAATGATATTGACTATGTGGGGCTCTACTAGGGAACTGTCTCCATCATTTCTCTGAAATAGTTCCATTGAAATCTCAAATTGTTCATGTCTAGCTCTCCCCTTGTAAAGTCCACAGAGGTGATCAATCAAGATATATGCATCCATGTTTTCATGAGACTTCATTAGTAAACTAGAAATAGATGGAATCAACCCACATTGAATTGCAACATCATTGCTCAATTTCTTTTCATAGTTTATGGACCCTTTATCACTCGCATCTTTTGGAGGAAAATTGGGCATTGAAGATTCTAGCATGTAATATTTCAGTTCATGGAATAGCACAACCCAGATGCATCTAAACTGCTCATAGAAGATATTATCAGTTGTGAGGTTATATATCTCTAGTATTGATCATAGTTATAGTGTGGATGATGAACATTTCATTTTATTCCAGAGTAAAAAATATAATATTATTAGTGCTATTCTTGACTACAAAATAAGTGAGGTGTAATTAATTAATTGTTTTTAAATTTATTTATTAAATCTGACACTATTTAATAATGTCCCAATATCCATCTCCATAGAGAATGGGATGTACAGTTTCATTAACATTATATTGGAAAGGATCCCCATTAATTTTCTTACTGATCGAGACTTTGTCCATGAAAATAATAATATAGTAATTAGGTAGGTGGTCATACCAACTGCGAACCTATAGCTCCTTGATCCATTGGAAGGATTCCCATATACTAAAATCCTAACATGGATTTCTTCACCAATCACCTCCAAATTTTAATTAAATAGAATTTGGTCAGTAAACTCATTACAACTTTGGTTATGTCAAACCAAAACTCTCTTGACAACTCCCTGAAAAAATTAAGTGTCCATACTTTGGACATTTACTAGACATAGATCTATTGTTTCATTCCCAATCAATTAATTAAAGTCTTATTCTGTCTTAATATTTAAGTATGGTATTTTTAATTATTATGCATAAATTTTATCTTGATTTATCCTTTACATGTCTTCTTAATATTATATGGATGTTAATTAATTAATTTTCCATATTGGGTAAAACATTTACACAATGTTAGTTTATTTAATTTTTTTATTTTCAAATTAATTCATTAATTTATATGATCATGTCCTTTCATCAATAAAATAAATAATTTTAATGAAATTAATAAATAATAAATTAAATGACCCGTTCATGGTATTTGTCTAATGGTTTAAATAATGAGTGGACAATAAATAAATGTTTGACCTAGGGGAAATAACTTATATTACTAATCAGGGAATGAGTTAAACAATTCCACCTATCCACTTGTGTATCACTTAGGATGGAATTGTTATGGTTCCATATTTAACTTCCTCCATATACCTTAGGATGCTCCATTAATTAAAAATATTTATTACTCACACATAGGTGAGGGGAATCATAAATGTTTTTAAAGGGGATTACATAAATATCCTTGGATACATAAGTCCTAAATAATAATGGGGGGAAGGATGAATCAAATTCCATAATTTAATATAATATTAAAAAAATTTAACACATGAAATAAAATAAATTAAAACATTCAACCCATAAAAAGGTCCTGGTCAAGCTCATGAACTATCATACATGAAACGAATACACAAAAGTAAGTGGATACTATTCATTTCATTATTCATTATTTTATTATTTTATATAAAACTAATTACATTAATTAATTTTTTTCATTTCATCTTAATGATCATATGATATTATTTAGAGATACATATCGTTAATTTCATTAATAGAAAATAAATGTTAAAACCAATCATAACCCATTAATTACAATAAATTATTTGAGAATTTAAAATCCATTAACAACATTATTAAATTTTCAAGAACACAATGGTGTTCTACTTAATAAAATAAGGATTAATGATACAATTCTCTAATTTAATGTCTTTTTAATTTTTTCAATTAATGGGAGACTACACGGCCTATACATATAGCTACATGTCATGTACCTCAATTTCAGTATAACCAAGTCACACTCTTGGGTCATCAGTATGATTACTTAGCCAGACTACATGGTGTGTACATGCTAGCTATACACCCTATATCTACTTTCATTGTTCCATTACTGGTTCATTCAATAGGTGGTGTGCAATAAATTAACCACGTGTAATTAATTTTTTGGAACATCTATATAAAATTCACATGGGTATATGGCTTGTGCTCCAAATTCACATAATGTAACACAGTTTTATCATCCAAATATTTCACAATTCTTGATACCATCTTTTCACATTATTCAATTGTTTTTAAAACATTGAAAAAATGTGACACTAAACCAACATGATTAATATGTCAATAACATGTTAATTCAAATCAAATTAAAGAACGAATGACATGAAATGAATATATAACCATAATTGTGCATTGATCAACAATAAAATATATAATTATAAATTTAAACATGAAAAATTTGATACAACTTTTTTGTTTCAAGTGCAGAGGAAGCGTGCATAGGTGGGAGATATATTAAAATTTATTTTAATAATATTTTCCTGAAACCGAGAGTGAGGATAATGCTTGTAAAATATTTAATTTGTTTTTTTATTATTTGAATAAATAAATAATTAAAATTAGGAACATTCTTCATAGGAAAATGTTGATCATCTAAAAATCCCCCTTCAAATTACCTTTGTTTTACTATGGGGATCCAAAGATAAAATCTCTCTAGTAGTGATCCACAAATGCTCTTATGATCTCCAAGAAACACTAGTTGAGCTCTGGGTGCTGGTACGGTGAGTCAAATTTCTTGTGTTTTTTGTTCATGAATTTTCATTTTTTGTTCTCGAATAAATCTATCTTTCACTTCTCATTCATGAGATGGAGAGAAAAAGAGAAGTTGAGAGAGAATTGTTGTGTGCAACAAATCACTTTTCTCAATTTTTTGACACTCTACACAAAAGATATGTATATCTATTTATAGAGTTATGTTTTCATAAAAAATGATATTTAATTGCAAACCAAATATTAAATAAAAATTATTACCTTCAATAAACCCCCTTCTACATAATAATAATTCTATACTTATTAGTCACCAAAGTGGTCCAACTTTCATAGTAACAAAGATTATATAATGGTATTGTTAATTAATATTTGTCACCAGACTCAGTCATCTCCTCTAGGAATTATTAAACAACCTAATAAATATTTTATTTATATATAAATATTCTAATCACAATATAGGAGATAAATTTTTTAAAATTATTAAATAAATAAAATAAATATTTTATTCACAATCCATCGAATAAATATTTATTTAAATTACTCCATTAGTATTACATGAATAAAATTTTTCCTTTGACTTGAGATTAATATTTATTCCATTAATTAAACTCAAATAGAATTTAATCGAAATAAATTGAAACACATAGGGTGTGACCCTCAATGTTTATTTATCATTGGAATTAGATGGCCTTTCCTAAAGACCATGATTACAATCTATTTATAGTTCAAGGCACGCAAAATAATCAATGTCGAAACATTCACAACCACAAATGAATGATCACTATGTATGTATAATCCCCTTGTCACAGTATATCATCAAACAGGTTTCTCATCCATGTCACCAACCTATATGCACGATATGTCTTTCATTGACTATGTGAAATAAACACGTCATAACACTGTGGACCTGGAATTTAATTAGATGGTTTCATTATAATAAAAGGGTAAATATATTAGCTTCCATAAAGATTTAAGGGAAAAATACTTCCTTGATTTACTCATTAATTTCATATCACTCATGACACACCAGATGTATCTAACATTTCCATGAACGGTTATCCTCATGGTTTACTAAATACATCTACGTATGCAAGTTTTAACCTTCATTAATAATAATATTATATTACAAGGACGATCACACATGCTCGTAGATAGGAATATCTAATGACACAAAAACCTAAAAAATTCTTACTAGAATGTTCATTATCATAATCTCCCATAATGGAGATTACCAATTGCCAACTTCATGAGAAGAAACCTAGTCTTCCAATTAATACCCTAACCTAATAGAATATGTACTAGTTCTCCCATCATATTATGTTATCCAACTGCAGAAAATTATTTTAGAATAGCACCATTGTGTATGAAGGTTCTCATCGTAGAAAGGAATTGTTATAACCTTATCAATCTGATATATACTCATGGACATTATTATAGTATATTCCTGAAGAAAAAAAAACAATATGTAATAATAAGTTTTATTAATATTAAATATATCAAATATATATAATAAATGAATAAATAGTTGATCCTATGACAAAAACTCCAACATGTTTCATTGGTGATATGAGATGCTAGGGAAGAATTAAAAAGGATGATCAATTCATTTGACCCAAATAATATAACAAACCTTAAAAATGAGATTTTATTTGGAATTCCCATGAAACCATGTAAAATGGTTTCAAAAATATCCCAAATCAAAATTCCCTTCTAGCTATGTTTCATTCTGGAAATCCCACATACAAGCATAAGGTCTATTCACTCCCATATTCTTCTCATTATAGAAGACAATATAATTTAAATCACCACAATAAAGAGGGGTTTGGGGAGAATCTCATATGGGGTTTTGATCAAGTGGCATGATTTCCATTTCTACCTTTCCGAGGGACAAAAATAAAAACCATTGAAATACCATTTAGGTGAATCACTTTCTTGAATGACAACAACAATGTGGTTAGAAGGGGGAGTTTTAACTCTCACATCCACATCATCCCTCCAAAGCAAGATGAGTCCCCCATAAGGCCTTTTTGAGATAGTGAGAAGCTACCAATTATGATAGATTTTTATAAATGAAATCGATGTCCATTATTTATAATATGAGTTTAGAAAAAACCCATATTAGTAAAAACGTTAGAGTAATGACACTATAAAATCCAAACTGATCATGGCTTTCCAAGGCCATGATAGTTCCAGCATTAGATTTCTGTGGGAATAGGCAAGGATATTTCAAGATAGCCTCTGCCTCTAAAATTACTAGGTATGATCAATCTTCTATCGCATTCCATTTTATTAAAATTTCTCATTAATAGTGGTTCAACCATGAACCTTTCGGTTCCACTGATTTTACATGCACTCATACAAGTGATTTTCTCATTCTCCTCTCTCACCATTCTATTCCATACCAAATGTTTTTTTGAACCTTCCACTAAGGACTAGATTAGGCCTTCCCATATCAAGGAAGGGTATAGAGTAGAATCGAGAACTAAAGTAGACACCTAATCTGTTAGATCTAAACCAAAGTGATTTGGGTTTGTTGGATGGTAAATTATAACCCCCCTATATTATAGAAGAACAGACTGGGAGGACCACCATTTCAACATGAAGCTTTCCCATTTTATGATCCTTATGATGATTATCTCCCAAAACCTATCTTCTAGTTTGAAAAACCACTTCATCCACTTTTATAACCTCTCACACTATAAAAGTGGAATCTCATCGTACCAACCTAATAATTTTACTACAGTTCTGAACATATTTATTATCCATTTCCATCATAATTCTATCACAATCTATCTTTTTTTCAATATTAGAAATTAAGGATGTGTTATAATATTCTTAATGAAGCCAAGGACCATATTTCATCATGTTTTTCCCTCTTCATCATCCTTTTTTTGTGACATAACCTTTCTTAGGGTGCCCATGACACCCAAAAATTAGAATTTTGTTAGAATTTTGCATTCAAATGAAATACACGTGTTTGATTCCATAACAATAAAAATAGGCCCCTCATAAATTTAAATGTGACCGAACCATCACACTAATCTACTATACTTGCCCCCATTTTATAGGATCAGATCGATCCCAATCTAGGAATTCTATGATTGGCTCTGATCTCATGATTGACTCACTCTATTCTACTACAGAATGAGATTCTGTTAACTTGTATCTAGAATGGGGTTTGGGATAATATTGTTTTCTATATATAAGCCCACATTTAAGTTATTACATTAGAATAATATGGTTTTATGAGGACCAAAACATTCTTTTTAGCACTTTCTGTTATAACATTTGTTAACGAATTAATATATTAATAATCCCCTTCCAACATTTATAATAGAAACATTGTCTTATAAATTACATATGTTTTGCAATTTTTTTAGAGAGACAATATTGAAGTTCCTTTCAATGATAAATTTTACAATGACCAGAAGTGTCATTCAATGCGATAGAAACATACCCTCTTCCTTCTTTTTAGAAATTATTTATCTATCTTTATCCATCAGTGAAATGTTTTATCAATTGTTAATATGACATGTCCCCATAGTGTCATTGCTCGAGAAAATTACTAGGTAAACTCTAAAGATTTCCTAACCCACAATTGTTGCGGGACCAAAATTGATCGGGAAATAAAAACAGTTTCCCCGGAAAATTTGACTGCTCCAATCGTCCTAATGGTTGTAGAAACTCATAAATGGAGGAGGATCATCATTGAAAATCTTAACCGTAATATAATACATTTTGTTTTAAATGTAATAAGTTTTTAAGTAGGAGAATTTTAATTCCTATAAATTATAAAGTACAAAATAAATCTACATGAAATTTGAATAATTTACTAAACATATAAAAAATAATTTTAAAAAGAAAATAATTTCATAAAAATAATTTCAGTCATACAAAATATTTTTGTTTGAAAACATACCATTTGTAATACAAAGTACAAAATAAATCTACATGAAATTTGAATAATTTACTAAACATATAAAAAATAATTTAAAAAAGAAAATAATTTCATAAAAATAATTTCAGTCATACAAAATATTTTTGTTTGAAAACATACCATTTGTAATATAAATTATTTTCGCACAAAAAAAATTTCTGTAAATTATTTTTTAAAATTATTTTTTTCATTAGTTCTATTTTGAAATAATTTTTTGTTGTACAATCAATTTTTAAAATTTCGTTTATATTTAATTTAATTTATATTTTATGTCTATAAATATTATTAATTGAAAATGTAATGATTTTGATTAATAATGTTGGTGTCATGTAAACTAGTGTTGGTTTTTTATATTTGTGTTTTTTTAGATTCAACTACTTGAAATATGATGAATCCATGTTTTATGTTTCATTTATATTATACTCATAGTTTATATTTTATAGGCATCCAATGTCACCATCTTGAATCATAATAATGTTTCTAGTAGGTCACTGTGAAAGCCTATAAATTGTAAATTATAAACACAATATAAATAAAATTAGAAACATTTACTAAACATAAAAAAATAATTGGAAATGAAAATAATTTCTTAAAAATAATTGGTGAAAAATAATTTCTATCCCACAAAATATTGTTTTTTCAAAGCCTATAATTTGTATTTATAAATTATTTTTTCACCAAACATTTTTTCTATATAATTAATTTTATATTTAATTTTTTTGGTATTCCATTTATTTTTACATAATTTTTATTTTTAAATTCAGTGTTTTAAGGTTCATTTGGATTTTTATTCTATATTTTATGCGTATAAATTTTATGAAGAGTAAACTTTATGTTTTTAATTAATAATATTTGTATCATATAAACTAGTTTGGGTTTTTTATATTTATGATTTGTTTATTTTCAACCATTTTTTATATTTTGATTCCAAGTTTTAAGTTTAAATTAAATTGTACTTTTAGTTTATATTTTATAGGCATCCAATGTCACCTACATGAAATTTAATAATGTATCAAGTAGGTAAATTTGAAATCCTATAAATTATAAAGTATAAATACAATCTAAATGAAATTTGAATCATTGACTAAACATATAAAGAAATATTGAAAATGATAATATTTTTTGAAAAAAATTTGACAAAAAAATTTTAATCACACATTGTATTGTTATTTAAAAACATAACATTCCTATAATACAATTATTAATAATTAATAATAATTATTTATAATACTAAGATTATTTATTTCATTATTAGTTATTATATTATAATTATTTTTGTTAAATAATTACTTTAATATTATTTTCATGACTTTAATAAAATATAATTATCCTGAATTTACTAATAATGTCACGATATTATATAAAAACATAACAAATCAAAAAAGAAATGTTTTTGAAAAATTCAATAAGGGAATTTATTTTTCTAGAATGAACCTTCTGTATAATTTTTTAATTATGTTATTATTATTAAATATTATTGATTAATATATTAATAAATATATTAATATTTCATTCTATTGTGACTAATAGAGTAATATATATAAATATATTTTTAATTTAATCTATTAATAAATTAAAATATTAAAATATTAATCTATTCATATATCATTTTATATAACTAATATATATATATATATATATATATTATTGAATTTACAAAAAATATATTATTTTTTTATTAATTATTAATTTTATAAAAAATATACTATTACATTGAAAGAAATATATGCTAATTAGTTAGTTAATAATAAGTTAATATTTTATATTTTCTAAATTAACAGTTTTTTATTTAATTTTAAATGATAATAACATTAGTTAAAATAATTCTATTTAATAATTGATAATATATTAAATATTTTAAAATAAGAAATTTGAAATTGAAATTTAATTTAAATTTTAATGAGTAATTATATTATTTATAAGTAACTTGCATTTCCTAAAACATTTCATTTTTAAAACACAATTTTTTATAATATATATTAGGATAAGTTATAATAATTTATGTATTATTGTACTAAAAATATATTATTATATATTCAATTTATTAACATATTTACACTAATATATTTTCCCATATATATTAACAAAATATATACTAATATTAAATAATATAAAAAAATATGATAGGCTTCACATTAAAAAATTTATTCTAAAGAAGAGAGGGAACTCTTTGAAAAAGTGACTTCTTAAAAAGAGTTTTTAAGAAGGTTTGTTATCACAATGTTCCTTCTTAAAATAATTTTTTAAGAATGCACTTTATCATACAATTCCTTCATAAAAAACCCTTCTAAAGATGGTGGTTTATCATAAAGATCCATGTATTAAAATAAGAGTAGGATGTTCATTATAGGTAGGTGATTAACCTTCTAAAAAATCCCATTCCTATCATTCTTGTATATTGGAAAATTATGTTCTCACAATAATATTTCAATAATTTCATTCTTATTTTTATATATATCAAAATATTTTCCCTCAAACCACTGTCA
This sequence comes from Viscum album, assembly GCA_963277665.1. Lineage (NCBI taxonomy): Eukaryota > Viridiplantae > Streptophyta > Magnoliopsida > Santalales > Viscaceae > Viscum > Viscum album. Next base: position 1,579,452,146 of record OY728151.1, on the reverse strand, counting down.
CCATAAGTCCCAAAACCTAATCAACATTCTATGCCCTCACAGACCCGGGGGAAGTAATACATGTTTATATTATCCATGTAATTGAAATCTTTTAAATTAGGATTTTTTGAGGTTTTGGAGTTTTCTTAGTATTTTTAGGAAACCTACAGTTCTAGACTACAGTGGGTTATGGAACGACCAAGGAGGGTAACACTATGATTGATTTGTTAATGGACAAGAATTGTGGGGGGAAAGGATTATCGCACCACGCCCTAGGAAAGTCATGCCATGATGGAGCCAAAATAATGATTGTGTTTTCATGACTAGCGCATCACAACGTGGCAGGGAAAGCCATGCCACAATGTCATTTTGGATAGTTTCACTTTAGTTGGGTGGACATGTCACTCTATAATGAGTGAAGGTTAGTATTTGAATTTTTTTAAATACAGTAAGATTATTGTTTGTTTTGATAAATTACTCTCCAACAACATTTAATAATGTCTCATATTGTTTTTTATGTTTTTTATTTAACAATATTATTTTTAGATTTTTTTAATTAATTAATAGTTTTCTAATTTGATGTTTCAATATGCTTATAATGATATTCAAGAATTTTCAATTATCTAATTCATTTAAATGCTAGTCATTTTTTATTTACTGGTTTTTATAAGTGTTATATTTATTATTTTAATAATTCTTAAATGATAGTTATTATTTGTTTCTTTTGTTTAATTTTGATTATGTAAAAGTTTAGTCCATCCAAGTGAGCTTAGTGGATTTCTCACAAACACATAAGGGAGACCTTGGTTCTACACCACATGGTATATGAAAACATATATATCCCATAAGGTGGATGATATATCATGTGTTCATAGTGCAGACCAATGGATTGTGGGCCTGTATAAAATTCACATGGGTCATGCTCACAGTTCACTTATATGGTCTAGTACACATGCCATGTGTGTATGGATTCTATTTCAATTTAAAACAAGGCACACCACATCCTTATTGATATACTGTTCCCTTGTAACTTTTCCAATTCGATGTGGGGTGTGGTTTTTAAGCACTACCATTCATTCCTTTTTATTTCCCAAAAATTAATGGTGAGTTACTCTCTAATCTATCTAAGTTAAACTCTCATACATTCCCATTTTTATATCGTGCTTCATTTCAGAATTCCCAAAAAGAATCCTCTTCTTCAATTTTCGGTCTCCTTCCTCTATCGTCCCCCTCTTCTTGTTCATCGGTGTTTGTGCACTATTGTCCATCATGCATCTCTTCCCACAAAGTTCTTTTGTTTTTTCTTCTTCTTCATTTCATAGTCTTACTCCTTGGACATCTGAACGATGACATCATGAACTCTTGATTTTTCCTGTTCATTGAACTTCTTCATCCAGTTATACATCATATATGCGCCAATGTCCATCTCATGATTTTTTGATCATCTTAAATTCAAATTGTTCTTCCCGTTCAATTTTTCTTCAACTATTCAGTTCTTATTGGTCTCAGATATTCATTTTTCATTTTCATTTTGTATTAACATTTTATTTATCTTCTAAATTTTCTATTTCTATATCTATTCATTGTGTGTGTTCCTATTACAATGTCTTTCTTCTCTAACCACCATTATATTCTCTATTGGTTCTCAATGCGACACCATTGGACCCAACAGTGAGTTGATTCACCAATGGATACTAGCAGTGATTAATGATCCACCATTTGATCCCAATGGTTGGTCAATGACCTACAATCAGGTTATCAACATGGATTCCTTTTTTACTCACTTTTCGACTTCAAGGTAGAGTTATCTTGTTACCCACAACTTGTGTCATCCCTTTGTTGTGAAAACAAATAGAAGAAGAGCATCTAGATACAATAGGATCTATTCCTTGTTATCAAATTTTGTCATTTTTTATGTTGTTTTATATTGTTTTATTATTTTTTTGTATCAAGAATATTTTATCTGTTTATTCTTTTTATTCACTTTTTTTCTATAATGATACATGGAAGCAGTTATTCTTTTTGTTTTTTTATATTTTTTTAAGTGTTTGTCTTTTAATTTTTAATAGATTATTCTTTTTTTTATTATCTAATGTTTTTTGTATTTTTTTCAAAATCCACCATTTGACTCTCTCAACGATAGGTCATGAGTCACTACCAGCTATTTTATTTAGAAACTATTAGATAAAATTTTATGTTTATAAAAGATCATTTCTTATTTAAATTAATAATATTATAATTAATTTGCAGGTAAAAATTATTATTATTTCTGGTTGACATATGATTTTAGTGTCGGTAAAAATAATTTTAACATTATTTTATATACATTTTTACATTAATATTTAGAATTCATATGATGATACTTTTTACTACATTTTTTCTATATGTACAATCATAATGATTATATTTTTTTCAGGTGTTTTTTAATCAGAAATTTTTTATAGATGATTTAGTCAATGTATTAAATTTTCTATTTTAATATTCCATAATGGAATATAATATCTGGTTGTACTTTTATATTATTCGATGAGGCTTTTACAAACTACATGTAATAGTAATGTTTTAATTTTTTTTATACACTATAATGTGTCGTGTTGATATTAGTTATGTACACGCTCCTCATAGATCTCCGTTTTAATGATCCCAAGGATTTAATCATGGTTTAAAAACACATCCAAGTGAAAATTATTTCATTGATACTACATGAAACACTTCTTTAACATTCATGAGGCTCGAAGTTTTTCATGATATTCTACACCTTTTACACTCTTGTTGTGATCGTAGAAGGATTCCATCTTCTACATTTGTTCCCTCAAGTGATCAATGATCATCAATCATAAAATTCATTGATATTCTAATCATCTGTTGTTTCTGGTGTATTTTTTTATTCCTATAATCTTTTTTATTTTAATTTTTATTAATAGTTGTCTGGTTTATTATTTTCCCATAAAAATCAGGTATTTCATTTCTCTTATTATTCTACCACCCAAAAGGATGTATTTGTTGTAACTCTTGATCAAAATACTGGATAGAGACATGGTTGAATCTCATTTAAAAAGACTGGGGTGTGACTATGAGGTTCTTAAAATGATGTTTTTGTAATAAGGTGATCACGCCTTTAAAAGTTTAGTTCCTAGTTGGTACTACTCTACTCTAGGTGTAGAGGAGATTGAGTAGTGGAATAGGATCTTGGTTATCTGAACCACTATAAATCCTTGTGTTCATTACTTCTTATTTCTGCTGTAAAATTACTAAAAAACACTTCACTCACTACAGTTTAATATTTTATCAACTATGATATTTTTGTCCTTGAAATTTTAAGGATATTATTCACCCCCACCCCTCTATTAATTTTTTCAATAAATAAAAAACCAACAAGCACTACAACCTATCTACCTAGGTTTCTTAAAATCATAAATTTACTGTTTTAGCGTATTGATTTTTTTCCTCATCCACTTCTTTTCTCCTCATTTGTGGGACATTTAATTCCAAACTAAGCATCCTTACTCCTTCTTAATCCCATGGGGGACCCCTTATGATTTTGGGTGGAATTCATCATGGTAATAAATTACTTCCAATATTTTTTTCCTCACATTATTTATTTGTTTCTTCTTCTTCAATTTCATGAGACTCATTTTACCCTAGTTTTAATGGGGGCTAGGGTTGGGGCTGGACGATATATTATATTTATTGAATTTATAGGCTGATTAGTATCCCTCTATCTCAATTTATGTTATAATAAATGAAGGATATGAGTTTATATTTATTTTACGGTGAGTGTCATTACATAAATCATTTTCCATTTTCATGCTTATGGTACTTCTGTTTTCCATTTGTTTTATCAATTAGATATTCTTCAAATGAAGTGTTGAGGGATGTTATATGTGAATTTTTTTCATAGATTTACTTTTGATCGAAATAATGGGTATTTTATAATGTTTATATAACAAAACAATTATATATTTATAATTATGTGAAAATTTCATTCGAATAGATTATTTCGATTTAATTGTTGTTTTAATAAAAAAATTATAACATAAATTTTTTCTGATGTCATTATTTTATCATGGTATTCCACTACTAATTGTTAATGTTTATTTATATGTTCGATTTTGATTAAGGTTATTTCATGGGAGACCTTGGTTATGTGTTGAGTTGGTATCTGAAAAGGTGATTCTCTGTCATAGTGTATGGACTATCTATGGGAAATTTTCATTGAGACCCTGAGTGTAAGGAACTAAAATATTAATTTAACACTATGAAATTTTTAATGGATCATTTTCAAAGTATAACATGGATTATGTGAGGATTTTTAGGCTTAGAGATACTCGATGAAGATATATTTACAAAATCCATATAATATTTCAGACTAATTCATGTGTTAATAAATAATGTATTATATCTCAAATGGTGTCTCCAATGGGAAATTAGATATTAATATTATTTTTATAATGCATGGTTTACCCTTGTAGTGATATAATATTTATTCACATCATAAGTTAGGTTAAAAAGTTGATGTGAGTTGATTAATAAATAAATAGGTAAATAAATTATTTATTAAATAGCCCAAAACCCTAATCTCCCCTATATAAGCCCAACTATGGTGAATTCCAAAGAGTTAGTTGTATAAATCTAGAAGGAATTAAATGATGGAGATCTCCTCTGATAAGCACATGGGAAGATGATCACGGGTTCGTGAATCAAGGATTAGGGGACCATGAGGATTTTCCTTATCGATGGAGTTATTAGCTCTCACCAAAACCAAGAATAAAAAAAAGTTCTTCATTAGTGATAAATCCTATACCTAGGTAGGGAATTTTTTTTATGATGGTTTAATATCCATTTGGATTATACAACATCAAATTTGTATCATATTTTTTAAAAAATTAATTCACGATCTGATTGTTGAATTATAGGAATTGTTTTACCTTCATAGAATTAAGAATGGGTAATTTCTTCATTCTTCCCTTTGTTCAACATTTTCTATGTCAATTATTTGAGGCCAACTAGAACACTAACCAAGGAATATTTCTCACATTTGTGTACTGGGCTTTCTCCTTGTGTTCTTCATGCATTTATAATCAATATATTCTTTGGATAGTGGTTTAACAAATACTAGTAAATTATTGTTTAACAATCATTTTTTGGAATAATAGATTGATACCATGGGTTATGATTTGGGAATTGAATCATAGATTATGTTTGATGTGACAGGGTACGAGATTGGACTATTGGGTGAGATTCTTGATCTCGGGTCAAAAATAACATGTGAACTTTTTTTGAAAAAAACAATGAAATACGGAAGTGATATAAAGAAGAATAAATAAATCAAAATGGGGGATTTTTAATGTCGAAAGACCCTTCGATGCAGTGGATTAAAAAACTGTGGTGAAATTATGAAATGTTTACTATGAATCAGATAATAAAAAGGAATCAAAGTAATTAACCCACTTGAATTAAAATATCGAGCATAGAAAAACCTATATGGAAACCACACATTGATACACCTCCCACGTCTATCTAAAAATAATTACTATAATTCCATTATTGATAGATATATCTATGACAAAACATCACCCTTATATCAATGAAACACCACTACCTTCAAGATAAAATCTGAAGATGTGTCAGCGTTGCACCGTCTTCTAACACCTGAAGTATTTACCCCTCTCTCTAAAGTGATCTCATCATCATGGTGCACCACTAACCATTAACCAAGACTTCCTTCTAGATCACCAAACTAAAGAACATTCTTGACACATCGATCGAGTCATTGATCACGTTTTTTCTATTATGCACCTTATCAATGTTGATGCATAGTACATGAAACTGCAAACATGGTATCCCATCACATCATAGATTAATAATTGATTATTTTTTGACCATAATTTATGTTCCACATGGTCAACAAGAAAATGTGGCATCCCCTTTCCCCTTATCTCGTTGGACTACATCTTGTGCAGCTCTCTCATTTTTCTCCACCATCTTTTTCCCCTTTTAAAGCCTTCACAATTTACTTTTTCAAATACACATAAGATATAAAATATTATATCATAAATTTTTAAATAACCATGTATCTTCTATTTTAAGAATCAAACACTTCTCTCATCTAAAGATATATAAATGATATATCACTCCATGAGATACACATCCAGCCATATCTATGTGATAGGATAAAAGAAATCTCAAATTCAAAAACTATCTTATCTCAAATTTGGGAACACCCGTGAGATGAATACTATCAATCACCCCCATTAGACAATCAATGGAGGTAGCATCCAAGATAGTCAGTTAGACCAAAATCCTATTTTCATCGAACCATCCATCATCGTATTAAAAAAACAATGATGTCTTTTTGAATCACTTATAGAAACATGATTTCCCAATATATAAAAAATATGAATACTAACATATTCTCTATATATAAATCATCAATGTCCTATAGAAAAAGACTGAAATAAGAAATATCTAGATCCCCCATACTATTGATTGCGAAACAATCTTGTACACCCACAAAAAAATAGCTCCCTCTACTCAAAATCATGTGCAGGTAGTGAATCACCTCGATCTTAAATTTAAATTGTTTCTTCACCAATCATGCATTATGGAAAAACAAATTAGGTGTATGAACTAGAACACTTATTTCAACCTGGTCTGTTTCACAAACCCAAACCTACCAAATATGCCATCGATCATATTGAAAACATCCAAAATTCTCATTACAAATTGCAAGACTGAACCATCACCTTTGATTCCACTTATTGGGAGAGATTCTTGATCTCAGGATAAAAATAACATTCATAATAATTTGTAATAAACAGGATGAAATATGGAAATGAATTAAATTAGACTAAATATATCATCACACATGATTTTTAACATGGAAAACCCCTTTGATGATGAGTATTAAAAAACCATGGGGTATTTACAAAATATACACTATAAATCAAAGAGTAAAAAGAAATCCAAATATTTTCCAAACATGAATTAAAAATGAGAGCATAGAAAATCCATTGTTGAAACCATTCCCTAATTTGCCTCATCAATATCTCTAAAAACATCTCACCAATGCCTTTATTGAATGGTCCATATATGACAGAACATCACCCTTATCTCCATAAAACACCACTACATAGGGGATATAATCCTAATATGCATCAGGCTCACACCATCTTGAAGTACCCAAATGATTTCTCACTCTCATGATCTCTTCATTTTAATGTGCCATCAATCAGCAACTGGGATACACAACTTGATCACCACATTCATGAAGACTCTTGATACATGTGAATGGAATAGTTTGGGATATTCCTGACATTGAGAGGGGTGGTGAATCAGTGTTGGAGACTTTTCAATCTCATTAAATATTTTATGCCTTTACCTATTTGACCTATTTTGATCTGTATTCCATTATTCTATTTTCCCTATCGCATGTTAGAATATTAAATTAGTACAGACAAGAACATGAAATTTCTACAATGTTCACTGATTAGTTAGAGTATCTAGTCCATAGCATGGTCTAGAAATAATCTTTACCACACAACCACTATAAAGTAATCATTTAAATGTGGTCATAGAAATTAGGAAATAACATTTCACTTTAATTGAAAAAGATTCAATTGAATGTGGATGTTTTATAAAATATATTTTTATCTTAATACTTTCTATGATGATAGTCTCATTTTTTTGATAATTTTTTGAAACACAGAGAGAATATTCTACCTATGAAGTCTTGTTGGGTTTCAAATTTCTGCTTTTTTCTTCAAAAAAATATTATTAAATTTGTTTGTTTCTTAGAAGCTTGCACGTAACTCTTCTTACCTCTTTCCAACAGAAAAGTAAAAGTAGAAAAATCTTCTTCTTCTACGACTCATAGTATTATAAATTTGTTGTAAACTGATGAATACTAAATTCTTTCTTACCCAAATTATAATAAACTAATATCAATTTGGTCACAAAATATTCTTCTATTATTTTATCTTTCTTCATTAGTGAAAAACTAACTGCACTGAATGCCTTCTTCATCTTCATGATGTAATAAAAAACATCCTTTATGATTATTAAATAAATTATGATCAAATACTCTTAGAATCATCATAAATAAATTATTATTATCTTATAAAAAAATATCAATAGTGAATGATATATCAGTTCTCTTGAATTCTTCTTGGTGTAGAAGATGTTTTTTCAACTGAATTCCACCGTAGATTCAATGATATTTAATGAAAGAATAATCTTTCACAAACTTAGATTCTTCTATTCTTGATTTCGTAACTCAATACATGCATGGTGAATGTACATTTCTCATATCCAATTTTATCTTTATCATTTTATGTATTTTTTTAGTTAAATATTGATGCATGAAATTTTTTTCTTCATAAAATCATAAGAAAAACATTGGATGGGGCACTTACTACTCATTGTTTACGTTACAACACCCGAATCTTTTTCATCCTCCCTTATCTATCTCTCCCTCTCTCAATTCACACAACATCCATGTTTTGTTTTCATAACCTATTTTTATTAATATTATGTGCAGTCATTCAATTACTATCATATGAAAACATGAAAATTAGGAGTGTGAAAATAGGTGCACACATGGTTCTCTTTTCACAAACAAACTATGTAGGTTTCTTCCTCTCTTCTTGTTGTGTATCAATAGGATACACTATATCTTCAGGTAATGGTCTATTTGGGGAAATGATTCTTGAAACAAAATGAAAGTAAAAAACCATTCACTGTGGCTCGATCATAAATATTCCTGGAAATGGTTCTTCTTTACAGAGCACATTAAAGTTGTTTACACACCACTTATGTGTTCAAAATATTTTTTCTTCACAAATGTGGAAATATTCATGGAACTATCCACCATCATAAAGAATGATAATGGTGTAAACACATTTCAAGTGTCCAAGGATTCCCTTCACAAAACCATTATGTTTTTCGGTACTCCCCTTCTTTTCGAGGCCTAAAAGGTTCACTGAAATCTTTTCCTTCTCTAAAAAATAGTGCTTGGGAGAGTGAATTTCTTCTAGAAAATGAGATATCTTGAAATTAAATGAGTGATAAAACCACCTCTTGAGTGAGGGAGATCTCATCTTATAGGAATTGTATCATATCGTTCACCACATTCAAATACTGATCTTTATACCATGTAAATATTCTCTCTAAATTCATGAATGACTCTACTTGTAAATCATCAAATGCAGGAAAAGTTACGCCACATTTCATAGAATTAGTCCTTTGTGAATGACCTGTTTCGTTGTGGTATTAAGATCATGTACATCTATTAATAATCACCTTCATCTCGACTTCCCAAATACATGATGTTCATCCATTGAACTCAATTGCTCTAATGGACCTCCAGAAACAGTATTTTCAGTTTCAACAAGGATTGTCTCCCAAATTTATTCTTGTGATTCATAAAAATGTAGATGATTGATATTTAGATAAAGTTCATCACTGTAGTTATACCTAAAAATGATCATCGTGGAATCTTTGTTGATCATGGGCGGTCTGGTTGACATCTCCGGCAAGGTAGTGGCACCGTCTTGGGAAGCCTGGAGGATGACAACATCAGTGGTTGATAAATATGCACCTCATTTTGAATAATAAATTCATGGGATATTGGAAGGCATGAATTTAAATCAGTGGGGTGTGGGATTTGATGGATTCCTATGATCACTACAATTATTTAAACTATTGATTAGTAAGCACAAAATACCATCCTACATCGAAACCCCTCTCAATTTCTCCTTGCTATATAAATTAGGCACAACGAGGAGATACTCATAATTCACATCTACCCCTCCCGTTAGAGATCTTTACATGTTCTGTAGTTATTCTCTTTTCCCAATTATTTTTAGGCTATTGGCCCACATCATGTACACCTCTTGGAATACCCATGATTGACCCACAACACTCCATTTTCCCTGCACGTAGTGGCCTGGTTAGCCTCATTTGGGCACGGTCGACCTAATGTCCCACATAAGATCTCTGTTAAGGATGGTTGGTCAGGAAGAACCCATTATTTTTAAATAAAATCCCAAAAAATATTTATTTAAAAAAACATGTATTTAATGGAATTCAATATGAAATGCATGTCCACCTCCACTCATAGAACACCAGTATACAATTCTTCAATCCCTTAAAAATTTATCTTCAAATATAAATCCATATTACCATTTATTCATATCTAACCCTTAATGAAATAATTATATGGAATTTTTCTCCTTCATAAAATCTATAATCCCAATGTTCCTCAAGTTTAGACTCACATGGTTCTCATGAAATAATAAAATAATGTATGACCTTCAATTACTCTTCTTCTATACTTTTTGGAATATAAATTTTAAGGAGAATCAAATATACCTTCTATTTTTATTTTAATAATGTGTCACTTATGGCACATTTATTTTAAACATTATATGAGTTCATCAATCCTCTGATTTAACAACAAGGATACTTTATCAAGAAAGACATCCAAAACAATGAATCCATTAAAATTCTTCAAGACCTTTATAATTTCTCTTTAAAAATAAATCCATATCACTATTTCTTCATCTTTAACCCTTCATGCACTAATTATATGGTGTTGTTATCCTTCATGAGAACAAAAATATCAATCTTTATCAAGTTAACACTTGTATGGTTCTCAACAACATTAAAATACTTCATAACAGTCAATTCCTATTCTTCTATACTTTTTTGGAATATAAATTCCAAACAATATCAAATCATCTTTATTCATTTTTATAATCAATGTGTCACTTATGACACATGTATTTTTAACTTAGGATCAGTTAACCTACTATTAGACCAAAAAACATAGATAATTTCATAATTATGACATCAAATGTGATGAATCCATAATAATTATCCAAGAATCATGATGAACGAATGCATAAAAATTCACCAACCATCACCATAATGGAATATATTAAATTCACTAGGCATCTCCCTGAAACTCAATGTCTTTAAAACATTCACATGTATCTTGGAATTTCAAGACTTGAGGTGTAACGAACCAATGTTTTCCAATGGATATTTCTTTTTTTGAAATCACAACATAATGAACTACTATGTGATATGTGACCTTTAGACAGACGTTTTTCCCTTTTGTGATGTGAATTTTGAAAATCTGACATACATGGTTTCCATCAGTAAGTTATTTGGAGTCTGATAGGAAAAACATAATTTTTGGTGAATATTAACCTACCATGATGAAACTTTACATACCCTTTTGAATAGTTATATACACTAATGAATATTAACCTTACATATGATAGTATAAAAATAATAATCAAGTGAAAGTATGATGTACCAATATTTTAGAATAAGTAAATTCATGTTTTAAAATGGGTTTGGAATAATAAATTATAATTATAATTAAATATTAAATTAATCATATTTATAATTTATCTTTGAAAATGGAATTCATTTTTGGATTCTAAATGGTGAAAAAGGGTTTGTGTGAATTTTTGGGATTTTTCTGAAATAATTGAATTTTTGATGAATAGTGAAATACCATAATTTACAAAACACGATAAATACACTAATTATAGATTCATGTATGATTTGATGCTGATGTAAGCCTAATTGAATCAGCTTCACATGATAAAATTAGTATTGTTGGTCATGGAAGACTCACTATTCCTTGTCTTGTGGAAAAATAATAAATTAATTAATATAATATAGAGAAATCCCCTCTCCCCTCCACTATAAATAACACCCTTCACACATTCATTTCCTCACACCTCTCAATCTTAATTACTTATATAATCTCTTCCAAATAATCATCCCTAGTCACTCCCCACGTTCATGAGTCTCTTGGTCTTTACAAAATACAAAAACCCATTCCCTTAAGGAGGTTCCCAAGGAGGTTATTACAAGAGGTAAAGCGCCTTTCTTTTTAGTTTAGTTTCCTTTCAAATTCCTTTATTTGTAATCCTCTCTTCAATTCCTCTATCCAAATGAAAATTATAACTATAGTATCATCTATATACTATAATTATATCATGTTAATGGAAGAACCATCAAAAATATTCTTACTCTTCCTTTTATTCTATAAATGAAATCAAAATCCATGAGGTTCCAATTTATAACCATCATGGATGATGACGTTTCATTCTTCAATTTATCTTTCATTACTGGTCATGAAAACATTTTTATGATTTAACCATACTATAATATATATATTATAATCTAAATAATATTCATGAACCTCATATATACAATCAATTTCCTAATAATCAAAATAACGCTAAAATAATCTGAGAGAATGTCATTAATATTTCATCTAATAATTCAACCTCTTTCCATGAAACAAAATAAAATAAATTTATATTCAAACATATTTATGTTCATAATTAATATGTATTTTATATTCTGGATATTTACATCCAATCAACATGAACTCCATTACTTAAGAACACATGATCTAATCAAGTAAATGAACACTCCAAAACGATGGAACTCAATATTATAACTTATAAATAAGGACATAAATGAACTAACCATAATTATTATAAAATAAATAAATGTATAATAGGTTATTAAATAAGTTATTAATAAGTCTAATTTCATATTCCAGAACCTTATTTTCAAGATCGAAACACATTCAGACTTAAGGTAAGGGGGATTCCACCCGAACCTCCTTTTTCATTCAAGTTATTTTTATTTTCTAATTACCTCATTGAAATTATTCATTATTGTTATGTTATCCGAATAAATTATGTTTGAGTGTTCTATATATGTTTACAAACCATAATCCTTCCTTATTTTATATATGGTTACACATTTTAAAAGGAACATTCAAAATTGATTCTGAAATACATGCTCGATTCAAGGGAATTTCTAATATTCTTACCCATTTTCAGGAACACCATATAATCTGTTTTTGGAAACCATTGTCTTTATAAAATCACAAATTTTACTATGAAAATATACCTTACTTCACTTATGTTTTTATACAAATATTTTTTCAAATGAATTATTCTTTTCAAAGCAAAAGGGTATTTATCTCAAGAATTACTCGAAGATTTTATAGGAGTATCTTTATCTATTTCAATCCTCTTGTTGATTATTAAGTATTATTGGGAATAATATTTCATGGTGTAATATACCATATTAAATTCAATTATTTATGATTATATTGGTTGGGGATGTTCTATCACAAAACCATTCAACAATTTACTCTGAATGGTTAGTGTTTATGCTTAATATTTGGGGAATGTTATTTACATTTCATATATTTGTTTCAATATGAATTTATAAGTTGTTCATATTCATCCCCATTCATATTAGGAATTAATTGGATATATAAATTTTCATTTGGGGGCATCTATAGCCCCTCGGTGCATCGGTACGTCTCATGAGACAAACTACGGTCTTGGTACAAGGTTTGACAAAATGATTATTATGGTCTTGGCATGAGGCCTTGACGGTATGGTGATGATGTACCACATTATTCATTCCCTAAATATAAAATTATTATTGATGGTTCATGTGGTTATTCTACTAGTATATTACCATTGATTATGTTTTATTATGGCATTATTTTTCTCAGCTCGTATTCCTACCATAATGTGTTCATGTTTATTAATTGTTAAAGGGATATGATTTTTTTATTGAATATGCCTAATGTTTATATATATTACTCTGTATTTTGTAACATTAGTGAGAATTTGAGCTAAACCCTTTATTTTTTTCATTTCTTCAGGACATGAATAATTTTATTATGAATGACATGCTGAGATAACCTAAGAGTTATGGTTGTTTTATAAGGGGTTTCTATGTTTTTTTATTTTCAAGTTGTCATGTTGAAGTTATATGTGTATCTTGTTTCCAATAATACTAAACTACTCAGCCCTTTGGGATACATATTCCTTGTCTATATATCAATGTAATAAAATAAGGCACCGGCTCCTGGAAACTGGGGTCAGGTCCTTATAGTTAGTATCAGAGGAAGTTTAGTAGAAATCATGGAAACTAGAATTAGGAAATGTAGATTAAGGAAGAGTCCCTAGGATAGTATTTTAGGATACTAATACAAGAAAATCCTAGTATTTTGTGAATTAATAAATTGTGTGTATATTTCTAGAAAATACATCCATGTCTGGACAGAAGAAGGTAGAGGTGGTGCTGGCATTGATGTACCTAGGAGTGAAAACTCCGACAATGAGTTTTGGGCTTGACCTAGGGTATCCAGGTACATGACAATGATCCTTGATGCACTCTTGGTATTGAAACTCACATGGGATATTCTTAATATAATTAACATTTTCATTATAAACAATTATGAATGATTGAAATATAAATTTTCCTCAAAGACACCATTTTTCTGAATATGGGGTCAGCCATGCGTAGGATTTCAATTTACGCAATGTATTTTATAAGTTAAGATTATACATTATGATTCATACCATAATCTAGTGTATTCCATTATTTATAAATAGTGCCAATTGGAAGAAAATGGAAACTTCCTGAATGTGCATGTCCCAAGTAGGTATTTCCCTCCGATGCAATATAATTATGTTTGATCTAGTGTTGTGAGTGGTATTGATCTGCATCTCCCGATACCACCCTTCACACCCTCATTGTTTAACACCTCTCAGGATTCAAGAATTGTCTAAACTCTTCCCAAGCATCTACTCTAGTCACTCCTCATTTCCATGAGGCTCTTGGTCATTCCAAAAGTTCAAAACCCATTCCCTTAAGGAGGTTCCCAAGGAGGTTATTTCAAGAGGTAACACACCATTCTTTTTCATTTAGTATCATTTCAAATTCCTTTAATTTTAACCCTCTCCTCATATAATCTATACAAATGACTATGATAACTCTATTATCATCTATATACTGGAATTATATCATTTTAATGGAATAACAATCAAATATATTATTACTCTCTCCCTTTATTTTATAAACGAAATTAAAATCCATAAGGCTTCAATTTATAACCTTTGCGGACGACGAAGTTTTGTTCTTCAATTTATCTGTCATTACTGGTCATGAAACCATTTTTATGGTTTAACTAGACTATAATATATGTATTATAACCCAAATGATATTCATGATCTATTATATGTACATATTATTAAATCATATGACCAAACTAGTTCATAATAATCAATATAAAGATAAAATAATCTAAGTGAATGTCATTAATATTTCACCTAATAATTAATCCTATTTACATGTAAAAAAATAATAGAAATGAAAATTAACACTTATTTATGTTCATAATTAATATTTAATTTCAATTCTGTAGATTTAAATTCATTCCACATGACCTCCATTACTTATGAACAAGTGAAATGATCAAGTAAATGAACACTCCAGAATGATACAATTCAATATTATCACTTGTCAAAAAGGACATAAATTAACTAAAAATAATTATGAAAAAATAAATACATGTATAATAGGTTATTAAATAAGTTATTAATAAGTCTAATTTCATATTCTAGGACATTAATTTCAAGAGAAAAACACATTCAGACTTAAGGTATGGGGTTTTCCACCTTAACCTACTTTTCCATTAGGGTTATTTTTATTATTGAATTATCTAAATTAAATTATTGATTATTATTATTATTTTCACCTCATAAATTCTGTTTGAGAGTTTTAAATATTTTTACCATCCATAATCCTTCATTATTTTATGGATGGTTACATGTTTTAAAAGTAACATTCAAAATTGTTTCTGAAATACAGGCTCGATTCTAGAGAATTTCTCAAATTCATACCCATTTTCAAGGAAACCCTATAATCTATTTTTGGAAAACATTATCTTTATAAAATCACAAATTTTACTATGAAAATAATATCCTACTTCACTTCTGGTTTTATAAAAACATTTTTTGAAAAGAACTATTCTTTTCAATGTAAATGGGTATTTATCCAAAGCATTTCACGAAGATTTTATAAAACTATCTTCATCTATTGAAACACTCTTTCTAATTATTATGTATTATTTGGATTAATATTTCATGTTATCATATACCATATTTGATAAAATGTTTTATGATTATTTTCTTTTTGGATGTGTTATCTTAACACCATTCGCCAATTTACTCTGAATGGTTAGTGTTTATGCTTAATGTTTGGGGAATGTTATTTATAATTCATATATTAGATTCAATATGAATGTATAAGTAGTTTATATTTATCCCCATTCATATGAGTAATTCATTGGATATAGAAAGTGTTGGGTGGGACCCGCTATAGCCCCTCGGAGCATCGGTAAGTCTAAAGAGACAAACTACGGTCTTGGCACAAGGAATTGACAAAATGATTATTATGGTCTTGGCATGAAGCCTTGACGGTATAGTGATGATGTGCCACATTATGCATTACCTAATTATGAAAATAGTGTTGATTGTTCATGTGTTTATTCAACTAGTAGAATACCCATGATAATGTTTTATTATGGCATTATTTTTCCCATCACATATTCCTTCCATAATGTGTAAAAGTTTATTATTTGTTAAAGGCATTTGATTTTAGTTATTCAACGTGCCTAATGTTTATATATCATCAACTATATTGCTTACCCTTACTAGTTATTTGACCTCTCCCCTTTCTAATGTTTCATTTACTTAGGACATGAAGAATTTTATAATGAATGACAAGTTGAGATAACCTAAGAGTTATGGTTGTTGTAAAGGAGTTTCTATGTTGTTTTTAAATTCAAGTTATAATGTTGAAATTATGTATGTATCTTGTTTCCAATTATACTAAACTACTTAGTCTTTAGGGATACATATTCCTTGTTTATATTCCAATGTAATCAAACAAGGCCCCAGCTCCGGGGAAATGGGGTTCGGTCCTTACATGAGGAATTCATCTAAGATTCATTAACATTGGAACCTCCTCATCGTGTTGGCATCAATGTAATATTACTATTGAGTTGATCATAATCGTCCTCTAATGAAAATCATTTTTACAATAAATAAAATCCATAAACAAGTGTTATATTTAATCTCCCCCATTGTATTTGTCGTAAATACATTAAATTTATTACCAAATGAATGTGTTAATATGTGGAACTATTATCTTCTCTCTCCCCTTTACCTTTCAAAATTACATTTCATGTTATGTGCCCCATCTTTACAATAAATTCAATGTTAATTGGAAAATGGGTATCAGTCCATACTTATGAAATGTCTCACCATAATTTATCTCTAAGTCATCTTGAGTTATGTTCGGTGTAGAAAACAAGATGATTTTATTTAGAAAAAAAAAGCTACCTATTTCCAAGTGATCATGATACCTTAATAATTGGGAACTCATATACTTGTATTGAAGGAATATTCCCTTTCATTCTAGGATAATTTTACTGAATTTTATATCAATATTTTTAGAAACAATCATCCTAAAACTCTTATAATCAATTAAAAAAATATATTTAAAACATTAAAATGGAATAGGTATTATAAGAGACCTTCATGGACTTACACATTTCTAATTCCATTGATTAATTTAATTACTCCCCATTTTTAAAAATATAATAATTTTTGAAAACCAATGATGAGATATTAAGAGACATACCTTTTCAAATGACATGACCTTCAAGAAATTTATAGAATAATCAGATTTGATACTAATTGAAATAAATATTCTCTCATCGTCTTAATATGTCTCCCCCACAAGGGAAACATTTCTCATTATCTACCAAATGGTTGATCTCATCAAGAATGTATTTGAAGAAATGATAATATAGAGATTACACCATAATGGGACTTCAACTTTTGAAGGTCCTTATTGGAAAACATTCACAACTACACTAAGGATGATCTTATAGAACATTTGTTCATTACAATAACAATAAATAAGATCAAACCAAGATAGAATATTCTTTATCATTGATATCAATAATAGGATATCAAAATATTTAACTTCATCAAGGACAGTCCTCTATCATATTAGAATTCAAATATCAATTGAGGAATCAGTCAGGGATAGTAACTTATTCAGATTATCTATCAATAATTGAAAGAACTTACTACTTCCTAGGTTCTCCCTAGAGAACATTATTCGCCTTAAAATCCCCAAATTACAAGGTAAAATTAAATACTCAAATATTTATGGAATAATGTGGATACTCTTATATTAATTAATATGAACAGAAAATTGGAGATGATCTTCTTATCCAAGTTGCTCTATTTTCTCTACTATTCAAGCTTGAACATATGAATATCTATTCTGATTTATGTTGAGGAAATATGGATCTTTTCACATACTCATATTAATTGTGTGGAGAATTTTTTTTTTACCATCTTCAGGGATGATATCTTATTACACCTCTTTAGTATTGCTTCTTGTTCTGATAGTAAGGTTAAACAACCTTCTTCAATGGGAGTATATTTATTGCATATCTCACACCGAAAATATTTAATAAAATGTTTTAATTTTCTTAAAAAACCCTCTTGCAATTTTTCTTCATCATGTGAAATATTTTCATTCCATTTTTCACTATATTTATCTTGGACATATTCCATTTTTCTCATTCTTTCCAAATCATAAATCCATATAACTGACATGAAATTATGAACTATGGGTTCAATATTGGATCTTCCACATGGTTCCTTCTCAGTGTCATAGCTCCTAGTAGTTCTTTTGGATGCACCACCCTTCAACTTCTTGGAATTAGAATCCATGGTTTTCCCACCATTCTTCTTTGGTTCCTTCATGGGAGGATTTCTGTTCACCACATTATTCTAATAAATTCCCAAGGTTAATTATTTATTCCATGTAATATTTTTTTATATTATTTTCTAACAATATTTGGATACATGTTTATAGGAGAATGTACTATCCTTGTGAGAACTATCATTTCACAAAACACAAATGTTACAACGATTTTCAAATCTGTTTTCTACATATTGATGCTTTTAGACCTTGGGATGTTTCTTCTTCTTTAGATTTATACCCTTGATATATTTGTCCTTTTTTCTTTTAATGTTTTAGGATTTTCCCAACAATTTAATTAAAAATTCCTAAATATGTTGCAGCATCAATATTGACCCTCAAATTTTGATTCCTTGATATATTTTGTATCATATTATTTGGAATTATACATGATTTGTTGTCATCTTTGTGGGTAAAAAATTACAGAAATTCTTTCCTATTCACCATATTAATGGTGGTAGATTTATTATAATCTTACATAATCCAAACTTGTTCATATTTTGTTTTACAAAATGAAATTTATATAATAATAGGTTTAGAAACATTAGTACAAGATGATATGGAGGGTACCTAATTGTAATGTCCCAGACCCGGGTGCCACGCAACGGGCCAGTTCGCCACGTGACCTCAAGAGCATTTCCCCAAATGCCAGAGGATGCCGACTAGCAGTGAGCGCCCAGGTCTAATAGTGGGGAAACTATGCCCTAATTTTTCCATGTGTAGCGCAGCGGAATACCAAAATAAACATACAATGACAGCAGAATCAGTAGACATACACAAATGAATTAAACAACTGATGTAGATATAACCAACTGTATATAAATAATGATGCAACATGTCTCAAGTTCTAATAAAACAGCCATAACATTTATACATCAATACAGTACAACAAAATGCAGAGTACAGTAAAACAAGAAAAATAGCTGGTAGCGGCATCACGAGCCCAGGCTCAGTCCCATGCCCTCCTACTCCTAAGCAATAGTCAGGTACTTGTATAGGGACTCTTTCTCCTATCTAAACCTGTAGTAACATAATCTGTTTAGGCCAAAAAGCGTGACCCAAGCAGGGTGTGAGAAATATATCTCAGTATGCACCCACCAAAGGCTCGTGACCAACTGCGTGTAAGCATGCAACAATAGTGTGCAGTAGTAAAATGAAATAAATTAAGCAGTACTCAAATGTAACAACTATCAGTTATATTTCCATTTTTAATATTCATTTAATACATTTAATACAAGAAATCACCATAGTGCATTTCTACGTAAACAGTCCATGTCCTCATACAAGAAAAACCTTACCCTCAGGTTAGCAGAACCCAACCCACAGGTAATTTCCCTCAGGCATAACAGAATTTTTCCCTCAGGCATATATAGTGTTTCCCTAAGGCACAGAGTCTATGGCCCTCAAGCACGGAAGAATTTGCCCTCAGGCCGAAATCACTACAACCCTCGGGCTAAACAGTACAGTGCCCATAGGCTAATCACAACAACTCCCTCATTCTAAATAGGGAACCGGGCCATTCCCAACATATCAAAATGCAGTAAACAAGTAATTCCTCTCAAGTGAATTCTACAATTACTACCTTTAAGGCATACCCTCGGGTATCCTGGCCAAACGGCTAAACAGTGAAACACACCCTTGGGGTGGTTTTAGATGCAAGCAACGATCCCAACCAACATTTTATTATCACAATTAACTACCAAATAAATTTGAGGCATTAAATATAGCAATGACCTCATCCACACGACACCCCAACATGGGTTCGTGGAACAAAAACGCAGAAAAATGCACGACATTTGGAAAATAAACACAAATCCACCTACCTTATTCGCCATTGAATGTTATACCCCAAAAGCCGACTCAAGAAATGCCCAAGAACGGCGTAGATCTGACAAAGAACAAAACCCAATCAAACGTAAATAACTTCCCCTCGGGAAATAATTGGTAAGAATGGTACTAGGAGAGGAGAGGTCTTACCCGTGCGGTTCCAACGAGACCGTCCGAAGACGAATCGGATTCCAGACGAACTCCCGGCGGATCTTAAAAGGTCTGGCCCCCTCCTTTGGCTCCAAAATAGATCAAATGCCTCCTATGCCAAATGAGGTGGCTACTGCCTGTTTAAAGACGAAAAAAAAGGTACACGGCATGTACTTCTGAGTACACGGAGTGTACTTCTTTCATTTAACTATTCAATTGGCGGCACCGCCACACTGTTCATCTGTCGACATGAGTACACGGCATGTAATCATAAGTACACTGCATGTACTGTTGCCTAGCTGGCGGCGACTCCACCGCCTTACTATTCAAGCCTGCTGACTGACTACACGGCGTTTAAGGTACCACTACACGGCGTGTAGTTGGTTCCTACACCCCTCTTCATCGACAAGACTACACGCCTCGTGTTCTCATCCCAACACGGCCAAAAGTACACAGCATGTGGAAAAAGTACACGGTGTGTAGTTTCGAAATTTACCATTTTTCCCCATTTTCCATATTTTCTCAAAAACACTTAAGGAAAAGGAAAAACAAGAAGATTGTACCACAAACATAAGAACGTGGTGCTTACAAACATCCCCCCTTATAGAAATTCATCCCCGAATTTCCCATATAGTGGTGGTGAAGAATATGCTCAGAATAGCTCTGTCCACTGAGCATGTACGTCGGACTCCCGCTCCCAGGTCTCATCATGCACTCGGAAATGCTGCCATAGCACCCGTATGAGAGGAACTGACCGGCCTTGGAGAGCCTTTGTGCTCATATCGATGATACGGATCAGATGCTTCTCAAAGGATGCATCCTGATGAAGCTCAACCTCCTCCACATGAAAGGTGTGATATGGGTCTGAATGGTAGCGACGCAAATGAGACATGTGGAAGACGTCGTGCATGGCTCCGTACCGCTGTGGTAACTGCAACCGATAGGCAACCAACCCGACTCTCTCCAGAATCTCAAATGGCCCCACATACCTCAGTGAAAGCTTACCCTTTCTCCTGATCTTCTTGTGTCCCAGCCTCGGCGAAACATGCATGAAAACCAGATCCACGACCTCGAACTCCAAAGGTCATCTGTTTTGATCAGCATAAGGCTTCTGACGAGACTGCGTGGTAGCCATCTGCATCTGAATCAGCTAGACCTGCTCAGATTTCTCCGGCATGAGCTGTGGTCCTAGTAAAGCTACCTCACCTACCTCTAACTAGCACAAAGGTGATCTACAGGGCCTACCATATAAATCCTCGTATGGTGTCATCTCAATATTTTCCAGAAAAATATTGTTATAGGAAAACTAGAGGAAGGGTATATACTTCTCCCAAGATCCCCCAAAGTCTAGGACACATGCGCGCAGCATGTCCTCTATCACCTGAACCGTACGCTCTGATTGGCCATCTGTCTGAGGGTGGTATGCTGAGCTCGGAAGCACCTGTGTACCCAGCGCCATCTGAAAACGCTGCTAGAAATGAGATGTAAATCGGGCGTCCCTATCTAAAATGATAGAATGAGGGACCCAATGAAGACGTACAATCTCTCGGATATACATCCTTCCATGCTCGTCCACACCGAAGGTCTCCTTGATCAGCAAGAAGTGAGCTACCTTTGTGAGTCTGTCCACAACAACCCACCTGGCGTCATTGCCTCGAGGTGAACTCGACAATCCCGTCACAAAATCCATCGCGACATCATCCAATTTCCACTCTGGAATGGGAAACTACTGTAACAGCCTAGCTGGTCTCTGATGCTCTACCTTCACCTGCTGACAGGTGGAATAACTCGTAACAAAACTAGCTATCTCTCTCTTCATACCCGGCCACCAGTACTGACGTCTCAAGTCACGGTACATCTTGGTAACCCCGGGATGAACTGCCCAAGCTGAAGCATGAAACTCCCGCATCATCTCCTCGCGTATATCCCCTGGAACCCTTACACGTCCATGGAAACGCAAAACCTCATCATCGCCTATCGTCCAACCGGGAGGATGGTCCTCACTTGCCACCGACTCCCGTAGAACTAGGCCTTCTGAAACAGATAGCTGCCTCATCCTTACTCTGTCTAGGAGGGTGGAATTCACAGCTAACGAGGAATGATAAGTCTAGCCCTGACAGTCATGCACCTCCAAATGCATCTCAGAGAACAAATCCATAAGCTTCCACTCACTACTAGCCTCTTGCACTGTCTGTATCTGAGTCTTCCTGCTCAGTGCATCAGCTACTGCATTAACTTTACCAGTTGTGTAGGAAAGCTCAATATCGAAGGACATTAGGTACTCAACCGACTTCTATGCCTCAGATTCAGGTCACGCTGAGTAAAGATATACCTGAGGCTTTGTGGTTAGTGAAAGCCACAAAATTATCTCCCAATAGATAATGTCTCCAACAGCACAATGCATGAACAACTACAGCCAACTCGGGATCATGCGTCGGTAAATTTCTATCATGTGGCCTCAACTGCCGAGACCCATACGCAACAACTCGGTTGCCCTGCATCAAAATGGATCCCAGCCCAATCCCTGATGCATCACAGTAAACTGTATTGCTCTTCCCCAGCTCCGGGAGTATCAGGATCAGTGCTGATGTCAACCTTCCCTTCAGGTCCTGAAAAGCTGCCTCACAAGCTTCTGACCAAATGAACTTCACCCCCTTCTTAGTCAGACCTATTAATGGTACTGCTAAGCGGGAGAAGTCCTATATGAAGCGTCTGTAGTAACTATCCAACCCTAAGAAACTATGTATCTCAAACACGTTCTTAGGATGCTCCTAGGAAACTACTGTCCTCTCCTTCTCTGGGACTACTGCAACTCCTGCCTCTGAGATAATGTGACCCAGGAAGTGAATCTCGTCCATCCAAAAGTGGCACTTTGAGAGCTTAGCATATAGACGATTCACTCTTAGTGTGCTCAATACGATCTCAAGATGGGTGGCATGGTCGTGTCGAGTGTGAGAGTACACTAAGATGTCGTCCACGAATACTACCACAAAGGAATCAAGATACGGATAGAACACACGATTCATCAGAGCCATGAAACCTGTTGGCTCGTTCGTCAGTCCAAACGGCATAACCGTGTACTCAAATAGACCATACATACTCCTAAAAGCTGTGAGAGGTATATCAGATGGTCTAACGCACCATTTATGATATCCGGATCTCAAGTCAATCTTCGAGAACACTCGTGCTTCGTGAAGCTGATCAAATAGATCATCTATCCTCAGCAAGGGATATCAGTTCTTAACCGTCAACTGGTTCGGCTTCTGATAATCCACACAATTTCTAAGGGTACCGTCCGCCTTTTTCTCAAAAACGACTGGAGAACCCCAAGGAGAAGTACTGGGTCAGATTAAACCCTTCGCTTATAGCTCCTCTAACTGCTTCTTGAGATCCTGCAACTCAGGCGTGGCCATCCTATAAGAAGGAATTGACACCGGTACTGCTCCTGGCACAATATTGATAGTGAAATCCACCTCACGCACCAGAGGTAGACCTAAAAAGTCGTCCAGGAAGACATCCCAGAAATGATCAACAACTGGAGGGAAAACAGTCTGACAAGTCCCCTGATCATCCAAATACATACTCGTAATCTGGTCTGTGAGTCCACCTCACTCATGATGCTCTGGTCCATCTCGACTCTATTGAACATTCCATTCGCCCTCGTATATAAACTATCCGCCCTCTAGTGACGTGAAACGCACCCTGTGACGATTGCAGTCTACAAAAGCTTGAAAGGGAACCAACCAGTCCATCCTGAGAATGATGTCATAGCTCGTCATCTCTAAAACATAGAGGACCCAAAGGAAGTGACACCCTCCAACCTCAAGGGGGCACTCCTTACACTGACGTGCACTAGTTGTCCTAGTCCCCAACGGAGTTTCTAGTGTCATGATATTAGAAGAAGAAGAAGAAGAAACACTGAGCTCAAGGCTCTCCACAACGGGTACTGAGATGAAACTATGCGTAGAACCCATATCAAAAAGTACTGAAGACAAGACAGAAGCTATATGAATAGTACTTATGACTGTAGAAGGTCCGGGATCCTGCTCCTGCTGGGTCTGATGCACTGCATATGCCTGCCCAGTGCCGTGGCCCTGCGACATAGCCTGGCTACCCTGAGCTGTCCCGCCTTGTTGCCTCTGCGATCCTGGTGTCTGGCTACCACAGCCACGACCACCATCTCTGCCTACACACCCTGAAGTATTCAAATTCCCTGACTGGTATAAAGCCACTTGTCCTGCTCCCGCACGCGGAGTCTTCACAGAACCCCTCTCACTAGCCACTGGTAGAAACGCCCTGTAAAAGCGATGTAGATGACCCATCTTGCTGCAAGCTCGACACTCAACTGGGTCTCGTGGACACTTCGGTCTCTTGTTCCCCTCTCTACCACATTAGTACCACATAACCTGGACACCTGAAGCATTCTTCTGACTGGTACTGCTGCCTTGAGAGAATTCTATCTGTCTCTTCCTCTTTCCAGCAGAAATAACACCAGTAACTGGTGCTGAACCGCCCTGGCCCACACCACTGGATTCCCATAGGTTCCTCTCTGTAATCAGCGCCTAGTTCACAATCATGTGTACAGTAGGCAACCTGAAAACATTCACCAATTCTTGGATGTCATACTGAAGACCATCCTCAAAGCGTCTGGCTCTCAATGTCTCATCACCAACCAGCACAGGTGAAAAACTCTGAAGCTCTGTAAAACGAGCCGAGTAGTCCATCACAGACATAGCGCCCTACTGCAGATTCATGAACTCTCGAGCTCTATCTACCCTCAGCATATCGGGAAATAAGAAGTCATGGAAGACTGCCTGATAATCTTCCCACGACATGTCTATGTGATGCTCTATTTGGGTGGTAACATCCCACCACCTCTTGGAGGAATCACGCAGCATGTAAGTCGTGAGCTTGACCCTCCACCCTGGAGGTCTCTCCAAGTGCTCGAAAATAGTCTACATCGATCCTATCCAAGACTCTGCAGCCTGTGGTCTGACATCCTCTGAAAACATAGGCGAATGCTTCTGCTGAAAGATACGCGTCAGCTCGGCCATAGATGTGGCAGCCTACGGTGCTCCCTGAAAGGTCTGTATGAACCGCAGTAAGCCTTCACGGAACTGCGCCTACGCACCTGTGTCTGGTATAACATTTGGTGTCGCATCTGGCTCTGCTAGTGGATCAACTCGTAGCCCATGGCCCACCATCGCCGGAGTGTAATCGTCGCCGCTCTCCTGGCGAACAACTCGTGGTCGTCTAGGTGGCATGACACTACAAGGTCCAAAGCACACCTCAGATTCATGATTATTAAGACTAAAAGAGAAGGAACCACAAGGGAACAAGAGGAAGAAGGCATTCAAAATTTGCAAAACAAGACTATACGGCATGTACACTGACTATACAGCGTGTACTAGACTTCATTTCTCCTTCCCGGGTCCTTCTACACAACTATGCCACACAGCTTCCATCGAACAAAACTACACGACGTGTATAATATCTACACAGCATGTACGGTGTTATTTTCCAACTGCCTATGTCTTCTGTGACATGGCCGACCACTCGGTTTGACACTACACGGCGTGTTACACCCACACACGGCGTGTACACCACCCTGTTTCCCAGCCACACAACTAACTCCACGCGGTCTGCCCTCGGACAAGACTACCTGGCGTGTCCCAACGGTACATGGGGTGTTCAGGGAGAGGTGAAACCAGCCCGTGTTGTTAGTTACACGTCTGAGTCCCCAGGTCACACTACAAGGCGTGTCTATAATTGACACGGCGTGTTCTGTCAAGGAGTTCACCGACCCATGTTGTTAGTTACACGACCGGACACCAGATCACACTACACGGCCTGAACAAAAGCTACACGGCATATCATACCCTTGACTTTCCCTACCCTGTGTCGCCGCCCACACGGTTTGTGACACGGGAAGAGACTACACGGTGTGTACTCACGGTACACGACGTGTACTCAAAAGGTTCATTTTTTCTTCCCGAATAGAAGAGCATACACGGTGTGTATAAAACTACTACACGACGTGTATACTGTGTTTTCGGATAGTATGCCTTAGAAACTTATCTGGAACCTAGAAAATACTGAAAAACAACACCTAAGTATCAAATTCCGACCCGTGAGGGCCCATACTCCCCAAGAATCAAATTTTGACATCTTATATGTGTTATAACCAACAAACAGTCAATGATCCACCATATTCCGGTTAATGGGGGCCCATACTCCCCAAAAACCGAATTTTGTCATTCATTCTTTAACAAGCTCACCTAAAATTACCCTATCACATAGTAGGTATTTTATCAGAGTAGCTATCACAACAGCATCATTTTCTTGAACAACAACTATCACAACAACATGCAAATTTCTAATGCAACTACATGGCATGGAAACTATGCATGGCATGTGATATGTAGCATGTGCCTATATGATGCATGAGATGGCATACCCTCATCTCATCGGGTTGCAACTAAATAGAACCCATAGATAAAATATAAACAACACAATCCAAGTGTGTCACCCAACAGTGAAAACATATCAACTGTAAAATTGCAAAATCAAAAGAATGAAAAATACGAGGTGGACAGGATTTTCCCTATACGCGGGTTAGCTACGCCTGGGCGCAGCTTATTACCAACTACTATTCTATCTTATCCCTGACTATGGCTCCAAATAGTAAGACAAAGAAAATAACTCCTCTGATACCACTTTGTAACGTCCCGGACCCGGGTGCCACGCAACGGGACGGTTCGCCACGTTACCTCAAGCGCATTTCCCCAAATTCCAGAGGCTTCCGTCTAGCAGCGAGGGCCTAGGTCTGATAGTGGGGAAACTGTGCCCTCATTTGTCAAAGTGTAGAACAGTGGAATACCAAAGCAAACATACAACGACAGCGGATGCAGTAAACATACACAACTGAATTAAACAACTGCAGTAGATATAACCAACTGTATATAAATAATGATGCAACATGTCACAGTTTCTAAGAAAATAGCTAGAACATGTTATACATCAATATAGTACAACAAAATGCAGAGTACAACAAAACAAGCAAAATAGCTGGCAGTGGCATCACGAGCCCAGGCTCGGTCCCATGCCCTCATACTCCTCAGCAATAGTCATGTACCTGTATAGGGACTCTTTCCCCTATCTACACCTGCAGTAACGTAATATGATTGGGCCGAAAAGCGTGACCCAAACATGGTGTGAGAAATATATCTCAATAGGCACCCACCAAAGGCTCGTTCCCAACTACGTGTAAGCGTGCAATAATAGTGTGCAGTAGTAAAATGCAATAAAGTAAGTAGTACTCAAAAGTAACAACTATCAGTTATATTTCCATTTTTAATATTCATTTAATCCATTTAATACAAGAAATCACCACAATTCATTTCTACGTAAACAGTGCATGTCCTCAGACAAGAAAAACCGTACCCTCAGGTAATCAGAACCCATCCTGCAGGTAATTTCCCTTAGACGTAACAAAATTTTTCCCTCAGGTGTTGGTAGTGTCACCTTCAGGCACAGAGTCTTTGGCCCTCAGGCAGGGAAGATGTTTCCCTCAGGCCGAAATCACAACAGCCCTCGGGATAAACAATGCAGTGCCCACAGGCTTATCACAACAACACCCTCAGGCTAAACAGGGAACCAGGCCATGACCAACATATCAAAATGATGTAAACAATCAATTCCTCTCATGGAAACTCTACAATTACTACCTTTAAGGCATACCCTCGGGTGTCCTGGCCAAATGGATAAATAGTGAAACACACCCCGGGGGTGGTTTCGGATCCATGCAACGATCCCAACCAGCATTTTATTATCACAATTAACTACCTAATCAATTCTAGGAATTAAATATAGCAATGGTATCAGCCACACGACACCCCAACATGGGTTTGTGGCACAAAAACGCACGACAGTTGGAAAATAAACACAAAGCCACCTACCTTATTCGCCAACGAACGTTATACCCCAATAGCTGACTCCAGAAACGCCCAAGTACGGCATAGATCTGACGAAGAACAAAACACATTCAAATTTAAAACACATCCCCTCAGGAAAGAATTTTTAAGAATGACACCAGGAGAGGAGAGGGCTTACCTGTACGGTTACAACGAGATCGTCTAAAGCCGAATCGGATTCCAGAAGAACTCCCAGCAGATCTTCAATGGTCTGGCCTCCGCCTTTGCCTCCATAATGGCTCAAACGCCTCCTCTTCCAAATGAGGAGGCTACTGCCTGTTTTGAGGTGAAAAAAAGTACGCTGCATGTAATTCTAAGTACACGACATGTACTTCTTTCATTTAACTGTTCATTTGGCGGCACCGCCACTCTGTTCATCTGTCGACATGAGTACACGGCATTTACTCCTAAGTACACGGCGTGTACTTTCTCCCAGCTGGCGTCGACTCCACCACCGTACTATTCATGCCTGTCGACTGACTACACGGCGTGTAAGGCACCACTACACAGCGTGCAGTCGGTTCCTACACCCCTCGTCGCCGACAAGGCTACACTCCTTGTGTACTCATCCCAACATGGCCAAAAGTAAACGGCATGTGGGCAAAGTACATTGTGGGTAGATTCAAAATTTAGCATTTTTACACTTTTTCCATATTTTCTCAAAAACACTTAAGGAAAAGGAAAAAGAAGAAGCATGTACCTCAAACATAAGAACTGGGTTCTTACACTAATTCTTCCCATCTTCTTGAGATAGATCGTTTAATTAAGTCATGATCCTGTTATCACATTTTTTTGGTATCTTATCCTTAAAAAACACCAATGAAAATTGAGTACCAGTAGCAATTGTCTCTATATTTTGTGAAGTGTCAACATGTGTATTTTCAAGATCATCCAACTGATCTACCAATTCTACAAGTTTCATTTTGTGGATGATTTTATATTCTTAAATCATCATCTCATCACAAAGAATTCTTCATTCATTCATATTTATCTTCATGTATCTTAATGTTTTTCTAAATCAATGAGTCATGTTCCTTGATCTTGTTGGATATTTCTTCGAACTGTAAACCCATGACATCAGTGCTCTTTTTCAATCTATAATTTAATTCTTGGATCTTTCCATATGGATTCTTTATGACTCCCTATTTCACTTAAACTTCTTTGATTCAATTTGAGGGTCTTATTTAAAGTTCACTAATTTTTTATTAAAATGTTCCAACATATCTAGAGATCTTTAGATAATAAATAATTTATTTTGGAAGCTCTTTTCCAAAAATTCTTCATCTTCTTCCTGTTAGGTGATTACTTCATGCATACACAAAAGGACTCCACAAACAAGGGATGATCATAATCCGGTAATACCATGTAGAATAAATCCTATCATATCAAATGATAATTGTTGAGAATTTTTTGACTGATTGTCATCAACACTTGTCCAAGGATTTTTTATCATGAAGAATGTTTTAAAATGTACTAAAACATACCTCCTGGTCACTAGAGGTGGTAAGGTTATCAATATTAATGGTGGAAACATCATCCAAACTCTCATTACATTCAATGATTGATATGTCTTCTTTGTCAGAAAAGCATAGTGAAATAGATACTTCATCTTCTTTAGATATGAGGTAATTCTTCAATATCTTTCTATTCGATTTCCATTACCTGTTCATCATGGTCTTGGTAGATATATACATCTGCTCAAAGGTTACTAAATCTTCACCAAAACAATACTTCCTTTTTGAGTCAAGAAAGAAACTAATGTCTTCAAAAGAGAATAAATTTCACGATAGAGAATCTAGCAGAGGTGAACCTTGCCTTGATACATGTGAAAGGACCAATTTGGGATATGACTAAAACTGTGTAGGGGTT
The DNA here is from genome assembly GCA_963277665.1 of Viscum album. Taxonomy (NCBI): domain Eukaryota; kingdom Viridiplantae; phylum Streptophyta; class Magnoliopsida; order Santalales; family Viscaceae; genus Viscum; species Viscum album. The sequence goes on along the minus strand of OY728151.1, from coordinate 1,579,421,658 downwards.
GAATCATCAATGGAGAATATTTAATCAAATTCCATATTTTATCTTTTTACATATTTGACCAGTTAGGATCTAGATTCTATTATTCACTTTTCCCTGTCCAGTGTAAGAATATTAATGCAGTAAGGACAAGAAAATGTTATTTTTACAAGGTTTACTACTTAGTAAGAGTAAATAGTCCTTGGAATAGAGTTGAAATAATCTTGAAAATAAAACCACTAAAATTTAATCCTTTGAATGATGTTACATCAATATGGAAATTCCCTTTTACTTATGATATAATTTAGTCAACTGAAATTTTATATTTTACAACTCTTTGGTGGATCTTTATACTGCCTCTAATGATAGTCACCTTTTTGTTTATAACGGTTTGTAACACCCAGAGAGTCTAACATTTATTAATACCTATTGGATGACATAGTTATTCTTTGTTCGTCTACAAAATTCTACTTATGTTTTTTTAATTTCACAGAATTATGCATTTAACTCTTCATACCTCTTCCCAACATGAAACTAAAATATGTACAGTATTATTCTTCTACCATTCAAAATAATATAAATTTGTTTTAAAATAATGAATATTGAATTCTATCAGACCAAAATTAAAATAATCGGATATCAATTTGGTCCCCAAATATTCTTCTCTTATTTTCAATTTCTTCTTTAGTGAAAAAATGCACAAATATATCTTCTTATTATTCTTGCTAGAATAAAAAAATTCATTTTTGATTATTAAATAAATTAAGATCAACTCATCTTTGAATCATCAAAATTAAATTCTTCTTCTTTTATACACAATATCAATAGTGAATATAGAATTATTTCTCTTCTATTCTTCTTTGTGAAGAAAACTATTTTTCATCTATATTGCACCATACCTTCAATTATAATTCATGTAAACAATAATCTTTCAAAAAATAACATTATTCACTTATTTAATTCATAACTCAATACAAGAATGGTGAGTGTGAATATACATATCTATTTTTATCTTTATCAGTTTATGTATTTTGTTTGAGTTAAAATTTTATGCATGGATGTTTTTCTTCTTCAAATAATATGCAAAACTTTGGAAAATTTACTTACTACTCAATGTTTATGTAACAACACCTAAAGCTTCATCCTCTTCCCATATTTATCTCACTCTTCACACAAAAATCATGTTTGTTTTTTGTAACCAATATTTATGAATTGTATGTGCATGAATACACTTATTTTCTTATAAAAACTTGAACAGTATGTGTTCTTCTTCTAACTACAGCATGTATTCACTTTAGTGCACATCTGTTTCTCATTGCACAAACAAACTCTCTAGGTTTTTTCTTCTCTATATTTTGTGTATCAATTGGATACAAATTATCTTCATGTAATGGTTTATACATGTTATAGCTTCACAAAGCACTATAAGAGTAAAAAACTAACGTACTATGGATTGTTCAATAATATTTTTAGAACTGGTTCTTGTTCATGAAACATGACAATGGTTTTTACACTCCATTTTCATGTCCACGATATTTCTTATTCATGAAAGTATAATTCTTCACAGAACCTACATAATTTATAAAGCATGAAGAGGGTGTAAACACCATTTGAATGTCTATGGCTTCATCTTCTTCATGAAACCATATTGGTTTGAGGGAATCACCTTATTCGTGAAGCCTCAAAGGCACATGAAACTCTTTGTCTTCTCACACCAAATTATTCTTTAGAGGGGCTTTGTTTTTTTAGAAAACAAGAGATCTTGAAATTATACAAATGATAAAAACACCTCTCGGTCAGGGGTTATCTTGATTTATAGTTAGTGATCACATACTTTAACCATATTCAAATATCGACCATTATTCCATGTGAATTATTTTTTAAAATGATTGAATGACTTAGATTCTAATTCTTCAAATTCCTGTAATGTTATGCTGCATTTCATGGTGTTCTTCCATCCTGATTGGCATGATTATTTTCGGTTTTCATATCATGTGAATGTATTCATAAATACATGCAACTCATCTTCCCATATTCACAAAGTTCATCCACAGAACTCAACCACTCTAATGGATATCCGGCAACTACTTTTGCATTTCGTCTAAGGCTTATCTCTTGAATTTCTTCACAATCCTTATTGATTCTTTCAACTTTTTCTTCGTGTATCATAAATTTGTTTTGAATGAAAGATTCATGTTCCTTATTCTTCTTGGATATTTCTTATAATTGTAAACCAATGACATTAGTTTTATTTTTCAATATATTTTCAATTGAATTAATATTTTAATCTAGATTCCTTTTAAATATCACTTTTTAATTAAATTCATTGAGACATTTTGAGGAACTTATTTCAAGTTCCCTCTTTGTTTCACCAAAGGTTCAAACCTATTTAGAGTGGTTTAGAAACTATTTTTTTTTGCAACGTCTTCTAAAAAACATCATCTTCCACTTCCAACTGGGTGGTTTCTTCTTGTATACATTGAAAGACTCCAAAAGAAATAGATTCTCATTCTTCCAGAATACCGTACAGAATAACTCTTAATATATCAACCGATAATTCCTGATAAGTTTTAGATTGATCATCATCACCACTTGTTCAAGAATTTTAATATTGAGGAATATTTTTAAATGTACTAATGAAAACATATTATTTACTATATGTAGGAAAATCATCCATATTCGTGGTGGAAACATGATCTACATTCTCATTTCATTACAAGCCTGATATTTCTTCATTGCCGGTAAGGAATAGAGAAATAGATACTTCCTTTTCATTAAATAAGTGATAATAACACATCAAAATTCACTTCTCATTATTTTTAATATTCATAATGGACTTGGTAGATATATAATTATAATCAAAAGTAACTACATATTCACCAAAATTGAACTTCGTTGATGATTCTAAAAAGAAACTCAAGTCTTTAAAATAGAATTGATTTCACTATAGAGAATCTAATGGATAAAAATGTTGCCTCGATACATGTGAAAGGAAAAGTTTGGGATATTCTTAACACTTAATAGGTTTGAATCAGTGTTGGAAAATTCTTAATAAAATTACACATTTTACACATTTACAACTTTGACCTATTAGGATCTCGATTCTATTATTCATTTTTCCTATATCGCATGTAAGAATATTAAAGTAGTAAAGACAATGGAATGATAATTATAAAAGGTTCACTACTCAGTAAGACTATATAGATGATTGAATGGTATGGAAATAATCCTCACCACACAACCACTAGAAATTAATCCATTCAATGTTATTACAGCAAGTAAGAAATACCCTTTCACTTGGAATACACTGTTGTAAATTTATAGTGCATGTATTATAGAAGTTATCTGGATCTTTATAATAACATGGAAGAAAATATCCTTTTTTTTGATAATGGTTTTTAATACCAAGAGAGAATTACACCTATTGAGAGATGTTGGATGTCACAGTTCTACTTTTTTATTCCATATAATTATTCTACACTTTTTTACTTGCTCAAAAATATGAAAGTAAATATTCAAACATCTTCATAGTAGAAAACTAAAATATTAATAATCTTATTATTATAAAAATTATAATAACATAAATGTGTTGTGAACCAATGAATATTTACTTTTTTTACTAAAATTATAATCAGCTGATAAGACTTTTGTAAAGAAATCTTCTTCACTTCTTTTCCCTTTCTTCTTTACTATATAACCAAATGCACTAAGATATATTCTTCTTATTCTCCTTTATAGAATCAAAAATGTCCTTTTCATTATTAATTCAATAAAAATAAACTCATCATAGCATCATCAAAATTAAATTTTTCTTCATTGATATAAAATATCCAAAGTTAATGCAGAATTAGTCCTCTTCTATTATTATTGGTGGAAAATATGTTTGTTCAACTGAATTGCACCATACATTCAATGATATTTCATGAAAGAATAATCTTTAACACAATAAAATTCATCTCTACTTTAATTTATAACTCAATACATGCATGTTTCATGTGTATTTACCATGTACATTTTTATCATTATAATTTTATTTATTCAGTTTTAGTAAAACTTTTATTCATGTAAGTGTTTATTCTTCAAATCATATGAAAACATTTAGATGGTGTACTTACAGGTCAATGATTATGTAATAACATCCGAAGCTTCTTCTGCCTCCCTTATTTATCAATCAATTAACACAAAATCTATTTTTGGTTTTCTCAACACATGTTTATCAATAATATGTTCATGAATACACTTTTTTGTCATATGAAAACCTGCACTATTTGAGTTCCTCTTCATACTCAAGAATGTATGCACTTAGGTTCACATTTGGTTCTCTTTTAAAAAACAATCTGTTTATGAATGTTCTTCTCTTTCTATTTTATATCAACTAGTCACACAATATCTTCATGTAATGGTTTATACGTTGAACAACTTCATGAATCACTGTGACAATTAACAAATCATGCACTATGGCTCGAGTATTAAGCATTGTGGAACTGGTTCCTATTTGTAAAGCATAATAAGGGTGTTTACACACCTGTTGTGTGTTTGTGGTATTTCTTCTTCATGAAAGTAGAATGCTTCACTCAACCGTCCTCCTTCACAAAGAAGGAAGTTGGTGTAAAAATATTTTTCTTGTCAATGTATTATTCTCCTACGTGAAACCATATTCATTCAAGGTACTTCCCTTATTCATATGGACTCAAAGGGTTATTAATCTCATCGAATCCATATATAAAATAGTGCTTCAGATATGTTATATTTTTAAGGAAAATGAGACCTCTGGTAATAATAAAAGTTTTGGAAGCACCACTAGGTCGATGGTTCTATCCTTTTATACGAAAGGTATCATATACTTGAACCACATTAAAATCCTGATCATTATTCTATGTGAAACACCTGTTTAAATTCCCAAATTACTTGTTTTTTAATTCATCAAACATGCATAATGTTACACTTAATTTCATGTAATTTTCCATCATGACCAACATACTTATTTTTGGTGTTCATATCATTTTCATGTATTCATAAGCACATGTTACTCATCTTCCCAAACACAATAATTTCTTCCATAGAACTCAAATACTTGAATATCCCTCATGTATATTCATTTGCAGTTCGACTGAGGTGTGTCTCTTGAATTTCATCATTTTATTCATGAAAACGAAGTTTCATGGTATTTAGATCATGTTTGTCCAATTTTTTAGACCATTGAATAATCAAGGTGGAATATTCTTTGACCTAAGGTGGTTTGGTTGACATCTCTGGAGATACAGTGGCACTGTTGAGGGAATCCAAGAGGAAGATGATTGTGTTGGGTTATAAATGTGCACTATATTTTTGAAAGAAAATTCCACAAGAGATTAAATGGCTTGAAGTTAAATGAACAGGGTCTAGGACGTGATTGATGGCCATGATTGATCCAAATATTTAAATCAGTTAATAGTTTGTGAAAAAACCCATCCCACATAGAAACCACTCTCTATTTATCCACACAATATAATCATGCATTGTAGAGAGTGGCTTAGAATTATCCTCTCCCCTCCCTATACCACCAAGTACTGGTTATATGGTTATTCTCTACTCACACTTCTTTTCAGGATGTTGTCCCACATCATACACACCTATAGGGGTACCAATGGTATACACTTGATACTACATGCCACATGCATTCATTCTTTGTGGGTCTTATTTGGGCGAATCAACCCAGAGTCCCACATAAGCTCTCAGTTGAGGTAGGTTGGACAGCTCGGGCCATACTTTTAAATAAACCCCCCAAAAAATTGGTCAAAAACACATGTATATATTGTAAATCAATATAAAATTCATGGAAACCTCCACACATAGAACTCGAGTATAAAATTATTTAATACCTTCAAAATTTCTATTCAAATATAAGTCTATATAACCATTTCTTCCTCTTTAAACCTTCATGAAAAAATTTTGTGGCATCGTTTTCCTTCATGAAAACTAAAATCTCAATGTTGATCAAGTTAAAAAATTCTTGGTTCTCAGGGAACATTAAAATACTACATGACCTTCAATTCCTCTTCTTCTATACTTTTTTTAATTAAAATTCCAAAGAACATCAAATCATCCTTCTTTATTGTATACAACGTGTCACTAATGACACATCTATTTTTTCACATAGGATTAGGTCATTAATCGTAAAAGTTAACAATAATAAAGAATTTCTCAAGTGTTACATCCAATTATATAAATCTGTAACAAATTTTCAACCACTTCACAAATTCTCTACAAATATAAATCCATCTAATCATTTAATCATCGATGACCATTTTGTCACTAATTATATGGAGTGGTTCTCCATCATCAAAACTACAATCTCAATGTTCCTCAAATTAACAATTTACTAGTTTTCATGCAACATTAAAATATTGCATGTCCCTCAATTCCACTTATTCTATAATTTTAAGAATATAAATTCTAATGAACATCAAATCATCCTTCTTGTTTGTTGTAAACATATTTTCCCTATTGACACATGTATTTTAAAATTAAGATCAGTTCCTCAATGATAAAAGTTAAAAATAATGGAAAATTTCTCAAGCATGACATCTAATGTTATAAATCCATAATAATTCTCCAGGGCAGTCATAATTTCACTTAAAATATAGAGTCATCTGATCATTTCTTCATCTTTAACCCTTCATGGACTAATTATATTATGTGGTTATCCTTCATGAAAACTAAAATCTATATGTTCCCCAAGTTACTGGTATCATGGTTCTCATGCAACATTAAAATACTACACCAATTAAATTAATCGTATTCTATACTATTTTGGAATGTAATTTCAAAATAACATAAAATCAACCTTCTTATTTTTTGTAAATATCGTGAATCTTATAAAAAATGTATTTTGAACTTAGGATCAGTTCATCAATCATCATATTTAACAACATGGATAATTTCTCAAGTGTGACATCCAACACTATGAATCCAAAACAATTATATAGTCCCTTCTTGATTTCACTTAAAATATAAACCCATATAGCAATTTATATATCTTAGACTATTGATGTAGCAATTATATGGTGTAGTTCTCATTCATTTTAGCACCCTCAGTTTATTTTATATAACACTTTATTTATCTATTTTATGTATGTAAAGTGTGTGGGATAAATGTTTGGAATAATTTTGGAGTGTTAATAAGAATTTTATGCATGTGCACAGTTGGATCATGGTTAGTGAAAACCATAAAACTCGTACAAGAAGCTTTTCACAATGGGACGTGGGACTCTATATAGGTGAACAATATGGAAAAACTATTCGACCACCTAGGAGTAACCAGGAATCATGGGATAGAATGATTTTTCAAGGTTGGCACACAGTTTGGATAAACATGTGCACCAACTAGGAAAAGTACTCCTTGAGCGAGAGGATAGAGAATGATTAGCGCACAATTTTCCTAACTGTGCAACAAACCATGCCCGATTTAAAAACAAGATCCTGAAAAAGTGGATCTGGGTCATGATTATGTTTAAACCCTTTATTTTGGCACAAAATCGACCATATCTCAGGATTTATTCCTCCCAAAGGCAGAATAGTATTTCCCTATTAATTTGGAAGTGATATGAAGGTGTTTTAGGCTGCGTTGATGGTTGATTCACTCGATAAGTATCCTTTTGTGGTAGAATTTCATATATTTTTTCTTATATATACTTTCCTCTCTCTCTCAGATTTTTATACCTAGTACATTTCATACATATATAAGGTTTTTTATGCCAAACATGGTAATATTTTTCCATTTTTATGATTTGGGAAGTGATCTCTGGTGAGATAATAGATATTCAACCTGATTTTGTGGGAATTTTCGTGATGTTCTTCATTTTCACAAAAACTCTCAAGGTAGGTGGATCCACGCTTGACTCTTCATATTAGAACATGAAGGCTTAGATTTAAATTTTTTAATATTTTTGAAATATTTTTTGAGATTGTTGTGCAATGAATGTTTGAAACCCTTTTTAATGATGGTCTGTGGTTTTTTGAAAATTGGATGTCCAAATAACTTTAATTATTGATGTTAAAATGTTGATTATAAAATATGGTTTTTTGAATGATTTTTTATAAAGGAATGGTTTTACTGAAATGGATTGAATAGGTTCTATTGAAATGGTTTTTTCATACATGGGTTGTGTGAGTTCATGATTTCAATGTGACCATGACTAAGGGGTGTGTACCATTGGGGTAAAAATGGATGTAACCCTGGATAAGGGGCATGTGTCATTTTGGAACAAGAATATTTTCCACTTGTTGATGTCTTAGTATATGTATGAGAAACATCTCATGAGTATGGAAGTGTTAAAGAAGCATGCATTGGTGTGTGTGTGTGTGTGTCGTGAATGATTGAATGTGTATTCCCAAAAGGAATGTGAAATGATTTAAATAATTTATTTTTTGATTTACATGGAAAAATATTTTTTTTGGAAAACCATTTTAGTGTTTATATTCTTGGCTTTTATTTAAACTATATACTATTTCAAAAAAAATATTTTTTTATAATTGTGCTAACATTTTCAATCATAGTGATGTGTGTAGGGAATTCATTGGGGGAAATATAAAGAGTTTCATTAGTCACCCATTCATTGGAATATTGGTTCTTTTCTAGATGTTGTTTATCAAGATACAGGTAAATGGAAATCATCAAACTTCATTAGTAGTTATCTGTGATACTTGGAGTTTCATTTAGAGCTTGGAGTCATGTATTTAGAGTCTTACAAGTTTTAGTTGGTTTTTTATTGTTATGTGTACTTTGATGTTAGTATAATTATGATATGCTACTATATTTTATTTTGGTTTTGATATCAATGGTATTACATTAACTATTTTACATTATCATCAAGAATCGTATAGTGGTTTTGGTTATTGGATTTTTTGTTTTTATTTTTTTATTTTAAAAGGGAAAATGGTCCCCCAATTGTATTGAATCTCTTGGAATTTATTTTCATCCTTTGGTGCCTTGTGGATTCCACTTAATTCCTAATATAAATTTCACCTCATCTCAAGCCATTAATGAGGGGTGTGATGTTACAAGTGTTATCAGTTTTGGTGGGTCCCAATATTTTTTTCCTAACAAGTGGTATCATCTTGTTCATTCCTTGAATTACAAGTTGTGTATGTTTTGTTTGTTTTGGAGTGGACATTCATTATCGTTATTTCCTTGAGTTCCATTTGTATAATGCAGTATGATTTTTGGGACATGTACTGTTGATCATAAAAATATGTAGCTATCCTTTTATGTATAACTTCCAGTTACTATGGTGGTGGGTACGTAAGTGTTTTGGAAACACATATAGGAGTGTAATCACATTGTCATAGGTTTATCAAAAGATAATAGAATGGAATTCATTCTAGAAATGACTTCCCACAAAAATTTCATATTTCATTTTAATTAATGATTTATGATTTTGTGTACATGGTTTTGTTTTAGAAAAATGTAGAAATTGTTTTGAAATATGATATTTGGAAAATATAGGCATTGTCATATTTTGAAAATGATTTAATTTTCAAATAACATGATGAAATTTTGGAAAAATGCTTGAATATGGAAAATGATTAATTTTTGAAAGAATTTTTTTGATTTTTTCTCTATGATAGAATTTGAAACTATTAGGATTTCAGTTTCTAGAGAGTGAGACTTATAGTGTTTGTTATGTTTCTAGAAAATGGCACTCGGTTGGAATAGTATAAACCAACAGGAAGAAGTTGTGTAAAATGTGGTTTCACATGATCCATAGGTGAACCAGTAGTTGGTTTAGAGTATAGTACATGATTATCATGTTTTTTAAAGAGGTAACTAATGGGTTGAACAAAATAAAGTGGATCACATTGTCCAGTTCCAAAAGTAGAATCCACCCATCATCTTAGGTGATTTAGGTATAGAGAAGGATGAGGTGTGTCTGAATAGGATGAATTGAATTTATGATTTTCTTAGAACATTATCATAGATTAATGTCATGTTAGAGACATATATTATGGAGGATCTTTCATGCTAATGGTCGGATTTAGTACTTTAGTCTAAAATGGACCAAGGCATCGAATAGAAGGATTTCAAGGAATTATTGAACAATAAATTATATGATCACACATTAAGAATTCAATGAATGATGGACCTTTTTAGCCTCAAGTAGGAGAACATTTCTATGATAGAGTATGCGGCTAAATTTAGGAAATTTTCACTCTATTCACTAGATGTTGATGTGAGTGCATCCTTGAAGCCATGTATTTTTTAGTCGAGGATGAGGTAGGAAATTCTCATGAAGATTTCCATGCTCAATATAAAAAATTATACGGAGATGGTCAATATATAGACGATAGATTAAAGAGACATATCCAGAGGCATGTGTAGAGGAAGAATGTTGATACTTGTTTTAAATTGTGTGAAATCTAATGATCGGTTAAATTGAAAGCGGGGAACATATTTCCATGGTGGGATTATAATGAAAAATCAGATAGATGGGTCGATGAACCATCCTCTATGACCAAAGAGAAAAACTAGAGGTTTTCAATATGGTTTCATTGACCATAGGAATTAGGAGTGTACAACACCACCTAGAGCATGCTATAATTGCATTAAGATCAAGCATCTTTACTGCTTTTGTCGGAGTGCTCTGAGAACAGGTGTTTAGGAAAACTCTCATGTTGTGAAGATGCCGTATGATTTAATAGGACAAGGGCATCTTAATACCTCTCATTAGTATAATGGAACTCGATATGATGATTCTAGGAATACCATGACCCCTCAGAAAGGGAAATATCAATTGGTCAATAAAGAACAAACTGCATCGAGTAAGCAGTTATATATTGTTGAGAAGGTTATTTTGGATGATAAATCTAGACAACATGAATTTAAATCCGTAGGGCATGGGTTATGATGAACATATTTTATTTCACCAATTATTTAAACTGGTGAACAATATGCATAAAAACATGTCCCACATCGAATCCTGACCTAGTTCCTCCATGTTATATAAATCAAGTGTTGTGGGGAGAGGCTCAAAATACTGCTCTCCCCATCATGGAACCTACCCATAATAGTTATGTGGGCATGATCTACACCCACTTATTTTCGGGATATTTTCCCACATCATGCAAGTCTTCGGTTGTTCCCATGGCTTACTCACTACACTCCATGTTTCCAACAAGCTGTTCTGACTGGCCTCTTTTAGGCATGGTCAAACCATTGTCCAACATATGATCTTAGTTGAGGGTGGATATTCAGCTTAGTATGTTGTCCATACTTTTTAAATAAACCCCCAAAAAATACTTTGTTAAAGAAACAAGTATATAATGGAATTCAATATTAAATTCATGGACACCTCCACCCATACAATCTAGTATACAATTTTTCAAGCTATTAAAAATATCTCTTCAGTTATAAATCCATATAACCATTTCTACATATATAACACTTAATGTACTAATTATATTGCATGGTTCTCTTTAATGAGAACTATAATGTCAATGTTCCTCAAGTTAATACTTTTATGGTTCTCATATAACATAAAAATACTGCATAATAATAAATTAATCTTTTTCTCTAATTTTTTTCAATATAAATTCCAAATAACATAAAATCATTCTTCTTATTAGTTTTAAACAATATGTCACTTATGAAATATGTAATTTGATCATTTTAACAGTTCATCAATCATTAGACTTTACAAAAGGGAGAATTTCTCAAGCATGAAATCCAATGCTATGAATCTATTACAATTCAGTAAGAATCATGATGAAAGAATCTATAAAAATTATCTAGGAATCAATATAAACGAATCCACAAAAAATCACCTGGCATCACCATAAAACTCCTCGTCTTCAAACCAATCACATGTTTATTGGAATATCCAGACATTAGGATTTCATCCAAGTTCCAATAAATAATAACTTCTTCATCATAATAAAATAAATGAAATATTCCTATTTCATTTATCATTATTTTACACCAATGAAAATAATTTTTCAACAAATACTATCCACATAAAATGTGGGATCTTCAATCTCCCCCTTTGTATTTGTTGGAAATAAATTCAAATTTCATTCCATATAAAATTTCAATATGTGGAACTATTATCTTACCTCTATCCCCTTTACCTTTGAAACATTCATTTCACATTATCTTCCCTTTAATGACATGAAATAAAATTTCATAGGAAAAGTGTATCAGTATATACTTATGTAATGGGAAATCAATGATTTCACTGAATGTTAACTCGAGTTGTGTTCGATGTATAAACAAGAGGATTTGATTTAGAAAATAGAAGTTCCCATTTCCAACATATCATGATACCTTAAAAAAAGAGAAATCATATACTTGTATTGAAGGATTATTAACTTTAATTCATGGATTAAATTACTATATGTGAGATAAATATTTTTATGAAAAACCAACCTCAAACGCTTACACTATCTTCAACAAATAGAGATAAAACATTCATGTTAAATAAGTAGGGTAAGGGACCATAGGGACTTCCAAATTTCATATTCCACTGATTAATTTAATTACTGCCCCTTAGTAAAAGTTTATTTATTTTTGATAACCAAGGATTAGATATTAATAGAGACATACCTTTTTCAGTGATGTTATCTTCAAGAAATTTCAATAATAACCAGATTTTATACTAAGTGAAATAATAATTCAAGAATAATCTTTATTTAATCCCCATCAAGGGAAACATTTCGCATTATATTCATAGTGATTTATCTCAGAAATTTTGGATTTCATTAAATTCTAGTATGGATAATACACTGGAATGGGTCTTCAACTTTTGACAGTCCATATTAGACAACTATCTCAACTACACTAAGGATGATATTTCAGAATATTTGTTCTTAAGAATACCATAAAATTAGATCAAACCAAGATAGAATATTATTTATACTAGCTATCCCGAATAGGAAATCAAATTATTTAACTTCATAATGAATTATCATCCATCATATTATTATTTAAATATCAATTGTGGAATCATTAATGGATAGTAAATTATTCAACATAGCTATCAAGAATTGACATCACTTACAACTTCTCTAGTTCGTCCCCTAAGAACATGATCCACCTTCAATTCCCTACTTTAAAAAGAACAAATACAATACTCAAATACTAAGGTATTAAGGTGGAACCTCTTTTATTAATTAATACGAATAGAAAGGTTGATATGATCTTCTCAAACAAGTTTCTCCATTTTCTCCAATCTTTATGATTTCACATCTGAGAATATTGTCTGATTAATGTTGTGGCACCATCAACATTAATCTCTTCAAATCATATTCTGATTTGTGTGGACAAGTTTTATTCTTAATAGTCATTATGGATGATACATTATTACACCTCTTAAGGACTGCTTCTTGTTATGGAATTGATGTTAATAAAACTTTTGAAGTTTTACAGTATTTATTTCATCTCTCAAACAAAACTTCTTTAACACAAGAGTTGAATTTTCTTGAAAACACCTCATGAAATCTATCTTCATCATGTGGAATATTTTATTTCCCTTTTTCACTAGATTTACATAGTTAATCTTCCAATTTATTCATTCTTTCCAAATCCTCAAGTTAGTTAAGATAGATTAAAATAGGATCTATGGGTGAATGTTTGATTCTTCAACATGGGTTCTTAATAGCTTTATCCCTATAAGTAGTCCTTTTGGATGCACTATCCTTCAAATTATTCAATTTAGAATCCATGGTTTTTTCACCATTCTTATTTTGTACCTTCTTGAGAGAATTTCTATTCACAATATTATTATGATATCTTTCAAAGGATTCTTCTTCCTTACAAGTCAGATTTTGTGATGTTATTTTCTTATCATATTTGGATACATGTTGATATGAACATGTACCAACCTTGTGACCAATACCATTTCATACATCACTGATGCTTTCAGTCATTCCAATTTTTTTGCAGTATAGAGATGCTTCTAGGTCAATATATGTTTCTTATACTTTCATGGATTTCTCCGCCCTTGAGTTAGGATATCTTTTTGTTTTTACATTTTGAGGATTCTACCAAAAATCTAATTCACAATTCCCAAATCAGATGGAACACCAATATTAACCCAAATATCTGTATTTCATGAAATCTTCTATATCTAATTGTTGGGTCTTCTTCATGATATGTTTCTCTCTCTATGTGGAACCAAATTACACACTTTCATTCCTATCTAACTTATTCAGGATGGTAGGTATCTTATCAACTTTCTTCATTCATACTTGCTCATATTTTACATTACAACCTACATTATTCAGGCTAACGGGTTTTGAAACATTAGTAATTTATGGTATGTATGGTACCTAATTCTTCTTACATTCTTGTGATTGATCATTGAATGAAGTCATCATCTTCTTATCACATGTTGGTGGAATTTAAACCTTAGAATCCTCCAATGAATACTGAGTACCAGTCAAAATTTTCTCTTTCTTTTATGAAGTGTCAATATGTGTCTTCTCAATATTGTCCAAATAATATACCAATTTTAGACATTTGATATTGTGGATGATTTTCTGATCTTCAATCAGAACCATCTTCACATCACCAGCCTTATTCATTATTTCAACTTTATATTCAAGTTGCTTAACTCTCTTCTTAATCAATTATTAATGTTAATTTATCATCACAAATAATTTTTCCAATTTTTAACCCTTGACATTATTTCTATTTTCCAAAATATATTGAAGTGCATGGGTCTTTTTTATAGATCCTTTTTTACTCCCTATTTCTATTCGAACTCTTTAACCAATTTTGAGGAACTTATTTCAAGTTCCATCTTTGTTACTTTAAAGGATCCAACCTTTCCTCAGAGATTTAGAGTGTCAAAAAAATTTATTGTGAAGCTCTTCTATAATTGATAAACTTCTTCTTCCAGTTGGGTGATGTCTTCCGGTACAAATTTAAATACTCCAAAACCAATGAATGCACGTTCTTTAGGAATACTATGAAGAAAAAATCTTAATCTATCAATAGATAATTATTTAGAAGTTGTAGATTGATCATCATCACCACTTGGGCTAGTAATATAATCTAGGGGGAAGTATTTAAATGTAATAACACATACCTCGTGATCACTAGAGGTAGGAAGGTTATCCATCTTCTTATAAGAAACATGATCCACCTTATCATTAATAACTAAGCCTGATATTTCTACATTGTAAGAAAATCATAGAGAAATAGATAATTCCTCTTCATTAGATAAGAGGGTCTTCTTCTTCAACATTATATTCAATTCATTTATTATATTAATCCATGTCATGGTAGATAAATACTTCTACTAAAAGGTAACCAATTATTCACCATAACTACACTTCATTGTTAATTCATGAATGAAACTCTAGTCTTCCTTGTAGAATAGATTTCACTATAGATAATCTAACAGAGGTGAACCTTTCCTCGATACATGTGCATGGACAAATTTGGGATATGCATTACACTGAGCAGTGGGGGTGGGGTGACTCAATATTGGAAACTTTTTTATCAAATTCCACATTTTATCCCTTTACCTCTTTGACCTGTTAGGATCTAGATTCTCTCAACCTATTTTCCCTATCGCATGCAAGATTATTAATGAAGTATAGAAAATCATACAATATTTTTATAAGTTTCACTACTCAGTAAGAGTATATATTCCTTGGTAAGGTCTAGAAATAACCCTTTCCACACAAACAATAAAAATTAGTTCGTTAAATGTGGTTACAGTAAGTAGTAAATACCCTTTCATTGGAAATGAACTACAGTCAATTGATAGTTCATGTTTTACAGCACTTAGCTGGATCTTTATACTACAATTGAAGATAGTAGCCTTTTTTCATAATGGTTTGTAACACAAAGAGAGTCCTCCACCTGTTGAGACTTGTTGGATGTCATGATTCTTCATTTTTCTTCGAAAACCTTCTTCTTCGCATAGCTACCTTCTTAGAAGTATGCAATTAACACTTATTACCTCTTCCCAAAAGAAATATAAAAGCTACCCAATCTTCGTCTTCTACCAATATAAATAATAAAAATTCGTTTTGAAATGATCAATACTGAATTCTTTCTTACCCAAATGACAATCATTCAATAAAAAATTGGTCACCAAATCATTTTTCATTCTTTTATATTTCTTATTTAATGAAAATTCGATTTCACTAAGATCTCTTCTTCTCCTTCTTGTTGGAATCACAAACTTCCTTGGTGATTATGACATCAATGAAGATAAAATCAGCTTATCATAATCACAATTAAATTCTTCTTCTTTGATACAAAAATAAATAGTGAATGTATAGTCAATGATCTTTTATTTTTTCTTTGCGATTAAAAATTTTTTCCAACATAATTGGACCTTACATTAAATGATTTTTCATGAATGAATAATCTTCCTCAAAATCATATTATTATCATATATAATTATTAACTCAATACATGCATGGTGCATGTACATTCCCACCTCCATTTTTGTATTTTTTTATTTTATGTATTTTTTCAGTGATAAACTTTTATTCAGGAAAGATTTTCTTCTTCAAATAATGTGACAACCTTCGGATAATGTATTTACTACTCACTATTTATATAATAATGCTCGAAGCTTCTTCTACATCCCTTATTTCTCTCTCTCTTCAAAAAACAACCGTGTTTGTTTTTCTTAACCATTTTTTATCAACAATATGTCCATTCATACACTTTTTGTCATAGAAAAAACAAATAGTATGAGTTCCTATTTTTACTCATGAAAGTACACAATTAGGTTCCTGTATGGTTATTTTTTCACATAAAAAGACTGTGTAGGTTCGTTGTTATCAATCTATTGTGTATCAAATGGATACACAATATATCATGTAATGGTTTATATGTGGGCCGGATTCACAAAACTCCATGAATGTAAACAAATCGTGCAGTGTCACTCAAGCAGTAAGCTTCATGGAACTAGTTATTCATTGAGAGTCATAAAAAAGGTGTTTACACACCGGTTCTGTTTTCTCAATATTCATTCTTTGCAAAAGAAAAATGATTCATGGAATTGACCTCCTTCATGAAGAGTGATGAGGGTGTAAAATCCATTTCTTATGTAAAGGTATAATTATAATTCATGAATCTAAATGGGATCATGGGAATCCCCATATTTTTTAGGCTTTAAAGGATGGTGAACCTATCTTCCTCCTCATATAAAACAGTGTTTCAGAGACGCTCTGTTTTTCTATACAATGAGAGCTCTTGAAATAATAATATTGGCACTAGAACCTCTCGGTCAAGGGTGATCTCATTTTATAGGAAAGGGATCATAGAATTGAAAAAAATTAAAATACCCTTCATTATAACATGTGAATCATCTCATTAAATTCCTGAACGATTTGGATTTTAATTAATTAAACACGTATAATGTTACCCCACATTTCATGGAGTTTCTCCTTTATGATCGGCCTACTTATTTACAGTGTTCATATCACATTAATGTATTCTCAAAATCATGAAAGTTATCTTCCGAAACTCGTGATGTTCAGCCATGAAACTCAACTATTTGAATGGACCTCCTAAAACCATGTTTGCAGCTTGGTTGAGGCTTGTATCTTCAATTTCTTCATGTGAATCATTTAAAAGAAGTTTCATGATATTTCCATCATGTTCATCCCATTATTTAGACCTCAAAATGATCATGGTGGAATCTTCTTTGAACATGGGTGGTTTGGTTGACATCTACAGTGAGATGGTGGCGTCATAAAGGGAATCCAGGAGGAAGATAACACATTTCATCGATAAATATGTGCCTAATTTTGAATGAAAATTATGATGGAGATCAGATGATATGAATTTAAATGATTAGGTAATGGGAGATGATAAACGACCATGATCGAACAAATTATTTAAACTGGTGAATAGTATACACAAAAACCCATAACATATGAGAACCTATCCCAGTTTCTCCGTAATATATAAATCAAGTGATGAGGGGACTGGCTCATAATTATCTTTTCAACCTCCTTGTACTGACATGTACTGGTTCTGTGGGTGCGATCAACACCAACTTATTTATAGGTTACTATCAGACATCATGAATCTGTTGGGGGGTACCCATGGCCTACACATGACACTACATGTTTCCTACATGCTTTCTTGTCTTGCCTTTTTTTGGCACGTCTACCCAATGTCCCGTAGAAGCTCTCGGTTGAGGTAGGTTGTCCAGCTCATTTCATATTTTTAAATAAACCCCCAAAAAATACATAGTTAAAATACCATTTATATAATTGAATTCAATACTAAATGCATGGATACCTCCACACATATAACTCTAGTGTACAATTCATCATGCCCTTCACAATTTATATTCAAAGACAAATCAATCCGACCATTTCTTCATCTTTAACCCTTCATGTACTAATTATATTGAATGGTTCTACTTTAGGAAAACTAGAAGCTAAATGGTTCTCAGGTTAATAGTTGCATGGTTCTCAGACCACATAAAATTACTACATGAACTTCAATACATCATCTTCTATAATTTTTTGAAAAAAAATTCAAATAACATCACATCAGCCTTAATCATTTTAGTCAAAAATGTTTCACCTATGACACATGTATTTTTAACTTTAGATTAGTAAATTAATCATAATAGTTAAAAAAATGGATAATCTATCATGCATGAAATCCATTTATATAAATCTATAAAAATTCGTCAATCCCTCAATAATTTATGTTCAAATATAAATCCATCTATCCATTTCATTATCTATAACCATTCATAAACTATTTATATGTCATGGTTCTCCTTCATGCCAACTAAAATATAAATTCTCTTCAAGTTAACACATTCATGGTTCTCATGATAAATTAAAATACTTCATTACCCTCAATCCATATTCTTTTTTATGTTTTGTAATATAAATACCAAAGAATATCAACTCATCCTTCTTTTTTGTAAACAAATTTTCACTAATGACATGTGTATTTTGAACATATGATCAGTTCATCAAATGTAAAAATTAAAAACCATGGAGAATTTCTCATGAGTGACATCCAATGCTATGAATCCATAACAATTCTTCAAGCCCTTCACAGTTTCTCTTCAAATATAAATCCATCTAACCATTTCCTCAACTTTAACACTTCACTCCCTAATTATATGGCACAGTTCTCCTTCATGAAACTAAAATATCTATTTTCATCAAGTTAACACATTCATGGTTCCCATGAAACATTAAAATATTGCATGACCTTCAATTCCACTTATTTTATACTTTTTTTAATAGAAATTCCAATGAACATCAAATCACCCTTCTTCATTTTGTAAACAATGTGTCTCTTATGACACATGTATGTTGAATATAGGATTTTTTAATCAATCATTTGAGTTAAAAACATGAAAAATTTCTCAAGTGTGACATCCAATGATATTAATCTATAAAAATTATTCAAGACCATCACAATATATCTTTAAATAGAAATCCATCTAGCCATTTATTTATCTTTAACCCTTTATGCACTAATTATATAGTGGTGTTATCCTTTGTTTTACCACCCCCTATTTATATTATGTAACTATTTATTTATTTATTTAATGAATGTAATGTGTGTGGGTTATTTGTTAGAGGGTTTGGATTACTTTTTGTGTATTTTTGGGGGCTTTTATACAGCTACACAGTTGGGTCGTGATTAGTGAAATCCATGAAACTCCAACAAGAAACGGTGCACAATGAGACATGGGATTCTGGGTAGTTTCATGGTTTGGAGAACTATGTGGCCACCCATGAGTAACTATAAAAGTTGGATGGAGATATTTTTATGATTGATTAAATGTTTTTGTAAATTTCTGGGCCAGCCATGTGAGGTACTTCTTGAGTTAGAGGCTGGAACATGATTAGAGA
This sequence comes from Viscum album, assembly GCA_963277665.1. Classification (NCBI taxonomy): domain Eukaryota; kingdom Viridiplantae; phylum Streptophyta; class Magnoliopsida; order Santalales; family Viscaceae; genus Viscum; species Viscum album. The sequence continues at coordinate 1,579,401,840 of OY728151.1, read as the reverse complement.
ACATTTTTTTGAACCGTGCAACTAACCATGCATAGTTTTAAAACAAGATCCTAAAAAAAGTGATTCTGGATCAATATTATGATAAAACCCTCATTTTTATCCAAATAAATCCTATATTGGTTATTCCTACCAAAGGCCTAGGACCCTTTCCCTATCATTTTAGAACAAATCTGAAGAATATTCAAGGTGTGTGGAAACTTGATTCCCTCTATAAGTCACCTTTTGTGGTAGTTTTTCATATTTTTTGTTATATCTACCTTCCTCACCCTCTTAGATTCATAGATCTATTCCACTATAGATTGATCTATGGTTTTCTATGCCAATTAGAGTAATAGTTGGCCTCATTAAGGATAGGTTATGAGATCTAACGTGGATTTTTTGGAGATTGAACTCAGTTTTATGGGTGTTTTTTTTATATTCATCATTTTCTGAAAAACCCTTGGGGTGGATGGATTCACTCTCAACTCCTATTAACAGAAAATTATAGTTTCGTATATTTTTTTTAAAATTTATGGATTTTTTGTAAAAGTTTTGTGAATATCATGGTTGAAACCCCCTATAGTGATGGTTTGTTGTTTTTTTGGAAATTGGATGTGAAAATTGATTTGTTTCATGATTTTAAAATGTTTATTTCAAAATTTGGATTTGTTATATTTCAGATATTAGTTTATTGGAATGATTTTAAATAAAGGAATGTTTTTATTAAAATTGATTGACCTAGTTGGTTTGAAATGGTTTTGGAATACATGGGTTGTGTGATTTCATGCTTTCGACATGACCATGAATAAGTGGAATGTACCATTGGGGTTCAGAGAGACGTGACCCTGGATAAGAGGACATTGTCATTGGGGAAAAAGGATATAGGACACTTAGAGAAAAAATAGTGGATTGAATAGAAATTTCTCATGAGTATCGAAGATACATTGAAGAATGACTGGGTGTGTGTGTGTGGTGGACCATGGAATGGGTACGTCAAAAAGGAATGTGAAGTTGTTTAATAAATGGTTTGTGTTGTTTCCTTTAAAAACTGTTATGTTGGTAAAAATGTTTTTGTGTGAAACTGCTTAGCATTGATTTAAATTTTGGTACTATTTCATAAACAAAATATAAATTATGTTATATAATTATACTTATATGTTATATCCTAGTGGCGTGAGTAGGGAAATCATTGGAGGAAACCTACTGAGTTTCCTTACTCACACCTTATTTGGAACTTTAGTGATTTTGAAGATGTTCTTTATCATGATACAAGTAAATGGAAAGCATAGCGCTCCTTTAGTGTTGCTCCGTGATATTTAGAGTTGTAGTTGGAATTTAGAGTCATGTATTTGGAATATTCTGAGTTTCTATTGGTTCTTTTTTTCCTGTAATTTTATTTTAGTAGTATTCCACTATGGTACTCTATTTTAGTTTTTTTGGTATATTAGTGGTATTAAATTAATTATTTTACATTGTCATCATTCATCATCATGTGGTTTTGGTTACATAATTTTTTGTTGTTATTTTTTTATTTTCAAAGGAAAAATTGTCCCCCAATTGTATTGAGACCCTTGGCATTTATTGTGAGCATTTTGTGCCCTGGGGTTATCTCTTATGGTCATATAGAAATTCCGCCTTGACTCAATACAATAAGCAGGAGAGGGATGTTACAAGTGGTATCAGTCTTGGGCGGCAAAAAAATTTGTGTTCAATAACTAGTTTCGACATTTTCTTTCCTTAACTTACACATGGTATATTTTTTCGATTTTCATGTTGAAATTCATTCTGGTTATTTCCTTAAGGTTGGTAGAAAGGATTATCATTGTTGGGACTTGATGTATGGATCATAAAAAGATATATCTTAACATTTTATGTTGATCTTCGTGTTACTAGAGAGTTGGGTACACAAGTGTATTAGAAACAATTATTGGAGTGTAATATTTTTTCATGGGTTTATCCTATGATAAGAGTATGACATGCATTCTATAAATGACTTCCCACAGGGAGTGAATATTTTATTAGATTAATGATTTATTATTTCGGTTAAATGATTTGATTTTTGAGAAATGTTGATTTTTGTCAAATGGGTGATTTTTAAGTATAAGGGTTGTGGTATTTTGAAAATGAGATTAATTTGAAAATCATGATTAAATTTATCAAAAATTGTTGAATGAGGAAAACAATAAAATTATATATTATTTTTTTGAGAGTTTCTATATGATAGAATTAGTAATTGTTAATCCTTTTGTTTCTAGAGAGTGAGACTTATGGAATTTATTGTGTTTCTAGAAAATTGCACTCAGTAGGCATTATAGAAACCAACTGGAAGAAGATACTGAGAATGTGGTTTCACTTGAACCACAAACGAACCAAACACTAGTTCAGAGTATAGTCTAATCATTTCAAGTTGGGATAGATGGAATTGACCGGGCGAACCCAACTAAGTGGATCATTTTATCAAGTTCTATAATTAGAATCCACCCAACATCAAGGGTGATCCGGGGGTATAGAAGGATGAGGTGTAGCTGGATTAGATGAATAAAATCTTTAATATCCTTATAATGCAATTAGAGATGAAATTCAACTTATAGACCTATATTTTGAATGATCTTTCATACCAATGGTGGGATTTAGCAGTTCAAGATAAACTAGGCGAAGGCATGGAATGGGAGGATTTTGATGAATTTTTTAACAAACAATTCTATACCCCACACATTCATAATTTAGAGAAAATTAGAATTTATCCAAAAGTAGGAGAACCTTTATGTTACATAGTATGCGGCTAAATTTATGATATTTTTCCACTTTTCACCTGAATTTGTTGTGACTGCATCCATGAAGGCATGAATTTTTGAATCGGGGGTGAGATAATAAATTCTCTGGAAGATTACCATGATCTGTATAATGGATTTTACGAAGATGGCAAATATACTGATGGTGGATGAAAGAGAAATCTCGAGAGGCACTGGTGGAGGAAATATGTTGATACTTATGGGAATTGGTGGGAACTCTAATTCCAGGAGAAAGTGGAAGAGGGACACATATTTCCAAGGTAAGTGTATCACCCAAAATCAGATAGTTGGATCATTGAACCATCTTCCAAGACCCAAGAGAAATGGTAGATTTTTTAAATGTGTTTTCTTTGACCACATGAATCAATAGTGTATGATAGAACCAAGATCATGCCGCAATTGTAATACGATGGGGAATCATCCATAGTTTTTTCACAGTGCTCTGAGCTTCAGTGTTTGTTAAAGCTCTCATGTTTCTCAGATATTGTATACATAAACTGGATGAGTAAAATAGAATACCGATCATGTTTCTCTTGAATATTACCATGATCTCTCATGTTTCTCATATCATGAGTGTTCATCTATTGATTTAGTATTTGATCTTGGTGTTGAACCACCTTATCTAACATCCTCATCCTCTCTCCGGTTATGCTCTTTGATGAGTGCCTGATTTAATATTCTTAAATTCATAGTTATTCGAAGGAAAAATACCTATTATTTGATGTCATAGGTGATACTATTCTCAAAAATCCTCAATATATCCTTATTATTACCCATGAAAATAGTTGAAAAGATATAGTGCTCTGTGAAATAGGCTGAAAATTGAGAACTGATAAAAAACCCTACTCCATGTCCATGAACACTCAAGATCTATCTTCTATCATTGTATGGGGATATATGTAGTCATAGAAGGCAATATATGAATCCCTCTAAACCATATCCATATAACAAACCATCTGTTACTACTAGCTTTTGGTTACATGATCTATTCGGGCTTTATGGTTTCTACTATTTTTATTTTCCTTTAGTACATGAAATTTCTTCTTTTCTGTTGTAGTTGTTTTGCATGAAATTACATATGTGTACATGGGTTTTATTTTATATTAAAGTAATGGCTTAGAGTTGGTTTGTGTTTGTCTTATATCTCTATTATACATGTGTTCTTTTAGGGTGTAATGCCTCCCATTTGTGTGTTTATTATACCCTCGGTGCTAGTCTCCAACTCGAGGCCTAATGGAGTTCGAACTCTGGGGTTTTTATCTCCCTTATCAAATTGCCAGTCTAGGAGGGGTACACCTTATGGGGAGGGGGTCATGAAAGAGTGGTATCAGAGGCAAGGTTGAGTGGCAGTATGGAGTTTTTTGTTAAGCATAGGTGAGGTTTCATGGGTTAGTAGGGAAACAGTGTTAGTCATTATTAGCAAGTGATGTAAACACTGTAGACCTGCTGAGTCATAGGTGTTTATCCCCCGGTAATCTAATTCATGGACTATTATGTCTACAATGGATACTAAACAAGGTGATGTTAGTTACACAGTAGAGACCTAGTAAAGGATGATGAATCATTCAACTTTGTGCCTGGGTTTGAATGGGTAAACCTTGGGATATGTTAAACTCAAATGAATAAAATAAAACAATTGAATAATTAATTTTGAGTCTTCCATATTCCACGTTTGGGATATGTAATTGTTTTTTATTTTTCAAGTAAGGCTCTAGGTCAATTTCCTCGTCAGGTTCATGCAGAAGAAGTCCAGTAGGTTGTGCCAGTAGATCGTTGTAGGGTAGAGGTTGATGATGACGACACTTGGAAAAGGAAACTCCGCAATTTTCATCCCCAGAATCTAAAAAAGTAAAAGGGATCCTTTTCAGATGCATTCCTAGAAGAATGATTGGAGGAGGATGTGATAGGCTTCAGTTTGATCCGTTATCAGAAAGATCAATGGGTGACTTTGGTTGTGACGATGTTTCATGGAGCAGTGAGGAAGTGGTTGTTCTTGTTCCTCAAGTATCACGAGGAGTTGGTGATCTCATGGGAGGAGTTATGAGGAAATTTTAGAGTCAAGTTTCTTTCATAAAATTTGAAGGCATCCAGCCTCCATGAGCTTGTTACCCATCGATATGGGAGGTCTAGTGTGTGAGAGTTTGGAATCTATTTCAGGAACCTTTTATGATACACTTCAGACCAGTTCCCAGATGAGGAGGCCAGGGTGAGGCATTTTGAGGAGGATTTTCTTCCAGAGATCCATTTCCAGGTCACCATGTTTTAGTTGAAGACATTTGCTGAGGTGCTAGTGAGGGCAGAGGTACAAGAGAGGACCTTAGCCAGAACCATATCATCATGATAGGGGATTCATAATGATTCTTCTTGAAGTAGAGTTGTGGTCTGGGGTTCCTAGTTTTTACGGGGAAAGAACTTTCGTTTGGCTGAGGGTAGTTCCCATCCGTCAGCATCTCGTTTCACTGGGGGAGGCAGATATTAGGCATATTCCAAGGGATCCAATGCTTCTTTTTTATGGTGGTTGAGGCCATCAGTAAAAAGTGTGCATAACCTTTCATAGTGGTTATCGTGCACCAGGTGTTCTCCTCCATGTTCCTTCGTTGAGGCAGTTCCAGTTGAGGTAGTAGCAGTAAGTTGCACCAGATTTATATCAGCAGAGGGATGATAGGGCATTCATATGATATCCCCATGACTCTCCAAATCCTCATAGAGACAATCGCGGCCATGTTTTTAGTTTTCATCGGGGTCATAGAGGTCTTGGAGGAGGTCATGGTTAGCTTCATGCTTTAGTGTTTCCAGCACCAGAAAAGCCAGATGTCATTTGAGGTACCATGTTCTTGTTTTCTACTTGGTTATATGACCTGTTTGATTCAGTATAAACACACTTTTTCATATCACCTTCCCTATTCCATGCCATGGTACTTGACGTAGAGAGGATTATAATGCCCTTGGCATTGACTATGCCAGTTGGAGGTCGAGCTGACTTGGATGATGTATGTAGAGACTGTGAGCTAGTGCTAGGGAAACAAAAATCTTTTGGAGATTTCCTATGTTTATTTATACAAAAAAATGTTGTAATCCTTGGTTTCTATGGGTTGTATTCAGTTCAAGCTATCATGGACTTCTTTAGGAGGTAGGTAGTGTTCTTCGATGCTGATGGAGATCCAGTGGTGTTTGTTGGCGAGCGAGACCCTCGGATGGGTCAGAGGTATGTTTCTTCCTTATCATCCTTGATGGCTGAGATAATGTTGAGTTCTTCATAGGATTAGCAGTTGGCGTTTCCCAGGGTCGTAGAAGAGTGCCCTTATGTCATTCCAGAATAGGTTGTAGCATTTCCCCCTCGACGAGAGATCGATTTTGGGATTGAGATATAGCGGGGAGCATCTCCTATATCTATGTATCCATATTGGATGGCCCCTTATGAGTTACGAGAGCTACGTAATTATTTTTACGGTCTATTACAATGCATTTTTTTAGTCCGAGTGTGTCACCGTGGGGTGAACTGTTTTTGTTTTTGAAAAAGGCAGACAACATTTTGTTGTTGTGTATTGATTATCATCCCATAAACAAAGTGATAGTGAATAATCATTATCCTATTCCATAGATTTATGATTTATTTGATAAAATTAAGGGAGAATGTTGGTTCTCTAAGATCGAATTGTGGTTAGGATATCATCAGATGCATGTGAAATATAAGGCTATCCCAAAGACTACTTTCCTTTGTCGTCATGGGAATTACGAGTTCATTGTAATGTCGTTCGGTGTGATGAATTCTCCAACTGTATTCATGGGATTGACGAACACTATGTTCTATGAGTTCCTGGATATGATCATGGTGGTTTCCATCGACGACATATTTGTGTACTTCACATCTGAGGAGGAGCATGCGGATCATCTGCACGCTGTTGTGGGAGTTCTTCTTCAACACCAACTGTTTGGGAAGTAGTCAAAGTGTGAGTTTTGGGGTTGAGAACATCATTTCTAGGGGAATTTGGTGTCCCGGTAAGGAGTATCTACGGTTCCATCGAAGATAGAAGTAGTTTTTTCATGGGTACCCCCCATGAAAGTGGTAGAGGTGAGAAGTTTCCTTGGTCTTGCAAGATACTATAGGAGGTTTGTTGCCAATTTCTCTCAGGTTGTAACTCCTCTGACAGCATTCAATAAGAAGTATCAGGTGTTTGTGTAGAATGATCAGTGTCAGAAATCATTCATGTGTCTGAAGGAGAAGTTGGTAAGTTCTCTAGTTCATTTTTGTCCTGAAAGGGGAGTTTAGTTTGATGTTTTCTACGATGCTTCACATCTGGGGTGAGGTTGTGTTCTGATGTAGTAGAGATCAGTTGTTTCTAATGGGTCTCGGTAGTTACTTCCCCACAAACGTAACTATTACACCCATGATATTGAGTTGGTGGAAGTGGTTTTTTTCTCTAAAGTTTTGTATATATTACCTCATTGGAGATCTCTTTGTGGTTTTCACCGATCATAAGAGCCTGAGGTATGTTTTATCCTAGTGTGAATTGAACTTGCGGTAGTACCGGTGGATGGAGTTCTTCCAAGAATTCGACTTCAAAATATCATATACCCCTATAATGGGGAATTTTGTAGCTGATGTGCCGAGAAGGTAGTTTTTTAGTGATAAAGTTCATGAATATGGTGATTCATGAATAGTGGTGGAAGAACATTCACCATTACATCTCGATATGGGAGAATTTGGGGACAGAGGTTGTCTTCTTCAAATGATGGTGCAGTCATCTCTAGTGAAGCAGGTGGAAGTGTCCCATTTTGGTGATCTAGAGGTGGAGATCAGGAGATACTGAGTTTTATATGGTGAGGCCCCTGATGTTTGGTCTAAATAAGAACAACACCGAGTGTTGTATCACAGAAGGCTATTTGTTCCTTTGGTGACGCATGAGATGGTTCTTAGAGAGTTCCATAGTTTGTCTTTAGTGGTGCATCCTGGCATGACAATGGTGTACCAAGGATTGAGGAGTCAATTTTGGTGTACTGGGCTGAAGTGTAAAGTTGAATAGTCTATGTCTTGATGTTTGGTATGCTGGAAGGTGAAGGTCGAGCACCATGTCCCTAGTGGTTTTCTCCAGCCATTACATATTCCTCAGTGGAAGTGGGAGAACATATCAAGGGACTTTGTAAATGGTTTACCTCGATTTTGGGGTTCTCATGACACTATTTTGGTGGTATTTTATCATTTAATAAAATCATCCCACTTTATAGTGATCATGGAGTCGAGATCAGGGAGAGTTTTGTCGAGGTGGTATCTAGAGGTGGTCGTGAGTCTCCGCGGAGTCTCTAGGACGATCATTTCTAATCGAGATCCTCATTTTCCTCTAGGTTGTGGAGAGGTCTCCTACAGGTTTTTGGTTCTCAGCTATGCCTTAACACCGATTTTCATCTACAGATAGATGGTTAGATAGATTGGACTATCTAGACTCTTGAAGACATGTTGTGCTCTTATGTCCTAGATTTTTGAGGTTTGTGGATGAGGAACTTACACTTGGTGGAGTTATCATACAATAATAGTATTCACACCAACATTAGTATGGCGCCATGTTAAGCCTTGTATGGAAAACCTTTCAGTTATCCTCTGTGCTGGACTGGGGTAGAAGAGTCAGCAATTCTCGGACCTGAACTAGTGTAGAATAGACAGATATGGTTCATGTGATTCATGGGAGGATGAAGACAGTGCAGGATCGTCAGAAATCATATGCTGATCAAAGGAGGAGACTTTTGGAGTTTTATGTTGGGGATTATGTGTTTCTTAAGGTGACTCCCCATCATGGGAAGAGAATGTTTAGTCGTGATAGTAAGTTGTCTCCCCGGTTTGTTGGTCCTTTCGAGGTGCAGGCTCATGTTGGAGTTGTAGTGTATCGAGAAGCGCATCCCCCACAGATGAGCTCGATACACAATTTTTTTAATGTGTCGCAGATCTATAATTATAATCATGATGAATCTCACGTCATCGATTGGGGTGATATCAATCTTGATGAAGATTCAAACTTCAATGAGCGGCATGTGGAAATCCCAGACCGCAAAGAGAAGGTGTTGTGCCAGTGTTATATCCCCGTGATTCATGTCTTGTGGCAACACGGTGGCGTGGAAGAGAGTACATGGGAATTTGGGTCACATATATGTGATCAGTACCCTATGTTTTTTCATTTTTAACACTTTTCATGTAAAAAAAATTTCTTTGTGGTTATAGACCTTTCCAATTTATAAGACGGCTTTCTTTTGTTTCTTCTTGTGGATTGCTCTATTTTGAGAGGTATCTAGATGGTTGGTTGTTCAGACCCCTGTTCTTTTTTCTTTTAGGATGGTTTCGTATTATTGGTGATGAGAATGTTTTGAGAGGAATATTATGTAATGTCCTAGACCTATATGGTACATTCCTTGCAAAAAATATACTGTTTTGGGTGTTCTTGGAGTTCATGGTGACTTATATTCAACACTTTTCCAATTTTCCAAATTGTTTCATGATACTATGTAACTTTTCCTTTGCCAAAATTCTAAAATATTTCATGAAATGGTGTCACTATTCCTTTGCAAAAATTCCAAACTGTTTCATGAAACTATGTCACATTTCCTTTTCCAAAATTCCAAACAGTTTCATAAAACTACATCACTTTTCCTTTTCCAAAATTCCAATATGTTTCATAAAGCTGTGTCACTTTTCCTTTTCCAAAATTCAAAACAGTTTCATGAAAAAGTGTCAATTTTCCTTTTCCAAAATCCCAAACATTGTCACAGAAACGGCATCATAGAAACAGTGTCACAAGAGAGGTGTCACAGAAATGGTGTCACAGAAACGGTGTCACAGAAATGGTGTCACAGAAACGGTGTCCCAGAAATAGTTTCACAGAAATGGTGTCACTATTATTATGTCACAGTTACTATCTCACATATATTATCTCATAGTTATTGTCTCACAGTTAATGTCTCATAGATAAAATTTCATATTTCCTTTTCCAAATTTCCAGATTTTTCTGGATTCAACAATTTAATGTTTTATTTGATGAAAAAATGAATAAAATTCGTTGTTTTATGGGATTTAAGGCCGATTCAAAGCCCATAAATCATATATTAATTCTCATAAGGTTCGTGATTCCTTTACTTGGTTAAACAACATGGTTTAATGAGACACTCTTTAAATGGAAAATCCATTGTATCTTAAACTGCTACTCTGTTAAATCATCTAAAGGTACGATATGTCTTCATCCCTTATTCTTCCTCCTTGTTATCTTGTGTGAGAAGCTCAATCGTTTCCTTCCATTCAATAGGATTTTTGCGATCAAGCATTCCTCCTTGGATTGGTTTTCCTTGAAGTTATTCTTACTATTTGTGCACCCCCTGTTTTGGGGCAACCAAGAAGTGTCAATCAATCGTCTATATAAAGTATAGTTTATCCTTATTCTTTTGGGTTCATCTCCTTCTATTTCTCCATTACCTATTGTGTCATGTTATCTCCATGTTCCTAATAGACGTTTCTGGGTTATTGGCCGGTGTGGTGGTTTCCCTGCATCCTCGGGTGGACGCAGTCCTCCAAGAGAGGTTATTGTGATCTGTTTTGATGGAATGTTGTTGTATTAAGAACGTTATGAAGCTTTTGAGGTAGAGGATTTGTGGTCTCTCTTTTCTTTTACATGAAAATGTTGAGTTTTCATGTTTTACCTCACTAGATCAAAATAGAATTGACATATGAAATACTTGAACCTGATAAATAAATTGATATTGATCACATGTTGTTGCCTCTTGTTTTGATAGATAATGTGATATCTATGCTATATTTTTGTAGATTTTTGTTATTGATGGATATTGGTAAAGAATTTTAAACTCTAAATTAATTGATAATTATTTTGATAAAGATAAAGAGGCATGTAAATGAATCTGGTTGTTGTTTTAATTTGATGTTAATCAAATTGAGGCAGTAAGCATGTTTAATCAATTTTTGATAGCTATGATTTCTTTCTAATTTGGTTACCAATAGTTGGAACCCAAAAATAATAAATTGGTTAATTCCATATAGATTAAATAACCGGCTATTTGATAAAAATATAATGCATCATAGGGTTCTGAGATACCCTCCTTCTTGTAATGGCCAAGAGCCTTATGCTTAGAGTTGTGAGAGATCATTACGTTTGAAGGTTGGATGCCTTGTTTAAGGGAAAATAGAAAAGTCAATATAATGACTGTTTTCCTGCTGCCTGTGTTGTGATATGAGCCTAGATGGCTATTGGGATATGTGGGGGAAGGGATTCCCAATGTTTGTGGCAGTAGTTGATAACTAGAGTGGCCATATGCATCCGTGTATGCATGCGGGTGTCAAGGAGGACATCAGAGATGATGAAATAGGTTGGATGTGAATTTTTGGATTCATGCTGATTCTTGATGGTCGTTTATCTTCTTTACTTTCCCCACTACTCAAGGCAGTTGGGTTTTCCTACCCTCCTTCCAAAACGGGTGAAGATGCATAGGGTATTCCATGTGATTTCCATGTTTATCTTCTCAAGGGAGGAGGGTTCAATGCTCTTTCTATAAGTGGAAAGGACTTGATGGGTCATTCAATTAATGACCATGTTGAGTAACCATGTGTTTAGTAGATTAGAATATTTATCTAGAATGCCTGGGAATATGGGAAAGTAAAAATACTTTTCATAAATGATTTAATAAATTATGTTAACCCATGGGGTTAGAGCTTTCTGGGACGCAATGTTGAGGTTGCAATTTAATGGAACCATGGAATTTGTGTGTGATGCTAATGAAATATAATGTATAATTTTTAAATGTTAATTAATGTTTAAATAATTAATTAACGTAAAGTGAAACTGATAAAAATGGAATGAATTAATGTAATAAATATATTTAAATGGTTATGTGATTATAGGATACCTAGTCTCAGAAGTGGCAGCTGGGAGTCCGAGAGATGTCAGCTGCAGTAGGGTCTAAGACTAGTTTATTCCCATACTATGGTTGTGAGATATAGAATATTCTATTATTTTTTGTTTCCATTAGCTACCCCTCCCCCATCAGTTAGGGAACCTGACACCCTGAGGATTCTGAGCCATGGGAGGTGTTTTCCCCAACATTAAGGGCAGATGCTAGATAGTTGCCTACCCCCTTTGGCCCCACTCTCTTCTTTTGTTAGTTACTTGTTATAGTAGGAATTGTGGATAGTTTTCCCCATATATGTTTGTAGAGGGTTGTAATTTCTTGTGGTTTTTCACACACATATATTTTTGATATAGTTTTCTATTGAATACTATAGGTGTCACGTGTATATGATGTAATGGCTTGAGGAACCTTACTCGGTGTATGGGCTATAATGGATTGAGGTTTAATACTTGATATATGATACACATTATGTGAGATGTGGGGGATCCTGGAAACTACCTGGTTACTTTTCTTATGTGGACATGGTGGTTTTGTTGCATAAGGTGCGTGATGTGGGGTTATGCCTAGGTCTCTATGGGAAATCCTTTTTGGAGAGAGACGATTAGGACATGCGACGTTGGGGAAAACCAGCAAACCAGTGGGGAAGTAGTAGCGGGGAACCATTGATGTTATTTATTATATTATATACTTTTGTATGTTATAGTTGGTTATAGTATCCATGGTGAAGCTGGGATCTTAGTATACCTATTTAGGTGATGAGTTAGTTCACTTGTTGTTCACTGTTATATAGCAAGATTTATTTACTTTTACATGAGAGGCTCTAGGGAGGATCCTATATAGTATACTATTATACTCTACCTATGAATATATAAACTATTTTCCAGGACACTTGGAGTATTTTGGAGATCGGGTTGGTTACTACTAGCTTGGGGTTGGAGGAGCTGTTTGGGCTTTGTGGTTGCTGTTGTTTTTACTTTCATTGGATACTTGTAGTTTGTCCTTATGTCTGTAGTAGTTTTTCATGACATTACATATGTTTAATTCGGTTTTCTTTTATATTTCATTCATGTCTTGGAGTTGGTTGGTGTTTATCATATCTATCTCTTTATCAAGTTTTCTCTTGGAAGGTAATGCCTCCCATTTGTGTGTTTACTATACCCTCGGTGCTAGTTACCAACCCATGGCCTACTAAAGGCTGGACTCGGGGGTCATTATCTCCCTTATCAAATTGCTGGCCTAGTAGGGGTACACCTTGTGGGGAGGGGTTCAGGACAGTATTTTTTGTAAATACCATCAATGTTCTTTCCAAATGAATGTTTCAGTCTGTGGAACTATTATCTTATCTATCCTCTTTACCTTTCAAACATTCATTTAACATTTTATCCCATTTGTTGACAAGAAAAAAACCATTCATAGGAAAAAGGTTATCAGTCCAAACTTAAGAAATTTTCCATCCATCATTTTACTCTAATTCAAATTAATTGGTGATTGGTATAGAAACTATAGGATTTGATTTAGATAACAAAGTTTCCCATTACCAACATATCATGATACATTAAGAAATGATAACTCAAATATGTTTATTCAAGAATTATTCGCATTCATTCTAGTATGAAATTACTAAATATGATATTAATATTTTTAAGAACAATCAACCTGAAACTCATGCACTCACTTCAATAAATAGATCAAAAGCATTCAAGTGAAATGGGTAGGATAAGGGAAATTGGTGGACTTCCACATTTCTTATTCCGTTGATTAATTTAATTACTCCACCTTTTTAATATTTTTTATTATTGATGACAAGGGTGAGAGACTAATAGAGGCATATCTTTTCCAATACATTGATCATCATTAAATTTCCAAAATAATTAGATTTTATATAAATTGAAATAATAATTCTGGAAGCTTCTTCGTTTTTATCCCCTCAGGGGAAACATTTTTCAATTTATTCATACTGTCTGATCTCATAATAATTGTAATTCTAGAAAATTAACTATATATAATACACCCTAATGAGTCTTGAAATTTTTATAGTCCATATTGGAAAACTATCACAACTTCACCATGGATGATTTTCAAGAACATTTTTTTTCAGAATACTAAGAAATAACATCAAACCAAGATGGAATCTTCTTTATCTAGGAAATCTGAAAATAGTAAATCACATTATTTAACTCTATAAATGATGAACCTCAGTCATATTTTTATTTAAATATCAATTGAGTAATCATTCATGTTTAGCAACTTCTTCATCTTAGCTATCAATAATTGACAGCACCTACTACTTCTTAGGTTCTCCCTCTAAGAACATGATTCACCAACAATTCCTACATTTTTATAATAAATAAAATACTCAAATATTAAGGGAATAATGTGGATCCTCCATTATCCTTTATTATGTATATAATGGCTGGGATGATATTTTCAAACAAGTTTTTCCTTTTTATCCAATCTTCAAGCTTGAAAATCTGAATCTATTTTCTAATTTATGTTAAGGAAACAAGGATATCTTAACATTCACTTCTTCTTTGTGTGGAGAATTTTTATTCATAACAGCCTTCATGTATAATACATGATTACACCTCTTGGTGAATGTTTCTTGTTCTGGTAGTAATTTTAATCATCCTTTCTCAATGCGACCATATTTCTTGCATCTATCATACAGAGATTCTTTAACACATGAGTTTAATTTACTTGAAAACCCCTCATTCAATTTGTATTCATCATATGGGACCTTTTGTTTACTATTTTTCAATATCTTTATCTTGGGAATCATACATTTTTCTTATTATTTCCATGATATTAGGCCAGATAACCAATATTTCATTAGGAACTTTCAGTTCAAGTTTAGATCTTCCACATGGGTTCTTCAAATTGTCATCCCCCTTAGTATTTATTTTGGAATCATTGTTCTACAAATTCACTGATTTATAATCCATTGATTTCTCACCTTTATTCATTGGTACCTTCCTATGAGGATTTATGTTCATGATATTCTTCTGATTTTTTCCCATGGTTTCTTCTTCATTCCATGTTATATTTTTTAATCTTATTTTCTTTTAAACTTTGGTTACATATTGGGATAAGTGTGTACCACCCATGTGACCACTACCATTATACATCACTAATGTTATCAATCATTCCAAATATGTTTTTCGTATAGTGATTCCTCTGGACCTATATATGTTTCTTCTTATTCCATGGATTTATCCATTTTTATATAGTCTTCCTTTTTTATTTTACATTTTTTGGATTGCACTAACAATTTAATCCACAATAACAAAATCTATTACAGCACCATCATTGACCGACAAACCATGATTTCTTCATATCTCCTCTATCAGATTTTTGGGTATTCATCATGATTTTTTGATCACTATGTGGGGAACCAAATTAAAAAACTTATTTACTATCCACATTATTCGTAAAGGTAGGTTTATTATCATCATTATTCATCCATTCTTGTTCATATTTTGTTTTAAAACTTCTATTATTTATGATAACAGGTTTAGAAACAATTGTACAAGATGATATGGATGGTACCTGATTCATCTTAGACACTTTTGATAGATCCTTGAATGGATTCATAAACTTATTATCACATGTTGGTGGTATTTTAACCTTTGAGTCCTCCAATGAACATTTATTACCTGTAGAAATCATCTCCTTCATTTATTAACTGTCAATATGTGTCTTCTCAAGATTGGCCCACTGTGCTATCAATTATATATATTTTATATTTTGGATGATTTTTTGATCCTCAATCATAATAATATTCTCATCAAAAGCCTTTCTAATTCTTCCAATATTATCTTCAAGTATCTAAACTTTGTTTTGAACTGATGAGTCACGTTCTTTGATCTTAATGGATATTTCTTCCAATTCTAAAACCTTGATATCAGTGCTATTTTTTAATACCTCTTCAAGTAAATGAATAGTTATTCTAAAGTATTTTAAACACCCTCTTTCACATAAACTTATTTTAGAATATTTTAGAAACTTATTTCATGTTCCCCCTTTGTTTATTCAATGGTACCAACCAATCTGGAGATCTTTAGACACTCAAGATTTTTTTTTTTGTGAGCTCTTCTCCCAAACATCAGCTTCTTCTTCTAGATAGGTGATATCTTCATGTATAGATTTAAAGACTCCACAAAAAATGGACTCCCTTTATACCTAAATTCCATGAAGAATGACTCTTAATAAATCAGCTGATAATTAATTAGAAGTTGTATATTGATCATCATCACCACTTATGTTAACATTTTCATCTTCATGAATGTTTATAAATGTAATAACATGTAACTCTAGATCACTATAGGTTGGAAGTTTATCCCTATTATAGGTGGAAACATGACCCACATTCTAATTAAATCACATGACAAATATGTAATCATTTTCAACAAGAAATAATGAAATAAATAATTCCTATTATTTATATAACTGTGACTACTTCTTCAACATTATCCTCTCTTTGTTTTTAATTTTCATCATGGTCTTTATAGATATAGAATTTTGGTCCAAGGTAACTGAATATTCACCAAAATTAGACTTCATTGTTTAGTTAGGAAAGAAACTCAAGTCTTCAATAGTTAATATCATTCATAAAGATAATATAATAGAGTTTAACCATTACTTGATACATGTGATGGACCAGTTTGGGATAGGCCTAACACTGAGAGGGGGGTGAATAAGTGTAGGAGAATATTTAATCCAATTTCACATTTTATCTATTTACCTCCTTGATCTATTCGGATATCTATTATCTTATTCGATTTTCCATATCACATATAATAATATTAAACTAATAAATATAGGAACATGAAATTTTTAAAATTTTCGCTACTCTGTAAGAGTAGCTAGTCATTGGCATGATCTGAAAATGATCCAGACCAGACAACCACTAGAAATTAATCCTTTCAAATTTGGATACAATAATTGGGATGTACCCTTTCACTTACAATGCACTATATTCAATTTATAGTACTTGTTTTATAGCAATTAACTGGATCTTTATACTATCTATGAATACTGTCTCCTTTTTTTGATAATGGTTTGTAACACTAAGATATTCTTCCACCAATTAAGACATGTTAGATGTCAAATATCTAGTTTTTTCTTACACAACCTTCTTCTTTACATTGTTACGTGCTTAAAAACATACAAGTAACTCTTCATACATCTTCTAAGAAGAAAAATAAAAGATGAAAAATCTAATTAATCTATTAATCACAATAATATAAATGTTTTTTTGTCTGATGAATATTAAAGTTTTTCTCACCCAAAATATAATTACCTGACATGCAGTGACCTGAAATCAAGCCCGGACAGCTATCATTAAATTCCATTCATGGAGGCATACAAAACTTTTTCTCACCCAAATTATAATCATCCAACACATGGTGAACTGAGCTCAAGCCAGGATAGCTATAAATAAGTCTCATTCATGGAGGCATTTTTGATGCTGCTTCAATGCCTTTTATAAATTTCAGTGATGTTAAATTGATTTTTAATAAATGTGAATGAACATGAAATTATTTTTTATCAAATTAATAGAATTCAAACTGAAATGGTGAAGTTGATTTAAATAGATAAAAATGATTTATTAGTATTTTGAATTTTATTTAGGCCACATGATTATTATTTGAACCAGACCAGAAAACATGAGGTGAACCAAGCCTATGTCTGGAGAGTGATCATTAAATCTCGTACATCAAGGCATTTGGTATGCCCTTCCTATGACTTTTGAAATTTTAAATGATTTTAAATGACTTTTTAATGAATATGAACATGGAATTCTTCATTTTATCAAATTATAGAAAATTAAAACTAAAAAGTTTATGTTGATTTAAAATGACAACAATGATGTATTTGTATTAGTAATTTTATTTAGACTACATGATTATTATTTAAACCATCCATTCCAATATGAGGGGAACCGAGATCGGTCTGGGAGATCCCACATTAAATCCAATGATTTTAGGAATTTGGGATTCCCCTCCCAAACCTTTAGAAATTTACAGTGATTTAAAATGGATTTTTAGTGAATATGAATAAGAAATTGATTTATTATCAAATTATGGGAAATTAACACTGATAGATTTAAGGGGATTTAAATTGATAAAAAAGAAATGTATTTCTATTTAAAATTTTATTTATTCTTCATTATTATTATTCAAACTAGGTGAGCCACCATGAGTTGAACTCATCTCATTCTAGGAGAGCCAGCAATAAATCACATGCATAGAGGCATTTGGGATTCCCTCCCACACCATTACCAATTTTCAATGATTTTAAAATAATTTGTAATGAATATGAACAAGAAGTAATTTTTTTATAAAATTATGGAAAATTATAACTGAAACATTAAAGCTGGTTTAAATTGATTAAAAACAATTTATTTTTATTTTTAACTCTATATAGACTTTTTGATTATTATCTGAACCAGCTAGAAAACCATGTGGTGAACTATGCTTGATCTAGGAGATAGCTCATTAAATAATTTGCATGGAGGCATTTGGGATGCCCCTCCCATTCCTCTATCAATTTTAAATGATTTTAAATGGATTTTTATTAACTATGATCATGAAATTATTTATTTTATCAAATTTTGGGAAATTACAACTAAAACATTGAAGTTAATTTAAATTGATACCAAACAATGTATTTTTATTTTGAATTTTATTTATAATTCATGATAATTATTTAAACCAACCAAGCTAGCATGAGGACATAAACGCTTGATCTGTGAGATCCATCATTAAATCTAGTACATCAAGGGGTTTGGGATTCCTCTCCCATGCCTTTAGTAATTTTCAAAAAAATTAAATGGATTTTTAAGAAATATAGACATGATTTTTTTTAATTTTTTTAATTTTTGGAAACTTCAATTGAAATGTTGAAGATTATTTAAATTGATAAGAATGATGTATTTGTATTTGGAATTTTATTTAGACTTCATGATTATTATATGGTCTGGCCCAACTGACATGAGGTGATTGGATCTGGAGTAGAGGGTGTCTGCATTAAATCTCATGCATGGAGGTGATAGATAAATGTTTTTATCAAATTATACGAAATTGAACGTTGATATTGAAGGAAATATATATATATATAAAGCATTGGTATTTATGGTTTTTTTAGAATTACTAATTATTATTTTAACTGTCCATGCTCATGAGAGGTGAAATGAGTTCTAGAAAGGAGAGATAGACATCATTAGGGAAAGGAATCTAAAATTGAAATCATGTGAGAAGTATTTGTTTGTTCAAGTAGATGTTGTAGGGTGTTACTAATGGATGTATTCATAAGGCCAAGTCAATGCCTTGAATAAAAAAAAATTGTGTCCCAATTTTTCTTTTCAAAATGGGAGAACATAATATATGAAATGTTTATTTTTAACTAGGAGGACATCATCATGCTTTCCTCTAGTCCCTAGTGCATTTTAAACATAGAGATTTCATCCTCCACCACTCAAAACCACACCACAATGACTCCAAAACTACTACAAGGCCATAGATCACCATCTCTACTACTCTGGAAGCTTAACATCGATACATTTTCCACTAATATATCACTTTAATGTCATGGATCATATTATGAGGAAGATCAAACCCTTATAAATCCATTTTGGGGATAATCCAGCCACTTCGAATCCCAGATGAAGGAGGATCTTTGTGAAGTCTGCTACAACACCACATCACCATTTTCATGAAACCAAAGAAATGCCACCAACCTTGTGAAACCACCACCAGCCCATGCATGTTGATGGACCACCAAAAATATGAACCTCGATCGAGGGAAAAAATATCCATAGGAAAAATACAAGATAATGGTGGGATGAGGATGAGATAGAATATAATAACTAGATCAATTTCAAAAATTATTAATCTATATAAAAAAGGTTACAGTATAGGGTAAGAGGAAACAAATAGAACATGACATAATATATTCACAAAATACTTAAATGGAAGATCCACCAACATGACCTAACTCCACCTATAACACCCCATGATTTCATAGTATGTTATCTCATTAAATTAATTCAAAATCTTGCGCTACACACAACACCAAGTTCGAGCAAACCACAACATACTGAACTGACCGTTCAAAAAGCGATATGTATAGTATTAACTGCATTTTGAATATTATATACACTATATAATTTTAGAATATATATTATGTGTTTCTTAGACGTAATATAACAACAAATTCATTTTTTGGATAAAATAAATATTTTTCAAAAAAAGGCTATTTTACCACCTTTTATTGGTGAACCCTTTTTAAAAATAATATTTGACACTTTTATATATTAAATTTAATGAAATTATATTTTTCTTTATAATTGGGACATATAAAATTAGTTTAGATAAATTTTTGGTACTTTTCTAATAACATTCCTATTTTGATGAATAGTGAAAAATACTAAGTTTTAATTGAAAACAAATTTTTTCATCAAAATAATTTATAGTGATAAAATATTCATTTGAATGGTTTGGAAGTATAAATGATTATATTTTTATCATTTAATACAATTTAGTTCATTATAAGTAATTTTACATTTAAATTTGACATAAACACATGTCAATATTTTGATGGTTTTTACTTTTTAAAAACCTGCTTTTTGGTTTTGACCACAGGAATTAATTATAAATTAATAAATGAAAATTATATGTTTTTAATTTGTTAAAATATTCTTCATTTTTTAATTTGGAATATCAAAATTAGCTTAGTGTGAATTTTTTTTATTTTTCTGAAAACATTCAATTTTTGATTAATAGTGAAAAACATTCTGTTATTATTTAAAAACCAATTTTTTTATAATTATTTATTTTATTTAAATTTATTTTAAGTAAAAATAGATATATAATACCTATATTAGTTCAATTTAATCAATTGGAGTATTTTTATAAAAAAAGTAGATGTATAAAATTTTATTGAACTTTTAACCTCTTTTACCCACCTCTCGGCACGTTAGAAAATTTGTATAAAATGTAATTTTACAACATCTGTGAATTTAATTTCAAAAATTCGAGAGACGCAGATGATTTCATTAAGTAAAATTAGGTTCAAAATGATGAAAATAATTTTTGTTTAAAAGTAACTTTTCACTTTTATTTACCACAGTTAAAAGTAAATAGGGTAATTAAGGGTAAAAATGATATTATAATTACCCTAACACATGTCCTAATTCTATTGGAAAAGTTCAATTAGACCAAAAACAACCTTATAACTATAATTGATCCTATTTGGTCAACTTGTATTATATAAGGATATTTATTATTATTTTATTTAAAGAAGAGTTAAAAGAGTTAAATTCAATGTTTAATAACTAAACCATTTTTAATAAAGGGTTACACACAATATAAATTAGACTATAAATAATAATTAGAAAGATAGAAATATTTCCTACATAATGGTATTTTATTTATAATTTTTAGACATTAAATATTTTAATTTATTTATAACACAATGATGATATGGTAATTACCTTATTAATGAAATATTAAAATAATTCATATTATAAATATCCAAATAAATGTAAATTGAGACTTATGATAAATTAAACTAATTTTATTGGTTAATATGACATGTTAGGGTTGGTTAAATAAATTTTATTCGAAGTGATAATGTTTTTATGGCTTTCAAAAAAATCAAATACTAAATAGTGTCAAAATATACATAAATGAGTTTTTTACAAAAATATTATATTATTAATTGATATAATATTCATAAAAATCTATGGATCGTCAAAAGTACTTATATGAGGTTATATATATTATTAATGAACCACATAGGGTTATCTAGGCTTGTTATAGTAAGTTTATTAACCATATAATATAAAAATACAAAGAGACATGGTAAATGTCAAACTATTTAACTAAGAGTTAAATGTAGAAGATAAGGTTAATATGATGACCTAAACCTATCAAAAACCTATTGTATGAGAGGTTTGAGACCCATACCCACCTTATACTTTAAATAATTCATTTTGGATCCATTAGAAACCGAAAATTATTTTATTATAAAATAATATTTCCAGCTTTTCCTAAAGTAGCCCTCACCTCTCTTATAAAAGGGTACTTCACCTTCTCTTGATTTCAAACCCCCGTAGACATTTTTCTCGTCCAAAACCTGCCCAAATATCATCCCAACCTTCCTAAAGTCATCCTATAGGCCTTTATTTGGTTATTAAACCAACCTAAGAGGCCCTTTTAATCAAATCAAAAGGAAGAACCCGAAGAAGAGGTAAATATTTCATCACCACTTTCAAATTATTTTCTTCTTCCACATCCTTTTTGTTTGTTGTTTCCATTATAAAATAACAAATAAAGTTTATTATATATACTTTTATGTTATTATAAAAATGTTGAAACCATATTCTTTATTTTATCCATCCTACAAATGAAAAATCCACCATATGTGCGTGCGTACGGCTTACCGTCTCCACGTTGCGGTGTAGTTTGTTATTCAAACACTTCATTGTTTGGATGGGTATAATAATGAGTATAACTGATTTAAATAATAAATATAACATGTTAATTATTCTTTATATATGATATAACATCCTATTACATATGATTTCTCCATCAATATAATGATATTGTTGCTTGTTCTTACGTATGGATTACCATCTCCACAACGCGATGAGATTCATTTCCACGTTCACCATTCAATGATGATTATAAAATATATATCATTAATAAGTATCTAATATATGAAATATTAATTCTACTGGATATATATATATATATATTTACATACATATATCTTATTCACTTAGTTCTGTTCAATATGATACGAAAACGAAAACAACGTTTATCCGTACCTATGGCCTACCGTCTCCATAAACGGTGTTTTCCATTTCATATATATTTCTATTATAAATATTTATATTATAAATATATATGATATATAAATCATATTTTATAGTCTGGAAGTATTTAAATTATTATCTAACTGATACAATCAAGAGTAACAAGTTAAAACTTGTACGATAAAGAAAGCGTTTATTACCTGCAATGTTAATTTAACATGGAAATTATTATTAAATGGGTAGTATAACGTCATAGATGAATAATTTATGATATCATAAGTATTAATATGGTTATGGTATAATTTAATAACATACTATGGTCTTTATACAGGAGGTTAAACATACCCTCAACTAAAGGAAAGTGCAAGGTAAGGGTTAATTTTACAATCTCTTTATTATCCGAGGTTGTTTTTACGTAAGTATCTTTTGGGAAATATTTATTATCCATGTCCATGTTTCCTGAAAGAGTTTTAAAGGGATTCTTTTAAGGTAATTTTTTACTAGAACATCATTTTAAATGTTTTAAATAATAATTCATCTAAATCATTCTCATTAATGTCCATGTTTTCAAAATGGGTTTTAAGGATTTATTTAATTTGGCATGAATGTTTTTAAAATTTTAATTACGTTCAAAATTTTCAAAGTGGTATGGGAAACTTTGATTCAAAAATGTATTTAAATTTATTCCTTTCTAAATTGTGTGACTTTTAAAATTTTTCATGAAAAATGGATATTTCTCTCAAAGAGTTTACAAATCATTTTAATCTATGTCAACATCCTTTGATTTATTTTAAACGTGTTTGAAGTTGATTTATTATGATAAAAATCTTCCATATTGTATTGACAGTTTTCTGGTATGTTTGACTATGGATGTGTAATTTTTATACCATTCATTGTTTATAGATAAAGTATTTAAATTTTGTGTGATAGTTTTAATACAAATTTTTATGTTATGTTTCAAACTTTTCATATGAGGAATTCATCGGACTTAGTATGTGACGGGGGGAGCCCGCTATAGCTCCTCGATGCATCCGTAGGTATCATGATAAAATCTAGTTTCTTGGGACAGGGCCTTGAAAAAATCTTATTTGTAGTCTTGTAACAAGTCCTTGACTATGTGGTTATGATGTCTCGCATTATGCATTCTATCATTATGAAAGTGGCTATTGATATTGCATGTGATTATTCAACAAGTAGAATATCCATGTGAATATGTAAATTGAATTATTTGATTTTATCTTTGCCATATTATGTCTATGTTTTTGTTTAAAAGGATTTTTTTAGTCTTATACATTTTCTTATATGTTTATTCTTAATTATGAATGATTCCACTATATCGTTATCCTTACTGAGCATCAGATCTCACCCCTTTATATGTTTTATTTTTCCCATGATGTGAAGAAGTATTTTATGGTTGACCTACAGGGATAGGCTAAGTGATATGAAGGTGTTCAGAAGGGTACAATGTTGTTTTTTTGTCATTTTCTAATGTTTAATGTAACATTAATTTACATAATCTATTTTACAAGACTACTAAATTGATCGGTCATTCTGGAATTGATTTCCTTGTATCATGCCAATGTTATGTAATAATGCACCGACTCTGGGTAACTAGGTTCAGGGCATTACAGTTGGTATCATAGGAAGTTTAGTAATGACCTTGGAAACTAGATTTTGAAAAACTCTGATTAGAGAACACTACCCTAAAAAATACTTTGTGGATTAGTATAGAAAGACATCCATGAATTTTGGTACTGTAGAGATTTTGTGATTTTTCCAAGAAATACATCCCTATTTGGATACGGGCAGGTAGAGGCGGCTCTGGCACAGATGTGCCTAGGGGTAAAACCCAAAAACACTGCTTTAAGCTAGACTCAAAAGGGTACTAGTGCATGACAATGGGCCTTTCTGCACTCTTTACAAATCATTATGAATGGTTTATGAGTATATAATTCCTCAAAGAATACATTTTAATGATTATATATTATATCCATAAAATGTTCAATTTATGTTAAATATTTTACAAGTTTGGAATTATGAATATCCATTCATAAACTATCCTAGTGTATGCCACTATTTAGAAATGGTGCCCAGTAGATGGAATGAGACCTCCAGGAATATGCATGATCCAAAGAGTAAGAAGGATCTTATCTTTCATGGTATTAAGCAAAATTTTAGAAAGGAAATAGTCTCCCACATATTATCATCATATGAAGAAATAGTATAGTTTGTTAATAAGATAATTAATGAATTTTCTGAGCCCTATGGCTTTGAAGGGAAGCCATAGAAGAAAAGGATGGTAGAGGGAAAGATTGATAAAGGGAATAATGGAAATAAGTATTTTCCCATATGTGATAAATGTAGAAAGAATCACCTTGGTAAATGCTTGAAGGTAATGGGATTTTGTTATTACTATGGAGAAAAAGGACACCAAGTACGTGATTACATGGGTAAGAAAAAGGTTTCAAATGTACAATGCTTCATCTTCAAGGAGTTGGGACACTACGTGAATCAATTTCCAAATCATTAGAGTATACCCCAAATGCGGCTATAGGATAATAATCAAGTTGTGATGCCACTAAAGATGAAGCAGAATGATTAAGAGTTCTTATGTTGTTATTAAATTATTGTGTAATTTGAGAATTGTATTAATAATGTACATGTTATAAGAAATATAGTGTATATAAGGATTGTACTATAGTACTATTTCATTAAGGACTTGAGATTGTGTGGAAACAAGAAAGGTGACTCAATGGAAAGTTAAAATTCTTGGAAAATAAATAGTTTAAGGAAAGAAAAAACATTAATATAGTCCTGATACAGAGGTATTGATTTTGGAATAAGAGATTATTGATTTGGACAATTTAAATTGGATATTATTTACATCCTTGGAACTTGTTAATGATTTTTATATTACATCATTGTTGGAGTTTACAACATTTTTGGATAGAAGTGGTATATCCAGTATTCTATAAGGAATTAGGGAGCATGAATGTTATCAATATGTTTTTATGTAAATTTAGGGTGGTACAGTGTTTAAAAAAAATAAATGATGAACGTATTCACATGTTATTATGTGGAAAAAAGGATCTTTGTTGTGTTTACCTTCCTTATAATTTTTTTACTGTGAGTTTGGACAGAAGTATTTTGGATAAGTCTAAAGGATGGAATCAATTAAGTTTTACATTGGATACTATTTCTACGGTTAAATTATTTCATGATATTATTTTTGTATTGTCATAAAAAGGACAACCCGGAGGTCTGGCAACAACCCGTCGCATCCGATAAGGCTGGGCGACTTGAACCTGAAACTAAAGGTATACAATGGTGGATCACCTACCACTGGCATACGTTATGTCCTTGTTTTTATTATGTTGTTTTTTAAATATTATTACAAATTAATTATAAATTCATTATTTTTGTAACCCTATACGATTAGGATAAATAGAATTTTTTGGAATTCTATGATCTTTTGGAGTGAAAGATGAGATTGTGGTAGGAATTCATTGAAGGATAAAACTCTACTTGTCAAGTATATATATATATATATTTCACTAATTATATAAATAAATTAACTCTTAAACTTTTGGGAAGGGATCTTAAAACATAAAATGTGTTATCCTAATACCATATATTTTTTTCTAAACCGATGATATTTTACAGCATCTTACATAGATGGCTTTGAGGCCCTCAATTTTACACATGTTTTTGATTGATGACCTCAATAACTCACTATAAATATTTACTTTTTTCCTCCAATTATATTTCTCTAATTTCTACCAATGTTCTACTAATCAAGATCATAATTTGGTGGTGACTTTTTCATTTCCCATCCCTTCTTATTAAGAGTAAATTTTATTAAATAAATTTCCGATGTGAGTTTTCCATAAATGTATTTTTATATTTTTAACCTTTTTGAAGAAAAATTTCAAATTGTGATGAAGAGATTTATTGAAGGAGGGGAGAATGTAATACCCCCAATATTTCATAGTATGTTATCTCATTAAATTAATTCAATAGTTTGTGTTACACGCAACACTGAGTTCGAGTGCACCACAACTTACTAATCTAACCGTTCAAAAAGTGGTTATGAATATGATTAACTACATTTTGAATCTTATATACTATATATAATTTTATCATCCATATTATGTGTTTCATAGACATAATATAATAACAAATTCATTTTTTTCGGATAAAATAAGTATTTTTTAAAAAAAATGCAATTTTACCTCCTTTTAGTGGAGAACCATTTTTAAAACCAATATTTGAAACTTTTATATATTCAAATAAATTAAGTTAACTTTTTCTATATAATTGGGACATAAAATTTTAGGTTAGATAATTTTTTTACATTTCTGATAACCTTCATATTTTGATGAATAGTAAAAAATACTATGTTTTAGTTGAAAACAACTTTTTTAATTGAAATAATTTATAGTGATAAATTATGTATTTGAATGGTTTTTAAGTATAATTAGATTATATTTTTATCATTTAAGGCAATATAGGTCATTATAAGTAATTTCACAATTTAATTTGACATAAACACATGTCAATATTTTGATGGTTTTTACTTTTTAAAAAACAGTTTTTTGGTTTTAACAACACTAATTAATTTTAAGTTAATAAATGAAACATCTATGTTTTGAATTTGGTAAAATAGACTTCATTTTTTAATTCATAATATCAAAATTATATTTGGGTGAATTTTTGGTATTTTTCTGAAAACATTCAATTTTTGATGAATAGTGAGAAATACAACGTTATTATTTAAAACCGACTTTCTATTTAAATAATTATTTATTTTATTTAAATTTATTTTAAGTTAAAATAGATATATAATACTTATATAAGATCAATTTAATTAATTGGAATCATTTTATAATAAAATTAGATGTATAAAAATTTATTGAACTTTTATCCTCTTACCCACCTTCTAGGGACGTTAGCAAATTTGCATAAAATGTAATCTTACCGCTTCTGTGAGTTTAATTTCAAAAATCCAAGACACACGGTTGATATTAGTAAGTAAAATTTGGTTCAATAATATTAAAATAATTTTTGTGAATTGTAACTTTGGACTTTTATTTACCAGAGTTAAAAGTAAATAGGGTAATTAAGGGTAAAAATGATATTATATTTACCCTGACACATGTACTAATTCAATTGGATAAGTGTAATATGACCAAAAACAACCTTAAGAATAAAAATATGATCATATTTGGTCCACTTGGATTAGATTAGGACATTTATTAATATTTTATTTAAAGAATAGTTAAAAGAGTTAAATTCAATGTTTAATGACTAAACCCTTTTTAATATAGGTTTATACAAAATATAAATTCGACTATAAATATTAATTATAAATAGAAAAATATTTCCTACTTAATGGTATTTTATTTATAATTTTTATACATTAAATAATTTAATTTATTTATGACACAGTGATGATGCAGTAATTACCTTATTAATGAAATATTGAAATAATTGATACTATAAATATCCAAATAAATGTAAATTGATACTTATGTTGAATTCCACTAACTATATAGGTTAATATGACATGTTAGGGTCGATTAAATAAATTTTATTCGAAGTGATAAATCTTTAATGGAATTCAAAAAATCAAATACTAAACAGTGTCAAAATTGACATAATTGAGTTTTTAAAACAAATACTATATTATTAATTGATGTAATATTCCTAAAAATCTATGGTTTTCCAAATGACTCATATAAGTTTATATATATTAATAATTAACAATATGGGGTTCTCTTGTCATGTTATAGTATGTTCATTAACCATATAATATAAAAACACAAAGAGACATGGTAAATGTCAAAATATTTAACTAAGAGTTAAATCTAAAAGATAAGGTTAATATAAAGACATAAACCTGTATAAAACTTATTATTTGAGGGTTTTTCGACCGATACCCACCATAAAATTTAAATAATTCATTTTTGTGCCATCACAAACCAAAAATTATTTAATTATAAAAAAATATTTCAAGTTTTTCCTAATGTAACCATCACCTCTCTTATAAAATGTCACTTCCCCTTCTCTTAATTTCACACCTCCAAAGCCATTTGGATCGGCCAAACCCTGCCCAAATATCCTCTAAACATTCCTCCCATAATCATAGTTCCCTTAAATTGTTCATAATGCCAACCTAAGGATCCCTTTTGATCAAATCACAAGGAAGAACCCAAAGAAGAGGTAAATATTTCATCACCTCTTTGAAGTTCTTTTTTTCTTCCACTTACTTTTTCATTGTTGTTTCAATTATAAAATAATAACTCCAGTATATTCTATATTCTGTGATGTTATTATAAATATGGTACAACCATATTATTTATTCTACCCATCCTAAAAATGACAATGTCACCATACGTGCGTACATACGGCTTAATGTCTCCACGTCGCGGTGTAGTTTGTTATTCAAACACTTCATTGTTAGGATAGCTACAATAAGGAATATAACTGATTTAAATAACAAATATAACATGTTAATGATTTTTTATATATGATATTACATCCAATTACACACTATTTTTTCATCAATATAATTATATTGTCGCTCATGCGTACGTACGGATTACCGTCTCCAAGACGGGATGAGATTCATTTCCCGGTTCACCATTCAAGGATGATTCTAAAATATATATCATTAATAAGTATATACTATATGAAATAATAATTATACTGGAGATATATACATATATATATGTACTTACATATATCTTATTCACTTAGTTTCGTTCAATACAATATGTAAACGGAAACAACGTTTCTGCGTACATACGACCTAACGCCTCA
This sequence comes from Viscum album, assembly GCA_963277665.1. Classification (NCBI taxonomy): domain Eukaryota; kingdom Viridiplantae; phylum Streptophyta; class Magnoliopsida; order Santalales; family Viscaceae; genus Viscum; species Viscum album. The sequence goes on along the minus strand of OY728151.1, from coordinate 1,579,372,530 downwards.
ATAAACTATGTTTTCCATTTCATATATATTTCTATTATACATATTTATATTCTAAATATACATGATATATAAATCATTTTTTATATTCTACAAGTATTTCAATCATGATATAAGTGATAAAATCAAGAGTATCAAGTTAAAACATGTACAATATAGAAAGCGATTATTACCCGAAATGATAATTTAACATGGAAATTATTATAAAATGGGTAGTATAAAGTCATAAATGAATCGTGTATGATACAATAAATATTAATATTCTTCTAGTATAATTTAATAATATACTATTGTCTTTATACAGGAGGTTATACGTACCCTCGACTAAAGAAAAGTGCAAGATAAGGGTTAATTCTACAATCTCTTTACTATCTAAGGTTGTTTTTACATAAGTATCTTCTGGGATGTATTTATTATCCATCTACATGTTTCATGAAATATTTTCAAATGGATTATTTTATGGTGATTTTTTACTAAAACATCATTTTAAATGTTTTAAGTATTTATTCTTCTATATCATTCTCATTAATGTCCATGTTTTCAAAATGGTTTTAATGATTTTTTATATAGACATGAATGTTTTTAAAATGGTAATTCATTACAAATGTTTCAATGTGGTATGGAAAACTTTGTTTAAAAAATTTCTATAAATTTCTTCCATTCTGAATTGTGTGACATTTAAATGTTTCCATGAAAAAGGGATATTTCTCTCAAAGAGTATTACAAATCATTTTCATCTATGTCAACATCCTTTGATGTATTTTAAACTTGTTTGATATTGATTTATTATGATAAATATCTTCCATATTTTATTGATGGTTTTGCGATATGTTTGACTATGGATTTGTTATTTTTATACCATTCATGGTTTATGGATGAAGTATTGACATTTCGTATGCTAGTATTAATATGACTGTTTATGTTGTGTTTAAACATTTTCATATGAGGAATTCATTGGACATAGTAAGTGACTGGTGGAGCCCTCTATAGCTCCTCAATGCATCAGTAGGTCTCATGAGACAAGCTAGTTTCTTGGTAAAAATCCTTGAAAAAATCTTATTTGAAATCTTGGCACAAGTCCTAGACTATATGGCTATGAAATCTGCTTTTATGCATTCTATCCTTATGAAAGTGGCTATTGATATTGCTTGTGATTATTTGGCTAGAAGAATATCCTTGTGAATAAGTAAATGGAATTATTTGATTTTATCATTTCCATATTATGCTGATGTTTATGTTTAAACGTCTTTTGATTTAGTCTTATATATTGCCTTAAATTTTTATGCTTATTTGTGAAAGTTTCCACTATATTGTTATCCTTACTGTGAATCTGAGCTCACCCCTTTCTATGTTTTATTTTTTCTAGGATGTAAAGAAGTATTTTATGGTTGACCTATAGGTATAGGCTAAGGGATATGAATGTTTTCAAAAGGGGACAATGTTTTTTTTGTGATTTTATAATTTGTAACGTAACATTCATGTATGTAATCTATTTTCCAATATTTCCAAACTAATCGGTCTTTCAGTACATGATTTCCTTGTATCGTGCCAATGTTATGTAATAATGAACCGACTCTGAGTAACTAGGGTCGGTTCATTACACCACCTCAACCCCATCCCACACCCACTATTTAATATGTTTTCAATCCCATCAAAGACATACCAGTACGACCATTGTTACTCAAATAATCACTAGAAAAATACAGACAGATCTGTAAAACATGTTGGTTAAAAAAATAACAATACACACACATTCACCTCCAATCTTAGTAAGGGTACAATGTTATTACTCTACCTTACCATATACATAAAATTCCATTCTTCCCACCAAGGGCACTAGTATACTCTAGCCCACCATTGGGGCCTCTCTCTCTCACTCTTCCCCACAACCAGCACTCTGATTTAAATTTCAATTGGGCATGGTTCTCTCTGCCCTAGGTTCAGGAATCTAGTTTCATGGAATATAATAGTTTGAGATTGTAATTGTGAATCTACCCTATTCACCACATTTTCTCATGGCTTCTATGACATTGGAATATGTATGGTACATGTTAACTTTTCATATGGTATCCTAAAAAAAGTAATGCACAATAATAAAGATAGACCAAAAAGGTGAAGAGTTCATCGCATTGACTGGTGGCACAACAGACTCGGCATCTGCATTCATTAAATATCGAATGAAATGAATAAATAAAGAGAGAACCCATGAAAGGGATTGCTCATTGTATTGATAGGTGGCACATCATACTCAGTTTCCACTTTCATAAAACCACAGACTCAATAAAAATATAAATAGAAAACCTATAACGGGGAGGTATTCATCGTATTAACATCTGGTAACCCATGATTCATAAGATTATATTTGTACTAATATTGTTACATCTATATGTATGGGTTATGAAATTAATTATATAAAACATGGGTGAATAATAAAAAAAATCTATTATTTCATCAAATGTGGATATGAAGAAGAGAATGAATTTTCGTTCCCTACAAAGAGATCAGATAAATAATCATACAATCCAAAAAAAATAGGATTTTTAAACTAACCAAATTGTATAAAAGAATATGAAATAATAATTTGTTGGACAGTGTTGGTGTTGATGGAGATTTTGGCATCATTCCATTGACTGTTGGCATAATTTTTCAATTAATGATAACTATAAAAGGATAGTTTTTAGGGGTAGAAATATGATGTAGAGATAAATCCTACATAATTTAATCATAATTTTTAGATGAAGAAGAATCTCTATATCAAGAATATATTTGAGTTCCTTGACTACGTTTTTGATCATTTCAACATAATTGGTCACAATGATAATGAGTGATGGTATTTACTAACCATGCACTATGCATATGATGATATGATGATAAGGCCACAACATATGCAGAGGAAAATAACAAAAAATAATAATTGTGCGGGATGTTATCAGGAGAAGAGTGCTAAAAAAACTATAAATCAACCTACACATAAGTAGAATTATTATATTAATTTCACACCAAAGAAAGGGTGATTCTACAATGGAAGAAGATATCACATAATAGACCTTTTCAAATAGGTGATAAACACAAATTCTATTGGAAGCAAGATGAAGTTGAAAATGAAATCAATCATAGAAAAAAATAAATTATTTGATTTGATTTTTTAAAAATTCAAATTAAAAATTCAAATTTCATGAGAGGTTTTTAAGAAGGAAAACCCTATGATATGCTGAATATTTCTGTGGAAGGAGAAAAATTTCAGGGCATAATTTTGAAAAATTCATGACATGGTTTCATAAAAAAATAGAACTAGTGAAGAACATTGAAAAAGAACCAGCGAATTATACTGTTAATAATTATATTGTAAAGAATTATTATACATATAAGAAGAATTGTGAGTATATAGTAAATCAATGTTTAGGTAAATTTCCAGAGTAACTAAAATTTACTAAAACATTAGAGCCAAAAAAAAGAATGAAATTGTGTTACTTGATAATGTAATGAATCTTATTCCCTCTAATATCAAAGCTGGAGAAATCAAGAGGTCTATGATTCCATTAAATGTAAAAAAATTAAAGTAAAAGGAGAAATCGTGATGAGTTTTCATGAATCTGGATTATAATTGAAAAAAATTCTCGGTTGAGATATAAATCTCATCCATATTTTTATTATTGAAAACCATTAATGATATAACATATTCCCCTGAATATTTTGTAATTTATTATTTTATATAGGGAATTTAATGTGAGGAATATATTTATGCAGAGTCATGACGATATGATTTCTTTTAAATTAATATGAATCATTCATAAGGCTATAAACTATGGAGTTTATTATTTCAACCTCTGATAAAATTATTCTTGAAAATAATTCTTGGAAAAATTCAATTGTGATTAAGAAAATGGATGAATATCATCCCATTAGGGGGAGAATATTTTAACAAATATCAAAGTTGATCAAAACTGGTATCACATGAATCTATGAAATTATCATAATTGATTTATTTGATGTTTTCAATTCCTATAAATTGAATATTTTCATTAAAAATCATGTTTTCCTATTTCATTATGAATGAAAATTTCATATTAGAAGGGGAGACACCCATAATTTGATAATAAATCGGATTATGATTTCTTATAATTGATTTTTTTTCAATATCTTTATTGATATGAATTCCCGTGATTAATTTTTTATCTATTGAACAACTTATAAAATGAGGTACTAGTATTTTCTTCACATTTGAAAATTTAATTAACATCATTGATTACAAAATTAATCACCCTTGTTTTATACATAGGGTTTTCCCATGTAGACATAGTGATGATTAATTGATGACTCGTTTCTTTGTGAAAAGTGATGTTATCCTCTCAAGAATGCCAATTTGGTATTCTCTGAAATGACATCTCTTATGAAATTATTAGATTAATGGAGAGAAGAATAAAAGATCAATTGTTATATAATTATTTGAGTTTATGAATTATTTCCTATAGTTATCCTTGTATTTTTTTTAAGGGGGAGAAGAAAAAGTTGAATTTGATAGTGAATTGGGTATTGAAAACAAATCCAATGTGGGATATTGAGGAACCCAACATGATTAAATTAATATTTGTTTTGATATAGTTGTCAATGCTATTATTTAATACAAATTCAATATGAAAATAATTGCAGGTTAGTGTTCTAACATTTAAATATTATTAAAAATTAATCATTAATTTGAAAGGGTGATTTGGTTGGAATATTTTCTTCTAATGAAGTAATATAAATGTGATGATTGTATAGAATTTTTTAATGTCCCAAACATGTGACTAATTTTATCAGGAGAATGAGAATTGTTTACCCTAATTTAAGACCTTATGATGATAATTATCAGTCATCCATGTTTTTTAGAAAATATAAAAATGAGAACATATCATATTTTGATGATCCAAAATGATTAGTCATTGGATTATTGGTGAAGAGGAAAAAGAAAAATATTAGTTATTTTGTATGAAGAATGGTTGTTTATTTTTGGAATTGAATATTAAATTCAATTTGGATTTATACGAAAAATTTAATTTTTCATGGTTTAAATGTAAAAAATGGTCTATATACTATCCAGAAAATGGTAATGTCAACACTACTTAGGTGGGAAGTCGACCCCTAGACAGCCATTATGGGAGGTTCGGGCAGGAGAATGGCTCGTGTTCTCACAGGGAGGAGCTCATGCAGAGGCATAAGAATAATGAAATATATTAGCTATGTTGTATGAATAATGATTGTGTATGGTTGTCATTAAATTCTAGTGTGAATTTGGATTTATATGAAATATTTTTCTTTTTCATGGTTTAAATATAAAAAATACCCTATAGAAAAGGGGAATACTGACACTACAAAGGTGGGAAGTCGGCCCCTATCCATCCATTATGGGTGGGATGAGGAAGATAGTGTCTAGTGTGCTCACATGTAGTGTGTGTAGAGGTAGTAGAGGTAGTAGAACAATGAAATTATATTAGTTATATTGAATGAATAATCATTGTGTGTGGTTAGAATTGAATCTAAGTGTTAATTTCTCTTTTTACGAAATATTTTTTCTCATGGATTAAATGTTTAAAAAGGGTCTATAGTAAAGGGGAATACTGAAACTATGTAGGTGGGTAGTAAACCCCTAGCCAACCATTATGGGTGGCCCTAGGAAGAGAGTGGAAAGTGTGCTCACAGGGAGCATATGTAGAGGAAGATGAACAAAGAAAAATATTAGTTATGTTTTATGGAGAATAATTGTGTATGGATATCAATGAATATTATATTGAATTTTTCATTATATTATTTTCTTTCATAGTTTAAATTTGAAAAAATTTCTTATAGGAAAGTGGACTGTCACACTACTTGGGTGGGTAGTGTGCTCATAGGTGCACATGGAGAGGTAGAGGAACCCTGAAAAATATTATTTTTATTGGATGAAGAATTATTTTTTATGATTGGAATTTAATATTTGTGTGATTTTGGATTTATATTAAATATCTGTTTTTTATGGTTTAAATGTAACAAAAGGCCCCATATGCCAACAATTATTAGGTCAGTCACCACTAGCTAGAAATTATTGGGAGTTTGAACAACACGGTGTATAATGTTCCCATAGGTAGTGAATTTATAAGCACAATGACAACCGTGTGGGGGCATAGAATAGAAGGTGAGAGGACAAAAACATGGAATGGGATGGTTTTAGGATGTAATTTATGTTTCTAGCACCAAATTCAGTGTAACAAATGATGTTCCTTGTATTATAAATGAGAGGTCAATAGGCTATAATTTCGAAGTGGGAACACATTTTAGTGGGTTATTATAGCTCCAGAAAAGCCTCAATCATGTGATCTATCTGTTTATTATCAGGACTGTCTGATCGTCTCAACCATCTGAAATATTTCTCCCAACAATCCAATTATTCAATAATTTTTAAAGTGTCATCTAATATTATCTTCACATAATCTTGTTCCCTGATCCAACCTGAGAGAACCTACTCACCTAGATTTCCATGCCTTGACATCTATTTTCTCCAACCAGGATTCTGGGTTTTATTTGAGAATTCTATTGAATCCATTATGATTTAAATCTCATGAAACATTATTTTCCTGATAAAATAAAAACCAAACTGAATAAATGTATCATATAAGAATATATCCTTTTTTTTATTTATGGTGTTTATCCATAGTCTCTAAAATGAGGTTTTCTGTGCAATTTTTGTCAGTGGTTTCCATATAAATACTCAACATCTTCCGAATTTAATGTATGAGTTTTATTACAATTGAAAGATTATATTGAGAGAGAAACAGATCCATGGAAATGGTTAAGCTATATTAACAAATATTACAGTATATGGTAGGAGGATATAAATAGAATGGGTCAAAATATGTTACCAAAATTCATAAATAAAAAATCTAACAACACATGGAAAATACACCTCTCCAACATCATTCACCCAGTATCCAGTACTTGGTAACCTATGGTGAAGATTTTTAAATATACATTCCAATATAATAGATTATATTAAAATAATCACTACCAATATACCTGCATATTTTTTAAATAAGATGGGTAAAAAATAACAACACACAAATGCATATTTAGATTTGAATCACCTCTAATCCCATGATTTGTATACACCATCCCACTGTTGGGGCCTCACTCCCTCTACCCAACCATTAGTGGTCCGATTTATATATGACTTTAGAATGGTTCTCTCCTCCCTAGGTTAAGGAATATATTTATAAAAAATTTAATAGTTTTAGGTGGTTGTTTATCTTCTTCCCCATTCAACGCATTCACCCATGGCTAGTGCCTCATCCACCATATTCACTCATGGCTTCTATAGCATTGGAATAATTCTATGACTTTTTAACTCACATTTCGTTTCATAAAAGACTGAACTCAATGCACAAATAAAGAAACCCATAAATGGGAAGTGTTCATTGATTTAAATTATTTGGGGTATGATTTTTATTTCACTACTGAGAGTATATTGAGAGAGAAATAGTGCCATATAAATGATCTAGTTCACATAAGTAATAGCTTCCTCATAGATACTGCTCGTGTGAAGGACAAGCCTTCTCTCATGATAATCCTATGTGAAGAAGAGGAGTTGTTTCACGGGAATTCAATAATTATTTAACACTCCCCATGTTTCGTTGTGATGATACTTGTTTTCTCAAAGCTATTGGATAGCGACCTACATGCCTCACTAGTTTGCAGTAAGTAGTAAGAACTCATTCCTATTTGTTTTGAAAGAAGAAAAATATAGATCATGCATTAAGAATTAGAATGTATATAGTGTGATTAACACACACACATTCACCATGACCTACACACATTAACAACCAATACCCATTTGGGTTTGCGTACATGAATGTACATGTACAGTGAGTTGGAAGGATAAGTCCACACACTTATGATATTTATTTCAGAAGTAAGTGTTCTTTTTTTAATATTGTGAATAGTGTGCAAGTTCATATTCATTCTCATGCACATGTAATGACTTAATATCTAAATTGATTGGGTAAACTGACATTGTGTATGTGAATAAAAGTTGTGTGTACAAAGAAACATAAAAGTGGATAGTGTGGTGTATTCAATGTTTGTGTGAAGATGGTGAGTAATCTTATGCATACGTGATTATATAATCACATGAATAAGCATTGAGGAGGCATGATTTCTTTTTAAAAATAAGTTCATGTTGAAGTACGAGTGTATATGAAATAATGCATGAATGAAAGTTTGAACATGATTAAAGTGAGAATAATATATCTTTTTATGTGCTAGAATTTTGTTCTTTCAAAAAGAAGGTCAAAATAATATATATTCTTGTGAATTTGTTTGATCTTATTTTCTCATCATCTTAGGATACCTGTTGAAATAATCTTGTACCAACCTTGTGACCACTACCACTGTATACATCACTAATGTTATCAATAATTCCAAATTTGTCTGCAGTATGGAGATTCTTCCGTACCTATGGAAGTTTATTCTTCTTCTATGGGTTTCTCCCACTTTAGATAGGATTCCATTTTGCTTTAACATTTTGAGTATTTTACCAACACATTAAGATGAAATTCCCTAATCTGTTGCAATACCCACATCGACCCAAAAAAATTTATTTATAGATATCTTCTGCATCTGATTGTTTCATCTTCTTCATGATTTTTTGTTCTCTCTGTGGGTAACCAGGTTAAAAAATTTATTTCCTATTCACATTATTCATGGTGTTAGGTTTCTTATAATATTTATTTATCTATACTTTTTCATATTTTTCATTAAAACCTACATTGTTCATGATAATAGGTTTAGAAACATTAGAAAAGGATAGTATGGAAGGTTCTTAAATTTTTTCAGCTGCTTGTGATAAAGAATAGAATGAAATCAGGTTCTTCTAGTCACATGTTGTATTTCATTCAACCTTCAAATACTTAAATGAACATTAAGTAATAGAAGAAACAATCATCATATTTTTTTGATGTTTCAATATGTTTCTTCTCAAGATTATACAACTGAGCTTCCAAATCTTGACATTTAATATTGTGGACGATTTTTTGATCTTCAATCGTAATCAAATTTTCATCACAGTCCTTCTTCATTCATTCAAATTTATCTTCATGTAGCTTAAAATTATTTTGAATCAAGTATTCAAGATCCTTGATCTTCTTGTATATTTCTTACAATTGTAAATCATAGACATCAGTTCTATTTTTCAATCTATATCCATGTGAATGGATCCTTTATTATATAAACATATTGAACCCCTATTTCTCTTCAACTCATTTGAACAATTTTGAGGATCATATTTCAATTTCCATCATTGTTTCTTTAATGCTTCCAACCAGTTTGTACATATTTAGAAACACAACACTTTTTTTTGCAAGATCTCCTCCAAAATAGCATCTTCTTCATCCAACTGGATGATCTCTTCCCGCATACATTGAATGATTTCACAAATAAGGGATGATTATTCTTTAGGTATACCATGCAGAATAAATCTTAGTCTATCAATTGATAATTATTGATAAGTTGAAGATGTATCAAAATAACCACTTGTTCTATCATTTTCATCATGATGAACATTTTTAAATGTAATAACACATACCTCCTGATCACTAGAGGTAAGAAGGTTATCCATCTTCTTTGTAAAAACGTGAGACACATTCTCATTAATTTCGAAGACTGATATGACTTCACTGTTAAAAAGGAATCAAGAAATAGATACTTCCTCTTCTTTAGATAATAGGGAGTTCTTATTTAACATTATATTCTATTAATTTTTCATGTTCATCATGGTCTTGGTAGATATAGACTTCTACTCAAAGGTAAATAAATATTCATAGAAATTGTACTTCCTTATTGAGACAAGAAGGAAACTCATGTCTTCAAAATAGAATATATTTTTTTATTGAGAATCTAACAGAGGTGAGCCTTTCCTCGATACATGTGAAATTACATGTATGGTATATTGATAACACTGAGTGGGGGTTGCATCAGTGTTGTGGAATTTTTAATCAAATTCCACATTTTATCCCATTACCGTTTTGACCTATTAGGATCTCAATTATTTTATTCTATTTCCCCCATCACATTCAAGAATATTAAATCAGTAATGATAAGAACATGTTGTTTTTATATAGTTCCCTATACAATAATAGTATGCAGTCCTTGGAATGGTGTGGAAATAATCCTAACCACACAACCACTAGAATGTCACCAATTAAATGTTGTTACAGCAAGTAGGAAATACCCATTCACTTTCAATACACAATACACAATTGACTGTACATGTTTTATAGAACATAGATCCATATTTATAATACCTCTAAATATTTCCTCCTATAGATGATAAAGGTTTGTAACACCAATAGATTCTTCCACCAATTTAGATCTTTTGTATTTCAATGTTATCCTTTTTTTCTTCAACAACCTTCTCCTTCACTTAATCTATTAACAGTATGCAAGTAAATATTATTAAATCTTCCCACTAGTAATATAAAAGTTTCACAACATTCTTATTCTACTAGTCAAAATAATATAAATGTTTTGTGAACTGATGAATACTGAATTATTTATGACCCAAATTATAATCCCCTGATATCAATTTGGTCAACAAATCATTATTTATTCTTCTCTCTTATTCTTTATTGTAAAACCATATGCAATGAGATCTATTCATCTTCTTGCTGGAGTCAAAAGCTTTTTTTGATTATTAAATCAATGAAGATCAACTCATTTTAACATCATCACAATTAAATTATTCTTCTTTGATACAAGATATCAATAGTGAATGAAAAATTAGTTCTATTCTATTCTTTATGGTGCATAAGATGGTTTTTTTAATTATTTTACCCATAACATCAATGATATTTCATGAAAGAATAATTTTTCAAAAACAATTATTATTTTATTCTTTAATTATTAACCGAATACATTCATTGTTTATGTTCATTTCCCATCCCAATTTTTATCTTTATTGTTTTATTTATTTTTTAGTTAAACATTTATGCATGAATGTCTTTCTTCTAAAATAATATGAAAACCTTCAAATAGTTTATTTATTACACACATTTTATGTAATAACACCCAAATTTTCTTCCACCTCCCTTATTTTTCTCTCTCTCTTTATACAACAACCATGTTTGGTTTTTTTAACCAATGTTTATCAAATGTATGTGAATTCATACACTTGTTTTCATATGAAACCCAAAAACAGTATGAGTTCCTCTTCTTACTCATACAAGTATGAACTTAGCTGAAATCCTTCTTCTCTTTGTACAAAAAATATATGTAGGTTTGTAATTCTCTTTCTATTGTGTATCAACTCAACACCTGGTATCTTAACCTAATGGTTTATACATGAAACAACTTCGTGAAACATCATGATAGTAAACAACTCGTGCACCGTGGCTCGAGTAGTAATCTTTATGGAACTGGTTCTTCTAAATGAATCATGGTAAGGGTGTTTACACATGAGTTTCCTAATCATAGTATTTATTCTTCGTGACAATATAATGGTTCATAGAACCTACCTCTTTCATGAAGCATGATGAGGGTGTAAACACCTTTCTCTTGTATGAATATTATTCTCCTTCATGAAACCCTATTGGTTCACATGACTCCCCTTATTCATGAGGCCTCATGGAGTTGTGAAATTTTTATCCTCCTCATATAAAAGAGTACTTCAAAGAAGAACTATTTTCTTGAAAACGAGAGTTCAAGAAATAATACGAGTCGCAGCAGTACCTCTCATTCAAAGGTGATCTATTTTTATAAGAAAGGGATCACATCATTTCACCATATTAAAATCTTGATCTTTATTTCCTACAAATAATCTCTTTAAATTCCAAATTGACTAGTCTTTTAATTCATAAAACAAGCGTAAATTTAAGCTGTATTTCATGGAGTTCTTCCTTCATGATCGTCCTACTTGTTTTTAGGGTTCATATCATAGTTATGTAGTTGTAAACACATGAATCTCAACTTCCCAAACACATGAAGTTCATCCATGAAACTCAACTACTTGAATGGGCCTCCTATAACTATGTTTTCAGTTTGGTTGAGGATTATCCCTCAAATTTAATTATGTGAATCTTGAAAATGAAGTTTCACAATATTTTTATCATGTTATTCCAATTATTTAGACCTCATAATGATCATGGTGGGTTATTATTTGATCATGGGTGTCTTGGTTGAAAAATTAGGCGAGATAGTGGTGTTGTCAAGGGAAGTTAAGAGGAAGATTACATCATGGGGTGATAAATTTATTCCTCATTTTGAATGTGAATTCTGTGGGATGTCAGATGATATGAATTTAAATGAGTAAGGAGTGGGATATGATGGAAGACCATGATTGATCCAATTATTTAAATAGGTGAACAGTACGTAAAAAACCAGTTGTATGGCTGTGCTCTTATCCCACTTCTTTGAGGGAAATTTTCCCACATCATGTACACCTCTGGGGGTACCCATTTCCTACACACGGCACTACATTCTAAATGCATGCTTTCATGGCTGGACTTGTTTGGGCACGTCAATATAGTTTCCCTCATAAGATCTTGGTTGAGGCTGGATGGTCAACTCATGCCATACTTTTTAAATAAACCCCAGAAAATATTTAGTAATAAAACCATGTATATAATGGAATTAAATATGAAATACATGGCTACCTCTACAATTAGAACATCAATATAAAATTCTTCAATTCCTTCACAATATCTATTAAAATATAAATCTATCTAACCATTTCCTCATCTTTAACCTTTCATACACTAATTTTATGTCATATATATACTTAATTAAGACTAAAATATCAATTTTTCTCAAGTAAACACTTTCATGGTTCTCTTGCAACATTAAAATACTAAATTAACATCAATTAATCTTATTTTATACTTTTTCTAATTTAAATTATAAATAACAAAAAATAATCTTTCTTCTTTATTGTAAAAATTTTTTCCCTTACGACACATGTATTTTTAACAGAGGATCATCAAGAGTTAAAATTAAAAACAACGAATAAATTCTCAAGAGTGAAATTCAACGTTGTAAATCCATAACAATTCATCAAGACCATCACAATTTCTCTTCAAATATAAATCCATCTAACCATTTATTCATGTTTAACCAAAAATGAACTAATTATATGGTCCGGTTCTCCTTCATGAAAAATACAATCTCAATGATCCTCAAGTTATAAATTTCATGGTTTTCATGCAACATTAAAATGTATCATGACCTTCAATTCCTATTCTTATATAATTTTGGGAATATAAATTCAAAAGAACATAAAATCATGCTTCTTATTGGTTGTCAAAAAATTTCAATTATGAAACATGTATTTGGAACTTAGGATTTGTTCATAAATCATAAAAGTTAACAATAATGTAGAATTTCTCAAGTGTGACAAAAAATGTTATGAATCTATAAAAATTATTCAATGCATTATAAATTTCTCTTCAAATATAAATCAATATGATCATTTGTTCATCTATAACCCTTCATGAACTACTTATATGTCATGGTTCTCCTTTATGAAAACTATATTCTCAATGTTCCTCATGTTCACACTAGCATGGTTCTCATCCAACATTAAATTACTGAATAACCTTTAATTCATCATTTTCTATAATTTTTGGAATATAAATTGCAAATAACACCAACAAAACCTTATCCTTTTATTGTAAACAATGTGTCTATTATAAAACATGTATTTTGAACTTAGGATCAGTTCATCAATCTTCAGAGTTAACAAAATATTAAATTTATCAAGCCTGAAATCCAATTCTATGAAACATAAAAATTCTTCAATAACTTCACAATTTCTCTTCAAATATAAATCCATCTAAAAATTTCTCCACATTTAACCCATCATTCAGTAATTATGTGGGGTGGTTATTATTCATTGTAGCACCCACAGTTTCTGGTATGTAACCCATTATTTATGTATTTTAAGAATGTAAAGTGTGTGTGTTATATTTTTGAGGGTTTGGAAGAATTTTAGAGTGTTTATGGGGATTTTATATAGGTGCATGGTTGGAACATGATTAGTGATAATCGTTCAACACCAAAATAAACTTTTCAAAATGAGATTGGGGATCTAGATAGGCACACATTTGAGGTGCAAAGTTTGGGAAAAATGTTGGGCCACCTAAGAGTGACCCTAAAAAGTGGGATAGAGAGATTTTTCATGGTTCGTGCATGATTTTCATAAATTTGTGGCCCAAAAATGTGAGTTACTCCTTGAGGTAGTGGGTGGTGAATGGTTTTTATAACCGTTCAACTAACCGTTCACAGTTCTAAAATAAGACATTAAAAAAGTGGCTCAAGGTTGGGATTATGTTTAAACCCATCTATTTTATCCAAATAGACCCTAAAATGGGATGTATTCCCCCTAAAGTCCACAAATTCATTCACTGTCAATTAATAAGTGATAAAAAGGTGTTTCTTATTTCATTAAAGCCTAATTCCCTCAGTAAGTATCCTTTTTTGGTATTTTTTAATAGTTTTTCTAAGATCAACATTCCTCCCAATCTAATATTCATATATCTAATCCAATGTTGATAGATATAATTATTTTATTACAATAATGGATAGATTTGGCCTTTTTGATGTTTGGGGAAGCGATTTAAGGATGGTTTTTTAAGATTCAAGCATGTTTTGAGGGAATTTTCATGTCCTCCTTCCTTTTCATGAAATATCTCAAGGTAGATGGCTTCACTCTTTACTCCTATAATTAGAACATGAAGTCTTAGATTAAAATTGTTTATATTGAACGAAATTTTGTGTGAAGTTGGTTTGAAAAGTATGGTTGAAACCCTATTTAGTGATAGTTTGTGGTTTTGTGGAAATTGGTTGTGAAAATGGATTTTTTTATCTAGATTTTAAAATGTAGATATTAAAATATGTCTTCATTGGATTTTTCAAATTAGTTTGTTGGAAATTTTTGCAATAAAGGAATGGTTTTATTGAAACAATTTGAATTGGTTGTTTTGAAATGTTTTTGGAATACATGTGTAATGTGAATTAATTATTTCGATGTGACCCTGAATAAGGTGTGTGTACCTTTAGGGTACAAAGGGACGTAACCCTAGATAATGGGTTTGTGTCATTGGGGAATAAGGATATTCGGAGATAAAGTGATGAAATAGTCTATGGATGAGAATCCACTCCTGAGTATGGAACTATGAGTAAAGCATGAATGGGTGTGTGAGTGTGTGTGGTGAATGATGGAATCGGTACACCAAAAAAATAGGAAATAGTTTAAATAATGGATTGTGTTCGTTACGTGGAAACATATTATGTTTGAAAAACAATTTTGGTGTGAATCTTCTGAGATTTTATTTAAATTGTGGAACTATTTCAAAAAATATATATAGTTTTATATAATTGGGTTAACTTATTCTATCCGAGTGGCATGAGTAGGGAAGTCATTGGGAGAAATTTGATACTTTTAATTACCCACCCATAATTTATAACTTTGGTGACTTTTAAAATTTCATTTATCGAGACATAGGTAAATGGAAAGCATCACACTTATTTTGTAGTTCTTCGTGGTACTTGGAGTTGGAGTTGGAGCTTGGAGTCATGCCTTCAAAGTCTTTTGAGTTTCTGTTAGTTTTGGTTTCTACTATGTACTTTGACATTAGTAGACTTCTACTATGGCACCATATATTAGTTTGTTTTTTAGATCAGTGTTATTTCTTGAGTTGTTTTACATAATTATCATGCATCATATAGTGATTTTGGTTTTGGAATTTTTTTTATTGTTCTTATTTTATTTTCATAAGGAAAATCACCCCCTAATTCTATCGAAGCCCTTGGTATTTATTTCCAGACTTTTAATCCTTGGGTATGTCACTTAATATATGTAGAAATTCCTCCTTGAGTCAATACAATGTGGTGGGGAGGGATGTTAAAAGTGGTATCAGTCTGGTATGGTCAAAATATTTTTGTGAAACAAGTGATATCATCTTGTTCGGTCCTCGAATTACAAGTGTTTTAAGTTGTGTTGTTTTGGAGTCAAAATTCATTCTGGTTCTTCCATTGAGTCAGGTAAGGATAAAGGATTAGGATTTTTGGGAAATTGGTGTTTTTTAAACACTTAAAGGAGTAGAATCTCATTTTCATGGGTTTAGTCAATGAGAAGAGCAAGACATGCATTATAGAAATAGATTTCCTCTGGGATTTCATGTTTAATTTTGAGTAATGATTTAACATTTGGTGTAAATGTGTTTATTTATGAAAAGTATTGAAATTATTTGGAAATGAGAGATTATGAAAAGGGAATGGTTCCGGTATTTTGAAAAGGAGTTAATTTTTAAAAGCATGATGAAATTTTCTAAAATTAGTTTAACATGGAAATGATAAATTTTGGAAGTAATTATTATGATTGTTTTTCTTTGAAATAATTTAAAATTGTTAAGGATTTAGTTTCTAGAGAGTGAGAATGATGGAGTTTGTTGTGTTTCTGGAAAATGGAATGTGGTAGCCATAGTAGAATCTAACTGGAAGAAGGATCAAAAAATGTGGTTGCACCTAAGACATATGTGACCCAATAGCTGGTTTAGAGTATAGTCCAAGATTTTCAAGATATAGATAGAAGGAAAAGATGGGATGAACCAAATAAATTGGATCATTCTGTCTAGTTCTAGAAGAAGAATCTGCCCATCATCTAGGGTAATTTGGGGCTAGATAAGATTGAATAGTTACTGAATATGATGAATCAAATCACTGATTTCCTTAGTAGACCAGAAGATCTAAATGAAATGTTGGTGACATATATGCTAGAAGATCTTGTAGGACAATGGTGGGATTTATCACTCTATGATAAACTTGACTAAGACATGGCATAGGATGATTTTTAGGAATTGTTTAACAAAAAATTCTATCCTCACACATTCAGAATATAATGACAGAGAACCTATCTAAGACAGAGTGTGTGGATAAATTTCTGAATTTTGTCCACATTTCACTAGAAGATGCTACGAGTGCATCCATGAAGACATGCATTTTTGAATCAGGGCTAAGGAAGTAAATTACCTCAAATATTTCCATGCTCTTTATAATGGAATGTATAGAGATGGTAAATAGTGTGAAAATAGTTGAAAAAGACATCTCAGGAGGAAAAGGTGGATGAAATATGATGATACCTATGGGAAATGTTGGATGTCTAATAATGGGAGAAAGAGGAAGAAGGACACCAATTTCCATGGTGGGAGGAAAACCCATATTCAGATAGCTGGATCGGTGAACCTCCCTCTAAGACCCAAGATAAAATCTTGATGATTTCAATGTGGTTCCATCAACCACATGAACCAAGAGTTTACAACACCACATAGAGCATGCCATAATTGTACATAGATGGGTAATATTCATTACTTTTTTCATAGTTCTCCAAGGTCGAGTGTTCATGTTAACTCTCATGTTTCGTAGACTTCATATGCTTCTATGGGATGAGGGAATAGAATACCTCTCATTAGAATAATTAAGATAGCCATGTTGATTCTAGGAATACCATGACTCTACAAAAGGTCAATCTCAAGAGGAAAATAAACAACAAGGTGAAGTGAGTAAGTAGTTTTATGGAGCTTGGTAAGTTATTGTCGATGATCAATATAGATGGAGTGAATTTAAATTAGTTGGGAAAATGATGCGATGAACGGAAATGATTTCTCCAATTATTTAAATATGTGAATAGTATAAATAAAAACCCATCCCAAATCAAAACCTCTCCCAATTTCTCCATGAAATATAAATGAAGCATTGTGGGTAGAGTTCGATAAATCTACTCTCCCCCACTTAGTACCACAACATATCAGTTTTGTGGGTGCGCTTTGTGCCCACTTCATTGTGGGCTATTGGCTCAAATCATACATACCTCCTAGAATTCTGAAGGATTATACATGACACTCCATGACACCTATGACCTGGCCTAGCTGGCCTCATTTGGATATAGTCGACCCATTGTCCCACATAATCTATTAGTTGAGCCTATCTAGTCATCTTAGTAGGCTTACCATATTTTTTAAATAATTCCATAAAATCTACTTAATTAAAAAACCTAGTCTATAATGGAATTCATTAGGAAATGAATGAACACCTCTATAAAAATAATTCTAGTATCAAATTATTTAATCAATTCAAAATTCCACTTAAAATATAAATACATCAAACCATTTTTTCATCTTTAACCCTTCATGCACTAATTATATGGAAGGGTTGTCCATCAAGAAAACTAAAATATCAATTTTTCCCAAGTTACCACATGCATGGTTCTCATGAAACATTAAAATATGGAATTACCTTTAATTCATCTTCTTCTATAATTTTTTTAATATAAATTCCCTATAACTTCAAACCATCCTTCTTCTTTATTGTAAAAAATGTGTCACTAATGAAACATGTATTTTGAACATAGGACCACTTCATCAATCATCAGAGTTAATAACATGGATAATTTCTCACCCTTGAAATCAAATGATATGAATCCATAACAATTATCATGGGATCACCATGAAATATTTCATAAATATTATCTAACAATAACCATGAAGGAATCCAAAATAATTCTCCTAAAAACCCCATGAAAAGAAAATTCTTCAAACCATTCACATGTTTCGTTGAATTTCAAGACTTGAGGATTTCATCCCAGCACCACTAAATTTGGAACGTCTTCATTGTATTGACATAAAAGTAATATTAATATGGTATTGATCATCATTTTCCACAATAATAAAATAATTTTACAACAACTACAATTCATACTCAAAGTTGGATCTTCAATCTTCCCCTTTTTGTTGGGAATACCTTCAATATCCCCCTTTGTAAAATGTTTGTTATTTTTTATAATAATGTATGATATATTAAGAGAGAGACAATTTTTAAAATGAAATGATATTTATTCAATTTCTAAAATAATCTTATTTGAAACTAATTTAAATAATGATTCTAGAAGCTTCTTCATTTGTCTCCTACTCAAGGGAAACATTTATAATTATCATTATAATGGTTGATCTCATCATTATTGGTTTTCATGAAATTCCAATATTGAGAATACACCATAATGGGTTGATTGTACATATTGGACAACTATCACAACTCCACCAAGGATGATCATCTAGAACATTTTTTCTTTATAATACCTAGAAATAAGATCAAACCTAAGTGGAATATTCCTTATCTCAGATATCCAAAATATTAAATAACATTATGTAACGTCATTAAAGGATGGCCCTATATCATATTTGTATATAAATATAAATTGATGAGTCATTAAATTATGGAAGCTTCTTCATCATATCTATCAAGAATTGACAGCACTTACTAATTCTCAGGTTCTCCCCCTAAGAATGTGCTTCACATTCAATTCAATGCATTATAAGAACAAAAACAATACTCAAAGATTATGTGTATAATTTGTATCCTCCTCACTTCATTAATCTGAATATTAAGTTTGATATTATCTTCTAAAACATTTTTCCCTATTTTCTCAAGCCTTCATGCTTACACATCAGATAATTTGTTTTGATTTATGTAGAGGAAATATGGATCTCATCATTTCCTCTTCTTATTTGTGTGGAGAATTTTTCTTCATAACTTCCTACATGGATGAGACATTATTACACCTCTTTAGGACTGCTAATTACTCTAGAATTATGGTTAAATAACCTTATTCAATGTGACCATATTTCTTGGATCTCTCACACAGAACTTATTTTACAGAAGAGTTTCATTTTTATGAAAAACCATCCAGTAATTTTTCTTCATCATGTGGAATAATTTATTTTCCTTTTTCACTATCATTACATTTTTCATCAACAATTTTTCACATTATTTCTAAATCTTCAAGAGAGATAAATATCATGTAATTATTAATTGTGTTTGCAGGTTTTGTTCTTCCACATGGGTTCATCTAAGTGTCATCCCTCCTAGTAATTCTTTTGGATGTAATACCCTTCAACTTATTTAATTTAGAATCCATGGTTTTCTCTCCATTATTTTTTGGTACCTTCCTATAAGGATTTATATTAATAATATTTTTCAAATATCATCCAAATTTTTCTTCTTCATTCCAAGTTAGATTTTTTGATCTTCTTTTCTTATCATCTTCAGATATATTTTGATATTATCATGTACCATCCTTATGGCCACTAACATTTCATACATCACTAATGTTATAATGAATTCGAATTTTTTTGTAATATATATATTCTTCTAGACCTAGGGATGTTTATTTTTATTCTATGGATTTATACTCCTTGATATAGGTTTCTTTTTTTCATTTACATTTTTTGTATTGTACCAACAATTTTATTTACAGTGGAAATATATTTTTCAGCACCTACATTGACCCATGAATATTGATTTCCTGATGTCTTTTGTATTATATTGTTGGTTATTATTTATTATATTTTGTGCTCTCTTTGGGGAAATAAATTCCTAACCTTATTTCCAATCCACATTAGTCATGTTGGTAGGTCTCTTATCATATTTATTCATCAAATATTATTCAAATTATGTATTTTACATCCTTCAGTATTTATGATAATAGGTATAGAAACATTTTTAAAAGATTTTATGGATGGTACTTGATTCTTCTCAGCTTCACATGATAGATCATTGAAAGGGGTAATGGTATTCTTATCACAAGTTGGAGGAAATTTAACTTTAGAATCCTCCAATTAACATTGAGTACCAATAGCTTATCTCTCCTTCATTTATAAAGTATCTTTATGTGTCTTCTCATGATTGGTCAACTGAGCTACAAATTCTATACATTTCATATTGTGGATGATTTTATGACATTAAATTATAATCATCTTCTCTTCACAATCCTTCTTAATTCTTTCAAATTTATATTCATGTCTCTTATCATTTTTCTAAATCATTGCGTAAAGTTCCCTGATCTTCTTGGATATTTATTCCAATTGTAAACCATTAAAATTAGTGATATTTATCAATCTCTATTAATGTGCATGGATATTTTATTCTAGATTATATATTAATCTATCTTTCTCTTCAACATATTTTATCAATTTTTGGGAACTTATTTCATGTTCTATCTTTGTTTCTTCAATGGTTCCAACCTATCATGAGATCTTTAGACAATCCACAATTTATGTATTCAAGATATTCTCGAAAACATTAGATTCTTATTCTAGCTGGGATATCTCTTCCATCATAAAATTAAAGACTCCAAAAACAAGGGGTGATCTTCCATTAGGAATACCATGAATAATAAATTTTAATCTATCTACTGATATTTCTATAGAAATATTAGATTGATCATAACCACCACATGTACTATAAGTTTATCTTTAATAAATGCTATAAATGTACTAACACATACCTCCTTATCACTATAGGTATGAAGGTTATCAATATTATTGGTGGAAACATAATCCACCTTATCATTACCTTCCAAGACTGATATGTCTTTATTATCATCATGGTGTAGACAAATAGATGCTTCCACTTCATTAGATAAGAGGTAATTGTTCTTCAACTTTATATTCTCTTTCTTTTTCATGTTCTTCATGGTCTTGGTAGTTATAAACTTCTTCTCAGAGGTAACTATATATTAACCAAAAAAAACTTCATCTTTTGAGTTAGGAAAGAAACTCATGTCTTTAAACGAGAGTATATTTCACTATAGAGAATCTAATAGAGGTGAACCTTTATTCGATACATGTGCATGGACCAGTTTGGGATATGCCTCAAATTGATAAGGGGGGTGAATCAATGTTGGAGACTTTTTAATCTAATCCCAAATTTTATCCCTTTACCTCTTCGACCTATTAGAATATTCATTCTCTTATTCTCTTGTAGATTCCACATGGAAGAATATTAAAGTATTAAAGGAAATCACATGATATTTTTACAAGGTTCACTAATTTATAAGAGTATATTGTCCATGGCAGGGTTTGGAAACAATACATACCACACAACTACTAGAAATTATTCCTTTAAATGTGGTTACAAAACGTGGGAAATTACCATTCACTTGAAATGAACTATATTAAATTGGTATTATGTGTTTTATAAAACATCGATATATATTTATATTGCCTCTAAAGACAATCTCCTTTTTATAGATAATATTTCGTAATATCAAGAGAGACTTCCACCTATTGAGACCTGTTGGATTTCACAATTCTGGTTTGTTCTTCCACAACCTTATTCTTCACTTTCGTACTTGCTTAGAAGCATGAATGTCACTCTTCCTAATTCTATCCAACATAAATCTAAATATTGCACCATATTCTCCTTATATTAGTCAGAATAATATAAATGTTTTGTGAGCAAATGAATACTAAATTCATTCTAACCCAAATTACAATCATCCAGTATGTGGTGAACCAAGCTCAAGCCATGAGATCTAGCATTAAGTATTGTGAATGGTGGTTTTTATCCTCCTCCTCCTATGAATTTAGAAAATTTCAATTATTTTGAATGTATTTTTAATGAATATGAACCTGAAATATTTTTTATATCAAATTATGGGAAATTACACCTGAAACATTGAAGTTGATTTAAATTGAGAAAAATGATGTATTTGTAATTTAAATTTTACTCCAACTCCATGATTATTATTTGAACCTTCCAAGCCAACCTGAAGTGAATGTATCCTGGTTCGGGAAAGCTAGAATTAAATTACATGCATCAATGTATTTGGGACTCCCCTCCCATTCTTTTTTTACTGTTTTTAAATGTATTTTTAATGAATATGAACATGAAATTTTTTAATCAAATTATGGGAAATTACAAATAAAATATTAAAGTTGATTTTAAATAATAAAAAATGATGTATTTTTATTTTTAATTTTATTTAGACTTCATGATTATTTCTTAAATCATAGAAACCAATAAGAGGTGAACTGAGCATGAGTCGGGATAGCTTGCATTAAATCCTATGCATGGAGGCATTCTAGACACCCCTCACACGCCTTTAGTAATTATCCCGGATTTTGAATCGATTTTTAATGAATATGAACATTAAATTCATTATTTAATAAAAGTATTGGAAATTAAAACATAAACATTGAAATGGATTTAAATTTATAAATAATTGTGGCATTTTTATTATAGTTTTAATTATACTTAATGATTGTTATTTGAATTGGTCAAGATAGCAAGTGAAGAATCGATATTGATTTGGGTGATCCAGCACTAAATTTCATGTATGGAGGCATTTTGGATGCCCCTTTCATGACTTAATATTTTATGAATGATTAAAAATGGATTTTTAATGAATATGAACCTGAAATTATTTTTCTTATCAAATTTTGGGAAATTTCAACTCATATATTGAAGTTGATTTAAATTGATAAAAAACCAATGTATTCCTATTTGGAATTTAATTTAGACTTCATGATTTCTATTTGAACAGGGAAGGCCACCATGAGGTGAGCTGAGCTTGAGCTGGGAGACCCAACATTAAATCTAATGCATAGTGGAATCCTGGACTCCCTCCAATGCCTTAAGAAATTTTCAATTATTTAAAATTTATTTCTAAGGAATATGAATAATAAATTCTTTTTTATCATGTTATATGAAATTCCAACTAAAACATTGATGTCGATTTAAATTGATAAAAAAAATATGTATTTGTATTTCGAATTATATTTAGACATCATGATTATTATTTGAACCAACTAAGACAACATGAGGAGAACTAAGACTGATCCGATAGATTTAGGATAAAATCTCATGCATGGAGGTTCTTGGGATACCCCAAATATTACATTATCAATTTTATATTATTTTAAATGGATTTTTATTGAATATGAACATGAAATTATTTTCTTTAATAAATTTTGGGAAAATACAACTGAAACATTGATGTTGATTTAAATTGATAAAAAAATGTTGTATTTTTATTTGGAATTTTATTTAGACTTCATGGTTATTATTTGAACCGTGCAAGAAAACATGTGGTGAATCGAGCTCGATCCGAGAGAGCCATCACTAAATTCGGTGAATCGAGGGGTTTTGGATCCCTCTCCCATGTCTTTAAAAGTTTTCAATAATTTTAAATTGATTTTTAAGGAATATGAACATGAAATTATTTGATTCATAAAATTATGGGAAATTTCAACTGAGACATTAAGGATAATTTAAATTTATAAAAGACAATAAATTTTTATTTGGAATTTTATTTAGACATCATGATTATTATTTGAACTGCCTAAACCGACATGAGGTGACTAGTTCTAGAGTAGGGAGATCTAGCATTAAATCTCATGTATAGAGGTTCTTTGGAAATTATTTGTTTTATCAAATTATAAGGAAATTGAAAATTGAACTTGACAAATATATATATATGTGTGTGTGTGTGTGTGTGTGTGTGTGTGTATAATGCATTGGTATTTGAGATTTTTTAAAATTTCTGATTATTATTTTAACCGTCCAAGATCAGGAGAGGTGAAATGTGTTTCATATGGGAGAGAAATCTATCCATTGGGAAAGGAAGAAAAAATCATGGTTGTGTGAGAAGTTTTTGTTTGTTTGTGTTGATGTTGTAAGGTGTTACTAATGTATGTATTCATAAGGCCACACTCACGACAAGAATAATATACCATTGTGTCCCCATTTTCCTTTTATATGTGGGAGAATATAATGGTTTCAATGTTCATTTTTTACTAAGATGAACTGTTGTACATGACTTTGGTCCCCCATTCCTCTGACACGAAGAGTTAATTTCCTCCACCACTCGCAGCTTCCACT
Organism: Viscum album; assembly: GCA_963277665.1. Classification (NCBI taxonomy): domain Eukaryota; kingdom Viridiplantae; phylum Streptophyta; class Magnoliopsida; order Santalales; family Viscaceae; genus Viscum; species Viscum album. The sequence continues at coordinate 1,579,347,819 of OY728151.1, read as the reverse complement.
TGATAACTCTATCACTACTGAAATGCTGGATATTTCCATCTTTGTCTCCCTTGAAGCTCAACACTACGACATTGTCCACTTCTGAATCACTCGGATTCAATGTACCATCTTGGGAGGTTCATCTGATCCCCATAAATCCATTTCTATATTAATCTATCCACATCGAAGCCCAAATGAAGTAGGAACTTAGTAAAGTCTGCTACGACACTACTTCATCGTTTTGATGCCACTGAATCAATTCCATGAGCCATGTGGAACCACCACCATCCTACGTAAGTAGAGAGAGTGTCAAAATAAATAACCTTGGTTTTGAAATAAAACTAACCATAGGAAAAATCCAAGGTGGTGGGAGTAGTAGAAAAAGATAGAATATAATATCTACATCATTTTTGAAAATGGTTTAGCAATATTAATAAAGATTAACGGTCAGGGTAGGAGGAAAAAATGAGAAGGGGACATAATATATTAACAAAATCCTTAAATGGTGGATGCACCAATGTGACATAACACCATTTCTCCCACATCCCGCACCCACTGTCCAATATGTAGTAAAAACTTGAGAAGAAATACTAGTATTCCCAAATATACTACAATAATCACTAGAAAAAAAATTGTATATTTTAAAAAAATTGTTAAAAAATAAAAATACACAAATATTTAGATTTCACACACCTTCAATATCAGTAAGGGTATAATTATCTTTCTCTAATATACCATATCCTTCCAATACCATTCATATCACTGAGGGAAATAGTATACTCCAAACTACCATTGGGATCTCACTCTCTCTACCCTACCCCTAGTGCTCAGATTTATATTTGAATTGGGAATGGTTATCTCCTCACTTGGTGCAAGAATAAGGTTTCATATAATAAGATAGTTGGGGTTATTGTTGAGCATCTTCCCCATTTACCACATTCACTCATGGAATCGGTGGCATTGGAATAAGTTTGGTACATGTTAACTCGGCATCTGGTTTCATGAAACAATCGACTCAATGCACAAATAAAGAGAGAACCCATAAGGGGGAAGTGTTCAACTCATTGATAGGTGGAACAACAGACTTAGGATCCAATTTCCTGAAATAGTATACTCAATGCGTACATAAATAGAGAACCCATAAATGGGAAGTGTTCATCAAATTGATAGGAAGAACTACAGACTCAGCAACAAATTTCATGAAACAATAGAATAAATTAAAATATATAGAGAGAACACATAAAGGGTAAGTTTCCATCACATTATTTGTAAGTTGTGTTATTTATAGGCATCTCTAGTTTTCAAAAGGTACAAGTAACTTGTTCTCGGTTGTCTTACAAGAATAAGGCTCTAGTGCATGTATTAAGTTGTAGAAAGAATATAGTGTGATTCACACACACCTATGAATGAACACTTTAATGCACTAACAACCAATACACATTCAAGTTTTCATACGATAACGTAGAAGTATAGTGAGTTGGGAGAAGAATTACACAAACTAAATATAATTATTTGAGAAGGTAGTGTTCATTTTATTGACATAATATGTATAGTTTGTGTGTGTGTGTGTGAATATGAATTCTCATACAATTTTTATTAATTAATATTTTTTGATATTAAATAAAAAAACATTGTGTGTGTCTATACAAGGTGTGTGTACAAAGAAACATAAAATTGGACAGTTTGGTGTATTCAATTTTAGTATGAAGATAGTGATTAATCTCTTGAATACGTGATTATATAATCACTTAAATAATCAAGAAGAGAGTCTGAGCTCTATGTAAAAAAATTTAATGTTGAAGTATGCATGTATATGAAATAATGCATGCATGAAAGTGCGAAGGTGATTAAAGTGAGAATAATATTTTGGTGCATGTGCTAGCATTGTGATCTGGCACAAAGAAGGTAAAAATAATATATATTGTAGTGCATTTTTTATTGTACAAAGAAGACATTAAAATAGTGGGGATAATTACATGAATTAAATATATTCATGTGATGATGAGAATTGCATGCATTTATAGAACACTATATTGTTTAGTGTAATAATTGAGTTGAGATGAAGAAATATATTTTAGTGAAGAAAAGAAGAAGACCTTTCGTAGTTCATTTAGGTATCTTCTATTGTTCATTCTCATATTTCAGTGAGTTGAAGTGGAATTGATAACTTCTAGTATTTTAGAAGTGAATATTGAACTAATTTATATACAGTTTTGGGGATTATATTCCATGGGATTCCATGATTCTTAGTTGGTGTGAGAATGTGAAAAAATATTTTATTTTAGTGGTTTGAAGTGGGGGATCGGATTTTGTGTTGCAGTGCCTGCTTTAAGTTCTTTTTATCTTTCTCATTCTGTTAAGTGTTCGAATTATTGAACACCGGTTAGATGATAGTCTAAAGAAAACTGGTGGGATGCCAGTATAATTTGGGAAATGGTTCATACCTACCAACCATGGTTTTTTGGGTGATAACTGACTTACCCACTTTTAATTACTGATTGATTTCTAGTGGAAAATATGTGTCTCAGATCATCCTAGACACAGCAAGGACGTAGTCACCTATCTAAGGGGTGAACCCCATAAAAATTTGTGGGTTTTCTGTGTTTACTTTTTGTCCTTCATGTAGTATAATTGTTATTGTAAATAGAGAAGATCCATTCACTCCAACAACTGTAGAGGATCGAATTAAAAAGGGGTAAGGTGGAAGAAATAAATATTAGTAAAAGTTTTGTACACATATTCACCCTCGTCTTAGTGTACCTACAAGATCCAGTGGACACATAAATGAGTAATGTTGAGAGTATCTAAGAAACTAATGTGTGTATTATAAGATTTAGGAAACAAGACACCAATTATAAAAACAAATATGACCACAGAAATTGGAATTTTAGAAAATGATAACTCTTTTTTGTTGGTTTCATGTAATGAAGTACATGTCATACTATTATTTCCAGTTTTCTACGTATCTTAAAGATTCACGTCTAAACAAACTATATTAGAGAAAATATACACTTTTTCAAACCTATCTTGAGTAGTATGTAAAATTTTTGAGTTTTATAAGACATTATCATATCAATCCAATTTTATCATATCATCCTGCAAAACTGGAAAATAAATGTTAGTCTTTGTCTACTCCTCATCAAACTGATCCAGAAAGGCTTCTTGTTGCTCCTTTTATTTTTTATCATGTTTGAACTAAGAAACATTCATTGTTACATGAGTACCTTATGAACTCACCACATCCTCCTTTTTCATTTGTGACTATTTCATGTTTTCTTATTTGAAAAACTACTCATCGTGAATTTCTATATCTTCCACTATTTCTACATTTCAAAGGCCTCTAACTTCATCTTCCCAGCCAAAACTCTTTACTTGATTCTATTTTAGCACAAGCATTGTATAAGCCTCCATGATTCCATTTTTACCTTTTATATGGCCAATTGTAGAAACCCACAAAGGTATAATTTGGGGTGTTGGGCTACTGAATGGTGGTAGACATGTGCTTTGGGGAGAAGTAGGAGATTTTGATATCCATGCCTTCTTTCCAATGGAAAAAAGTCCTCCCAAATGGACAATATGGTAAACCATAAAAAATCCATTAAATACCATTTTAATTATGATAATATAAATGTTCTTACATTTCAATATGGTTTCATATAGGAAAATAATATCATGGAATCTTTAGCGAAGCGACGCTGAATCATATGAACTGATCGGGGGGTTTCAATCCCATGAAAAATCCAGCATCCACTTCTGAGATTTCAAGAAGGGATCCATCTTTTGTTACTCTCCATATTTTTGGGAATTTCACAAAAACTAAATAATCCTCCATGTGTCTTTTATACCCACTATTTTCCACCAGGAATAAATTGCTTCCATAGTCCCCTCTTCGTTTTCTCTTCCACATTCAATGTTATTTCTAACTCACCACTGAGGGGGAAATGGGATCTTCATTTAAATCCAAAAGGGGAGAGGTATATCCAAGGTATAGTGGATGGGTATTGTCCAAGGGGTCTAAGAATATTTTTTATGGGATGAAGGGGGTTAATGTTAATCAATAGGTTTAGATACCTTCTGAATATGAGAGGTTGATATCTCCCCAGATGGGTAGGTATCCCCACTATGATGAGAACCCAGATTTTCTACGAAACTATTGATGAATATATTTTCTAAATCTAGATGATATAATTTAAGGGACTCATATTATAAAATCAATAAGGGGTGTATACTAATTGTAATTTGAGGCACTATCTCATGGTGTATGCAATTAGAAATATCCAATGCAGGATATTCTGAGAACAAGACCCACCAGTAGGAAATCTGAATTTATATGTGTCATTGTATATTCCAATCTGAAGATGTGTCTATTGATCCTAAGACTTTAATATTATTATTAATGAATATTATATGTTGTGTGCATTGATGTATTTATGATAACTATGATGACATATGTTCACAGAATGGTAGGATGTATTGGGTGCATCATGAGTAGCCACTACTGGAATCCTAACCTATACCAACGGCTGTAAACTGTTGGGAAATATGAAAAAACCGTTGGGATAGGGTGTCCCAAAGGTTGGAACAACCTTTGGTAGGTTCTCCATTGGGATAACCTTATGTCAATGATTAAGAGGAAACTATTGGTATAGGATGGGAATAATATAAATTTTCCAACGGTTCCGTCCAAACCATTGGAATAGGTTTTTACCAATGGTTACATAACCGTTCGTATATAGGATACTGTAATTTATTTAATTTAGCAATAGATCCATCGAACCATTGGAATAGGGTGGAGTTTATTTATTTTACCAACAATTCATATGGAACTATTGGTATATGATGCGGAAGTGGTATAGATGCCAATGGTATTAGAACCGTTGGATTAGACCCCTTTATCTTTACAGCAATTTATATCCCCCTTCCAACACCTACAACTTCCCACTGCATCCCCCTACCCTACACCTTCCTGCACCTACAACTTCCCTCCACATCCCCCTACCATACACCTTTCTGCACCTGCAACTTTCCACTGCATCCCTCTACCATAAACCAGAAACATCAAAATTGAATAACCTAATACCACAATCCATCCCCCACTACATCCAACACATAGAATATCTGTCAATCACAATTCCTGGATCCCCCACTGTATATGAATTCCCCACTACCCACTCACTGCATATGCATCCAACACACACAACAGAACATATGCATCCCCCACATCCCACTAACTTCATATGCATCCAACATATGCATCCCCCACACCATAAGTTTTTTGTTGAGTTTCAGAAGTTCAGGAGTTTTCATTGATGTTTGAAATCATACGTACACAGAGAAGTAGAACACCACCGGACAACTTGCACAGAACACACAGCAATGCAATAACACTCTGGAATTCCCAACTCCACTGTAGAAAACTACTTACATGAACCTATAATCCCTTTGTAATTGTCAATTTCTAGAAAACACAAAACAGTTACACAAAACACTTGCAAACAAACACTTTCACCTACAACTTGAAATTCCCAAACAACACAGAATACTGATCAATCTTATAAATTTAAATAAAAAATGGTTTGATCCATATCCTCTCTCTTAATATCTAATCTATATAGGTCAAGTATGATATTGTTAAAGGAATTATTCTGAGATGAAACATCAGTTATTGAGGCCTTGGAAAGGTGGAAAAATAGAGAGGACATGACCGGGACATGGTGGGATGTGTTAGATGTCCTATAGGCCAGGTCCATAATGAATATTAATGTATTTTGTTACTAAAATGAAGATGAATTTTTTTTCTTACTAATATTAAATTATTAATAAAAACCTCCTACTCAAATTTAATGCTTATTATAGGGGAACACATGGTTTTTAATGAATAAACAGATGCTATATTCCTCCCTCTATTGAATTTTAGTCCCGGATCATTGAACTAGTTACTCCACAAAAGTAATCTTCCATGATATCTAATTAATTTTCTTGTGTAAAATGATGTGAAGAAGTGATATGCACGGTTCAAGTAGTGTGTACTATGATGAATTTACATAGGGAATGAAGTGTGTACTATAATTGTGAAATGTGAAAAATACAGTATCAGCGAGTACTACTAGGTAGAGTTGTTGGTCTTGGTTAGAAGAGTCAAACGAATATCATATTGAGGAAATTTATAATTTTTCAAAAGTGGGAATAAATCATTGATGAAAATGATATAGGATCATTTTATGAAAAGGAATTAAAATAATTTTATACAAATTCCCAGTTTTGTTTTTGACATGATGGAGATGCTGGACACTCAAAATCCCAGTTTCATTTTTTTCAAGCATGATGCAGATGATGAATACTAAAAGTTACCAACTTAGGAATAATCATCTGGTTCAAATTGATAATTCTATAAAAGTGTTGGAGGAATAAATATCATTTCTAGATTAGTTGTAATATTTGAAATAGAATTCTATTTCTAAATAAGATATTCAGTCGCTGAAGAGAATGATTGACTCCTAATTTTAATTAATCAATCATTTTCCTCCATGATAATGGAATATTTTTTCCAATTATAGTTTTTATATAAAAGTATTGGAAGAGGATAATTAATCACTTTGTATATCTATGAAACCTATTCAATTAGGTTTTTCAAATGAAATATTGTAAGAAATTACTTTTATGGGAGATGATTTAAAAATGGTTTCATCTTAGGCTAGTAACATGTGTAAAAGTTTACAATAATTACAATTTGATGTGGTTCTTATTAAAGGCATTAAAAAATTTTACATGAGTTATCTTCCAACAGCCTTCCTTCAAGCACACACACCAGGCTTCCTTCCAGCTAGTAGCAAGCAGGGAAGCATAAGAAAAAAGAGGGAATCATGCAGGAGGATTCCATCAGGGAAGCATATAATGTATCACATAGCACACGGGGAATCCATTAGCAAGAATCATGTGGGTTCCATGATGAAATAAATAAAGTTACATACTTCAAGAAAGTACCCACCAAGTTAGAAAATATATAGTCAAAGAGAAAGAATTTGTGAAAGTTATTTTGTCTCTCAAAATTGAGTTACAAAAGAGGATATTACTATAAATGAAGTTGGAACCAATTTGATGGAGATAGAAACTCAGGAAAAAGATAATGATCAAAATTTATGGAGATTAATATAAATTTTTATCTATCAAAGGTAAAAGAGAGGGTGAAAATTCTCTATATGGAATCCACAATAAGTAGAGAATTCCAGGCTCCAAATTTGAAAATTTAAAATAAAGGAATGATCTATATCATATCTACAAGAATGGAATCTAAAAGAAAAGTTTCAACAAAATAATACATTTGTGGATGATTTTGGAACTTCATGTTCACGTGTGTTTAACATAAAAATATTATTATTTGAAGGAAAATCATTATGTATAGATATTTATAGTTTTATTACTATATGAGGTATAAATTTCTTATAAGAATATATATAAGTTATAATATCATTTATATGAAAATAATGTGGGAATAATAGCCTTACCAGTCAGAATGTAATAGTGGAAATAAATTTCTAATCACACCAAATGAAGAGAATCACTATTGATCACAAAGGTAAAAGTTGTACCAGTACATCCAATATCTCATACTGGATAGTTAAGATGTTAACTAATATAACTAAACAAATATTAATCACCTCAATGGATTCAGTATCCCAAAGACTCCATCTTTTATTCTAAATTTATTCATGTATTCCAATATATTCACATTGTTTAGACTCATTTCAATAATGTCTAGGAACACAAATCATGATAATATATTGTGTGTGAAGCCATATAAACTAAATCCTTATTTCACCAAGATATAATCCATGATCAATAATGAGAAAATTAAAAACGTCATCACTAAAACTCCTAAATAAATCAAAACACAACCTCCATAAATGAAAGGTTAACTAGAATAAACATATTGGATCAAATGTAAACTCAGAAAATTGTTACATATTTATCTTGTTCAAGAGGTTGATTAAGAGGTTCTTCAGAAATGATACATTTATCTCTACCTTTATTAAAATAAATCTGTCAATAGAATCTTTAGAGATGGACCAAATGAACACAAATATGAACTATTTCTTAGATTCCTAATAATAAAGATTCATATTCCCCACTTTTTGGCACTGATGTAAAACCAAATATTTTATCCTAGAAGAGACTGGTGACAAAAAATATATAATTTTTAAACCACCATGTTTAAGGTTGACATAACACACATTATTTTTACCATATTGGAGATTCCTCCACCACACCCAGGAATAGAAGAAACATGAAATTCCTCTAGTGATCCTACTAATTTTGCGTCAACATTGATATCTTATCTCACAACCACTCTATAAAAGTGAAGTACAAAGGAAGAAACAGCTAGTGAAAAATATTATCAAAGACTTTTACTCAAAACACCAAGACAATAAGGAATCTTCCAAGTATACATTAGGAATGTATGGAACCAACTGGATAAAATTATTTGTGTACTCAAACACTATTTCAACTCTTTACTGGAGGATAAAAAATTATATATCCATCAGTACCTTCACTTCATTATGAAAGAATGCTAATTGAACCATGCCTTGAATCTTTTCCAAGAATAGTCCTTATCTGGATTATTTTGAATATATAGACTTCCACCACTTATAACATGGACCCTCCTATAGGATGGTTTCCAACATAACCTTAAGATACTCATACATATAATGTTGGATAAAAATATCCTCAACCTTCAGTACCAAAACCAATTCATCATAAGAATCTTATTACCTAGATAAATGAGGATTCAAGTTTTGTAACTCTCATAAATAATTATCACATTAGAAAAATAGTGTAAGAACAACTAACTCAAAGACTGAAGAAGACAAAACAACCATCCCAATAAGATCTTGATCAAACAATGAATCCATTAAATCCAAACGGGGATATACTTTCAAACAAGAAACACAAACACCATAAAAAAGGAATTAAAAACTTCAGCCCCATGAGACATAATATATATCAATAAGTGATCTCAATACATCATTTAAATAAAACTAAAATACAATATTTTATAAATTTACAAAATACAAACAAAATGGAATTTTACTTCATTGAATAAGTGATCCAGATTCTCCTATTTAACCCAACATGGTTTTCTCAAAACTTATTTCAAAAAGAACATTCATTCATTAAAACATCATTTTTACCCATGAGGTTTTGAAAAACTCATCTAATAAAGAGAAACGTTAATTGTTTATAAAACCATTTAAACATAATTATAGATTTTGGTAAAACATTTTAACATTCAAATAGTTCAAAAGCTTATATTTTAAAAGTAAATTCATCATAAATACTTTAAAATAATGTAATTATGCTTTATTAATATCACTTTAATCCCTTGAAAATAATTATAACTATCCATTTTTCAAATGGAATTGTAATTTTTTCCAAAAAACAGGTTATCATTTTAAATCCAAAACATTTTAGACACTTTTCCAAATAAAAATATCATTATAAAAGTATTCCCATGTTTTATATTAAAATAGATGTATTTTTAAACATTCCCACTTAAAAATTTCCATTTCAAATTAACACTAAACAATGAATAAATAAATTGTATACCATGATCCATCATAACCAATCCATAAAGAAAATGGAAATAACTCAAAATAAAAAAAAATCCAAATTAAAAAAATGCACAACAATGCAATGATTAACCACACATTCTTTACAATCGTATGTAAACACTATTGTATAGAGATATTTCTTGAAAAGTATAGTAAAGAATTTTATAGCTCTAGAACCATTCTTCATGGCTTGAAAACAGACCTAAATGTTCTATAAAAATTCTTACAAAAAAAGGAATAACAACCATTAACTTCTCCACATGAGTTTTGAATTCCTTAGTCAGCTAGTGAACTATGATATCACTAGCCAATTATTTGACTATGGTGTTCATATATAACTTAGTGGATACCCTACTCAGATAAAAATCAATATCCCTACAAATTATATATCAATCTTTTCCATCTTGATTTAAATCCCATCTATCTAGTTCAATAGTCTTTGACACTTGGGTTTAAAATACCTTATACTCTATTACCCTGGTCATTTAAAACTCATCCAAATTTTCTTTCAACTAACCTCCCACAATCAATTTTATTTAGTATTAATTAACAACACCCTTCATAGGAATAAGAGGTGAAACTGAGGAAGATGTAGGAGGGGAAGCAATGTAAGAGTCTCTTATCATGAAATTAGTCTATGAATCCTTATATTTATAGGTCTTAAAGAAGAATGATTTTCAAAACATCACCCACTCATTTCAAACTCTCCTGAGTCACTATCCTCCCATGCTATTTATTAACAATAAAACACCTAATGATACCTCATTATACATAAGGTCTTCATCGTTAATTTGTATTCTTTTGGGAGGGTATATGTGTGGGAGAATTTGAAGATCTAAAAAAAACCACAAAAGAAGGATATCTAAATTGATCAAATGTTCCCCTAGCTTCTACACTAAAGTCATCCGTGTTTATTTCTTGTTCTGGAACATCTAATGAAACTTCGTTTCCAACTAAAGAATACTGAACTATATCATTATTTTCTAGATTAGGATATACTTTTTTCAATTGGTATAACATGATTATTATTAGGATTAAACATCTCATAAACCGTCCATTATTATTTACCTAATCCATTTTACATTGGTTCCAATTAACTTTCATATGCCGATAAATTTTAAGATTCAAGAAAAACCCAAAAAAGACAATTAATTACCCCCCTCAAGAACATAACCTTTAATATAAAATGTGTATTAGATGTATTTAGGGAAAGGTATAGAATTAAACATGGGTGAGTTTTATCATTTTTTTGTGATATGCCTCATGATATAAACTAATAATCTTATTTAAACTCCAATTCTAATCATATATAGAATGAAAAAATATAGATTCCTAAAATTGTTGAAGTACAATTTCATGGGGATAATTAGATAATAGATAAACATCACTAAAAATTAGAAATATACATATAACTCTTGGTAAATTGGTCTTATTTGAGTCATATTCCCATTCAAATTCTCAAAGGCATTAAAAAATCAAACTCTGAGTGATGGGAAAGATACAAATATTGGTAATATTTATGTTTTCTGACATGAGACACATTAAATCTTTTAGCATGTATTATTGAAGATAACACCTAATCTCATCCACTTACTACTATTTGATTGGTTTCCCTTGTGTCACAAAATTCAAACTCTATATTAGAATAGAAATATTTGACCAATTGAGGATAAAATAGATTACCCTTATTTTTAAACCATTAACTCCTTCATTGATTTTGAAAGGACTTCTAGACCATGGACTTATTGAAGATGAAGTAAGGTTGATTGTTTTCTTTTATATCAAATATATTTCTATAAAGTGAGGAAGGATCCTTGAAGATGCAAAATTAAAAAATATTTCATAGAAAATATATATGTAACGCTAAAAATAAAATTTAATTAAACAAATTACAAACATCTCATGACGTAAAAAAACCAAAATCGGAGAAGTGAAGAAGCTGAGGTGAGCACAAAATATGATGTGGTGAAGCTGGGAAGCACGAGGAAATGATTTAGAGAAGATAGTTAATCATATAAATGAGGAGAAGAGTAGACAATTGATGATGCAGGGAAACAGGGAGGTGAACGATGTTGAGAAGTTGGTTAACCCTAGAAGAAGTGGGGTGAGCATAGAATCAAAGATATGGTGAAGACAAGAGGTGTGATGGTGAATGATGTGGGGATGTGTGTTCATAGGGGAAGTGGGGAAGAAGAGATATGTGGATGTGGACCATGTGGGGAAGTGGGATAATAGGATAAGAAGGGAATAGAACTGAAGGTGTGCAGGAAAATGATTCTCTACGCCGAGCGGCCGAGAGAAACCCGAATTTCCCTAGCCCTCAAGAAGGGATGAGTGGTACCAATGGTTTATTAAAACTGTAGGTATAGAATTCCTTTACCATCATTTTACTTAAAACATTGGTAATATGCTACATTTCCCAACATTTCACTTAATCTATTCATAAAAATCCTCTATATGACACCCTTTCCAAATGGTTTAGTGAAACCGTTGGTAAAAAGACCCTATACCAACAGTTTTTTTGAACCGTTGGTATACCTCCATATTTCAGTAGTGAGTATTAAATTAACCAATAATCTAAGAAAGGGATTATCCCGTATGTTCACTAAAATAAATTATTATCTCAGGACCTTTTATGGAAATGATACAGTCTAAATTAATCTATCGACATGGTGCTCTATATTCAAGTTCAATTTCTGGGAATTCAAAGAATGAGACATCGAGCACAAAGGTTGATGGCACCAGCATACAAAATTCTTGATTACAGATATCATGATAAAGGGAGTATATTTCATAGAAATCATCTATATGATGTATCATATTTTTGATGCATTAGCTTATTTCTCTATGGATTCCTTTGTGTGTAGTTAGATGTTAACATTGGACTTTGGGCTACAACACCTAATGCCAGAGAGAAAGAGGTCTAGATGGTCACACACTAAGTTTATCCATAATCCCAGTTAAATAATATATTATTATTTAATAGTTTGAATGAATATTATTCCCATATGTGGATTTATAATTATCCATGTATTATTGATCACATATAAATAATTATTTGATATTTAGTAAATACAATATTTATTTATTTATTCACAAATAATGGAGTGATATTTATTTAATAAATAAAAAATCATTATCAATGGCCTGATAAATATTATAGAGGAATGAAAATATAGTTTTTAGGTCCATAGAGAAATAATAATATTGAATACTATTTGATTAAATATTTTTTCATTTAATTATCAATGTTAAGCGCCTATTGAGAAATATTGTTGTTATTATTAATATTGTAAATAGAGATCTATAGTGGATTAGATAAATAATAAGGGGAACTTGTTAAATTATTTATTTCTAACCCTACAAATATATAAACCCAATTATATTATTTTTGTTATGAGATTGTTCATTTTTTATGTTGTACATAACTAAAATACAGAATCTTATGAAGCCCTAGAGAGATCTCTTCTACAAATATACTCCAAAGAATGGTGGGAAATATTCATCCATCTAATCCTCTCAAGTAAATATATATCATGGAGAATTATTTGTAAGTTTTTTTCATGGTGGTCAAAGGAAGATGACGTAAGTGAGAGGATTTGTCATGATAGCACTCAAAGATTCCATCGACTACGTATAGAGATTCGTGGAACAAGTATGGATCATCGCTAAAGCGAATCTATATAGGATTCATAAAATTCAACAACGGTGAATCAGAGATCTATTTCTAGATCCATAACTGAATATATAATTCCTAAAATTTAATTCTATAATTAATTGAATTCATTATAAATAATATGTGATGATCCTCCCTTCTGGTTCGAGCATGATTTTTGTGGTCTGTCTTCTTTGATTAAAATTTGTTGAACATGGAATTTATCATCAACTAGATCTTGGATTGATCATCAATCATGACAAAAAGTAATGATGGGAACAACACATTACATGATTCCACTGCATCCTGAACCTACAAGTTGTATCAGAGCAGCCACATAATTATTTATAATTATTTAAAGACCATTGTTTGATTTACACATTTTTATTTCTTTTTCCATTCATGTTTAATCATTCATTTAATATGATTTCGGGGTATATTTATTCCTCCTTCCTTTATCATATATCTAATGAATAAAATTAATTTAATGAATGAAATAAAATCGATGAACTCATCTATAGGTTCCAATGATTCTAGTCGAATAACATAGGAGTACAAGTTGTGTAGATGTCTTTAATGAATTTGAAATTTATTATGAATTAATTCATGACAAATGAATTGATTAAATATGGTTCATTTATAGCAAACAGCATGTGTGGATCATGGAAGCATGGTGCATGGTCAGCCAGAGTACATGCCATGTATCACACATGCACGACGTTTAGTCCTCTTAAGTCATAGATGGTCCATGTATTTCATACATAGCCTGCCTAACCGGTGACCATGTAATACGGAGATTACATTCCATATAGCCCATTGGACATGTCATGAAATATATTTTTCATCTCACTGTTTACACATCGAGTCCTTAGGCATGTTTCTTTGATAGATAGTGAGACATGTACATGTTATGTAGCTCACCTCCACACGACATGTACTTATACCAAATTACATAGATTTAAATTTTATTTATTATAGTTTATAAACCTTAATGATATGTTCATGTGTATAGCCATTATGTTGATCAGATACTCCATGTGATGGGTTTTTAATATATATATATATATATATATGTAAACATCTAATTTATATCTATGTAATGATGATATTTTTATATTATTTATGAGTTGTATTACAGTTGTTACTCCATGTGCATTGGAGCATAACACATGATGGAAAAATAATATAATTCATGTTATCACTAAGGTTAGGTAAACTTCATCAATTTACATGACAAGTCATGTATGCCACATGTCACAAGAGTAAGTAGTATATGGGAATAATACTTGTTGGGTAGAATTTGATGGGTATTCACCATATTACCTCCAAGGTACTTTTATGTACATAATTAAATTTAAATAAATTTATTTAATTTGTTTAAAATTATGATGGATGAGATTATCATGGAAATTAGAAGGAGAATTAACATAATGGAACTGATTAATCGAAGAATATAATTAATTGATTCGATCATGATTTATCATAAATCCTAATGATTAAGAATTGAATTTTGGTTTTATTAAATGTGTAATTTTTTACATGCATTTGGATGATAAAAATAGACCAGACATTTGTATGTGATTGGTTTCAATTAATTTTTTATTATATTAAATTGTTGGAATGTGTTCTTTCTCTACACTTATTATGTAAGGACTTGCGTTCCCATGGTTTCTTTTTTGTAAAACCTTATTCCCCTCACCTGCGTGTGAGTAAAATCACATGTAAAGGATGTAGCTCTAAAGCTAGTGTAGGTGGTTCACATTTGGATAAAATTTGAAACCAATAAAATAGAGATACATAGGTGGAGAAGTGTAAATCTATAACACTAACCATAATTAGTTAAAGGTGTTTCCCCTAGGTCAATAGTTAGTTTATCAACCACCAGATAAACTAAATATTATTAAATCTTGTGATCATACCACTTTATTATTTTATTTCTAAAATATATCATGGTTATCTTATTATGGATGTTTTGTCACGATCACATAACTAATAAACTAACAAGCATGCAAGATAAAAATAAAATAAAATTGGTTATGCATAAATATTATCTAATACATGGTTAACTACTTATGTAATCCCACTTAATATTAATAATCAAGTGATGAAGATAATAATTGGATATATGCATAAAAGTATAAAATCCCTCAATAATATAAATTAAGTCGGTATAGCCTTCCACTATCTCAGTTAAAATAAAACCATAGTTCAAAGTGCCTGACCAGCCAATGTTTGGGTTCTTTTAATTTTTGGTGAATTATAACATCATGTTTTAGGTTGACATACCATATTTCACATTAAGGGTTGACTTCCAAATAAGTACTTAGTGTAACTAAGAGGCATGTATTGAGGAAATACAATTAAGGATTTTAGGATTGAGAATTCCACTTAACATATCAAGGAATAGTTAGTTAATCCAGTTGCAATTTGAAGTGGCTACCTAAAAACATTCAAGTTGTTTGACCAAACAATACTGGGGTAATTAGAAGGGTAATATGGATCAATTCCACTTATGTCCAAAAATTATGATATTATGAATATAATGTTGAGGGATATTGAGTTTTGATAAAATAGTGGGATATTAATAAATAAAATATTTATTTATTTGTCTAAATTTTACCAAAAAATGTACTAAAATTCAGCCTATATTATTTTGTAGAAACAACCTTAAAATGAAATAAAACATATCCTTGTGATCCATAATTGATAAGAAAAACTTTCTCACCGACACAAATTTCCAAGAGTGACATGGGCTCCTATGTGTTATCTTTTGCTTTGAAATAAATCTATATGTGTTGGAAGAACCTTTTCCTAAAGCACCTAGAAATGTAGCTAGTGATGAAGAGTTAAAAATAAATGAGAGGAATTCAAACGATTCCATAGATGTTGATTGTTTCATGCTATCATAAATGACCCATGAGCTTTTAAAGAAACATGATCACATGAATGCATAGAGAATGATGTCTTACCTTTAGGATCTATATCAAGATAAGGAGTGACAAGAGAGGTATGAGATTTCCAATGTTTTGTTTACAAATTATCATATAGAGTCTTCACGATCACGGCCTCATGTAGGTAAGATTATTTTTTATTCATGTCCCCGGTAATTTATCTTGTTGTTGCTACTTCAAACTTGTTCAATGTTGATGCACGATACATGTAACAACAATCGGGGTATCCCATCACACCATAGATCCATTATTGGTGTTTTTTTCACCATCATCATCATAACACATGATCTATGAAAAATGTGGCTACCCCATTCCCCTTTATATTTGTGTACTACATCTTGAATATATCTCTCTTTGTTCACCACCTACTACATCCCCTTTTAATTTCTTTACATTTTGTTTTTTCAAATATTTATAAGATATAAAATATTATATCATAAATTTCCAAATTACCATGTATCTTCCAAGTTAAGAACTAATAGTTATCTTATGTAAATAGATATAAATGATATATCACTCCATGAACATCATAGGTAACCCAATATGTGTGATAGGATAAAAGCTATTTCAAATTCAAAAACTACCTTATCTCAAATTTTTTAACACCCATAAGAAGAATACAATCCAATATCCCCCTTTCTCCCATAAAAGGAGATATCATACAATAAACTCAATTGGACTGGAAACCTATTATCATCACACCAAGCATCATCCTCTGCACAAAAATAATGATTCCCATTTGAAAAAAAGACAGAAACATGACTACCCCTATAATAAAATCCCAAAATATTAGTCTTTTCCATATCTGAATCTACAATGTCATGTCAAATAATATTGAAAAAAGTAATATCTTGAACCCACCTAATTTTGATTGAAAAAAATCTGGTCCAACCACACAAAACAATTCTCCCTCCTCACAAAATCTCAAGCATCTAGCATATCTCCTCAATATTCAATTTTAATTCTTTATTCATGAACCATAAATTTTAAAGAAATGAATTAGGTGTATGATCAGGAACACATCTCTTGAACTGATGTGTTTTCAAAACACTCTCAAGTCTCATGCACTATCGATCCTCTTGAAAACATCCAAAATTCCAACTAAAAGTTCCAAGCCTAAACCATAACCATTGATACCACTTTTTGGGGGAGATTCTAGATCTTGGGACAAAAACCGCTTTCAAAACAATTTGTGAAAAATATGATTAAAAATGAAAACGATATAATGAAGAATATAAATATCATCACGTATTATTTTTAAGATGGAAAACCCCTCTGATGCATTGGATTAATAAACCATATGGAAATTAATAAATATCCACTATGAATCATATATTACAAATAAATTAAAGTAATTCTCATACATGAATTACAAATCAGAGCGTAAGAAACATTTTTGTAACCCATACCCTAATATTCCTTAACCCTCTCTCTAGAAATAAGCTTTGAAAATCCATTCTTGAATGATCCATATGTGCCAAAACATCACCCTTATGTCGATGAAATTCCAATACATCAAGGATCAAATCCAAATATGCATTATCCCCACATTGTCTTGAGACACTGGAAAGATTTATCTCTCTCCCATGATCTCTCTATCTGGATGTGCCACTAATCATCAACTGGAATAAGTTGCTTGATCACTGCATTCAAGAAGAATCCTGATACATGTGAAAGGAATAGTTTGGGATATGCCTAAAAATTATAGGGGATGAATTACTTTTGGATAATTTTCAATTCAATTCCAAATTTTATCACTTTGCCTCTTTGACCCATCAGGATCTCAATTCTCTTATTCTCTTTTCCATGACCGATGTAATAATATTAAAGTAGTAATGACAAAAACATGACCATTTTACAAGGTTCACTACTCAGTAAGAGTCGCTAGTCCATAGAATGGTCTAGAAATAATCCTGACCACACAACCACTTGAAGTTAATCATTTAAAAGTGGTTACAAAAAGTAAGAAATACCATTTCCTTTACAATTCACTAAATTAAATTGATGGTAAATGTTTTATAGAAATTATCTAGATTTTTATACTAACTATGAAGACATTCACCTTTTTGTTTATAAAGGTTTGTAACACCAAGAGATTCTTCCACCTTTTGAGTCGTGTTGGGTTTAATAGTTCCACTTTGTTCTCTGAGAACCTTCTTCTTCACTTTGTTACTTTCATAGCAGCATAAATGTTACTCTTCTTAACCCTTCCCAACAATAAACTAAAAGCTTCATAATATTCTTCTTCTACCAATAGTAATAATATAAATTTGTTTTGAAATGATTAATTCTAAATTCTTTCTAACCAAAATTATAATCAGTCGATATAAATTTGGTCACCAAATCTTCTCCTCTTCATTTCTCTTTCTTATTCAGTGAAAACCCAACTACACTGAGATCTCTTCTCTTCATATTAATGGAATAAAAATCCTTAATTATAATTATTAATTCAATGAGGATCATATCACTATATAATCATCACAATCAAATTCTTATTCTTTGATACACAATATCAACAGTTAATGCAGTATCAGTTCTCTTCCATTATTCAAGTTTTAGAAGATGTTTGTTCAATAGAATTGAACCAAACATTAAATGATATTTCATGTAAGAATAATCTTTTACAATCTCAAATTATTCTATTCTTGAAGTCTTAACATAATACAGGTATGGGTCATGGTAAATTCACATAAAAATTTTCATATTTATCTTTTTAAATATTTTTATTGAGTTAAAATTTTATGCATGTATGTTTTTCTTCTTCAAATAAAATGAAGATCTTTTAATAGTGAACTTACATCTCACTGTTTACGTAACTACACCTGAAGCTTCATTCCCCTCACTTATTTCTCTCTCTCTTTTCAAAAAACAACCAAGTTTTGTTTTCTTGACCAGTTTTTATCAATAGTATGTTCATTTATACACTTGTTCTCATGTGAAAACCTGAACAGTATGAGTTCCTCTTCATACACATGCACGTATGCCCTTAGTTGCATGTCTGGTTACCTTTTAAAAAAAACATTGTAGGTTTTTTCTTCTCAGTCTATTGTGTTTCAAATGGATACAAGGTATCTTCACATAATGGTTTATATGTGGAACATCTTCATAAAACACCATGATAGTAAACAACTCATGCATTTTGGATTGAGAATTAATCCTCATGGAGATGGTTCTTCTTCATGAAGCTATACAAGGGTACTTACACACCAGTTTAATGTTCATGGTATTTCTAACTTGAAAAAGAAGAAAGCTTCATGGAACTGTCCACCTTCAAAAAGTGCGACAAGGGTGTAAACATTTTTTGTGTGTCTATGGATTCTTCTCCTTCACAAAACCATAATGTTTCATGGGACTCCCCTTCATCATGAGGTTTCAATGACTCTCATAACTAATTTCCTTCTCAAACATAAGAGTTCACTGGAGAGGCTCTTTTTTTGAAAATGAGATCTCTTGAAATAAAATGAGTGGAAGCAGCAGTACTCGGTTGAGGGTGGTTTCCTTTTGAAGGAAAAGGATAATATCCTTGCACAAAATTAAAATCTCAATCCTTATGTTATGTGAATCATCTATTTTAATTCATGAATGACTTAGATATTAATTATTTAAACACCGATAACGATACACCACATTTCATGGAATTATTCCTTTGATATCGACCTTCTGCTTTGTGAAATTCACATCACATATAAGTATTCATAAAAACATGCAACTCGTCTTTCCAAACACATGAAGTTCCTCCATGGAACCAATTGTTAAAATGGACCTCTGGAAAGTGTGTTTGTAGTTTCATTAAGGATTGTCTCTTGAATTTCATCATGTGAATCATCGAAACAAAGTTACATGACATTTTATTCATGTTCTTTCCATTATTTAGACCTCAGAATGATCATGGTGGCATATTCTTTGATCATGCGTGGTTTTGTTGACTTCTTTGATGAGACAGTGGCATTGTCCCAGGAATCTGATAGGAAGATGATGGTGGTGGGTGATAAATACGCACTTTATTTTGAATGCAAGTGCCATGCGATATCAGATGGTGTGAATTTAAATCAGTAGGGTTCAGAATGCGATGAATGGCCATGATCACCCCAATTATTTAAACTGGTGAATAGTCCATGAAAAACCCCTACCACATCAAAACCTCCCATAGTATCTACACATAATATAAATCAACAAATATAGGGAGACACTCACAATTATCCTCAACCCCTCCATAACCTCTCCATCACAGTTTTGCAGGTGTGCTATGTTCCCACTTCTTTGTAGTTTATTGGCCCAAATCATTCATGCCTCCAGGAATACCCATGGAAAACACATGGTAGTCCATGAAACCTATTCATGTTGTCCTTCCTGACCTCCTTTGGGTTCAGTAAACCCATTGTGCTGCGTAAGGTTTCTATTGAGGTAGGCTGGTCAGCTCAAGAAATTCATTTTAAATAAATCCCCCAAAAATACATAGTTAAAAAACCATGTATACAGTGGAATTCAATATGAAATGCATGTCCAACTCCACACGTTGAACTCTACTATACAATTCCTCAAACCCTTCATTATTTCTCTTAAAATATAAATCCATAGAACAATTTCTTCATCTCTAACCCTTAATGCACAAATTATATGGCATGCTTCTCCTTCATGTAATCTATAATCTCAATGTTCCTCAAGTTAACACTCACAGGGTTCTCATGTAGCATTAAAATACTTCATGACATTCAATTGACCTTCTTGAATACATTTTAGAAAATATATTCAAAATAACATCAAATCATCCTTCTTATTTCATGTAAACAATCTGCCACTTATGAAACATTTTTTTGAAGATCGGATCAGTTTATCAATCTTCAGAGTTAACAACATGGAAAATTGATCAAGCATGATATCAAATTATATTAATCCATAACAATTATTCAATCCCTTCACAATTTCTCATCAGATATAAATTAATATAACCATTTCTTCATCTTTAACCCATCATTAAATAATTATATTTTTGTAGTTCAAAATCCTGCAAACTATGATCTCAATGTTCCTCAAGTTATCACTTTCATAGTTCACATGAAACATTAAAATAAAGAATGACCTTAAATTCCTATTCTTCTATACATTTTCATATATAAATCTGAAATAACATCAAATCATCCTTCTTATTTGATGTTAAAAATGTGTCACATATGTCACATGTATCTTGACATTGGGATCAATTCATCAATCATCATAGTTAAAAAATGGATAATTTCCCAAGAGTGACATCCAATACTATAAATCCATAATAATTATCTTGGACTCATGATTAAGGAAGCCATAAAAAATCTCTAGGAATCACCACTATGGAATCCCTAACAATTCTCTAGGCATTACAATGAAACTCAAAGTCTTTAAAACATTTACATGTTTCTTGTAATTTCAATACTTGAGTAATTCATCCAAGTTCCATTAAGAGAGACATTCCTTTTCCAATGACATGATATTCACGAAATTTCTAGAATAATCAAATTTGATACTAATTGAAATAATAATTTTGGTAGCTTCTTTATTTGTCTCCCCCTAAAGGGATACATTCCTCATTATCTTTATAATCGTTGATCTCATCAAGAATGGTATTAAAAAAATATATAAAAGACACCACAATACGTCTTCGACTTCTTATAGTCTGTATTGGACAACTTTCACATCTTCACCAAGAATTATATTCCCGAACATTTGTTCTTTAGAATTCCATGAAATAAGATCAAAACATGATAGAATATTATTTATCTTGGATATCCAGTATAGGATATTACATTCTTCAACATCATCAAGGATGATCCTCCTTGATATTATTATTTAAATAAAAATTGTGTAATTATTCATGAATGGTAACTTCTTTAGCTTATCTTTCAAGAATTCATAGCACTTACTACTTATTAGGTTCTCCCCCTGAGAACATGCTTCACCTTCAAATAAGTGTGTTATAATAAAAAATAAAATACTCAATAATTAATGGAATAAAGTGGACCCTACTAACTTTATTAATATGAAGAACAAGGTTGAGATGATCTTCTCAACCATGTTTCTCCATTTTAATCAGTATTCATTCATGCACATCTGAACATCTATTCTGGTCTATTTTGAGGGAACATGGATCGCTTCATGTCCCCTTCTTCTTTTTGTTGAGAATTTTTATTCTTAACATACTTCATGGATCATACATTATTAAACCTCTTGGGGGTTTCTTCTTATTCTGGTAGTAAGGTTAATCAACCTTTTGTAATATGAACAGATTTATTGCATCTCTCAGACAAAACATCTTTAAAATAAAATTTTTATTTTCTTGAAACAACCTCATGAATTTTTTCTTCATCATGTGGAATATTTTCTTTCCCTTTTTTGGAATCTTTATCTTGTCCATATTCCATTTCCCACATTCTTTCAAAATCGTTAGGCCTGATAACTAACATTTCATTAGGAACTATGGGTTCTGGTTGGGATATTCCACATGGGTTATTCTCAATTTAATCCCTCTTAGTAGTTTTTTTGGATTCCCTACCCTTAAACTTCTTGGATTTAAAATCCATAGTTTTCTCAACAATATTCTTTGAGAACTTCCTGGGAGGATTTCTTTTTAAAATTTTCCTTTTATATCTTCCCAAGGTTTCATCTTCATTCCAAGCCAGATTTTGTGATATTCTTTTATTAACTTCTTTGGATACAAGTTGAGACAAGCATGTACCAACCTTCTGACCACTTCCACTGAATACATCATAGATGTTATCAATCATTACAGATATATTTACTCTATATAAATGCTTCTAGACCTATGGATGTTTCTTCTTCTTATTTGGAATTATCCCCCTAATGATAGGATTCCTTTGTTATTTTACATTTTGAGGATTGTACCATCAATTTAATGCACAATTCCCAAATATGTTAGAGTACAATAATTGGTCCAAAAATCTTGATTTTATTAAATCTCCTATATCATATTGTTGGGTATTATTCATGATTTTTTATGGTCTATGTGCTGAACCAAATTAATCACATTATTTCATATCCTAATTATTCATGGTGGTAGGTTTTTTATCATATTTCTTCATCCATACTTTTTCATATTTTTCTTTATAGCCTTCATTTTTATTGATAACAGTTTTAGAAACATTAGTACAAGATGGAATGAATGGTACCTAATTCTTATCAACTGTTTGTGATAGATCATTGAATGAAGTCATGACCTTATTATCATATGTTATAGGTATTCAACTTTCTAATACTCCAAAAAAAATTGATTACCTATATAAATAGTCTCCTTCATTTTTGAAGTGTCAATATGTGTCTTCTTAATATTAGGCAACCGAGCTACCAATTCTAGGCATTTGATATTGTGGATGATTTTTTTATCTTCAATCATAATCATCCTCTCTTCAAAATCCATCTCCATTATTTCAAATTTATATTCATGTAGATTATATTTTTTTCTCAGTCAAAGAGTGAAGCTCCTTTATCTTCTTGCATATTTCTTCAAATTGTAAACCATTGACATCGGTGCTATTTTTCAATCTCTTTTCAAGTGAACGGATCTTTTCTTCTGGAGTATTTTTCACTCGCTCTTTCTCTTCAACTAATTTGATCTATTTTGATGAAAATATATTAAGTTCCCTCATTTTTATTAAACGGTTCAAACCTATCTAGAGATATTTAGACACTCAATAATTTTTTTTTTCAAGATCTTCTCCAAAACATAAGCTTATTATTCTAGATAGAATATCTCAACCTGTATAAATTGAAAGTCTCTCTAAATAAGGGATGCTCCTTCTTCAGAAATTACATTCCAAATATCTCTTCATATATCAACAGATAATCTGAGAAGCTGTAGATTGATCAAAATCACCATTTGGGATAGAATTTTCATACTGAGGAATGCTTTTAAAGGTATTAACATGTACCCATTGATGCCTAGAGGTAGGAAGTTTATCCATATTGTTGGTGGAAACCTGATCCACCATCTCATTAATTTCCAAGCATGATATTTATTTATTTTTATCAAGACATAGTGAAACATATAATTCATATTCTTTAGATAAGAGGGACTTATTCAACTTTTTATTCTATTTATTTTTAATTTTCATCATGGTCTTGGTATATATAGACTTTTACTCAAAGGTATCTGAATTTTCACCAAAACTACACTTCCTTGTTGAGTCGAGAAAGAAAATATATTCTTCAAAGAACAATAGCCTAGTATCCCAAGTTTAGGGTAATTAACCCTTGTTTTATGCTTTTTAATTACATGAAGAATACGAGAAATGGTTGGGGAATGTTTGGATACTTTTAAAGTGTAAGAGGAAAAAATATGGGGATGCACGGGCTACGCACAGTTTTCCCAAACCATGCGGAAGCCATGTAGGTGGTGTCACTTTGGACAGAGGAGATCGTACAGTGTGCACACGGTTTGGGAAAACCATGTGAGGAGGTCGTACGGGGCGCCCCTTCCAAGCAGTGACTACCGCACGGTTAGCGCACGGTATGACTAACCGTGCAAACTAACCCTGCACGAAGTCAATTTGGATCCTATTATTAAGTATCTAATCATTTTTATCCTTAAACCCACTCATTTTTTCTTCTAGACGGCCCTAACTCAGGATTTTTCTCTTGTGAAGGTGGGAGAACACTTACCCGGCGTTTTGCATGCGATTCGGGGGGTTTGCCTTTGCATTTAGAAGTCGGTTGATCGCGATAAGTCTTGTTTCATTTAGTTTTCTTAGATCTCTTTCTTCCCTCTTGTTGGATCCTTAGATCTACGCCATAGGTGGGTAGATCCATGGTAATGGATGACTTTTAAGTCAGTTTATGGTCTTATTGGTGATAGGGGAATCAATCTAAGGAGGTTCCATGGTGTTTCAACCCGGTTCTTGGTTGGTTTCGCCTACTTTGTTGAGGTAGGTGGCTTTACTATTGATTACTCTTTCTTTGAACTTGATGGATTAGTTCAATTTGATTTTATTTCTTGGTTTTGATTGTGAAATTGTGGTGAAAAACATGTTATAAATCTTCTATAGTGATGATTTTTGGGTTTGATGGAATTGTGGAAATTGAAAGAGTGGGTTGTGCATAGTGTTTTGGTTTCCTGATTTTAAAATAGTGATTTTAAAATATGGCTTTTCTGGATTTGGAAAATGGTTTTTCTGCTGGAATGGAATGTTTTTTCAAAAAAGGTTTGATGCTTTATTGAATGATTTAGAACACACGTAGTTTTGGCATGGATTAGTATGGGTTGTGGTGTGTGTTCATATGCATTGGGAAGCATAAGGGAAAGAAGTACCCCCATAAAAAAGGTTGGGATGGATAAGGGTGAGAAGTACCGCCATTAAAAAGGGATGGATAAGGTCATGAAGTACCCCCATCAAGGTAGTTCACTAAGTGATGACATAGTGGAAGGATAACTCACCACTTGCGAGTATAGGGAGGTCTAGGTTGCATGCATGGTTGCTTGTGTGGATTTTTGAAATGGATTCGATATGCCAAAATGGAAATGGGAATTTGATTGGAAACTTTTCTTGGTTACTTTTCTTGAGAAATATGGTTTTTGTTTGAAAATGGTTTTGACATTGAACCTGTTATATTGTGAACTGTTTTGGATTTTTTTATATAAATGTGCTAAAATGATTTATCCTAGAGGCATGGGTTGGAAAGTAATCGGGGAAAGCCTACTAAGTTTCATTACTCACCACCTACTTTGGCATGTTGGGGTTTTGCAGATGTCATATACCGGGATGCTGGCAAAGGTAAGGTGTCACATGTTTACCTCACTACTTCGTGATACTTGGGCTGGTGTGTGACGTTGGAGCTTGGAGCTGGTGGAGCATTGAGTTGTGTTTTCATCTTGTAGTCTTTGAGTTTTTCTTTCTGTTGTTTACACTAGTTTAGTGTCAGTTTCTGCTATGGTACTTTTGGTTGGTTTATGATAAAATAAATGATTGATTTGTCTTCATTTTTCATGCATCATTTTGTTGATTGGTTTGATTCTGGTTGTTGGTTGTGTGGTATGTTTTCAATGGGTAAATATTCCCCGGCTTGTTATGAAACCCTTCGGAATTTATTTCCAGCCTTTGGTGCCTTGGAGATGTCACTTAAGGCCTAGTAATGACTCGTTGAGCTCTCAAGCCAATGAGAATTGGCGGGTCATTACAAATGGTATCAGCTTGTTCGGTCCTTTCCTAACAAGTAGTCATTGATGTTCTCGGTCATGGAGTTGAAATTCCTTTTCGTCTATTCCTTAGGTTGGAACCTTAGACAGGAGTATGATTGTAGGAACATGAAATGTATAGCATAAAAGAATGTAGCTACCTCGTTTATGTTGAACATCATGTTACCATGGTGTTGGGTACATAATTATTTTTGGTAAACTTCTAGAATGTTGGAAATCTCATTGCCATGGGATTAGCCAATGAGATGCGCATGACATGCATTGTAGAGGAATGACTTGCCACTAGGATTTAATATCTCATTGTGTGGAATGAGTAAGGAATTTTTGTAAGGTTCCAATTTTTGAAAAATGTAGAAATTTTTTTCAACTAAAAAGATTTTGAAAACCAGATATTTCGTGTATTTTGAAAATGGTCTGATTTTCAAAAAGCATGTGGGATGTTTTCAAAAATGGTTAAACATGGGAAAAGGTTTTTTTGAAAAGAAATGTGGCGATAGTTGGTGTGATATAATTTGAAATTATAAGACATTATTTTCTAGGAAGTGAGACTAACGGAGTGAGTTGTTTGTATAGAAAATGGCACCTGTTAGGTGTCATAGATACCAACACAATGAAGCTGTGGAGAATGTGGTTTCACCTGATCCACGTGTGAACCAAGAGCTGGTTCAAAGTATAGATCAAACATTCCAGGCTATGGATACGAGTGTAACACCCCGAGATTTTATGAAAAGTATTATTTTTAATTTCATTAATGTCTTGTGTTATACGCTACACCAAAAGGAGCTTTCACAACACACATCTCTGACCTGGCTTGAATTACACGCAATCGCGACCTTCCACGATAGCATGTGTTGTACGCAACACCAAGTTTCGCTAAACAACGATATGTTATTAAAATACTATTAAAACCAGCCGTTATGAATATTAATAACCACTTTTTGAAATTTTTTAAATTTTATTTTTCAAAATGGACTTCATTTTTGGATTCGAAATATAGAAATTATCTTAGGGTGAAATTTTGGTGATTTTTCGAAAACTTTCATATTTTGATTAATAGTGAAAATTACGAAATCTTATTTAAAAACAATTTTTTCAATCGAAAAAATTAATAGTGATAAATTTTTAATTTGAGTGGTTTTAAAGTATATTTTGAATATATTTTTACAATTTAATACAATTTTGGTCATTTGATGTAATTTCACATTTAAACCAGACATAAACAAGTGTCAATCTTTTGATAGTTATTATCTCTTAAGAACACGTTATTTGTTTTGACGACGGGAATTAATTTTTAAATTAATTAATTCAACTGATATGTTTTGAATTTGGTAAAATAGAAATCATTTTTGAGTTCATAATATCAAATATAGCTTAGGACTAATTTTTTGTATTTTTTTGAAAACATTCAATTTTTGATGAATAGTGAAACCACTAACTGGTAGTTAAAAAAACTGAATTTTTCATAAAACATAATATCACCGCTTCTATGAGTGGAATTTCAAAAATCCTAGAGACACGGTTTATGTCAGTAAGTAAAATTTGGTTCAATGATATGAAAATAATTTTTTGGTGAATAGTAACTTTTTACATTTATTTACCACGGTTAAAAGTAAATATGGTAATTAAGGGTAGAAATGATATTATTATTACCCTAACACATGTACTAATTCTATTGGACAAGTGTAATTCGACCAAAAACAAACTTAGGAATAAAATAAGACCATTTAGGCCCACTTGGATTAGATTAGGACATTTATTATTAATTTATTTAAAGAAGGGTTAAAAGAGTTAAAATCAAAGTTTATTTACTAAAACATTTTTAATATAGGGTTATACATAAGATAAATTAGATTGTAAATATTCATTAGAAATATAAAAAGATTTTCTACATAATGGTATTTTATTTGTTATTTTTAGACATCAAATAATTTAATTTATTTATGACACAAAGAAGATGTAGTAATTATCTTATTAATGAAGTATTGACATAATTGATGTTATAAATACCAAAATAAATGTAATTTAAGACTTTTTATGAATTACACTAATTTTCTAGGTTAATATGACATCTTATTATTGATTTAATTAATGTTTTTTGAACTTATCATTCTGTTATGATTTTCACAAAAATCAATTACTAAATAGTGTCAAAATTGACATAAAATAGCTTATAAAACAAATATTATATTATTAATTGTTATTTTATTCCTAAAAAACTAAGGTTCGGCCAAATGACTTAGATAAGGTTATATATATTAATAATAAACAATTTGGCGTTCGTTTGGCTTCTTATAGTATGTTTATTAACCTTATAGTGTAAGAACACAAGAAGACACGGTAAAAGTAAAATTATTTAACTTAATGTTAAATCTAAATTATATGGTTAAAATAGGAACCTAAACTTGTGTAAATTCTATTTGATGAGAGTCTTTCGACCCATACCCACCTTAGCCTCGAAATAAATCAATTTGGAGCTATTTAAAACCGAACTTGACTTTATAATAAAATAATATTTTTAGTTTTTCCAAAGAAGCCCCTCTCCTCCCTTATAAAAGGGCACCTCCTCCCTCTCTTCCTCACACAACATTGAGCCTTCAAGCTCAGCCAACCCCTTCCAAATTCCCTTCAAAACTTCCCTAGAAACATCGTAGAGGTTCTGGTCTTCCTCAAAGACCAATTTTAGTTCCCTAAGAGGAGGTCTCATCGAGGCACTTCAAAGAAGAGGGAATTTCCGTTACCGATTCTTTCACCTTTATTTCTTCTTCCACTTCTTCTTCTTTGGTTGTTTCATTATGAAGTAATAACATCAGTATCACTCATATACTGATTTGTTATTATAAGTATGAAACAATCCTATTTCACCATCTATCCATCTACGGAAAATGAAATCACCACGCGTGCGTACGTACGGAATACCGTCTCCACGCCGTGGTGAAATCTATTTTCCACCACCACCTTACTTGGATGGTTATAATGGTGTAAATAATAACTATATATTATCATTTTAAATTGATATTTATTCTGAAATAGTATACATACACTCCATTACAGTCCCACGATCATGAGAATGATATCATCGCTCGTGCGTACGTACGGACTACCGTCTCCACGACGCGATGAGATTCAATTTCCATGTTAACCATTTAAGTATAATTATAAAGTATATATAAGAAATAATAATGAAATATATGTCATTAGAAAGCTACTGGATTTATGTATATATTTATGTCATCTACTTACTTCCATTCTAGACAATAAGGAAAGGAAAACAGCGTTCATGCGTACGTACGGACTACCGTCTCCATGAAATGTGTGTTTCATTTCATTTATCTATCTATTATATATATATATACTGAATATATATGATATATAAATCATGTTTTATATTATTGAAGTATGTAAATCATGATATAAGTAATAATAATTTCATGAACAACAAATCCAAACACCTACGATAAATGAAACGATTTTACCCAAAACGCTTCTTTAACATGGAATTTACAAAAGAACGGGTAATATAAAGTCATAAGTGAACCATATATGATATCATAAAAATAAGTATGATTCTGGAATAAGTCAATAACATTATTTAAATCATAATACAGGAGGTTCGGACATGTACAAAGCATATCGGACCTAAGGTAAGGGAAATATCACAATCTCATTTTTATCCGAGATTGTTTATACTTTGGCATTTACTGGGGTGTATTTTATCATCCACATCAATGTTTCCTCAATATTTAATATTTATATCCTTCTACAATAGTTTATATCCAATTTTACCCTTCGGTGAGTTTTTAGTAAAAGAAATGAAAGGAATCTTTTGTCATTTTTCGTACGAGGTACATTTTGACTTTTCCGACAAAAGTATGAGAAGAATGTTTTCTTTTTTTAACTTATACGGCATGAATAGATTTTTAAAACATTATTTCCAAGAAGCTTCCTTTACAAGTTTTCAAGTTCATTTTTAATCAACATCTTTTAGTTTATAATTGTATGACATGTTAAGAAAGGAAAAGTGTTTTTGAAGCAGAAAGGATATTTTCCTCAAGAATGGAGTTCAAGTGTTTTATCAAAATTATTTTCCATCTAAGATAATAAAGGGTTCTATTTTTATCCCTATTATTACATTGATTTGATTATGTTGTGATGGAATTATATTTTTATGAATTCCTTTATCTTATATGAATTGTTTTATGATGTCACGATGTTTAAGATTCCCATTTTTATTACATGGGTTATGAAAAGATGTATGATTTATGATTTTGTGGCACACATAAGAATGGTATCATTATGAGATGGGTGGGACCTATATCTCCCTCCAATGCATTGGGTAAAGATTTCATATCTCATGAGATAGACATGGCTGGAATGGTAGGTTATACCGGTTCAGTGAAACAGGACTGAAACGAGGATGACTCGGTTCAGAAAGGGACATTGTCCACTAAGATAGTCTTGGCAATGAGTCTTGACTAACAAGAAATGATTCTCTATGATTATGTGTGCATGCCACAAAGTTTAATGTTTTAAGTTATGATTATTGTGATTCATTTCACTACTATTATTTATCCCATGTTATGAAATTATGCTCTCTTTTGCAGGTTAAGATTTCCAAAATGTTATGTTCTTATGAATATGATGTGATTGATATTTTTTTGTTTACCCTTACTGAGAATTTGAGCTCACCCTTTTATGTTTTCTTTTCCCCAGGATATTAAGAAAGGTTTTAGGTAAAAAAAAGGATGATCTTTATGGGATAATTTGAAGATCTTTCACCATGATTAGAAGATTATATTCCGAGTTTCCAAAGACACTAAACTATTACGGTCCTTGTGTGTGTATTTTTGTTATGTACTAAGTATTATGAAAACGTAATGTAATGTATATGTACGTTAAGCTTCGGGTCTCTTCAGTTGGTATCAGAGGAAAGGTTTAGTCATCCTTTGGAAACTAGGATGTGAAAACGTTAGTGAGATCCCTAGAGATATTTCTAAGGTATGTCTAAGTCTAGGGATGTCCCTAAGGTTAAGTATACGTATAGGTTATAGTACTATAATTACGCTAAAAATCATAGAATTAAACCTAAGATGTTAGATATGGAAGGTACTCCCCCTTTATTATGTTGTTTTCCCTAGCATGATTTTTTCCTCTCACACTATTCTTTTTGGGTTTTAGACGATGGATGGAACCCGAAGGAACTGTGTTGATCAATGCAATGGACAATGCAATGATTGCCCTCTTGAACAAGCAAATGTTATGGGAGATGGAGTGAAAAATCTTATTGCTATACTTACACAAGCTATGAATCATTCTGGACTTCCAAATGAGCAGAGAAGGGAACAATATTCTATTGATTCCTTCATGAGGCAACGTCCACCTTCTTTCAGTGGGTCTTCTGATCCACCGTTTGCTGAACAATGGATCAGTACCACTGAAAAGATATTTTCAGTTCTTCAATGTTCTGAGCATGATAAAGTCATCTTAGCAGTATATCGTTTGGAAGGTGAAGCTGATCAACGGTGGAATCTTATCAAGAATACGATGCCAAGAGATGAAATTGAGTCCATGGAATGGGAAGAGTTCAAGAACTTGTTTTTCAGTAAGTACTTCCCTCATATTCTTCGAACAAATATGGAAAAGGAGTTTCTTGTGCTGAAGCAGAAGGATGATGAATCTGTTGGTATATACAAAGCGAATTTTACAAGACTTGCAAGGTATGCATCTGGCATTATCATCCAACCTGAAAGTAAAGTTGATCGATTTTTCAGTGGCTTAAAACCAAGTCTTCGAAGGGCATTAGCTATAAGAGACTTCAGTAGCTATGAATAAATTTTTCGTTGTGCTATCATGGTAGAAATGGAAGTTGGTGTTACATATCCATCTCATGGTTTTGACAAGAAATTAAAGATGGAGTTCAAGGAGAAATCTCAGAATAATGGTGAAAAGAAGATGAATGTTTCCTTATGCACAAAGTGTGGAAAGAAGCATGGTGGAGATTGTCTTAAAGGGACTAGAAAATGTTTTAAGTGTGGAAAAGAAGGTCATCGATCAGCTGAGTGTCAAAGTAATGGAAAAAGGGTTTCTAATGATGTGAATAAAGCAAACACTGCAGAGAACGCACCACCAACACTTCAATGCTTCAAGTGCAAGGAAATGGGGAATTATGCTAATAAATGCCCTAATACAAGGGTTAGTGATGATCGACATGAGCAATCTCTTAAGCCAAAGGACAAAAGGAAGTCACATGCGATCACTATTGGTGATGTTGAATATGACAACGATGTGGTGGAATGATTAAGTGTTTATGTAATGGGATTCCAAAATAATGTTGTATCATGGAGTATTGGAATATTTATGTATTGGTCTAATGTGGTATTCAAAGTGATTGAGATATTTTTGGAAATAAGATGATATGTGCATAATGAAGGGAAAACAAGAAAATGAAATGTTTAACAGTATTCATGAGCTCATGATTGATATAAGGACTAAGTGATATCATGGTTTGAGTATATAGAATTTTGAGAATTTTGGTATGTGGAAAGTGTTAACTTTTAACTGCATTCATGTTTTCACTATGGTTCAATGGGTATTCAAGAGAGTACATGATTAAGGCCTTTTAATGTTTGGAATGTGACCAACAAGACATATTTTATGATATATGGGGATCAACGATGGTATTAAATCTCTGGTAATCGTTTTCACTATATTATGAGAGTGGACTGAAGTATTATGGATAAGCATAAAGATTGGAATGGATTATGTTGGACATAAGTTAGTATTGTTTAAGGATAGAAGTTTTTTCGATATTATTGATGTGATGTTATAGTAATATAGTTTTAGAAAAAGGACAACCTGCAGGACGGGCGACAGCCCATCGCGTCGGACAAGGCTGTGGGAATCGAACCCACAACCGAAGTGCGACTGGCCTTTATCGCCTACCAATGACCTACAGAAAGTCCCTGTTTAGTAGAAACTAGTTTTATTATATTAAGCAGTATGATATATGAAGTATAAGTCCATTTTAGGAACCCTATATGATGAATCTCACTATAGATGGACTTATGTATTTTTTGATAACTTTTCTAACCTTTTGTTTGAGATAGATGGAATGACCCATCATTCTATCACATGATCTGCTAATACATCACGAATGAAAAATTCAACTTCATTTCTTTAAGAGATGAAGTGGAAATTTTCCATAGAACAAAAAACGGTGAGACTATACCAAAATCACAAAAGTATTTATTCTAATTCAAATTCTTCAACTTTAGGGAAACAATCTTAAAAACCAAAAATGTTGTCCTAGTGCACTTATA
Organism: Viscum album; assembly: GCA_963277665.1. Lineage (NCBI taxonomy): Eukaryota > Viridiplantae > Streptophyta > Magnoliopsida > Santalales > Viscaceae > Viscum > Viscum album. The sequence continues at coordinate 1,579,314,127 of OY728151.1, read as the reverse complement.
TCTGATTAATCAGATGGTACCTTAGATCGTCAAAAATTTATGGATTTTTGATTGTTGGATTTTCCATAGCCATGTTCTCTACCACTCTCCATCAGAACATGATGGTTAGATTTTTCTTCCATATCCATATTTTCACCTATGTGGAAACCCACTGATTAGTTTATTTGGGTAACTGTTACGTTTCATACTTTTGTTTTTAAAGATTGGTTTTGGTATTCCTTTTTACGATGTGGGTTTCTATTAAAAAAACTTTCGAATAGTAAACCATTTATAACCCCCGACGAATTTCGAGGGCAAAATTCATTTTAAGGGGGGTAGAATGTAACACCCCGAGATTTTATGAAAAATATTCTTTTTAATTTCATTAATGTCTTGTGTTATACGCTACACAAAAAGGAGCTTTCACAACACACATCTCTGACCTGGCTTGAATTACATGCAATCGCGACCTTCCACGATAGCGTGTGTTGTACGCAACACCAAGTTTCGCTAAACAACGATATTCTATTAAAATATTATAAAAACTAGCCGTTATGAATATTAATAACCACTTTTTGAAAATTTTTAAATTTTATTTTTCAAAATGGACTTCATTTTTGGATTCGGAATATCGAAATTATCTTAGGGTGAAATTTTGGTGATTTTTGGACAACTTTCATATTTTGATGAATAGTGAAAATTACGAAATTTTAATTAAAAACAACTTTTTCAATCGAAAAAATTAATAGTGATAAATTATTAATTTGAGTGGTTTTAAAGTATATTTAGAATATATTTTTATAATTTAATATAATGTTGGTCATTGGATGTAATTTAACATTTAAACCAGACATAAACAAGTGTCAATCTTTTGATAGTTATTATCGATTAAGAACACGTTATTTGTTTTGACGACGGGAATTAATTTTTAAATTAATTAATGCAACTGATATGTTTTGAATTTGGTAAAATAGAAATCATTTTTGATTTGATAATATCAAATATAGCTTAGGCCTAATTTTTGGTATTTTTCTGAAAACTTTCAATTTTTGATGAATAGTGAAACCACTAAGTGGTAGTTAAAAAAACTGAATTTTTCATAAAACTTAATTTTACCGCTTCTGTGAGTGGAATTTCAAAAATCCGAGAGACACGGTTGATGTCAGTAAGTAAAATGTGGTTCAATGAGATGAAAATAATTTTTTGGTGAATAGTAACTTTTACTTTTATTTACCACGGTTAAAAGTAAATAGGGTAATTAAGGGTAGAAATGATATTATTATTACCCTAACACATGTCCTAATTTCATTGGACAAGTGTAATTCGACCAAAAACAAACTTAGGAATAAAATATGACCATTTAGGCCCACTTGGATTAGATTAGGACATTTATTATTAATTTATTTAAAGAATGGTTAAAAGAGTTAAAATCAAAGTTTATTTACTAAAACATTTTTAATATAGGGTTATACATAAGATAAATTCGATTGTAAATATTCATTAGAAATCTAAAAAAATTTCCTACATAATGGTATTTTATTTGTAATTTTTAGACATCAAATAATTTAATTTATTTATGACACAAAGAAGATGCAGTAATTATCTTATTAATGAAGTATTGACATAATTGATGTTATAAATACCAAAATAAATGTAATTTAAGACTTTTTATGAATTACACTAATTTTATAGGTTAATATGACATGTTAGTATTGATTTAATTGACTTTGTGTGAACTTATAATTCTGTTATGATTTTCAAAAAAATCAATTACTAAATAGTGTCAAAATTGACATAAAATAGTTTTTAAAAAAATATTATATTATTAATTGTTATTTTATTCCTAAAAATCTAAGGATCAGAAAAATGAATTAGATAAGGTTATATATATTAATAATAAACAATTTGGGGTTCGTTTGGCTTCTTATAGTAAGTTTATTAACCTTATAGTGTAAGAATACAAGAAGGCACGGTAAAAGTAAAATTATTTAACTTAATGTTAAATCTAAATGATAAGGTTAAAATAGGAACCTAAACTTGTATAAATTCTATTGGATGAGAGTATATCGACCCATCCCCACCTTAGCCTCGAAATAAATTAATTTGGAGCTATTTAAAACCGAACTTGACTTTATAATAAAATAATATTTTTTGTTTTCCCAAAGGAGCCCCTCTCCTCCCTTATAAAAGGGAACCTCCTCCCTCTCTTCCTCACACAAATTTGAACCTTCAAGCTCGGACAACCCCTGCCAAATACTCTTCTCCACTTCCCTAGCAACATCCTAGAGGTTCTGGTCTTCCTCAAAGACCAATTTTAGTTCCCTAAGAGGAGGTCTCAAAGAGGCACTTCAAAGAAGAGGTAATTTCCATTACCGATTTTTTCACCTTTATTTCTTCTTCCACTTCTTCTTCTTAGTTTGTTTCACTATGAAGTAATAACATCAGTATCACTCATATACTGATATGTTATTATAAGTATGAAACAATACTACTTCACCATCTATCCATCCTACGGAAAACGAAATCACCGCGCGTGCGTACGTACAGAATACCGTCTCCACGACGTGGTGAAATCTATTTTCCACCACCACCTTACTTGGATGGGTATAATGGTGTAAATAATAACTATATATTATTATTTTAAAGTGATATTTATTCTTAAATAGTATACATACACTCCAATATAGTCCCACGATCATGATAATGATATCATCGCTCGTGCGTGTGTACGGACTACCGTCTCCACGACGCGATGAGATTCAATCTCCATGTTAACAATTTAAGAATGATTATAAAGTATATATAAGAAATAATAATGAAATATATGACATTATAAAGCTACTGGAATTATGTATATATTTCTGTCATCTACTTACTTCCATTCAAGACAACAAGGAAAGGAAAACAGCGGTCATGCGTACGGACGGACTACCGTCTCCATGAACGGAGTGTTTCATTTCATTTATCTATCTATTATATATATATATACTGAATATATATGATATATAAATCATGTTTGATATTATGGAAGTAAGTAAATCATAATATAAGTAATAATAATGTCATGAACAACAAGTCCAAACACCTACGATAAATGAAACGATTTTACCCAAAAGGCTTCTTTAACATGGAATTTACAAAAGAACGGGTAATATAAAGTTATAAGTGAACCATATATGATATCATAAAAATAAGTATGATTATGGAATAAGTCAATAACATTATTTAAATCATTATACAGGAGGTTCGGACATTTACAAAGCATATCGAACCTAAGGTAAGGGAAATATCACAATCTCATTTTTATCCGAGATTGTTTATACTTTGACCTTTACTGGGGAGTATTTTATCATCCACATCCATGTTTCCTCAATATGTAATATTTATATCCTTCTACAATAGTTTATTTCAAATTTTACCCTTCGGTGAGTTTTTAGTAAATGATATGAAAGGAATATTTTTTCGTTTTTTGTACAAGGTAAATTTTGACTTTTCCGACAAAAGTATGAGAAAAATGTTTTCTTTTTTTAACTTATACGGCATGAATGGATTTTTAAAACATTATTTCCAAGAGGTTTCCTTTACAAGTTTTCAAGTTCATTTTTAATCAACTTCTTTTTGTTTATAATTGTATGACATGTTAAGAAAGGAAAAGTGTTTTTGAAGCAGAAAGGATATTTTCCTCAAGAATGGAGTTCAAGTGTTTTATCAAAATTATTTTCCATCTATGATAATAAAGGGTTCTATTTTTATCCCTATTATTAAATTGATTTGATTATGTTGTGATGGAATTATATTTTTATGAATTCCTTTATCTTATATGAATTGTTTTATGATGTCACGATGTTTAAGATTCCCATTTTTATTACATGGGTTATGAAACGATGTATGATTTATGATTTTGTGGCACACATAAGAATGGTATCATTATGAGATGGGTGGGACCTATATCTCCCTCCAATGCATTGGGTAAAGATTTTATATCTCATGAGATAGACATGGCTGGAATGGTAGGTTATACCGGTTTTGTGAAATAGGACTGAAACGAGGGTGACTCGGTTCAGAAAGGGACATTGTCCAATAAGATAGTCTTGGCAATGTGTATTGACTAACAAGAAATGATTCTCTATGATTATGTGTGCATGCCACAAAGTTTAATGTTTTAAGTTATTATTATTGTGATTCATTTCACTACCATTATTTATCCCATGTTATGAAATTATGCTCTCTTTTCCATGTTAAGATTTCCAAAATGTTATGTTCTTATGAATATGATGTGATTGATATTTCTTTTGTTTACCCTTACTGAGAATTTGAGCTCACCCTTTTATGTTTTCTTTTCCCCAGGATATAAATAAAGGTTTTAGGTAAAAAAAGGAAGATCTTTATGGGAGATTTTGAAGATCTTTCACCACGATTAGAAGATTATATTCCGAGTTTCCAAAGACACTAAACTATTACGGTCCTTGTGTGTGTATTTTTGTTATGTACTATGTATTCCACAAAATTAATGTAATGTATATGTACTTTAAGCTACGGGTCTCTACAACAAGGAATCGGAGGGATGAGTCAAGGCATGTAGACCATTCCATCTAGTTCCAGAAGCAGAATCCACCCATCATTTGGGGTGATTCTGAACCAGAAAGGGTGGAGATATGGCTGAGTAGGATGAATCGTATCATTGATTTCATCGGCACATCAGTAGAACTAAAAGTAAAGATGGTGATGTATATGCTGGAGGATCTTGCATGAAAGTGGTGGGAGCAAGTGGTGTAGGATAAGGTGGATCAAGGTCTGGGGTGGGAGGAATTTGAGGAATTGTTCAATAAACAATTCTATCCTCACACGTTCAAGATCCAGAGGATGACGGAATTTTTCAGCCTGAAGCAGGAGAATATCTCTGTCATGGAGTATGTGGATAAATTCATTAATTTAGTGTGCTTGGCACCAGAAGTTGTAGCAAGTGTATCGCTGAAGGCACACATCTTTGAATCAGGGTTGCGACATGAGATTCGCTCGAAGATAGTTGTGCTCTATATTATGAATTATACGGAAATCGTAAATAGAGCAACAGTAGATGAATGAGACATCTCAGGAGTAATGGGAGGAGGAAGTATTATGATACCCACGGGAACGGGTGGGAACTCTAATGTGGGGAACAAGCGGAAGAGGGAAACCTAATTACAAGGTTGGAGTGCGAATCAGAATTAGACGACAGGATCAGTGAATCTTCCTCCACGAACCATGATAAAAGCCGGGTGTTTTCAATGCAGCTCGACTGATCACATAAAGCGAGAGTGTATGGCCCAACCTAGACAATGTCACAATTTCAAGAAGATGGGGAATCTATAGCACTATTGTAGAAATACTCCAAGGTCAGGTGCACGTGACACTTCCCAGGCATCGCAAGAATTATTTGCTTCAATAGGACAAGGAAAGCAGAGTTAGTATCGTCAGCATAACAGAGCCAACCATGGTGATTCTCAAAATACCATGACTCCTCAACCAGGGAAATCTCATAAAAGCAACAAGGAGAAAATTTCAGCGACGAGGCAATTCTATGGAGATGAGCAGATGATTTTTGATGATCAGGTTGGACCATCAATAGTAAGAGTTACTATTATATTGAATTCTAACATTGTGAAAGTTTTTTTTGATACCGGTGCATCACATTCCTTCATTTATTCTCGTTCTGTTGACTATCTATATTTAAAACTAGAAATGATGCCTTCTATCTTGAAACTGCAAACTCCTCTTGGTGAAAGAGAATTTCAAGCCTTCATGTGTCGAGCATTTTCTATAACTGTTGATGGATCTGAGATGAAATGGTACTTCTCCTTGTTGGATATGGATTTATATTATATAATCCTGGGTATGGATTGGTTGTCAAGGTTTAAGTCTCACATCTACTTTAATGAGAGAACAGTTAGTTTCACGACTGAGGACGTCTTTGAGCATATATTTAGAGGAGAGAGGATGGTAAAGAAAGGCGCAAAGATCTTGTTGGTAACAATGGTGGGAATTAGTTATCACCAATTGGAAGTGTTTACATTGGCATCAATGGAAGATATTGAGGAAAATATTTTTCCACCTGTGGTGGATCAATTTCCAGATGTCTTCCCCAAGAACTTCACAAAGTTACCACCCCTAATGGAAGTGGATTCTATGATTGAGATCCTTCTGGGGACCAATACTATTTTCCTTATGTCTTATAAGATGGATCCAACAGATTTACGAGAATTGAATGTGTAGTTAGAGGAGTTGGAAAGAAAGGTTTTCATTCGGCCAAGTGTGTCTCCGTGGGCAGCACCAGTTTTGTTTGTAATAAAGGATATAACTTTGAGGCAATGTGTGGATTATCGTAAACTTAACCAAGTTATGATAAAGAATAGATATCCACTTCCATGCATTGATGACCTGTTCGATCAATTGTGGGGATCTCAGTGGTTCTCGAAGATTGACTTGCAGTTAGGATATCACAAGTTATGAGTTTAGAAGGAGGATATTTCAAAGACATCATTCAGAAGTAGATATGGACACTATGAATATGTAGTAATGACTTTTGGTCTTACGAATGCACTAGAAGACTTTATGGAATTGATGAATTTGATATTTCAGCAATATCAGGGTTCTTTTGTTGTGGTGTTTGTGGATGATAAATTGGTGTATTGAAAAACAAGGGCTGAGCATGAGAAACACTTGAAAATAGTATTTGAAATCTTGAGAAACCATTAGTTGAATGCCAGATTATTAAAGTGGGATTTTTGGATACAAGAGGTTTGCTTTATAGGCCTTGTTGTTTCAGATAAAGGTGTTTTAGTGGATCCAGAAAAGATAGAAGCTATTCTTTCTTGGGAACTGCAGAAGAATGTCTTTGAAATACGATGTTTTCTTGGTCTATAGGGTTTTTATTGATGATTTGTCTGTGACTTCTCATGACTAGATTCACCTATGACAACATTTAAAATTAAGAAAAGTGCATTTCAATGGACTGAATAATGTCAGATATCTTATCAAGAGTTGAATGTTTGCCTTATATCAGCACCCATCTGGATTTTTTCGCAATCAGGACAGGGGTATGTGGTGTATTTTGATACTTCGAGAACAGGTTTGGTTTGCGTTCTCATTCAAGGAGACCATGTGGTTTCTTATGGATTAAGTAAGTTGAGGGTTGATGAGAAAAATTACCCAAAACATGATTTGGAGTTGTCTTCAGTCATCCATGCTTTGAAAACATGGAGACACTATCTCTTAGGTGAGAAATTTAATATGTTTACAGATCACAAAATCATGAAACACATTTTCTCACAGCGAGATTTGAATCTGAGGTAGAGGATATGGATGGAGTTTCTTCAATTGTTCTACATTGACTTGATTTACACACTGGGTAAGGGGAATTTGGTGGCCAATGAATTAAGCAGGAAGTCGTATTCTCAGTTGCCGAAAGAAGCTTTAGATAAGTGGCAGTTGATGTCGGTCCTAGCCGACAAGCGTATAGAATGTAAAGATCGAGCTGATGTTGTGGTTTTCTTTCCATTTGCACTTGTTCCTGATTTGGTTGAGATAGTAAAGAAGGAAAGGTCATATGATGTAGACTGTGTTGTAATTATTTCAAAACACAATAGTGGGGAGACCATTGACGGATGGAAGCTGGCTGGGAGTTCAGTTAGGAGATTTTGAGGTCTGATAGTTGTACCTTTAACTTCTCAGGAACAATTGCTTAATGCTTACCACCATTCAAGATGGGTTGTACATCCGGGTACACAAAATATGTATAAGGTGTTGAAGGAACAATTTTGGTGGAGCGGCATGAAATGGAAGGTAGCAGAATTTGTTTCAAAGTGTTTAACTTGTCAGAAAGTTAAAGCAGAACATCAGCAGCCAGCTGGTATGTTACAATCTTTACCTATCCAAATGTGTAAATGGGATCAGATAGCAATTTATTTTTTACAGGTCTTCCAAAAAACGGTCTGGAAACACGATTCCATTTGGGTGATAGTGGACCGTCTAACCAAGTCGGCCCATTTCATCCCGATTTGTGAAACTCAAACGGTGGAATATATTTCAAAAATATATATCTGAAAATTGGTAAAGAGGTATGTTGTACCAGTTTCCATTGTCTTAAATAGATATCCAAGGTTCACATCTCATTTCTGTAAATCATTACAGCAAGCCATTGGGACTCAGTTGATGATGAGCACGGCGTATCATCCACAGACGGATGGGAAATCTGAGCAGTTGATACAAATGTTGGAAGACATGTTGTGGGCTTGTGTAATGTATTTTGGGGGCTCATGGGAAGAGAACATGCCTTTAGTGGAGTTCTCATATAACAATAGTTTCCAGGACTCAATACACATGGCTTAGTTTGAAGCATTGTATGGGCGTCCTTGTCGTTCTCCACTTTGTTGGGTGGAAATAGGTGAGACTTCACTAATTGGGTCGAGCCTTGTCCAAGAAACAATAGAGAAGATCTAGTTGATTAGAAAGAGGATGGAGACGGCTCATAGTAGTCCAAAATATTGTGCAGATCATCGTCGAAGACCATTGTCATTTGCAGTGAGTGATTATGTCCTTTTTATAATGTCTCCAAGGCTTGGACGGCGTCGTTTTGGGAAGCAGGGAAAATTATCTCCTCAATATATAGGCCCTTTTGAGGTTCTGTAATGGGTTGGAGAGGTGGCGTATTGGTTGGCATTACCACCACAGTTCAGTGCAGTGCATAATGTGTTCCATGTATCTCAGTTGAATAAGTATCAACCTGATCCAGACCATTTGATCAGATGGGATCACGTTGACCTAGAGCCATATTCTTCGTTGGTACATATTCTGGTACAGATTCTGGATAGATAGGATAAAATCATGTGTGAAAAAAGCATCGGTCTAGTGTGGGTTTTATGGAAACATGGTTAGATTCAGGAAGACACTTGGGAACGCGAAAAATAAATGAAAGTGCAGTGGCCAGAAATCTTTTAGGCAAACGATGGTTTTCTACATTCCAGGGACGGAAAAGCCAATGGTGGGGATAATGTAGTACCCCCAGTTTCTGGTATCTAACCCTTGTTTTATGCTTTTTAAGTACTTGAAGCATATAATAAATTGTTGGGGAATGTTTGGAGACTTTTAAAGCGTAAAAGGGAAAAATGTGGGGACGCACGGGCTGTGCACGGTTTGCCCAAAATGTGTAGAAGCCATGCATGTGGTGTCACATTGGACAGAGGAGACTGCACGGTGTGCGCACGGTTTGGGAAAACCATGCGAGGAGTTCATGGGGAGTGCCCCTTATATGCAGTGACTACCGCATGGTTAGCGCACGGTTTGACTAACCGTGCAGACTAACCATGTGCGAAGTCAACATAGATCCTATTTTTAGGCATCTAATCAATTTTATCCTTAAACCCAGTCTTTTGTTTCTCTTAGATGGCCCTAACATGGGATTTCTATCTAGTGAAGGTGGGAGAACACTTATCAGTTGTTTTGGAAGCATTACGGAGGTTTTCCCTGGCATTTAGAAGCCGGTTGATCATGGTAAGTCCCATTTCATATAGTTTTATTATATCTCCTTCTTCCATCTTGATGGATCCTTAGATCTACACCCTAGGTGGGTAGATCTAAGGTAGTGGGTGACTTTTAATTTGGGTTTTGGTCTTTTTGGTGATAGGGGAAATAATCTAAGGAGGCTTCATGGTGTTTGGACCCGGTTCTTGGATGGTTTCACCTAATATTTTGAGGTAGGTGGCTTCACTCTTGATTCTAATTTCTTAAAACATGAAGTATTAGTTCAATTTGATTTAATTTCTGGGTTTTGATTGTGAAATTGTGGTGAAAATCATGTTATAAATCTTCTTTAGTTAGGATTTATGGGTTTTATGGAATTGTGTAAATTGAAAGAATGGGTTGTGCAAAGTGTTTTGGTTTCCTAATTTTAAAATAGTTATTTTTAAATATGGATTTCTTAGATTTGTAAAATGGTTTTTCTGCAGGAAAGGAATGGTTTTTCAATAAAATCTTTAATGCTTTCTTAATGGTTTTGAGCACACTTGGTTTTGGCATGGATTCGTATGGGTTGTGGTGTTTGTTCATATGCATTTGGATGGATAAAGGCGAGAAGTACCCGATCAAAAAGGTTGGGATGGATAAGGGAGAGAAGTACCACCATCAAAAAGGGATGGATAAGGTTGTGAAGTACCCCCATCAAGGTAGTTCACTAAGTGAAGACATAGTGGAAGGATAACTCACCAATCGTGAGTATAGGGAGGTCCAGGTTGCATGCATACTTGTTTGTAATGATTTGTGAAATGTATTGGATGTACCAAAATGGGAATGGGAATTTGATTGGAAACTTTTCTGGGATACTTTTCTTGAGAAATATGGTTTTTGTTTGAAAATGGTTTTGACATGGAACCTATTATATTGTGAACTGTTTTGAATTGTTTTATAGAAATTGTTTTATATAAATCTTCTAACATGTTTTATCCTAGAGGCATGGGTTGGGAAGTTATCGGGGAAAACCTATTGAGTTTCATTACTCACCCCCTGGTTTGGCACATTGGTGCTTTTGCAGATGCCATATACCGGGATGTTGGAAAAGTTAAGGTGTCACATGTTTACAACACTACTTCGTGATACTTGGGCTGGTGGATGATGTTGGAGCTTGGAGATAGTGAAGCATTGAGTTGGGTTGTCGTCTTATAGTCTTTGAGTTTGTATTTTCATAGTTTACTCTGGTTTAGTGTTGGTTTCTACTTTGGAACTTTGGGTTGGTTTTTGATAAAATAAATGGTTGAGGTGTCCTAGTTTTATCATGCATCATTTAGTTGATTGTTTTGATTATGGTTGTTGGTTATTCGGTATGTTTTCAAAGGGTAAATCATCCCCCACTTGTTTTGAAACCCTTCTTCATTTAATGCCAGCCTTTTGTGCCTTGGGGATGTCACTTAAGGCCTAGTAATGACTCGTTGAGCTCTCAAGCCAATGAGAATTGGCGGGTCATTACTAATAGATTTCACTATATATAGTCTAACATAGGTGATTTGTTCCTAGATACATGTGAAAGGACTAGTTTGGAATATTCCTAACATGAAGTGGGGGTGAATCAGTGTTGGATAATTATTCATCCAATTCTACATTTTATCCATTTACCTCTTTGAACTATTAGGATCTCGATTTTCTTATTCTATTTTCCTAGTTTCATGCAAGAATATTAAAGTAGTAAATACAATCACATGATATTTTTAAATGATTTTGTACTTAGTAAGAGTATATAGTCCTAAGAGTGGTATAGATATTATCATAACCAGACAATCACTATAAATTAATGGTTTAAATGTGGTACCAGCATGTAGGAAATACCCTTTCACTTGTAATTAACTATAGTCCATTGATTGTGCATGTTTTAAAACACATTGCCATACTTTTATACTGCTTTTAAAGATAGTTTTCTTTTTTAAGGTTTGTAACACTAAGAGAGTATTTCACCTATTGAGAAATGTAGCATGTCACACTTCTACTTTGTCCTACCATAACCTTTTTTTCACTTTGTTACATGCATTGTATTATGCAAGTAACTCTTGTTACCTCTTCCTATTAGGAAACTAAAAGCTGGACAATATTATTCTTCTACCAATAAAAATAAAATAAATGAGTTGTGAACTGATGAATACTGAATTATTTTTGACCCAAATTATAATCATCTGATATCAATTTGGTCATCAAATATTCTTCCCTTATTTTCTCTTTCTTATTTAGTACAAAACAAATTGCACTGATATCTCTTCTTATTATTGCTAGAATAAAAACTCCCTTTGTGATTATTAAATAAATTAATATCAACTCATATCAGTACCATATATTTTAAATTTTTCTTCTTTTATACACTATATCAAAAGTAAATGTAGAATCATTTCTCTTCTATTCTTCTTCATGCAGAAGAAACTTGTTCAACTGAATTGCACCATATCTTCAATAATATTTCATGAAAGAGTAATCCTTCACAAAATCAAATTCTTCTCTTCGTTGATTATTAACTCAATACAATAATGGATCACATTCATTTCAATTATCAATTTTTATGTTTATCATTTTATGTGTTTTTTTGAGTTGAACTTCTACGCAAGCAAGTTGTTCTTCTTCTAATCATATGCAAACCTTCAGACAGTGTACTTACTTGACACTATTTATATAACAACACTCAAAGCTTCTACCTCCTCCCTTATTTCTCTCTCTCCCTATTCACACAATAGTCATGTTTGGTTTTCTTAACTGGTTCTTATCAATAGTATGTTCATGTGTACACTTGTGGTCCAATGAAAACCTGAACAGTATGAGTTCCTCTTCATAGTCATGCAAGTATTCACTTAGGTGTGTGTCTATTTTGCTTGGTACATACAAACTGTGTAGGTTTCTTTTCTTGGTCTGTTGGGTATCAACTGGATACACAGTATCTTTACATAATGGTTTATACATGGATCAACATTATGAAACACTATGACTGTAAACAACTCATGCACTATGGCTCGATCATTAAACATCATTGTAGTGGTTCTTCTTTGTGAAGAACGAAAAGGGTGTTTACACCCCTATTTCAAGATCAAAATATTCCTTTATATTTAACCATTATTGCACTAATTATATGGTGTGTTTATCCTTCATTCACACTAAAATCACAATGTTCCCCATGTTTACATATGCATGGTTCTCAGGCAATGTTAAAATATAGCATAACCATCAATTCCTCTTCTTTTATAATTTTTGGAATATAAAATACAAAGAACATAAAATCAACCATAATATTTTTTTAAACATAATTTAATTGTGACACATGTATTTTGAAATTAGGATGAGTCAGTTAATCATAAAAGTTAACAAAAATGGATATTTTCCAGCTGTGACATCCAATACATTGAATCCATAACAATTCTTCAATCCCTTCAAAATTTATCTTGGAATATTAATTCCTATAAATATTTCCTCATATTTAACCCTTAATGTACTAATTATGTGGCACAGTTATCCTTCGTGAAAACAACAATCTCAATGTTCCTCAATTTAACACTTTGATGTTTTTAATGAAACATTATAATATTGCATGAACTTAAATTCTTCTTATTCAATACCTTCTAGAATATAAATGAAAAATAACATAAAATAATCCTTAATTTTTTATAAAACAAATGGGTCTCTTATGACATATTTATTATGAACTTTGTTTCAGTTCATCAATCATCAGAGTTAACAACAAGGATAATTTCTCAACTGTTATATCTAATTCTATGAATCCGTAACAATTATTCAATCCCTTCACAATTTCCCTTCAAATATAAATCCATATAACCATTTCATCATTCTTAAACCTTTATTCACTAATTATATGGGGTTGTTCTCCTTCATTTTAGTAACCTTGTTTTCTGGTATGTAACCCTTTCTTTAGGTATTTTAAGTATTTAAATTTTGTGGGTTAATTTTCGGAGGGTTTGGAAGACTTTTGGAGTGTTTATATTGATTTTATATAGGTATATGGTTGGATAATGATTAGTGAAAAAAAATAAACTCCTACAAGAAATCATTCACAATTAGATAGAGGACTTTCGGTAGGTGCACAGTTAAGGCACACGGTTCGGCCAAACCGTGCAGCCACCTACAAGTAACTGCGAAATGTGGGATAGATATACTTTTTGAAGTTGGAACATAGTCTACCTAAACATGTTGGCCCACAATATGAGGTACTCCAAGAGGTACAGGCTAGTTCATTGTAAGTGCATGGTTTTCCTAATTGTGCAACTAACCATGCATAGTCTAAAAAAAAGATCCTAAAAAAGTGGATTTCGGTCAGGATTATATTTAAACCAATCATTTTTTCTCCAAATCAACCCAAACATTGGATTTATTCCCCCTAATGGCTTCAGTGTCTTTCACCATCAATTTTGAATTGATATGAAGTCGTTTCTTGGTATTCTGAAGCATAATTCACTTGGTAAGTCTTATTTTGTTGTAGTTTTTCTTATTTTTTCTTAGATCTACTTCCCCCCCCCCCACTTAAATTCTTATATCTAGTAAACTATGGATTTATATAAGGTTGTAGATGCTAATCATGGTTATATTTGTCCTTATTGATGATAAGGGGAGAGATCTAAGGTGGGTTTTTAGAGATTCAACCCAGTTTTGTGGGGTTTTTTTCTACTATTCATTTTATACAAAACTCTAAAGGTATGTGGCTTTAATATAAACTCATATTATTAGAACATGAAGGATTACTTTTAAATTGTTTAAATTGATATAAATTTTTTGGGAAATTGGTGTGAAAAGCAAGGTTAAAACCCACTATATTGATGGTTTGCTGTTTTGTGGAAATTGGAATTCCAAATGGAGTTGCTTTTTTATTTCAAAATGTTGACTTTAAAATATGGCTTTATGGGATTTTAGAAATTATTTTGTTGTAAAGGATTTTAATAAAGGAACCGTTTTATTGAAATGGATTGAATTGGTTGGTTTGAAATGTTTTTGGCAGACATGGGTTATGTGAGTTCATTCATTTGACGTGACCCTAAATAAGGGTCGTGTACCATTAGGGTACAAATGTTCGTGAACCTAGATAAGGGGCATGTGTCATTGGGGAACAACAGATTGGACACTTAGTGACAACATAGTTAATGGATGAGAAAATTATCATGAGTATGGAAATATCAGATAAGCATGAATGGGTGTGTGTGTGGTGAATGATGTAATGGGTATGTTAAAAACTAATGTGAAATTGTTTAGAGAATGGTTTTTTTACATTCCTTAGAAAACTGTTATGTTTGGAAAACCATTTTTGTGTGAAACTTCTTTTCTCTAATTCAAACTATAAAACTATTTCAAATATACATATATATATATATATATATTATTTTATATAATTTTGCTAACTTGTTCTATCCTAGTGGCATGATAAGGGAAGTCATTGGGGGAAATCTACTAAGTTTCATTACTCACCCATGATTTGGAAATTTGGTTCTATAGAAGATGTTGTTTGTCAATACACAGGTAAATGGAAAGAGTTTCACTTCTTTAGTGGTGCTTCAGGATACATGGAGTTAGAGAATGACCTTAGAGTCATGTCATTGGAGTCTTCATAGTTTTTATTGGATTCTTTTCCCATGGTGTACTTTGATGTTAGTATCCTTCTCTGTTGGTACTCTATTTTAGTTTGGTGTTGATATTAATGGTATTAATTGAGTTGTTTTACATTTTCGTCATGAATCATATATTTTTTTTGGTTATGGAATGTTTGGTTCTAATTTTTTTTATTTTTAAATGTAAAATCGTCCCACAATTGTATTTAATCCCTTGGTATTTATTTCTAGCCTTTGGAACCTCTGGGATGTTTCTTAAGGCCAAGTAGAAATTCCACCTAGACTCAAGCCAATGAGGAGAAGTGAGATGTTTAATGTTGTATAATTCTTGTTCGGTCCAAATATTTGTGTGTAATAAGTGTTATCATCTTGTTCAGTCTTTGAAATACAAGTTGTATAAGTTGTGTTAGTTTTGTAGTTGAAATTCATTCTAGTTCTTTCCTTGAGTAAGGTTGGTAGAAAGGAGTAGGATTGGGAGGACTTGAAATGTAGATCATTAAAAGATATAGCTATCATTTTAATGTTTAAATTCATGTTACAATGGAGTTGGGTACATAAGTGTATTGGAAACACTTATAGGATTGTAATTTCATTTTCATGGGTTTATCCAATGATAAGAGCATTAGATGCATTGTAGAAATTACTTCACAGGAGGAGTGAATTTTTAATTTTGAGTAGTGATTAATTATTTGGTGTATATGTGTTGATTTTAGAATAATGTTCAACTTATTTTCAAATGCGATATTTTTTAAAGAGAATGGTTCTGTTATTTTAAAAATGAGTTAATTTTGAAAAGTGTGGTGAAATTATTCAAAAATTGCTGATTGTGGAAAATGAAGACTTTTGGAAAAAATTATTGTGACAGCTCCTCTATGATGGAAATTGAAATTTTTAAGCCTTTAGTTTCTAGGGAGTGAGACTTACTGTGTTTTTTTGATTCTATAAAATGGAACTCAGTAGGTGTTGTAGAAACCAACTTGAAGAAGCAACTGAGAATGTGGTTCCACATGAGCTAGAGATGACTCGATATCTGGTTTAGAGTATATTCCAGACTTTTCAAGATATGGATATAGGGAACCAACAAGATGAACCAAATCAAGGGGATCATTCTGCCCTGTTCAAGAAGTAAAATTCACCCATCTTATGGTATGATTTAGGTCCAATTAAGGATAAGCTTTGGAAGAATAAGATGAATCAAATATTTAATTTCCTTAGCAAACCAATAGATCTGAAATTCAATTTTCCAGTATTTATGTTGAAAGATCTTGAAAGGCAATGGTGGGATTTATCACTTCAGGATGAACTGGTCTAAGGAATGACCTAGGAGGAATTCTATGGATTGTTAAATAAAAAATTCTACCCTCACATGTTTAGAATTCATAAAACAATGGACTTTTTCATTCTAAAGTAGGATAACCTTTCTATGGTAGATTATGTGGTTAAATATATAAATTTTTTAGTATTTTTACCTAAATATGTTGTGAGTGAATCCTTGAAAGCATTCATTTTTAATTGGGAATGAGGTAGGAAATTCCCTCAAAAAAATTTATTCTCTGCATAATGGACTATATGGAGATGGTCAATAGAGCGGAGGTGGATGAAAGAGACATATTAGGAGGCATAGGTGGAGGAATCTTGTTGATACTTATGGTAAATGGTGGGAACACTAATGTTGGGAGAATGTAGAATTGGGAAACCTATTTCTAAGGACAGAGTATGACCCAAAATCAGATAGCTTAATCAGTGAACCTTCCTCTAAGACCCAAGACTAATGTTATATGTTTTCAATGTGGATCCTTTGAACACATGAATTGAGAGTGTAAAAACCCACCTATTGAATGGAACAATTTCAATAATATGGGAATCATTATCACTTTTGTCTCAGTGCTCTAAGGTCGGGTGTTCGGGACAACTCTCATGTTTCGTAGACAACATATGCTTTGATAGGATGAGGGAAATCGAGTACCTCTCTTTAGAAAAATTGAGCTAGACATGGTAATTCAAGGAATACCGTGACCCCTTAGAAAGAAAAATATCAACATTTTAATAAAGAAAAAGGTTTATCAAGTAAGAAGTTATATGGAGCTGTGTTGGTTATTGTGGATGATCAATCTGGATGGTTTGAATTTAAATCAATGGGGTGTGGGATGTGATGAACAACCATGATCACTCAAATTATTTAAACTAATGAAAATTATGAATAAAAACCAACCCACATAGACGCCTCACATAATTTCCCCATTCTATATAAATCAAGCATTATGGGGAGAGGCACAAAATTCTCATCTCCCCCTCCTGGTACCACCCTGTACTAGTTCTATGGGCTCACTCTGCACCCACTTCTTTTCGAGCTATTGAATCAGATCGAGGATACCTACAGGAATGCACTTTTTTACACATGGAACTGGATTCCACCACCGAGGTGGCCTAGATGGCCTCCTTTGGGTTTATTCAACCCATTGTCCCACATAAGCTCTCAGTTGATGTTGGATGGTTAGAATAGTAGGTTGACCATACATTTTAAATAAACCCCCAAAAAATACATGGTAAATACCAAGTATATAATGGAATTAAATATGAAATGCATGGACACCTCCAAACATAGAACACTAGTATAAAATTCTTCGAAACCATAAAAATTTATCTTCAAAGATAAATCAATATAAACATTTCTCCATCTTTAACCCTTCATGCACTAATTATATGGCATGGTTCTCCATCATGAAAACTACAATCTCAATGTTCCTCAAGTTACCACTTTCATGGTTCTTATGCATCATGAAAATATTGAATGACCATTAATTCCTCTTCTTCTATAATTTTTTGGAATATAAATTCCAAATAATATAAAATAATCCTTCTTCATTGTTGTAAAAAATGTTCCACTGATGAAACATGTATAATGAACATAGAATCATTTCCTCAATACTCAGAGATAAGAAGATGGAGAATTTCTCCAGCATGAAATCCAATGCTATGAATCTATAATAATTATCCTGGAATTTCCATGAAATAATTCATAATAATTATCTAGGAATCAACAAGAAGGAATCCATAAAAATTCTCTAGGATTCACCATGAAACTCAACGTCTTCAAACCATTCATATGTTTCTTGGAATTTTAAGTCTTGAGGATTTCATCCAAGATCCCTTAACTTTGTAAATTATTCTTCATATTAATTCAATGTAATATTCCTATTGCATTGATCATTATTTTCTACAAATGAAATTCATTCGAAAATAAATAAAATACATACACAAAATGGGATTTTCAATATCCCCATTTGTATTTTTTGGAAATACCTACAAAGTTATTTCCATATGAATGTTTAAATATGTGGAACTATTATCTTCTCTCTCTGATTTACCTTTAAAACATTCATTTCACTTTATCCCCCCTGTTGACATGAAATATAATGTTCATAGGAGAAAAGGTATGAGTCCATACATAAGTAATGTGCCATCCATAATTTCACTCTAAGTAATCTTGAGATGTTCTCGATGTAGAAAACAAGTGGATTTGATTTAGACAACAGAATTTCCCATTACTAACCTATCATCTTACCATAAGAAATGATAACTAATATACTTGTATAAAATGATTATTTACATTAATTCTAAGATGAAATTACTAAATGTGATATTAATATTTCTAAAACCAGTCAACCTGAAACTCCTACACTCACTTCATCAAATATATTAAAAAAATTCAAGTTCAGTATTTGAGATTAATTACTTTGGGGGACTTATACTTTTCTTCTTGGATCAATTTATTTAATTGATCCCCCTTTGTAAAAAGTTTGTTATTTTTTATAAAAATGGATGAGATATTAAGAGGGAAATACCTTTTCCAATGACATGATCTTCTAGAAACTTCTAGTATAATAATAATTGATACTAACTGAAATAATAATTATTGAATCTTCTTCATTTATCTCCCTCTAAAGGGAAACATTTATCATTATCTTTATAATAGTTGATCTTGTCAAGATTAGATTTCAGGAAATTATAGTATAGAGAATAAACCCTAATGGGTCTTCAACTTGTGATAGTCTATATTGGACAATTATCACATCTTCACCAAGGATGATCTTTTAGAAAATTTGTTCTTCAGAATACAAATAAATAATATCAAACCATGATGGTAACTTCTTTATCCTAGCAATATAGAATAGGAAATCACATTCTTTAATTTCATCAAGGATGATACTCCATCATATTGGTATTTAAATATCATCTGTGGAATAATTCAAGGATTGTAACTTCTTCATCTTGTCTATCGAGAATTGACATAACTTAAAAATTATCAGTTTCTCCCCCTAAGAACATGATTCACCATCAATTCCCGACATTATAATAATAAATAAAATACTCAAGATTTAAGGGAATACTGTGGATACTCTTTGCATCTTTAATATAAATAGATTGGTTGAGATAATCCTCTAAAATATTTCTACATTTATTCCAATCTTCATGCTTGCACACCTGAAAATCTCTTCTGATTTATGTTGAGGAAACATAGATATCTTCACATATTATTATGCTTTGTGTTGAAGATTTTTATTCTTAACAGTCTTCATGGATGATACATTATTAATCCTCATGGGGATTGATTCTTGTTCTTGTAGTAAGTTTAAACAACCTTATGTAATGTAACCAAATTTCTTGCATCTCTCGCACCGAACTTCTTACCACTAGAGTTTTAATTTCATAAAAAACCATCATACAATTTTTATTCATAATGTGGAATATTTTTTTCCCTTTGTCAGTATACTTCAATTGTGAATCTTCAATTTTATCATTTTTTTAACCTTCATAATAGATAACTAACATGTCATTAGGAACTGTGGGTGAAAGTTTGGATGTTCCACATCAATTATTCTGAGTTTCATCTGTCTAAGTAGTTATTTTGGATGAACTAACCTTAAAAATCATTGATTTTGAATCCCTGATTTTCTAGACATTATTAGTTGATACCTTCCTGGGAGGATTCATGTTCACAATATTCTTCAGATATCTTCCAAGGGTTGCATCTTCAATCCAAGTCAGATTTTGTGATATTATTTTCTTATCATCTTTGGATACATGTTGAGATGATCATGTATCAACCTTGTGACCATTTACATTGAATACATCACTGATGGTATCTAGAATTACAAATTTGTTTGTAGTATAGATTTGCTTCTGGACCTTTGGATGTTGCTTCTTATTTTTTGGATTTCCCCCCTTGAGATAGGTTTACTTTGTGCTTTATCATTTTGAGGATTTTACCGAAAATTTAATGCACAATGACCAAATATTTTTCAACACCAATATTGACCCACAAATCATGACTTCTTAATATCTTCTGTATCATATTGTTGGGAATTATTTATTATCTATTATTCTCTCTATGAGAAACCAAATTCCACACCTACTTTCTTATCCACCTATGTCATGGTGGTAGGTTTATTATCATCATTATTAATAAAAAAATGTTTATATTTTGTTTTATAACATGCACTACTCATGATAACAATTTTAGAAACATTTGTAAAAGATGGAATGGATGGTACATAATTATTCTCAGCTTCATGTGACAGATCATTGAATGATTTCATGATCTTATTATCACATGTTTGAGCTATTTTAATTTTAGAATCCTCTAATGAACATTGAGTAGAATTATAAACTGTCTCATTCAATTATGAAGTTTCAATATGTGTCTTCTCAATATTGGCCAACTAAGCTACCAATTCTATGAATTTCATATTGTGGATGATTTTTTGATCTTAAATCATAATCATTATCTCTTCACAAGACTTATTCATTTTTTCAAATTTATCTTCATGTTGCATAAGATTTTTTGAATCAAAGAGTCTAGTTCCTTGATCTTCTTGGATATTTCTTCCAATTTCAAACCCTTGACATTAGTGCAATTTTTTAATCTCTCTTCAAGTTCATGGAACATTTCATCAAGAGTCTTCTTAACTCACTCATTATCTTAAACATTTTTTATCCATTTTGAGAAACTTATTTCAAGTTCCCACTTTGTTGATTCAAATGTTCCAACCTATCTAGATTGCTTTAGACACTCAATAATTGTTTTTTGCAACATCTTCTCTAAAATGTTAGCTTCCTCTTCCAGCTTGGTGATCTGTTACTGGAATTAATATTGACCACACAACCACTAGGAAGTAATCTATTAAAAGTGGTTACAGTATGTTGGAAATACCCTTTCACTTGAAATTCACCATATTTAATTAATAGTGCATGTTTTACAACGCATTGATATATCATTATACTACCTCTGAATAATGTATCCATTTTTACAAAGGATTGTAAAACCAAGAGAGCATTACACCTATTGACGCATTTTGGTTGTCACAGTTCTACTTTGTTATTACACTACCTTATTTTTCACTTTGTTACTTGATTAGCAGCATGCAAGTAACTGTTCTTAACTCTTCTCATCAGTAAACAAAAATATTCAAAATCTTATTCTTCTTCCAATCACAATAATATAAATGTGTTGTGAACTAATGAATACTAAATTCTTTCAGACCCAAATTATAATCAACCTACATGTGCTGAACAGAGATCAAGACAAGATAGCTACCATTAAATCCCATTCATGGAGACATTTATGATTACCCTCCCACACCTTTATCAATTTTGAATGATTTTAAATGGTTTTTTAATGAATATGAACGTGAAATTACTTTTTCACCAAATTATGGGAAATTGAAACTGAAACATTGAAGTGTATTTAAATTGATAAATACAATTTATTTGTATTTGTAATTTTATTTAGAATACATTGTTATTATTTGAACTATAAAAGACAACATGAGGTTTATAGAGCTCTTGTCAGGAGATCCATCATTAAATCCCATGAATCAAGGCATTTGGGATGCCCCTCCCAGGGTTTAAAAAAATTCAATGATTTTAAATTGCTTTCTAATGAATATGAACATGAAATTATTTGTTTTTTAAAATTATGGGAAATTACAACAAAAACATTGAAGCTGATTTAAAATGATAGAAAAATGTATTTAAATTTGGACTTTTATTTAAACTTCATTATTATTATTTAAACCAACCAATCCAACATGACGTCAAATGAGCTCGAGCTGAGAGAGCCAATATTAAATCATGTGCATGGAGGAATTTGGATTGCCCCTCCCTTGCCTTTAGTAATTTTACATGATTTTTAATGGATTTTTAATGAATACGAACGTGAAATAATCTGTTTAGTCAAATTATTTGAAATTATAACTCAAACATTGATGTTGATTTAAATTTATAAAAAACCGAATATTTTTATTTTAAATTTTATTTAGGATTAATTATTATTATTTGAATCGATTAAGACAACATGAGGAGAACCAAGTTTGATTCTGGTGAGCCGACATTAAATCTCAAGCATGGAGACGTTTGGGACACCCCACCCAAGCCTTTAGAAATTTTCAATGATTTAAAATGGATTTTTAATAGATATGAACATAAATTTTTTTTCCTTATATTTATGGGAAAATGAAACTAATATATTTTCGTTGATTTAAATTGATAAAAAACCAATTTATTTATATTTGGAATTTTATTCAGACTTAAAGATTATTATTTTAACTGAGCAAGCCACCATGAGGTGAATTGATCTCGAGTTAGGAGAGCCAACATTAAATCCCATGCATGGAGGTGTTTGGGGTGCCCACTCACACCTTTACAAATTTTTAATGATTTTTAATGGATTTTTAATGAATCTGAACATGAAATTATTTATTTTATAAAATTATCGAAATTTCAAAAAAAAACATTGAAGATGATTTAAATTGATAAAAATGATTTATTTTTATTTTGAAATCTATTTAGACTTGGATATTATTATTTGAATAGGTAAAGCCGACATGAGGTGAACCGTGCCTGATATGGGAGATCCAACATTAAATCCAATGAGTATAGGAATTTGGGATTCCCCTCCCATGCCTTTAGCAATTTTCAATTATTTTGAATTGATTTTCAATGAATATGAACATTAAATTCATTGTTTTATCAAATTTTTGGAAATTAAAACTAAAACATTGAGTTAATTTAAATTGATAAAAAAATTTATATTTTTATTTTAAATTTCATTCAGATTTTTTTATTATTAATTGAACCAGGAAAAGAAACATGAGGTGACATGAGGTTGAGCCAGGAGATCCAGTATTAAATTTCGTGTATCGAGGGGTTTGAGATGCCTCTCCCACACCTTTATCAATTATCAATGATTTTAAATGGATTTTTAATGAATATGAAAATGAAATTATTTTCTTTATAAAATTATGGGAAATTTCAATTGAAATGTTGATGATAGTTTAAATTGATTAAAAAAATATGTATTTGTATTTTGAATTTTATTTAGACAACATTTATTTGAACTAGCCAAACAAAAAAGAGGTGATTGGGTCTGTAGAAGAGAGAGCAATCACAAAATCTCATGCATGTAGGTGCTACAAAAATTATTTATTTTATCAAATTATAGGAAATTTAACATTTATGTTGATTGAAATATTCATATATATATAATATGCATTGGTATTTTAGGTTTTATTTATAATTAATAATTATTATTTTAACGAGAAAATATCACAAGAAGTGAAAATAGTTCTACATGTGAGATAAAACCATCCTTGTGGAAAGTAAGCTAAATGTGTGGTCATGAGAGAAGTATATTTTTATTCAAATTGATGTTTTAGGGTATTACCAAGGGATGTATTCTAGAGGCCCCACCCACACCTTGAATAATACACCATTATGTGCATGTTTTCATTTTTGATGTGGGATAATATAACGAATGAAATGTTCATTCTCCCCTATGCCTCAAACATAAAGATCCACCATCCTCTTCCACTTGCATCCACCACCTGATGAATTCAACACCGCTGTAATGCTAAAGATCACCATCGCATCCACACTGGAAGCTCAACATAGAGCCATTTTCCACTGATGAAGCACTCAGAGGCCATGGGCCATCTCGGGAGGTTGAGTCAACCCCAATAAATCCATTTCGAGGTTAATCCAACCACTTCAAATCCCGAATGAATGAGGAGCTCAGTGAAGTCTTCTATGAAACTACTTCACCATTTCCAGAACACTGAATCAATGCCACGAGCCTTGTGGAACCACCAACACCCCATGCATGTGGAGGGAGCACCAAAAAAATAACCCTGGTCGAGAAAACAAAATATCCATATGAAAAATACATGATAGTGGGAGGAAGATAATGATATAGAATATAATAAATACTTAATTTTTGAAAATGGTTAATCTATATTAATAAATATAACAGTACAGGGAAGCAAGAATTAAGGAGAACATTACATAATATATAAAGGAAATGTTTAAATGGAAGTTGCACCAATGAAACCTAACTCCACCACTCCCCCATCTCACACTCACTATCTAATATGTGGTAACAACTGATAGAGACATACCCATACAACCACTAATACTCCAATAATCACCAGAAAAATACCAGCAGATTTGTAAAATAAATTTTTTAAAAAATAAAAATAAACATATATTTAGATTCCACTCACCTCCAATCTCAGCAAGTGAATAATTCTATTTATCTAATATATCATATCCCTCCAATATCATTCCTTTCATAAGGGTCACTGGTGTACTCCATACCACCATTGGAACCTCACTCTCTCTGCCCTCCCATCAATGCTCAGATTAATATTTGAATTGGACAAGGTTCTCTCCATCCAAGGATTAGGAATCAGGTTTCATGGATTTTGATAGTTTGAGGTGATCATTGATCTTCTGCTCCATTCGCCGCTTTCACTCACGGATTATATGACATTTCAATAAGGCTAGGACATGTTAACTTAGTATCTTGTTTCATGAAATAGTATACTCAATGCACAGATGAAGAGATAACCCATAAAGGGGAAGTGTTCATTACATTTCTAGGTGGAGTTGTAGACTCACCAACCAATTTAATGAAACATCACACTCAATGAAAAAATTAAGAGAGAACCCAAGGGGAACTGTTCATCACATTTACAGGTGGCGGGGAGGACTAAAAATCACTTTCATTAAATAATGGACTCAATACAAAGATAAAGATATAATCCATAAAGGGTATTTTTCTCATTACATTAATGGTAGTTTGAGTGAATTGTAGGCCTCCTCTTGGGTTATGGGGCCCACAGCAGAAGCCGGTGGGCCGAGGATTTTAAAATTTTTGTTGGCGGGATGACCGAACATGTTGTTGCTGACTATCCGAGCCCCAGAGAGGTCCGAGTATCTCGTTTAAATTGTAAGGATCACAAAAACTAGAATGAAAAACGTACTCGTTTCAAATTCAAAGACATGGTCGACTGCAACTGGTCGATAGAGATCGATTATTAAAGGATTAAAATCATGATCCCTCTATATCGTCCAAAAGTGCTCCAAAAATCCTCCGGAATGTCTATCATTGAATTTTGGGTGCTTGCGCAGCGATCTGACAATGCTTTCAATGTCCTGACGATTACCGCATCAAGATCTCTTCGATTCATGAGGAATAACTTGATATGAACACTTGATCTGAGTCATTTAACTCGACTCTCTATCCCACATAATATTGAACGAACCTTGAATATTAAAATAATATTCCTTTGTTTAATATTGTTTCTCATATTTACTAAACTTGTAAATACATTAAATAAATTCAATACAAATTATTCATAACTTGAATAATTATTAATTTATTTAATTCATTAGTGATCGATAACTTGGACAACACTTAGACCCCATGGCGGGACCCACTATGTTCATATTCTTATATGACTGAGTAGGGAGGATTCAAGAATAAGCTATTATGTGGGACCCACTATTCCCTTACCTTGATAGAAGTGAATAAAATCCAAAGACCAAGAGGGGAGTCTAGCAACCCATCATGGCCCCTAAATAGATTAGGATAGTCATAGCAACGAATACCATCCTATGAATACTGACTGTGTACTATAATCTATTTGTCATTAAATATCTCATAAAGCAGGACACACTCTGGTGTCATCATCCTTATCTTGATTTATTATTTGTTGATCTATCCGGATGGATTTTCCTTTCTACTACTTTGGCCAAAGACTTCTGAAGGTGGAACCATCTTGATCAACCAGACCTGAAATATACAACTTTTTGAACACTGATGTGACAAATCCTTTCTAGACAACTCAGCCAATGTCATACCACAAACGATGCACCCAACACAAACTACCTCACCATGACATCACTACCACTATTTTCATCTTACATCAAAGTACGTAATCAAATGATATACATTGTTAATGGTCTCATTTCAATAGACCAATACACATGTCTATATATAGGAACAACCAATGAAACCCAAAACTTGTGGTGTTACAATTTGCGGGTCAGTCCTCATGATCTCACAACTATAGATCACCAAGTGAAAAATTCATGAGAAGAATTCTCAATGCTTATGAGCCCCCAGGACCTGATAGTCAAACATCTACAGTGTCCAGTCAGTAAGTTGTATCTAGAATATTGAACATATATTTAAGATCAATGTCATTGTATCTCGAGGTTCTCATTATAGTCTGGGAACTATTATAACCTGTCGACACGACAATTAACCTTTGGACATTACCATTATAATAGTGGATGCATAAAAATATACAATATAATGGTAAGAATACATCATGCATAACTAACTGTACACACGATATAGTAATCAAATGTACAACATAGTTGGGTCTAGGGAACCCACTATTTCAACACTCCCACTTTCACTAGAGACAACTTTCTAACCAAACTTGTCAGCTACTCACATGATAAATACCATGCTTCTACTGAGTAATGGATTTAACTACTAGGTCTGCCACGTTTTTTTCGCATGGAATATCTGCTATATGTGACCTCATATACTTGAGTAAAACTTCTCAAGATAAGGTATCACTGAGTATATCACTTTTTCCATTGTTATAACTTTAAAACATGGCAAGTATGAATTTCATAATTTACATTATGAAAATAATTTTCTCACTAGTTTTGAATCCAATAACTAGAACAAATATTTTTGATTTATAACTGCTTATTATCCGTCTTAGAAGCTGCAACATACTCGGTATTTGTAGGTATGGCTGCCACTAGCTTTTATGATCTTGAATCTCACATCTCCTTTGCATAACTATGATACTAGATCAAATTGATCTATTGATTACTAGTTTTTGTCCCAAAAATACTATTATACCTTCCTCCCAATATTCCATGTACATATCATTTGTACTTCTCGAAGTACAAGATGATAGTTCTGACTGTATCACTTGCAGTGCTCCTGGAATTAATTGATATCTTCCTATAATAAATTATCTTTTTTCAGTACCAATTATTGTACATATTATGGAATGTGTGATTGATCCATCACTAAATCATTTGGTATCAACTCACAACATTAATCTCTACCCATTCACCGAACATGTTAAACTGGGGAGATTAAGACATGCGACATTGGAAACAATTCTGAACATGAATTGTTCCAACATGTATTTTTTTATTCTATGTCACTATATCTATGATTTACTAGGACCAAGCAACCTAAAAATATAACTCAGTAGATCTTGTTCCCTAGAACTCAGGTTGGTACTTTAAGTCAATCGTTGGAGAATTAATTTAAACCTAGTCTAACTTAACAGTAAGACCAGGATCAGTTTTCCATATGTTGCCGAACATATTTCAATTGGTAAACATTGGCGCTCCCACTTTCATTTGGTAGACACAAGGAAAATATTCATTTACAATTAATGCTCTAAGATCTTGTTGATTACATTAATCTATAACTGGATTTCAGTAACTTGCAACCTTCACTGCAATCATATGATGTCATCATCACTTTCTGGTTGTGTCGTATATGCACCATCCATGAAAGATGATCTTGACATCCAATTACCAATAAAATGATCTTAGAATTTCTCTATGACAAGTAAAATTCATATAGATTTTGGCATACCGACATTGTATAACTAATCGAGCCTTATTTGTACCAAGCTTGTACCATCCATGTATCATCTCATATGAATACCCACCGCAGTATTCAATTTATAAGCCCCTTTGCAATTTGATACATGGAATCCATTATTGAATTATAGCTGATCTTTTCATTCATAACCCGTTTCCTTATACTGATTAATTGTAGGATTTATTATTCTTAATGAATAATATGTCACCATCCACGGTGAATATAAAACCATCACAATGGTTTTATCCTTCCTACACAATATGCATCACTGGAACATGCCTATTCTACATGTACATGTGGAACCTGTTCTTATGTCAACAATTTGTGCATCTTGAGAATTGAATATGTCCATTTCAATTCATCTCCCACTATCTCTAATATATATGTGCACCCTTATATATAAATGTATTCTAATACTTGACTACATATTTTCTATCTTAGGGATTTATGTAATATCCTAAGAAACTATGAGGATATTTACTTAGACGCGCCATGTGTTCTTCTTGATGAATGTTCTTTTATATCATAACAAACTCTTCTTCCTAACTCATGTCCTATGAAATAATGGATTTTTCCATCATACTATGACTTGTATGATATCCATTTGTCTTTTGAGTTGGCATATTGTTTAGGGGTTTATGCCGTTATTTTCAAAGCAAATCATAAAATATTTTGGAAGTTTGTGTAGGTCGTAACATTGATACTCCATACATCCTAACATCAATATATATGATATGTGTATTTAGGAATTTCTCCACACAAAATTCTTTTCATCAATGTAAACATGTAAGTCATTATCATCTATCCTCCTTATGAACATCAATACAGTGATGTAGATAAGGTAACATGCGTTTAGGAATTACTACATGCTACATTATCATGATCGATGATTGCATACACAAGATATTCTTTTACATGCCGATTCAAATCAACTCATATCTTATTACCATGCATATAAATTACTATTATATTCCTTAATAACTTAAAATAATCTTATGAAGTATTTTTTCCTCTAGCTTTCATTGGAATAGTTCACACTGTCTTGTTGAACTAACCTCATAAGCTTTGTGGCATACCTTTATTTATAATGTTTTCTATCTATAAACTAAGGATGTCAATAATAACAAAGATTTATAGCTATACCAAGACTAAATACCATACTAGGTATTTTCTTGACGTCCATTTTTAGTTTTACTTGACAGAGAATCATACTTCCACAACTGGGTAGCTCGTACATTTTGTATTCATCTGGTATTTCCTTTGATTCAAGCATGTCTGAACTATTTGTTGAGTATATTACCAGAAACAATATTCATTCCAAAAACATGGAATGATGTCTCATTATGACCAAAGGATGTATGAGATAAATGTTTTGGTTATAATCAACAACTTGTTCAGTTTGAGTCAAGTACTTGGCAATTTGACGTTATGTGTTTCTCACCGCTGACTTAGGAATCCCCCTTTTTCAGCTGCTTGGAGAACACACTTTACTTCATGTAATGTTCTTATACATACATGGTTACTGTATCTAAATACACATATTTTATTGGCATATTATATTCAATACCCAAGAATTATGTTAGAAACACTAATATATTTGATGAATATAAACTGAATGAGAAGTGAGTACTTGATTCTTGTATTTCAGTTTTAAACATCCATGAATTTATTTCAATATGTGAGGAAAATAACTCCTTGTTAAATAAAGAACCACTTTTCTTTGAAGGAAATGATGAAGGTTCATTTGGAGTAACTTTCCATAGTTCTTTCCTCATTGTCATTCAATTTATTCACCATAAGAATAAAAGATAGTGTTATTTCCAATATTCTTATTACTTGACGAATGTGACTATAAAGGTAATGAAGCGCTTACTCTATAAATTTCATTTGTATCCTTAAACGATACTAGATTAATTGGGTGTAAAAGGTAAAAGAATGGGATGTCATGGAAGATTGTGAAGTGTCTTTAACTTTACACAAATTGAGTGTGACAATCACATTCAAATCTTTCTTTGCTTTCTCCTCGAATGGTTCTTGGAGATGAGACTACATTTAACGTATTCCATGTCATTATTTAGTGGCCACAAATAACATCAAACTTTGATTATATAGTTATGGAAGAACCATCATATGATTGATTCATGAGTCTCATCTAAGCATTTTTACACCCTTGCTTCTTGAGGTTGCTTAGCAGGTTGGGACACCATCACCTTGAATTCCCGATAAGTAGTAATGTGCGCAAGCACCTATACTACACATGGAATTTTTTGATTTTTTAGTCATTAACTTTTTCTAATAATTATCGTAGTTTTATTGTGGTATTGTTTTCCATTATCTGAAAATATACTTTAGCATATTTTACTTCAATGTGATTACCTACTCTGACATTACTGATTATTTAATCATTAAATGTATCCGACTAATTTTTTGAATTCTAGGAAGCCTATGTAATAGAATTGGAATACTCTTGAGTATTCTAGTGTAAAGGATCTTTGAACCTCCCTCATATTCTACAAGCTATGGATACGCCACAACTCGTAGGGTCCAATGTAGGATTTTGGCTGGCCAACCTCATTAACTCGTTGTTCCTTGAAATGTTGAGTGAAAAACCAGCTTCAAAAATAATTTACTGATTTACACAACACATGCCTCTAAAATTACAAAAATCTATATATGGATATTTCTCTGCTGCAGTTTTTGTTAAGTCCACCCAACATACCAATAAGAACTCCTCGGTAGTAAGAGGCACCCTTAGATATGGAATGACCAGCATCTCGAACACCCAGTTTTGTTTAAACATGAATGGTTGAAGGCTATTGTGGCTTAATATTTTCTTTGAGGGTTTTATTGGTTTTCTCTCAACGAATGTGCTCCATTTCTATTAAAATTGTTCATCTATTTTGTCGTGCTCATAACTGAACATTAATAAAAAAACATACGCTTCTTCTTTAGGCATTTTATTATCTATTATTTTATGAATTTTCCCACTGTTATAAAATGCATAATGTAATAAAAAAATCACATAAAGGAAAACTATTACCCTACTGGTCTTGAGCATCTAAATGACCTAAGGGAATCGTACCTGAGTCATAGTTTGACTTAAAATGCAGCTAACCGTCAGTCTTGTACATTTGGTTCACATCTGGAACATTGCCCTATCTTGGCGGGGTCCACGTCACGTCTTGGAGTATCGCCTCATCATGGCGGGTTCCATGTGTCGTCTTGTATCGTCTTGATCAACATGAATCACCTCCTCTTTGCGCGGTCTACATCATTTGTCATCTTCGTCTGAAGTACAAAATTACTTGTGCTCAGGCGAGGGGAACTCAGATATAAATGAACATCATATAAATATTGGACGTGGAAGCCCTTATACATTTTAACAGAAAAATAAAGATGATGCGAAGACCATCACAATCTTCACCCGCAATTAAAATAATTAATTATATAAAATGAAACATACACGGGTCGATGCTAAAGACCAGCAGGTGGGTAAATAAATCACGATAAAATTAAAATTAATTAATTAAGTATGAGGGTTATCTAAACTAAATTAAATGAATTAATAAATTCAAATAATTTAATTAATTATCGGTCTGCTAATTAATTAAACTTTTTATGCCAAAATTAAATTAAGTAAATAATTTAATTTAATGAAAAAATCAAATTAAATTATATGCTCTGGTATTAAAATAATTAACCAAAATCAATTTTAATTAATTTAATTTAAAAACTAAAATTCAAATAATTAATTTAATTAATCTTGATTAATTTAATTTATCAATCCCTGAAAACACCGTTGCATGGACTTTGCGAGATGGGCCAAACCCACACAGGGCCATTCAATGGCTAAACTGGGTCAGTCTGATCCGCCCAAACCCGTTCTGGGTTGGGTAGGTCCGCTCAGACCGCTTCAGGGCTAAATTTTCCCAACGGAAAAATAATTTTCAGGAAAATGGGTACCTCTAGGATCCAAACCAGAGACGCGGGGAGGTTGCGGACACCGCCAGAAGAATGGGAAGGCTAGCGGCAGCCTCGCGTGGTGCTGGTCGGCTGGTGTGGTGCCCTCCCATTATGAAGGAGGAGTTATCTGGGTCGGCTTGTGTTGTCTGTGACCTGATCCATGCAGAGATCAGGTTATGCGGCATCTGGGATGGCTCAATGCTGAGGAGGTCGCGGGGTACCTTGCAGGGGAGTGCTCAGGAACTGGCCGGGATGGTCGGGCGGCATCCAGGCGGGTGTTCCGCATGTCTGGGCGGTTCTCTAGAGGAAGTGGGCCAGCAGGTGGCTCTTCCTGTAGTGGTGTGTAGAGGAAATGAGGAAGCTGGATAGGGCTCTGGCAGTGGCCAGGTGCTGCGAAAGGATTTCCGGTGCCTATTGACCATGGGGCGAAGGCACCGGGATGGCCAGAAGAAGGTGAAGCCGGGGGCGATGGGCCACAAGGCGGCTTGAGGGAGAAACCGGCGGCAGTTGGGACTTGTAACTACGATGGAAGGCGGCCTGGTCCTGCTGTGCACGACACTCTGGAGGTCTCACCAGGTCAGAAGGCAATCGTGGGGAGGGATGGCAGGCTGCTACGGAGGCGGAGGGATGCGGCGTTGCGGCTTTTTTTGCACTGGTCGAGTGGTGTTCCTACTACGGAGGTGGCCCACGGTGCCGTGGTAGGGAGAGGGGGTCTTCACTGACCACTGCAAATCCTCTTTTTTTCTATTTCTTTTAGGTGTCTCACCCACCCCTTTTGTTTTTTTTGTTTTTTTAGAATTATTTTCTTGTCTTCTTGCTCCTTTTTTGTTTAATACATATTTAGAAGTAAAGTCCTCCCCACTTTTAAATAAATTCGAAAGGCTACTGTTAGACATTAAAATTAAATAATAATATAATTATTATAGTAAAACAATAATATATTATTATTACATTATTATAATAACAAAATAATTGTGAAAATTATTTAATTTTCAAAATAAAATTTTCACATTATTGGTACTAATTCCAATTAACCAAAACTGATCAAAACTTGATTGGTTTTTTCGGTTTGAATTAAAATTTAATAGCTGAGATCAAACTGCAAATTTCGATCTAATCTGAAAAATTAAATTGGCCATTACTCGGTCATTCGGCATCAGATCGACGTGTGGTTTGAACCGTTGGGACGGACTTTGAACCCTCTACTTAATTTTAGTCAAAAAAATTATTAGGCTCATAAAATTTATGTGATCCCTATGATACAACTATTAGTTTTCGAGACCCGCAACAAAAGCCGGTGGGATGGGGATTTCAAAATTTCCGTCGGCTGGATGACATAACTTGTTGTCTCTGATAATCCAAGCCCCAGAGAGGTCTGATGATCTCGCATAAATTATATGGATCAAAAAAAATATAATGATAAACGTACTAGTTTCAAATTCGATGTCGCGATCGACTGCAACTGGTTGATGGTGATCATTTCTTGAAGGATCCAAAGCTGGATCCCTCTAGAAAGTCCACACGTGCTCTAAAAATCTTCTTGAACGTCGATTGTCAAATTCCAGGTGCTAGTACGGCGATTTGAATAAGCATTCAATGTCCTGAAGATCACTGCAACAAGATCTCTTCGATGCATGAAGAAGAACTTGATCCGAACTCTTGGATCATTAGCTTCTCTCTCTTGGAAGTGGGAGGAGACAGAGGCTCTCAATATTCATTCCATACAAAAGTATTAATATTTAATTTCACAACATAAGAGAGATCCTCCTCTTATATTTATAGTAACATTGATAAATACCCGGTAGGGTTCCCCAACCCCCGTTCATTTCAGTGTTCACTAAATAAATAATTTTGATGAACATAAATGTGGCAATATTATTTATTATTTTATCACATACTGGTAATATATATATATATTATATTACGTGATAAACCGAGTCATTTAACTCGACTTGCTATACCTCTTAATATTGAACTAACCTTGAATGTGAAAATAATATTCCTTCGTTTAATAATTTTTCTCTTATTTACTAAAATTTTAAATTTTTTAAATAAATTCAATCCCAATTATTCATAACTTGAATAATAATGAATTTATTTAATTTATTGGTGATCAATAACATGGACAACACTTGGACCCCATGGTAGGGCCCACTATGTCCAAATACCTATTCGACTGAATTGGGTGCATTCTTGAATACGCTCTTCTATGTGACCCTCTAGTACATTACCTCAATAGAAGTGAATAAAATCCACAAAAAAAGTGCAGAGTCAAGAAACCCATCATGGCCCCTAAAGAGATAAGGATAGTCATATAAATGACTACAATCCTACGAACACTGATTGTGTACTATAATCTATTTTTCATTAAATATGTCATAAAGCAGGACGCACTCTTGTGACATCGCCCTTATCTTGATTTATTATTTGTTGATCTATCCTGATGGATTTGACTATCTACTGCTTTTGACAAAGACTTGTGAAGGCGGAACCATCCTGATCAACCAGGCCTGAGATATACTACTTCATTAACTTGGAAGTGACAAATCCTTTCTTGACCATTTAGCCAATGTCATACCACCAACGATGCACCCAACACAAACTACCTCACCATGAAATCACTTCCATGGTTTTCATCCTGTATCAAAGTACGTAATCAAATGATATACATTGGTAATGATCTCAATTCATGAGACCAATACACATTTCTGTAGATAGAAACAACCAATGACACCCAAAACATGCGGTTCTACTATTGGTGGGTCTTTCCTCATGATATCACACCTAGAGCTCACTAAGTGTGAACTTCATGAGATGAAGTATCAATGATTATGAGCCCCCAGAACCTGATAGTCAAACATCTACTGTGTCCAGTCAGTAAGATGTATCTAGACTATAGAACATCTATTTAAGATCAATTTCATTGTATCTCAAGGTTCTCATTATAGCATGGGAACTGCTATAACTTTTAGAAACAACAATTAACCTTTAGACATTGCCATTATAATAGTGGATGCATAAAAATATACACTATAATGGTAAGAAGACATCATTCAGAACTAAGTGTATGCACGATATGGTAATCAAAAGTACTGCATAGTTGGGTCTAGGGATCCCACTATTTCAACACCTACCTGGTTTACAAAAAGAACTAATAACTTATGCATTCTTGTCTTGTGTGGAGAAGGTGATAGTGCATGAATTTAGAATTAGAATGTATATAGTGTGATTGACACAAACCAATGTGCGGTGAATTTCATGCATTAGAAACCAATACCCGTTCAAGTTCATATAGAAGAAGGTACATGTATAGTGAGTTGGAAAAAAAATTCAATGCACTTAATATCTTTATTTGTGAAGGAAGTGTTGATTTCCTTAACACATTGTGAATAGTGTATATGTGCATATTCATGCCGATGAACATGATATGACATAATATTTGAACATATTGGGTAAACAAACATTGTTTATATGCACACAAGGTGCGTGTAAGATAAATATAAAAGTGAAAAATTTTCTATATTAAATGTGTGTGTGAAGAGGGTGAGTATTCTCATTCATACATGATTATATAATCACATTAATAATCATGAAGATAGTATGATTTATTTATAGAAAAAACTATGTGTTGAAGTATTCATGTATATGAAATAATGCACGCATAATCATGTGAAGGCGATTAAAGTGAGAATAATATTTTTTTTGAATGTTCTAGCATTGTGTTGTTGCACAAAGAAGGTCAAAATAATTTATATTTTTGTGAATTTTTTATTGCACAAATAATACATGGAAATAGTGGGGATAATGACCTCAATTAAATATATTCATATGATGATGATAATTACATGCATGAAGAACACACTATATTTTTGTGGGTAATAATTGAGTTGTGTTGAAGTTATATTTTTCAATTAAGAAAAGAAGAAGGCAATTTGAAGTTCATTGATGTGTGTTCAGTTTCTCATTGTTAGGTCCACAAGGCTGAATACCCTGAGAGGGGGGGTGATTCAGGGTATTACTAATTTAAAATAAACGCATGTTCTGATCTTGTTTCGCTATTAAGAAAAACAATCTTCTCTCTCTTTCTTGTTGCACAAAGTAGACAGAATGTAAAGTATGCACAGGACACACCAATTTTACTTGGTTCACCGCAAAGGGCTACGTCCAAGGAGCATACACCAACAAGTTTCCGGTCGTACCAATTCCACTAAACTTCACCAGTTGTGGATTACAATGTTCAGGCTAGATCAATTCTATGCCCAGGCTCACTACCTTTACATAGTTTAGGGTCAGCTCACTGCTTTCCCAAGGGTCACTCCCTGTTTCTCTCTCTCTGGCTCACTGCCGGTGGAGAGGATCACCTTCTTCCTCTTCCTAAGCTCACTGCTCTAGAAGGGAATCCAATCACAGTTTATAGACCTGTAGGTCTCTTCATTTGCATGAAATAATGCATCTTCAACTATTGATAGATGCTCTGTTGAAGTCCAACTTTCATCCACTAATGAATATCACTTTTTCTCTGACCATAGGGCAACTACCGTTGGAAAGTACCTTCGCAAAGCACCCTACTTCACGAAGCTCCCAATTTCGCGAAGCTCAATCAAGCCTTCGCGAAGCTCCTGCCTTTTCGCAAAGCTCTCTCGCGAAGCACTCTTGCGAAGCACTCCCGCGAAGCTCAAATCATTGCAAAGCATCTTCTCTCACGAAGCTCACTGAGCCAACACGGAGCACACAACTTTCGCGGAGCTACAATAGCTGTCGTGAAGCTCCTCTTTCGCGAAGCACACTGCCTTTGCAAACCACCTCTGCGAACCGAGAGCAATGGATTTTCTCTGAAAATTCCCTCTGCTTCGCTCGAAGGGGTCGGCCTCTATTTATAGGCGATTCCACCGACCCTTGTCCCTTCCGTGCGAAGTCAACGCCACGTCATCTCAAATCGTGAAGCTCCAAAGTTTCTGCTGGAATTCTATCCAATTCGCGAAGCTCCACAGTAATTTTCCATTTTCGAAGCATGACGTAGTCGCGAAGAATCACCGTCAACAAACCTTCGTGACTTTGCTGTGAAGCTCCCTCGCGAATCCCAACATTCCTTCGCGCCTTCACTGCAAAGATCCATCGCAAAGCCCTTCACCGCCGCGATGCGTTTCAGACTCTGCCGTTCGCAAAACTTGACGTAATCGCGAAGCATCACCACCTCCATTCTTCTGGTCTTCGTGATTTCCAAACCATGCATCCTATCTTCGCGAAATTCATGCCTTTGCCATATGAAATTATGCTCTTCATGGAAATCCACTTTTTGCGATGCTCACCAAACTCCAGATCGTCCTTTCCTTTGTCATCGTTCTTTGTCAACAAGGATTGTCAACAACTTCTTGGGAACTCAACAAATATCCATGGAAACCTGTTTTGTCAACAAACACAACCAACCCAAAAATACTTCAATGTTACCTTGAGGGATTTTTTCCCAACAATCTCCCCCTTTGGGTTTGTTGACAACTCTTCACAACTCTTCTCAGAATGATTTTCTGCACTTTGATACCTCATTGAGTATTCTTCCAGTCGCTGCCACCATTCGCCTCTTGCGATTCTGATAGCGTTCAAGGATTCACTTAACACGTACTCTAAGCTCTCATGAGCAATGCTCGGCATGAGAAACAAGAGTAGTATGAAAAGTTCATCAATGAATCACTTCATGTTAGACCCCAATTGTCGATTCCAACCTGATACCAATTCTTAAATTGATACCAATTGTTGAACCACACTGATACCGATTGGTGATAGCTGAACACAGTCCCACTCCATTCCAACACCATTGTTCTGCTTTTATCACGATCCTCAGCTGTCGTGATTTCTATGCTTTGATCGATCACTTCGAGCATCGTCAGATTTAAAAAAAAACTCTTCCCCTTTCTCATTGCTCCCCCTTTCTGGCTGCTCCACTTGTCAGCTTCTCCCCGTATCCATTATGATTTATCAACTCTCCGCACTATCTCCCCCTTGAACAATCACTATTTTCTCCCCACCCTTGAACAATCACTATTTTCTCCCCCTTTAACAAACACTTTTCTCCCCCTTTGTCAACGAACCCAAAGGTAATTCCTTTGCAGTCTGTAACAGAGTAGAGAACACATATCAGCACAGTAGAGAAAAACACATCATACCTCAGGGAGAGGGGGGTGGCCCACATCCGCACTATTTAAAGTGCGGGGAATCGACTGAACTCCCAGAGCCAATCGATGCCTCTCAAAAGCTTCCTTTGGTAAGGCCTTTTTCAGAATGTATGCAACCTGTAGCTCTGTAGGAACGTAATCCAACTTCACGATTCCCTGCTCAAACATCTCCTTGATAAAATGATACTTAATCTCAATGTGCGATGTCCTTGAGTGATGGACGGGATTTTTTCTGAGATTAATAGCACTTGAGTTATCACACTGGATTCTGATCGGAGACTTCACTTCAACTCCCATATCTTCAAGCTGCTGCTTTATCCATAATAATTGTGTGCATGCTTGAGTGGTCGCAATATACTCAGCTTATGCAGTGCTGAATGAGATGCAGCCTTGCTTCTTGCTAAGCCAATAAATACACAATCCACCAAGTTAGAATGCACCACCAGATGTTGATTTTCTATCATCTGCTGATCCGGCCCAGTCTGCATCAGTATATCCTAATAACTCTGTCTGGGATTTATCAGTATATGTCAAGCCGAAATCCACTATGCCCTGGATATACCGAAGTATTCTTTTCACTGCAAGCATGTGGCTTTCCTTGGGATTGCTCTGATATCACACTGATTGGCATGTGGAGAAAAAAATATCAGGCCTTGTTGTAGTCAAGTACAACAAACTTCCAATAATTTTCCTGTATTCTATGATATTAACTGCCTTTCCATCTTCATCTTTCGATAATTTCATCCGGGTGGCAACCGGAGTCTTCATCTCCTTGGAATTTTCCATTTCAAACCTTCTCAGGATCTCCTTGGCATATTTAGATTGAGAAATGAATGTTCCATTCCTTCCTTGTGTCACCTGTAGACCAAGGAAAAACGTTATCTCTCCAATCATTGACATTTCAAACTCATTTTTCATGAATTCGGAAAACTGTCTGCACTTAGCTTCATATGATCCACCAAATATTATGTCATCGACATAATCCAACACCATCATCCTTTGATTACTGTCATTACTGAAATAGAGATTGTAATCAACTCCTCCACGCTGAAAACCAAGCTTCTTCAAGTACTGATCAAGCCTTGAGTTCCATGCCCTTGGTGCTTGTTTCAGCCCATACAATGCCTTCTTCAGCCTACAAACTTTGTTCTCAACCTCATGAATGAGAAAACCATATGGCTGCTCAATATACACCTCCTCTTCCATAACCCCATTCAAGAATGCGGATTTGACATCCATCTGGAACACCTTGAACTTTCGTTGCACTGCTATGGCCAAAAATAATCTGATTGTCTCCAGCCTTGCAATCGGTGCAAATGTCTCATCGACATCTATTCCCTCGATCTGGGAGTACCCCTTGCACACTAGTCGTGCTTTGTTCCGAATCACTATGCCATCTTCATTCATCTTGTTTCGATAGACCCATTTAGTCCTGATGCCATTCTTGTCTGCTGGCCTCGAAACAATATCCCATGTCTGGTTCTTCTCAACCTGATCAAGCTCTTCGTTCATAGCCAGAACCCAGTTTTCATCTTCAGCTGCATCGGAAAATTATTTCGGATCCACTTGAGATAAAAACGATGTTTTCTGTAATGATTTCATTCTTCATGTCTGAACTGGAGTCGTTTGATTACCAATGATATTCTGCCTATCAATTTCAGCTCGACTCTTTGGCTTCCTCACAGACACAGACTTGACACTTTCTTCTTCATCATCCGTATCTTCTTCTGAATCATCTTCTGCCACTTCTGCCCCCCTGGGTTGCTTACCTCATCATCACTTTCATCCAGGAACTATTCACTAGATCGTTGAGTATTCGGTTCATTTTCAACTATAGTGACATCATTGCTCTCAATGATTTTTCCCAGCCTTTTGTTGAAACATTTATATGATTTGCTTTTCCCTGAGTAGCCAAGGAATATCCCCTCATCTACTCGTGCCTCAAACATCCTGTGATTTTCTTTATTGTGAATGAAACACTTACTTCCAAAGATTCGAACGTATTTCAGCGTTGGCTTATTTCCGTACCACAGTTCATACGGAGTCTTCCCTTGCTTCGGACAAAACAGAGACCTATTTGAAACATAGACCGATGTCAAAACTGCTTCCTTACAAAATTTCTCTGGAAGGTCTTTATCAATAATCATTTTTCTCGCCATGTTGTTGATGATCTGATTTCTCCTTTCAACCACTCCATTCTGTTGGGGAGTTCTTACCGATGAAACTTGAT
Source organism: Viscum album (assembly GCA_963277665.1). NCBI lineage: Eukaryota > Viridiplantae > Streptophyta > Magnoliopsida > Santalales > Viscaceae > Viscum > Viscum album. Next base: position 1,579,273,684 of record OY728151.1, on the reverse strand, counting down.
GCCTTATCCCATGTTTCTCGAGATAGTTTTCAACTTGACTGTTTGTGAATTTTGTACCGTTATCAGTACGAAACTTCAGAATTTTCTTCCCAAGCATCTTTTCTGATTCCCTCCTATATTGCTTTATGCAACTGAACACCTCTGTCTTATGGGTAATGATGAATACCCAGGCCATTCTGCTATAGTCATCAATGAAAAGGACATAGTACCTTTGCCCATTTATAGCTCGTGGTGAGATAGGTCCACATACATCAGCATGAACCAGTTCAATCACTCTAATTGATTTCTATTCCTTTGGCCTGTATGTCTTTCGGATGATCTTCCTTTGTTGGTAAGCATCACACGTATGAGTGTGATCATGTGATAGCTTGGGAAGGTCTCTAGCAGCATAACACTTTATGATATCCTCCATAGATGGTTGGCATAGATGACCAAGTCACTTATGCCACAGCTAGTTTTCTTCCTCTCTAGATAAAAGACATGTATCTTCTTCCCCACCTACAAGGTAGAGATTCACCTTTGACCTTTTTCCATGCAGAACAGTTTCTCCATCATTTCCTTTCACAACACACATCTTCTCGGTAAATCGGATAGAGTGCCCAGAGCCACATAGTTGAATGACACTGAGTATGTTATGACTGAGACCCTCTACTACCAAGACATCAGCACATCTCATCTCTTTGCCCCCAAACTTGGCTTTCCCTGAGCCAACAATCTTCAGGCCTTCATCATTTCCAAATTTGACAACTCCTTCTTTGTCATATTTGATGCCTGTAACAAGATCCTTATTACCTGTCATGTGGGATGTGCAACCACTGTCAAGGATCCAAACACCAGATCAATCTGATGCTTTAAGGGCAATCTCTGCCACCACAGCCTTCTCATTTTTCTTCTTTTTGGTCCATACTTTTTCTTTCACACTAGGTATGGATTGGGACTTCTGTTCTTTCTCAGAGTATGATGGACCAGCCTCATCTTGCAAAGCCGCAAATCTATTCTGCGTTTTTAACTCACCTGTCGGTTTATTGACCTGCTGCTTGCAAACGTTTTGATTCTGCTTTGGCACATTTCTCTGAATGGTCGAAGTACAATACCTAGACATGTGCTCAAATCCTCCGCACCAAAAACCGTGTCCTTTAAAACATGTTCTGGAAAACCATTCTCTGTTTGGATTCCATTTCTGTTCTTGTTCCCTTCTATATCTCTTGGCTATGGAACACACATACTGTGAATGTCCCATTTTCCCACAGAAATAACACCTGATATAGGGTACATTCTTTCATGATACATCAGCACAACGATTTTCCCTTTGAGATCTATGAATATTCTGATTTTATTTTTTTCCCAAATCAACCTTCAATTTCGGGACGGGTGCTTGCGGTCTGACATTAACTGCCACCGATTTTTTTTTCTTATCCAGCCCTGAATCAACCTTAGCATTTGAGCTTTCTTTCTGTTTCACTCCTGCTGAACTATGAGCCTCCCCTTTCATCTTCTCAGTCTTCTGAATGGCCTGCTTTTCTGATATCACATTGGGGGTCAAGATTTTTTCTTGATCCTTTATTTTTCGTCGCAGACTGACCACTTCTTCTTCAAGCTCTTTGATACGTCTGACCGGCTCCTTTCCTGTGTTAGTCAAACAATCAATTTCCTTCTTTTGTTCCTCAATTCTAAGCTTATGCTCAACAATATTTTCTGAGCTCTCTGGTGTTGAGGATTTTAGTCTTTCAATTTCTTCTAACAGTTCTGACTTTTCTTCATCCTGTTGTTGCATATAGAGTTTGGCATCTGGAACCACTTTATTGGCTTTCTTTGTTTTGGATCTCCAAACATCTATCTCTTCAAGAGCTACTTCCAATTCGGCTTCCATATCAACTCTTCCTTCAACTTCTTCTTCCTCTTCTCCAGCGCCAGTTTCATCCTTTTCCTGAGAACTACCAACGATTGGTACCATAGCATTTTGTCTATGATCTTTACAATTTTCAAACATCTCAACCTCTTCATCCTCAGACTCATCTGAACTATCTATTTCTTCTGAAAGAAGATTCTTCCTCTTGAAGAAATTTCTCTTGAACTACTTCTTCCCTTTCACATTGGCTGAAGATTTCTTCTTGGGAATTTCAACTTCATCATCTTCATCATCATTATCTTGAAATTTCTTGGGGCATCTTGTCGCAAGATGACCAACCTTTCCACATCGAAAGCAGGCTAGTGGAAGTTTACCTTTAAACTTTCCTCTTCCTCTTTGCAGATTTGATGAAAGGAATGACATCACCTCATCTGTCTCTTCTTCTTCATTAGTATCTTAAATGGTGAATTTCTTCATGGCCTTGAATGCCACCTCTTTGGATTTACCGTTTTCCACAGTCTCGTTATCATCGTTTCTCATTTCATATGCAACAAGAGTACTGTGCAGGTTATCCAATGTCAGTTCTTTTGGGTCATTATCTTCCAAAACAGAAACTTTCAGATTGAACCGATGTGGAAGTTTTCTCAATATGCGCTTCACAATTTTTATATATTCGATAATTTCTCCAAGACCCCGCATGTCTTCTTCCATAGCATTTTCCCTTTCAAAGAATGCATCAACAGACTCATTCGGGTTCATTCTCAAATCTTCATACTAGTTCCTCAACACTTGCAGCTTTGCCTCTCTGACTTTTGTATCCCCCTCATAAATATTCAAAATCTTTTCCCACATGGCATGTGACATTTTTCATTACATCAACTTTGTATATATGGGATTGGAAAGGGCTCCCCCTAAGGCATTGATTTCTTTGGAATCAGCATCCAACTATTTATGCTCTGCTTCTGATAATTCACCACTAGTAATATCAGCTGTCATACCGTGCATAGCTGCTGAAAAACATCCAATCCTAATGATCGGAAATAGTGTTGAATTCGATTCTTCCATATCTGAAAATTACATCCGTCGAAGATCGGAATCCCTCTATGATAAGTGACCTCCATTTGAGAGAAGAACAACTGTCAACCTGCCTCTGATACCAATTTTTAGGTCCACAAGGCTGAATACACTGAGAGGGGGGGTGAATCATGGTATTACTAATTTAAAATAAACGCCCGTTCTGATCTTGTTTCGCTGTTAAGAAAAACACTCTCATCTCTATTTCCTGTTGCACAAAGTAGACAGAAAGTAAAGCATGCAAAGGACACACCAATTTTACTTGGTTCACCGCAAAGGGCTATGTCCAAGGAGCATACGCCAACAAGTTTTCGGTCGTACCAATTCCACTAAACTTAACTAGCTATGGATTACAATATTTGGGCTAGATCAATTCTATGCCCAAGCTCACTACCTTTACATAGTTTAGGGTCAGCTCACTGCTTTCCCAAGGGTCACTCCCTGTTTCTCTCTCTCTGGCTCACTGCCGGTGGAGAGGATCACCTTCTTCCTCTTCCTAAGCTCACTGATCTAGAAGGGAATACAATCATAGTTTATAGACCTGTAAGTCTCTTCATTTGCATGAAATAATGCATCTTCAACTGTTGATAGATTCTCTGTTGAAGTCCAGCTTTCATCCACTGATGAATAGAACTTTTCCTCTGACCGTAGGGCAACTACATTTGGAAAGTACCTTCGCAAAGCACCCTACTTCACGAAGCTCCCAATTTCGCGAAGCTCAAACAAGCCTTCACGAAGCTCCTACCTTTTCACGAAGCTCTCTCGCTAAGCACTCCCGCGAAGCTTAACTCATTGCAAAGCAACTTCTCTCGTGAAGCTCACTGAGCCAACACGGAGCACACAACTTTTGCGGAGCTACAATAGCCGCCACGAAGCTCCTCTTTCGCGAAGCACGCTGCCTTCGCGAACCACCTCCGCGAACCGAGAGCAATGGATTTTCTCTGAAAATTCCCTCTGCTTCACTCGAAGGGGTCGGCCTCTATTTATAGGCAATTCCACCGACCCTCGTCCCTTCCGCACAAAGTCAACGCCACGTCATCTCAAATCGTGAAGTTCCAAAGTTTCTGCTGGAATTCTATCCAAATCGCGAAGCTCCACAGTAATTTTCCATCCGCGAAGCTTGACGTTGTCGCGAAGAATCACCGTCAACATACCTTCGAGACTTCGCCGCGAAGCTCCCTCGTGAATCCCAACATTCCTTCGCGCCTTCGCCACGAAGCTCCCTCGCAAAGCCCTTCACCACCGCGATGCGTTTTAGACTCTGCCGTTCGTGAAGCTTGACGTAATCGTGAAGCATCACGACCTCCATTCATCTGGTCTTCGCGATTTCCAAACCATGCATCCTATCTTTGCGAAATTCATTCCTTTGCCATATGAAATTATTCTCTTCATGGAAATCTACTTTTTGCGATGCTCACCAAACTCCAAATTTTGGACCCCAAAAATTTGGCCAACACTGGGAAACGGCGCCACCTTGTACTGCCCTTTTTGTACCGCCTCCAGATCATCCTTTCCTTTTTCATCATTCTTTGTCAACAAGGATTTTCAACAACTTCTTGGGAACTCGACAAATATCCATGGAAACCAGCTTTGTCAACAAACACAACCAACCCAAAAATACTTCAATGTTACCTTGAGGTATTTTTTCCCAACACTCATTCTGATATTAGGGTGAGTTGATGTGGAAGTTTTAACTTATACAAATTATAAAAATTATACCGAACAAACTTGCATGTACTGTTGTTGATTATATTCAGTGGAAATCATAGATTTCAATTGGAGTGAACAAGTGAATAATATGTTTATTTCAGTGTCTCGAAGAGGGGGATCGATTTTGTTTAATAGAGATAGATTGAAGTTACATTAATATATATCATTATTTTAAGGGTTTTAATTGTATAAAAATGGTGGGATGGCAGTATAATTTGGGAAATGGATCATACCTACCCACATTTTTTTTCATGGAATTACCTGAACAACCAACTTCGAATTGATGATTGATTTCTCGTGGAGAACCTGTGTCTCAGATCATCCTAACTAGAGGAGGAACATATTCACCTTTCTCAATGGATAACCTTGTAAAAATATTGTGGGTTGTGCTGAATTTACTTCCTATCATGCATGTAGTATTATTTTTCTTGTAAACAAGGAAGGTCCATTAACTCTAATAAGTACAAAGGTTCAAATTAAAAATGGGTTAGAGATAAGAAAATAAATATCAGTAACATTTTTGTAAACTCATTCACCCCCCCCCCCCTCAGTATACCTTCAGGATCTATTGGACACTTAAATTGGTATTAGAGCATAGGTTACACCTCTAATCAGATAAATCATATTCCTTGAGATGTTTTTATTATGATTATCTCAAGTGAATATTTGAATTCAATGAATTAATAGAGTTCTTTTGGATGGAAAGTTCAGTTCCTATCTCTATGATTTCCAACAAGGAGTTCTCCACAAATCCTTGTAGAATATATAGAATAAAGAGGTAAGAAAACAGAGAATGAAATTGATGAAGAAAGAGGGTTCATCATAATATGAATATAGTCTAAATGTTATTCTATCATCATTATCTGTTAAATCAGTTGATAAAGATCCTTTTGATGAGTATTGTTCAAGAGGGGATGGAGAAGGATTTATTTTATCACTCAATGATTTTTGTTCACAAATAAAAAATTATCTAAATAATGTTCCTATTGAATTTGTCACCTATATATTTTCTTTTATAAAGGGACTATATAATGAAAAGTCACAGCTTGAAAAAAATTATGAGGAAATAGAGAAATCCTTGGAAAATAAGTTTCAAAGATGTAAACTTCTCTCACCAATTATTGATTCTAAAGAAAAAACTATATCACTTTTCGATGAATATTTCACTTATGTTGAAGAAAAATTGCAAAGAAATGTGTGTGAGAAAGAATTAACTATGAAGGTCCGTACTAAGATGATTCACACTCATTAAGAATCATATAAAGATACCATGAATGTTGGAAATCAAAGAAAATGAGGAGACGTTCATCCTAAATGAATATTCAAAATAATATTTTATATTGAAATGAAATGAAAAAAACACACTTTTATGGAAGAATAATTACAAAAGACTATTTTTTTATAAGGATGTGATTGAGGTAGTTTATACATAAGTGATCTATGCATTAGAGAAATTACACAGAACCACCATGAATGTTAAAGAGGATAATCTAGAGGATAAGGAAAAAATAATTAAATAGTTTAATAATTCTCTACAGATATAAAATAAAATGAATGATGATCAAGTTCATAGTATAAATAGTCAGTGGGAAGAAAAACTGAAAAATGTTGATGATGAGAAAAATTGCCTCAACATGAAATTTCATGAAATGGAATTCAATTTGAAAAATATAACCGAATGTAAATATATGTTGAAATCACTTGAACACCAGAAGAACTCAAAAATTCTAAGATATCTTGAGTTGGAGGTCAATTTGAGAAATCTAGTGAACATTCAAGCTAAATCATCACAGAATGATGAGATTGGAAAATCAACCAAGAGTAATTTTGTAAAGTGTATTATTTCCAAAAAGACTCATTCAATTTGAAATAATAGTATGATATTATATAAAGATAAATCCATTGCAAGATCATTGAATCAGGTAACCCTTTATCCATAATTTTTTTTTGTACTAAAATCGATTCTTCTATAAGTAAGGGTTCTAAAAAGAATTATGGACAAACATGGGTTAAGATGACTGATATAAAATCTATTATATCATCAAATATGTATTTTAAGAAGACCATTAAATCGTGTTCCCTACAATGATCTTGGATAATGAATCATACTATCCAAAAAATCAAGATGTAAAAACTAGAAAAATTGTATAAAAGAAGAAATCAAGATTTATTGGATAGTGTTGGTGTTTCTGAGAATTTGGGAAGCGGACCATTTATTGTTGGAATAATTTTTCAATGCATGATAACTATTAAAGGATAGTATTCAGGGGGAGAAAATCTAATGAGAAGAGAAATACTATAGAATTTATTTTCTAATTCATATATGAAGAAGGATATTCCAATCAATAATATATTTTACTATCTTGAAGACTTATGTTTTTATTGAAACATATGTGGTCAAAATTATAATGAGTGTTTGTATGTACCAACCCTGCAATATACATATGATGATATGATGACAATTCCAGAACATTTTAGAGGCAAATAAAAAAAGAATAAAAGACTTTGTTGTGGTGTGAGAAGGAGAACATAGATATGAATACTATAAATCAACCTACACCCAAGAAGAATAGGGATACGAATGTCACACCAATGAAAATGTTCTTCTACTATTAAAGAAGATTTCAAATAATTCACTACTAAAAATAGGTTATAAACACAAATGTTATTGGAAGCAAGCTAAAGGAAAAAATGAAATCAATCTTAGAAACAAATAAAAGGGATGATTTTGTGTTTGAAAATCAAGATGGTAACTTTGAATTTCATGAGAGGTTGTTCAAAAAGGAAAACCCTATGATTTCTAAATATTTTTTTGGAAGGGGTAGAATGTTAGGAAATATTGTTGATAAATTCATGACATGGTTTCCTAAATAAATAAAACTAGAGGAGAACAAAGGAATGTAGAAATGACTTATAGTTTTATTAATGATACTATAAAGAATGAGTCTACTCATAAAAAGAAGTCTTATCTTATAAAAAAAGAATTTTTAGTCATATGTCTAGAGTAACATGAATTGGATTAAAAGTTTGATTAGAAATATAATAATGAAAGTTCATTACATTATAATGTGGAGAAGATTATTTAATCTAAGATGAAAGATGGAGAAATTAAGAAGTCCATGCTAACCTTAAATTATAGAATTTAGAAATTCAAAGAAGGATCCAACATGATGATTATTCTTGAATCTAGAGAATAATTGAAACTAGTTTCTAGGTTGAGAGATAAATCTTATTCTTGTATCTCTAATTGAAAATCATTTAAAATCCACTTTATTCCCAGGAATATTTTGTTATTATTTATTTTATGTAGGGAATTTAAGGAGAGTAATATATTCACGGGGAGTCCTGAGGATAGGAGTTCTGTGAAAATAGTATACAACGTTCCGAAGGCTATCAATCATGGAGTTCTTTATTTAAATTTCTGATAAAATTATTCTTAAAGATCATTCATGAAGAAAGAAATTCATGGTGAGGCAGATGGTTGAAGCTCATTCCTTTAAGGGGAAAAAAGTTGAAAAAATACTAGAGTTGATCTCAACCGGTATCACATGAATATTTGATGTTCAGGTAAGGTATTTATTTGATATTTTCAAATCATAAAAGTTGAAAATTCTCATTAAAAGGCATGTTTTTCATCATCTTTATGAATCAAAGTTCTGAATCAGAAGGGTGAATACTTATAATTTGTTAACTAAAGTAAAATGGTTTGATAAAGTGGATGTAAATTTTTGTAATTGAATATTTTCAATCTGTTTATTGAGATGAATATAGGAGATTAATTGGGTTTCTTTTGAAAAAATTCTGAAAGAAGTTTTTACTGTTGGAATCCATTTAAAAAATCCTATCTTTGATGTCTAAATTGGATAATCTTGTTTCATATATAGGGTTTTCCCATTTATACTTACAAATGATTAATCGATGACTTGTTTTTTTAAGAAAATTGATTCACTCCTCTCAAGAAAACCAATTTGGTTTTCTCTGAAATGCAATCTATTATTAAATGAGGAGTGGAGAAAAGAATAAAATTCATTTTTTACAGAATAAGTTGAGTTTATGAATTGTTTCCAATTTCTTTCATCGTATTTATTATAAGTGGGAGGAGAAAACATTTAATTTGTTATTCAAATGTGTATTGAAAACAAATCCAAATTTGGAGATCGAAGAACCCAAATTGATTAAATTAAAATTTGTGTTATAATTTTTTGCAACAAAACTGTTTGATACAAAGTCAATGTGATAGTAATTGAAGGTTGGTGTTATACATTTGAATTATTAATGATAATTAATCATGACCATGAAAGGATGATTTGGTAGGAATAGTTGACTATAATGAAGAAATATAAATGTGACGATTGAAGAGCAGTTCTAAATTCCCAAAACATGTACCTGCTTATATTAAGAGAATGTACTTTTTTACCTTAGTTTAAGACCTTATGATGACAATTATCAATCATCAGTATTTTGAGAAAATATAAAATTGAGAAAATATCATATTTTGATGATCATGAATGATTAATAATTGGATGGTTATTGAATAGGAATAATGAAAAATATTAGTTATTATTTATGAAGAAATTTTGTGTATGGTTGGAATTTAATTTTAGTGTGAATTTGGATTTATATGAAATATTTGTTTTTTTCACGGTTTAAATGTAAAAAAGGGTATATATACTAATAATAAAAGGGGGTATATCAACAATTCTTATGTGGTAACCGACCCCAAGACAACCATTATGGGCGGGCTGAGGAATAGAGTGTCTAGTGAGCTCACAGATAGTGCATGTAGAGGAAGTGGAACAATGAAAAATATGGGTAATGTTTTATAAATAATTATTTTTTATGGTTGGAATTGAATCTTAGACTAAATTTTCCTTTATATGAAATATTTTTTTCGTGCTTTAAATGTAAATAAAATGTATTTAATATAGGTAATTACCGACACTACTTAGATGGGTATTCGACCACTAGTGAGCCATTATGGTCGGGCTGAGGAAGAGAGTTGCTAGTGTTCTCACATGGAACGCACGTAGAGGTATATGATGAATTAAATATATTAGTAATGTTTTATGAAGAATAGTTTTTTTTTGGCTGGCTTTGATTCTTATTGTGAATTTGGTTTTATATGAAATTTTTTTCCATTCATTAAATTTAAAAAAGGCTTATTGAAAAGGAGACTACAGAAACTGCTTAGGAGGATAGTGTTCTCATAGGGAGTTCATATAGGGGCATAGGTACCATAACAAATATTAGTTATGTAATATTATTAATGATTGTGTATGATTGGAATTGAATCTTAGTGTGAGTTTGGGTTTATATGAATTATTTTTTTCATGGTTTTATTGTTAGAAAAGGGCCCATAGAAAAAGGGAATGTCGACACCACTTAGGTCAATCGACCACAAGTTATCCATTATGGGAAGGCTAAGAAATATAGTGGATATGGTTACCATAGGGAGCACATGTATAGGGATAATTACCACTTTGAACAATGGTATAGAAACACATTAATAAGTAGAAATCATGTGGTTTGATTCACATGCACCCATGCATGAAGACTTGCATGCATTAAAAACCAATACCCATTTGGGTTTTCATACAAGTAGGTATAAATATACTGAGTTGTAAGGGGAATTCCACACACTTAATATCATTATTTGATATGGAAGTTCTCATTTGATTGACACACTTTGAATAGTGTGTGTGTGTGTGTGTGAATATGCATTCCAATGCACATTTTATTACTTAATATTTGAAGATATTGGAAAAAAAACATTGTGTATGTGAATACAAGTTTTTTGTACAAAGAAACATTAATATAGACATTGTGGTGTATTAAATGTTTGTGTGAAGATGGTGAGTAAGTGTATGAATATGTGATTATGTAATACCTTGAATAAGCATGAAGATAGTATGTGTTATTTGTAAAAATAAGTTCATGTTGAATTGTGAATGTATATGAAATAATTAATTCATGAAAGTCTGAGGGATATTAAAGATATAATAATAGTTGTGTGTATGTGCTTGCATTTTGTTCTTGCACTAAGAAGTTCAAAATAATATATATTGTTGTGCATTTGTTATTGCACAAAGAAAACATAAAAATAGTGTGGATAATTATATGAATTAAATATATTCATGGGATGGTGAGAATTACATGAATGAAGAACAAAATATCTTTTTGTTTGTAATCATTGAGTTTAGATGAAGAAATATTTTTCCCTAATGTAATGAAGAAGACAATTTGTAGTTCATTGAGGTATCTTCATCTGTTCATTTAGATATTGCAATGAGTTGAACAGGAATTGATAACATAAACTAATTTAGAAGTGTATACTTGAAAAACTTTTATGTAGTGTTATTGATTATATTCAGTGCCAGTTGTAGATATTCAATTAAAGTAAGAAAGTGCAGAATCAGTTTATTTCAGTGGCTCAAAGAGGAGGATCGGTTTTGTGTGGTAGTGAAAAGATTAAGTTATTGTGATCTTTCTCATTGTTTTAAGTGTTGTAATTTTATAACACTTGTGCTATTCTACTATAGAGAACACTGGTGGCATGCTAGTATAATGTGGGAAATGGTTCATACCTACCCACCTTGGTTTTTAGGTTGATACCTTACCAACCCACTTATAATTGTTAATTGAATTTTAGTGGAGAATATATGTCTTAGGCCATCTCATACACAACAAGGATGTAGTCACCTATCTTAAGGGTGAACGGTATATAAATTAATGAATGTTGCGATACATTTAATTTTTTTTAGCTTGTATAATAAGTGTTCCTATAAAAAGGGAAGATCCATTCACTATAACAAGTAAAGAGGTTTGAATTAAAAAGGGGAAAGAGGGGAGAAAAAAATATATATAAAATTTGTGTACACTGATTCACACCCCCCCCCCCCTTATTTTACCATCATGATCCACTTAACACATCAATGATAAAAATCCCGAGTAGCTAAGATACTTCAGTTTTTACAATAGTTTTTGTAAGAATGTCACCAAAGAGAAAACAATTAGGAACACAATAATTGGACCTATAGAAAATTAGAACCCGGCTTTGTTGGTTTCTTGGAAAGCAGTATAGGTCATCCTATTATTTCTAGTTTTTTATGTGTCTTGAAGTTTCACTTATGTACAAACAAGATTAAAGAAAATCTACATTTTTCATACCTTTCTTTAGAATACTAGAAAATTTTCATGATTTCTAAAACATCCTCATCTCTCTTCAACTATATCGTAACAACGTGCAACACTAATAGATCAACATTTCCCTTTTTATACTCCTCATCTAACTACTCTAAAAAGTATTCTTGCTACTCCTTGTCATGTTTATCCTATCTAAACTAAGTAATCATCAATATTCCTTCAGCACCTTCCGAACTCAAAGCTTCATCCTCCGTTTTTTGTGATTGTTGAATGTTTTCATATTCACACCACTAATCATTATTCATTTTCATATCTTCCACTGTATCAAAATTTCAAAGGCCTCCTAATTCGGATTCTCATCCATAAATCCTTGAATAACACTGATTTATCTCATAGATTGGAGAATCATCTAAGATTTCCATTTTTCCATTTGAGGCGGCCAATAGTAAAACCCCACAAAGGTCCAAGTAGGGGTGTTAGGCTGGTGAATGGTGGGGAACATGTGGTTTGGTGAGGAGGATGATATTTTGACATCCCTGATTTCTTCCCAATGGAGGAAAATGCCCCGTGAATGGAAAAGATGTGTAACTAAAAAGAAGACTTGAAATCATTCTTTTATTATGATACCATCCATGTCCTTATATTTCAATAATTTTTTTGACAAGAAAACCATATCAAGGAAACTTCTAGTGCAGTGACACTAAAGCATCTAAACTGATCATGGGTTTTAAAGCCCAAGATAGTTCTATCATTCACCTCTGAGATTTCATGAATGGATCCACCTTATGTTACTCTCCATATTTTGGGGAATTACACACAAACTAATGAATCCTCTACTTGTCATTTAGACACACTATTTCACTCTATTCTTAAATAACTTCCATTGTACCCTATGGGTTTCTTCTTCCAAATCCGATTTTTTTAGGCCCCATCATTGAGGGGGAAATGGTATCCTCGTTTAAAGTGAATAGGGAAGAGGTATCCCCAATGGGTAGTCCTATGGGTTTTCTAGGGGTTCTGAGTTGATTTTATCTAGATTAATGTGGTGTTATTTTTTAACAATAGGTTTGGATACTGTATGAATAAGAGTGGTCGGCATCACCCCAGATGGGTAGGTATCCCCTCTATGATGAGACCCCAGAGGTGATATGACACTATTCTTGAATATATGTTCTATAGAAAAATGATATTATTTTAGGTACATATATGATAATGGCTATAATGGGTGGAGACTCATATGAATTTGAGGCACCTTCTCATGGTGTACACACATGGTAATATCTGGTGTGGGATTTTATGAGAATGATACCTTCTGTTAAGAAATCCATATTTATATGTGTCATTGGATATTCCTATATATGGATGTGTGTGTTGATCCTTATAATATAATATTATTATTAATTAATATTATAGGTCATGTACTATGTTGTATTTATGAAAACTATGATGACATATGTTTGGGATATGGTAGGATATGTTGAGTGTGTCACGAGTACTATAACATTAATGAATAATGTGAGGAAGAATTTATCCATTGTGTTATTAAATAGAATTTGATATCTTAGGCCCTTTTATGTAAATTATATAGTCTAAATAAATCCATGGAAATGGTTTTCTATAGGCATGTTCAATTTCTGGTACCTCAAAGAATGAGACATCAAGCACATAGGTTGTTGGTACCGACATTCAACCTGTTTGATTAGAGATATCTTTATTAAGGGGTTATATTTACACAACAAGTGTTCGTATAAGGTATTATTTCATTGTGGTATTAAATTTTATCTATATGGGTGCCTTTCCATGTTTTTAGATGCTAACCTTGGACTTTAGGCTACTTCTCCTAATGTCACTGAGAAAGTGTTATATAGGGTCACACACTAAGTGTATCCAGAATCTTAGTTAAATAATATATTATTATTTAATAGTTTGAATGAATATTATTCCCGTATTTGTTTTAATTATTATTCATGTCTTCGTGATCACATATAAATATTTAGTTTCTATTTATTAAATATAATATTTATTTATTTATTGGAAAATAATTTAGTGATGTTTATTTAATAAATAAATATTTCTTTATTCAAGGTATGATAAATACTATAGAGTAATGAAAAACTGAGTTTTTATGTCTAGTGAGAAATAATAATATTGAATATTATTTGATTAAATTATATTTAATTTAATTCTAAATGTTAAGAACTTGTCTAGAAATAGTAATAATATTATTATTTTTTGACATGGGGTTCCACAATGAATAAGATAAATAATAACAGGTACTTGTGGAATTAATTATTTCTAACCCTAGAAATATATAAACCCAATAATATTAGGTTCATAAGGGATGATTCATTTGTTTGTGTTGTGCACAAAAAATTTGGAGAATCCTCTTCATCCCTATAAAAAACTATTCTCCAACAACAATCTTAAGAATAGAGAGAGATCTTCCTCCACTGAATCCTCTCAAGTCAAGAGAGATCAAGGAGAAATCTTTGGAAGTAGTTTTGTGGTGATCAAAGTTGGATGATGAAAGTGATAGGATCTTATGTGATAGCACCTCAATAATCCTTCTACAATGTCTGTAGATTCGTGGAACATCCATGGATCATAACTAGAGGGAATTTGTACTTGATTCCTACAACAAAATGACAGTGCAACATAGATCAGTTTCCATATACATAAACGAATAATCAATTCCAACATAAGTAATTCTTTAATAAATTAAATTAATTATAAATAACATGTGATAATCCTTCTATTCTTATTATTGTATAAGATGTTTGTTCAAATTAATTCCACTATTCCATCAATGATATATCATGATAGAATATTATTTCTCAAAGTCAGATTCTTATATTCTTGAATTCATAACTAAATACATGCATCGTTCATGTTCATTTCCATCCCCATTTTTATCTTTATAATTTTATGTATTTTTTTAGTTAAAATTTAATACATGAATGTTTTTCTTCTTAAACTCATATTCAAAACTTTAGAAAAGTCACTTAATACTCACTATTTATATAAAAAATCGCTATGATTCTTGGATTTATAATCCATGAGAGTAAAAAACTAGATACACAGTATCTTCACATAACGATTTAAACATGGAACAACTTTGTGAAACACCATGAGAGTAAAAAAATCATACAATATGAATTCAGAAGTAATCTTCATGGAACTAGTTATTCTTTGAGAAGCACTATAGAGGTGTTTACACACTAATTGCGTGTTCACGGTATTTATTCATTATGAATGGAGAAAGATTTGTGGAACGGACCTCCATCATAAAGTGCAATGAGGGTGTAAACACCTTTCACATGTCAAAATATTCTTCTCCTCTTCAATAACTGAATAGTTAATGGGGATCCCATTCTTCATGAGGCCATGAAGGATCATGTAACTCATTTCATTCTTTCACAAAAGAGTGCTCAAAGAGGCTATGTGTTCTATAAAATGGGAGCTCATGAAATAAAATGAGCATCAGCAGCACCTCTCGATAGACGGTGATCTTTTTTAATAGGAAAGGGATCATAGCCTTTAACCACATTAAAAATCTGATATTTATTCCTTGTGAATCATCTATTTAAATTATTGAATGACTCGTATTTAAATTTTTCAAACATAGGTAAAGTTACATCGTATTTCATGGCATTCTCCCTTCAAATTACTCAAATGGATTTCCAACAATTGTGTTTATAGTTCATCCGAGTCTTGTGTATTTAATTTCTTGATGTTTATCATTAAAATGAAGTTTCATGATATTTTTATCATGCTCATCCCAATATTTATACCTCAAAATGATCATGGTGGAATATTCTTTGATCATGGGTGGTTTGGTTGTCATCTCTGGCAAGACAGTGGTGTTGTCGAGGGATATCAAAAATGAAGACGACGATGTTGGGTGATAAATATGATCCACATTTTGAATGAAAATAATTTGGTATATAAAATGGAATGAATATAAATCATTAGGTTTCAGGATACGATGGAAATACATAACCGCTCCAATTATTTAAATAAGTTAAGCGCAAAAAACTCATCCAACTTCGAAAGCTCTCTCGGTTTATCCACACTATATAAATAGATATATATGAGGATAGTATCAAAATTATCCTCTCCAACTCCTAGTACTACCCCATACTTGTTTTGTGGACATGATCTGTGCCCACTTTTTTATGGTCTATTGGCCCACATCATGTGGGCCTCTAGGCGTACCCATGATCGAGACATGGAAATTTGTGCCGCTTGTGCATGTTGTCCTTTCTTGCCTCCTTTGGGTACGGTCAACCTAGTTTCCCACATAAGCTCTCCGTTGATGCTAGTTGGTCAGCTCATACCTTTCTTTTTAAATAAACCCCCAAAAAATACTTAGTTAAAAACAAATTATATAATGGATTTCAATATGAAATTCATGGACACCTCCAAACTTTTAACTCAAGTATAAAATTCTTCACACCCATAATAATTTCTCTTTAAATATAAAGTCATCTAACCATATATTCATATCTAACCCTTCATGCACTAATTATTTGGCATTGTTCTCTTTTATTTAATATATAATCTCAATGTTCCTCAAGATAACACTCAAATGGTACTCATGATACATTAAAATATTGCATGACCTTAAATTATTATTCATTTATACTTTTTGGAATATAAATTTCAAATAAAATCAAATTGTCACTCTTATTTGATGTAAACAATGTGTCACATACGACAGATTTATTTTGAACCTAAGATATGGTCATCAAATGTCATTATTAACAACATTTAGAATTTATCATGTGTGACATCTAGTACTATGAATCCATTACAATTCTTCAAGCCCTTAACAATTAATCTACAAATATAAATCTATATAACTATTTATTCATATTTTAAACATCAGGCACTAATTATTTGGCGTGGTTTTCCTTCATGAAAACTAAAATGTCAATGTTCCTCAAGATAAGACATTCATGGTTCTCATGAAACATTAAAACACTACATGACCTTCAATTCCTCTTCTTATATACCTTTTTTAATAAAAATTCCAAAGAACATCAAATCATCTTTCCTATCTTCTATAAATAATGTGTTACTTATGAAACATGTATTTTGAACTTACGATCAGTTCATCAATCATCGGAGTTAACAAAATGGATAATTTCTCAAGCGTGACATCCAATGCTATGAATCCATCACAATTTTAAAAGAATATTGATGAGTGAATTGAAAAAAAAAATCTCTAGGCATCACCATGAAGGAATCCATAACAATTCTCCATGCATCACCATGAAACTCAAGGTCTTCAAAACATTCACATGTTTCCATGAATTTAATGACTTAAGGACTTTATCCAAGATCCATTAAATTTTTAATTTCTTCAAAATATTGAAATCAGTGTAATTTTTATATTTTATTTATTATCATTTTCTGCCAATGAAAATAATTTGGAAAAAATACAATCCATAAAAAATGGGGCTCTTTAATCTCCCCCTTTGTATTTGTTGGGAATACCTTAAAAGTTATTTCCAAATGAATGTGTTAATATGTGGATCTATTATCTTTCATATCCCCTCTATCTTTAAAACATTCATTTAACTTTATCTCCCCCTTATTAACAAGTGATAAAAAGTTCATGGGAAAAAAGGTTATCAGTCCATACATAAGAAATGTGTCATCTGTCATTTAACTATAAGTCTACTTGATCTATGATTGGTGTTGAAAATAATATAATCTGATTTAGACAAAAAATCTAGCCATTACCAACTGATCATGATAGATTTATAAAATGATAACTCATATAATTTTCTTTAAGGATTATTAAATTTCATTATAGGATGAAATTACTGAATGTGAGATTAATCAATTTAAGAAAAATCAACTGAAAACTCTTACACTCGCTTAAAGAAAAAGATAAAAACATTCAAGTATACTGGGAAGGATAAGAAACTTAGGGGTACTTCCTCATATCATATACAATTTATTAATTTAATTTCTACCCCTTTGTAAAAATTTTGTTATTTTTGATAATCAAGGATGAGAGATTAATAGATACATAGATCTTTCAATGACACGATCTTTGTAACACCCCCGAATAATAAAGGGTTAAATGACTAAATGATATGACTCATGTCAACAAGGTGCACATTACTTTTCGGGAGCCTGTCTGATTAGAACTCCACAGTTAAGCGTGCTTGGCTTGGAGTAGTGATCAGGATGGGTGACCCTCTGGGAAGTTTCCCAGGGTGTGTGCGAGTGAGAAAAAAACATACTGGAAAGAACATGTGTTGGCCTGTGAGGATTTGTCATTAGTCAGATGACATGTTCAGGCATGTGGGTGGACCCTGGGGTGGGTCCCACGTGTCTACGGGGCAACTGGTGGTACCTGGTAGGTCAGGACCCGACGGTCATGAGGAGGGGTGTCTGTGCTGTCACCGGGGCCTGGTTTTCACATTTGGTATCAAAGGGGGAACCCAGCCATAGGCTCGGTGCACTGCTTGGGTTGAGATGTAGGGCCCACAACGAGGGTGTTGTGCTCTAAAGGGGGGGTGATTGTAACACCCCTGAATAATAAAGGGTTAAATGACTAAATGATATGACTCATGTCAACAAGGTGCACCTTACTTTTTGGGAGCCTGTCTGATTAGAAGTCCACAGTTAAGCGTGCTTGTCTTGGAGTAGTGATCAGGATGGGTGACCCTCTGGGAAGTTCCCCAAGATGTGTGCGAGTGAGCACAAAACATACTAGAAAGGACATGTGTTGGCCTGTGGGGGTTGTCATTAGTCAGATGACCCGTTCAGGCATGTGGGTGGACCCTGGGGTGGGCCCCACGTGTCTGCGGGGCAACTGGTGGTACCTGGTGGGTCAGGACCTGACGGCCATGAGGCGGGGTGTCTGTGCTGTCACCGGAGCCCCGTTGTCACAATCCTCATGAAATTTCTAGAAGAATTAGATTTCATACTAATTGAAATAATAATTCTAGAAACTTATTAATTTGTCTCCCCCTCAAGGGAAACATTTCTCATTATCTTCATAATGGTTGATCTCATCAATAATGGATTACAAGAAATTCCAGTGTGGAGAATACACCAGAATGGGTCTTAAACTTGTGGCAGTCCATATTGGACAACTTTTACAACTTCACCAAGTATATTCTTTTAGAAACAAAATTCATCAAAATACCATGAAATAAGATCAAACAAAATGGAATATTCATTAATCTTGATATCCAGAATAGGACATCACATTCTTCAACATCATCAATGATTTTCCTCCACCATATTAGTATTTAAATATAAATTTATGAATCATTCAAGGATGGTAACTTCTTCATCTTATCTCTCAAGAATTGACAACACTTATTACTTCTCAAGTCCCCCCTGAGAAAATGCTTCATCTTCAAATAATTACATTATAAGCATGAACACAATACTCAAACATTAATGGAATTATGTGGATCCTTCTTTCTTAATTAATATGAACATCATGGTTGAGATGATATTCTCAACCAAGTATCTCCATTTTCTCCAATCTTCATTCTTTCCCAACTGAACATATTTTCTAATTTATGTTGAGGAAACTTGGATCTCTTCAAATAATCTACTGTATTGTGTGAAAAAATTTTCTTTTTAATAGCCTTCATGGGTTATACATTATTACACCTATTTAGGATTTATCTTGTTCTAGTAGTGAGATTAAATAACCATTTGTAATGTGACTAGATTTCTTTCATCTCTCACAGAGAACTTCTTTAACACAAGAGTATCATTTTCACTAAAAACCATCATGAAATTTGTCTTCATCATGTGTAATATTTTATTTTCTCTTTTTCACTATATTTATCTTGTGAATTTTCCATTTTTCTTATTCATTCCAAATATCTAGGTTAGATCACTCCCATGGCATTAAGAACTATGGGTGAATGTTTAGATCTTCCATATCGGTTCTTCTTAGTGTCATCCCTCGTAGTAGTTATTTGGGATGCACTACCCTTCCTCTTCTTGGATTTAAAATACCCGATTTTATCACCATTCATCTTTGGTACCTTCTTGGTGGAATTTCTATTCAAAATATCCTTCTGATATATTCCCAAGGATTCTTCTTTATTACAATTCATATTTTTTATATAATTTTTTTAACTTCTATGGATAAATGTTTAGATGAGCATGTAACAACCTTGTGACCACTACCATTTCATACTTCACAAATGTTATCAAGCATTAAAAAAAATTATAGTATACAGATGCTTCTAGAACTTTGGATGTTGTTTCTTCATGTCTATAATTCTTCCCCATGAGATAGCATTCCTTTGTACTTTTACATTTTTAGAATTGTACTAACAATTTAAAGAACACTACCCAAATATGTTGCATCACCAAAATTAACCCAAAAATGTTGATTTCCTGGTATCGTATATACCAGATCATTGAGTCTTATTCATGACTTTTTTTTCTCTCTATGTTGAACCATATTCCACACTTTCCTTCATATCCACCTTATTCATAGAGGTAGGTTTCTTATCATATTTATTCATCCATACTTGTTCATTTTTTCTTTAAAACATAAATTGTTCATGATAATAAATTTAGAAACATTAGTACAAGATGGTATACGTGGTACCTAATTCTTCTCATATTCTTGTGATAGATCATTGAATGAAGTCATTCTCTTCTTTTCATGTGTTATATCTTTTTCAACCTCTAAATCCTCCAATCAAAACTGAGTACCAGTAGAAACTATCTCCTTCTTTTGTGAAGTGTGAATATGTGTCTTCTCAAGATTGGCTATCAGAGCTACCAATTTTAGACAATTGATATTGTGGATGATTGTTTTATCTTAAATCATAATCATCTTATCTTCACAAGAGTTTTTCATTCTTTAAACTTTATATTCTTGTAGTTTAACTTTGTTCTGAATAAAATAGTCAAGTTCCGTGATCTTCTTGGATATTTATTCCAATTATAAACCCTTGAAATTACTGTTATTTTTCTTTCTCTATTCATGGGAATGGATCTATTATTCTATGGTATTTTTTACTCATACGTTCTCTTCATATTTTTTAAGCAATTTTAAGTAAATTATTTCATGTTCCCCCTTTGTTGCTTAAAAGGTTCCAACCTTTCTAGATATATTTAGATGGTTAATTTTATTTTGAAATCTCTTCTCCAAAACATCATCTTATTCTACTAGGTTGGTAATATCATCCTAAATATATTGAAAGACTCCCCAAATAAGGTATGCCCATTATTCAGGAATACTATCCAAAATAACACTTAATCTATCAACTGATAATTCTTTAGAAGTTGTAGATTGATCATCCTCACCACTTCTTCTAGAATTATCATCATGAGTGAAGTTTTTAAATATACTAAAAACTTCCTCTTGATCACAAGAGGTAGTAATGTTATCTATATTCTTGGTGGAAACTAAATCCACTTTCTCATTACATTTCAAGCCTGATGTGTATTTCTTATCGGGATGGAATAGAGAAACAGATACTTATTACTCTTCAAACTTTATCTCTTTTTCCATTTTCATCATTGTCTTGGTAGAAATATATTTATAATCAAAGGTGGTTAAATATTCAACCAAATTACAATTCATTTTTGAGTCAGGAAGGAAACTCATGTATTTAAAAGAGAATATATTTCACTATCACTACTACAACCTGCGCCTTTATCAGCGCTAAAACCCATCATTAACAGCGCTATAAAAGTGCTGTTAATTCTGGCGTAGATAAAGGGGGGTCCTCTTTATCAGCGCTCCGAGAAGCGCTGATATAGGGGACCTTTATCAGCGCTAAATTATAGATGATAAAGGTCCCATATATCAGCGCTTCTGGGGGCACTGATAAAGGGTTCTTTTATCAGCGTGCGGTGGAGCGCTGATAAAGGTAAACTATATCAGCGCTTCTCGGAGCACTGATACAGGTTCCTTTATCAGCGCTCCTTTAGCGCTGTTAAAGGTTTCCTTTATCAGTGCTAAAAAAGCGCTGATAAAGGGCCCACCACCTGCACCTAAAAAACAGTACCTGCACACCTGCACACCAGAATACCAGCACAAAGTAGCACATGCACACCTACACACCATAGCACCCACACCCAATATTTTGACTGACAACGGTATATACATTTACTTAACATCATGAATACAAAAAAACGCATTGCTATATACATTTCAAAAAATGTTTTACATGGTTACATTTAAAATTATTCAACAATAGTTATAAACATTCATGTTTCATCCTTTGATATCTGTGATCCGCTCTCGATGGTATTTGTTGCCGAACAAAGCATCCGAACTCAAGGAAAAAAAATCACCTATATAAGAAAACAAATATTATGTTAGTAATGCAATAATGAAAGAAATTAAAACAGAATATGAAAGAATACATTAATATGGAAATGTGAAACTAAAATATTAAATTTTAAACTCAAAAGTTTTCATTTTCATAACAATGAAAGGGAATAATGTAAAATCAATATGTTTTTGATTGATTTATCTAATTTAATAAATACTGATTCTTTATCTAATGAAAATCTTTACCGGTCACACTGTGCGTCGGATTGAGGTGCGGTCGATTCGTACGCGTCACAAATGACTCGTGGATCGTTGTCCTAAAGTATCAAAACAATCTGAAGGCATTTGATCGGTTTGGCGTATGTCATTGGTGTTGTTTTCCAAAGTTTATCTCATTTTCAAACTGATATCAGACACTTTTAGCCATACCGGTCACACCGTGCGTCGGATTGAGGTGTGGTCGATTTGTACGCGTCACAAATGACTCGTGGATCGTTTTCCTAAAGTATCAAAACAATCCGAACGCATTTTCTCGGTTTGGCGTATGTCATTGGTGTTGTTTTCCAAAGTTCATCTCATTTTCAAACTGATATCAGACACTTTTAGCCATACCGGTCACATCGTGCGTCGGATTGAGGTGCAGTCGATTCGTACGCGTCAAAAATGACTCGTGGATCGTTGTCCTAAAGTATCAAAACAATCCGAAGGCTTTTTCTCAGTTTGTCGTATGTCATTGGTGTTGTTTTCCAAAGTTTCATGTCATTTTCAAACTGATATCAGACAATTTTAGCCACACCGATCACACCGTGCGTCGGATTGAGGTGCAGTCGATTCATACGCGTCACAAATGACTCGTGGATCGTTTTCCTAAAGTATCAAAACAATCCAAATGCGTTTGCTTGATTTGGAATATGTCATTGTTGTTGTTTTCCAAAGTTTATCTCATTTTCAAACTGATATCAGACACTTTTAGCCATACCGGTCACACTGTGCGTCGGATTGAGGTGCGGTCAATTCGTACACGTCACAAATGACTCTTGGATCGTTTTCCTAAAGTATCAAAACAATACGAACGTGTTTTCTCGGTTTGGCGTATGTCATTGGTGTTGTTTTCCAAAGTTCATGTCATTTTCAAACTGATATCAGACAATTTTAGCCATACCGGTCACACCGTGCGTCGGATTGAGGTGAGGTTGATTCGTACGCGTCACAAATGACTTGTGGATCGTTGTCCTAAAGTATCAATTCAATCCGAACGCATTTTCTCAGTTTGGCGTATGTCATTGGTGTTGTTTTCCAAAGTTCATGTCATTTTCAAACTGATATCAGACAATTTTAGCCATACCGGTCACACCGTGCGTCGGATTGAGGTGAGGTCGATTCGTACGCATCACAAATGACTCGTGGATCGTTGTCCTAAAGTATCAGAACAATCCGAAGGCGTTTGCTCAGTTTGGCGTATGTCATTGGTGTTGTTTTCCAAAGATGATCTCAATTTGAAACTGATATCAGACACTTTTAGCCATACCGGTCACACCGTGCGTCAGATTGAGGTGCGGTCGATTCGTACGCGTCACAAATGACTCTTGGATCGTTTTCCTAATGTATCAAAACAATAGGAAGGCGTTTTCTCGGTTTGGAGTATGTCATTGGTGTTGTTTTCCAAAGTTCATCTCATTTTCAAACTGATATCAGACACTTTTAGCCATACCGGTCACACCGTGTGTCGGATTGAGGTGTGGTCAATTCGTACGCGTCACAAATGACTCGTGGATCGTTGTCCTAAAGTATAAAAACAATCCGAACGCGTTTGCTCGGTTTTGCGTATGTCATTGGTGTTGTTTTCCAAAGTTCATGTCATTTTTAAACTGATATCAGACAATTTTAGCCATACTGGTCACACCGTGCGTCGGATTGAGGTGCGGTCGATTCGTACGCGTCACAAATGACTCGTGCATCGTTTTCCTAAAGTATCAAAACAATTCGAAGGTGTTTGCTCGGTTTGGCGTATGTCATTTGTGTTGTTTTCCAAAGTTTATCTCAATTTGAAACTGATATCAAACACTTTCAGCCATACCGGTCACACCGTGCGTCGGATTGAGGTGCGGTCGATTCGTACGCATCAAAAATGACTCATGGATCGTTTTCCTAAAGTATCAAAACAATCCTAAGGCGTTTTCTCGGTTTGGCGTATGTCATTGGTGTTGTTTTCCAAAGTTCATCTCATTTTCAAACTGATATCAGACACTTTTAGCCATACCGGTCACACCGTGCGTCAGATTGAAGTACAGTCAATTTGTACGCATCACAAATGACTCGTGGATCGTTTTCCTAAAGTATCAAAACAATCCGAATGTGTTTTCTCGGTTTGGCGTATGTCATTGGTGTTGTTTTCCAATGTTCATGTCATTTTCAAACTGATATCAGACAATTTTAGCCATACCAGTCACACCGTACGTCGGATTGAGGTGTGATCGATTCGTACGCGTCACAAATGACTCGTGGATCGTTGTCCTAAAGTATCAAAATAATCCGGACGTGTTTTCTTGGTTTGGCGTATGTCATTGGTGTTGTTTTCCAAAGTTCATGTCATTTTCAAACTGATATCAGACAATTTTAGCCATACCGGTCACACTGTGCGTCGGATTGAGGTGCGGTCGATTCGTACGCATCACAAATGACTAGTGGATCATTTTCCTAAAGTATCAAAACAATCCGAAGGCGTTTTCTCGGTTTGGCGTATGTCATTGGTGTTGTTTTCCATAGTTTATCTCAATTTGAAACTGATATCAGACACTTTTGGCCATACCGGTCACACCGTGCATCGGATTGAGGTGAGGTCGATTCGTACGCGTCAAAAATGACTCGTGGATCATTGTCCTAAAGTATCAAAACAATCCGAACGCGTTTTCTCTATTTGGCGTATGTCATTGGTGTTGTTTTCCAAAGTTTATCTCAATTTGAAACTGAAATCAGACACTTTTAGCCATACCGGTCACACCGTGCGTTGAATTGAGGTGCGGTCGATTCGTACATGTCACAAATGACTCGTGGATCGTTTTCCTAAAGTATCAAAACAATCCGAACGTGTTTTCCCGGTTTGGCATATGTCATTGGTGTTGTTTTCCAAAGTTCATGTCATTTTCAAACTGATATCAGACACTTTTAGCCATACCAGTCACACCGTGCGTTAGATTGAGGTGAGGTCGATTCGTACGCGTCACAAATGACTCGTGGATCGTTTTCCTAAAGTATCAAAACAATCCAAAGGCGTTTGCTTGGTTTGGCGTATGTCATTGGGGTTGTTTTCCAAAGTTTATCTCATTTTCAAACTGATATCAGACACTTTTGGCCATACCGGTCACACCGTGTGTCGGATTGAGGTGCGGTTGATTCGTACGCGTCACAAATGACTCGTGGATCGTTTTCCTAAAGTATCAAAACAATCCGTACGCGTTTGCTCGGTTTGGCATATGTCATTGGTGTTGTTTTCCAAAGTTCATGTCATTTTCAAACTGATATCAGACAATTATAGCCATACCGGTCACACCGTGCGTCGGATTGAGGTGCGGTCGATTCGTACGCATCACAAATGACTCGTGGATCGTTTTCCTAAAGTATCAAAACAATACGAACGCGTTTGCTCGGTTTGGCGTATGTCATTGGTGTTGTTTTCCAATGTTTATCTCATTTTCAAACTAAGTAGTAGGAATTCACTAATCTAAGGATATGAAACATAAGAAAGGGAGATCATAGATGCTCAGTAAGTGTAAAGGGAGATATCAATGAACATTTAAAGATAACATAAGTATTAGGAATTCACCTTCATTGTCCTATTTGTTTACATTATTCGATCAGGTACGCTGCCCATTCGTTTCTAAAGACAGTTATATAATATTCTGAATAAGAGTTTTTGCGACAGTCATAGTAGTACTGAAAAAATATCAATACACAAGGGATTAATAATTATTTTAAATAAATTAGTAATTATATTCAAAAATACCTCTTCAGGGATGCTATTTTTTCCATGAAATACGATCTCTTTCATAAATTTACCAACATAATAACCGCAGTCCTTGTCATTTGTTTGTTTCGGACACTGCAGAAACATCGAGAAAAATAAGTAATTTGTTTTGATATTTATTTGGATAGTGAAATATAATTATATATACCTAGATACTTCTCCATTTTTTAGATCTTGTGGGCATTGTCGTTTTTGCGCCCTGGATTCATTCCAGCCTTTAGACGATATTCATACACCGCCCTATCATAAAAAAATCCTCATTAAAAGATAATATAAATTATATAACTAGATATTTAGTTCTAAAATGTTGGATCTAGTGTATTAAAAATTTACAATCGCCATCATGTGTGGCCGGTTAGTTGGATATCCATGCAGTGAATCCAGAAAATAAATCTTTGGAGTATCCAAATTGACTGCAATGAGCATCCAATGTTCCCTAAAAACACAAAAAGAAATAAGTACTGATAGAAATGAAAATATAATTGATATGATTAAAATGTAGAGTTTTACCCTTGCATCGTTGGTATTAAAAAGAGCCTGTCAGTCGTAATTATTTTTTGAAACGTTCTGAGCATATTTGACATCAATTCAGCCTGAAAATTAGAATCTATTTCTGTTCGTTGTGTAGAAATGGTGTGAGGACTAACGAGTCTAAATTTGTATTCATGGGAAAATCCCTTCAACTGTTTTTCATATATACTCCTGTGAAAAATATGATATGTATTTATCCATAATTATCAAAGTATATCAGTTTCTGTAAAATCAAATCATGAAAACATACCTCATGTATACATTTATAACTGAGACGCCTAGCCAGTCGTATGTGATGATCTCAGAAACAGCGTTTGCACTAACGAAATCCATTTTTTCCTCTCCGTACATATCTTTTTCAAAAAAAATTGTATGATTCTTTCTGTCTTTCATTTTCGTATCCACATGAGCTTGTAATGATATTAAATGTGGATATAGAATGGGCGGGGTGAACGTGCTCTCAGTAGATCGTTTTGATCAGTTGGTTGATCCAATCTTGGAGCCGCTCTTTCGTTTTAGCTTCTCCATTTTATCCTTCTGTAATAACATTCATCGGTTCAGCCATTTTCTAATTTAATGTTAAAGGTTCTGCTTGAAAAATGAAATGGAAATGAATACCTCCTGCTCGACGTGTTTTTTTACAAGATTCGATGGCCACGCAACGAATGTTCCAATATCTTTTTCCACCATATGAATGTCTTCATCGTCATTTGGAACGGGTAGCTCGGCGCTCGGCTCATTAGATACGTTAATCGACACTTTGACATGACCGGTTGGAAGTGGTCTGGAGTGTAGCGTGTCATTCTGCATATTGAACACTATAGCCCTCGCTACAAGGCGCTGGGTGGGAGTTGACAGATATAAATCACACTCATTTTCACCCTGCAGAATATCATTAAATGAAAGGTATCAGTGTCTATGTGATTCGCATCTCACAAAAACTAATATTATAACATTGATTACCTCGGTTAAATCAGGTCTTTGAGGGGAATGTCATGCCTCAAAGCTGGTGAGGGGTGGATCTTCTCACGGGGGTTGTTCTTGAGTTGTTTGTTCTCTTCGCCTCTCCTCCATCAAACTCTTTAGCATCTCTCCCTGAGTTTGGATTAGCTCATCAAGGGTAGATACTCTATCTCTCATTACATGCAATTCTTTAGTTTCTTCATCCTCTTGTTTTTTTTCTTAAAATATGTCTTTGGTGACACCCCAAAACCCACACCTCTGACGCGGCCATACTTTTCTGGCTGTTTCAAGGCCGTTGAAAGTATTTCTGCATCCGGTGCGGGTGTTGATGTTTCCTGTGTCTATGTCAAATAGAAAATATTAAAAAATAAGTAAGCATCGTTATGTAATAGTGATTTAAAGCAAAACAAGTTTATATTATGTCATACTTACACATGTTTCCCACACTTTTTGTGTGTTTTCATCTATCAGTTTCTCCTCTTTATTAACACGTGCCTCCTTCAATAGCACATGGCGTGGAATGGAAGTGACTTGAGATTTTGCTTCATCAATCTGCTTATAAGCATAGAAACATGGTTATAGTGTTGTTTTATGTCACATAAAATTATTACAGTACTTTTAAAATGCATACCAATTGTTTTTCAATTGAAGTGTACCCCAACCTTGCTTTACGGTAGGGGTACGCTGGTTTTGCTGCTCGTTCTTTATTTCCATCACTCAGTTGCTGTTTCATAAATAAAAACCTATCAATTAATGTGATGAATACAAGCAACTTTACACAGCGTGTAACCAAACACAATGTACCTGAAAATTCTTTTCTGCACGACGGTTGCAAAACGCATCCCACGTTCCTTGGGATATCAAGTGTGCATAAAGAGGAGGCGGGTGCTGCTTGATTTTCCCTTCAGCATCTTTCAGATGATTTTTCGTTAAAATGGTGCGAAAGCCTCTATGAATCCTTCCTGCCAGTCTGAAAACATATTCTTTGTGCGAAACATCTACTATAAATGCACTCTACAAGAGATGATGAAGGGTTAGTCAATATTTCAATATTTTATTTTATTTTAATAAATTAAATAGATGATATCGTAATGTTACAGTAATCTCTTCCCATATTAATGTTTTCAACCCGCTGACAACATGGTGCCACGACTCTACGTCAATCGGCACGCATTATCGAGTGACGATTCCAATGTAGCTACTAAACATGGCTTTGTTGGGGTTTATATGCTGGCCTAGCTTATTCCATCCCACCTCAAATTTGATGTCTTTTTCTTTTGCCTTAAAGATTTTTGCTAAAACTATGAAACTACGGCGCACCTATTATTTTTGTGTCGCTGGGGTTTCATCGCCTACCATTTCCTCAGTTTCTGCATCATCATTATGTTTCTCCGAAACACTAGCTTCGGCACTGACACCAGCTGCAACAGGTTGATAGACCTGTTGTACATCAGCAGTGGGACTAGCTGCAACAGGTTGAGAGACCTGTTGTCTCTCAGCAGTGGGACCAGCTGCAACAGGTTGAGAGACCTGTTGTACGTCAGCAGTGGGACTAGCTGCAACAGGTTGAGAGACCTGTTGTCTCTCTATAATGGGACCACCTGCAATAGGTTGAGAGACGTGTTGTGTCTCGGGATTGGGTGCATCAGCAGGTAAAGAAGTCATTATCTGCAGAACTGGTTTAAAATTTATGTTAGATCACATAAAAGAAGTAGCGAACAGATAATAACATAATGTAACACAATCTATATAACAATAAAAATCAATAACCTGATTATTGAACTCCCTTTTTTTAAAAGGCTGAAGGGATTTGACCCCTCTATCAACTTTCTATATCCCTTCATTGTGGTCTCCTCTGACATACAAAATGTCGTCTACATTGAGACCACTGCGAAATGATTGCGAAATCCCAATGAAAGGATCATCTTCTGTTGAATTTTAATCTGACCCTTCAGCTGTTTTGGTCGATAACAGAACAATTGACCAGTTTCGGTTTGCGGGATCAGGAACATAAAATACTTGCACTTCCTGTGATGCCATTATAAATGGTTCGTCTTTCTCCCCTTCCTTACTGAAATCAACTTTCACAAATCCCAAATCATATATTTTAACAGCACTCCTGTTATCAACCCACTTGCATTGAAATATCGGAACTTGAAATTCCGTATAATCCAACTCCCATATTTGTTTGATGATGCCAAAGTATGACATATTCGCATAAATTGGATTTCTATCCTTAGCACCGGAAACATGCATCGCTTCAGCCACAAGTGTAACCCCACTATTCTGCATGGTACTGTCTTCATCATGTTCATTAGTATAAAATGTATAACCATTAATTACATAAGCATTGTAACATAATGCATACACACTTGGTCCTCCGGCTAGCCATCGAAGTCGTTCCAAAATAGACTTTGGATTTTCATCTGACTTCTTAAAAATATGATCTCGAAACCATCCTGTAAACTGTCGATTATGTGTATT
Source organism: Viscum album (assembly GCA_963277665.1). Classification (NCBI taxonomy): domain Eukaryota; kingdom Viridiplantae; phylum Streptophyta; class Magnoliopsida; order Santalales; family Viscaceae; genus Viscum; species Viscum album. The sequence goes on along the minus strand of OY728151.1, from coordinate 1,579,243,621 downwards.
TGATATCCATTTTTCAGCCCTTGATGGATTCAATTGCCTAAGAATTTCTCTGTGGATTTCAACATATGGGTCAACGTCCAAACTGTTATGCAAAACATAAAGGTGGGCCTGCTCCCGATCTGTAATATTGATTGTGACAACCTTTCTTCCAGAAATTCCTTCACCCTCTAACCGCCCAGTGTGATGAGATTTCGGGAAGCCAATGCTCTCCACACCAGACAAGTATTCGGTACAGAATTCAACGACTTCCTTAACAATATATCGCTCTGCAATACAACCCTCTGGCCGACTTCGATTTTTGACATACCCTTTCAAAATCTTCATATACCGTTAAATGGGGTACATCCATTTGTAATGTACTGGACCACATAGTTGAATCTCTCTCACCAAGTGGACCATCAAATGAACCATCATATCAAAAAATGAATGCGGGAAGAACATTTCTAATTCACATAATATGACGGCAATTTCTTTTTCCATAGCTGGAAATTTTGTCGGGTCTATAACTTTGCTGCATATAGCTTTGAAGAAGAAACACAGTTTCGTTAATGTATGGCGGACATTCTTGGGAAAAATGCAACGTAAAGCAATTGCAATGAGATTTTTCATCAAAACATGACAGTCATGTGATTTCAGACCTTTTATCTTCAAGTCGCTCATTGACACAAGGTTACTGATATTTGACGAATACCCCTCTGGAACTTTTACGTCATACAAGAAGTTGAAAAACTGATATCTCTCCTGCCTGGAAAGAGTGTAAGCAGCAGGAGGAAGAAATGTTCATTTTTCACCCTTTACTGGTGCCAACTCCTCTCGTATTCCCATCTCAACCATGTCCAACCTAGCCTTAATTCCTTCTTTTGTTTTGCCAGATGTATTTAGCAACGTGCCGATAACACTGTCAAATACATTTTTTTATACATGCATAACATCAATAAAATGTCTTATATACAGACAATTCCAGTATTGTAATTCAAAAAAAATTGATCTCTTTTTCCAACCGATTTTCATAAGGTTTTTCGAAGCCGATTTACCAAAAGTAGTGTCCAAATTTTTAACTTTCTCAAACAATTGATCGCCTGTTAGTGGAGACGGTGTTGTACGTTCTTTTGAAATTCCATCGAATGATGTCTTCCAAGAACGGTACTTATGTCATCGCGGTAGAAATCTGCGATGTCCTTGAAACACGGTTTTCAATTAATGTTTCAACCTAATTGATTGTGTACCTTCTTCGCAAACGGGACAGCCTTGAGTTCCTTTAATGCTATATCCTGACAAATTTCCATACACTGGGAAGTCATTTATCGTCCCATACAACATGACTCTCAAAGTGAAATCTTCCTTTCTGTAAGCATCATACAATGTAACACCTGAATCCCACAATAATTTAAAATCTTCGACCAATGGAGCTAAATAAACATCAATATCATTACCCGGTTGTTTTGGTCCTGATATAAGCATAGATAACATGATGTATTTTCGTTTCATGCATAACCACGGTGGTAAGTTATAATTTATCAACATAAACGGCCATGAACTGTGACTGCTGCTTTGAAAACCAAAAGGATTCACTCCATCTGTAGATAATGCAAGACGAAGGTTTCTCGACTCGTTTCCAAATTCAGGATACTGATGATCGATTCTCTTCCACTGAGGAGATTCTGTCGGGTGACATAGTATCCTATCTTTAATTCTTGTATCTGCATGCCATGTTAATTGTTCTGCAGTCTCCTCACTTCCATATAGGCGTCTAAACCGTGGAATGATTGGAAAGTACCATACAACTTTAGTAGGACTGGATTCATATTTCTTGTATATAGAAGCACCACACTTTGGGAATTCTTTAAGTGATTTTTGGTCCTTGGGAAACAGTATACAGTCATTCGGGCAGGCGTGTACTCTTTCAGAGATCATACCCATAGAGCGTAGCATTCGTTTGGCATCGTATGTTCGGCTCGGGAGCTCATTGTCTTCTGGAACATGTCATTCAAGAGGGCAAGTAGTTTCGTAAAACTGTCGTCACTCCACCCGTTATCTGCTTTCAAATTATACAGCTTCAGTACGGCTGAAAATGCTGTATATTTAGTGCAACCAGCATACAATGGCATCTTTGCACAACTTTTTAACTTCTCAAACAATTCTGGGCAATCACGAAGTTCATCTTCGAAAGTCGTTGTCATTTTCTCAATACGATCTTCATCATCATTCACATCTGTAATCACATCCTCCATATGGTCATCTTCATTGTTCATGTTTGTAATCGTATCAGATGATCCATAAAACGCAGTGTCACCCCAGTCACTACCTACATTCGTTTTTTCCCCGTGTTTATTCCAAAATGTATAACTTTGATCTATTCCATGACAGATCAAGTGTTCTTCCAACCCATCTGGACTAATTTTTTTTGAATAACAACATCGTAAACACGGACAAAGGATTTGAGAAGAGTCACATGCATGATCTATTGCAAACTTGATAAATTCTTTCACGCCTTCTTCATACTCTTTTGTCAGCCGATTGGCATTCATCCATTCTTTATTTATATTCATCCTACTTAAAATACATAGAATAAGTATATAGGTTAAAGGAGAAGGAATATGAGTATAATTTTGATAAAAAACAAGATACTTCAAGGAAATAAAGGAATAAATAAATACCAAAATAAAAAATATATTGGGAACCACTACAATCCCCAAGCCTCACATCAATATGATACAACCGTGCGCCAGTGGAGGAGGAGGATGAGGCAGCGGACTAGGAGGAGGAGGAGGAAGCGCCGGTGGAGGAGGAGGAGGACGAGGCTGCGGTGGTGGAGGAGGAGGAGGAGGAGGAGGAGGAGGAGCAGAGGAGGAGGAGGAGGCGGAGGCAGCGGAGGAGGAGGAGGATGAGGCCGGTGGAGGGGAGGAGGAGCAGGAGCAGAGGAGGAAGCGGCGGCCGCGGCGGAGGAGGAGGCAGCGGAAGAAGCGAAGGAGGAGGAGGAAGGCCGCGATAGAGGAGGAGGAGGCCGCGGTGGAGGAGGAGGCACCGGCGTGACCGCAGCGTGACCACGGCGTGATCGCGGCGTGACCGTGGCGTGACCGCGGCGTGACCGCGGTGTGACCGCGGCGTGACCGCGGCGTGACCGCGACGTGACCGCGGCGTGACCGCGGCGTGACCGCGACCTGACCGCGGCCTGACCGCGGCATGACCGCGGCGGGACCGCAGCGCGCGGAGGAGGAGGAGACGTGGAGGCACTGGCGGCACCGGCGGAGGAGGAGGAGGCATCGACGGAGGAGGAGGAGGCCGCGGTGGAGGAGGAAGCACCGGAGGCACCGGCGGCAGCGTGGAGGCAGGGCGGAGGCAGCGAAGGTAGCGGAGGAGGAGGAGGATGAGGCCAGTGGAGGGGAGGAGGAGCAGGAGCAGAGGAGGAGGAGGCGGCCGCAGAGGCACCGGCGGCACCGGCGGAGGAGGATGAGGCATCGGTGGAGGAGGAGGAGGCCGCGGTGGAGGAGGAGGCACTGACTGCAGCGCAGAGGCCGGGCGGAGACAGGGTGGAGGCAGCGGAGGCAGCGGAGGAGGAGGAGGATGAGGCCGGTGGAGGAGGAGGAGGAGGAGCAGGAGCAGAGGAGGAGGAGGCGGCCGCGGCGGAGGAGGAGGCAGCGGAGGCAGCGAAGGAGGAGGAGGAGGCTGCGGTGGAGGAGGAGGAGGCCGCGGTGGAAGAGGAGGCACTGGCGTGACCGCGGCGTGACCGCGGCGTGACCATGGCGGGACCGCGTCGTGACCGCGGTGTGACCGCGGCGCGACAGCGGCGTGACCGCGGCGTGACCGCGGCATGACCGCGGCGTGACCGCAGCGCGATGAGGAGGAGGAGACGTGGAGGCACTGGCGGCACCAGCGGAGGAGGAGGAGGCATCGGCGGAGGAGGAGGAGGCCACGGTGGAGGAGGAAGCACCGGAGGCACCGGCGGCAGCGCGGAGGCAGGGCGGAGGCAGGGCGGAGGCAGCGAAGGCAGCGGAGGAGGAGGAGGATGAGGCCGGTGGAGGGGAGGAGGAGCAGGAGCAGAGGAGGAGGCGGCGGCCGCAGAGGCACCGGTGTGACCGTGGCGTGACTGCGGCATGATCGCGGCGTGACCGCAGAGGAGGAGGCTGCCGCGGAGGCACCGGCGGCACCGGCGGAGGAGGACGAGGCATCGGCGGAGGAGGAGGAGGCCGCGGTGGAGGAGGAGGCACCGGCGGCAGCGCAGAGGCAGGGCGGAGGCAGCGGAGGCAGCGGAGGAGGACGAGGATGAGGCCGGTGGAGGTGGAGGAGGAGCAGCAGGAGCAGAGGAGGAGGAGGCTGCCGCGGCGTAATAGGAGGAGGAGGCGGCCGCGGAGGCACCGGCGTGACCGCGGCGTCACTGCGGCGTGACTGCGGCGTGACCACGGCGTGACCGCGTCGTGACCGCGGCGTGACCGCAGCGCGCGGAGGAGGAGGAGACGTGGAGGCACTGGCGGCACCGGCGGAGGAGGAGGAGGCATCGGTGGAGTAGGAGTACACCGTTTCTGATGGATCCTACCTATGAATCCTTATACATATAGTTCACACACAGGACTCTAAACAGTGGGCCTCAACATATGAATTTAAACAATGAGTATCCTCATTAGACTCTAAAACTTTATATCTTTTACGTGATGATAATATAATAGAATATGTGATGAGAGTTAGATTCCCCACTATACGAATGGCTCAAAACCCATCCTTCCATAGGTGATGGGTATATTATGCTTTATATGGGGCACCTAATATAAGTTAGGTGATAAAAGAGGATGCCTTTTTTTATTATAATAAGAAAATCTCATATCCTAAGATGAAGAAGGAAAATAAATTATTCTATGACGTCCAATTATAGACTCATCATTCTATTATGTGTTGAATATATGACAACATCATGGACTGGCATGAGAAATATAGAAGCATTTTCTTGACGCCCAATTTCTAACACAATTATCCTCTCTGAATGAATGGATATCACACCCTAAAGAAGAATATATAGAAATTAAACAATTTCATAGGTATATGAAATTAGAAATAGGATCTATAGACATTTATTAATTCTATTATAGGGAACCAAAGAAGAAAATATATATATAGAGATACATTTCAACCTCATGTCCTCCCACTTTAATCATAGCATCTTCATCATCACGATGTTGGTGATAAGGTTCTTGCATTTGGAAAATAGGAATTTGGGACCTAGATCATGACCATCCTAGAAACATATTACACAATGATCTTAATATAAATTCTTGTAAAATATATTGATAACCTGATGTGAAGGTGCGGCAGCCAGAATCCGGTGGGAGGGCAGCGACGGAGGCAGCGTCGCGTGATGGAGGGAACAAGCTGGGAGGGAGTCTGCTGGGTCGGGGAGCGACAGAGGGCACCGTGATTGCCGAGGGAGCCGCGCAGGGACCGACGGCGCGGTGAAGGGGATGCGGGAGCAGCGGGGTCCGGAGGAGGTCGCGCGAGGGAGCGGCGCCGCAGGGGGAGCGGCGCCGCAGGGGGAGCGGCGCCGGAGGGGGAGCGCGCCGGAGGGGCAGTGCGCCGGAGGGGGAGCGCTTCGGCTGGGCTGCTACGCAGAGGAGGGGGCCGCAGGGAGAGAGAAGGAGAGAAGGGGGATGGGTTTCGGCGGCCGTGGCGGAGGAGAAGGAGGCGGCGGCAGCGGCGGCAGCGGCGCAGACGAGGGCTTTCACGAGAGCTTGATTGTGTGCGGGGAGGAGGAAGAGGACCCGCGGGTTTTTAATAAATCCGTGGGACCCTTTATCAGCGCTAGCAAAAAGCGCTGATAAAGGGTGTATTTATCAGCACTAAAATGAAAAGTGCTGATAAATACAGCCTTTATCAGCGCTAGAAAAGCGCTGATAAAGGGTACCCCTTTATCAGTCCTAAAAAAGCGCTGATAAAGTTGACCTTTATCAGCGCTTTTGTTAGCGCTGATAAAGGTCTGGCCCTTTATCAGCGCTTTTCCATTAGCGCTGATAAAGGCAGGCGCATACCTTGCCCAGTTTTGTGTTTTTGTATAGAGAATCTAATAGAGGTGAACCTTGTCTTGATAAATGTTATAGGACCAGTTTGGTATATTCCTAAAACTGAGCAGGGGGTTGAATCATTGTTGGAGAATTTTTAATCCAATTCCACATTTTATCCCTTTACCTCTTTTACCTATTAGGATCTTGATTCGATTATTCTCTTTTCTCTATCGCATGCATGAATATTAAAGTATTAAAGACAGGCACATGATATTTTTACAAGGATCACTGTTGATGCTCCTTTCATCACAGAATCTAAAGATTGGAAAAGGGGAATATCTTAACTCAATATGATTCAACCTTTGGACAAAATATCGAAAATTGACAAAGGAAGGAATAATAATAATGTTGCACAAGGGTCGCGCAAGTGCTACGATGGTCGTGCAAGTACACTTTTCTGTCGCAATGGGCACACAAGTACACATTCGCGTCCTATGTAATAACCACCCAAGGGTCTTCTCCAGCCTATAAATAGACCCTGTGGGCCCCCCATAGGGAGAAGAATTTTTTCCAGAAACTCAGATTTTAGATCCCGGCGCCCTAGTCCCTTCTGAATGCTTCTGAAACACTTCTAAGGTAATTTCTTACCTATAACGGAAGATCCAAAGAGGGGGAGGAAGGCCTAAGTGTTGAAACTCATCAACACATGCACGCCTAAGTGGCCAGCCCTTATGGGAAATGGCCACACATGCGTGCCGCCTAACTCCTTCAATAGAACTTGTGTGCCACTCTTCTGGAAGAACCTAATGATGATTCTAAAGGCATTAACCAAGAGTCGCTCAAGAATTACCCTGCTGGTTAACCATCGCGCAAGTTCCCATGTGTCGCGTAGGTATACCTGCACCACCAGGACTTGCGCGCCCCTGCCTTTTTGGGTGCCCTTCATACCCATTTCACCCCTCTTAAGCCATTCCACCTCTCCAATTCAAGATTCAGTCATCAAGACACGCTTTAATGCCATTTATTGCATGATTTATTGATTTTAAATCCTTATCTGAAAGGAATTTTGAGGAATATCTCACAAAACCTAGTGATTTACACATCATTATGTCACTAAAGATTGAGATTTCATTCATTCAACCTCATCCTTTAAGATGAGAGAACTCATTAACATGGGCCTCCTTTTCAAGAGTAAGTCCCAATCATAATTCTATTAACATGGGCCTCCTTTTCAGGAGTAATCCCCAGTCTCAAATCTGGTCATCCTTTTCAGGAGTAAGTCCCAACCATAATTCTCTTAACCTAGGCCTCCTTTTAGGAGTAAGCCCCAGTCCCCTAATTTGGGCATCCTTCTCAGGAGTAAGCCCCAACAATAATTTCATTAACCAGGGCCTCCTTTTCAATAATAAGCCCCAGTCATAATCATTAACCTGGGCCTCCTCTTTCAGGAATAAGACCCAGTTATAAATATGGGAATCCTCTTCTGGAGTAAGCCCCAAGTCCCTTATTTTATCAAGTCACTTAACCTGGGCCTCCTTTTCAGGAGTAAGCCCCAGTCTTAGTTCCTCTTAACCAGTCCTAATTTACCTTTGATCTAGGATTCCTTCTCAGGAGTAAAACCCCAATCATAAGTCCTCTCTTAATTTGGGCCTCCTTTTCAGGAGTAAGCCCCATGTTAGAGTATTCAAATATCTGTGAAGCACATATACCTTTATGGACCCTATTCCTGGATTTCTTCCCTAATGTAAATCCAAATCTTCATTTATCTGGGCAGTCATACATACATAAGTCCCACCTTATTTCTTTTGATTGCATCTTTCATGGCATAATTGTATGCTTTTTACCAATACCTCTTGTTTCTCACACCGATCATGACTCACGTGAGCTTAGAGTGTAAAAGTAATTATGACATCCTTCTTTGAGCCATCAATCATAAACATCATACTCCCTTACTCGAACTATGTGGGTTCTGATTCCTTTTCTAAACAAAGGATACATAGGTATCCCATCTGCGGGTTCGATCCCAAATATGAAATAATCCATGTCTTTCTAAATGACAATAAACTTCAAGTGCCCCACTGAGTGGCTATAAAACTAGCATGGTCATCATAATGACCAAGATACTTTTACGGATCAAAGGATACCATTGACTAAGAATTTCTAACAAATACAGACGATTCTTTATAAATGACGAACCTTGAATACATATAAAAGATTCTCTAAATTTCCTACATATCGATCATTGATTGTCAGATCTAAAGGAAAGCTCATTTTATACTTGGTAATGAAATAAGGATTCACGAACATAACTTAAATCTATAAAGAGAGTCCCGGAGTAGACAATAATTCCCCTAAAAAAGGTGTGATGAGCCTGACCTCCCATCCTCTCGACCAATGAAAATTCCTAAGCCACATCAGTCCACTAACTAATGAGTTCCTACCTTTGGAAAGTATGTCCAAATGGATGTAGAATCATTGGATGTTTCTGGTTCTACGAACAAAGCCGTTAGAAACCGATTGGAATGTTTGAACCTTCAATCAAGGAGGTCATCCCCGAATTCCATGGGAAAAAAAATGGTGAACCCGATGTGAATCCTTAACCAAGTTAAAATGTTGTTTTACCTATTTGTTAGGCCCCTATTTAAAACTCAATTAGAGGTCCAACAAAATAAATCATTGACATATGTGCTCATCCAAAAGATGCAGTGGCTGAATTTATCATGATTACGTCAGTTATATCAAACATGCACTTTTTTCACGATCTTCTGCATTTCCAGAATGGCTGCTCTCAAGTTCACACTTGTGAATACCGCTGCTGCCAATACCACTGCTGCTGCTCCTGCTGGATCGTCGTCCGCTATGAGGATGACATCACCTACTCAACGTATTAAACGCTGGGTATCAAATGCGATGGTTAAGGAGTACTGTCAACACGGTACCATCCCTACTCTGGAGGCTGCTCGACAATCCCTCTAAGTGAACAACTCACACCAGTCATCTGGACAACGACAACCAGTGATCAAGAAGCAGGTGGTGCTAACTACCGTCTCCAACCGTTTCGGGTCGTTATCCCCAGAACGCAATCACCATTTGCTCCCTTATTCTAAGGAGGTTAATGAGCAGGTCCCTCAGGGCATTATTTCAAGTAGACATGAGGACTTCCTGAGGGCACCCACCAATAATCGCCGCCAGAATCGTGTGGCAGTGCACCCTCAACATGATGAGGGTAGCGACTCCAAGCATTCGGCTCAGGTTCCTCAAACCCGAGCAGGAAACACGAATCGCCAGAGGTGAAATCCGATTAACAGTGAGCAGTTTCTCATCTCTGCCATCTCTTTAGAAGTCCACCAACCTAACTTGGTGGAAAGCAATGAGCGGGCACACACACCTACCCGTTTTAATTCTGCTGTCCAGCAGACTCGTTTGGCAGCATCTCACCAATCCTGCCAGGCAATTCCAGTGGAGTACAATAGGCAGGAACATACACCTGTTTATACATCAACAGCTAGTTAGCAGGCTCATATAACTACATATGATGTATATCGTCAACCACGTTCGGCAAAGTGCAATCAGAAGGCACACACACCAGCTAATATTAATCAAGCCTACCTACAGTCTCTCTTGGTAGCATTCGGAGAAGTCAGTCGGAAGGCTCCGGTGACAAACAGGATGCAGACTCAACTCTCTTCCCCCACACTTGAGTACTATCAGGATTCACTAATAGGAAAAGGAGGACATGAGCAGGCACATACACCTACTCCAAGCAAGGAATGGACGTATATCCCTGTTCCGGCAGCTGAAGTCACCAAGCATATTTTATCAATGGTGTAAGAGCAGAAGCAAATCCCTGCTCATATTCTGGATGCTTGGCAGGATATTATAATAGCTTCAGCAGCATCTCAGGGAAAGACACATAAATCTATCCCTACCATTAAATTGACACATCAACAGTTCACTCCGAAAAAGACACACACATTTTTTCTAGTCCAATAGGTTTGTGGGGAATACTCCCCCATATCATACGGACAACCAATTCAGGCACATACACCTGATTTGAGTTGATATCATCAGCCTAACTTGTCCATCTTTCCTAATCAGGCACATACACCTGCTCAGTGCAGCCACATTCATCAACAAGTGGTTTCCAAGGCGAGTAAGATGGTGTCTAAGAAAAAGACCCGCCCAGCACAGTCAAGAGATCAAGAGACAATCTGTAACAAGGTCTTGCTCGATGCTGGATTTCTTGAATCCTTCAGACAGTTATCTATTGAAATTCAAGATTCTACTCCCTCATTTCCCAATAGTGGGAACATTAATTCCAAAGGTCTTCAACAGACACTTCATCATGAAGGCTTGCTTCCTGAAAATTCGGTCGATCTCGAAGTTTTATCTTCATATGAGAGCCACAAGAACCCTTTGTGTGGTCAGAAGACCAAGGAGTAAGAGATCTCATCTTTTGTTGTAACCCACCATGGTGGTCCTCCCCATGATGATGAATTTCGCTATGAAATTACTCTCTGCAGTAGTGATACACATTACCCGGAAAATGCTCCAGTGCACAATGTAGTGCCGAGAAAGCCCTCTTATCTTGAGGCACTTGAAAATGTGAAACCAGTCATGTCTGATGCTTCATCTCTAGAAGGTGAAATACTTTCTCAATTAGAAGATAGCCCAGGGTGTAGGTCATTCTCCGAACCACCCCTGAGTCATGCATCTTCTAGTTTGATCAATGATTTCTCTACCAATCTTGTTGAATCTGATGAAGCAACAAGGAAACACCAACTCTGGTCAAATCAGGTAGAAGAATATTCATCAAATTATAAAGGGGAAATGATGAACATGAGAAAACAATTGACAAAAGGTGATGTGCTAGTCATGTTTTGGCCTATGGATGACTCTCAGTATGATATTCCAGAAATGTTGATGGAAGATGGAATTCATGATATTCGTATCAACATATGGAAAACTCTTTGTCAGTTGAAAAATAAATTATTATCTTATGATGAATATGAAAATAATCTTAAGATAATATAAGGGTTACAATGTCAGATTGATTTGGAATCTCTATCGGTCTCTTGATATCCGAAGGCTGAAAAGAAGAAGAGAGTCCTTCAACGTTCATGCCTTGGCACACTAAGAAGATTGTGTTAGTTAATTTCCAATGCCCCATCTAGTATTTGTGTTAGAGTATGGGGTGTTCATGAAGCACTGCATTTCACGGTGCTCTCCAGTCTGCAAAGCCTGCCGAAAATGTTCTCATGCAATGTTATTCCCATGGCGGGCTACAGTCAATGGGCTTTTTTGTAATCAAAATCTTTCCCAATAACATGACTCAAATAGTTCCTCTCAAAATCAAGAATACAGAGAACAATTTGTTGAATTACTCATACATCAAGCAAACAAGAATATTGAACAAGCTTATCGTATGGAGAAATCACATCATCAAGTGATAGAAGTGTCAAAAATCATCCAATGGTCTTTTGAACCAGGTGATAAAAGTGGATACAGATTAATTCATCCAACTAATTTCCGGACTAAGGTTCGCATGATCAGGAGATATTTTAAGAAAGTCTCAGACATAGCATGTCAAGAGCCACCCCAGCTCGCCAGACTGGGGACTCTTTTATACCAACCCTCGAAATCAATAAATAGGATTAGAGGAGTTGAGCGGGAATAACAAGAACAGCCCCAGTCCACCGGACTGGGGACTTTTTCAAATCATCAATCCCCTCCTCAGAGAAATTCGGTGTTTTCTCGATTGGGGAACAAGTATCAAGAGGAACGAAGAGCAAAATTATCAGGAGATTCGCTCCAAATTACAGTTCGTCAAGAAGTTCCTGAGGGATCGAATCAACAGAAGGCAATGTCTCATCAAAGACATGGAAGAAGACAATATCACAGAAATGCTGATATAAGGGATGTGATGCGTTATGCATCAATCAATGTCATCAATGTCATTGTTGCTGATCCACTAGATGAGGCTCACTCAGGGGACTCAGATTAAGAGGTTCATGCTCAAGAAGATGTACGCACCGACACAAATGAAGAAGCTGTGCGTACATGAAATCAAAGGGTTACTCAGAACCTAGGTAATCCTTCGAGTAACATACTTCCCCCTCTCCGAAAAGGATCCAACAAAGGGAGTGGAAAGAATTAGGTTTCATATACTTCCTCTGGAGAAGGCCAATCGCTCCCACTAGAGCAAAGGTTTTCACAATAGGAGGAAGAAGTGAAGGAATTAAAGAAGGTTGAATGCAGAACTACTTCAGAGTAGTCTTCTTCTAAAGCGTGCTGGAGTCAGTCAGCCAAAGGAATTTATTACAGCTACTGAGATGGATCCTCCTTTATCAGTACACCCTCACAGGTCTAATCCTACAGGTTAAGTGCAACAACAGTTGGCAGTGCTACCATCAGTTGCAGCACTAACTACCACATCTGTCCAATCTCTAGTCATTGCACCTACCCAAGTACAAGTTCAATCGGATGTTTCTCAAAAGTTAATAACTACTATTGAGTCATTAACAGCTCAGTTAGAAACTATGGAAGGTAAACATGGGCAGGTTCAACCAGAAAAGAAGGTTTACCATGAATGGGTAGATTAAATCTCTCCTCCATCCAATTTTGGAAACCTTGTAATCCCTATTTTCAATGGATTAGGCGACCCTGAACAGAATTTGATGCATTACGTGTCTTGTTGTGATCCTATGATGGGAACTCCGAAGTAGCAAGAAGCAGTAAAACTCAGATGCTTCGTATGGACCTTGCAAGGACCAGCCTTTGTCTGGTATACAAGCTTGAAATCACGGCCAATTATAGGATTGGAAGATCCCCGTCAACAATTACTTCTTTAGTTCAGCTCATCTTCTCCAAAGACAACAGTTTTTGATCTTACAAACTGTAAGAAAAGGGAGAATGAAAGGGTCTCAGATTTCATTGCTCGCTGGAAGGGATTAACATATTCCCTAAGATTAGAACTCCCTCAAGAAGAATTTTTTCCAATCTGTGTGGAAAATTTGCGTGATGAGTTACGCACGTCGTTAATCCCTGTGAAATACATAGGAGGGTTTCGAGACCTTACTTCAATCGCTCAGTAGATTGAAAATTCCCTTATACAGGATATGGATAAATCTCGTGTAATTCCATCAGCTCCAGGAAGGAGAATCAGTAAAGAATAAACTGCTATAGTTATACTTAAACAAGCACTTGTACCTGTTTCTACATCAAAACCTTCATGTTCTTAAAGGGCTCCACCTCCTGAGTGCCAACAACAACGGCCATTTCATCCAAATGATCAAAGAGATCAAAGACGAAAAAAATTTGAGTATCTGAATATCAAAACATACTCTTTCGAAAATGAACATGTTCCTGGTTACTTCATTTTAGCTCTAGAAAATAATCTGGTTCAATTTCCAATGCCCAAGAGGCCAAACAAGAAAGAAGATGAAGACCGTCCCAATTATTTCCCTTTTCATAAAATTTTAGGGAATCCCATCCAGGAGTGTTTTGTCTTCAAAGACCTCCTACAAAAGATGGTCGACTCGGGACAAGTCAAACTGAAAGGTTCTTCAGCTCAGGTAGCGTGTGTTACTGCTACAATTCCAGAGGAGGAAGGCGAATGGCAAGAATTCAAAATCAAAAATGCACAAAATATGATGATTGGATGGTCAGAAATACAATCAACCAAACTCATGCTATTTTGTGAACACAATTAAAGAAACCGATTATGTCTTCTGCCATGAATGTTGCGGGAAAACCCTCTTCATCGGAGGTAATGTCCTCAAATAAACGGCATGATTCAAAGAAAGAAAAAGAATCATAAGAATAGGATTATGTGTCAAAGCCTAAATTGTCTTTGACCCTGGAAGACTTTATGACACCTACTTCAAAGTCACGGGCACCGCCCCACCAAACGGCACAGCCTAAACAGGCTAATCAGGTAGAGTCATCATCAGACAAAGAGTTAATCTTCGGTTCTATTAATATGATTCAGTTAACGAATCCATATGCCAGTCACAGTTTTGATTTCGATGAGCCTAAATTCCCTGTATCAAACAATGGAATCAGAGGAAGTTCCAGAGGCTCAGGATAAAGGGGAAGACGTGGATATTTCAGAAGCCACTGCTCCAATTCTACCCCTTCTAGAATAGTGTATATAGCAGAAACTCGTGGTAGATCCCTTCAGTGAGCTCAGCATGAACAAGCAAGTTCTTCTACCAATAGAAAATTCTTTCCTGGAATAGTTATTTTGGAAGACCGGTTGAAGGTTCCATCTTCTTTCTCTCAGAAAGTAAATGGATCTAATCAGTCTAATTTTCCAAAACAAGGAATATTGCCAACTCCTATCCCAATACAAGATGCATCAACTTCCTAAGCATCTTCTTCCAAGGTACCTACTAAACCACATATTCATGTTGGGAAACGCAGAACTATGGATCAAAAGTATGATGTATTGAAACACTTGGCCCATGTACCAGCCAAGTTATCAATTCTGGATGCTCTGAATCTATCAATAGATCTTCGGGAAGCACTCATCGAGGCTTTGTCAAGTCCTCAGGAGTTTGAAACTGAAATTTCTGCAGCTGAAGTCTATCATGTAGAGAATAATCCAGCAAAATTCCATGAAATAATATATTTTACTGATGAAGATGAAGATGATGTTGTGCATGGGCATATTATACCTTTGTACTTATCTGGCAAGGTCAATGGCGTAGACATCCTAAGAGCTTTCATTGAAAATGGTTCAGGAGTCAACCTCATTCCCATTTGTACACTTCGTCGATTGGGCCTCACGGAATCTGATTTATCTCCTTCTACCAGGATGTTACAAGGATATGATATAAATGAACAAGAACCACTGGGCAAAATTACACTCAGAACTCATTTTGGAGATCTTGTATCCAATTCAGATTTCACGGTTGTTGATCAAGACTCAGCCTTCAACATCTTTCTTGGAAGACCCTGGCTACATCAACATGTGGCTATCCCTTCATCATACCATCAATGTCTCAAATATTGTTTCAATGGTCAAGTTGGGAAATTTTATGGTGATAATGCCCCGTTCAAGACATGTGAGTCTCAATAGATTGAGTCAGAATTTTATCACATAATGGGAAGGGAAAAATCCACAACAAAGGAGATTACCAAAGTTAATGCTCCATATGGTTTGGAGAAGATTCTAGTAAATACATTTACACATGTGAGTACAGATTATGTGTTGCTTATCAGTCATATTGACAAGATATACCCAATTCAAAATACTCTTATGGAAAGATCCATAATGCCAGATACGGAAATTGAGCCAAACAACATGGGAGAAATTGGTAACCCACAAAGCAGTAATGAAAGCAAAAATGGTGACGTCTTCATTTCATCTACTGAAAACCAACAAGTCTATACTTTTACAATTAGGCCAGAAGAAGTTATAGAAACAATGGAGGTGAAAAATGATGTCAATTCTCAATCCATCATCTCCTCTTTATTACCCAGAGAATACCCTTCATCATCAATCGGGTCGGAAATGGAAGCTTCTTCTTCAAGATTTGAAAATTTTGACATCTCTTCTGATCATGAAAATTCTGCTTTATCATCTACTATGCAAGTATAAATAGAAGAAATAATACATGATGAAGAAGAAGAGGAAGATCTCAGAGATGCTCCTCCAGCATTTGAATAGGGTATCTCTACCACTGTGGATGAAATCAGAGAAATAATTCTGGGTACAAAAGAAGATCCACGCCCCACTTTAATCAGTGCGGCCATGACTCTTGATGATAAGGATATGTATATTTCTTTTCTAAAGAAAAATAGAGATATATTTGCTTGGAACTATAAAAAAATTCTCGGGCTTGATCCTGATGTTTCTACTCATCATTTGGGTTTATCAGAAGAACATCGAGGATATAAGAAAGACGCGAGAAGAACACACCCAACTTATGCTTCCAAAATTGAAGTTGAAGTAGATGAGATTATCAAAGCTAAATTCATCATACAGTTCAGTATCCCAAATTGTTGGCTAATATTTTCCCTATAAAGTTGACGAACTGACAAATTAGAGTTTGCATCGATTTCAGAGATCTTAATCGGAATTGTCCTAAGGATGATTTCACAGTTCTGATTACAGAACTTTTAATTGATGGAACAGCTGGCTATGAAGCACTTTCCTTCATGGATGGATATTCCTGATATAATAAGATCCGAATGGCCCCAAAATAAAAGGAATCCATAGCCTTCAGAGTCCCTCAGGGTGTGTTTTTCTACCGGGTAATTCCCTTTGGCTTAAAGAATGCAGGTGAAACATATCAGTGTGCCATGCATCATATCTACAAACCCTTCTTAGGGAAGTTTGATGAATGATATGTAGACGATTTGGTGGTTAAATCCAAACAACTTTCTAATCACATGGATGATTTGGAAGTCATATTCTGCAAGCTTAGACAACATAATTTGAAGATGAACCCCTTAAAATGTGATTTTGGGGTAACCTTAGGAAAATTTCTCAGCTTTGGTGTATGCCATCGTGGTATTGAAGTCGATCCTGAGAAGACCAAGTCAATCCTTGGTATGTCACCTACTCAAAATTATAAATAATTAAGTGGACTTCAAGGAAACATAGCCTATATTCGGCGTTTCATCGCCAATTTGGCAGGAAAAAGTTTACCCTTCACGAAATTGATGAAAAAGGGAGTCGCATACTAGTTAACTGAAGAATGTCAAGAAGCATTCGATATTCTCAAGAAATACCTCTTGAGTCCACCAGTACTCATGCCACCTGTTGAAGGAAGACCACTTATCCTCTATGTGAAAGCTCTAGAGAGATCATTGGGTGCCTTTCCTACTCAAAAGAATGATGCTGGGAATGAAAACAGCCTCTACTATTTCCGTCGAACTATGCCTGAAGTAGAAACTTGGTATTCAAGTATTGATAAGTGCTTCCTGGCATTAATCTTTGAATTTCAAAAGTTGAGACACTACCTGAAACATCACGAGGTCCAATTGGTATCTCGCAATAACCCGCTCAAATTCATCCTTAGTCGTACAATGCTTACAGGATGTCTAGCAAGGTGGGCAGTTATTTTGCAGCAATTCTACATTCAGTATGTGTCTCAAAAGGTGACAAAGGTCCAAGCTCTGGCTGATTTCCTGGCTGAACACCCTTTAGTGGAAGACACATCTTCAGATATTGAACTCCCTGATGAGGAAGTCTTATCTATTCAATAAAGTCCTCAAGCATGGGAAATGTATTTTGATGGTGCTTCCAGAAGTCCAAAAGGGAGGAAAATGGAAAATCTTAAATTCAACAAAGTTGGATTATGAATTGTGCTCATTTCTTGAGAAAAGGTAGAGATACCTTATTCCTTCTTATTGTGGTAAGGTGGTACCAATAATGAAGCAGAATACCCAGCTCTCATCATAGGCCTGTAATTAGCGCTTCAACCACAAGTGAATCACATAAAGGTGAAAGGTGATTCAGACCTGGTAATCAAACAAGTCAATGGGGATTATTCCATAATAAAAGAAGAACTAATCCCTTTGTATGATTACGTCATAGAGTTAATGGAAGAATTCCCTTTGGAACCGACATTTTCTTATGTCCCAAGATCACAAAATGCTCAAGATGATGTACTGGCTAATATAGCCACAGCTCTGGCAGATCCAAATCGGGATGAGACAACCATCAGTATTGCCCACCGTCATGCAATTTCACCTTATGTTCGAATCAGAATAGAGAAAATTAATGAAATTAGTCCCATTCCTGAACCGTATGGTCATACTACAGGATGTATGTCACTTTTAAGGGAATACCTTCAAAATGGAACATTTCCACCTGATAGAGCTGAGAAAGAACAAATCCGGCGACGTGTGGTCAATATTACTCTTTATGATATCCCATATCACCTAGAGAAAAATCTCTACAAACGTGGTTTTGATGTAGTTCTCTTCAGATGCATTGATGGTGAAGAAACAATGGCTATCCTGAAAGAAGTGCATGCAGGAGTTTGTGGTTCCCACCAGTCCGGACATACACTGTCTGATCAGATTCGAAGGCTTGGATACTTTTGGACTTCAATGATACAAGATTGTGTTGATTTCACAAAGAAGTGTCATTCATGCCAAGTACATGCCAACTTCATTCATCAACCTCCATAGTTTCTTCATACAGCTAAATACTCTTGGCCATTTCCCACATGGGGAATGGATGTGGTGGGACCTTACCCTTCAGCTACGGACAAGCAGTTTAAGTACATTTTTACTGCTACTGACTTCTTTTCCAAATGGGAAGAGGCAATACCTCTCAAGGAATTCAGTTCTAAATGTGTTGTTAGCTTCATCAAGTATAACATCATTACCAGATTTGGTGTCCCTCATACTGTATTGATGGACAATGGCAGCAATTTCTATTCATCTGAGGTGAAGAAGTTATATCAAGAATACCACATCAAACCCAACCATTCTTCACGGTATCATGCAGCGGCCAATGGCCGGATAGAAGCCTTCAATAAGACTCTTTCAAATATACTGCAAAATATGGTGGATAAAGATAATAAGTCATGGCCTGATCAACTCATTCATGTTTTATGGGCTTATTGGACTACCACCTGCAGTGCAACTCGGTCAACTCCAAATTCATTGGTATATGGAATGGAACCAGTCTTGCCCATTGAAGTTCAACTACCCTCGCTCAGAGTTGCCATTTGTGATCAATCATCTACAGATGAACAATCTCAAAAGTGATTGAATGAATAGGAATGGTTAGATGAGAAAATATTGTGCACTTTTCACCATTTGGAAGTCTATCAGAATTGAATAGCACGAGCTTTTAACAAAAAAGTTTGTCTTCATTCATTCACTCAGGGAGAATTGGTATTAGTTATCAGAACTCCAATGATACCAGGAATGAAACCTCCCAAGATTCAGCCAAAATGGGAAGGACCTTACTCAATACATATGGTCTACTCCAATGGAGATTATTCATTAATCTCGATGGATGGAGAACTCATCACTACTCCAACCAATGCCAGATTATTGAAGAATTATTTTGTATAAATACAAAATATATTATCATGGTCCAGTATGACCTTAAAATGCAACTAGGTCCTATATGACCTTAAACTACATCAATGGTCCAGTATAACCCTAAACTGCAACTAGGTCATGTATGACCTTAAACTACATCAATGGTCCAGTATGACCTTAAACTACAACTAGGTCCTATGTGGCCCTAAACTACATCAATGGTCTAGTATGACCTTAAACGGAAACTAGGTCCTGTATGACCTTAAACTACATCAATGGTCCAGTATGATCTTAAACTGCAACTAGGTCTTGTATGACCTTAAACTACATCAATGGTCCAGTATGACCTTAAACTGCATCATCAACTATCCATGCATATGACCCTAAACTATTTTCAAGTCCCTTACGTCGAGCAACACGTTAAAATGTGATGTCCTAACTACATGACGCTAAACTGTATAAAAGTCCCTTACATCTGGAAAGAGGTTTAACTAAATAATCATCAAATTTCCTGTATGACCTTAAACTACACCACCGTCCAGCATGACATTAAACTACCCCATCCACCGTCCAACATGACATTAAACTGCACCATCCACGGTCCATGCATATGACCTTAAACTATTCTCACTTTCGTCCAACATGACGCTAAACTGTATCATCCCTTTCGTCCAACATGACATTAAACTATGACAAAAGTCCCCAATGCATCCAACATGACGTTAAATGGTGTACTCTTTTTTCCTCACTGCATGACATTAAACTGCATAGTCCCCCGTTCTTCCAACATGACGGTAAACTATACCATCCCCATCGTCCTAACTACATGATGATAAACTCTACAGAAAGTCCTTGATACGTCTTGAATGACAATAAACTGTACTTTGTTATGGTTATTGTTACCTCTTGTTTCTCACACCGAGTATGACTCACATGAGCTTAGAGGAAACCACAACCATAACACTCTCTCTGGGCTACTAACCATGTGTATGTCCCAACAACATCATTTTTTGGTCGTTGTCCCCAAGAACAACTTGATCGTTAATTCATTCTTTAATTTAACTACGCGGACATTGATCCTTGCCTTCTAGGCTGGGTACATAGGCAACCTCCCAAGGTTCAATCCCAAAACCAATATCTTCACATCGGTTCACCTCCATCTCATACGATGTTAATTTGTGAAACCGCCCCTAGAATCAATATCTTTACATTGGTTCACTTTCGTCCTTGTTCTACGACATTAAACTATACAACACTTTTGTCCAGTATGGCAATAAACTACAATATTCTTTGATACCCTCACCTGGGAGGGAACCATTATTTAAATTGATTTTTCAATCATGTTTCATTTCAAAGACTACGTGCATACATGGAAATTCCCAAACCTTTTACCGTGGGTTAAACCTTCATTGTACTAAAGTCCCCTTTCACCCTTTACATGTACGAACCAAATTTGTACAAAGGGTATTTATAGAACTACGTGGGCTTGATTCCCATCCTTATGGGATACGTATGAACGTTCGAGTGTCCCTCGAATCTTGCCCCAAGTCTTTGGCCCTAACCCCAAATTCCACTTTCAGTCCCCTGGCGGAAAATTCCCCATGAAATCACACACTGTGTATTTCTTATAATGGTCCAAGCTCAATGAACCTAAACTAAGATCTCTAATCCTCTTTTCCCACACGACGTTAAACTATAGTTTAAGAACTACATATGGTTTGATTCCCATCCTTATGGGATACGTAGTGAAGTCCAACATTTCCATTCAGGACCCAGCCACAAAATGATTATGGTTAGCATTGATCTTTGTATCTTTGTATACGTTGGACAATACCCATATTTATGTGTCATAATCCTAACCTTAAATATTTTCAGATCTTCATATCCATTTTCTTGACTTTTAGTCACAAAAATGTCAAATTTCCGAGAGTTCTTTTACCTGACTATGCAGAATGTGCCCTTAGGCGGCCTTGCATGAACAGTCTATATAACATACTTTTCAGCCAAAAGATATTATTATTTGACTATGCAGCCAATTCCCTTAGGTGGCCCTGCATAATTCAACCCCCTAACGGGTTTTTTAAATAATGGTAACTTCATTCTTGGGAAGAAATCCTATTTTGTCCTTATTGGTCTTAAATGATAGTATGTAGGGATCCGCAAAAAATATCCATCCTTAACATATTTTCCCATATCCTTTTTCATGGTCAGAAAGTATTCAAGTCTATGGTTTATATTCCCCTTCCCTACGTTTGGGTCAGACCTTCGTAGGAGTAATATCCATCCAGTTCTTCGATAATATTGTTTGGAAATATCTTCTCCATATTCAAGTAACTCTTTCCATACAACAAACTCTATACTTTGGAAAATTTGAATCTCCATAAACATTCACTGGCTTTTAGCAGTAGAAAGGTAAATTTCTGAGTGTTCTTTTGCCTGACTAGGCAGCACGTGCCCATAGGCGGCCTTGCATAAATAGTCTACATAACAGACTTGTTAGCCAAAAGATACTATTTATTTAACTATACATCCAATGCCCTTAGGTGGCCCTACATAATTCAACCCCCTAACGGGTTTGTTAAATAATGGTAACTTCATTATTGGGAACTAATTATTCTAATGCCTTTTAGCTCTTTTTTATATCATTCCTCAGATCCAAATATTCTTAAGTCATAGTTTACATTTTTTCCCTTATACATGAGTATGGTAATATGTTTTCAAATAAATTGTCAAGGAATTGATTCAATTTTAATCCATTTCGGTCAAATCTATTTCAACCTTAAACATTAGCCTTTTTATGTCTGACATGCATGACTTTAAACTGCCAGATTTCCTTTTGATTCTCGATTTCCTCATAGTCAAATCCTCATTTATTTCGGATCCAACTATGAGGGGGGACTATTGTTGATGCTCCTTTCATCACAGAATCTAAAGATTGGAAAAGGGAAATATCTTAAATCAATATGATTCAACCTTTGAACAAAATATCAAAAATTGACAATGGAAGGAATAATAATAATGTTGGACAAGGGTCGAGCAAGTGCTACGATGGTTGCGCAAGTACACTTGCGCGCCGTAATGGTCGTGCAAATACACTTGCGCACCCTATGTAATAACCGCTCAGGGGTCTTCTCCAGCCTATAAATAGACCCCGTGGGCCCCCCATTGGGAGAGGAATTTTTTCCAGAAACTCAGATTTGTGCTCCCGACGCCCTAGTCCCTTCTCAAAGCTTCTGAAACACTTCTAAGGTAATTTCTTAACTAGAACGGAAGATCTAAAGAGGGGGAGGAAGGCCTAAGTGTTGAAACTCACCAACACTTGCGTGCCTAAGTGGCCATCCCTTAAGGTAAATGGCCACACTTGCATGCCACCTAACTCCTTCAATAGAACTTGCGCGCCACACTTCTGGAAGAACCTCAAGATGATTCTAAAGGCTTTAACTAGGAGTTGCTCAAGTATTACCCTTCTGGTTAACCATCGCGCAAGTAACCATGTGTCGTGCAAGTATACCTGCGCGACCAGCACTTGCGCGCCCACGCAGTACCTTTGCACCTGCCAGGAATTGCGCGCCCCGGCCTTTTTGGGTGCCCTGCATACCCATTTCACCCCTCTTAAGCCATTCCACCTCTCTTATTCAAGATTCAGTCTACAAGACACTCTTCAATTCCATTTATGGAATGATTTCTTCATTTGAATACCTTATCTGAAAGGAATTATGTGGAATATCTCTTAAAACCTAGTGATTTACACATCTTTATGTCACTAAAGATTGAGATTTCATTCATTCAACCTCATCCTTTATGATGAGAGAAATCATTAACCTGGGCCTCCTTTTCAGGAGTAAGTCCAAATCATAATTCTCTTAAACTGGGTCTCCTTTTCAGGGGTAATCCCCTGTCTCAAATCTGGGCATCCTTTTCAGGAGTAAATCCCAAACATAATTATCTTAACCTAGGCCTCCTTTTCAGGAGTAAGCCCCAATCCCCTAATTTGGGCATCCTCCTCAGGAGTAAGCCCCAACCATAATTTCATTACCCTGGGCCTCCTTTTCAGGAATAATCCCCAGTCATAATCATTAACATGGGCCTCCTCTTTCAGGAATAAGCCCCAGTCATAAATATGGGCATCCTCTTTAGGAGTAAGCCCCAAGTCCCTTATTGTTTCAAGTCTCTTAACCTGGGACTCCTTTTCAAGAGTAAGTCCCTGTATTAATTCCTCTTAACCAGTCCTAATTTAACTTTGATCTAGGATTCCTTCTCAGGAGTAAAAACCCAATCATAAGTCCTCTCTTAATTTGGGACTCCTTTTCAGGAGTAAGCCCCAAGTTAGAATATTCTAATCTCCATGAAGAACATATACCTTTATGGACCCTGTTCCTGAATTTCTTCCCTGAAGTAAATCCAAATCATCATTTATCTGGGTAGTCATACATACATAAGTCCCACCTTATTTCTTATGAATGCATCTTTCATGGCACAATTGTCTGATTTTTACCAATACCTCTTGTTTCTCACACCGAGCATGACTCACGTGAGCTTAGAGTGTAAAAGTAATTATGACATCCTTCTTTGAGCCATCAATCATAAACAGCATACTCCCTTACTCGAACTATGTGGGTTCTGATTCCTTCTCTAAAAAATAGTATACGTAGATAGCCCATCTGTGGGTTCGATCCCAACTCTGAAATAATCCATGTCCTTCTGAATGACAATAAACTTCAAGTGCCCCACTGAGTGGCTTTAAAACCAGCATGGCCATCGTAATGACCAAGAGACTTTTGCGTATCAAAGGATACCATTGACTGAGAATCTATAACAAATACAGATGATTATCTATCAATGAATAACCTCAAATACATATAAAAGATTCTATAAATATCCTAAATATCGATCATTGATTGTCATATCTAAAGGAAAGCTCATTTTATACTGGGTAATGTAATAAGGATTCATGAACATAACTTAAATCTATAAAGAGAGTCCCGGAGTAGACAATAATTCCCCTCAAAAAGGTGTGATGAGTCCGACCTCCCATCCTCTTGACCAATGAAAATTCCTAAGCCTCATCAGTCCACAAACTAATGAGCGCCTACCTTTGGAAAATAGGTCCAAATGGATGTGGAATCATTGTATGTTTCCGGTTCTACGAACAAACCCATTAGAAAATGATTGGAATGTTTGAACCTTCAATCAAGGAGGTCATCCCCGAATCCTGAGGGAAACAATCACTACTGAGTAAGAATATATAGTCCATATAATGGTATTAAAATAATCCTGAAAACACAACCACTAAAAATTAATCCTTTAAATGTGGTTACAGAAAGTAGGAAATACCCTTTCACTTATAATGCACTATAGTCAACTGAAAATGTATGTATTATAGCACTTATTTGGATCCTTATATTTCCTCTGAAGACAATATCCTTTTTGTTGATAATGGTCTGTAACACCAAGAGATTATACCAATTCCTAAGAATTATTGGATGTCACAATTATACTTTTTTCTTCAAGAACCTTCTTCTTTACTTTCTTACATGCTTAGCAGTATGAAAGTAACTCTTCTTACCTCTTCCCAGAAGAAAACTATAAGCCATAAAATATTTTTATTCTACCATTAAAAATAATATAAATGTGTTGTGAGCTTATAAACACTGAATTCTTTCTAACCCAAATTATAATCAGATGATGTCAATCTAGTCCACAAATCTTATTCTCTTTTTTCTCATTCTCCACAAGTGAAAAAAATGCACTGAGATCACATATTCTTCTTTTTCTTAGAATCACAAACTTCCTTTGTGATTATAAAAGAAATAAAGATAAACTCATGTTAGCATCATCATAATTAAATTCTTCTTCTTTAATACACAATATCTATAGTGAATGAAAAATTAGTTCCATTCTATTATTTTTATTGTGGAAGATGTTTGTTCAATTGAATTGCATCATAGCTTCAATAATATTTCATGCAAGAATAATATTTAACAATATCATATTTTTCTATTCTTTAATTATTAACTCAATAAAAGCATGATGCATGTGCATTTACCATCTCCATTTTTATATTTATCATTTTATGTATTTTGTTTGAGTTAAATGTTTATGAATGCAAATTTTTATTATTCAAATCATAAGGAAACATTCAGACATTGTACTTATTGATTACTACTTATGTAACAACACCAGAAGCTTCTTCATCCTCTATTATTTCTCTCTCTCTTCATAGAAATACTATGTTTGGTTTTGTTAACCTGTGTTTATCAATAGTATGTGCATGCATACAAATTTTTTCATATGAAAACCCAAAAAGTATGAGTTCCTATTATTACTCATGCAAGTATGCACTTAGGTGCATTTCTGGTTCTCTTTGTACAGAAAAACTATGTAGGTTTGTTCTTCTATACTGGGTGTTTATCAACTGGATACACAGTATCTTTATACAATGTTTTATATGTGGAATAGCTTCACGAAACACCACTGAAGTAAAAAACTCATGCATTGTGGGTAAAGAAGTAATATTTATGGAACTTTTTATTCATCACGAAGCATGAAAATGGTGTTTAAACACCAGTTTTCGGTTCACAGTATTTCATCTTCGTGAATGTAGAATGATTCACATAAATGAAATCCTTTGCAAAGCACGATATGGGTGTAAACACCTTTCACATGTTTGCAGATGATTATCCTTCGTGAAACCATATTTGTTTATAGGAATACCCTTATTCATGAGGCCACAAAGGTTCTTAGAACTCTTTACCTCCTCCCACAAAAGTGTGGTTTATAGAGGCTCTAATTTTCTGGAAAACGTGAGCTCTTGAAATAATACAAGTGGCAGTAGCACCTCTTGGTCAAGTTTTCTATCCATTTATAGTCAATGGATCACAGCCTTGCACCGCATTCAAATCCTAATCATTATATTGTGTGAATCATCTCCTTAAATGCCTAAATGACTTCGATTTTAATTCTTTGAACATGCATTAAGTTACACTACCTTTCATATAGTTCTTAATTTTCAATTATCCTACTTATTTATGGTGTTCATATAAAATTCATTTATTCATAAACATATGAAAATCAGCTCCCCAAATTCATGAAGTTCATACATAGAACACAATTACTTGAATGGACCTCCTGTAACTACATTTATAGTTTAGCTAAGTCTTATCTCTCGAATCTCATCATATAAATCTTGAAAATTAAGTTTCCTGATATTTCAATTGTGTTTGTCCCATTCTTTATACCTAAAAATAATCATGGTGGACACTTCTTTGATCATGGGTGGATTGGCTGACATCTTTGATGAGATAGTAGGGTTTCCGAGGGAAGCCTTGAAGAAGATGATGGAATTTGGTGATAAATGTGCACCTAATTATGAATGAAAATTTAACAGGAGATCATATGACATGAATTTGAATGATTGGGGAATGAGATTTGATGGACATCTATGATTGATCCAATTATTTAAACTAGTGAATAGTACATTCAATAACCCATCCCACATAGAAATCTCTCCCCGTTTCTATACACTATAAAAATCAAGCAGTACGAGGAGTTGTATATAATTATCCTCTCCCCCTCCATGTACCACCTCATAATGGTAATATGGGTACATTTTTCACCCACTTCATTGTGGGATATTTTCCCACATCATACACACCTCTAGGGGTACCCATGTCCTACACACGACACTACGTGTTGCATGCGTGCTTTCCTGAATGACCTTCTTTAGGTGGTTTGACCTCGTGTCCCACATATGATCTCGGTTGAGGAAAGTTGGTAAGCTCATTCCATACATTTTACGTAAACCCCAAAAAAATACTTAGTTAAAACCATGATTATAATGGAATTCAATATAGAATGCATGGCTACCTCCACACATTGAAATCTAGTGTAAAATTATTCAATCCCTTCCCAATTTCTATTCAAATATAAATATATCTTACAATTTCATCATATTTAACCCTTAATGAACTAATTATATGGCATGGTTCTCCTTCATGAAAACTACAATCCCAATATTACCTAGGTTTACCCTTGCATGGTTCTTATGCAACATTAAAATACTATATGACCTTTAATTTATCTTCTTCCTTACTTTTTAGAATATCAATTCCAAATAAAATCAAATCATCCATCTTCATTGTTGTAAACAATGTGTGAATTATTACACCTTTATTTTTAACTTAGGATCAGTTCATCCATCGTCAAAGTTAACAACAATGGATAATTGTTCATGCGTGACATTCTTTGATATAAATCCATAAAAAATTTCAATACCATCACAATTTGTCTTCAAATATAAATCCATGTAACCATTTATTCATATTTATACATTCAAGCCCTAATTATATGGTGTGGTCCTCCTTCATGAAAACTACAATATCAATGTTCCTCAAGTTAACAATTTCATGGCTCTCATGCAACATTAAAAAACACCATGCCCTTCAATTCCTCTTCTTTTATACTATTTGGAATATATATTCCAAAGAACATAAAACAATCCTTATTATTAGTTTTAAATAATCTCTCACTAATGAAACATTTATTTTTAACATAGAATCAGTTCATAAATCATAAAAGTTAACAACAATGGAGAATTGATCAACAGTGAAATCTAATTCTATGAATCCATAAAAATTATTCAATCCCATCACAATTTCTCTTCAAAAAAATCCGACTAACAATTAGTGCATTGTAACCCTTCATTCACTAATTATATGGCATGGTTCTACTTCATGTAAACTACAATCTCAATGATACTCAAACAAACACTTGCATGGTTCTCATGAAAAATTAAAATACTGCACGACCTTCAATTCATCTTATTCTATACTTTTTGGAATATAAATTCCAAAGAACATAAAATAATCCTTCTTATTGGTGGTAAAAAATGAATCTCTCATGACACGTTTATTTTTAAGATAGGATCAGTTCGTCATTCATCATAGTTAACAACATGGAGAATTACTCAAGTGTGGCATCCAAGGCTATGAATCCATAACAATTATTCAAGAACATCACAATTTATTTTCCAATATAAATCCATCTAAACATTTCTTAATCTTTTACCATTTATGAACTAACTATATGTTGATGTTCTTCTTCATTTAATCAGCCCCATTTTTTGGTATGAAAGACTTTATTTATGTATTTTAAGTATTTAAGGTGTGTGAGTTAAGTTGGGGATGGTTTGTAATACTTTTGTATTGTTTCAGAGGAATTTATATAGGTTCATTGTTGGATCATGGTTACTGAAAATCAGGAAACTCCTATAGGAAACCATGAAAAATGAGACAGGGGACTCAGGGTAGGTGTACAGTTAAGGACTACGGTTTTTCCAAACTGTGCGGCCACCCATGAGTAACAATGAAAAGTGGGACATATATCATTTTCATGGTTGGAGCATGTTTTGTATAAACATGTGGTCCAAATATGTGAGTTACATCACTAGGTAGAGGCTGGCACATGGTTAGTGCGATTTTTTCCTAACTATGCAACTAACCGTGCAGGGTTTAAAAACAATATCTTATAAAAGTGAAATTAGGTCGATATTAAGTTTAAAACCCTCATTTTTTTCACCAAATTGACCCTAACTCGGGATTTATTCCCCCAAAACTTTTAAGATGCTTTTCCCACAAATTTAGAGGTGATCCAATGGCATTTCATAGTGCGATGAAGCTCGATTCCCTTGGAAAGTCTCCTTTTGATGTAGTTTTTCATATTTTTTCTTAAATATATAATCCTCCCTATCTCGAATTCTTAGGATATACTCTAATATGGATAGATCCATGGATTTTTATTCCAATAATGCTTATATTTGGAATTTTTTATGATAGGGGGAGATATCTAATGTGGGTTTTTTGAGATTCAACCCGATTTTGTGAGCATTTTTGTGTTGTTCTTCATTTTCTCCAAAACACTCAAGGTAGGTGGATCCACTCTCGACTACAATTATTATAATATGAAGGCTTAAATTCAAATTAATTAAATTTATTGAATTTTTGGGGGAAATTGGTGCGAAAATCATGGTTGAAACCCTCTTTGGTGATGGTTTTTTATTTTGTGGAAATTGGTTGGGAAAAGGGCTTTGTTTCTTGATTTTAATATTTTGATTTTGAAATATGGATTTGATGGATTTGGGAAATTAGTCTGTTGGAATGGTTTTCTATAAAGAAATAGTTTTATTTAAGGGGAATTAGTTGGTTGCTTTAAAATGGTTTAGGAATACATGGTTTGTGCGACTTTATTCTTTCGATGTGACCCTGAATAAGGGGTGTGTACCTTTTGGGTATAAAGGGACATGGCCCTGGCTAAGGGGTGTGTGTCATTATGGAACAAGGATATTGGAAACATAGTGATGAGTTAGTGGATGAATGAGGAACTTACCATGAGTATGGAACTATCACAGAATCATGAATGGGTGTGTGTGTGTGGTGAACGATGAAATGGGTATTCCAAAAAGGAATTTGAAATGGTTTAATGAATGATTTGTGTGATTTCCATGGAAAATTTTTAAGTTTGGAAAACTATTTTGGTGAGAAACTACTTAGATTTTATTTAAACTATTGAAATATATCCAAAAAATTAAATAGATAGTTTTATATAATAGTGCTGACTTGTTTTATCCTAGTGGATTGAGTAGGGAAGTCATTGGGTGAAATCTACTGAGTTTCATTACTCACGCCAGATTAGGAACATTGGTGAATTTTCTGATTATTTATTGAGACACATGTAAATGGATAGGATCACACTTATTTAGTGGTTCTCGAAGATACGTGTAGTTATATTTGGATCTTGGATTCATGTCATTATAGTCTTATGAGATTCTGTTGGTTATGTTTTCCATTGTGTACTTTGATGTTAGAAGTCTTCTATTGTGGTACTCTGTTTTAGTTTGGTTTTGATATAAATGGTATTACTTGATTTGTTTTACATTTTCCCAGGCATCATATAGTGTTTTTTTATGGAATTTTTGTTTGTGATTTTTTTTCAATAGGAAAATAATACCCCAATTTTATTGAAGCCCTTGGAATTTATTTCCAGCCTTTGGTGCTTTGGGGATGTCACTTAAGGAAAATTTGAAATTCCACCTTGGCTCATGCCAATGAGAAGGGGAGGGATGTTACAAGTGGTATCAACCTTGGTTGGTCTAAATATTTTTTTGCAACAAGTGGTCTCATCTTGTTTGGTCCATGACTTACATGTGTTATATGTTTTTTCAGTTTTGGAGTTGAAATTCATTTTAGTTCATTACTTGAGTCGGGTTGGTAAAAAAGGATTAGGATTATCGAGACTATAAATTTAAATCATAAAGAGACATTTCTAACCTTTTATGTTGAACTATATGCTACCAAGGAGTTAGGTATACTTGTTTTTTGGAAACACTTATAGGATTGTAATCTCATTTTCATGGGTTTAGCCAACAAGTAGAGAATGACATGCATTGTATAAATTAATTCCCACTAGAAGTGCCCATTTCATTTTGAGTAATGTTTTATTATTTGGTGTAATTATTTTTATTTTTAAAAAATTGAAATTTATTTCAAATGATAGATTTTAAAAAGAGAATAGTTGTGGTATTTTAAAAATTAGTTAATTTTTAAATGAGTGGTGATTTTTTTTAAAACAATTGAATGTGGAAAATGATTAATTTGGGAAGGATTAGTTTTGATAGTTTCTCTGTTAAGGAATATGAAATTTTTAAGACTTCACTTTCTAGAGAGTGAGACATGTGGAATTTTTTATGATTCTAGAAAATATCACTCATTAGGAATCTTAGAAACCAAATAGAAGAAGTTTCTGAGAATGTGGTTGCACCTGATCCACAGGTGAAACAACAACTGATTCAGAGTATAGTTAAAGATTTTCAATATGTGGATAGAGGGAACTAACGGGGTGAACCAAAGAAAGTGGTTCATTCTGTCTAGTCCTAGAAGTTTAATCCACCCATATTTTGGGGTAATTTGGGTATAGAGAAGGTTGATGTGTGGCTGAATAGGATGAATCGAATCATTGATTTCCTTGGTACACTAGTAGAGCCGCAATTCAAGTTGAACACATATATATTGGAATATCTTGCATACTAATGGTTTTATTTAGAACATCAGGCTAAATTGTACCAACGCATGGCATGGTAGGATTTATAAGAATTGTTCCACAAACAATTCTATCCTCAAATGATCATTATTAATCGAATGATGTACTTTTTCATCCTGAAGAAGAAGAAAATTTATGTGATAGAGTATACTACTAAATTTATGAATTCTGTCTGCTTCGCACCTGATTTTTTTCTGAGTGGATTTTTAAAGGAACACATTTTTTAATTAGGGATGAGGCGTGAAATTCACATTGTCATGCTCTGAATAAAAAATTATACAAATATGGTCAATATAGTGACAATGGCTGAAAGAGACATCTATGTAGGCATGGGTAGAGGAAGTATGTTGATACCTATAAGAAATGGTGGGAACATTAATAATGAGAGAAAGCCTAAGAGGGACACCTATTTCCAAGGTGGGAGTGTGACCCAAAAGCAGACAGCTAGATCAGTCAACCTTTCTCCAAGACCCAAGAGAAAATTTTGATGTTTGAAATGTGGTTCTTTGAACACATTAATCTAGAGTGTATGATGCCACCTAGATCATGTAACAATTAAAATTGGATGGGGCATCTTCATTGATTTTCTCACAGCGCTTTGGGGTTGGGTATTTGGGACAACTCTCAGGTTTCCTAGATGTCATATGCTTTGAAAGGACAAGGGAAACATGATACATCTCATTAGTAGAGTAGTGATATCAAGGGTAATTCCATAAATTCCCTGACTACTCATTTAGGGAAATATAAACAAGGATATAAAGAACAAAGTGAAGAATTTAAGCAGTTATATAAAGATGATCATGTTATTATGGATGATCAGTCTGGATGGTGTGAATTTAAATCAGCAAGGTTCGGGATGCGATTAACATCAACGATCATTCCAAATATTTAAACTGATGAATAGTGTGAATAAAAAACTATCCCACATCAAAAAATATCTTGGTTTCTCCATGCTGTATAAATTAGGAACTGTAGGGAGAGGCTCAAAATTATCCTCTCATGATACCTCCCCATACCAGTTCTGTGGGAATGATATACACCGACTTCTTTGTGGGCTGTTGGACCACATCATGCAATCCTTTGAGCATTCCCATGGCTTACACATGGCACTCCATACTACCTATGAGTTGGCCTGGCCAGCCTCATTCAGAATCAGTCGACCTAGTGTGCCACATATGCAATTAGTTGAGGTTGGATGTTCATCTTACTAGGTTTTCCATATATTTTAAATAAACCCCCAAAAACTACTTCATTAAAAACCAAGGATATAATGGAATTCAATATGAAATGCATGGCCACCTAAACACTTAGGACACTAGTATGTGATTCTTCAATCCCTTCAAAATTTCTCTTCAAATATATTTCCATCTAACCATTTCTTCATATTTAAGCCTTCATGCACTAATTATATGGCATGGTTCTCCTTCATGCAAACAACAATCTCAATGATCTTCAATTTAACACTCTCATGGTGCTCATTGAACATTAAAATATTGCAAGACCTTTAATTCATCTTCTTACCTGATTTTTTGAATATAAATTCCAAAGAACATCCAATCAACCTTATTATTTGTTTTAAAAAATGTGTCACTAATTACATGTGTATTTTGAACATAGGATCAATTCATTAATAGTCATAGTTAACAACATGGAGAATTTATCAAGCATGACATCCAATTCTATTAATCCATAACAATTCTCCAAGAATCACCCTAAAATAATCCATAACAATTCTTCCAGAATCACCATGAAGGAATCCATAAAAATTATTTATTTAACACCATTAAACTCATGTTCTTCAAACCATTCACAGGTTTCTTGGAATTTCAAGACTTGGGGATTTCATCCAAGTTACATTAACTTTGGAACATCTTTATCATATTTACATCAATGTAATCTTACAATTGTATTGATCATCATTTCCCACTAATGAAATTCATTGACAACAAATAAAATCCAAACACAATGTGGTCCCTTCAATCTCACTATTTGAATTTGTTGTAAATAACTTAAATGTTCATTCCTAATGAATGTTTCAATATGTGGAACTATTATATTATCTCTCCAATTTTCCTTTCAAACTTTCATTTCACTTTCTATCCCCCTTATTGAAGGGAAATATAAATTTCATAGAAAAATGGTATCATTCCATACTTAAGAAATGATCTATCCATAATTTAACACTAAGTCAACTAGAGTTGTTCTCAGTGTAGAAAACTAGGGGATTTGATTTAGAAAACAATGTTTCACATTACCAACTGGTCATGATACCATAGTAAATGAGAACTAATATAATTTTATTCAAGGATTATTCACTTTAATTCTAGGATTAAATTAAAAAATGTGAGATAATTATTTTTAAGAACAATTAACCTCAAACTCGTTCACTTAGTTCATTAAATAGATCAAAAACATTCCAGTGCAATAAGTAGGATAAGAGACCTTCTGGAATCTCCACATTTTTTATGATATTGATTAATTTAATTGCTCCCCCTTTGTAATAAGTTTGTTATTTTTCATAACCGAGGATGATAGATTAAGAGAGACATACCTCTGACAATGAAATTATCTTCAAGCAATTTCCAAAATAATCAGATTTGATATTAATTGAAATAATAATTTTGGAAGCTTTTTCATTTGTCTCCCCCTCAAGGGAAACATCTCTCATTATCCTCATAATGGTTGATCTCTTCGAGAGTATAATTGATGACATTCCAGAATAGAGAATACACCATAATGAGTCTTTAACTTGTGATAGTCCATATTGGAAAACATTCCCTTCTTCACCAAATATGTTCTTCTAGAAAAAAAAATCTTATAAATACCAAGAAATAAGATCAAACCCAAATGGAATCTGCTTTACCCAGACTATCCAGAATAGGAAATAAAATTCCTTAACTTCATCAAGGATAAACCTTCATCATATTAGTATTTAAATATTAATTGATGAATTATTTAAGGATGGTACCTTCTTCATCATAGAAATCAAGACCTGACACCACTTACTACTTCTCACATTCTCCCCCTAAGAATATGATTCACCTCCAATTCCCCAAATTATAAGAAAATATACAATAGTCAAAGATTAAGGGAATAAGGTGGATCCTCCTTTATTCATTAATATTAATATAAAGGTTGAGATGATCTTCTCAAAAATGTTCCTTCATTTTCTCAAAAATTCATGCTTTCACATCTAGACATCTGTTGTGATTTATGTTGATGAAACATGGATCTCTTCACATCCTCTTCTAATTTGTGTGGAGAAATTTTATTATAAAAAACCTTAAGAGATGATACATTATTACACCAATTGAGGACTATTTCTTGTTATGGAAGTGAGGGTGAACAAACTTTCACAACATGGCCATATTTCTTGCATCACTCACATATAACTTCTTTAACAAAAGAGTTTCATTTTCTTGAGAAATACCTCATGAAATTTTTATTCTCCATGTGGAATCTTTTCATTCCCTTTTGAAATAGCATTATCTTCTGTATGTTTAATTTTTATTATTCGTTCCAAATATTTAGGCCAGATAACTAACATGTCATTAGGAATTTTGGGTACCTGTATGGATCATCCACATGGGTTCTTCTAAGTATCATACCTCTTAGTAGTTCTTTTGGAATTATTAACCTTCAACTTAGTTGATTTAGAATCCATGTTTTTCTCACCATTAAACATTGGTACCTTCCTCAGAGGATTTATATTCACAATATTATTCTGATATCTTCCCAATGTTTCTTCTTCATTCCAATTCATATTTTTTTATCTTCTTTTATTGTCATTTTTGGATACATGTTGAGATGATCATGTACCAACCTTGTGACCACTACCATTGAATACATAAATAATGTCATAATGCATTACTAATATGTTTACGGTACAGATATGCTTCTAGAACTATGCATGTTTCTTCTTTGTATATGGATTTATCCCCCTTCAGATCGGATTCCTTTGTGCTTTTACATTTTTCAGATTGTACCAAAAAATTAATGTGCAATGAGGAAATCTATTGAAGAACCAACATTGACCCACAAATATTGATTTCTTAATATCTTCTGTATTAGATTGTTGGGTCTTCTTTATGATTTTTTTTCTCTCTATGGGGGAAACAATTGCACACCTTATTTCCTATCCACCTTAGTCATGGTTTTTGGTTTCTTATTGTCTTTATTCATCCATAAACATTCAAATTTTGTTTAAAACCTACATTGTTCATGATAATACATTTACTAACATTAGTAAAACATGATATGGACATTACCTGATTCTTCTAATATTCACTTTATAGATCATTAAAGGAATTCATGATCTTCTTATCACATGTTGGAGGTATTTTAACATTAGAATCCTCCAATGAACATTCAGTACCAGTAGCAGAAATATCCTTATTTTATTAAGTTTCAATATGTTTATTCTTAAGATTGGTCAACTGAGCTACCAATTATAGACATTTATACTGTGGATGATTTTTTATCTTAAATTATAATCATCTTCTCTTCATAAGCCTTCTTCATTCTTTCAACGTTATCTTTAGGTATCTTAATTGTTCTCTGAATCAAAGCATCAAGGTCCTTGATCTTCTTGGATTTTTCTACCAATTGTAATCCCTTAACATCAGTGCTATTTTTCAATTTCTCTTTCTTTTCATGGGTATTTTATTCAATATTAATTTTTACACCCACATTCTCTTCAACATCACTGACCCATTTTGGGGAACTTATTTCAAGTTCCCTCATTGTTGCTTCAAAGGTTCCAACTTTTCTAGAGTGATTTAAACACTCAACATTTTTTTGAAATCTACTCCCTAAAACAATGGCTTCTTCTCCCAGGTGGGTGATCTCTTACTTCATTCATTGAATGCCTCCACAAAAAAGGTTTTATCTTTATTCTGAAATACCATGCATAATAACTATTAATATATCAACTGATAATTCATGAGAACTTGTAGATTGGTCATTATCACCACTTGTGATAGTATTTACATCATGAGGAATGTTTATAAATGTACTAACATGTAACTCATGATCGTTAGAGGTAGGAAGGTTATACATATTCTTGGTGGAAACTTGATCCACCCTCTCATTACATTATAAACCTAGTATGTCTTCATTTTCATCAAGGCATATTGAAATAGATACTTTCTCTTATTTAGATTAGATAGACTTCTTCTTAAAATTTCTCTTCTCTTTATTTTTCCTATTCATAATTGTCTTTGTAGATATATAATTTTTCGCAGAGGTAACTGAATATTCACTAAAACTACACTTAATTTTTGAGTCAGTAAAGAATATAAATTCTTCAAAAGAGAGTATATTTCACTATAGAATATCTAATAGTGGTGAACCTTTTTTCAATACTTGTGAAAGGACCATTTGGGGATATTCCTAACCCTTAAAGGGGGGTTAATCAGTGTTGGATACTTTTTAATTCAATTCCACATTTTATCCCTTTACCTATTTGACCTATTAGGACATCGATTATATTATTATCTTTTACCTGTCGCATATAAGAATATTTAAGAAGTAAATACAACCACATGATATTTTTACAAGGTATCACCACTGTCTAAGAGTAGCTAGTCCTTGGAATGGTCAGTAGATAATCATGACCATGAAACCACTACAATGTAATAATTTAAATGTTGTTATAGTAAGTGGTAAATACCCATTAACTTTTAATAAAAGATGTTCAATTGATAGGGAATGTTTAGCATCACATAGAGGGATCATTATACTAACTCTAAAGATAGCCACCTTTTGTTGATAATGGTTTATAACACTAAGAGAGTATTCCACTTGTTGACACCTATTGGATCTCACATTTCATCTTTGTTCTTCCACAAAATTCTTCTTCACATTGTTAATTTCTTAGTAGCATGAATGTATCTCTTCTTACCAATTAACAATATAAAACTAAAAGCTTCAAAATCTTCTTCATTTACTAACCACAATAATATAAATGTCTTGTGATCTGATGAATACTAAATTTTGTCTCACCCAAATTATAATCAGCTAACATGTGGTAAACTGAGCTTACGTCAGGAGATCTAGCATTAAATCCCATACATATAGGCATTTGTGATTCCCTCCCAAGCCTTTATAAAATTTCAATTATTTTAAATAGATATTTAATGAATATGAACATGAAATTATTTTCTATCAAGTTATGTGAAATTGCAATAGAAACATTGAAGTTGATTTAAACTGATAAATTGATTTATTTGTATTTGGAATTTTATTTAGACTTCATTATTATAATTTAAATTAGCTAAGCTAACATGAGGTTAATCAATCCTGTATCGAGAGATACGTCATTAAATCCCATCCATCAAGGCATTTGGGATTCCCCTCCCATGAATTTAGAAATTTTCAATTATTCTTAATGGATTTTTAATGAAAATGAACATGAAATTATTTATTTTATAAAATTATTGAAAATTAAAACTAAAACATTGAATTTGATTTAAAATGATAAAACAACAATGTATTTGTATTTGGGATTTTATTTACAAATGATTATTATTTAAACCATCCAAGAAAAAATGAGGTGAACCGAGAATGATCTGGGAGATCCAGCATTAAATCCTATGTGTGGAGAAATTTGGGATTCCCCTCCCATATATTTAGTAGTTTTTCATGATTTTAAATTTTTTTTTAATGATTATGATTAGGAAATTATTTATTTTATCAAATTATTGAAAATTATAACTCAAACATTGAGGTTTATTTAAATTTATAAAAAACATTGTATTTTTATTTGGAATTTTATTTAGACTTAATGACTATTATTTCAATTAGAGAATAAAAAATGAGGAGAACAGTGCTTGATCTGGGTGAGAAAGTATTAAATCTCATGCATGGAGGCATTTGGGATGCCTCTCCCATGCCTTTAAAAATTTTCAATGATTTAAAATGGATTTTTAATGAATATGAACATTATATTTTCTATTTTATCACATTATAGAAAATTGAAACTACTTAATTGAAGTTGATTTAAATTTTTAAAAAACTAATCTATTTCTATTTGGAATTTTATTTAGACATCATGATTATTATTCGAACTGGGCATGCCACTATGTGGTGAACCGAGCTCGATCTAGGATAGCCAGCAATAAATCTTGTCCATGGATGCATTTGAGACACCCTCCCAAGCCTTTAAAAAATTTCATTGATTTTTAATGGATTTTTGATGAATATGAACAAGAATTTATTTGTTTCATAAAATTATGGAAAATTGAAATTGAAACATTGAATATGATTTTAATTGATACGAAAATGATGTATTTGTATTTGGAATTCAATTTAGACTTATGAATAAGAGAGGTCGACATCACCCCTACCAAGTAGGTATCCCCTATATGATTGGAACCCAGAAGTGCAACAACACTTTTCTTGAATATGTGTTCAATAGACTGATGATATCATTTGATGGAAAAAAATGATACATGCTATCAGGTGTGGATACTCATAATAATTTGAGGCACCTTCTCATGGTGTATTCCCTTGGTAATATCTGGTGTTGGATATTATGAGAATGAGACTGAACGGTAGTAAATACACATTTATATATGCCCTTGGATATTCATATATACGAACGTGTGTATTAATACTTAGAATTTAATATTATTATTAATGAATATTATAATTCATGTACTTTGATGTATTAATGAAAACGGTGATGACATATGTTTTTGATGAGGTAGCATATGTTGGTTGTGTCACGAGTAGTATTACGTTAAAGAATAATGCGAGAAAGGATTTATCTCTTCTATTCTTTAACAGAAGTTGATATCTCATGCCCTTTGATTGAAATGATATATCCTAAATGAATCTATTGCCACAATGTTCTATTGGAAAGTTGAATTTCAATGAATTCGAAGAATGAGACATCAAGAACATTGGTTGATGGCACCAGCATGAAACTTTCTTGATTAGAGATATCGTGGTAAAGAGAATACATTACACATCAAGCGTTCATATGTGGTATCATGTCATTTCTGCATTAAATTCTTTCTTTATGGGTGTCTTGTTATATTTCTAGATACGAAACTTTGACTTTAGGCTACTTCACCTAATGCCACTGAGAAAGACACCTAAAGAGTCACACACTAAGTGTATCCAGAATCATAGTAAAATAATATATTATTATTTTACAGGTTGAATGAATATTATTCCCAGAAATGATTTAATAATTATTCATGTATTCTTGAACACATATAAATATTTATTTACTTTTTAGTAAATTTAATATTTGTTTATTAATTGGATAATAATGGAGTGATTTTATTTAATAAATAAATAGTCATTATTCAAGGATCGATAAATATTATGGAGGAATGACAGACCACGTTTTTAGGTCCAGTGAGAAATAAAAATATTGAATATTATTTGATTAAATAATATTTATATTAATTCTCAATGTTAATCTCATGTTGATAAATAATTACATTATTATTTTTTGACATGGGCTTCTACAAGGGATTAGAAAAATAATAATGGGCACTTGTGCAATTATTTATTTCTAATCCTAGCAATATAGAAACCCAATTATATTATTTTCATAAGAAACAATTCATTTTTTTTATTGTGGACAATGAATTTGGAGAATCCTCAAAATCCCTAGAGAGATCTCTTATCCAAGAACGCTCTTAGGAACAGAGATTGATCTTCCCCCACCCAATCCTCTCAAATAAATAGAGATAAAGGAGAATTATTTGGAAGGAGTTATCGCGGTGATCAAAGGCGGATGATTCATGAAATAGGATCTCTCGTGCTAGTACGCAAAGATTCCTTTGACAATGTCTAGATATTCATGAAACACGTGTGGATCAATGCGAGAGGGAATCTATACTTCATTACTACAATGAAATGATGGGGAAATGAATATCTATTTCTATATCCATCAATGAATAAATAATTCCATCAAAGGTAATTCTTTAATTAATTAAATTAATTATAAATAATATTTCATGATCCTCCCTTCTAGTTTCGGTGTGATTTCCACTTTCTGTCTTCATTGATTCAATTCTTTTGAACATGATGTTTATCATCATTTATATCTCAAATTTATCATCGATCATGAAAAAATGAAATGTTGGGCATGACCCATCGTATGATTCCACTATTCCTAAAACCTACAAGTTTTATCAGAGTGGTCACATTATTATTTATAACTACTTAATGATCGTCGATTGATTTATGAATTTTTATTTCATTTTCAATTCACATTTAATTGTTTTATTAATCCAAATTGTAATATTTGTTTCGTCCTCCTTCTTTTATCATCGATATAATCAATACAATTAATTTTATGAATGAAATAAAATTGAAGAACTCATCCAGAGGTGCTATGGATTCTGTCTAGATAACACAGTTGTACACGTCGTATATTTTTTTTCAATGCATCAGGAATTAATTTGGATTTAATTAACATTGTTTGTATTGATGAAACACGGTGCATTTATAACTTACACCATGTGTTTATTAGGATATCCTGGCACATGGTCATCTATAGTACACATCTTATAGCCGATGTGGAAAGTGTGTAGTCCTCTTAAGTCACAAATGGGCCATGTATTTCATACATGGCTTACCTGACTGATGACAATGTAATTCAGATATCACATGCCATGTAGCCCATTAGACACGTCGTGTACACCATTTTGCAGGGCATGATTTACACGCCAAGTCCGTAGGCATGTTCTTATGATAGACAATGAGACATGTACATGAAGTGTAGCTCAAATACACACACCATGAACTTATTCCAAATTACACCGATTTAAAATTTATTTATTATACTATTGAAACCTTATTGACATGTTCTTATGTGTGGTCATGAAGTTTATTGGACATGCCATGTGATGAGTTTTTAAAATATATATATATATATATATATATATATATATATATATATATCTAAATTTTTAATTAATATCTATGTAATGTTCAAATCTATATATCATTTATGAGTCGCATTATAGTTGTTACATCATGTGCATTCTTGCATAAAATGTGAACAAAAACTAATGTAATTCATGTAATCACTAAGGTTAAGTAGACGTCGTGAAGGTACATGATATGTTGTGTATGCCACATGTAACAAGAGTAACCAGTGTAAGGGAATAATACTTGTTTGGTAGAATCAGATGGGCATTCACTATATTTCCTCCAAGGTACATTTATGAACACAGTTAATTTCAAATGAATTTATTTATTTTGCATTAATTATAATGGATGAGAATCTCAAGAAAATTCTGATGAGAATTAAGATAAAATAATTGATTAATTAAAAAAGACAATTAAATGATTTGAGTGTGATTTATCTTAAAAAAATGATTAATAATTTAATGAAAGTTTTATTAAAAGCATAATTCATTGCATGATTGTGAATGATCATGATCATATACCAGACCATTGTATATTATTGGTTTCATTTAATTTTTTATCAACATAAATTTTTGGTGTGTGTTTCTACTCTCCTCATACTATGTAAGGGTCGGTGTGACCATTACTTCTTTTATGTAAAAAACTTTTTCCCCTCCCTTGTGTGTGATTAAAAGAATATGTGAAGGATGAATCTCCCATGTTAGTGGAGGAGGTTCATGTTTGGATCCAAGGAAAAACCAAACCAAGAGAGATAGATGGGTGTACAGGTGGAAAGTTGTACCATGAACCATAATCAGTTCGATGTGTTTTTTCCCCAAGTCAATGATTAGTTTATCAAATACCAGAGAAACTATCCCTTAGTAAAGCTCGTGATCATATCTCTTTATTATTATATTTTCCTCAAGTTGTATGTTCATTTCATTATGGATGTTTTGTCGTGATCACTTAATTGAGGAACCATCAAGCATGCAAGATAGAACCAAACTAAAATTGATTATGCAGAAATTTTATCTAAGACATGGTTAATTACTTAAGTAAACCTACTTAATATTAAAAATAATTTGATAAAGATAATAATTGGAAATTTATTCATAAAAGGATAAAATCCATCAATAATATATATTAAATCGGTAGAGCCTTCCACTACCACAATTAAAATCGAAGCATAATTCAAAGTTCTTGATCAGCCAAAGATGGGGTGTTTTGAATTATTATTAAATTCTAACATGATGTTATGGGTTGACATTACTTATTTCACATGAAGGGTTGACTTCCAAAGCATGACATGTCGTAACTAGGAGGCAAGGGTTGAGGAAATATAATTAAGGATTTTAGGATTGGGGTCTCCGCTCAGAAGATCAAGGAACAATGAGTTAATGAATTTAGAATTTGTAATGACTACCCAAAAATATTAAAGTTGCTTGAAACCCCAATTTTGGGGTAATGAGAAGGGAAATATGGATCCTTACCACTTTAATATCTAAGCAAGAGGATATTATAAAGACAATGGTGAGGGATATTAGGTTTTGATAAAATATTGGGAGATTAATAAATATAATATTAATTTATTTGTCTAAATGTTATCAGGTAAATTAATAATATTATTTATATATTATTTTTTAGAAACAAAATAGAAATGAAATTAAACATATCATTTCTATCAATACTTGATAAGGAAAACCTTCTTACTGACACAAATTTCTAATAGTAGAAAAGGCACCTATGAGTTATCCTTCACCTGTAAATGAAATTATATGTGTTGGGAGAACCTTTTCATATGATGCCAGGAAATGAGGATAGTGATAAAGAGTTAAAATTTTATGAGATTAATTTGAATGATTCTATAGATGTTCATTATTTCATTCTATCATCCATGTGCAATACTCATTAAAATAAATATGAGGACATGCATGCATATAGCTGATGTCTCACATTCGGGATATCTATCAAGAGGAGGTGAGACAAAAGAGGTACGAGATCTTCAATGCTTTATTTAAAACTATGTTTGGAGAGTCTTCACTAGATGGGCCTCATGTATTCAAGAATATTATCAATGCTTGGCCGCAATCATTGATCACTTTTTTCCTACTTCGCACTTGTTCAATTTATATGCATGGTACATGAAACCGCAAACACAGCATCCCATCACATCATAGATCCAGCATTGATTATTTATCCACCATCACTGATGTGCCGCATGGTCTACCATAAATGTGGCAGCCCATTTCCCCTTGATCCCAGTGGACTATATCTTGAGCAGCTCCCTCTTTGTTCGCAACCAATTGCTTCACCATTTAAAAACATCACAATTTCCTTTTTCCAATACAAATAAGATATAAAATATTATATATTAAATTTCCAAATTACCATGTTTTAGCCATGTTTGGAATCAGACACTTATCTCATCTAAATAGATAAAAATGATGTATCACTCCATGAGCAACACATACAGCCTAATCTACGTGATAGGATAAGAGAAATCTCAAATTTAAAAACAATCTTATCTCAAATTTGGAAAAACCCATGGTTTGTATCTTATCAATCAACCCCTTCAGCCCATAAATGGAGATATCATC
This sequence comes from Viscum album, assembly GCA_963277665.1. Taxonomy (NCBI): domain Eukaryota; kingdom Viridiplantae; phylum Streptophyta; class Magnoliopsida; order Santalales; family Viscaceae; genus Viscum; species Viscum album. The sequence continues at coordinate 1,579,200,057 of OY728151.1, read as the reverse complement.
CCATAAACTCAGTTGGAATGAAAACCTATTTTCATCATAACAATGATCATCTACTATATAAAAATAACAATTCCCTTTTGTAACTATGACAGAAACATGACTTCCATTATAAAAAATCCAAACACTAAAATCTTCACCATATCTGAATATGCAATGTCCTATCGAACAATACCAAAAACCAAAATATCTAGCTCCCCCATGATTATTATTGTGAAAAAATCTGGCACACCCACAAAAACTTACTCTCTCTGTACATAATACTGAGCAGCTAGCGCATCAAATCAATCTTTAATTTGAATTCATTCTTCACCAATCACACATTCTGATGAATAGAATTATGTGTATGACCTGAAACACCTCTATCAACCTACTTTTTTTCAAACTCTATCCTACCTCATGCACCATCGATCCTCTTCAAAATATACAAAATTTGCACTACAAATTTCACGCCTGAACAATCACCTTTAATATCACTTGTTGGGGGAGATTCCTGGTCTCCTGAAAAAAACCGCCTGAGAAACAATTTGTGAGAGACTTGATGGAAGTGATATAAAGGAGAATAAATAAATCAGAACAAAATATTTTTAATGTTGAAAACCCCTCTAATGCATAGGATTAAAAACCCACTAGGTAATTCCGAAATATCCACTATAAATTAAAGTGTACAAAGAAATTCCAGTAATTCCCAAACATGAATTACGAATTAGAAAATAGAAAAACATTTGTGAAAACCACACCCTGATACTTCTCCACTATCTCACTAAAAATCACCTCACCAATTCCATGATTTAACGATCAATCTATGAAAAAACATCACCCTTCTGTTGATGAAATGCCACTACATCGAGGATCAAATCATATTATGCATCGGCCTCGCACAATCTTATGACACCCGGAGGATTTCTCTCTCTATCTCTCTCATGATCTGTCCACCATGACCTACCACCAATCATAAACTTGAATACACATCTTGATCATTGCATTCTAGAAGACACTCAATACATGTGAAAGGACTAGTGTGGGATATGTCTTGCACTGAGAGTAGGGGGTGAATCGGTGTTGGTGACCTTCAAATCAAATTATACATTTCTTCCCTTTACCACTTCGACTTGTTAGGATATCAATTCTTTTTTTCTCTTTTTCCCTTCACATGAAATAATATTAAAGCAGTAAAGACAAGCACACAATATTTTTACAAGTTTCGCTACTCAGTAGGAGTAGCTAGTCCTTAGCGTGGTTTAGAAATAATCCTCACCACACAACAACTAGAAAGAAATCATTTAGGTCTAGGTATAACAAGTAGGAAAGACCCTTTCACTTGGAATACACTATATTCAATTGGTTGTACATGCTTTACATCACTTAACTTGATCTATATTATACCTATGAAGACAACCTACTTTTTGTTGATAATGGTCTGTAACACCAATAGAATATTCCACCTGTTGAGACATGTTGGATCTCACAATTCTTCTTTGTGCTCCCACAACCTTCTTCTTCACATTGTTTCTTGTTTAGCAGCATGCAAGTTACTCTTATTTCCTCTTCCCAAAAAAAATTGAAAGTTTCCCAATCTTCCTCCTCTACTAGTCAAAATAATATAAATGCGTTGTGAACTAATTAATAATAAATTCTTTATAACCCAAATTATAATCAACCAATATCAATTTTCTCACCAAATATTCTTCTCTTCTTTTACATTTCTTCATCAGTGCAAAACCAAACTCACTAAGCCCCCTTCTTCTTATTCCTGCTCGAATCACAAAATTCCATTATGATTGTTAAATCAATGATGGTCAGATCATCTTAGCATCATCACAATTAAATTATTCTACTTTGTTACAGAATTTCAACAGTTAATTTAGTATCATTTATCTTTTATTTTTCTTGGTGTAGAATATGTTTTTTCAACTAAATTTAAATGTACCTTCAATGAAGTTTCTTGTAAGAATAATCTTTCATAAACTCGTATTCTAATCCTCTTGAATTATTAAACCAATACATTCATGGTCCATGTGCATGTCCCATCTCCATTTTTATCTTTATCTTTTTACGTATTTTTTGAGTAAAATTTTTATTCATGGATTTTTTTATTCTTCAAATCATTTGAAAAACTTCATATAGTGAACTTACTGCTCACTGTTTATGTAAAAACACTTGAAGCTTCTTTCTCCTCCCTTATTTCTCTCTCAATTCACACAACAATGAAGTTTGGTTTTTCGTAAACCATTTCTATAAGTACTATGTGAATTAATACACTTGTTGTCCTAGGAAAACTCAAACAATATGAGTTCCTCTTCTTGCGCTTGCAAGTATGCACATAGAAGATCATCTGGTTCTCTTATCCCAAATAAATTGTGTCAGTTTTTTCTTCTCAATCTATTGTGAATCAACTGGATACATAGTGTATTCATTTTTGGTTTATATGTGGAATAGCTTCAGGAAATTATATTAGAGTAAACAACTCATGCATTATGGCTCAATCAGTAACCATCATCAAACTAGTTCTACTTTTTGAATCATGACAAGGGTGTTTACACCCCAGTTGTGTGTTAGTGGTATTTATTCTTCATGAAAGTAGAAATATTTGTCGAACATACCTCCTTTGTAAAGAATGATGATGGTGTAAACACCTTCACATGTTCACATATTCTTATCTACGCTATATAAATCAAGTGTTGTAGTGAGAGGATTTCTCCTCTCCCTAGGTAGTGATCTATTTTGGTTATGCTGTCGTCCTTTAATCCCACATCACTGAGGGATATTGGACAGTATCAAGCAAGCCTTCGGAAGTACACTGGGCTAACACAAGGAACTCCATTCTGCCTGCGCATGTTGGGATGGATGGCTTCAATTGGGCATGGTCAACCTAGTGTTCTTCATAAGATCTTAGTTGAGGCTGGCTAGTCGGCTTGTCTATTCATTTTAAATAAACCCCAAAAAAATTCTTAGTGAAAAACCCAAGTATATAATGGAACTCAATAAGGAATTCTTGGCCACCTCCACACATGGAACAATAGTATATATTCTTCAAGTCATTCATAATTTCTCTTCAATTATAAATCCCTCTAAGATATTATTCATCTCTAACCCTTCAAGCACTAATTATATGGAATGGTTATCCTTTATGCAATCTACAATCTCAATGTTCCTCAAGTTATAACTCACATGGTTCTCATGAAACATTAGAATCCTGCAAGACCTTCAATACCTCTTCTTCTATACTTTTTGGAATATAAATTCCAAATAACTTCAAATCATCCTTCTTATTCGATGTAAACTATGTGTCACTTTTGACAAATTTATTTTGAACATTAGATCTGTTCATCAGTCATCCAAGTTAACAACATAGAAAATTCCAAAAGCAAGACTTCCAATGCTATGAATCCATAACAATTCTTCAATACCTTCAAAATTTATCATCAAATATAAATCCATCCAACCATTTCTTTGTCTTTAACCATTCATTCACTAATTATATGGTGTGGTTATCTTTCATGAAAACATTAATCTCAATGTTCCTTAATTTAACACTTTCATGGTTCTCATTAAACATTAAAATACTATATAACCTTAAATTACTCTTCATCTATAAGTTTTGGAATATAAATTCCAAAGAACATAAAATCAACCTTCTTATTTTTTTTAAAAAATGTGTCACTTGTGACACATGTATTTTGAAGGTAGTATCAGTTCATCAGTCATCAAAGTTAACATCATGGAGATTTTATCAAAAATGAAATACAATGATATGAATCTATTAAAATTATCTAGGAATCATGATAATGTAATCGATAAAAATTATCTACTAATCACCATGATGGAATCCAAAACAATTCTCCATGAATCACCATGAAACATAAAGTATTCAGAACCTTTGCATGTTTCTTTGAATTTCAAGACATGAGGACCATATCCAAGTTCAATTAACTTTGGAACTTCTTCATAATATTGAAATAAATATAAAATTCCTATTTCATTGGTCATCATTGTCTTCCAATGAAAATCATCAGACAAAAAATTCAATCCCTAAAAAAGGTTTATCTTCATACTCCCCCTTTGTATTGTTCAAAATACCTTCAATGATATTTCAAAATGAACTTGTTAATATTTTGTACTATTGTATTCTATCTCCCCTTTACCTTTTAAACATTAATTTCACATTATCTCCCCCTTGTTGACAAGAAATACAAATTTCATGGGAAAAAGGTTACTATACCATACTTAAGCAATGTTTGATCCATTATTTCACTCTAATTCTACTTGAGTTGTACTCAGGGTAGAAAACAAGTGGATTTTACTTAGACAAAAAATCTATCCATTACCAACTGATCATGATACCATATGAAATGACAAATTATTTACATTCCTTTTAGATATATTCACTTTCATTCTAGGTTGAAATTATTGAATGTGAGATAAACCTTTTTAAGAACAATCAACCTGAAACTCTTGCACTCACTTCATAAAATATATAAAAAATATTCAAGTGCAATAGATAGGATAAATGACCATGGGGGAACTCCACATTTTATAATCAATTTATTAATTTAATTTCTACCTCTTTGTATTTTTTTTTATTTTCGATAATCTATGATGATACATTAAGAGAGACATACTTTTTACAGTGATATGATCTTCATGAAATTTCTTGAATAATAAAATTTGATACTAATCAAAATACAAATTATATAATCTTATTCATTTGTCTCCCATCAAGGGAATTAGTTATCATTAACTTTATAAGTGTTGATCTTATCAAGAATTTATTTAGTGGAATTATATTATGGAGAATACCATATAATGGTTCTTGACCTTGTGACAGTCCATTTTGGACAACTTTCTCAACTTCCCCAAGGGTGATCTTATATAACATTTTTTATTCAAAATACAAAGAAATAAGTTCAAAATAAGATGGAATATTATTTATCATAGATATCAAAAATAGTACATCACATTCTTAAACATTATCAAGGATGATCCTCCATCATAATAGTATTTAAATATCAATTTAGGAATCATTCAACGATAGTAACTTCTTCAGATTAGCTATCATGAATTGAAAACACTTACTACTTCTCATGTTATCCCCCTAAGAAAATGCTTCATCTTAAAATAACTAAATTATAAGCACAAATACAATCCTCAAAGGTTAAGGGAATAAGGTGGATCATCCTTACTTCATTAATATTAATAGTAATATTGAGATGATCTTCTCAACCAAATTCCTTCATTTTCACCAGTCTTCATTCTTGCCCATCTAAACATATGTTTTGATTTATGTTGAGGAAACATGGATCTCTTCATATCCTCTTCTTATTTTTGTGGAGAATATTTTTTCTTAATATCCTTCATAAATGATACATTATTTCACCTCTTGAGGTCTGCTTCTTGTTATGGTAGTAAGGTTAAACAATATTTTTCAATGAGCCCATAATTCATACATCTCTAAAAAAGAACTACTTTAACAATAGAGTTTCATTTTCTTAATAAACCGTCATCAATATTTTCTTCATCATGTAGATTATTTTCGTTCCATTTTTCTCTATATTTATATTATGAATCTTCTATCTTCCACATTCATTTAAAATCATCATGTCAGATAACTAACACGTAATTAGGTACTATAGGTGCATGTTTGGATCATCCACATGTGTTCTTCTCAGTTTCATCCCTCTTAGTAGTTCTTTTGGATGCACTACCCTTCATATTATTGGATTTAGAATCCATGTTTTTCTCACCATTCTTCTTTGGTGCCTTAATGGGAGGATTTCTATCCACAACATTCTTATGATATATTCCCATGGTTTCTTCTTCATTCCATGTATGATTTTGTGATATTATTTTATTAACTTCATTGTATAAATGTTGAGATGAGCATGTGCCAACATTGTGACCACAACCATTTCATACGTCACAAATGTTATCAAGAATTAAAAAACTGTTTACAGTATACAGATGCTTTTTGTAACGATCTGAAATTTTGAATACATTTTTTTTTCTAATTTTGAGTGTTATTTTATTTTATACTCAACAAAACTATTTCATCTAATAAAATGAGTATAATTAAAATGGGACAGTTGGGTTTCCACCATTATATGGTCATTGTTCAATATGACCATTGGAAACTAAATGTTGCGATTATGGTCTATAAATACAAGTGGTCTTGGTTAATTATTATAGAAAGAAGATTATATGGCCTCATTCAGTAGTCTCAGGCTGATCGAAACCCATCTGACAGAACATGGGAAGGAGGTAGCACCACTAGGATTTTCTCTGGACCAAACCCAAGACAAACTTCATCGTGTGAAACATGAACGGAATCACCTTCGTGGAAATTTCATGCTAATAGAAATCACCACTCGGGCAATGTTGGTCGAGCCGCCCCAAGATTCTATCACCTTAACACACCTTACACTTAGGTCCTATGCTGGGGTTATAAGGGGCAATGTAACGAGACCGTAGCTACTTTGTGATATCCTTTGAAGTAAATAAAATTATGATTTCTCCTTATAGGGTCGTTTGTGTTCTTTTTTTAGATGTCCAAATAAATATAGCATGTATATTGATGAATTTTGTAAAAGGGGATATTTTAAAATATTTATGTAAACAATAAATAACTAATGGTGTGTAATGATTTTCAAAAAATGGTCTTCGGGAAATGTGTTTAGTACGAAATTTAGAGTCCAATAAGATCAACTTAATTTTTGGTGAATAGTAAATTATGAATTGTGATTTTACTCGTAGGATTAATATTGTGAACAAATGTTTTAGTAATATTACATAAAGAAAGTATTAATATAATTTAGGCACCTTGATTAAATAATGGGATTCAATAAAATAGGTAAATAACTATTTCAGAAATTATTGGTTAGGTATATGTTTTTTCGGGTGAATAGTGTTTTTATTGAAAATTTAAATTAAAAATATTTAGAAAATTATTTTCATAAAATGGAGTTCATTTTTTAAATCATAGCATCAATTTTTGGTAAAGGTGGAATTTTGGGTTTTTTCTGAGAAAGTTGAATTTTCAATGAATAGTGAAAATACAGTTTTTGAGTTTCGATATGTTTAATGACATCATGACTGCATCATGATGATGTCTTGAGTTTTTTTTGTGGTTTGGTCAACTAGAGAGGATGAATTATTGTATTTTGTGTCCCATGTGGCCAAACTCCATGGGAAAAAACCATGGCAAGCCCGTGGTTTTATGAAAACCACTTTTGAGGTGTCCTTTGGAATTATTAAAGTAACACCTCCCTTTCCGTATAATTACCCACCATCTATTCCTTTATTTTTCACCCAAAAATCACCCTCATAAAACACCTGGTCTCATTACCTCCCAAGTAGTCCTCCCTATGTGCCCCCAAGCCCTCAAGGTCCCGACCATTTAGTTTTAAGTGTCACATTTTAAGGTAAGGGATCCTACCTCTCTCTTTCTTTTCAAGTACTCTCTTTTATGTCATTTATTTTATGATCCATGTTCTTATATTGGAGGATGTTATTTTATATTCACCTTTATGTAATTTTAATCTTCATATGATTAGATACCCCCTCTTACTCTCTTCAATTTATTTTAAGAATTTTTAAGTGGTGTCGTTAGGCTGCAGAATTTTTTATAAGGGATTCTTTCACCCTTCTCATTTTCATGTTCTATTTTCATGTAAAGTCATTCAAGTTCATTTTTATTATGTTGGGGTAGTATATATATATAAATAATACTGTTATTTTATGTTCATATGATAAGAGACCCTATTTTATCTCATCAATTCGTTTTTTGATGTTTTAAGTGACGTCGTTAGGTTGCCGAATTTTCATAAGTGAAATCTTATTTTTGTCTTCCTTCCATGTTATTCATATCATATGGTATGTCTTTAAAATTTCATTAACATGTTCTTATATCCTTTATATTATGTCCCTATGCTGTGTTATGGATCATTTATGAATGGGTGACCCATGTCCCCTCACTTTTCAATATTTTCTAAACCCCTGTAACATAGCCGTTATGCTGCAGAATTTTCATCTCAAAATGTCTCACTCTTTTTCTCAAATTATTTTATTTTATTAATTGAATACTCACTGATATTTATTCAATAGGGGTATTCACATATATATCAAAAAAATTAATTTTATTTCTGGGATTTACATACATGAAACCCACTTTCCTTTTCTGTGGGTATAAATTGACATAAAGATCGTGTCTTTAATGCAGTTTTTAAAATGTTATAATTATGATATGAAACCCATTTATTTAATGCTATATGGGTTATTTATGATAGTTTTTATGATGATATACGTGGATAACATTATAATAAATACAAATTAAGGGTGGTCCCTGATAGTGTTCCAATACATTGGGTAAAGACTTAATCTCTAGAGATGACCATTTTAAAGATACCCCGGTGTAAACCCTTGGTAATTTTTTAATGAATCCTTGTGGATGGTCCTTGGTGATACAGAAATTATTGTCTAAGATAAATGTTGTAGCCAAAACTTCATATTATGAATCATGTTCTTCTTATTAGGATATGCCTCATGATCTTTTTCTCATTCTTTAAAGTTATTTATCATGACTTTTTTGATGTATCTCAAGTTCACATGTAAAATGTTTCCCTCGTTTCCCTTACTAGGCCTTCTGCTCACCCTTTCCTTTGATGTATGTTCCCAGGTTATGAGATGAAATAATGAACTTAGTATGAACAAATGAATAATTCTTTCAAGTCTTTAAGAAGTAATTTTTTTATGTTTTCATGTATTAAGTTCCTAGTTTCCAAGACACTAAACCTTAAAGATCATCGGTTTTGTATAATGTAATGAATGTTTATGTGATAAAAAGATGGGATGTTATAGTTGGAATCAGAGTATAGTTTAGTTATTTGTGGAAATTAGGATTTGAAAACTTTACTAGGTTTCTTAATGAAAATATTAAATATAGGAAAACATCCTGGTATTTTGGTGAAGTATTGAGTAAGTGGTTTCCAGCCAAATAAATTCCTTTCTGGATACGAACATGTAGAGGTGGCTCTGGAACATATGTACCTAGGAGTGAAAACTCTGAAAAGGTGTGTAACGTCCCGACCCGGCTCACCACTAAACCGGAGGCCGGATCGGTTGACACATGACCTCAAGAGAGCCTCCCCATACGCCAAAGGCTACCGACTAGCAGCGAGGGTCTAAGGATAGTCAGTGGAGAGACTATAACCTCATTTTAGTGTTCAAAAATAGACAAAGGAAATAAATAGCGGAAATGGTATAATAAACGAATAAGTAGCGGAAAGTACATTTTATAAATCTTGTACAAAACAAATGGCCAACGCCAAAGTATACAACGGATGCATGCATGACATGCTAATGATAAAAATGTAGAAAAAAGTGAACAAAACAACATGCTTTACATTTCAATGCATAAATAAATAAATAATGAATCAAAGCCCCACGGGAAATCTTCTCGAGCATCCTGAGCCTCCGCTCGGTCCTGTGTTCTTAACTCCCAAGTAAATGCAAACAGCATAGTCCTGCAACCAAATAGAATCTACTCGGGTACCCAGTGCAATGGCGGAACGAGTAGGGTGTGAGCTATAAATATCAGTAGGTCGGGACCACCGGTGTGTACCCCAAACCATACATTTAAAAAATAACTTATAACATGTGAAATCATTCATAAATTAAGTAAACAGTACAATGTAACTATATACCCAAGTACCTGCTTCAGCCCTCAGCTGGTGTCTGAACCTGCATTATACATTTGTCATACATACTCAATATTCATTACATAATCAATCATCGGTTATTAATTATTCCAATATTAATAAATTATGAAGGCCTTGAAATTCGGCCTACGCCCAACATCTACCGAATAAATCACACACCACATATATCTCTAAAGACCATCTATGTAATCAAAGTAAAGACTAATTCAAAGCTTGTGCTTTGTCTTGGAGAACGCGTCCTAAGTTATTCAATTCAACCTTTCATATACTAAGTCTGAGCCCGCCCACTAAAAGTGGTTTTCCCAATTCATAAATAAGTTTGAAACCTTCCTCATAAACAATTCAAAAATCATCATGTCTCAATAGCCTTCATTAACCATTAACTCATTTCATGCACGAACAATTGGACCCACAGTCCAATGTTAATTAATGGGCATAGAACATCATGTCTAGCACCCTCATGAGTATTTGGAGCATCAGTCCTTGTCACACAACCCATACGTATTTAGAGCATCAGTCCCTGACCTATAAAAGAATATTTGCTTGCAAGCTGGATATAGAATGCCATGTCTAGCACCCCGTGAGTATTTGGAGCTTCAGTCCTTGTCTCACAACCCATTTATCAATCATACATATATATTTATCATTGGTGTAGAACACTGTGTCTATCACCCCGTGAGTATTTGGAGCTTCAGTCCTTGTCTCACAACCCATTTATCAATCATACATATTTATTTATCATTGGTGTAGGACACCATGTCTAACACCCCAAAACCATCCATTAATTAATTCATAAATTAATTAATCAAATATGTTAATTAATTCAACAACTAATTAACAACATAAATCACCCATCAATAGTCAACCCTTAATTTATCATTCAACATCTCAATAGTAAATAATTAATTAACAATTAATTTTTCTTATCAATCCAAATAAATAATTAACTCAACATTTAATTCTCCATATTTGTTAACAAGTCTCAACCCGTCCACTCAAATAGTGATTCATCCAGGACTTTGACAATTTACATGCACGTCATAATCATCACAAAACATGATGAACAAGCCCATATATTTAGTAACCATCTCACGCATCATCTCATAATATAGAACAACTCCATCCAAGACAACTTAATGCCTTGAAATCTAACAAGTATCAAAAAGTACCCTTGGCCAACAGTCATAATAAACAATCAATTCACAATCTTAATTTAATGCGTGCAAATTAATTAATTCAAACATTAATTAATTAAATATTATCTCTTACACCAATCATAAATTAATTAACCATTTAACATTTAACATGTAATCATTAATCCATCCATTAATTATTACCAATTTCTGATTTATACTTTTGAACATGTCAAATATTCAATATTCCCAATCATAATTAAAATCCACACATTTTATTCCAACTCCTGACTTGATAATTAATTCTACAATTAATTACCCTATTATACATTCTTCCCATTCAAATCATTTAACTGTTTAATCATATAACTTTATCAAAATTAGTAAAACATGCTTAAAAACAACACAAGTTCAGACCCACATTCATCTCATGTGGGCGACATCTGTTAATAACTTCAAAAATTTCATGCATCGACATATCATAATCAAGGAAACTTACATTGTCAATTTATTTAATAAATGCTATAATTCTTAAAATAAATTGTTACGGATTTGAGACCCTACCTCGGGGTGCCACCATTTTAAATCTGAAACGCTTTAATGTACATGGCATCAACCAGTCCACAACTGGTCTGTAATCGCATGTGTGGACACCTTTATATATCTATATTTATGCGCATTGTCCGGTTACTCTGTGCACCAGGTTGAGAGGCCAAAAGTAATGGCACACAGGAATGGTCACGCGTCGGGACTTCGGGAGGAAGAAGGTCAAGGATGCTATGCAAATAACATCCATAGAAATTCGCACACGACCACTCTAACCCGCAAATCAACAAAAGGGGGAATTTTAAAGAGATCTAGAACCGTTCGGATTCAATTAAAAACCCTAAATTAAAACTCTTAATTTGATGTCAGTTTGATCTGTTTATTGATGGCGAAGTCATTTATTTCACTCCTATAAGTCGTTTTAAAATTTACAGCGTTTAAAACGGTCCATAATAGGGTTCCCAAAAGCTTCCACTGTCATAAAAATGGAAAACGGCGTATATTGAAGATGAATGAACAGTAACCATGATATTAATTAATTTATTTAATTGTTTAATTAAATTAAACAATTTTAATTTGTTACTTTAAATAAAAGTTCATTGTGAATAAAAATTGTACTTTGCCTAGGGTAAACCCCCCATGTCAAACTCATTGGTGGTCTTGGATTTCTGGTACGATGCACGGTGTGTGAGTAATTAATGATTTAATCATAAAAAACGGAATAAATAATTGATTAAAAAATAATAATAATTTCTTGCGAGCGAGGCATCCAAACGCTCGATGCAAACAGATGTTATACCTTCTTTATGGTAAAACCCTCATTTCAGACTCATTTGTGGTCTCAGATTTACCATAGGATGAACAGTTTGAGAGACATTTAATTATTTTTAAGAAAATAATATAGAAAATATTATTTAATAACCACACTCCTTCATTAAATAACTACACTCCTTCATTAAATTCAAAACTTCTTATTTAATTAAGAGTTTCAACGAGATAACCAACAGCCTTATTAAATTCACCTAAATATTACACATCAATAAATAAAAATAGAACTTTGACAAATCCCATTAATTAATTGTATTAAAAGAAACAATAAACGTCAATTTTAATTATGTCCAACCTCCCCATTTAAATCCACATTAATTATCCAATTCATTTTTAACCTTTATTTATTATTCTCGTAATAAATGTTTCGTAATTACTTATAAAACTCCATATAGATCATTAGATTTTTTTAACATTTATTTAACTAAGTCACCAGAAAAACAATAATAACATCATTATTATTATTATTCAAACATTAATTTATTTAAAAACTCAAACCCCCAATTTATTACAATATCATTAATATGATAAAAACTCAAACCCATAACCCCTAATTTAATTAAAATTTTCTTTTAGAAGCTCAAAATCCACATTTAATTCTCATAAATGATACACTCCTTTAACATGCAATTAAAATCTCAAAGTATCAAAATAATTTATGACTCCGTAATAATTACAATGACGTTATTATTATTATCACATTCCTCCATTTAATAAAAAATGGTCCTTTAATAATTCTAAAACTCTTCATTTAAATAAAATTGTTCTTTGATAAACCTAGAAGCCATGTCAATACATTCAATTAATTCGTTAAAATTCAATAAATTTAACAACCACAGTAATAGTAATAATAACTTCATATTATTATTATTATTAAAACATTATATTAATTAATCCAAAACTTTCATATAATCATATTTAATTAAAAAATAATAATAATAATTTATTTAATAAGATAAACTGCACCGGTTGGACCGCAACCATGCGCTGCCCATGCAGATCCATTGAAGTGGATTTTTCTGCATCCAGTGCACTCGAGACTCATCGGGTCACCCGCTAAAATTTATCAGGTAATTACGCAATTAAAGAAACTACACCATTAGGTGTTCCAAAACTCAGAATAAAATTCCATAGCTCACTTTAAAAAATGAACCGTTGATAAATCGAAAAAAATTCGAATAAATTCGTATTTTAACCCGATTTAAAAACACGGGACTTTACAATATACCCACCTTAAAAACTTCTCGTCCCAGAGAAGCCATCGTGAACCACTGCTAAATCAACTGACCTACAAAGGTTATTTAATAAGATCAGTCAAAATATTACCAGACAACTCCTTTCTAAAACCTCGACATCACCTGCTGACACATTTATAAAAAAAAGATGCAGTAATACCCACCTTAGGATTTTCCTTGACGTCTCAAGAAAAGATTATCTGCTCACCAACGCGTGTTTTTAGAATACATTAATTCATGTGTGTGACATTCCTCGAACCATGTTCACCATGTCAAACATTGATCATAAAAATCCGTAACATAAACCTATTGGTCTGCCAAAACAACCGAGTCCCAAGAAGTCCTCACGAGTAGTGGGACGGACTTACTTTAATATCCCAGAACATTCTCTAGGTACTACCTACCACGGGTTAGCCCATAAACATTGACCCTCTCTCTTGGTCACACAAAACTGAAATCACAAGGTTCAAGAAACCCCTTTTTCTTTTAGGAATTTTAATTAATTCAGTTCAATCTTTTAACATTTTAATGACTTTCATCATACACTAAAGTACATCATCAAAACAAGTCACTTGGTTTTCAAAACAACAACCAAGAGAAAAAAATAGGCATGTTATCACAACCATCCTCTTTAATCATCATTCAAAGTTATTCAAATATAAACAGGCAATTTAGAATCTAAATTCCTTTTACAGAAAAGGAGACTTCCAAAATTCTCATTTATTCAATCTGGGTTCTCCCAAAAGCAACCCAACAACAGGTCATTATAATCAAAACTCAGCAGTTTTAGATTTGTAACCATTTTCAAACATATTATGGTTGTATAAGGTTCAAACACATGGGTGTCCATCTTCCAATCAATAAGGCGCCCATACACCTTATCGCTGGAATTTGGCTCCCATTTATCACAATCAACATTCATTTAACATTTTATCTTTAGCAACCCTTTCACATACCCAAAACATCTCTAACATGTTAGCATAAGCAGTAACACAACAACATGTTATAACATAAAAGCATGGCACAACAACAAAACATGCTAATAACTGAAACAGTATGGAATATAATCACTCAGGCATGTTAAATCAATTACTGGAACAAGCTATCTAGAGAGGCACGCTAAAGCAGATCAAAACATGGCCTTGCACCCAAGGAACACAATGAAAATTAGCAGGCATCCTACTAATGCAACTACATGGCATGTTATATGCATGACATTTGAATCTCTAAGTGACTAAGATGATGCATGTACGAAACTTCCTTGCCATGTCTGGCCAAGACAATTATTTTTCATAATTCTCAAAATCAATAAACAGCAGAAAATACACCAGTCACTCAAGGTGAAATCATATTAACTGTAACCTCAAATAGTACAAACATCAATTCCCATCCCTGACCACTCGGTCATTTCCCATACATGAGGTGATTAGTCCCATGCACGGCTATTAACCCAAGCACCGACACATTCCTAGTCTCCTGTCTACAAACCCCAAAACAGAAAGAAAAAGGAAAAGAAAGAAAAACTAACCCTCTTATACCAATTTTTAATTTCCCGACCTGGCTCACCACTAAACCAGAGGCCAGACCAGTCTCCACATGACCTCAAGCGTGCCTCCCCATATGCCAGAAGTCTCCGACTAGCAGCGAGGGTCTAAGGATAGTCAGTGGGGAAACTATACCCTCATTTTAGTGAAATAGACAAAAGCAATAAATAGCGGAGATGGTATAATAAATGAATAAGCAGGTGAAATTACATTTTATAAATCTTGTACAAAACAAATGGCCAATGCCAAAGTATACAACAGATGCATGCATGACATGATAATGATACAAAAGTATAAAAAAGTGAACAAAACAACATGCTTTACATTTCAATGAATAAATAAATAATTAATCAAAGCCCCATGGGCGATCTCCTCGTGCATCCCGAGCCTCCGCTCGGTCCTGTGCTCCTAACTCTTAAGTAAATGCAAACAACATAGTCCTGCAACAAAATAGAATCTACTCGGGTACCCAGTGCAATGGCGGCCCGAGTAGGGTGTGAGATATAAATCTCAGTAGGCCGGGACCACCGGTGTCTACCCCAAACCAGACATTTAATAAATAATTTATAACATGTGAAAGCATGCATAAATTATGTAAACAGTAAAATGTAACTATATACCCAAGTACCTGCTTTAGCCCTCAGCTGGTGTCTGAACCTGCATTATACATTTGACATACATACTCAATATTCCTTACATAATCATTCATCGGTTATTAATTATTCCAATATTAATAAATTATGAAGGTCTTGAAATTTGTCCTACGCCCAACATCTCTCGTATAAATCACACACCACAGATATCTCTAAAGACCATCTATGTAATCAAAGTAAAGACTAATTCCAAGATTTTTCTTTGGCTTGGATAACGCATCATAAGTTATTCAATTCAACATTTCATATACTAAGTCTGAGCCCTCCCACGAAAAGTGGTTTACCCAATTCATAAATAAGTCTGAAACCTTCCTCATAAACAATTCAAAAATCATCATGTCTCAACAGCCTACATTAACCATTAACTCATTTCATGCATGAACAATTGGACCCATAGTCCAATGTTAATTAATGGGCATAGAACATCATGTCTAGAACCCTCATGAGTATTTGGAGCATCAGTCCTTGTCTCACAACCCATGGGTATTTGGGGCATCAGTCCCTGACCCATAAAAGAATATTTTCTTGCAAGCTGGATGTAGAACGCCATGTCCAGCACCCCGTGAGTATTTGGAGCTTCATTCCTTGTCTCACAACCCATTTATCAATCATACATATATATTTATCATTGGTGTAGAACACCATGTCTATCACCCCGTGAGTATTTGGAGCTTCAGTCCTTGTCTCACAACCCATTTATCAATCATACATATATATTTATCGTTGGTGTAGGACACCATGTCTAACACCCCAAAACCATCCATTAATTAATTCATAAATTAATTAATCCAATATGTTAATTAATTAAACAACTAATTAACAACATAAATCACCCGTCAAAAGTACACCCTTAATTAACCATTCAACATCTCAATAGTAAATAATTAATTAACAATTAATTTTTCTTAGCAATTCAAATAAATAATTAACTCACCATTTAATTATCCAAATTCGTTAACAAGTCTCAACCCGTCCACTCAAATAGTGATTCGTCCAGGACTTTAACAATTTACATGCACGTCATAATCATCACAAAATATGTCGAACAAGCCCATATATTTAGAAACCATCTCACGCATCATCTCATAATATATAAAAACTCCATCCCAGACAACTTAATGCCTTGAAATCTAACAAGTATCAAAAAGTACCCTTGGCCAACAGTAGTAACAAACAATCAATTCACAATCTTAATTTAATGCATGAAAATTAATTAATTCAAACATTAATTAATTAAATATTATCTCTTACACCAATCATAAATTAATTAACCATTTAACATTTAACATGTAATAATTAATCCATCCATTAATTATTACCAATTTCCGATTTATAATTTTGAACATGTCAAATATTCAATATTACCAATCATAATTAAAATCCACACATTTTATTCCAACTTATGACGTGATAATTAATTCTAAAATTAATTACCCTATTATACATTCTGCCCATTCAAATCATTTAACTGTTTAATCATATAACTTTAACCAAATTAGCATAACATGCTTAAAAACAACACAAGTTCAAACCCTCATTTATCTCACGTGCGCGACGTCATTTAATAACTTCAAAAATTTCATGCATAGACATATCATAATCAAGGAAACTTAAATTCTCAATTTATTTAAAAAATGATATAATTCTTAATAAAATTGTTACGGATTTGAGACCCTACCTCGGGGTAGCACCATTTTAAATTTGAAACGCTTTAATGTACTTGGCATAAACCAGTCCACAACTAGTCTGTAATCGCATGTGCGCACACCATTATATATATATATATATATATATATATATATATATATATATGCGCATTGTTCGGTTACTGTGTGCACCAGGTTGAGAGGCCAAAAGTAATGGTGCACAGGGATGGTCACGCGTCGGGACTTCGGGAGGAAGAAGGTCAAGGATGCTATGCAAATAACATCCAGAGAAATTTTCACACGACCACTCTAACATGTATATCAAAAAAAGGGGTCATTTTAAAGAGATCCAGAACCGTTTGGATTCAATTAAAAATCTTAAATTAAAACTCTTAATTTGATGTCAGTTTGATCCGTTTATTGATGGCGGAGTCATTTATTTCACTACTAGAAGTCGTTTTAAAATTTACAGCATTTAAAACGGTCCATAATGGGGTTCCCAAAAGCTTCCACAGCCATAAAAATGGAAAACGACATATATGGAAGATGAATGAACAGTAACCGTGATATTAATTAATTTATTTAATTGTTTAATTAAATTATACAATTTTAATTTGATACTTTAAATAAAAGTTCATTGCGAATAAAAATTATACATTGCCTAGGGTAAACCCCCCATTTCAAACTCATTGGTGGTCTTGGATTTCTCGTACGATGCACGGTTTGTGAGTAGTTAATGATTTAATCTTAAAAAAACGGAATAAATAATTGATTAAAAAATAATAATAATTTCTTGCGAGCGAGGCTTCCAAACGCTCGATGCAAACAGATGTTATACCTTCTCTAGGGTAAAACCCTCATTTCGGACTCATTGGTGGCCTCATATTGACCATAGGATGCACAGTTTGAGAGATATTTAATTATTTTTAAGAAAATAATATAAAAAAATATTATTTAATAACCACACTCCTTCATTAAATATCTACACTCCTTCATTAAATTCAAAACTGCTTATTTAATTAATAGTTTCAACGAGATATCCAACAGCCTCATTAAATTCACCTAAATATTACACATCAACAAATAAAAACAGAACTTTGACAAACCCCATAAATAAATTGTATTAAAAGAAACAATAAATGCCAATTTTAATTATGTCCAACCTCCCCATTTAAATCCATATTATTTATCCAATTAATTTTTAACCTTCATTTATTATTCTCGTAATAAATGTTTCGTAATTAATTATAAAACTCCATATTGATCATTAAATTCTTTTAACATTTATTTAACTAAGTCACCAAAAAAATAATAATAAAATCATTATTATTATTATTCAAACATTAATTTATTTAAAAACCCAAACCCCCAATTTATTACAATATCATTAATATGATAAAAACTCCTACCCATAACCCCTCATTTAATTAAAAGTTTCTTTAAGAAGCTCAAAATACACATTTAATTCTCATAAATGATACACTCATTTAACATGAAATTAAAATCTCAAAGTATCAAAATAATTTACGACTCCGTAATAATAACAATGACGTTATTATTATTATCACATTCCACCATTTAATAAAAAATGGTCCTTTAAAAATTCTGAAACTCTTCATTTAAATAAAACGGTTCTTTGATAAACCCAAAATCCACGTCTATACATTCAACTGACATTTAATTAATTCTTTAACATTCAATAAATTTAACAACCACAGTAATAGTAATTATAACTTCATATTATTATTATTATTGAAACATTATTTTAATTAATCCAAAACATTCATATAATCATATTTAATTGAAAAATAATAATAATAATTTATTTTATAAGATAAATTGCACAGGTTGGACCGAAACCATGCACTGCCCATACAGATCCATTAAAGTGCATTTTTCTGGATCTGGTGCACCCGAGACTCATCGGGTCACCTGCTAAAATTTATCGGGTAATTACGAAATTCCAGAAACAACACCATTAGGTGTTCCAAAACTCAGAATAAAATTCCATAACTCACTTTAAAAAAAATGAACCGTTCATAAATCGAAAAAAATTCGAAAACATTCATATTTTAACCCGATTCAAAAACACGGGACTTTACAAGGTGTTTCAGGATTGACCCATGGTAACCTGTTGCATGACAACGAGCCTTGTATCACTCTTGTTTTGACACTCTCGGTGGATATGCTTTGGTAAATTCATAAGCTTAGTATGAACCATTATTAAAGGAACAAAGATAAAATAAAATATAGATTCACATAAGAATATATGATCATGGATAACCTAGATTGGAACCTAGGGGATCACAAGTTAGGATATACTTTTCTTCTACAAGTTTATCCTTATAAGCTTAAAGTTTCCTTTTCATGATTATTGGATAAGTATTTAATCCCACTAATTATAATTTCATTTCTAAGTTAATGGCGGGAAATAGAATTACATTTCGCAACAACCAATATGATAGGAAATGTGATTATTGCCCTATTAAAATGAAAGAGACAATGAGGGATGTAGTTGAACATACAATGATTATTCCAAACCAGCTAGCAAAAATCACAATTAATAATTGGTACCCAGTTGAATGTCCAAATTCTTCCAGGAAGAGGAAGAAGAAGTCTCAAGGATGTTCATCTGATAAAGGTGATAAGGTAAATAAGACCCAATTTCCTTTGTGTAAAATGTGTGGAAATATGCACCAAGGAAAATGATACAAAGGAACCGAGAGATGTTTTATGTGTGGGATGATAGGGCATAAAGTATCCAATTGCTTTAAAAAAATGGATAATGTGATGAATGGAGATAAGGTTCAATCTAATGTACCTTATACTATTCAATGACTTAAATGTGGAGAAGTTGGAAATTATCCAAGGCAGTGCTCTCGTGTAAGGGATGAGAAGCATGATGAACATCAAAAATCTTCAAGGACAAGGGAACAATGAAAGTCCTATGCTGGGATGGATCATGATGACTGATGTACATGTAACTTCTCAATAATTATCTATGTCATGTTGTATTTTAGTTCATGCTCTATGAGAATAACTTTAATGTTTTCTAAGAACATCGAGCCACTACCTAAGATGGTTTGATATCATTAAGAAAAAAATCTATTATTATGTATCACATGATGATGTTGTGAAGTAGTTCTTCTTGAGAAAAAATGATTAGGGGAATAAAAGATGAATATTATTTTTAAGACGTTCACTAATTTGGGAACCCTATATGATCAATGTAAATAGATTACTATGGTATTTTATTTGAGAAGTGAATTTTGACTTTTATATTTAATATTTGATGAATTTAAGGTGAACTTATGGTAATTTAGGTTACTTATGTAAATGATTAACCTATATTGGGAAAATTTTGATTAGGTCAGTTACTTTTGTTATTAGACGTTAAGAGTGGTTGATGTTGTTTGGAGATGAACGATAAAGTTTATCTTGGAAGACTATGTTATCAAGTCCTTCTTATATTTGGGATTCAATTTTAGTTTGGTTTATTTTGAAAAAATTTAAGGACAGTTATTTATGGAATGGTCTATGATGAACATTGGGTAGTACCATGGGATTTTGAAGATTAAAAGTAGTTTCCCTTCCTATGGGTTTCTATCTTTCTGAAGAGTTTTTTTATCAAACCATTTATATTTTTGGGATAATGTTTAAAGATAAAAGAAATATATAGTTAATATTTTGTGGATTATGTGATTCTATAGAAGATGATTAGTGTGATTTTTATGAGACCAAGTCTTTTTGAATGCTCATTGGTTGGAGAAAAGATTATTCTTGGTAGAAGCTTATTAAAGGATGAAACTCTACTTGATGGTTTGTAAATTTCCTTATATTTTTATTCTATGTAGTAATGAATTCCTAAAAAATTATGAAAAGGAACGTAAAACAAAAAATTTGTTGGTTTACGTTTCCTACTGGGTGATCAATGATCGTTTAACACATTATAAGTTTGTGATTTTCTGGTTGTTAACTTTCTCCTAATCATGTTTTCTATCACTCTCCATCAGAACATGACCCTTTGTTTTTTTACTTCCATATCCATGTTTTCCTACATGGAATCCTAACATGGGTTAACTCAGGTGACCTTTTTACTTCTCTTTCTTTCATTTAAAGTGATAGTTTTACTAACTCTTTTTCCGATGTGGGACTTTCAATGAAGTTTCCACGCCCAATTTAAAAATTGTGAGGGCACAATTTCATAAGGGGAGAAGAATGTAACGACCCGAAATTTTCAATAAATTTTGTTTCCTAATTTTGTGTGTTATTTTATTTTATACTCAACAAAACTATTTCATCTAATAAAATGAGTATAATTAAAGTGGTATTGTAGGGTTTTGACCATTATATGACCATTGGTTAATGTGACCGTTGGAAACTAAATGTTGAGATTATGGTCTATAAATACGAGTGATAATGGTTAATTATTATAGAAAAAATATTCAATGGCCTCATCCAGTAGTCTCGGGCCGATCAAAGCCCATCTGACAGAACTTGGGAAGGAGGTAGCACCACTGGGCTTTGTTCGGGACCAAACCCAAGCCAAATGTCATCGTGTGAAACTGGAATGGAATATCCTTCGTGAGAAGTTCAAGCTGATAGAAATCATCACTCGGGCAATGTTGGTCGAGCTGCCCATAGATTCTATCACCTTAGCACACCTTACACTTAGGTCCTATGTTGGGGTTATAATGGGATATGTAACGAGATTACAGCTACTTTGTGATGTCCTTTTAGGTAAATAAAATTTTGATTTCTCCCTATGGTGGAGTTTTTGGTCTTTTTTCAGATGTATAAATAAATATAGGATGTATATTGATGCATTTTGGAAAAGGTGATATTTTAAATATATTTATTTAAACCTTAAATAATTAATGATGTGTAATGATTTTCCAAAAATGGTCTTCTGGAAATGTGTTCAGTAAGAAATTTAGAGTCTAATAAGATCAAAATAATTTTTGGTGAATAGTAAATTATGAATAGTGATTTTATGCTTAGGATTAGTATTGTGACCAAATGGATTAGTAATCTTACTTAAATAAAGTATTATTATAATTTAGGCACCTTTATTAAATAATGTGATTCAATAAAATAGGTAAATAACTGTTTCAGAAATTACTGTTTAAGTATTAGTTTTTTCAGGTGAATAGTATTTTTTATTTAAAAATTAAATTAAAAATATTTAGAATATTATTTTCCTAAAATTTAGTTCATTTTTGAAATCAGATAATTGATATTTGGTTATGGTGAAATTTTGGGTTTTTTCTGAGAAAGTTGAATTTTCGGTGAATAGTGAAAATATAGTTTTTGAGTTTCGGTATGTTTGATGACATCATGACTGCATCATGATGATGTCATGACATTTTTATTAGGGTTGGTCGGACAAAGAAGATGAATTATTGTATGAGGGGTCCCATCTTTCCAAACACCATGGGAAAAAAACCACGGGCAAGCTCATGGTTTTGTGAAAACCACATGTGAGGTGTCCTTTGGAATTATTAAAGTATCACCTCCCTTTCCCTATAAATACCCAGCCTCTCATCCTTTAATTTTCACTCTCAACTACTCCTAAACTATTCTCTGGTCTCATTACCTTCCAAGGAGTCTTTCCAAGGTTCCACCAATCCCTCAAGGTCCCGACCTTTGAGTTTTAAGAGTTACGTTTTAAGGTGATGGATCTTACCTCTCTCTTTCTTTTCAAGTACTCTCTTTTATGTCATTTCTTTTATGATTCGTGTTCTTAGGTTGTATGATGTTATTTTATATTAAACTTAATGTAATTTTTATCTTCATATGATAAGATACCCCCTCTTACTCTCGTAAATTTATTTTTTTAATTTTTAAGTGGCGTTGTTAGGGTGCCGAATTTTTTATAATGGATTCTTTCACCCTTCTCATTTTCAAGCTCTATTTTTATGTCAAGTATTTCAAGTTACTTTTTATTGTGTTGGGGTATTATTTCTATTATCCAACATACTATTCTTTTATGTTCGTATGATGAGGTACCCAGTTTGATCTCATCAATTCATTTTTTGATGTTTTATGTGGCGTTGTTAGGCTGCCAAATTTTCATAAGAGAAATCTTATTTTTTTTCTTCCTTTAATGTTTTTCATTTCATATGGTATGTATTTATATATTTATTATCATGTTATTATATCCTTTATATTCTTTCCCTCTACTATTTTATGGATCATTTATGATTGGGTGACCCATGTCCCCTCTCTTTTCAATATTTTCTAAAACCATGTAACATAGATATTATGCTGCAGAATTTTCATCTCAAAATGTATCTCTCTTTTTCACAAATTCTTGTATTTTATTAATTCAATACTCAAGGATCATTCTTATATAGGGGTATTCACATATATATTAAAATTTTCTATTTTAATTCTGTTATTTACAGACATTAAAGCCGCTTTCCTTTTATGTGGGTTTAAAGTGACATAAAGATCATGTTTTTAAAGCAATTTATAAAATTTTATGATTATGAAATGAAACCCATTTCTTTAATGCTATATGGGTTATTTATGAAATGTTTTATGATGGTATATGTGGCTCACATGATAATAAAGACAAATTAAGGGTGCGCCCTAATAGTGCTTCAATGCTTCGGGTAAAGTCTAAATCTCTAGAGATGACCATTTTAACGATACCTTGGTGAATAACCTTGGTAATTTTTTAATTACACCTTAGGGATGGACCTTGGTGATATGGAAATGATTGTCTAAGATAAATGTTTTAGCCACATATTCAAGTTATGAATCATTTTCTTTTCATTATGATATGCCTCATCATCTCTTTCTCAAGCCTTAAAGTTATTTATCATGACTTTTTTGATGTATCTCAAGTTCACATGTAAAATGTTTCCCTTGTTTCCCTTACTGGGCCTTCTACTAACCCCTTCCTTGTATTTATCTTCTCAGGTTATGAGATTTAGTAATGAACATAGGATTAACAAATTAATAATCCTTTCAAGTGTTTTAGAATAACTTTTTTCCATGTATTAAGTTCCTGGTTTCAAAGACCCTAAACCTTAATGATCCTCAGTTTTGTATAATGTAATGAATGTTTATGTGATAAAAAGGCAGGATGTTATACTTTTGGACCTATAGATGTTACTTATTCTTCTCTGTAATTCTCTCTCATGTGATATTATTCCTTTATCCATTTACATTATGGGGATTGTTCCAAAAATTTAAGGCACAATGCCTAAAGATATTGCAACACTAACATAGACCCACAAATCATGATTTCCTAATATATTCTGCATCTGATTTTTGGGTACTCTTCATGAATTTTTTGCTCTATGAGGGGAACCAAATTCCATACTTTCTTTGCTATCCACATTAGTTATTGTGGTAGGTTTATTGTCATATTTTTTCATCCGTAATTGTTCATATTTTTCTTTATGAACAACATTTTTCATGATAAGAGGTTTAAAAACATTAGTACGAGATGGTATGGAAGATACCTGATTCATCTCAGCTATTTCTGATAGATCGTTGAATGAATTCATGATATTCTTGTAACATGTTGGAGTTCTTTAAACCTTAAAATACTCAAATTAACATTGAGTACTAGTAGAAACTATCTCATTCTTTTGTGAAGTTTCAATATGTGTCTTCTCAATTTTGGTCAACTGAGCTACCAATTCTATACATTTGATACTTTGGATGATTTTATGATCTTTAATCCAAATCATCTTCTCTACCCAAAAATTCTTCATTCATTAAACTTTATCTTCATGTAGATAAAATTATTTTGTAAATATAATATTCAAGGTCATTGATCATCTTGGATATTTTTTCCAGTTGGCAACACTTAACATCAGTTCAATTTTTCAATCTCTCTTAAACTGCATGGATCTTTTCATCTAGATTCTTTTTGACTCCCTCATTCTCTTAAACTTATTTGATCCATTTTTACGAGCTTATTTCACGTTCCCTTATTGTTGCATCAAAGGATCAGCCTATCTAAAGAGATTTATACACTCAACAATTTTTTTCAATGTCTTATCCAAAACATAAAATTCTTCATCATGTTGGGTGATCTCTTCCTCCATACATTTAAAGACTCCAAAAACCAGGGATGGTCATTCTTCCAAAATATCATGTACAATAAATCTTAATCTATCAATTGATAATTCTAGAGAAGTTTTAGATGGATCATCATCGCCACTTGTGTTAGTATTTTCATATTGAGGAATGTTTTTAAATTTACTAACACATACATCCTAATCACTAGAGGTAGGAAGGTTTGCTATCTTATTAGTCAAATATTGAGCCACATTCTCATTACCTTACAAAATATATATGTATTAATTTTTAGTAAGGCAAAGATAAACAAATACTTACTTTTTTTAGATAATAGGGAATTATTCATCAACTTTCTCTTATCTTTATTTTTCTTACTCATCATGTTCTTGGTAGATATAGAATTATACTCCAAGGTATCAAAATCTTCAACAAAATAGTACTACAATGTTCAGTCAGAAAATAAACTCATGTGTTTAAAAGAGAATAGATTTCAATGTAGAGAATATAACAGAGATGAACCTTACCTTGATAATTATGAATGTACCAGTTTTAGATCTGCCTAACATTGTGGGGGGGCGAATCACTATGGGAGAATTTTTAACTCAATTCCAAATTTTATCCGATTACATCTTTGAATTGTTAGGATCTTTATTCTCTTATTCTATTTTCTCTATCGCATGAACTAATATTATTATAGTAACGAAAAGTAAATGATATTTTTATAGGGTTCACATCTAACTAAGATTATCTAGTCATTGGCATGGTCTAGAAATAATCCGGACCACACAACCTCTATAAAGTAAACCTTTAAAATTTTTTTACAGTAACTAGAAAATAACCTTTCACTTGAAATGCACTATAGTGAAGTGAGATTTCATATTTTACAGAACTTAGATAGATCTTTATACTTCCTCTAAATATAGTCTCCTTTTTGTTGACAAAGGTTCATAACACCAAGAGAGTGTTCCACCTATTGAGACCTGTTGGATGTCACAGTTCTTATATGTAATTACACAACCTTACTCTTCACTTTGTTACTTAATTAGTAGTATGAAAGTAACTCTTATACCTTTACCAAGAAAATAACTAAATCTGCAAAATATTCATCTTCTACTAGTCAAAAAAATATAAATGTGTCGTGAACTGATGAATACTAAATTATTTATGACCTAAATTATAATCAGTTGATATCAATTGGGTCACCAAATATATTCTCTTCTATTCTCTTTCTTCTTTAGTGAAAAAAATGCACTGAGATATCTTCTTCTTATTGTTTTTTAAATCACAATCTTCCTTTGTGATTATTAAATCAATGAAAATCAACTAATCTTAGAATCATCACAATTAAATTATTCCTTTTTGATATAAATATCTTGAGTGAATGTAGAATATATTATCTTATATTCTTCTTGTTGCAAAATATGCTTGTTCAACTGAATTTCACCATAACTAAAATGTTATTTCATGAAAGAACAATCGTCCACAAATTCATATTTTTCACTTCTTTAATTATTAACCCAATACAACCATGGTGAATGTGCATTTCCGATATGCATTTTTATATTTATCATTTTATGTATTTTGTTTGAGATAAACTTTTATTCCTAATTTGTTTTCCTCAAATCATATATAGACCTTTAGACATTTTACTTACTCCTTACTATTTATGTAACAACACCCAAAGATTCTTCCTCCTCCCTTAGTTCTCTCTCCCTTCACACAACAACCATTTTTGATTTTATAACCCATGTTTATCAACGATATACTCATACATACACTTGATGTCATATGAAAACCAAAGAAATATGTGTTTCTATCTTACTCAAGAAAGTATTCACTTATGTTAATGTCTGGTTCTCTTGGCACAATTAAATTGTTTAGTTTTTTTCTTATTTGTCTATTGTGTATCAACTAGATATAAAACATCTTCACGTAATGGATTATATAAGAAAAAACATAATGAAGAACCGTGATAATAAACAACTCATACACTGTTTCATGGGTAGAAATATTCATGGAAGTAGTTCTTCTTCATGAAGAATGACAAGGGTGTTTACAAACTACTTCTATGTTTGTAGTATTTCTTCTTCATGGAAGAAAAATTCTTCATGAAACCGAACTCATTCACAAAGCATGACGAGGGTGTAAGAACCATTTCCATGTCCCCAAATTCTTCTCATTCATGAAAACAGATTTTTTCCTGGGAATCCCCTTATTCATGAGGCCTCAATGTTTCACAAAACTCTTTTCATCCCAACACAAAATAGTTCTTCGTAGATGCTATTTTTCATGAAAATTTGATCTCTTGAAATAATATGAGTAGAATTAGAATGTATTGGTCAAGGGTGATATCCTTTTATTTTAAAGGGATCATAGACTTATAGCGCATTCAAATCCCGATATTTATTCCATGTGAATCATCTCTTTAAATTCCTGAATGACTTAGCTTTAAATTCTTCAAACAAACCTAAAGTTATGCCTCATTTCATAATGTTCTAC
The DNA here is from genome assembly GCA_963277665.1 of Viscum album. Taxonomy (NCBI): domain Eukaryota; kingdom Viridiplantae; phylum Streptophyta; class Magnoliopsida; order Santalales; family Viscaceae; genus Viscum; species Viscum album. The sequence goes on along the minus strand of OY728151.1, from coordinate 1,579,172,223 downwards.
CTTCATGAATAGACTGTTTATTTATGGTGTTCATATCACATGAATGTATTCAAAACACATGAAATGCACCTTCGCAAATGAATGAAGTTCATCCATGGAACTCAACTAGTTTAATAGCCCTCCTTCAACTACATTTGCAGTTCATACAAGGATTACCTCTTTAATTTAATCATGTGAGTCATGAAAGTGTAGTTGCATGATATTTTGATCATGTTCATCCCATTATTTTGACCATTGAATAATAATGGTGGAATCTTATTTGATCCTTGGTTGTTTGGTTGACATATCTTATTGGACAATGGTGTTTTTGAGGGAATCTAGGAGTAAGATGACGACATTGGGTAATAAATATGTGCCTCATTTTGAATGAAATGGTTTTTGTAGATCAAACGCCATGAATTGAAATTAGTCTGTGTGAGATGTGATGGACAACCATGATCAATCCAATTATTTAAACCGGTGAACAGCACACACAAAACCACATCCCACATCGAATCCTCTCCTGGTGTATCCACACTATATAAATCCAGCACTCCAAGGAGTGGATCATAATTTCCCTCTCCACCAACTTATACCACCCTGTACCGGTTCTATGAGAATTCTCTACACCCACTTCTTTTCAGGATATTAGAACACATCGTACATGACTCCAAGGGTACCCATGGCCTACACACAACATTAGATACTATCTGGATGCTTACCTGGATGGCCTTCTTTGGACGTGTCGACCCAATGTCCTATAAAATCTCTCAGTTGAGGCTAGCAGGTTAGCTCAACCCATACTTTTTTAAAAAATAGAACAAAAAACATGTTAAAAATTAGTGTATATAATGGATTTCAATATGAAATGGATGGATATATCCACACATAGAACTCCAATATAAAATTATTCAATCCCTTCACAATTTCCATTCAAATATAAATCCATCTAACCATTTCATCATCTTTAACCCTTCATACCCTTATTATATGGAATGGTTCTCCTTCATGAAAACTACATGATCAATGCTTCTAAAGTTAAAACTTTCACGGTTCTCATGCAACAATAAAATACTGCATGAAATTCAATTCCTTTTATTCTATACATTTTGGAATAAAAATTTCAAAGAACATAAAATCATCCTTATTCTTTTTTGTAAACAATTTGTGACTTGGGACACATGTATTTTGAACATAGGATCAGTTCATCAATTGTAAAAATTATCAAAAATGGAGAATTTCTCAAGATTAAAATGCAATTATATGAATCCGTAACAATTCTTCAGTCCCTTTAAAATTTATCTTTGAATATAAATCCATATAACCATTTATTCAACTTTAACCCTTCATGAAATAATTATATGGTGTGGTTCTCCTTTATTCAAACTACAGTCTCAATGTTCCACAATTTAACAATTTTATTGTTCTCATGAAACATTAAAATACTACATGATCTTCAATTCATCTACTTATATATGTTTTGGAAGATAAATTCCAAAGAAAATCAAATCATCCTCCTTCAATTTTGTAAACAATGTTTCACTTATGACACATGTAATTTGAACTTAGGATTAGTTAAAAAGTCATAAATCTTAACAAAAATTGATAATTTCTCAACCATGACATCCAATGCTCTAAATCCATAATGATTCTTCAATCCCTTCACAATTTCCATTTATATATAATGTCATCTAACAATTTCTTCATCTTTAACCCTTTATTCACTAATTATATTGTGTGGTTCTCCATCATAAAAACTAAAATCTCAATGTTCCACAAGATAGCACTTCCATGGTTCTCATGAAACATTAAAATACCACATGAACCTCAATTACACTTATTCAATACTTTTTGGAATATAAATTCCAATGAACATAAAATAAACCTTCTCTTTGTTGTAAACAATGAGTCTATTATGACACATCTACTTTGAACTTAGGATCAATTCATCAATCTTTAGAGTTAAAAACATAGAGAATTTCTCATGTATGAAGTCCAATGTTATGAATCCAAAAACAAATCATCAAACCCTTCACAATTTATCCTCAAATATAAATCCATATAACCATTTCTCCATCTTTAACCCTTTATACACTAATTATATGGTGTGGTTCTACTTCATTATAACACCCCCAATTTCTAGCATGTAACCCTTTATTTATGTATTTGAAGTGTTTAAAGTGTGTGGGTAATGTGTGGGAGGGTTTGGAAGACTTTTTCAGTGTTTCTGGTGCTTTTATATAGGTGCACAGTTGGACCAAGGTTACTGAAAGTTGTGAAACTCCTAATAGAAATCATACACAATGAGACAGGGGGATCTGGTTAGGTGAATGGTTTGGACAAACCGTGTGACTACCCAGAAGTAACCATACAAAGTGGGATAAAGAGAATTTTCCTTGTAGGCACATGGTTTTTCTAAATGTGTCAGACAAATTTGCAAGGTACTCCCCAAGGATGAGACTGTCACATGGTAAGCACACAGTTTTCCTAACTGTGCGACTAGTCATGCACGGTTTAAAAACAATACCCTAAAAAAGTGGATCTGGGTTAGGATTAATTTTAAACCCATAATTGTTCCTCGAAATCAACCCTAATTCAGTATTTATCCCTCCCAATGTCCTAGTATTTTTTCCCCGTCAATTTGGAAGGGATCCATATGTGTTTCCTGGTGCATTGATGCCCGATTCCCTCAGTAAGTGTCTTTTTGTGGTATTTTTTCATTGTTTTTCATAGATATACTTTCCTTCCTTTGTCATATTCCAAGATATAGTGTGATGTGGATAGATATAAGGTTTTTGATGTAAATAATGGTTATATTTGTACTTTTGGTGATATGGGATGAGATCTAAGGTGGGATTTTTTAGATTCAACCCGGTTTTGTGGGGGGTTTTCATGATGTTCTTTGTTTTCCCCAAAACTCTCAAGGAAGGTGGATTCACTCTCAACTCCTATTATTAGAACTAAAATTATTAGTTTCAAATTTTTTAAATTTTATAAAATTCTTTGAGAATTTGGTGTGAAAATAATGGTTGAAACCCTCTTTATTGATGTATTTTTTTCTTGGAAATTGGTTGTGCAAATGGATTTTTTTCATAATTTTAAAATACGGTTTTTTTATTTGGGAAAATTGTTTTTTGGAAAGGTTTTCAATAAAGAAATGGTTTAACTGAAGTGGGTTGAATTTTTTGGTTTGAAATTGTTTTGTAATACATGGGTTTTGTGGGTTCATGATTTTTATGTGACCTAAATATAGGGAATGTACCATTGGGGTACAAAGGTACATGGCCCTGGATAAGAAGTGTGTGTCATTGGGGAATAAGGAAACCGGACACTTAGTGGTGACTTAGTGGATGGAAAAGAAACCACTAAAGAGTATAGATCTATTAGAGAGGAATGCATGGTTGTGTGTGTGGTAAACGATATATGCATGTTTTGTTTCCTTTCCTTAAAAAATATATATAAATTGTTTTATATAATTGTTATAACTTTTTATATCCTCATGGCGTGAGTAGGGAAGTCATTGGGGGAAATCTACTGAGTTTCATTACTCACCCATTCTTTGGAGCTTTGGTGCTTTTGCATATATTTTTTTCAAGACACATGTAAATGTAAAGAATCAAACTTCTTATGTGGTTATCTATGATACATGGAGATGGAATTGGATCTTGGAGTCATGTATTTGAATTATTCTAAGTTTCTGTTGGATTTGTTTTTCATTATGTACTTCGATGTTAGTAGTCTTCTATTGTGGTACACTTTTTTAGTTTGGTTTGGATAGAAAAGGTATAACTTGAGTTATTTTTCAATGTAATCAAGAATCATATAATGGTTTTGGTTATGGAATATGTGGTTGTGATTTTTTTATTTTCAAATGTAAAATCATCCCCTAATTGTACTGAAACCCTTGGAATTTATTTCCATCATTTGGTACTTTGGGGATGTTGCATAATTCCATGAATAAATTCCACCTTTAGTCAATCCAATGAGGAGGGGAGGTATGTTACAAGTTGTATGAGTCTTGGTCATTCCAAATATTTTTGTGCAATAAGTGGTATCATATTTTTTTGGTACTTGACATACAATTAGTATATGTTGTGTCAGTTATTGAGTAGAAATTCATTCAGGTTATTTCCTTGAGTTGGGTTGGTAGAAAGGAATATGATTGTTAGGAATTTAAATATATATCATGAAAATAAATAGTTAAACATTTTATATTAAACTTAATGTTACTAGGGATTTGGGTACATAGGTGTTTAGGAAACACTTATAAGAGTGTAATATCATTGTCATGGGTTTAGCCAATGAGAAGATCCTGACATGCATTGTAGAAATAACTTCCCAATAAGAGTGCATATTTCATTTTGAATAATGATTTATGATTTGGTGTAAATGGGTTGGTTTTTTAGATATTTTGAAATTGTTTTCAGATGGGATATTTTGATAATAGAATTGTTGTATTATTTTGAAAATGAGTTAATTTTCAAAATCATGGTGAAATTTTTAAAAAATGGTTGAATGTGGACAATAATGAATATTGGAAAGAATTTTTTTAATAATTTCTCAGCGAAAGAATTTTAAATTTTTAGGCCCTCGGTTTCTAGAGAGATGGTCTTATGGTTTTTGTAATGTTTCTAGAAAATGGAACCCGGTAGGCATGCGTAGAAACCAAATGAAGAAGCTGTTGAGAATGTGGTTGCACCTGAGACATAGGTGAACCAATAGCTAGTTCAAAGTATAGTCCAATATTTTCAAGATGTGGATAGTGGGAATAAATGGTATGAACTATAGAAAGTGGATCATTCAATCTAATACTATAAGTAGAATCAACCCATCTTCTAGGGGGATTCTGGGCTAGAGAAGGTTGTTGTGTGGTTGAACAGGATAAATCAAGTCTTTGAATTCCTTAGCACATGAGCAGAGTATAAAGTCAAGTTAGCAATGTATATATGGTAAGATCTTGCACACTAATGTTGGGATTTTTCACTTTAGACTAAACTGCGCCAAGGTATGTAATGGGAAGATTTTGAGGAATTTTTCAAAAAAATCTATCCTCACTAATTCATAATTCAACGAATGATGGAATCTTTCAGCCTGAAGTATGATAAACTTTCTATAATATAGTATGTGGATGAAATTATGATTTTTTTTTTCTTTTCACATGATTTTTTTGAGAGTGCATCCTTAAAGTAACACATTTTGGAATCGAAGATAATCCAACAAATTTGTTTGAATATTTCCATGATTTGTATAATGGATTATACATATATGGTTAATAGAGTGATGGTGGATGAAAGAGACATCTCAGGAGGCACATGTGGAGGAAGTATGTTGATACCTATGGATAATGGTGGGAACTATAATGCTGGGAGAAAATGGAAAAGGGAAGCATATTTCCAAGGTGGGAGTATGACCCAAAATTAGATAGCTAGATCAGCGAACCTTCTCCCAATACCCAAGAGAAAATTTAGATGTTATCAATGTGTTTCATTCAAACTCGTGCATCAAGAGTGAATGAAACCACATAGAGAATTCCATAAATGTAATTACATGGGGAATATTCAGTGCTTTTTTCATAGTGCTTTGAAGTCGGGTGTTTGGGAAAAATCTATTGTATTGAAGATTTTATATGATTCTATGGGAGGAGGGATATAACGCCCCGACCCTAGTTACCTAGAGTCGGTGCATTATTTTAATACATTGGAATGATTACATGGAATCAAGTCCCGAAGGATCGATCAGTTTAGCAGTCTTGGAAAATAGATTACATACATGAACTTTACATTACCATTTCAAACATACAACAGAGCATAGATAGTGCTTTGAAAACTCCATTATTCACTTAGCTTAACCCTTTTTATTAATCAGAATACGCTTCATGGAATCCTGGGGAAAATAAAACCTAGAAATGGGTGATATCAAATGTTCAGTAAGGGTAATCAATACAGCGGAAGATAACATAAATATTATGTCTGGTGAATAATTGGAACCACATACCTTTACCAATAATAAACACGAATACTTTTACGGAAGAAATATGAGATGAGTAAATAATGCCACAATAAAAAATAATCATGGGTATTCTTCTAGTCGAATGACCACATGAACCATTAATATTATTTTCATAATGAGGTAATGTATAATTCCAGACATTCTAAAACATTTTTTCAAGGCCTCAGCCAAGACATCTAAAAATGATTAAGGCCTCAGCCAAAATCGTATATCAAATTGGGAAAGGGCCTCATCTAATTCCACATCTAGTTGTATCATGATTCCTACCGATGCATGGAGGAGCTATTTTGGGCTCCACCCATCACATACTATGTCCAATACATTCCTCATTTTAAAATGTTGAAACATAACATAAACATTCGTATTAGAACTAGCATACGAAATTTCAATACATTAACCGTACACCGTGAATGGTATAAAAGAAGTCATTTAAATAAATTTTTGAATCAAAGTGTCCCATACCACTTTGAAACTTTTGAAAAGAATTAACATTTTAAAAAAATTCATGTCCATATAAATAAATCCTTAAAAACCATTTTGAAATCATGGACATTAATGAGAATTATTTAGAATAATAAATATTTAAAACTTTTAAAATGATGTTTTAGTAAAAATTACCTTAAAAAACATCCCTTTGAAAACTGTTTTATGAAACATGGACATGGATAATAAATATTTCCCAATAGATACTTATGTAAAAACAACCTTGGATAATAAAGAGATTGTGAAATTAACCCTTACCAATTTGGTAACTTATGAAACATACACCCTATGAAAGACGTATCAAACAATGAATATGTAAATTCACATAAATTAAAGTGTATTACACAAATAATACAATTATGGGTAGTAAATACACCACACAAAAGGTAATAGTGGCAATATGGCATGAATCTCACGGGAATAAGGAGTGAGATGAAAACCCATTACCATGTACTTTTCCTTGATAGAGTGTAGGTTAACCTTTTGTATAATAGTAATATAATTTTTATTAAATTATACAAGAATCATATATATAAATATTATATCATATATGATCTTTTAATATTTTTTTGTTGATAATATTTTTGTACTATCGTCGTTTCTGGTGTTAACTGATTCGTTTTCCTTTATATGATATGTTACATAAGTCGTTTTTGTTATGGATAGGTTGTATCTTATTCATATACACAATGATATCAAGTCTTTAAACATTAATTTTAATCATCAAATGAAAATTAGTCTTGAATGGATATGATGGGGAAATGGATCTCATTGCATTCGTGGAGACGGTAATCCTTACATATGCACGAACCCTACTTCCATTTTATTTTTCATTTTAAAATAAATCAAAAACAAATGATAAATAGTTATATTATTATTATATTATAATATAATATCTTATATATGTTACTTAGGTTCATTAACAGCATCCTTTATACGTTACATGTATGGTATGAACGAGTCATATCACATTGAGGGGGCGGTAGTCCGCACTTCCTCAAATGAAATTATCATATATATATATATAACATGAAACAAATAATGGTATGATATAAAATGTAATTACATAAGATTATATATAAAATAAATATCATTACTATCATATTTAATTATATTTCCATCATAATGGACACCATGAGAGGTGGTAGGATATAATTGAACAATCATCGTTTTGTGAGGCATTTGGTTGTCATCCAAAGAAACATTATGTTCTTCACCCATTAGAGGGATGTGTGTGTAAGTATAGTTAGAATAATTATAAAAAAATATCCTAGTATATTTAGGATACATATTTTGTTAAAAAATAAAATAATAAGAATATTTTAGGGGTTGGAGAAGTAAAATAAAATAAAAGAAGCTAAGAGAAATCGTTACCTTTAATATGGGTAACTCTCTTTGGATTGAACCAAAAAGGACTCTGGAAGTGTCTTCTGCCTAATGTAAGGCTTCTAGGAGGAGGATAGGGATGTTGAAATATTATTTTTGCAGGTTTTGTCCGATCCAAAAGGCTTTCAAGGTGTGAATAATTGGTTAGAAGTTGTGTCCTTTTATAAGGGGGAGGAGGGGCTCTTTAAGAAAAACATAAAGTATTAATTTATAATAAATTCATATTCGGTTTCTAATGGATAAAAAGTGGATTATTAAAATTATAATGTGGGTATGGGTCGAAATCCTTTCAACTAATAGATTTTATATAGGTTTGGGTCTTTACATTAACCTTATCTTTTATTTTTAACTGTTGGTTAATTAGTTTAACACTTACCATGTCACTTTTTATTTTTATAATATTATTTAATAAACATACTATATACATACATGCGACCCCAAAGTGTTCCATTAATGATACAACTATAATTATATAAGTCCTTTGGCCCAACCTTAGATTTTTAGGAATAGAATATCATTTAATAATATAAAAGTATTTTTAAAAACTGATTTATGTCAATTTTGACAATATTTAATATTTTTTTAAGTCTTAGAAACATTATTATTTAGAATAAAATTCATTTAATTAATAATATTATGTAATATTAACCAATGAAATTTTTTTATGTCATCAAAACATTCAAATTATATTTATTTTAACATTTATAAGACCAATTAAGTGATTCTTTCATTAATAATGAAAATACTGCATCATTATTGTGTCATATATATTTTTAATTTTTCAAGGTCTAAAAATTATAAATAAAATACCATTATGTAGGAAATATTGTTCTCTTTCTAATTAATATTTATAGTCTAAAATATAATATATATAACCCTATCTAAAAAAATGTTTTCTAAAAGATATATGCTTAATTCATTTTTGTATTTACTTTAACTTAATTAATATAAAGTGTCATTATCACATACAAGTGGATCCATGGGGTCTCAAATTTGACCCAAAGAAGCCCATGGTCGGAAATGTATCATCCAACAGGGTTAGAACACGTTTTAGGGTAAATTAATATTATTATAAAATTATTTTTTACCCTTATTTAGCGGATTTACCCTTTAACCATGGTAAATAAAATATTTACCGAAGTAATTATTCAAAATATATAAAAATAAGAGTTACCTATTTAAATATTTTGGACATACTGATTCCAAATATGGAATCCATTTTTCCAAATACAAAACACAAAAGTGGCAGAAATTAATTTAAAATTAATTCACGCTGTCAAAACAAAAAGCGTGTTTTTAAGAAATAATAAATATCAAAAGATTCACAATTGTTTATGTTCGGTGTAAATGTGAAATTATGTCCAATGACAAAAATTGTATTAAATGTTAAAATATATTCTAAATATACTTTAAAACGACTCCAATTCATAATTTATCACTATTATTTATTTTGATTTAAAAAGTTGTTTTTAATTAAAATTTAGTAATTTTCACTATTCATCAAAATATAAAAGTTATCCGAAAAGTACCAAAATTTCACCCCTGGATAATTTAGATATTCTGAATCTAAAAATGAAGTCCATTTTGAGAGATAAAATTTATAAAATTTCAAAAAGTTGGTATTAATATTCATAACATCTACTTCGATTGGTTTTGGTGTGGGTTATAACTCGAAGTTGCATACAACACACGCTACTATATTATTCAAAAAGAAGCATATCGTGGAATCCTGGGGTGTTACATTCTCCCCTCCTTAAATAAATTGCATCCTCGCAATTTATGCTCGGTATTGGAAACTTGGGGTTGACATTTCAAAATATCTTAGTTGAAATCCCACATCAATAAATGGATTAATGAGGCCTCTATTTAAACTAATGAGTAATAAGTATGAAGGTTACCAAAAATAACACATAATGGGGTTCCATGTAGGAAAATATGGATATGGAAGAGAAATCTAACCATCAATATCTGATGGAAAGTGGTAGAGAACATGGCTATGAAAGGGCCAACAATCCCAAAGCCATAAATTTGTGATGATCTAAGGTACCATCTAGGACAACATTTTTGTTATAAGTTCCTATTCTTCATGTTGAGGAATTTATTTATGAGATTGGATAAGATTAAAAGGAGATATACTTACATTATAATTAGAGTTTTATCCACTAATAAATTTCTACCACAAACTCATCTTTCACTCCAAAACATAATACAACTCAAAAATACTCTATTTATCCTAATTGTATAGGGTTCCAAAGATAATGAATTTATAATTCATAGAACAGGCCCTTTAAAAAACTACATTATACAATCCAAGGTCTTCACATATTCCAGTGGTAGGCGATAAATCCCAATCACACTATGGTTGTGGGTTTGATTCCCGCAGCTTTGTCCAACACGATGGGTTGTCACACGGTCTGCGTGTTGTCCTTTTATAAAAATCCAAAAATAACATTTCAAACTTCATCCATTACAACCTTTAGACGTATCCTAAATACTACTATCCAAACTCACAGTCCAAAATTTATAAGGAAATTAAACACAATGAAGATCCTTTTTCCATGTAATAATATGGGAACACCTTCGTCACGTATTATTTTAAAACATGGTAACATCCTGAATTACCATAAAAACTTATTTATTACATTCATGCTACCTTATTATTTATAGAATAATTGATATACTCATTCTATCCAAAAAAAATTTAAACTCCAACAATGACAAATCATTAATCAGTTTCAAGGTAGTCAAGAATATCCAATATAATTTATTCAAATCAGCATCTCTTATTCCAAAATCACTACCTTTTTATCGGGACCATATTAAGTATTACCTTTCCTTCAAAAATGTATTTCCAAAACGTGTATAATACTGTTAATTCACTTTTCATAGAACTATTTAATCTCAAATCCTCAATAACATAGAACTGCACTACAATCCTTATTTATCTCCATAATTCATGTAATCAGTATACTATTGATACAACACTAAAATAAAATAATTATACAATAACAACATAAGGAAACTAGTCATTCCTTTTCATCTAAGGTAGTATCATAACTTGATTATTATCCAATAGCATCATTTGGTGCATACTCTGATGATTTGTACATTGGTTTGCATAGTGTCCCAACTCCTTACAGATGAAGAATTGTACATTTGAAAACTTTTTATTACCCTTGCAATCACATACTTGGTGTTCTTTTTCTCCACACTTATAGCAAACTCTCATTCCCTTCAATAATTTACCAAGGTGATTCATTCCACATTTATCACATATTGGAAAATACTTCTTCCATTATTCCCTTTATCCATATTTTTTTACCATGCTTTTCTTCTTTGGCTTCCCTTCAAAGCCATAGGACTCAGATAATTCTTTACTTATCTTGTTAACACATGATACTATTTCTTCATATGATGATAATACATTGGAGATTATTTCCCTTCTGAATTCAGGTTTAATACAATGAACGATATGATCCTTCTTACTCTTTGGATCATGCATATTGTCGGAGTTCTCATTCCTTCTACTGGAAGCCATTTCTGAACAATGGCATACACTAGATTGGTTTATGAATAGAAATACCTAATCCCAAACTTGTCAAACACTTAACATACATTAGACAGTTTATGGATATAACCCATAATCACAAAAATGTTTTCTTGAGGATTTATATACTCATAAACACTTCATAGTGGTTTGTAAAGAAAATAAGAATTATCCTAAGCATATCCCCTAGGAGTGTCGTAACCAAGAGTGCATCAAGGCCTGTTGTTGTGCAACAGTTCCCGTTCGAGTCTACCTCAAAGTGGTGTTTTTAGGTTTTACCCCTAGGTACATCTGTGCCAGAGCTACCTCTACCTGCTCGTATCCAGATGGGGATGTATTTCTCAGAAAACTCAAAAAATCTCTAAAATATCAAAATTCAAGGAAGTTCTTCTCTACTAATCCTAAAATTCTATCTTAGGGATATGTTCTCAAATCAGATTTTATCTAAATCTAGTTTCCAAAGATATTTCTAAACATCCGCTGATACCAATTGTAATGTCCCGACCCCAGTTACCTCGAGTCAGTGCATTATTTTAATACATAGGCATGATTACAAGGAATCAAGTCCCGAAGGACAGGGTTAGTTTAGCAGTCTTGGAAAATATATTACATACATGAACATAAATTACAATTTCAAATATACAACACATAATAGATAGTGCTTTGAGTACACAATTATTCACATAGCTTAACCCTTCTTATTAATCAGAATACGCTTCTTTGAATCCTGGGGAAAATAAAACTTAGAAAGGGGTGAGCTCGAATTCTCAATAAGGGTAAGTAATACAGTAGAAGATAACATAAATATTAAGAATGGGGAATAATTTTAACCACATACCTTTACCAATAATAAAAATGAATACTTTTATTCAAGGAATATGAGATGAGTAAATAATGCCCTAATAAAACATAATCATGGGTATTCTACTAGTCGAATGACCACATGAACCATCAATATTATTTTCATAATGAGGGAATGTATAATTCCAGACATTCTAAAACATTTTTTCAAGGACTCAGCCAAGACGTCTAAAAATGATTAAGGCCTCAACCAAAACCATATATCAAATTGGGAAAGGCCCTCGGACAATTCCACATCTAGTTGTCTCATGAGACCTACCAATGCATCGAGGAGCTATAGCAGGCTCCACCTGTCACATACTATATCCAATACATTCCTCATATGAAAAGGTTGAAACATAACATTAGCATTCGTATTAAAACTCACATATGAAATCTCAATACTTTAACCATAAACCATGAATGGTATAAACATAGAACATCCACAGTCAAACATATCATAACTCATTCAATACAATATGGAATATTGTATTATAATAAATCAACTTCAAAACAAGTTTAAAATCTATTAAATGATTTTGAAATAGATGAAAATTATTTGTAAAAAAACTTTGAGAGGAATACCCCTTTTTCATGAAAAAATTTAAAATTCACACAATTTAGAAAAAAAGTCATTTAAAGTATTTTTTGAATCAAAGTGTCCTATACCACTTTGAAACTTTTGAAAGGAATTAACATTTTAAAAACATTCATGTCCATATAAATAAATCCTTAAAACCCATTTTGAAAACATGGAAATTAATGAGAATGATTTAGAAGAATAAATATTTAAAAATTTTAAAATGATTTTTTAGTAAAAATTACCTTAAAAGTAATCCCTTTGAAAAAACTTTTATGAAACATGGACATGGATAATAAATATTTCCCAGTAGATACTTATGTAAAATCAACCTCGGATAATAATGAGATTGTGAAATTAACCCTTTCCAATTTGGTAACTTATGAAACATACAACCCATAAAAGAGGTATCAAACAATGAATATGTAAATACACATAATTAAAGTGTATTACACAAAGAATACAATTATGGGGTGTACATACACCACACAAAAAGAAATAGTGGCAATATGGCATGAATCTCACGGGAATAAGGAGTGAGATGAAAACCCCTTACCTTATAATTTTCCTTGATAGAGTGTAGGTTAACCTCCTGTATAATAGTTAAATAATTGTTATTAAATTATAAAAGAATCATATATATAAATATGATATAATATATGATCTTTTAATGTTTCTTTGTTAATAATATTTTTGTATTATCGTCGTTTCGGGTGTTAACTGATTCGTTTTCATTTATATGATTTGCTACGTAAGCCGTGTTTGTCATGGATAGGTTGTATCTTATTAATATCCAAAATGATATAAAGACCATAAAAAATAATTTTTATCATCAAAAGAGAATTATTCATGAATGGATATGATGGAGAAATAAATCTCATCGCGTTCGTGGAGACGGTAATCCGTACGTACGAATGAACCCTCCTTACATTTCATTTTTCATTTTAAAGAAATAAAAACCAAATGATACATAGGTATATTATTATTCTAGTATAATATCATATCTTACATGTTTTACATAAGTTCATTAACACCATCTTTTATACGTTCTATGTATAGTATGAACGAGTCATATCACTTTGAGGGGGTCGTAGTCCGCACTTCCTCAAATGAAATTATCGTATATATATATACAACATGAAACAAATAATGGTATGATATAAAATGAAATTACAGATGATTATAGATAAAATAAATATCATTAATATCATATTTAATTATAGTTCCATCATCAGGGCCACTATGATAGGTGGTAGGAGATAATTGAACAATCATCGTTTCATGAGGCGTTTGGTTGCCATCCACAGAAACATTATGTTCTTAACCCATTAGATGAATGTGTGTGTAATTATTGTTCAAATAATTCTCATAAAAATATCATAGTATAATTTTGATACAGATTGTGTTACAAAATAAAATAATAATAAGAGTTTAGGGGTTGGAGAAGTAAAATAAATTAAAAAAAGCTAAGAGAAATCGTTACCTTTAATTTGGGTAACTCTCTTTGGATTGAACCAAAAAGGACTCTTGAAGTGCCTTCTGCCTAAGGTAAGGATTCTAGGAGGAGGAGTGGGGTGTTTAGAGATTATTGGGTCAGGGTTTGGATGATCCAAATGGCTTTGAAGGTGTGAATAATTGGTTAGAAGTTTTGTCCTTTTATAAGGGGGAGGAGGGGCTCTTTAGGAAAAACTTAAAGTATTAATTTATAATAAATACATATTCGGTTTCTATTGGTTCAAAAGTGGATTATTCAAAGGCTAATGTGAGTATGGGTCTAAATCCTTTCAACAAATAGATTTTAGACAGGTTTGGCTCTTTACATTAACCTTTTCTTTTAGTTTTAACTCTTGGTTAATTAGTTTAACACTTGCCATGTCACATTGTATTTTTATAATATATAGTTAATAAACTTACTATATAAATCCAAGAGACCCCCAAGTGGTCCATTAATGATAAAGATATCATTATACAAGTCCTTTGGCCGCACCATATATTTTTAGGAATAGAATATCATTTAATAATATAATATTTGATATAAAAACTCATTTATGTCAATTTTGACAATATTTAATAATTGATTTTTTAAAAGTCTTAGAAACATTATTAATTCGAATAAAATTAATTTAAGAAATAATAATATGTAATATTAACCAATAAAATTCGTGTATTTCATCAAAACTTTCAAATTATATTTTTTTTAACATTTATAATACCAATTATTTATTCTATCATTAATAAGGAAAATACTGCATCATTATTGTGTCATATATATTTTTAATTTTTCAATGTCTAAAAATTATAAATAAAATACCATTATGTAGGAAATATTATTATCTTTCTAATTAATATTTATAGTTGAAAATATAATATATATAACCCTATGTAAAAATGGTTTTTCAAAAAGATATATGCTTATGTCATTTTTGTATTTACTTTAACATAATTAATATAAAGTGGCATTATCACATACAAGTTGATCCATGGGGTACCAAAATCGACTCAAAGATGCCCATGGTCGGACATGTATCAACAAATAGGGTTAGGACACGTTTTATGGTAAATTAATATAATTATAATATTATTTGTTACCCTTATTTACCGGATTTACCCTTTTCCCATGGTAAATAAAATATTTATCGAATTAATTATTCAAAATGTCTAAAAATAAGAGTTACCTATTTACATAATTTGTACATCCTGGTTCCAAATATGGAATCCATTTTTCCAAATTCAAAACACAGAAGTGTGAGAAATTAATTTAAAATTAATTCCCGTTATCAAAACAAAGAGCGTGTTTTTAAGAAATAATAACTATCAAAAGATTGACAATTGTTTATGTCCGGTTTAAATGTGAAATTAGTTACAATGTCCAAAATTGTATTAAATGGTAAAAATATATTCTAAATATACTTTAAAACCACTCAAATTAATAATTTATCACTATTAGTTATTTTTATTAAAAATGTTGTTTTTAATTAAAATTTAGTAATTTTCACTATTCATCAAAATATAAAAATTATCCGAAAAGTACAAAAATTTCACCCTAGGATAATTTAGATATTCAGAATCCAAAAATTAATTCCATTTTGTGAGATAAAAATTATTAAATTTCAAAAAGTGGGTATTACTATTCATAACAGCTACTTTGATTGGTTTTTGTGTGTGTTAGAACTCGATGTTGCGTACAACATGTGCAACTGTATTATTCAAAGAGAAGAATTACGTGGAATCTTGGGGTGTTACAAAGGAAATATAATACCTCTCATTATCATAATATATTAGGGAAAGGTTATTATACAAATACCATGACTCCTCAGTATAATCAATCTCAACAAGTTAATAAAGAACAATGTGTAGTGAGTAAGCAGTTATATAGAGTTGGGTATGTTATTGTGGATGGTCAATCAAGATGGTGTCAATTTAAATCAATAGGTCATGGGGTGTGATGAACAACCCTGATCACTCTAATTATTTAAACCAGTGAATAGTGTGCATAAAAACCCATCCCACATTGAAACCTCTATCGGTTTCTCCATGATATATAAATCAAGTGCTGCGGGGAGAGGCTCAAAATTCACCTCTCCCCCTCCTAGTATTTCCCCATACTAGTTCTATGGGAACGCTCTGTTCCCACTTCTTTGTAGGTTATTGGACCATATCATGCATGCCTTTACCTGTGACCATGGCTTACACACGACACTCTATGCCACCTGCGATCTAGCCTGGATGGCCTCCTTTTAGTGTGATTGACCCAGTGTCCCATATATACTCTTGGTTGAGGCTGACCGGTTATCTTAGTAGGCTATCCATATTTTTAAATAAAACTCCAAAACAAACTTAGTTAAAAAACCAAGTATATAATGGAATTAAATCTGAAATTCATGGTGACATTCACAATTAGAACGCTAGTATAAAATTATTCAAGCCCTTCACAATTTCTATTCAAATATAAATCCACCTAACAATTTCTATATCATTAACCCTTCATGAAATAATTATATTCCATGGTTCTCCTTCATATAAACTACAATCTCAATGTTCCACAAGTTAACAATTTCATGGTTCTCAAGAAACATTAATGTAATTCATGACCTTCAATTCCTCTTCTTCTATAATTTTTGGAATATAAATTCCAAAGAACATCAAATCAACCTTATTATTTGATGTAAACAATTTTTCACTTATGACACATTTATTTTTAACATAGGATCAGTTCATCAAACATTAGAGTTAACAACCTAGAGAATTTATCAAATGTGACATCTAATACACTGAATCCAAAAAATATCTATAGGAATCACGATGAAGCAATCCATAACTATTCTCCAGGTATCATCATGAAGGAATCCAAAAACATTATCTATACATCACTAAAATGTTCAAAGTATTCAAACCATTCACATGTTTCTTGGAATTTCAATACGTGGGAATTTCATCCAATATCCATTAACATTGAACTTGTTCATAATATTGACATCAATGTAATATTCCAATTACATTGATGATCAATTGTACACCAATAATAATCATTTGAAAATAAATACAATCTATACACAAATTGGGATCTTAAATCTCCCCCTTTGTATTTATTGGAAATATCTTGAGTTCAAAATGAATGTTTCAATATGTAGAACTATTATCGTATATCTCTCCTTTACCTTTCAAAATTTAATTTCACTTTCTATCCCCTTTAATGACAAGAAATAAAAATTTCATAGGAAAAAAGGGTATCAGTCCATAATTAAGCAGTGTGCCAACTATCATTTCACTCTAAGTCAACTTGAACAATGCTCAGTGTAGAAAACAAGAGGACTTCATTTATAAAACAAAGCTTCCAATTACCAAATAATCATTACACCATAAGAAATGAGAACCCATATACTTATATTCATGTACTATTAACATTAATTCCTGGATGAAATTACTAAATTTTAGATTAATCTTTTTTAAAAAAATCAACCTAAAACTCCTGTACTCACTTCAACAAATAGACCAAAAACATTCAAGTGCAATATGCAGGATAAGAGACCTTGGGGGACATCCACATTTCATATACCTTAGATTAATTTAATTTCCCCCCTTTGTAAATTTTTTTTTATTTTTGATAACCAAGGAGGAGAGATTAAGAGTGACATACCCTTTCCAATTACATTATCTTCAATTAATTTATAGAATAATCAGATTTGATACTAATTAAAATAATAATTTTGGATGATTCTTTATTGGTCTCACACTCAAGGAAAACAGTTCTCATTATCTTTATAATGGTTGATCTCGTAAAGATTGGGTTTCAAGAAATTCCAATATGGAGAAAACACCAGAATGGGTCTTGAACTTGTGGTAGTCCATATTAGACAACTATCACAACTTCGACAATGATGATCTTCTAGAACATTTTTTCAATGAAATGCCGAGAAATAAGATCAAACCAAGATGGAATCTTTTTTATCCTGTCTATCTAGAATAGGGAATCACATTCTTTAACATCAAAAATTATGATACTCCATCATATTATTATTTTAATATCAATTGAGGAATCATTCATGGATGGTAACTTATTCAGCTAAAAAATCAAGAATTGATATCACTTACAACTTCTTAGATTCTCCCCTTAAGAACATTCTTCACTTTCAATTCCATGCATTATAAGAACAAATAAAATAATCAATTATTAATGGAATAAGTTGGATCCCCCATTATTTATGAATATGAATAGAATGGTAGAGAAGATATCCTAAAACATGTTTCTCCATTTTCTCCAGTCTTCATGATTTCACATCTGAACATCTGTTCTGATTTATGTTGAGGCATCATGGATATATTCACATCCTATTCTACTTGTTGTGGAGAATTTTTCTTCTTAACAGACTTCATGCTTGATACATTATTACACCTCTTTAGGACTACTTCTTGTTCTAGTAGTAATGTTAAACAACATTTTTCAATGTGACCATATTTCTTTCATCTCTCCCACAAAACTTATTTAACATAAGAGTTACATTTTATTGAAAACCACTCATGAAATTTTTCTTCATCATGTGGGATATTTTATTTACCTTTTTTAACTAGATTTAGCTTTTGCATCTTCCATTTTTCTTATCTTTCCAAATCTTTAGGATATATAAATAACATGTAATATGAAGCTATGGGTGCATGTTTGGATCTTCCACATGGGTTCATTTGAGTGTCATCCCTCTTAGGAGTTATTTTGGATGCACTACCCTTCAAATTATTCAATTTAGAATCCATGTATTTCTCACCATTATTATTTTTTACCTTCATGGGAGGCTTTTTATTACAAATATTCTTTTGATTTATTAGGTTCTTCTTCATTATAAGTAAGATTTTGTGTCCTTATTTTTTATGATCTTTGCACACATGTTGAGATGATCATGTACCGACATTATAACCACAATAATTCCATACATCACTGATGTTATCAGTAATCTAATATCTATTTGTAGTATAGAGAAGCTTCTAGACTTTGGGATTATTATTTGAACTGGCCAAACCAACATGAGGTTACTTGATCTAGATCAAGGATAGCCAACATTAAATCCCATGCATGGAGATGATAGGAAAATACATTTTTTTATCAAATTATAGGAATTTGAACAATGAATTTGATTGAAATATATATATATATATATATCTGTGTGTGTGTGTGTGTGTGTTTCATTGGTTTTTGAGATTTTATTTACAATTACAAATTATTATTTTAATTGTACAAGATCACGAGAGGTGAAATAAGTTCCAGATGGGAGAGAGATCCATCCTTCAGGAAAGTAATCTAAATGCATGGTCATGTGATAAGTATTTGTTCATTTAGGTTGATACTTCATGGAATTACCAATGGATGTATTCATATGGTCATTCGCACACCTTGAATAATAAACCATTCTATCCCCATTTTTCATTTTTGTTGTGGGAGAATTTAACAGATGAAATTTTCATTTTTAACTGGGATGACATCATCCTGCATGACTCTAGTCCCCCACACCTCAGACATAAATAGTCGTCGTCCTCTGCCACTCGCAGCTTCCCCTCAATGACTCTCGCACCACTTTAACACCATATATCACCATCTTCTCCATCCTAGAAGCTTGACATTGATCCATTTACCACTGATGAATCACCTGGATTCCATGGACCTTCTTAGGAGGTTGATTTGATCCCCATAAATCCATTTTAAGTTCAATCCAGTCACTTTGAATCCCAGGTGAAGGAGGAGCTTGGTGAAGTCCCATTCAAAACTATTTCACCACAACCATGTCATCGAAGCAAATCCACGATCCATCTAAAACTCCCACCATCTCATGAATGTGGAGGGATCCCAAAAAAAAAAGAACCCCAATCAAGAAAAGAAAACAACCATAGGACAAATCTCATATAGTTGGAAGAGGAGAACAATATAAAATATAATAGATACATAATTTTCAAAAAAAATTAAGCTATATTAATAAAGATTATAGTACAGGGTAGTATGAAAAAAAGATAACATAACATAATATATAAATTAATATCATTAAATGGTAGATGCCCCAACACGACCTAAGTCCACCTCTCCCCCATCCCACACCCATTGTGTGCTATGTGGTAACTACTTGTGAAGACATACTAGTATGACCATCAATACCCCAATAATCACTAGAAAAATACATGAATATTTGTAAAATAAATTGGTTAAAAAATAAAAATACACACATATTTATATTTCTCTCACCTCCAATCTCAGCAAGGGTATAATACTCTTTCTCTACTTTACTGTATCCCTCCAACATCATTCCTATTACCAGGGGGGATAGTATACTCCATCCCACCATTGGGAACTCACCATCTCCACCCAGCCACCAATGCTTTGAATTATATTTGAATTGGGCATGGATCTATATTCCCTAGGATTGGGAATTTGGTTTCAAAGAATGTGATAGTTTGGGGTGATTGTTGATCTTTTTCCCCATTCCCTGCTTTCACTTGTGGCTTCTGTGACATTGGAATAAGTATGGATAATGTTAGCCCAACATCCAGCTTCATGAAACAATTTACTTAAGGCAAAGATAAATAGGGAACCCATAAAGGGTAAGTGTTCATCGCATTGATTGAATTAATAATTGACTCAACAGTAGCTTTCATGAAATAGAAGATTCAATGAGAAGACAAAGAGAGAGCTCGTAAAGGGTAATTGTTCATCAAATTAACAGTTGGTCGAGTTTTTATACAGGACTCCCTAGCTTTCACATATCACTAAGAACCCATTCCTTCTAGACTTTCCCAAATAAGGTGCTACTACATGCATTAAGAAGTATAAATTATATGGTGATATTCACACACACCCATGTGTAAAGACTTTCATGCATTGACCAACAATACCCAGTTGGGTTTTCATATAAGATGGTAGAAGTACAATGAGTTTGAAGTATAATTCCATAGAATTAAGATCTTTATTTGAGAGTGAAGTGTCGATTCTCTTTGACAGGACCAGTTTGGGATATGCCTAACACTGAGAGGTGGGGTCAACCAGTGTTGGGGTATTTTTATACCAATTAAAACTTTTATTCTTATGTCTGTTGGCCTGTTAGGATCTTTATTCTCATGTTATATTTTCTATGTCACATGAAATAATATGACAGTAGTAAAAATATGCACACGATATTTTTATAAGGTTCACTACTCAAAAAGAGAAGCTACATCCTTTCCATGTATGGGTATGACCAATACATGGATTCTTCAAAATAATGTAGTAACAAGTTACAGTGGTTTGGATTAGAAGACAATCCTTAAGCCAGTGTGAGTCCCTACACTTTTAAGGGGGGGAATGAAATAATTATACTTCCCTAAATTGGTGATGACCAAGTATAACTTACAAATCCTTGATGATTCTTTATACCACCCCCAATATAGAATTCTCCATATTGAAAAGGGTTTTCAACACCAATAGATTCTTCCACCTCTTGAGATCTAATGGATGTCACAGTGCTACATAATCTTACATTATTCCCTTGTTACGTTCTTAGCAGCATGCAAGTAACAAACCACAACTTCTATCTTCTTCAGGGAAAAACCAAATGCACACTTCTTATTATTCTTTCTTCTTATTTAGTACCATAACTAAATGCACTAATGATTATGATTCATTTGTATAGAATCACAATAACGTAAGTGATTGTTCAAACAATGAGGATCAGCTTACTGGGCATCATCATAATTAACTTCTTCTCCTTTCTTCTTTTCATGTATGCATCAAATCAAGCATGTAGAATTTGAATGAAGTCCTCCCCTTCTTTCACTTCTTTTTCTAATTTACCCAAGTGAACCCATTTTCTTGGTTATCTTCTTTAAATGCTTCCACATATGCATGTGCATGAAAGAGTGCATGCACAGTCCACTTCTTCCCTATTGAGTGCAAACGCTAATGGGTATAAATCTTTTCATGCACACACTAACTCTTTAAATTTTCCCTTTATCTTCTTCACTTTTCATGCCCATGCCCATGCACATGCCCCTGCACATGCCCATGCCCATGCCCATGCACATGCTCATGCCCATGCACATGCCCATGCAATATAAATAAATACTGCATTTGGTGAGATTTGAACCCCTAACCTCTTGCATATTTTCCAATGACTTTACCACTCCATCAAGCTCGTCATGTGGTTAATAAACAGAATTTAATATACTTATATATATTAATTGAAAAAACAAATAATACATAAATAATAGATATAAACTCAATAATAATAAATAATAAATAATAAATAATAAATAATAAATAATAAATAATAAATAATAAATAATAAATAATAAATAATAAATAATAAATAATAAATAATAACTAATAACTAATAAATAATAAGTAATAAATAATAAATAATTAATAATAAATAATAAACAATCAATTTTAAATATTAAATATTAAATATTAAACAATAAATAATAATAAATAAATGATAATAAATAAATAATAATATATAATATATAATATATAATAAATAATAAATAATAAATAATAAATAATAAATAATAAATAATAAATAATAAATAATAAATAATAAATAATAAATAATAAATATATATAAATAATAACTAATAAATAATAAATAATAAATAAATATAAATATTAAATATTAAATATTAAATATTAAATATTAAATAATTAATAATTAATAATTAATAATAAATAATAAATAAATATAAAGAATAAATAATTATAAATAATAAATAAATATAAATAATAAATAAATATAAATAATATATAATAAATAATAAATAACCGGTAACAAATAATAGATAATAAATCAATTAAAGTATATTCTAAATAATAAATACTAAATAATAAAGGAAACACATGAAAAAGTATGAAAAGTCGTGATAAGGGATGAAAAATCATGAAAACGCATGAAACGGATGAAGAAGCATAAGAAGAATGAGGCATTAGAAAGAATGAGAATGGATGAAAACTCATGACAACTCTAAAAAACCCCTTAATAATTCAACATAATCATCATAATAACCCACAAAAAACCATTGATAAAGATAACAAGTCATGGAAACCCAAATGAACAGTAATAAATGGAGCAACCGTTAAAACCCGTCAAAACGGTCATAAAGTGACAAAAACATTGGACTCAAATTAACAGATATAACTTGTGATCCAAGAGTCTGTTTCAGATCCACGACCAGTCAAATCAAAGATCTTGAAACGATCTTCGACCTGATAGGTGAAAGCGTCCGAATGGACAAGCGGATCGGAAGTTACGACTATTTAAAAAAAGTGACGGGGAAAGGGTGCTAGAAACGAGGCATCAAAAAACATAACAAACGTGATACCAACTAAATTGGATGTAACTTATGATCCAGGAGTGCATGTGGGTGCCGTGACCAGTCAAACTGAAGCTCATGGAACGTGCTATGATCTGGCAGGTGGAGGAGTCTGAACTGACTTGCAGATCGAATGTTAGGTCTGTTTGAAGACAAGTTCGACGGGACACCGGTGAGGGAAATGGGGTTTCAGAGGCCATTGGAGGGGATTTTGGGGTCGAAAAACATGACAGAAGCGTGCTTGTGTTAACTTGGAGTGTATCTCTCTTCGCTGGCTTCGATTTGATATGTGTTAGAGCCCAAACGGACACCTGGAGTGAAAGTTATGGTCTTTTGAAGTTGGAGAAATTTTTTCAACTTTCTTATAACACTCATATCTTCTGCACATTAGACCGTCTCATGGTTTTGATTAGACTTTCCTCTAGATCTCTTCATGAGCTTCTATTTTACTGGTTGTGGCACTCCAACGGATGCCCGGATCAAAAGTTATGGCCGTTTTAGGGATTTCGGGGTTTCTCGTGTTTTTTTATTTTTTCCCTTCATTTCACGGCGGTTTTACCCAAATCGCCGCTATTTCACGGCGGATTTTTAAAAAAATGCCTCTAATCATCAAAAACAATTTAAAAAAATTTAAAAAATATATAACAAAAATATAAAAAAATTGAAGGCATTTCGCGGCGGTTTTTTCACGGTGGTTTTTAAACCGCTGCGAAATGGTGGCCTGAAACACATTTAGCGGCGGTTTTTAAAACCTCCACGAAAAAACTGCCGCTAAATGGCCGTTTTTCTGTAGTGTCTTCACGAGACGCTTCAAGAATGAATTCCATTTGTTGAAGGCCTTCCATATCCTCTCTACTTCAAGAAACTAGAAGGCTTGCAGATCTTGCTTTCCCTTTTCGTAATAATAGTGTGAAGATGCTCTATTTTTTAAGAAAAATAAGAGCTCTCAAAATATGGGAGTAGAAAGCTGGATCAGCCTGAGGGATTCTGTTTTTATAGGTGAAGATCAAATATTTTGCGCATTTAAATATTTTGATGTTGAATAAAGAGGGTTTTTCACAATCTAAATGTAGTCAAAATGGTATTCTATCATCAGTATCTATTAATGTTTGTGATAAAGTTCTTTTTGATTAGTATTTTCAAGTGTTAATGAAGAATAATTTATTTAATCACTCAGTGATTTTTGCTCAGAAATCAAAAAATATCTAAAGAATGATTCTATAAATTTTTTCCCCTACATATTTTATTTTATCAAGGGACTATATCATGAAAAGTCATAGCTTGAAAAAGAAGCTGAGGAAATGTACAAATCCTTGGAAAAGAAGTTTCAAGGATGTAAACTTCTCTTACAAATTATTGACTCCAAAGAAGAAACTGTATCACTTTGGAATAAACATTCCTCATATGTTGAAGAATAATTGAAAATAAATATGTGAAAAATAAGTAACTGAGAAGGTCTATACTGAGATGATTCACACTCTTGAGGGATTATATAAAGATACCATGAATACCAAGGAATCTCATTTTTAAATTGAAGACAAGGATGATACATTCATCCTAGTTGAAGAATCAAAAGAATAGTTTATATTTAACTTCAATGAAAACCTCATTTT
Organism: Viscum album; assembly: GCA_963277665.1. Classification (NCBI taxonomy): domain Eukaryota; kingdom Viridiplantae; phylum Streptophyta; class Magnoliopsida; order Santalales; family Viscaceae; genus Viscum; species Viscum album. The sequence continues at coordinate 1,579,146,968 of OY728151.1, read as the reverse complement.
TATTGAAGATGAATTATAAAGGAAATGATTCTAAGAAGGATGTGACTGAGGTAGTTTATATAGAAGTGATCCCTGCATTGGAAAAATTAAACAGAACCTCCATAAATTTTAAATAATCCCATCAAGAGGATAAGATAAATATAATTAAAGAGGTGAATAACTCTCAACAGATAGAAAAAAAATTCATGATGATCGAGTTCAGAATATGAATAGTCAATGGGATGGAAAACTGAAAATTGTTGAGGATGATAAAAATTTCCTCAACATGAAATGTCTTGAAATGGAAGTGACTTTGAAAAAAATGAAATTATTTGATGATATGTTGAAATCACTTGAAGACCATAAGAACATTCCAAATCTAAAATATCATGAGTTGGAGGTCATGTTGAGAAATATAGAGATCATCCAAGATGAATCTTCATATAATGCTGAAATCATAAAATCTTCCTGGAGTAATTCAGAAAGGAGTATTATTTCAGAAAAAACCCAATAAAGTGAAAAAAAAAAGAGTCTAAAAATATCTATTGTTAAATCAGTTTCATGATCATGGAATCAGGTTACCCTTGATCAAGAATATTTTATTGGTACTAATATTATTTCGTCTATAAGTATGGGTTCCAAAAATAATTCTAGACAATCATGGATGAAGAAGAATAATAAAAAAATCAATTATATCATCAAATGTGTATATGAAGAAGAGTGGGAATTGTTATTCTCTACAAAGATCTCATATTAAGAACCAAACTATCCAAAAACAATAAGATGCCAAAAGTAACTGAATTGTATCAATGAAGAAAGAATAATTATTTGTTGGATAGTGTTGGTGTTGTTAGAAATTTGGGCTTCGGGCCATTGAATCTTGGCATAATTTGTCAATTCATTCTAATTATAGAAGGATAGTATTAAGGCGTATAAGATCTAATGCGACGATAAATCCTGCAGAATTTAATCATAATTCATATATGAAGAACAATTTATCTATCAAGAATATATTTGAGTGCCTTTAATAATTCTTTGATTGTTTCAATAGAAGTGGACACAATTATAATGATTTTTGATATTTACTAACCCTTCACTATGCATATTCTTATGTAATGATAAGGCCACAATATATGTAGAGGAAAAGAAAAAAAATAAGAAAAGACTTTTTTGGGATGTTAGAAGGAAACGAGAGCTAAGAAAACTATGATGGAACCTACACAAAATAATAATGATGATATAAATTTTACGTAATTGAAAATGTGCCTCAACTATGGAAGTATAGTTCCCATAATTTACCTTCAAAAACATGTTATAAACAAAAAATCAATTTGATTAAAGCTGAAGCAGAAAATAAAATCAATCTCAGAAAAAAAATAAAAGGGTTTATTTGATGTTTGAAAATCAAGATGAAAATTTTGAATTTGATGGGAGGTTTTTTAAAAAGGAATACCCTCTGATTTATGAACATTTTTTTGGAAGGTCTATAATGCTAGGGACTAATGCTGAAAAATAGATGATTTTGTTTCCTAAAAAAATAGAACTAGTGAAGAACAAAGGAAAAGAAACAATGACTTATAGTTTTAATAATGATACTGTAAAGAAGGAGTATACACATAAGAAGAAGTGTGATCATATACAAAAAATAATGTTTAGTCATATTGCTAGAGTAATTGTATTGGCTATGAAGATGGAGAAAAATAGAAGAATGAAGGTGAATTACTTTCTAATGTGAAGAAGCTTATACCATCTAAGATGAAAGATGGAGAAATCAATAAGTCCATACTTCCTTCAAATGTTAAACTTTGTAAATTCAAAGAATGAGAAATCATGATGAGTTTTTAGGAATCTAGAGTTGAATTGAAAATAATTTCTAGGTTGGGAGATAAATATGATCCTTGTTTCTCTAATTGAAAATCATTAAAGAACAACTTTTTTACCATGAATATTTTGTTATTGTTTATTTTATTCAAGGAATTGAAGGTGATTAATATATTAAGGGGGATTCATGAAGATATGATTTCTTTTAAAATATTATACAACATTCGTAAGGCTATCCATCATGGAGATTTTTATTTCAATTGCTCATAAAATTATTCTTGAATATCATTCATGAACAAAGTTAGTCATGATGAAGAATATGGATGAATTTCATCCATTTAGGGTGAGAAAAGTTGAAAAAATACCAGAGTTGACCACAACTAGTATCACATGAATATATAAAGTTTTAGTATGGGATTTATTTGATATTTTCAAATCCAAGAAATTTAATCTTATCATTAGAAAGGAACTTTTTCCTATTTATTTATGAATGATAATTTTGAATCATAAGGGGAGACAATTATAATTTTATAATAAAGGGGAAGTTCATTCCTATAATTGAATGTTTTCAATCTGTTTATTGAGATGAATTCATGATAGTAATTGAGTATCTTTTGAACAACTTTTGAAATAAGGTTTTAGTGTTGGAATCACATTTAAAAATTTTATTGACATCTTGGATGTCCAAATTGATCACCTTTGTCTTCTACATAGGTTTTTACTACATTAAATTAGAGTAGATTAAATTATGAATCATTATTTTAATACAAGTGGTGCACTCCTCTCAAGAAATTAAAAAAAATCACTAAAATTGCATCACTTATGAAATGAGTTGATTAATGGAAAGAAAAAAAGATGAGTTAAGTTGTTATAGAATAAGTTGATTTTATTCATTCTTTCCCATAGTTATATTTGAAATTATTGTAAGAGTGAGAATAAAACATTGAATTAGATAGTGAAATGGGTATTGAAAACAAAACCAAAGGGGGAGATTGAAGATCCCAAATTGATTAATGTAATATTTTTGTTGCAATTGTTGTCAATAAAATTGTTTGATACAAATTCAATGTTTTAGTAATTGAAGGTTTGTTTTTTACATTTGAATTATTATTAGGAATTATTCATAATTTAGAAAGGATATTTCGTCGGAAGAGTTTCTTCTAATCAATAAATATAAATGTGATGATTTCTGAGGAAGAGAGTGGCTAGTGTGGTCACGGAGAGAACATGCAGAGGCAGAGGAACAGTGAAAAAATATTAGTTATGTTGTATTAAGAATGATTGCGTATGGTTGTAATTGATTCTTATTGTTAATTTTTCTTTATATAAAATATTCATTCATTTCATGGTTTCAATGTATAAAAGGTCCTATATCAAAGTGGACTTCTGACACTGCTTAGGTGGGAAGTCGACCCCTAGCCATCCATAATGGGTTGGCTGAGGAAGATAGTGGCTAGTGTGGTCATAGGGAGCACATGTATTGTTAGAGGATCAATGAAAAAATATTAGTTATGTTTTATGAAGAATGATTGTCTATGGTTGGCATTGAATCTAAGTGTGATTTTTTGTTGATAAGAAATTTTTTTCATGGTTTAAATGTAAAAAAAGTTCTTATAGGGAGCGCATGTAGAGGCAGAGGAACGAAGAAAAATATTAGTTATGTTTCATGAAGAATTATTGTGTATGGTTGGAATTGAATCATAGTGTGAATTTTTATTTATGAAATATTTCTTTTTTCATGGTTTAAATATAAAAAAAAGGGCCTATAGCAAAGGGGACTACCGAAACTACTTACGTGGGTAGTTGACCTCTAGCCTTCCATTATGGTTGGGTCAAGGAAGAGAGTGGCCAGTGTGCTCCTAGGGAGTGCATGTAGTGTCAGAGGAAAAATGAAAAATAATATTTATATTTTATAAAGAATGATTGTGTATGGTTGACATTGAATCTCAGTGTGAATTTGGCCTGATATGAAATATATTGTTTTATGGTATAATTGTAAGGAATAGTCCTATAGGGAGATCTTATAGAGGAAGAGGAAGAGAGAGGATAGTGGTCTCATGGGTGGGAAGAGTAAGAGAGGGGATAGTGTGCTCATGGGGTAATACCGACACTACTTAGGAGGGAAGTAAACCCCTAGTCATTCAATATGGGAAGGCTGAGGAAGAGGGTGGCTAGTGTGCTCATAGGGAGCGCAGGTAGAGGCAGTGGAACAAAGAAAAATATCGGTTATGTTGTATTAAGAATGATTGTGTATCATTAGAATTGAATATTTTTTTGAATTTGGATTCATATGAATATCTTGTTTCATGGATTAAATGTGAAAAAGGGCCTATAGGAAAGGGGAATGTCTCCTTGGGTGTTCATATAAGGAGTGCATATAGAGGAACTATGAAAAATATTAGTTATGTATCCTTAGGTGGCTAGTGTACATGCAGGGAACACATGAATGGGAACCATGAAAAATATTAGTTATTTTTTATGAAGGATGATTAATCTTATTAAATATTGGCTTTATATTGAATATTCGTTTATTTTTTCATAGTTTAAATGTGACATGTATATGGAATATTTGTTTATTTTTTCATATTTTAAATGTAATCAAAAGGGCCTAGAAGCTGAAACTTCTTTATTCATTCGACCAGTAGGAGTAAGAAGTTAGTATTCTCCCCTTAATAGTATGTGAATTAATACACTTTTTGTCATATGAAAACCAAGATAGTTTGAGTTCCTCTTGTTACTCATGCAATTATTCACTTAAGTGCATGTTTGGTTCCCTTTGTATACACAAACTATGTAGGTGTGTTCTTCTATGTCTGGTGTGTATCAACTATATACATAGTATCTTCACGAAATAGTTTATACGCGGATATCATCATGGAACACCTTGGTAGTAAAAAACATTTAATACACTATGGCTCAAGAAGTAAGCTTTATGGAACTGGTTCTTCTTCACAAATCATGAAAAGGGTATTTACACACTAGTTTTATGTTCATAGTATTTGTTTTCGTGAACACTGAATGGTTCAAAAAATGACCACCATATCAATGAATTATGAGGGTGTAATCACCTTTCAAATGTCTTTATATTCTTCTATTTATTGAAACCATATTGTTTTGCAAGAATCCCATCATTCAGTAGGCCACAAAGGGTCATAGAACTCTTTGCCTCCTCACACAAAAGGCTGGTTTAAAGAGGATCTATTTTTTTGGAAAACGATAGATCTTGAAATAATACGAGTAGCAGTAGCACGTCTTGTTTGGGGTTTATATTATTTTATAGGAAAGGGATCACAACATTTAACTTCATTCAAATACAAATCATTATATTGTTTGAATCATCACTTTAAATTCCAAAATGACTCGGATTTTAATTCCTTGAACATGCTTTATGTTACACTTCATTTCATAGCATTCTTAATTTTCAATTGGCCTACTTATTTATGGTGTTCATATCACGTTCATGTATTCCTAAAAACATGAAACTCGCCTTCCCAAATGATTGATCCAATTATTTAAACCATTGAATTGTATGTTCAAAACCCCATCCCACCTCAAAATCTCTCCCAGTTTCAATACACTATAAATATCAAGCCCTGCTGGGAGTACCTCAAAAGTATCCTCTCCCCCACCCTGTACCACCCATAATGGTTCTACGGGAACACTCTACACCCACTTCTTTGTGATACATTATCCAACATCATGAACGCCTCTGGGGGTACCCATGGTCTACACACGGAACAACATGCTTCCTACGTGCTTTCCGGGATGGCCTTCCTTAGGTGTGTTGACCTCGTGTCCCACATAAGCTCTCAGTTAAGGATGGATGGTCATCTCATGATATAATTTTTAAATAAAACCCAAAAAAACACTTAGTTAAAAACCATACATATAATGGAATTCATTATGAACTGCATGTTACCTCCACAATTAGAACTATAGTGTACAATTCACCAAGCCCTTCACAATTTCTATTAAAATATAAATATATCTAAAAATTAATTCGTATTTAACCATTAATTATCTTATTATATGTCATGGTTCTCCTTCATGAAAACTAAAATCCCAATATTTCTCAAGTTAACTCTTGCATTGTTCTCATGCAACATTAAAATACTACATGACCTTCAATTCCTCTTCTTCCATACTATTTCAAATATCAATTCCAAATAACATCAAATCATCCTTCTTTTTTGTTGTAAACAATGTGTCACTTATGACACATGTATTTTTAACTTAGGATATGTTCATCCATCGTCAAAGTTAACAAAAATGGAGAATTTTTCAGGCATGAAATCCATTGATATGAATCCACAACAATTGTCCAATCCCTTCACAATTTATCTTCAAATATAAATCTATGTAACCATTTATTAATCTTTAAACATTCATGCACTAATTATATGGTTTGTTTATCCTTCGTGAAAACTACAGTATCAAGGTTCCTCAAGTTAACAATTGCATGGTTCTCATGCAACATTAAAATGTTGCATGACCTTACATTCCTCTTCTTCTATACTTTTGGGAATATAAATTCCAAAGAACATCAAATCGTTCTTATTATTAGTTTTGAACAATCTTTCACCTATGACAAATGTATTTTTAACTTAGAATTATTTTATAAATCATAAAATTTAAAAAAAATGGAGAATTGACCAAGCGTGAAATCCAATCCTATAATTTCATAACAATTATTCAATCCCATTACAATTCATAATCAAATATAAATCCAACTAACCATTTGTTCATATTTAACCCTTAATTCACTAATTATATGGTGTGTTTATACCTTATGAAAACTACAATCTCAATTTTACTCAAGATAACACTTTCATGGTTCTAATGATTCATTAAAATACCAAATTACCTTAAATTACTCTTATTATATACTTTTTGTAATATAAATTCCATAGAACATCAAATCATCCTTCTTCTTGGATGTGAAAAATGAATCGCTTATAACACATGTATTTTGAACATAGGATCAGTTCATCAATCGACATAGTTAACAATATGGAGAACCACTCATGTGTGACATCCAATTCTATGAATCCATAAAAAATATCCAAGAACCTAAGAATTTCATTTCAAATATAAATCCATCTAACCATTTCAAAATCATTAAAAATTCATGAACTAACTATATGTTGTGGTTCTCGTTCATTTTATCACCACCATTTTCTTGTATGTAAGCCTTTATTTATGTATTTTAAGTATTAAAAGTTGGTGGGTTATGTTTGGGATGGTTTGGAATAATTTTGGGGTATTTCTAGGGAATTTATATTTCTTTATTCTTGGATCATGGTTTGTGAAAACTATTAAAATCCTATATCAAACCATGAAAAATGAGATAGGGGACTCAGGGTAGGTGTACATTTATGGCGTACTGTTTGGCCAAACTGTGCGGCCACCCCGGAATAATTGAGAAAAGTATGATAGTGATCTTTTTCATAGTTGGTGCATGGTTTGTCGAAATATGTTGTCCAACTCTATAAGGTACTTCTCAAGGTAGAGGATGGAGCATGGTTAGCGCACAGTTTTCCTAACCTTGCAACTAACCATGCAGGGTTTAAAAACAATATTCAACAACAGTGGATCTGGGTTGATACTATGTTTAAAACCTTTATTTTTCTCCAAATTAATCCTAAATTAGGATTTATTCCCTCTAAAAGTCTAGTATTCTTTACCCATAAATTTTTAGGTGATCTGAAGAAGTTTATTGGTGAGACGAACCCCAATTTCCTTGTAAAGTCATCTTTTGTGGTAATTTTTCATATTTTTTCTTAAATCTACAATCCTCCCTCCCTCAAATTATTATATCTAGTCCTCTACAGATAGATCCAATGTTTTTAATTCCATTCATGGTTATATTTGTAATGTTTTATGATAGGGAACATATCTAAGGTGGGTTTTTGAAGATTCAACCCGATTTTGTGGGTGTTTTTGTGTTGTTATTCATTTTCTACAAAACTCTCAAGGTATATGGATTCAATCACAACTCAAATTATTATAACTTGAAGGCTTAGTTTCAAATTATTTAAATTTCATGAAATTTTGGGTGAATGTTTTGTGAAATATATGGTTGAAACCCTCTTTATTGATGGTTTTTGGTGTTTTGAAAATTGGTTGTGTAAAGGGATTTGCATCTTGATTTTAAAATGTTGACTTTGAATTGTGGATTTGTTGGATTTTGGAAATTAGTTTTCTATAAATTTTTTCAATAAAGGAATAGTTTTATTGAAATGGAATGATTTGTTTTCTTTAAAATGGTTTTCGCATTCATGGTTTGCGTGAATTTATTCATTCGATGTGACCCTGAATAATGGGTGTGTTCCATTAGGGTGAAAAGGTACATGACCCTAGATAAGGGGTGTGTATCATAGGGTAACAAGAAGATTGGACACTTAGTGATGACTTAGTGGATGAACGAGAAACTAATCATGAGTATGGAACAATTAGAGAATATTGAGTGGTTGTGTGTGTGGTGAACAATGAAATGGGTATACCAAAAAGGAATGTGAAATGGTTTAATGAATGATTTGTGTGCTTTCATTGGAAAATCTTTATGTTCGGAAAACTATTTTGGTGTGAAACTACTTGGATTTGATTTAAACTGTGGAACTATTTCCAAATTTTTTTATATAAATTGTTTTATATAATTTTGATAACTTGTTCTATCCAAGAAGCATGAGTAGGGAAGTCATTAGGGGAAATCTACTCAGTTTCATTACTCACCCTTGATTATTAAATTTTTTGATTATTCATATTTTTTTTATTGATACATAGGTAAATATAAAGCATCAATCTTATTTAGTGGTGCTATGTGATACTTGGAGTTGGATTTGGACCTTGGAGTCATGTCTTTTATAGTCTTATGTGTCTCTGTTGGTTTTATTTTCATTTGTTTACTTTTATGTTAGAATTATTCTATTGTGGTACTCTATTTTAGTGTTGTTTTTATATCAATGGTATTACTTGAGTTGTTTTACATTGTCATCATGCATCATATAGTGGTTTCGGTTATGGAATGTTTGGTTGTGATTTTTTATTTTCAATGGGAAAATCTTCCCCCAATTTTATTGAACCCCTTGGAATTTATTTTCAACCTTTGGTGGCTTAGGGATGTTGCTTAAGGAAAAGTTGAAATTCCACCTCGACTCAAGCCAATGAGGAGGGGAGGGATGTAACATGTGGTATTAGTCTTGGTTGGTTTAAATATTTGTGTGCAACAAGTGGTATTATCTTGTTTGGTCCATAAATTACAGGTGGTATAAGTTGTGTCAATTTTTGAGTTCAAATTCATTTTAGTTCATTCCTTGAGTCGGGTTGGTAAAAAGGAGTAGGATTTTCGAGACTTCAAATTTAGATCATAAAAAATAAATAGATAACCTTTTTATGTTTAACTTAATGATACCAAAGTGTTGGGAATATACGTGTTTTGGAAACACTTATTGGAGTGTAATCTCTTTTTCATGGGTTTATCCAACAAGAAGATCCTGACATACATTGTAGAAATTAATTCTCACTAGTTGTTCCTATTTAATTTTGAGTAATTATTTATGATTTGGTGTAAATATTTTTATTTTTGAAAAAAATTGAAATTTTTTTTCAAATGGGATATTTTGAAAAGATAATGGTTGTGGAATTTTGAAAATGAGTTAATTTTCAAAAAATGGTCAAATTTTTCCAAAATGGATGAATGTGGAAAATGATTAATTTTGGAAGGAATTGTTTTGATAGTTGCACTATGATAGAATTTGAAATTTTTAAGCATTCAGTTTCTAAATAGTGATACATGTGGCATTTGTTATGTTTCTTGAAAATATCACTCGGTAGGCATCATAGAAACCAACTATAAGAAGTTGATGAGAATGTGGTTTCACCTGATCCACATGTGAAAAAATAACTTGCTCATATTATAGTCCATGATTTGTAATCTGTGGATGTAGGGAACTAACAGAATGAACCAAGGAAAGTGGTTCATTCTGTCTAGACCTAAAAGTTCAATCCACCCATATTTTGGGGTAATTTTGGTCTAGAGAAGGCTGAGGTGTGGCGGAATAGGATGAATTGACTCTTAGATTTCCTTGGAACACCAACAATGTTGAAAGTCATGTTTTAGATGTATATTTTGGAAGATCTTGCATGCAAATGACGGGATTTAGAACATTAGGATAATCTGGACCAAGGCATGGCATGGGAGGATTTTGAGGAATTGTTCAACAAAAAATTCTATCCTAAAATAATCATAATTCATCAAATGATGTAATTTTTCATCCTGATGTATAATAACCTTTCTGTGATGGATTATACTACTGAATTTATGATTTCATTATGATTCGCACCTAAAGTTTTAGTGAGTGTGTTTTTGAAGGAAAACATTTTTGAATTAGGGCTGAGGTATGCAATTCACTCAAATAATGACATGATCTGTATAAAAGATTATACAGATATGGTCAGTAGAGAAAAAATGGTTGAAATAGACATCTTAGGTGGCATGGGTAGAAGAATTATGTTGATAGCTATAATAAATAGGTGGAACTCTAATAATGGGAGAAAGTAGAAGAGGGACACCTATTTACAAAGTGGTAGTGTGATCCAAAAGAAGACAGCTGGATCGGTGAACCTTCCCCCAATAACTAGGAGAAAAGATGGATGTTTGCAATGTGGTTTCTTCAACCACATGAATCTATAGTGTACGAAACCACCTAGATCATGTCACAATTACAATTAGATGGGTAATCATCAGTACTTTTCTCGCAATGCTCTGGGGTCTGGTGTTTGGGAAAACTCACAGGTTTCACAATTTTCATATGCATCGATGGGATGAGGGAAAAAAATACCTATCATTAGTATAATAGTTCTAGCCAGGTTGATTCCATAAATACTATGACACCTCAGTTAGGGAAATCTCAACAGGGAAATAAAGAACAAAGTGAAGCAGGTAAGCAGTTATATGGAGATGAGAATGTTATTATGGATGATCAATTCGAATGGTTTGAATTCAAATCAGCAAGGGAGATTTGAAATTAACGGCCATGATCATTCCAATTATTTAAACCGATCAACAGTGTGAATAAAAACCTACCCCACATTAAAATATCTCCCAGTTTATCCATGATATATAAATTAGGAGTTGTGGGGAGAGGAACATAGTTATCCTATCCCACTCCTGGTACCACCCCATACAGGTTCTTTAGGTGTTCTCTTCACCCAATTCCTTACAAGCTATTGTCCCACAACATGCATGCCTCCAAACATTCCCATAGATTACACATGTCACTCTATACTACCCGTGAGCTGGCCTGGCTGGCCTCCTTTGGGATCGGTCAACCTAGTGTGCCACATAAGCTCTCAGTTGAGGTTGGATGGCCAACTTACTAGGTTATCCATATTTATTAAATAAACCCCCAAAAAATACTTATTAAAAAACCATGTATATAAGGGAATTAATTATAAAATTCATGGCCACCTCCACACTCAGAACACTAGTATGATACTCTTCAATACCTTTACAATTTCTCTTCAAATATAAATCCATATTACCATTTCTTCATCATTAATCATTCATGAACTTATTATATGGCATGGATCTCCATCATGCAAACTAAAATCTCAATGTTACTCTTGATAACACTTTCATGGTTCTCATTCTACATTAAAATATTTCATATCATTCAATTCATCCTCTTCTCTAATTTTTGGAATATAAATTCCAAAGAATTCCAAATAATCCTACTTCTTTATTGTAAAAAATGTTTCAATTATAACATGTGTATTTTGAAATTAGGTTAAATTAATAAATCTTAATAGTTAACAAAATGGATAATTTCTCAAGCATAACATCCAAATCTATAAATCTATAAAAATTTTGCAGGAATCTCCATGAAGGAATCCACACCAATTATCCAAGAATCTCCATGATTGATTCTATAACAATTATTTTGTTATCACCATGAAACTCAAAGTCTTCAAACCATTCACATGTTTCTTGGAATTTCAAGACTTGACTATTTCATCCAAGCTCTATTAACTATGGATCTTCATCATCATATTGAAATAAGTGTTATCTTCCAACTATATTGATCATCATTATCCACCAATAAAAATCATTGACAATAAATAAAATCCATAAACAAAGTGTTCTCTTCAATATCACCCTTGTTATTTTTTGGAAATACCTTCAATTTTGATTCCAAATGAATGTTTCAATATGTGGAACTATTATATTATCTATCCCGTTTTCCTTTCAAATTTTTCATTTCACTTTATCCTCACCATATTGACATGAAATACAAATTTCATAGGAAAAATATTATCATTCCATAATTAATCAATTATTCATCCATAATTTCACTCTAAGTCAACATAAGTTGTTCTCAGTGTATAAAACAAGAGGATTTGATTTAGTAGCAAAAGTTTCCCATTACCAACTAATCTTGATACCTTAAGAAACAAGAACTCATATAATTTTATTCAAGGATTATTCACTTTCATTCTTTGATGTAATTACTAAATGTGAGATAAATATTTTTAATAACAGACAACCTCAAACTCCTTCACTCACTTCAATAAATAGATCAAAAACAATCAAGTGTAATAGGTAGGATAAGAAAACCTGGGGAACTTCCACATTTCTTATCCCATTGATTAATTTAATTCCCTCACACCTTTTTAATAAGTTTATTATTTTTTATAACCAAGGATGGGAGATTAATAGAGACATACCTTTTCCAATGACAATATCTTCAACCAATTTCCAAAATAATCAAATTTGATATTAATTGAAATAATAATTCTAGAAGCTTATTCATTTCTATCCTGCTCAAGGAAAACATTTATCATTACCTTCATAATGGTTGATCTCATCGGGATTGGATTTGAAGACATTCTAGTATGGATATTACACTTGAATTGGTCTTCAACTTTTGATACTCCTTATAGGACAACAATCCCAACTTTACCAAATACATTCTTACAGAACATTTTTTCTTAATAATACCAAGAAATAAGATCAAACCAATATTGAATATTCTTTTCCCTGAATATCCAGAATAGGACATCACATTCTTTAAATTCCCCAAGGTTGATCCTCCACCATATTAGTATTTAAATATCAATTGATGAATCATTCAAGGATGGTATCTTCTTCATCTTAGCAATCAAGATTAGAAAACACATACTATTTATCATATTCTCCCCCAAAGAATATGATTCACCTTAAATTCCCTAAATTATAAGAACAAATACAATAGTAAAAGATTAATGGAATAAGGTGTATACTTCATTATTCATTAATAAGAATAGAAAGGTTTAGATTATCTTCTCAAACAAGTTCCTCCATTTGCTCCAATATTCATGCTTACACGTCTAAATATCTATTCTGATTTATGTTGAGGAAACATGGATCTCCTCACATCATCTTATACATTACGTGGATAATTTTTCTTCTTAACAGCCTTCATGGATGGTACATTATTTCACCTATTGAGTATTTTGTCTTATTCTAGTAGTTAGGTTAAACAAACTTTTGCAATGTGGCCATATTTGTTGCATCTCTCACATATAACTTCATTAACACAAGAGTTTCATTTTCTTGAAACTTCATCAGGAATATTTTATTCATCATGTGGAATATTTTCTTCCCATTTTTCACTAGCTTTAGCTTCAGTTTCTTTAATTTTTATCATTCTTTCTAAATATTTTTTCCAAATGACTAACATTTCATTAGGAATTTTGGGAGAATGTTTGGATCATCCATATGGTTTATTAATAGTTTCATCCCTCTTAGTAGTTCTTTTGGATGCACTAGAATTCAAGTTATTTGATTTAGAATACATGGTTTTCTCCCCATTATACATTGGTACCTTCTTGGGAGGATTTATATTCGTAAAATTATTCTGATATCTTCCCAAGGTTTCTTATTCATTCCAAGTCAGATTTTTTGATTTTATTTTCTTATCATATTTGGATACATGTTGAGATGAGCATGTACCAAACTTGTGACCACTACCATTTCATATATCGCTGATGTTATCAAGCATTCCCAGTTTTTTTTACAATATAGATATTCTTATGGACCTGTGGATGCTGCCTCTTCTTCTATGGATTCATCCCTCTTTAGATAGGCTTCCTTTGTGCTTTTATATTTTAAAGAATGTACCAAAAATTTAATGAACAATGTGAAAATATGTTGAAGGACAAACATTGACCCAAAAATATTGATTTTATGATATCTTATGTATCAAATAATTGGGTCTTCTTTATGATTCCTTTTGCTCTCTGTGGGGAGAAAAATACACACCTTCTTTCCTATCCACCTTAGTCATAGTTGTAGGTTTATTATCATCTTTATTCATCCATAATTGTTCAATTTTTTTTTAAACTACATTGTTCATATAATTCATTAAGTAACATTAGTAAAAGATGGTATGAATGTTACTTGATTATTCTCATATTCTAGTGATAGATCATTAAAGGAAGTCATGATCTTCATACCACATATTGGAGGTATTTTAACCATAGAATCATCCAATTAACATTGGGTACTAGTAGAATCTATATTCTTTTATGAAGTTTAATTATAAGTCTTCTTAATATTTTCCAACTAAGCTACCAATTCTAGAAATTTCATATTGGGAATGATTTTATTTTCTTCAATTGTAATAATTGTCTCTTCACAAGCCTTCTTCATTCATTCAACTTTATATTTAGGTAGCTTAAATTTTAATACTGAAATTTGAGGTATTTGCGAAGGGTGACGGGATCCCGTAGCAAATATTTTGTAGCGACAGGGTCCCGTCACAAATAGCCCATTGCAGAAAATATTGTTGCAAATAAGTCTCTGATTATATACATTATATATAAATAATCCTTTTGCAACGAGCCCGTCACAAATACTTTTTAAAATATATATATTTAAACTATTTGTAATGGGATCTCGTCGCAACAGGTCCCATCACAAATACTAAATAAAGTAATAAAAATATATTTAATAAAATTTTGATTAGTGAAAAAATAATATTAATATCATTAAAATAAAAAAAATAAAAATTATTAAAATTATAAATATTCAGAAAAAAAAATATTAAAAAATCATAAAATATTATTATTATTGTTATTAGCAAAATAAACAAACATTAAAAAATATAATACTATAAAAATATTTAATAAAATTATGATTAATGAAAAAATAATGTTAATATTATTAAAATAATGAAAAAAAATTAAAATTTAAAATTCTCAATATTGACAAAAAAATATAAAAAAATCATAAAATATTATTATTATTAGTAGTAAAATAATCAAACATTAAAAATATAATTCTAATAATAATAATAAAAATATTAAAAATAAAAAATAAAAATATTCAATATTCGCACCAATATAAAGACAGAAACTGTAAATAGTTCATATTACAAAAAATCTTAAATTCAAATGTTCTTAGCAAAAAAAATCATTGGGGTCATCTTCTAGAGGTGGTGGAGGAGCTGTAGGAGATGGTGGAGGAAACATTATCCCCAAACTATGAGTCAGACGGCGCATGTACTCCATCTGCTCGTGATGTTGCTACTACCATCGATGCATCTCTTCCTCGTGATGCTGATGCTGCTGTCATCGATGCATATCCTCCTCGTACTGCTGCTACTGCTGCAACTGACGCATCTCATCATGCTGCTTTTTTAAACTCTCTATAAGCTCAGTCTAAGCTCGTAACTACTCTTAATATTGAAAACCAGAAGATGATGTATCTCCACAAGCTCCTCCCGAGATGGATTCCAACATCGCAACAGCACCATAATACGTACCAGGAGTCAAATGAGAGTCTATACCAACTACAAAGCCCATCTCAAAACCATAATGAGTCACCTGCATCTATGCTGCCTCATCAAAATGGTGGGCACTGTTCTGATCAGCCGTCTCGTCCTGACTCTCAGCCTGTGTCTGAGAGGTCTCAGACTCATATGACTCATCCAATTCCAATTTGAAATTAAAATTTTGAAAATATTATATGCAGTTAATTTTCAAACTAAAAAAAATTACTGACCATAATCTGATGTTGGCGATCACCTCTAATCTCTCCAATGGCTGGGTCACTGTACATCTTCTGATAAACATTGTACTCTGTAATATCGGGATACTCGACTGTCTATAGGAATATAAAATAAACCATTTATATTTAATCTTATATAAAATATTTAAAAAATATACTTACCAGATGCTCTCTTTGCGTACTGAATGTAAGGCTACCATCTCGATGTGTCACGACCTATCTCCCCCAGTTCTGCCAACCCAATGAAGATCTTCTCTGAAATCCACCACCCAACCAGTGTGAACATAATCCATCCCAAACGTGAGATGAAATTTAATCTGGTTGGTGGTCTTTACATGACTCATCTTATATTTTCACTCCTACTTTCTTAATGGCGTCCTTCTCAAATTGTGCCAAAACTGACAAAAATGGTCACGCATAGACACCTCCCATGCTTCATAGATAGCGTCATGCATCCTATCATCAATGGGATACCATAAACCCTACAAATAATATAATATAAAGTTATTAATAAAATAAATTTCAAAATAAATATTATTTATTTACATACTAGACAATTATTGAACATATCGAGCTACACATCAATGGGAATATGTTCCCATGTGATCCATGTATAAGAAAAATAATTGCACAAGATAGTGCTCCCCTCTCCAACAGCTACATGTGCAAAACTGTGAAAAAAAATAAATAATAAAACAATTAGTTTATAAATAAATTAATGAAATCTAACTAAAATATACAAGTTGCCATACCTCTGTGTGTGTGGATCGAAGCCAAGACGTGGACGTCACTCGGGGATAGGGTCAGGAATCATCAGTCACACAAGACTATGCCCCCTCCGTGTACCCCTTGAACCACTAGTAGGATGAGGGTCATATGATCCCAAATCCCCCTTATCCAAAGGTAGCTTAACCTCCTGCAACTCACAAAATAGATTAGAGACTATCTAAAACACAAAATTATTGTTGTTAGCAGATAGTTTAAAATAACTATTATATATAGATATATATTTGTTATGATTATAACCATTATTTAACTGTGTTAGTGTTCAACATAATCATCATCATCATATCTGACGATGTCAATGTCTTCATATTCATCCTCGACATCATCAATATCCTTATGAGTTCCAGTTACATCATATCTTTTCATTTAATATTCATTTGTAACATCATTAACATCTTTGTCACCATCGACCCTTAGTTATGGGGTGTCATCATCGATATTCATGTCTCTTTGTGAAAAAGATGGATTTTGAGTAGGCTGTTGAAAAATTTCAATTCCTTCCACTTCAGTGGAACCACATTCAGTTTGAGTAAACTGATTTTCCTAATATTTCATTTTTATTATGCTTTACCAATCACTCAGGTCTCTTGAATTAGCACATTAATTTGCATAATAAATTTTATGTGTCTGTTGAGCTAGAAAAAATGGTTTCTTTACTACAAGAATACTTTTATATTTAATATCGAAAATTCCATGAGTCGGATAAATGCGCAAGCCTCTCTCAGTATCCAACCACTGACATTTATAAATCGTTATGTAATTTTATCCTAGATAACACACCTCAATAATTTCATCCAAAATTCCATAGAAGTCAAATTCAGTTTCTCAATGATGATATCCTCTCAAGAAAACTTTATTTTTCATTGTTTTTTTATTCTCTATATGCACGTGTGTGAAATCAAAAACCAATCACCACATATGAATTATAATATTTAACCAATTTTTATGGTTGGTTGCTCAATATACATAGTCACTTATCAATTTTATCAGCATGTTGAGACGCCAGAAAATTTGTAAAAAATATCAATATAATAAATAATAAACTTAATTGATATGTTAAACCATCAATAACTTATGTTACCAGTTTTTTAAACCATTGATAAAATTTTTTCTATCGGCGTTCTTTAAGGGAAACTGCTGTAATTTTTGAAATATGATTATTGATAGGATTATCATATAACCTAAAAATAAAATAATTTTACATATTGTAACATAATTTATAGAATAAGTGATAGAAGCACTCACAGTATAAATGGATTCATTTCTTGATAGTTGAGAAGAACAAATGTATGTTATTTGTGATGTTCATCATCTGAATGCCATTGATCATGAACTCCAACGAAGCCAAGATTTAGATGATTAAAACAGATAATTGATTTTCCATTTCATCATCAACATTCCTCTCATTCTATCCCAAGTGGTTGTGTTTTGAAGGTTTTTAGATTCAAAATTATGAGATTATAAAAATGAAATGTCCTTCTTGCAAATAGGATTCAGCAATTGAGCCTTCAATAGATGCTTTGTTATGTACTTTTTTATTCAATTTCTGCATGCATCTCTTGAATGGGTACATCCGTGAAACTGTACTAGACCTCCAAGTTTAGCTTAATGTGGAAAATTTAATATCAGATGTTCCACTGAGTCAAAGAATGATGGCGGGATGATTTTTTCCAGTTTACATATAATTACAGCAACATCTTCTTCCAATTTTCTTAACACATCATAGTCTATTGTTGCTTCACAAATGCCTTGAAAAAATTATGATATGTCTGTTATTGAATCCCAAATCATAGGATTCAAGAAACCTCTTAATACAACCATCATAATTCTTTCGATTATAACATGATAATCATGAATTTTTAATCCGGTAATATAACCATTCTTAACACATCAGCCCAAATTGGAAGCATAGCCATCTGGAATTCTAAAATCTGCAATCCACTGAAAAAATAATAAGCAACTCTTTTTGGAAAATTTATAAGCTGCTTTTGGCTTCATTAACCTCTGTGATCTTACATTTTCAAATAGATAAAGTTCTGGTCGCCTACAAATTTGGGAAAGATCAAATCATGCCTTTACAGTATCTTTGGTCTTACCTAATATATCCAAAACTATATTAAATAATTTATCAAAACAGTTCTTCTCAATATGCTTTACATCCATCATGTAGCAGACTAAAAAATCAGAACAATATGGAATATCCCAAAAAATGATCTGTTTTATCCAATAATGTTCTTTCCTAAGGCCATGAATTTTCTGTTGGTTTATTGTTGGCCCAAATGTGATAAGAGGTAATGAAAATACAATTGATTTTAACTCTTTACCTGAGATCATTTTTTGGAGGTTCTTCCCTTTCAATTTTTCCTTTCTGAAATGAGATTTGTTCCTCCAAAAAGGATGATTGTTAGGAAGAAATCTGTGATGACAGTCAAAATAGAAAAAAAAAATCCATTGAAGAGCATAAAGGCTTTGCTGTCTTTCATACTGTAAGGACATGATTTTGGACCATGTGTACTCTAGCCAGATAACATGCCATATTCCAAAAAGTCATTAATCGTCCACATCAATGCATCTTTTAATATGAAATTTTGTTTCACAGCAACATCATATGTACTAACACCATTACTCCACAATACATTTAACTCATCAATCAATGGCTTCAAATAAATGTCAATATTCTTTTTTGGATGTCCTGGGATTAATAAGGTAAATAAGATACAGGGATCATTCATCAACATCCATGGAGGTAAATTGTACAGAGTTATAAAGACAGGACAACATGAATACTGACTACTATAATAACCAAACAGATAGAAACCGTCAATAGAAAGACCCAATCACACGTTTTGGGCTCTTAAAGTAAAATACGGATGCAGACAGTCAAAATGATTCCATAAATCACCATCAGATGGATGATTCATGCTTTTATCGGTTGAAATCTTGGTTTTGTGCCATGACATCATTGACGATGTGTTCTGAGACAAAAATAAATGATGTAGCCTGGGTGTAAGAGGGAAATATCTCAACTATTTTACAGGAATCGATCCAGACTTTCATGGTTGAGCTTATTTATACCTTAATATTCCACAGGTGTGATAAGTATCCAATGACTCATTTTCACCATAATATAATATGCATTCATTTTCACATGCATGAACTTTCTGATAACTAAGGCCTAAATTACGAATCAACCTCTTGCTCTCATAGTAATTTTCAGGCAACACATTTCCTTCAGGTAATAGTGTTATAACCAAAGAAAATATCTGATCAAAATAGTTGTTTTACATTGCATTATCTGATTTAATAAACATAAATGTTGCAATCGCTTCTAATTTTATTATCTTACAACCAGGATATAATGCATCCTCAGCAAACCTCAACAACTTATAAAATTATGATAGTACCAACTCATGAGTTAAATCAATATCAAATTGAGTTTCAGTTTGTTGAAAAGATGGATGTGCAACATCATTTACTAAATTTTGAAACTCTGATGGATCCGAAATCATGTTTTTAGTAACTTCTCTGGAACTTTGTTCGCCATGTTGGTACCAAAAAACTTAATCTGGTTGAAAAAAAAACTGCAAGAGATATCCTCGAACCATGTCAAATGTTTCAAATGTTCTCAGAGCACATTTTTTACAAGGACACTTAATTTTGCCTTCTCAAACAAATTCTAGTTTTAATTATGAAAATGATAATAAAGCTTCAACACCCACAATATATATAGGATTTAAAACATAACCGTTTGGATTTTTGAGCAGATTTATGCATGTGTGATCATCTAATAATGATTATTGTCAACTTCCTTATTCTATGTTTTCTACAAAATATAAAATAATTACTGATTTTGAATAATTTGAAATTATAAAAACACTATATTAAAAAATAAGATAAATAATTATAACTATATCTTAACAATTACCATTAACTTTGGGCGAAAGAACTTTCAGTGGATTGACAGATACTCTTTTGTCTGACGGCTCATTTACATGCAACATTCTCACAGTGAAATGACAATGAAGAATCTTCTCAGAGTTACACATATTCATTCTTGTTCATATGATAATGTATAAACATACCTTTGAGAAGATTTTTCATTGTGATTTTAGTGTGAGAAAGATGCAAGTAAATGAGTCGTCAGACAAAGGATCCCCCTTTTCATCGATGAATCATCTTCTTACAATGATCACCGCCTGAATGAATTATGAAAAATGTTGTCCTACAAATGTATATTCAAACTCGTGCATACAATATTGAATATACATACATAGAGGCATACTTTTCATAATGTTTGAGTCGGTGATGGTTAAAAGGAGAAGAGTCATCGAATAAAAGGAGTGTCGTCAATCCACTGGAAATTGTGCCAAGTTATTACAAGTTATTACAATTTATTATAATTTAATTTTTTAAAAATTATTACTATTTAATAATAATTATTACTATTTGTACGTATTTAAACTTATTTATTCCTATTTATATCTATTTATTCCTATTTATTCCTATTTATTCCTTTTTATTCCTATTTATTCCAATTCATTCCTATTTATTCCTAATTATTACTAATTATATCTATTTATTTCAAATTATTAATAGTTATTCCTAATTATTACTAATTACTCCTATTTATTACTAATAACTCATATTTATTACTAATTAGTACTATTTATTACTAATTATTACTATTTAATACTAATTATTCATATTTATTACTAATTATTCTTATTTATTACTATTTATTACTATTTATTCCTAATTATTACTATTTATTACTAATTATTACTAATTATTACAAATTATTACAAATTATTACAAATTATTATTAATTATTAATAATTATTACTAATTATTCCTAATTACTCCAAATTATTACAAATTATTACTAATTATTAATAATTATTACTAATTATTACAATTTATTACCAATTATTACTATTTATTATAAATTATTACTATTTCTTACCAATTATTACTATTTATTACAAATTATTACTATTTAATAATAATTATTACTATTTATTACTAATTAGTACTATTTATTACTATTTACTCTTATTTATTACTAGTTGTTTTTATTTATTATTAATTACTTCTATTTAATACTAATTATTCTTATTTATTACTAATTATTCCTAGTTATTACTAATTTTTCCTATTTATAGCTAATTATTCCTATTTATTACTAATTATTCATATTTATTAATAATTATTCCTATTTATTACTAATTATTCTTATTTATTCCTATTTATTACTATTTATTCCTATTTATTCCTATTTATTTGTATTTATTCTTATTTATAAATATTTACTCTGATTTATTCTAATTTATTTCTATTTATTCCTATTTATTTCAATCTATTCCTATTTATTCCTATTTATTCCTTTTTATTCCTATTTATTCCTAATTATTACTATTTATTCCTAATTATTACCAATTATTCTTAATTATTACTATTTATTCCTAATTAATTATAATTATTACTATTTTTTTATAATTATTATTATTTATTACTAATTGTTACTATTTATTACTATTTATTACTATTTATTACTATTTATTACTATTTATTCCTAATTATTACTAATTATTACTAATTCTTACTAATTATTCCTAATTATTCCTAATTATTACTATTTATTCCTAATTATTACCAATTATTACTATTTATTACCAATAATTACTAGTTAGTTTGGTTTTGGAATCAATGTTATAACCTGAGTTATTTTACATTTTCATTAATAATAATATAGTGGTTATGGTTATAGAATATGTGGTTGTGATTTTCTTATTTTCAATGGGTAAATCATCCCCCAGTTGTATTGAAACCCTAGAAATTTCTTTCCAGCTTTTTGTGCCTTGGGCATGTTGCTTAATTCCAAGTATAAATTCCACCACAACACATGCCAATGAGGTGGGGTGGGATGTTACATGTTGTATGGGTCTTGTTCAGTCTAAATATTTGTGTTCAACAAGTGGTATCATCTTTTTTAGTGCTTGACATACAATTGGTATAAGCCATGTCGGTTTCGGAGTTGAAATTCATTCAGGTTCATTCCTTGATTCGGGTTGGTAGAACTGAATAGGATTGTTAGGAATTGAAATGTATGTCATGAAAATACATAGTAAAAATTTTTATATTGAACTTAAAGTTACTAGGTAGTTGGGTACATTTGTTTTTTGGAAATACTTATTGTAGTGTAATCTCATTGTCATGGGTTTAGCCAATGAAAAGATCATGACATGCATTGTAGAAATAACTTCCCTCTAGGAGTAAATATTTCATTTTGACTAATGATTTTCGATTTGTTTTAAATGGGTTGATCTTTTAAAAATTTTGAAATTGTTTTTAGATGAGAGATTTTGAAAAGAGAATGTTTGTGTTATTTTGAAAATGAGTTAATTTTCAAAAGCTTGGTGAGATTTTTAAGAAATGGGAGAACGTGGAAAATGATGAATTTTAGAATGATTTTTTATATTAATTTTTCTGTCATAGAATTTGTAATTTTTAATCCCTTAGTTTCTAGAGAGAATGACTAATAGGTTTTTTTGTGTTTCTAGAAAATGGAACCCGGTATGTGTGTGTAGAAACCAAATGGAAGAAGCTGCTAATAATGTGGTTAAACATAAGACATAGGTGAACCAATAGCTCGTATAGATTATAGTATAAGCTTTTAAATATGTGGACAGAGGGAATAGATGTGATGAACTAAAGAAAGTGGGTCATTTTATCCAATTCTTGAAAGAATGCACCAATCTTTTGGGGTGATTCAGGGCTAGAGAAGGCTGAGGTGTGGCTGAATTGGAAAAATCAAATCTTTGATTTCCTTAGCACACTAGCAGAGTAGAAATTCAAGATGGTGATGTATATATGGGAAGATATTGCATGTGAATGATGGGATGTAGCACATTAGACTAAACTGGACCAAGGTATGTAATGGGAGGATATCAAGGAATTGTTCATAAAAATTATATCCCCGCACATTCATAATTCAGCGAATGATGGAATTTTTCAGTCTAAAGTAGTAGAACCTTTATATGATAGAGTTTTTGGTAAACATAAGAATTTTTTTTATTTTCACATTAATTTGATGCGAGTTCATCCTTGATGGAACAAATTCTGGAATCGAAGATAAGGCAACAGATTTGATTGAAGATTTTCAAGATCTGTAAAATGGATTATACATATATGGTCAATAGAGTGATTGTGGATGAAAAAGACATCTCAGGAGGCACATGTGTAGGATTTATATTAATACCTATAGAAAATGGTGGGAACTCTAATTCTGGGAGAAAACGGAATAGGGAAACATATTTCCAAGGTGGGAGTATGACCCAAAATTAGACAGCTAGATCATTGAACATTTCCCCAAGACCCAAGAGAAAATTTGGATGTTTTCAATGTGGTTCCTTTGACCACATGAATTGAGAGTGAACGAAAAAACCAAGGGAATTCCATATTTTAATTATATGGGGCATCTTTAATGCTTTTTTAGCAGTTCTATGAGGTCAGTTGTTTGGGAAAATCCCATGTTTTGTAGATTTTGAATGCTTAGATGGGAGGAGGTAAATAGAATACCTCTCATTATAAGAATAGAGTTATCCATGGTGATTCTAGAAATTCCATGACTCCTCAGCATAAGAAATCTCAATAGGGAAATAAATAACAAAGTGCAGTGAGTAAGCAGTTATATAGAGTTGAATAGGTTATTGTGGTTGATCAATCAAGATAGTGTGAATTTGTATCAATAGGGCATGGGGTGTTCTGAATAACCCAAATCACTCCAATTATTTAAACCAGTGAACAGTGTGTATAAAAACCCATTACACATTGAAACCTATATTGGTTTCTCCAAGATATATAAATCAAGTGTTGTAGGGAGAGGCTCAAAATTCACCTCTCACCCTCCTAGTATTGCCCCATACTGGTCCTGTGGGAATGCTATGCACCCACTTCTTTGTAGTATATTGGGTCATATCATGCATGCCCTTATCTGTGACCAGGGAATACACACGACACTCCATGCCACCTGCGAGCTTGCCTCGCTAGCCTCCTTTTGGTGCGATCGACCTAGTGTCCCATATAAACTCTTGGTTGAGGATGACTGGTCAACTTAGAAGGCTATCCATACATTTAAATAAACCCCCAAAACATACTTAGTTAAAAGACCATGTATATAATGGAATTCAATATGATATGCATTTCCACATCCACACTTAGAACTCTAGTATACAATTCTTCAAGCCCTTCATAATTTATCATCAAATATAAATCCGCCAAACCATTTCTTTATCATTAACCCTTTATGAAATAATTATATGTAATTTCTCTCCTTCATGAATACTACAATCTCAATGTCCCACAAGTTAACAGTTTCATGGTTCTCATGGAACATTAAAGTAATGAGTGACCTTCAATTCCACTTATTCTCTAATTTTTGGAATATAAATTCCAAAGAACATAAAATCATCCATCTTCTTTGATTTAAACAATGTTTCACTTATGAAACATGTATTTTGAACATTGTATCAGTTCATCAATCATCAGAGAGAAAAACAAAGATAATTTCTAAAGTGTGACATCTAATACACTAAATCCATAACAATTATCTCGGAATAATGATGAATTAATCCAAAACTATTCTCCAAGAATCATCATGATGAAATCCATAGCAATTCTCCAAACATCTCCATAAAGTTCAGAGTCTTAAAACCATTAACATGTTTCTTGGAATTTCTATACTTGAGGATTTCATCCAAGCTCGATTAACTTTAAACTTGTTCATCATATTGACATCAATGTAATACTACTATTTCATTGATGATCATTGTCCACCAATAAAAATAATTTGACAATAAATACAATCTATACAAAAAGTTGGATCTTCAATCTCCCCCTTGTATTTATTAGAAATACCTTCAGTTCTAAATGAATGTTTCAATATGTAGAACAATTATCTTATATCTCCCCTTTACCTTTCAAACTTTAATTTCACTTTATCTCACCCTTATTGATAAGAAATAAAAATTTCATTGGAAAAAAGGGTATCATTTCATAATTAAGGAATTTTCAATCACTAATTTCACACTAAGTCAACTCTATCTATGATCAGTGTATAAAACAATATGACTTGATTTATAAAAAAAAGTTTCCCATTACCAAATAATCATGACACTATAAAAAATGAGAACCCATATACTTTTTTTCAAGGAATATTAACTTTCATTCAAGGATGAAATTACTAAATGTTATATTAATATTTTTAAGAAGAATCAACCTGAAACTCTTTCACTAACTCCAACAAATAGAAAAAAACATTCAAGTGCAATAGGTAGTATGAGAGACCTTGGGGGACATGAAAATTTCATATAATATAGATTTAATTAATTTTTCCCCTTTTTAAAAAGTTTTTTATTTTTGCTAACCAAGGATGAGAGATTAAGAGTGACATACCCTTTCTAATGAAATTATCTTCAAGAAATTTCTAGAACAATCATATTTTAAACTAATTGAAATAATAATTTTGGAAGATTCGTTATTGGTATCCCACACAAGGGAAACATTTATCATATATTCATAATGGTTGATCTCATAAATATTGAGTTTCAAGAAATTCTTGTTTGAAGAATACACCAGAATGGGTCTTAAACATGTGATAGTCCATATTGGAAAACTATCACAACTTCACCAAGGATAATCATCTAGAACATTTGTTATACAAAATACCAAGAAATAAGATCAAAACAAGATATAATCTTCTTTATCCTGGCTATCTAGAATAGGTAATCACATTCTTCAACATCATCAATTATGATACTCCATCATATTAGTATTTTAATATCAATTGAGGAATCATTCAGGGATGGTAACTTCTTCAGCTTAGAAATAAAGAATTAAAAACACTTACTACTTATCAGCTTCTCCCCCTAAGAACATTCTTCACTTTAAATTCCCTGCATTATAAGAACAAATAAAGTACTCAAAGATTAAGGGAATAAGATGGATCCTCCTTTATTTATTAATATGAATAGGAAGGTAGAGATGATCTCCTAAAACATGTTTCTCCATTTTCTCCAGTCTTCATGGTTTAACATCTGAACATATGTTTTGATTTATGTTGAGGAAACATGGATATCTCCACATCATATTCTACATGGCGTGGAGAATTTTTATTCTTAATAGACTTCATGTATGATACATTATTACACC
This sequence comes from Viscum album, assembly GCA_963277665.1. Lineage (NCBI taxonomy): Eukaryota > Viridiplantae > Streptophyta > Magnoliopsida > Santalales > Viscaceae > Viscum > Viscum album. The sequence goes on along the minus strand of OY728151.1, from coordinate 1,579,120,123 downwards.
TCTTTAAGACTGCTTCTTGTTCTAGTTGTAATGTTAAATAGCCTTTTGCAATGTGACCATAATTCATGCATCTCTCACACAAAACATCTTTAACACAAGAGTTACATTTTATTGAAAAACACTCATGAATTTTTTCTTCATCATGTGGGTTATTTGATTTCACTTTTTTAACTATATTTATCTTGTGCATCTTCCATTTTTCTCATTCTTTTCAAATCTTCAGGCCATATAACTAACATGTAATTTGAAACTATGGGTGCATGTTTGGATCTTCCGCATGGGTTCTTCTGAGTGTAATCCCTCTTATTAGTTATTTTATATGCACTAACATTTAAATTATTTGATTTAGAAACCACTAATTTCTCACCATTCTTATTTGGTACCTTCCTGGGAGGCTTTATGATCACAATTTTCTTTTGATTTCTTCCTAATGCTTATTCTTCATTCTAAGTCAGATTTTGTGATATTATTTTCTTATAATCTTTGGAAACATGATGATATGATCATGTACCATCCATGTGACCACTATAATTTCATATATCAATGATGTTATCAAGAATTTAAATTCTATTTTTAGTATATAGAAGCTTTAAGACTTTAGGATTATTATTTGAACCAGCCAAACCAACATGAGGTTACTTGATCTGGAGCAAGGAGAGCCAACATTAAATCCCATGCATGGAGATGCTCGGGAAATTCATTGTTTTATAAAATTATAGGAATTTTAACATTGAATTTGATTGGAATATATATATATATGTTCCATTGGTATTTGATATTTTATTTAGAATTACTAATTATTATTTTAACTGTACATGATCACGAGAGGTGAAACAAGTTCTAGACAGAAGAGAGAGACGTCCTTAGAGAAAGGAATCTAAATGCATGGTCATGTGATAAGTATATGTTCATTTAGGTTGATACTGCATGGCATTACCAATGGACGTATTTATAAGGTCCTACCCACACCTTGAATAATAAACCATTTTGTCCCCATTTTCCTTTTAGAGGTGGGAGAATATAATAGATGGATTTTTCATTTTTAACTGGGATGACATCATCCTGCATGACTCTGGTCTCCCATACATCAAACATAAAGAGTCTCTATCATCCACCACTCGCAGCTGCCCCGCAATGACTCTCGCACCACTGTAACACCATAGATCACCATTTTGACCATCCTAGAAGCTCGACATCGATCCATTATACATTGATTAATCACCCGGATTCCCTGGACCTTCTTAGGAGGTTGATCTGGCCCCTATAAAGCCATTTCAAATTTAATCTGGCCACTTCTAAGCCCAGATGAAGGAGGAGCATGGTGAAGTACCATGTAAAATTATATCACCACTACCATGCCATTGAAGAAAATCCATGAACCATCTAGAACCCACACCATCTCATGCTTGTGAAGGGATCACAAAAAAAAGAACCCCAATTGATAAAAGAAAACAACCATAAGACAAATCTCATATAGTGGGAAGAGTGGAATGAGATAAAATATAAAAGATGCTTCATTTTCAAAAAAAAAATTAAGCTATATTAATAAATATTATTGTACATGGTAGTAAGATACAAAGAGAACATGATATAATATATTAATTAAATCCTAAAATGGTAGGTGCACCAACATGACCTAAGTCCACCTCTCCCCCTTCTTGCACCTATTGTCTAATACATGGTAACAATCAGTGAAGACATACCAGTATAACCATTGATACCCCAATAATCACTCGAAAAATACAACAAGATTTTTAAAATAAATTGGTTAAAAAATTAAAATACACACATATTTATATTTCACTCACCTCCAATCTCAGTAAGGGTACAATACTCTTTCTCTACTATACCGTATCCCTCCAACATCATTCATATCACTAGGGGACTGGTATACTCCATACCACCATTTTGACCTCAATCTCTCCACCCTTCCTCCAATTCCCTAAATTATATTTAAATTGGCCATGGATCTATATGCCCTAGGTTCAGAAATTTTGTTTCAAAGAATGTGATAGTTTTTTGTGATCGTTGAGCTTCTAACGCATTCCCTGATTTCACTCATGGATTCTGTGACATGGGAATATGTCTGGAAAATGTTAACTCAACATCTGGTTTCAAGAAATAGTGGACTTACGGCAATGATAAATATGGAACCCATAAATGGTAAGTGTTCATCACATTGACAGGTGGCACAGAAGACTTAGTTTCTATTTTCATGAAATAATAGACTCAATGCATAGATAAAGAGAGAACCCATAAAGGGGAAGTGTTCATCGCATTGATAGACGTCATAATGGACTCAACAGTAGCTTTCATGAAACAACAGAGTCAGTTAAAAGACAAAGAGAGAGACCATAAAGGGTAAGTATTCATCACATTAACAAATGGTTGATTTTTTTACAGGCCTCCCTAGTTTTCAAAAATCACTAAGAACCCATTACTTCTTTCCTTTCACAAAAAAGGTGATAATACATGCATTAGGAAGTATAAAGTATATAGTGAGATTCACACAAACCCAAGAGTGAATACTTGCATGAATTTACCAACAATAACCATTTGGGTTTTCAGACTAGAAGGTAGAAGTACAATGTGTTGGAAGTATAATTCCATATAATTAAGATCTTATTTGAGAATGAAGTGTCCATTTTCATTGAGAGGACCAGTTTGGGATATGCCTAACACTAATAGGTTGGGTGAATCGGTGTTGTGGAATTATTAAACCAATCAAAACTTTTTAAACCTGTACTTATTGACCTGTTAGGATCTTGATTCTCTTGTTATATTTTCTTAGTTTCATGAAATAATATGAATGTAATAAAAATATGCACACGATAATTTTATAAGTTTCAATACTCAATAAGAGAAGCTATATCATTTCCATGTATGGGTATGACCATTAAATTTATTCTCCATTATAATGTAGGAACAAGTTACTGTGGGTTGACTTAGAAAACAATCCCTAAGCCAGTGTGAGTCCCTACACTTTTAAGGGGGGAATGAACCAATTCTTCTATCCTGAACTGGTGATGACCAAGTAAAACTTATAGCTCCTTGATGATTCTTTATACTACATCTAAATATAGTCTTCTCCCTGATGAAAAGGGTTTGAAACACCAATAGATTCCTCCACCTATTGAGATATTTTTGATGTCACAGTTATACTTAATCTCCCATTATTCACTTATTACTTTCATAGTAGCCTGAATGTAACCAACCAATTCTTCTATCTTCTTCAGTGAAAAACCAAATGCACACTTCCTCTTCTTCGTTCTTATTCATTAGTGCAATAACTAAATTCACTAAAAATTATTCTTCATTTGTATAGAATCACATGAACATATGTGATTGTTCAAATAATGAGGATCAACTTACTGGGCATCATGAGAATTAACTTGTCCTCCTTTCTTATTTTCATGTATGCATGAAATCATGCATGTAGAATTCGAATGAACTCTTCCCATTCTTTCACTTCTTCTTCTTATTTACACAAGTTCACCCACTATCTTGTTTCTCTTCTTTAAGTTATTCCACGTATGAATGTGCATGCCAGAGTGCATGCATAGTCCACTTCTTCCCACTTGTGTGCAAACCCTAATGGGTACAAATCATTGCATACACAAGCTGACTCTTTCTATTTCCCCTTTCTCTTATTCTCTTTGCACATGGTTCGAGCATCTTTAAATTATGAACATGAGTTCATTCTTGTAGTATGACGTGTTCTCAATCAAACTGAGCACACTATTAACTTCTTCACTTCTTCTATTCTCTTTATATGCACACAAATGAGTGTAGGCCTTTTGACATTTTCTTCTTCTTTATTCACATGTGGACACACATACTGCCTCTTCTTCGCACAAACAAAAGGCCTCTGTTTTCTTCAAATAATTCACATGATTTCATCTCCTTCTTCAAAAAAAACCCCTGCACAAATTATATACCTTATTAACATGCAACGGTAGGATTTTTTCCTTCTCTTTATGAAACTGAGGGGTTCATTATTCTTCTTCAAGCAAGAGGTGTACGGGTCTTCTATGCACAAGGAATGTGTGGGTATTATTTGTGAAAACATGATGGTTCATGATTATGATGCCTTCACAAATCACAAAAAGGGTGATCATGCACAATTTTTGTGCCTGCAAGATCAACTTCAGGAATCACGACAAGGGTTTGGGTAAACCATTCACGTATTTTTGGATCTTCTTCATGAAACTTGATAGTTCATGGGTCTTTTTCTTCATGAGAAGCTTCATGAATAAATTTCACTTGTTGAAGGACTTCAAGATCCTCTCTACTTCATGAAACCAGAAGGCTCAATATATTGATTCCCTTTTCATAACAATAGCAAGAAGATTCTCTGTTTTTCATGAAAAATGAGAGCTCTAAAAATATAGGAGAACAAAGCTGGATCAGCCTCTGGGCTTCTATTTTTATAGGTGAAGATCAAATCTTTTTTCATGTTCAAATCCAGTAATGATGAATAAAGAGGGTTCGTCACAATCTGAAGTTATTCATAATGGTATTCTGTCATGATTATCTATTAAATTTGGTGATAAAGATCCTTTTGATTTGTATTTTCAAGCTGTAATGAAGAATAATTTATTGAATCACTCCGTGATTTTTACACAGAAATCAAAAAATATCTAGAGAAATTTCCTATAATTTTTTTGACCTACATATTTTATTTTATCCAGGGAATATATGATGAAATGTCATATCTTGAAAAAGAAGCTGAGGGAATGGATAAAGACATAGAAAAAAAGTTTCAAGGGTGTAATATTCTCTAACAAATTATTGATGAAAATGAATAAATTATATCACTTTGAAATAAACATTTCTCATATGTTGAAGAAAAATTGAAAATAAATATGTGAGAAAGTAGTAACTGAGAAGGTCCATACTGAGATGATTCACACTAGTGAAGAATCATATAAAGATACCATGAATATTAAGGAATCTCATTTGTAAATTGAAGACAAGGATGAGAAGTTCATCCTAGTTGAAGAATTGAAAGAATATTTTATATTTAAATTCAATGAAAACCACACTTTTATTGAAGATGAATTATAAAGGAATGGTTGTGAGAAGGATGTGATTGAGGTAGTTCATATAGAAGTGATCCCTACATTGGAAAAGTAACACAGAACCTCCATAAATGTTAATGAATACCATCTAGAGGATAAGATAAATATAATTAAATAGGTGAATAATTCTTAACTGATATTAAATCATATTCATGATGATCGAGTTCAGAATATAAAGATTCAATGGGAAGGAAAACTGAAAATTTTTTAGGTTGAAAAAAATTTCCTCAACATGAAATGTATTGAAATGGAAGTGACATTGAAAAATATGAAAGAATTTGAAGATATGTTGAAATCAATTGAAGACCATAAGAACTCTCTAAATCTGAAATATCATGAGTTGGAGGTCAAGTTGAAAAATCTAGAGATCATCCAAGTTGAATCTTCATATAATGATGAGATCAAAAAATCATCAAGGAGTAATTCTGAAAGGAGTCTTATTTCAGACAATATCCATTCAAGTGGAAAAAAGTGTCAAAAAATATCTAATGATAAATCAGTTGCAAGATCATTGAATCAGGTTACCCTTGATCTAGAATATTTTATATGTAATAATATTGTATCGTCGATAACTATGGGATCCAAAAATAATTCTAGAAAATCATGGATGAAGAAGACTAATGAAAAATATATTATATCATCAAATGTGTATTTGAAGAAGAGTAGGAATTATTATTCTCTACAAATATCTCTAATGAAGAATCAAACTATCCAAAATCAATAAGATACCAAAACTAAAAGAATTGTATCAAAGAAGAATAAATCAAGATTTTTTGGATAGTGTTGGTGTTGTAGGAAATTTTGGCATCGGGTTATTGAATCATGGTATAATTTTTCAATTCATGATAACTAAATAAGGATAGTATTAAGGTGGAGAAGATCTGATGTGAAGAGAAATCCAACAGAATTTAATCATAATTCATAGATAAGGAAGAATATATCTATCAAGAATAGATTTTAGTGCCTTGAATACTTATATGATTATTGCAATAGAAGTGGTCAGAATTATAATGAGTGTTGGTATTTACTAACCCTACACTATGCATGTGTTGATGTGATGATAAGGCCACAACATATGCGGAGGAAAAGAACAAAATAAAAAAAATACTTTTTTGGGTTTTGAGAAGGAGAAGAGATATAAGAAAACATTGAAGCAACCTACACCCAAGAAGAATGATGATATGAATGTCATGCAAGATAAAAGGTGCCTCTACTGTGGAAGTATATGTCCCATAATTGACCTTCAAAAACACGTTATAAACACAAATTCTATTGGAAGCAAGCATAAGTAGAAAATGAAATCAATATTAGAAACAAATAAAAAAATTATTTTATGTTTCACAATCACAATGAAAATTTTGAATTTCGTGAGAGGTTGTTTAAAAAGGAAGACCCAATGATTGATGAAGATTTGTGTGGAAGATCTAGAAGGTTAGGGAATATTGCTGAAAATACTTGATGTTGTTTCCTAAACAAATATAACTAGTGAATAACAATGGAAAAAACCAATAACTTATAGTATTAATAATGATATTGTAAAGAAGGAGTATACAAACAAGAAGAAGTCTGAGCATATACAGAAAATAATATTTATTCATATGGCTAGATCAAATGAAATTGGAAAAGAAATTGGAGCAGAAATAAAAGAATGAAAGTTCATTACTTTCTAATGCGAAGAAAATTATTCCATCTAAGATGAAAGCTGGAGATATCAATAATTCCATACATCCCTTAAATGATAAGATTTGGAAATTCAATGAAGTAGCAAGCATGATGGGTTTTCATGAATCTAAATTAGAATAAAAAATAATTTCTAGGTTAGGAGTTAAAAATAATCCTTGTTTCTCTAATTGAAAATCATTAATGAACCACTTTATTAGCATGAATATTTTGTGATTGTTTATTTTATGCAAGGAATTGAAGCTGATGAATATATTAAGGGGGAGTCCTAAAGATATGAGTTCTTTGAAAATAATATAAATAATTCATAAGGCTTTCTATCATGGAGTTTTTTATTTCAATATCTCATAAAATTGTTCTTGAAGATCATTCATGAAGAAAGTTAGTCATAATGAAGTAGATGGATGAAGCTCATCCATTTAGGGGGAGAAAAGTTGAACAAATGCCAGAGTTGACTAGAACTGTTATCACATGAATATATAAAATTCTGGTATGGGATTTATTTGATATTTTAAAATCCTTGAAATTGAATCTTGTCATTATAAAGGCATTTTTTCCTATTTCTTTATGAATAAAAATTCTAAATAATAAGGGTAGACACTTGTAAATTGATAATAAAGGGGAAGTGCATTCTTGTAATTGAGTGTTCTCAATCAGTTTATTGAGATTAATGTAGGAGATTAATTGGGTATCTTTTGAACAACTTCTGAAAGAATATTTTAGTGTTGGAATAACATTTAAAATTTATATTGACATCTCTGAAGTCTAAATTGATCACCTTTTTTGTCTACATAGGGTTTTCCCACATTCAATTAGATAATATTAATTGATATCTGATTCTTTTAAGAAAAATGATGCTCTCCTCTCAAGAAAACCAATTTTGTTTTTTCTAAAATGACGTCTTTTATGAAATGAGGAGATTAATGAAAAGAAAAAAGAAGAGTTCAGTTGTTATAGAATATGTTGAGTTTATGCATTATTTCCCATAGTTATCATTGAAATTATTATATGTGTGATAATAAAAAATTGAATTTGATAGTGAAATGGGTATTGAAAACCAAACCAAAGGAGGATATTGATTATCCAAAATTGATTAATGTAATATTTTTGTTGTAATTGTTGTCAATAAAATTGTTTGATACAAAGTCAATGTGCCAGTAATTGAAGGTTGGTTTTCTGCATTTTAATTATTGCTAGGAATTAATCATAATTTAGAAAGGATATTTGGTTGGAATAGTTTCTTCTAATGAACAATGATTGTGTATGGTTGGAATTGAATCTTAGTGTGAATTTTGATTTTTGAAATATTTCTTTTTTTCATGGTTGAAATGTTAAAAAATGGACTATAGAAAAGGAGACTACCAACACTACATAGGTGGGTAGTTGACCCCAACCATTCCATTATGGTCGGGCTGAGGAAGAGAGTAGCTAGTTTGGTCCTAGGGAGTGCATGTAGTGTCAGAGGAACAATGAAAAATAATAGTTATGTTGTATGAAGAATGATTGTGTATGGTTGACATTTAATCTAAGTGTGAGTTTGGTTTGATATGAATTTTTTTTCAGGATATAATTTTAAGGAAAGGTCCTCTAGGGATCTCATATATAGGCAGAGGAAGAGAGTGGAAAGTGTTCTCATGGTAAGGTAGAGGAAGAGAGTGGCTAGTGTGCTCAACAAGGGACTACCGACACTGCTTAGGTGGACAGTCAACCCCTAGTGAGTCATTATGGGTGGCCCAAGGAAGAGAGTGGCTAGTGTTCTCATAGGGAGCGCATGTAGAGGCAGTTTAACAAAGAAAAATATCAGTTATGTTGTATAGAATAATGATTTTGTATGGTTGGAATTGAATCTTATTGTGAATTTGGATTTATATGAATATTTTTTTCATGGTTTAAATGTGAAAAAGGGCATATAGCAATGCGGGCTATCTCCTTGGGTGTGCTTATAGGGAGTGTATATAGAGGAACCATGAAAAATATTAGTTATGTCTCCTTAGGTGGATAGTGTGCATGTAGGGAGCGCAAGAATGGGAACCATGAAAAATATTAGTTATATTGTATGAAGGATGATTAATCTTATTGAATATTGGATATATTTGGAATATTTGTCTATTTTTTCATAGTTTAAATGTTACATGAATATGGAATATTTTTTTATTTTTTCATAGTTTAAATGTAACCAAAAGTGCCCAGAAGCTAAAATTGCTTTAGTAATTCGACCAATAAAATCAAGAAATTAATATTGTCTCCTTAATAGTATGTGCATGAATACACTTGTTGTTATATTAAAACCTGAATAGTTTGAGTTCCTCTTATTACACATTCAAGTATGCACTTAGGTGCATGTCTAGTTCCCTTTGTACAGACAAACTATATAGGTTTGTTCTTCAATGTATGGTGTGTATCAACTAGATATGCAGTATCTTCATGCAATGGTTTATACATGGAATAGCTTCATGAAACAAATTGGTTGTAAAAAAAAGTCATGCACTTGGCATAATCAGTAATCGTCATGGAACTCGTTCTTCTTCACAAAGCATGAAAAGGGTGTTTACACACCAGTTTCAAGTTCACAGTATTTCTTCTTTGTGAACGTAGAATGATTCAAATAAATAACCACCTTCTCAAAGAACGATGAGGGTGTAAGCACCTTCCACATGCCTACAGATTATTCTCCGTCTTGAAACTATATTAGTTTTGAGTAATCCCCTTATTCATGAGGCCAAAAAGGGTCATATAACTCTTTTCCTCCTCACACAAAAGTGTGGTTTAGAGAGGCTCTATTTTTCTGGAAAAAGAGAGCTCTTGAAATAATACAAGCAGTAGCAGAACCTCTTGGATGAGGTTTCTATCCTTTTATAGTAAAGCGATCACAAAATTTCACTACATTAAAATCCCAATCATTATATTGTGCGAATCATCTATTTAAATTTTATAATGAATCCGATTTTAATTACTTGAACAGGCGTTAAGTTACACTTCATTTCATAGAATTATTAATTTTCAATTGGCCTACTTATTTATGGTGTTTATATCACATTAATGTATTCATAAACACATGAAACTCATCTTCCCAAATGATTGATCCAATTATTTAAACCGGTGAATAGTACGTTCAAAAACCCGTCCCACATCAAAATATCTCCCAGTTTATATACACAATAAATATTAAGCGCTGCATGGAGTGGCTCAAAATTCTACTATCCCCCACCATGTACCACCCATAATGGTTCTACGGGCGCAATATACACCCACTTCTTTGTGGGATATTATCCCACATCATGAATGCCTCTAGGGGTACCCATGGCCTACACAAGAAACAAAATATTTCCTGCGTGCTTTCCTGGATGGCCTTCATTAGGTTCATTGACCCTGTGTCCCACATAAGCTCTCGGTTGAGGCTATCTTGTCATCTCAGGAAATAATTTTTAAATAAACCCCCCAAAAATACTTAGTTAAAAAACCATACATATAATGGAATTCATTATGAAATGCATGTTACCTCGATGATTAGCACTATATTGTACAATTCATCAATACCTTCACAATTTCTGTTCAAATATAAATATATCTAAAAATTTATTCAAATTTAAACCTTAATGAACTAATTTAATGGCATGGTTCTCCTTAAGGAAAACTACAAGCCCAATATTTCTCAAGTTAACACTTGCATGGTTCCCATTAATAATTAAAATATTGCATGACCATAAATTCCTCTTCTTCCATACTCTTTCAAATATCAATTCCAAATAACATCAAATCATCCTTATTTTTTGTTGTAAACAATGTGTCACTTATGACACATGTATTTTTAACTTAGGATCAGTTCATCCATTGTTAAAGTTAGCAACAATGGAGAATTTTTCAAGCGTGACATCCAATGATATGAATCCATAACAATTATTCAAGCCATTAAAAATTTCTCTTCAAATATAAATCCATGTAACCTTTATTCATCTTCAAACATTCATGCACTAATTATATGGTGTGGTTCTCCTTCATGAAAACTAAAATCTCAGTATTCCTCAAGTTAACAATTTCATGGTTCTCATGCAACTTTAAAATACCACATGACCTTCAATTACTCTTCTTTTATACTTTTTTTAAAATAAATTCCAAAGAAAATCGAACCATCCTTATTATTATTTGTAAACAATCTGTCACTTATGGTCCATGTATTTTGAACTTAGAATCAGTTTATAAATCTTAAAAGTTAACAACAATAGAGAATTGATCAATTATGAAATCAAATGCTATGATTCCATAACAATTATTCAATCCCATTAAAATTTATCTTCATATATAACTCCAAGAAACCATTTGATCATCTTTAACTCTTCATGCACTAATTATATTGTGTGTTTCTACTTCATGAAAACTACAATCTCAATGTTACTCAAGATAACACTTGTATGGTTATCATGAAACATTAAAATATGGCATGACCTTCAATTCCTCTTATTCTATAATTTTTTTAATATAATTTACATAGAACATGAAATCATCCTTCTTATTGGCTATAAAAAATGAATCTCTTATAAGCATGTATTTTGAACATAGGATCAGTTCATCAATTTTAATAGTTAACAACATGGAGAATTACTCATGTTTGACATCCAATTCTATGAACCCATAATAATTCTTCAATATCTTCACAATTTCTTTTCAAAAATAAATCCATATAACCGTTTCTTAATCTTTAACCATTCATGAAATAACTATATGTTGTGGTTCTCCTTCATTTTATCACCACCATTTTCTTGTAAGTAAGCCTTTATTTAGGTATTTTATGTATTTAAAGTGTCTGGGTTATGTATGGGATTGTTTGGAAGAATTTTGGAGTGTTTATGGGGAATTTATATAGGTTAATGGTTGGTCATGGTTATTGAAAACCATGAAAATCCTATAGAAAACCATGAAAAATGAGATAGGGGACTCAGGGTAGGTGTACAGTTTAAAAGCACTATTTGGCCAAACCGTGCGGCCACCCCGGAGTAATCGTGAAAAGTAAGACAATGATATTTTTCATTCTTGGTGCATGGTTTTCTAAATGTGTTGGCTAACTCTATGAGGTACTTCTCAAGGTAGAGTATGGCTTATGGTTAGTGCATAGTTTTTCTAACTGTTCAACTAATCGTGCAGTGTTTAAAAACAATATCCTATAAAAGTGGATTTGGGTTGATATTAAGTTTAAAACCCTAATTTTTTCTCCCAATTGATCCTAACATAGGATTTTTATCCCTTTAAAGGTCTAGGATTCTTTCCCCATAAATTTTGAGATGATCCTAAAAAGTTTCTTAGTGCGATGAAACCTGATTTCCATGGAAAGTCTTCTTTGGTGGTAGTTTTCCATAGTTTTTCTTAAATATACAATCCCCCCTCTCTCAAATTCATATGTCTAGTCTGTTTAGGACAGACCCAAGATTTTTTATTCCAATAATGGTTATATTTGGAATTTTTTATGATAGGGAAGAGATATAAGGTGTGTTTTTGGGAGATTCAACACGATTTTGTGGTTGTTTTTGTGTTGTTCTTCATTTTCTCCAAAACTCTCAAGGTAGGTGGATTCACTCTCATATCAAATTATTATAACATGAAGGGTTATTTTCAATTTATTTAAATTGATTGAAATTTTTGGTGAAATTATTATGAAAATAATGGTTGAAACCCTCTTTAGTGATGGTTTTTGGTTTTTCATAAATTGGTTGTGTAAAGGGCTTTTCTTCTTGATTTTAAAATGTTTATTTTCAAAAATGGATTTGTTTGATTTGGGAAATTATTTTGTTGGAAAGGTTTTAAATAAAGGAATAGTTTAATTGAAATGGAATAATTTGGTTGCTTTAAAATGGTTTTGAAATACATGGTATGTGTGACATTATTCTTTAGATGTGACCCTGAATAAGGGGTGTGTTCTATTAGGGTAAAAAGGGACATGAGCCTGGATAAGGGGTGTCTGTCATTGTGGAACTAGGATATTGGCCACTTAGTGACGACTTAGTGGATTAATGAGAAACTTATCGTGAGTATAGAACTATCATAGAAGACATCATGGGTGTGTGTAGCGAATGATGAATTGGGTATACCAAAAAGGAATGTAAAATCGTTTAATGAATGATTTGTGTTCTATCCTTGGAAAAATTTTATTTTTGGAAAACTTTTTTGGTGTGAAACTACTTAGATTTGATTTAAACTGTGGAACTATTTCAAAAAAATTTATATAAGTTTTTTTATGTAATTGTGCTAACATGTTATATCCTAGCTGTATGAGTAGGGAAGTCATTATGGGAAATCTACTGAGTTTCATTAATCATCCCTGATTTTGAAATTTGGTGATTTTTTAATTTTTTTATTAAGAAATTGGTAAATGGAAGGCATTACTCTTTTTAGTGGTTCTATGTGATACTTGTAGTTGGATTTTGACCTTGGAGTCAAGAATTTAAAGTCATATGAGTCTTTGTTGGTTTTATTTTCCATTGTGTACTTTTATGTTAGAAGTCTTCTATTGCGGTACTCTATTTTAGTTTGGTTTAGATATCAATGGTATTACATGAGTTGTTTTACATTGTCATCATGCATAATATAGTGGTTTTGGTTATGGAATGTTTAGTTGTGATTTTTTATTTTCATTGGGAAAATCATCCCGCAATTTTATTAAATCCCTTGGCATTTATTTCCAGCCCTTGGTGCCTTGGGGATTTCACTTAAGGCCAAGTTGAAATTCCACCTCGGCTTAATCCAATGAAGAGGGGATGGATGTTATAAGTGGTATCAGTCTTGGTCGGTCTAAATATTTTTGTGCAATAAGTGGTATTATCTTGTTCGGTCCCTGACTTACAGATGGTATAAGTTTTGTTGGTTTTAGAGTTGTAATTCATTTTAGTTCATTCTTTGAGTTGGGTTGGTAAAAAGGAGTAGGATTGTTTGGGACTTGAAATGTAGGGCATAAAAAGACATAGCTAACCTTTTTATGTTTAACTTAAAGCTACCAATTATTTGGTCATATAACTGATTTGGAAACTATTATAGGAGTGTAATCTCATTGTCATGGGTTTAGAAAACAAGAAGATCAAGAAATTCATTGTAGAAATGAATTTGCACAAGAAGTGCCTATTTCAATTTGGGTAATTATTTATGATTTGGTGTAAATGTTTTTATTTTTGAGAAAAATGTAAATTGTTTTCAAATGGGAGATTTTGAAAATAAAATGGTTGTGGTATTTTGAAAATGAGTTAATTTTCAAAAGAATGGTGAAATTTTTCCAAAATGGTTGAACGTAGAAAATGATTGATTTTGGAAGGGGTTGTTTTGATAGTTTTTCTTTGATATAATTTGAAATTTTCAACCCTTCTATTTCAAGAGAGTGATACATGTGGCATTTTTTATGTTTTTAGAAAATATCACTTGGTAGGGATCATAGAAACCAACTAGAAGAAGTTGATGAGAATGTGGTCTCACCTGATCCATAGGTGAAACAATTACTGGTTTATATTATAGTCTAATATTTTCAATTTGTAGATATAGTGAACTAACGCGATGAAGCAAAGAAAGTGGTTCATTCTCTCTAGACCTTGAAGTTGAATCCACCCATATTCTTTGGTAATTTTTGGTTAGAGAAGGTTAAGGTGTGGCTGAATAGGATGAATTGAATCTTAGATTTCCTTGGCACAACAACAGAGTTGAAAGTCAAGTTTTAAATGTATATGTTGGAAGATATTTTATTCTAGTGGTTTGATTTAGCACATTGGGATAAACTAGACCAAGGCATGGAATCGAAGGATTTTGAGGAATTGTTTAAAAAACAATTCCATCCTCAAATGATCATAATTTATCAAACGATATACCTTTTCATCCTGAAGTATAAGAAACTTTCTATGAAATATTATACTACTAAATTTATGATTTTCTTCTACTTCTCAAATAAAGTTTTTGTGAGTGTATTTTTGAAGTAATTTTTTTTAATCGGGGCTGAGGCATGAAATTCCCTCAAATAATGTCATGCTCTATGTAACAAATTATACAGATATGGTCAGTAGAGAAAAAATGGTTGAAATAGACATCTCTGGAGGCATGGGTAGAGGAACAATGTAGAAACATACAAGAAATGGTTGGAACCCTAATAATGGGAGAAAGAAGAATAGGGAAACCTATTTCCTATGTGGGAGTGTGACCCAAAATCAGACATCTGGATCAGGGAACCTTCCTCCAAGACCCAAGAAAAAATTTGGTTGTTTGTAATGTGGTTCCTTCACCCACATGAATCTATAGTGTATGACACCACCTAGAGAATATCACAATTACAATTATATGAGGCATCGTCAGCGCTTTTCTCGTAGTGCTATGGGGTTTGGGGTTTAGGAAAACTCTCAGGTTTCACATATGTAATATGTTTTGATGGGAACAAGTAAATATAATACATATCAATAGTAGAATAATGATAGCCAGGGTGATTCCATAAATACCATGACTCCATAGTTATGGAAATCTCATCAGGGAAATAAATAATAAAGTGAAGAGAGTAAGTAGTTATATGGATATGATCATGTTATTATGGATGATCAATTTGGATGGTGTGAATTTAAATCAGTAAGGGGTGAAATTCAATTAAAGGGCACGATCATTCCAATTATTTAAACCGATGAACACTGTGAATAAAAACATGTCTCATGTCAAAACCTCTTGTAGTTTCTCCATGCTATATAAATATAGAGCTGTTGGGAGAGGCTCATAATTTTCCTCTCCCACTCCCAGTACCACCCCATACCAGTTCTCCGAGTGTGCTCTTCACCCACTTCTTTGCGGGCTATTGGCCCACAACACGCATGCCTCTGGGCGTGCCCATGGCTTACACATGACACTCCATGCTACCTGTGAGCTGTCCTGGCTGTTCTCCTTCGGGATTGGTCGACCTAGTGTGCCACATAAGCTCTCAGTTGAGGATGGATGTCCAACTTATTAGGTTGTCCATACTTTTTAAATAATCCCCCAAAAAATACTTAGTTAAAAAACCTTGTATATAATGGAATTCATTATGATATTCATGGACACCTCAACACTTAGAACACTAGTATACAACTCGTCAATACCTTCACAATTTCTCTTAAAATATAAATCCATATTACCATTTATTTATCGTTAATCCTTTATGAACTAATTATATGGAATGGTTCCCCTTCATGCAAACTACAATCTCAATGTTCCATATGATAACACTTTCATGGTTCTCATTCAACATTATAATATTTCATGAACTTCAATTCATCTTCTTCTCTAATTTTTGGAATATAAATTACAAAGAACTCCAAATCATCCTTCTTCTTTATAGTAAACAATGTGTCACTTATGACGTGTATTTTGAACTTAGTTTCAATTCATCAATCTTCATAGTTAACAAAATGGAGAATTTCTCAAGCATGACATCCAATTATGTTAATCCATAACAATTCTGTAGGAATCACCATGAAGGAATCCATAACAATTATCCATGAATCACCATGAAGGAATCAATAACAAATCATTAGTTAACACTTTGAAACTCAAAGTATTCAAATCATTCACATGTTTCTTGGAATTTCAAGACCTGAGTATTTCATCCATTCTCCATAAAATTTGAAACTTCTTTATCATATTGACATCAATGTAATATTCCAATTGTATTGATCATCATTTTACACCAATGAAAATCATTGACAACAAATACATTTCATAAAGAAAGTGGTGTCTTAAATCTCCCCCTTTTTATTTGTTGGAAATACATTCAATGTTCTTTCCAAATGAATGGTTCAATATGTGGAACTATTATATTCTATCTCCCATTTTCCTTTTAAACTTTTCTTTCACTTTCTCTCCCCCTTATTGAGAAGAAATACAAATTTCATAGGAAAATGGTATCATTCCATACTTAATCAACAATCCATCCATCATTTCACTCTAAGTAAACTTAAGTTGTTCTCAATGTAGAAAACAAGGGGATTTGATTTAGCAACAAAAGTTTCCCATTACCAACTAATCATGATACCTTAAGAAAAAAGAACTAATATAATTTTATTCATGGATTATTCACTTTCATTCTTGGATGTAATTGCTAAATGTGAGAAAAATGTTTTAAGAATAGTCAACCTCAAACTCCTTCACTCTCTTCAATAAATAGATCAAAAATATTCAAGTGCAATAGGTAGGATAAGAGAACATGGGGAAATTGCACATTTCTTATTCCATTGATTAATTTAATTACCCACCCTTTATAATAAGTTTTTTATTTTTGATAACCAAGGATTGGAGATTAATAGAGACATACCTTGGACAATGACATTATCTTCAAGAATTTCCCAAAATAATTAGATTTGATATTAATTGAAATTATAATTCTGGAAGCTTCTTCATTTTTATCCCCCTCAAAGGAATCATTTCTCATTATACTCATAATCGTTGATCTCATCAAGATTTTATTTGAAGAAATTAAGTATAGATAATACACTTGAATGGGTCATCAACTTGTGATATTCCTTATAGGAAAACAATCCCAACTTCACCAAAAATGTTCTTCTAGAACATTTTTTCTTAAGAATACCAAGAAATAAGATCAAGACAATATGGAATCTTCATTACCCTAACTATCCAGAATATGACATCACATTCTTTAACTTCATCAAGGTTTATCCTACATTATATTTGTATTTAAATATCATTTGATAAATCATTCAAGGATGGTATCTTCTTCATATTAGCAATCAATATTTGACAACACTTACTAAATATCACATTCTCCCAATAAGAATATGATTCTACTTCAATTCCCTAAATTATTAGAAAAATATAATAGTCAAAGATTAAGGGAATGAGGCGGATCCTTCTTTCTTCATTAATATGAATAGAAATGTTGAGATTATCTTCTCAAGAAAGTTCTTCTATTTTCTCTAGTATTCATGCTTAAACGTCTAAACATCCGTTCTGATTTATGATGAGGAAACATGGATCTCATCACATCCTCTTATACATTGCGTAGAGAATTTTTCTTCTTAACAGCCTTCATGGATGATACATTATTACACCTCTTGAGGATTGTTTCTTATTCTGGTAGTGAGGTTAAACAATCTTTTGCAATGAGGCCAGATTTCTTGCATCTCTCACATATAACTTCTTTATCATAAGAGTTTCATTTTCTTGAAAAACCCACATAAATTTTTTATTTATCATGTAGAATATTTTATTTCCCTTTTTCACTAGCTTTATATTATGTATCTTCAATTTTTATCATTATTTCTAAATTTATAGGCCAAATAACTAACTTGTCATTATGAATTTTGGGTGCATGTTTGGATCATCCATATGGGTTATTCTGAGTTTCATCCCTCTTAGTAGTTCTTTTTGTAGCACTATCCTTCAACTTCTTAGATTTAGAATCCACGGTTTTGTCACCATTGTACATTGGTTCCTTCCTAGAAGGATTTATATTCACAATATTATTCTGATATCTTCCTAAGGTTTCATCTTCATTCCAAGTCATATTTTATGATTTTCTTTTCTTATCATATTTTTATACATGTTGAGATGATAATGTACTAACCTTGTGATCACTACCATTGCATACATCAACAATGTTATCAACCATTCCAAAAAATTTTACAGTATAGAGATGCTTCTGGACCTATGGATGTTTCCTCTTCTTCTATGGCTTTATCCCCATTCAGATAGGCTTCCTTTGTGCTTTTACATTTTGAGGATTGTACCAAAAATATAATGCACAATGTGAAAATATATTGAAGAACCAACATTGACCCATAAATTTTGATTTCCTGATATCTTATTTATAAAACTATTGGGTCTTCTTTATGATTTTGTTTTTGCTCTCTTTGGGGAAAAAATTACACACCTTCTTTCCTATCCACCTTAGTCATCATGGTAGGTTTATTATCATATTTATTCATCCATACTTGTTCAATTTTTTATAAAACTACATTGTTCATGATAATAAATTTAGTAACATTAGTAGAAGATAGTATAAATTGTACCTAAATCTTCTCATATTCTTGTGATATATCATTGAAGGAAGTCATTATATTTTTACCACATATTGGAGGTATTTTAACCATAGAATCCTCTAATGAACATTGAGTACCAGTAGCATCTTTCTCTTTTTATGAATCTTCAATTTGAGTCTTCTTAAGATTGGCCAACTAAGATACCAATTCTAGACATTTCTTATTGTGAATTACTTTCTTTTCATCAATTGTAATAATCTTCTCTTCAAAAGCATTCTTCATTCATTCAACTTTATCTTCAGGTAGCTTAACTTTTTCTTGAATCAAAGAGTAATGTTCCTTGATCTTCTTGGATATTTATTCCAATTATAAACCCTTAAAATTTCTGCTATATTTAAATTTATCTTCATGTTCATGGGTATTTTCTTCTAGATTATTTTTAACTACCTCTTTCTCTTCAACTTCTTTGATCCATTTTGAGGAAATTATTTCAATTTCCCTCTTGGTTGCTTCAAAGCTTCCAATCTATCTAGAGAGTTTTAAACACTCAATTTATTTTTGAAAGATATTCTCTAAAACAATGGTTTCTTATTATAGGTGGGTGATCTCTTACTTAATTCCTTGAATGACTCCACAAGCAAGGGATTACCTTTATTCAGAAATACCATGTATAATAACTCTTAATATATCAACAGATAATTCTTGAGAAGTCATATATTGTTCGTCATCACCACTTGTGATAGTATTTCTATCTTGTGGAATGTTTATAAATGTACTAACACATAACTCATGCTCGTTAGAGGCATGAAGGTTATCCAGATTCTTGGTGGAAACTTGAGCCACCTTCACATTACTTTCTATGTCGGCTATTTCTTCATTATTAGCAAGGAATAGAGAAATAGGTACTTCCTCTTATTTAGATAAGAGGGACTTCTTCTTTAACAATCTATTCTCTTTATTTTTCCTATTCATCATGTTCTTCGTAGGTATATAATTTTTCTCAGAGGTAACTGAGTCTTCACTAAAACTACACTTCATTATTGACTCAGGAATCAAACTCAAGTCTTGTAAAAAGAGTTGATTTCACGGTAGAAAATCTAACATAGGTGGGCCTTTCCTCGAGACATGTGAAAGGACCAGTTTGGGATATGCCAAACACCGAGAGGGGGGTGAATCAGTGTTGGATATTTTATAATCCATTTTCACATTTTATCCCTTTACCAATTTGACTTACTAGGACATAGATTATATTATTCTCTTTTACCTGTTGCATTCAAGAATATTAAACTAGTAAAGACAACCACATGACATTTTTACAAGGTCTCACCACTCCCTAAGATTATCTTTTGTAACTCCCCGACCCTAGTTACCCAGATTCAGTGCATTATTACATAACATCATCATGATCACAATAGGTCAAGTCTCGAAAGATAGATTAGTTTAGTAGCCTTGGAAGTACTAGATACATACATAAGTTTTACATTACATTTTCAAATGAAAAACAACAACATTGTGTCTCCTTTGAACACTCTTATATCCCTTAGCCTATTCCTACAGGTTAATCGTAATATACTTCTTCACATCCTGAAAAAAAATCATAAGAAAGGGGTGAGCTCAGATGCTCAGTAAGGATAACAATATTGCAGAAACTATCATAAATAAGAATAAATATTTAAAGCAATTTTTAAAACTAAAACACATGCCCTGAAAACAAAAACATCAACATAATATGGAAAATATAAATTAAATAATTCCATTTACTTATTCACATGGATATTATACTAGGCTAATAATAACATGCAATCTCAATAGCCAATTAATAATGATGGAATGCATAATGTCGGACATTATAACCACATAGTCAATGCCTCATTCTAAGACTTCAAATTAGATTTTGTCAATGACTTGTGCCAAGACACTAGTTTGTCTCATGAGACCTATCGATGCATTGAGGAGCTATAGCAGGCTCCACCCGTCACATAATAAGTCCAATACATTCCTCATATGAAAAGGGAGAAACATAATCTAAACATTCATATTAAAACTAGCATATGAAATGTTAATTATTTAACCACAAACCATGAATGATATAGAAAGAGCACATCCACATTCTAACATAACTCATTCAATACAATATGGAAGATTTTATTATAATAAATAAATATCTATCAAGAATAAATTACAATGAGGGATATTGATATATATGAAAATAATCAGTAAAACTATTTGAGAGAAATATCCCCTTTTTGTTGAAAACATTTAAAAGTCAGACTATTTATCAAGAAGTTGTTTAAAAGAGAATTTTGAATCAAAGTGTCTCATACCACATTGAAACTTTTAAATGGAATTTTAATTTTAAAACATTCATCTCCATATAAATAAATCCTTAAAACCATTTTTAAAAAATGGACATTAATGAAAAATATTAAGAGGAATAAATATTTAAAACATTTAAATTGATATTTTAGTTGGAGTTAAAAACCAAAAGATAAAGACTTGAATAAAAATAATTTAGGTAATAAAAACTTTATAATATCATGAGAATAAATGGATTCATGATAGTCTATGTCAAAGTGCAGTATGTACACTATATAAAAGTGAATTGGCGCATAACAATAAAGAATTGTCAATAGAACGTAAATTGAGATGAAATCCCTTTTAAAGAATATATCCTTAGACTAAGGATTAATTAATGACATAATTATGTGTTAGAAATATAATTACACTCAATATGATTGGGTATTTAGTGTAAATCAATCATAGAACATTCACACATATTCTTGTAAAAACAAAACCAATGACTTGGATGTTTAACTCAATGAATGGAAATTGAGTTAAGATTACCCTTATCAAGTTCACATCAATGACTTGAGAATTTATCAGTGGAGTAATTATGTGTATAAAAAGTATATCCACACAAAGGGGAGTTTAAATTACTACATATATAAATAAATAGATATTTCGCACATAATCTTGGTGTAAAATGATCAATGAAGTATGCGTAAAACCCAGTGAGTGGGAATTGAAATTAGAAATTCCTTTACCGATATGGTAACTTACGAAACATACACCCCATGAAAGAAAGACCATACAATGAAGATGTAAATATCCATAAATTAATTTATATTACACAAATAATAAAATCATGGGCAGTACATACACAATACAAAAGGAAATAGTGGAAATAGAGCATGAATCTCACGGGAATAATAAGTGAGATGAAAACCCCTTACCTTGTACTTTTCCTTGGTTGAGGGTATTTTAACCTCATTTATAATAGTTAAATAATTGTTATTAAATGATATAATAACCATGTATATAAATTTGATTTTATATATGATTTTCTAATATTGTTTTTTTAATAAAATTTCAGTAGTATCATTCTTTTGGGTTTTAACTGATTCGTTTTTCTTCATATGTTTTGTTACATAAGCCATGTTTGTTATGGATAGGATATATTTTATTAATATCCAGAATTATATTATGTTATTAAACATTATTTTTAATCATAAAATGAAAATTATTCTTGAATGGTTACGATGTGGAATGAATCTCAATGCGTTCGTGGAGACGGTAATCCGTACGTACGCATGAGCGACAATATCATTTAATTGAAGGTGAAATAATATGTAATTGGATGTTATATCATATATAAAGAATAATTAACATGTTATATTTATTATTTAAATAAATTATACATCATTATTATACCCATCTAAATAGTGAAGTGTTGAATAACAACTACACCATGATGTGGCGACGGTAAGCCGTACGTACACACGTATGGTTACATTGTCATTCATAGGATGGATAGAATGGTTAATATGGTTTTACTATATTTATAATAACATCACAGTATGTAGAAGGTACTGGATTTATTATTTTGGTATGGAAATAGAAAATAAATAGGAATTGGAAGAAGAAGATAACTTTGAAAGAGATGATGAAATTATTACCTCTTATTTAGGGGCTTCCTTTTGATTTGATCAAAATGGATCATTAGGTTGGCTTTATAATCAAAATAAGACCTCTAGAATGAAGTTAGGGTACTTGGGAGGATATTTTGGTAGGGTTTTTAAAGCCAAATGGATTTGGAGGTGTCAAATTAAGAGAAGTGGATGTGTCATTTTATAAGAGAGGTGAAGGGCACCTTAGGAAAAGATTGAAATATTATTTTATTATAAAATCATTTTCAGTTTCTAATGGATCAAAATGAATTTATTTCATGGCTAAGGTGTGGATGGATCTAAATAGCCTCAACCAATATGTTTTAGACATGTTTTTATCAATATATTAACCTTATCTTTTAGATTTAACTCTTAGTAAAATATTTTGACATTTACTATGTCTCCTTGTATTATTATAAAAAATGTTTAATAAACATATAAAAAGGAAAGAAAACCTCAATTTGTTCATTATTGATATATCTAAAATTATCTATGTTCTTTTTCCCAACCTTAGATTTTGTAAATATTAAATAAATTAATAATGTAGTATTTGTTTTAAAAACTAATTTATGTCAATTTTGACACTATTTAGTATTTTGTTTTTGTGAAAGTCAAAACAACTTTATAACTTAAGGAAAAAATTATTCAATCAACCCTAACATTGAATAAATACCTATAAAATTAGTGGAATGAATAAGAAGTCTCAATTTACATTTATTTGGATATTTATAATATCAATTACTTTAATATTTCATTAATAAGTTAATTATTGCATCATAATTGTGTCATAAATAAATTTAATTATTTAATGTCTAAAAATTGTAAATAAAACACCATTATGTATGAAATATTTTTAGCATTCAAATTAATATTTATAGTCGAATTTATATTTTTTATAAACCAACATTAAAAATGTTTTAGTTATTAAACTTTGAATTTAACACTTTTAACTTTTCTTTAAATAAAATAATAATAAATGTCCTAATCTAATCCAAGTGGACCAAAAGGATAATATTTTATTTCTAAGGTTTATTTGGGTTGAAATACACTTATCCAATAGAATTAGGACATATCTTATGGTAATTACAATGTCATTTTTAATTTTAATTACACTATTTACTTTTACCCGTGGTAAATAAAATTCAAAAGTTAATATTCACCAAAAATTATTTTCATCTTATTGAACAAAATTTTAATTAATAATGTAAACCTTGTCTCTCAGATTTTGGAAATTCAATTCATAAAAGCAGTAAAATTACATTTTATGAAAATTTACAAATGTGCCTAGAAAGTGGGTAAAATACGGTAAAAAGTTCAATAAAATTTGATACATAAAATATTAAAATAAAATGACTCCAATTAATTATATTCAACTTATATAGGTATTATGTATCTATTTTGACTTAAAATAAAAATAAATAAAATAAATAATTATTTAAATAAAAAGTCTGTTTTAAACAATAACGCGTTGTTTTTCACTATTCATCAAAAATGGAAAGTTTTCAGAAAAATACCAAAAAATAATCCTAAGATAATTTTGATATTCCAAATCCAAAAATGTATTTCATTTTGAAAAATAAAATTTATAATATTTCAAAAAGTGGGTATTACTATTCATAACGGCTAGTTTGATTTGTCGTGGTGTGCTAGAACTCGAAGTTGTGTACAATACAAGCTATTGTATTATTCAAAGAGAAGTGTACCATAGAATATTGGGATGTCACATTCTCCCATACATATAATTTCGTCCTTGAAATTTAATCTCGGAAGAAAAAACTCGGGGGTTTGGTATTTCAAAACAACTTTGTTGAAAACCCACTTCAAAACAAAGTCAACAATACTATCACTTTAAAAGAAAGATAGAGAAGTAAAAAAGGTCACCCTAGATAACCCTTATTAGTGTTACATGTTGGAAAACATGGATATGGAAGAGAAAACAAACCGTAAACTTCTAATGTAGGGTGATAGAAAACATGATTAGGAGAAAGCTAACTACCAGAAAACGATATATTTGTTATGTGTTAAACGGCAATTAGTTTCCCAGTAGAAAAAGTAAACGAACAACATTTTTTGTTTTAAGTTTGTTTTTATAATTTTGATGAATTTATTTATGATATTGACTAAGAACATAACAATATATACTTAATTTACAAGTAGATCTTCATCCTTTAATAAATTTCTACCACTAACTCATCTTTTTCCCTAACAATGAGTATTCAAGATGACTTTGTCACACCTAAAGCGCTAGAATCATCTTCTTGAGAATCACATAATCCAAAAATGATGATCTATATATTTCCCTTTTCATTAGAGATTAACCAAAACCAAAATGGTTAGTACAATGTTAGATGATCCCCAAAAAGGATAATCCTTTAGAGAAATAAATACTACTCTTAATCTGCAAAATTAAACAAACACTACCTAATGTTCAACAAAGACCATTCAATAATCAATTTTCTTATAATTCTAAAAAATAATCCAAACTAAGTTTGAATCCTAAAATTGATAAGTATTTTACTACATAGTCTTCCATGATAAATCTTAACATTTATTTCCAAATAACATCGACTACTCTTAAATTCACATACATAAAAGTAATTAACCAAATTACTTATTCTTCACAAGAGGTTAACCATTTCCATAAATAACCCAAATCACTATCAGTTCACAATAAAAACACAGATTTTTCCAAAAAAAATCCACAATTACTCCTTAAATGAAATCCAATAGTATTCTATTTTCCTTAAGCATATAGTGTTCCCAAAAGAGCAAAAATCTTCCAAAATAACTTTTATCACTTAATAACAAAATCATTTTCATATAATAAGGATATCCATTTGATAAATCATAAGTTCCCAAAATCAACATATTCTTGACCCATAAAATCATATAACTAAAAATAATTAGTCATACAAACCAGGGACTCTATGTAGTCCGGTGGTAGGCGATAAATCCCAGTCACACCTTGGTTGTGGGTTTGATTCTCGCAGCTTTGTCTGACATGAATGGTTGTCACACAGTCTATGTGTTGTCCTTTTTCAAAAAAAATTTAATTTTATATCCTTCCAAAAAATGAGATAAATTCCCCAAAAATAACCCTAACTTATATTAACCATAAATGTTATCTCATACCTCGCATTTTCATCCCAAAAGTTATAACTTGTAATTTCCTCAATTCAAGGATCATATAAACCCAAATGGTTCTTTATAATTATATCCACAAATGAAAAGATAATTCTCCCTCAAATAGAATTTTAACATAAAAAACTACATGGTTACACATACAGGAGAAAAGTCTTCCAATGTAATCCCATAAACAAATATCATTAATACATTTTAACATTTCACCATCCATTTATTTCCACATGGGTTCTTCCTTGACCTAGAGGTTATCCTATAGAATAGGGCTTTGATACAGGTAATTCCATGGTCCCCTAAATTTATGGAAAATGACTGTAATTGGATTCTTAGGATCATTTTTACTTTCTTCCATAGTACTCCACATTTTTCTTCATCAATTATTTATTTTATGTCCTTATTTCCCTCACATAAAGCATTTCTTTGTTCCATTGAGACCCTTTCATAGATATCCCCTTCCACACTTCCAGCATGATGGAAATTGAGCTTTCTTTTCTCCATGGTCTCCACAGCTAGAGCTCTTATTATTCTACACCTTTCTCTTATTTGTTGAGTTTTGGAGTTATTTAATATATATATTGTAGATCAAATTTTTGGAAAACACATTCGGCATGAACATGATATCTTTTACACCTATCAACATTCCACTTTGTTGGTCAGTTCCACCATTGTGCTCACCTTATACATCATGTTCAAGGTCACTATGACTTCCTTGGAATCCAGCCATTGACTAAAACCAGAAAGCATAGGGTGAGTCATAAAATCATTTAGAGAATATCATGAAACCTTATTTTCAATCTAAAACACCTAAGGATTAACAAATGTTATTTACTCTCATCATATATTTAAATCCGTCAAATCGGTTTGTAATGAAAATGTGAATTATCCTAGGAATATCCCACTAGGAGTGTAATGACCAAGAGTGCAGCAAGGCATGTTGTCATGTACCAGGATCCCCAGGGTAAGCCCGAAACTCCATGTCAGAGTTTTCACTCTTAGGTACATCTGTGCTAGAGCCGCATCTAACTGCTCTTATCCTGATAGGGATGTATTTCTTGAAAAACTCAAAAAATCTCTACATTGCCAAAATTCTAGGAAGTTCTTCTATACTAATCCTCAATGTATATCTTAGGGTAATGTTCTCTAATCAGAGTTTTTCTAAATCTAGTTTCCAAGGTTTGTACTAAACTTCCTCTGACACTAACT
This sequence comes from Viscum album, assembly GCA_963277665.1. Taxonomy (NCBI): domain Eukaryota; kingdom Viridiplantae; phylum Streptophyta; class Magnoliopsida; order Santalales; family Viscaceae; genus Viscum; species Viscum album. The sequence continues at coordinate 1,579,093,096 of OY728151.1, read as the reverse complement.
ATAATGCCCCGACCCTAGTTACCCAGAGTCGGTGCATTATTACATAACATTGGCACGATAAAAATAAATCAAGTCTCTAAAAATTGATTATTTTATCAGCTTTGGAAGTACTAGATACATATATAAGTTTTACATTATATTATCAAATTAAAAACAACAACATTGTGCCTCCTTAGAAAAATATTATATCCCATAGCCTATTCCTAAAGATTATTCATAATATACTTCTTTACATCCTAGAAAAAATAAAACATAAGAAATGGGTGACCTAAGATTCTTTATAAGGATAAAAATATAGTAGAAACTATCATAAATAATCATAAACCATTAAGTCAATGTATAAAACTAAAACATAAGACTTTTAAACATAATGATCAGAATAATGTGGAAAAGATAAAGCAAATAATTTCATTTACTTATTTTCATGGAGATTCTACTGGTCGAAAAATCACAAGAAATCTAAATAACCAATTTCATAATGATCGAATGCATAATGTCAGACATCATAACTACATTTTCAAGGCCTCGTGTTAAGACTACAAATAAAATTTTGTCAAAACCTTGTGCCAAGACACTAGTTTGTCTCATGAGACATACCGATGCATCGAGGAGCTATAGCGGGCTCCACCCATCACTTACTATGTCCAATTCATTCCTTATATGGAAAGGGAGAAACATAATCTAAACATTCGTATTAAAACTAGCATATGAAATGTCAATACATTAACCACAAACAATGAATGGTATAAAAAGAGCATATCCACAGTCAAAAATAACTCATTCAATACAATATGGAAGATTGTATTATAATAAATCAATCTCTATCAAGAATAAAATACAATGAGGGATATTGAAATAGATGAAAATAATCGGTAAAACTATTTTAGAGAAATATCCCCTTTTTCTTGAAAACATTTAAAAGTCAACATATATATCAAGAATTCATTTAAAATAGATTTTTGAATCAAAGTGTCCCATACCACTTTGAAAATTTTAAAAGGAATTTTAATTTTAAATATTCATGTCCATATAAATAAATACTTAAAACCATTTTTAAAACATGGACATTAATGAGAAATATTTAGAAGAATAAATCTTTAAAACATTTAAAATGATATTTTAGTTAGAGTTCATAACCAAATAAATGATGCTTGAATACAAATAATTGAGGTAATCAAAACATTATAATATCATGAGAATAAAGGGATTAATGACATACTTTGTCCAAGTATAGTATATACACCATATAAAAGTGAATTGCCGCATAACAATAAAAAAGTATCAATGGAACGTAAATTGAGATGAAATGCCTTATAAAGACTGTATCCTTAGATTAAGGATAAATAAGTGACATAATTATGTGTGACAAATATAATTACACTCAATATTATTGGGTATTTAGTGTAAATCAATCAAAGGACATTCACACAAATTCTTGTAAAAACAAAACCAATGACTAGGATGTTTAACTCAATGAATGGAAATTGAGTTAAGATTTACCTTATCATGATCACATCAATGTCTTGAGAATTTATCAATGGATTGATTATGTGTATCAAAAGTATATTCACACAAAGAGGAGTGGAAATTACTACATAAATAAATAAATAGTGATTTCACACATAATCTTGGAGTAAAATGATCAATGAAGTATGCATAAAACCCAGTGAGTGAGAATTGAAATTAGAAATTCCCTTACCAATTTGGTAACTTATGAAACATGCTCCCCGTGAAAGAAGGATCATATAATGAAGATGTAAATACTCATAAATTAATGTATATTACACAATTAATACAACCATGGGAAGTATATAAACCACACAGAAGGAAGTAGTGGCAATATAGCATGAATCTCACGGGAATAAGAAGTGAGATGAAATCCTCTTACCTTGTACTTTTCCTTGGTAGAGGGTACGTTATCCTCCTGTATAATAGTTAAATAATTTTTATTAAATTATAAAAGAACCATTTACATAAATATTATATTATATATGATCTTCTAATATTTTTTTGTTAATAAAATTTCAGTAGCATCATAGTTTCAGGTGTTAACTGATTCTTTTTTCTTTATATGTTTTGTTATATAAGCCATGTTTCTTAAGGATGGGAAGTATTTGATTCATATCTAGAATTATATTAAGTTCTTAAAAATTATTTTTATTCATCAAATGAAAATTATTCTTGAATTCTTACGATGTGGAATGAATCTCATTGCATTCGTGGAGACGGTAATCTATACGTACACACGAACGACAATATCATTCAATTGAAGGTGAAATCGTATATAATTGGATGTTATATCATATATACAGAATAATTAACATATTATATTTATTATTTACATCAGTTATACATCATTATTATACCCATCCAAATAATGAAGTGTCGAATAACAAGTACACCACGATGTGGAGATGATAAGTCGTCTGTACGCACATAGGGTGACTTTGTCATTCATAGGATGGATAGAATAATGAATATTGTTGTACCATTTTTATAATAACATCACAGTACTTAGAAGGTACTAGAGTTATTATTTTGTTATGGAAACAACACATAAATAGGAAGTGGAAGAAGAAGATAGCTTTGAAAGAGGTGATGAAATTATTACCTCTTCTTTGGGTGCTTCCTTTTGATTTGATAAAAAGGGATCCTTAGGTTAGATTTATGATCAAAGGAAGGCCTCTACGATTAAGTTAGGGTATTTGGGAGGATATTTTGGCAGGGGTTGGCCGATCCAAATGGCTTTGTAGGTGTGAAATTAAGAGAAGTGGAAGTGCCCTTTTATAAGAGGTGAGGGACACCTTAGGAAAATATTGAAATATTATTTTATTATAAAATCATTTTCTGTTTCTAATGGCTCCAAATTGATTTAATTATAGGATAAGGTGGAGATGGGTAGAAATACTCACAACCAATAGGTTTTAGAAAAGTTTAGGTCACCATATTAACCTTGTCTTTTAGATTTAACTCTTAGTTAAATAGTTTGACATTTACCATGTCTCCTTGTATTATTATAATAAATGGTTAATAAAGTTACAATAAAAAGCCAAGAGAAACCTAACTGGTTAATTATTGATATATATAACCTTATATAAGTCATTTGTCTGAACCTTAGATTTTAGGAATATTATATCAATTAATAATATAGTATTTGTTTTAAAATCTCATTTATGTAAATTTTGACACTATTTAGTATTTTGTTTTTTTGAAAGTCATAAAAATGATATCACTCTGAAAAAAATTATTTAATCAACCCTAACATGTTATATTAACTTAGAAAATTTGTGTAATGAATCCAAAGTCTCAATTTTCATTTATTTGGATATTTATAATATCAATTATGTTAATCTTTCATTAATAAGGTAATTACTGCATCATCATTGTGTTATAAAAAAATTTAATTATTTAATGTCTAAAAATTATAAATAAAATACCATTATGTACAAAATATTTTTAGATTTTTAATGAATATTTATAGTCTAATTTATCTTTTGTATAACCCTATATTAAAAATGGTATTGTTATTAAACATTGAATTTAATAATTTTAACTATTATTTAAATAAAATAATAATAAATGTCCTAATCTAATCCAAGTGGACCAAATGGATCATATTTTATTCCTAAGGTTTATTTTGGTCGAAATAAACTTATACAATAGAATTAGAACATGTATTAGGGTAATTATAACTTCATTTTTACCTTTAATTACCCTATTTACTTTTAACTGTGGTAAATAAAATTCAAAAGTTACAATTCGCCAAAAATTATTTTCATCTTATTGAACCACATTTTAATTAATGATTCCAACCATGTCCTTCATATTTTTTAAATTTAATTCACAGAAGCATTAAAATTATGTTTTATGCAAATTTGAAAATGTGCCTAGAATGTGGGTAAAAGACGGTAAAAAGTTCAATAAAATTTTATACATCTAATATTATTATAAAATGACTCCAATGAATTATATTGAACTTATATAGGTATTATGTATCTATTTTTAATTAAAATAAATTAAAATAAAATAAATAATTATTGAAATAAAAAGTCTGTTTTAAACAATTATGCATTAATTTTCACTATTCATCAAAAATTGAATGTATTCAGAAAAATACCAAAAATTTATCCTAAGCTAATTTTGATATTCCAAATCCAAAAGTGAAGTCCATTTTATAAAATAAAATTTATAAAATTTCAAAAAGTGGATATTACTATTCATAACTGCTAGTTTGATTTGTCGTGGAGTGATAGAACTCGAAGTTGCGTACAACGTAAGCTATTGTATTATTCAAAGAGAAGAATACCGTGGAAGCTTGGGGTGTTACATATAGTATTTGGCATAGACTAGAAAATAATCCTGACCATGCAAACACCAGAATGTAATAATTTAAATATGGTTATATCAAGTGGGAAATACCCTTTCACTTTCAATTCACTATATTAAAATGACCGGGAAATTTTAACAGCACTTATATGGATCTTTATACTACCTTTGAAGAAAATATACTTTTTGTTGATAATGGTTTGTAACACCAAGAGAGTCTTCCACTTGTTAACACCTATTGGATGTCACAGTTCTGCTTTGTTCTTCCACAAACTTCTTCTTCACTTTGTTAGTTTCTAAGCAGCATAAACATATCTCTTCTTACCTCTTACCAGCATCAAACTAAAAGCTTCAAAATATTCTTTTTATAACAGCCACAATAATATAAATGTGTTGTGAACTGATGTCACGACCTGTCCTCGAGGCTCGTGCCATGACTACCCCAAGCCCGCCTTCTATAGGCCAGGTGCTGGCGACTAGCACCAAAGGCGTAAATCCGGATAAAAAGGGAAGGCATTGCCTTTCTGAAACATAAACACACACAACCAGATTACAAATGGAAGCAACACTAAGTAAATAAGTATAATAAACGTGCTGAAGTACAAGGGGCCGGAAATACAAGCCCAACAGAAAGGTACAGCTACAACCGAAAGAAAGTACAACTGAACAGACAAACAGCTGAATGGTGAAGCAGCTCCGGGATCGTCCTCCGGGTTTCTAATGAAAGGGTAGGTACAGATGTCCTCCTCAGCACTCTGTGTCTATCAGTCCACTCCATGTTCTATCATGCCGAGTGTTCACCTCTGGGTACCATCCAGTCCTCGTACATTCTGCCTCGATATGCGATGTTCGTCATCTGCATCCAACACAACGAGGTGCGGGCATAGCCCGTGCAGGGGTGAGTATAATGATACTCTGCAGGGACCCCGAGACCCTCAAGTTCTTACTATAATCCAACAAGGATAAACCACAAAGAAATATATCAATAGATAACCTTTACTTAATTATATTCACATACATATACCTATGTTATCAAGTAACCCATCTCAATAATGAGGAAAACACAAAGGTCATTGACACAGCTCAAACCAGGATTTTCATTCACGATGTTGAAACCAAGGCTGCTGGAGAACTCCTCCTATATCAAGAACAGTAGTCATGTCGCGACTCAGAGGCTCTACTCACTGTCCTTAGACTGCTGAGGTACTCCTCCTCTGTCGAGTATTGTGGGTCTGACACACCAACATAGTAGTGCTCTCTGCCATTGGTCTACCGCCCCAACACAGTAGCGCTCACCCTAATAGCCTACAGAGGTACACCTCCTGTCGAGTATCGTGGGTCTGCCACCCCAACACAGTAGCTCTCCACTACCATGGGTCTGTCACCCCAACACAGTAGTGCTCCCCACTGGGCTAGTCAAGTCACTCCGAATCGAATCGGACTAGTAACCATCAGGTCTCAGCCAGCTACAAGGTCTTCATACTCCATACGCTAGTCTCTGGGAGGATCCGTTCCACGAGCTACTTGTCAATACTTCCAAGTGTCATGTAATCTCACGTGGAAGTATCTCAAAGTAATGCCTCGTCATAGAGGTCTCAACACAATAGACAGTGCGTCAATCGGACGTCCGGTCTGTGAGTTATTAGCATTTTTATCCCGAGGGCCTGGTTGGTTTTGTGCACGAACCAACCCTACCATATCTCAACTATAAACCTAACTCCCATGGGGTATACTCAAAGAAACCATTTCTCAATGAGATTACCAACGCTGTTGACGGTTCGTCAAACGGACGTCCAGTCTGAAAATTATTGGCTTTTCCGTTCCAGGGCCTGGTTGGTTTTTAAGCTAAACAAACCCGACCGTACTACAACTGTGTCCAAACCTCAAGTGATGAATTCCAAAAGAACCGTCTCATCATATGTAATCCAACGTAATTTACGGCACATCAATCGGACGTCTGGTCATTACGTTATTAGCATTTCTGCTCCGAGGGCCCGATTGGATTCAGGTTCGAACCAACCTGGTTGTACCCAAAATTCACCAAAACATTGAGTGTAATATACCAAAATGACTGTCTCGTTCCAAGGAATCCTACACAACTGACGGTGCATCGATTGGAGGTCCATATCACATGTTATGGATGTTTAAACGAATCTGGTCTGAAAAGGAGGGGTCTGGGCCCGGTCCGACCCGGCCCAACCCACCTTGGGTCGGCCCGAACCAGGTCGACCCAACTCAGGTCCTAGTCCAGCCCGGTTGGGCGTGGCCTGGCCCGCCCCGGCCTGGCCGGGGGAGGCACTGGCTCGGCCAGCAGTCGAGCGGGGATGGCGCGGCCTTCCCCCGCTAGCACGACATTAAGTCGCGCCCCTCCGTCTCCGGAACGGCAAAGCCATTCTTGTCTTCCTCCGCCGCCACGGCTCTGTCGCGGCGGACTTCTCCTACAAATTTGTCACGACCCATCCTCGGGGCCCATGCCGTGACTACCCCAAACTCGTCTTCCATAGGCCGGGGGCTGGCGACTAGTATTAAAGGCGTAAATCCCGATAAAAATGGAAGGCATTACCTTTATGAAACGTAAACACACACAACTAGAGTACAAGTGGAATCAACACTATGTAAAGAATTATAACAAATGTGTTTAAGTACAAGGGTCTAGAAATAAAAGACCAACAGAAAGGTACAACTACAACCGAAAGAAAGTACAACTGAATAGACAAATAGCTGAATGGTGAAGCAGCTCCTGGATCATCCTCCGGGTTCCTACCTGAAAGGTAGGTACAGATGTCCTCCTCAGCACTCCGCATCTATCGGTCCGCTCCGTGTGTCGTCACTCTGAGTGTTCACCTCCGGGTACCGTCCATTATTCATACACTCTTCCTCGTTCAGTGTTGTTTGTCGTATGCATCCAACACAACGAGGTGCGGGCATAGCCCGTGCAGGGGTGAGTATAACGATACTTAGTAGGGACCCCAAGACCCTCAAGGTCTCACTAAAATCCAACAATGATAAACCACAAAGAAATATTTCAACAGATAACCTTTACTTAAGTCTATGCACATACATATACCTAAGTTATCAAGTAACCCATCTCAATCATTAGGAAAACAAAAAGTTCATTGACTCAGCTCAAACCAGGATTTTCATTCACGATGTCGAAACCACGGCTGTTGGAGAGATCCTCCTCTGTCGAGTACAGCAATCCTGTCGCGACTCCGAGGCACTACTCACTAACCTTATACTGTTGAGGTACTCCTCCTCTGTCGAATATCGTGGGTCTGCCACCCCAACACAGTAGCGCTCCCCGCCATGGGTCTACCGCCCCAACACAGTAGCGCTCCCCCTAATAGCCTACAGGGGTACTTCACTTGTCGAGTACCATGGTTCTGCCGCCCCAACATAGTAGCGCTCCTCTACCATGGGTATGTTGCCCCAACACAGTATCGCTCCCCACTGTACTAGTCAAGTCACTCCGAATCGAATCGGACGAGCACTCATCAGGTCTTCGCCCGCTACAAGGTCTTCTTACTCCATACGATCGTCTCTGGGAGGATCCAGTCCATGAGCTAATGGTCGATACTTCCAAGTGTCATTTATTATCAATGGAAGTATCTCAAAGGACCAACTTTTCATAGGGTTCTCAACGCAACAGACGGCGTATCAATCGGACGTCCGGTCTGTGAGGTATTAGCCTTTTTATCCCGGGGGCCCGGTTGGTATCGTGTACCAACCAGCCTGACCATATCTCAACTGTACCCCTAACTCCCATGGGGTATACTCAAAGGAACTGTTTCTCAATGAGATTACCAACGCTGCTGACGGTTCGTCAAACGGACGTCCGGTCTGAGAATTATTGGCTTTTCCGTTGTAGGGGGCCGAATGGTTTTTAAGCTAAACCAACCCGACCGTACTCCAACTACGTCCAAACCTCAAGTGGAGTATTCCAAATGAACCTTCTCATCATAAAGAATCCAACGTAATTGGCGGCACATCAATCAGACGTCTGGTCCTTATGTTATAAGCATTTCCGCTCCGAGGGCCCGGTTGGTTTCGGGTTCAAACCTACCCGGCCATACCCAAACTTTGCCAAAACCTTGAGTTTAATATTCCAAAATGACCATCTCTTTCCACGGAATCATACAAAACTGACGGTGCATCTATCTAAGGTCTTTAGCTCAAGTTATGGTCATTTAAACGAATCTGGTCCGAAAAAGGGGGTCTGTGCCCGGTCCGACCCGGCACAACCCACCATGGGTCGGCCCAAATCGGGTCGACCCAACCCAGGTCCCCGTCCTGGCTGGTTGGGAATGACCTCCCCCAGCTGGCGCAACATTAAACCGCGCCCATCCATCTCCGGAACAGAAAAGTCGTTCAGGTCTTCCTCCGCCGCCGCGGCGGACTGCTCCGGCGGCGCGCCGCCGCCGCCGCCTTCCGCGGACCACTGGACGTGCTTTGGTAGTCCATTTCTCCCACTGTATGCTCCAGCGGCTCTCTTGGGACCCTCTCTTCACTACGACGGCTTCAAATTTCTATTGCGGTCCCATTTCGTCGTCACCCGTCAATCCGTGCATCAAGAACGTTATGGTGAAGGGTCCAGACTTGTTCGTTAGTCCGTACCCACCGCGTTAGTGGTTCAAATAAAAATGCAATAATTAATCACCCAACATTGTGGGTATAATTCACATAAATAGAATTATAATAAAAACACCCCCTACCTCGCAAAGACGCCGCACGTTGTCGAACCCCGGAAGACGAACGTTGCGGTGCTCGGACGTCACAGAAGAATGGTGTCGATTCTGTTGACGTCGGAGGAAGATCCATCATCATTTGAGATCATCCTCACAGCAGTGCCTCCTCCATTGACGCGGAGAAAGAAGAAGAGAAGGAACATCATCGGTGACTTCACTTTCTTCGTCGGAGAGGGTGGTGTTCTTCTCTATTTCTCCAAAGCTTTCTCCAGATTCTCCCAACACAACAAAATCCCCAAAATAAAATTGTAGCCAAGGCTATTACTTTATTAAACCATGTAATTCAAATTTCAAAACACATTAATTAATTAATTGTTTTTCAATTCATTAATTAAAAGTGTTGTCATATAATTAAATGTAGAGGGGAAAGTGGGGAGATCACAATTAATTTAGGGGGAGTTGTCAAAGAAATTAATGAAGGGGAGAGTTATGGGAAATTCAGGAGAGTTATGGGGAGTTCAAGAGTTTAGGGCACATGTGGGACCCACCCCACAATTATCCTCTCATGGGAGGTTATGTGGGTGTGGGCCCCACCTCTGACTCCCCTTGGGAAGAAAATAACCCCCTTCCACAAATAAAAAATATCTAACACATATTTTTATTTATTTTTTTAAAAACAACCCGAAAATAACTTCTCTCCGGTCAAAACGCAAATACGGTAACGGACCCCTTAGGCGAATACTAGCGCTGAGAGTTCATCGGTGTCCTCGGATTTCCATTCTGAGCACCAGTTCAAAAGATAGAAAACCCGCACGTATGTTCACTGAACATACCCGAACAAAACTTCGAAAATTGATTCCGGGCACACTAGGCCTCAGAATCAAGTGTCGTCAGAAGCTACAGACTCGTATAATTCCAAATAATTAAGAAAAAAAATTCCTTGAAAATTTCGGGTCCTTACATTACTCCCACCTCAGGGATTTACGTCCTTGTAAAGCTACAACACATGCTAGGGGAACAAAAGGGATACTGAGCACGCATCTGAGCCTCTTGCTCCCATGTTCTCCCCTGTAGGTTCTCGTGTTGCCAGAAAATGCGCACAGAGGAATCGACCATCTCTATAAGACCCACTCCAGTCGATCCTCAATCTCCACTGGAACCTCCTTGAATGTTGCCCCGTCATCGATGTACATCTCCCCATAGCCGGGGATGTGGGACGGGTCTTGCACGTATCTCATCAGTTTAGATACGTGGAAGACGTCATGCATCCAGTGCAACTGAGGTGGAAGGGTCAGGCGGTAAGCCACCTTGCCTACTCTGCTGATGACATGAAAATGTCCGATGAAACACGGAAAAAACTTGCCAGCTCTGCCAAAACTCTGTAGACCTCGTCGAGGTGAGACCCGTTGGAAGACATGGTCACCATCCTCGAACTCTAGTGGTCTCTGTCTCCTATCAGCATAGGTCTTCTATCTGCTCTGTGCAGTCTTCATCCGCTTCTGGATGATCTGCCCCTTCTCCGGTAGCCCCAAGATTAGCGCATTGGTCAACCTCTGCCTCAGCTCCTGAAAAGCTCTGATGACATCTCTCTGACCACACGAAGGGTTTTCCCCTTCTTCGTCAATGCTAAAAGCGGTGCAGAAACTCTGGAGAAGCTTGGATCAAATCTAAGTCTGGCTGACTCATGAGTGATCGACTTCACCCACTTATGCATGATTCCATCCCGTCCTTCCTGGGGTTTCCTTTTCACAAACCAAGGAAAATACATCCCAACATTATAGGTAAAACACAACCTTTTTGCCTAAAACAATCAATCTGTGTATGAACTGGGGTTTCCTAGTCCATACCCAAACTAACGTCGTAAGTCCTCGACGATGCCACCAAGAGGTTCCCACCGAAACTCTCGCCTAAAGAATCAGATCACACCGTCGGTGTAAGCGTGATTATCGATTCTCCTCCCAAAGGTATCTCCATAGGTGAGGGTCAATTCAGTGGCTTAATCGGAAACTCTAGGTATGGGACAAAATTCATGGAAGGAAGGAATGATTCAAAACAATTTCTATTGTTACGACAGCTAGTAGTAGACACAGACCGTACATCGAATCATTCCTAGAGCCCCTGGTTCACACTTCTTGACCGCATGCATCTATTCTCTTCTCATGCCCTCCAGATCTCTGAGCCTAGCAAGGACAACAAAGGTGGGTGGTTGTAACATGTCGAAAAGGTCACCCCCACATGCTGCTCTCCAAGCTATGCTTCCACGTCTGCTGCTCTGCAGATTCTTCTATCCTTAACACTTCCTCTTCTTAAAACATTTCTCATGTAACACCCGAGACTTTTATGAGAAATATTTTGTTTTTATAAATCATCAAAGGAAACTTTCAATACACACAACACTATATTGGCTTGCTTTACATGCAACTGCGGCCTTCCTCGATAGCTTGCATCGTACGCAATACCGAGTTTCACTAAACAACGATATGCTATTAAAATATTATTAAAACAAGCCGTTATGAATAGTAATAACCAGTTTTTGAAATTTTGTAATTTTTATTTTTAAAATGGTCTTCATTTTTGGATTCAGAATATCAAAATTAGCTTAGGGTGAAATTTTGGTACTTTTCGGATAACTTTCATATTCTAATGAATAGTGAAAATTACTAAATTTTAATTAAAAACAAATTTTTTAATCAAAATAATTAATAGTGATAAATTATTAATTTGAGTGGTTTTAAATTATATTTAGAATATATTTTTACAATTTAATACAATTTTGTTCATTGGATGTAATTTCACATTTAAACCAGACATAAACAAGTGTCAATCTTTTGATAATTATTATCTCTTAAAAACACGCTATTTGTTTTGATGACGGGAATTAATTTTCAAATTAGTTAATGTAACTGATATGTTTTTAATTTGGTAAAATAGACATCATTTTTGAATTCATAATATCAAATATAGCTTAGGCCTAATTTTTAGTATTTTTCTGGAAACTTTCATTTTCTGATGAATAGTAAAACCACTAAGTTGTAGTTAAAAAAACTGAATTTTTCATAAAACTGAGTTTTACCGCTTCTGTGAGTATAATTTCATAAATCCAAGAGACATGGTTAATATCAAGGACTAAAATGTCGTTCAATGAGAAGAAAATAATTTCTGGTGAATAGTAACTTTTTACTTTTTTTACCACGGTTAAAAGTAAATAGGGTAATTAAGGGTAAAAAGTGTTATTATTATTACCCTAACACATGTCCAAATTCTATTGGATAAGTTTAATTCGACCAAAAACAACCTTAAGAATAAAATATGACCATTTAGGCCCACTTGGATTAGATTAGGACATTTTTTATCAATTTACTTAAAGAAGGGTTAAAATAGTTAAAATCAATGTTTAATAACTAAATCATTTTTAATATAGGGTTATACATAAGATAATTTTGACTATAAATATTCATTAGAAATATAAAACGTGTTCCAACATAATTGTATTTTATTTGTAATTTTTAGACTTAAAATAATTTAATTTATTTATGATACAATGATGATGCAGTAATTATCTTATTAATGAAATATTGACAAAATTGATGTTATAAACACCCAAATAAATGTAATTTGAGACTTTTTACAAATTCCAATAATTTTATATGTTAATATGACATGTTAATATTGATTTAATTAATTTTTTTAGAACTAATAATTCTGTTATGTTTTTCACAAAAATCAATTACCAAATAGTGTCAAAATTGACATAAAATAGTTTTTAAAACAAATATTATATTATTAATTGTTATTATATTCCTAAAAATCTATGGTTCAGCAAAGATACTTATATCATGATATTTGTATCATTAATGGACCACTTGGGGGTCTCTTGGATGTATATGGTAAGTTTATTAACTATATAATATAAAAATACAAAGTGACATGGTAAATGTCAATCTAATTAACTAAGAGTTAAAACTAAACGATAAGGTTAATATAATGACCTAAACTTATCTAAATTCTATTTTATGAGAGGATTTCGACCCATCCCCACCTTAGCTTCGAAATATATCAATTTGGAGCTATTAAAAACCGAATTTGACTTTATAATAAAATAATATTTTTAGTTATTCCAAAGTTGTCCCTCTCCTCCCTTTTAAAAGGGCACCTCCTCCCTATCCTCCTCACACCAATTTGAGCCTTCAAGCTCGGCCAACCCCTGAACATTTCACTTCCCCACTTCCCTAGAAAGATCCTAGAGGTCCTGGTCTTCTTCAAAGACCAATTTTAGTGCCCTAAAAGGAGGTCTCTAAGATGTGCTTCAAAGAAGAGGTATTGTCTGTTACCAATTCTTTCAACTCTATTTCTTCCTATACTTATTATTCTTTAGTTGTTTCATTATAAAGTAATAACATCAGTATCACTAATATATTGATATGTTATTATAAGTATGAAACAACCCTATTTCACCATCTATCCATCCTACAGAAAATGAAATCACCGCGCGTGCGTACGTACGGAATACCATCTCCACGCCGTGGTGTAATCTATTTTCCACCACCACCTTACTTGGATGGGTATAATGGTGTAAATAATAACTATATATGATTATTGTAAAGTGATATTGATTTTGAAATAGTATACATACACTCCATTACAATTTCACGATCATGGGAATGATATCATCGCTCGTGCGTACGTACGGAATACCGTCTCCACGATGTGATGCGACTCGTTCTACATGATCTTCATTGCAAAATGATTATATAAATGAATTGAATGAATGAATATGATATATATTGCACTAATACCATTCTATAAATTAGGTATCTATAACCTAAAAAGAAAATTAAGAATTTATTCGACAAAACTCGCATAAGAACAAAAAGTAATAAACACCCAAAGAACAAGTAGTAATGAAATATTACCAATAAGAAGCTAAGTATATGACCATGAATGATATCATAAAAGTAAGTATGATTCTGGAAAAAGTCAATAACATTATTTAAATCATTATACAGAAGGTTTGGACACTTACAAAGCAAATCGGATCTAAGGTAAGGGAAAATATCACAATCTCATTTTATCCGAGATTGATTATACTTTTGTATTTACTGGGGTGTATTTTATCATCCACATCCATGTTTACTCAATATGTAATATTGTTTCCATACACCTACAATTGTTTAAATCCAATTTTACCCTTCTTTGAGTTTTTAGTAATAGATATGAAAGGAATCTTTTGTCGTTTTTCGTACGAGGTACTTTTTGACTTTTCCGACAAAAGTACGGGAAGAATGTTTTTTTAACTTATACGGCATGAATGGATTTTTAAGACATTATTTCCAAGAAGATTCCTTTACATGTTTTCAAGTTTATTTTTAATCAACTTCTTTTAGTTTAAAATTGTATGACATGTTAAGAAAGGAAAATGTTTTTGAAGTAAAAAGGATTTTTTCCTCATGAATGGAGTTCAAGTGTTTTTTTTCAAAATTATTTTCCATATAAGATAATATAGGGTTCTGTTTCTATCCCTATTATTAAATTGATTTGATTATGTTGTGATTGAATTATTTTTATGAATTCCTTTATCTTATATGAATTGTTTTATGATGTCATGTTGTTTAAGATTCCCATTTTAATTACATGGGTTATGCAATGATGTACGGTTTATGATTTTGTGGCACACATAAGAATGGTATCATTATGAGATGGGTGGGACCTATATCTCTCTCCAATGCATTGGTTAAAGATTTTATATCTCATGAGATAGACATGGCTGGAATGGCAGGTTAAACCGGTTCAGTGAAACAGGACTGAAACGAGGACTGAAACGAGGAGTGAACTCGGTTCAGAAATGGACTTTGTGCACTAAGATAGTCTTGGCAATGAGTCTTGACTACTAAGAAATGATTTTCTATGATTATGTGTGTATTCTACAAAGTTTCATGTTTTATGTTATGATTATTGGGATTACATTTCACTACTATGATTTATCCCATTTATGAAATTATGATCTCTTTTGCAGGTTAAGATTTCCAAAAGTTATGTTCTTATGTATATAATGTGATTGATATTTCTTTTTTTACCCTTACTGAGCATTTGAGCACACCCTTTTGTATGTTTTATTTCCCCAGGTCAGGAATAAGGTTATTAAGTAGGATATGCCAAAAGGGACTCTAGATATGATGAAATTAATGGGAGGCAAAGTAGATGTTTTATGAACCAGTTGTTTATGTTTCCCAGTTTCTAAAGACTCTATACCTATACGGTCCTTTCCTGGGTTTGTTATATGTTTTAATAAGTGTGCTTCAATTCTGATGTAATATCAATATATGTAAAGCATGGGTCATTATATCTCATGCCCAAGTCTCTGAGACTAGTGCCAGTACCCTGCTTTCCCACTGCTAACATTCTCTAGCTGTATCCATTCAGCCAAAGAACATTCAACCACAAAGGTTCTCTCGACCACCCTAGCATAAGTAGGAATGCATAGAGGAAAAGTGTCGGATCAGATGTCCTTTAAACACACCTCGATCTATGGTCCAAGCTCTAAAGCACTGATTGTATCATGGTCGTCAAGTACCAGGAATGATCAGTACGCCTCAATGAATACTCATCTACCGACATGTCGTCCTGCCGAAGCTGTATAAGCTCTAGAAAACTCTCAGCCACCTCCTCAAGCCAGTCCTCAACCGCCTGTGAGTCAGGCTTGCCTCGGAACATGAATGGTATCTGATGCTGAAACACGTGTAAGGCACTATGCCTACATTTTTCATCTACCGGTACCACTGGTTGTAACTGCCGACCAACAGGTAGTGATATAGATGGCACACTACCCAAAGGTACTATCTCTGGCATCGGTCAACGTACTGTAGCCTCATCACTATACAGACCAACCTCATGGTCACTCACTGGGAAACACTAGTAGCTAAGTTCACTGTCTTCTCTAATAGTGTCTAAACTAGGTGTAGAACTCATGTAATCTCTTCCAGCCAGTCCACTGCTGCCTAGGAATCTGTCTTGCCTCATAAACTTGGAGGCCTCTACTGCGGGAACTTGTGCAATGCGCTCTGTCAGCGTGCATCATCCGCTAGTACGGCTAGTGGTATATGCTGCCCAACGGGTGGTGCTGCTGCTGGTACACCACCCGAAGGTGCCAACATAGCAAGAGGGCCCTGCACCGGAGCCTCGTCGCTCAGTGGGCCGTTATCAGGTACTCTCTCGGAACTCCAACTGACTGTCTACGTGGAGGCATCCTGAACAGATGTGCCTCAGTCAAAAGACTATACCTGGTGAGCTGACCTGGTTTGAGATGACTTAAAGAAAACATTTGGGAACACACGAAATCAGTGTTTTCATACACTGAGTCGGAAATCAGTAGTCAGGGTCTTGGTGTATGGATACGTCAGCCGACGCACCAAGACTGGACTCCCTAAACTAAAAAACCACACTCAGTACTTTTAACACTATTGCTTCACAGAAAGTATGATCAGAATCATGCGTTCTGCAATAGAACTGACTCCTCTGATACCAATTTGTCACGACCCATTTTCAGGGTCCATGCCATGACTACCTCAAGTCGGCCTTACATAGGCCAGGGGCTGGCGACTAGCACCAAATGCGTAAATCCCGATAAAAAGGTAAGGCATTGCCTTTATGAAACATAAACACACACAACCAGAGTACAAACAGAAGTAAAACTATGTAAAGAAGTATAAAAAAAATTCTAAAGTACAAGGGGCCAAAAATACAAGCCCAACAGAAAGGTAAAACTACCACCGAAATAATGTAAAACTGAACAGACAAACAGCTGAATGGTGAAGCAGCTCCTGGATCGTCCTCCGGGTCCATATCTAAAGGGTAGTTACAGATGTCCTCCTCAGCACTCCGCGTTTATCGGTCTGCTCCGTGTGTCGTCACTCCGAGTTTTCACCACTGGGTACCGTCCAGTCCTCGTACACTCTGCCTCGGTCAGCATTGTCTGTCGTCTGCATCCAACACAACGAGGTGCGGGCCTAGCCAGTGTAGGGGTGAGTATAACGATACTCAGAAGGGATCCCGAGACCCTCAAGGTCCCACTAATATCCAACAAGGATAAACCACAAAGAAATATCTCAACAGATAACCTTTACATAAGTATATTCCCATACATATACCTATGTTATCAAGTAACTCATCTCAATCATTTCGAAAACACAAAGGTCATTGACTCAGGTCAAACCAGGATTTCCATTCACGATGTCGAAACCACGGCTACTGGAGAACTCATCCTCTGTCGAGTACAGTAGTCCTGTCATGACTCTGAGGTGCTACTCACTAACCTTAGACTACTGAGGTACTCCTCCTCTGTCGAGTATCGCGGGTCTTCCACCCCAACACAGTAGTGCTCCCCACCATGGGTCTGCCACCCCAACACAGTAGCGCTCCCCCTAATAACCTACAGAGGATCTCCTCCTATCGATTACCATGGGTATGTCACCCCAACAAAGTAGTGCTCCTCTGCCATGGTCTTGTCGCCCCAACATAGTAGTGTTCCCCACTAGGATAGTCAACTCACTCCGAAATGAATCAGACAAGCAGACATCAGGTCTCAGCCAGCTACAATGTCTATGTACTCTGTACGCTCGTCTCAGGAAGGATCTACTCCACGAGCTACTGGTTGATACTTCCAATTGTCATTAATTTTCAAGTGGAAGTATCTCAAAGTACCGCCTTGTCATAGGGATCTCAACGCAACAGACGGCGCGTCAATCGGACACCCGGTCTGTGAGTTATTATCCTTTTTATCTTGGGGGCCCAGTTGGTTTCGTGTACGAACAAACCCGACCGTATCTCAACTGTACCCCAAACTCCCATGAGGTATACTCAAAGGAACCGTTTCTCAACGAGATTACCAACACTGCTGACGGTTCGTCAAACGGAGGTCTGGTCTGAGAATTATTGGCTTTTCCATTCGAGGGGCCCGGTTGGATTTTAAGCTAAACCAACCCGACCGTACTCCAACTACGCCCAATCCTCAAGTGGAGTATGCCAAAAGAACCGTCTCATCATAAGGAATCCATTATAATTTACAACATGTCAATCGGACGCCTGATCCTTATGTTATAAGTGTTTCCCCTCCGAGGGCCTAGTTGGTTCCGAGTTCAAACCAACCTGGCCGTTACCAGACTTCGCCAAAACCTTGAGTGTAATATACCGAAACGACCGCCTCGTTCCAGAGAATTCTACGCAGCTGATGGTGCATCGATCGGAGGTTAGTAGCTCATGTTATGGGCATTTAAACAAATATGGTCCGAAAAGGGGGGGTCTCGGCCCGGTCCGACCCGGCCCAACCCACCCTGGGTCGGCCCAAACCGGGTTGACCCGACCCGGGTCCCGTTTCGGCCCGGTCGGGCGTGGCCCGGCTGACATGGGCCGACCCGCGTGGCTAGCCCCAGCACCGCCGGGGGGGGCGCTGGCTCGGCCAGCGGTCGAGCGTGGAGGGCGCGACCTCCCCAAGCTGGCGTGACATTAAGTCGCGCCCCTCCATCTCCAGAACGACAAAGATGTTCTGGTAGTCCTCTGTCGTTGTGTCTTAGCCGTGGGGAACTGCTCCAGCGGCAGGCTGTCGTGCCGGCGTGGCGCGCTGCCACCGCCTTCCGCGGACCACCGGACGCGCTCCGATGGTCCGTTTCGCCCACCGTATGCGCCAGCGGCTCTCCCGGGACCCGCTCTTCACTACAACGGCTTCAAATCGCCATTTCGGTCCCATTTCGTCATCACCCGTCATTCTGCGCATCAAGAACATTGCGAAGAAGTGTCTGGACTTGTTCGTTAGTCCGTACCCATCGCGTTAGTGGTTCAAATAATCACGCAACAATTAATCGCCCAACATTGAGGGTATAATTCACATTAATAGAATTATACAAAAAAAATCCCCTACCTCGCAAAGACGTCGCACTTCGTTGAACCACGGAAGACGAACGTCACGGTGCTCGGACGTCGCGGAAGAACGGTGTCGATTCCATTGATGTCAGTGGAATAGTCGTCGTCGTTGGCGACGTTCCTCACGGCGGTGTCTCCTCCCTTGACGTAGAGGAAGAAGAAGAGAAGGCACGTCATCGGTGACTTCGCGTTCTTCGTCGGAGAGGGTGGTGTTCTTCTCTATTTCTCTAAAGCTTCCTCTACATTCTCCCAACACAACAAAAGCCCCAAAATAAAATAATAGCCAAGGCTATTACTTTATTAACCCGTGAAATTCAAATTTCAAACCACTTTAATTAATTAATTTTGTTTCAATTCATTAATTAAAAGTGTTTTCATAAAATTAAATGGAGAGGGGAAAGTGGGGAGATCACAATTAATTTAAGGGGAGTTGTCAAAGAAATTAATGAAGGGGAGAGTTATGGGATGTTCAAGAGAGTTATGGGGAGTTCAAGAGTTTAGGGAACGTGTGGGCCCCACCCCACAATTATCCTCTCATGGGAGGTTATGTGGGTGTGGGCCCTGTAAGGGTTGGTGTCCTGAGAACCAACTATTTTTTACTTTGACTAAATGAATGTTCACTTATTATATATTTGTCATTGTTCTGTATAACTATAATATAATAATGTCCCGGAATATTTGTTGCATTGATAAGGTCATGGAAGATCCCCGCTATGATGAGAACCTTGAAATCATATAACAATATTCTTAAATAAAGTTATACAGTTGGATGACATACTATGATAGGAAACATAGTATACTGACCGTCATGTGCGAGTACTCGTAAGAAGATGAGACTCTCTCTCATGGAGTTCGCACTTGGTAATCTCCAAGATGGAAGATTACGAGAACAGACCTGCCAATAGAAATTCTGCATGTCTTGGTGTCATCAGACATTGCTATCTACGAGCGTGTGTAATGGTCCTTAGACTGTAAGATTATCATTAACTCATGTCATGACTCGCGCACTTAGATAAACTGACGAAAACCGTCACGCAGATAGTTGGTGGGAAGTAGGGTACGTTGGGTGCGTCACGAGTGACATGTTGATAATGGATAAGTCGAGGAAGGATTTTTCCCATTCATTAATGGAAGTTGATATCTCGGCCCTTTGATTGAAATAGAACGACCGCATTAAATTACATGGCCATGGTGTGAACGAAGAGTTTATTTCAGGTAGTCAAAGAACGACAGATCAAGCATATAGGTTTATGACACTGCCATGAAACCTTCTTGATGAGATATTGAGACAAAGGGATTAAATTACATTGTAAGCATTCGTATGAGGTGATACGTTAATGCAGTGTCAACTTCTTTCTCTTGGGTGCCTTGACCCGTTGCTAGATAGTAATCTTGGACTTTAGGCAAGCCTGCCTAATGCCAACGAGAAAGAGGCCTAGAGGGTCACACACTAAGTGTATCCATGTATCTCAATTTGAATAAAGATTATTCCCGTATGTGGTTTAATAATTATTCAAGGAAGCCTGAGTTGTTTTAAAAGATGGAGGAAAAATAAATTAAAATAAGTACTTGCCGTGTATTATTAAATATACACTCCGTGTTGTTTTATTTTGGAAAGAAAATGAATAAATGAAAACAGGATATACACGTCGTGTACATTTAATGTACACGCCATTTAGTTTTCAATGAAAAACAAGTACAGGCCGTGTATTTATTATTACACGCTGTGTAGTTTTTCCAGTCGGGATTTTGAGGATATAATATCGTTTTATTAAATGATATTTATTATAATGAGCATGAGCGCATGTTAAGGAATTAATTATTCAACATGGGGGTTTTAATAAGAGTTAATGAAATATATGAAACGCATAACATGTTTATTTATTGTCATAACTATACAACATCAAACTTGATTATAAATATCCTCACAACCCCAACTATTTTCCTACACAAGAGAATCATTGTGCACAAAATCTCTGGAGAATTATTTCAAGGCTGAAAGAACCTCTTCCTCCAAGAATTCTCTCAAGACCAAGAGTGATCCTCTTCCATCGGATCAAGACGATCTAAGGCGTATAACACAATAAAAAGCTTCTCCATGCTAGCACCCATAGAATCCTTTGGCGACGTCCAGAGATACGAGGTACACGTGTGGATCACCGCTAGAGGGAGTCTACACTAGGCTTCTGCGACGCAACAACGGATCACATCGACAACGTGATCAAGAACATCAATGAAGAAAGAACGCCCAAAACATATTTCTTTATAATTAATTAAATTAATTATAATCAACCTGTAATGATCCTTGTTTATGGTTCCGAGACAAATCATCTTCTTTGTCTTTTTCTGTGATTCGATCCGTGGAGACTGGCATTTATCGTCGTATTGATCCCGGATTGATCATTACTAATGACAAAAACCAAGTGGACACATCCACCCACGCGCTTCCACTGCGCCCAGAACCTTCAAATGGTATCAGAGCGAGGTTACAACGTTGATTATAGTTATTAAATTTTCGTTGATAATTTACGCATTTATATTTGATTCAATTCGAAATATGTCATTCTATTAATCTGAATAAACGAGATGTATTCTTCCTCTGTCGTTTTTCGATTCATATCACATAAATGACTTTTTAATTTTGATTTTGATTAGAATAAAAACGAGGAATTCATCCGGTGGAGTCGCTCTTTCTTCCTGTACAACATGGGATTACACGGCGTGTAATTAAAACTACACGCCGTGTACTTAGGTTCAATGAACTGGCACTGGTCTGCCAAACCACGCCGTGTGAATTGATTATGCCTAAATATTAATCACGTCGTGTTGACCAGAATTGAACGATGCGTGGGAACCGGAATACACGGCGTGTATGTTGGAATAACACGCCGTGTAGTCCGATCCTGTCCAGGTGAAAACGTGTACATGGAGAAGCCGTGTTCCGCGTACATGGGATTGCCAAGCCAGTTACCGCATAACAAGGAAGTACACGTCGTGTATGATTCATCTACTTGCCTTGTACTCCAAAATTTCCAATGTAGAGAAAACACGCCAAATCCCCGGCGTGTACTTTGGAAAGAATGGGAAAAGAAATACACTCCGTGTAAATATAAACTACACGCCGTGTACTTTCCAGAAATGGAATTTCACCAGGTTTCCTCCAATGTACAAAGACCTGTACAAGGAATATGGATGAGAAGAATCTCATGGAAATTAAGAAAGCAATTTAAGATAAAGAATTGATTAATTATATGATCATATTTAATTGAATTCGAGCGTGAATTATCTTAAATGAAAGATAGATTAAAAGAATTTGAATTCTAAATATGCGTAAATGTCGTTGCATGCTGTGGATGATCATGAGCTAGACCAAAGACCCTTTTTATGTGTATGGTTTCATTTAAATTTATTTAATTTAAAATTGTTGGCCTGTGAGCCTTCTTCCAATAAAATGTAGGGTTTGCGTGTCCATGGTTTCTTTAATGTAAACCCATGTAATGGAGGATCTCCCAAGCCAGAGGAGACGGTTCAAATCACGAAGCCGAGGAGAAACCGACACAAGAAGATACAATGGTGGACAGGTGGGAGCTGCAAAACACGAACCAACAGGTTCAAGGTGTTTTCCATAGGTCAGGGTTAACTAATCAAAACCACTAGATAAGCTAACCAGTAGAAGCTCATGATCATGCCATCTTATTTTATTTCTTTCTGATTGCATGGTTTATTTATTATGTATGTGTTGTCGTGATCACATAATTAATAAAATGAAAAATCATGAAAAGATGGAATAAAATAAAAACTGGACTATGCGTAAACATTATCAGAACAAGGTTAATCATTTAAGCAATCATCACTTAATATTAACAAGCATGTGATAATGCGAAACTACGCATAAAGGAATAAAATCCCTCAAAACCATATTAAGTCAGACAAAGCCTTCTGTTACCTGATTAAGGGTAAGACTCAATAAAACTATGTGTTTGACCAACCCTTGTTGGGACACTTACTTTTATAAAGGAAGCACTTATGAAAGGTTTCGGGTCGACTTAACCATATTACATCAAGAGAAGTTGCCCTTTCTAGACTTGGTGTAATATTGAAGGCAAGAGTTGAGGAAATCCAAGTCAGGATTTCAGGATTGGGGAGTCCACTTAACAGATCAAGGAATTGTAAGCTCACAGTTGGCAAAGACATGCCTACCTAAATACCTACAAATAGCTTGACCAACCCTTGTTGGGGTTATGCGAAGGGAAATATGGATCCTTGCCACTAGAATGTCAAAACAACTGGACATTCTGAGTTCAATGGTGAGGCCCATTGGGACTTGATAAAATAGAGGGAGAATTAATTTATTTATTATTTCTCATAAAAATGTAATCAAGAAAGTACTGGTAAATCTGCTCTTTTAATTTCTAGAATCGAAATGAAAAACTCATCAACCACATTTTCTCTGCGATCAATACTGGATAAAGACAATATCCTCACCGGCAGTAACTTTCATGAATGGTTTAGGCGCCTTTGGGTTATCCTACGCCATGAACGAAATTTTTACGTGCTGGAGTCCTCACTTCCTGATTCTCCTACCCCAGGGGCGAGTGATGAAGATTTCCTGGTCTATGATCAATATTTGAACGATGCTCTCGACGTTAATGTTTGATGCTATCATCGATGTCTAGTGAGCTCAGGAAGTCTCATGAAGACATGGATGCCTATAGCATGCTCAAGCACCTCCGTGGTCTATACCAGGAGAGAGCAAGACAGGAAATGTCTGAGATCTCCAAGGCTCTGTTTCAGAGCAAGCTTGGAGAGGGTGCCCTAGCTGGGCCTCATATAGTCAAGCTCATTGGATACATTTAGCGCTTGGAGGTTCTAGGGTTTAAACTCCCCGAAGAACTGGGTACAGATCTCATTCCTGCATCACTCCCCTGGATCTTCTCAAACATTGTTGTGAACTTCAATATGAACAACATTGAGAAGTCTATGTCTGATCTTCCCATCCTCATTCTCCAAGTGGACACTGACATGAAGCGTGAAAATCCTTCTGTC
This sequence comes from Viscum album, assembly GCA_963277665.1. Taxonomy (NCBI): domain Eukaryota; kingdom Viridiplantae; phylum Streptophyta; class Magnoliopsida; order Santalales; family Viscaceae; genus Viscum; species Viscum album. The sequence goes on along the minus strand of OY728151.1, from coordinate 1,579,069,127 downwards.
CTCATGGTAAATAAAAGGAAAGGGAAGGCGAAGATATTTAAGCCTAAATCTTCTTCAAGGCCTTCCAAGAAAAGGAAGATCAAAGGGGAGGCAAAGGAACAGGATGATGTTTTTTTTGCATGTGGCAAGAAGGGCCACTGGAAGAAAAACTGCACTCATCCAAGGAAGCAAGGGGAAACTTTAGGTGCGTTTATTATCTAATGAAATCTATATGTTTCTACTAATTGGGTATTAGATATTGCTTTTGGTGCTCACATCTGTATCCAAATACAGGAACCAAGTAGATTCATGAATATTGATCGAGGGGAGGTAGATCTACGAGCAGCCAACGGAGCCAGACTTATTGTTGTAGCTGTCGGGGACTACCACCTCATATTGCCTACGGGTATGGTCTTGGTTTTGAAAGGATGTTATTATGTACCCTCTGTAACCAAAAACATTATTTCAGTATCCAGATTAGATACTGATGGATTCAGGTTCATGTTTGGAAGTGGATGTTGCTATTTTTATAAAGATAGCATTTTTTTTGGTAGGACACATTTATATAACGGCCTTTATGTGTTAGACTACACAAAACAGGTAATGACAATCGATAGAAAAGTTAATTCACATGACTCATACCACACCCAACTTTGGCATCATCGGCTAGGTCATGTCAATGAGAAACGTTTGACAAAATTACATCAAGATGGGTATTTAGATTCTTTCGAACTAAAACCACTTGGTGTATGTCATGCGTGTCTACAAGACAAAATGACCAAAGCCCCATTTAGTGGGAAAGGTGAAATAGCTAAAGATCTTCTAGAATTAGTTCACACAGATGTGTGTGGACCATTTCCAGTTGAAGCAAGGGGTGGGTTCTCGTACTTCATAACTTTTACTGATGATTTTAGTAGATATGGATATATCTATTTAATGAGGTATATGTCATATTCTTTTGATCGATTCAAAGAATACAAGAATGAAGTTGAGAACCAGCTTGGTAAGAAGATTATGAAACTCCACTCAGAGAGAGGAGGAGAATATCTTAATCAGGACTTCATTGATTTCTTACGGGAGTTTGGGATTCTATCTCAACTCACTCCTCCATACACACCGCAGTGGAATGGTGTAAGTGAAAGGAGGAACCGCACCCTTTTGGACATGGTGAGATCAATGATGAGTCATGAGAGTCTTCCATTATCCTTTTGGGGATATTCATTACAAACAGCAGCACACATACTAAACAAAGTACCAACTAAATCGATATATGGTATTCTGTGCGAGTTATGGAGTGGACGCAAAGCCATGTTATCGAATTTACAGTGGGGGGTAGCGAAGCATTTTTTAAGTCCTATTCAGGTAAAAAACTCACGCCCCGAGGCACAAAGTGTATCTTTATAGAATATCCCAAGCAAACAAGGGGATATTACCTATACAACCCCTCAGACAAAAAGGTTACAGTGGCAAGACACGCCATATTCCTTGAGAGGGAGCACATCTCCAAAAGAGATAGTGGGAGCGAGATAGACATCGATGAAGTTGAGGCTCAAGATACACATGAGTTGGTACCAGAACAGATTCCACAAAGCCCCGTGGAAGGAAAATTTGTTCCAGAGAGACAAGAACTGCGTAGGAGCACGAGAGAGGTGAGAGAACCAGAATGATATGGTTTTCATGTCACCGAGGATGGTGACTCATTATTGGTTGAAAATAATGATGCTCTTACCTACAAGGAAGCAGTTGACGGCACAGACGTTGCCAAGTGGAATAATGCCATGAATTCTGTAATGGATTCCATGTACCAAAACCATGTCTGGATTTTGGTAGATCCTCTAGTTGATGTAAATCCTATTGGTAATAAATGGGTATTCAAGAAGAAACTGTACATAGAGGGGCAAGTCACCACCTATAAGGCATGACTGGTTGCAAAAGGTTTTAGACAACATCAAGGAATTGACTATGATGAAACATTTTCCCCAGTTGTGATTCTGAAATCCATCAGAATCCTATTGTCCATTGCTGCTTACCATGACTATGAAATTTGGAAAATGGATGTCAAAACAGCTTTCCTTAACGGGAACCTCCAGGAAGAGGTCTACATAACACAACCTGAAGGGTTTGTAACTCCAAAGGATGCCAACAAGGTATGCAAGTTGAAGAAATCCATTCATGGATTAAAGAAAGCATCAAGGTCATGGAACATTCATTTTGATGAAGCTGTTACAGAATTTGGCTTTGTTAAGAACGAATGTGAGCCTTGTGTCTACAAAAGGTTTAGTGGAAGTGCAGTCATTTTCCGAATAGTATATGTTGATGACAAATTTCTAATTGGAAACGAAGTACCTGTATTACAGTCAGTTAATGCATGGTTTCATAAATGCTTCTCCATGAAAGACTTGGGCGAGGCGGTATATATTCTTAGGATCAATATCCATCGTGATAGATCTAAGAGAATGCTGGGCCTGAGTCAAAGTACATACATTGACTAGATACTGAATAGATTTGTTATGGAACTATCCCAGAGGGGATTGTTGCCAGTGTCACATGGCATTTGTCTTTCCAAGAAAATGTGTCCTCAGACACATGAGGAATGAAAGAGAATGGAAAGGATCCCTTACGCATCCGCGATTGGGTATATCATGTATGTTATGCTATGTACGAGGATAGATGTTTCTTACGCATTAAGTGCGGTAGGCAGATATCAAGCTTATCCAAGAGACCGCCATTGGATGGTAGTCAACACCATCCTTAAGTATCTGAGGCGTACTAAGGATATGTTCCTAGTTTATAGAGGAGATGAGGAACTAGTCATCAGAGGACATGTAGATGCTAGTTTTCAGACTGATCAAGATGACATGAAGTCGCAGAATGGTTACATATTCAGTTTGAATGGAGGTGCAGTGAGATGGAAGAGCTCAAAACAAAGTGTGGTGGCAGATTCTATAGCGGAGTCCTAGTATATCGCAGCTTTTGAGGAAGCTAAAGAAGCAGTATGGATGCGAATCTTCGTCCAAGAGCTGGATGTTGTACCGAGCAGTAAAGATCCTATCACACTTTATTGTGATAATACTGCAGCGGTGTCACTTGAAAAAGATCCAAGGTCATATCAGTGGACAAAGCACATACTTCGTAAGTATCATCTCTTGAGGGATTTTTCTCAGAGAGGTGAAGTTGCAGTGAGAAGTATTTCCATGGAAGACAACGTGGTGGATCCCTTGACTAAAGCCTTGACTCAGCAGAAACATGATCATCATGTGAGGTCTAGTGGACTAAAATTCGTAGGCAGTTGGCTCTAGTCCAAGTGCGAGTTTTTAAGGGTTGGTGTACTCAGAACCAACTGTTTTGTACTTTGATTACATTAATGTTCACTTATTATATATTATTCATTGTCCTGCATAACTATAATATAATAATGTCCCAGAATATTTGTCGCATTGATAAGGTCATGGCAGATCTCCGCTATGATGAGAACCTTGAAATGCTATAACGATATTCCTAAATAAAGTTCTACGATTGGATGACATACTATGATAGGACACATAGTATACAGACCGTCATGTGCGAGTACTCGTAAGAAGACGAGACTCTCTCTCATGGAGTTCTCACTTGGTAATCTCCCAGATGTAAGATTATGAGAACAGACCCATAAATAGCAATTCTGCATGTCTTGGTGTCATCGGACAATTCTATCTAAGAGCGTGTGTAATGGTCCTTACACTGGAAGATTATCATTAACTCATGTCATGACTCACGCACTTAGATTTACTGACGAAAACATCACGCAGACAGTTGGCGGGAAGTAGAGTACATTGGGTGCGTCATGAGTGACATGTTTTTAATGGATAAGTCGAGGAAGGATTTGTCCCTTCCATTTATGGAAGTTGATATCTCGGCCCTTTGATTGAAATAGAACTATCACATTAAATTACATGGCCACGGTGTGAACGACGAGTTTATTTCTGGTAGTCAAAGAATGAAGGATCATGCATATAGGTTTATGACACTGCCATGAAACCTGCTTGATGATATATCGAGACAAAGGGATTAAATTACACAGTAAGCGTTCGTATGAGCTAATATTTCAATGCGGCGTCAACTTCTTTCTCTTGGGTGCCTTGACCCGTTTCTAGACAGTAATCTTGATCTTTAGGCAAGCTCGCCTAATGCCAACAAGAAAGAGGCCTAGAGGGTCACACACTAAGTGTATCCAAGTATCTGAAGTTGAATAAAAATTATTCTCGTACGTGGTTTAATAATTATTCAAGGAAGCCTAAGTTGTTTTAAATTATGGAGGAAAAATAAAATAAAACAAGTACACGCCGTGTATTATTAATTGTACACACCGTGTAGTTTTATTTTGGAAAGGAAATGAATAAATGAAAACAAGATATACATGTCGTGTACATTTGATGTACACGTCGTGTAGTTTTCAATGAAAAACAAGTACACACCGTGTATTTATTGTTACACGCCGTGTAGTTCTTCCAGTCAGGATTTTGAGGATATAATATCGTTTTATTAAATGATATTTATTATAATCAACGTGAGTGCATGTCAAGAAATTAATTATTGGACATGGGGGTTTTCAATAAGAGTTAATGAAATAAATGAAACACGTAATGCGTTTATTTATTGTCATAACTCTACAACCTCAAACTCGATTATAAATATCCTCACAACCCCAACTCTTTTCCTACACAAGGGAATCGTTGTGCACAACATCTCTGGAGAATTCTTTCAAGGCCGAAATAACCTCTTCCTCTAAGAACGCTCTCAAGACCGAAAGAGATCCTCTTCCATCGGATCGAGGCGATCTAAGGCGGACAACGCAAGCAAAGGCTTCTCCACGCTAGCACCCAGAGAATCCTTTGGCGACGTCCAGACATACGAGGTACACGTGTGGATCACCGCTAGAGGGAGTCTACACTTGGCTTCTGTGACGCAACGATGAATCACATCGAAAACCTGATCGAGAACATCAATGAATAAAGAACACCCAAAAGGTATTTCTTTATAACTAATTAAATTAATTATAATCAACCTGTAACGATCCTTGTTTGTAGTTCTGGGACAAACCATCTTCTTTGTCTTTTTCTGTGATTCGATTCGTGGAAACTGGTATTTATCATCGTATTGATCCCGTATTGATCATTGCTAATGACAAAAAGCCAAGTGGGCACATCCACCCACGCGCATCCGCTGCGCCCTAAACCTTCAGGCCCCACCTCTAACTCCCCTTGGGAGGAAAATAACCACCTTCCATAAATAAAAATATCTAACACATATTTTTATTTATTTTTTTAAAAACAACCTGAAAATAACTTCTCCTCCGGTCAAAATGCAACTACGGTAAAGGTCCCCTTAGGCAAATATTGGAGCTGCGTGTTCATCAGTGTCCTCAGATATCAATTCCAAGCAACGGTTCAAAAGATAGAAAACCCCGCACGTACGTTTACTGAACTTACCTGAGAAAAACTTCAGAAATTGATTCCGGGCACACCGGGCCTCAGAATCAAGTGTCGTCAGAAGCTACAGACTCGTAAAATTCCAATGAATTGTGAAAAAAATCCTGGAAAATTCCGGGTCTTTACAACTGATGAATACAAAATTTCCTCTCACCAAAATTATAACCAGCTGAAATGCGGTAAACTGGTCTTAAGTCCGGGGAGCTAGCATTAAATCCTATTCATAGGGGCCTTTGTGATTCCCTCCAATGACTTTAGCAATTTTCAATTATTTTAAATGGATTTTTAATGAATATGAACATAAGATTATTTTTTATCAAATTAAGTGAAATTTCAATAGAAACATTAAAGTTTATTTAAATTGATAAAAATGATTTATTTGTATTTGGAATTTTATTTAGACTTCATGATTATTGTTTTAATTAGCCAAGCCAACATGAGGTGAACTGAGCCTGAATTGAGAGATCCATCATTAAATCCCTTGCATCAAGGCATTTTGGATTCCCCTCCCATGCCTTTAGAAATTTTCAATGATTTTAAAAGGATTTTTAATTAATATGAACATTAAATTATTTGTTTTATCAAATTATGAGAAATTAAAACCGAAACATTGAAATTTATATAAAATAATAAAAAAATAATGTATTTGTATTTGGAATTTTATTTAGACTACATGATTATTATTTTCACCATCCAAGCCAGAATGAGGTGAACCGAGATCGATCTAGGAGAGCTAGCATTAAATCCTATGCGTGGAGGCATTTCGGATGCCCCTCCCATGTATATAGAAATTTCCATGATTTTAAATGGATTTTAAATGAATATGAACATGAAATTATTTATTTTATCAAATTATGGAAAATTACAACTCAAACATTGAAGTTGATTTAATTTTATAAAAAGAATTGTATTTTTATTTTGATTTTTATTTGGACATAATTATTATTATTTGAATTAGGGAAGAAAACATGAGGAGAACTGAGTTTGATCGGGGTGAGCCAATATTAAATCTCATGCATGGAGGCATTTGGGATGCCTCTCCCACGCCTTTAGAAAATTGTAATGATTTAAAATGGATTTTTAATGAATACGAATAGAAAATTGTTTATTTTACCAAATTATGGGAAATTGCAACTGATTGATTGAAGTTCATTTAAATTGTTAAAAAACTAAAGTATTTCTATTTGGAATTTTATTTAGACATTACGATTATTATTCAAAATGGGAAAGCCACCATGAGGTGAACCGAACTCGAGCTGGGTGATCCAGCATTAAATCCCATCCATAGAGGCATTTGGGTCTCCATCCCATGCCCTTAACAAATTTTCAATGATTTTAAATGGATTTTTAATGAATATGAACATGAATATTTTTGTTTCATCAAATTATGGGAAATTGAAACTGAAACATTGAAGATGATTTAAATTGATAAGAAAATGATGTATTAGTATTTGGAATTCTATTTAGTGTTTGTGATTATTATTTGAACCATCCAAGCAAACATGATGTGAACCAAGCTCGATTTGGGAGATCCAACATTAAACCATGTTCATGAAGGTGTTTGGGATGCCCCTCCCATTCCATTAGAAATTTTCAATTATTTTAAATGTATTTTTAATGAATATGAACTTGAAATTATTTTTTGTCAACTTTTTGAAAATTAAAACTAAAACATTGTAATTAATTTAAATTGATAAAAAATGATGTCTTTTTATTTGAAATTTTATTTAAACTTCGTGATTATTATTTGAATCGGCCAAAGGAAACATGAGGTGAATCAAGCTCAAGCTGAGATAGTCACCATTAAATCTGATGCATTGAGGGGTTTGGGATGCCTCTCCAACGTCTTTAGATATTTTCAATGGTTTTAAATGGATTTTTAATGAATATGAACATGAAATTCATTAATTTATAAAATTACGGGGAATTGAAAATGAAAAGTGGATGTGGATTTAAATTGATAAAAAAACAATGTATTTGTATTTGGAATTTTATTAGACATCATGGTTATTATTTGAACCAACCAAACCAACATGAGGTTATTGGATCTAGAGTAGGGAGAGTCATCATTAAATCCTATACATGAAGGTGCTAGGGAAATTTGTTGATTTATAAAATTATCATAAATTAAACATTGATGTTGATTGAAATATATATATATATATATATATATATATATATATATATATAGGGTTCAATATAGGAGATACATCCATCCGTTGGGAAAGGAAGCTAAATGAGAGGTCATGTGGGAAGTATCTGTTCATTGATGTTGATGTTATAGGTCATTACCGATGGACATATTGGTAAGGCCCCGCCCGTGCCTTGAAAAATAAACCATCATGTCCCCGTTTTCCATTTCAATGTGGGAGAAAATAACGGGTCCAATGTTCATTTATAACCGGGATGACATTGTCTCGCATGTCTCCTGTCCCCCGCGCCTTGGACACAAAGAGTTGTCATCCTCCACCACTCACAGTCACCCCTTACGACTCTGGCACCACTCCAACACCGGAGATCACCATCTTCGCCTCCCTAGAAGCTTGAAATCAAGCCATTGTCCACTGTTAAAGGACCCAAACTCCATGGACCATCTCGGGAGGTTGATTTGTCCCCCATAAATCCATTTCATGGATAATCTGGAAAATTCGAAGCCCGAATGAAGGAGGAGCTCGGAGAAGTCTGATGTGACACCACTCCATGCCACCGAAGTAATTCAACGATCCATGTAGAACCACCACCATCCCATGCAAGTGGGGGTGCACCAAAAAAACGTCGTTCAAGCAAACAAAACATCCATATGACAAATCATATATTGTAGGAGGAGGAGAACGGGATATAATATAATAACTTCTTCATTTTTAAAATATTTCATCTATATTAATAAAGATTAAAATACTGGGTAGGAGGAAAAAAATAAAACATGATATAATATATTAATGAAATCCTTAAACGGAAGATCCACAAAGATGACCTAACTCCACCTCTCCCTTATCCCATACCCACTGTCCAATACACAGTAAATACTAGTGAATACATACCAGTATGACCACAGATACTCAAATAATCACTAGAAAAATACATACATATTTGTAAAACAAATTGGTTAAAAAATAACAATACACACATATTTAGATTTCACTCACCTCCAATATCAGCAAGGGTATAATTCTTTTTCTTTACTATACCATATCCCTCCTACATCATTCCTATCATCGAGGGAACTTGAATACTCCATCCCACTATTGGGGCATCACTCTCTCTTCCCCACCATCAGCGCACCGATTTTAATTTACGTTGGGAATGGTTCTCTCCACCATAGGTTCAGGAATCTAGTTTCCTAGAATTTGATAGTTTGAGGTGATCATTGAGCTTCTTCCCATTTCACCGCTTTTAGTCATGGATTCTCTGACATTGGAACAAGTATGGGACATGCTAAATCAGCATCTGGTTTCATGAAATAGTTGACTCAATGCATAGATAAAGAGAGAACTGTAATGTCCTAGAAATTCCGTATATAATTTTTTAATTATAGGAATTATTTTGAGACCTTGAAATTTGACGGCACACGATTCCAAGGCTCGGAGTTCCCGGAATGATCCGTCAAAGTTTTGTTAAGCTTTAATTAGCGCGTGTAAGCAGTTTTCCTGAAAAAGTGGAATAACTCTTAAACAGTTACTCGGATCAGAAATCCAAGGGCACCATTGCGCTCAGGATGGCGGGTTTACCCTAAGCGCAACTTAAGTTTAGTCGGCACAGGCCTCCTATGAGAAAACCTGAAAGTGGCATAACCGTAAATAAAATATTTAAATAAAGTTATTTTATTTTTCAAATGCTTATAACTCACAAACGGTAACTTGGATTAAAAATATGAGACCACTGCTAAACATGTGAGGGTACGCTTTCTTTAGGCAGATACTAACATTGGTCGGCGGGCCACCGGTGAGATTTGGTTTTTTTTCATAAATAAAATAATTAAGTGACAATTATTTTATTGTAAAATCCATAACTTTTAAACAGTAACTCAGAATTGAAATCTGAGAGTACTGTTGGGTTCGTTGGGGCATGTTTCACTTAGGTAGAGCCTAACCTCGACCGGTGCGGGTCGACGGTGACTGTTAATAATTTTCTGAACTTTTTTTCAGGTACGTTCAGTAAACGCATGAGCGGCATTTTATAACTTTTGAACTGGTGCTCGGAATTGAAATCTGAGGACATTGTTGAACTTACAGCGCCGATATTCGCTTAAGAAGACTTTCAACTCGACCGCAGTATGTCGAGGGTGGAAATTAGTTTTTGGACTTTTCGTGTGAGAAAATAAAATAAACATGATTCATTTTATTTTTGAAATTGAAATATCCCATTTGAATCATGAAGGTGGGGACCACACGAGGGTGGTCGAGCATTAAATTCCCAGTTACAGAGAAGGTGAAACTACTTTCTTCTTTAATTAATAGGATTCATTAATTCTAAATTAATGAATCAACTTGTTAACTCTAGGGAGCTCCTCGTTGATGTGCCAATATTAAATCTTAACCAATTAATTTGTCACCACACCTCTTGTGGGGAAATGGTTTTGCAAAAGAGAGCCTTTGGAGAAACATCCTCCAAATGAAGAACCTCTCCAACTAAGAACTCTCTCTGGATCAAGAACATGGAACCGACTATGGAGCATGTTGCGGGAGCGACGGACGTCAGTGACTTCGCCATCTTCATCTCCTTCCTCGCGCCACCTCCAACGGAAAATTGAGGTAGGGTATTTATATATGATTAAATTTATTTGTCGATTCCTCATATTCTAGTTTCACAACAATGATGGCCAAACTAACATGGTCATCGTCTCGCACATATACCTTGACTCTTATCTTGCGTTCTTCATGCGTTCTTCGTGCGTTCTTCGACGTCAATTTTTTTATTGATGCTGGAAACACGAAGTTTTGCCAAGTGCGACATATGTATGTGGAGCCATCGACTCGAGGATCATGAATATGCGATCGTTTTATTTTTCAGGCTTGGAACGATGCCGCAATGGATCGTGGAAGAAGGCGGCAGCTGGCACACGACTGGCCGTGAGGAAGGAAGGGCGGTGCACGTTCGCGCAACAGAATGATAAGGAAGTTGCGGCCCGTCGGCCGCGATGGGGCGGTGTGGCGGCTGGCATCTTACCGGCCGCAGGGCGGAGCGGCGGCGCGTGTCTGCACCGCCGGTGGAGCAGGAGGCCGTGGCGGTGGCCGAAGAGCGGTCGGTCGTGCGGCCGCGGTGAAGCAGCAACGCATGACCGCGCCGCTGGGAGGAGGACCGACCAGAACACCGGTCGACCATTGTAGTTCGGAGGGACCCGCTCGGGTCCCTCAGTGCCTTGGCAGCACCTAAAGGCGCTGCCCGTTGCCATTCCGAACGGAAGGGGGACGCCCCCCCTTCAGCGCCAACTCAGGTGGACCGCGCCACCGGGTCGCACTCAGCGGGCCAAGTCAGGTTGTCTCCATCGCGGGTCGAGTCGGACCACATCCCAGCGGGCTGGACCCACCGCAACCTAGGCCAACCGAGATGGACCCGAAACAGGCTGGGTCAGACCAGACCCGGGCTCATCTGGACCTAGATACGCCTTTGTGGCCATAACATGAGAACTGGGCGTTCGATTGATGAACTGTCTGCGGCACCAGAATCCTTGGATCGAGACGATCCTTTTTGATATACTCCACTTTAGTTTGGATAAAGTTTGAGTATGACCGAGTTGGATCGATCCCTGATTCCAACAGGGCCCTCGCAGCAAAAACGCTACTAACATACAGACCGGGCGCCCGATTGACGTGTCGTCTATTGTGTTGGGTCCCTTATGACGTGACGGACCTTTGGGATACTTTTTCATGGAAATTCGAGGAGGTTGAGGTATGATTGATGGCTTGGGGAGCGGTTCTCCCAAACACGCTACGTATGGAACCCTGCGACTGGTTGAGACTTGACGACTCCTGACCATTTCGACTCGGAGTGACTCGACAGGCCCAGTGGAGAGCGCCTATGTGTGACGCTGAAGACCCACACTGGCGAGTGACGCTGTGTGAAGCGGAAGACCCACGATGGGGAGCACCTATGTGTGATGTGGCGGACCCACGGTACTCGATAGGAGGTGTACCTCAACAGTCCAAGGTTAGTGGGAAGCGCCTCTGTGTGATGCGGTAGGACCACTGTATTCGTTAGAGGATGAGTCCTCCAACAGCCGAGGTGTTCGACGTTGTGACTGGGAATGTTACTTGTTCCAAGGCCTAAAGAATCTGTGACTGGCTATCAGCATTCATAGTGGTCCTATGTGGGTCAGATCCTGTGTGGTTCAGTGCTCAATGATCCTGTGTGGGTCAGCACAAACCGATCTTGTGTGGGTCAGATCCTGTGTGGGTCATTGCGGGGGTTGGTACCTATCGATCCTGTGTGGGTCAGACCCTGTATAATCAGCAGCAGTTCCTCTTGACAGAATAAGAAGATCTAGATTCGTGACTAATCATCAGTACTTTTATACTTCACTGAAAACCTCGTTTGAGCTGAGACTCTGTTGAACTTAGACTTTTACCTTCGTGGTACTTTCTTCGTAGTGATACATGTGTGGTACTTTTACATTCGTGGTACTATCTTCGTGGTGATACCTGTGTGGTACTTTTACCTTCGTGGTGGTACATGTGTGGTACTCCCGTTCTATTTTATGTGGTACGCCCGTTCTATTCCAGCATTGATATAAATATGCAAGTGCACAATGTGGGATTATAATCTAGGTAGTGCGATTGTCTCAGCTGTCCGAAATGTTTCTCCCAACCATCTGATCGTTTGATAAATTTCTGAAGAGCCGTTCGATATTATCTGCACGTCGTCTTCTTCCCCGAGTCAACCCCAAAGCACCTGCTCACCGAGATCTCCATGCCACGACGTCAGTTTTCTCCAGCCATGCTTCTGAGATTTATTTGATCATTCTATCCATTATATTATGATCGAAAAACAGTGCAGCATATAACGTAATCGAGAAACAGAACGGTGGAAATGGTTAAGCTATATTAATGCAGATTACATCACTAAGTACAAGTAATCAAATATTACATTACACGGTAGGAGGAAACAAAGATTACATTACAGGATAGGAGGAAATGATGATTACATTACACGGTACGAGGAAACAATGATTAACCATTTCCTCCTACCCAGTAAGGTAATCATCGTTTCCTCCCACCCCGTAATGTAATCTTTGTTTCCACCTTCCATGTAATGTAATCTTTGTTTACTTATACTCCGTGACATAATCTGCGTTAATACAGGTTAACCATTTTCACCGCTCTGTTTCTCGATTATGTTATATGCTACATTGCTTCTGTTTGGTGTTCGTTTTATCATGAAAACTGAGTTGCTTGAGATTTCGATCATAATTTAATGGACAATATTATCAAATAAAGCTCAGAAGCATGGCTGGAAAAAACCGACGTCATGGCATGGAGATCTCGGTGAGCAGGTACTTTGGGGTTGACTCGGGGAAGAAGGTGACGTGCAGATAATATCGGATGGCTCTTCAAAAATTGATCGAACGATCGGATGGTTGGGATAAACATTTCAGACAGCTGAGACGATCGCACGGCCCAGATTATAATCCCATATTGTGCACCTGCATATTTATATCAATGCTGGAATCAGTATTCCAAAAATCAAGGTAGTCAAACTCGAGAGTCCCCTCAGACTCATTTGAGACCAGTGAACTCGACTCGTAGGCTCGAATCGTAGACACGTAAGAGTCTACTTCAACCTAATCCAAAACCACCGTACCGGATTAAACCACATTATGGTGGTTGTTAAAAATTTCAAGATTGATGCACCAATTTGTCTAAGGTTGAAGAAGATATTTCCTCACATGTGCACCAACATCAGGATCAAATAAATAGTCAAATTAATCAATTAATTCTCAAAGGGCAATGGTGGGGATACCACCAAGGAATAAAATAAAAATAATTATAAAACACAATACAAGAGCTATAAGTTTTTAACACCTGCACCAGAAATATCACTTGGGCATCAATATATAAAGTTAATATATAACAAAAAAAACTAATATTTAACTGATGCACTAATATTATCACTAGTGGTTACCAATAGTAACTTGGGCATGACCATTTATGTATTTAATGGTACTAAATAATCAGAATACAAATATTAGTGCACATGTGGTTACCAATAGTAACTTTGTCATAGCCATTTTAGTATTTAACAAATGCACCAATATTATCAACAGTGAACTCAAAGGATGATGCTTGGGACCCCACCAGTCATTCTCCCCTTCTGCTACTGCAAGTGCTTTTATTGAATCTAGCATATGCTGTCAGTGAAAAGATTGAGATTCTGGCCTTGACAAGATAATTTTTTCTGAAGCATTTCATCACAAAACCATGGAAAAGTGTGAGATTCTAGCCTTGTTTACCATGTCATAGCATTTGAATTCCCCAATTATAGGAAATCTCTATGTTCTGTTGTTTTCGGGATATGATAGATATCTAAGTTCCCCATAAGGTCCAGTCCCCACTAGGATTTCCTGTGATACAATCAGAAAATGAGATACCCAGCAACCATTTCACTAAATAAGAAATAAATCCCAAATATCCTCATTTGATTCTTACCACGATAGTGGCTCCCACGTTGTCTTTGAATCTCTCATGGAATCTCCTCATGAAATTGGCATAGGCTTGGATTGGAGTTTGTCCTTAGAGGACGGGTAAAGAATCACACCCCAATGAGATATACTAAGGATTACTCCAGCCTGATCAACATGATATCTAGGTTCTTGCTGATCTCTTCAAGCACCCATCACGGTAAAGGAATGCTGAAATTTTCAAAAACTCTGATTATAAAGGAAGAGAAGAACAAATAAACTAACCTAGTGTTAAAACCTTACCTACAGGAGTCTCTGATGTTCCCTTTTCACTGAAGAAAGACATAACCACCTGCAGCTTTAGTACACGCCTACGAACCATGTCTACGAGCTCGGCATACCCTTCCCAGTTGTACCCTGAAGGTTGTGGAGGCTGGATGACTAGCCATCCATAGAATTCATAGCCTCTTGAGATGGTGCAATTTCATTATGAACCAAACATGGAGGTACTTACTTTATGGTCGGGTCAGCCTTAGATGAAGCGTTTTCCCCAACTTCTTGATTGAGCTTCTGTGTAGGAGGTCTTGTATAATTTTTTCTAGAGTAGGCATGGGGATGTCCATCCTCGACCTGAAATCATCATCAACTCTATCACATTCCTTTTTGAGACTATATATAAATCACCAAAATCAGGGCCACTAAGAGAGTCGAGCATGGAGAATAAGTCATTCTTGTTTTTCTTCCAGATCTATGATGTCTATTAGGAGGAACCAATTTCATTCCCGGCCTTAGCTAGGTGATGCTCAGAACCCAAAATAGATTCCCGGATAGAAATAACCACATTTTCAAAATGAAATCCAGTTTGAGTAGTAGTAGTATGCTTGGTCTCACTGCCACTATAGGAATCATTAAAATTAGTTGCATTAGACACATTCATCCCAACTTCCATACCATCTACTATTGTTAAGATAGCAGTTTTTTAAGGATCAGCTTCCTCAGTGGGTGCCTTCTGCTCATGAGCCGCTCGAGCCTTTACCCCAGCGATATGAGGGTTTAAGTAGTGCCTTACCTAGTGCCACTCTTATTCGTAATGGGATAATCATCCTATTTTATATGACCAGATTTCACCTGACTCATTGCTCCCCTATCAGCATTCCGATCAGGACTAGTGGGAGATGGTCCTTCCTTCTAATTTGTTGATTCAGTGTTTTCTGAAGCAGATGATGTTTAAAAATAAATGATGGAAGTTGATTCTTGATGTTGCTTGAACGAGATGTGGGTGTCACTCCCGTGTAAGATGTGAGGTCGAGTGTCGTCAGAGTGTGTGACTATGAATCTGTGATGCGAGGTCGAGCGAGGGGTGGTTGTGGATGGTTTGTGTTGTGCGATGCATTGTCGGAGGAGCCAGAGGTGGGTGTGATGGAGGAGGAGAGAGATATGGGTGCAACCGAATTCAGAGCAGAGGGGAAGAAATTGAACCCTAGGCAATGTGTGGTGCGTCCAAGGTAGTCAAACTCGATAGTCCACTCAGACTCGTTCGAGACTAGTGAACTCGACTCGTAGACTCGACTCGTAGATACGTAAGAGTCTACTTCAACCTGATCCAACACCACCATCAGAAACTCCCTTGCAGCAGGAATAAACATGATGAAACCACTTAATAGTGATTGTTATAAATTTCAAGATTGATGCACAGATTTTGCTAATGTTGGAGAAGATATTTCCTCACCTATGCACCAACATCGGGATCAAATAAATAGTCAAAATAATAAATGAATTCTCAAAGGATGGTGTCGGGGGATCCCACCAAATGAGAAGCTTCGATCCAGAAAAGAAATAATGGAAAGAATGGTAACCAGAAGCCTGCAGGATGAAGGTGCGTGTCACAAGCTGTTCACCTGGCCATGAGAGGAGTTGTACTTGGAGGGACAAGAACCAAGTCAAAATGTCCATTATTCCAACAACAATATGGATTTTTATTTTGAAAAATTGAAATCGTTTAGCAAATAATGGATGATGGGAAGCTAACCAACACCCAAGATGTTCAAAAGCCAACTGCACATGTGCCTCGATGTTCAAAAGCCAACTGCACATGTGCCTCGATTTGTTAAACTTGAATCTGTTCTGGCTCAAAGCACACCGAGCCCTTTAGGTGTAAATGATAAAAATTAATACTTCTGTCATGAGTATCCATTTGAGATGTGCAAACCTCACACATAAAAATCCGAATATCCCATAACTCATTGAAGAATCGTTATATTAATGGACTGTTCGTTTGCATCTAGCCAAACACAGCAATGGCAATTGCATGAGTACCATGGACCAGAGAGGAGTATCAGAGTTCAAGTCATCTAAACCATAAGAGAGTAAAATACACACACCAACACCTAATATAAACTGAAACAAGAACACAGAAATATAAATCAAAGAACCCAACAAGAACATTAAAATAGAAATCAAAGAACCCAACAAGAGAAAAATCTCAGCCGACGAACTGACTGCGCGTGCAGGCAGTACGGCAGCAGCGCAGGGAAAAGGCGTGGGCAACAAATGTGATGGAAATCTTACCGAACTGAGGGAAAGGCGTCGGCGACAAATGTGAAAAATCTCAGCCAACTGAAAGGGCGTTCGTCCAAGCAGCAGCACCGGGGAGGGGTCTTTTCATTCTGAATTTGTTTTTACTCTCTTGCCCGTATTCAAGATTCGTGCACGCCTCGAGGGATTTTTATCCGGGCAGCCACAATTAAAGATGTGCGGCGGATATGATGGCCCCGAGGGGTCTTTTCATTCCGTATTGTTTTTACGAGCTGCCACAATTCAAGATTCCAGCGACCGATATGATGGCGTCGGCGACACATGTGATGGAAATCTTAACCAACTGACAGGTCGTTCGTCCAAGCAGCAGCGCCGGGGAGGGGTCTTTTCATTTCGTATTTGTTTTTTCTTATTGGCCACAATTCAAGATTCAATCGGGCTGCCACAATTCAAAATGGGCAGCGGATATGATGGCCTCGAGTAAATTGTTCTGAAATATTATAAATTAATCTGATGGATCAGATTCCCTATTCAAGTAAATTGTTCTGAAATATTATAAATTAATTTTTATGGACATTTTTTAGGATGTTTTTGTTGTTTTCAACTATTTCTTATATGTTTAATCAATGTTTAAGGTTTCATTTATATTGGTCTTATATTTTATGTTTTATAGTCTTTCAAAGTCGGGAACTTGAAACATTTTTAAGTTTCATGTTGATGGTTTTGAAAGCTTATAAATTGTTTTTGGTGAACATTTTTTATGAAATTATTTTTGTTTTCAACTATTTATTATATGTTTAATCAATGTTTAAAGTTTCATTTGTATTGGTCTTATAATTTATCTTTTATAAGCTTTCAAAGTCACGTACTTCAAATATGTTTAAGTTTCAAGTAGGTGGTTTTGAAAGCTTATAAATTAATCTGTATCAACATTTTTTATGAAATTATTTTTGTTTTCAACTATTTTTTATATGTTTACTCAGTGTTTAAAGTTTCATTTGTATTGGTCTTATAGTTTAACTTTTATAGTCTTTCAAAGTCGCGTACTTGAAACAGAATCACACATCGGAAACGCAGAATGTACTGTGCATGAAAAGGAGAACCAGAATCCCACATCGGAAATGCAGTATTGTTTTCAGGGCAAACCCCCTTATAAAAGGGAGTCCTGGGTGAGGGTATCAGTCAGAATCCAGACTGCTGTAATGGCAGAACCGCTGGATATTAAATAGCAGAAAAATTCTGCTAAAAAGTTTTGCGGTTATTTTTGGGCAAAGGCGGCACACCATGTGCCGCCTTGCCCTGGGCGGAAAATTCCCCAAAGGCGGCACACCAGGTGCCGCCTTTGAGGGGTAAAAAAATAATTTTTTTTAACCTAGATGTATTTTCAAATTTTTTTTTTTGAAAAAATGTATATTAAAAAAAAACTCAACAAACACACCCCACCCAACCACCAATATGAATAAAAAAACACTATTAATTTGTGTTTATATATTTATATATATGATTATATATTATAAAATATAAAAATAATTATATTAATATATTAAAAAGCATGTATGTATATATATATATTAAAATAATATAAATCATATTAAAATAATTATTTTTATCAATCTCACTTTGAGAGGCCAACTCAATTGATGGTTTCATGCAACGCTGGCCTGAGGTGAAGCTCTCATCGCATGTCTTCTCTCCTTTTCTTTCTGTTGAAAAGGATGTCCTTTATTTTATCTCGTTTTCAGGAACAATGCCATGCATGAACATCAAGTCTTCCATGTGGGTGCTGCCTTGGCCGGGCTCCTCACTGCTGCTCGTTCAGTCACTATTTCAAGAAGCATATTTTGTGCAAACTCCATACATGATCCGTCGGTCCTATCTCGGGTTGGTGTCAAGGGAAATTTCATACCACCTCTTGCCACGCTTGAGGTGCTCTAGCTCCCTCCCTTCCATGGTTGGATCAAAATAAATTCAGACCGCACTTCGAGAGGTAACCCAAGTTCTTCAGGATTTGAAGCTGTTTTTAGGGATCATAAAGGGTGTGTTCTTGGTTGTCTATATGGTTCCTGTGGTTTTGCTTCCGCTCTTGAAGCAGAGATGCATGGAGTTATCGAGGCGGTTGAGCAAGTTGAACGACGGGGTTGGAACAAGTTATGGATTGAATGTGATTCCACGTCTGTGGTTCTTGCTCTTCGGACAGGTTCTCTTCACATATGATTTGAGGAATGTTCTACTAACTTTGCACGTCAATCGGAAGTCATTTGCTCGTTTTGACCTCCTCACGGGAGATATGTCATTTTAATAACTCTAGACAACATTATTCGTCATTTTTCATCACAATGGGCAACACAAGCATCTGATGGATGCAACGTTAATTTCTACAGATAAAAAATGGCACTATGATCTTTCTCCAGTGATTTCATGTCAATCCAACTGCATTTTCTAGGTATTGACATCTTTTATGTGATTTTTCACCTAACTCCAACCCTAAGGGCCAAATGTCACTTTTGATGATATCGGGAAATTCAAATATCCGATCTACATTCTGATGCTTCCTACAGATTTTAAATGACTTAAATATCATTGTCCAAATATTTCATGTCAATCGAAGCTCATTTGGTCGGTTTTGACCCCCTACACACATAATTTTCCCATTATTACAAATTTGATAATAGATATGAAAATGAACTTTTAATTATACCGACCAAACAATACATTAGAATGACGCATGGTTTATTCGAGTTAATCACATATGATTCGAGGAATGTTTTTCTAGATTCAGACATCAGTCAGAAGACATTTTCTCATTTTTGACCCGATGATGAGAGATATGTCATTTTAATAACATTAGACTACATTTCCGATCATTTTCCATCATATTGGGTGACACAAGCCTCTGATGGATGAAGCATTGATTACCTCAGATAAAAAACGGACCGGTGATCATTATTCCAGGATTTCATGTCAATCCAAGTGTGTTTTCTTGGTACTCACCACTTTTAGGTGATTTGACACTTAACTCCAAATCTAAGAGACAAACGTCAGTTTGGATCATAATAATGAATTCAAGTATCTCATCCACAGGACGATACATCCTAAATATTTTAAATGACATAAAGATCATTGAACTTAGATTTCAGGTCAATCAAAACTCGTTTGGTCAGTTTTGACCCATAGACACATGATTTACTCATTATTAAAAAATGAAAATAATTGTGAAAATGAACTTTTAATTGTACTGACCAATCTGAAAATTGATTTGACATGTACTAGATTCTAATAGATCAAATATGATTTTAGAAATGTTCTCCAAGCCTCGCATGCCATTCAAAAGTCATTTTATCATTTTTGACCCAGTGACGGGAGATATGTAATTTTAATAACACAACACAACGTTACCCATCATCTTCCATCATATCGGGTGACATGAGTATCCAATGAAAGCGACATTGATTCCTACAGATCAAAAACTGCTTGATGATCATTCTACCATGATTTCATGTCAATCCAAGTGTGATTTCTTGGTACATTGACCAGTTTTACATGATTTTTCACTTGACTAAAAATCTGAGGGACAAATGTCATTTTCGATCATACCGAACAATTAGGGTATACGATCCATGTGCCGATGATTCCTACAACACCTAGATGAACCCATATGACCCTCCTACAAAAGTTACCAATTCCTTTTTCAGTAATTGTAATCTCTTCCATGAATAGTTTTTCTAAAATTTAAACAGGTAGTTGAATCCCACTATTTATTGTGGACCTTAGTTGGTTATCCATTCATCACCACTATAATACATTTCTAGATTAGCCTTTATTTGTATGTTCAACATCCGATTGTCATTAAAATTTGTTACATCAATTTTAATCTCACAGTGAGAAAGTTCAAGTCATCTCCATTTCACTTCAAATGACATTAAGGAATCTCTATTCATCTCTTTCACTAGTAAAGTCATCGATGTCCTGTCATCAATGTTCTTGGAACTCATGAAATTTTGCAGTTACTTAAAATACATCTGACTTCTATTCATCTACCTAAAGTTTCCCCTTCAATTTTCCCACTAAATCCTCTAAAAAATAAAAAACTTCCTTAGTAGATGCATTGTATGAATCATCAACGTGATCCCATAATCAATATTCTAATACCCTCTATCCATTATATTACATCCTTGCAGTTTTTCATTCCAATTTTGGTGAATTCGCACCATTCAATGTGCTTCTATTGATACAATGAAGAGGTTTTTTATAAGGATCAGAACAAGGGGAAAATTATGTTAATGGAAATTAATTTAATATCATAGTACAATTAGATCTTAGTAAACACACTGGAAGTGAAAAAGATCTAGATATCAAAGAATAAATTACTAAAATATTAGTATGGGGCCACTGAATGATATTATGGAATGTTTAGTGATAGATAAATCTCATTTGTGACTACAAGTTGTTAGAGGTCTAGATGATATAGATAATATCCATACAGAATAGAGAAGCCTAATTAGTTGAGGAGATCAACCAAAATAAATTAACCAGTTCAGTGGTCCAGGGATAACCTTAATTTATTTCATTGAATAGAAATAAGGAAAACAGAATTCCAGAAATAAGAATCATCACACAATGACTTAAAATAATGGGAGTCAATAAAGAATTATGAAATTGCATCATTGAAGTCTAATGAATGATTGGTTTCGACTAACACTCAATATGGGAAATGATCACTTTGGAAAAACTCATCTAATCGTGTGGTGGAAGAAGTTGATGGGGATAAGCGATTCAAGACATTGATAGTGGTAAAGGGGTTTTAAAGGTAATAAGGGTTTGATTTCGTAGAGATATTATCATTGATATTTAACCTCGAAACTATCCAAATAATATTAATTATTATGGAATCAGAATGTGATTACATGGAAAATACAGATGTAAATATATATTTCATTCTAGGAGATTTGATAGAAGTAATTTATAGGATGAAACAAATAGGTTGGATGAAGAGAACTAGAAAATATTTTTCAAACAGAAGAAATGTATCTATGACCTGAAGAAAGTCTAAAGATAATGGAATCAAGTGTTTTATTTAATTATGTAAGAAGAATAGTTTTGATGGTGCAATGCAGAGTATTTATAACATTGAAATATGTGGGATGATGAAAAATTCATTATACATATCTTGTATATTTATAACTGTTTTATGTTGGGTTTAGAGGTTTCATGTTCCTTGAGTCATTAAAAATCATCCATATGGTTTGGAATCATATAACATAATTTGTATTCTTAGACTATATAGTGCTAGACGAAAAACCATATTTATCAAACCATGTAGTAAGAATGAACTGAAGTGAATTGAAGATGGGGTATATTTTTAACATATCTATAAGGAAATTCTTGATGAACCTAGCTCAGTTTTATTACAAGAAAATATCATCATCTGTATAACTTTGTGGTTTTAGAAAACAATTGAAATGAGAAGTATGATGGGCTCCCCTACACTGAATAACATTATCTCTATGTATCTATTATTGGAAGGTATTTACCCATTCCAATGGGTTTCACCCAACTTTTCATTGTACTATTTAGAATAAACATAAATGAATTTTCTATAATATTTCATATTGATACTTCCTAAGACTGGGTAAGAACACAATGGTTGGGATATTCCTTCAAGAGGATTCTATTGAATAAATCATTTGATTCTTCATTGAGGACTTCCTTAGTAAGGATAAAAAACTCCCTATCCTCTCAGAATGTCATATCTAGATCCAGGTAGTAGGGGTAATATAAAAATATTCCAAACTAATTATCATTGAAAAAACACTTCCAATTTACCTATGGTCTTCTATGAGTTCCCAAAATGGTTGAAAATATGTTTTCAACTCTTCTCTAGATTTTGGAGCTGAGTTAACTGTGTGATGGATGTTATATAACTACTAATTTTTTTGTGCTCCACATTTGATGTACAGTTAAAATTTAAATCTAAAAATTCACTTAATTATTATTTTCCAAAGTTTTCTCACCATTATAAATGTATTTTTAGGGTTTTGAATCAATACTTGGTCGAATTTAATTTTTTTGAAAATATATATGTGATGTGTGACATTACTAAAAATACTAAAACAAAGTGAGATAGTCAATTTGAACAATAATCCATAAAGATAAAACAAAACACACCTCTTGAATCTGAAGCCTCATTAGGGACCATGATTGCTACCTCAGTCTGATGCGGTAGGGGCCTACTAATAATACAAATAATACAAATAATAATAATGAATGTAATAAAAACAAATAAATAAATTTAGTATAAACCTTCTTCGTATGATCCCCTACACCATCACCTCAAAACATATACTCCCTAAATGCTCTATCCTTAGGTAACAATTGCACATTTACCACCTTAGAAGCACACATTTGTTCCTCCATATCCGCCACCAGTGGTGTCAACCCAACAACCCTAGGATCCAATACCTCAGAGCATGAAAGTATAGAATGATAAATCCCTATTCCATATTTTAGATTGTATCCATGTGCATCATGACCAATAATGTGATGGAATATCTCATCCCTTTGCATGGAATGTTACCACTGGTCCTTTGGATGTTACGCTAACTTAGTTTAAATTTAAGCCTATGTAATATAAAAATCTAAAAATATAAGTATATATAGATGTATGTAAGTATTTATAATTAGTACAAGAACTTACTAAAAGAGCTGCAACCACTAGATCATTTTGATCACAAGTCATCATCCACAATGATATGAAAAATGATACAGATTCTTCAAAATATATAAACCAAAAATAAACATACTCACCATTGAAGCCTCAGTGGACCAATATGCAACTAACACTCACTAAAAAGATGGGAGAACACCACTCAGGACTCTATCCAGAATGTATGGGGCACCCACATTCGGTACCCAGTGCTCCCTCTCAACTCTCCCTTTATTATCATTACACATTTTATGACATTATTTCATACACACTAGCTAATAATCATTGGGTCATACTCACAGATTATTCTTTTTAAGAAAAAAATTATCACACATGTTGGTATTTGTTTAACATAACTAAGAAACTAAAATGGTCTTGTTGCCTAAAATTCCCTCCATAGCCAATCTAATGTATTACTGGGGAATGAATCCTAGTCACATGTAGTCAACTAAAATCATTGTGGGTTGCATATGATATAACCTAGCTGGAAAATAAATACAGGGGAACCAACTCCCACAGGATGGAATGTATCGTCGAATGATACAACATGGGTCATGTTAGAATTAGATGATGAAATACCACAACCATTTCCTCTCAGTGGGGGGGGGGGGGCACAGTTAACATAATTTTGTTATTATTTTCATATCATAGTTTACATATATTTTATGGTTTCTTGTGTTTTATAATAAAAATATTATTTGATTTTTTTATTTTTCTGGAAAATAATTCCTTTAATTATTTTTACTCTAATTCATGTCATTTTTTATGCATTTATATATCAATGATAGTGGAAATAAATATATAAAAAATTGTTAATCAGTTCATAAAAAGTTAAATAATTAAAGAAATTGTTTTAAACTGAAGAGAGGGAAAACAATAATACATTTAATTAAACATGAAAATAGACCATTTCTACTTCAATGGTCTCTCTAACCCAATGAATATCTTCTTCATGTTGAACTATAGTGTGTTGATCAAGCTGTTGTGCAACAAAGGCAATAGTCATGGGTTGATCGCATTCAATTAAAAACACTCCTTTCCACGAAATTTTCACAATATTTGTCCTATTTAGATTAGATAGAAAGGTAACGATTTTTTTTTTCTGCTTGTCATGTCAAAATGAAAGGTTCATTACCAACTCATTCATCCCAGTATAAAATAATGTTAAGATTCACCAATATAAACTAATATTGATCGATTTTACTTCTATGGACTGGATCAAACCAATTACACTTTAACAATATGTATTTCAATACATGCGTATATACAACTTCAAGGATGTATTTCAATTGACCACAATAATAACCAGAATGGATGGATGGATAACCAATTCCATTATTTTGTGTTTCTTGTATTTCATCGACATCAAAAACATGAAACCGAATTTCGTAAGCTTATAAATCTTTATAACGATGATACCTTATAAATGGACCCTCATCTAGTTGGTTAAATTATTTAATTAGCATGGGGTCACCTAAATCCAATAGGTTATAGACCAATATATTTCACAGAATTCAATAAAAATTAATGTAGAACGAAATTATTACTATACTTAAAACATAATGAAAATATATTTATATATACAAAACCCTTGAAATAATCATGAAATGATGACATAATTGGACTATTGAATTTGATAATCACTTTCACAAAACATCTCTTATTTTAGTTCATTAATGTGTTTCATGAAAATGAAAACTCCATGTTTAAATGATCAACTTTATATACGAAAACAAAACATGAAAATGTTAAACAATAAAAGTGACAAGACACGTACAAAGTCAATGGTGAAACTGATGGAGTATTGAATGAGAAATACTGATGAGATTGTACCAAATCAGTGTTGTCCATATAAATATAGTTTCTTATCCAACCAGACTATCATAAATACGAGAGGGCTTATCTAATTTTGTTTCAACATTCATAAGATATTATTCACACAAATTAGTACACTCATCCATCAAATAACCATTGGATATTGATGCCTTAGAATGAACTCTGTTATGTAAGAATAATTTTAATTTATTCAAATACCGCTCAATAGGATACATCTACCTGAATTCCAATGCACCCATGATCATTAATTCATTGATTAGGTGCATTATCATGTGAACCATAACATTGAAAAATGATGGTGGAAATAGTTTCTCCACATGAAAAAGTGTAAGTAAAATTCTATCTTAATTTTTTTTAAATCACCCATTCATTGATTTATTAAACAATGATTTCTAAAAAATCACTCATATCAATCAATGGTTGAAAAACATTGTGCAATAAAAAATCATGAATTGTGATTGGAATCAACTACTGATGTAATTTTTGATTGTTATGACTGTTCAAACTCGAAAATTTCTTAATCATCACATTCATACACTTGGAAATATTAGAAGAGTAACAATCAAGTACCTTGAGCATATTAAAAATAGAAATAAATGTATCTTTCTCTTTTTAACTCATCATATATTGTGTAGTAGACATGCATGCCTTATTTCCCTCACCTAATTATAAATTAAATTGTTTACAAAAAACCATTTCTTCTAAATCACGTAATGCATTGACATTGTACTTTGATTTTCCAATGATACCTAAAATGGTCCAGAATATATTGCCACAAAAATTCTTTCCAATGTGAATGATATTGAGATTATTCCTTAGCATGTTTGTTTTCCAGTAAGGGAGATTATAAAAACACTCTTTGTCTGCTATTTATGACTATGCTGTCTACCCGCACCATGAATATTGGGTAATGGATGAGCCGCCAAATCCTAAAATTCATATACCATGTGGATGTTTTCTTCCTAAATATGTGATAATATTTATACTCTTTTCATGATCTTTGGTGCTGGGTTGAATTCTCTAGAACCATCGAATGTCACTCTGTCCTTTATGAACCTGTGATGAGGGGTAAGAAGACATATATGACCCATATAGGTCCATTTTAAATGTTTAATCCATGTATAATTTTTTACTTTTATTGTAGTAAGGTAAATTAAATTACCTTTTTTTACTCCAACATGAAAAATCTGGATAAGCTATAAATTCATTGATTGTCCACAATAAAGCAGCCTACAGTTTAAACATTTCATTCATTTCACAGTCGTAAGTCATTACACCATCGCCCCAAAATTCATTCAAATTTTCAATCAATGGATTAAATTAAATATCAATCATATCTTTTGGAATTCTAGGTCCATAAATAAGAGTGAAAAGTAATGTAAATTGTTATTTAATACAAATCCATGGATGAAGATTATAAAAAACCAAAACCATGCGCCATGTGTTATGAGTTTCAGGAACCATAGATCTAGAAGGATTGAAATAATCTACTACCAACCCCAATTATATATTACAGGAGGATCTGGGGCACTTCTGGTGCCCAGAGCTCTGAAAAGGGGAAAGAAGAGTAGGCTACATGGTTAGTCTACAACCGTGCGAACAAGGCGCACAGCCGTGCAACTGATGTAGTAGGGATCTTCATGGTATACAAACAAATAGTATAAATGTTCATAGTGACTATGCAATGTTCCTTGTAAGGCAGTTCAGTATGAATGCTGTGCAGACGGTTTGGAAAACCGTGTGCAGAAACCGTGGAAGACCAGTTTTGAGGAAAAAATTACCATTTTCCTGTTCATTAATTTAAGTTCTAAATTTATTTTTACTCTCCTCATATGGAAATAACCTACGGTTCTCCTTCCCTTTGAAGATCAAAATCCCTTCTTCTTGGATCTCTTGTATCTTCTCCTTCCGGAGTCTGATTGTTGATCTGAGAGAAGCGTTGGAACCCTTGAGGTAAGGCTAACCAAGCGTACCCCTTTTTCCATGGTGAATCTTGACTTTTTTGTGCTATTTAGATGCAGGATATTTCACCCTATTTTTAGGGTGTTGGAATTAAACTCATATCTACTCCATTATGCTCTGAATTCAAGGTCGATATCTAGTGAGGCATCATCTACGACCCTAAGGTAAGTGGTCATGTATTTTTCCATTTGAGTTTTGGCTATTTCATATTTATTCCATCATTCCATGAGCCATCCTTTGCTGAGATTCACTGTTGTATTGATTCCTTCATGTATAAATGACCCTAGAGCCTTGATATAGGTGAATTGGGTTTGTATTAGAGGTTTATAGATCACCCTTGATTTGTATGGACACCCGAGTGGTGTGCCACCCAAACTGGCCATCTTAGGCCAATTTCCCAAAACGGTTAACTATGGTTTGTAGCTCCCATATTAGTTTTTAATTGAATTGGACTTTATCCATCTGTATTTGGAGTGTACCGAGGTTCCTAAATGGTTCTTATACCCTTTTTTAAGAATTGTCGAAATGGGTATGTGAATATTTGACTTTAACATTTGTACCATGAAACCTTGACTTGAAATGGATTTTCCATGTTTGGAAAATTGGATGGTTGGCTTGGATGAGTTGGCCTAAACCTTAGAAGTGATTTGGATCAAATATAATGTTTTCAAGGAATTTAATGGCTTTCAATTGTGTTGATTTACTATTAAAGGCATTGTATAATTTGTTTTCTTGTTTAATTTAAAATTATATAAGATGGTTTTTCGTACATTATATAATGTGAATTCGTTTTAAATTTCTATTCTTATGAATTGCAATGTGAATGTGTGGATGAGAGGAATTCATACCCCATTATACTTATAAAATGTATGGGTGGTATACATTTTTACCCCATTCAGTTGATAACCTTATTGTATATATGTGGTGATTCATACACAAATGTGTGCCAAGACTTGAACGTATTCAATGTTTGCCAAGACTTAAGATCTACTTGACACTTAAATGATGAAAATGGTGAGTATCTAAGCAACTATAGTTTGTACTAAAAGATTTAGGAAACATAACACCAAAGATACAAAAATTATAACCCCTATAATTAGACTTGTTAAAAATGAGAACTATGCATTGTGGGTTTCTTGAAATGCAGTACATGCCATCCTCTTATCTATAGTCTACTGTGTATCTTGAAGTTTCACTTCTGGCCAAACTAGATTAGAGATGGCTTACTCTATCTCAAACCTTTCTTGAGCAGTCCAAAAAAATTTCATGTTTTCTAAAACATCCACACCTCCCTTCAGCTGTATCGTAAAAACCTCCAATACTAATAGATCAACGTTAGTCTTCGAGTAATACTCATAAAACTTATCCATAAATTCTTCTTGTTTCTCCTTGTTATTTTTATCATATCTAAACTAAGAAACATTCAATCTTGCCTTAGTAACTTCTCAACCCACTACTTCTTCCTCTTTCGATCGCGTCTGTTGCAGGTTTTATGATTTTCACCGCTACTAATCGCGCTTTTTCATATCTTCTACTATTGTGACCTTCCAAAGGTCTAATAATTTAGATTCCCCTCCATAACTCTTTACCTCAGTATTCTTTAGCTCTAGGATTGGAGAATCCTCCTAGATTTCCATTTTCTCCTTTGAGATGGCCAACGACAGAAACCCACAAAGATCTAGGACGGGATGTTTGGCCGATGAATGGAGGCGAACATGTGGTTTGGGGAGAAGGAGGTGATTCTGATATCCATGTCCTCTTTACAATGCAGGAAATACCCTCCTGATAGGAAAATATGGGAATATATAAATAATAATGGGTACTTGTGCTATTATTTATTTCTAATCCTAGAAATATATAAACTCAATTATATTATTTTCATAAGAAACAATTCATTTGTTTTTGTTGTGCACAAATAATTTGAAGAATCCTTTAAATCCCTATAGATCTATCTTCTCTATGAACGCTCATAAGATTTGAGATCGATATTCCCCCACCAAATCCTCTCAAGTAAAGAGAGATCAAGGAGAATGCTTTGGAATCAGTTCTTTTGGCGATCAAAGGCGGACGATGCAAGCAATATGATCTATTGTGCCAGTACCAAAAGATTCCATTTATGATGTCTCGACATTCATAAAATAGGCATGGATAAATGATAGAGGGAATCTATACTTGATTCTTATAATGAAATGATGGTGCAACATAGATCTATTTATAGATCCATCAATGAAGAAGGAATCCTATCAAAGGGAATTCATTAATTAATAAAATTAATTATAAATAATATGTCATGATCCTCCCTTCTGGTTAATGTGTGATTTCTAATTTTTATCTTCATTGATTCAATTATATTGAACATTACATTTATCACCATGTAGATCTCGAATTGATCATCGATCATGACAAAAAGAAATGCTGGGCATTACCGATCATATGATTCCTCTATGCCTGAAACCTACATGTGGTATCAGAGTTGTCACATTTTTATTTATAACTATTTAAAGATTTTTGATTGATTTATGAATTTTTCATTCATTTTCAATTCATGTTTAATCGTTATTTTAATCCGAATTGTATGATCTGTTTCTTCCTCCTTCGTTTCTCGTCAATCTAATCAATACGATTAATTTTATGAACAAAACAAATTGAAGAACTCATCCAAAGGTGCTAAGGATTCTAGATAGATAACACTGCTATACACATCATGTAGTTTTGTTCAATGCATCACGAATTAATTTGGAATTAATTCACATTGTTTTCATTGATGAAACAATGTGCATTTATAACTTACACCACATGTTTATTGTGTTATCCTGGCGCATGGTCATCCAGAGTACACACCGTATAGCCGATGTGGACAATGTTTAGTTCTCTTAAGTCACAAATAGGATATGTATTTCATACATGGATTACCTGACTGGTGACCTTGTAATTTAGAGATCAAACACCATGTATCCCATTGGACATGTCGTGTACACCATTTTCTAGGGAATGATTTATATTCCAAGTCTGTAGGCATGTTCTTATGATATACGGTGATGCATATACATGTGGTGTAGACCAAATCCACACTCCATGTAAATATAAAAAATTATGCCGATTTAAAATTTATTTATTATACTATTGATAACTTATTGACATATTCTTATATGTGGTAATTAAGTTGAATGGAAATTCCATGTGATGAGTTTTTAATATATATATATATATATGTTTAAATAATATCTATTTAATGTTCAAATATTAATATCATGTATGAGTCACATTATAGTTGTTACTTCATGTGAATTGGAGCATAACACATGACCAAAAACTAATGTAATTCATGTAATCATTAAGTTGAAGTAGACGTCATGAAGGTACGTGATAATTCATGTATGCCTCGTGTAACAAGAGTAAGCAGTGTAAGGTAATAATAATTTTTTGGTAGAATTAGATGGGTATTCACTATATTTCCTCCAAGTTAAATTTATGAACATAGTTAATTTAAAATGAATTTATTTAATTAGATTAAAATTATAATGGATGAGAATCTCAAGAAAACTTAGATGAGAATTAAGATTAAAAAATTGATTAATTAAAGATGATAATTAATTGATTCAAGCATGATTTATATTAAATAAAAATTATTAATAATTAACCACATGTTTTATTAAATGCATAATTTGTTTCATTCATGTGGATGATCATGAGCATAGACCAGACCATTGTATGTGATTGTTTTCATTTAATTTATTATCAACTTAAATTGTTGGTCTGCATGCCTACTCTCCTCATATTATGTAAGGGTCTCTATGACCATGGATTATTTTATGTAAAACCAATTTCCCCTCACTTGTGTGTGAGTAAAAGAAAATGTGAAGGATTAAGATCCCATGTTAGTGGGGGAGGTTCTAGTTTGGATCTAAGGATAAACCAATCCAAGAGAGATATATGGGTGGATAGGTGGAAAGTTGTAACATGAACCATAATTGGTTCAATGTGTTTTTCTCCCAAGTCAACGGTTAGTTTATCAACTGCTAGATTACGTAGAAATGTTATCTAAGATAGGGTTAATTACTTATGTAAACCCACTTAATATTAAAAATAATGTAATAAAGTTAATAATTTAAATTTAAACATATAAGGAAAAAACCCCTCAATAATATATTTTAAGTCGGTATAGCCTTCCACTACCTCAGTTAAAATCGAACCATAGTTCAAAGTGATTTATCATCCAAAGTTGGGGTGTTTTGAATTATTGATGAATTATAACTTGATTTTATGGGTTGAATTAACTTAGTTCACATCAAGGGTTGACTTCCAAAGCATGACATGCCGTAACTAGGTGGAAAGGGTTGAGGAAATCCAATTAAGGATTTCAGGAATTGGGTGTCTGCTCATAAGTTCCAGGAATAATGAGTTAATGAATTTGGAATTTGGAATGACTACCCCAAACCATTAAAGTTGCTTGAAAAACCATGTTTGGGGTAATTATAAGGGAGATATGGATCCTTACCACTTGAATATCCAAGAAAGATGATATTATAAAGCCAATGGTGAGGGATATTGGGTTTTGATAAAATAGTGGGAGATTAATAAATATAATATTTATTTATTTGTCTAAATTTTATAAGATAAAGTTATAAAATTCTATATATATAAATTTTTAGAAACAAAATTAAAATGAAATTAAACATATAATTTCTATCTATACTTGATAAGGACAACCTTCTCACTAACCAAAATTTCCATTAGTGGAAAAGGCACTTATGAGTTATCCTTCACCCTAAAATGAAATTATATGTGATGGAATAACCTTCTCTTATGGAGCCTGGAAATGAGGATTGAGATGAAGAGTTAAAACGTTATTAGAAGAATTTGAATGATTCTATAGATGTTCATTGTTTCATTATATCATCCATGTGCAATAAACTTTTAAAAAAATATTAGGACATGGATGAATATAGCTGTTGTCTCACCTTCAGGATCTTTATCAAGAGAAGGTGAGACAAAAGAGGTATGAGATCTCTAATGCTTTGTTTACAACTAATTTTGGAGAGTCTTCACTAGCTGGGCCTTATGTAGTCAAGAATATTGTTGATGCATGGCCCCGATCATTTATCACTTTTTTCTTACTTCACACTTGTTCAATGTCGATGCATGGTACATGAAACCACAAACGCGACATCCCATCACATCATAGATCCTATGTTGATTATTTATTCACCTATACTGATGTGCCACATGGTCTACCATAAATGTGGTGACCCATTTCCCCTTGATCCCATTGGACTACATCTTGAGAAGCTCCCTCTTTGTTTGCAACCAGTTGCTTCCCCTTTTAAAGCCTTCACAATTTCCTTTTTACAATACAAATAAGATATAAAATATTATATCCTAAATTTCCAAACTACCATTTTTTTACTTGGTTAAGAATCAGACACTTATCTCATATAAATAGATATAAAAGATGTATCATTCCATGAGCAACACATGTTGCCTAGTCTGCATGATAGGATAAAATAATTCTCAAATTAAAAAACCATCTTATCTCAAATTTGGAAACAACCACAGTCTATATCTTATCAATCTCCTCCTTTATCCCATCAATGGTGATACCATCCCATATATTCAGTTTAAAGGAAAACCTATTTTCATCATACCAACCATCATCCTCTATAGAAAAATGACAATTCCCTTTTGTAACTCTGATAGAAACACGACTTCCCTTATAAAAAATCCAAACACTAAAGTCTTCACCATATCTGAATATGCAATGACTTTTAAAACAATTCCAAAATCCAAAATATATAGCTTTTCCATGATTTTGATTGTGAAACAATCTGTCTCACCCACAAAAAATTGCTCTCTTTGCTCAAAATCCTGAGCAGCTAGTGCATCACCTCAATCTTCAATTTGAATTCTTACTTCACCAATCACACATTATGAATAATAGAATTAGGTGTAAGACATGAAACACCTCTCTCAACCTACTTTTTTTTACAAACCCCAGCCTAACTCATGCGCCATCAATCCTCTTGAAAATATCCAAAATTCCCACTACAAATTGCAATCCTGAAAAATCACCTTTGATATCACTTGTTGGGGGAGACTTCTGATCTCTGGACAAAAATCCATTGAGAAAAAATTTGTGAGAAACTCAATGAAATATGGAAGTGATATAAAGCACAACAAATAGACCATCACACAAAATTTTTATTGTTGAAAAATCATCCAATGTGGAGGATTAAAAACCCACAGGGTAATTCTGAAATATACACTATAAATTAAAGTGTACAAAGAAATCCCAGTAAAGCCTGATCATGAAATAAAAATGAGATCATAGAAAAACATTTGTGAAAACCACACCCTGATATGCCTCCACCATCTCTCTAAACATCATCTCACTAATGCCATGCCTGAATGATCAATCTATGAAAAAACATATTCCTTCTGTTGACGAAATGCCATGATATCGAGTATCGAATCTTAATATGCATCAACCTCGCACCATCTTATGACACATGGAGTATTTCTCTGTCCCTATCTCATGATCTCTCCGTCATTACCTACCACTAATAATAAACTTGGATGCTCCACTTGATCACTGCATTTCAGAAGACACTCAATACATGTGAGCGAACTATTTTGGGATATGTCTAACACTAAGAGTGGGGGGGGGGGAATCGGTGCTGGAGAACTTTTATTCCAATTACACATTTTATCCCATTACCTCTTTGACCTTTCATGATCTCAATTATTTTATTCTCTTTTACCTATCACATAAAATAATATTAAAGCAGTAAAGACAAGAACAATATATTTTTACAAGGTTCACTACTCAGTAAGAGTAGCTATTCCTTGGCATGGTCTAGAAATAATCCTCACTACACAACCAGAAGAAATAAATCATTTATGTGTGGATAAAACAAGTAGTAAAGACCCTTTGAAATGGAATATACTATAGTCAATTGGAAGTACATGTTTTACATCACTTAGCTGCATCTCTATACTACCTATGAAGAAAAACTCCTTTTTGTTGATAAAGGTTTGTAACACCAATAGAATCTTCCACCTATTGATACATGTTGGATCTCATAGTTCTTCTTTGTTCTCCCAAAACATTCTTCTTCTCTTTGTTGATTTCTTAGTAGAATTCAAGTAACTATTCTTACCTCTTCCCAACAAAAAACTAAACATTTCCCAATAATCTTCTTCTACCATTCAAAATAATATAAATGTGTTGTGAACCGATGAATACTAAATTATTTACGATGCAAATTATAATCAAACTATATCAATTTGGTCACCAAATATTCTTCTCTAATTTTCTATTTCATCTTCAATGAAAAACCAACCACGATGAGACCTCTTATTCTTATTCATTCTAGAATCACAAAATTAATTTATGATTATTAAATCAATGAATTTCATACCATCTTAGAGTCATCACAGTTAAATTATTCTTCTTTGATACAAAATATGAACAGTTAATGTAGTATCATTTCTCTTCTATTTTCTTGGTGGAGAATATGTTTTTTCAACTAAATTTCAGTGTACCTTCAATTATATTTCATGCAAGAATAATATTTCATAAACTCATATTCTTATCATATTGAATTATTAACTCAATACATTCATGGTTCATGTGCATGTCCCATATCCATTTTTATCTTTATCATTTTATTTATTTTTCTAATTAAAACTTTTATGCATGGATTTTTTTATTCTACAAATCATTTGAAAAACTTCAGACTGTGCAGTTACTGCTCTTTGTTTATATAAAAACACATAAAGCTTCTTCCTCCTCCCTTCTTTCTCTCCCTCCTCACTCAAAAACCAAGTTTGGTTTTCTTAACCCATTTTTATCAATATAATGTGCATTCATACACTTGGTGTCATATGAAAACTCAAATAATATGAGTTCCTCTTTTTCTCATGCAAGTATGCACTTAGGAGAACATCTGGTTCTCTTAGCACAAATAAACATTGTAGGTTTGTTCTTATCTGTCTGTTGTGTATAAAATGAATACATAGTATATTCATGTTTGGTTTATATGTATAACATCTTCAAGAAACACGTTGAGAGTAAAAAATACATGCACTATGGCTCAATTCGTAAGCTTCATCAAACTGGTTCTACTTTGTGAAGCATGACAAGGGTGTTTACACAGCAGCTATGTGTTAGTGGTATTTCTTCTTCGTAAAAGTAGAAATCTGTGTGGAACTGACCTCCTTCCTAAAGAACAATGAGTGTGTAAAAACATTTCAAATGCTCGCAGATTCTTCTACACATTATATAAATCATGTTTTATAGATAGAGGATCATAATTTTCCTCTCCCCCCAGTAGTGCTCCATACCAGTTTTGCAGGAGTCCTCCGAGCCCACTTCTTTGTGGGATATTGGACCAAATCATGCAAGCCTTCAGGCATACCCATGGATGATACAAGGAAATATATGCCACCTGCGCATGCTGTCATGGTTGGCCTCTATTGGGCGCAGTCAACCCAGTGTCCTGCATAAGCTCTTAGTTGAGGCTGGAAAGTCATCTTAGACCATTATTTTTAAATAATCCACCAAAAAATACTTAGTAAAAAACCATGTAGATAATGGTATCCAATAAGAAATTATTGTCCACCTCCACACTTTGAACTCAATTATAAAATTCTTCAATACCTTCATAATATCACTTTAATTACAAATCCATCTAACCATTTCTTTATCTCTAACCCTTCATGCACTAATTATATGGAACAATTATCCTTTATGCAATCTATAATCTAAATGTTCCTCATGTTAGCACTGACATGGTTCTCATGAAACATTAAAATATTTCATGACCTTCAATTCCTCCTCCTCTATACATTTTGGAGTATAAATTCCAATGATTTTAAATAATCCTACTTCTTTGATGTAAACAATGTGTCACTTATTACACATTTATTTTGAAATTCGGATCAGTTCATCATTCATCCAAGTTAAAAACATGGAGAATTGCTGAAGCATGAAATCCAATACTATGAATCCCTGATAATTCTTCAATACCATCATAATCTATCTTCAAATATAAATCCATCTAACCATTTCTTCATCTTTAACCGTTCATGCACTAATTATATGGTGTGGTTATCCTTCACGAAAAATTCAATATCAATGTTCCATAGGTTAACACTTTCACGGTTCTCATTCAACATTAAAATACTACATGACCTTATATTCCTATTCATCTATACATTTGGGAATATAAATTCCAAATAACATCAAGTCAACCTTTTTTTGTAAAAAATGTGTCACTTATGACACATGTATTTTGAATGTAGTATCGGTTCATCAGTCACCGGAGTTAACATCATGGAAAATTTTTCAAACATGACATACAATGATACTAATCTATTAAATTTATCTAGGAATCATGATAAAGGAATCCATAAAAATTCTCTAGTAATCACCATGATGGAATCCAAAACAATTCTCGAAGAATCTCTATGAAAATCAATGTCTTAAAAACATTCACATGTTTCTTTGAATTTAAAGACATGAGGACCTTATCAAAGTTACATTAACTTTGTTACTTCTTAATCATATTGGCATGAATGTAAACTTACTATTTCATTTGTCATCATTTTCTTCCAACAAAAATCATCTTAAAAAATACAATCCCTAAAAAAGTGGGCTCTTCAAACTCCCCCTTTGTATTGTTAGAAATTCCTTCAATGTTATTTACAAATGATTGTGTTAATTTTTTTAACTATTATATTCTCTCCCCTTTACCTTTTAAACTTTTATTTTACTTTATCTCACCCTTATTGAAAAGAAATACAATGTTCATGGGAAAAGGGTATTATTACATTCTTAAGCAATGTGCGATCCATTATTTCACTCTAATTATAATTGAGTTGTTTTGGTGTAGAAAACACGTGGATTTTATTTATACAAAATATCTATCCATTACCAACTAATCATGATACCTTAAGAAATGAGAAATCATATAATTTCCTTCTAGGATTATTCACATTCATTCAATCCTGAAATTATTGAATGTGAGATGAAACTTTTTAAGAACATTCAACCTGAAACCTCTACACTCACTTCAACAAATAGATAAAAACATTCAAGTGTAATAGATAGGATAAAATACTATGGGGGACTTCCACATTTCATATGGAATTGATTAATTTATTCTCTACCAATTGTAATTTTTTTATTTTTGATAACTAATAATGAGAGATTAATAGAGACATACCTTTTCTAATGTTACGATATTCAAGAAGTTTATAGATTAATTAGATTTTATGCTAATTGAAATAATATTTCTAGAGACTTATACATTTGTCTCCCCCTCAAGGGAAATATTTCTCATTATCTTCATAATGGTTGATATCATCAAGAATTGATTTAATGATATTATATTATGGAGAATACCAGAGAATGGGTCTTGAACTTGTGACAGTCCATATTGGATAACTAGCACAACTTCACCATGTATGATATTCTATAACATTTTTCTACAGAATACTAAGAAATAAGATCAAACCAAGATGGAATCTTTTTTATCCTGGTTATCCAAAATAGGACATCATATTATTCAACATTATCAAGGATGATCCTCCATCATAATAGTATTTAAATATCAAATTAGGAGTCATTAAAGGATGGTAACTTCTTCAGATTAGCTATCATGAATTGACAGCACTTACAACTTCTCAGGTTCTCCCCCTGAGAACATGATTCACCTTCAAATAACTGAATTATAATCACAAATTCAATACTCAAAGATTAAAGGAATAATGTGGATCTACCTTAATTCATTAATATGAATAGAAACATTGATATGATCTTATCAACCAAATTTTCATTTTCTACAGTCTTTATTCTTGCACATCCAAACGTCTGTTTTGATTTATGTTGAGGTAATATAGATCTCTTAACATCCACTTCTAACTTGTGTGAAGAATGTTTTTTCTTAATATCCTTCATGAAGGATGCATTATTTCTCCTCTTGATGACTTATTATTGTTATGTTAGTAAGGTTAAATAATCTTCTGTTATGAGCCCATATTTCATACATCTCTCACACAAAACTTCTTTAACACTAGAGTTTCATTTACTTAATAAACCTTCCTGAAATTTTTCTTCATCATGTGGAATATTTTCTTTCCAATTTTTGTAATCTTTATCATGTGCATATTCCATTTTTCTCATTCTTTCAAAATTATTGTGCTAGATAACTAACATGTCATTAGGAAATATGGGTGAAGGTTTGGATATTCCACATGGGTTCTTCTCAGTTTCATCCCTCTTAGTAGTTATTTTGGGTGCACAACCCTTCAAATTATTGGATTTAGAATCCATGGTTTTCTCACCATTATTATTTGGTACCTTAATGGGAGGATTTCTGTTCACAACATTTTTATGATATATTCCAAAGGTTTCTTCTTCATTACAAGTCTGATTTTGTGATCTTATTTTATTAAATTCATTGTATACATGTTGGGATGAGCATGTACCAACTTTGTGACCACTACCATTTCATACGTCACAAATGTTATCAAGAATTATAAATCTGTTTACAGTATACTGATGCTTATGGACCTGTGGACGTTACATATTATACTATAGAGTTCTCCCCCTTGAGATAAGATTCATTCATCCTTTTAAATTATGGGGATTGTCCCAAAAATTTAAGGTACACTACCAAAATATGTTTCATCACCAATATTGACCCACAAATCTTCATTTCCTGATATATTCTATATTATATTGTTGGGTATTCTTCCGGATTTTTATGCTCTCTAAGAGAAACCAAATTCCATAATTTCTATCCTATCCAAATTAGTAATGGTGATAGGTTTCTTATCATATTTATTCATCCATAATTGTTCATATTTTTCTTTACAACCTATATTTTTCATGATAACTTGTTTAGAAACATTAGTACAAGATGGTATGGATGATACCTGATTCTTCGCAGCTATTTTTGATAGATCATTGAATAACGTCATGATATTATTATAACATGTTGGAGTTCTTTCTACCTTAAAACACTCTAATGAACATTGAGTACTTTTAGAAACTATCTTCTTATTTTGTGAAGTGTCAATATGTGTCTTCTCAATATTGGCCAATTGATCTACCAATTCTAGACATTTGATACTTTGGATGATTTTATGATCTTTAATAATAATAATTTCATCTTCCCATAAATTATTCATTCATTCATCTTTATCTTCATGTAGCTTGACTTTTTTCTAAATCAAAGAGTCATGTTCATTGATAATGTTGGATATTTCTTCCAGTTGTCAACCCTTAACAGCAGTGCATTTTTTCAATCTCCCTTCAACAACATGGATATTTTCTTCTAGAGTTTTTTTTGACGCCATCTTTCTCTTAAACTAATTTGATCCATTTTGACGAACTTATTTCTTGTTCCATCATTGGTGCATCAAAGGTTTCAACCTATCTAGATAGATTTAGACACTCAACGTTTTTTTCAAGATCTTATCCCAAACATCAAATTCTTCTTCAATTCGGGTGATCTCTTCCTTCATACATTTAAATATTCCAAAAACAAGGGATGATCATTCTTTAGAAACAGATTACAGAATAACTCTTAATCTATCAACTGATAATTCTTGAAAAGTTGTAGATTGATCATCATCCCCTTTTGTGCTAGTATTTTCACCTTGAGGAATGTTTTTAAATGTACTAACACATACATCCTAATCACTATATATAAGAAGTTTATCTATCTTCTTAGTAAAAACATGAGTCACATTATTATTAGTATCCAAGATAGATATGTATTCATTTTTTGCAAGGAATAGAGAAGCAAATACTTACTCTTTTTTAGATAAAAGGGAATTATTCTTTAACTTTTACTTCTCTTTATTTTTCTTATTCATCATATTCTTGGTAGAGATAGACTTATACAAAAAGGTATCCAAATATTCCACAAAATATCACTTCAATGTTCGGTAAGAAAAGAAACTCATGTCCTCAAAAGATAAGAGATTTCACTATAGATAATCTAACAAAGATGAACCTTACCTCGATAATTATGAATGTACCAGTTTTAGATATTCCTAACATTGTGTGTGTGTGTGGGGGGGGGGGGGGTGAATCACTGTGGGAGAATTTTTAATTCAATTCTACATTTTATCACTTTACCTATTTGACTTGTTAGGAGATTGATTGTCTTATTCTATTTTCTCAATCGTATGAAATAATATAATGTATTAAAGAAAAGTACACGATATTTTTACATGGTTCACTTCTCAGTAAGATTATCTAGTCATTGTAATGGTCCGTAAATAATCCTAATCACACAACCACAATAAAGAAATCCAATAAATGTTTTTATAGCAATTCAGATTTAAAATTTCACTTTCAATTCACTATAGTGAAGTGACGTTTCATGTTTTACGGAACTTAGATGAATCTTTATACTCCCTATGAAGATATATATTTTTTTGTTGATAATGGTTTGTAACACCAATAGTGTATTCCACCTATTGAGATGTGTTGGATGCCACAGTTCTAATTTGTTCTTCCACAACCTTCTTCTTCACTTTGTTACTTTCTTAGTAGTATGGAAATAACTATTCTACCTATTCGAAGAACCAAACTAAAATCTTCATAATATTCTTCTTATACCAGTCAAAACAATATAAATGTGTTGTGAACTGAAGAATACAAAATTATTTCTAACCCAAATTATAATCATTTGATTTCAATTTGGGCACCAAATATTCTTCTCTTCTATTCTCTTTCATCTTTAGTGAAAAACAAAATGCACTGAGATCTCTTATTCTTATTCTTATTGAAATTTCATCCTTCCATTGTGATTATTAAATCAATTAAGTTCAACTAATATAAGAATCATGACAATTAATTTATTCTTATTTGATTAAAAATATTGAGAGTGAATGTAGAATCTATTATCTTATATTCTTCTTGGTGAAAAAGATGTTTTTTTAACGAAATTGCATCATAACTTCAATGATATTTCATACAAGAATAATCTTTC
The DNA here is from genome assembly GCA_963277665.1 of Viscum album. NCBI lineage: Eukaryota > Viridiplantae > Streptophyta > Magnoliopsida > Santalales > Viscaceae > Viscum > Viscum album. The sequence goes on along the minus strand of OY728151.1, from coordinate 1,579,028,021 downwards.
ACAAAATCAGATTTTTCTATTCTTTAATTATTAACCCAATACAATCATGGTGAATGTACATTTCCCATATCCATTTTTATCTTTACCATTTTATTTATTTTTTTGAGATAAACTTTTATGCATGAATTTTTTTCTTCAAATCATATGCAGACCTTTAGACATTGTACTTACTCCTCACTATTTATGTAACAACACACAAAGCTTCTTCATCCTCTCTTAGTTCTCTCTCCCTTCACACAACAACCAAGTTTGGTTTTATAACCCGTGTTTATCAATGATATATGCATACATAAACGTGATTTAATATGAAAACCCAAGAAATATGAGTTACTATCTTACTCAAGAAAGTATGCACTTAGGTGCATGTTTGGTTCTCTTTTCACAAACAAACTGTGTATTTTTTTTCCTTATCTATCTATTGTGTATCAACTGGATACACAACATCTTCATGTAATGGATTATATGTGAAAAAACTTAATGAAACACTTTGATAGTAAACAACTCATTAACTATGTCTTGAGTAGTAATATTCATAGAACTAGTTCTTCTTCATGAATCATGACAAGGGTGTCTAAACACTAGTTCTTTGTTTGTGGTATTTCTTCTTCATAGAAGGAGAATACTTTATGAAACCAAAATCATTCACAAAGCATGGAGAGGGTGTAAACACCTTTTTCATGTCCACATATTCTTCTCATTCCTGAATTTTTTTTTCATGGGAATACTTTTATTCATGAGGCCTCAATGTTTCACAAAACTCTTTACCTCCCTATACAAAAGAGTGATTTGTAGACACTCTTTTTTTCTTGAAAATGTGATCTCTTGAAATAATATGAGTATAAGTATAAAATATTGGTCGAGGCTGATCTTCTTTTTATTGTAAAGGGATCATATCCTTATAGCGCATTCAAATCCCAATCTTTATTCCATGTGAATCGTCTATTTAACTTCATGAGTGACATAACTTTTTAATTAATCAAACACACGTAATGTTATGCTTCATTTCACAGTGTTCTTCCTTCATGATAAGATTGTTTATTTATGGTGTTCATATCACATTCATGTATTCGTAAACACATGAAAATCAAATTACCAAACCCATGAAGTTCATCCATGGAACTCAACTGGTTGAATGGACCTCCTGCAACTGCATTTGCAGTTCAGACAGGGCTTGCCTCTTGAATTTATTCATGTGAGTCACGAAAATGTAGTTTCATGATATTTTGATCATGTTATGCCAATTATTTAGACCTTAGAATAATCATGGTGGAATCTTCTTTGATCATTTGTTTTTTGGTTGACATATCTGATTAGATAATGGTGTTGTTGAGAGAATCTAGGAGAAAGATAATGGCATTGGGTGATAAATTTGTGCCTCATTTTGAATGCAAAGGTCATAGAATATTAGACAACATGATTTTAAATGAGAGGGTGTGAGATGTGATGGAAAACAATGATCAATCCAATTATTTAAACTGGTGAACAACACATACAAACCCCATCCTAAATTGAATCCTCTCTCGATTTATCCACACTATATAAATCAAGAACTATGGGGAGTGGGTATGAATGCCCCCCTCCCCCACCCTGTACCACCCAGTACCAATTCTATGGGAATTATCTACTCCCACTTCTTTGTGAGATATTATCCCACATCATGCATGCCTCCGGGGTTATCCATGGCCTACAAACGACATTAGATACTTCCTACATGCTTACCTGGATGGCCTTCTTTGGACGTGCCGACCTAGTGTCCTTTATAAGATCTCGGTTGAGGATGGCATGTCAGCTCAACCCATACTTAAAAAAACCCCAAAAAAACCCAGTTAAAAAACTATGTATATAATGGATTTAAATATGAAATGCACAGATATATCCACACATAGAACTCCAGTATACAATTATTCAATCACTTCACAATTTCCATTCAAATATAAATCCATCTAACCATTTCATCATCTTTAACCCTTCAGGTCCTTAATATATGGCATGGTTCTCCTTCATGAAAACTAAAAGATAAATGTTTCTAAAGTTAACACTTTCATGGTTCTCAGGAAACATTAAAATACTACACGACCTTCAATTCCTCTTCTTATATACTTTTTGGAATACAAATTACAAAGAACATAAAATCATCCTTATTATTTTTTGAAAACAATGTTTGACTTAAAACACATGTATTTTGAACTTAGGACCACTTCATCAATTGTAAAAATTAACAAAAATGGATAATTTCTAAATATTGAAATCCAATTATATAAATCTATAACAATTTTTCAATCCCTTCAAAATTTATCTTCAAATATAAATCTATATAACCATTTATTCATCTTTATCCCTTATTGCACTAATTATATGGTGCAATTCTCCTTCATGAAAACTACAATCTCAATGTTCCTCAATTTAACAATTTCATTGTTCTCATACAACATTAAAGTACTGAATTATCTTCAATTCCTCTACTTATATACGTTTTGGAATATAAATTCCAATGAAAATCAAATCAACCTTCTTCTTTTTTAAAAACAATGTTTCACTTATGACACATGTAATTTTAACTTAGGATCAGTTCATCAATCATAAAAGTTAACAAAAATGGATAATTTATCAAGCATGACATCCAATACTCTGAATCCATAATTATTCTTCAAGACCTTCACAATTTCTCTTCATATATAAAGTCATATAAAAATTTATTCATCTTTAATCCCTCATGCAGTAATTATATTTTGTGGTTCTCCATTATGAAAACTGAAATCTCAATTTTCCTCAAGAAAAAACATACATGGTTCTCACGAAACAATAAAATACCACATGAACCTCAATTCCACTTATTCAATAATTTTTGGAAAAGAAATTCCAATGAACATCAAATAAACCTTCTTCTTTTTTGTAAACAATATGTCTGTTATGACACATGTACTTTGAACTTAGGATCAATTCATCAATCTTAAGAGTTAACAACATGGAGAATTGATTAAGCATGACGTCCAATGCTATGAATCCAAAAATATTCTTCAATCCCTTCACAAATTCTCTTCAAATATAAATCCATATAACCATTTATTCATCTTTAACCCTTCATACACTAATTATATAGTGTGTTTCTCCTTCACTTTAACACCCCCCGTTTCTATAATGTAACCCTTTCTTTATGTCTTTTAAGTATTTAAAGTGTGCGGGTAATGTTTTTGAGGGTTTTTAAGGCTTTTTTAATGTTTATGGGGATTTTATACAGGTGCACAGTTAGACCACAGTTAGTGAAATCTGTGGAACTCCTACAAGAAACTCTACCCAATGAGACAGGGGGCTCTAGTTAGGTGAACAGTTTGGAAAAACTGTGTGACTAACCCGGAGTAACCATTTAAAATGGGACAAAGAGTATTTTCCCAGTTGGCACATGGTTTTTATAAATGTTTCGTCCAACTTTGGAAGGTACTCCCTAGGAAGATACTCGAACATGGTCAGCACATGGTTTTCCTAACCGCGCGGCTAATCGTGCACAATTTAAAAACAAGATCCTAAAAAAGTGGATCTCGGTTGGGATTAAGTTTAAACCCATCATTTTTTCTCCAAATAAACCCTAACTCAGTATTTATTCCTCCCAAAGGCCAAGGATTCTTTCCCCACCAATTTTGAAGTGATCTGAAGGCATTTATTGGTGCGTTGATGCCCGATTCCCTTGGTAAGTGTCCTTTTGTGGTATTTTTTCATAGTTTTTTTAGATATACTTTCCTCCCTTTCTCATATTCTTATATATAGTATGATGTGTATAGATATAAGGTTTTTTATGTAAATAATGGTTAGATTTATACTTTTTGATGATATGGGAAGATATCTAAGGTTGGTTTTTGGAGATTCAACCCGGTTTTGTGGGCATTTTCATGATGTTCTTTGTTTTCACCAAAACTCTCTAGGTAGGTGGCTTCAATATCAACACATATAATTAGAACATAAATAATTAATTTCAAATTTTTTAAATTTCATAAATTTTTTTCTGAAATTGGTGTGAAAATTAGTGTTTAAACCCTCTTTATTGATGGTTTGTGGGTTTTTGGAAATTTTTTGTGCAAATGGATTTTTTCTTGATTTTAAAATATTGGTTTTTTGGATTTGGGAAAATGGTTTGTTGGAAAGGTTTTCAATAAAGGTGTGGTTTTATTGAAATGTATTGAATATGTTGGTTTTAAATGGTTTTGGCATACATGGGTTCTGTGTGTTCATGATTTTGACATGACCCTAAATATAGGGAATATACCATTAGGGTATAAAGGTACATGACCCTAGATAAGAAGTGTGTTTCAATAGGGAATAAGGATACTGGCCACTTAGCTATGACTTAGTGGATGGACAAGAAACAACTACAAAGTATATAACTATTAGAGAATAATTCATGGGTGTGTGTGTGGTGAACGATAGAATGGGTATTCCAAAAAGGAATGTGAAATGGTTTAAAGAATGTTTTGTTTTCTTTACTTAGAAAACTATTATGTTTGTAAAATGGTTTTGGTGTGAAAATGGTTGGATTCAATTTAAACTATGTAACTATTTCAAAAATAAAACTATATAAATTGATTTATATAATTGTGTTAACTTTTTCTATCCCTATGGCATGAGTAGGGAAGTCATTGGGGGGAAATCTAGTGAGATTAATTACTCACCCATTATTTGAAACTTTGGTGCTTTTTTATATTATGTTTATAGAGACACAAGTAAATGGAAATCATCACACTTCTTTAATGGTTCTCTGTGATACTTGGATTTGTAGTTGGATCTTGGAGTAATGTCATTGAAGTCTGCTATGTTTCTGTTGGATTAGTTTTCCACTATGTACTTTGATGTTAGTAGTCTTCTGTTGTGGTACTCTTTTTAAGTTTGGTTTTTGTATAAATGGTATAACATGATTTATTTTTCATTGTCATAAAGAATCATATAGTGGTTTTGTTTATGGAATATGTGGTTGTGTTTTTCTTATTTTCAAAGGAAAAATAATCCCCCAATTGTATTGAAACCCTTGAAATTTCTTTCAATCCTTTGGCACCTTGGAGATTTTGTTAATTTCAAGTAGAAATTACACCTCGACCAAATCCAATGAGGTGGGGTGGGATGTTACATGTTGTATGGTCTTGGTCAGTCAAAATATTTGCATGAAACAAGTGGTATCAACTTTTTTAGTCCTAGACATACAGTTGGTATAAGTTGTGTCAGTTTGGAGTTGAAATTCATTCAGATTCTTTCCCTGAGTCGGGTTTGTAGAAAGGAATAGGATTGTTAGTAATTGAAATGTATATCATGAAAATACATAATTAACCTTTTTTATATTGAACTTCAAGATACTATGGAGTTGGGTACATAGGTGTTTTGGAAACACTTATAGTAGTGTAATCTCATTGTCATGGGTTTAGCCAATGAGAATGTCATGACATGCATTATAGAAATAACATCGCACTAGGAGTGAATATTTCATTTTGACTGATTATTTAGGATTTGGTGTAAATGGTTTTATCTTTTAAAAATGTTGAAATTGTTTTTAGATGGGATATTTTGAAAATATAATGGTTGTGTTATTTTAAAAATGAGTAAATTTTCAAAAAGCATGGTGAAATTTTTAAAAATGGTCGAACGTATAAAATGATGAATTTTGGAATGTTTTTTTTGTAATAATTGCTCTATTATAGAATTTTAAGTTTTTATTCCCTCAGTTTCTAGAGAGAAAGACTTATAGGGTTTGTTGTGTTTCTAGAAAATGGAACCCGGTAGATGTGCGTAGAAACCAAATGGAAGAAGCTACTGAGAATGTGGTTACACCTAAGAAATAGGTGAACTAATAGCTGGTACAGAGTATAGTCAAATATTTTAAAGATATTGATAGTGGGAATAGATGGGATGAACCAATGAAAGTGGATCATTATATCTAATACTTGAAGTAGAATCCACCCATCTCCTGGGGTGATTCGGGGATAGATAAGGATGAGGTGTGGCTGAATAGGATAAATCGAATCTTGAATTTCCTTAGCACATCTATAGAGTATAAATTCAAGTTGGAAATGTATATATGGGATGATCTTGAAAGAAAATGATCGGATTTAGCACTTCTGACTAAACTGGACCAAGGTATGGAATGAGAGGATTTCTAGGAATTGTTAAAAAAAAAATTCTATCCTCGCTCATTCAGAATTCAAGAAAATGATGGAATTTTTCAATCTGAAGTAGGAGAACCTTTCTATGATACAGTTTGTGGCTAAATTTAATAATTTTTTTTGATTTTCACATGAATTTTATGCGAGTGCATCCTTGAAGGAACACATTTTGGAATCGAATCTAAGTAAAACAATTTTATAGACGATTTTCATGCTCTGTATAATGGATTATACATATATGGTCAATAGAGAAATGGTGGATGAAAGAGACATATCAGGGGGCACATATAGAGGATATATGTTTATACCTATGGACAATGGTGGGAACTAAAATGCTGGGAGAAAATAGAATAGGGAAACATCTTTCCAAGGTGGGAGTATGGCCCAAAATTAGAAAGCTAGATCACCAAACCGTCCCCCAAGACCCAAGAAAAAATTTGGATGTTTTCAATGTTTTTCCTTAGACCACATGCATCGAGAGTGAATGAAACCACCTAGAGAATTCAATAATTGTAATTACATGGGGTATCTTCCATGATTTTTTGGCAGTGATCTAAGGTTGGTTGTTTGTGAAAAATATCATGTTTTGTAGATTTTGTATGCTTCGATGGGAGGAGGGAAATAAAATACCTCCCATTATTAGAATAGAGTTATCCATGGTGATTCTAGAAATACCATGACTCCTCAGTATAAGAAATCTTGACAGGGAAATAAAGAACAAAGTGTAGTGAGTAAGTAGTTATATAGAGTTGATTAGGTTATTATGGATGATCAATCTAGACAGTGTGAATTTAATTCAACATGGTATGGTGTGTTCTGAACAACCCTAATCACTCCAATTATTTACACCAGTGAAAAGTGTGCATAAAAACCCACCCCGCATTGAAACCTATATCGGTTTCTCCATGATATATAAATCAAGTGCTCCAGGGAGAGGTTCAAAATTCACCTCTCCCATCCTATTATTTACCCATACTATTTCTATGGTAACTATATGTTCCCAATTATTTTTAGGATATTGAATCATATCATGCATGCCTCTTTCCATGACCAGGGCTTACACACGACACTCCATGCCACCTACGAGCTAGCCTCACTGGCCTCCTTTTGGCGCGATCGACCCAGTTTCCCATATAAGCTCTTGGTTGAGGATGACTTGTCAGCTTAGTAGGCTATCCACACTTTTAAATAAACCCCCAAAAGAAACATAGTTAAAAAACCAAGTATATAATGGAATTCAATACGAAATGCATGGCCAATTCCACACATAGAACTCTAGTATAAAATTCTTCAATCCCTTCACAATTTCTCTTCAAATATAAATACACCTAACCATTTCTTTATCATTAAACCTTCATACACTAATTATATGGCATGGTTCTCCTTCATGAAAAATATAATTTCAATGTTCCAAAAGTTAATAGTTTCATGGTTCCCATGGAACATTAATGTAATGCATGACCTTCAATTCATATTCTTCTCTAATTTTAAGAATATAAATTCCAAGGAACATAAAATCAACCTTATTCATTGATGTAAATAATGTGTCACTTTGACACATGTATTTTGAACATTGGATCAGTTCATCACTCATCAGAGTTAACAACTAAGATAATTTCTCAAGCATTAAATCTAATACATTGAATCCATAAAAATTCTCTAGGAATAAAAATGAATGAATCAAAAACTATTCTTTAGGAATCATCATGATGGAATCCATAACAATTATCCAGACATCACCATAAATTTCAAAGTCTTCAAACCATTCACATGTTTCTTGGAATTTCTATACTTGAGTATTTCATCCAAGCTCCATTAAATTTGAACTTGTTCATCATATTAACATCAATGTAATATTCCGATTGCATTGATGATCATTGTCCACCAACCAAAACCATTTCACAATAAATACAATCTATACACAATGTTGGATCTTCAATCTCCCCCTTTTTATTTATTGGAAATACCTTCAGTTAAAAATGAATGTTTCAATATGTAGAACTATTATCTTATATCTACACTTTACCTTTCAAACTTTAATTTCACTTTCTCTCCCCATTATTGATAAGAAATAAAAATTTCATTGTAAAAAAGGGTATCATTCCATAATTAAGCAGTGTTCTATCACACATTTCACTCTAAGCCAACTTAAGCTATGCTCAATGTAGAAAACAAGGGGACTTGATTTATAACACAATGTTTCCCATTAACAAATAATCTTGACACCATAAGAGATGAGAACCCATATAAATGTATTCAAGGAATATTAAATTTCATTCTAGGATGCAATTACTAAATGTTAGATAAATCTTTTTAAGAACAATCAACCTAAAACTCCTTCACTCACTCCAATAAATAGACAAAAAACATTATAGTGCAATAGGTAGGATAAGATACCATGGGGGACATACAAATTTCATATAATATCGAATAATTTAATTTTTTCCCTTTGTAAAATGTTTTTTATTTTTGATAACCAAGGATGAGAGATTAAGAGTGACATACCCTTTCCAATGAAATTTTCTTCAAGCAATTTCCAGAACAATCAAATTTGAAACTAATTGAAATAATAATTTTGGAATATTCATTATTGGTCTCCCCCTCAAGGGAAACATTTATCATTATCTTCATAATGGTTGATCTCATAAAGATTGAATTTCAAGAAATTATAGTATGGAGAATACACCAGAATGGTTTTTTAACATGTGATAGTCCGTATTGGACAACTATCACAACTTCACCAAGGATGATCTTCTAGAACATCTGTTGTACAAAATACCAAGAAATAAAGTCAAACCATGATATAATCTTCTTTATCCTTGCTATCTAGAATAGGTAATCACATTCTTTAACATCATCTCCTATTAGTATTTTAATATCAATTGAGTAATCATTCAGGGATGGTAAATTCTTCGGCATAGAAATAAAGAATTAACAACACTTACTAGTTATCAGCTTCTCCCCCTAAGAAAATTCTTCAATTTCAATTCCCTGCAATATAAGAAAAAATACAATTCTCAAAGATTAAGGGAATAAGGTGGATCCTCCTTTATTTATTAATATTAATAGAAAGGTAGAGATGATCTCCTAAAAAAAGTTTCTCCATTTTCTCCAATCTTTATGGTTTCACATCTTAACATATGTTTTGACATGTGTTGAGGAAACATGGATATCTTCACATACTATTCTAGTTGGAATGGGGAATTATTCTTCTTTACAGAATTCTTGTATTATACATTATTACACCTCTTTAGGACTTCTTCTTGTTCTAGTAGTAAGGTTAAATATCCTTTTTCAATGTGACCATATTTCACGCATCTCTCGCACAAAACTTCTTTAACACAAGAGTTACATTTTATTAAAAAACACACATGAAATTTTTCTTCATCATGTGGGATCTTTGATTTCCCTTTTTAACTAGATTTAGCTTGTGCATCTTCCATTTTTCTCATTCTTTTCAAATCTTCAGGCTAGATAACTAACATGTAATTTGAAACTATGGGTTCATGTTTGGATCTTCCACATGGGTTCTTTTGAGTGTCATCCCACTTAGTAGTTATTTTGGATGCACTGCCCTTCAAATTCATTGATTTAGAATCCCCACATTTCTCACCATTTTTATTTGGTACCTTCATGGGTGGATTTATGTTCACAATACTCTTTTGATTTCTTCCCAAGGTTGCTTCTTCATTCTAAGTTAGATTTTGTGATATTATTTTCTTATCATCTTTGGAAACATGGTGAGATGATCATCAACCAACCTTGTGACCACTATAATTTCATACATCACTGATGTTATCAATCATTTCAAATCAATTTTTAGTATAGAGATGCTTCTAGACATTAGGATTATTATTTTAACTACAAAACCAACATGAGGTTACATGATTTGGAGAAAGGAGTTCCAACATTAAATCCCATACAAGGATATGCTAGGGAAATTCATTGTTTTATCAAATTATTGGAATTTTAACAATGAAGTTTATTGAAATATATATATATATATATATATATATATAAATTTCATTGGTATTTGAGATTTTATTTAGAATTACTAATTACTATTTTAACTGTACAAGATCAAGAGAGCTGAAGCAAGTTCCAGATGGGAGAGAGAGTCATCCTTCAGGAAAGAAATATAAATGATTTGTCATGTGAGAAGTATATGTTCATTTAGGTTGATACTGCATGGCATTACCGATGGACGTATTCATAAGGTCCTTCCCAAACCATGAATAATAAACCATTGTGTCCCCATTTTCCGTTTCGATGTGGGAGAATATAATAGATGAAATTTTAATTTTTAACTGGGATGACATCGTCCGACATTACTCTGGTCCCCCACACCTTAGACATAAAGAGTCTCCATCCTAGGCCACTCGCAGGTTCCCCTCAAGGGCTCTCTCACCACTATAACACCATAGATCACCATATTCACCATCTTAGAAGCTCAATATCAAGCAATTGTCCACTGATGAATCACCCAGATTCCATGGACATTCTAGGAGGATGATCTGGCCCCCATAAAGACATTTCAAGGTTAATCTAACCACTTCAAGTCCCAGACAAAGGAGGAGTTTGGTGAAGTCCCATGTAAAACTATTTCACCACTATTATGCCACCAAAGCAAAGCCACAATCCATTTAGAACCCCCACTATCTAATTCATGTCGAGGGATCACATAATGAAGAACCCCAATCAAGAAAAAAAAACAGCCATAGGAAAAATCTCATGCAGAGGGAAGAGGAGAATGAGATAAAATATAATAGATACTTCATTTTCAAAGAAAGTTTAAGATATATTAATAATGATTACAATATAGGGTAGTATTAAGCAAAGATAACATGACATAATATATTAATTAAATCTTAATATGGTAGATGCACCAACACAACCCAAGTCCACCTCTCCCCCATCCCGCACCTGTTGTCTAATATTTGGTAATAACCGCTGAAGACATACCAGTATGACCATCGATACCCCAATAATCACTAGAAAAATACATGAAAATTCGTAAAAAAAATTGGTTAAAAAATAAAAATACACACATATTTATATTTCACTCACCTCTAATCTCAGAAAGGGTATAATGTCTGGGAAATGTTAACTCAACATCCAGTTTCATGAAATAGTGGACTTAAGGCAAAGATAAAGATGGAACCCATAATGGGGAAGTGTTCATCACATTGAAAGGTGGTGTAGAAGACTTAGTTACTGTTTTCATGAAACAATATACTCAATGCATAGATAAAGAGAGAACCCATAAAGGGTAAGTGTTCATCACATTGACAAACATCATAATGGACTCAACAGTAGCTTTCATGAAACAACAGAGTCAATTAAAAGACATAGAGAGAGCCTATAAAGGGTAAGTGTTCATCATATTAACAAATGGTTGAGTTTTTTACAAGCCTCCCTAGTTTTCACAAATCACTAAGAACCCATTCCTTATTTCCTTTCATAAAGAAGGTGCTACTTCATGCATTAAGAATTATAAAGTATATAGTGAGATTCACACAATCCCAAGTGTGAAGACTTGTGTGAATTGACAAATAATAATCATTTGGGTTTGCATACATGAAGGTAAAAGTACAGTGAGTTATAAGTATAATTCCACAGAATTAAGATATTATTTGAGAATGCAGTGTCCATTTTCATTGAGAGGACCAGTTTGGGATATGCCTAACACTAATAGGTTGTGTGAATTAGTGTTGGGGAATTTTTAAACCAATTCAAACCATTTATGCCTGTACCTATTTACCTATTAGGATCTTGATTCTCTTGTTATCTTTTCTCTGTCGCATGAAATAATATGAAAGTAGTAGAAACATGCACACGATATTTTTATAAGGTTCACTACTCAATAAGAGAAGCTACATCCATTCCATGTATGAGTATGACTAGTACATGGATTCTCCACAATAATGTAGTAAAAATTTATAGTGGGTTGTCTTAGAAAACAATACTTAAGATAGTGTGAGTCCCAATACTTTTAAGGGGGGAATGAAACAATTATACTATCCTAAACTGGTGACAAATAAGTACAACTTATAGATCCATGCTGATTATTTATACTTCCTCCAAATATAGTCTTCTCCTTGTTGAAAAGGGTTTGCAACACAAATAGATTCTTCTACCTATTGAGATCTATTGGACATCATAGTATTACTTAATCTTCAATTCTTCACTTATTACTTTCTTAACATCATGAAAGTAACTAACCATTTCCTCTATCTTCTTCAGTGAAAAACCAAATGCACACTTCTTCTTCTTATTTCTTCTTATTTATTGTAATAAATAAATTCTCTAAAAATTATTCTTCATTTTTATAGAATAATAATATCTTATGTGATTGTTCAAAAAATGAGGATCAACTTACTAGGAATCATCAGAATTAACTTGTCCTCCTTTCTTATTTTCAGGTATGCATGAAATCATGAATGTAGAATTTGAATGAACTCCTCCCCTTATTTAAATTCTTCTTATTATTTACACAAGTTAACCCACTTTCTTGGTTCTCTTATTTAAATGCTTCCACATATGCATGTGCATGCAAGAGTGTATGTATAGTCCACTTCTTCCCTCTTGTGTGAAAACCCGAATGGGTAAAAATATTTACTTGCACACACTACCTATTTATATTTTACCTTTCCCTTCTTCCCTTTTCACATGGTTCAGATGTCTTTAATTTGTGCACATGAGTTCATTCATGTAGTATGATGCGTTCTCAATGAAACCAATCACACTATTTACTTCTTCACTTCTTCTATTCTCTTTATATGCACACAAATGATTGTATTCCTTTTTAAATTTTCTTCTTCTTTATTCACATGTGAACACACATACTTACTCTTCTTTACACAATCACAAGGCTTCAGGTTTCTTCAAATAATGAACATGATTTCATGAATATATATACTTCCCATCATCATGAAAACTATTCCTTATTAAAAAACCCCCCTACACAAAGTATATACCTTATTAACATGAAATAGGAGGATGTTTTCCTTCTCTTCATGAAACCAATGGGTTCAATGTTCTTCTTTGTGCAAGATGTCCATGGGTATTCTACGGACAAGGGATGTGTGGGTATTCATTGTGAAAACATGATGGTTCATGATTTTGATGCCTTTATAATGCACAAAAATGGTGATCATGCACAATTTTCATGCCTGCAAGATAACCTTAATATAGCATGGCAATGGTTTGGGTAAACCATTCATGTATTTGTGGATCTTCCTCATGAAACGAGATGGTTCATGGGTCTTCTTCATCATGAGAATATTCAAGAATTCATTTCACTTGTTGAAGGCCAGTAAGATCCTCTCTACTTCGTGAAACCAGAAGGCTCATGGATCTTGCATTCCCTTTTTGTAACAATTTCATGAAGATGATATGTTTTTCAAGAAAAATAAGAGCTCTCAAAATATGGGAGCAGAAAGTTGGATCAACCCCATGGCTTCTATTTTTATAGGTGAAGATCCAATTTTTTTGCCCATTAAAATCCTATGATGATGAATAAAGAGGGTTCGTTACAATATGGATGTAGTCATAATGGTAGTCTATCATCAGTATCTGTTAAATTTGGTGATAAAGATCCTATGATTAGTATTTTCAAGTAGTAATGAAGAATAATTTACTGAATCACTTAGTGATTTTTAATAAAAAATAAAAAAATATCTAAATAATGTTCCTATAAATGTTTTCACCTACATATGTTATTTTACCAAGGGAGTATATGATGAAAATTCATATCTTGTAAAAGAAACTGAGGGAATGGATAAAGACTTAGAAAATATGTTTCAAGGATGTAAACTTATCTAAAAAATTGTTGATGCAGAAGAAGAAACTATATCACTTTGAAATAAACATTTCTCACATGTCGCAGAATAATTGACAAGAAATATGTGAGAAATAAGTAACTGAGAAGGTCCATACTGAGATGATTCACACTCTTGAGGAATCATATAAACATACCATGAATATAAAGGAATTTCATTTTTAAATTTAAGATAAGGACGATACATTCATCACAGTTGAAGAATCAAAAGAAGATTTTATATTTTAATGCAATGAAAACATCACTTTTATTGAAGATTAATTTTAAAGGAATGATTGTGAGAAGGATGTGACAGAGGTAGTTCATATAGAAGTGATCTGTGTATTGGAAAAATTACACATAACCTCTATAAATGTTAAATAATCCCATCTATAGGATAAGATAAATGTAATTAAAGAGTTTAATAATTCTCAACTGATAGAAAATCAAATTCATAATGATCGAGTTGAGAATATGAAGATTCAATGGCATAGAAAACTGAAAAATGTTGAGGTTGATAAAAATTTCCTCAATAATAAATGTCTTGAAATGGAAGTGTATTTGAAAAATATGAAATAATGTTAAGATATGTTGAAATCACTTGAAGACCACAATAACTCTCTAAATCTGAAATATCATGAGTTGGAGGTCATTTTGAGAAATCTAGAGAACATCCAAGATGAATATTCATATAATGCTGAGATCAAAAAATCTTCCAAGAGTAATTCTTAAAGAAGTCTTATTTTTTACAAAACCCATTCAAGTGGAAAAATGTGTCTAAAAATATCTAATGATAAATCAGTTGCAAGATCATTGAATTAGGTTATCCTTGATCCAAAATATTTTATTTTTTCTAATATTTTTTCGTCTATAATTATGGGTTCTAAAAATAATTCTTGAAAATCATGGATGAAAAATACTAATGAAAATCTATTATATCATCAAATGTGTATATGAAGAAGAATAGTAATTATTTTTCTCAATAAACATCTCAAATGAAGAATAAAACTATCCAAAAACAATAAGTTTCTAATACTAAAAAAATTACATCAAAGAAGAATAAATCAATATTTTTTTGGATAGTGTTGGTTTTGTTGAAAATTTGGGCATCGGGCCATTGAATCATGGCATAATTTTTCAATTCATGATAACTATGGAAGGATAGTATTAAGGAAGAGAAGATATGATGTGAAGAGAAATCTTGAACAATTTAATCATAATTCATAGATAAAGAATAATTTATCTATAAATAATATATTTGAGTGCCTTGAATACTTCTATGACTATTGAAATAGAAGTGGTCAGAATTATATTGAGTGTTGGTATGTACTAACCCTACACTATGCATATGTTGATGTGATGATAAGGCCACAACATATGTGGAGGAAAAGAACAAAATAAGAAAAGACTTATTTGGGGTGTGATAAGGTGAATATATATAAGAAAACTGTGAAGCAACCTACACCCAAGAAAAATGATGATATGAATGTCACACTAAAGAAAAGGTGCCTCTACTGTGGAAGTAGAGGCCACACAATTTACCTTAAAAAACATGTTATAAACACAAATGATATTGGAAGCAAGCTAAAGAAGAAAATGAAATCAATCTCAAAAACAAATAAAAAGGTATATTAGATGTTTCACAATCACGGTGAAAATTTTGAATTTTTTGAGAGGTTTTTTAAAAAGGAAGACCCTGTGATTGAGGAAGATTTTTGTGGAAGGTCTTGAATGTGAGGGAATATTGCTAAAAAATAAAAGATGTTATTTCCTAAAAAATAGAACTAGTGAAGAACAAAGTAAAAGAACCAATGACCTATAATGTTAATAATGATAATATAAAGAAAGAGTCTAAACACAAGAAGAAGTCTGAGCATATACAAAAAATAATGTTTTTTCATATGGATAGAGCAATTGAAATTGGCTAAGAAGTTGGAGCAGAAATAGAAGAATGAAGATCCAAAATTGATGGAGATTTGTGTGGAAGATCTAGAAGGTCAGGGAATATTGTTGAAAAATACTTGATGTTGTTTACTAAACAAATATAACTAGTGAATAACAATGGAAAAGAAACAATAACTTATAGTATTAATAATGCTATTGTAAATAAGGAGTATACACACAATAAGAAGTCTGAGAATATACAAAAAATAATGTTTATTCATATGTCTAGATCAAATGAAATTGGCAAAGAAATTGGAGCAGAAATAAAATAATGAAAGTTCATTACTTGCTAATGTGAAGAATATTATTCCATCAAAGATGAAAGCTGGAGATATCAAGAAGTCCATACTTCCCTTAAATGATAAGCATTGGAAATTCAAAGAAGTAGCAAGCATTATGGGTTTTCATGAATCTATATTAGAATAAAAAATAATTTCTAGGTTAGGAGTTAAAAATCATCCTTGTTTCCCTAATTGAAAATCATTAAAGAACCACTTTATTAGCATGAATATTTTGTGATTGTTTATTTTATGCAAGGAATTGAAGGTGATGAATATATTAAGGGGGAGTCCTGAAGATATGAGTGAATTTAAAATATTATACAGCATTCATAAGGATATTCATCATGGATTTTTTTATTTCAATTTCTCATAAAATTATTCTTGAAGATCATTCATGAAGAAAGTTAGTCATGATGAAGAAGACGGATGAAGATCATCCATTTAGGGGGAGAAAAGTAGAATAAATACCAAAGTTGAACACAACTGGTATCACATGAATATATAAGGTTTTGGTATGTGATTTAGTTTTATATTTTAATATCCTATAAATAGAATCTTTTAATTAGAAAGGCATTTTTTTTCATATTTCATTATGAATGAAAATTCGGAATAATAAGGGGAGACACTTATATTTTGATAATAAAGGGGAAGAAAATTCTTGTAATTGAATTTTTTCAATAAGTTTGTTGAGATGAATGAAGGAGATTAATTGAGTATCTTTTGATCAACTTTTGAAATAAGGTTTTAGTATTGGCATCACATTTAAAATTTATATTGACATCTTTGATATCTAAATTGATCACCTTTTTTTTCTACATAGGGTTTCACCATGTTCAATTAGAGAATATTAATTGATTACTCATTCCTTTAAGAAAATAGATGCTCTCCTCTCAAGAAAACCAATTTTGTTTTCTCTGAAATGACATCTCTTATGAAATGAGGAGATTAATGGAAAGAAAAATAAGAGTTCATTGGTTATATAATAAGTTGAGTTTATGAATTCTTTCCAATAGCTATCATTGAAATTATTGTAAGTGTGAGAAGAAAACATTTAATTTGATAGTGAAATGGGCATTGAAAACACAACCAAATGGGGAGATTGAAGATCCAAAATTGATTAATGTAATATTTGTGTTGTAATTGTTGTCAATAAAATTGTTTGATACAAAGTCAATGTGCCAGTAATTGAAGGTTGGTTTTCTGTATTTGAATTATTATAGGGAATTAATCATAATTTAGAATGGATATTTTGTTGGAAGAGTTTCATCTAATGAATAATTATTGTGTATGGTTAGCATTGAATCTTATTGTGAATTTTGATTTTTGAAATATTTTTTTCCATGGTTTGAATGAAAAAAAGAGACCATAGAAAAGGGATCTACTAACACTACTTAGGTGGGTAGTTGACCCCTACCATCCCATTATGGTCGGGCTGAGGAAGAGAGTGGCTAGTGTGCTCCTAGGGAGTGCATGTAGTTTCAGAGGAATAATGAAAAATAATAGTTATGTTGTATGAAGAATGATTGTGTAAGTTTGAAATTGAATCTAAGTGTGAATTTGGATTGATATGAAATATTTGTTTTTTTTCATGGTATAATTATATGGAAAGGTCCTATAAGGAGCTCGTGTAGAGTCATAAGAAGAGAGTGGCTAGTGTGATCATGGGAAGGAAGAGGAAGAGAGTGACTAGTGTGATCATGGGGGACTACCGACACTGCTTAGGTGGTCAGTTGACCCCTAGTCAGTCCTTATGGGTGGCCCGAGGAAGAGATTGGCTAGTGTTATCATAGGAATCACATGTAGAGGTAGTGGAACAAAGAAAACTATTAATTATTTTGTATGATGAATGATTGTGTATAGTTGGAATTGAATCTTATATTTAATTTGGATTTATATGAATATTTTTTTCATTGTATAAATTTGAAAAAGGGTCTATAGAAAAGGGGAATGTCTCCTTGGGTGTGCTTATAGGGAGAACATATAAAGGAAACATGAAAAATATTAATTATGTCTCATTAGGTGGCTAGTGTGGATGCAGGGAGCACATGAATGGGAACCATGAAAAATATTAGTTATGTTGTCTGAATGATGATTAATCTTATTAAATATTGGATTTATATGGAATATTTTTTTATTTTTTCATAGATTAAATGTAATAAAAAGGGCCTAGAAGCTAAAACTGATTTAGTCATCGACCACTAAAAGCAAGAAGTTAGTATTGTCTCCTTAATAGTATGTGTATTAATACACTTGTTGTCATATTAAAACCCGAATAGTTTGAGTTCCTCTTGTTACTCATGCAAGTATGCACTTAGGTGCTTGTCTGGTTCCCTTTGTATAGACAAACTATGTAGGATTGTTCTTCTATGTATGGTGTGTATCATCTAGATACGCAACATCTTCATGCAATAGTTTATATGTGGAATAAATTCATGAAACACCTTGGTAGTAAAAAAAGTCATGCACTTGGATTAAGCTGTAAGCATCATGGATATGGTTCTTCTTTAAGAAGCATAAAAAGGGTGTTTACAAACAATTTTCCTGTTCACAGTATTTCTTCTTCATGAATGAAGAATGATTCAAATAAATGACCAACTTCTCAAATCACTATGAGGGTGTAAACACCTTTCACAAGTATACACATTATTCTCATTATTTAAACCATATTGTTTTTCAGAAATCCCCTTATTCATGAGGCCACAAAGGTTCATAGAACTCTTTGCCTCCTCACACAGAAGTGTGGTTTAGAAAGTCTCTATTTTTCTGAAAAAAGAGTTATCCTGAAATAATATGAGTGGCAGTAGCACATCTTGGTTGAGGTTTCTATGCTTTTATAGAAAATGGATCACAATATTTCACTATGTTCAAATCCCAATCTTTATATTGTGTTAATCATCTCTTTAAATTCCAGAATGACTCGAATTTTAATTCCTTGAACAGGCGTTAAGTTACCCTGCATTTCATAGCATTGTTATTTTTAATTGGCCTACTTATTTTTTGTGTTCATATCACATTCATATATTCATAAACACATGAAACTCATCTTCCCAAAGGATTGATCCAATTATTTAAATCAGTTAATAGTATGTTTAAAAACCCACCCCACATCAAAATCTCTCCCAATTTCTATACATTATAAATATCATGCACTGCATGGAGTGGCTCAAAATTCTCCTCTCCCCTACCCTGTACCACACGTAATGGTTCTACGGGTGCGCTCTACACCCACTTATTTATGGGATATTATCATACATCATGAATTATTCTAGGGGTACCCATGGCCTACACACGGAATAACATGATTCCTGCGTGATTTACTTGATGGCCTTATTTAGGTGCATTGACCCCGTGTCCCACATAAGCTCTTAGTTGAGGTTGGCAGGTTAGCTCAGGCAATAATTTTTAAATAAACCCCCAAAAAAGACTTAGTTAAAAATCCATACATATAAGGGAATTCATTATGAAATGTAGGTTACCTCCACAATTAGAACTATATTGTAAAATTCATCAAGCCCTTCACAATTTCAATTCAAATATAAATATATCTAAAAATTTATTCATATTTAACCCTTATAGAACTTATTATATGGCATGGTTCTCCTTTATGAAAACTGCATGCCCAATATTGATCAAGTTAACACTTGCATGGTTCTCATGAAACATTAAAGTACTGCATGACCTTCAATTCCTCTTCTTCCATACTATTTCAAATATCAATTCCAAATAACATCAAACCATCCTTCTTCTTTGTTGTAAACAATGTGTCACTTATGACACATGTATTTTTAACTTAGGATTAGTTCATCCATCGTCAAAGTTAACAAAAATGGATAATTTTTCAAGTGTGACATCCATTGATATGAATCCAAAACAATTCTTCAAGCCCTTAAAAATTTCACTTAAAATATAAATCCATGTAACCTTTATTGGTCTTTTTACATTCATAAACTAATTAAAATACATGGTTCTCATGAACTAATAAATGTTCCTCAAGTTAACAATTTCATGGTTCTCATGCAACATTAAAATACTCATTGACCATTAATTACTCTTATTCTATACTTTTTTGAATATAAATTCCAAAGAACATCAAACCATCCTTATTATTAGTTGTAACCAATCTGTCACTTATAACACATGCATTTTGAACTTAGAATCATTTTATAAATTATATAAGTTAACAACAATGGAGAATTGATCAAGCATGAAATACAATTCTATGATTCCATAACAATTATTCAATCCCATTACAATTTATCTTCAAATATAAATCCAACTAACCTTTTGTTCATCTTTAACCCTTCATTAACTAATTATATGGTGTGTTTCTACTTCATGAAAACTACAATCTCAATGTTACTCAGGATAACACTTGCATGGTTCACATGAAACATTAAAATACTACATGACCTTCAATTCCTCTTATTCTGTACTTTTTGGGTTATAAATTCCATATAACATCAAATAAAACTTCTTCTTGGATGTAAAAATGCATCTCTTATAACACATGTATTTTGAACTTAGGATCGGTTCATCAATCATCAGAGTTAACAACATGGATAATTACATATGTTTGACATCCAATTCTATGAATTCATAATAATTCTTCAATACCTTAACAATTTATTTTCAAATATAAATACATCTAATGATTTATTAATCTTTAACCATTCATGAACTAACTATATGTTGTGGTTCTCCTTCATTTTATCACCACCATTTTCTTGTATGTAAGCCTTTATTTTTGTATTTTAAGTATTTAATGTGTGTGGGTTATGTTTGGGATGGTTTGGAAGAATTTGGAGTGTTTATGAGGAATTTATATAGGTTTATGGTTGGATCATGGTTAGTGAAAACCATTAAAATTATATAGGAAACCATAAAAAATGAGACAGGGGACTCAGGGTAGGCGTACAGTTAAGGTGCACTATTTGGCCAAACCATGCGACCGCCCAAGAGTAATCATGAAAAGTAAGACACTGATATTTTCCATGGTTGGTGCATGGTTTGTCTAAACATGTTGTCCAAATCTGTGAGGTACTTCTCAAGGTTGAGGATGGCATATGGTTAGCGCATTGTTTTCCTAACTATTCAACCAACTATGTAGTGTTTGAAAACAATATCCTATAAAAGTGGACCTGGGTTGATATTATGTTTAAAACCCTCATTTTTTCTCCAAATTCACCATAATATAGGATTTATTCCGCCAAAAGGTCTAGGAATATTTACCCATAAATTTATAGTCGATTTGAAGGATATTATTGGTGCGATGAAGCGGGATTTCCTTGGAAAGTCTTCTTTTGTGGTAATTTTTCATAGCTTTTCTTAAATATACAATCCTCCCCCTCTCAGATTCTTATATCTAGTCCATTGTGGATAGATAAAAGGTTTTTTATTCCAATAATGGTTATATTTGTAATTTTTTATGATAGGGAAGAGATCTAAGGTGGGTTTTTGGAGATTCAACCTGATTTTGTGGGCGTTTTTGTGTTGTTCTTCATTTTCTCCAAAACTCTCAAGGTTGGTGGATTCAATCTCGACTCAAATTATTATAACATGAAGTATTAGTTTCAATCTATTTATATTGATTGAAATATTTGGTTAAATTTTTGTGAAAAACATGGTTGAATCCCTCTTTAGTGAGGGTTTTTTGTTTTTTGGAAATTGGTTGTGTAAAGGGATTTGCTTCTTGATTTTAAAATCTTGATTTTAAAATATGGATTTTTTGGATTAGGGAAATTATATTTTTGGAAAGGTTTTAAATAAAGGAATAGTTTTATTGAAATGGAATTATTTGGTTTCATTAAAATGGTTTTGGCATACATGGTTTTTGTGACTTTATTCTTTCGATGTGACCCTAAATAAGGGGTGTGTGCCATTAGGGTAAAAAGGGACATGACCCTGGATAAGGGGTGTGTTTCACTGTGTAATAAGGAGATTGGACACTTAGTGATGACTTAGTGGATGAACGAGAAAATTATCATGAGTATAGAACTATCATAAGAGACTGAATGGGTATGTGTGTGGCGAACGATGAAATGTGTTTACAAAAAATGAATGTAAAATGGTTTAATGAATTCTTTGCGTACATTCCTTGGATAATTTTTCAGTTTGGAAAACTATTTTGGTGTGAAACAACTTATATTTGATTTAAACTATGGAACTATTTCCAAATTTTTCATATAAGTTGTTTTATATAATTGTGCTAACTTGTTCTATCATAGTGTCATGAGTAGGGAAGTCATTATTGGAAATCTACCGAGTTTCATTACCCACCCCTGATTTTGAAATTTGGTGAATTTTCAGATTTTTTATTGATACATAGGTAAATCGAAATCATCACTCTTATTTAGTGGTGCTCTGTGATACTTAGAGTAGGAGTTAGACCTTGGAGTCATGTCTTTAGAGTCATATGAGTCTCTATTGGTTTTATTTTCTATTGTGTACTTTTATGCTAGAAGTCTTCTATTGTGGTACTCTATTTTAGTTTGGTTTTGATATCAATGGTTTTACTTGAGTTTTTTTACATTGTCATCATTCATCATCTAGTGGTTTTGGTTATGGAATGTTTGGTTGTGATTTTTTATTTTCAATGGGAAAATCATCCCCCAATTTTATTGAAGCCCTTGGCATTTTTTCTAGCCTTTGCTGCCTTGGGGATGTCGCTTAAGACCACATTGAAATTCCACCTCAGCTCATGCCAATGAGGAGGGGGGGGGGGATGTTACAAGTGGGATTAGTCTTTGTCGGTGTAAATATTTGTGTGGAACAAGTGGTATTATCTATTTCGGTCCATAACTTATAGATGGTATAAGTTGTGTCGGTTTTGGAGTTGAAATTTATATTAGTTAATTCCTGGAGTTGGGTTGTTAAAAAGGAGTATGATTTTTAGGACATGAAATGTAGAGCATAAAAATATGTAGCTAACCTTTTTATGTTTAACTTCATGCTACCAAGGATTTTGGAATATAAGTGTTTTGGAAACACTCTTATGAGTCTAATATCATTGTCATGGGTTTATCCAACAAGAAGATTAAGAAATGCATTGTAGAAATGAATTCGCACAAGAAGTGCCTATTTCAATTTGGGTAATGAGTTATGATTTGGTGTAAATGTTTTTATTTTTGAAAAAAATTGATTTTTTTTCAAATGAGAGATTTAGAAAAGTGAATGGTTGTGGTATTTTTAAAATGAGTTAATTTTCAAAATAATGGGGAAATTTTTCCAAAAAATGGTTGAACGTAGAAAATGATTAATTTTGGAAGGAATTATTTTGATTGTTTCTCTTTGATAGAATTTAAAATTTTTAAGCCTTCAGTTTTTAGAGAGTGATACATGTAGAATTTGTTATGTTTCTAGAAAATAGCACTCGATTGGCATCGTAGAAACCAACTAGAAGAATTTGATGAGAATGTGGTTTCACCTGAGTCACAGGTGAAACAATAACTCGTTTATATTATAGTATAATATTTTCAATCTGTGGATATAAAGAACTAACGGGATGAACCAAATAAAGTGGTTCATTCTGTCTAGACCTATAAGTTGAATCCACCCATATTCTTGGGTAATTTTGGGCTAGAGAAGGCTAAGGTGTGGCTGAATAGGATGAATTGGATCTTTGATTTCCTTAGCACACCAACAGAGTTGAATGTAATGTTTTAGATGTATATGCTGGAAGATCATTCATGCCAGTGGTGGGATTTAGCACATCGGTCTAAACTGGACCAAGTCATGGCATGAGATGATTTTGGAGATTTTTTAAAAAAACAATTCTATCCTCAAATGATCATAATTACTCGAATGATGGAACTTTTCATCCTGAAGTAGAAGAAACATTCTGTGATATTGTATATTACTAAATTTATGATTTTTTTCTTCTTCACACCTAAAGTTTTTGTGAGTGTGTTTTTGAAGGAAAACATTTTTAAATCGTGGATGAGGCATGAAATTCACTCAATGAATGTCATTCTTTTTATAGCAAATTATATCAATAAGGTCATTAGAGAATTTTTTTTGAAATAGACATCTCAGGAGGCATGGGTAGTGGAAGTATGTTGATACCTACAAGAAATGGTGGGAACCCTAATAATGGGAGAAAGAAGAAGAGGGACACCTATTTCCAAGGTTAGATTGTTACCCAAAAGTAGACAGTTGGATCAGTGAACCTTCCTCCAAGACCCAAGAGAAAATTTGTATGTTTGTAATGTGGTTCCTTTGACTAGATGAATCTATAGTGCATGACACCAACTAGAGAATGTCACAATTACAATTAGATGAGGCATCTTCAACACTTTTCTCGCAGTTTTCTAGGGTTTGGTGTTTGGGAAAACTCTCATGTTTCACAGATGTCATATGATTTTATGGAATGAGGGAAATAGATTACATATCATTAGTAGAATAGTCCTAGGTAGGGTGATTCTATAAATACAATGAATCCTCCGTTAGGGAAACATCTTTAGGTAAATAAAGAAAAAAGTTAAGAAAGTAAGAAGTTATATAGAGATGAGCATGTTATTATGGATGATCGATTTGGATGGTGTGAATTTAAATTAGTTAGGTGTGAGATGTAATTAACGACCATAATCATTCCAATTATTTAAACTGATGAACACTGTGAATAAAAATCAATACCACATTGAACCCTCTCCTGGTTTCTCCATGATATATAAATCAGGAGCTATGAGGAGAGACTCAGAATTTTCCTCTCCCACTCCCGGTACCACCCCATATAGGTTCTGTGCGTGTCCTCTTCACCCACTTCTTTGTGGGCTATTGGCCCACAACATGCATGCCTCCGGTCATTCCCATGGATTTCCCATGAAAGTCCATGCTACCTATGAGCTGGCCTAGATGGCCTCCTTTCGGATTGGTCAACCAAGTGTGCCACATAAGCTTTCAGTTGAGGCTCGATGGACTACTTACTAGGTAGTCAATACTTTTTAAATAAACCCCCAAAAATACTTAGTTACCTTGTATATAATGTAATTCATTATGAAATTCATTGACACCTCCACACTTAGAACACTAGTGTACAACTCTTTAATCCCTTCACAATTTCTATTTAAATATAAATCCATATTACCATTTCTTCATTGTTAAGACCTCATGAACTAATTATATGTAATGGTTCTCCTTTATGAAAACTAAAATTTCAATGTTCCACATGATAACACTTTCATGGTTATCATTCAATATTAAAATATTTCACGACCTTCAATTCATATTCTTCTCTAATTTTTGGAATATAAATTCCAAAGAACACAAAATCATCCTTATTATTTATTGTAAACAATGTGTCACTTATGAATTGTGTATTTTGAACTTAGGTTCAATTCATCAATATTCATTGGTAACGAAACATAGAATTTCTCGAGCAAGACATCCAATTCTATTAATCCATAACAATTAAGTAGGAATCAACATGAAAGAATCTATAACAATTATCCAAGAATAACCATGAAGGAATCCATATAAAATCTTTAGTTAACACCGTGAAACTCAAAGTCTTCAAACCATTCACAAGTTTCTTTGAATTTCAAGACTTGAGTATTTCATCCAAGCTCTTAAAATTTTGAACTTCTTTATCATATTGAAATCAATGTAATCTTCCAATTGTATCGATCATCATTTTCCACCAATGAAAATCATTGGCAAAAAATACATTCCGTACATAAAGCGGGCTCTTCAATCCCCCCCTTTGTATTTTTTGGAAATACATTCAATGTTATTTCAAAATGAATATTTCAATATGTGGAGCTATTATATTCTCTATCCCCTTTTCCTTTCAAACTTTCATTTCACTTTCAATCCCCATTATTGACAAGAAATACAAATTTCATAGGAAATTGGTTTCATTCTATACATAATAAATGATCCATCCATCATTTCACTCTAAGTCATCTTAAGTTATTATTAGTGTAGAAAACAAGAGGATTTGATTTAGTAACAAAAGTTTCCCATAACTAATTGATCATGATACCTTAAGAAACAAGAAATCATATAATTTTATTCAAGTATTATTCACTTTAATTCATGGATGTAATTACAAAATTTGATAAAAATATTATTAAGAACAGTCAACCTTAACCTCCTTAACTCACTTCAATAAATAGATAAAAAATATTAAACTGCAATAGGTAGGATAAGAGAACTTGAGGAACTTCCACATTTCTTATTCAATTGATTAATTTAATTTCCCACCCTTTATAATAAGTTTTTTCTTTTTGATAACCAAGGATAAGAGATTAATAGAGACATATTTTGGCCAATTACATGATCTTCAAGAAATTTCCAAAACAATCAGATTTGATATTAATTGAAATAATAATTCTGGAAGCATCTTCATTTGTATCCCCCTCAAGGAAAAAATTTCTCATTATACTCATAATGGTTGACCTCGTCATGATTGGATTTGAAGGCATTCCAGTATGAAGAATACACTTGAATGGGTCTTCAACCTGTGATTGTACTTATAGGACAACAATCCCAACTTTACCAAATATGTTCTTATAGAATTTTTTTTCTTGAGAATACCTAGAAATAAGATCAAACCAATATAGAATATGCGTTACCCTAACAATCCAGAATAGGAAATCACATTATTTAACTTCATAAAAGTGGATCATGAATCATATTTGTATTTAAACATCAATTGATGAATCGTTAAAGGATGATATCTTCTTCATATTAGCAGTCTGGATTTTACAACACTTATTACTTATCACATTCTCCCCCTAATAATATGATTCACATTCAATTAACAAAATTACAAGAATAAATACAATAGTCAAAAATTAATGGAATAAGGAGGATACTCCTTTATTCATTGATATGAATAGAAAGGTTGAAATTATCTTCTCAAGCAAGTTACTCCATTTTCTCCAGTATTCATGATTGCACATATAAACATCTGTTCTAATTTATGATGAGGAAACTTGTATCTCTTCAAATCCTCTTATACATTGCGTGGAGAATTTTTCTTCTTAATTGACTTCATGGATGATACCTTATTACACCTCTTGAGGATTGTTTATTATTCTGGTAGTGGGGTTAAACAAACTTTTTCAATGTGGCCATATTTCTTGCATCTCTCACATATAACTTCTTTAACACAAGAGTTTCATTTTCCCGAAAAACCCTCATGAAATTTTTATTCATCATGTGGAATATTTTCTTTCCCTTTTGAACTAGCTTTAGCTTATCTATCTTCAATTTTTATCATTATTTCTAAATCTTTAGGCCAAATAACTAACATGTCATTATTAATTTTGGGGGCATGTTTTGATCATCCCTATGGGTTCTTCTGAGTGTCATCCCTTCTAATTGTTCTTTTGGAAGCATTATCCTTCAACTTCATTGATTTAGAATCCACGTTTTTGTCATCATTATACATTGGTACCTTCATGGGAGGATTTATATTCACAATATTATTTTTATATCTTCCCAAGTTTTCTTATTCATTCCAAGTCAAATTTTGTGATCTTATTTTCTTATAATATTTGGATACATGTTGAAATGAGAATGTACCAACCTTGTGACCACTACCATTGCATACATCACCAATGTTATCAAGAATTCCAAATTGTTTTATAGTATATAGATTCTTATAGACCTGTGGATGTTGCCTCTTGTTCTATGTATTCATCCCACTTCAAATACGATTCCTTTGTGCTTTTACATTTTGAGTATTGCACCAAAAATTTAAAGCACAATGTGAAAATCTATTAAAGAAGCAACATTTACCCACAAATATTGATTTACTAATATCTTTTGTATCAAACTATTGGGTCTTCTTTATGATTTTTTTCTCTCTATGGGGAAAAAAATTACACACCTTATTTTCTATCCACCTTAGTCATGGTGGTTGGTTTATTATCATCTTTATTCATCCATACTTGTTCAATTTTTTTTAAAAACTACATTGTTCATGATAATAAATTTAGTAAAATTAGTAAAAGTTGGTATGAATTGTACCTAATTATTCTCATCATCTTGTGATAGATCATTGAAGGAAGTCATGATCTTCTTACCACATATTGGAGGTATTTTAACCTTAGAATCATCCACAGAACATTGAGTACCAGTAGCATCTATCTCCTTTTATGAAGTTTCAATATGAGTCGTCTTAAGATTGGCCAACTGAGCTACCAATTATAGACATTTCATATTGTGAATGATTTTCTTTTATTCAATTGTAATAATCTTCTCTTAACAAGCCGTATTTATTCATTCAATTTTATCTTCAAGTAGATTAACTTTGTCCTGAATCAAATAGTCATGTTCCTAGATCTTCTTGGATATGTCTTCCAATTATAAACCCTTAAAATCTGTTATATATTTCAATTTATCTTAATGTGCATGGGTATTTTCTTCTAGAGTATTTTTAAATCCCTCTTTCTCTTCAACTTCTTTTATCCATTTTAAGTAAATTATTTCAAGTTCAATATTTTTTGCTTCAAAGGTTCCAACCAATCTATAGAGTTTTAGATAGTAAACATTTTTTTTGCAAACTATTCTCTAAAATAATGGCTTCTTCTTACAGGTGGGTGATCTATTACTTCATGCATTGAATGACTCCACAAACAAGGGATTATATTTATTCAAAAATACCATGCATAATTAATCTTAATATATCAACTTATAATTTATGAGAAGTCGTAGATTGATCATAATCACCACCTGTGTGAGTATTTCCATCATGTGGAATGTTTATAAATGTACTAACACATAACTCTATATCGTTAGAGGAAAGAAGGTTATCCATATTCTTGGTGGGAACATGGTCCACCTTCTCATTACTTTCCATGTCATCAATGTCTTCATTGTTAGCAAGGCATAGTGAATCAAGTACTTCATCTTATTTAGATAAGAGGGACTTATTATTCAACTTTATCTTCTCTTTATTTTCCCACTTCATAATGGTCTTCATAGATATATGATTTTTATAAAAGGTAACTAAATATCCACTAAAACGAAACTTCGTTTTTGATTCATAAATCAAACTCAAGTCTTCTAAAGAGAGTTTATTTCACTGTAGAAAATCTAATAGTGGTGAACCATTCCCCAATACATGTGAAAGGTCCATTTTGGGATATACCTAACACTGAGGGGGGGGGGGTGAATCATTATTTGATATTTTTTAATACAATTCCACATTTTATCCCTTTACGTATTTGACATATTAGGACATCGATTCTATTATTCTCTTTTACATGTTGCATGAATGAATATTAAAGCAGTAATGACAACCACATGGCATTTTTACAAGGTCTTAACACTCCCTAAGAGTATCTAGTGTAACACCATGACCCTAGTTACCCAGATTCAATGAATTATTACATAACATTGGAATGATCACAATAGATCAATTCTCTAAAGACCAATTATTTTAGTAGCCTTGGAAGTACTAGATACATACATAAGATTTACATTACATTATCAAATAAAAAACACCAACATTGTGTCCCCTTTGAACACTCTTATATACTATAGCCTATTCCTGCAGGTTAATCGTAATATACTTATTCACATCCTTGAAAAAATAAAACATAAAAGGAGATAGCTCAAATGATCAGTAAGGATAACAATATATCAGAACCTATCATAAATAAGCATAAACATTTAATGAAATGTATAAAACTGAAACACAAGCCTTTTAAACATAAACATCAGCATAATATGGAAAAGATAAATCAAATAATTACATTTAACTATTCACATGGATATTCTACTAGTTGAATAATCACATGAAACCTCAATAGGCAATTTCATAATGATGGAATTCATAATGCTAGACATCATAACCACATAGTTAAGGCATCATTATAAGACTAAAAATATGATTTTGTCAAGGACTTGTGCTAAGACACTTGTTTTTCTCATGAGACCTACCAATGCATTGAGAAGCTATAGCGGGATCCACCCGTCACTTACTAAGTCCAATAAATTCTTTATAGGAAAAGGGAGAAACATAATCTTAACATTCTTATTAAAACTAGCATACGAAATGTCAATACTTTAACCACAAACCATGAATGGTATAAAAAAGCACATTCACAATCAAACATAACTCATTCAATAACATATGGAAGATTGTATTATAATAAATCAATCTCTATCAAGAATAAAATACAGTGAGGGATATTGAAGTAGATGAAAGTAATCAGTAAAACTATTTGAGATAAATATCCCCTTTTTCTTGAAAATATATAAAAGTCGGACTATTTATCAACAAGTCATTTAAAATAGATTTTTGAATCAAAATGACCCACACCACATTGAATATTTTAAAAGTAATTTTAATTTTAAATAACTCATTTCCATATAAATAAATCCTTAAAACCATTTTTAAAAAATAGACATTAATGAGAAATATTTAGTAGAATAAACCTTTAAAACATTTAAAATGGTATTTTCATTAGAGTTCCTAACCAAACGTGAGACACTTGAATAAAAATAATTGAGTCAATAAAAAATTTATAATATTAGGATAATAAAGGGTTTCACGATATACTATGTCAATGTACAATATGTACACCATATAAAAGTGAATTGGCACATAATAACAAAGAAGTATCAATGGAACGTAAATTGAGATGAAATCCATTATAAAGACCGTATCCTTAGATTAAGGATAAATCAATGACATAATTATGTGTGAAAAATATAATTACACTCAATATTATGGGTTATTTAGTGTAAATCAATCATAGGACATTCACAAATATTCTTTTAAAAACAAAACCAATGACATTGATGTTTAACTCAATGAATGGAAATTGAGTTAAGATTACCCTTATCAAGTTCACATCAATGAATTGAGAATTTATTAATGGAGTGATTGTGTGTATCAACCCATGAAAGAAGTATCCTAAAATTAAGATGTAAATACTCATAAATTAATGTATTTTATACAAATAATACAATCAGGGGCAGTACATACACCACACAAAAGGAAATAGTGGCAATATAGCATGAATATCACGGGAATTAGAAGTGAGATGAAAACCCCTTACCTTGAAATTTTCCATTGTCGAAGGTATGTCAAAATCATTTATAATAGTTATATAATTGTTAATAAATTATACAATAACCATGTAGATAAATTTGATACTTTATATGATCTTTTAATATAGTTTTGTTATTAAAATTGCAGCAGTATCATTGTTTCGGGTGTTAACTAATTCTTTTTCCATTATATTTTTTTTTACATAAGCCCGATTTGTAAGGGATAGGATGTATTTAATTCATATCCAGATTTATATTAAGTTATTAAACAATATTTTTAATAATAAAATCATAATTATTCATGAATGGTTATGATTGGGAATGAATCCTATCACGTTCGTGGAGACGGTAATCCGTACATATGCACGAGCGACAATATCATTCAATTGAAGGTGAAATCGTATATAATTTGATGTTATATCATATATAAATAATCATTAACATGTTATATTTATTATTTACATCAATTATACATCATTATTATAGCCATATAAATAATGAAGTGTTGAATAACAACTACACCATGACGTGGAGACGGTAAGCCTTACGTACGCACGTATGGTGACATTGTCATTCATAGGATGGATATAATAGTGAATATGGTTGTATCATATTTATAATAACATCCCAGTATGTAGAAAGTACTGGAGTTATTATTTTGGTATGGAGAAAACAAAGAAATATGATGTGGAAGAAGAATAAGTTTACTTTGAAAGAGGTGATGAAATTATTACGTCTTTATCGGGTGCTTCCTTTTGATTAGATCAAAATAGATTCTTAGGTTGAATTTATGATCAAAGGAAGGCCTCTATGATGTATTTAGGGTAGTTGGGAGGATATTTTGGTAGGGTTTGACCGAGAAAAATGGCTTTTGAGGTGTGAAAATAAGAGAAGGGGAAGTTCCCTTTTATAAGAGAGGTGAAAGTGAACCTTTGGAAAAGATTGAAATATTATTTTATTATAATATCATATTCGGTTTCTAATGGTTCCAAATGGATTTATTTCGAGTATAAGGTGGGGATGGGTCTAAATCCTCTCAAAATATAGGTTTTATACAAGTTTTGGTCAACATATTAACCTTATCTTTTAGATTTAACTCTTTGTTAAATAGTTTGACATTTACCATATCTCCTTGTATTATTATAATAAATGGTTAATAAACTTACTATAAAAATACAATCAAACCCCAAGTGGTTCATTATTGACATATATAAACATATATAAGTCTTTTGGATTAACCATAGATTTTAGAAATGTTATATCAATTAATAATATAGTATTTGTTTTAAAAACTCATTTATATCAATTTTAACACTTTTAGTATTTTGTTTTTGTGAAAGTAATATCAACATTATCAGTTCGAAAAATATATATTTAATCAACAATAACATGATATATTAACATATAAAATTACTGGAATGAATAAAAAGTCACATTTTACATTTATTTGGGTATTTATAATATCAATTATTTTAATCTTTCATTAATAAGGTAATTACTACATCATCATTGTGTCATAAATAAATTTAATTATTTAATATATAAAAATTATAAATAAAATACCATTATTTAGAAAATATTTTTATACTTATAATTAATATTTATATTCAAATTTATCTTTTGTATAACCTTAAATTAAAAATGGTTTAGTTCTTAGACTTTTAATTTAACACTTTTAACTCTTCTTTAGATTAAATAATAATAAATGTCCAAATATAATCCAAGTGGACCAAAAGGATAATATTTAATTCCTAGGGTTGATTTTGGCCGAAATACACTTATATAGTAGAATTAGGACATGGGTTATGGTAATTATAATATCATTTTTACCTTTAATTACCGTATTTACATTTAACCGTGGTAAATAAAATTCAAAAGTTACTATTCAAAAAAAATTATTTTCATCTTATTGAGCAACATTTTACTTAATGATTTCAACCTTGTCTATTGGAGTTTTTAAATTCAATTCACAGAAGCAGTAAAATTATGTTTTATACAAATTTGCAAATTTTCGTAGAAGGTGGGTAAATGTTGGTAAAAAGTTCAATAAAATTTTATACATCTAATATTATTAGAGAATGACTCCAATGAATTATATTGAACTTATATAGGTATTATTTATCTATTTTGACTTAAAATAAATTTAAATAAAAAAAATAATTATTTAAATAAAAAGTCTGTTATAAACAATAACACATCATTTTCACTATTCATCAAAAATTGAAAGTTTACAGAAAATACCAAAAATTCATCCTATGATAATTTTGATATTATAAATCAAAAAATTAATTCCATTTTGAAAAATAAATTTTATAAAATTTCAAAAAGTGGGTATTACTATTCCTAACTGCTAATTTGATTTATCGTGGTGTGCTAGAACTCAAAGTTGCGTACAACGCAAGATATTGTATTATTCAAAGAGATGCGGACCATAGAAGCTTGTGGTGTCACATTATCTCCTCCTTCAAATAATTTCATCCTTGAAATTTAAACTCAAAAACAAAAACTAGGGGTTTGACATTTCAAAACATCTTTGTTGATAACCCACATCAAAAAAAGAGTCAACAATACAATCACAATAAAAGAATGATAGAGAAGTACAAAGGTCACCCAAGATAACCCTTATAAGGGTTACATGTATGAAAAAATGGATATGGAAGAGAAAAAAACCATCAAGTTCTAATGAAGGGTGATAGAAACATGATCAGGAGAAAGTTAAATACTAGGAAATGATAAATTTGTTATGGGTTAAATGATCATTAGTTTCCCAGTAGGAAAAGAAAATGGACAAGTTTTTTTAAGTTCCTTTTTATAATGTTGATGAATTTATTTATGTTATTGACTAATAACATAAGGAGATACACTTACTTTACAAGTAGAGTTTCATCCTTTAATAAATTTCAACCACTAACTTATCTTTTTTTTCCAAACAATGAGTATTCAAGATGACTTGGTCACATGTAAAGCGCTAGATTCAACTTCTATAGAATCACATAATCCACAAAGGATGAACTATATATTTCCCTTGACTTTAGAGATTAACCAATACCAAAATGGTTAGTACAACGTTAGATGATCCCCAAAAAGGATAATCCTTTAGAGAAAGAAATACTACTCTTAATCACCAAAATTTAAAAAACAATACCAAAAGTTAAACAAAGAACATTAAATAAACAATTTCCTTATAATTCTTCAAAATAATCCAAACTAAGTTTTAAACCCAATATTTATAAAGATTTGATCACATAGTCCCCCATGATAAATCTTAACATTTAGTTCCAAATAAAATTGACTACTATTAAATTCACATACATAAAAGTAATTAATCAAATAACTTATTCTCTACTATAGGTTAATAATTTCCATAAATAACCCAAATCACTATAAGTTCAAAATAAAAACAAATATTTTTTAAAAATAAAAAAATACACCATTACTCCTCAAATGAAATCCCATAGTATTCTTTTTTCCTTAGGCAGATAGAGTTCCCAAAATAGAAAACATCTTCCAAAATAACCTTTATCACTTAATCACTAAATAATTTTCCTATACTAATTATATCCATTTGATAAATCATAATTTCACAAAATCAACATATTCTGGATCTATAAAATAATTTAACTAAAAATAATTAGTCATACTAACCAGGGACTTCACGTAGTCCAGTGGTAGGTGATAAATCCCAGACACATATTGGTTGTTGGTTCGATTCTTGCAGCTTTGTTCGATGTGAGTGGTTTTCACATGGTCTTTGTTTTTTCGTTTTTCAAAAACAATTTAATTATATAACCTTCCCAATAATGAGATAAATTACTCAAAAATAACCCTAACATATTTTAACCACAAATGTTATCTCATACCTCTGATTTTTATCCCCAAAATCTATAACCTATAATTTCCTCAATTCAAGGATCATATAAACCCAAATAGTTCTTTATAATTATATCCAAAAATAAAAAGATAATTCTCCCTGAAATAGAATTTTCACATAACAAACTGCATAGTTACACATACAAGAGAAATTTCTTCTCAAGTAATCCATTAAACAATGATCATTAAAACCTTTTAACATTTCACCATCCATTTATTTCCATATAGGTTCTTACTTGACATAGAGGTTATCCTTTAGAATAGGGAATTGACTCGGGTAATGACATTGTACCCTGCATTTATGGAAAATGACTATAATTGGATTATTTGTATGTTTTTTATTTTGTTCCATAGTACTCTTCATTTTTCCTCAGCAATTCCTTTATGTCCTTATTTCCCACACATAAAGCATTTATTTCTTCCATTGAGACACTTTCCTGGGTGTCCCCTCCCATAATTACTGCATGGTGAAAATTGAGATTTATTTTATCCAAGGTCTCCACTGCTAGAGACCTTAACATTCTCTGCCTTTCTCTTCTTTTTTGAGTTCAGAAGTGGGTTAATGTATATGTTGTTGATCATATTTTTGGAAAAATCATTCGGTATGAACAAAATAACTTTTACTCCTATCAAAATTCCATTTAGTTTCTCATTTCAACCACCGTTCCCACCTTGTACATCATGTTCAATGTCACTATGTCTTCTTTGGAATCCAGCCATTGACTAAAACTAGAAAGCATAGCGTGAGTGATAAATTCACTTAGGGAATATCATTACACTTTATTTTCAATGTAAAACACCTTAGGATTAACCAAGGTTTTTTATTAACTTCTTATATTAAAATCCTTCAAATCAGTTTGAAAAGAAAATGTGAATTATCCTAAGGATATACCGTAGGAGTGTCTTAACCAATAGTGTAGAAAGGCCTGTAGTTGTGTACCAGGATACCCTATGTTAAGCCTGAAACTCCTTGTCAGAGTTTTCACTCCTAGGTACATCTGTGCCAGAGCCACCTATGCCTGCTCGTATCCATACATGTATGTATTTCTAGGAAGACTCACAAAATATCTACATTAAAAAAATTATTGGATGTTCTTATATACTAATCCTCAATGTATATCTTAGGGTAATGTTCTCTAATCAGAGTTTTTCTAAATATAGTTTCCAAGGTTTGTACTGAACTTTCACTAACACCACCTGTAACACCCCGACCCTAGTTACCTAGGGTTGGTTCATTATTACAAAACATTGGAATGATAATAATAAATAAAGTCTTGAATTATTGATTAGTTTTGTAGCCTTGGAAGTACTAGATACATACATAAGTTTTACATTACATTATCAAATGAAAAACAACAACATTGTTCCTCCTTTGAAAAATATTATATCCATTAGCCTATTCTTGAAAGTTAATCGTAATATACTTCTTCACATCCTAGGAAAAATAAAACACAAGAAAGGTGTGAGCTTAGATGCTCAGTAAGGATAAAAATATTGCAGAAACTATCATAAATAAGAATAAACATTTAAGGCAATGTATAACACTAAAACACAAGCCTTTTAGACATAAAAATCAAAATAATATGGGAAATAGAAATCATATAATTCCATTTACATATTCACATGGATATTCTGCTAGTCTAATAATCACATGCAATCTCAATAACCAATTTAATAAAGATATAATGCATAATTTCGGACATCATAACCACATTTTCAGGGCCTCGTTCCAAGACTACAAATAAGATTTTTTCAAGGACTTGTGCCAATAAACTAGTTTGTCTCATGAGACCTACCGATGCATCGAAGAGATATAAAAGACTCCACCCATCACATAACATGTACAATTAATTCCTCATATGCAAAGGGAGAAACATAATCTAAACATTCATATTAAAACTAGGATACAAAATGCCAATACTTTAACCACAAACCATGAATGGTATAAAAAGAGCACATCCATAGTCAAACATAACTAATTCAATAAAATATGGAATATTGTATTATAATAAATCAATCTCTATCAAGAATAAAATACACTGAGGGATATTGAAATAGATGAAAATAATCAGTAAAACTATTTGAGAGAATTATCCCCTTTTTCTTGAAAAAATTTAAAATTCGGACTATTTGTCAAGAATTCGTTTAAAATATATTTTTGAATAAAATTTTCCCATGCCACTTGAAACTTTTAAAAGTAATTTTAATTTAAAAAAATTTATATCCAAATAAATAAATCCTTAAAACCATTTTTAAAACATGGACATTAATGAGAAATCTTTCGTATAATAAATATTTAAAACATTTAAAATGATATTTTAGTTATAGTTCCTAATAAAATGAGAGACACTTGAATAAAAATAATTGAGGTAATAAAAAGTTTATAATATCAGGAGAATAAAGGGATTCAGGATATACTATGTCGAAGTACAGTATGTACACCATATAAAAGTGAATTGGTGCATAACAACAAAGATGTCTCAATGGAACGTAAATTGAGATGAAATCCCTTATAAAGACCGTATCCTTAGATTAAGGATAAATCAATGACATAATTATGTGTGAAAAATATAATTACACTCAATATTATTGGGTTTTTAGTCTAAATAAATCAGAGTACATTCACACATATTCTTGTAAAAACAATAAAAATTACTTGGATGTTTAACTCAATGAATGGAAATTGAGTTAATATTACCCTTATCAAGTTCACATCAATGAATTGAGAATTTATCAATGGAGTTATTATGTGTATCAAAAATATATCCACATAAAGGGGAGTTGAAATTAATACAAAAATAATTAAATAGTTATTTCACACATAATCTTGGAGTAAAACGATCAATGAAGTATGCGTAAAACCCGGTGAGTGGGAGTTGAAATTAGAAATTCCCTTAACGATTTGGTAAGTTAAGAAACATACACCCCATGAAAGAAGTATCATACAATGAAGATTTAAATACTCATAAATTAAATTATAGTAAACAAATAATATAATCATCGTCAGTACATACACCACACAAAAGGAAATAGTGGCAATATAGTATGAATCTCATGGGAATAAGAAGTGAGATGAAAACCCCATACATTGTAATTTAACTTGGTCGAGGGTATATTAACCTCATTTATAACAGTTAAATAATTTAATTAAATTATACAAAAACCATGTACATAAATATGATATTATATATAATCTTCTAATATTGTTTTGTTAATAAAATTTCAGTAGTATCATTGTATCTGGTGTTAACTGATTCGTTTTACTTTATATGTTTGGTTAAATAAGCCATGTTTATTATGGATAAGATGTATTTTATTCATATCCAGAATTATATTAAGTTATTAACATTATTTTTAATAATCAAATTAAAATTATTCATGAATGGTTACAATGAGGAATGAATCTCATCACGTTCGTGGAGACTGTAATCTTTACGTACGCACGAGCGACAATATCAGTCAATTGATGGTGAAATAATAAATAATTGGATGTTATATAATATATAAATAATAATTAACATGATATATTTATTATTTACATCAATTATACATTATTATTAAACCCATCCAAATAATGAAGTGTTGAATAACAACTACACCACGACGTGGAGACGGTAAGTCGTACGCACACACACACGCATGGTGATTTTTTCATTCATAAAATTGATATAATAATGAATATGGTTGTCCCATATTTATAATAACATAAAATTATGTATGAGTTACTGGATTTATTATTTTTGTATGGAAACACGAAGAAAGAGGAAGTGGAAGAAGATGTAGATAACTTTGAAAGAGGTGATAAAATTATTACCTCTTCTTTAGGTGCTTCCTTTTGATTTGATCAAAAGGGCTACATAGGTTGGATTTATGATCAAAGGAAGGCCTATAGGATAAATTTAGGGTAGTTGGGAGGATATTTTGGAAGGGTTTGGCCGAGCCAAATGTCTTTGGATGTGTGAAATTAAGAGAAGGGGAAGTGCACTTTTATAAGAGAGGTGAAGGGCATCTTAAGAAAAGATTGAAATATTATTTTATTATAAAATAATTTTTCGTTTCTAATAAATTTAAATGGATTTATTTAGATGATAAGGTTGGTATGGGTCTAAATCATCTCAACCAATAGGTTTTAGACAAGTTTAGGTTACCATACTAACCTTATCATTTAGATTTAACTCTTAGTTAAATAGTTTGACATTTACCATGTCTCCTTGTATTATTATAATAAATAGTTAATAAACTAACTATAAAAAGACAATAAAACCACAAGAGGTTCATTATTTACATATATAACCTTATATAAGTCCTCTGGCCGAACCTTAGATCTTAGTAATATTATATCAATTAATAATATAGTATTTGTTTTAAAAACTCATTTATGTCAATTTTGACAATATTTAGTATTTTGTTTTTGTGAAAGTCATAAAAAATTTATCACTTAGACAAAAATTTATTTAATAGAAACTAACATGTCATATTAACCTAGAACATTAGTGGAATTAATTAAAATTCTCAATTTACATTTATTTTTATATTTATAATATCAATTATTTTAATCTATCATTAATAAGTTAATTACTTCATCATCATTGTGACATAAATAAATTTAATTATTTAATGTCTAAAAATTATAAATAAAATACCATTATGTAGGAAATATTTTTATCTTTATAATGAATATTAATAGTCGAATTTATCATTTGTATAACCCTACATTAAAAATTATTTAGTTATTAAACATTGAATTTTACACTTTTAACTATTCTTTAAATAAAATTATAATAAATGTCCTAATATAATAAAAGTGGACTAAAAGGAACATATTTTATTACTAAGTCTTATTTTGGTCGAAATACTCTTATCAAATATAATTAGGACATGTTTTATGGTAATTATAAAATCATTTTTACCTTTAATTACCATATTTACTTTTACCTGTGGTAAATAAAATTTAAAAGTTACTATTCAGAAAAAAATATTTTCATCTAATTGAACCAAATTTTAGTTACTAATTTCAAAAGTGTCCCTCATATTTTTGAAATTAAATTCACAAAAGGGGTAAAATTATGTTTTATGCAAATTTTAAAATCTGCATAAAAGGTGGGCAAAAGACGGTAAAAAGTTCAATAAAATTTTATACATATAATATAATTATAAAATGACTAAGATTAATTATATTGGACTTATATTGGTATTATGTATCTATTTTTACTGAAAATAAATAAAATAAAATAAATAATTATTTAAATAAAAAGTCTGTTTTAAACAATAACGCATCGTTTGTCACTATTCATAAAAAAATTGAAAGTTTTCATAAAAATACCAAAAATTCTTCCTAAGCTAATTTTGATATTCTAAATCAAAAACTGAAGTCCATTTTGAAAAATAAAATTTATAAAATTTCAAAAAGTGGGTATTACTATTCATAATGACTAGTTTGATTTTTTGCGGTGTGCTAGAAATCGAAGTTGTGTATAGTGCATGCTATTGTATTATTCAAAGAGAAGGGAACCATGGAAGATTGGGGTGTCAAATTATACCCTCCAAATAATTTAGTCCTTGAACTTTATACTTGGAAACAAAAACTAGGGGTTTTACATTTTGAAACATATTTGTTGAAAACCCACATCGGAAAAAGAGTCAACATTACTATCAATTTAATGGAAAGAAAGAGAAGTACAAAGGTCACCCGAGATAACCCTTATTACGGTTACATGTAGGAAAACATTGATATGGAAGTGAAAAAAAACCATCAAGTTCTTATGGAGGGTGATAGAAAACATGATAAAGATAATGTTAACTACCAGAAGATGAAAAATTTGTTATGGGTTAAACGATCATTAGTTTGCCAGTAGGAAAAGAAAACAGGAATCATTTTTTTAAGTTCCTTTTTATAATTTTGAGGAATTTATTTATAGGATTTACTAAGAACATTAATATATATAATTACTTTACCAGTACATTTTCATCCTTTAATAAATTTCTAACACTAACTCATTTTTTTTCCAAACAATGAGTACTCAAGATGACTTGGTCACAACTAAAGCACTAGAATAATCTTCTAGAGAATCACATAATCCACAAAGTATGAACTATATATTTCCCTTATCTTTAGAGATTAACCAAAACCAAAATGGTTAGTACAATATTAGATGATTCCCAAAAATTATAATCCTTTAGAGAAAGAAATACTAATCTTAATCTCCAAAATTAAACAAAAAATACCAAAAGTTCAACAAAAACCATTCAAAAAACAATATCCATATATTTATTCAAAATAATCCAAACTATGTTTGAAACCCAAAATTCATAATGATTTGTTTACATAGTCTTCCATGATAAATCTTAATATTTATTTCCAAATAACATTGACTACTCTTAAATTCACAAACATTAAAGTAATTAAACAAATCAATTATTCTCTACGATAGGTTAATCATTTCCATAAATAACCCAAGTCACTATAAGTTCAAAATAAAAAAACTATTTTATTCCAAAAATAAAAAAATCCACTATTACTCCACAAATGAAATCCCATAGTATTCTATTTTTTTAGGTAGATATTGTTCCCAAAAGAGCAAACATCTTCCAAAATAACTTTTATCACTTAACCAACAAATAATTTTCCTATACTAAGGGTATCCATTTAATAAATCATAAGTTACCAAAATAAACATATTCCCTATCCATAAAATCATTTAACTAAAAATAATTAGTCATACTAACTAGGGACTTTACGAAGTTAAGTGGTAGGCGATAAATCCCAGTCACACCTTGGTTGTGGGATCGATTCCTGCTGCTTTGTCCGACATGACTCGTTTTCACACAGTCTATGTGTTGTGATTTTTAAAAAACTATTTAATTTTATAACCTTCCAAAAATTGAGATAAATTCATAAAAAATAACCCTAATATATTTTGACCATATATTTTATCTCATACCTCACATTTTCATCCCAAAAAGTAATAACCTGTAATTGCCTCAATTCAAGGATCATATAAACCCAAATGGTTCATTATAATTATATCCACAA
Organism: Viscum album; assembly: GCA_963277665.1. Lineage (NCBI taxonomy): Eukaryota > Viridiplantae > Streptophyta > Magnoliopsida > Santalales > Viscaceae > Viscum > Viscum album. Next base: position 1,578,985,928 of record OY728151.1, on the reverse strand, counting down.
ATGAAAAGATAATTCTCTCTCAAATATAAGTTTCACATAACAAACTGTATGGTTACACATACAAGATAAAAGTCTTCCAAAGTAATCCCATAAAAAAAGATCATTAATAACTTTTAACATTTCACCATCCATTTATTTCCACATAGATTCTTCATTGAACTAGAGGTTATCCTATAGAATAGGGCGTTACTCGAGTAATGCCAAGGTCTCCTAAATTTATAGAAAATTACTGTAATTGGATTCTTAGTATCATTTTTATTTTCTTCCATAGTTCTCATCATTTTTCCTCGGAAATTAAATACTTTATGTCCTTCTTCACACATAAAGAATTTATTTGTTCCATTGAGACACTTTCATGGGCGTCTCCTTCTATACTTCCTGCATGATAGAAATTGAGATTTCTTTTCTCCATGGTCTGCACTTCTAGAGCTCTTATCATTCTCCACCTTTCTCTTCTTTGTTGAGTTCGGGATTTGGTTAATGTATATGTTGTTGATCATATTTTTGGAAAAATCATTCGGTATGAACATGATATATTTTACTCCTATCAACATTCCATTTTTTGCTCATTTCCCCCACCATTCCCACCTTTTACATCATGTTCAATTTCACTATGTATTACTTGGAATCCAACCATTGAATAAAACAAAAAAGCATAGTGTTAGTCATAAAATCATTTAGAGAATATCATGACAGCTTATTTTCAATCTAAAACAACTTAGGATTAACCAAGGATATTTATTCTCATCTAATATTAAAATCATTCAAATCGGGTTGTAAAGAAAATTTGAATTATCCTAATAATATTCCATGGGAGTGTTCTAACCAAGAGTGAAACAATGCCCGTTGTCCTGTACCAAGATATATTTGGTCAAGCCCGAAACTCCTTGTCAGAGTTTTCACTCCTAGCTACATCTGTTCCAGAGCCACCTATACCTGCTGATATCCAAACAGGGATGTATTTCTTGGAAAACATAAAAAATCTCTACATTACCAAAATTCTAGGATGTTCTTCTATACTAATCCTAAATGTCTATCTAAGTGTAATGTTCTCTAATCAGAGTTTTTCTAAATCTAGTTTCCAAGGTTTGTACTAAATTTCCTCTGATACCAACTGTAATGTCCCGACCCTAGTTACCTAGAGTTGGCGCATTATTATATAACATTGGCATGATAATAATAAATCATGACTTGAAAGACCAATTAGTTTAGTAGTCTGGGATGTACTAGATACATACATAAGTTTTACGTTATATTATTAAATGAAAAACAAAAACATTGTGTCTCCTTTGAAAAATATTATATCCCTTAGCCTATTCCTATAGGTTAATCATAATATACTTCTTCACATCTTCAGAAAAATAAAACATAAAAAAGGGGTCAGCTCAGATGCTCATTAAGGATAACAATATAGCAGAAACTATCATAAATAAGCATAAACATTGAAGGCAATGCATAAGACTAAAACACAAGCAATTTAAACATAAACATGAACATAATATGGAAAAGATAAATCAAATAATTCCATTTACTTATTCACATTTATATTCTACTAGTCGAATAATCAATAAAATTTTAATAACCAATTTCATATTAATGGAATCCATAATTCCAGACATCATAACCACATTGTCAAGGCCTCGTGCCTAGACTACAAATAAGTTTTTGTTAAGGCCTTATGCCAAGACAATATTTTGTCTCATTAGACCTACTGATGCATCAATGATCTATAGCGGGCTATACCCATCACTTACTTAGTCCAATTCATTCCTCATATGAAAAGTAATAAACATAATCTAAACATTCATATTAAAACTAGGATACGAAATGCCAATACTTTAACCACAATCCATGAATGGTATAAAAAGAGCACATACACAGTCAAACATAACTCATTAAATAAAATATGGAAGATTTCATTATAATAAATCAATATCTATCAAGAATAAAATGCAATGATGGATATTTAAATAGATGAAAATAATCACTAAAACTATTTGAGAGAAATAAACCCATTTTCTTGAAAACATTTAAAAGTCAGACTATTTATCAAGAAATCATTTAAAATATATTTTCGAATCAAAGTGTCCCATACTAGTTTGAAACTTTTAAAATTAATTTTATTTTTAAAACATTCATGTCCATATAAATAAATCCTTAAAAACATTTTTAAAACATGTACATTACTGAGAAATATTTAGAAGAATAAATCCTTAAAACATTTAAAATGACATTTTAGATAGAGTTATTAACCAAATGAGAGATGATTGAATAAAAATAATATAGGTAATCAAAAATTTATAATATAATGAGAATAAAGGTATTCATGATATACTATGTCAAAGTATAGTATCTACACCATATAAAATTGAATTGGTGCATAACAACAATGAAGTCTCAATAGAACGTAAATTGAGATGAAATCCCTTATAAAGACCATTTCATTAGATTAAGGATAAATAAATGACATAATTATGTGTGAAAAATATAATTACAATCAATATTATAGGGTATTTAGTGAAAATAAATCAGAGGAAATTCACACATATTCTTGTAAAAACAAAACCAATTACTTGGATGTTTAACTCAATGAATGAAAATTGAGTTAAGATTACCCTTATCATGTTAAAATCAATGAAATGAGAATCTATCAATGGATTTATTATGTGTATCAAAATTATATCCACACAAAGGGGATTTTAAATTAATACATAAATAAATAAATAGTGATTTCACACATAATCTTGGAGTAAAATGATCAATGATGTATGCGTAAAACCTAGTGAGTAGGAATTGAAATTAGAAATTCCCTTACTGATTTGGTAACTTACAAAACATACACCCTATGAAAGAAGGATCATACAATGAACACGTAAATACCCATAAATTAAATTCTATTAGACAAAGAATGCAATCATGGGCAGTACATACACCACACAAAAGGAAATAGTGGAAATATAGCATAAATCTCACTGGAATAAGAAGTGAGGTGAAAACCTCATACATTGTACTTTTCCATGGTCGAGGGTACGTTAATATTATGTATAATAGTTAAATAATTGTTATTAAATTATAAAATAACCATATACCTAAATATGATATTATATATGTTTTTCTAATATTGTTTTGTTAATAAAATTTTAGTAGTATCACTGTTTTGGGTGTTAACTGATTCGTTTTCCTTAATATATTTTGTTTCATAAAGCATGTTTATTATGTATAAAATGTTTTTTATTAATATACAGAATTATATTAACTTTATAAAAATTATTTTTAATCATTAAATGACAATTATTCTTGAATGGTTATGATGGGGAATGAATCTCATCGCGTTCATGGAGACAGTAATCCGTACATTCGCACGAGCGACAATATCATTCAATTAAAGGTGAAATAGTATATAATTGGATGCTATATCATATATTCAGATTATTTAACATGTTATATTTATTATTTACTTCAATTATACATCATTATAATACCCATCCAAATAATGAAGTGTTGAATAACAACTACACCACGACGTGGAGACGGTAAGCCGTACGTACGCACGTATGGTGACTTTGTCATTCATAGGATGGATAGAATAATAAATATGGTTGTTAAATATTTATAATAACATCTATGTGTATATAAGGTACTGGGGTTATTATTTTGGTATGTAAATAATAAATAAATAGGAAGTGAAAGAATAAAATAACTGTGAAATAGGTAATGAAATTATTACCTCTTTTTTGGGTGCTTTCCTTTGATTTGATCAAAGGGTCTCCATAGGATGGCTTTATGATCAAAGGAAGACATATATGACTAATTTAGGGTAGTTGGGAGGATATTTTGACAGGGTTTGTCTGAGCGAAATGACTTTGGAGGTGTGAAATTAAGAGTAGGGGAAGTTCTCTTTTATAAGAGTGGTGAGGGGCACCTTAGGAAAAGATTGAAATATTATTTTATTATAAAATCATTTCCTATTTATAATGGCTCTAAATTGATTTATTTCAAGTATAAGGTGGGTATGGGTCGAAATAATCTCAAACAAAAGGCTTTAGATAAGTTTAGTTCACCATATTAACCTTATCTTTTAGATTTAACTCTTAGTTAAATAGTTTGACATTTACCATGTCTCCTTGTATTATTATAATAAATGGTTAATAAACATACTATAAAAATACAATAAAACCCCAAGTGGTTCATTATTGATATATATAACCTTATATAAGTCATTTTTCCTAAACTTATATTTTAGGAATATTATATCAATTAATAATATAGTATTTATTTTAAAAACTCATTTATGTCAATTTAGACACTATTTAGTATTTTGTTTTCGTGAATGTCATAACAACATTATCACTTAGAAATTTTTTAATCAACCCTAACATTTAATATTAACGCAGAAAATTATTGGAATTAATCAAAAGTCTCAATTTACATTTATTTGGGTATTTATAATATCAATTATTTTAATATTTCACTAATAAGGTAATTACTACATCATCATTGTATCATAAATAAATTCAATTATTTAATGTCTGAAAATTATAAATAAAATACCATCATGTAGTAAATATTTTTATCTTTCTAATGAATATTTATAGTTGAATTTATCTTTTGTATAACCCTATATTAAAAATGGTTTAGTTATTAAACATTGAATTTAACACTTTTAACTATTCTTTAAATAAAATAATAATAAATGTCCAAATCTATTCCAAGTGGACAAAAAGGATAATATTTTATTCCTAAGGTTGATTTTGGTAGAAATAAACTTATCCAATAGAATTAGGTTATGTGTTAGGGTAATTATAATATATTTTTCACCTTTAATTACCATATTTACTTTTAACCGCGGTAAATAAAATTCAAAAGTTACTATTCACCAATAATTATTTTCATCTTTTTGAACAAAATTTTATATAATGATTTCAACCATGTCTATCAAAGTTTTGAAATTCAATTCACAGAAGTGTTAAAATTACGTTTTATGCAAATTTACAAATGTGTCTGGAATGTGGGTAAAAGGCGGTAAAATGTTTCTATAAAATTTTATACATCTAATTTCCTTATAAAATGACTCTAATGAATTATATTGGACTTATATAGGTATTATTTATAAATTTTGACTTAAAATAAATTTAAAGAAAATAAATAATTATTTAAATAAAATTATGTTTTAAACAATAATGCATCATTTTTCACTATTCATCAAAATTTAAAAGTTTTCAGAAAAATACAAAAAATTCATCCTAAGATAATTTTGATATTCAAAATCCAAAAATGATGTCCATTTTTAAAAATAAATTTTTTATAATTTCAAAAAGTAGGTATTACTATTCATAATGGCTAGTTTGATTTGTCGTGGTGTGCTAGAACTCGAAGTTGCGTACAACGCAAGCTATTGTATTATTCGAAGAGAAGCTCACCGTGTAAGCATGGGGTGTTACATCTAGTCCTTGAAATTATCTAGAAAATAATCCTGACCACGCAACCATAATAATTTAATAATTTAAATATGGTTATATTAAGAGGGAAATACCCTTTCACTTTCAATTCACTATATTAAAATGACCGAGCATGTTTTACATCACTTAGATGGATCTTTATACTACCTTTGAAGACAATATCCTATTTGTTGGTAAATGTTTGTAACCCCAAGAGAGTATTCCACTTGTTGACACCTATTGGATGTCACAGTTCTACTTTGTTCTTCCACAAACTTCTTCTTCACATTGTTACTTTCTTAGCAGCATGAACACATCTCTTCTTACCTCTTAACAATATCAAACTAAAAGATTCAAAATATTGTTCTTCTACGAGACACAAAAATATAAATGTGTTGTGAACTGATGAATAAAAAATTTCGTATGACCCAAATTATAATTTTCTGAAATGTTGTAAACTGAGCTTAAGTCAGGGGAGATAGCATGAAATATTTTGTTTTATCAAATTATGGGAAATTAAAACCGAAACATTGAAGTTTATTTAAAATGATAAAACAACGATTTATTTGTATTAGGAATTTTATTTAGACTACATGATTATTATTTTCACCATCCAAGACAAAATGAGGTGAACCAAGCATGATCAGGTAGAGCCATTATTAAATCCTATGCGTGGAGGCATTTAAGATGCCCCACCCATGTATTTAGAAATTTCCATAATTTTAAATGGATTTTTAATGAAAATGAATATGAAATTATCTATTTTATCAAATTATGGAAAATTACAACTCAATCATTGAAGTTGACTTAAATTTATAAAAAGCATTGTATATTTAATTTGAATTTTATTTGGACTTAATTATTATTATTGGAATTAGAGAAGAAAATATGAGGAGAACTGAGATTGATTGGGGTGATCCAGCATTAAATCTCGTGCTTGGAGGCATTTGGGATGCCTCTCCCAGGCCTTTAGAAAATTTCAATGATTTAAAATGGGTTTTTAGTGAATATGAACATAAAATTGTCTATTTTAACAAATTATCGTAAATTGAAACTGATTGAATTATGTTGATTAAAATTGTTAAAAAAAATGTATTTATATTTGGAATTTTATTTATACATCATGATGATTATTTGAACTGGGAAATCCACCATGAGGTGAACCGAGCTCGAGCTGGGAGAGGCAGCATTAAATCCCGTCCATGGAGGCATTTGGGACAACCTCCTAAGGCTTTATCAAATTTTCAATGATTTTAAATTGACTTTTAATGACTATGAACGATAATTTATTTGTTTCATAAAATTATGGGAAATTGAAACTGAAACATCGAAGATGATTTAATTTGATATGAAAATGATGTATTTGTATTTGGAATTCTATATAGACATTGTGATTATTATTTGAACAAGCCAAGACAACATGAGGTGAACCAAGCTTGAGCTGGGATATCCAACATTAAAACATGTGCATGGAGGTGTTTGGGATGCCCCTCATATGCCATTAGAAATTTTCAATTATTTTAAATGGATTTTTAATGAATATGAACATTAAAATTTATTTTTTATCAAATTTTTGGAAATTAAAACTAAAACATTGAAATTCATTTAAATTGATAAAAACTGATGTCTTTTTCTTTTAAATTTTATTTAATCTTCATGATTATTATCTGAACCGGCCAAAGGAAACATGAGGTGATCTGAGCTCAAGCTGGGATAGTCACCATTAAATCTGATGCATTGAGGGGATTGGGATGACTCTCCATTGTATTTAGAAATTTTCAATGGTTTTAAATGGATTTTTAATGAATATGAACATGAAATTCATTACTATATAAAATCTGGAAAATTGAAACTGAAAATTTGAAGTGGATTTAAATTGTTAAAAAAAATGTATTTGTATTTGGAGTTTTGTTAGACTTCATGGTTATTATTTGAACCAGACCAACCAACATGAGTTGACTGGATTTGGACCAGGGAGAGTCATTATTAAATCCAATGCATGGAGGTGGTAGGTAAATTCTTTTTTTATCAAATTATCAGAAATTAAACATTGAAGTTTATTGGAATATATATATATATAAAATTTTCATTGGTATTTGAGATATTATTTAGAATTACTGATTATTATTTTATCTTTCAAAGATCACGGGAGGTGAAATGAGTTCTATATAGGAGAGAAAACCATGCTTATAAAATGGAAGCTAAATGAGAGGTCGTGCGAGAAGTATATGTTCATTGATGTTGATGTTATAGGTAATTACTGATGGACATATTGGCAAGGCCCTACCCATGCCTTTAATATTAAAACATCACGTCCTCATTTTCCTTCTCTATGTGGGAGAAAATAACGGCTCCAATGTTAATTTTTAAGCGGGATGACATCATATCACTTGATTCTTATCCCCCGCACCTTTGACACAAAGTGTCATCATCCTCCGCCACTCACAGTCACCCCTTGATGACTCTGACACCACTTCAACTCCATAGGTCACCATCTTTGGTTTCCTAGAATCTCGACATCAATCCATTGTCCACTGTTAAAGGACCCTAACTCCACAGACCATATCAAGAGGTTGATCTGTCCCCCATATATCCATTTCCAGGATAATCTAGAAAATTCGAAGCTCAAATGAAGGAGGATGTCGGTGAAGTCTGATGTGACACCACTTCACCACTTCCATTCCACTGAAGCAATGGCATGAGCCATGTGGAACCACCACCATTCCATGCAAGTTTATGTTACACAAAAAAAACGTCATTCAAGAAAAAACAATAGATGTATGACAAATCAAAGATAGTGGGAGGAGTATAACGAGATATAATATAATAACTAATTAATTTTCAAAATAGTTAATCTATATTAATAAATATTACAATACTGGGTAGGAGGGGAAAAATAGAACATGATATAATATATTAATGAAATCCTTAAAGGGAAGATCCTCCAACATGACCTAACTCCATGTCTCCCCCATCATTCTCCCACTGTCTAATACATGGTAAAGACTAGTGAAGACATACCAGTATGACCACATATACTCAAATAATTAGTAGAAGATACCTACCGATTTGTAAAAAAATTGGTTAAAAATTAAAAATTCATACATATTTATATTTCACTCACCTCCAATATCATCAATGGTATAATGTTATTTCTTTACTATAACTTATCCCACTAGCATCATTCCTATCATTGGAGGAACTGGTATACTCCATCCCACTATTGGGGAATTACTCTCTCTTCCCCGCCATCAGTGCACCGATTTAAATTTACGCTTTTAATGGTTCTCTCCACCTTAGGTTCCAGAATATGGTTTCACAAAATTTTATAGTTTGAGGTGATCATTGAGATTCTTCCCTATTCACCGCTTTCAGTTATGGATTCTATGGCATTGGAAAAAGTATGGGACATGTTAAATCCACATCAGGTTTCACGAAACAGTGGACTCAATACATAGATAAAGAGAGAACCCATAAAGGGGAAGTGTTCATCGCATTGATTGGCGGCACAACATGCTCAACATCCACTTTCATGAAATAACAGACTCAATGCATATATAAAGAGAGAGCCTATAGGTGTCCTAGTGGGATCAGAAGCCGCTTTCATGAAATAGCATACTCAATGAAAAAATAAGGAGATAAACCATAATAGGGAAGTGTTCACCGCATTAACAACAGGTTGATTTATTTACACTCCTCCCTGGTTTGTGCAAAGAAGTAAGAATTTTTTCCCAATTTTCTTCATTGAAGATGGTTTTAGTTCATTCATTAAGAATTAGAAATTATATAATGTTATTCAAACACACTTATGCACAAAGACTTTCACACATTAACAACAAAAACCCATTTAGGTTTTCGTACATGAAGGTAGAACTACAATGAGTTTGAAGGAAAAGTCCACACACTTACGATCATTATTTGAGAAGGAATTATTCGTTTTATTGACAAAATTTAAATAGTTCATTTGTGCATATACCATTCCCATGCACATGTGATGACTTAAGATATGAATATTTTGGATAAAGAAACATTGTGTATGTACATAAAAGGAGTGTGTACAAAGAAACATAAGAGTAGACACTGTGTTGTATTAAATGTGTGTGTTAAGATGGTGAGTAAGCTCCTTCATTTTTGGTCATATAATAACTTGAATAAGCCTACATATACTACGAGTTTTTTAAAAAAATAAGTGTGTGTTGAAGTATGCATGTACATGAAATAGTGAATTCATGAAAGTGTGAAGGTGACTAAAGTGAGAATAATATTTGCATGTATGTCCTAGAATTTATTAATTTCACAAATAAGTTCAAGAGAATATATATTATTGTGCATTTTTTATTTCACAAATAAGAAATAGAAATAGTGGGGATAATTACATGCTTTAAATATCTGCATGTGATGGTGAGAATTACATGCATGAAGAACACACTATGTTGTTGTGTGTAATAATTTAGTTGAGATGAATTAATATTTTTTTGTGAAGCAAAGAATAAGAAGATTTATAGTTCATTGAGGTATCTTTACTTGTTCATTCTGATATTACAGAGACTTGATGTGGAAGTGATAAATAAAACTAATTTAGAAGAGAAAATTGAAGCTAATTTAATGTAGTGTTGATTATATTCACCGGTAGTCGTAGATTTTCAGTTGAAGTGAGAATGTTTAGAATAGGTTTATTTCAGTTTCTTGAAGTGGAGGATAAATGTTTTATTGTATTGAAAACTTGAAGTTCTTATGATATTTCTATTTGTGTTCAAGGTTTTAATTATAGAACCATGGTGGGATTCCAGTATAATGAACATTTGTGGGATTCCTATATAATTTGGGAAAAGGTTAATACCTACCCACCTTGGTTTTTCGGGTGATACCTGAGCAACACACTTGTAATTTTTGAATGATTTCTAGTGGAGAATATGTGTCTTGAATCATCGAAAACACAACAAGGACATAGTCACCTATCTCAGAGGATAACCTTGTAAAAATATTCTGTGTTCTGCTATATTTACTTTCTGTATTGCATTTAGTATAATTATTCTTGTAAACAGGGAAGATCCATTAATTATAACAAGTGCAGAGGTTCAAATTAAAAAGGGGTAAGAGAGAAGAAATGAAATATTGGTAAAATTTGTGTAGACTAATTCACCCCCTCTATGTATACTTTCATGATCCAATGGACACTTTAATTGGTATCAGAGTATAGGTTACACATTTGATTGGATCTATCTTATTGTTCCCGTTTTTAGTATCAGACTTATATGAAGTGATGTTTTGTATTCAAAGAAGTAATATAGTTGTTTCAGATGGTATGTTCATTTCTTATCTCTGTCAGTTCCAACATGGAGATCTCTAAAAAATCATGAAGAACAGGAAGAAGAAAGTGGCAAGAAACTGAGAAAGAATTTGAAGAAGAAAGAGGGTTTATCAAAATATGAATATAGTCATAATGGTAGTCTATCATTACTATCGATTAAATCAGGTGATAAAGATCCTTTTGATGAGTATTTTTTAAGAATTAATAAGAAGAATTTATTGAATCACTAAATGATATTTATTTAGAAATAAAAAAATATCTAAATAATGTTCCTATCAATGTTTTCACCTATATATTTTCTTTTATCAAGGGACTATATGATGAAAAGTCACAACTTGAAAAAGAAGTTGAGGAAATGGATCAAGCCTTGGAAAATAATTTTCAACGATGTAAACATATCTCAAAAAATATTAATGCCAAATAATAAATTGTATCACTTTTCAATATACATTTATCATATGTTGATGAACAATTGAAAAGAAATATGTGAGAAAGAAGTAACTGAGAAGGTCCGTACTAAGATGAATCACACTCTTGAGGAAGCATATAAAGATACCATGAATATCAAGGACTCTCATTTGTAAATTGAATACAAGTATGAGATGTTCATCCAAGTTTAAGAATCAAAAGAAGATTATATATATATATATTCAATGAAAACTTAACTTTTATTGAAGATGAATTATAAAGGAATTATTGTGAGAAGGATGTGACTGAGGTAGTTCATATAGAATTGATCCGTGCATTGGAAAAATTACACAAAACCTCTATAAATTTCAAATAATACAATCTAGATGATAATATAAATGTAATTAAAGGGTTGAATAATTCTCAACTGACAGAAAATCAAATTCACGATGATCAAGTTCAGAATATGATGAATCAATGGGTAGGAAAACTAAAAATTGTTGAGGATGAAAAAAATTTCCTCAACATGAAATGTATTGAAATGGAAGTGAATTTGAAAAATATGATAGAATGTGAAGATATGTTGAAATAAATTGAAGGCCATATGAACTCTTTAAATAAGAAATATCATGAGTTGGAGGTCAAGTTGAGAAATCTAGAGATCATCTAAGCTAAATCTCCATAGAATTCTAAGATAAAAAAAGATTACAGGTGTAATTATGAAAGGAGACTTATTTATGGAAAAACTCATTTAAAGTGGATAAAAGAGTCTGATATTATCTAAATATAAATCAGTTGAAAGATAATTGAATCAGGTAACCCTGGATTCATAATATTTTGTTTGTACTGATATGGTTTCTTCTATAAGTATGGGTTCCAAAAAGAATTCTGGAAAATCATGGGTGAAGAAGACTCATGAAAAATATATTATATCATCAAATGGGGATATGAAGAAGAGTATTCATTCTTTTTCCCTTAAAAGATCTTAGATGAAGAATCATACATTCCAAAAACAACAAGATGCTAAAAATAACTGAATTGTATCAAAGAATAATAAATAAATATTTGTTTGATTGTGTGGGTGTTGTTTAAAATTTGGGCTTCAGGACATTGAATCTTGTCATAATTTGTCAATTAAGGATAACTATTGAAGGCCAATATTAAGGCAGAGTAGATCTAATTATAAGAGAAATCCTACATAATTTAATCATAATTCCCAGAAAAAGAATAATTTATCTATCAAGAATAGATTTGAGTGCCTGGAATACTTCTATGATAAGTTTAAGAGAAGTTTTCACAATTATAATGAGTGTTGGTATGCACTAATACTACATTATATATATTCTGATATGATTACAAGGGAAAAACATATGAAGAGGGAAGGAACAAAATAAGAAAATGCTTTTTTGGGGTGTGAGAAGGAGAAGAAATCTAAGAAAACTGTGAAGAAACCTACACCCAAGAATAATGATGATATGAATGTCACGCCAAAGAAAAGGTGCCTCTATTATGGAATAAGAGGTCACATAATGGACCTTCACCAACATTTTATAAACACAAATTCTATTGGAAGCAAGATTATGTAGAAAATGAAATCAATATCAGAAACAAATAAAAAGGTTGATTTGATGATTTAAATTCAAGATGAAAATTTTGAATTTCATGAGAAGTTGTTCAAAAAGGAAGAACCTATGATTGATGAAGATTTGTGTGGAAGGTTCAGAATTTTAGGGAATATTGCGGAAAAATATATGAGGTGGGTACCTAAACAAATAGAACATGTGAAGAACAAAGGAAAATAACAAGTTACTTATACTATAAATATTGATACTATAAAGAAGGATTCAACACAAATGATGAAGTCTGAGTATATACCAAAATAATGTTTAATTATATGGATAGAGAAATTGAAATTGGCTAAGAAGTTAGAGGAGAAATAGAAGAATTAAAGTTTATTACTTTCTAATGTGAATAATCTTATTCCATATAAGATGGAAGATGGAGAAATCAAGAAGTCCATACATCCCTTAAATGATAAACTTTGGAAAGTCAAAGGAGCAAGCATGATGAGTTTTCATGAATCTAGTGTAGAATTGAAAATAATTTCTAGGTTGAGAGATAACTCTCATATGAGTTTCTCTAATTGAAAATAATTAAAGAACCAATTTATTCCCATGAATATTATATGTTTTATTTATTTTAAGCAAGTAATTGAAGGTGAGGAATATATTAAGGGGGATTCCTCAAGATATGAGTGCATTGAAAATATTATACAGAATTCATAATGCTATCTATCATGGAGTTATTTATTTCAATTTCTAAAAAAATTATTCCGGAAGATCATTCATGAAAAAAGTAATCGATGATGATGAAGATGGATGAATTTCATCCCCGCCATCAGCGAAACGATTTAAATTTTTGTTGGGAATGGTTTTCTCCACCTTAGGTTTTGGAATCTAGTTTCACAAAATATGATAGTTTGAGGTGATCATTTATAATCTTCCCTATTCACCGCTTTTAGTCATGGACTCTGCGACATTGAAACAAGTATGGGATATGTCAACTCAACATCTAGTTTTATCAAACAGTTGACTCAATGAATAGATAAAGAGAGAACCCATAAAGGGAAAGTGTTCACCACATTCATAGGTAGAACGACAGACTCAAAAGATGCTTTCATGAAATATTAGACTCAATGCACATATAAAGAGAGATCCCAGGAAGTGGAAGTGTTCATCACATTTACAGGTGGAATAGTGGGATTAGTAGATACTTTCATGATACAGCAGACTCAATGAAAATATAATTAGATAACCTATAATGGGAATGTGTTCACTGCATTAACAACAGGTGGATTTATTTACATGCCTTCCTGGTTTGTGCAAATAATTAATTATTTTTCCCACTTTTCTTCCATGAATAAGGTTCTAGTTCGTTCATTAAGAATTATAAAGTATATAATGTGATTCATAGACACCTGTGCGCAAATACTTTCACGCATTAACAACAAAAACCCATTCAGGTTTTCATACATGAAGGTAGAACTACAGTGAGATTGAAGGAGAAGTCCACACACTTAAGATCTTTATTTTAGAAGGTAGTGTTCATTTTCTTGACACACTTTGAATAGTGCATGCGTGCTTATGAATTCCCATGCACCTATGATGACCTAATATTTTAAGATATTGGATAAACAAACATTGAGTATGTGCATACATGGTGTGTGTACAAAGAAACATAAAAGTTGAATCTGTGTTGTATTCAATGTGTGTGTGAAGATGGTGAGTATGATCATGCATGTGTGGTTATATAATAACTTGAATAAGCTTGTATATGGTACGATTTATTTGTAAAAACAAGTATGTGTTGAAGTATCCATGTACATGAAATAATGAATGCAAGAAATTGTGAAGGTGATTAAGGTGAGAATAATATTTGTATGTATGTCCTAGCATAGTGTTCCTTCACAAAGAAGTTAAACAGAATATATATTTTTGTGCATTTTTTATTTCACAATGAATACATAGAAATAGTAGGGATAATTACACGCATTAAATATATGCATGTGATGTTGAGAATTTCATACATGGATAACACACTATGTTGTTGTGTGTAATAATTGAGTTGAGATGAATCAATATTTTTTAGTGAAGAAAATAATAATAAGATTTATATTTCATTGATATATAATTAGTTTTTCATTATGATATTATAATGTCTTGATGTGGAAGTGATAAATTCAACTAATTTATGAGAGCATATTGAAAGGCCTTGAATGTAGTGTTGTTGATTATAATCACTGGCAGTCGTAGATTTTTTGTTGATGTGAGAAAGTGAAGAATAGGTTTATTTCAGTGGCTTGAAGTGGAGGATGAATTTTGTATTGTAGTGAAAACATGAAGTTCCTGTGATATTTCTCATTGTATTCAATGTTTTAATTACACAAAAATGGTGGTATTTCAGTATAATGAACATCGGTGGGATTATAATATAATTTGGGAAAAGTTTCATACCTACACACCTTGGTTTTTTGGGTGATACCTAACTAAACCACTTGTAATTTTTGATTGTTTTCTTGTGTTGAATATGTGTCTCAAATCATCCTGAAAACAACAAGGACATAGTCACCTATCAGAGGGGATATCCTTGTAAAAACATTTTGTGCTGTGCTACATTTACTTTCTGTCTTGAATGTAGAATAATTCTGCTTGTAAACAGGGAACATCTATTCATTATAATAAGTGAAGGGGTTCAAATTAAAAAGGGGTAAGAGAAAAGAAATGAAATATTATTAAAATTTGTGTATACTAATTCACCCCCACCCCTCTCAGTATACTTTAATGATCCAATGGACACCTCAATTGGTATCAGAGCATAGGTTAAACCTTTGATTGGATCTATCTTATTGTTCCGGTTGTTTGTATTAGACTTATATGAAGTGAATTTTTGAATTCAAAGAAGTAATATAGTTGTTTCAGATGGGTTGTTCATTTTATATCTCTATCAGTGCCAACATGGAGGTCTCTAAAAAAACCTTGTAGAACAAAAAGAAGAAAAAGGCAAGAAACAGAGAAATAAATCGAAGAAGAAAGAGGGTTTATAACAATCTTAATATAGTACTAATGGTTGTCTATCATTATTATCTGTTAAATCAGGTGATAAAGAACCTTTTGATGAGTATCTTTTAAGAAGTAATAAGAAGAATTTATTGAATCACTCAGTGATTTTTTTTCAGAAATTAAAAAATATCTAAAGAATGCTTTTATCAAAGTTATCACATACATATTTTCTTTTAGCAAGGGACTATATGATGAAAAGTCATATCTTGAAAAAGAAGCTGGGGAAATGGATCAAGCCTTGGAAAATAAGCTTCAAGGATGTAAAATTCTCTCACAAATTATTGATTCCATAGAAGAAAATGTATCAACTTGAAATAAACATTTCTCATATGTTAAAGAACAATTTAATAGAAATAAGTGAGAAAGAATTAACTGAGAAGGTCTGTACTGAGATGATTAACACTCTAGAAGAATCATATAATGATACCATGAATATCAAAGATTCTCATTTGTAAATTGAAGAAAAGTATGAGACATTAATCCCAGTTGAAGAATCATAAGAAGAGTTTATATTAAAATAAAATGAAAACCTCACTTTTATTGAAGATGAATTATAAAGGAATGATTTTGAGAAGGATGTGACTGAGGTAGTTCATACATAAGTTATCCATGCATTAGAAAAATTACACAGAACCTCCATAAATTTTAAATAATTCCATCTAAAGGATAAGATAAATATAATTAAAGAGTTGAATAATTATCAACTGATTGCAAATCAAATTCATGATGATCAAGATTAGAATATGAATAGTTAATGGGAAGGAAAACTGGAAATTATTAAGGATGATACAAATTTCCTCAACATGAAATGTCTTGTAATGGAAGTGAATTTGTAAAATATGAAATAATGTGAAGATATTTTTGAATAACTTGAAGACCATAATAACTCTTTAAATCTGAAATATCATGAGTTGGAGGTCATGATGAGAAATCTAGGGATCAATCAAGCTGAATCTTCATATAATGATGAGATTAGAAAATCTTCCATGAGTAATTCTGAAAGGATTCTTATTTCGAACAAATCCCATTCAAGTGGAAAAAATAGTCTTATATTATCTAAATATAAATCAGTTGAAATATCATTGAATCATGTAACCCTTGATCTAGAATATTTTATTTGTACTAATATTGTTTCATCTATAAGTATGGGTTCTAAAAAGAATTCTGGATAATCATGGGTGAAGAAGACTGATGAAAAATCTACAATATTATCAAAAGTGGATATCAATAAGATTATTAATTCTTTTTCCCTTCAAAGAGCTCAAATGAAGAATCATACTATCCAAAAACAACAAGATTCTAAAACAAACCGAATTGTATCAAAGAAGAATAAATCAAGATTTGTTGGATAGTGTTGGTGTTGTTTGAATTTTGGGCTTCAGGCCATTGAATCTTATCATAATTTTTCAATTCATGATAACTGTAGAAGTCCATTATTAAGGCGGGGTAGATCCGATGAGAAGATAAATCCTATAGAATTTAATAATAATTCACATATGAAGAATAATTTATCTATAAAGAATAGATTTGAGTTCCTGGAATACTTCTATGATTATTGAAAGAGATGTGGTCACAATTATAATGAGTGTTGGTATGTAGTAACCCTACACTATGCATATTTTGATATGATGACAAGGCCAAAACATATGCAGAGGGAAAGAACAAAAGCAGAAAAGGCTTATTTGGGGTGTGAGAAGGAGAAGAGAGCTAAGAAAAATGTGAAGAAACCTACACCCAGGAATAATGATGATATGAATGGAATGCCAACGAAAAGGTGCATCTACTATGGAAGAAGAGGTCACATAATGGACCTTCAAAAACATGTTATAAACACAAATGCAATTCGAAACAATGTGATGCAGCAAATGAAATCAATATTAGACACAAGTAAAAAGGGTCAATTGATGATTTTAAGTAAAGATGAAAATTTTGAATTTCATGAGTGGTTTATTAAAATGGAAGAACCTATGATTGCTGAAGATTTGTGTGGAAGGTGCAGAATTTCAGGGACTATTGCTGAAAAATATATGAGGTGGTTTCCTAAAGAAATAGAACAAGTGAAGAACAAAGGAAAAGCACAAATGACTTCTTCTATTAATAATTCTACTGTAAAGAAGGATTTAACACAGAAGAAGAAGTCTGAGAATATACCAAAAGAATTTTAAGTCATATGGCTAGAGAAATTGGAATTGTCTAAGAAGTTAGAGTAGAAACAGAAGAATGAAAGTGCATTACTTTCTAATGTGAATAAGTTCATTCCATCTAATATGGAAGCTAGATAAATCAAGAATCCCATACTTCCATTAAATTATAAACTTCAGAAAGTCAAATAAGGAGAAAACATGATGAGTTTTCAAGAATCTAGTGTAGAATTGAAAAGAATTTCTAGGTTGAGAGATAAATCTCATCCGATTTTCTCTAATTTAAAATCGTTTTAGAACCACATTATTCCCATGAATATTTTGTGTTTGTTTATTTTTTACAAGTAATTGGAGGTGAGGAATATATTAAGGGGGATTCCTCAAGATATGAGTTCTTTGAAAATATTATACAACATTCATAAGGCTATCCATCATGGAGTTGTTTATTTCAATTTCTCATAAAATTATTCTTGAAGACCATTCATGAAGAAAGTCAGGGATGATGAAGTAGATGGAAGAAGATCATCCATTTAGGGGGAGAAAAGTTGAACAAATACCAGAGTTGATCCCAACTTGTATTACATGAATATTTGAAGTTCTGGTAAGGGTATTATTTGATATTTTCAAATCCTGAAAATTGAATCTAGTCATTAGAAAGTCATTTTTCCTATTTTTTTATGAATGAAAATTCTGAATCAGAAGGGGAGACACTTATAATTTGATAATAAAGGGGAAGTTCATTCATGGAATTGAATTATAGTGTGATTTTTTATATGAAATATTTTGTTTTTTAATGGTTCAAATTAAAAAAAGGGCCTATAGAAAAGGGGCCTGTCAACACTAATTAGGAGGGCAGTTGACCCCTAGACTACAATTATGGGTGGGCTGAGGAAGAGACTGGATAGTGTGATCATAGGGAGAATATGTAGTGTTAGAGGAACAATGAAAAAAATATTAGTTATGTTGTATGGAGAATGATTGTGTATTATTGACATTGAATCTAAGTGTGAATTTCGATTGATATGAAATATTTGTTTTTAATGGTTTAATTGTAAGAAAAGGGCCTATTGGGAACTCATGTATAGGAAGAGGAATAGAGTGACATGTGTGCTCATGGGGGATTGTCGACACTACATAGGTGGGTATTTGACCTCTAGTCAGCCATTGTGGGCAGGCTGTGGAAGAGAGTGGCTCGTGTGATCATACAGAGCGCATGTAGAGGCAATGGAAAAAAGAAAAATTTATGTTATGTTATTTGAAGAATGATTGTGTATGGTTGGAATTGAATCTTTTTGTGAATTTCAATTTATTATTTATGTTTTATAAAGTATGGTTAAGTACTTCGGTCATCTGAACCCAAGAATCAACAAGTTATTACGGTGCCCATGGTGTGAAAATGCAGAAGGCTTCAGCGGTAGAGCACAAAACATGAATTTTTAGGAGTAGATATTTATTTTTTGTTACTAATACTTCATGTAGAAGGATGTCCCTTGTGTTATAAAGGAGCCATGTAATAGGGATTAATTTGGATGTGGGAGCAGATTTTTGTGGTTCACTATAGCTACGGAAAAACCTCAACCATGTGATCTGTGGGATTATAATCTGGGTTGTGCAATCATCTCAACCATCCAAATTGTTTCTCCCAACCGTCTAATCGTTTGATCAATTTATGAATATCTGTCTGATATTATCAGCATGTCGTCATCTTCCCCGAGCGAACCCCAAATCACCTCCTCACCGAGATCTCCATGCCACGACGTCGGTTTTATGCAGCCATTCTTCAGAGATTTATTTTATCATTTTGTCCATTACATTATGATTGAAATATCAGGAAACTCAGTTTTCATTATAAAACAACCACCAAAAAGATGCAATGAAACATATAACATAGTATCGAAACAGAGGTTGTGGGTACAAGTTTGGTAAGTGGTTATTTTCTTATAAATACTCGAGGACAAGCTCATTTGGAGTATGAATTTTATTGAAATTACGATAGTATATTGAAAGAGAAATAGAGCGGTGGAAATGGTTAAGCTATTTTAACGCAGGTTACATCACAGAGTGGAAGTAAACAAATATTACATTAAACGGTAGGAGGAAACAACGATTACATTACACAGTAGGAGGAAACAAATATTTCATTATGGGGTAAGAGGAAACAAATATTACATTACATGGTAGGAAGAAATAAAGAATACATTACAGGGTATGAGGAAAGTAAGATTACATTACCTGGTAGGAGGAAACAAATAGAATGGGTCAAAATAGGTTTAAAATAATAGGTTTAAAACAACAATAAAAACATTTATATTTATATTTGACTCACCAAGAGTCTCAGCCACGCTATACTCCATCACAACCTTGGGCACTCAGTCACCCCCTCCTCTAATGGAACTTCCATTTATATATGAATTTGGAATAGTTATCTATGCTAGGATGAGGAATCTATTTTCATAAAATATAATAATTTTAGGTGATCCTCTACCTTCTGCCCCATTCACCATTTTCATCATGGATTCTGTCTCATTCACTCCTTTCACACATGCCCTCTACAACCTGTTAAATCATGTACAATTTCATGAAACTGGATTCCACAAAGATATTGGATAGCATTTTCACAACAAATACCCATTTGGGTAAAAAGCATATGGGGTGATTGATACACCCATGTGTTCCAAGACTTGTGCATATTCAATGTGTGCCAAGACTTAAGATCTACTTGACACTTAAATGAGGAAAATGGTGAGTAGCTAAGAAACTTTGGTTTGTACTACAAGATTTTGGAAACATAACACCAGAGACAACAATTATGACCACATGATTTGGACTTGTAGAAAATGAGAACTCTGCATTGTTGGTTTCTTGAAATACAATACAAGTCATCCTATTATTTGTAGTCTGGTGTGTATCCTGAAGATTCACTTTAGGTAAAACTATATTAAGGATAGTTTAATCTTTGTCAAACCTTTCTTGATAAGTCTAGAAAATTTTCATGTTTTCTAAAACATCCTCACCTCCCTTCATCTATATCATAACAACCTCCAACACTAATAGATCAACATTAGTCTTTGACTACTCATCATCATAATAATCTAGAAAGTCTTCTTGTATCTCCGTGTTATTTTTATCATATCTAATCTAAGAAAAATTCAATCTTCCTTTAGTACATTCTCAAATCATTTCTTCCTCCTCTGTTGATCACGTCTGTTGCACGTTTTATGATTCACACCGCTACTAATCACACATTTTTATATCATCCACTATTGCGACCATACGAAGGTCTCCTAGTTAATATTCCCCACCATAAATCTTCACCTAAATCTTATTTAGCTCAAGGATTGGACAAGAATCAAAGATTTACATTTGTCCCTTTGAGATGGCCAATGACAGAAACCCACAATGGTCGAGGTCTTGCTGTTTGGATGGTGAATGGAGGAAAACATGCGGTTTTGGGGGAAGGAGGATATTTTGACATCCATGTATTCATTAAAAAGGGGGAAAATCCCCCCCGAATGTCCAAGAATGGAAACCAAAATTAATCCTTCAAATCGATCTTTTATTATGATACTATCCATGCCCTTACATTCCAATATTGTTATATCCATGAAAACCATAGGGGGAAAATTTTTATTGCAGCAACATTGAAGCATCCAAACTAATCATGGGTTTTCAATCCCAAGATGGTTCCAGCATACACCTATGTGATTTCAAGTAGGGATCCATCTACAATTACTCTATATATTTTTGGGAATTCCTTAAAAACTAATGAATCTTCCACATGTCTTTCAAACCCATTGTTTTATAACATATTTAAATCGCTTACATATCCCCCCATTGGTTTCCTCTTACACATCTGAAGTTTTTTAGTCCCTTCATGAAGGGGGAAATAGGATCCTCATTTTAATTCAAGAGGAGAGGGGTATCTCTAGGAGGAAGGGGTAGGGGTTGTTTGGGGGGTTTAAGTAGATTTTTTCTGGATTAGGGGGTGGGCCTAAATTATATCAACATGTTTAGATACCTTATGAATAAGAGAGGTCGACATCGCCCGGGATAGGTAGGTATCCCCTATATGATTGGAACCGAGAAGTGCTACAACACTGTTCTTAAATATATGATCTATATACTAATGATATCATTTGATGGATGAAAATAATACATGCTATCATGGGTGGATACTCATAGTAATTTGAGGCACCTTCTCATGTTGTATTCCCTTGGTAATATCCGGTTTAGGATATTTTGAGAATGATACTCGATGGTAAGAAATCCAAATTTATATGTGTCCTTGGATATTCCTATCTACAAACGTGTGTATTAATCCTTAGACATTAAGATTATTATTAATGAATATTATATGTCTTGTAATTTGATGTATTAATGAAAACTATGATGATATATGTTCTTGATGAGGTAGAATATGTTGGGTGTGTCATGAGTAGTATTGCATTAATGAATAATGCGATAAAGGATTAATCTCTTGTGTTATTTAGCAGAAGATGACATCTCATGCCCTTTGATGTAAATGATATAGCTTAAATGAATCTATTACCACAGTGTTCTATAAATATTTATTTACTTTTTAGTAAATATAATATCTATTTACTTATTTGAGATTAATGCAGTGATATTTATTTAATAAATAAATTTTCATTATTCAAGGTTCGATAAATATTATAAAGGAATGAGATGCCATGTTTTTAGATCCAATGAGAAATAATAATATTGAATATTATTTGATTAAATAATATTTAAGTTAATTCTCAATGTTAATCGCATGTTGATAAATAATAATAATATTATTTTTCTTGACAGTGGCTTCTGCAAGGGATTTGATAAATAATAAGGGAAACTTGTGCAATTATTTATTTCTAATCCTAGAAATATATAAACCCAAGTATATTATTTTTCTAAGAAACAATTCATTTGTTTTTTATTGTGCACAAAGAATTTGGAGAATCCTCGAAATACCTAGAGATCTCTCTTCTCCAAGAACGCTCTTAAGAATAGAGATCGATCTTCCCCCACCGAATCCTCTCAAGTCAAGAGAGTTCAAGGAGAATTCTTTGGAAGCAGTTCTCATGGTGATCAAAGGTAGATTATGCAAGAAATAGGATCTGTCATGCTAGTAACCAAAGATTCCTTTGACGATGTATTGAGATTCATTAAACACACGTGGATCAATGCTAGAGGGGACCTATACTTGATACCTACAATGAAATGATGTTGCGATGAAGATATATTTTTAGATCCATCAATGAAGAAATAATTCCATCAAAGTTAATTATTTAATTAATAAATTAATTATAAATTATATGTCATGATCCTCCCTTCTAGTTCTTGTGGGATTTTTACTTTTTGTCTTCATTGATTCAATTCTATTGAACACGATGTTTATCATCATGTAGATCTTGAATTGATCATCGATCACGAGAAAAAGAAATGTTGGACATGACCCATCTTATGATTCCACCATGAATGAAACTTATAAGTGGTATCAGAGTGGTCACATTATTATTTATAAATATTTAAAGATCGTTGATTGATTTATTAATTTTGATTTCATTTTCAAGTCATGTTTAATCGTTTTATTAATCCAAATTGTAAGATCTGTTTCTTCCTCCTTCGTTTCTCATCAATCTAATCAATACGATTAATTTTAGGAATGAAATAAAATTGAAGAACTCATCCAAAGGTGCTAAGGATTCTGGATAGATAACATAGTTTTACATGTCGTGTAGTTTTGTTCAATGCATCAGGAATTAATTTGGAATTAATTCGTGTTGTTTTCATTAATGAAACATGGTGTATTTATAACATAAACCACGTGTTTATCAGGCTATCCTAAAACATGGTCATCTGGAGTACACACCGTGTAGCCGATGTGAATAGTGTTTAGTCATCTTAAGTCACAATTGGGACATGTATTTCATACATGGCTTAACTAACTGGTGACCTTGTTATTGTGAGATCACATTCGATGTAGCCCATTGGACACACCATGTACACCATTTTCTAGGGAATTATTTACATGCCAAGTCCGTAAGCATGTTCATATGATATACTGTGATACATGTACATGTAGTGTAGGTCAAAAAAACACGCCGTCTACTTATACCAAATTATACAGATTTAAAATTTATTTATTATACTATTGAAACCTTATTGACATATTCTTAGGTGTGGTTATTAATTTGATAGGACATTCCATTTGATGAGTTATATATATATATATACGTAACTGTTTAATTAATATATACATAATTTTCAAATATTCATATCATGTATGAGTCACATTATAGTTGTTACTTCGTGTGCATTGGAGCATAACACATGACTAAAAACTAATGTAATTCATGTAATCATTATGGTGAAATAGATGTCATGAAGGTATGGATAATTCGTGTATGCTGCATGTAACAAGAGTAAGAACTGTAATGAAATAATACTTGTTTGGTAGAATTAGATGGGTATTCACTATATTGCCTCCAAGGTACATTTATGAACATAGTTAATTTGAAATGAATTTATTTAATTTGTTTAAAATTATGATGGATGAGAATCTCAAGAAAATTCAGATGAGAATTAAGAAAAAATAATTGATTAATTAAAGAAGATAATTTATTGATTCAAGCGTGATTTATATTGAATAAAAATGATTAATAATTGATCGCAAGTTTTATGAAATGCATAATTCATTGCATCCATGTGGATTATGATGAGCATAGACCAGACCATTGTATGTGATTGGTTTCATTTAATTTATTATCAACTTAAATTGTTGGTATGCATGCCTACTCTCCTCATATTATATAAGGGTCTGTGTGACCATGGATTATTTTATGTAAAACCCATTTTCTCCTCACTTTCATGTGAGTAAAAGCAAATGTTATGGATGAATATCCCATGCTAGTGGAGGTTGTTCATGTTTGGATCCATGGAAAAACCAATCCAAGAGAGATACATGGGTGGACAAGTGAAAAGTTGTAACATGAACCACAATTGGTTCAATGTGTTTTCTCCCAAGTCAACGATTAGTTTATCAACTAATAGATAAACTATTCATTAGGAGAGATCATGATCATATGGATTTATTATTTTATTTCCGTCAATTTTTATGGTCATTTCATTATGGATGTTTTGTCGTGATTACATAATTAATGAATTAACAAGCATATAAGATAGAACTGGACTAAACTAGATTATGAATAAATGTTTTCTACAACATAGATAATTACTTATGTAAACCCACTCAATATTAATAAGAATGTGATACAGATAATAATTTTAAATTTATGCATAAATGGACAAAAACCCTCAATAATTTATATTATGTCGGTATAGCCTTCCACTACCTCAGTTAAAATCGAACCATAGTTCAAAGTGCTTGATCATCCAAAGTTGGGGTGTTTTGAATTATTTAAAAATTATAACTTGATTTTTTGGGTTGAATTAACTTAGTTCACATCATGGGTTGACTTCTAATTCATGACATGTCGTAAATAGGTTCCGAGGGTTGAGGAAATCCAATTAAGGATTTCAGGATTGGGGTGTCTGCTCAGAAGATCAAGGAACAATGAGTTAATGAATTTGGAATTTGGAATGACTACCCAAAACCATTCAAGTTGCTTGAATAACCCACATTGGGGTAATTTTAAGGGAAATATGGATCCTTACCACTTGAATATTCACGAAATAGGATATTATAAAGCCAATGGTTAGGGATATTGGGTTTTGATAAAATAGTGGGATATTAATAAATATAATATTTATTTAGTTATCTAAATTTTATTAGATAAATTACTAAAATTATATATATATATATTGAAACAAAATTGAAATGAAATTAAAAATATCATTTCTATCTATACTTGATAAGGACAACCTTCTCATTGACAAAAATTTCCAAAAGTGTCAAAGGAACCTATGAGTTATCATTCACCTTAAATTGAAATTATATGTGCTGGAAGAACCTTCTCTTATGGCACCTGGAAATGAGGATATTTATGAAGATTTTAAACTTTATAAAAATAATTTTAATGATTCTATAGATGTTCATTTTTTCATTCTATCTTCCAAGTGAAATAAGATTTTAAAGAAATATGAGGACATGGTTGCATATAGATGATGTCGCACCTTCGAGATCTATATTAAGAGAAGGTGAGACAAAAAAGGTACGAGATATCTAATGAATTGTTTACAACTAAGTATGGAGAGTTTTCACTAGCTAGGCCTCATGTAATCAAGAATATTTTCAATGCATGGCGTCAATCATTGATCAATTTTTTCCTACTTCACACTTGTTCAATGTCGATGCATGGTACATGAAACTGAAAATGTGCCATCCCATCACATCATAGATCCTCATTGATTCTTTATTCACTATCACTGATGTGACAAATGGTCTACTATAAATGTGGTGGCCCATTTCCCCTTGATCCCAGTTGACTACATCTTGAGAAGCTCCCTCTTTATTCGCAACGAGTTGCTTCCCCTTTTAAATCCTTCACAATTTCCTTTTTTATAATACAAATAAGATAAAAAATATTATATATTAAATTTCCAAATTACCATGTTTCAGACATGTTAAGAATCAAAAACTTATCTCATCTAAATAGATATAAAAGATGTATCACCCCATGAGAAACACATGCAGCCTAATCTGCGTGATAAGATAAAACACAATTTAAAATTAAAAAACTATATTATATCAAATTTGGAAACTCCCACAGTCTACATTATCAATATCTCCATTTATCCCCTCAATGGAGATACCATCCCATAAACTTAGTTGGAACAAAAACCTATTTTGATCATACCAACCATCATCCTCTATAAAAAAACGACATTGCCCATTTCTAACTATGACAGAAACATGACTTCCCCAATAAAAAATCCAAACACTAAATTCATCGCCATATCTAAATATGCAACGTCCTTTTAAAAAATACCAAAACCCAAAATATCTATATCCCCCATGATTAAGATTGTGAATCAATCTGGAACACCCACAAAAAATTTCTTTCTCTTCTCAAAATCCCGAGCAGCTAGTGCATCACCTCAACCTTCAATTTAAATTCTTTCTTCCCCAATCACACATTCTAATGAATATAAATAAGTTTAATACCTGAAATACCTCTCTCAACCTACTTTGTTTTCCAAACCCTAGTCTACTTCATGTGCCATCGATCCTCTATAAAATATCCAAAATTCCCACTACAAATTGCAAGCCCAAAAAAATCACCCTTGATACCACTTGTTAGGGGAGATTCCTGATGTCAAGAAAAAAACCTCTTGAGAAAAAATTTGTGAGAAACTAGGTCAAATAAGGAAGTGATATAAATAAGAATAAATAAACCAGCTTGCAATAATTTTAATATTGAAAAGCCCTCTATTGGAGAGGATTAAAAACCCACTTCGTAATTCCGAAATATCCACTATAAATTAAAGTGTAAAAAGAAATCCCAACAATTCCCAAACATGAATTAAAAATGAGAGAATATAAAAACATTTGGGAAAACCACACCCTGATACACCTCCACCATCTCTCTAGAAATCAGCTCACCAATTCAATGCTTGAATGATTAATCTGGGAAAAGACCTCACCCTTCTGTTGACGAAATTCCACTACATTGAGGATCAAATCCTAATATGCATTGACCTCGCACAATATTATGACACCCAGAGGATTTATCTCTCTATCTCTCTCATGATCTCTCCATCACGACCTAACACAAATCATAAACTTGGATAAACCTCTTGATCCGTGCATTCTAGAATACACTCAATACATGTGAAAGGACTAGTTTGGGATATGTCTAACACTTAGAGGGGGGGGGGTGATCGATGTTGGAGAACTTTTAATCCAATTCCACATTTCATCCCTTTACCAATTCAACCTGTTAGATCTCAATTCTTTTATTATCTATTACCCGTCACGTGAAATATTATTAAACCAGTAAAGAAAAAACATGCAACTTTTTTACAAGGTTCACTACTCAGTAAGATTATATAATCCTTAACATGGTTTAGAAATAATCTTCACCACACAAACACTAGAAATAAATCATTTATGTGTGGCTACAAGAAGTAGGATATACCCTTTCACTTGTAATACACTATAGTCAATTGGCAGTACATGTTTTACATCACTTAACTCGATCTCTATACTACCTATGAAGACAACCTCATTTTTGTTGACAAAGGTTTGTAACAAAAATAGAATCTTCCACATGTTGAGACATGTTGGATCTTAGAGTTCTTATTTTTTCTCCGACAACCTTCTTTTTCACATTGTTTCTTACTTAGCAGCATGCAAGTAACTCTTCTTACCTCTTCCCAACAAAAAATGAATGGTTCCAAATATTCTTCTTCTACGAGTAAAAATAATATAAATGTGTTGTGAAATAATGAATAATAAATTCTTTATAACCCAAATTATAATCTTATGATATAAATTTGGTCACTAAATCTTCTTCTCTTCTTTTCAATTTCTTCATCAGTGCAAAACCAAACCCACCGAGCCATCTTCTTCTTATTCTTACTGGGATCACAAAATTCCCTTATGATTATTAAATCCTTGAAGGTCAAATCATTTTACCATCATCATAATTAAATTATTCTAATTTGATAAAAAATATCAATAGTGAATGTAGTATCATTTATCTTTTATTTTTATTGGTGTAGAATATGTTTGTTTAACTAAATTTCCCTATACCTTTAATGATGTTTCATGTAATAATAATCTTTCATAAACTCATATTATTATCCTCTTGATTTATTAACTCAATAAATTCATTGTTCATGTTCATGTACCATCTCCGTTTTTATCTTTAACATTTTATTTATTTTTTTTGATTAAAAATTTTATGAATGAATTTTTTTAATCTTCAAATCATTTGAAAAACTTCAGATAGTGCACTTACTACTACTGTTTATGTAAAAACACATGAAGCTTGTTTCTCCTCCCTTCTTTCTATCACACTTCACAGAACAATAATGTTTGGTTTTCATAAAACATTTTTATAAATAGTATGTACATTCATACACCTGGTGTCATATGAAAACTCGAACAATATGAGTTCCTCTTCTTACTATTGCAGGTATGCACTTAGGAGAAAATCAAGTTCTCTTATCACAAATGAACTGTGTAGGTTTGTTCTTCTCTTTCTATTATGAATCAACTGGATACATAGTATAGTCATATTTGTTTTATATGTGGAAAAAATAAAGAAATTCCATGAGAGTAAACAACTCATGAATTGTGGATCGATCAGTAAGCTTCATCGAACTGGTTCTACTTTGTCAAGCATGAAAAGGGTGTTTATACACTAGTTTTGTGTTAGAGGTATTTCTTCTTCATGAAAGTAGATATATTTGTGGAACTAACCTCCATTGTAAAGAACGATGACTGTGTAAAAACATTTCACATGCTCTCATATTCTTCTCCACACTATATAAATCACGAATTGCAGGGAGAGGATCATAATTATCCTCTCCCCCGATAGTGCTCCGTACCGGTTTTTCAGGGGCCCTCTGATCCCACTTCTTTGTGGGATATTGGACCACATCATGCAAGACTTCTAGAGTACCCATGGCTGACATAAGGAACTCTATTATGCCTATGAATGCTAGTCTGGATGGCCTCCATTGGGCATGGTCAACCCAGTGTCATGCATAATCTATTAGTTGAGGCCTTCTAGTCAGCTTAGTCCATTATTTTTAAATAAACCCCCAAACAATACTTAGTAAAAAAACCAAGTATATAATGGAATTCAATATGAAATTTTTGGCCACCTCCACATTTTTAACTCTAGTATATAATTGTTCATTCCCTTTATAATTTCTCTTCAATTATAAATCCATCTAACCTTTTCTTCACATCTAACCCTTCAATCACTAATTTTATGGAATGGTTATCCATCATGCAATATATAATATCAATGTTCATCATGTTATCACTCACATGGTTCTCATGAAACAATAAAATAATGCATGACCTTCAACTACTTTTATTCTATAATTTTTGGAATATAAATTCCAAATATCTTCAAATCATCCTTCTTATTCTATTTAAACAATGTGTCACTTATTACAAATTTCTTTTGAACTTCATATCAGTTCATCATTCATACGAGTTAACAACATAGAGAATTTTTCAACAATGACATCCAATGCTATTAATCCATAATAATTATTCAATCCATTCACAATTTATATTCAAATATAAATCCATCTATCCATTTCTTCGTCTTTAACCATTCATGCACTAACTATATGGCGTGGTTATCCTTCATGCAAACATCAATCTCAATGTTCCCCAAGTTAACACTTTCATGGTTCTCATTCAACATTAAAATACTATATGACCTTATATTCCTCTTCATCTATATATTTTGGAATATAAATTCCAAATAACATCAAATTAACCACGTTATTTTTAGTAAAAAATGAGTCACTTATGAAACATGTATTTTGAATGTAGTATTAGTTCATCTGTCATCAGAGTTAACAATATGAATAATTTATCAAAAATGACATATAATGATATAAATATATTACAATTATCTAGGATTCATGATGATGGAATCCATAAAAATTCTATATGAATCACTATGAAGGCATCCAAAACAATTCTCCATGAATCACCATGAAACTCAAAGTCTTTAAAACATTCACATGTTTCTTTGAATTTCAAGACATGAGGAACCTATCCACGTTCCATTAACTTTGAAACTTATTCATCATATTGACATAAATGTAAGATTCTTATTTCATCGGTCATCATTGTATTCCAATTAAAACCATATGAAAACAAATACAACCCCTAAAATATTGTGATATTAAAACTCCCCCTTTGTATTGATGGAAATACCTTCAAAGTTATTTCCAAATGAATGTGTTAATATTTTGAACTATTATCTTCTCTCTCCCCTTTACCATTTAAATTTTATTTTCACACTATCTCCCCATATTAACAAGAAATAAAAAGTTCTTGGGAAAAGTGTTTCAGTCCATACTTAAGTAATGTGCGATCCATCATTTCACTCTAATTCTACTTGAGTTATGCTCGGTGTAGAAAGCAAGTGGATTTTACTTAGACAAAAAATATATCCATTACCAACTGATCATGATACCTTAAGAAATGATAAATCATATACATTCCTTCTAGTATTATTCATTTTCATTCTAGGCCAAAATTATTGAATGTGAGATAAATCTTTCTAAGAATAATCAACCTAAAAATCATTCACTCACTTCAACAAATAGATAAAAAATATTTAAGTTTAATAGATAGTATAACAGACCATGGGGTACTTCCACATTTCATAAGAAATTGGTTAATTTAATTTCTACCCCATTTTAATTTTTTTTGATAACCTAGGATGATATATAAATAGAGAAATACATTTTACAATTGTATGGTCTTCAAAAAATTTCTATAATAATAATATTTGATACTAATTGAAATAATAATTCTAGAAGCTTATTAATTTGTATCCCCCTAAATGGAAACATTTATAATTATATTCATAATGGTTGATCTCATCAACAATTGATTTAATGGAATTACAGTATGGATAATACTAGAGAATGATTCTTGAACGTGCAATAGTACATATTGGACAACTTTCACAACTTCACCAAGGATGATCTTCTATAACATTTGTTCTTCAAAAATACTAAGAAATAAGATCAAACCAAGATGGAATCTTCTTTATCCTAGATATCCAAAATAGTACATCACATTATTCATTATTATCAAGGATTATACTCTATAATAATAGTATTTAAATATCAATTTAGGAATCATTCAAGGATGGTAACTTCTTCAGATTGGCTATCAAGAATTGGAAGCACTTAATACTTCTCATGTTCTCCCCCTAAGAACATGCTTCACCTTTAAATAACTAAATTATCAGAAAAAATAAAATAATCCAATATTAACGGAATACGGTGGATAATCCTTACTTCATTAATATGAATAGTAATATTGAGATGATCTTCTAAACCAAATTGATTCATTTTCACCAGTCTTCATTTGTGAACATCTAATCAATTGTTTTGATTTATGTTTAGGAAACATGGATCTCTTCACATCCTCTTCTAATTTGTGCGGAGAATATTTATTCTTAATATCCTTCATGAATGATACATTATTTCACCTATTGAGGACTGCTTATTGTTATGGTAGTAAGGTTAAAAAAATCCTTTTCAACGAGCCCTTATTTATTAAATCTCTAACACATAACTACTTTAACACTAGGGTTTCGTTTTCTTAGTAAACCATCAGGAAATTTTTCTTCATCATGGATAATATTTTCTTTCCATTTTTGTCTATCTATATATTATGCATCTTCCATTTTTCTCATTCTTTCCAAATCTTCAGGACAGATAACTAACAAGTCATTAGGAACTATAGGTGCAAGTCTGGATCTTCCACATGGGTTCTTCTCAGTTTCATACCTATTATTACTTATTTTGTATGCACTACCCGTCAAATTATTGGATTTAAAATCCATGTGTTTCTCACCATCATTCTATGGTACCTTAATGGGAGGATTTATGTTCAAAACATACTTATGACTTATTCCCAAGTATGCTTCATCATTCCATATATTTTTTTTGATCATATTTTCTTAACTTAATTGTATACATGTTGATATGAGCATGTACCAAATTTGTGACCACTACCATTGCATACATCACAAATGTTATCAAGAATTAAAAATCTGTTTACAGTATACAGATGCTTTTGGACCCATAGATATTAATTATTCTTCCCTAGGATTCTATCCCTTGAGATAGGATTCCATAATCAATTTAAATTATGGGGATTGTTCCAACAATTTAAGGCACACTTCCCATATATGTTGTAGAACCAACATGGACCCCCAAATCAAGAATTATTGATATATCCTATATCTAATTTTTGGGCATTCTCCATGATTTTTATGCTCTCTAAGGGGAACCAAATTTCATAAATTCTTTCCTATCCACATTAGTCATGGTGATAGGTTTCTTATCATATTTATTCATTCATAATTGTTCATATTTTTCTTTACAACCTACATTTTTCATGATAACATGTTTAGAATCATTAGTACAAGATGGTATGGTTGATACATGATTCTTCTCAGATATTTTAGATAGATCGTTTAATGAAGTCATGATATTATTGTAACATGTTGGAGTTCTTTAAACCTTAAAATATTTCAATGAGAACTGAGTACTTTTAGAAACTATATCCTTATTTTGTGAAGTGTCAATATGTGTCTTCCCAATATTGGCCAACTGAGCAACCAATTCTAGACATTTGATACTTTGGATGATTCTATGATCTTTAATCATAATCATATTCTATTACCATAAATTCTTCATTCATTATTATTTATCTTCAATTAGATTAACTTTTTTCTAAATCAAAGAGTCATGTTCATTGATCATCTTGGATATTTCTTCCAGTTGTCAACCCTTGACATAAGTGCAATTTCTCAATCACTCTTCAACTACATGGATCTTTTCTTCTAGAGTCATTTTGACTCCCCTTTTCTCTTAAAATTTCTCTTAAAATTATTTAATCCATTTTGAGGAACTTATCTCATGTTCCCGCATTGTTGCATAAAAGGTTTCAAACTATATATAGATAGATTTAGAAACTAAATAATTTTAGTTTTCATGATCTTATACAAAACATCAGATTATTCTTCAAGTCGGTTAATCTCTTCCTACATACATTTAAAGACTCAAAAAACAAGGGATGTTCATTCTTCAGAAATAGAATGCAGAATAACTCTTAATATTTCAACAAATAATTCATGAAAAGTTGTATATTGATCATCATCACAACCTTTTCTAGTATTTTCATCTCGAGTAAAGTTTTTAAATGTACTTACACACACATCCTATTCACTATATATAGAAAGTTGATCTATATTCTTAGTCAAAACTTGAGTCATATTCTCATTACCTTCCAAGATTGTCATGTCTTCATTTTTATAAAGGCATAGAGAAACAAATACTTACCTGTTTTTTAGACAAGAGAGAATTAATCTTTAAATTTATCTTCTTTTTATTTTTCTTATTCATCATGTTCTTGGTAGAGATATACTTATAAACAAAGGTATCCATATCTTCACCAAAACTGCACTTCAATGTTCAGTTAGAAAAGAAACTAAAGCCTTTAAAAGGGAATAGATTTCATTGTAGAGAATATAATAGAGATGAACCTTACCTCAATAATTATGAATGTAACTTTTTTAGATATTCCTAACATTGCGTGTGTGTGAGTGTGTGTGTGTGTCTGGGGGGGGAGGTTAATCATGGTGGGTGATTTTTTAATTTAATTCCACATTTTATCCCTTTACCTCTTTGACTTGTTAGGATATTGATTGTCTTATTCTATTTTCTCTATCGCATTAAATAATATTTACGCAATAAAGAAAAGTACACGATATTTTTACAAGGTTCACTTCTCAGTAAGAGTATCTAGTCATTGGCATAGTATGGAAATAATCCTGACCACACATCCACTAGAAAATAATTCTATAAATGTTTTTATAGAATGTATGAAATAACCTTTCACTTGCAATTAACTATAGTGAATTGATATTTCATGTTTTAAGGAACTTCGATGGATCTTTATACTACCTCTGAAGATAGTCTAATTATTGTGGATAATGGTTTGTAACACCAAGAGTGTATTACACCTATTGAGACATGTTGGATGTCACAGTTCTTATTTGTTAATCTACAACCTTCTTCTTCACTTTTTTACTATCTTAGTAGTATGAAAGTAACTCTTCTACCTCTTCCAAGCAAAAAACTAAAAGCTTCACAATAGTCTTCTTCAACCAGGTCAAAACAATATAATGGTGTTTTGA
Organism: Viscum album; assembly: GCA_963277665.1. NCBI lineage: Eukaryota > Viridiplantae > Streptophyta > Magnoliopsida > Santalales > Viscaceae > Viscum > Viscum album. The sequence goes on along the minus strand of OY728151.1, from coordinate 1,578,951,131 downwards.
ACTGATGAATACTGAATTATTTCTAACCCAAATTATAATCAGTTGATTTCAATTTGGTCACAAAATATTCTACTATTCTGTTCTCTTTCTTATTTATGGAAAAAAATGCACGGAGATCTCTTCTTCTTATTCTTGTTAAAATCGCAATCTTCATCTATGATTATTAAATCAATGAAGTTCAACTAATCTTAGAATTTTCAAAATTAAATTATTCTTATTTGATAAAAAATATCAAAAGTGAATATAAAATATGTTATCATATATTATTCTTGCTGCAGAAGATTTATGTTCAAGTTAATTGCACTATAACTTCAATGACATTTCATAAAAGAATAATATTTCACAAAATCATATTTTTCTCTTCTTTAATTCTTTACCCAATACAAGCATGGTGAATATACCTTTACCAAATCATTTTTTATCTTTATCATTTTATATATTTTGTTTGAGATAAAATTTTATGCAATAATTTTTTCCACAAATCATATGCAGACCATTAGACAGTGTACTTACTCCTTACTATTTATTTAATAACACCCAAAGCTTCTTCCTCCTCACATAAATATCTCTGCCTTCACACAACAACCATGTTTGTTTTTATAATCCGTGTTTATCAACAATATATGCATACATAAACTTTCTATCATATGAAAACCCAATAAATATGAGTTACTATCTTACTCAATAAAGTATGCACTTAGGTGGATGTCTGGTTCTCTTTGCACAAAAAAACTGTGTAGGTTTTTTCTTATCTGTCTCTTGTGTATCAAATGCATACACAACATCTTCACGTAATGGATTATATATGAAAAAACATAATGAAAAACCATGATAGTAAGAAAATCATGCACTGTCTCTTGAGTTTTAATATTCATGGAACTAGTTCTACTTCACAAAGCACGATAATGGTGTATACACAGTAGTTGTGTGTTCATAGTATTTATTCTTCATGGAAGAGGAATTCTTCCCAAAACTGAACTCATTCAAAAATCATGACGAGGGTGTAAACCCATTTTTCATTTCCAAAGATTCTTCTCATTCATGAAAACATATTTTTTCATTGGAATACCCTTACTCATGAGGCCTTAATGTTTCAAAAATCACATTGCCTCCCCATAAAAAAGAGTGCTTCATAGACACTATTTTTTTCTTAAAAATGTGATCTCTTTAAATAATAAGAGTAGCTGTAGAAACTCTTATCCAAGGGTTATCTCCTTTTATTGTAAAGGGATCACAACCTTATAAATAATTAAAATACTGATCTCTATTCCTTGTTAATAATCTATTAAAATTCCTAAATTACTTAGCTTTTAATTCTTCAAACACGCCTAAAGTTATGACTCATTTAATAGTGTTCTTTCTTCACGATAAGACTGTTTATTTATGGTGTTCAAATCACATGCATGTATTCATAAACACATGAAAGTCATCTTCCCAAAACAATGAAGTTCATCTGTGGAACTCAACTAGTTGAATGGCCCTCCTGGAACTGCATTTTCAGTTCAGACAGGGCTTGATTCTTGAATTTCATCATGTGAGTCATGAAAATGTAGTTGCATGATATTTTTATCATGTTCTCCCCATTATTCAGACAAGTCTTGCCTCTTCTTCTATACATTTTGTAATAAAAATTTTAAAGAACATAAAATCATCCTTATTCATTTTCAATATAATGTGTGACTTAGGACACATATATTTTGAACATAGGATCAGTTCATCAATCATAAAAATTAACATAAATATAGAATTTCTCAATATTGGAATCCAATTATATAAATCCATAGCAATTATTCAAGACCTTCACAATTTACCTACAAATATAAATCCATACAAAAAGTTATTCATCTTTAACCCTTCATTCACTAATTATATGGTGCGGTTATCCTTCATGAAAACTATAGTCTCAATATCCCTCAATTTAACAATTTCATTGTTCTCATGCAACATTGAAATACTGCACTATCTTCAATTCCCCTACTTATATATGTTTTGGAATATAGATTCCAATGAAAATCAAATCATCCTTATTCTTTTTTCTAAAAAATTTATTGCTTAGGACACATGTAATTTGAACTTAGGATCAGTTCATCAATCATAAAATTGAAGAAAAATTGATAATTTCTCAAGCGTGACATCCAATAATATGAATCCATAATGATTCTTTAATCCCTTCATAATTTCCCTTCACATATAAAGTCATCCAACAATTTCTTAATCTTTAACCCTTCATGCTCTAATTATATTGTGTGGTTATCCTTTATGAAAACTAAAATATCAATGTTCCTCAAGATAAAACTTCCATGGTTTTAATGAAACATTAAAATACCACATGAATCTCAATTACAATTATTTAGTACTTTCTTGGAATATAAATTACAATGAACATCAAATCAACATTATTCATTGTTGTAAAAAATGTGTTTGTTATGACACATGTACGTTGGACTCAAGATCAGTTCATCAATCTTCAGAGTTAACAACCCAGATAATTGTTCAAGCATGACGTCCAGTGAAATGAATCAAAGAAAATTATTAAATCCCTTGACAATTTCTATTAAAATATAAATCCATATAACCATTTCTTAATCATTAAGCCTTTACACACTAATTATATGGTGTGGTTATACATCATTGTAACACCCCCCAATTTATAGAATGTAATAATTTATTTATGCATTTTATGTATTTAAAGTATTTGGGTAATTTTTGGGAGTGTTTCTAAGGCTTTTGGAATGTTCATGGAGCTTTTATATAGGTTCACAGTTGGACCACGGTTAGTGAAATCTATGAAACTCCTATAGGAAACCATACACAGTGAGACATGGGTGTCTGGTTAGGCGAACAGTTTTGTAAAACTGTGAAATTACCCAAGAGTATCCATTCAAAGTTGGACAAAGATTATTTTCCCTATTGGCACATGGTTTTTATAAATGTGTCGGCTAACTATTCAAGGTAGTCCCTGAGGTAGAGACTATCACATGGTCAACACACGGTTTTCCTAACCGCGTGACTAATCGTGCACAATTTAAAAACAAGATCCTAAAAAAGTGGACCTGGGTTGGCATTAAGTTTAAACCGATCATTTTTTCTCCAAATAAATCCTAACTCAGTATTTATTCCTCCCAAATGCCAATGATTTTTCCCCATCAATTTAGAAGTGATCTGAAGGCGTTTCTTGGTGCGTTGATGCCTGATACCCTCGGTAAGTGTCCTTTTGTGTTATGTTTTCATAGTTTTTGTTAGATATACTTTCCTTCCTTTCTAATATTATTATATGTAGTCTAATTTGGATAGATATAAGGTTTTTGATGTAAATCATGGTTATATTTGGCCTTTTTTATGATATGCGAAGAGATCTAAGGTGGGTTTTTGGAGATTCAACCCGGTTTTGTGGGCATTTTCATGATGTTATTTGTTTTCACCAAACAAATCTAGGTATGTTGCTTCACTCTCCACTAATCTAATTAAAACATAAATTTTTAGTTTCAAATTGTTTAAATTTCCTAAAATTGTTTTTGAAATTGGCGGAAAATCTTGGTTGAATACCTCTTCATTGATGGTTTTTGGTTTTTTTGGAAATTGGTTATGCAAGTGGATTTGATTCTTGATTTTAAAATATGGGTTTTTTGGATTAGGGAAAATGGTTTCTTGGAAATATTTTCATTAAAGTAATGGTTTTATTGAAATGGATTTAATTGGATTGTTTGAAATGGTTTTGGCTATATGGGTTGTTTGGGTTCATGATTTTTTCCTAACCCTAAATATTGGGAATATACCATTGTGGTACAAAGGTACATGACCATGGATAAGAAGTGTGTTTTATTGGGGATTAAAGATAATATCCAATTAGTGATGACTTGGTGGATGGACAAGAAACCACTAAATAGTATATAACTATTAGAGAAGAATGCATGGGTGTGTGTGTGGTGAACTATAGAATGGGTATGCCAAAAAGGAATGTGAAATGGTTCAAATAATGTTTTGTATTCATTCATAAGAAAACTATTATGTTTGGAAAACTGTTTTGGTTTGAAACCAGTTGGATTCAATTTAAATTATGTAAATATTTCAAAAAAAATTATATAAATTGTTTTATACAATTGTGATAACATGTTATATCCTTATGGAGTGAGTAGGGAATTCATTGGGTGAAATCTACTGAGTTTCATTACTCACCAATTCTTTGGATATTTGGTGGTTTTTCAGATTTGGTTTATCGAGACACAAGTAAATTGAATGCATCACACTTCTTCAGTGGTGCTCTGTAATAGTTGGAGTTGGAGTTGGATCTTGGATTCATGTCTTTGAAGTCTTTTAATTTTCTATTTGATTTGATGTCCACTATGTACTTTGATGTAAGTAGTCTTCTGTTGTGGTACTATTTTTTACTTTGGTTTTGGTGTCAATTTTATAACATGAGATATTTTACATTTTCATCAAGAATCATATAGTGGTTTTGGTTATGGAATATGTGGTTGTGATTTTGTTATTTTCAACGGGAAAATCATCCCCCGATTTTGTTAAAACCCTTGGAATTTTTTTCCAGCCTTTGGCGTCTTGGGGAAGTTGCTTAATTCCAAGTAGAAATTCCACCTTGACTCTAGAAAATGAGGAGGGGTAGGATGTTACAAGTTGTATGGGTCCTGGTCAGTTCAAATATTTGTGTGCAACAAGTGGAATCAACCTTTTCATTTCTTGACAAACAATTGGTATAAGTTGTGTCAGTTTTGGTGTTGAAATTCATTCAAGTTCATTCCTTGAGTCGAGTTGGTATAATGGAATAGGAATGTTAGGAATTGAAATGTATATCATGAAAATATGTAGTTAACAATTTTATATTTAACTTCATGTTACTAGGGAGTTGGGTACATAGGTGTTCTGGAAACACTCATAGGAGTGTAATATCAATTTCATGGGTTTAGCCAATGAGAAGATCATGACATGCATTATAGAAATAACTTCCCACTATGAGTGCATATTTCATTTTGACTAATGATTTACGATTTGGTGTAAATGGGTTGATTTTTTAAAAATGTTAAAATTGATTTCAAATGGAATATTTTGAAAAGAGAATGGTTGTGTTATTTTTAAAATGAGTTAATTTTCAAAAGCCTGGTGAAATTTTCCAAAAATGGCCGAATGTGGAAAATGATGAATTTTGGAAAGAATTTTTGTAATAATTTATCTATGGTAGAATATGAAATTTTAAATCCCTTAGTTTCCAGAGAGAAATAATTAAAGGGTTTGTTGTGTTTCTAGAAAATGGAACCCAGTAGGCGTGCATAGAAACAAAATGGAAGAATATGATGAGGATGTGGTTGCACCTAAGACATAGGTGAACCAATAGCTGGAACATAGTATAATATGAACTTTTAAAGATGTGGATAAATGGAATAGATGGGATGAAACCAAAAAATTGGATCATTCTATCCAATACTTGAAGTTAAATCCACCCATATTATAGGGTGATTTAGGGATAGAGAAGCCTAAGGTGTGGCTGAATGGGACAAATCAAATCTTTGATTTCTTTTGCACACTAGAAGAGTAGAAAGTCAACTTGGTGATGTATATACGAGAAGATATTTCCAGTCAATGATGGGATTTAGAACTTTAGACTAAACTGGACCAAGTTATGGAATGTGAGGATTTTGAGGGATTGTTAAAAGAAATTATATCTTCACACATTCATAATTTATTGAATGATTGAATTTTTCGGTCCAAATTAATAGAACCATTCAATGATAGAGTATGTGGATAAATTTATGAATATTTTTGATTTTACATGATTTTTTTTCAAGTTCATCCATAAAGGAACACATTTTTGAATTGTAGATAAGGCAACAAATTTGATTGAATATTGTCATGTTCTGTAAAATGGATTATACTAATATGGTCAATAGAGAAATTGTGTAAGAAAGAGACATCTTTGTAGGAACATGTGGAGGACGTATGTTTATAACAATGGAAAATATTGGGAACTATAATGTTGGGAGAAAACGGAATATGGAAACATATTTACAAGGTGGGAGTATAACCCAAAACCAGACATCTAGATCAGTGAACCTTCCCCCAAGACCGAAGAGAAAATTTGGATGTTTTTGAATGTGGTTACTTTGACCACATGCATCGAGAGTGAATGAAACCACCTAGATAATTTCATAATTTTAATTATTTGGTGCATATTCAGTGGTTTTGTAGTAGTGCTCTAAGGTCGGGTGTTTGGGAAAAATCCCATGTTTTGTAGATTTTGTATGCTTCGATGGGAGGAGGGAAATATAATACCTATCATTATTAGAATAGAGTTAGACATGGTGATTTTATAAATACCACGACTCTTCATCATAAGAAATCTCAGTAATGAAATAAAGAACAATGTGCAGTGAGTAAGCAGTAATATAGAGTTGAGTAGGTTATTATGGATGATCCATCTAGACCATTTGAATTTAAATCAATAGGGAATGTGGTGTGCTGAACAAACCTAATGACTCCAATTATTTAAACCAGAGAAAATTATGCATAAAAACCCATCCCATATTGAAACCTCTATCAGTTTCTCCATGATATATAAATCAAGTGCTATAGGGAGAGGCTCAAAATTCACCTCTCCTCCTAGTATGTCCCCATACTGGTTATATGGGAACGCTATGTTCCCACTTCTTTGTAGGATATTGGCCCATATCATGCATGCCTTTAGCCATGACCAGGGCTTACACACGACACTCCATGCCACCTGCGAGCTAGCCTGGCTGGCCTCCTTTTGGTGCGACTGACCCAGTGTACCATAAAAGCTCTTGGTTGAGGAACACCAATAAACTTAGTAGGCTATCCATACTTTTAAATAAACCCCCTAAACATATATAGTTAAAAAATGATGTATATCATGGAATTCAATATGAAATGCATGGCCACATACATAATTAGAACTCTAGTATACAATTCTTCAATCCCTTCATAATTTCTATTCAAATATAAATCCACCTAACCAATTCATTATCATTAACACTTCAGGCACTAATTATATGGAATGGTTCTCCTTCATGAAAACTACAATCTCAATGTTCCATAAGTGAAATGTTTAATGGTTCTCATGGAACATTAAATTAATGCATGACTTTCAATTCCTATTCTTATATAATTTTTTGGAATATAAATTCCAAAGAACATAAAATCAACCTCATTATTTGATATAAACAATGTGTCAATTACGAAACTTGTATTTTGAATATAGGATCAGTTCATCAATCATCAGAGTTAACAACTAAGAGAACTTCTCAAGCGTGACATTTAATAAACTGAATCCAAAACAATTCTCTAGTAATCATGATGAATGAATCCATAATTATTCTCCAAGAATCATCATGATGGAATCCATAACAAATCTCCATACATCACCATAAAGTTCAAAGTCTTCAAACCATTCACATGTTTCTTGAAATTTTTATACATGAGGATTTCATCCAAGATCCATTAACTTTGAGCTTGTTCATCATATTTACATCAATATAATATTCTTATTGCATTGATGATCATTTTACAGCAATCAAAATCATTTGAAAATAAATAAAATCTATACACAAATTTGTATCTTCAATCTCCCCCATTGTATTTATTGGAAATACCTTCACTTCAAAATGAATGTTTCAATATGTATAACTATTATCTTATATCTAACCTTTACCATTCAAACTTTAATTTCAATTTCTCTCCCCATTATTGAAAATAATTAAAACTTTCATAGAAAAAAGGTTATCATTCCATAATTCAGCATTGTTCCATCACTCATTTCACTGTAAGTCAACTTGAGCTATGCTCAATGTAGAAAACAAGAGGACTTGATTTTTAAAAAAATGTTTCCCATTACCAAATAATCATGAAACCATAAGAAATTAGAACCCATATACTTGTATTCAAGGATTATTCACATTAATTCTAGTAAGAAATTAATAAATGTTAGATTAATCGTTTTATAAACAATCAACCTGAAACTCCTGTACTAACTTTAAAAAATAGGGAAAAAAATTCAAGTGTAATAGGCAGGATAAGAGACCTTGGGGGACATCCACATTTCATATACTATAGATTAATTTAATTTCTCCCCTTTGTAAAAAGTTTTTTTATTTTTGATAACCAAGGATGAGAGATTAAGAGTGACATACCCTTTCCAATGAAATTATCTTTAAGCAATTTCTAGAATAATCATATTTCATACTAATTGAAATAATAATTTTGGAATATTCTTCATTGGTCTCCCCCTCAATGGAAGCATTTATCATTATCTTCATAATGGGTGATCTTATTAATTTTTATTTCATGAAATTCTAGTATGGAGAATACACTGAAATGGGTCTTCAATTTGTGATAGTCCATATTGAACAACTATCACAACTTCACCAAGGATGATCTTCTAGAACATTTGTTCTACAAAATACCAAGAAATAACATCAAACCAAGATGGAATATTCTTTATACTAGCTATCTAAAATAGGGAATCACATTCTTTAACATCATCAATTATGATAATCAATAATATTAGTATTTTAATATCTATTAAGGAATCATTCCGGGATGGTAACTTCTTCATCTTAGAAATCAAGAATTAACAGCACTTACTACTTCTCAGCTTCTCCCCCTAAGAAAATTATTCACTTTTAATTCCCTACATTATAAGAACGAATAAAATACTCAAATATTAAGGGAATAATGTGGTTCCTAATTTATTTATTTATATGAATAGAAAGGTAGATATGATCACATAAAGTTTTTTTCTCCATTTTCACCAGTCTTCATGGTTTCACATAAGAACATCTATTCTGATTTATGTTGAGTGTCACGACCCGTCCTCGGGGCCCGTGTCGTGATTACCCCAAGCCCGCCTTCCATAGGCCAGGGGCTGGCAACTAGCACCAAGGCATAAATCCCGATAAAAAGGGAAGGCATTGCCTTTGTAAAGAAAACAAACACCATAGAGAAAGCAAGCAGTAGAAGTAAACAGTAAGTAAAAGTTGGGTACAATAGTAAGTGTGGAAAAGTAAGTGGGACAGTATACAAACCCAAACTGAAAGTAAAGTACAACTGGAAAGGGAAAAAACAACTAAAAAGTAAAGCTGCAACGTCGAGCTGTCCACTGGAAATACCACCTAATGTGTGGGTACAGATAGCCTCCTCTGCTCCTCGGGTCTATCCAACCGCTTTGAGTACGTTCCGTCCAGTGGTCAACCTCTAGGTAATGTCCTGCTCTGCAAGCCTCAACCACGATCAGCACTGTCCATCGTCTACAACCAACACAACATAGTGCGGGAATAGCCTGTGAAGGGGTGAGTATAAGCTACTCAATAGGGACCCCGAGACCCCCGAAGGTCTCCCAAAATCAAAAAAGTAAAATCCACAAAGGAAAGATGCAATCACGAAGTAACATCCGATACTTCTTAGGTATATGCCCATAAATATACCGAAGTCATCAATTCTCGTTCGGCTCCAACATCCGAGCCCAAGTACAACCCAGTACAGACAGGAAAGAAAAATGTAAATCCACACAGGATAGCACAACACAATCCACAAAGGAAAGCAAAACAGGATTCAACTCACATAGGTATACTTCTTCATATTATGATAGAGATGATCCGATATTTCCACTGATTCATCTAAGCTGTCAGACCCACAAAGGATCGATAGGTACTAACCCCCGCAATGACCCAAAATGGATCTGACCCACAAAGGAATGATAGGTAACTAACCCTCGCAATGACCCACAAAGGATCTGACCCACAAAGGATCGATAGGTAACTAACCCCCGCAATGACCCACACAGGATCGGACCCACATAGGATCTGTAGGCGCTGGCCCACACAGGACCATTGAGTTCTGACCCACACAGGATCAGACCCACAAAAGATCTGTAGCACTGATCCACGGAGGATTGATGAGTGCTGAAGTCGTCACCGTCAAATCCACTGAGGATCTTTGTACATTCGTCGTCGTCACAGTCGCAGCCAGCTCTAGGGTTTCCACACACAACAAGCTCGTTCGGGAGGGTCCTCTCCACGAGCCAAGAGGCTGATACATCAACTGACACATAGTCTAGAGTTGATGTATCCAAAAGTTCAGTATCGTCAACAGGAACTCAACGTTGCAGACGGTGCGTCAATCGGACGCCCGGTCTGAGAGTTATTGGCTTTTTCGTTCCAGGGGCCTGATTGGTTTTTAAGGAAAAACCAACCCGACCTTACCCCACCTGAATCCAAACCTTGGGCGGAGTAAGAAAAAAGATCCGTCTCACTTAGAGGAATCCCACAAAGTCGACGACACATCAATCAGACGTCCAGAGCTAAAGTTATGAGCGTTTCCGCTCCGAGGACCCGGTTGGTTTCGGGTACGAACCAACTCGGCCAAACCCAAAGTATTCCTAAACCTTGAGTGCGATATACCGAAACGACTGTCTCGATCCAAGGATCGCATCACATTAACGGTGCGTTGATCGGAGTCCCGTAGCACATGTTATGGGCGTACGACCGGAAAAGATTCGGTATTAAGGGGTTCCGGCCCGGTCCGACCCGGCTCGATACCCCCAGGGTCGGCCCAAACCGGGTCCGGGTCCGGCCCGCTTGGGCACGGCCCAGCCCTGCTGGCGTGGCCTGACCCGGCCTGGCCTGGGCGCGGCCCGGCTTGGCGGACCGGCCAGGGAGCCGGCCCGGCCTGGGCGCGGCGCGCTGGCCAGGCGCTCGGCCAAACGGCCGAGCCGTTTGAAGAGGGGGGGGGGGGGGGGCTGCCCCTAGCTTGTAACCATGACCCCCATTAAGGGGGGCCGTTGTGCTGGCCGACCGGGGGTTTGAACCCCCGAATTTCTCTTGTCCGGCCGGCCCGCCCCGGCCGGCCGGTTTCTGCCGCCACAGGACCGGCGACGGCTGGTCCCCTCCCTGCTCCGACACTGGCAGCCCAGAACCGGCCGCTGGTCACCCTGCTCCACCGCAGCACGGAACCGGCCGTGGCCTTGGTTCGTCCGGCGCGGCGCGACGGCGCCACGCTCTTCCACGGCAGCCCCGTTCCGGTCGCGGTGTCTTCGGGTTTCTCTGACGCGGCATGACGTCGTCGTGTCCTTGTTCGATTTCACGGCGCGGCGCGATGGCGCCTCACATTCCTTTCCGCACGATTCCGCACGGCGCAATGGCACCGCGCTATTCCTGTTTCAATCCAAAATAGAAAACAACATGGATAATGGAGGAGTGTCGGCCGTGTTTGTGCGGTCCGGCCCCCTCTTGTTAATCGATAGCAATTGGTCACATTCCACGAAGAACATGAAAGTAGTAATCACGAACAAAATAAATAAAATAACCCCTACCTTGAGCGTTGCTTGAATGGAGGTTCGTCGAATGAGGATTCGTCGCGGAATATCCATCGCGGGAAGAGGCGTCGCGGAAGGAGACGTCGCAGAAGGAAATGAAGACCTCTGAGGAATCCAACATTCTTCACGTTCTTCGCGTACTTCGTGTTCTTCATCGAAGAGGATGAAGAAAATCAAGACTCCCTTAGCTTCTTCTCCCAAAGCTCTCAAGGAAACAAGACACCAACAAAAATAAAATAAGACACTAACTTATTTTATTAACAAAACATACGGTTTGAAATTCAAAAGTTTGCATTAAACCACAAAATTAAAAATACACAAGTTGTCATAATTTAGGAAGGGTTATGGAAGGTTAGGAAAGGTGAAGGGGTAGGGTTCATGTGGCCCCCACCACCTTCATAACCTACAAATGGAAGTTGGGTGGTTTTCCTCAACTTCCACCACAATCTTAATCCACTCAAAGTAAAAATAAAATTGTTGCATAATTTTTATTTTACCTTCCACATAAATTAAAAACTTCTCTCGTGTAAACACAACTCCGGAAATAGCGTTCCTAAGAAATTACTGGCGCTACGGATCCATTGGTGCCCTCAGAATTAGATTCCGAGCACCGGTTCAGAAGTTAGAATTTCCCGCTCGTTCGTTCACTGAATGTACCCAAGCTAAACATCGGATAGGAATTCCGGGCACATCGGGCCTCAGAATCAAGTTCCTCCAGAAACTTTGTTCATGTAAAATCCCAAATAAAATTAAGAAAAAATTTTCCTTGAATTTTACGGGTCTTTAAATTACTCCCACCTCAGGGCTTTACGTCCCCATAAAGATACATCGAAAACTAGGGAAACAAATGTGGGTACTGAGCACGCATCTGAGCCTCCCGCTCCCAAGTGCTCTCCTGGAGATTCTCGTGCTGCTATCTGATGTGCACTAGAGGAATCGACCATCCACGTTGGACGCGCTCCTGTCGATCCTCGATCTCCAATGGGACCTTCGTAAAAGTAACCCCATCATCAACGTCTAGCTCCCCATGGTAAATGATATGCGTCGGGTCGTGCACGTATCTCCTCAGCTGAGATACATGGAAGACGTCGTGCACCTGGTGCAACTGAGGTGGTAGAGCCAGGTGATAAGCCACCTCGTCAATATTGCCGAGGAATTGGAATGGTCCGATGAAGAGTGGAGATAACTTTCCGCCTCATCCAAATCTCTGTAATCCACATCGAGGTGAGACACGCAAGTAGACGTGGTCGCCATCCTCGAACTCTAGTGACCTCCGCCTCTTGTCAGCATAAGACTTCTGCCAGCTCTGAGCTGTCCTCATCTACTCCTGGATGACCTGGACCTTCTCTATCGTGGCCTGGACCATCTCCTGTCCCACAAGTGCTGACTCCCCAGGGTCTGTCCAGCACAAAGGAGATCTTCAAGGTCGGGCGTACAATGCCTCGTATGGTGCCATCCCGATGGTGGAGTGGTAACAATTGTTGTACGCGAACTCCAACAAGGGTAGGTGATCCTCCCAGCTGTGACCAAAGTCGAGGAAACATGCGCGGAGCATGTCCTCGAGATTCTGAATGGTCCTCTCCATCTGACCATCCGTCTGAGGGTGAAAGGCGGTGTTCAGACGTAGCTGCGTCCCGAACGCCTCCTGCAACCCCTTCCAAACTGAGAAGTAAAGCGAGAATCTCGATTGGATATGATAGATGATGTCACATCGTGAAGCCGTACAATCTCCTGAACATAGAGACGTCCCAAGCTCTCCACTGAGCCCTGCTCTCTGATGGGTAAGAAGTGAGACGACTTGGTGAGTCGGTCGACAATCACCCAAATGGAGTCGTGATCTTTGGAAGTGCGTGGAAGTCCAGTCACGGAGTCCATAGATATCCCATCCCACTTCCACTCCGGGACCTCCAAGGGCTGTACCGAGCCTGCTGGTACCTGGTGCTCTGCCTTCACCTGCTGGCAGGTGAGGCATCGAGAAACGAACTCTGCCACAACCTTCTTCATGCCTGCCCACCAGTGCTGTCATCTGAGATCCTGGTACATCTTCGCCACTCCCGGATGTACCGCCAAAGGAGAAGTGTGAAACTCTCTCAGCATCTCCTCCCATAAAGAAACTGGTACCAAGGTACTTCCTCTGAAAAGGACGCTGTGCTATGCTCCAAAGGAGAAACTATCAGGTGCCTGTCCTGAGGATATCTGCGCACACCACGTCTCACATTCAGTGTCCCCACGCTGTTCCTCTCTGACCCGCTACAGTAGTGGAGGGGTGACTGTGAGAGACTGAAGGAAGGATGCTCCATTTCTATCCACGAAGGATATCTGCAAAGAGGCTAGCTGTTCTGTCGCCTCCTCAAGTAGATGATTGCCCGTCCTCCTGCTGAGAGCATCGGCTACTATGTTCCCCTTCCTAGGAGTATAGACTATCTCAAAGTCATAGTCCTGGAGGAACTGGAGCCATCATCGATGTCTCAGGTTCAGGTTCTTTTGAGAGAAGATGTACCTGAGACGTTGATGGTCAGAAAAGACTGTAAAGCTCTCGCCCATCAGGTAGTGTCCCCATGTCTTCAGAGTGAAGACCACTGCTGCTAACTCCAGGTCATGGGTAGCATAGTTCTTCTCATGTAGCCTCAACTGACGTGATCCATAGGCGATCACTGCCTACTCCTACATCAAGACACATCCGAGTCCGGTCCCTGATGCATTTCAGTAGACTACGTACCCTACTCCCTCCTCAGGCAACCTCAAGATAGGTGCACTGGTCAATCTCTGTCTCAGCTCCTGGAAGCTATACTGACATCTGTCTGACCACAAAAAGGGTTTCCCCTTCTTCGTAAGAGCTGAGAGTGGTGCTGCAGCTCTGGAGAAGTCTGACACAAATATCCGATAGTAACCAGCTATTCCCATGAAACTCCGCACCTCTGTCACGCTCCTGGGTGGCTCCCAAGCTAGCACTGCCTTGATCTTCGCAGGATCCACTGAAAATCCCACCTCAGAGATGACATGCCCCAAGAAGTGGAACTCACATATCCAGAACTGGCACTTCGAGAGCTTATCAAAAAGCTGGTGCTCTCAGAGTGTGTCTAGCACAACCCGCAAGTGGTAGGCATGCTCCTCCTAAGTGGTCGAGTAAATCAAAATGTCGTCGATGAAGAACACGACAAATCGATCGAGGTATGGCCGAAATATCATGTTCATGAGGGCCATGAACACTGCTGGGGAATTGGTTACGCCAAATGGCATAACCGAGAGCTCATAGTGGCCATACCGACACCTGAAGTCCGTCTTCTGCACGTCCGCATCCCGAACTCTGAGCTGATGATAGCCTGACCTGAGGTCTATCTTTGAGAACCACCGTGCTCCCTTGAGCTTATTGAAGAGGTCATCAATCCTCGGTAGCAGATAATTGTTCTTCACTGTCACTTGGATTAGGCGACGATAGTCGACACAAAGTCGCAAGCTCCCATCCGCCTTCCTGGCGAACGAAATCGGGGAAGCCCAGGGTGAAACACTAGGACAGATGAAACCCTTGAACTACAAGTCCTCCAACTATACTCATAGCACTCAAAGCTCAGCGGGGGCCATCTGATATGCTGGAGTCGATATCGGGGTTGTCCCGGGGTACAGGTCAATATAAAAGTCTACCTCTCTGTGAGGAGGTAGCCCTGGAACGTCGTCGGGAAAGACGTCTGCATACTGATCCACCACTGCAGGAAAACTAGGACTCCTCACATCAACTGCTCCTAGGATGATTCTAGCCAACTAATGAGTGATGGGCTGTCCTCTCCTCTGCGAGAGTCCATCCTGTGCTGCAAAGGCTCCCTTCTTGCTGGTGAAGGTGAACCTGATCCCGTCGGTGCATACACATCGCACCTTGCTCCTAATACAGTCAATGTGTGCATGGACTGTAGACAACCAATCCATGCCCAAGATGATGTCTTAAGGCCTTGACGCCGCTACAAGAAGATCCCAGCCGAAGCTCTCACCTCCTAGAGTAAGATCACACTGCCGGCACCAGTGCGTAATCGCCGAGTTTGCTCCCGTAGGAGTCTCTAGTCGTAAGGATCGAGCCAACGGCTCTGTCGGAATTTCCGAGCTCCGAACAAGGGAATTGGCTATGAAATAATGACTCACTCCTGTGTCTATAAGTATTGTAGCAAGGGTGGAATGGACGTAGATAGTACCTCGAATCATCTCGGGTGCTCCGTCTTCGTAGGAATCCACTGCCTGGAGTTGTGCCTGTCTCTGCCCGCCAGCTCCCTGTGGCCGGGGTGTACCTCCTGGTGGTGGTGGTGGTAAATCCTCAAAGTGTCCCCACCACCTGCTGCTCGGCCAGCTCCTCTGCCTCGTCTGCTTGCTCCCTGCGGACCACCACGGTCGACCCTCTGCCTCTGACTGGGTGGTCCCTCAACCGTCTGCTGCTCCTCGGCACGACGGGTCAGGATGTCACGAGCCATGTGGCCCTGCCCGCCCCATGTGTAGCACTGACTGCCTCTCGAAAGACCGGATCCGCGTTGTGTGCCACGCACTGCTGAGCCAGTGTCCTGAGGTCATCTGCCTGATGGTCTTGCCCGCTTGGACCTCTATGACATCTGTCTACTGCCGGCTGTAGAAGACTCCACCACGTGTCGCCCTGCGGTAGGTCTCGCCGTTGGTGTAGACTCAGAAAGAAAGCTCTCGATGAGAAGAGCTCGCTCCAGTACTCCTGCCTCATTCGGAATGCTGAGGGAGATCAGCGATGCCCTGATCTCATGCCTCAATCCCTGCTCAATGGTCCGGGCCCAGAAGAATGAGTCTCGTACCATGTCTGTCGAGTAATGCAAGAGATCGGTAAATCTCGCTGAGTACTGGGCGACCGTCAAGCTGCCCTGCTGTAGATGAAGAAGTTCCTGGATGCGCACCGCACGGAGGGTGGCTGGGAAGAACTCCGAGCGGAAGAGGATCTCAAAGTCCATCCAGATAAGCGATGCCTCATCGTGCACCTGGAGCATCAAGCTCCACCATCGGCCCGCTGCCGCGTGTAGTAGGCTCGCTGCGAGGATCACCATGAGGTTTGCTGGTGTCCTCACTAACCTAAAAACCCGTACCACTGCCTCCAACCAGTCCTTGGCTGCCTGGGGGTCCGTCTCCCTACGGAACCTGGGCGTTCACTGGCGCTGGAACTCATGAAGTGCACTAAGGTGACCTGCATCGTCAGCGGCTGGGGCTGGAAGCATCGGTGGTTCGGTGGGTAGTGGTACCGCCGATGCCTCTGTTGTCAAAGGTCCCTGCACCAAGGCCTCGTCGCTCGGTGGGCTGTCGTCACGCTCAACTCTCGGAACCCTAGCTGGCTGCCGTCGTGGGGCCATCCTGAAAAGGAAACAGGTGCACCACGGTCAAAACAATATACCTGGTGAGCTGACACAAGTAATCACAATGCAAACTTGAAACACACATGCAATCAATGTTTTCGTGCATTAAGTCAGAAATCAGAAGTCAGGGTCCTGGTGTACAGATACGTCGGCCACCGCACCAACACTAGACTCCCTGGACTGATAACCACACTCAATACATGTAACACTATTTCTTCACATAGAAAAAAGACCAGAGTCCAAAGTTCTGTGGTAGAACCGAACTCCTCTGATACCAATTTGTCATGACCCGTCCTCGGGGCCCGTGCCGTGACTACCCCAAGCCCGGCTTCCATAGGCCAGGGGCTGGCAACTAGCACCAAAGCGTAAATCCTGATAAAAAGGGAAGGAATTGACTTTATAAAGCAAACGAACACCACAGAGAAGGCAATCAGTAGATGTAAACACTATGTAAAAGCTGGGTACAACAGTAAGTGCGGAAAAGTAAGTGGGCCAGTATACAAACCCAAACTGAAAGTAAAGTACAACTGGAAAGGGAAAAACGTAGCTGAAAAGTAATGCCGCAACGTCAAGCTGTCCACTAGAAATCCCACATGAAGGGTGGGTACAGATAGCCTCTTCTGCTCCTCGGGTCCAACCGACCGCTCCGAGTACGTCCCGCCGAGTGGTCCACCTCCAGGTAACGTCCTGATCCGCAAGCCTCAACGACGATCAGCGTTGTCCGTCGTCTGCAACCAACACAATGTAGTGCGGGCATAGCTCGTGCAGGGGTGACTATAAGCTACTTAGTAGGGACCCCGAGACCCCTGGAGGTCTCCCAAAATCAAAAAAGGATAATCCACAAAGGAAAGATGAAATCACGAAGTAACATCCGACACTGCTTAGGTATATGACCATATATATACCTAAGTCATCAATTCTCGTTCGACTCCAACATCCGAGCCCAAGTACAACCCAGTCCACAGAGGAAAGAAGAACTTAAATCCACACAGGACAGCACAACACAATCCACAAAGGAAACCAAAACAGGATTCAGCTCACATAGGTATACTTCTTCGTATGACGATAGAGATGATAAGATATTGCCACTGATTCATCTAAGCCGTCGGACCCACAAAGGATCAATAGGTACTAACCCCCACAATGACCCAGAAAGGATCTGACTCACAAAGGATAGATAGGTAACTAACCTCGCAATGACCCACAAAGGATCTGACCCAAAAAGGTTCGATAGGTAACTAAACCCCGCAATGAACCACACAGGATCGGACTCACACAGGATCTGTAGGCGCTGGCCCACACAGGATCGCTGAGCGCTGACCCACATAGGATCAGATCCACAAAGGATCTGTAGCACTAATCCACGAAGGATCGCTGAGTGCTGAAGTAGTCGCCATCGAATCCACTGAGGATCTCTGTACAGTCATCGTCGTCACAGTCGCAGCCAGATCTAGGGTTTCCGCACACAGAAAGATCGTTCGGGAGGGTCAGTTCTATGACAACCCTGCTTTTTATTACAACTTAAACATGCTTTATTACATAAAACATCACATTATCCAACAAAGAAGATCGAGAGGTTTAATGTCTTTGGGGCTTAGGATCATTACATAAAAACTTTAAACTTGAAATACAACATCTTTATTGAAAACTTCCTTTACATGACCACTACATTCCTTCGTACTTAGCATTGTGTGGGATAACCTGAGGACATGCATAAGAAAAGGGTGAGCTATAAAGCCCAGTAAGGGAGTAAACAATGAATAACATGAGGAGTGAAATACATGTTAGGAAATAGGCATATCAATAGAGAATAACAGAAACATGAGCATAAAGGCATGATAAAGCATGATAATCATAACTTGGAAATGTGGCAACAACACTTAACATTGAATTAGCATGAGCCAAGGCTCATTGCACATGGAGCATGAGTAAACCCTCATTGCACTTGAAGCACGAGTAAACCCTCGTTTCACTTGAATTTGCATGAGTAAACACTCATTGCACATGATGTATCATGATACTATACTTTACCCAATGCATTGGAGTGCTATAAAGGGCACACCCTTCTTAAACATTTCATTTCATGCATAAGTGTGCCACATGGATCATAAAACATGGATTCATAAAACATAATCATTTCTTCCACGATAAAGGAATTTGGAATTAATACATGAAACATTACAATAAATATGTATATGTGAATAAAGGTGAATACCCTTGATGGAGAAATGGGCATGGTATTCACTACACAAAGACATTGGCTTAGAAAATCTGTGCGATTTCGGCAGCGTAACGACGTGACATAAGAATTCATAAAAAGGTTGATGAGAGAGAAAGGGGTTCCTCATCATATTTACATGTAATGGACAGTAAGGAGATCATATATATACATGTCCCAACAATAGAAATGGAATTTAGATTCATGATACAAAATTATTGCTTGAATGTAAAAGAAGAGAGAGAAGTTCCTTTCGGAATTTCGGCATAGTAACCGGTGTACATGGGAGGCATTTAATGAGAGAGAAAGGGTTCTCCCATCATTCAAACAATAAGAGGGAAGTATGGGGGAGGTGAAAAACCATACCCCAACATTCATAATTGAAATAAAAAGGGAAATACAACTTAAAGAAAATTGACAAAAAAATGAGAAAGGAAGAAAACCCCTTACTTGGAAGTGTGCTTCCAAAGGCTAGAGAGAGGCTTGTGAGAGGATTCTTGGGAGCTTGGGGCACCTTGAGAGGATTCTAGAGAGAGTAGGGCAGAGGTTGGAAGAACTTCAAGGGCTTTGAGTGAGGATGAATTGGGATCTTGGGTGGGTTTATATAGGAAAGGTGAGAGAATTCATTATTATTTAGGTTTGGGACCCCATATATTAAAATAATCCAAACCACAAACCATCCCATGGTATTTGCCCATGGTTTCTGGAAAAGGAAAGAGGAAAACAATATTTTACAAGTCCAAGGTCCGATCTTATTAAAAAATTAGGGTTGCTTATGTGGAGGTGAGTCACACTCCCATGGAAATTAATTTAAAAAGGCAAAGTGTTGAATAAGTCTTGAGGGCTCCATTAATGCTTTGAAAAGTGAGTCAAACAAACCCAAAACCTCATTATTTTAATGATAAAACACATATTGGCCGAATATAAGGATTATGGTATTTTATTACATCACCATTGGGTCATTATGATGTCATAAAACACATTATATATTTAAAAGGTATTTAATTTTTACCCAAAAATTTGACTGTCTCAGAAAATTATGAAAAATTCACCGTTGGATAATTTCGACGTCCTGATTCCAAAAATAATATTTATTTTATCTAAATAATTTTCTAAATATGTGAATTTTCAATTTTAAAATAAAAACCGACATTTATAAAAAATTCACGGGTTTTGACAGAAATGGCTTTCAAACCTTAATAAAAATTTTAATTGCATTCATAAAATTATAAGATCATTTATATTTAATAAAAATTAATTTAATATTAATAATAATATTTTATTAAAATATTATTTAATTCAAAAATCCTTTAATTTATCAAAATATAATTCTTAATTAAATAATAACTAAAAACACCATTTGTGCTTTAAATTACAATGTATCAAAAAAAATTATATTCATTATTATATACAAAAAAATAATGTACATGAACATGGTGATACTTATTTGTTACATAACCCCTTAAAATAGCCGCATAAGACCTAAGGGTAAGGTGTGCGATGGTGACAGACTCTTGGGGTTGCTCGGATAACATCGCTCGAGTGGTAATCTCTATCAACTTCCATTTTTCCCGTAGACGATCACGTTTGAGCTTGACTTGATGAAGCTCAGCTTGGGCTTGGTCAAGGGCAAAGACCAAAGACGCCACCTCTTTTCCGAGCTCCGACAAATGGGCATCGTAAGGGGCAATTCTACTGGATGAGGCCATCGCTTCCTTTGTCTGAGTAGAAAATTGGTTCGTTAAAGCCTTATATTTAAACTACCCAGATGTTCACTGTTCAACCACTATAAAAGTAACGGTCACAAATCTAAAAAACAGTTCATATCTTATAAAAACATTTGTCATAAAGAAACATTTAACTGGATCAAGAGGGATTTTCCATTAATGAAATTTTGGGTTGTTACAAGTTCCATGAGCTGAGAGGCTGATACATCAAATGACACATATTCCAGAGTTGATGTATCTAAAAGTTCTGTATAGTCAACAGGAACTCAACGTCGCAGACGACGTGTCAATCGGACGCCCGGTCTGAGAGTTATTGGCTTTTTCGTTCCAGGGGCACGGTTGGTTTTTAAGGAAAAAACAACCCAAAAGTATTCCACCTACGTCCAAATCTCGGGCGGAGTAAGCCAAAAGATCCGTCTCACTTAGAGGAATCCATCAAAGTTGACAGAACGTCAATCGGACATCCAGAGCTCAAGTTATGAGCGTTTCCGCTCCGAGGGCCCGGTTGGTTTCGTGTACGAACCAACTCGACCAAACTCAGAGTATTCCAAAACCTTGAGTGAGATATACAAAAACGACCGTCTCAATCCAAAGATCGCATCACAACTGAAGATGTGTCTATCGGAGGCCTGTAGAACAAGTTATGGGCATCCAACCGGAAAAGATTCGGTATTAAGGGGTTCGGGCCCGGTCCGACCCGGCCCCGATACCCCCAGGGTCGGCCCGGCCTGGCAGACCAGCCAGGTAGCCGGCCCAGCCTGGGAGCGGCGCGCTGGGTGCGCTGGCCAGGTGCTCGGCCAAACGGCTAAGCCATTTGAAGGAGGGGGGGGGGGCTACCCCCTGTCTTGTAACCGCGTCACCCATTAAGGGGGGCCGTTGTGCTGGCCGGCCGGGGGTTTGAACCCTGGATTTCTCTTGTCCGGCCGGCCTGCCCTGGCTGGCTGGTTTCTGCCGCCAAGGGACCGGCGACGGCCGGTCCCCTCCCTGCTCCGACACCGGCGGCCCGGAACCGGCTGCCGGTCACCCTGCTCCGCCGCGGCCCGGAACCGGCCGCGACCGTTGTTCGTCTGATGTGGCGCGCCGCCGCCGTGCCCTTTCGCTGTGGCCCCGCTCCATCCGCGGTGTCTTCGGGTTTCTCTGACGCGGCGCGAAGACATCGTGTCCTTGTTCGATTTCACGAGGCGGCGCGATGACACCGCACATTCCTTGCCGCACGATTCCGCGCGGCACGACGGCACCGCGCCATTCCCGTTTCAATCCACAATAGAAACCAACAAGGATAATGGAGGAGGGTCGACCGTGTTTGTGCGGTCCGGCCCCCTCTCGTTAATCGATAGCAATTGGTCATATTCCATGAAGAACGTCAATGTAGTAATCAAAAATAAAATAAATAAAATAACCCCTACCTTGAGCGTAGCTTGAACGGAGGTTCGTCGAACTAGGATTCGTCGTGGAATATCCGTCGCGGGAAGAGGCGTCGCGGAAGGAGACGTCGCGGAAGGAAACGTTGACCTCCGAGGAATTCGTTGTTTTTCGCGTTCTTCATGTTCATCGTCGAAGAGGATGAAGAGACTCAAGACTCCCATAACTTCTACTCCCAAAGCTCTCAAGGCAACAAGACTCCAAAAAAAACAAGACACTAACGTATTTTATTAACACAACATAAGGTTTGAAATTCAAAAGTTTGAATTAAACCACAAAATTAAAAATAAAAATGCTGTCATAATTTAAGAAGGGTTATGGAAGGTTAGAGATGGTGAAGGGGTAGGGTTCGTGTGGGGCCCACCACCTTCATAACCTACAAATGGAAGTTGGGTGGTTTTCCCCAACTTCCACCTAAAGCTTAATCTACTTAAAGTAAAAATAAAAATTGTTGCATAATTTTTATTTTACCTTCCACATAAATTAACAACTTCTCTCGTGTAAACGCAACTCCGGAAATGGCGTTCCTAAGAAATTACTGGTGCTACGGATCCATCGGTGCCCTCAGAATTCCATTCTGAGCACCGGTTCAAAAGATAGAATTTCCCGCTTGTTCGTTCACTGAACGTACCCGAGCTAAAATCCGGATAGGAATTCCGGGCACACTGGGCCTCGGAATCAAGTGCCGTCAGAAACTGCGTACATATAAAATCCCAATGAAAATTAAGAAAAAAATTTCCTTGAATTTTACGGGTCTTTACATTGAGGCAGCATGGATATATTCACATTCTTTTCTACTTGGCATGGATAATTTTTCTTCTCAACATACTTCATGTATTATCCATTATTACACCACTTTAGGACTGCTTCCTGTTCAAGTAGTGAGGTTAAAAATCCTTTTTCAGTGTGACCATATTTCTTTCATCTCACCCACAATAACTCTTTAACACATGAGTTACATTTTATGGAAAACACTCATGAAATTTGTATTCATAATGTGGGTTAATTTATTTCCATTTTTAACTATATTTGGATTGTGCATATTCCATTTTTTTCATTCTTTCCAAATCATTAGGCTTGATAACTAACATGTAATTTGAAATTGTGTGTGTAAGTTTGGATCTTCCACATGTGTTCTTCTCAGTTTCATCCCTCTTAGTAGTTATTTTGGATGTACTACCCTTCAAATTCATTGATTTAGAATCCATGGATTTCTCAATATTATTACTTGGCACATTCATGGGAGGATTTATTTTCACACTATTCATTTGATTTCTTCCCAAGGTTACTTCTTCATTATAAGTCAGATTTTGTGATCTTATTTTCTTATCATCTTTGGACACATGTTGAGATGATCATGTAACAACATTGTGACCACCATAATTTCATACATCACTGATGTTATCAAACTTTTTAAATCTATTTTTATTATAGAGAAGCTTCTAGACTTTAGGATTGTTATTTGAACTGGACAAACCAACATGAGGTTACTTGATTTAGAGCAAGGAGAGCCAACATTAAATCAAATGCACGAAGATGCTAGGAAAATTCATAGTTTTATAAAATTATAGGAATTTGAACATTGAAGTTGGTTGAAATATATATATATATATATATATATATATATAAATTTCATTGGTATTTGTGATTTTATTTAGAATTACTAATTATTATTTTAACTGGACAAGATCACGAGAGGTGAAACAAGATCGAGATGGGAAATAGAGCCATCCTTCGGGAAAGGAATCTAAAATCATGGTCTAGTGAGAAGTATCTGTTCATTTAGGTTGATAATGCATGAAATTATTGATGGACGTATTCATAAGGTCTTCCCAAACCTTGAATAATAAACCATTGTTTCCCAATTTTCCGTTTCGATGTGGGAGAATATAATAGTTGAAATTTTCATTTTTAATTGGGATGACATAATCCTATATGAATTAGGTCCCCAACACCTTAGACTTAAAGATTCTTCATCCTTCGCCCCTCGTAACTGCCCCTCAATGACTCTCACACCATTGTAACACCATAGATCACCATATTCATCATCCTAGAAGCATTTCATCGAGCCATTGTCCACTGATGAATCACCTGAATGCCATAGACCTTCTCAAGAAGTTGATATGGCCCCCCCAAATCAATTTCAAGGTCAATCTGGCCACTTTGAAGCCTAAATGAAGGAGGATCTTGGTGAAGTCCCATGTAAAACTATTTCAACACTACCACGCCACTTAAGAAAATCCATGAGCCATCTAGAACCCCCACTATCCCATGCATGTGGAGGGATCACAAAAAAAAGAACCCCAATCGCACAAAGAAAACAACCATAAGACAAATATCATATAGTGGGAAGAGGAGAACGAGATAAAATATAATAGATACTTAATTTTCAAAAAATATTAAGCTATATTAATAAATATTATAGTAGAGGGTAGTAAGAAGAAATGATAACATGAAATAATCTATTAATTAAATCCTTAAATGGTAGATGCACCAACACTACCTAATTCCACCTCTCCCCATCCTGCACCCATTGTCTTATATGTGGTAACAACCGGTGAATACATACCAGTATGACCATCGATACCCAAATAATCACTAGAAATATACATGAATATTTTTAAGATAAATTGGTTAAAAAATAAAAATAAAAATACACACATATTTATATTTCACTCACCTCCAATCTCATCTAGGGTATAATACTCTTTCTCTACTATATCGTATCCCTCCAAAACCGTTCCTATCACCAGGGGGACAGGTATACTCCATCCCACAATTGGGACCTCAATCTCTCCACCCTTCCTCCAATCATCTAAATTATATTTGAATTTGGAATGGATCTCAATTCCCTAGGTTAAGGAATTTGGATTCTGTGACATTGGAATATGTATAGAAAATGTTAACTCAACATCCGGTTTCATGAAACAGTGGACTTAAGGCAATGATAAAGATAGAAACCATAAAGGAGAAGTGTTCATCGCATTGATAGGTTTTTCAGAAGTCTCAGTTGCTGTTTTCATGAAATAATAGACTCAACACACAAATAAATAAAGAACCCATAATAGGGAAGTGTCCATCACAGTGACATATGTCATAATGGACTCAACACTAGATTTCATGAAACAATAGAGTCCATGAAAAGACAAAGAGAGAGCCCCTAATGGGTAAGTGTTCATTGCATTAACAGATGGTTGTGTTTTCTACAGGCCTCCCTAGTTTTCACAAATCACTAAGAACCCATTCCTTATTTCCTTTCACAAAAAAGTGCTACTACATGCATTGAGAAGTATAAATTATATAGTGAGATTCACACACTCCCAAGTGTGAAAAATTTCATACATTAAAAAACAATAACCATTTGGGTTTGCATACAATAAACTAGATGTACAATGAGTTGGAAGTATAATTCCACTGAATTAAGATCTTTATTTGATAATAGAGTGTCCATTTTCTTTGAGAGGACCAGTTTGGGACATTCCTAACACTTAGAGGTGGAGTTAATCATTGTTGGAGAATTTTAAACAAATTAATTTTTTTAAATCCTGTACATATTGACTTGTTAGGAAATTGATTCTTTTGTTATATTTTCTCTGTCTCAATAAATAATTTGAAAACAACAATAATATGCACACAATATTTTTATAAGATTCACTAATCAATAAGGGCAGTTACATCCTTTACATGTATGGGTATGACTATTACATTGATTTTCCACTATAATGTAGTAACAAGTTACAATGGTTTGGCTTAGAAAACATTCCTTAAGCTAGTTTGAGTCCCTACACTTTTAAGGGGGAATGAAACAATTCTACTTTCCTGAACTGGTGATGATCAAGCACAACTTACAACTCCTTGCTGATTCTTTATACTGCCTCACAATATATTCTTCTTCCTATTTAAAAGGGTTTGTTAAACCAATATATTCTTCCACCTGTTGAGATCTGTTGGATTTCATAGAGCAACTTAATCATCCATTATTCACTTATTACTTTCTTAACAACATGTAAGTAACCAACCAGTTCTTCTTTCTTCTTCAATACAAAACCAAATGAACACTTCTTCTTATTTTTTCTTCTTTAGTGAAATAACTAAATGCACTAAAAAATATTCTTCATTTGTATAGAATCCCAAGAACATATGTGATTATTTATACAATGAGGATCATCTTACAATGTATCAACAGAATTACCATCTTCTCCATTCATCTTTTAATGTATGCATGAAATGATGAATGTAGAATTTGAATGAACTCCTCCCCTTATTTCACTTATTCTTATTATTTTCACATGTTCACCCACTATCTTAGTTCTCTTCTTTAAATGCTTCCATGTATGCATGTTCAAGAAAGAGTGCATGCACAGTCCACTTCTTCCCTCTTGTGTGCAAACCCTAATTGGTAAAAATATTTTAATGCACTCATTGCATCTTTTTATTTTCCCTTTGTACACCATTCAGGCATCGTTAATTTATGCACATGAGTGCATTCATGTAGTATGACGTGTTCTCAGACAAACTGAGCACACTATTCACCTCTTCTCTTCTTCTATTCTCTTTATATGCACACAAATGAGTGTAGGACTTTTACCATGTTCTTATTCTTTATTCACATGTAAAAACACATACTACCTATTCTTTTCAAAAACAAAAGGCCACAGGTTTCTCCAAATAATACACATGATTTCATTCATATACCTACTTCCCATAAACATGAAAACTCATCCTTCTTCAAAAACAAACCCCTATACAAAGTATATACCTTATTAACATGAAATAAGAGGATATTGTCTTTCTCTTCATGAAACCGAGGGGTTCACTATTCTTCTTTGTGCAAGAGGTGCACGAGGCTTCTATGCACAAGGGATGTGTGGATATTCATTGTTAAAACATGATGGTTAATGATTCTAATTCCTTCACAAAGCAGAAAAAGTATGATCATGCACAATTTTCATTCCTTCAAGATCACCTTCATGAAGTAGGAAAAGGGTTTGGGTAAACCATTCACGTGTTCGTGGATATTCTTGGTCAAATTTGATGGTTCCTGGGTCTTCTTCTTCATGAGAAACTTTAAGAATGCATTTCACTAGTTTAATGCCTACAAGATCCTCTCTACTAAGCAAAACTAGAAGGCTCGTGGATCTTTCTTTCCCTTTTCATAACAATACAATGAAGATTCTTTTTTTATCAAGAAAAAAATAAGAGCACTGAAAATATGGGAGCAGAAAGCTAGATCAACAAACGGGCTTCTATTTTTATAGGTGAAGATCAAATCATTTTGCATATTCAAATCTTGTGATGATGAATAAAGAGGGTTCATCACAATCTGAATGTAGTCATAATGGTAGTCTATCATCAGTATCTGTTAAATATCATGATAAACATCCATTTGATTAGTATTTTAAAGCGGTAATGAAGAATAATTTATTGAATCACTCAGTGATTTTTACTTAGAAATCAAAAGATATCTAAAGAATGTTCCTATAATTTTTTTCACCTACAGTTTTTATTTTATCAATGGACTATATGATGAAATTTCATTGATTGAAAATGAAGCTGAGGAAATAGAGAATGACTTGGAAAAGAAGTTTCAAGGATATAAACTTCACTCACAAATTATTGATTCCAAATAAGACACTGTATCACTTTTCAATAATCATTTCTCATATGTTAAAGAATAATTGAAAATAAATATATGAGAAAGAAGTAACTAAGAAGGTTCATACTAAGATGATTCACACTCTTGAGGAATCATATAAAGATACCATGAATATCAAGGACTATAATTTGTAAATTGAATACAAAGATGATACATTAATCCTAGTTGAAGAATAAAAAGAAGAGTTTATATTTAAATATAATGAAAACCTTACTTTTTTTGAAGATGAATTATAAAGGAATGATTGTGAGAAGGATGTGACTGAGGTAGTTCATACAGAAGTGATATGTGCATTGTAAAAATTACACAGAACCTCCATAAATGTTAATGAATCCCATCTAGAGGATAAGATAAATATAATTAAAGAGTTTAATTATTCTCAATTGATAGAAAATAAAATTTATGATGATCGAGTTCAGAATATGCAGAGTCAATGGGAAGGAAAACTGAAAATTGTTGAGGATGATAAAAATTTCATCAACATGAAATAGAAGTGACTTTTAAAAATAAGAAAGAATGTGATGATATATTGAAATCACTTGAAGACCACAAGAACTCTCTAAATGTGAAATATCATGAGTATGAGGTCAAGTTGAGAAATCTAAATATCATCCAATCTTAATATTCATATAATGCTGAGATCAGAAAAGCTTCCAGGAGTAATTCTAGAAGGGTTCTTATTTTGGACAAAACTCATTCAACTGGAAAAAGAGACTAAAAATATCTAATGATAAATCAGTTGCAAGATCATTGAATCAGGTTACCCATGATCCAGAAAATTTTATTTTTACGAATATTGTTTTTTCTATAAGTATGTGTCCCAAAAAGAATACTGGACAATCATGGATGAAGAAGACTAATGAAAAATATATTATATCATCAAATGGGTATTTGAAGAAGAGTAGGAATTCTTGTTCTCTACAAATATCTCAGATGAATAATCATTCTATCCAAAAACAATAAGATTCCAAAACTAACCAAATTGTATTAAAGAAGAATAAATCAAGATTTTTTGGATAGTGTTGGTGTTGTTGGAAATTTGGGCATCGAGCCATTGAATCTTTGAATACTTGTTCAATTCATGATAACTATAGAAGGATACTATTAAGGTAGAGACGATCTTATGTGAAGATAAATCCTCCATAATTTAATAATAATTCATAGATGAAGAAGAATCTACCTATCAAGAATAGATTTGAGTGCCTTGAATACTTATATGATTATTTCAATAGAAGTGGTTAGAATAATAACGAGTGTCAGTATGTACTAACCCTACATTATACATATGTTTATGTGATGATAAGTCCACAACATATGTATATGAAAGGAACAAAAGAAGATATTACTTCTTTAGGGTGTGAGAATGAGAAGAGAGCTAACAAAAAAGTGAAGCAATATACCCAATAATAATGATGATATGAATGTCATGCCAATGAAAATATGCCTCTATTATGGAAGTATAAGACGCATAATTGACCTACAAAAACATATTATAAAAAATTCTATTGGAAGCAGGTTGAAGCAGAAAATGAAATCAATCTCAGAGATAAATAAAAATCTTTATTTGTTGTTTCAAAATCAAGATGAAAATTTTGAATTTCATGAGTGGTTGTTTAAAAATGAAGACCATATGATTGTTGAAGATTTGTGTGGTAGGTCTTGAATGTTAGGGAATATTACTGAAAAATACATGATGTTGTTTCCTAACCAAATAGAACTAGTTATGAACAAAGGAAAAGAGGCAATGAATGATAGTGTTAACAATGCTACTATAAAGACGAAGTCTACATGCAAGATGAAGTCTGAGAATATATGAAAAATAATGTTTAGTCATATGGCTAGAGCAATTGGAATTGGATGAGAAGATAGAGCAGAAACAGAAGAATGAAAGTTCATTACTTGCTAATGTGAAGAATCGTATTCCAACTAAGATGAATGATGGAGAAATCAAGAAGTACATACTTCCCTTAAATGATAAACTTTTTAAAGTCAAATAAGTAGAAAGCATGATGAGTTTTCGTAAATCTAGAGTATAATTGAAAATAATTTCTATGTTAGATGTTAAATCTCATCCTTGTTTCTCTAATTGAAAATCATTAAAGAACCACTTTATTACCATGAATATTTATTAATGGTTTATTTAATGCAAGGAATTGAAGGTGATGAATATATTAAGGGGTGTCAAGAAGATATGAGTTCTTTGAAAATATTATATAGAATTAATAAGGCTATCCATCATGAAGATTTTTATTTCAATTTCTCATAAAATTATTCTTGAATATCATTCGTCAAGAAATTTAGTCATGATGAAGAAGATGGATGAATCTCATCCCCTTAGGGGGAGAAAAGTTGAAAAAATACCAGAGTTGACCACAATTGGTATCACATGAATATATAATGTTATGGTATAAGATTTATTTGATTTTTTAAAATCTTAGAAATTGAATCTTGTCATTAGAAAGGCATCTTTTCCTATTTCTTTATGAATGACAATTCTGAATCGTAAGGGGAGACACTTATAATTTGATAAAAAAGGGGAAGTGAATTCTTGTAATTGAATGTTTTCAATCTGTTTATTAAGATGAATGTAGGAGATTAATTAAGTATCTTTTTAACAACTTCTGAAGAAGGTTTTAGTGTTGTAATCACATTTAAAATTTATATTTACATATTTGATGTCAAAATTGGTCACCTTTGTTTTCTACGTAGGGTTTTCCCATGTTCAATTAGAGAATATTAATTAATGATTAATTCCTTTAAGAAATGTGATGCTCTCCTCTCAATAAAACCAATTTTGTTTTCTATGAAATGACATCTCTTATGAAATGATAAGATTAATGGAAATAAAAAGAAGATTTGAATTGTTATAGAATAAGTTTCGTTTACACATTCTTTCCCATAGTTATCTTTGAAATTATTGTAAGTGTGAGAAGAAAACATTGAATTTGATAGTGAAATGGTATTGAAAACAAAAAAATGTGGGAGAATAAACACCCCAAATTTATTAATGTAATATTTGTGTTGTAATTGCTGTCAAAAATATTGTTTGATACAATGTCAATGTGCTAGTAATTGAAGGATGATTTTATGACTTTGAATTATTATTAAGAATTTAACATAATTTTGAAAGGATATTTAGTTGGAAGAGTTTATTATAATGAAGACTGATTGTGTATGGTTGGAATTGAATCTTTGTGTGAATTTTTATTTATAAAATATTTCTTTTTTTCATGGTCTAAATGTAAAAAAAAGGCTTACAGAAAAGGGGAATACTGACACTACTTAGGTGGAAAGTTGAAGAATATAATTTCATTATGGTCTGGATGAGGAAGAGAGTGGCTAGTGTTTTATAAGGGAGTGTATGTATTGTCAGAGGAAAAATGAAAAATAATAGTTAGATTTTATGAAGAATGATTGTGTATAGTTGACATTGAATCTAATTGTGAATTTGGATTGATTTGAAATATTTGTTTTTTTCATGGTATAATTGTATGGAAAGGTCCTATAGGGAGAACATGTAGAGGTAGGGAAAGTGAGTGGATAGTGTGATCCTGGGAAGGTAGAGGAAGAGAGTGGCCAGTGTGCTCATGGGGGACTACCGACACTTCTTAGGTGGGAAGCTGACCCCTAGTCAGTCATTATGGGTGGGCTGAGGAAGTGAGTGGCTAGTGTGCTCATAGGGAGCACATGTAGAGGTAGTGAAAAAAAGTAAAATATCATCTATATTGTATGAAGAACGATTGTGTAAGGTTGTAATTGAATTTAATTGTGAATTTGGATTTATATGAATATTTTTTATTAATGGTTTAAATGTGAAAAAGGGCCTATATAAATGGGAACTGTCTCCATGGGTGTGCTTATATGGAGTGCATTTGGAAGAACCATGAAAAATATTAGTTATGACTCATTAGGTGGATAATGTGAATGGAGGGAGCACATGAATGGGAACCAAGAAAAATATTAGTTATGTTGTATGAAGGATGATTAATCTTATTGAAGATTGGCATTATATGGAATATTTGTTTATTTTTTTATAGTTTAAAAGTAATCAAAAGTTCAAAGAAGATAAAAATGATTTAGTCATTCGACCAATAGGAGAAAGATGTTAGTATTGTATCCTGAATTGTATGTGGATGAATACACTTGTTGTCATATAAAAACCTAAATAGATTGAGTTCTTCTTGTTACTCATGAAAGTATGCACTTAGGTTCATGTCTCGTTCCCATTGTACATACCAACTATGTAAGTTTGTTCTTCTATGTGTGGTGTGTATCAACTGGATACACAGTATCATCATGCAACGGATTATACATGGAATAGATTCACAAAACACCTTGGTAGTAAAAAAATTCATGCACTATGGATTAAGCAGTAAGTTGTAGATTCTAGGTGCAGTGAAAGCGCATTGGTGGGTGTACCCAACATTAATATTATCATTAACAACGATCAATATGATATCCATAACGATAATGAAACACCGAATCATCAGAATATAACGAAGAATGAAAAAGAAAAAGGGGAGTTCTAGATCCATAAATAGGATCATCATATGTTGGTTATAATTATTTTAATTAATTGACTAGAATTACCTTGATGGGATTATTTCTTTGTTGATGTTTTCAGTCATGATCAGATGTGATCTGTCGTTGCATCCTAGAATCCAAGTATAGGATTTATCTAGTAGTGATCCAAAAGTGCTCCACGTATCTCTAGACATTTCTGAAGGGATCTCCAAGTGCTAGCATGGAAGAGCCTTTGCTTGTGATGTACACCTTTGATCGCCTTGATCCGGTGGAGGTGGATCTCTCTATCATATCTTGAGAGCATTCTTGATGGAAAAGGAATTCTCTCTTGGCTTGAGAGATTTTCCAAATCCATTGTGCACAACCACACAAAAAATGCCTAGTCTAATGAGAATTATATAAATAGGATTTTAATTAAATAGAATAATAAAATGAATTAATTACCCAAAAGAATTTATTCATTTAATTTAATTATTAGTAATACCCCATGTCTAATAATATTAGTTGACTATTATTATTACTTTACATGTGCCCAACTAATTACACCTAATATTATTTAAATAAATAAATAATATTATTGTTCATAAATTCCCAAAAAAAATACACGGCGTGTATATTTAATATACACAGTGTGTAATTTTATTTTTCCATTTTTATTTATTTCCTCCACCACATTTATTAGACCTTGTATAATGGCTATTTATTTGTAAAATAAATATCACATAATTACTCACTAATAAATATATTATTTCGCCTCCAATATATTTCTTTGAATAACTAGTGTCTAAATAAATGCGACCAGACATCCTTAAATAATTATTAAACCACAATCGGGATAATCATTATTTAACTTGTTAAATTAATATTTAACTGAGATACTTGGACACGATTAGTGTGTCACCCTCTAGGCCTCTTTCTCTGTGGAATTAGGATGATCCTTTCTAAAGTACAATTTTAGCATCTAGAAACAGAATAAGGAACCCATAGAGAAAGAAGTAAACGCCGCAATGAAGTGTCACCACCTACAAATGCTTATAGTGTAATATAATCCCTTTTTCATGATATCTCATATCAAGCGGGTTTCATGCTAGTTCCATCAACCCATGTGCTTGATTATTCTTTCTTTGACTTCCCAGAATTGAACTTTACAATTCCACACCAGGGCCATGGATTTATTTAGGCTATATCAATTCCATCAAAGGGACTGAGATATCTACTTACATTATAGAATTGAAGGGTAAAATCCTTTCTCGCATTATCTATTAATGTATTATTATTCGTGATGCACCCAACGTATCCTCCCTCACTATGAAAAGTACGTCGTCACAGTTTTCGTCAATAAATCTAAGTGCATGAGTTGTAATACCCATTAATAATAATCTTAAAGTGTAAGGACCAATACTCATGTCTACCGATAAGAACATCCAATGACACTATGAAATGTTGATTTCCTACTAGCGGGTCTCGTTCTAAAAATATCCTCTAGGATATTACCAGGGTGCATACCATGAGAAGGTGCCTCAATATTTTATGAGTCCTCACCCATAATGGCCTGTATTATTTGTGTCCCTCAAATAACATCTTCCGGCCATAGAACATATATTCAAGAACAGTGTTATTAAACTTTCGAGTTATCATCATAGCAGGGATCCTCTATGACCATTAAATGAAACAACTATCATTAGGACATTATCACATGCATTGCCACACAGAAGAACAATCAAGATTTGATTATGTATTTATTTAATGAATAAAGTAAAAAGTAGTTGGTTCATGGCCACCAAATCCAACAGACTCCCACATGGACTAGAGCCAACTGCTAACAACATTTAACCCTCTAGATCTCACATGATATTCATGCTTATGCTGACATATGCCTTCAGTCATGGGGTCCACCACGTTCTCTTCCGTGGACACTCTGCTCAATGGAACTTCACCCCTTTGATAGAAATCCCTCAAGAGGTGATACATTTGAAGTATGTTCTTTGTCCGTGGATGTGACCTTGGTTCTTTTTGAAGAGCCACCGCTGAAGTATTATCACAATAAAACGTGATAAGATTTTTACTTCTATGAACCACTTCAAGCTCCTAGACAAAGTTCCAAATATAGACGTCTTCCTTGGCTGCATCATAAGCCTCTATATATTTGGACTCCGTAGTATAATCGGTGACAACTGGATACTTTGAACTCTTCAAGATAAAAAATCCTCCATTGAGACAAAAAACATATACATATTGTGACCTCTGATCATTCTAATATGTCTGAAAACCAGCATCAACATACCCTCTGATGATAAGCTTATTGTCTCCTCCATACACAAAGAACATATCCTTAGTTCTTCTTAGACACTTAAGGATAGTCTTAACAACATTCCAATGCTCTTATCCTAGATCATCTTGATATCTACCTACCATTATCAGTCCATAGGCAACATCATGCCTGGTAAATAACATGACAGACATGATAAATCCTATAGCCGAAGAGTATGCCATATTACTCATTTTATCTTTCTCTTGTTACATCTGAGGAAACATTTTCATAGAAAGATGTAGGCCATGTGACACTGGAACCAATCCCCTCTTGGATTGTTCCATACTAAATCTATTTAGAATCTGGTCAATATATGTACCCTGACTTAGTCTAAGAAGCCTCTTTGATCTATCAGGAATGATCTTGATCCCTAGAATGTTGGATGATTCACCCAAGTCCTTCATGGAGAAACAATTGTTCAACCATTCATTAACTAACTGTAAGACTGGTACATCATTTCCAATAAGAAATATGTCATCAACATATACTACTACGATAATGATCACATTCCAATTAAACTGCTTATAAACACATGGCTCACATTCGTTCTTAATGAAACAAAATTCCTTTATAGATTCATCAAATCAAATGTTCTATGACCTGTACGCTTTATTTAGTCCATAAATGGATTTTTTCAACTTACAAACCCGTTTGGCTTCACTTCGTGTAACAAACCCTTCTGGTTGTGTCATATAGACATTTTCCTGAAGGTTCCATTAAGGAATGTTGTTTCGAAATCCATTTTCCAAATATAGTAGTCATCGTAATCTAATATGGAAAGTATGATTCTTATGGATTTAAACATG
Organism: Viscum album; assembly: GCA_963277665.1. Classification (NCBI taxonomy): domain Eukaryota; kingdom Viridiplantae; phylum Streptophyta; class Magnoliopsida; order Santalales; family Viscaceae; genus Viscum; species Viscum album. The sequence continues at coordinate 1,578,915,781 of OY728151.1, read as the reverse complement.
GAAACTGGTGATAAGGTTTCATCTTAGTCAATTCCTTGATACTATCTAAATCCTTTAACCCCTAGCCTTACTTTATAGGTGATAACTTGACCTTCCATGTCTAGTTTTCTCTTGAATACCCATTTGTATCCCACAGGATTTACATGAACTAGATCATCGACTAGAACCCAGACTTGGTCCTGATATATGGAATACATCTCATAATTCATAGCTTCTAGCCATCTTGTAGCTTCTGATCTTTCTACTGCTTCCTTGTAGGAGATAGGTTCATAATTGAATAACAATAATGATTCACCATCCATGGTGACTAGGAAACCAAACCCCTTTAGTTCTATTACCTCTCTTGAGCTCCTACATAGTACTTGTGTTTCTGGAACCTCTTCCGCGGGGACTTGTGGAACATGTTCCTGTACCAACTACTGTGTATCTTGAGCCTTAACTTCATCCAAGTCAATCTTTCTCCCACTATCCTTTTTAGGATGTTCTCCCTCTAAAGAAAAACAGCTTGTCTGGCGATAATCACATTCTTGTATGAAGGGTTATATAGGTAAAATCCTTTCATTTCCTTGGGATATCCTATAAAGATACACCTTGTGCCCTGGGGTGCTAGTTTGTTTCTTGATAAAGCCTTAACAAACACCTCTCATCACTATACACATGTGTGCGACAAAAAGGGTTTCTTTCCATTCCATAACTCGGAGGGTATTCCATTTTCTACCTTAGTTGGTACTCAGTTTAATGTGTATGCTGCAATTTATAATGCATATCCCCAAAAGGATAATGGAAGATCTGCGTGACTCATCATTGACCTCACCATGTCCAACAAGGTGCGGTTCCTCCTTTCACTATCACCATTGTACTATGGTGTATAAGGAGGCGTGAGCAGAGATTGAATTCCATACTCCCATAGAAGATCAATGAACTCCTTGTTAATATATTCTCCACCTCGATCCAATCGAAGCTTCTTTGTCTTCTTATCAAGATGATTATCTACTTCATTCTTGAATTCCTAAAATTTCTCTAAGGCTTATGACTTATACCTCATTAAGTATATATAGCAATATCTACTCAAATCATCGGTAAATGTAATGATGTAAGAATATCCACCTCTAGCTTCTATTAGAAATGGTCCACAAACATCCCTGTGCACCAATCCTAGAAGCTCTATGGACCTTTCAACTTTTCCACCTAAAGGTGGCTTGGTCATTTTTCCTTGTAAACATGCATGACATCTATCAAGTGGTTTTAGCTCAGTAGAGTCTAAATATCCATCTTTGTAGATCTTTGTCAAGCACTTCTCATTTACATGACCGAGACGGTGATGCCACAACTGGGTGATGTATGAGTCATGTGATTCTGTTTCGTTATAGATTTCCAACACTTGGTTTTTGTAATTTAATACATACAAACTATTTTTTAAATGCACCATACCATAACATACATTGTTCTTATAAAAGAGACAACCCTTATTTCCAAACAAGAAAATAAATCAATCCATATCCAAACAAGATACAAAAATTATGATCTTGGTAACACTGGGCACATAATAACAGTTATGTAAAACCAAAATCATCCCAGTCGGCAATGAGAGGTGGTAATCAACAATGGATAATACAACCAGCCTCACACCATTATTATCTTGAAGATCCACCTATCCTCTGGAAATCATTATAAATATACTTGGTTCCTAAATTTGAATACATATGTGAGCCCCACAAGCTGTATCTAATACCTAATGTATAAAAATGGAAATATTACACTAGATAATGAACACACCTTTAGCATCACAACACATTTGGGTGCAATTCCTCTCCCAATGGCCTTTATTGCCACCTGAAAAACATACCACCTCCCATTCTTTTCCCTGCCTATGGATCTTCCCCTTCATGGAAGGATGATTCTTGGTGGATTCATACCATTTATAATTCTTTGTCCTCTTTTCCTTGTCATTCATTTTCTTATTCCCCATAATGATTGCGGGGTTGTCACGCCCCATGTCCTTAACTACATCTCAAATTAAGTTCAGAAGTTCCAATAGACTCTTCTTATTGTTTATCATCTTATAATTGACAACTAAGGTAGAGAAGGTCTTGATAAGTGATGATAAGATGAGATCTGTATGCAACTCATCTGAGAACATAATCCCTAAGAGGTCTAGGCATTCAATGTAGCCAATGAGATTGAATTCATGAGGCCCAGTTGGAACACACTCTAAGATTAGTTGTAAAAAATGCATTGGAGATCTCATATCTGTCCTATCTCACCTTCCCTTGATAGAGATACTTAATGTGAGACATCATTCTATACACATCCATGTTTTCATGTTTCTTAAAGTGCTCATTAGACATGGCCGATAACATGAAACACTAGACATCTATGGAATCATCCATATGTTTCATATAGAGAAATAGTTACTCATCACTGGCCTCTTTCCCAACCACAACTGGAATAGGCTCTTCCAGTACATACAATTTCCTCTCATGGTGAAGGATGAAACATAAACGCCTCTGCCACTATTGGAAATTTGTGACGGTGAGAAGGTTTTCCTTCTCAAGTATGGTTCACAATGATATGTTTGATGTCATTTTTCTTTCCATTTCTACAAATTAAGATGATCAAAGTTTTTGTACTTTATCATGATAAAACTGAGAAAAATAAATAATTTAATACTTATTAGTCTCCCACTATTTTATCAAAATCCAATATCCCTCACCATTGATTTCAGAATATTATGTTGCCCAAATATTCTAGTGCCAAGGATCCATATTGCCCTTTGCATTACCCAAACTAGGGTTGGTCAAGAAACATTAAGGGTTTTAGGTAGGCATTCCAAATTCCAACTGCATTAACTCGCAGCTCCTTGATCTGTTGAGTGGACTCCCCAATCCTGAAATAATTTTATTTTGGATTTCCTCAACCTTTACCTCTTGTTCACACCATGTTCTACTCTAGAAGTCAACCCTTTATGTGAACCATGTCAAGTCAACCCAAAAACTACAATTAAAATTCCTCGATAATTGAAAGCACCCCAACTAGGGTTGGTCAAGCACTTTGAACTATGGTTCGATTCTAACCAAGATTATGGATGGATATACCGACTTAATATTTTTTTGGGGGATTTTATCCTTATACATAAATTGCCAATTTATTAACTTTGATTACATGATTTTTAAAATTAAGTGGGATATACTTAAGTGATTAACCACGTCTAAGATAATATTTTACGCATTAACCAGTCTTATTTTAGTTCAATCTTGCATGCTTGTTTAATTCATTAATTGTGTGATCATGAAAACACACCCAAAATAAATGTACCATGCAACTCCTAGAAATAAAATAAATGGTATGATCATGAGATTATTCTATTGGTTATTTTATCTAGTGGTTGATAAACTACACCAAAACCTAGGGGAGAAACACCTTGAACCTTTCGGGTTCGTGTTTGCAGCTTTCCACCTATCCACCTTTGTATCTACTTGGATTGGTTTCACCTTGGCTCTTGACTTGAGCTACCACCACTAGCTTGGGAGCTCTATCCATTACATATGCATTTATATCAGACACAGGTGATTGGTAAAAAGGGTTTTTTTACATAAAAGAATCCTTCGGCGTACATGCCCTACATATTAATGAGGAGAAGGCTCGTAGGCCAAAAAATTTGATTTAAATAAATTAATTAAAATAAACCATTCACATACAAAGCTCTTGGTCTAGCTCATGATCATCCATACATGCAAAGATATTTATGCATAAATAAAACTATCATTCAATTATTTAATCATTTTTGTTTAAGATAAATCATACTCGAATAAATTAATTATCTTTAATTAATCAATCCATTTATCTTAAACTCTTTTCCTGAATTTCCTCGAGATTCTCATTCATCATAATTTTAAACAAATAAAATCATTTAAAATTATCTTTGTATGTAACTTGTACCTTGGAGGCGACCTGGTGAATTCCCGTTCATTACGCAGATGTTAAATTAATCACATATATATAAAACACCTATAATGTGTTGTGCCTTATAATTACACCTGCACTATGGTACACATCTCAAGTTTTTTATAATATAATAATAAATTTTAATAAATCTTTATAATTTGGATGAGTACATGATGTGTAGTTTCAACTACATGATGTGTACTTTTGTTCACCGTCTATCCGAATTACACGCCCGGGGACATGGAGTGAATATGTACTTCGGAAATTTTCGGAGTACACAACGTGTTCAGTTGGACACACGCCGTGTAGTATACGCATTACACGATTTCTAGCCGCACAAGCTGTGTACATGGTACACGGTCCACCCCCAGCCCGAAGGGACTACACACCATGTTCAATGGACCACACAATGTGTAATCTGGAAACTATGTGCCACATATTCCTGGTCAACACACAGTGTCATTTGTGACTTAGGAATACTCCAACACATGGCCTGATTTGGCGGATCAGTCCGATGCAATGAATGTAGACTACACGGTGTGTACTTCTGAATACATGCCTTGTATTATGGTTTTGTTTGACCATGATCATTTGGCACCATCGGATGAGATCCTCTATTTTATTTTAATGAAAATTAAAAGAAAAAAAGTCTTTTCTGTACGGTGAACATGAAATGAGAGGGGAGGAATGGATCTCGAGATTTAGATTTTAAATAATGATTAACTTGAATTGAAAGAACAAAATTATTAAATGCGTAAATCACCAACAAAAAACTAAATAATTATAATCAACGATATGACCCCCTATGATACCACTAGTAGGTTCCGAGCATAGTGGAAGCGCGTTGGTGGGTGTACCCTACTTTAATTATAGCATTAACAACGATCAATCCGAGATCTGTCATGATAATAAAACATCGGATCTTTGGAATAGAATGAAGAACGAAAACGAAATTTGGGAGTCACTGAACCATAAATAGGATCATCATATGTTGGTTATAATTAATTTAATTAATTGATAAGAATTACTTTGATGAAATTCTTTCTTCGTTGATGTTTTCGGTTACGATCTGATGTGATCCGTTGTTGCGTCATAGAATTCTAGTGTAGGATTCCTCTAGCAGTGATCCACACATGCTCCATATATCTCTACACATCGCCGAAGGGATCTCTAGGTGCTAGTGCAGAAGAGCATTCGCTTGCGATGTCTGCCTTCGATCGCCTTGATCCGGTGGAGGTGGATCTATCTATCATAGATTGAGAGTGTTCTTGGTGGGAAAGGAATTGTCCCTTAGCATGAGAGCTTTTACAAATACATTATGCACAACCACACAAAAAATGGATAATCTAATGAGAATTATATAATTGGGATTTTAATTACATAGAATAATAAAATGAATTAATTACCCGAAATCATTTATTCATTTCATTTAATTCTTAGTAATACCTCATTTTAATAATAACTGTTGACTATTATTATTACTTTACATACACCCAATGAATTACGTCTAATATTATTTAATTAAATAAATAATATTATTTCTCAAAAAGTCCCAGAAAAAATACACAGCGTGATTATTTAATATATACGGTGTGTACTTTTATTTTTCCATTTTTCATTATTTCCTCCACCACATTTATTAGATCTTAAATAATGACTATTTATTTCTAAAATAATTATCACTTCATTACACTCTAATAAATATATTATTTGGCCCACAATATATTCTCTCAAATAAATAATGTCTAAATAAATGAGATTAGGCATCCTTAAATAATTATTAAACCACAATCAGAAATGATATTTATTTAACTTGTAAAATTAACATTTAACTGAGATACATGGACACACTTAGTGTGTGACCCTCTAGGACTCTTTCTTAGTCAAATTAGGTAGATCCTGCATAAAGTCCAAGGTTAGTGTCTAGAAACATGCCAAGGCACCCATAGAGAAAGATGTTAATGCCGCAATGACGTGTCACCTCCTACGGACACTTACGATGACATGTAATCCTTTTGTCACGATATCTCATATCATGTGGGTTGCATGCTAGTGCCATCAACCCATGTTCTCAATTATTCTTTCTTTGAATTACCGGAATTGAACTTTCCCATTCCTTTCCATGGACATGGATTTATTTAGGCTATATCAATTCCATCAAAGGGCCTGAGATATCTACTTCTGTTATAGAACAGAAGAGAAAAATCCTTTATCGCATTATCAATTAATGCAGTATTACTCGTGACACACTCAACATATCCTACCTCAGTGCGAAAAGTGTTTCATCACAGTTTTCGTCAATACATATAAGTGCGTGAGTTATAATACCCATTAATAATAATTTTAAAGTCTAAGTACCAATACACACATCCTCAGATAGAAACATCCAATGACACTATGAAATGTGGATTTCATATTGGCGGGTCTTGTTCTCAGAATATCCTCCTAGATATTACCAAGGGATCACACCATGATAAAGTGCGTTAAAGTTTTATGAGTCCTCACCCATATTGGCCTATATTATTTGTGTCCCTCAAATAACATCATCCGGCCATAGAACATATATTTAAGAACAGTGTTATGGCACTTCTAGGTTCTCATCATATTAGGGATCCACTATGACCCTTTAATGCTACAACTATCATTAGGACATTATCACATGAATTGTCACACAGAAGAAAAATCATGATGTGATATGGTATTTATTAATTGAATAAAGTACAAAGTAGTTGGTTCTAGGCCACCAAATCCATCATAAGCTTTATGGAATTGGTTCTTCTTCACGAAGCATGAAAAGGGTGTCTACACACCAGTTTCATGTTTAGAGTATTTCTTCTTCATGACCATGAAATGGTTAACATAAATGACCACCTTCTAAAATCATGATGAGGGATTAAGAACCTTTCACATGTCTACAAAGTCTTCTCCTTCTTGAAACCATATTGGTTTGCAGGAATCACTTTATTCATGAGGCCACAAAGGGTCATAGAACTCTTTACCTCCTCTCACAAAAGTGTGGTTTTGAGAGGCTCTATTTTTCTAGAAAATGAGAGATCATGAAATAATACGAGTCGCAGTAGCACCTCTTGGTTGAGGTTTCTATCCTTTTATAGGCAAGGGATCAAATAATTTCACTCCATTCAAATCCCAATGTTTATATTGTGTGAATCATCTCCTTTAATTCCAGAATGACTCAAATTTTAATTCCTTGAACATGTGTTATGTAACATTGAATTTCATAGCATTATTATTTTTCAATTGGACTACTTATTTATGGTGTTCATGTCACATTCATGTATTCATAAACACATGAAACTCATCTTCCCAAAAGATTGATCCAATTATTTAAACTGGTGAATAGTACGTTCAAAAACCCATCCCACATCAACATCACTCCCAGTTTCTATACACTATAAATATAAAGCGCTGCATGGAGTGGCTCAAAATTCTCCTCTCTCCCACCATGTACCACCATAATGGTTCTACAAGCAAACTCTACACCCACTTATTTGTGGGATATTATCCCACATCATGAACGCCTTGGGGGTACCCATGTCCTACACATGGAACAACATGTTGCTTGTGTGCTTTCCTGGATGGCCTTATTTTGGTGCGTTGACCCTGTGTCCCACATAAGCTCTTGGTTGAGGATAGATGATCAGATCATGAGATAATTTTTAAATAAAACCCCAAAAAATACTTAGTTAAAAACCATACATATAATGGAATTCAATATGAAATGCATGCTACCTGCACAATTAGAACTATAGTGTACAATTCATAAATCCCTTTACAATTTCAATTAAAATATAAATATATCAAAAAAATTAATTATATTTAACCCTTAATGAACTAATTATATGGAATGGTTCCCTTTCATGCAAACTACAATCCTAATATTTCTCAAGTTAACACTTCCATGGTTCTCATGCAACATTAATATACTACATGAACTTTAATTCCTATTCTTCCATACTTTTTCAAATATCAATTCCAGGTATCATAAAATCATTCTTCTTCTTTCTGTAACCAATTTTTCACTTATGACACATTTATTTTTAACTTAAGATCAGTTCCTCCATCATTAAAGTTAACAACAATGGATAATTTTTCAAGCCTGAAATCTATTGATATGAATCCATAACAATTATTAAAGACCTTCACAATTTATCTTCAAATATAAATCCATGTAACAATTTATTAATCTTTAATCATTCATGCACTAATTATATAGTGTGGTTCTCCTTCATGAAAACTATAATTTCAATGTTCATCAAGTTAACAATTTCATGGTTCTCATGAAACATTAACATACCGTATGACCTTCAATTCCTATTATTCTATAATTTTTTGAATATAAATTCAAATGAACATCAAACCATCCTTATTATTAGTTGTAAAAAATCTGTCACTTATGAAACATGTATTTTGAACTTATAATCAGTTTATAAATCGTAAAAGTTAACAAAAATGGAGATGTGATCAAGAATGAAATATAATTCTATGATTCCATGACAATTATTCGATCCCATTACAATTTATCTTCAAATATAAATCCAACTAACCATTTTTTCATCTTTAACCCTTCATTCAGTAATTATATGGTGTGTTTCTACTTCCTAAAAACTACAATCTCAATGTTACTCTAGATAACACTTTCATGGTTCTCATAAAACATTAAAATACTACATGACCTTCGATTCCTCTTATTCTTTAATTTTTTGAATAAAAATTCCATAGAACATAAAATCATCCTTCTTCTTGGATGTAAAAAATGCATCTCTTATTACACATGTATTTTGAACATAGGATAAGTTCATAAATCGTCAGAGTTAACAATATGGAGAATTATTCTTATTTGACATCAGATTCTATGAATCTATAATAATTCTACAAGACCTTCACAATTTCATTTCAAATATAAATCCATATAACCATTTCTTAATGTTTAAACATTGATGAACTAACTATATGTTGTTGTTCTCGTTCATTTTATCACCACTGGATTCTAGTACGTAAGTCTTTAATTATTTATTTTAAGTATTTATAGTTTGTGGGTTAGGTTTGGGATGCTTTGGAAGAACATTGGAGTGTTTCTGGATAATTTATATAGGATCATGGTTTGATCATGGTTAGTGAAAACCATGAAAATCCTATAGGAAACTATGAAAAATGAGACAGGGGACTCAGGTGAGGTGTAAAGTTAAGGCACATGGTTTCACCAAACTGTGCAGCCACCTAGGAGTAATCGTGAAATGTAAGACAATGATATTTCCATGGTTGTATCATTGTTTGGCTAAATGTGTTGGCCAAATCTGTGAGTACTTCTCAAGGTATAGGATGTCTAAATGTTAGCACATAGTTTTCTTAACCGTGCCACTAACCATGCAGGGTTTAAAAAATATATCCTATAAAAGTGGATCTGGGTTGATATTAAGTTTAAAACCCTATTTTTTCTCAAAATTGAACCTAACATAGGATTTATTCCCCCTAAAGGCCTTTTATTCTTTACCCATAAATTTGGAGGGATCTGAAGGAGTTTCATGGTTCGATGAAGCTCGATTTCCTTGGAAAGACTTCTTTTGTGGTAGTTTTTCATAGTTTTTCTTAAATATACAATCCTACCTCTCCCAGATTCTTATATCTAGTTCCCTGTGGATATATCCAAGGTTTTTTATTCAAATTATGGTTATATTTGTCTTTTTTTATGATAAGGAAGTGATATATGGTGGGTTTTTGGAGATTCAAACCATTTTTGTGGGCATTTTTGTGTTGTTATTAATTTTTCCAAAACTCTCAAGGATGGTGGATTCACTATCAACTCAAATTATTATAAATTTAAGGATTAGTTTTAAATTATTTAAATTTCTTGACTTTTTTTGTGATTTTTTTTGTGAAAAAAATTGTTGAAACCCTCTTTAGTTATGGTTTTTGGGTTTTCAGAAATTGGTTGTGGAAAGTGATTTTATTCTTGATTTTAAAATTCTGAATTTAAAATATGGATTTTTTGGATTTGGGAAATTAGTTTGTGGTAAAGGTTTTCAATAAAGGTATAGTTTTATTGAAATGGAATTATTTGGTTTATTTAAAATGGTTTTGGCATACATGGTTTGTGTCACTTTATTCATTCGATGTGACCCTAGATAAGGGGTGTGTGCTATTGGGGTAAAAAGGGACATGACCCTAGATAAGGGGTGTGTGTCAATGTGGAATAAGGAGATTGGCCACTTAGTGATTAATTAGTGGATGAACGAGAAACTTATCATGAGTCTGGAACTATCAAAGAAGACTGCTTGGCTGTGTGTGTGGTTAACAATGAAATGGGTATACCAAAAAGAAATGCAAAATGGTTTAATGAATGATTTTTGTGATTTCCTTGGAATTTTTTTATGTTTGGAAAACTATTTTGGTGTGAAACTAATTGGATTTGATTTAAAATGTGGAACAATTTCCAGATTTTTTATATATGTTTTTTATATAATTGTGCTAACTTGTTCTATCCTAGCGGCATGAGTAGGGAAGTCATTAGGGGAAATATACTAAGTTTTATTACTCACCCCTGATTTTGAAATTTGGTTATTTTTTAGATTTTTTTACTGATACATAGGTAAATGGAAATAATCACTCTTATTTAGTGGTGATCTATGATACATGGAGTTAGATTTAGACCTTGTAGTCATGTCTTTAGAGTCTTATGAGTCTCTATTGGTTTTATTTTCCATTGTGTACTTTTATGTTAGAAGTCTTCTATTGCGGTACGTTGTTTTAGTTTCGTTTTGATATCAATGGGATTACATGAGTTTTTTTACATTGTCATCATGCATCACATAGTGGTTTTGGTTATGGAATGTTTGGTTCCGATTTTTTATTTTCAAAGGGAAAATCATCCCCCAATTTTATTTAATCCCCTGGAATTTATTTCAAGCCTTTGGTGTCATGGGTATGTCACTTAAGTCCAAGTTGAAATTCCACCTCATCTCATGCCAATAAAGAGGTGAGGGATGTTACAATTGGTATTAGTCTTGGTCGGTCTAAATATTTGTGTGAAAAAAGTGGTATTACCTTGTTTGTTCCTTGACATAAAGATGTTATAAGTTGTGTCGGTTTTGGAGTTGAAATTCATTTTAGTTTATTCCTTGAGTCGGGTTGGTAAAAAGGAGTAGGATTGTCGGGACTTGAAATTTAGAGAATAAAGCAACGTAGGTAACCTTTTTATGTTCAAATTCAAGATACCAAGTAGTTGGGCATATAAGTGTTTTGGAAAAACTTATAGGAGTGTAAACTCATTGTCATGGGTTTAACACACATGAAGATCATGGCATGAATTGTAGAAATGAATTCACACTAGAAGTGAACATTTAAATTTGAGTAATGATTTATGATTTGGTGTAAATGTTTTTATTTTTCAAATTTTTTAAAATTGTTTTCAAATGAGAGATTTTGAAAAGATATTGGTTGTGGTATTTTTAAAAGGAGTTAATTTTCAAAAGAATGGTGAAATTTTTCCAAAATGGTTGAATGTAGAAAATGATTAATTTTGGAAGGATTTTTTTGATAGTTTCTCTAAGATAGAATTTGAAATTAAATTCCTTTAGTTTATAGAGAGTGATACTTATAGAATTTGTTATGTTTATAGAAAATAGAACTCAATAGGCATCATAGAAACAAACTAGAAGAAGTTTATGAGAATGTGGAGTCACATGAGCCACATGTGAAATAATAACTAGTTGAGATTATAGTCTATGATTTTCAATCTGTGGATATAGGGAACTAACATGATGAACCAAAGAAAGTTGTTCATTCTTTCTAGACCTCGAAGTTGAATCCGCCCATATTCATGGGTAATTTTGGGATAGGGAAGGCTAAGGTGTGGCTGAATAGGTTGGATTGAATCTTTGATTTCCTTAGCACACCAACAGAGTTAAAAGTCATGTTTTAGATGTATATGCTGGAAGATCTTGCATGCGAATGGTGGGATTTAGAACATCAGGCTAAACTGGACCAAGGCATGGATTGGGAGGATTTTTGCGGAATTTATCAACAAGAAATTATATCGTCAAATGGTCATAATTCAATGAACAATTTACTTTTTCATCCTAAATTAGAAGAAAATTTATATGATAGAGCATGCTACTAAATTTATGAATTTTTTCTGCTTCCCAAATTAAGTTTTTGTGAGTGTGTTTTTGAAGGAATTTTTTTTTCAATCATGGATGAGGCATGAAATTATATCAAAGAATGTCATGCTCTGTATAACAGATTATATAGGTATGGACAGTAGAGAAAAAATGGTTGAAATAGACATCATAGGAGGCATGGGTAGAGGAAGTTTTTTGATACCTACAAGAAATGGTGGGAACTCTAATAATGGGAGAAATCAGAAGAGGGAAATCTATTTCCAATGTTAGAGTATAATACAAAAGCAGAAAACAAGATCACTGAACCTTCCTACAAGACCCAAGAGAAAAGTTGGATGTTTTTAATGTGGTTATTTAGTCCACATGAATCCATAGTGTATGACACCACTAAGAGCATGTCACAATTACAATTTGATGGGGAATCTTGATCGCTTTTCTCACAGTGCTCTAGGGTATGGTGTTTGAGAAAACTCTTAGGTTTCACATATGTCATATGCTTCGATGGGATGAGGGAAACAGAATACATATCATTTGTAGAATAGTGATATATTGGGTGATTACATAAATACAATGACTCCTCAGTTAGAGAAATATCAAGAGGGAAATAACGAAAAAAGTGAAGTGAGTAAGAAATTATATGGATATGAGTTTGTTATAATGGATGATCAATTTGGATGGTGTGAATTTAAATCAGTAAAGGGTGAGATGAAACTAGTGTCCATGATCATTCCAATTATTTAAACAATGAACCATGTGAATAAAAACATGTCTCATGTAGAAACATATCATGGTTTCTCCATGCTATATAAATCAGGAGTTGCAGGGAGAGGTTTAGAATTATCCTCTCCCACTCCCGATACAGAGCCATACCGGTTCTGTGGGCGTGCGCTTCACGCACTTCTTTACGAGCTATTGGACCACAACATGAATGCCTCTTGTCATTCCCATGGCTTACACATGGAACTCCATGCTACCTATGAGCAGGCCTGGCTGGCCTCCTTCGGGATCGGTCGACCTAGTGTTCCACATAAGCTCTGAGTTGAGGCTGGATGGCCACATTACAAGGTTTTTCATAATTTTTAAATAAACCTCCAAAAAATACGTAGTTAAAAAACCTTGTATATAATGTAATTAATTATGTAATTAATGGACACCACAACACATAGAACACTAGTAAAAAAATCTTAAATCTCCTCACAATTTGTCTTAAAATATAAATTGATCTTACAATTTCTTTATCGTTTGGCCTTCATGCAATAATTATATGGAATGTTTCTCCTTCAGGAAAACTACAATCTCAATGTTAGTCATGATAACACATTCATGGTTCTCATTAAACATTATTATATTTCATGACCTTTACTGCATATTCTTCTCTAATTTTTAGAGTATAAATTCCAAAGAACACCAAATCATTCGTCGTCTTTATTGTAAACAATGTATCACTCATTAAATGTGTATGTTCATAAATATTCATAGTTAACAAAATGGAGAATTTATCGAGCATGAAAACCAATTATATTAATACATAATAATTCTATAGGGATCACCATGAAGGAATCCGTAAAAATTATCCAAGAATAACCATGAAGGAATCCATAACAATTCTTTAGTTAACACCATGAAACTGAAAGTCTTCAAACCATTCACATGTTTCTTGGAATTTCAAGAGTTGAGTATTTCATCCAAGCTCTATTAACTTTGGAAATTATTTATCATATTGAAATCAATGTAATCTCACAATTGTATTGATCATCATTGTCCACCAATTAAAATCATTTAAAACAAATACATTCCATACACAAAGTGGGCTCTTAAATATCTTCCATGGTATTTGTTTGAAATAACATTAATGTTATTTCCAAATGAATGTTTCAATATGTGGAACTACTATATTCTCTCTCCCCATTCCCTTTAAAACTTTTATTTCACTTTCTCTCCCCCTTATTGAAAATAAATACAAATTTCATAGGAAAATGGTATCATTCCATACTTAATCAATGATCCATCCATCATTTGACTCAAGTCAACTTAAGTTATTCACGGTGTATACAACATGGGGATTTGATTTAGTAACAAAAGTTTCCCATTACCAACTGATCATGATACCTTAAGAAACAAGAAATCATATAATTTTATTCAAGGATTATTCATTTTAATTCTTGGATGTAATTACTAAATGTGAGAAAAATGTTTTTAATAACAGTCAACCTCAAAATCCTTCACTCACTTTAATAAATAGATAAAAAATATTGAAGTGAAATATTTAGGATAAGAGAACATGGGGAACATACAAATGTATTATTGCATTTATTAATTTAATTCCCCCCCCCTTTGTAATATGTTTATTTATTTTTGATAACCAAGGATGTGAGATTAATAGAGACATACCTTGACCAATGACATGATCTTCAAGAAATTTCCAAAATAATCAGATTTCATATTAATTGAAATAATAATTATGGAAGCTTCTTCATTTTTATCCCCATCAAGGGAAACATTTCTCAGTATCCACATATTGGTTGATTTCATCAAGATTGTATTTGAATACATTCCAATATGGAGAATACCCTTGAATGGGTCTTCAACTTGCGATAGTCCTTATAGGAAAACAATCACAACTTCACCAAATATGTTCTTCTAGAACATTTTTTCTTAATAATACTAAGAAATAAGATCAAATCAATATGGAATCTACATTACCCTGACTATCCAGAAAAGGACATCACATTCTTTAACTTCATCATGGTTGATCCTCTATCATAATAGTATTTAAAAAATAATTGATGAACCATTCAAGGATGGTATCATCTTCATCTTAGCAATCACGATTTGAAAATACTTACTGCTTATAACATTTTACCCCTAAGAATATGATTCACCTTCAATTCCTTAAATTATAAGAACAAATACAGTTGTCAAAGATTAAGGGAATAAGGTGGACCCTCTTTCTTAATTAATATGAATATAAAGGTTGAGATTATCTTATCAAACAAGTTCCTCAACTTTCTCTAGTATTCAGGCCTGCACATCTAAACATTTGTTCTAATTTATGTTGAGGAAATATGGATCTCCTCACATCCCCTTATACTTTGCAAGGAGAATTTTTATTCTTAACAGCCTTCATGGATGATACATTATTACACCTATTGTGTATTTTATCTTGTTCTGGTAGTGAGGTTAAACAAAATTTTGCTATGTGGCCAGATTTTTGGCATCTTTCACATATAACTTCTTTATCCAAAGAGTTTCATTTTCTAGAAAAACCCTCATGAAATTTTTATTCATCACGTGGAATATTTACATTACTTTTATCACTATCTTTAGCTTCTATATCTTCAATTTTTATAATTATTTATAAATCTTTATGCTAGATAAATAACATGTAATTAGGAATTTTTGGGTGCATGTTCGGATTTTCCATATGGGTTCTTCTGAGTGTCATTACTCTTAGTACTTATTTTGTAAGCACTAGCATTCAACTTCTTTGAATTATAATCCATGGTTTTGTCACCATTATACATTGGTACCTTCCTAGGAGGATTTATATTCACAATATTATTCTGAAATATTTCCAAGTTTTAATCTTCATTCCAAGTCATATTTTGTGATATTATTTTATTATAATATTTGGATACATCTTATGATGAGCTTGTACTGACCTTGTTACCACTACCATTGCATACATAACTAATGTTATCAATAACTCCAATTTTTTTTACAGTATAGAGAGGCTTATAGACCTATGGATGCTTCCACTTCTTCTATAGATTCATCCCAATTCAGATAGGCTTCCTTTTTGCTTTTAAATTTTGAGGATTGTACCAAATATTTAATGCCCAATGTGAAAATATATTGAAGAACCAACATTGACCCCCAAATACTGATTTCCTGATATCTTATATATCAAACTACTAGGTATTCTTTAAGATTTTTTTTCTCTCTCTCAGAAAAACGTTACACACCTTCTTTCCTATCTACCTTAGTCATGGTGGTAGGTTTATTATCATCTTTATTCATCCATACTTGTTCAATTGTTTAAAAAAATACATTGATCATGATAATACATTTAGTAACATTAGTAAAATATGGTATGAATGGTACCTGATTCTTCTCAGCTTCTTGTGATATATCATTTAATGAAGTAATGATCTTATTACTACATATTGGAGGTATTTTTACCTTATAATCCTCCAATGAACCCTGAGTTCCAGTGTCATCTATCTCCTTTTATGAAGTTTCAATATGAGTCTTCTTAATATTGGCCAACTGAGCTACCAATTCTAGTCATTTCATATAGCGAATGATTGTCTTTTCCTCAATTGTAATAATCTTATCTTCACAAGCCTTCATCATTCATTCAACTTTATCTTTAGGTATCTTAACATTGTCCCAAATCAAAGAGTCACGTTCCTTGATATTCTTGGATATTTCTTCCTATTATAAACCCTTGACATCAGCGCAATATTTCAATTTATCTTCATGTTCATGAGTATTTTCATATATATTCATTTTAACTCCCTATTTATCTTAAAATTATTTGATCCATTTCGAGGAAATTATTTCAAGTTCACTCTTTGTTTCATCAAAGGTTCCAACCAATTTGGAGAGTTTTTGGCACTAAACATTTTTTGCAAGCAATTATCTAAAACAATGGATTCTTATTACAAGTGGGTGATCTATTACTTCATTCATTGAATTAATCCACAAACAAGATATTATCATTATTCAAAAATACCATGCATAATAACTCTTAATATAAAAAATGATAATTCTTGGGAAGTCATAGATTGATCATCATCACCCCTTGTTCTAGTATTTCTATATTGAGGAATGTTTATAAATTTACTAACACATAACTCATGATCATTACAGGTAGGATGGTTATCCATATTCTTGGTGGAATCTTGATCCACCTTCTCATTACATTCCATGTCGGCTATGTCTTCATTGTCAGTAAGGCATAGGGAAATAGGTACTTCCACTTATTTAGATAAGAGAGAATTCTTCTTACAATTTATCTTCTCTTTATTTGTCTTGTTCATCATGGTCTTAAAATATATATATCTTTTCTCATAGGTAACTGAAATACCACAACATATACACATCATTTTTGAGTCAGTAATCAAACTCAAGTATTCTAAAGAGAGTTGATTTCAATTTAAAAAATTTAACAGTGGTGAACCTTTCTTCAATACATGTGAAAGGACCAGTTTGGGATATGACTAACACTAAGAGAGGGTGAATTAGTGTTGGATACTTTTAAATCTAATTCAAAATTTTATCCCTTTACTAATTTGACCTATTAGGACATTGATTATATTATTATTTTTAACCTGTCACATGCAAGAATATTAAAGCACTAAAGGAAGCCACGTGAAATTTTTACAAGGTCTCACCACTTCCTAAGAGTATTTATTCCTTGTCATGGTCTAGAAAATAAACCTAACCATACAACTATTAGAGTTGGTGTCCTGAGAACTAACTATTTATAGTTTTATTGCATGTATGTACACTTATTGTATATTTTCAATGTTCTGGATGATTATAATATAATGATGTCCTAGAATATTTGTTTCATTAATGAGGTCATGGAAGATCCTCACTAAGATGAGAACCTTCAAATACTATAAAAATATTCTTAAAAAAAATTATATGGTTGGATGACATACTATGATAGGACACATAGTATACAGATCTTCATGTGCGAGTACTCGTAAGAAGACGAGACTCTCTCTCATGGAGTTCACACTAGGTAATTTCTATGATGAGAGATTATGAGAACAGGCCTGCTAGTAGTAATTTTGAAAGTCTTAGTGTCATTAGAAATTACTATCTACGTGTGTGTGTAATGGTCCTTAGACAAGAAGATTATCAATAACTCATGTCATGACTCACACACTTATATTTGCTGACGAAAACTATCATGAACAAAGTTGGTGGGAAATAGGCTACATTGGGTGTGTCACAAATGACATATTGTTAATGGATAAGTCGAGGAAGGATTTTCCCTTCCAGATTTATGGAAGTAGATATCTCAGGCCCTTAGATTGAAATAGAACTGTTGCTCAAATTCCATGGCCATGGTGTCACGCCGTGTTTATTTCTGGAACTCAAAGAATGACAGATCAAGCATATTGGTTTATGACACTGCCATTAAACCTGCTTGATGAGATATTGAGACAAAGGGATTAAATTACTCGGTAATAGTTCGTATGAGGCGACACATCAATGCAGAATTGACTTCTTTCTCTTGGGTTCCTTAACCCATTGCTAGACAGTAATCTTGGACCTTAGGCAAGCCTGCCTAATGCCAATGAGAAAGAGGACTAGAGGGTCACACACTAAGTGTATCCAAGTATCTCAAGTAAAATAAATATTATTCCCACATGTGGTTTAATAATTATTCAAAGAAGCCTAAATCATTTTAATGTTGGAGGAAAAATAAAATGAAAACAAGTTATACACACAGTGTAATTTTCATTTTGGAAAGGAAATGAAAAACACGTAGATGCCATGTATTAATGATTACATTCCGTGTAATTTTTCTTGTTAGGATTTTGAGGAAATAATATTGTTTTATTAAATGATATTTACTACAATCAGCATGGGCACATGTCACAGAATTAATGATCTGACATGTGGGTTTTTCAATAAGAGTTAATGAAATAAATAAAATGCGTAACACGTTTATTTATTGTCTTAACTCTATAACATCAAACCTGATTATAAATATCCTCACAACCCCAACTCTTTTCCATAATGGTTGTGCACAAAAATTCTGGAGAATTATCTCAAGGCCGAAATAACTCTTTCCTCCATGAATGCCCTCAAGACCGAGAGAGATCCTCCTCCATCAGATCAAAGCGATCTAATGCAGACAATGCAAGTAAAGTATTCTCCATGATAGCACCCTAAGATTCCTTTAGTGACGTCCATAGATACATGGTGCACGTGTGGATCACTGCTAGAGGAAGTCTACACTTGATTTTTGTGATACAATGACTAATCACATTAGAACGTGATCAGAAATATCAATAAAGAAATAACGCCATAAAAGGCACTTCTTGTAAATTAAGTAAATTAATTATAATCAACCCTTGATGATCCTCCTTTGTGGTTCTGGAACTATTCTTCTTCTTTTTCTATTTATGTGATTTGATCAGTGGAGTCTGGAATATATCGTCGTATTAATCATGGATTGATCCTTTCTAATGACAAGAAGTCAAGTGGGCACATCCACCCATGAGCTTCCACTACACCCGGGACCTTAAATTGGTATCATAGGGGGTCACAACGTTGATTATAGTTATTTAATTTATATTGATAATTATTTATTTATATTTGATTCAATTTAAGATAAATTGTTCTATAAAATTGAATGAACAAGATTTGTTCTTCCTCCTTTGATTCTCGATTCACATCACAAAAACGAATTTTTAATTTTAATTTTGATTAAAAAAACGAGGAACTCATCTGGAGGAGCCACTCATTCTATCTGTACAACACAATAATACATGGCGTGTAGTGAAAACTACACGCCGTGTACTTAGGTTCAATGAACCGGTACTGGTATGCCTAACCAAGCTGTGTGAATTGAGCATACCTAAGTTTTTAATACACCTTGTTGACCAAAACTAAACGGCGGGTGGAAATCGGAATACACGGCATGTATGTTGAATCAACACGCCATGTAGTCCGATCCAGCCAGGTGAAACCATGTACAAGGAGAAGCTATGCACCGCATACATGGGATTTCTAGGCCGATAACCACGTAACAAGTAAGTACACGCCATGTTAGATTAATCTACACGTCATGTACTCTAAAATTTAAAAAGTACATATAACACGCCAATGCCCTCAGTGTGTACTTTGGATAAATGGTGAAAAAAATACACGCCATGTAATATAGCCTACACGTCGTGTACTTTACAGAAATGGAATTTCACTATTTTCCTCCAAAGTACAAGGACCCGTACAAGGAATATGGATCAGAATAATCTCAAGGAAATTCAGAAAGGAATTTACGATAAATAGTTTATTAATGATAAGATCACAATTAATTGAATTCAATCAAAACATATATTGAATAAAAGAACGATTAGAATAATTTGAATAATAAATATGCGTAAATGTCATTGCATGCCATGGAGGATCATGAGCTAGAACAAAGACCCTTTATGTGTGTATGGATTCATTTAAATTTATTTAATTTAAATTCGTTGGCCATGAGCCTTCTTCTAATAAAATGTAAGGTCTGCATGCCCATGGTTTATTTAATGTAAACCCCATGTAATGGAGGATCTTCAAAGCCAAAGGAGATGGTTAAAAACCCAAAGGTGAGGTGAAACCAACCCAAGAATATAAAAAGGTGGACAGGTGGGAGTTGAAAAACAAAAACCATTGGGTTCAAGGTATTTTTCCCTAGGTCAGGGTTAGCTTATCAAAATCACTAGATGAGATAATGAATAGAATCTCTTGATCATGTCATTTTATTTTATTTTTGTCTGATTCCATGGTTTATTTATTATTTACGTGTTTTCGTGATCAAATAGTTAATGAAATAAGAAATCATGAAAAGATGGAATAAAATAAATCGGACTATGTTTAAACATTATCAGAACATGATTAATCACTTAAGAAAGCATCACTTAAAATTAAAAATCATGTGACAATGCAAAACTACGCATAAAGAATTAAAATCCCTCAAATACCATATTAATTCAGACCAAGCCTTCCATTACTTGATTATGGGAAAGACTCAATAAAACTATGTGTTTGACCAACCCTTTTTGGGACACTTAATTTTATAATGGATGCCCTTATGAATATTTCGGGTTTACTTAACCATATTACATCAAGAGGAGTATCCCTTGCTGGACTTGGTGTAATATTGGAGGCAAGAGTTGAGGAAATACAAAGTCATGATTTCAGGATTGGGGAGTCCACTCAACAGATCAAGGAATTGCCAGCCTGCAGTTGGCAAAGACCTACCTACCTAAATACCTTTAAATAGCTTGACCAACCCTTGTTGGGGTTATGAGAGGGGGAATATGGATCCTTTCCACTAGAATGTCGAAGAAACTAGGAAATCCATGTTCAATGATGGGGGCCATTGGGACATGATAAAATAGTGGGAGAATTAATATATTCATTTATTATTTGTCATAAAATACAATCAAAATATACTGATAAATCTGCTCTTTTAATTTGTAGAATCAATATGAAAAACTCATCAACAACATTTTCTCTGCGATCAACTCTAAATAAAGACAATATCCTCACAGACAGTAACTTTTAGGAATGTATTAGGCACCTTCGGGTTATCCTACGCCATGAATGAATGTTTTATGTGCTAGAGTCATTAGTTCCTAATTCTCCTGCCCATGGGGCGGGTGATGAAGATTTCCTGGTCTATGATCTACATATGAACGATGAACTCGACGTTCAATGTTTGATGTTGTCATCAATTTATAGTGAGATCATGAAGTCTCGTGAAGACAAGGATTCTTATAGCTTGTTCGAGCACCTCTGTGGTCTATACTAGGATAGAGAAAGACATCAAATGTTTGAGATCTCTATGTCTCTATTTCATAGATTGCTTGGAGAGGGTGTCCTAGCCAGGACTCATGTACACAAGATCATTGACTATATTGATAACTTGGAGGTTCTAGGGTTTAAACTCCCCGAAGAACTGGGTACTAATCTCATTCTTGCATCACTCCCCCAGAGCTTCTCTAACTTCGCTTTAAATTTCAAGATGAACAACATTGAGAAGTCTCTATTTGATCTTCTTATCATCATTCACCAAGTGGACAATGTTATGAAACGTGAAAAGCCTTATGTACTTATGGTGAATAAAAGGAAAGGGAAGGTAAAGAGCTTTAACCCAATGCCTTTTCAAGGCCTTACAAGAAAAGAAAGATCAAAGGGGAGGCAAGAGAATAGGAGGCTATTTGTTTCGCATGTGGCAATAAGGGCCACTGAATGAAAAACTGCACCAAGCCAAGGAAGCAAGGGAAAGCTTCATGTGCGTTTGTTATCGAATGCAATCTATCTATTTCTACCAATTGGTTATCAGATACTGCTTTTGGTTCTCACATCTATATCCAAATACAGAAACCATGTGGATTTAGAGAGATTGACCGAGGTCAGGTGGACTTGCGAGTAGCAAACGGAGCCAGACTCTCTGTTGTAGCTGTCAGAGACTACCATCTCACATTACCTACTGGGATGGTCTTGGTATTAAAAGGATGTTATTATGTACACTATATAACCAAATTTTTTTTTTAGTGTCCAGATTAGATACTGATGGATTCATCTTCATGTTTGGAAATGAATTTTCTACTTTTATAACTACAGAATTTGTTTTCGTAGGGCACATTTACATAACGACATTTATGTGTTAGACTACACAAAACAAGTAATGGAAATCAATGACAAAGTTAATTCACATGAATCATACCACACCGAAATTTTGCATCACCGTCTAGGTCATGTCAATGAGAAATGTTTGACAAAATTACCTCAAGATGGGTATTTAGATTATATCAAACTAAAACCACTTGGTGTATGTCATGCGTGTCTACAAGGCAAAATCACAAAAGGCCCATTTAGTGGGAAAGGTGAAAGGGATGAATAGATTCTTTAATTAGTTCACATAGATGTGTGTGGACCATTTCCAGTTGAAGCAAGGGGTGGGTTCTTGTACTTTATAACTTTTACTGATGATTTTAGAAGATATGGATATATTTTCATAATGAGGTATAAGTCAGATTCTTTTGATCGGTTCAAATAATACCAGAATGAAGTTGAGAACCTGCTTGGTAAAAAGATTAGGAAACACCACTCAGACAGAGGAGGAGAATATCTTAATTAGGACTTCATTGATTTCTTACAAGAGTTTGGGATTCTATCTCAACTCAATCTTCTTTAAAAACCTCAGTGGAATGGTGTAAGTGAAAGGAAGAAACACACACTCTTGGACATGGTGAGATCAATGATGAGTCATGTGAGTCTTCCTTTTTCATTTTGGGGATATGCATTACAAACAAGAGCACACATACTAAACCAAGTACCAAATAAATCGATAAATGGAATTCCATACGAGTTATGGAGTGGAAACAAATCCATGTTATCAAATTTACATGTGTGGGGCATCAAATAATTTTTTAAGGCCTCTTTAGGTAAAAAACTTGCACCCCGAGGCACAAAGTGTACCTTTATAGGACATCCCAAGGAAACAAGGGGATATTACCTATACAACCCCTCATATAAAAAGGTTAAAATGGAAAGACAAGGCATATTTCTTGAGTGGGATCACATATAAAAAATAGATAGTGGCAGAAAGATAGACTTAAATGAAGTTGAGGCTCAAGATATACAAGAGTTGGTACAAGAACAGATTCCACAAAGCCCCATGGAAGAAAAATCTATTCCAGAGACACAAGAACTTTGTAGGAGCATGAGAAAGGCGAGATAACCAGAATGATATGGTTTTATTTTCACTGAGGATAGTGACTCATTATTGGTTGACAATGGATATCCTTTTACCTACAAGGAAGCAGTTGAAGTCATAGAAATTTCCAAGTGGCAAGAAGCCATGAATTCTGAAATGGATCCCATGAACCAAAAACAAGTCTGGATTTTGGTATATCCTCTAGTTGATGTAAATCCTGTTGGTAATAAATGGGTATTAAAGAAGAAAATGGACATGGAGGGACAAGTCAGGACCTATAAGGCATGAATGGTTGTAAAAGATTTCAGACAACAACAAGTAATTGACTATGATGAAACTTTTTCACCAGTTGCAATGTTGAAATCCTTCAAAATACTATTGGCCATTACCGCTTACCATGACTATGAGATTTGGAAAATGGATGTCAAAACATAATTCCTTATCAGGAACCTCCAAGAAGATGTCGACATGAAACAACCTAAATGGTTTGTGACTCCAAAGGATGCCAACAAGGTATACAAGTTGCAAAAATCCATTTATTGATTAAAGAAAGCATCAAGGTCATGGAACATTCGTTTTGATGAAGCCGTAACAAAATTTGTATTTGTTAAGAATGAATGTGAGCCTTGTTTCTACAAAGGGTTTAGTGGAAGTGCAGTCGTTTTTCAAATAGTATATGTTAATGACATATTACTAATTGGAAACGAAGTACCTGTCTTATAGTCAGCTAAGGAATGGTTGGATATATTCTTCTCTATAAAAGACTTGGGAGAAGAAACATATATTATTGGGATCAAGATCCAAGAGAATGTTGGTCCTGAGTCAATGTACATACATTGACAAGGTACTGAAGAAATTCAGTATGGAACAGTCCAAGAGGGGATTGTTTCTAGTGTCACATGACATTCATATTTCCAAGAAAATGTGACCTCAAACACATGAGGAAAGAAAAAAATGGCAACGATTCCTTAGGCTTCCATGATTGGTCCAGTCATGTATGCTATGCTATGTACAAGGATAGATGTTGCTTATGAATTAAGTGTAGTAGTCAGATATCAAGATGATCCAAGAGACCACCATTGGATGGTAGTCAAGACTATCCTTATGTCTCTGAGACATACTAAGGATATGTTCTTGGTTTATGGTGTAGATGAAGAACTAGTAATCAGAGGACATGTAGATTCTAGTTTCTAGACTAATAAAGATGACATGAAGTCATAGACGAGATACATCTTCAGTTTAAATGGAGATGCAGTGAGCTGGAAGAGCTCAAAGAAAGGTGTGGTCACAGATTCTACAGTAGAGACCGAGTATATCACAGATTCTGAGGCAGCTAAAGAAGCAGTATGGATGAGAAGCTTCATCCAAGAGCTGGATGTAGTTTCTAGCATTAAATATCATATCAAACTCTATTGTGATAACACTGCAGTAGTGGGACTTGAAAAAGATACAAGGTCACATCAGTGGACAAAGCACATGCTTTGGAAGTACCATCTCTTGTGGTATTTTTCTCAGAGTGGTGAAGTTGCAGTGAGAAGTATATCCATGGAAGACAATGTGGCAGACCCCTTGAATAAATCCGTGACTCTGCATAAATATGATCATCATGTGAGGTCTAGCGGACTAAAATTCATAGGCAGTTTTCTCTAGTACAAGTGGGAGTTTGTTAGAGTTGGTGTCTAGAGAACCAACTGTTTATACTTTGGTTACATGAATGTACACTTATTATATATATTTCATTTTTCTGCATGACAATAATATAATAATGTGTTGGAATATTTGTTGCATTGATGAGGTCATGGAAGATCCCCGTTATGATGAGAACCTTGAAATGCTATAAAATTATTCTTAATTAAATTTATATGGTTGGATGACAAACTATGATAGGAGAAATAGTATATAGACCATCATGTGTGAGTAATCGTAAGAAGACGAGACTCTCTCTCATTGAGTTCGCACTAGGTAATCTCCAAGATGGGAGATTATGAGAATATAGCTGCCAGTAGTAATTATGCATGTCTTGGTGTCATTACACATTTCTATCTAAGAGCGTGTGTAATGGTCCTTAGACTGGAATATTATCATTAACTCATGTCATGACTCACACACTTAGATTTGATGATGAAAACCATCATGAAAACAGTTGGCGGGATGTAGGGTACGTTGGGTGCATCACAAATAACATGTTTTTAATGGATAAGTCGAGGAAGGATTTTTCCCTTCCATATTTATGGAATTAAATATCTCAGGCCCTTTGATTGAAATAGAACTATCGCCCAAATTCCATGATCGTGGTTTCATGATGAGTTTATTTCTCGAAGTCAAAGAATGACGGATCAAACATAGAGGTTTATGAAACTTCCATGAAACCTTCATGATGAGATATTGATAAAAAAGGATAACATTACATGGTAAGCATTTGTATGAGGTGGCATGTCAATTCAGCGTCAACTTCTTTATCTTGGGTGCCTTGACCCTTTGCTAGATAGTAATATTTGACTTTAGGCAAGCCCGCCTAATGCCCACAAGAAAAAGACCTAGAGGGTCACACACTGAGTGTATCTATGTATCTCAAGTAGAATTATGATTATTCCTGTATGTGGTTTAACAATTGTACAAGGAAGCCTGAATCTTTTTAATTTTGGATGAAGAATAAAATGAAAACAAGATATACACGCCATGTACATTGAATGTACATGTCGTGTAGTTTTCAATTTGGAAAGGAAATGAAAAACAAGTACACTCCATGTATTAATTATTACACACTGTGTAGTTTTTCCAGTAGGGATTTTGATGAAAAAATATTGTTCTATTAAATGATATTTATTATAATCAGCATGGGCGCATGTCAAGGAATTAATGATTTGACATGGGGGTTTTTCAATAAGAGTTAATGAAATAAATAAAACTCGTAACATGTTTATTTATTGTCATAACTCTATAACCTCAAACCCGATTATAAATATCTTCAGAACCCCAAGACTTTTCCATAAAGGTTGTGCACAAAAGTTCTGAAGAATTATCTCAAGGACAAAAGAACACCTTCCTCCAAGAATGCTCTTAAGACCAAGAGATACCCTCCTCCATCGGATCAAGTTGATCTAAGGAAGAAAACACAAGAAAAGGATTCTCCACGCTATCACTTAGAGATTCCTTCTGTGACATCCATAGATACATGGTGAATATGTGGATTACCTCTAGAGGAAGTCTACACTTGGTTTCTACAACGCAATGATGAATCACATCAGAATGTGATCAGAAATATCAATGAAGAAATAACACCATAAAAGGTACTTCTTGTCAAGTAATTAAATTAATTATATTCAACCAGTGATGATCCTACTTTGTGGTTCTGGGACTATTATTCTTTTTTGTCTGTTTCTGTGATTCGATCCATGGAGTCTATAATTTATCATCGTATTGATCCCAGATTGATCATTGCTAATGGAAAAAAGTCAAGTGGGCACATCCACCCATGAGCTTTCGCTGTGCTCGGGACCTTCAATTGGTAGTAGAGGGACTCACACCATTTATTATAGTTATTTAATTTCTATTGATAATTTAAGCATTTATATTTGATTCCATTCAGGATAAACCGTTCTATAAAATTGAATGAAAGAGATATGTTTTTCCTCCTTCGTTTCTTGATTCACATAACAGAAACGACCTTTTAGTTTTAATTTTTATTAAAAGAAAAATGAGAAACTCATCAGGAGGAGCCTCTCATTGTGTCTTTATAACACAAGAATACATGACGTATTGTGGAAACTATATTCCGTGTACTTAGGTTCAACGAACTAGTACTGTTCCACCAAACCATGCCATGTGAATTAGGTATACCTATGTTTTTAATACACCGTGTTGACCAGAACTGAATGGCGCATGAAAACCAGAATAAACGACGCATATGTTGAATCAATATGTCGTGTAGTCTGATCTGGCCCAGGTGAAACCGTGTACAAGGAGAAGCTGTGTACTGCGTACAGTGGATTTCTAGGCCGGTAACTGCGTAACAAGGAAGTACACGCCGTGTTATATTAATCTACACACCATTTTAGATTAATCTACACACAGTGTACTCCAAAATTTCAAAAGTACAGAAAACACTCCAAAGCCCCCAACATGTAATTTGGATAAAGGGTGAAAACAAATACACACTGTGTAATATAGCATACACACCGTGTACTTTCCAGAAATGGAATTTCACCATGTTTCCTCCAAATTACAAAGACCTGTACAAGGAATATAGATGAGAAGAATCTCAAGGAAATTAGGAAAGGAATTTAAGATAAAGAATTAATTAATTATAAGATCATAATTAATTTAATACAAGTGCGACTTATCTTGAATAAAAGAACAATTAAAAGAATTTGAAAACTAAATATGCGTAAATGTTGTTACATGCTATGGATGATCATGAGCTAGACCATAGAACCTTTGTGTGAGTATGGTTTCAATTAAATTTATTTAATTTAAATTCGTTGGCCTGTAAGTCTTCTTCCAATAAAATGTAGGGGTTGGATTCCCATGGTTTCATTAATGTAAACCCCATGTAATGGAGGATCTCCCAATCAAGATGAGATGATTCAAAACCTGATGCTGAGGTGAAACCAACCCCAGAAGATACAAAGGTGGATAGGTGGGAGCTACAAAACACGAACCATCGGGTTCAAGGTGTTTTTCCCTAGGTTAGGGTAAGATTTTCAAAACCACTAGATAAGAAATGTGTGATCCATTATTTTACTATAATTCTACTTGAGTAGTGCTCAATGTAGAAAATAAGTGGATTTTACTATGACAAAAAATCTATCCATCACCAACTGATCATTATACCTTAATAAATGATAAATCATATACTTTACTTCTAGGATTATTCACTTTATTTCTAGGATGATATAATTTAATTTGAGATAAAACTTTTTTAGAACAATCAACCTAAAAATCCTGCACTCACTTCAACAAATAGATAAAAAATATTCAAGTTTAATAGATAGTATAAAAGACCATGGGGGACTTCCACATTTCATAATAAATTGATTAATTTAATTTCAACCCCTTTATAATATTTTTTAATTTTGATAACCTAGGATGATAGATTAACAGGGACATACATTTGACAATTATATGATCTTCAATCAATTTATAGAATAATAAGATTTGATACTAGTTGAAATAATAATTCTAGAATCTTATTAATTTCTCTCCCCCACAAGGGAAACATTTATCATTTACTTTATAATGGTTTATCTCATCAAGAATTGATTTAATGAAATTACAGTATAGAGAATACGATAGAATGGTTCTTGAACTTGAAACATTCCATATTTTACAACTCTCACAACATCACCAAAGATGATCATTTATAACATTTTTTCTTCAAAATGCTAAGAAATAAGATCAAACCAAGATTGAATCTTCTTTATCCTAGATATCCAAAATACTACATCATAGTCTTCAACATTATAAAGCTTGATCCTCCATCATAATAGTTTTTAAATATCAATTGAGGAATCATTCAAGGATGGTAACATCTTTAGATTAGAAATCAATAATTGAAAATATCTACCACTTCTCTGGTTCTCCCCCTAAGAACATGAATCACCTTCAAATAACTGACTTATAAGAACAAATACAATACTCAGATATTATTGGAATAAGGTGGATCATCCTTAAATAATATTAATGGAAAGATTGAGATGATATTCTAAACCAAATTGCTTCATTTTAACCAGTATTCATTCTTTCCATCTAAACATATGTTTTGATTTATGTTGAGGCAACATCGATCTCTTCACATCCTCTTCTGATTTGTGTGGAGAATATTTATTCTTAATATCCTTCATGAATGATAAATTATTTCACCTCCTGAGGATTTCTTCTTGTTATGCTAGTGAGGTTAGAAAATATTTTTCAATGAGCCCATATTTCTTACATCTCTCACACAGAACTACTTTAACACTAGAGTGTAATTTTCTTAATAAACCATCATGGAAATTTTCTTAATCATGTGGAATATTGTTTCTCCATTTTTCTCAATCTTTATATTATGCATCTTCCATTTTTCTCATTCATTAAAAATCTCCAGGCCAGATAACTAACACGTCATTAGGAACTATATGTGCATGTTTAAATTTTCCACATGGGTTCTTCTCAATGTCATCCCTCTTAGTACTTATTTTGGATGCACTACCCTTAAAATTATTGGATTTAGAATCCCTGTTTTTTTCACCATTCTTCTTTGGGACCTTAATGAGAGGATTTATGCTCACAAAATTCTTATGATATATTTGCAAGGTTGCTTCTTCATTCCATGTATGATTTTGTTATCTTATTTTCCAAATATAATTGTATACATGTTGATATGATCATGTACCAAATTTGTGACAACTACCATTGCATACGTCACAAATGTTATCAAGAATTAAAAATATGATTACAGAATACAGATGCTTCTGGACCTATATATTTTACTTATTATTATTTGGAATTATATCCATTGATATAGTATTGCTTAATACTTTTACATTATGGGTATTTTTCCAAAAATTTAAGGCACACTTCCCAAATATGTTGCAGTACCAACATGGACCCAAAAATCTTGATTTCCTGAAATATTTTGTATCTTATTTTGGGTATTCTTCATGATTTTTTATGCTCTCTAAGGGGAAAAAATTCCATACATTCTTTCCTATCCAAATTATTCGTGGTGATAGGTTTCTTATCATATTTATTCATCCATAATTTTTCATATTTTTCATTACAACCTACATTTGTCATGATAACATGTTTAGAAACACTAGTACAAGATGGTATGGATGATAGATGATTCTTCTCACATATTTTTGATAGATCATTGAATGAGGTCATGATATTATTGTAAAATTTTGGAGTTATTTCAAATTTAAAATACTCCAATGAACATTGAGTACTTTTAGAATCCATCTCTTTATTTTGTGATGTGTTAATATGTGTCTTCCCAATATTGGCCAACTAAGATACCAATTCTAGACATTTGATACTTTGGATGATTTTATGATATTTAACCATAATAATATTCTCTTACCATAAATTCTTCATTCATTAATCTTTATATTCATGTAGATTAATTTTTTTCTAAATCAAAGTGTCTTGTTCATTTATCATCGTGGATATTTCTTCCAGTTTTGAACCCTTGACATCAGTTCAATTTTTCAACCTCTCTTCAACTGCATGAATATTTTATTCTAGAGTCTTTTTGAATACCTCTTTCTCTTAAACATATTTGATCAATTTTGAGGAACTTATTTCATTTTCCCTCATTATTGGATCAAATATTTCAACCTATCTAGATATATTTAGACACTCAACAATTTTTTTTTTCGAGATCTTATCCAAAACATAAGATTATTTTTCAAGTTTGGTGATCTCTTCCTGCATACATTTTAAGACTCCAAAAAAAAGGGATAATCATTATTCAGAAATAACATTCTGAATAACACATAATCTATCAACTAATAATTCTTGTAAAGTTGTATTTTTATTCTCATCACCACTTGTGCTAGTATTTTCATCTTGACGAATGTTTTTAAATGTACTAACACATACATCCTAATCACTAGATGTAGGAAGGTTATCCATCTTCTTTGTCAAAACATGAGTCACATTCTCTTTACCTTCCAATGTAGATATATCTTAATTTTTATAAAGGCATAAAGAGAAAAATCATTACCCTTTTTTAGATAAGAGTGAATTATTCTTCAACTTTCTATTCTATTTATTTTTCATATTCATCATGTTCTTGGTAGATATATACTTCTACACCATGGTATCCAAATATTCACCAAAACAAAACTTCCATGTTGACTGAGAAAATAAACTCAAGTCTTTAAAAGAGAATATATTTCACTAAAGATAAACTAACAGAGATGAACCTTACCTCAATAATTATAAACATAACAGTTTTAGATATGCCTAACATTACGTGTGTGGGGTGGGGGGGGGGGGTGAATCACTATGATAGAATTTTTAATTCAATTCAACATTTTATCACTTTACCTATTTGGCTTGTTAGGATATTTATTTTATTTTTATATTTTCTATACCGCATTAAATAATATTAATGTAGTAAAGAAAAGTACACAATATTTTTACAAGGTTCACATTTTTGTAAGAGTATCTAGTCATTAGCATGGTCTGGAAATAATCCTAACCACACAACCACTAGAAATTAATCCTTTAAATGTTGTTACATCAAGTAAGAAATAAATTTTCACTAGAAATTCACTATATTGAAGTTACATTTCATGTTTTATGGAATTTAGATGGATATTTATACTCCCTCTGAAAATAGTACCCATTTTGTTGATAAAGGTTTGTAACACCAAGATTGTATTCCACCTATTGAGACCTGTTGGATGTCACAATTCATATCTATTGTTCCACAAAATTCTTCTTCACTTTGTTAATTTCTTATTAGAATGCAAGTAACTATTACACCTCTTACAAGAAACAAACTAAATGAGGAAAAATATTCTTCTTCTACCAGTAAAAAATATATAAATATGTTGTGAACTGATGAATACTGAAATATTTCTGACCCAAATTATAATCAGTTGTTTGAAATTTGGTCCCCAAATAATCTTCTATTCTCTTATCTTTCTTATTTAGTGAAAAAAATGCAATGAGATCTCTTCTTCATCTTGTTGTTGAAATCACAATAATCCTTTGTGATTATTAAATCAATAAAGATAAACTAATCTTAGAATCACCACAATTAAATTATTCTTCACTGATAAAAAATATCAAGAGTGAATGTAGAATCTATTATATTATATTCTACTTAGTTTAGAAGATGTTTTTTCAACTGAATTGCACCATAAATTAAATGATATATCATGCAAGAATAATCATTCACAAAATCATATTTTTCTCTTATTTAATTATTAACCCAATACAAGCATGGGGAATGTGCATTTCCCATATCCATTTTTATATTTATCATTTTATTTATGTTGTTTGAGATAATATTTTATTCATTATTTTTTTACTCAAATAATATGCAAACCTTTAGACATTGTACTTACTTCTAACTATTTATGTGACAACACCCAAAGATTCTTCCTCATCCCTCAGTTCTCTCTCCCTTCACACAACAACCAGGTTTGGTATTATAACCCGTGTTTATCAATGATATATTCATACATACACTTTATTTCATATGAAAACTCAATAAATATGAGTTACTATCTTACTAAAGCCTGTATTCACTTAGCTGCATGTCTGGTTCTCTTTGCAAAAACAAACTGTTTACGTTTTTTCTTTTCTATCTATTGTGTATCAACTGGATACACAACATCTTCACATAATTGATTACATGTGCAAAAATGTAATGAAACACCATGATATTAAACTACTCATGCACTATGTCTTGATTAGCAATATTCATTGAAATATTTCTTCTTCATGAAGCACGACAAGGGTGTCTACACACTAGTTGTGTGTCCGTGGTATTTCTTTTTCATGGAAGGAGAATGCTTCATGACACTAAAGACATTCCCAAATAATTATGTGGGTGTGAAATACTTTTTCATGTCCACATATTCTTATCATTCATGAAAACATATATTTTCATTGGAATCCCCTTATTTGTGAGGCCACAATGTTTTGAAAAACTCTTTTCTTCCCCATACAAAAGAGTGCTTCACAGATGCTCTTTTTTTCTTGAAAATGTGATATCTTGAAATAATATGAGTTGTAGTAGAACCTCTGGGTCGAGAGTGACATCCTTTTATTATAAAGGGATCAAAGCCTTATATCACATTCAAATCCCAATCTTAATCCCATGTGAATCATCTATTTAAATTCCTAAATGACTTAGCTTTTAATTCTTCCAACACGCATAAAGTTATGCCAAATTTCATAGTATTCATCCTTCATGATAAGTCTTTTTATTTATGATTTTCATATCACATGGATGTATTCGTAAACACATGAACTCATAATCCCAAATATATGAAGTTCATCCACGGAACCCTTCTAGTTTAATGGACCTCCTGCAACTACATTTTCACTTCAGATAGGGCTTTCCCCTGAATTTATTCATGTGAGTCATGAAAATGTAGTTTCATGGTATTTTGATCATGTTCGTCCCATTATTTAGACCTTAGAATAATCATGGTGGATTATTATTTGACCATTGGTTGCTTGGTTGACATATCTTATTTGAAAATGGTGTTGTTGAGGGAATCTAGGAGAAATATGACGACATTGGGTGATAAATACAAGCCTCATTTTGAATGCAAAGGTCACGGGAGATCAGATGACATGAATTTAAATGAGCGGTCTTGAGATGTGATGTAAAACCATGTTCAATAAAATTATTTAAACTGGTGGAAAACACACACTAAACCCCATCCCACATCGAATCATATCTCAGTTTATCAAATATAAATCATGAACTGTGCGGAATGGATCATAATTTCCCTCTCCCCATCCCTATACCCCCATGTACTGGTTCTATGGAAATTCTCTACTACCAATTAATTGAGAGATATTATCCCACATCATGCATGCCTATGGGGGTACCCATAGTCTACATACAACATTAGACACTGCCATCATGCTTACCTAGATTACCTTCTTTGGATGTGTCGACCCAGTGTCCAATATAAGCTCTCAGTTGAGGCTGGCATGTCAGATCGACCAATACTTTTTTAGAAAACCCAAAAAAAAACCAATTTAAAAAACTATGTATATAATGGATTTAAATATGAAATTCATGGATATCTCTACACTTATAACTCGATTATACAATTATTCAATCCATTCAAAATTTCCATTCAAATAAAAATCCATCTAACCATTTCATTGTATTTAACCCTTCATTATCTTATTATATGGAATGGTTCTCCTTCATGAAAACTATAAGATCAATTTTTCTAAAGTTAACACTTTAATGGTTCTCATGAAACATTAAAATACTTCATGACCTTTAATTCCTCTTCTTCTATACATTTTGGAACACAAATTCCAAAGAAAATAAAATCATCCCTATTCTTTTTTGAAAACAATGTGTGACTTAGGACACATGTATTTTGAACTTAAGAGCAGTTCATCATTCGTAAAAATTAACAAAAATGGAGAATTTTTCAAGATTGAAATCCAATTATATGAAAACTTAACAATTCTTCAAGACCTTCATATTTTATCTTCAAATATAAATCCTTATTACCATTTATTCATCTTTAATACTTCATGCACAAATTATATGGTGCAGTTCTCCTTCATGAAAACTACAGTCTCAATGATCCTCAATTTAAAAATTTCATTGTTCACATGAAACATTAATAAACTAAATTATCTTCAATTACTATACTTATATAGTTTTTGGAATATAAATTTCAACGAAAATTAAATCATCCTTCTTTTTTTTTCTAAACAATGTTTCACTTACGACACATGTAATTTTAACATAGGATCAATTCATAAATCATAAAAGTTAAAAAAATGTATAATTTCTCAAGTGTGAAATACAATAATCTGAATCAATAATGATTCTTCAATCCATTCACAAATTCCCTTCATATATAAAGTTATCATACAATTTCTTCATCTTTAACCCTTCATGCACTAATTATATTGTGTGATTCTCCTTTATGAAAACTAAAATCTCAATGTTCCTCAAGATAAAACATCCATGGTTCTCATGCAACACTAAAATACCACATGAACCTCAATTACACTTATTCAATACTTTTTTTAATAGAAATTCCAAAGAACATCAAATCTACCTTTTTCTTTGTTGTAAACAATGTGTCTATTATGGCACATGTACTTTGAACTTAGGATCACTTCATCAATCTTAAGAGTTAACAATATGTATAATTTCCCAAGAACGACATCCAATGATATGAATCCAAAAACATTCTTCAATCCCTTCATAATTTTTTGTCAAATATAAATCCATATAACCATTTATTCATATTTAATGCTTCATACACTAATTATATCTTGTGGTTATCCTTTATTGTAACAAACACAGTTTCAAGAATATAACCATTTATTTTTGTATTTTACGTATTTAAATTTTGTGTGAAATATTGGGGGGGGGTGGAAGGATTTTTTAATGTTTATGGGGATTTTATACAGGTGCATAATTGGACCAAAATTAGTGAAAGTTGTGAAACTCTTACAGGATACAGTACACAATGAGACATGGGGATCTGGTTAGGTGAAAGTTTGGAAAAATTATGTGACTACAAAAGAGTAACCATTCAAAGTGGGAAAAAGAGAATTTTCTCTATTGGAACATGGTTTTTCTAAATGTGTCAGCCAACTGTGAAATTTACTCCCTGAGGTAGAGACTGGCACATGGTCAGCACACGGTTTTCCTAACCGCATGACTAATCGTGCAGGATTTAAAAACAAGATCCTAAATAAGTGGATCTGGTTTGGGATTAAGCTTAAACACATCATGTTTGCTCCAAATCAACCCTTAGTCAGCATTTATTCCCCCCAAAGGCAAAGGGTTCTTTCCCCGTCAATTTGGAAGTGATCTGAAGGTGTTTCTTGGTGCGTTGATCCCCGCTTCCCTCAGTAAATGTCCTTTTGTGGTATTTTTTCACAGTTTTTCTTAGATATACTTTCTTCCATTTATCATATTATTAGATATAGTCTGATGTGGATATATATAATGTTTTTTAGGAAAATAATGTATATATTTGTCCTTTTTGATGACATGGGAAGAGATCTTAGGTGGGGTTTTGGAGATTGAATCAATTTTTGTGGGTGTTTTCATGATGTTCTTTGTTTTCACCACAACTCTCTTGGTAGGTGGATTCAATATAAACTCCTATAATTAGAAATTAAATTATTAGTTTCAAATTGTTTAAATTTCATTATTTTTTTTGTGAAATTGGTGTGAAAAGCATGGTTTAAACCCCTTTTATTGATGGGTTGTGGTTTTTTGGAAATTGGTTGTGCAAAAGGATTTGTTTCTTGATTTTAAAATATGTTTTTTTGGATTTTGGAAAATGGTTTTTTGGAAAGGTTTCTAATAAATGAATCGTTTTATTGAAATGAATTGAATTGGTTTTTTTGAAATGGTTTTGGAAAACATGGGATGCGTGGGTTTATGATTTTGACATGACCCTAAATATAGGGAATATACCTTTGGGGTAAAAATGTACATGACCTTGGATAAGAAGTGTTTTTCATAAGGGAATAAGGAGAATGGACACTTAGTGATTACATAGTTTATGGACAAGAAACATATAAAGATTATAGAACTATTTTTGAAGAATGAATGGGTGTGTGTGTGGTGAATGATAGAATAGGTATGTCGAAAAGGAATGTGAAATGGTTTAAATAATGTTTTTTTTCTTTCGTTATAATAAAAATATGTTTGGAAAAATATTTTTCTCTGAAACTAGTTGGATTTAATTTGAACTATGTTACTATTTCAAGAAAAATTATATAAATTGTTTTATATAATTGTTCTAACTTTTTCTACCCTTATGGAGTGAGTATGGAATTCATTGGGGGAAATCTACTAAGTTTAATTAATCACCCATTCTTTGGAACTTTGGTTCGTTTCCATATTTTATTTAACAATACACAAGTAAATGGAAGGAATAACACTTTTTCAATCGTGCTCTGTGAGACTTGGAGTTGGAGTTGGATCATGGAGTCATGTCTTTGAAGTCTTATAAGTTTGATTTGGATTTTTTTCCACTGTGTACTTTGATGTTAGTAGTCTTCTGTTGTGGTAGTATTTTTTAGTTTGGTTTTGTTATCAATGGTATAATTTGAGTTATTTTAAATTTTTCATCAAGAATCATATATTGGTTTTGGTTATGGAATATGTGGTTGTGATTGTTTTATTTTCAATGGAAAAATCATCCCCCAATTGTATTGAAACCATTATAATTTCATTCCACCCTTTGGAACCTTGGGGATGTTGCATAATTCCAATTAAAAATCCCACCTTGACTCAATACAATGAGGAGGGGAGGGATGTTACAAGTTTTATGGGTCTTGGTCATTCCAATTATTTGTGTGCAATAAGTGGTATCAACTTTTTCGGTCCTTGACATACAATTGGTATAAGTTGTGACAGTTTTGTAGTTGAAATTCATTTAGTTTCTTTCCTTGAGCCAGGTTGGAAGAAAGGGATAGGATTTTAAGGAATTGAAATGTATATCAGGAAAATAAAGTGTTACCCTTTTTATATTGAACTTCAATTTAAAAGGGACTTGGGTACATAGATGTGTTGGAAACACTTATAGTATTGTAATATCATTGTCATGGGTTTCGCCAATAAGAATATCATGACATGAATTATAGAAATAACTTCCCACTAGAAGTACATATTTCAATTTGTCTAATTATTTACGATTTGGTGTAAATGGGTTTATTTTTTTAAAAATGTTGAAATTGTTTTTAGATGGGAGATTTTGAAAAGATAATGGTTGTGTTATTTTGGAAATGAGTTAATTTTCAAAATCATGGTGAAATTTTTAAAAAATGGTCGAATGTGGAATATGATGAAATTTGGAAAGAATTTTTGTAATAATTACTCTATGATAGATTTTAAAAATTTTAAGCCCTCAGTTGCTAGAGAGAAATACTTATAAGGTATTTTGTGTTTCTAGGAAATAGAACCTGGTAGGCGTGCATAGAAACGAAATGGAAGAAGCTACTATGAACGTGGTTGTACTTAATACATTGGTGAACCAATAGATGGTATAGAGTATAGTCCAATATTATAATGATGTGTATAGAGGGAATTGATGGTATGAACTAAATAAAGTGGATCATTCTATCTAATTATTTAAGTAGAATCCACCCATCTTCTAGGGTGATTCCCGGCCAGAGAAGGCTGATTTGTGGATGAATAGGATAAATAGAATCTTTGATTTCTTTAGCACACTAGGAGAGTAGAAAGTACAGTTGGCGACGTATATATGGAAAGATCATGAATTCCAATGATGGGATTTAGAACTTTATACTAAACTGGACTAAGGGTTGGAATGTGAGGATTTCAAGGAATTGTCCAAAAAAAATTATATCCTTGCACATTCAGAATTTAGAAAATGATGGAATTTTTTAGTCCAAAGTAGGAGAACCTTTCTATGATATAGTATGAGGATAAATTTATGAATTTTGTTTTATTTTCACATGAATTTTCTGCGAGTGCATCCTTGAAGGAACACATTTTGGAATTGAAGGTAAGGAAACAAAATTGATTAAATATTTTCATGCTTTGTGTAATGGATTATACATATATATTTAATTGAGATATGGGGGATTAAAGAGAAATCTTAGGAGGAAAATGTGGAGGAAGTTTGTTGATACCTATATAATTTGGTGAGAACTCTAATGCTGGGAAAAAACGGAAGAGGGAAACATTTTTCTATGGTTGGAGTACGACCCAAAACTAGAAAACTAGATAAGTGAACCTTCCCCCAAGACCCAAGAGAATATTTGGATGTTTTTAATGTAGTACCTTCGACCACATGAATCGAGAGTGAATAAAAACACCTAGATAATTCCATAATTGTAATTATATGGGTCATCTTAAGTGCTTTTGTCGCAGTTCTCTGAGGTTGGGTGATTGGGAAAAATCCAATGTTTTGTAGATTTTGTATGCTTTGATGGGAGGAGGGAAATATAATACCTCTCTTTATTAGAATAGAGTTATCCATCATGATTCTAGAAATACCATGACTCCTTAGCATAAGCAATCTCAATAGGGAAATAAAGAACAAAGTGCAGTGAGTAAGCAGTTATATAGAGTTGAGTAGGTTATTGTGGATGGCCAATCTAGACAGTGTGAATTTACATCAACAGGGAATGGGATGTGCTGAATAACCATGATCACTCCAATTATTTAGACTAGTGAACAATGTTCTTAAAAACCCATCCTACATTGAATTCTATATCGGTTTCTCCATGATATATAAATCTTGTGCTATGGGGATAGGCTCAAAATTTACCTCTCTCCTCCCAGTATTACCCCAGACTGGTTTTGTGGGAATTCTCTATGCCCACTTTCTTATAGGATATTGACCTATATCATGCATACCTTTAGTCGTGACAGTGGATTACACATGACACTCCATGCCACCTACGAGCTAGCTTGGTTGGGCTCATTTTTGTACAATCAACCCTATATCCCATATAAGCTCTTGGTTGAGGCTGTCCGGTTAGCTTAGTAGGCTATCAATAATTTTAATCAATCCCCCAAAACGTACTTAGTTAAAAAACCAAGAATATAATTAAATTCAATATGAAATGCATGGGAACATCCACACTTATAACTATAGTATAAAATTATTCAAGCCCTTCACAATTTCTCTTCAAATATAAATCCAACTAACCATTTATTTATCATTAACCCTTCATGCAATAATTATATGGAATGATTCTCTTTCATGAAAACTACAATCTCAATGTTCCACATGTTAATAGTTTCATGGTTCTCATGGAACATTAAAGTAATGCATGACCTTCAATTCCTCTTCTTCTTTAATTTTTGGAATGTAAATTCCAAGGAACATAAAATCAACCTTCTTATTTTATTTAAACAGTGTTTCACTTATGACATATGTATTTTGAACATAGGACCAGTTCATCAATAATTATATTTAACAACTAAGAGAATATATGAAGCACAACATATAATAAAATAAATCCATTACAATTATCTAGAAATCATGATGAATGAATCCATAACTATTCTCTAGGAATCATCATGATGGAATCCATAAAAATTCTATAGACATCACCATAAAGTTCAAAGTCTTCAAAACATTCACATGTTTCATGGAATTTCTATGCCCGAGGATTTCATCCAAGCTCAATTAACTTTGA
The DNA here is from genome assembly GCA_963277665.1 of Viscum album. Taxonomy (NCBI): domain Eukaryota; kingdom Viridiplantae; phylum Streptophyta; class Magnoliopsida; order Santalales; family Viscaceae; genus Viscum; species Viscum album. The sequence goes on along the minus strand of OY728151.1, from coordinate 1,578,875,389 downwards.
AATTATTCATCATATTAACATAAATTTAATATTAAAATTGAATTGATGATCATTTCACACCAATCAAAATCATTTGAAAATAAATACAATCTATATAAAAAGTCGCATCTTCAATCGCTCCCTTTGTATTTTTTGGAAATACTTTTAGTTCCAAATGAATGTTTAAATATGTAGAACTATTATCTTATATCTCCCCTTTACCTTTTAAACTTTATGTTCACACTCTCTCCCCCTTGTTGATAAGAAATAAAAATTTCATAGTAATAAAGTATATCATTCCATAAGTAATCAAGGTAAAATCACTCATTTTACTCTAAGTCAACTTGAGCTATGCTCAATATAGAAAACAAGAAGACTTGATTTATAAAAATAGTTTATAATTACCAAAAAATCATGACACCATAAGAAATGAGAACCCATATACTTTTATTAAAGGAGTATTCAATTTCATTCTCTGATGAAATTACTAAATGTTACATTAATATTTTTAAGAACGAACAACCTAAAACTCTTGCACTCACATAAACAAATAGACAAAAAACATTCAAGTGCAATTGGGAGTATAAGAGACATTGTGGGACATCCAAATTTCATATACAATAGATTAATTTAATTTCTCCCCTTTGTAAAAGGTTTTTTATTTTTGATAACCAATGATGAGAGATTAAGAGTGACATACCCTTTCCAATGACATTATATTCAAGCAATTTATAGAGTAATCATATTTTATACTAATTGAAATAATAATTTTGGAGTAATATTTATTGGTCTCCCCGTGAAGGGAAACGTTTCTCATTATCTTCATAGTGGTTGATATCATAAAGGTTAGATTTAAAGAAATTATAGTATGGAGAATACAATAGAATTGGTCTTCAACTTTTTATATTCCATATTGGACAACTATCACAACTTCACAAAGAATGATCTTCTAGAACATTTGTTCTACAAAATGCCAAGAAATACGACCAAACCAAGATAGAATCTTCTTTATCTTGGATATCTAGAATATGGAATAACATTCTTTAACATCATAAATTATTATAGTCCATAATATTAGTATTTTAATATAAATTGAGGAATCATTCTAGGATGGTAAGTTCTTCATCCTAGAAATCAAGAATTGACAACACTTTCTACTTCTCAGCTTCTCCCCCTAAGAACATTCTTCACATTCAATTCCCTGCATTATAAGAAAAAAATAAAATACTCAATTTTTAAGGGAATAAGGTGGATCCTACTTTAATTATTAATATGAATAGAATGGTAGATATGATCTACTAAAAAAGGATTGTCCATTTTCTAAAGTCTTCATGGTTTCACATATGAACATATGTTTTGATTTATGTTGTTGCAACATGGATATCATTCACATACTATTCTACTTGGCATGGAGAGTTTTTCTTCTTAACAGACATCATGTATGATACATTATTACACCTATTTAGGAATTCTTCTTTTTCTATCTGTAACGATAAACATCATTTTTCAATGTGACCATATTTCTTACATATCTCAAAAAAAAAATCTTTAACACAATAGTTAAATTTTATTAAAAAACACTCATGAAATTTGTCTTCATCATGTGGGATATTTTCTTTCCCTTTTTGAACTATATTTATCTTGCGACTCTTCAATTTTTCTCATTCATTCCAAATATTTAGGATAGATAACATAAATGTAATTCAAAACTATGGGTGAATGTTTGGATCTTCCACATGGGATCTTGTGAGTTTCATCCCTCTTAGTAGTAATTTTGGATGTACCATCCTTCTAATTATTTGATTTAGAATCCAAAAATTTCTCACCATTCTTATAGTGTACCTTCCTTAGAGGCTTTATGTTCAAAATATTATTTTGATTTAATCCCAAGGTTGCTTCTTCAATCTAAGTTAGGTCTTGTGATTTTATTTTCATATCATCTTTGGACTCATGTTGAGATGAGCATGTACCAACCTTGTGACCACTATAATTTCATACATAACTGATGTTATAAAGTATTTCAAATATATTTTTAGTATATAGAAGCTTGTAGACTTTAGTATTATTATTTGAACCGGAAAAAACAGTATGAGGTTACTTGATCTGGAGCATGGGGAGCCAAAATTAAATCCCATGTATGGAGATTCTAGGGAAATTCATTGTTTTATCAAATTATTTTAATTTGAACATTGACATTGATTGAAATATATATATATATATATATAATTTTCATTGTGATTTGATATTTTATTTAGAATTAATAATTTTTATTTTAACTGGACAAGATCACCAAAGGTGAAATAAGTTCCATATGGGAGATAGAGCCATCCTTCGGGAAAGGAATTTAAATTCATGGTTGTGTGAGATGTATCTATTCATTTAGGTTGATACTTCATGGAATTACCAATGGATGTATTCATAAGCTCTTTCCAATGCCTTGAATAATAAACCATTGTGCTCCCATTTTCATTTTTATTTTGGGAGAATATAATAGATTAATTTCTCATTTTTAACTAGGTTGACATCATTCTACATGACTCTGGTCCCCCACACCTCAAACATAAAGAGTCTCCATCCTCTACCACTCGCAAATGCCCCTCGATGACTACCACACCATTGTAACACCATAGATCACCATCTTCACCATCCTAGAAGCTCAAAATCGAGCCATTGTCCACTGATGAATCAATTGGATGCCATGGACCTTCCAAGGAGGTTGATCTATCCCACATAAATCCTTTTCAATGTTAATATAGCCACTTCGAAGCCCAGATGAAGGAGGAGCTTGGTGAAGTCCCATGTAAAACTATGTCACCACTACCATGACACTGAAGCAAATCCACGATCCATATAAAACCCCAACCATCTCATGCATGTGGAGGGATCACAAAAAAAGAACCCCAATCAGGAAAATAAAACAACCATAGGAAAATTCTCATACACTGGGAAGAGGAGAATGAGATAATGTATAATAGATACATCATTTTGAAATTTTTTTGAGCTATATTAATAATGATTATAGTACAGGGTAGTAGGAAGAAAATAGAACTTGAAATAATAAATTAATTAAATCCTTAAATGGTATATGCACCAACACAACCTAAGTCCACCTCTCCCCTATCCCGCACCAATTTTCTAATATGTGGTGACAACAGGTGAAGATATACCGGTATGACCATCGATATCCCAATAATCACTAGAAAATACATCATATTATAAGAAGGATGAGTTTACACCCAATACTCCTTCTCTACTATACCGTATCCCTCCAACATCATTCCTATAACCAGGGGGACTGGTATACTCCATCCCACAATTGGTACCTCAATATATCCACACTTCATCCAACGATATATATTATATTTTAATTGGGCATGGATATCTATGCCCTCAGTTTAGGAATTTGGTTTCATAGAATGTGATAGTTTTTTGTGATCATTGAGCTTATGCCCCATTCACTGCTTTCACTCATGGCTTCTCTAATATTGGAATATGTCGAGAAAATGTTAACTCAACATCCAGTTTCATGATACCTTGGACATAAGGAAATGATAAAGTCGAAATCCATAAAGGGTAAGTGTTCATCGCATTGACAAGCAGCACCGAAGACTCATTTTCTATTTTGATGAAAAAATAGACTCAATGAATAGATAAAGAGAGATATCATAAAGGGGAAGTGTTCATCGTATTGAAAGATGTCATAATGGACTGAACAATATCTTTCATGAAACAAAAATGTCAATTAAAAGACAAATAGAGAGCCCATAAAGGGTAAGAGTTCATCGCATTAACAGATGGTTGAGTTTTTTACAGGACTCCCTAGAATTCACAAATCACTAAGAACCCATTCCTTCTTTACTTTCACAAAGAATGTGTTTCTACATGAATTAAGAAGTATAAATTATATAGTGAGATTCACAAACACCCAAGTGTGAAGACTTTCATGCATTGACAAACAGTAACCATTTCAGTTTTCATATAATAAGGTAGAAGTACAATGATTTGGAAGTATAATTCCACAGAATTAAAATCTTTATTTGAGAATGCAGTGTCCATTTACTTTGAGAGGACCAGTTTGGGATATGCCTAACTCTAAGAGGTGGGGTGAATCAGTTTTGGGGAATTTTTAAACCAATTCAAACTTTTAATCCCTATACCTATTGACCTATTAGGATCTTGATTCCCTTATTATCATATCTCTATCGCATGCAATAATGCAGTCAAAATATGCACATGATATTTTTATAAGGTTCACTACTCAATAATAGAAAAAACATCCTTTTCATGTATGGGTATGACTCGTACATGGATTCTCCACTATAATGTAGTAACAAGATACAACGGTTTGTATTAAAAAACAATCCTTTAGCCAATGTGAGTCCCTACACTTTTAAGGGGGGAATGAAAAAATTTTACTTTCCTGAATTGGTGCTGAAAAAGTACAACTTATAACTCCTTGATGATTATTTATACTGCTTCCCAATATAGTCTTCTCCCTTTTGAAAAGGGTTTTCAAAACCAAAAGATTATTCCAACTGTTGAGATATGTTGGACGTCACAGTTCTACTTAAAATTCCATTCTTCACTTATTACTTTCTTAGCAGCATGAATGTAACCAACCCGTTCTTCTATATTCATCAGTGCAAAACCAAATACACACTTATTCTTCGTCTTTATTCTTCTTTAGTGAAATAACCAAATACACTAAAAATTATTCTTCAATTGTATAGAATCACAAGAACTTATGTTATTATTCCAACAATGAGGTTCATCTTACTCTACATCATCCTAATTAACTTCTTCTCCATTATTATTTTAATGTATGAAAGAAATCATGCATGTAGAATTTGAATTAAGTCCTCCCATTATTTCACTTCATTATCTTATTTACACAAGTACACCCACTGTCATGGTTCTCTTCTTTAAATTCTTCCATATATGTATGTGCATGAAAGAGTTCATGCACGACCCACTTCTTCCCTCTTCTGTGCAAACCCTAATGGGTATAAATCTTTGCATTAAAACATTGCCTCTTTCTATTTTCCCTTTCTATAACTACATTTTCACATAGTTTAGTTGTCTTTAATTTAAGCACATGAGTGAATTCATTTAGTATGACGCGTTCTCAAACAAACTGAGAACACTATTCACTTCTTATCTACTTCTATTCTTTTTATATGCACACGAATGAGTGTAGGGCTTTTAACATGTTCTTCTTATTTATTCTCATGTGAACACACATAATTCCTCTTCTTTACACAAAAACAAGTCCATGGTTTTCTTCAAAAAATGCGCATAATTACATGCATATATGTACTTACCATCATCATGAAAACTCATCCTTCTTCAAAAACAAACCCCTACACAAAGTATATTCCTTATTAACATGCAATAGGGGGATGATTTTCATATATTCCTGAAACCGAGGGGTTCACTGTTCTTCTTCATGAAAGTGGTGAACGGGTCTTCTACACAGAAGGTATGTGTGGGTATTATTTGTGAAATCACGATGGTTCATGATTCTGATGCCTTCAAAAAACACAAAAATGGTGAGCATGCACAATTTTTATGCCCGTAAGATTACCTTCATGAAGAATGAGAAGGGTTTGGGTAAATCATTCATGTGTTCATGGATCTTCTTCATGAAACCAGATGGTTCATGGGTCTTCTCCTTCCCGAGATGCTTCAAGAATTCATTTTCCTTGTTAATGTCCTAAAAGATCTTATCCAATTCACGAATCCAGAAGGCTCATTGATATTGATTTCCCTTTGCGTTAAAATAGCATGAAGATGCTCTATTCATGAAGAAAAATAAGAGGTCTCAAAATATGGGAGCAGAAAGCTGGATCATCCTTGGGGATTCTATTTTTATAGGTGAATATAAATTTTTTTTGCACATTCATATCCTGTAATGATGAATAAAGAGAGTTAGTCACAATCTGAATGTAGTTATAATGCTGTTCTATCATCAGTATCTATTAAATTTGGTGATAAAGATCCTCTTGATTAGTATTTTCAAGTGGTAATGAAGAATAATTTATTGAATCACTCAGTGATTTTTACTCAGAAATAAAAAAATATCTAAATAATGTTCCTATAAATTTCTTCACCTACATATTTTATTTTATCAAGGGACTGTTAGATGAAAGGTCATATCTTGAAAAAGAAGTTGAGGAACTGGAGAAAGGATTGGAAAAGAAGTTTCAAGGATGTAAACATCTCTCACAAATTATTGATGTCAAAGAAGAAACCGTATCAATTTGCAATAAACATTTCTCATATGTTGAAGAACAATTGGAAAGAAATATTTGGGAAATAAGTAACTGAGAAGGTCCATACTGAGATGATTCACACACTTGAGGAATCATATAAAGATTCCATGAATATCAAGGACTCTAGTTTTTAAATCTAGGACAAGGATGAAACATTAATCATAGTTGAAGAATCAAAAGAAGATTTTATATTTAAATGAAATTAAAACCTCACTTTTAATGAAGATGAATTATAAAGGAATTATTGTGAGAAGGATGTGATTGGTGTAGTTCATATAGAAGTGATCTGTGCATTAGAAAAATTATACAGAACCTCCAAAAATGTTAATTAATCCCATATTGAGGATAAGATAAATATAATTAAAGAGTTGAATAATATCAACTGATATAAAATAAAATTCATGATGATCGAGTTCATAATATGAAGAGTCAATGGGAAGGAAAACACAAAATTGTTGCGAATGATAAAAATTTCCTCAACATGATATTTATTGAAATGGAAGTGACTTTGAAAAATATGAATAAATGTGAAGATATTTTGAAATCACTTGAAGACCATAAGAACTCTCTAAATCTGAAATATCATGAGTTGGAGGTCAACTTGAGAATTATAGAGATCATCCAAGATGAATATTCATATAATACTAAGATTAGAAAATCTTCTAGGAGTAATTATGGAAGAAGTTTTATTTAGGAAAAAACCAATTCATGTTTAAAAAAGAGTCTGGATATGTCTAATGATAAATTAGTTGGAAGATCATTATATCATGTTACCCTTGATCCAGAATATTTTATTTGTACTAATATTGTTTCATCTATAAGTATGGGTTCCAAAACTAATTCTAGACAATCATGGATGAATAAGCCTAATGAAAAATCTATTATATCATCAAATGTGTATATGAAGAAGAGTAGGAATTCTTGTTCTCTACAAATATCTCAGATGAAGAATCATACTATCCAAAAAAATAAGATACCAAAACTAACTGAATTGTATCAAAGAAGAATAAATCAAGCTTTGTTGGATAGTGACGGTGTGGTTGGAAATTTGGGCATCAATCCATTGAATCAGGGCATAATTTTTCAATTCATTATAACTATAGAAGGATAGTATTAAGGCAGATTAGATCTGATGTGAGTAGAAATCTTCCAAAATTTAATCATAATTCATAGAAGAAGAAGAATTTATCTATCAATAAGAGATTTTAGTGCCTTTAATACTTCTATGACTATTTTAATATAAGTGGTCAAAATTATAATGAGTGTTGGTGTGTAATAACCCTCCACTATGCATATGTTGATGTGATGATAAGGCCATGGCATATAAAAAAGAAGAAACTACTTCTTTGGTGTGTGAGAAAAAGAATAGAGCTAAGAAAACTGTGAAGCAACCTAAAAATAAGAAGAATGATGATATGATTTTCACACCAAATAAATTGTGCCTCTACTATGGAAGTAGAGGTCACATAATTTACCATAAAAAACATGTTATAAACAAAAATGCTATTGGATGAAAGCTAAAAGAAGAAAATGGAATAAATCTCAGGAACAAATAAAAAGGGGTATTTGATGTTTGAAAATCAAGATGAAAATTTTGAATTTCGTGAGAGGCTGTTTAAAAAGGGAGAATCTATGATTGCTAAAGATTTTTGTGGAAGGTCTATAATGTTTGGGAATTTTTTTGAAAAATAAATTATTTTTTTCCTAAACAAATGTAACTAATGAAGAACAAAGGGAAAGAACCCAGGAATTATTGTTTTAATAATTCTATTTTAAAGAGTGAGTTTACAGACAACAAGAAGTATATGCATATACAAGAAAAATAATGTTTAGTCATAAGGCTAGAGAAATTGGAATTGGATAAGAAGTTAGAGCTGAAAGAGAAGAATGAAAGTGAATTACTTGCTAATGTGAATAAGATTATTCCATCTAAGATGAAATCTGGAGAAATCATGAAGTCCATACTTCCCTTAAATGTTAAACCTTGTAAAGTCAAATAAGGAGCAATCATGATGAGTTTTCATGAATCTAGAGTAGAATTGAAAATATTTTATAGGTTAAGAGTTAATTATCATCCATGTTCCTCTAATTGAAAATCATTAAATAACCACTTTTTTACCATGAATATTTTTTGATTGTTTATTTTATGCAAGTAATTGATGGTGATGAATATATTAAGGGAGAGTCCAAAAAATATGAGTTATTTTAAAATATTATATATAATTCATATGGCTATCCATCCTGGAGTTTTTTAATTCAATTTCTCATAAAAATAATTATTTATGATCATTCATGAAGAAAGTTAGTCATGATGAAGTTGATGGATGAGCTCATCCCTTTAGGATGAGAAAATTTGAACAAATACCTGAGTTGACCACAACTAGTATCACATGAATATATAAAGTTCTGTTATGGGATTTATTTGATATTTTCAAATCCTAGATATTGAATCTTGTTATTAGAAAGGAATTTTATCCTATTTCTTTAGGAATGACAATTCTGAATCATAAGGGGAGACACTTATAATTTCATAATAAAGGAGAATTGAATTATTTTAATTGAATTTTTTCAATCTGTTTATTAAGACAAATGTGGGAGATTAATTGAGTAACTTATGAACAAATTCTGAATGAAGGTTTTAGTATTGGCATCACATTTAAAATTTATATTGACATCTTTGATGTCTAAACTGATCACCTTTGTTTTCTACATAGGGTTTTCCCACATTCAATTAGAGAATATTAATTGATGACTTGTTACTTTAAGAAAAGTGATGATATCCTCTCAATAAAACCAATATTTATTTTCTCTGAAATGACATCTCTTATGAAATGAGGATATTGATGGAAAGAAAAAGAAGAATTCCATTGTTATAGAATAAGTTCTATTCATAAATTCTTTCCCATAGTTATCTTTGAAATTATTGTAAGTGTGAGAAGAAAACATTGAATTTGATAGTGAAATGGGTATTGAAAACAAAAGAAAAGGGGGATATTAAAGATCCCAAATTGATAAATGTAATATTTGCGTTGTCATTTTTGTGAATAAAATTGTTTGATACAAATTCAATGTTCTAGCAATTTAAGGTTGGTTTTCTGCCTTTTAATTATTGTTGGTAATTAATCATAATTTAGAAAGGATATTTGGTTGGAAGAGTTTCTTCTAATGAAGAATGTTTTTGTATGGTTGGAATTGAATCTTATTGTTAATTTTTATTTTTTAAATAATTCATTTTTTCATGGTTTAAATGTAAAAAAGGGCCTATAGAAAATGGGACTACCAAAACAACTTAGGTGGGTAGTTGACCCCTAGCATTCCATTATGGTCATTCCGAGGAAGAGAGTGGCTTGTGTTATCCTAGGGAGTTCATGTAGTGTAAGAGAAACAATGAAAAATAATAGTTATGCTGTATGAATAATGATTGTGTATGCATGACATTGAATCTAAGTGTGAATTTGGCTTGATATGAAATATTTTTATTTTTTCATGGTATAATTGTAAGGAAATATCCTATAGGGATCTCATGTAGAGGTATAGGAAGAGAGTGGCTAGTGTGCTCATGGGATGGACGAGGAAGAGAGTGGCTAGTGTGCTCATAGGGGACTACCGACACTGCTTAGGTGGGAAGTTGACCACAAGTCAGTCATTATGGGCGGGCCGAGGAAGAGAGTGGCTAGTGTTCACATAGTGAGTGCATGTAGAAGAAGTGGAATAGAAAAAAATATTATTTATTCAATATAAATAATGATTTTTTATGGTCGGAATTGAATTTTATAGTGAATTTCACTTTATATGAGCATTTTTTTCATGTTTCAAATGTGAAAAAGGTCCAATAGCAAATGGGGCTATCGCTATGGGTGAGATTATAGGGAGCGCATATAGAGGAACCATGAAATATATTAGTTATGTTGTATGAACGATGATTAGACTTATTGAAGATTGGATTTATATGGAATATGTTTTTATTTTTCCATACATTAAATATAATAAAAAGGTCCCAGAAGCTAAAACTGCTTTATTAATTCGACCACTAGGAGAAATAAGTTAGTATTATATCCTTAAAATTATGTGCATGAATACAATTATTGTCATATGAAAACAAAAATAGTTTGAGTTCCTCTTGTTACACTTGAATGTATGCACTTAGGTGCATGTCTGGTTCCATTTGTACAGACAAAATATGTAGGTTTGTTCTTTTTGTAAGGGTTGGTGTCCTCAGAACCAACTGTTTTGTACTTTGATTACATAAATGTTCACTTATTATATATTGTTCATTGTTCTGCATGACTATAATATAATAATGTCCTGAAATATTTGTTGCATTAATAAGGTCATAGCAGATCCCCGCTATGATGAGAACCTTGAAATGCTATAACAATATTCTTAAATAAAGTTCTGCAGTTGGATGACATACTATGATAGGACACATAGTATACAGACCGTCATGTGCGAGTACTCATAAGAAGACGAGACTCTCTCTCATGGAGTTCGCACTTGGAAATCTCCAAGATGGGAGATTATGAGAACAGACCCGCCAGTAGTAATTCCGCATGTCTTGGTGTCATCAGATATTGCTATCTACGAGCGTGTGTAATGATCCTTAGACTGGAAGATTATCATTAACTCATGCCATGAATCACGCACTTAGATTTTCTGACGAAAACCGTCACACAGACAGTTGGCGGGAAGTAGGGTACGTTGGGTGCGTCACGAGTGACATGTTGTTAATGGATAAGTCAAAGAAGGATTTGTCCCTTCCATTTATGGAAGTTGATATCTCGGCCCTTTGATTGAAATAGAACTGTCGCATTAAATTCCATGGCCATGGTGTAAACGATGAGTTTATTTCAGGTAGTCAAAGAACGACATATCAAGCATATAGGTTTATGACACTGCCATGAAACCTGCTTGATGAGATATTGAGACAAAGCGATTAAATTACACAGTAAGCATTCGTATGAGGTGATACGTCAATGCAGCATCAACTTCTTTCTCTTGGGTGCCTTGACCCGTTGCTATACAGTAATCTTGGACTTTAGGCAAGCATGCCTAATGCCAACAAGAAAGAGGCCTAGAGGGCCACACACTAAGTGTATCCAAGTATCTCAAGTTGAATAAAGATTGTTCTCGTATGTGGTTTAATAATTATTCAAGGAAGCCTAAGTTGTTTTAAATGATGGAGGAAAAAGAAAATAAAACAAGTACACTCCGTGTATTATTATTACATGCCGTGTAGTTTTATTTTGGAAAGGAAATGAATAAATGAAAACAAGATATACACGCCGTGTACATTTAATGTACACGCCGTGTAGTTTTCAATGAAAAACAAGTACACGCCGTGTAGTTTTTTTTTCAGTTGGGATTTTGAGGATATAATATTGTATTAAATGATATTTATTATAATCAGCGTGGGCGCATGTCAAGGAATTATTTATTCGACATGGGGTTTTAAATAAAGAGTCAATGAAATAAATAAAATGCGTAACACATTTATTTACTGTCATAACTCTATAACCCCACACACCCGATTATAAATATCCTCACAACCCCAACTCTTTTCTGACACACAAGATAATCATTGTGCACAACATCTCTGGAGAATTGTTTCAAGGCCGAAAGAACCTCTTCCTCCAAGAACGCTCTCAAGACTGAGAGAGATCCTCTTCCATAGGATCAAGACAATCTAAGGCGGGCAACGCAAGCAAAGGCTTCTCCACGCTAGCACCCGGAGAATCCTTTGGCGACGTCCAGAGATACGAGGTACACGTGTGGATCACCGCTAGAGGGAGTCTACACTTGGCTTCTATGACGCAACGACGGATCACATCGACAACGTGATTGAGAATATCAACGAAGAAAGAACACCCAAAAGGTATTTCTTTATAATTAATTAAATTAATTATAATCAGCCTGTAACGATCCTTGTTTGTGGTTCCGGGACAAACCATCTTCTTTGTCTTTTTCTGTGATTCGATCCGTGGAGACTGGCGTTTATCGTCATATTGATCCCGGATTGATCATTGCTAATGACAAAAAGACAAGAGGGCACATCCACCCACGCGCTTCCGCTGTGCTCGGAACCTTCAAATGGTATCAGAGGGAGGTTACAACGTTGATTATAGTTATTTAATTTTCGTTGATAATTTACGCATTCATATTTGATTCAATTCGAAATAAATCGTTCTATAAATCTGAATTAACGAGATCTATTCTTCCTCCTTCGTTTCTCGATTCATATCACAAAAATGACCTTTTAATTTTAATTTTGATTAAAATAAAAATGAGGAACTCATCTGGAGGAGCCGCTCTTTCTGTATGTACAACATGGGATTACACGGCGTGTAATTAAAACTACACACCGTGTACTTTGGTTCAACGAACCGATACTGGTCCGCCAAACCACGCCGTGTGAATTGATTATGCCTAAGTTTTAATCATGCTGTGTTGACCAGAATAGAACGGCACGTGGAAACCGGAATACACGATGTGTATGTTGGAACAACACGCCGTGTAGTCCGTTCCGACCCAGGTGAAACCGTGTACAAAGACAAGTCGCGTACCGCGTATACGGGATCGCCAGGACGGTTACCGCGTAACAAGGAAGTACACGCCATGTATGATTCATCTACATGCCATGTACTCTAAAATTTCCAAAGTACATAAAACACGCCAAAGCCCCGGCCTGTACTTTGGACAAAGGGTGAAAAGAAAAATACACGCCGTGTAATTATAAACTACACACCGTGTACTTTCTAGAAATGGAATTTCACCAGGATTCCTCCAATGTACAAAGACTCGTACAAGGAATATGGATGAGAAGAATCTCAAGGAAATTCAGAAAGGAATTTAAGATAAAGAATTGATTAATTATAAGATCATAATTAATTGAATTCGAGCGCGTCTTATCTTAAATAAAAGAACGATTAAAAGAATTTGAATTCTAAATATGCGTAAATGTCGTTGCATACTATGGATGATCATGAGCTAGACCAAAGACCCTTTGTATGTGTATGGTTTCATTTAAATTTATTTAATTTAAATTTGTTGGCCTGCGAGCCTTCTTCCAATAAAATGTAGGGCCTGCGTGCCCATGGTTTCTTTAATGTAAACCCATGTAATGGAGGATCTCCCAAGCCGGAGGAGACGGTTCAAATCCCGAAGCCGAGGCGAAACCGACACAAGAAGATACAAAGGTAGACAGGTGGGAGCTGAAAAACACGAACCATCAGGTTCAAGGTGTTTTCCCTAGGTCAGGGTTAGCTTATCAAAACTGCTAGATAAGCTAACCAAATAGAAGCTCATGATCATGCCATCTTATTTTATTTCTATCTGATTGCATGGTTTATTTATTATGCACGTGTTGTCGCGATCACATAATTAATAAAAAGAACAAGCATGCAAAGATGGAATAAAATAAAAAAACCCCGGTCTATGCGTATACATTATCGGAACATGGTTAATCACTTAAGCAAGCATCACTTAATATTAACAAGCATGTGATAGTGCAAAGATACGCATAATGAATAAAATCCCTCAAATACCATATTAAGTTAGACCAAGCCTTCCGTTACTTGATTAAGGGAAAGACTCAATAAAACTATGTGTTTGACCAACCCTAGTTGGGACACTTATTTTTATAAAGGAAGCCCTTATGAAAGGTTTCGGGTTGACTTAACCATATTACATCAAGAGAAGTAGCCCTTGCTAGACTTGATGTAATATTGGAGGCAAGAGTTGAGGAAATCCAAGTTAGGATTTCAGGATTGGGGAGTCCACTCAATAGATCAAGGAAATGTAAGCTCACAGTTGGCAAAGACCCGCCTACCTAAATACCTTCAAATAGCTTGACCAAACCTTGTTGGGGTTATGCGAAGGGAAATATGGATCCTTTCCATTAGAATGTCAAAGCAACTGGACATTCCGAGTTCAATGGTGAGGGCCATTGGGACTTGATAAAATAGTGGGAGACTTAATAAAATTTATTATTTCTCATAAAATGTAATCAAAAAAGTACTGATGAATATGCTCTTTTAAATTGTAGAATCAAAATGACAAACACATCAACCACATTTTCTCTGCGATCAATTCTGGATAAAGACAACATCCTCACCGGCAGTAACTTTCAGGAATGGTTTAGGCGCCTTCGGGTTATCCTACGCCATGAACAGATGTTTTATGTGCTAGAGTCCTCACTTCCTGATTCTCCTGCCCCAGGGGCAAGTGATGAAGATTTCCTAGTCTATGATCAACATTTGAACGATGCTCTCGACGTTCAATGTTTGATGTTGTCATCTATGTCAAGTGAGCTCATGAAGTCTCATGAAGACATGGATGCCTACAGCATGCTCGAGCACCTCTGTGGTTTATACCAGGAGAGAGCAAGACAGGAAAGGTTTGAGATCTCCAAGGCTCTGTTTCAGAGAAAGCTTGGAAAGGGTGCCCCAACTGGGCCTCATGTAGTCAAGCTCATTGGCTAAATTGAGCGCTTGGAGGTTCTAGGGTTTAAACTCCATGAAGAACTGGGTACCGATCTCATTCTCGCATCACTCCCCCATATTTTCTCAAACTTTGTTGTTAATTTCAACATGAACAATATTGAGAAGTCTCTATCTGATCTTCTTATCCTTATTCGCCAAGTGGACAATGACATGAAGCATGACCGGCCTTTTGTCCTTATGGTGAATAAAAGGAAAGGGAAGGCGAAGATCTTTAAGCCCAAAGCTTCTTCAAGGCCTTCCAAGAAAAGGAAGATAAAAGGGGAGGCAAAGGAACGGGATGATGTTTGTTTCGCATGTGGCAAGAAGGGCCACTGGAAGAAAAACTACACCCAACCAAGGAAGCAAGGGGAAGCTTCAGGTGCGTTTATTATCGAATGAAATCTATCTGTTTCTACTAATTGGGTATTAGATACTGCTTGTGGTGCTCACATCTATATCCAAATATAGGAACCAAGTTGATTCAGGAAGATTGATAGAGGGGAGATAGATCTTTGAGCAGCCAACGGAGCCAGACTTGCTGCTGTAGCTGTCGGGGACTACCACCTCACATTGCCTACCGGGATGGTCTTGGTTTTGAAAGGATGTTATTATGTACCCTCTGTAACCAAAAACATTATTTCAGTATCCAGATTAGATACTGATGGATTCATATTCAAGTTTGGAAATGAATGTTTCTACTTTTATAAAGATAGCATTTGTTTTGGTAGGGCACATTTATATAACGGCCTTTATGTGTTAGACTACACAAACCAAGTAATGGAAATCGATAACAAAGTTAATTCACATGACTCATACCACACCCAACTTTGGCATCACTAGCTAGGTCATGTCAATGAGAAACGTTTGACAAAATTACATCAAGATGGGTATTTAAATTCTTTCGAACTAAAACCACTTGGTGTATGTCATGTGTGTCTACAAGGCAAAATGACCAAAGCCCCATTTAGTGGGAAAGGTGAAAGAGCTAAAGGGCTTCTAGAATTAGTTCATACAGATGTGTGTGGACCATTTCCAGTTGAAGCAAGGGGTGGGTTATCATACTTCATAACTTTTACTGATGATTTTAGTAGATATGGATATATCTATTTAATGAGGTATAAGTCAGATTCTTTTGATCGGTTCAAAGAATACAAGAATGAAGTTGAGAACCAGCTTGGTAAGAAGATTAGGAAACTCCGCTCAGACAGAGGAGGATAATATCTTAATCAAGACTTCATTGATTTCTTACAGGAGTTTGGGATTCTATCTCAACTCACTCCTCCTTACACACCGTAGTGGAATGGTGTAAGTGAAAGGAGGAACCGCACCCTGTTGGACATGGTGAGATCAATGATGAGTCATGCGAGTCTTCCATTATCCTTTTGGGGATATGCATTACAAACAGCAGCACACATACTAAACCAAGTACCAACTAAATCGATAAATGGTATTCCATACGAGTTATGGAGTGGATGCAAAGCCATGTTATCGAATTTACACGTGTGGAGTAGCGAAGCATTTGTTAAGGCCTCTTCAGGTAAAAAACTTTCACCCCGAGGCACAAAGTGTATCTTTATAGGATATCCCAAGGAAACAAGGGGATATTACCTATACAACCCCTCAGAAAAGAAGGTTACAGTGGCAAGACACGCCATATTCCTTGAGAGGGAGCACATCTCCAGAAGAGATAGTGGGAGCGAGATAGACTTCGATGAAGTCGAGGCTCAAGATACACATGAGTTGGTACAAGAACAGATTCCACAAAGCCCCGTGGAAGAACAATCTGTTCCAGAGACATAAGAACTGCGTAGGAGAACGAGAGAGGTGAGAGAACCAGAACGATATGGTTTTCTTGTCACTGAGGATGGTGACTCATTATTGGTTGACAATGATGATCCTCTTACCTACAAGGAAGCATTTGAAGTCACAGACGTTGCCAAGTGGCAAGAAGCCATGAATTCTGAAATGGATTCCATGTACCAAAACCAAGTCTGGATTTTGGTAGATCCTCCAGTTGATGTAAAGCCTATTGGTAATAAATGGGTATTCAAGAAGAAATTGGACATGGAGGGGCAAGTCAGCACCTACAAGGAACGACTGGTTGCAAAAGGTTTTAGACAACGTCAAGGAATTGACTATGATGAAACCTTTTCACCGGTTGCAATGCTGAAGTCTATCAGAATCCTATTGGCCATTGCTGGTTACCATGACTATGAAATTTGGAAAATGGATGTCAAAACAGCTTTCCTTAATGGGAACCTCCAGGAAGATGTCTACATGACACAACCTGAAGGGTTTGTGACTTAAAAGGATGCCAACAAGGTATGCAAGTTGCAAAAATCCATTTATGGATTAAAGCAAGCATCAAGGTCATGGAACATTCGTTTTGATGAAGCTGTTACAGAATTTGGCTTTGTTAAGAATGAATGTGAGCCTTGTGTCTACAAAAGGTTTAGTGGAAGTGCAGTTGTTTTCCTAATAGTATATGTCGATGACATATTTTTAATTGGAAACGAAGTACCTATCTTACAGTCAGTTATGGCATGGTTGAATAAATGCTTCTCCATGAAAGACTTGGGAGAGGCAACATATATTCTTGGGATCAAGATCCATCATGATAGATCCAAGAAAATGCTGGGCCTAAGTCAAAGTACATACATTGACAAGATACTGAAGAGATTCAGTATGGAACAGTCCAAGAGGGGATTGTTGCCAGTGTCACATGGCATTCATCTTTCCAAGAAAATGTGTCCTCAGACACATGAGGAAAGAAAGAGAATGGCAAGGATCCCTTACGCATCCGCGATTGGGTCAGTCATGTATGCTATGCTATGTATGAGGCTAGATGTTGCTTATGCATTAAGTGCGGTAGGCAGATATCAAGCTGATCCAGGAGACCGCCATTGGATGGCAGTCAAGACTATCCTTAAGTATCTGAGGCATACTAAGGATATGTTCTTGGTTTATGGAGGAGATTAGGAACTAGTCATCAGAGGACATGTAGATGCTAGTTTCCAGACTGATCAAGATGACATGAAGTCGCAGACTGGATACATCTTCAGTTTGAATGGAGGTGCAATGAGCTGGAAGAGATCAAAACAAAGTGTGGTAGCAGATTCTACAGTGGAGTCCGAGTATATCGCAGCTTCTGAGGCAGCTAAAGAAGCAGTATGGATGCGAAGCTTCGTCCAAGAGCTGGATGTTGTACCGAGCAGTAAAGATCCTATCACACTCTATTGTGATAATACTGCAGCGGTGGCACTTGCAAAAGAGCCAAGGTCACATCAGCGGACAAAGCACATACTTCGTAAGTAACATTTCTTGAGGGATTTTTCTCAGAGAGGTGAAGTTTCAGTGAACAGTATTTCCATGGAAGACAACGTGGCGGACCCATTGACTAAAGCCTTGACTCAGCAGAAACATGATCATCATGTGAGGTCTAGCGGACTAAAAGTCGTAGGCAGTTGGCTCTAGTCCAAGTGGGAGTTTGTAAGGGTTGGTGTCCTCAGAACCAACTGTTTTGTACTTTGATTACATAAATGTTCACTTATTATATAATTTTCATTGTTCTACATGACTATAATATAATAATGTCCTGAAATATTTGTTGCATTAATAAGGTCATAGCAGATCCCCGCTATGATGAGAAACTTGAAATTCTATAACAATATTCTTAAATAAAGTTCTGCGGTTGGATGACATACTATGATAGGACACATAGTATACAGACCGTCATGTGCGAGTACTCATAAGAAGATGAGACTCTCTCTCATGGAGTTCGCACTTGGTAATCTCCAAGATGGGAGATTATGAGAACAGACCCGCCAGTAGTAATTTCGCATGTCTTGGTGTCATCGGATATTGCTATCTACGAGCGTGTGTAATGATCCTTATACTGGAAGATTATCATTAACTCATGTCATGACTCACACACTTAGATTTACTGACGAAAACCGTCACGCAGACAGTTGGCGGGAAGTAGTGTACGTTGGGTGCGTCACGAGTGACATGTTGTTAATGGATAAGTCGAGGAAGGATTTGTCCCTTCCATTTATGGAAGTTGATATCTCGGCCCTTTGATTGAAATAGAACTGTCGCATTAAATTCCATGGCCACGGTGTAAACGATGAGTTTATTTCAGGTAGTCAAAGAACGACATATCAAGCATGTAGGTTTATGACACTGCCATGAAACCTTCTTGATGAGATATTGAGACAAAGGGATTAAATTACACAGTAAGCATCCGTATGAGGTGATACGTCAATGCGGCGTCAACTTCTTTCTCTTGGGTGCCTTGACCCGTTGCTAGATAGTAATCTTGGACTTTAGGCAAGCCCGCCTAATTCCAACGAGAAAGAGTCCGAGAGGGTCACACACTAAGTGTATCCAAGTATCTCAAGTTGAATAAAGATTATTCTCGTATGTGGTTTAATAATTATTCAAGGAAGCCTAAGTTGTTTTAAATGATGGAGGAAAAAGAAAATAAAACAAGTACACACCATGTATTATTATTACATGCCGTGTAGTTTTATTTTGGAAAGGAAATGAATAAATGAAAACAAGATATACATGCTGTGTACATTTAATGTACACGCCGTGTAGTTTTCAATGAAAAACAAGTACACGCCGTGTATTTATTAATACATGCCGTGTAGTTTTTTTTCAGTTGGGATTTTGAGGATATAATATTGTTTTAAATGATATTTATTATAATCAGCATGGGCGCATGTCAAAGAATTATTTATTCGACATGGGGTTTTAAATAAAGAGTCAATGAAATAAATAAAACGCGTAACGCGTTTATTTATTGTCATAACTCTATAACCCCACACACCCGATTATAAATATCCTCACAACCCCAACTCTTTTCTGACACACAAGAGAATCGTTGTGCACAACATCTCTGGAGAATTCATTCAAGGCCGAAAGAACCTCTTCCTCCAAGAACGCTCTTAAGACCGATAGAGATCCTCTTCCATCGGATCAAGACAATCTAAGGCGGGCAACACAAGCAAAGGCTTCTCCACGCTAGCACCCGGAGAATCCTTTGGCGACATCCAGAGATACGAGGTACACGTGTGGATCACCGATAGAGGGAGTCTACACTTGGCTTCTGCGACGCAACGACGGATCACATCGACAACGTGATTGAGAATATCAACGAAGAAAGAACACCCAAAAGGTATTTCTTCATAATTAATTAAATTAATTATAATCATCCTGTAACGATCCTTGTTTGTGGTTCTGGGACAAACCATCTTCTTTGTCTTTTTCTGTGATTCGATCCGTGGAGACTGGCGTTTATCGTCGTATTGATCCCGGATTGATCGTTTTTAATGACAAAAGGCCAAGTGGGCACATCCACCCATGCGCTTCCGCTGTGCCTGGAACCTTCACTTTTATGTATGGTGTGTATCAACTAGATATGCATTATCTTCATGCAATGGTTTATACATGGAATAGATTCACGAAACACCTTGGTAGTAAAAAAAATCACGCACTATGTCTTAAGCTGTAAGATTCCTGGAACTGGTTCTTCTTCATAAAGCATGAGAAGGGTGTTTGCACAACGTTTCATGTTCACAGTATTCATTCTTCATGAATGAAGAATGAATCACATAAATTACCACTTTCTAAAAGTACAATGAGGGTGTAAGAACCTTTCACATGTCTATAGATTCTTATCCTTCATGGAACCATATTGGTTTGTAGGAATCCCCTTATTCATGAGGCCAAAAAGGGTCATGGAACTCTTTTCATCATCACACAAAAAGTGTGGCTTCGAGAGGCTCTATTTTTTTAGAAAACGATAGCTCTTTAAATAATACAAGCGGTAGTAGCAGCTCTTGGTTGAGGTTTCTATCATTTTATAGGAAAGGGATCAAATAACTTCACTGCATTCAAATCCCAATATTTATATTGTGTAAATCATCTCTTTAAATTCCATAATGACTAAGATTTTAATTCCTTGAACAGGCATTATGTTACACTGCATTACAAATAATTCATAATTTTCAATTGGGATACTTATTTATAGTGTTAATTTCACATTAATGTATTCATAAACACATGAAACTCATCTTCCCAAATGATTGATCCAATTATTTAAACCAGTGAATAGTAAGTTCAAAAACCCATCCCACATCAAAATCTCTCTCAATTTATATACACTATAAATATCAAGCGCTGCATGGGGTGGCTCAAACTTCCCCTCTCCCCCACCCTATACCACCTGTAATGGTTCTACAGGTGCACTGTACACCCACTTCATTGTGGGATATTATCCCACATCATGAATTCCTCTGGGGGTACCCATGGCCTACACATGGAACAACATGTTTCATGCTTGCTTTCCGGGATGGCCTTCTTTAGGTGCATTGAATCTGTGTCCCACATAAGCTCTCGGTTGAGGCTGAATGGTCATCTCATGCAATAATTTTTAAACAAAACCCCCAAAAAATACATAGAAAAAAACCATACACATAATGGAATTCAGTATGAAATTCATGCTACCTCCACAATTAGAACTATAGTGTACAATTCATCTAGACCTTCACAATTTATATTAAAATATATATCTAACAATTTATTCATATTTAACCCTTAATGAACTAATTATATGGCATGGTTCTCCTTCATGCAATCTACATGCCCAATATTACTCAAGTTAACACTTTGACGGTTCTCATGCAACATTAAAATACTACATGACCTTCAATTCCTCTTCTTCCATACTATTTCAAAAATAAATTCCAAATAATATAAAATCATCTTTCTTATTTGTTGTAAACAATATTTAACTTATGAAGCATGAATTTTTAACTTAGGATCAGTTCATCCATCATCAAAGTTGAAAACTACAGATATTTTTACAAGCGTGATATCCATTGATATGAATCCATAATAATTCTTCAAGCCCTTCACAATTTAACTTCAAATATAAATCCATGTAACCATTTATTCATCTTTAAACTTTCATGAAATAATTATATGGTGTGGTTATCCTTCATGAAAACTAAAAAACAATGTTCCTCAAATTAACAATTTCATGGTTCTCATGCAACATTAATGTACCGCACCTCATTCAATTCATCTTCTTCTATAATTTTTTTAATATAAATTCAAATGAACACCAAACCATCCTTATAATTTGTTGTAAACAATCTGTCACTTATGAAACAAGTATTTTGAACTTAGAATCAATTTATAAATCCTAAAAGTTAACTACAATGGAGAATTAATCAAGCGTGAAATCCAATATTATGATTCCATAACAATTATTCAATCCTATTACAATTTATATTCAAATATAAATCCAAATAACCATTTTTTTATCTTTAACCCTTAATTCACTAATTATATGGTGTGTTTATATATCATTAAAACTACAATATCAGTTTTACTCAAGATAACACTTACATGGTTCTAATGAAAAATTAAAATACAACATGACCTTCAATTCCTCTTATTCTATACTTTTTGGAATATAAATTCCATTGAACATCAAATAATCCTTCTTATTGGCTGTAAAAAATGCATCTATTATAACACATGTATTTTGAACTTAGGATCAGTTCATCAATATTTAGAGTTAACAAAATGGAGAATTACTCATGTTTGACATCTAATTATTTGAATCCATTATAATTATTCAAGACCTTCACAATTTTTTTTCAAATTTAAATCCATCAAACCATTTATTAATCATTCACCATTCTTGAACTAACTATATGTTGTGGTTATCCATCATTTTTTCACCATAAGTTTCTTGTATGTAAGCCTTTGTTTTTGTATTTTATGTATTTAAAGTGTGTGAGTTATGTTTGGGATGGTTTGAAAGAATTTTTTAGTGTTTCTAGGGAATTTATATAGGATCATGGTTGGATCATGGTTTGTGAAAACCATGAAAATCCTATAGGAAACCATGAAAAATGAGACAGGGGACTCAGATTAGGTGCACAGTTAAGGTGCACTGTTTGGCCAACCGTGTGGTAACCCAGGAGTAATCATGAAAATTAAGACACTAATATTTTTCATGTTTGGTGCATAGTTTGTCTATAGATGTCTTCCAACTCAATGTGGTACTTCTCAAGGTAGAGGATGGTGCATGGTTAGTGCACAATTTTTCTAACCGTGCAACTAACCATGGAGGGTTTAAAAAAAATATCCTATAAAAGTGGATATGGGTTAATATTAAGTTTAAAACCCTAATTTTTCACCAAATTGACCATAAATTAGGATTTATTCACCTAGAGGTAGACTATTCTTTCCCCATAAATTTGGAGGTGATCCGAAGGAGATTCTGGGTACGATGAAGCCCGATTTCATTGTAAGGTATTCTTTTGTGGTTGTTTTTCATTGTTTTTCTTAAATATACAATCCCCCCTCTCTTGGATTCTTAAATCTAGTCCGTTTTGAACAAATACAAGGGTTTTTATTCCTATAATATTTATATTTTTAATTTTTTATGGTAGGGAAGATATCTAAGGTGGGTTTTTAGAGATTCAACCCGATATTGTGTGCGTTTTTGTAATGATATTCATTTTATCAAAAAAGATCAAGGTCGGTGGATTCACACTCAACTCAAATTATTATAACATGAAGTATTAGTTTCAAATTATTTAAATTTCTTGACATTTTTGGTGAAATTGTTTTGAAAATCATGGTTAAAACCCTCTTTAGTGATGGCTTTTGGTTTTTTAGAAACTGGTTGTGTAAAGGGATTTGCTTCTTGATTTTAAAATGATGATTTTGAAATATGGATTTGTTGGATTTGGGAAATTATATTGTCAGAAAGGTTTTCAGTAAAGGAATTGTTTTATTGAAATAGAATGATTTGGTTTCCTTAAAATGGATTTGGCATACATGGTTTGTTTGAATTTATTCTTTCGATGTTACCCTGAATAAGGGGTGTTTGTCATTAGGGTAAAAGGGAAATGACCCTGGATAAGGGGTGTTTGTCATTGTGGAACAAGGAGAATGTCCACTTAGTGGCCACTTAGTGGATGAATGTGAAACTTATCATGAGTATGTAACTATCAGAGAAGACTTCATGGGTGTGTGTGTGGTGAAAAATGAAATGGGTATACAAAAAATGAATGTAAAATGGTTTAATGAATGGTTTGTGTGCTTTCCACGGAAAAGTTTTTTGTTCAGAAATCTATTTTGGTGTGAAACTACTTTGATTTGATTTAAAATGTGGAATAATTTCCAAATTTGTTTACATAAGCTGTTTTATAGGATTGTTCTAAATTTTTCAATCCTAGCAGAATGAGTAGCGATGTCATTAGTGAAAATCTGCTGAGTTTGATTACTCACCCAATATTTTGAAATATCTAATTTTTATGATTTTTTTTATTGATACATAGGTAAATGGAAAGAATAACTCTTATTTAGTGGTGCTCTATGACACATGGAGTTGGAGGTTGACCTTAGAGTCATATCTTTAGACTCTTATGAGTCTCTGTTGGTTTTATTTTCCATTTTGTACATTTATGTTAGAAGTATTCTATTGCGGTAATCTGCTTCAGTTTGGTTTTTATATCAATGGTATTAATTGAGTTTTTTTACATTGTCATCATGAATCATATAGTGGTTTTGGTTATGGAATTTCTGGTTGTGATTTTTTATTTTCAATGGGAAAATCATCCCCCCTTTTTATTGAATACCTTGTCATTTATTTCTAGCCTTTGGTGCCTTGGTTATGTCACTTAATGCCAAGCTGAAATTCTACCTCGGCTCAAGCCAATGAGGAGGGGAGGGATGTTACAAGTGGTATCCATCTTGGTCGGTCTAAATATTTTTGTTCAAAAAGTGGCATTATCTTGTTCGGTCCTTGACTTACAGATGATATAAGTTGTGTCCTTTTTGGAGTTGATATTCATTTTAGTTCATTACTTGATTCAGGTTGGTAAAAATGGAGTAGGATTGTCGGGACTTCAAATGTAGAGCATAAAAACATGAAGCTAAAATTTTTATGTTGAACTTTAGGCTACAAAGGAGTTGGGAATATAAGTGTTTTGGAAACACTTATAGGAGTGTAATATCATTTTCATGGGTTTATCCAAAACAAATATTATGACATTTATTGTAGAAATGAATTCGTACTAGAAGTGCCTATTTGAATTTCAGTAATGATTTATGATCTAGTGTAAATGTTTTTATTTCTGAAAAAATTTGAAATTATTGTCAAATGGGAGATTTTGAAAAGAGAATGGTTGGGGTATTTTGAAAATGAGTTAATTATCAAAATAATGGTGTAATTTTTAAAAAATGGTTGAATGTAGAAAATGATTAATTTTGGAAGGAATTGTTTTGATAGTTGGTCTGTGATAGAATTTGAAATTTTTAAGCCTTTAGTATTAGAGAGTGATACATGTGGAATTTTTTATGTTTCTAGAAAACAGAACTCGATAGGCATCATAGAAACCAACTATAATATGTTGATGATAATGTGGTTTCACCTGAGCCATAGGTGAAACAATAACTGGTTCAAGTTATAGTCTATGATTTTCAATATGTGGATATAGGGAACTAACGGGATGATCCAAAGAAAGTGGTTCATTCTGTCTAGACCTAGAAGTTGAATCCACCCATATTCTTGGGTAATTTTGGGATAGAGAAGGATAAGGTGTGGATGAGTAGGATGAATTTAATCTTCGATTTTCTAGGCACAACCACAGAGTTGAAAGTCTTGTTTTAGATGTATATGCTGGAATATCTTGCATGCCAATTATGGGATTTAGCACATCAGGATAAAATACACCAAGGCATGGTGTGGGAAGATTTTGAGGAATTTTTAAACAAAAAATTATATCCTCAAATGATCATAATTCATTGAATTATGGAATTTTTCATCCTAAAGTAGAATAAACTTTATGTGATAGAGTATACTACTAAATTTTAGAATATTTTATGCTTCACACTTGGTGTTTTTGTGAGTGTGTTTTTGAAGGAATTTTTTTTGAATCGGTAATGAGGCATGAAATTCACTCAAAGAATATCATTCTCTATATAACAGATAATACATATATGGATAGTAGAGAAAAAAGGTTGAAATAGACATCTAAGGAGGCATGGGTAGAGGAAATATGTTGATTCCTACAAGAAATGGTGCGAACTCTAATAATGGGAACAAGTAGAAGAGGGACACCTATTTCCAAGGTGGGAGTGTGACCCAAAAGGAGACATCTAGATTGGTGAACCTTCCTCCAAGACCCAAGAGAAAATTTGGTTATTTGTAATGTGGTTCCTTTGACCACATGAATCTATAGTGTACTACTCCACCTAGAGAATGTCACAATTACAATTAGATGGGGAATCTTCACCACTTTTCTCAGAGTGCTCAGGGGTCTGGTGTTTGGGAAAACTCTGAGGTTTCACAGATTTTATATGCTTCAATGGGATGAGGGAAAAAGAATACATATCATTACTATAGTAGTGCTAGCCAAGGTGATTCCATAAATACCATGACTCCTCCGTTAGGGAAATCTCAATAGGGAAATAAAGAAAAAATTGAAGCGAGTAAGAAGTTACATTGAGATGAGAATGTTATTATGGATGATAAATTTGGATGGTGTGAATTTAAATCAGTAAGGGGAGAGATGCAATTAACGGACATGATCATTCCAATTATTTAAAAAGATGAATAGTGTGAATGAAAACTTATCCCACGTTGAAACCTCTCCTAGTTTCTCAATGATATATAAATCAGGAGCTGTGGGGAGAGGCTCAGAATTATCCTCTCCCACTCCTAGTACCTCCCCATACCAGTTCGATTGGTGTGATCTTCACCCACTTCTTTGCGGGTTATTGGCCCACAGCATGCATGCCTCTGGGTGTGCCCATGGCTTACAAACGGTACTCCATGCTACCTGTGAGTTGGCCTGGATGGCTTCCTTTGGGATTGGTCGACCTAGTGTGCCACAAAAGCTCTCAGTTGAGGCTTGATGGCCAACTTACTAGGTTTTCCAGACTTTTTAAATAAACCCCCCCAAAAAATACTTAGTTTAAAATCCATGTATATAATGGACTTCATTATGGAATGAATGGACACCTCCACTCTTATAACACTAGTATGAAACTCTTCAACCCCTTCACAATTAATCATCACTTATAAATCCATATTACCATTTTGTCATCGTTAATCCATCATGCACTAATTATATGGTATGGTTATCCTTCATACGAACTATAATCTCAATTTTATTCATGATAACACTTTCATGGTTCACATTCAACATTATAATATTTCATGACCTCAAATTCATCTTCTTCTCTAATTTTTGGAATATAAATTCCAAATAATGCCAAATCATCCTTCTTCTTTATTATAAACAATGTGTCACTTATGACATGTGTATTTTGAACTTAGGTTCAATTCATCAATCTTAAATGTTAACAAAATGGTGAATTTATCAACAATGAAATCCAATTCTATTAATCCAAAAAAATTATATAGGAGTCACCAGGAAGGAATCCACAACAACTATCCAAGAACAACCATGAAGGTATCCAGAAAAATTCGTCAGTTAACACCATGAAACTCAAAGTCTTCAAACCATTCACATGTTTCATGGAATTTCAAAACATGAGTATTTCATCCAAGATCCATTAACTTTGGTACTTATTTATCATATTGACATCAATTTAATCTTCCAATTTTATTGATAATCATTTCCCACCAATAAAAATCATTGAAAAAAATACATTCCATTCACATGTTTCGTCGAATTTCAGAACTTGAGGATTGTTTCTTGTTTTGGTAGTGAGGTTAAACAAAATTTTGAAATGTGGCCATATTTCTTGAATCACTCACATATAAATTCTTTAAAAAAATATTTTCATTTTGTTAAAAACCCCTCATGAATTTTTTTTCCTGATGTGGAATGTTTTCTTTCCCTTTTTCACTATCATTAGCTTCTGTATCTTACATTTTTTATCATTCTATCTAAATCTTTAGGCCATATAACTACCATGTCATTAGGAATTTTGTGTGCATGTTTGGATCATCAATATGGGTTATTTGGAGTTTCATCCATCTTAGTAGTTATTTTGGAAGCACTATACTTTAACTTCATTGATTTAGAATCCGCGGTTTTCTCACAATTATACATTGGCACCTTCTTGGGAGGATTTATATTCACAATATTTTTCTTATTACTTCCCAAGGTTTCTTCTTCATTCCAAGTCAGATTTTATGATCTTCTTTTCTTATCATATTTGGGTACATGTTGAGATGATCATGTACCAACCTTGTGACTTATACCATTTTATACATCACCAATGTTTTCAAGAATTCCAAATTTGATTAACGTATAGAGATGCTTCTGGACCTGTGGATGCTACCTCTTCTTCTATGGATTCATCCCCCTTAAGATAGTATTCCTTTGTGATTTTAAATTAAGAGGATTGTACCAAAAATTTAATGCACATTGAGAAAATCTATTGAAGAACCAACATTGACCCACAAATACTGATTTCCTAATATCTTATATATCAAACTGTTGGGTCTTCTTTATGATTTTTTTCTCTTTGTGGGGAAAAAATTACACCACTTCTTTCCTATCCACCTTTGTCAAGGTTGTTGGTTTATTATCTTCTTTATTCATATATACTTGTTCAATTATTTTAAAAAACTACAATGTTCCTGATAATATATTTAGTAACATTCATAAAAGATGGTATGAATGGTACCTGATTCTACTCAGCTTCTTATGATAGATCATTAAAGGAAGTCACGATCTTCTTAACACATATTAGATGTATTTTAACCTTTGAATCCTCCAATGAATATTAAGTACTGGTAGCATCTATCTCCTTTAATGAAGTTTAAATATGAGTCTTCTTAATATTGGCCAATTGAGCTACCAATTATAGACATTTCAGATTGGGAATGATTTTCTTTCCATAAATTGTAATAATATTCTCTTCACAGGAATTATTCATTCATTCAACTTTATCTTCATGTAGCATTACTTTGTCCTAAATCAAAGAGTCATGTTCCTTGATATTCTTGGATATTTCGTCCAATTATAAACCCTTAATGTCAGTTCAATATTTCAATTTATCTTCAAGTTCAAGGGTATATTATTCTAGAGTCTTTTAACTCACTCATTCTCTTCAACATCTTTGATCCATTTCGAGGAAATTATTTCAAGTTACCTCTTTGTTTCTTCAAAGGTTCCAACCTATCTAGAGAGTTTTAGACAGTCCACATTTTTTTACAATCTATTCTCTAAAACAATGGATTATTCTTATAGGAGGGTGATATCTTACTTCATGCATTTAATGACTCCACAAAAATGGATTATCTTTATTTATAAATACCATGCATAATAACTCTTAATATATCAACTGATAATTCTTGATAAGTCATAGATTGATCATCATGACCACTTGTGCTATTATTTCATTCTTGAGGAATGTTTATAAATGTAATAACACATAACTCCTGATCATTAGAGGTAGGAAGGTTATCCATATTCATGGTGTAAAATTGATCCACCTTCTCATTACTTTCTATGTCTGCTATGTCTTCATTGTCAGCAAGGCATAGAGAAGTAGGTACTTCCTCTTATTTAGATAAGAGAGACTTATTCATCAACATTATCTTATCATTATTTTTTATATTCATCATGGTCTTCGTAGATATATAATTTTTATCAGAAGTAACTGAATATGCTCTAAAACTAAAGTTCGTTTTTGAGTCAGGAATCAGACTCAAGTATTCTAATATGAGTTGATTTCACTGTAGAAAATTTATCATAGGTGAAAATTTTCTCAATACATGTGAAAGGACCAATTTGGGATATTCCTTACACTGAAAGGGGGTGAATAAGTGTTGGATAAAATTTAATCCAATTCCACATTTTATCCCTTTACCTATTTGACCTATTAGGACAACAATTATATTATTCTCTTTTACCTGTCACATGTAAGAATATTAATGAAGTAAAGACAACATCGTGACATTTTTACAAGGTCTATCCACTCCCTAAGAGTATCTAGTATTTTTCATGGTCTATAAAATAATCCGGACTAGGAAACCTCAAGAATTAAATAATTTAAATATGGTTATATCAAGTGGGAAGTACTATTTCACTTTCAAATCACTATATTAAAATGACTGGGAAAGTATTACAGCACTAAGATGGATCTTTATACTACCTTTGAAGACAATATACTTTTTTTATAAAGGTTTGTAACACCAAGAGAGTCTTCCACTTGTTGACACCTATTGGATGTCACAGTTCTGCTTTGTTCTTCCACCAACATAATCATAACATTGTTACTTTCTTAGCACCATGAACATATCTCTTCTTACCACTTACTAGCAGTAAACTAAAATCTTCACAATCTTCTTCTTCTACCATCCACAATAATATAAATGTGTTGTGAACTGATGAATACAAAATTTCGTCTGACCCAAATTATAATCAGCTGGAATATGGTAAACTGAGCTTATGTTAGGGGAGCTAGAATTAAATCCCATACATAGAGGAATTTTTGATTCCATCCAATGCCTTTAAAAATTTTCAATTATTTTAAATGGATTTTTAATTAATATTAACATGCTATTAATTTTTTATAAAATTAAGTTAAATATCAAGAGAAACATTACTGTAGATTTAAATTGATAAAAATGATTTATTTTTATTTGTAATTTTATTTAGACTTCATGATTATTATTTAAATTATCCAAGCCAACACGAGGTGAACTGAGCCCGAATTGAGAGATCCATCATTATATCCCATGCATCAAGGAATTTGGGATTTCCATCCCATGCCTTTATAAATTTTCAATGATTTTAAATGGATTTTTAATGAATATGAACGTGATATTTTTTTTTTTATAAAATTATGGGAAATTAAAAATCCGAAACATCAATGTTTATTTAATATGATAAAACAACGGTTCATTTGTATTTGGAATTTTATTTAGACTACATGATTATTATTTTAACCATCCAAGCTTAAATCAGGTTAACCGAGATCGATCTGGGAGAGCCCGCATTAAATCCTATGCGTGGAGGCATTTGGGAGGCCCCTCCCATGTTTTTTGAAATTTTCTATGATTTTAAATTGATTTTTAATGAATATGAACATAAATTTTTTTATTTTATAAAATTATGGAAAATTAAAACTCAAACATTGAAGTTGATATAAATTTATAAAAAACAATGTATTTTTAGTTGTAACTTTATTTAGACTTAATGATTACTATTTAAATCAGAGAACAAAACATGAGGAGAACTAAGCTTGATCGGGGTAGGGCAACATTAAATCTTGTGAATAAAGGAATTTTGGTTGCCCCTCACACACCTTTAGAAAATTTAAATGATTTAAAATGGATTATTAATGAATATGAATAGGAAATTGTTTATTTTACCAAATTATGGGAAATTGTAACTGATTGATTGAAGTTGATTTAAATTTTTTATAAAAACCAATGTATTTCTATTTGGAATTTTATTTAGTTATCATGATTATTATTCGATCTGGGAAAGACACCATGTGGTGAACCGAGACCGAGCTGGGAGATCCAGCATTAAATATTATCCATGGAGGCATTTGGGACACCCTCCCAAGCCTTTAACATATTTTCAACGATTGTAAATGGATTTATAATTAATATGATCAATAATTTATTTTATTCAATAAATAATGGGAAACTGAAAATAAATCATTGATGATTATTTAAATTGATAAGAAAATGATTTATTTTTATTTGGAATTCTATTTAGACTTTGTGATTTTTATTTGAACCATCCAAGCCAACATGATGTGATCCAACCTCGAGCCAGGAGATCCAACTTTAAACCTCGTGCATGGAGGTGTTTGGGATGCCCCTCCCATGCCATTAGAAATTTTTAATGATTTTAAATGGATATTTAACGAAAAGAACATGAAATTATTTTTTATCATGTTTTTGGAAATTAAAACTAAAACATTGAAATTAATTCAAATTGATAAAAAAATATATCTTTTTATTTGAAATTTTATTTAAACTTATTGATTATTATTTGAACCGGCCAAAGGCATCATGAGGTGAACCAATCTCAAGATGGGATAGTCACCATAAAATCTTATTAATTGAGGGGTTTTGGATGAATCTCCAACATCTTTAGCAATTTTCAATTGTTTTAAATTGATTTTTAATGAATATAAACATGAAATTAATTACTTTATAAAATTATGGGAATTTGAAACTGAAAATTTGAAGTGGATTTAAATTGATAAAAAACAATGTATTTGTATATGGTGTTTTATTAGACTTCATGGTTATTATTTGAACCAGCTAGAACAACATGAGGTGACTGGATCTTTAGCAGTGAGAGTCATCATTAAATCCTATGCATGGAGGTGCTAGGGAAATTATTTGTTCTATCAAATTATCAACATTTAAACATTGATTTTAATTGAAATATATATATATATATATATTATGAACTGGTATTTGAGATATTATTTAGAATTTATGATTATTATTTCATCATTCCAGTCTCACGAAAGGTGAAATGAGTTCCATATAGGAGAGAAAAGCATCCTTATGGAAAGGTTTCTAAATGAAATGTCAAGTGAGAAGTATCTGTTCATCATGTTGATGTTATAGGTCATTACTGATGGACATATTGGTAAGGCCCTCCCATGCCTTGAATAATAAACCATCATGTCCACATTTTCCTTTTCGATGTGGGAGTAAATAATGGGTCCAATGTTCATTTCTAACTAGGGCAACATCGTATCGCATTACTCATGTCCCCTCCAGCTTGGACACGAAGAGAAATCATCCTCCACCACTAGCGGTCACCCCTTGATGACTCTGACACCACTCTAACTCCAGATATCACCATCTTCACCTTGCTGGAATCTTGACTTGAAGTAATTGTCCACTGTTAAAGGACCCGGACACCATGGACCATCTCGGGAGGTTGATCGTTCACCCATAAATCCATTTTGAGGATAATCTAGAAAATTCAAAGCCCGAATAAAGGAGGAGCTTAGTGAAATCCAATGTGACACTACATAACCACTTCCATGCCACCGAATCAACGCGACGAGACATGTAGAACCACCACTAGCCCAAGCAAGTGGAGGGTGCACCAAAAAAATGTCGGTCCTGAAAAAAAAATCATATGAAAAATAAAAGATAGGTGGAGAAGGATAATGTGATATTATATAATAACTAATTCATTTTTAAAATAGTTAATCTCTATTAATAAATATTACAATACTAGGTAGTTGAAAAAAAGAGAACATGATATAATATATTAATTAAATCCTTAAATGGAAGATCCACCAACATGACCTAACTCCACCTCTCCCCCATCTCACACCCTCTATCAAATACACGGTAAAAAATTATTAAGAGAAATTAGTACGACCACAGATACTCAAATAATCACTAGAAAAATACCTACATATTTGTAATTTTTTTAAAAAAAAATAACAATACACATATATTTAGATTTCACTCACCTCCAATATCGGCAAGGGTATAATGCTAATTCCTTACAATACCATATCCCTCCTACAACATTCCTTTCAGCAGGGGAACTGGTATTATCCATCCCACTATTGGGGCTTCACTCTCTCTTCCCCGCCATCAACACACCAATTTAAATTTAATTTGGGAATGGTTATCTCCACACTAGGTTCAGGAATCATGTTTCACATAATTTGATAGTTCGAGGTGATCATTGAGCTTCTCTCCTATTCACCAATTTAAGTCATCGATTCCGCGACATTGGAACAAGTATGGGATATGTCTACTTAGAATCTGGTTTCATGAAATTGTGGACTCAATGCATAGATAAAGAGAGAACCTATAAAGGGGAAGTTTTCATCGCATCGATATGTGGCGTAGCAGACTCAATAGATGCATTAATGAAATAGTAGACTCAATGCGCATATAAAGAAATATCCCATGAATGGGAAGTGTCCATCATATTGAAAGGTGGAATAGTTGGCTCAATAGGCACTTTCATGAAATACCAGTCTCAATGAAAATATAAATAGATATCCCATAACGGGGAAGTTTTCACCGCATTAACAACAGGTTGATTTATTTACATGCCTCCATGATTTGTGAAAAGATTTAAGAATTTGAGCCCACTTGTCTCCTGTGAAGAAGGTTCCAGTTCATTCATTAAGAATTAGAAAGTATATAATGTGATTCACACATACCTATTCCCAAAGACTTGCGGGCATTAACAACCAATACCCTTTCTAGTTTTCATACATGAAGGTTGAACTACAGTGAATGTAAAGAAGAATTCCACACACTTAAGATCTATATTTGAGAAGGAAATGTTCATTTTCTTGACACACTTTGGATAGTTCATGTGTGCATATGCATGCCCATGCACCTGTGATGACTTATGATTTGAAGATATTGGATAAAATAACATTGTTTATGTGAATACAATGTGTGTGTACAAAGAAACATAAAAGTGGACACTATTTTGTATTCTATGTGTGTGTGAAGATGGTGAGTAATCTCAGGCACATGTGGTTATATAATAACTTGAATAAGATTTTAGACGGTATGTGTTATTTTCATAAATAAGTGTGTATAGAAGTATTCATGTACACAAAATAATGAATTCATGCAAGTGTGAAGGTGATTATACTGAGAATAATATTTTCCTGTATGTCATTGCATTATGTTTGTTCACAAAGAAGTTCAAGAGAATATATATTATTGTGAATTTCTTCTTTCATAAAGAAGACATAGAAATAGTGGGGATAATGACATGCATTAAATATCTGAATGTGATGATGAGAATTTCTTGTATAGAGAACACACTATGTTGTTGGGTGTAATAATCTAGTTGAGATGAATTTATATTTTTTAGTGACGAAAAGAATAAGAAGATTTATAGGTTATTGATGTATCATTATTTTTTCGTTCTGATATTGCAGTGAATTGATGTGGAAGTGAGAAATTCAACTTATTTAGGAGAGAATATTGAAATGACTTGAATGTAGGGTTGTTGATTATATTCACTGGATGTCATAGATTTTCAGTTGTAGTGAGAAAGTGCAGAATAGGTTTGTCTCAGTGGCATGAATGGGAGGATAAATTCTGTATTGTAGTGACACCTTAAGGTTCTTGTGATATTTCTCATTGTGCTCAATGTTTTAATTGTAGAGAAATTGTGGGATTCTAGAATAATGAACATTGGTGGGATTCCTATATAATGTGGGGAAATTTCATACCTAACAACCTTGGTTTTTGGGGTGATACCTGACCAAACAACTTATAATTTTGATGGATTTATAGTAGAGAATCTATTTCTCAAATCATCCCGAACACAGTATGTACATAGTCACCTATCTCAGTGGAGAACCTTGTAATCATATTCTATGTTTTGCTACATTTACTTTCTGTCCTGCATGTTGTATAATTTTGCTTGTAAACATGGAAGATCCATCATTATAACAAGTGCAGAGGATCATATTAAAAAGGGGTAAGAGAGAAGAAATGAAATATTGGTAAAATTTGTGTACACTAATTCACCCCCTCGCAGTGTACTTTCGTGATCCAATGGACACGTCAATTGGTATGAGAGCATAGGTTACACCTTTGATTGGATCTATATTATTGTTCCGGTTGTTTGTATCAGACTTAGAAGAAGTGAATTTTCTAATTCAAGGAAGAAATAGATCTGTTTCAGAGGTTACGTTCATTTCCTATCTCTGTCAGTGCCATCATGGAGGTGTCTAAAAAAACAATGAAAAACAGATCGAAGAAAGAGGCAAGAAACTGAGAAAGAATTTGAACAAGAACGAGGGTTTATCACAATATGAATATAGTCATAATTGTTGTCTATCATTAGTATCTATTAAATATGGTGATGAAGATCCTTTCGATGAGTATTTTTCAAGAAGTAATAAGAATAATTCATTAAATCACTCAGTGATTTTTATGTAGAAATAAAAATATATCTAAATAATGTTCCTTTAAAAGATATATCTTAAATATTTTCTTTTATTAAGGGGGATTCCTAAAGATATGAGTGTTTTGAAAGTATTATAAAGCATTCATAAGGCTATCTATCATGGAGTTATTTATTTCAATTTCTCATAAAATTATTCCTGAAGATAATTCATGGGGAAAGTAAACGATGATGAAGTAGGTGGATAAATCTCACCCCTTTAGGGGGAGAAAAGTTGAACAAATACCAGAGTTGATCAAAACTTGTATCACATGAATATATTATGCTCTGATAAGGTATTTATTTTAAATTTTAAAATCCTAGAAATTGAATCCTGTCATTTGAAAGGCAATGTTTCTTATTTTTTATGAATGATAATTCTGAAACATAAGGGGAGACACTTATAATTTGAGAATAAAGGAGAAGTTCATTCATGTAATTGAATCATAGTGTGAATTTTTCTTTATATGTAATATATGTTTTTAATGGTTTAAATATAAAAAAGGGCCTATAGAAAAAGGGGATACCAACACTACTTAGGTGAGAAGTTGACCCCTAGCCTACCATTATGGGTGGGCCGAGAAAGAGAGTGGCTAGTGTGCTCACAGGGAGCATATATAGTGTGAGAGGAACAATGAAAAAAAATATTATTTATGCTGTATGGAGAATGATTTTTTATGGTTGACATTGAATCTAAGTGTGAATTTGTCATGATATGAAATATTTGTTTTTTATGGTTTAATTGTATGAAAAGGGCCTATAGGTAGCTCATGTATAGGTTGAGGAAGAGAGTGACATGTGTGTGCATGGGGGACTGTCGACACTGTATAGGTTGGAAGTTGAATCCTAGTCTGCCATTATGGGTGGGCTATGGAAGAGAGTGGATAGTGTGCTCATAGGGAGTGCAAGTAGAGGTAGTGGAGAAAAGAAAAGTTTTGGTTACATTGTGTGACGAATGATTATGTATGGTTTGAATTGAATCTTGTTTTGAATTTGGATTTATTAGTTATGTTTTATGAAGGATGGTTAAATTTTTCGGTCATTTGACCCCAAGAAGAAACAAGTTAGTACGGTGCCCACGGGGTGAAAAGGTAGAAGGATTCAACAGTAGAGCACTAAACAATAATTTTTAGGAGAAGATATATGTTTTCTATTACTAAAAAATCATGTAGAAGGAGGTACCTTGTGTTATAAAGGCTCCACATAATATGAATTAATTTCGATGTGGGAGAATATTTTAGTGGTTCATTATAGCTACGGAAAAGCCTCAACTGTGCGATCTATGGGATTATAATCTAGGCCGTGCAATCATCTCAGCCGTCCAAAATGTTTCTCCCAACCGTCTGATCATTCAATCAATTTATATAGAGCCATCTAATATTATATTCACATCATATTATTCTCCTAACCAACCCCAAAGCACATGCTTACCAAGATCTCCATGCCATGATGTCGGTTTTCTCCAGCCATGCTTCCAAGCTTTATTTGATCATTATTCCCATTATATTAGGATCAAAATATCAAGAATCTTAGTTTTCATGATAAAATTAACACCAAATGGAAGAAATGAAACATATAACATAGTCACGAAATAGAGGTTGTGCATACAAGTTTGGTCAGTGGTGATTTGCCTATAAATAATTGAGAATGAGCTAATTTGGGGTATTCATTTTATTGGACTTCAGTGATTATATTGAAATAGAAATAGAGTGGTGGAAATGGTTAAGCTATTTTAAAAGAGATTAGATCACGGAGTAGAAGTAGAAAAAGATTACATTACACAGTAAGAGGAAACAAAGATTACATTACACGGTAGGAGGAATCAATGATTACATTACACGGTAGAAGGAAACAAAGATTACATTACAAGGTAGGAGGAAACAAATATTACATTATGGGGTAGGAGGAAACGAAGATTACATTAAAACCTGGGGAACTCAGTCACTCTTCTCCTCTAATGGTGCTCCCATTTATATATGAATTTGGCATAGTTCTCTCCACCAGGTCGAGGAATATATTTTCATAAAATATAATAGTTTGAGGTGATCCCTTAGTTTCTACCCCATTCACTATTTTCATCATGGATTCTATATCATTAACCCCTTTCACACATTCCCTATGAAATCTGTTAACTCATGTCCAATATCATGAAAACGGTTTCCAAAAATATATTTGATAGCATGTTCACAACAAATACCCATTCTGGAATAAAGAATATGGGGTTATTCATACAAACATATGCTCCAAGACTTGTGTGTATTCAATGTGTCTCAAGACATAAGATCTTCTAGAAACTTCAATGAAGAAAATGGTGAGTAGCTAAGAGACTTCGTTTTGTACTATAATATTTAGGAAACATAACACCAAAGAGACAAAAAAAATGACCACTAGAATTGGACTTGTAGAAAATGAGAACTCTAAATTGTTGGTTTCATGAAATGAAGTACAAGTCATCCTATTATATGCAATCTACTCTGTATCATGAATTTTCACTTCTGAAAAATCTATATTAGAGAGGGTTTACTCATTGTCTAACCTTTCTTGAGCAGTTCAAAAAAATTCATGTTTTCTAAAACATCCTATCCTCTCTACAACTATATCGTAACAACCTCCAACACTAATAGATCAATGTTACTCTTTGAGTACTCCCCAAAAAATTGATCCAGAAAGTCTTCTTATTTTCCTTTTCATTTTTATGATATCTAAACTAAGAAACATTCAATCATACTTTAGTACCATATCAAATCATAGCTTCCTCCTCCACTGATCGTGTCTGTGGCACGTTTTTTGATGCACACCACTACTAATCATGCATTTTCATATCCTCCAGTATTGGGACCTTCAAAAGGTCTCCTACTTCATTTTCCCACCTATAATTCTTTGCCTTAGTCTTCTTTACTCAAGGATTGGAGAAGCCTCTAAGATTTCCATTTGTCCCTTTGAGACAGCCAACGACATAAACCCATAAAGGTCTAGGATGGACTGTTTGGCCGATGAATGGAGGAAAACATGTGGTTTGGGGAGAGTGAGGAGATTATGACATCCATGCCTTCTTTCCAATGGAGGAAAAGACCCCCCCCCCCCCAAATGGACAAGACGAGAAACCCAAATAAAGCCTTCAAATATCACTTTTATTATGATACCACCCATGTCCTTACATTACAATATGGTGTTATACATGAAAACCATATAATAGAAATATTTATCCTAGTAATGTGGAAGCATCCTAACTAATCATGGGGTTTCAAGCCCAAGACGGTTCCAACATACACCAATGAGATTTCAAGTAGGGATCCATATTCCTTTACTCTCTATATTTTTGGGAATTCCTCAAAAACTAATGAATCCTCCATGTGTCTTTAAAACCCAATGTTTTCCAACATATTTAAATTTCTTCCATAGTAACCCATTGGTTTACTCTTCCACATCCGAAGTTTTTTTGTCCCAACACTGAGGTGTAAATAGGATCCTCATTTTAATTCAAGAGGGGAGAGATATCCCCAGGGGGCAGGGGGTATGGGTTGTTCAAGGGGTTCGAGTATCTTTGTTCTGTATTAGAGGGGGCCTAATTTTTTAGACATATTTAGATACGATATGAACAATAGAGGTAGACATTTCCCATGATAGGTAGGTATAACAAATATTATTAGAACCCAAAAGTGCTACAACAATGTTCTTGAATATATGTTTGATAGACTCATGAAATCATTTCATGGACAATAATCATACATTATATCACGGGTGGATAATCATAGTAATTTGAGGCACCTTCTCATTGTGTATTCACTTGGTAATATCCAGTGTAGGATATTATGAGAATGAGACTAGATGGTAGGAAATCCACATTTATATGTGTCCTTAGATATTCCTATCTACAAATGTGCGTACTCATCCTTAGACTTTAAGATTATTATTAATGAATATTATAATTCATGTACTTTAATGTATTAATGAAAACCATGATGACATATATTTGTGATGAGGTATCATATTTTGGGTGTGTCACAAGTAGTATTACATTAATGTATAATGCGAGAAAGGATTTATCTCTTTTGTTCGTTAGCAGAAGTTGGTATCTCATGCCCTTTGATGGAAATGATATAGCCTAAATGAATCTATGGACATAGTGTTCTATAAATATTTATGTACTTTTTAGTAAATATAATATTTTTTTATTTATTGGATAATAATTTAGTGATATTTATTTAATAAATAAATAGTAATTATTCAAGACCCAACAAATATTATGGAGGAATGACAGACCATGTTTTTAGGTCCTATGAGAAATAATAATATTGAATATTATTTGATTAAATAATATTTAATTTAATTTTCAATGTTAATCCCATGTCGATAAATAATAATAATAATATCTTTTTGACATGGGATTCTTCAAGGGATTATATAAATAATTAGGCACACTTGTGCAATTATTTTTTTTAATCCTAGCAATATATATAACGAATTATATAATTTTCTTAATAAACAATTCATTTGTCTTTGTTGTGAGCAACCCATTTGGAGAATCCACTAAATCCCTTGAGAGCTATCTTCTCCAAGAACGCTCTTAAGAACAGAGATTGATATCCCCCCACCTAATCCTCTCAAGTCAAGAAAGATCATGGAGAATGATTTGGATGTAGTTTTCATGGAGATCAAAGGCGTACAATACAAGCAAAAGGATATGTCATGGTAGTACCTTAAGATTCCTCTGACAATGTTTTGAGTTTCATGAAACATGTGTGGATCAATGCAAGAGGGAATCTATACATGATTCCTACAATGAAATGACAGTGGAACACAGATATATTTCTAGATAAATCAAAGAAGAAAGAATTACATCAAAGGTAATTCTTTAATTAATAAAATTAATTATGAATAATATGTCATTATCCTCCCATATGGTTCTGGTGTGATTTATACTTTCGATCTTCATTGAATCAATTCTGTTGAATATATCAATTGTCCTCATGTAGATATCTAATTGATCATCAATCATGATAAAAAAGAAATGTTGGGAAGAACCCATCATATGATTCCACTATACCTGAAACCTAAAGGTTGTATCAGAGTGGTCAAATTATTATTTTGAACTATTTAAAGATCATTGATTGATTTATGAATTTTAATTTATTTTCAATTCAGGTTTAATCTTTTTATATATCCAAATTGTAAGATCTATTTCTTCCTCCTTCATTTATCATTGATCTAATCAATATTATTAATTTTATGAATGAAATAAAATTGAAGAACTAATCCAATGGTTCTAAGGATTCTGGATAGATAACACAGTTGTACATGTCATATAGTTTTTTTCAATGCGTCAGGAATTAATTTAGAATTAATTCGTGTTATTTTAATTGATGAAACATAGTGCATTAATAACATACAATGCATGTTTATCGGGCTATCCTGGCACATGGTCATCCGTAGTACACACTGTGTAGCCGATGTGGACAGTGTGTAGTCCTCTTAAGTCACAAAGGTTCTGTGTATTTCAAACCTGGATTACCTGACTAGTGACCTTGTAATTTGGAGGTCACACACTATGTAGCCCATTGGAGACGCCGTGTACACCATTTTCCATGGAGTTATTTACATTCCTAGTCCATAGGCACGTTCCGATGATATTCGGTGAGACATGTAAATGCAATGTAGCTCAAATACTCATGCAATTTACTTATACCAAATTATGCCAATTTAAAATTTATTTATTATATTATTGAATGTTTATTGACATATTCTTATGTGTGGTAATTATTTTGACAAGACATTCCATGTTATTAGTTTTTAATATATATATATATGTACATGTTTAATTAATATATACACAATGTTCAAATTTGCATATCATGTATGAGTTACATTGTAGTTGTTAATTATTGTGAATTAGATAATAACACATGATTGAAAACTAATGTAATTCATATAATCATTAAGGTGAATTAGACATCAAGAAGGTACGTGATAATTCGTGCATTCCATGTGTAACAAGAGTAAGCAGTGTAAGGGAATAATACTTGTTTGGTAGATTTAAATGGTTATTCACTATATTACCTCCAAGGTACATTTATGTACATAGTTAATTTCAAATGAATTTATTTAGTTTGTTTAAAATTATTATGGATGATAATATCAAGAAAATTTAGATGAGAATTAAGATAAAATAATAGATTTATTAAAGAAGATAATTATTTAATTCAGACATGATTTATATTAAATAAATATAATTAATAACTAAACACGAGATTTATTAAATGCATAATTCATTGTATGCATGTGGATGATCCTGAGCATAGACCATACCATTGTATGTGATTGGTTTCATTTAATTTATTATCAACATAAATTGTTTGTTTGCGTTCCTACTCTCCTCATATTATGTAAGGGTGTGTGTGACAATAGCTTCTTTTATGTAAAACCCTTACCCCCCACTTTCATGTGAGTAAAATAAAATTTGAAGGATGAAGCTCCCATGTTAGTGGAGGTGGTTTATGTTTGGATCCAAGGAAAAACCAATCCAAGAGAGATACATGGGAGGACATGCGAAAAGTTGTAACATGAAGCATAATTGGTTCAATGTGTTTTTCTCCCAAGTCAATGATTAGTTTATCAACTACTAGATACAATATTCATTAGTAAAGCTCAGGATCATATCGATTTATTACTTTTTTCTATCAAGTTGTATGGTCATTTCATTATAGATGTTTTTTCACAATCACATAATTAATGAAATAATAAGCATGTAATATTGAACTAAACTAAACTAGATTATGCGTAGATGTTATCTTAGACATGGTAAATTACATAAGTAAACCCACTTAATATTAAAAAGAATGTGATAAAGAAAATAATTGTAAATTTAACCATGAAAAGGACCAAAACCCTCAATAATATATATTATGTCGGTACAAACTTCCACTACCTCAGTGTAAATTGAACAATAGTTCAAAGTTCCTGATCATCAAAATTTGGGTTGTTTTGAATTATTGAGGAATTATAACTTGATTTTATGGGTTGAGATAACTTATTTCACATTAAGGGTTGGCTTCCAAAGTGTGACATGCCCTAACTAGGAGGCAAGGATTGAGGAAATCCAATTAAGCATTTCAGGATTGGGGTGTGTGCTCAGAAGATCATGGAACAATGTGTTAATGAATTTGGAATTTGGAATGACTACCCCAAAACATTATAGTTTCTTGAACAATCAAAATTGGGGTATTGAGAACGGAAATATGGATACTTACCACTTGAATATCCAAGAAACATGATATTATAAAGCCAATGGTGAGGTCTGTTGGGTTTTGATAAAATAGTGGGAGATTAATAAATATAATATTTATTTATTGGTCAAAATTTTATACGATAATGTACTAAAATTAATTATATATTATTTTTTAGAAACAAAATTAAAATGAAATTAAACATATCATTTCTATCTATACATGATGAAGACAACCTTCTCATAGACAAAAAATTTCCAATAGTGGAAAAGGCACCTATGAGTTATCGTTCACCTTAAAATGAAATTATATGTGTTGGAAGAACCGTTTCCTATGGCACCTGGAAATGAAGATAGTGATGAAGTGTTAAGAATTTATGACAATATTTTTAATGATTCTATAGTTTTTAATTGTATCATTCTATCATCCATGTGCAATACGATCTTAAATAAATATGAGGACAGAGATGCATATAGCTATTGTCTCACCTTCCAGATCTCTATCAACAGAAGGATAGACAAAAGAGGTACAAGATCTCTAATTCTTTGTTTACAACTATGTTTGTAGAGTCTCACTAGCCAGGCCTCATTTTGTTAAGAATATTGTCGATGCATGGCCCCATTCATTGATCAATTTTTTCCTACCACCAATCATAAGCATGGATACACCACTATATCACTGCATTCAAGAAGACACTCAATACATGTGAAAGGACTATTTTAGGATATGTATAACACTGAGAGAGGGGGGAGGGAGGGGGTGAATCGAGGTTAGATACCTTTTAATAAAATTCCACATTTTATCTATTTACCTCTTTGACCTTTTAGGATCTAAATTATTTTATTCTCTTTTACATATCACATGAAATAATATT
Organism: Viscum album; assembly: GCA_963277665.1. NCBI lineage: Eukaryota > Viridiplantae > Streptophyta > Magnoliopsida > Santalales > Viscaceae > Viscum > Viscum album. Next base: position 1,578,831,622 of record OY728151.1, on the reverse strand, counting down.
AAAGCAGTAAAGACAAGTACAATATATTTTTTCAAGGTTCACTACTCAGTAAGAGTAGCTAGTCCATGTCATGGTATAGAAATAATCCTGACCACACAACCACAAGGAAGTAATCATTTACATGTGGGTAAAATAAGTAATTAAGACCCTTTGACTTGGAATACACTATAGTCAATTGGAAGTACATGTTTTACATCTCTTAGATGGATCTCTATACTATCTATGAAGACACCCTCATTTTTGTTGATAATGGTTTGTAACACCAATAGAATCTTCAACCTCTTGAGACATGTTGGATCTCATAGTTATTATTTGTTCTCCCATAACATTATTATTCACTTTGTTACTTCATTAGTATAATGCAAGTAAGCCTTTTTACCTCTTCCCAATTAAAAACTAAACATTTCCCAATATTTTTATTTTACCATTAAAAATAATTTAAATGTGTTGTGAACTGATGAATACTGAATTCTTTATAAACCAAATTATAATCAGTCAATATCATTTGGTCACCAAATCTTCTTATCTTCTTTTCTATTTCTTCTTCGATGAAAAAACAACCTCACTAATCCCTCTTTTTCTTATTCATTATATAATCACACAATTACTTTATGATTATTAAAACAATGAATGTAAGATCATCTTAGCATCATCATAATTAAATTATTATTCTTTGATATATAATATGAACATTTAATGTAGTATCATTTCTGTTCAATTTTTCTGGGTGTAGAAGTCATTGTTTCAACTAAATTTCACTGTACCTTAAATGATATTTCATGCAAGAATAATCTTTCCTAAACTCATATTATTATTCTCTTGAATTATTAACTTAATATATTCATGGTTAATGTGCATGTACCATATCCATTTTTCTCATTATCATTTTATGTATTTTTTTGAGTAAAACTTTTATGAATGGAATTTTTTATTCTTAAAATCATTTGAAAAACTTCAGACAGTGCACTTACTTCTCTTTGTTTATGTAAAAACACAAGAAGCTTCTTCCTCCACCCTTCTTTCTCTCCATCTTCACTCAAAAACCAAGTTTGGTTTTCTTATCCCATTTTTAAGAATAGTTTTTGAATTCATTCACTTGGTGTCTTATGAAATATCAAATGATATGAGTTCCTATTTTTTTCGTGCAAGTATGCACTTAGGAGAACTTCTGGTTCTCTTAGCACAAATATAATTTGTAGGTTTGTTCTTATCTGTATATTATGTATCAACTGGATACATTGTATATTTATTTTTTGTTTATATGTATAACATATTCAAGAAACACCATAATAGTAAAAAATTCATGCACTATGGCTCGATGAGTAAGTTTCATCGAACTGGTTCTACTTTGTGAAACATGACAAGGGAGTTTACACACAAGTTGCGTGTCAGTGGTATTTATTCTTTGTAAAAGTAGAAATCAGTGTGGAACTGGCCTCCTTTCTAAAGAACAATGAGGGTGTAAACACCTTTCACATGCTCACAGATTCTACTAAACACCATATAAATCTTGTGTTATAGAGAGAGGATAATAATTTTCCTGTCCCCCCGGTAGTGCTCCATACCAGTTTTGTTGGCTCCCTCTGATCCCACCTCCTTGTGGGATATTTGACCAAATCAAGAAAGCCTTTAGGCATACCCATTTCTAACACAAGGCACTCTATGCCACCTAATCATGCTGGCATGGTTGGGCTCCTTTGGGCGTAGTCAACTCAGTGTCCTGAATAAGCTCTTAGTTGAGGATGGCTAGTCATCTTAGACCATTCTCTTTAAATAAACCACCAAAAAATACTTAGTGAAAAAACAATGTATATAATGGAATTAAATATAAAATTATTATCCACCTCCACACTTTGAACTCCATTATAAAATTCTTCATGACATTAATTATTTCTCTTCAATTACAAATCCATCTAACCATTTCATTATCTGTAAACTGTCATGCACTAATTATATGGAATAGTCATCCTTTATGAAATCTATAATCTCAATGTTCCTCATGTTAGCACTCACATGGTTCTCATGTAGTATTAAAATATTGAATGACCTTCAATTCCTCTTCTTCTATACATTTTAGAATATAAATTCCAAATAATTTCAAATAATCCTACTTCTTTGATGTAGACAATGTGTCATTTATGACACATTTATTTTGAACTTTGAATTACTTCATCATTCATCCCAGTTAACAACATGGAGGATTTCTCAATCATGACATCCAATACTATGAATCGATAAAAAATATTCACTACGTTCACAAATTTTCTTCAAATATTAATCCATATAACCATTTATTCATCATTAACTGTTCATTCACTAATTATATGGCATGGTTATCCTTCATGTAAACTTCAATATCAATGTTCCTTAGGTTTAAATTTTCATTGTTCTCATTCAACATTAAAATACTATATGACCTTAACTTACTATTGATATATACATTTTGGAATATAAATTACAAATAACATCAAATCAACCTTATTTTTCATCGTAAAAAATGTATCACTTATGATTCATGTATTTTGAACGTAGTATTAGTTCATCAGTCATTAGAGTCAACAACATGGATATTTTTTCAAATATAAAATACAATGATACAAATCTATTACATTTATCTAGGAATCATGATAATGGAATCCATAAAAATTCTCTAGTAATAACCATGAAGGAATCTAAAACAATTATCAAAGAATCACCATGAAACTCAATGTCTTAAAAACATTCACATGTTTCTTTGAATTTCATGACTTCAAGGCCTTATCAAAGTTACATTAACTTTGGAACTTTTTCATCATATTGGAATCAATTTAAACTTCATATTTCATTTATGATCATTTTCTTCCAACAAAAATCATCTGAAAAAATACAATCCATAAAAATGTGGGCTCTTCAAACTCCCCCTTTGTATTGTTGGAAATTCTTTCAAAGTTATTTCAAAATTATTTTGTTAATATTTTGAACTATTATATTCTATATTACCTTTACCTTTTAACCATTTATTTCAATTTATCCCCCCCCCCTTATTGAAAAGAAATACAAAGTTCATGGGAAAGGGGTATCATTCCATACTTAAGCAATGTTTGAACCACCATTACACATTAATTCTACATGAGTTGTTCTTGGGGTAGAAAATAAGTCAATTTAATTTATACAAAATATCTATCAATTACCAACTGATCATGATAACATAATAAATGAGAAATCCTATACTTTCCTTATAGTATTATTCACATTAATTCTAGGCTGAAATTATTGAATGCAAGATGAAACTTTTTAAGAACAATCAACCTGAAACTCCTACACTCACTTCAACCAATTGATAAAAACATTCAAGTGCAATTGATATGATACAAGCCCATGGGGGAATTCCACATTTCATTTGAAATTGATTAATTTAATTTATACCCCTTTGTAATTATTTTTTATTTTTGATAACCAATTATTAGAGATTAATAGAGACATACCTTTTTCTAATGATATGATCTTCAAGTAGTTTATAGAATATTCATATTTCATACTAATTGAAATAATAATTATAGAAGTATCTTCATTTGTCTCCCCCTAAAGGGAAATATTTCCCATTATTTTAATAATATTTGATCTCCTCAAAAATTTATTTAATGAAATTATAGTATGAAGAATACCAGAGAACGGGTCTTGAACTTTTGATAGTCCATATTGGATAACTATCACAACTTTACCAAGGATGAACTTCTATAACATTTTTACTGCATAATACTAAGAAATAAGATCAAACCAAGATTGAATATTCTATATCCGAGATATCCAAAATATGGCACCACATTCATCAACATAATCAAGGATGATCCTCCAACATAATAGTATTTAAATATAAATTTAGGAGTCATTCAAGGATAGTAACTTCTTCATCTTTGTTATCAAGAATTGAAAACACTTACTACTTCTCAGGTTCTCCCCCTGAGAACATTCTTCAACTTAAAATAACTAAATTATAATAAAACATACAATACTCAAATATTAAGGGAATAATGTGGATCCTCCTTACTTCATTAATATGAATATAAATATTGACCTGATCTTATCAACCAAATTTCTTCATTTTCTACAGTCTTTATTCTTTCACATCTAAACAGCTGTTTTGATTTATATTGAGGTAATATGGATATCTTCACATCCTCTTCTGACTTATTTGTACAATATTTCTTCATAATACCCTTCATTAATGATACATTATTTATCCTCTTGATGACTTCTTCTTATTATGGTAGTAAGGTTAAAAAAATCTTTTCGAATGAGCCCATATTTCTTACAACTCTCACATAGAACTTATTTAACACTAGAGTTTCATTTTCTTAATAAACCCTCAGGAAATTGTTCTTCATCATGTGGAATATTTTCATTCCATTTTTTTTATATTTTTATTGTGTATCTTCCATGTTTCTCATTATTTCAAAATCATAGTGCTAGATAACTAACACATCATTAGGAACTGTGGTTTAAAGTTTAGATCTTCCACATGGGTTCTTCTCAGTTTGATCCCTCTTAGTAGTTTTTTTGGGTGCACTACCCTTAAAATTATTGGATTTAGAATCCATGGTTTTCTCACCATTCTTCTTTGGTACCTTAACATGAGGATTTATATTCACAACAATATTATGATATATTAAAAAGGTTTATCCTTCATTCAATTTCAGATTTTTTGCCTTATTTTCATAACATATTTGTATACATGTTGGGATGAGCATGTACCAACTTTATAACCACTATGATTTCATACGTCACAAATGTTATCAAGAATTAGAAATCTATCTAGTGTAAAAAGATGCTTATGGACCTATTTATTTTACTTATTATACTCTAGAATTCTACCCCTTGAGATAGGATTCATTAATCCCTTTAAATTATGTAGATTGTCCCAAAAATTTAATGCAAACTACCCAAATATGTTTCAGCATTAGCCTTGACCCAAAAAATTGATTTCAGGATATATTCTATATTAGATTTTTTTGTATTCTTAATGATTTTTTATGATCTCTAAGGGAAACCAAATTCCATAATATATTTCCTATCTACATTATTCATGGTGATATGTTTCTTATCATATTTATACATCCATAATTGTTAATTTTTTTCTTTACAACCTACATTTTTCATGATAACTTGTTTAGAAACATTAGTATAAGATTGTATGGATGATACCTGATTCTTCTCAGCTAGTTGTGATAGATCGTTTAATGAAGTCATGATATTATTGTAACATGTTGGTGTTCTTTCTACCTTAATATAATTCAATTAACATTGATTACTTTTAGAAAATATCTCCTTTTTTTGTGAAGTTTCAATATGCGTCTTCTCAATATTGGCCAACTGAGCTACCAATTCTAGATATTTGGTACTTTGGATTATTTTATGACCATTAATAATAATCATCTTCTCTTCCCATAAATTCTTCATCAATTTATCTTTATCTTCATGTAGCTTATATTTTTTCTAAATCAAAGTGTAAAGTTCATTGATCATGTTGGATATTTTTTATAGTTTTCAAACCTTAACATCAGTGATAAATTCATACATACACTTTATTTTATATGAAAACCCCAGAAATATGAGTTACTATCTTACTCAAGAAATTATGCACTTAGGTGCATGTCTGGTTCTTTTTGCACAGACAATCTGTGTATGTTTTTTCTTATCTATCTATTGTGTATCAACTAGATACACAACATCTTCACATAATGGATTATATGTGAAAAAACATAATGAAACACCATGATAGTAAATAACTCATGCACTATGTCTTGAGTAGTAATATTCATGGAAGTTGTTATTCATCACAAAGCACGACATGGGTGTCTACACACTAGTTGTGCGTTCACAACATTTATTCTTCCTCGAAGGATAATGCTTTATGAAACTGAACTCATTCAAAAATAATGAAGAGGGTGTAAACACCATTTTCATGTCCACATATTCTTCTCATTCAGGAAAACATATTTTATCATGGGAATCCCCATATTCATGAGGCCTCGATATTTCACAAAAATCTTTTCCTTCCCATACAAAAGAGTTCTTCGTAGATTCTCTTTTTTTTCTTGAAAATGTGATCTCTTGAAATAATATGAGTCGTAGTAGAATATCTTGGTCGAGGGTGATCTCCATTTATTGTAAAGGGATCACAAACATATATCGCATTCAAATCCAGATCTTTATTCCATGTGAATCATATATTTAACTTCTTGAATGGCTTAGCTTTTAATTCTTCAAAGACCAATAATGTTACGGTGCATTTCATAATGTTCTTCCTTCACTATAAAACTATTTATTTACGGTGTTCATATCACATTCATTTATTCATAAACACATGAAACTCATCTTCCTACACCCATGAAGTCTATTCATGTAACTAAACTGGTTGAATGGCCCTCCTGAAACTCATTTTCTGTTCAGAGAGGGCTTACCTCTTGAATTTATTCATGTGAGTCATGAAAAGGTATTTTCATGATATCACAATCATGTTCTACCCATTATTTGGACCATAGAATAATAACGGGGGAATCTTATTTGATCATTGGTTGTTTGGTTGATATCTTTGATTAGACAATAGTGTTGTCGTGGGAATCTAGGAGTAAGATGATGACATTGGGTGATAAATATGTGCCTCATTTTGAATGAAAAGGTCGTGGGAGATCATACAACACGAATTTAAATGAGAATGTGTGAGATGTGATGGAAAACCATGATCGATCCAATTATTTAAACCGATGAACATCACAAACTCACCCCATTCCAAATCGAATCCTCTCTCAGTTTATCCACACTATATAAATCAATCACTGTGTGGAGTGGATCAGAATTCCCCTCTCCCCCTCCTTGTACCACCCTATACCGGTTCTATGGGAATTATATACACCCAATTCTTTGCGAGGTATTTTCCCACATCATGCATGCCTATGAGGGGTACCCGTGGCCTAAACATGACATTAGATACTACTTACATACTTACACAGATGAAATTTTTGGACGTGTCGACCCAGTGTCTCATATAATCACTTAGTTGAGGCTGGCATGTGAGATCAACCCGTACTTTTAAAAAAGAACCCCAACAAAAACCCAGTTAAAAAACTATGTATATAATGGATTTAAATATTAAAGGCATGGATATCTCCACACTTATATCTCTAGTATACAATTATTCAATCCCTTCACAATTTCCATTCAAATATATATCCATCTAACAATTTCATCATATTTTACCCTTCATGCCATTATTATATGGCATGGTACTCTTTTATGAAAACTACAAGATCAATGTTTCTAAAGTTAACACTTTCATGGTTCTCATGAAACTATAAAATACTTCATGACCTTCAATTCATCTTATTCTATACTTTTTGGAATAAAAATTCCAAAGAACATAAAATCATCCTTATTCTTTTTTGAAAACAATGTGTGACTTTGGACACGTGTATTTTGAACATATGATCAGTTCATCAATCGTAAAAATTAACAAAAATTGAGAATTTCTAAGTATTAAAATCCAATTATATGAATCGCTAACAATTCTTCGAGTACTTCAATATTTATATTCAAATATAAACCCCTATAACAATTTATTCATCTTTTACCCTTCATGAACTAATTATATGGTGTGGTTCTCCTTTATGAAAAATACATTATAAATGTTTCTCAATTTAAGAATATAATTGTTTTCATGAAACATTAAAATACTACATTATCTTCAATTACTATACTTATATACCTTTTGGAATATAAATTCCAAATAAAATAATGTCATCCATATTCTTTTTTATAAACAATGTTTAACTTATGACACATGTAATTTGAACATATGACCACAAAATCAATCATAAAAGAGAAAAAATGGATAATTGCTCATGCATGACACCGAATGCTCTGAATCCATAATGATTCTTCAATCCCTTTATAATTTCCCATCATATATAAAATCATCTAACAATTTTTTCATCTTTAACCATTCATGCACTAATTATATTGTGTGTTTCTCCTTTATGAAAACTGAAATATCAATATTCCTCAAGATAACACTTCCATGGTTCTCATGAAACAGTAAAATACCACATGCACCTCAATTCCACTAATTCAATACTTTTTTAATAGAAATTCCAAATAACATCAAATAAACCTTCTTCTTTGTGGTAATCAATGTTTCTGTTATGACACATGTAATTTGAACCTAGGATCAGTTCATCAATATTCAGAGTTAACAACATGGAGAATTTTTCAAGAATGATGTACAATGATATGAATCCAAAAACATATTCAATTCCTTCACAATTTCTCTTCAAATATAAATATATATAACAATTTATTAGTCTTTAACCATTCATAAACTAATTATATGGCGTGGTTATCCTTTATTGTAACACCCCCAGTTTCTGGAATGTTACCCTTTATTTATGTATTTTAAGTATTTAAAGTGTGGGGGTAATGTTTGGAAGGGTTTTTAAGGATTTTGGAATGTTTATGTGAATTTTATATATGTGGACAGTTGGACCACAGTTTGTGAAAGCTGTGGAACTCCTACGGGAAACCCCAAACAATGAGACAAGGGGGATCTGGTTAGGTGAACAGTTTGGACAAACTGTGCGACTACCCAGGAGTAAAAATTCAAAATAGGACAAAGTGTATTTTACCAATTGGAACATGGTTTTTCTAAATGTTTCGGACAACTGTCCCCGGTACTCCCCAAGGAAGAAGCATTCACATGGTCAGCACAAGGATTCCCTAATCGCGTGACTAATCGTGCACGGTTTAAAAACAAGATCATAAAAAAGTGTATTTGGGTTGGGATTAAGTTTAAACCCATAATGTTTGCTCCAAATCAACTCTAAATCATTATTTATTCCTCCAAAAGGCCATGGATTCATTCCCCATCAATTGGGAAGTGATATGAAGCCATTTCTTGGTGCGTTGATGCCCGATTCTCTCGGTAAGTGTCCCTGTGTGGTATTTTTTCATAGTTTTTTAGATATAATTTAATCCCTTTCTCATATTCATAGATATAGTATGATGTGGATTTCTATATGTTTTTTCATTTAAATCATGGTTCGATTTGTCCTTTTTGATGATATGGGGAGAGATATAAGGTGGATTTTTGGAGATTCAACCCTGTTTTGTGGGCATTTTCAGGATGTTATTTGTTTTCACCAAATCTCCCTCGGTAGGTTGCTTCACTCTCAAATAAACTAATTAGAACATGAATTATTAGTTTCAAATTATTTAAATTTCATAAAATTGTATGTTAAATTGGTGTGAAAATCATTTTTGAAGCCCTCTTTGTTTATTATTTGTGGTTTTTTTGGAAATTGGTTGTGAAAATGGATTTGTTTCTTGATTTTAGAATATGGTTTTTTGGATTTTGGAAAATGGTTTGTTGGAATAGTTTTTAGTGAAGGAATGGTTTTATTGAAATATATTGAATTGGTTTGTTTGAAATGGTTTTTGAATACGTGGGTTGTGTGGGTTCATGATTTTTACATGATCCTAAATATAGTGAATATACCATTTGGGTACAAAGGTACATGACCATGGATAAGAAGTGTGTTTCATTGGGGAATAAGGGGACATGCCACTTAGTGATGACATAGTGTATGGAAAAGAATAAATAAAGAGTATAGAACTATTAGAGAATAATTAAAGGGTGTGTGAGTGGTGAATGATAGAATGGGAATGCCAAAAAGGAATTCGAAATGCTTTAAAGAATTTTTTGTTTTATTTTCTTAGAAAAATATTATCATTGGAAAAATGATTTTGTGTGAAAATGGTTGGATTAAATTTAAACTGTGTAACTATTGCAAAAAAAATTATATAAATTGTTTTATATAATTGTGCAAACTTGTGAAATCCTTATTGCATGAGTAGTGAAGTCATTGGGGGAAATATACTAAGTTTCATTACTCACCCATTTTGTGGAAATTTGGTGCTTTTGCAGATTTTATTTATCAAGACACATATAAATGGAAAGAATCACACTTCTTCAGTGGTTATCTATGATACTTGGAGTTGGAGTTGGATATTGGTGTCCTATCTTTGAAGTATTCTATGTTTCTGTTGGATTTGTCTTCCACTATGTACTTTGATATTAGTAGTCTTCTGTTGTGGTACTCTTTTTTAGTTTGGTTTTGGAATAAATGGTATAACTTGAGTTATTTTACATTTTCATCATGAATCATAAACTAGTTTTGGTTATGGAATATGTGGTTGTGTTTTTCCTATTTGCAAAGGGAAAATCATCTCCAAATTGTATTGAAACCCTTGAAATGTCTCTCCATTATTTGGAACCTTGGTAATGTTGCTTAATTATAAGTAGGAATTCCACCTCGACTCAAGCCAATGAGGTGTGGCATGATGTTACAAGTTTTATGGATCTTGGTCAGTCCAAATATTTGTGTGAAAAAAATGGTATCAGATTTTTTAGTCCTTGACATACAATTGGTTTAAGTTGTGTTAGTTTTGGAGATCAAATTCATTCAAGTTCTTTACTTGAGTCGGGTTGGTAGAAAGGAATAGGATTTTTAGGAATTGAAATTTACATAAGGAAAATACGTAGTTAACCTTTTTATATATAACTTAATGTTACTAGGGAGTTGGTTACATAGGTGTTTTGGAAATACTTATAGCAGTGTAATATCATTATCATGTGTTTATCCAAACAGAATATCATGACATGCATTGTAAAAATAACATCCCACTAGAAGTGAATATTTCATTTCGACTAATGATTTACGATTTGGTGTAAATGGGTTGATATTTTAAAAATGTAGATATTGTTTATATATGGTAGATTTGGAAAAGATAATGGTTGTGTTATTTTGAAAATGGGTTAATTTTCAAAAGCATGGTGAAACTTTTAAAAATTTGTCAAATGAAGAAAATGATGAATTTTTGAATGTTTTTTTGTAATAACTGATCTAGGATAGAATTTGAAAATTTTAAGACCTTAGTTTCTAGAGAGAAAGACTTATAGTGTTTTTTTGTGTTTCTAGAAAATGGAACCCGGTAGGAGTGCGTAGAAACCAAGGTAAAGAAGCTGCTAATAATGTGGTTACACCTAAGACATAGGTGAACCAATATCTGGTACAAAGTATAGTCGAAGTTTTTAAAGATGGGGATAGAGGGAATAGATGGGATGATCCAAGGAAAGTGGATCATTTTTTCTAATACGTGAAGTAGAATCTACCCATCTTCTAAGGTGATTTAGGGCTCGAGAAGGTTGAGGTGTGGCTAAAAAGGATAAATTGAACCATTCATTTCCTTATCACACCAGAAGAGTATAATGTCAAGCTGACGATGTATATTAGGAATGATAATGCATGGAAATGATGGTATTTATCACTTTAGACTGAACTGGACCAAGGTATATAATGGGAGTATTTCTATGAATTTTTTAAAAAATTTCTATCCTAGCACATTCAGAATTCAGCAAAAGATGGAATTTTTCGGTCTGAAGTAGGAGTACGTTTCTATGATAGAGTTTGTGGATAAATTTAAGATTTTTTTTTGATTTTCACATGAATTTTTTGTTAGTGCATCCTTGAAGTAAAATTTTTTGGAATTGACGCTAAGGCAACAAATTTGATTGATGATTTTCATTCTCTGTATAATGGATTATATATATATGGTCAATAGAGTGATGGTGGATAAAAGAGACATATCAGGAGGTACATGTAGAGGAAGTATGTTGATAACAATTGAATATTGTGGGAAATCTAATGTTGGGAGAAAATGGAATAGAGAAACATATTTCCAAGGTGGGAGTATGACCCAAAATTAGACTGCAAGATCACTGAACCTTCCCCCAAGACCCAAGAGAAAATTTGGATGTTTTAAATTTGGTTCCTTCAACCACATGCATCGAGAGTGAAAGAAACCACCTAGATAATTCCATAATTTTAATTATATGGGGACTCTTCCAAGCTTTTGTCATAGTGCACCGAGGTCTGGTGTTTTGGAAAAATATAACGTTTTGTAGATTTTGTATGCTTCGATTGGAGGAGGGAAATAGAATACCTCTCATTATCAGAATAGTGTTATCCATGTTGATTCTAGGAATACCATGAATCCTTAGAATAAGTAATATCAACAGTGAAATAAAGAAAAAAGTGCAGTGAGTAAGCAATTATATAGAGTTGAATAGGTTATTGTGGATGATCAATATAGACAATGTGAATTCAAATCAACCAGGAATCAGGTGAGCTGAACAAAGCTGATCACTCCAATTATTTAAACAAGTGAACAATGTTCATAAAAATACATCCCACATTGAAATCTATATTAGTTTCTCCTAGATATATAAATCAAGTGCTACGGGGAGACACTCAAAATTAACCTATCCCCCAACTAGTATTTCCCCATACTGGTTCTATGGGAACATTATGTGCCCACTTCTTTATAGGATATTGTCCCATATCATGCATGCCTCTAGCCATGACCAGGGCTTACAGACGACACTCCCTTCCACCTGTGATCTAGCCTCTCTAGCCTCCTTTTGGTGTGATAGACCTAGTGTCCCATATAAGCTCTCGGTTGAGGATGACTGGTCCGCTTAGTAGGCTATCCATACTTTTAAATAAACTCCCGAAACCTACATAGTTAGAAAACCAAATATATAATGGAATTTAGTATGAAATTCTTGGCCACATCCACACTTAGAAATCTAGCGTACAATTCTTCAAGCCCTTCAAAATTTCTCTTCAAATATAAATCCACCTATCAATTTATTTATTATTAACCCTTCTTGAACTCTTTATATGGAATTTTTCCCCTTCATGAAAACTACAATCTCAAGGTTCCACAAGTTAACAGTTTCATGGTTCTCATGAAACATTAAAGAAATACATGACCTTCAATTCCTCTTCTTCTCTAATTTTTGGAATTTAAATTCCAAAGAACATAAAATTTTCCTTATTAATTTATGTAAAAAATGTGTCCCTTTTGACACATGTATTTTATCCATTAGATCAATTCATCATTCATAAGATTGAAAAACTAAGAGAATTTCTCATGTGTGACATCTAATACCCTGAATCCATAAAAACTCTCTAGGAATAACGATGAATGAATCCATAACTATTTTCTAGGAATCATCATGAAGGAATCTATAACAATTCTCCATACATCACCAAAATGTTCAAAGTCTTCAAACCATTCATATATTTCATGGAATTTCTATAATTTTGGATTTCCTCTAAGCTATATTAACATTATACTTGTTCATAATGTTGACATCAATGTAATATTTATATTTCATTTATGATCATTATCAACCAATAATTTTTTTGACAATAAATAAAAACTATACAAAAAAGATGGATCTTCAATATCCCCTTGGTATTTTTTGAAAATACCTTCAGTTCTAAATGAATGTTTCAATATGTAGAACAATTATCTTATATATCCCCTTTAACATTAAAACATTAATTTAACTTCTTATCACCCTTATTGATTAAAAATAAAAATTTCAAATAAGAAAAGGGTATCATTCCATAATTAATCAATGTGCAATCACTCATTTCATTCTAAGACAACTTGAGCTATGCTCAGTGTAGAATTCAAGAGGAATTGATTTATAAAACAATGTTTCCCATTACCAAATAATCATGAAACCATAATAAATGAGAACCCATATACATGTATTCAAGGAATATTAACTTTCAATCTAGGATGAAATTACTAAATTTTAGATTAATATTTTTAAGAACAATCAACCTGAAACTTCTGCACTCACTCCAACAAATAGACCAAAAACATTCAAGTGCAATAGACATGATAAGAGACCTTGGGAGACATCCACATATCATATACTATAGATTAATTTAATTTATACCCTTTGTAATTTTTTTGATAACCATGGATGAGAGATTAAGTGTGACATACCCTTTCTAATGACATTATCTTCAAGATATTTCTTGAATAATTAGATTTGATACTAATTGAAATAATAATTTTGGAATATTATTTACTGGTCTCCCCATCAAGGGAAAAATTTCTCATCATATTCGCAATGTTTGATATCATAAATATTTGATTTCAATAAATTCCAGTATGGAGAATACACCAGAATGGGTCTTCAACTTGAGATAGTCCATATTAGACAACTATCACAACTTCACCAACGATGATCTTCTAGAACATTTGTTCTATAAAATACTAAGAAATAAAATCAAACCAAGATGGAATCTTCTTTATCATGGCTATCTAGAATAGGGAATCACATTATTTAAAATAATCAATTATTAAAACATATCATATTAGTATATTAATATCAATTGAGGAATCATTAAGGGATGGTATCTTCTTTAGCTTAGAAATCAATAATTAACAATACTTATTACATATCATCTTCTCCCCCTTATAAAATTATTCACTTACAATTCCCTGAATTATAGGAACAAATAAAATACTCAATGATTAAGGTAATAAGGTGGATCCTCCTTTATTTATTAATATTAATTGAAAGGAAGAGACGATCTCCTAAAAAAAGTTTCTCCATTTCCTCTAGTCTTCATGGTTTCACATATGAACATCTGTTCTGATTTATGTTGAGGCAACATGGATATCTTCACATCCTATTCGACATGGCATGGATAATTTTTCTTCTAAATAGACTTCATTTATGATAGATTGTTACACCTCTTTAGGACTGCTTCTTGTTCTAGTAGTAAGGTTAAACAGCCTTTTGCAATGTGACCATATTTCTTGAATCTCTCACATAAAACCTCTTTAATTCAAGAGTTACATTTTATTTAAAAAAAATCATGAAATTTTTCTTCATAATGTGGTTTATTTTATTTCCCTTTTTTAACTATATTTAGCTTTTGCATCTTCCATTTTTCTCATTCTTTCCAAATCTTCGGGCTAGATAACTAACATGTAATTTGAAAATGTGGGTGCAAGTTTGGATCTTCCACATGGGTTCTTATGAGTGTCATCCCTCTTAGTAGTTATTTTGGATGAACTACCCTTAATATTCTTAGATTTAGAATACCTGGATTTCTCACTATTCTTATTTGGTACCTTCCACGGAGGATTTCTATTCATAATATTCTTTTTATTTCTTCCCAGGGTTGCTTCTTCATTTTAAGTAAGATTTTGTGATCTTATTTTCTTATCATCTTTGGAAACATGTTGAGATGATTATGTAACAACCCTATGAACACTATAATTTCATACACCACTAATGTTATCAATCATTTAAAATCTATTTTTATTATATAGAAGATTCTATACTTTAGGATTATTATTTGAACCAGCCAAACCAACATGAAGTTACTTGATCTAGAGGAAGGAGATCCAACATTAAATCTCATGGATGGATATCCTAGGGAAATTCATTGTTTTTTCAAATTACAGGAATTTTAATATTGAAGATGATTGATATATATATGTATATATGTTTCATTGGTATTTTAGAATTTATTTAGAATTACAAATTATTATTTTAACTGGACAAGATCATGAGAGGTGAAACAAGTTCTAGATGGGAGAGAGAGCCATCATTCGGGAAATGAATCTAAATGCATGCTCTTGTAAGAAGTATCTCTTCCTTTAGGATGATACTACATGTAATTAGAGATGGATGTTTTCATAAGGTACATCCCCCACATTGAATAATAAACCATTGTGTCCCCATTTTCCTTTTCTACGTGTGATAATATAATATATGAAATTTTAATTTTTAACTAGGATGACATCATGCTATATTACTATAGTCCTCCACACCCCAGACATAAAGAGTCTCCCTCCTTCGCCACTTGTTGATGCCCCTCGATGACTCTCACACCACCATAGCACCATATATCACCATTTTCACCATCATAGAAGCTCGACATTGAGAAATTTTCCACTGATGAATCACCCGGATGCCATGGACCTCATCAGGAGGTTGATCTGGACCCCATACATCCATTTCAAGGTTAATTATGCCACTTCAAAGCCCAAATGAAGGAGGGGCTTGGTTAAGTCCCATGTAAAAGTATTTCACCACTACCATTCCACCTAATCCAAGCCACAAGCCATCTAGAACCCCCACCATCTCATGAATGTGAAGGGATCACAAGAAAAAAGAACCCCAATCAAGTAAATAATTCATCCATAAGACAAATCTCATACAGTGGGAAGAGGAGAATGAGATAAAATATAATAGATACATCATTTTATAAAAATGTTGAATCTATATTAATAAATATTACAGTACATAGTAGTAGGAAGCAAAGAGAACATGACATAATATATTAATTAAATCCTAAAACGGTAGATGCACCATCACTACCTAAGTCCACCTCTCCCCCATCCGGCACCCATTGTCTAATATGTGGTAACAAACAGTGAATAAATACTAGTATGACCATTGATACCCCAATAATCACTATAGAAATACATGAAGATTTGTAAAATTAATTTGTTAAAAAATAAAAATACAAACATATTTATATTTCACTGTCCTCTAATCTTAGCAAGGGTATAATAATCATTCCCTACTATACTGTATCCCTCCAATATCATTCCTATCACTATGGGGACTGGTATAATCCATACCACCATTGGGACCCCAATCTATCCACCCTTCCTCGAATACTCTAAATTATATTTGAATTGGGCATGGATCTCTATGCCCTAGGTTCAGGAATTTGGTTTCAAAGAATGTGATAGTTTGTGGTGATCGTTGAGCTTCTACCTCATTCCCTTCTTTCACTCATGGATTCTGTGGCCTTGGAATTTGTCATGAAAATGTTAACTCTTCATCTAGTTTCATGAAGCAATGGACTTACAGAAATGAAAAATATGTAACCCATACAGGGGAAGTGTTCAACACATTGAAAGGTGGAGCAAAATACTTAGTTGTTGTTTTCTTGAAACAATAGACTCAATGCATAGAAAAAGAGTTAACCTTTAAAGTGGAAGTGTTCATTGAATTTATAGATGTCATAATGGACTCAATAGTTTCTTTGATGAAACAAAAAAATCAATGAAAAGACAAATAGAGGTCCCATAAAGGTAAAGTGTTCATCGCATTAACAAATGGTTGAGTTTTTTACAGTCCTCCCTTGTTTGCATGAATCACTTAGATCCCATTCCTTCTTTCCCTTCACAAAGAAGGTTCTACTACATGCATTAAGAAGTATAAAGTATATAGTTTGATTCAAACAAAACAAGGATTTAAGACTTGCGTGAATTGAAAAACAATTACCATTTCGGTTTGCATACATGATGGTAGAATTACAATGAATTGGAAGTATAATTCCATAGAATTAATATCTTATTTGAGAATTTAGTGTCCATTTTTATTGAGAGGACTAGTTTGGGATATTCCTAACACTAATAGGTTGGGTGAATCAGTATTGGGTAATTTTTAAACCAGTCAAAACTTTTTATCCCTGTACCTACTGACATGTTAGTATATTTATTCTCTTGTTATCTTTTCTCTATTGCGTGCAATAATATTAAAGTAGTAAAAATATGCACATGATATTTTTATAAGGTTTACCACTCAATAAGAGAAGATACATCTTTTCCATGTATGGGTTTGAGCAGTACATGGATTCTCTAATATAATTTAGTAACAAGTTACAGTGGGTTGTCTTAGAAAACAATCCTTAAGATTGTGTGAGTCCCTACACATTTAAGGGGGGAATGAAAAAATTCTACTTTCCTGAACTCGTGATGACCAAGTACAACTTACATCTCCTCGATAATTCTTTATACTGCCTCCAAATATAGTCTTATCCCTATTGAAAATGGGTTTGAACACCAATAGATTATTCCACCTTTTGAGATCCGTTGGACGTCACAGTGCTACTTAATCTTCCATTATTCAGTTATTACTTTCTTAACAGCATCAAAGTAACCAACCAGTTCTTCAGTATTATTCAGTAAAATAAAAAATGCACACTTCTTCTTCTTATTTCTTCCTCTTCAATGCAATAACTAAATTGACTAAAAATTATTATTAATTTGTATATAATCACAAGAAATTATGTTATTTTTCAAACATTGAGAATCAGCTTACTAGGAATCATCAGAATTAACTTATCCACCTTTATTCTTTTCATGTATGCATTAAATCATGAATGTATAATATGAATAAACTCCTCCCTTTATTTCACATATTCTTATTATTTAAAGAAGTACACCCACATTCTTGGTTCCCTTTTTTAAATGCTTCCACATATGCATGGGCATACAAGAGTGCATGCACAATCCACTTCTTCCCTCTTGTGTGCAAACCCTAATGGGTATAAATCTTTTCATGTACACACTGCCTCTTTATATTCTCCCTTTCTCTTCTTCTCTTTCAACATGGTTCATGTGTCTTTATTTTATGCACATGATTTCATTCTTGTAATATGACGTGTTCTCAAACAAACCGAGCACACTATTCACTTCTTAACTTCTTATATTCTCTTTATATGTAAATGATTGAGTGTAGGAATTTTATAATTTTCTTCTTATTTATTCACATGTGAACACACATACTTCCTCTTCTTTAAAAAAAACAGGGCCTTGGGTTTCTTCAAACAATCCACATGATTGCATGCATATGCGTACTTCCCATCATCATGCAAACTCCTCCTTCAAAAACAAACCCCTAAAAAAAGTATATACCTTAATAACATTAAATAAGAGGATGTTGTCCTTCTATTAATGAAATTGAGGGGTTCTATGTTCTTCTTCATGAAAGAGGTGTATAGGTGTTCTACGCACAAGTGATGTGTGGGTATTCTTTGTGAAAGCATGATGGTAATGATTCCGACGCCTTCACAAAGCTCAAAAAGGGTGTTCATGTACAATTTTCATGCCTTTAAGATCACCTTCATGAAGCACGATAAGGGTTTGGGTAAACCATTCATGTATTTATGAATATTATTCCTGAAACCAGATGGTTCATGGGTCTTCTTATTCATGAGTAGATTCAATAATACATTTCACTTATTGGAGGCCTGCAAGATCCTCTCTACTTCATCAAACCAGAAGGCTCATGGATATTTATTTCCCATTGTGTAACAATAGCATGAAGATGTTTTGTTTTTTGAGAAAAATAAAAGCTCTCAAAATATGGGATCAGAAAGCTGGATCGGCCTCAGGGATTCTATTTTTATACCTAAAGATCAAATCTTTTTTCTTGTCCAAATACTATGATGATGAATAAATGGGGTTAGTCAAAATTTGAATGTAGTCATAATGGTATTCTATCATCATTATCTATTAAATTTGGTGATAAAGATCCTTTTGATTTGTATTTTCAAGCTATAATAAAGAATAATTTATTGAATCATTAAGTGTTTTTTAATCAAAAATCAAAATATATCAAATGAATGTTCCTATAAATGTTTTCACCTATATATTTTATTTTATCAAGGTCCTATTTGATGAAAATTCATATCTTGAAAAAGAAGCCGAGGGAATGGAGAAAGAATTCGAAAATAAGTTTCAAGGATGTAAACATCTTTCAAAAATTATTGATGAAAAAGAAGAAACTATATCACTTTGCAATAAACATTTATCATATGTTGAATAATAATTGAAAATATATATGTGTGAAATAAGTAACTGAGAAGGTCCATACTGAGATGATTCAAACTCTTGAGGAATCATATAAAGATACCATGAATATTAAGGACTCTCATTTGTAAATTGAAGACAAGGATGAGACATTAATCCCATTTGAAGAATCAAAAGAAGAGTTTATATTTAAATTCAATGAAAAACTAAATTTTTTTGAAGATTAATTATAATGGAATGATTGTGGGAAGGATGTGACTGAGTTATTTCTTACAGAAGTGATCCACGCATTGGATAAATTACACAGAACCTCTATAAATGTTAAATAATCCCATCTAGAGAATAAGATAAATAAAATTAAATAGGTAAATAATTATAAACTAATAGAAAATAAAATTCATCATGATCGAGTTCAGAAAATGAATATTCAATGGGAAAGAAAACTGAAAATCGTGGAGGATGATAAAAATTTCCTCAAACATGTAATGTCTTTAAATGAAAGTGAATTTGAAAAATATGAAATAATTTGAAGATATGTTGAAATAACATGAAGTCCATAAGAACTCTCTATATCTGAAATATCATGAGTTTGAGGTCATGTTGAGAAATCTAGAGATCATATAAACTGAATCTTCATATAATGATGAGATCAGAAACTATTCAAGGAGTAATTCTAAAAGGAGTCTAATTTCAGACAAAACCCATTCAAGTGAAAAAAGTTTCTAAAAATATATAATGGTAAATCCTTTTCCACATTATTGAATCAGGTTACCCTTGATCTAGAATATTTTATTTGTACTAATATTGTTTCTTCTATAAGTATGGGTTTTAAAAATAATTCTGGACAATCATGGATGAAGAATACTAATGAAAAATCTATTATATCATCAAATTTGTATATGAAGAATAGTATGAATTATTGTTCTCTAAAAAGATATCATATGAAGAATCATTCTACCTAAAAATATACGATGTTAAAACTAAACGAATTGTATCAATTAAGAATAAATCATGAATTGTTGGATAGAGTTGGTGTAGTTGTAAATTTGGGCATCGGGCCACTGAATCTTCGCATACTTTTTCAATTCATGATAACTATATTAGGATAGTATTATGGCGGAGAAGATCTGATGTGAAGATAAATCCAACATAATTTAATCATAATACATAGATGAAGAATAATTTATCAATCAAGAATATATTTGGGTGCCTTGAATACTTCTATAATTATTATAATCGAAGTGGTCAGAATTATAATGAGTGTTGGTATTTACTAACCCTACACTATGCACATGTTTATGTGATGATAAGGCTACAATATATACAGAGGGAAAGAACAAAAGAAGAAAATACTTCTTTGGGGTGTGAGAAGGATAAGAGATCTGAGAAATCAATGAAGCAACCTACACCCAATAATAATGATGATATGAATGTCAAGACAAAGAAAAGATGACTCTACTATGGAAGAAAAGGTCACATAATTAACTTTAAAAAACATTTTATGAACACTAATTCTATTGGGATAAATCTGAAGCAAAAAATGAAATCAACATGAGAAGCAAATAAAATGTTTTATTTTAGGTTTCACAATCACGATGAAAATGTAGGATTTCGTGAGAGGTTGTTTAAAAAGGAAGACCCTATTATTGCTGAAGATTTGTGTGGAAGGTCTAGAATTTTAGGGAATATTGCTGAAAAATACATGATGTTGTTTCCTAAACAAATAGAACTAGTGAGAAACAAAGGAAAAGAACCAATAATTTATAGTTTTAATAATTCTACTTTAAAGAAGGAGTATACACACAAGAAGAAGTATGAGCATATAGAAAAAATAATATTTAGTCATATGGCTAGAGAAATTGGAATTGGATAAGAAGTTGTAGAAGAAATAGAATAATGAAAGTTCATTACTTACTAATGTGAAGAAGCTTATTACATGGAATATGAAAGCTTGAGAAATCAAGAAGTCCATACTTCCTTTAAATTATAATCTTTGGAATGTTAATGAAGAAGAAAGAATGATGAGTGTTCATGAATCTAGAGTTGAATTGAAAATAATTTCTAGGTTAGGAGTTAAATCTCATCCTTGTTTCTCTAATTGAAAATCATTTAAGAACCACTTTAGTAGATGGATTATTTTGTGACTGTTTATATTCTGCAAGGAATTGAAGGTGATGAATATATTAAGGGGGAGTACTAAAGATATGAGTCCATTGAAAATATTATATATCATTCATATTGGTATCCATCATGGAATTTTTAATTTAAAATTATCATAAAATTATTCTTGAAGATGATTCATGAAGAAAGTTAGTCGTGATGAAGCATATGGATGAAGCTCATCCATTTAGGGGTAGAAAAGTAGAACAAATACCTGAGTTGAACACAACTGACATCACGTGAATATATAATGTTCTGGTATGGGATTTATTTTATATTTTAAAATCCTAGAAATTGAATCTTGTCATTAGAATGAAATTTTTTCCCTATATCATTATGATTGTAAATTATGAATCATAAGGGGAGACACTTATAATTTGATAATAAAGGGGAATTGAATTCTTGTAATTGAATGTTTTCAATCTGTTTGTTGAGATGAATGCAAGAGATTATTTGAGTATCTTTTGAACATCTTCTGAAAGAAGGTTTTAGTGTTGGTATCACATTTAAAATTTATATTGACATCTTTGATGTCTGAATTTATCACCTTTCTTTTCGACATAGGGTTTCACATGTTCAATTAGAGAATATTAATTGATGACTCATTCCCTTATTAAAAGTGATGCTCTACTCTCAATAAATTTTTTTTCTCTGAAATGACATCTCTTATGAAATGAGGAGATTAATGGAAATAAAAATAAGTGTTCAATTGTTATAGAATAATTTGGGTTTATTCATTCTTTCCTATAGTTATCTTTGAAATTATTGTATGTGTGAGAAGAAAACATTTAATTTGATAGTTAAATGGTTTTTGAAAACAAAACCAAAGGGGAATATTGAAGATCCAAAAGTTAGTAATGTAATATATGTGTTGTAATTGTTGTCAACAAAATTGATTGATACAAAGACAATGTTCCAGTAAAGGAAGGTTGGTTTTCTACCTTAGAATTATTATTGGGAATTAATCAAAATTTAGAAAGGATATTTGGTTGGAAGAGTTTCTTCTAATGAAGAATTATTGTGTATGGTTGGCATTGAATCTTAGTGTGAAGTTTGATTTATGAAATATTTCTTTTTTATGGTTTAAATTAAAAAAAGGGCCAATAGTAAAGGGGAATACTATCACTACTTTGGTGGGTAGTTGACCCCTACCATTACATTATGGTCAGTCCAAGGAAGAGAGTGTATAGTGTGATCTTATGGAGTGAATTTAGTGTCAGAGGAACAATGAAATATAATAGTTATGTTTTATAGAGAATGATTGTGTATGGTTGACATTGAATCTAAGTGTGAATTTGGATTGAAATGAAATATTGGTTTTTTTCATGGTATAATTGTCAGGAAAGGTCCTACAAAGAGATCATGTAGAGTCAGAGAAAGAGAGTGGATAGTGTGATCATGGGAAGACAGAGGAAGAGAGTGGCTAGTGTGATCATGGGGGACTACCGACATTGCTTAGGTGGGAAGCCGACCCCTAGTCAGTAATTATGGGTGGCTTGAGGAAGAGAGTGGCTAGTGTTTTCATAGGGAG
Source organism: Viscum album (assembly GCA_963277665.1). Lineage (NCBI taxonomy): Eukaryota > Viridiplantae > Streptophyta > Magnoliopsida > Santalales > Viscaceae > Viscum > Viscum album. The sequence continues at coordinate 1,578,808,407 of OY728151.1, read as the reverse complement.
AACATGTTGAGGTAGTGGAACAAATAAAAATATCAGTTATGTTGTATGAATAATGATTGGGTATGGTTGGAATTGAATCTTATTGTGAATTTGGATTTATATGAATATTTTTTTCAGGGTTTAAATATGAAAAAGGGCCTATAGAAAGGGGGACTATCTCCTTCGGTGTTCTTATAGGTAGCGCATATAGAGGAACCATGAAAAATATTAGTTATGTCTCCTTTGGTGGCTAGTGTGAATAAAGGGGGCGCATGAATGGGAACCATGAAAAATATTAGTTATGTTGTATGAAGGATGATTAATCTTATTGAAGATTGGATTTATATGGAATATTTGTTTATTTTTTCATAGTTTAAATGTAACCTGTATATGGAATATTTGTTTATTTTATCACAGTTTAAATGTAATCAATGGGGCCCAGAAGCTAAAATATCATTAGTCATTCGACCACTATGAGCAAGAAATTTGTATTGACTTCTTAATATTATGTGCAAGAATACACTTTTTGTAATATGAAAACATGAATAGTTTTAGTTCCCCTTGTTACTCATGCATGTACTCACGTAGGTTCATGTGTGGATCTCTTTGTACAGAAAAACTATGTAGGTTTGTTCTTCTATGTATGGTGTATATAAACCAGATACGAAGTATCTTCATGCATTGGTTTATATGTGGAATAGCTACACGAAACACCATGGTAGTAAAAAAAATCATGCACTTGGCTTAAGCAGTAAGCTTTATGGAACTGGTTCTTCTTCACGAAGCATGAAAAGGGTGTTTCCACAAAAGTTTCATGTTCATAGTATTTCTTATTCATGAATGTATAATGATTCAAATAAATGTTCACCTTCTTAAATCACGATGAGGGTGTAAGAACCTTTCACATATCTATAGATTCTTCTCCTTGAAATCATATTGATTTTCAGGAATATCCTTATTCATGAGGCCAAAATGGGTCATAGAACTCTCTTCCTCCTCACACAAATGTTTGGTTTATAGAGGATCTATTTTTCTAGAAAAAGAGAGCTCTTGGGATAATATGAGCGGCAGTAGCACCTATTGTGTGAGGTTTTTATCCTTTTATAGGAAATGGTTCACAACATTTCACTGCATTCAAATCCCAATCATCATATTGTGTGAATCATCTCTTTAAATTCTAGAATGACTTAGATTTTAATTCCTTTAATAGGTGTTAAGTTACACTACATTTCATAGAATTCTTAATTTTAAATTGGCCTACTTATTTATGGTGTTCTTATCACATTCATGTATTCATAAACACATGAAACTCATCTTCCCAAATGATTGATCAAATTATTTAAACCGGTGAATAGTAAATTCAAAAAACCCATCCCACCTCAAAATATCTCCCAGTTTCTATAGACTATAAATATGAAGTGCTGCATGGAGTGGATCACAATTCTACTCTCCCACACCCTTTATCACCCGTAATGGTTCTATAGGGGCACTCTACACCCAATTCATTGTGGGATATTATCCAATATCATGAATGCCTCTTCGGGTACCCACGACCTACACACAGAACTATATGTTGCCTACATGCTTTCCTAGATGGCCTTCTTTAGTTGTGTTGACCTTGTGTCCCACAAAATCTCTTAGTTGAGGCTGGCTGGTCAGATGAGGCAATAATTTTTAAATAAACCCCCAAAAAAATTCTCTATTGAAAAACCATAAATATAATGTAATTAATTATAAAATTCATGTTACCTCAACAATTAGAACTATATTATAAAATTCTTTAATCACTTCACGATTTCTATTCTAATATAAATATATCTAACAATTTATTCATATTTAAACCTTAATGAACTAATTATGTGGCATAGTTCTCCTTGATGAAAACTACAATCCCAGTATTGCTCAAGTTAACAGTTTCATGGTTCTAATGAAACATTAAAATACTGCATGACCTTCAATTACTTTTCTTCCATACTATTTCAAATATCAATTCCAAAAAACATCATATTATCCTTCTAATTTGTTGTAAATAATTTGTCACTTATGTCACATGTATTTTTAACTTAGGATCAGCTCATCCATCATCAAAGTTAACAACAATGGATAATTTTTCAATCATGAAATTCATTGATATGAATCCATAACAATTCTTCAATACCTTCAAAATTTCTCTTCAAATATAAATCCATTTAACCTTTATTCATCTTTAAACATTCATGCACTAATTATATGTTGTGGTTTTCCTGTATGAAAACTACATTCTCAATGTTCCTGAAGATAACTATTTCATGGTTCTCATGCAACATTAAAATACCGTATGAACATCAATTCATATTATTCTATAATTTTTTGAATATAAATTTCATATAATATCAAACCATCCTTATTATTAGTTGTAAACAATCTGTCACTTATGAAACATGTATTTTGAACTTAGAATCGGATTATAAATCATTAAAGTTAACAACAATAGAGAATTGATCAATCGTGAAATGCAATGATATGATTCCATAACAATTATTAAGTCCCATTACAATTTATATTCTAATATAAATAAAACTAACCATTTGTTCATCTTTAACCCTTCGTTCATTAATTATATTTTGTGTTTCTTCTTCATGAAAACTAAAATCTCAAAGTTACTCATGATAACTCTTGAATGGTTCTCATGAAAAATTAAAATACTACATGACCTTCAATTCATCTTATTATGTACTTTTTGGAATATAAATTCCATAGAACATCAAATCAACCTTTTTATTGGCTATAAAAAATGCATATCTTATAACACATGTATTTTTAACATAGGATCAGTTCATCAATCGTCTGAGTTAACAACATAGAGAATTACTCATGTTTGACATCCAATTCTATGAATCCATAATAATTCTTCAAGACCTTCACAATTTTATTTCAAATAGAAATCCATATAACCATTTATTAATATTTAACCATTCATGAAATAACTATATGTTGTGGTTATCCTTGACTTTATCACCAACCGTTTCTTCTATGTAATCCTTTATTTATTTATATTAAGTATTTAAAGTGTGTGGGTTATGTTTGGGACAGTTTGGAAGAATTTTTGAGTGTTTATAAAGAATTTATATAGGTTCATGGTTGGATCATCGTTAGTGGAAACCCTGAAAATCCAAGTGGAAAAAAATGAAAAATGAGATAGGGGACTCAGGGTAGGTGTACAGTTAAGGTGCACTGTTTGGCCAAATTGTGCGGCCCCCCAAGAGTAATCATGAAAAGTAAGACAATGATATTTTTCATTGTTGGTGCATGTTTTTTTAAACACGATGTCCATATCTCTGAGGTACTTCTCAAGGCAGAGGATGGCATATGGTTAGCACATAGTTTTCCTAACCGGGCAACTAACCATGTAGTGTATAAAAACAATATCCTATTAAAGTGAGTTTGGGTTGATATTAAGTTTAAAACCCTCATTTTTCTCCAAATTGACAATTACTAAGGATTTATTCCCCTAAAGGTTGAGGATTCTTTCCCCATAAAGTTGGTGGTGATCCGAATGAGTTTCTTGGTGCGATGAAGCTTGATTTCGTTATAAAGTCTTCTTTTGTGGTAGTTTTTCATAGTTTTTCTTAAATATTCAATCCTCCATCTCTAGGATTCTTTTATCAAGTCTGTTGTGGATAGAGGAAATTTTTTTTATTCCAATAATGGTTATATATGGAATTTTTTATTATAGGGAAGAGATCTAAGATGGGGTTTTGGAGGTTCATCCCGATTTTGTGGGCGTTTTTGTTCTGTCCATCATTTTCTAATAAACTCTCAAGGTAGGTGGATTAACTCCCAACTAAAATTATTAGAACATGATGGCTTACATTCAAATTATTTATATTTCATGAAATTTTTGGTGAAATTGTTGTGAAAATCATTGTTGAAACCCTCTTTAATGATGGTTTTTGGTTTTTTGGAAATTGGTTGTGTAAAGGGCATTGCTTCTAGATTTTAAAATGATGATTTTGAAATATGGATTTGTTGGATTTGGGAAATTAGTTTTTTGGAAAAATTGCAATAATGGAATAGTATATTGAAATGGAATGATTTTGTTTCTTTAAAATCATTTTGGCATACATGGTTAGTCTGACTTTATTCTTTTGATGTGAACCTGAATAAGGGGTGTGTTCCATTGGGGTAAAAAGGGACATGAACCTGGATAAGGGGAGTGTGTCATTGTGGAACAATGATATTTGCCACTTATTTATGACATAGTGGATGAAAAAGAAGCTTATCATGAATATAGAACCATCATAGAAGACTGCATGGGTGGGTGTGTGGAGAACAATTAAATGTTTATACCAAAAAAGAATGTAAAATGGTTCAATGAATGATATGTGTGCTTTACTTGGAAAATTTTGAGATTTGGAAAACTATTTTGGTGTGAAACTACTTGGATTTTATTTAAACTATGGAACTATTTCCAAATAATTTATATAATTTGTTTTATATAATTGTGATAACTTGTTCTATCCCTTTAGCATGAGTAGGGAAGTCATTATATGAAATATTCTGAGTTTCATTACTCACTTAGATTTTGAAATTTGGTGATTTCAGGATTTTTTTATTGAGACATAGGTAAATAGAAAGCATAACTCTTATTTAGTGGTTCTCTGTGATACCTGGAGTTGGTGTTAGACCTTGGAGTCATGTCTATAGAGTCTTATGAGTCTTTGTTGGTTTTATTTTCCATTGTGTACTTTTATGTTAGAATTCTTCTATTGCAGTAGCCAATTTTAGTTTGGTTTTGATATCAATGGTATTACTTGAGTTGTATTAAATTTTCATCATGCATCATATAGTGGTTTTGATTATGGAATGTTTGGTTGTGATTTTTTATTTTCAATGGGAAAATCATCCCCCAATTTTATTGAAGCCCTTTAAATTTATTTTCATCCTTTGGTTCCTTAGGGATGTCACTTAAAGACAAGTTGAAATTCCACCTCAACTCAAGACAATGAGGAGGGGATGTATGTTACAAGTGGTATTAGTCATGGTCGGTCTAAATATTTGTGTGTAATGAGTGGTATTATCTTCTTCGGTCCTCGACATAGAGATGGCATAAGTTGTGTCAGTTATGAGTTCGAAAATCATTTTATTTCATTCCTTGAGTAAGGTTGGTAGAAAGGAGTAGGATTGTTAGGACATGAAATCTAGATCATAAAAAGGCATAGCTAACATTTTTATGTTGAAATTAAAGCTACCAAGGATTTTAGAATATAAGTGTTTTTCCAACACTTATAGGAGTGTAGTCTCACTATCATGTGTTTATCCAGAAAATAGATCATGTCAAGCATTGTTGAAATTTGTTTTCACAATAAGGTACTATTTCAATTTGGGTAATGATTTATGATTTGGTGTAAATGTTTTTATTTTGGAAAAAATTTGAAATTATTTTCAAATGGTAGATTTTGAAAAGAGAATGGTTGTGGTATTTTCAAAATGAGTTAATTTTCAAAATAATGGTGAAATGTTTCCAAAATGGTTGAACGTTGAAAATTATTAATTTTGGAAGGAATTGTTTTGATAGTTTCACTTTTATAGAATTTGAAAATTTTAAGACTTCAGTTTCATAAGAGTGATACATGTGGCATTTTTTATGTTTCTAGAAAATAGCACTTGTTAGGCATCATAGAAACTAACAAGAAGAAGTTGATGAGAATGTGGTTTCACCTGAGCCATAGGTGAAACAATAACTTGTTTAGATTTTAGTATAATATTTTTAATATTTGGATATATGCAACTAACAGGATAAACAAATGAATGTGGTTCATTCTATCTAGACCAAGAAGTTTAATCCACCCATATTCTTCAATGATTTTGGGATAGAGAAGGTTTAGCTGTGGCTGAATAGGATGAATGTAATCTTTGATTTCCTTGGCACACCAATGGATTTTAAATCCATGTTTTAGATGTATATATTTGATGATCTTGCATGCTAGTGGTGGGATTTAGCACATCAGGATAAAATGGACCAAGGCATAGCATGGGAGGATTTTGAGGAATTTTTTAACAAATAATTCAATCCTAAAATGATCATAATTCATCTAAAAATGGACGTTTTCATCCTAAAGTAGAAGAAACTTTCTGTGATAAATTATACTACAAAATTTATGATTTTTTTCTACATCGCACATGAAGATTTTGTGTGTGTGTTTTTGAAGGCAAACATTTTTAAATTGGGGATGAGGCCTGAATTTATCTCAAAGAATGTCATGCTCTGTATAATAGATTATACAGATATGGTCAGTAGATCAATTTTTTTTGAAATAGTCATCTCAGGAGGCATGGGTAGAGGAAGTAAGTTGATACCTACAAGAAATGACGGGAACCCTAATAATGTGAGCAAGAAGAAGTGGGACACCTATTTCCAAGGTGGGAGTGTGACCCAAAAGTAGACAGCTGGATCAGTTATCCTTCCTCCAAGACCCAATAGAAAAGTTGAATGTTTGTAATGTGGTTCCTTCGACCACATGAATCTATAGTGTACGACACTACCTAGAGCATGCCACAATTACAATTAGATGGGGAGTCTTCAACAATTTTCTCATAGTTCTATGAAGTTTGGTGTTTGGGAAAACTCTCAGGTTTCATAGATGTCAAAAGATTCTATGGTATGAGGGAAACCGAATACATATCATCAGTATAATAGTTCTAGATAGGGTGAATCCATAAATACCATGACTCCTCATTTAGGGAAATATCATCAGGGAAATAAAGAACAAACTGAAGCGAGTAAGCAGTTATATGGAGATGAGCATGTTATTATGGATGATCAATTTGAATGGTGTGAATTTAATTCAGTAATGGGTGATATGAAATTAACGGCCATGATCATTCCAATTATTTAAACTGATGAAAAATATGAATAAAAACATGTCCCATGTCGAATCCTCTATTGGATTCTCCATTATATATAAATAATGAGCTACGGGGAGAGGCTTAGAATTATCCTCTCCCACTCTCGGTACCACCCCATACTAGTTTTGTGGGTCTTCTCTTCACCCACTTCTTTTTGGGCTATTATCCGACAACATGCATGCCTCCAGGTAGGCCCATGGATTACACATGACACTCCATGCTACCTATGGGATGGCCTAGCTGGCCTCCTTCGAGATTGGTCAACCTAGTGTGCCACATAAGCTCTCAGTTGAGGTTGGATGGCCAACTTACTAGTTTTTCCATTATTTTTCCATAAACACCCAAAAATACTTAATTAAAAACCTTGTATATAATGGAATTCATTATGAAATGCATGGAAACCTCCATACTTAGAACACTAGTAGACAACTCTTCAATACCTTCACAATTTCATTTCAAATATAAATCAATCTTACCGTTTCTTCATCGTTAAGCCTTCATGAACTAATAATAAGGTATGGTTCTCCATCATGCAAAATAAAATCTCAATGTTTCAGATGATAACACTTTCATGGTTCTAATTCAACATTATAATATTTCATGACCTTCAATACATATTCTTATATAATTTTTACAATATAAATTCCAAAGAACACCAAATCATCCATCTTCTTTAATGTAAACAATGTATCACTCGTGACATATATATATTGAACATAGGTTCAATTCATCAATCTTCATAGTAAAAAAATGGATAATATCTCGAGTATGTCATCCAATTCTATTAATACATAAAAATTATATAGGAATCACCATGAAGGAATCCGTAACAATTATCGAAGAATCACCATGAAGGAATCAATAATAAATCATTAGTTAACACCATAAAATCCAAAGTCTTCAAACCATTCACATGTTTCTTGGAATTTCAAGACATGAGTATTTCATCCATGCTCCATTAAATTTGAAACATTTTTATCATGTTGACATTAATGTAATATTCCAATTATATTGATCATAATTTTACATCAATGAAAAACATTGACAACAAATAAATTCCATACTCAGAGTGGGATCTTCAATCACCCCTTTTGTATTTGTTGGAAATACCTTCAATGTCTTTTTAAAATGAATGTTTCAATATGTGGATCTTTTTTATTCTATCTCCCATTTTATTTTCAAACTTTCATTTCAATTTATCTCCCCCTTATTGACAATAAATAAAAATTTCATTGGAAAATGGTATCATTCCATACTTAATCAATGATCCAATCATCATTTCACTCCAAGTAAACTAAAGTTGTTCTCAGTGTAGAAGACAAGAGGATTTTATTTAGTAAAAAATGTTACCAATTACGAACTAATCATGATACCTTAATAAACAAGAACTCATATAATTTTATTCAAGGATTATTCACTTTCATTTTTGGATGTAATTACTAAATGTGAGAAAAATATTTTTAAGAAAAATCAACCTAACGATCCTTCACTCACTTCAATAATTAGATCAAAAATATTCACGTGCAATATGTAGGATAAAAGAACATGGGGAAATTCCAAATTCCTTATGCCATTGATTAATTTAATTTCCTAACCATTGTAATAATTTGTTTATTTTTGATAACCAAGGATAAGAGATTAATAGAGACATAACTTGGCCAATGACATGATCTTGAAGAATTTTCCAAAATAATAAAATTTGATATTAATTGAAATAATAATTCTGGATGATTCTTCATTTGTATCCCCCTAAATGGAATCATTTCCCATTTTCATCATAATGGTTGATCATATCATGATTGGATTTGAAGGCATTCTAGTATGGAGAATACACTTGAATGGGTCTTCAACTATTGATAGTCCTTATTGGACAACAATACCAACTTCACCAAATATGTTCTTCTAGAACATTTTTTCTTAAGAGTACCAATAAATAAGATCAAACCAATATGGAATCTCTTTTACCCTAACTATCCAGAATAGGACGTCACAATTTTTAGCTTCTTCAAGGTTTATCATCCATAAAATTAGTATTTAAATATCAATTTATGAATCATTCAAGGATGGTATCTTCTTCATATTAGCAATCATGATTTGACAACACTTACTACTTATCACGTTCTCCCCCCTAAGAATACGATTCACCTTCAATTCCATAAATTATAAGAAAAAAATACAATAGTCAAATATTAATGGAATTAGGAGGATCCTGTTTTCTTTATTAATATGAATAGAAAGGTTAAGGTTATCTTCTCAAATATGTTCCTCTATTTTCTCTAGTATTCATGCTTACATGTCTAGACATCTGTTCTGATTTATGACGAGGAAACATGGATCTCCTCACATCCTCTTATACTTTTCATGGAGAATTTTTCTTCTTAACAACCTTCATGGATGATACATTATTACACATCTTGAGGATTGTTTATTGTTCTGGTAGTGAGGTTAAACAAACATTTTCAATGTGTCCATATTTATTGCATCTCTCACATATAACTTCATTAACACAAGAATTTTATTTTCTTGAAAACCCTCATGAATTTTTCATTCATCATGTGGAATATGGTTTTCCCATTTTAACTAGCTTTAGATTTTGTATCATAATTTTTTTTCATTCTTTCTAAATATTTAGGCCAGATATGTAACATGTCATTATTAATTTTGTGTGCATGTTTGGGTCATCCAAATGGGTTCTTCTGAATGACATCATTCTTAGTAGTTATTTTGGAATCACTAGCCTTCAACTTCTTTGATTTAGAATCCACGGTTTTTTTCACCATTATACATTGGTACCTTCTTAGGAGGATTTTTATTCACAAAAATATTTTGATATATTCCCAATGATTCTTCTTCATTTCAAGTCAGATTCTGTCATATTTTTTTTATCATATTTGGATACATGTAAAGATGAAAATGTACCAACCTTGTGACCACTACCATTGCATACATCACCAATTTTATTAAGAATTCCAAATTTTTTTACAGTACATAGATGCTTCTGGACCTGTGGATGATGCCTCTTCTTCAATGTCTTCATCCACAATCAGATAGGCTTCCTTTATGCTTTTACATTTTGAGGATTGTACCAAAAATTTAATGAACAATGAGAAAATCTATTGAAGAACCAACATTAACCCAGAAATATTGATTTCCTGATATCTTATGTATCAAAATGTGTCTCTCGCTGAGGCTGAGAGTTCTCTCCTAGGGTTTTACTATTGCCGACGTCTCATTCCTCGGAGTTCTGGGTCTACAGCGACGTGTTCTCCCTTTCTGCGTCCGTAAGGAGAAGTGGATCTACGATGTTTTCTGGACGTTTTGTTACCATTATTATATGCCGCTCCTAAACCTTCCGTAGTGAAGTCATGGCTTCCGTCTGCCTCCGGGAGTCTCCTCAACCTTCCACGACGAAGTCACTGTTCCACTCCTTCTCTATTGGTTTTCACCCCCTTGCAATGTTTTGGGCAACCGGGGGACTGTGATTTCCTTCCCGACGCCGTCATCCCCATCGGTGCCAGATCTTCTCACAAATTTCCTTTCCCTTTGGCCTTCAATCCTACTTCTCTAAGATAAGGGATAGATTGGGGATGGGTTCTTTTTTTCATGCATGTGTGAAGTTTTTGCCGATCTGGGGTTTGACTTGAGCAGCACCCTCCGCGTTGATTCCCCGCGGTTGAGGGCTCGCATAGAGGAGGAGTCGTGAAGCACCTTCCACGAAGAGGCTAAATCGTGAGAAGTCTGGAATTGTGAAGCAAAGGCTGCAATGGATTCTTGAATTGCGAGGCACCGACCATGAAGGTTTGTGGCATTTGTGCATGCAGACTGTGTTTTCTTCACGAAGCATCTGCCATGAAGGGCGGTGGCACCAGGAGCGTGATTTTTTGGTACGCGAAATGTGTTCGTGTTGAGGCCGAGTTGTGTTAACCAGTCGCGAAGGTCGGTAGTGTTTCATGATCATTTTGTGGTGAATCCGCGAAGGCCTACCATGTAGAGTTGCTATGAAAAGACTGGTGGGCGTGCAACGTGGGTCTCAGGCATGACCAAATTTTGGTTGTTTTGATTTCGTAGGCTTGGAGGCTGTCTCAGGTGGGAAGACTGCGCAAGGAGCTGAGAAATGGTTTATGGTCCAGTGACCCCTTGTTTGGACCAGTTCCTTGGATGTGAGGGTGGTTTGTGATCCGCAAGGGTGCCAGACCCTTTGGAGGATTTTGCACACACCCTTTGGCTTGCATTATAGAAGCTGACTTAGTTAATCCGTGGAAGGGGTTGTCCCTAACAGACAAAGAAAAAGCGGTGATTGAGGCACGGAGAAATATATACCCACTCTTAGAAAAAGGCATGTCTCTGCTCTTTGCTGGAATGTTTATTGAAAACATTTCGGTTAATCAGGGGGCTCTCAAAAACACCCTCCAGTCCATCTGGAAACTTGAGGCAGGAGTGGCTATTCGGGAGGTGGGGACTAATCGCATCATCTTCGAGTTTTTTAACGAGAGAGATAGAGAAAAAATATTGTGTGGCAGACCGTGGTCCTTTGATAACCAAATCATCCTCATGAAAGAGTTCAAAGGGGGAGACGATATCAAGCGAGTGACCTTAACCCACTCCCACTTCTGCATACGAGTTAAAGGAATCCCATTCCACGCTAGAACGAAATGCCTAATGAAGGCAATTGGGGACATTCTAGGACACTTTATTGAATGGGACGGCTCAGACCCAATACAATGGGCCCCCGAGGTTCAGATCAAGGCAGAAATTGAGGTGTCAGAGCCCCTTATGAGGGGAATCTTCCTGAAAGTCAATGAAACCCACACCTAGATATCATTTGAATTTGAGAAACAACCACTCTTCTGATTTTTTTGTCCATTTGGCCACTAGGAAAGAACATGTACCTTAAAACCTATGAGTGGATCAGGTGACATCACCCTCTAATATGTCCCTTGGCTACGGGAAAAAATGAATAAAACTACCTTCATCCCTGAGACGGAAATACAAAAGGACCGCGACCGTCTCACGTTGGCACATACTAGTCAGGTGGAACATACACATGAACAAGACATTTTTCTAGGACCCCCAGATTTCTCCAATGCTGACTATCCCACTCAGAGAGAATATTGAGTTCATCCAAACCACTTGAAGGATAAAACAAAACCATCCACAAGGTTGGGGATGAGACAAAAAGAACCACCATGGTAATGCTCAACGCCAACGCAGATGCACTTCGAGCCACCAGACCCGGATTCGAATCCAGATCCACAATCGTCCGTAATTGATAAAAAACCAATAGAGGCCCATGGAATGAAGAGAAATCCAATGCTGGGCCCAACCACCCATTTCACATGGAAAAGGGTGCAACGTGGAGGAAGCGATGGTCACACGGAAGACCCTAACCCCGGGGTCAGGAAACGACAAACCGAAACATGTCAATCGGGGAGGAATCCCACCAAAATAGGGAAAATTAAAAGTGACGAAATGAGTCTAGATAAACCAAAGGCGGCGGTAGGCAAGAACCAGCCCCACCTAGAGCAATGATTGTGTTATGATGGAACTATCGCGAGATTGGAAACCCACGAACTGTTCACATGTTTCAGCACAATTGCGCCCAAAGTCACCATGATATGGTTTTCCTCTCCGAAACCATAGTAGAAAACAAGGAAACCAAGGGTATTTCTATGAAGTGTGGCTTCCAAGGCTTCTTTCCGATGCACATACAAGGCCATTTTGGGGGACTCTGTCTCCTATGGAAGGACAATATTGAAGTCAAAATTTTTTCTTTCTCCATGCACCACGTGGATTGAACTATTCAAACAGACTTGCATCCACCCTGAAACTTTGTGAGATTCTATGGCTGCCATCCCATTCTGATAAGGGGAAGTCATCGGACCTTCTCTGCAAGCTGCGACATGATTTACCTTGCCCTATTTTTTTTGGAGGTGATTTCAATGAGATCATGTTCCACAAGGAAAAGAGAGGTGGGAGTTTTCGACACTCAGCCTCTATGTCTAACTTCAAACACACAATCACTAAGGAAAACCTGGTTGATCTGGGGTTCACAGGTAACCCTTTTACATGGTTCCGTGGAAATACTGAAGGTACTCGAATTGCTGAACGTCTTGATAGATTTTTGGGTTCTACTAATTGGATCAATCGGTTCAACATGTTTCATGTTTTCCACTTGGACCTTAACTATTAGGATCACTTCCCAATTCTCATTGACTGTTTTCATGGTGAATGAAATCGACAACTCAGCATACCCTTCTGGTTTGATATCTTCTAGGAAAAAGACTAGGAATGGGAAGAGGTGGTCCGATCATGTTGGAAGAGTTCCCAGGAAGATGTTGGCCTCAATCTCCAACAGGTTGCATCCGGTCTGAGATATTGGAGCAACAAGAAATTCCACCAACCAGATAGGCATTGTGATACCCTTGAAAAGAAGTTGAACAACTTTCTCGGGAAACCCCCATCCAATGGCAACATCTCTTGGATTGGTTCCACTCAAAGAGAGCTGGACGGGCCCCTTCGTGTTAATGAAATATTTTGGGCTATGCAGGCACATGAAATCCATATTAAGGAGGGTGACCCTAATAAAAGATATTTACACATGAAAGCGTCAGCTTGGTGCCGAAAAAACTCTATCAGGAGCCTTTCACAACCTGATGGAAGCAAAGATTCTGACACTTGGGGCATCCACGAAGCTTTGGTAGGCTATTTCCAGAACCTCTTCGCCATAGGGACACCTTTCATGTCTTCCAAAATGGTAGAATGCATCAGACCCGTGATCACCGAGGAAATAAACCGGAAACTCAAAAAAGATGTGATGAATGATGAGATACACTGGGATTTGAATAATATCCACCCCACTAAGGCCCCGAGACCAGAAAGTTTTCACACCATATTTTTTAAACAATACTGGCACATTATCTGTCCCAATATCTGCAAAATGATAAAAAACATTTGGGCAGGGAATACAAGCATGTCCTCCATTAACGAAATGGTCATCGTCCTCATCCCCAAAATCAAAAAACCCCAGGTGATCCCAGATTTAAGATCGATTAGTCATTACAATGTATCATATAAGATCTTCTCAAAAATCCTTGTCAATCGGCTGCATCCTTGGCTTCCTGATATTATTACCGAAAACCAGAGCGCCTTCATGGCCAAGAGGCTGATTAATGATAATGAAATTGTGTCCCATGAAGTATTCCACTCTATGAAAATGTACTCCACTGCGAAAAGAGGAACCATGTCCTGGAAACTGGATATGACCAAAGCCTATGATAAAGTGGAATGGTAGTTCCTTAGAGCTATAATGCTAAGTATGAGCTTCTACACTAAATGGACAGAAATTGTCATGCACTGCATCTCGACCGTCTCCTTCAGAATCAAGGTCAATGGGGATCTTACCAGAAGATTCACCACATCTCGTGGCCTACACCACGGAGATCCTCCTATGGATATCCTCTCTCCCCTTTTCTCTTCATTTTGTTGTTTGATGTTTTCTCTAAATTTTTTTCCAAGGGTGCATCCTCCAAGTTTATTCATGGTGAAACGGTCTTCCATGAGATCCCACAAGTGTCACATCTCTTCTTCGCGGACAACTGCCTCTTTTTCTCCGGAGCCACTATTAATTAAAGTCGGGTGATCAGCCAAGCAATCCAACAATTTGAGCGGGTGTCTGGACAGTCTGTTAATCATGAAAAATCAAAAATCTCCTTTAGCGCAGGGGTGCCTCCTGACAAGAGAGCTGAGCTTTATGCATCTGCCGGCATCCACTTGGTCGATAAACACCAGAAGTATCTCGGACTCCCAATGGTGATTGGCCAGTCCAAAAAATAAATTTTTGCAGCTCTTGTGGACAGGACTGAGAAAAAAATTCAAGGCTGGACCCCAAAAAGAATCTCCAAAGCTGGCAAGGGAACCCTCATTAAAGCTTTCATTCAGTCTATCCCTATCTACTTTATGTCGATGTTTATGATTCCCTAAGCCATCGTTATCCTGATCCATTCACATACTGCAAACTTCTGGAGGGGGAAAAATGATGGTAGAAATCGACCCCACTGGTTGGCTGGGAGAATCTCTGAAAACCCTAGTCGGAGAGAGGGATGGTTTTCCAGAATCTGCTTCTATTCAATGACGCTCAGTTGTCCAAGCAAGGATGGAAACTCTTTAACCGTCCATCATATTTATGTGAACGAATTATTTGGGACAAGTACTTTCCCCACATGGACTTTCCGCGGTTCCTCTCTTGGCCCCCACCCTATCTTTCTCTGGAGAAGTGTCTGGGGGGCCCAAACTCTTCTGGAAAAAGGGCTGGGATGGAGGATTTGAAATATCTCTTCTGTCAACATCTGGACCGATCCTTGGCTTTTCGATGAGGATGGTATGTAGGCCACATCCCCTGCCCAACCTGGTATGGAAGACGCCACAATAAACTGCCTCGTTTCAGACCAGGGCCCGGGATGGTGTGTGGAAAAGATCCAGGAATGGTTTAATGAAAGAGACCAAATAATTATTATAAGAATCTCCTAGGTCCCTGATGCAGGACCTGACCATATTTTTTGGACCAATGATACTTCAGGCGAGTACACGGTGAGATCCGGGTATAGACTGGCTCTTGGAATTCACTCTCGCGACCGTGATGAGGGACCATGGAAAGCGCTTTAGAAGCTCAAGATCCCCTAAAAAATATGCCAATTTTGGTGGCAGTTGTGCACGGGTACCCTTGCTACCATGATACTCCTTTCTTACCGACATATGGCTAGCACTAATTCTTGCCCGTTATGCCCATATATTCCTGAATCTCCTTGGCACGCCATCATGAACTGCCCGGGAGCCAAGGATATTTGGAATAAATGGGGCTCGACTTCAGATTCTTCGCTGGACATTGCCTCTGACCTCCCTGATCTTCTGATGTGCTGGTGTTCCTCTCTTTCATCTTCTAATGCGAGAGCTCGTTGCACCCTGGCATGGATCATTTGGGTACGATGCAACGATTCGATTTTCCACCATGTCCATTAGCCCCCCCGAGTTCTAGATTGAACGAGCGAATTCCGGGATTGAGGGCTGGAAGGACTGCAATGGACAACTTTTTCAAGGATTTACCCCCTCTTTCCCCCCTAATTGGACCCCCCAAAGTAAGGGAGTCTTAAGCTCAACTTGGACGCTTCTCTCCCCAAGGATGGTCCTATTGGTCTTGGCCTCCTAGCTCGAAATCATCTGGGGCAGATCATTGCAGAAAAATATGAACCACATCATTCCTTCTAGGAACCTGTAGTTGTTGAGGCCTATGCCATTCTTGCAGGGATGATGCTTGATGTGGAATGTGGATGGGCAAATATCATCATCAAGTCCGACTGCCTTTTGGTTATCAAGGCCATTAACCACAATGACCCAGGACATCAGGCCTTTGGCTTCATCACTAGGAGAATCTGCTCGTTGTGCCAAATCTTCTCTTACTGCACCTTCTCCTTTACCAAAATGGAAGGAAATAATGTGGCCCATCAGCTGACGGCCTCAGGCCCCTTTTATTTCAAAGAGCTATGGATGGACAACTTCCCTTATTGGATCTTCTTATGTACTGCTGCTGATATTCATCATTAATATTATCCTCCTTTATTTTAAAAAAAGTGTATCAAAATGTTGGGTCTTCCTTATGATTTTTTTCTCTCTATGGGGAAAGAAATTACAAACCTTATTTTCTATCTACCTTATTCATGTTGATAGGTTTATTATTTTCTTTATTCATCCATACTTGTTAATTTTTTTTAAAAACTACATTTCTCATGATAATAAATTTAGTAACATTATTAAAAGATGGTATGGATTGTACCTGAGTCTCCTCAGCTTCTTGTGATAGATTATTGAAGGAATTCATGATCTTATTAACACATATTAGAGGTATTTTAACCTTACAATCCTCCATTGAACATTGAGTACGAGTAGCATCTATCTTCTTTTATGAAGTTTCAATATGAGCCTTCTTAAGATTGTCCAAATGAGGTTCCAATTATAGACATTTCATATTGGGAATTATTTTATTTTCTTCAATTGTAATAGTATTCTCATCACAAGCCTTCTTCATTCATTAATCTTTATCTTTAGGTAGCTTATCTTTTTCCTAAATCAAAGAGTCAAGTTCCTTGACCATCTTGGAGAATTATTCCAATTATAAACCCTTAACATATATGAAATATTTCAATTTATCTTCATGTTCTTGGTTATTTTCTTCTAGAGTATTTTTTACTCCCTATTTATCTTCAACTTCTTTGATCCATTTTGAGGAAATTACTTCAAGTTCCCTCTTTGTTGCTTCAAAGGTTCCAACCTATCTGGAGAGTTCTAGACACTCAAAATTTTTATGCAAGCTATTCTCTAAAACAATGGATTCTTCATACCGGTGGGTGATCTCTTACTTCATGCATTAAAGGACTCCACAAACAAGGGATTATCTTTATTTTGAAATACCATGCATAATAACTCTTAATATATCAACTGATAATTCTTGAGAAGTCATAGATTGATCATTAACACCACTTGTGATAGTATTTCCATCTTGTGGAATGTTTATAAATGTACTAACATGTAAATAATGATTGTTAGAGGAAAGAAGGTTATCCATATTCATGGTGGAAACTTGAGCCACATTCTCATTACTTTCCATGTCGGATATGTCTTAATTGTCAGCAAGGAATAGAGAAATATGTACTTCATCTTGTTTAGATAAGAGGGACTTCTTCTTCAACTTTATCATCTCTTTATATTTCATGTTCATCATGGTCTTCCTAGATATAAATTTTTTCTCAAAGGTAACTGAATCTTCACTAAAAATACACTTTATTTTTGAGTTAGGAATCATACTCAAGTCTTCTAAAGAGAGTTTATTTCACTCTAGAAAATCTAACAGAGGCAAACCTTTCTTCAATACATGTGAAAGGACCAGTTTGGGATATGTCTAACACTAGGAGGCGGGTGAATCAGTGTTGGATACTTTTCAATCCAATTCCACATTTTATCCCCTTACATATGTAACTTATTAGGACATCGATTCTATTATTCTATTTTACTTTTTTCATGAAAGAATATTAATGTAGTAAAAACAACCACATGACATTTTTACATGGTATCACCACTCCCTAATAGTATATTGTATAAAGCCCCGACGCCAGTTACCCAGATTTGGTGCATTATTACATAACATTGGAATGATCACAATAAATCATTTCTTCAAAGACTAATTAGTTTAGTAGCCTTGGAAGTACTAGATACAAGCATAAGTTTTACATTATATTATCAAATGAAAAACAATAAAATTGTGTCTCCTTTGAACACTCTTATACCGCTTAGTCTATTCCTATAGGTTAATCTTAATATACTTCTTCACATCAGGGGAAAAATAATACATAAGAAAGGGGAGACCTCAAATTCTATGTAAGGATAACAATATAGCGAAAACTGTGATAAATAATCATAAAAATTTAAGTAAATGTATAAGACTAAAAAAACCCTTTTAAACATAAACATCAATATAATATGGGAATGATAAATCAAATAATTCAATTTACTTATTCACATAGATATTCTACTAGTCTAATTATCACATGCAATATCAATATCCAATTTCATAAAGATGGAATTCATAATTTAGGACATCATAACCACATAGTCAAGGCCTCATTCCAAGACTAAAATTAAGAATTATTCAAGGACTTGTACCAAGACACTAGTTTTTCTCATGAAACCTACCAATGCATTGAGGAGTTATAGAGGGCTCCACCCGTCACTTACTTTGTCCAATACATTCCTCATATGAAAAGGGAGAAACATAATATAAACATTCGTAATAAAATAGCATACGAAATGTAAATACTTTAACCACAAAACATGAATGGTATAAAATGATCACATCCACAGTCAAACATAACTCATTCAGTACAATATGGACGATTTTATTATAATAAATCAATATCTATAAAAAATAAAATACAATGAGGGATATTGAAATAGATGAAAATAATCAGTAAAACTATTTGAGAGAAATATTCCCTTCTTCTTGAAAACATTTAAAGGTCGGAATATTTATCAAGAAGTTGTTTAAAATATATTTTTTTAATCAAAGTTTCCAAAAACACTTTGAATATTTTAAAAAGAATTTTAATTTTAAAAAATTCATTTCCATTTTAATAAATCCTTAAAAACATTTTTAAAACATGGACATTAATGATAAATATTTAGAAGAATAAATATTTAAAACATTTAAAATGATATTTCAGTTAGAGTTCCTAACAAAATGAGAGACACTTGAATAAAAATAACTGATGTAATAAAATATTTATATTATTAGGAGAATAAATGGATTCATGATATACTATGTCAAGGTACCATATGTAAATCATATAAAATTGAATTGGCGCATAACAAAAATGAAGTCTCAATGGAACGTAAATTGAGATGAAATACCTTATAAAGACCATATCCATAGATTAAGGATAAATAAATGACATAATTATATGTGAAAAATATAATTAAACTCCATATGATTGGGTATTTAGTGTAAATAAATCATAGGGAATTCACACATATTCTTGTAAAAACAAAACCAATGACTTGGATGTTTAACTCAATGAATGGAAATTTAGTTAAGATTACTATTATTAAGTTTACATCAATGAATTGATAATTTATCAATGGAAAAATTATATCCACAAAAGGGGAGTGGAAATTACTAAATAAATAAGTAAACACTGATTTCACACATAATCTTGGAGTAAAATGACCAATGAAGTATGCATAAAACCCAGTGAGAGGGAATTAAAATTTGAAATTACCTTACTGATTTGGTATCTTTAGAAACATACACCCCATGAAAGAAGTATCAAACAATGAAGATTTTAATACTCATAAATTAAATTATATTACAAAAATAATACAATAATGGGAACCACACAAAATGAAATAATGGGAATATAACAATAATCTCACGGGAATAAGAAGTGAGATAAAAACCCATTACCTTGTTATTTTCCTTGGTCGAGGGTACGTTAAACTAATTTATAATTGTTAAATAATATTTACTAAATTATGAAAGAACCATTTACATAAATATGATAGTATTTATTATCTTCTAATATTGTATTGTTAATAAAATTTCAGTAGTATTGTTGTTTTGGGTGTTAACTGATTCGTTTTCCATTATACGTTTTGTTACATAAGCCATGTTTGTTATGGATAGGATGTATTTAATTCATATATAGAATTATTTTATATTCTTAAAAATTATTTTTAATAATCAAATGAAAATTATTCTTGAATTGTTACGCTGGGGAATGATTCTCATCGCATTCGTGGAGACGGTAATCCGTATGTACGTACGAGTGATAATATCATTAAATTAAATGTGAAAAAATATTAAATTGGATGTTATATCATATATAAATAATAATTAACATGTTATATTTATTATTTAAATCATTTATACATTATTATTATACCCATCCAAATAATAAATTGTTGAATAAGAACTACACCATGACATGAAGACGGTAAGCCATACGTACGCACGTATGGTGATTTTGTAATTCATAGGATGGATAGAATAATGAATATGTTTGAACCCTATTTATAGTAAAATCAAAATATTTATAAGGTATTGGAGTTATTATTTTGGTATGGAAACAACAAAGAAAGAGGAAGTGGCAGAAGAAGATAACTTTGAAAGAGGTGATGAAATATTTACCTCTTCTTCAGGTGATTCCTTTTGATTTGATCAAAAGGGATCCATTGGATGGCTTTCTGATCAAAGGAAGGCCTCTAGGATGACTTTAGGGTGGTTGGGAGTATATTTTGGTAGGTTATGGCTGATCCAAATGGCTTCGGATGTGTAAAATTAATAGAATGAGAAGTTCCATTTTATAAGAGAGGTGAAGGTCAACTTGGGAAAAGATTGAAATATTATTTTATTATAAAATCATTTTCGGTTTATAATGGATCAAAATAGAAATATTTAGATTATAAGGTGGTAATGGATCGAAATAAATTCAAACAATAGGTTTTATACAAGTTTATTTCACCATATTAACTCTAACTTTTAGATTTAACTCTTTGTTAAATAGTTTTACATTTACCTTGTCTCATTGTATTATTATAATAAATGGTAAATAAACTTACTATAAAAATCCAATTAAACCCCAAGTGGTAATTTATTGATATATACAGCCTTATGTAAGTACTTTGTATGAACCTTATATTTTAGGAAAATTATATCAATTAATAATATAGTATTCGTTTAAAAACTCATTTATGTCAATTTTGACACTATTTAGTAATTTGTTTTTGTGTAAGTCATAAAAAAATTATCACTTAGAAATAAATATATTTAATCAACCCAAAAATGTAATATTAACATATAAAATTATTGTAATGAAGCAAATGTCTCAATTTAAATTTATTTGTATATTTATAATATCAATTATTTTAATCTTTCATTAATAAGGTAATTACTGCATCATCATTGTGTCATAAATAAATTTAAATATTTAACGCCTAAAAATTATAAATAAATTTAAATTATATAGGAAATATTTTATTCTTTCTAATGAATATTTATTGTCAAATTTATCTTTTGTATAACCCAACATTAAAAATGGTTTAGTTATTAAACATTGAATTTAACACTTTTAACTCTTCTTTAAATAAAATAATAATAAATGTCCTAATCTAATCCATTTGGACCAAAAGGATCATATTTTATTCCTATGGTTGATTTTGGTCGAGGTTCACTTATCCAATAGAATAAAGACATGTGTTATGGTAATTATAATATAATTTTTACCCTTAATTACGCTATTTACTTTTAACCATTGTAAATAAAATTCAAAAGTTACTATTCACCAAAAATTATTTTAATCTTATTGAACCACATTTTACTTTTTGATGTAAACCATGTCTCTTAGATTTTTGAAATTTAATTTACATAAGTGGTAAAATTATGTTTTAAGAAAATTTTCAAATGTGCCAAGAAGGTGGGTAAAAGATGGTAAAAAGTTCAATAAAATTTTATACATATAATCTTATTATAAAATGACACCAATGAATTATATTGAAAATATATCGGTATTATGTATCTATTTTTAACTTAAAATTAATTTAAATAAAATAAATAATTTTATAAATAAGGAGTCTGTTTTAAACAATAACGCATTGTTTTTCATTATTCATCAAAATTTGAATGTTTTCAGAAAAATACAATAAATTCATCCTAAGATAATTTTGATATTCCAAATCCAAAAATAAAGTCCATTTTAAGAAATAAAATTTATAAAATTTCAAAAAGTGTGTATTAATATTCATAACATCTAGTTTTATCTGTCGTGGTGTGTTAAAATTTGAAGTTGTGTACAATGAAAGCTATTGTATTATTCAAAGATAAGTGTACCATGGAAGCTTGGGGTGTCACATTCTCCCCTCCTTCAAATAATTTCCTCCTAAATGGTTAAACTCGGAAACAAAAACTAGGGGTTTGACATTTCAAAACTACTTTGTTGAAAACCCACATTAGAAAAATAGTCAACAATACTATCACTTTAAAAGAATGAAATAGAAGTATAAAGGTCACCCGAGATAACCCTTATTAGGGTTCCATGTCGGAAAACATGGATATGGAAGAGAAAACAAGCCATCATGTTCTGATGTAGGGTGATAGAAAACATGATCATGGGAATGTTAACTACCAAAAAATGATAAATTTTTTTTGGTTTAAACGGTCATTAATTTCCGAGAAGGAAATGTTAATGGACAAAGTTTTTTGTTTTAAGTTCCTTTTTATAATGTTGAGGAATATATTTTTGAGATAGACTAAGAACATTAGGAGATATAATTACTTTATAATTAGAGTTTCATCCTTTAAAAAATTTCTACCACTAAATAAACTTTTTTCCAAACAATGAGTATTCTAGATGACTTGGTCACACCTAAAGCGCCAGAATCTACTTCAAGAGAATCAAATAATCCACCAAATATGAACTATATATTTCCCTTGTCATTAGAGATTAACTAAAACCAAAATGGTGAGTACACTGTTAGATGAACCCCCAAAAGGATAATCCTTTAGAGAAATAAACACTACCCTTAATCTCAAAAATTAAACAAACAAAACCAAATGTTAAACAAATACCATTCAATAATCTATTACCTTATAATTCTTAAAAATTATCCAAACTATGTTTAAAACCCAAAATTAATATGGATTTAAATACATAGTCTTCCACAAGAAATCATAAAATTTATTTCCAAATATCATTGACTACTCTTAAATTCGAATACATAAAATCATTTTACCAGATCACTTATTCTCAATGATAGGTTAATCATTTAGATAAATAACCAAAATCACTATAAGTTCACAATAAAAACATATATTCATACAAATTAAAAAAACCGACCATTATTCCTCAAATGAAATCCCACAGTATTCTATTTTCCTTAGGCAAATAGTGTTCCCAAAAGAGAAAACGTCTTCCAAATAAATTTTATCACTTAATCACCAAATAACTTTCCTATACTAAGAATATCCATTTGATAAATCATAAGTTCAAAAATTCAACATATTCTTCATCCGTAAAATCACTTAACTAAAAATAATTAGTCATACTAACTAGATACTTCATGTAGCCTAGTGGTAGGTGATAAATCCCACTCACACCTTGGTTGTGGGTTCGATTCCTGCAGTTTTGTATGACGCGACGGGTTGTCACACGGTTTATGTGTTTCCCTTTATCAAAAACTATTTAATTTTACAACCTCCCAAAAATGAGATAAATTCCTAAAAAATAACCATAGCACATTTTAACCATAAATGTTATCTCATACCTCGTATTTTCATCCCAAAATGTAATAAACTTTAATTACGACAATTCAAGGATCATATAAACCCAAATTATTATTTATAATTATATCCAAAAATGAGAAGATAATTCTACCTCAAATAGAATTTTCACATAACAAACTGCATGGTTACATATACAAGAGAATTGTCTTCCAAAGCAATCCCATTAACAAAGATCATTAATACCTTTTAAAATTTCTCTATCCATTTATTTCCACATAGGTTCTTCCTTGAACTAGAGGTTATCCTATAGAATAGGGAATTGACTTGGGTAATGCCAAGGTCCCATTAATTTATGGGAAATGATTGTAATTAGATTCTTAGGATCATTTTTATTTTCTTCCATAGTACTCTTAATTTTTTCTCAGAAATTATTAACTTTATTCCCTTCTTTCCCACACATAATTAATTTCTTTTTTCCATTGAGACACTTTCTTGGGTGTCTCCTTCCACATTTCCTACCTGATGGAAATTGTGCATTCATTTCTCTAGGGTCTCTACTGCTAGAGCTCTTGTCATTCTCCACCTTTCTATTCTTTTTTGAGTTTGGGAGTTGGTTAATGTATATGTTGTTGATCATATTTTTGGAAAACTTATTTGGCATGAACACGATATCTTTTACGACTATCAACATTCCATTTCATTTCTCATTTCCACCACTATGCCCACCTTGTACATCATGTTCAATGTCACTATGTCTTCCTGGGAATCCATCCGCTCAAAAAAAACCAGAAAGCATAGTTTGAGTAATAAAATAATTTAGAGAATGTCTTGACACTATATTTTCAATCTAAAACACCTTAAGATTTAAAAAGGTTATTTATTCTCATATTATATTAAAATCCTTTAAATTAATTTGTAAGGAAAATGTAAATTATCCTAAGAATATCCCCCAGGAGTGTCGTAACCAACAGTCATAAAGGCATGTTGTCATGTATTAAGATACAATGGGTCAAGCCTGAAACTCCTTGTCGGAGTTTTCACCCAAAGGTACATCTGTGCCAGAGTCGCCTCTACCTTCTCGTATCTAGATAGGGATTTATTTTTGGAAAACTCACAAAATATCTAAATTTCCAAAATTATAGTAAGTTCTTGTATACTAATCCTCAATGTCTATCTTAGGGTATTTATATCTAATAAGAGTTTTTTCTAAATCTAGTTTCCATGGTTTGTACTAAACTTTCTCTGACACCGACTATAACACCCCAACCCTAGTTAACCAGAGTTTTTTCATTATTACATAACATTAGCATGATCAAAATAAATCAAGTCTCAAAAGACCGATTAGTTTAGTACCCTTGGATGTAATAGATACATACATAAGTTTTACATTACATTATCAAATGAAAAACAACAACATTGTGTCTCCTTTGAACAATCTTATATCTCTTAGCATATTCCTACAGGTTAATCGTAATATGCTTCTTCACATCTTAGGAAAAATAAAACATAAGAAAGGGGTGATATTAGATTCTCAGTAAGGATAACAATATAGTGGAAACAATCATAAATATGCATAAAAATTTAAGACAATGTATAAGACTAAAACAAAATCCTTTTAAACATAAATATCAGCATAATATGGAAAAGATAAATCAAATAATTCCATTTACTTATTCACATGGATATTCTACTTGTTTAATAATCACATGAAATGTCAAAATCCAATTTTATAATGATGGAATGCATAATACTGGACATCATAACCACATTTTCAATTCCTCATGCCAAGACTACAAATAATATTTGGTCCAGGACTTGCGCCAAGACACACGAATGTCTAATGAGACCTACCGATGCATCGAGGAGCTATACAGGGCTCCACCCATCACTTACTATGTCTGATTAATTCGTCATAGGAAAATGGAGAATCATAATCTAAACATTCATATTAAAACTAGCATACTAAATGTCAATAATTTAACCACAAATGATGAATTTTATAAAAAGAGCACATCCACAGTCAAACATAACTCATTAAATACAATATGAAAGATTTTATTATAATAAATATATCTCTATCAACAATATAAAACAATGAGGGATATTTAAATAGATGAAAATAATAAGTAAAACCATTTGAGATAAATATCCCCTTTTTCTTGAAAACATTTAGAAGTCAGACTATTTATTAAGAAGTACATTAACATAGATTTTTGAATCTAACTATCGCATTACACTTTGAAACTTTTAAAATGAATTTTATTTTTAAAACATTCATGTCCATATAAATAAATCATTAAAACCATTTTTAAAACATGGACTTTGAGGAAAAATATTTAGAAGAATAAATATTTAAAACATTTAAAATGATATTTTAGTTATAGTTCCTAACCAAATTAGATATGCTTGAATACAAATAATTGATGAAATAATTTTTTTTAATATCATGAGAATAAATGGATTCATGATATACTTTGTCAGAGTATAGTATGTTTACCATATAAAAGTGAATTGGAGCATAACAACGAAGAAGTCTCAATGGAACGTAAATTGAGATGAAATCCCTTATAAAGACCGTATCCTTAGATTAAGGATAAATGAGTGACATAATTATGTGTGAAATATATAATTACACTGAATATTCTTGAGAATTTAGTGTAAATAAATTAGAGAAAATTCACATATATTCTTGTAAAAACATAACCAATGACTTGGATGTTTAACTCAATTAATGGAAATTGAGTTAAGATTACCCTTATCAAGTTCACTTCAATGACTTGAAAATTTATCAATGGAGTTTTTATGTGTACAAAATGTATATCCACACAAAGGGGATTGAAAATTACTATATAAATAAATAAATAGTGATTTCCCACATATTCTTGGAGTAAAATGATCAACCCAGTATGTGCAAAACCCAACGTGTGGGAATTGAAATTAGAAATTCCCTTACTGATTTGGTAACATACGAAACATACACCATATGAAATAAGAATTGTATAATGAAGATTTAAATAACTATAAATTAATTTATATTACACAAATAAGAAAATCATGGGATGTACATACACCACACAAAAGAAAATAGTGGCAATATAGTATGAATAGCACGAGAATAAGAAGTGAGATGAACACCCCTTACCTTGTACTTTTCCTTGGTTGAGGGTAAGTTAACCTACTCTATAATTTTTAAATCATTGTTATTATATTATACAAGTCCAATATAACTAAATATTATATTACATATGATCTTATAATATTTTTTTGTTAATAAAAGTTCAGTAGTATCATTGTTTCGGGTTTAACCTGATTCATTTTCCTTTATATGTTTTGTTACAAAAGATATGTTTGTTATGGATAGGATGTATTTGATTCTTATCCATAATTATATTAAGTTTTTACGAACCCAGTTCTTGCTACTAAAGACTTTGGAATATTTTTGATGATATTCCAGAGCAGCGCCTTTAGACTGCGAGCGATTCCGAGCCCCGGAGTGGACGAAATTAAATTTTTTGTGCGTTCACACTGGAAATGCCAAATAAATGTGATAAATACTAAAAGGAGATCCAGATCAGATATTTGAGTGTATAGATGGGTCCGAAATGGGGTTTTACCCTAGGAAAGACATAAAACTTGTCGGCGCGGGATGTTTGGACCCCTCTCTAGCTTTCATAACGTTAAACGGATAAATAAATTAATTAATTTATTAGTTTAATGATGAAACGGTAGTATCTCTTAAACGGTGGCTCGGATTGGAAAATAGAGGGCACCATTGAGTTCAGAGCGTTCCGTTTACCATATGAGGGGTATATGTTTCGCGGGCGCGGACCGTTTGTGAAAAATGGCCCCAGTGGCGTTTTCATAATTTAGCGGATTCAGATGTTAAATTTTACAACTTTTGAATGGAGTCTTGGATTAAAATTCTGAGACCTTCGTTATGCTCAGGAGGTGGTGTTTGTCCAAGGGGATGCTTAACCTTGACTCTATCAAATATTCCGGATACAGGTTAAATTACGGGTTTAAATTAATTATTTTTTTTAAAATTTTATTTAAGCCATGAATCACCCCCTCCTCCTCCCTTTGCACCCCATGGAAGAAGAGCTCAACCATGGAGGAGAATCCCCTCCCCTCCTCCTCCCCTCCAGTGAGGCAACTCCGGCAAGGTGCAGTGATTCCGGCAGATCGACGCGAAGCTCCAGGAGAAGCCCAACGAGGTAGGAGGTTTTGGTTGTGTTTTAATTTATGAACCTTCCTTTGGATTCAATTTTATATGTATATTTTCCATTAAATCTTCGAACAAATCCCATGGTCATTTAGTAAAAATTATACTCTTTCCGACGCTAGTTTCAGATTTGAAATATGGGTTCGGATGGTGTTGTGGTCGACCACCGAAGTTTGCGTGAATTCATGGTGTTGTGGGTGTTTTCCGGCGGGTTTCAGCAGGGTGGCGCGGTGGTTCGGCCGAGCTCCAACCGGTACGAGGCGGCGGCCTCAGGTGGGTCTTTCATGCGGTGGTAGGTTCATCAGGCCGAGCGGAGGAGGCCGGCGGAGCGCTGGGTCACGGCGGAGCTCCTCTGGTGGGCGGCGACCTTCAGTAGGAGGCGCGTCTGCGCGAGCGGGTGGCCGGGGCTTGCGGTTGAGCGATGCAGGCCGAGCGGCGTCGGTTGGGAGGCACCGGTCTCCAGCAGCGCCAGTGGAGGAGCCGCGCCAGTGCGGCGCAGAGATCTGGCCGACCAGCCTTGCCGGTCGGCGTGTAGCGTGAGGGCTGGGGTCATCGGACCTCATCTGGCCAACAAGGACCCGCACGGTGCGGGTCCTGTTGGAAAAAAAAGAGACCGTCCGAATGGCCGGTTTGGCTTTAAAAAAAAGTTTTATAATAATAATAATAATGTTATTATTATTTTTATGAAAAATGACAAATCACCCGCAGGGCGTCCGTATTGCGCGCCGTCTGCGGCAGCGTGGAGCCTGTGTCTAGGCGGACTTTTTGAGATGGTTTCGGGGATTTCTAACCCCCGAAACGAGGGTCTCAGTGGCGTGACACACCGTTAAGTGCTTGGGAGTTTTTCTTCCGGGAATCTTGTTTTGAGTGGCGCAGACGCATCAGACGACTTCTTTGAGTGCCGTCAGTTTCTTTGGGACCTTGGCGCCGGGGCGATGGTTTCCAGGGCGGTTTCGGGCGTTGAGACTATATTTGAGGCATGGGTCCCATGGCCCGTCTTTCGAGCTGCGTGTAGCGTTTCACGCCTTTCTCACCAGGCATCCGTTCGGGGCTTGCGAGTAGTCGATTCTGGATGTTTTTCCGAGGGGATTGCAGTGGTGCAATCCGCTCGCCCTAATTTGGCATGATGGTGCGGGGACCACGAGGGCCATTTGGGCGTCGGCGGTGAATTTTCCATCTCTATCACCGAGTGTCCGTTTTGGACAATTGAATAGTCCATCTTGTGTGCTTTTACGAGAGGATCGCAACAGTGTGATCCGTTCATTGAGTTTCAAGACTGGGATGCAGGTCTCACATGGCACAGCTCGTGTGCGGTGCACCAGAATGCATCTTTTTCTCCGGATAACCATTTCACTCAAGTGAGTAGTCTTTTTGATGTGTTTTCTGAGGGGATCACAATGGTGCGATGCGCCCGACTGTTTTTGGGGCCGAGGCTAGGGATCACGGGACGCCATTCGGGCATGAGGCGGTGTTGGTGACTTCTTCGTTGGATATCCGTTTGAGGCGAGTAAGTAGTCTAACTCGCGTGTTTTTTTGATGGGGATTACAACGGTGCGATCCGTTTGGTTGTGTGGAGCATTATACACGATCTTATTAAATGTGGAAGCATGGAAGGTGCTCCAGTGGTGGTTCTCCCTTCCTTGTTTGTAGCGGACCCTTGGTGTGTGGTCGCGCACTCTTGGGAAAGTGATATAAATGATTCAAAAGATGTGGTTGGCTGTGCCTGGGACTTTGAGGTGGAGTTGTTACGTTACGACTTCGCGTTGACGCTGGGTGCAGTGTGCACGATAGCCCTTGGGTTAGAACGAGGTATACTCTGGGAGTATACGGGAGCACATGGAGGTACGTGTGGTTTGTACCTAAGAATGTTTATGCGCTCAGTTGGGGTTGACGTGGGGACACACGTCATGTGGGCCCCATGTGCATGCCATGTTAGGCTTTGCGTACTTTGACCTCTCGCTACGTAGAGGGTCCTTCAGTGCTCGTTTTCTCGACCAGAAGGGTGGAGTTTTTCCCCTGGCTCTATGCTCGTTTATTTGACCAGAAGGGTTGAGTTGTATCACCCTGGTATCATCCTCGATTGATTGGCCGGTAGCGGTGCTAGTGACACCCAGTGATGGAGCAGACACTGAACCTCATTTGGGTGAGTTGTTCTGGAGTTAAGTGGTTGCACGATACCCACTCAGTGTTCAGTTGGCCAGTGTTGTACCCTCTAGTGGAGATGGCAAGAGAAGTTCTGAGTTTTACCCTCCAACGGGGCTGGGTAGTGGGTTACGCGTCGGCTCTTAGGGTCTACCCTCCAGCAGATACTAGGATATGGGTCACCCGATGCACTTAGGGTCTACCCTCCAGCAGAGACTGGGCAGTGGGTCACCCGATGCACTTAGGGTCTACCCTCTAGCAGAGACTGGGCAGTGGGCCACCCGATGACCTCTTAGGGTCTACCCTCCAGCAGGGCTATGCAGTGGGTCACCCGTCTTCAAGTCATAGGTCTACCCTCCAGCAAGGCTGGGCAGTGTGTCGCCTGTCGACTTATTTCTGGTCTACCCACCAACGGGGCTGGGCAGTGGGTCGCCAGATGATGTATTATGGTTTACCCTCCAGTAGGGCTGGGCAGTGGGTCACCTAGTATCTAATTATGGTTTACCCTCTAGTAGGGCTGGGCAGTGGGTCACCCAATATCTTATTATGGTCTACCCTCCAGCAGGGCTGGGCAGTGGGTCACCCAGCATCTTATTATGGTTTACCCTCTAGCGGGGCTGGCCAGTGGGTTGCCTGTTGATGTATTAGGGTTTACCCTCCAGCAGGGTTGGGCAGTGTGTCACCCGATATCTAGTTATGAATGACCCTCCAGCAAGGCTAGGCAGTGGGACACCTGTTGTCATTCCAGACTCAGTCCTTTCTACTCTGCTAGTCTATATCTTTCCTCCGTGACCACTGGAGTGCGACCCTTGGTAATACGGGTCGGTGATAGAACAAGTTTGACTTTTAGGAGACAGCTTTACTGCAGGGCAGTGACGAGGTGTGGTTTGACTTTCCCTAGAACTCTCAAGTACGAGGGGCACTATTCCCACCGAGACGCATTCTTGTGATGCGATCTAAAACCGTATAGGCGAGTCAGTTCCACCCAAAGCGGATAGTGTCAAGGTGCGGTGATTGAGCCCCTTGGCTTGCGGTTCGGGGCAGACGGGCGGGATGCTGGGCATTGATGGTGTTTCTTCTGGGACTGTTTTCCAGTCACCTTTCTTGGGCTGAGATACAGCATAGAGATCCCCTTACGACGTTGTTCGGGCTTCTTTCTGAGCATAAAGATATGTATATACCTTGTTCTAGTACCCACTTCTTAGGTTGGTTACTCTCCTTCCAGGAGAGGCGAAGACGTGAAGGGTATGCCACATGCTTTCCGTGTCTAGCTTCTCATGGTTGGACGAGTCTACTCTCCTGCTATAGGTAGCGAAGACTCGACGAGAAGTTCATCTTCTCACCGTTTCCAGCTCTTTGTGTCTGGAAGAGTCTATCTCCTTTCTCTTGTTGGGTTGAGCAGGACTTTTTACTGCACTCTCTGTTGTACTCCTTTTCTTTCCTATTTTCTCTCCTGTGCACCCTTCGGTACCTCCTTTGTTGCTCCCTTGAGCCTTTGGTGTATCCTACTGAGTATTTTTATACTCACCCCTGCTTGGGATTTTCCAGCACTTGTTGTGCCCTTGCAGACGACAGAAAGGTTGGTTGTGACTTCAGTGGATCATAGGAGTTCGGGAGCATGGACCGCGTGAGGTGGTCGTAGCCGGGTTCCAGGAGGGAGACCCGTCAGCTGTTTGTTTTGTTTACCTATTGTCGGGTTGTGGCACTTTTCTGGTTGGGCACGTGTTTAGCCCCTTTTTCCGTTTCAGCACTTTACATGTACTGTTTATAGGTTGATGCACTTTGTGGTTTATATATAGCAGCTGTTCTTTTTTACTATGTGTGTCTTTTCCTTTACTCTGCAGTTTTTCATTGAGTGTGTTGCGTGTGTGCGTGTAAAGGTACTTAGGCAAAGGCCTCCCAAAGTTTTTGTGCCTTCGGCGCTAGTCTCCATCCTCTGGCCTATGGAGGCGGGCTTCGGGAGGTTGCGGCTCGAGCCCGGGTAGGGTCGGGTCATGACAGAGTGTTATCAGAGGTGGTTCATTCCTTGGGGAATTGTGCGGATATCCCTAAAAAGGAATTGGTTCGGATTTAGGGCAACAATGTTAACATGTCTTGAGGGCGTCTCTTAGGCCATGGAGTCCAGTGATGGTGCGACGGTCGACATATCCATTTACCAGGACCCTGATAACCTTCTTGTCGACTCGGCATGCTGAGACACTTGTTGTAGGGAAATTGATTTTGTGCATCACATAGGACTGAGTCTTGATTGTCCTTGAATCATCTCCTCATCATTTTTGTTGTTAGTATATACATTATGCTCATCTGGCCGTGACACTCCTTGATAATATTCAGGATGTCTCCGCGAAGACAGCCAGCCAAGATGCCATCTTTAGTGCATGACGACGACCCTGTGAGCTACGAGGCGACAGTCCAGGACCCATCATGCGAGCCCTTTCTCTGGGTGGGCCGGTAGCAACACCCCCACATGTTGAGCAGCAGATAGTTTCAGCAGAGTAGGCTGAGTTTGAGCGTAGGTTGAGTGCGCTCCATGTGTTCCAGCGGTAGAGACCGCTGAGGTTCAGTAGTGAGCTAGACCCTCAGGTAGCAGAGGCTTGGCTCGAGACAGTGGTTTGCCTTTTCAGGCTTGTGTTGATGCCGACAGATCAGAGAGTGGCTTTGGCATTCACCACTTTTTGTGGAGCAGCTCGGCGTTGGTTGAGTCTGGTGACTCAATTTCTTGACGAGTCGTCACTTTCATGGGACAACTTTCAGTTGTTGTTTTGTTAGGAGTTTTTCCCCTCCTGCTTACGCTCCGTTCGTATTCATGAGCTCCTGCAATTTCAGCAAGGAGGGATGACGGTGGCCGAGTACGCGGCTAGTTTTGAAGACCATGCACGCTTTTACCCGGACTTGGTCCGTGACGATAACATCCGAGCGCGGAAGTTTTAGCAGGGTCTCCGCTGAGAGATTCGTGTTGTCATAGTACCCTTGGGAATTTCCACATATACCGGGGTGCTAGTGCAGGCGCTGGTGACTGAGAGCTTCCTGTCACATTCTGGAGTTGGTGGTGGTAGCAGGCATGTTGGAGTCGAGATTTCTTCTACAGCAAGTGGGCGCCGAAAAGAAGAACCTCGATGCAGGTTGATTTCTGACAACCAGACTCAGGGGAGTGGTCGTACACCACAGTGGAACCGGAGGGCACCAGTGAAGCCCAGAGAGATTCGGTGCTATGCTTGTTATGGGCGAGGTCACTTGGCACGAGACTGCCTAACCTAAGTTGCTGAGAGCTTCGGGCAGGCAGCAGGCGCACCACCACGGTAGAGGCAGCGCCATGATCGGAGTAGTACCTAGAGAGGTGGTGCTAGCAGAGGAGCGGGAGGAGCTGGTAGTGGTGGAAGACTTTACGAGGTCATCCCATCACCACTAGGTGGTCCACGACAGGCTCCAGGAGCTGACAGTTGGGACTGGGGACAGCCGTGAGCATTGGATGTCTACTATCCTGCAGAGCATGAGGTGATAAGCAGTACAATCTACAACTCATCTACCTTTTTGTAGTATAATTGTTAGACTCTGTGTGTGAACTGCTTTCCTCCCTACTCCTTGTTTGATGTGTTACCAGGGTGACACAGGGCGTCGGGTGTAACCCTGTGTCGGTATGGTAAAAGGTGTGGGACCTTTTTCTCTAGTCGATGGTGTCGACTCCTTCGCCTTTCGAGCGTGTAAGAGAGCCTCGGTGGTGTAATCCTGTGTGACCGGATATCCATAGGTGTTCCACCATATGGATATTCTAAAGGAGGGAATCACTGGGCCTTGTTCCAGGTGCGGGCGGTGATTCCAGTCGCGGCGTGTGACGCAGAGGTTCGACCGGGGATATGAGCTACCCTAGAGGGCCTTCGGGCCGTTTGAGACTGTGCAAAGGGATGGCGAGGTACCATACTGCCTTTCCCTAACCCCAAAGTCTGGAGTGGGTGCACGACATCAGCAAGGGCCGACCTTGCGTGAACAGATCAATCCTTTGGTCTATGTGCGGTGACGCAGGGTTGTGCATGGGTTCTTCTAGGTATGGGAAAGCCAGGTGTGATCTTAGTACCCTGTGTTGCCCCCTAGTTTTGCTTTTTGGAGAAGAAAATCTTGAACGAGGGAATAATTTAAGAACCCATGTTTTTCTATGAAGGACTCTAGAATATTCTTGATGATATTCCAGAGCAGCGCCTTCAGACGGCGTGCGATTCCGAGCCCCGGAGTGGCTGGAATTAAATTTTCAGTGCGTTCACACTTGAAACACCAAATAGATGTGATAACTCCTAAACGGTGATCCAGATCAGAGATCTGAGTGTAATGATGGGTCCGAAATTGGGCATTTACCCTAGGAACGACATAAAACTTGTCGTCGCGGGATGTTTGGACCCCTCGTTTGCTTTCAGAACGTTAAACAGATAAATTAATTAATTAATTTATTCATTTAATGATGAAACGCTAGTATCTCTCAAACGGTGGCTATGATTGGAAAAACAAGGGCATCATTGTGTTCGAAGCGTGTCGTTTACCCTAGGAGGGGTATAGGTTTCGCGGGCGCGGGACGTTTGTGAAAAATGGACCCAGGAGCATTTTCGTAATTTAGCGGGTTCGAACGTTAAATTTTATAACTTTTGAACGGGGTCTCAGAGTAAAATTATGAGACCGCCATTGTGATCAGGAGGTGGTATTTGGCCTAGGGGTGGCTTAACCTTGACTCTGTCAAATGTTCCGGATACGGGTTAAATTACGAGTTTAAAATAATTAATTTGTTTTTAAAATTTTATTTAAGCCCTTAATCACCCACTCCTCCTCCCTTTGCACCCCCTGGCAGAAGAGCTCAACCAAGGAGGAGACGCTCCTCCTCTCCTCCTCCCCTCTGGAGAGGAAACTCCGGCGAGGTGCAGTGATGCCGGCAGATCGACGCGAAGCTCCGGGCGAAGCCCAGCGAGGTAGGAGGTTTTGGTTGCATTTTAATTTATGAACCTACATTTGGATTCAATTTTATATGTCGATTTTCTGTTAAATCTTCGAACAAATCCCATGGTCATTTAATACAAATTCTACTCTTTTTGACGCTCATTTCGGATTTGAAATCCGGGTTCGGATGGTGTCGTGGTCGACCGCCGAAGTTTGTGGGAATTCCTGGTGTTCTGGGTGTTTTCCGGTGGGTTTTAGCAGGGTGGCGCGGTGGTTCGGCCGAGCTCCAGCCGGCACGAGGCGGCGGCCTCAGGCGGGACGTTCAGGCGCCGACAAGTTCGTCAGGACGAGCGGAGGAGTCCGACGGAGCGCTGGGTCGCGGCGGAACTCCTTAGGCGGACGACGACCTTCAGCAGGAGGCGCGGCTGCGCGAGTGGGTGGCCGGGGCTTGCGGTCGAGCGAAGCAGGCCGGGCGGCGTCGGTTGGGAGGCACCGATCTCCAGTAGTGCCAGTGGAGGAGCCGCGCCAGCGCGACATGGAGATCTAGCAGACCGGCCTTGCCGGTCGGTGTGCAGTGGGAGGGCCGGGGTCGTTGGACCCTGGCTGGCCAACAAGGACCCGTACGGTGTGGGTCCTATTGGAAAAAAAGACACTGGACGAATGGTCAGTTTGGCTTTAAAAAAATGTTTTATAATAATAATAATAATATTATTATTATTATTATTATGAAAAATGATAAATCACCTAAAGGGCGTCCGTATTACGCACCGTCTGCGGCAGCACGGAGTTTGTGTCAAGGAGGACTATTTTAGATGGTTTCGGGGATTTTTAACCCCCGAAACGAGGGTCTCGGTGGCGTGACACACCGTTAAGTGCTTGGGTGTTTTTCTTTCGGGAATCTAGTTTTGAGTGGCGCAGACGCATACGACATCCGCTTTGAGTGCCGTCAGTTGCGTTGGGACCCTGGCGCAAGGGTGAAGGTTTCCAGGGCGGTTTCGGGCGTTGAGACTGGATTTGAGGCGTGGACCCCACGACCCGTCTTTCGAGCTGCGTGCAGCGTTTCACGCCTTTCTCACTGGGCGTCCGTTCGGGGCGTGCAAGTAGTCGATTTTGGATGTTTTTCCGAGGGGATTGCATCAGTGCAATCCACCCGCCCTAATTCGGGATGATGGTGGAGGGTCCACGAGGGCCGTTTGGGCGTCGACGGTGAATTTTCCATCTCTATCACCGGGTGTCCATTTTGGACAAGTGAATAGTCCATATTGTGTGATTTTATGAGAGGATCAAAACAGTGTGATCCGTTCATTGAGTTTCGGGACAGGGATGCGGGTCCCACATGGCACCGCTCGTGTGCGGTGTGCCAGAATGAATCTTTTTCTCCAGATATCCATTTCACTCAAGTTAGTAGTCTTTTTGACGTGTTTTCCCGAGGGGATCACAATGATGCGATGTGCTCGACTGTTTTCAGGGCCAAGGCTCAGGATCACGGGACACCGTTCGAGCGTCAGGCTGTGTTGGTGACTTTTCCGTGGATATCTGTTTGAGGTGAGTAAGTAGTCTAACTCATGTGTTTTTCCACAAGGATTACAACGGTGCGATCAGTTTGGTTGTGTAGAGCCTTATACGCGATCTTATTAAATGTGGAAGCATGGAAGGTGCTCTAGTGGTGGTTTGCCCTACCTTGTTTGTAGCGGACCCTTAGTGTGTGGTCGCACACTCTTGGGAAAGTGATATAAATGATTCACAAGATGTGGTTGGCCGTGCCTGGCCCTTGGAGGTGGAGTTGTTACATCACACCTTCGCGTTGACGCTGGGTGCAGTGTGCACGATAGCCCTTGGGTTAGAATGAGGTATACTCTGGGAGTATACGGGAGCGCTTGGAGGTATGTGTGGTTTCTACCTGAGAACATTTGTGCGATCAGATGGGGTTGACGTGTGGCCACACATCGTGTGGGCCCCATGTGCGTGTCGTGTTCTACTTTGCGTACTTTGACCTCTCTCTACGTAGAGGGTCCCTAAGTGCTCGTTCACTCAACCAGCAGGGTGGAGTTTTTTCCCCTAGCTCTGTGCTCGTTTATTTGACCAGAAGGGTTGAGTGGTCTCGCCCTGGTATCCTCCTCGATAGATTGGCCGGAAGCAGTGCTAGTGACACCCAGTGATGGAGCCAATGCTGAACCTCTTTTGGGTGAGTTGTTCTGGAGTTAAAGTGGTTTCCCGATACCCACTCCGTGTTCAGTTGGCCAGTGTTGTACCCTCCAGTGGAGATGGCCAGAGCAGTTTTGAGTTTTACCCTCCAACAGGGCTGGGCAGTGGGTTACTCATCGGCTCTTAGGGTCTACCCTCCAGTAGAGACTGGGCAGTGGGTCACCCGATGCACTTAGGGACTACCCTCCAGCAGAGACTGTGTAGTGGGTCACCCAATGCAGTTAGGGTCTACCCTCCAGCAGAGACTGGGAAGTGGGCCACCCGATGACCTCTTAGGGTCTACCCTCTAGCAGGGCTGGGCAGTGGGTCGCCCGCCATCTAGTCCCAGGTCTACCCTCCAGCAAGGCAGGGCAGTGGGTCGCCTGTCGACTTATTTCAGGTCTACCCTCCAGCGGGGCTGGGCAGTGGGTTGCTGGATGATGTATTATGGTTTACCCTCCAGCAGGGCTGGGCAGTGGGTCATCCAGTATCTTATTATGGTTTACCCTCCAGTAGGGCTAGGTAGTGGGTCACCCAGCATCTTATTATGTTTTACCCTCCAATAGGGCTAGGCAGTGGGTCACCCAACATCTTATTATGGTTTACCCTCCAGTGGGGCTGGGCAGTGGGTTTCCTGATGATGTATTATGGTTCACCCTCCAGCAGGGCTGGGTAGTGGGTCACCCGATATCTAGTTATGAATTACCCTCTAGCAGGACAGGGCAGTGGGACACCTATTGGCATTCCAGACTCAGCCCTTTCTACTAGGCTAGTCTGTGGCTTTCCTCTGTGACCACCGGAGTGAGACCCTTGGTTGTACGGGTCGGTGATGGAACGACTTTGACTTTGAGGAGACCGCTCGACTGCAGGGCAGTGACGAGGTGTGGTTTGACTTTCTCTAGAACTCTCAAGTATGAGGGGCACTTTCCCCATCGAGACGCATTCTTGTGATGTGATCTAAAACCG
The DNA here is from genome assembly GCA_963277665.1 of Viscum album. Lineage (NCBI taxonomy): Eukaryota > Viridiplantae > Streptophyta > Magnoliopsida > Santalales > Viscaceae > Viscum > Viscum album. The sequence goes on along the minus strand of OY728151.1, from coordinate 1,578,770,290 downwards.
TGCGGGCGAGTAAGTGCCACCCAAAGCGGATAGTGTCAAGGTGCGGTGTTTGAGCCCCTTGTCTTGCAGTTCGGGGTAGACGTGCGGGATGCTGGGCATCGATGGTGTTTCTTCTGGGACTGTTTGTGACTCACCTTTCTTGGGCTGAGCTACGGGATAGAGATCCCCTTATGAAGTTGTTCGAGCTTCTTACTGAGCATAAAGATATGTATATAACTTGTTCTAGTACCCACTTCTTGGGTTGGTTACTCTCCTTCCAGGAGAGGCGAAGACGCGCGGGGTATGCCACGTGCTTTCCGTGTCTATCTTCTCGTGGTTGGATGAGTCTACTCTCCTGCTATAGGTAGCGAAGACTCGACGAGAAGTTCATCTTCTCACTGTTTCTAGCTCCTTGTGTCTGGATGAGTCTATCTCCTTTCCCTTGTTGGGTTGAGCTGGACTTTCTACAACACTCTCTGTTGTACTCCTTTACTTTCCTGTTCACTCTACTGCTCACCCTTCGGTACCTCCTTTGTTTCACCCTCGAGCCTTTGGGGTATCCTGTTGAGTATTTTTATACTCACCCCTACTTGGGCTTTGCCTATACTTGGTGTGACCTTGCAAACGACAGAATGGTTGGTCGTGACTTCAGTGGAGCATATGAGTTTGGGAGCTTGGACCGCGTGCGGTGGTCGTAGTCGGGTTCCAGGAGGGAGACCCGTCAGCTGTTTGTTTTATTTACCTGTTGCCGGGTTGTGGCACCTTTCTGGTTGGGCATGTGTTACACCCTTTTTCCTTTTCAACACTTTACTTGTACTGTTTAGAGGTTGATGCACTTTGTGGTTTATATATAGAAGTTGTTCTTTTTACTCTTCTTGTCTTTTCTTTTACTCTTCACTTTTTCATTGAGTGTGCTGCGTGTGTGCGTGTACAGGTACTTAGGCAAAGGCGTCCTCGAGTTGTTGTGCCTTCGGCGCTGGTCGCCAGCCCGTGGCCTATGGAGGCGGGCTTGGGGTGGTTGCGGCTCGAGCTCGGGTAGGGTCGGGTCATGACAAAGTTCTTAAACATAATTTTTAATCATCAAATGAAAATCCTTCTTGAATGGTTATAATGGGGAATGAATCTAATCATGTTCATAGAGACAGTAATCCGTACATACACACGAGCAGCAATATCACCCAATTAAAGGTGAAATCATTTATAATTGGATGTTATATCATATATAAAGAATAATTAAAATTTTATATTTATTATTTAAATCAATTATACATCATCATTATACCCATCCAAATAGAGAAGTGTTGAATAATAACTACACCACAACGTGGAGACGGTAAGCAGTACGTACGCTCGTACGGTGACATTGTCATTCATATGATGGATAGTATAATGAATATAGTTGTACCATATTTTTAATAATATAACTGTATGTAGAAGGTACTGAAGTTATTATTTTGGTATGGAAAAATCAAAGATATAGGAAGTGGAAGAAGAAGATATCTTTGAAAGTGGTGTTGAAATTATTACCTCTACTTCAGGTGCTTCCTTTTGATTTGATCAAAAGGGCTCTGTAGGATGGATTTATGATAAACATATAGCCTCTAGGATGATTTTAGAGTAGTTGGGAGGATATTTGGGAAGGGGTTGGATGATTCAAATGGTTTTGGAGGTGTGAAATTAAGATAAGGGGAAATGCCATTTTATAAGAGAGGTGTGGGGAACCTTTAGAAAAGATTGAAATATTATTTTATTTTAAATAATACTCGGTTTATAATGGCTCTAAATGGATTTATTTCTTGGATAATACGGGGATGGATCTACATACTCTAAAAAAATATGTTTTAGGCAAGTTTAGGTCACTATATTGAACTTATCTTTTAGATTTAACTCCTAGTTAAATAGTTTGATATTTAACACGTCTGCTTGTATTATTATAATAAATGGTTAATAAACATACTATAAAAATCCAAGTGATCCCAAGTGGTTAATTATTGATATAAATAACCTTATTTAAATCCTTTTTCTGAAACATAGATTTTAGGAATATTATATCAATAAATAATATAGTATTTGTTTTAAAAACTCATTTTGGTCAATTTTGACACTATTTAGTATTTTGTTTATGTGGAAGTCATAAAAACATTATCACTTCAAACAAAATTTATTTAATCAACCCTATCATGTTATATTATCCTATTAAAGTATTTTAAAAAATAAAAATATTCAATTTACATTTATTTGGATATTTATAATATCAATTATTTTAATCATTCATTAATAAGGTAATTACTGCAACATCATTGTGTCATAAATAAATTTAATTATTTAGTGTCTCAAAATTATAAATAAAATACCATTATGTAGGAAATTGTTTTATCTTTATAATGAATATTTGTAGTCGAATTTATATTTTTTATAAACCTATATAAAAAATGGTTTAGTTATTAAACTTTGAATTTATAACTTTTAACTCCTCTTTAAATAAAATAATAATAAATGTCCTAATCGAATCCAAGTGGACCAAAAGAATAATATTTTGTTCCTAAGGTTTATTTTGGTCGGAATACACTTATCCAATAGAATTAAGACGTGTTTTAGGGTAATTATAATATCATTTTCACCTTTAATTACCATATTTACTTTTAATCGTGGTAAATAAAATTCAAAAGTTAGTATTCACAAAAAAATTATTTTCATCTTATTAAACCAAATTTTACTTAATTATGTCAACCTTGTATCTCATATTTTTTAAATTAAATTCCAAAAAGAGGTAAAATTATGTTTTATGCAAATTTGAAAATGTGCCTAGATGGTGGGTAAAAGACGGTAAAAAGTTCAATAAAATTTTATACATCAAATATTATTATAAAATGACAACAATGAATTATATTGAACTTATATGGGTATTATGTATCTAGTTTGACTTAAAATAAATTAAAATAAAATAAATAATTATTTAAATAAAAAGTTTGTTTTAAACAATAACACATTGTTTTTCACTATTTATCAAAAATTTAACGTTTTTAGAAAACTACCCAAAATTTATCCAAAGTCAATTTTGATATTCCAAATCCAAAAATGATATCCATTTTGAAAAATACAATTTCTGAAATTTTAAAAAGTGGGTATTACTATTCATAACGGCTAGGTTGATTAGTCGTGGTGTGATAGAACTCGAAGTTGCATACAACGCAAGATATTGTATTATTCAAATTGAAGCATACCGTGAATGATTGGGGTGTTACATATAGTCCTTGACATAGTCTAGAAAATAATCATGACCATGTAACCACAAGAATGTAATAATTTAGATATGGTTATATCAAGTGGGGAATACCCTTTCACATTAAATTTACTATATATAAATGACCGGGAAAGTTTTACAACACTTAGATAGATCTTTATAATACCATTGAAGACATTATAATTTTTTTTGACAAAGGTTTGTAACAACAAGAGAGTCTTCCACTTGTTGAAACCTATTGGTTGTCACAGTATTTTTTTGTTCTTCCACAAACTTCTTCATCACATTGTTACTTTCTTTGCAGTATGGGCATATCTTATCTTAGATCATACCAACATCAAACTGAAAGCATCACAATCTTATTCTTATACCAGATGCAATAATATAAATGTGTTGTGAACTTATGAATACAAAATTTAGTTTGACCCAAATTATAATAAGTTGAAATATGGTAAGAAACATTAAAGTTGATTTAAAATGATAAAAAAATTTATTTGTATTTGGAATTTTATTTATACTTCATGATTATTATTTAAATTTACCAATAAAACATGAGGTGAACTAAGCCCTAATTGATAGATCCATCTTTAAATCCCATGCATCAAGGAATTTGAGATTCCCCTCCCATGCCTTTATAAATTTTTGATGATATTAAATGTATTTTTAATGAATATGAACATGAATTGTTTTGTTTTATCAAATTATGGAAAATAAAAACAAAAACATTGAAGATTATTTAAAAAGATAAAACAAGAAAGTATTTTATTTGGAATTTTATTTAGACTACATGATTATTATTTTCACCATCCAACCAAAATGAGGTGAACTGAGCTTGATCTAGGAGATCCATCTTTAATTCCTATGCGTGGAGGCATTTGGGATTCCCCTCTCATGTATTTAGCAATTTCAGTGATTTTAAATGGATTTTAATGAATATGAACATGAAATTATTTATTTTATCAAATTATAGAAAATTAAAACTAAAACATTGAAGTTGATTTACATTTATAAAAAGCATTTTATTTTTATTCGGAATTTTATTTAGACTTAATTATTATTATTTGAATCAGAGAAGAAAACATGATGAGAACTTAGCTTGGTCGGGGTGATCCGACATTAAATATCATGCATGGAGGCATTAGGGATGCCTCTCGCATGACTTTAGAAAATTGTAATGATATAAAATGGATTTTTAATGAATATAAACAGAAAATTGTTTAGTTTACCTAATTATGGGAAATTGCAACTGATTGATTGAAGTTGATTTAAATTGTCAAAAAAACAATGTATTTATATTTGGAATCTTATTTAGATATCATGATTATTATTCTAACTAGGAAAGCCACCATTAGGTGATCCAAGCTCGAGATGGGAGATACAACATTAAATCCCATCGTTCGAGGCTTTTGGGACACCCTCCCAAGCCTTTAACAAATTTTCAATGATTTTAAATAGACTTTTAATGAATATGAACAATAATTTATTTGTTTCATCAAATTATGGGAAATTGAAACTGAAATATTGAAGATTATTTAAATTGATAATAAAATGATGTATTTTTATTTGGAATTATATTTAGAATTTGTGATTATTATTTGAACCAGCCAAGCCAACATGAGGTGAACCAAGCTCGAGCTGGGAGATCCAACATTAAACCATGTGCATGGAGGTGTTTGGGATGCCCCTCCCTTGCCATAAGAAAATATCAATGATTTTAAATTGATTTTTTATGAATATGAACATGAAATTATTTTTTTATCAAATTTTTGGAAATTAAATCTAAAACATAGAAATTAACTTAAATTGATAAAAACGATGTCTTTTTATTTGAAATTTTATTGAAACTTCATGAATATTATTTGAACTGGCTAAAGGAAACACGAGGTGAACTGAGCTCTGGATGGGATAACCACCATTAAATCTGATGCATTGAGGGGTTTGGGATGCCTCTCTAATTTATTTAGAAAATTCCATTGGTTTTCAATGGATTTTTAATGAATATGAAGATGAAATTCATTAATTTATAAAATTATGGGAAATTGAAACTGAAAAGTTGAAGTGGATTTAAATTGATAAAAAATGTTTTTGTATTTGGAGTTTTATTAGACTTCATGGTTATTATTTGATCTAGCCAGACCAACAGGAGGTGAGTGGATCTGGGGCAGGGAGAGTCATCATTAAATCCTATGCAAGGAGGTGCTAGAGGAATTCTTTGTTTTATAAAATTATCATAAATTAAACAATTATGTTTATTGATATATATATATATAATATGAATTGGTATTTGAGATATTATATAAGATTACTGATTATTATTTTAACTTTCCAAGCTCGTGAGTGGTGAAATGAGTTCTATATAGGAGAGATAGACATCCAAAGGGAAGGGAAGCTAAATGAGAGGTCATGTGAGAAGTATCTATTCATTGATGTTTATGTTATATGTCAATACCATTGGATATATTGGTATGGCCATGCCCATGCCTTGAATAATAAAACATAATGTCCCCATTTTCCATTTTGATGTGGCAGAAAATATAGGGTCCAATGTTTATTTTTAACCGAGATGACATCATCTCGTAGGACTCCTATCCCTCATTCCTTTTCTCACAAAGAGTCTTCATCCTCCACCACTCACAGTCGCCCCTCGATGACTCCGACATCGCTCCAACAGTATAGATAACCATCTTTGCCTCCATGGAATCACGACATCAAGTGATTGTCCATTGTTAAAATACCCAAACTCCATGGACCATCTCGGGTGGTTGATATGTCCCCCATAAATCCATTTCGATGATAATTTGGAAAATTCAAAGCCTGAATGAAGGAGGAGATCAGTGAAGTCCTATGTGACTACAATTCACCACTTCCATGCCACTGAAGCAATGCCACGAGCTATGTGGAACCACCACCTGTCCATTCAAGTTGATGGTGCACCCAAAATAAATGTCGGTCAAGCAAACAAAAAATCCTTATGAAGAATCATATATAGTGGGAGGAGGCTAAAATATATATAATATAATAACTAATTAATTTTTAAAATAGTTAATCTCTATTAACAAAGATTACCATACTAGGTTAGATGAAAAAAAGAAAACATGATATAATATATTAATGAAATCCTTAAATGGCAGATCCACTAACATGACCTAACTCCCCCTCTCCCCCATCCCGAACCCACTGTTCAATACATATTAAAGACTAGTGAAGACATACCGGTATGAACACAGATACTCAAATAATCACCAGAAAATACCAACATATTTTTATAAACAAATTGGTTAAAAACAGTACCTAAATATTTGGATTTCACTTACCTCCAATATCTGCAAGGGTATAATTTTCTTTCTTTACTATACCATATCCCTCCAACATCATTCCTATCATTGGGGGAACTGATATACTCCCTCCCACTTTTTGGTCTTTACTCTCTCTTCCCTGCCGTCAGCGCACTGATTTAAATTTATGTTGGGAATGGTTCTCTCTACCCTAGGTTCAGGAATCTGGTTTCACAAAATTTTATAGTTTGAGGTGATCATTGGGATTCATACCTATTCACTGCTTTCAGTCAGGGCTTCTGTGACATTGGAACAAGTATGGGACATGTTAACTCAACATTGGGTTTCATGAAATAGTGGACTCAATGCATAGATAAAGAGAGAACCCATATAGGGGAAGTGTTCATCAAATTGATAGGTGGCACAAAAAACTCAGCATATGCTTTCATGAAATAGCACACTCAGAGCACATATAAAGAGATATACCATGAAGGGGAAGTTTTCATCACATTGACATGTGGAATAGTGGGATCAGAAGCAACATTCCTGAAACAATGGCCTCAATGAAAATACAAAGAGATAACCCATAATAGGGATGTGTTCACCACATTACCAGTAGGTTGATTTATTTTCATGACTCCCTGGTTTGTGCAAAGAAGTAAGAATTTGTTCCTACTTTTCTTCCATGAAGTTTTTTATATTTCATTCAATATGAATTAGAAATTATATAATGCAATTCACACACACCTGTGAAAAAATACTTGCACGCATTAACAACTAAAACCCTTTCAGGTTTTCATACATGAAGGTAGAACTACAATGAGTTAGAAGGAGAAGTACACACACTTAAGATCTTTATTTGAGAAGGCAATGTTCATTTTCATGACAGACTTTTAATAGTGCATGTGGGCATATGGATTCCCATGCTCATTTGATGACTTAAAATTTGAATATATTAGATAAAAAACATTGTGTATGTGAATACAAGGTGTGTGTACAATGAAACATAAAAGTTGACACTATGTTGTATTAAATGTGTGTGGGAAGATGGTGAGTAAACTCATGCATATGTGGTTATATAATAACACGAATATGCTTGCAGACAGTATGGGTTATTTGTAAAAATAAGTGTGTGTTGAAGTATGCATATACACGAAATAATGAATGCATGAATGTGTTAAGGTGATTGAATTGAGAATAATATTTCTGTGTATGCCATATTATTGTGTTCTTTCACAACGAATTTCAAGAGAATATATATTATTTTTCAATTTTTATTTCATAAATAAGACATATAAATAGAGGGGATAATTACATGCATTAAATATCTCCATGTGATGATGATAATTGCATGCACGGAGAACACACTATGTTGTTGTGTGTAATAATTGAGTTGAGATTAATCAATTTTTTTTGGGAATCAAAGAATAAGAATATTAGCAATTCATTGATATATATTTAGTTGTTTATTCTGATAATGCAGTGAATTGATGTTGAAGTGATAACATCAACTAATTTAGGAGAGCATATTTAAATGAATTGAATGTAGTGTTGTTGATTATATTCACTATTTGTCTTAGATTTTCAGTAGAAGTGAGAAAGTGTAGAGTAGTTTTATTTTAGTGTCTTGAAGTGGAGGATCAATTTTTTATTATAGGGAAATATTGAATTTCTTGTGACATTTCTCATTGCATTCAATGTCTTAATTATAGAACAATGGTGGTATTCTAGTTTAATGAACATTGGTGGGATTCCTTTATAAATTGGGAAAAGGTTCATACCTACCCAACTTGGTTTTTGGGGTGATACGTAACCAACCCACTTGTAATTTTTGATTGATATATAGTGGAGAATCATTGTCTCAAATAATCCACAACACAGCAAGGACATAATCACCTATCTCAGGTGAGAACCTTGTTAAAATATTTTGTGTTGTGATACATTTACTTTCTGTATTGAATGTAGTATAATTGTTCTTGTAAACAGGGAAGATCAATTCATTATAACAAGTTTAGAGGTTCAAATTAAATAGAGGTGAGAGAAAAGAAATGAAATATTGGTAAAATTTGTGTACACTAATTCACCCCCCTCTTAGTGTACTTTCATTATCCAATGGACACATCAATTGATATCAGTGCATAGGTCACACCTTTGATTGGATCTATCTTATTGTTCCAGTTGTTTTTATTATACTTATATGAAGTGAATTTTTGAATTCAAAGAAGTAATAGTGTTTTTTAGATGGTATGTTCTTTTAATATATCTTTTAGTTCCAACATGGAGGTCTCTAAAAAAACCATGAAGAACAGAAAGAAGAAAGAGGTAAGAAACATAGAAAGAAGTTGAAGAAGAAGGGTGGTTTACCACAATCTAAATATAGTCATAATGGTAGTATATCATTAGTATCAGTTAAATCATGTGATAAATATCCTTTTGTTGAGTATTTTTCAAGTAGTATTAAGAAGAATTTATTGAATCAATCAGTTATTTTTATTCAGAAATCAAAAAATATCTAAAGAATGTTCCTATAAATTTTTTCACATAAATAATCTCTTTTATCAAGGTACTATATGATGAAAAGTAATAGATTGAAAAATAATATGAGGAAATGGAGAAATCCTTTGAATAAATGTTTCAAGGATGTAAACTTCCCTAAAAAATTATTGATTCCAAAGGAGAAACTGAATCACTTTGAAACAAAAATTTCTCATATTTTGAAGAACAATTGAAAAGAAATATGTGAGAAAGAAGTAACTGAGAAGGTCTATACTGAGACGATTCACACTCTTGAAGAATCATATATAGATACCATGAATATCAAGGACTCTCATTTTTAAATTGAAGACAAGGATGAGACATTCATAATAGTTTAATAATCAAAATAAGATTTTATATTTAAATTCAATAAAAACCTCACTTTTATTGAAGATGAATTATATTGTAATGGCTGTGAGAAGGATGTGACTGAGGTAGTTCATACAGAAGTGATCCGTGCATTGAAAAAATTACAGAGAACCTCCATAAATGTTCAAGAATCCCATATAGAGGATAAGATAAATATAATTAAAGAGTTTAATAATTATCAACTAATAGAAAATCAAATTCATGATGATCGAGTTCAGAATATCAAGAGTCAATGGGTAGGAAAACAAAAAATAGTTCAAGATGATTAAAATTTCTTCCACATGAAATTTCTTGAAATGGAAGTGAATTTCAAAAATATGAAATAGTGTGAATGTTTGTTGAAATAAATTTAAGGCCTAAAGAACTCTCTAAATATGAAATATCATGAGTTGGAGGTCATGTTGAGAAATCTAGAGATCATCTAAGATAAATCTCTATAGAATGATGAGATAAAAAAAGCTTCTAGGAGTAATTTTAAAACGAGTATTTTTTATGGAAAAACTCATTAAAAGTTGAAGGAAGAGTCTCATAGTATCTATTGATAAATCAATTTTAATGTTCATTGAATTAGGTAAACCTTGATCCAGAATATTTTATATGTACTAATATTTTTTCTTCTATAAGTATGGGTTCCAAAAAGAATTTTGGACAATCATGGGTGGAGAAGACTCATGATGAATATATTATATCATCAAATTTGCATATTAATAAGATTATTAATTCTTGTTCCCTTCAAATATTTCAGATGAAGACTCATACTATCCAAAAACAACACGATGCCAACACTAACTGAATTTTATCAAAGAAGAATAAATCATGATTTGTTAGATTGTGTTGGTGTTGTTTTAAATTTGGGCTTTGGGCCATTTAATATTTTCATAATTTGTCAATTCATGATAACTATAGAAGGACATTATTAAGGAGGAGTAGATATGATGAGAATCAAAATCCTAAATAATTTAATCATAATTCACAAATGAAGAATAATTTATCTATCATGAATAGATTTGAGTGCCTGGAATAATTATATGATTATTTCAAGACAAGTTGTCACAATTATAATGAGTGTAGGTTTGTGAAAACCATGCACTATGCATATTCTTATATGATGACAAGGACAAAACATATGTAGTAGCAAAGAAGAAAACCAGAAAATGTTTCTTTGGGGTGGGAGAAGGAGTAGAGATCTAAGAAAAATGTGAAGAAACCTACACCCAAGAATAATTATTATTTGAATGTCACGCCAAAGAAAAGGTGCCTTTATTATGGGAGAAGAGGTCACATAATGGACCATTACAAACATTTTATAATAAAAAATTCTATTGGAAGAAAGATGAAGAAGAAAATGAAATCAATATCTGAATCAAGTAAAAAGGTTGATTTGATGATTGAAAATCAAGATGAAAATATTCAATTTCATGATAGGTTGTTTAAAAAGTAAGAACCTATGATTACTGAAGATTTGTGTGAAAGGTACATAATTTCAGGAAATATTTCTGAAAAATACATGAGGTGGTTTCCTAAACAAATATAACAAGTGAAGAACAAAGGTAAATAAATAGTGACATATAATGTTAATAATGATACTGTAAAGAAGAATTCAACACACAAGAAGAAGTCTGACCATATACCAAAAGAATGTTTAGTCATATGTCTAGCACAATTGGAATTGGCTAATAATATGGAGTAGAAACAGAATAATGAAAGTTCATTACTTGCTAATGTGAAGAAGATTATTCCATCTAAGACGAAAGATGGAGAAATGAAGAATTCCAAACTTCCCTTAAATGTTAAACTTTGGAAATTCAAAGAAGGAGAAAGTATGATGAGTTTTCTTAAATGTAGTGCAGAATTGAAAAAAAATTCTAGTTTGAGAGATAAATCTCATCCCAGTTGGGCTAATTGAAAATCATTAAAGAACCACTTTATTCCCATGAATATTTTGTGTTTGTTTATTTTATGCAAGTAATTGTAGGTGATGAATATATTAAGGTGGATTCCTCAAGATAGGAGTGCATTGAAAATATTATACAACATTCATAAGTCAATCAATCATGGATTTCTTTATTTCAATTTCTAATAAGATTATTCCTGAAGATCATTCATGAAAAATTTAGTGATGATGAAGCAGATGTTTGGAGCTCATCCCCATCATCAGTGCACCGATTTAAATTTAACATGGGAATTAGTCTCTCCACCCTAGGTACATGAATCTAGTTTCAAATAATTTGATAGTTTGAGGAGATCATTGAACTTTTTCCCTATTAACAACTTTTAGTCATGGATTCTACAACATTGGGACAAGTATGGGACATGTTAACTCAACATCTAGTTTCATGAAACAATTGACTCAATTCATAGATAAAGAGAGAACCCATAAAGGGGATGTGTTCATCGCATTGATAGGTGGAACAATAGAATCAATAGATTCATTCATGAAATATCAAACTCAATGCACATATAAAGAGAAATCCCATGATGAGGAAGTGTTCATCGCATTGACAGGTGTCATAGTGTGCTTATAATCCAATTTCATGAAACAATGGAATCAATGCAAATGTAAAGATATAACACCCAATGGGGAAGTGTTCACCACATTAACAGCCGGTTTATTTATTTACATGCCTCTGAGGTTTTTGGAAATAATTAAGAATTCGTTCCCACTTGTCTTTTGTGAAGAAGGTTCCAATTCATTCCTTATGAATTAGAAACTATATAATGTGATTCACACACACCTGTGCACAAAGACTTGCATTCATTAAAAACCAAAACCCATTCAGGTTTTAGTACACGAATGTATTACTACAGTGAGTTTTAAGGAGAAGTCCACACCATTAAGATTATTATATGAGAAGGAAGTGTTAATTTTCATGACACATGTTTTATAGTGAATGTGTGCATATGCAGGCCCATGAACATGTGATGATGTAAATATTTAGAATATATTGGATAAAAAACATTGTGTATTTTCATACAAAGATTGTGTACAAAGACACATAAAAGTGTACACTATGTTGTATTCAAAGTGTGTGTGAAGAAGGTGAGTAAGATCATGCATATGTGGTTATATAATAACTTGAATAAACTTGCATATGGTATGGGTTAATTGTAAAAATAATTGTGTGTTGAAGTATGCATGTACATGAAATAATAAATGCTTGAAATTGTGAAGGTGATTAAAGTGAGAAAAATATTTGTGTGTAGGTCCTAGCGTTGTGTTATTTCACAATGAAGTTCTAGATAATATATATTGTTGATCAATTTTTATTTCACAAAAAGACATCGAAATAGTGGGGATTATTACATGCATTAAATATCTGCATGTCATTATGGGAATCACATGCATGGAGAACACACTATCTTATTTTATATAATAATTGAGTTGAGATGAATCAATATTTTTTAGTGAATCAAATAATAAGAATACTTATATTTCATTGATGTATCTTTAGTTGTTCATTCTAATATTGCAAAGACTTGACATGGAAGTGAAAACTTCAACTAATTTTGGAGAGTATATTGAAATGACTTGATGGTAGTGTTGTTGATTATATTCACTGGAAGTTGTAGATTTTTTGTTGAAGTGAGAAAGTGATGAAAAGGATTATTTCAGTGGCTTGAAGTGGAGGATAAATTTTGTATTGCAGTGAAAACTTGTTGTTCTTGTGATATTTCTCATTGTGTTCAATGTTTTAATTGTAGAAAAATGGTGGGATTCCAGTATAATGAACATTGGTGGGATTCCTATATAATTTTGGAAAAGTTCCCTACCTACCCACCTTGGTTTTTGGGGTGATACCTGACCAACCCACTTGTAATTTTTGATTGATTTCTAGTAGAGAACCTGTGTCTCGAATCATCCCAAACATAGCACTGACATAGTCACCTATCTCAGGGGAGAACCTCGTAAAAATATTCTATGGTGTGCTACATTTACTTACTTTCTTTCATGTAGTATAATGGTTATGGTAAACAGGGAAGATCCATTCATTATAACAAGTGAAGAGGTTCAAATTAAAAATGAGGAAGAGAGAAGAAATGAAATATTTGTAAAATTTGTGTACACTAATTCACCCCCCTCTCAGTGTACTTTCATGATCCAATGGACACTTCAATTGGTATTAGAGCATAGGTTACACCTTTAATTGGATCTATCTTATTGCTCTAGTTGTTTGTATTATACTTACATAATGTTAATTTTTGAATTTAAAGAAGTAATAGTGTTGTTTCAGATGGGATGTTCATTTCCTATCTCTATCAATACCATCATTGAGATCTCTAAAAAACCATGAATAACTAAAAGAAGAAATATGCAATAAACTGAGAAAGAATTTGAAGAAGAAAGAGGGTTTATCAAAATCTGAAGATAGTCATAATGGCAGTCTATCATTAGTATCTGTTAAATCAGGTGATAAATATCATTTTGATGAGTATTTTTCAAGTATTAATAAGAATAATTTATTGAATCACTCAGTGATTTTTATTCAAAAATAAAAAAATATATAAAGAATGTTCCTATCAAAGTTTTCACCAACATATTTTATTTTATCAGGGGACTCTATGATGAAAAATCATACCTTGAAAAATAATATGAGGAAATGGAGCAATCCGTGGAAAAGTAGTTTCAAGGGTGTAAACTTATCTCACAAATTATTAATACCAATGAAGAAACTGTATCAATTATTAATTAAAATTTCTCATATATTTAAGAATAATTGAAATGAAATATGTGAGAAAGAGGTGAATGATAAGGTCCACACTGAGATGATTAACGCTTTTGAGGAATCATATAAACATACCATGAATATCAAGTACTCTGATTTATAAATTGAAGACAAGGATGAGACATTCATCCCAGTTAAAGAATTAAATGAAGTATTTATATTTAAATGAATTTACAACCTCACTTTTATTTAAGATGAATTATATTGGAATGATTGTGAGAAGGATGTGACTGAGGTAGTTCATATAGAAGTGTTTCGTGCATTAGAAAAATTACACAGAACCACCATAAATTTCAAATAATCACATCTAGGGGATAAGATAAATATAATTAAAGGGTTGAATAATTTTCAACTTATAGAATATAAAATTCATGATGATTGAGTTTGGAATATGAAGAGTCAATGGGATTGAAAACTAAAAATTGTTGAGGCTGATCAAAAATTGCACAACATGAAATGTGTTGAAATTGAAGTGAATTTGAAAAATATGAAAGAATGTGAAGATATTTGGAAATAACATGAAGAATATAAGAACTCTCTAAATTTGAAATTTAATGAGTTGGAGGTCATGTTGAAAAATATAGAGAACATCAAAACCGAATCTTCATATAATGCTGAGATCAGAAAAACTTCCATGAGTAATTATTAAAGGATTCTTATTTCTGACAAAACCCATTCTAGTGGAAAAAATAGTCTGATATTATCTATAGATAAATCAGTTGAAATATCATTGAATCTGGTAACCCTTTGATCCAGAACATTTTATTTGTAATAATACTTTTTTATCTAGATGTATGGGTTCCAAAAAGAATTCTATACAATCATGGGTGAAGAAGACTGATGAAAAATATACTAAATCATCAAATGTGGATATAAAGAATATTATAAATTGTTGTTCCCTTCAATGAGATCAGATGAAGAATCATACTATCAAAAAACAACAAGATTCCAAAACTAACTGAATTGTATGAAAGAAGAATAAATAAAGATTGGATGGATAGTGTTGGTGTGTTTTGAAATTTGGGATTTAGGCCATTAAATCTTGTCATAATTTTAAAATTCATGATAACTATATAAGGCCAGTATCAAGGCATAGTAGATATGATGATAAGAGAAATCTTACAAAATTTAGTCATAATTCACCGATGAAGAATAATTTATTTATCAAGAATAGATTTGAGTGCCTGGAATACTTCTATGATTATTGCAAGAGAAGTGGTGACAATTATAATGAGTTTTGGTATGTACTAACCCTTCACTATGAATATTCTGATATGATGACAAGGCCAAAACATATGCAGAGGAAAAGAATGAAACCAGAAAAGGCTAATTTGGGGTGTGAGAATGAAAAGAGAGCTATGAAAACTATGAGGCAACATACACCCAATAATGATGATGATATGAATGGAATTCCAAATAAAATGTCCCTCTACTATGGAATATTAGGTCACATAATGGACCTTCACAAATATGTTATAAAAAAAATGCTATTGGAAGCAAGTTGATGCAGAAAATGAAATCAATGTCAGAAACAAATAAAAAGGATGATTTGATGATTGAATGTAAAGATGAAAATTTTAAATTTCATGAGAGGTTATTTAAAAAGGAATAACCTATGATTGCTGAATATTTGTTTTGAAGGTGTATAATTTCTGGGAATATTACTGAAAAATACATGAGGTGGTTTCCTAAACAAATAGAATGCGCGAAGAACAAATTAAAAACACTAGTGACTTCTACTGTTAATAATTCTATTGTATGGAAGGATTCAACACACAAGAAGAATTCTAAGAATATACCAAAAGAATGTTTAGTCATAAAGGGGAAGTTCATTCTTTGCATTGAATCATAGTGTGAATTTTTCTTTATATGAAATATTTGGGTTTTTAATGGTTTAAACGTATATAAAGGGCCTATAGAAAAGGGTCCTACTGACACTACTTAGGTGGGAAGTTGGCCCATAACCTGCCATTATGGGTAGGGCAATGAAGAGAGTGGCTAGTGTGCTAAGAGAGTGAAATGTGTGATCATGGGGGACTGTCAACACTGCATAGGTGGGAATTCGACCCCTAGTCAGTCATTATGGGCGGGACGTGGAAGAGAGTGGCAAGTGTGCTCATATGAAGCACACCCAGAGCTAGTGGAACAAACAAAAATTTCAGTTATGTTGTATGATGAATGATTCTATATGGTTTTTATTGAATCTTTTTGTGAAATTGGATTTATTAGTTATTATTTTTGAAGGATGGTAAAATGATTCGGTCATCCGA
This sequence comes from Viscum album, assembly GCA_963277665.1. NCBI lineage: Eukaryota > Viridiplantae > Streptophyta > Magnoliopsida > Santalales > Viscaceae > Viscum > Viscum album. The sequence continues at coordinate 1,578,753,894 of OY728151.1, read as the reverse complement.
CCCCAATAAGCAACATGTTAGTATGGTGCCCACAGGGTGAAAAGGCAAATGGCTTCAACTATAGAGCACAAAATGAGAATTTTTAGGAGTATATATATGTTTTCTGTTACTAAGACTTCATATATAAGGATGTACCTTGTGTTATAAAGGAGCTGCATAATAGGAATTAATTTCGATGTGGGAGAAAATTTTAGTGGTTCACTGTAACTATGGAAAATACTCAACTGTGTGATTTGTGGGATTATAATCTAGGTCGTGCGATCATCTCAACCATCTGAAATATTTATCCCAACCGGCTGATTGTTCGATCAATTTATGAAGAGTCGTCTGATATTATCTGCACGTCATCTTCTTCCCCGAGCCATCTCTAAATCACCTACTCACAGAGGTCTCTATGCTACAATGCCAGTTTTCTCCTACCATGCTTTAGAGCTTTATTTGATAATTCTTTCCATTACATTGTGATCTAAATCTCAAGCAACTCAGTTTTCAAGAAAAAATGCTTACCAAAAAGAAGTAATGCATCATATAAGGTAGTCACGAAACAGAGGCTGTGCATACAAGTTTGGTCAGTGGTGATTTGCCCGTAAATATTTGAGAACGGGATCATTTTGTGTATGCATTTTATTGGACTTGTGAGAGTATATTGAGAGATAAATAGATTGGTAAAAATGGTTAAGATATTTTAATTCCAATTACATCATAGAGTATAAGTAAAGAAAGATTACATTACATGGTAGGAGGAAACAATGATTACAATACATGAAAGGAGGAAACAAAGATTACATTACATAGTAGGAGGAAACAAATATTACATTACATGGTAAAAGGAAACAAAGATTACATTACGGGGAAGGATGAAATGAATATTACATTACACGGTAGGTGGAAACAAAGATTACATTACGGGGTAGGAGGAAAAAAAGATTTCATTATAGGGTTGGAGGACATAAAGATTACATTACGGGGTAGGGGGAAACAAAGATTACATTACACAGTATGAGGAAACAAAGATTACATTACCTGGTAGGAGGAAACAAATATTATATTACGGGGTAGGAGGAAAAGAAGATTACATTACATGGTAAGAAGAAACCAAGATTACATTATTGGGTAGGAGGAATGAAAGATTACATTATAGGGTAAAAAAACAATACAAGCATACATATTTATATTTGTAAAATAATAGATTAAAAACAAAAATACAAACATGAAAATTTTTAATTGACTCGCCAAGAATCTTATCCGCACTATACTCCATCACAACCGTGGGAACTCAGTCACTCCACTCCTCTAATGTGGCTCCCATTTATATATGAATTTTTCATGGTTCTCTCTCCCAGGTCGAGGAATATATTTACATAAAATATAATAGTTTTAGGTGATCCTTTTGATTCTTCCCCATTCACCATTTTCATCTTGGCTTCTTTCTCAACCACCACATTCACAAATGCCCTTTGAAACCTATTAACTCACATCTGTTTTCATGAAACGAGTTTCTAAAATGATATTGGATAGCATGTTCACAACAAATACCCATTAGGGTATAAATCATATGGGGTGATTCATACACACACGTGTGCTAAGACTTGCACGTATTCAATGTGCGCCAAAACTTATAATCTCCCTAACACTTCAATGAGGAAAATGTTGAGTATCTATGTGACTCCAGTTTGTAATATTGGATTTAAGAAACATAAAACCAAAGAGACAACAATTATGACCACTGGAATTGGACTTGTTGAAAATGGGAACTCTGCATTGTTGGTTTCTTGAAATGATGTACAACTCATCCTATTATGTGTAGTCTGCTGTATATCCAAAAGTTTAACTTCTGGAAAATATATATTATAGACGATTTACTCTTTGTCACCCCATTCTTGATAAGTCCAGAAAATTTTCATGTTTTCTAAAACATCCTCACCTCCCTTCAACCATATCACAACAACCTCCAACACTAATAGATCAAAGTTAGTCTTTGAGTACTCCTCATCAAACTGATCTAAATTGTTTTATTGTTTCTCAGTGTCATTTTTATCATATCTAAACTAAGAAACATTCAATATTCCTTCTGTACCATCTAAACTCACAACTTTTTCCTCCTTCGATCATGTCTATTGCACATTTTGTGATTCACACCGCTACTAATCGCGTATTTTCCTATATTCCACTATTGTGACCTTTTGAAGGTCTCCTACTTCAGCTTCCCCCATAGAATTCTTCGCCTCAATCTACTTTATCTCAATGATTGGAGAATAATCCAAGATATCCATTTGTACCTTTGAGTCAAACAATGACATAAACCCACAAATGTCTAGGTCGGGCTATTTGGCCGGTGAATGGAAGAAAACATGTGGTTTGGGGAGAATGAGGAGATTCTGACAGGCATGTCTTCATTCTAATGGAGGAAAATCCCCCCGTAAATGGAAAAGACGGGAAACCAAAATGAAGCCTTCAAATCCTACTTTTATTATGATACCATCAATATCCTTACATTTCAATATGGTTTTATACATGAAAACCATAGTAGAGAAATTTTTATCACTACAAAGTTGAAGCCTCCTAAATAATCATGGGTTTCCAAGCCCAAGATGGTTCCAGCATACACCTATGAGATTTCAAGTATGGTTCTAGCTTCATTTACTCTCCATATTTTGGGGAATTCCTCAAAAACTAATGAATCCTCCATGTGTCTTTCAGAACCACTATTTCTCAACATATTTAAATCTCTTCCATATCCCCCCATTGGTTCCCTCTTCCACATCTGAAGTTTTTTCTGTCCCTTCACCGAGGGGAAAATAAGATCCTCATTTTAATTCAAGAGTTGAGAGGTATCCCCAGGGGGAAGGGGGTTGTTCAGGGGGTTTGAATAGATTTGTTCTGGATTATAGGGGGCCTAATTTTATCCACATATTTATATACCTTATGAATAAGAGATGTCGACATCGCCCCTAACAGGTAGGTATCCCTTATATGATTGGAACCAAGAACTGCTACAACACTGTTCTTGAATATTTTTTCTATAGACTGATGATATCATTTGATGAAAAAAATGATACATATTATCAGGGGTGGATACTCATAGTAATTTGAGGCAGCTTCTCATGGTGTATTCCCTTGGTAATATCTTGTGTAGGATATTATGAGAATGAGACTCGACGGTAGGGAATCCACATTTATATGTGTCCATGGATATTACAATATACGAATGCATGTATTTATCATTATAATTTATGATTATTATTAATGAATATTATAAGTCATGTAATTTTATGTATCAATGAAAATTGTGATGGCAAATTTTCGGGATTAGGTATCGTATGTTGGGTGTGTCATGAGTAGTATTGTGTTAAAGAATAATGCGAGAAAGGATTTATATTTTATATTCTTTATCAGAAGTCAATATCTCATGCCATTTGATGGAAATGATATAGACTAAATGAATCTATGGACATAGTGTTCTATATATATTTATTTACTTTTTAATAAATATAATACTTTATTTATTTATTAGTGAATAATGCATTGATATTTATTTAATAAATAAATTGTCATTACTCAAGGCCCGATAAATATTATGGTGGAATGACAATAAAAGGATTTAGGTCCAGCGAGAAATAATAATATTGAATATTATTTGATTAAATAATATTTAATTTAATTCTCAATGTTAATCACATGTCGATAAATAATAATAATATTTTTTTTGATATGGGCGTTTTCAAGGGATTAGATAAATAATAACGGGAACCTATTCAATTATTTATTTCTAATCCTAGAAATATATAAACCCAATTATATTATTTTCTTACCTAACAATTCATTTGTTTTTGTTGTGCACAATGAATTTAGAGAATCCTCTAAACCCCTAGAGAGATCTCTTCTCCAAGAATTCTCTTAAGAACAAAGATCGAACTTCCCCCAAAGAATCCTATCAAGTCAACATAGAACAAGGAGAATGATTTGGAAGCACTTCTAATGGGGATCAATGAAGGATAGTGCAAGAAATAGGATCTTTCATTATAGTACCCAAAGATTCCTTTGACAGTGTCTTATGATTAATGAAAGACATGTGGATCAATGCTAGAGGGAATCTATACTTGATTCCTACAATGAAATTATGGTGCGACATAGATCTATTTCTAGACCCATCAATGAAGAACGAATTCTATCAAAGGTAATTATATAAATAATTAAATTAGTTATAAATAATATGTCCTAATCTTCCCTTCTGGTTCTGGTGTCATTTCTACTTTCAGTCCCCATTGATTCAATTCTATTTAACATGATGTTTATCATCATGTAGATCATGAATTGATCATATATCATGAAAAAAAGAAATGTTGGACATTACCCATTGTATGATTCCACTGTGCCTGGAACCTACAAGTGGTATCAGAGTGGTCACATAATTATTTATAACTATTTATTGATTTATGAATTTTTATTTCATTTTCAATTCACGTTTAGTGGTTTTTTTAATATGAATTGTATGATCTATTTCTTCCTCTCTCATTTCTCATCGATATAATCAATACATTTAATTTTATGAAAAAATAAAATAGAATAACTCATCCAGTGGTGCCAAGGATTCCGGATGGATAACACAGAAGTAAACGTCATGTAGTTGTGTTAAATGCATTAGCAAATAATTTGGATTTAATTCACATAGTTTGTATTGATGGAACAAAGTGCATTTATAACTTACACCACATTCTTATCAGGCTATCCTGGCGCATGGTCAGATAGAGTACACACTGTGTAGCCTCTGTGGGTTGTTTGCAGTCCACTTAAGTCACAAACGAGCCGTGTATTTCATACATGTCTTAAATGAATGGTGACCTTGTACTTCGGAGATCACATGCCATGTAGCCCATGAGACACACCGTGTAATCCATTTTCCATGTAATGATTTACACACCATGTTTATAGTCATGATCCTTTGATAGACGGTGAGACATGTACATGCATTGTTTCTAAAATTCACATGCCATGTACTTATAAGAAATTACGCAGATTTAAAATTTATTTATTATTCTATTGAAACCTTATTGAAATTTAATTATGTGTGGTCATTAAGTTGAAAATACATTCCATGTGATGAGTTTTTGTTGTGTATATATATATGTAAATATTTAATTAATATCAATGTAATGTTAAAATCTACATATCTTGTATGATTCGCATTATATTTGTTACTTCGTGTGCATTGGAGCATAACACATGACCAAAAAATAATGTAATTCTTGTAATCACTAAGGTGAAGTACACGTCATGAACATACGGGATATGTCGTGTATGCCACATGTAATAAGAGTCAGTAGTGTAAGGGAAAAATACTTATTTGGTAGAATAAGATGGGTGTTCACTATATAGCCTCCAAAGTAAATTTATGAACACAATTAATTTAAAATGAATTTATTTAATTTGTTTAAAATTATGATGGATGAAAATCTCACGGAAATTAAAATGATAATTAATATAAAATAATTGATAATTAAAGAAGATAATTAATTGATTCGAGCATGATTTATCTTAAATAAAAATTATTAATAATTGACTACAAGTTTTAATAAATGCGTAATTCATTGCATACATGTGGATGATCATGAGAATAGACCAGACCATTCTTTGTGATTGGTTTTATTTAATTTATAATTAACTAAAATTGTTGTTATGCATGCCTAATCCAGTCATATTATGTAACGGTCTATGTGACCATGGATTCTTTTATATAAAACCTGTTTACCCTCACTTACATGTGAGTAAAAGCATATGTGAACGATGGATCTCCCATGTTAGTGGAGTTAGTTCAAGCTTGGATCCATGTAAAACCCAATCCAAGAGAGATATGTGGTTAGACATGTGGAAAGTTGTAACATGAACAATAATTGGTTCAATGTGTTTTTCTCCTAATTCAATGACTATTTTATCAACTACAAGATAAACTAAACATTAGTAAATCTCATTATCATATCAATTTATTATTTTATTGATCTCAAGTTATATGGTCATTTCATTATAGATGTTTTGTCTTGAGCATATAAATAATGAAGTAACAAGCATGAAAGATAGAACTAAAATGAATTACATTATTCACAAATGTTACCTACGACATGGTTAATTACTTATTTAAACCCACTTAATATTAAAAATAATATGTTAAATATAATAATTGTAAATTTATGTGTAAAAGGATAAAAATCATCAATAATATATATTAACTCTGTATAGCATTTCACTACCTCAATTAAAATCGAACCTTAGTTCAATGTGCTTGATCATCCAATGTTGTGGTGCTTTGAATTGTTGGGGAATTCTAAATTGATGTTTTGGGTTGAATTAACTTAGTCTAAATCAAGGATTGACATACAAAGCAAGACACGATGTAACTGGGAGGCAAGGGTTGAGTAAATTCAATTAAGTATTCCAGCATTGGGGTTTCCTCTCAAAAGATTAAGGAACAATGAGTTAATGAATTTGGAATTTGGAAAGACTACCTAAAACCATTCAAGTTTCTTGACAAACAAATTTTTGGGTAATGAGAAGGGATATACGGATCCTTACCACTTTAATATCCAATAAATATGATATTATAAATCCAATGGTGATGGATATTGGGTATTGATTAAATAGTAAGAGAATAATAAATAAAATATTTATTTATTTTTCTAAATTTTATCAGATAAAGTACTAAAATTCGTTATATATTATTTTTTCGAAAAAAAATTAAAATGAAATTAAACATAGCATTGATATCCATACTTGAGATTGAAAACCATCTCACTAACACATATTTCCAAGTGTGTAAAAGATGCCTATGAGTTATCTATCACCTTGAAATGAAATTATATGTGTTGTAAGAACCTTTTCCTATAACGCCTGGAAATGAGGCTAGTGATGGATAGTTAAAAAATTTTGAGAATAATTTGAATGATTTTATAGATGTTCATGTTTCATTCTATCATCCATGTGCAATAAGCTTTTAAAGCAACATGAGAACATGGATGCATATAGCATATGTATCAACTTCAGGATCTCTATCAAGAGAAGGAGAGGCAAAAGTGGTATGATATCTCTAATGATTTTTTTTCAACAATGTTTATAGAGTAATAGCTAGGTGGGACTCATACAGTTAATCATATTGTGGATTCATGGCCCTAATCATTGATCAAATTGTTTCTACTTCTCACTTGTTTAATTTCGAAGCATAGTAGATGAAAGGAAAAATGTGGTATCCCATCACATCATAGATCCTACGTTGATTATTTAATCTCCATCACGGATGTCCCATATGGTCTATCGTAAATGTGGCATCCCATTTCCCCTTGATATCTATGGACTATATCTCGAGCAGATACCCCTTTGTTCGCAACCAGTTGCTTCCCCTATTATAGCCTTCACAATTTCATTTTTCCAATACAGATAATATATAAAATATTATATCGTAAATTTACAAATTACCATGTTTTGACCATATTAAGAATCATAATCTTATCTCATCTAAACAGATATAAATGATTTATCACTCCATGAGCAATACATGCAGCCTAATCTGTGTGATAGGATAAAAGAAATATTAAATTAAAAAACTATCTTATATCTTATTTTGAAACACCCACAACATGAATCCTATCAATAATCCCCTTTAGTCCATCAATTGAGAAACCATCCAATAAACACATTTGAAAAAAAAACTATTTTCATCTTACCTACCATCATACTCAATAGAAAATTGACAATGCCCTTTAGTAACTGCGAAATAAACATGACTTACCCTATAAAAAATCCAAACACTAAAGTATTCACCATATATGAATATGCAATGTCCTATTTAACTATTCATAAAACCGAAATATCTAGCTCCCCCATGATTATGTTTGTGAATCAATCTGGGACACCCACAAAAAATTACTCTCTCTGCTCAAAATCATGTGCAACTAGCACATCGCCCAAATCTTCAATTTTAATTTTTCTTCACCAATCACGCATTCTAAATAAAAGAAATAAGATTAAGACCTTAAATAACTCTCTCAACAAAATTTTTTTTCCAAACCCTAGCCAACCTCATGCACCATTGACCCTCTTGAAATAATCAGAAATTCCCACTAAAAATTGCGAGCCTGAACAATCACATTTGATATCACTTGTTGGGGGAGATTCATGATCTCTGGAAAAAAATATTTTGATAAAAAATTGGTGAGAAAATCGATGAAATAAGGATGTGATATAAAGAAGAATAAATAAATCAGCACACAAATTTTTTAATGTATAAAACCCCCCAACGCGGAGGATTAAAATACTACTATGAAATTTTGAAATATCCACTTTAAATTAAAGAGTAAATAAAAATCAAAGTAATTCCTGAACATAAATTACAAATGATAGTATAGAAAAACATTTTTGAAAACCTCAATCTGATATGCCTCCACAATCTCTCTAAAAATTAGCTCCCCAACACCATGCTTGAATGATCCATCTATGAAAAAACATCACCCTTATGTCAATGAAATGTCACTATATTGGGGATCAAATCCTAACATTCATCAGCCTCACACAATATTTATGACACTCAATGGATTTCTCTCTATCTCTCTCTTGTGATCTATCCATCGTGACCTACCACTGATCAAAAACATGGATACACCGCCTGATCACTGCATTCCAGAAGACACTCAATACATGTGAATGCACTAGTTTGGGATATTACTAACACTGTGGGGGGGGGGGAATCAGTGTTGGAGACCTTTTAATACAATTCCAAATTTTATCTATTTAACCCTTCAATGTGATATGATATAAATTAATTTATTCTCTTCTACATGTCAGATGAAATAATATTAAAATAGTAAAGACCCGCACACAATATTTTCATAGTGTTCACTATTTAGTAAGAGTAGCTAGTCTTTGGCATGGTTTCGAAATAATACTCACTACACAACCACTAGAAATTAATCATTTAAGTGTGGTTACAGTAAGTAGGAAAGAGCCTTTCACATGGAATACACTATAGTCAATTGGAAGTACATGTTTTACATTACATAATTGGATCTCTATACTATCTATGAAGAAAACCTCCTTTTTGATGATAACGGTTTGTAACACCAAGAGAATATTCCACCTGTTGAGACATGTTAGATCTTACGGTTCTTCTAGGTTCTCCCACAACTTTATTATTCACATTGTTTCTTGCTTAGCAGTATGCAAGAAACACTTCCTACCTCTTCCCAACAAAAAACTGAAAGTTTCCCAATCTTCTTATTCTACCAGTCAAAATAATACAAATGTGTTGTGAAGTAATGAATACTGAATTCTTTATAACCCAAATTATAATCTTCTGATATCAATTTGGTCACCAAATATTCTTCTCTTCTTTTCTATTTATTCATCAGTGCAAAATAAAGCTCACGGATCCCTCTTCTTCTTATTCTTACTAGAATCACAAAATTCCCTGATGGTTATTTAATCAATGAAGGTCAGATCATCTTACTATAATCACAATTAAATTATTGATATATGATAAAAAATATCGAAAATGAATGTAGTATCAATTATCTATTTTTTTTCTTAGTGTAGAATATGTTTGTTCAACTAAATTTCAATGTACCATCAATGATGTTTCAGGTAAGAATAATCCTGCATAAACTCATATTTTATCCTATTGAATTATTAAATCAATACCTTAAAGGTTTATGTTCATGTACCATCTCTATTTTTATATTAACCATTTTATGTATTTTTTTGTTTAACAATTTTATGCATGGAAATTTTTATTCTTCAAATCATTTAAAAAACTTCAGACCGTGCACTTACTACTCACTGTTTATGCAAAAACACATGAAGATTCGTTCTCTTTCATTTTTTTCTCTCTCACTCAACACAACAATAATATTTGGTTTTCATAAACCATTTTTATCAATAGTATGTAAATTAATACACTTGGTGTCATATAAAAACTCTAATAATATGAGTTCCTCTTCTTACTCTTTTATGTATGAACTTAAGAGCACATCTAGTTATCTTAGCACAAATAAAATATGTAGGATTTTTCTTCTATGTATATTGTAAATCAAATAGATACATATTATATTCATGTTTGGTTTATATGTGGAACAACTTTAAGAATTTCCATGAGAGTAAACAACTCATGAATTGTGCCTCGATCAGTAAGATTCATCGAACTAGTTCTACTTTGTGAAGCATGACAAGGGTGTTTACACACCAGTTGTGTGTTAGCGGTATTTATTATTCATTAAAGTAGAAATATTTTTGGAACAGTCCTCATTTTCAAGGAATGACGAGGGTTTAAACACCTTTAAAATGCTGAAATATTCTTCTCCAAACTATATAAATCAAGAATTGCAGGGAGAGGATCATAATTCTCCTCATCCCTGGTAGTTATTCATACCGGTTTTGCACGCACCCTCTGATCCCACTTATTTTTGGGATATTAGACCACACCATGAAAGCCTTTGGGAGTACCCATGGCTAACACAAGGAACTCCATTCTGCCTATGCATGCCGGTCTAGATGGCCTCCTTCAAGCGTGGTCATCCTTGTGTCCTGCATGAGCTCTAAGTTAAGTCTTTCTAGCCATCATAGTTCATTCTTTTAATATAAATCCCCAAAAAATAATTATTGAAAAATTCAATATATAATGGAATTCAATATGAAATGATTGGCCACCTCCACACTTTGAACTCTAGTATATAATACTTCAAACCCTTCATAATTTCTCTTCAATTATAAATCCATCTAACATTTTCATCATCTCTAACCCAACAAGAATTAATTATATAGATTGGTTATACATAATTTAATCTATAATATCAATGTTCCTCAAGTTATCACTCACATGGTTCTCATGAAACATTATAATTCATCAAGACCTTCAATTACACTTCTTCTATACTTTTTGGAATATAAATTCCATATTAATTCAAATAATCATTATTCTATGTAAACAATGTGTCACTTAGTATACATTTTTTTGAACTTCAGATCACTTCATCATTCATCCGAGTTAATAACACAGATAATTTCTCAATTATGACTTCCAATTCTATGAATCCCTAACCATTCTTCAATACCTTCACAATTTATATTCAAATATAAATCCAACTCACCATTTATTCATCTTTAACCATTCATAAACTAATTATATGGCGGAGTTATCCTTTATGAAATATTCAATCTCAATGTTCCCCAAGTTAACACATTCATGGTTCTCATTCAACATTAAAATACTATATGACCTTAAATTTCTCTTCATCTATACATTTTTGGAATAAAAATTCCAAATAACATCAAATCAACCTTCTTATTTTTTTTGTAAAAAATGTTTCACTTATGACACATGTATTTTCAACGTAGTATCTATTAATCTATCGTCTGAGTTAACAACATGTATAATTTATTGAACATGAAAAACAATGGTACAAATCTATTACAATTATCCAGGAATCATGATGATTGAATCCATAAAAATTATCTAGGAATCACCAAGAATGAATCTAAAACAATTATCCATTAATCACCATGACGATCAAAGTCTTCAAAACATTCACATGTTTCATTGAATTTCATGAAATGAGGACCTTATCCATGTTCCATTTACATTGGAACTTAATCATCATATTTACATCAATGTAAAATTTCTATTTCTTTGGTCATAATTGTCTTCCAATGAAAATCATATGACAAAAAATACAGTCCCTAAAAAAGTGTGATCTTCAAACTCCCCCTTTGTATTGTTGGAAATACCTTCAATGTTATTTCCAAATGAATGTCTAAATATTTTTACTTCTCCATCCACTTTACCTTTTAAACTTTAATTTCACATTTTCTATCCCTTATTAACAAGAAAAAAAAGTTCATGGGAAAAATGTTATTAGTCCATACATAAGAAATGTGTGATCCATCCTTTCAATATAATTCTACTTGAGTTGTTCTCGGTGTAGAAAAACAGTGGATTTTACTTAGACAAAAAATCTATCCATTACCAACTGATCATGATACCTTTAAAAATGAGATCTCATATACTTTCCTTATTGGATTATTCACTTTCATTCTAGGATGAAATTATTGAATATGAGATAAAACTTTTTAAGAACAATCAACTTGAAACCCCTGCAATCACTTTAACAAATAGATAAAAAATATTCAAGTTTAATAGATTGTATAAAATACTATGGGGGAATTACACATTTCATAAGTAATTGATTAATTTAATTTCTACACATTTTTAATTTTTTTTGATAACCTAGGATGATAGATTAATAGAGACAAACCTTTTTCAATGATATGACCTTCAAGAAATTTCTAGAATAATAAGATTTGATACTAATTGAAATAATAATTCTAGAAGCATATTTATTTTTCTCCCCCTCAAGAGAAAAATTTATCATTACCTTCAAAATGGTTGATCACATAAAGAATTTATTTAATGAAATTACAATATAGATAATACCATAGAATAGTTTTGGAACTTGAAACAGTCCATTTTGGACAACATTCAAAACTTCACCATGGATGATATTCTATAACATTTGTTCTTGAAAATACTAAGAAATAAGGTCAAACCAAGATTGAATATTCTTTATCGTAGTTATCCAAAATAGTACATCCCATTCTTAAAAATTATCAAGGATGATCCTTCATCATAATAGTATTTTAATATCAATTGATGAATCATTCAAGGATGGTAACATCTTTAGATTTCCTATCAATAATTGACAACTCTTACTACTTCTCAGGTTTTCCCCTAAGAACATGCTTTACCTTTAAATAACTTACTTATAAGAACAAATACAATACTCACATATTAAGGGAATAAGGTGGATCATCCTTAATTCATTGTTATGAATAGAAATATTGAGATGATATTCTCATCCAAATTGCTTCATTTTCCCCAGTATTCATTATTTCACATCTAAAAAACATTTTTTATTTATGTTGAGGCAACATGGATTTCTTCATATCATATTCTGATTTTTGTGGAGAATATTTCTACTTAATAGCCTTCAGGAATAATACATTATTTCATTTATTTAGGACTGCTTATTGTTATGGTATTAAGGATAAACAATATATTGCAATGAGCCCATATTTCTTACATCTCTCACAAAAAACTACTTTAACAAAAGAGTTTCATTTTATTAATAATCAATCATGAAAATTTTCTTCATCATGTGGAATATTTTCTTTCCATTTTTAGCTATCTATATATTATGCATATTAAATTTTTTTAATTCTTTCAAAATATTAATGCCAGATAAAAAACACTTCATTAGGAACTAAATGTGCATGTTTGGATCATCCACATGGGTTCTTCTCAGTTTCATCCCTCTTATCACTTATTTTGGATTCACTTCCCTTCAAATTATTGGATTTAGAATCCGAGATTTTCTCATCATTTTTCTTTGGTACCTTGTTGGTAGGATTTATGTTCACAAAATTATTATAATATATTCATAAGGTTTCTTCTTCATTCCATGTATGATTTTGTGATATTATTTTCTTAACTTCATTATATACATGTTAATATGAGCATGTACCAACTTTGTGACCACTATCACTGCATATATAACAATTGTTATCAAGAATTGAAAATATTTTTACAGTATACAGATTCTTTTAGATCTATTGATGCTACTTATTCTTCTCTGTAATTATCTCCCTTGAGATAGGATTCCTTCATCCTTTTTCATTACGGGGATTGTTCTAACAATTTAAGGTACACTTCCCAAATATGTTTAAGCACCAACATGGACCCACAAATCATGATTTCCTGATATATTCTGTATCTGATTTTTGGGTATTCTTCAGGATTTTTATGCTCTCTGAGTGGAACCAAATTACATAAATTTTTCCTATCCACACTAGTCATGGTGATAGGATTTTTATCATATTTAATCATCCATAATTGTTCATATTTTTCTTTACAACATACGTTTTTCAAGATAACATGTTTAGAAACATTAGTACAAGATGGTATGGATGATACCTGATTATTCTTTGCTATTTGTGATAGATTTTTAAATGAAGTCATGATATTATTTTAACATGTTGGAGTTAATTAAACCTTAAAATACTCTAATGAACATTGATTACTTTTAGACAATATCTCCTTCTTTAGTTAAGTGTCAATATGTGTGTTCTCAATAATGTCCAAAAGAGTCTATACATTTGATACATGGGATGATTATATGAGCTCTAATCATAATCATATTCTCTTCTCAAAAATTATTAATTCATTAATATTTATCTTCATTTAGCTTATCTTTTTTCTTAATAAAAGAGTCAAGTTAAGTGATCATCTTGGATATTTATTCCAGTTGTTAATCCTTAACATCAATGCAATTTTTCAATATCTCTTCAAATGCATGGAGCTTTTCTTCTAGAGTATTTTTGACTCCCTCTTTCTCTTAAACATAATTGAGCCATTTTGAGGAACTTAATTCATGTTACCTCAGTGTTTCATCAAAGGTTTCAACCTCTCTAGATATATTTAGAACCTCAACTTTTTTTGTCATGATCTTATCCAAAACATTAGATTCTTCTTTAGGTCGGGTGATCTCTTCCTGCATACATTTAAAGACTCCAAAAAACAATGGATGATAATTATTAATTAATATAATATAGAATAACTCTTTATCTATCAACTTATAATTCATGAAAAGTTGTAGATTGATCACTATCACCCCATGTGATAGTATTTTCATCTTGAGTAAATTTTTTAAATTTACTAACACACACATCCTAATCACTATATGTAGAATTTTTATCCATATTCTTAGTAAAAACATGTGTCAAATTCTCATTACCTTTCAAGATTGATATGTATTTACTTTTAAAAAGGCATATATAAACAAATACTTACACTTTTTTAGATAATATGGAATTATTCTTCAACTTTCTTTTCTCTTTATTTTTCTTATTCATCATGTTCTTGGTAGTGATAGACTTATACACAAAGGATTACAAATCATCACCAAAACTACACTTCAATGTTGAGTTAGAAAAGAAACTCAAGTCATTAAAAGAGAATAGATTTCACTGTCGTGATTCTAACACAGATGAACCTTACCTCAATAATTATGAATGTTCCAGTTTTAGATTTCCAAAAATTGTGTGTCTGTGTGTGGGGGGGGGGTGCTAAATAATTGTTGGATAATTTTTAATTCAATTACACATTTTATCACTTTACCTCTTGGACTTGTTAGGATATTGATTGTTTTATTCTATTTTATCTATCACATAAAATAATATTAATTTAGTAAAGAAAAATACATGATATTTTTACAAGGTTCACTTCTCTGTTAGAGTATCTAGTCGTTGGTAGGGTCTGGAACCACCAGAAATTAATCCTTTAAATGTTGTTACAAAAACTATGAAATAACATTTTACTTTCAATGAAATATAGTTAAGTGACATTTCATGTCTTGAAGAACATAGATGGATCTTTATACTGCCTCTGAAGATAGTCTCCTTTTTGTTGATAAAGGTTTGTAACACCAAGATTGTATTCCACCTATTTAGACCTATTGGATTTCACATTTCTTATTTGTTCTTCTGCAGCCTTCTTATTCACTTTATTACATGCTTAGTAGTATGAAAGTAACTATTCTCCCTCTTCCACACAACAAACTAAATGCTGAAAAATATTATTCTTATACTAGTAAAAACAATATAAATG
The DNA here is from genome assembly GCA_963277665.1 of Viscum album. Lineage (NCBI taxonomy): Eukaryota > Viridiplantae > Streptophyta > Magnoliopsida > Santalales > Viscaceae > Viscum > Viscum album. The sequence goes on along the minus strand of OY728151.1, from coordinate 1,578,738,197 downwards.
TGTTGTGAAATGATGAATACCTAATTATTTTAGACCCAAATTATAATTTTTTGATTTCAATTTGGTAACCAAATATTATGATTTTCTCTTATTTTTCATCTTTAGGGGAAAAAATGCACGGAGATCTCTTCTTCTTATTGTTGTTGAAATCACAATCTTCCAATGTGATTATTAAATCAACAAAGTTAAACTAATCTTAGAATCATCAAAATTAAATTATTGTTATTTGATAAAAAAATATAGAGAGTCAATGTAGAATCCATTATATTATATTCTTCTTAGGGCATAAGATGGTTTTCCAACTGAATTTCACCATAACTTCAATGATATTTTATGCAAGAATAATATTTAACAAAATCAGAATTTTCTCTTCCTTAATTCTTAACCCATTACAATAATGATTAATGTACATTTCCCATATCCATTTTTATCTTTATCATTTTTTGTATTTTGTTTTAGATAAACTTTTATTCATGACATTTTTCCTCAAATCATATGAAGTCCTATAGAAATTGTACCTACTCCTCACTGTTTATGTAACAACACTCAGATATTCGTCCTGCTCCCTTAGTTCTCTATCCCTTCACACAACAACCAAGATTGATTTTATAAACTTTGTTAACAAATGATATATGCATACATACACTTTATTTCCTATTAAATCCAAAGAAATATGAGTTACTATCTTACTCAATAATATATGCACTTTGGTGCATGTCTGGTTCTCTTTGGACAAACAAACTATGTAGGTTTTTTCTTATCTGTCTATTGTGTATCAACTGGATACACAAAATCTTCACGTAATGGATAATTTGTGGAAAAAAATAATGAAACACCATGATAGTAGACAACTAATTAATTGTGTCTTGAATAATAATATTCATGGAACTAGTTCTTCTTCACAAAGCACGACAAGGGTGTCTACTCACTAGTTGTGTGTTCACAGTATTTCTACTTCATGGAAGGAGAATTCATCATGAAACCAAAATCATTCACAAATCCTAATGAGGGTGTAAAAACCTTTTTCATGTCCAAATATTATTTTTATTCATGAAAAAATATTTTTTTGATGGGAATCACCTTATTCTTGTGGCCTTAATGTTTCAAAAAACTTTTTTCCTCCCCACACAAAAGAGTTCTTTGTAGATGCTCTTTTTTTATTGAAAATGTTATCTCTTTAAATAATGTGAGTTGCAGTAGAATGTCTTGGCCAAGGGTGATATCCTTTTATTATAAATGGATCACTGCCTTATAAGGAATTCAAAAACTGATATTTCTTCCATGTGAATCATCTATTTAAATTCCTAAGTTACATAGCTGTTAATTATTAAAAAACGCATAAAGTTACACCACATTTCATAGTGTTCTACCTTCATGATAAGACTGTATATTTATGGTGTTCATATTACATGAATGTATTCATAAACTCCTGAAACTCATCTCCCCAAACACATGAAGTTCTTTCATGGAACTCAACTATTTGAATGTCCCTCCTGCAACTACATTTGTAGTTTAGATAGGGATTGACTCTTAAATTTATTCATGTGAATCATGAAAATGTAGTTGCATGATATTTCGATCATGTTCGTCCCATTATTAGACATTAAAATAATCATGGTGGAATTTTCTTTGATCATTGGTTTTTTGGTTAACATCTCTGATTAGACAATGGTGTTGTCGAGGGAATCTAGGAGAATGATGACGACATTAGGTGATAAATATGTTCCTCATTTTGAAATCAAAGGTTGTGGGAGATCAGGCGTCATGAATTTAAATGTGCGGGCATGAGATGTGATGGACAACCATGATCGATCCAATTATTTTTATCAGTGAACAACACACACAAAACCCCATCCCACATCGAATCCTCTCTCAGTTTATCCACACTATATAAAGTAAGGACTGTGGGGAGTGGATTATAATTCCCATCTCCCCCTCCCTATACCACCTTGTAATGGTTATATGGGAATTATCTACCCTCACTTCTTTGAGAGATATTATCCAACATCATGCATGCCTCCGAGGGTACCCAGGCCCTACACATGACATTAGATACTGCCTGCATGCTTACCTGGATGGCCTTCTTTGGACATGTCAACCCAGTGTCCCATATAAGCTATAAGTTGAGGCTGGAATGTCATGTCAGCCCATACTTTAAAAAAACCCCAACAAAAAACTAGTTAAAAAATCTATGTATATAATGGATTTCAATATGAAATACATTGATATCTCCACACATAGAACTCCATTATACAATTATTCAATCCCTTCACAATTTCCATTCGAATATAAATCTATCTAACCATCGAATCATCTTTAAGAATTAATTCCCTTATTATATGGCATCACTCTCCTTCCTGAAAACAAAAGATCTAGGTTTCTAAATTTAACACTTTCATGGTTTTAATGCAACATTAAAATACTGAATTACCTTCAATTCCTCTTCTTCTATACCTTTTGGAATAAAAATACCAATGAACATAAAATCATCCTTATTCATTTTTGAAAATAATATGTGACTTAGGACACATATATTTTGAACATACAATCAGTTCATCAATCATAAAAACTAACAAAAAATGGATAATTCTTCAATACTAAATTCCAATTATATGAATCTATAACAATTATTCTAGCCCTTCACAATTTATCTACAAATATAAAAATATATAACCATTTATTCAGATTTAACCCTTCATGCACTATTATATGGTGTAGTTATCATTCATGAAACTACAGTCTCAATGTTCCTCAATTTAACAACTTAATTGTTCTCATGAAACATTAAAATACAAAATTATCTTCAATTCCACTAATTATACATTTTGGAATATAAATTCCAAAGAAAATAAAATCATCCTTCTTCTTTTTTTCAAAACAATGTTGCACTAATGAAACATGTAATTTGAACTTTGGATCAGTTTATCAATCATAAATGTTAACTAAAATGGATAATTGCTCAAGCATGACATCCAATGCTCTGAATCTAAAATGATTCTTTAATCCCTTAAAAATTTCCCTTCATATATAAAGTCATATAACAATTTCATCATCTTTATCCCTTAATTCACTAATTATATTGTGTTGTTCTCCTTTATGAAAACTAAAATCTCAACGTTCTTCAAGATAACACTTACATTGTTCTCATGAAACATTAAAATACCACATGAACCTCAATTCCTATTATTCAATACTTTTTGTAAAATAAATTCCAATGAACATCAAATCAACATTCTTCTTTGTTATAAGAAATGTGTCTTTTATGACACATGTACTTTGAAATTAGGATTAGTTCATCAATCTTCAGAGTTAACAACCTGGAGAATTTCTAAACCATGACATCCAATGATATGAATCCAAAAAAAATTCTTCAATAACTTCACACATCTATTCAAATATGAATCCATATAACCATTTATTCATCTTTAACCCTTTATATAAAATAATTATATGGTGTGGTTATCCATCATTGGAACACACCTATTTTCTAAAATGTAACAATTTCTTTATGAATTTTAAGTACATAATGTGTGTGGGTAATGTTTGGGAGGTTTTCGAAGGGTTTTTAAAGTTTATGGTGCTTTTATACAGGTGAAACGTTGGACCACATTTAGTGAAATGTATTAAACTCCTACAAGAAACCATACCTAATGAGATATGTGGCTCTGGTTAGTTGAAAAATTTTGAAAAAATGTGAGACATCACAAGTGTAACCGTTCAATTTGGGATAATGAGTATTTTTCCATTTGGAACATGGTTTTTCTAAATGTGTTGGCCAACTATGCATGGTACTCCCCAAGGAAGAGACTAGCACATGGTCAACACATGGTTTTCCTAACCACAAGACAAATCGTGCACAATTTAATAATCGGTTCCTAAAAAAGTGGATCTGGGTTGGGATTAATTTGAAACCCATCATGTTTGTTCCAAATCAACTATAAGTACTTATTTATTCCACAAAAAGGACAAGGATTCTTTCCCCATCAATTTAGATGTTATCCGAAGGCATTTCTTGATGCGTTGATGCCTGATTCCCTCGGTAATTGTCCTTTTGTGGACTTTTTTCATAGTTTTTCTTAGACATACTTTCCTCAATTAATCATATTCTTATATATAGTATTATGTGGATAAATATAAGGTTTTTGATTTAAATAATGGTTAAATTTGGCCTTTTTATGATATAGGAAGAGATCTAAGGTGGGTTTTTTGAGATTCAACCGAGTTTTGTTGGGGTTTTCATGATGTTATTTGTTTTTTCCAAAACTCTCTGGTTAGGTGGCTTCGAAATCAACGCCTATAATTAGAAATTAAATTATTAGTTTCAAATTTTTTAAATTTTATAAAATTAATTGTGAAATTGGTGTGAATAGAATGGTTGAAACCCTCTTTATTAATGGATTGTGGGTTTTTGGAAGTTGGTTGTGCAAATGGATTTGTTTCATGATTTAAAAAATTGTTTTTTAATTTGAAAAAATGGTTTCGTGGAAATATTTCCAATAAAGGAATGTTTTTATTGAAATGTATTGAATTGGTTTTTTGAAATGGTTTTGGCGTACATGGGTTGTGTGGGTTCATGATTTTGACATGATGCTAAATATAGGGAATATACCATTGGGGTACAAAGGTACAAGACCCTAGATAATAAGGGTGTATCATTAGGGAATAATGAGACTAGCCACATAGTGACAACTTAGTGGATGAACAAGAAACCACTAAAGAGTATATAACTATTATATAAGAATGCATGGGTGTGTGTGTGGTGAATGATATAATGGTCATGCCAAAAAGTAATGTGAAATGGTCTAAATAATTTCTTGTTTTCTTTCCTAAGAAATCTATTTTGTTTGGAAATCTATTTTGGTGTGAAACTGGATGGCTTCAATTTAAACTATGTAACTATTTGAAAAATAAATAAATAATTTTTTTTATATAATTGTTCTCACATATTCTGTTCTTATGGAATGAGTAGGGAATTCATTGGGGTAAATCTACTGAGTTTCATTACTCAACCATTATTTGTAAATTTAGTGCTTTTGCAAATTTTGTTTATCAGGACACAAGTAAATGGAAAGCATCAAACTTCTACAATGGTTCTCTATGATACGTGGAGTTGGAGTTAGATCTTGAAGTCATGTATTTAATGTATTTTATGTTTCTGTTGGAATTGTTTTCCACTATGTAATTTTATGTTAGCAGTCTTCTGTTGTGGTACACTTTTTTAGTTTGTTTTGGTATCAGTGGTACAACTTTAGTTATTTTATATTTTCATCACGAATCATATAGCGGTTTTGTTTTATGGAACATGTGGTTGTGATTTTGTTATTTTCAAAGAGAAAATCATCCCCCAAGTGTATTTAAACCCTTGGAATTTCTTTCCAGCCTTTGGTGCCTTGGGGATGTTGCTTAATTCCATGTAGAAATTCCACATTGACTCATGCCAATGAGGAGGGGCGTGATGTTACCACTTGTATGGGTCTTGTTCATTCCAAATACTTTTGTGGAACTATAGGTATCATCTTTTTCAGTCCTTGACATACAATTGGTATGAGTTGTGTCAGTTTAGGAGTTAAAAATCATTCAGGTTCTTTCCTTGATTCAGATTGGTAGAAATGAATAGGATTGTTAGAAATTGAAATGTATATCATGAAAATATATATTTAACCTTTTTATATTGAACATCGAGTTACAAGGGTTTAGGGTACATAAGTGTTTTGGAAATACTTATAGTTTTGTAATCTCATTTTCATGGGTTTATCCAATGAGAAGATCATGACATGGATTATAGAATTAACATCCCACTAGGAGTGCATATTTCATTTTGACTAATGATTTATGATTTGGTGTAAATGTGTTGATATTTTAAAAATGTTGAAATCTTATTCAGATGAGATATTTTTAAAATATATTTGTTGTGTTATTTTGAAAATGAGTTAATTTTCAAAAGCATGATGAAATTATTAAAAAATGGTCAAATGTGGAAAATGATGAATTTTGGAAAGAATTTTTTTAATAATTTCTCTAGGATATAATTTGAAATTTTTAATCCCTTAGGTTCTACAGAGAATGAATTATAGGGTTAGTTGTGTTTCTAGAAAACAGAACCAAGAAAGAGTGCGTAGAAACCAAAAGGAAGAATCTAATGAGAATGTGGTTTCACCTAAGATATAGGTGAACCAACAGTTGGTAAAGAGTTAGTAAAATATTTTAAATATGTGGATAGAGGGAATAAATGGGATGATCCAAAGCTAGTGGATCATTCTATCCAATACCTGAAGTAGAATCCACCCATCTTCTGGGGTGATTCATGGCTAGAGAAGGAAAATGAGTGGATGGATGGGTTAAATCAAATCATTGATTTCCATAGCACCCCAACAGAGTATAAAATCAAGTTAGCGATATATATACGGGAATATATTGCATGCCAATGATGTGATTTAGAACCTTAGACTAAACTGGACCATGTAATGGAATGAGAGGATTTTTATGAACTGTTCAAAAAAAATTATATCCTCGCTTATTCATAATTCAGATAATGATTGAATTTTTCGGTCTGAAGTAGGATAGACATTCTATAATATGGTTTGTGGATAAATTTATGAATATTTTTCGATTTGCACATGAATTTTCTAGGAGTACATCCCTGAAGGAACACATTTTGGAATCAAATCTAAGGCAAAATTGTTTTCGGAAGATTTTCATCCTATGTATAATGAATTATACATATATGGTCAATAGAGCAATGGTGGTTGAAAGAGACATCTCAAGAGGAAAATGTAGAGGAAGTATGTTGATACCTAAGGAAAATGGTGGGAACTCTATTTCTGGGAGAAAATGGAATTGGGAAACATATTTCCAAGGCGGGAGTATGACCCAAATTTTGATATCTAGGTTAGTGAACCTTCCCCCAAGAGACAAGGGAAAATTTAGATGTTTTCAATGTGGTTTCTTCAACCACATGAATAAATAGTGAAAAAAACCACCTAGATAATTCCATAACTTTAATTATATGGTGAATCTTCAGTGGTTTTGTTGTAGTTCTCTGAGGTCAAGTGTTTGGAAAAAATCTCATGTTTTGTAGATTTTGTATGCTTTGATGGGAGGAGGTCAATAGAACACCTTTCATTATTAGAATATAGTTATCCATGGTGATTCTAGAAATACCATGAATCCTTAGCATAAGCAATCTCAAGAAGGAAATAAAGAACAAAGTGTAGTGAGTAAGCATTTATATAGAGTTGAGAAGGTTATTGTGGATGATCAATCTAGAGAGTGTGAATTTAAATCAATAGGTCATGGGGTGATTTGAACAACCCTGATCACTCCAATTATTTAAACCAGTGAAAAGTGTGCATAAAAAACCATCCCATATTGTAACCTCTATCGGTTTCTCCATGATATATAAATCAACTGCTGTAGGGAGAGGCTCAAAATTCACCCCTCCCCCTCGTAGTATTTCCCTATACTTTTTCTATGGGAACACTCTGTTCCCACTTCTTTGTAGGATATTGGCCCATATCATGCATGCCTTTAGCTGTAACCAGGGATTACACACGAAACTCCATGCCACTTACAATCTATCCTGACAAGCCTCCTATTAATGTGATCGACCCAATGTCCCACATACTGTGACAACCCTGCTTTTTATTACAACTTAAACATGCTTTATTACATAAAACTTCACTTGATCCATCAAAGAAGATCGAGAGGTTTAGTGTCTTTGGGGATTAGGATCATTACATAAAAACTTTAAACTTGAAATACAACATCTTTATTGAAAACATCCTTTACATGACCACTACATTCCTTCGTACTTAGCATTGCATGGGATAACCTGAGGACATGCATAAGAAAAGGGTGAGCTATAAAGCCCCGTAAGGGAGTAAACAATGAATAACATGAGGAGTGAAATACATGTTAGGCAATAAGCATATCAATAGAGCATAATAGAAACATGAACATAAAGGCATGATAAAGCATGATAATAATAACATGGAAATGTGGCAACAACACTTAACATTGAATTAGCATGAGCCAAGGCTCATTGCACATGGAGCATGAGTAAACCCTCATTGCACTTGAAGCACGAGTAAACCCTCGTTGCACTTGAATTATCATGAGTAAACACTCATTGCACATGACGTATCATGATACTATAGTTTACCCAATGCATTGGAGCGCTATAAAGGGCGCACCCATCTTAAACATTTCATTTCATGCATAAGTGTGCCACATGGATCATAAAACATGGATTCATAAAACATAATCATTTCTTCCACGATAAAGGAATGTGGAATTCATACATGAAACTTTACAATCAATATGTATATGTGCATAAAGGTGAATACCCTTGATGGAGAAATGGGCATGGTATTCACTACACAAAGACATTGGCTTAGAAAATCGGTGCGATTTCGGCAGCGTAACAGCGTGACATAAGAATTCATAAAAAGGTTGATGAGAAAGAAAGGGGTTCCTCATAATATTTACATGTAATGGACAGTAAGGATATCATATATATATATATATGTCCCAACAATAGAAATGGAATTTAGATTCATGATACAAAATTATTGCTTGAATGTAAAAGAAGAGAGAGAAGTTCCTTTCGGAATATCGGCATAGTAACGGGTGTACATGGGAGGAATTAAATGAGAGAGAAAGGGTTCTCCCATCATTCAAACAATAAGAGGGAAGTATGGGGGAGGTTCGAAACCATACCCCAACATTCATAATTGAAATAAAAAGGGAAATACAACTTAAAGAAAATTGACAAAAAAAAACGAGAAAGGAAGAAAACCCCTTACTTGGAAGTGTGCTTCCAAAGGCTAGAGAGAGGCTTGTGAGAGGCTTCTTGGTAGCTTGGGGCACCTTGAGAGGATTCTAGAGAGAGTAGGGCAGAGGTTGGACGAACTTAAAGGGCTTTGAATGAGGAGGAAGTGGGAGCTTGGGTGGGTTTATATAGGAAAGGTGAGAGAATTCTTTATTATTTAGGTTTGGGACCCCTTATATTGAAATAATCCAAACCACAAACAATCCCATGGTATTTGCCCATGGTTTCTGGAAAAGGAAAGATGAAAACAATATTTTACAAGTCGAAGGTTGGAACTTATTAGAAAATTAGGGTTGCTTATGTGGAGGTGAGTCACACTCCCATGGAAATTAATTTAAAAAGGCAAAGTGTTGAATAAGTCTTGAGGGCTCCATTAATGCTTTGAAAAGTGAGTCAAACAAACCCAAGAACTCATTATTTTAATGATAAAACACATATTGGCCGAACATAAGGATTATGGTATTTTATTACATCACCATTGGGTCATTATGATGTCATAAAACACATTATATATTTAAAAGGTATTTAATTTTTACCCAAAAATTTGACTGTCTCAGAAAATTATGAAAAGTTCACCGTTGGATAATTTTGACGTCCTGATTCCAAAAATAATATTTATTTTATCTAAATAATTTTCTAAATATGTGAATTTTCACTTTTAAAATAAAAACCGACATTTATAAAAAATTCACGGGTTTTGACAGAAATGGCTTTCAAACCTTAATAAAAATTTTAATTGCATTCATAAAATTATAAGATCATTTATATTTAATAAAAATTAATTTATTATTAATAATAATATTTTATTAAAATAATATTTAATTCAAAAATCCTTTAATTTAATAAAATATAATTTTTAATTAAATAATAACTAAAAACACCATATGTGCTTTAAAAACTAATTACAATGTATCAAAAAAATTATATTCATTATTATATAAAAAAAAAAATATACATGAACATGGTGCTACTTATTTGTTACATAACCCCTTAAAATAGCCGCATAAGACCTAAGGGTAAGGTGTGCGATGGTGACAGACTCTTGGGGTTGCTCGGATAACATCGCTCGAGTGGTAATCTCTATCAACTTCCATTTTTCCCGTAGACGATCACGTTCGAGCTTGACTTGATGAAGCTCAGCTTGGGCTTGGTCAAGGGCAAAGCCCAAAGACGCCACCTCTTTTCCGAGCTCCGACAAATGGGCTTCGTAAGGGGCAATTCTACTAGATGAGGCCATCGCTTCCTTTGTCTGAGTAGAAAATTGGTTCGTTAAAGCCTTATATTTAAACTACCCAGATGTTCACTGTTCAACGACTATAAATGTAACGGTCACAAATCTAAAAAAAATTTGATATCTTATAAAAACATTTTTCATAAAGAAACATTTAACTGGATCAAGAGGGATTTTCCATTAATGAAATTTTGGGTCGTTACAACATTCCCCCCTTAAGAAATTTCGCCCTCGAAATTTTCCTTTTCCCACACTAAAACAAATGTGGGTAACTTACCTTCATCATATCCTCCGACTCCCATGTTGCTTCTTCAAACTTGTGGTTTCTCCACAACACCTTGACGAGGGGCATTGTCTTATTTCGTAGAACTTTTTCTCTACGATCTAAGATCTTCACTGGTTGCTCCTCATACGAAAGATTGTCTTCTAATTGTACCACCTCAAAAGAGAGTACATGTGAAGGGTCTGGTATGTACTTCATTAAGAGGGATACATGGAAGACATCATGCACCTTGGCCACAGTAGGTGGAAGTGCTAGTCGATAGGCCACAACCCCAACACGATCAAGAATCTCGAATGGGCCGATGTACCTTGGACTTAACTTCCCTTTCTTTCCAAACCTCATGACCTTCTTCCACAGAGATATGCGTAAAAACACCATGTCTCCGACATTAAACTCAAGGTCTCGTCGATGATTATCTGCATAACTCTTCTGTCGACTTTGGGCTGCCTTGATATGCTGCTGAATGGTTTTCACCTTCTCCACCATTTCTTCGACCATTTCTGGTCCAAGCAGCTTACGTTCACCGACCTCATCCCAACATGCCGGTGTTCTACACCTTTTCCCATACAGGGCTTCATATGGTGCCATTTGGATACTCGAGTGGAAACTATTATTATAAGAGAACTCAACTAGAGGAAGATGTTGATCCCATCCTCCTTTAAAGTCCATTGAGCACGCTCTCAACATATCCTCAAGTGTTTGGATAGTCCACTTGGATTGGCCATCAGTTTGGGGATGATAGGCCGTACTGAAGTTCAGTTCAGTATTCAGAGCATGTTGAAGACTCTTCCAAAACTTAGAGGTAAATCTTGGATCTCGGTCAGACACAATAGATAGTGGTACTCCAGGAAACCGTACCACTTCCCTGATATATATCTGTGCCAGTTGATCCAAAGAGAAATCCTCTCGAATAGCAATGAAGTGTGCAGTCTTTGTAAGACGATCCACAATAACCCAGATTGCATTGTTGCTTTTGGATGTCCTTGGAAGTCCAGTGAAAAAGTCCATGGTGATGTTCTCCCATTTCCATTCTGGTATGGGAAATGGTTGCATCATCCCCTTAGACTTCTTCCTCTCTGCCTTCACTTGCTGACACACCAGGCACATTGATGTATATTCAACGATCTCCTTCTTCATATTATCCCACCAAAAGTTTTCTCGGAGATCTCGATACATCTTTGTGCTCCCTGGGTGAATAGAGAAATTTGAACTATGTGCATCATCCAAAAGTTCCTTCTTCAGCTCTGAACTTGATGGAACACATAGTCTTTTCCCAAACCGCACAATTCCGTCTTCATTAACATTAAACTCTGAGGATTTTCCCTTTTTGATAGGTTCCAATTTTTCTTGGATTCCCACATCATCCTTTTGAGAATCTTTTAACCTTTCCAAAAGAGATGGTTGAGCAATCATTTGTGAAAGGATTGATGATGTTCCCTTCTTTATGATTCCCACGTCCATCTTCATCAAGTCTAAGAAGATTGGATCCTTCTCAATTCTCATCATTGATAGAATTGCTGGATCCTTTCTACTTAGGGCATCCGCCACCTTGTTCGCCTTCCCAGGGTGGTAATGTATTGAACAGTCATAATCCTTGATGAGCTCTATCCATCTTCTCTGGTGAATATTAAGCTCTTTCTATGTGAATATATATTTAAGACTCTTGTGGTCAGTATATATCTCACATTTCTCTCCATAGAGATAATGCCGCCAGATTTTTAAGGCAAAGATCACCGCCTCCAACTCCAGATCATGCGTTGGATAGTTTCTCTCAGGGATTTTCAACTGCCTTGAGGCATAGGATATCACTTTATCATTCTGCATCAGCACACATCCTAAGCCCTTCTTCGAAGCATCACTGAATACCACAAAAAGCTCCCCACTTGTGGGTAAAGTGAGCACAGGTGCAGTGATAAGCCTCCTTTTTAACTCCTTGAAGCTTTCTTCGCAATCATCACTCCAAGAAAACTTTACTACCTTTCGAGTTAGCTTGGTAAGTGGGTTGGAGAATCGTGATAAGTTTCTCACAAATCGTCGATAATATCCTGCTAACCCCAAGAAGCTACGGATATCAGTTACCGATGTTGGCCTCGGCCATCCCTCAATTGCATCTGTTGTGGAGGGGTCCACAGATATCCCATTGCTTGTGATGATATGGCCCAAGAATGAGACCTCCTTCAACCAGAACTCACACTTGCTGTACTTGGCATAGAGCTTCTCCTTGCGCAAAGTCTACAGTACAGTTCTTAAATGCTCCTCATGGTCCTCCTTGGTTTTGGAGTATATTAGAATATCATCTATAAAGACTACCACAAATTTATCTAGGTAATCTCTAAAGACTCTATTCATCAAGTCCATGAATATTGCTGGAGCATTGGTGAGTCCAAAAGGCATTACTATGAATTCATAGTGCCTGTACCTTGTACGAAAAGCAATCTTGGGGATATCTTCCTTCTTCACCCTTACATGATAATATCCCGACCGCAAGTCGACCTTGGAGAAGTATTGTGCTCCACGCAGCTGATCAAACAAGTCATCGATTCTTGGGAGAGGATACTTGTTCTTTATCGCGATTTTGTTAAGTTCACGATAATCGATGCAAAGCCGCATTGACCCATCCTTCTTCTTGACGAAGAGGACTGATGCACCCCATGGTGATGCACTTGGGCGTATAAACCCTTTATCCAGATTCTCCTGTAGTTATTTCTTCAGTTCTTCAAGCTCAACCACAACCATTCTATATGGAGTCTTGGATATTGGTAGCGCCCCAGGTATAAGTTCAATTGAGAACTCAACATCTCTTCGTGGAGGAAGACCAGGAAGTTCCTCGGGAAATACTTCAGCGAATTCCCTCACAATAGGCATTTCTTCAAGGGTGGTTTCTTCCTTGGACTCAATCATCTGAGCCAGATATGCATGCTCATAAGGCAGTAATATCCATGCTTGAGATGATGGAGCTAAAGGAGATTCATCTTCCTCCTGACACTTGTAAAGAATCGGGGGTCGATTCTCCATATGGAGTGTGATTTCCCTCTCCCGACAATTTATGTTGGCTCTATATAAGGAAAGCCAATCCATGCCAAGAATTGCATCAAATTCCACCAAAGGGAGTATGATGAGGTTTGCTGGGAAATTCAATCCACATATTATAACAGGGGAGGACTTATACTCATGGGATGCAATGATTTCCCCATTTGTCGTACTCAACGACATCTTTACTTCCATGATTTATGGTGGTGCAGGGATTGTTATACTAAACTTTTGAGATATAAAAGAATGCGTAGAACCTGAATCAAAAAGTACGTTCTCTATTCTTGAATGAATAACTAGCGTACCTGTCACCACTTCGTTGTCGGGGTTCACTTCGGCAGAAGTGATGGCAAAAGCTCTTCCTTGCTGTCTTGGAGGTTGTTGATTGCCTCCGATAACCCTAGGATTAGGGCACTGATTTGCAAAATGACCCGGTTCTTTGCATTTGAAGCATTGAACAACGCGTTGAGGTTCGAACGGAGCGTTCCTCTCCTCTGCCGCAGTCGCGGGTCCTTCTTGCTGACAGTTAACAGCTAGGTGCCCTTCTCTTCCACACTTGAAGCATTTTCTTGTCCCCCTAAGGCAATTTCCAGGGTGCTTCTTTCCACACTTTTGGCAAGTGGGGTGCTGGAATTTCTTAGCGCCGTTGGATTTATCCATCGGACCACCAGCATTGAAGTCTACCTTCCGCTTCTTGTCCCCATGATACCCCTGTGATTCTCCGATCTCCATTTCAACCTTGAGGGCACATCGGACAATTTCCTCATAGCTGTCGAAGTCACGGATCGCTAATGCTTTCCGCAAGCTAGGCTTCAGCCCACCAAAGAAGCAGTCAACCTTGCATTCGGGGGTAATGACAAAGCCGGAAGCGTATCGTGCAAGCCTTGTGAAGTTTGCCTCGTACGCTCCCATAGATTCCTCATCATTCTGCTTGAGGGAAAGGAAGTCCCTTTCCATCTTAAGACGGAGGGTGCGTGGAAAATATTTATCGAAAAACATCTTCCGGAATACCTTCCATTCCAAAGCCTCGATCTCCTCCTCAGGCTTCGTATTTTTGATCAATGTCCACCATTGATCAGCTTCACCCTCCATACGATAAGCCGCCAGGAGAACCTTCTCTTTTTCAGAGCATTGGAGGATGGAGAATACCTTTTCAATGGAGTTGATCCATTGTTCAGCAATCGTGGGATCGGATGATCCACTAAAAGTAGGAGGCCTTTGTCTCATTAAGCTTTCAATAGTGACTTGTTCTTTCTTAGGGGGGGTTGAACGTTCCTCTTGACCAGTGTTTCTATTCAAAACTTGAGTTAGCTGAGAGATAAGCGTGACAAAGTTCGCGATTCCCGCTCCCATTGGATTGGGCATCTCATAAGTACTATCATCACACGGATCTTCACAACGGTTGTTAGCCCGAGTTCTCCTATTACCGGCCATTGGCTGGAATAAAAGGAAAGTTAGGGGTAACACATAAAGGGTAATCCAAAGACAAAAGTTGATGACTTATAAATAAACTTTAATCTCTTTAACTCATGAGTCTATAGGATTCAATCCAGGCTTTTCATGATCTTCCTTCTAACATATATTCTCAGGGGCATTTTTTCCCTTAATAAGGGTTCATACTAAGATTGTGAATTTATCAAAACATATCCCCCGGGAGTGTCGTAACCAAGAGTGCAGCAAGGACCGTTGTCGTGCACCAGTTCCCGTTCGAGTCTAGCTCAAAGCGGTGTTTTCGGGTTTTACCCCTAGGATACATCTGTGCCAGAGCCGCCTCTACCTGCTCGTATCCAGACAGGGATGTATTTGTTTGATAAACCACTTACTTAGTATTTACCAAAACATAGGGATTTTTTTATTATGCTTAGTCTTGTGTCTAAGGCTTTACTAGGTTTTCCTAATCCCAAAAATAACTAAACCTATCCTCTGATACCAACTATGACAACCCTGCTTTTTATTACAACTTAAACATGCTTTATTACATAAAACTTCACTTGATCCAACAAAGAAGATCAAGAGGTTTAGTGTCTTTTGGGCTTAGGATCATTACATAAAAACTTTAAACTTGAAATACAACATCTTTATTGAAAACTTCCTTTACATGACCACTACATTCCTACGTACTTAGCATTGCATGGGATAACCTGAGGACATGCATAAGAAAAGGGTGAGATATAAAGCCCAGTAAGGGAGTAAACAATGAATAACATGAGGATTGAAATACATGTTAGGAAATAGGCATATCAATAGAGCATAATATAAACATGAACATAAAGGCATGATAAAGCATGATAATCATAACATGGAAATGTGGCAACAACACTTAACATTGAATTAGCATGAGCCAAGGCTCATTGCACATGGAGCATGAGTAAACCCTCATTGCACTTGAAGCACGAGTAAACCCTCGTTGCACTTGAATTATCATGAGTAAACACTCATTGCACATGACGTATCATGATACTATACTTTACTCAATGCATTGGAGCGCTATAAAGGGCACACCCATCTTAAACATTTCATTTCATGCATAAGTGTGCCACATGGATCATAAAACATGGATTCATAAAACATAATCATTTCTTCCACGACAAAGGAATGTGGAATTCATACATGAAACTTTACAATCAATATGTATATGTGCATAAAGGTGAATACCCTTGATGGAGAAATGGGCATGGTATTCACTACACAAAGACATTGGCTTAGAAAATCGGTGCGATTTCGGCAGCGTAACGGCGTGACATAAGAATTCATAAAAAGGTTGATGAGAGAGAAAGGGGTTCCTCATCATATTTACATGTAATGGAAAGTAAGGAGTTCATATATATACATGTCCCAACAATAGAAATGGAATTTAGATTCATTATACAAAATTATTGCTTGAATGTAAAAGAAGAGAGAGAAGTTCCTTTCGGAATTTCGGCATAGTAACGGGTGTACATGGGAGGCATTTAATGAGAGAGAAAGGGTTCTACCATCATTCAAACAATAAGAGGTAAGTATGGGGGAGGTGCGAAACCATACCCCAACATTCATAATTGAAATAAAAAGGGAAATACAACTTAATGAAAATTGACAAAAAAAATGAGAAAGGAAGAAAACCCCTTACTTGGAAGTGTGCTTCCAAAGGCTAGAGAGAGGCTTGTGAGAGGCTTCTTGAGAGCGTGGGGCACCTTGAGAGGATTCTAGAGAGAGTAGGGCAGAGGTTGGACGAACTTCAAGGGCTTTGAGTGAGGAGGAAGTGGGAGCTTGGGTGGGTTTATATAGGAAATGTGAGAGAATTCTTTATTATTTAGGTTTGGGACCCCTTATATTAAAATAATCCAAACCACAAACCATCCCATGGTATTTGCCCATAGTTTCTGGAAAAGGAAAGAGGAAAACAATATTTTACAAGTCCAAGGTCCGAACATATTAAAAAATTAGGGTTGCTTATGTGGAGGTGAGTCAGACTCCCATGGAAACTAATTTAAAAAGGCAAAGTGTTGAATAAGTCTTGAGGGCTCCATTAATGCTTTGAAAAGTGAGTCAAACAAACCCAAAACCTCATTATTTTAATGATAAAACACATATTGGCCGAACATAAGGATTATGGTATTTTATTACATCACCATTGGGTCATTATGATGTCATAAAACACATTATATATTTAAAAGGTATTTAATTTTTACCCAAAAATTAGACTGTCTCAGAAAATTATGAAAAATTCACCGTTGGATAATTTCGACGTCCTGATTCAAAAAATAGTATTTATTTTATCTAAATAATTTTCTAAATATGTGAATTTTCACTTTTAAAATAAAAACTGACATTTATAAAAAATTCAAGGGTTTTGACAGAAATGGCTTTCAAACCTTAATAAAAATTTTAATTGCATTCATAAAATTATAAGATCATTTATATTTAATAAAAATTAATTTAATATTAATAATAATATTTTATTAAAATATTATTTAATTCAAAAATCCTTTAATTTAATAAAATATAATTCTTAATTAAATAATAACTAAAAACACCATTTGTCCTTTAAAAACTAATTACAATGTATCAAAAAAATTATATTCATTATTATATACAAAAAAATAATGTACATGAACATGGTGCTACTTATTTGTTACATAACCCCTTAAAATAGCCACATAAGACCTAAGGGTAAGGTGTGCGATGGTGACAGACTCTTGGGGTTGCTCGGATAATATCGCTCGAGTGGTAATCTCTATCAACTTCCATTTTTCCTGTAGACGATCACGTTCGAGCTTGACTTGATGAAGCTCAGCTTGGGCTTGGTCAAGGGAAAATCCCAAAGACGCCACCTCTTTTCCGAGCTCCGACAAATGGGCTTCGTAAGGGTCAATTCTACTGGATGAGGCCATCACTTCCTTTGTCTGAGTAGAAAATTGGTTCGTTAAAGCCTTATATTTAAACTACTCAGATGTTCACTGTTCAACGACTATAAAAGTAACGGTCACAAATCTAAAAAAAAGTTGATATCTTATAAAAAAAAATTTCATAAAGAAACATTTAACTGGATCAAGAGGGATTTTCCATTAATGAAATTTTGGGTCGTTACACATACACTCTTGGTTGAGGATGACCGGTCAGCTTAGTAGGCTATCCATACTTTTAAATAAATCCCCAAAAGATACATAGTTAAAAAAAATTATATAATGAAATTGAATATGAAATTAAATGCCACATCCACACATAGAACTCTAGTATACAATTTGTAAATGCCTTCACAATTTCACTGCAAATATAATTCCACCTAACAATTTCTTTATCATTGACCCTTCATGAACTAATTATATGCCATAGTTCTCCTTTATGAAAACTATAATATCAATGTTCCACTAGTTAACAGTTTAATGTTTCTCATGGAACATTAAACTAATTAATGACCTTACATTCTTATTCTTCTTTAATTTTTGAAATATAAATTCCAATGAACATAAAATAAATCTTCTTATTTGAAATAAACAATTTGTCACTTATGACTTATGTATTTTTAACATTGGATAAGTTCATTAATCGTCAGAGTTAACAACTAAGATAATTTATCTTGCGTGACATCTAATACACTGAATCCATAACAATTCTCTAGGAATAACGATGAATGAATCCAAAATTATTCTCCAGGAATCATCATGATGGAATCCATAACAATTCTCAAGACATCACCATAAACTTAAAAGTCTTCAAACCATTCACATGTTTCTTAGAATTTCTATACATGAGGATTTCAACCAAGCTCCATTAACTTTGATCTTGTTCATCATATTGAAATCAATTTAATATTCCTATTTCATTTATGATCATTGTCTACCAACCAAAATCATTTGACAATAAATACAGTCTATACACAATGTGGGATCTTCAATCTCCCCCTTTGTATTTATTGGAAATACCTTCAGTTCTAAATGAATGTTTCAATATGTAGAAATATTAAACAATATCTCCCATTTACCTTTCAAACATTAATTTCACTTTCTCTCCCCCTTATTTATAAGAAATAAAAATTTAATTGGAAAAAAGGGTATCATTCCATAATTAAGCAGTGTGCTATCACACATTTCACACTAATTCAACTTGAGCTATGATCAATGTAGAAAACAAGAGGACTTTATTTATAAAACAATTTTTCCAATTACCAAATAATCATGACACTATAATAAATGAGAACCCAAATACATGTATTAAAGGGCTATTCACTTTAATTCATGGAAGAAATTACTAAATACAGGATTAATCTTTTTAAGAACAATCAACCTGAAACTCCTTCACTCACTCCAAAAAATAGAAAAAAAACATTCAAGTGAAATTTTTAGAATAAGAAACCTTGGGGGACATCCAAATTTCAAATACTAAATATTATTTTAATATCTCCTCTTTGTAATTTTTTTTATTTTTAACAACCACAGATGAGAGACTAAGAGTGACACACCCATTACAATGACATTATCTTCAAACAATTTATATATTAATCAGATTTGATCCTAATTTAAATAATAATTTTGAAAGATTTTATATTGGTATCCCCCTAAAGGGAAACATTTCTCATTATATTACTAATGGGTGATCTCATAAAGATAGGATTTCAAGAAATTATACTATGGAGAATACACCGGAATGGGTCTTCAAATAGTGATAGTCCATATTGGACAACTATCACAACTTCACCAAGGATGATCTTCTTGAACATTTGTTCTACAAAATACCATGAAATAAGATTAAAACAATATGTAATATTCTTTATCATAGCTATCTAAAATAGGCAATCACATTCCGTAACATCATTAATTATGATACTCTATAATATTAGTATTTTAATATCAATTGAGGAATCATTTAGGGATGGTAACTTCTTCAGCATAGAAATCAAGAATTAACAGCACTTACTACTTCTCAGCTTCTCCCCTCAAAAAAATTCTTCAATTTAAATTACCTACAATACAAGAACAAATAAAATACTCAAATATTAATGGAATAAGGTGGATCCTCCTTTATTTATTAATATTAATAGGAAGGTAGTGATGATCTCCTAAAAAAAGTTTCTCCATTTTCCCTAGTCTTCATGGTTTCACATCTGAACAACTGTTCAGATTTATGTTGAGGCAACATGGATATCTTCACATCCTATTATACTTGGCATGGATAATTTTTCTTCATAAAATAATTAATGCATGATACATTATTAAACCTATTTAGGACTTATTCTTGTTATAGTAGTATGGTTAAAAGGCATTTTTTCAATGGGACCATATTTCTTTCATCTCTCACAAAAAACTTCTTTAACACATGATTCAAATTTTATTGAAAAACACTCATGAAGCCTTCATCATGTGGGATATAGTATTTTACCTTTTTAACTAGAATTAGCTTTTGCATCGTCCATTTTTATCATTCATTCCAAATAATTAGGCTAGATAACTAACATATAATTTGAAACTATGGGTGCAAGTTTGGATCTTCCACATGGGTTCTTCTGAGTGTCATCCATATTAGTAGTTATTTTTGATGCACTACCATTCAAATTATTTGATTTATAATCCATGGATTTCACAAAATTCTTATTTAGTACCTTCTTGGGAGGATTTATGTTCACAATATTATTTTGATTTACATCCAAGGTTGCTTCTTCATTCAATGTCCGATTTTGTGATCTTATTTTCTTATCATCATTGGAAACATGTTGAGATGAGGATGTACCAACATTGTGACAAATATTATTTCATAAATCATGGATTTTATCAAGAATTTAAAATATATTTTTAGTATAGATAAGTATCTATACTTTAGGATTATTATTTGAACTGGCCAAACCAACATGAGATTACATGATCTGGAGAAAGAGATCCAACATTAAATACCATGAATGGAGATGATAGGGAAATTCATTTTTTATTGAATTATAGGAATTTGAACATTGAAGTTGACTGAAATATATATATATATATGTTTAATTGGTATTTGAGATTTTATTTAGAATTACTAATTATTATTTTAACTGGACTTGATCACAAGAGGTGAAACAAGTTCATGAAGGGAGAGGGAACCATCCATTTGGGAAAGGAATCTAAATGAATGGTCATGTGAGAAGTATCTATTCATTTAGTTTGATACAACATGGCATTACTGATGGATATATTAATAAGGTATTTCCCACACCTTGAATAATAAACCATTGTGTCCCTATTTTCCATTTTTGTGTGGGAGAATATAATAGATGAAATTTTCATTTTTAACTGGGATGACATAATCCTGCATGACTTTGGTCCCCCACACCTCAGACATAAAGAGTCGCCATCCTCGACCACTTGCAATTTCCCCTCGATGACTCTCGCACCACTATAACACCATAGATCACCATATTTACTGTCCTAGAAGCTCGACATCGAGGGATTGCCCACTGATGAATCACCCAGATGTCATGGACCTGCTAAGGAGGTTGATATGGCCACCATAAATCCATCTCATGGTTAATCCAGCCACTTTGAAGCACAGATGAAAGAGGATCTTGGTGAAGTCCCATGTAAAACTGTTTCACCACTACCATGACACCGAAGAAAATCCAAAATACATCTAAAATCCCCCACAATCTCATGCATGTGGAGTGATCACAAAAAAAAATCCCCAATCGAGCAATGAAAAAAACCATAGGAAAAATCTCATACAGTGGGAAGAGGAGAAAGAAAAAATATAATAGATACATCAATTTCAAAAAATGTTTAAGCTATTTTAATAAATATTACAGTACAGGGTAGTAGGAAGCAAAAAAGAACATGACATAATATATTAATTAAATCCTTAAACGTTAGATGCACCAACCTGACCTAAGCCAACCTCTCCCCCATGCCGCACCTATTGTATAATATGTGGTCTGAACCGGTGAAGACATACTAGTATGAACATCGATACCCCAATAATCATTAAAAAAATACATATATATTTTGAAAATAAATTGGTTAAAAAACAAAAATATAGACATATTTATATTTCACTCACATCCAATCTCATCAAGGGTATAATACTCTTTCTCTACTATATCGTATCCCTCCAACATCATTCCTATCACTAGGGGGACTGGTATAATCCATCCCACCATGGGAACCTCAATATCTCCACCCTTCCTCAAATGAGCTAAATTATATTTTAATTGGGCCTAGTTCTATAAGCCCTTGGTTCAATAATTTTCTTTCAAAGAATGTGACAGTCTTTGGTGATCTTTGAGATTCTACCACATTCTCTACTTTCACTCATGGATTTTGTGACAATGGAATATGTATGGAATTTTCTAACTCAATATCTAGATTCATTAAATAGTGGACTTAAGGAAAAGATAAATATGGAACCCATAAAGGGGAAGTGTTCATCGCATTTACAGGTGGCGTAGAAGACTCAGTTGTTGTTTTCATGAAACAATAAACTCAATGCATAGAAAAAGAGAGATCCCGTAAAGTGGAAGTGTTCATCACATTGACAGACATCATAATGGACTCAACATCATCTTTCATTAAATAACAGAGTTAATGAAAAGACAAAAAGAGATCCCATAAAGGGTAACTGTTCATCACATTAACAGATGGTTGAGTTTTTTAAAGGCCTCCCTATTTTTCATAAATCTCTAAGAACCCATTCCTTCTATCCTTTCAAAAATAAGGTGCTAATACATGAATTAAGATTTATAAAGTATATAGTGAGATTCACACACACCAAGGTGTAAAGACTTGAGTGCATTGACAAAAAATAACCATTTGGGTTTGCATACAAGAAGGTAGAAGTACAATGAGTTAGAAGTATAATTCCATAGAAGTAGGACCTTTATTTGAGAATGGAGTATTCATTTTCATTTAGAGGACTATTTTAAGATATTACTAACACTAAGAGGTGGGGTGAATCAGTGTTGGGGAATTTTTAAACCAATTCAATCTTTTTATCACTGTACCTATTGACCTGTTAGGATCTTGATTCTCATGTTATATTTTCTCTACCTCATGAAATAATATGAATGCCGTAAAAATATGAACACAATATTTTTATAAGGTTCACTACTCAATAAGAGAAGTTATAACATTTCCATTTATGGGTATGACTAGTACATGGATTCTCTACTATAATGTAGTAACATGTTACAATGGGTTGGCTTAGAAGACAATCCTTAATCCAGTGTAAGTTCCTACACTTTTAAGGGGGGAATGATACTATTATAATTTCCTAAACTATTAATGATCATGTAAACTTATAGCTCCTTTTTGATTCTTTCAACGACCTCCCAATATAGTCTTCTCCCTGTTCAAAAGGGGTTGAAACCACAATATGCTTTTTTCACATATTGAGATCTGTTTGAAGTCAAAGTGCTACTTTATATTCAATTCTTCACTTATTAATTGATTTGCATCATGAAAGTAACCAACCAATTCTTCTATCTTCTTCAGTGAAAAAACAAATTCACACTTCTTATTCTTATTTAGTAAAAGAACTAAATGCTCTAAAAATTATTCTTCATTTGTAATGAATCCCAAGAAATTATGTGATTATTCAAACAATGAGGATCAGATTACTGGGTATCATCAGAATTAACTTCTTTTCCATTATTCTTTTCACATATGAATGAAATCATGAATGTAGAATTTGAATGAACTCCACCCCTTCTTTCACTTCTTTTTATTATTTTCACAAGTGCACCAACTATATTGGTTCTCTTCTTTAAATTCTTCCATGTACGAATGTGCATACAAGAGTGAATACACAGTCCACTTCTTCCATCTTGTGTGAATTCCGTAATGGGTATAAATCATTGCATGCAAACACTACCTATTTCAATTTTCCCTTTCTCTTCATCCCTTTTCACATGGTTCGTGTGTATTTAATTTATGCACTTGAGTGAATTGATGTAGTATGATGTGTTCTCAAAAAAACCAAGCACACTATTCACCACATCTCTTCTTCTATTCTCTTTATATGCACATGAATGATTGTAGGCCTTTTATCATGTTCTTCTTCTTTATTAACATCTAAAGACACATACTGCCTATTCTTTGAAAAAAACCCATGGCCTCAGGTTTCATCAAATAATTCACATGATTTCATTCCTATATGTACTTCCCTTCATCATGAAAATTCCTCCTTCTTCAAAAAAAACCCCTGCATAATGTATATAACTTATTAATAATGAAACTTGAGGATGTTGTCCTTCTCTTCAATAAACCAAGGGGTTCACCGTTCTTCTTCATGCAAGGGATTCACGGGTCTTCTACCCACAAGGGATGTGTGGGTATTATTTTTGAAAACATGATGGTTCATTATTTTAAGGCCTTCACAAAGCACGAAAATGGTGAGCATGCACAATTTATGTGGCTGCAAGATCACATTCATGAAGCATTACAAGGGTTTGGGTAAACCATTCACGTGTTCATGGATCTTCTTTAGTAAACCAGATGGTTCATGGTTCTTCTTCTTCACGAGACTCTTCAAGAATTCATTTCACTTGTTGAAGGCTTGAAATATCCTCTCTACTTCATGATACTAGAAGTCTCATGGATCTTTATTTCCTGTTATGTAACAACACCATGAAGATACTCTATTTTTTCAAGAAAAATAAGAGCTCTCAAAATATGGTATCAGAAAGCTGGATAAGCCTAAGGGATTTTGTTTTTATAGGTGAAGATCAAATATTTTTTCATGTTCAAATCCTATGATGATGAATAAAGAGGGTTAATCACAATCTGAATGTATTCATAATGGTAGTCTGTCATCCGTATCTATCAAATTTGGGGATAAATATCTTTTTATTAGTATTTTCAAGAAGTAATGAAGAATAATTTTATAAATCACTCCAAAATTTTTACTTAGAAGTCAAAAAATATCTAAAGATTATTTCTATAAAATTTATCACCTACATATTTTATTTTATCAAGAGGCTATATGATGAAAAGTCATAGCTTGAAAAATAAGCTGAGGAAATGGAGAATTCCTTGCAATAGAAGATTAAAGGATGTAAACTTCTCTCACAAATTAACGATGCCAAAGAAGAAACTGTATCACTTTACAATAAAAATTTATTATATGTTTAAGAACAATTGAAAATAAATATTTGAGAAAGAAGTAACTAATAAGGTCCATACTGATATGATTCACACTCTTGAGGAATCAAATAAAGCTTCCATGAATATCAAGGACTCTAATTTGTAAATTGAAGACAAGGATGATAAATTCATCCTAGTTGAAGATTCAAAAGAAGATTTTATATTTAAATGCAATGAAAACCTCACTATTATTGAAGTAGAATTATAAAGGAATGATTGTGAGAAGGATGTGATAGAGGTAGTTCATACAGAAGTGATCCGTGCATAGGAAAAATTACACAGAACCTCTAAAAATTTTAAAGAATACCATCTAGAGTATATGATAAACATAGTTAAAGAGTTAAATAATTCTCAACTGATAGAAAATAAAATTCATGATGATCAAGTTCGTAATTTGAAGAGTCAATGGGAAGGAAAACTGAAAATTGATGAGGATGATAAAAATTTCTTTTACATGAAATGTCTTGAAATAGAAGTGACATTGAAAAATATGAAAGAATGTGATGATATGTTGAAATCAATTGAAGTCTAAAAGAACTCTGGAAATGTGAATTATCATGAGTTGGTGGTCAAGTTGAGGAATATAGAGATCATTCAAGCTGATAATTCATATAATGATTAGATTAGAAAATCTTCCAGATGTAATTCTAAAAGGAGTCTTATTTCGGAAAAAACCCATTCAATTCAAAAAAGAGTCTAAAAATATCTAATGATAAATTAGTTTCAAGATCATTGCATCAGGTTACCCTTGATACATAAAATTTTATTTTAATAATATTGTTATGTCTATAATTATGGGTCCCAAAAACAATTCTGGACAATCATGGATGAATAAGACTAATGAAAAATCTACAATATAATCAAATGGGTATATCAAGAAGAGTAGGAATTCTTGTTCTCTACAAAGATCTTAGATAAAGAATCATACTATCCATAATCAATAAGATTCCAAAACTATGTAAATTGTACTAAAGAAGAATAAATCATGATTTTTTTGTTAGTGTTGGTGTTGTTTGAAATTTGGGCATCGGTCCATTGAATCTTGGAATAATTTTTCAATTCTTGATAATTATAGAAGGATATTATTAAGGTGGAGAAGATCTGATGTGAAGAGAAAACCTACATAATTTAATCATAATTCATAGATGAAGAAGAATTTATTTATCATGAATAGATTTGAGTGCCTTGATTACTTCTATGATTATTGCAATAGAAATGGTCATAATTATAATGAGTGTTGGTATGTACTAACCCTACACTATTCATATGTTGATGTGATGATAAGGCCACAAGATATGCAGATGCAAAGAACAAAATAAGAAATGACTTCTTTGAGGTCTGAGAAGGAGAAGAGGGCTAAGAAAACTGTGAAGTAACCTACACTCAAGAAGAATGAGGATATGAATGTCACGCCAAAGAAAAGGTGCCTCTAATATAGAAGTAGGGGTCACAAAATAGACCACCAAAAACATGTTATAAACCCAAATTCTATTGGAAGAAAGCTATAGAAGAAAATGAAATCAATCTCATAAATAAATATGAATATTTATATGATGTTTGAAAATCAAGGTGAAAATTTTGAATTTCAGGAGATGTTGTTTAGAAAGGGTGACCGTATGATTGCGTAAGATTTGTGTGGAAGGTCTACAATGTCATGGAATATTGTAGAAAAATACATGATGTTGTTTCCTAAACCAATAGAACTAGTGAAGAACAGATGAAATGAACCAGTGACTTATAGTGTTAATAATGCTACAATAATGAAGAAGTATACGCACATGAAGAAGTCTAAGCGTATAAAAAATAGTTTTTATTCATATGTCTAGAGCAGTTGGAATTCTCTAAGAAGTTAGAGTATAAATAGAATAATGAAAGTGAATTACCTGCTAATGTGAAGAATCTTATTTCATCTAAGATGAATGCAAGAGAAATAAAGAAGTCCATACTTCCCTTAAATGATAAACTTTGGGAAGTCAATGAAGGTGAAAGCATGATGAGTTTTCATGAATCAAGAGTAGAATTGAAAATAATTTCTAGTTTAGGAGTTAAATATCAAACTTGTTTCTCTAATTGAAAATCATCAATGAACCACTTTATTACCATGTATATTTTTTATTGTTTATTTTATTCATGGATTTGAAGGTGATGAATACATTAAGGGGTATTCATGAAGATTTGAGTGATTTGAAAATATTATATAGCATTCATAAGGCTATCCATCATGGATTTTTTTATTTAAATTTCACATAAAATTAGTCATGATGATCATTAATGAATAAAGTGAGTCATGATGAAGAAGATTGATGAAGCTCATCACCTTTTGCGGAGAAAAGTTGATCAAATACTAGATTTGACCACAACTGTTATCACATGAATACATAAAGTTGTGATATGTGATTTATTTGATATTTTCAAATCCTAGGAATTAAATATTGTCTTTCAAAAGACATTTTTCGCATTTTTTATGAATGATAATTATGAATCATTAGGGGAGGCACTTATAATTTGAAAATAATGGGGAAGTTAATTATTGTAATTGAATGTTTCAATCTGTTTGTTGAGATTAATTTAGGAAATTAATTGAGTATATTTTGAACAACTTCAAATAGACGGTTTTGGTATTATAATCACATATAAAATTTATATTGACATATTTGATGTCTAAATTGATCACCATTGTTTTCTAAATAGGGTTTTACCATGCTTAATTAGAGCATATTAATTGATGACTAATTTGTTTAATAAAAGTGATTCTCTCCTCCCAAGAAAACCCATTTTGTTTTCTATGAAAGGAAATATGTTATGAAATAATGAGATTAATGGAATGAAAAATAAGGGTTCATTTGTTATAGAATAAGTTGAGTTTATTCATTATTTCCCATAGTTATCTTTGAAATTATTATATGCGTGA
Source organism: Viscum album (assembly GCA_963277665.1). Lineage (NCBI taxonomy): Eukaryota > Viridiplantae > Streptophyta > Magnoliopsida > Santalales > Viscaceae > Viscum > Viscum album. The sequence goes on along the minus strand of OY728151.1, from coordinate 1,578,710,330 downwards.
GAAGAAAACATTGAAATTGATAGTGAAATGGGTATTGAAAACAAAACCAAATGGGGAGATTGAAGATCCCAAATTGATTAATGTAATATTATTGTTGTAATTTTTGTCAATAAAATTATTTGATACAATTTCAATGTGCTAGTAATTGAAGGCTATCTTTACGTCTTTGAATTATTATTGGGAATTAATAATAATTTGGAAATGATATTTAGTTGGAAGAGTTTCTTCTAATGAAGAATTATTGTGTATGGTTGGCATTGAATCATATTTTGAATTTTGAATTTATGAAATATTTCTTTTTTTTCATGGTTTAAATGTAAAAAAAGGTCCTATCAGAAAGGGGACTACCGACACTACTTTGGTGGGAATTTGACCCATATAATTCCATTATGGTCAGGCTGAGGAAGAAAGCTTCTAGTGTTCTCCTAGGGAGTGCATTTTGTGTCAGAGGAATAATGAACAATAATAGTTATGTTATATGACGAACGGTTGTGTAGGATGAAATTGAATATAAGTGTGAATTTTGATTGATATGAAATATTTGTTTTTTCCATCGTATAATTGTAAGGAAAGGTCTTATAGGGAGATACTGGTGTGGTAGAGGAAGAGAGTGGCTAGTGTGCTCATGGGTAGGCTATTTAAGAGTGTGACTAATGTGCTCCTGGGGGACTACCGACACTACATAGGTGGGTAGTCGACCCCTAGTCAGTCATTATGGGTAGGCCGATGAAGAGATTGGCTAGTTTTCTCATAGGGAGCCCATGTAGAGGTAGTGGAACAAAGGAAAATATTAGTTATGTAGTATAAAGAATGATTGTGTATGGTCGGAATTGAATCTTATTGTGAATTTTCATTAATAGGAATATTTTTTCATGGTTTAAATGTAAAAAAGGGCCTATAGAAAAGGGGAAAATCTCTTTGGGTGTGCTTATAGGAGAACATATAGATTAACCATGCAAAAATATTAGTTATATATCCTTAGGTGGCTAGTGTGCATGCATGGAGCGCATGAATGGGAACCATGGAAAATATTAGTTATGTTGTATGAAGGATTATTAATCTTATTGAATATTGGATTTATATGGAATATTTGTTTATTTTTTCATAGTTTAAATGTAATAAAATTGACCTAGAAGCTAAAACTACATTTTTCATTTGACCACTATGAGAAAGAAGTTAGTATTGTCTCCTTAATAGCATGTGCATGAATACACTTTTTGTTATATGAAAACCTCAACAGTTTGAGTTCCTCTTGTTACTCATGAAAGTATGCACTTAGGTGCATGTCTTGTTCCCTTAGTATAGACTAAATATGAAGGTTTGTTCATCTATGTATGGTGTGTATCAACAATATATGAAGTATCTTCATGCAATGGTTTATACGTGGAATAGCTTCATGAAACACCTTGGTAGTAAAAAAAGTAATGCACTATGGATTAAGAACTAAGCTTCATGGAATTGGTTCTTCTTCATGAAGCATGAGAAGTGTGTTTACACCCCAGTTTCATATTAATAGTATTTCATCTTCATGAACGTAGAATGATTCACAAAAACAAACACATTCTCTAATTACGATGAGGGTTTAAGAACCTTTCACATGTCTATAGATTCTAATCCTTCTTGAAACCAAATTGGTTTGCAGGAATCCCCTTATTCATTAGGCCACAAAGGGTCATAGAACTCGTTTCCTCCTCACTCAAAAGTGTGGTTTAGAGAGGCTCTATTTTTCTGGAAAATGAGAGCTCTTGAAATAATACGAGAAACATCACCTCTTGGTAGAGGATTCTATCCTTTTATAGGCAAGGTTTCAAACCATTTCAATACATTAAAATCCCAGCCTTTATATTGTGTTAATCATCTCTTTATATTATAGAATGAATCATATTTTAATTCCTTGAACATGCATTATGTTACACTGCATTTCATAGTATTATTAATTTTCAATTGGAATACTTATTTATGGTGTTCATATCACATTCATTTATTCATAAACACAAGAAACTAATTATCCTAAGTTATTGATCCAATTATTTAAACTGGTGAAAAGTATGTTCAAAAACCCATCCCACATCAAAATCTCTCCCAGTTTCTGTACACTATAAATATCAATAGTTGTGTGGAGTGGTACAAAATTCTACTCTCCCCACCATGTACTACCCGTAATGGTTCTAAAGGCGCACTCTACATCAACTTATTTGTGGGATATTATCCCACATCCTGAACGCCAATGGGGGTACCAATGGATTACACACATAACAAGACATTGCCTGTGTGATTTCATAGATGTCCTTCTTTAGGTTCCTTGACCCTATGTCCCACATAAGCTCTCGGTTGAGGTTGGCTGTCCATCTCATGAAATAATTTTTAGATAAACCCCCAAAAAATATTTAGTTAAAAAACCCTAAATATAATGGAATTCATTATGAAATGCATGCTACCTCCCCAATTTGAACTATAGTGTACAGTTCATCAAGACCTTCACAATTTCAATTCAAATATAAATATATCTTACAATTTATTCATCTTTAACCCTTAATGAAATAATTATATGTCATGGTTTTTCTCCTTGAAAACTACAAGCCCAATATTGCTCAAGTTAAAACTTCCATGGTTCTCATGAAACATTAAAATATTGCATGACCTTCAAGTCCTCTTCTTCCATACTATTTCAAATATCAATTCCAAGTAACATAAAATCATCCCTCTTATTTTTTATAAATTATGTATCACTTAGGACACATGTATTTTTAACTTAGGATCATTTCATCCATTGTCAATGTTAACAGCAATTGAGAATTTTTGAAGCGTGGCATCCATTGATATGAATCCATAACAATTATTCAAGCCCTTCATAATTTCTATTCAAATATAAATCCATGTAACCAATTATTCATCTTTAAACTTTAATCCACTAATTATATGTTGTGGTTCTCCTTCATGAAAACTAAAATCTCAATGTTCCTCAAGTTAAAAATTTCATGGTTCTCATGCAACATTAATATACTGCATGACCTTAAATTCTTCTTCTTTTATAATTTTTAAAAATATAAATTCCAATGAACAAAAAACCATCCTTATTATTAGTAGTAAAATATATGTCACTTATGAAACATGTATATTGAACATAGAATCAGTTTATAAATCGTAAAAGTTAACAACAATAGAGAATTGATCAAGCATGAAATCAAATGCTATGATTCCATAAAAATTATTCAATCCCAATACAATTTATCTTCAAATATAAATCCAACTAACCATTTGTTCATCTTTAACCCTTCATTCACTAATTATATGGTGTGTTTATACTTCATTAAAACTTCAAACTCAATGTTACCCAAGATAAAACTTTCATCATTCTCATAAAACATTAAAATACTACATGACCTTAAATTCATCTTATTTTTTACTTTTTGGAATATAAATTCCATAGAACATAAAATCATCCTTCATAATCGCTGTAAAAAATGCAACTATTATAACACATGTATTTTGAATGTAGGATCAGTTCATCAATCATCAGAGTTAACAACATGGAGAATTATGCATGTTTGACATCCAATTCTATGAATCCATAATAATTCTTCAACACCTTAACAATTTCTTTTCTAATATAAATAGATATAACCATTTATTAATCTTTAACCATTCATGAACTAACTATATGTTATGGTTCTCATTCATTTTATCACCACTAGTTTCGAGTATATAAGCCTTTATTTATGTATTTTATGTATTTAATGTGTGTGGGTTATGTTTGGGATCGTTTGGAAGAATTTTTGAGTGTTTCTAGGGATTTTATATAGGATCATGGTTGGATCTTGGTTAGTAAAAACCATGAAAACCCTACATAAAAAACATGAAAAATGAGACAAGGACTCAGGGTAGGTGTATAGTTAAGGGGAACTGTTTGGAAAAACTGTGCATCCACCTATGAGTAATCTTGAAAATTAAGATAATGATATTTTTCAAGGTTGATACATGGTTTTTATAAATGTATTGGCCAAATATTTGAGGTACTTCTCAAGTTATATGATGGATCATGGTTAGAGCATATTTTTCCTAACCGTGGAACTAACCGTGTAGGGTTTAAAAACAATATCCTATAAAAGTGGATCTAGGTTGATATTAAGTTTAAAAGCCTCATTTTTTCTCCAAATTGACCCTAATAGAGTATATATTCCCTTTAAAGGTCATTGATCATTTGAACATAAATATGGAGGTGATCTGAAGGATTTTCTTGGTGTGATGAAGCCTGGTTTCCTTGGAAAGTCTTATTTTACTGTTGATTTTCATAGTTTTTCTTAAATATACAATCCTCCCTCTCTCAGATTCTTATATATAGTCTGGTGTGGATAGATCTAGAGTTTTTTATTCCAATTATGGTTATATTTTGCGTTTTTTAGGATAGGGAAGAGGTCTAAGGTTGGTTTTTGGATATTCCACCAGATTTTGCGGGCATTTGTGTGTTGTTACTCATATTCTCCAAAACACTCAAGATAGGTGGATTCACTATATATCGAATTATTATAACATAAATTCTTAGTTTCAAATTATTTCAATTTCTTGAAATTTATTGTGAAATTTTTGTGAAAGTCATTGTTGAAACCCTCTTTAGTGATGGTTTTTGGTTTTTCATAAATTGGTTGTGTAAAGGGCTTTGCTTCTTGATTTTAAAATTTTGAATTTGAAATAGGGATTTGTTTAATTTGGGAAATTAGTTTGTCGAAAAGGTTTTCAATAAAGGAATAGTTTTATTGAAATGGAATGATTTGGTATCATTAAATTGGTTTTGGCTTACATGGTTTGTGTGACTTTATTCTTTTGTTGTGACCTTAAATAAGGGTTGTGTTCCATTGCGGTAAAAAGGGACATGGCCAGGGATAAGGGGTGTGTGTCATTTTGGAACAAGTATATTGGCAACTTAGTGATGAATTAGTGTTGAACGAGAAACCTAACATGAGTATGGAACTCTCAGAGAAGACTACATGGGTGTGTGTGTGGTGAATGATGAAATGGGTATACCGAAAAACAATGTGAAATGGTTTAATGAATGATTTGTGTGCTTTCCTAGGAAAATTTTTATATTTGGAAAAATATTTTGGTGTGAAACTACTTGGATTTGATTTAAAATGTGGAACTATTTCCAATTTTTTCATATAATATGTTTTATATAATTGTGCTAACATGTTCTATCCTTGCGGCATGAGTAGGGAAGTCATTAGGGTAAATACACTATGTTTCCTGACTCACCCATGATTTTGACATTTTGATATTTTTTAGAATTTTTTATTGAGACATAGGTAAATGGAAATCATCACTCTTATTTAATGGTGATCTGTGATACTTGGAGTTGGAGTTGTACCATGGAGTCACGTATTTAGAGTCTTATGAGTCTCTGTTTGTTTTATTTTCCATTGTGTACTTTTATGTTAGAAGTATTCTATTGAGGTACTCTGTTTTAGTTTGGTTTTGTGATCAATGTTATTATATGAGTTGATTTACATTATCATCGGACATCATATAGTGGTTTTGGTTATCGAAATTTTCGTTGTGATTTTTTTTTCAATGGTAAAATCATCCCCCAATTTTATTGTAGCCCTTGGCATTTATTTCCTGCCTTTGGTACCATGGGGATGTCGCATAAGGCCAAGCTGAAATTCCACCTCATCTCATGCCAATGAGGAGGGGAGGGACGTTATAAGTGGTATTAGTCTTGGTCGGTCTAAAAATTTATGTGCAACATGTGGTATTAGCTTGTACGGTCGTTGACTTACAGATGGTATAATTTGTGTTGGTTTTGGAGTTGAAATTCATTTTAGTTCATTCCTTGAGATGGGTTGGTAAAAATGAGTAGGATTGTCGGGACATGAAATTTAGAGCATAAAAATACATAGTTAACCTTTTTTATGTTGAACTTCAAGATACCATGGAGTTGGGAATATAAGTGTTTTTAAAAAACTTATAGGAGTGTAATCTCATTGTCATGGATTTTTCCGACAAGAAGATCCTGGCATGAATTGTAGTAATCAATTCTCACAAAAACTACCCATTTCAATTTGAGTAATGATTTGTGATTTGGGGTAAATGTTTGTTTTAAAAAAATTGTAAATTTTTCTCAAATGGGAGATTTTGAAAAGATAATTGTTGTTGTATTTTGAAAATTAGTTAATTTTCGAACGAATGGTGAAATTTTTTCAATAATGGTTGAACGTAGAAAATGACTAATTTTGGAAGCAATTGTTTTGATTGTAGCTCTGTGATAGAATTTGAAAATTTTAAGCCTTCAGTTTCTAGAGAGTGATACATGTGGATTTTGTTATGTTTCTATAAAATAGCACTCAGTAGGAATTTTAGAAAACAACAAGAAGAAGTTTATGAGAATGTGGTTTAACCTGAGCCATAGGTGAAATAATAACTGGTTCAGATTATAGTCTTAGATTTTCAATCTGTGGATATAGGGAACTAATGGGATGAACCAAATAAAGTGGTTCATTCTGTCTAGACCAAGAATTTGAATCCACCTATATTCTTGGGTAATTTTGGGCTAGAGAAGGATAAGGTGTGGCTGAATAGGATGAATTGAATCAGTGATTTCCTTGGTACACCAAGAGAGTTGAAATTCATTTTTTAGATGTATATGCTGGAAGATCATGCATGCCAATGGTTGGATTTAGCACATCAGGCTAAACTGGACTACGGATGGCTTGGGAGGATTTTGAGGACTCGTTCAAAAAATAATTCTCTCCTCAAATGGTAATAATTCAACGAACTATGGACTTTTTTGATTTGAAATATATGAAACTTTCTATGATAGAGTATACTATTAAATTTATGAATTTTTTCTGCTTCGAACATGAAGTTTTTGTGAGTGTGTTTTTAAGGAAAACATTTTTAATTAGTGCAGAGGCATGAAATTCACTGAAACAATGTCATGATCAGTATAATAAGATTATATATATATGGTTAGTAGAGTAAAAATGGTTGAAATAGACATCTCATGAGGCATGGGTAGCGGAAGTATGTTGATACCTACATGAAATGGTGTGAAATCGAATAATGTGAGCATGAAGAAAATAGGCACCTATTTCCAAGGTGGGAGTGTGACCCAAAAGTAGAAAGCTAGATTGTTGAACATTCCTCTAAGACCCCAGAGAAATGTTGGATGTTTTTAATTTGTTTCCATTGACCAGATGAATCTATAGTGTTTGACACCACCTAGAGAATGTCACAATTACTTTTAGATGGGGAATCATCAATGCTTTTCTCATAGTGCTCCGGGGTCTGGTGTTTTGGAAAACACTCAGGTTTCATAAATGTCATATTCTTCGATGGGATGAGGGAAACAAAATACATATCATTAGTAGAATAGTAATAGCTAGGGTGATTCCATAAATACCATGACTCCTCCGTTAGTGAAATCTCAATAGGGAAATAAAGAACAAAGTGAAGCGAGTAAGCAGTTATATAGAGAAGATCTTGTTATTATGGATAATCAATTTGGATGGTGTAAATTTAAATCAGTAAGGGTAAAGATTCAATTAATGGCCATGATCATTCCAATTATTTAAACTTATGAACAATTTGAATAAAAACATGTCCCACGTCAAAACCTCTCCGAGTTTCTCCAAGCAATATAAATCATGAGTTGTAGGGAGAGGCTCATAGTTAACCCCTCCCTCTCCTGGTACTTCACCATAACGGTTCTGTGGGTGTTCTCTTCACCTACTACTTTGCGATATATTATCCCACAACATGCATGTCTCTAGGCATGCCCATGGATTACACATGGCACTCCATGCTACCTGTGAGCTGGCCTGGCTGGCTCCCTTTAGGATTTGTCGACCTAGTGTGCCAAATAAGCTCTCAATTGAGGCTGGATGTACAACATACTAGGTTGTATATAATTTATAAATAAACCCCCAAATAATACCTAGTTAAATAACCTTTTATATAATTGAATTAACTATGAAATTCATGGACACCTCCACACTTAGAATACTATTATACAACTCTTTAATCCCTTCAGAATTTCTCTTCGAATATAAATATATCTTACCATTTCATCATCATTATGCCTTCATTCCCTAATTATATGGAATTGTTATCCTTAATTAATACTAAAATCTCAATGTTCCTCATGATAACACTTTCATGGTTATCATTAAGCATTATAATATTTCATGACCTTCAATGAATCTTCTTCTCTAATTTTTGAAAAATAAATTCCAAAGAACTCCAAATCACCCTTCTTATTTAATGTAAAAATTTGTCACTCATGACATGTGTATTTTGAACATAGGTTTAATTCATTCATATTCCTAGTTAAAAAAATGGAGAATTTCTCAAGTATGACATCCAAATAAATTAATCCATAACAATTCTGCAGGAATCACCATGAAGGAGTCCATAACAATTATCCAAGAATACCCATGAATGAATCCATAAAAATTATTTAGTTAAAAACATTAAACACAAAGTCTTCAAACCATTCACATGCTTCTTGGAATTTCAATAATTGAGTATTTCATCCAAGCTCCATTAACTTTGGACGTTCTTCATCATATTATCATAAATGTAATCTTACAATTGTATCGATCATCATTGTCCACCAATGAAAATCATTGACAACAAATACATTCCATACAAAAAGTGGGCTCTTCAATATCCCCCTTTCTAATTGTTGCAAATAGATTCAATTTTCGTTCTAAATGAATGTTTCAATATGTGGAACTATTATATTCTCTCTCCCATTTTCCTTTAAAACATTCATTTGACTTTTTCTCCACTAATTGAAAATAAATACAAATTTCATAGGAAAATTGTATCATTCCATACTTAATAAATGATCCATACATAATTTTAATCTAAGTCAAATTAAGTTTTTCTCAGTGTAGAATAAAAGGGGGTTTGATTTTGTTACAATTGTTTCCCATTAAAAACTGATCATGATACCTTAAGAAATAATAACTCATATAATTTTATGCAAGGATTATTAACTTTCATTCATGGACGTAATTACTAAATGTGAGAATTTTTTTAAGAACATTCAACCTCAAACTCCTTTACTCACTTCAATTAATAGATCAAAAATATTCTTGTGTAATAGGTAGGATAAATAAACTTGGGGAACTTACACATTTCTTATTCCACTGGTTAATTTAATTTAACTCTTTGTAATAAGTTTTTTATTTTTGATAACCATGTATGGGAGATTAATATAGACATTACATGGCCAATGACATGATCTTCAAGCAATTTCCAAAATAATCAGATTAGATATTAATTGAAATAATAATTTGGAAGCTTATTCATTTTTATCCCTCCCAAGGGAAACATTTATCGTCATCCTCATAATGGTTGTTTTCATCAAGATTGGATTTGAAGATATTCCAGTATGTAGAAAACACTTGAATGGGTCTTCAACTAGTGATAGTCCTTATAGGAAAACAATCCCAACTTCACGAAATATGTTCTTCTAGAACATTGTTTTCTTAATAATACCAAGAAATAAGAGAAAACTAATATGGAATATAAGTTACCCTGACTATCCAGAATAGAACAAAACATTATTCAACTTCATCAAGTTTGATCCTCCATTATATTAGTATTTAAATATTAATTGACGAACCATTCAAGGATGGTATCTTCTTTATCTTATCGATAATGATTTGACAAAACTTACTGCTTATCACATTCTCCCCCTAAGAATATGATTCACCTTCAATTCCCTATATTATAAGAACAAATACAATAGTCAAAGATTAGGGGAATAAGGAGGATAATCCTTTCTTCATTATTATGAATATAAAGGTTGAGATCATCTTATCAAAAAAGTTCATCCATTTTCTCTAGTATTCATGCTTTCACATCTAAACATCTATTCTAATTTATGTTGAGGAAACATGGATCTCCTCACGTCCTCTTATGCCTTGTGTGGAGATTTTTTATTCTTAACAACCTTAATGGATGATACATTATTACACTTCTTGAACATTGTTTCCTGTTCTGGTAGTGAGGTTAAACAACCTTTTACAATGTGGCCAGATTTCTTGTATATCTCACAAATAAACTATTTAATAAAATAGTTTCATTTTCTAGAAAAACCGTCATGAAATTATTATTCACCATGTGGAATATTTACTTTCCCTTTTCACTAGCTTTATCTTATGTATCTTAAATTATTATCATTCTTTCTAAATCATTAGGCCAGATAACAAACATGTCATTAGGAATTTTGGGTACATCTTTGGATCATCCATATGGGTTCTTTTAAGTGTCATCCCATTTAGTAGTTCTTTTGGAAGCACTATCCCTCAAATTATTTGATTTAGAATCAATAGTTTTCTCACCATTATACATTGGTACCTTCCGGGGAGAATTTATATTCATGATATTAATATGATATCTTCCCAAGGTTTCTTCTTCATTCCAACTCATATTTTGTGATCTTATTTTCTTATCATATTCGGATACATGTTGTGATTAGCATGTACCAACCTTGTGACCACTTCCATTTCATATATCACCAATGTAATAAAGCATTCAAATACTTTTTTATAGTATAGCGATGCTTCTGGACCTGTGGATGATCCATCTTCTTCAATGGATTCATCCCCGTTCAGATATGATTCTTTTGTGCTTATAAATTTTTCGGATTGTACCAAAACTTTAATGAAAAATGAAAAAATCTATTAGAGAACCACCACTGTCCCACAAGTATTGATTTACAGATATCTTATATATCAAACCGTTGGATCTTCGTTATGATTTGTTTTCTCTCTTTGGGGAAAAAATTACACACCTTCTTTCCTATCCACCTTAGTCAGGGTGGTAGGTTTATTGTCATCTTTATTCATCCATACTTGTTCTTTTTTTTAAAAAACAACATTGTTCATGATAATACATTTAGTAACATTAGTAAAAGATTATATGAATGGTTCCTGAATCTTCTTATCTTCGTATGATAGATCATTGAAGGAATTCATGATCTTCCTAACACATATTGGAGGTAATTTAACCTTAGAATCATCCAATGAACATTGAGTTCCAGTAGCCTCTATCTAATTTTATGAAGTTTCAATATGAGTCTTCTTAATATTGGCCAACTGAGCTACCAATTCTAGATATTTCACATTGTGAATGATTTTCTTCTCTTCAATTTCAATAATCTTCTCTTCACAAGACTTCTTCATTTATTCAACATTATCTTTAGGTAGATTATCTTTTTCCTAAATCAAAGAGTCTAGTTCCTTGATCTTCATTGATATTTCTTCAAATTATAAACCCTTGACATCAGTGACATATTTCAATTTAACTTCAAGAGAATGTGCATTTTCATCTGGAGTCTTTTTAACTCCCTCTTTCTCTTAAACTTCTTTGATCCATTTCGTGGAAATTATTTCAAGTTCCCTCTTTGTTTATTCAAAGGTTCCAACCTATCTGGATAGTTTTAGACAGTCAACAATTTTTGGAAAGCTATTCTCTAAAATAATGGCTTTTTCTTATTGGTGGGTGATCTCTTCCTTCATGTATTTAATGAATCCACAAACAAGAGGTTGCCATTATTCAGAAATAACATGCATAATAACCCTTAATATATCAACTGATAATTATTGAGAAGTCATAGATTGATCATCATCACCACTTATGCTAGTATTTCTATCTTGATGAATTTTTATAAATGTACTAACACATTACTTCTTATCGTTAGAGGCATGAAGGTTATCCATATTCTTTGTGGAAACTTCATCCACCTTCACATTAATTTTCATGTCGGTTATGTCGTCATTGTCAGCAAGGCATAGAGAAATAGGTACTTCCTCTTATTTAGATAAGAGGTCCATCTTCTTCAACTTTATCTTCTCTTTATTTCTCATATTCATCATGGTCTTCATAGATATATAATTTTTCTCAGAGGTAACTGAATCTTCATTAAAACTACACTTCATTTTTGAGTCAAGAATCATACTCAAGTCTTTTTAAGAGAAATGATTTCACAGTAGAAATTTTAACAGTGAAAAAACATTCCTCAATACATGTGAACGGACTAGTTTGGGATATTACTTACACTAAGAGATGGGTGAATCGACATTGGATACTTTTTAATCCAAATAATAATTTTATCCCTTTACCTATTTGACATATTAGGACATCGATTCTATTATTATCTTCTACATGTCCCATTCATGAATATTAAAGTAGTAAAGACAACCACGTGACATTTTTACAAGGTCTTACCACTCTCTAAGAGTATCTAGTCCTTGGAATGGTCTACAAAATTATCATGATCATGCAACCACAAGAATGTAATAATTTAAATATGGTTATATCAAGTGGGAAATACACTTTCACTTTAAATTCACTATATCAAAAGGACTGGGAATGTTTTACCCCACATAGATGGATGTTTATACTACCTTTGAAGAGCATATCATTTTTATTGATAATGTTTTGTAACACGAATAGAGTCTTCCACTTGTTAACACCTATTGGAAGTCATAGTTCTGCTTTGTTTTTTCACAAACTTCTTATTCACTTTATTACTTTATTAGAATCATGATCATATCTCTTCTTACCTCTTACCAGTAACAAACAAAATTATTCACAATATTCTTCTACCAGCCTCAACAATATAAATGTGTTTTGAACTGATGAATAAAAAATTCGTATGAACCAACTTATAATTATTTGAAATGTGGTAAACTAAGATTAAGTTAGGGGATCTAGCATTAAATCCCAAACATAGAGGCATTTGTGATGCCCTACAATGCCTTTAGGAATTTTCCATATTTTTAAATGGATTTTTAATGAATATAAACATGAGATTATTTTTTATCAAATTAATTGAAATTTCAATAGAAACATTAAAGTTGATTTAAATTGATAAAAATTATTTATTCGTATTTGGAATTTTATTTATACTTCATGAATAGTATATTAATTATCCAATTGAACATGAGGTGAACTGTGCCCAAATTGAGAGATACATGATTAAATACCATGCATCAAGGCATTTGGGATTCCCCTCCCATGCCTTTAGAAATTTTCAATGATTTTAAATGGATTTTATAATGAATATGAACATGAAATTATTTGTTTTATCAAATTATAGGAAATTCAAACCAAAACATTGAGGTTTATTTAAAATGATAAAACAAAGCTGTATTTGTATGTGGAATTTTATTTGGACTACATGATTATTATTTTAACCATCCATCCCAAAATGAGGTGAACCGAGCTCGATCTGGGAGAGCCAGCATTAAATCCTATGCATGGAGTCATTTGGGACGCCCCTCCCATGTATTTATAAATTTTCCATGATTTTAAATGTATTTTTAATGAATATAGACATGAAATTATTTATTTTATCAAATTATGGAAATTTACAACTCAAACATCGAAGATGAGTGAAATTTACCAAAAAACATAGTATTTTTATTTGGAATTGTATTTAGACTTAATGATTATTATTTGTATCAAAGAAGAAAACATGAGGAGAACTGGGCTTGATCGGGGTGATCGAGCATTAAATCTCATTCATGGAGGAATTTTGGATGCCTCTCCCACACCTTTAGAAGATTTCAATGATTTAAAATGGATATTTAATCAACATGAAAAGAAAATTGTTTATTTTTCCAAATTATGTTAAATTGAAACTCATTGACTGAATTTGATTTAAATTGTTAAAAAACAAAGGTATTTATATTTGGAATTTTATTTTGATATCATGATTATTTTTCTAACTAGGCAAGACACCATGAGGTGAACTGAGCTCGAGCTGGGCGATCCCACATTAAATCCTATCCATGGATGCATTTGGGAGACCCTCCCAATTCTTTTACAAAATTTCAATGATTTTAAATGGATTTTTAATGAATATAATCAAAATTTTATTTGTTTCGTCAAATTATGGGAAATTGAATCTGAAACATTGAAGATTATTTAAATTGATAAAAAAATGAAGTATTTATATTTGTAAATCTATTTAGACATTGTGATTATTATTTGAACCATCCAAGCCAACATGAGGTGAACCATGCTCGAGTGGGGAGATCTAACTTTAAACCATGTGCATGAAGTTGTTTAGGATGCCCCTCCCATACCGTTTTCAATTTTCAATGTTTTTAAATTTATTTTTATTGAATATGAACATGAAAATATTTTTTTTCCAAATATTTTGGAAATTAAAACTAAAACATTGAAATTAATTTAATTTTTTTTAAAAATGATGTATTTTTATTTGAAATTTAATTTATACTTCATGATTATTATTTGAATCGGCAAAAGGCAACATGAGGTGAACCGATCTCAAGTTGGGATAGTCACCGTTAAATCTAATGCATTGAGGGGTTGGGATGATCCTCCAATGTATTTAAAAATTTTCAATGGTTTTAAATTTATTTTTAATGAATATGAACATGAAATTAGTTACTTTATAAAATTATGGTAAATTGAAATTGAAAAGTTGAAGTGGATATAAATTGATAAAAAACAATGTATTTGAATTTGGAGTTTTATTAGACTTCATGGTTAAAATTTGAACCATCCAAACCAACATGAGGTGACTGGAATTGGAGCAAGGAGAGTCATCATTAAATCCTATGCATGGAGGTGCTAGGGAAATTATTTGTTTTATCAAATCATGAGAAATTAAAAATTGAAGTTGATATATATGTATAATATTCATTCTTATTTGAGATTTTACTTATAATTACTGATTATTATTTTAACTTTCCAAGCGCATGAGAGGTGAAATGAGTTCTATATTGGAGAGTTAGTCATCCTTAGGGAAAGGAAGCTAAACGAGAGGTCGTGTGAAAAGTATATGTTCATTCATGTTTATGATATAGGTTATTACCGATGGACATATTGGTAAGGCCCTACCCATGCCTTGAGTAATAAACCACAGTGTCTCCATTTTCCTTTTTGATGTGGGAGAAATTAACTGGTCCAATGTTCATTTTTAATAGGGACAACATCGTCTCGCATGACTCCTATCCCTCGCACCTTGGAAACAAAGATTCGTTGTCCTTTACTACTCGATGTCTCCCCTCAAAATCAATAACACCACTCCAACACCATAGATTATCGTCTTCTTCTCCCTAGAAGCTCGACATCAAGCCATTGTCCACTGTTAATGGATCTAAACTCCATGGACCATCTTGGGAGGTTGATCTGTCACTGATAAATCCATTTCAAGGACAATCTAGAAAACTCGAAGCCCAAATGAAGGAGGAGCTCAGTGAAGTCTGATGTGACAGCACGTCACCACTTCCATGCCACTGAAGTAATTCTATGATCCATGTGGAACCACCACTAGCCCATTCAAGTGGGGGGTGAACAAAAAAAATTGTCGGTCAAGAAAACAAAATGACCATATGAAAATTCAGAGATAATGGGAGGAGGAGAACAGGATATAATATAATAACTACTCCATTTTTAAAATATTTAACCTATATTAATAAAGATTAGAATACTGGTTAGGATGAAAAAAGAGTACATGATATAATATTTTAATGAAATCCGTAAACGAGAGATCCACAAACATGACCTAACTCCACATCTACCCTATCCCACACCCATTGTACAATACATGGTAAAAATTACTGAAAACATACTATTAAATCTAATGCATCGATGGGTGTGGATTCTTCTCCAATGTTATTAGCATTTTTCAATGGTTTTAAATTGATTTTTAATGAATATGAACATGAAATTAATTACTTTATAAAATTATGGGAAATTGAAACTGAAAAGTTGAAGTGGAAATAAATTTATAAAAAACAATGTATTTGTATTTGGAGTTTTATTAGACTTCATGGTTATTATATGAACCATCCAAACCAACACAAGGTGACTGGATCTACAGTAGGGAGAGTCTTCATTAAATCCTATGCATGGAGGTGCTAGGGAAATTCTTTGTTTTATAAAATTATCATAAACTAAACATTGATGTTGCTTGATATATATATAATATTCATTGGTATTTGAGATTTTACTTATAATTACTGATTATTATTTTAACTTTACAAGATCACGAGAGGTGAAATGAGTTCTATATAGGAGAGAAAACCATCCTTAGTGAAATGAAGATAAATATGAGGTCATACGAGAAAAATCTGTTCATTCATGTAGATGTTATAGGTCATTACCAATGGTCATATTGGTAAGGCCCTTCCCATGCCTTGAATAATTAACCATCATGTCCCCATTATCCTTTTAAATGTGGGAGAAAATAATGGGTCCAATATTCATTTTTATCGTGGATGACATCGTATCGCATGAATCTTATCCCCCCTGCATTGGCCACAAAGAGCCATCGTCCTCAAGCACTCAAAGTCACCCCTCGACGACTCTGACACCGCTCCAACACCAAAGATCCCCATATTCACCTCCCTGGATGCTCGACATCAAGCCACTACCCACTATTAAAGGACCCAGAATCCCTTGACCATCTCTAGAGGTTGATCTTTCCCAAAAAGATCCATTTAAAGGATAATATGGAAAATTTGAAGCCAGCATGAAGGAGGAGCTTGGTGAAGTCTGATGTGACACCACTTCACCACTTCCATTACACCAAAGCAATGTCAAGATCCATGTGGAACCACCACCTGCCCATGAAATTGGAGGATGCACCAAAAAAAACATCGTT
This sequence comes from Viscum album, assembly GCA_963277665.1. Taxonomy (NCBI): domain Eukaryota; kingdom Viridiplantae; phylum Streptophyta; class Magnoliopsida; order Santalales; family Viscaceae; genus Viscum; species Viscum album. The sequence goes on along the minus strand of OY728151.1, from coordinate 1,578,693,679 downwards.
CATGAAAACAAAATATCTATATGAAAAATCAAAGATATTGGTAGGAGGAGAACTGGATATAATATAATAACTACTTCATTTTTAAAATAGTTAATATATAATAATAAATATTGCAATACTGGGTAGGAGGAAAAAAGAGAACATGATATAATAAGTTAATGAAATCCTTAAACGACATATCCACCAACATGAACTAACTCCACCTCTCCACAATCCCACACCCTTTGTCCAATACATGGTAAAAACAGGTAAATGCATACTAGTATGACCACATATACTCAAATAATCACTAGAAAAATACATACAAATTTTTTAAACAAATTGGTTAAAAAATAACAATACACACATAATTAGATTCCACTCACCTCCAATATCGTAGAGGGTATAATTATCATTCTTTACAATACCATATACCTCAAATATCATTCCTATCATCGGGGGAACTAGTATACTCCATCCCACTATTGGGGATTCAGTCTCTCTTCCCTGCCATCAATGCACCGATTTAAATTTATGTTGGGAATGGTTATCTCCACCCTTGGTTCCAGAATCTGGTTTCACAAAATTTGATAGTTTGATGTGATCATTGAGCTTCTTCCCTATCCACCACTTTGGTTCATGTCTTTTGAGACATTGGAACAAGTAAAAGACATGTTAACTCAGCATCAGGTTTCATGAAACAGTGGACTCAATGCATAGATAAAGAGAGAACCCATAAATGGGAAGTGTTCATCGCATTGATAGGTGGTACAATAGACTCATCATTTTCATTCATGAAATAATAGACTCAATTCACATATAAAGACAGAGCCCACGAGGGGGAAGTTTTCATCACATTGACATGTGGCAAAGTGGGCTCTGAAGTCGCCTTCATTAAATAGCAGAATAAATGAAAATATAATGAGATAACCCATAATGGGGAAGTGTTCACTACATTAACAGGAGCTTGATTTATTTAAATGCCTCCCTGGTTTGTGCAAAGAATTAAGAATTTGTGCTCACTTTTCATCATTTACAAAGGTTCTAGTTCATTAATTAGTAATTAGAAAGTATATAATGTGATTCACACACATGTGATGACTCAAGATTTGAAGAAGGAATTTTTCAATTATTTGACACACTTTGAATAGTGCAAGTGTGCATATGCATGCCATTGCACATGTGATGACTCAAGATTTTAAGATATTGGATAAACAAACATTGTGTATGTTCATACGTGGTGTGTTTACAAAGAATCATAAAAGTTGAAACTATGGTGTATTCAATGTGTGTGTGAAGATGGTGAGTAAGTTCAACATATGTGTTTATATAATAACTTGAATAATCTTGCAGATGATATGGGTTATTTGTAAAAATAAGTGTGTGTTGAACTATGCATGTACATGAAATAATTAATGCGTCAAAGTGTGAAGGTGATTAAAGTGGGAATAATATTTGCGTGTATGTCCTAGAATTGTGTTCAGTCACAAATATGTTCAAGAGAATATATATTTTTATTAATTTTTTATTTCACAAATAAGACATATAAATATTGGGGATAATTACATGCATTAAATATCTGCATGTGATGATGAGAATTGCATGCATGGAGAACACACTATGTTGTTGTGTGTAATAATTGAGTTGTGATGAATCTATACTTTTTAGTGAAGCAAAGAATAAGAAGATTTATAGTTCATCGATATATCTTTAGTTGTTTATTCTAATATTGTAGGGATGTGATGTGGAAGTGATCACTTCAACTAATTTAGGAGATAAAATTTAAACGAAATTAATGTGGTGTTGTTGATTATATTCACTCACAGTCGTAGATTTTCAGTTGAAGTGAGAAAGGGAAGAATTTTTTTATTTTAGTGGCTTGAAGTGGATGATCAATTTTGTATTGCAGTGAAAACTTGATGTTCTTGTGATATTTCTCATTGTGTTCAATGTTTTAATTTTAGAACAATGGTGGGATTTTAGAATAATGATCATTGGTGGGATTCCTATATAATTTGGGAAAAGGTTTGTAGTACCCCCGGTTTCTGGTACGTAACCCTTGTTTTATGCTTTTTAAGTACAGAATCAGATGCTAAATGGTTGGGAAAGTTTGGAGACTTTTAAAGTGTTAAAGTGAAAAAAGTGGTGATGCAGGGGCCTCACACGGGTTGTCCAAACCGTGCGGAAGCTGTGCAGGTGGTGGTCACTTTGGACAGAGGAGACCACACAGTGTGCGCACGGTTTGGGAAAACTATGCAAGGAGGCCATGCGGAGAACCCCTTCCAAGCAGTGACTACCACACAGTTAGCGCGGGATTTGACTAACTATGTGGAATAACCATGCACAGAGTCAACATAGATCCTATTTTTATGGATCTGATCCATTTTATCTTTAAAACCACTCGTTTTTTCTCCTACATGTCCCTAACTCGGGATTTCTATCTGGTGAAGGTGGGAGAACACTTACCAGGAATTTTGGAAGTGATCCGGAGGATTTCCATGGCATTTTGAGGCTGGTTGATCGAGGTAAGTCTTGTTTCATTTAGTTTTCTTAGATCTCCTTATTACCACTTGATGGATCCTTAGATCTATAGCCAAGGTGGGTAGATCTAAGGTAGTGGATTAATTTTATGCTGGGTTGTGGTTTTTTTGGTACTATGGGAAGAAATCTAAGGAGGTCTCATGGAATTGTTGACTCATTTTTGTTGGAATTTTCACCCATTGGTTGGTTTCACCTAATTTGTTGAGGTAGGTGGCTTCACTCCTGATTTCTCTTTCTTAGAACCTGATGGAATAGTATCAATTTGTTTCCCTTGATTGAAATGGTTTGTTTATATTCTGTAAAAGAATGGTTGAAACCCCTTTTATGTAACGAGTGATGGAAATTTTGTGTTTTTGGAAAGTGTTTGTTGAAGTGAATTTAAAATGGTGATTTTAAACTGGTTATGTTATTTCCGCTTAAAATAAACGGTTTTCAATAAAAGGTTTGATGATTTATTGAAAGGTTTTGAATACACTTGGTTTTTATGGAAATGGTTGTCAATAAAATGTGTTTTATTGAAAGGATGGTATTGGAATGATTGTTGTGAATGTGTGGTGTGTCTTCATGTTACATATACAGGGCTTGTTTGAAATATGACATTGTGCTAGGTGCCAAAGGGGGAATGGAACATGGGAAAAATAACCTTGTAATGACTTGGTAGATCAACGAGAAACCTCTCATGAGTATGGAACTGTCATAACGAAGCATGCATGGTTGATTTGATGGGTTGGGAAATGGTTGGGTGTGGAAAAATGGATTTTGTGAAATGCAAATGTGAATTTTATTGGAAAATTTGCTTGGTTGTTTTTCTTGAGAAAGATGGGTTTAGTTGGAAAATGGTTTTGACATGGAACTTGTGTATTGTGAACTATTTTGGAATTGTTTTATATAAATTGTTTTATATAAATGTGCTAACATGTTTTATCCTAGAGGCATGGGTTGGGAAGTCATCGGGAAAAAGCTACTGAGTTTCATTACTCACCCCCTTCTTTGGCACGTTGGTTCTTTTTCAGATGTCATATACAGGGATGTTGGCAAAGGTAAAGTGTCACATGTTTGTAGAACTACATTGTGATACATGATCTAGTTTTTGATGTCGGAGCTTGGAGCTTGTGGAGGATGGATTTGGTTTGTCATCTTGTAGTCTTTTGGTTTGTCTTTCTGCTTTTTACTCTAATTTTCTGTTGGTTTCTGTTGTGGTACTTTTGGTTGGTCTATGATAAAATAAATGGTTGAGTTGTCTTATCTTTTATCATGCATCATTTAGTTTATTAATTTGGTTATGGTTGTTGGTTCTGTGGTATGTTCAAAAAGGGTAAATTGTCCCCCACTATTTTTGAAACCCTTCGACATTTACTACTAGACTTTGGAGCCTTGGGGATGTCGCTTAAGGCCAAGTAATGACTTGATGTACTCTTAAGCCAATAAATATAAGTGGGTCATTACAAATGGTATCAGTTTGTTCGGTCCTTGGGGTATAAATGCAATCTCCTTGTTCCTTTCTTTGTGGAACATGTAGTCATTAGTTTTTGTTGGTCTTGGTGTTGAATTCATAAGTGTATATTCCTTGGGTGTTCATCTTAGGGAGGAGTAGGATTGTTGGAACATGGAATGTAGAGCATAAAAAGATGTATCTATCCTTTCTATGTTGAACTTCATGTTACCAGGGAGTTGGGAAGATAAGTGTTTTGGAGACACTTATAGGATAACAAATATCCATGTCATGTGTATAGCCAATGAGATGAGAATGACATGCATTATAGGAATGCATTTCCACTAGTAGTGCATATATCATTTTGATAAATGGATTATGGGTTGTTGAAAAAACATGATTTCTGAAACTTTTAAACTTTTTTACAAATGAATGATTTTTAAAAGAGATGGGCTGATGTATTTTGAAAATAGATTGATTTTCAAAAGGATGAATTTTTTTATTTTTAGAAATGGGTAAATTTGGAAAAGCTTGATGAGTGGAAATCAAGGTTGTGATTGTGATGTGATAGAAATTGAAATGATAAGCATTAGGTTTCTAGGAAGTGAGATGAAAGACATGCATTGTTTATATAGAAAAGGGCTCCCGTTAGGCGTCATAGAAACCAAATGGAAGAGGCTGCAGAGAATGTGTTCACACATGCGCCATAGGTGAACCAGTAGCTAGTCCAAAGTATAGTTCAAGCATTTTAGGTTATGGACACGGGGAATCAAATGGATGAGTCAAGGCATGTAGACAATTCTTTCCAGTTCTAGAAGCAGAATCAACCCATCTTTTGGGGTGATTTTGAACCAGAAAGGCTGGAGGTGTGGCAGTGTAGGATGAATCGTATCTCCAATTTCATCGGCACACTAGCAGAACTGAAAGTAATGTTGGCGACGTATATTCTAGAGGATCTTGCATGATAGTGGTGGGAGCTATTGGTACATGCTAAGGTGGATCAAGGCCTAGGCTAGGAGGAATTTGAGGAATTTTTAATAAACAATTCTATCCTCAAACATTAAAGATCCAGAGGAAAATGGAATTTTTCAGCATGAAGAAGGAAAATCTCTCTGTCATAGAGTATGATGCTAAATTGATGAATTTAGTGCTCTTTGCATCAAAAGTTGCTGCAAGTGTGTCGCTGAAGGCACACACATTTGTATCTGGGTTGAGACAGGATATTCCCTCGAAGATAGCTATGCTATGTATTTTGGATTATATGGAGATGGTAAAAAGAGCAATAGTAGCTGAAAGAGACATCTTAGGAGTTATGGGAGGAGGATGTATGATGATACCCATGGGAACGAGTGGGAAATCTATTGCTGGGAACAAGAGAAAGAGGGACACCTACTTCCAAGGTGGGAGTGAAAATCAGAATCAGATGGCTTGATCAGTGAATCTTCCTCCACGGCCCATGATGAAAGACAGGTATTTTCAATGTGGCTCGATTGATCCCATGAAATGAGAATGTACAACACCACCACGAGCATGCCACAATTTCAAGATGATGGGGAATCTTCAGCGATATTGTCACAATGCTCCATGGTCGGGTGTTCGTGACACTTCTCCAGTGTCGTAAACATCTTATGCTTCGAGAGGGTGAGGATAGAAAAATCAGTATCGCCAGCAGAACAGAGCTAGCTATGGTGATTCCATGAATACCATGACTTCTCAGGTAGGGTAATCTCAACAAGGTAATAATGATCAAAGTGAAACAACAAAGCAATTGTATGGAGTAAAATATGTGATTGTGGATTACCAGTCTAGAACGTCTACGGTGAGAGGTACGATTATTTTGAATTCTACCCTCATTCAAGTTTTTTTCGATACTGGTGAATCTCATTATTTTCTTGCTTTTGTATTGCTGATTTTTTGCACATAAAACTTGAAGTTATGCCTTCTGTGATAAAACATCAAACTTCTTCTCGGTGAATGAAAATGTAGTGCTTTTGTGTGTAGAGAATGTTCTATAACTATTGATGGAGTTTTGATGAAATGGGATTTATCTATGATTGATATGGATGTCTATGATATAATCCTGGGTATGGATTTGTTGACAGAGTTTAGGACTCACTTCGACTATTATCGCAGAACAGTCAGTTTCCCGACTGAGGATGGCGTTGAGCATCTCTTTAGAGAAGAAATATTGGTGAAGGTAGGTGAAACAATCTTGTTGGCACTAGTAGTGGAAACGATCTATTACCATTTGGTTTCATTAAACATGGAATCTATGGACGAGATCACGAATAATAGTTTTCCACTAGTATTGGATCAATTTTCTAATGTTTTTCTTGAAAACATATCAGGGTTAGCACCTATAAGAGAAGTGGAGTTTACGATTGATCTCCTTCCGGGGACCAGTCCTATCTCACTTTCATATTATAGGATGTCACCAAAGGAGTTAAAGGAATTTAATGTGTAGTCGGAAGAACTATAAAACAAAGGTTTTATTTGGACAAGCGTGTCTCTGTGGGCAACATCAGTTTTGTTTGTAAAGAAAGAAGATGGAAATTTGAGGCTACGTGTGGATTATCATAAACTTAACCAAGTTATGATAAATAATAGATATCCAATTCCACACATTGATGACCTGTTTGATCAATTGAGGGGAGATCAGTGGTTCTATAATATTGACTTGAAGTTAGGATATCACCAGTTGCGAGTTTAGAAGGAGGATATACCGAAGACAGCCTTCAGAAGTAGATATGGCCACTACGAATAGTCATGACTTTTGGTCTTACGAATGCACCAACAGTCTTCATGGCTTTGATGAATCAGATATTTCATCCATATCCGGATTATTTTTTTGTGGTGTTTGTGGATGACATTTTGGTGTATTCAAGAACAAGGTCTGAGCATGAGAAGCACTTGGAGATAGTGTTGGAAATCTTTAGAGACCATCAGTTGGACGCTAAATTATCAAAGTTAAATTTTGGGATACAAGAGCACTCTTTCTGGGCCATGTTCTTTTTGGGAAATGTGTTTCAGTGGATCCAAAAAATATAGAAGATGTTCTTTCTTGTAAATCACCGAAGAATGACTTTGAAATAAAATGTTTTCTTGGTCTAGCTGGTTATTACCAACCCTTTGTGAGTGACTTCTCTCGATTAGCTTCTCCAAGGAAAGTATTTAACAATAAGAACAATGCATTTTAATGGGCTGAGGAATGTCAGAGATCTTTTCAAGAGTTGAAACTTCACCTTACACCAGCACCCATCTTGATTTTTCCTGAATCAGGAAAGGGGTATGTAGTGTATTTTGATGCTTCGAAAATAGGGTTGGGATGTGTTCTCATGCAACTAGATCATGTGGTTTCTTGTGGTTCAAGGCAGTTGAGGGTGCATGAGAAGAATTACACAACACACTATTTGGAGTTAGCTTAAGACGTCCATGACTTGAAGACTTGACGTCATTATCTCTTTGGTGAGAAATTCACTATTTTTACGGATCACAAATTATTTGATCACATTTTTTCACAACGAGATTTGAATCTGAGGTAGAGGAGATGGATGGTGTATCTTCAAATGTTTGACATTACATGATGTATACACCAGGAAAAGGGAATTTGGTGGCTGATGCATTGAGTACAAAGTCATATGCTCAGTTGGCGAAATAAGTTTTAGATGAATGGCGGTTGATGTCGGTCTTATCCAACATGCATGAGGAATGTGAAAACCGAGGTGATGTTGTGGTATTATTTTTAGATACGCTTGTTCCTGATTTGGTAAAAATGGTGAAAGAGGCAAAAATATCTGATGAATAATGTCTAGAAATGAGTTCAAAACTCAATGGTGGGGAGACCATTGATGGCTAGAAACTTGATCAGGGTTCAGTTTTGTGTTTTAGTGATTGGATGGTTGTACTTATGGGTTTTCAGGAACAAATCCTTTATGCTTACTACCATTTGAGACGAGTTGTACATCCGGGTACACAGAAGATGTATAAGGCATTGAAGGCTCAATTTTGGTGGAGTGGCATGAAATGGAAGGTGGCCGAGTTCGTCTCACAGTGCTTAACTTGTCAGCAGGTTAAAGCAGATCATCAAAGACCATATGGTATGTTACAATCCTTACCTATCTGTGTGTGGAAATGGGATCAGATAGCAATGAATTTTGTTAAAGGTCTTCCAAGAACAGTCTGGAAACACGATGCCATTTGGGTGATAGAGGATCGTCTAACCAAGTCGTCCCATTTCATCACTATTCGTGAAACTCATACGGTGGAAGATCTTTCAAAAATATATATCCGAGAAGTGGTAAAGAGGCATGGTGTACCAGTGTCTATAGTCTCAGATAGAGATCCAAGGTTCACATCTCATTTCTGTAAATCCTTACAGCAAGCCCTTGGGACTCAGTTGACTATGAGCATAGAGTATTATCCTCAGATGGATGGGAAATCCGAGTGGACGATACAAACTCTGGAAGATATGTTGCGGGCTTGTGTAATGGATTATGGTGGCACGTGGGAGGATCATATACCCTTAGTGGAGTTCTCATACAATAACAATTATCCAGCCTCGATAAACATGGATCCATTTGAAGCATTATATGGGTGTGTATGTTGTTCTCCACTATACTGTGTGGAAGCATGAGAGACATCACTATTTTTGCCGAGCGTTGTCCAAGAAAAAATGGAGAATATTTAGTTGATTAGAAAGAGGATGGAGACGGCTCAGAGTCTTCATAAAGCTTATGCAGATCCTCACTGAAGACTATTGTCATTTGCAGTGGGTGATCATGTCTTTTTGATAATCAATCCAAGGATTGGACATCACCGATTTGGTTAGAAGGGAAAATTATCTCCTCAATATATAGGCCCTTTTGAGATACTAGAACTGGTTGGCGAGGTGGCGTATCGGTTGGCATTAACACCACGATTTAGTGGAGTGCATAATGTGTTCCATGTATCTTAGTTGAAGAAGTATCAGCCCAATCCTGACCAAGTGATCAGATGGGATCACATTGACCTAGAGATGGATGCTTCATTGGTATATATTCTTGTGTGGATTTTGGATAGGAAGGATAATGTATTGCATGGAAAAAGCATCAGTGTAATGCAAGTTTTGTGGCAATATGGTCAGATTCATGAAGAGACTTGGGAACACGAGAATGAAATGAAAGTGTAGTGGCCAAAACTCTTTTAGGAATGCGATGGTTTTCTATATTCTGGGGACAGAAAGGCCAATGGTGGTGAGAATTTAGTACCCCCGTTTTCTGGTAAGTAACCCATGTTTAATGATTTTTAAGTACATGAAGCATATGAGAAATGGTTGGGAAAGTTTGCATACTTTTAAAGTGTTAAATGGGAAAAAGTGGTGATGCACGGGTTTCACAATGGTTGCCCAAACCATGCGGAAGCCGTGCAGGTGGTGGTCACCTTGGACAGAAAAGACTTCACGGTGTGCGCACGGTTTGGGAAAACCGTGTGAGGAGGTCATGCGGAACGCCCCTTCCAAGCTGGGACTACCGCACGGTTAGCACAAGATTTGAATAACCGTGTGAAATAACTGTGTGCAAAGTCAACATAGATCCTATTTTTAAGGATATAATCCATTTTATCTTTAAACCCACTCGTTTTTTCTCCTAGACTCCCCTAACTCTGGATTTCTCTCTGGTGAAGGTGGGAGAACACTTACCAGGCATTTTGGAATTGATCCGGAGGTTTGCTTTAGCGTTTAGAGGCTAGTTGATCGAGGTAAGTCTTGTTTCCTTTAGTTTTCTTAGATATCTATCTTCCCTCTTGATGGATCCTTAGATCTATGGCCAAGGTTGGTAGATCTAAGGTAGTGGATGACATTTAAGTTGGGTTTTTGTTTTTTTGGTACTAGGGGAAGAAATTTAATGAGGTTTCAGGGAAAAGTTGACTCAATTTTGTGGGCGTTCTTCGTCCATTGGTTGGTTTCACCTAATTTGTTGAGTTAGGTGGCTTCACTCCTGATTTCAATTTCTTAGAACTAGAAGGCTTAGTTTCAAATTGTATCCCGTGATTGAAATGGTTTTTTTATCTGCTATGAAAGAATGGTTGAAACCCCTTTTAAGTAATGATTTATGGAAATTGTGTTTTTTTGGAAAGTGTTTGTTGAAGAGAATTTAAAATGGTAATTTTAAACTGGTTATGGTTTTTCTAATTGAAAGAAATGGTTTTCAGTAAAAGGTTTGATTGTTTATTGAAAGGTTTTAAACACACTTGGTTTTTATGGAAACGGTTTTCAATAAAAGGCGTTTTATCGAAAGGATGGTTTTGGAATGATTCTTGTTAATGCATGGTGTGTGTTCATGTTGAATATATGGGGCTTGGTTGAAATGTGACCTTCTGCATGGTGCCAAAGGAGAAATGGAATAAGGGAATCAATTACCTTGCGACGACTTGGTGGATCCACGAGAAACCACTAATGAGTATGGAACTATCACAATGAAGAATGCATGGTTGATTTCACAGGTTGTGAAATGGTTGGGTGTGCCAAAAAAGGATTTTGTGAAATTAAAATGTGAATTTTATTGGAAACTTTTCTTGGATGTTTTTCATGAGAAATATGGGTTTTTTGGAAAATGGTTTTGACATGGAACTTGTTTATTGTGAACTGTTTTGGAATTGTTTGATATAAATTGTTTTATATAAATGTGCTAACATGTTTTATCCTAGAGGAATGGGTTGGGATGTCATCGGGGAAAGCCTACGGAGTTTCATTACACACCCCCTGCTTTGGAACGTTGGTTCTTTTGCAGATGTCATATACTGGGATGTTGGAAAAGGTAAAGTGTCGCATGTTTATAACACTACTTCATGATACTTGAGCTGGTTCGTGATGTTGGAGCTTGGAGCTTGTGGATCATGGAGTTCGGTTGTCATCTTGTTGTCTTTTAGTTCATCTTTCCTCTATTTACTCTGATTTATTATGGGTTTCCGTTGTGGTACTTTTGGATGGGCTATGATAAAATAAATGGGTGAGTTGTCTTAGTTTTTATCATGCATCATTTAGTTGATTAATATGGTTATGGTTGTTGGTTCTGTGGTATGTTCAAAAAGGGTAAATCATCCCCCACTTGTTTCGAAACCCTTCGGCATTTATTTCCAGCCTTTGGTTCCTTGGGGGTGCAGCTTAAGGCCAAGTAATGACTTGATGTATTCTTAAGCCAATAAGGATAAGTGGGTCATTACAATGTTCATACCTACCCACCTTGGTTTTTGGGGTGATACCTGACCAACCCAATTGTAATATTTGATTGATTTCTAGTGAGGAATTTGTGTCTCAAATCATCCCAAACACAGCAAAGACATAGTTACCTACCTCATGGGAGAACCTTCTAAAAATATTCTATGTTCTCCTACATTTACTTTCTGTATTTCATGTAGTATTATTGATATTGTAAACAAGGAATATCAATTCATTATGAAAAGTGAAGAGGTTTAAATTAAAAAGGATTAAGTGAGAAGAAATGAAATATTGGTAACATTTGTGTACACTAATGCACCCCACTCTCAGTGTACTTTCAGGATCCAGTTGACACTTCAATTGGTATCAGAGCATAGGTTACACCTTTGATTGGATCTATCTTATTGTTTCAGTCAATTGTATCAGAATTATAGGAAGTGAATGTTTGAATTAAAAGAATTAATAGAGTTTTTTCATATGGGATGTTCATTTCCTATCTCTGTCAGTACCAACATGGAGGACTCTAAAAAAACCTTGAAGGATAGAAAGAAGAAATATAAAATAAACTAAGAACGAATTTGAAGAAGAAGTAGGGTTTCTCACAATCTGAATAGAGTCATAATGATAGTCTATCATTAGTATCTATTAAATCTGGTGATAAAGATCCTTTTAAGGAGTGTTTTCAAGTAGTAATAAAAAGAATTTATTGAATCACTCAGTGATTTTTATTCATAAATAAAAATATATATAAATATAGTTCCTATCCATTTTTTCACCTACATGTTTTCTTTTATCAAGGGACTATATGATGAGAAGTCATATCTTGAAAAAGAAGCTGAGGAAATGGAGAAATCCTTGGAAAAGAAGTTTCAAGGATGTAAACTCTTCTCATAGATTATTGATGCAAATGAAGATACTATACCACATTTCAATAAACATTTCTCATATGTTGAAGAACAATTGAAAAGAAAAACGTGAGATAGAAGTAACTTAGAAGGACTGTAATTAGATGATTCACACTGTTGAGGAATCATATAAAGAGACCGTGAATATCAAGGACTCCCATTTGTAAATTAAATACATGCATGAGACATTCACCATAGTTAATGAATCAAAAGAAGATGTTATATTTAAATTAAATGAAAACATCATTTTTATTGAAGATGAATTATAATGAATTGATTATGAGAAGGATGTGACTGAGGTAGTTCATACAGAAGTGATCAATGCATTGGAAAAATTACATAGAACCTCGATAAAAGTTAATGAATACCATATATATTATAAGATATATATAATTAAAGAGTTGAATAATTCTCAACTGATAGAAAATCAAATTCAAGAGGATCGAGTTCAAAATATGAAGAGTCAATAGGAAGGAAAACTGAAAAATGTTAAGAATGATAAAAATTTCCTCAACATTAAATGTCTTGAAATAGAAGTGAATTTGAATAATATGAAAGAATGTGAAGATATGTTGAAATCACTTAACGACCATAGGAACTCTCTAAAACTGAAATATCATGAGTTGGAGGTCAATTTGAGAAATTTAGAGATCATTAAATCTGAATCTTCATATAATAATGAGATCATAAAATCTTCCAGGAGTAATTCTTAAAGGATTCTTATTTCTGAAAAAACCAATTTTAGTTTAAAAATGTATGATATTATCTAATGATAAACCAGTTTAAAGATCATTGAATGAGGTAACCAAAGATCTAGAATATTTTATTTGTACTCATATTGTTTCATCTATAAATATTTGTTCCAAAAATAATTATGGACAATCATTGCTAAAGAAGTCAGATGGGGAATCTATTATATCATCAAATGTGGATATGAAGAAGAGTATTAATTCTTGTTCCCTTCAAAGAGATCAGATGAAGAATCATACTAGAAAAAAATAACAAGATGCCAAAACTAACTGTATTGTATCAAATAAGAATAAATCAAGATTTGTTCGATGATGTTTGTGTTTTTTTAAATTTGGGATTTAGGCCATCGAATCTTGTCATAATTTTTCAATTCATGATAACTATTGAAGGACAATATTAAGGCAGAGTAGATCTGATGAGAAGAGAAATCCTACATAATTTAATCATTATTCATAGATGAAGAATAATTTATCTATCAAGAATATATTTGAGTGCCAAGAATACATCTAGGATTATTGCAAGAGAAGTTGTCACAATTATAATGTGTGTCGGTATGTACTAACCCTACACTATGCATATTCTGAAATGATGACAAGGATAAAACATATTCAGAGGCAATTAAAAAAATCATAAAAGGCTTATTTGGGGTGTGAGAAGAAGAAGAGTCCAAAGAAAACTATGAGACAACCTACAACCAGGAATAATGATGGTATGAATGTCATGCTAAAGAAAATGTGCCTCTATTATGGATGAAGATGTCGCATAATGGACCTTCACAAACATGTTAAATACAAAAATTCTATTGGAAGAAAGCTGATACAAGAAATCAAATCAATCTCAGAAACAAATAAAATGGTTGATTTGTTGATTGAAAATCAAGATGAAAATTTTGAATTCCATGACAGGTTTTTTTAAAATGAAGAACCTATGATTGCTGAAGATTTGTATTGAAGGTGTAAAATTTCAGGGAATATTGCTGAAATATACATGAGGTGGTTGCCTAATCAAATAGAACCAGTGAAGAACAATGTAAATGTACCAGTGACTTCTATTGTTAATAATTCTACTATAAATGAGGATTCAACTCAAAAGAAGAAGTCTGAGCATATACCAAAAAATTGTTTAGTCATACGGCTAGAGCAATTTGAATTGGTTATGAAGTTGGAGTAGAAACAAAATAATGAAAGTGCATTACTTTCTAATGTGAAGTAGCATATTCCTTCTAAGATGGATGCTGGAGAAATCAAGAAGTCCATACTTCCCTTAAATGATAAAATTTGTAAAGTCAAAGAAGGATAAAGCATGATGAGTTTTCATGAATCTAGTGTAGAAATGAAAAGAATTTATAGGTTGAGAGATAAATCTCATCCTAGTTGCTCTAATTTCAAATCATTAAAGAACCAGTTTATTCCCATGAATATTTTGTGTTTTTTTATTTTATGCAAGGAATTGAAGGTGAGGAATATATTAAGGGGGATTCTTAATAAAATGAGTTCTTTGAAAATACAATTCAACATTCATAAGGTTATCCATCATGTAGTTCTTTTTTTAAATTTCTTATAAAATTATTCCTAAAGATCATTCAGGATGAATGTCAGTGAAAATGAAGTAGATGGATGAAGCTCATCCCTTTAAGTAGAGAAATGTTGAACAAACACCATAGTTGATCACAAATTGTATCACATTAATATTTGAATTTATTGTAAGGGGTTTATTTGATATTTTAAAATCCTATAAATAGAATCTTTTCATTAGAAAGGAATTTTTTTCTATTTTTTATGAATGAAAATTCTGAATCAGAAGGGGAGACACTTATAATTTTATAATAATGGGGAAGGGAATTCATGGCATTGAATCATAGTGTCAATTTTTCATTATATAAAAACTTTGGTTTTTAGTTGTTTAAATGTAAAAAAAGGGCATATAGCAAAGGGGCTTGCCGACACAACTTAGGTGAAAAGTTGACAACTAGCCTACCATTATGGGTGGGCTGAGGAAGAAAGTGGCTAGTGTGATCACAAGGAGAATATGTATTGTCAGAGGAACAATGAAAAAATATTAGTTATGTTGTATGAAGAATGATTGTGTATGGTTGACGTTGAATCTAATTGTGAATTGGTCTTGATAAGAACTATTTTTTTTTCATGGTTTAATTGTATAAAAAGGGCCTATGGGGAGCTCATGTAGAGGTTGAGGGAGAGAGAGATAGGTGTGATCATGGGGGACTATTGACACTATATAGGTGGGTAGTCGACCCCTAGTCAGCCATTATGGGAGGGATTTGAAAGAGAGCTGCTAGTTTTCTCATAGGGAGAACATGCAGAGGTAGTGGAATAATGAAAATTTTCAGTTATCTTGTATGAAGAATGACTGTGTATGGTTGGAATTGAATCTTTTTGTGAATTGCATAAAATATAATTGTTTTAGGTGAACCCTTAGCTTCTGCCCCATTCACCATTTTCATCATGGCTTCTCTCTCATTCATCCCTTTCACACATGCCCTCTACAACCTGTTAACTCATGTCCGATTTCATGAAAGTGGTCTCCACAAAGATATTGGATAGCGTTTTCACAACAAATACCCATTCAGTTTTAAAGCATATGGGGTGATTCATATACACATGTCCACCAAGACTTCCAGGTATTCAATGTGTGCCAATACTTAAGATCTACTTGACATTTCAATTAGGAAAATGGTGAGTACCTAAGCGACTCCAGTTTATAGTACATGATTTACGAAAAATAACACCAAAGAGACTATAACTATGACCACTATAATTGGACTTGTAGAAAATGATAACTTTGCATTGTTAGTTTCTTGAAATGTAGTACAAGTCATCCTTTTATTTGTAGTCTATTGTGTATCCTGAATTTCCCCTTCTAGCCAATCTAGATTAGAGATGATTTACTCTTTGTCAAAACATTATTGAGCAGTCCAGAAAATTATCATGTCTTCCAAAACATCTTCACCTCACTTCAAGTATTTCCTGAAAACCTCCAACACTAATATATCAACCTTAGTCTTTGAGTACTCATCATCGAATTGGTCTAGAAATTATTTTTAATTCTCCTTGTCATTTTTATCATATCTAAACTATGAAACATTCAATCTTCCTTTAGTACCTTCTCAACTCCCAGCTTCTTCCTCCACTAATCACGTCTATTGCACGTTTTGTGATTCGCACCAATACTAATCATACATTTTCATATCTTCCACTATTGTGACCTTCCAAAGTTCTCCTACTTCAGCTTCCCTGCCAAATCTCTTCGCTTCAGTCTTATTTAGCTCAAGGATTGGATAATCCTCTAATATTTTCATTTGTCCCTTTGAGAAGACCAACGACAGAAACCCACAAAGGTCTAGGTCAGGCTGTTTGGCCTGTGAATGGATCCAAACATGTGGTTTGGGGATAAGGTGGAGATTCTCACATCCAGGTCTTCATTCCAATGGGGAAAAATCCCCCCCAAATGGACATGATGGAAAACCAGAATGAAACCTTCAACTCTCACTTTTATTATGATAACATCCATGTCCTTACATTCCAATATGGTTTTATACATGAAAACCATAGTAGGGAAATTTTAGTCCAGCAATGTTGAAGCATCCTAACTAATCAGGGGTTTTCAATCCAAAGACGTTTCCAGCATACACCAATGAGATTTTATGTATGGATCCATTTTCCATTACTCTCCATATTTTGGGGAATTCCAAAAACTTTAATGAATCCTGCATGTGTCTTTCAGAACAAATACTTTCGAACATATTTAAATCACATCCATAGTCTCCCATTGGTTTCCTCTTCATCATCTGAAGTTTTTTCTCTCCCTTAACTGAGCAGGAAATAAGATCCTAATTTTAATTCAGGAGGGGAGAGGTGTTCCTAGGGGGAAGTGTGTTTGGGGTTGTTCGAGTGGTTTGGGGAGATTTGTTATAGATTAGATGGGGCATAATTTTTATCGACATGTTTAGATACCTTATGAATAAGAGAGGTCAACATCTCCCCTGACATGTGGGTATCCCCTATATGATTGGAACCCAGAAGTGCTACAACACTGTTCTTGAATATATGTTCTATAGACTGATGATATCATTTGATGGACAAAAATGATACATGATATCATGGGTGTATATTCATAGTTTGAGGCACCTTCTCATGGTGTATTCCCTTGGTAATATCCAGTGTAGGACATTATGAGAATGAGAATCGATGGTAGTAAATCCACATTTATATGTGCCCTTGGATATTCCTATCTACGAATGTGTGTATTATTCCTATGACTTTAAGAATATTATTAATGAATATTATAATTCATGTACTTTTATGTATTAATGAAAACTGTGATGACATATGTTCGTGGTGAGGTAGCATATGTTGGGTGTGTCACGAGTAGTATTGTGTTAATGAATAATGTTAGAAAATATTTGTCTCTTCTATTCTTTGGAAGAAGTTGATATCTCATTGCCATTGATAGAAATGATATAGCCTAAATGAATCTATGACCATAGTGTTATATAAATATTTATTTACTTTTTAGTAAATATAATATTTTTTTATTAATGGAGAATAATGACGTGATATATATTTAATTAATAAATATTCATCATTCTAGGCCTCATAATTATTATGGAGGAATGACAGACCATGTTTTTAGGTCTAGAAAGAAATAATAATATGGAATATTATTTGATTAAATAATATTTAATTTAATTCCAAATGTTAATCGCATGTCGATAAATAATAATATTATTATTTTATTGACATGGGCTTCTATAAGGGATCAGATAAATAATATGTGGAACTTATGAAATTATTTATTTATAATACAAGAAATATATAAACCCAATTATATTATTTTCTTATGAAACAATTCATCTGTTTTTGTTGGGCACAACAGATTTGGAGAATCCTCTAAAGCCCTAGAAATATTTCTTCTCCAAGAATGATCTTATGAAGGGAGATCAATATTCACCCATCGAATCCTCTAATTTCAAGAAAGATCAAGGAGAATTATTTGGAATCTGTTCTCGAGGAGATCAAAGGTGAATGATTCGAGCAATAGTATTTGTCAAGCTAGTACCCGATGATTCTTTGATGATGTCTTAAGATTCATGAAACATGTGTGGATCAATGCTAAAGGGAATCTATACTTGAATCCTAAAATGAAATGATGGTGCAACAGAGATCTATTTCTAGATCCATAAATAAAGAAATAATTCCCTCAAAGTTAATTCATTAATAAATTAAATTAATTATAAATAATATTTCATGATCCTCCCTTTTGGTTCCGGTATGATTTATAATTTTTGTCTTCATTGATTCAATTCTGTTGAACACAACATTTATCAACATGTAGATATCTAATTGACCATCAATCATGATAAAACGATATATTGGGAATGACCCATCATATGATTATGATAATCCTAAAACCTATAAGTGGTATCATAGTGGTCACATTATTATTTATAACTATTTAAATATCATTGACTGATTGATGAATTTTTTTTCATTTCCAATTCACTTTTAATCATTTTATTAATCCGAATTGTAAGATCTGTTTCTTCCTTCTACATTTCTCATCGATCTTATCAATGAAATTAATTTTAAGGATGAAATAAAATTGAAGAACTCATCCAGTGGTTCTAAGGATTCTGGCTAGACAACACAATTGTACATGTTATGTAGTTTTTTTCAATGTATCAGGAATTAATTTGGAATTAATTCACTTTTTTTGCATTGATGAAACACGGTACATTTATAAATTACACCGCGTGTTTATCAGTAAATCCTGATGCATAGTCATCCAGAGTACACGCCATGTAGCCGATTTGGATAGTGTGTAGTCCTCTTAAATCACAAATGGTCCGTGTCTTTCTTACTTTGATTACCTAACTGGTGACCTTGTAATTCAGAGATCACACACCAAGTATCCCATTGCACACCTCATGTACACCATTTTCCAGGGCATGATTCACATCCCAAGACCATAGGCATGTTCCAATGATATACGGTGAGACATGTACATGCAGTGTATCTGAAAAACACACACCATATACTTATACCAAATTACACCGATTTAAAATTTATTTTTTATATTATTGAATCCTTATTGACATGTTCTTATGTGTGGTCATTAAGTTGACAAGACATGCCATGTTTTGAGTTTTTAATATATATATATATGTAAATTTTTAATTAGTATCTATGTAATGTTCACATCTACATATCATGTATGAGTCACATTATAGTAGTTATGTTGTGTGCATTGGAGCATAACACATGACCGAAAACTAATTTAATTCATGTAATCAGTACGTTTAAGTAGAGATCATGAAGGTATGTGATATGTCGTGTATTCCACATGTAACAAAAGTAAGCAGTGTAAGGGAATAATACTAGTTTGGTAGAATCAGATGGGTATTCACAATATTGCATCCAAGATAAATTTATGAAGATAGTTAATTTCAAATTAATTTATTTAATTTTATTATAATTATGATGGATGAGAATATTAAGAAAATTCAGATGAGAATTAAGATAAATGAATTGATTAATTAAAGAAGATAATTAATTGATTGAAGCATGAATTATCTTAAATAAAAATGATTAATAATTGATTGCAAGTATTTTTAAATACATAATTCATTTCATGCATGTGGATGATCATGAGCATTGACCAGACAATTGTATGTGATTGGTTTCATTTAATTTATTATCAACTTAAATTGTTGGTCTTCATGTCTACCCTACTCATTTTATGTAAGGGTCTGTGTTACCATGTCTTCTTTTATGAAAAACTATTTCTGCCTCACTTGGATGTTAGTAAAAGAACATGTAAAGGATGAATCTCCCATGTTATAATAGGCATTTCAATTTTGGATCCAATGAAAAACCAATCCCAGAAAGATACACGAGTAGACATGTGGAAAGTTGTAACATGAACCAAAATTGGTTCAATGTGTTTTCCCCCTAGTCAATGATTAGTTTATCAAATACTAGATAAACAATCCATTAGTAAATCTTATGATCGTATCGATTTATTATTTTACTTTTGTCAAGTTGTATGGTCATTTGATTATGGATTTTTTGTCGCGATCACATAATTAATGAATTAACAAGCATGCAATATAGAACTAAAATAAAATATATTATGCATAAATGTTATCTAAGTCATGGTTAATTACATAAATAAACCAACTTAATATTAACAAGAATGTGATAAATATAGTAATTTTAAATTTATGCATAAAAGGATAAAAACCCTCAATAGTATATACAAAGTCGGTATAACCTTCCACTACCTCAGTTATAATCTAACCATAGTTATATGTTCTTGATCAGCAAAAGTTCAGGTTTTTTGAATTATTGAAGAATTTTAAATTGATGTTGTGGGTTGAATTAACATAGTCTACATCAAGGGTTGACTTCCAAATCCTGACATGCTGTAACTGGGATGAAAGGGTTGAGGAAATCCAATTAAGCATTTCAGGAATGGGGTGTATGCTCAGAAAATCAAGGAACAATGAGTTAATGAATTTTGAATTTAAGATTAATACTGAAAACCATTCAATTTTCTTGAAAACCCAATGTTGGGGTTATGAGAAGGGAAATATAGATCCTTGCCACATGAATATCCAAGCTAGAGGATATTACAATGCGAATGGAGAGGGCTATTTGGTTTCGATAAAATAGTGGGAGATTAATAAATATAATATTTATTTTTTATCAAAATTTTATTAGATAAAGTACTAATGTTCTTTATATATAGTTATTTAGGAACAAAATTAAAATGAAATTAAACATATCATTTCTTTCTAAACATGATAAGGACAACCTCCTCACTGACACAAATTTCCATAAGTTCCATGGGCACCAGTGAGTTATCCATCACCTTGAAATGAAATTATATGTGCTGGAAGAACCTTTTCCTATAGGACCTGGAAATGAGGATATTGATGAAGAGTTAATATTTTATGAGAAGTATTTGAATGATTCTATAAATGTTTATTGTTTCATTATTTCATCCATGTGCAATAATCTTTTAATGAAATATGAGGACATGGATTCATATAGTTGTTTTCTCACATTCAGGTTCTCTATCAAGAGAAGGTGAGACAAAAGAGGTACCATATCTCTAATGCTTTGTTTACAACTATGTTTGGAGAGCATTCACTTTATGGGCTCATGTAGTCAATAATGTTGTCGATGTATGGGCCCAATCAATGACCACTTTTTTCTTACTTCACAATTGTTTAATGTCGATGCATGGTACATGGAACCGCAAACGTGGAATCCCGTCACATCATAGATCCTGCGTTGATTCTTTATTTACCATCACTGATGTGCCACATTGTCTACCATAAATGTGGTGGCCTGTTTCCCCTTGATCCCAATGGACTACATCATGAGCAGCTCCCTCTTTGTTCGCAACCAGTTTCTTCCCCTTTTAATGCCTTTACAATTTCCTTTTTCTAATAAAAATAAGATATAAAATATTATATCTTAAATTTACAAATTACCATGTTGAGTTCATGTAAAGAATCAGACACTTATCTCATCTAAATAGTTATAAAAGATGTACCACTCCATTAGCAACACATGCAGCTTAATATGCATGATAGGATAAAAGAAATCTCAAAATAAAAAACTATCTAATATCAAATTTCGAAACACCCATGATCTATATACTACCAATCTCCCCATTTATCCCATCAATGGAGATACAAGAGGATAAACTCAGTTGGAATGAAAACCTATTTTCATTAGACCAACCATCATCCTCTATAGAAAAATGATAATGCCCATTTGTAACTCTGACAGAAACATGACTTTCCCTATAAAAAAATCCAAAAACTAATGTATTATCCAAATCTAAATATGAAATTTCCTTTCGAACAAAACCAAAACCCAAAATATATATCTCCCTAATGATTTTGATTGTGAAATATTCTGGAACACCAACAAAAAATTTCTCTCTCTGCTCAAAATCATGAGCTGCTAGTGCATCACCTCAATCTTCAATTTTAATTCATTCTTCACCAATCAAACATTCTAAAGAATAGATTTAGGTGTAAGACCTGAAACACCTCTCTCAACCTACTTTGTTTTCCAAACCCTAGCTTGCATCATGCTCTATCAACCTTCTTGAAAATATCTAAAGTTCCCACTAAAAATTGAAAGCCCAAATAGTCATCTTTGATATCACTTGTTGGGGGAGATTCCCAATAATAAGAAAAAAACCCACTTTAGAAAAAATTTCTGAGAAAATCAATGAAATAAAAAAGTGATATAATGGAAAATAAATAAATAAGCACACAAGATTTTTAATGTTCAAAAACCCTCTGATGTGGAGGATTAAAAACCCACAGGGTAATTCCAAAATATACAATATAAACTAATGTGTACAAAGAAATCCCTGTAATTCCCAATCATGAATTACAAATGAGAGCATTGAAATTTTTTTTGTGAAAAGCACACCCTGATACGCCTCCTTAATCTCTCTAAAAATCAGCACACCAATTCCATGCTTGAATGGTCAATGTGTAAAAAAACATCGGACTTCTATTAACTAAATTCCACTACATCAAGGATCAAATCCTAATATTCATCAGCCTCACATAATCTTATGACAGCCAGAGGGTTTCTCTATCTCTCATGATCTCTCCATCATGACCTACGACCAATCATAAACTTGGATACACCGCTTGATCACTACATTCCAGAATACACTCAATACATGTGAAAGGACTAGTTTGGGGTTTTTCTAACACTGAGAGTGGGGGGGTGGGGGTGAATCGGTGTTGGAGACCTTTTAATCCAATTCCACATTTCATCCCTTTAACTCTTTGACCTGTTAGGATCTAAATTATTTTATTCTAATTTACCCCTCACATGAAATAATATTAAATATTAAAGAAAAAGAACACAATATTTTTACAATGTTTGCTACTCAGTAAGAGTATCTAGTCCTAGGAATGGTTTGGAAATTATCCTCACCCCAAAAACACTAAAAATAAATCATTTATGTATGGTTACAAAAAGTAGGAAATATCCATTCACTTAAAATACAATATCTTCAATTGGAAGTACATGTTTTACATCACTTAACTGGATCTCTATACTACCTATGAAGACAAACTCCTTTTTGTTGATAAAGTTTTGAAACACCAAGAGAATCTTCCACCAATTGAGACATGTGGGATCTCATAGTTCTTCGTTGTTCTCATACAACCTTCTTCTTCACATTATTTCTTGATTATCATCATGCAAGTAACTCTTCTTACCTCTTCCCAATAAAAAACTGAATGTTTCCAAATATTCTTCTTCTACTAGACAAAATAATATAAATGTGTTGTGAAATAATTAATACTGAATGCTTTATAACCCAAATTATAACCTGACGATATCAATTTTGTCACCAAATCTTCTTCTCTTATTTTCTGTTTCTTCATCAGGGAAAAAACAAAATCAATGAGCCCTATTCTTATTATTCTTTACAGAATCACAAAATTCATATATAATTATTAAATAAATGAAGTTCAGACCATCTTAGCATCATCACAATTAAATTAAACTACTTTGGTATAAAATATAAACAGTGAATTTAGTATCATTTATCTTGTATTTTTCTTGGTGTAGAAGATGTTTTTTCAACTCAATTTCAGTATACCTTCAATGATGTTTCATGTAAAAATAATTTTTCGTAAACTCATATTCTTATCCCCTTGAATTATTAACCAAATACATTCATGGTTCATGTTGATCTCCCATATCAATTCTTATCTTCATTATTTTATGTATTTTTTTGAGTAAAAGATTTATTCAGGGAATTTTTTATTCTTAAAATCATTTGAAAAACTTCAAACAGTGCACTTACAGCTCACAATTTATGTAAAAATTGAGGGATCTTATTTCTCCTCCCTTATTTATCTCTCAATTTACACAATAATAATTTTTGTTTCTAATAAAACATTGTTATCAATAGTATGTGAATTAAAACACTTGGTTTTATATTAATGCTCGAACAATATGAGTTCCTCTTCTTTCACATTAATTTATGCACTTAGGAGAACATTTGGTTCTCTTAGCACAAATAAACTGTGAAGGTTTGTTCTTCTCTGTCTATTGTGAATAAATAAATACATAGTATATTCATGTTTGGTTTATTTGTGGATCAACTTCAGGAAATTCCATGAGAGTAAACTACTCATGCATTGTGGCTCGATTATTAAGCTTCATCGAACTGGTTCTACATTTTGAAGCATGATCAGGGTGTTTACACACTAGTTGTGTGTTAGCTGTATTTATTCTTCATGAAAGTAGAATGATTTGTGGAACTAAACTCCTTTTTAAAGAACTATGAGGGTGTAAAAACCACTCACAGGATCACATATTATTCTCCACCCAATATAAAACAACTTTTGCAGGGAGAGGAACATAATTATCCTCTCCCCCGGCAGTTCTCTATAATGATTATGCAGGAACCCTCCAATCCCACCACTTTATGGTATATTGAACGACATCATGAAAGCCTTCTCGAGTACCCATAACTGAAAAAATGAACTCCATTTTTCCTACACATGCTGGCCTGGAAGTCCTTCTTTTGGTGTGGTTAACCCATTGTCTTGCATAATCTCTTAGTTGAGGCGAGCTAGTCAGCTTAGTCCATTATTTTTAAATAATACCCTAAACAATACTTAGTGAAAAAACCAATTATATAATGTAATTAAATATAAAATTCTTGGCCACCTCCACACATTGAACTCAATTATATAATTCTTCAAACCTTCATAATTTATCTTGAATTATAAACCTGTATAACCTTTTCTTTATCTCTATCCCTTCAAGCACAAATTATAGGTAATGTTTATCCTTCATGAAACCTATAATCTCAATGTTCCTCATGTTATAACTCACATGTTTCTCATGAAACATTAAAATACCGCATGACTTTCAATTCCTATTATTATATACTTTTTGGAATATAAATTCAAGATAACTTCAAATCATCCTTCTTATTAGATGTAGACAATGTGTCACTTATTACACATTTATTTTGAACTTCAAGTTAGTTCCTCATTCATCTGAGTTAACAATATAGAGAATTTCTCAAGTATGACTTCCAATTATATGAATCCAAAATTATTCTTCAATCCCTTCACAATATATCTTCAAATATAAATCAATATAAAAATTTCTTAATTTTAACCATTCTCTCACTAATTATATGGCGTCGTTATCCTTAAGGAAAACTTGAATCTCAATGCTCCCAAAGTTAACACTTTTATGGTTCTCATTCAACAATATAATACAATATATCCTTAAATTCATCTTCCTCTATACATTTTGGGATATAAATTACAAAGAACATTTAATCAACCTTCTTATTTTTTGTGATAAATGTGTCACTTATGACACATGTATTTTGAACATAGTATCCGTTCATCAGTCATCAGAGTTAATAGCATGAAGAATTTATCAACCATGACATGAAATGATACAAATATATTATAATTATCCAAGAATCATGATGATAGAATCCATAAAAAGTCACTAGGAATCTCCATGAAGGAATCCAAAACAATCCGACATGATTCACCATTAAACTCAATGTCTTCAAAACATTCACATGTTTCGATGAATGTCATGTCATGAGGAACATATCCATGTTAAATGAACTTTGGAAATTATCAATCATATTGAAATAAATTTTATCTTCCTATTTCATTGGTCATTATGGTCAACCAATGAAAATCACCTGAAAAGAAATACAATCCCTAAAATAGTGTGATATTCAAACTCCCCCTTTGTATTGTTGGAAATAACTTTAAAGTTATTTCCAAAGGAATGTGGTAATATTTTGAACTATTATATTGTCTCTCCCCTTTAACTATTAATATTTAATTTCACATTATCTCCACCTTATTGAAAATAAATATGAATTTTATCGTAAAAAGGGCATCAGTCCATACATAAGTGATGTCTGATCCATCATTTCACTCTAATTCAACTTGAGTGGTGCTCGGTGTAGAAAACAATTGGATTTTACTTAGAAAAAAAAGCTATCCATTACCAACTTATCATGATACCTTAAGAAATGAGAAATCATATACTTCCCTTATTGGATTATTCACTAACATTCTAGGCTTAAATTGATGAATGTAAGATAAATTTTTCTGATAAAAATCAACCTGAAACTTCTGCACTCACTTCAATAAATAGATAAAAATATTCAAGTTCAAAATATATTATAAAAGACCATGGGGGACATCCAAATTTCATAATAAAATTATTAATTTAATTTCTACCTCTTTGTAATTTTTTTATTTTGATAACCTAGGTTGATAGATTAATATAGACATACCTTTTCCTATGATATGATATTCAAGGAAATTCTAGAATAATATGATTTTATACTAATTGAAATAATAATTATAGATCTTCCTAATTTGTCTCCACCTCAAGGGAAAAGTTTCTCATTATCTTTAAAATGGTTTATCTCATCAAGAATTTATTTAATGAAATTACAGTATATAGAATACAAGAGAATGGATCATGAACACGCAATAGTCCATATTGGACAACTTTCACAACTTTACCAAGGAAGATCTTCTATAAAGTTTTTTCTTAAAAATTCATATAAATAAGATCAAATGAAGATGGAATCTTCTTTATCCCAGATATCTGAAATACTACATCAAATTATTCAATATTATCAAGGATTATACTCCATCATAATAGTATTTAAATATAAATTGAGGAATCATTCAAGGTTGTTAACTTCTTTAGATTAGCTATCAAGAACTGAAAACACTTACTACTTCTCAGGTTCTCCCCCTAAGAACACATTTCACCTTCAAATAACTGACTTATAAGCACAATTACAATACTCAAAGATTAAGGTAATATAGTTGATCATCCTAACTTCATTAATGAAAATAGAACTATTGAGAAGATATTCTCAACCAAATTGATTCATTTTCACCAGTCTTCATTCTTTCACATCCAAAATATGTTTTGATTTATGTTGAGGCAAAATGTATCTCTTCACATCCTCTTTTGATCTATGTGGAGTATATTTTTTCTTAATAGCCTTCATGAATGATACATTATTTTACCTCTTGAGCATTGCTTGTTGTTATGGTAGAAAGTTTAAACATTCTTTTGAAATGAGCCCATATTTTTTACATATCTCTCATAGAACTACTTTAAAACTGGTGTTTCATTTTCTTAATCAAAATTTATGAAAATTTTCTTCATCATGTGGAATGTTTTCTTTCCATTTTTCGCTATCTTTATATTATGCATCATCAATTATTCCAATTCTTTAAAAAACATCAGGCCAGATAAATAACACATCATTAGGAACTGTATGTGTATGTTTGGATCTTACACATGGGTTCTTCTCAATGACATCCCTCTTATCACTTCTTTTGGATGCACTACCATTCAAATTTTTGGATTTAGAATCCATGTTTTTTCACACCATTCTTCATTGGTAACTTAATGGGAGGTTTATGTTCACCTAATTCTTATGGTATATTCCCAAGGTTGATTCTTCATTCCAAGTATGAATTTGTGATATTATCTTCATAACATCATTGTATACATGTTGATATGGGCATGTAATAACTTTATGACCACTAACATTTCATACATCACAAATTTTATAAAGAATTAAAAATCTATTTACAGTATACAGATGATTTTGGACCTATAGATGTTACTTATTCTTCTCTGGAATTCTCTCCCTTGAGTTAGGATTCCTTCATCCTTTTAAATTATGGGAATTGTTCCAAAAATATAAGGCACACTACCCAAATATGTTGTAGCACCAACATGGACCCACAAATCTTGAGAAACTGATATATTTTGAATCTGATTTTTGGGTATTCTTTATGATTTTTTTTCTCTCTGAGGGGAACTAAATTCTATAATTTCATTCCAATACACAATAGTCATGGTGATAGGTTTCTTATCATATTTATTCATCCATAATTGTTCGTATTTTTCTTTACAACCTACATTTTTCATGATAACATGTTTAGAAACATTATTAAATTATGGTATGGATGATAGCTGATTCCTCCAAGTTATTTGTGATAGATCAATGAATTAAGTGATGATATTATTGTAACATTTTGGAGTTATTATAACCTTAAAGTACTCCAATGAACATTTAGTACTTTTAGAAACTATATCCTTCATTTGTGAAGTGTTAATATGTTTCTTTTCAATATTGGCCTACTAAGCTACCAATTCTAGACATTTGATACTTTGGATGATTTTATGATATTTGATCATAATAATCTTCTCTTCCAATAAATTATTAATTAATTCATCTTTATATTCATGTAGCGTAAATTTTTTCTAAATCAAAGATTCAGGTTCGTTGATCATCTTGGATATTTCTTCTAGTTTTAAACCCTTGACCTCAGTGCAATTATTCATTCTCTCTTCAATTTCATGGATCTTTTCTTCTAGAGTCTTTTTTACTCCTTATTTATATTAAACTTATTTGATCCATTTTGAGGAACTTATTTCATGTTCCCTCATTGTTGAATCAAAAGTTTCAGCCTATTGAGATAGATTTAGACAGTAAACATTTTTTGTTTTCAATATCATATCCAAAACCTAAGATTCTTCTTTAAGTCGAGTGATCTCTTCCTGCAAACATTTAAAGATTCCAAAGACAAGTGATAAACATTCATTTAAAATATAAAGCAGAATATCTATTAATAAATCAACTGAAAATTCTTGAAAAGTTGTATATTGATCATCATCACCACTTGTGCTAGTTTTTTCATCATGAGAAAAGTTTTCAAATGTACTAACAAATACATCCTAATTAAAAGATGTAGGAATGTTATCCATCTTCTTAGTCAAAAATTTAGTCACATTCTCATTACCTTCCAAGCTAGATAAGTATTAATTTTTATAATGGCATAGAGAAACAAATCCATACTCAATTTTAGATAAGTGGTAACTATTATTCTACTTTCTATTCTCTTTATTTTTCTTATTAATCATGTTCTTGGTAGATATAGACTTATACACAAAGGTATGAAAAATCTTCACCAAAATTGCACTTCAATGTAGAGTCAGAAAATAAAAAAATTTCTTTAAAGGAGAATAGATTTCACTGTAGAGAATCTAATAGAGATAAACCTTACCTATATAATTATGAATGTACCAGTTTTAGATTTTCCTAACATTACGTGTGTGGGGGGGGTGAGAATCCCTATGGGAGAATTTTTTATTCAATTTCACATTTTAACACTTTAACTCATTGACTTGTTAGGATATGGATTGTCTTATTATATTTTCTCTAACTCATGAAATAATATTAATGTATTAAATGGAATACACAATATTTTTACAAGGTTCACTTCTCAATAAGAGTATCTAGTCATTGGTGGAGTCTGGAAATAAGCCTGACCACATAGCCACTAGAAAGTAATCCTTTAAATGTTTTTATATCAAGTACGAAGTAACATTTCTCTTGAAATTCCATATATTGATGTTATATTTTATGTTTTCCGAAACATAGATAGATATTTATACTGACTCTAAAGATAGTATAATTTTTGTGGATAAAGGTTTGTAACACCAAGAGCGTATTCCACCTATTGAGACCTATTGGATTTCACAGTTCTTATTTGTTCACACACATCCTTATTTTCACTTTGTTACTTGTTTAATAGTATGCATGAAACTATTATACATATTCCATGCAACAAACTAAATGATACACAATATTGTTCTTCTACCTGTCAAAAAAATAAAAATAAATGGGTTGTGAATTGATGAATATTGAATTATTTTGGACCCAAATTATAATCAGTTGATTTCAATTTGGTCACCAAATATTCTTCTCTAATCTTCTAATTATTCTTCAGTGAAAAACAAAATCCCATGAGATATATTATTCTTATTGTTGTTGAAATCACAATCTTCTTTTGTAATTATTAAATCAATGAAGTTCAACTAATCATAGAATCAACAAAATTAAATTATTCTTCTTTGATAAAAATTATCTAGAGTGAATGTAGAGTCTATTATCTTATATTCTTCTTGTTGAGAATAATTTTTGTTAAACTAAATTTCACCATAACATCAATGATATTTCATGAAAGAATAATATTTCACAAAATCATATTTTTATCTTAATTAATACTTAACCCAATATGATCATGGTGAATGTTCATTTCCCAAATCCATTTTTATCTTTATCATTTTATGTATTTTGTTTGAGATATATTTTTATGCATGAATTTTTTTTCCTCAAATCATATAAAAACCCTTAGACATTGTACTTACTCCTCACTATTTATGTAACAACACCCAAATCTTCTTCGTCCTCCCTTAGTTTTCTATCCCTTCACACAAAAACAATGTCTGGTTTTATAAATAATTTTTATCAATGATATATGCATGCATAGAATTTCTATCATATGAAAACCCATGAAATTTTAGTTACTGCCCTACTCAAGCATGTATGCACTTAGGTGCATGTCTGGTTCACTTTGAACAAACAAACTATGTAGGTTTTTTCTTATCTATATATTGTGTATCAACTAGATACACAACATCTTCACGTAATTTATTATATGTGAAAAAATGTAGTGCATCACTGTTATAGTAAAATAACTCATGTACAATGTCTTGAGTAGTAATATTCCTAGAACTAGTTCTTATTCACGAAGCAAGACATAGTAGTCTACACAGTAGTTGTGTGTCCGCAGTATTTCTTCTTTATAGAAGGATAATTCATCATGAAACTGAACTCATTCACAATGCATGACAAGGGTGTAAACACCTTTTCATGTCCACAAATTCTTCTCATTCATGAAAACATATTTTTTCATGGGAATCCCCATATTCATGAGGCTTCAATGTTTCAAAAAACTCTTTGCCGCCCCACACAAAAGTGTGATTTGTAGATGCTCTTTTTTTTCTAGAAAATGAGATCTCTTGAAAATATATGAGTCGCAGTAGAACCTCTTGGTTGAGGGTGATATAATTTTATTGTAAAGGGATCATAGCCTTATAGCGCATTCAAATCCTGATCTTTATTCCATGTGAATCATCTATTTAAATTTTTGAATGTCTTAGCTTTTAATTCTTCCAACAGATGTATAGTTACGCCCCATTTCATAGTTTTTTTCGTTTACGATAAGAATTTTTATTTATGGTGTTCATATCACATGCATGTATTCGTAAACACCTGAAAATCATCTTCCCAAATGCATGATCTTCATCCATGGAACTAAATAGGTTGAATGGACCTCCTGGCACTGCATATTCATTTTAAATAGGGCTTTCCACTTGAATTTAATCATGTGAGTCATGAAAATTTAGTTTCGTGGTATTTTGATCATCTTTGTCACATTATTTAGACCTTAGAATAATCATGGTGGAATCTTATTTGATAATTGGTTGTTTGGTTGACATATCTGATTAGAAAATGGTGTTGTTGAGGGAATCTAGGAGAAATATGGAGACATTGGGTGACAAATAAGTTCCTCATTTTGAATGCAATGTTCATGGGAGATCAGACGAAGATAATTTAAATGAGCAGGTGTAAGATGTGATGGGAAACCATGATCGATCCAGTTATTTAAACTGATGAAAAACACACACTAAACCCCATCCCTCATGAAATCCTCTCTTGGTGTATCCACACTATATAAATCAAGGACTCTGAGGAGTGGATTAGAAATCCCCTCTCCCCCTCCTTGTATCACCATGCACCGGTTATTTGGGAATCCTCCACTCCCACTTCTTTTTGAGATATTATCCCACATGATGTAGGCCTCTGAGTGTACCCATGGCTAACACATGACATTAGACAGTGCATGCATGCTTACATGGATGACCTTCTTTGGACGTGTCTCCCTAGTGTCCCCTATAAGCTCCTAGTTGAGGCTGGTATGTCAGATCAACACATAATTTTTTAAAAAAACCACAACAAAAACCCAATTAAAAAACTTTGTATATAATGGATTTCAATATGAAATGCATGGATATCTCCACACTTAGAACATCAATATACAATTATTCAATACCTTCACAACTTCCATTAAAATATAAATCCATCTAACCATTTCATCATCTTTAACCCTTCATTACATTATTATATAGAATGATTCTCCCTCATGAAAACTACATGATTAATGTTTCTAAAGTTAACACTTTCATGGTTCTCATGAAATAGTAAAATACATCATGACCTTAAATTACTCTTCTTCTATACTTTTTGGAATATAAATTCCAAAGAACATAAAATCATCCTTATTAATTTTTGAAAAGAATGTAGGACATATGAAAAAATGTATTTTGAACTTAGGATCAGTTCATCAATCGCAAAGATTAACAAAAATGGAGAATTTATCATGATTGAAATCGAATTATATGAATCCGTAAGAATTCTTCATGCCCTTCATAGTTTATCTTCATATAAAATCCATATAACCATTTATTTATCTTCAACCCTTCATGAACTAATTATATTATGCAGTTATCCTTCATGAAAATTATTGTCTCGATGTTCCTCAATTTCCCAATTTCATTGTTCTAATGCAACATTAAAAAACTGCATTATATCCAATTACTCTATTATATACGTTTTGGAATATAAATTCCAAATAAATGAAAATAATCCTTCCTCTTTTTTCGTAACAATTTTTCATTTATGAAACAAGTAATTTGAACTTAGGATCTGTTCATTAGTCATAAAAGTTAACAAAAATGGATTATTATTCATGTGTGACATCCAATGCTCTAAATCCATAATAATTTTTCAATCACTTCACAATTTAACATCATATATAAATTCCTATAACAATTTCTTCATCATTAACCCTTCATTCACAAATTATATTGTGAGGTTCTCCTTTATGAAAATTAAAATCTCAATTTTCCTCAAGATAACACTTACATGGTTCTCACGAAACATTAAAATACCACATGAACCTCAATTCCACTTATTCAATACATTTTGGAATAGAAATTACAAAGAACATCAAATCAACATTCTTCTTTGTTGTAAACAATGTGTTTATTATGACACATGTACTTTGAACTTAAGATCAGTTTTTCAATCTTCAGAATTAACAACATGGATAATTCCTCAAGAATCACGTCCAATGCTATGAATACAAAAAAAAATCAATCCCTTAACAATTTATCTTCAAATATTAATCCATATAACCATTTATTCATCCTTAAGCATTCATAAAATAATTATATGGCGTGGTTTTCCTTCAATGTAACACCCCCAGTTTCTTGAATATAACCATTTATTTATGTATTTTATTTATTTAATGTGTTTGGGTAATGTTTGGGAGGGTTTGGATGGATTTTGGAATTATTATGGGGCTTTTATACTGGAGAAAAGTTGGACCACATTTAGTGGAAGCTGGGAAACTCCTACAGGAAAACATACACAATGAGATAGGGGGATCTGGTTAGGTGTATAGTTTGGAAAAACTATGAGACTACCCAGAAGTAACCATTAAGATTGGGAAGAAGTGTATTTTCTTGGCTTGAAAATGGTTTTTCTAAATGTTTCAGACAATTGTGCAATGTACTCCCTGAAGCAGATACTAGCACATGATCAGCACATGGTTTTCCTAACCGCACGACTAATCATGCACGATTTAAAAACAAGATCCTAAAAAAGTGGATATGGGTTTGGATTAATTTTAAACACATCACTTTTTCTCCAAATCGACTCTAACTGAGTATTTATTCCTCCCAAAGGCCATGGAATCTTTCCCCATAACATTGGAAGTGATCTGAAGGTGTTTCTTGGGGTTTTGATGCCCAATTCCATTATTAAGAGTCCTTTTGTGGAATTGTTCCATGGTTTTTCATAGATATACTTTCCTCCATTTTCTCAAATTCATAGATATAGTCTTATGTGGATATATATAAGGGTTTTTATGTAAATAATGGTTATATTTGGACTTTTTTATGATACAGTAAGAGATATAACGTGTGTTTTTGGAGATTTAACCTTGTTCTGTGCGCGTTTTCATGATGTTCATTGTTTTTTCCAAAATACTATATGTAGGTGGCTTCACTATCAACTCCTATAATTATAACATAAACGATTAGTTTCATACTGTCTAAATTTCATAATTTGTTTTGTGAAATTGGAGTGAAAAGCATGGTTGAAACCAACTTTATTAATGGTTTATGGTTTTTTGGAAATTGGTTGTTCAAATGGATTTGTTTCTTGATTTTAAAATATGGTTTTTTGGATTTGGGGAAATGTTTTGTTGGAATTGTTTCCAATAAAAGAATGGTTTTATTGAAATGGATTGAATTGGTTTGATTGAAATGGTTTTGACGTACATGGGTTGTTTGGGTTCATGATTTTTACATTACCATAAATATAGGGAATATACCTTGGGGGTACAAAGGTACATGACCCTGGATAAGAAGTGTGTCTCATTGGGGAATAAGGAGACTATAAAATTAGTGATGACTTAGTGGATGGAAATTAATCCACTAAAGATTATAGAACAATTAGAGAATAATGCATGGGTGTGTGTGTGGTTAACGATAGAATGGGTATTCCCAAAAGGAATGTGAAATGGTTTAGAGAATGTTTTGTTTTCTTTCCTTTGAAAACTATTATATTTGGAAAACTATTTTGGTGTGAAACAATTTGGATTCAATTTAAAATGTGTAACTATTTCAAAACAAATTATATAAA
The DNA here is from genome assembly GCA_963277665.1 of Viscum album. Lineage (NCBI taxonomy): Eukaryota > Viridiplantae > Streptophyta > Magnoliopsida > Santalales > Viscaceae > Viscum > Viscum album. The sequence continues at coordinate 1,578,659,151 of OY728151.1, read as the reverse complement.
TTGTCTTATATAATTGTTCTAACTTGTTCAACCCTTATGGCATGAGTAGGGAAGTCATTGGGGGGGGGGGGTATATTGAGTTTCATTACTCACCCATTCTTTGGAACTTTAGTTATTTTGCATATTTTGTTTACCAAAACACAAGTAAATGGAAAGCATAAAAATTCTTTAGTGGTGCTATGTGATACATGGAGTTGGATTTGGATCATGGAGTCATGTCTTTGAAGCCATCTAATTTTCTATTGGATTTTTTCCACTATGTCCTTTGATGTTAGTAGTCTTCTTTTGTGGTAATATTTATAAGTTTAGTTTTGGTATTAATGGTATAACATGAGTTATTTTACATTGTCATCATGAATCATATAGTGGTTTTGGTTATGGAATATGTGGGTGTGATTTTCATTTTTTAAAAGGGAAAATCATCTCCCAATTATATTGAAATCATTGGAATTTCTTTCCATCCTTTGGTGCCTTGGGGGTGTTTCTTAATTCCAAGTAGAGAATCTACATTGGTATGGGTCTTGGTCAGTCCAAATATTTGTGTGAAACAAGTGGTATCATCTTTTTTTGTTCTTTACATACAATTGGTATAAGTTGTGTCAGTTTTGGAGTTAAAATTTAGTCTGGTACTTTCCTTAAGTCTGGTTGGTAGAAAGGAATAGGATTGTTATGAATTGAAATGTATATCATGAAAATAAATAGTTACCCTTTTTATATGTAACTTCATGTTACTAGGGAGTTGTGTAAATAGGTGTTTTGGAAACACTTATAGTAGTTTAATCTCTTTGTCATAAGTTTAGATAATGAGAAGATCATGACATGCAGTATAGAAATAACTTCCCACTAGGAGTACATATTTCATTTTGACTAATGATTTATGATATGGTAAAAATGGGGTGATTTTTTAAAAAAATATAAATTGTTTTCATATTGGAGATTTTGAAAAGAGAATGGTTGTGTAATTTTGGAAATGAGTTAATTTTCAAAAGCATGGTGAAATTTTGCAAAAATGGTCAAATGTGGAAAATGATGATTTTTGGAAAGATTTTTTTTGAATAATTTCCCTATGATAGAATTTTAAAATTTGAAGCCCTTAGTTGCTAGAGAGTAATACTTATAGGTATTTTCGTTTTTCTAGAAAATGGAACCTGGTAGGCGTGTGTAGAACCCAAATGGAAGAATTTGTTGAGAATGTGGTTTCACCTAAGACATAGGTGAACCAATAGTTGGTAAAGAGTATAGTCCAAGATTTTAATGACGTGGATAGAGGGAATCAATGGGATAAACCAAAGCCACTAGATCATTCTATCCAATCCATAAAGTAGAATCCACCTATCTTCTAGGTTGATTCAGTGCTAGAGAAGGCTAAGGTGTGGAATAATAGGATAAGACGACTTTTTGATTCCTTAGCACACCACCAGAGTAGAATGTCAAGTTGTAAAAGTATATATGGGAAGAGATTGCACGCCAATGATGGGATTTAATACTTTAGACTAAACTGGACCATGGTATGGAATGAGAGGATTTAGAGGAATTATTCAAAAAGAATTCTATCCCCACACATTCCAAATTCAGTGAATGATTGAATTTTTCAGTCCGAAGTAGGAGAAACATTCTATGATAGAGTGTGTGGCTAGATTTATGTTTTTTTTCACATGATTTTGCTGCGAGTGTATCCTTAAAGGAACACATTTTGGAATCAAATATATGGAAAAAAATTTGGTTGAAGATTTTCATGCTATGTATAATGGATTATACATTTATAGTAAATAGAGATATGGTGGATGAATGAGACATATCAGGCGGAACATGTGGATGATGTATGTTGATACCTAAGGAAAATTTTGGGTACACAAATGGTGGGATAAAATAAAATAGGTAAACATATTTCCAAGGAGGGAGTATGATCCAAAATCAGATAGATTGGTCAGTGAACCTTCCCCCATGAACCAAGAGAAAATTTGGATGCTTTTAATGTGGTTCCTTCGACCACATGCATCAAGCGTGAATGAAACCACCTAGAGAATTCTATAATTTTAATTATATGGGGAATCTTCAGTGCTTTTGTCGCAGTGCTCTGAGGTCACGTGTTTTGAAAAAGTGCAATGTTTTTTAGATTCTGTAATCTTTGATGGGATAAGGGAAATATAATACCTCTAATTATCACAATAGAGTTAACCAGGGTGATTCTAGAAATACCATTACTCCATAGAATAAGAAATCTCAATAGGGAAATAATGAACAAATTGCTGTGAGTATGCAGTCATATAGAGTTGAGTAGGTTTTTATGGATGATCAATCTAGACAGTGTGAGTTTAAATCAATAGGGAAAGGGGTGTGATGAACAACCTGGATCACTCCAATTAATTAAACAAGTGAACAATGTTCATAAAAACTCATCCCACATTGAAACCTCAATCGGTTTCTCATGGATATATAAATCATGTGTTGTGGGGAGAGGCACAAAATTCACCTCTCCCACTCCTAGTATTTCCCCATACTGGTTTTTTGGGAATTATATATGCCCAATTACCTGTATGATATTTTCCCATTTTATGGATGCCTTTTGTAGTGACCAGGGCTTAAATACAACACTTCATGCCAACTGCAAGCTAGCCTTGCTAGCCTAAATTTGGTGTGATCGACCCATTGTCCCATATAATCTCTTTGTTTAGGCTGACTGGTTAGCTTATTAGGCTATCCATAATTTTAATCAAACCCCCAAAAAATAATTAGTTAAAAACCCATGTATATAATGGGATTCAATATGAAATGCATGCCCAAATCCACCCTTAGAACTCTAGTATACAATTCTTCAAGCCCTTCACAATTTCTCTTCAAATATAAAACCAGCTAACCATTTCATTATCATTAACCCTTCATGCACTAATTATATGTCTTGGTTCTCCTTCCTGAAAACTACAATCTAAATGTTCCACAAGTTAACAATTTCATGGTTCTCATGGAACATTAATGTAATGCATGACATTAAATTACTTTTCTTATCTAATTTTTGGAATATAAATTCCAAATGAAATAAAATAAACCGCCTTAATTGATATAAACAATGTGTCACTTATGACACATGTATTTTGAAAATAGGATCAGCTCATCAATCATTAGAGTTAACAGCCAAGTGAATTTCTCAAGAGTGACATATAAACACAGAATACATTACAATTATCTTGGAATCACAATGAATGAATCCATAACTATTCTCCATGAATCATCATGATGGAATCTATAAAATATTTCCAGACATCACCATAAAGTTCAATGTATTCTAACAATTCACATGTTTCTTGGAATTTCTATACTTGAGGATTTCATCCAAGCTCAGTTAACTTTGAACTTTTTCATCATACTGAAATAAATTTAATATTCCTATTGCATTGATGATCAATTTCCCCTAATCAAAGGAATTTCACAATAAATAAAATATATAAACAAAGTTGGATCTTCAATCTCCCCCTTTGTATTTATTGGAAATACCTTTTGTTCCAAATGAATGTTTCAATATGTAGAAGTATTATCCTATATCTCACTTTACCTTTAAAACATTAATTTAACTTTCTCTCTCCCATATTGATAAGAAAAAAATATTTCAAAGTAGAATATGGTATAATTCAATAATTAATCAATGTGTAGTCACTCATTTCACCCTATGTCAACATGAGCTATGCTCAGTGTAGAAAACATGAGGACTTGATTTATAAAAAAAAGGTTTCCCATTACCAAATAATCACGACACCATAATAAATGAGAACCCATATAATTGTATTCAAGAACTATTCACTTTCATTCTAGGATGAAATTCCAAAATGTTACATTAATCTTTTTAAGAAAAAACAACCTGAGACACCTGCACCCACATCAATAAATAGACCAAAAACATTCATCTGCAATAGGAAAGATAAGAGACATTGTGGGACATCCACATTTCATATAATATAGATCAATTTAATATACCCCCTTTGTAATTTTTTTTAATTTTTTATAACCAAGGATGAGAGATTAAGAGTTACATACCCTTTCCAATGACATTATCTTCAAGAAATTTATAGAATAATCCGATTTGATACTAATTGAAATAATAATTTCCAAAGATTATTTATTGGTCTTCCCCTCAATGGAATCATTTCTCATTATATTCATAATGGTTTATCTCATAATGATTGGATTTCAACATATTCCAATATGGAGAATACATCAGAATGGGTCTTTAACTTGTTATAGGCCACGATGGACAACAATCAAAACTTCACCATGAGTGATCTTCTAGAACATTTGTTCTACAAAAAACTAAGAAATAAGATCAAACCAAGATGGAATCTTATTTATCCTGGCTATCTAGAATAGGGAATCACATTCTTTAACGTCATCAATTATGATACTCACTCATATTAGTATTTTAATATCAATTGAGGTATCATTCATGGATGGTAACTTCTTCCGCTTAGAAATCAAGAATTAACAGCACTTACTACTTCTCACCTTCTCACCCCCTAAGAACATTATTCACTTTCAAATACATGAATTATAAGAATAAATAAAATACTCAAAGATTAAGGGAATAAGGTTGATCCTCATTTATTTATTAATATGAATATAATGGTAGAGATGATCTCTTAAAAAATGTTTCTCAATTTTCTACAGTCTTCATGGTTTCAAATATAAACATATGTTATGATTTATCTTGAGGCAACATTGATATCAACACATCATATTCCACTTGGTATGGATAATTTTTATTCTTAACATAATACAGGTATGATACATTATTACACCTCTTTGGGAATGCTTCTTGTTCTCGTAGTAAGGATAAACATCCTTTTGCAATGTGACCATATTTCTTCCATCTCTCACACAGAACTTCTTTAACACAAGAGTTACATTTTTTTTGAAAAACAGTCATGAAATTTTTCTTCATAATGTGGGATATTTTCTTTTCATTTTTTCACTAGATTTAGCTTGTGTATATTCCATTTTTCTCATTCATTAAAAATTGTTAGGCTAGATAACTAACATGTAATTTGAAACTATGGGTGTATACTCAGATCATCCACATGGGTTCTTGTGAGTATCATACCTCTTAGTAGTTATTTTGGATGAAATACCCTTCCAAATATTTGATTTAGAAACCACATATTTCTCCCCATTTTTACTTGGTACCTTCCTCGAAGGCTTTCTATTCACAAAATTCTTTTGATTTATTCCCAAGGTTGCTTCTTCATTCTATGTTAGAATTTTTGATCTTATTTTATTATCATCTCTGGACACATGTTGAGATGAGAATGTACCAACATTGTGACCACTATAATTTCATACATCACTGTTGTTATCATGAATTTCAAATCTATTTGTAGTATAGAGAAGCTTATATACTTTAGGATTATTATTTGAACTGGACAAACCAACATGTGGTTACTTGATCTAGAGTAAGGAGATCCAACATTAAATCCCATGCATGGAGATGCTAGGTAAATTCATTGTTTTATCAAATTATAGGAATTTGAACATTGAATTTTATTGAAATATATATATATATATATATATATATATATCTGTGTGTGTGTGTGTGTTACATTGGTATTTGAGATTTTATTTAGAATTACTAATTATTATTTTAACTGGACAAGATCATGAGAGGTGAAACAAGTTCCAAATAGGAGAGGGGGCCATCCTTTGGGAAAGGAATCTAAATGCATGGTTGTCTGAGAAGTATCTATTCATTTAGGTTTATACTGAATGGAACTACCGATGGACGTATTCATAAGGTCTTTCCCACACCTTGAATAATAAACCATTGTGTCCCCATTTTCCTTTTTGATGTGGGAGAATATAATAGATGAAATTTTCATTTTCAACTGGGATAACATCATCCAACATGACTCTTGTCCCCCACAACTTTGATATAAATATTTCCCATCCTTTTCCACTCACAGCTACACCTCAAGGACTCTCACACCACTGTAACACCATATATCACAATCTTCACTATCCTAAAATCTCAACATCTATCTATTGTCCCCATTTGAATCACCTAGATACCATAGACCTTCTCAGGATGTTGATCTAGCCCCCATAAAGCCATTTCAAGGTTAATCCAGCCACTTTAATGACTAGATGAAGGAGGAGCTTAGTGAAGTACAATGTAAAAATAATCCACCACTACCATGCCACTGATGTAATGCCACGAGCCATCTAGACCCCCACTATCACATGCATGTGGAGGGTTCACAAAAAATGATCCCCAATCGAGAAAAGAAAAAAACCAATAGGAAAAATCTAATATAGTGGTAAGAGGAGAACGAGATAAAATATAATAGATACTTAATTCTCAAAAAATGTTTAATCTATGTTAATAAAGATTACTATAAAGAGTAGTAGGAAGCAAAGAGAACATGAAATAATATATTAATTAAATCCTTAAAAGGTAGATGCACCACCACGACCAAAGATCACCTCTCCCCAATCCCACATCCATTGTCTAATATGTGGTAACAACTGGTGAAAAAATACATATATGAACACCGATACCCCAATCATCCCTAGAAAAATACATCATATTATAAGAAGGATGAGTTTTCACCTAATAATCTTTCTCTACTATAATTTTCACCTCTAAAATCATTCTTATCACTAGGGGGACTTGTATACTCCATCCCACCATTGGGACCTCAATCTCCCCACACTTCCTGCAATGCTCTAAATTATGTTTGAATTGGGCATGGATATCTATGACCTAGGTTCAAGAAATTGGTTTCAAAGAATTTGACAGTTTGTAGTGATCATTGAGCTTCTGTCCCATTCCCTGCTTTCACTCATGGATTCTCTAACATTGGAATATGTTTAGATAATGCTAACTCATTGTATGGTTTCATGAAACATTGTACATAAGGAAAAGATAAATATGGAACCCATAAAGGGTAAGTGTTAATTGCATTGACAGGTGGCACAAAAGAGTTAGTTGCTATTTTCATGAAACAATAGACTCAATGCATAGATAAAGAGAGAACTTGTAAAGGGGAAGTGTTCATCACATTGAAAGACATCATGATGGACTCAGAAATAGTTTTCATGAAACAAAATAGACAACGAAAATACAAAGAAATATCCCATAAAGGGTAAGTTTTCATTGCATTAACAGATGGTTGAGTTTTTAACAGGCCTCCCTAGTTTACACAAATCTCTTAGAACCCATTCCTTCTTCCATTTCACAAATAATGTGCTACTAAATGCATTAAGATATATAAATTATATAGTGAGATTCACACACATCCAATTTTTATGACTTGCATGCATTGACAAAAAATAAGCATTTGGGTTTCCATACAAGATGATAGAGGTACAATCAGTTTGAAGTATAATTCCCAAGAATTAAAATTTTTATTCGAGAATGAAGGGTCCATTTTATTTGAGAGGGCCAGTTTCAGATATGCCTAACAGTAAGAGGTGGGGTGAATCCGTGTTGGGGAATTTTTAAACCAATTCAAAATTTTTATCCCCATACCTATTGACCTGTTAGGATCTTGAGTCTCTTGTTATCTTTTCTCTATCTCATGAAATAATATGAATGTAGTAAAAATATACTCACAATATTTTTATAAGTTTCACTACACAATAAGAGCTGCTAAATCCTTTTTGTGTAAGGTTATGAGCACTACATGGATTCTCCACTATAATGTAGTAACAATTTATAGTGGGCAGGCTTAGAAAACTATCCTAAACCAGTGTGAGTCCCTACACTTTAATGGGAGGAATGAAACAATTCTGCTTTCCTGAACCGATGATGACCAAGTAAAACTCACAGCTCCCTGCTAATTCTTTATACTACCTCCCAATATAGTCTTCTCCCTATTGAAAAGGGTTTTCAACACCAAAAGATTCTTACACCTTTTGTGATCCATTGGACGTCACAGTGCTACTTAATCTTCCATTCTTCACATATTACCTTCTTAGCAGCATGCAAGTAACAAACTGGTTCTTCTATCTTCTTCAGTGCAAAACCAAATTCACAATTCTACTTCTTCTTTATTCTTCTTTAGTGAAGTAACTAAAGGATATAAAAATTATTATTAATTTTTATAGTCACATGAACTTATGTTATTATTCAAACAATGAGGATCAACTTACTGGGCATCATCAGAATTAAATTCTAATCCTTAATTCTTTTCATGTATGCAAGAAGTCATGCATGTAGAATTTGAATGAACTCCTCCCCTTATTTCACTTCTTCTTCTTATTTACACAAGTTAACTCAATTTATTGGTTATCTTCCTTAAATTATTCCATGTATGCGTGTGCATGAAAGAGTGCATGCACATCCAATTCTTCCCTCTTGTCTGCAAACCCTAATGGGTATAAATCTTCACATGCCCCAACTGCCTCTTTATATTTTCACTTTATCTTATTCCATTTGCACATGGTTCAGGTTTCTTTAATTTTTTCACATGAGTGAATTCATGTATTATGACGTGTTCTCAAAGAAACCGAGCACACTATTCACTTATTCTCTTCTTCTATTCTTTTTATATGCACATGAATGAGTGTAGGCCTTTTAACATGTTATTATTCTTTATTCACATGTGAACACACATAATACCTATTCTTTTCACAAACACAAGGTCCCAGGTTTCTTCAAATAATTCACATGATTGCGTGCATATACATACTTTCCATCATCATTCAAACTACTACTTCTTCAAAAACAAAATCCTACACAAAGTATATACCATATTAACATGCAATGAGAGGATGTTGTCCTTCTCTTCATGAAACCAAGGGGTTCATTTTTTTTCTTCATGCATGAAGATCAAGGGTATTCTACGCATAAGGGATGTGTGGGTATTATTTATGAAAAAATGATGGTTCGTGATTCTGATGCCTTCCAAAAGAACAAAAAGGGTGAGCATGAATAATTTTTATGAATGTAAGATCACCTTCATGAAGCATGATAAGGGTTTGGGTAAACCATTGACTTTTTCGTGTATATTCTTCATGAAACATGATTGTTCACAGGTCTTCTTATTCACGAGATGCTTCAAGAATTCATTTCACTTGTTTATGTCCTGCAAGATCCTATCTACTTTGTGAAAACATAAGGCTCATGGATCATTCTTTTCCTATGCATAACAATAGCATGAAGATGGTCTATTTTGGAAGAAAATTAAGAGCTCTCAAAATATGGGAGTAGAAAGATGGATCAGCCTCAGGGTTTCTATTTTTATAGGTGAATATCAAATATTTTTGTTCATTCAAATCCCGTAATGATGAATAAAGAGGGTTCATCACAACCTGAATGTAGTCATAATGGTAGTATATCATTAGTATCTGTTATATTTGGTGATAAAGATCCTTATTATTAGTATTTTCAAGCGGTAATGAAGAATAATGTAATGAATCACTCAGTGATTTTTACTCCGAAATCAAAAAATATGTAATGAATGTTCCTATAAATGTTTTCACCTATATATTTTATTTTTTCAAGGGACTATGTGATGAAAAGATGTAGCTTCAAAAAGAAGATTAGGAAATGGAGAAAGACTTGGAAATGAAGTTTCAAGTATGTAAACTTCTCTCACAAATTATTGATGCCAAAGAAAAAACGGTATCACTATGCAATAAACATTTTTCATATGTTAAAGAACAATTGAAAAGAAATATGTGAGAAATATTTAATAGAGAAGTTCCGTACTGAGATGATTCACAGTCTTGGGGAATCATATAAAGATAACATGAATACCAAGGACTCTAATTTTTAAATTTAATACAAGGACGAGACATTCACTATAGTTGATGAATCAAAAGAAGATTTTATATTTAAATGCAACAAAAAACACACTTTTATTGAAGATGAATTATAAAGGAATGATTGTGAGAAGTATGTTACTGATTTAGTTCATAAAAAAGTGATATTTTCATTGGAAAAAATTTCAAATAACACCAATAAATATTAAGGAATCCCATATAGAGGATAAGATTAATATTATTAAAGAGTTGAATAATTCTCAACTGATAGAAAATAAAACTCATGATGATCGAGTTCAGAATATGAAGAGTCAATGGGAAGGAAAATAGAAAATTGTTGAAGATGATAAAAATTTACTCAACATGAAATATCTGGAAATGGAAGTGACTTTTAAAAATATGAATAAATGTAATGGTTGGTTGAAATCACATGTAGACCATAAGAGCTATCTAAATATAAAATATCATGAGTTGGAGTTCAGGTTGAGAAATATAGAGATCATCCAAGATGAATCTTTATATAATACATAGATTATAAAATATTCCAGGAGTTATTATGAAAAGAGTCTTATTTTGGAAAAAACCCATTCAAGTGTAAAAAAGAGTCTAAAAAAATTTAATGATAAATCAGTTGCAAGATTATTATATCAGGTTTCCCTTGATCCAAAATATTTTATTTGTACTAATATTTTTTCGTCTATAATTATGGGTTCCAAAAATAATTCTGGACAATCATGGATGAAGGAGACTAATGAAAAATCTATCATACCATCAAATGTGTATATGAATAAGAGTACAAATTCTTATTCTCTAAAAATATCTTAGATGAAGAATCATACTATCAAAAAACAATAATATGACAAAACTAACCAAATTGTATCAAAGAAGAATAAATCATGATTTGTTGGAAAATGTTGGTGTTTTTGGAAATTTGGGAATTGATCCATTTAATCTTGGAAAATTTTTTCAATTCATGATAACTATAGAAGGATAGTATGTAGGTCGATAAGATCTGATGTGAATAGAAATATTGCTGAATTTAATCATAATTCATAGATGAAGAAGAATTTATCTATCAATAATAGATTTGAGTGCCTTTAATACATCTATGATTATTGAAATATAAGTGGTGAAAATTATAATTAGTGTTGGTATATACTAAACCACCACTATTCATATGTTTATGTGATTATAAGGCCACAACATATGCATAAGTAAAGAAAAAAAAGAATAAATGACTTCATTGGGGATTGTGAAGGAGAAGAGATCTAAGAAAACTATGAAGCAACCTACACCCAAGAAGAATGATGATATGATTGTCACTCCAAATAAAAGATTCTTCTACTGTGGAACTAGAGGTCACATAATTGACCTACAAAAACATGTTATAAACACCATTATATTGGATGAAAGCTGAAGCAGAAAATGAAATCAATCTCAGAAAAAAATAAAAAGTTTTATTTGATGTTTCAAAATCAAGATGAAAATTCTAATTTTGTGAGAGGATGTTTAAAAAATAATACCCTATGATTCCTCGTGATTTGTGTGGAAGGTCGAAAATTTTTGGGAATATTGCAGAAAAATACATGATGTTGTTTCCTAAACAAATAGAACTAGTGAAGAACAATGGAAAAGAACCAATGAGTTATATTGTAAATAATTATACTATAAAGGAAGAGTTTACACACAAGAATATGTCGAAGAATATAGCAAAAAGATTTTTTATTCATCTAGATAGAGAAATTGGAATTGGATAAGAAGTTAGAGGAGAAACAGAAGAAAGAAATTACATTACATGCTAATGTGAAGAAGCTTATTCCATCTAAGATGATAGCTGGATAAATCTGGAATTCCATACTCCTATTAAATGATAATCTTTGGAAAGTCAAATTAGGGGAATCATGATGAGTTTTAATGAATCTAGAGTAGAATTGAAAATAATTTCTAGGTTAGGGGTTAAATATCATCCATGTTTCACTAACTGAAAATCATTAAAGAACCACTTTATTACCATGAATACTTGGTTATTATTTATTTTATACAAGGAATTGAGGTTGATGAACATATTAAGGGGGGGTGGGGGATCCTAAAGATAATATTTCATTGAAAGTTTTATATATCATTCATAAGGGTATCCATCATGGAGTTTATTATTGCAATTTCTCATAAAATTGTTATTGAATATCATTCATGAAGAAAGTTAGTCATGATGAAGCAGATGGATGAAGCTCATCCCTTTAGGGGGAGAAAAGATGAAAAAATAAAATAGTTGAACCCAAATGGTATCACATGAATATATAAAGTTCATGTATGTTATTTATTTGATATTTTCAAATCCATGAAATTGAATCTTATCATTAGAATGTCATTTTTACAATTTTTTTAGGAATTCCAATTTTCAATCATATGGGTAGACACTTATAATTTGATAATAAAGGGGAAGTGCATTCTTGTAATTGAATATTCTAAATCTGTTTATTGGGATGAATTCAAGAGATTAATTGAGTATATTTTGAACAACATCTGAAATATTTTTTTAGTGTTGGCATCACATTAAAAATTAATATAGAAATATTTGATATCTAAATTGATTAGATTTGTTTTCTACAAAGGGTTTTCCCACATTAAATTAGAGAATATTAATTTATGACTCATTCCTTTAAGAAACGTTATGCTCTCCTCTCAAGAAAACCAATTTTTTTCCTCTGAAATGACATCTCATATGAAATGAAGAGATTAATGGAATGAAAAAGAAGAGTTCTGTTTTTGTAGAATAAGGTGTGTATATGCATTCTTTCCCATATTTATCTTTGAAATTATTGTAATTGTGAGAATAAAACATTGAATTTGATAGTGAAATTGGTATTGAAAACAAAAATAAAGGGGGATATTGAAGATCCGAAATTGATTAATGTAATATTTGTGTTGTAATTGTTGTCAATAAAATTGTTTGATACAAATTCAATGTGCCAGAAATTGAAGGTTGGTCTTCTGACATTGAATTATTATTGGGAATTAATAATAATTTAGAATGTATATTTGTTTGGAAGAGTTTCTTTTAATTAATAATGATTTGGTATTGTTTTAATTTAATAATAGTGTTAATTTTGATTTATGAAATGTTTTTTTCATGGTTTAAATGTAAAATAAGGGCCTATTGAAAAGGGGATTACCAAAACTAGTTAGGTGGGTAGTTGACCCCTAAAATTCCATTATGATCAGGCAGAGGAAGAGAGTGGATAGTGTTCTCCTAGGGAGTGCATGTAGTGTCAGAGGAATAATGAAACATAATATAAATGTTTTATGAACAATGATTGTGTTTGGTTGACATTGAATCTAAATGTGAATTTGGATTGATATGAAATATTTGTTTTTTTTTCATGGTCTAATTGTACGTAAAAGTCCTATAGGGAGATCAAGTAAAGGAAAAGGAAGAGATTGGATAGTGTGATCATGGGAAGGATAAGGAAGAGAGTGTCTAGTGTGCTCATTGGGGACTACTAACACTACATAGTTGGGCAGTCGACCCCAAGTCAGTCTTTTTGGGCGGGCTGATGAAGAGAGTGTCTAGTGTGCTCATACAGAGTGCATATAGTGGCAGTGGAAAAAATAATAATATCAGTTATTTTGTATGAATAATGATTGTGTATGGTTGGAATTGAATCTTATTGTGAATATTTATTCTTATGAATATTTTTTTCATGTTTTAAATGGGAAAAAGGGCCTATAGAAAAGGGGTTTGTCTCCTTGGGTGAGCTTATAGGGAGAAAATATAGAGGAACCAGGAAAAATATTAGTTATGTATCCTTAGGTGGCTAGTGTGTATGTAGGGAGAGCATGAATGGGAACCATGAAAAATATCCGTTATTTTTTATGAAGGATGATTAATCTTATTGAATATTGGATTTATATGTAATATTTATTTATATTTTCCATAGTTTAAATGTAATCAAAAGGTCCTAGAAGCTAAAACTGATTTAGTCATTCGACCACTTAGAGAAAGAAGATAGTATTGTCTTTCTAATTGTATGTGCATGAATACACTTTTTGTCATATGAAACACCAAATAGTTTAATTTCCTATTTTTACTCATGAAAGTATGCCCTTAGGTGCATCTCGGGTTCCCTTTGTACAACCAAACTATGTAGGTTTTTTCTTCTATGTGTGGTGTGTATCAACTAGATAAACTGTATCTTCATGCAATGGTTTATATATGTAATTGCTTCATGAAACACCTTGGTAGTATACAAAATTCATGCACTATGGCTTAAGCAGTAAGCTTCACAGAACTAGTTCTTCTTCATGAAGCATGAAAAGGGTCTTTACACACCAGTTTCTTGTTCACGGTATTTCTTCTTCATGAACGTAGAATGATGCACATAAATGACCACCTTGTCAAAGTACGATGAGGGTGTAAGAACCTTTAACATGACTAAAGATTCTTCTCTTTCGTGAAACCATATTTGTTTGCATGAATCCCTTTATTAATGAGACCACAAAGGGTCATAAGACTCTTTGCCTCCTCACACAAATGTGTGGTTTAGAGAGTCTCTATTTTTTGGAAAACGAGAGATCTTGAAATAATATTAGTGGTAGTAGAACCTCTTGGATGAGGTTGATATCCTTTTATAATAATGGGATCACTTCATTTCACTGCATTCAATTCCCAATCTTTATATTGTGTGAATCATCTCTTTAAACTTTAGAATGACTCAGATTTTAATTCCTTGAACAGGTGTTATGTTACACTGCATTTCATAGAATTCTTAATTTTCAATTGGCCTACTTATTTATGGTGTTCATATCAAATTCATGTATTCATAAACACATGGAACTCATCCTCCCAAATGATTGATCCAATTATTTAAACTGGTGAATAGAATGTTCAAAAACCCATCCCACATCAAAATCTCTCCCAGTTTCTATACATTATAAATTTCAAGAGCTGCGTGGAGTGGCTCAAAATTATCCTCTGCCCCACCCTGTACCACCCATAATGGTTCTACGGGCACACTCCACACCAACTTCTTTGTGGGATATTATCCCACATCAAGAACGCCTCTGGGGGTGCTCGTGGCCTACACATGGAACAACATGTTGCCTACGTGCTTTCTTAGATGGCATTCTTTAGGTGTGTTGACCCCGTTTCCCACATATTCTCTCGGTTGAGACTGGCTGGTCAACTCATGCAATAAATTTTAAATAAACACCCAAAAAATACTTAGATAAAAACCATACATATAATGGAATTCCTTATGAAATTTATGTTACCTCCACAATTAGATCTATAATGCACAATTCATCAAGACCTTTAAAATTTCTATTCAAATATAAATATATCTAACAATTTATTAATATTTTACCATTAATGAAGTAATTATATGGCATGATTCTCCTTCATGAAAACTACAATCCCAAAATTTCTCAAGTGAACACTTTCATGGTTCTCATGAAATATTAAAATACAGCATGACCATCAATTCATCTTCTTCCATACTATTTCAAATATCAATTCCAAACAACATCCAATCAAGCTTTTTCATTGTTTTAAACAATGTTTCACTTATGAGACGTGTATTTTTAACTTAGGATCAGTTCATCCATTGTCAAAGATAACAACAATGGATATTTTTTCAAGCGAGACAACAATTGATATGAATCCATAATAATTCTTCAAGCCCTTCACAATTTATCATAAAAAATAAATCCAAATTACCATTTATTCATCTTTAAAATTTCATGAACTAATTATTTGGTGTGGTTCTCCTACATGAAAACTACAATATCAATGATCCTCAAGTTACCATTTTCATGGTTCTCATGAAACATTAAAATACCATATGACATTCAATTACTCTTCTTCTATAATTTTTTGAATATAAATTCAAAAGAACATCAATCCATCCTTATTATTAGTTATAAAAAAATGTCACTTATGAAACATGTATTTTTATCTTAGAATAAGTTTATAAATTGTAAATTTTAATAACAATGGAGAATTGATCAAGCCTGAAATCCAATGCTATGATTCCATAAAAATTTTCCAATCCGATTACAATTTATCTACAAATATAAATCCAACAAACCATTTTTTCATATTTAACCCTTCATTCACTAATTATACAGTGTATTTCTACATCATGAAAACTAAAATCTCAATGCTACTCAATATAAAACATTAATAGTTCTCATGAAACATTAAAATATTGCATGGCCTTCAATTCCTCTTATTATTTACTTTTTGGAATATAAATTCCATAGAACATTAAATAATCCTTCTTCTTGGTAGTAAAAAATGCATCTCTTACAACACATGTATTTTAAACTTAGGATTAATTCACCAATTTTCAGAGTTAACAAAATGGGGAATTACTCATATTTGAAATCCAATTCTTTGAATCCATAATAATTCTTCAAGACCATCACAATTTCTTTTCAAATATAAATCCATCTAACTATTTCATAATATTTAACCATTCATGGACTATCTATATGTTGTGGATATCCTTCATTTTATCAACACCAGATTTCTGTATATATGACTTTATTTAGGTATTTTAAGTATTTAAAGTGAGTGGGATATGTTTGGGACGGTTTGGAAGAATTTTGGACTGTTTATGGGGAGTTTATATAGGTTCTTGGTTGGATTATGGTTATTGAAATCCAAGAAAGTCTTATAGGAAACCATGAAAAATGAGACATGGGACTCAGGGTAGGTTTACAGTTAAGGTGCACTGTTTAGCCAAACCGTGCGGCCACCCAAGAGTAATCACAAAAATTAAGGCAGTGATATTTTTCATGGTTGGTGCACGGTTTGTCTAAATTTGTTGGACAAATCTGTGAGGTAATTCTCAAGGTATATTATGGTGCATGGTTAGTGCACAATTTTCCTAAACATGCAACTAGCTGTGCCGGGTTTAAAAAAATATCATATTAATGTTTATGATGAGTATGGATCTATCAGAGAAGACTGCATGGGTGTGTGTGTGGTGGATGATGAAATGGGCAAAACAAAAAGAAATGTAAAATGGTTTAATGAATGATTTGTGTTCTTTAATTGAAAATTTTTATGTTTGGAAAACTATTTTGGTGTGAAACTACTTGGATTTGATTTAAACTGTGTAATTATATCAAATTTCTTATATAATTTTTTTATATAAATGTTTTAACTTGTTCTACCCTAGAGGAATGTGTCGGGATAACATTAGGGGAAACCTACAGAGATTCATTAATCACCCATGATTTTTAAATTTTCTTACTTTTAATATTTTTTATTGATACATATGTAAATTGAAAGCATCCCTCTTATTGAGTGGTGCTCTGTGATACATGGAGTTGGAGTTGGACCTTAGAGTCATTCCTTTAGAGTCTTATGAGTCTCTGTTGGTTTTATTTTAAAATGTGTACTTTTATGTTACAAGTATTATATTTTGGTACTCTATTTTAGTTTGGTTTTGATATGAAAGGTATTAATTTAGTTGTTCTACATTGTCATCATGAATCATATAGTGGTTTTGTTTATAGAATGTTTGGTTGTGATTTTTTATTTTCAATGGTAAAATAATACCCCAATTTTAAGGAAGCCCATGACATTTATTTCTAGCCTTTGGTGCCTTGGGGATGTCACTTAAGGCCTAGTTGATATTCCACCTTGGATCAAGATAATTAGGAGGGGAGGGATGTTTCAAGTGTTAAAATTATTGGTCGATCCAAATATTTGGGTGCATCAAGTGGTATTAGCTTGTTCGTTCCTTGACTTACAGATGGTATAAGTTGTGTCATTTTTGGAGTTGAAATTCATTTTAGTTCATTCCTTGATTCGGGTTGGTAAAAAGGAGTAGGATTTTCGGAACATGAAATGTAGAGCATAAAAAGACATAGCTAACCTTTTTATGTTGAACATCATGCTACCAAGATGTTGGGCATATAAGTGTTTTGGAAATACTTATAGGAGTGTAATCTCATTGTCATGGGTTTAGACAACATGAAGATCATGACATGCATTGTAAAAATTAATTCTCACTAGAAGTGACTTTTTAAATTTGAGTAATGATTTATTATTTGGTGTAAATGATTTTATTTTTGAAAAAATTTGAAATTGTTTTCAAATGGGAGATTTTGATATGAGAATGGTTATGGTATTTTGAAAATGGTATAATTTTCAAAATAATGGTGAAAGTTTTCCAAAATGATTTAATGTAGAAAATGATTAATTTTTGAATTAATTGTTTTGATAGTGGCTTTGTGATTGAATTTAAATTTTTAAGCAATCAGTTTCTAGAGAGAAATAAATGTGGAAGTTGTTATATTTCTAGAAAATAGCACTTGGTAGGCATCCTTGAAACCAACCAGAAGACGTTGATGAGAATTTGGTTTTACCTGAGCCACATGTAAACCAATAACTAGTTTAGATTATAGTCTTTGATTTTCAATTTTTGGATATAGGGAACTAACGGGATGATCCAAAGAAAGTGGTTCATTTTGTCTAGACCTAGAAGTTGAATTCATCCATATTCTTGGGTATGTTTGGTCTAGATAAGTCTATGGTGTGGCTGAATAGGATGAATTGAATCTTTTATTTTCTTGGCATGCCAATAGAGTTGTAAGTCATGTTTTAGTTTTATATGCTGGAAGATCTTGCAAGACAATTGTGGGAAGCACATCAAGCTAAATTTTACTAAGGCATGACATGAGAGGATTATGAAGAATTGTTCAACAAACAATTACATCCTCAACTAATCATGATTCATCAAAAGATGGACTTTTTAATCCTAAAGTTGAAGAAACATTCTATGATAGAGTATACTACTAAATTTTAGAATTTTTTCTACTTCGAACCTAATGTTTTTGTGAGTGTGTTTTTGAAGGAACCTTTTTTTGAATCAGGGATGAGGTATGAAATTCACTCAAAGAATTTCATGCTCTGTATAACAAATTATACATATATGGTTAGTAGGGAAAAAAATTGTTGAAATAGACATCTTATGAGGCATGGGTAGAAGAATTATGTTGATACCTACAAGAAATGGTAGGAAATCTAATAATGGGAGAATGCAGAAGAGGGAAACGTATTTCAAAGGTGGGAGTGTGACCCAAAAGAAAACAGTTGGATCATTGAACCTTCCTCCAACACCCAAGAGAAAATTTTCATTTTTGTAATGTTGTTCTCTCAACCATGTGAATATATTGTGTATGACACCTCCTAGAGAATGTCACAATTACAATTACATTAGGAATCTTCAACGCTTTTCTCATAGTTCTCCAGGGTCTAGTGTTTGTGAAAACTTGAAGGTTTCAAAGATTTCTTATGCATCAATGAGATGAGTGAAACAGAATACTTATCATTAGTAGAATAGTTCTAGCCAGGGTGATTCCATAAATACTATGAATCCTAATTAAGGAAAAATATCAACATGGAAATAATGAAAAAAGTGAAGTGAGTAAGCAGTTATATGGAAATGGGCATATTATTATGGATTATCAATTTGGATGGTGTGAATTTAAATCTGTAAGGGGTGAGATTCAATTAATGACCATGATCATTCTAATTATTTAAAAATATGAATATTTTGAATAAAAACCTCTCCCACATTGATACCTCTCCCAGTTTCTCCAATCTATATAAATCAGGAGCTACAAGTACAATCTCAGAATTATCATCTCCCACTCCTCGAACCACCCCATACCGATTTGGTTGGTGTACTCTTCACCCACTTCTTTTCGGGCTATTGGACAACAACGTTCATGCCTCCGGGAGTGCCCATGGCTTACACATGACACACCATGCTACTGGTGAGCTGGCCTAGCTGGCCCCCTTCGGGATCAGTTGACCTAGTGGGACACATAAGCTCTCCATTGAGGCTGGATGGCCAACTTACTAGGGTTTTCATACTTTTAAAATAAAACCCCAAAAAATAAATTGTTAAAAAACTATGTATGTAATAGAATTCATTATGAAATTCTTGGCCACCTCTATACTTATAACACTAGTATAAAACTCTTCAATCCCTTCACAATTTCTCTTAAAATATAAATCCACCTTACTGTTTCTTCATTGTTAAGGCTTCATGATCTAATTATATGGAATGGTTCAACTTCATGAAAACTACAATATCAATGTTCCTCATGATAACACTTTCATATTTCTCATTCAACATTATAATATTTCATGACCTTCAAATCAACATCTTATCTAATTTTTGGAATATTAATTCTAATGAACGCCAAATCATCATTTTTATTTTTTGTAAACAATGTGTCACTTATAAAATGTTTATTTTGAACTTTGGATAAATTCATCAATATTCATAGTTAACAAAATGGAGAATTTCTTGAACATGAAATCTAATTCTATTAATCCATAACAATTCTGTAGGAAGCACTATGAAGGAATCCATAACTATTATCCATGAATCACTATGAAGGAATCTGTTAAAATTATTTAGTTAACACCATGAAACTCAATGTCTTCAAACCATTCACATGTTTCATGGAATTTCAAGACATGATTATTTCATCCAAGCTCCATTTACTTTGGTACTTGTTTATCATATTGAAATCAATGTAATCTTCCAATTTTATTGATCATCATTTTCCACCAATGAAAATCATTAATATGAAATACATTCCATACACAATGTGGGCTCTTCAATCTCCCCCTTTTTATTTTCTGAAAAAACCTTCAATGTCATTTCCAAATGAATGTTTCAATATGTGGAACTATTATATTCTCTCTCCACTTTTCCTTTCAAAATTTCATTTCACTTTCTCTCCCCCTAATTGATAATACATACAGATTTTATAGGAAAAGGGTATGATTACATACATAATAAATGAACCATCCACTATTTCACTCTATGTAAACTTAAGATGTTCTCGGTGTAGAAAACAAGGGGATTTGATTTAGTAACAAAATTTTCCCACTACCAACTGATCACGATACCTTAAGAAACAAGAACTCATATAAATTTATTCAAGAATTATTCAATTTAATTCTTCGATGTAATTACTAAATCTGAGAAAAATATATTTAAAAAAAGTCAACCTCAAACTCCTTTACCCACTTCTGTAAACAGATCAAAAATATTCAAGTGTAATAGGTAGGATAATAAACATGGGGAACATAAACATTTATTATGCCATTGATTAATTTAATTTCCCCCCTTTGTAATAAGATTATTATTTTTGATAACCAAGGATGGGAGATTAATAGAGACATACCTTGGCCAATGCTATGATCTTCATGCAATTTCCAAAATAATTATATTTGATATTAATTGAATTAATAGTTATGGTAGAATCATCATTTGAATCCCCCTCAAGGGAAATATTTTTCATTATCTTCCCAATGGTTTATTTAATCAATATTGGATTTGAAGATATTCCAGTATAAAGTATACACTTGAATGGGTCTTCAACATGTGATAGTCCTTATAGGAAAACAAACCCAACTTCCCCAAATATGTTCTTCTAGATCATTTTTTATGAAGAATGCCAAGAAATAAGGTCAAACTAACAATGAATTTTCTTTACCCTAACTATCTAGGATAGGAAATCACAATCTTTAACTTCATAAAAGTTGATCCTCTATCATATTAGTATTTAAATATTAATTCATGATCCATTCAAGGATGGTATCTTCTTCATCTTAGAAATCTTGATTTGAAAACAATTAATACTTATCACATTATTCCCCTGAAAATATAATTAACCTTAAATTCCCTAAATTATAAGAACAAATACAATAGTCAAGGATGAAGGGAATAAGGCAGATCCTCATTTCTTCATTAATATTAATAAAAAGGTCGAGATTATATTCTTATACAAGTTCCTCAATTTTCCCTAGTATTCACGATTTCGAATATAAACAGTTGTTCTGATTTATGTTGAGGAAACATGGATCTCCACACATCCTATTATACTTTACGTAGATAATTTTTCATCTTGACATCCTTAATGGATGATACATTATTACACATCATGAGGATTGTTTCTTGTTCTAGTAGTGAGGTTAAAGAATATTTTCCAATGTGGCCATATTTCTTTCATTTCTCAATTATAAATTCTTTGAAAAAAGTGTTTAATGTTATTTAAAAACACTCATGAATTATTTATTCATCAGGTGGAATATTTTCATTCCATTTTTCACTAGATTTAGATTTTGTATCTTCAATTTTTATCATTCTTTCTAAATCTTTCGGCAAGATAACTATCATGTCATAATGAATTTTGGGTGCATGTTTAGATCATATATATGGGTTCTTATTAGTGTCATCCCTCTTAGTAGTTATTTTGGAAGCCCTATCCTTCAACTTCTTTGATTTAGAATCCATAGTTTTCTCACCATTATACGTTGGTACATTCCTGTGAGGATTTACACTCACAGTATTATTCTGATATATTTCCAAGGATTCATATTCATTACATGTAATATTTTGTGACATTTTTATTATTATCATATTTTGATACATGTTGAGAAGAGAATGTACCAACATTGTGACCACTACAATTTCATACATGACCAATTATATCTAGCATTCCAAAAATATTTAGAGAATAAAGATGCTTCTGGACCTGTGGATGTTGCGTCTTCTTCTCTGGATTCATCCCCATTCAGATAGGCTTCCTTTGTGATTTTAATTTTTGAGGATTGTACCAAATATTTAATGCATAATGCGAAAATCTATTGAAGAACCAACATTGACCCAAAAATATTGATTTCCAAATATCTTATATATCAAACTATTGGGTCTTATTTATGAATTTTTTGCTCTCTGTGGGGAAAAAATTACACACATTCATTTCTATCCACCTTAGTCATGGTGGTAGGTTTATTATCATAATTATTCATCCATACTTGGTCAATTTTTTTTAAAAACTACATTGTTCATGATAATACATTTAGTAAAATTAGTAAAATTTGGTATGAATGGTACCCGATTCTTCTCAGATTCTTGTGATTGATCATTAAAGGAATTAATGATCTTTTTACCACATATTGGAGGTATTTTAACCTTATAATCCTCCAATGAACATTGAGTACCAGTAGCATCTATCTCCTTTTATGATGTTTTAATATGAGTCTTATTAATATTGGCCAACTGAGCTACCAATTCTAGAAATTTCATATTGTGAATGATTTTCTTTTCATCAATTGTAATAATATTATATTCACAAGACTTCTTTATTCATTCAACTTTATCCTCAGGTATCTTAACTTTTTCCTGAATCAAAGAGTCATGTTCCTTTCTCTCCTTGGATATTTCTTCCAATTATAAACCCTTGACAACCATTCTATATTTCAATTTATCTTCAAGTGAATGTGTATTTAATTATAGAGTCTTTTTAACCCCCTCTTTCTATTGATCTTCTTTGATCCATTTTGAGGAAATTATTTCAATTTCTCTCTTTGTTTCTTCAAAGGATCCAATCTAACTTAAGAGTTTTAGACACTCAAAATCGTTTTTCAAGCTATTATCTAAAATAGTTGTTTATTCTTAATGGCGGGTGATATGTTAATTCATGCATTGAATGACTCCATAGACAATGTATTATATTAATTTAGAAATACCTTGAATAATAAATATTAATATATCAACTGATAATTCTTGAGAAGTCATAGATTGGTCATCATCACCACTTGTGATAGTATTTCCATCATTGAGGAATGTTTATAAATGTTCTAGAACATAACTCTTGATCATTAGAGGAAGTAATTTTATCCGTATTCTTTGTGTAAACTTGAGCCACCGTCTCATTACTTTCCAATTCAGTTATGTTATTATTTTCATCAAGGTATTGAGAAATAGGTACTTCCTCTTATTTAGATATGAGGGACTTATTCTTCATCTTTATCTTCTCTTTTTTTCCTATTCATCACGGTCTTCGTAGATATATAAATTCTATCAGAGGTAATTAAATCTCCACTAAAACAACACTTCATTTTTGAGTCAAGAATCAAACTCAAGTCTTCTAAAGAGAGTTGATTTCACTGTACAAAATTTAAAAGAGTTGAATAGTTCCTCAATACATGTGAAAGGACATATTTTCGATATGCCTACCACTAATTGGTGGAAAATCAGTGTTGGATACATTTTAATCCAATTCCACATTTTATCCCGTTACCAATTTGACCTATTAGGACATTGATTTTATTATTCTCTTTTACCTATCGCATGCAAGAATATTAAAGAAGTAAAGACAACCACATGTAATTTTTACAAGGTCTCACCACTCCCTATGAGTATCTAGTCCTTGGAATGGTCTAGGAAATAATGCTGACCACACAACCACAAGAATGAAATAATTTAAATATGGATATATCAAATGGGAAATACCATTTCACATTCAATTAACTATATTAAAATGACTGGGCAAGTTTTACATCACTTAAATAGATATTTATACTACCTTTGTAGATAATATTGTTTCTGTTTATAACAGTTTGTAACACCATGAGAGTCCTCCACTTGTTGACACATATTGGATTTCATAGTTCTACTTTGTACTTCCACAAAATTCTTCTTCACTTTGTTACTTTCTTAAAAGCATGAACATATCTCTTCTTTCCTCTTACCAGTAGAAAACTAAAAGCTTCAAAATCTTCTTCTTCTACTAGCCACAATAATATAAATGTGTTTTGAATTGATGAATACAAAATTTTGTCTAAACCAAATTATAATCAACTGAAATGTGGTAAACTGAGCATACGTTAGGGTAGCTAGCATTAAATCCCATACATAGAGTCATTTATGATGCCCTCCAATGCCTTTAGCAATTTTCAATTATTTTAAATGGATTTTTAATGAATATGAACATGAGATTATTTTTTATCAAATTATGTGAAATTACAATAGAAACATTAAAGTTGATTTAAATCGATAAAAATGATTTATTTTTATTATGAATTTTATTTAGACTTAATGATTATTAATTTAATTAGCCAAGCCAACATAAGGTGAACTGAGCCCGAATTGATAGACCCAACATTAAATCCCAAGAATCAAGGCATTTGGGATTCCCCTCCCATGCCTTTAGAAATTTTCATGGAGTTTAAATGGATTTTTAATGAACATGTACCTGATATTATTTGTTTTATCAAATTATGGGAAAATAAAAACCGAAACATGGAAGTTTGTTTAAAATTACAAATCAATGATGCATTTGTATTTAGATTTTTATTTAGACTACATGATTATTATTTTAACCATCTAAACCAAAATGAGGTGAACCAAGCACGATCTGGGAGAGATGACATTAAATTCTATGTTTGGAGGCATTTGGGACGCCCATCCCCTGTATTAAGAAATTTTCCCTAATTTTAAAGGGATTGTTAATGAATATTAACATGAAATTATTTATTTTATCAAATTATGGAAAATAAAAACTCAAACATTGAATCTGATTTAAATTTATAAAAAAAATTTATTTTTAGTTGTAATTTTATTTAGACTTAATGATTATTGTTTGAATCAGAGAAGAAAAAACGAGGAGAGTTGAGCTTGATTAGGGTGATCTAACATTAAATCTCGTGCATAAAGTCATTTGGGATCCCTCTCCCATGGATTTCGAAAATTTCAATGATTTTAAATGGATTTTTAATGAATATGAACATAATTTTTTTTTATTTTACCAAAATATGGGAAATTGAAACTAATTGATTGTAGTTGATTTAAAATTTTAAAAAACAAATTTATTTGTGTTGGGAATTTTATTTAGACATCATGATTATTATTCAAACTGGGAATGCCACCATGAGGTGAAAAGAGATTGAGTTGGGAGATCCCGCATTAAATCCTATCCCTGGAGGCATTTCGGACACCCTCCCAAGCCTTTGACAAATTTTCAATGATTTGAAACCGATTTTTATGTAACATGAATAAGAACATATTTGTTTCATAAAACAATTGAAATTGAAACTGAAACATTGATGATAATTTAAATTGAAATGAAAATGGTGTATTTGTATTTGGAATTCTATTTAGACTTTATGATTATTATTTGAACTAGCCAAGCCAACATGAGGTGAACCAAGCTCGAGGTAGGAGATCCAACATTAAACCACGTGCATGGAGGTGTTTGGGAATCCCCTCCCATGGCATTAGAAATTTTCAATGATTTTAAATGAATTTTTAAAGAATATGAACATGAAATTATTTTTTATCTAAATTTTGGAAATAATACTAAAACATTGAAATTAATTTAATTTGATAAAAAATGATGTCTTTTTAATTGAAATTTTATTTAAACTTCATTATTACTATTTGAACTGGACAAAGGTAACATGAGGTGAACCACTCTCGTGATGGGATAATCACCATTAAATCGGATGCATCGAGGGGTTTGGGATACCTCTCCAATGTATTTAGCAATTTTCAATGGTTTTAAATGGATTTTTAATGAATATGAACATGGAATTAATTACTTTATAAAATTATGGGAAATTTAAACTGAAAAGTTGATGTTTATTTAAATTGATAAAAAATAATGTATTTTTATTTGGAGTTTTTTAGACTCCCTGGTTATTATTTGAACAATATTTACCAAAAGTAGGTGACAAGATCCGGCGTAGGGAGATTTACCATTAAATCCAATGCATGGAGGTGCTAGGGGAATTCTTTATTTTATCAAATTATCAGAAATTAAACATTAATGTTTATTGATATATATATTTATATAATTTGCATTGCTATTTGATATTTTATTTTGACTTAATGATTATCATCGTAACTTTCCAAGATCACAGAAGGTGAAATGAGTTCTATACAGGAGAGAAAACCATCCTTAGGGAATGGAAGCTAAAGGATAGGTCATGCGAGAAGTATATGTTCATTTATGTTGATGTTATAGGTCATTACTGATGGTCATATTGGTAAGGCCCTTCCCATTCCTTGAATAATAAACCATCATAACCCCATTTTCCGTTTCAATGTGGGAGAAAATAATTGGTTGAATGTTCATTTATAATGAAGACGACATTGTCTCACATGAATCCTATCCCCCACAACTTAGACACAAAGAGCCATCGCCCTCCACCACTCACAATCGCTCCTCGACAACTCTGACAATACTCCATCACCATAGATCACCATCTTCACCTCCCTAGAAGCTTGACATCAGGCCATTGTCCACTGTTAAAGGACCCAAACTCCCTAGACCATATTGGGATGTTGATATTTCCCCCATAAATCCATTTCAAGGAAAATCTGGAAAATTCAAATCCCAGATGAAGGAGGATCTTGGTGAAGTACGATGTGACACCACTTCACCACTTCAACGCCACCGAAGCAATGTCAAGAGCCATGTGGAACCACCACCTACCCATGCAATTGGAGGGTGCACCCAAAAAAATTCGTCCAAGAAAACAAAACAAAAATATGAATAATCAAAGATAGTGGTAGGAGGATAAAAATATATAATATAATAACTACTTCATTTTTAAAATAGATAATCTATATTAATAAAGATTGCAATACTGGGTAGGAGGAAAAAAGAGAACATGATATAATATATTAATGAAATCCTTAAACGACATATCCACCAAGATGACCTAACTCCACCCCTCCCCCATCCCACACCCTCTATCCAATACATCGTAAAAACTAGTGAAGACATACCAGTATGACCATAGATACTCAAATAATCACTAGAAAAATACATACAGATTTGAAAAAAAAAATTGTTTAAAAATAACAATACACACATATTTAGATTTTACTCACCTCCATTATCTGCAAGGCTATAATTCTCATTCTTTACAATACCATATCCCTCCAACATCGTTCCTATCATATAGGGACCTGGTATACTACATCCCACTGTTGGGGCTTCACTCTCTCTTCCCCGCCATCAACACAATGATTTAAATTTAAGTTTGGAATGGTTATCTCCACCATAGGTTCAGGAATCTGGTTTCACAGAATTTGATAGTCTGAGGTGATCATTGAGCTTCTTCCCTATTCAATAAATTTAGTCATGGGTTCTATGACATTGGAACAAGTATGGAACATGTTAACTCAATACTTGGTTTCATGAAATATTGGACTCAATGCAAAGATAAATAAGGAACCCATAGAGGGGAAGTGTTCATTTCATTGATAGGTGGCCCATCAGACTCAACAACTGCTTTCATGAAATAGTAGACTCAATGCACATATAAAGAGATAACCCATAATGGATAAGTGTTCAACGCATTAACAACATGTTGATTTATTTACATACCTATCTAGTTTGTGCAATGAAGTAAGAATTTGGGACCACTTGTCTTCCATGAAGAAGGTTCCGGTTCATTGAGTAAGAATTAGAAAGTATATAATGAGAATCACACACACCTGTGTGTAATGACTTCCACACATTAACAACCAAAACCCATTCAGCTGTCCGTACAGGAAGGTAAAACTACGGTGAGTCTAAAGGAGAAGTCCACACACTTAAGATCTTTATTTGAGAACGCAACGTTCATTTTCATGACACACATTGAATAGTGCATGTGTTCACATGCATTCCCATGCACATGTGATGAATTAAGATTTGAACATATTGGATAAACAGACATTGTGTATGTGCATACAAGGAGTGTGTACAAAGGAACATAAAATTGGACACGATGTTGTATTCAATGTGTCTGTGAAGATGGTGAGTAATATCATGCATATGTGGTTATATAATAACTTGAATAAGCTTGAAGACAATATTGGTTATTTGTAAAAATAAGTGTTTGTTGAAGTATGCATGTACATGAAATAATGAATGCATGAATTCTTGAAGGTGATTAAGGTGATAATAATATTTTCATGTATGTCCTAGCATTTTGTTATTTAACAAATAAGTTCAAGAGAATATATATTATTGTAAATTTTTTATTTCACAAATAAGACATATTAATAGTGAGGATAATTACATGCATTAAATATCAGCATATGATGATGATAATTGCAGACATGGAAAACACACAATGTTATTGTGTGTAATAATTGAGTTGAGATGAATCAATATCTTTTTGTAATGAAATGAATAAGAAGATTTATTGTTCATTGATGTATCATTAGATGTTCATTCTGATATTTCAGTGACATGATGTAGAAGTGATAACTTCAACTAATTTAGGAGAGGATATTTACACGACTTGAATGTAGTGTTGTTGACTATATTCACTAGCAGTCAAAGATTTTATGTTGAAGTGAGAAAGTGAAGAATAATTTTATTTCAGTGGCTTGAAGTGTAGGATCAATTTTGTATTGCAGTGACAGCTGTAAGTTCTTGTGATATTTCTCATTGTGTTCAATGTTTTAATTGTATAACAATGGTGGGATTGCTGTATAATGAACATAGGTGGGATTCCTATATATTATAGGAAAACATTCATACCTACCCACCTTAGTTTTTGGGGCGATGCCTGACCAACCAACATGTAATTTTTGATTGATTTCTAGTGGAGAATCTATGTCTCGAATCATCAGAAACACAACAAGGACATAATAACCTATATCAATGGAGAAACTTGTAAAAATATTCAGTTTTGTGCTACATTTAATTTATGTCTTTCATTTAGTATAATTTTAATTGTAAAAATTGATGATCCACTCATTATTTCATGTGAAGCGGTTCAAATTAAAAAGGGGTAAGATAGAAGAAATGAAATATTGCTAAAAATTTTGTACTCTAATTCACCCACTCTCAGTGTATTTTCATGATCCAATGGACACTTATGTTGGTATCAAGGAATAGGTTACACCTTTTACTGTATCTATCTTATTGTTATATTTGTTTTTATTAGACTTATATGAAGTGAGTTTTTGAATTCAATGAAGTAATAGAGTTGTTTCAGATGAGATGTTCATTTTCTATCTCTGTCACTTCCAACATGGAGGTCTCTAAAAAACCTTAAAGAAAAAAAAGAATAAGGAGGAAAGAAATTGAGAACGAATTTGAAGAATAAAGAGGGTTTATAACAATATGAATATAGTCATAATGTGATTCTATCATTTTTATATGTAAAATCAGGTGATAAATAACCTTTTGATGAGTCTTTTTCAAGAAGTAATAACAATTTATTGAATCAATCAGTGATTTTTATTCCGAAATAAAAAAAATATCTAAATAATGTTCATATCAAACCTTTCACCTACATATTTTATTTTATTAAAGGGGATTCTTGAAGATATGAGTTCTTTGAAAATATTATACAACATTCATAAGGCTATCCATCATGGAGTTCATTTTTTCAATTTGTCAAAAAATTATTCCTGAAGATCATTCATGAAGAAAGTTAGTGATGATGAAGAAGATGGATGAAGCTCATCCCCTTATGGGGAGAAGAGTTGAACAAATAACAAAGTTGATCACAAGTTGTTTCACATGAATATATGAAGTTCTGGGATGTTGTTTATTTGATAGTTTCATATTCTGAAAATTGAATCTTGCATTTAGAAATTCATTTTTCCTATTTTATATGAATGATAATTCTGAATTAGAAGGGGATACTCTTATAATTTGATAATAAAGGGGAAGTGTATTATTGGCATTGAATATTATTGGGAATTTTTCTTTATATAAAATAATTGCTTTTTTAATGGTTTAAATGTAATAAAAATGCCTATCGAAAAGGGGCATGTTGACAATACTTAGGTGGGAAGATGACCACAAGCCTGCTATTAAGGGTGGGATGAGGAAGAGAGTGGCTAGTGTGCTCATAATTAGTGCATGCAGAGGTAGTCGAACAAAGAAAATTTTCAGTTATGTTGTATGAAGAATGATTGAGTATGGTTGGTATTGGATCTTTTTGTGAATTTGGCTTTATTAGTTATGTTGTATGATGGATGGTAAAATGATTAGGTCAACAGACCCCAATAAGTAACTAGTTATTATGGTCCCCACGGGGTGAAAAGGAATAAGGCTTCAATGGTAGAGCACGGAAAAGGAATTTTCATGAGTGGATATATGTTTTCTATTACTAAGACATCATCTAGAAGGATTTCCATTGTGTTTTAAAGGATCCACGTAAAATGAATTAATTTCAACATGGGAGAAGAATTTATTGGTTTACTGTAGCTACAGAAAAGCCTCAACCATGTGATCTATAGGATTATAATCTTGGTCGTGTGATTGTCTCAGTCGTCTGAAATTTTACACCCAACCATCCAATCATTTGATCAATTTATGAAGAGTCATCTGATATTATCTGTGCATCATCTTCTTCCTTGAACCAACCCCAAAGCACCTGCTCGCCGAGATCTCCATGCCATGACATTTGTTTTCTCCATACATGCTTCTGAGCATTATTTGATCATTCTTCCCATTAAATTATGATCGAAATCTCATTCAAATTAGTTTTCATGATAAAATGAACACCAAATGGAATCAATGCAGCATATAACATAGTCGCAAAACAGAGGTTGTGCGTACAAGTTTTGTTGGGGGTGATTTTCCTATAAATACTCGATAACATTCCCATTTGGGGTATTTATTTTATTGGACTTCTGAGAGTATATTGAGAGGGAAACAAAGTGGTAAAAATGGTTAAGTTATTTTAACGCAAATTACATCATAGAGTAGAAGTAAACAATGATTACATTACATGATAGGAGGAAACAAAAATTACATTACATGGTATGAGGAAACAAAGATTACACTACATGGTAGGAATAAACAAAGATTTAATTACATGGTAAGAGGGAAAAAATTACATTACAGGGTAGGAGGAAACGATTATTACATTAAACGGTAGGAGGAAACCAAGATTACATTACTGGGTAGGGGGAAACAAATATTATATTACAGGGTTGGAGGAAACAAAGATTACATTATGGGGTAGGAGGAAACAAATATTACATTACAAGGAAGGAGGAAACAAAGATTACATTACATGGTAGGAGGAAAAAAAGATTACATTACATGGTAGGAGGAACAAAATATTACACTACAGGGGTAGGATGAAACGAAGATCACATTACAAGACAAGAGGAATGAAATATTACATTACGAGGTAGTAGGAAAAAATGATTACATTACAGGTTATAAACAAAAATACAAACATGAATATTTATATTTTTAAAATAATAGATTAAAAACAACAATACAAACAAGCATATTAATATTTGACTCACCAAGAATCTCAGCCATGATATATGCTATTACAACCTTGGGCACTCAGTCACTCTGCTACTCTAATGGAACTACCATTTATATATGAATTTGGCACAATTATCTCCACCATGTCGAGGAATCTATTTGCATAAAATATAATATTTTCATTTGATCCCTTAGATTCCACCCAATTCACTATTTTCATCATGGAATCTGTCTCATTCACCCCTTTCACACATGCCCTCTACAACCTATTAACTCACATCTGATTTCATGAAATTGGTTTCTACATAGATATTGGATAGAATGTTCACAAAAAATACCCATTCGAGTATAAAGAATAAGTTGTTATTCATACACACACATTGACCAAGACTTGCCCGTATTCATTGTGCTCCCAGACATAAGATCTACTTGACACTTCAGGGAAGAAAATGGTGAGTAGATAAGTGACTCTGGTTGGTAATACATAATTTTGGAAACATAACACTAAAGAGACCAAAATTATGACCAATGGAATTGGATTTGTAGACAATGAGAACTATGCATTACTAGTTTCTTGAAATGAAATACATGCCATCCTATTATTTTCAATATGCTATGTATCCTGAAGTTTCACATATGGAAAAACTAGATTAGATATGTTTTACTCATTTTAAAACCTTTCTTGAGCAGTCCAGGAAAATATCAAATTTTCTAAAACATCCTCACCTCCCTCCAACTGTATCGTAACAACCTCCAATGCTAATAAATCAACATTATTCATTGAGTACTCCTCATCAAACTGATCCAGAAAGTCTTCTGGTTTATCCTTGTCATTTTTATCAAATATAAACTAAGAAACATTCAATCTTCCTTCACTACATTCTCAACTCATAGATTCCTCCTCCGTCGATCGCGTTTGTTGCACGTTTTGTGATTCACACCACTACTAATTACACATTTTAATGTATTCCACTATTGTGACCTTCTGAAGGTCTCCTACATCAGCTTCCCCACCAGAACTCTTTGCCTCATTATTTTTTAGATTAAGTATTGGAGAAGCCTCCACGATTTCCATTTTCCCCATTGATACGGCCAACGAGTGAAACCCACAAAGGTCCAGGTCATGTTGTTTGGCCAGTGAATTGAGGAAAACATGTGGTTTGGGGAGAATGAGGAGATTTTGAAATCCATGACTTCATTCCAATGGAGGAACCCCCCTCGAATGGCCAAGATTGGTAACCAAAATGAAGCCATCATGTCCCACTTTTTTGTGAGACCATCCATGTCCTTACATTCCAATATGGTTTTATACATGAAAACCATAGCAGGTAAATTTTTATCGTAGAAACATTGATGAATCATAACTAATCATGGATTTTCAAGCCCAAGACGGTTAAAGCATACACCTATGAGATTTCAAGTTGGGATTCATCTTTCGTTACCCTCCATATTTTGGGGAATTACTCAAAAACTAATGAATCCTCCAAGTGTCTTTTAGACCCACTGTTTTCCACATATTTAAATCACTTCCATAGTCCTTTATTGGTTTCCTCTTCCAAATTCAATGTTTTTTCCATACCTTGATAGAGGTGGAAATATGATCCTCATTTTAATTCAAGAGAGGAGATTTATCCCTTGGGGGCAGGGAGTAGGTTGTTGTTGGGGGGGTTTGAGTATATTTGTTCTGGATTAGAGGGGGATTAATTTATATCGGCATGTTTAGATACCTTATGAATAAGAGTGGTTAACATCTCCCTTTTCAGGTAGGTATCCTCTATATGATTGGAACCTAGAAGTGCTACAACAATGTTCTTGAATCACTACTAGAGAAATGGGATTTGAAGCCCCCTAACATGGGAGACCGCCTTTGGCGGTCGATGTGCTTTAAAAAAATGTTTCGGTGCCCCATCGCCCTCTCCCCTCACAAAAACGTACCCCTCTTCCCTTCCCCTAGATCACCACCTCATGTCCCCCATTGAACTCCTTCCTCGCCGCCCGTACCCTCGCCGCCCATCCCCTCGCCGCCCTACACCCTCCACCCACTCCATCCTCCTCCCACTCTTCCATCTGCCCACTGCCCTCTGGCCTTCGCTCTCAGCCCTCCGGCCTCCGCCCCCTCTAGCCTTCGCCCGCTCAGCCCTCCGGCCTCTTCCCTTTGCCCGCTCAGACCTCCACCACCTTTTCCCTCCACCCTCGGCCCTCGTCCCTCCACCCTCCACCCCTTTACTACCCGTCCCTTGTCCCCTCGCCGCCATCCGATCTGGCTCTCCGACATCCCCTGTCCCCTCCCTCTTCGTCCCCCTCTCTCGCTGCACCAACGCCGCCCATCCCCCACCTCACCATCCCCTCCCGTGCAGCACCACCGCCGCCCAATCCTCTCCCTTCCCGTACGGCCACAGCTTATCCCCTTTCCACTGCCGCTCATCCACTCCGGCTCACTGCTTTCCTCTTTCCCCTCCCTCGTTGTCCCACCCTCGATGCATCGTCATCACCACACCACCTCCTCTCCACTAGCTCACTGCCGTCACCGATTCCCATCCCCTCCTTTGCCGCACCATCTATATCTCCGGCTCCCCTCCGCTACCTCTCCTCCCCCCCAGCGCCTCCTTCAGCTCCCCTCCCTTCCAGGTTTGTAGTGCAATCAGGCATGACATGGGCTTTCACTTACATTCCATTTTCTATTCTCTTGTTTTTATTTAGAGATATAATTTAATTATTTTATCAATGGTCCACAAGAAATTGGTTAGTATTTATTTTAAATATATTTTATATGAAAAATTCATGTAATAAGACTTGTTTATAAGTTTGTTATATAGATATTATTATGGATAAGAGTTTGATTGATTTTCCAAATCGATCATCTTGAGAATATTTCAATGGAATTATAGAGTTTATTGACATCACAACAGGATTTTAATGTGACTATATTAGTTGTCCGTGTCGAAAATGTGCTAACAGATATCAATTTAAACACGATACTATTATCCAGCACCTATTATTTAACAGATTTCTGAAAAATCATAAGAGTTGGGCTCATCATGGAGAATAATATGTTCATTGTCAAAATATGGATGTAGTTCAGATGAATGATCCAATGCATGATAGGCTTACTGAATTGGTACGTGGGTTGGATTTTGAAAGCATTGACATCCAGAATCTTGAGAATAGTGAGATAAATCTTCACTCTGGTGCAGATCATGATTCAAGGAGGTTTTATGAATCACTTGATGATGAAAAAAACAGAATTAAATCCTGGACGTACTTCTTAGAATAAATTATCATTTATCATGGAGTGTTTTCATTTGAATACATTGAATCAGTGGTCACACACATCATTCGAAATGCTACTGGTGTTACTGAAAACGGTTCTTCTTGTCGATGCTATGATTCCTGAGTCGTATTACCATGTTCGTATGTGGACAGAGAACTTAGGTTTTACATATGAGACCATAGATGCATGTGAAAACAAATGTATGTTGTTTTTAAAGGAATATAACCATTTTGATATTTGTATGGTTTGTGGAACTTCCAGGTGGAAAGAGTACAAGGGAAATCAGACTCCTCTAAGTCAGATTGCGATACAGGGGAAACTGATTGCCGTAAAGAAAATGTGTTACATTCCACTTAAAACGAGGTTGAAAAGATTTTTTACATCATATAAAGTTTCAAATTTAATGTGATGGTATGCAGAAATAATTAATGAATATGATATGTTAAACCATGCGACAGATGTTCATGAATGGAAGTATTTTGATAAGATACATCCCGACATTGCTAAAGATGTTTGTAATGTCAGATTGGGGTTAGTAGCAGATGGTTTCAATCCATTCAAGTCTATGGTTGGTGCAAGTCAGAGCACATGGCCCATGGTGTTGGTTCTGTATAATCTTCCCTCATGGCTTTGTATGAAGCAAAAATTTATATTAATTTCCAATCTTATTGATGGACCTAGATGTCTGGGGAATTTGATTGATGTTTACCTTCTGCCATTGATTTATGAGTTGAATGAATTTTGGGGCGATGGTGTGATGACTTATGACTATGAAATGAATGAAATGTTCAAACTACATGCTACTTTATTGTGGAAAATCAATGACTTCCCGGCTTATGCAAATTTATCAGGCTGGAGTACGAAAAGGGAATTTTCTATCCCATGTTGCAATAAAAGTAAAAACTCTATATGGATTAAACATTCCAAAAAATGGGCATACATGGTTCAAAAACGTTTTCTCCCCCCTCAGAACAGGTTTTGAAAGGACAGAGTGGCATTTGATGGTTCTAAAGAGCTCAGCCTAACACCAAAGATCATGACAGTGGTCAAAATGTTATCTTATATTGTAGAAGAAAACATCCTCACGGTATATGAAATATAGGATTTGGTTGCTCATCCATTACGTAATATTCATGCTCTGGGTAGGCAGCGCAGTCACAATTGGAAAAGGAAAAGTATTTTTTATAGTCTTCCGTATTGGAAAACTATCATGCTAAGGCATAATTTGGATGTCATGTAGATTGAAAAAAATGTTTTTCATAACATATTGTGGACCATTTTAGGTGTCAGTGGAAAATCAAAGGACCATGTTAATGCACATCATGATTTGGATGAAATGGGTTTATGGAAATAGTTGAATTTACAGTTAGCTGATGGAAACAAGGAATATATTTCTACTACATAGTATACGATAACTACTAAGGTGAAAAAGACATTTCATTCCATTTTGAAGATGCTTAAGGTGTCTGATGGTTAAAATTCTAAAATTTCAATGTGTGTGAATCTGATGAGAAGGACATTGTAAGGGTTGAAAAGTCATGAAAATCACATACAGCTTAATTAGTTGATTCCAATCGCAATTTGTGATTCTTTATCCCCCAATTTTGTTTAGCCATTGATTGAGATGAGTAATTTTTTTAGACATATTTGTTTATGAAATCAACGAATGAGTGATTTAAAAAGTTTGCAGGACCGAATTCTACAAACGCTTTGTCACTTTGAGAAACTATTTCCCCCCTCATTTTTTGATGTTATGGTCCACTTGATAGTGCAACTTAATGATGATGTAATGGCTGCTGGTCCAGTGAAATTCAGGTGGATGTATCCTATGGAGCAGTATTTGATTACATTGAAACGATTAGTACGTAGCAGAGATCATCCGGAGGAATCAATAGCCAAT
The DNA here is from genome assembly GCA_963277665.1 of Viscum album. Taxonomy (NCBI): domain Eukaryota; kingdom Viridiplantae; phylum Streptophyta; class Magnoliopsida; order Santalales; family Viscaceae; genus Viscum; species Viscum album. The sequence goes on along the minus strand of OY728151.1, from coordinate 1,578,622,162 downwards.
GGTTATTTGATGGATGAGTGCACTAATTTTTGTGTAGAATATCTTACGGATGTTGAAAAAAAATTAGATAAGACCTCTCGGATTCATGATGGTCCCTTTGGAGAAGGAACCATATTTGATATGGACAACATCATGTGGATACAAGTTCATTGATATTTCTTGTTCAATACTCCATCAGTTGCACCATTAATGCAGTATGTGTCTTATCACTTTTATTGTTTAACATTTACATTTTTTTTTGAATAAGTTTATCATTTATACATTGCATTATCATTTATAGGAAACAAATTAATGAGATGAAAAAAGAGATGTATCATGCGACTGAGTGTCAAATTAAATAATCTCATTACGCGTCATTTCATGATTGGTTCAAGGATTTTGTACGTATAAATATATTTTCATTATGAGTGAAGTATTATAATAGTTTTATTCTACATAAATCATTATTTAACTATATGAATTATGTAGGTTCAAAAGTTTAGGCCGTTAGGGGTCCCCACGATAACTGAAGAATTTATCCAGCTGGTTGAGGGTCCATCTATAATGGCCCATTGTTATAATTCTATAGATTCTAGTGGTATTAAATTTAGCATTGAAGATGTTGGTGACATACAAGCAACAAAAAACAGTGGCATCAGTTGTCCATTCATCGATTCTGGTTATTACTATGGCCAATTGATAGACATCATTGAAGTTGTATATGCACATGGGTTGATGTAAATATTGTTAAAGTGTAATTGGGTTGATCTAGTGCGTGGATTTAAATTCGATCAATATTAGTTTTAATTGGTGAATTTTAACTATATGTTATACCGAAATGAACATGTTGATAATGAACCTTTAATTTTAACATGACAAGTGGAACAAGTATTCCTCATTACTTCACCTTCAAATCCAATTTGGAAAGTTGTTGTGAAAATTTCCCAGTGAGGAGTGTTTTTATTTGAACAAGATGAACCCAAGACTATTCCGTTTTTTTTTTCAACAACATGATCAACATACCATAGTTCAACGTGAAGAAGATATTTATTGGCTTAGAGCGGCCGTTGAAGGAGAAACAATTGATATTAATGCTTAATTATAGGTATAATTGTTTTCCTTCTATTCAGAATAGAATTTCCTACGATATCATAAATTATGTTTCTATTTTTATATATCCTTGAATGTTTTAATCCCCACATTTGGATGTTTATTAATTTATAAATATTTAGGGTGATTTCTTTTTTGGTATCTTCATGTTATTGTTGGTGTATCTTCCCATTGAGGTTTTCTTCATTTGGTTCATGTGCTGCTTGAATTTTTATTAATTCAATCTGACATTTGGCTATTCATTGATTGGTTTTGTACATAATTTGTATATCTATTTTGTTAACATTATAATTTTTTTAAATCCATTCACAACTAATTATTCAATCTCTTTTTGTATGATTAACAACTATACAAGTTTAATTTTTTAAAAAACAATCCAATTTATATATTTGACACTTTTGATAGTCCCCTTACAAGTGTTTTCTATGATTTCTGGAATGTTAAAGGGAAGATGCAGCAAATCCACATCATCCATCTAATCCATCTACGTCTCAGGGTCGTGGTATGTTTGAATTTCATTGTGTCTATTTTTTATGTAATTGATAAACACACACACACACACGTAGATATATATATATGTATATATATATATAACATTTTTCAAAATATATATAAAATTGTTTTCAACAAGATCAGACTCGACTACTTATTCCCCTCACAAGAGAGGCCCTGGTCGTGGCATTTTATCATTGAATTCTGACAAGTCGATTGATGTTTCCATTGATGATCTATTTCATCCCATGGGATTGAATGACACTGCATTTATTTGTCTGCTGGGTCATATCATACGTGACCCACATCAATTTCCATTGACTAGACATGACTGGGCTCCAATCCCTCATGACACATTAGATCGTCTTTGGAGGGAGGATCAGGTAAGAAGACCATTTTACATTCTTCCCTGTGTATAAAAATTACTAACATATGTGATTTATTTCATGAATATAAAATTTTAATGTATACACCAATGAGTTTTGTACTGTGTGTATGAGACAATTCCCTAATATGTGGAAAGATTATAAAGGCAATGTCAAGAGGGACCACTAGGTACCAAATGTGGGTGCCCCAGACATTCTGGAAAAAGTCCCAATAGGTGTCCTCCCGGCTTAGTGGCATGACATAGTTTCATATTGGTATACTGAGGGTGTTGCAGTTTGTATATTTATTTTGGTATTTTCAAGAATGTTTGATTTGATTGAAATTTGAATTAATTGAATGTAGGAGGTGTCAACACGCCATTCTGAGAATCGAGTGTTGCTGGGACCACCTCATAGGCACGGGACTCGTCACGTGTCTCAGATCCTACATGAGTTATTTATTATTAATTTTTTAATTTATTAATTAATATGGTTTTGTGTTTATATTCTATTCATATACAGTTATGGGAGCAAGGTGAAAACACTGATAAAATGTCATCGTGTATGAGGACTCATGATCGAAATGATCCAGGGGCAGTAGCAATGATATTAAGTGCTTATAATCCTTACCAATACTTACATAAATATATATATTAACATATATATGTATATATATTTAAACATTTCTCCGGATCAATTAGCAGCTGAGTTAGAATATCTGCTAGAGGACCAGCGACAACTTCCCATGCGAAGGGATGAGATCATCCGTCACATTATTGGTCAGGATGGGAATGGATATAGTTTGACATATGGAACATGGATTCCTCATTCTGTAGTATCAGACACTGTAGTTGTCGGTCTGACTGCTGCTCAGATGACACAACCGTTTGTCAGTTTTCGAGACACGATTGCGTGCTTCCGAGGAGGTAAATGCACAATTGATCGCTGAGGTTAGAGAACTGTGGGAATATGTGTGTCTAGGTGATGATTCAAGGGATCATACGACGCAGGTTTATACTATATTTATTTATTTAATTTCTATTATTTTTTTTATGAAAATCTTCATATTTTTTATTTTTTGTAGGCCCCTGGCCCATTGGATGGAGGTAGCAGTCATGACCACGCATGACTCATCATATTCACAAGGTGTGTTTCATTTTTTTGGTGGGGTTGATATTTATGTTTAAGTTTGGTTCTTAGTGTTTTTTTTGAGATTTTGGGGTATCATGTGTTTTTGGCCTTCTGCAATGTTTGTGTACACGAATTGAGAAGTAACCATGAAATTGATTAATGATTTGGATATTTTTAGTTCTTTTTATCAATTAATGTTTTCAATTTCATGTTCGGTAATAGTTTTGAAAAAACAATGTGATTCCAAATAGAAACCATGGAACTTTTTTTGGTGACTGAGCATAGGTTCATCATTTTTAGGCCCCTAGACCACCCTGGATAGCCCCCCCACACCCCGAACAGCCCCCTTACCACCGGACAGCCCCCCCGGACATCCACCCCCACCCCTGCACCCGGACATCCTCCCCCCACCCCGCACCCTGGAATTCATTAGGAAAATTGACCGTTAGTTCATTAGGGAAATTGTTCATTAGGCTCTTAGGCCATTAGGGAAATTGGCCAGTTGGTCGATTCTCCAATTGGATATAGGACAAATGTCCATTAGGCCATTATGCAATTATTCCAATTGTACAGCTAGGTAATAGGCCATTATTCCAATTGTTTTTTAGGCCACTATACCATTAGGGCATTAGGGAATTAGTTGAATTGGTAAATGGGACAATATGACATTAGGTGAATAGGAAAATTTAACTTTAGGCCATTAGGATAATTGATTGTTACGCCGTTAGGCCAAACGACACCTACGATTGACGTGTCATCTACCCAACCATTTCAAAATTCAACCACCCTTTTTTTTCATCTGATTTCATGGAATTTTGAGGTCGTTCAACCGATTTTGATCACCCCACACTTGATTTTCAAATGTGCCAAAACAATGTGTAACAGTCGAATTCAAAGAAATCGTTCTCATAATGACTTGAAATCACACGAAAACAATAGTAATATTATTATTGACATGTTGGAAGAGATGTAATGTCAATCGGATGTGTGGTGTGCGCGGTACGACCGAATATGTTGTTTTGAATAGTTTGACACACTATAAAAGGGTGCGTTGGGTGGTCAAAACTAGTCAAACGACCTTGTAATGCCTCGAAATCATACGACAACAACTGTGGTGTGAATTGTGAAATGGTCAGGCAGAAGACATGTTAATTGAAGGTGTTGCTTGACAGAAGTGACCAGAAACACATTTCTAGAGCTATAAAATGCCAAAACGACATGTAATGGTCGAATTCAGAGCAAACACACTCAGAATTACTTGATATCAATCAAAAACAATAGGAATACTATTCGTGACATGTAAAAGTAGACGTCACATCTATCAGACATGTGGGGTAAGTGTTATGACCTAATATGTTGTTTTGAACATTTTGCCACGCTCTAAAAGGGCGCGTTGGGTGGTTAAAACCAGCTGAACGAACTCAGAATGCCATGAAATCATAAAAAAACAACCGTGTTGTGAATTGTGAAATGGTCGGGTAGACAGAATGATAATCGAAGGTGTCGTTTGACTACTGTGACTAGAAAGGCATTTCTAGAGTCATAAAATGACAAAACAATGTGTAATGGTTGAATTCCGAGAAAACAAACTCAAAATGACTTGAAATCACATGAAAACAATAAGAATATTATTCGTGACATGTAGGAGGAGATGACATGTCAATCAGATGGGCGGTGTGTGTGGTACGACTGAATATGTTTCTTTAACAGATCAACGCGCTCTAAAAGGGCGCGTTGGTTGGTCAAGACCATCCGAATGAAGTCGAAATGCCATGAAATCATATGTAAACAATCGTGGTATGAATTTTGAAATGGTCAGGTATACAGAACATCAATATGAGTTATCATTGGACCGCGGTGACCGGAAACACATTTCCGGAGTCTTAAAACTCCAAAACGACGTGTGATGGTCAAATTAAGAGAAAATGCACTCAAAATGACATGAAATCACAGGAAAACAATAAGAATACTATTCGTGACCTGTAGGAAGAGACATAACATCAGTTAGACGTACAGTGTGCATCGTACAACTGAATATGTTGTTTTTAACAGTTCGACATGCTCTAAAAGGGCCTGTTGGTTGGTCAAAACCAGCCGAACGACCTCGAAATGCCCTGAAATCATATGCAAACCATCGTGGTGTGAAATTTGAAATATTTGGTTAGACTAAATTTCAATAAGAGGTGTATTTTTACCACGATGACTGGAAATGCATTTCCGGAGTCATAAAATGCCAAAACGACATGTAGCGGTTGAATTCATGAAAAACGCGCTCAGAATGACGTCAAATCACACGAAAACAATAGTAATACTATTTTTGACATGTAGAGGGAGACATCATGTCAATAAAATGTGCAGTGTGTGCAGTACGACTGAATATGTTGTTTTTAACAGTTCAGTGCGCTCTAAAAGGGTGTGTTGGGTGGTCAAAAACATCCGAATGACCTCAGAATTCCATGAAATCATAGGACATAAACCAAGGTTTGAATTATGAAATGGTCGGGTATAGGACACATCAATCAGAGGTGTCGTTTGACCGTGGTGACTGAAAACGCATTTCTAGAGTCATAAAACACCAAAACGGCGTATAACGGTCGAATTAAGATCAAACGTGCTCAGAATGACTTTAAATCATAGGAAAACAATAGGAATATTATTCATGACAAGTAAGAGGATATGACTTGTCAATCAGACGTGCAGTGTGTGTGGTACGACCGAATATGTTGTTTTTAACAGTTCGGTGCGCTCTAAAAGGGAGCGTTGGGTGGTCAAAACTAGTTGAACGACCTCATAATTCCATGAAATTTGAGGACAATATCCGTGGTGTGAATTGTTAAATGGTTGTGTAGAAAAAAACGTCAATTGGAGGTGTGGTTTGACCATGGTGACCAGAAACACATTTCCGGAGTCATAAAATGCCAAAACGACGTGTAACAGTCGCATTTAGAGAAAACATGCTCAGAATGACTTGAAATCACATGAAAACAATAGGAATATTATTTTTGACATGTAGGAGGAGACTTCATGTCTATCAGACGTGTGGTGTGCATGGTACAACCGAATATGTTGTTTTTAAGAGTTCGACGTGCACTATAAGGGCTCTTTGGGTGGTGAAAACCATTCGAATGACCTCGAATTCCATGAAATCAGATGACAACAACTGTGGAGTGAATTGTGAAATGGCCAGGTAGACGACACATCAATCAGAGGTGTCATTTGACTTCGGTGACCAGAAATTCATTTCTAGGGTAATAAAACGCCAAAACAACGTGTAAGAGTCGAATTGAGAGAAAACACACTTCGAATGACTTGAAATAACACGAAAAAAATATGAATATTATTCGTGACATGTAGGAGGAGACAAAATGCCAATAAAATGTGTGGTGTGCATGTTACGACCGAATATGTTGTTTTTAACAGTTCAACGCACTCTAAAAGGGCGTGTTGGGTGGTCAAAACCTTTCAAACGACATCAGAATTCCGTGAAATCATACAAAAAAAACCGCGGTGTGAATTTTAAAATGGTAGGGTATATGAAACATCAATCAGATGTATCGTTTGACCGCGGTGACCGGAATCATATTTCCGGAGTCATAAAACGCCAAAATGACATGTAACTGTCGAAATTAGAGCTAACACGCTTAGAATAACTTGAAATCACATGAAAATAATAGGAATATTATTCATGACATTTAGGAGGATATGGAACTTCTATCAGGCGTGCGGTGTGCGCGGTAAGATAAGATATGATGTTTTTAATAGATCGTCATGCTCTAAAAGGGCGCGTTGGGTGGTCAAAACCAGTCGAACGACCTCAGAATTCAATGAAATCATACAAATACAACTGTGGTTTATATTTTGAAATGGTTGGGCATACGAAACATCAATCAGAGGTGTCTTTTGACCGTGGTGACCGGAAACACATTTCCGGAGTCATAAAATGCCAAAAAGTTGTGTAATGGTTGAATTCAGAGCAAACACACTCAGAATGACTTGAAATCACATGAAAACAATAGGAATATTTTTAGTGACATGTAGGATGAGACTAAATGTCAATCACACATGCGGTGTGTGCGGTACGACTAAATGTGTTGTTTTTAACAGTTCGAGGCATTCTAAAAGGGTGTGTTGGGTGGTCAAAACAATCTGAACGATCTCGAAATGCCATGAAATAAAACGACATCAACCGTGGTGTGAATTTTGAAATGGTCAGGCAGAAGACACATCAATATGAGTTGTCGTTTGACCATGGTGACGGAAAACGCATTTCTGGAGTCATAAAACGTCAAAATGACATGTAGCGGTCAAATTACGAGAAAATGCACTCAGAATGACTTGAAATAACATGAAAACAATAGGTATATTATTCGTGACATGTTTTAGGAGACGACTCATCAATCGGATGTGCGATGTGTGTGGTACGACTGAATATGTTGTTTTTAACTGTTCAGCGTGCCCTAAAAGGGCACGTTGGGTCATCAAAAGAAGCCGAACGACTTCAGAATTCCATGAAATCATACTACAACAATCATTGTGTGAATTGTGAAATGGTCGGGTAGACGGATCATCAATAAGAGGTGTCCTTTAACCGCGGTGACCCGAAATGCATTTCCAGAGTCATAAAATGCCAAAATGACGTGTAATGGTCGAATTCAGAGAAAATATGCTCAGAATGACTTGAAATCACTCTAAAAAAATAGGAATATTATTCTTTAAATTTAGGAGTAGACGAAACGACAATCGGACGTGTGGTGTGCGTGGTACGAATGAATAAGTTTTTTTAACAGTTCAGATAGCTCTAAAAGGGAACATTGGGTGGTCAAAACAAGCTGAACAACCTCGGAATGTAATGAAATCATACTGATACAACCATGGCCTGAATTGTGAAATGGTCATGTAGAAGGCACGTCAATTGGATGTGTCGTTTGACTACGGTGACCGGAAACACATTTCTGGAGTCATTAAATGTCAAAACGATGAGTAATGGTAAAAATTTAGAGAAAATGTGCTCATAATGACTTAAAATCACACCAAAACAATATGAATACTATTCATGACATGTAGGAGGAGACGACGTGTAAATCGGACGTGCGGTGTGCGTCATACGACCGAATATGTTGATTTTAATAGTTCGGCGCGCTCTATAAGGGCACGTTGGGTAGTTAAAACCAGCCGAACAACCTCAGAATGCCATGAAATCATACGACAACAACCATGGTGTGAATTGTGAAATGGTCGGGTAGATGGAACACCAATCAGATGTGTCGTTTGACTGCGGTGATTGGAAACACATTTCTGGAGTCAAAAAACGCCAAAACGATGTGTAACGGTCGAATTCAGAGATAACGCGCTCAGAATGACTTGAAATAAAATAATACAATAGGAATACTATTCATGACATGTAGGAGGAGACGACACATCAATCAGATGTGCGGTATGTGTAGTACGACCGAATATGTTTTTTTAACGGTTTGACGCGCTCTAAAAAGACAAGTTTGGTGGTAAAAACCAGCCGAACAACCTCAGAATGCCATGAAATCATACAACAACAACCGTGGTGTGAATTGTAAAATATTCGGGCATAGGGCACGTCAATCAGAGGTTTCAGTTGACCGCGGTTACCAGAAACACATTTTCGGAGTCATAAAACGTGAAAATGACGTGTAATGGTCGAATTCAGAGAAAACTCACTCAGAATGACTTGAAGTCTCACAAAAACAATAGGAATACTATTAATGAAATTTAGGAGGAGACGATAAATTAATCATACGTGCGGTGTGCGTGGTATGACCGAATTTGTTGTTTTTAACAATTCAGCATGCTCTAAAAGGGCGTGTTGGGTGGTCAAAACTAGCTGAACGACCTCAGAATGTCATGAAATAAAATGAAAAAAACCGTGGTGTTAATTGTGAAATGGTCTGGTGTATGGAACATCAATCAGAGGTTTTTTTACCGCGGTTACCATAAATGCATTTTTAGGGTCATTAAATGCCAAAACGACGTGTGATGGTCGAATTCAGAGAAAACACACTCAAAATGGTATGAAATAACACTAAAACAATAGGAATATTATTTGTGACATTTTGGATGAGCCGACATGTCAATCAGATGTGTGGTGTGTGAGGTACGACCAAATATTCTTTTTTAAGAGTTTCACACGGTGTGCGGAGAGAGTATTTCATTTTAGACCACAAAACACTTCAATAAGTTAAACCAAAGACTCCAAAAAAAGAATTTTTTTCCAAAAATGATAAAATTTCATAAATTGGGGGTTTTAAATTATTATAACACCCATAATTTGATGTCAGATTTAATTTATATATATATATATTAACTGAATAAATATTTTTAATTTACGTTTGTTTTGTTGAGTTTCTTTGTATGTTATTTTAGGTTTATTGAAGTAGAAGATTGAAATGTGTGGGACCTGTTTAGATCGATGAAGCTCAATTTTAATTTATTATATACTATGATCTTAATGTATATGTTGTTTGGAATTGTTTTATTATTTATTATGATTTTTACCCAGTTTTTGTTGATTGGGAACCGTGAATTGTTTTTTAAAATAAATTTCTCCAAGATATCAACTCTCATTGGCGGTCGCTATAGGTCACCCACTAAATTGGATAGAGACTGCCAATGGGGGTCTCTAGAGCTTAACCGAGCATAAAAACTGCCACCGCCAGTGGCGGTCACAGTAGCTCAGTTGATGATCAGGACAAAGACCACCACTGGCGGTTGCTATTGCTAGGACGAGGAGTAGGTCAGCGACCGCCTGGCGGTCATTGTATGATGGATTTTCGGCCACCTTCAGAGATCTCTTTGGCAGTCGCTGAGCGGTTTCTATACCTCATTAGTGACTGCCAATGGCAGTCGTTCATGGCTGAATTTTTATTAGTGAATATATGTTATATAGACTAATGATATCATTCGATGTTTAAAAATGATACATGAAATCCGTGGGGATACTCCTAATAATTTGAGACTCCTTCTCATAGTGTATTCCCATGGTAATGTCCGGTGTAGGATATTATGAGAATCAGAATCAATGGTAGGAAATCTACATTTATATGTGTCCTTGGATATTCCTATCTATGAATGTGTGTATTAATCCATAAACATTAATATTATTATTGATGAGTATTATAAGTCATATACTTTGATGTATTAATGAAAATAGTGATGACATATGTTCGTGATGAGGTATCATATGTTGGGTATGTCACGAGTAGTATTGCATTAATGAATATTGCATGAAAGGATTTATCTCATCTTTTCTTTATCAAGAGTTGATATCTCATGATCTATTGAAGGAAATGATATAGCCTAAATGAATCTATGGCCATAGTGTTCTATAAATATTTATTTACTTTTTAGTAAAAATAATATTTGTTTATTTATTAGAGAATATTGCAGTGATATTTATTTAATAGATAAATTTTCATTATTCAATGCCCGATAAATATTATAGATGAATGAAAGGACATTTTTTGAGGTTCAGCGAGAAATAACAATATTGATTATTACATGATTAAATAATATTTAATTTAATTCTCAATGTTAATAGCATGTCGATAAATAATAATAATATTAATTTTTTGATAGCGGAATCTGCAAGGTATTAGATAAATAATAAGAGGAACTTGTGTAAATATTTTTTTTCTAATACTAGAAATATATAATCCCAATTATATTATTTTCTTCAGAAACAATTCATTTGTTTTTGTTGTTCACAATGAATTTGGAAAATCCTATAATGCCGTAGAGGGATGACTTCTCCAAGGACGCTCTTAAGAACAAAGATCAACCATACCCCAATGAATCCTCTCATGTCATGAGAGATGAAGGAGAATGCTTTGGAAGCAGTTCACATGGGGATCAAAGGTGGAAAATGCCAGCAATAGGATCTCTCATTCTAGTACCTAATGATTCCTTTGACGATGTCTTGAGATTCATGAAACACATGTGGATCAATGCTAGGGGGAATCTATACTTGATTCCTAAAATGAAATGATGGTGCAACACAGATCAATTTCTAGATCCACCAAAGAAGAATTAATTCCATCAAAGGTAATTATTTATTTAGTAAAATTAATTATAAATAATATGTAAGGATCCTCCCTTTTGGTTCTGTTGTGATTTCTACTTTCTGTCTTCATTGATTCAATTCTGTTGAACACGGAATTTATCATCATGTAGATCTTAAATTTATCATTGGTCATGAAAAATTAAAATGTTGGCCATGAACCATCCTACGATTCTTCTATTCCTAAAACCTAAAAGTTGTATCTGAGTGGTCACATTTTAATTTTTAACTATTTAATGATCGTGGATTGATTTGTGAATTTTTATTTCATTTTCAATTCATGTATAATCATTTTATTAATCCAAACGGTAAGATATATTTCTTTCTCCTTCGTTTCTCATCGATCTAATCAATAAAATTAATTTTATGTGTGAAATAAAATTTAAGAACTCATACAATGGTGCTAAGGATTCTGGAAAGATAACACAGTTGTACACATCATTTAGTTTTGTTCAATGCATCAGGAATTAGTTTGGAATTAATTCACGTTGTTTGAATTGATAAAACATAGTGTATTTATAACTTTCACCACATTTTTATCGGGCTATCCTGGCACATGGACATCTGAAGTACACACTGTGTAGCTGATGTGGACAGTGTGTGTCCCCTTAAGTCACAAGCAGGTCATGTATTTCATACAAGGATTACCTGACTGGTGACCTAGTAATTCGGAGATCACAAGCCATGTAGCCCACTAGACATGTCATGCACACAATTTTCTGAGGAATGATTTAAATTCCAAGTCTGTAGACATGTTCCTAAGATATACAATGAGACATTTGCATGCAATCTAACTCAAATACACATGCCATGTACTTATACAAAATTACACCGATTTAAAATTTATTTATTATAATATTGAAACCTTATTGACATATTCTTATGTGTGGTCATTCAGTTGACAGGACATTCCATGTGATGAGTTTTTAATATATATATATTTTTTTAAATGGTTAATTAATATCTACATAATTTTCAAATCTACATATCATGTATGAGTCGCAATATAGTTGTTACATAATTTTCATTGGAGCATAACACATGACCAAATAATAATGTAATTCATGTAATCATTATGGTGAAGTAGACGTCATGAAGGTATGGGATAATTATGATGATTAATAAAAAGTAATTGATTAATTAAAGAAGACAATTAATTGATTCAATCATTATTTATATTAAATAAAAATGATTAATAATTGACCATGAGTTTTATTAAATGAATAATTCATTTAATGCATGTGGATGATCGTTAGCATAGACCAGACCATTGTGATTGGTTTCATTGAATTTTTTATCTACTAAAATCATTGGTCTGCGTGCCTGCTCTCCTCATATTATGTAGGGGTCTGTGTTACCATGGCTTCTTTTATGTAAAAGCCTTTCCCCCCTAACTTGTGTGTTATTAAAAGAAAATTTGAAGGATGAAGATCCCATGTTTGTGGAGGCAGTTCATGTTTGGATCCAAGGAATAACAAATCCAAGAGATATACATGGGTGGACAAGTGGAAAGTTGTAACATGTACCATAATTAGTTCATTGTATTTTTCTCCCAAGTCAATGATTAGATTATCAACTACTAGATAAAATATTCATTAGTAAAGCTCAAGATCATATTGATTTATTATTTTATTTCTATCAAGTTTTATTTTAATTTCATTATTGATGTTTATTCGTGATCACATAATTAATGAATTAACAAGAATGCAATATAGAAATAAACTAAACTGGATTATGCATAAATGTTATCTAAGACATGGTTAATTACATAAGTAAAACCACTAATAATTATCAAGAATGTGATAAAGATAATAATTTTAAATTTACAAAAAAAGGACCAAAACTCTCAATAATATATATTCTATCAGTATAGCCCTCCACCTTAGTTAAAATCGAACCGTAGTTCAATGTTCTTGATCAGCCAATGTTGGGGTGTCTTGAATTATTTAGGAATTATAACTTGATGTTATGGGTTGACATAAATTAGTTCACATCATGGGTTGACTCCCAAACCATGACATTACATAACTGGGAGGCAAGGGTTGAGGAAATCTAATTAAGGATTTTAGGATTGGGGTGTATTATCAGAAGAACAAGGAATAATGAGTTAAAGCATTTAGAATATTCAATGAATACCCAAAACCATTCAAGTTTCTTGAACAACCAATGTTGGGGTAATGAGAAGGGAAATATGGATCCTTACCACTTTAATATGAAAGAAAGATGATATTATACATCCAATGGTGAGGACTATTGGGTTTTGATAAAATAGAGGGAGATTAATAAATATAATATTTATTTATTTTTCTAAATTTTATCAGAAAAAGTATTAAAATTATTTATATATTATTTTTTAGAATCAAAATTAAAATGAAATTAAACATATCATTTTTATCTAAACTTGATAAGGACAACCTTCTCGCTGACTCAAATTTCCAATAGTGGAAAATGGGCATATGAGTTATCCTTCACCATGAAATGAAATTATATGGGTTGGATGAACATTTTAATATGGTTACTAGAAATGAGGATCGTGATAATGATTTAAAACATAATGAGAATAATTTTAATGATTCTATAGATTTTCATTTTTTCATTCTATCATCCATGTGAAAATATATTTTAAATAAATATGAGGACATGGTTTCATATAGTTGATGTCTCACCTTCAAGATCTCTATCAAGTGATCACAAGATAAAAGAGGTACGATATATATAATGATTTGTTTAAAACTTTTTTTGAAGTATCTTCGCTAGCTGGGCCTCATGTAGTTAAGAATAATGTCGATGCAGGGTGCCAATCATTGATCACTTTTTTCCTACTTTGCAATAGTTCAATGTCGATGCATGGTACATGCAACCGAAAATGCGGCATCCCATCACATCCTAGATCCTACGTTGATTCTTTAATCATCATCACTGATGTGCCACATGGTCTACCATAAATGTGGTGGCCCTTTCCCCTTGATCCCAGTGGACTATATCTTGAAAATATCCCTCTTTGTTCGCAACCACTTGCTTCCCCTTTTAATTAATTCACTATATCATTTTTCCAATAAAATAAGATATTAAATATTATATCTTAAATATCAAAATTACCAAGATTTAGATATATTATGAATCAGACACTTATCTCATCTAAATAGATATAAAATATGTATCACTCCATGAGAAAAACATGCAACATAATCAGCGTGATAAGATTAAAGAAATCAAAAATTAAAAATTTATCTTCTCTCAAATTTGGAAACACCAACGGTCTGCATCATATCAATCTACCCATTTATCCCATCAATGAAGATACCATCCCATAAACACATTTGGAACGTAAACCTATTTTCATCGTACCAACCATCATCCTCTATAGAAAAATGGAAATTTCCATTTGTAACTCTGACATAAACATGACTTCCTCTATAAAAAATCCAAATTCTAAATTCTTCTACATATCAAAATATGTAATTTCCTTTCAACCCATAACACAATCCAACATATCTACCCCCCCCCCCCCATTGTTATGATTGTCAAATAATCTGGAAAACCCACAAAATATTGCTCTCTCTACTAAAAATCCAATGCAACTACTACATCACCTCAATCATAAATTTGAATTCACTCTTCCCCAATCACATATTCTAAAAAATAGAATTATGTGTACGACCTAAAACACCTCTATCAACCGCCTTTTTTTTCAAAACCCTAGCTTGCATCATTCTCCAGTGATCCATTTGAAATAATCCAAAATTCCCACTAAAAATTGAAAGCTCGTACAATCACCTTTGATATCACTTGTTTGGGGAGATTCTCGATCTCAGGACAAAAAACGCTTGAGAAAACATTTGTGAGAAACTAGATGAAATAAATAAGTGATATAAAGTAGAATAAGTAAATTATCATTCACGGTTTTTAATATTGGAAAACTCTCTATTGAAGAGCATTAAAAACCCATTGATTAATTCCGAAATATCCACTAAAAATTAATGTTTACAACGAAATTCCTGTAATTCTCAGACATGAATTACAAATGAGAGTATAGAAAAACATTTGTGAATACCACACCCTGATATGACTCCACCATCTCTCTAAAAATCATCTCACCAATGCCATTCTTGAATGATCAATCAGTGAAAAAACATCACCCTTATGTTGAAAAAATGCCACTACACCAAGGATCAAATACTAATATGCCTCGGCCTCACACAATATTATGACAACCTAAGAATTTATCCCTCTCTCATGATCTCTCCATCATGACCTACCACCAATCATAAACATGGATACACCACTTGATTAGTGAATTACGGAATACACTCAATACATGTGAAAGGACTAGTTTGGGATATATCTAACACTAAGAGTTGGGGGGTGAATTAGTGTTGGAGACCTGTTAATACAATTCCACATTTCACCCCTATACCTCTTTTACCTTCTAGGATCTTATTTGTTTTATTCTATTTTAACCATCACATGAAATAATATTAAAGTATTAAAGACAAACATACAATATTTTTACAAGTTTCACTAACAAGTAAGAGTATCATGACCTTGTAATGGTTTGGAAATAATCCTCACTACAACCACTAGAAATAAATCATTTATGTGTGGTTATAGTAATAAGGAAATACCCTTTCACTTGGAATAAACTATAGTCAATTGGAAGTACATGTTTTACATAACATAGATGGATCTTTATACTACATATGAACACAACCTTCTTTTTGTTGATAAATGTTTGTAACACTAATAGAATATTCCAACAGTTGGGACATGTTGGATCTCACAGTTCTTATTTTTTCTCCCACAACCTTCTTCTTCAAATTTTTGATTTCTTAGCATCATTCAAGTAACACTTCTTACCTCTTCCAAAAAAAAATAGAAAGTTTCCCAATCTTTTTTATACCAGTCAAAATAATATAAATTTGTTGTGAACAAATGAATACTAAATTCTTTATCACTAAAATTATAATCTTCCTATATCAATTTGGTCACCAAATCATCTTCTTTTCTTTTCAATTTCTTCTTCAGTTAAAAACCAAACGAACTGAGCCCTCTTCTTCTTATTCTTGCTAGAATCACAAAATCCTCTTATGATTGCTAAATCAATGAAGGCAAGATCATCTTAGCATCACCACAATTAAATTATTATACTTTGATAAAAAATATCAACAGTGAATTTAGAATCATTTATCTTTTATTTTACTTGTTGTATAAGATGTTTGTTACACTAAATTTCATTGTACCTTCATCGATGTTTCATGTAAGAATAATATTGCATAAACTCATATTCTTATCCTCTTGAATTATTAACTCAATGCATTCATGGTTAATGTACATGTCCCATGTCCATTTTCTTATTTATCATTTAATGTATTTTTTTGAGTAAAAATTTTATACATGGAATTTTTTATTATTCAAATCATTTGAAAAACTTCAGATAGTGCCCTTACTGCTCACTATTTATGTAAAAACACATGAAGCTTCTTTCCACTCCATTCATTCTCTATCACTTCACACAATAATAATGTTTGGTTTTCATAAACCGCTTTGGTCAATAGTATGTAAATTAGTAAACATGGTGTCATATGAAAACCTGGACAATATGAGTTCATCTTCTTACCCTATCAAGTATGCACAGAAAAGAACATCTAATTCTCTTGGAAGAAATTAAATGTGTAGGTTTGTTCTTCTCTAACTATTGTTAATCAACTAGACACATTGTATATTCATCTTTGGTTTGTCTGTGGAACATCTTCAGGAAACTCCATGAGATTATACAAATCGTGCATGGTGTCTCGATTAGTAAGATTCATCGAACTGGTTCAACTTTGTGAAGCATGACATGGGTATTTACACACCATTTGTGTGTTAGCGGTATTTATTCTTCACGAAAGTAGAAATACGTGTGGAACTGACCACCTTTGTAAAGAACTATGAGGGGTTAAACACCTTTAAAATGCTCTCGTATTCTTCTCAATGCTATATAAATAATTCATTGTAGGGAGAGGATCATAATTCTCCTCTCCCCCTGCAGTGCTCTGTACCGGTTTCTCCGGACCCTTTGATCCCACTTCGTTGCTAGATATTGGAACCCATCATGAAAACCTTCGAGAGTACCCACAGATAATTTAGGTAACTCCATTATACCTGTGCATGCTGGCCTGGATGACCTCCTTTGGTCGTGGTCAAGTGAGTGTCCAGCATATTCTCCTAGTTGATGCTGGCTAGTCAGCTTAGTCCATTCATTTTAAATATACCCCTAAATAATAATTAGTGAAAAAAACCATGTATATAATGGAATTCAATATGAAATGCTTAGATACCTTCACAATTTGAACTCTAGTATATAATTCTTCAATCCCTTCATAATTTCTCTTCAATTATAAATCCATATAACATTTTCTTCATCTCTAACCCATAAAGCACTAATTATATGGAACAATTATCCTTCATGAATTCTATAATCACAATGTTCCTCAAGTTAGAAATCACATCCTTCTCATGAAACATTAAAATACTACAGGACCTTAAATCTCGCTTCTTCTATACTTTTTGGAATATAAATTAGAAAGAACATCAAATAACCCTTCTTATTCAATGTAAAAAATGTGTCACTTATTAAACATTTATTTTGAACTTCAGACTACTTCATCATTCATCCGAGTTAAAAACATAGATAATTTATGAAGCATGACTTTCAATGCTATGAATCCATAACAATTATTCAATCCATTCACAATTTATCTTCAAATATAAAACTATCTGACCATGTCTATATCTTTAACCATTCATGAACTAATTTTATGGTGTTGTTATCTTTCATGCCTACTTCAATCTCAATTTCCCCCAATTTAACACTTTCATGGTTCTCATTCAACATTAAAATACTATATGACCTTAAATTCCTCTTCATCTATACATTTTGGATTATAAATTCCAAACAACATCAAATCAACCTTTTTTTGGGAAAAAATGTGTCACTTAAGATACATATATTTTGAACATAGTATCAGTTCATCAGTTTTCCGACTTAAAAACATAAAGAATTTCTCAAACATGACATACAATGATACAAATATATTAATATTATCCAGGAATGATGGTGACATAATCCAAAAAAATTCTCTAGGAAACACCATGAAGGAATCCAAAACAATTCTCCATGAATCACCTTGAAACTCTAAGTCCTTAAAACATCTAAATGTTTCATTTAATTTCAAGACATGAGGACCTTTTCCATGTTCCATTATCTTTGTAACTTCTTCATCATATTGACATAAATGGAAACTTCCTATTTAATTGGTCATCATGGTCCGCCAATTAAAATCATCTGACAAAAAATACAATCCCTAAAAAAGTGTGATCTTCAATCTCCCCCTTTGTATTGTTGGAAATACCTTCAAAGTTATTTCCAAATTAATGTGTTAAGATTTTTAACTATTATCTTCTCTCTCCAATTTACCTTTTAAACGTTAATTTCACATTATCTCCCCCTTATTGAAAAGAAATAGAATGTTCATGGGACAAAGAGTATCAGACTATAATTAAGTAATGTGTGATCCATCATTTCACTCTAATTCTACATGAGTTGTGCTCAGGGTAGAAAAAAAGTAGATTTTACATTGAATAAAACCTATCCATTACCAATTGATCATGATATTTTAAGAAATGAGAATTCATATACTTTCCTTCTAGGAATATTCTCTTTCAATCTAGGATGAAATTATTGAATGTGAGATAAATCTTTTTAAGAACAATAAATCTGAAACTCCTCCACTCACTTCAACAAATTGATAAAAAAATATTCATGTTTAATAGATAGTATAAAAGACCATGGGAGACTTACCCCTTTCATAAGAAATTGATTAATTTAATTTCTACCACTTTGTAATTTTTTTTAATTTTTAATAACCTATGATGATAGATTAATAGATACATACCTTTTCCCCTGATATGATCTTCATGAAATTTCTCGAACATTATGATTTGATACTTATTGAAATAATAATTCTAGAAACAAATTAATTTGTCTCCCCCTAAAGGGAAACAATTCTCATTATCTTCATAATGGTTGATCTCATCAAAAATTGATTTAATGAAATTATAGTATCGAGAATAACAGAGAATGGTTCATGAACTTGAAACAGTCCATATTGGAAAACATTCACAACTTCACCAAGGATGATCTTCTATAACATATGTTCTTCAAATTACTAAGAAATAAAATCAAACCAAGATGGAAGCTTCTTAATCCCAGATATCCAAAATACTACATCCCATTCTTCAAAATTATCAAGGATGATCCTACGTCATAATAGTATTTAAATATCAATTGAAGAATCATTCAAGGACGGTATATTCTTCAGATTATCTATCATGAATTGATAAAACTTACTACTTCTCAGGTTCTCCCCCTAATAACATGCTTCACCTTCATATAACTGCCTTATAATAACAAATACAATACTAAAGATTAAGGGAATAAGGTGGATCATCCTAACTTCAGTAATATGAATAGAAATATTTATATGACATTCTCCACAAAATTGATTAATTTTCACCAGAATTCATTATTGCACATCTAAAAATCTGTTTTGATTTATGTTGATGAAACATGGATCTATTCACATCCTCTTATGATTTTTGTGTAGAATATTTCTTCTTAATAGCCCTCATGAAAGATATATTATTTCAACACTTGAGTATTAATTCTTGTTTTGGTAATATGGTTAAACAATATTTTTCAATGAGCCCATATTTCTTACTTCTCTCACATTGAACTACTTTAACAATAGATTTTAATTTTATTAACAAAGAATCATGAAATTTTTATTAAACATGTGGAATATTGTATTTCCATTTTTTCTGTATTTATATTATGCATCTTTAATTTTCCTCATTATTTAAAAATATTCAGGATAGATAACTAACACATCATTAGGAACAATAGGTGAATCTTTGGATCTTCCACATGGGTTCTTCTCAGTGTCATCCCTCTTAGTACTAAATCTTGATGCACTAGTCTTCAAATTATTGGATTTAGAATCCATGTTTTTCTCCCTATTCTTATTTTGTAACATAATTGGAGGATTTATATTCACATCATTATTGTGATATATTTCCAAGGTTTCTTCTTCATTCCATAAATGATTTTGGGATATTATTTTCTTAACTTTACTGTATACATGTTGATATGATCATGTAACAACTTTGTGACCACTACCATTGCATACGCCAGAAATGTTACCAAGAATAAAAAATATGTTTACAGTATACAAATGATTTTGGACCTATAGATGTTAATTATTATTCTATAGAATTATCTCCCTTGAGATATGATTCCTTCATCCTTTTACATTATTGGTATTGTTGCATCATTTTATGGGACACTACCCAAATATGTTGTAGCACCATCATGGACCCACAAATCCTGATTTCCTGATATATTCTGTATATGATATCTGGGTATTCTTCATGATTTTTATGCTCTCTATGGGGAACCAAATTCCATAATTTCTTTGCAATACTCATTAGTCTTGGTTATAGGTTTCTTATCATATTTATTCATTTATAATTGTTTATATTTTTCATTACATCTGATATTTTTCCTGATAACATGTTTAGAAACATTAATACAAGATGGTATGGATGATACCTGACTCTTTTCAGCTTTTTGTGATAGATCGTTGAATGAAGTCATGATATTATTGTTACATGTTGGAGTTATATAAACCTTAAAATACATAAATTAACATAGATTAATTTTATAAACTATCTCATTCTTTTTTGAAGTTCCAATATGCGTCTTCTCAATATTGGCCAACCGAGCTACCAATTCTAGACATTTGATACATTGGATGATTTCAGGATCTATAATCATAATAATCTTCTCTTCCCATAAATTTATCATTCATTAATCTTTATCTTCATGTATCTTAACTTTTTTCTAAATCAAAGAGTCATGTTCATTGATCATCTTGGATATTTCATCAAATTGTCATCAATCATGAAAAAAAGAAATGTTGTGCATGACCCATCATATGATGTGGCTATGCCTGAAACCTACAAGTGGTATTAGAGTGGTCACATTATTATTTATAACTATTTAAGGACCGTTTATTGATTTATTAATTTTTATTTAATTTTTAATTCAATTATAATAGTATTATTATTCCAAATTGTCTGATCTATTTCTTCCTCCTTTGTTTCTTCTCGATCTAATCAGTACAATTAATTTTATGAACGAAATAAAATTGAAGAACTCATTCATATGTTCTAAGGATTTGGGATAGATAACATAGTTTTACACATCGTGTAGTTTTTTTTCAATGCGTTAGGATTGAAATTGGAATTATTTCACATTGATTGCATTGATGAAGAATAGTGTATTTATAACTTACACCGTGTGTTTAACGGAATTTCCTGGAACATGGTATTTCAGAGTACATTCCATGTAGCCAATGTGGACAGTGTGTAGTCTTCTTAAGTCTCTAATGGTCAATGTTTTCATACATGGCTTACCTGACAGGTGAACTTCTAATTCGGAGATCACACGCCATGTAGCCCATTGGACACGCTGTGTACACCATTTTCCAGGGCATGATTTACATTCCATGTTCGTATGCATGTTCCTACAATATATGGTGAGACATGTACATGCAGTGTAGATAAAATAAACATTCCATGTACTTATACCAAATTACGCTGATTTAATGTTTATTTTTTATACTATTGAAACCATATTGACATGTTATTATGTGTGGTCATTAAGTTGACAGGACATGCCATTTAAAGATTTTTTAATATATATATATATATGTAAATGTCTATTTACTGTCTACGTAATGTTCAAATCTACATATCATGTGTGAGTCACATTATTTTTGTTAATTCGTGCACATTGGAGCTTAACACATGAACGAAAACTAATGTAATTCATGTAATTACTAAGGTGATGTAGATGTCATGAAGGTACATGACAAGTCGTTTATGCCATGTGTAACTAGAGTATGCAGTGTAAGGTAGTAATACTTGTTTGGTAGAATCTAATGGGTATTCACTATATTTCCTCCAAGGAACATTTATGAACACAATTAATTTCAAATGAATTTATTTAATTTGTTTAAAATTATGATGGACTAGAATATCAATAAAATTAAGATGAGAATTAAGATCAAATAATTTATTAATTAAAGAAGATAATTAATTGATTCAAGTGTGATTTATTTTAAATAAAAATGATTAATAATGGACTGCAAGTTTTATTAAATGAATAATTCTTTGCATGCATGTTGATGATGATGAGCATAGACCAGACCATTGTATGTGACCAGTTTCATTTAATTTATTATCAACTTAAATTGTTGGTTTGCTTGCATACTCTCCTCATATTATGTAAGGGTCTATGTGACCATGGATTCTTTTATGTAAAACCCATTTTCCCCTCACTTGTGTGTGAGTAAAAAAATGTGTAGGATGAAGCTCCAATGTTAGTGGATGCAGTTCAAGGTTTGGATCTATGGAAAAACCAATCCTAGAGAGATAAATGGGTGGATAGTTGGAAAGTTTTAACATGAACCAAAAATTGGTTCAATGTGTTTTTCCCCCAAGTCAACGATTATTTTATCAAATGCTAGATAAATTGTCCATTAGTAATGCTCATGATCATATTGATTTAGTATTTTATTTCTGTCAAGTTGTGTGGTCATTTCATTATGGATGTTTTGTCGTGATCACATTATTAATGAATTAACAATAATTCAAGATAGAACTAAACTAATGTATATTATGCATAAATGTTATCTAAGACATGGTTAATTACATAAGGAAACCCGCATAATATTTTCAAGAATGTGATAAAGATAATAATTGTAAATTTATGCATAAAATGATAAAAACCCTCAATAATATTTATTAATTCGGTATAGCCTTCCACTACCATAGTAAAAATCGAACCGTTGTTCAATGTTCTTGATCATCCAATGTTTGGGAGTTTTGAATTATTGGGGAATTCTAACATGATATTATGGGTTGACATAACTTATTTCACATCAAGGTTTAACTTATAAAGCATGACATGATGTAACTGGGAGGCAGGGGTTGAAGAAATCCAATTAAGGATTTCAAGATTGTGGTTTCTTCTCAAAAGATCATGGAATAAAGAATTAATGCATTTGGAATTTGGAATGACTACCCAAAACCAATCATGTTTCTTGAACAACCAATGATGGGGTAATGAGAATGGAAATATGGATCCTTAACACTTGAATATCCAAACAGGAGGATAATATAATGCCAATGGTTAGGGATATTGTGTTGTGATAAAATAGTGGGAGATTAATAAATATAATATTTATTTGTCTAAATTTTATCCGATAATGTACTAAACTTCATTATATATATATTTAAAAAAAATTAAAATGAAATTAAACACATCATTTCGATCTATACATGATAATGAAAACCTTCTCACAAACACAAATTTTTAAAAGTAACAAAGGAACCTTTGAGTTATCATTCACATTGAAATGAAATTATATGTGCTGGAAGAACAATTTCCTCTGGCGCTTGGAAATGAAGACAGTGATGAAGAGATACAACTTTATGGGAAGACATTGAATGATTTTATTGATTCTCATTATTTCATTATATCATCCGTGTGAAATAATCTTTTAACGAAATATGATGACATGGATGCATATAGCTGATGTCGCACCTTCGAGATCTCTATCAAGAGAAGTTGAGACAAAAGGGGTATGAGATCTCTAATGATTTGTTTAAAACTATGTTTAGAGAGTCTTCACTACCTGGGCCTCATGTAGTAATGAATATTTTTGATGCATGGCCCCAATCATTGATCAATGATTTCCTACTTCGAACATGTTCCATGTAGATGCATGGTATATGAAACCAAAAATGTGTCATCCCATCACATAATTGATCTGGAGTTTATTATTTATTCACCATCACTAATGTGGAACATGGTGTACCATAAATGTGTCCACCTATTTCACCTTGATCCCAGTGGACTACATCTTGAGTAGCTCCCTCTTTCTTTACTACCATGTTCTTCCCCTTTTAAAGCCTTCACAATTTCCTTTTTCCAATACAAATAATATATAAAATATTATATCTTAAATTTGAAAATTACCATGTTTCGGCCATAATAAAAATCATAATCATACCACATATAAATAGATATAAAATATCTATCACTGCATGAGGAACACATGAAGCCTAATCTTCGTGATAAGATAAAAGAAATATTAAATTAAAAAACAATCTTATCTCTAATTTAGAAACACCTACTGTCTACATCCAATAAATCTCCCCATTTATCCCATCAATGGAGACACCATCCCATAAACACAGTTGTAACTAAAATCTATTTTCATCATACCAACCATCATCCTCTATAGAAATATTACAATGCCCACTTGTAACTCAGACATAAACATGACTTCCCCAAAAAAAATCCAAACACTAAAGTCTTCACCATATATGAATATGAAATTTACTTTCAAGAAATATGAAAACCCAAAATATATTTCTCTACCATGATTATCATTGTGAAACAATCTGGCACACCCATAGAAAATTTCTCTCTCTGCTCAAAATCCTGAGTAGGTAGTGCATCACCTCAATCTTCAACATGAATTCTTTCTTCACCAGTCACACATTCAAAATAATAGAATTATGTGTAAGACCTGAAACACCTATATCAAACTATTTTTTTCCAAACCCTATCCTGCCTCATGAGCCATCGATACTCTTTAAAATATAAAAAATTCCCACTACAAATTGCATGCCCAAAAAATCAAATTTAATATTAATTGATTGGGGAGATTCCCGATCTTAGGACAAATACCATTGGAGAAAAAATTTCTGAAAAACACTATGAAATAAGGATGTGATATAATGAATAATAAATAAATCAAAATGCAAGATTTTTAATACGAAAAACCCTCCGTTGGGGAGGATTAAAAACCCACTATGTAATTCTTAAATATCCACTATAAATTAATGTGTACAAAGAAATCCTTGTAATGCCCAAACATGAATTACAAATGAGATCATATAAAAACATTTTTGAAAACTACACCCTAATATGACTCCACCATCTCTATAAAAATCATCTCACCAATGCCATACGTCAATGATCAATCTGTGAAAAAACATCACCCTTCTATTGAATAAATGAAACTACATCGAGGATCAAATCCTAATATGCATTGGGCTCATACAATTTTATTACACCCGAAAGATTTATCTATTTATCTCTCATGATCTCTCCATGATGACCTACCACCAATCACAAACATGGATACACCTCTTGATCAATGAATTCTATAATACAAACAATACATGTGAAAGGAATAGTTTGAGATATATATAACAATGAGAGTGGGGGAGGGGGTGAATCGTTGTTGGATACCTTTTAATCCAATTCCACATTTCATCCCTTTACCTCTTAGACCAATTATGATATAAATTATTTTATTCTCTTTTACCCATCACATGAAATAATAATATAGAATTAAAGACAAATCACACAATATTTTTACAAGGTTCACTACTCAGCAAGAGTAGCTAGTCCTTGTCATGGTTTGGAAATAATATTACCCACAAAACCAATAGAAAGAAATCATTTAAGTGTGTTTACAAAAAATAGGAAGGAATATTTAACTAGGAATACACTATTGTAAATTGGCAGTACATGTTTTACATCACTTAACTGGATCTCTATACTACCTATGACAAAAACCTCCTTTTCGTTGATAACGGTTTGTACCACCAAGAGAATCATCCACCTATTAGGACATGTTGGATCTCACAACTCTTCTTTTTTCCCCCACAACCTTCTTCTTCACATTTTGGCTTGCTTAATAGCATGGAAGTAACTCTTCTTACCACTTCCCAACAAAAAACTGAATGTTTTACAATCTTCTTCTTATATTAGTCAAAATAATATAAATGTGTTGTGAACTAATGAATACTAAATTCTTTATAACCCAAATTATAATATACTAATATGAATTTGGTCACATAATATTCTTATCTTCTTTAATATTTCTTATTCAATGAAAAACAAAACTCACCGATGCCTCTTCTTATTAATCATGATCGAATCACAAAATTCTTTTATGATTATTAAATCCATGATGTTCAGATCATCTGAGCATCATCACAATTAAATTATTCTTCTTTGATAAAAAATATCAACAATGAATGTAGTATCATTTATCTTTTACTTTTATTGGTGTAGATGATGTTTGTTTAACTAAATTTCACTGTACCTTCAATGATGTTTCAAGTAAGAATAATCTTGCAGAAAATCATATTCTTATCCTATTGAACTATTAACTCAATAAATTAATGGTTTAGGTTAATTTCCCATATCCATTTTTATATTTACCATTTTATGTATTTTTTTGAATAAAATTTTTAACCATGGAATATTTTATTGATCAAATCATTTGAAAAACTTCAAACCTAGCACTTACTGCTCACTGTTTATGTAAAAACACATGAAACATCATTTTGCTCCCTTTTTTCTCTCTCACATGAAACAAAAATAATTTTTTGTTTTCATAAACCATCTTTATCAATAGTATTCTATTTAATACACTTGGTTTCATATGAATACTTGAACAATATGAGTGCCTCTTCTTACTCTTGAAATAATGCACTTAGGAGCACATCTAGTTCTCTTAGCACAAATAAACTATGTATGTTTGTAAATCTATGTATATTTTGAATAAAATAGATACACAGTATATTGATTTTTGGATTATATGTGGAACAACTTCAGGAGACTCCATGAGAGTAAACAACTCACACATTATGGATCAATCAATAAGCTTCATCAAACTGGTTCTACTTTTTGAAGCATGACATGGGTGTTTACACCCCAGTTGCGTGTTAGAGGTATTTATTCTTCATGAATGTAGAAATATTTGTTGAAATGACCTCCTTTTTAAATAACTATGAGGGTTTAAACAACTTTCACATGATCACATGTTTTTATCCACGATATATAAATCAAGCCTTGCAGGGAGAGGATTTTAATTCTCCTCTCCCCCGGGTTTTAAAGGTACCCCATTTTGACACTTCATTGTGGGATATTGGACCACATCATGCAAGCCTATAGAAGTACCCATGGCTGACACAAGGAATTCCATTATGCCTACGTGTGCCAGACTAGATGGCCTCCTTTGGGCATGGTCAACCCAGTGTCTTGCATAAGCTCTTAGTTGAGGCTGACTAGTTATCTTAGTCCCTTCTTTTAAAATAATCCCCCAAAAAATATTAAGTAAAAAAATAAATTATATAATGGAATTAAATATGAAATTCTTTTCCACCTCCACACTTTGAACTCTAGTATATAATTCTTCAATCCCTTCATAATTTGTATTCAATTATAAATCCATATAACCTTTTCTTGATCTCTAAACCTTCGAGCACTAATTATATATAAGGGTTATCTATCATGCAATCTATAATCTCAAGGTTCTTCAAGTTAGATCTCACATGGTTCTCATGCAACATTAAAATGATGCATGACCACAAATTCCTATTATTTTATACTTTCTGGAATATAAAATCCAAAGAACATCAAATCATCCTTCTTATTTGATGTAAAAAATGTGTCACTCTTCGCACATTTATTTTGAACTTCACTTCAATTAATCATTCATCCAAGTTAACAACATATATAATTTCTCAATCATGACTTCCAATGCTATGAATCCATAACAATTCTTCAACCCCTTCACAATTTATCTTCAAATATAAATCTTTCTAACCATTTCTTCATATTTAACCATTCATGCACTAATTTTATGGCGTGGTTATCCTTTATGAAAACATCAATCTAAATATTCCCCAAGTTAACACCTTCATGGTTCTCATTCAACATTAAAATACTATATGAACATAAATTTCTCTTCATCTATACATTTTTGGAATAAAAATTACAAAGAACATCAAATCAAAATTCTTATTTTTTTGTAAAAAATGTTTCACTTAAGACAAATGTATTTTGAAAGTAGTATCTATTCATCTATCATCTGAGCTAACCACTTGAAGAATTTATCAAACATGACATACAATGATATGAATATTTTATAATTATCCAATAATCTTGATGACCATATCCATAAAAATTCTCTAGTAATCTCCATGAAGGAATCCAAAACAATTCTCCATGAATAACCATGAAACTCAAATTCTTTAAAATATTCACATGATTCATTGAATTTAAAGACATGAGGACCTTATCCAAGTTCCATTAAATTTGGATATTCTTTATAATATTGACATAAATGTAAACTTTCTATTTCATTGGTCATCATTGTCTTCCAATGAAAATCATCTGACAACAAATACAATCACAAAGAAAGTGTGATATTCAAACTCCCCCTTTATATTGTTCGAAATACATTCATAGTTATTTCTAAATGAATGTGTTAATATTTTTATCTATTATATTATATCTCCCCTTTACCTTTTAAACATTGATTTCACATTATATCCCCCTTATTTACAAGAAATACAAAGT
The DNA here is from genome assembly GCA_963277665.1 of Viscum album. Lineage (NCBI taxonomy): Eukaryota > Viridiplantae > Streptophyta > Magnoliopsida > Santalales > Viscaceae > Viscum > Viscum album. The sequence goes on along the minus strand of OY728151.1, from coordinate 1,578,593,442 downwards.
TCATGGGAAAAAGGGTATAAGTCCATTCTTAAGCAATGCGTAATCCGTCATTTCACTCTAATTATACTTTAGTTGTGATCGGCATTGAAAACAAGGGGATTTTACTTAGACAAAAAATCTATCCATTACAAACTGATCTTGATACCTTACGAAATGAGAAATCATATACATTCCATCTAGGATTATTCACTTTCATTCTAGGCTGAAATTAATGTATGCGAGATAAAAAATTTTAAGCACAGTCAACCTAAAACTCCTTCACTCACATCAATAAATAGATAAAAAATATTCAAGTTTAATAGATAGTATAAAAGACCATGGGGGACTTCCACATTATTAAGAAATTGATTAATTTAATTTCTACCCCTTTCTATTTTTTTTTAATTTTTAGTTACCAATGATGATAGATTAATAGAGACATACCTTTTCCAATGATATGATCTTCAATAAATTTAAAGAATAATAATATTTTATAATAATTGAAATAATAATTCTATAAGCTTATTCATTTGCCTCCCCATCAAGGGAAAAAATTCTTCTTATCTTTATAATGTTTGATCTCATAAAGAATTGATTTAATGAAACTACAGTATATTGAATAACAGAGAATGGTTCTTAAACATGAAACATTCTATATTGGAAAACTTTCACAACTTCAACAAGGATGATCTTCTATAAGATTTTTTATTCAAATTCTTAATAAGTAGGATCAAACCAAGATAGAATATTCTTTATCCTAGATATCAAAAATAGTACATCACATTCTTCAGCATTATAAAGGATGATCCTCTATAATAATAGTATTTAAATATCAATTGAATAATCATTCAAGGATGGCAACTTCTTCATATTAGCTATCATAAATTGAAAACACTTACTACTTCTCAGGTTCTCCCCCTAAGAACGTGCTTCAAATTCACACAACTGACATATAAGCACAAATAAAATACTCAAAGATTAAGGTAATAAGGTGGATCATCTTTACTTCATTAATATTAATATCAAGATTGAGAATATCTTATCAACCAAATTGGTTAATTTTCACCCATCTTCATTCTTTCACATCTAAAATTTTGTTTTGATTTATGTTGAGGAAATATGGATCCCTTCACATCCTCTTCTGATTTGTGTGGATAATATTTATTCTTAATAGCCTTCATTAATGATACATTATTTCACCTATTGAGGACTGCTTCTTGTTATGGTAGTAAGGTTAAACAATCTTTTGGAATGGTCCCATATTTCATACATCTCTCACATAGAACTACATTAACACTAGTGTTTTATTTTCATAATAAACTGTCATGAAATTTTTATTCATCATGTGGTATATTTTCACTCCATTTTCGCTATCTTTATATAATGGATATTCCATTTTTCTGATTCTTTCAAAATCATCTGTCCATATAACTAACATGTCATTAGGAACTGTAGGTGTAGGTTTGGATTTTCCACATTGGTTCTTCTCATTGTCATCCCTCTTAGTACTTCTTTTGGATTCCCTACCCTTCAAATTATTGGACTTAGAATCCATGATTTTCTCACCATTCTTCTTCAGTACTTTAATGGGAGGATTTTTGTTCACAACATTCTTAAGATATATTACCATGGTTGATTCTTTATTACATGTATGATTTTGTGATGTAATTTTCTTCACTTCATTGTATACATGTTGATATGATCATGTACCAACTTTGTGACCAATATTATTGCATAGGTCACAAATATTATCAATAATTAAAAATCTGTTTACAGTATATAGATGATTTTGGACCTGTAGATGTTACTTATTATTCTATAGTAATATCTCCCTTGAGATATGATTTCTTCAAACTTTTACATAATGGGGATTGTTACAACAATTTAAGGCACACTGCCCAAATATTTTTCAACACCAACACAGACACACAAATCTTGATTTCCTGATATATTATATATTTGATTTTTGGGTATTCTTCATGATATTTATGCTCTATGAGGGGAAAAAATTCGATACTTTCTTTCCTATCCACACGAGTCATGGTGATATAATTATTATCATATTTCTTCATCCATAATTGTTCATATTTGTTTGTACAACCTTCATTTTTCATAATAACTTGTTTAGAAACATTAATAGAAGATGGTATGGATGATACCTAATTCTTCTCAGATATTTGTGATATACATTTGAATGAATTAATAATATTATTGTAAATTGTTGGAGTTATTTAAAATTTAAAATACCAAAATGAACATTGAGTATTTTAGAAACTATCTCCTTCTTTTGTGATGTGTCAATATGTGTCTTCTCAATATTGTCCAATTGAGCTACCAATTCTAGACATTTGATACTTTGGACGATTCTATGATATTTAATCATAATCATCATCTTTTCCCATAGATTATTCATTCATTCCTCTTTATATTCATGTATCTTAAATTTTTTCTAAATCAATTATTCAAGTTTATTGATCATCTTGGATATTTCTTCCAGTTGTCAACCCTTGACATCAGTGCAATTTTTCAATCTCTCTTCAACAACATGGATATTTTCTTCTAGAGTATTTTTGACTCCCTCTTTCTCTTAAACTTCAATGATCCATTTTGGGGAACTTATTTCATGTTCCCTCATTGTTTCATCAAAGGTTTAAATCTATCTAGATAGATTTATACAGTCAAAAAATTATTGTATTCAAGATCTTATACTAAAATTCATATTCTTCTTTAAGTCAAGTGATCTATTCAAGCATACATTTAAAGGCTCCAAAAACAAGGGATGCTCATTCTTCAAAAATAGAATTCAGAATAACTTGTAATCTATCGACTGATAATTATGGAAAAGTTGTAGATTGATCATCATCAATACTTGTTCTTTTATTTTCATCTTGAGGAAAGTTTTTAAATATACTAACACATACAACCTAATCACTATATATAGTATGTTTATCCAACTTATTAGTCAAAAAGTTAGTCAAATTCTCATTACCTTGCTAGATTGACATTTCTTAATTTTTTGAAAGGCATAGAGAAACAAATACTTAGTCTTTTTTAGATAAGAGGTAATTATTATTCAACGTTATATTATCTTTATTTTTCTTATTCATAATGTTCTTGGTAGATATAGACTTGTATTCAAAGGTATCCAAATATTCACCAAAACTGAACATGAATGTTGAGATGGAAATGAAACTCAAGTCTTTAAAAGAGAATTTATTTCACTGTAGAAATCTGACAGTGATAATCCTTACATCGATAATTATGAATTTATGAGTTTTAGATATTCCTAACATTGTGTGTGGGGGGGGTGAATCAATTTGGGAGAAGTTTTAATTCAATTCAAAATTTTATCAATTTACCTCTTTAACATGTTAGGATCATGATTGTCTTATTCTATTTTCTCTATCACATGAAATAATATTAATGTAGTAAAGAATAGTACACGATATGTTTACAAGGTTCACTTCTCAGTAAGAGTATCTAGCCATTGGCATTGTATGGAAATAATCTTAACCACAAAACCACTAGAAAGTAATCATTTAAATGTTTTTACATCAAGAATGAAATAAACATTCACTTGGAATGCACTATAGTGAAGTAACATCTCATGTTTTACGGAACAAAGATGGATCTTTACAGTACCTCTGAGGATAATCTCCTTTTTGTTCCTAACAGTTTGTAACCCTAAGAGGGCATTCCACCTATTGAGACCTATTAGATGTCACAATTCTTATTTTTTCTTCCAAAACCTTCTTATTAAATTTCTTACTTACATATTAGTGTGAAATTAAAATTTCTAACTCTTCCAAGAAAGAAACTAAAAGCTGCACAATATTATTCTTCAACCAGTCAAAACAATATATATTTTCTATGAACTGATGAATACTGAAATATTTTTGACCAAAATTATAATCAGTTGATTTCAATTTGGTCACCCAATATTCTTCTCTTCTCTTATCTTTCTTCATTAGGGAAAATCAAAATACACTGAGATCTCTCCTTCTTCTTCTTGTTGAAATCACAATCTTCTATTGTGATTATTAAATCAATGATGTTCAACTGATCATAGAATCATCACAATTAAATTATTCATATTTGATAAATAAATATAGAGAGTAAATGTAGAATCTATTATCTTATATTATTATAGGTTTATAAGATCTTTGTTCAACTGAATTGCACCATAACTTTAATGTTATTTCATGAGAGAAAAATCTTTCACAAAATCAGATTTTTCACTTCTTTAATTATTATCCCAATGCACACATGGTGAATTTAAATTTCCCATATCCATTTTTATCTTTATAATTTTATGTATTTTTTTTAGAAAAACATTTATGCATGATTTTTTTTTCCGCAAATCATATGCAGACCTTTAGACTTTGTACTTACTCCTCACTATTTATGTAACAATACCCAAAGATTCTTCCACATCCCTTAGTTCTCTCTCCCTTAAAAAAACATGTTTGGTTTTATAAACTGTGTTTATAAATGAAAAATAATTACATACACTTTATGTCATATGAAAACCCATTAAGGATGAGTTACTATATAACTCATGAAAGTATGCACTTACGTGCATGTTTGGTACTATTTGCACAAGAAAACTGTGGAGGTTTTTTCTTATATATATACTACGTATAAACTGGATACCTGACATCTTCACATAATGGATTATAAGAGGAAAAACATTATGAAGCACCGTGATAGTAAACAACTCATGAACGATGTCTTGGGTAGTAATATTCATGGAACTAGTTCTTTTCCACGAAGCACGAAAAGGGTGTCTACATACTAGTTTTGTGTTCGTGGTATTTCTTCTTCACAAAAGGAGAATGCTTCATGGAAACAAACTCCATAACAAAGCATGACGAGGGTCTAAACACCTTTTTCATGTCCACATAATATTCTCATTCATGAAAACATATTTTTTCATGGGAATCTACTTAATCATGAGGCCCCAATGTTTCACAAAACTCTTTGACTCCCCACAGAAAAGGGTGCTCGTAGATGCTGCTTTTTTTCTTGAAAATGTGATGTCTTGAAATAATATTAGTAGAAGTAAAAACCCTTGGCTGAGGGTGATCTTTTTTTATTATAAAGTGATCACATACTTATAGAGTATTCAAATCATTATCTTTATTCCATGTGAATCATCTATATAAATTTTTGATTTACATAGCTTTTAATTATTCAAACACACATAATGTTATGCCACATTTCACAATGTTCTTCCTTCATGATAATACTATTTGTTTATGGTGTTTATATCACATTCATGTATTTTTAAACAAATGAAACTAAACTTCCCAAATGCCTGATGTTCATCCATGGAACTCAACTGGTTGAATGGCCCTCCTACAACTGCATTTGTAGTTAAGACATTGATTTCCTCTTGAATTTATTCAGGTGAGTTATGAAAATGTAGTTGCAAGATATTTTGATCATGTCCGTCCCATTATTTAGACTATAAAATAATCATGGTGGAATCTTCTTTGATCATTGGTTGTTTGGTTGACAAATCTGATTAGACAATGGTGGTTTCGATGGAATCTAGGAGAAAGATGATGACAATGGGTGATAAATATGTGCCACATTTTTAATGCAAAGGTTGTGGGAGATCAGAAAACATGAATTTAAATGAGGGGGCATGAGAAGTGATGGAAAACCATGATTGATCCAATTATTTAAACTGGTGATCAACTCACACTAAACCCCTTCCCACATCGAATCCTCTCTCTGTTTATCTACACTATATAAATCATGAACAGTGGGAAGTGGATCAGAATTCCCATCTTCCTCTCCATGTACCACTCTATACCAGTTATATGGGAAATATCTACTCCTACTTCTTTGAGAGATATTATCCAACATCATGCACACCTCTGGGGGTACCCATGGCCTACACACGACATTAGATACTACATGCCTATTTTACTGGATGGCCTTCATTGGACATATTGACCCAGTGTCCCGTATAATCTCTTAGTTGAGGCTGGGATGCCACCTCAACCAATACTTTTAAAAAAACCCCAAACAAAAACCCAATTTGAAAACTATGTAAATAGTGGATTTCAATATGAATTTCATGTATATCACCACACTTAGATCTCCAGTATACAGATATTCAATCGCTTCACAATTTACATTCAAATAAAAATCCATCTAACCATTTCACCATCTTTATCCCTTAATTATATTATTATATGGCATAGTTCTCCTTCATGAAAACTAACAGATCAATGTTTCTAAAGGAAACACTCTTGGTTCTCATGCAACATTAAAATATAGCATGACCTTCAATTCCTCTTGTTCTATACTTTTTGGAATATAAATTCCAAAGAACCAAAAATCAACCTTATTAGTTTTTGAAAATAATGTGTGACTTAGGACACATATATTTAAAACTTGGGATCAGTTAATAAATAATAAAAATTATCAAAAATGTAGAATTTATCAAGATTAAAATCCAATTATATGAATTCATAACAATTCTTCAATCCCTTCACAATTTATCATCAAATATAAATCCGTATAACCATTTATTAATATTTAACCTTTCAAGACATTCACAATTTATCTCATGAAACGTTAAAATACTGAATTATCTTCAATTACTCAACTTATATACTTTTTTTAATATAAATTCCAATGAAATTCAAATAATCCTTCTTATTTTTTCTAAATATTGTATCACTTATGACATATGTAATTTGATCTTCAGATTAGTTTATCAATCATAAATGTTAACCAATATTGATAATATCTCATGTGTGACATCCAATGCTCTGAATACATAATGATTCTTCAAGACCTCCAAAATTTCCCATTATATATAATGTAATCTAACAATTTCTTCATCTTTAACCCTTCATGCACTAATTATATTGTGTGGTTATCCTTTATGAAAACTAAAATCTCAATGTTCCTCAAGATAATACTTCCATGGTTCTCATGAACCATTCAAATACCACATGAACCTCAATCCCAATTATTCAACACTTTATGGAATATAAATCCCAATGAACATCAAATCGACCTTCTTCATTTTTGTAAACAATTTGTCTGTTATGACACATGTACTTTGAACATAGGACCGGTCCATCAATCGTTAGAGTTAACAACATGGATAATTTATCAAGAATGATGTTTAATACTATTAATCTAAAGAAATTCTCCAGGCCCTTCACAATTTCTATTCAAATATAAATCCATATAACCATTTATTCTTCTTTAATCCTTCATACACTAATTATATAGTGTAGATGTCCTTCCTTTTAACTCCCCCAGTTTCTAGAATGTAACCCTTTGTTTTTGTATTTTACGTATTTAAATTTTGTGGGTAATTTTTGGTAGGTTTTGGAAGAATTTTTGAATGTTTATGGGGCTTTTATATAGCTGCATAGTTGGACCATGGTTAGTGAAAGCTGTGAAAGTCCTATAGGAAACCGTACCCAGTGAGACACATGGATCTAGTTAGGTGAACAGTTTTGGAAAAATAGTGCGACCACCGAGGAGTAACCATTCAAAGTGGGGAAAAAGTGTTTTCCCGATTGGAACATGGTTTTTCTAAATGTGTCTGCCAAATGTGCAAGGTACTCCTCGAGGGAGAGACTGGAACATGCCCAGCACACAGTTTTCCGAACTGTGCATCTAATCATGCATGGTTTAAAAACAAGATCATAAAAAAGTGGATCTGGGTTGGGATTAATTATAAACCCATAATTGTTTCTCCAAATAAAGCCTAACATAGAATTTATTCCTCATAAATGCCAAGTATTCTTTCCAAATCAATTTATAAGTGATCTGAAGGCGTTTCATGGGGCATTGATACCCGATTCCCTTGGTAAGTGTCCTTTTGTTGTATGTTTTTATAGTTTTTCATATATATACTTTCCTCCCTTTCTAATATTCTTAGATATAATCTTATGTGGATATATATAAGGTTTTTTTATGTAAATAATGGTTATATTTGGCCTTTTTGATGATATGGGAGGAGATCTAAGGTGGATTTTTGGAGATTCAATCCTGCTTTTTGGGAATTTTCATGATGTTCTTTGTTTATACCAATACACTCTAGGTAGGTTGATTCACTATCAACAACTCTAATTATAACAAAAATGATTAGTTTCAAATTATTTAAATTTCATTTATTTTTTTGTGAAATTTGTGTGAAAAGCATGGTTGAAACCCTCTTTATTGAGGGTTTGTGGTTTCTTGGAAATTAGTTTTGCAAATGGATTTGTTTCTTGATTTTAAAATATGGTTTCTTGGGTTTGGAAAAATATTTTGTTGGAATGATTTTCAATAATGGAATGGTTTTATTGAAATGGATTTAATTGGTATTTTTGAAATGGTTTTGGCATACATGGGTTGTGTGGGTTCATGATTTAGACATGACCCTAAATATAGGGAATATACCATTTGTGTACAAAGGTACATGACCCGGGAAAGATTTTTGCAACATCAGGGAATAAGGAGACGAGCCACTTAGTGATGACATAATGAATGGAAAAGAAACCACTAAAGAGTATAGAAGTATTATAGGATAATGCATGAGTGTTTTTGTGTTGAACGATAGAATGGGTATGCCAAAAAGGAATGTGAAATGGTTTAAATAATGTTTTGTTTTCATTCCATTGAAATCTATTATGTTTAGAAAACTATTTTGGTGTGAAACAGGTTGGGTTCACTTTAAACTATGTAACTATTTCAAAACAATTATATAAATTGTTTTATATAATTGTTCTAACATGTTCTATCTGTATGGTTTGAGTAGGGAAGTCATAGGGGGAATTATACTATGTTTCATTACTTACACATTCTTTGGAACTTTGGTGCTTTTGTAGATTTTGTTTATCTATAAATAAGTAAATGGAAAGAAACACTCTTCTTCAGTGGTGCTCTGTGATACATGGAGTTGGAATTGGATCTTGGATTCATGTAATTGATGGATTCTATGTTTCTATTGGATTTGTTTCCACTATGTACTTTGATGTTAGTAGTCTTATGTTGTGGTACTATTTTTTAGTTTGGTTTTGGTATTAATGGTAAAAATTGATTTATTTTACATTTTCATCATGAATCATATAGTGGTTTTGGTCAGGGAATATTTGGTTGTGATTTTATTATTTTCAATGTGAAAATCATCCTCCAGTTGTATGGAAACCATTGGAATTTTTTTCTAGCCTTTGGATCCTTGGGGATGTTACTTAATTCCAAGTAAAAATTCCACCTTGACTCAAGAAAATGATGAGGGGGGGGGATATTACAAGTTTTATGGGTCTTGGTTAGTCTATATATTTGTGTACAACAAGTGGTATAAGCTTTTTCATTCAATGACATACAATTAGAATAAGTTGTGTCAATTTTAGAGTGGAAATTAATTCAGGTTCTTTCCTTGAGTCGGGTTGGTATAATGTAATAGTATTGTTAGGAATTGAAATGTATATAATAAAAATACATAGTTAACAATTTTATATTGAACTTAATGTTACTAGGTAGTTGGGTACATAGGTGTTTTGGAAACACTTATTGAAGTGTAATCTTATTGTCATGGGTTTTGCCAATGAGAAGATCATGACATGCATTTTGGAAATAACTTCCCACTATGAGTGCATATTTCATTATGAATAATGATTTATGATTTGGTGTAAATGGGTTTATTTTTTAAAAATGCTGAAATTGTTTTCAAATGGGACATTTTGAAACAGGAATGGTTGTGTTATGTTGAAAATGAGTTAATTTTCAAAAGCACAGTGAATTTTTTTTAAAAAATGGTTGAATGTGTAAAATGATGAATTTTGGAAAGAATTTTTGTAATAATTGATCTGTGATGGAATTTGAAATTTTTAATCCCTTAGTTACTATGATGAAATAATTATAGGTTTTGTTGTGTTTCTGTAAAATGGAACCCGGTAGGCGTGCATAGAAACTAACTGGAATAATTTGCTAAGAATGTGGTTGAACCTAAGACATAGGTGAACCAATAGCTGGTATAGAGTATATTCCATGCTTTTAAAGATGTGTATAGAGGGAATCTATTGGATGAAAAAAAGAAAGTGGATCATTCTATATAATAATTTAAGTAGAATCTACCCATCTTCTGGGCTGATTCAAGTCTAGAGAAGGCTAACGGGTGTCTGAATAGGATAAATCAAATCATTGAATTCCTTAGAACACCAGCAGAGTACAAATTCATGTTTCCTATGTATATATGGGAATCTCTTTCATGACAATTAGGGGATTTATCACTTTAGACTAAACTGGACCTAAGTAAGGAATAAGAGGATTTCATGGAATTGTTCAAAAAAAAATCAATCCTCGCACATTCATAATTCAGGGAATGATGGAATTTTTCTTTCTGAAGTAGGAGAACCTTTCTATTATAGAGTATGTGGATAAATATATTAATATTTTTTTATTTTCAAATGAATTTTCTATGAGTTCATCCCTGAAGGAACAGATTTTGGAATCAAAGAAGAGGCAACAAATTTGATTGATGATTGTCATGCTCTGTATAATTGATTATACATATATGGTCAATAGAGAGATGGTGGATGAAAGAGACATCTTAGGAGGCACATGTGTACGAAGTAAGTTTATACCTATGGAAAATGGTGGGAACTCCAATACTGGGAGAAAATGGAATAGGGAAACATATTTACAAGGTTGGAATTTGACCCAAAATTAGAAATCTAGATCAGTGTAACTTCCCCCAAGACCTAAGAGAAAATTTGAATATTTTCAATGCAGTTCCTTCGACCACATTCATCAAGAGTGAATGAAACCACCAAGAGAATTCCATAATTGTAATTATATGGTACATCTTCCATGATTTTATCACAGTGCTCTGAGGTTGGGTGTTTGGGAATAATCCCATGTTTTGTAGATTATATATTATTCGATTGGAGGAGATAAATAGAATACCTCTCAATATTAGAATAGATTTATCCATGGTGATTCTAGAAATACCATGACTCCTTAGAATAGGCAATATCAATAAGGAAATAATGATCAAAGTGTATTGATTAGAAAGATATATAGAGTAACGTAGGTTATTGTGGATGATCAATCTAGACAATGTGAATTTAAATCAATAGGGCATGGGGTGAGCTGAACAACCGTGATCACTCTAATTATTTAAACTAGTGAGCATTGTGCATAAAAACCCATCCCACCTTGAAACCTCTCTCGATTTTTCCATTATATAGAAATCAAGTGCTGTAGGGAGTGGCTCAAAAATATTTACTCCCCCTCTTAGAATTTCCACAGACTGGTTCTATGGGAACGCTCTATTCCCACTTCATTATAGGATATTGGCCCATATCATGCATGCCTTTAGCAGTGACCAGGGATTACACACGCCACTTCATGTAACCTATGAGCTAGCCTAGCGAGCCTCCTTTTGGTGTGATCGACCCAGTGTCCCATATATGCTCTTGGTTGAGGCTGACCGGTCAACTTAGTAAGCTATCCCTAATTTTAAATAAACCCCCAAAACATAAATAGTCAATAAACCAAGTATATAATGGAATTCAATATGAAATTCTTGGCCACATCCACACATTGAACTACAGTATACAATTATTAAATTCCTTTACAATTTATCATCAAATATAAATCCACCTAACTATTTATTTATCATTAACCCTTCTTGCACTAATTTTATGGCATGGTTCTCCTTAATCAAAACTAAAATCTCAATGTTCCACAAGTTAACAGTTTCATGGTTCTCATGGAACATTAATGTAATGCATGGCCTTAAATTCCTCTTATTATCTACTTTTTGGAATATAAATTCCATATAACATAAAAGCAACCTTCTAATTTCATGTAAACAATGTGTCACATATGAAACATGTATTTTGAACATAGGATCAGTTCGTCAATCGTCAGATTTTACAACTAAGACAATTTCTCAAGCATGGAATCGAATACACTAGATCCATAACAATTATCTAGTAATCACGATGAATGAATCCATAACTATTCTCCAGGAATCATCATGATGGAATCCATAACAATTCCCCAAACATCACCATAAATTTCAAAGTCTTAAAACACTTAACATGTTTCTTGGAATTTCTATACTTGTGGATTTCATCCAAGCTCCATTAACAATGAAAATTTTCATCATATTGTAATAAATGTAATATTCCTCATTCACTTATGATCATTTTCCACCAATCAGAATCATTTGACAATAAATAACATCTATACACAAATTTCGATTTTCAATCTCCACATTTTTATTTATTGGAAATACCATTAGTTCCAAATGATTGTTTAAATATGTAGAACAATTATATTATAAATCCCCTTTACCTAACAAACATTAATTTAACTTTATCTCCCCCTTATTGATAAGAAATAAAAATTTCATAGGAAAAAATGGTATAATTCCATAATTAAACAATGTGTCATCACTCATTTCACTCTAAGTCCGCTTGAGTTATGCTCAATGTAGAAAACAAGAGGACTTGATTTATAAAAAAAGTTTCCCATTACCAAATTATGATAACAACATAAGAAATGAGAACCCATATACTTTTATTCAAGTATTATTCACATTCATTGTAGGATGAAATTACTAAATGTTAGATAAATATTTTTAAGAACAATCAACATGAAACTCATGCACTCACTTTAACAAATAGACCAAAATCATTCAAGTGCATTAGGAAGGATAAGAGACATTGGTGGATATCCACATTTCATATACTATAGATTAATTTAATTTCTCCCAATTTTAAAAAGTTTTTTATTTTTTATAACCATGGATGAGAAATTAGGAGTGACATACCCTTTCAAATGACATTATCTTCAGGCAATTTCTAAATATTCACATTTGATACTAATTTAAAAAATAATTTTGTAATATTTTTTATTGGTATCCCCCTCAAGGGAAACATTTCAAATTATCTTCATAATGGGATATATCATAATGATTGGATTTCAAGAAATTCTAGTATAGAGAATACAACAAAATGGATCTTTAACTTCTGATAGACCATATTGGGAAACTATCACAACTTCACCAAGGATGATCTTCTAGAATAATTGTTCTAAAAAATACCAAGAAATAAGATCAATCCAAGATGGAATCTTCTTTATCCTAGATATCTAGATTAGGGAATCACATTCTTTAAAATCATCAATTATGATACTACATTATATTATTATTTTAATATCAATTGAGGAATCATTTAGGGATGGTACCTTCTTCAGCTTAGAAATCAAGAATTAATAGCACTAACTGCTTCTCAGCTTCACCCCTAATTATATTATTCACTTTAAATTCCCTACACTATAAGAACAAATAAAATAATCAATGATTATGGGAATAAGGTGGATCCTCCTTTATTTATTAATATGAATAGAAAGTTAGAGTTAGAACCCTAAAAAAGTTTATCCATTTTCGCCAGTCTTCATGGTTTCACATCTGAACATCCATTCTGATTTATTTTGAGGAAACGTTGATATCTTCACAACCTATTCTACAACGCGTGGAGAATTTTTCTTCATAATAGACTTCATGTATGATACATTATTACACCTCTTTAGGAATTATTCTTTTTGTAACAACCCAAGTTTCCTCGGTATGTTTCCTTTCGAATAATTCAATGGCGTGCATTGTACACAACTTCGAGATTTTAACACACCATAACCAATCAAACTAGCCGTTATGAATAGTAATACCTACTTTTTGAAATTTTATAAATTCTATCTCTCAAAATGGACTTCATTTTTGGATTAGTAATATCGAAATTAGCCTAGGGTGATATTTTGGTACTTTTTGGATAACTTTCATATTTTGATGAATAGTGAAAATTACTAAATTTTAATTAAAAACAACTTTTTTAATAAAAATAATTAATAGTGATAAATTATGAATTTGAGTTGTTTTAAAGTATATTTAGAATATATTTTTACCATTTAATATAATTTTGGTCATTGTACATAATTTTACAATTAAACCGAACATAAACAAGTGTCAATCTTTTGATAGTTATTATCTCTTAAAAACACGCTTTTTATTTTGACTGCGGGAATTAATTTTAAATTAATTTCTGCCACTTATGTGTTTTGAATTTAGAAAAATGGATTCCATATTTGGAATCAGGATGTTCAAATTGTTTAAATAGGTAACTTTTATTTTTAGACATTTTGTATAATTACTGCGGTAAATATTTTATTTACCATGGTTAAGGGTAAATCCGGTAAATAAGGGTTAACAAATAATATTATAATAATACTAAATTACCCTAAAACGTGTCTTAACCCTATTGGTTGATACATGGTCGACCATGGGCATATTTGGGTCTATTTTGGGACCCCATGGATCCACTTGTAAGTGATAATGACACTTTATTTTAATTAAATTAAAATAAATACAAAAATGACACAAGCATATATCTTTTAACAAAAAAATTGTTACAGAGGGTTATATATGTCGGATTTTAGATTATAAATATTTCATAGAAAGATAAAAAGATTTCCTACATAATGATATTTTATTTATAATTTTTAGACATTAAATAATTTAATTTATTTATGACACAATGATGATGCAGTAATTACTATAAAAGTGAAAAATCAAAATAATTGATATTAAAAATACCCAAATAAATATAATATGAAACTTTTAATGAATTAAAATAATTTTCTAGGATAATATGATATATTAGTATTGATTTAATTGACTTTGTTCGAAGTAATAAATCTGTTATGAGTTTCACAAAAATAAACTATTGAATAGTGTCAAAATTGACATAAAAGAGTTTTTAAAACAAATATTATATTATTAATTGATATTAAATTCCTAAAAATCTAAGGTTCTGCCAAGAGACTTATATAATGATAGGTGTATCATTAATGGACCACTTGGAGGTCGCTTGTATGTATATGGTAAGTTTATTAACCATATAATATAAAAATACAAAGAGACATTGTAAAAGTGAAACTAATTAACTTAGAGTTAATACTTAATGATAAGGTTAATATAAGTACCCAAACCTGTATAAATTCTATTGGTTGAGTTGTTTTCGACCCATCCCCACCTTAAACTTTGAATAGTCAACTTTGGAGCCATTGGAAACCGAATATGAATTTATTATAAACTAATATCTCTAGCTTTTCCAAAGGTGCCCCTCACCCCTCTTATAAAAGGGCACTCCTCCTTCTCTTTTATTCACACCTTCAAAGCCCTTTGGTTCAGCCAAACCCTGCCCAAATACTATATCAACTTCCCTCACTACAACCTAGAGGCCATAGTTTGATCAGAAAGCCAACCTAAGGAGCCCTTTTGATCAAATCAAAAGAAAGAACCCGAAGAAGAGGTAATGTTTTCACCACCCCTTTTCAAGTTCCTTTCTTCTTCCACTTCTTCTTTATTTGTTATTTCCATTATAAAATAATAACTCCAGTATCATATATATACTGTGATGTTATTATAAATATGGTACAACCATATTCAGTTTTCTATCCATCCTTTGAATAACATGTCACCATACGTGCGTACGTACGGCTTACCGTCTCCACGTCGTGGTGTAATTGTTATTCAATATATTATTATTTGGATGGGCATAATAATGATGTGTAAATCATGTAAATAATAAATATAACATGATAATGATTCTGTATATATGATATAAAATCCAATTATAAATTATTTTAATATCAAAAGAATGATATTGTCGCTCGTGCGTATGTACGGACTACCGTCTCCACGAACGCGATGAGATTCATTGTCCATCATATCCATTCAAGTATAATTATCATTTGATGATTTAAAAATAGTATCTAAGGAATTTATATAATTCTGGATATGAATAATATACATCCCATTAATAACGAATATGGCTCACATAACAAAGAATATAAAGTAAAATGAACCCGTTAACACCCGAAATGACGATAATTCTAAGATATTATTAACAAATCAATGTTAAAAGATCATATATGATATCATATTAAAGTAAATTATTCTTGTATAATTCAATAAAAATTATTTCACCATTATACAAGAGGTAAACCTACCATCGACCAAGGAAAAAGTACAAAGTAAGGGATTTTCTTATCTCACTTTCAATTTTGTGAGATTTCCATTTTTCGCCACTAAATTATTGAAAGTGGTGTATTGTGTACTGCAATTTGATATATATTCATGATTCTATTTATATTCATTTTATTCTGTAAATCATTTGGTGGTTATTAACTTTTGGCCATACGACTCAGTTGATTAACGTGGTAAGGGGTTTCTTATCTCACTTTTAATTTCGTGAGATTTCCATTGATCACCACTTAATTATTGCATGTGGTGTATGTGTACTGCCCATGATTGTATTCATTGTGTAATATACTTTAATTTATGGGTATTTACATCATCATGGTATGATACTTCTTTCATGGGTTTATGTTTCGTATGTTACCTAATCGGTAAGGGAATTTGAGATTTCAATTCCCACTCATTTGGCTTTACGCATATTTCATTGATTATATTACTCCATGATTATGTGTGGAATCACTATTCATTTGATTGTGTCATAATTTCCACTCCCCTTCCTGTGTATATATGTTTGATACACATAATCACTCATTGGTAATTCTCAAGTCATTGATATGAATTTGATAAGAGTAATTTTAACTCATTCACCATTTGTTGAGTTAAACATCCAATTCGTTGGTGTTGTTTTTACAAGAATATGTGTGAATATCCTTTGATTGTTTTACACTGAATATCCAATCATATTTAGTGTATTTATATTTGTCACACATAATTATGTCGTTGATTTATCCTTAACCTAAGGATACGGCCTTTATGAGAGATTTCATTTCAATTTACATTCCATTGAGACTTCTTTGTTGATATAAACCAAATCACTTTTATGTGGTGTATATAATGTAATTTGACATAGTATATCATGAATCCCTTTATTCTAATGATATTACAAAGTTTTGATTACCTCAATTATTTGTATTCAAGTGTCTCTTTTGGTTAGAATCTCTAACTAAAATACAATTTTTAAATGTTTTAAAGACTTATTCTTCTAAATCTTGCTCATTAATGTCCATGTTTTAAAAATGGTTTTAAGGATTTATTTATATGGACACTAAAGTTTTAGAAATTAAAACTCCTTTTAAAAAGTTTCAAAGTGGTATGGGACACTTTGATTCAAAAATCTACTTTTAAATGGCTTCTTGACAAATAGTGTGACTTTTAAATGTTTTCAAGAAAAGGGGGATAATTCTCTCAAATAGTTTTGATGATTATTTTCATTTATGTCAACATCATTCATTATTCTTGATTGAGGTTAATGTGATACAATACAATTTCCATATTGTATCGAATGAGTCATGTTTGACTGTGAATGCGCTGTTTTTATACCATTCATGGTTTGTGGTAAAAGTATTGACATTTCGTATGCTAGTTTTAATACGAATGTTTATGTTATGTTTAAACATGTTCATATGAGGAATGCATTGGACTTAATAAGTGACGGGTGGAGCCCGCTATAGCTCCTCGATGAATCGGTAGGTCTCATGAGACAAACTAGTGTCTTGGCACAAGGCCTTGACAAAATCTTATTTGTAGTCTTGGCACGAGGCCTTGGCTAAGTGGTTATGATAGTCTGGCATTATGCATTCCAACATTATGAAAGTGGATATTGATATTGCATGTGATCATTAGACTAGTAGAATATCCATGTGAGTAAGTAAATGGCATTATTTTATTTTACCTTTTCCATTTTATGCTGAAGTTCAAGTTTAAAAGGCTTTTGTTTTAGTTATAAATTGCCTTAAGTGTTTATGCTTATTTATGAAAGCTTCTGCTCTAATGTTATCCTTACTGAGCATTTGAGCTCACCCCTTTCAATGTTTTATTTTTCCCAGGATTATGAAGAAGTAATTTAGGAATGACCTGCAAGGATAGTATGAGGGGATATGAAGACAAGATGTTTTTTTATGATGTAATGTAAAAAAAATTATGGATGTATCTAGTTATTCCAAGGCTACTAAACTAATCGGTCTTTCGAGACTTGATCTTTCTCATGATCATGCCAATGTTATGTAATAATGCACCGACTCTAGGTAACTAGGGTCGGGGCGTTACAGTTGGTATCAGAGGAAGTTTAGTACAAACCTTTGAAGCTAGATTTAGATAAACTCTGATTAGAGAACGTAGACCTAAGATGAACTTTGAGGATTAGTATAAAAGAACTTCCGAGAATTTTGGTATTGTAGAGATTTTGTGAGTTTTCCGAGAAATACATCCCTGTCTGGATACGAGTAGGTAGAGGCGGCTCTGGCACAGATGTACCTAGGGGTAAAACCCGAAAACACCGCTTTGAGCTAGACTCGAACGGGAACTGGTGCACGACAACGGGCCTTGCTGCACTCTTGGTTACGACACTCCCGGGGGATATGCTTAGGATAATTTACATTTTCTTTACAAACCAATTTAAGTAATATATACATAAGATGAGAGTAAATGACCTTGGTTAATCCTAATATGTTTCAAATTGAGAATATGGTGACATTTTAATCTCTAAATGATTTTACGACTATTATTACTCACACAATGCTTTCCGATTTTAGTCAATGGCTGGATTCCAAGGAAGTCATAGTGACTTTGAGAATGATGTACAAGGTGGGAACGGTGGTGTAAATGAGCAACAAAATGGAATGTTGATAGGCATAAAAGATATCGTCTTTATGCCAAATCCGTTTTCCAAAAATATGATCAACAACATATATATTAACCAACTCCCAGACTCAACAAGGAAGAGAAAGGTGATAAATGATAAGATCTACAGCAATGGAGACCATGGAGAAAAGAAACCTCAATTTTCATCATGCAGGAAATGTGGAAAGAGACACCCAGGAAAGTGTCTCAATGGGACAACGAAATGTTTTACGTGCGGGAAGGAAGGACATAAAGTGAAGAATTGCCGAAGAAAAATGAAGAGTACTATGGAAGAAGATAAAAATGGTCGCAAGAGTCCATTTACAGTCATTTGCCGTAAATGTAGGGGACCTGGCCATTACCCGAGTGAATGTCTTATTCTATAGGATATTTTCTTGGTCAAAGAAGAAGATATGTGGAAATAAATGGTTGGAGAAAAACTTAAAAAGTATTAGCACTCCTTGTTGATGGGTACTTTGGAATAGTTTTCTCTTGTATTTGTAACCCCGTAGTTTTCCATGTGAGAATGATATTTGAAGAAGAATTGTCTCTTCTCATGTGGATATAGGTATAAATAACCATTTGGTTTTATATGATCATTGGGGTTTGAGAAAATTATAAGTTATTATAATTTGGGATAAAAATGCAAAGTATGATATAACATTTGTGATTAAATTATGTTATTTTGAGGAATTTATCTAATTTTGGTAATATTATAAAATATAGTTTTTGAAAAAGGACAACACGTAGACCGTGTGACAACCCATCGCGTCGGACAAAGCTGTGGGAATCGAACCCACAACCAAAGTGCGATTGGGATTTATCGCCTACCACTGGACTACGTGAAGTCCCTGGTTAATGTGACTATTTTTTTGTTAAATGATTTTATTGATCAATAATAAGATGATTTGGGTTCTTATGTCTTATCAAATGAATACCCTTGGTATAGGAAAATGATTTGGTGATTAAGTGATAAATGTTATTTTGGAAGATGTTCTCTTTGCTGGAAACACTATATACCCAAGGAAAATAGAATACAATGGGGTTTCATTTGTAGAGTAATGGTGGATTTTTATCTACGTTTTTATTGTTGTGATTTGGGTTATTTATGGAAATTATTAACCTATAACAGAGAATATGTGATGATGTTAATTACTTTTAAGTATGTGACTTTAAGAGTATTTGATGTCATTTGGAGATACAATGTAACATGGGAGACTACATAATGAAATTCTTCTATGATTTGGGTTTCAATATTAGTTTGGATTATATTAAAGGATTTTAAGGACAATTGGTTATTGAATGGTATCTATTTAACTTTGGGGTATTGTTGGTTAATTTTAGAAATTAAGATTAGTGCATATTTATCTCAATGAATATCCTTTTGGGGGATCATTAGATCATTCACTAACCATTTTGGTTTTGATTAATCTTCAAAGACAATGTAAATATATGGTTTATCCTGCATGGATCATGTGATTCTATAGAAGTTTATTCTAGCTCTTCCAGTGTGACCAAGTCTTCTTGAATAGTCATCGTTTAAAAAAAATTGAGTTAGTGGTGGAAATTTATTAAAGAATGAAAATTTACTTAAAATGTAAGTATATCTCATAATGTTCTTAGTCAATATCATAAATGAATTCCTCTTCCTTATGTAATGTAACTTTAAAAAAAATGTTGTCCGTTTACTTTCATACTAGGAGACTAATGGTCGTTTGTCCCAACACAAGTTTGTGGTTTTCTTATTGTTAACTTTCTCCTGATCATGATTTCTATCCCTCTCCATCAGAACTTGACACTTAGTTTATCATCCATATCCATGTTTTCTTACATGGAATCCTAGTATGGGTTATCTTGGATGACCCTTATACCTCTCTTTCTTTCTTTTAAAGTGATAGTTTTATTGGCTCTTTTTCCGATGTGGGACTTTCCATTATATTCCCAAGCAAAATTTTAAAAATTGCGATGACGCAATTTATTGAAGGAGGGGAGAATGTAACACCCCAAGTTTCCTCGGTATGTTTCCTTTAGAATAATGCAATGGCGTGCATTGTACACAACTTCGAGATTTTAACACACCATAATCAATCAAACTAGCCGTTATGAATAGTAATACCTACTTTTTGAAATTTTATAAATTATATCTCTCAAAATGGACTTCATTTTTGGATTTGTAATATCGAAATTAGCCTAGGGTGAAATTTTGGTACTTTTTGGATAACTTTCATATTTTGATGAATAGTGAAAATTACTAAATTTTAATAAAAAACAACTTTTTTAATCAAAATAATTAATAGTGATAAATTATGAATTTGAGTTGTTTTAAAGTATATTTAGAATAAATTTTTACCATTTAATATAATTTTGGTCGTTGGACAATATTTTACAATTAAACCAAACATAAACAAGTGTCAATCTTTTGATAGTTATTATCTCTTAAAAACACGCTTTTTGTTTTGACAGCGGGAATTAATTTTAAATTAATTTCTGCCACTTTTGTGTTTTGAATTTAGAAAAATGGATTCCTTATTTGGAATAAGGATGTTCAAATTGTTTAAATAGGTAACTTTTATTTTTAGACATTTTGAATAATTACTGCGGTAAATATTTTATTTACCATGGTTAAGGGTAAATCCGGTAAATAAGGGTTAAAAAATAATATTATAATAATACTAAATTACCCTAAAACGTGTCTTAACCCTATTGGTTGATACATGGTCGACCATGGGCATCTTTGGGTCTATTTTGGGACCCCATGGATCCACTTGTAAGTGATAATGACACTTTATTTTAATTAAGTTAAAATAAATACAAAAATGACACAAGCATATATCTTTTAACAAAACAATTGTTACAGAGGGTTATATATGTTGGATTTTAGATTATAAATATTCCTTAGAAAGAAAAAAAGATTTCCTACATAATGATATTTTATTTATAATTTTTAGACATTAAATAATTTAATTTATTTATGACACAATGATGATGCCGTAATTACTATAATAGTGAAAAATCAAAATAATTGATATTAAAAATACCCAAATAAATATAATATGAAACTTTTAATGAATTAAAATAATTTTCTAGGATAATATGATATATTAGTATTGATTTAATTGACTTTGTTCGAAGTAATAAATCTGTTATGAGTTTCACAAAAATCAACTATTGATTAGTGTCAAAATTGACATAAAAGAGTTTTTAAAACAAATATTATATTATTAATTGATATTAAATTCCTAAAAATCTAAGGTTTGGACAAGAGACTTATATCATGATAGGTGTATCATTAATGGACCACTTGGGGGTCTCTTGCATGTATATGGTATGTTTATTAACCATATAATATAAAAATACAAAGAGACATTGTAAAAGTGAAACTAATTAACTTAGAGTTAATACTTAATGATAAGGTTAATATAAGTACCCAAACCTGTCTAAATTCTATTGGTTGAGTTGTTTTCGACCCATCCCCACTTTAAACTTTGAATAGTCAACTTTGGAGCCATTGGAAACCGAATATGAATTTATTATAAACTAATATCTCTAGCTTTTCCAAAGGTGCCCCTCACCCCTCTTATAAAAGGGCACTCCTCTTTCTAATTTCTTCACACCTTCAAAGCCCTTTGGTTCGGCCAAACCCTGCCCAAATACTATCTCAACTTCCATCACTACAACCTAGAGGCCATAGTTTTATTAGAAAGCCAACCTAAGGAGCCCTTTTGATCAAATCAAAAGAAAGAACCCGAAGAAGAGGTAATGTTTTCACCACCCCTTTTCAAGTTCCTTTCTTCTTCCACTTCCTCTTTCATTGTTATTTCCATTATAAAATAATAACTCCAGTATCATATATATACTGTGATGTTATTATAAATATGGTACAACCATATTCAGTATTCTATCCATCCTTTGAATAACATGTCACCATACGTGCGTACGTACGGCTTACCGTCTCCACGTCGTGGTGTAATTGTTATTCAATATATTATTATTTGGATTGGTATAATAATGATGTGTAAATAATGTAAATAATAAATATAACATGATAATGATTCTGTATATATGATATAAAATCCAATTATAAATTATTTTAATATCAAAAGAATGATATTGTCGCTCGTGCGTATGTACGGACTACCGTCTCCACGAACGCGATGAGATTCATTGTCCATCATATCCATTCAAGTATAATTATCATTTGATGATTTAAAAATAGTATCTAAGGACTTGATATCATTCTGGATATGAATAATATACAACCCATTAATAACGAATATGGCTCACATAACAAATAATATAAAGTAAAATGAACCCGTTAACACCCGAAATGAAGATAATTCTAAGATATTATTAACAAATCAATGTTAAAAGATCATATATGATATCATATTAAAGTAAATGATTCTTATATAATTAAATAACAATTATTTCACCATTATACAGGAGGTAAACCTACCATCGTCCAAGGAAAAAGTACAAAGTAAGGTATTTTCTTATCTCACTTTCAATTCCGTGAGATTTCCATTTTTCGCCACTAAATTATTGAAAGTGGTGTATTGTGTACTGCCATTTGATATATATTAATGATTATATTTATATTCATGTTATTCTGTAAATCATTTGGTGGTTATTAACTTTTTTCCATACGAGTCAGTTGATTAACGTGGTAAGGGGTTTCTTATCTCACTTTTAATTTCGTGAGATTTCCATTGATCACCACTTAATTATTGCATGTGGTGTATGTGTACTGCCCATGATTGTATTCATTGTGTAATATACTTTAATTTATGGGTATTTACATCATCATGGTATGATACTTCTTTCATGGGTGTATGTTTCCTATGTTACCTAATCGGTAAGGGAATTTGAGATTTCAATTCCCACTCATTTGGCTTTA
Source organism: Viscum album (assembly GCA_963277665.1). Classification (NCBI taxonomy): domain Eukaryota; kingdom Viridiplantae; phylum Streptophyta; class Magnoliopsida; order Santalales; family Viscaceae; genus Viscum; species Viscum album. Next base: position 1,578,569,878 of record OY728151.1, on the reverse strand, counting down.
CGCATATTTCATTGATTATATTACTCCATGATTATGTGTGGAATCACTATTCATTTGATTGTGTCATAATTTCCACTCCCCTTCCTGTGGATATAAGTTTGATACACATAATAACTCATTGTTAATTCTCAAGTCATTGATATGAATTTGATAAGAGTAATTTTAACTCATTCACCATTTGTTGAGTTAAACATCCAATTCGTTGGTGATGTTTTTAAAAGAATATGTGTGAATATCCTTTGATTGTTTTACACTGAATATCCAATAATATTTAGTGTATTTATATTTGTCACACATAATTATGTCGTTGATTTATCCTTAACCTAAGGATACGACCTTTATGAGAGATTTCATCTCAATTTACATTCCATTGAGACTTTTTGTTGATATACACCAAATCACTTTTATGTGGTGTATATAATGTTCTTTGACATAGTATATCATGAATCCCTTTATTCTCATGATATTACAAAGTTTTGATTACCTCAATTATTTGTATTCAAGTGTCTCTTTTGGTTAGAATCTCTAACTAAAATACCATTTTTAAATGTTTTAAAGACTTATTCTTCTAAATCTTGCTCATTAATGTCCATGTTTTAAAAATAGTTTTAAGGATTTATTTATATGGACATTAAAGTTTTAGAAATTAAAACTCCTTTTTAAAAGTTTCAAAGTGGTATGGGACACTTTTATTCAAAAATCTACTTTTAAATGGCTTCTTGACAAATAGTGTGACTTTTAAATGTTTTCAAGAAAAGGGGGATAATTCTCTCAAATAGTTTTGATTATTATTTTCATTTATGTCAACATCATTCATTATTCTTGATTGAGGTTAATTTGATACAATACAATCTTCCATATTGTATCGAATGAGTCATGTTTGACTGTGGATGCGCTGTTTTTATACCATTCATGGTTTGTGGTAAAAGTATTGACATTTCTTACGCTAGTTTTAATACGAATGTTTATGTTATGTTTAAACATGTTCATATGAGGAATGCATTGGACTTAATAAGTGACGGGTGGAGCCCGCTATAGCTCCTCGATGCATCGGTAGGTCTCATGAGACAAACTAGTGTCTTGGCACAAGGCCTTGACAAAATCTTATTTGTAGTCTTGGCACGAGGCCTTGGCTAAGTGGTTATGATAGTCTGGCATTATGCATTCCAACATTATGAAAGTGGATATTGATATTTCATGTGATCATTCGACTGGTAGAATATCCATGTGAGTAAGTAAATGGCATTATTTCATTTTACCTTTGCCATTTTATGCAGAAATTCAAGTTTAAAAGGCTTTTGTTTTAGTTATAAATTTCCTTAAGTATTTATGCTTATTTATGAAAGCTTCTGCTATAATGTTATCCTTACTGAGCATCTATGCTCACCCCTTTCAATGTTTTATTTTTCCCAGGATTATGAAGAAGTAATTTTGGAATGACCTGCAAGGATAGTATGAGGGGATATGAAGACAAGATGTTTTTTTATGATGTAATGTAAAAAAAATTATGGATGTATCTAGTTATTCCAAGGCTACTAAACTAACCGGTATTTCGAGACTTGATCTTTCTTGTGATCATGCCAATGTTATGTAATAATGCACCGACTCTAGTTAACTAGGGTCGGGGCGTTACACTTTTTCTAGTAGTAAAAAGAAAAATCATTTTTCAATGTGACCATATTTCTTTCATATCTCACACAAAATTTCTTTTACACAAGAGTTACATTTTATTGAAATACACTCGCGAAATTTGTCTTCATCATGTGGGATATTTACTTTCACTTATGTAACTAGGTTTATCTTGTGTGTGTTCAAATTTTCTCATTATTTCCAAATCATTAGTCTAGATAACTAACTTGTAATTTGAAACTATGGGTGCATGTTTGGATCTTCCAAATGGGTTCTTCTAAGTGACATACATCTAATTAGTTATTTTTGATTCACTAATAATTAAATTCTTTTATTTATAATCCAAGTATTTCTCACCATTCTTATTTGGTACATTCATGGGAGGATTTTTGTTCACCATATTGTTTTGATTTCTAACCAAGGTTGCTTATTCATTCTAACTCATATTTGGTGATCGTATTTTCTCATCATCTTTGGAAACATTTAGATATTAGAATGTTCTAAAATTGTGTCCATTATAATTTCATAAATCACTGATGTTATCAAGCATTTCAATTCTATTTTTAGTATAGAGAAGCTTCTAGAATTTAGGATTATTATCTGAAATGACCAAACTAACATGAGGTAACTTGATCTGGAGTAAGGAGTGCGAACACTAAAACCCATGAATGTAGATTAAAGGGAAATTCATTTTTTTATCAAATTATAGTAATTTTAACATTGAAGTTGAATGAATATATAGATATATATAAGTTTCAATTGTATTTGAGATTTTATTTAGAATTACTAATTATTATTTTAACAGGACAAGATCGCGAGAGGTGAAACAAGTTCTAGACATGAGAGAGAGCCATCCTTCAGGAATGGAATATAAATGAAAAGTCGTGTGAGAAGGATCTATTCATTTAGTTTGATACTTCATGGAATTACCGATGGACATATTCATAAGGTCTTGCCCACACCTTGAATAGTAAACCCATGTGTCCCCATTTTCCTTTTTGAAGTGGGAGAGTATAATAAATGATATTTTCATTTGTCAATAGGATGACATCATCCTGCATGACTCTGGTCCCCCACACCTTAGACAAAAAGAGTCTCCATCCCCTGCCACTCACAGCTACCCCTCGACGACTGTTGCACAACTTTAACACCATGGATCACCATCTTCACCATCATAGAAGCCCGCCATCATGCCATTATCCACTGATGTATCACCCAGATGCCAAGGACCTTCTCAAGAGGTTGATTTGGCCCCCATAAATCCATTTCAAGGTTAATCCGTCCTCTATGAAGCCCATACAAAGGAGGATCTTGGTGAAGCCCCATGTAAAAATAGTTCACCACTACCATTCCACCAAAGCAAAGACATAAGCCATATAGAACCCCCACCATCTCATGCATATGGAGGGATCACAAAATAAAAGAACCCCAATCGAGAAAAGAAAACAACCATAGGACAAATCTCAAACAGTGGGAAGAGGATAATGAGATAATATATAATAGATACATCAATTTATAAAAGTTTTTAAACTATATTAATAAATATTTCAATAAAGGGTAGTAGGAATCAAAGAGAACATGACATAATATATTAATTAAATCCTTAAATAGTAGATGAACCAACATGACCTAAGCCAACCTCCCCCCCATCCCACACCCGTTGTCCAATATGTGGTTACAACCGAGCACACTATTCACTTCTTCACTTCTTCTATTATATTTATATTCACACGAATGAGTGTAGCACTTTTAACATTTTATTCTTATTTATTCACATGTGAACACACATTCTTCTTCTTCTTTTCACTAACACAAGGTCTTAGGTTTGTTCAAATAATGTACATGATTTCATGCATATACGTACTTCCTATCATCATGAAAAATCCTCCTTCTTCAAAAAAAGACCCCTTCTAAAAGTATATACCTTGTTAACATGGATCAAGAGGATGTTGTCCTTCTCTTCATGAAACTGATGGTTTCACTATTCTTTTTCATGAAATAGGTGAATGGGTCTTCTACACACAAGGTATGTGTGGGTATTCTTTGTAAAAACATGATGGTTCATGATTCTGATGCCCTAAAAAATCACAAAAAGAGTTATAATTCACAAGTTATATGCTTGCAAGATCACATTCATGAAGCATGAAAAGGGTTTTGGTAAACCATTCACGTGTTTGTGGAACTTCTTCATGAAACCTGATGGTTCATGGGTCTTCTTCTTCATGAGACACTTCATGAATTCATTTCACATGTAGATGGCTTACAAGATCCACTCTACATAACGGGACCATAAATCTTGTGGATCATTCTTTTTCTTTGGATAAAAATATCACGAAGATGCTCGATTTTTAATGAAAAATAAGAGCTCTCAAAATATTGGTGCAGAAAGCAAGATCGACCTTGGGAATTATATTTTTATAGGTGAAGATCAAATATTTTTCCATGTCCAAATCCCGTGATGATTAATAAAGAGGGTTCTTCGCAATCTGAATGTAGTCATAATAGTCTTCTATCATCATTATCTGTTATATTTTGTGATAATGATCCTTTTGATTAGAATTTTCAATAAGTAATGAAGAATTGAATATTGAATCAATTTGTGATTTTTACTCATAAATCAAAAAAATACCTAAATAAAGTTCCTATAAATGGTTTCACCTACATATATTATTTTCTCAAGAGACTATATGATGAAAAGTCATAGCTTGAAAAAGATAATGAGGAAATTGAGAAAGCCATGGAGAAGAATATTCAAGGATGTAAACTTCACTCACTAATTATATATGCCAAATAAGAAACTGTATCACTTTTAAATATACATTTTTCATATGTTGAAGAATAACTGAAATGAAATATGTGAAAATGAAGTAACTAAGTGGGTCCATGCTGAGATGATTCACACTCTTGGGGAATCATATAAATATACCATGAATATCAAAGACTAAAATTTGAAAATTTAATACAATGATGAGACATTCATCCTAGTTGAATAATCAGAAGAAGAGATTATATTTAAATGAAATGAAAAACTCACTTTTAATAAAGATTAACTATAATAGAATGATTGTGAGAATGATGTGGCTGGGGTTGTACATATAGAAGTGATTTGTGCATTGGAAAAATTACACAGAACCTCCATAAATGATAAATAATCCCATATATAGGATAAGATAACTATAAAGAAAGAGTTTAATAATTATCAACTAATAGTAAATCAAATTCCTGATGATCAATTTCAGAATATGAAGAGTCATTGGAAGGAAAACTGAAAATTGTTGAGGATGATAAAAAATTCATCAACATGATTTTTTTTTGAAATGGAAGTAACTTTAAAAAAAGGAATCTTAAGATATGTAGAAATCCATTGAAGACCATAATAACTCTCTAAATATTAAATATCATGAGTGGGAGGTCAAGTTGAGAAATCTAGAGATCATCCAAGATGAATCTACATATAATACAGAGATCAGAAAATCTTTAAGGAGTAATTCTGAAAGGAGTTTTATTTCAAACATAACACTTTCATGTTGGAAAAGATTCTAAAATTATCTAATGATTAATTAGTTGCAAGATCATTGAATCAGGTTATCCTTGATCAAGAAAAATTTATTTTTACTAATATTTTTTTTCTATAAGTATGGGTTCCAAGAAGAATTTTGGACAATCATGGATAAAGAAGACTAATAAAAAATATATTATATTATTAACGGTGTATATGAAGAATAATAGTAATTATTGTTCTCTACCAAGATCTCAGATGAAGAATCATACTATACAAAAAAAATAGATTCCAAAACTAATCGAATTGTATCAAATAAGAATAAATCAAGATTTGTGACAAAGTGTTGGTGTTGTTGGAAATTTGGGCATCAAGCCATTGAATATTTGTTAAATTTTTCAATTCATGATAACTATTGAACGACAGTATTAAGTCGAAGAAGATCTGATGTGAATAGAAATCATGTATAATTTAATAATAATTCATATATAAAGAATAATTTATCTATCAAGAATATATTTGAGTGACTTGAATACTTCTATGATTATTGAAATATAAGTGGTCAGAATTATAAAGAGTGTTGCTATATACTAGCCCTACACTATGCATATGTTTATGTGATGATAGGGCCACAACATATGCTGAGGCAAAGAAAAAAAGATGAAATTACTTCTTTGGGGTGTGAGAGGGAGAAGATAGCTAAGAAAACTATGAAGAAACCTATACCCAATAATAATGTTGATATGAATGCCATGCCAATGAAAAGGTGTCTCTACTATGGATGTTCATGCCACAGAATTAACCTTCAAATACATGTTATAAACAAAAATTCTATTGGAATAATGTTGAAGAGGAAAATGAACTCAATCCCAGAAATAAATAAAAAGGTTTATTTGATGTTTGAAAATATAGATGAAAATTTTGAATATCGTGAGAGTTTGTTTAAAAAATAATACCTTATGATTACTGATGATTTTTGTGGAAGGACAAGAATGTCAGGGAATATTTCTGAAAAATACATGATGTTGTTTCCTAAACAAATAAAAGTAGTGGAGAACAAAGGAAAAGAACCAATGAATTATAGTGTTAATAAAGCTACTGTATAGCATAAGTCTATACAAAAGAAGAATTATGAGCATATACAAAAAATAATGTTTAGTCATATGGTTAGAGAAAATAGAATTTTTTAAGAAGGTAGAGCAGAAATAGTAGATTGAAATTTCATTACATGATAATGTAAAGAAGCTTATTCCATATATGATGAAATCTAGAGAAATCAAGAATTCCATAATTCCAATAAATTATAAACATTGGTATGTCAAATAAGGAGCAAGCATGTTGAGTTTTTATGAATCTAGAGTATAATTGAAAATAATTTTTATTTTATGAGTTAAATCTCATCCTTGTTTATATAATTGAAAATCATTAAAGAAAAACTTTATTACTAGGAATATTTGGTGATTGTTTAATTTTTTCAATAAATTGAATGTGATGAATATATTAAGGGGGAGTCCTAAAGATATGATTGAATTTAAAATATAAAATAGAATTCATAAGGCCATCCATCATGGAGTTTTTTTTAAATTTCTCATAAAATTATTCTTGAAGATCATTCATGAAGAAATTTAGTCATGATGAAGCAGACGGACGAAGCATAACCCTTTAGGGGGAGAAAAGTTGAACAAATACCAAAGTAGACCACAGCCGGTATCACATGAATATATAATGTTCTGTTTTGGAATTTATTTTATATTTAATAATCCAATAAATTGAATATTGTCATTAGAAAGGAATTTTTTCCTATTTATTTATGAATGAAAATTCTGAATCATAAGGGGAGAAACTTATAATTTGATAATAAATGGGAAGTGAATTCATGAAATTCAATGTTTTCTATATGTTTATTGAGATGAATGTTGGGGATTAATTGAGTATCTTTTGAACAACTTCTGAAAGAAGCTTTTAGTGTTTCCATCACAAATAAAATTTATATTGACATCATTGATGTCTAAATTGATCACCTTTGATTTATACATAGGGTTTTCCCACATTCAATTAGATAATATTAATTAATGATTAATTCATTTAAGAAGAGTGATTCTCTCCCCTCAAAAGAACCAATTTTATTTTATTTGAAATGACATATCTTATGAAATGAGGAGATTAATGGAAAGAAAAAGAAGAGTTCAGTTGTTATAGAATAAGTTGAGTTTATGAATTCATTCCCACGGTTATCTTTGAAATTATTGTAAGTGTGAGAAGAAAAAATTGAATTTGATATTGAAATGAGTATTGAAAACAAAAAAAAGGTGGATATTGAATGTCCCAAATTGATTAATGTCATATTTTTTATGTCATTGTTGTCAATATAATTGTTTGATACAAATTCAATGTGCCAGTAATTGAATGATGGTTTTATGCCTTTGAATTATTATTGGGAATTAATCATAATTTAGAAATGATATTTGGTTGTTAGAGTTTCTTCTAATGAAGAATGATTGTGTATGGTTGGCATTGAATCTCAGTGTGAATTTTGATTTATGAAATATATTTTTTTCATCATTTAAATGTAAAAAATGTCTTTTAGAAAAGGGGACTACTGAAACTACTTAGGTGGGTAGTTGAACCCTAGAATTCCATTATGGTTGGGCCGAGGAGGAGAGTAGCTAGTGTGCTCCTATGGAGTACATGTAGTGTCAAAGGGACAATGGAAAATAATATTTATGTTTTATGAAGAATGATTGTGTATGGTTGACATTGAATCTATGTTTTATTTTGTATTGATATGAAATATTTGTTTTTTTTTCATGGTATAATTGTAAGAAATGGTCCTATAGGGAGATAATATAGAGGAAGAGGAAGAGAGTGGCTATTCCGCTCATGGGATGGAAGAGGAAGAGAGTTGATAGTATGCTCATGGGGGAATACCGACATAACTTAGGTGGGAAGTCAACCCCTAGTTAGTCATTATGGGTGGGCTGAGAAAGAGAGTGGATAGTGTGCTTATAGGGAGCACATGTAGAGGCAGTGGAACAAATAAAACTATCATTAATGTTGTATGAAGAATGATTATGTCTGGTTGAATTGAATCTTATTGTGAATTTTGATTTTTATAAATATTTTTTTCATGGTTTAAATATGAAAAAGGGCCTATAGAAAGGGTTATTGTCTCCTTGGGTTTTCTTATAGGGAGAGCATATAGAAGAAACATGCAAAATATTAGTTATGTCTCCTTTGGTGGCTAGTGTACATTTAGGGAGCTCATGAATGGGAACTAGGAAAAATATTAGTTATGTTTTATAAAATATGATTAATCTTATTGAATGTTGGGTTAATATGGAATATTTGTATATTTTTTCACAGTTTAATTGTAACCTGTATGTGGGATATTTGTTTATTTTTTTGTAGTTTAAATGTAATCAAAAGGGACCCGAAGCTAAAATTTATTTATCTATTAGACCACTATGATAAAGTGGTTAGTATTGTATGTTTAATAGTATGTTCATGAATATACTTGATGTCATATGAAAACATGAACATTTTGAGTTCCTCTTGTTACTCATGCAAGTATGCACATATGTGCATGCCCGGTTCTCTTTTACAAACAAAATATATTGGTTTGTTCTTCTCTGTATGGTGTGTACCAACTAGATACATAGTATCTTCATGCAATGGTTTATACATGGAATATCTTCATGAAACACCTTGGTAGTAAAAAAATTCTTCAACTATGGCTTATTTAGTAAGCTTCATGGAACTAGTTCTTCATCACAAAGCATGAAAAGGGTGTTTACACACTAGTTTCATGTTCATAGTGTTTCTTCATCAGGAATATAGAATGATTCACATAAATGGCCACCTTCTCAAAGAATGATGAGGGTTTAATCACCTTTCACATGTCTAATGATTCTTCTCCTTCTTGAAACCATATTGGTTTTCATGAATCTCCTTATTCATGAGGCTAGAAAGGGTCATAGAACCCTTTTCATTCTCAAAAAAAAAATTTGTTTAAAAAGGCTCTATATTTCTGGAAAACTAGTGGTCTTTAAATAATACGAGTGGTGGTAGAACCTATTGGTTGAGGTTTATATCCTCTTATAGTCACGGGATCAAATCATTTCACTACATTCAAATCCAAATCATTATATTGTGTGAATCATCTCCTTAACATCTAGAATGACTCCAATTATATTTCCTTGAACATGTGTTATGTTACACTGCATTTCCTAGAATTCATAATTTTCAATTGGCCTACTTATTATTGGTGTTCATATCACTTTCAGGTATTCATAAACACATAAAACTCTTCTTCCCAAATGACTGATCCAATTATATAAACTAGTGAATTTTGCATTCAAAAACCAACCCCACATCCAAATATCTCATGTTTCTATACACTATAAATATCAAGAGCTGTGTGGAGTGGCTAAAAATTCTCCTCTCCCCCACCCTATACCACATTTAATGGTTCTACAGGCGCACTCTACACCCAATTATTTGTGGGATATTATCCCACATCATGAATGCCTCAGGGGGTTCCCATGGCCTACACATGGAACCACATGTTGCTTGAGTTATTTTCTGGATGGTCTTCATTAGGTGTGTTGACCCCCTATCCAACATAATCTCTCAGTTGAGGCTGGATGGTCATCTCATGCAATAATTTTTAAATAAAATCACAAAAAAATACATAGTAAAAAACCACACATATAATGGAATTCATTATGAAATGAAGGCTACAACCACAATTATAACTACAATGTTAAATTCATCAGGACCATCACAAGTTATATCCAAATACTAATAAATCGAACAATTTATTCATATTTAACCATTAATGAGTTAATTATATGGAATGGTTCTCCTTCATGAAAACAACAAGCCCAATATTTCTCAAGTTAACACTTGCATGGTTCTCATGCAATATTAAAATACTACATGACCATCAATTCTTATTATTTTATATAATTTCAAATATCAATTCCATGTAACATAAAACCATGGTTTTCTTTGTTGTAAACATTGTGTTACTTATGACACATGTAATTTTAACATAGGATCAGTTCATCCATCATAAAAGTTAACAACAGAGGATAATTGTTCATGCATGACATCCATTGATATGAATCCATAAAAATTCTTCAAGACCTTCACAATTTCTCCCCTATGCTGTTAATTTATTTATTGAGTTTTTTGAAGTGATTCTACTATGGGTTGTGTTAATTCTAATGGTGTGATTTCATGCATGAATGAAGTTTTTCCATTCAAGGATTGATTTTTGGTTGCATGCGGCTTGAGGTTTAAGAGTCAATGCAACTATATTCTATTACATGAATGGATTAATATGGGTTTTAGAGAAAGGGATTTCTTATGTTTGTCGCTTTTGGATTTGAATGTTTGAGAGGGTATGGCTTTACCATCGGTTCCATGCTTGTGCAGTCATGCACGAGACTACTTTCCGTGAATCGATGAGTAGGAGAAACTGATTTATTGATTATGATGCTGGGTGGAGCTCTTCTATGTTGGATTGAATGATTTCTTTGTTTATAAGTTTTTGTATCGGGGTTCCATGAATGTTTTTTTTCATTGAATTCATTTATGGTTTCTCACTTTTTCCTCAAAAGTGACTCAATAATAAAAAAATAATTTTCTGTTAGTGGTTCTCCTTCATGAAAACTACAATCTCAATGTTCCTGAAGTTCACAATTTCATTCTTCTCATGAAACATTAAAATACTGAAATACCTTTAATTAATATTCTTCTATACTTTTTTAAATATAAATTCCAAAAAACATCAAACCATAATTATTATTAGTTGTAAAAAATCTATCACTTATGAAACATGTATTTTGAACTAAGAATCAGTTTATAAATCGTAAAAGTTATAAAATGGAGAATTGATCAAGCATGAAATCCGATGCTATGATTCCATAACAATTATTCAATCCCATTAAAATTTATTTTCAAATATAAATACAACTAACCATTTGTTCATCTTTAACCCTTAATTCACTAATTATAGGGTGTGTTTCTACTTCATGAAAACTACAATCTCAATGTTACTCAAGATAACACTTTCATGGTTCTCATGAAATATAAAAATATAGCATGACCTTCAATTCCACTAATCCTGTACTTTTTGGAATATAAATTCCATATAACATCAACTCATCCTTCCTCTTAGATGTAAAAAATGCATCTCTTATAACACATGTATTTTGACCTTAGGATCTGTTCATCAATCGTCAATGTTAACAACATGGATAATTACTCATGTTTGACATCCAATTCTATGAATCCATAGTAATTCTTCAAGACCATCACAATTTCATTTCAAATATAAAGCCATCTAACCATTTCATAATATTTTATCGTTCGTGAACTAACTATATCGTGTGGTTCTCATTCATTTTATCACCTCCAGTTTCATGTAGTATGCCTTTATTTATGTATTTTAAGTATTTAATGTGTGTGGGTTATGTTTGGATTGGTTTGGAATAATTTTGGAGTGTTTCTGGGGAATTTATATAGGTTCATGGTTGGATCATAGTTAGTGAAAACTATGAAATTCTTATAGGAAACCATGAAAAATGAGACAGGGGACTCAAGGTAGGTGTATAGTTAAGGAGCACTGTTTGGACAAACCGTGCAGCCACCCAGGAGTAACCATGAAAAGTAAGACAATGATATGTTTCATATTCAGTGCATGTCTTGTCTAAAAATTATGGAAAACTCTATGAGGTACTTCTCAAGGTAGAGGATGGTGCATGGTTAGCGCACAGTTTTCATAACCATGCAACTAATCGTGGACGGTTTGATAACAATATCCTATAAAAGTGGATCTGGGTTGATATTAAGTTTAAAATAATAATTTTCTCCAATTTTTCCCAAACTAGGATTTATTCCCCCTAATGGTCTATGATTGTTTCCCCATAAATTTGGAGGCGATCCGAATGAGTTCCTTTGTGCGATGAAGCCCTATTTCCTTGTTAAGTCTTATTTTGTGGTTGTTTTTCATAATATTTCATAAATATACAATCCTCCCTCTCTCAGATTCTTATATCTTGTATGGTATGGACATATCCAATGTTTTTTATTCCAATTATGGTTTTATTTGACATTTTTATGATAGGGAAGAGATCTATGGTGGGTTTTGGGAGATTCGACCTGATTTTGTGGGCATTTTTGTGTGGTTCTTCATTTTTTCCAAAACTCCCAAGGAATGTGGATTCACTATTGACTAAAATTATTATAACATTGAGGCCTTGTTTAAAATTATTTATATTTCTAGAAATTTTTGGTAAAATTGTGGTGAATATCATGTTTGAAACCCTCTTTAATGATGGTTTTTGGTTTTTGGAAATTGGTTGTGTAAAAGTCTTTTCTTATTGATTTTAAAATGTTAAATTTGAAATATGGATTCATTAGATTTCGGAAATTAGTTTTTTGTAATTGTTTTCAATAAAGTAATAGTTTTATTTATATTTAATGGTTTGATTCCTTAAAATGGTTTTTTCATACATGGTTTGTGTAACTTTATTATTTCGATGCGACCCTTAATAAGGGGTGTGTGCCATTGTGGAATAAGGATATTGGATACATAGTGATGACTTAGTGGATGAACGAGAATCTTATCATGAGTATGGAACTATCAGAGAAGACTGCTTGGGTGTGTGTGTGGTGAATGATGAAATGGGTGTACCAAAAATGAATGTAAAATGGTTTAATGAATGATTTGTGTTCTTTAATTGGAAAATTTTTATGTTTGGAAAACTATTTTGGTATGAAACTACTTGGATTTTATTTAATGAATAGAACTATTTCCAAACTTTTTATATAAGTTGTTTTATATAATTGTGCTAACTTGTTCTATCATAGTGGCATGAGTAGGGAAGTCATTATGGAAAATATACTGAGTTTCATTACTCACCCCCAATTTTAAAATTTGATGATTTTTTTTAGATTTTGTTTATTGAGACATAGGTAAATGGAAAGAATCACTCTTATTTATTGGTTCTCTTTGATACTTGGAGTTGGAGTTGGACCTTGGATTCCTGTCTCCAGAGTCTTATGAGTCTCTGTTGGTTTTATTTTCCATTATGAACTTTTATGTTAGAATTATTCTATTGCGGTACTCTGTTTTAGTTTGGTTTTGAAATCCATGGTATTACTTGAGTTGTTTTAAATTTTCATCATGCATCATATAGTGGTTTTGGTTTTGGAATTTGTGGTTGTAATTATTATTTTCAATGGGAAAATAATCATGCAATTTTATTGAATCCCTTGGCATTTATTTACAGTCTATGGTGCCTGGGGGATGTCCTTTATGGCCAAGTTTAAATTCCACCTCAGGTCAAGCCAATGAGGAGAGGAGAGATGGTACAAGTGGTGTCAGTCTTGTTCAGTTTGTATATTTTCGTGTAATAAGTGGTATTATCTTGTTTGGTCCATGACATATAGATGATATAAGTTGTGTCATTTTTGGAGTTGAAATTCATTTCAGTTCATTCCGTGAGTTGGGTTGGTAAACAGGAGTATGATTGAAGGGACATGAAAAGATGTAGTTAACCATTTTATGTTGAAATTCAATATACCAAGGAGTTCTTCATTTAAGTGTTTTGAAAACACTTATTGGAGTGTAACATAATTTCCATGGGTTTACCAAACAAGAAAATCATGACATGCATTATAGAAATAAATTCTCACTAGAATTACCTATTTCAATTTAAGTAATGATTTTTCATTTTGTGTAAATGTTTTTATTATTTAAAAAATTTGAAATTGTTCTCAAATGGGATATTTTGAAAAGAAAATGGTTGTGGAATTTTGAAAATGTGTTATTTTCAAAAGAATGGTGAAATTGTTCTAAAATGGTTGAATGTAGAAAATGATTAATTTTGGAAGGAATTGTTTTGATAGTTAATCTGTTATAGAATTTGAAATTTTTATGCCATTAGTTTCTAGAGAGTGATACATGTGGCATTTGTTATGTTTCTATAAAATATCAGTAGGTAGGAATCATAGAAACCGACTATAATAAGTTGATGAGAATGTGGTTTCACCAAATCCATAGGTGAAAAAATAACTGGTTGAGATTATTGTCTACGATTTCCAGTCTGTGGATATAGGGAGATAACGAGATGATCCAAAGAAAGTGGATCATTATGTTTAGACCTAGAAGTTGTATCCACCAAGATTCTTGGATAATTTTGGGTTAGATATGGCTATGTTGTGTTTGAATGTGGTTAATTAAATCTTTGATTACATTGGCACAACAACAGATTTGAGAGTCAAGTTTTAGATGTATATGCCAGAACATCTTGCATGCCAGTGTTGGGATTTAGCACATCAGGATAAACTGGACCCAAGCATGGCTATAGAGGATTTTGAGGAATTTTTGAACAAATAATTCTATCCTTAAATGGTCATAATTCATCGAATGATGTAATTTTTCATCCTGAAGTAGAAGCTCCTTTCTGTGATAGAGTATACTATGAAATTTATGAATTTTTTCTGCTTTGCACATGAAGTATTTGTGAGTGTATTTTTGATGGAATTTTTTTTTGAATTAGTGATGAGGAATGAAATTCATTGAAACAATTTCATGATCTATATAGATGATTATATAGATATAGTCAGTAGAGTAAAGATGGTTGAAATAGACATCTCAGGAGGCATAGGTTGAGGAAGTATGCTGATACCTTCATGAAATTGTGGGAAATCTAATAATGAGAGAGAGAAGAAAAGGGAAACCTATTTCTAAGGTGAGAGTGTGGCCCAAAAGTAGAAATCTGGATCGATGTACCTTCCTCCAAGACCCATGAGAAAATTTGGATGATTGTAAATTGGTTACTTCAAGCAAATAAATTTATAGTGTACGACACCACCTATAGCATGTCACAATTACAATTATATGGGTAATTTTCAACACTTTTCTCGGAGTTCTCTGAGGTTTGGTGTTTGGGAAAACTCTCAGATTTCCCAGATGTCATATGTTTCGATCGGATGATGGAAACAGAATACATATCATCAGTTGAATAGTGCTAGCTAGGTTGATTCCATAAATACCATGACTCCTCATTTAGGGAAATCTCAACTGGGAAATAAAGAAAAAATTGAGGCGAGTAAGCAGTTGTATGGAGATGAGCATGTTATTATGGGTGATCAATTTGGAATATGTGAATTTAAATCATTAAGGGGCGAGACACAATTAACAGCCCTGATCATTCCAATTATTTAAACCGATGAACAATGTGAATAAAAACCTATCCCACGTTGGAATCTCTCCTGGTTTATCCATGCTATATAAATGATGAGATGTGGGGAGAGGCGTAGAATTATCCATCCCCACTCCTGGTACCACCCCATTTCTATTCTGTGGCTGTTCTCTTCTCCCATTTCATTGGGATCTATTGGCCCACAACATGCATGCCTCCGGACGCGCCCATGGTGTACACACGACACTCCATGCTACCTATGAGCTGGCCTGGATGGCCTCACTCAGTATCATTCGACCTAGTGTGCCACATAATCTCTTAATTGATGCTAGATGGACAACTTAATAAGTAGTCCATACATTTTTTAAAATCCAAAAAAAATTCATAGTTAAAAAACATTGTATATAGTGGAATAAATTATGAAATTCATTGACACCTCCAAAATTAGAACACTAGAATAAAACTCTTCAACCCCTTCACAATTTATTTTCAAATAAAAACATATCTTATTATTTCTTCATCATTAAGCATTAATGAACTAATTATATGGCATGGTTATCCTTCATGCAAACTACAATTTCAATGTTCATCATGATAACACTTTCATGGTTCTCATTCAACATTTTAATATTACATGACCTTCAATGCATATTCTTCTCTAGTTTTTGGAATATAAATTCCAAATAACGCTAAATAATCATTCTTCTTTATTGTAGACAATGTGTCACTTATGACATGTGTATTATGAACTCAGGTTCAATTCATAAATCTTCATAGATAACAAAATTGAGAATTTCTCAATCATGACTACCAAATCTATTAATCAATAACAATTATCCAAGAATCACCATGAAGGAATCCCTAAAAATTTGTTAGTTAACACCGTGAAACTCAATGTCTTCAAACCATTCACATGTTTATTGGAATTTCAAGACTAGAGTATTTCATCAAAGCTCCATTAACATTGGAACTTCTTTATCATATTGACATCAATATAATATTCCAATTGTATTGGTCATCATTTTCCACCAATGAAAATCATTAACAAGAAATACATTCCATACATAATGTTTTCTCTTTAATAACACCCTTTGTATTTGTTGTAAATACCATCAATGTTCTTTCAAAATTAACGTTTCAATATGTGGAACTATTATATTATCTATCCCCTTTTCCTGTCAAACTTTTATTTCACTTTCTCTCCCCCTTATTGACAATAAATACAAATTTCAAATGAAATGGTATCATTCCATAATTAATCAATGATCCATCCATCATTTCACTCTTAGTCAACTTATGTTGTTCTGGGTGTAGAAAACAAGAGGATTTTATTTAGTAAAAAAATTTCCTATTACCAACTGGTCAAGATACCTTAAGAAAAAGGAACTCATATAATGATATTCATAGATTATTCACATTCATTCTTGGATGTAATTACTAAATGTGGGGAAAATTTTATTAAGAACAGTCAACCTCAAAATCATTCACTCACATCATCAAATAGATCTAATATATTCAAGTGCAATAGGTAGGATATGAGAACTTGGGGAACATACACATTTCTTATGCCATTGATACAATTAATTCCCCCCCTTTTTAATATGTTTGTTATTTTTGATAACCAAGCATGGGAGAATAATAGAGACATACCTTGGCCAATGACATGATCTTCAATCAATTTCCAAAATAATCAGATTTTTTATTAATTGAAATAATAATTATAGAATCTTGTACATTTGTATCCCCCTCAGGGGAAACATTTCTAATTGTCCTTATAATGGTTTATTTCATCAATAATTCATTTTAAGACATTCTTTTATGGATAATACACTTGAATGGGTCTTCAACTTGTGATTGTCCTTATAGGATAACAATCCAAACTTCACCAAAAATGTTATTCTAGAACATTTTTTTTAAAATAAAAAGAAATAAGATCAACCCAATAGAGAATTTTCTTTACCTTGACTATCCAGAATAGTACATCACATTATTTAACTTCATCAAGGTAGATACTCCATCAAATTAGTATTTAAATATTAATTGATGAACCATTAGAGGATGGTATATTATTCATCTTAGCAATCAGGATTTGACAACACTGACTACATATCAAATTAAGCCTCTAATAATATGACCCACCTTTAGTTCCCTATTTTTAAGAATAAATACAATAGTCCATGATTAAGGGAATAAGGTTGATCCTCCATTCTTCATTAATATGAACAAAAACGTTGAGATTATCTTCTCAAACAATTTCCTCCATTTTCTCTAGTATTCATGCTTGCACATTTAAAAATCTGTTCTGATTGATGATGATGAAACCTGGATCTCCTCACATCCTCTTATACATTTCATGGAGAATATTTCTTCATAGAAACTATAATGGATTATACATTGTTACACCTGTTGAGGATTGTTTCTTGTTCTGGTAGTGAGTTAAAAAAATTTTGCAATGTGGCTAGACCTCTTGCATCTCGCACATATATATTCTATAATAGAAGAGTTTAATTATCTTGAAAAACCCTCATGAAATTTTTATTCATCATGAGGAATATTTTCTTTCCCCTTTTCACTAGATTTAGCTTCTGTATCTTGGATTTTTATCATTCATTCTAAATATTTATGCCAGAGAACTAACATGTCATTAGGAATTTTGAGTACATGTTTGGATCCTTCATATGGGATCTTCTCAGTGTCATCCCTCTTAGTAGTTCTTTTGGAATAACCATCCTTCAATATCCTTGATTTAGAATCCATAGTTTTCTCACCATTATACATTGGTACATTTCTGGGAGGATTTATATTCACAATATTACTTTAATATCTTCCCATGGTTTACTGTTCATTCCAAGTCACATTTTGTGATCTTATTTTCATATGATATTTGGATACATGTTGAAATGATAATTTAACAACCTATGAACACTACCATTTCATACATCGCAAATGTTATGAAGAATTCCTATTTTTTTTAAAATATAGAGATGATTCTAGACCTGTGGATGTTTCCTATTTTCTATGGATTCATCCCCCTTGAGATAGGATTCCATTGTGCTTTTACATTTTGAGTCTTGTACCAAAAATTTAATGAACAATGCGAAAATCTATTGAAGAACCAAAAATGACAAAAAAATATTGATTTCCTGATATCTTATATATCAATATGTTAGGTCATCTTTATGATTTTTTTGCTCTCTTTCGGGGGAAAAGTACCCACCTTCTTTCTTATCCACCTTAGTCAAGGTGGTAGGTTTAATATCATATTTATTCATCCACAATTGAACAATTTTATTAAAAAACTACATTTTTCATGATAATACATTTAATAAAATTAGTAAACGATGGTATGAATGGTAATTTATTCTTCTTAGCTTCTTTTGATAGATCATTTATGGAATCCGTGATCTTCTTACCACATATTGGATGTATTTTATCCTTAGAATCCTCCAATGAACATTGAGTACCCACATCATCTATCTCCATTTATGAAGTTTCAATATGATTCCTCTTAAGATTGGCCAACTGAGCAACCAATTCTAGACGTTTCATATTGTGAATGATTTTCTTTTCAAAAATTGTAATAATATTCTCTTCACAAGCCTTCTAAATTCAATCAACATTTGCTTTAGTTTGCATAACTTTGTCCTGAATCAAAGAGTCAAGTTCCTTGATCTTATTGGATATTATTTCCAATTATAAAATCTTGAAATCAGTGATATATTTTTTATATATCTTCAAGTGTATGGATATTTTCTTCTATAGTCTTCTTAAATCATGCTTTCTCTTCAACCTCTTGGATCCATTTAGAAGAAATTATTTCATTTTCACTCTTTGTTTATTCAAAGGTTCCAACCTATCTGGAGATTTTTAAACACTCATCATTTATTTCAAGTTATTCTCTAAAAAAAGTATTTCTTTTTAATGGTGGGTGATCTCTTACTTCATTAATTGAATGAATCCACAAACAAGGGATTATCTTTATTCAAAAATAACATTAATAATAACTCTTCATATATCAACTGATAATTCATGAGAAGTCGTAGATTGATCATCATCACCACTTGTGATAGTATTTATATCTTGAGGAATGTTTATAAATGTACTAACACATAACTCCTGATCATTAGAGGAAAGAAGGTTATCAGTATTCTTGGTGGAAACTTGAGGCCCCTTCTCATTATATTCCAAGTCAGATATGCTTCATTGTCATCAAGGCATAGAGAAATAGGTACTTACTCTTTTTTAGATAAGAGGGAATTTTTATTCAAATTTCTCTTATCTTTATTTTTCCTTCTCATCATGGGCTTCATAGATATATAATTTTTCTCAGAGATAACTGAATCTTCACTAAAACTACACTTCATTTTTGATTCAGGAATCAAACTCATGTCTTCTATAAAGTGTTGATTTCACTGTATAAAATTTAATAGAGGTGAACCTTTCCTCAATACCTATGAATGGACCAGTTTGGGATTTTCCTAACACTAAGTGAGGGGTGAATCAGTGTTGGATACTTTTTAATCCAATTCCACATTTTATCCCTACACCTATTTGAACTATTAGGCCATCGATTATATTATTCTCCTTTTCCTGTCACATGCAAGAATATTAAAAAAGTAAATACAACCATGTGAAATTTCTAAAAGGTCTCACCAATACCTAAGAGTATCTAGTCCTTGGCATGGAATAGAAAATAATCCTGACCACACAACCAGAATAATGTAATAATTTAAATATGGTCATATCAAGTGGAAAATATAGATTCACATTCAATTGACTATACTAAATGACTCGGAATGTTTTACATCCCTTAGATGTATTTTTATACTACCTTTTAAGACAATATCCTTTTTTTTATAAATGTTTGTAACACCAAGAGAGTATTGCACATGATTACACCGATTGGATGTCACAGTTATTCTTTGGTCTTCCACAAACATCTTCTTCACTTTGTTACATTATTAGAAGAATTAACATATATCTTTATTCCTCTTACCAATAGAAAACAAAAATATTTACAATCTTCTTTCTTCTACTAGCCATAACAATATAAATGTGTCGTGAACTGATGAATAAAAAATTTCATCTGACCCAAATTATAATCAGCTCAAATGTGGAAAACTGAGCTTGTGTTAGGGGAGCTAGCATTAAATCCCATACATAGAGGCATTTTTGTTTCCCTCAAATGCCTATATAAATTTTCAATTGTTTTAAATTAATTAATAATTAATATGAACATGAGATTATTTTTTACCAAATTAAGTGAAATTGAAATAAAAACATTAATGTTAATTTAGATTGATAAAAATGATTTATTTTTACTTGGAATTTTATTTAGACTTCATGACTATTATTTTATTTATCCAATCCAACATGAGGTGTACTAAGACCAAATTGATAGATTCATCATTAAATCCCATGAATATAGGTATTTGGGATTCCCCTCCTATGACTTTATAAATTTTAAGTGATTTTAAATGGATATATTGAATATGAACATGAAATTATATGTTTTATCAAATTATAGGGAATTAAAACCAAAACATTGATGTTTATTGAAAATGATAAAACAAATATGTATTTGTATTTGTAATATTATTTAGAGTACTTGATTATTATTTTAACCATCCAATCCAAAATGAGGTGAACCAAGCTCGATCTGGGAGAGCCATCATTAAATCCTATTTGTGGAGGCATTTGGGATGCCCCTCACATGTATTTAGCATTTTCCCTTGATTTTAAATGGATTTCTAATAAATATTAACATGAAATTATTTATTTTATCAAATTATGGAAAATTAATACTCAAACATTGATGATGATTTAAATTTATAAAAACATAGTATTTTTATTTAGAATTTTATTTAGAATTAATGATTATTATTTGAATTAGAGAAGAAAACATTAGGATAACTGAGCTTGATCAGGGTGAGCCAACATTAAATCTTGTACATTGAGGCGTTTGGGATGCCTCTCCCAAGGTATTAGAAAATTTAAATGATTTAAAATGGATTTTTAATGAATATGAACAGAAAATTGTTTATTTTACTAAATTATGGGAAATTGAAACTGATTTATTAAAGATGGTTTAAATTTTTAAAAAACCAAAGTATTTCTAATTGGAAATTTATTTAGACAGCATTAAATCCCATCCATAGAGGCATTTGGGACACCCTCCCAAGACAATAACAAATTTTCAATGATTTTTAATGGATTTTTAATGAATATGAACAAGAATTTATTTGTTTCATCTGATTATGGGAAATTGAAACTGAAACATTGGAGATGATTTAAATTGATAAGATAACTATGTATTTGTATTTGGAATTCTATTTAGACTTTGTGGGTACTATTTGAACCAGCTAAGCCAACCTGAGGTGAATGAAGCACGAGCTGGGAGATCCAACATTAAACCACGTGTATGGAGGTGTTTGGGTTTCCCCTCCCATTCCATAATCAATTTTTAATGATTTTAAATGGATTTTTTATGAATATGAACATGAACTTATTTTTTTATCAATTTTTTTGGAAATTAAAACTAAAACATTGAAATTAATTAAAATAGATAAAAAACAATGTCTTTTTATTTGAAATATTATTTAAACATCATGATTATTAATTTAACCGACCAATGGAAACATGAGGTGAACAGATCTCATGCTATGATAGTAACCATTAAATATGATGCATCGAGGTGTTTGGGATGCCTCTACAATGTCTTTAGCAATTTTCAATGGTTTTCAATGGATTTTTAATGAATATGAACATGAAATTAATTTCAATATTAAATTATGAGAAATTGGAACTGAATAGTTGAAGTGGATTTAAATTGACCAAAAATGTATTTGTATTTTGAGTTTTATTAGACTTCATGGTTATTATTTAATTCTACCAGACAAACATGAGGTGAGATGATTTGGAGTAGGGAGAGTCATCCTTAAATCCAATGCATGGAGGTGCTAGGGAAATTCATTATTTTATTAAATTATAATAAATTAAACGTAGAAGTTGATTGAGATATATATATATATATAATATGAATTGATATTTGAGATTTTATTTAAAATTACTTATTATTATTTAAACTTTCCAAGATCACGATAGGTGAAATGATTTCTATATAGGAGAAAAAACCATCATTATGGAAAGGAAGCTAAATTAACGGTCATGCGAGAAGTATTTGTTCATTCATGTTGATGTTATAGGTCATTACTGATGGACATATTGGTAAATCCCTACCCACGACATGAATAATAAACCATCATGTCCCCATTTTCCTTTTCGATGTGGGAGAAAATAATGGGTCCAACGTTCATTTTTCACTTGAACGACATTGTCTCGCATGACTCATATCCCCAGCACCTTCGACACAAAGAGTCATCATCTTCTACCACCCACACTCGCCCCTCAACGACTCTGACACCACTCCAAAACCAAAGTTCACCATCTTCGCATCCCTAGAAACTCGACATCAAGACATTTTCCAGTGTTAAAGGACCCAGAACCCATGGACCATCTTGATAGGTTGATCTATCCCCCATAAATCTATTTCAAGGATAATCTGGAATATTCGAAGCCCTAATGAAGGAGGAGCTCGGTGAAGTCTGATGTGAAACCACTTCACCAATTCCATGACACCTAAGAAATTCCACGAGCCATGTGGAACCAACACCATCCCATGCAAGTGTAGGGTGCACCCAAAAAAACATCGATCAATTAAAAAATATCCATATGACCAATCAAAGATAGTGGGAGGAGGAGAACATGATATAATATAATAATTACTTCATTTTAAAAATATTTAATATATTTTAATAAAAATTACAATACTGGGTAGGAGGATAAAAAGAGTACAAGATATAATATATTAATGAAATCCTTAAACGATAGATCCACCGACATGGCCTAACTACACCACTACCACACCCTACACCCGCTATCCAATACATGGTAAAAAAAAGTGAATACATACCAGTACAGCCACATATACTCAAATAATCACTATAAAAATACCAAAAAATTTGTAAAACAAATTGGTTAAAAAATAACAATACACAAATATTTAGATTTCACTCACCTCCAAAATCATTAAGGGTATAATTCTCTTTCTTCATTATACCATTTACCTACAACATCATTCCTATCATCGGGGGAACTGGTATACTCCATCCCACTATTGGGGCTTCACTCTCTCTTCCCCTCTATCAACGCACCGATTTAAATTTAATTTGGGAATGGTTCTCTCCACCCTAGGTTCGGGAATCTGGATTCATATAATTTGATAGTTTTAGGTGATCATTGAGCTTATTCATGAAACTATGGACTCAATACAAATATAAATATATAACCCATAATGGGGAAGTGTTCACTACATTAACAGCAGGTTTGATTAATTAAATGCCTCTCTAGTTTTTGAAAAGAAGTAAGAATTTGTGCACCCTTGTCTTGCATGTAGAAGGTTCCAGTTCATTTATTAAGAATTAGAATGTATATAATGTGATTCACACACACCTGTGCACAACGACCTGCACACATTAACAACCAAAAACCATTTAGGTTTTTGTACATGAAGGTATAACTACATTGAGTTTGAAGGATAAGTCCACACACTTAATATCAATATTTGAGAAGGAACAGTTCATTTTGTTGACAAACTCTGAATAGTTCATGAGTGCATATTCATGCCCATGAACTTTTGATGACTTAAGATTTACAGATATTGGATAAACAAACATTGTGTATGTGAATAAAAGGTGGGTGTAAAAATAAACATAAAAGTGGACACTATGTTGTATAACATGTGTGTGTGAAGATAGTGATTATACTCATGTATATGTTGTTATATAATCACTTGAATAAGCTTGGAGACAGTATGGGTTATTTGTAAAAAAAAGTGTGTGTTGAAGTATGTATGAACATGAAATAATGAATGCATGAAAGTGTTAAGGTGAATAAAGTCAGAATAATATTTGCATGTATGTCCTAGAATTGTGTTAATTCACCGAGAAGTTCAAGAGAATATATATTTTTGTGCATTTTTTATTTCACAAAGAAGACATAGAAAAAGTGAGGATAATTACATGCCTTTAATATCTTCATGTGATGATGAGAATTTCAATCATGGATAACACACTATGTTGTTGTGTGTAATAATTGAGGTGAGATGAATCAATATTTTTTAGAGAAACAAATAATAAGAAGATTTAAAGTTTATTATTGTATATTTAGTTGTTCATTATGATATTTTAGTTACTTGACGTGGAAGTGATGACTTCAACTAATTTGGGAGTGTATATTGAAATGAATTGAATGTTGTGTTGTTGATTATATTCACTGGAAGTTGTAGATTTTCAGTTATAGTGAGAAAGTGCAGAATAGGTTTATTTCAATGGCTTGAAGTGGAGGATCAATTTTGTATTGTAGTGACAGCTTGAAGTTCCTGTGAAATTTCTCATTGTTTTCAATGTTTTAATTGTAGAATAATGCTGGGATTCTATTATAAAGAACATTGGTGGGATTCCTATATAATATTGGGAAGGATCATACCTACCCACCTTGGATTTTGGGGTGATACTTGACCAACCCACTTGTAATTTTTGGTTGATTTATAGTGGAGAATCTGCTTCTTGAACCATCCTGAACACACAATGGACATAGTCCCCTATCTCAAGGGAGAACCTTGTAAAAATATTCTATGTTGTGATACATTTACATTCTGTCTTTCATGTAGTATAATTTTTCTTCTAAACAAGGTAGATTCATTAATTATAAAAAGTATAGAGGAACAAATTAAAAAGGGATATGAGAAAAGAAATTAAATATTGGTAAATTTTGTGTACAATATTTCACCCCCACCCCCTCTCTATGTACTTTCATGATCTAATGGGAACATCCATTGGTATCAGAGCATAGGTTACACCTTTGATTGGATCTATCTTATTGTTCAAATTGTTTGTATCAGACTTATATGAAGTAATATTTTGAATTCAAAGAAGTAATAGAGTTTTTTCAGATGGGATGTTCATTTCATATCTCTGTCATTTCCAACATGGAGGTCTCTAAAAAATCATGAAGAATAGAAAGAAGAAAGAGGCAAGAAATGAAGAAAGAATTTGACGAAGATAGAGGGTTTATCCCAATCTGAATATATCATAAAGTAATATATCATTAATATCTATTAATTCAAGACTTATTGGATAGTGTTGGTGTTGTTTGAAATTTGGGCTTCAGGCCATTCAATGTTGTAATAATCTGTCAATTCATTATATATATATATAAGTCTATTAATAAGGCGGTTTAGATATGATGAGAAGAGAAATCTTATAGAATTTAATCATAATTCACCGATGAAGAATAATTTATCTATCATGAATAGATTTGAGGGCCTAGAATACTTCTAGGATTATTTCAAGATAAGTGGTCACAATTATAATGTGTGTTGGTATTTAATAACCCTACACTATGCATATTTTCATATGATGATAAGGTCAAAACATATTCAGAGGCAAAGAACAAAAGAAGAAAATGCTTCTTTTGGGTGTGAGAAGGAGAAGAGTTCTAAAAAACTAAAAAAAAATCTACACCGAAGAATAATGATGATATTAATGTCACACCAAAGAAAAGGATCCTCAACTATGGATGAAGTGTTCACAAATTGGACCTTCAAACACATTTTACAAACACAAATTATATTGGAAACATGCTGATGTTGAAAATGAAATCTGTCTCAGAAACAAAAAATTGTTGATTTGATGATTGAAAATCAAGATGAAAATTTTGTCTTTCATGAGAGGTTTTTTAAAAATTAAGAACCTATGATTTCTGAAGATTTTTGTGGAAGGTAAATATTTTCAGGGAATATTGCTGAAAAGTACATGAGGTGGATTCGTAAAAAATAGAACAAGTGAAAACAATGGAAAAGAACCATTGAATTTTACTATTAAAAATGATACTATAAAGAAGAATTCAACACACAAGAAGAAGTATGAGAATATACCAATATAATGTTTACTCATATGGATAGAGAAATTGGAATTGGATAAGATGATGGTGTAGAAACAGAAGAATGAATGTGCATTACTTGCTAATTTGAAAAAGCTAATTCCATATAATATAGAATCTGGAGAAATCAAGAAGTCCATAATTCCCTTAAATGATAAACTTCATAATTTCAAATACGGAGCAAGCATGATGAGTTTTCATGAATCTAGTGTATAATTGAAAAGGATTTATAGGTTGATGGATAAATCTCATCCCAGTTGCTCTAATTTAAAATCATTAAAGAACCTCTTTATTCCCATGAATATTTTGTGTTTGTTTATTTTATACAAGGAATTGAAGGTGAGTAATATATTAAGGGATGTTCCTCAAGATATGAGTGCTTTGAATATATTATACAACATTCATAAGGGTATCCATCATGGAGTTCTTTATTTCAATTTTTCATTAAATTATTCTGGAAGATCATTCATGAAGAAAGTCAGGGATGATGAAGAAGATGGATGATGCTCTTCCATTTTAGGGGAGAAATGTTAAAAAAATACTAGATTTGATCACAACATGTATCACATGAATATATGAAGTTATGGTAAGGTATTTTTCTGATATTTTAAAATCTCAGAAATTGAATTTTATCATTAGAAAGGAATTTTTCCTATTTTTATGAATGTTAAATCTCAATCATAAGGGGAGACACTTATAATTTGATAATAAATAATAAGTGCATTCATGGAATTGAATCATTGTGTGAATTATTATTTATATATAAATTTGGGTTTTTAATGGTTTAAATGTAAAAAATGGGATTATATCAAAGGGGCCTACCGAAACTACTTAGGTGGGTAGTTGACCCCTATCCTGGCATTATGGGCAGGCCGAAGAAGAGAGTGGCTAGTGTGTTCACAGTGAGCATATGTATCATTGGAGGAACAATGAAAAAATATTAGTTATGTTGTATGATGAATTATTGTGTATTTTTGACATTGAATCGAAGTGTGAATTTTTTTTTGATATGAAATATTTTTTTTTTCATGGTTTAATTGTAATAAGAGGTCCTATAGGGAGCTCATGTAGAGGATGAGGAAGAGAGTGACAGGTGTGCTCAAGATGGACTATCGAGACTACATAGGTGGGTAGTAGACCCCTAGTAAGACATTATGGGTGGGCTGTGGAAGAGAGTGGCTAGTGTGCTCATAGGGAGCGCATGGAGATGCAGTGGAACAAAGAAAAATTTTAGTTATGTTGTATGAAGAATGATTGTGTATGGTTGAAATTAAATCATGTTGTTAATTTGGCTTTATTATTTATGTTGTTTGAAGGATGGTCAAATTCTTTGGTCATCTTACCCTAAGAAGCAACATGTTAGTACGGTGTGCATGGGGTACCAAGGCAGAAGACTTCAGTGGTAGAGCATGGAATGCGAATTTGCATGAGTAGATATATGTTTTCTGTTAATAAGAATTCATCTTTATGGATGTACCTTGTGTTATAAAGGATCCCTATAATAGGAATTAATTTCGATGTTGGAGCATATTTTAGGGGTTCACTACAGCTATGGAAAAGCCTGAACTGTACAATCTGTCGGATTATAATCTGGGTAATGCGATCATCTCAGCTGTCAAAATTTGGAAAAGATATCTCCACCAGTTCGAGGAATCTATTTGCATAAAATATAATAGTTTGAGGTGATCCCTTAGATTATTCCCCATTCACCATTTTCATCATGGCTTCCGTCTCATTTACCCCTTTCACACATGCCCCCTACAACCTGTTAACTCACATCTGGTTTCCTGAAACTGGTTTCTACAAAGATTTTGGATAGCATGTTCACAAAAAATACCCATTCGGGTATTAAGAATATGGGGTGATTCATACATACATGAGCACCAAGACTTATTCATATTCAATATGCATGAAGAATTAAGATCTAATTGAAACTTCAATGAGGAAAATGGTGAGTATCTAAGAGACTCAAGATTGTACTACATGATTTAGGAAACGTAACACCAAAGAGACAAAAATTAGGACCACTGCAATTAGACTTGTAGAAAATGAGAACTCTGCGTTGTTGGTTTCATGAAATGCAGTTCAAGTCATCCTATTATTTTCAGTCTGCTGTGTATCCTAAAGATTCACTTCTCTCCAAACTAGAATAGTGACTATTTAGACCTTTTCAAACCTTTCAGGAGTTGTCCAGAAAATTGTCATGTTTTCTAAAACATCCTCACCTCCCTTAAATTGTATCATAAAAATCCCCAACACTAATAGATCAATGTTATTATTTCTTTATCGTAATAAAAATAATCCATAATGTCTTCTTTTTTTTCCTTGTCATTTTAATCATATATAAACCAAGAATCATTAAATCTTCCTTTAGTACCCTTTCAACTCATATCATCCTCCTCCTTTGACCGCGTCTGTTGCACGTTTTGTGATTCACATTGCTACTAATTGCACATTTTCATATCTTCAACTGTTGAAACCTTCCGAAGTTCTCCTAAATCAGCTTCCCCATATGAACTCCTCACCTTAGTCATCTTTGGATCCTAGATTTTAGAAGGCTCCAAGATTTCAATTTGTCCCTTTGAGACGACCAATAACAGAAAGCCATAAAGTTCTAGGTCGACCTGTTAAGCCAGTGAATGGGAGAAAACATGTGGTTTGGGGAGAAGGAGGAGATTCTGACATCCATGCCTTATTTCCAATGGGGAAAATCCCCCCCCCCCCACCGAATGGCCAAGATGCGAAACCAAAATGAATCCTTCAAATATGGATTTTATTATGATACCATCCATTTCCTTACATTCCAAAATGGTTTTATACAGGAAAACCATAGAAGGGAAATTTTTATCATACAAAGTTGAAAATTCCTAACTAATCATGGGTATTCATGACCATGATGGTTTCAGTAGACACCTATGAGATTTCAATAAGGTATCCATTTTTTTCTACTCCCTATATTTTGCAGAATTCCAGAAAACTGATGAATCCTCTATGTGTGTTTCAGACCCAATGTTTTCCAACATATTTAAATTGCTTCAATATTCCCCCATTAGTTTACTCTTCCACATCTGATGTTTTTTATCCCTTCATTGAGGGGTAAATAGGATCCTCATTTTAATTCAAGAGCGGAGAGGTATCCCCAGGGGTTAGGGGGTAGGGGTTGTTCAGGGGGGTTTGAGTATATTTGTTCTGGATTAGAGGGGGACTAATTTTTATCAACATGTTTAGATACCTTATGAATAAGAGAGGTCGACATCGCCCCAGACAGGTATGTATCCCCTATATTATTGGAACCCAGATATGCTACAACCCTAGTCTTGAATATATGTTCTATAGACTGATGATATCATTTGGCAAAAAAAAATGATACATGCTATCGGGGTGGATACTCATAGAAATTTGAGGCACCTTCTCATGGTGTATTCCTTTGGTAATATACGATGTTGGATATTATGAGAATGATACTCGATGGTAGGAAATCCACATTTATATGTGTCCTTGGATATTCCTATCTATGAACGTGTGTATTAATCCTTAGAATTTATTATTATTATTAATGAATATTATAAATCATGTACTTTGATGTATTAATGGAAACCATGATAACTTATATTCAGGATGAGGTAGCATATGTTGGGTGTGTCATGAGTTTTATTGCGTTAATGTATAATTCTAGAAAGGATTTATCTCTTCTATTCTTTAGAAGAAGTTGATATCTCATTACCTTTGATTGAAATGATATGGCCAAAATGAATCTATCGAAATCGTGTTTTATTAATAATTATTTAATTTTTAGTAAATATAATATTTTATTTATTTATTGGAGAGTGATGTAGAGAAATTTATTTAATAAATAAATATTCATTATTTAAGGCCTGATAAATATTATGGGGGAATGTCAGACCATGTTTTTAGGTCCAGCGAGAAATAATAATATTTAATATTATTTGATTAAATAATATTTAAATTAATTATCAATGTTAATCTCATGTCGATAAATAAAAATATTTTTATTTTTTTTAAATGGGCTTCTAAAATGTATTAGATAAATAATACGAGGCACTTGTGTAATTATTTATTTCTAATCCAAGCAATATATAAACCCAATTATATTATTTTCATAGGAAACAATTCATTTGTTTTTATTGTGGACAAAAAATTTGAAGAATACTATAAAGACCAAGAGGGATCTCTCCTCCAAGAACTCTCTTAAGAATGGATATCGATCTTCCCCAACAAGAATCCTCTCACGTTAAGAGATATCAAGGAGAATGCTTTTGGAAGCAGTTATTCTGGTGATCAAAGGTGGATGATGCAAGCAATAAGATCTGTCATGCTAGTACCCAAAGATTCCTTTGACGATGTCATGATATTTATGAAACCCATGATGATCAATGCTATAGGGAATATTTTCTTGATTCCTATAATGAAATGATGGTGCAACAAAAATCTATTTATAAATCCATTAATGAATAATTAATTCCATCAAAGGAAATTATATAATTAATTAAATTAATTATAAATAATATGTCATGATCCTCCCTTCCGGTTCTATTGGTATTTCTACATTCTATCTTCATTGATTCAATTCTGTTGAACATGATGTTTATCCTCAGGTAGATCTCGAATTGATAATCGATCATGACAAAATGAAATGTTGGTCATGACCCATCGTATGATTTCACAATGACTAAAACCTAAAAGTGGTGTCAGAGTGGTCATATTATTATTTATAACTATTTAAATATTATTGATTGATTTAAGAGTATTTATTTCATTTTCTATTCACATTTAATCATTACATTAATCCGAATTGTAAGATGTGTTTCTTCCTCCTTCATTTGTCATTGATCTGATCAATAAAACTAATTTTATGAATGAAATAAAATTGAAGAACTCATCTAGAGGTGGTAAGGATTATGGTTAGATAACACAGCTATAAACATCGTGTAGTTTTGTTCAATTCATAAGGAATTAATTTGGAATTAATTCACATTTTTTACATTGATGAAACATGTTGCATTTATAACATAAAATGGATGTTTATTGGTATATCCTGGCACATTGTCCTCTAGAGTACATGTCGTGTATCCCATGTGGAATGTTTATTGTCCTCTTAAGTCACAAACGGGTCGTGTATTTCATACATGGCTTAAGTGACTTGTGACCTTGTAATTCAAAGATCACACACCATATATCCCATTGGAAATGTCGTGTACACCATTTTATAGGGCATGATTTACCTTCCAAGCCCGTAGGTATGTGCCTCTAATATACGATGAGACATGTACATGGAGTGTAGCTCAAATACACATTCTATGTACCTACACCAAGTTACACTGGATTAAAATTTATTTACTATACTATTTAAAACTTATTGACATGTTCTTATGTGTGGTCATTAAGTTGATAGAACATGCCATGTGATGTGTTCTTAATATTTAAATATATATATATATATATGTAAATGTTTAATTAATATCAATGTAATGTTTAAATCTGCATATCATGTATGAGTCACATTATAGATTATACTTAGTGTGCAGTGGTAATAATAAATGATCGAAAACTAATATATTTCATGTAATCACTAAGGTGAAGTAGACGTCATGAAGGTACATGATAAGTCGTGTTTGCCACATGTTACAAGATAAATAAGTGTAAGGGAATAATACCTGTTAGGTAGAATGAGATGGGTATTCACTATATTGTCTTCAAGGTACATTTATGAACAATGTTAATGTAAAATGAATTTATTTAATTTTATTAAAATTAATATGGATGCGAATCTCAAGAAAATTCAAATGATAATTGAGATAAAAAATATATTAATTAAAAAAGATAATTAATTTATTCAAGCATGATTTATCTTAAATAAAAGTGATTAATAATTGAATGAATGTTTTTTAAATGAATAATGTGATTCATGTATGTTGATGATCACGAGCATAAACCGGACCATTGTATGTGATTGGTTTCATTTAATTTATTATCAAATAAAATTATTTGTCTGCAAGACAACTCTCCTCATATTATGTATGGGCCTGTGTGAACATGGATTCTATTATGTAAACCCTCTTTTCCCCTAATGTACATGTGAGTTAAAGAAAATGTGAAGGATGAAGCTCCCCTGTTAGTGGAGGTGGTTCAAGTTTGGATCCATGGAAAAACCAATCCTAGAGAGATACAAGGGTGGATAGGTGGAAAGTCATAACATGAACCATAATTGGTTCAATGTGTTTTCCCCCAAAGTCAATGATTAGTTTATCAACTTCTAGATAAACTCTCTATTGGTAAATATTATGATCATATCGATTTAATATTTTATTTCTATCAAGCTGTATGGTCATTACATTATGGATGTTTTGTCGCGATCTCATAAATAATTAATTAACAATCATGCAAGATAGAACTAAACAAAATAAGATTATGAATAAATGTTCTATAATATAGTGTTAATTAATTAATTAGACTAAATTAATATTAAAAATAATTTGATAAAGATAATAATTGTAAATTTACGCATAAACATATAAAACCCTTAATAATATATATTATGTCAGTTTAGCCTTTCTTCTACAACCTCCGTTAAAATCGAACCACCGTTCAAAGTGATTGATCCGCCAAAGTTAGGGTGTTTTGAATTTCTGAGTAATTATAATATGATGTTATGGGTTGACGTAACATAGTTCACATCAAGGGTTTACTGTCAAATCATAACAAACTGTAACTGGTAGGCAAGGGTTGAGTAAATCCAATTAAGGATTTCAGGAATGGGGTGTGTGCTCAAGAGATCAAGGAACAATGATTTAAAGCATTTGGAATTTGTAATCACTACACAAAACCGTTCAAGTTTCTTGAACAACCAATATTGGGGTAATGAGAATGGGAGTATGGATCCATTCCACTTGAATATCAATGTAAGAAAATATTATAAAGACAATGGTGAGGGATATTGGGTTTTGATGAAATAGTTGGAGATTAATAAATATAATATTTATTTATTAGTCTAAAATTTTTGAGATAATGTAATAAAATTATTTATATATAGTTTTTTAGAAACAAAAATAAAATGAAATTAAACATATAATTTCTATCTATACTTGAGAATTACAACCTTCTCACTAACACAAATTTCCAAAAGTGGAAAAGGAGCCTTTGAGTTATCCTTCACCTTGAAATGAAATTATATGTGTTGGAAGAACCTTTTCCTCTGGTGTCTAGAAATGAGGATTGCGATGAAGATTTAAAAACATTATGAGAAAAGTTTGAATAATTCTATTTATGTTCATTGTTTCATTCTATCATCCATGTGAAATAAGATTTTAAAGAAATATTAGGTTATGGATGAATATAGATGTCGTATCACCTTCAGGATCTCTATCAAGAGAATGCGAGAGAAAAGAGGTATGATATATCTAATTCTTT
The DNA here is from genome assembly GCA_963277665.1 of Viscum album. Classification (NCBI taxonomy): domain Eukaryota; kingdom Viridiplantae; phylum Streptophyta; class Magnoliopsida; order Santalales; family Viscaceae; genus Viscum; species Viscum album. Next base: position 1,578,536,104 of record OY728151.1, on the reverse strand, counting down.
TTTACAACTATGTTTGGAGAGTCTTCACTATTTTTGCCTCATGTAGTGAAGAATAATGTTGATGCATGGACCTAATCATTGATCAATTTTTTCTTACTTCACCCTTGTTCAATGTCGATGCATGGTACATGAAACCAAAAAGGCGGCATCCTGTCACATCAATGATCCTGGGATGCTTCTTTATTAACCATCACTGATGTTCCAAATTGTCTATCTTAAATGTGGTGGACTGTTTCCCCTTGATCCCAATGGAATACATCTTGAGCAGCTCCCTCTTTGTTCGCAACCAGTTACTTCCCATTTTAAATCCCTCACAATTTAATTTTTCCTGTTGAAATAAGATATAAAATATTATGTCTTAAATTTCCAAATTAACATGTTTCGTCCATGTTAATAATCAGACACTTATTGCATCAAAATAGATATAAAAGATGTATCACTCAATGAGTAACACATGCAGCGTAATCTTCATGATAGGATAAATTAAATCTCAAATTAAAAAACTATCTTATCTCAAATTTGGAAACTCCCACGGTCTATATACTATTAATCTCCCAATTTATACCATAAATGGAGATACCATCCCATAAACTCAATTGGAGCAAAAACCTATTTTCATCATACCAACCATCATCCTCTATAGAAAAATTACAATGCACTTTTGTAACTCTGACAGAAACATGACTTCCCCTATAAAAGATCCGAAAAATAATGTCTTCTCCATAACTAAATATTTAATGTCTATTCAAACAATACCAAAACCCAAAATATCTAGCTCCCCCATGATTATTATTGTGAAAAAATCTGGAACACCAACAAAAAATTTCCCTCTGTGGTAAAAATCCTGAGAAGCTAGTGCATCTCCTCAATCATCAATTTGAATTCTTTCAACATAAATCTCACATACTGAAGAATAGAATTAGGTGTAAGACCTGATACAAATCTCTCAACGTGCATTTTTTTCCAAACCCTAGCCTACCTGATTCACCATAAATCCTCTAGAAAATATCATAAATTCCTTATAAAAATTGCAAGCCCGAACAAAAACCTTTGATATCACTTTTTGGGTGGAGAGTCCCAATATCAGGACAAAATCACTTGAGAAATATTTTTGAAAAATTTAATGAAATAAGGAGGTGATATAAAGATAAATAAATAAGTCATCACCCAAGATATTTGATATTGAAAAACCCTCCAATGAGGAGGATTAAAAACCCACATGTTAATTCTAAAATATCCACTATAAATTAAATTGTACAATGAAATCCCAGTAATTCACAAACATGAATACCAAATGATATAATAGAAAACAATTTGTGAAAACCACACCCTGATATGCCTCCACAATCTCTCTAAAAAAAATCTCACCAACTCCATGATTAAATGATCAATCTGATAAAAAACATCTCCCTTTTGTTGAGGAAATGACACTACATCGAAGATAAAATCCTAATATGTATCAACATCACACAATCATATGAAACCAGGAGGATTTCTCTCTCTCACTCTCATGATCTCTCCATCGTGACTTACCACAAATCATAAACAAGGATACACTGCTTGATCACTACATCCCAGAAGATACTCAATTCATGTGAAAGGACATGTTTGTGATATCTCTTGCACTGAGAGTGGGGGGGGGGTGGTGAATCGGTGTTGGAGAACATTTCAACCAATTATACAATTCAACCTTTTACCTCTTCAAACTCTTTGGATCTCAATTCATTTATTCTCTTTTTCCTGCCACATGAAACAATATAAAAGTAGTAAAGACAAATCACACAATATTTTAACATGATTACTACTCAGTAATAGTAGAAAGTCCTTATCATGGTTTGGAAACAATCCTTACTAAACTACCACAAGAAAGAAATCATTGAAGTGTGGTTACATCATGTAGGGAAGATCTTTTCACATGGAATACAGTATAGTCCATTGGAAGTACATGTTTTACATCACTTAACTAGATCTCTATACTACCTATGAAGACAACCTTCTTTTTGTTGACAAAGGTTTGTAATAGCAAGAGAATCCTCCACCTATTCAGAGGTGTTAGATCTGAAATTTCTTATTTCTTGTACCATAACCTTCTTTTTACATTATTACTTGCTTCACAGCATGCAAGTAAATCTTCTTACCTCATCCCAACAAAAAAACAGAATGTTTCCCAATATTCTTTTGCTTCCATTAAAAATAATATAATTTTATTTTGAACTAATGAATGCTGAATACTTTATAACCCAAATTATAACCTGTCGATTACAATTTGGTCACCAAATCTTCTTCTATTCTTTTCTATTTCTTCTTTATTTCAAAACCGAACTTAGTGAGCCCTCTTCTTATTATTCTTTCTCGAATCACAAAATTACTTTATGATTATTAAATCAATGAAGGTCAGATCATCTTATCATCATCACAATTAAATTATTCAAAATTGATACAAAATATGAACAGCGAATGTAGTATCATTTATCTTTTATTTTTCTTGGTGTAGAAGATGTTTGTTCTATAAAATTTCATTATACCATCAATGATTCTTCATGTAAGAATAATCTTTTTTAAAATCATATTCTTATCCTCTTGAAATATTAACTCAATACATTAATGGTTCATGTTCATGTCCTATATCCATTTTTATATTTATCATTTTATTTATTTATTTTTGAGTAAAAATTATATGCCTGTAATTTTTTATTCTTCAAATAATTTGAAAAACATCAGATAGTGCACTTACTGATCACTTTTAATGTAAAATCACATGAAGCTTCTTTCTGCTCTCTTCTTTCTCTCTCAATTCAAAAAATAATAATTATTCTTTTTCTTAAACCAATTTTATCAAAATTATGTGAATTAATACACATGGATTCATATGAAAACTCGTAAAATACGAGTTCCTCTTCTAACTCTTGCAAGTATGCACATAGGAGAACAATTGGTTCTCTTAGCACAAATAAATTGTGTAGGTTTGTTCTTCACTGTCTCTTGTGAGTCAAGTGAATACATAGTAAATTAATAATGGGTTTATACATGGAAGAGCTTCAGTAAACTACATGAGAGTAAACAAATCAGGCATTATCGATAGATCAGTAAGATTAATCGAACTGGTTCTACATTTTAAACCATAACAAGGGTGATTACAAACCAGTTGTGTGTTAGCGGTATTTCATCTTCATGAAAGTAGAATGATTTGTGGAACTGGACTCCTTTTTAAAGAACAATGTGAGTGTAAAAACCATTCGCATTCTCTTATATTATTCTCCGCGCTATATAAATAAAGCATTGCAAGGAGAGGATAATAATTATCCTCTCCCTCGGTAGTGCACTGTACAAGTTTTGCAGGAGCGCTATGATCCCAATTCATTGCGGGCCATTGGACCACACCATACATGGCTTAGGGAGTAACCATGTCTGACACATGTAAATCCATTCTTCCTACGCATGCTGGCATGGATGGCCTCCTTTTCGTGTGGTCAACCAAGTGTCCTCCATAAGCTCTTAGTTGAGGCTAGCTAGTCAACTTAGTCCATTATTTTTAAATAAACCCCCAGATAATACTTAGTGAAAATACCAAGTATATAATGGAATTCAATATGAATTTTTTGGCCACCTCCACACACTGAAATCCAGTATATAATTTCTTCCACAACCTTCATAGTTTCTCTTCTATGATAAATCGTTCTATCCTTTTCTTCATCTCTAACCCTTCATGCAATAATTATATTGAAGGGTTATTTTTCATGCAATCAATAATCTCAATGTTCCTCATGTGAGAACTCACATGGTTCTCAGGAAACATTAAAATAATACATGACCTTTAATTCCTCTTCTTCTATACATTTTGGAACATAAATTCCAAAGAACATAAAATCATACGTCTTATTCAATGTAAAAAATTTGTCACTTGTTACAAATTTATTTTGAACTTCAGATCCATTCATCATTAATTTGAGTTAACAACATATAGAATTTCTCATGTATGAGTTCCAATTCTATTAATCCATAATATTTCTTCAATACCTCCACAATTTATCTTCAAATATAAATCTATCTAACAATTTCTTTATCTTTAACCATTCATGCAATGATTATATGGTGTGGTTATCCTTCATGCCAACTTCAATATCAATTTTCCCCAAGTTAACACATTAATGGTTCTCATTCAACATTAAAATAGAATATAACCTTAAATTACTCTTCATCTATACATTTATGGAATATAATTTCCAAATAACATCAAATCAACTTTCTTATTTTCTTTTTAAAAAATGTTTCAGTTATGAAACATGTATTTTGAACATCGTATTAGTTCCTCATTCGTCAGAGTTAACAACAAGAATAATTTATCAAATATTAAATACAATGATATAAATCTATTACAACTATCTAGGAATAATGATGACAGAATCCATAAAAATTCTCTAGGAATCACCATGAAGGAATATAAAACAATTCTGCCGGAATCACCATGAAACTCAAAGTCATCAAAACATTTACATGATTCTTTGAATTTCCAGACATGAAGACCTTATCCAAATTAAATTAACTTTAGAACTTCTTCATCGTGTTTACATAAATGTAAAATTCATATTTCATTGTTCATCATTGTCTGCCAATGGAAATCATCAGACAACAAATACAATCTCTAAAAAGTGTGATCTTCAAACTCACCCTTTGTATTGTTGGAAATAACTTCAAAGTTATATCCAAATGAATGTGTCAATATTTTGAACAATTATCTTCTATCTACCCTTTACCTTTTAAACTTTAATTTCACATTATATCCCCCTTATTGACAAGAAATACAAAGTTAACGAAAAAATGGTATCAATCCATGATTAACCAATGTATGATCCAACATTTCACTCTAATTATACTTGAGTTGTGCTTAGTGTAGAAAACAAGTGGATTTTACATAGACAAAAATCTTTCCATTACCAACAGATCATGATACCTTATAAAATTAGAATTCATATACTTTCCTTCTAGGATTATTCACTTTCATTCTAGGAAGAAATTATTGAATGTGAGAAAAAAAATTTATAAGAACAATCAACCTATAACTATAACACTCACTTCAACAAATAGATATAAAATATTCAAGTTCAATTGATAGTAAAAAAGACCATGGTGGAATTCCACATTTTATATGTAATTGATTAGTTTAATTTCTTCTCTTTTGTAAATTTTTTTATATTATACAACATAGGATGATAGATTAAGAGAAAAATAATATTTACAATGATAGGATCTTCATGAAATTTCAAGAATAATAATATTTTATACTAATTGAAATAATAATTATAGAAGCTTATTCATTTGTCTCCCCCCCAAGGGAAACATTTCTCATTATCTTCATAATGGTTGATCTCATCAAGAATTTATTAAATGAAATTACAGTATGGACAATACCCTATACTGGTTCTTTAACTTTATATGGTTCATATAGAAAAAATTTCACAACGTCACCATGGATGATCTTCTATAACATTTTTCATCAAAATACACAGAAATAAGATCAAAACAAGATAGAAGCTTCTTTATCCTATATATCCAAAATACTACATCACATTGTTCAACATTATCAAGTATGATCCTCCATTGTAATAGTATCTAAATATCAATTGAGGAATCATTCAAGGATGGTAACTTCTTCAGATTAACTATCAAGAATTGAAAACACTTACTACTTATTAGGTTCTCCCACTAGAACATGCTTCACCTTCAAATAACTGACTTATAAGAACAAATACAATACTCAAAGATTAAGGGAATAAGGTGGATCATCCTTAATTCATAAATATGAATAGAAATATTGAGATGATCTTCTCATCCAAATTGATTCATTTTCACCAGTATTTATTATTTCACATCTAATCTTATGTTTTGATTTATGTTAAGGAAACATAGATCTATTCACATTCTCTTCTGATTTGTGTGGAGAATAATTTTTCATAATAGCCTTCATGATTGGAACATTATTTCACCTCTTGAGGACTCTTTCCTGTTATGGTAGTAAGGTTAATTAATAATTTTAAATGAGCCCATATTTCTTACATCTCTCACAATGAACTACTTTAACACTAGAGTTCATTTTATTAATAAACCATCATTAAAAGTTTCTTCAACTTGTGGAATATTTTCTTTATATTTTTTTCAATCTTTATATTATGGATCTTCAATTTTTCTTATTCTTTAAAAATTTTAAGGCCAGATAACTGACACATCACTAGGAACTGTATGAGGCAGTTTGGATCTTCCACGTGGGTTCTTCTTAGTGTCTACCATCATAGTACTTCTTTTGGATGCACTACTCTTTAAATTATTGGATTTAGAATCCATGTTTGTCTCTCCAGTCTTCTTTGGTAACTAAATGGGAGGATTTATGTTCAAAAAATTATTATGATATATTACCAAGGTTGATTATTCATTCCTGGTATGATTTTGTTATTTTAATTTCATAACTTCATTGTACACATGTTGAGAGGATCATGTGCCATCTTTGTGACCACTACCATTACATACGTCACAAATGTTTTCAAGAAATAAAACTCTGTTTTCAATATACATATGCTTTTGGATTCACAGATGTTACTTATTATTATCTAGAATTAACTCCCTTGAGATAGGATTCCTTCATCCTTTTACATTATGGGGATTGTTCCAACATTTTATGTCACACTTCCAAAATATGACGCAACACCAAGATGGACCCACAAATCCTGAGTTCCATATATATTTTTTATCTGATTTTCGGGTATTCATCATGATTTTGTATGCTCTCTGAGGGGAACCAAATTACATACATTCTTTACTATAGACATTATTCATGGTGATAGGTTTATTATCATATTTCTTCATCCATAATTTTTAATATTTTTCATTACAACAAAAAAATTTCATGATAACTTGTTTAGAAACATTAGTAGAAGATGGTATAGATGATAGTTGATTCCTCTCAACTATTTGTGATAGATCATTGAATAAAGTCATGATATTATTGTAACATTTTTGAGTTACATATACCTTAAAATACTCCACCGAAAAATGTGTGCTTTTTGAAACTATCTCTTTTTGTGAATTGTCAATATGTTTCTTTTCAATATTGTCCAACTGAGCTTCCGATTCTAGACATTTGATACTTTGGATGATTTTATGATATTTAAATATAATAATATTATCATCCCATAAATTATTCATTCATTAATATTTATCTTCATGTAGATTAACTTTTTTCTAAATAAAAGACTCAATTTCATTGATCATCTTGGATATTTATTCCAGTTTTCAACCCTTGATATCAGTGCAATTTTTCAGTCTCACGTTAACTGCATGGATCTTTTCTTCTAGAGTCCTTTTGACTCCCTCTTTCTCTTAATCTTTTTTGATACATTTTGTGGTACTTATTTCATGTTCCCTAATTGTTTCATCAAATAATTTAACCTACATAGATATATTTATACACTCAACAATTTTTGTTTCCATGATCATATCCAAAACATCATATTCTTCTTCATGTAGGGTGATCTATTCTTGCATACATTTAAAGACTCAAAAAAAGGTATAATCATTCTTCAGAAATGACATGCAGAATAACTCTAAACATATCAACTTATAATTCTTTATAAGTTTAATATTGATCATCATCACTACTTGTGTTAATAATTTCAAGCTAGATATTTCTTTAATTTTATCAAGGAATAGAGAAACAAATATTTACAATTTTTTATATAAGAGGTAGTTATTGTTCAACATTCACTTCTATTTATTTTTCTTCTTCTTCATGTTCTTGGTAGATATAGATTTATACACAAAGGTTTCCAAATCTTCACCAAAACTGCACTTCAATGTTGAGTTAGAAAAGAAACTCAAGTCTTAAATAGAGAATATATTTTACTATATTGAATCTTATAGAGATGAACCTTACCTCAATAATTATAAATTTACCACTTTTATATATGCCTAACATTGTGTGGGGGGGGGAGGCTGACTCACGGGGAGAGAATTTTTAATTCAATTCCACATTTTATCACTTTACCTCTTTGACTTGTTAGGATCTTCATTTTCTTATTCTATTTCTCTATCGCATGAAATAATATTAATGTATTAAATAAAAGTACATGATATTTTTTCAAGGTTAACCACTCAGTAAGAGTATATTGTAATTGGCATGGTATGGAAATAATCTTGACCACACAACCATTAGAAATTAGACATTTAAATGTTATTAAAATAAGTAATAAATAACCTTTCACTTTCAATGTAATAAAGTGAAGTTAATTTTCATGTTTTATGGAACTTAGATGTATATTTATACTACCTCTGAAGATAGTCGCCTTTTTGTCGATAAAGGATTGTAACACCAAGAGTGTACTCCGCCAACTGAGACCCGTTGAGGGTCAAAGTTCTTATTTGTTCTTCCACAAACTTTTAATTCACTTTCTTACTTTCTTATTAGTACGCAAGTAACTCTTACACCTATTCCAAGAATGAAACTAAAATCTTCACAATATTCATCTTCTACCATTCAAAACAATATAAATGTGTTGTCAACTGATGAATACTGAATTATTTCTAAACCAAATTATAATCTGTTGATTTTAATTTGTTCACCAAACATTATTACCTTATATTCACCTTTTTTAGTGAAAAACAATTCACTGAGGTCTCTTCTTATTATTGTTGTTGAAATAAAAATCTTCCATTCTGATTTTGAAATCAATGAAGTTCAACTAATCTTAGAACCATCACAATTAAATTATTATTCATTGATAAAAAAATATCGAGATTTAATATAGAATATATTATCTTATACTCTTCATGGTGCAGACGATGTTTGTTCAACTGAATTGCACCATAACTTCAATGATATTTCATGCAATAATAATATTTCACAAAATCATATTTTTTACTTATTTAATTCTTAACCCAATAGAAGCATGGTGAATGTGAATTTTCCATATCCATTTTTATCATTATCATTTTATTTATTTTTTTGAGATAAAAATTAATTCATGTATTTTTTCCTCAAATCATATGCAGACCTTTGGACATTGTACGTACTCCTCACTGTTTGTGTAACAACACACAAAACATCTTCCTCCCCCTTAGTTATCTCTCCCTTCACACAAAAACCATGTTTTGTTTTATAACCCATGTTTATCAGTGATATATGCATAAATACACTTGATGTCACATGTAATCCCAAGAAACATGAGTTACTATCATACTCAAACAAGTATGCACTTAGGTGCATATCTGCTTCTCTTTGCACAAATCAAACTATGTAGGTTTTTTCTTATCTATCTATTGTGTATCAACTAGATATAAAACATCTTTATGTATTGGATTATTTGTGGAAAACCTTAATGAAACATTGTGATAGTAAACAACTCATGCATTGTTCCTTGAGTAGTAATATTCATGGAACTAGTTCTTCTTCACAAAGCATGACAAGGGTGTCTACGCAGTAGTTGTTCAATCGTGGTATTTATTCTTCATGGAAGTAGAATGATTCATGAAACCAAACTCATTCAAAAATAATTAAATTGATGTAAACACCTTTTTCATGTCCATGGATTATTCTCATTCATGAAAACATATTTTTTCATTTGAATCCCTTTATTCACGAGGCCTCAATTGTTCACAAAAATCTTTTCCTCCCCACACAAAAGAGTGATTCGTAGATTCTCTTTTTTTCTGGGAAATGTGATCTATTGAAATAATATGAGTAGATGTACAACTACATTTGTAGTTCAGATAGGGATTTCATCTTGAATATATTCATGTGAGTCATGGAAATGTAGTTTCAAGATATTTGATCATGTTCGTCTCATTATTTGGACCTTATAATAATCATGGTGGAATATTCTTTAATCAATGGTTTTTCGGTTGACATATCTGATTAGACAATGGTGATGTTGAGGGAATCTATGAGAAAGATGATGGGATTGGGGGATAAATATGTTCCTCATTTAGAATGCAAAGGTCATGGGAGATCAGACTAAATTAATTTAAATGAGAAGGCATGAGATGTGATGGAAAACCATGATCAATCCAATTATTTAAATTGGTGAACACCACACACTAAACCCTATCCCACATTGAATCTTTCTCGGTTTATCTACACTATATAAATCAATCATTATGGGGAGTGGATCAGAATTCCCCTCCCCCATCCCTATACCACCCTGTACCAGTTCTTTGGGAATTCAATACTCCCACTTGTTTGTGAGTTATTATCCCACATCATTCATGCCATAGGGTGTACCAATGGCCTACACAAGACATTAGATACTTCATGCATGCTTATCAGGATGACCTTCTTTGGACGTGTCAACCCAGTGTCCCGTATAACTCTCGATTGAGGATGGAATGTCAGCTGAACCCGTACTTTTTAAAAAAACCAACAAAATCCCAGTTAAAAAATAATTTATATAATGGATTTCAATATGAAATGGATGTATATATCCTCACTTAGAACTCCATTATACAATTATTCAAGCCCTTCATAATTTCCACTCATATATAAATCTATCTAACCATTTCATCATCTTTAATCCTTCATGCCATTATTATATGGAATGTCTCCCCTTCATGAAAACTACAAGATCAATGTTTCTAAAGTTAACATATTCATGGTTCTCATACAATATTAAAATAATTCATGACCTTCAATTCCTATTCTTCTATACTTTTTGTAATATAAATTCCAAAGAACAAACAATCATCCTTCTTAATTTTTTGAAAACAATGTGTGACTTAGGACACATGTATTTTGAACTTTGGATTAGTTCATAAATCATAAAAATTAAAAAAAACAATGAATTTATCAAGATTGAAATCCAATTATATGAATCCATAACAATTATTAAATCCCTTCACAATTTATCTTCAAATATAAATATGTATAACCATTTATTCATCTTTAACCCTTCAAGCACTAATTATATGGTGCAATTCTCATTCATGAAAACAAAGGTATCAATGTTCCTCAATTTAACAATTTCATTATTCTCATGCAACCTCAAAATACTGCATTTTCTTCAATTCCTCTAATGATATGCGTTTTGGAATATAAATTCCAAAGAAAATCAAATCATTCTTATTCTTTTTTATAAACAATGTTTCACTTATGACACATCAAATTTGAACTTAGGATCAGTTCACCAATAATAAATGATAACAAAATGGATAATTTCTCAAGCGTGACATCCAATTCTCTATGTCCATAATGATTCTTCAAGCCCTTCACAATTTCCCTTCATATATAAAGTCATCTAACAATTTCGTCATCTCTAACCCTTCATTCACTAATTATATTGTGTGGTTATTGTTTATTTAAACTAAAATCTCAATGTTACTCAAGATAAAACTTCCATGGTTCTCATGCAACATTAAAATAACACATGAAACTCAATTCCACTTATTAAATAATTTTTTCAATAAAAATTCCATAGAATATAAAATCAAACTTCTTAATTATTGTAAACAATTCCTCTGTTATGACACATGTACTTTGAAATTTGGATTAGTTCATCAATCTTCAGAGTTAACAACATGGGGAATTTCTCAAGAATTAAGTCCAATGCTATGAATCCAAAAATATTCTTCATGAACTTCACAATTTCCTTTAAAATATAAATCCATATAACCATTTCATCATGTTTCATCCATCATAAAATAATTATATGGTGTGGTTATCCTTCATCGTAACACCACAATTATTTAGCTTTTTACCCTTTCTTTATATATTTTTTGTATTTAAAGTGTGTGGGTAATGTGTGGGAGGGTTTGGAAGGATTTTGGGACGTTTATGGTGGATTTTATACATATTATAGTTGGACCACAGTTAGTTAAAGCTATGAAACTCCTACAAAAAACCCTAAAAAATGAGACTGGGGGTCTGGTTAGGTGAACATTTTGGACAAACTGTGTGACTACCAAGAATTAACTGTTCATAGTGGGATAAAGAGTATTTTCCTGGTTGTCACATGGGTTTTCTTAATGTGTCGGCCGACTGTGCATGGTACTACCTGTGGAAGAGACTAGCACAGGGTCATCACATGGTTTTCCTAACCGCGCAACTAATCATGTGTGGTTTAAAAATAGGTTCCTAAAAAAGTTGATATGGGTTTGGATTAAGTTTAAACACATCTTTTCTGATACAAATAAACCCTAAATCAGTATTTAATCCTCCCAGAAGCCAAAGATTATTTCCCCATCAATTTGGAAGTGATCTGAAAGAGGTTCATGGCGTGTTGTTGGCCGATTTTCTCAGTAAGTGTCCTCTTGTGGTATTTTTTCATAGTTTTTCTTATATATACATTCCTACCTTTCTCATATTCTTATATAAAGGCTTATGTGGATATATATATGGTTTTTGATGTAAATAATGGTTAGATTTTTCCATTTTGATGATATGGGAAGAGATCTACGGTGGGTTTTGGTGATTCAACCTAGTTTTGTGGGAGTTTTCATAATGTTCATTATTTTCACAAAAACTATATAGGTAGGTGGCTTTAATCTCAACTCCTCTAATTGGAGCATAAATGAATTGTTTCCAATTATTTAGATTTCTTAAAATAATTTGTGAAATTGGTGTGAAATGCATGGTTGAAACCCTCTACATTGATTGTTTGTGGTTTTTGGGAAATCGGTTGTGCAAATGGATTTGTATCTTGATTTTAAAATATGTTTATTTGGATTTGGGAAAATTATTTGTTGGAAATTTTTTAAATAAAGGAATGGTTTTATTGAAATATATTGAATTGGATTGTTTGAAATTATTTTGAAGTACATGGGTTGTGTGGGTTCAGGATTTTGACTTTACACAAAATATTTGGAATATACCTTTGGGGGACAAAGGTACATGAACCCCGATAATAAGTGTGCGCCATTGGGGAATATAGAGTCTGGATATATAGTGATAAATTAGTGTATCGGCAAGAAGCCACTAAATATTATATAAATATTAGAGAAGAATTCATGGGTGTGTGTGTGGTGAACGATAGAATAGGTATGCCAAAAAGGAATGTAAAATTGTTTAAGGGATGTTTTGTTTTCTTTCCATAGAAAACTATTATTTTTGGAAAACTATTTCGGTTTAAAACTAGTTGGCTTCGATTTAAACTATTAATATATTAAAAAAAAAAAAAAATTTAAAAAAATTTCTAACTTGTTCTACACTTATGGCATGAGTAGGGAAGTCATTGGGGGAAATCTACTCTGTTTAATTACTCACCCATTCTTTTAAACTTTGGTTATTTTGTAGATTTCATTTAAAAATTCAGAAGTAAGTAGAAATAACACACTTCTTCAATGGTGTTCTATGATACATGGAGTTGATGTCGGATCTTGGATTCATGTCGTTGAAGTCTCCTATGTTTCTGTTGGATTCGTTTTCCACTATGTACTTTGATGTTAGAAGTCTTCTATTGTGGAACCATTTTTTAGTTTATTTTTGGTATCAATGGTTTAACTTGAGTTATTTTACATATTCAACAAGAATCATATAGTGTTTTTGGTTATGGAATATGTTGTTGTGATTTTCTTATTTTCAAAGCGAAAATCATCCCCCAATTGTATTGAATCCCTCGGATTTTTTTCCATCCTTTGTCACCTTGGGGATGTTTCTTAATTCAAAGTACAAATTCCACCTAGAATCAAGCGAATGAGGAGGGGCAGGATGTTTCATGTTTTATGGGTGTTGGTCCATCCAAATATTTGTGTGCAACAAGTGGTATTATCCTTTTTGGTCATTGACATACAATTGTTTTAAGTTGTGTTAGTTTTTGAGTTGAAATTAATTTATGTTCTTTCCTTGATTTGGGTTGGTATAAAGGAATAGGATTATTAGAAATTGAAATTTTTATCCTGAAAATACATAGTTAACCTTTTTATATTGAACTTCAATTTATTAGGGATTTGGGTACATTGGTGTTTTGGAAACAATTATAAGAGTGTATTCTCATTGTGAAGGGTTTTTCCATTGAGAATATCAGGACATGAATTATAGAAATAACTTCCTACTAGGAGTACATATTTAATTTTGACAAATGGTTTACTATTTGGTGTAAATGGGATGTTTTTTTAAAATGTGGAAATTGTTTTCTGATAGGATATTTTGACAAGATAATGGTTATGTTATTTTGAAAATGTGTTAATTTTTAAATGCATAGTGATATTTTTAAAAAGTGGTTGAATGTGGAAAATGATGAAATTTGGGAAGAATTTTTTTAATAATTTCTCTATGATATAATTTTAAATTTTTAATCCCTAATTTTCTAGAGAGAATGACTGATAGTGTTTTTTGTGTTTCTAGAAAATGGAACCCTGTGGTGTGCGTAGAAACCAAATGGATGAAACTGCTTAGAATGTGGTTGCATCATTGACATAGGTGAACCAATAACTCATACAGAAAATAGTCCATGATTTTAATGATGCTGATAGAGGGAATCGATGGGTTAAACCAATGCAAGTGGATCATTCTATCCAATACTTGAAGTAGAATCCACCGATTTTATGAGGTGATTCCGGGATAGAGAAGGATGAGGTTTGGATGAAAGGGATAAATAGAATCTTTGATTTCCTTAGAACACCAGTAGTGTAGAAATTCAAGCTGGTGATGTAAATATGGGAAACTATTTCACCCCAGTGATGGGATTTAGCACTTCAGACTAAACTGGACTAGGGTATGTGATGGGATGATTTCTAGGAATTGTTTGAAAACAATTCTATCCTTGCACATTCATAATTCAGTTAATGATGGAATATTTTAGTTCGATGTAGGAGAACCTTTCTTTGATAGAGTAGGTGGCTAAATTTATTAATTTTTTCTGATTTTCACATGAATTTTTTGTGTGTGCATCGTTGAAGGAACAAAATTTCGAATTGATGCTATGGAAACAAATTTAATTGAATATTTTCAGTCTTTGTATAATGGATTATACATATATAGTAAATAGAGTGATGGTGGATGAAAGAGACATCACTGGTGGAACATGGGGAGGATGTATGTTGATACTAATGGAAAATTGTGGGAACACTAGTGCTGGGAGAAAACAGAATAGGGAATCATATTTCCAAGGTGGGAGTACAACCCAAAATTAGATAGCTAGATAAGTGAACATTCCCCCATGACCGAATATAAAATTTGGATGTTTTCAATGTGGTTCCTTCAACCACATGCATTGAGAGTGAACAAAACCACATAGAGAATTCCATAATTGTAATTATATGGGGCATCTTCACTGCTTTTATAGAAGTGCTATGAGGTCATGTGTTTGGAAAAAATACCACGTTTTGTTGATATTGTATGACTCAAAGGGAGGACGGAAATAGAATACCTGTCATTATTAGAATAGATTTTTCCAGGGTGATTCTAGAAATAACATGAGTCCTTAGAATAAGCAATCTCAATAGGGAAATAAAGAAAAAAGATCAATGAGTAAGAAGTTATATAGAGTTGAGTAGGTTATTGTGGATGATCAATCTAGATAGTGTGGATTTAAATCAATAGGGCATGGGGTGTGCTGAACCACACCGATCACTCCAACTATTTAAACTAGTGAACAATGTTCATAAAAACACATCCCACATTGAAACCTCTATCAGTTTCTCCCTGATATATAAATTAGTAATTGCAGGGAGAGGTTCAAAATTCACCTATCCCCATCCTAGTATTGCCCCATACTAATTATGTGGGAACTTTCTATGCCCGCTTCTTTGTAGTATATTGGACCGTATCATTCTTTCTTTAGTCATGACCAGGGCTTAGACATGACACTCCATGGCACCTATGAGCTAGCCTGGATGATCTCCTTTTGGTGCGATAGACGCAGAGTTCCATATAAGATCTTGTTTGAGGCTGACCGGTCAGCTTAGTAGGCTATCTATAATTTTAAATAAACCCCCAAAAGTTACATAGTTAAAAAACGATGTATATAATGGAATTAAATATAGAATACATGGCCACAAAACACCTCTAGTATACAATTCTTCAAGCCATTCACGATTTCTCTTCAACTATAAATCCACCTAACCATTTCATTATCATCAACCCTTCATGCACTAATTATATGGCTTTTTTCTCCATCATGAAAAGTAAAATCTCAATGTTCCAAAAGTTAACAATTTCATGGTTCTCATGGAATATTAACGTAATTCATGACCATCAATTTCTCTTCTTCTCTAATTTTTGGAATATAAATTCCAAAGAATATAAATCAACCTTCTTTGATGTAAACATTGTGTCACTTATGACACATGTATTTTGAACATAGGAGGAGTTCTTCAATCCCCACACTTAACAACTAAGAGAATTTCTCAAGCCTGACATATAATACACTAAATAAATTAAAATTCACTAGGAATATAGGATAATGAATCCATAACTATTCTCCAGGAATCAACATGATGGAATCCATAAAAATTCTCCAAAAATCACCATAAACATCAATGTCATCAAACCATTCACTTGTTTCTTGGAATTTCTATACTTGAGGATTTTATCCGAGCTCCATTAACATTTAACTTGTTGATCATATTGAAATCAATGTAATATTCCTATTGTATTTATGATCATTTTCCACCAATAAAATTAATTTGACAATAAATGTAATCTTCATTGAATGTTGGATCTTCAATCTACCCCTTTATATTAATTAGAAATACCTTTAGTTCCAAATTAATGTTTCAATATGTAGAACTATTATCTTATATCTCCACATTACCTTTCAAAGATTAGTTTCAATTTCCCTCCCATTTATTGATAAAAAATAAAAATTAAAGACAGAAAAAGGGTATCATTCCATAATTAAGCAATGTTCCACCACTCATTTCACTCTTAGTCAACTTGAGCAATGCCCAGTGTAGAAAACAAGAGGGCTTGATTTATAAAAACAAGTTTCCCATTACCAAATAATCATGACACCATAAGAAATGAGAACCCATATACTTGTATTAAAGGACTATTCATTTTCATTTTAGGATGAAATTACTAAATGTTACATTAATATTTTTAGGAGTAACCAACTTGAAACTTCAGCACTCACTTTAACAAATAGACCAAAAACATTCAAGTGAAATAACTAGGATAAGAGAACTTGGGGGACATCCACATTTCATATTATACAGATTAATTTAATTTCTCCCCTTTGTAAATAGTTTTTTATTTTTGATAACCATGGATGAGAGATTAAGAGTGAAATACCCTTACCAATGACATTATCTTCATGCAATTTCTAGAATAATCAAATTTGATACTAATTGAAATAATAATTTTTTAAGATTCTTTATTGGTATCCCCCTCAAGGGAAACATTTCTCAGTATCTTCATAATGGTTGATTCCATAAAGATGGGATTTCCACAAATTATAGTATGGAGAATACACCAGAATGGGTCTTCCACATGTGATAGTCTATATTGTACTACAATCACAACTTCACCAAGGATGATCTTCTTGAACATTTGTTCTATAAGATACCAAGAAATAAGATCAAAACAATATGGAATATTCTTTATTATGACTATCTAGAATAGTGAGTCACATTCTTTAACATCATTATTTATGATACCCCATCATTTTCGTATTTTAATATAAATTGAGGAATCATTTAGGGATGGTAACATCTTCATCATAGAAATCAATAATTAACAACACTTAATACTTCTCTTCTTCTCCCCCTAAGAACATTCTTCACTTTCAATTACCTGAATTATAAGAACAAATAAAATACACCATGATTAAGTTAATATGGTGGATACAACTTAATTTATTAATATTAATAGAAAGGTATAGGTGATCTCTTAAAAAAAATTCTCCATTTTTTCTAGTCTTCATGGTGTAACATGTGAACATATGTTATGATTTATGTTGAGGAAACTTGGATATCATCAAATTTATTCTACATGGCGTGGAGATTTTTTCTTCTTGATAGACTTCATGTATGATACATTATTACACCTCTTTAGGACTTCTTATTGTTCGAGTAGTAAGGACAAACAACCTTTTACAAAGTGACCATATTTCTTGCATCTCTCACACAAATAAACATCAACACTAGATTTACATTTTATTAAAAAACACTCAAGAAATTTTTCTTCATCATGTGGGATATTTTCTTCGCCTTTTTTAACGATATTTAGGTTGTGAATCTTCCAATTTTCTCATTCTTTACAAATCTTTAGGCTATATAACAAGCATGTAATTTGAAACTGTGGGTGTAAGATTGGATCTTTCACATCAGTTATTGTGAGTGTCATCCCTCTTAATATTATATTTGGATGGACTACCCTTCAAATACCTTTGATTTAGAGTCCATATATTTATCACTATTCTTATTTGGTACCATACTGGGAGGCTTTCTTTTCACAATATTGTTTTGATTTATTCCCAAGGTTGCTTCTTCATTCTAAGTCAGATTTTGTGATCTTATTTTCTTATCAGCTTTGGAAACATGTTGAGATGAGCATGTACCAACCTTGTGACCACTATAATTTCATACATCATGGATGTTATCAAGAATTTAAAATATATTTGTAGTATATAGAAGCTTCTAGAAATTAGGATTATTATTTGAACTGGCCCAACCAATATGAGGTTACTTGATCTAGAGCAAGGAGAGCCAACAATAAATCCCATGCACAGAGATGCTGGGGAAATTCGTTGTTTTATAAAATTATAGGAATTTGAAAATTTATGTTGATTGATATATATATATATATATAAGTTTCATTGGTATTTTATATTTCATTAATAATTTATTATTATTATTTTAACTAGACAAGATCACGAGTGGTTAAACAAGTTCCAAACGGGAGAGAGAGCCCTCATTTGGGAAAGGAATCTAATTTCATGGTTATGTGAGATGTATCTGTTCATTTAGGTTGATACTACATGGCATTCCCGATGGATGTTTTAATATGTTTTGGCCCATACCATGAATAATAAACGATTGTACCCCATTTTACTTTTTGATCTGAGAAAATATAAGAGATGAAATTTTCAATTTTAACTGGGATGACATCATCCTCCATGATACTGGTGCCCCACACCTCATTTATAAAGAGTCACCATCCTCCGCCACTCATATCTTCTCATAAAAGTGTCTTGCACCACTGTAACACCATAAATAACTATATTCACCATCCTAAAATCTCGACATCGATCCATTTTCAACTAATGAATCACTTGGATACCAAGGACCTTTATAGGAGGTTGATCTGGCCCCTATAAAGACATTTCAAGGTTAATCCAGCCACTTCGAAGCCGATATGAAAGAGGATCTTGGTGAAGTCCAATGTAAAACTATTTCACCACTACCATGCCACCGTATCAAATCCACGGGCCATATAGAACCCCCACCATCTCATGTACGTGGTGGGATCTCAAAAAATCCTAATAGAGAAAAGAAAACAACCATATGAAAAATCTCATATAGTGGGAAGAGGAGAACAAGATATAATATAACAGATATTTCATTTTCAAAAAAAAAATTAGGCTTTATTAATCAATATTACAGTACAAGGTAGGAGGAAGGAAATAGAACATGAAAAAATATATTAATTAAATCCTTAAAAGGTAGATGCACCAAAAAGACCTAAGTCCATCTCTCCCCCATCCCACACCCGTTGTCTAATATGTGGTAATAACTGGAGAAGACATACCATTATGACCATCGATACCCCAATAATCAATAGAGGAAGACATGAATATTTGTAAAATAATTTTAAAATAAAAATAAAAATACACACGTATTTATATTTCAATAACCTCCTTTCTCAAAAGGGTATAATACTCTTTCTCTACTATACTGTATCCCTCCAACATCATTCTTATCACTAGGGGGACAAGTATACTCCATCCCACCATTAGGACCTCAATATCTCCACACATCCTCCAATGCTCTAAATTATAATTGAATTGGGAATGGATATCTATACCCTAGTTTTAGAATATAGTTTCACTGAATGTGATAGTATGTGGTGATTGTTGAGCTTCTTCCCCATTCCCTATTTTCACTCATGGATTCTCTAACATTGGAATATTTCTAGAAAATGTTAAATCAATATCTGGTTTCATGAAATAGTGGATTGAAGGCAAAGATAAATATAGATCCCATAAAGGGGAAGTGTTTATCGCATGGACAAGTGGCGTAGAAGACTCAGTTGATATCTTCCTGAAATAATAGACTCAATTCATAGATAAAGAGTGCACTTGTAAATGGGAAGTGTCCACCGCATTGGTAGACATCATAATGGACTCAATAGTAGTTTTAATGAAATAATAGAGTCAGTGAAAAGACAAATAGAGAGCCCATAAAGGGTAATTGTTCATTGAATTAATATATGGTTGAGTTTTTTACAGGCCTCCCATGTTTTAACAAATATCTAAGAACCCATTCCTTCTTGCCTTTCACAAATAATGTGCTACTACATGAATTAAGAAGTATAAATTATATAGTGAGATTCACAAACACCCATGTGTGAAGACTTGTGTGCATTGAAAAAATAATAACCATTTGGGTTTTCATACAAGAAGGTATAATTACAATGATTTTGAAGTATAATTACACAGAATTCAGATATTTATTTGAGAATGAAGTGTCCATTTTCATTGATATGACTAGTTTGGGATATATCTAACACTAAGAGGTGGGGTGAATCAGTGTTGGGGAATTTTTAAACCAATTAAAACTTTTTATCCCTATACCTAGTGACCTATTAGGATCTTTATTCTCTTATTATCATTTCTCTCTTGCATGAAATAAAATGAAATCATTAAAAATACTCACACAATATTTTTATAAGGTTCACTACTCAATAAGAGCAGCTAAGTCATTTCCATGTATTGGTATGACAACTATATGGACAGTCCACTATAATGTAGTAATAAGTTTCAATGGGTTGGTTTATAAAACAATCATTAATAAAGTGTGAGTCCCTACACTTTTATGGGGGGACTAAAAGAATTTTACTTTTATGAACTGGTGATGACCAAATAAAACTTACAACACCTTGCTGATTCATTATAACACCTCCCAAAATAGTCTTCTCCTTGTTGAAAAGGGTTTTCAACACCAATATATTCTTCCACCTGTTGTGATATATTGGACATCACAATGCTACCTAATCTTCTATTCGTCACTTATTACATTCTTAGTAGGATACATGCAAACAACCAGTTATTCTATCTTCTTCAGTACAAAACCAAATGCACACTTATTATTTTTTTCTTCTTATTTAGTGCAATAACTAAACACACTAAAAATTATTCTTCATTTGTAAATAATCACAAAAACTTACGTGATTATTCCAACAATGATGATCATCATCCTAGGCATAATCGGAATTAACTTCTTCTCCATTCTTCTTTTCATGTATGAAAGAAATCATGTCTGCAGAATTTTAATGAACTCCTCCCCTTCATTCACTTCTTCTTCTTATTTACACATGTTCACCCACTATCTTGGTTCTCTTCTTTAAAGGCTTCCACGTATGCATGTGCATGCAAGAGTGCATGCACAATCCACTTCTTCCTTCTTGTGTTGAAACCCTAATGTGTATAAATCTTTGCATGCACACACCACCTCTTTCTATTTTCCCTTTCAATTCTTCCCTTTTCACATGGTTCATTTGTCTTTAATATATGCACGTGAGTGTATTCATGTAGTATAACATGTTCTCAAACAAACCTAGCACACTAATCACTTCATCACATATTCTATTCTCTTTATAAGAAAATGAATGATTGTCGGCCTTTTAACATGTTCTTCTTTATTCACATATGAAAATACATACTACCTCTTCCTTTCACAAACACAAGGCCTCTGGTTTCTTCAAATAATACACATGATTTCATGCATATATGTACTTCCCATCATCATGGAATCTCATCCTTCTTAAAAAACAAACCCGTGTACAAAGTACATACGTTATTAACATGCACAAAGAGGTTGTTGTCCTTCTCGTCATGAAACCGGGGGGTTAACTATTTTCTCTTCGTGAAAGAGGTGCACGAGTATTCAACGCATAAGGGATGTTTCGGTATTTTTTGTGAAAACATGAAGGTTCATAATTCGGATGCCATCACAAAGAACAAAAAGGGTTATCATACACAATTTGTGTGCCTTCAAGATCATCTTCATGAAGCATGACAAGGGTTTGGGTAAACCATTAATGTGTTCATGGATCTTCTTCATGAAACCAAATGGTTTAGAGCTCTTCTTCTTCACGAGACACTTCAAGAATGCATCTCACTTATTTAAGGCTAGATAGATCCTATCAACCTCACGAAAATAGAAGGCCCATGGATCTTTCTTTCCCTTTGCGTAACAATAGCTTGAAGATGCACTATTTTTGAAGAAAAATAAGCGCTCTCAAAATATTTGATCAGAAAGATGGATCGGCCTCACGGCATCGATTTTTATAGGCGAGGATCAAATCTATTTGCATGTTAAAATCTCACGATGAAGAACAAAGAGGGTTTGTCACAATATTAATGTATTCATAATGGTAGTCTATCATCACTATATGTTAAATTTTGTGATAATGATCTTTTTGATTAGTATTTTCAAGTGGTAATGATGAATAATTTATTGAATCACTCAGTGATTTTTTCCCAGAAATAAAAAAAAGGAATGTTCCTATAAATGTCTTCACCTACATATTTAATTTTATCAAGGGACTATATTATGAAATGTATTAGCATGAAAAATAATCTGAGGAAATTGAGAAAGGCTTGGAAAATATGTTTCAAGGATGTAAAATTCTCTCACAAAGTATTGATGCCAAAGAATAAACTATATCACCTTCCAATAACCATTTATCCTATGTTAAGGAACAATTGAAATGAAATATGTCCAAAAGAAGTAACTGAGAAGGTCTATACTTAGATGATTAACACTCTTGAGGAATCATATAAAGATAACATGAATATCAAGGACTCTAATTTGTTAATTTAAGAAAAGGATGAGACATTCATCCTAGTTTACGAATCAAAGGATGATTTTATATTTAAATGCACTGATAATATCACTTTTATTGATGATTAATTACAACAGAATGATTTTTAGGAGGATGTGACTGAGGTAGTTCATACAGAATTGATCTGTGGATTGGAAAAATTACACTGAACCTTCATAAATATTAATGAATCCCATCTAGAGGATAATATAAATATAATTAAAGAGTTGAATAATTCTCAATTGATAGAAAATCAAATTCATGATGATTGAGTTTAGAATATGAAGAGTAAATGGGAATAAAAATAGAAAATTGTTTAGGATGATACAAATTTCCTCAATATGAAATGTCTTGAAATGGAAGTGACTTTAAAAAATATGAATAAATGTGATGATATGATGAAATCAGTTGAACACCATAAGAAATATCTAAATATGAAATATCATGAGTTGGAGGTGAAGTTGATAAATATATAGATCATCCAAGATAAATCATCATATAGTAATGATATCAAAAAATCTTATAGGAGTAATTCTGAAAGGAGTATTATTTTCGAAAAAACCCATCGATATGGAAAAAAGAGTCTAAAAATATCTACTGATAAATTAGTTGGAAGATCATTATATCAGGTTACCCTTTCTACAGAATATATTATTTTTAATAATATTGTTTTGTCTATAAGTATGGGTTCCAAAAAGAATTCTGGAAAATCATGGATGAAGAAGACTAATGAAAAATCTATTATATCATCAAATGTTTATATGAATAAGAGTAGTAATTATTGTTCTCTACAAAGATCAAATATAAGAATAAAACAATACAAAAACTATCAGAATCCAAAACTAAAAAATTTATATAAAATAATAATAAATAATTACTTTTTGTATAGTGTTGGTGTTGTTGGAAATTTGGACATCGAGCCACTGAATCCTGGAATAATTTTTCAATTCAGGATAACTATAAAAGGATTGCATTAAGGAGTAGAAGATCTGATCTGAACAGAAATCCTGGGGAATTTAATCATAATTCATAAATGTAGAACAATTTATCTATAAATATTAGATTTGAGTTCCTTGAATACATTTATGATTATTACAATATAATTGTTCAAAATTATAATGAGTGTTGGTATGTACAAATCCTACACTATGCATATGTTGATGTGATGATAAAGCCAAAACATATGTAGTGGAAGAGAAAAAAAGAAAAAAATACTTCATTGGGGTGTGAGATGGAGAAGAAAGATAATAAAACTGTGAAGCAACCTTCACCCAAGAAGAATTATGATATTAATGTAATTCCAATGAAAAGGTGCCTCTACTGTGGAAGTAGAAGTCACATAATTGACCTTCAAAAACATGTAATAAACACAAATTCTATTTGAATCATGATAATGCATAAAATGAAATCAATCTCAGAAACAAATAAAAATGATTATTTGATGTTTGAAAATCATGATTAAAATTTTGAATTCCATGAGAGTTTGTTTAAAAAGGAAGACCCTATGTTTGCGGATGATTTTTTTGGAAGGTCTAGAATGTTAAGGAATTTTGATTAAAAATACATGATGTTGTTTCCTAATCAAATAGAACTAGGGAAGAAAAAATGAAATGAAACAATGACTTATATTGTTAGTAATGATACTATAAAGAAGGATTTTACACACATGAAGAAGTATAAGAATACAAAAAAACAATGTTTATTCATATGGCTAGAGTATTTGGAATTGGCTAAGAAGTTAGAGAAGAAACAGGAGAATGAATGTGCATTACATGCTAATGTGAAGAAGCTTATTCCATCTAAGATGAAAGGTGGAGAAATTAAGACGTCCATACAACCCTTAAATGAAAAACTATTTAAAGTCAAATAAGGAGAAAGCATGATGAGTTTTCATTAATCTAGAGTAGAATTGAAAATAATTTCTAGATTAAGAGTTAAATATCATCCTTGTTTCTCTAATTGAAAATCATTAAAGAACAACATTATTACCATGAATATATTTTGATTTTTTATTTTATGAAATGAATTGATGTTGATGAATATATTTAGGGTGGGTCCTGAAGATATGAGTGATTTGAAAATATTAAAGTTGATTAAAAAGCCTATCCATCATAGAATTTTTTATTTCAATGTCTAATGAAATTATTCTTGAAGATCATTCATGAAGAATGTTATTTATGATGAATCAGATGGATTAAGCTTATCCCATTAGGGGATAAACTTTGAAAAAATTCCATAGTTGACCATAACTAGTATCACATGAATATATAATGTTCTGGAATGATATTTATTTGATATTTTCCAATCCTATAAATTGAATCTTGTCATTAGAAATAAATTTTTTCCCATTTCTTTATGAATGACAATTCTGAATCATAAGGGGAGACAATTATAATTTGATAATTAATGGAAAGTTCATTCTTGTAATTGATTCTTTCCAATATATTTATTCAGTTGAATGTAGAAGATTAATTGGGTATCTTTTTAACAACTTCAGAAAGTAGGATTTTTTGTTGGAATCACATTACAAATTTATATTGACATCTTTGATTTCTAAATTGATCACCATTGTTTTATACAAAGGTTTTTTCCACATTCAATTAGAGAATATTAATTGATGACCCATTCCTTTAAGAAGAGTGATGATATCATCTCAGGAAAACCAGTTTTTTTTCTCCTAAATGAAATCTCTTATAAAATTAAGAGATTAATGGAATGAAAAAAGAAGTGTTCCGTTGTTATAGAATAAGTTGAGTTTATGCATTATTTCACATTTTTATCTTTCAAATTATTGTATTTGTTAGAATAAAACATTGAATTTTATAGTGAAATGGGTATTGAAAAAAAACCGAAGGGGGATATTGAAGATACCAAATTGATTAATGTAATATTTGTGTTGTAATTATTGTTAATATAATTTTTTGATACAAAGTCAATGGGCCAGTAATTGAAAGTTGGTTTCTGTATTGGAATTATTATTGGAAATTATCCATTATTCAGAAAGGATATTTGGTTGGAAGAGTTTCTTATAATGAAGAATGATTATGTATGGTTGTCATTGAATATTACTGTGAATTTTTATTTATGAATTTTTTTTTTCACGGTTTAAATGTAAAAGAGGGCCTATAAAAAATAGGACTATCGAAACAGATTCGGTGGGTAGTTTACCCCTAGCATTCCATTATGGTCCGGATGAGGAAGACAGTGGCTAGTGTGCTCCTGGGGAGTGCATGTTGTGTTAGAGGAAACTTGAAAAATAATAGTTATGTATTATGAAGAATGATTGTTTATGGTTGAAATTGAATCTAAGTGTGAATTTGGATTGACATGAAATATTTGTTTTTTATGGTATAATGGCAAGTAAAGGTACTATAGGGAACTCATGTAGAGGTATAGGAAGAGATTTTCTAGTGTTCTCATGGGAAGGTAGAAGAATAGAGTGGCTAGTGTGCTCATGGGGGACTACCAGCACTACTTAGGTGGCCAATCGAACCCTATCCATTAATTATGGGTGGGATGAGGAAGAGAATGGCTAGTGTGCTCCTAGGGAGCACATGTATAGGCAACAGAACAAAGGAAAATATAATTCATGTTGTATGAAGAATGATTGTGTATGGTTGGAATTGAATCTTATTGGGAATTTGGATTTATATAAATATTTTTTTCATGTTTTAAATTTGAAAAAGGTCATATATCAAAGGGGATTGTCTCCTTGGGTGTGCTTATAGAGAGCACATATAGAGGATCCCTGCAAAATATTAGTTATGTATCCTTATGTGGATAGTGTGCATGAAGGGAGCACATGAATGGGTACAATAGAAAAAAAATTGTTTATGTTGTATGAAGGATGATTAATCTTATTGAATATTGGGATTATGTGGAATATTTGTTTATCTTTTCATAGTTTAAATGTAATAAAAAGGGCTGAGATGCTAAAACTGATTTAATTATTTGACCAATAGGATAAAGAAGTTAGTATGGTCTCCTTATTAGTATGTTCATGAATACACTGGTAGTCATATGAAAACCCAAATATTTTGAGTTCCTCTTATTACTCATGAAAGTATGCACTTAGGTGAACGTCTGGTTCCCTTAGCACAGAAACACTACGTAGGTTTTTTCTTCTATGTATGGCATGTATAAAATAGATACACAGTATCTTCATTCAATGGTTCATACGTGGAATAGCTTCACAAAACACCTTGGAAGTAAAAAAATTCATGCACTATGGCTTAAGTAGTATGTTTCATGGAACTAGTTCTTATTCATGAATCATGAAAAGGGTGTTTACACAACAGTTTCATGATCACAATATTTCTTCGTCATGAACGCATAATGATTCATATAAATGACCACCTTCTCAAAGTACGATGATGGCATAATAAACTTTCACATATCTACGAATTCTTCTCCCTCTTTAAAGCATATTGGTTTGTAGGAATCTCCTTATTCATGAGGCCACAAAGGGTCATAGAATTCATTGCATCCTCACAAAATAGTGTGGGTTAGAGAGGCTCTATTTTTCTAGAAAACGAGTACTCTTGAAATAATACGAGCAAACATAGCACCTCTTGGTTGAGGTTTCTATCCTTTTATAGGATAAGGATCACAACATTTCACAGCATTCAAATCCCAATCATTATATTGTGTGAATCATCCCTTTAATTTCTAGAATGACTCATATTTTTATTCCTTGAGCATGCTTTATGTTACACTAAATTTCATATAATTCTTAATTTTCAATTGGATTACTTATTTATGGTGTTAAAATCACATTACTGTATTCAGAAACACATGAAACTCATATTCCCAAATGACTGATATAATTATTTAAACTGGTGAATAGATCGTTAAAAAACCCATCCCACATCAAAATCCCTCCCAATTTCTATACACTATAAATATCAAGCGCTGTGTGAAGTGGCTCAAAATTTTCCTCTCCCCACCTAGTAGCAGCCTTAATGGTTCTTCGAGCGCACTCTACACCCACATATTTGTTGGATATTATCCCACATCATGAACACCTATAAGGGTACCCATGGACAACACATGGAACAACATGTTGTGTAAAGACCCGTAAAATTCAAGGAAATTTTTTTTTTTTTTTTCTTAATTTTCTTTAGAATTTTACAAGAGCGCGGTTTCAGACGGCACCTGATTCCGAGGCCCGGAGTGCCCGGAATTAATTTCTGAAGTTTGGCTCGGGTACGTTCAGTGAACGAACGAGCGGGAATTCCTAACTTTTGATCCGGTGCTCGGAATTGAAATCCGAGGGCACCGATGAACTCGCAGCGCCGATATTCGCTTAAAGAGACCTTTTCGGGAGTTGCGTTTGTTGCGGGTTGAGAGTTTCGTTTTGGGGTTTTTAGTTTGAGTTAAATAAAATTGTGTAGAACAATTTTATTTTTAACTTGTTAAAACCTATCTAAGGAGGTTGGGAGTGGGACCCACACCCACTTAACCTCCCTTGGGAGGATTAAGTGTGGTGGGGCCCACACGAACCCACACCTTTTCAACTCCCCACTCTCCCTCTTAATGGCTTGATAACTTAACTTCTTTTTAATTATACAACTCTTGTATATTAAATAAGTGAGTTAATTTTGGGGTTAGCCATTTTGAATTTCAAACTTTTGAAATTCTTTTATGTTTTGTAATAATAAAATAAGATGTTATCTTATTTTATTTTGGGTTGATCGTTTGTCTTCTTGAGAGGTGGAGAGCTCCTCTTCTTCTTCTTCAACCTCAACGAAGAACGCGAAGAACGTCGTTCTTCAACGAAGAACTTCTCCGCCGAAGAACACGATCCATCCGCGACGCCGTATCCGCGACGCGACGTACTTCTTCCGCGTCATCCCTTCCGCGACGGTTTTCCGCGACGAACGCCTTCGACAACGACTCTTCCTCCGACGTCAAAGGAATCGACACCGATTTTCCACGACTCCGTCAACGTGCGACTATCGAGGTAAGGGTTCTTGAGTTCGTTGCTTTCTTTATATTTTGACTTTCCTCAAGACTTGACGAGGAACGCTCTTTTTCCAACGAAGAACGCCGCTCCGCTCGTCTTCGTCTTCGGTGTCAACGAGAGAGAACACCGCACCTTCCTCGGACAACCTTCGTCGGCGTACAAGGATTCGCCAACGACGTGCCTCTTCGGACGCGTCTCTTCGTCAACGGATTTGACGAACGACGACCGCGACGCCCGACTTCCGCGACGCCGTCTTCCGCGGATCGTAGACGATTCTTCGAATCTTAAAACCGAGGTAGGGGTTGTCGAATTTCTTTTGGATTCCTCATTTTAATCTTGATCTTGCTTTTAGCAAGATTAGCGTGTGACATGTTTTTCTTTAAGTTTCGTTATTATTATTAACGCGAGGGGGGCCGGACCGCACGAACACGGCCGAACCCCCCTCCAACGTTCTTGTTTAATTCTTGCGATAGAAGCAAAGTGGCGTGGTGCCGTCGCACCACGCGGTTTACCGTGCGTTTAATTTACGCAACGCCGTCGCGCTACGCCGAGGAGAATCTTCAAGAACGCGACGCCGTCGCGCCGCGTTGAAAAGAATCGAAGCACGGCGAAGGGGCGCGGTGCCGACGCACCGCGCCGGATGACGAACGCCGCGGCCGGTTCCGGGCCGCGGCGGAACGAGAAGACCGCGGCCGGTTCCGGGCCGCGGCGGGACGAGAAGACCGCGGCCGGTTCCGGGCCGCGGCGGAAGGGAAGACCGGCGGCCGGGCCGCCGGTGTCGGAAGCCGAAGAGGGGACCGGAATTTCCGGTCCCGTTGGAGAAGACCGGCCGGCCAGCTGGCCGGCCGGATGCCATTAAACCGGGGAATTTAATTCCCCGGCTGGTTTTTTAAAACCCCCCCTCTTTAAGAGAGGGGGGCGGTTCTTTGAAGGAGGGGGCAGCGCCCCCCCTCGGTTCCACATCAGCAGGCCCCCCACGTGGGGGGGGCTTCTTTAAAATCAAAAGGGGCACGGCCCCTTTGTGCCGCGCAGCGCACAAAAGCCGCGGGCTGAGCCCCCGCGTGCGCCGCCACCGCGGCCCGCCGCCGCCGCCAACGCGGCCCGCCGCCGCCGCCTCCGCGGCCCGCCGCGCCGCCGCCCGCCGCCGCCGCGCGCCGCCGCCGGCCCCCGCGCCGCCGCCGGCCGCCGCCGCCGGCCAGGGGGGGGTCGGGCCGGGTCGGCCCGGACCCGGACCCCCCCGTTTCGAACCAGTTTGGGTTTTTGGCTCATAACTTGAGCCTCGGACCTCCGAATGACGAACCGTCTGCGGCAACGCGATCCTTGGATCGAGACGGTCGTTTCGATATATCGCACTCAAGGTTTCGGTTTACTTTGAGTTCGGCCGGGTTGGTTCGTTCACGGAACCAACCGGGCCTTCGGAGCGGAAACGCTCATATCTTGAGCTACGGACGTCCGATTGACGAGCCGTCAGTCGCGTTGTGTTCCTCTTAGTGAATCGGATCTTTAGGCATACTCCGCCCGAGGTTTGGATGCAGGTGGAGTACGGTCGGGTTGGTTTTTCCTTAAAAACCAACCGGGCCCCGGAGACGAAAATGCCAATAACTCACAGACCGGGCATCCGATTGACGCGCCGTCTGTTTCGTTGACTTCCTCTTGACGATACGAAACTTTTGGCACCCTCCGCCCGAGTTTTGGATGCAGTTGGATAGTGGCCGGGTTGGATCGCACCGAAATCCAACCGGGCCCCTGGAACGGGAAAAGCTGTTATCTTTCAGACAGGACGTCCGTCTGACGAACCGTCAGCGGCGTTGATGATCACGATGAGAATCGGTCCCTATGAGTATACCCTATGAGAGTTCGGGGTACAGTTGAGATACGGCCGGGATTGGTTCGCACTCGAAACCAACCGGGCCCCTGGGACGAAAAGACTATTAACTCACAGACCGGGCGTCCGATCGACGCGCCGTCTGTTGCGTTGAGACCCCTGTGACGAGACGGACTTTTGAGACACTTCTTCGTGGGACCTTGTGATACTTGGAGTATCGACCAGTAGCTCGTGGAGCGGACCCTCCCGAAGACGAGCGTGCAGAGTACGGAGACCGTGTAACTAGCTGAGACCTGACGACTGCTTGACTGACTCGACTTGGAGTGAGTCGACTAGCCCAGTGGACGGAGCACTACTTTCTGAGGTGCAGACCCATGGCGGACGGAGTACGTGTGTGACAGTGCAGACCCGCGGTACTCGTCCGGAGAGTACCTCAGCAGGCTATCTGGGTAGCGCCCGGTATTTGGCGACAGACCCTCAGCGGACGGAGCGCCAGGTAGTTGGCCGCAAACCCGCAGTACTCGACAGGAGGAGTACTTCAGCAGTCCTAGGTTAGTGAGCGGCAGCCTCGGAGTCGTGACAGGACCACTGTACACTCTAGAGACGGAGCTCTTCAGCAGTTACGGTTTCGATAATGAAAATCCTGGTTTGAGCTGAGACTTTTGACCTTGTGTTTACTTCATGATTGAGATGGGTCACTTGCTAACTTTGGTATATGTATGGGCATATACCCGGGTAGTGGTTATCCGTCGATTTCACAATCCTTGTGTTTCCTCATGATTGAGATGGGTTACTTGATAACTTAGGTATATGTATGGGCATATACCTAAGTAGGGTTTATCTGTTGAGATCTTCTTGTGTTTATCCTTGTTGGTTTTAGTGAGACCTTGAGGGTCTCGGGGTCCCTACTGAGTATCGTTATACTCACCCCTGCACGGGCTATGCCCGCACCTCGTTGTGTTGGTTGCAGACGACGGCCAGTACTGGCAGAGGCCGAGTGTTCGAGGACTGGACGGTACCTGGAGGTGGACTATACGACGAGGCGGTACCCAAAGGCAGACCACTGGGCGGGTCATACTTGGAGCAGACGGTGGGACCCGAGGAGCAGAGGAGCTATCTGTACCCACCCTTCAGGTGGGATTTCCAGTGGACATCTCAGCGTAGCAGCTTTACTTTTCAGTCGCTGTTTTCCCTTTCGAGTTGTACTTTACAGTTGGGCTTGTATTTCCGGCCCCTTTTTGCTTTTCAGTTCTTCTTTTTGTACTTAGTGTTTTACTTCCGCTTGTACTCTGTGGTGCTTGTTTTCTATATAAAGGCAATGCCTTCCCAGTTATCGGGATTTTACGCCTTTGGTGCTAGTCGCCAGCCCCTGGCCTATGGAAGGCGGGCTTGGGGTAGTCACGGCACGGGCCCCGAGGACGGGTCGTGACAAATTGGTATCAGAGGAGTTCGGTTCTACCGTAGAACTTATAACTCTGATCTTTCTTTCTGTGAAGCAATAGTGTTAAGGGTACCGAGTGTGGTTTTCAGTTCAGGGAGTCCAGTGTTGGTGCGGGCGGCCGACGTATCCATACACCAGGACCCTGACAACTGATTTCCGACTTTGTGCACGAAAACACTGATTGCGTGTGTGTTTTCAAAGGTTTTTTTCCCCTTAAAACAGCTCAAACCAGGTCAGCTCACCAGGTATAATCATTTGATCGTGTTACGTTGTTCCTTTCAGGATGGCCCCGCGACGGCAGCCAGTTAGGGTTCCGAGAATCGAACGTGACGACAGCCCACCGAGCGACGAGGCCTCGGTGCAGGGCCCTTTGTCAGCAGTGGCACCGGCGGTAGTTCTACCCGCCGAGCCCCCGATGCTTCCAGCAGCAGCCGCTGACGATGCACGTCGCCTCAGCGCACTGCATGAGTTTCAGCGCCAGCGACCGCCCAGGTTTCGCGGGGAGACGGATCCCCAGGCTGCAGAGGACTGGCTGGAGGCAGTAGTACGAGTGTTTAGGCTAGTGAGGACACCAGCAGACCTCATGGTGATCCTCGCTGCGAGCCTACTACACGCAGCAGCAGGACGATGGTGGAGCTTGATGCTCCAGGTACACGATGAGGCATCTCTACTTTGGACAGACTTTGAGAGCCTCTTCCGCTCTGAGTTCGTCCCGGCCACCCTCCGAGCGGTGCGCATCCAGGAGCTTCTACAGCTGCGGCAGGGCAGCATGACGGTCGCTCAGTACGCGGCGAGGTTCACCGATCTCTCGCGCTACTCGACCGACATGGTACGGGACCCATTCTTCCGGGCCCGGACCTTCGAGCAGGGTTTGAGACACGAGATCAGGGCATCGCTGATCTCCCTCAGCATACCGACTCAGACAGGAGTACTGGAGCGGGCACTTCTGATCGAGAGTTTCCTTGCTGAGTCTACACCAGCACAGCAACTCACCGCAGGGCGGCACGTGGCAGAGTCATCTGCAGCAGGTAGCCGACAGATGACTCAGGGTTCCAGGCAGACCAGACCTACCGGTGGCCGACTGCACGACTCAGGCCCAGTAGTACGGGGAAGCCGGGGTGGAGTCAGAGCCAGGCGTGCCGAGAGTGGGCAGTGTTACTCCTGTGGCGGGATTGGTCACATGGCTCGTGACTGTCCGACCCGCCATGCTGATGATCAGCAGTTAAGTGAAGAACCTCCCAGGCAGAGGCAGAGGTTCGACCGTGGAGGTCCGCAGGGAGGAGGCGGACGAGGCAGAGGAGCTGGACGAGCAGCTGGTGGTGGGCGACGCTTTGAGGCTCTTCCACCACCACCACCAGGAGGACCACCCCGACCGCAGGGGAGAGCTCAGCTTCAGGCAGCTGAGGCCTTCGATCATGGAGCTCTGGGAGCCGATGGACAGGAGCAGAACTAGTGGATACGTCCTTAGTACTTCTGGTTCTTTGTTGCTTTTGTGTAGCGTCTTGTATTATGAGCTGCAATAATAAAAGACGCATCCTTTGTGATGTTTTCTTTCCTGTCCTCTTTTGTGATGTTACTAAGAGGTTCCAGTTGACTGTTGACTTGACCCTCACTTGTGAGACATCTACTGGAGGAGACCAGTTACCACACACTGATACCGACAGTGTGACTCAACCCTTGGAGGCGAGGGTAACGGTTGGATCTCTTAGTAGTAGCGTCGAGGCCTTACGACGTCATCCTTGGTATGGATTAATATCATCCATGTTAGGATTGACTGTTTTAGGCAAAGAATGTGGTTCATCCAGGGGATGAGACCAGGTTTCTCTTATCGGCAAAGAAGAAATCTCGCAGCTCTTGTGGGACCAGAGATGGTCCGGGCCACGTCAGAGGAGGTCCATGTCATCCAGGAGCGGATGAGGACAGCACAGAGCCGGCAGAAGTCATACGCTGACAGGAGGCGGAGGCCACTGGAGTTCGAGGATGGCGACCACGTTTTCTTGCGGGTCTCACCTCGACGTGGTATTCGGAGATTTGGCCGAGGCGGCAAGATATCTCCGCGCTTCATCGGACCCTTTCAGGTCCTCAGCAGGGTTGGTGAGGTGGCTTATCGCCTGGCTCTACCACCTCAATTGCACCAGGTGCACGACGTCTTCCACGTGTCTCAGCTGAGGAGATGCGTGCTCGACCCGACGCACATCCTTGACGATGGGGCGACTTTTACGGAGGTCCCGGTGGAGATAGAGGATCGACAGGAGCGGGTCCTACATGGGCGATCGATTCCTCTTGTGCGCGACAGATGGCGGCACGGGAATCTCCAGGAGAGCACATGGGAGCGGGAGGCTCAGATGCGTGCTCAGTACCCTCTTTTGTTTCCCTAGTTTTTGATGTAGCTTTACGGGGATGTAAAGCCCTGAGGTGGGAGTAATGTAAAGACCCGTAAAATTCAAGGAATTTTTTTTTTTTCTTAATTTTCTTTAGAATTTTACAAGAGCGCGGTTTCAGACGGCACCTGATTCCGAGGCCCGGAGTGCCCGGAATTAATTTCCGAAGTTTGGCTCAGGTACGTTCAGTGAACGAACGAGCGGGAATTCCTAACTTTTGATCCGGTGCTCGGAATTGAAATCCGAGGGCACCGATGAACTCGCAGCGCCGATATTCGCTTAAAGAGACCTTTTCGGGAGTTGCGTTTGTTGCGGGTTGAGAGTTTCGTTTTGGGGTTTTTAGTTTGAGTTAAATAAAATTGTGCAGAACAATTTTATTTTTAACTTGTTAAAACCTATCTAAGGAGGTTGGGAGTGGGACCCACACCCACTTAACCTCCCTTGGGAGGATTAAGTGTGGTGGGGCCCACACGAACCCACACCTTTTCAACTCCCCACTCTCCCTCTTAATGGCTTGATAACTTAACTTCTTTTTAATTATACAACTCTTGTATATTAAATAAGTGAGTTAATTTTGGGGTTAGCCATTTTGAATTTCAAACTTTTGAAATTCTTTTATGTTTTGTAATAATAAAATAAGATGTTATCTTATTTTATTTTGGGTTGATCGTTTGTCTTCTTGAGAGGTGGAGAGCTCCTCTTCTTCTTCTTCAACCTCAACGAAGAACGCGAAGAACGTCGTTCTTCAACGAAGAACTTCTCCGCCGAAGAACACGATCCATCCGCGACGCCGTATCCGCGACGCGACGTACTTCTTCCGCGTCATCCCTTCCGCGACGGTTTTCCGCGACGAACGCCTTCGACAACGACTCTTCCTCCGACGTCAAAGGAATCGACACCGATTTTCCACGACTCCGTCAACGTGCGACTATCGAGGTAAGGGTTCTTGAGTTCGTTGCTTTCTTTATATTTTGACTTTCCTCAAGACTTGACGAGGAACGCTCTTTTTCCAACGAAGAACGCCGCTCCGCTCGTCTTCGTCTTCGGTGTCAACGAGAGAGAACACCGCACCTTCCTCGGACAACCTTCGTCGGCGTACAAGGATTCGCCAACGACGTGCCTCTTCGGACGCGTCTCTTCGTCAACGGATTTGACGAACGACGACCGCGACGCCCGACTTCCGCGACGCCGTCTTTCGCGGATCGTAGACGATTCTTCGAATCTTAAAACCGAGGTAGGGGTTGTCGAATTTCTTTTGGATTCCTCATTTTAATCTTGATCGTGCTTTTAGCAAGATTAGCGTGTGACATGTTTTTCTTTAAGTTGCGTTATTATTATTAACGCGAGGGGGGCCGGACCGCACGAACACGGCCGAACCCCCCTCCAACGTTCTTGTTTAATTCTTGCGATGGAAGCAAAGTGGCGTGGTGCCGTCGCACCACGCGGTTTACCGTGCGTTTAATTTACGCAACGCCGTCGCGCTACGCCGAGGAGAATCTTCAAGAACGCGACGCCATCGTGCCGCGTTGAAAAGAATCGAAGCACGGCGAAGGGGCGCGGTGCCGACGCACCGCGCCGGATGACGAACGCCGCGGCCGGTTCCGGGCCGCGGCGGAACGAGAAGACCGCGGCCGGTTCCGGGCCGCGGCGGGACGAGAAGACCGCGGCCGGTTCCGGGCCGCGGCGGAAGGGAAGACCGGCGGCCGGGCCGCCGGTGTCGGAAGCCGAAGAGGGGACCGGAATTTCCGGTCCCGTTGGAGAAGACCGGCCGGCCAGCTGGCCGGCCGGATGCCATTAAACCGGGGAATTTAATTCCCCGGCTGGTTTTTTAAAACCCCCCCTCTTTAAGAGAGGGGGGCGGTTCTTTGAAGGAGGGGGCAGCGCCCCCCCTCGGTTCCACATCAGCAGGCCCCCCACGTGGGGGGGGCTTCTTTAAAATCAAAAGGGGCCCGGCCCCTTTGTGCCGCGCAGCGCACAAAAGCCGCGGGCTGAGCCCCCGCGTGCGCCGCCACCGCGGCCCGCCGCCGCAGCCAACGCGGCCCGCCGCCGCCGCCTCCGCGGCCCGCCGCGCCGCCGCCCGCCGCCGCCGCGCGCCGCCGCCGGCCACCGCGCCGCCGCCGTCCGCCGCCGCCGCCCAGGGGGGGGTCGGGCCGGGTCGGCCCGGACCCGGACCCCCCCGTTTCGAACCAGTTTGGGTTTTTGGCTCATAACTTGAGCCTCGGACCTCCGAATGACGAACCGTCTGCGGCAACGCGATCCTTGGATCGAGACGGACGTTTCGATATATCGCACTCAAGGTTTCGGTTTACTTTGAGTTCGGCCGGGTTGGTTCGTTCACGGAACCAACCGGGCCTTCGGAGCGGAAACGCTCATATCTTGAGCTACGGACGTCCGATTGACGAGCCGTCAGTCGCGTTGTGTTCCTCTTAGTGAATCGGATCTTTAGGCATACTCCGCCCGAGGTTTGGACGCAGGTGGAGTACGGTCGGGTTGGTTTTTCCTTAAAAACCAACCGGGCCCCGGAGACGAAAATGCCAATAACTCACAGACCGGGCGTCTGATTGACGCGCCGTCTGTTTCGTTGACTTCCTCTTGACGATACGAAACTTTTGGCACCCTCCGCCCGAGTTTTGGATGTAGTTGGATAGTGGCCGGGTTGGATCGCACCGAAATCCAACCGGGCCCCTGGAACGGGAAAAGCTGTTATCTTTCAGACAGGACGTCCGTCTGACGAACCGTCAGCGGCGTTGATGATCACGATGAGAATCGGTCCCTATGAGTATACCCTATGAGAGTTCGGGGTACAGTTGAGATACGGCCGGGATTGGTTCGCACTCGAAACCAACCGGGCCCCTGGGACGAAAAGACTATTAACTCACAGACCGGGCGTCCGATCGACGCGCCGTCTGTTGCGTTGAGACCCCTGTGACGAGACGGACTTTTGAGACACTTCTTCGTGGGACCTTGTGATACTTGGAGTATCGACCAGTAGCTCGTGGAGCGGACCCTCCCGAAGACGAGCGTGCAGAGTACGGAGACCGTGTAACTAGCTGAGACTTGACGACTGCTTGACCGACTCGACTTGGAGTGAGTCGACTAGCCCAGTGGACGGAGCACTACTTTCTGAGGTGCAGACCCATGGCGGACGGAGTACGTGTGTG
This sequence comes from Viscum album, assembly GCA_963277665.1. NCBI lineage: Eukaryota > Viridiplantae > Streptophyta > Magnoliopsida > Santalales > Viscaceae > Viscum > Viscum album. Next base: position 1,578,498,368 of record OY728151.1, on the reverse strand, counting down.
ACAGTGCAGACCCGCGGTACTCGTCCGGAGAGTACCTCAGCAGGCTATCTGGGTAGCGCCCGGTATTTGGCGACAGACCCTCAGCGGACGGAGCGCCAGGTAGTTGGCCGCAAACCCGCAGTACTCGACAGGAGGAGTACTTCAGCAGTCCTAGGTTAGTGAGCGGCAGCCTCGGAGTCGTGACATGACCACTGTACACTCTAGAGACGGAGCTCTTCAGCAGTTACGGTTTCGATAATGAAAATCCTGGTTTGAGCTGAGACTTTTGACCTTGTGTTTACTTCATGATTGAGATGGGTCACTTGCTAACTTTGGTATATGTATGGGCATATACCCGGGTAGTGGTTATCCGTCGATTTCACAATCCTTGTGTTTCCTCATGATTGAGATGGGTTACTTGATAACTTAGGTATATGTATGGGCATATACCTAAGTAGGGTTTATCTGTTGAGATCTTCTTGTGTTTATCCTTGTTGGTTTTAGTGAGACCTTGAGGGTCTCGGGGTCCCTACTGAGTATCGTTATACTCACCCCTGCACGGGCTATGCCCGCACCTCGTTGTGTTGGTTGCAGACGACGGCCAGTACTGGCAGAGGCCGAGTGTTCGAGGACTGGACGGTACCTGGAGGTGGACTATACGACGAGGCGGTACCCAGAGGCAGACCACTGGGCGGGTCATACTTGGAGCAGACGGTGGGACCCGAGGAGCAGAGGAGCTATCTGTACCCACCCTTCAGGTGGGATTTCCAGTGGACATCTCAGCGTAGCAGCTTTACTTTTCAGTCGCTGTTTTCCCTTTCGAGTTGTACTTTACAGTTGGGCTTGTATTTCCGGCCCCTTTTTGCTTTTCAGTTCTTCTTTTTGTACTTAGTGTTTTACTTCCGCTTGTACTCTGTGGTGCTTGTTTTCTATATAAAGGCAATGCCTTCCCAGTTATCGGGATTTTACGCCTTTGGTGCTAGTCGCCAGCCCCTGGCCTATGGAAGGCGGGCTTGGGGTAGTCACGGCACGGGCCCCGAGGACGGGTCGTGACATGTTGCTTACGTGATTTCCTTGATGGCCATATTTAGGTGCGTTGAACCCATATCCCACATAAGATCTTGGTTGAGGATGGCTGGTCAGCTCATGCAATAATTTTTAAATAGACCCAAAAAAAATACTCAGATAACAACCATACATATAATGGAATTCATTATGAAATGTATGCTACCTCCACAATTAGAACAATAGTGTAAAATTCATCAAGACCTTCACAATTTCTATTCAAATATAAATATATCTAACAATTTTTTAATATTTCACCCTTAATGAAGTAATTATATGGAATGGTTATCCTTAATGAAAACTAAAATCCCAATATTTCTCAAGATAACACATTCATGGTTCTCATTCAACATTAAAATACGGCATGACCTTCAAGTCCTCTTATTCCACACTATTTCAAATATCAATTCCAAATAACATCAAATCATCCTTATTCATTGTTCTAAACAATGTGTCACTAATTACACATGTATTTTTAACATAGGATCTATTCATCCATTGTAACAGTAGACAACAATGGAGATGTTTTCAAGGGTGACATCTATTGACATGAATCCATAAAAATTCTTCAGGCCCTTCACAATTTATATTCAAATATAAATCCATGTAACCATTTATTCACCTTTAATCATTCATGCACTAATTATATGGTGTGGTTCTCCTTCATGAAAACTACAATATCAATGTTCCTCAAGTTATCAATTTCAAGGTTCTCATCGAACATTAAATTACCGCATGACATTCAATTCCTCTTCTTCTATTATTTTTTGAATATAAATTCCAATGAACATAAAATCATCCATATTATTAGTTGTAAAGAATCATTCACTTATGACACATGTATTTTGAACATAGAATCAGTTTATAAATCGTAAAAGTTAACAACAATGGAGAATTGACCAAGTGTGAAATCCAATTCTATGATTCCATAACAATTATTCAATCCCATTACAATTTATTTTCAAATATAAATCCAAATAACCATTTGTTCATCTTTAACCATTCATTCACTAACTATATGGTGTGTTTCTACTTCATGAAAACTATAATCTCAAAGTTACGCATGATAACACTTGCATGGTTCTCATAAAACTTTAAAATACTGAATGAACCTAAATTCCTCTAATTCTATAATTTTTGATATATAAATTCCATAGAACATAAAATCATCCTTTTTCATGGCTATAAAAAATTCGCCTCTTATAAAACATTTATTTTCAACTTCGGATCAGTTCATCAATCGTCCGAGTTAACAACATGGAGAATTACTCATGTTTGACATCCAATTTTATGAATCCATAATAATTCTTCAGGACCATTACTATTTCTTTTCAAATATAAATCCATATAACCATTTCTTAATCATTATATATTCATGAACTAACTATATTTTGTGGTTATCCATCATTTTATCATCACTAGTTTCTTTTATGTAAGACTTTATTTATGTATTTTATGTATTTAAAGTGTGTGGATAAAGTTTGGCATAGTTTGGAAGAATTTTGGAGTGTTTATAGGAAATTTAAATAGGTTCATGGTGGTATCATGGTTAGTGAAAACCATGAAGATCATGTCGAAAACCATGAAAAATGCGATGGGGGACTTAGGTTAGGTGTACAGTTAAGGCGCACGGTTTGGCCAAAACGTGTGGCCACCCGGGAGTAATTGTAAAAAATAAGATAGTGATATTTTTCATGACCGTGCGTGTTTTTCCTAAATGTGTTTTTCAACTCTGTGAGGTACTTCTCAATGTAGAGGTGGAGCATGGTTAGGGCACAATTTTCTTAACCGTGCAACTAACTATGCAGGGTTTAAAAACAATATCCAATAAAAGTGGATCTAGGTTGATATTATGTTTAAAACCCTTATTTTTCTCTAAACTTACCATAACTTAGGATTTATTCCTCATAATGGTCGAGTATTATTTTCCCATAAATTTGGAGGGGATCTGAAGGTGTTTCTAGGTGTGATGAAACCTGATTTCCTTGGAAAGTCTTCTTTGGTGGCAGTTTTTCAATGTTTTTCATAAATATACAATCCTACCTCTCTTAAATTCTTATATATATTCCTCTTTGGATAGATCCCAGTTTTTTAATTCCAATAATGGATATATTTGGCATTTTTTATGATAGGGAAGTGATCTATGGTGGATTTTTGGAGATTCAACCCGATTTTTAGGGTGTTTTTGTGATATTCTTCATTCTCACCAAAACTCTCTAGGTATGTGGATTCCCTCTCAAATAAAATTATTATAACATGAAGGATTTGTTTGATATTATTTATATTTTATGAAATTTTGGGTGAAATTGTTGTGAAAACCATGTTTTAAACACTATTTCTTGTGGTTTTTTGGTTTTCCAGAAATTGGTTGTGTAAATGACATTTCTTCTTTATTTTAAAATTTTTATTTTGAAATATGGTTTTGTTGGATTTGGGAAATTAGCTTGTTGGAATGGTTTTCAATAATGGAATTGTTTTATTGAAATATAATGATTAGGTATCTTTAAAATGGTTTTGGCATACATGGTTTTTGTGACATTATTCTTTCGATGTGACCCTGAATAAGGGTGTGTGCCATTATAGTAAAAATTTACATTGACCTTAGATAAGGGGTGTGTGTCATAGTGGGACATAGAGATTTACCACTCAGTGTCGAATTTGTGGATAAATGGGAAACTTATCAGGAGTATGGAACTATTAGAGAAGACTGCGTGGGTGTGTGTGTGGTGAACGATGAAATGGGTATACCAAAAAGTAATTTAATATGGTTTAATGAATTATTTGTGTGCTTTCCATGAAAAATTATTATGTTTGGAAAAATATTTCGGTGTGAAACTGCATGGATTTGTTTTAAACTGTGGAAGTATTTCAAAATTTTTTTAAAAGGTGTTCCATATAATTTTTCTAACTTTTTTATACTAGCGGCTTGAGTAGGGATTTCATTAGGGGAAATATACTGAGTTTCATTACTCACCCCTGATTTTGAAATTTACAGATTCTTCTGATTTCTTTTATTGAGACATAGGAAAATGGAATGCATCACTCTTATTTAGTGGGGCTATGTGATACATGGAGTTGGGGTTAGACTTTATTGCCATGTCTTTATATTCTTATGAGTCTCTGTTTGTTTTATTTTCCATTGTGTACTTTTAAGTTATATATATTTTATTGTGGTACTCTATTTTAGTTTGGTTTGGAAATCAATGGTATTAGTTGGGTTGTTTTACATTGTCATCATTCATCATATATTTTTTTTGGTTATGGAATTTTTGGTTTATATTTTTTATTTTAAATGGGAAAGTCATCCACCAATTTTATTGAATCCCTTGGAATTTATTTCAAGACTTTGGTGCCGTGGGGATGTCACTTAAGGCCAAGTTGAAATTCCACCTCAACTCAATATAATGAGGAGGGGATAGATGTTTCAAGTTGTATCAGTTTGGTCGGTCAAAATATTTGTGTCCAATAAGTGGTATTATATTGTTTTCTCCTCGACTTACAGATGGTATAAGTTGTGTCAGTTTTGGAGTTGAAATTCATTTTAGTTAATTCCTTGAGTCGGGTTGGTAAAAAGGAGTAGGATTTTTGGGAAATTAAATGTAGAGCATAGAAATACTTGGCTAACCTTTTTTTATTGAAGTTCAAGCTACCATGGAGTTGGTAATATAAGTGTTTTGGAAACACTTATAGGATTTTAATGTCATTATCATGGGTTTAGACAACAAGAAGATCATGACATGCATTGTAGAAATGAATTCTCACTATAAGTGTCGATTTTAATTTGAGTAATGATTTATGATTTGGTGTAAATGTTTTTATTTTTGAAAGAAAATTATTTTTTTCCAATGGGAGATTTTGAAAAGAGAATTGTTGTGGTATTGTGAAAATGAGTTAATTTTCAAAATAATGGTTAATTTTTTCAAAATTTTTGAATGTAGAAAATGAAAAATTTTGGAAGGAATTGTTTTGAATGTTTCTCTATGATAGAATTTAAAATTTTTAATCCTTCAGTTTCTAGAGAGTGATAAATGTGGAATTTGTCATGTTTCTATAGAATTTCGCTGGCTAGGCATCATAGAAACCAACTAGAAGAAGTTGATGAGAATTTGGTTTCACTTGAGCTAGAGGTGAACGAAAAACTAGTTCAGATTATTGTCTAATATTTTCAATATGTGGATATAGGGAACTAAGGGGATGAACCAACAGAAGTGTTTCATTCTTTCTAGACCTAGAAGTTGAATCCATTCATATTCATGGGTAATTTTGGGATAGAGATGGATATAGTGTGGTAGAATTAGATGAATGGAATCTTTGATTTCCTTGGCACACCAATAGATATGAAAGTCAAGTTATAGATGTATATGTTGGAATATCTTGCATGCTAATGGTGGGATTTATCACATCATGATAAACTTGACCATGCCATGGTATGAGAGGATTTTGAGGAATTTTTCAATAAACAATTCTATGGTAAAATGATAATAATTCATTTAATGATGGACTTTTTCATCCGGAAGTAGAAGAAAATTTCTGTGATAGAGTATAACAATAAATTTAGGAATTTTTTCTACTTCACACCTGAAGTTTATATGAGTGTGTTTTTGATGGAAAATTTTTTTGAATCAGGGATAAGGCATGAAATTCGCTCAAAGAATTTCATGCTTTGTATAACAGATTATACAGATATGTTTAGTAGATCAACAATGGTTGAAATAGATATCTTAGGAGGCATGGTAGAGGAAGTATGTTGATAACTATGAAAAATGGTGTGAAGTATAATAATGGGAGAAAGTAGAAGAGGGACACATATTTCCAAGGTGGGAGTTTGACCCAAATGATGACAGTTGGATCAGAGAACCTTCATCCAAGACCTAATGGAAAATTTGGATGTTTGTAATGTGGTTCCTTAGACCACATGAATCTATAGTGTATGACGCCACCTACAGAATTTCACAATTAGAATTGGATGGGCATCTTCGGGGAATATCTTGTAGTGATTCAGGGTCTGGTGTTTTGGAAAACTCACAGGTTTCACATATGTCATATGCATCTATGGGACGAGGGAAAAAAATACATATCATTAGTTGAATTATTTGAGCTATGGTGATTCCATAGATAAAATGACACCTAATTTAGTGAAATATCAATAGGGAAATAATGAACAAAGTGATGTGTGTAGGAAGTTATATGGAGATGAGCAAGTTATTATGGATGATGAATTTGGATGGTGTGAATTTAAATCAGTAAGGGGAGTGATGCAATTAATGGCCATTATCATTCAAATTATTTAAACAGTTGAACAATGTGAATAAAAACATGTCCCACATCGAAACCTCTCTCGGTTCCTCCATGCTATATAAATCAAGAGCTACGGGGAGAGGCTCAAATTTTCCTCTCCCACTCATGGTACTACCCCATACCAATACGATGGGTGTTCTCTTCACCAACTTCATTAAAGGATATTGTCCCACAACATGCATGCCACCGAGCATTCCTATGGATTACACACGGCACTCCATGATTCTTGTGAGTTAGTCTGGCTGGCCTCTTTTGGGATTGGAAGACATAGTGTGCATTATAAGCTCTCAGTTGAGGCCGGATGGCCAACTTACTAGGTTTTATACATATTTTAAATAAACACCCAAAAAATACATAGTTAAAAACAATGTATATAATGGAATTCATTATGAAATTAATGTCCACCTCCACACATAGAAAACTAGTATGATACTCTTCAATACCTTCACAATTTATCTTCCAATATATATCCATCTTACCATTTATTCATCGATAAGGCTTCACACAATAATTATACAGTATGGTTCTTCTTAATGAAAACTACAATATTGATGTTCCTCATGAAAAAATATTCATGGTTCTCATTCAACATTATTATATTTCATTAAATTCAATTAATTCATCTCCAATTTTTGGAATATAAATTTGAAATAATTCCAAATCATCCTTCTTCATTATTCTAAACAATGTGTCGCTTATGACATGTGTATATTGAAATTAGGTTCAATTCATCAATCTTCATAGATAAAAAATGGATAATTTCTCGAGAATGAAATCCTGTTATATTAATACATAACAATTCTGTAGGAATCACCATGAAAGAATCCATAACAATTATCCAAGAATCACCATGAAGGAATCCATAAAAATTATTCAGTTAACACCCTGAAACTCAAAGTCTTCAATCCATTAACCTGTTTCTTGGAATTTCAAGACTTGAGTATTTCATTCAAGCTCTATTAACTTAGGAACATTTTTTTCATATTGAAATCAATGTAATCTTCATATTGTATTGATCATCATTGTCCACCATTGAAAATCATTGACAAAAAATACATTCCTTACACGATGTGGGATCTCCAATCACCCCTTTTGTATTTGTTGGAAATACCTTCAGTGTTCTTTCCACAAGAATATTTCAATATGTGGAACTATTATATTATATCTACCCTTTTTCTTTAAAACATTAATTTCACTTTCATCCCCCATTAATTATAATATATACGAATTTCGTAGGAAAATGGTATCATTCGAATATTAATCAATGATCCATCCATCATTTCATTCTAAGTCAACATAAGTTGTTCTCGGTGTAGAAAAAAAGAGGACTTGATTATTAACAAAAGTTTCCCATTACCAACTAATCATGATACATTAACAAACAAGAAATCATATAATTTTATTCAAGGATTATTCACTTTAATTCTTGGATGTAATTACTAAATATGAGAAAAAGATTTTTTAGAACAGTCATCCTAAAACTCCTTTAGTCACTTAAATAAATAGATCAAATATATTAACATGCAATATTCTGGATAAGAGAACTTTGGGAACTTAAACATTTAATATTCCATTGATTAATTTAATTTAACCCCCTTTTTATTAATGTTGTTATTTTTGATAACTTTGTATGGGAGATTAAGAGAGACATACCTTGGCCAATTACATGATCTTCAAGAAATTTCCCAAATAACCAGATTTGATATTAATTGAAATAATAATTATATAAACATCTTTATTGTTATCCCCCTCAAGGAAATATTTCTCATTATCCTCATTATGGGTGATTTCATCAAGATTGAATTTGAATACATTCTAGTATAGAGAATACAAATGAATGGGTCTTCAACTTGTGATAGTCTATATAAGACAACATTCCCAACTTCACTAAATATGTTCTTTTAGAACATTTTTTCTTAAAAATTCCAAGAAATAAGATCAATACAACATGGAATCTTCTTTACCCTGACTATCTAGAGTAGAAAATCACACACTTTAACTTATTCAAGGTTGATCCTCCGTCATATTAGTATATAAATTTTAATTGATGAACCATTCACGGATGGTTTCTTCATGAACTTAGCAATCACGAATTGACAAAACTTACTACTTATCACATTCTCCCCCTAAGAATACAATTTAGATTCAATTAAATAAATTATAAAAACAAATACAATAGTCAAATATTAATGGAATAAGGGGGATCCTCTTTTCTTCATTAATATGAATGGAAAGGTTCAGATTATATTCTCAAACAAGTTCCTCCATTTTCTCCAGTATTCATGCTTTCACATCTAAATATCTGTTCTGATTTATGTTGAGGAAACATGGATATCCTTGCGTCATCTTATAATTTGTGTGGCGAATTTTTCTTCTTAACAACCTTCATGGGTGATACATTATTACACCATTTGAGGTTTGTTTCTTGTTCTTATAGGGAGGTTATACAAATTTTTGTAATGTTTCCAGATTTCTGGAATCTATCACATATAACTTCTTTAAAAAATAGATTCATATTCTTGAAAAACCCTCATGAAATTTTGATTCATCATGTGGAATATTTTCATTCCCTTTTTCACTAGATTTAGCTTATGTATCTTTAATTTTTATCATTATATCTAAATCTTTAGGACATATTACTAACATGTCATTAGGAATTTTGGGTGCATGTTTGGATCATCCATATGTGTTCTTCTAAGTGTCATCCCTCTAAGTAGTTCTTTTGTAACCAATACACATCAACTTCTTTGATTTAGAATGCACGTTTTTCTCACCACTATACATTGGTACCTTATTGGGAGGATTTATATTGACAATATTATTCTGATATCTTCCCAAGGTTTCTACTTCATTTCAAGTCAGATTTTTTTATCTTCTTTTCTAATCATATTTGGATACATGTTGAAATGAGCATTTACCAACCTTGTGACCACTACCATTTTGTACATCCCCATTGTTATCAAGAATTCCAACTTTTTTACTGTATAGATATGCTTTTGGACCAGTGGATGTTGCCTCTTATTTTATGGATTCATCTCCCTTCAGATAGGCATCCATTGTGATTTCACATTTTGAGGATTATACCAAATTATTAATAAAAAATGCGAAAATCTATTAAAGAACCAACATTGACCCAAATATATTGATTTCTCAATATATTATATATATCAAACCGTTTGGTCTTCTTTATGATTTTTTTCTCTCTGTGGGGAAAAATATTACACACCTTCTTTACTATCCACCATAGAAATGGTGGTAGGATTATTATCATCTTTATACGTCCAGACATGTTCAGTTTTTTTTTAAAAACAAATTTGTTCATCATAATACATATATTATAATTAGTAAAAGATGGCATGAATGGTACCTCATGCTTCTCAGCTTCTTCTGATAGATCATTGAAGGATGTCATGATATTCTTACCACATATTGGAGGTATTTTAGCCATAGAATCTTCCAATGAAAATTGAGTACCAGTAGCATATATCTCCTTTTATAATGTTTCAATATGAGTCTTCGTAAGATTTCTCAAATGAGATACCAATTCTAGAAATTTCATGTTGTGAATGATTTTCTTTTCTTCAATTATAATAATATTCTATTCATAAGCCTTCTTCATTCATTCAACATTATCATTAGGTAACATAACATTGTACTGAATCAAAGTGTCATGTTCTGTGATCTTCATGGATATTTATTCCAATTATATACCTTTGACATTAGTGCTATATTTAAATTTGTCTTCAATGGCATGGGTATTTTCTTCTAGAGCCTTTTTAACTCCCTCTTTCTCTTCAACATGTTTTATCCATTTCGTGTAAATTATTTCAAGTTCCCTTTTTGTTGATTTAATGGTTCCAACATATCTGGAGTGTTTTAGACACTCTACATTGTTTAGAAAGATATTCTCTAAAATAGTGGCTTCTTCTTATAGGTGAGTGATCTCTTACTTCATGAATTGAATTAATCCGCAACAAAAGGGATTATCTTTATTCCGAAATACCATGCATAATAAATTTTAATATATCAACTGACAATTCTTGAGAAGTTGTAGATTGATCATCCTCACCACATGTTCTAGTATTTCCATCCCGAGGATTTTTTAAAAATGTACTAACACATTAAACCTGATCATTATAGGTAGGAAGGTTATCCATATTATTGGTGGAAACTTGAGCCACCTTCATATTTATTTCCATGTAGGCTATGTATTCATTGCTAGCAAGGAACATAGCAATAAGTACCTCCTATTATTTAGATAAGAGGGATTTATTCTTCAAATTTATCTTTTCTATATTTTGGTGTTCATCATGGTCTTTGTATAAATATAATTTTTCTATGAGGAAACTGAATTTTATATAAAACTACAAATCATTTATTAGTTAGGAATCAAACTGAATTCATCTAAATGGAGTTTATTTCACTGTTAAAAATTTAACAGAGGAGAACATTTCTTCAATACATTTGAAAGGACCAGTTTGGTATATTCCTAACACTGAGAGGGGGTGAATCAGTGTTGTATACATTTTAATCCAATTCCACATTTTATCCCTTTACCTATTTGACCAATTAGTACATATATTCTACTATTCTCTATTACCTATCGCATGAATGAATATTAAAGATTTAAATACAACCACATGACATTTTTACATGCTCTCACAACTCCCTAAGAGTATCTAGTCATTGGGATGGTCTAGAAAATAATCCTGACCATGCAACCAGTAGAATGTTTTAGTTTAAATATGGTTATATAATGGGGGAAATACCCATTCACTTTCAATTATCTATATTAAAATGACCTGGAATGTTTTATAGAACTAAGATGGATCTTTATTCTACCTTTGAAGAAAATATCATTTTTTAAAGGTTTGTAACACCAAGAGAGTATTACACTTGTTGACACCTCTTGGATTTCACATTTCTACTTTGTTCTTCCACAAAAATCTTCTTCAATTTATTACATTCATAGTAGCATGAACATATCTCTTATTACCTCTTACCAATAGAAAACTAAAAGCTTCACAATCTACTTCTACAACCATCCTCAATAATATTAATGTGTTGTGAAATGATGAATAAAAAATCTCATCTAACCCAAAATATAATTAGCAGAAATGTGGTAAACTAAGCTTACGTCTGGGGTTCTAGAATTAAATACCATACATAGAGGCATTTTTGATTCCCTCCAATGCCTTTATAAATTTTAATTTACTTTAAATGGATTTTTAATGAATATGAACATGATATTTTTTTTATTAAATTAAGTTAAATTTCAATAGAAACTTTAAAGTTGATTTAAATTGATAAAAATGATTTTTTGTATTTGGAATTCTATTTAGACTTCATGATTATTATTTTATTCATCCAAGCCAACTTGAGGTGAACTGAGCTCGAATTAAGAGATCCATCATTAAATCACAGACATCAAGGCATTTGGGATTCACATCTCTTGACTTTAGATATTTTCAAGGATATCAAATGGATTTTTAATGAATATGAACCTGAAATTATTTTTTTTATCAAATTATGGGAATTAAAAATCGAAACATTAATGTTCATTTAAAATGATAAAAAAATTATGTATTTGTATTTTGAATTTTATTTAGACTACATGATTATTTTTTAACCATCCTAGAAAAAATGAGGTGAACTGAGCTCGATCTGGGAGATACATCATTAAATCCTATGTGTGGAGGCATTTGGGACGCTCGTCCCATGTATTTACCAATTTTCCATGATTTTAAATTTATTTTTATTAAATATGAACCTGAAATTATTTTTCTATCAAATAATGGAAAATTAAAAATAAAACATTGAAGTTGATTTAAATTTATAAAAAACATAATATTTTTTCTTAGAATTTTATATAGAGTAAATGATTATTATTTGAATTGGGGGAGAAAACATGCGGAGAACTGAGCTTGATCTGGGTGAGACAACATTAAATCTCATTCATGGATGAATTTGGGATGCCTCTCCATTTCCTTTAGAAAACATCAATTATTTAAAATGGACTTTTAATGAATATAAACAGAAATTTTTTTATTTTACTAAATTATGGGAAATTTCAACGGATTGATTGAAGATGATTTAAATTGTTAAAAAACCAATGTATTTATATTTGGAATTTTATTTAGACATAATTATTATTATTCAAACATGCAAATCCACCATGAGGTGAAATGGGATTGAGTTGGGAGAGCTAGTATTAAATCCCATCCATGGAGGCATTTGGGACCCCCACCAAAGCCTTTAACTAATTTTCAATGATTTTAAAAGGATTTTAAATGAATATGAACAAGAATTTATTTGTTTCATCAAATTATGGGAAATTGTTACTAAAACATTTTAGAATATTTAAATAGATAAGCAAATGATGTATTTTTACTTGGAATTTTATTTAGTATTTGTGATTATTATTTGAACTATCCATGCACACATGAGGTGAACCAAGCTCGAGCCACGAGATCCACATTAAACCATGTGCATGGAGGTGTTTGGGATTCCCCTCCAGTGCCATTAACAATTTTGAATGATTTTAAATGGATTTTTAAGGAATATGATCATGAAATTATTTTTTATCATATTTTTGGAAATTAAAAATAAAACATTGAAATTAATTTAAATTGATAAAAAATGATGTCTTTTTATTTGAAATTTTATTTCAACTTCCTGATTATTATTTGAACTGGAGAAATGCAACATGAGGTGACCTGAGCTCAAGCTAGGATAGTCACAATTAAATCTGATTCGTCGAGGGGTTTGGGATGCCTCTCCAATGTCTTTAGAAATTTTCAATGTTTTTAAATATAGTTTTAATGAATATGAAAATGAAATTCATTAAATTATAAAATTATGGGAAATTAAAACTGAAATGTTGAAGTGGATTTAAATTGATAAAAACAATGTATTTGTATTCTGAGTTTTATTAGACTTCTTGGTTACTATTTGACCCAGCAAGACCAACATGAGGTGACTAAATTTGGAGCAGGCAGAGTCATCATTAAATCCAATGCATGGAGGTGCTTGGGAAATTCATTATTTTTTCAAATTATCAGAAATTAACCATTTAAGTTGATTGTCCACTGCTAAAGGATCCAAAATCCAAGGACCATCTTAAGAGGATGATCTGTCCCCCATAAATCCATTTCGAGGATAATCTAGAACATTTGAAGCCTGAATGAAGGAGGAGCTTAGTGAAGTCTGATGTGGAACCACTTCACCACTTCCATGCCACCAAAGCAGTTCCACAAGCCATGTGGAACCACCAACAGTCCATGAATGTGGATGGTGCACCCAAAAAAATGTCGTTCTAGCATACAAAATAGCCTTATGAAAAATCAAAGATAGTGGGAGAAGGAGAACGAGATATAATATAATAAATACTTCATTTATAAAATTCTAAATCTATATTAATAAATATTAAAATATTGGGTGGGAATAAAAAAAAGAACATGATATAATATATTAATGAAATCCTTAAACGGAAGATCCACCAACATGACCTAACTACACCTCTCTCCCATCCCACACCCGCTATAAAATACATGGTAAAAACTAGTGTAGACATACCAGTAAGGCCACTGATACTCATATAATCACTAGAAATATAAATACCTATTTTTAAAAGAAATTGGTTAAAAAATAACAATAGACACATATTTTGATTTCACTCACCTCCAATATCGGCAACAATATAATGCTCTTTCTTTAATATACCATATCCCTCAAACATCATTCCTATCATTGGGGGAACTGGCATACCCTATCCCACTGTTGGGGATTCACTCTCTCTTCCCCGCCATTAGTGAAATGATTTAAATTTATGTTTGGAATGGTCATATCCACCCTACATTCAGGAATCTGGATTTAATGAATTTGATAGTTTTAGGTGATCATTGACATTCTTCCCTATTCACTGCTTTCCGTCATGGATTTTGCAACATTGGAACAAGTATGAGACATGTTAACTCAGCATCTGGTTTCATGAAATGGTGTACTCAATTCATAGATAAAAAGAAACCCATAAAGGGGAAGTGTTTATCACAATGATAGGTTGCACAATAGACTCATCAGCTTCTTTCATGAAACAGTATACTCAATGAACATATAAATAGAGGTCCCATGAAGGGGAAGTGTTCGTCACATTGACAGGTGGCATATTGGGCTCAAAATATTCTTTCATGAAATAGTTCTTTCAATTAAAATATAAATGATAAAACATAATGGGGAAGTGTTCACCGCATTAATGGAAGGTTCATTTATTTACAAGCATCCCTTGTTTGTGCAAAGAAGTACGAATTTCTGCCCAAATTTATTCCATGAAGAAGGTTCCAATTCATTCATTAAGAGTTAGAAAGTATATAATGTGATTCACACACACCTGTGTGCAAAAGACTTGCATGCATTAAAAACCAAAACTCATTCAGGGTTTCTTACATGAATATAGAACTATAGTGACTTTGAAGGAGAAGTAATCTCACATGATATCTTTATTTGATAAGGCAATTATCATTTTATTGACACACTTTGAATAGTGAATGTGAGCATATGCATGCCCATGCACATGTTATGACTTAAGATTAGAAGATATTGGATAAACAAACATTGTGTATGTTCATACAAGGTGTGTGTACAAAGAAACATAAAAGTTGAAAATATGTTGTATTCAATGTGTATGTGAAGATGGTGAGTAATCTCATGCATATGGGTTATATAAGAACATGAATAAGCTTTCGTATGGTATGGGTTATTTTTAAAAATAAGTGTGTGTTGAAGTATGCATGTAAATGAAATATTGAATGCATGAAAGTGTGGAGGTGACTAAAGTGAGAAAAATATTTTCGTGTATGTCCTAGAATTTTTTTCTTTCTAAAATAATATCAAGACAATATATATTGTTGTGAATTTTTTATTTCACAAAGAAGACATAGAAATAGTGGGGATAATTACATGCATTAAATATCTACATCTGATGATGACAATTGAATTCATGGAGAACACACTATGTTGTTGTGTGTAATAATTGAGTTTATATGAATCAATATTTTTTAGTGAAGAAAAGAATAAGAAGATTTACTGTTCATTGATTTATCTTTAGTTGTTCATTCATATATTGCAGTGACTTGAAGTGGAAGTGATAACTTTAAATAATTTAGCAAAGCATATTGAAACGGCTTGAATGTAGTGTTGTTGATTATATTCACTGGTAGTTGGAGAATTTTAGTTGAAGTGAGAAAGTGTATAAAAGGTATTATTTCAGTGGATTGAAGTGGATGATCAATTTTGTATTGCAGTGACAACTTGAAGTTATTTTGATATTTCTCACTATGTTCAATGTTCTAATTGTAGAAAAATGGTGGGATTCCTGTATAATGAACATCAGTAAGGATTAATATATAATTTGGGAAATGGTTTAAACCTACAAACCTTGGTTTTTTGGATGATACCTGACCAACACACTTGTAATTTTTGATTGATTTCTAGTGGAGAATCTGTGTCTCAAATCATCCCGAACACAGAAAGGACATAGTCACCTATCTCGGGGGAGAGCCTTGTAAAAATATTCTGTGTTGTCCTACATTTAATTTTTGTCTTACAATTATTATAATTTTTGTTGTAAACTGGGAGGATCCATTCATTAAAACAGGTGCACATGTTCAAATTAAAAAGTGGTAAGAGATAAGAAATAAAATATTGGTATAATTTTTGTACACTAATTCATCCCCCACTGTGTACTTTCATGATCCAATGGACACTTCAATTGGTATGAGAGCATATGTTACATCTTTTATTGGATCTATCTTATTGTTCCAGTTTTTTGTATCAGACATAAATGAATTGATTATTTTAATTCAAAGAACTAAAAGAGTTTTTTCGGATGGTATGTTCATTTCCTATCTCGGTCAGTGCCAACATGGAGGTCTCTAAAAAAATAATGAAGAATAGAAAGAAGAAAGAGGAAAGAAACTGAAAAATAATTTGAAGAAGAAATAGTGTTTACCACAATCTGAATATAGTCATAATGGCATTCTATCATTAGTATATGTTAAATTAGGTGATAAAGATCATTTTGATGAGTATTTTTCAAGAATAAATAAGAATAATTTATTGAATCACTCATTTATTTTTATTTAGAATAAAAAAATATCTAAAGAATGTTCTTATCAAAGTTTTCACCTAAATATTTTCTTTCATTAAGTGTGATTCCTCATGATATGTGTTCTTTGAAAATATTATATATCATTCATAAGGATATCCATCATGGAATTCATTATTTCAATTTCACATAAATTTATTCCTGAAGATCATTCATGAAGAAAGTCAGTGATGATGAAGCAGATGGATGAAGCTCATCCCTTTAAGGTGAGAAATGTTGAACAAATTACATAGTTGATCACAACATGTATCACATGAATATATGAAGTTATGGTAAGGGATTTATTTGATATTTCCAAATCATGGAAATTAAATCCTGTCATTAGAAAGAGATTTTTTCCTATTTTTTATGAATGAAAATTCTGAATTAGAAGGGGGGACACTTATAATTTTTTAATAAAGGGGAAGTTCATTCTTGGAATTGAATATTAGTATGAATATTTCATTATATGAAATATTTGGGTTTGTAATGGTTTAAATTTAAATAAGGGCATATAGAAAACGGGCATACCAACACTACTTAGTTGAGCAGTTGACCCCTAGCCTTCCATTATGGGCGGGCCGGGGAAGAGAGTTTCTAGTGTGCTCATAGGGAGCATATGTAGTGTTAGAGGAACAATGAAAAAAAATATTAGTTTTTTTGTATGAAGAATGATTGTGTGTGGTTGAGATTGAATACAAGTGCAATTTTGGCTTGCTAGGAAGTATTTGTTTTTTTCATGGTTTAATTGAAAGAAAGGGGCCTATAGGGAGATCATGTAGAGGTAGAGGAAGAGAGTGACAATTGTGCTCATGAGGGTCTATCGACACTGCATAGGTGGGCATTCGATCCCTAGTCATCCATTATGGGTGGGCCGTTGGAGAGAGTGTCTAGTGTGCTAATAGGGACTACATGTAGAGGTAGTTGAACAACGAAAAAATTTAGTTATGTTGTATGAAGAATGATTGTTTATGGATGGAATTGAATCTTTTTTTTGAATTTGGCTTTATTAGTTATGTTTTATAAAGGATAGTTAAATTCTTTGGTTATCCAACCCCAAGAAGCAACAAGTTAGTATGGTTCACAAAGGGTGAAAATGCAAAAGGATTCAGTGGTAGAGCAAGGAACAAGAATTTGCAGGAGTAGATATATGTTTTCTATTACTAATACATCATATAGAAGGATGTACCTTGTGTTATAAAGGAGCTTTCTAATAGGAATTAATTTCGATTTGGGAGAATATTTTAGTGGTTCACTGTAGCTATGGAATAGCCTCAATTGTGCAATCTATGGTATTATAATTTGGGACATGCAAGCGTCTAATCGGTCAGAAATTATTCTCCCAACAGTCCTATCATTCGATCAATTTCTGAAGAGCTGTTTGATATTGAAGTGCCCAGATCAGTGTGAATCACTGAGAGGGGGAGGGGGTGAATCAGTGATCCTTTAAAACTTTTTACTAATTGATTCTTAATCAATTAAACCTCTATGGCTGGTTAAAGCCTCGATCCACTCTTCTTGTATCTCTCAACCTTTCCCGGATAATGCAGTAATGAAAAGGCACAGGACACAAGGATTTACAAGGTTCGGCACCAAAGGCCTACATCCTTGCCATGCTCTCCAAGCATGGATTCTCCCATTATAATCTGTTAGTATTACAATGGTCGATACAGCTTCCCACCGTATCTCTCCTGAGTCCCACAGGAGGGTCTTTATACTGCGTCCCACAGTGTTACCAGAGTCCCACTGGCCTGCTCCAGAATCCCACTGAAGACTTCTTCTCCCTGAGTCCCACAGGGTCTTCTCCTGGCTCCTCGAGTCACACGAGTAGCTCTTCTTCACTTTAAGTTCTTCAAGTATCCTCAGCAGCCTGGGATAAAGGCTGCTGGCCTTGCTCTTCTTCTGATCA
The DNA here is from genome assembly GCA_963277665.1 of Viscum album. Taxonomy (NCBI): domain Eukaryota; kingdom Viridiplantae; phylum Streptophyta; class Magnoliopsida; order Santalales; family Viscaceae; genus Viscum; species Viscum album. The sequence continues at coordinate 1,578,479,976 of OY728151.1, read as the reverse complement.
CTTGTGGTGAGCAGGTCTTCTCATCTTGCTCGGGCTTTATCACCTTCTTCTAAGGATGCCCCGGCTTCTCTCCAATTACTGAATGCTCAGACAAATAATATCTTTATCTTCGGTCTGGTCCAGTCTCAGTAACTCAGATGCACACAGCCTGATTTATCTTTGTTCACGTGTGCACGTGCATGCATGCATGCATGCACTTTCCTTTCCCCTTCTCTTGGTGCAGTAGACCCACAAAGGGTGTAATTCTTTTCAGCACACACCAGCTTCTCAAACTTCACACACTTTATGCACTTTTGATTACACACATAAATGTGTGTTATACTTTAGTGTGGATGTCCTCCTTTCAACTTCTTCTAAGTGTGTTCACTTTTAGTGCACACATAGGTTCGGCCACTTCTTTAGTTTGCACACACAAATTCTTCACTTAGCATCCACTTGTAGTGACCTTCCTCTTCTTGTTGCACACACACACTTTAGTGTTCTTTTAGTTGTTCTTCAATAGTGTGCACACACAAGGGCTACGACCTTCTTCTTCAAATGCACACACAAAGTATGGCCTTGTCTTGCTCACACCCACTGCCCTTAGGGTACTTAGCACACACAAGATGTGTTCCTCAATTTGGCACACACTCAAGGGCTACGGCCACTTGTTGTTCTTTTTGCACACAAAGGCACAAAGGCCTTTCCTTCCCTTCTTGCACACACACAAGGCTACTGCCTTTTCTTGTTTGGTGCACACCCACTGCCCTTATTGTAATTGCACACACAACCCGAACGTGTCCTCCTTATGCATATGCTAGGGCCACGGCCTTTCCTTGTTCACTTAGCACACAAAACACTAGGGCCTCGGGTTCACTTCTGTTTTTGCACACACAAGCCGTAGAGTCTTCACTTGAATTGCACACACACAAATAGTGTCTCGGCCTTGTTATTTCTTTTGTGCACACACACACAATCCGTAGGGTGTTCTCACTTGAACCCTTTCTGCAAGGAGGCGCACAAGATGTCTTGGTGCAAGAGGCAGCCGCGCAAGGTGCCACTGGGCATGGGTCGCGCAAGCACTTGGGTGCAAGGCAGCCCGGGCTTCAACCGTGGGCGCGCAAGATGCCGCGGCCGCGGGTTCTTCCTGCCGCGCAAGGGGAAGGCGCGCAGGGTTCTTCTCCAACCTCTTTCGCGCAAGGAGTGCGCAAAAGGAACACCGCGGAGCAAGGGATGCTCCTGGCTTCACTGCCGCGCAAGTGTGCGCGCAGGGCTTCGACTTCGTGAGGCACAGAGTGCTTCTCACGGGACTTCAAATACTCAGTGGATCAGCAAGCTAAAACGAGGTCTCGGACTCTCTTTTTATAGGCAGAGATGCCTCATATCTTCCGCGGAGAGATAACTTGAATCCCCGAGATTTTCGGGTATTTCAAGATCTTGATATCTTCCTCTGTTTCACACGCGGGTTCTCCCTTTTTTATTTTCCTTCGATCTTCCTCCTCGTGCATGCGATTTAGAACGCATGCACGGCCTTCGGTTTAGGCTCATCCCATGCAAAACATCAACCCGAATGGCCTCGCACCTTCGGTTTGCTTCGGCCTTCATCGAAATCTCCCAAACATTGCATGCATGTGTATTTTTAAGCATGGATCGGTTCAGTGTAGCCAGACGAGCACGAGGGTCACCTCAGCTTCGAAAATGGTGGCCGCAATCTCGAAAACCATCTTCGGGAGTCGCCTGGTTCGAGCGGAGCTCGCGGGAAGGCGCGGGGAGACCTCTGCCGAGCTCGGGGAAGAGGACGAGGCGGGAGCCGTCGGATCGGCCATTTGAGATATATCGGACGGCCGGATTAAATCGGGGGCGCGGCGGATTAATCGTGCGGCGGAGATCGTCCGCGCGATGAGTCGAACGGCCAGGATGCGCTCCGGGTGAAAAATGCGCGTCCCACATCGAATTCTCCAGCGGTTTATCCGCGCTTTATCAAAGACTCGCTGCCGCCACCGCTTCAATTGTCTCTCCTTCTCCCTCCACGGTGCCGCCCCGCACCGTGTTCGTCCTGCCTGTCTGCGGGCGCGCTTTGCGCCCACTCTGGTCCTCGCGGGCGCGCTTGAAGCGCCCACCGTGCACTCTCCGGGCGCGCGGGCTTCACCACTGCGTGCCCTCGGGGGCTTATACACGCCCCCCCCCCCCCCCCTTGTCTCTCGAGCTTGCACCATGGGATCCCCCATGGGCGTGGCGCCTAGTGCCCATATGAGCCGTGGGGTTGAACCCGTGGGCTGGCTTGAGATGGCCAATTTTTTGGCAAAGGACAGAACCTAGACTTTGTAAAAACAAAGTCCTCCTCTATGTAAAACATGCCAAGTGCCAAATGCCAAATGCCTCCTTCTTCTAAGCCATTCTTCCTCCTCTTTATATCTTCTTCTTCATTAGAATTCATCATCCTTCTCTTCTTCTTAAGAATTCCTTAATCCTCCTTAACATATAATCTTCACTTAGGATATGGAATTCAAAAGGTTTCTTCATCTTCAACCGAGCTCCTGAATCAAATATTTCTTCAATAAACATCAATGATCCAATCAGAGATCAAGTTGGATCTTCTTCAAATTCTCATGCACTAAGTGATAGTGCATGGACTTTATTAATCCACTTCATCCACTTAGAAGTAGTGAATGGATCTTCTTGCTCTCCTCATGCATTGTCAATACAATGCATGGTCTTCTAATCATTGGTATGACATTGTATCATCATGATACAAGTTCTTGGAACTTAATGATCAGCTCAACAATCGTCTGATTTTCATGGAGAATGTTTCAACCATATTCTCCAATGCCACTTAGTGAATCTCCTAAGTGACATTCCTCTAAGTTCCATGGCCATTCTCCATTCTTTACCAACACCATTACAACCTTTGTCATTCACATTTGACATTCCCTGACTTCCATTCATTCCAAGACAACTTCATGTCTCATTGACAACAAATGCAACACAATGCACTTCAGATATTATCTACATGTATTCTTCTTCCCCTAGCCTACCCCAAAGCACCTATTCACCGAGATCTCCATTCCACGACGTCCGTTTTCTCCATCCACACTTCTATGATTTATTTGAACATTCTATCCATTACATTATGATTGAAATCTCAAGAAACTTAGTTTTCATGATCAAATGAACAACAAACAGAAGAAATGTATTGTATAACGTAGTCACAAAACAGAGGATGTGCATACATGTTTGGTCAGTGTATATTTTCCTATAAATACTCGAGAATGAGCTCATTTATGGAATTTATTTTATTGAACTTCTGAGGGTATATTTAGAGAGAAATAGATCCATGGAAATGGTTAATCTATTTTTAAAGTAGATTACATCATGTAGTAGAAGTAAAAAAATATTACATTACATGGTATGAGGAAACAATGATTACATTAAAATATTAGGAAACCAAGATTACATTACACGGTAGGAGGAAACAAATAAAACATTACACGGTAGGAGGAAAAAAATATTTCATTATAGGGTAGGAGGAAATGAAGATTACATTACATGGTAGGAAGAAACCAAGATTTAATTATGGGGTAGGAGGAAACAAAGATTACATTGTAGGGTTGTAGGAAACAAAGATTACATTATACAGTAGGAGGAAACAAATATTATACTGCACGATCAGGAGGAAACAACGATTACATTACATGGTAGGAGGAAACAATGATTACATTATAGTGTAGGAGGAAACGAAGATTACATTACATGGTAGGAGGAAACAATGATTACATTACAGGGTAGGAGGAAACAAATATTACATTACTTGGTAAGAGGAAACATATATTACATTATAGGTTAAAAACAACAATACAAACATGCCTATTTATATTTGTAAATTAATATGTTAAAAACAACAATAAAGATATGCATATTTATATTTGAATCACCAAGAATATCAGCTGCGCTATACACCATCACAACCATGGGCACTCAGTCACTCCGTTCCTCTAATGGTGATCCCATTTATAGATGAATTTGGAATGGTTCTCTCCGCTAGGTTGAGGAATCAATTTTCATAAAATATTATAGTTTGAGGTGATCCCATACCTTCTGCCTCATTCACCATTTTCATCATGTCTTCTGTCTCATTCACCCCTTTCACACTTTCCCTATTCAACCTATTAACTCACATCCAGTTTCATGAAACTGGTTTCCACAAAGATATTGGATAGCGTGTTCACAAAAAATACCCATTTGGGTATAAATCATATGGGGTGATTCGTACAAACACGTGCACTAAGACTTGTGTCTATTCAATGTGAACCAAGAAATAAGATCTACTTTACAAAAAATTATTCACAAAATAACATGAGTATAAACAGGATCATGATAATATATATCAAATGGATGTACACAATACACGAAATTCAATAAATTAGTGGCGAACAATGGAAATCTCACGGTCAATGAGAAAAATGGTGAGTAGCTAACAGACCTCGGTTTGTACTACAAGATTTAGGATACATAACATCAATGTGACAAAAATTATGGCCAATAGAATTGGGCTTTTAGAAATTGAGAACATTGTATTGTTGGTTTCTTGAAATTCAGTACAAGCCATCCTATAAATTTCAGTCTACTGGGTATCCTGATGTTTCACTTCTAGAAAAACTAAATTAGAGACAGTTTACCCTATGTAAAACCTTTCATGAGAAGTCCAAATTTTTTTCAAGTTTTCTAAAACATCCTCTCCTCCCTTAAACAGTATTCTAACAACCTCCAACACTAATAGATCAATGGTAGTATTTGAGTACTCCTCATAAAACAGATCCAAAAGGTCTTATTTTTTATCCTTGTCATTTTAATCACATCTAAACCAAGAAACATTCAATAATCCTTCAGTATCATCTCAAATCACAGGTTCCTACTCTTTAGATCGCGTCTATTGCACGTTTTTGAATTACACCACTACTAATAACAAATTTTCATAACTTCCACTATTTTGACATTCCTAAGGTCTCCTACTTCAGCTTCTCCACCAGAAAACTTTGCCTCAGACTTCTTTATCTCAAGGAATAGAGAAGCCTCAATGATATCCATTTTTCCCTCTGAGAGACCAATGAGAGAAACCCAAGAAGGTTCAGGTCGGGTTGTTTGGATGGTGAATGGAGGAAAACATGTGGTTTGTGGAGAAGGAGGATATTATAGATGCATGTATTCTTTCCAATGGAGGAAAGCCTCCCATCGAAATGGCCTAGATGGGAAACCAAAATGAAGCCTTCAAATCCCTCATTTATTGTGATACCATCATTTTCCTTAAATTCTAAAATGGTTTTAAACATGAAAACCAAAGTGGGGAAATTTTTATTGCAGAAATGTTGAATAATCAAAACTAATCATGGATTTTCAATCCCAAGACAGTTCCAACATACACCTATGAGACTGCATGTAGGTTTCCATCTTCCGATACTCTACATATTTTGGGGAATTTCTCAAAAACTAATGAATCCTACAATACAAATAATATATAAAATATTATATCATAAATTTCCAAATTACAATGTCTCAGACATGTTAAGAATCAGACACTTATCTCTTCTAAATAGTAATAAAAGATGTATCACTGCTTAAGCCCCAAAAGAATCCTAGTATGTGTGATATGATAAAAGAAATCTCAAATAAAAAACCTATCTTATCTCAAATTTGGAAACACCCACGGTATACATCCTATCAATATCCCTATTTTACCCATAAATGGAGATACCTTCCCTTAAACTTAGTTGGAATAAAAAACTATTTTCATTGTACCAACGATCATATTCTATATAAAAATGACAATGGCCATTTTTAACTCTGATAGAAACATGACTTCCCCTATAATAAATCCAAACACTAAAGTCTTCTCCATATTTTAATATGTAATTCCCTTTAAAAAAATAACAAAACCCAAAATATCTATCTACTCCATGATTATGATTATGAAAAAATTTCTCACACCCATAAAAAATTTCTTTCTCTAGTCAAAATACAGAGCTTCTAGTGCATCACCTCAATATTAAATTTGATTTCTGTCTTCACCAATCACACATTCTGGAGAATAAAATTAGGTTTAAGACCTTAAACACCTCTTTCAACCTAATTTGTTTTCGAAACCCTAACCTTCCTCATGCTCCATCGATCCTCTTGAAAATATCCAAAATTCCTAATACAAATTGCAATCCAGAACAATAACCTTTGATATCACTTGTTGGGGGAGATTCCTGATCTAAGGAAAAAAACCTCTTGAGAAAAAATTTGTAAAAAACTCGATGAAATATGGATGTGATAAAAACTAGAATAAATAATTTAGCACAAAAAATTATTAATATTGAAAAACCCTTAGTTATGGAGGATTAAAACCCCATTGGGTAATTCTGAAATATTAACTATAAATTAATGTGTACAAAGAAATACCAGTAATTCCCAGACATGAATTACAAATGAGAGCGTAGAAAAACATTTTTTAAAACCACACCCAGATACGCCTCCACCATCTCTTTAAAAATCAGGTCTCCAATGCCATGATCGAATGATCAATCTGTGAAAAAACATCACCATTCTTTTGAAGAAATCCCACTACATCGAGTATCAAAACCTAATATGCATTGGAATCAAACATTATTATAAAACCTAAAGGATTTCTCTCTCTCTCATTATCTCTCCATCATGACCTACCAAAAATCATAAACTTGGATACACCGCTTGATCAATGCATTTAACAACCCCAAACTTCATTAATGGAAATCCCTCTTGATATAATTAAGTGTATCTTTATGTACAATGTTTATATAAAATGTCAACTTCTTTGGTTTTATGTTACGAATTGCGACTGTTTCTAATATAGCCATTAAACAGTGATCAAAGGATTACTATAAATATAGGGCTTTAACAAATCCAATTTACTCAGACAAAGGAAGCAATGGACTCATCTGATAGACGTGCCCCATACGTAGCCCATTTGTTAGAGCTCAGAATGGAGGTGGAGTCATTGGGCTTCTCTCTTGATCAAGCCCAAGCTTTTCTTGAATATGTTAAGCTCGAGCAGGACCGCCTATGAGAGAAATGAAATTTGATAGAGATTACCACCCGAGCAATGTTATCCGAGCCTCCCCAAGAGTCTGTCACCATCACACAACTTACTCTTCGGTCTTATGCTAGTGTTATATGGGGATATAAAAAAACTCCTTAGAACTATGGTTATGTAAATTATTTTTGTATATAATAATGATTATACTTTCATTTTAATATTGTTACATTGTAAATAGGTTTTTTAAAGCAGAAATAGTATTTTTTGTTATTGTTCAACTAAGAAATCTATTTTTGACGAATTAATGGATTATTTAATAAAATAATATTTTAATAAAATATTATTATACTTATTAAATTAATTTTAATTAACTATAAATTATCGTATAATTTTATGAATGCAATTTTAGTTTTTATTATGGTTTTGAAATCCATTTTTGTCAAAACCCATGAATTTTTTATAAATGTCAATTTTTATTTTAAAAGTGAAAATTAACATATATATAAAATTTTTTAGATAAAATTAGTATTATTTCAGGAATCATAAAATCGAAATAATCCAACAGTGAATTTTTCATAATTTTCTGAGACAGTCTAATTTTTGTGTAAAAATTAAATTCCGTTTAAATATATAATATGTTTTATGACATCATAATGACCCAATAGTGATGTAATAAAATACTATAAGACTTATGTTAGGACAATATGTATTTTAACATTAAAATAACTTAATTTTGGGTTTGTTTGACTTATTTTTGAAACCATTAATGGGCCCTTGAAGACTTATTAAACATCTTGTCCTTTTAAATTGTTTTCTTTGGGAGTGTCACTCACCTCCACATAAACAACCCTATTATTTTAAGAATATCGTACTTTGTCCATATAAAATATTTTCATTGACTTCCCTTTCCAGAAACCATGGGAAAAAACCATGGGCTGGTTTGTGGTTTGGATCAGTTTAATGTGAGGTGTCCCAAACCTATATAATAATGAATTCCATCAACTTTACTATATTAATCCACCCAAGCTCCCACTTCATCCTAACTCAAAGCCTTTGGAGTTAGTCCATCCTCTACCACACTCTCTCTATAATCCTCCCAAGCTGACCCATGCTCCCAATAATCCTCTCTCAAGCCTCTCTCAAGCCTTTGGAAGCACACTTCCATGTAAGGGTTTTTCTTCTTTTCTCATTTTTGTCTTATATTCATTAAATTGTTAGGACATTTTAATTTCAATTATAAATGTTCGGGTATGGTTTCTAACCTCCCCCATACATCCATTTTTATTTTTAATGATGGTGGAACCCATTCTCTCTCATTAAATGCCTCCCATGTACACACATTACTATGTTGAAATTCCGAAAGGAATTTCTCTCCCCTCTTTTACATTCCAGCAATTCTTTTGTATCATGACTCTAAATTCCTTTACAACTGTTGGGACATGTATCTATATGATCCACTTACTTTACACTTCATGTAAATATGATGATACACCCCTTTCTATCTCATCAACCAATTTTATGAATTCTTACGTCACGCCGTTACGCTACCGAAATTTCATTGATTTTGCAATCCAATGTCATTTTGTAGTGAATACCATGCCGATTTCTCTATCATGGGTATTCACCTTTATGCACATTTACTTACTGATTATATAGTTTTAGGCATGAATTCCAAATTTATTTATCTTGGAAAAAATTATTATGTTTTATGAATCCATGTTATATGATCCATGTGGCACACTTATGCATGAAATGAAATGTTTAAGAAGGGGGAACCCTTATAGCGCTCCAATGAATCGGGTTAAGAATAGTATCACAATACATCATATGAAATGGGTGTCTACTCATGATAATTCAAGTGCAATGAGGTTTTACTCATGGTTCATGTGCAACGAGGATTTACTCTTACTCCATTTGCAATGATCATTGGCTCATGCTAATTCCATGTTAAGTGTTGTTGCCAAATTTCCATGTTATGATTATCATGTTTTATCATGACATTATTTTTATGCTTCTATTGTGATCTAATGATATGCCTATTTCCTAACATGTATTATATTTCTCATGTTACTCCATGTTTATTCCTTTACCAGACTTTATAGCTCACTTGTTTCTTATGCATGTCCTTAGGTTATCCCATGCAATGCTATGTATGATGGAATTTAGTAGTCATGTAAAAGAAGATTTCAATAAAGTTGTTTTTTTTCATGTTTTATGTTGTTATGTAATGATCTTAATATCAAACTACTCTATACCTCTCTATCTTCTATGTTGTCTCAAATGAATTTTATGTAATAAATTATGTCTAATTGTGTAATAAAAGATCAAGGTTGTCATAGTGCATTCCAGAATACACTAAATACATGTGAAATGAACAGTTTGGGATATGTCTAACACTCAGAGTGGGGGGTGAATCCGTGTTGGAGACCTTTTAATATAATTCCACATTTCATCCCTTTACCTCTTCGACCTGTTAGCATCTCAATTATATTATTCTCTTTTACCAGTCACATGAAATAATATTAAAGCAGTAAATAAAAAGAACAAAATATTTTTACATGGTTAACTACTCAGTAGGAGTAGCTAGTCCTTGGAATGGTCTGGAAATAATCCTCACCACAAAACCACTATAAAGTAATAATTTAAGTGTGGTTACAACAAGTAAGAAAGAACCTTTCACTTGGAATACAGTATATTCAATTGGTAGTACATGTTTTACATCACATAACTAAATCTCTATAATACCTTAGGAGACAACCTCCTTTGTGTTGATAAAGGTTTGTAACACCAATAGAATCTTCCAACTGATGAGACATGTTGGATCTCACAGTTATTCTTTGTATTCCCACAACCTTCATCTTCACAATTATTCTTTCATAGCAGCATGCAATTAACTCTTCTTACCTCTTCCCAACAAAAAACTGAAAGCTTTTAAATCTTCTTATTATACTAGTCAAAATAATATAAATGTGTTGTGAATTAATGAATACTGAATTATTGATAAACCAAATTTTAATCTGCCGATATCAATTTGGTCACCAAATCTTCTTCACTTCTTTTATATTTTTCTTTAGTGGAAAACCAAACTCAGTGATCCATCTTCTTATTATTCATGCTGGAATCAAAAAATTCAATTATTATTATTAAATCAATGAAGGACAGATCATCTTAGCATCATCAAAAATAATTATTATTCTTTGATAAAAAATATTAAGGGTGAATGTTGTATCATTTATCATTTATTTTTCTTAGTGTAGGAGATGTTTGTTCAACTAAATTTCATTGCACCTTCAATGATGTTTCATGTAAGAATATTCTTCCATAAACTCATATTCTTATCCTCTGGAATTATTAACTCAATACATTCATCATTCATGTTCATGTCTCATATACATTTTTTTCTTTGTCATTTTATGTATATTTTGAGTAAAAATTTTATGTATGAAATTTTTTTATTCAAATCATTTGAAAAACGTCAGATAGTTCACTTAATGCTCACTATTTATGTAAAAACACATGAAGCTTCTTTCTCCACCCTTATTTCTCTCCGACTTCAAACAATTATAATTTTTGGTTTTTATAAACCACTTTTATCAATAGTATGTGAATTAATACACTTTTTGTCATATGAAAACCCGAACAATATGAGTTCCACTTCTTACTCTTGCAAGTATTCACTAAAGAGAACATCTGGTTCTCTTAGCACAAGTAAATTGTGTACGTTTGTACTTCATTGTGTATTATGAATCATATAGACACATATTATATTAATGTTTTTTATATAAGGAACAACATCATGAAATTCCATGTGAGTAAAAAAACTCATGCATTGTGTCTCAATCAGTCAGCTTAATTGAAATGGTTCAACTTTGTGAAGCATGATAAGGGTGTTTAAACACCATTTTTGTGTTAGTGGAATTTATTCATCATGAAAGTAGAATGATTTGTGGAATTGAAATCCCATTTAAGGAACTATGAGGGTGTACACACCTATCACATTCTCTCATATTCTTCTTCATACTATTTAAATCCATCATTGCAGGGAGAGGATAATAATTCTCCTCTTCCTCATTTGTGCTCCATACAAGTTTCACAGGTACCCTCTGATCCCACTTTTTGTGGGATATTGGAACACATTATGCAAGAATTATATAGTACCCATGGATAACACATGTAACTCCATTCCACCTATTCATGCTAGCCTGGATGGCCTCCTTTGGGTGTGTTCAACCTAGTGTCCTGCATAAGCTCTTAGTTGAGGCCGGCTAGTCAGTTATTCCATTATTTTTAAATAAACCACCAAAAAATAATTAGTAAAAAACAAGTATATAATGGAATTCAATATGAGATTCTTGGACACCTCCACTCTCTTTACGCTAGTGTATAATTATTCAATCCATTCATAATTTCTCTTTAATTATAAATCCATCTAACATTTTCTTCATATCTAATCCTTAAAGAACTAATTATATGGAACATTTATCCTTAATTAAATATATAATCTCATTTGTCCTTTAGTTAGAACTCACATAGTTCTCATTCATTATTAAAATACAGCATGACCATCAGTTCCTCTTCTTCTATAATTTTTGAAATATAAATTCCAATGTACTTCAAATCATCCTTCTTATTCAATGTATACAATGTGTCACTTATTATACATTTATATTGATCTTTGGATCAGTTAATCATTCATCCGAGTAAAAAACATAAAGAATTTCTCTAGCATGACTTCTTGTGCTATGACTCCAAAAAAATTATTCAATCCCTTCACAATATATCTTCAAATATAAATCCATCTAACCATTTCTTAAACATTATCCATTCATGAACTAATTATATGGTGTAGTTATCCTTCTTGCAAACTTCAATCTCAATGTTCCACAAGTTAACACTTTCATGGTTCTCATTGAACATTAAAATACTATATCACTTTAAATTACGGTTCATCTATACAGTTTGGATTATAAATCCAAATAACATCAAATCAGCCTTCTTATTTTTGTTAAAAATGGGTTACTTATGACACTTTTATATTGAACGTTGTATCACTTCATCAGTCGTTAGAGTTATCAACATGAAGAATTTATCAAACATGACTTACAATGATAAGAATCTATTGCAATTATCCATGTATTATGATGACAGAATCCATAAAAATTTTCTAGGAAACATGATGAAAGAATCCAAAACCATTCTCCATGAATCACCATGAAACTCAAAGTTTTCAAAACATTCAAATGTTTCATTTCATTTCAAGACATGAGCACCTTTTCCAAGTTCCATAATATTTGGAACTTCTTCAACATATTGACATCCTGGTAAAATTCCTATTTCATTGGACAACATTGTATTCCAACAAAAATCATCTAACAACAAATACAATTCCTAAAGACGTGTGATCCTCAAACTTCCCCTTTGTATTGTTGGAAATACCTTCATTGTTATTTCCAAATTAATGTGATAATATTTTGAACTATTATATTCTATCACCCCTTTACCTTTTAAAAATTAATTTCACATTATCTCCCCCTTATTGACATGAAATACAATGTTCATGGGAAAATGGGTATCAATCTATACATAAGAAATGTGTGATCCATCATTTCACTCTAATTATACTTGAGTTTTTCTCAGGGTAGAAACCAAGTGGATTTTACTTAGAAAAAAAATCTATCCATTACCAACTTATCATGATACCTTAATAAATGAGAAATCATGTACTTTCCTTCTAGGAAAATTCAATTTCATTCTAGGATAAAATTATTTAATGTGAGAAAAAACTTTGTAAGAACAATCAACATGAAACTCCTGCAATCACTTCAAAAAATAGTTAAAAAATATTCAAGTTTAATACTTAGTATAGAATTCCATGGGGGACTTTAAAATTTCATAAGAAATTGATTAATTTAATCTCTACCCCTTTGTATTTTTTTTTATTTTTGATAACCTAGGATGATAGATTAATAGATACATTCCTTTTCAAATGATATGATCTTCAATAAATTTATAGAATGATAATATGTTATACTAATTGAAATAATAATTCTATAAGATTATTTATTTTTCTCCCACTCAATGGAAACATTTCTAATTATCTTCATAATGGTTGATCTCATCAAGAATTGATTTAATGAAATTACATTATGGAGAATAACAGATAATTGTTCTTGAACTAGCAACAGTTCATATAGGACAACATTCACAACTTCACCATGGATGATATTATATAACATTTTTTCTTCAAAATAATAATAAATAAGATCAAACCAAGATGGAATCATCTTTATCCTAGATATCTATTATAGTACACCACATTAATCAACATTGTCAAGGACGATCCTCCATCATAATAGTATGAAAAATATCAATTGAGGAATAGTTGAAGGATGGTCAGAATTGATATCAATAATTAACAACACTTACTACTTATTATGTTCCCCCTAATAACATGCTTCACCATCAAATAAATGAAATATAAGAACAAATTTAATACTTAATGATTAAGGGAATAAGGTGGATCCTACGTACTTCATTAATATGAATAGAAATATTGAGATTATCTTCTCCACAAATTTGATTCATTTTCACCAGTCATCATTCATGCACAGATAAAAATCTATTTTGATTTATGTTGACGCAACATTGATATACTCATATCCTCTTCTGATTTGTTTGGAGAATATTTCTTCTTAATAGCCTTCAGGAATGATACATTATTTCACCTCTTGTGAACTGCTTCTCTTTTTGGTAGTATGGTTAAACAATCTTTTGCAATGAGCCCATATTTCTTATATCACTCACACAAAACTACTTTAATACTAGAGTTTCATTTTCTTAATAAATTGTCATGAAAATTTTCTTCATCTAGTGGAATATTATTTTTAAATTTTTTGTTATCTTTATATTATGCATCATCCATTTTTATCATTATTTCAAAATATTCAGGCCAGATAACTAACACGTCATTAAGAACCATAGGTGAATGTTTGGATCTTACAGATGGGTTCTTCTCAGTGTCATCCCTCTTAGTACTTATTTTGGATGAACTACCCTACAAATTATTTGATTTATAATCCATGTTTTTCTCACCATTCTTATTTGGTACCTTAATGGGAGGATTTATGTTCAAATCTTTCTTATGATATATTCCCAAGGTTTTTTCTTCATTCCATGTATGATTTTGTGATACTATTTTCGTAACTTCATTCTATACATGTTTATATGATCATGTACCGATATTGTGACCACTGCCATTTCATATGTCACAAACGTTATCATGAATTAAAAATCGGTTTACAGTATACAGATGCTTTTGGACCTATAGATGTTAATTATTCTTCTCTGGAATTCTCTCCCTTGAGATAGGATTCCTCCATCCTTTCACACTATGGGGACTGTTCCAAAAATTTATGGTACACTACCCAAATATTTTGCAACACCAATATGGACCCACAAATCTTGACATTTGATACTTTGGATGAATTTATTATCTTTAATCATAATAATCTTTTCTTCCCATAAAATCATCTTTCATTCAAATTTATCTTTATGTAGCTTAACATTTTTCCAAATCAATGAGTGAAGAGAATTTATCATATGTTATATTTATTCCATTTCTCATTGATCATGACAAAAATAAATGTTGTGCATGACCCATCATATGATTTGGATATGCCTAAAACATAAAATTGGTATCAGAGTGGTCTAAATATTATTTATAACTATTTAAATACCATTGATTGATTTATGAATTTTTATTTCATTTTAAATTCATGTTTAATCATTTTATTATTCCAAATTGTTTGATTTGTTTCTTACTCCTTCATTTATCATCGATCAAATCAATATGATTAATTTTATGATTGAAATAAATTTGAAAAACTTATCCAGAGGTGCTAAGTTGTCCGGCTAGATGACACAGTTTTACATGTCATGTAGTTTTGATCAAAGCATCCATAATTAATTTGGAATTAATTTACATTCTTTGCATTGATGAATCACCGTGCATTTATAACTTACACCATGTGTTTATCAGGATATCATGGCGCATGGTCATCTGGAGTACATGTCGTGTAGATGATTTAGACAGTGTGTAGTCCTTTTAAGTCACAAATCGGCCAAGTATTTCATACATGGCTTACCTGACTGGTGACATTGTAATTTCGAGATCACACTACATGTATCCCATTAGACATGCAATGTAAACCATTTTCCAGGGTATGATTTACATTCCATGTTTGTAGTAATGTTCCTTGGATATATGTTGAGTCATGTACAAGTAGTGTAACTCAAATACACACACCATGTACTTATACCAAATTATGATGATTTAATTTTTTATACTATTGAAACGTTTTTTACATGTTCTTATGTGTGGTCATTACGTTGACATGACATTCCATGGGATGGGTTTTTAATATATATATATATATATATGTAAATTTTTAATTAATATCTTCGTAATGTAAAAATCTACATATCATGTATGAGTCACATTATAGTTGTTACTCTGTGTACATTGGAGCTTAACACATGACCAAAAACTATTGTAATTCACGTAATCACTAATGTTAAGTAGACGTTATGAAGGTACGTGATATGTCGTGTATGCCACATGTAACAAGAGTAAGTTGTATAACAGAATAATACATGATTGGTAGAATCATATGGGTATTCACTATATTGCCTCCAAGGTACATTTGTGAACATAGTTAATTTCAAATGAATTTATTTAATTTGATTAAAATTATGATGGATGAGAATCTCAAGAAAATTCAGATGGAATTAACATAAAAGAATTGATTAATTAAAGAAGATAATTAACTGATTCCAATGTTATTTGTCTCAAATAAAAATGATTAATAATTTAATGAAAGTTTTAATAGATGCATAATTCATTGCATGCATGTGGATTATCATGAGCATAAACTAGACCATTTCATGTGATTGGTTTCATTTAATTTATTATCAACAAAAAATATTGGTATGTGTGCCTACTCTCCTCATATCATGTAATGGTCTATGTGACTGTTGCTTATTTTTTGTAAAACCCGGTATCCTCTCACTTTCATGTGAGTAAAAGAAAATGTGAAGGATTAATCTCTCATGTTAGTGGAGGTAGTTTAAGTTTGGATCCAAAGAAAAACAAATCCCAAAGATATATGTGGGTGGACAGGTGGAATGTTGTAACCTGAACCATAATTGGTTCAATGTGTTTTCCCCCAAGTCAATTATTAGATTATCAACTTCTATATAAACTATCCATTAGTATAGCTCATGATCATATAGATTTATTATTTTATTTCTATAAAGTGTTATGGTCATTTCATTGTGGATGTTTTGTCGCGATCACATAATTAATGAATTAATATGTATGCAATAAAGAACCCAAATAATTTAGATTATGCACAAATGTTATCTAAGACACTGTTAATTACATATTTAAACCCACTTAAAATTAACAAGAATGTGATAAATATTATAATTGTAAATTTATGCATAAATCGATAAAAACCCTCAATAATATATATTATGTTTGTATAGCCTTCCACTACCTCAGTTAAAATCGATCCATATTTTAATGTGATTGATCAACAAAAGTTGGGGTGTTTGGAATTATTGAGGAATTCTAAGTTGATGATATGGGTTGACATAACTTAGTTCACATCAAGGGTTGACTTCCAAAGCATGACATCAAATAACATGGAGGAAAGGGTTGAGGAAATCCAATTAATGACTTCAGGATTGGGGTGTATGCTTAGAAGATAATGGAACTAGGAGTTAATGCATTTAGAATTTGGAATGACTGCCCAAAACCATTATAGTTTCTTGATAAACCAATATTGGGGTAATGAGAAGGGAAATATGTATCGTTACCACTTGAATATCCAAGAAAGAGGATATTATAACGGCAATGGTGAGGGATATTGGGTTTTGATAAAAAAAAATGGGAGATTAATAAATATAATATTTATTTATTTGTCTAGTTTTTATCAGATAATGTACTAAAATTCATTATATATAATTTTTTGGAAACAAAATTAAAATAAAATTAAACATATCATTTCTATTTATACTTGATAAAGACAACCTTCTCACTGACACAAATTTCCAAAAGTGGAATAGAATCCTATGATTTATAAATCACCTTGAAATGAAATTATATGTGCTGGAAGATCCTTCTCCTATAGAGTCTAATAATGAGGATAGGGATGAAGAGTTAAAAAATTATGAGAATAACTTGAATGATTCTATAGATGTTCATTGTTTCATTATAAAATACATATGCAATAATCTTTTAATGAAATATGAGGACATGGATGCATATAGCTAATGTCGCACTTTAAATCTCTCTATCAAGAGAAGGCAAGAAAAAAGAGGTAAAAGATCTCTAATGCATTGTTTACAACTATGTTTGGAGAGTCTTCACTAGCTGGGCCTCATGTAGTCAAGAATATTTTCGATTCCTGGACCCCTAATTGATCAATTTTTTCATATACCGCATGTTTTCACTGTCGATGGATCGTACATGAAACCGCAAACACGGAATTCCATCACATCATAGATATTGCATTGATTCTTTATTCACCACCACTGATGAGCCACATGTTCTACCATAAATTTGGCGTCCAGTTTCCCCTTGATCCTAGTGGACTACATCTTGAGCAGCTCCCTCTTTTTTCACAACAAGTTTCATCCCCTTTTAATGCCTTCATAATTTCCTTTTTCCAATACAAATAAGATATAAAATATTATATCATAAATTTACAAATTACCATGTTTCATCCATGTTAATAATCAGACACTTACCTCATCTAAATAAATATAATATATGTATCACTCTATGAGAAACACATGCAACCTAATCTATGCGATATGATAAAAAAATATAAAATTAAAAAACAATCTTATCTCAAATTTGGAAACACCCACTATCTGCATCCTATCAATCTCCCCATTTATCTCATCAATGGAGATACCATCCCATAAACTCATATGTAATGATAAACTATTTTCATCATACCAACCATCATCCTCTAAAAAAAGAACAATGCCCATTTGTAACTCTAACAGAAACATGACATACCATATAAAAAATCCAAACACTGAATTCTTCGCCATATTTAAATATGCAATTTCCTCTCAAACAATACCCAAAACCAAAATATATAGCTCCCCCATGATTATGATTGGGAAAAAAATATGTCACACCCACAAAAGATTGCTCTCTCTACTCAAAATCTCGAGCAGCTAGTGCATCACCTCAATCTTCAATTTGAATTCTTTCTTCACCAATCACACAATATAAAAAATAGAATTAGGTTTAAGACCTGAAACACCTCTCGCAAACTAATTTTTTTCCACACCCTAGCCATACTCATGTTCCATCAGTTCCCTTTAAAATATCCAAATTCCCACTACAAATTGCAAGCCTGAACAAACACCTTTGATATCACTTGTTGGGGAAGATTCCTGATCTCAGGAAAAAAACCACTTGAGAATTTTTTTTAAGAAACCCAAAAAAATAATGAATTGATATAATAAAGAATAAATAAATCATCACGCATGATTTTAAATATTGAAAAACCCTCTGTTGGAGAGGATTAAAAACCCACTAGGTATTTCTAAAATATGCACTATAAATTAAAGTGTACAATGAAATCCCAGTAATGTCCAAACATGAATTAAAAAGTAGAGCATATTAAAACATTTTTGAAAACCACACCTTGATATGCCTCCACCATCTCTCTAAAAATTAGTTCACCAATGCCATTCTTGAATGATTAATCTTTGAAAAACCATCACCCTTATGTAAATGAAATGCCACTACATCGAGGATCAAATCCTAATATGCATCGGTCTTGCACAATCTTACGACACCCAGAGGATTTCTCCCCCTCTCTCATGATCTCACTATCATGACCTACCCCCAATCATAAACATTTATATACCAGCTGATCAGTGCATTCGAGAATACACTCAATATATGTGGATGGACTAGTTTGGGATATGTCTAACATTTAGAGTGGGGGGGGGGGTGAATCAGTGTTGGAGACCATGTAATCCAATTCCACATTTCATCCCTTTAACTATTCGACCTATTTGAAACTCAATTATTTTATTCTCTTTTACCCATCACATGAAATAATATTAAAGAAGTAAAGACAAATCACACAATATATTTACAAGGTTCACTACCATGTAAGAGTAGATAGTCCTTGGCATTGTTTGGAAATAATCCTCACCACACAACCACTAGAAAGAAATAATTTATGTTTGGTTAGAGCTACTAGGAAAGTCCCTTTCACTTGGAACACACTATAATTAGTTGGAAGTACATGTTTTAGATCACATTACTGGACCTCTATACTACCTATGAAGACAACCTCCTTTTTGTTAATAAAGGTTTGTAACAGCAAGAGAATAATCCACCTATTGAGATATTTTGGATCTCACCATTCATCATTATTCTACCACAACCTTATTCTTCATATTGTTGACTTCTTAGCAGCATGAATGTAACTCTTCTTACCTCATCCCCCAAAAAACTAAATGTCTCCTAATCATCTTCTTCTACGAGTCAAAATAACATAAATGTGTTTTGATCTAATAAATAAATAATTATTTATAACCCAAATTATAATATGCCAAAATCAATTTGGTCACCAAATTTTCTTCTCAAATATTCTATTTCTTCTTAAGTGAAAATCCAATCTCACTGAGCCCTCTTCTTCTTGTTCGTACTGGAATCACAAAATTCCATTATGATTTTTAAATTAATGAATATCAGATCATCTTAGTATTATCAGAATTTAATTACTATACTTTTATAAAAAATATCTATAGTGAATGTAGTATCATTTATCTTTTATTTTTCTTTGTGTAGAAGTCGTTTGTTCAACTAAATTTCACTTTACCTTAAATGATGTTACATGTAAGAATAATATTGAGTAAACTCATATTGTTATTCTATTGAATTATTATCTTAATACATTCGTAGTTCATGTTAATGTCCCATATCCATTTTTATCTTTACAATTTTATTTATTTTTTTGAGTAAAAATTTTATGCATTGAATTTTTTATTCTTCAAATCATTTGAAAATCATCAGAATGTGCAGTTACAGCTCACTGTTTATGTAAAAACACATGAAGAGTCTTTCTCCTCCATTATTTATCTCTCACTTCACACAAAAATAATGTTTGGTTTTCATAAACCATTTTTATCAATAGTATGTGAATTAATACACTTGATTTTATATTAAAATTTGAACAATATAAGTTCCTCTCCTTACTCTTGAATGTATGCACTTAGGAGCACAACTGGTTTTATTAGCACAAATAAACTATGAAGGATTGTTCTTCGCTATCTATTGTGAATCTACTGGATAAATTGTATATTCATCTATCATCAGAGTTAACAACATGAAGAGTTTATAAAACATGACATACAGTGATACAAATCTATAATTATTATCCATGAATCATGATGACAGAATCCATAAAAACATTCTAGGAATCACAATGAAGTAATCCAAAACAATTCTCCATGAATCTCCATGAAACACAAAGGCTTCAAAGATTTCACATGTTTCATTGAATTTAAATACATGATGACCTTATCCAAGTTCCATTAACTTTTTCACTTCTTCATCATATTGACATCAATGTAAACTTCCTATTTCACTAGTTATCGTTGACTTCCAATGAAAATCATCTGACAACAAATAAAATCTCTAACAAAAGTGTGACCTTCAGACTCCTCATTTGTATTATTGGAAATACATTCAATGTTATTTTGAAATGAATGTGTCAATATTTTGAACAATTATCATATCTATCCCCTATACCTTTTAAACATTAATTTCAATTTATCTCCCCCTTATTGAAAATAAATACAATGTTTGAGGGGAAAGGGGTATCAGTCCATACTTATGCAATATGTGATCCATAATTTCACTCAAATTCTATTTGAGTTGAGCATTATGTAGAAAACAAGTGACTTTACATAGAAAAAAAATCTATCCATTACCAAATTATCATGATACCTTAAGAAATGAGAAATCATATACTTTACTTCTAGGATTATTCACCTTCACTGTAGGCTGAAATTATTGAATGTGAGATAAATTTCTTTATGAAAAATAAACTTGAAACTCCTACACTGACATCAACAAATAGATAAACAATATTCAAGTTTAGTAGATATTATAAACGTCCATGGGGACTTCCAAATTTCATAATCAATTTATTAATTTAATTTATACCCCTTCATGTTTTTTTTAATTTTTGATAACATGGCCTGATAGATTAATAGAGACATACCTTTTATAGTGATATGAACTTCAAGTAATTTCTAGAATAATAATATTTAATACTAATTGAAAAAATAATTCTAGAAGATTAATCATTTTTATACCCCTCAATAAAATCATTACTCATTATCTTCATAATGGATTATATCATCAACAATTGATTTAATAAAATTACTGTATAGTGAATACCATAGAATGGTTCTTCAACTTGCAACAGTCCATATTGGAAAACATTCCCAACTTCAACAAGAATTATCATCTATAACATTTGTTCTTCAAAATAGTAAGAAATAAGATCAAACCAAGATGGAATCTTCTTTATCCTAGATATCCCCAATAGTACATCACATTATTCAACATTATCAAGGATTATACTCCATCATAATTGTATTTAAATATCAATTGAGGAATCATTAAAGGATGGTAACTTCATCATATTAACTATCATGAATTGATAACACTTACTACTTCATAGGGTCTCCCCCTAAAAACAGTTTTCCCCTTCAAATAACTGACTTATAATCAAAAATACAATACTCAATGATTAATTGAATAAGGTGGATCATCCTTACATAATTAATATGAATAGAAAGATTGTGGTGATCTTCACAAACAAATTGCTTCATTTTCACCAGTCATTATTCGTTTACATCTAAACCTCTGTTTTGATTTATGTTTTAGAAACATGGATCTCTTCGATTCCACTTTTGATTTGTGTAGAGAATATTTATTCTCAATAGACTTCATGAATGATACCTTATTTCACTTATTGAGGACTGCATCTTGTTATGGAAGTAAGGTTAAAAAATAATTTGTAATGAGCCCATATTTTGTTCATCTCTCACACAAAACAAAATTAACAGAAGAGTTTCGTTTTATTAATAAACCTTCATGAAATTTTTCTTCATCATGTGGAATATTTTCTTTCCATTTTATGCTATCTTTATATTATGCATCTTCCATTTTTCTCATTATTTCAAAATCATCAGTCCAGATAACTAACACATCATTAGGAACTGTTGGTGGAAGTTTGGATATTCCACATGGGTTATTCTCAGTGTCATCCCTCTTAGTTATTCTTTTGGATGTACTACTCTTCAAATTATTGGATTTAGAATCCATGTTTTTCTCACCATTCTTCTTTGGTACCTTAATGGGAGGATGTATGTTCACAACATTCTTATGATATATTACCAAGGTTGATTTTTCATTCCATGTATGATTTTGTGATCTTATTTTAACAACATAATTATATACATGTTGATATGTGCATGTAACAACTTTGTGACCACTATCATTGCATACGTCCCAAATGTTATCAAGAATTAAAAATCTGTTTACTGTATATATATTCTTTCGGACATATAGATGTTACGTATTATTCTATATAATTATATCCCTTGAAATATGATTCCTTCATACTTTTACATTATGGGGATTGTTCCAACAATTTAAGGCAGACAACCCCAATTTGTTGCAGCACCAACATGGACCCAAAAATCATGATTTCCTGATATATTCTGTATCTTATTTTTGGGAATTCATCACGATATTTATGCTCTATGAGGGGAACCAAACTCCATAATTTAATTCCTATCTGCATCAGTCATAGTGATAGGTTTCTTATCATATTTCTTCATCCCTAATTGTTCATATTTTTCTTTACAACCTACATTTTTCATGATAACATGTTTAGAAACATTAGTACAAGATAGTATGGATGATACCTGATTCTTATCAGCTATTTCTAATAGATCATTGAATGAAGTCATGATATTATTGTAACATGTTTTAGTTCTTTAAACCTTAAAATACTCCAACGAATAGTGAGTACTTTTAGAATCTATCTCATTCTTTTGTGAAGTGACAACATGCATCTTATCAATATTGTCCAACTGAGCTACCAAATCTAGACATTTGATACTTAGGATGGTTTTATGATCATTAATAATAACCATCATCTATTCCCAAAAACTCTTCGTTAATTCATATTTATCTTCATGTAGATTAACTTTTTTATCAATCAATAAGTCATGTCCATTGACAATTTTCGATATTTATTCTCGTTCTCAACCATTGACATTAGTTCAATTTTTCAATCTCTCATAAACTTGATGAATATTTTATTCTATAGTATTTTTGACTCCCACTTTCTCTTAAACTTCTTTGATCAGTTTTTTGGAACTTATTTCATATTCCCTCGTTATTTCATCAAAGGTTTTAACCTATATAGATAGAATTGGACAATCTTTTTTTTGTTTTTAAAATCTTATCCAAAGCATCATATTCATATTAAAGTTGGGTAATATATTCATGAATACACTTAGTGACCCCAAAAAAACAACGTATATTCATTATTTAGAAATAGCATGCAGAATTACTCTTAATCTATCAGCTAAAAATTCTTGAAAAGTTGTAGATTGATCATCATCCCCACATGTGATAGTATTTTCACCTTGAAGAAAGTTTTTAAATGTACTAACACATACATCCTAATCACTATATATAGGAAGTTTATCCAGATTCTTAGTAAAAACTTGAGTCACATTCTCATTAGCATCCAAGATAGATATTTCTTTATTTTTTTCATGGCACAGAGAAAAAAATACCTAATATTTTTTTTGATAATAGAGAATTAATATTCAACTTTATCTTCTATTTATTTTTCTAATTCATCATGTTCGTGGTAGATATATACTTATACACAAAGGTTTCAAAGTCTTCACCAAAACATCCCTTCAATGTTCAATCAGAAAAGAAACTCAAGTCCTCAAAACATAATACATTTCACTGTAGTGAATCTAATAAAGATGAACCTTAGCTCGATAATTATGAATATACCAGTTTTAGATATACCAATCATTGCGTGCGTGTTTGTGGGGGGTGGGGTGGGGTTGAATCACTATGGGGGAATTATTAATTCAATTAAATGTTTCATCAATTTAACTCTTATACTTGTTAGTATCTTGATTGAATTATTCTATTTTCTCTATCTCATGAAATAATATAAATGTTGAAATGAAAATTACAATATATTTTTACAACTTTCACTTATCAGTAAGAGTATCTAGTCATTGAAATGGTCTAGAAATAATCCTAACCCCTAAACAATAGTATTTAATCCTTTAAATTTTGTTACATCTAGTAAAAAATAACCTTTCACATCCAGTACACTGTAGTGAAGTGAAATTTTATGTTTTACGGAACTTAGATGGATCTCTATACTGCCTCTAAAGATAGTCTTCTTTTTTGTTGATAATGGTTTGTAACACTGAGAGTGTATTACACCTATTGAGACCAGTTTGATGTCACATTTCTTATTTTTTCTTCCAAATCCTTCTTCTTAACTTTTTTACTTGATTATTAGTATACAAGTAACTATTCTACCTATTTCAAGAAACAAACTAAAAGCTTCACAATACTCTTCTTCTACAAGTCAAAACTATATAAATGTGTTGTGAAGTGATGAATACTGAATTATTTATGACCCAAATTATAATAATTTTATTTCAATTTAGTCACCAAATATTCTTCTCTTCCCTTCTCTTGCTTCTTTAGGGGGAAAAATTCGATGGGATCTCTTCTTCTTGATGTTGTTGAAATCACAATCTTCCTTCGTGATTATTAAATAAATGAAGTTCAACTAATCTTAGAATCAAAACCAATAAATTATTATTCTATAATAAAAAATATCGATAGTGAATGTAGAATCTATTATCTTATATTCTTATTGGTTCAAAAGATGTTTGTTCAACTGAATTGTGCAATAACTTCAATGATATTTCATGCAAGAATAATCTTTCAAAAAATTAGTTTTTTCATTTCTTTAATTCATAACCCAATGCATGCATGGTGAATGTAAATATCTTATATCCATTTTTATCTTTATAATTTTATGTATTTTTTTATATAAACATTTATGCTTGATTTTTTTCCTCAAATCATATGAAGACCTTTAGACATTGTACACAATCATCACTGTTTATGTAACAACACCCAAAGCTTCTTCCTCCTCTCTTAGTTCTCCCACCCTTCCCACAAAAACCATGTTTGGTTTTAAAACCCATGTTTATCAATAATATATGAATACATACAATTGATGTAATATGAAAACCCATTAAATATGAGTTACTATCTTACTTGAGAAAGTATGAACTTCAGGGAATGTCTTGTTATCTTAGCACAAACAAACTATGTAGGTTTTTTATTATCTATCTAATGTGTATCAACTGGATACACAACATATTCACGTAATGGATTATATGAGGAACAACTTAATAAAACATAGTGATAGTAAAAAACTCATGCATTGTTTCATGGGTAGTAAGATTCATGGAACTTGCTCTTCTTCATAAAGCACAAGAAGGGTGTCTTCACACTAGTAGTGTGTTCTCGGTATTTATTCTTTATGGAAGGAGAGTGGTTCCTGAAAACGAACACATTCACAAAGAAAGACAAGGGTGTAGAAACATTTTTCATGTCCATATATTTTTCTCATTTATGATAACATATTTTTTCATGGTAATCCCCTTATTGATGAGGCCAAAATGTTTCAAAAAACTCTTTGCCTCTCTACAAAAAAAGTGCATCATAGATGCTATTTTTTTCTTGAAAATGTGATCTTGTAAAATAATATGAATAGAAGTAGAAAGTAGTGGCCGTGGGTGATCTCCTTTTATTGTAAAGGGATCATATACTTATAGAGTATTCATATTCCAATATTTATTCCATGTTAATCATCTATTTATATTCCTAAATTACATAGCTTTTAATTATTCAAATACGCATATAGTACTCTACATTTTGTAGTGTTCTTCCTTAACGATAAGACTGCCTATTTATGGTGTTCATATCACATGAATTTATTCATAAACACATGAAACTCAACATCCCAAATTCATGAAGCTCATCCATGGAACTCAACTGGTTGAATGGACCACCTGCAGCTTTATTAGTAGTTTAGGCTGGGCTTTCCTCTAGAATTTATTCATGTGAGTCATGAAAATGTAGTTGCATGATATTTTGATCATTTTCATCCCATTATTTAGACCATAAAATTTTCATCATGGAATCTTCTTTTATCATTGGTTGTTTGGTTGACATCTCGGATAAGATAATGGTGTTCTCAATGGAATCTAGGAGAGAGATGATGACATTGGGTGATAAATATGTGCCTCGTTTTGAATGAAAATGTTGTGGGAGAAGAGAAGACATGAATTTAAATGAGCGGTAGTGGGATGTGATGGAAAACCATGATCGATCCAATTATTTAAACCAGTGAATACCACACATTAAATCCTATCCCACATCGAATCATCTCCCGGTTTATCCACACTATATATATCCAGAACTATGGGGAGAAGATCACAATTACCCTTTCCTCTCCTTGTGCCACCCTGTACCACCCTGTAACGGTTATATGGGAATTCTCTACACCCACTTCTATGCGAGATATTATCCCACATATTTCATGAATCCGGGGGTACCCATGGTATACACACGACATTATATACTACCTTCATGATTACCTAGATGTCCTTCTTTGGACGTGTCAACCCAGTGTCCCATATAATCTCTTAGTTGAGGCTGGTATGTTAGCTCAACCAATACTTTTTAAAAAACACAAAGAAAATAAATTTAAAAAACTATGTATATAATGGATTTAAATATGAAATTCATGGTTATATCCACACTTAGAACTGTAGTATACATTTATTCAATCCCTTCACAATTTCCATTCAAATATAAATCCATCTAACCATTTCATCATCTTTAACCCTTCATGCCCTTATAATATGGCTTGGTTCTACTTCATGATAACTAAAGTATCAATGTTTATAAAGATGAACCATTCATGGTTCTCATGAAGCATTAAAATACTACATGACCTTGAATCCTTCTTCTTCTATACTTTTTAGAATAGAAATTAAAAAGAACATAAAATCATCCTTATTCATTTTTGAAAATTATGTGTGTCTTAGGAAACATATATTTTGAACATAGGATCAGTTCATCATTCATAAAAATTAAAAAAATTGATAATTTATGAAGATTGAAATCCAAATATATGAATACATAATAATTATTCATTCCCTTCACAATTTATATTAACAAATAATGCAATATAACCATTTTTTCATCTTTAACCCTCCATTCACCAATTATATAGTGTAGTTATCCTTTATAAAAACTACAGTCTCAATTTTCCTCAATGTAAAAATTTCATTGTTCTCATGCAACATTAAAATAATGCATTATCCTGAATTCCTCTACTTACATACCTTTTGGAATATAAATTTCAATGAAAATCAAATCATCCTTCTTCTTTTTTTCTAAACAATGAATCACTTATGAAACATGTAATTAGAACTTTGGATTAGTTCATCAATCATTAAAGTTAAATTATATGGATAATTCCTCAAGAGTGACATCCAATGCTTTGAATCCATAATGAATCTTTAAGCCCTTCCAAATTTCCCATCATATATAATTTCATCTAACAATTTCTTAATCTTTAACCATTCATGCACTAATTATATCATGTGGTGCTCCTTTATGAAAATTAAAATCTCAATGTTCCACAAGATAAAACTTCCACAGTTCTCATGAAACATTAAAATACCACATGTCCCTCAACTGTGCAAGGTACTCTTTGAGGTCGAGACTGGCACATGGTTTGCACACGGTTTTCCAAACTGAGTCACTAATCGTGCACGATTTAAAAAGAGGACCCTAAAAAAGTGGATCTGGGTTGGGATTAAGTTTCAACCCATCATTTTTTCTCCCAATAAACCATAAATGAGTATTTATTCCTCAGAAAAGCCAATGATTCTTTCCCCATCAATTTGGATGTGATCTGAAGGCCTTTCTTGGTGTGTTGATTCCCAATTCCCTCAATAAGTGTCCTTTTGTGGTATTTTTTCGTCGTTTTTCTTAGATATACATTTCTCCCCTTATAATATTCTTAGATATAGTCTAATGTGGATAGATATAAGGTTTTATATGTAAATAAGGAATATATTTGACCTTTTTTATGATATGGTAAGAGATCGAAGGTGGGTTTTTGGAGATTCAACCCAGTTTTGTGGTCGTTTTCATGATGTTATTTATTTTTTTCCAAAACACTCTAGGTAGGTGGATTCAATCTCAACACCTCTAATTAGAACATAAGTGATTAGTTTCAAATTGATTAAATTTCATAAAATTGATTGTGAAATTGGTGTGAAAATCATGGTTGAAACCCCCTTTATTGATGGTTTGTGGTATTTTGGATATTAGTTGTGAAAATGGATTTGTTTCTTGATTTTAAAATATGGGTTTTTAGGATTTCGGAAAATGGTTTGTTGGAAATATTTTCAATAAATAAATAGTTTTATTGAAATGTATTTAATTGGTTTGTTTGAAATGGTTTTGGCGTACATGGGTTTTGTGTGTTCATGATTTTTTCATGACCCTAAATATAGGTAATATACCATTGGGGTACAAAGGTACATGACCCTCGAAAAAAAAGTTATTGAGTCAATAAGATTTTCCTTATGAATTTTCCATTACTTCATACGTGGGAGTGATTGTTGAGTCAATAAGGTCTCCTTATGAATTTACCATCCATACTTGTTTTGAAAATCACAAATACCATATCTCAAGGAAAATTTCATTTTACCCTCTGTTTTGATTCTATAAGAAAAATTTCCCTTCCCCAAGGAAATTCATCCTTACTCGGTTTTTCATCATTCTTTATCTTGTCTAAGTGTAAAATTTGGTTTCATTTCTAAATCCTAGGAATCTTATATTACCTAGATATGAATCATTTTGTTTCCAGGATCTGAATTCTGACTCTGAATTCTGGTTATGAACTTTTGAGAAGTTCAACTCTGAATTCTGGTTATGAACTTTTGTGAAGTTCAACTCCGAATTCTAGTTCTGAACTTTCATAAAGCTCCACTATGAATTCCAGTTATGAACTTTTATAAAGTTCCACTACAAATTCTGGTTACGAGCTTTTATAAAGATCCACTAAGAATTATTTGCTACAAATTTTCATGAAGTTCGACCCGAATTCAGGATACAAATTCTAGTTTCGAATACAGGTTACAAATTCCTATGAGTTCAGACTCCCAATTCTATAGAATTATAAAAGCCAAATTCCCTGAATAAAAGAATACCAATATCCTTGTTTTATAGACTCCGAATATCATTTTACTAGACTCCGAATCTTATTTTTGGTCAGACAATAAACTTTCATTTTTTTCCTTACATTACGAAAAATGATTTTGGCTATGTAACCATAGTTTTACTTATCTTTGTTTTTTTATAAAATGATTTCATACATTAAGCTACTAACTAACCATTGGAGGAGTGACACATGTACATGTACCTTCTAGATTTAACAAAAAATATGACCCTTGGAGGTGGGAGCTGACCACTAGAGTTGTGCCTATAAATAGGAGCTCATTTGAAAGAGACCAAAAAATGTTCTTTGAATCTTGAGATTACATGTTGTTGAAGTGATTTATATAGAGAGAGACCCTCATTCTTAGTGCGTACTAAAATTATTGTTCATTTTTTCTTCGTATAAATCCGAATGTATCTATGTACATTTTATGGCTTCTGGGGATAGAAAGACAGAGGTGTCGACAATCTAGAAGTTGAGGTATTCTTTGTTGAGGAAGACAGAGGTGCCAACTACCTTGATGTTGAGGGATTCCTTGATGTGGAAGACAGTGGTGCCAACTACCTTGATGTCGAGGGCTTGCGGGTATAGTAAGATACACTCTGATCTTTTTATCGAGGGCTTACCCATGTGTGGGTAAGACATACTTTCTTGAATGTATAAATCAAGGGACCATTATCCAAGGCTCTTGGATACCCTTCTCTTTGGGTTAAAAGATTTATTACTTGTTACCTGTATTGTTTCAAGTTTTTTCCACTGCATTTTGATTTTTGAAGAAATTATTACTATCCTATACTTCCTTATACTTTTATACTCTAATTTAGTAAGATTATATACACTTTAAGGTAGAATATTTATCATTGTAAACATTCATTAAGTTACATTTTCCAGAACCCTATTTTCTGGAATCACATTCTCGGAATCATATTTCCGGAATCTAGAAATTGTATAGAACTAGAGGTTTTGTTAATTACCTTGTTTAACCCTGTTAAACATAACCAAATTTAAAGTTTCAATGGAATTTTTTAAAGTATACAATTCAACCCCCACTTGTATTTTGAATATCTACATCTTTATTTAGATCCTACAATTGGTATCAGAAGATTGATTCAATCTGAATTCATATCACAATTAGATTTAGAAGATAATTAGTCTAATTCTTTTTCGGAGTCAGGTTTTAAGACTCATAGTGTCTGAATTCATTTTTTCTTAGAGATACTCTTTGTTATATTTTTCTTGCTAAGGAATATTTTCTTTTTTTATAATCTTTTATTACTAACATAAGTGTGTGTCATTGGTAAATAAATAGACTGGCCACATAGTGATTACTTCGTGGATATAAATGAAACCAAAAAAGAGTATAGAACTATTAGAGAAAAATTCCTTGGTGTGTGTTTGGTGAATGATAGAATGGGTATTCCAAAAAGGAATGTGAAATGGTTTAAATAATGTTTTGTTTTATTTTATTAGAAAAATATTATGTTTAGAAAACTGTTTTGGTGTGAAACAAGTTGGATTCAATTTAAAGTTTGTAACTATTTCAAAAAAGTTATATAAATTTTTTTATATAATTTTTCTGACATGTTCAATCCTTATGACATTAGTAAGGAAGTCATTGAGGGGGGGGGAATCTACTATGTTTCGTTACTCACCCATTCTTTGTAACTTTGGTGGTTTTACATATTTTGTTTATCGAGACACAAGTAAATGGAAAGAAATAATCTTCTTGAGTGGTGATCTGTGATACTTGGAGTTGGAATTGGATCTTGGAGTCATTCCTTTTATGTCTTCTAAGTTTATGTTGGATTTTTTTCCACTATGTACTTTGATGATAGTAGTTTTCTGTTCTGGTACTCTTTTTTTTGGTTTTGGTATCGCTGGTATATCATGAGTTATTTCACATTTTCATATTGAATCATATAGTGGATTTGGTTATGGAATATGTGGTTGTGATTTTCTTATTTTCAAAGGGAAAATTATCCCCCAATTGTTTTAAACCCTTTTAATTTTTTCCCATCATTTGGCGCCTTGGGAATGTTGCTTAATTCCAAGTAGAAATTACATCTTGACTCAATCCAATGAGTAGGGGTGAGATGTTAAAAGTTGTATGGGTCCTTGTCCGTCCAAATATTTGTGTGCGGTAAGTGGTATCAGCTTTTTCAGTACTTTACATACAATTGGTATAAGTTGTGTAAATTTTGGTGTTGAAATTCATTCTGGTTCTTTCCTTGAGTCGGGTTGGCAGAAAGGAAAATGATTGTCTGGAATTGAAATTTATATCATGAAATTACATAGTTAACCCTTTTATATTGGTCTTCATGTTACTAGGGAGTTGGGTACCTTGGTGTTTTGGAAACCCTTATAGGAGTGTAATCTCATTGTCATGGGTTTAGCCAATGAGAATATTATGACATGCATTGTAGAAATAACGTCACACTAGGAGTGCATATTTCATTTGGAATAATGATTTATGATTTTTTAAAATGGTTTGATTTTTTAAAAATGTTGAAATTGTTTTCAGATGAGAGATTTTGAAAAGGGAATGATTGTGTTATTCATAAAATAAGTTAATTTTTAAAAGCATTTTGATATTTTTAAAAAATGTTCGAATGTGGAAAATGTTGAATTTTACAAATAATTTTTGTAGTAATTTCCCTCTAATAGAATTTGAAAATTTTAAGTCCTCGGTTTCTAGAGAGAATGAATAATAGGGTTCGTTGTGTTTCTGAAAAATGGAACTCGATAGGCATGCATAGAAACCAAATGGAAGAATCTACTGAGAATTCGGTTACACCTAATACAAAGGTCAACCAATAGATAGTACAGAGTATAGAACAAGATTATAAAGATGAGGATAGAGGGAATCAAAGGGATGAACCAAAGAAAGTTTATCATTCTATCCAATACTTGATGTAGAGTCCACCCAACTTTTGGGGTGATTAATGGATAGAGAAGGATATGGTGTGGATGAATAGGATAAATCAAATCTTTGATTTCATTAGAACACTAGTAGAGTATAAATTCAAGTTGGAAATTTATATAAAAAAAGATCCTACACACCAATGAAGGGATTTAAAACTTTAGACTAAACTAGATCTAGGTATGGAATGGGAAGATTTCAAGGAATTGTTCAACATAAAATTCTATCCTCACACATTTGGAATTAAGGGAATGATGGAATTTTTCCTTCCAATGTAGGAGAACGTTTCTATGATAGAGTATGTGGCTTCATTTATGAATATTGTTTGATTTTTAGGTGAATTTTCTAAGAGTGTATCCTTAAAGGAACACTTTTTGGATTCAAAGATAAGGCAACAAATTTGATTGAAGATTGTCATACACTGTATAACAGATTGTACATATATGGTCAATAGATAAATGGTGGATAAAAGATACATCTTAGGAGGCACATGTGGAGTAAGTATGTTGGTACCTATGGAAAATGGTGGGAACTCTAATGCTGGGAAAAAATGGAATAGGGAAACATATTTCCAAGTTGGGAGTATGACCCAAAATTAGATAGCTAGATAAGTGAACCTTCCCCCAAGAACAAGAGAAAATTAGTATGTTTTCAATGTGGTTCCATCGACCACATGCATCGAGAGTGAACAAAACCAAAGAGATAATTCCATAATTTTAATTATATGTTTCATCTTTAGTGCTTTTATCAAAGTCCTCTGAGGTCGGGAGTTTGGGAAAAATCCCATGGTTTGTAGATTCTATATGCTTCAATGGTAGGAGGGAAATAAAATACCTCTCATTGTTTGAATAGAGTTATCAATGATGATTCTTGAAATACCATGACTCCTCTGTATAAGAAATCTTAACAAGGAAATAAAGAACAACGTGCAATGAGTAAGAAGTTACATACAGTTGAGAAGGTTATATTGGATGATAAATATAGATAGTGGGGATTTAAATCAATAGGGCATGGGGTGTGATGATCAAACCTGATCACTACAATTATTTAAACCAATGAAAAATGTTCATAAAAACCCAGCCCAAATTGAATCCTCTATTAGTTTCTCTATGATATATAAATCAATTCTTACAGGGAGAGACTCAAAATTAACCTCCCCCCCTCCTAGTATTTCCCCATAATGATTCTGGGGGAAAACTATGTTCACACATCTTGGTATGATATTGTCCCATATCATACGTTCCTTTATCCATGACCAGTGCTTACACACAACACTCCATGTCACCTACGAGCTAGCCTGGATGGCCTCCTTTTGGTGTGATTGACCTGATGTCCCATATAAGCTCTTGGTTGAGGATGGCTAGTCTACATAGTAGGCTATCCAGACTTTTAAATAAACCCCCAAAACACACTTTGTTAAAAAAACAAGTATATAATAGAATTTGATATGAAATCCACGGCCACATCCACACTTAGAACTCTAGTATACAATTATTCAGTCTCTTCACAATTTCTCTTCAAATATTAACCCACCTAACAGTTTCTTTAACATTACCACTTCATGTTCTAAATATATGGCTTGATTCTCCTTCATGAAATCTAAAATAACAATGTTCTAGAAGTTAACAGTTTCATGGTTCTCTGGGAACATTAAAGTAATGCATGACCTTAACTTCCTCTTATTCACTAATTTTTTGAATATAAATTCAATATAACATTAAATAAACCTTCTTATATGATGTAAACAATTTGTCACTTATGACACATGTATTTTAACATAGGATCAGATTATCAATCATTCGAGTTAACAACTAAGAGAATATCTCAAGTGTGACATCTAATAAACTGAATCCATAACAATTCACTAGTAATCACGATGAATATATCCATAACTATTCTCTAGGAATCCTCATGATGGTATCCAAAACAATTTTCCAGACATCACCCAAAAGTTCAAAGTATTCATACCCTTCAGATATTTTTGGGAATTTCTATACCTGATGAATTTATCCAAGGTCCATTAACTTTCAACTTGTTCTTAATATTGACATCAATGTAATATTCATATTTCATTGATGATCATTTCCCACCAATCATAATCATTTGACAATAAATATATTCAATACACAATGATTGCTATTCAATCTCCACCTTTGTATTTATTGGAAATACCTTCAGTTCCAAATGAATGTTTCAATATGTAGAACTATTATATTATATATCCCCTTCACCATTCAGATATTAATTTAACTTTATCTCCCCCTTATTGATAAGAAATAAAAATTTCATAGGAAAAATGTGTATACTTCCATAATTAAGCAATGTGTCATCACTCATTTCACTATATGTCATCTTGAGCTATGCATAGTGTAGAAAACAAGAGTACTTGTTTTATAAAACAATGTTTCCCGTGACCAAATAATCATTAAACCATAAGAAATGAGAACCCATATACTTTTATTCTAGTATTATTAACTTTCATTATAGGATTATATTACTAAATGTTTGATTAATATTTTTTAAAAAAATAAACCTGATACTTATGCACTCTGTTTAAAAAATAGAACAAAAAACATTCAAGTGCAATAGGAAGGATAAGAGACCTTGGGGATATCCACATTTCATATAGTATTGATTAATTTAATTTCCTCCCTTTGTGAAAAGTTTTTTATTTTTGATAATCAAGGATGAGAAATTAAGAGTGACATACCCTTTCCAATGATTATCTTCAAACAATTTATAGAATAATCAGTTTTGATAATAAATTGAACAACAATTTTTTAAGATTCATTATTGGTCTCCCCCATAAGAGAAACATTTCACAATATTTTCGTAATGGGAGATATCATAAAGATTGGATTTCACAAAATTTCTGTATGGGGAATACACCAGAATGAGTCTTCAACTTGTGATAGTCCATGTTTGACAACAATAACACCTTCACGAAGAATGATCTTCTAGAACATTTTTTCTACAAAATACCAATAAATAAGATCAATCCAAGACATAATATTATTAATCCTGTATATCTATAATAGGGAATAACAATATTTAACATCATCAATTATGATACTCCATCATTTTAGTATTTTAATATCAATTGAGGAATCATTTAGGGATGGTAACTTCTTCGTCTTACAAATCAAGAATTAACAGCAACTAGTAATTCCCAGCTTCTCCCCCTAATAAAAGTTTTCAATTTAAATTACATTCATTATAATAACAAATAAAATACTCAAATATTATGTGAAATTTATGGATCCAACATAATTTTTTAATTTTAATAGAAAGGTAGAGATGGTCTCCTAAAAAGGATTCTCTATTTTCCCCCATATTCATGGTTTCAAATCTAATAATTTGTTCTTATTTATGTTGAGGCAACATGGATATCTTCACATACTGTTCTACATGGTGTGGAGAATTTTTCATCATAACAGACATCATGTATGATACCTTATTACACCTCTTTAGGACTTATTCTTGTTCTAGTAGTAAGTTTAATAATCTTTTTGCAATGTGAATATATTTATTGTATCTCTCACACAAAAATTTGTTAGCCCAAGAGTTACATTTAATTGAAAAACACTAATGAAATTTGACTTCATCTTGTGGGATATTTTCTTTCACTTATTTAACTAGATTTATCTTGTTCATGTTCCATTTTTCTCATTCTTTCCAAATCATTATTCTAGATAACTAACATGTAATTTGAAACTATGGGTGCAAGTTTAGATATTCCAAATGGGATCTTCTGATTTTTGTCTCTCTTAGTAGTTATTTTGGATGTACTACCCTTCAAATTCTTTTATTTAGAATCCAAAGATTTCTAACCATTCTTATTTTCTACCTTTGTGGGAGGCTTTCTAGTCACAATATTATTTTGATATCTTCCCATGTTTTCTTCTTCATTCTATGTATGTTTTTTTGATCTTATTTTCTTTTCATCTTTGGACACATGTTGAGATGATCATGTACCAACTTTTTGAGGATAATAATTTCATACATCACTGATGCTATCAGAAATTTAAAATCTATTTTTATTATGGAGATACTTCTAGACTTTAGGATTATTATTCGAACCGGCCAAACCAACATGAGGTTACTTGATCTGGAGCATGGAGAGACAACATTAAAACCCATGCATAGAGATTATAGGGAAATTCATTGTTCTATAAAATTATCGGATTTTTAAAATTTAAGTTGATTGATATATATATTTATATATACAAGTTTCATTGGTATTTGAGATTTTATTTAGGATTACTTATTATTATTTTAATTGGATAAGATCATGGAAGGTGAAACAAGTTCTAGATAGGAGAGAAAGCAATCCTTCAGGAAAGGATTATAAATGAAAGGTCGTGTGAGAAGTATCTTTTTATTTAGGTTGATATAGAATGGAACTACCAATGGATGTATTCATAAGGTCATGCCCACAAATTGAGTAATAAACCATTGTGTCCCCATTTTCTTTTTCGGTGTGGGAGAATATAATGGATGAAATTTTCAATTTTAACTGGGATGACATATTACTGTATGACTCTGGTCCCCCACACCTCATACATAAAGAGTCACTGTCCTCCACCACTCGCAGCTACCCCTTGATGAGTCTCGCACCACTATAACACCATATATCACCATATTCACCATCCTAGAATCTTCACATTGAACCATTTTCCACTGATGAATCACCCATATTCCATGGACCTTTTCTGGAGGTTGATCTGTCCCACATAAAGCCATTTTAGGGTTAATCCAGCAAATTTTAAGCCCAGATAATGGTGCTGCTTGGTGAAGTCCCATGTAAAACTATTTCACCACTACCATTCCACCGAAGCAAATCCATGAGCGATCTAGAACCCCAACCATGTCATGCATGTGGAGGTATCACAAAAAAAAATCCCAATCGAGCAAATAAAACTACCATAGAGAAAAATCTCATACAGTGGGAAGAGGAGAACGAGATAAAATATAATAGATAATTAATTTTAAAAAATATTTAAGATATATTAATAAATATTACTGTACAGGGTCGTATGAATCCAAGAGAACATGATATTATTTATTAATTAAATCCTTAAATGGTAGATGCACCATCATGACCTAGTCCCTCATCTCCCCCATCCCATACTCGTTCTCTAATATGCAGTAACAACCAGTGAATACATACCTATATGACCATAAATACCCCAATAATCTCTAGAAAAATACATACAGATATTTAAAATAAATTGGATAAAAAATAAAAATAAACACATATTTATATTTCACTCACCTACAATCTCAGCAAGGGTAAACTATTCTTTCTCTACTTTTCTGTATCCCTCCAACATCATTCCTATCAATAGGGGGACTGGTATACTCCATCCCATAATTGGGACCTCAATATCTCCACCCTTTATCCAATGCTCTAAATAATATCTAAATTGGGAACAGATCTCAATGCCCTAGTTTAAGGAATTTGGTTACAATGAATGTGATAGTTTGTGGTGATCGTTGAGCTACTGCCCCATTACCTACATTCACTCAATGTTTCTATGTCATTGGAATATGTCTGGAAAAGTTTAACTCAACATCTGGTTTCATGAAATAGCGGACCTAAGGAAAATATAATGATGGAACCCATAAAGGGGAAGTGTTCATTGCATTTAACGGTGGCACATAAGACTCGGTTGTTGTTTTCCTAAAACAACAGACACAATTCATAGATAAAGAGAGAACCTGTAAAGGGGAAGTGTTCATCGCATTTACAAACGTTATAATGGACTAAACATTATCTTTCATGAAACAATAGAGTCAATGAAAAGACAATGAGAGATCCTATAAATGGTAAGTGTTCATCACATTTACATATGGTTGAGTTTTTTACAGGCCTCCCTAATTTGTACAAATAACTAAGAACTGATTCCTTATTTCCTTTCATAACGAATTTGATACTACATTCATTACGAAGTATAAAGTATATAGTGAGATTCACACACACCCAAGTGTGAAGACTCTCATGAATTGACAAAAAAAACCCCCTTGTGATCTTATATAAGAAGGTATAAGTAAAATGGTTTGGAGGTATAATTCCACAGAATTAAGATCTTTATTTGAGAATGGAGTTTCCATCTTCTTTGAGAGGACTAGATTGAGATTTGTCTAACACTAAGAGGTGGGGTGAATCAGTGTTGGGGATGGTTTGAACCAATTAAAACTTTTTATCCCAATACCCATTGACCTGTTAGGATCTTGATTCTCTTGTTATCTTCTATCTGTCTCATGCCGTAATATGAAAGCAGACAAAATATGCACCTGATATTGTTATAAGTTTCACTACTCGATACGGCCAGATACATCCTTTGGATGTATGTGTATGACCAGTACATGGATTCTACACTATAATGTAGTAAAAATTTATAGTGGGTTGGATTATAAAACAATCCTTAAGCCAGTGTGAGACCCTAAACTTTTAAGGGGGGAATGATATAATTATACTTTCCAGAACTGGTGATTACCAAGTACAACTTACAGCTTCGTGCTGATTCCTTATACTGCCTTCCAATATAGACATCTCACTGTTTAAAAGGGTTTGATACCCTAGTAGATTATTCCACCTATTGAGATATGTATGATTACACAGTGCTACTTAGTCTTCCATTCTTCACATATTACTTTCTTAGTTGCATCCATGTAACCAACCAGTTCTTATATCTTCTTCAGTACAATATCAAATTCACACTTCTTCTTCTTGACAATGTCCGAGTAATTGAAGGTTATTTTTCTACCATTGAATTATTATTGGGAATTAATAATAATTTAGAAGGTAAATTTGGTTGGAAGAGTTTCTTCTATTGAATAGTGATTGTTTCTGGTTGGCATTTAATCTTAGTGTGAATTTTGATTAAGGAAATATTTCTTTTTTTAATTGGTTAAATTTTAAAAAAGGGCCTATAGCAATGGGGACTACCGACACTACTTAGGTGGGTAGTTGACCCCTAGAATTCCATTATGGTCAGGCCAAGGAAGAGAGTGTCTAGGTTTCTCCTAGGGGGTGCATGTAGTGTTGGAGGAACAATGAAAAATAATAGTTATGTTGTATGAAGAATGATGGTGTACGGTTGACATTGAATCTAAGTTTTAATTTGAATTGATATGAAATATTTTTTTCATGGTATAATTGTACAGAATGGTTCTATAGGGAGCTCATGTAGAGGCAGATGAAGAGAGTGGCTAGTGTGCTCATGGGGGACTACCGACACTACTTAGGTGGGAAACCGACCCCCAGTCTGTCATTATGGGCGGGTCGATGAAGTGAGTGGCTGGTGTGATAATAGGGAGAACATAAAGAGGAAATGGAACAACGAAAAATATCAGTTATATTGTATGAATAATGATTGTGTGTGATTGGAATTGAATCTTTTTGAGAATTTGGTTTTATATGAATATTTTTTTCATGGTTTAAATGTGAAAAGCACCTATAGCAAAGGGGACTGTCTCATTGGGTGTGCTTATAGGGAACACATATAGAAGAACCATGAAAAATATTAGTTATGTCTCCTTTTGTGGCTCGTGTGAATGGAGGGAGCACATGAATGGGAACCATGGAAAATATTAGTTATGTAGTATGAAGGATGATTAATATTATTGAAGATTGGGTTTATATAGAATATTTGTTTATTTTTCCAAAGTTTAAATGTAACCTATATATGGAATATTTGTTTATTTTTTCATTGTTTAAATGTATTCCAAATGGCCCAGAAGAAAAAAATACTTTCATTACTCGACCACTAGGAGAAAGAATTTAGTATTGTCTCCTTAATAGTATATGAATGAATACACTTGATGTCATATGAAAATCTGAACAGTTTTAGTTCCTCTTTTTACTCATGCATGTATACACTTAGGTTCATATCTAGTTCCCTTTGTACAGACAAATTATGTAGGTTTGTTCTTCTATGTATGGTGTGTATCATCTAGATATGAAATATCTTCTTGTAATGGTTTATACATGGAATAAATTCACAAAACACCTTGGTTGTAAAAAAAGTCATGCACTATGGCTTAATAAGTAAGCTTCATGGAACTGGTTCCTCTTCATGAATCATGAAAAAGGTGTTTACAAACAAGTTTCATTTTCATTGTTTTAATTCTTCATGAAAGCAGAATGATTCACATAAATGACAACCTTCTCAAAGCACGATGAGTGTTTAATCACCTTTCATAAGTCTAAAGATTCTTATATTTCATGAAAATATATTTGTTTTTAGGAATACCCTTATTAATGATGCCACAGAGGATCGTATAACTCTTTGCCTCCTCATACAAAATTATGTTTAAGAGAGGCTCTATATTTCTGAAAAAAAGTGATCTCTTGAAATAATTAAAGTGGCATTAGCACCTCTTGGTTGATATTTCTATCCTCTTATAGGGAAGGGATCAGAGAACATCACATAATTCAAATTATTTCATGAGCTAACCAGCCACTAAATATGTGAGGTAATTCTCATGGTAGAGGATGGTGCATGTTTAGTGCACATTTTACCTAACTGTACAACTAGTCATGCTGGGTTTAAAAACAACACCCTATAAAAGTGGATCTTGGTTGATATTAAGCATAAAACACTGATTTTTTCTCCAAATTGACCCTTACATAGGATTTATTCCCCCTAAAGGTCTAGGACTCTTTCCCCATAAATTTGGATTTGATCCGAAGGAGTTTCTTTGTGAGATGAAGCCCAATTTCCCTGGAAAGTCTTCTTTTGTGGTAGTTTTTCATAGATATTCTTAAATATATAATCCTACCTCTCTAGGATTCTTATATCTATTACATTGTGGATGGATACAAGGTTTTTTATTCCAATTATGGTTATATTTTGATTCTTTTATGATATGGAAGAGGTTTAAGGTGGTTTTTTGGAGATTCAACCCGATTTTGTGGGAATTTTTGTGTTGTTCTTTGTTTTCTCCGAAAATATCAAGGTTGGAGGATTTAGTCTTAACTCAAATTATTATAACATGAAGTCTTAGTTTCAAATTATTTAAATTGATTGAATTTTATTGTGAAATTTTTGTGATAATCATGTTTGAAACTCTCTTTAGTGATGGTTTTTGGTTTTTTAGAAATTGGTTGTGTAATGTGATTATCTTCTTGATTTTAAAATATTTAATTTGAAATATAGATTTGTTGGAATTGGGAAATTAGTTTGTTATAAAGGTTTTCGAAAAATAAATAGTTTTATTGAAATTGAATTATTTGGTTTATTATAAATGGTTTCGGTATACATGGATTTTGTGACATTATAATTTCGATGTGACCCTGAATAAGGGGAGTGTGCCATTGGGTTAAAAATGGACTTGAACCTGGATAACGGGTGTGTTTCATTATAGAACAAGAAGATTGACCACTTAGTGATGAACTAGTGGATGAATGAGAAACTTATCATTAGTATGGAAGTATCATAGAATACTGTGTGGGTGTGTGTTTAGCGAAAGATGAAATGTGTATACCAAAAAGGAATGTAAAATGGTTTAATGAATGATTTTTGTTCTTTCTTTGGAAAATTTTTATGTTTGGAAA
Source organism: Viscum album (assembly GCA_963277665.1). Taxonomy (NCBI): domain Eukaryota; kingdom Viridiplantae; phylum Streptophyta; class Magnoliopsida; order Santalales; family Viscaceae; genus Viscum; species Viscum album. The sequence goes on along the minus strand of OY728151.1, from coordinate 1,578,437,977 downwards.
ATGGTTTTGGTGTGAAAATACTTAGATTTGATTTAAAATATGGATCTATTTCCAATTTTTTTTAAATATTTATTGTATATAATTGTGCTAACTTGTTCTATCGTAGTGGAATTATTAGGAAAGTCATTAGGGAAAATCTAATGAGTTTCATTACACACCCCTGATTTTGAAATTTGATGATTTTTTTGATTTTTTATTGATACATATGTAAATGGAAAGTATCACCCTTATTTAGTGGTGCTCTGTGATACTTCAAGTTGGAGTTCAAGTCGGACCTTGGATTCATGTCTATAGAGTCTTATGAGTATCTTTTGGTTTTATTTTCCATTGTGTACTTTTATGTTGGACGTCTTCTATTGTGGTACTCTATTTTAGTTTGGTTTTGATATCAATGTTATTACTTGAGCTATTTTACATTGTCATCATGCGTCATATAGTGGTTTTGGTTATGGAATGTTTGGTTGTGATCTTTTATTTTCAATGGGGAATTCATCCCCCAATTTTATTGAAGCCCTTGGAATTTATTTCCAGCCTTTGGTGCCTTGAGGATGTCGCATAAGGCCAATATGAAATTCTACCTCGGCTCAAGACAATGAGGAGGGGACAGATGTTACAAGTGGTATCAGCCTTGGCAGGTCAAAATATTTTTTTTCAACAAGTGGTATTGGCTTGTTCGGTCCTTGACTTATAGATGATATAAGTTGTGTTAGTTTTGGAGTTGAAATTCATTTTAGTTTATTACTTGATTCGGGTTGGTAATAAGTACTAGGATCATCGGTTCATGAAATTTAGAGCATAAAAAGAGGTAGCAAAACTTTTTTTGGTGAACATCATGATACCAAGGATTTGGGCATATAAGTGTTTGGGAAACACTTATAGGACTGTAATATCATTGTCATGGGTTTAGCCAACAAGGAGATCATGACATGCATTATAGAAATGAATTCGCACTAGAAGTGACTATTTCAATTTGAGTAATGATTTATGATTTGGTTTAAATGTTTTTATTTTTAAAATATTTTGAAATTGTTTTCAAATGGGAGATTTTGAAAGGAGAATGGTTGTGGTATTTTGAAAATGAGTTAATTTTCAAAATAATGGTGAAATTTTTCCAAAATGGATGAATTTTAAAAATGATTAATTTTGGAAGCAATTGTTTTGATAGTTTATCTGTGATAGAATTTGAAATTGTTATGCCTTCAGTTTCTAGAGAGTGATACAAGTGGCATTGGTTATGTTTCTAGAATATAGCACTCAAAAGGAATCTTTGAAACAAACAAGAAGATGTTGATGAGAATGCGGTTTCTCCTAAACCACATCTGAAATAATGAATAGATCTGATTATAGTCTATGATTTTCAATGTGTGGATATATGGAGCTAATGAGATGAACCAATGAATATGGTTCATTATATCTAGACATAGAAGTTGAATCCACCCATTTTTTGGGTAATTTTGGGAAAGATAAGGCTAAGGTGTTGATGAATAGGATAAATTTAATCTTTTATTACATTGGAGCACCAATAGAGTTGAGAGTCAAGATTTATATGTATATGCTGGAAGATATTACATGCTAATGGAGGGATTTAGCACATCAGGATAAAATAGACCAAGGCATGGATGGGCAGGATTTTGAGGAATGATTCAAAAAACAATTTTATCCTCAAATGGTCATAAATCAACGAATGATGGAATTTTTCACCCTGAAGTAGAAGAAACTTTCTGTGATAAAGTATAATACTAAATTTATGATATTTTTCTGCTTCGAACATAATGTTATTATGAGTGTTTTTTAAAAAAAAACTTTTTTGAATCAGATTTGAGGCATGAAATTCACTGAATGAATGTCATGCTCTTTATAATAGAGTATATAGATATGGTCAGTAGAGAAAAAATGGTTGAAATAGACATATCAGGAGGAATCGGTAGAAGAAGTATGTTGATACCTACAAAAAATGGTGGAAACTCTAATAATGAGAGAAATCATAAGAGGTACACCTATTTCCATGGTGGGAGTGTGGCCCAAAAGCAGACAAATAGATTTTTGAACCTTCCTCAAAGACCCAAGATAAAATTTGGATGTTTGTAATGTGGTTCCTTCGACCACATGAATATATAGTGTATGACACCACCTAGAGCATGTCACAATTAAAATTAGATGCGGAATATTCAGCACTTTTCTCATAGAGATATGAGGTCTGGTGTCTGGGAAAACTCTCAGGTTTCATATATTTCATATGCTACAAATGGATGGGGGAAATAGAATGCTTATCATTAGTATAATTGTGCTAGCTAGGGTGATTCCATAAATACCATGACTCCACAGTTAAGGAAATCTCAATAGGGAAATAATCAACAAAGTGAAGCGAGTAAGCAGTTATATGGAGATGATAATGTTGTTATGGATGATCAATTTAGATGTTATGAATTTAAATCATTAAGGGTAAATATGTAATTAACGACCATGATCATTCCAAATTTTGTTATATTATTTTATTTTATAATTTTTTATTTTTTACCAATCACCACCAACCACTTTTTATTTTTATTATTGACGAAAGAATAGAACATCCTAAATACAAAAAAAGACAAGTGAGAGGAGGTTATGGCGCACAGAAGTGATGAAGCCCAAGGGCGTACCCCCTATTGGGATTATTACCTTCCATTGAGAGTTAATTCTTGTCCGATGGAAGGAAGATACAAAGACCCTATGAGGACAAAGAAGCAAAATGATCCGCCACCATATTTCCCTCCCTCCAAGTATGAAGGATGTCGACTTTGACACTGACTAGAGATATGTTCTTTTTCATAACATAAGAAATTTACAATGGAGTATTGCATATGCCAAGCATGGAATCATGGATGATAAAAGAATCAATTTCCACCGTAGCCAATCTGATATTCCTCTTCCTCTAAATATGAATGTCAGCCAGTAAATCCAGAGCCTCGACTATAAGAGAATGTCCACCGCCAAAGAGGGAATTCAAAGAAGGGAAAACGCTTCTTCCTGAGTCCCTTACCACACCGCCACCATTCATGTCATCCGAGTAGTAGAAACCATTAATATTAAGCTTAAGGCCCTGATGGTGTAGGAACCATTTGACCCAATTACCATTATTCCTCATCCTTCTGTCCACAACGCCCACATAAAATGACCTAATAGAGGGAGATTCAAGCCAATCTTTACAGGATCATACCATATCAATCAAAAGGAACTTAGTCCATTCCACCACCGCCTGACCCAAGCACCTAATTCCATCTTGCTTTTCCTTGTTCCTTTACAACCAAATACACCCACAACCAGCCACCAGTATGACTACATGAGATTTACATTCGGGGCCAATGTATCCCGCCCCATGAAACCATCGATCCATGAAAGGAGAGTCGCTTGAAGTTGGAACATAGATCCCCATAAAATCCCCAAAGGTTCCCCACACTTGCTGAGCCCAATCGCTGTTGAAGAACATATGCTTCGAAGTCTACTCCATATAATCCCTACATCACAAGCATCTAGAAACCAAGGAAAACCCAAACATCTTTAAAAACTCTTCCGTGGGAAGGGAATCATTCTTGAGACGCCACACCAGAAAATTAAGCTTAACCGGGAATTCTGTGATCTACAGGATGAATTCCCAGGTACCTTGTTGAGTCGTTGTACTTATCACCCTCCGGTAGTCCCTTGGTGAGAAGTAACCTAAGGAAGAAGCTGTGAAAGCACATCTATCTGGTTCATCTATGAGAATAATGGAATCAAAGTCCATTTGTTGGTCCCTATCTAGCACCGTGCTGACAAAACCCGGGAACCTTCTAGCATAATTGTATGTGAAGCCAGTAACCGGGAATTCAAGAAACTCCAAAGGCACTGCAGCCCAGTTTTGATGCAAAATGGAATGATCCCAATTCCCCACAATCCATCTAGTGTGGGGCATAAGGGATAGGATATGAGAATAAATCACAGTACGCAACGAGGCCCGTCCCCCGTTAGATATACATCTACATCTGCTATATTTCTTGGCCATGAAACTACCCCAACAAGATCGAACTCAATAACATCCCACTCCAGCTTCGTCCACTTACCTTGCAGCATACTAGAGATGCTCTTCACACCGATTCACCCCTCCTAATTAGGTTGTGCATGTATACTCCATGATTCCCAATGTCTCCAACCCTCCTCATGAGCATCCCAGATGAAGGATGAGGGGATAGAATCAAGCTTGGTGATCACCCACTTTGGGAATTTGGTGGCCAAGAGGGCCTGACACAAAATTTAAGTCAAGACACTCTTAGCCAAGGTGATCCTACCACCAAAAGATAAAAAATGATTCTTATAGTTGTGAAAACGGATCGTTAATTTCACAAAAATCTTATAAAATTACTAAATTCGAATCCTACCAGGTGAGATAGGAGGAGCAAGATACTCCATGGAAAACATTCCAGGCTGCATATCCAGCCTACTTGCAAGGGAGCCAATCCTTCTATCCATGCAACGGTTCAGGATATCGAATTGGTTCTTACTCATGTTAATCTTCTAACCACTCTAGCAGTAGTAATCATCTAGGATCTTATTGATCCCATTGAAATACCTCAAGAAAAAATTTATAACAATAACCATATCATTAGAAAACCAAAGATGGGAGATACAACAAGGGCTAGATTTACAATGGTAAGGCACGATAGACCCCTACGTGATTCCCTTATTGATAAGGAATATGGGAACATATTGAACCATAATAAAAAGGCTCGGGGATAAGGGATCCCCTTGCCTCAACCCACAAACTGCTTTGAAGAATCGAATATTTCTTCCCATGAACTGAACTGCCAACCACAAGGAGTTGACACACATGAAAAATAAGTCAACAGCCCAAGGAGAAAGGCTCGTACCTATCAAGACTTTGATTATGAAGGACCAATACAACATGTAATAAGCCTTATACATATCCAACTTGATCACCTTATTGGAACCATTATCATAAGTGTTAATGTCGTCTGTGGCCTCTTGGCATGCTGCAATTGCCCCTTGAAATGATCTTTGTTTGAAAAAACTGTGCTGCTCTGGAGAGATCTAATGGGGAAGATGTTTACTAGTTTTTTTTGTTGATCATGTAGGCTAGACCCTTATAAGAAAAGCTGCACAAACTCATTGAGTGATAGTGATGAAGTAAAGATGGATGTTTAAGCTTCAAGATGGGGACCATGATAGTAGAACTAGTAGCATGAGGAAGGAACTCTCCACAGATGAAATCCTTGATAGCTGCCACCATGTCAACCTTAACAATACTCCAAGAGGCTCTGAAAAAGGATACAGGGAACCCGTTCGGGCCAGGGGAACTCTACGTGTTAAGGCTCCTCATAGCCCCTCAGATTTCATCCTCTTATGTAATGGCTTCAATAAGGTCATTATCTAACTGAGAAACCATAGAAGAAATGACACCCACATCCTCACCCTGCCCCCTTGGATACCCATCCACCGAGTTAGGGTTGGGGCAATCAAGAAGCTCCTTGAAATAATACTCAGCCATGTTACCCACCACATTGATGTCATCAGAATATGAACCATCCTCCATCCAGAAATTATGCCGAAGTGACCTCGGGCTTTCTGTGATGCAGGCACAGAAATAATCTATGTTACGGTCTCCCACCCTCAGCCATCTGACTCTAGAATGATAGTGTGCAAGATGTTCTTGTCTTAACAGCAGATCCACCATCATGTTCTTCTTCACAACAAGCTCCCCAACGATGGTTTCATTCCAGTGTGCTTCCTACATGGATTCAAGGTGATCAATTTCTAGTTGGACCTCATCCAGATCACGTGTAGGAGGTTCCTGGATATTGATCCATTCCTGGAGGTTGTCCTTGAGCCAAGGAAGTGTATTGTGCAATCTGTCCTATAAAATCCCATGCACTGGTTTACTCCAAGTTTATTTCAATGTATATAGAAAATATGGATGCAAAGTCCACAATTGGGAGAAAACAATAGAAGATCTCAGGTCTAGGCTGGGAAAAATTTCAAAGAGGCGGGGGGGCGTGATGTGAACCACTACGAGCCATATGGGTTACTTTGGAATTCTGATAAGTTGTCACAACATATACATTTTCAAGACATCTATCCAAACGACTCCACTACCGGTGCACACCTCTCTGATTATTTCACCAAGTAAAGTTCCTTCTTGAAAAACCCAAGTATAAAAGCCCAGCACAAGACACGAACTCTGAAAATTCCAAACTAGCTCTACAAGAGAAAGATCCCCTACCCTTCCTCTAACTGGGTTATGCCACCACATTGAAATCACTCACCAAAAACCTAGGGGAGTCCCTGGGATCAAATACTTCAATTTCATTCCAAATAACAGTCTATTACCTGAAATTACAATTTTCATACACGTATGAGAATAATAAATCTCGAGAACCATTCTTGATTTCAGCAGTTATACACTGACCTGAGGCCTAAACTTGTTTCACAATAATGCTCGATTTCCAGAAGATCCAAAAGGAGGGAATTGAGACTCGGCTTTCATGAATCCAGCCATACTAATTGTATGAGAAGAATCAGTAATCTTGTCTCTACTTTGTTTGGGTTCCATTTCTGCAATAAGAGACACAAATTTGGACAAAACCATATTCATTATCTAGTTTGTTTTAACCTGGCCCCTAGGCCATGATCATTCCAAATTAAGAAATATAACATTAAAAACGGTTTTGTATGGCATTGGTCCTAGGATTATTGGATACATTACTCTGATAATAAGGGCTACATAGATGTTTTTTCCACGATCTGGTCCTCTCGCCACTACAATTCGAATGAGGGGTCCGAGAAGGAGGGGGTATAGGTCCCTGGAGCTAGGCGGCCTACCAAATGAAGAGGCTGCAGCCTCCTAACTACAACCATCCGGGATGATAGGTGAACCTTCATACGAGTCCAAAACATGAGAAGGTAAGAGGGGGTGAGGGAAAGATGTCAGGCTAGGGGCCCTAGAGAGTAGGGGGATTCGAGAGAGGAGTGAAAAAAGGAGTAGGAAGAGGGAGAGGAGGGTAATAGTTAAAGGCCGTAAGCCCCAAGGGAAAAACAGAAGTGGGGTGATGAACAGGGAGGACCTCATAGTTAGGGATCACCCTAGCAAGCACACCCATAGTTGAGGAGGTTGAGGGTGGGTATAAAGAGGGACACAAAATTTCCATACCTTCAGTGAACCGTGAGATCCTTGACCAAATGGGATCAGCAGAAGCAGGAGGACTCAGGCCCACCAATGGCATAAGGGCCAAGCAGGATATCCTACAAGCCACCAGAGATGGGGAAGAGATCAAATACAAAGACTCACATCCCCCATTCCCAACAGACGAATTGAAATGACCTGAAAAGGGGAAGCTTGGAGAGGGTAGAGGTGGAAAATTAGACAACCGGCTTGGCGAAGGTTCACTAGGACCAGGCCCAGGGATTGAGAACGAAGATATTCCCTTCCCCCTATCCACACGATGCTTTCGCCTGCAACCAGGGAGAGAATTTCCTTGGAGGTGACCGAAGGAGAAGAACCTGGGTAGGGAAGGGTAGACCAGGCCTTGGCACCAGAAAGAGGAATCGTGGACACAGAGGGAGATATTCTCCGGGAGAGGGAAGGATAGATCCATGAAAAAACATATGCAAGCCATCGATGCCTCCGCCAGGAACAACGTCCGGTCATCCACACCCACGAAACGCCCGAGAGAGTTTTAAATTACAAGAAGAAATGCATCGTTCTTGAAGGGAAGTGGGATCCCAGGGAGCGACACCCACACAAGCGCACGCAGAGAGTCTTTTCCTCGATGAACCTCTATGTCCCACCGCAAAAGGGTGAAACACCACTTCCCAATAGACCTAGGAGCCTTACACTAAGCTGTAATGAAATCCACCTACAAACTCAGAATGATGAAGAATGACTTATCATTCAGGGAGGACACTATTACAGAAGCATCCCGATTCCACGAGGAAACAAAATTACAAAAAGGAAGAGAGCGGTGAGCGATCAGCTCTAAATTTTACCACCAACATCCACTGTAGACACCCCGAGGAAGCACTAAATGCGTCTGATGGAATGGACAATGACATACCAGAACCATCCATCGAGACCACTAGAGCATCGAAAGGGACATCCGGAAAGTGAGCCTGGCGATGCTCCTGAGGCCTCCCACAAAGCACATCCCTAAAGGAAAAACCTTTCTCAGAATGGAATGAGGCAGCAGCCGACGGTAGTATTGGAGGTAGATCCGAACCCCACGACAAAGAACCCAGGTCATAGGTAGCCATAGGAGGTTGTGCATCCTTCAGAGATGCCTGGGAAGAGGAACCAGCAGGTGTGAAATACAAAACTCCAAGAGGCACGTGCAGCACATTCGACAAAGCAATGGAAGCCATACCCATTAATTTTCAAATTATTTAAACCGATGAATTGTGTGAATAAAAAACCTATCCCACATCCAATTCTCTCCCAGTTTTTCAATGCTATATAAATTATGAGTTGTTGGGAGAGGATCAGAATTATGCAATCCTACTCCTAGTACCACCCCATACCGCTTCTATGGGTGTGCTCCTCACCCACTTCATTGAGAGCTATTGGCCTACAACTTGCATGCCTCTAGGCATTCCCATGGCTTACACATGGCACTTTGTGAGCTACCCTGGCTAGCCGCCTTCAGGATCGGTCGACCTAGTGTTCCACATAAGTTCTTAGTTGAGGTTGGATGGAATACTTACTAGGTTTTCCATACATTTTAAATAAACCCCCATAAAATACATTGTTAAAAAACATTGTATATAATAGAATTAATTATGAAATGCATGGAAACCACCAAAAATAGAACACTAGTATATATATCTTCAATCCCTTCACAATTTCTCTTCAAATATATATCTATTGTACCATTTCATCATCGCTAAGACTTCATGCACTAATTATATGGCATGGTCGTCCTTCATGTAAACTACAATCTCAATGTTACTCACGATAAAACTTTCATGATTATCATTCAACATTATAATATTTCGTGTCCTTCAATGCATCTTCTTCCCTAATTTTTGGAATATAAATTCCAATGAACGCCAAATCATCCATCGTATTTATTGTAAACAATGTGTCACTTATGAAATGTGTATTTTGAACATTGGTTAAATTCATCAATCTTCATAGTTAACAAAATGGAGAATTTCTCGAGCATGAAATCCAATTCTATTAATCCATAACAATTCTATATGAATCACCATGAATGAATCCATAACAATTATCCAAGAATCACCATAAAGGAATCCATAACAAGTCATTAGATAACACCATGAAAGTCAAAGTCTTCAAACCATTCACATGTTTCTTTTAATTTCAAGACTTGTTTATTTCATCATAGCTCCATTAACTTTGGAAGTTTTTTATCTTATTGGCATCAATGTAATCTTAGAATTTTATTGAGGATAATTTTCCACCAATTAAAATCATTGAAAATTAATACATTCCATACAAAAAGTGGGTTCTTTAATATCCCCTCTTGTATTTGTTTGAAATACCTTCAATGTTCTTTGCAAATGAATGTTGAATACATGTAACTATTATAATATCTCTCCCATTTTCCTATCAAACATTCATTTCACTTTTTCTCAGCATTATTTGAAATAAATACAAATTTCATAGTAAAATGGTATTATTCCATAATTAAACAATGACCCATCCAACATTTCACTCCAAGTCTACTTATGTTGTTCTCGGTGTAGAAAAAAAAGAGGATTTGATTTAGTATCAAAAGTTACCCATTACCAACTGATCATAATACCTTAAAAAACAAGCGCTTATATAATTTTATTTAAGGATTATTCACATTCATTCATGGATGTAATTACAAAATTTGATAAAAATATTATTTAGAACTGTCAACCTCAAACTCCTTCACTCACTTCAATAAATAGATCAGAAATATTAAAAGGAAATTGGTAGGAGAAGAGAACATGGGGAAAATACACATTTCTTAAGAAATTGATTAAATTAGTTCCCCCATTTGTAATAAGTTTGATATTTTTGGTAACCAAGCATGGGAGATTAATAGAGAAAAACCTTTCCCAATGGCATGTTCTTCAAACAATTTCCAAAATAATCAGATTTGATATTAACTAAAATAATAATTATGGAAGCTTCTTCATTTGTGTCCCCCTAAATGGAAAATTTTCTCATTATCCTCATAATAGTTTATTTCTTTATGATTGTATTTGAAGACATTCCAGTCTGAAAAATACCCTTGAATGGGTCCACAACTTGTGATAGTCCTTATAAGACAACAATCCCAACCTCACCAATTATGTTCTAATAGAACATTTTTTTGTAATAATATCATGAAATTAGATCAAACCAATATGTAATTTACTTTACCCTGACTATCCAGAATAAGACATTACATTATTTAACTTCATCAAGGATGATCTGCCATCATATTAGTATTTAAATATTAATTGATGGACCATTCCAGGATGGTATCTACTTTATCTTAGCAATAATGATTTTAGAACACTTATTACTTATCAAATTCCCCCCCTAAGAATATTATTCACCTTAAATTCGATAAATTATAAGAAAAAATAAAATAGTCAATAATTAAGGGAATAAGGAAGATCCTCCTTTCCTCATTGTTATTAATATAAAGGTTCATATTATCTTCTCAAAAAATTTCCTCTATTTTCTCCAGTATTCGTGCTTTCACATCTAAACATCTATTCTGATTTAGGTTGAAGAAACTTGGATCTTATCACATCGTCTTATACTTTGTGTGGATAATATTTCTACTTAACTACCTTCATGGATGATAAATTATTTTACATCTTGAGGATGGTTTCTTGTTCTAGTATTGAGGTTAAACAAACCTTTTCAATGTGGACAGATTAATTGCATCTCTCACATTTAACTTCTTTAACAAAGGAGCATCATTTTCTTAATAACCCTCATGAAATTTTTATTCATTATATGTAATATTTTCTTTCCCCTTTTAACTATCTTTAGCTTCGGTATGTTCAATTTTTATCATTATTTCAAAATCATTAGGCCAGATAACTAACATGTCATTAAGAAGTTTGGGTGCATGTTTGGATCATCCATATTGGTTCTTATGAGTGTCATCCCTCTTAGTAGTTCTTTTGGAAGCACCAGACTTAAACTTCATTGATTTAGAATCCATTGTTTTCTCACCATTATACATTGGTACCTTCCTGGGAGGATTTATATTCACAATTCTATTTTGATATCCTCCCAAGGTTTCTACTTCATTACATTTCAAATTTTGTGATATTCTTTTCTTATCATATTTGGATACATGTTGAGATGATCATGTACCAACCTTGTGACCACTACCATTGCATACATCATTAATGTTATCAAGCATTCTAATTTTTTTACAGTATAAAGATGTTTCTGTACCTATGGATGTTTCTTATTCTTCAATGGATTCATCCCCCTTCAGATAGGCTACCTTTGTGCTTTTACATTTTGAGGATTGTACCAAATATTTAATGCACAATGTGAAAATCTATTCAAGAACCAACATTGACCAAAAAATATTGATTTCATTATATATTATATATCAAAATGTTGATTATTATTTATGATTTTTTTCTCTCTGTGGGGAATAAAATTACACACTTTCTTTCCTAACCACCTTCGTCATGGTGGTAGTTTTATTATCATATTTATTCATCCATAATTGTACAATTAATTTAAAAAAATACATTTTTCATAATAATACATTTACTAACATTTGTAAAAGATGTTATGAATGGTACCTAAATCTTCTCAGCTTCTTGTGATAGATCAATGAAGGTAGTCATGATATTCTTACCACATATTTGAGGTATTTTAAACTTAGAATACTCTAATGAACATTGAGTACCAGTAGATTCTATATCCATTTATGAAGATTCAATATGAGTATTCTTAAGATTGGCCATCCGAGCTACCAATTATAGACATTTAATATTTTGAATGATTTTATTTTATTTAATTGTAATAATCTTCCCTTTACAAGACTTCTGCATTCATTCAACATTATCTTTAGGTAGCTTAAATTTGTCCTAAATCAAAGAGTCATGTTCCTTGATCATCTTAGATATTTCTTCCAATTATAAAACCTTGAAATAAATTCTATAATTCAATTTATCTTCAAGTTAATGGGTATTTTCTTCTAGAGTCATTTTAACTCCCTATTTCTCTTCAACTTCTTCGATCCACTTCGAGGTAATTATTTCAATTTCCCTCTTTTCTGCTTCAACTGATCCAACCTCTCTGGTAAGTTTTAGACACTCAAATTTTTTTTCCAGATATTATATAAAACAATGGCTTCTTCTTACAGGTGGGTGATATCTTACTTCAGTGTTGGATACATTTTATCCAATTCCACATTTTATCCCTTTACCTATTTGACCAATTAGTACATTGATTATATTATTCTCTATTACATATCACATGAACTAATATTAATGAATTAAAGAGAACCACGTATTATTTTTACAAGGTCTCACCACTCTCTAAGAGTATCTAGTCCGGGGCATGGTCTAGAAAATAATCATGACCACACAGTCACAAGAATGTAATAATTTAAATGTGGCTATATCAACTAGGAAATACCCCTTAATTTTTATTTAATTATATTAAAATGACCGGGAAAGTGTTACAAAACTTAGATGGGTCTTTATACTAGATTTGACGACAATATCTGTTTTGTTTATAATGGTTTTTAACACAAAAAGATTCTTCAACTTGTTGACACATATTGGATGACATTATTCTTCTTTTTTCTTCTAAAAATTTATTCTTGACTTTGTTACATTCTTAGAAGCATGAAAAAATCACTTCTTACCTATTACTAACAACAAACTAAATGAATGACACTCTCCTTCTTCTACCATCCATTATAATATAAATGTGTTGTGAACTGATGAATAAAAATTTCATCTTACCCAAATTATAATAAGCTAAAATCTGGTAAACCGGGCTTATGTCAGGGGAGCTAGTAGTAAATCCCATACATAGAGGAATTTGTGATGCCCTCCAATTCCATTATAAATTTTCAATTATTTTAAATTTATTTTTAATGAATATGAAGATGAGATTATGTTTTATCAATTTATGTGAATTTGAAACAGAAACATTAAAGTTAATTTATATTGATAAAAATGATTTATTTGTATTTGGAAGTTTTCTTTAGACATCAGGATTATTATTTTAATTAGCCAATCCAACATGAGGTGAAATGAGCTCGAATTGAGAGATCCATCATTAAATACCATGGATCAAGGCATTTGGGATTCCCATCTAATGCCTTTAGAAATTTTCGATGATTTTAAATGGATTTTTAATGAATATGAACATGAAATTATTTGTTTTATAGAAATATGGGGAAAAACTAAAAAATTGAAGTTTATTTATAATGAAAAAGCAAAGTTGTATTTGAATTTGGAATTTTATTTAGACTACATGATTATTAATTTAACCATCCAGACCAAAATTAGGTGAACCAAGCTCGATCTAGGAGATCCAACCTTAAATCCTATGTGTGGAGGCATTTGGGGATCCCGTCCCATGTATTTAGAAATTTTCCATGATTTTAAATGGATTTTTAAAGGATATTAACATGTAATTATTTATTTTATAAAATTTTGGAAAATGAAAAATCAAACATTTGTGTTGATTTAAATTTATAAAAGAAATTGTATTTTTATTTAGAATTTTATTTAGACTTAATGATTATTATTAGAATCAGATAAGAAAGAATGAGGATAACTGAGCTTTATCGAGGTGAGAAAGAATTAAATATCATGCATGGGGGCATTTGGGATACCTCTCTGATGCCTTTATAAAATTTAAATTATTTAAAATGTATTTTAAATTAATATGAACTAAAAAATATTTATTTTACCAAATTATGGGAAATTTCAACTCATTGGTTGAAGTTAATTTAAATTGAAAAAATAACCAATGTATTTATATTTGGAATTTTTCTTATACATCGAGATTCTTATTTGAACTGGGCCAACCTCCAAGAGGTGAACTGAGCTCGATCTGGGAGGTCCAACATTAAATCCCATCCATTGAGGCATTTGGGACACCCTCCCAAGCTTTTACCAAATTTTAAATGATTTTAAATGGATTTTTAATGAATATGAACTAGAATTTCATTGTTTCAGAAAATTATGTGAAATTGAAACTGAAACATTGAAGATGATTTAAATTGATAAGAAAATGATGTATTTGAATTTGGAATTGTATTTAGTCTTATTGATTATTATTTGAACCAGCCAAGCCAACAAGAGAGGAACCAAGCTTGAGCTGGGAGATCCAACTTTAAACCACGTGCATAGAGGTGTTTTGGATTCCCCTCCCATGACATTATAAATTTTCAATGATTTTAGACGGATTTTTAATGAATATGAACATGAAATTTTTTTTTGTCTAATTATTGGCAATTAAAACTAAAACATTCTAATTAATTTAAATTGATAAAAAAAATGATGTATTTTTATTTGAAATTTTATTTAAACTTCATGAATACTCTTTTAACAGGACAAAGGAAACATGAGGTGAACCGATCTCAACCTAGGATAGTCACTATAAAATATGATTCATCGAGGCGTTTGGGATGCCTCTCCAATGTCTTTATCAAATTTCATGGTTTTAAATGTATTTTTAATTAATATGAACATGAAATTAATTACTTTATAAAACTATGGGATATTGAAACTGAAAAGTTTTACTGGAATTAAATTGATAAAAACCAATGTATATGTATTTGGAGATTTATTAGACTTCATGGTTATTATTTGAACCATCCAGACCAACATGAGGTGACTGGATATTGAGTAGGGAGTTATCGTTAAATCCAATGCGTGGATGTGCTAGGGAAATTATTCATTTTATAAAATTATTAGAAATTAAACATTGATGTTCATGGAAATATATATATGTATGTATATATATAAAATATGAATTGGTTTTTGATATTTTATTTTGAATTACTAATTATTATTTTAACGTTCCAAGCACATGAAAAGTGAAATGAGTTCTATATAGGAGATACAACTATCCTTAGAGAAAGGAAGCTAAATGAGAGGTCATTCTAGAAGTATCTGTTCATTCATGTTGATGTTATAGGTCATTATAGTTGGACATATTGGTAAGGCCCTTCCCATGCCTTGAATAATAAAACTTCATGCCCCCATTCACCTTTTTGAAGTGGGAAAAATAAATGGTCCGATGTTCATTTTTAACTGGGATGACATCGTCTCTATTGAATCTGATCCCCAACTGCTTGGACATAAAGTGATGTCATCATCCACCACTCAGAGTCGCCCCTCAACGACTTTGACACCACTCCAACACCATAGATCTCCATCTTCACCTCCCTGGAAGTTCAACATCAAGGCATTGTCCACTATTAAAGGACCCACACTCCATGGACCATCTCCATAGGTTGATATATCCCCCATAATCCATTTCAAGGATAATCTGGAAAATTCTAAGACAAAATGATGGAGGAGCTTAGTTAAGTCTGATGTGAAACCACTTCACCACTTCCATTCATCTGAAGAAATGCCATGAGTTATGTGGAAACACCACCAGCCCATGCAAGTAGAGGGTGCACCCAAAAAACATGGGTGAAGAAAAAAAATTAGCCATATGACAAATCAAAGATAGTGGGAGGAGGAGAATGAGATATAATATAATAACTACTTATTTTTTAAAATATTTAATCTTTATTAATAAAGATTACAATACTTGGTAGGAGAAAAAAGAGAGACTATGATATCATATATTAATGAATTTCTTAAACGACAGATCGACCAACATGACCTAACTCGACCTCTACCTCATCCCACACCCGTTTTCCAATATATGGTAAAAACTAGTGAACAAAAACCAGTATGACCACATATAATCAAATAATTACTAGAAAAATACATACAGATTTGTAAAAGAGATTTCATAAAAAATAACAATACACACATATTTAGATTTCACTCACCTCCAATATCGGGAAGGGTATAATACACTTTCTTTACAATACCATATCCCTCCAATATCATTCCTATCATCGGGGGAATTAATATACTCCATCAAACTATTGGGGCTTCACTCACTCTTCCCCACAATCTGTGCATTGATTTAAATTTTTGTTGGGAATGGTTCTCTCCACGCTATGTTCAGGAATCTGGTATCATAGAATTTGATAGTTTGAGGTGATCATAGAGATTCTTCCCTATTAACCTCTTTTAGCCATGACTTCTTTGACATTGGAACAAGTATGGGACAAGTTAACTCTGCATTGGGTTTCATTAAATAGGTGACTCAATGCATATATAAAGATAGAACCCATAAAAGAGAAGTGTTCATCAAATTGATAGGTGAAAAAACAGACTCAACAACTGATTTTTTTGAAATAGTAGACTCAATAAACATATAAATAAAGAACCCATAAAGGGGAATTGTTCATCGCATTTATAGGTGGCATATTGGGCTCATAAGACACATTCATGAATCAACTAACTCAATGAAAATATAAATAGACAACCCATAATGGGGAAGTGTTCACTGCATTAACAGCTGGTTGATTTATTTACATGCCTCCCTGGTTTGTATAATGATGTAAGACTTTTCTCCCACTTTTCTTCAATGAATAAGGTTCCAGTTCATTCATTATGTATATAATGCGATTCACACACACCTGTTCACATTGAATTGAATTCATTAACAACAAAAACCCATTTTGGTTTTCATAGATGAAGGTAGAACTACCATGGGTTTGAAGGAGAAGTCCACACACTTAATATCTTTATTTGAGAAGGCATTGTTCATTTTGTTGACAGACTTTGAATACTGCACATGTTCATATGCATTCCCATGAACATGTGATACCTTAAGATTTGAAGATATTGGATAATCAGACATTGTTTATTTTTATACAAGGTGTGTGTAAAATGAAACCAAAAAATCGACATTGTGATGTATTAAATGTGTGTGTGAAGATGGTGAGTATGATCATGCATATGTTGTTATATAATAACTTGAATAAGATTGCAAATGGTATGGGTTATTTGTAAAAATAATTTAGTGTCTAAGTATGCATGTATATGAAATAATGAATGCATGAAATTGTGAAGGTGATTAAAATGAGAATAATATTTGAGTGTATGTCTTATAATTGTGTTATTTCACAAGGAAGTTCACAATAATATATATTATTGTGATTTTTTTATTTCACAAAGAAGACATAGAAATAGTGGGGATATTTACATGCATTAAATATCTACCTTGTTTTACAAGAATCAAATGCATGGAGAACACACTATGTTGTTGTGTGTAATAATTGAGTTGAGATGAATCAATATTTTTTAGTGAAGTAATGAATAAGAAGATTTATAGTTCATTGATGTATCTTTAGTTTGTCTTTCAGATATTGCAGTGAATTTATGTGGAAGTGATAACTTCAACTAATTGAGTAGAGAATATTTAAATGAAATGAATTTTGTGTGGTTGGTTATATTCACCGGGAGATGTAGATTATCAGTTTAAGTGAGAAAGTGAAAGACATGTTTACTTTATTGGCTTGAAGTGGCGGTTCAATTTTGTATTACAGTGTCAACTTGAAGTTCTTGTGATATTTCTCATTGTGTTTGATGATTCAATTGTAGTAAAATGGTGGGATTCAAGTATAATGGACATTTGTGGGATTCTAATATAATTTTGGAAAAGGTTGATACATACCCACCTTGGTTTTTGGGGTTATACCTAACCAACACACTTGTAATTTTTGATTGATTTATAGTGGATAATCTGTGCCTCGAATAATCCCGAACACAACAATAACATAGTCATCTATCTTAATTGAGAACCTTGTAAAAATATTCTGTGTTGTGCTACGTTTACTTTCAGTCTTGCATGTTGTATAATTGTGCTTGAAAACAAGGAACATCTGTTCATTATAAAATGTACAGAGATTCAAAATAAAAAGTGGTAAGAGAGAAGAAATTAAATATTGGTAAAATTTGTGTACACTATGTCACCCGCCCTCTCAGTGTACTTTCATGGTCTATTGGACACTTCAATTGTTATCAGAGTATAGGTTACACCTTTGATTGGATATATCTATTTGTTCCAGTTGTATGTATCAGACTTATATGAAGTGAATATTTGAATTAAAAGAAGTAATAGAGTTGTTTTAGATGGGATGTTCATTTCCCATCTCTATCTGTGCCAACATGGAGGTCTCTAAAAACCATGAAGAACATAAAGAAGAAAGAGGAAAGAAACTAAGAAATAATTGGAAGAAATAATAGTGTTTATCACAATATGAATATAGTCGTAATGATAGTCAATCATTAGTATCTATTAAATCAATATTTGATGGATAGTGTTGGTGTTGTTTAAAATTTGGGCTTTAGGACATTGAATCTTGTCATAATTTGTAAATTCTGGATAACTATAGAAGGATAATATTAAGGCAAAGTATATCTGATGAGAAGAGAAGTCCTACAGAATATAGTGATAATTCACATATGAAGAATAATTTATCTATCAAGAATAGATTTGAGTTCTAGGAATAATTCTAGGATTATTTCAAGAGAAATGGTCACAATTATAATGAGTGTTGGTATGTACTGACCATACACTATGCATATTATGATATTATGAAAAGGCAAAATTATATGTAGAGGCTAAAAAGAAAAGCACAAAAGGATTCTCTAGGGTGTGAGAATGAGAAGAGAGATATGAAAACTATGAAGCAACCTCCAACCAAGAATAATGATGATATGAATTTCACACCAATGAAAATGTGCCTATACTATGGAAGAAGAAGTTTCATAATGGGTCTTCGCAAACATGAAATTAACACAAATTCTATTGGAAAAAAGATGATGTAGAAAATGAAATAAAAATGAGAAACCAATAAAAAGGTTAATTAGATTATTGAAAATCCAGATGAAAAATTAGTGTTTCATGAGAGGTTGTTCAAAAAGGAAGAACCTATGAATGCTGAAGATATGTGTGGAAGGTGCATAATTTTAGGGAATTTTTCTAAATAATACATGAGGTGGTTCACTAAACAAATAGAACAAGTGAAGAACAAAGGAAAAGCACCAGTGACTTATACTGTTAATAATGATACTGTAAAGAAGGAATCAGCACACAAGATGAAGTCTGAGCATATACCAAAAGAATATTTATTCATATGGCTAGAGAAATTGGAATTGGATAATTAGTTGGAGTAGAAACAAAATAATGAAGGTGCGTTACTTGATAATGTGACGAAGCTACTACTATCTAATATGGAAACTGGAGAAATCAAGAAGTATATACTTCCCTTAAATGATAAACATTGGAATTTCAATGAATGATCAAGAATGATTATTTATCACGAATCTAATGTTGAATTGAAAAGACTTTATAGGGATAGAGATAAATCTCATCCTAGTTTCTCTAATTGAAAATAATTAAAGACCCACATTATTCCCATGAATAACTTGAGTTTGATTATTTTATGCAAGGAATTGAAGTTGAGGAATATATTAAGGGGGATTCCTCAAGATAATAGTGCTTTGTAATATTATACAGAATTCATAAGGCTATCCATCATAGATTTCATTATTTCAATTTCTCATAAATTATTCCAGAAGATCATTCATAAACAATGTCAGTGATGATGAAGCAGATGGATGAAGCTCTTCCCTTTAGGGGGAGAAAATTTGAACCAATACCAGAGTTTATCAGAAGTTTTATCACATGAATATTTGATGTTCTGATAAGGGATTTATTTGAAATTTTTAAATCCTAGAAATTGAATCCTGTCATTAGAAATGATTTTTTTCATATTTTTTATGAACAAAAATTATGAATCAGAAGAGGAGACACTTATAATTTAATTATAAAGGGGAAGTTCATTCTTGGAATTGAATCTTTGAGTGAATTTTTCTATATATAATTTATTTGGTCTTTTAATGGTTTAAATGCAAAAATGGCTTATAGCCAAGGGGCCTACCGACACTACTTAAGTGGGCAGTTTACCCATGGCCTTCCATTATTTGTGGTCTGAGGAAGAGAGTAGCTAGTGTGCTCACAGGGAGTGTATGAAGTGTCATAGGAACAATGAAAAAATATTATTTATGTTTTATGAAGAATTATTGTGTATGTTTGACATTGAATATAAGTGTGAATTTGGGTTGATATGAAATGTTTGTTTTTTACGGTTTGTTAGTAAGAAAAGGACCTATAGGGAGCTCATGTAGAGGAAGAGGAAGAGAGTGAACAGTTTACTCATGGGGTCCATTCAATGTTTCATAGGTGGGTAGTCGACCCCTAGTTGGCCATTATGGGAGGCCTGTGGAAAAGAGTGGCTAGTGTGCTCATAGAGATCGCATGCAAAGGCAGTGGAACAAAGAAAAATTTCAGTTATTTTGTATGAACAATGATTGTGCATGGTTGGAAAGGAATATTTTTATGAATTTATATTTATTTTTTATGTTGTATGAAGGATGGTTAAATGCTTCGGACATCCAACCCCAAGAAGCAACAAGTTAGTACGGTGCCCACGGGCTACAAAGGCAGAAGGCTTCAGCAGTAGAGCACATAACATGAATTTGTAGGAGTGGATATATGTTTTTTTACTTATACTTCATCTAGAAGGATGTCCCTTGTGTTATATAGGATATTCATAATAGGAACTAATTTCGATGTGGGAGAAGATTTTAGTGGTTTGCTGTAGCTATGGAAAAGCCTCAACAGTGTGATCTGCCAGATTATAATCTGGGTCATGCTATCATCTCAGCCATCAGAAATTTGCATGGTTCACTCTGATAGGTCGAGGAATAAATTTGCATAAAATGTAATAGTTTGGGGTGATCCCTTAGCAGATGCTCGATTCACCATTTTCATCATGGCTTCTGTCTAATTCACCTCTTTGCTACTTTCCCTCTGTAACTTGTTAACTGACATCCAATTTCATGAAACAGGTTTCTACAAAGATATTGGATAGCATGTTCACAAAAAATACCCAGTCGGTTATAAATCATAATGGCTGGTTTATACACACACATGCACCAAGACTTGCATGTATTCAATGTAATCCAAGACTTATGATCTACTTAATACTTCAGTTAGGAGAATAGTGAGTAAATAAGTGACTCTGATTTGTACTATTGAATTTAGGAAACAAAACATCAAAGAGACAAAAATTATAACCACTGGAATGGGACATTTTGAAAATGAGAACTCTCTATTGTTGGTTTCGTGAAATAAAATTATAGTCATCATATTATTTACAGTCTGGTATGTATACTGATGTTTCACTTCTGGCCAAACTAGATTAGAGATGGTTTACACTTTGTCAAACCATTCTTGAGCTATCTAGAAAATTTTCTTGTTTTCTAAAACTTCCTCACATCCCTTCAACTATATCTTAACAACCTCTAGGACTAATAGATCAATGTTAGCCTCTGGTTTCTCCTCATCAAACTAATCCAACAAATCTTATTGTTGCTCCTAGCCTGCAATTATATGAAGGCCAAGGAAGAGAGTGTGTAGTGTGCTCATAGGGAGCGCATGTAGTGTTAGAGGAACAATTAAAAAATATTAGTCATGTTGTATGAAGAATGATTGTGTATAGTTGACATGGAATCTAATTGTGAATTTTTCTTGATATGAAATATTTTTTTCATGGTTTAATTGTAAGAAAAGGGCCTATAGGGAGCTCAAGTACATGTAGCGGAAGAGAGTGACAGGTGTACTCATGGGGGACTGTCAACACTGCGTAGGTGGGAAGCCAACCCCCAGTCAGCCATTATGGGTGGGCTGTGGAAGAGAGTGGCTAGCGTGCTCATAGGGAGTGGATATTGAGGTAGTGAAACAAAGAAAAATTTTAGTTATGTTGTATAAAGAATGATTTTGTATGGCTGGAAATGAACCTTCTTGTGAATTTGGCTTTATTAGTTATGTTGTATGAAGGATAGTTAAATGTTTTGGTCAACCACCCCCAAGAATCAACAAGTTAGTATGGTGACCATGGGGTGAAAATGCAGAAGGAATAAATGGTAGAGCACCTAACAAGAATCTGAAGAAGTAGATGTATGTTTTCTGTTACTAAGACTTCATCTAGAAGGATGTCCCTTGTGTTATATAGTAGATGCGTAGTTGGAACTAATTTTGATGTGGGAGATGATTTTAGTGGTTCACTTTAGCTATGGAAAGGCCTCAACCATGAAATCCATCAGAATATAATATGGGCTGTGTGATCGTCTCAGATGCCTGAATTTTTCACAGTTCTCTCCGCTAGGTCTAGGAATCTATTTGCAAAAAATATAATAGTTTGAGGTGATCCCTTAGCTTCTGCCCGATTCACTATTTTCATCATGGATTTTGTCTCATTCACCCCTTTCACACATGACCTATGCAACCAGTTAACTCACTTCGGGTTTCATTAAATCGGTTTCTAGAAATATATTGGATAGCATGTTAAAAAAATAGCCATTCTGGTATAAAGCATAAGGGGTTATTCAGACACACACATGCACCGAGACTTGCGTGTATTCAATGTTCACAAAGACTTAAGATATAATTTACACTTAAATGAGGAAAATGGTGGGTAGCTAAGAAACTCCAATTTGTAAAAAAAGATTTAGGAAACATAAAACCAGAGAGACAACAATTATGACCATAGGAATTGGACTTGTAGAAAATGAGAACACTTAATTGTTGGTTTCTTGAAAAGCAGTAATGGTCAGCCCCTTATATATAGTCTGTTGTGTATCCTAATGTTTCAATTCTATCCAAAATAGTTTAGAGATGATTTAATATTTTTCATTACTTTCTTGAACAATACAAAAAAATTTATATTTTCTAAAACAACCTCAGCTCCCTTCAACGGTATCGTAACAACCTCCAACTCTAATGGATAAATGTTAGTCTTTGAGTAATTTATGTCAAACTGATCTAGAAAGACATCTTGTTGCTCAATTTCATTTTTATCGTATCTAAACAAAGAAAAATTCTTTCATACTTCAGTACCTTCTCAACTCATAGCTTCCTCCTCCATTGATCTCTTCTATTGCACGATTTTTTATTTACAAAGATACTAATCACGCAATTTCATATCTTCCACTGTTTCGACCTTCCGAAGGTCACCTTCTTCAGCTTCTATACCAGGACTCCTCACCTCAGTCTTCTTTACCTCAAGGATTTGAGAAGCCTCCAAGATTTAAATTTGTCCCATTGAGACGTCCAATGACAGAAACCCATAAAGGTCTAGGTTGGGAGGAATGGCTGTAAAATGGAGGCAAACATGTGGTTTGGGTAGAAGGACGATATTCGGATATCCCTGTCTTATTTCCAATGGAGTAAAATCCCCCCATCCCCCGAATTTCCAAGATGGGAAACAAAAATAAAGCCTTTAAATCCCCCTTTTGTTATGATACCATCCATGTCCTTACATTTAAATGTGGTTTAATACATGAAAACCATAGCTGTGAAATTTTTATCGCATCAACGTTGAAGAATCCTAACTATTTAAGGGTTTTCAAGCCCAAGAAGGTTCCACAATACACCTATGACATTTCATGTAGGGATCCATCTGTATTTACTCTCCATATTTTGTGGAATTCGTCAAAAACTAATGAATCCCCCATGTGTCTTTCAGACCCACTATTTTCCAACATTTTTTAATCACTTCCATAATCCCCCATTGGTTTCCTCTTCCACATCAGATTTTTTTCTATTCCTTCACCGTGGGGGAAATACGATCATCATTTTAATTCAATAGGGGAGAGGTATCCCCATGGGGTAGGGGGCTGTTCATGGTGTTTGAGTAGATTTATTGTGGATTAGTGGGGTCCTAATTTTTATCGACATGTTTAGATACCTTATGAATAAGAGAGGTATACATCCCCCCTAACAGGTCGGTATCCCCGATATGATTGGAACCCAGAATTGATACAACATTGTTATTGAATAAATGTTCTATAGACTGATGATATCATTTAATGGAAAAAATGATACATGCTACCAGGGGTGGATACTCAATATAATTTGAGGCAACTTCTCGGGGTGTATTCCCTTTGTAATATTCGATGTAGGATATTATGAGAATGAGACTCGACGGTAGGAAATCCACATGTATATGAATTCTTGGATTTTCCTATCTACGAATGTCTTTATAAATCCATAGACATTAAGATTATTATTAATGGATATTATAAGTAATGTACTTTGATGTATTAATGAAAACTATCATGATATATATTCATGATGAGGTAGCATATGTTGGGTGTGTCACAAGTAGTATTGCATTAAAAAATATTACTAGAAAGGATTTATCTCTTTTGTTCTTTAGCATAAGTTGATATCTCATGCCCTTTGATGGAAATGAAATAGCCTAAAAGAATCTATGGACATAGTGTTCTATAAATATTAATTTACTTTTTAGTAAATATAATATTTGTTTATTTTTTGGACAATAATGTAGTGATATTTATTTAATAAATAAATAGTCATTATTCAAGGCCCAATAAATATTATGGAGGAATGACATACCATGTTTTTAGGTCCAGTGAGAAATATTAATATTGAATATTATTTAATTAAATAATATTTAATTTAATTCTCAATGTTAATCGCATGTCGATAAATAATAATAATAATATTTTTTTCCCATGTGCTTATTAAAGGGATTAGATAAATAATACGGGGAACTGGTGCAATTATTTATTTCTAATCCTAGAAATATACAAACCCAATAATATTATTTTCTTAAGAGACAATTCATTTGTTATTGTTGTGCACAATGAATCTGGACAATCCTCTAAAGCCCTAGAGAGCTCTCTTCTCGAAGAACGCTCTTAAGAACGGTTATCGATCATCACCCACCAAATACTCCCAATTCTAGAGAGATAAATGAGAATGCTTTGGAAGCAGTTCTCGTGGAGATCAACGATGGATGATGCAAGCAACAAGATCTATCATTCTAGTACCTGAAGATTCCTTTGATGATGTCTTGAGATTCCCGAAACACAGGTGGATCAATGATAGAGGAAATCTATAATTGATTCCTACAATGAAATGATTGTGCAACAAAAATATATTTATAGATCCATCAATGAAGATGTAATTCCATCAAATGTAGTTACATAGTTATTGAAATTAATTATAAATAATATGACATGATCCTCCCTTATGGTTCCTGTGTGATTTCTACTTTCTATCTTCATTGATTTAATTCTGTTAAACAAGATATTTATCATCATGTTGATCTTGAATTAATCTTAGGCCAGGATAAAAAGAAATGTCAGGAATGATCCATCATATGATTCCATTATGCATGAAATATACAAGTGGTATCAGAGTGGTCACGTTATTATTTATAACTATTTAAATATCATTTATATATTTATGAATTTTTATTTCATTTTCAATTCACGTTTAATAGTTTTATTAATCCAAATCTTAAGATCGGTTTCTTCCTCCTTCATTTCTTGTCGATCTAATCAATATTATTAATTTAATGAATGAAATAAAATTGAATAACTCATATAGAGGTGCTAAGGATTCTGGCTAGATAACACAGTTGTACACACCTTGTAGTTTTTTTCAATGCATCAGGAATTAATTTGGAATTAATTCACATTGTTTGAATTAATTAAACACAATGCATTTAAAACTTACACCACATGTTTATCGGGTTATCCTAGTATATTTTCATCTGGTTTAAATGCTATGTAGCTGATGTGGTCAGTGTATAGTCCTTTTATGTCACAAATGGGATCAGTATTTCATACCTTTCTTACATGACTTGTGATCTTGTAAATAAGAGATAACACACCATGTAGCCTGTTGGACATTCCATAAAATCCATTTTACATGGCATGATTTACCATCCAAGTTTGTAGGCATATCGCTATGACATATGGTGAGACATGTACATGTAGTGTAGCTTAAATACACACTCCATGTACTTCTACCAAATTATGTTATTTTAAAATTTAATTATTATATTATTGAAACCTTATTGACATTTTCTTATGTGCGGTCATTATGTTGACAGGACATTCCATGTGATGAGTGTTTAATATATATATATATATATAATTAATATCTTTGTAATGTTCAAATCTACATATCATGTATGAGTCACATTATAGTTGTAACTTCGTGTGCATTGGAGCATAACACATGACTGAAAACTAATGTAATCCATGTAATCACTAAGGTGAAGTAGACATCATGAAGGTACGTGATAAGTCATGTATTCCACGTGTAGAATGAGTAAGTAGTGTAAGGGAATAATTCTTGTTTGGTAGAATTATATGGGTATTCACTATATTGCCTCCAAGGTACATTTTTGAATAAAGTTAATTTCAAATGAATTTATTTAATTTGATTAAAATTATGATGGATGAGAATCTTAAGAAAATTAAGATGAGAATTAAGATAAAATTATTGATTAATTAATG
Organism: Viscum album; assembly: GCA_963277665.1. Taxonomy (NCBI): domain Eukaryota; kingdom Viridiplantae; phylum Streptophyta; class Magnoliopsida; order Santalales; family Viscaceae; genus Viscum; species Viscum album. The sequence continues at coordinate 1,578,411,496 of OY728151.1, read as the reverse complement.
AAGATAATTAATCGATTAAAGAATGATTTATCTTAGATGAAATGATTAATAATTTACTGCAAGATTTATTAAATGCATAATTCGTCTCATGGATATGGATGATCATGAGCAGAGACCAGACCATTGTATGTGATTGGTTTTTTTTAATTTATTATCAACTTAAATTGTTGTTATGCATGCCTAACCTCCTCATACTATGTATGGGTCTGTGTGAAGATGGTTTCTTTTAGGAAAAACCCCTTTCCTCTCACTTGCATGTGATTAAAAGATAATGTGAAGGATGAATCTCCCATGTTAGTATAGCTAGTACATGTTTGGATCCATGGAAAAAACAATCCCATAGAGATACATGGGTGGACATGTGGAAAGTTGTAACATGAACCATTATTGTTTCAATGTGTTTTTCCCGATGTTAACAATTAGTATATAAATTTCTAGATAAACTATCCACTAGTAAAGATTATGATCAAATCTATTTAATATTTTATTTCTATCAAGTTGTATGGTCATTTCAATATGGATGATTTTTCGTGATCACATAATTAATTAATTAACAAGAATGCATGATAGAACTAAATGAAAGTATATTATGCATAAATGTTATCTAAAAGATGGTTAATTACATAAGTAAACCCAATTAATATTAAAAATAATTTGATAAAGATAATAATTGAAATTCTATGCATAAATGGATAAAAACCCTCAAAAATATATATTAAGCTAGTATATCCTTCCACTACCTTAGTTAAAATTTAACCATAGTTCAAAGTTCTTGATCATCCAAAGTTTGGGTGTTTTGAATTATTGATGAATTATAATAGATGTTATGGGTTGAATTAACATAAATCACTTCAACGGTTGACTTCAATATCATGACATGTTGTAATTGGGAGGAAAGGGTTGAGGAAATCCAATTAAGGATTTTAGGATTGGGGTGTCTCCTCAGAAGATCAAGGAACAATGAGTTAATGCATTTGGAATTTGGAATGACTACCCCAAACAATTCACATTGCTTGAAAAAACAATGTTGGGGTAATGCGAAGGTAAATATAGATCCTTACCACTTGAATATCCAATCAATAGGATATTATAAAGCCAATGGTGAGGGATATTTGGTTTTGATAAAATAGTGGGAGATTAATAAATATAATATTTATTTATTTGTCAAACTTTTATCAAATAATGTTCTAAAATTATTTATAAATAAATTTATTGAATCAAAATTTAAATGAAATTAAAAATATAATTTCAATCTATACTTGGTATGGACAACCTTCTCACTAACACAAATTTCCAAAAGTGGTAAAGGTGCCTCTAAGTTATCCTTCACCTTGAAATGAAATTTTAGGTGCTAGAAGATCTTTTTCCTATGTCACCTAGAAATGAGGATAGTGATAATGTGTGAAAACATTATGATAAGAATTTGAACGATCATATAGATGTTCATTGTATAATTCTATCATCCATGTGAAATATGCTTTTAAAGAAATATGAGGACATGGACGCATATAGTTGTTGTCTCAACTTCAGGATCTCTATCTAGAGAAGGCACGACAAAAGAGGTATGAGATATCTAATTCTTTTTTACAACTATGTTGGAAGATTATTCATTATTTGGGCCACATGTATTCAAGAATATTATCGATGTATGGATCCAATAATGGATCACTTTTTTTCCTACTTCACACTTGTTCAATGTCAATGCATGGTACATGCAACCGTAAATGCCGCATCATGTAACATCATAGATCCTACATTTATTCTTTATCAAGCATCACTGATGTTCCACACGTTCTATCATAAATGTGGTAGTAAATTTCCCCTTGATCCCAATGGACTACATCTTGAGAATCTCCCTCATTGTTCGCAACCAGTTGCATCCCCTTTTAAAGCCTTTAAAGTTTCCATTTTCAAATAAAAATAATATATAAAATATTATATCTTAAATTTAAAAATTACCATGTTTTGTCGATGTTAAGAATCAGACACTTATCTCATCTAACTAGATATAAAAGATGTATCACTCCATTATTAACACATGCAGCCTAATCTGTGTGATAGGATAAAAGAAATCTCAAATTAAAAAACTATCTTATCTCAAATTTGGAATCACCCATTTTCTAAATACTATTAATCTCCCCATTTATCCCATCAATGGAGATATCCTCCCATAAACTCAGTTGGAATGAAAATCTTTTTTCATCATACCAACCATCATGCTCTATAGAAATATGACAATGCAAATTTGTAACTCTAACAGAAACATGACATCCCCTATAAAAATCCAATCACTATAGTCTTCCCCATATCTAAATATGAAATTTCAATTAGAATAATACAAAACACAAAATATCTATCTCCCCCATGATTATTATTGTGAAAAAATCTGGCACACCAATAATAAATTACTCTCTGTACTCAAAATATTGAGCTTCCAGTGCATCACCTCAATCTTCAATTTGAATTATTTATTCACAAATATCACATTATGAATATTAGAATTAAGTGTATGACCTGACACACCTCTCTCAACCAACTTTGTTTTCCAAAACCTATCTTGACTCTTCCTCCATCAATGATCCTGTAAATATCCAGAATTCCCACTTCATATTGAAAGCCCCGACAAATAACCTTTGATATCACATGATTGTGGAGATTCCCGATTTCAGGAAAAAAACAACATGAGAATTTTTTTTGAGAAACTCGATGAAATAAGGAACTGATATAAAGAAAAATAAATAAATCATCATGCAAGATTTTTAATGTTGAAAACACCTCCAATACAGAGGATTAAAAACCCACAGGGTAATTCTGAAATATCAACTATGAATAAAAGTGTACAATGAAATCCCAGCAATTCCCAAACATGAATTACAAATGAGAGGATATAATTTTTTTTGTAAACTACACCCTGATATGCGTCCACAATCTCTCTAAAAATAAACTCACCAATGCCATGATTGAATGATCAATCTGAAAAAACATCACCCTTATGTTGACTAAATGCCACAAGATCGAGGATCAGATTATAATATGCATCAGCCTTGAACAATCGTATGACACCCAACAGATTTCTGTCTCCCTCTCAAGATCTCTCCATCCTGACCTACAAGCAATCCTAAACTTGGATACACCGCTTGATCACTGTATTCCAGAAGACACACAATACATGTGAAAGGACTATTTTGGGATATGTCTTACACTGAGAGTGGGGGGGGGGGTGAATCAGTATTGGAGACCTTTTAATACAATTCCACATTTCATCTCTTTACCTCTTTGACCTTTAGGATATGAAATCATTTATTCTATTTTACCCATCTCATGAATGAATATTAAAGTTTTAATGAAAAACCACACAATGTTTTTACAAGGTTCACTACTCTGTAATAGTCACATGTCCTTGAAAGGGTTTGTTAATAATTCTCACCACATGGCCACTAGAAAGAAATCATTTAAGTGTGGTTACAATAAGTAGGAAAGATCATTTCACTTGGAATACACTATTGTCAATTGATAGTACATGTTTTATATCCCATAATTGGATCTATATACTACCTATGGATACAACCTCCTTTTTGTTGATAAAGGTTTGTAACACAAAGAGATTCTTCCACCTGTTGAGACATGTTGGATCTCACAGTTCTTCTTTGTTCTCCCACAACCTTCTCCTTCACATTGTTTCTTTCTTATCATCATGAAAGTAACTCTTCTTACCTCTTCCCAAAAAAAACTAAAAGTTTCCCAATATTCTTACTATACTAGTAAAAATAATATAAATGTCTTGTGAACAAATTAATACTAAATTCTATATAACAAAAATTATAATATGCTGATATCAATTTGGTGACCAAATCTTCTTCTCTTCTTTTCTATTTCTTCTTCAGTGCAAAACCAAACTCATTGATCCCTCGTCTTCTTATTCTTACTGGAATCGCAAAATTCTTTTCTGATTATTAAATGAATGAAGGTCAAATCATATTAGCATCATCACAATTAAATTATTATACTTTGATACAAAATATCAACAGTGAATGTAGTATCATGATCTTTTATTTTTCTTCGTGTAGAATATGTTTGTTCAAATAAATTTCACTATAAATTCAATGACATTTCATGTAATAATAATCTTTCATAAACACATATTATTATACTATTTAATTATTAACTCAATATAATCACGGTTAGTGTTCATGTCCCATCTCCATTTTTATCGTCGTAATTTTGATTAATATTTTAGTAAAAAGTTTATTCATGGAATTTTTTATTATTCAAATAATTCTAAAAACTTTAGACAATGCACTTACTGCTAATTGTTTATGTGAAAACACATGAATCTTTTTTCTCCTCCCATCATTCTATCTCACTTCACATAGAAAATAATGTTTGGTTTTCTTGAAATATTTTTGTCAATTTTATGTGAATTAATACACTTGGTTACATATGAAAACACAAACAATATGATTTCCTCTTCTTACTCTTGCAAGAATGCACTTAGGAGCACATTTGGTTCTCTTAGCACAAATAAACTATGTAGGTTGGTTCTTCTCTATCTATTGTGAATCAACTAGATACATAATATATTAATTTTCAGTTTATATGTGGAACATCTTCAGGAAACACAATGTGAGTAAAAAACTCACACATTGTGACTCGATCCGTAAGATTCATCGAACTGGTTCTACTTTGTGAAGCTTGACAAGTGTGTTTACACAACAGTTGTGTGTTAGAGGTATTTATACACCACGAAAGTAGAAATATTTTTGGAACTAACCTTCTTTTTAAAGAAAGGTGAGGGTGTAAAAACCTTTCACATTCTATCATATTATTCTCCATGCTATATAAATCAAGAATTGGAGGGAAAGGATCATAATTCTCCCCTCCCCCGGTAGTACTCCCTACCAGTTTTGTAGCCGCCCTCTAATCACACTTCATTGCCGGATATTGGACCACATCATGCAAGTCTTTAGGACTACCCATGGATGACACAAAAAACTCCATTCAACATTGGCGTGCTAGAAAGGATGGCCTCCTTTTAGCATGGTCAACCATGTGTCCTGCATAAGCACTTAATTGAGGCTAGTTAGTCAGTGTAGTAGATTAATTTTTAATAAACCCACAAAAAATACATAGTAAAAAAACCAAGTATATAATGGAATTCAATATGAAATTATTTGCCACCTCCCCACATTGAACCCCAATATATAATTCTGCAAACCCTTCACAATGTTTCTTCAATTATAAATCCATCTAACCTTTTTTTCATCTATAGCCCTTCAAGGACTAATTATATGCAAGGGTTATCCTTTAAGTAATATATAATCTCAATTTTCCTAAAGATAGAACTCACATGGTTCTCATCCAAAATTAAAATAGTTCATGGCAATCAATTCCTCTTCTTCTATATTTTTTTGAATAATAATTCCAAATAACCTCAAATCATACTTCTTATTCGATGTAAAAAATGTTTCACTTATTACAAATATATTTTTATCTTCAGTTCTGTTCCTCATTCATCTGAGTTAAAGAAATGTAGAATTTATCATGTATAACTTCCAATGCTATGAATACATAAAAATTATTTAATCCCGTCACAATTTATCTTCAAATATAAATCAATCAAAGAATTTCTTCATCTTTAACAATTAATTCTCTAATTATATGGTGTGGTGATCCTTCATGAAAATATCAATCTTAGTGCTCCCCATGTTAACAATTTCATTGTTCTAATTCAACATTAAAATACTATATAACCTTCAATTCATCTTTATCTATATATTTTTGAATATAAATTCCAAATAACATAAAATCAAATTTCTTATTTTTTGTAAAAACTATTTTTCTTATGACACATGTATTTTGAATGTAGTATCAGTTCATTAGTATCAAAAGATAACAACATGAAGAATTTATCAAACATGACATACAATGATATGAATATATTACAATTATCCAGGAATCATGATGATGGAAGCCATAAAAATTCTCTATGAATCTCCATGAAGGAATCCGAAAGAATTCTCCATGAATCACCAACAAACTCAATGTCTTGAAAACATTCACTTGTTTATTTGAATTTCAAGACATGAGGACCTTATACAAGTTCCATTGTAATACCCCAATCTTCCAGGTTACGCTTCTCTTTGAATAATGCAGTAGCGTGTGTTGTACGCAACTTTGAGTCCTAACACACACCGCGACCAATCAAAGTAGCCCTTATGTGTACTAATACCCACTTTTAGAAATATTATTCATTTTATCTTTCAAAATGGACTTTATATTTTGATTCGGAATATCGAAATTATCCTAGGGTTAATTTTTTGTATTTTTCTGAAAACAATCAATTTTTGATGATTAGTTAAAAAACACTGAGTTATAGTTTAAAAACCAATTTTTATTTAAATTTTTATTTATTTTATTTAAATTTAATTAAGGTAAAAATTGATACATAATACCTATATATGTTAAATTTAATTCATTGGAGTTATTTTAGAATAATTTTAGATATATAAAATTTTTATCGCATTTTTCACGGTCTTTTACCCACCTCCTAGGAGAATTTGGGAATTCACGTAAAACATAATTTTCACATTTTTGTTAGTAGAATTTTGAAAATACGAGAGAAAAATTTAATATCAAGGAGTAAAATGTGGATCAATAAGATAAAAATAATTTTTGGTGAATAACAACCTTTTACATTTATTGACCACAATTAAAAGTAAATAGGGATATTAAGGGTAAAAATGATATTAATATTACTCTAACACTAGTCCTAATTCTATTGGACAAGTGTATCGAGACCAAAAAAACCTTAGGATTAAAATATTATCATTCAGGTATCTTTGGATTGGATTATATTAGGACATTTATTATTTTTTTAATTCAAAGAAGAGTTAAAAGAGTTTAAATCAATGTTTAATAACTAAAAAATTGGCAATATAGGGATACCAATAAGATAAATTCGATTGTAAATATTCATTATAAAGATAAAAATATTTCCTCCATAATGATATTTTATTTATAAATTTTATACATTATATAATTTAATTTATTTATGACACAATGATGATGAAGTAATTACCGTATTATTGAAAGATTAAGTTAATTGATATTATAAATACCCAAATAAAAGTAGTTTGGGACTTTTTAAGCATTAAAATAAAATTTTAAGTTACTACGAAATATTAGGATTGGTTATATGAATTTTTTTAGAAGTAATAATGCTGTTATGAATTTATCAAAAACAAAATACCCAATAGTGTCAAAATTGACATAAAAGAGTTTTTAAAACAAATATTATATTATTAATTGATATTAAATTCCTAAAAATATAAGGTTCATAAAAGAGACTAATATGACTATAGGTGTATCATTAATGAACCACATGGGGTTCTCTTGGATTTATATAGTATGTTTATTAACCATATAATATAAAAATACAAAGAGACATGTTAAATGTGAAACTAATTAACTAATAGTTAAAACTAAAAATTAATGTTAATATAGTGACCCAAAACTGTATAAAACCTATTGGTGGGTGGTTTTCGACCCACCCATACCTTATCCTCGAAATAATTCACTTTGGAACCATTATAAACCGAATATGAATTTATTATAAATTAACAATTAAAGTTTTTTCTAAAGAGCCCCTCCAACCCCTTATAAAAGGACTCCACTTATAACCAATTATTCATACCTTCAAAGCCTTTTGGATCGGCCATACTCTGCCAAAATACCCTCTCAAATATCCTAACTTAATCCTAGATGACTTCAATTAGTTTTAAAGCACACCCAAGGATCCCTTTTAATCAAATCAAAAGGAAGAACCCGAAGAAGAGGTAATGTTTTCACCACCATCTTTCAAGTTCCTTTCTTCTTCAACTTCTTCTTTATTTGTTATTTACATTCTAAAATAATAAATCCATTATATTATATATACTTAAATTTTATTATAAATATGGTACAACCATATTCAGTATTCTATCAATCCTTTGAATGACATGTCACAATACGTGCGTACGTACGGCTTACCGTCTCTACGTTGTGGTGTAATTGTTATCCAAAACATTATTATTTGTATGGGAACAATAATGATGTGTAATTCATGAAAATAATAAATATAACATGATAATAATTCTATATATATGATACACAATCCAATTATATATCATTTTAATATCTAAATAATGATATTTCCGCTCGTGCGTACGTACGGACTACCATCTCCACGGACACGATGAGATTCATTCCCCATCGTATCCATTCAAGAATAATTTCCATTTGATGGTTAAAAATAATGTTTCAAGACATAATATCATTCTGGATATGAATAAGATACAACCTATCCATAACAAACACGTCTTACGTAACAAACCATATAAAGGAAAACGAATCAGTTAACACCCGAAACAATGATAATATAAAAATATTACTAACAAAGCAATGTTAAAAGATCATATATGATATCATATTAATGTATATGGATATTGTATAATTTAATAACAATTATTTAACCATTATACAAGAGGTTAACCTACCCTCGACTAAAGATAATTACAAGGTAAGGGTTTATTTCACAATCTCGTCATTATTCGAGCTTGTTTATACGTAATTATCTACTAGGACCTCTTTATCATCCACATCCACATTTCATTAAAATGTATTTCAAAAAATTATTAATATTTTACAGAATATGGGTTAATGTAATTTATAACCTTGTTTGACTATTTATAAGATTTTTATAAAGGAATCTTTCCGTCGTTTTCCAAACAAGGTCCTTTTTAACATTTTCAACAGAATTATGGTTAGAATGTCATTGTTTTAACTTATTCGGCGGGTGTGACTATTTTCCACCATTATAAAATAATCAAAGCTTCCCTTACAAGCTTATAATAATATTTTTAATGTAATTTTTTTATAATTAGGTGGCTTTTAAATGATTAAAAAAAACAGATATTTATCTCAAATATTTGTGATTTCAACTATGTCAACATCCATTGATGGATTTTAAGCTAATTTGAAGTTGTTTTATTATGATACAAAACATCCATATAGAATTGAAGGTTTTGTGATATGTTTGACTGTGGAAGTGTTATTTTTATACCATTCATGGTGTATAGAGAATGTATTGACATTTCTTATGCTAGTTTTAATACGAATGTTTATGTTATATTTAAACCTGTTCATATGAGGAATTCATTGGACTTAATAAGTGACGAGTGGAGCCTGCTATAGATCCTCGATGCATCGGTAGGTCTCATGAGACAAAAAAGTGACTTGAAAAAAGGCCTTGACAAAATCTTATTTGTAGTCTTGGCACAAGGCCTTCACTATGCAGTTATGATAGTCTGACATTATGCATTACATCATTATGAAAGTGATTATTGATATTGCATGTCATTATTCGACTAGTAGAATATCCATTTGAAAAAGTAAATGGAATTATTTCATTCTATATTTTCCATATTATGCTGAAGTTCATGTTTAAAATGATTTTGTTTTAGTTATACATTTCCTTTATGTTTTTGTTTATTTATGAAATTTTCCGCTATATTGTTATCTTTACTGGGATTTTGAGCTCCCCACTTTCTATGTATTATTTTTCCCAGGATGTGAATATGTATATTATGAATGACCCACAAGAATAGTATAAGTTGATAAGATTGTGGAGACAAGATGTTTTTGTAGTTTCCATTTTATGATGTAATGTAAACCTTATGAATGAATCTAGTGATTCCAAGGCTACTAAACTAATCGGTATTTCCAGACATGATCTTTTGTGATCATTCCAATGTTATTTAACAATGAACCGACTCTGGGTAACTAGGGTTGGGGCATTACAGTTGGTATCAGAGGAAGTTTAGTACAAACCATGGAATCTATATTTTGATAAACTCTGATTAGATCACATAGCCCTAAGATAGACTTTGAGGATTAGTATATAAGAACGTCTTAGAATTTTGGTATTGTAGAGATTTTTTGAGTTTTCCGAGTAGTAAATCTCTATCTGGATACAAGCAGGTAGAGGCGGCTCTGGCATAGATGCACCTAGGGTTAAAACCCAAAAACAACGTGTTGATCTTGACTCGAATGGGAACTAGTGCATGTCAACGAGCCTTTCTGCACTCTTGGTTACAACACTCCCAGGGGATATGATTAGGATAATTCTCATTTGCTTTACAAACCATTATTAAAGGTTTATGAGTACATACTTCCTTAAAGAAAACATTTTTATCATTATGTATTATATCCATAAACTGTTCAATTTATTTTAAGTAATTTAAAAGTTTGGATTTATGTATTGCGATTCATAAAGTAATCTAGTTTATTCCATTGTTTAGAAATGGCTCATAGTGGAAGGAATGGAAACCGTATCAAGGCACGCACCCCATGTAGGGATTTACCTCCTACTTAAGATAATTATAGTGGAGATGGTGATGCAACTAGTGCTGATCAGCTAATCACCATACGGGGACAACTCACTCAGGTTATAAATAATAACTTTACCCATATGGAGCACCCCGATCCACAACGTGGAGTATCAATGTTAGAACGTTTAATGAGGCAAAACCCACCAACATTCAAATGGAGTACAAATCCATTGGTAGCTGAGAAATGGATATGTTCCCTAGAGAAAATATTTCAGGCTTTGGGGAGTAGTGAAAGGGAAAAAGTTATCATGGTAGTTTATCGCCTCACTGGAGATTCTGATCAATGGTGGTTATTGGTACAAAACAAAATGGAATATGATGAAGTATCAAATATAGAATGGAGTGATTTAAAATATATTTTCTTTGAAAAGTACTATCATCGTGACCATCGAGCAGATATGGAAAGGCAATTTTGGAGTTTGAGACAAAAGGAGGATGAGAATGTCGCAAAGTATGAAGCTAATTTTATAAGGATAGCGATGTATGTAGTAGATTATATATGTAATATGAGGAGTAATATTGATCATTTCTTTGATGTGTTGAAACCATTTCTTCGTCGAGCATTAGTCTCACAATCCTTCTCGCCATACGAATACATTTTCTCAAGTGCTATCAAGATAGAAATGGAATTCTCTATGTCTTCTGGCTTTAAAGCAAAGAAAGAGAAGAAGATATCTTCTGATCAATCTGGAAAGGGAAATAATGGGAAGAAGGGAAAAGTTGAATATCCATCCTATAGTAAATGTGGAAAGAACCACCCCGGTATATGATTAAAAGGTATGAGAGTCTGTTACAAGTCTGGTGAAAAGGCCACCAAGTTCGTGATTGTAAGGGGAAGATGGAATCTAACGACGTCCAATGCTACAATTGCAAGAAGATGGGACATTATAAAAACGAATGTCCAAAGTGTCAGGGGAACATACCTCAGAAAAGGATAAGGGATCATGAACAGGATTATGTTATCACTACTGCTGAGGTAAAAGCTCTGAAAGATGTGGGGGCAGGTAATTTAATGGTTTCCTCAAGTTTAGAAAATGCATTATTTGATTTTGGATCATCGCATTGTTTCATATCATCCCAGTTTTCTATGAATATTAGATATTTCCAATTTGATTTAACAAGGGAGTTGTCAGTTAAAACTCATAAGGGAAGTATCATTGCTACAATGTTCTGTGAATCAGTTCCCATTAGAGAACATAAATTTTCTTTATTAGCTGATCTCATCGTCAAACCTATGATTGAGTTTGATATAATCCTTGGTATGGATTGACTTTCTGACTATTATGTGATGAGTTATTGTAAGAAGAAGGATGTTACAATTTTTGATGATGATGATAAGGAACTCCTTCTCTTAAGAGAAGAATCAACACCACCTAATTCTTATCTAGATCCACCACCAGTAGCTCAGCTAAATTCAATTATTATAGAGGAAGATAAGGAAATATATATGGGTGTGGAATGGAATGTTAAAATAGAGTATGTAAGTATTTTGAAAGAATATGTTGATGTTTTTCCAGAGGATTTACCTGGACATCCTCCAGAATGAGAAATTGAGTTTTCCATTGATTTAATTCCTAGATCAAGGCTCATATCGAACAACCCTTATAGAATGGAAACTGTAGAATTAGTGGAACTAAAAAAACAACTAGAGGAATTGAGTAATATGGTATTTTTTTCCCTAGTGTTTCTCCATGTGGATTCCCTGTTCTTTTTGTTATGAATAAAGATGGATCTATGAGGTTATGTATCGACTACATGGATATGAATTCTATAACAATAAATAAAAAGTATCCCCTACCCCGCATTGATGATTTTTTTGACCAACTGTATGGAGCTCAACACTATTCAAGGATTAAACTATTATTTGGATACCATAAGTTGTGTGTGAAGAAGGAAGACATTCCGAAGACAACATTTCGAACAAGGTACGTGCATTACGAGTTTACAGAAATGCCTTTTGGGATGACTAATGCACCCTCTATATACATGGATCCAATGAAATTAGTTTTCAAGGAATATCTAAATGATTTTTAGTAGTATTTATTGATGATATATTGGTATACTAAAAAATCTATGATGATCTTGAAAATCACTTTCGCATTATCTTGAAGACTCATAGAAGACATGAATTATATGGGATGTTTAGAAAATGTGAATTTTGGCTTCGGAAAATTTCTTTTCTTGGCCATATTATCACTAAGGATGGAATCTCTGTTGCTCTATCTAATAAATGAGAAATAAAAGAATGTCCATCACCGATGAGTATAACTGAGGTACCCAATTTTATTTGTTTTGTAGGTTATTATCGATGTTACATCCAGAATTTTTCACGGTTGGATAACCCATTAACAAAGCTCACACGTAAAGGGATTAAATTTTATTGGAAAAAATAGTGTGAATAATGTTTTGAGGAACTAAAGAGAAGATTATTCAATTATCCTTTATTGACTCTACCATCGGGGAGTGATGGGTTCGTTATTTATAGTGATGCATCGAAGAAAGGACTTGGTTTTTTCCTTATGTAGAATGATAGAGTTATTTCCTATGCATCAAGAGAGCTGAAAATTCATGATCAGAACTATCCTACTCATGATCTTGAGTTAGAAGCGATCATATTTGCTTTGATGATTTGAAGACACTATCACAATGGTGAGAAATGTGATATTTATACTGATCACAATAGTTTGAAGTATATATTTTCTCATAGAAAGAACTCAACATGAGGCATAGGAGATGGCTTCAACTACTCCAGGATTATGATTGCACGATACACTATCACATGAGGAATGAGAATAAGTTTGTAGATGCCTTGAGTAGAAAAATCATGGAGTTTCAAACAAGATGAGAGTTGAGAAGGATACTATTTTCATTGATCTAGTAAATATGGATATGGGAATCACCATGGAAGGTGAAACATCAATACTTTTTCCAACGGTTTCCAAACCATCATTACTAGAAATGATAAGGATTTCTCAGACCGATGATGAAGAATTAAAAAATATATATTAAAGTTGCGAATGATGGGAGAGTGAGTGACAATGTGTATGAAGATGGAATTTTGAAATTTGGGAGGAGACTTTCTGTTCCCGATATACCTGATCTAAAAAGGTAATTGTTGGATGATGCTCATAGTTCCAATTTCTCTATACACCCTGGAACACCAAAATGTATAGAGATTTGAAGGAAATTTTTTGGTGGGACAACATGAAGAGGGAAATTCCTAATTTTGTGTCAAGATGTATGGTTTTTCAACAAATGAAAGCTGGAAGGCAACAACATGGAGGAGTCATGAAACCTCTTCCTATAACTGAGTGGAAATGGGAAAATATCACGATGGACTTTGTCATGGGACTACCAAATACTCTTAGAAGAAAGGATGCAATATGGGTCATTAGTGAGCGTCTTACGAAGTCAGCACATTTTCGTGCTATAAGGAAAGATTTTCCAATTGAACATCTATTAAGACTATTTATTAATGATGTTTTGACACTAATGGAGTACCCCTATCGATTGTTTCTGATCGTGATCCCCTTTTTACTTCAACATTCTCGAAGAGTCTTTAGAAGGCCTTGGATACTGAACTTCATTTGAGCACTTCTTACCACCCTCAAATAGATGGAAAATCAGAACGGACTATTCAAACCCTAAAAGACATGTTGATATCTTTCTCACTTGACTTTCAGGGTATGTGGGATCAATATTAACCTCTGGTAGAATTTTCTTATAACAATAGCTTCCATTCGAGTATTCAGATGGAAGCATATGAAGAGTTATACAGAAAGAGATGTCGCACACCATCCTGTTGGGATGATTTTGGTGAAAGAAAACTCGTAGGCCCAGAACAGGTGGAGGAATCGATGGAAAATGTGAAGGTAATCCAAAACCACATCAAAACAGCTCAATGTATGCAGAATATCTAGGTCGATAACCGAAGGAAGGATTTGGAATTTCAGGTTGGAGATTATGTTTTCTTGAAGGTATATCCATGGAAGGGAGTTATGCGTTTCAACAAGAAAGGTAAATTGATTCCCAGGTACATAGAACCATTCAAAATTCTAGTAAGATTTTGGGCTCTAGCTTACCGGTTGGAAATGCTTCCAAGTCTCTCCAAAGCTCATGACGTGTTCCACGTATCACTATTGAGAAAATACATGTCTGAACCAATGCATGTAATCACCTACGTGTAACTAGAATTGAAACCCGATCTGTCTTATTGTGAAGAGCCTGTCAGGATTTTTGATACAAGAGAACAAGTGCTGATAAACTGGACGACTCGTCTGGAAAAAATTCTATGGAGAAACCATAAAATGGAATAGGCAACGTGGGAACCCGAGGAACTTATGATGAAAAATCACCCGAGTCTTTTATGAAATAATATAATATAAATTTTGAGGAAGAAAATATTTGATGTATGGGAGAATGTAACACCCCAAGCTTCTATGGTACACATCTCTTTGAATAATACAGTAGCGTGTGTTGTACGCAACTTCGGGTTCTAACACAAACTACGACCAATCAAAGTAGTCGTTATGAGTAGTAATACCAACTTTTTAAAATATTATACATTTTATCATTCAAAATGGACTTCATATTTGGATTTGGAATATCGGAATTAGCCTAAGGTGAATTTTTGGTATTTTTCTGAAAACATTCAATTTTTGAGGAATAGTAAAAAACACTAAATTATAGTTTAAAAAATAATTTTTATTTAAATAATTACTTATTTTATTTAAATTTAATTAAGGTTAAAATAGATACATAATACCTATATAAGTTCAATGTAATTAATTGGAGTTACTTTCGAATAAATTTAGATATATAAAAATTTTATTGAACTTTTCACCGTCTTTTACCCACCTCCTAAGTGAATTTGGAAATTCACGTAAAACATAATTTTACCTCTTCTGTGAGTGGAATTTCGAATATCCAAGAGACACAGTTAATATTAAGGAGTAAAATGTGGTTCAATAAGATAAAAATAATTTTTGGGGAATAGTATCTTTTTACTTTTATTTACCGCGGTTAAAAGTAAATAGGGCAATTAAGGGTAAAATTGATATTAAAAGTACCCTAGAACATGTCCTAATACTATTGGAAAAATGTATCTCGACCAAAAACAACCTTAGGAATAAAATATTATCATTTAGGTCAACATGGATTAGATTAGGACATTTATTATTATTTAATTCAAAGAAGAGTTATTAAAAGAGTTAAAATAAAATTTTAAAAACTTAAATTTTTTTAATATAGGGTTACACATAAGATAAAATCTATTATAAATATTAATTAGAAAGATTAAAATATTTCCTACATAATAATACTTTATTTATAATTTTTATTCATTAAATATTTTAATTTATTTATGAATAAATGATGATACAGTAATTACCAAATTAATGAAAGAATAAGATAATTGATAATATAAATACAAAAATAAATGTATTTTGAGACTTTTTATGCATTAAAATAATTTTCTATGTTACTATGACATATTATGATTGTTTATATGAACTTTTTTAAAGTAATAATTCTGCTATTAATTTATCAAAAACAAAATACCCAATAGTGTCAAAATTGACATAAAATAGTTTTTAAACAAATATTATATTATTAATTGATATTAAATTCTTAAAAATCTAAGGATCATCCAATAGGCTTATATAATGATAGGTGTGTCATTAATGAACAAATTGGGGTTCTCTATGATGTTTATTGTACGTTTATTAACCATATAATATAAAAATAAAAAGAGACATGGTAAATGTGAAACTAATTAACTAAGAGTTAAAACTAAATGATAAGGTTAATATAGTGACCCAAACCTGTCTAAAACCTATTGGTTGGGTGGTTTTCGACCCATCCAAACTTTATACTGGAAATAAGTCACTTTGGAACCATTAGAAACCGAATATGAATTTATTATAAATTAATACATTACATTTTTCCTAAGGAGCCCCTCCTCCCCATTATAAAAGAACACCACTTTTAACAAATTCATCATACCGTCAAAGTCTTTTGGTTCGGCCAAACTCTGCCCAAATACTCTCTAAACTATCCTACCTTAGTCCTAAAGGCCTTCATTATGTCAGAATTCCAACCCAAGGAGCCTTTTTGATCAAATCAAAATGAAGAACCTGAAGAAGAGGTAATGTTTTCACCACCCTCTTACAAGTTTCTTTCTTCTAAAACTTCTTCTTTATTTGTTATTTACATTATAAAATAATAACTCTAGTATCTTATATATACTATAATATTATTATATATATGGTACAACCATAATCAATATTCTATGCATCCTTTGAATGAAATGTCACCATATGTGCGTACATATGACTTACCGTCTCCATGTCGTGGTGTAATTGTTATTCAAAACATTATTATTTGGATGAGTATAATAATGATGTGTAAATCATTTAAATAATAAATATAACATGATTATTATTCTGTATATATGAAAAATCATCCAATTATATATTATTTTAATATCCAAAGAATGATATTGTTGCTCGTGCGTACGTACGGACTACCGTCTCCACGAACGCGATGAGATTCATTCCCCATCGTATCCATTCAAGAATAATTTTCATTTGATGGTTAAAAATAATGTTAAAAGGCTTAATATAATTATGTATATGAATAATATACAACCTATCCATAAAAAACATGGCATACATAACAAAGAATATAAAGGAAAATGAATCAGTTAACACCAGAAACAACGATAACACAAAAATATTACTAACAAAGAAATGCTAAATGATCATATTTGATATTATATTAATGTACATGATTATTTTATAATTTAATAAAAATTATTTCACCATTATACAGGAGGTTAACCTACCCTCGACTAAATAAAATTACAAGGTAAGGGTTTATTTCACAATCTCTTCATTATCTAAGGTTGTTTATACGTAATTATCTACTAGGACATCTTTATCACCCACATCCATGTTTCATAAAAATGTATTTCAATACATTATTAAGATTTTATAGAACATTGGTTAAAGTAATTTATAACCTTTTTTAACTTTTTATAAGAGGATTATAAAGTAATCATTCCTTTATTTTCTAAACAAGGTTTTTTTAACCTTTGCAACAGAATTAAGGTAAGAATGTCTTTTTTTAACGTATACGGCAGGGGAGGCTATTATATGCCATTATAAAATCGTTGAAGATTCCTTTGAAAACTTATACGAATATTTTTAAAGTTAATGTTTTATTTTATAATTATGTGACTTTTAAATGATTTCCAAAAAGGTGATATTTATCTCAAATAGTTGTGATTTCATCTATGTCAACATCCTTTGATGGATTTTAAGCTTATTTGATGTTGATTTATTATGATACAAAACTTCCATATAGTATTGAAGTTTTTTTATATGTTGGAATGTGGATGTTTTATTTTTAAACCATTCATGGTTTATGAAGAAAGTATTTACATTTCATATGATATTTTTAATACGAATGTTTATGTTATGTTTAAACCAGTTCATATGAGGAATGCATTGGACTTAATAAGTTATGTCTGGAGCCTACTATAGCTCCTTGATGAATTAGTAGGTCTAATGAGACAAACTAGTGTCTTGGAACAAGGCTGTGAAAATATCTTATTTGTAGTCTTGGAACAAGGCATTGACTATGTGGTTATGATAGTCTGGCATTATGTATTCCATCATTATGAAAGTGGTTATTGATATTTCATGTGATTATTCGACTAGTAGAATATCCATTTGAATAATTATATGGTATTATTTCATTTCATATTTTCCATAGTATGCTAAATTTCATGTTTAAAAGGCTTATGTTTTAGTTAGACATTGCCTTTATGTTTATGCTTATTTATGAAAGTATCTTCTATATTGTTATCCATACTGGGCATTTGAGCTCACCCCTTTCTATATTTTATTTTTCCCATTGTGTGAAGAAGTATATTATGAATGACTTGTTGGAATTGTATAAGGGGATAAGATTTTAGAGATAATATGTTGTTTTAGTTTATGTTTTATGATGTAATGTAAACATTATGAATGTATCTAGTGATTCAAGGCTACTAAACTAATCGGTCATTCGAGACTTGATCTTTTGTGATCATGCCAATGTTGTGTAATAATGCACCGACTCTGGGTAACTAGGGTCGGGGCGTTAAATCCATTAACTTAGGAACTTATTTAAAATATTAACATCAATGTAAATTTCCTATTCCATTGGTCATCATTGTCTACCAATGAAAATCATCTGACAAGAAATACAATCCCTAAAGAAGTGTGATATTTAAAATCCCCCTATGTATTATTGAAAATACCTTCAATGTTATTTCCAATTGAATGCATTAATATTTTGAACTATTATCTTCTCCCTCCCCTTTACCCTTTAAACTATATTTTCACATTATCTTCCCCTTATTAACATGAAATAAAATGTTCGTGGGAAAAAGTGTGTCAGTCCATACTTAATCAATGTGTGATCCACCATTTCACTCTTATTTTACTTTAGTTGTTCTTGGGGTAGAAAACAAGTGGATTTTACTTAGACAAAAAATTTATCCATTACCAACTAATCATGATACCTTTCGAAATTAGAAAATATATACTTTCCTTCTAGGATTATTCACTTTCATTATAGGCTGAAATTATTGTATTTGAGATAAAACGCTTTACGAATAATCAACCTGAAACTCCTGCACCAACTTTATCAAATAGATAATGAAATATTCAAGTTTAATGGATACTATAAAATACAATGTTGGAATTCCACATTTCATAATCATTTTATTAATTTAATTTATACCCTTTTATTATTTTTATTTTATTTTTGATAAACTAGGATGAGAGATTAACAGAGGCATACCATTTCCAATGATATGATCTTTAAGATATTTCCTGAATAATCATATTTCATACAAAATGAAGTAATAATTATAGAAGATTATTCATCAGGCTCCCCCTAAAGGGAAATGTTTCTCATTATCTACTTAATGGTAGATCTCATCCAGAATTGATTTAATAAAATTAGAGTATTGAGAATACCAGATAACGGTTCTTGAAATTGCAATAGTCCATATTGGACTACATTCACAACTTCACCAAGGATGATCTTCTATAACATTTTTTCATCATAAAACAAATAAATAAGTTCAAACCATGATGGAATATTATTTATCCTAGATATCCAAAATACTACGTCAAAATATTCAACATTATCAAGGATGATCCCTCATCATAATAGTGTATAAATATCAATTGAGGAATCATTCAAGGATGGTAACTTCTTTAGATTAGCTATCAATAATTGACAAAAAATACTACTTCTCAGGTTCTCCCCCTAAGAACATGATTCAACTTAAAAAACTGACATATAAGAACAAATAGAATACTCAAATATTAAGGGAATAAAATGGATCATCCTTACATCATAAATATGAATAGAATGATTGAGATGATCTTATCAACCAAATTACTTCATTTTCACCAGTCTTTATTCTTGCACATCTAAACATATGTTTTGATTTATGTTGAGGCAACATGGATCTCTTCACATCCTCTTCTGATTTGTGCGGAGAATATTTCTTCTTAATACCCTTCATGACTGATACATTATTTCACCTCTTGAGGACTACTTCTTGTTATGGTAGTAAGGTTAACCAATCTTTTGCAATGAGCCCATATTTCTTACATCTCTCACACAGAAATACATTAACACTAGAGTTTCATTTTCTTAATAAACCGTAATGAAATTTTTCTTCATCAAGTTGAACATTTTATTTCAATTTTTATCTATATTTATATTATGCATCTTCCATTTTTATCATTCTTTAAAAATATTAAGGCCCGATAACTAACATGTAATTTGGAACTGTATGTGCAAGTTTGGATCTTCCACGTGGGTTCTTCTCAGTGTCATCCCTCTTAGTACATCTTTTGGATGCACACCCCTTCAAAATATTGGTTTTAGAATCCATGTTTTTCTGACGATTATTCTTTAGTACCTTATTGGGAGGATTTATGTTCACAAAATTATTATGATATAATACCAATGTTTTTTATTCATTACATATATGATTTTGTGATCTTATTTTCTAAAATTCATTGTATACATGTTGAGATGAGCATGTACCAACATTGTGACCACTACCATTGTATATGTCACAAAAGATATCAAGAATTAAAAATCTGTTTACTATATACAGATTCTTTTGGTCTTATAGATGTTACTTATTCTTCTCTAGAATTCACTCCCTTGAGATCAGATGTCTTCATCCATTTACATTAAAGGGATTGTTTCAAAAATTTAAGTCACACTACCCAAATATGTTGCAGCACCAACATTGACCCACAAATCTTGAGTTCTTGATATAATCTGAATCTTATTTTTGTGTATTATTCATGATTTTTATACTCTCTAAGGGGAAACATATTCCATAATTTCTTTCCTATCCATATCAGTAATTATGATATTGGTTTTATCATATTTCTTCATCCATAATTGTTCATATTTTTCATTACAACCTACCTTTTCCATGATAACAGGTTTAGAAACATTAGTAAAAGATGGTAAGGATGATAGCTGATTCTTCGTAGCTATTTGTGACAGATCATTGAAGGAATTTATGATATTAATGTAAACGTTTGGGGTAATTTCAACCTTAAAATACTCCAATGAATAATGTGTATTTTTGGAAACTATTTCCTTCTTTTGTGAAGTGTCAATATGTGTCTTCTCAATATTGGCCTACTCAGCTACCAATTCATGAAATTTGATACATTGGATGATTTTAGGATCTTTAATCATAATCATATTCTCTTCCCGTAAATTATTTATTTAATCATCTTTATCTTCATGTAGCGTAAATTTTTCTAAATAAAAGAGTCATGTTTATTGATCATCAGGGATATTTATTCCAATTTTCAACCCTTGAGATCAGTGCAATTTTTCAATATCTCTTCAATTGCATGGATCTTATCTTATAGAGTATTTTTGACTCCATATTTATCTTAAACATATTTGATCCATTTTGAGGAACTTATTTCATTTTCCCTCATTGTTTCATCAAAGGTTTCAACCTATGTATATATATATTTAGACACTAATTTTTTTTTATTTTCATGATATTATCCAAAAAGTTAGATTCTTTTCCAAGTAAGGTGATCTAATCCTGCATACATTTAAGGACTCCAAAAATAAGGGATAATAATTCTTTAGAAATAGAATGCAGAATAATTTTTAATCTGTCAATTGATAATTCTTGAAAAGATGTATATTGATCATCATGACCACTTGTGCAAGTGTTTTCATCTTGAGGAATGTTTTTAAATGTATTAACACATACATCCTAACCACTATATGCAGGAAGGTTATCCAATTTTCATAGTCAAAACATGATCCTCATTCTCATTACCTTTCAAGATAGATAGGTATTCATTTTTAACTAGGAATAGAAAAACAAATATTTACTCTTTTTTAGATAAGTGGGAATTATTATTCAACATTATATTCTCATTGTTTTTCTTATTCATCATGTTCCTAGTAGATATTTACTTATACACAAAGGTGTCCAAATCTTCACTAAAACTGAAATTCAATGTTGACTCAGAAAAGAAACTCATGTCTTTCAAAGAGAATATGTTTCAATGTAGAGAATCTAATAGAGATGAACATTACCTCGATAATTATGAATGTACCAGTAATACATATGCCTAAAATTGTGTGTGGGGGGGGGGGAATCATTGTGTGAGAGTTTTTAATTCAATTACACATTTTATCACTTTACCAATTTGACTTGTTATGATCTTGATTGTGTCATTATATTTCCTCTATCTCACGAAATAATATTAATTTAGTAATGAAAAGTACACAATATTTTTAGAGGGGTCACTTCTCAGTTTGAGTATTAGTCATTGGAATGGTCTAGAAATAATCCTAACCACACAACCACTAGAAATTAATCATTTTAATGTTGTTACATAAAGTAAGAAATAACCATTCACATTAAATGCACTATTATGATGTTAAATGTAATGTTTTACTGAACATAGATGGATATTTATACTGCCTGTGAAGATAGTGTCTTTTTTGTTGATAAAGGTTTGTAACACAAATAGTGTATTCCACCTATTGAGACATGTTGGGTTTCACAGTTCTTATTTGTTCTTCAACAACCTTCTTATTCACATTGTTACTTGCATAGTAGTATTCACATAACTCTTCTACCTCTTCCAAGCAACAAACTAAAAGCTGCACAATATTATTATTCTAACAGTCAATACAATATAAATGTGTTGTGAACTTATCACTACTAAATTATTTATGACCCAAATAACAATAAGTTGATTTCAATTTGGTCACCAAATATTATTCTCTTCTCTTATCTTTCTTCATTATTTAAAAAAATGCACTGAGATCTATTTTCATTAATGTTGTTGAAATACCAATATTCATTTTTGATTATTAAATCAATGATGATAAACTAATCCTAGAATCATCACAATTAAATTATTATTCTTTAATAAAAAATATCGAGAGTGAATGTAGATTCTATTATATTATATTAGTCTTTGTGTAGAAGATGTTTTTTCAACTAAATTTCACCATAACATCAATGATATTTCATGCAAGGACAATCTTTCACAAAACCATATTTTAATCATCTTTAATTCATAACCCAATACAAGCATAGTGAATGTGAATTTCCCATATCAATTTTTATCTTTATAATTTTATGTATTTTGTTTGAGAAAAACTTTTATGAATGAATTTTTTTCCTCAAATCATATGCAGACCTTTATACATTGTACTTACTCCTCACTGTTTATGTACCAACACCCAAAGCTTCTACATCCTCCCATAGTTATCTCTCCCTTCACACAACAACCATGTTTGGTTTTATAAATAGTGTTTATCAAAAATATATACATACATACACATGATGTCATATGAAAACCCAAGAAATATGAGTTACTATATTACTCATTAAATTATGCGCTTAGGTGCATGTGTGGTTCTCTTGGCCCAAACAAACTATGTAGGTTTTTTCTTATCTGTCTATTGTGTATGAACTGGATACAAAAAATCTTCATGTAATGGACTATATGTGGAAAACATAATGAATAACCATGATAGTAAACAATTCATGGACTGTGTCTTGAGTAGTTATATTCATGGAACTAGTTCTTCTTCACGAAGCACGACATGTGTATCTACACACTAATTGTGTGTTCACGATATTTATTCTTCATGGAAGGAGATTGCTTCATGAAATGAAAGTCATTCACAATGAATGGTGAGGGTGTAAACACCTTTTTCATCTCCATGTATTCTTCTCATTCATGAAAAAATATATTTTCATGGGAATCCCCTTATTCATGATGCCTCAATGTTTCACAAAAATCTTTTCCACCCCACACAAAAGTGTGCCTCATAGATGCTATTTTTTTCTTGAAAATGTGATCTCTTGAAATAATATGAGTAGAAGTAGAACCTCTTGGTCGAGGGTGATATTATTTTATTGTAATGGTATCATAGCCTTATAGCGCATTCAAATCCAGATCCTTATTCTATTTGAATCATCTATTTAAATTCCAGAATGACTTAGCATTTAATTCTTCAAGCACGTATAAAGTTACACCACATTTCATAGTGTCCTTCCATCATGATAAGACTATTTATTAATAGTGTTCATATCACATTCATTTATTCTTAAACAAATGAAACTCATCTTCCCAAAATACATGAAGTTCATCCATGGAACTCAACTGGTTGAATGGACCTCCTGCAACTTCATTTGCAGTTCAGATAGGGAATTCCTCTTGAATTTATTCACTTGAGTCCGGAAAACTTAGTTTCATGACATCTTGATCTTGTTCGTCCCATTATTTATAACATAGAATAATCATGGTGGAATCTTTTTTGAGCATTGGTTGTTTGGTTGACATCTCTAATTAGACAATGGTGTTTTTGCGGGAAACTAGGAGAAGGATAATGACATTGTGTGATAAATATGATCCTCATTTTGAATTCAATGCTTATGGTAGATCTGACAACATGAATTTAAATGAGCATGTGTGAGATGTGATGGACAACCGTGATCGATCCAATTATTTAAACTAGTGAACAACACACACTAAACCCCATCCCACATCAAATCCTCTATCAGTTTATCCACACTATAAAAATCAAGAACTGTGGGGAGTGGATCAGAATTCCCCTATCCCCCTTCCTATACCACCCTGTACCGGTTCTATGGGAATTATCTACTCCCACTTCTTTTCGAGATATTATCCCACATCATCATGCATCCGGGGTTACCCATGGCCTATAAAAGACATTAGATACTACCTACATGCTTACCCGAATGGCCTTATTTGGACGTGTCGACCCAGTGTCCCGTATATGCTCTCGGTTGAGGCTGCCATGTCAGCTCAACCCATAAAATTTAATAAAAACCCCAAAAAACCAAATTAAAAATTCTTTATGTATAATGGATTTCAATATGAAAGGCATGTATATCTACACAATTAGAACTCCAGTATACAATTATTGAATCCCTTCACAATTTACATTCAAATATAAATCCATCTAATCATTTCATCACCATTAACCCTTTAGGCCCTTATTATATTTAATGGTTCTCCTTCATGAAAACTACATGATCAATGTTTCAAATGTTAATACTTTCATAGTTCTAATGCAACATTAATATAATGCATGACCTTCAATTTCTCTTCTTTTATATTTTTTGGAATACAAATTCAAAATAACATAAAATCACCCTTATTCTTTTTTTAAAATAATGTGTGACTTAGGAAACTTGTATTTTTCAATTAAGTATAGTTCATCAATCGTAAAAATTAACAAAAGAGAGAATTTATAATGATTGAAATCCAATTATATAAATCTTTAACAATTATTCAAGCCCATAAAAATTTATCATCCAATATAAATCCATAAAACCATTTATTCATATTTAATCCTTGATGCATTAATTATATGGTTTGGTTATCCCCCATGAAAACTATAGTCTCAATGTTACTCAATTTAACAATTCATTGTTCTCATGAAACATTAAAATATTGTATTATCATTAATTCCTCTTCTTATATATGTTTTGGAATATAAATTTCAAATAATAACAAATAATACTTACTCTTTTTTCTAAATAATGTTTCACTTATGACCCTTGGAATTTGAACTTAGGATCAGCTCATCAATCATAAAATTTAATAATATGGATAATTTTTCAAGTGCGACATCCATTTCTCTGAATCCATAATGATTCTTCCATTCCTTAAAAATTTCCCTTCATATATAGAGACATATAACATTTTCTTCATCCTCAACCCTTTATTCAGTAATTATATGTGTGGTTATCCTTTATGAAAAAAAAATCTCAATGTTCCTCAAGATAGCACATCTGTGGTACTCATGCTACATTAAAATACCACATGAAATTCAATCCCACTTATTCAATAGTTTTTGGAAGATAAATTCCAAAGAACATCAAATAAACCTTCTTCATTATTGTAAACAATGTGCTTGTTATGACACATGTACTTTGAACATAAGATTAGTTCAAAAAACTTCAGAGATAACAATATGGATAATTGCTCAATAATGACGTCCAATTTTATGAATCCAAAAAAATCTTCCATAACTAAACATTTTATCTTAATATATAAGCGCATATTTCAATTTCTTCATCTTTAATACTTCATACACTAATTACATGGCGTGGTTATCCTTCATTGTAGCACCCCCTGTTTCTATAATTTAACCATTTAATTATGTATTTTATGTTTTTAATCTAAAGAAGCAAATTTGATTGAATATTGTCATGCTCTATATATTAAATTATACATAGATATTCAATAGAGATATGGTGGATGAAAGAGACATATTAGGAGGGACATGTGGAGGAAGTATGTTCATACATGTGTAAAATGTTGGGAACTCTATTGATAGGAGAAAATGGAATAGGGAAACATATTTCCTAGGTGGGAGTATGAAACAAAAATAGACAGCAAGATAAGTGATCCCTACCCCAAGACCCAAGGGAAAATTTGTATGTTTTAAATGCATTTCCTTTGACCACATGCATCAAGAGTGATTAAAAGAACCTAGAGAATTCTATAATTTTAATTATATGGGGAATCTTCAGTTCTTTTTTCACAGTGCTCTGAGGTTGGGTATTTTGGAGAAATCCCAAGTTTTTTAAATTTTGTAAGCTTCAATGAGAGGAGGGAAATAGAATACCTATTATTATCCGAATAGAGTTATCCATGGTTATTATAAAAATTCCATTACTCCTTAGAATAATAAATCTTAATAGGGAAATAATGAACAAAGTGTAGTGAGTAAGTAGTTATATAGATTTGAGTAGGTTATTGTTGATGATAAATCTAGACAGTGTGAATTTAAATCAAAAGGGCGTGGGGGGTGCTGAACAACCCTGATCATTGTAATTATTTAAAGCATTGAACAATGTTCATAATAACCCATCCCACCTTAAAACCTCTCTCAGTTTATCCATGATATATAAATCAAGTGATGCGGGGAGAGGCTCAAAATTCACCTCTCCCCTCCTAGTATTTCCCCATAGTAGTCCTGTGGGAATGCTCAGTGCCCACTTCTTTGTAGGATATTGGCCTATATAATGCATTCCATTAATTGTGACCTGAGATAACACACAACACTCCATCCCAAATGCGAGCTAGCCTGGCTGGCCTACTTTTGGTGTGATTCACCCAATGTCCCATATAAAATCTTGGTTGAGGCTGACCGGTCAGCTTAGTAGGCTATCCACAATATTAAATAAACCCCTAAAACATATTTATTTAAGAAACCAAGTATATAATGGAATTAAATATGAAATTCATGGCCACATCCACACTTAGAACTATAGTATACTATTCATTAACACCTTCACAATTTTTATTCAAATATAAATCCACCAAACCATTTCTTTAACATTAAATCTTTATGCACTAATTATCTGGAATGGTTCTCCTTCATGAAAACTGCAATCTCAAAGTTTCACAAGTTAACAGTTTCATGGTTCTCATGGAACATTAAAGTAATGCCTCACCTAAAATTCCTCTTCTTATTTATTTTTTGGAATATAAATTCCAAAGAACATAAAATCAACCTTCTTCTTTGATTTAAACAATGTGTCACTTATGACACATATATTTTGATCATATGATCAGTTCATCAATCATTAGAGTAAAAAACTATGTGACTTTCTCAAGCCTGAAATCTAATAAACTAAATCCATTATAATTCTCTAGGAATCATGATGAATGAATCCATAAATATTCTCTAAGATTAATAATGATGGGTTCCATAACAATTACGAAGACGTCACCATAATGTTCAAAGTATTCAAACCATTCACATGTTTCTGGGAATTTCTATACATGAGGATTTCATCCAAGCTCCATTAACATTGAACTTGTTCATCACATTTACATCAATGTAATATTCCAATTTCATTGATGATCATTGTCCAAAAACAAAAATCATTTGACAATAAATAAAATATATACCAAAAGATGGATATTCAATCTCCTCCTTTGTATTTGTTGGAAATACATTCAGTTCCAAATGAATGTTTCAATATTAAGAACAATTATCTTATATCTCCCCTTTACCATTAAAAATTTTATTTCACATTCTCTCCCCATTATTGATATGAAATAAAAATTTCATAAGAAAAATCTTATCATTACATAATTAAGTAATTTTACTTCACTCATTTAACTCTATGTAAACTTGAGCTATTCCCAGTTTAGAAAACAAGAGGACATGATTTATAACATCAAGTTTTCCATTACCAAATAATCATGAAACCATAACAAATGAGAACCCATATAATTGTATTCAAGGACTATACAATTTCATTCTAGTATAAAATTACTCAATGTTACATTAATCTTTTTGAGAATAAAAAAACTTGAAACTCCTATACTCACTTCAACAAATAGACCAAAAACAGTCAAGTGATATTGGTAGGATAACAGTCCTAAGGGGAGATCCAAATTTTATATACAATAGATTAATTTAACGTCTCTCTTTTGTAAAATGATTATTATTTTTGATAACCAAGGATGAGAGATTAATAGTG
Organism: Viscum album; assembly: GCA_963277665.1. Lineage (NCBI taxonomy): Eukaryota > Viridiplantae > Streptophyta > Magnoliopsida > Santalales > Viscaceae > Viscum > Viscum album. The sequence goes on along the minus strand of OY728151.1, from coordinate 1,578,382,951 downwards.
ACATGTGCTTTCTAATGATATTATCTTCATGCAATTTGTAGAATAGTCAGATTTGATAATAATTGAATGAATAATTATGGAAGATATTTTATTGGTCTCCCCCTCAAGAGAATCTTTTATCATTATCTTCATAATGGATGATCTCATAAAGATTGGATTTCATGAAATTACATTATGGAGAATACCCCAGAATGGGTCTTCAACTTGTTATATTCCATATTGGACAACAATTAAAACTTCACCAAGGTTGATCTTCTAGAACATTTGTTCTACAAATTACCAAGAAAAAAGATCCAACCAAGATGTACTCTTCTTTATCCTAGCTATCTATAATAGGGAATCCCATTCTTTAACATCGTCAATTATGATACTCTATAATATTATTATTTTAATATCAGTTGAGGAATTATTCAGGGATTGTATCTTCTTCGGCATTGAAATCAAGAATTAATAGAACTTATTACATCTCAGCTTATCACCATAAGAACATTCTTCACTTTCAATTACCTGCATTATAAGAGAAAATCAAATACACAAAGATTAAGGGAATAAGGTGTATCCTGGTTTATTTATTAATATGAATGAAAAGGGAGATATGATCTCCTAAAAAACTCTTCTCTATTGTCTCTTGTCTTCATGGTTTCACATCTAAACATATGTTGTGATTTATGTTGAGGAAATATGTATATCTTCACATCCTATTATACATGGAGTGAATAATTTATCTTCTTAACAGACATCATGTAAGATACATTGTTACACCTCTTTAGGAATTCATATGGTTCTAGAAGTAAGGATAAAAAACCTTTTGCAATGTCACCATATTTCTTGCGTATCTCACACAAAACTTATTTTACACAAGAGTTAAATTTTATTGAAAAACACTAATGATATTTGTCTTCATCATGTGGGATATTTTCATTCCCTTCTTTAAAAATATTTATCTTGTGCATCATTAATTTTTATCATTCTTTCCAAATCTTTAGCATATATAACTAATATGTAATTTGAAACTGTGGGTGAATGTTCAGATGTTCCACATGGGTTCTTGTGAGTGTCATCTATCTTAATAGATATTTTGGATGCACTACCCTTCAAATTCATTGATTTAGAATCCTGATATTTATCACAATTCGTATTTGGTACCTTCCTGGGAGTATTTATGATCACAAAATTATTTTGATTTCATCCCAAGGTTTCTTCATCATTCTTTGTCATATTTTGTGATCTTATTTTCCATTCATCATTGGAATCATGTTGAGATTAGAATGTAACAACCATGTGACAACAATAATTTCATACATCAATGATGTTATCAAGCATTTAAAATCTATTTGTCGTATAGGGAAGCTTCATGACTTTTGGATTATTATTTGAACTAGACAAACCAACACGAGGTTACATGATCTAGATCAAGGAGAGACAACATTAAATCCCATGCATGGAGATGCTAGGGAAATTCATTGTTTTATCAAATTATAGGAATTTGAACATTGAAGTCGATTTGATATATATATATATATATGTTTCATTGTTATTTGATATTTTATTTAGAATTACTAATTTTTATTTTAACTAGAATAGATCACGAGAGGTGAAAAACGTTCCAGACAGGGGAGAGAGCCATCCTTCGGGAAATGAATCTAAATGAATGGTTGTGTGAGAAGTATTTGTGCATTTAGGTTGATACTGCACGGTAATACCGATGTACCTATTCATAAGGTCTTTCCAACACCGTGAATTATAAACCATTGTGTCCCCATTTTCCATTACAATGTGGGAGAATATAATTCATGAAATTTTCATTTTTAACTCGGATGAAATCATCCTGCATGACTCTGGTCCCCCACACCTTATATAAAATGAATCGCCATCCTCCTTCACTCGTAGCTTCCCCTAGATGACTCTTGCCCCACTCTAACATAATAGATCAGTATCTTCACCATCCTAGAAGATCTACATCGACCCATTGTCCACTGATGAATCACCTAGATTCCATGGACCTTCTAAGGAGGTTGATCTAGCCCCCCCATAAATCCATTTCATTGTTAATCCATCTACTTTGAAGTGTAGATGAAGGAGGATATTGGTTAAGTCCCATGTAAAACTATTTCACCACTACCGTGCCACCGAAGCAAATCCACGATCCATTTATAACCCCCTCTATCCCTTGCATTTGGAGGGATCACAAAAGAAAAGAACCCCAATCGAGCAATGAAAAAAACCATTGGAAAAATCTCCTACAATGGGAAGAGGAGAATGTGATAAAATATAATATATAGATCATTTTCAAAAAATTATTAATCTGAATTAATAAATATTAGATTATAGGGTAGTAGGACGAAAAGAGAAAATCACATAATATATTAATTAAATACTTAAACAGGAGATGCACCAACACGACCTAAGTCCACCTCTCCCCCATCCCTCACCCTTTATCTAATATGTGACAACAAACAGTGAAGAATTACTATTATGACCATCGATACCCCCAAAATCACTAGTAAAATAAATGTAGATCTGAAAATTAAATAGTTAAAAAATAAAAAGACACACATATTTGTATTTCACTCACCTCCAATCTCAACATTGGTATAATAATCTTCTTCTACTATACTGTATCCCTCCAACATCATTCCTATTACCAGTGGGACTCGTATACTCCATCCCACCATTTTGAACCCAATATCTTCACAATTACTCCAATGATCTAAATTATATTTGAATTGGGCATGGATATTGATTCCCTAGGTTAAGGAATTTCATTTCAATGAATGTGATAGTTTGTGGTCATCGTGGAGCATAAACCCCATTCCGAGATTTCACTCATGGATTCTCGAACATTGGAATATGTCTGGAAAATTATAAATCAACATCCAATTTCCTAAAACCTTGGATTTAAGGCAATGATAAATATGGAACCCATAAAGGGGAAGTTTTCATCGCATTGACAGGTGGCACAAAAAAACTCAGTTGCTCTTTTCATGAAACAATAGACTCAATGCATAGATAAAGAGAGAACTCATAAATGAGATGTGTTCATCACATTGACATATGTCATAATGGACTCATCAGTAGATTTAATGAAACAACACAGTCAATGAAATGAAAAATATAGAGCCTATAAAGTGGAAGTGTTCATCACATTAACAGATGGTTGAGTTTTTTTTACAGGACTACCTAGTTTTCACAAATTACTTGAACCCATTCCTTCATTCCATTCACAACGAATGTGATACTATATTAATTATGAAGTATAAATTATATAGTGAGATTCAGACACACCCAAGTGTGAAGACTTTCATGCATTGACAAAAAATAACCATTTGGGATTGCAAACAAGAAGGTATATGTACAATGACTTGGAAGTATAATTCCACAGAATTAAGATCTATATTTGGGAATACAGTGTCCATTTTCATTGAGAGAAATAGTTTGGGAAATTCCTTACACAAAGTGGTGGGTTGAATCAGTTTTGGGGAATTTTTAATCCAATTCAATCTTTTTATCCCTATACCTACTGACCTGTTAGGATCTCGATTCTCTTTTTATCTTTTTTCTGTTTCATGAAATAATATGAATGTAGTAAAAATATGCACACAATATTTTTATAAGGCTCACTACTCAATAAGAGTAGCTACATCCTTTCATTGTATGTGTATGACCAGTACATAGATTCTCCACTATAATGTAGTAACATGTTTTAGTGGGTTGTATAAGAAAACAATCCTTAAGAAATTGTTAGTCCCAACAATTTAAGGTGGGAAATGAAACAATTCTACTTTCCTAAATTCGTGATGACCAAGTACAACATACTACTCCTTGTTGATTCTTTATACATCCTCCCAATATAGTATTCTACCTGTTGAAAAGGGTTTATAACACAAATTGATTATTCCACCGGTTGAGATCTTTTGAACATCATAGTGATACTTAATCTTATATTCTTCACTTATTACTTTATTAACAACATGCATGTAACCAACCCCTTCTTATATCTTCTTCAGTGCAAAACCAAAATTACACTTATTCTTCTTCTTTCATCTTCTTTTTTGCAACAAATAAATTCACTAAAAATTATTCTTCATTTTTATAGAATCTCAATACCTTATTTGATTATTCAAATAATGAGGATCAGCTTATTGGGCATCATCAGAATTAAGTTCTTCTCCTTTATTCTTTTCATGTATTCTAGAAATCATACATATAGAATTTGAATGAACTCCTCCCCTTAATCCACTTATTCTTATAATTTACAAAAATTCCCCCACATTATTAAATCTCTTCTTTAAATGCTTCCATGTATGCATGTGTATACTAGAGTGCTTACACAATCCACTTCTTCCCTCTTTTGTGCGAACCCCAATGGGTATAAATCTTTGCATGCATACACTGCCTCTTTCTATTTTCCCTATCCCTTCTTCCCTTTGCACATTGTTTAGGTGTCTATAATTTAAGCACATGAGTTCATTAATGTAGTATGAGGTATTCTCAAACAAACCAATCACACTATTGGCTTCTTCTCTTTTTATATTCTCATTATATGCACATGAATGACTGTAGTCCTTTTAACATGTTCTTCTTATTTATTCACATGTGATCACACATATTTCCTCTTCCTTGCACAAACCCAAGGCGTTTTGTTTCATTAAATAATACACATGATTTTATGAATATATATACTTCCCATCATCATGAAAACTCCTCCTTCTTAAAAAACCCCCTGCACAAAGTATATACCTTAGTAACATGAAACAAGAGTATGATGTCCTTCTCATCATGAAACTGAGGGGTTCACTGTTCTTCTTTGTGCAAGAGGTGTAGGAGACTTCTATGAACAAGGTATGTTTGGGTATTATTTGTGAAAACATGATGGCTCATGATTCTTATGGCTTCACAATGCATGAAAATGGTTATAAAGGACAATTTTCGTGCCTACAAGATCACGTTCATGAAGACAAACAAGGTTTTGGGTAAAAAATTCACGTGTTCGTGGATTTTCTTCATGAAACCAGATAGTTCATGGCTATTATTATTCACAAGATTCTGCAAGAATTCATTTCACTTGTTTAAGGCCTACAAGATCCTTTATACTCCTCGAAACCAGAAGGCTTGTGGATAATTCATTCCATTTATGTAACAATAGCACAAAGATGGTCAGTTTTTGTAGAAAAATAAGAGTTATCAAAATACAAGAGAAGAAAGATCGATAAACCTTGATGCTTCTATTTTTCTAGGTGAAGATCAAATCATTTTTCACATTCAAATCTGGTGATGATGACGGAAGAGGGTTCATCACAATCTGAATATATTCATAATGGTAGTCTATCATATGTATCTATGAAATTTGGTGATAACGATCCTTCTAATTAGTATTTTTAAGTGGTAATGAAGAATAATTTATTGAATCACTTTGTTATTTTTACTCAGAAACCAAAAAATATATAAATAATGTTCCTATAAATGTTTTCACCTAGATATTTTATTTTTTCAAGGGACTATATGATGAAAATCCATAGCTTGAAAATGAAGCTGAGGAAATGGAGAAAGTCTTTGAAAAAAAGTTTCAAGGATGTAAACTTCTCTAAAATATTATTGATGCCAAAGAAGAAGCTATATCACATTGCAATTATCATTTATCATATGGTGAAGAATAATTGAAAATAAATATGTGAGAAATAAGTAACTGATAAGGTCTGTACTAAGATGATTCACACCCTTGAGGAATCATATAAAGACACCATGAATATCAATCAATCAAATTTTTATATTAAAGGGAAAGATGATAAATTCATCCTAGTATAATAATAAATAGAATATTTTATATTAAAATGAAATGAAAACCTCACTTTTATTGAAGTTGAATTATGAAGGAATAATCATGAGAAGGATGTGACTGGAGTAGTTCATACAAAAGTGATCATTTCATTGGATACTTTACAAAGAACCTCCCTAAATGATAAATAATACCATATAAAAGATATGATTAATATAATTAAATAGTTGAATAATTATCAACTGAATGAAAATGAAATTCATGATGCTCGAGTTCAAAATATGAAGAGTCAATGGGAAGGAAAACAAAAAATTGTTGAGGATGATAAAAATTTCCTCTGCAAGAAATTTCATGAAGTGGAATTGCCTTTAAATAATATGAATAAATATGAAGACATGCTGAAATCACATTAAGACCATAATAACTCTCTAGATCTAAAATATCTTGAGTTGGAGGTCATGTTGATAAATCTAAAGATCATCCAAGATGTATCTTCATATAATACTTAGATCATAAAATCTTCCAGGAGTATTTCTAAAAGGAGTATTATTTCAGAAAAAAACCATTCAAGTGGAAAAAAAGAGTCTAATAATATCTAATGACAAATCAGTTGTAATATCATTGTATCAGGTTTCCCTTGTTTCAAAATATTTTATTTGTACTGATATTTTTTCATCTATAAGTATGGGTTCCAAAAAAAATTCTAGACAATCATGGATGAAGAAGACTAATAAAAAATATATTATATCATAAAATTTGTAAATGAAGAGGATTATGAATTCTTGTTCTCTACCAAGATCTCAGATGAAGAATCATACAACCCAAAAACAATAAGATGAAAAATCTAACTAAATTGTATTAAATACTAATAAATAAAGATTAATGGACAGTGTTGGTGTTGTTGGAAATTTGGAGATCGAGCCATTGAATCTTGGAATAATATTTCAATTCATGATAACTATATAAGGATAGTAATAATTCGGAGAATTTCTGATGTGAACAGAAATCCAATAGAATTTAATGATAATTTATCGATGAAGAATAATTTATCTATCAAGATTAGATTTGAGTCCCTTGAATACTTATATTAGTATTGAAATATAAGTGGTCAAAATTATAAGGATTGTTGGTATTTACTAACTGTAAACTATGCATATGTTTATGTGATCACAAGGCCACAACATATATAGCGGCAAAGAACAAAATAAGAAAAGTATTCTTTGGGGTGTGAGAAGGGGAAGAGAGGGAAGAAAAATGTGAAGCAACCTACACCCAAGAAGAATGATGATATGAATTTCATGCCAAATAAAATGTTCCTCTACCATGTAATTAGAGGACCCATAATATACCTTCAAAAACATGTTATAAAAACAAATGCTATTGGAAGAAAGCTGAAGAAGAAAATGAAATAAATCTTAGAAACAAATAAAAAGGTTTATTTTATGTTTGAAAATATAGAATAAAATTTTGAATTTAATGAGAGTATATTTAAAAAATAATACCCTACGAATGATGGATATTTGTGTGGAAGGTCTAGAATGTCAGAGAATATTGCTGAAAAATACATGATGTTGTTTCCTAAACAAAAAGAACTACTAAAGAACAAAGGAAATGAACCAACGACTTATAGTGTTAATAATTCTACTGTAAAGAATGATTTTACAGAAAAGAAGAAGTCTAATAATATACAAAAAAATAATTTTTAGTCATATGTATAGGGAAAATGGAATTGGCTAAGATGTTAGATTAGAAATAGAAGAATGAAAGTTTATTACTTGCTAATGTGAAGAAGCTTATTCCATCTAAGATAAAAGGTGGAGAAATCAAGAAGTCCATACTTCCCTTAAATGAAAAACATTGTAAAGTCAAATAAAGAGAAATCATGATGTTTTTTCATGAATCTAGAGTGGGGTGGAAAATAATATCTTGGTTATGAGTTAAATATCATCCTTGTTTTTCTAATTGAAAATCATTAATGAACCACTTTATTACTGTAAATATTTTCTGATTATTTATTTTATGAAATGAATTTAAGGTGAGTTGTATATTAAGGGGTATTATTGAAGATATTAGTGCTTTTAAAATATTATATAAAATTCATTAGTATATCAATTATGTAGTTTTTTAATTAAATTTATCATAAAATTATTCTTGAAGATAATTCATGAATAATGTTAGTCACGATGAAGTAGATGGATGAAGCTCATCCTTTAAGGGGGAGAAAAGTTGAAAAAATACCAGAGTTGACCACAACGGGTATCACATGAATATATATTGTTCTGGCATGGGATTTAATTGATATTTTCAAATACTAAAAATTGAATCTTGTCATTAGAAATGCATTTTCCTATTTCTTTATGAATGAAAATTCTGAATCATAAGGGGAGGCAATTATAATTTTATAAATAAGGGGAAGTGCATTATTGTAATTGAATGTTTTTAATATGTTTATTGAGTTGAATGCAATAGTTTAATTAGTAACTTTGTAACATCATTTGAAAGAATTTTTTAGTGTTGGAATCACAATTAAAATTTTTATTGACATCTTTGATGCCTAAATTTATCACATTTGTTTTCTAAAAATGAATTTTCCATGTTCAATTAAAGAATATTAATTGATGACCCATTATTTTAAGAAAAGTGATGTTATCCTATCAAGAAAACCAATTTTTTTTCTCTGAAATTACATCTCTTATGAAAGGATGTTATTAGTGGAATGAAAAATAAGAGTTCAGTTGTTATAGAAAAAGTTGAGTTTATGCATTCTTTCTTATAGTTATATTTTTAAATTTTTTAGTGTGAGATGAAATCATTGTATTTCATAGTGAAAGTGGTATTGAAATCCTATCCAAATGGGGAGATTTAAGACACCAAATTGATTAATGTAATATTTTTGTTGTAATTGATGTTAATCAAATTGTTTGATACAATTTCAATGTGACAGTAATTGAAATTTGGTTTTCTACCTTTGAATTATTATTGGGAATTAATCATAATTTAGAAAGGATATTTGGTTGGAAGAGTTTCTTCTAATGAATAATGATTATGTACAGTTGGAATTGAATCATAGTGTAATTTTTTATTTATTAAATATTTTTTTTCGTGGTTTAAATGTAAAAAAGGGCCTAAAAAATTGGACTATTGAAACCACTTAGGTGGGTAGTTTACCCCTAGAATCCATTATGGTCTAGATGAGGAAGAGGGTGGCTAGTGTGCTACTAGGGAGTGCATGTAGTGTCATAGGAACAATGAAAAATAATATTTATGTTTCATGAAGAATGATCATGTATGATTGAAATTGAATCTAAGTGTGAATTTTTCATGATATGAATTAATTGTTTTATCTCATGGTATAATTGTATGGAAAGGTTTTATAGGGAGCTCATCTAGAGGCAGAGGAAGTGAGTGGCCAGTGTGCTCAAGGGAAGGCAAATAAAGAGAGTGGATAGTGTGATAATGGGGGACTATCGTCACTACTTTGGTGGGTAGTCAACCCATAGTTAGTCATTATGGGTGGGCTGAGGAACAGAGTGGCTAGTGAGCTCAAAGGATGCGCATGTAGAGGCAGTGGAACAAATAAAAATATCAGTTAATTTGTATGAATAATTATTGTGTATGGTTGAAATTGAATCTTATTGTGAATTTGGATTTATATGAATATTTTTTTTCATGTTTTAAATGTGAAAAAGGGCCTATATCAAAGGGGATTGTCTCCATGGGTGTGCTTATAGGGAGAACATATAAAGGAACCATGCAAAATATTTGTTATGTATCCTTAGGTGGATAGTGTTCATGCTGAGAGAGAATGAATGGGAACCATGAAAAATATTAGTTATGTTTTATGAAGGAAGATTAATCTTATTGAATATTGATTTTTATAGAATATTGGATTACATATTTCATATTTTAAATGTAATCAAAAGGGCCTCAGAGCTAAAACTGCTTTATTCATTCCACCACTAGGAGAATGATGTTAGTATTGTCTCCTAAATAGTATGTGCATGAATACACATTTTATCATATGAAAACCTGAATAGTTAGAGTTCGTCTTGTTACTCATGAATTTTTTCACATAGGTGCATGTCTGGTTCCCTATGTATAGACAAACTATGTAGCTTTGTTATTCTATTTAGGGTGTGTACCAACTAGATACGTAGTATCTTCATGCAAGGGTTTATACTTGGAATAGCTTTACGAAACACCTTGGTAGCGAAAAAATTGATGCACTATGGCTTAAGAAGTAAGCCTCATGGATCAAGTTCTTCTTCATGAAGCTTGAAATGGGTGTTTACCCACCAGTTTCATGTTCATAGTATTTGTTTTTCTGGAACACAGAATGATTCACATAAATGACCACCTTCTAAAATCATGATGTGGGTGTAATCACCTTTCACATGTCTATAGATTCTTATACTTATTTTAAACATATTGGTTTGTAGGAATCCCCTTATTCACGAGGCCACAAAGGGCCATTGAACTATTTTACTCCTCACCAAAAAGTGTGGTTTAGAGAGGCTTTATTCTTCTAAAAAATGAGATATCTTTAAATAAAAAGTGTAGAAGTAGCACCTATTTGTTGATATTTCTATCCTTTTATCAGAAAGGGATCCCAGCAGTTCACTGCATTCAAATCCCAATCTTTATATTATGTGAATCATCACTTTAAATTCCAAAATGACTCAGATTTTAATTCCTTGGACATGAAATATGTTACTCTACATTACATCGCATTCTTAATTCTCAATTGGACTACTTATTTATGGTGTTAATATCACATTCATGTATCCATAAACACCTAAAAATAATCTCTCCAAATGATTGATCCAACTATTTAAACTAGTGAATAGTATGTTCAAAATCCAATCACACATCAAAATATCTCCCAGTTTCTATACACTATAAATATCAAATGCTGGGCGGAGTGGCTCAAAATTCTCCTCTCCCCACCATGTACAACCCATAATGGTTCTATGAGCGCACTATACACCAACTTCATTGTGGGATATTATCCCACATCATTAACACCTCTGGGGGTATCTATGGCCTACTCATGAAACAACAAGTTTCTTTTGTGCCTTCCTCGTTGGAATTATTTAGATGTGGTAACCTCGTGTCCCTCATAAGATCTCGGTTGAGGCTGGTCTATCATCTCATGCAATAATTTTTAAGTAAACCCCCAAAAAAAATTTACTTGAAAAATCATACATATAATATACTTCATTATGAAATGCATGCTAACTCCCCAATTAGAAATTTAGTGAACAATTAATCAAGACCTTTTAAATTTCTATTCAAATATAAATATATCTATCAATTTATTCAAATTTAACCCTTAATGAACTAATTATATGGAATGTTTCTCATTCATGAAAACTATAAGCCCAATATTACTCAAGTTAACAATTTCATGGTTCTCATGAAACATTAAAATACTTCAAGGCATTAAATTCCTCTTCATCCATTCTATTTCAAATATCAATTCCAAATAACAACAAATAAACCTTCATCTTTTTTTTAAACAATGTTTCAATTATGAAACATGTATTTTTAACATAGGATCAGTTCATCCATCATCAAAGTTAACCACAATGGAGAATTTTTCAAGCGTGAAATCCATTGATATGAATCCATAACAATTATTCAATAACATCACAATTTATCATCAAATATGAATAAATGTAACCATTTATTCAACTTTATACATTCATGCATTAATTATATAGTGTGGTTATCCTTCATGAAAACAACAATCTCAATGTTCCTGAAGTTAAAAATTTCATGGTTCTCATGCAACATAGAAATTCCGCATGACCTTCTATTCCGATTCTTCTATACCTTTTTGAATATAAATTCCAAAGAACATCAAACCAACCATATTATTAGTTGTAACCAATATGTCACTTATGACACATGTATTTTGAAATTAGAATTAGTTTATAAATCATAAACGTTATCTATATTGGGAATTGATCATGTGTGAAATCCAATGCTATGATTAAATAAGAGTTATTCAATCCCATTACAATTTATCTTCAAATATAAATCAAACTAACTATTTGTTCATCTTTAACCCTTCATTGACTAATTATATGGTGTGTTTCGACTTCATGAAAACTAAAATCTCAATGTTACTCAAGATAACACTTTCATGGTTCTCATCAAGCCTTAAAATACTACATGACCTTCAATATCTCTTATTCTATAATTTTTGGAATATAAATTCCATTGAACATAAAATCATCCTTCTTCATGGATATAAAAAAATCATCTCTTATAACACATGTATTTTGTTCTTAGGATTAGTTAATAAATCGTTTGAGTTAACAACATGGGGAATTACTCATGTTTGACATCCAATTCTATGAATCCATAATAATTCTCCATGATCTTCATAGTTTATTTTCAAATATAAATAAATCTAACAATTTATTATTCTTTATCCATTCATGAACTAACTATATGTTGTGGATATCCTTCATTTTATCACCACTAGTTTCTTTTATATAAGCCTTTATTTGTATATTTTATGAATTTAATGTGTGTGGGTTATGCTTTTATGGGTTTGAAGAATTTGGGAGTGTTTTTAAGGAATTTATATAGGTTCATGGTTTGATCTTGGTTAGTGAAAACCATGAAAATCACATAGGAAACCATGAAAAGTTAGACAAGGGACTCAGGGTAGGTGTATAGTTAAGGCGCACTGTTTGGCCAAACCATGCGACCCCCAAGTGTATTCGTGAAAAGAAAGACAATGATATTTTTCATGGATGGTGAATAGATTGCCTAAATGTGTTAGCCAAATCTGTGAGGTACTTCTAAAAGTACAAGATGGTGCATGGTTAGTGCACAATTTTCCTACCTGTGTAACTATCCATGTAGGGTTTAAAGACAACATCCTTTAGAAGAGGATCTCAGTTGATATTAAGTTTAAAACACCCATTTTTCTCATAATTGACCATAAATAAGGATTTATTCCCCCTAAATGTCAAGTATTCAATCCCCATAAATTTGGAGGTGATCCGAAGGAGTTTCCTGGTGTGATGAAGCCTGATTTCCTTGGAATGTGTTCTTTTGTTGGTGTTTTTTCATTGTTTATCTTAAATATAAAATCCTCCCTCCCTAAAATTCTTAAATATAGTCCTATGTGGACAGATCAAAGGTTTTTTATTCTAATAATGGTTATATTTACAATTTTTTATTATAGTTAAGACATCTAAGTTGGGTTTTTTGGTGATTCAACCCGATTTTGTGGGCGTTTTTGTGATATTCTCCATTTTCCACAAAACACACAAGGTAGGTTGAATCACTCTCAACTCAAATTATTATAAAATGAATGATTAGTTTCAAATTAATTAAATTGTTTGAAATATTTGGTGATATTTTTGTAAAAATCATGGTTGAAACCATATTTGGTGGTGGATTTTGGATTTTTAGAAATTGGTTATGTAATGGGATTTTCTACTTGATTTTGAAATGTTGATTTTGAAATATGGATTTTTTGGATCTTGGAAATTATCTTGTTGGAAAAGTTTCCCATATTGTAATAGTTTTATTGAAATGGAATTATTTGGTTTCTTTAAAATGGATTTGGAATACATGGTTGGTGTGACTTTCTTCTTTCAATGTGACCTCGAAAATGGAGTGGGTTCCATTAGGGTAAATAGAGACATGACCCTAGATAAAGAGTTTGTGTCATTATGGATCAATAATATTTGAAACTTAGTGATGAATTAGTGGATGAATGAGAAACATATCAAGAGTATGGAACTATCAAAGAATACTAAATGGGTGTGTGTGTGGTGAACGATGAAATGGGTATACCAAAAAGTAATTTAAAATGGTTCAATGAATGATTTGTGTGCTATCCTTGGATAATTTTTATGTTGGGAAAAATATTTTGGTGTGAAACTAATTTTATTTTATTTAAACCATGGAACTGTTTCCAATATTCTTCTATAAGACGTTTTATATAATTGTGCTAACTTGTTCTATCCTAGCAGCATGAGTAGGGATGTTATTAGGGGAAATCTACTGAGTTTCATTACTAACCCCTAATTTTGAAATATATTTATTTTTTATGATTTTTTTTATTTAGAAATAGGTAAATGGAAATCATCACTCTTATTTAGTGGTGCTCTTTGATGCATGGAGTTGGAGTTGGACCTTAGAGTCATGCCCTTAGAGTCTTTTGAATCTATGTTTGTTTTATCTTCCATTGTGTACATTTATGATAGAAGTATTCTGTTGTGGTACTCTATTTTAGTTTGTTTTTGATATCAATGGTTTTACATGATTTGTTTTACATTGTCTTCATGCATCATATAGTGGTTTTGGTTATGGATTTATCGGTTGTGATTTTTTATTTTCAATGGGGAAATCATCAACCAATTTTATTGAAGCCCTTGGAATTTATTTTAGCCTTTGGTGATTTGGGGATGTCACTTAAGGACAAGTTGAAATTCCACCTCGGATCAACCCAATGAGGAGGGGAGGTATATTACAAGTGGTATCAGTCTTGGTAGGTCTAAATAATTGTGTGCAATAAGTGGTATTAGCTTGTTCGGTCCCTGACTTACAGATGGTATACGTTGTGTCGGTTTTGGAGTTTAAATTCGTTTTAGTTCATTCCTTGAATCAGGATGGTAAAAAGGAGTAGGATTCTTGGGAAATGAAATGTAGAGCATAAAAATTCATAGCTATCATTTTTATGTTGAACTTCATGATACCATGGAGGTGGGAATATAAGTGTTTTGGAAACACTTATAATAGTTTAATCTCATTGTCATGTGTTTAGCAAACAAGAAGATGCTGAAAAGAATTTTAGAAATGAATTTGCACTGGAAGGGCCTATTTCAATTTGAGTAATTATTTATGATTTGGTGTAAATGTTTCTATTTTTGAAAAAATTTGAAATTGTTTTTAAATAGGATATTTTAAAAATAGAATGGTTGTGGAATTTTGAAAATGAGTTAATTTTCAAAATAATGGTGAAAATTTTCCAAAATGGTTGAATGTAGAAAATGATTAATTATGGATGAAATTGTATTGATAGTTTCTCTATGATATAATTTGAAATTGTTATGCCTTCATTTTCTAGAGAGTGATACATGTGTAATTTTTTATGTTTGTATATTATTGAACTTAGTAGGCATCTTAAAAACCAACTAGAATAAGTTGACGAGAATGTGGTTTCACCTGAGCCATATGTGAATAAATAAATGGTTCAGATTATAGTATAATATTTTCAATCTATGGATATAGGGAGATAATAAGATGAACCAAATAAATTGGATAATTCTATCTAGACCTAGAAGATTAATCCACCGATATTCTTGGGTAATTTTGGGCTAGAGAAGGCTATGGTGTGGCTGAATAGTATGAATTGAATCTTTGATTTCATGGGCACACCAACAGAGTTGAATGTCATGTTTTAGATGTATATTATAGAAGATCTTTCATTCCAATTGTGGGATTTAGCACATCAGGAAAAACTAGACCAAGTCGTTGCATTGTAATATTTTCAGGAATTTTTCAACAAAAAATTATATTCTAAAATTATCACAAATCATCGATAGATGGACATTTTCATCCTGAAGTAGAAGAAACTTTTTATGATTGAGTATACTACAAAATTTATGATTTTTTTCTACTTCACAGCTAAAGATTTTGTGAGTATGTTTCTGAAGGAAAACATTTTTGAATTGATGCCAAGGCACAAAAGTCACTCAATGAATTTTTTTCTATGTATTACAGACTATACAGATATGGTTAGTAGAGAAAAAATTGGTGAAATAGACATCTTAGGAGGAAGTATGTTGATACCTACAAGAAATGGTGGGAACTCTAATAATGGGAGCAAGCCAAAGAGGGACACCTATTTCCATGGTGGGAGTGTGACCCAAAAGCCGACAGCTGGATTGGTGAACCTTTCTCCAAGAACTAAGAGAAAATTTGGATTTTTGTAATGTGCTTCCCTCGACCACATGAATCTATAGCGTATGTCGCTGCCTAGAGAATGCCACATTTACAATTAGATAGGGCATCTTCAATGCTTTTCTCACAGTGCTATAGGGTCTGGTGTTTGGGAAAACTCTCAGGTTTCACAGATGTCATATGCTTAGATGGGATTAGGGAAACAAAATAAATATCATTAGTAGAATAGTGCTAGCTAGGGTGATTCCATAAATACCCTGACTCCTAAGTTAGGAAAATCTCAACATGGAAATAAAGAACAAAGGGAAGAGAAAAAGTAGTTATATGGAGATGATCATGTTATTATGGATGATAAATTTGGAAGGTGTGAATTTAAATTAGTAAGGGGTGAGATGCAATTAATATCCTTGACCATTCAAATTATTTAAACAGATGAATAGTGTGAATAAAAAGCTATCCCACATCGAAACCTCTCCAGGTTTCTCCATGCTATATAAATCTGGAGCTGCGGGGAGAGGCTAAGAATTATCCTCTCCCACTCCGGGTACCACCCCATACCGATTCAGTGGGTTTGATATTCACCCATTTTTTTGTGATCTATTAGCCCACAACATGCATGCCTTTGAGTGTTCCCATAACTTTCACACTACACTCCATGATACCTGTGAGTTGGCCTGGCTGGCCTCCTTGAGGATCCGTTGACCTAGTGTGCCACATAAGCTCTCAGTTGAGGCCAGATGGACAGCTTACTAGGTTTTGTATAATTTTTAAATAAACCCCCAAAAAATACATATTTAAAAAAACATATATATATTGGAATTGATTATGAAATTCATGGCCAACTCCACACATAAAACTCTACTATGAAACTCTTCAATCTCATCACAATTTCTCTTCAAAAATAAATCAATAATACCACTTTTTAATATTTAAGCCTTCATGCACTAATTATATGGCATGGTTACCCTTCATGAAAACTACAGTCTCACTGTTCCTCATGATAACACTTTCATGGTTCTCATTCAACATTATACTATTTCATGACCATCAATTCATCTTCTTCTCAAATTTTTGGAATATAAATTCCAAAGAATTCCAAATCATCATTCTTCTTTTTTTGTAATCAATGTGTCACTTATGGCATGTTTATTTTGAACTTAGGTTCAATTCATCAATCTTTATACTTAACAAAATAGAGAATTTCTCAAGAATGACATCCAATTCTATTAATCCAAAACAATTCTGTAGGAATCACCATGAATGTATCCATAACAATTATCCAAGATTAATCGTGAAGGAATCTATAACAATTATTTGGTTGACACCATGAAACTCAGATTCTTTAATCCATTTATATGTTTCTTGTAATTTCAATACATATTATATCAAAGATCAATTAACATTGGAACTTTATTATAATATTTTCATCAATGTAATCATACAATTGTTTTGATCATCATTTTCCACCAACGAAAATCGTTTTCAAAAAATACATTCCCTACCAAAATGGGATCTTCAATCTCCCCTTTGTATTTGTTGGAAATACCTTCAATGTTCATCCCAAATAATTGTTTTAATATGTGGAATTATTATATTCTCTCTACCCTTTTACTTTCAAACATTCATTTCAATTTATCTCCCCCTTATTGAAAATAAATAATAATTTCAAAGGGAAATGATATCATTACATAATTAATCAATTATCCATCCATCATTTCACACTAAGTAAAATTTTGTTATTATTTGTGTATAAAATAAGAAGATTGGATTTTGAAACAAAATATTTCCATTACCAACTGATTATTATACCTTAAGAAACAATAAATCATATAATTTTATTCATGGATTATTCACTTTCTTTCTTGGATGTAATTACTAAATGTGAGAAAAATATTTTTAAGAATATTCAACCTCAAACTCTTTCACTCATGTTAATAAATAGATCAAAAATATTCAATTACAATTGGTACTATAAGAGAACATGGTGAACCTACACATTTCTTATTCCATTGATTAAATTAATTTCCCTCCTTTGTAATAAGTTATTTATTTTTGATAACCAGGGATGGGAGATTAATAGAGACATACCTTGGCCAATGACATTATCTTCAAGAAATTTCCAAAATAATAAGATTTGAAATTAATTGAAATAATATTTATGAAAGCTTCTTCATTTGTATCCCTCTCATGGGAAACATTTCTCATTATCCTCATAATGGTTTATTTCATCATGATTGGATTTGAAGACATTTCAAAATGTAGAATACACTTGAATGAGTCTGCAATATGTGATAGTCCTTATAGGACAACAATCCCAACTTTACCAAATATATTATTCTAGAACATTTTTTCTTAAGAATACCAAGAAATAAGATCAAAACAATACAGAATCTACTTTACCCTGACTATCCAGAATAGGACGTCACATTCATTAACTTCATCAAGGTTTATCCTCCATCAGATAAGTATTTAAATATTAATTTGTGAACAATTAATGGATGGTATCTTCTTCATCTTAGCAATTGAGATTTGACAACAATTACTACTTATCACGTTCTCCCCCTAATAATATGATTCACCTTCAATTACATAAATTATAAGAACAAGTACTATAGTCAAATATTAAGGGAATATGGCGGATCCTCCTTAATTCATTAATATTAATAGAATGGATGGTATTATCTTCACAAATAGGTTCCTCCATTTTCTCTAGTATTCATGCTCTAACATATAAACATATGTTATTTTTTATGTTAAGGAAACAATGATCTCCTAAATTCCTCTTATACTTGTGTGGAGAATTTTTCTTCTTCATAGCCTTTATGGATGATACATTATTACACCTCTTGAGGATTTTTTCATCTTCTGGTTGCGAGGTTAAACAATATTTTTCAATGTGGATAGATTTCTTTCATCTCTCACATATAACTTCTTTAACAAAAGAGTTCCATTTTCTTAAAAACCCTCATGAAAATTTTATTCATCATGTGGAATATTTTATTTCCATTTACACTAGCTTTAGCCTCTGTATCTTCAATTTTTATCATTATTTCTAAATCATTAGGCCAGATAACAAACATGTCATTTGGAATTTTTGGCTCTTGTTTGGATCAACCATATGGATTATTCTGAGTGTAAAACCTCTTATAAGTTATTTTGGAAGCACTAGACTTCAACTTCATAGATTTAGAATCCACTTTTTTCTCACCATTATACATTGGTATCGTCTTGGGAGGATTTATATTCACAATAATATTCTGATATATTCCCAAGGTTTCTTCTTCATTCAATGTAAGATTTTTTTATCTTCTTTTCTAATCATATTTGGTTACATGTTGAGATGATAATGTACCAACCTTCTGACCACTACCATTGCATACATCACCAATGTTAACAAGCATTATAATTTTTTACAATATAGAGATAAATCTAGACCTGTGTATGTTTCCTCTACTTATATGGATTCATCCCCTTTCATATAGTCTTCCTTTGTACTTTTAAATTTTGAAGATTGTACCAAAAATTTATTTCACAATGCGAAAATCTATTGAAGAACCAACATTGACACAAAAAAATTGATTTCCTGATATCTTATATATCTAACTTTTGGGTCTTCTTTATGATTTGTTTTTCTCTCTATGGGGAAAAAATTACACAACTTCTTTCCTATCCACATTACTAATGGTGGTTGGATTATAATCACATTTCTTCATCTATATTTGTAATTTTATTTAAAACACTACATTGTTCATTATAATACATTTAGTAACATTAGTAAAAGATGGTATGAATGGTACCTGATTCTTCTTAGCTTCTTGTGATTGATCATTGATGGAAGTCATGATTTTCATACCACATATTAGAGGTATTTTAACCTTAGAATACTTCAATGAACATTGAGTACCAGTAGCATCTATCTCCTTTTATGAAGATTCAATATGAGTATTCTTATGATTGGCCAACTGAGCTACTAATTCTAGACATTTCATATTGTGAATGATTTTATTTTCTTCAATTTTAATAATATTCACTCAAAAAACCTTCGTTATTCATTCAAATTTATATTAAGGTGGCTTAACATTTTCCTTAATCAAAGAGTCAGGTTCCTTGATCTTCATGGACATTTCATCCAATTATAAACCCATGACATCGGTGCTATATTTAAATTTAACTTCAAGTGCATCCGTTTTTTCTTCTAGAGTCTTTTTAACTCCCACTTCTTCTACATCTTCTTTGATCTATTTTGAGGAAATTATTTCATGTTCCCTATTTTTTGTTTCAATTGTTCCAACCTATCCGGAGAGTTTTAGACAATCAATATTTTTTTGAAAGCTATTCTCTAAAAAAATGGCTTCTTATTATAGGTGGGTGATCTCTTTGTTCATGCATTTAATGACTCCACAACCAAGGGATTACATTTATTCAGAAATACCAATCATAATAACTCTTAATATATTAACTGGTAATTCTTTAGAAGTCATAGATTGATCATCATCACAACTTACGCTAGTATTTCCTTCTTGAGGAATGGTTATAAATGTACTAACACATAAATCATCATTGTTATAGGTAGGAAGTATATCCATATTCTTGGTGGAAACTTGATCCACCTTCTAATTACTTTACAAGTTGGGAATATCTTTATTGTCAACCAGGCATAGAGAAATAGGTACTTCCACTTATTTAGATAAGATGGACTTCTTCTAAAACCTTCTCTCATATTTATTTTTCATATTCATCATGGTCTCCATAGATATATAAGTTTTCTTAGATGTAACTGAATATTCACTAAAACTAAACTTCATTATTGAGTCACGAATCAAACTCATGTATTCTAATGAGAGTTGATTTCCCTATAGAAAATTTAACAGAGGTGAACCTTTAATCAATACATGTGAAAGGATCAGTTTGGGATATTCATAACACTGAGAGGGGGTGAATCAGTGTTTGATACATTTTCATACATTCCACATTTTATCCCTTTACCAATTTGACCTAATAGGAAATAAATTCTATTAATCTCTTTTACGTGTCGCATGAAAGTATATTAATGCAGTAATGTAAACCACATGACATTTTTACAAGGCCTCGCCAGTTTCTAAGAGTATAATGTCCTTGGAATTTTCTAGAAAATAATCATGACCACAAAACCAAAAGAATGTAATAATATAAATATGGTTATATCAAGTGGGAAATACACTTTCACATTCAATTCACTATATTAAAATGATTGGGCATGTTTTACAGCACATAGATGGATCTTTATACAACCTTTGAAGACTATATCCATTTTTTTGATAAATGTTTGTAACACCAAGAGAGTCTTCCACTTGTTGACACCTATTGGATGTCACAGTTCTTATTTTTTCTTCCACAAACATCTTATTTAATTTGCTACTTTCTTAGAAGAATGAACATATATCTTCTTACCTCTTACCATAATAAAAAAAAACCTCACAGTCTTTTTCTTTTACCATCCACTATAATATATATTTGTTGTGAAGTGATGCATACAAAATTTCTTCTGACCTAAATTACAATCGGCTAAAATGTGATAAACTTAGCTTAAGTCAGGGGAGATAGCATTAAATCCCATACATAGAGGAATTTTTTATGCCCTACAATGTCTTTATAAATTTTCAATTATTTTAAATGGATTCTTAATGAATATGACCATGAGATTATTTTTTACCCAATCATGTGAAATTGAAATAGAATCATTAATGTTTATTTAAATTGATAAAAATCATATATTTTTATTTGGAATTATATTTAGACTTCATGATTATTATTTTAATAATCCAAGACAAAATGAGGTGAATTGATCTCGAAATGAGAGATCCATCATTAAATCCCATGCATCAAGGCATTTAGGATTCCCCTCGCATGCCTTTAGCAATTTTCAATGATTTTTAATGGATTTTTAATGAATATGAACATTAAATTATTTTTTTAACAAATTAGTGGAAATAAATCACCCAAACCTTGAAGTTTATTTTAAATGATAAAACAACGGTGTATATTTATTTGGAATTTTATTTAGACTACATGATTATTATTTTAACCATCCAAGCCAAAATGAGGTGAACCAAGATCGATCTGGGAGAGGTAGTATTAAATCCTATGCTTTGAAGAATTTACAACGTCTCTCCAATGTATTTAGAAAATTTCAATGATTTTAAATGGATATTTAATGAATATGAAAAAGAAATTATTTATTTTGTCAAATTATGAAAAATTAGTACTCAAAAATTATATTTGATTTAAATTTCTAAAAAACATCATATTTTTAGTTCGAATTTTATTTAGACATAATGATTATTATTTGAATTAGAGAAGAAAACATGAGGAGAACTGAGCTTGGTCGGGGTAATCTAGCATTAACTCTCGTACATGGAGAAATTTGGGATGCCTCTCCCATGCGTTTAGAAAATTTCAATGATTTAAAATGGTTTTCTAATGAATATGAACAGATTTTCTTTTATTTTAACAAATTAGAGGAAATTGAAACTGATTGATTGGTGTTGATTAAAATTGTTAAATAAACCAATATATTTCTATTTGGAATTTTATTTAGACCTAATGATTATTATTCAAACTGGGCAAGACACCATGAGGTTAACCCAACTCAAGCTTGGAGAGCCAGTATTAAATCCTGTCCATGGATGAATTTGGGACACCCTCCCAAGACTTGAACAATTTTTCAATGATTGTAAATGGATTTTTAATGAATATGAACATGAATTTATTTATTTCAACAAATTATGGGAAATTGAAACTAAAACATTGAAGATGATTTAAATTGATAATAAAATGATGTTTTTTCATTTGGAATTCTATTTATACGTTGTGATTATTATTTAAACTAGACAAGCCAACATGAGGTGAACCAAGCTCGAGTGAGAAGGTCCATCATTAAACCACATGCATGGAGGTCTTTGGGATTCGCCTCCCATGAGAGTAGAAATTTGCAATGATTTTAAGTGGATTTTTAGTGAATATGATTATAAAATTAATTTTTTATCAAATTTCTAGAAATTAAAACTAAAACATTGAAATTAATTAAAATTGATAAAAAAATGATGTCTTTTTATTTGAAATTTTATTTAAACATCATGATTATTATTTGAAGCAGCCAAAGGAAACATGAAGTGAAGTGAGCTCACCCTGGGATAGTCATCCTTAAATATAATGCATCGAGGGGTTTTGGATTACTCTCAAATGTATTTAAAAATTTTCAATGGTTTTGAATATATTTTTAATGAACGCGAACATAAAATTAATTACTTTATAAAATAATTGGAAATTGAATCTGAAAAGTAGAAGTGGATATAAATTGATAAAAAACAATATATTTTTATTAAGTGTTTTATTAGACATCATGGTTTTTATTTGATCCTTCCATGCCAGCATGAGGTGACTGGATCTAGAGCAGGTAGAGTCATAAATAAATCCTATGCATGGAGGTGATAGGGAAATTTTGTGTTTTATAAAACTATCAGAAATTAAACATTGAAGTTGATTGTCCACTATTAAAGGACCCAGACTCCATGGACCATCTGGGGAGGTTGAACTGTCCCCCATAAATCCATTTCGAGGATAATTTAGAAAATTCTAAGCCCGAATGAAAGAGTAGCTTGGTGAAGTTTGATGTGACACCACCTCACCACTTCTTTTCCACCAAAGAAATGCCACGAGCCATGTACAACCACCACCAGCCGATGAAAGTGGAGGGTGTACCCAAAAAAATTTTCGATCAAGCAAACAAAACAGCCAGATGACAAATCAATGATAGTGGGAGGAGGAGAACAAGATATAATATAATAACTATTTTTAAAATAATTAATCTATATTAATAAAGATTACAATACTGGGTACTAGGAAAAATAGAGAACATGATATAATATATTAATGAAATAATTAAATGAAAAATCCACCAACATGACCTAAATCCACCTCTCCCCCATCCCACACCCACTATGCAATACCTAGTAAAAACTAATGAGGACATACCAGTATGACCAAAAATACTCAAATAATTACTAGAAAAATATATAAATATTTCTAAAAACAATTTGGTTAAAAAAGTACAATAACCACATATTTAGATTTCACATACCTACAATATCAGTAAGGGAATAATGCTCTTTCATTACCATACCATATCCCTTAAACATCATTCGTATCATCGGGGGAACTGGTATACACCATTTCATTATTAGTGTTTCACTCTCTCTTCCCTACCATCAGCACAATGATTTATATTTAAGTTGGGAATGGTTCACTCCACCCTAGGTTTAGGAATATAGTTTCAT
The DNA here is from genome assembly GCA_963277665.1 of Viscum album. Classification (NCBI taxonomy): domain Eukaryota; kingdom Viridiplantae; phylum Streptophyta; class Magnoliopsida; order Santalales; family Viscaceae; genus Viscum; species Viscum album. The sequence goes on along the minus strand of OY728151.1, from coordinate 1,578,358,927 downwards.
AGAATTTGATTGTTTGAGGCGATTATTGATATTATTCCATATTCACTACATTCGTTAAAGGCTTATATGTCATTGGAAAAAGTATGGGACATGTTAACTTAGCATATGGTTTCATGAAATTGTGGACTCAATTCATAGATAATGAGAGTACCCATAAAATAGAAGTGTTCATCGCATTGATAAGTGGCACAACAGAATCAGCAGCTATTTTCATGAAATAGTAGACTCAATGCACATATAAAGAGAGAGCCCATGAAGGGGAAGTGTTCATTGCATTGAAAGGGGCATAGTGGGCACCGAAGTTGCTTCCATGAAACAGCAGACTCAATGTAAATATAAAGTGATAACCCATAAAGGGTAAGTGTTCACCGCATTAACATCAGGTTATTTATTTACATGCCTCACTGGTTTGTGCAAGGATGTAAGAATTGGGTCTCACATGTCTTCCATGTAAAAGGTTCCAGTTCATTCATTAAGAATTAGAATGCATATATTTCAATTCTCACACACCTGTGTGCAATGACTTGCACACATTTACAACCAAAACCTATTTAGGATGTCGTACAGGAAGATAGAACTACAGTGAGTTTGAAGGAGAAGTCTGCACACTTAAGATCTTTATTTGAGAAGGCACTGTTCATTTTCTTGACACAATTTTTATAGTTAATGTGTGCATATGCATTTCCATGCACATGTGATTAATTAATGTTTGAAGATACTGGATAAATAATAATTTTGTACGTGCATACAATGTGTGTGTACAAAGATACATAAAAGTGGACACTATGTTATATTCAATGTGTGTGTGAATATGGTGTATGCTCATGCATATGTGGTTACATAATAACATGAATAAGCTTGTAGATGGTATGGGTAATTTGTAAAAATAAGTATGTGTTGAAGTATGCATGTACGTGAAATATTGAATGCATGAAATTGTGAAGGTGATTAATTTGAGAATAATATTTGTGTGTATATCCTTTAATTGTGTTCTATCACAAATAATTTCAAGAGAATATATGTTGTTTTACATTTTTTATTTCACAATGAAGACATAAAAATAGTGAGGATAATTACATGCATTATTTATCAACATGTGATGATGATAATTGCATGCATGGAGAACACACTATTCATTTGTTTGTAATAATTTAGTTGAGATGAATAAATATTTTTTAGGGAAGAAATGAATAAGATGATTTATAGTTCATTGATGTATCATTAGTTGTTCATTATGATATTGTAGTGACATGATGTGGAAGTGATAATTTCAACTAATTTAGGATAGAATATTGACACAAATTGAATGTAGTGTTTTTTATTATCTTCACTCGAAGCCGTAAAAATATTCTCTGTTGTGCTATATTTAGTCTCATTATTTCTTGTAGTATAATTGTGCTTGTAAATAGGGAAGATAAATTCACTATAACAAGTGCAGATATTCAAATTAAAAAGGGGTAGGAGAGAAGAAATGAAATATTGGTAAATTTTTTGTACACTAATTCACCCCCCTCTCAGTGTACTTTCATGATCCAATTGACACTTCAATTGGTATCAGATCATAGGTTACAAATTTGATTGGATTTTCATTATTGTTCCAGTTGTTTGTATCATACCTATATGAAGTGGATTTTTTAATTCAAATAAGTAAAAGAGTTGTTTTAAATGGTATGTTCATTTCCTATCTATGTTAGTGACAACATGGAGGTCTCTAAAAACCCTGAAGAATAGAATGAAGAAAGAGACAGGAAACTGAGAAAGAATTTGAAGAAGAAAGAGGGTTTATCATAATTTGAATATAGTCATAATGGTAATCTATCATTAGTATTTGTTAAATTAAGTGATAAATATCCTTTTTATGAGTATTTTTGAAGCAGTAATAAGAATAATTTATCGCATCACTCGGGGATTTTTATTCAGGAATCCAAAAATATCAAAAGAATGTTCCTAAAATTTTTTCACCTAGTTATTTTCTTTTATCAAGAGACTATATGGGGAAAAGTCATAGCTTGAAAAAGATGCCGAGAAAATGGAGTGAGTAGTAGAAATGAATTTTTAAGTATGTAAGTTCTCTAAAAAATTATTGATGACAAAGAAGAAATGGAATCACATTGAAATAAACATTTATCACATGTTGAAGAGAAATTGAAAAGAAATATGTGAGAATGAAGTAATTGAGAAGGTCTGTACTGAGATGATTAACACTCTCGAGGAATCATTTAAAGATACCATGAATATCCTGGAATATATTATGTAAATTGAATAAAAGGATGAGATATTCATCCTAATTTAAGAATCAATTGAAGATTTTATATTTAAATGAAATGAAAACATCACTTTTATTGAAGATGAATTGAAGAAGAATGATTGTGACAAGGATGTGATTGAGGTAGTTCATTCAGAAGTGATCCATGTATTACAAAAATTACATAGAAACTCTATACATGTTAATGAATCCAATCTAGAGGATAAGATAAATATAGGTAAAGAGTTGAATAATTCTCAACTGATAGCATATTAAATTGAAGATGATCGAGTTTAGAATATGAAGAGTCCATTGGAAGGAAAATTGAAAATTGTTGAGGATGATAAAAATATCATCAACATGAAATTCCTTGAAATGGATGTGATTTTGAAATATATTAAAGAATGTGAGGATATTTTTAAATCACTTGATGACAATAAGAACTCCATATATCTGAAATATCAAGAGTTGGAGGACATGTAGAGAGATATAGAGATCATAAATGCTGAATCTTAATATAATGCTGATATCAGAAAATCTTCCATGAGTAATTCAGAAATGATTCTTCTTTCAAAAAAAAACCCATTCAAGTGAAAACAAGAGTCTGATATTATCTAAATCTATATCAGTTGATTGATCATTTAATATGTTAAACCTTGATTGGGAATATTTTATTTTTACTAATATTGTTTCATCTATAAGTATGTATTCAAAAAATAAATCTAGACAATCATGGGTGAAGAAGTCTGATGAAAATTCTACAATATCATCAAATGTGGATATGAATAAGAGTATTATATCTTGTTCCCTTCATTGAGATCATATGACGAATCATACCATCCCAAAACAAAAAGATTCCAAATCAAACCGAATTGTATGAAAGTGGAATAAATCTTAAAGTGTATGATAGTGTTGGTGTTGTTTGAAAATTGGGATTCATGCCATTGAATATTTTCATAATTTTTCAATTCATGATAACTATATAGGGACAATATTAAGTTGGAGTAGATCTGATGAGAAGAGAAATCCTACATAATTTAATCATAATTCACATATGAAGAATAATTTATCTATCACGAATTGATTTGAGTCACTGTAATACATCTATGATTAATGCAAGAGAAGTGGTCATAATTATAATGAGTTTTGGTGTTTACTAACCTTTCACTATGAATATTCTGAAATGATCACAAGGCCAAAACATATGCGGAGGCAATGAAAAAAAAAGAAAAAAAGGCTTCTTTGGGGTGTGATAAGGAGAAGAGATGTAAGAAAACTATGAAGAAACCTGCACCTTTTAATAATGATGTTATGAATGGAACTCCAAATAAATGGTGCATCTAATATCGAAGAATAGGTATTATAATGGTCTTTCCCAAACATGTAATAAACACAAATTCTATTGGAAGCAAGTCAATGTAGAAAATGAAATCAATCACAAAAACAAATAAAAAGGTTGATTTGATGCTTAAAAGTCAAGATGAAAATTTTTAATTTCATGAGATGTTGTTTAAAAAGGAAGAACCTATGATTTTAGAAGATTTGTGTGGAAGGTGAAAAATTGTAGGGAATATTGATGAATAATACATGAGGTGGTTTCCTACAAGAATAGAACAAGTGAAGAACACAGGAAAAGCACCAATGACTTTCACTATTAATAACTCTACTATAAAGAATGATTCAACACACCAGAAGATGTTTGAGAATATAACAAAATAATTTTTAGTCATACGGATAGAGAAATTGGAATTGGATAAGAAGTTGGAGTAGAAACAAAAGAATTAAAGTGCATTACTTACTAATGTGAAGAAGCTTATTCCAGCTAATATGGACGCTAGAGAAATCCATAAGTCCATACTTCCCTTAAATGATAAACTTTGGAATGTCACATAAGGAGAAAGCATGATGAGTTTTCATTAATCCAGTGTAGAATTGAAAAGAATTTTCAGGTTGAGATATAAATCTCATCCCAGTTTCTCTAATTGAAAATCAATAAAGAACCAATTTATGCAAATGAATATTTTGTGTTTCTTTATTTTATGCAAGGAATTGGAGGTGAGTAATATATTATGGGTGATTTCTAAAGACATGATTTCATTGAAAATACTATACATAATTCATAAGGCTATCCATCATGGAGTTGTTTATTTCAATTTCTCATAAAATTATTCCTAAAGATCATAAATGAAGAATGTCAGTGATGATGAAACAGATGGATGAAGCTCATCCCTTTAGGGGAAGAAATGTTGAAAAAACACCAGAGTTGATCACAACTTGTATTACATGAAAATATGAAGATCTGGTAAGGGATTTATTTTATATTTTCAAATCATAGAAATTGAATCTTTTCATTTGAAAGGTATTTTTTTCCTATTTTTTATAAATGAAAATATTGATTTAGAAGGGGAGACACATATAATTTTATAATAATGGGGAAGTGAATTATTGGAATTGAATCTTAGTGGAAATTTTCATTATATTAAATATATATATTTTAATGGTTTAAATTAAAAAAAAGACCTATAACCAAGGGGCCTACCAACAATACTTAGGTGGGCACTTAACCCCTAGCCAGCCATTATAGTGGTGCTGAGGAATAGATTAGCTAGTGTACTCATAGGGAGTTTATGTAGTGTCAATGGAACAATGCCAAAATATTAGTTATGTTGTATGAAGAATTATTGTGTATGGTTAACACTAAATCTATGCGTGAATTTTTCTTGATATGAAAAGTTTGTTTTTTTCATGGTTTAATTGTAAGAAAAGGGCCTATAGTGAGCTCATGTAGATGTGGAGGAAATAGTGAAAGGTGTGATCATTGGGTACTATCGACACTGCATAGGTGGGAAGTCGACCCCTAGTCAGCCATTATTGGTGGGCCATGAAAGAGAGTGGCTAGTGTGCTCACAGGGAGCTCGTGCAGAGGTAGTGGACCAAAAAAAATTCAGTTATGTTGTATGAAGAATGATTGTGTATGGTTGGAATTAAATGTTATTGTGAATTTTTTTATATTAGTAATGTTTTATGAAGGATTATTAAATGCACCAGTCATCTGACCCCATGAAGAAACAAGTTTGTATCGTGCCCACAGGGTGCAAAGGCAGAAGGCTTCAGTGGTAAGGAACCGAACGATAATTTGTAGCAGCAGATATATGTTTTCTGTTACTAAGAATTCATCTAGAATGATGACCCATGAGTTATAAAGGTTATGTACAACAGTAATTAATTTCAATGTGGGAGAAAATTTTAGTGGTTCACTGTAGTTATGACTGAAAATTGTTATTTATTATTATGCAAACACTTTTAAGGAGAAAGTGAGAAACATTACATGACATCACCACATCACCAATTCACAACTTCACCAATTGAAATCATACAAGAACAATGGATGAAATCATTCATGGTTTCAAACTGAAAAACAATCACAGCTGAAGCCAATGTCACCAAGAAATGGCTAGGGTACCACGAACTAGGGGAAACAAACATCAAGAGAGATGGAAAACCCTCAGAACCGGTCTTCTCAAAATCCCACTGATGCAACTGTCGAGACCAGCCCAAATCCACAAACCCGCCGGTCGTCTCCAGTCAGATTCCGGCCGACCCTCCAACGATGTGAGACGGTCCCTGAAAAGAGAACATCCACAAAGGGCGATGAATAGACCAGAGCGAGGAAGACTAGGCTGTCCTCACACTGCACCCTACTCCGCAGGAAACCACAGGGCAACCTCGGACCAAACACCACTCCGCTAACCCTTTTCGAGCATCTATCTAGCTGTGAAAACCCAAACCCGAGAGATCACAACAGATCCAAATCATCATCATCACAAAAAAACCTCAAAAACAACACCATAAAATTGATCACACACCATTTTCACTACCAAATAAACACAACAAGAAACTAGAACCCCACAATTATCACCGCAACACATGTCACTTCCCACAAACCAGTACAAAAGACTACATCAAGCTAACCAATGTACCCCGACAAGAACTCGATGCATTTTTCAGAACAACCCCATCGTCGTGGAACTGGAACATGACCACTTCGGTGAGAAATGGATCATGACTCCACACCACTGAAGTTTCCCCCACAACCACAGAAGGAGAAGGTTAGGATTGGATGGCCGGAGCACGATCCTGATGCCTTAATAGATTGATGTCACACCAGATCTACCACACGATGCACTAGAACACAAACATAGAGGAGCACCGGTGTTTGACCAAAACACCGTAGAGATACCAGATCTTGATCCCAATGAATCTTATCGAAACCCCAATGCCGTGTTGAATAAGAATGACCCCGACATCGCAGCGGGTCTCGAATCTGACATACCAGAATAAGACTCCATCGCCGCAGAGATGGAAGCTGACCCCGACGCCACCCCGATTGACGACCCCACGCTAGAGAGAAACTGGGTGCCGACTCAGAACTCACCGAAGCCCTAACTATTCTCACCGCAGAAGAACACCTCCGAGTCCGCCCTTCGCCGTTAGAGAAACTGCCACACTACGAAAATGCTGGGGAGCCTGAGGAAGAAAGCGCAGACCACCATAGGAAAGAGGTGGTGATGAGAAAACCCTAATTCTATGTTGCACCCCTTACGGACTCATCCTGACATTTTACTCTTCAATGTAATTATGGAAAAGCCTCATCTGTGTGATATATCAGATTATAATATAGGCCATACGATCATCTCAGCCATTTAAATTTGGCATGGTTCTCTCCACTAGGTTGGGGAAAATATTTTCATAAAATATAATAGTTTGAGGTGATCCCTTAGCTTCTGTCCCATACACTATTTTCATCATAGATTCTATCTCAATATCCCCTTCCACACATGACCTCCACAACCTGTTAACTCACGTTCAGTTTCATGAAACTTGTTTCTGAAAAGATATTGGATAGCTTGTTCGCAAAAAATATCCATTCATGTATAAATCATATGGGGTGATTTATACACACACGTGTGCCAAGACTTATGTGTATTCAATGTGTGCCAAATATTAAGATCAACATGACACTTAAATGAGGAAAATAGTGAGTATCTAAGAGACTCTGGTTTGTACTACAAGATTTAGGAAACAAAACACCAATGTGACAACAATTATGACAACTGGAATTGGACGTGTAGAATATGAGAACTCTACATTGTTGGTTTCTTGAAATTCAGTACATGTCATCCCCTTATTTGATGTTTGTTGTGTTTCCTGTAGTTTCACTTATGGAAAAACTAGATTATAGATGGTTTACCCTTTTTCAAAAATTTCTTGATCACTTAAGAAAATTTTCATGTTTTCAAAAACATCCTCACCTCCCTTCAACTGTATCGTAACAAACTCCCACACTAGTAGATCAACATCAGTATTTGATTAATCCTCATAAAACTAATACAGAAAGTATTCATGTTGATCCTTGTCACTTTTATCATATGTAAACTAAGAAACATTCAATCTTCCTTCAGTACCTTCTCAACCCATAGCTTCCTCCTCTTTCGATCATGTCTCTTTAATGTTTTGTGATTCGCACCGGTACTAATCATTCATTTTCATATTTTCCATTATTACAACATTCCGAAGGTCTCTTACTTCGGCTTCCCCACCTGAACTCTTCTCCTAAGTATTCTTTACTGTCACGACCCATCCCACAGGGTCTGTGTCGTGACTACCCCAAGATCACCTTCCATAGGCCAGGGGATGGCTACTAGAACCGAAAGGAATATTCCCTAAAACGGGAAGGAGTTTCCTTTAAAACTGTACAAACACATGGTACGAGAACACAACAAGAAGAAACTGTGAAGTAAACTGCAGTTGTAAAAGTGTGTTTCAAGCAGAGGGACTGGAATACATGCCAAAATGGAAAATTACAAGTACCACTGAAAAGTAAATAATAGCTGAAAATCTGAAAAAATTCTCTTGGATAGTCAAGAATGGATCCCACCTGATGGGTAGGTACAACCCACAATCAGTTATCCCTGGGCCTTGTCATGCTAAATGGTCCACCTTCGAGCACCATCCTTTCCTGGATCCCTCATCCTCGATCAACATTGTACGTAATCTGCACAAGACACAACAAGGTACGGTTGAATCCTGTGCAGGGGTGAGTATAATGATACTCAGTAGTGACACCAAGACCCCATAGGACTACTAAAGTTCCATACAATTAAAACCACAAATAAAGACAAATACTCTACTTAGGTATATTCCCATACATATACCTATGTTATCAAGATATACTCATATCATAAATTATGGAAGTATACAACAAAGGTAACACCACAAAGGTAGAAGTACCACATAGGTAACACCACAGATATAGAAGTACCAAACAGGTATCACCATGAATATAGTACCACGAAGGTAAATGTTCCATGTAGGTATCACCACGAAGAAAGTAGAAAAACGTTAAAAGTACCACACAGGTAAATGTCTTAGTTCAAATAGAGTCTCACCTCAAACTAGGTTTTTAGTGAAGTATAGAAGTACAATTAATTAGTCGCGAAGCTAGATAATATTATTATATCAAGAGGCACTGCTTCTGACCATACGGTGTCTGACCCACATGGGTTCGATAGGTAACTAACCCCCAAAATGATCCACACATGATCGGTTTGCACTGACCCACATAGGATCTAACCCACACAGGATCTGACCCACACAGGATAGACAACATATTCAATCACAATTTTCAAACACCTTGACTATTGGAGAAGTCACCCTCTATCGAGAATAGTGGAGCATCTGGGTCACACAGGGCCGCTTCCCACTAACCTCGAACTACTTTGGTACCCCTCCCTATTGCGTACCGTGGGGTTGTCTGGTCGCAAAAAACCTCTCCCCACCCTGTCCTGCTGAGGTACTCCTCCTGTCGAGTAATGTGGGTTTACTGGGTCAAACAGAGTTTCTCCTCATCAAGGGCCTATCTGGTCACATAGATCTGCTTCCCATTGGGCAGTTGAGTCACACAGTATCGGAAGTCATCAGTCTTCATGTCTCAACTAGTAGTAGGGTTCTGCACAGAGCATTCTTTGGAGAACCACGCCTCAAGCCATTATTCACATCTCTACAACCATCATATAACATTCTGAAATATCCTACTTGTTGATAGGGTCAGAAATCCACAAACGACTCATCAAACAGACGTCTGATTATCATGATATGGCCCTTTATGTGAATCTGGTCCCCGTTCTGGTCTGACCCGGTTGGACTGTCCCGACACAACATGTTACGGGCTAGCCTGTGGCAGAATCATCCCACTAGGCCGAGGTCTCGGTCGGCCTGAAAGGGCAGTGGCTCCATCTGAGGGCGAGCACGGACCACTGTAGTGTGCACACTAGCCGGTGCAGGGGGGGTGACACGCCGGTCTCCAGAACTCCCGAACGACCTGGAGGCTATTCGGTTTGCGGTGTGGCGGTACTGCGCGTGCGCCACTTGGTTGTTGCGGAACACGCCAGAGGTGCGGGTTCAACCTCCGCAGTGTCATTAAAAATGGATTATTGTCCATTGGTGGCGCGCTGGTCACGTCACCTCCCCATCCGCGATCGGCCGACGAGAAAGACACCTCCTCTCTTTGACACTGTTGATGAGTCGTGGCCTCTTGCTCATCGATGGCACGCGACGGCACACCACAACTCCTCTATGACTGGCCAGTGCTGACCATTCCGATGACTACCATGGCTTTGTGCTGCGGCCTCCACTTGTGACATGCATCGACACACTATTCCCAACGTAGCTGGTTGATGTCACCATGCTAGTGGTCTTCCATGGAGGCATAGGGATAAAAAGATAGCGGAGGGTTAGATTTGGGTTTATTAGGCCCGCGCCATCCGCATAATCTTTTAAACATGAGGGGGGATTAAGGGATTAATCATAAATTGAATTATACCGCAGAAAAAACCCTACAAAGATACCCCGCAACAACCTCCCGCAAAAACAAATGTATCGCAGATCAAACTGTTATTCAGTTGGTCCTCGTTCATCATATTATTCAAGAATGAGGAAGGGGGAAAATAATTTACAATTCATAAAAGGATAAACCCCCAACCTTGAATCATCAGAGAAACGCCCGCATTTGAAGTTAGGTCGGTGTTCTTCATTCTCGCAACTAGATTCCAATGACACCGCTCGTACATCGTCCTCCAGTTTGTGGTTCGGTGTCACCCGTCACCTCCCACTGGGATCATATCTTTCTTATAAGGGTTCGGTGTCGCAGAACTCCTTCAGAACATCATTGCTTAGAGAAGCTGTGTCGATACTCTATCTTTTTCACATGGGGGAACATATAATGCTAATGAAATGATATTATATACTTATACTATTAAATAGGACATCTTTTGAATGAATCATGATGAGTTTTTTTCTGATATGTATCTCAGGTTCAATGAAAATGTGAACACCATGATCTCTTTTGGAAGTGAAGTTACAACCAAAGAACAGATTATGAGGATTCTGATATGCTTACAATAAAATGACGTGGGACAAGTATATCTTTTAGGGAATCGTGCCACATTTATTATATTCCTATGAATGAGTTAATTGGAAAATTAATGATTAATGTAGAATAAATGAATTTGAATCAAGAAGATGCTAAACCCAAAAGAAAGCTTGTAGCTTTCAAGAGAACTAAATTTAAATGTAAAGACAAGGAGAATGTTCAAGTTGTTATTGAAAGCTCCAGTAGTGAAGAATTAGCATCAGAAATTGATGAAGAAATGGCTCAACTGGCTATAAGATTCAAGAAATTTTATAGGAAATAGAATTTTTTTCGAAATCCCAATTACAATAGAAAGTATGATAACAAGGGAAATTGGGAAAAGGATTGGGAGAAAAATGATAAGTCAGAAGAAATAATCTGTTAGGATTGTATAAGGAATGAAAATTTCAAGGATGATTGTCCAAAGATAAAATAAAATAGAAAGTATGAAAATAAGGATAGAAAGTATAAGAAAGCAATGAAGTCCACATGGAGTTCCTCTAAGGACAGCTCTAGTGAATCTACTTCTTCTAAAAATGAGAAAATTGATATTTCTAATATGTATTTTATAAAAAAACAACTTATGTAACCTTAGACTATCCTATACATAATTCTTATTATTCTAAAAAATAACGTGAGTCAGAGAATATGAATAATGATCAATTATTTGAATATTAAAACATGCTGGAAGAATTATATAATGATTTGAAAGATAAGTATAAATCTTTGAAGAAAAAACATGCTCTAACTATGACTGTTAAATCTAAAATTACAACTGAGAAAGAGAAAAATGATCAACTTCTCAAGGTGAATGATGAGTTAAAAAGGTCTAAAGAGAAGTTGAATAATTTCTTATAAATGTTTACCAATTGGAAAAATAATCTTACTAAAATTATTGGTAAACAAATCACTCCTAAGTATACTTCTAGGATAGGATATCAACCAGTTCAAATAAACTTATCCAAATCCATTTTTGTAACTTAATATGGAAAATTAGTTATTTTTCTCAAAAACCAGAATTTTACAGCAAGTTCGAGTTCAAGAATTCATATACTACATCCAATTATTCATGACCAAAAAGATTTTATTTTTCAAATAATCTATATTCTACATATAGGAATCCCATAAGATAGTTGTGGGTTCCTAAATATTTTATCTCTAATGTATGTGGATCCCGAAAAATAAGGGTACCACTGTCATTTCATGGATGAATTGTTTTATATGTAAAATTCTTAAAGAGATCCTGTAAAAAGATGTTGTACATGGCCATGGTTTTTTTCAAGACATATGACAGAGGATTATTCCTGATTTAAAATTATTATCAAGATTGATGGAGGAAATTTCACATTTAGTGACAATTGTAATGGAAAAATCATTATCATTGGCTAGATTGGTAATCCTAACTCTATTTCAATTTAAAAGTACATTATGTTGATGAATTAAAGTATAAATATTTAATATTATCTCAATTATGTGATGATGGATTTAATGTAAAATTCAAAAATGATTTATACCAGGTTTTTTATTCTAAGAATAACTTATTATTAACTGCATTTACAAATGATAAAATATATGCTACAAATCTAGACACACTAGCCTCACAGAATGTATCTTCTCTAAATTCCTAGCACAAAGAGTCTAGGATTTGTCATAGAAGACTAGGATATTTTAGCATACACTCTCAAAAGAAGTTAAAGATAAAAGGATTAGTTAAAGACCTAACCAAATTAGAGTTTCCAGACAATAAGGTGTGTAATCCTTGTCAAAAAGGAAAGCAACATAAACTCTATTTCAAACCAAAGAAATAGGTGACTACTTCTCAACATCTTGAGTTGTTTCACATGGATTTATTTGAACCATCTAGAGTTTTGAGTCTCAATGGTAAGCACTATGTTTATGTTTTTATAGATGATTTCTCTCAGTACACCTGGTACTTTTTCATAGCTCACAAGTGTAATGATTCTTCTCACTTTACGAGGTATACTAGGAATATAGAAAATCATAGTGGAATTATGATTAAATCCATATGAAGTGATCACATCCTTGAGTTTAAGAATCAAGATTTTGAATCATTTTTCTCACAAGATGGATATAATCAAAACTTCTCTGCCCCTTCGACAACTCCACAAAATGATGTGGTATAAAGAAGTAATAGAACGTTACAAAAAGTTTCCCGGACTATGATTAATGAATATAACATACCAATTTATTTCTGGGATTAATCCACTAATATATCTTATTAAATAATAATCATAGTTTTAACTAGACCCATCATTAAAAAAACACCTTATGAGTTGTGGAATAATATGAAACCAAAATTACATTATTTTAAAGTGTTTGAATGTAAGGATTATATTCTAAACACTAAATATAATTTAGATAACTTTTCCACCAACATTGATGAAAGAATATTTCTTTGATATTCTACATCATGAAAGGCCTATAGGGTCTTTAATAAGGAAACCAAATGTGTGGAGGAATGTGTACATATCAAGTTTGATGAAATAGATCCACATGTGCCAAATAATTCACTAGAAAATGTTGAAGCAGATATGACCAATCTGGACCTTAATTATAAAACCTAAATTCATCATGTGATGGAATCTTTGAAAACATACAGTTCTAGAAATTCTCTAGATTCTAGACATAATGATCCAGATCAAAATGACCAAACTGAAATAAAAAGTCCTACATTTTCTAGACCAACTAGGACCCTTAAAAATAATTCCTTAGATGATATTGTTGGGGATTTAGATAGAGGAACATAAACTAGTGCTTCCTTGAGAAACAATGTTGAACATAAATCATTCCAATGACAGCATGAACCTAAAATTATCGATTATGAAATCAATGATGAATTTTGGGTAATGTCCATGCAAGAATAACTTATCCAGTTGAATGAAAAAAAGTTTGGAAACTTGTAGATCGACCAAAGGATACATTAACCATAGGAACTAAATGGGTGTTTAAAAATAAAGTATATGAATCTGGAAATATACTTAGAAACAAATCTATGTTGGTTGCACAAGGATATAATCAAGAAGAGGGAATTGATTATGAAAAGACATTTTCACTAGTAGGTAGAATTTAATAAATTAGAATCTTACTTTCATATGCAGCACACTTGGATTTTAAACATTACTAATTGGATGTAAAAATTGATTTCATAAATGGTTATATAATTGAGGACGTTTTTTTTAAAAAACCTCTAGGATTTACAAATCCACATTTTCAGAATCATGTGTTCAAATTATCTAAAGCTTGATATGGTTTGAAACAAGATACAAGAGCATGGTATGAAAGGTTAAGTAATTTTTTTATCTCTAAAGGAATTACAAAAAGACTTGTAGATCCTTCATTGTTAATAAAATGAATTTAAAATGATTTCTTAATAGCTCAAATATTTTTAGACGATATTTTCATTGGATCTTCTAAAATTTTTTTATGTAATGATTTTTCATAAATAATGAAAATTAATTTTGAAATGAGTTTGATGGGTGAACTTAAATATTTTCTTGGATTTTAAATATTTAAAAATGAATAAGGTATTATTACAAATCAATGTATGTATAGTAAAGATATTTTTAAAATATATTGATTTGAAAGCATTAAAAGTAGTGAAACCCCTATGAGTTCTACATGTATGTTAAATCTTGATGAAAATGGAAAATCAGTTGATTATACTTCTTATGGATGAATGATTGGGAGTTTACTATAATTAACTGATACTAGGCCAGATATTATGTTTAGTGTGTGTATGTGTTCAATATTTCATGAAAACCCAATAGAATCACATTTGAATGCTGTTAAAAGAGTTTTAAAATACCTAATGTATACAACTAATTTAGGATTGTTCTATTCAAAAGGACAACAATTTGATTCAGTTAACTATTCAGATACTGAATTTCGTGGATGTAAGTTATATAGAAAGAGTACCTCTGAGAAATGTCACTTTTTGGGAAAATCGCTAATATCATGGTGATGTAAAAAAGCCAAATTCAGTTGGCTTATCAACTGCTGAAGCAGAATACATTGTTGATGGAAGTTATTATGGACAAATTCTGTGGATGAAACACACTTTATCAGACTATAGTTTTCAATTTAGACATATCCTCAAAAACTATAACAAAACATGTTCTATTATCATTTCTTGGAATCCAATTTATCATTCTAGAAAAAAGCATATTTATGGAAGGAATCACTTTTTGATAGATCATTATCAAAAAGGATATAAAACTCTTGAGTTTATTAGGGATGAGCATCAAATTGATGAAATATTCACTAATACCTTAGCCTCTAATAGAATGAAATATATTAGACATGAACTAGGAATGTGAAATCTCAAATGTCCTGACAATTCTAACCGATCTTTGAAACCGATCTATAAAACAGATCATGTAAAACTGATTCCTTGAAACTGATGTATTTAAGGACACTTTTGTAATTCTATCTATTTTAAATAAAACCACATTTTTTATGTTCTTTTTTCTGTGTTTAAATTTTTTTCATTATGATTTTATGATCCCAAAATGATAAATCGAATTCAATCCACTTCGACCTTTCACATTCCCTATGTTGCAGAACCTTCAGCCATTTTTCGCTCTATCTCTCAACCCTCGACCCCCTTTCGAATCCTAATCTTCGAAATGGAAAGAAAAAAAGGGATCTATGCAATAGATGAGAAAATATCTATAAGCTAAGTGTCAGAAGGTTGAGTCCAGTGGGACTACCAATCTAGGCTTTGAAAGCCGAGTGATTACAGCTGAGATAGAAGTGACTTGTGAGTGGAATCTGTCAAGCATGTTGTTTTTGATGAGAGTTCTGGAATCTCAAGGGTGGTTGAGATTGTTCTCAAACAATTCAATGCCTTTTTATCCCTAGCTAGTACATGAGTTTTATCAATATTTGAAGATATCCCAGGATAGAGCTGAGGAATCAAGGATGATTTCCATGGTGAAGGGAAATGAGATATCTTTTTCATCTCAAGAATAGTCTAAATGCTTGGAAATCCTCATGAAGGTATCTATGATGATTATCAGGGTAATATTACACCTTCAACTCATTTTTTTCTTTTGATGTTTCTCTGATGGAGATAAATAGAAGTGGAGAATAAAGTAGGACCACTTCTAGTGAATTCGTTGGAGAGGAAATATTAATTTTAACGATTGTTTGACATCAAATCTTCGTAAGGAAGTGATATTTCTCTGTTGTAAAGTATCAGGATGTATTCCTGATCTATCTGTAAAAAATGGGATAAAGGTGAACCTTTGTGCATATCTAATGGTTCATATTCCTGATAAGACAATTCCATCTAATAATGAAACATGTTTGTACTATCCAAGGATAATCCATTACAAGTTAAAAAAGTTAGGTAGTGTGAAAGATGGATATGATTTGATAAGTGAATGCAGTGGTTTCTTCCTTCAGAAAAATATTTTCAAGAGAATGAAGATATTATGGAACCCATGGATGAAATGATGGGTAGTATATGAGGAAAGGATATATGAGGAATTCAATCTGATATATCATCCTAACAGACCAAAGGATCAAGTTGATCAAAGCCTAAAAATAGGAGAAGAACCTGTAAATTCTGATAAAGAAGCTAAGGCTGAGTTTACAAGGGAAGAAGGATGTTTTTTTGATGATAGGAGTGATCCCGATATTTCTGAATGCCCCAATGATATGTCTTATGGACCTACTAGTCCACCATTGGATTTACCCTTAAGATAACCATTGTAAGGTGATGAGGAAGAGGAAGAGACTATGGTTACTAGAGTAGAAATATATGTGAGTATGTCATAAGCAGATTCTGATTATATTGATGATGAAGATGATGATGTAGGGGTAAATGATGAGCATGGCAGTGATTTGTTAAAAGTGGGAAAACAAGTAGTTAACAGATCTAGTGAGGAATTTGTTCATGGAGCTACTGGTGGTGCTGATACTATTGAACGTGAGGCTGTTGATCATGTGGATATTGGTCATGAGGATATATCTCCCCATAATAATGTTTAAAATCAATAAATAATACAGGATATTAATGAACTTATGGCTGGTGGCCTTGAGGAAGAGGTTGTTGATATGGTGCCTCAGATTGAGGAAGTTCCTGGAGAAGTTGATGTGGCTCAAGTTCATACAGAACTGCTAGTTCAGTTGGTCTCTAGGCCCAGAAATGTATTTTTATCTAGAGATCAGGATGAATAAGAATATGAAAATGATATTTTCCCTGATCCTTAGTGTTGAAAAGTCAGGATTGACACTATTTATATAAGAGACTTGTCATGTGCTAGAGAGTGGAACAGAAATCCAGGTCTCATTATTTTTGGGAAAGATTATGACTCTGATGAGGAGAGGGTGCCTCATCCTTCTGCTCCATAGGCCCAAGATGAAGGAGAATCTATTTTACCTGTTCCACTGGTTTCATCTATAGTTGTAGAGAAATGGCACAACCAGTGCTTAATGACTATGTTACTAAGGCTGATTTAGAGCATTTCAAAAATGATATATGTGAGTCAGTGAAAGACACAATTGGATCCATAAGTGATTCCTACACTTCAAATAGGTATTTTGGCTGTATATGTGGAAAATATTGCAAGGATGGTAATCTAGGAGATTCATCCAAATCTCATTACCATAGATGAAACCATCATTAGACATAATACCTTGCTGAGAGAAGAAGTAAGGAAGATGACCTATGAGTTAAATTCTATAACATAAAATTTCAAAAACATTTTTTTTGGTGTACCAGAATTTCTTAGGAACATGGTGACTCATCTACAAATTGTATATTTGAATATGTTGAAATAGGTGCTTGAAAAATGATTACTGGTCCATATAGTTCAAGAATTATGAAAGGTGTTTTTGCTGATTTGGAATCTCTCAATGTTGTGATAAGAGAACAACTCAAAATTAATCAAAGGGATTCAAAAAAAATAAACTCTTGAAAAGGTACATAGAAATATAGAACTTTTGTACAATATGGTAAGGCAGTGCAAAAATGAAGTATCTACTGCTTAGAAAGAGATCAGAGAGAATGTGGATAAGTACTTCACTAAGATCTATACAAAGAATGTTCTCATTAATAGCTTCTAGTTTCTAGATGAAAATAACAGAATTCCTCCAGCAATAGAAGCCTTCAAGAGGAAAATGATTCAATTAAAGTAGTTTACTACTCTGATGAATAAATTAATGGATAATTAGAATTATTTTGATAATTATAAGAAATATGGTTGTATAATCATTATTTATTTCATCATGCACCTCATTCCATATCTTCATGTTCAGGGTTATGCAATTGGGGTTCCTCCTACTGCTTCAATTGGCACTATCTCTTAGCCTCTTGCCCCAATGACTCTGTATAAGGCTCATTCCCAGATTCAACATGTTATTATAGAGAAATATTCTAGTCGCATGTTATCAAAATGAAGTCATAGAATTGTAGAAAATGTCCCTACATGTGTTGCCTTTCCTAGTGTTCTCTTCAACCCACCTCTTCCCACTGCCACTCCGAAACCTTCTGATCCTACTCCTGATCCTTAGGATAAAGGGAAAGCACCTCATCATCGAAACCCTTTGTGGTGGATTTGCTAATTGATAGGGATTTATCTATTTATTTTGTTAACTGTAATCATTTTCATTTTAATGGAAATCCTTTTCATCTTCCCATTCTATTTCTCTTTTTTCATTCTTCCTCTTCTTAAATTTTTCTTCTAATCCAAAAATGGGGATAATATTTTTGTCATACATTATTAATTTCCGGGGGAGAATCTCTGGAATCAGACACATGGCATGTAGTCAACATAATATATATACATATATTTTCTCTGATCCAATATTTTAGTGGGAGAATTGTTTTACAAACATAAACAAGGGAAAAAATATTTATATTGATCAATCACATTCAGTGATGTATGATAACTCAAGTTATTGTTATTCCTTAACATTACCTGAATTTCATAATTATTTATTATCAAAAAGGGGTTGATTATTGGACCCTATATGCTATAGTATTTTTTATAATCACAAATAATGTTAATCTAAATATTATACTATTTCATTCCATTTAATATATATAAGTAATTTAATTAAGTCATACTCTAAAATACTCTCCATTAAGAAAATAATCTATATTTATGCTTTAATATGTTTTCATGTGTATATTTACATGTATATTTGGATGTCACTTTATCTAGTAGTTTTTTGTGTAAGAAAGACACTTCATAAGTTTCTCAGAGTCCCTGACACAGATGATCAACACACCAATGTTCGACACAGAGATGTTCAACACATAGATGTTCGACACACTGATGTCTGACACACTAATGGTTGATACACTGATGTTTGACGCACCGATTTTCGACACACCAATGAACGACAAACCGATGATGACAGATTGAGGATGACATACCGATGATGACAAACCAAGGATGACATACCAATGGTGAAAGACTAATAATCACAGACTGATGATGACAAACCGATGATGATATACCGATGCTAACATAACCATAGTATAAATGACTCACTGATAAAATGAATCATCAATACCGATGGAAATGACTCATCAATGCTGACAGATCGATGATGACAGACTGATTGAGACATATCGATGACGATAGTATGAGGATGATAGACCGATGAAAATTATTCACCGATACATATGACTCACCTATGTTCATAAATACTATTTCAAATTTATTTCGAACATTCATATTTAGGAAAATTAATGTTTTTGACATTATTAAATGTTGTTCGTAAGACTATGCATAGATATTATAAGGTACATGAACATGGGGAGATCGTCATGCCTACTAGACCTTGAAGTATAAAAGGATTACAAGATCATCCTTAAAAATATAATGAGAAAGAGAAAGGCAGACTGTGAAAATGTGTGAAACATTGAAAATAAGAGAACTCCATGCTTGAGTAAACAAGATTAATTTTACAAGTGAAAATGTGCTAAAGGTCTCTGAATATCCTAACATTGAAGAGATAAATATTTTCACTACTAGAATCTAGTGTATAGAGGTTGTGATACTCTGTTCAAAAGTCGAGTTCTAGAAGAGAACACAAATATTATTTTCACTACATCCATTGAGTCAAATGCTTTACTGCAGAACACACAGAGATTTATAAACACTATTCTTCTTTTATAACTCTGTTTTGATCTTGTGATTACTTTTTGAGAAGTGTGTGTGAATCAATTTGTTTTACACACAATGTCACTTGTGCATAACTGGAGGATACTAAATATACTCACACTCAATCAATTTGTACTCTTGTATCCAACATAGAATAGTGGAAGAGATCATGTGTGATCTCATTGTTAGTTTTCCCACGAATAACTCTGGTCAAGTTCAAGTGTGACCTGGAATACCCTATGTGATGTTTTGAACCCCGAACCAGGGTGTGGATAAAAATATTATTAACATAAACTGCTTGGTGGAAGGTGATCACCATGTGGAGGGGAATACGTCTCTCCTTGAGACAGATCCTCTTGTTTTTATCTCTGTGTATTTGTATTTTATTTTAATCTAGTCTGTGTATAATTAATTTCAAATAAAACTAAATTTAACATTGATAGATAGTTTATATAGTGTTTATATCTATTTTGAATTAGTAGATTATTTCTAGAAGTTTGAATAATATTTAGATTGGTAAAGATGAGAACTAATAAATCTTCTGAGAAATTAATTGATCATTCCAGACTTTAATAAATTCACTACAAATGGAATTTGATAATGTTTTAATTTGGGGTATTTTTTATAAGGACCAAATTTAACAGAAATTTTTTTAGATACTTGATTCACCCCTCTATTGAGTCATCTACTCTGACCAAAACCTAGAAAATGAATATTGACATTAGAATGACATTTTTTCCTATTTCATTATGAATAAAATTTCTGAATCATAAGGGGAGACACTTATAATTTGATAATGAAGGGAAGTGAATTATTGTAATTAAATGTTTTCAATTAGTTTATTGAGATAAATGCCGGAGATTAATTTAGTATCTTTTTAACAACTTCTAAAAGAAGGTTTTAGTGTTGGAATCACATTTGAAAATTATATTGACATCTTTGATGTCTAAATTGATAAACTTTGTTTTCTACATAGGGTTTTCCCACATTAAATTATAGAAGATTAATTGACGAATCATTATTTTAAGAAAAGTGATTCTCTAATATCTGGCAAACCAATTTTGTTTTCTATGAAATTAAATCTCTAATAAAATGAGGTGATTAATGGAATGAAAAATAAGAGTTGAGTTGTTATAGAATTAGTTGGGTTTTTGCATTATTTCCCGTATTTATCTTTGAAATTATTGTATGTGTGAGAAGAAATCGTTGAAATTGATAGTGAAATGGGTTTTCAAAAAAAAACCAAAGGGGGATATTGAAGATACCAAATTGATTAATGTAATATTTGTGTAGTAATTGTTGTCAATAAAATTGTTTGATAAAAATTCAATGTGCAAGTAAATGAAGGTTTATTTTCATCCTTTTAATTAATAATGGTAATTAATCATAATTTATAAATAATATTTTGTTGGAAGAGTTTATTATAATGAATAAATATAAATGTGATGATTTCTAAGGAAGGGACCGTCTAGTTTGGTAACATGGGGTATATGCAGAGGCAGAGTAACAGTGAAAAAATAATAGTTATGATGTATGAATAATGGTTGTGTATGGTAGGAATTAAATATTTTTTCTGATTTTAGATTTACATAAAATATTCATTATTATCATGGTTTAAATATAATAAAACTTTCTATAGAAAAGGAGACTTCTGACACTACTTAGGTGGGCAATCAAACCCTAGCCAACATTTTTGGGAAGGCCGATCAAGATAATGTCTAGTGTGCTTAGAGGGAATGCATGTAGTGTGAGAGGATAAATGAAAAAAAATATTAGTTATGTTGTATAATGAATAATTGTTTATGGTTTTAATTGAATATATGTGTGAATGTGTCTTGATAATAAATATTTATTTTCATGGGTTATATGTAAAAAAAGGCCTATAGAAAGTGAATTTAGAGGTAGAGGAACATTGAAAAATATTAGTTATGTTTCATGAAGAATTATTTTGTATGGTTGGCATTGAATCGTAGTGTGAATTTTGATTTATGAAATATTTTTTTCATGGTTTAAATTAAAAAAATGGCCTAGAGTATAGGGAACTACTGACACTACTTAGGTGGGTAGTTGACTCGTAGCTTTCCATTTTGGTCAGCCTGAGGAATAGGGTGACTAGTGTGCTCCATGGGAGTCCATGTTTTGTCTGAGGAACACCAAAAAATAATAGTTATGTTGCATGAAGAATGATTGTGTATGGTTGACAATGAATCAAAGTGTGAATTTATATAGATATGAAATATTGATTTTTTTCATTGTATAATTGTATGGGAAGGTCCTATATGGAGCTCAGGTAGAGACAGAGGAAGAGAGTGGCTAGTGTGATAATGGGAAAGAAGAGGAAGAGAGTGGCTAGTGTGCTCATAGTGGAATACCGACACTACTTAGTTGGGCATTTGACCCCTTATCAGACATTATGGGCTGGCCGAGCTATAGATTGGCTAGTGTGCTCATAGGGAGAGTATGTAGAGGTAGTGGAAAAAAGAAAAATATCAGTTATGTTGTATGAAGAATGACTGTGTATGGTTGGAATTGAATCTTATTGTTAATTTGGCGTTATATGGATATTTTTTTCATTGTTTAAATGTGAAAAGTGGCATATAACAAAGGAGACTATCTCCTTGGGTGTGCTTATAGAAATAACATATAGTGGCACCATGCAAAATATTAGTTATGTCTCCTTAGGTTTCTAGTGTGCATTCAAGAAGAGAATGAATGGGAACTATAAAAAATATTAGTTATGTTGTATAAAGGATGATTAATCTTATTGAATATTCGATTTATATGGAATATTTCATTATTTTTTCATAGTATAATTGTAATCAAAAGGTCCCAAAAACTGAAACTTCATTAATCATTCGACCACTAGGAGAATGAAGTTAGTATTGTCTTCATTAATAGTATGTTCATGAATACAATTGTTTTCATATGAAAACCCGAACAATTTTAGTTCCTCTTATTACTCATTCATGTATGATCTTAGGTGCATGTGTAGTTCCCATTGTACAGAGAAAATATATAGGATTGTTCTTCTATGTCTGGTGTGTATCAACTAGATATGCAGTATCTTCATTCTATGATTTATATGAGGGATTTCTTCACAAAACACCATGGTAGTAAAAAAATTCATTCACTATGGCTCAAACAGTAAGATTCTTGGAACTAGTTCTTATTCACGATGCATGAAAACTGTGATTACACACCAGTTTAATGTTCACAATATTTCTTCTTCATGAACACATAATTATTCACATAAATGAAAAACTTCTCATAGCATGATGTGGGTGTAAGCACCTTTCACATGTCTACAGATTATTCTTCTTCTTGAAACAATATTGGTTTGCAGGAATCCCCTTATTGAAGGGGCCATAAAGGGTCATGGAAGTCTTTGCCTCCTCCTATAAAAGTGTGGTATAGAGTGTAAATATTTTTCTAGAAAACGAGATCTATTGAAATAATACGAGCGGCAGTAGCACCTCTTGGTTTAGGTTTCTGTCCTTTTATAGGAAATGGATCAAAAAATTTCACTACATTCAAATCCCAATATTTATAGTGTATGAATCATATCTTTAAATTCAAAAATGGCTCAGATTTTAATTCCTTGAATAGGTGTTATGTTACACTACATTTCATAGAATTATTAATTTTCAAATGGCCTACTTATTTATGGTGTTCATATCACATTCATGTATTCAGAAACACATGAAACTAATCTTCCTAAATGATCGATATAATTATTTAAATTGGTGAATAGTATGTTCAAAAACCCATCCCTCATAAAAACCCCTCCCAGTTTCTATACACTATAAATATCAAGTGTTTCATGGAGTGGCTCAAAATTCTCCTCTCCCCACCCTATACCACCAAAAATGGTTCTACGGGTGCACTATACTATCACTTATTTGTGGGATATTGTCCCTTATCATGAATGCTTGTCGGTGTAACCATAGCCAACACATGGAACAACTTGTTTCTTTGGTTCTTTACTGGATGGAATTATTTAGTAGTGTTGACCCCATGTCCCACATAAGATCTCAGTTGAGGCTGGCTGGTCAGCTCATGCAATAATTTTTAAATAAACCCCCAAAAAATATTTTGTTAAAAAACCATACATATAATGTAATTCAGTATTCAATGCATGCTACCTCCACAATTAGAACTATAGTGTACAATTCATCAACCCCTTCACAATATCTATTCAAATATAAATAAATCTAACAATTGATTCATATTTAACCCATAATGAACTAATTGTATGGCATGGTTATCCTTCATGAAAAATATAAGACCAATATTTCTAAAGTTAACACTTTCATGGTTCTCATGAAACATTAAAATACAGCATGACCTTCAATTCCTCTTATTCCATACAATTTCAAATATCAATTCCAAATAACATCAAATCCTCAATCTTCTTTGTTGTAAACAATGTTTCACTTATAGAACATGCATTTTTAACTTAGGATCAGTTCATTAAACATCAAAGTTTACAGAAATGGAAAACTTCTCAGGTGTGACATCCATCTATATGAATTCATAACAATTCATCAAGCCCTTAACAATTTCCCTCCAAAAATAAATCCATTTAACAATTTATTTATATTTAAACTATCATGAACAAATTATATGGTGTGGTTCTCCTTCTTGAAAAATACAATATCAATGTTCCTCAAGATAACAATTCCATGGTTTTCATGCAACATTAAAATATTGCACGACATTCAATTCCTCTTCTTCTATAATTTCTTGAATATAAATTCAAAATAACGTCAATCCATCCTTATTATTAGTTGTAATCAATATTTCACTTATGGCACATGTATTTTAAACTTAGAATCAGATTATAAATCATAAAAGTTAACAACAATAGAGAATTGATCAGGTGTGAAATCCAATTCTATGATTCCATAACAATTATTCCATCCAATTAAAATTTATCTTCAAATATAAATCCAACTAAATATTTGTTCATCTTTAACCCTTAATTCACTAATTATATGGTGTTCTTATACTTCATGAAAACTAAAATATATATTACTCAAGATAACACTTGCATGGTTCTCATGAAACATCAAAATACTGAATGAATTCAATTTCTCTTCTTCTATACTTTTTGGAATATAAATACCATAGAAAATACAATCATCCTTCTTCTTCACTATATAAATGAATCTCTTATAACACATTCATTTTGAACATAAAATCAATTCATCAATCATCTGAGTTAAAAACATAAATTAATACACATGTGTGACATCCAATGCAATGAATCCATAAAAAATCTTTAAGAACTTCATAATTAATTTTCAAATATAAATCCCTATAACCATCTCTTAATCAATAAACATTTATGAAATAACTAGATGTGTTTGTTCTCCTTTATTTTATCACCATCAATTTCTTGAATGTAAGAATTTATTAATGTATTTTAAGTATTTAATGTGTGTGGGTTATGTTTGGGACGGTTTTGAAGGATATTGGAGTGTTTATGAGGAATTATATTGGTACATGGTTGGATGATGGTCAATAAAAACCAAGAAAATGCTATAGGAAACCATGAAAAATGAGATAGGGGACTCATGGTATGTATATAATCAAGGAGCACCGTTTAGCCAAAATGTGCGGCCACCCAGGAATATTCGTGAAATGTAAGATATTGATATTCTTCATGGTTTTTGAATGGTTTCCCTAAATGTGTTGGCCAGATCTGTGAGGTACTTATAAGGGTAAATGATGGTGCATCGTTAGCACACATTTTTCCTAACTGTACAACTAACCATGCAAGGTTTAAAATCAATGTCCAATTAAAGTGGATATTGGTTGATATTAAGTTTAAATTAGTAATTTATTCTCCAAATTTACCCTTACATAGGCATTATTCCCCCTAATGGTTGAGGATTGATTCCCCATACATTTGGAGGTGATCCGAAGGAGTTTCTTGGTGTGATGAAGACATATTTCAATGGAAATTCTTCTTTTGTGGTAGTTTTTCAATGTTTTTCTTAAATATACCATCCTCCCTCTATTGGATTATTATATCTAGTCTTCTAAGGAAATATCCATTGTTTTTATTCCAATAGTGTTTATATTTGTCGTTTTTAATGATAGGGAAGTGATCTAAGGATGGTTTTTGGAGATTCAACCTGATTTTGTGGGTGTTTTTTTGTTCTTCTTTTTATCCAAAACACTCATGGTAGGTGGATTCAATCTTGACTCAAATTATTATAACATGAATTCATGGATTCAAAATATTTAAATACCAAGAAATTTTTGGTGAAATTGTTGTGAAGAGAATGGGGAAACCCTCTTTGATGATGGTTTTTGGGTTTTCAGAAATTGGTATTGTAAAGGTCTTTTCTTCTTGATTTTCAAATGTTGATTTTGAAATATGGATTTTTTGAATTTTGAAATTTAGTTTATTGGAATGGTATTAAATAAAGGAATAATTTTTATTGAAATGGACTTATTTGGTTTCTTTATAATGGTTTTTTCATACATGGTTTGTGTGACATTATTATTTCAATTTGAAGCTGAATAAGGTTTGTGTGAAATTGGGGTAAAAAAGGGACATGACCATAGATAAGGGGTGTGTCATTTTGGAACAAGGAGATTGGCCACTTAGTGATGACTTTGGGGATGGATGATAAATTTTCATGAGAATGGAACTATCATATAAGACTACATGGGTGTGTTTGTGGTGAATAATGAAATATGTATACCAAAAAGGAATGTGAAATGGTTTAATGAATGATTTGTGTGCATTACTTGTAAAAATTTTTTGTTTGGAAAACTATTTTGGTGTGAAACTACATGGATTTGATATTAACTGTTGAGATATTTCCAAATTTTTTATATAAAGTTATTTTTATAATTGTGAAAATTTATTATATCCTAGATGCATGAGTAGGGATGCCATTAATGGAAGTTTACTAAGTTTCATTAATCACCCCTGATATTGAAATTTGGTGATTTTTCATTTTTTTATTGAGAAATAGGTAAATAGACAACATTACTCTTATTTAGTGGTTCTCTATTATACATGGAGTTGGAGTTGGACCTTGGATTCATGTCTTTAGAGTCTTATGAGTCTCTGTTAGTTTTTTTCCATTGTGTACTTTTATGTTTCAAGAATTCTATTATGGTACTCTATTTTGTTTTGTTTTTGATATCAATGGAATTACTTGAGTTGTTTCACATTTTAAACATGCATCATATTGTTGTTTTGGTTATGGAATACGTGGTTTTGATTTTTTATTTTCAATGGGAAAATCATCCCCCAATTTTATTGAATCCCTTGGAATTTTTTCTTGCTTTGGTGCCCTGGAGATGTCTCTTAAGTCCAAGATGAAATTTCACCTTGGCTCAAGCCAATGAGTGGGTTGGGATGTTACAAGTGTTATCATTCTTGTTCGGTCTAAATATTTGTGTGCATACAGTTGTATTAGCTTGTCTGGTCCTTGACTTATAGGTGGTATAAGTTGTGTCAGTTTTGTAGTAGAAATTCATTTTAGTTCATTTATTGAGTCAGGTTGGTAAAAAGGAGTAGGATTGTCAGGATTTGAAATATAGAGCATAAAAATATTTAGCTAACCTTTTTATGATTAACATAAATCTACCAAGGAGTTATTCATATAAGTGTTTTGAAAACCCTTATCAGAGTGTAATATCCCTATCATTGGCTTATCCAACAAGAAGATCATGAAATTCATTGTAGAAATTAATTCACACTAGAAGTTCCAAGATCATTTTGAGTAATGATTTATTATCTGGTGTAAATGTTTTTATTTTTGAAATTTTTTTAAATTGCTTTCAAACAAGATATTTTGAAAAGAGAATGGTTGTGGTATTTTAAAAATGAGTTAATTTCCTAAATAATTGTGAATTTGTTCCAAAATGTATGAACGTGGATAATGATTAATTTTTGAAGGAATTTATTTGATTGTTTCTCTATGATTGAATTTGAAATTGTTAACCCTTCAGTTTCTTGGTAGTGACACATGTGGCATTTGTTATGTTTCTAGAAAATAGAAATCGGTAGGAATTGTAGAAGCCAACTGGAAGAAGTTAATGAGAATGTGGTTTCACCTGCACCACAGGTGAAATAATAACTGGTTCAGATTATAGTCCATGATTTTCAATATATGGATATAGGGAACAATGGAGATGAAAAAATGAAAGTGGTTCATTCTGTCTAGACCTAGATGTTCAATCCAAACATATTCTCTGGTAATTTTGGGCTTGAGAAGGATGAGGTGTGGCTGAATTAGATGGATTTAATTATTTATTTCCATAGAACACGAACAGAGATGAATGCCATGTTTTAGATGTATATCCTGGAAGATTTTCATGTCAATGGTGTGATTTAGAACATCATGATAAAATGGACCAATGTAGGGCATGGGAGGATTTTGAGGAATTGTTCAACAAAAAATTCTATCCTTACATGATCACAATTCAATGAATGATGGAATTTTTCATCCTCAAGTAGAATAACCTTTATGTGATAGAGTATAAAATTTAATCTCTGAATTTTTTATGTTTCGCACCTAATGTTTTTGTGAGTGTGTTTTTGAAGGAATTTTTTTAATCAGGGTTGAGGCATGAAATTCACTCAAATAATGTCATACTCTGTATAAAATTTTATACAAATACGGTCAATTGATCAAAAATGTTTGAAAGAGACATCTCATGTGGCATGGGTAGAGGAATTATGTTGATGCCTTCAAAAAATTGTGGGAACTCTAATAATGAGAGTAAGCAGAATAGGGAATCCTATTTCCAAGGTGGGAGTGTAACCCAAAAGCATACAAATGGATCAACGAACCTTCCTCAAAGACCGAAGAGAAAAGTGGGATGTTTTCAATGTGGTTCCTTTGAACACATGAATCTATAGTGTATGCCACCACCTAGAGCATGTCACAAATACAATTAGATGGGGCATCTTCAGTGATTTTCTCACAGTACTCTAGGGTCTCATGATTTGGAAAACTTTCAGGTTTCACAGATTTCATATGATTCGATGTGATGAGGGAAACAAAATACATATCATTAGTAGAATAGTTCTAGCAATGGTGATTATATAAATACAATGACTCCTCAGTTAGGGAAATCTCAATAGGGAAATAAAGAAATAAGTGATGCGAGTAATCAGTTATATGGAGATGAGCATGTTATTATGGATGACCAATTGGGATGGTATGAATTTAGATCACCTAGGGGAAAGATTCAATTAATAGACATGACCATTCAAATTATTTAAAATGGTGAACAATGTGAATAAAAACCTATCCCTCTTTTAAACCTCTCCTTGTTTCTCCAGGATATATAAATCAGGAGTTGTAGGGAGAGGCTTGGAATTATACTCCCCCATTCCTGGTGTCGACCCATTCCAGTTCTATGGGTGTTCTCTCCACCCACTTCATTGAATGAAATTAGTCTACAACATTCATGCCTCAGGGCATGCCAATTTCTTACACAGAATAGTCCTTGCTACCTGTGAGATAGCTTAGCTGGCCTCCTGCAGGATCAGTCGACCAAGTGTTCCACAAAAGCTCTTAGTTGAGGCTAGATGGCCAACTTACTAGGTTGTCCATTTTTTTCAAATAACCCCGCAAAAAATAATTATTTAAAACCCATGTATATAATGGAATTCATAATAAAATTCATGCTATCCACCTCACGTAGAGAACTAGTATACAACTCTTCAATCCCTTCACAATTTATCTTCAAATATAAATCCATCTTGTAATTTCTTCTTCATTAAGCCTTCATGAACTATTTATATGGAATGGTTCTCATTCATGATAACTATAATATCACCGTTCCACATGATAACACTTTCATGGGTCTAATTTATCATTATAATATTTCCTAACCTTCAATTCATCTTCTTCTCTAATTTTTGAAACATAAATTCCAAAGAAATCCAAATAATCCTTCTTATTTATTGTAAAAAATGTGTCACTTATATCATGTGTATTTGAACTTTGGTTCAACTCATCAATCTTCATAGTTTACCAAATGTAGAATTTCTCGAGCATGAGATCTAATTCTATTAATCCATAACAATTCAGTAGGAATATCTATAAAGGAATCCATAAAAATTATCCAATAATCACCATGAAGGATTCCGTAACAATTCATAATT
Source organism: Viscum album (assembly GCA_963277665.1). NCBI lineage: Eukaryota > Viridiplantae > Streptophyta > Magnoliopsida > Santalales > Viscaceae > Viscum > Viscum album. The sequence goes on along the minus strand of OY728151.1, from coordinate 1,578,328,928 downwards.
AATACCATGAAACTCAATGTCTTCAGACCAATAACATGTTTCATGGAATTTCAAGAATTGAGTAATTCATCCATACTCCATTAACATTGGAACTTATTTATCATATTAACATCAATGTAATCTTCCAATTGTATTTATCATGTTTTCCCACCAATGATAATAATTGAAAAAAATACAATCCAAATACAAAGTGGGCTTTTAAATCTCCGCTTTGTATTTGTTGTAAATACCTTAAATTTTCATTCCAAATGAATGTTTCAATATGTGGAACTATTATATTCTCTATCCACTTTCCCTTTAAAAAATTAATTTCAATTTATCTCACCGTTATTGACAAGAAATAGAAATTTCATTGGATAAATTATATCATTCCATACTTAATCAATGATCCTTCCATCATTTCACTCTAAGTGAACATCTGTTGTTCTCGATTTAGAAAACCAGAGGATTTTTTATAGTAACAAATGTTCCCCATTACCAACTGATCATGATACCTTACGAAACAAAAACTCATATATTTTTATTCAGGGATTATTCAATTTATTTCTTGGACGTAATTACAAAATGGTAGATAAATATTTCTAAGACCAGTAAACCTCAAACTCCTTTACTCACTTCAATAAAAAGAACAAAAATATACAAGTGCAATAGGTAGGATAAGAGAACATGGGGAACATCCATATTTATTAAGCCATTTATTAATTTAATTTCCCCCTTGTAATAAGTTTCTTATTTTTGATAACCAAGGATGATAGATTAATAGAGACATACCATGGCCATTGAAATGATCTTTATGAAATTTCCAAAATAATCAGATTAGATATTTATTGAAATAAAAATTATGGAAGCTTATACATTTTTATCCCCCTCAAGGGAAACATATCTCATTATCTTCTTAGTGGTTGAACTCATCAAGATTGGATTTGAGGACATTATAGTATGGAGAATACACTTGAATGGGTCTTCAACTTGTGACAGTCCTTACAGGACAAAAATCCATACATCACAAAATATGTTCTTCTATAAATTTTCTTCTTATGAATACCATGAAATAAGATCAAACTCATATGTAATCTTCTTTTACCTAACTATCCAGAATATGAAATCACATTCTTTAACTTCACCAAGGTTGATAATCAATCATATTAGTATTTAAATATCAATTGATGAATCATTCAAGGATGGTATCTTCTTCATCGTAGAAATCAATATTTGACCACACATACTAATCATCACATTCTCAACCTAGGAATGTGATTCCCCTTCAATTATCTAAATTATAAAAACAAATAAAATATTCAATGATTAATGGAATAAGTTGGATCCTCCTTTTTTCATTAATATGAATAGAAAGGTTGATATTATCTTCTCAAAAAAGTTCCTCCATTTTCTCCAATATTCTTGCGTACACATGTAAACATCTGTTCTGATTTATTTTGAAGAAGCATGGATCTCCTCATATCTCCTATACATTGCGTGGTTAAATTTTATTGATAATATACTTCATGGATGATACATTATTACACCTCCAAAGGATTGTTTCTTGTTTTGGAAGTGAGGTTAAAAAAACTATTGCAATGTGGATAAATTTCTTGAATCTCCCAAATATAACTTCTTTAACAAAAGAGTTTATTTTTCTTGAAAAACCCTCATCAAATTTTTATTCATCACATGGAATATTTTCGTTCCCCTTTTCACTAGCTTTAGATTCTGTATCTTCAATTTTTATCATTCTTTATAAATATTTAGGCCATATAACTAACATGTCATTAGGAATTTGGGTGCATGTTTGGATCATACATACAGTTTATTCTAAGTTTCATCCCTCTTAGTAGTTCTTTTTGAAGCACTAGCCTTCAAATTATTTTATTTAGAATCCACAGTTTTCTCTCCCTTATATATTGGCACCTTCCTGGGAGTATTTATATTCACAATATTATTCTGTTATCTTCGCAAGTTTTATTCTTACTTACATGTCCTATTTTGTGATCTTATTTTCTTATCATATTTGGATACATGTTGAGAGGATAATGTACCAACCCTGTGACCACTACCATTGTGCACATCATCAAAGTTATCAAGCCTTCCAAATTTTCTACATTATAGAGATGCTTCAGGACCTGTGGATGTTGCCTCTTATTCTATGGATTCATCCCCCTTTTCAGATATTATTCCTCTGTTATTTTAGATTTTGATGATTGTACCAAAAAATTAAAGCACAATGCATAAATATATTTAAGAACCAACATTGACACACAAATATTGATTCCCTGATATCTTATATATCAAACTATTGGGTCTTCATTATGATTTTTTTTCTTTACATGGGAAAAAATTACATTCCTTATTTTCTATCCACCTTAATCATGGTGATACGTTTATTATTATATTTATACATCCATACTTGTTCAATTGTTTGGAAATACAACATTGTTCATGGTAATAAATTTAGTAACATTAGCAATAGATTGTATGAATGGAAAATGATTCTTCTCAGCTTATTGTGATAGATCATTGAAGGATGTCAAGATCTTCTTACCAAATATTGGAGTTATTTTAACCTTAGAATACTCCGATGAACATTAAGTATAGGTAGCATCTATATCCTTTAATGAAGTATGAATACGAGTCTTCTTACGATTGGCCGACTGAGCTACCAATTCTAGACATTTCATATTGTGAATGATTTTCTTTTCCTCAAATGTAATAATATTATCTTCACAAGACTTATTCATTCATTAAACTTTATCTTCAGGTTGTATAAAATTTTCATGAATCAATGAGTCCTGTTCCTTGATCTTCTTTGATATTTTTTCAAATTATAAACCCTTGAAATCAGTTCTATATTTCAATTTATCTTCAACTGCATGGGTATTTTCTTTTAGAGAATTTTTAACTCATTATTTCTCTTCAACTTTGATCCATTTTGAGGAAATTATTTCATGTTCCCTTTTTGTTACTTCAAATGTTCCAACCTATACAGAGAGATTTTGACGCACAACATGTTTTTCTTGATATTCTCTAAACCAATGGCTTCTTCTTATAGGTGTGTGATCTATTACCTCCAGCATTGAATGACTATACTGACAAGGGATTAACTTTATTTTGAAATACCATGCATAATAAGTCTTAATATATCAACTGAGAAATATTGAGAAGTTGTAATTGATCATCATCACCACATGTGTTTGTATTTCTTTCTTGAGGAATGTGTATAAATGTACTAACACATAACTCCTTATTGTTAGAGGCAGGAAGGATATCGATATTCTTGGTGGAAAATTGTTCCACCTTCTCATTACTTTCCATGTTTTTATGTCATTAATTTAAGCAAGGCATATAGAAATTGGTACTTCCTATTATTCAGATTAGAGGGTCTTCTTCTTCAACTTTCTCTTCTCTTTGTTTTTCATGTTCATCATGGTCTTCATATATATAAAATTTTTCTCAAAGGTAACTGAGTCTTCACTAAAACTACACATTATTTTTGAGTAAGGAATCAAAATCATGTCTTTTAAAGAGATTTGATTTCACTGTAGAAAATTTAACAGAGGTGAAAATTTCCACAATACATGTGAATGGATGATTTTGGGATATGCCAAACACTAAGAGGGCGGTGAATAAATGTTGGATACATTTTTATCCAATTCTACATCTTATCCCTTTACATATTTTAACTATTAGGACATTGATTCTATTATTCTCTTTTACATATTGCATGGAAGAATATTTATGCAGTAAAGGCAACCACATGACATTTTTAGAAGGTCTCACCACTCCCTTAGGGTAATAGTCCTTGTCATGGTCTAGAAAATAATCCTGACTAGGAAACCACAAGAAAGTAATAATTTAAATATGGTAATATCAAGTGGGAAATACCCTTTCATATTAAATTCAATATATTATAAAGAACGGGAATGTTTTACAGGACTTATATAGATCTTTATAATACCTTTGAATACCATATACTTTTTGTTGATAAAGGTTTGTAACACCAAGATAGTCTTCCACTTGTTGACACTTGTTGGAAGTCACAGTTCTAATTTGTTTTTCCACAAACATCTTCTTCACTTTGTTACTTTCTTAGCTGCATGAACATATATCTTCTTACATTTTACAAGTAGCAAACTAAATGCTTCTAAATATTCTTCTTCTACCATCTACAATAATATAAATGTGATGTGAACTGATGAATACAAAATATCATCTTACCAAAATTATAATATGCTGAAATGTGATAAACTGAGATTATGTCCAGGGAGCTAGCATTAAATCTCATACATAGAGTCATTTGTAATTCTCTCCAATTCGTTTAGCAATTTTCTTTTATTTTAATTGTATTTTTAATTAATATGAACATGATATTATTTTTAATCAAATTAAGTGAAATTGTAAGAGAATCATTAATGTTGATTTAAATTGATAAAAATGTTTTATTTTTATTTGGATTTTTATATAGACTTTATGATTATTATTTTAATTATCCAATCCAACAAGAGGTGAACTAATCCCGAATTTAAGGATACATCATTAAATCCCATGCATCATTGCATTTCGGATTCCCCTCCCATGGATTTATAAATTTTCAATGATTTTAAATGGATCATAATGAATTGGAAGATGAAATTATTTTTTTTATCAAATTATGGGAAATTAAAAATTAAAATAGTTAAAATGATAAAACAACAATGTATTGGTATTTGGAATTTTATTACGAGTACATGATTGTTATTTTAACCATTCAACCCAAAATGAGGTGAACTGAGCTCGATCTGGGTTAGCCAGCATTAAATCCTATGCCTGAATGAATTTGGGACGCCCCTCCCATATATTTAGGAATTTTCCATGATTTTAAATGGATATTTAATGAATATGATCATGAAATTATTTATTATATCAAATTATGGGAAATTACAACTCCGACATTGAAATTGAGTTAAATTTATAAAAAACATCATATTATTAGTTGGAATTCTATTTAGACATAATGATTATTATTTGAATCAGAGAAGAAAAAATGAGGATAACTGAGCTTGATATACATATGACAACATTAAATCTCGTGCATGGAGGCATTTGGGATGCCTCTCCCACACCTTTAGAAAATTTCAATGATTTAAAATCGATATTAATGAATATGAATAGAAAATTTATTATTTTAAAAAAGTATGGGAAATTGAAACTGATTGATTTATGTAGATTTAAATTGTTCAAAAAACAATGTGTTTATATTTGAAATTTTATTTAGAAATCATGATTATTATTCTAATTGGGTAAGCAACCATGAGGTGAACTAAGCTCGAGCTGGGAGATCTAGCATTAAATCACATCCCTAGAGGCATTTGAGAAACCCACCTAATCCATTAACAAATTTTCAATTATTTTAAATGGATTATTAATGAATATGAACAAGAATTTATTGGTTTCACCAAATTATGGGAAATTGAAACTGAAACATTGATGGTGATTTTAATTGATAAGAAAATGATGTATTTGTATTTGGAATTCTATTTACACTATGTGATTATTTTTTGAACCATCCAACCAACATTAGGTGAACCAAACTTGAGCCAGGAGATCCAACATTAAACCACGTTCATGGAGGTGTTTGGGATGCCACTCCCATTCAATTATGAATTTTCAATGATTTTAATTGGATTTTTACTGAATACGAACATTAAATTATTATTTTTATCAAATTTTATGAAATTAAAAAATAAAACATGGAAATTAATTTAAATTGATAAAAGGATGTCTTTTTATTTGATATTTTATTTAAACTTCATGAATATTATTTTAACCGGACAAAGGAAATATGAAGTGAACCGAGCTCACGCTGGGATAGTCACCAAAAAATATGATGCATCGAGGTATTTGGTATGCCCTCCAATGTCTTTGGAAATTTTCAATGGTTTTGAATTAATTTATAATGAATATCAACATGAAATTTATTATTTTAAAAAATAACTGAAAATAGAAGCTATAAAGTTAATGTGGATTTAAATTGATAAAAACAATGTATTTGTATTTGGAGTTTTATTAGACCTCATGGTTATTATTTGAACCAGCCAGACCAACTTGAGGGGATTGGATCTAGAGCAGCGAGAGTCAAGATTAAATCATATGCATGGAGTTGTTAGGGAAATTCAATTTTTTTCAAATTATGAGAAATTAAAAATTGAATTTTATTGATATATATATATATATATCATATTCATTGGTATTTGAGCTTTTATTTACAATTACTGGTTATTATTTTACCTTTCCTAGATCACGTGAAGTGAAATGAGTTCTATATATGAGAGACAACTATCCATAGCAAAAGGAAGCTAAATCAGAGGTCATGTGAGAAGTAACTATTCATTCATGTTGATGATATAGATCATTACCAATGGACATATTGGTAAGGCCCTTCCCATTCCATGAATAATAAACACCATGTCCACATTTTACTTCTTTATGTGGAAGAAAATAATGGGTCCAATGTACATTTTTAAATGTTACGACATCGTCTCATATGAATCCTATCCCACACACCATGGAAACGAAGAGCTGTCATCCTCCACCACTCGCAGTCACCCCTCTACGACTCTAGAACTACTCCAACCCCAGAGATCACCATCTTCGCCTCCTTGGAAGGTTGACATCAAACCATTGTCCATAGTTAAAGGACTCGGACTCCATGGACCATCTCGGGAGATTGATCTATCCACCATAAATCCATTTCGAGGATAATCATGAGAAATATTAGCCCGAATTAAGGAGGATCTCGGTGAAGTATTATGTGACACCACTTCACCACTACCATGCCACCGAAGCAATGCCAAAAACCATGTGGAACCACCACCAGCCCATGCAAGTGGATGGTGCACCCAGAAAAATGTCTATCAAGAAAACAAAACAACCATATGACAAATCGAAGATAGTGGGAGGAGAATAATGTGATATAATATAATAACTACTACATTTTAAAATATTTAATCTATATTAATAAAGATTAAAATATTGGGTAGGGGAAAATAGAACATGAGATAATATATTAATGAAATCCTTAAATGATAGATCCACCAACATGACCTAACTCCACCCCTCCCCCATCCCGCCCATGATGTCTAATACATGGTAAAAACTAGTGAATACTTACTGGTATGAGCAAAGAAACTCAAATAATCACTATAAAAATACCTACATATTTGTAAAACAAATTGGTTAAAAAATAACAATACATACATAGTTAGATTTCACTAACCTCCAATATTGGTAAGGCTATAATTCTGTTTCTTTATATACCAATACCATACAAAATCATTACTATAATCAAGGGAAATGATATAATCCATCCCACTGTTGGGGCTTCACTCTCTCTTTCTCACCATTAGTGCACCGATTTAAAATTATGTTGGGAATGGTTCTCTCCACCATAGGATTAGGAATCTGGTTTAACCGAATTTGATAGTTTGATGTGATCATTGACCTTATTCCCTATTTACTACTATCAATCACGGATTCTATAACATTGTAACAATTATGTATCATGTTAACTCAACATCTGGTTTAATGAAATAGTGGACTCAATGCATTGAGAAAGAGTGAACCCCTAAAGGGGAAGTGTTCATCGCATTGATAGGTGGCACAACAGACTCATCAAATGATTTCATGAAATAGTAGACTTAATGCATATATAAATAGAGATCCCATGTAGGGGAACTATTAATCGCATTGACAAGTGTCATAGTGGGCCCATAAGCCACATTCATGAAACAACAGACTCAATGCCAATATAAAGAGTTAACCAATAACTGGGAAGTGTTCATCGCAATAAGGGAAGGCAGATTTATTTATATACCTCACTTGTTTGTGAAAATAAGTAAGAATGTTTGACCACTTGTCTCCTATGGATAAGGTTCCATTTCATTAATTAAAAATTAGAAATTATATAATGTGATTCACACACACCTGTGCGCAATGACATGCACACATTAACAACCAAAACCCATTCAGGATTTTGTACATGAAGGTAGATGTACAGTGAGTTTGAAGGGGTAGTCCACACACTTAAGATATTTACTTGAGATGGTAGTGTCCATTTTCTTGACACACCGTAAATAGTGCATGTGTTCATTTTCATTACCATGCACATGTAATGACTTAATATATGAAGATATTGGATAAAAAATTATTCTGTATCTGCATAAAAGGTGTGTGTACAAAGAGACATTGAAGTGGACACTATGTTGTATTCATTGTGTGTGTGAATATGGTGAGGAATATCATGCATATGTGGTTATATAATAACTTTAATAAGCATGTAGACAGTATAGGTTATTTGTAAAAATTTGTGTGCGTTGAAGTATGCATGTACATGAAATAATGAATGCATGAATGTGTGAAGTTGATTAAAGTGAGAATAATATTTGCCTGTATGTCCTAGAATTGTGTTCATTCACAAATAATTTTAAGAGAAAATATATTATTGTGAATTTTTTTTATTTCAAAAAGAAGACACAGAAATAGTTGGGATAATTACATGAATTAAATATCTGCAAGTGATGATGAGAATTGAATTCATTTAGAACACACTATGTTGTTGTGTATAATATCTTAGTTGGCATGAATCAAAATATTTTAGTGAAGCAATTAATAAAAATATTTATATTTCAGTGATGTATATTTTTTTGTTCATTATGATATTGCAATAAAATGATGTGTATGTGATAAATTCAACTAATTTAAGAGAGAATATTGAATCGAATTTAATGTAGTGTTGTTTATTATATTCACTCATAGTCATAGATTTTCAGTTTAAGTGAGAAAGTGTAGAATAGGCTTATATCAGTTTCTTAATGTGGATGATCAATTTTGTACTATATTGACAGCTTGATGTTCTTGTGATTTTCCTTGTTGTGTTTAATGTTTTAATTGTAGAACAATGGTGGGATTCCTATATAATTTTGGAAATGGTTTATACCAACCCACTTTGGTTTTCGGGGTGATACCTGACCAACCCGCTTGGTAAAATTTGGGTACACCAATTCACCCCCCTATTAGTGTAATTTTATGATCCAATGGACACTTCTATTTGTATGAGATCATAGGTTACACCTTTGATTGGATCTATCATATTGTTCCAGTTGTTTGTATCAGGCTTATATTAATTGATTTTTTGAATTCAAAAAATTAATTGAGTTGTTTAAGATGGGAGGTTATTTCATATCTCATTCAGTTCGAACATGGAGGTCTCTAAGAAAACCATGAAGAACAAAAAGAAGAAATAGGAAAGAAACTGGGAAATAATTTGAAGAAGAAATAGGGTTTATCACAATCTGAATATAGTCATAATGGTAGTATATCAGTAGTATCAATTTAATTAGGTGATAAAGTTTCTTTTGATGAGAATTTTTCAAAAAATAATAAGAATAATTTATTCAATTACTCATTGATTTTTATTCAAAAAACAAAAAATATCTAAAGAATGTTTTTATCAATGTTGTCACCTAAATATTTTTTTATCAAGGGATTATATGATGAAAGGTGATATCATTAAAAATAAACTAAGGAAATAGAGAAAACCTTGGAAAAGAGGTTTCAAGGATATAAAATTCTCTCACAAATTATTGATGCCAAAGAAGAACCTGTATCACTTTACAATAAAATTTCTCATATGTTGAAGATTAATTGAAAATAAATATGTGAGAAATATGTAACTGAGAAGTTCCGTACAGAGATGATTCATGCTCTTGAGGAATTATATAAATATACCAAGAATATCAAGGAATATCATTTTTAAATTTAAGACAAGTATGAGCCATTAATTCTAGTTGATGAATCAAAAGACGTGTTTATACATAAATTCAATTAAAAGATCAATTTTATTGAAGATGAATTATAACCGAATTATTGTGAGAAGGATGTAACTAAGGATGTTCATATAGAAGTGATCCCTACATTGTAAAATTTACATAGAACCTCTATAAATGTTGAAGAATCCAATTTAGAAGATAAGATAAACATAGTTAAAGTTTTGAATAATTCTCAACTGATTTCAAATCAAATTCATGATGATCATGTTCATAATATGAAGAGTCAATATGATGGAAAACTAAAAATTGTTGAGGATGACAAAAATTTCCTCAACCTGAAATGTCTAAAAATGGATGTGTCTTTGAAAAATATGAAAAAATGTGAATATATGTGTAAATCACATTATGGCCATATGAACTCTCTAAATCTGAAATATAATGTGTTGGGGGTTATATTGAGAAATCTAGAGATAATCCAAGATGAATTTTCATATAATGCTGAGATCAAAAAATCATCCATGAGTAATTCTAAAAGGATTCATATTTCTAACAAAACACAATCAAATGGAAAAATAGTATGATATTATCTAATTATAAATCAATTGAATGACCATTGAATCCGATAACCCTTGTTCCATAAAATTTTATTTGTACTAATATTGTTTCATTAGTAAGTATCGGTTCCAAAACTAATATGGACAATCATCGGTGAATAAGGCTGATTAAAAATACACTATATCATCATATATGGATATGAATAAGAGTATTAATTATCGTTCCATTCAAAGATCTCAAATGAAGAATCATACTATCCAAAAACAACAAGATTCCAAAACTAACCAAATTTTATAAAATAAGAATAAATAAATATTTGTTGGGTTATGTTTGTGTTGTTGGAAATTTTTGATACAGGGCATTGAATCCTTTCATAATTTTTCAATTCAAGATTACTATAGAAGCCCAGTATTAAGGTAGAGTAGATCTGATGAGAAGAGAAATCCTACAAAATTTAATCATAATTCACATATGAAGAATAATATATCTATCAAGAATAGATTTGAGTTCCTGGAATACTTCTATTATTATAGCAAGAGAAGTGGTCACAATTATAATGAGTGTTATTATGTACTAACATTGCACTATGCATATTCTGATATGATGACAAGGCCAAAACATATGCAGAGGTAAAGAACAAAAGAAAAAAAGGCTTCGTTGGGGTGTGAGAAGGGGAAGAGAGCTAAGAAAACTATGAAGCAACATACAACAAAGAATAATGATGATATGAATGGAACGCCAATGAAATGGTGCCTCTACTATTGAATAATAGGTCTCATAATGAACCCTCAAAAACATGTTAAAACCCAAATTCCATTGGAATAAAGCCGATACAGAAAATGAAATGAATCTCAGAAACAAAAAAAAGGATGATTTAATGACTGAAATTCTAGAAGAAAATGTTGAATTTAATGGTAGGTTTTTTAAAAATTAATAACCTTTGATTGCATACGATTTATGCGGATGGTGTAGAATTTCTGGGAATATTGATGAAAATTACTTGAGGTGGTTGCCTAATGATAGAACAAGTGAAGGACAAAGGGAAAGCACAAGTGACTTATACAATTAACAATGATACTGTAAAAAAGTATTCAACACACAAGAATAAGTCTGCACATATACCAAAATAATTTTTAGTCATAAGGGGGAAGTGCATTCATGAAATTGAATCTTAGTGTAAATTTTGATTTATGTGAAATATTTGGTTTTTTAATTATTTAAATGTAAAAAAATGGCCTATAGAAAAATGGAATGCTGACACAACATAGGTGGGAGGTCGACCCCTAGCCTAGCATTATGGGCGGTCCGAGGAAGAGAGTTGCTAGTGTGCTCACAGGGAGTGTATATAGTCTCAGAGTAACAATGAAAAAATATTAGTTATGATGTATGAGGAATGAATTTGTATGGATAACATAGAATCTAATTGTGAATATGTCTTGATATGTAATATTTGTTTTATTGGTTTAATTGTAAGAAAAGGGTATATAGGGGGCTCATGTAGAGGAAGAGGTAGATTGTGACTGGAGATATCATGGGGGAATGTCGACACTGCATAGGTGGGAAGTCGACTCATAGTCAGCCATTATGGGTAGGCCGTGGAAGAGAGCGGCTAGTGGGCTCATAGGGAGTGCATGCAGAGGTAGTAGAATAATGAAAAATTTTAGTTAATTTGTATGAAGAATGATTTTGTATGGTTGGAATTGAATATTTTTTAGAATTTTTATTTATTAGTTATGTTGTATGAAGGATAATTAAATGATTCGGTCATCCGACCCTAACAATCAACAATTTAGTACAATGCCCATGGGGTGAAAAGGTTGAAGACTTCAGCAGTAGAGCACTGAATGAGAATTTGTAGGAGTAGATATATGTTTTTTGTTCATAAGACTTCATCCATAAGTTTTTCCTTTGAGTTATAAAGGAGGAGTGTAATTGGAATTAATTTCGATGTGGGAGAAGATTTTAGTGGTTCACTGTAGCAACATAAAATCTTCAACTGTGCGATCTGTGGGATTATCATCTGGACCATGAGATTGTATCAACAACCCGAAATGATTATCGCAACCGTCTGATCATTCGATCAATTTCTGAAGAGATTTATAATATTATCTACACGTCGTCTTCTTCCCTGATCCAACCCCAAAGCATCTTCTCACCGATATCTCCATGCCACAATGTGGGTTTTCTCCAGCCATGATTCTGAGAATTATTTGATCATTCTTTCCATTACATTATGATAGAAATCTCAATAAACATAGTTTTCATGATAAAAAAACACCAAACAGAAGAAATTGAGAATATAATATAGTCTCAAAACAGAGGTTATGCATAAAAGTTTGGCTGGTGGTGATTTGCCTATAAATAGTCAAAAACAGGCTCATTTGGGGTATGTGATTTATTAGACCTCCAACAGTATATTGAGAGAGAAACAGAGCGGTGGAAATGGTTAAGATATTTTAATGTAGATTACATCACAGAGTAAAAGTAAATAAAGATTACATTACATGATAGGATGAAATAATGAATACATTAAAAGGTATGAGGAAATAAAGATTACATTACATGGTAGTAAGAAAAAATATATTACATTAAGGGGTAGGAGGAAACGAAGATTACATTACATGGTAGGAGGAAACCCAGATTACACAATGGGGTATGAGGAAACAAAGATTACTTTATAGGGTTGGACGAAAAAAATATTACATTACAAGGTTTGAGGGAACAAAGATTATGTTACACTGTAGGAGGAAACAAAGATTACATTACACGGTAGGAGTAAACCAAGATTACATTACATGGTAGCAGGAATCAAATATTACATTACGGGGAAGGAAGAATTGAAGATTATATAACACGGTAGGAGGAAACAAGGATAACATTACAGTGTAGGAGGAAACAAATATTACATTATAGGTTAAAAACAAGAATACAAACATTCCTATTTATATTTGTAAAATAATAGGTTTAAAACAACAATACAAACATGAATATTTATATTTGACTCACCATGAATCTCAGTCACGCTATACGCCATCACAACCTTGGGCACTCAGTCACTCCCCTCCTCTAATGTAACTCCCATTTATATATGAATTTGGCATGGTTCCCTCTGCAGGTCGGGGAATCCATTTGAAGAAAATACAATAGTTTGAGGTGATCCTTTTGATTCTTTCCGATTCACCATTTCATCATTGCTTCTATCTCATTCACCCCCTTCACACATGACCTCTACAACCTGTTAACTCCCATCCGGTTTCATGAAACTTGTTTCCACAATGATATTGGATAGCTTTATCACAAAAAAAATACCCATTCGTGTATAAATCATATGGGGTGATTCATACACACACGTGCTCCAAGACTTGCATGTATTCAATATGCACCCAAACTTAAAATCTACTAGACACTTAAATGAGGAAAATTGTGAGTAGATAAGCGAATTCAGTTTGTACTATATGATTTAGGAAACATAACACCTTAGAGACAATAATTATGACCACTGGAATTGGAATTGTATAAAATGAGAACCGTGCATTGTTGGTTTCTTGAAATTCAGCACAAGTCATCCTATTATTTGTAGTCTTCTGTGTATCCGGAAGTTTCATTTCTGAAAAAACTAGATTATAGACTGTTTACTCATTGTCAAACCTTTCTTGAGTTGTCCAGAAAATTTTCACATTTTCTAAAAAAATTTCACCTACTTTCAACTATATCATAACAACCTCAAACACTAATAGTGTAACACCACATGATTTCATAGTACTTTTTTTCATCAAAATAATTCAATAACATTCTGTACACGCAACACTGAGTTCAAGTGCACCAAGACTTACCAAACTAGCCGTTCAAAAGTGGTTATGAATTGTATTAACTGAATTTTGAACTTTTTATAATCCTTATAATTTTATTATCCATATTATGAGTTTCTTAGACATAATGTAATAACTAATATATTTTTTAGATAAAAGAAGTATTTTTAAACAAGTGAACTTTTACCGCCTTTTAATGTTGAACCCTTGTTAAATTCAATATTTGAAACTTTTATATATATTCAATTTGAATAAATAAACTTCTTATTTAGAATCAGTACCTAAGAATTTAGTTTCATTAATTTTTTGGTGTTTTTATGATAATCTTCATATTTGGGTGAAAATTGAAAAATACTATATCTTAACAGAAAACAACTTTTCTAATCAAAATAATTTATAGTGTTAAATTATAAATTTTAATAGATTGGAAGTATAAATAGATTATATTTTTACCGTTTAATCCAACTCTATTCATTGGAAATAATTTCACTTTTAAATTGAATATAAACAAGTATAGATGTTTTGATAGTTATAATTTCTAAAAAACACGTTTTTTTGTTTTGACAATGGGAATTAATTTTAAATTTATATATGAAAGTTCTATGTTTTGAAATTTGTAAAATAGACTTAATTTTTGAATTCATAATATCAAAATTAGCTAAGGGTGAAATTTTTCTATTTTTCTAAAAACGTTCAATTTTTAATGAATAATGAAAAACACAGAGTTATAGTTTAAAACTGAATTTTTAATTAAATATTTATTTATTTTATTTAAATTTATTTTAGGTCAAAATATATAAATAATACATATATAAGTTTAATATAATTCATTGGGTTCAGTTTATTAAAATTTTAGACATATATATATTTTATTAAACTTTTTACCGTCTTTTACCCACATCCCAGGAGTATTTTCAAATTTACAGAACACATAATTTTACCGCATCTATGAGTTGAATTTAAAAAATCTGAGAGACACAGTTTATATCAGTAAGTAATATGTGGTCCAATAAGATGAAAAATAGATTTTGGTGAATATTATGTTTTTTCATTTATTTACCACAGTTAAAAGTATATAGGGTAATGATGTGTAAAAATAATAATATTATTACCCTAACGCATGTCCTAATTCTATTGGATAAGTGTAATTCAACAGAAAAAAACATTAGGAATAAAATATGAAACTCTTTTGTCCCCTTGGATTAGATTAGAAATTTATTATTATTATATTTAATGAAGAGTTAAAAGAGTTAAATTCAATGTTTAATAACTAAAATTTTTTTAATATAGGGTTACACAAAATATAAATTAGACTATAAATTTTCATTAGAAAGATAAAAATATTTACTACATAATGGTATTTTATTTATAAATTTTAGACATTAAATAATTAAATTTATTTATGACACAATAATGATGCAGTAGTTACCGTATCAATAAATGATTAAAATAATTGATATTATAAATACACAAATAAATTTAATTTGATAATTTTTTTTAATTACACTAATCTTATAGGTTAATATGAAATTTTAGGGTTCATTCAATCAAATTTTTCTTATGTAATCATGCTGTTATGATTTTTATAAAAACAAATACCAAATAATATCAAAATTGACATAAAATACTTTTTAAAACACATTCTATATTATTGGATGATATAATATCCCTAAAATACTATGGTTCGAAAAAAGTCTTATATAAATTTTTATATGTCATTAATTAACCACTCGAGGTTCCCTTGGAATTTTAGAGTATGTTTATTAACCATATAGTGTATGAATACAAGAAGACACGGTAAAAGTTAAACTATTTAACTAAGAGTTAAATCTAAAAGATATGGTTAAAATGGTAAGCTAAACTTTTATAAAACCTATTAGTTGAATGATTTTAGACCAAACCCACCTTATCCTTTAAATAATGCATTTTTGATCTTTTATAAACCGATTATGATTCTATTATAATATTAAATTTCAAACATTTCCTAAAGTGAACCTCACCTCTCTTATAAAAGAGAACTTCCCCTTATCTTAATTTCACACATAAAAAGCCATTTGTCTCAGCCAAACCCTACCCGAATATCCTCCCAACATTCCTTACTTCCTCGTAGATTCCTTCCTTTGGTCAGAAATCTAACCTATGGATCCCTTTTGATCAAATAAATAGGAAGAACCCGAAGAAGAGGTAAATCTTTAATCTCCACTTTCATGTTCTTTTCTTATTCCAATTCCTCTTTTCTTGTGGTTTCCATTATAAAATATTAAAAACAGTATGTTCTATATTCTGTGATGTTATTATAAATATGGAACAACTATATTCATTACTCTATCCATCTTATTAATGATAATGTTAGCATGCGTGCGTATGTACGACTTACCGTCTCCACGCCGTGGTGTATTTTGTTATTCAACAATATGTTATTTGTATGGATATAATGATGAGCAATATGTATATAAATAATGAAAATAACATTCTAATGTCTCTTTAAAATTATTATTCTATCCAATTCCACACCATTAGGGAAATGATATTGTCGGTCATGCGTACATACAGATTACCGTCTCTACGACGTGATGAGAATCACTTCCACGTTAACCAATTATTGACGATTATAAAAATATATATTACTAATAAGTATGTAATATATGACATAATAATTCTACAGGATATATATATATATATATGTTCATACCTATACCTTATTCACCTACTTCTGGTCAAAACCATATGAAAACAGAAACAATGTTTCTGCATACGTACAACATACCATCTCCATAAAGGGTGTTTTCCATTTCATTTATCTATCTACTATAAATATTTATATTCTAAATATATATGATATAAGAATAAATGTTTAAATTCTGTATGTATTTAAATCATGACCTAGATGATATGGTCAAGAATAACAGGTTAAAATACGTATGATAAAGAAAGCGATTATTACACAAAATGTTAATTTAACATGAAAATAATTATTAAATGGGAAGTATAAAGTAATAATTTAATCATCTATGATACAATAAATATGAATATGGTCCATTAATAAACTAATAACATACTTTGGTCATTATACGGGAGGTTAAATGTACCCTCGACCAAAGGAAAGTGCAAGGTAAGGGGTATTTTATCTCACTTTTCATTCCTCGAAATTTCCATTGTTCCGCACTTATTTATTGCATGTCGTGTATTGTGTACTGCCATTTGATATATATTATCATTATTATCATTATATTCATGATATGATTTGATACATTTTCTGGTTATTGACTATTGTTCATTCGACTCGATTAATTACAATGAGGTAAGAGTTAATTTCACAATTACTTTATTATCTGACATTGTTTTTACATAAGTATATTATGGGACATATTTATAATCCATGTCCATGTTTCATGAAAGAGTTTTCAAATGGATTCTTGTAAGGAAAATTTTTACTGAAAAATCATTTTAAATGGTTTAAATATTTATTCTTCTAAATCATTCTCATTAACGACCATGTTTTCAAAATGGATTTTAAGGGTTTATTTATAGGGACATGAATGTTTTTAAAATTACAATTCCATTAAAAATATTCAAAGTGTTATGGGACAATTTTATTCTAAAATGACTTAAAATATATTCAATTATAAATTGGGTGACTTTTAAAAGTTTTCATGATAAAGGTATATTTCTCTCAAATAGTTTTACAAATCATTTTCATATAAGTAAACATCCTTTGATGGATTTTAAACTTGTTTGAAGTTGATTTATTATGATACAAATCTTCCATGTTGTATAGATGGTATTGTGGTATGTTTGACCGTGGTTATGTTATTTTTATACCATTCATTGTTTCTGAATAATGTATTGACATTTCGTATGCTAGTTTTAATATGAGTGTTTATGTTATTTTTAAACCTTTTCATATGAGGAATGCATTGGACTTAGTAAGTGATGGGTGGAGCCCACTATATCTCCTCGATTCATTGGTAGGTCTAATGAGACAAACTAGTGTCTTGGCACAAGGCCATGACAAAAACTTATTTGTAGTCTTGGAACAAGGCCTTGACTTTGTGGTTATGAAAGTCTGGCATTATGTATTCCAACATTATGAAAGTGGCTATTGATATTTCATGTGATTATTATATTAGTGGAATATCCATGTGAATAAGTAAAATGAATTATTTTATTGTATCTTTACCATATAATGATTATGATTAAGTTTAAAAGGCTTTTGTTTTAGTCTTATAAATTTCCTTAAATGTTATTTCTTATTTATGAATTTTTCTGCTATATTTTTATCCTTACTGAGCATATGAGGTCACCATTTTCTATGTTTTAATTTTATCAGGATTAAAAGAAGTATATTTTGATTGATAAGTACTGTTAATCTAGGGGATTAATGGAGTTCTCAAAGGACCATTTATGTTGTGTTCTATTTTCTAATGTTTAATGTAACGTTCATGTATGTAATCTATTTTCCAAGACTGCTAAACTGATCGGTCTTTTGGGACATGAATCCTTGTAATCATGTTAATGTATAAAAATTATGCATCGAATATGGGTTTTTGGGGTTAGGGAATTACAAATAGATTAACATTAGTCTTTGAGTACTCCTCATCAAACTGATATATAAAGTATTCTTTTTTCTTCTTCTCATTTTTATCATATCTAATCTAAGAAACATTCAATATTCCATTATTACCATTTCAACTAACATCTTTATCATCCATTGATCATGTTTTTTGCATGTTTTCTTATTCACACCGCTACTAATCGTGAATTTTCATATCTTCCACTATTGAGACCTTCCGACTATCTCCCACATTAGCTTTCTCAGAAGAAATCTTCACCAAAGTATTCATTAGAACAAGGATTAGAGAAGCCTACACGATTTCCATTTGTGACTTTGAGACTACCAGAAACAGAAACCCACAAAGGTCTAGGTCGGGCTGTTTGGCTAGAGAATGGAGGAATACATGTGGTTTGGGGAGAGGAGGAGATCCTGACATCCATGTCTTGTGTCCCATGGAGGAAAGCCCCCCCTGAATGGCCAAGATGGGAAACCAAAAGGAATCCTTCAAATCCAACTTATATTATTATACCATCCATGTCTGTACATTCCAATATGGTTTTATATATGAAAACCATTATAGTGAAATTTTAATCACAGTAATGTTGAAACATCCTAACTAATCATGGTTTATCATGCCCAAGATGGTTCCATTATAAACCAATGATATTTAAAGAGGGATCCAACATCCATTAGTCTCCATATTTTGGGGAATTTATCAAAAACTAATGAACCCTCCAGGTGTCTTTCAGACCCACTATTTTACAACATATTTAATTAGATTACATAGTTCTTCATTTGTTTCCTCTTCCACATCTGATGCCTTTTCTATCCCTTCCTAGATGGGGAAATATGATCATCATTTTAATTGAAGAGGGGAGAGGTATCCCAAAGGTGATGGGGTAGGGGGTTGTTCGGGTGGTTTGATTAGATTTTTTCTCGATTATATGGGGACTAAATTTCATCGACATGTTTAGATACCTCATTAATTATAGAGGACGACGTCACCCTTGAAAGGTAGGAATCCCCTATATGATTTGATCCCAGAAGTGTTACAACACTTCTCTTGAATATATGTTCTATAGACTGATGATATCATTTGATGGAAAAAAATGATTCATGCTATCAGGGGTGGATACTCATAGTAATTTAAGCCACCTTCTCATGTTGTATTACCTTGGTAATATCTGATGTAGTATATTATGAGAATGAGACTCGATGGTAGGAAATCCACATTTATATGTGTCCTTAGATATTCCTATCTACGAACATGTGTATTAGTACTTAGAATTTAACATTATTATTAATGAATATTATAATTCATGTACTTAGATGTGTTAATGAAAAACGTGATGACATATGTTCATGATGAGGTAGCATATGTTGGGTGTGTCACTAGTAGTATAACATTAATGAATATTGCGAGAAAGGATTTATCTCTTATGTTATTTAGTAGAAGTTGACATCTCATCCCCTTTAAAGGAAATGATATAGCCTAAATGAATCTATGGAAATATAATTATATAAATATTTATTTAAGTTTTAGTAAATATAATATTTCCTTATTTATTGGAGAATAATACAGTGACATTTTTTATTAAATAAATGGTCATTATTCAAGGCCAACTAATTAATATGGGGCAATGACAGACCATGTTTTTAGGTCAAGTTAGAAATAATAATACTGAATATTAATTGAATAAATAATATTTAATTTAATTCTCAATGTTAATCGCATGTTGATAAATAATAATAATATTAATATTTGACATGGGATTATTTAAGGGATTAGATAAATAATAAGGGGCACTAGTGCAATTATTTATTTATAATCCTCGAAATATTTAAACCCAATTATATTATTTTCTTATGAAACAATTCATTTTTTCTTCTAAACAACATATTTAGATATTCTTCTAAATACCTAGAGGGTTATCTTCTCCATGAACACTCTTAAGAACAAAGATCGATCATCCCCAACTGAATACTCTCAAGTCAAGAGAGATCAAGGAAAATGCTTTGGATGCAGTTCTCTTGGTGATCAATGGTGGACGATTCAAGCAATGGGACCTTTCATTCTAGTACCTGAAGATTCCTTTGACGATGTCTTGAGATTCATGAAACACATGTGAAATAATGATAGAGGGAATCTGTACATGATTCCTACAATGAAATGATGGTGAAACATAGATCTATTTCTAGATCCATCAATGATGAAAGAATTCCATCAATGGTAATTCTTTAATTAATTAAATTAATTTTATATAATATGTCATGATCCTCCCTTATGGTTCCAGTTTGTTTTATACTTTCTGTCTTCATTGACTAAATTCTTTTGAACTCGATGTTTATCATCATGTAGACCTCAAATTTATCATCAATCATGACAAAATGAAAAGTTGGGAATGACCCAACGTCTGATTCCACTATTCCTAAAACCTACAAGTGGTATTAGAGTGGTTACACAAGTATTTATAAATATTTATTGATATATGCATTTTTATTTCATTTTTAATTCACGTGTGATCATTTTTTTAATAAGAATTTTATGATCTATTTCTTCCCCCTTAGTTTATTGTTGATCTAATCAATACACTTAATTTCAGTAAAAACATAAAATTGATGAAATCATGTCGAGGTGCCTAGGATTCTGGGTGGATAACGCAATAGTACACATCATGTAGCTTTGTTCAATGCATCCAGAATTAATTTTTAATTAATTCACATTGTTTCCATTGATGAAACATGGTGAATTTATAACATAAAATGCGTGTCTATCGGGCTATCCTGGCTCATGGTCAGCCAGAGTACATGCCGTGTAACCGATTTGGGTACTGTGTAATCCTCTTAAGTCACAAATGGTATGTGTAGTTTATAGTTTTCTTTCATGACTGGTGACCTTGTAATTCATAGATCACACACCATGTAGCCCGTGAGACACATCTTGTAATCCGTTTTCCGAGTAATGATTGACACACCAAGTCCATAGTAATGTTCCTATGAAAGACACTGAGACATGTACATGAAAATGTAGCTCAAATACACATTCCATATACTTATACCAAATAATGAATATATAAAATTTATTTATTATACTACTGAAACCATTTTTACATGTTCTTATGTGTGGTTATTAAGATGACAGGACTCACCATGTGATGATTTTTTTCATATATATACATATATGTAAATGTTTAACTAATATCTATGTAATGTTAAAATCTTCATATCAAGTATTAGTGAAATTATAGTAGTTACTTCATGTTCATTGGTGAATAACAGATGAATGAATAATAATGTAATTCATGTAATCACTAAGGTGAAGTACACATCATGAAGGTACGTGATATGTAGTGTATACCACACATTATAAGAGTCAGCAGTGTAAGGGAATAACACATATTTGGTAGAATCAGATGGGTATTCACTATATTTTCCCCAAGGTACATTTATGAACACAATTAATTTCAAATGAATTTATTTAATTTGTTTAAAATAATGATGGATGAGAATCTCAAGGAAATTAAAATGAGAATTATGATCAATGAATTGATTAATTAAAGAAGTGAATAATTTGATTAGATCGTGATTTATCTTAAATAAAAATGAATACGAATTTACTAAAATTTTTCATAGATTCATAATTCATTGCATTCATGTTGATGATCATGACAATAGACCTGACCATTGTTTGTGATTATTTTTATTTAATTTATTATTAACTAAAATTGTTTTTATGCATGCCTACACCCCTCATATTATGTAAGGGTCTGTGTGACCATGGATACTTTTATATAAAACCCTTTACCCATCAATTACCTGTGAGTAAAATCATATGTGAAGGATGGATCTCCCATGTTTGTAGAGGAAGTTCAAGCTTGGATCCAAGGTAAAACCAATCCAAGAGGGATACATGGTTGGAGACGTGGAATGTTGTAACATGAACCATAATTGGTTAAATGATTTATTCTCCTAATGTGATGATTAGATTATCAACTAATAGATAAATTAACCATTAGTAATGCTCATGATCATATCACGTTATTATTTTATTTCTTTCATGTTGTATGGTCATTTCATTATGGTTGTTTTGTTGAAGTCAAATAATTAATGAATTAACAAGAATGAAATATAGAACTAAAATAAACTAGATTATCAATAAATGTTATATAAGACATGGTTAATTACTTATGTAATCCCACTTAATATTAAAAATAATGTGATAAATATAATAATTGGAAATTTATACATAAAATGATAAAAATCATCAATAATATAAATTAAGTCGGTATAGCTTTTCACTACCTCAATTAAAATAGAACCATTGTTCAATGTGCCTGATCAGCCAAATATGTGGTGTTTTGAATTATTGGGGAATTATAACTTAATCTTTAGGGTAGACTTAACTTGGTTCAAATCTAGGGATGACTGAAAAATCATGATATGATGTAATTGGGAGGCAAGGGTTGAGTAAATACAATTACGGATTTCATGATTGGGGTTTCTGCTCAAAAGATCTTTAAACATTGAGTTAACGCATATGGAATTTGGAATGACTACATAAAACCATTCATGTTTATTGACTAACCAATGTTGGGGTAATGAGAAGGGAAATATGGATCCTTACCACTTTAATATCCAAGCAAAAGGATACTATAAATCCAATGGTGAGGGCTATTGGGTTTTGATTAAATAGTAGGACATTAATAAATATCATATATAGTTATTTGCCTAAATTTTATTAGTTACATTTCTAAAAGTATTTATATATTATTTTTTAGCAAAATTAAATTTAAATTAATCATATCATTGATATCCATACTTGAGATGGACAACCATCTCACTGACCCATATTGCCCAGAGTGGAAAAGGTGCCTATGAGTTATCCATCACCTTGAAATGAAATTATATGTGCTGGAAGAACCTTTTCCCATAGATCCGATAAATGAGGCTATTGATGAAGAGTTAAAAATTTATGAGAATAATTTAAATGATTCTATATATGTTCATTGTATCATTCTATCATCCATGTGCAATAAGATTTCAAAGAAACATGAGGACATGGATGCATATAGTTGATGTCTCACCTTTGGGATCAATATCCAGAGAAGGCGGGACAAAAGTGGTACAAGATCTCCAATGATTTTTTTACAACTAATTTAAGAGAGTCTTTTCTAGGTGGGCCTCATGTAGTTAAGCATATTATTGATGCATGACCCAAATCATTGATCACGTTGTTTCTACTTTGCACTTGTTTAATTTTTAAGAATGATTGATGAAACTGAAAACATGGTATCCCATCACATCATAGATCCTAGGTTGATTATATAGTCTCCAACACTGATGTGACACATAGATTACTATAAATGTGGCGGCTCGTTTCCCCATGATCCCGATATACTACATCTTGAGACGCTCCCTCTTTGATCACAACTAGTTGCTTCCCATTTTAAAAACCTCACAATTTTCTGTTTCCAATACAGATAAGATATTATATATTATATCTTTAATTTCCATATTACCGTGTTTTGACAATATTTAGAATTAGACTCTTATCTCAACTGAATAGATATAAAAGATATATAACTCCATGTGCAATACATGCAACCAATTGTTTAGTGATATGTTAAAAGAAATATCAAATTAAATAAATATCTTATATAAAATTTGGAAACACCCAAGGATTAGATAAAATCAATCTCCCCCTTTACCCATAAATGGAGATACAATCCAATAAACTCAGTTGAAAATAAACCTATTTTCATCTCACCAACCATCATCCTCTATATAAAAATGACAATTCCATTCAGTAACACTAACAGAAACATGACTTCCCTTATAAAAAAACCCAAACACTAAAGAATTTTTCATATATGAATATGTAATGTACTATTGAACAATACAAAAACCAGAAATATCAAGCTCCCCCATGATTATGATTGTGAAACAATCTAGAACACCCCTAAAAAATTCTATCCCTTCTCAAAATCCCATGCAGCTATCACATCACCTCAATATTCAATTTGAATTATTTTTTCACCAATCACACATTCTGAAGAAATGAATTAGGTGCAAGACCTGAAACACCGCTCTCAACCTAAATTGTTTTCCAAACCATATCCTACCTCATGCACCATCGATACTCTTGAAAACATCCAAAATTCCCACAAAAAATTGCTAGGCTGAACCATCACATTTGATATCACTTGATAGGGTATATTAATGATCTCTAGAAGCAAATCTCTTGAGAAACAATTTTTGAGATACTCGATGAAATAATGAAGTGATATATAGAAGAATAAATAAATCATCACTGCCATTTTTTAATGTTGAAAAACAATCCGATGTGGAGGATTTATAAACTAATGGGAAATTCAGAAATATCCACTATAAATTATATAGTACATGGAAATCCAAGTAATTCCTGAACATGAATTACAAATGATATTATATAAAAACATTTTTCAATAACACACTCAGATATTCTTCCACCATCTCTTTAAAAATTAGCTTCCCAACGCCAGGATTGAATGATCCATCTGTGAAAAAACATCACCCTTCTGTCGATGAAATGCCACTACATTGGGGATCAAATACTAATATGCATTAGCCTTGCAAAATCTTATGACACCCAGAGGATTTCTCTATCTCTCTCTCATGATCTCTCCATCATGAACTACCACTGATCATAAACATGGAAACATAGCATGATCAATGCATTCTAGAATACACTCAATACAACTGAATGGACTAGTTCGGGATATTACTAAAACTAGGGGGGTGATCGGCGTTTTAGAACTTTTAATCCAATTCCAAATTTTATCCATTTACCGCTTCAACTTGTTAGGATCTCAATTCTTTTATTCTATTTTACCTGTAACATGAAATAATGTTAAAATAGTATAGACAATCACAAAAAAGTTTCGCATGGTTCACTATTTAATCAGAGTATCTAGTCCTTGGAATGGTCTACAAATAATCCTCACCACAAAAAAACTACAAATTAATCATCTAATTGCGGATATATCAAATAGGAAATACCCATTCACTTGGATTACACTATTGTAAATTGGTAGTACATGTTTTACATCACTTAGCTGGATATCAATTCTACTGGTGAAGACAACCTCCTTTATGTTGATAAAGGTTTGAAACACCAAGATAACATTCCACCCGTTGAGACATATTGGATCTCATAGTTCTTCATTGTTCTTCCAAAACCTTCTTTTTCACATTGTTTCTTTCTTAGTAGCATGAAATTAACTCTTCTTACTTCTTCCCAAAAATTAACTAAATGTTTCCCATTATTCTTCTTCTACCAGTCAAAATAATATTCATGTGGTGTGAAATGATAAATACTAATTTCATTATAACCCAAATTATTAACATCCAATATCAATTTGGATTCCAATTATTCTTCTCTTATTTTCTATTTCTACTTTAGTGGAAAACCAACATCACTGAGCCCTCTTCTTCTTATTCATACTGGAATAAAAAAATTCCTTTATTATTATTAAATCAATGATGGTCATATCATCTTAGAATAACCGCTATTAAATAAGACTTTTTTGATACACAATATCTATAGTGAATGTGTTATCATTTATCTTCAATTTATCATGGTGAAGAATATGTTTGTTCAACTAAATTTCACTTTACATTCAATGATGTTTCATTCAAGAATAATCTCGCGTAAACTTAAATTCTTCTCATCTTGAATTATTAACTCAATACATTCATGGTTCATGTGCTTTTCCTATATCTGGTTTTATCATTATCAGTTTATGTACTTTTTGGTGTAAAACTTTTATGAATGGAATTTTTTATTCTTCAAATAATTTGAAAATCTTTGTAGAGTACACTTACTGCTCACTTTTTTATGTAAAAACACATAAATATTCTTTCACCTCTATTATTTATCTCCATATATCTTTTCACACAACAACCAAGTTTCATTTTCATAACCATTTTTATCAATAGTATGTGCATTCATACACTTACTGTAATATGAAATCTCGAACAATATGATTTCCCATTATTACTCGTGAAAATATTCACTTAGGGTCACATCTAGATCTCTTAGCCCAAATAAATTGTATAGGTTTGTACCTATTTTTATGTATCAAATAGATAAATAGTATATTCATGTTTGGATTATATGAAGAACAACTTCAGGAAGCCCCATGAGAGTAACCACCTCATGCACTGTGGATCGATCAGTAAGCTTCATCGAATATGTTCTACATTGTAACGCATGATAACAGTGTTTACACACCAAATGCGTGTTAGAAGTATTTCATTTTTGTGAAAGTGTAAATAATTGTGGAACTTACCTCCTTCTTAAATAATGTTTAGGGTTTAAGTACCTTTTACATGCCCAAAGATTATTCTCCACACTATATAAATCTAATCTGCCAAGGAGAAGATCATAATTCTCCTATCTACCCAGTAGTACTCTGTACCAGTTTTGCGAGAGCCCTCTGAGAGCAATTCTTTTTGAGATATTGAAACACATCATATAATCCTTCAAGAGTTCCCATGGGTGACTCAAGTAACACAGTGCTGCTTATTGATGCTAACCTGGCTGGCCATCTTTGCGCGCGATCCACCTAGTGTCCTGCATAAGATATTAGTTGAGGATGGATAGTCATATTAGGCCATTATTTTTAAATAAACCCACAAAACATTCTTAGTAAAAAAACCATGTATATAATGTAATTCAATATGAAATTATTGTATACCTCCACACTTTAATCTCCAGTATAAAATTATTCAAGACCTTCATAATACCTCTTTAATTACAAATCCATCTTACCATTTCTTCATCTCTAACCCTTAATGTACTAATTATATGGAATGGTTCTCCTTAATGAAATCTATAATCTCAATGTTCCTAAATATAACACTCACATGGTTTTCATGAAACATTAAAATATAGCATGTCATTCAATTCCTATTCATATTTAATTTTGGGAATATAAATTCAAAAGAACATCATACTATCCTTCTTCTTTGATTTAAAAAATCAGTCACTTATGAACCATTTATTTTAAACATCAGATCTGTTTGTCATTCATCTGAGTTAACCATATCGATAATTTCTCAAGCATGACATCTAATGATATGAATCCATAACAATTCTTCAATAACATCACAATTTATTTTCAAATATGAATCCATTTAAATATTTCTTCATATTTAACCATTCATGCAATAATTATATGGTGTTGTTATCCATCACAAAAACTTCAATCTCAATGTTCCTCCAGTTAACCCTTTCAGGGTTCTCATTTTTCATTAAAAAACTATATGACATTAAATTAATATAAATCTATAAATTTTGAAATATAAATTTTAAAGAACTTAAAATCCACCTTATAATTTATTGTAAAAAATGTGTGACGTTTGACCCATGTATTTTGAAAGTAGTATCAGTTCATTAGTTTTTAGAGTTAAAAATATGGAGAATTTCTCAAACATGACATACAATTATTCAAATCTATTACAATTGTCTAGGAATCATGATGAAAAAATACATAAAAAATCTATAGGAATCACTAGGGGGGAATTCCACACAATTCTCTATGAATCACCATGAAATTAAAAGTCTTCAAAATATTCACATGATTCGTTGAATTTCAACAATTGGGGACCTCATACAAGTTCCATTATCTTTGGGAATTCTTCATCAAATTTGATAAAATGTAAACCTCCCATTTCACTGGGTGTCATTTTCTATCAATGAAAATCATCTGAAAACAAATACAATACCAAAAAAAGTGGGCTCATCAAACTCCCCTTTGTATTGTTGGAAATAACTTCAATGTAATTTCTAAATGAATGTGTTAATATTTTGAACTATTATCTTCTCTCTCCCCTTTACCTTTTAATTTTTTATTTCACTTTATCTCCCCCTTATTGAAATTAAATACAATGTTCATGGTGAAATGGTTATCAGTACATACTTTAGAAATGTGTGATACATCATTTCCCTCTAATTATACATGAGTTGGGCTTGCTATAAAAAAAGAGGATTTTATTTAGACAAAAAATCAATCCATTACCAAATAATCATGATGCCTTAAGAAATTAGAACTAATATACCTTACTTCTATGATTATTCACCTTCATTATAGGATGAAATTATTGAATGTGAGATAATTTTTTTAAGAATAATCAACCTTAAAATCCTTCACTAACTTCAAAAAATAGATAAAAAACATTCAAGTGCAACAGATAGGATAAAACACCATGGGGAACTTCTAAATTTCATATGCAATTGATTAATTTAATTTTTACCCATTAGTAATTATTTTTTATTTTAGATAACAAAGGATGAGAGATTAATAGAGACATACCATTTCCAATGATATGTTTTTCAAGAAAAATCTAGAATAATCATATTTTATACAAATTGATATAATAATTCTAGAAGATTTTTTATTCATCTCCCCCTCAAGGGAGACATTTTTAATTATCATCATAATGGATGATCTCAAAAAGAATTGATTTAATGAAATTACTATATAGAGAATACCTGAGAATTGATGTGGAACTTTTGATAGTCCATATTGGAAAACATTCACAAATTCACCAAGGATTATATTCTATAACATTTGTTCTTTATAGTACAAATAAATAACATCAAACCAAGATGGAAACATCTTTATCCAAGATATCCGAAATATGAAATCACATTCTTCAACATTATCAATGATGACCCCCAAAATAATATAATTTAAATATAAATTGATGAATTATTCAAGGATGGTTAATTATTCATAAAAGAAATCAAAAATTGACAACACATACTACATCTCATGTCCCCCCCTGAGAACATGCTACACATAAAAATAACTGAATTATATGCACAAATTCAATACTCACAGATTTAGGGAATAAGGTGGATCATCCTTACATAATTAATTTGAATAAAGATATTGAGATGATATTCTCATCAAAATTAATTCACTTTCTCCAGTCATCATTATTGGACATTTAAAAATAAATTTTGATTTAGGTTGAGGTAACATGGATTTCTTCACATCCTCTTAGGATTTGTGTGGAGAATATTTATTCTTAATGTCCTTTTTGAATGATACATTATTTCACCTCTTGAGGAACTCCTCTTTTTATGTGTAAAGACCATTAAATTTCAAGGATTTTTTTTTTCTTAATTTTTTTTGGAATTTTACAAGAACGCGGTTTCTGACGGCACCCGATTCCGAGGCCCGGTGTGCCCGGAATCAATTTCTGAAGTTTGGCTCAGGTAGGTTCAGTGAACGAACAAGCGAGGAATTATAACTTTTGAACCGGTGCTCGGAATCGAATTCCGAGGTCACCGATGGAACCGCAGTGCCGGTACTTGCATAGAAACACCTCTTCCGAAGTTGCGTTTGCTCGGTTTTGGTTTTTAATTTTTGGGTTTTAAGTTATGAAATAAAATAATGTTGTGCGACAATTTTATTTTTATTTCACTTAAAGACACTTAAAAGCCACTTTAAGCCGCTTAAGCTGAGTTGAAGCAGATAGGGTGAAATTCAAATATCCTACTCTCTTGGTAGGAGATTTGTGAGGTGGGGCCCACATGAGCCCCAACGTTTCTTTTCCGCTAAGTAACGCACCTGAGAAAACCCATCTTTATGAAAGTCAACTAGGGCGTTTTTTTAAATTCTTAACGCACCATTTAATGGGGAAGTTAACTTCGTTAAATTAATTCTATGGATTAATTTAATCGTTTCTTAACCTATTTACAAACCGTTGGCGTAAAAATAAAATAAGACCAATGCTTGGCTTCTTGAGGATTGCTCGTTGATAGGTTTTTGACAGAATTTTGTGCCTTCATCCTCCTTCGTGAAGAACGCGAAGAACACGAAGAACGCGAAGAACGCAGAGAACGCAAAGAACGCGAAGAACGCGAAGAACGCTGTCACCCTTGGAGATTGACGACGCTTCATCCGAGATGATCTTCCCCACCACGATCTTCGATCACCAACTGCTTGAGGTAGGGGATTTCGAGTTTCTTTTAAATCTTCTTTGTGGTTCATAACAACACATGGATTTAATCGATATAATTAAATATGTTGTTTCTTGGTCCTCGGAGTTCGTCGACGCAACGACGGATACCGCGATGACGCGACGGTCCCCTCCTTCCGCGACGATCAATTCCGCGAAGAACACGCGTGCGACGACTTGATGAGGTAGGGGTTGTTTTGAAATGTTAATCCTCCATGTTGTTTTCCTCCAAGGCATGAACGCGGACCAACAAAATTAACAAGTTGGTCCGCAGATTATTTTTGCGGGTTAGGGTTTATCAATTGCTGGAAATTATGGTTCTGTTTCAAACCGCTAATGCGGTGGGTGTGGACCAACAAACAAGTCCGAAACCACCACCCCTTTCGTTCTTGTTGTGCGAAACGACGGACGTCGACCAAGCAAGACCGCGCAGGAGTTTGGAAAATTAGGGTGAAGGAGCGCGGCGCCGTCGCGTCGCGCCGGAAAAACCACAAAGACGACGCGTTCGTTTTTGACGTACGGATTGACATGTAATGACAAACGGGTCCGCAAGGGAGATTTGAGGGCCTTGCAGTGATGGTCGGGACCCGTGATGAACCTCCTCACAGACGGAAATGAAAACGGACCACCGGAGCAAAGCCGGTGGCCCGCGGAAGCTTCCGTCGGCGTGCCACGCCGGCACGGCGGTGCCGGCAGCGGCCGACCACCACGTCGCGGTGGCTCTGGCAGCAGCCGGCCGCCACGTCGTGGCAGTGCCTAGCGCGCCGCCGTGGAAACCCCGCCGCGGCGGTGAGGTGGTTCCGCAGTGGCCCGGTCGCGTCCGGGTGATTCAGGGCGGCCCCCCGCAGGGGCCGCGACGTTGTCACGCGGGGGGCAGCGTGCCCGCCGCATCGCTCGGCCACTCGGCCGAGCCGGGCTGGCGGGCCACACCCTGTCCGGGCCGGACCGGGTCCAACCGGGTCGGACCAGAGTCGGGTCGACCCGGTTCGGCCGACCCGGGGGGGGGGGGGGGTCGGGCCGGGTCGGTCCGGGCCCAGACCCCCCGTTTCCGGTCCTTTTCGGTCTTTAGCCCGTAACTAGAGCTACGCCTCTGATCGACGCGCCGTCAGCGGCAACGCGATCCTTAGATCGGGGTGGTCGTATCGGTATTTTACACTCAAGGTTTCGGAATACATTTGTTTTGGCGGGGTTGGTTTGTCCACGAAACCAATCGGGCCCTCGGAGCGGAAACACTCATATCTTGAGCTCCGGACGGCCGATTGACGTGTCGTCAAATTTGTTGGAATCCTATAATTGAGATGGATATTTTGGCTCACTCCGCCCAAGGTTTGGACGTAGGTGAGTGTGGTCGGGTTGGGTTTTCCTTAAAAACCAACCGAGCCCCTAGAACGAAAAAGCCAATATCTCTCAGACCGGGCATTCGATTGACGCGCCGTCTACGACGTTGAGTTCCTTTTGACGATACAGAACTTTTGGATACATCAACTTCGGACTATGTGTCAGTTGATGTATCAGCCTCCCGGCTCGTGGAGCGGACCCTCCCGAACGAGCTTGCTGTGTGCGGGAACCCTAGTGCTGGCTACGACTGCGACTTCGACGACGATTGTGCAGAGATCCTCAGTGGATTCGAGGGCGACGACTACAACACTCCGCGATCCTACGTGGATCAGTGCTACCGATCCTGTGTGGGTCCGATCATGTGCTGGTCTTGTATCCTATGTGGGTCCCAGCTTAGATGATTCAGTAGTGGTCTTGTATCCTATGTGGGTCCCAGTATAGATGAATCAATGAAGACTACTAGTCTTTTATCATATGTGGGTCCCAGCTGTGCTGGTCTTGTATCCTATGTGGGTCCCAGCTTAGATGATCCAGTAATGGTCTTGTATCCTATGTGGGTCCTAGTATAGATGAGTCAATGAAGACTGCTGGTCTTGTATCCAATGTGGGTCCTAGCTGTGCTGGTCTTGTACCCTATGCGGGTCCCAGCTTAGATGATTCAGTACTGTTCTTGTATCCTATGTGGGTCCCAATATAGATGAATCAATGAAGACTGATGGTCGTGTATCCTATGTGGGTCCCAGCTATGCTGGTATTGTATCCTATGTGGGTCCTAGCTTAGATGATTCAGTATTGGTCTTGTATCCTATGTGGGTCCCAGTATAGATGAATCAATGAAGACTGCTGGTCATGTATCCTATGTGGGTCCCAGCTGTGCTGGTCTTGTATCCTATGTGAGTCCCAGCTTAGATGATTCATTACTGGTCTTGTATCCTATGTGGGTCCCAGTATAGATGAATCAATGAAGACTGCTGGTCTTGTATCCTATGTGGGTCCCAGCTATGTTGGTCTTGTATCCTATGTGGGTCCCATCTTAGAAGATTCAGTATCTATATCTGATCATCTATTTCACCTTTTCGATGATGCAAAGCTGTGTGAGCTGAGTCTTGACTTTCAACACTTATCATCAAGATGATTGGGTTGTGCATTCCTGTGTGGACTGAGTTGTTCTTTCCTGTGTGGATTGTGTTGTGCTATCCTGTGTGGATTTACGTTTTGCTTTCCTATGTTGACTGTGTTGTGCTATCATGTGTAGATTTACATTTTTCTTTCCTGTATGGGTTGTGTTGTGCTATCCTTTGTGGATTTACGTTTCGCTTTCATATGTGGACTGAGTTGTGCTTGGGCTCGGGTGTTGGAGCCGATCGAGAATTGATGATTTAGGTATATGTATGGGCATATACCTAAGCCGTGTCGGTTGTTACTTCGTGATTGTATCTTTACTTTGTGGTTTATCCTTTGGGGATTTTTGGGAGACCTTCGGGGGTCTCGGGGTCCCTACTGAGTAGATTATACTCACCCCTACACATGATATGCCCGCACTACGTTGTGTTGGTTGCAGACAATGGACAACGCTGATCGTGGTCGAGGTTGGCGGGGCAAGACGGTACCTGGAGGTGGACCACTAGGCGGGGTGTACTCGGTGCGGACGACTAGACCGAGGAGTTGTGGAGGCTATCTATACTCACCCTTTAGGTTGGACTTCCAGAGGACGGCTTGACGCTGCGGCTTTTCTTTCAGTTGCTATTTTTCCCCTTTCAGTTGTACTTTACAGTTGGGCTTGTATTTCTGGCCCCCTTTACTTTCAGCACAACTTGTTACAGTTTTTACTTAGTGTTACTTTTACTTCCGCTTGTACTCTGTGGTGTTTGTTTACTTTTATAAAGGCAATGCCTTCCCTGTTTCTGGGATTTACGCATTTGGTGCTAGTCACCAGCCCCTGGCCTATGGAAGGCGGGCTTGGGGTAGTCACGGCACGGGCTCCTAGGATGGGTCGTGACAAATTGGTATTAGAGGAGTTCGGTTCTACCGCAGACTCTGATCTTTTCTATGTGAAGCAATAGTGTTTAGCGTATTGAGTGTGGTTATCAGTCCAGGGAACCCAGTGTTTGTGCGGCGGCCGACGTATCCATACACCAGGACCCTGACTTCTGATTTCCTTCTTAATGCATGAAAACATTGATTGCATGTGTGTTTCATGTTTCCGTTGTGATTATTTGTGTCATCTCACCAGGTATACTGTTCTGACCATGGCACACTTGTTCCTTTTCAGGATGGACCCACGACGACAGCCAGCTAGGGTTCCGAGCGTTGTGCATGGCGAGAGCCCACCGAGCGACGAGGACTCGGTACAGGGCCCTTTGACAGCTGAGGCACCAGCGGTACCTATACCCGCTGAGCCACCGATGCTACCAGCCCCAGCCACTGACGATGCACGTCGCCTTAGTGCCCTACATGAGTTCCAGCCCTAGCGACCGCCCAGGTTCCGCGGGGAGACGGACCCTCAGGCTGCAGAGGACTGGGTGGAGGCATTTGTATGGGTTTTCATATTAGTGATAACACCAGCAGACCTCATGGTGATCCTCGCAGCGAGCCTCCTGCACACAGTGGCAGGTAGATGGTGGAGCTTGATGCTCTAGGTTCACGATGAGACATCTCTCCTCTGGACGGACTTGAGAGCATCTTCCGCTCCGAGTTCGTCCCAGCCACCCTCCGTGCGGTGCGCATTCAAGAGCTTCTTCAGCTGCGGTAGGACAAGTTGACAGTCGCCCAGTACTCGGCGAGATTTACTGATCTCTCGCGCTACTCCACAGATATGGTACGGGACCAATTCCTCTAGGCCCGGACCTTCGAACAGGGACTGGGGCATGAGATCAGGGATTCAATGATCTCCCTCAACATTCTGACGTAGGCAAAGGTGTTGGAGAGAGCCCTTCTAGTAGAGAGTTTTCTCGCCGAGCAGGCTCCAGTGACAGGGCCCTCCGCAGGACGGCCCGTAGCAGGGTCTTCTGTAGTTGTCAATAGACAGGTGATGCAAAGGTCCAAACGGGCCAGACCATCAGATGGGCAGTCTCAGGATGAAGATTCAGTTGTGCGGGGCACACGAAGGAGGGCCAGCTACACGAGGGGCATGCATTGCTACGCATGCGGCGGGCATGGTCACATGGATCGAGACTGCCCGAATCATCTTAAAGTTGAGCAGCAGGTGGTAGAGGGACCTCCCAGACAGAGGTTCAGCCATGATGGTCTGTAGGGTGCACGTGGACGAGGTAGAGGAGCTGGCCGAGCAGCAGGTGGTGGACGACGCTTCGAGGTGTTTCCACCACCACCACCAGGATGTCCAACCCGACCGCAGGTAGTTGGTGGACATGGGAGAGCTCAGCATCAGGCAGCTGAGGCCTTCGATCATGGAGCTCTTGGAGCAGATGGATAGGAGCGGAACTAGTGGATACGTCTTTTGTACTTCTAGTTCCTTGTTGCTGTTGTGTAGTGTCTTTGTATTATGAGCTGCAATAATAAAAGACGCATACCTTTGTGATGTTGTCAATCCTGTCCTCTTTTGTGTTGTTACTAAGAGGTTCCGGTTTAGACTGTTGACTTGTCCCTCAATTGTGAGACATCTACTAGAGGATACCCAGTTACCACACACTGATGCCGACAGTGTGACTCAACCCTTGGAGGCGGGAGTAACTGCTGGATCTCTTGGTAGTAGCGTCGAGGCCTTACGACGTCATCCTTGGTATGGACTAATATCATCCATGTCGGGATTGATTGTATTAGGAAAAGAACGTGGTTCATCCAGGGGATGAGACCGGATTTCTCTTGTCGGCGAAAAAGAATTCATAGCAGCTCTTGTGGGACCAGAGGTTGTCCAGGCCACGACAGAGAAGGTCCATGTCATCCAGGAGGCGGAGTCCACTAGAGTTTGAGGATGGCGACCACGTCTTCATGCGGGTCTCACCACAACGTGGATTATAAAGATTTTGTCGAGGTGGCATGTTGTCTCCATGCTTCATCAGACCCTTCCAGGTCCTCAGCAGGATTGGCGAGGTGGTTTACCGCCTAGCTCTATCGCCTTTGTATCCCTAGTTTGCGTTGAAGGTTTACGGGGACGTAAAGACCTGTTGTGGGAGTAATGTAAAGACTCGTAAATTTCAATTAATTTTTTATTCTTAATTTTCTTTGGAATTTTACAAGAACATGGTTTTTGACGGATCCTGATTCCGAGGCCCGGTGTGCCCGGAATCATTTTCCAATGTTTGGCTCGGGTACATTCAGTGAACGAATGAGCGGGGAATTCTAACTTTTGAACCGGTGCTCGGAATCGAATTCCGAGGGCACCGATGGAACCGCAGCGCCGGTACTTGCTTATAAACGCCTCTTCCGGAGTTGCGTTTTCTCGGTTGTGGTTTTTAATTTTTGGGATTTAAGTTATGAAATAAAATAATGTTGTGCGACAATTTTATTTTTATTTCACTTAAAGCCACTTAAAAGCCACTTTAAGCCGCTTAAGCTGAGTTGAAGTAGATAGGGTGAAATTCAAATATCCAACCCTCTTGGTAGGATATTTGTGAGGTGGGGCCCACATGAGCCCCACCGTTTCTTTTCCTCTAAGTAACACACCCGCGAAAACCCATCTCTATGAAAGTCAACTGGGGCGTTTTTTTAATTCTTAACGCACCATTTAATGGGGCGGTTAACTTCGTTAAATTAATTCTATGGATTAATTTAATCGTTTCTTAACCTGTTTACAAACAGTTGGCGTAATAATAAAATAAGATCAATGCTTGGCTTCTTGAGGATTGCTCGTTGAGAGGTTTTTGACAGAATTTTGTGCCTTCATCCTCCTTCGCGAAGAACGTGAAGAACGCGAAGAACATGAAGAACGCGAAGAACGCCGTCACCCTTGGAGATTGACGACGGTTCATCCGAGATGTTCTTCCCCACCACGATCTCCGATCACCAATTGCTTGAGGTAGGAGATTTCGGGTTTCTTTTAAATCTTCTTTGTGGTTCATAACAACACATGGATTTAATCGATATAATTAAATCTGTTGTTTCTTGGTCCTCAGAGTTCGTCGACACAACGCCGGATACTGCGACGACGCGATGATCCCTCCTTTCGCGACGATCATTACCACGAAGAACGTGCGCGCGACGACTTGACGAGGTAGGGGTTGTTTTGAAATGTTAATCCTCCATGTTGTTTTACTCCAAGGCATGAACGCGGACCAACAAAATTAACAAGTTGGTCCGCGGATTATTTTTGCGGGTCAGGGTTTATAAATTGCTGGAAATTATGGTTTTGTTTCGAACCGCTAATGCGGTGGGTGAGGACCAACGAACAAGTCCGAACCCAATGCCCCATTCCTTCTTGGTGTGCGAAACGGTGGACATCGACCAAGAAAGACCGTGCGGGAGTTTGGAAAATCGCGGCGAAGGAGTGCGGCGCCGTCGCACCACGCCGGAAAAACCTCAAAGACGGTGTGTTCGTTTTTGACGTGCGGATTGATGGGTAACAAAAAACGGGGCCACAAGGGCGCTTTGAGGGCCTTGCAGTGAAGGTCGGGACCCGGGATGAACCTCGGCGCAGACAGAAATGAAAACGGACCACCGGAACAACACCGGTGGCCCGCGGAAGCTTCCGCCGGCACGGCGGCGCCGGCGGTCGGAGGCGGCGGCCGGCAGCGGTCGGCCGCCCCGTGGAGGCGGCGCCCAGCGCGCCGCTGGGAAAACCTTGTCGTGGCTGAAGCCACGATGGCGAGGCGGTTCTGGGGCTGCACGGAATCGTGGTTCAGGGACGCGGCAGCCCGGCCTCGTCCGGGTGATTCAGGGCGGCCCCCCACAGGGGCCGCAGTGGTGTCACGCGGGGGCAGCGCGCCCCCCGCGTCGCCAGGTGACTCGGCCGAGCCGAGCTGGACCGGGTCCAGCCGGGTCAGACCCGGGTCGGGTCGACCCGATTCGGCCGACCTGGGGGGGGGGGGGTTGGGCCGGGTCGGTCCGGGCCCAGACCCCCCGTTTCAGGACCTTTTCGGTCTTTTGCCCATAACTGGAGCTACGAGCCTCCAATCGACGCGCCGTCAGTGGCAACACGATCCTTGGATCAAGACGGTCATATAGGTATATTACACTCAAGGTTTCATAATGCTTTGGGTTCGGCCGAGTTGGTTCTTCCACGAAACCAACCGGGCCCTCGGAGCGGAAACGCTCATATCTTGAGCTCCGGACGTCCGATTGACGTGTCGTCGACTTTGTTGGAATCCTATATGTGAGACGGATCTTTTGGCTCACTCCGCCTGAGGTTTGGACGCAGGTGGAGTATCGTTGGGTTGGTTTTTCCTTAAAAACAACCGGGCCCCTGGAACGAAAAAGCCAATATCTCTCAGACCAGGCATCTGATTGACGCGCCGTCTGCGACGTTGAGTTCCTGTTGATGATACAGAACTTTTGGATATATCAACTTCGGCCTATGTGTCAGTTGATGTATCAGCCTCTCGGCTCGTGGAGCAGACCCTCCCGAATGAGCTTGCTGTGTGCAGGAACCCTAGTGCTGGCTGCGACTGCGACTTCAACGAAGACTCTGTAGAGATCCTCAGTGGAATCGACGATGATGACTACAACACTTCGTGATCCTACGTGGATCAGTGCTACCGATACTCTGTTGGTCCGATCATGTGCTGGTCTTGTATCCTATGTGGGTCCCAGCTTAGATGAATCAGTACTGGTCTTGTATCCTATATGGGTCCCAGTATAGATGAATCAATGAAGACTGCTGGTCTTGTATCCTATGTGGGTCCCAACAGTACTAGTCTTGTATCCTATGTGGGTCCCAACTTAGATGATTCAGTACTGGTCTTGTATCCTATGTGGGTCCCCGTATAGATGAATCAATGAAGACGGCTGGTCTTGTATCCTATGTGGGTCCCAACTGTGCTGGTCTTGTATCCTATGTGGGTCCCAGCTTAGATGATTTAGTACTGGTCTTGTATCCTATGTGGGTCCCAGTATAGATGAATCAATAAAGACTGCTAGTTGTGTATCCTATGTGGGTCCCAGCTGTGCTGGTCTTGTATGCTATGTGGGTCCCAGCTTAGATGATTCAATACTGGTCTTGTATCCTATGTGGGTCCCAGTATAGATGAATCAATGAAGACTGCTGCTCTTGTATCCTATGTGGGTCCCAGCTTTGATGATTTAGTACTGGTCTTGTATCCTATGTGGGTCCTAGTATAGATGAATCAATGAACACTGCTGGTGTTGTATCCTATGTGGGTCCCAGCTGTGCTGGTCTTGTATCCTATGTGGGTCCCAGCTTAGATGATTTAGTATATATTTCTGATCATCTCATTCACCTTTTCAATGATGCATACCTGTGTGAGCTGAGTCTTGACATTCAACCCTTATCATCAAGATGATTGGGTTGTGCTTTCCTGTGTGAACTGAGTTGTGCTTTCATGTGTGGATTGTGTTGCGCTATCCTGTGTGGATTTACGTTTTGCTTTCCTATGTGGACTCTGTTGTGATATCCTGTGTAGATTTACGTTTTTCTTTCCTGTGTGGGTTGTGTTGTGCTATCCTGTGTGGATTTACGTTTCACATTCCTATGTGGACTAGGTTGTGCTTGGGATCGGGTGTTGGAGCCGATCGGGAATTGATGACTTAGGTATATGTATGGGCATATACCTAAGCAGTGTCAGTTTTTACTTCGTGATTGTATCTTTACATTGTGGTTTATCCTTTGGGGATTTTTGGGAGACCTTCGGGGGTCTCGGGGTCCCTACTGAGTAGCTTATACTCACCCCTACACGGGCTATGCCTGCACTACATTGTGTTGGTTGCAGACGACGGATAGAGCTGATCATGGTCGAGGTTGGCGGGGCAGGATGGTACCTGGAGGTGGACCACTGGGCGGGGTGTACTCGGGGCGGACGACTAGACTGAGGAGCTGTGGAGGCTATCTGTACTCACCCTTCAGGTGGGACTTCCAAAGGACGGCTCGACGCTGCAGCTTTTCTTTCAGTTTCTGTTTTTCCCCTTTCAATTGTACTTTACAGTTGGGATTGTATTTTCGGCCCCCTTTACTTTCCACATAGTTTGTTACAGTTTTTACTTAGTGTTACTTTTACTTCCGCTTGTACTCTGTGGTGTTTGTTTACTTTTATAAAGACAATGCCTTCCCTGTTTCTGGGATTTACGCCTTTGGTGCTAGTCGCCATCCCCTGGACTATGGAAGGCGGGATTGGGGTAGTCATGACACGAACCTTGAGGACGGGTCGTGACATTATGGTAGTAATGTTAAGAAATATTTTGAAATTAACACATATTTCTTACACATCTCATAGAGAACTTGTTTAAAACTAGAGTTTAATTTTCTTAAAAATACCTCATGAAATATTTCTTCATCATGTGGAATATTTTATTCCATTTTTCGATATCTTTATCTTGTGCATATTTAATTTTATTATTATATCAAAATCAGAAGGCCACATAAAAAACATCAATAGGAACTGTGGGTGCAATTTTGGATCTTCCACATGGGTTCTTCTCAATTTCATCCCTCTATGTAGTTCTTTTGGATGCATACCCATCGAATTATTGGATTTAGAATCCACGGTTTTCTCACCATTCTTATTTGGTACCTTAATGGGTGGATTTCTATTCACAACATAATTATGATATATTCACAAGGTTTCTTCTTAATTGAATGTCTGATTTTGTGATATTATTTTCGTAACTTCTTTTTATCCATGTTGAGATGAGAATGCCCCATCTTTTTGAACACTACCATTTCATATGTCACAAATGTTAATAAGAATTAAAACTCTTTTTACAATATATAGATGATTCTGGACCTATATATGTTACCTATTATAATTTTGAATTCTCCACCCTTGAGATAGGATTACTTCATCCTTTTACATCATACAGAGTGCATATAGATGTAGAGGATCAATTCCAAAATATTAATTTTTTAGTATGAAGAATTATTTTTTTAATGTTGGCATTGAATCTTATTGTGAATTTGGATTTATATGAAAAATTTATTTTCATATGGTTTAAATGTAAAAAAATGTCTTATAGAAATTGAGATTGCTGACACTACTTAGGTACACAGTCAAACCCTAGCCATACATTATGGGATGTCTGAGGAAGAGAGTGGCTAGTGTGCTCATAGGTAGTGCATGTAGAGGCAGAAGAAAAAAATAAAAAATAATAGTTATTTTGTATGATGAATGATTGTGCATGGTTGGAATTGATTCATAGTGTGAATTTGGATTTATATGAAATAATTATTTGTTTCATGGTTTGAATGTAAACAAGGGACTACAGAAGAGGGGACCACTTGCACTGATTAGTTGGGTGGTCAATCTTTGATGGCCATTATGGGAAGGCTGAGGAAGAGCGCGGCTTATGTGCTCATTGAGAGCGCATTTAGAGGCATAGGAACAAAGAAAAATATTAGTTATGTTGTATGAAGAGTTATTCTATTTTGTTGGAATTGAATATTATTTTGAATTCATATTTATATGAAATATTAGTTTTTATAGTATAAATGTAAAAAAAAGAGCAAAGGAGGATGCCAAAACTACTTAGGTGGATAGTGTGCTCATACAGAGCACATGTAGTGGCTGAGGAACAACAAAAAATATTATTTATGTTTTATGAATAATGAATATGTATTATTTTCATTGAATCTTAGTGAGAGTTTTGATTTATATGAATTTTTTTATGGTTTAAATGTAAAAAGGGCCTATAGAAAAATGGAATACTGACAATACTTAGGTATGTCAACCACTAGATATAAATTATTGTGATGTTGTAAAAGATAGTGGATATTGTTTCCAAAATTAGTGAATGTATAGGCACCGTGACCACTATCCAGGGTGGCATGACAGATGATGGGAGAGTACGAGAGAATCGAACGGCATAGTGCAAAGAGGTAATATCTGTTTTTGGTAATAAATTCAGACTAACTAAGGATGTAATTTTTATTATAAAGTAGAATATAAATAGTCTTTCATTTTGATATGGGAACACATTTTAGTGGGTTAATATAGCTCTAAAATATCCATAACCTTGCAATCATTCTGTTTATAGCATGGGTCGTTCGATAATCTTAATCTTCCAAATGGTTTCTCCCAACAGTCCAATCATTCAATCAATTTTTAAAGAGTTGTCTGATATTATCTGCATGTCTTATTCTACACCGAGATAATCTGAGAGCACCAACTCACTGATATATCCATTCCATTATGTTTTTTTCTCCATCCATTCTTCTGAGCTTTATTTGAGTATTCTGTTGATACGATTATGATTGAAATCCCATAATACTCCATTTCCATGATAAAAAATCACCAAACTGTGGATATATAGAATATAAGAGTATATCGTTTACTAATTAATAGTGTTTAATCGTATTCATGAAACAATGGTTTTGTGCACAAGTTTGGTTGGTTTTGATTTTCCTATGTATACTCGAGACCATCCTCATTTGGGATATGATTTTTATTTAACTTTTTAGAGTATATTGAGGGAGAAAAAAATCCCTGAAAATGGTTAATATATATTAACAGAGATCTCAGTACAAGTTATATGGAAACAAAGATAATGAGCCATTATATATTAATGAAATCCTTAAATGAGAGATCAACCCACCCAAGGTAACTCCTCCTCTCCCACATCATGCACACTCCGTCTCATACACAGTAACCTGCAGAAAATATTGCAGTAATGAAATACTAGTAAGACTGATGATATTCCAATAATCATTACCATAATACATAGAGATTTTAAAAATAAATTAGTTAAAAAACAAAAACCAATATTTATATTTGACTCAGATCCAATGTCATGAATGGTATATGACATCCCACTATTGGGGCCTCACTCTCTCCACCTCGTCACCAGCACTCTGATTTATATATGAATT
This sequence comes from Viscum album, assembly GCA_963277665.1. Taxonomy (NCBI): domain Eukaryota; kingdom Viridiplantae; phylum Streptophyta; class Magnoliopsida; order Santalales; family Viscaceae; genus Viscum; species Viscum album. The sequence goes on along the minus strand of OY728151.1, from coordinate 1,578,285,929 downwards.
TGGAATGGTTTTATCCACCCCAAGTTTAGGAATCTATTTTAAACTAATGTGACTATTTGAGGTGATTGATTAGCTTCTACCCCATTCACCACATTACCTCATGGATTATGCTCCATTCACAACATTCACTCATTGAATCAATGATATTATAATTTTTTTTTGGCTTGTTAACTCACACCCACTTTCCATAAACAATGGACACAATGCATAGATAATGAGATAACATGTATTGGGGAAGTGTTCAATTCTTTCACTCATTTGGGGAATGTGTCTTATATCCCTTTTTAGATTATTTTGAGAGAGTAATAGAGTCATGGAAATGATCTAGTTTTCATAAGGCATATGTTCCGCATGGCTACTTCTTGGGTGAAGAAGAATCCTTCTCTCATGGTAATCAAATTTGAAGAAGAAGAGGTCTTTAGTGTGCCTTAGAAACATGTTTTACACTCCTCATGTTTATCTATGATGAATTTAGTTTCTGAATAGAAAATAGATAACATGTTACATGCCTTCATGGTTTGTGCAATGTTTGGAGAAATCATGCCTACATGTCTTCCATGAAGAATGTTCTTGTGCATACATTATTAGTAGAATGTATATAGTGTGATTAAAATTCACTTGTTCACGAATAATTCCATGCATTAATAACCAATACCCATTCAATTTTGAATACATGAAGGTATGGAAAAAGAGGATGGGAAGGATAAGTCTACACACTGGATATCTTTATTTGATAAGGCAGTGTTCATTTACATGACACACTATGAATAGTGTGTGTGTATTTTCCCATGCACATATGATGAGTTAATATTAGAAGATATTGCATAAAAAACATTTTGTAGGTGCATACAAGGTGTGTGTACAATGAAAAATAATAGTGGATAGTGTGGTGTATTCATTGTGTGTGTGAATATGGTGAGTAATCTCATGAATACATGATTATATAATCACTTGAATAATAATAGATACAGTAAGAGTTCTTTATAAAAATAAGTGTATTTTTATGTATTCATGTATATGAAATAATGAATTCATCAAATCATGAAGGTTATTAAAGTGAGAATAATTTTTTTTATTTTCGATAGAATTGTGTTCTTGAAAAATGAAGGTCAAAAGAATATATATTGGTGTGAATTTATTATTGTATAAAGAAGAAATAATAATCGTTTTGATAATTACATGAATTAAATATCTGCATTGGACGATAATAATTGTATCCGTGAAGAACACACATGTTTTTTTGTACAATTATTGAGTTGAGTTGAGGCAATATTTTTAAGTGATGAATTGAAGAAGACAATATAGAGTTCCTTGAGGAATCTATTGTTTTTAATTATGATATTTTATTGAGTTGAATTGGATGTGATAACTTATATTTATTTAGATGTGTATACTGATTTAAAATGAATTCAATGATGTTGATTATATTCACTAGTAGTTGTAGATTTTCATTCTAGAGAGAATGTTCTGAATCCGTTTATTTTAGTGGCTCGAAGAGGAGGATCAATTTTGTGATGTAATGACAACATGAAGTTATTTTGATCTATCTCATTGTGTTAAGTATTGTAATTTTAGAACACTTGTGTTATTATAGTATAAATAAAAATTGTGGGATACCCATATAATGCGTGAAAAGGTTCATACCTACCCACATTGGTTTTTAGGGTGACACCTTACCTACCCATATGTAATTTTTTTATTGATTTATTGTGGATAATCTGTGTCTCAGATCATACCTAACATAGTAAGGATGTAGTCTTCTATCTCAATGGTGATTCATATAAAAATTTGGTATGTTGTTATTCATTTGTTTTCTATCTTGCATGTTTTGTAATTTTACTTGTAAATAGGGAAGATCCATTACCTCTAACAAGTGACGATGTTCGAATTAATAATGGATAAGGGGGAAGAAAATAAATATCTATAAAAATCATCAACACTGATTCACCCCACCTCAGTGTACCCACATGATCCACTTTACATATCAATAATGAAAATCATGAGAATGTAAGAAACTCAATTTTTTTCTGTAGGATTTAGGTATCATGTAACCAATGTGATATAAATTATGAAAATAGGAATTTGACTTTTAGAAATTGATAAATCATCTTTGATGGTTTCTATTATTGTATTACATGTCATCCTAATATTGTGTGTATGATACCTATCCTGAAGTTTCACTTCTGGAAAAATAGATTAAAGAAAACATTATCTTTTTTAAACCTTTCTTGAGTAGACCATAAAATTTTCACATTTTTTAAAACATAATGTTCTCCTTACAACTGATTCATAACAACATACAACACTAACATGACATTGTAATTCTTTTTATTCTCATAATCAAACTTATTGAGAAATTATTCATGATTCTCCTAGTCATTTTTATCCTATCTAAACAATGAAAAAATAAATTTTCCTATAGTACCTTCTGAAATCATAGCTTCCACCTCCATCGATCATTCATGTTACATGTTTTTCCTTTCGCAGTGCTACTCTTCTTTAATATTCATATATTTTAATGTAGTTACCTTTCAAAGGTCTACTAATTTTGTTTCCCAACCATAAATATTCAATTGAGACTTGTTCAGATCATGGATAAGATTATCATGGAATATTTTCATTTTTCTCTTTGAGATGGCCAATGAAAAAAACCGACAAATGTCAAAGTCGGGTTGTTTGGCTGGTGAATGGAGGAAGACCAGTGGTTTGGGGAGAACGAAAGGATTACGATATGCATGATTTCTTTTCAAAATAAGAAATTCCCCCCCCCCAAATAGACAAGATGGGAAACCAAAAATAATACTTCAAACCCCGCTATTATTATGATACCATCCATGATCTAACATTATAATATTGCTTAAAATAGAAAAACCATATCAGGTAATATTTTAGCATAGCGATGCTAAAGCATCCAAACTGATAGTGGGTTTTCAATACCAAGAATGTTTCATCATTTTACTCAATTATTTTTAAAAGGGATGTATCTTCTGTTAATATCCATATTTTTGGGAATTTCTCAAAAAATGAAGAATCCTCCATGTCTATTTCTCACCAACTATTTCCCCCCATATATAAATCACATATATAGTCCACTATTGGTTTCCTCTTCCACATCCAATGTTTTTTCAATCCCATCACTATGGGGGAAATGGGATCCTCTTTAAATTCCAAGAGGGGATATGTAAGTCCAAGGGGCGTTAGAATGGGGGTTTCCATGTTGTCTGAGCATATTTTATCTGCATTAGAGTGGGGTTAATTTTAATGAATAGGTTTAGATACTTAATGAATAATAGAGGCCAAAATATCCCAATACAGTTAGGTATCCATACCAAGAAGAGAACTCATAAGTGCTACGAAACAATTCATGAATATATTTTCTATAGATGACTAATATAATTTGAGGTACACAAATGATATAGTCTATCCAGGGTGGGTACTCATAATAATTTGAGTAACCTTCTCATGTTGTACACCCTTAATAATATATGGTGTAGTATATTATGATAACAAGACCCAATAGTAGGAAATCAACATTTATATGTGTCATTGGATATTCCTATATGAGGATGTGTGCATTGATCATTAGAATTTAGTATCATTATTAATGAATTTTATAAGTCACATTATTTTATATATTGAAAAAAACATCAACAAACTATTTTCACAATGAGGAATGATACATTCGGTGCCCCACAAGTAGTATTGAATTACTGAATAATATGAGAAATGATTTATGACTTATGTTCTTTAATGGAAGATGATATCTCAATCCCTTTGATGGAAATGATATAGCCTAAATAAATCCATCTCCATGATGTTCTGTAGTAATTTTTAATTTTCTGGAAGTCAATGAACGATACATCAAGAACATAAGTTGATGGAACCATCATGTATCCTTCATTATTATAGAAATCATGCTAAAGTGGATATATTACACTGAAAGTGTTCGTATGCAGTATTATGTCATTTCAGCATTAAATTATTTCTCTAGAGGTTCCATGGCGTGTTGCTAGCTACTAACATTGTACTTTAGGCATCTTCGCCTAAATCTATTGAGAAAAAGACCCATAGGGTCACTCACTAAGTGCATCCTGAACCTAAGTTAAGTAAAATATTTTTATATAACATGATGAATGAATATTATTCCCAGATGTGGTTTAATAATTAATCATCTATTCTTTACTACAAATAATTATTTATTTTATATTTAGTAAATATAATATTTATTTATTCATTATATAATAATACAGTGATATTTATTTAATAAATAATTAGTCATTATTCAAGGCCCAATAATTCTTATGGAGGAATTATAGACTGAGATTTTAGGACAAGTGAGAATTAAGAATATTAAATATTATTTGACTAAAAAATATTTCATTTAATTTGGAATGTTATGAAAATTTTAAGAAATAATGATAATAATTATATTTTTTTGACATGGGGTTCCACAAGGGATTAGATAAATAATAAGGGGAACTTGGGCGATTATTTATTTCTACAACTAGAAATATGTAAACCTAATTATGTAATTTTTTAAGAGATAAGTCATTTGTTAGCATTGGGGACAACTGATAGGTTTCGCGGCCCACAGTGGAAGTCCGTGGCCCAAGGATTTTAAAATTTTCATTGGCGGGATGATGGAACCTATCGTCGCCATCGATCCGAGCCCCGTAAAGGTACGAGGATCATGCCTAAATAATAAGGATCAAAAAACTAAACTGAAAACGTACACATTTCAAATCTAATTCCGCGGATGACTAGAACTAGTCGATGGTGATCGTTGCTTGAAGGATCCAAAGAAGGATCCCTCTAGATCGTCCTCACACACTCCAAATATCTTCTAGAACATTGATTTTCAAATTCCAAGTGCTAGCATGGTGATCCGATGATTCTGTTGACATCCGGACGATCACCACATTGAGATCTCTTTGGTGATGGAGGAAGAACTTGATCTGAACTCTTTGATCAACACCTTCTCTCTCTAAGAAGCAGGTGGAGAGAGAGGATCTCAATTTTCATTCCATGATTTATTGAATAGTGAATTTCACACCATGTGAGAGATCCTCCTCGCATATTTATAGTCGAATTGATAAAATACACGGTTGGGTTCCCCAACCCCCGTTTATTTTAACGTCCACTAAATAAATAATTTAGATGCACAAAAAAGTTTCTATATTTTTTTATTATTTTATCACATATTTTTATTATATATATAATATATTACATTATAATATACAATCCATTTTATTCAACTCCCCTTCCTTCTTAATAATAAACGAACTTAGAATATTAATATAATATTCGATTGATTAATATTTTTCTTGTATTTACTAAACATGTGAATACATTAAAAAAATTCAATACCAAATATTAATAACATGAATATTAATAAATTTATTTAATTCTCTTTTTGATCGATTACTTGGATAACACTCAGACTCTAAGGCAGGGCGCACTATGTCCATGTACCTATTTGACTGAATTGGGTGCACTCTGGAAAACACTATTGTGTGTGACCCTCAAGGACCTTATCTCGATAGTAGTGAATAAAATCCATAGACCAAGAGTATAGTCTAGAAACCCGTCATGTCCCAAAAAGATATAAGGATAGTTATAGCAATGAATACTATCCTACGAACACTGACTGTTTGTTATAATCTATTTTTCATTTAATATCTCATAAAGTAGTATGCACACTTGTGTCATCATCCTTTTCTTTCTTTATTTTTTGTTGATCTATCCGGATGGATTTTCCTTTGTAATACTTTGGCCAAAGACTTATGAAGGTAGAACCATCCCGATCATCTAGGCATGAGATATAAAACATCATAAACATGGACATGATAGATCCTTTCTTGACCAATCAACCATGGTCATGCCACCAACGACGTACCCAACACAAGAAACCTCTCTAGGATTTCAATACCATGGTTTTTTCCATGCATCAAAATATGTAATCCAATGGTATAAATTGGTAATGGTCTCATGTCAGGACACCAATGCCCATGTTCATAGATAGGAACAACCAATGACAGCCAAAACATGTGGTGTTCTTATTGGCAGGCCTGTCCTCATGATCTCACAACTAAAGATTGCCAAGAGGGAAATTCAAGAGAAGAAGTCACAATGATTATGTGCCCCCATCACCTGATTGTCAAACCTCTACTGTGCCCATTTAGTAAGGTTTATCTATACTATAGAATATATATTTAAGATTAATTTTACAGAATCTCGAAGTTCTCATTAAAGCCTGGGATATGCTATAACCTCTCGATATGAGAGTTAACCTTTGGACATAACCATTATTATAGTGGACGCAGAAAAGTAAACACTATAACGGTAAGATAAAATCATGAATAACTAATTGAACACATGATATGGTAATCAAAATTACTGTATAGTTGTGTCTAGGGAACCCACTATTTCAACAACAACAGATATGGAGAATCCTCTCAAACTTTAGAGAGATCTCTTCTCCATCAATGCTCCCATGAATAGAGACAAATATTCCCCCATCAAATCCTCTCATGTAAAGAGAGGTCAACGAGAATGATTTGGAAGTAGATCACATGGGGATCAAGGGAAAATGACTCCAGTGATCTAATCAATCATGCTAACACCATTATATTCCATCGACAATGTCTTGATATTTGTGGAACACATGTGGATCACCGATAGAGTGAATTTGTACTAGATTTCTTAAATGAAATGATTTTGCAACATAGACCTGTTTCTAGATCTATCTATGTATAAATAATTCCAATAAAGGAAATTCATTAATTAATTATATTTATTATAAATTATATTGGATGATCTTCCATTATGGTTTTGTTGTGATTTCTATTTTCGGTCTGCATTAATTAAATTCAATTTAACATGGTGTTTATCATCATGTAGATATCATATTGATCATCAATCATGAAAAAAAGTAATGTTGTACATTACCCATCTCCCAATTATACTGTCCCCAGAATCTTTAAGTGGTATTAGAGCGGCCACATAATTATTTATAATTATATAAGGATTATTGATTTATTTGAACATTTTTTTAATTCATGATTTATTTTTCATTTAATCAGAATTGAGATATCTGTTTCATTAATCATTTTTTATTGTAGATATAATCAATACAATTATTTTTAAGAACGAAATAAAATTGAAGAACTCATCCAATGGTGCCACAGATTCTAGCAAGATACCATGTTTGTACAGACCATTAAGTTGTTTTAAATGCATTAAGAATTAATTTAGAATTAATTAAAACCATGTGCATTGATGAGAGGGTGAGCATTTATAATGTACATCACATGTTGACTGGGCCATCCTAGCGCATGGTTAGTCGGAGTACATGTTGTGTATCTAATATGCATAGCGTTTATTACACTTATATCATAGTTGGGTTGTGTATTTCATACATGACATACCTAACTAGTGACCATGTAATTTAGAGAACACATTCCATGTAACCCATTGAAAATTCCATGTACTCCATTTTCTCAGGCTTGATTTACCCACCGAGTCCCGAGGACTGTGCCTTCGATAGATGGCGAGACATGTACATGTCATGTAACTCACTTGTGCATTCCATGTACTTAAACCAAATTATACCTATTTAAAATTTATTTATTATATTGTATAAACCTTATCTACACATTCATGCTTATGGTCATTATATTGATAGGACACTCCACGTGATGGGTTTTTAATATATATATATATATACATGTAAATGTTTATTTAATATCAATGTAATTTTAAGATCACTATATCATGTATGAACCATATTACACTTGTTCATCTTTGAGCATTGGAGTATAACACATGACTAAAAAATCATGTAATTTGTAAAATCACTAAGGTGAGGTACACATCATTAAGGTATGTGATTAGTTATGTAGGCCACATATCACAAGAGTATGTAGTATACATAAATAATACTTGTTGGGTATAATCAGATGGATAATCACCGTATTGCTTCCTAGGTACATTAATGGACATATTTAATTATAAATCAATTTATAAATTTTATATAATATAATGATGGATGATAATATCATGAAAATTTAGATGAGAATTAAGATAAAATAATTTATTAATTAAAAAGACAATTAATTTATCTGAGCCCAATTTTTCATAGATAAGAACAATTAAGAATTGAATGCTAGTTTTATTAAATATGTAACTTCTTTTAGGATTGTGGATGATCATGAGCAAAGATCATATCTTTTTATGTGATTGGTTTCATTTAATTTATTATTAATTTAAATTTTTATCCTTTGTTCCTTTCCTCCTCTAACTATGTAAGGGCCTAAATGCTAATGGTTTCTTTTATGTAAACACTTATTCTCCTCACCTGCATGTTAGTAAAATCATATGTAAAAGATGGAGCTCCAAAGTTAGTGGAGGAAATTCATGTTTGGAGTCAAGGCTATACTAATCCAAGAGGGATACCTAGGTGAATTAGTGGAATGTTGTAAAATGAACCATAATTGGTTCAAGGTGTTATCCCCTTGGTCAACGGTTAATTTATCAACCACTAGATAAACTATCCATTAGTAATCCTCATGATCATATAACTTCATTATTTTATTTCGGTCATGTTAGATGGTTATTTTATTATTGATTTCTTGTAGAAATCACATAATTAATGAATTAATGACATGAAAGATAAATATAATATAAACCGGATAATGTGTAAATATTATCTATTACATGTATAATTAATTATGTAAAAGTATATAATATTAACAAGCATGTGATAAAGATAATAATTTTAAATTGTTGAATAAATGTTAAAATCCCTCAATAATATATATAAATTCTATATATCCTTCCACTACCTCAGTTAAAATCAAAACACAATTTAAAGTTCTTAACCAACCAAAATCGGGGTGCTTTCAATAATAGTGGAATTCTAACATGACGTTTTGGGTTGACATAAATTATTTCCCATCAAGGGTTGACTACCAATGTAGGACATGGTGTAACTAAGAGGCAAGGGTTGAGGAAATCCAATTAAGGACTTCAAGATTGGGGAGTCCACTCAATTGATTTGGGAACTATGAGTTAATGCAGTTGGAATTTTGAATGCCTACGTAAAACCATTCATGTTTCTTGACCAACCAATGTTGGGTTAATAATAAGGGGAATATGGATCCTTTATATTTTCATATACCAGAAACAAGTTATTCAAAATCCAATTATAACGTCCTTGACCGGGGAGCCACTAAACTGATGCACTGAGAAGGGTAGTTACATGACCTCAAGCGCGCCTCCCCATATGTTATAGGTTTCCAACTGGAAGCGAGGGTCAAATTGATCACGGGGGGAGACTATACCCTCAATAACAGCGTAAGCCACATCAGATAATTATTTAAATTGTAGAAACAAAAGAGAAAAATCCACAACATTCATAAATAAATAAATCCCAATAATAATAACAACCATATATAACAGTAAATAGACAATGTAATGATACAATTCCAAGTGAACAATACAAAAAAGAAAAGATAATAGAATCCCAAAAATGGTCAGAAATCAATGTCTAGAACCTCACCACAAAACGTTCCATGTCCAAATCAACCCCCTAGAATAGGGTCCTCTCCCATGTCCTGACCTGCATCCATGAAATATGCTCGAGTACCCTACGACGGCCTGAGTAGGGTTTGAATATAACTCAGTAGCCCACAACCAATGGTGTCTACAAAATATCTAGTAGGGGATATAGTGAATGAAAATGATAAATAAAGGAATTTTAAGGTATGTAGTTCATTAGGCCATTCAATACTATGTTCATTTAGTTTATACTACCATTTACTCTGGGTTCACTACTTTTGAATTTAACGATTTAATCTACCTTTTTCAAGTTTTCAATGGATTATGCATATTTAGTGTTCTAAAAAATATGTGAATAAAATCAATATCATACTCACTATGCATCACATTATAACAACCCATAATCCTCACAACGAAGCCCCAATCCTGGTGGAATGCAACCATTAGGGGAATAGAACTCCATCCGCTACCCTAACTCATGAATTTATGGGAAGAGCTAAAACCTTGATCCAACTCATCCCATGGGATTTGAACCTCATGTCTATACCCCACTCTTTCATTCCATGTGCACAAGCTTATTTATCATTCACCACAATTAACCATATCCCAACAAACATAGCCAATATCATTTACAACATCACAAAAATATCAGTAAATAGGATAATAACATTATTGCCTCAATCCATTAACACATTCATCGTTTCTATTACAAAACCCTTTAGCCCCATTTCCCATTTCCCATCCCTATCTCACTATTCAAATTCAAGTGATAAGCTAATCACCTAGAATATTCCTATTAGTCCATTTAACAATTTTTCATTCCAACTAAACAACCTCTTAGTTTATTACCCAAACTAAGTGTTTAACTAAACAACAATTTCACATAACTTAAGCATATTAATATATTCATCATAAGCTCTATGTTCTCACACAATGACCTACATTTACATATCCCTAAGTCTGAGGAATATTGGCATGCCCCTCAGGTGGCCCTAATTTCATCGAGTAATCCACCTTGCATCCCATGTGGATCAAGAGTTGTTCAATTAACTATTTATACACCACCACATCACATCATGTCAATGGAACCTAGATCTCTTTCAAAGTGGGAAAGAATAAAAACCCCACATGCCCAAATCTACAAAAACCCAAGAGATAAAACATTTAGACCACCTACCTTGAATTCGTTGGCTAATGCACTTCCAAACGAAGCCATAAATCGTGATTCTACCAACCATTGACTCATTACCCTAAAACACATTGAAAATGAAGGTTTTGAGTGCTTCATATGGAGAGGGGAATGAAATAGAAACACTAAACCAAATAGAAAATAAAGAGGGATATTAGCCTTACATAGATATTCAATCTACAACCAACGACACTCCAAACGGCTTAAAATTGAAGGATATTTATCCTTTTGAGCTCTTGGTCCCTATGGTTCGTTGCTAGGGTTAGAAGGGAAGAAGGGGAGTAAAATCACGAGTGAGATAAGAATCCCAGAGTGGAGATTCTGTAATTATTTTATGGTTTCTAGACTACACGGTTTACCCACATGGTTTTCCAAATCGTGCACAAACTATGCGGATTCCTCTTTCCCAAATTAGCCACACTTGTATGGATTACCTGTACGGTTTACCAAACTGTGTGGAAACCATGTGAATGCTACTTCCCAAAAAACCACTTTTTCATAGTTTCACGGGACTTCCGAACGGTTTTCACTAACTGTGCGCAAGCCGTGCAGAATCCCCAGAACCCCCTTTCCTTCCTCTTTCATGTCTCAGACCCCTTTTACACCCCCCGAGTCTTCTTAAGGATTGGGAAAAAATTTAATGAACCATAAATGGGAATGAAAACTGAATGGTAAGAAAAACATACCTTACGGTGAAATCTGGGATCTTACAACCGTCCAACCTTATAACGGCTCATCCTCGAGCCGCTCTTCTGAGCATCATTGAGTTACTAATGAAAAGGGAATAGGCCACTAGGCCCGCGTATCTAATTCTCACCCCCCATGTTTCCTCTTTAATGTTTCCATTTTTCCCTAGAACATGAACATGGGGCACAAACTTACCCCACAAAACATTCCCGTTATGATCTACAATACGAGCCAAGTTCTCCTAAATTGGTGCATCTGACTTAATCTCTAAATCCTAGATATTTATCACATGACATGGATCTAGGTGATACTGTCAGATTTGTGAAAAAGGAAAACATAATGAATCCCACTATATCGTTGTGGAAGATCCAATCGATACGACACTTGTCCGATTCTCTCCACAATCTCAAATGACCCACATATCTAGGCGCCAACATGCCCTTTTTATGAATTCGACGGTGACCCAACCATGGAGACACCCGAAGGAACACACTATCACCATTCATTAACTCCATAGGTCTAATATACTGATCTTCATATGAGTTATTCATACTCTGAGATGTTTCCATACGCTTTTTAATCAAACAAACTTTCTCCGACATCTCCTGCACAAGACTCGACCCAAACACCTCAAACTCCCTGGCCTCTAACCAACACAATAGTGATCTACATGGTCTCCCAAAAAGTGCCCCAAAAGGTACAGTCATAACGGTATCTTGATAACTGTTGTTATAAAAAAACACGAAAAGTGACATGTGAGTTTCCAACTAACCATCGAAATCATGAACACATGCTCTCAATATGTCTTCTAATACATAAAATTCATGTTCTGACCGCCCATCAATTGGTGGGTGGATACTCAGAAACACCTGGGTACCAAGTACCTTATGTAATCCCTTCCAGAAGTGTGAGGTGAAATTCATATCATGATCAAAAACTATGATTCTAAGAACGCAATGAAACTGTACTATTTACCAAACATACAACTCCCACAGTTGGTCGACTGTATAAGTCTCCTGAACCAGCAAGAAATGGGAAACTTTTCTTAGACAGTCTACCACCACCAAAATGGTATCATTCTTCCAATGCATCCTCAGAAGACCCACTATAATGTCTATTGTGACGTCATTCCACTTCCACTCTAGAATCTGAAAACACTGTAACAACCCACATGAATGCTGATGTTCAGCCTTCACATGCTGAATGGTAGGGAATCATGCCACAAAATATCCCACTTCTTTCCTCATTCCCATCAACCAAAACTGCCTACATAGGTCTCAGTACATCTTAGTCATGCCTGGATGAACCTCCCACTTTGTTGCGTGGAACTTGTGCATCAAAGTTTCCTGTACATACGCCAGCACTACAACATGACCATAGACGTAAGCCACTCCATCAGTGCCGAAGGACCAACTAGAAGGTGGCTCCACAACATTAAGAATTTCCTTCATGGACAAGAACATCAGATCTACCAACTGAATATCTTTAACTCATCTCAAAAGTGCGGACTCAACTACTATAGATGAAACAGTCACCTGGCAGTACCCCCTATACCTCCAGATGTATTTCCACAAAAATGGCGTTCATAACCCACTCTAAAATGGATTCCTAAACCATTTGATTCTCTGTATTCTGGATATGAGAATCAGTGAAACTATTCCCTTTTCCTATTGTGTAAACCAATTCAATATCAAATGACATCAAGAACTCAACACACCATTGCTATTGAAGAATCAAATCCCTCTGACCGAATTTGTAATTGAGACTTCTATGGTCATCAAGCACCGTATATGGTTCTACCAACAAAAAATTCCACCAAATATTTAAGGCACAAACCTCAACAGATAGCTCCAGGTTAGGAGTAGGATATTTACTTTCATGCAGCCTTAACCCTCTCAACCCATAAGCCACTACCTAATCATCCCACATCAACACTGCCCCATGTAAAACACCATACATATCATAGAATATGGTATACTTCTTACCTGGTTCATGTAAGATAAAAATTAGTGTGGTGGTAATCAACTTCTTTAGATTCTGTAAAGAACTATCACTAGCCTATAACTAATCAAACATGATCCCATTCTTGGTTTGGCATATGACCGATACTTCCAAACGAGAGAAATATCTAATAATCCTTCTGTAACAACCATCCTAACCTAGAAAACTCTGAATATCATAGATGTTCATGCGATGATCCAAAGACACCACAACCTTCACCTTTTAAATATCCACCGATAGGCTGGACTCAGATTTGATATGTCCAAAAATGTGATAGTCCTCAATCCAAAACTGAAATTTTGATAGCATGTCGTAATGATTATTCTATCTTAGTGTACTTAGGACGATGTCATGATTTTTGGAATGATCTTCATGAAATCATTAGTACACAAAGATGTCATCAATGAAGACAACTAGAAATAAATTCAGATATAGGAGGAATATTCGATTCATCAAGGCCATGAACATAGATGGTGCACTGATAAAACAAAAATTCATTACCCAAAATTCATACAACTTGTACCTAATTCCGAAATCATTCCCGAGTATGCCATAAGTTCACACCCTCGACTAATGGAATCCTAATCTCAAGTAAATCTTGGAAAACACTGAGACTCCTTTTATCTGATGAAACAGGTCACCAATTATAGGAATATTGTATTAGTTCTTACATATCGTCTGGTTCTTCTTCCAATAATCGAAAAAAATTCTCTGTGATCTATCAGTATTGTTAACAAACAATGAAGAAAATCCTCAAGGTGATGTGCTAGGAGGTTTAAACCCCTTACACTCTAATTCCAATAATTGAAACATTAGTTCTTAGAGCATGGATGGTTCCATTTGGTATGGTGGAAAGGAAACTGACACCGATCCATGATTCAATTTGATTGTAAACTCAACATATCTCTTGGGGGTAACCATTGGTTTTCTTAATGGAACATGTCATGAAATTAGTCTGCAACAAAAGAGAAGACGGACTGTCCTCTCTCTCCATCATCTACCATATGTAATTCCACTTGGCCTATGGGCTCTCCCATTTGATGGAATAACGGCCCTATGTGGCCCACTCAACTATCCCACTCACCACGAAGGACATGATTTCTCCTATAGAGAGTTTTGAATGTTAACCAATGTCAGAAAAAATTGACATGGGCTTTATATAACATCCACCAATCCATTACAAAGATTGTTTCAAAACCTAAAATATCTAGGAAAATCATATCCCACAGAAAAAGATACCCAACAACCTCTAAATAATTACCATTATACTTCCAAATGTCCACAACTCGAACCCCATGGGGAGTATCAAGTGACATTACCCGACATGCAGTCTCTATGGTTAATCCCAAGACAAAACAAAACTGAGAATAAATAAAGGAATGTGTATCCCCTGTATCGAATAAATCACTAGAAAACATGGGATATACAAGAATAATTCCTCTAATAGTAGAAGTTCCTATCTCACCACCCTGAGGTGTAGCCTCAACCGCATGGAGATAACCTTCACTTTACCCTGGGCCCCAACCTGAGTACCCTGCACTACACTACTCTTTTGGTATGGGTGATGTCGCCCCAGAGATCCATGTCCACTGCCCCTACCATTACGGCCCATGGTGCTCTAACTAGATGCTTGATATGGGTTTACCGACCACCTACCTACACTCTACATCTACCTCTGACATCCACCATTCCTCGGAATCCTCAGGTTCCTATAGAATCACTACACATGGCACAACCTACCACGCGCTCAACACTGAACTAGTGGGTGGGGAAATTGGTCATGATTGTGCCCCGACCATCCAAACTAATAATAGAAGAATTTTTCACCACCATGAGATTCTGACCCCTTCTTCTGACTATTCTGCATGATACCACCCTAATGAAAGGTTCCAAAGTGTCACTTCCTACTATCAGAAGATTCACAACTTTCCCGCCCATCCGACACCACATGTTTACTACCTGAAGCTCCCTTCCGGTTTCCTTATGATATAAGTGCTTCATCCACAAAATAAATAAACCTTTTTATACTATATATATTCACCTAATATCTGATCTCATATCTCAACCCATCCTAGAAATGTTTTCCCATAGCTACCTTATCTCATGTCAATGTCGGAAAGAAGAATATCTAATCGGTGAAATGACTAGCATATTCCATCACTGACATTGTCCCCTGAGTCAAACTTACTAAATCTAGAGCCTTATTCTAACTTAGGGTTTCTAGATAGATTCTCTCAAGAAACTTCTCCTGAAAATATTTCCACATCATCCTCTCAACATGCTCTGTCTGAACAAAAAAGTCCCACCAACATTTTTCATTCCCCCCTCACCATATAGGATGCTAACTTGCCTCCCATCTTGAGAGGATTCTCTAGATGTTCAATAATATATTGGATGGAATATATCTATAACTCCACTATGTTTGTCCCACCCTCTCCGGTAAAGGTCAGAGGGTGTTGCAGTTGAAATTTTCTGGTGAGCTCATACATGCTCGGTGCTACCCGCCCTCGGTCTCATTCCATCATCTGCATAAAATGATAGAAGTTATCGCAGAACTGCTCTTCCCTATTTCCATGGACTAATGAATTATAGTACTCTACTAATAGAGGATCATTCTTGGAAACTTCTTCAGGTCGCCCAACCGACAAACGTCTTGGTGGTGGCATTTCTCTACACCGCCAAACATGAGCTTTAGAACACAACACTAATTCTTTAATGATAAGGAAGAGATATAGATAGGATATTCACTTGTAATAACCAAACCAGTTCACATTCACTACCCAAAATATCCCACTCTCAACTGGGTAACTACCCTCAACCATCTACCTAAGTCTATGTCCAACACAGTACCTGATTATCATGGTCACAAGCCTTATCATTTACTCCCATTCAAACCATTTTCATATTCCAATTCGACCATGCGACAAATTATTACACTTTTAATTCTTTATGAAGAACAATTTTAAAATTACTACTTAAAATTTACACATCTCATTTTTACCCATTCATACCATCTTATTTTTGAAAATTCATTACTTTTAAGATAACACATGCATCCTAACCTTTATATCCCACAGACTCATTCTATGAGTGTGGCATTAATTATGCATGTCCCTTTTCAACAGAGGTGCCTAGAATGATGAATGATTTCCCAAACTCATACCATTCCGACCATGAGAAAAATATAAAAAAACCATCAAATCACACAACATGTGAATTACCCAGTGGTGAAATATCTTCAAATGTAACAACACACAATAAGAACAATAATCCCTTCCAAGTGTGACTTGCGTTTTCCCTCGTACATGGGTTAGCTACTCCCAAGATCATGCTCATTATGTAGGCCCGAAACATTCCTAATCTCATGTCTACCATCCCCAAATAGTAATAAAGATAAAATAACTCCTTTGATACCACTTTGTAACATCTTTGACCAAGGAGGCACTAAATCGGTGATCTGAGCTGGGTAGTTACTTGACCTCAAGTGCACCTCCCCATACTCTAGTTGATTCGGACTAGCAGCAAGGGTCCAATAGGACACGAGAGGAGACTATACCCTCAATAGTAGAGTATTCCAAAATAGATAGTAATTGAAATAGTAGAAATAAAAGACAACAATCCACAACATTCATAAATAACCAAATCCGAAGAATGGGAACAACCATATAAAATAGTAAATATGTTATTTCATGCTACTGTGCGAGGTGAACAAGAACTAAAAGAAATAAAATACTATAATCCAAAAAATGGCATGCACTCCATTTTCGGATCCTCACCCCAACATGTTCCATCTCTAACAAAACTACGTAGAATAGGGCCCTTTCCCTTGTCCTGACCTGCAGGCATGAAAGCTGCTCGTGTACCCAACGTCGGCCCATGAAGGGTGTTTGTAGAACTCAGTAGGCCACCGCCAATAGTGTCTACACAATATCTAACAAGGCAGATAGTGCACTAAAATGATATATAAATTCATGTTAAGGTATTAATATAAATAGTAATTTCTAGTATATGTTCATTTAGTTTACACTACCATTGAATCCAGGTTCACTACAATGGCATTTCAGGATTTAATCTACCTTTTTCATGTATTCAATGGACTAGGAATATTCATTGTTATCAAACATATGGTAATATAATCATTCTCTAACTCACTAAGAATCACATTAAAAAAACCCTTTACCCTCACAATGAATCCTCAATCTGAGTGGAATGAAACTATAAGGGGAATATAACTTCATCCCCTACCCTAATCCATGAATTTAGGGGTGGTGATAGATCCTCAGTGTAACTCAACCTATGGGCGTAGAACCTCATGTCAATACCCTAATCATTCTATCCATATGACCATTCTTATTTATCATTCACTACGATTAACAATATCCCAACAAGCATATCCAATATTATTTAAAACATCACAAAAATATGAGAAAATTAGAAAATAACAATATTGCATCAATCCATTAATACATTCATCATTTATATTAAATAATCCTTTAGCCCCATTTCGCATTTCCCAAGCCTATCTCACAATGGATATTCAAGTGATAAGCTCATCCCGTAGAATTTTCCCATTAATACATTTAAACATTTTCATGCCAACCAAACAACCACTTAGGTTATTACCCAACATAATTGTTTTAATAAACACCAACTTCACATCACATAATCATATTGATATATTCTTCATAGGCTCTATGATTTCGCCCTATGAACTACATTTACATAGCTAGCTCTAAGTCCGTGGAATATCGGTATGCCCCTCGGGTGGCCCAAATTTGGTCGAGTCATCCTCCTTGAATCCCATGGGGATCAAGAGAGGTTTAATTAACCAATTAGACACAACTACATAAAAATATTCATGTAGATCAAAAATATCTTTCAAATACGTAACGAATAAAAACCCTACATGAAAAAATCTACACAAAACCCAAGGGATATAACATATATACAAACTACCTTGAATCCATTTGTAAACACACTCCCAAAAACGACTTAGATGTTGATTCAACCAGCCCTTGAATATTTAACCTAGAACTCAAAAAAATAATTTTTTTGAGCTTCAGATGGAGAAGGGGAAGAAATAGAAACCCTAAACCAAAAATAAAATCAACAGGGAGATTAGCCTTACCCGAATCTTCAATATGTAACTGACAGTGCTCCAAACAGATTATAATAGAAGGAGATTGATCGATGGAGGATCTTGGTTCCATTTGTTCATTCCTAGGGTCTCATGGGAGGTGGAGGAAAATCACGAGTGATATATAATATCCCAGAGTGGAAATATTGAATTTGTTTTAGAGGTTTCTAGGCCGCACAATTTACCTCAAATGTTTTCCAAACCATGCGCAAACCGTGCGGATACCTCCTTCTAAATGTATACCCCCTCGCATGATTTACCCACATGGTTTTCCAAACTGTAAAAAAACTGTACAGAGGCTACTGTCTGAAAAACCCAAATTTTTCATGTTTTGATGGTAATTCTACACGGTTTTCACTAACCGTGAGCAAGCCATGCATAATTCCCAGAACCCCTTTTCCTTCCACTTTCGTGTCCCATACCCTAGAAACACCCCATATTCTTATTATAGACTTGGTAAATCATTTAATTAGCCACCAAAAGGGAAAAAACAAAACATAAGTAAATCATACCTTACATAGATATCATGGATCTTACACCAAAGGTTAGGGCTACTGAGTTTTGAATAAATATATGGAGATTATTAATTATAATAATTATTTATTTTTGTAGATTTTTTAGATAAAGTAATGAAAAGATTATTATCATATTTTTTAGAGACAACATTAAAATGACATCAAACATATCATTGGGTTCCATTCTATAAAAATACAACCTTCTCACTGACCCAACATTCCATGATTGGCTCCTTAACCATGAAATGAAATTGTACATGTTGGAAGAACCTTCTCCTAATGTTCTTGAAAACGAGACTAGTGATCAAGAGTTAAAATTATATGAGATGCATTTTAATGATTCCAAATATGATCAATTTTTCATTCTAACATCCATGTCCAATGAGTTTTTGAAGTAGCATGAGGATATGGATGCATATAAAAAGATGTATCACCTTAGTGATCTCTATCATGAGAATGTGAGATAAGAGATGTACAAGATCTCCAATGCTTTGTTTACAACTATGATTTGAGAGTCTTCACCAGCTGGGCGCCATGTATTCAAGCTTATTGTCTACATTAAACACTTTTAAATATTAGAGATTAAATTCCAAGATGAGTTCAGTATTGATATCTTGTATTCATCACTCCACAAGGCATTATCACGTTTTATTGTTAATTATAGTTTGAGAAATATTGAAAAGATTATTTAAGAAATTCATACATTGATTCACCAAGTGGATATGGACATGGGTCATGATAAAACTACAGTCCTTATGGTGAATTAGAAATGGAATAAAAAGTAAAATGGGACTAAGAATCATAATAAATCTAACGTTCCCAAGCACCTTCCTTCGAAGAAAAATAAGATCCAACATAATGGAAATGAAAAGGATGCATTATGTTTTCCATGTGGAAAGCCAGACCACTAGAATAGGTACTACAACCAAAATCAAGGGGAAGCTAAATGTGAGTTCATTACTGAGTGTAATCACTATATATCTACACATTGGGTATTAGATACAGCTTTTTGTTCTCACATATGTATCCAAATTTCGGAACAATTTTTATTCCATAAAAACCTAGAGGAGAGGTGAGTCTGAGAGATGGTAATGGTGTAAGGGTGGATGACCTATCCATTAATTACTACCACCATTCATTTACAATAGGAATGATTTTGTTATTAAAATATTGTTGTTATGTACCTATGATTACCAAAAAAAATTCAATATCATTCCTATATACATATGGGTTTATTTACATGTTTGGAAGTTATAATTGATTCTTTTATAAGGAAAACATATGTTATGGTATGGTACATTTAAATAACGGTCTTTATATATTAAATTATGAAAATAAAATACTGGAAAACTGATAACAAATCATATTCATATGACTCGTATAACATTCCGAATTTTCCTCATCGTCTTAGTCCTATAAATGAGACGTGTTTGAAAAAGATCTTCCAAGATAGTTATTTAAACTCATCTGAGCTAAAAGAAATTGATAAATGTCATTTTTTTAAAAGTAAAAATGAATAGACTACCATTTGGTTGACATAGTGAATTGGCCTTGGAGCTTCTAGTATAGGTACATACTGATATGTGTGTACCATTTTCAGTAGAAGATAGATGTGGATATTATTACTTTATATCATTCATTGATGACATGTGTGGATATGGATTTTTCTACTTAATGGTGTATAAGTCCGATTCCTTTAATAAATTCCAGGATTTCAAGAATTAACTAGATAATCAACATATAGTTAAGATAATTATTCTTCAATTAGATCTAGGTGTTAAATTTCTTAACTAAGAGTTTATCAGCATTATTATGGGAGTTTTCTATTCTATATCAACACACTTCACCTTACAAACCATAGTCGAATGATGTAATATAATGGATTAACCATACCTTGTTGAGAATGGTAAGGAAAATGATGAATCACATAGATCATCCATTATCATATTGGAGATATGCATTAAAAAACAAGGTACATAAATTAAAATGAGTGATAACTAATGTGGAAAATATAATTATCACTGAGTTATAGTGTGGATAGAAACATGCTTTGGTGCATACAAATGTATGGGGTTGTGAGGCATTTCTTCTGGACTTATTAGGAAAAAAACTAGTACACTTTGGAACAATGTGTATCTTTACAGGGTATCCTATGGAAAATAGGGATACTACCTTAAAACCCCTCCAATAAGAACTTTACTATCACCAGACAAGATGTATTTATTGTGATGGAGAATATCCTAAAAAATGATTGTTGGAGAAAAATTTATTTCGATGAAATTGATGATCAAGTTACATAAGATTGGTACAATAATAGGTTCCATGGGTCTTTGTGAAAGAATTAGTTCCTGAAACATAAGTACTATGTGGGAGAGAAAAAGATGTCAGACAACCATGAAGATATGGGTTTCAAGTCATTGAATATGGGGACTCATTATTGGTTAACAATGATGAACCTCTCTCCAACAAAGAGGAAGTTGAGAGCTCATAATTTGTAAGCTGGAAAAAAGACATGCTTTCTAAATTGGATTCCATTTATCAAAACCATGTCTCCCTCCTTGGGAACGTACTTTAAGGTGGAAGTATCTCCTTCAGTGAAATTGGTTTCGGGCATGCTTCTATGATTGCGAGTTTACCATCTCCTTTATGTTCATTACTTATATGCGCTTGTGTATCTAGTTTCTAGACTATTGACCATGAATCTAGGAGGCTCTACCAACGATTCCTGCCATGATAGACTCCATTTTTTGTCATGTTTTGTTTTTTTTTCATAGTGGTTTGGGATTTTATGTGGTTTGTGGTTGAGGATCGCTAATTAGGCCTTGCCCAAATCATCATTTATTATGTTCACTGTATCTATTATTCTTGTATTTTTTTTATCCTCGATTTGATGTCATTAAAGCCTGGGATATGCTATAACCTCTCGACATGAGTGTTAAACTTTGGACATTACCATTATTATAGTGGACACAGAAAAGTATACACTATAATGGTTAGATAAAATCATGCATAACTAATTGAACACATGATATGGTTATCAAAATTACTGTATAGTTGGGTCTAGGGAACCCACTATTTCAACAACAACAGATATGGAGAATCCTCTCAAACTTTAGAGAGCTCTCTTCTCCATCAATGCTCCCATGAATAGAGACAAATATTCCCCCATCAAATCCTCTCATTTAAAGAGAGGTCAAGGAGAATGATTTGGAAGTAGATCACATGGAGATCAAGGGAAAATGACGCCAATGATCTAATCAATCGTGCTAACATCATTATATTCCATCGACAATGTCTTGATATTTGTGGAACACATGTGGATCACCGCTAGAGGGAATCTGTACTAGATTTCTTAAATGAAATTATTTTGCAACATAGATCTGTTTCTAAATCTATATATGTATAAATAATTCCAATAAAGGAAATTCATTAATTAATTATATTAATTATAAATTATATTGGATGATATTCCATTATGGTTTTATTGTGATTTCTATTTTCGGTCTTCATTAATTCAATTCAATTTTACATGGTGTTTATCATCATGTAGATCTCATATTGATCATCAATCATGAAAAAAAGTAATGTTGTACATTACCCATATCCCAATTATACTGTCCCCTGAATCATTAAGTGGTATTAGATCGGCCACATAATTATTTATAATTATATAAGGATTATTGATTTATTTTCACATTTATTTTTAATTCATGATTAATTTTTATTTTAATCATAATTGAGATATCTGTTTCATTAATCATTTTTTATTGTATATACAATCAATAAAATTATTTTTAAGAACGAAATAAAATTGACGAACTCATCCAAAGGTGCAACGGATTCTAGAAAGATAGCATGTTTGTACAGACCATTAAGTTATTTTCAATGCATTAAGAATTAATTTAGAATTAATTAACACCATGTGCATTGATGACATGGTGTGCATTTATAATGTACGTCGCATGTTGACAGGGCCATCCTAGCGCATGGTGAGTCGGATTACAAGCCGTGTATCTAATATGCATAGCGTTTATTACACTTATATCATAGTTGGGTTGTGTATTTCATACATGACCTACATAACTAGTGACCATGTAATTTAGAGAACACATTCCATGTAACCCATTGAAAATGCCATGTACTCCATTATCTCAGGCTTGATTTTCCCACCGAGTCCCTAGGGTTGTGCCTTCGATAGATGCTGAGACATCTACATGTCGTGTAACTCACTTGTGCATTCCATGTACTTAAACCAAATTATCCCGATTTAAAATTTATTTATTATATTGTATAAAATTTATCTACACATTCTTGCTTATGGTCATTATATTGATAGGAAACTCCACGTGATTGGTTTTTAAAATATATATATATACATGTAAATGTTTAGTTAATATCAATGTAATTTTAAGATCGCTATATCATGTATGAACCATATTACACATGTTAATCTATGAGCATTGGAGTATAACACATGACTAAAAAATCATGTAATTCGTAAAATCACTAAGGTGATGTACTCATCATTAAGGTATGTGATTAGTTATGTACGCCACATATCACAAGAGTATGTAGTATACATAAATAATACTTGTTGGGTATAATCAGATGGGTAATCACCGTATTGCTTCCTAGGTACATTAATGGACATATTTAATTATAAATCAATTTATAAATTTTACATAAAATAATGATGGATGATAATATCATGAAAATTTAGATGAGAATTAAGATAAAATAATTTATTAATTAAACAGACAATTAATTTATCTGAGCACAATTTTTCATAGATAAGAACAATTAAGAATTGAATGCTAGTTTTATTAAATATGTAACTTCTTTTAGGAATGTGGATGATCATGAGAAAAGATCATATCTTTTTATGTGATTGGTTCCATTTAATTTATTATTAATTTAAATTTTTATCCTTTGTTCCTTTCCTCCTCTAACAATGTAAGGGCCTAAATGCTAATGTTTTCTTTTATGTAAACACTTATTCTCCTCACCTTCATGTCAGTAAAATCATATGTAAAGGATGGAGCTCCAATGTTAGTGGAGGAAATTCATATTTGGAGTCAAGGCGATACTAATCCAAGAGGGATACCTAGGTGAATTAGTGGAATGTTGTAAAATGAACCATAATTGGTTCAAGGTGTTTTCCCCTAGGTCAACGGTTAATTTATCAACCACTAGATAAACTATCCATTAGTAATTCTCCTGATCATATAGCTTTATTATTTTATTTCGGCCATGTTAGATGGTTATTTCATTATGGATTTCTTGTGGCAATCACATAATTAATGAATTAATGACATGAAAGATAAACTATAATATAAAACAGATAATGTGTAAATATTATCTATTACATGTATAATTAATTATGTAAAAGTATATAATATTAACAAGCATGTGATAAAGATAATAATATTAAATTGTTGAATAAATGTTAAAATACTTCAATAATATATATAAATTCTATATATCCTTCCATTACCTCAGTTAAAATCAAAACATAATTTAAAGTTCTTAACCAACCAAAATCGGGGTACTTTCAATAATAGTGGAATTCTAACTTGACGTTTTGGGTTGACAAAAATTATTTCCCATCAAGGGTTGACTACCAATGTAGGACATGGTGTAACTAAGAGGAAAGGGTTAAGGAAATCCAATTAAGGACTTCAAGATTGGGGAGTCCACTCAATATATTTGGGAACTATGAGTTAATGCAGTTGGAATTTTGAATGCCTACATAAAACCATTCATGTTCCTTGACCAACCAATGTTGGGTTAATGATAAGGGGAATATGGATCCTTTATATTTTCATATACCAGAAACAGGTTATTCAAAATCCAATTATAACGTCCTTGACCGGGGAGCCACTAAATCGATGCTCTGAGAAGGGTAGTTACATGACCTCTAGCGCGCCTCCCCATATGCTAGAGGTTTCCAACTGGAAGCGAGGGTCCAATTGTTCACGGGGGGAGACTATACCCTCATGAACAGCGTAAGCCACATCAGATAATTATTGAAATTGTAGAAACAAAAGAGAACAATCCACAACATTCATAAATAAATAAATCCCAATAATAAGAACAACAATATATAACAGTAAATATACAATGTAATGATATAATGCCAAGTGAACAATACAAAAAAGAAAAGATAATAGAATCCAAAAAATGGTCGGGAATCCATGTCTAGAACCTCACCCCAACACGTTCCATGTCCAACTCAACCCCCTAGAATAGGGTCCCCTCCCATGTCCTGACCTGCTTCCATGAAATATGCTCGATTACCCTACGATGACCTGAGTAGGGTGTGAATATAACTCAGTAGCCCACAACCAACAGTGTCTACAAAATATCTAGTAGGGGATATAGTGAATGAAAATGATAAATAAAGGAATTTTAAGGTATGTAGTTCATTAGGCCATTCAAGACTATGTTCATTTAGTTTATACTACCATTTACTCTGGGTTCACTACTTATGAATTTCACGATTTAATCTACCTTTTTCAGGTTTTCAATGGATTAGGCATATTTAGTGTTCTAAAAAATATGTGAATAAAATCAATATCTTACTCACTATGAATCACATTATAACAACCCATAATCCTCACCACGAAGCCCCAATCCTGGTGGAATGCAACCATTAGGGGAATAGAACTCCATCCGCTACCCTAACTCATGAATTTATGGGAAGAGCTAAAACCTTGATCCAACTCATCCAATGGGAGTTGAACCTCATGTCTATACCCCACTCTTTTATTCCATGTGCACAATCTTATTTATCATTCACCAAAATTAACCATATCACAACAAACAAAGCCAATATCATTTACAACATCACAAAAATATCAGTAAATAGGATAATAACATTATTGCCTCAATCCATTAACACATTCATCGTTTCTATTACAAAACCCTTTAGCCCCATTTCCCATTTCCCATCCCTATCTCACTATGCATATTCAATTGATAAGCTAATCACCTAGAATATTCCTATTAGTCCATTTAACAATTTTTCATTCCAACTAAAAAACCTCTTAGTTTATTACCCAAACTAAGTGTTTAACTATACACCAATTTCACATAACTTAATAATATTAATATATTCATCATAAGCTCTATGTTCTCACACAATGACCTACATTTACATAGCTCTAAGTCTGAGGAATATTGGCATGCCCCTCATGTGGACCTAATTTCATCGAGTAATCCACCTTGCATCCCATGTGGATCAAGAGTTGTTCAATTAACTGTTTATACACCACTACATCACATCATGTCAATGGAACCTATATCTCTTTCAAAGAGGGAATGAATAAAAACCCCACATGCCCAAATCTACACAAAACCCAAGAGATATAACATGTAGACCACCTACCTTGAATTCGTTGGCTAATGTACTTACAACCGAAGTCATATATCGTGATTCTACCAACCATAGACTCTTTACCCTAAAACTAATTGAAAATTATGGTTTTGAGAGCTACAGATGGATAGGGGAATGAAATAGAAACCCTAAACCAAATAGAAAATAAAGAGGGAGATTAGCCTTACCTAGATATTCAATCTACAACCGACGGAACTCTAAACGACTTAAAATTGAATGATATTTATCCTTTTGAGATCTTGGTCACTATGGTTTGTTTCTAGGGTTAGAAGGGAAGAAGGGGAGTAAAATCACGAGTGAGATACAAAATCCTAGAGTGGAGATTCTATAATTATTTTATGGTTTCTAGACTACATGGTTTACCAAAATGGTTTTCTAAATCGTGCGAAAACTATGCGGATTCCTCTGTCCCAAATTAGCCACACTTGTATGGATTACCTGCATGGTTTACCAAACTGTGTGGAAACCATGTGAAGGCTACTTCCCAAAAAAACAACTTTTTCACAGTTTCATGGGACTTCCAAACGGTTTGGACTAACAGTGCGCAAGCCGTGAAGAATCCCCAGAACCCCCTTTCCTTCCGCTTTCATGTCTCGGACCCCTGTAACACCCCCCGAGGCTTCTTAAGGATTGGGAAAAAATTTAATGAACCATAAAAGGGAATGAAAACTGAATGGTAAGAAAAACATACCTTATGGAGAAATCTGGGATCTTAAAATCGTCCCACCCTATAACGACTCATCCTTGAGCCGCTCTTCTGAGCATCATTGAGTTTCTAATGAAAAGGGATCGGGCCACTAGGCCCGCGTATCTATTTATCACCCCCATGTTTCATCTTTATTTTTTCCATGTTTCCATGGAACATGAACATGGTGCACAACCTTACCCCACAAAACATTCCCGTTATGATCTACAATACGAGCCAAGTTCTCCAAAATGGGCGCATCTGACTTAAGCTCTAAATCCTAGATATTTATCACATGACATGGATCTAGGTGATACTGCCAGATTTGTGAGAAAAGGAAAACATAGTGCATGCCACTATATCGTTGTGTAAGATCCAATCGATACGACACTAGTCCGATTCTCTCCACAATCTCAAATGGCCCCACATATCTAGGCGCCAACATGCCCTTTTTATTAATTCGACGGTGACCCAACCATGGCGACACCCGAAGGAACACACTATCACCATTCATTAACTCCAGAGGTCTAATATACTGATGTTCATATGACTTATTCATACTCTGAGATGTTTCCATATGCTTTTTAATCAAACAAACTGTCTCCGACATCTCCTGCACAAGACGTGGCCCAAACAGCTCAGACTCCCTGGCCTCTAACCAACACAATAGTGATCTACACAGTCTCCCAAAAAGTGCCCCAAAAGGTACTGTCAGAATGGTATCTTGATAACTGTTGCTATAAGAAACTCGAAAAGGGACATGTGAGTTTCCAACTAACCATCAAAATCATAAACACATGCTCTCAATGTGTCTTCTAATACATAAAATTCATGTTCTGACTGCCCATCATTTGGGGGGTGGTAAGCCATACTCAGAAACAACTGGGTACCATGTACCTTCTGTAATCCCTTCTAGAAGGGTGAGGTGAAATTCATATCATGATCATAAACTATGATTCTCAGCACGCAATGAAACTGTACTATTTACCAAACATACAACTCCCACAGTTGGTCGACTGTATAGGTCTCATGAACCAGCAATAAATGGGAAACTTTTGTTAGACAGTCTACCACCACCAAAATGGTATCATTCTTCCAATGAATCCTTAGAAGACCCACTATAATGACTATTGTGACATCATTCCACTTCCACTCTGGAATATGAAAACACTGTAACAACCCACATGAATGCTGATGTTCGGCCTTCACATGCTGAATGGTAGGGAATCATGCCACAAAATATCCCACTTCTTTCTTCTTTCCCATCAACCAAAACTGCCTACATAGGTCTCGGTACATCTTAGTCATGCCTGGATGAACCTCCCACTTTGTTGTGTGGAACTTGTGCATCAAATTTTCCCATAAAAACGCCAGCACTACAACATGACTATAGGCGTAAGCCACTCCATCAGTGCCGAAGGACCAACTAGAAGGTGGCTCCACAACTTTAAGACTTTCCTTCATAGACAAGAACATCATATCTACCAACTGAATATCTTTAACTCATCTCAAAAGTGAGGACTCAACTACTATAGATGAAACGGTCACCTGGCAGTGCCCCCTATACCTCCAGATGTATTTCAACAAAAATGGCCTTCATCACCCACTCTGAAATAGATTCCTAAACCATTTGATTCTCTGTATTCTAGATATGAGAATCAGTGATACTATCCCCTTTTCCTATTGTGTAAACCAATTCAATATCAAATGACATCATGAACTCAACACACCGTTGCTGTTAGAAGATTTAAATCCCTCTGAGCGAATATGTATTGAGACTTCTATGGTCATCAAGCACCGTATATGGTTATACCAACAAATAATGCCACCAAATATTTATGGCACAAACCAAAACAGATGGATCAAGGTTAGGAGTAGGATATTTACTTTCATTCGGCCTTAACCCTCTCAACCCATAAGCCACAACCTAATCATCCTACATCAACACTGCCCCAAGTCAAACACCATTCATATCACAAAATATGGTATACATCATACTTGTTCATGTAAGATCAAAATTAGTGCGGTGGTAATCAACTTCTTTTGCTTCTGTAAAGAATTATCACAAGCCTATAACTAATCAAACATAACCCCATTCTGGGTTTGGCCTATGAGCGATACTTCTAAATGAGAGAAATATCTAATAATCCTTTAGTAATAACCATCCTAAACTAGAAAACTCTGAATATCATTGAAGTTCATGGGATGCTCCCAATACACCACAACCTTCACCTTTTATATATCCACCGATATGCTGGACTCAGATATGATATGTCCAAAAATGTGCTAGTCCTCAATCCAAAACTGAAATTTTGATAGCATGTCGTAATGATTATTCTCTCTTAGTGTACTCAGGACGATGTCATGATTTTTGGAATGACCTTCATGAAATCATGAGTACACGAAAATGTCATCAATGAAGACAACTAGAAATAAATTCAGATATAGGATGAATATTCGATTCATCAAGGCCATGAACATAGATGGTGCACTGATAAAACAAAAATTAATTACCCAGAATTCATACAACTTGTACCTAATTCAGAAATCCTTCTTGAGTATGCCATAATCTCACACCCTCAACTAATGGAATCCTGATCTCAAGTTAATCTTGGAAAACACTGAGGCTCCTTTTATCTGATCAAACAGGTCACCAATTATATGAATATTGTATTAGTTCTTACCTATCTTCTGGTTCTTCTTCCAAAAATAAAAAAAAGCCTCTATGATCTATCAGTATTGTTAACAAACAATGAAGAAAATCCACAAGGTGATGTACTAGGAGGTGTAAACCCCTTACACTCTAATTCCAATAATTGAACCTTTAGTTCTTAGAGCATGTATGGTTCTATTCGGTAAGGTGGAAAGGAAACTGGCACCGATCCATGATTAAATTTGATTGTAAACTCAACATATCTCTTGGGTGGTAACCATTGGTTGTCCTAATGAAACATGTCATGAAACTAGTCTGCAACAAAAGAGAAGACTGACTGTCCTCTCTCTCCATCATCTACCATATGTAATTCCACTTGGCCTATGAGCTCTCCCATTTGATGGAATAGTGGCCCTACGTGGCCCACTCAACTATCCCACTCACCAAGAAGGACATGAGTGCTCCCATAGAGAGTTTTGAATGTTAACCAATGTCAGAAACAATTGATATGGGATTTATATAACATCCACCAATCCATTCCAATGATTATTTCAAAACCTAACATATCTAAGAAAAACATATCCCACAGAAAAATATACCCACCAACCTCTAAATAATTACCATTATACTTCCAAATGTCCACAACTCGAACCCCTTAGGGTGTATCAAGAGACATTACCCCACATGCAGTCTCTATGGTTAATCCCAAGACAAAACAAAACTGAGAAGAAATAAAGGAATGTGTAGCCCCTGTATCGAATAAATCACTAGAAAAAATGGGATATACAAGAATTATTCCTCTAATAGTAGAAGTTCCTATCTCACCACCCACAGGTGTAGCCTCAACTGCATGGAGATAAACTTCACCGTTACCCTGGGCCCCAACCTGAGTACCCTTCACTACACTACTATTTTGGTATGGGTGATGTCCCCCCGCAGTTCCATGTCCACAGCCCCTACCATTACGGCCCATGGTGCTCTAACTACATGCTTGATATGGGTTAACCGACCACCTACCTACACTCGACATCTACCTCTGACATCCATCATTCCTTGGCATCCTCAGGTTCCTATAGAATCACTACACATGGCACGACCTACCACACACTCGACACTGAACTAGTGGGTGGGGAAACTGGTCATGATTGTGCCCCAACCTTCCAAACTAATAATAGAAGATTTTTTCACCACCATGAGAAGATGACCCCTTCTTCTGACTACTCTTCATGATACCACCCTAATGAAAGGTTCCAAAGTGTCACCTCATACTATCAGAAGATTCACAACTTTCCCGCCCATCCGACACCTCATGTTTACTACCTGAAGATCCCTTCAGGTTTCCTTCTGATATAAGTGCTTCATCCACAAAATCAATAAACCTTTTTATACTAAATATATTCATCTAAGATCTGATCTCATGTCTCAAACCATCCTAGAAAAGTTTTCCCATAGCTACCTCATCTCCTGTCAATGTCGGAAAGAAGAATATCTAATCGGTGAAATGACTAGCATAGTCCATCACTAAAATTGTCCCATGAGTCAAACTTATTAAATCTAAAGCCTTATTCTAACTCAGGGTTTCTGGATAGATTCTCTCATGAAACTTCTCCGGAAAATATTTCCACATCATTCTCTCAGCCTGCTCTGTCTGAACAAAAATGTCCCACCAACATTTTTCATTCCCCCCACACCATATAGGCTGCTACCTTGACTCCCATCTTTTGATAATTCTCTAGATGTTCTAGAATATATTGGATGGAATATATCTATAACTCGACTAATTTTGACCCACCCTCTCCGGTAAAGGTCAGAGGGTGTTGCAGTTGAAATTTTCTAGTGAGCTCACACATGCTCGGTGCAACCTGCCCTGGGTCTTATTCCATCATCTGCATAAAATGATAGAAGTTATCGCAGAACTGATCTCCCCTATTTCCATGGACTAATGAATTATCATACTCTACTAATAGAGGAGCATTCTTGGGACCTTATTCAGGTCGCCCAACCTACAAAAATCTTGGTGGTGGCATTTCTCTACACCGCCAAAAATGAGATTTAGAACACAACACTAATGCTTTAATGATAAAGAAGAGATATTGATAGGATATTCACTTGTAATAACCAAAACAGTTCACATTCACTACCCAAAATATCCCACTCTCAACCAGGTCACTACCCTCGACCATCTACCATAGTCTATGTCGAACACAGTACCTGATTATCATGGTCACAAGCCTTATCATTTACTCCCATTCAAACCATTTTCTTATTCCAATTTGACCATGCGAATATTTATTACACATTTACTTCTTTATCATGAACAGTTTTAAAATTACTACATAAATTTTCCACATCCCATTTTTACTCATTTATTCCATCTTTTTTTGGAAATTCATTACATTTAAGATAACACATACATCCTAACCTTTATATCCCACACACTCATTCTATGAGTGTGCCTATAATTATGCATGTCCCTTTTCAAGAGAGGTGCCTAGAATGATGCATGATTGCCCAAAATCATACCATTCTGACCATGAGAGAAATATAAAAAAACCATCAAATGACACAACATGTGAATTACCCAATGGTGAAATATCATCAAATGTAACAACACACAACAAGAACAATAATCCCTTCCACGGGTGACTTGCGTTTTCCCCCGTACATGGGTTAGCTACTCCCAAGATCATGCTCATTACGTAGGCCCGACACATTCCTAATCTCATGTCTACCATCCCCAAATAGTAAGAAAGCGAAAATAACTCATTTGATACCACATTGTAACATCTTTGACCAAGGAGGAACTAAATCCGTGATCTGAGATGGGTAGTTACCTAACCACAAGTGCACCTCCCCATACTCTAGTTGATTCCAACTAGCAGCGAGGGTCCAATAGGACACGAGAGGAGACTATACCCTCAATAGTAGAGTATTCCAAAATAGTTAGTAATTGAAATAGTAGAAACAAAAGACAAGAATCCACAACATTCAAAAATATCCAAATCCCAAGAATGGGAACAACCATATAAAATAGTAAATATGTTATTTCATGCTACTGTGCCAAGTGAACATGAACTGAAAGAAATATAATACTATAATCCACAAAATGTCCTGGACTCCATTTTCGAAACCTCACCCCAACATGTTCCATCTCCAACACAACTACGTAGAATAGGTCCCTTTCCCTTGTCCAGACCTGCAGGCATGAAAGCTCCTCGGGTACCCAACAACGGCCCATGAAGGGTGTTTGTAGAACTTAGTAGGCCACCTCCAATAGTGTCTACAAAATATTTAACAAGGCAGATAGTGCACTAAAATGATATATAAATTCATGTTAAGCTAATAAGATCAATAGTAAATTCTAGTATATGTTCATTTTGTTTACACTACCACTGAATCCAGGTTCACTACATCGGCATTTCAGGATTTAATCTACCTTTTTCATGTATTCAATGGATTAGGAAAATTCATTGTTATCGAACATATCGTAATATAATCATTCTCTAAACCACCAAGAATCACATTAAAAAAACCCTTTACCCTCACAATGAATCCTCATTCCGAGTGGAATGAAACTATTAGGGGAATATAACTTCATCCCCTACCATAATCCATGCATTTAGGGGTGGTGATAGAACCTCAGTCTAACTCAACCTATGGGTGTAGAACCTCATGTCAATACCCCAAACATTCTATCCATGTTCCCATGCTTATTTATAATTCAGTGCTATTAACGATATCCCAACAAGTATATCCAATATTATTTAAAACATCAAAAAAAAAATGAGAAAATGGGAAAATAACAATATTGCATCAATCCATTAATACATTCATCATTTATATTTCATAATCCTTTAGCCCCATTTCGCATTTCCCAAGCCTATCTCACAATGGATATTCAAGTGATAAGCTCATCCCCTAGAATTTTTCCATTAATACATTTAAACATTTTCATGCCAACCAAACAACCACTTAGGTTATTACCCAACATAATTGTTTTAATAAACACCAATTTCACATCACATAATCATATTGATATATTCTTCATAGGCTCTATGATTTTTCCCAATGAACTACATTTACATAGCTAGCTCTAAGTCTGGGGAATATCGGTATACCCCTCGGGTGGCCCTAATTTGGTCGATTCATCCTCCTTGAATCCCATGGGGATCAAGAGGGGTTCAATTAACCAATCAGACACAACTACATCAAAACATTCAAGAAGCTCAAAAATATCTTTCAAATACGTAACGAATAAAAACCCTACATGAACAAATCTACACAAAACCCAAGGGATATAACATATATACAAACTACCTTGAATCCCTTTTTAAACACACTCCCAAAAACAGCTTAGATGTTGATTCATCCAACCCTGGAATATTTAACCTAGAACTCAAAAAAATAAGTTTTTTGAGATTCAGATGGAGAAGGGGAAGAAATAGATACCCTAAAACAAAAATAAAATCAACATGGAGATTATCCATACCTGAATCTTCAATCTGTAACTGACAGTGCTCCAAACAGCTTATAATCGAAGGAGAATAATCACTGGAGGCTCTTGGTTCCATTTGTTTATTCCTAGGGTAGCATGGGAGGTGGAGGAAAATCATTAGTGATATATAATATCCCATAGTGGAAATCTTGAATTTGTTTTAGAGGTTTCTGGGCCGCACGATTTACCTCCAAGGTTTTCCAAACCATGCGCAAACTGTGCTGATACCTCCTTCCAAAAGTATACCCCCTTGCACGATTTACCCACACGGTTTTCCAAACTGTAAAAAAACCGTGCAGAGTCTACTGTCTGAAAAACCCAAATTTTTCATGTTTTGATGGTAATTCTGCACGGGTTTCACTAACTGTGAGCAATCCATGCATAATTCCCAGAACCCCTTTTCCTTATACTTTCGTGTCCCAAACCCCAGAAACACCCCTGAGTCATATTATAGACTTTGTAAATCATTTAATTAGCCACAAAAAGGGACAAAAACAAAACATAAGTAAAACATACCTTACATAGATATCATGGAACTTACTCCAAAGGTTAGGGCTATTGAGTTTTGAATAAATATATAGAGATTATTAATGAAAATAATTATTTATTTTTGTAGTTTTTTTAGATAAAGTACTGAAATGATTATTATCATATTTTTTAGAAACAACATTAGAATGACATCAAACATATCATTGGGATCCGTTCTACAAAAATACAACCTTCTCACTGACCCAAATTTCCATTATTGGCTCCTTAACCATGAAATGAAATTGTACGTGTTGGATGAACCTTCTCCTAATGTTCTTGAAAACGAGGCTAGTGATCAAGAGTTAAAATTCTATGAGATGCATTTGAATGATTCCAAATATGATCGATTTTTCATTCTAACATCCATTTCCAATGAGGTTTTGAAGTAGCATGAGGATATGGATTCATATAGAAAGATGTATCACCTTAGTGATCTCTATCAAGAGAATGTGAGATAAGAGATGTACAAGATCTCCAATGCTTTGTTTACAACTAATATTTGAGAGTATTCACCAGCTGGGAACCATGTTTTCAAGCCTATTGTCTACATTAAACACTTTTAAATATTAGAGATTAAATTCCAAGATGAGTTCAGTATAGATATCATGTATTCATCACTTTACAATGCATTATCATGTTTTATTGGTAATTATAGTTTGAGAAATATTGAGAAGATTATTTAATAAATTCATACTTTGATTCAACAAGTGGATATGGACATGGGTCATGATAAAACTACAGTCCTTATGGTGAATTAGAAATGGAATAAAAAGTAAATTGGGACTAAGAATCATAATAAATCTAAAGTTCCCAAGCACCGTCCTTCCAAGAAAAAGAAGATCCAACATAATGGAAATGAAAAGGAGGCATTATGTTTTCCATGGGGAAATCCAGACCACTAGAATAGGTACTACAACCAAAATCAAGGGGAAGCTAAATGTGAGTTCGTTACCGAGTGTAATAACTAGATATCTACACATTGGGTATTAGATAAAGCTTTTTGTTCTCCCATATGTATCCAAATTTTGGAACAATTATTATTCCAAAGAAACCTAGAGGAGAGGTGAGTCTGAGAGATGGTAATGGTGTAAGGGTGGATGACCTATCCATTAATTACTACCACCTTTCATTTATAATAGGAATGATTTTGTTATTAAAATATTTTTGTTATGTACCTATGATTACCAAGAAAAAAAATTCAATATCTTTCCTATATACATATGGGTTTATTTACATGTTTGGATGTAATAATTTTTTCTTTTATAAGGAAAACATATGTTATTGTACGGTACATTTAAATAACAGTCTTTATATATTAAATTATGAAAATAAAATACTAGAAATTGATAACAAATCATATTCATATGACTCATATAATATTCATAATTTTCCTCATCATCTTGGTCCTATAAATGAGACGTGTTTGAAAAAGATCTTCCCAGATAGTTATTTAAACTCATCTGAGCAAAAATCAATTGATAAATGTCATTTTTTTAAAAGTAAAAATGAATAGACTACCATTTGGTTGACATAGTGAATGGGCCTTGGAGCTTCTAGTATAGGTATATACTGATATGTGTGTACCATTTTCAATAGAAGATAGATGTGGATATTATTACTTTATATCATTCATTGATGACATGTGTAGTTATAGATTTTTCTACTTGATGGTGTATAAGTCCGATTCCTTTAATAAATTCCAGGATTTCAAGAATTAAGTAGATAATCAACATATAGTTAAGATAATTATTCTTCAATTAGATCGAGGTGTTAAATATCTTAACCAAGAGTTTATTAGCTTTATTATGGGAGTTTTTTATTCTATATCAACTCACTTCACCTTACAAACCATAGTCGAATGGTGTAATTTAATGGATTAACCATACCTTGTTGAGAATGGTAAGGAAAATGATGAGTCACATAGATAATCCATTATCATATTGGAGATATGCATTAAAAAACAAGGTACATAAATTAAAATGAGTGATAACTAATGTGGAAAATAGAATTATCACTGATTTATAGTGTGGATAGAAACATTCTTTGGTGCATAAAAATGTATGGGGTTGTGAGGCATTTCTTCTGGACATATTAGGAAAAAAACTAACACACTATGGAACAATGTGTATCTTTACAGGGTATCCTATGGAAAATAGGGATACTACCTTAAAACCCCTCCAACAACAACTTTACTATCACCAGACAAGATGTATTTATTGTCATGGAGAATATCCTAAAAAATGATTGTTGGAGAAACATTTATTTCGATGAAATTGATGCTCAAGTTACATAAGATTGGTACAATAATAGGTTCCAGGGGTCTTTGTGGAAGAATTAGTTCCTGAAACATAAGTACTATGTGGGAGAGAAACAGATGTAAGACAACCATAAAGATATGGGTTTCTAGTCATTGAGGATGGTGACTCATTATTGGTTAACAATGATGAACCTATCTCCTACAAAGAGGAAGTTGAGAGATCATAATTTGTAAGCTGGAAAAAATATATGCTTTCTAAATTGGATTCCATTTATCAAAACCATGTCTCCCTCCTTGGGAACGTATTTTAAGGTGGTGGTATCTACTTCAGTGACATTGATTTCTGGCATGCTTCTTTGATTGTGAGTTGACCATCTCCTTTATGTTCATTCATTCTATGCGCTTGTGTATCTAGTTTCTGGACTATTGACCATGAATGTAGGAGGCTCTACCAACCAGTCCTGCCATGATAGACTCCATTTTTTCATGTTTTGTGTTTTTTTATAGTGGTTTGGGATTTGATGTGGTTTTTGGTTGAGGATCGCTACTTAGGCCTTGCCCGAATCTTCATTTCTTCTGTTCACTGTATCTATTTTTAAAGTATTTTTTTTTATTTTTTATCCTCGATTTTGATGTCATCATTAAGCGAGAGAAATTTTTCAAAAAATTTAATTGTATTTTGTTCGTACAAGTTCTATTATACTTGGATGTGATTTTCCAATGGGTTATTTTTAATTCTCTCATTCCAAGTATCATCTATTGTATCTGGATGGATTATTTCAGTGTGATGCCAATGGGGGTTAAAAAATTGTGGTTCATGGTGTAGTCAAAGTTATCCCCTCTATGATTATGACCAACCTCACTAAAATATACTCCAGCCTTGTGTTCCTTCTCTACATGCTTGGTTGGCCTGGTGTGTTGGATCTTAGTGAGGTTTTCAGATGGTTCGATTAATGCTTTGATTGGATTTTTTGGGAGGTGTGACCTAGAAGACGGTGGATTCTCTAATGGTGGATGATTTATTAGAACAGTGATGTTGCAACATGTGTATTTTTGATGAATATTCTGGTTCATAATGACGATGATGATGGATTCCAGAGGCCTTCTTATCGGCGATCGTTGACGGGTGGTGATGATGATGGTGGGTTAGCAATGATGATGATGGTTCAGGGAAAGTGAAGCAACCCTAGATGACATGGGTGGCTCAAGGATCAATGCATCAAGTTATGTGTTGTTTTAGAATTTCATATTTGGTACCTAATTATGTTTTAGTACCTTAAAAATATTGATTCCCGCATATTGAATTTAGAAAATTTGGGTCTGTAACTTTGGCTACCACTTATCCTTAAACTACATATATTGAAATATAAAAATTAATTTTCATTATGTAATATTTTAATTCATCTAAATTCTAAAGGCTATAGTATCTTACCATGACTGTGATATTTGGAAGATGGATGTAAAAAATGAATTCCATAATGGGAACCTTTAGGATGATGTATACACGACACAATAAAAATGTTTTCGGAATCCATGTGATGCTAAAATCATTTTCAAGTTATAGAAATTCATTTATGGATTAAATCAAGCATCTAGGTCATAGAACATTCAATTTGATGAGACTATAATGAAATTTGGTTTTATTATGAACAAATGTAATCCAGGTGTTTACAAGAGGGTTAATGGAAATGTAGTCATTATTATAGTAGTAAATGTTGATGAAATATTTCTTATTGGAAATAACATACCAGCCTTATAGTATGTTAATGAATTGTTATATAGGTGTTCATCCATGAAGGATGTAGGTGAAGCTACCTATATTCTAGGGATCAAGATCATTCATAGTAGATCCAATAGGCTCATTGTAATATGTCAAATTACATATATTGAACAAATTATAAATATATTTTGTATGGAAGAATCCAAGAGGGGATTGGTTCTAGTGTCACATGGTTTACATGATTCATCGAAAATGTGTCCTCATACAAAATAGGAGAAAGTGAGAATGAGTATGATCCCATATGATTTAGTGATAGTATCAATCATGTATTCCATACTATTGAATAGACATCACTTTGCCTATTCATTGATCATGGTAGGAATATATCATGTAGATTGAGGAGAACAACCTTGTTTTATTGTTAAGTCTATCCCTAAGTATCTAATATGAAATTAAGATATGTTATTGGGGAATAAAGGAGATGTGAAGATGGTCATCATTGGTTATATTGATGTTAGATTTTAGACAGATGATAATGATATGAAGATGAATTCATTATTTTATATCTGTCTCAATAGAGAAGTTGTGAGCTAGAAGAGTTCAATGCATCATGTTTTTGCTAATTCTATTGTGGATTACGAGTATATTTCAGTTTCTGATGTAGTCAAGGAATCAGTTTAGATGATGAAAATTTTCCACGATCTTGATGTGGTACCCATCAGTAAATACCCTATCACATTGTATTATGATAATATTGTAGATGTGGCTCTCTCAAAAGCTACAAGGTCACACCAACATATAAAGAATATACTTTGAAAGTATCACCTCTAGAGGGATTTACATCATAGGTCTTTTATTATAGTAATAATACTACCCACAAAATATATTGTTGATGACCCCTTGAATAAAGTCGTATGTAATCATATGCATGAGTATCATATGAGATCTAGATAATTGAAGGTTGTTAGAACCAAGATATTGTGCATGTTGGATTCCATTGGAGTTGTTTCCCTAGATCCAACTTTCTTGTACTTTATGATAACTTAAATTCATTGGTTTTGAATATTATTAAAGTAATTAATACATAATTATTGTTCTTCTGTGTAACATTATATGTGATAATGTCCTAAGAGTAGTTATCACCCGAAAAGGCCTTATAAATATCCTAATATGTTGATAAATCAGAAGGTATATAAAAATTTTATTTAATATATGTTATGTATCCAGATGATATCATTTAAGGGATGAAAATGATACAGTCTATTAGGGGTGGAGACTCATAGGAATTTGATTCACCTTCTCATGGTGTATGCCCTTGGTAATATCCGGTGTAGTATTTTATGAGAATGAGATCCACCAATAGAAAATCCCCATTTATATGTGTCATTGGATGTTCCTATATATGGGATTGTGTGATGATATTTTGACTTTTAGATTTTTATTAATGAATATTATATTTCTTTTTTTAATGCATTGATGAAAACCATGATAAAATATGTTCTCGGTGAGGTATGATAGGTTGGGTGCATCATGAGTAGTATTTCATTGATGAATATTATGAGAATGGATTTATCCCTTCTAATTTTAATTGATTTTGATATCTCAGGAACTTTGATTGAGATGAGATTCACTAAATAAATCTATGACCATTATGTTCTATAGCAAAGTTCAATTTCCAAGATGTCAATGAATGAGACATTGACCACATAGGTTGATGGCACCGACATGAAACATGCTTCATTATAGATATCATGATTAAGGGATTATATTACAAAGTAAGCATCTATATGTGGTTTCTTGACATTTATACATTATATTCTTTCACTATGGGCTTCTTTCCATGTTCTAGAAGCTACCGTTGGACATTAGGATGCTTCTGATAATGCAATGGAAAAAGAGGCCTACTGGGTCACACAATATAAGTTTCGAGAATCTCTGTTAAATAATATATTATTATTTAATAGGTTTAATAAATGTTATTCCCAAATATGGTATAATAATTATTCATGTATTCTTGATCCCATATAAATATTTATTTTTTATTTAGTAAATATAGTATTTATATATTTATTGTTGAATAATGGAGTGATATTTATTTTATATATAAATATTCCTTAGTCATGGCCCAATAAATATT
Organism: Viscum album; assembly: GCA_963277665.1. Lineage (NCBI taxonomy): Eukaryota > Viridiplantae > Streptophyta > Magnoliopsida > Santalales > Viscaceae > Viscum > Viscum album. The sequence goes on along the minus strand of OY728151.1, from coordinate 1,578,244,971 downwards.
TTGGAAGAATGATTGATTGATTTTTTAGGTTTAGTGAGAAATAATAATATTGAATATTATTTGATTAAATAATATTTAATTTAATTCTCAATGTTAAGTGTATGCTGAGAAATATTAATATTATTATTATTATTATACATGGGGTTCCATAAAGGATTAGAAAAATAATAAGGGGAACTTGTGAAATTATTTACTTCTTACCCTAGCAGTATATACACCAAATTATATTATTTTCTTAAGAGATAATTCATTTGTTTCTATTGCTCACAACATATTTTTAGAATCCTCTCAGTCCCTAGAAATATCTCTTCTCCAAGAGCACTCTAGTGAATAGAGAGTTATACCTCCACCAAATCCTCTCAAGTTAAAAGAAATCAAGGAGAATTTGTTGAAGGAAATTCTCATGGAAATCAATGGAAAAATATGCAAGAAACAAGATCTACCATTCTAGAATTCAATGATTCCATTGGAAACATCTTATGATTCCTGGAAAACATGTGGATCACAACTAGATGGAATATGAACTTGATTCCTACAATGAAATGAAGGTGCAATGTAGATCAATTTATAGATTCATCGATGAAGAAATAATTATTAAATTAATTAAATTAATTACAAATAATATGGGATGATCATCCGTTCTGGTTCTGATGTGATTTATATTCCTTGTATTCATTGATTAAATTCCATTGAACATGTCATTTATCATTATGTATATCTCAAATGGATCATCGATAGTGGGAAAAAGAAATGTTGGGCATGACCCATCACATGCTTCTACTCCACCCAGAACCAACATAAGATAGGAAGAGATCACCTTGGACGGGTACATATGTAGGATTTATGAGTTTCTAGTATCATCTAATGTGACCCCGATGCTCTTTTGTCACCCACATTTGGTCTGTGGTGGTCAATTTTATATGTAGATACATGCGGTGCCCCTATCATTATAACATTTTTTTGTTCTGATGATGATTTTTCATCGAAAGCTATGTAAATTTAATAACCCTCTTCCTATTTTTTGGATTCAGTAGTAAAAAAACCATCCGGGTTCTTGGTGCACATCCATGGTCCATACTACTACAAAATATTACCATCGTTCTATGTGGCCTTTCTGGTATAGTTTTCTCCAAATTCTCAAAGAAAACACAAAAGAATAAAAAAACTAGAAACATCTTAAAAATAAAATGATATACAATTTTTTAATCCCTCAATCAATAGGAAAATATTGTGCAAGAGGGGCCACACAATATTAACCAAAACACTAAAACAAACCGTATTTCCCAAATGAATGGGGTTCGACTAATCTGATTCCATGAATCGACCAATATAGTTGTGAATATCCCACATAGTGTGTTCAATTCTCCCAATTAAAGGGATTTCTATGAGGTTCTTCTAGAAAGGATATTTATAAATGCTTACATTTTGGATATCATTCCTACTAATCATATCTTACATTAGAATAATTTTATTATTGAAATAAGAAGTTATCAATTTTGTAATATTATGTTTATCTTTATCATTGAAAAAATAAAAGATCATGTAGTTTGCCCTTACTCCACTAATGGATACTTCTTCAAATAAATTCCATATGTTCTGTAATGTATTTTAAGGGTGATGATACTGAGTCATCTGTTAGAGATGAGTTTTCAGATCGTATGGAGGGACAGCCGATATAGTAGGAATGAATCCCCAGTCTTCCTCAAATATCCATTGTTTTCTATTCCCATATAATGGAATGTATTTTCAATGGTTCACAAGATCACCATTCATCTCATTGTAATTGGATTATAGGGGAAGTAGCATCAACTAAGAGGAATAAGAACTAATGATCAAATTCCATGATTGAAACCAACGTCGACCAAGATAACATTGATCTAGGAATACCTAGAAACCAAAAATCCATGGAGAACCCAATAAATGATCTAAAATAAAAGGGAGAAAAATAATGGATTATAATGGTTATATATATACATACACACATTATATAAATTGGATAAAAAAATTATTTATGAATTAAGAATATAATATATATTTAAAATACATGTTGTAAGTAAATGTTGTTAGATGAATTATGTAAATACATAAAAAATAATATAAATTATTATATTTTATAAATCAAATAAACACACATATATATATATAGTTTTTTAGTAAAAATATATACATATAAATGTGTGTATGTGTATTTATATTTATACATTTCTCTGTGTGTGTATTTTTATGCATAATATAAATGTATTTGAAAATATATATGTGTACGTAAGTATCTATGTATGTATAATGTAATGAATATAAAGAAAGAAAAAGTTCCAAAGCATGTGGTCTTGGCATTAGTCTATTTCATAGTATCAAAAAAGGCCTCTCTCTCTATCTCTATTAATAATATGGTGATTTTACAAATATTATTATTTTTGAAATTTTTATAATTTTCTTAAGTATCTACTAAATTAATACCATTTGAATGCTTATAGATAATCATTTCTCATAATAGTCGAAAACCATGTTTTTAGTGGCTTTCTATAACTAACTGTAGCATATTTATCATGGGTCATAACCAAAAAAATGACAAAAAAACCCCTTTAGATGCACCCTTTTTTTATAGTGAGACTCATAGTCATTTTAATGCTCAAAATTATTATATTTTTGTTGAAAAATAAACGAAATGTAATTTGAATTTTTTTTTGTTTGCTGAGAAAAGAAAAATTAATAATTATACTTTTGTGATTTATAATGATAAAAAGTTAATTTAATATCATTAAACTGTAACTTTTCTACATAACCGACCCAAAATCCCTTGAAAACTGTATGTTTTCTACATACCTAGCCCAAAATACTTCATAGTAGATCCAAATTGAGGGTAGATGCACCCCTTACTCAATTGAAAACACTACTAACTACATATTTTCCATCACATTGCTTCAATAACTATCATACAAAAAATTTGAACTTACTTCAAAATAAAAAGATAATAGATAGTGTTTTCCATATAGAAAAAATAATATTGCATCTAAGAACATAACATATAAGTATTTACAATTAAAATTATCTTTATAAACATTAAATTACGTGAACCAGGAAAAAATTATGATATACATAAAAATAAAAGTCAAATTTTTGAAATACTGCTTGTGGGAAACAATTTCCCAATCTACTGGAATAACAGGTGAGGGAATTTATTAATGGTTGATCACCTAACTATAAAGATCCTTACATTGCTATTTTCATACATGGTTCTTTATGATAAAGAAAAATCTTCATATGGGTTGCTAAGAAGGTGATATATGATAAAGAGCCTTCTTAAAAAATATTTTCAAGAAGGCGCTTTTTGATAAAGTGTCTCATTAGCAAACTATTTTTAAGAAGTTGTTCTACCATAAATCACCCACCCTTCATTGGATTAATTTTTTTAAACTGAAATCTTTCATAAATTCTTTTTATACTTTTCAATATTATTATACTGTTCATTAATATATATGTGAATATATATTACTATTAATTTTCAAATAAATTGTATATATACGAATATATTTTTAGTATTGTAATACATATATTATTAGAATATAGCCTGATATATATTATAAAAAATTTTGTTTCAAAAATGACATATTTTACCAAATAGAATATTCATATAAATAAACGGTCGCAAAAGAATACTTAAAATAAATTTCAATTTCAATTTCCAATTTTAATAATATTTAATATATTTTCAAATATCAATTTGAAATATTTGAACTATCATTTTTATCAATTGAAATTAATTGCTAAACTATTAATTTACCTAACATAAAATATTAACTTATTAGTAAATAACTAATTAAAATACATTTTCACCAATGTAATAATATATTTATTAAAAAATTACTAAATAATTAAAAACTAATATAATTTATATAAATAAAAATATATATATATTATTTACCATACAATAATTTATTATTATACAAAAATAATAATATATTAGTAATTTAATGTTATAATATATTAATAGATTAATATAATAACATATTAATAAATATTACTATATTAGTTACAATGGAAAGATGTATTAATATATATTTTAATAAAGTATGTCATAATATTTATTAATAGAAACATAATAAAAATAATTTATAATAATGTAATAAATAATATAATACATAATAAGATTTATGACAATAAATTTTCTAAAGTTTAATTGTAATTTTTTTAATAATGATTTTTCCATGTAAATTAATTTTTATTCAAAATCTATATGAAATTATTTTTATTTTCAATTAATTTTTATATTTTTAGTCACTATATCAAAATTAATTTGGATTATTTTTATATATATAAATTATTTTTAAATCAAACATTTTTCTGTGTTAATTAGTGTTTTTTTGGGTTTATTTTTTGACCTTCCTTTGATTTTCAATTAATTTTTTATTTATATAACCAATGATTTGAATTTCGTTTAGATATTTTTTATGCAATATTTTTTGCATATAATTTTTTTGATGTGTAAAAGTTATGTTTTTAATCAATAATGTTTGTGTCATTTAAATTATTATTTTTGTTGTATTTGTGAAATTCTTTTACATTTATGTTATTTTATATATGTTTAACCGATGTTTTAAGTTTCATCTATATTGTACTTATAGTTTATATTTTATATGAATCCAATGTTGTAACACTCCGACCCCAGTTATCTAGAGTCAGAGCATTATCACATAAGATTGGCATGATCTCAAAAGATCAAGTCTCAAAAGACTGATTACTTTAGTTGCCTTGGAAACACTAGATTCATTCATAAGTCTTACATTACATAAAAATGTGAAAAACTACAGCAAAATAGTGTCCTCATATTTCCTCATAATATTCGTGCAGGTCATTCATAAAATAATTCTTCACATCCTGGAAAAAAAACATTGAATGAGGTGAGCTCAGATGATTAGTATGGATAAAAATATAGAGGAATCTTTCTTATATAAACAAAATCATTTAAGGAAATGTATAACTAAAAAAAAGACTTTTAAATTTGAAAATCAGCATAACATGGAAAAAATAAATTGAAATAAGTCCATTTACATATTCACATGGATATTCTACAAGTAGAATAATCACATGAAATATCAATAACCACTTTCAAAATAATGGAATGCATAATGCTAGACTATCGTAACCACATAGTCAAGGCCTCATGCCATTAATACAAATAATATTTTGTCCATGCCTTGTGCCAATACACTAGATTGTCTCATTAGACCTACCGATGCATCGAGGAGCTATAGCAGGCTCCACCCATCACTTACTAAGTCCAATGCATTGCTCATATGAAAAGGTTTAAACCTAACATAAACATTCATATTAAAATTGGCATACGAAATGTCAATACTTTACCCATAAACCATGAATGGTATAGAAATAGTACATCCACAGTCAAACATATCACAAAACATTCAATACAATACAGATGATTTGTATCATAATAAATCAACTTCAAACATGTTTATAATCCATTAAAGGATTTTGACATAGTTGAAAATGATTTGTAAAACTCTTTCAGAGAAATATCCCTTTTTCATGAAAACATTTAAAAGTCACACAATTTAGAAAGGAAGACATTTAAAAGGGATTTTTGTATCAAAGTGTCCCATAATACTTTGAAACTTTTGAAATTATTTATCATTTCAAACCATTCATGTCCATATAAATAAATCCTTAAAATCATTTTGAAAACATGGAAATTAATTAAAAATATTTAGAAAGATAAATTTTTAAAAAATTTAAAATTCTAATATTGATAAAGAGTAACATTAAAAATCCTTAAATTATTCATTTTGAAATCATTTTTCTTAAAAATGGACATGGATGATAAAAATGTCCCAGTTAATACTTACACATAAACAATCCCGGATAATAATGAGATTGAGGAATTTACTCTTACCTTGTACTTTTCCTTAGTCAAGGGTAGGTTAGCCTCCTTTATAATGGAGAAATAATTGTTATTAAATTATACAAGAATCATATACATTAATATAATATCATATATGATTTTTTATATTTCTTTGTTAATAATATCTCAGTATTATCGTCTTTTTGGGTGTTAAATTACTCGTTTTATTTTATATGTTTTGTTACAACATAAGTCGTGTTTGTTATGGATAGGTTATATCTTATTAATATAAACAATGATATCAAGTCCTTAAACATCTATTTTAATCATAAAATGAGAATTATACTTGCGTGGATACGATGGGGAGTTAATCTCATCAAATTCGTGGAGACGGCAGTTTGTACGTACGCACGAGCGATAATATCATTCTTTTGATATTAAACTAATACATAATTGGATTTTATATCATATATACAGATTAATTATAATGTTATATTTATTATTTACATCCATTACACATCATTATCATACCCATCCAAATAATAATGTTTTGAATAACAATTACACCACGACGTGGAGACGGTAAGCCGTACGTACTCACATATGGTGAAATGTCATTAAAAGGATGAATATAATATTTAATATGGTTATAACATATTTATAATAACATCCCAATATATAGAAGATACTGGATTTATTATTTTTGAATGGAAATAACAATGAAAGAAGAATTTGAAGAAGAAAAAACATGAAAGAGGGTGGTGAAAACGTTTCCTCTTCTTCGGGTGATTCCTTTTGATTTGATGAAAATGGCTTCTTATGTATGATTTATGATCAAAATAAGGCCTCTAAGTTGAAGCGAGGTAATATGAGAGAATATTTGGTCAGGGGATGGCCAAACCAAAAGGATTTGAGGGTATAAATTTGGGAGAAGGGGGAGTGCCCTTTTACTAGAGGGGTGAGGGGCACCTTAGGAAACGCTAGAGTTATTGTTTTATAATAAATTCATATTCAGTTTATAATGGCTCAAAAGTGTATTAGTAAAATTTTAAGGTTGATAAGGGTCAGAATCATTTCAACCAATATATTTTAGACAGGTTTGTGTCACTATATTAACCTTATCTTTTAGTTTTAACTCTTTGTTAATTAGTTTGACATTTACCATGTCATTCTGTATTTTTATATTATATAGTTAATAATCATACTATATACATCCAATAGACCCCAAGTGGTCCATTAATGATACACCTATCATCATATAAGTCCTTTGGCTGACCCTTAGATTTATAGTAAGATAATATCAATTAATAATATAATATTTTTTAAAAAACACATTTATGTCAATTTTGACACAATTCAGTAATTGATGTTTGTTTAAGTCATAACATGTTTATTAATTCTAAAAAAATTTATTTAAGAAATTCTAACATGTGATATTAACCAATAAAATTATTGTATGGAATCAAAAATTTAAATTATATTTATTTTAACACTTATAATACTAATTATTTGATTCATTCATTAGTAAGGAAAATACTACAATATTATTGTTTCATAAATTTTTTTTATTATTCAATGTGTAAAATTTATAAATAAAATAAAATTATGTTGGAAATCCTTTTAGATTTATAATTTATATTTATAGTAGAAAATATAATATATATAACCCTATGTAAAATTTGTTTTGGTAAAAGATATATGCTTATTTCATTTTTGTATTTACTTTAACTTAATTAATACAATGTGTCTTTATCACCTACAATTGGCTCCATGGGGTCCCAAAATCGACCCAAAGATGCCCATGGAAGGAAATGTATCAACCAATATGGTTAGGACACATTTTAGGGTAAATTAATTTTAATATTATATTATTTTTTTACCCTTAATTACTGGATTTACCCTTTAACCATGGAAAATAAAATATTTACCGAAATAATTATTCAAAATCCCTAAAAATGAAATTTACCTACTTAAACAATTTGGGCCTCTTGATTTAAAATATTCAATCCATTTTTATAAATTAAAAACAATGAAGTGGAAGAAATTTATTTAAAATTAATTCCTGCTGTCAAAACAAAAAGCGTGTTTTTAAGAAAAATAATAACTATCAAAAGATTGACACCTGTTTATGTCCGATTTAAATTTGAAATTATGTCCAATGATCAAAATTGTTTTAAATGGTAAAAATATATTATAAATATACTTTAAAACCACTCAAATTAATTATTTATCACTATTTATTATTTTGATTTAAAATTTTGTTTTTATTTGAAATTTAGTAATTTTCACTATACATCAAAAATATATAAGTTATCCAAAATGTACCAAAATATCACCTTAAGCTAATATCGATATTCCGGAACCAAAAATGATGTCACTTTTGAATGATAAAATTTATAAAATTTCAAAAAGTGGCTATTACTATTGATAACGACTACTTTGATTGGTCACGATGTGTTAGAATATCGAAGTTGTGTACAATGCAAACTATTGCATTATTCAATGGGAAACGTACCATGGAAGCTTGGGGTGTTACATTCTCCCATTGTTCAATAAATTGCGTCCTTGCAATTTGAAATTGTTCATTGAAAATAAAAGGTTCAAAACAGAAAATATCTTTGAGGGAAAACCCACATCAAAAATTGGGTTAATAAAATTTAGTCTTAATAAGAGGAAAAGGGAAATGAAAGGGTCACCACCAAATTATGATCTCGATTTGAAGAACATTGAATGAAATTAGAGACACATAATTGGAGAAAAAAAAATTTATATGGAGTGATTGAGGTCATCAGTAACAAACAATTATAGAATTGAGGGCTTCAAAGCTATCAATCTATGATAATTTAAAATATCATTAGTTCAACAAAACATAAGTTATTAGGAAACACATTATTGGTTTTAAGATCCCTTACCTAATTTTTATGAATTAGTTTCTTCACTGAATAAGAGAAATATATATACACATATATATATATATACTTGACAAGTAGAGTTTAATCCTTCATCTAATTTCTACCACAAACTCATCTTTCACTCCGAAAGATAATATAACTCAAAAATATTTTATTTATCCTGATTTTATAAGGATCCAAACACTAACATATACCATTAAAATGAATAAAAATACTTTGTAATGAACATAGGATTCTTGTAGGCTAGTGGTAGGTAATAAAGGCACATCACACTATGGTTGTAGCTTCGATTCCTGGAGCTTTGTCCGACGTGACGGGTTATCGCCCGAACTGCAGGTAATCCATTTCCTAAAACTATAGTATCATAATATTCCTAAAATTGATCATACGAATTGTTTAAAACTTAAATAATACTATCCAAAGCTCAACATAATCCCCTCCAAACATTATAGTTATCCAAAGTACCTATATCCAGATTCTCTCTAAATGGTATCTAAATTTCAAAATCAATTGTCACATCAGATTCCGTAGACAAATTAATGTTTATCTTATTGTCACATAATGAAAATATGATTACTGTAGTCATATTAAAACCTTACTGAAAACAACAAGTACTGTAGTACAATCCCTATATATATCACATTATTATTATAACCATAATATAATCCTTGACTCCAAAAACACAAATATATTAATTTTTCCACTTCGACTGTAGTAAATGAATAAGATTGTACTTGATCCCTTTGCCTTTTATGAGGTAATTTTTATTGGCGCTTATGGAATTCATTCACATAATTCTCTATTTCACTAAAATTGTAGCATTCAACATTGACATCATCTTTATTTCCCTTGCAATCACAAGCCCGGTGACATTTTTCTCCACATTTGTAACAAACACCCATTCATTTTAGGCAAGAACCGGGGTGTTTATTCCCACAATTATCACATAATGGAAAATCTGTCTTTCCCATTTTCCCTTTATCTCTTTATTGTTCCACCATTCTCTTCTTCTATTGCTTTAATTTATTTTCGTAAGATTTAGAGAATTTATTTTCTGACTTTATAACACATGAGACAATGTCTTCGTATGACGATAATGATTGTGAGACTAATGATTGATGGAGAAATGGTTTAACCAATCAATGAAACGATCAATATTACTGCTCGAGTTATGTATATAATCTGCATCATTCCTCGCTAACCTTGTAATGTTAGCTTCATACTAAGCGGCATTATCATCTTCCTTTTGACTCAGACTAAGAAATTTACTTTCCATATCTTCTCGATGGTCATGAAGAAAGTATTTTTCTAAGAAAATCTCTTTAAACTCCCTCCATTCCATACTTGATACTTCTCCATCGTCCTTTGTGTTTTGAATTAATGACCACCATTGATCAGCATCTTCATTGAGGTGGTAAACTTCCATGATAACCTTTTTCCTTTCACTACTCCCCAAAGACTAAAATATTTTATCTAGGGAACTTATCCATTGCTTAGATACTAGTGGATTTTTACCCCCATTGAATATTGGTGGTTGTAAACTCATGAAGCGATATAACATTGATCCTCCACACTCTTGATCAGGGTGCTCCATACGGGTAAGGTTATTATTCATAACATGAGTGAGTTGTCCCAGTACGGTGACTTGCTGATCAGCACCAGTTGAATCACCAGCTCTATAATAATTATCTTGACCAGGAGGGAAATACCTACATGGAGTGTGTTCATTGATATAGTTTCCATTCCTCCCACTAGGCGCCATTTCTAAAAAATGGCATAAACTAGATTAGTTAGTGCATCAAAATACAAAATCCCATAATTGTAAAACACTTAACATAAATTGAACTATTTATGGATATAATACATAATAAAAAAAATGTTTTCATTGATGTGGTATATACTCCTAAAACCTTAATAGTGGTAGGTAATGAAAAGGAGAATTATCCTAAGAATATCCCCCGTGAGTGTCGTAACCAAGAGTCCAGCAAGGCCTGTTTTCATGCACCATTTTCCGTTCATGTTTACCTCAAAGCATAGTTTTCGGGTTTACCGCTAGGTATATCTGTGCCAGAGCCACCTCTACCTGCTCGAATCTAGATAGGGATGTATTTTTCAGAAAACTCACATAATTTCTACAATACCAAAATTCTAGGAAGTTATTCTATACTAATCTTCAAAGTCTATTTTAGGGATATGAGCTCTAATCAGAGTTTTTCTAAATCTAGCTTCCAAGGTTTGTACTAAACATTCTTTAATACCAACTGTAATGCCCCTACCCCAGTTACCCAGAGTCGGTGCATTATTACAAAAGATTGGCATGATCTAAAAAGATCGAGTCTCGAAAGTCCGATTAGTTTAGTAGCCTTGAAAACACTAGATACATTAGTAAGTCCAACATTACATAATAAACTGAAAACTACAACAAAATATGGTCTTCATATTCCATCATACTATCCCTGCAGGTCATTCATAAAATAATTCTTCACATCCTGGAAAAAATAAAACATTGAAAGGGGTGACCTCAGATACTCAGTAAGGATAACAATATAGCAGAAAATTTCTTAAATAAACATAAATGTATAAATAAATATATTACTAAAACAGAATCCTTTTAAACATTAATTTCAGCATAACATGGAAAAAATAAATTTAAATAATTCCATTTAATTATTCACATGAATATTATATTAGTAGAATATTCACATGAAATATCAATAACCACTTTCATAATGATGGAATGCATAATCCCAGACCATCAAAACCAAATAGTCATGGCATCTTGCCAAGAATACAAATAAGATTTTGTCAAGGCATTGTTCCAAGACACTAGTTTGTCTCATGAGACCAATCAATCCATGAAGGAGCTATATCAGACTCCAACCGTCACTTACTAAGTCCAATTCATTCCTCCTATGAAAAGGATTAACCATAAAATAAACATTCATATTAAAACTACCATAAGAAATGTCAATACTTTACCCATTAACCATGAATGGTATAAAAATAACACATCCCCATTCAAACAAATCACATAACCTTCAATATAATATGGAATATTTGTATCATAATAAATCAACTTCAAACAAGTTTATAATCCATTAAAGGAATTTTACATAGATGAAAATGATTTTTAAAACTCATTTAGAGAAATATCCTCTTTTCATGAAAACATTTATAAGTCACACAATTTAGAAAAGAATATATTTAAACGAGATTTTTGAATAAATGTGTCCCATACTACATTGAAACATTGGAAAATAATTATCATTTCAAGCCATTAATTTCCATATAAATAAATCATTAAAATCATTTTGAAAACATGGATATTAATTAAAAATATTTAGCAAGATAAATCATTAAAAAAATTTAAATTCTGATATTCATAAATTGTACCTTTAAAAAATCATTAAAATATTCATTTTGAAATCATTTTTGTGAAAAATTTGAATGGATGATAAAAATGTCCAAGTAAATACTAACACATAAACAATATCGGATAATGATGAGATTGAGGAATTAACCCTTACCTTGTACATTTCCTTAGTCAATGGTAGGTTAACCTCCTGTATAATGGTTATATAATTGCTATTAAATTATAAAAGAATCTTATACATTAATATGATATCATATATGATCTTTTAACATTGCTTTGTTAATAATATCTTAGTATTATCATCGTTTCGGGTGTTAGCATACTCGTTTTCTTTTATATGTTTTGTTACAGAAGTCGTGTTTTTTATGGATATGTTATATCTTATCCCTATAAATAATGATATCAATTCCCTAAACATCATTTTTAATAATAAAATAAGAATTATACTTTCATGGATATGATGGGGAATGAATCTTATCGTGTTCGTGGAGACGGTAGTCCGTACGTACGCATGAGAGATAATATCATTCTTTTGATATTATAATAATATATAATTGGTTGTTATATCATATATATAGAATAATTATCAGGTTATATTTATTATTTAAATCAATTACCCATCTTTACCATACCCATCCAAGTAATAATGTTTTGAATAACAATTACACCATGACGTGGAGACGGTAAGCCGTACGTATGCACATATGGTGACATTTCATTCAATGGATGGATAGATTACTGAATATGGTTGTATCATATTAATAATAACATCAAAGTATATAGATTATACTGGATTTATTATTTTAGAATTGAAATAACAAACAAAGAAGAAGTAGATGATGAAAGGAACTTGAAAGAGTGTGGTGAAAACATTATATCTTCTTCAAGTTCTTCATTTTGATTTGATTGAAAGGGCTCCTTATGTTGGCTTCCTAATCTAACTAAGGCCTCTAGGTTAAAGTGAGAAAGTTTAGTGAATATTGTTACAGGGTTTGGCTAAACCAAAACGCTATGAGGATATGAATTTGAGAGAAGGGGGAGTGCCCTTTTATAAGAGGGGTGATGGGCACCTTAGGAAAAGCTATAAAATATTATTTTATAATAAATTAATATTTGGTTTATAATGGCTCCAAAGTGGATTATTTAAAGTTTAAGTTGGGGATGGGTCAAAATATTTTCATCCAATTTATTTTAGATAGGTTTGGGTCTCTATATTATCCTTATTTTTTAGTTTTAACTCTTATTTAATTAGTTTGACATTTACCATGTCACTTTTTATTTTTATATTATATAGTTAATAAACATACTATATACATCCAAGAGACCCCCAAGTGGTCCATTAATGATACATATATCATGATATAAGTTCTTTTGTGGAACGTTTGATATTTAGGAATAAAATATCAATTAATAATATATTATTTGTTTTAAAAACTCATTTATGTCAATTTTGACACTATTCAATAATGTATTTTTGTTAAATTCAGAAAAACTTTATTAATTCAAACCAAATTCATTTAAGAAATAATAGAATGTAATATCAACCAATAAAACTCATGTATGGAATCAAAATTTTAAATTATATTTATTTGAACATTTATAATACTAATTATTTGATTCTATCATTAATAAGGAAAATACTGCATTATTATTGTGTCATAAATACATTTAATTATTCAATGTCTAAAAATTATAAATAAAATACAGTTATGTAGGAAATATTTTTAGATTTCTAATAAATATTTATAGTCGAAAATATAATATATTTTACCCAATTTAAAAATTGTTTTTCTAAAAGATATATGCTTATGTCCTTTTTGTATTTACTTTAACTTAATTAATATAAAGTGTCATTATCACCTACAAGTTGCTCCATGGGGTCCCAAAATCGACCCAAAGATGCCCATGCTCTAAAATGTATCATACAATAGGGTTAAGACACATTTAATGTTAAATTAATATTATTATAATATTATTTTGTTACCCTTAATTACCAGATTTACCTTTTAACCATGGTAAATAAAATATTTACCGAATTATTCAAAATGTCTAAACATGAAATTTACCTATTAACACAATTTTGACATCCTGATTCTAAATATGGAATCAATTTTTCTAAATTCAAAACACATAAGTGGAATAAATTAATTTAAAATTAATTCCCGCTGTCAATACAATAAACTTTTTTTTGAGAAATAATAACTATTAAAAGATTGACCATTGTTTATGTCCGGTTTAAATGTGAAATTATGTCCAATGTACAAAACTGTATTAAATGGTAAAAATATATTCTAAATATACATTAAAACTACTCAAATTAATTATTTTATGACTATTATTTATTTCAGTTAAAAAAGTTGTTTTCAATTAAAAACTAGTATTTTTCACTATTCCTCAAAATATATAAGTTATCCGAAAAGTACCAAAATTTCACCTTAAGATAATTTCGATATTCCAAAACAAAAAATGAAGTCATATTTGGAAAATAAAATTTATAAAATTTCAAAAAGTGGATATTACTATTCATAACGGCTACTTGGATTGATCATTGTGTGTTAGAATATCGAAGTTGCGTAAAATGCAAACTATTGCATTATTCAATGGGAAACATACCATTGAAACATGGGTTATTACAAAAGTCACCAACATGAAAAATAATAATGTTTCAAGTAGGTGACTTGGAATGCCTAAAAAATATAATGTATACATAGAATATAAATAAAATTTGAAACATTGATTAAAAAAATAAAAAATAAATGATAATGAATGGAATTTCCTAAAATTAATTGACTAAAAATAATTTGAATCACACAAAATATTGTTGCATCAAAACCTAAAACTTGTACTTATAATTTTTTTTTACAACAACCAGGTTCTGAGAAAATTTATTTTTTAATTTATTTGTTGTCATTACCTTTATTTTCAATTAATTTTTATTTTAACAATCAATGTTTACAATTTCATTTAGATTTTATATACTCTATATTTTATCTGTAAATATTTTTTTAAATGTAAATTTTATGTTTTTAATGAATAAATTTGGTGCTATGTAAATTATTTTTTGTTTGTAATATTTAGGATTTTTTTATTTTGATTATTTTTTTACATCTCTAATAAATGTTTTTGGTTTCATTTAAGTTTTACTTATATTTTATAATCATCAAAATTCACCAACATGAAATGTAATATTATTTCAAGTATGATATTTTGATAGAATATAAAATATAAAGTATAACTGAAAATATAAAAAAATATTGAATCATTGACTAAACAGATAATAAATATTAAAAAATTAAAAGAATTTCTTAAAAACAACTGTTGAAAAATAATATCAATTTCACAAAATATTATTGTCTCAAAAAATAACCTTTATAATTTTATATTGTTTTTTCTCCTATCATTTTATTAGTAAATTTATTTTTCTTAATTATTATTTTTTTATTAATTTTATTTTCAATTAAATTTTATTTGTACATTCAATGTTATAATTTTTTTAGATTTTATTTACTCAATATTTTATACATGTAATTATATTTATTTTAAATACTATATTCTTAATAAATAAAATTTGCTTCATGTAAATTAATTTTTTATAGGTAAATTTATGATTTTTTATATTTTAAATTATTTGTCATATGTTTAATCCATGTTTTAAATTTCATTTAGATTGTACTTATTGTTTATATCTTATAACCATCCAAAGTCACCATATTGAAACCTCATAATACTTCATGTATGTGATTTTTAATGCCTATAAAATATAAAGTATGAATAAAATATAAATAAAATTTCAAACATCGGCAAAACATATAAAAAATAATTTAAAATTAATATAATTTTTATAAAGTAGTTTGATGAAAAATATTTAAAATCCATGAAAATATTTTTTTTAATAAAAAATTTCTTGCTAGAAAAATAATTTATTAGGTTTAAATAAAATCTAAATGAAATTTGACAAAGAGATTAAATATGTAAAAAATAAGTGAATATAAAAATATTTTAATAAATATTATTGGAAAAAAATAATTTTAATGGAACAAACATTACTATTATAAAATATATCATTTACAATTTTAAAAAATTATTTTCATAATTCCTATTATGTATTAAACTATTCATTACAATAGTTGGGGGTTACCAAAGTGGTAAAAGGGTATATGTAGTCCTGCATCAAAACTAGGTTCAAATCATGGTGGTATAGAATTTCCACTAGAAAACGGTTACACAGGAAAGACGTAGGCTTGGTGACATATGTGGTATGATATAGTTACATTACATTGGGCTTTCGGGATAGTTTTGGGATCCTTGGGCCATGTAATGGGCTTCATGCCCAATGGGCCTTTGGGACATGTAATGAGTAAATAAAGCTTGATGGTTGGATTATTCCTTGGGGGGAGGGCTATTGCCTGCTTTTCCAACCTCTGTGTGTGGGGTGTTTGTTTAATGTAATTATAACCCCATGAATCTAATATATATATGTATATGTATATATATATATATTATTCACTATATTATTAGTAAGTATTTTAAATTATTTTATTATTATTAAATATTATGAATTACATTATCAATAAATATATTAGTATACTATTATAATAATCTACCAATATTTATTATATTAATCTAAAAAAATATCATTATAGTATAATTAAAATATATTATTGAATTTATAGAAAATAAATTATTGGTTAATTAATGTTTAAATTTTATAATACGGAGTTCTTTGAAAATGACAGTCTTTAAATCTTTGCAACATAGAGTACAAACCAAAAAAACTGAGCTTAGATTGTTGTGAAATCACCGGAAAAAACTACAGATTGATTTTTGAATTATAAGAACCGACGTCGAATCAAATTGAGGTGTTGCTTTCTTGAGATGACCGAATTTGATGTTAGAGTAATTTAAAATACTAAGACGTGAATCTAATAGTTTAAAACATAGAAAAAAATCTCCAATTGACAGGAAATATTATGAAATATATCTTATAATTCTATATGATGTGTGTGAGTAGATGGCACATAAATATGACATTAGATGTGCTTGAAATGACTAAAGTTGGAGTTCTTAGAAAATGAAAGTCTTTAAGAACGTGTGTCATAGATTAAAAACAATCCAAATGAGCTCAAATTGCTGTTAAATCACACACAAAAACTATAGATTGATTTTTAAATTATAGGAATAGACAACATGTCAAACAGAGGTGTTGTTTTCCCGAGATGACCAAAAATTGATTTTTCCTCTTTTAAAAATCTAACATATTCATTTTATGGTTAAAACCATAAAAAATGATCTCCAGTTAACATGAGATATTAATAAATATATCTTATAATTATTTTTGATGTGTTCGAGAAGACAAAATGTCAATCTGACAAGCGATGTGCTTGAATCGACAAAATAAAATGTTCTTAAGAAATGAGGGTTTTAAAAACGTGCACCATAGATTGAAAATCAGACAACTTATTTGAGATCTCTATGAAATCACATAAAAAACCCATAGATATATTTTTGAATTATAGGAACAGACCATGCATCAAATAAAAGCTTTGTTTTCCCGATATGACATAAAATACATTTGAAATAATTTAAAAACCTAAAACATGAATTTTATGGTAAAAACCATATAAAATGACCTAAAATTGTGGAGAAATCATATAAATGATTTCTCAGAATTATATCTGACATGTGATAATATATGGCATGTCAGTCTACCATGTGATGTGCTCAAAAAAACTAAATATAGAGTTCTTAGAAAATGAAAGTCTTTAAAAACAGGCCTCAAAGAGTGCATACTACAAAAATGTGCTTTTATTACTATTAAATATAACTAAAACATCACAAAATTAATTATTTAGTTACAAGAATTGACTACATTTCTAAACGATTTTTAATTTTTGCAAGATGACTGGAAGCACAGTTTAAAAAATTTAAAACAAAAAACATGTGTTTGATGGTAAAAACCTATAAAATGGTCTCCAATTGACATAAAATGTTATAAAATATTTATTAGAATTATATTTGGTGTGTTTGAGTAGAGGATGAATCAATTTGACATGCAATGTGATCTAAATAAATATATAAATTGTTTTTAGAAAATAACGTCTTTAAAAACATGAACTACAGAGTGAAAATTGGCCAATTGTTCTTTGAATTATTATAAAATCACACAAAAAAATTGTATATTTATTTTTTAGTTATAGGAATTCTCGATGCATCAAACAGAGGTTTTATTTTCAAATGATGACTGAATACATAGTTTTAGTAATTTTAAATTCTAAAACATTTGTTTGATGGGAATAACTATAGTAAATGATGTTTGATTGATGTTAAATCTTATAAATGTTTCACATAATTTTTTTTCATTTGAGAAAGTAGACATCACATCAATCAGACATGCAATGTACTGAAACTGACTAAATTAATTGTTCCTAGAAAATGATGGTCTTTAAAAACATGTTCCACTTAGAGAAATCCTACCAAATGAGCTCAAATCGCTGTGAAATATCATAAAAACCCATATATTGATTAATGAATTATAAGAACTGATGGAACATCAAACTGAGGTGTTGCTTGATGATGTTGACCGAAAACACAGTTTTAGTACATTAAAATTCTAAAACATGTCTTTTATGGTTAAAACCATAGAAAATGACTTCCAATTGATATGAAAACATAATAAATCCTTCTATGAATTATATTTAACACCTCTATGCTAACGACACATCAATATGATATGTGATGTTCTTGAACTGGATAAATATGGAGTTATTAGAAAATGAAGGTCTTTAATATTGTGTTCCACCAATTGAAAACTATCCAAATGAGCACATATTTCTATGAAATCCCAAGAAAAACATATTTTTATTTTTTAATTATAGGAACTATTAGCTTGTAAAACTGAGGATTAATTTTCCTTAAAAGACTAAAAATGTTGTATCACTTATTTAAATCACTAAAATATGTTTTTGATAGGTAAAACCATAGAAAACGATCTACAATTATTGTTAAATATTTTTAAATTTTTATTAGAATTATTTTTGACATGTGAACACAAACGACACTACAATCCGATATGTGATGTGCTCGATCTAACTAAATAAGTAGTTCATAGAAAATAACTATCATTAAAATCAGGAACCACATAGTTAAATCTAGAAAACTAAAATTTGATTGTAGGGAAATCATTAAATGACAACTGTGGATTCAGTTTTGAATTATACGAACTGACGGTGCGTCAAAATGTGGTGTTTTTTTTCACGATGATGGAAAAGGATGTTTCATTAATTTAAATCACAAAAACATGAATTTTACTATTAACACCATTTAAAAATATGTTAAATTTATTTTAAATCTTATGATAAATATAGTATAATTAGATTTGACATGTGAGATAAGACACTGAATCAACCTTACATTTGATGTGCTCAAAACGACTAAATAAATTGTTCTTAGAAAATGATGGTATTTAAAAACATGTTCCACTAAGTGAAAACTGGTGAAATGGGATAAAATTATTATTAAGGCACATGAGAAAACCACATACTAAATTATGACTTGTATTATATGACCACACATCAAACTAAGGTGTGCTTCACCTAAGATGACAAAAAATCCAGTTGTAGTAATTTAAAATGTTGAAATGTATGTCTGATGGTTAAAATCATATAAAAATATCCCCATTTGATGTGAAATATTATGAAAATTTTCATAGAATTATTTATTTGTGTGAGAGAAGATGAGATGTTAATACGATCTGAGTTTTTTCTAAAATGACTATCTATGGAGTTCTTAGAAAATGACGGTCTTTAAAAATGTATTCCATAGTGTGAAATCAGGCCAAATGAGATCAAATTAATAAAAATCATAGGAAAACAACAAAATATTGGTTTATGAATTATAGGAACCAACTAAATGTCAATTAGAGTTGTTTTTTCCATGATGACTGAAAACAGTTTTAGTAATTCCAAATGCAAAAACATGCATTTGAAGTTTTAAACAACTAAAAGAGATCCCAAATTAATAAGAAATATTATAAAATATATTTTAGAATTTATTTTGACACGTGAAAGAAGACAAAATCTCTATCTGACATGTGATGTTCTTGAAATGACTACAAAAGCAGTTCTTAGTCAATCATAGTCTTCAAAAAGGTGTTCCATTGAGTGAAAACTATAAAAATGAGTTTTGATTGATCTGAAATTACACAAAAATACTATATATTGACTTTTGATTTATAGTAATTGGCATTATATTAAAACGAGGTGTTGTTTTCTTGATATGATCCAAAATGTGGTTACATTTATATAAAACACAAAAATATTTTTTTGAAAGTTAAAATCACAGAAAACGATCTCCAATTGAATTCAGATTTTATAAAATCTATCAAAGAATTATTTATAATGTGTGATATTATATGGTGAGTCAATCCATCATGGAGTGCCCTAAAAAATAATTCCAATTGGACAATATATTGTTATGTCAAAATATAACATTTGGACTTATAAATTACTTTTTGAATAAACAATTTTTTATATAAATTCTTTGTCAATTTTTTCTCATTAATTTTATATGCAATTAAATTTTAAATGTAAAATCAATTTCATATATTTAATTAAGATTTTATATATTATATGTTTTATGAAAATAACTTTTTTGAAGTGTAAATTTTATGTTTTTTAAGGGAAAATAATCATTAAGATGATGATCAACGATCAGACATAGTAACAAAGATCCATCACAAAGGGAAATCAAGCTACTAGATAAAATATTACCTAAAAGACAATAGATTTCCAATGGGTGAGCTACCTCATTACATTATATTTTGATGATCTATAAGGATGAAAATGATAAGAGATGGAATAAATATGGATCTTTCCAACCAATTGACTATATAGTTGAAGGCCAACCTCTGAGGATGAAATGAAATTGGTAACCATTTAAAAGTATGACTCCATAATGATGGAAATCCATCCTATATCCAAATAAAATTTCAAACTAGAAGTGATTGCTTGATCTTCATCAATGGTTGGACACCACCTCGCTAAAAAATACACGTGACAGGAAGTGACGGTTGACCTAGAAGAATCTTGAACAATCACTCCCACACCTATGAAGGGTCCACCAGAGATCAATGAATCCATATTAATCATAACCATCTCAATTAGGGGTGGATAATCAGAAGAATATCCATACATTAGTTTATTTAGTACATCCTACGAATCATGATGATTCAATGTAGACAACTAGGAAATGGTGTTCTTGGACCAAAAATAGTATGGTCTAATCAGATGATTAAAAACAAAGTCATTTCAATGAACCCAAATCATTTATTCCATAGTGCAGAAGACATTAATAGAAGCCACATAAAATGATGAAGAACACTTCATAAAAACCATTAAAATGAAATAATCTTATTTCAGAAATGAACCAGTGTACTCATTCACCCCATATTAAACTCCTATAGCTCATGGGAATGCAAAAAAATATTGAAAAGAATACTCTGATGCCACCATATAGATCAGATGGTGCATGTCATTAGATGCATGTAGAGAATTGAGAAAATACATAATATAGAGGATATCAAATGTATATTTACACCAGAAATAATGAGACATGGGAGGAATCAAATGGCATCAGAAGTTTTTCTTTGTCATCGCTGAGTACGAATTTTAGGTATCTGTCACATTAGAATAACTACATTTCACTAAATATTAACCTAAGGATATTATTCTATAGTATAACCAGTACCCTCACATCTCCCTTGTAAATAGAATATAAAAAATAATGTTATGATCTCTCTCATTAAACTATTCATTCATGGTTTTCATCATCTAGCTATTTCCATTCACATTAAAAAAATAATGAACCATTTAATTTTCCATAACCTTAAAAAATTGTGAATGTTTCCATAGATACACTGCTATCCACCATCCATGGGTCATCCTCGATATCAACACTAGAACAAACTCCAATAATCTAGTACATTCATTCATCAATTATATTATTAGAACCCCAAAAACTCCACTATATAAAGCTCGGGCGTAGGCCAAGACTAGAGCCTCTGAAGTCTGAGTGTGGAAAATATTTGGCATGAAGGACCTATGGACACAGTAAGATGAGATGATCTAGAAGCCTCTATCCCCAAAAGGTGGGTAGGGAATAATTAAATATTCACAATTCAGGAAACACCATTCTACTGCACGCCTATGGGTGACAGATCTTAGAAAAAATCATTTAGTGTTTCTTATTCCATCAATTGTTCATACCCATTAGATGTTTTCCATTTTGGTATGAAATTGGTCAATAAAATAAATGTTAAACATAAAGAGTGACATTACATTTTTGGTGATAGACTGGGCCACTGTCTTGATTAATATTTCCTTACCTACAATAGAGACATTTTTACTCATCTATACTTGAATATTATTTTCAACCTTATCCATAATACTAGAAAACATCTATTTTTTTAGAACCCAAATAACATAGGAAACTCGATATATTTTTGGGGGTTATAAACCACCAAGATCTAGTAAGTAATGTGGATTTCATTCTTCCTTCTCAGAGAAAATATAGAGCTATTAGGGATCTTTGATTTGGAGGCATTAATTGATTTCCCATAAGCCATCATATATTTTTGAATAATATGGTGAATAGTGGAACATTCTTCCAAATTATATCTCCAAAAAAATTATGCTATAATCAACAATAAAAAGCGGGGGTAAAAGGAGGGCCAACAAATAGACCTTCACCACATGCACCATATGATCCTAGATACCAATGATTGATGTTTTGAAAAAATTTAGAAACCATAATAAAAATTAATTGGATAATCTAGAGACCCCTAGTGGGGGAAAATATCATAAAGTGTACACCATTATTCTCAATCATGAAATAAACTGATGAAATGAATTCCCTGAGGAGTTAAATCCGTTTGGAGTATGAACCCAATTTTCTCATATCCACTTGGATAAAAGACCATTCAACTCTACAATATTCCATTTTCATTTCAAGCTTCCATGATATAATACCTTTTTTAGAGAGCAATTTTATTTTCATGGAATGTAACACCTCATGTGAAATAATGGTATTAAAAAAGATAAGTCCATTGGGGATAAAAGAATATTTGTTTTCAAAGATAATGGAAGGAAGAAGAGGCCAAATAAAATTGACAAATATTTTTGAAAAGATTTTATAAGACACATTACATTGATGGAATATCCTAAAGTCAGAGACTAAATTGAGATAATTAATTTTTGGAATAATTTAATTAATGGTTTCATTAAGGGCACATAAATTTTCCTTTCACATTCATATATTTTTTATGAGTTCCATAATTTCAGGTCCAATGTTGTTCCAAAATTTATTAAAGAAAAATTCAGGGAACCCTTAAAGCCAAAGAGATTTGGTTGATTGAATTTCATTAAGATCCGAAAAAATATCCTCATCAGAAAAGTATCATGCCAGCAGTATATTCAATGTTTCAGTAATAATTAGGTCAATGAATGCCTAAATATCATAGGTAATCACTAATTCTCGTACCCTAAGGGGATCATGATAACATTAAATAATTATATCATGTAACCCATTCATGATAAAAATAGATCTACCATCAATATTAATAAGACATGATTTGGTGTTCCTTCATATCCTCAGGGAAGCCTTCTAATGAAAAGAGGGTATTAAAGTTCCCCTATTTGATATGGGATTCCTAGGCGTGTATGACCCAAAAACATTCTTTAATTATTATCACAACATCATGTTACACATCCAAACATAAAATGGAAGATAAAATAATATCTACAGGGGGAAGAGAATACAATACACTCAACAGTCTTTGGATAGCACCACATTGTGAACTAAGTTTTTGAAATTTAAAATCACTCTAAAATTTCTATCTTGATGTTGATCGATGGATGTTTTTCTTGATTTCATGTTCCCCATTCTTCCAACATATGTGGAAAACATATTTATTATCCTTAAGCTCTTCCCAAAAGTTCACAGACATGAAAAATCATTTCATGAAAAATTTTCTTAGACCTAAGAGTGGTGTCATTAAGGATCGGGAGTGGTAAGATGTTTTGTTGGTTCCAGATGCAGTGGATGCATGTGGTGGTGGGTGATATATTAAAACATCATTTAATAATTATCTTATCAAACAGGGAGAGAAGATCTTACATATATAATTTATAATTAATTTATATAATATTTCAATAAATAAATACATTGGATTGGAAACTTTCTTATTTGGTGATTGTTGATCGTCTGGAATGATCCATTAGGATTACCTTCGTTGCACTGTGAGGATCTGAGGATCGAATCCCTCTAGTGATGATCCACATGTTCCCCTATGATCTCTAAGAAACACCACTAGATCTCCAGGTGCTATCATGGTGAGTTGAATATCGTGAATTGTTTTTTATTGATCTCTTTTTCTTTGGCCTTGAAGAAATATATTTTTCACTTCTCGTTCTTGAGAGGGAGAGAGAAGGAGGGTTTAAGAGAGAAATCATTGAGAACAATAATTCCTTATTTTCATTTCTGGATTCTCTAGATAATAGACATATCGATCTACTTATAGAGTTAGGATTTATGATCAAATAATATTAAATTTCATAAAACCCATTAATATCATTTATTACCGTTAATAAACCCCATTACACATAAGAACAATTATTGAATTATTATTTTGTGGTGCACGCCAAATTGCATAATAACAGATATTATGCAACAATACTCTTAATTAATATTTTTCATCAAAATCAGTCTTGGTCTATTAAAACCCATGTAGAATTTAATGAACAACTAAATTAATATTTTATTCATAAGTAAATATTTTATTCACAATATAGGGAATATATATTTATTAAAATATTCAATAATAAAATAAACATTTTATTCGCAATCTAGAAAATAAATATTTATTTAATTTATGCTATCAATATAAATTGAATAAAATTATTCCTTGGGCTAGAGAAAATATTTATTCCATTAATTAGAATATAATATAATTTAATCGAGATCAATAAAAACACTTAGAACGTGACCCTTTATGATTATTTCTCTTTGGAATTAGGTAGGCTTTTCCAAAGTCCAAGATTAATATCCATTAACGGGTCAAGTAAACCAAGATATAGAAATTAATGTTTCAATGTTGAAAACCACATATGAATGCTCATTGTATAATATAATCCATTTTTCACAAAATCTCATCAACAAAGTTTTACATCCATGTATATAACTTACACGATCTATATGTAATTATTTGACTATATGAAATAAACACATCATTACACCATGAGCATGGAATTTAAGGTTATTGATATATTCCCATAAAAGGGACGAAATATTAGATTCCATAAAGATAGACAGGACAAATCATTCATCCACTTACTCATTAATGAATTTTCAATCATGACGCACCCAACATATCCAACTTTTCCATGAAAATTCATCATCATGGTTTACAAAATGCATCTATGTATGTGTGTTATAACATTCATTAATACTAATCTTAAGGTCTAAGGACAACAACACATGCCCATACACAGGAAAATATGATGAAACCAAAACATTCAAAATTCTTACTAGAAGGTCTATTATAATAATCTAATATCATAGAGATTTCTAAGAAAAGGATCAATGAACTGATGAATCATCCTGTTACAAGTACTCACACCTAACAATATAGGTACTATGGTTCCCAACATATCATGTTATCCAAACACAAAACATTATTTGAGAATATCATTATAACACATCAAGGTTCTCATCATAGTAGGGATATTCCAAGACATTATCTGTGCAACATATACTCTATGACATTATTTTATTAGATTACTATAAAAAAAAAGAAATTATATGTTTTATTAATATTCAATAAATCGAATATACATATAATAAATGTACAAAAATTCAGACTTAGGACACCAACTCCAACATTCACCCACTTGAAAAAGAGACAAAATCCTATGAACTTTAGTATGTTATAACTCACATCTTAGTGATGTTTCTATTTTGTCAATGATATAGTTAAATAGTCCCCATGTTGTCTTTTTTGGAAATAATTCTCACTACAACATCGCCTCTATGTGAAAAATTCTTCAAGAGATGATACTTATGAAATATGCGCTTTTTTGTTGACGTGAGCTTGGATCTTTTTTAAGAGACACTGATGGAGAAATATCAAAATAGAGTGTGATAGGATGTTTAATACCATATAACACATAATGATCTGGAAATTATTTTCAAATCTATACTACTTATTTAGCTTCCTTATAAGCCCCAATATGCTATGAATCTAGTCTACATTTCTTAACCATATCTCACTTTGAGCTCTTCTAGATCACTGAACCACCATTATACGTGAAGATATATCCTTTTTTTGACTTTATGCCATATTGATCAGTTAAGAAACTATAATCTACATATCCACTAATGAAAAGTTCCTAATCCCCTCAGTAAACAAGGATAATATCCTTACTATTACTCTGATACTTAATGATAGTCATGACTACCATCTAATGGATTTCATATGGTTTAACTTGATATCTTCTTAGTAAACTTTTTGAATAAGTTACATCTAGTCCAGTACATAGGATAACCTACATGATTTACAAATTTTTTTATTCATATGGAATCCTTATCATTCTTTTTCCTTCCTTATGTTTCTGAGAACCCATTTTCTAGGAATGATAAATTCCATGTGACACTAGAGAAAACCCCATGGATATATACTAACTCTCCCATGTTCTTCAAATAGAATAATTTATTCAGCCATTTTATAATTGACTATTATATTTTTATTTCATTTCCAATTATTACTATATCATCAACATATACAATTAAGAAAATGAATACACTCCCACTAAACTATTTATAGAGACATGGCTCATATTCATTCTGTATGAAACCAAATTCTATTATGGCCTCATCCAAATGAATGCTTCATGACCTGAATAATTTCTTTAATCCATAAATGGATCTTGGAAATTTCCAAACCTTTTTGGAATCCGTTGGAGTCACAAAAACTTCATGTTATGTCATATAGACATCTTCATGAAGTTTCACATCAGGTAATTTTGTATTGATATCCATTTTTCAAATCTCATTATCAAGGAATGCCACAATGGAATCTTGAATATTGATGGATTTAATTATTTCAACTAGTTAATGGGATTCATTATAGTTAATTATTTTATGTTTTTCAAACACTTTTGAAACCAATAGTGCCTTATAGTTACCGAAAAGTACTTCTATGTTCAATTTCTTCTTGAATACCCATTTGAATCCAATGGGTTTTATATATACTTGAGGGTCTACCAAAATACAGTCTTGGTTTTGTTACATGAAATCCATTTCATAATTCATGGATTTTTTCAACATAGAAAACTCTATGATGTTTATTTCATATTTGTAGGTAAGGGGATCATTATTATAAACTAATAGTGAGTCACCATCCTGAGTGACTAGGAAACATACCATTATAGTTCTATAACCACTATAGTACTCCTACATAGTACATCTGTCTCTTGAACAATTTCCTCATCCACATGGATTTGTGGAATTATTCTCAATGCCAACTCTTATTTATCTTGATCCTAGAGTTCATAGAATTCTATATGACTACCATTATCTCTTTTAGAGCCAAAAAACTCTTCAAGAAATTCGGTATGTATGTCTACCACATGCATTTTGTCTGATGGGTTGTATATGTAGTATCCCTTTGTTTCCTGGTGATATCATATAAAGATACAATTTGTTCCCCAAGGTTAAATCTTGTTATTAGAATAGGCCTTATAAAATACTTTACTACCCCAAACATGTAAGTAATACTACACGAGTTTCTTTCCATTCCATAATTGGTATGGAATACCATATTTTACATTAGTTGGAACTCATTTTATTATTTATGATGATTTTTGTAACACATATCACCAAAATGACAATGTAATACTCACATTACTCATCATTGATCACACAATTTCCAAAAAGGTGTGGTTCCTCCATTAGCTTACTCCATTCCATTGAGGTGTAAACGGATGAGTGAGTTGAGATAAAATCCCAAACTCTCATAATTAATCAATGAAGTATGGATTATGACATTCTCCTCCAAGATGTTATCAATGTTTATTAATCTTCTTACAAAAATGGTTCTCAACATCATTCTGGTATTCCATGAATTTATCAAAGTAATTATAGTTATTCCTCATTAAGTAGACATATCCATATCTAAAAAAATCATCAATAAAAGTTACAACGTATGATTACCCATCCCATTCATCAAAATTAAATGGTGTACAAAAATCACTATGAAAAAATTTCAAGAATATCTTTATCCCTTTATACATTCCCACTAAATGGGGATTATGTAATTATTCCATGTAATCATACATGACATACACAAATTGGTTTTAGTTCAAAAGAATTTAAATATCCATATTGATGTAATTTTATTAAGATCTTTTCATTAAAATGACTTAGCTAGTGTTGCCAAATTAGGGTGTGTTACTAGTCATGTGAAATAGCATCATCATCAATTTCCCTTATTTGGTTCACTTAATCCAACACATAAATACCGTTATTTATGTGTTCCTTTTTATATAAACTGAAATATTTATAAAATAAGAAAAATTTATTCCCAAATTTGAAAATAAATCCATATGAATCATGACTCGATAAAGAATTTTTTTTAAAATTGAAGGAGAAATATAAAAAACAATTAATACCAAGATCCTTCTTGATGACAACATGAGGTGGTAGTCCCCAATATCAACAACAATATGTTTATCTTCATTAGCTACCTGAATATCTACCTATCATAGACCAATA
Source organism: Viscum album (assembly GCA_963277665.1). Lineage (NCBI taxonomy): Eukaryota > Viridiplantae > Streptophyta > Magnoliopsida > Santalales > Viscaceae > Viscum > Viscum album. The sequence goes on along the minus strand of OY728151.1, from coordinate 1,578,216,005 downwards.
TTTCTACATCTACTTTGTTTCTATATTTCAATACATATGTGACCCCAAAAGTTGTATATAAAATCCAGTTTATGGAAATAGAAAAATTTCAGATGATAAAAAATCACACCTAATGCTTCCCTATACTTCCTTGTATGGGTGTAGTTTTTTCAACCAGTTTCACTTCTTTCTACATGTGAAATATAAAATATCATATTATATTTATTTCCCATTTATCTTTCCCATCTTGGAAGTGTGTTGAAGAATATTTGGGTTTAAATCACTTCAGGTTCCCTTTCTATTTTTTCACTATAAGGACATGAATTTTATCATGCTTCATATCCTTATCAACTTAGTGAAGAATAGAATGAAGATCTAACAAAGACTTCTCATTGTTTTTCATATTAAAATTCACAAAAGAGTTGGAGAATGTGTGAGGAAGTGATGCTATAATGGGTTTGGTGCCTAGTTATTTGGAGATATTAAACCCTAGAACCACTAAGCACTCAATGTATTTAACGTGATCGACTACATGAAGCCCGTCTAGGGAACCCTCTCCATGCATGATCTGAAATGGTGCCTTGGAAATATCAAACAGTTCACATCTGGATCCCTCTGGGTTAATACCATATAAGTGCTCAAGAATTCTAAATGCATCCATGTTTTCTAAAGACATCATTAGTTCACTAAACATTGATGAAAGCATCAAACATTGAACATCGACCACATCGCTCAAATTTTTTTAAAGGAAAATGAATTATTTATTTCTTTCCTCATTAGCAGGTGTATCAAGAATTGAGGATTCTAGAACAAAAGATTTAAATTCATGGTGTACCACAACCTAATGGCATATAAACAAATCATGGAAGTTACATTCATTTAGGATTCTCCGGGTTTTCAGTAAAAAATAAATTATAAATATAAAAAGTGTTAGATTAAAATTTTCAAGTATATTATTTTGATATCAAATTTTTTTACAAAGGTGTTTATGATAGATAATTTCTTCTGAATTATTTTTTTATGATGGGATTTCATTTCTTATTTTTTTATTATTTATTTCTATGATCGATATTGATTATGGGTTGTGAATTGGAGACCTTGGTTGTGTGTTATGAGGGTATCTTCAAAATTGATGATCTTGATTATTGTGTGGACTAAATAAGGGTAATTTCCTTTGAGACCTTGAGTGTATTGACTCTAAAATTTCAGCTTTCACTTTGAAATATTTAAAAAAAATTCAAATTAAGGCTAGGAGTCCTTGTGGGATTCAAGGGTATGAAGAGCCTCATTGTGGATATATTAAAAATATTACTTTTAATATATCAAGAATAGAAAGTTATTGATATGTAATGTAATATCATCTAAATGGTTTCTCAGATGGGAAATCTGAGACTACAAAGAGGTTTGGAATGTAGACTTTACCCTAGTTGTGAAACAACCTTTTTGTGTATCAGGTGTTTTGTTAAAAAGTAGTGTGTGGGTTAAAAAATAAGTTAATAAACAATTTATTAAATATTACGAAAACCAAATATCCTCTATAAAAGCCCTATTATGGTAAATTACTAGGGGTAAGATTTATAACCCTAGATGGAATGAGATGATGGAGATCCATGGTGTAGGGAACATTGCTCGATGATCATGAGGTTGTGGATTAATGATCAGAGGATTGCGAGGATTTTATTCATCGATGGAGTTCATACATCTCTATATTGAAAATGATACAAAATTTTTCTTCATTAGTGATAAATCCAAACCCAATGTAATGAATTTTTTATACTCGTTTAATTCCTATTTTTATTATCCTACTCATAATGGGTATCAATTTTTCTAAAAAATTTATTCACATGATAATAATTTAATTATATGAATTCTTTTAAATTTATTGAATTAGGAATGGAAAATGTTTTAATTTTTTCCTTAGTTTTAAATATATTCAATAAATGAATTGAGTTCAACCTGAACACAGATCAAGGATCATCTATCATATTTTTTTGTTCTGATTTCTCCTCATGTTCTTCTTGCGTACATCAACATTATACTTATTGTACAACGGATCAAAAAATTACAGTAAATGATTGTTTCAAAATAATTCTTTAGAAAAATAGATCAATAACCTGGGTTAATATTTGTGAATGAATTAATGGGCGAGGCATGATGTGGTATGGAATGATATCGGACTATTGCGGGATATTTTTGATCTCGGAAAGAAATAGCTTATGAAATAATTGGGGAGAAACCCAATTAAATATTGAAGCAATATAAAGAAGAATAAATAAATCAACACAAATAATTTGTAATATGGAAAAAATAGTTTGTTTTAGAGGATTAAAAAACCACATTGTAATTCTGAAATATCCACTATGAAATAAAGAGTAAAAAAATATACAGGAAATTCCAAAACATGAATTAAAAATGTGTTTATAGAATAACCTGTGTCAATACCACACCCTGGTACACCTAAATCATCTCTCATAAAATAATCTCAGTAATTCTATTCATGAATGATCCATAAATGAATAAACATCACCCTTCCATTGATGAAACACCACTAATTTGGGGATCAAATCCCAATGTTCATCAGCCTCACACCATCTTGCATAACTTGAAGGATTTGCTTCTATTTCACTCCCAGATGATATCATCATCATGATGTACTACCGATCATCACATAGGATACACCTCTTGATCACCACAATCAAGAATGTCCCGATACATGGCCCTAATCATTAATCATGTTATTGATACTTTTCACCTACTCAATGTTGATGCACTGTACATTCAAAAACAAACGTGGTGACCCATAACATCATTCATCCATTGTTGATTCCTTTTTTCCATCTCCAATAGGCCACATAGTCTACCACATATGTGGCATCCCCATCACCCTTGATATCAACAGACTAAATCTTTATTATCTATATCTTTGTTCACCAACAACTACATCCCATTTCAAAGCCTTCACAATTTCATTTTTCTAATATAGATACAATATAATATATTATACCTTAAATTTAAAAATTACTATGTATCTTCCATGTTAAGATTCAAATACATATCTCATATGAATAGATAATATATATATTTATATATATCACTTAAGTAGCAACATATGATGCCTTATTTGTGCAATAGGATAAAACATATCTCATATTCAAAAACTATCTTATCTAAAATTTGAAAACACCCATGGGTGGAATCCTATCAATATAACCCTTTATCTCATTAATGGAGATACCGTATGACCAATTCAATTGGACCAAAAACCTATTGTCATTACACCAACCATCATCATCTATAGAAAAATAAAGATACACTTTTGAAACTCTCACAAAAACATGACTGCCCATATAAAAAATCCAAATGTTAAAGTCTTATCCATATCTAAATTTTCAATATCCTTTCAACAAGATAGAAACTATCAATTTATGGGCCCCCCATAATTGTGATTGATATACAATCTGGATCACCCAAAAAAAAATTGACCCCCTTCACAAAATCCCGAGAAGCCAAAAAATCAACTTGACCTTCAATTTGAACTCTTTCTTAACCAATCACACATTCTGATGAAACGAGTTAGGTGTATGACCTAGAAAACCACTCTCAAACTACTTTGTTTTCCAAACCCTCTCCTACCTCATACACCATTGATCCTCTTGAAAACAAACAAAATTCACACAAAAAATTGTAACATTGATTTATCGCCTATTATTCCACTTGTAGGGGGAGATTCTTGATATCCGGAAATAAATCACCTATGATACAATTTGTTAGAATCATCATAAAATATTACAATGACCTAAAGCAGAATAAATAAATCATGACATAGTTTTTTTGACATGGAAAAACCCTCCAATGCTGAGGATTAAAAAAACACATTGAAATTATGAAATATCCCATATGAATGAAAGAGTATAATGAAATCTATGTAATGATTGAACATTAATTAAAAATTATGTTATAGAAATTCCATTTTGAAAAAACACCCTAATATGCCTCCTCTATTTCTCTGAAAATCATCTCACCAATGCCATTCTTAAAAGATCTAGTTTTGAAATAAAATCACCCCTCTATCGATGAGTTCCACTACATCAAAGATAAAATCCTAATATGCATAATCCCCACACTTTCATGAAACTCCTAATGTATTTTTCTATCTCTCATGATATTTCCTTCTTGACGTGTTGGAGATTAGCATTTGGGACATGCTACTTGGTCACCTCATTCAAGAAGACACTTGATACATATGAAATGACCAGTTTGGGAGATTCCTAACTCTTAGTAGGGGGAATCAGTGTTTGGGAATGTTTCATCCAATTCCACATTTTCACCCTTTACCTCTTTGACATGTTAGGATATCAACACTATTACTCTCCATTTCTTATCAAATGCAAGAATATTAAATAAGCAGAGACATGCATATGATTTGTTTACAAGGTTCACTACTTAGTAAGAGTAGGTAGTCCTTATCGTGGTCTAGAAATAATCCAGATCACAAAAATACTTTAAAATAGTCTTTTATATTTGGTTACATCATTTATGAAATACCCTTTCACTTGCAATGCACTATAGTCAATTGAAAGTACATGTTTTATAGTACATAGATAGATCCTTATACTACCTCGGAAGAGAACCTTCCTTTTCTGATAGAGGTTTGTAACACCCAGAGAGTCATCCACCTATTGAGACCTATTGGATTTCATTGTTATGATTTGTTCTTTCACAACCTACATCTTCACTTTGTCCCATGCTTAACATCATGGATGTGATTCTTCTTAACTCATCCCAAAATCTAACTTAATACTGTAGAATCATCTTCTACCAGTCACAATAATATAATGTTTTGGGAAATGATTAATACTGAATTCATTCAAGCCCAAATTATAATCATAAGTTATTAGTTGGGTCATAAAATCATATTATCTGCTTTTTCTTTTATTTATATTGTGCAAAACCCACTACTCTGAGATCTCTTCTTCTTATTCAATCTAGAATCACAAACTTAATTTGTGATTAATAAATAAATGAAGCTCATTTCTGCTTAAAATCATCACAATTAAATTCTTATTCATTGAAACAAAATATCCACATTGAATGTAGTATCATTTCTCTTCTACTATACTGGATCTATAATATTTTTGATCATCTAAATTGCACCGTACCTTCAACAATATTTCACACAAGAATAATCTTGAACAAATCAAAATTATTCCCAACATAAATTCTTAACTCAATACATGCATGGGGCATGTTCTTTGACCATATCCATTTTTATATTTATCATTTTTTTTATTTTTCATGAGTTAAAATTCTATGCATGTAATTTTTTATTCTCCAAATCATATGAAAACAATTGAATAGTGCACTTACTTCACACTATTTATCTAACAACACCTGATTCTTCTTCTAACTCCTTTATTTCTCTCTCTCTAATTTTTTTTGATTTTATTATTCTATATTTATCTACCATATGTTCAGTCATACAATTATTTTCATATGATAACCCTTATAGTATGAGTTTTTCTACTTACCCATGTATTTTTTCAATTAGGTGCATTCCCTGTTCACTTTGCACAAATAGACTATTTCTGTTTCTTCTTTTCTGTTTGTTGTTTAACAAAAATATTCATAGTATCATGAAATAATGATTTATACAAGTAATGTCTTCACAAAACCCTAGGGGAGTAAAAAAATCACGCACATTGTCTTGATCATTATTTTTTTTGGAACTAGTTCTTCTCCGCAAATCCATATATGGGTTTCTAAAGACAAGATTCATTTTTTCGGCATTTGTTTTTTGTGAAAGAAGAAAACAACATAGAAATGATCTCCTTCATGAAGCAAGATGTAGGTGTAAACACATTTTTCATTTCCATGAATTCTTATACTTTACAAAACAAGAATTTTCCCTGAGACTCCACTTCTTCATGAGGCCTCAATGGCTCATGGATCACATTACCTTCTCATAAAATAAAATTATTTGGAAAAGCTATGTTTTTCTATAAAACAAGTGCTCTTGAAATACTAAAAGAAGAATCATCACCTATCGATCGAGGGAATTATCCTTTTATTGTAAATGTATCATAGTCTTTCACCAGATAAAAATCCTTATATTTATGTTGTGTGAATCTTCTCTTTTAAATTTCTAAATGAATCAGCTTTTGATTCTTCAAATATGGGTAATTTTACGCCATATTTCATGAAGTTCTTCCTCAGTGGCTAGATTTATTCTTGGTTGCGTTCATATCATGTGAATGTATTTATAAAAACATGAATCTAATCTTTCAAAATGCATGATTCTCATCTATGGAACTGTAATACATGAATGTCCCTTTTGTAATAGAATTTTCAGTTAGATTGAGGAATGTATCTATAATTTATTCATGTGAATAATACAAACAATATTTCATGATATTCTGATCATGTTCACCCATTTATTCAGACCTCATAATGTTCATGGTGGCATATTCATTGATCATGGGTGGTTGGTATGATATCTTTGGTGAGACAGTGGCACAGTGAAGGGAAACCAAGAATAAGATGACAGTGATGGATGATAAATGGTTGCCTCATTTTGAATATATATTCCATGGAATATTGGATGATGAAAATTTAAATCAGCAGGGTGCTTGATTCAATGGATTGACATGATCTCTCCAATTATTGAATCTGGTTATTAGTACATGCCAAAAACCATACCACATTGAATCCTTTCTTGGTTTCTCCATGATATGTAAATCAATAAATATGGGGAGTGGCTTATAATTCTACTCTCCCCCTCACGGTACTTCCCCGTATTGGTTTTGTGGGCACGCTTTATTCCCAATTCATTATAGGATGTTGGTGGACATCATGCATGCCTTTAGCCTATCTAATGGCCAAAACATGACACTCCATGCTTCTTGTGAGCTAGCCAGACATACTAGGATGACCTCGTTTGGGTGAGGTGAACCCAGTGTCCCACTTAAGATCTTGGTTGAGGATGGATATTGATATCATGATACACTTTTTATATAAACCATCATAATATACTTGGTTAAAAATCATGTATATAAATGAATTAGAAATGAAATGAATGGATGAATGGCCACAATCACACATAGAACTACAGTATACAGATATTTAAGCCCTTCACAATTTATCTTAAAATATAAATATAAATATCACATTCTTAACATACAACCATTCATGCATTATATGGCATGGTTATCCTTTATTCCAACTACAATATCAATGTTATGAATGTTAACACTGAAATGGTTTTCATGCATCATTAAAATACTATATGACCTTCAATTATTCTTCTCTTATACTTTTTGGAATATAAATTCCAATGAAATCAATTCAGTCTTCCAATATTTTGGAAAAAATGTGTCACTTATAACACATTTTTTTGATCTTAAGAGTAGTTAATCAGTTGTCAAAGTTGAAAACGTGGGGAATTTATCAGGAATAACATCAGTTGATATGAATACATAATAGTTATTCAATACCATAACAATTTCTATTCAAATATAAATCCATATGACCCTTTATTAATATTTATTACTTAATTCAATGATTATATTATGTGGTTCCCCTTTATGAAAACTAAAACATCAATGTTCCTCAAGGTATCACTTTCATGGTTCTAATACAACACTAAAATAATGAATGACCATTAATTACTCCTCATCTAAACTTATTTGGAATTTAAATTCAAAATAACATCAAACATTCCTTGTTATTTTTTAATCATTGTGTCTCTTATGACACATGTATTTTGAGTGTAGGATCATTTCATCAATTGTCAGATTTATCCATGCGGATAATTTCCAATGCATGACATCCAATGCTATGAATCGATAACAAATCTCTAGTAATCACCATGATGGAATAAATTTAAACTATCTAGGAATCACCATGAAGTAATCCATAAATTTTCTCTTAGTATCACCATGATGGAATCCATAACAATTAACAAGGCATCACCATGATTAAATCTATAACAATTCTCTAGGATTCATAATGAATCTTAATTTCCTCATACCATTCACCTATTTCGTAGAATTTCAAGACCATAAGACTTCATCTAAGATCCATTAAAATTGAATATTATTCATAATATTACATCCATGTAATATTCCTATTGCATTGATCATTATTCTCCACCAATGGAATTCATTTGACAACAAATAAAATCCATACAAAAAGTGGGATCTTCAATATACCCCTTTGTATTTTCTAGAACTTTCGTCAATTTTATTTCCAAATGAATGTTTAAATATGCGAAACTATTATCTTATCTCCCCCAGTTACCTTTAAAATAATAATTTTAATAAATCTCACCATTATTTACATGAAATAAAAAGTTCATGGGAAAATGGTAATCATTCCATATGTAAGAAATGTTCCATACATCATTTCACTCTATGTCTTCGTGAGCTGTGCTCAGTGTAGAAAACAATATAAATTGATTTAGATAACAAAGTTATCCATTACTAACTCATCACGATACCTTAAGAAATGAGAACTCATATACTGGTCTTCAATGATTATTCAATTTTATTCTAAGATGAAATTACTAAATGTGGGATGGGTCTTTTTAATAATAATCAACCTGAAACTCCTGCACTCACTTCAATAAATAGATCAAATATATTAAAGTGAAATTGGAAGGATAATAGACCTTGTTGGAATTCCAAATTTTTTATGACATTGATTAATTTATTCTCCCCCTTTTTAAAAAGTATATTTATTTTTTATAAGTAATTATGAGAGGTTAAAAGAGTAATACATTTTCCAATGACATGATCTTCATGAAATTTTCAGAATAGTCAGATTTGATACTAATTGGAATAATAATTCAAGAATCCTTATATTTGTCTACCCTTCAATGGAAACATACCTCATTTTCATAATAGTGTCTTATAGAATTAATAATGGATTTCCTAACATTCTATTATGGAGAATACACTAGAATGTGTCTATATCTTGTGAAAATCCATATTGGTAAAATTTTACCACTACCCCAAGGATGATCATACAGAACATTTTTTCTTTAGAATACCACAGAATAAGATCAAACCAAAATTGAATCTTCTTTTTCCAAGCTATCCAAAATAGGGCATCACTTTTTTCAAATTCATCTTGGATGATCCTCCATAATATTAATATTTTAATATCAATTGAGTAATCATTCATGGATAGTAAATTCTTCAAATTATCAATCAATAATTGAACATACTTACTACTTCTCAGGTTATCCCTCTGTGAAAATGTTTCTCCTTCAATTTCCGACATTATAAGAACAAATAAAATACTCAACTATTAATGGAATATGGTGGATTATCCATTATTCATTAATATGAAAAAATCTTGAGATGATATTCTCAACCTCGTTGCTCAATTATTTCTAGTATTCACACTTGCACATCTGAAAATTTGTTTTGATTTATGTTGAGTAATCAAGGATCTATTCACATAATCTTATGATTTTTTTGGAATATTATTCTTCTTAAGATCCTTCATTGATGATACATTATTACACATCTTGAGGGCCAGTTCTTGTTCAAGTAATAAGGTTAAACACCCCTATGAAATGTTACTATATTTATTGTATATCTCATAAGAAACTTATTTAACATAAGGGATGATTTTTCTTGACAATCCATCATTATGTTTTTTTCTTCATGTGGAATCGTTTCTTTCCATATTCACAATCATTAGCTTGTGCATCATCAATTTTTCTCATAGTTTCAAAATATTTAGTCTAGATAACTAGCATGTTATTAGGATTTGTGGGTTCATGTTTGGATATTACCCATGGGTTCTTCTCAATGTAATCCCTATTACTAGTTATTTTGGTTGAAATACCCTTAAAATTATTGCATTTAGATTCCATGGTTCTCTCACCATTATTCTTTGGTACTTTACTAGGATGATTTCTATTTAGAAAATTATTTTGATATCCTCACATGGTTGGTTATTTATTCCATGTAAAATTTTGTGGTGTAATTTTCTTATCATATTTAGGTATATATTGAGATGAGCGTCTAATAACTTTATAAACACTACCATTGCATACATCAACGATGATATCAAATATTCCAAATATATTTTCATTATGTAGATGCTTCTGGAACATTGGATGTTTCTTATTCTTATCTAGCTTTCTACCCTTGATATAGGATTACATTATGATTTTAAATTTTTAGGATTTTACAAAAAACTGAATATAAAACCCCAAAATCTGTTGTAGCACCAACATTGGCCAATAAATCCAGATTTCCTAAAAACTCTTATATCAGATTGTTGGGTTGTCATCATGATTTGTTATGCTCTAAAGTGGGAAAAAAATTCCACACATTCATTCCTATCCACTGTAGTCATGGTGGTATGTTTCTTATCATATTTATTCATCAATACTTGTTTATATTTTTTTTACAATCAGGACTGTTCATGATAACCAGTTTTGAAACATCAGAATAAGATGATATGGATGGTTCCAGGATCTTCCCAATTTCTTGTGATAGATCATTGATTTATTTCATGATCTTATTGTCACATCTCCGAGGTCTTCCTACCTTAAAATTATCCAATGAACATTGTGTACCAGAAGTAACTATCTTCTTCTTTTTTGAAGTGTCAATATGAGTCTTCTCAAGATTGTCCAAATGACAATCCAATTCTAGAAATTTAATATTGTGGATGATTTATGGATCTTCAATCATAAAAATATTCTATGCACAATCATTCTTGATACTCTCAACATTATATTCATGTATCTTAAATTTGTTTTAGATAAATGTGTCATGTTCATTGATCTTCATGGATATTTATTCCAATTTTAAAACCTTTTCGTATGTCCTATTTTTTAATTTCTATTCAAGTGCATGGATCTTTTATTATAGATTCATTTTAGCTCCCTCTTTATCTTCAACTTATTTATGCCTTTTTGATGAAAATATTTCAAGTTCCCTATTTTTTTCCTTCATAGCTTCCTGCCTGTCTGGAGAGCATTAGACACTCAATTTTTTTTTCAATATCTTATCCAAAACACCAGTTTCGTCTTCTAGTTGGATGATCGCTTATTGTATACATTGAAATACACCATGAAAAATTTACCATCATTCATGTAGAATAAAATTTATAATAAATCATAATATATCAAATGATAATATTTGATAAGTTGAAGATTGATCATCATCACCACGGGTGCTTGCATTTTCATTTTGTTGAAAGTATTTAAATGTACAAACACATACCTCATGATCTCCAAAGGTAGTAAGGTTATACATATTGTTCATGGAAACATGATCCACCATCTCATTACATTCCATGAAATATATGTCATAATTTTTATCAAGGAATAGAGAAATAGATACTCCCTATTCTTTGATAAGAGGTGATTCTACTTCTAATTTGTCTCTTATTTAGTTTTCTTCTTCATCATGGCCTCGATAGATATTCAATTCTGCTCAGAGGCAACTGAATCTTAATTAAAACTTCCCTTCACTGTTGATTCTAGAATGAATGTAAACTATTAAAAAGAGAATAGATTTCATAATAGAGAATATAAAAGAGTTGATCCTTTCCTTAATTCATGTGAAATGACCATTTTAGTATATTCCAAACACTATGATGGGGGGATCAATGTTGGAGACTTTTTAAGGCAATTCCACAATTTATCCCTCGACCTAGTTGACCTGTTCTGATCATGATTCTCTTATTCGCTTTTCCATATTGCATGCAAGAATATTCAATCAGTAAGGAAAAGTATAGTATATTTTTATATGGTTTACTACATAATAATAGTAGCTAGTCTATAGAATGGTCTATGAATAATCTTGACCACAGAACCACAAGAAATTAATTCCTTAATTGTGGTAACATCAAGTATGAAATACCCTTTCAAATGAAATAAACTATATTTAATTGACATGTAATGACCTTGAAATTTCATGTAATGTTATTTAAAAAATTTATGGGATTATTCTGAAACCAAGCGCTCAGACGACACATGATTCCATGGCCCGGTGATCCGAGAATAAGTGTTTGAAATTTATTTATGTTTATTTAAAATAACATACATGCATAGTTTTGGATTCATCTAAACAGGTTTCTAGATATAAAAATATGAGGGCACTTTTGCGTCTAGAATGAAGACATCGCCAAAGGAAGAACCTAACCTTGACCAGAAAGGGTCGAGGTAAAATGTTTAATTTTGGTAATATTATTTAGGAATAAAATAAATATAAAATGTTTTTTTTTATTTTAGTTGTTTTGGTGTGATGCAAAGTCACATTGGATATTTCATTTCATAAATGAAATAATGTAACGAATCTGAAACTGAAGGGTAATAGAAATTTTGTGTAATAAATGAAACAACATAACAACATAAATGCTTATTGTAATACATAAAATAAATTTTTCCCCCTTTTAATTGATTAATTGAATAATGGGTTACGGGAAAAAGATCAAGAATTACTCATAACCATTGGAGGATTTGCATTGGCGAGCGACGAATGATGAATCACCATTAAGGAGGGACTGAGAATCGAGTAATGATTTGTGACGATGGTGCGACTCCAATATTTGCAACCAAAAAAATCCAACATTGAGGTATGTGTTTCATTTATAAGTGATTTTACCTTCCCCGATCAATATTTATAATGACGAATATCGATGAACTCACTAACAAGTTGATCTGCAAGTCGATCATTATTGAGGGTTTGGGAACTCTTTTGATGGATTTAAATATAGGGGGATATGAATTAATAATTGTATGATATTTTGATTTTTTCTAACATGAAGAATGAAGGAAAAATGAATCGAGAAAATGTTCATCACTTTTGGTGTCCCTTGTTATCTCCCCCCCCCCCCCGTGTTTTTCGCTGATGGACCCATATGGTCATGTCAGAATTTTCCGGGAGGTTCTGAGCATTAACAGAACCCCAGATTGATGGAATGACAATTTGGAGCCTACAACAGGCAAGGTGATGATTTGGGGACTCATTAAAAACATCTGGATCGAGGAACATACCACCAGAATAGGTCTAATAGACCACAGATGAAAGTACAGGCGTGCTAGTCCCGATGATGTCATGCAGCGGCAGCCGTGTGTATGAGGTGACACACACAATAAGTGCATTGAAATGGGAGAGGCCACAAGAAATTTGGCATCTATGGTGAGAAAATTATGTTACCAATGGGTCACCACATAAGTTTGGGAGATCCACACCCGGTCTGCGGGTCGGTGATAGCAGAAGGTGTCTAAGACCACATGCGGGAGAGGCAGCCGACAACATGATGAGTAGGTGACGCGATAGTCACCGCATCCAGTGGAGGCCAGACCAGACCGCAATTGTAGAATAGGATTGAGATGACAGGCTGACCAATGTGGTCTAGCTTGAAGGAAACACAACCTACCGGGCCGTGTCGGATCCGTGCCAATTTGGTCTGACCGGGCTGGACCAGACTCAGACCTGACCTAACCCTTTTTACTAAAATAGACATAACATCCAAACTATTCATCTGATTGGTGATCTGTTTACAGAAATGGGAACCTTGCGATGATGCCTTCAATTTGGTATACAATAAGTGAAATTACATGGGAGTTGAGATGTGACAGATGGATTGAAGAGTTGAATATCTATCAATCGATCATGTTATTATTTGGTCTAAGTTACATGGTTGGTCCAAGAGATAAGTGGGTCTAAGTCATCCAGTTGACCCAGGAGATGAGGACATCTAAGTGATCTTCTTCACCTAAGTTATGGGTGGGTTTATGTGATCCAGAATCCCTAATGACTCATTAGGGATGAGTGAATCATTAATAAAAGGTATTATGTGTTACGACTATTAGTCATCCATTCATTTATTTTGATTATACCATAATGATATGATTTTTATGACTCTATCTCTCTCTAGACTATAATTTTTAGAGGGTATACATTGTGTACCACTTTAGTATTATACTTTTTCATACATTACATTGTGGTATTATCATTGATTTTTGGGTTCCTTACTGAGTACTATGCTACTAACACCTATATGGGATCAGCCCACTCGGGTTGTGTCTTGTGTAGACGACAAAATCTTCGACAATGACCGTGGTGGTCTAGAACTAGGCGATTCCCCAAGATATCTGACGGATGAGGTGTACATATATGATTTTTGTTGGCACCCCTTCACATTCCCTTCAGGTAGGGTTGACCGCATCTAGAATTCTTGAGCTTTTACTTTTCATTTTGTTGGAATTGTATTCTATCCACTTTAATTCTATCTTTGAACCATTACTCTTAGTGGTTGTATTAGTGGCATGACTTATTACTTTTTACCATTATCAGATGGATGTGTTTTCATGCATATAGGTACTCATGAACATGCCTTCGATATACGGGATAATTCCATCAGTGCAAGTTTCCAACCCCTGGCCATTGGGAGGCAGGCTTGGGGTAGTCACAACATAGGGACTATGGGACGAGTCATGAAAAAATGGTATTTGAGGTGGTTAGTTATACATTAAAGACTATGATTCCATGGTTTTGTTTTGGGGAAACATTATTGAATGTTTTGAGTTCGACTTTCAGACTTTGGTAGTCCAGTGTTGGTTCGACTGCCATCATATCCATACTCCAGGACCCAAAATCCTACTTTTAGACTCACTACAAGAAAACAATGGTGTTAAGAAGAATATTTGAATTGAGAGTGTTCTCAGGTTCTTATTAAATCAGATTCAGATCACCATTTATAATTTATTGATCATGGTTCATCTTGTTCTATTTCAAGATGCCTCCACGCTGACAACCGACCATGATCCCAATGCATGACCATATAGAAAATATTACTAGTAATGATGCGACAATTCATGGACCAGTAATAGAGGTATCCCAATTTTGTGGCTCACCAGTGCTTCCACTACCCATTTACTAGCAGCTCCAACCATCCCTTTCGATCGAGGATGCACACATGCTCAGTACCTTACACGATTTCCAAAGGTAGAGGAATCATAGGTTCAGTGGTGAGACTGACCCCCCAAGTGGATGAGGATTGGATCAAGGTTGTTGCACGAGTCTTGCATCTAGTGAGGATGCCTCTCAACCAGATGTCGATCTTAGATGAAAGGCATATTCATGTCTTAGTAGGGGGATGTTGGATCTTGATGATCTAGACACATGATGAGGTGACCCTTACATGGATATAATTTTAGCACATCTTCATGGAGGAGTTATTTCCAGAGAATTTATTATCTGTACGTATACAAGAGCTACAACACCCTCAGTATGGTAGCATGACAGTAGAAGATTACATAGTGAGATTCACTGAGCCTTATCACAACCCTAAAAACATGGTGTGAGACTAATTCTTCCAGGATCAGGCTTCCAAGCATGGACTATGACGATATATCAGGGTGTCTATTGTATCACATGGAATCCCTACATAGGATGGGGTGCTAGAGAGATCCCTACTTATAGAGAGCTTCCCAGATCAGCATGCAGAATCTGTAGAAGCTACCAGTAGGCACCATGTGGCGGTTTCTGTAGTAGTTGGTAGTAGGCAGCTAGTACAGAGACCCAAATAGGTCAAGACATTTATTTGATGACCAAGGACACTTGGTAGATGGTACGAGACCCACAGGGTAGTGGGAGATAGTAGTGGAGTAGGTTTTTTTTACTCATGCGGTGGGTAGGGACACACGACTCGTGACGACTTGAATCATCATGTAGATGATAAACGGAAGGTCATGGGACTCTTGAGGTAGATGAAGAGGGACGAGTATTGTGGTTCGTATGGAGGAGGATGTGGAATGGTAACACGCCGAGTAGTAGGTGGTCAGAGAATGATCAAGGTGCAACGACCACCTTCCCCTTTTCGTCCATCACGGGCTACAAGATTCAGTGGACAAGGGTGAAGCTGGGTTCAGATAATTAAGGCTTATGAACCTAGTGCTCATAAAATGATTTGAGGTAAAATCTGTATCTTCTCCAACTTAGCTTCATCACTTATAGACATTGTTTAAATTCACTCTTTTCTAACCACAATCCTTGTTTAGAGCTCAGAGATTCTGGTGGAGCCGTTAGCTCAAAAATTGTTATTAGATACTCTTACAAGAGGTTATTTGGTGATCACACACTAGTTTAGGCAATGTGGGATTAATCTTGTAGGCGAGAGCTTTAGCTGAGATACCTAGTAGCTGTATCGAATCCTTGAGATGTCATTCTGGGTATGGACTGGTTATCCACAATGCATGATCAAATTGACTATTTTAGGCACAAAGTGCGGTATATCCACATATATGGGACCAAGTTCTTGTTTACATTTGAAATGGTAATGCTTTCAGCTCTAGATGGACATTCATGGAGGAGGGTACAACTAATCACTCACATGTTGGATAGCCTTACCCTCTATGAAATGGATGAGTGGAGTCCCCCGTTTCATTCAGTGGTAGACGAGTATGAGGAAATATTCCTTAAGGATGTTATAGGATTACCTTCTCATAGAGAGGTTTAATTCTACAATGACCTATACCCTAATACCACACAAATTTCAACCAAAACATATCAAATGGCTCCAACAAAACTTCATGAGATGAGGGTAAAAATAGAGGACCTGCAGAGGAAGAGATTTGTGGGGCCCAGTGTTTCACCTTGGGAAGCCCCTATATTGATTGCAAATAATGAAAAAGGGAGTTTAAGGTTGTGCATGGAATTTCAGTGATCGAATAATGAAACCATGAAGGACATGCATTTACTACCAATGATTGATGACATATTTGATCAGCTAAAGGGAGTGAGATGGTTCTCCAAGATCGACCTCAGATCAGGCTATCATCATCTTTGTGTATGGGATGAAAATGTACTGGATATAGCCTTTAGGTGTCGGTATGGACACTCTGAGTTCTTGGAGATTTATTTAGGCATGGTCAAAGCCCCAAAAATTTTCAAGGAACTCAAGAACATGATCTTCCACCCTTACCTTGACCATTTATTTTTGGTATTCACTGATGACATCCTGGTGTACTTAGCGCCCAAGGTGGAGTGCACCACACACCTACAGATAGTTCTAGATACACTCTGGGAGAAACATATTTATGGGATTCTATTAAAGTGTCATTTTTAGATTCTAAAAGTCCACTATATAGGACACTTCATTTGAGAGTCTAGAGTTGTAGTGGATCCGGAAATGATAGAGACAGTTTGTGTTTGGGAGCCACCCAAGAGCGTGAGAAAGGTGCGGAGTTTCATGGGTTAGTATGGGTACTACAAGAGGTTCATGCATGAATTTTATAGCGTAGCATCACCCTTATCAGCTTTCACATTGATGGGACACCTATTCATGTGGATAAATAAGTTCCAACAATGTTTTCATGAGATGAGGTAGAGACTGAAGAGTGCCCCCATCATGAGACTACGAGAGGAGGGAATTGGGTATTTAGTATTTTGTGATGCATCAGGGACCAGACATGGTTGTGTACTGATGCATGAATATGTTATTATTTCCAAAGGTTCGTTGATGTTGAGGAAACATGTGAATAATTACATGACCCATGACCAAGTGCTTGTAGCAATGGTCTTTTATTTGAATATGCGGAGACATTACATGATGGGTGAGTGGTTTACCATATACTCCAACCTAAAAAGTCTCAGGTACATCTTCTTAGAGAAGAACCTAATCATGAGGCAAAATCAGTGGCTAGAGTACCTCCTAGACTATAACTTCAAGATAGTCTATACACATGGGATGGGACAATTAGTGGAGTATGCGATCAATAGGAGATTTCGTTTGTAGTTTCTGAGTGAACAATTCACTACTACAAAAATGGGAAATGGAAGATCTACCCTTTTATCAGCGCTAAAAAAGTGTAGATAAAATGGGTCCTTTATCAACGCTTCCAAAAAAGAGATGATAAATTGGAACTTTTAATAGTGCTGAAAAAGTGCTCCTAAAAGTGACCCTTTATCTTCCCTTTTTTAGCGCGGATAAAGCCCCCCCCTTATTAGTGCTATTAATGGGGACCCCTTTTTTAGTGCTTCTTTTAGTAGTTCTAATAAAGGGGGGAATTATCAGACCTTTTTCCTAGCACTGATAAATTTTATGTATCAAAAAAATAATTTTTCAGGAAAAATAATATATTGTTATATAAATATATTTATATAAATATAAATATAATATTTATATTTTAAATATTTTTTAGATAAGAATAAATATACTCTTACATTTAATATATAAGAAATTTAGTGAAAAGGGATTTAAAATATTTTAAAAAATATAATTAATTATTAATTTTCTAATTATCATCGATTAAAATTCATTTTATAAAAATTTTAAGACACAAAATTTTTTAAAAAAGATCTAAAATAAGTTGAAAATTTAACTCAAACGTTAAACGTCCATAAATCTTAATCCAGGTGTCCTTTTTAGCTCTACAACATATCCAATTGAATCCTACGATGAGATCTATGCGCTACTGAGTGAAGCAAGGCTTCAGTCAATTATTTTGAGGCCAAAAGGCCCATAAGGCCTCCAAAAAGGAGTTTTTAATCGGGATACCCCGATTTGTTAAGATTCAAACAAGTATAACATATGATTTAGATGTTTGTTAGGCCTGTACCACATATCATATCGAAGATTGTTTCATTTTCTTTGATTTTACTAGTTGTGGAGGCGAAAAAGGCTTTTGGATTAGATTTTATGGTCGTTTTAACATTCTATGTCTTTTCAAATACACATATATAATTATTTATTCATAAATATATATATGTGTGTGTGTTTGTTTTATATATGTATGTATGTATGTATGTATTTATTTATTTATGAAAACACATAAAAACATATTTTAAATATGTTTTTAAAACTAATCTTGTAATTATATATTATTATACAAATAAATATATGGATATAAATTATAACTCAAAATATATATATAAATAAATATAAATATAAATTAATATAAGAATATATATACACTAATATATGAATAAATTTATTTGTTAATATAACTAAATATATTTATATTAATATGAATATATATTATTATATGAATAAATATAACTATCTATTTATATAAATATAGATAAATATATATTAATATAAGAATAAATATATATATATTAAAAAAACAAAATATATTTATATTAATATGAATCTATATAAATATATGAAGAAAAATAACTATAAATATAAAAATAAATAGATATATAATTAAATTGAAAAAAAAACGAAATGGATTAGTGGTAAAGGTACCAGTGCGCAAGGGGGTGGTCGCAGGTTCGAGTTCTGGTGGAAGCAAGGAGGTGCGCACGTGGGGCATGTGTTGGACGTGTGGGCTAGGGAAGTGCACGGGAGTGATCCACATAGCGATGATAAAGGGGGTCAACTGCTGTTAAAATCTCCCCATGAATTATATATTCTTTTTATTATTTGTACTTTTATCAGCGCTTGTTTTTAGCGCTGATAAAAGGGACCCCCTTAATCTTCTCCAACATTAACAATGCTATTATTAGCATTGATAATGTAATTTTCTAGCTCTAATAAAATCCTTATATGTAGTAGTGATTAGATCAGTTAACAGCGATGTAGATATCCTTTTTTGATAGTGATGGAGTAGCGTATCTTTAGTTGATGGCTGTCACTGCCCCACTCTTACACCGTGGTAGGGAGACACAAATTATGGATGTCAACTATGAGACACTACATGATCATAAATCCATAGGGCAAGCCTTTTATGGAAATTCGATAGGTGGAGAACATATATTCCTTTTTTTAGTGTGCACCGTTGTACCCGTGGAATTGTGAGTGGAGATTCTGAGGGAGTTCCACACCTCCCCCTCAATGGTGTATCAATGAGTGGCGATGATGTAATAAGATCTCTCAAGTCTGTACTGGTGGTTGAGGATGAAGAAGGGGGTAGAGGAGTTCTTTTCCCAATGCCTCAATTGTCAGCAAGTTAAGCAAAGGTATTGTCTTCCAGGAGTCTTATGTTAGCGAATTTAGGTGATGGAGTGGAAGTGGGATGATATCTCGATGAACATTTTGATAGTTTCAAAATGCATGTCTAGGGGGAACGATTCTATCTGGCTGAACATGGGCTGGCTCACCAAGTCATCCCACGTCCTACCCATCTAGTTTTAGGGATCGATAGAGGTATTGGGATGCCTCTATGTGCATGAGACACTTCAACTCAACGGAGTCCCATCGACGATAGTATTAGATCAGGTCACATACTTTACATCCATATTTTTGAAGTGATTTCATGAAGAAATTGGGACTCAAATATATTTTGAAAAAACATTTATCCCCATAGAGATGTAAAGAGAGAGAGAACAATCAAGGGTTTAGAGGACATGCTTGATGATTATATCTTGGACTTCAGCTGCAGTTGCGAGGATCCCCTACCACTGGTGGAGTTTTTTCACGAACATAGCTACCACTATAGCATTATAATGGCACCATTTGAGGTAATGTATGGGTGAAATTGTATATCAATGTTTTTTATGGACATACTGAAGTGATTTAGCACTCCTGGGTATAATGTTAGTATAGGCTGCCACTGAGATGGTGCAGAACATCCAGGAGCGGAAGAGGGCTACACAGTCCACGATGAAATCTTATACTAAGATGAGAAATAGTCCTATAGTGTTTGAGGAGGGAGACCATGTGTTATTTTGGGTCTCACCCTGATGGGGATTGTAGAGAATTGGTCGGAGTTGAAGGTTGTCTCTACGATTCATCATCCATTTCCATATATTAAGATGGGTTGGTGAGGTGGTATACCACCTACCTCTCCCCCCAAAAATGCACCAGGTGGATAATGTCTTCCATGGGTCAGAAAAAAGGAGGTGTGTGCACGATCCATCAGACATCATTGAATGGGTCAAGATATATATTGAAAATTGGGTGATGTTTACGATGTTCTTAGTGTAGATTGAGGAACGATATTAGTGGGTCCTTCATGGGTTCTCAATTCCTCTGGTGCATGTTTGATGATAGCACGTGAATCTCAGGAACGCAATTGGGAGCAAGAGAATCAAATTCTTTCTC
Source organism: Viscum album (assembly GCA_963277665.1). Lineage (NCBI taxonomy): Eukaryota > Viridiplantae > Streptophyta > Magnoliopsida > Santalales > Viscaceae > Viscum > Viscum album. The sequence continues at coordinate 1,578,195,005 of OY728151.1, read as the reverse complement.
AGTACCCCCATTCATTTGTGTCTCCCTGTTTTTGGATTTCATGTATGGAAATCCTTATGGTAGGGAAAATCTAATGTATTAGAGATTTCATCAAATTGTTTTGAAAAATAATTTATTTGATTATTTCAAGACTACGATCATAGATTAAACTGGATTCTGACGCCCGGTGAGCTTAGAATTTTTTATGGAAATTTGTTTTAGTTTATTTAAAATAATGCACATTCATGGATTTGGAAGCTTCTAAATTTTTTCCTGGATTTAAAAAATTGAAGCCACCATTGTGTCTGGAATAAATAAATTACCTAATGAAGGACCAAACCTCATCCAATGCGTTTTGAGAGAAAATGTTTATTTTTTTGTGTTTTAAGAAAGAATATAATAAAATTGAAATTTTTATTTTATTTGAAATTGTTTCACTATGATGCAACTCCATGTTGGATGTTTCATTTCATAAATAAAATATCATAATTATTCTGAAACTTAAGTGCAACCGAAACACTATTTCATAAATAAAACAACATAATGATGCTATGAAACAGTGTAACAAAAATTCTGAAACATGTTTCCTTCTCGTTATGAATTAATCGAAAATGGTGTGTGGGAAAAAGATCAAAAATTACTCATAACCGTTTGGGGATTTTCATTGGAGAGCGACGAATGGCTAATCTCCTCCAATAATGGATTGAGGATTGAGGAACAATGGGAGATGATGGAAATACTCTGATCTTCGCCACTAAACAATCCTACCTCAAGGTAATGGGTTCTTTTATAAGTTATCTAGACTTCCCCATTACTTCTTTATAAAAGACGAACACAAATCAACTCACTAACAAGTTGATTTGTGGGTCAATCATTATTGTTGGTTTAGGAAATATTTGGATGTGATTAATAATTGTGGATATGAATTAATAAATGTTTTATGTATTCCATTTTTCCAAAATGACTAATGAAGGCCAAACTAATGAGGCAAACATTCATTGCTTTAGGTGTTACTTCTGATCTCCTCCCTCGCGTTCATCAACGACAGACCCACGTGGTCATGCTGTAAATTTTTGGGAGGTTCTGACCACGATTGGACACCCTGAACAACGACAAGATGAGTTAAAGCCCACGACAAGTGAGATGAATATTCAAGGACTCCGGAACACCCTCCAAATTAATGAATGGATCACCGAATCAAGTCTGGTGGCCCACAGAAGAAACCACCAGCCAGGTGCGGGAGGCGGCGCATGCCGCAACGGAGGAGACCACAGTGGTGTAGAACCACGATCCTAGCAGGGTGATGCGTTCTGCCAAGAGATCCGTTGCTAGGCTGTGGGTTGGTGAAAGCACAACGTCCAAAGGATCACATGCAGGGGGGGGGACCCCTTATGGTCGAGTCACGTGGAGGGGATGAAACCGTCGTGATGTATGGTGGAGACCAAACCAGACCACAATGGCGGGCCGTGCTAGAGAATGTGGGCTGCCCTGGGAAGGGTCAGGGGACCTCAGGACGGGTCGGATCGGACTGGACCCAGACCCGAACTACCATTTTTTACTAAAATGAACATATCATCCAAACCATTCATATGATTAGCGATCCTTTTGTGGAGTTATGAACCTCATGACAAGGGGATATTTTTGGTATACACTAAGTTGAATTACGTGGGAGTTGGGAGGAAACTTATGGATTGAAAAGTATCCTATCCTATAATAAAGAACACTATATGCCTATATAATTGATCTTGTTGGAAAAAGAGATGGGCAGGTCTATGTGATCTGGTGGGCTCAAGAGTTTAATGGGTCTACGTGATCTGATTGGCCTGAAAGATAAGTAGGTCTATGCGATCCAACAACCCTATTCCTTCGTCAGGGATGATTTCTTCAACAGTACAATATGTTATGCACTACGACTATTAGTCTTGATTTCTCATTCTTTTGATTATACCCACATGAGCTATCTCTATTGACTCTCCCTCTCTATAAATTGTATTTATTTGAGCCATACGTCATGTAGCTCTTTGGTAGTCTTGTGTGTACAAAATTTATTATACCTTTTTTGGGATCCTTATAGAGTATTGTGTTACTCACCCCGACAGAGGCTCTATCCGCAAGTGTTGTGTCTTGTGAACATGATAGACACTTAGACAACGACCCTGGTGGTCATCTACTAAGAGATTACCAGTGAGATTCGACAGATTATTCAAACTTCTACCACTTCAGGAGGTACCCCTTCACCATCCCTTCATATAGCATTTACCATAAATGAAATTCAGGATTTTGTAGTTATTATTATTTTTTGATTGTATTCAGTCCCATTTACATCCACCATTGTACATTTACTCTGAGTTGTAGTCTTAGTGGGATGCATGTTTACTTTTCTGTATCGTGGGTTTGATGTGTGTGAATGGATATAGGTACTCAAGTAAATTCCTCCCACTTACGAGATAATTCCTTCGGTGTTAGTCGCCAGGCCCTGGCCATCAGTTGACGGGCTTTGTGTAGTCACAACACTGCCCCTGGGGGATGGGTTGTGTCATTACAATGCATATTTTATTAAACATAACTGGATAATTATATTGAATCTTAAGACATTATCATTTTTTATAATGGTTTATTGAAATAATATAGACTTCCATATGTAGATAATTATTTGACATCACAGTTCTTCCTTTTTGTTTCGCAATCTTCTTGTTCACTTTTTTACTTATATAGCTACTTGTAAGTAACTCTTCTTACCTCTACATAGTAGAAAACTAAAAGAGACAAAATATTATTCTTATACCCGTCATAATAATATAAATTTATTTTTAACTTTTTAATAAGGAATTATTTCTAACCTAAATTGGAATCTGCCGACATGTTTTGAATTGAGCTCTAGCTAGGAGTACAAGAATTAGATCCCATGCATGGAGTCATTTGAGATACCCCCACGTCTTTTTCAATTTTTAATGTTTTTTAAAGTATTTTTAGTGAATATAAACATAATGTTTTATTAAATTATGGGAAATTGAAAATGAAAAATTGAAGTTGATTTAAATTGAATAAAATGATGTATTGGTATTTGGAATTTTATTTAGACTGCATGAATATTATTTTAATTATCCAGGACAACATGAGGTGAAACGAGCTCTAGTCAGTAGATCCATCATTAAATCCCACTCTGGGAGTCATTTGGGATGTCCCTCCCATGGATTTATAAATATATTATGATTTTTAATGAATTTTTAATTAATATTAACATGAAATTATTTATTTTATCAATTTTTTTTAAATTGCAACTAAAACATTGAAGTTGATTTAGAATGATAAAAAATGATGTATTTGTATTTGGAATTTTATTTAAACTTTTTAATTATTATTTTAACTGACCAAGACCACATAAGGTGAACCGAGCTCGAGTTGAGCGTGATAGTATTAAATCATATGCATGGGGTCATTTGGGAAGCCCCACCCATGAATTTAGTAATTTTCCATGATTTTAAATTGATTATTAATGAATATGAACATGAAATTATTTTTTTCCATAAAATTTAAGGAAATTACAACTGAAACATTAATATTGATTTAAATTAATAAAATAACGTTGTATTTGTATCTGGACTATTATTTACACTTAATGATTATTATTTGATCTGTCAAAGACAACATGAGGAAAACTCAGCTCGACATGGGTGATCTATCATTAAACCCCAAGAATATAGGTATTTGGAATGGCCATCCCATGACCTTATAAATTTTCAACGATTTTAAATACAGTTTTACTGAATATGATAATGAAATTAATTTTTTTACCATGTTATGGGAATCTACAATTAATAGATTAATGTTAAATTAAAATTATAGAATTTTTTTTTTATATTTTTAATTTTATTTAGATGTCATGATTATTATCTATAACGGGAAATCCACCATGAGGTTAACCAAGATCTAGCTGAAAAAGTTAGTATTAAATCCTATGCATAAATGTGTTTGGGACACCCCTCCCAGACAATTAGTAATTTTAAATTATTTTAAATTCCATTTTTATGAATATGAATGAGAAATTATATGTTTTTTCAGATTATGGGATATTGTAACTCAAACATTGAAGATTATTTAAATTGATAAAAACAATGTAATTTAATTTGATTTTTTATTCAGACTTTGTGAATATTTTTTAAACTGGCCAAGATAACATGAGGTGAACTGAGCTTGACCTGGGAGATCCAAAATTAAATCCCATGCATAGGGACATTTGAGACACCCTCCCATTACTTTACCAATTTTCAATTATTTAAAATGGATACTTAATGAATATGAACGTGAAATTATTTAATTTATCAAATTTTGTAAAATTGAAATTGAAACATTGATGGTAATTTTAATTGATAAAAAATGTTGTATTTTTATTTTGAATTTTATTCAAACTTAATTAATATTATTTGAACCATCCATGAAAACATGAGGTGAACAAATCCTGATCTAGGATAGAAAACATTAAATATAATGCATCTAGGGGTTTGAGATGCCTCTACTACATCATTAGAAAATTTCAATGATTTTAAATGCATTTTTAGAGAATTTGAATATGAAATAACATTCTTTATATTACAGTGGTAAATTGGAATGGAAATGTTTAAGTTGATTTAAATTTATAAAAAATGATGTATTTTTATTTGGAATTTTATTTAAACTTCATGATTATTATTTTTACAAGACAAACCAATATGAGTTGAGTTGATCTAGAGTCGGGAGAGCCAATATTAAATCCCATGAGTGGATGTGCTAGAGAAATTATGTGTATTATCAAATTATATGAAATTAACATTGATCTTTATTTACATAAATAATAAAATATATATTTAACATGAATTGATATTTTATATTTTATTTTGAAATTCTGTTTATTATTTTAACTAGCCAAGATCACGAGAAGTGAAATGAGTTATGGATGGGAGAGACAACCATCCTTGGGGAATGGCAGGTAAATGTGAATCCATGTGAGAAGAATCTATTCATCTAGCATTATGAAGTTAGACATTAACAATGGATGCATTCATAATTCTCTACCCATGCCTTGAATAATAAACTACTACGTCCCTGTTTTCTACTTGGTTGTGGGAGAATATAACGAATGAAATGTTCATTTATAACTCGGACAACAACATTTCACATGGATCCAATCCACCATTCCTTGGATACAAAGAGTCATCGTCCTCTTCCACTTGAATCTATCCCTTAATTACTCTGACACTACTGAAACTCCATAGATCTCCACCTCCACCACCCTGGAAGATCGACAATGAGCCATTGTCCACTATTGAAGCACAAAGATTCCATGGACCATATTTGGATGTTGAGCCGAACCCCACAGACCATATCTAGTTTAATACATCACCTTCAATTCCTGGTTGAAGGAGGATCTTGGTGAATCCCACTGCAACACCACTTCACAACTTCCATGACACCAAATAAATGTCACGATCATTGTGGAACCACCATAGGCCCAAGCACTTAGAGGGAGCGCAAAAAAGGATCCATGGTTGAGCAAAAAAACACCCATATGACAAATCCATGACTGTGGGAGGAGGATAACATGACCTAATATAATAACTACTTCATTGTGAAAAATGGTTAGGCAATATTTACATAGATTATAGTACATCTTAGAAGGAATCAAAGAGAACACAAAATAATATATTAATGAAATACATAAATTAAATAATTACCAAAATGACCTTACTCAAAATATCGATCATCCACCAAACTCTTTCCAATACACGGTAACAATTAGAGAATATATTCCAATACGACCACTGATCTTTCAATAATCCCTATAAAACACTTACAAAATTGTAAAATAAATTGGTTGAAAAATAATAATGCAGACATAATTATATTTCACTCATCTTCAATATCATTACTGGTATCATGATATTTCTATACAATATTACCTCCATCCCACATCATTCCTATCATTGGTGGGGAACTATTATAGTCTATCCCACTATCGAGGCCTCACTCTCTCCACCATTCCACTGGCACTCGAATTTATATTTTAATTTTTTGTGGTTCTCTCTTCCCTATGTTCATTGTTCTAGTTTCACATAATATGATTGTATGAGTTGATATTTGAAGTTCGTCCCCGATTTAGTAACCATGTAGAATAGGTTGGAACATTGGCCACAACCACTCAACACATTAACCTATAGATTTTGTGATATTAGAATAAGTATGGGATGTGTTATCTTAGAATCTAAATTCATGAAACAACAGAATCAATTCATAGATAAAGAGAGAATCCATAATGGGTAATTATTCATTTCATTGATAAGTGGGATAAAAAACTTAGAAGACACTCCCATGAAACAATGGACTTAATGAAAATATAAAGATAGAACCCATAAATTGATTTTGTTCATCATATTAATAGGATGTTGGTTTCTTTTAGAACTCATATAGGGGAGAAAAGAGGTAAAATACTGTTCAACACCAATTTAACCTCTCAAATTGTTCATAACATTGATTTGGAAAATTCAACTAGGAAGATGAAATATTTGAACCAATGGTGGGAGGTGATTTGGTATATATATTAATAATGTAAAACATTAATAAGTATCAAAATGTGATTATAAATGAATGCCTAATTTAAGAAAATAAAATTGAATATATGTGTCACAAACTATGTTGTTTATGTAGTAGTGGAGACCAAAAAAACAATAATAATTAGATAGACAAGAAGAAAAGTATATTAATAAAAATTAAAAAAATATGAGGAACTCTTTTGGATAGTTTGAGGAGAAACAATAATAATAATAAGTTAATTGAAAAGATAATAAAACAATGTACACAGGGAATGAAAAATAAAGAAAAAGGAAAATCTTATACTAAAGTTGCACCCCAATCTTTGAAAATAAATATTTTTTATGTTATATGAATACTGAAATAAATATTTATTCTTATTAATCTAAAAAATAATTAATTATTTATGAAATGAATAATATTTATTACACGATACCCTGTAAATTCTATGTTGAACGGGATGAGTAATGCATCCGATAATAGAAATGATATAATCGTAAATAACATTTAAATAAATAATGACATAAATATTATTCAAAATATATTTATTTTCAAATGTTAGTGGGTTCCACTATTTAATAATAAAAATATTATTATTGGAATGGATAATATATTATGTTTTTTTTATTAAGGGATTTTTTGCAGTTGTCCATAATAAACCCAAGCTCTAAATATACCAAATTAAATCATTTTTGAGGGTGTGTGAAATACTTTTGGGAGTTCACAAAATATTCTATCTTTAGATAATAATCATTACTAATAAATTATATAAGGCTCCAATCGAAACCAAGAGAGTTTTCAGCCTCATTACTTCCATGATTGAGTGAACAAGAAGACATTTAATTAAACCCGAAGGATTGTGTTGTAATAATAACGATCAAAATACTCATGGATCACCACTAAAGGGATTCTGTTTTGGATCCTCTTAGCACAGTGATGATATAACTCAACAAATGTGATAAAAAGACCAAATTTTTCATTAAATAAATAATCTCAGGAATTAGGTAATTATTATTATTAATTTAATTATAAATTTAAAGTGAATGTTCTTCCCTTCATGGTTTCAAGATTGTTTATCAATTTAATTTTTGTATATTTGTTATAAATGATGATTCATCAATATGTTCCCATAAATTACTCTTCGAATCCTAAAAAATAAAATTTGGTCATGGGCTTGACTGTTACTTCTTCTACACATGGAACCCTCATGTAGCATTATAGTGGTCACATTCAAATTTATAATTATTTAATTTGTTAATACTATGCTTATTTTGATATATATTCATTTAATATTTCATTATTAGTCCATTATGTTGAGATAAAAAGTCCAATCACTGTATCATGTCTTGTAATAATCCTATAACAGTTAAATAACACTTGAAGATATAATCTAGATGTGTATGGCATCATTCTTGTACAACATTCTAACACAACGTGTAACCTAATTATACACTATGTAGTCTTGTTCAACCACCCAAATATATGGATGCTCCAATACAATTTGTACTATAAGATTTAGGAAACATTTCACCATATAGTAAACAATTATGACCATATAAATTGTACTTGTTGAAAATGAGAACTCTACTTTTTTTTGTTTCTTGAAATAAAATACTAGTCATCATATTAATGCCAATTTTATGTATATATTGAAGTTTAAATTTTTTTCCAAACAAGATCATAGAAAATATACTCTCATTCAATCCCCTCTTGAGTAGTCCATAAAACTTTTATTTTTTCTGAAACATCCTCATATCCCTTCAACTATACCGTGACAACCTATAACACTGATATATCAATGTTTGTCTTTTTTTCTACTCATCATCCAACTAATCCAAGAACTTTTCATGTAGAACATTTTCATTTAAATCCTATATGAACTAATAATCATTCAATATTCCTTTAATACCTTTTGAACATATAGATTTCTCCTCTGTTTTTTTGTGCATGTTTCTCATTTTATGATTCACACCGCTACTCATCATGAATTTTCATATCTTCCAACATAGATACATTTATACGGTCTCATACTTTAGCTTCCTAGAATGAACTCTTCTATTGAGTCTACGTTAGCTAACGTATATGAGAAGACACTTGATTTCTATTTATACCTTTGATAATATGAATGGTATAAAACCACAAAATCCAATGATGGGGTGTTATGCTAGTGAATGGTAGAAGACATGTGGATCGGTGAGAATGAGGTGATTCTCACACCCATGTATTCTTTACAATGGATGAAAATCCCCTAGGAGTGGCCAAGATGAAAAACCCTAAAGATGACTTGACATATTTTTCAGGATTCCTCCCTTTTCATTACATTCCAATATGGTTTCTGATAGGAAACCCATATCAATGAAACATTTAGCACAGCGGTGCTGAAATATCTAAACTGATTGTGGATTTTGGAGCCCACTATAGTTCCAACATCAATCTTTGAGATTTCAAGAAATGATCCATATTTTATTACACTCTGTATTTTTTGGAATATATCACAAACTAATGAATCATCCATGTGTCTTTTAGATCCACTATTTTCCACCATGTTTAAATCGCTTCCATAGTCCCCTCTGGGGATCCTCTTACATATCCCATGTTTTTCTTATCCCTTTTTGAGGGGGGAAATGGGATCCTCTTTTAAATCCAAGAGGGGAGATGTATCCCCAATGAGAGGGGATAGGGTTTGTCCAGGGGGTTTGAGCATATTTTTTCTTGATTAGAGGTGGTTAATTTTTATAAATAGGTTTAGATTCCTTATGAATAAGAGATGCCAACATCACCCTGATGTGTAGGTATCTCCACTATGATGATAATCTAGAAGTGATATGATTTGATTCTTGAATATATGTTCTGTCACAACCTGACCCTGCCGGTCTCTAGCCGCAACTACCCCAAGCCCACCTGCATAGGAAAGGGGCTGGCGACAAGCACTGAAGGCATAATAACCTCAGGCATGCCTTTTCCTAAGTACCTGTACCCACGAACACAACCCACTCAATGAAAATGTGCAGAGTAAAAAAGAAACCAATGTACATACTACAATATCCAAACCAAAAAGCATGCATCTATCTCGAAAAATAGAACTAGTAAAGTGATTAAAAGTGGACTGACAAGTAAACTGAATAGTAAAGGGGAAAAAACATGCGCCCAACTAGAAAGGGGACACAATCCGAACACTTGTAAATGAATGTAATAAACTGGTGAGTCTAACACCTGAAAGTCCTACTACGACCACTGAATGCTACCCAAGCTTCTGTGTCCTCAACGCTCTTCCGTAGTCTCGATCAACTTGTCTGTCATCTGCAAGGGCACACCACGTGCGGGAAAATACCTAGCAGGGGTGAGTGTAAAGATACTCAGTAGGATGACCTGAAAGCTCAAGGGAGTGACAAAGGAGAAACTAAAATGCTGAGAAGTAGATAGAACAATGAACAGTGTAAGAGTAAATAGAGGGAGTGTAGATCAACCCATCAAAAGTAAAGAAGTAGACTCGTCCAACCAAGATAAGCTAGAGACGGAAAGCATGTGGAATACCCCACGCATCTTCGCCCCTCCTAGAAGGAATGTAACTGAACCCAAGAAATGGGAACAAAATTAGGGTGTATATATATATATGCTCGATAAGAAAACTGAATGACTGTGTAAGGGGATCTCCATATCCAAGATCAGCCTAGTAAAAGTCGTAACATTTCCAAGGATATCCGTCACTGATGCCCAAAAGTTATGCACGCCAAATCTATCTCATCATTGAACTGTTCAAACAAGTGTCCCGCTCTGGTAATCATGGTGAAAAGTCCCTGACTAGCCTAATAGAAAAGGCTGAGTCTGAAAGACGTCTCCAGGTAACCCACTTCCCATTACAGCTAGAGGGTAAACCCTAAGAGGTCATCGGGTAACCCACTGCCCAGCCCCGATGGAGGGTAAACCCTAAGGTCAAAGGGTAACCCACTGCCAAGCCTCATTGGGGGTAAACACTAAGGTCAACAGGTAACCCACTACCCAGCCACGCTGGAGGGTAAACCCTAATACACCGGTGGGTAACCCACTTCCCATCCCCGCTGGAGGGTATACCCAGAACTAGTCCGACAACTCCGCACTTCCCATGCCATCACTGGGTGTCACTAACATCGCTACCTTGTGTTTGTTTGGATTGCATCAAAGGAACCACTTACCAGTTCCCTCTCTTGATTACACATTTAATGATATCTCAAATGAGGCTCCACATTCCCAAACAGATTACAATGTTGTAATCCTCGCAGAAAAAAACGTGAGATGGACAATTTACTCACTTGAAACAGAATCCTGAAAAAAATGTTATTCAACACCGCATTATGCCCATATGTCATCTCGTGGGGCCACACATCGGTCCCAAATATGGTCGGGCAAACATTTCCATCATGATGATCTCAACGAAAACACACCAAATCGACTATTCATTCTCCATGAACAGACGTCTGGAGAAAAAGTCGCAAAATCGTTGAATGCATCTTGAATGACGGCTCATGGGCCCATGCCTCAACTTTGGCTTCAGTGTCTTAAACAAAACTAGTCAACTTCGTCTCAAGGCCAGGGTCACAACACCGCTGACAGCGCCTAAAACGGACATTGGATTGCCTTAGGCCATCAGAAACAACAATCCCGATGAGGCGCTAAACAACACTTTACAGGCGTGTCGCGCCACCGAGCCCCCTCTCGAGAATTAAAAATTTCCAAGAACATCTCATTTTTTTTTCTATATGAGGATTTCATTGTCATAGATGACACAAGAATCTGAGAATCGGTTCGCATGTTAGAGGTGTTTTAACGTCGTTAGAGAGAGACGGGGTGGTCCGGACTGGTTCGGTCGGTCCACCACTTTAGACCGGCGGTCCAAGGCTCGGCCGCCCAAACCGGCCAGTCCACCATAGCCTAAGGTTTACCGCATGGGCCATAGTTCTTTGCCCAAACCGTCTTATGCCGGTATGGCTCCTTTTCCATGGGACCGTTGTTTCGCGGTTCCTGGTCCGCACTCGGGGTAACGGAGACCCCGGTCTTCTGCTGCACGTCGACCGACAAAGCCGAACGACCCAATCCCCTTGCCACCATCATGCGCCACCGACACTGCATGAGGACCATCGTGCCACTACTTTCTGGGACTTCCTATGGATCTTCTACCACTAGGATTCTCCGGACAGCTTCATGGAGCCGACAGACCACAATGGAGCCACATGAAAACATGGGTTTGTGGCCGAAAAATTTCACGAGGTCACCCCGGACTCCCTGGGACCCGAAATTTTGAACTGAAAGAATTGATAGAAATCTAGGATCAAGCCTTAATCAAATATGTCTTTATCTTGACAAATAAATAAAAATTCAACATTATAATTTGAGTTGTATGAAGATGCAAAAATTTAAAACGAAATGCAATGAACCTCCCTCACAAGGCGTATCCCGTCACTTCACAAACGTCTCGTCAGAGCCACAAACACCTCTCTATGGAGGAGGGGGAGATTAAATGGAGGTGGATCCTTTTTTGGGAAATCTTCCACCAGGGAGACGCTCTAATGGGGGAAGAAGTGGTGGGATGGATGTTTTTATGTAGGGGAAATTAATTAAAACTTAATTAATTTTAAACACCTACCAGTATGCACATACCCGAACTCTCGACGTGGTCGAGGTTAAGCCTCTCCTAGGGAAAAAAATGTTCTGATAACAATGGTTGTCTCTTAATTTTAATTCGGGCTTCCATTAAGAAGTTATAAAGTTCAGGCATGAGGTAGATAAATTACGAAAACGCACCTGGTGGCATTTTCCACAGAAGGTTCACGCCCAAGAAAGTTACACCCCTCCATTGGTACACAGTAAGCTCCGGACTCAAAAAAGCTGTAGGTTTTACCATATGAGAAACTTCTTAAGAGTTATTCAGTTTATTTTGTGCATCTAGTGTGAATACATTTAAAATTTTATTCCGGCCAACAGTGGCTCAGAATCACACGCCATCTGAACGCCTTGCCTTGGAATAACATCAAGAAAATTTCATTGTCATACAGGCTCAAAACTTGGGATCTAACATGATTCCCTCCTTCATGTTTTTTATCCCCGAAAAAATAGACTACTAAAAAACTCAGGATACAGATCCCGCATCTGGTTCTACCTTTCCCTGGTGCTCTCCTATACCCTCCCGTGATGCCACAACACTCGAACCAAAGGAATGATCCAGCCATGGAGAGTCCGCTCCTACTAGTCCTCAATCTCCACCAGGTGCCCCTCCAAGGTGGCTCTATCCTCAATGTCCAGCTCTTCCTAGTCGATAACATGCGTGGGGTTGTGCACGTATTTCCAATGATGTGACATGTGGAAGACATTATTCACTCCCTCCAGCTATGGGTGTAGAGAAAGACGGTAGGAAACCACACCAACCCTGTGCGAGATCTCAAAAGGCCCAATGAACCTTGGGGATAGCTTGTCTCCCCTACCGAACCTCCGTGTACCATGTCTCACAGAGACTCTCAAAAAGACATGGCCCCCCTACTCGAACTCCAAAGTCCTATGACGATGGTCTGTATAGGTCTTCTGTTTGCTCTGAGCCGTCCTCATCCGCTCACGAATGACCTGCCCCTTCTCCGTCATCACCCACACCAACTCTGGGCCCAAGAGGGAGGTATCCCCATCCGCCATCCATCACAACAATGTACTTCATGGTCTCTTGTAGAGGTCCTCAAATGGTGTCTTCCAATATTAGATTGGTAACTGTTGTTATACACGAACTCCACCGAGGGATGGTGATCCACCGAGCTTAGGCCAATGTCTATCACGTACGCCCCGAGAATATCCTGCAACAACTGGATAGTGCGCTTCATCTACACATCCATCTAGGGCTGAAAAGGTGTAATCATCCGCCCCTCTGTCTTGAATGCCTCCTACAGGCCTTTCCAAAAACACAACGTAAACCTTGTGTCGCGGTCAGAGAAGATCTTCGAGGGTACTCCATGAAGGAGGATGATCTCCCAAATGTACAACTACCCTAGACTCTCCACCGATCTCGGCTCCTTGATGGAAATGAAGTGAGCTGACTTTGTGAGTCAGTCCAATATCACCCAAATGGAATCACAACCCTTCGTTGTTCCCAGAAGCCCTTGACGATGTCTATAGATACTCTACCCCTCTCCCACTTCGGGACATCAAGGGGCTACAATAACCCTTCCAGAACCTGTTGGCCTACATTCATTTGCTGATAGGTAAGACACTGAGAAATGAACTCGGTTATGCTCCACTTAATGCCAGACCTCCAAAACTACCATTGAAGGTCCCTATACATCTTCCCTACACAGGGATGTACACCCAAGGGAAAAGTGTGTAATTCCCACATCACATCCTCCCACATCTCCACCAGTACAATGGATCGCCCCAGGAATAGGATCTCGTGATTCCCTGATTCAGAATACCCATCGGGTGCGTCACCCATGGATATCTGATCATGAAGAACCTCACTATCGACATCCCCCAGCTGCAACTCTCTCACACGCTCAAGGAGAGAATGTGTCAACACCATCTACTACAGAAAAGCCGTACCCTCCTGCTCCACCAAGGTCAGTTTTAGGGAATCCAACTTCTCTGAAGCTTCCCGCACTAGACAAGCCTGGGACTTCCTGATATGGGCATTTCTTACTATGTTTCCCTTCCTTGGAGAGTAGACTGTCTCAAAATCATAGTCTTACAGAAACACCAGCAAGTGCCTCTACCTACGATTCAGATCCCCATGAGTGAAGATGTACTTGATGCTCTGGTGGTTTGATTTGACCAAAAAACGCTCTCCCAGAAGTTAGTGTATCGATAACCTCATGGGGAAGTCCACCGCTGCCAGCCCCAAATTGTGAGTCACATAATCCTGATCATGAGGCCTCAACTACCTCAACCCATATGCAATCACTGCCAGTTTCTACATTAGCACGCACCCGATACTAGCTCCTATAGTGTTGCAATATACCACAAACTCGATGCCCTCCTCTGGAGGCCTCAACAATGGATCACTAGCTAGCCTCTACCTCAGCTCCATGAAGGCCTTCTAGCACTGATGAGTCCTGGTGAACGATCATCCCTTCCGTGTAAATGTGGTCAAAGGGGTAGAATTCCTGGATAAATCTTCCATGAACCTCCTCTAGTACCCTACCAAACTATGGAATCTCCAAACCTATGATGAATTATTGGGTGGATCCCAAGAAATAATTGTCTCTATATTTGCATGATCTATGGTCAAACCCATTTTGGAAATGACGTGTCCCAGAACGTGAACCCCATCAATCTAGAAATGACACTTCTAGATCTTCCCATACAGTTGGTGATCCCGGAGTATGTCGAGGACCATCCTCAAATGCTCCACATGGTCCTCCTCCTTCACATAGTATATGAGTATGTCGTCAATAAAGACAACCAAAAATCCGTCCACATACATCTAGATGATTAGGTTCATCAAATCCATGAAGACGGCATGGGAATTCATCATGCCAAAGGAAAACACTATAAAATCATAATGCCCATAACGAAAATGGAAATCCTTCAGGATATAATCCTCATGAACCTGTAATTGGTGGTATCCAGATAGAAGATCAATCTTGTAGAACCACTTCACAACCCTCAACTTGTCGAAGAGGTCGTCAATCCTCAGAAAAGGGTACTTGTTCTTTATCATGTCATGATTCAGGTGACGATAGTCCACAAAAATCCATAGGCTCCCATCTGCCTTCATCACTAACAAAACTGGAGCTTCCCAGGGGGACACACTGAGCCTGATGAATCCCTTCTCAAAATGGTCATCCAACGAAATTTGTAGCTCTCGAAGCTCTGTGGGTGCCATTCTATAGGACACACATGATATCAGGGCCCTCCCCAGCTACAAGTCAATACAAAACTCCATCTCTCACCTTGGTGGTAGTCCTGGGACATCCTTAGGAAAGATGTCCATGTATTCCTATACTACGGTAGGGATCCAGTTTCCTGTATCATCTACTTCTCTGAGAGCCAAGCTCACCAACTGATGAGAAAAAGGTCGTGGTATTCTACTCAGAGTACCTGTCTGCTTTGCCACAAGGTATCGATCACCGAGGATGGTGAACCTCGTCCCATCAGAATGCACACATCTGACTCGTCTACGAAAATAGTCGATCTGGGCGTGAAACATAGAAATCCATTCCATGCCAAGGATGATGTTGTATGGTTCCATTTTGACGACCAATATATCCCACGCGAATATCACTCCTCCAAATGACAGTTTGCACTGTCTGCAGACAAAGTCACTAACGATGAACTACTTATAGGAACCTCGAGGCTAAGCGCAGGTGTCAGCGTCTCTACTAGGAGTTCAATCTCTCATACCAAAAGCAGTGATATAATAGAGTGGATGGATCCTGTGTCTAATTGTATCGAAGAAATCATAGAGTAAACACAAAGCATATCTCGAACCATATCATGTGCTAGGGGTCATGAACACCTATAGCCTGAAGCTGCCCGCGACCTCTGCCACCTGCCCCATGAGCCTGGTGTGGGCTTCCAGGTGGTGGACGTGGAAGGATCTCAAAACTACGTCCCCCACCTCCAAGTCATTCTGCTCTACCTACGCCACCTCCCTGAGGACCACCGTGTCCACGGTTGGGGGATCCCTGGTCATGGCACTGTCTCTGCCGCTATGGTGTGCCCACTGCCTGTCACGTCTGCTCAGTATGCCTGGTCTGGAAGTCCTCTGCCAGGTGACCCCATCCATCACAGGCATAACACCGACACTCTACTGACTTCCACGGTGATCTACGGCGCCACTGCAGTGTACAACCCTACCTTTGAGTCTTCTCACGGAAGGGTCTTCTCGACTAAGGCTCTACTCTCTACCGCCTTCCTGCTACCGAAGACTTTGCCCTGAAGCGGCCACTACCAGGCCCTTCCAGCAAGTGTCCCTCATCCATGAATCACCCTATCATGAGTGACCTCTCTAGAACCCTGAAATAAGTAGCGATGCACAAGATCAGTACACTAGCACTGATCTCCCTGCGAAAACACTGCTCAAACTTCCGTGCCCGGAAGTAACTATCACAGACCATATCCTACGAGTAGCAAGTAAGATTTGTAAACCGGGCTGTGTACAATGCCACAGTCATCCCCCATGCTTCAACTCTTGAAATTCCTGAATCCAAATGGAGCGTAAACATGGGGGTGGAGTACTCCTCCCTGAAGAGCTGCTGGAAGCTATCCCGTGTGAGAGACGACTCTTCATGGGTCTGCGTAACCAACCCCTACAAATGCCAGGCCATAACAAGGAAATGGATGGCATCTAGGGATACCATCTGGTTCACTGGTGTCCATACCAGCCAGAAAAGGTGGTCCGCAGACTCTTGTCAGTCTTCCGCTTCCTGGGGATCCGGGTCCCCATGGATCTTCGACAGCCACTGATGCTAGAAGTATCGGAGCCCACTCAGCCTTTGATCAACCTCGGCCTATGTTGCCGGTACTAACTACCTCTCTCCTGATGGAGTTGCTACTGTTGAACCACAAGGTGGAAGGGGATCATGTGAGGGTCCCTAAACTGATGCCTTGTCACTCACCAGGTCGTCGTCACGAACTGGAGAGGGTAACCAGGATGGCTGCTGTCATGAGGGCATCCTAAAAATTATCAAGGATTACCATGATCAGATGAGAATATATATATATATATATATATATATATATATATATATATATATGAGTAAACACAAAGGGGAGATGACTCAAAATGGAAACTCAAATACTCAATCCTACAGGATGCATTTTCCAATGTTCCCGGCAACGAATGTATCAGTGTGCCAAGTCTACAACCAGGTTATCAAGGTCTTGGTGAATAGATACTTCGGCCTCCTGTACCATCACTGGACTCCCTGTCCTGAGAGATGCTCTCAAGGGACATCAACTCTATTTCCCAAAATCCCAACCAATTCCTTTTTAGTGACATCCGAACAACTCCCCAAGGAACGAACCATCCTCCAATACCACTTTGTCATGACCAGACCCGACTCGACCCGACCCTACTAGTCTCGGGAAGGCATTTTCCTAAGTACTTGTACCCACACACACTGCCCACTCAATGCAGAAGTTCAGAGTAAAAAATAATCCAATGTACGGACTACAATATCCCAACCTAAAATCATGCAGTGATCTCTAAATATAGAACAAGTAAAGTGCTGAAAAGTGGACCAACAAGTAAACTAAACAATAAAAGGGGAAAATGACATGCCCAACTAGAATGGCGCCATAACCTGGAAATATGCAATTGAAAGTAAATTGCTGGTGAGTCTCATAACTGAATTTCCTACTATGACCACCGAATGCAGCCCAAGATCTTGTGTCCTCTATGCTCCTCTGTAGTCTCGATCAACATGTCTGTCATCTACAAGGGCACACCAAGTGCGGGAAAATCCCAAGAAGTGGTGAGTATAAAGATACTCAGTAAGATTCCCCGAATGCTCGAGGGAGAAACAAAGGAGGTACTAAAATGTTGAGAAGTAGACAAAGATATTATTAGTGTAAGAGTATAATATAGAGAGTGGAGCTCAACCAACAAAATTAAGGAAGTAGACTCATCCTACCAAGTGGAGCTTGGCACAGAAAGCATGTGGCATTCCATGTGCCTCTTCATCCCTCCTAGAAAGAATGTAATTGAACCCAATAATTTGGAAAAAAGTAGGGTGTATATATATATGCCCAACTAGAAACCTGAACGACTGTGTAAGGGGATCTCTATCTCCATGATCAGCCAAAGAAATGTCTCCAACAGTTCTAAGGATATCCATCAGTGATTCTCAAAAGTCTTGAATTCCAAAATTTTCTCATAGATGAACCATTCAACCAAGGGACCCGAGCTTGTATTCATGGAGAAAAGTCATTGACTAGACTCATAGAATGGGCTGAGTCTGAATGAAGTTGTCGGGTTACCCACTTCCCAACCTAGAAAGAGGGTAAACCCTAATAGGTGATCGAGTAACCCACTGCCCAACCCCACTGGAGGGTAAACCCTAGGGTCAACGGTTAACCCACTGTCCATCCTCGGAGGAGGGTAAACCATATGGTAAACGGGTAAACCACTGCCTAGCCCTGATGGAGGGTAAACCTGATACACTGATGGGTAACCCACTGCACAACCCCACAGGAGGGTGATCCCTGAAATGGTCTGATAACTCAGCAATGCATGTGCCATCACTATGTGTCACTAACATCGCAACTGTGTGTTAGTTCGGTGTGCTCAATCGAACCTCCGACCAATTCCCCTTCATGTTTCCACATTTAATGTGATATCGAAAGAGGCTCTACATTCCCAAACAGATTACACCATTGCAATCCTCGCAGAAAAACACGTGAGATAGATTATTTAATCTCTTGTGAAGGACTCCTAATGAAAAAGTCATTCAACACCACTTTATTCCCCATACGACAGGTCATGGGTCCCAAACCTTGGTCCCAAAAAAGGATAGGCAAACTTCTCCATCGCGATGCTCTCGAAAAAACATGAAAAATCGATATTCATTCACCTGGAACGAATTTCTGGTGAAAAAGCCAAAAAAAAAACATTGCACACAGCTTGAATGATGGATCATGGGCCCACACATCAACTCCAGAATAAATGCCTGAATCGACCATGGTTAACTTCTTCACGTTGCTATGGTAACAACGCCACTGACGATGCCTAAAATGGACTCCGGATGATATCGCACCATCCGAAACAAGAATCCCAATGAGGTGCTAAAAAACACTTAACGGGCATGTCACGCCATAGAGCCCTCATCTCAGGAATTAAAAATTTCTGAGACAATCTCAATTCCTCCGTTTCGATCTGATGATTATGTCACCATAGAAATCACATGAATCTGACACTCGGTTCGCATGTTAAAGGGGTTTTAACTTTGTCGGATGGAGAAGGGGTGGGCCGGACCAGTTTGGCCGGTCCACCCCTTTAGACTGGTGGTCCGCGGCTGGGCCGCCCAGAACACTCGGTCCACCACAACCCGTGGTTCACCACGGGGGCCGCTGTGCATTTCCCAGACCGACTTAAGCTGGTTCGACTCCTTTTCCATGTCACCCATGTTTCGCGAGTCCTGGTCCACACCTGGGGTCATGAAGACCCTGGTGATCCACTGCACGCCAACCAGCCAAGCCAGCCGTCGGCACCCCTGGCCTCCTTCATGCACTATTGATGGAGCATATGGACCGGTTCTCCACCTCCGTCCCAAACCATCTGAGGAGCCTCCACCACCGCCGTCCCAGACTACATGAGGAGCCGCCACCGCCGGGATTCACTGGACTGCCACGCGGAGCCGTCAGATCACCTAGGAACCATTACAAAACCGGGGTTTTGGGGAGAAAATATCCCGTGGTCACCCCAGATATCCCTGGACCTGAAATTTTGATCCAAAAGAATCGTTGGAAAGCTCAGATCGAGCCCTAATAAAATATGTCCATCGATCGACAAATAATAATCAATTAGACACTATAATTTCAGTTCGACAAATATTCAGAAATTTAAAATGAAATGCAATGAACCTACCTCGTATGGCATAGCCCGGCGCCTCACAAACAACCCGCGGAAGCCGCAAACACCTCGATGGGGGAGGATGGGTAGTTTGAAGGGAGGTTGAACCATTAATGGAAGATCTTCAATGAGAGATAATTTGTAAGGGGGGAAGAGGGGGGATGTGTTTATGTAGGGAAAATTAATTAAAATTTAATTAATTTTAAACACCTACCTGTACGCCCGTACCTAAACTCTCGACGAGGTAGAGTTTAAGCCACCCCTAGGGTAAAATCCACATTCTGAGAGCAACCGTGGTCTCAAAATTTTAATTCGAGCCTCCGTTCATAAGTTATAAAGTTCACTCCCGATTATATTAAATTACAAAAAACACCCCTGGTGGCATTTTTCCCAGAAGGGTCGTGCCTGCGAATGATACAACCATTCTAGGGTAAAAGACATGCTCTGGACTCAACAACATCC
The DNA here is from genome assembly GCA_963277665.1 of Viscum album. NCBI lineage: Eukaryota > Viridiplantae > Streptophyta > Magnoliopsida > Santalales > Viscaceae > Viscum > Viscum album. Next base: position 1,578,174,478 of record OY728151.1, on the reverse strand, counting down.
TCGGGTTTCCCTTATGAGCAACCGTTTAGGATTTATTCTCTTTTTTTTGGCGTGCCTAGTGTGATCACACTTAAAATTTAATTCTGCCCAAACCGAGGCTCGGAATCACACTCCGTTGGAACGACCTGCTCTAGAATAACATTAGGAAAATTTCAAAGTCATACAATCTCAAAACCTGGGTTCTTATATGTTCTATTTAAGAATGATATCATTTTAGGGACATAAATTATACATTCTTTCAGGAGTGGAGACTCATTTGACTTTGAGGCACCTTATCATGGTGTGCACCCTAAGTAATATCATGTGTAGGATATTATAAGAACAAGACCCTCTAGATGTAAATAAAAATTTATATGTGTCATTGGATGTTCCTATCATTTTATACTCACATTGACCATTATACATTTATATTATTATTAATTAATATTGTAATTCATATACTTTGATATATTGATGAAAACTCTAATGAAATATGTTCAGAGTGTGGTCGAATATGTTGGGTGTGTCAAGAGAAGTATTGAATTAATGAATAATGATAGAAATGATTTATTCCTTCTTTTCTTTAATAAAAGTTTATATCTTAGTCCATTTTATGGAAATGATATTGCCAAAATAAATCCATGACTATTGTGTTCTATAGGAATGTTCAAATTCTAGGAATTCAAAGAATGATACATCGAGAACATAGGTTGGTGACAACAGTATGCAACCCGCTTGATTAGAGATATCATGATAAAGGGATTATATTATATAGAAAGCATCCCTATGTGGTATCACAACATTGAGGCATTAACTTCTTTCTCTATAGGTTCCTTTTCTTGTTTCTTGATGCTAACCTTGGATGATAGACTTCATTGCCTAATGATAATGAGAATTTGGCCTTGAGGGTCAAAGACTAAGTGTATCTAGATTCTCAGTTAAATAATATATTATTACTTAAAAGGTTTATTAAATACTAATCTCATATGTGGTTTAATAATTATTCATGTATACTTCATCACATATAAATATTGATTTTATATTTAATAAATGTCATATTTATTTAATTATTGTAAAGTAATGTAGTGTTATTTATTTAATAAATTAATAGTGATTATTCAAGGGATGATAAAAATTATGGGGGAAGGAAACTCTATGTTTGTAGTTCTAATGAGAGATAATAAAATTGAATATTATTTTATTAAATAATATTTCATCTAATTTTCAATGTTAATTATATATAGATAAATAATAATTTTATTATTTTCATTTGACATAGTGTTAAACAAGGGGATCATGTGAAATTATTTATTTCTAAACCTAGCAGTATATAAACACAATAATATTATTTTCATAAGAGAAAATTCATTTTTTTGTGTTTTTCACAACAATGTTAGAGAATCCTCTCATTCCCAATAGCATTCTCTTTGATGAACCCGAAATGTATTATGAAATATATTGTGTTGTAATTATTTTCAATACACATGTTTGATAAAATGTCAATGCGACTTGTGATAGTTATTGATGTTTAGTTTTATAAGGATCTTCAATTGAATTATTCTTGAGGAGTATTCAAAAAATGGAAAAGTTGATTGGACTTGAATATTTATTTAAATCAAGATATATTAATGTTACAGTTCAATAACTGGTTCTAAGTTCAAAATATATCTACTATAAGTTACATATTGTTTACAATATTGAAGAATGATAATTTTATGTTCATTAGAGTTTATATTCCAAAACATATAGATAAGAGGAAATGAAAATCGTGAAATATTTTGATGTCATATGATATCCATGCAATGCTATTTGTATATGAAGGATTAAACATGACAAAATGGTTGGATGGATTTAAATTGGAATAGAAATTGTGAAGGGCATGGATAATTTTATACAACATTTATATGTGTGGAGGTTTCCATGCATTTCATATTTAATTCCATTATATACATGGTATTAGGGGGTGGGGTTCATTTAAAAATTATGGCCAGTATACTGGGATGACCAGCTAGCCTCAAATGAGAGCATATATGGGACACTGGTTCGACCACACCCAAGGGAGGAAAAGTTCATGTTTCAGGAGTGACACAATGTTTACGAAAAAGAAGAAGAATTATTTGAGGTTTTCTGGAATTTGTATTCCAAAAATTATAGATAATAGGAATTGAAATTCATGAAATATTTTAATGTTGTATTATAATAATGACATGTATTTAGTGCATAATGTGTATGGTGAAATGGTTATATGGATTTTATATTTTTTGTATTTTTTTTCTTAATACAAATGATAAGTGGAAATGAAATTTATGAAATATTATAATGTTTTATGAGAACCATTTCATGAAATTTGAACATTTAGTGTAAGAAGAAACAGTTATATGGATTTATATTTGAAGAGAAATTGTGAAGGTCTTTAAGAATTGTATATATTTGAATTATAAGTGGGTGGACCTGAATTCAATTATATACATGGAATTTGGTAGGAATGGGGTTCATATAGAAACTATGGACAACCGAATATTATGACTATCTAGCCTCAACCGAGAGCATATGTGGGTCAATGGGTCGATAGTATAGAAGGGAGGAATGTCACATGTGTCATGAGTGATATTATTTACAAAAATGAATAAGGATGATTAGATTTTATTTGGAAATTTTATTCCAAAATGTATTGATAAGAGGAATTGAATGTTATGTAGTATTTTAATGTTGTATAAGAACCATTCCACGCAATTTGTACATGAAGTGTGTGAAGAAATGGTTAGATGGATTTGATGTTCTCTAGAATTTATATTAAAAAATGTATAGATAAGAGTAATTTAATGTCATGTATTATTTTAATGATGTATGAGGACCATTCCATTTAATGTTGAATGGGACCTTTTATTGTACCACCAAAAAAAATCATGGTCATCTGATCTACATATCTGAATATATAGGCTTTCTGATTGTATCGAATGAATTATCTTCACTAAAAAGTCATCAAAATCTCATGATCATCAAAATCTCTCTACTTTGTCAATAGTTCATTGGATCAGTGTTCTAAAGATTCATTTGAACATTCTAATCCAATCAATCAACTATGGAATTCCATATGATATCCATATGATCTCTTCTTAAACCATGACCAACATCTGAATGTATTGTTCATCGATATTGTTTTCCATGCCGCGATATCGATAGAATCTTGAGAAGTGGTCACTAAGCTTATTTTGAGTCATCTAATGATCCGAATCTAGTCAGAATCTTCTGTTTATTTGTTTTCTTTTGACATAAAATTCATTTATAAAAAAATATGGGAAATTACAACTGTAACATTGAAGTTGATTTAAATTTAAATTTAAATTTAAATTTAAATTTAAATTTTATTTTTATTTAAACATAGGGATTATTAATTGAACTGGAGGTGATAGCATGAGGAGAACCGAGCTCGAGCCTTGTGATCCAACATTGAATCCCATGCATAGAGGTGATTGTAACTCACTTACCATGTATTTATAAAATTTAAATTATTTTAAATGGATTTTTAATTAATATGAATATAAAATTATTTGTTTTATAAATATATGGGAAATTTAATCAAAAGGATTGAAGGTGATTTAAATTGATAAAAAAATGTATTTTTATTTTTAAGTTTATTTAGACTTAATGATTATTATTTGAAGTAAGAAACCCACCTTGAGGTGAAACGTACATGAGGAAAGAGATCCAACATTAAATCCTATTAATGGAGGAATTTTGGATTCCCCCCACACATTTAAATTTTATCAATTATTTTAAATAGTTTTTTAATGAATATGAAAATAAAATTCATTTTTTATGAAATTAAAATAAATTGAAACAGATACATTGAATATGTTTTAAATTGATAAAAATGATGTATTTTTATTGGGAATTTTATTTAGAAATTGTGATTATTATTTGAATTGGTCAAGCCAACATGTGGTGAATCAATATCAAGACAGGGGATCCAGTGTTAAATCCCATGCATGGAGGCATTTGGGACTCCGCTCTGATTCCTTTAGAAATTTTCAATGATTTTAAATGAATTCTTAATACATATGAACAAGAAATAATTAATTCCAACAAATTTTTGGAAATTGAAATTGAAACACTGATGTTATTTTAATATGATAAAAATTGATATGTTTTTGTTTGGAATTTTAATTAGAATGAATGATTATTATTTGAACTGACTAAGATAAAATGAGGTGAACCATGTTCGAGCTAAGAGTGACAACAATAAATCTAGTGCATCGAGGGGTCTGGATGCCCCTCCCCCACCATTTTAAATTTTGAATGATTTTAAATGGGCTTTTAATTTATATGAACATTAAATTCTTTTCTTTGTCACATTATGGTTAATTTCAAATAAAATGTTGCAGCAAATTTAAATTGAAAAAAATATTTTTTTTATTTGGAATTTTATTTAGACTTATTGATTATTATTTGAACCGAACAAACCAATATGAGGTTTGTAGTGCTAGATTAAAGAAATAAAACATTAAATATCGTTCCTCAAGGTGCCAATGAAATTATATTTGTTTATCAAATTATTGGAAACAGAACATTGAAAATTATATATATATATATATATATAATATGCATTAGTATTTGATATTTTATTTATAATTAATAATTATTATATTAAATGGCCTAGCTCGCAAGAGGTGAAATGAGTTCTAGATGGGTGAGACACTCATACTTGGGGAAATGAAGAAAAATGTGAGGTCGTGAGATAAGTATTTGTTTCCCAGGTTGATGATGTAGGTGTTTTGATGGATATATTCATACAAACATTCCCACACATGGAATAATCAAACATTGGGTCTCTGTTTTACTTTTAAATGTTGGAGAATATAAGAGATTCAATGTTCATTTATAAACAGGATGATGTAGCCAAGTATGACTCCAGTTCCTCACACCTTAGACAAATGAACCCACCATCCTCAACCCCTCGATGACTCTAGAACCACTTCAATTCCAAATATCACTATCTCTACTGCCCAGGAATACTAAAATCAATCCATTTTCCACATATGTAGCACCTAGATGTTGTGGACCATCTCGAAAGGTTGAGCCAACATCTATAAAGCCATTTCAAGCATAATCTGGAAACTTCAAAGCGTAAGTGAAGGAGTTTATTGGTGAATCATTATATGACACCATTTCACCACTTCCATTCCACCAATAAATTTCCATGATACATGTGGACTCACCACCCTCCCATTCATGTGGATGAGTTCCAGAAAAAAGAACCATGTTCAAAAAATGAAACATCCATAGGAAAAAAAATCTATGATAGTGGGAGGAGGTGAACATGATAGAATATAAAAAATAAATCATTTACAAAATGGATAATCTATATTAAAAAAGATTAAAATATAGAGTAGAAGGAAACAAATAGAATAAAATAGAATATATTAAGGAAATACTCAAATGGAAGATCAACCAATGTAGCCTAACTCCACATGTCCTCCATCCCACATCCACTATCCAATATGCGATAATAACCAGTAAAGACATATTAGTATGACCATTAATCCACCAATAATTAATAGAAAAATATGTTCCGATTTTAAAAATTAATTGGTTAAAAAATAAAAATTCACATATATTTACATTTCACTCACCTCCAATCTCATCAAAAGTATAATGATCATTATCTTATATATGGTATCCTTTGCACATCATTCCTATAACTGGTGGGTAATAGAATAGTCAATCCCACCATTGGGGCTTCACACTCTTCCCCCTGCCACTATTGATTTGATTTATATTCGAGTTGGGCATGGTTCTCTTCTCCCTCGGTTTAGGAATCTGGTTTCATAGAATGCGATTGTTTGAGGTGATCATTGAGGTTATTCCCTAATCAAATAACTAGGGAGAATAGGGGGGAACATTGTCCACACCCACTCTCCACTGTCACTAATGTCTTCTATAAAATTGGAATAATTCTATGATATGTTAGCTTAGTATCCGCATTCATAAAACAACTAACTAAATGAAAAGAGAAATAGATAACACATAAATGGTAAGTGTTCATTGCTTTGATATGGGTCATGTTGGACATAGCCATAACATTCAGGAAATCGAAGAATCAATACAAATATAATGATATAACCTATAAAGGGGAAGTTTTCATTACATTAACAACATGTTGAGTTATGTAAGAAACCATAATGGGGGAAAGGTTAAATAATATTTTACAATAATTTACCATATCTAAGTGTTCATTTCATTGATCTGGCCAATTAAAATAGAGAGATGAAAAATTTCTAAAAATGGGTGGGAAGTTCTCTGGGAGAGTTATTAATAATTGATATCCTTCAAAAGTTGAACAATGTGATTATAAATTAATGCACAATATACAAAAAAACAGAATCTATGTATCACTCAACAATTTCTCTATTGTAGTAGTGGAGGCCAAACAACCACATCAATAAGACAGACAAGAAGCACTACACGTTACTATAAAGGTAAATAATAATCCACTTTTTGGATAGTTCTAGAAGAAATAATAATAATAATAAAGCAATCCAAAAGAGAAGAAAATAAAGTACACAAGAAATGAACCGAAAAATTAAAAGTCAAAGCATACACTAAAGAAACACACCAATCACTAAAAATAAATATTTATTTAGTTATTTGAATATTAAAATAAATATTTATTCCCAAGACTATGAAAAATATGTATTTATTTATTGAACTTATAATATTTATTACTCAGTGTTCCCTAAATGCTGAGTTGAAAGGGCCAAGTGAAGAATCATGTAACAAAAATGATATAACCTTTAATATCATTTAAATAAATAAAGTATTAAATATTTTATATGATGATATTTATTTTAAAAATTTGGCATGTTCCACTATAAAATATTATTAATGTAATTATTGTAATGTAGAATATATTATTTATTTTATTTGATTAAGGGCTTATGTGCAAATATCAATAATAATTCCTATCTCTATATATACCAAATTATATCATTTTAGAGTGCGTGTGATTACTTTTTTGTGTGAAAAATGTATCCAATCCCTAGATAATTATCTTTAATAAGAACATCTCTAAGGTTCCTACCAAAAAGGAGATAATTTTTCCACCACCTTGCTCTGATGATTGAGTGAACAAGATGGACATTTCGTTAAACCCGAAAAATTGTGATGCAATAAAAATGAATTTAAGAAGTGTGTATCACCACAAAAGGGATTCTATTTTTGATCCTATTTGTGAAATGATGGTATAATATGAACATGGGTTTAGAATGACCGACTTACTAATTAAATAATGAATCTCAATAACAATTTAATTAATATTATTAAATTAATTAAAAATTTAATATGAAAGATCTTCTCTTATTGGTTTCAGGATTCATTATCTTTTTTATTTGGGTCTATTAATTATACATAATGAATCTTCAACATGTTCTTGTGGATTATTCATTGAATATGACAAAATAAATGTTTGGAATGATCTCGACCGGTGCTTCCACTATGCTAACTACCCTCATGTGGAATTAGAACATTCACATTCATGTTTATTATTATTTAATATTGTTAATAATGTGATTATTTTGTTAGATTTTCATTTCAAATTTCATTCTTAATCTATTAAGTTGAGATAAAAAGTCCATTCAATAACACATGACTAAGAAAAATCCCATAAGAGGTGAAGAAAATTATGATATCATGTAGATGTTCAGGAGATCCTGGTTGGACAACCAGATTACATGACATGTAACACAATTATTTTCTATGTAGTCTTGTTCGACCAACCACGTATGTGGATGAAAAAAATCATGGTTTGTCATGTGTGGGTTCATTATGTGGCATGAATTTACATTGTGTATCATATTCTAGGGTGTAACAAAGTTTTCAAGGTTACACCTCATGTAATTCCACATGACACAGTGGTCATGTGGTCATCATATAGATTTTGTAAATAATTACAACACGTATTAATTAATTCAAACATCCCATGTTGACTATAAACAAAGAAACATAAACTAGTGGTGAATATATGACACTGTATTGATGTAAACTCTATATAATATTTTGACATATGTATAGATTAAACACCGAGTTCCAATACATGTATCATAGAAGACCATAAAAAGTTGTACACGATGTATAAGAGGCTGTACACATCATGTAATTTCCCAATAAAATTTAGAACTACATACCTTCTATGGTCCCTACACACATCATGTACTTTACATGGGCATTAATGGGTATACTTATTGTATATATTAACATATTTCATGTGGCACACATATCACATTGACTACATGTATTCAAATTATGAACTACATGATGTTAAACTATGTGATACACCATACATTCAACATGTTGTGTGATTACATAACGCCGGATAAGGACTGTGAAAGAAATCAAGTAGTTTTGGTAGGTATACTCTGTGTTTCCTCCATTAGAATTTGTGTTCTTGAATAATTCATATAAAATAAAATAAAGTTAATTTATTTAAAATTAAATATAATGATAATCTCATGTATCTCTAGGACTGATTGGATTAATAATTATGCTATTTAATTAATTATTAAGACCAATATTATGTATTTGGTGTTAGAGAGATATAAATGATGATTTCTATAAACACTGGTAGACATGATATAATAATATATAGGAAAATAGAGAACAAAATAGAAGGTTACTCTCTAAGTATTCGCAACACCCTGAAGTCCCAGGAAACAACCACTTCCAAACCATTTAAAATCCAATCCCTATTTAAAATTCTCCCCCCACACACCCACACTCTATGACCCTTATTTTATTCACTCCCACCACTAGACATAATTAAACTAATAACATCTACCTAATATCTTTCTAACAGAAATTAAAATTCTACCCCTTGTATTTATTAATATCCCACACATATTGTCTCATCGCCACACACCACCCACTCCTCACACAATAGTATCCCCACACTTATCCCTCAACAAAATCATAGATCCAGAAGACACACGTTCCTATTATTTACACCCACTGGAAAGAAAAACTTTTTACTCAAGGTGGATAAATAGGATGATATTTTGGGGTTAATAGAGGAAATGACTAGAGGAAGATGGACTATAACTACATAGTGCCCACTGGGTAAGGAAAGATCATTGATGCTGTTAAACTATTTTTCATCGTCTTCCCTATCACCAAATTCAAATGATGGATCTATTCTTCCACTATGTATATTTATGAATCCAATAAGAGGACCTTTATTCTAAAAGTTGGTTTTGTTTTCAATGTTTTTTCAGAACCTACTAACATGAGGATGATCATTACTGGACAAGAAACATCGGTTTATAATAATGGATTTTGGAAACACTTCACCAAAGAGAATAATATATTGACCACATGAAATTTTCAAGTAGAAAATGATAAATCTTCTTCACTAATTTATATAAATTAAGTACTAGTCATCATTCAATTTCCAGTTTAATGTGTATCCCCATGATTCACTTCAGTAAAAAGTACATTAGAGACAATATTCTCCTTTCCTAACCATTCGATATGTGTTCAAAAAAACATCAAGCTTGTCCGGACATCATCCTCACACTTTAACTGCATTATAAAAACCTGTAGCACTGACAGATGAATGTTTGGATTTCTCCCTTACTCATCAATCCATTTTATTTTTTTTCACATTTCATTCTTTTCCAATCCAAATAATAAAACATTAATTCTTCCTTCATAACCATCCAAAATTATTGTGTCATATTCCATTGTTTTTAATTTTTTCACAATGGGTGATTCACAATGCCACTCCTCACACATTTCCATATCTTCCACTATTGTGACCTTTTGTAGGTATCCTACTTGGTCTTCCAAAATAGAACTCCTGTTATACGTTTGATTCATCTATGCCATTATCATGATACTATATTTTTGGAGTATCGCAAATTTGTTTAATGGCCAATTGAGATATGTATTGGATCCTTCTAACCACATAAAACAATCTCCAAAAGTAAATTCTTTACACAATCCGTCCATATAAATCATCATGAATTTCAATGTTTAGAGAATTCTAAAATAATTCATAGCTTTTGAGATCTAAATATCAATATCTTCATCTACAAAAACCAAAATCATAATCACATGCTGGTAGATCTCACACCACTAATTTTCAACCATGGTCACCTTTTTCATAGTAATCTGAAGTGCATACATTATATTTTCTATTTTCATATGAAACTGTTCAGTGTCAACTTCGTAAATCACATTTATGAATGATTAAGATACCACAATGTCAATTTCGTTCAAACAACTATACTGAAAAATCGAAAACTATCATTTCTAATGTGTCATCCTCAAAAAAGACATTTTTTCACTTTTACAAGTTTTCATCTATTGTGTGAGTCTCCAAACTACTGATCAATAACATTATCTACTAGTTTTTCTCTCTATAAACCATTTAATGAAAAAATCAATTGAAAGGGATCTGATGAAAGAGGGAAATAAATGGCAATTTCTATTGATACTATTAGAATCACTATATAAATACAACTGAAAATTGTTAATAATAATAATAATAAGAGTAATAATCATTAGTTAATCAAAACTACCTAAAGCCCCATGTTACAACCTCTTCCAAAAAACATGGAATTAAATCCCAATTTAAAATTCACCCCCACTCTATATCCTCCCAAATTTATTATCCCCACCCACCGACTAACAACTCTAACCTACTAGCATACTGCTATCAACATAATATTATTAATTATAATTCTACCCCTAAATGTTATTAACAGCCACATAGACATCCCCAAACCCACAGAACAAGCACTCTACACACAACAACATCCCAACATATATCCCTCGACCCCTTCATAGATCCAGAAGAACCATATTCCCTTCACTTCCTCATGTATTACAAAAACACCATTTCCTTAATGTAGAATAAACTGGAAAATTTGTTAGAGCTGTATAGTGACTCAAATTTTCATACATGATCATTACAAAATTTAAATGATAAAAATCATAAAAGAGTTACAAAAAAAGGATCCAAACATTTTGTGTCTTGGAAAAATTATCAACATATGTAACTTTTTCTTAATAAAATAGAAGCATTTATTTATTTCCTTTTTCTCTAGCTTCCGAGTGTCCCTTTTATTCCCCTAAGAACATATAATCACATAAGGATATACATCAAAGAAAGGGTTTTCTAAAATCCTTGTAATATTATAGATAAGAACATGAATCAATTTAACATGGGGTGAGAATAATCATCATTATCATAACATAAATATAGGATCATAATAACGAGAGAAATTATTAGGTAAAGGCAAAAAAATTGAAAATCCATAAAAATGATACACCATGCCATAGTGGTCAATTACCATGCATAGTTATGAACAATGATATCAACAAGTTTATGTATATTTTATTTTTTATCATGAGAAACAACACACTTCCCAATTCATTGGATCACTATATAATTATTTGGTCACTCATCAGATAATAAAAATTTCATTAGAACTCATGAAACATATAAAGTATATCTATATTTGACATAAAATAACCTATGGTAAAAAATGGGATTCATTGCATAAAAAATAAATTCAAGAATATAATTTTTTGTTCAAAAAATAATTTTGGAATATCATACTTGGTATAAGATTCATCTATTCTGAGTGAAGAGGAAAAAATCTCACAAGAATTAAAAGGTGTATTTTTAGAAAGAAGAGTTCTTCTAAAAAAAATCATTACATTTTTCAAAAAATCAAATTTGAAACATATTTATCCATAAAAGTGAATGGAAGGAAAAAAGAAGTCATATTTATGGAACATTAATGGTACATACATTCTGAAAAAGGGGTGATAGAGGGAAAATCCCAAAGAAATTGAATTGGGTTCAAGAATCCCCTAATCTTAAATTTTAGTACCTTATTCATTTTCTGGGTTTTCATGGACGATTCTCTAATATATGAGTATGGATGTTCATGTAAAATGGGTATAATTATAAAGAATTGAATTTATTAGTCATTAATGAAAATGTAGAGATTTATATGGATATATATATCATTTCATTAAATTTTATTATGTTTAATCATTAGATAAAACAATAGTGATAATTATTTAGATTATTTTGGAGGTTTTTTCAAACATCTCAAACTAGTTTTGTTCCATCGTTTATTATCATCTATATAATTTTGTTTCAGAACATAATTAAGTTTATTTCATAAATTTTAAAATATTTACCAACCATTATAGTGCTTTTATGAAAATATTTGAAGGATTTAACGGAAAATGAATATACATCGTCCATAATGTCAGTAAATTGGCCCATCACGGGTGAGGATATCATTTTTAGAATAAAAGGGAGGAGAGAAGAGGATTAGTGAGGGATTATACCACCAACAGAATTACATTACAGTATATAAAATATATTAGAGTTTTCATTCCCCTTGTATAACTAGTGGTGATGATAGAATAATATAATAAAATAAATTGAAAAGAAAATATATATATATATATATGGATTTTACCTATTTACTTTCTCCTCCTTGAGAACCTCCGTAGGCCAAAGGTTTTGGTATTATTGATGAGACCAAGAGATAATTAATGTGGGGGAGGGTTTCAGAAAGAGTCTTGGGTATAATCTTGACAATATTCAATGCTTCTGAGGTTTGAGGAAAACATGTGGTGCATGGCGTTATTTATAGCAGAGGATAGTGGTGTTTTCTCATTATTTTTTTCATTAGTTTATTATTTTTTCACAATAATATGAATAGATTGAGCCTAAAAATAAAATATATTATAACAATAAAGGGGAGTTTTTGATTACTAGCTCATAACATCTATACATCATATATGAATCAATAATTCTTGAATTTAGCATATATTGTAAATTAGCATATTTCACTATTCCCCAAAAATTAATGTATTTTAGAAAAATCAAAAAAATAAACAATTACCATTTTTACATCTATATAATTAAATATTTACTTCCATTTTATGAAAATAATTTTCAAAATATGAGAAATTTTTTTTGTAATTAAAATTATCATTTACTAGGAAAATATCGATTTTAAAATTATAACTTATTTTATAACACTTTGAAAAATTAATTGAGGTCTCATAAATTAAATTATAATAATAAGACAAAAAATGATAAATTAGGAATCTATTAAATGAAAATAAATATTAATTTAATTAATTATGATAGTTAAAAATTTAAAAAAACATTTATATTTTATAAAAATACCAACTCCAAATTAATAATTTTACTAATATTTACTTACTTATACAATGATATAATTATGTAATATTATCATTTATAAGAATACCAACACTAAATTAAATGTTATAGGGATGAATCATTAGATAAAACATTAGTGATAATCCGATAGATTGTTTTGGAGGTTTTTTGAAACAACACAAACTTGTTTTGTTCCATTATTTATTATTTCTTATGTACCTTATTTAAAAAACCTAAAAAGGTTACAAAATAAATTTAACTCTATGTAATGACCATTATAGTGGTTTTATTAAAATCCATAAAGGCATTAAAGGAATTTGAAAACGTATCATCCATGATGCTAGTAAATATAAAAATCACAGGTGAAGAATACATTTTTAGAATAAAATGGAGAGGAAAATAGAATTCAAAACTGATTATTGAACTTAAAATAAAATTCTAGTAAATAAAGGTTACATGAGGTAACATTACACTTGTAAAATGGGTATTTATGAGTGGATAATAAAAAATGAAACTTAAAAAAATAAAAAATAAAAAGAAAAAGGATTTTACGTCTTGAATTTATCCTCCTTGAGAACCTCCTTAGGGGAAAGGGTTTGGTATTTTGATGACACCAAGAGCTCATGGAAATGGGGGTGGGGGTTCAAAATGGGACTAGGAATAATATATATAATTTTTATTTCTATAGAGGTGTGAGAAGAAGAGGCGGTGAGGGGTTGTATTTATAGTCGAATAGAGGGGTGTTTTTTCATTATTTAATTCATTATTTTATTATTATTTCTCAAGATAATTAATTGTTTGAGCCTTTTTGATAAATTTTTTAAAAAAATTTGAAGAGTTTTATAGAATGGGATTACATCATACATACATCATATATTACTCAATAATTCATGTATTTAGCTTATATTGTAAATTATAATATTTCACTATTCACTAAATATTCAAGTATTTTAGAAAAATCCCAAAAATTAAAAGAGTCAAAATTTTATCTAGTAGAGTTAAAAGATGAAATCCTTTTTTGGAATATAATTTTATAAATTTGAGAAATTTAATTATTAATATATATCAACATTTACTAGGAAAATGCATATTTTAACATTATAACCGATTTTATAACAATTTAAAAATAGTTAAGGTCCCATAAAATTATCTTATAATAATAATAAAAAAATTCAATTAATTAATGTATTTTATGAGAATAAATTTTCTATTTAATAATTATTTTATTTATAAAATTGTTAATAAACATTTATGTTTTATAAAAATACCAACACTTAATTAATAATTTGTATAATATATTTTTTTTACTATGATATAATTATATAATATTATCATTTATAAGATGCCTGAATCTTATTTATACTTTAATAGGTGTTGTTACTATTCTATTGGCTAGTTTACTATTCATAAGGGTTATATTAATATTCTGATGGTGAAATTACTATTTTATTGGTATTGTTTATTTAAATTATATAAATACACTTTATTTCCATCATTTATCATTTACAGTGTTTTATTATGATACCTATTTTATTTTATGTAGTTTACACTATATGACATAATTACAAGATGGGAGTTTCCATTGATGAGATTTTGGGTTGTTAAAAGCTGATAGAGGAATATCATGGAGGTAGTTCCATGAATATAGAGAAGAACTATAGATTTCCCCCCAGGTAAGGGAAGATCATGCAATATTTAACATCATCTTTCATATAATAAATTTCAAATGTAGGATCTCCTCATTGAATAAATTGATTAGAACATTCAACAAGTGGACCTATTGTTTGATAGATTATTTTTTTCCAAATATATATATAAACACCAAACATGATGTAAATCAAGAGTAGCTAAGAAACATCAATTTGTACTACAGGATTAAGAATCAATGTAACCAAAGAGACAATAATTTTGAATTTAGGAATTTGAAATTTAAAAAATGAGTAATGTTAATTTTTTGTATCATGGAATGCAATGCAGGTCATGCTATTATTTCCATTTTTCTAAGTATCCTAATGATTCAATTTTGGGAAAAAAATATGTGACAAAATATACACATTGTCAACCCATTTTTAAAGAGTCGAAAAAATATAGTTTTTTAAAACATCCTTATCTCCCATCATATATATCATAAAAACCTTGAACACTGAGTGATCAATGGTAGGTTTTGTTTACTCATCATTAAACTGATCCAAATTTTTTTTCATGCTACTCCTTTTCATTTTTATCCTATATGAACTACAAAACTTTCAATCTTCCTTCAGTACCTTATGATCTAAAAACATCCTCCTCTATTATATTTTCATGTTTCACATTTTTTGATTCCCACTGCTACTCATCATTCATTTTCATATCTTACATTATTATTACCATTCAATTGTATCATACACCAGCTTCCAAGTCAAAACCCTTTTCCCAGGTCTGCTTTAGAACAATGATTAGAGAAACATCCAAGATATCCATTTTTCTCTTTGATACATCCAATGGTAGAAACACACAAAGGTTCAAGTCAGGGTTTTAGGCTAGTGAATGGTTTTAGAAATGTGGTTTAGGGGGAAGAAGCTTGTTAAAACATCTATGTCTTATTAATAATGGAGAAAAAGGCCCCCCAAATGGGAAAGATAGGATACCAAAATGATGACTTGAAATCCTATTTTTTTATTTTGATACAATACATGTCTTTAATTTAAAAAATGGTGTTATATCAGAAAACCATATCAAGGAAACATTTAGTACCATGGCGCTAAACCATCTGAACAGATTGTGTGTTTTCAAGCCCAAAATACTTCCAACATCTACAATTGAGATTTCATAAAGGGATCTATCTTCTGTTACTCTCCACATTTTGTGAAATTTCTCACAAACTAATGAATCCTCTTTAAAACATTTGTACCCACTATTTTCCACAATATTTAAATCATCTCCATAGTGCCCTCTTGGATTCCTCTACCACATCCAAAGTTGTTTCTTCCATGTCCCTGAGATGGAAATGAGATCCTCATATAAATCCTATAGGGGATAGGTATCCCCAGTGGGAGGGGTAGGGGGTTGTTTGGGAGGTCTAATAAGATTTTTTCTGGATTAATTTTTATCAACAGGTATATATACCTTATGAATAATAGAGGCGCGAATTACCCAAGATGGGTAGGTTTCTCTACTATGATTAGAACCCAGAAGTGCTATGGCACTATTCTTGAATATATGTCAAATATCTAGATGATATCATTTTAGGGACACAAATGATATAGGATAACAGGGGTGGAGACTCATAGGAAATGTGTGAACCTTTACGTGGTGTTCACCCTTGGTATTATCCAGTGTAGGATATTATTAGAATGAGACCCTCTAGTAGGAAATCCATATTTGTATGTGTCATTGGATGTTCCAATATATGGATTTGTTTATTGATCCTTAGAAATTATGATTATTATTAATGAATAGTATAAGTCATGTATTTTTATGTATTGACAAAAAATGTGATCACATTTGTTCAGATTGAGGTAGGATACATTGGGTGCATCATAATTAGTATTGCATTAATGGATAATGTGAGAAAGGATTTATCCCTTATATTATATACCAGAATTTTATAACTCAAGACCATTTATTGAAATGATATATCCTAAATAAATACATGTCCAAGGTGTTCTGTATGAAATTTCTATTTCCAGGAAGTCAATGAATGAGGCATCAAGCACATAGGTTAATTGTATCGACATGAAACATAGTTCATTAGAGATATCATGTAATGGTATAATATTATATAGGAAGAATCCATTTGAGTTATCATTTCATTGCACCATTAACTCCTTTCTATATGGGTTCCTTGGTGTTTTTCACGCTGCTAACCTTGGTATATTGGATGATACACATAATACCACTGAGAAAAAGGCCTAGAGGGTCACACCCTAAGTGTATCGAGAATCTCAGTTAAATATTATGTTATTATTTAATAGGTTGAATAAATATTATTCCCAAACATGGTTTAATAATTATTCATGTATGATTGATCAGAAATAAATATTTATTTTTTATTTAGTAATAAAATATTTATTTATTTAATGGAGAATAATTAAGTTATATTTATTTAATTAATAAATATCCATTATTCACAGTCTGATAAATATTATGGAGGAATGATGGACCATGTTTTTAAGTCAGGTTAGAAATAATAATTTTGAATATCATTTTATTGAATAATATTTAATCTAATTCAATATTTTAAGCACATTTCAATAAATAATAATATTATTGTTATTATTTGACAATGGGTTCATTAAGGGATTAGATAAATAATCAATGGAAATTGTAATATTATTTATTTATAACCATAGTAATATATAAATCCAATTATATTATTTTCTTAAGTGACAATTCATTTTATTTATTTTAGAAAAAGGATTTGGAGAATCCTCCCATGCCTTAGAGAGCACTATTCTCCATGAACACTCCAAAAGATGAAGAGAGTTTTTCCTCCGTTGAATCATCTCATGGAAAGATAGATCAAAAGGAATGATTTGGAAGCAATTCTCCTGGAAATCAAAGGAGCAAGACGCGAGTGATTGGATCTGCCATGGTAGCACCCGATGATTCCTTTGGAAGTGTCTGGAGATTCATGGAACAAATATGGATTAACGATATAGGGAATCATCGGTTGATTTTCACCAGGAAACAAAAGTACAACGCTGATCTGTTTCTAGATCCATCAATAAAAAATGAATTCCAAAAAAGGTAATTATTTGATTAATTAAATTAATTTTAAATAATATGTGATGACCTTCCCTTATAGTTTGTATATGATTTCAATTTCCAATTGTATTTGATTAAATTACATTGAACACAACACTTATCATCATGTATATCTCATATTTAACAACAATAATGAAAAAAAATAAATGTTGGGAATGACCCATCACATGGTTCCACTATGCTCAGAACCTAGAAGTGGAATCCGAGTATTCATATAATTATTTATAATTATTTAAAGATCATTTATTGAGTTATTAATTTTCATTTAGTTTAATATTCAATTTTAATCATTCTTTTAATAAAAAATGTGAGATATACTTCTTCCTCCAGTTCTCATAGATCTAATCAATACGATTAATTTTATTAACAAAATAAAATTGATTAACTAATTCAGATGTGCCCTGGATTCATTCTAGATAACATAGAAGTACGAGTCATTTAACTAGAGTTACACATCATGAAATTGTGTTCAATACAACAGTTATTAAAATTTCATTAATTCGCACTGTTTTTATTTATCACACGTGGTGAATTTATAACGTACACTGCATGTTGGCAGGCTATCCTGGTGAACAATCACCTGCAGTACATGCTGTGTAGTCCACGTGCATATTGTGTAGTCCTCTTAAGTCACAGATGGGATTTGTATTTCATACATGACCTACCTAACTGGTGACCATGTTATACGGAGATCACACACCATGTATCCCATTGGACATGTCATGTAATCCATTTATGAGGTAAAATTTACATGATGAGTGCCTAGGTGCGTGCCTCAAATAGACAGCGAGACATGTACATGTCATGTAACATTCCTACACAAACCTTTTACTTGTATAAAATTATGAATATTAAAAAATTATTTATTAAACTACATAAAACTTATCAACATTTTCTTTCATGTTATCATTATGTTGATAGGACACACCATTTTATGGGTTTATAATATATATATATATATATATATATGCAAATGATAAATTAATATTGGAATATTCTTTAGATCTACATATCATGTATGATTCATAATATAGTTGTTACTGTATGTGCATTTAAGCATAACATGTGACAAAAAAATCTTGTAATTCTTGTAATCACTAAGGTGAAGTACATTTCATGAATGAAAGTGATATGTCATGTATTCCACATGTCACAAGAGTAAGTAGTATACATGAATAATAAATATTGGGTAAAATTAGATAAATACTAACCCTATTTATTTAAAAGTATGTTTATGTACACAGCTAATTTTAAATAAAATTAATTATATTGTTTAAAATTATGATGGATGAGAATATAAAGTAAATTTCAATGATAATTAAGTTAAAATAATTGATTAATTAAAGAAGATAATTAATTTATTAGATCATGATTTATCTTAAATAAGAATGATTATGAATTCAATGGTAGTTTTACTAAATTTTCAATTTGTTTCATACATGTGGATGATCCTAATAATAGACCTGATCTTTTTATGTGATTGGTTTTGTTTAATTTGTTATCAAATTAAATTGTTGGCCTAAGTTCCTTATCTCAACTTATTATGTTTGGTCCTATGTTCCTACAAATTATATTAGGTAAAACCCTATTTCCCTCACCTATGTGTGAGTAAAATCATATGTAATGGATGGAGCTCCCAAGCTAGTGGAGGAAGTTCATGTTTGGAGCTAAGGAAAAACCAATCCAAGAGAGATACATAGGTGAATAGTTGGGATGTCGTAACATGAACCATAATTTTTTCAAGGTATTATTCCCCAAGGTTAATGGTTAGATTATGACCAGCTATATAAACTAAATTTTAGTAAATCTCATGATCGTACCACTTTATTATTTTATCTCTCTCAAGTTTAACAGTTATTTCGTTATGGATGTTTTTTCACGATCAAATAATTAATTAATTAATAAGAATTCATGATAGAACTAAATTAATCTTTATTTTGCCTAAATATTATCTATGATATGGTTAATTCCTTGTGTAAACCATCTTAATATTAACAAGAATGTTATAAATAAAATAATTATAAATTTACACAAAAAATGATAAAATACCTCAATAATATATATAAATTTAGTATATCCTTCCACTACCCTAGTTAAAATCATACCGTATTATAAAGTGTGTGACCAACCAATGTTGGCATGCTTTCAATTAGAAGGGAATTCTAACTTGAATTTTTGTGATGACTGAAAATAGTTTATATCATGTGTTGTATACCAAATTAGGACTTGGTGTAAGTGAGAGTCAAAGGTTTTGGAAATCCAATTATGGATTTTATGATTGGGGTGTCCACTCATAAGATCAAGTAACTATGCGTTAATGTAGGTGGCATTTATAATTCCTACATAAAATAATTCATGTTTCTTGAAAAACCAATGTTTGGGTAATAATAAAAGGAATATGGATCATTTTTACTTGAATATCTATGAAACAAGATATTCCTAAGAAAACAGTGAGGGATATTTGGTTTTGATAAAATATTGGGAAATTAATAAATAAAAAAATTATTTATTTGACTAAATTTTATGAGGTAAAGTTCTAAAATTATACATATCTTATTTTTTAGAAAAATAATTAAAATGACATTAATCATATCACTACAATCCATACATGATAAAAGAACATTCTCCCCAGAAAAAAATTCAAAGAGTTTCAAAGGGTCCTACATGTTATCCTTCTACATGAAAGGAAATTATATGTACTGGAAGAACCCTTTCCTAAATCACCTAAAAATTATACTAGTTAAGAAGAGTTAAAACACTATTAGAATCATTTGAAAGATTCCACATATGTTCAATATTTCATTCTATCATCCATATACAATGAGGTTTTAAAGAAACATGAGGAAATGGAATCATATAGCTTGATGTCTCACCTTCAATATCTCTTTTAAGATAATGTGATAAAAGAGAGGTAAAAGATCTCCAATTCATTGTTTACAACTATTCAGGGAGATAAATTGCTTGTAGGGACTCATATAGTCATTTTAATTTGGTATATTTGAATACTTTGACATCTTATGGATTAAATTCCATGATTATTTTCATACAGATCTCATAATTTCATCACATCCCATGTCCTTATCCAATTTTATTGTTAATTTAAATATGAGATATGTTTATAAGAGTCATTCAGAACTCCTTACATAGATTTTCTATGTGGATAAGGACCTGGCGCATGATAAACCCATTTTCCTTATAGTGAATAAGGAGAGGAATAATGAGGAGAAGGGTACTAGACTCATAAATAGACGAAATATCCAGAGCAGTATCCTTCCAAGAAGAATAAGATACAAAGGAAGGGAAAGGAAAAAGGGGGTAGTATGATTTCCATGTGGAAGTCCAGGCCAAGAGATGAGGAACTACACCATGATGAAAGGGGAAGCTAATCTTGGGTTCGTTATCGAGTGTAATATTTAATTAGATACACATTGGGTATTATATACATCTTTGATTCTCAAATCTATATCCATATGCACAAACAATGTATATTACAAAATATCACTAGAGGATAGGTGGATATGAGAGACAGTAATGGAGCATGTTTGGATACTCTATCCATTGGTGACTACCACCTTTCATTTCAAAAAAAAATGATTTTGGTTTTAAAATATCGTTATTATGTATCTACAGTCACCAATAACATAATTTCTATACCATGCCTAGATATATATGGATTGGATTTCTTGTTTGGAAATAATTTTTTATAAGGATAACATATGTTATGGTATGGAACATTTAAATAATGGAATTTATGTATTAAATTATGAAAACCTAGTATTGTATTTTTATAAAAAATCACGTTAATATGACTCATATATCACCCAAATTTGGCATCATTGCCTTGGTCATGTGAACGGGAAGCATTTCACATAGCTCTATAAGGATGGTTATTTAAACTCATCTGATCTAAAAATAGACAATAGATTCCATGCTTGTTTAAAAATAAAAAACCCAAAGCACCATTTGGTGGAAAGGGTGAAAGGGCCACAAAGCTTCTAGGATTGGTACACAGTGATGTGTGTGGACCATCTCTATTTGAAGCTGGGTGGATATTCTAACTTCATAACTCTTAATGATGACTTTTGTAAATATGTATATATCTACTTCATGAGGTATAAGTCCAAGTCCTTTAAAAAATTCATGTAATTTATTAATTAATTAGAGAGTCAACATTGAATGAAGATAATGAATCTTTGACCATTTCAAGGTGGTGAATATATTAACCAAGAGTTTATTGAATTTTTTTGGGAGTTTGGTATTATATCAAAACAGAATAAACATCACAAAACACAGTAGAACCGTGTAAATGAATGGAGGAACCAAAACTCATTGGTAATTTATGGTCAATAATTAGTCACACAGAGCATCCATTATCCTTATGTTGATATGCATTACAAACTGTGGTGTATACATTAAAATGAGTACCAAATAAAGAATCATACATGTCATGGAACATTCAATGTTATGAATCTATAAATGAATTTGTTTTTATTAATAAATAATGTTATCCATGTGATTAAAATAGGTTTTGTGGAAATACAGTCATTATCTTAGTTGTATATGTTGATTAAATATTTTTTATTTGAAATGACATACATGTCTTATAGTCTGTTAAAGATAGGTTATACAAGTGTTTATCAATGAAGGACTTGGGTTAAGTAGCCTATATTGTAGGGATCATGATCATTCATACTAGATCCAAGAGGCTTCTTGGACAAAGACAATGTATGTATATTGACTATATTATAAAGAGATTAAGTATAAAATAATACAAGAGGGGACTAGTCCTAGTGTCCCATTGTTTACATCTTTCTACGAAAATATTTCCTCCAACTCAATAAGATAAATAGAGAATGAGTAAGATCACATATGATTCAATGATAGGATAAATCATTTATGCCTAGTTATTTACTAGACTTGATGTTTCCTATTAATTATTCACGGTAGGAAGATATTAAGAAGATCCAAGAGAACAACATTGGTCGCCTATTAGGGATATCATTTTGTAATTGATAAAAACTAAGGATATGTTCCCAAATGTATGGAAAAGATGAGGATCTATTAATTTAGGGTTGTACTAATGATATTTTTAAAATAGATCAGAATGATCTAAAGATATAATTAGGGTTTGTTTCTGTATCAATGGAGGAGTCAAGAGCTAGAACCAAATCATCTATTTGTCACTAATTCTACAATGGGGTCCGAGTATATAGAAGCTTCTGATGTAGTAAAGAAATTAATTTGGATGAGGAACATTATAGAGGCTCTTGATGTGGTACCTAGTAGTAAATACCAAATAACAATGTGTTGTGATAATAATATACTCCATATGTATCTCCCCTTGAGGTATTTTCAGCATAGGGGAGAAGTTAGGGTAAGAAGAGTACCAAATGATAAGAATGTGGTAGACCCATTTAGTAAATTCTAATCTTAGCACAAGAATGAGTATCATGTGAGAGCTAGAGAACTGGAGGATGTTAGCAGCTGGATCAAGTGAAACTAATAGTCTATTATAGTTTGTACCCTAAATCCAACATCTGTGTACTTTATGATTTTTTGAATATTAATAAAGTACTTATCACATCACGATTGTTATTCTATGTAAAATTTCATGTGACAATGTCCTAAGAGTGGTGGTTGCAGTAAAAGTTCATAACAACTCCCTTCTATGATGAGAAATCAGAAGTTCTTAGACACTATTCTTGAATATATGTTCTATAGCAAGATGATCTCATTTTAGGGAAAAAATTAAATAGGCTATTATGGGAGGATACTAATAGGTCTTTGAAGAACCATATCATAGTGTACACACTTGGTAATATCAATTGTATGATATGTTAAGGACGACACCCGCAAGTAAAAAATATAAATTTATAGGCATAATGCGATATTCCTATATGTGGATGTGTGTATTGACACTTAGAATATAAAATTATTATTAATAAATATTATATGTCAGGTACATTTATGTATTAATGAAAACCATGATGACATATGTTCTTGGAGAGGTGTAACACCCCGACCCCAGTTACCCAGAGTCGGTGCATTATTACATAACATTGGCATGATCACAAGAAAGATCAAATCTCAAAAGACCGATTGGTTTAGTAGCCTTGGAAACACTAGATATATTCATAAGTTTTACATTAGATCATAAAATGAAAAAATACTACAAAAACATAATGTTTCCACAGTCCACATTATAATCCCCTCATAATATCCCAACAGGTCATTCATAACTTACTTCTTCACTTCCTGGGAAAAATAAAACAAAGAAAAGGGGTGAGCTCAAATGACCAGTAAGGATAACAATATAGCGTAAACTATCATAAATAAGAATAAACATTTAAGGAAATGTATAACTAAAACAAAATCATTTTAAACTTGAACATTTAACATAGTATGGCATAAATAAAATGAAATAATGCCATTTACTTACTCACATGGTTATTCTACTAATCGAATAATCACATGCAAAATCAATAACCACTTTCATAATGATGGAATGCATAATGTCAGACTATCATAACCACATAGCCAAGGCCTCGTGCCAAGACTAGAAATAAGATTTTGTCAAGGCCTTGTGCCAAGACACTATTTTGTCTCATGAGACCTACCGATGCATCGAGGAGCTATAGCGGGCTCCACCCGTCACATATTAAGTCCAATGCATTACCATATGAAAACGTTTAAACATAAGATAAACATTCGTATTAAAACTAGCATACGAAATGTCAATACATTCACCATAAAATATGAATGGTATAAAAATAGCACATCCAAAGTCAAACATATCACAAAACCTTCAATACAATATAGAAGTTTTGTATCAACTTCAAATAATCTTAAAATCCATCAAAGGATGTTGACGTAGATTAAATCAAAATTCTTTTTAAAGAAATATCTCCTTTTATTTTGAAATCATTTAAGATCCATATAAAATAAAACATTTTCTTTGAAAATATTCTTATAAGCTTGTAAGGGAATCTTTGAAGATTTTATAACGGCGGAAAATAGACGCACCCGCCGTATAAGTTAAAAAAACATTCTTACCATAATTCTGTCGAAAAGGTTAAAAAGGACCTTGTTTTGAAAACGACAGAAGGATTCCTTTATAAACCTCTTATAAAAAGTCAAACAAAAGTATAAATGACTTTAACCCATATTCTTGTAAATAATAAATATGTTTTGAAATACATTTCGAAGAAACATGGATGTGGATGATAAAGAAATCCCAGTAGATTATTACGTATAAACAACCTCGGATAATGAAGAGATTGTGAAATAACCCTTACCTTGTACTTTTCCGTGGTTGGGGTAGGTTAACCTCCTGTATAATGGTGAAATAATTGTTATTAAATTATACAAGAATCATATATATTAATATGATATCATATATGATCTTTTAACATTGATTTGTTAATAATATCTTAGAATTATCGTCGTTTCGGGTGTTAACTTACTCATTTTCTTTTATATGTTTTGTTACATAAGCCATGTTTGTTGTATCATATTCATATCCGGAATGATATCAAGTCCTTAAACAACATTTTTAAATCATCAAATGATAATTATACTTGAATGGATACGATGGAGAATGAATCTGATCGCGTTCGTGGAGACGGTAGTCCGTACGTACGCACGAGCGACAATATAATTCTTTTGATATTAAAATAATATATAAATGGATGGTATATCATATATACAGAATCATTAACATGTTATATTTATTATTTACATGAGTTACACATCATTATTATACCCATCCAAATAATAATATATTGAATAACAATTACACCATGACGTGGAGACGGTAAGCCGTACGTACGCACGTATGGTGACATGTTATTCAAAGGGTGGATAGAATACTGAATATGGTTGTACCATATTTATAATAACATCACAGTATATGTGAGATACTGGAGTTATTATTTTAAAATGGTAAGAACAAAGGAAGAAGAAGTGGAAGAAGAAATGAACTTGGAGAAGGGTGGTGAAATCATTACCTCTTCTTCGGGTTCTTCCTTTTGATTTGATCAAAAGGGCTCCTTAGGTTGGCTTTCTGATCAAACTATGGCCTCTAGGTTGTAGTGCGGTATGTTGGGAGAGTATTTGGGCAGAGTTTGGCCGAAACAAAAGGCTTTGAAGGTGTGAAGAAATGAGAAGGAAGAGTGCCCTTTTATAAGAGGGGTGAGGGGAACCTTTGGAAAAGCTAGAAATATTAATTTATAATAAATTCATATTCGGTTTCTAATGGATAAAAAGTTGATTATTCAAAGGTTAAGGTGGGTATAGGTCGAAAACCACTCAACCAATAGAATTTAGACAGGTTTGGGTACTTATATTAACCTTATCTTTAAGTATTAACTCTAAGTTAATTAGTTTCACTTTTTCAATGTCTCTTTGTATTTTTATATAATATGGTTAATAAACATACTATATACATCCAAGCGACCCCCAAGTGGTATATTAATTATGAAACTATAATGATATAAGTCTCTTGGACGAACCTTAGATTTTTAGGAATTTAATATCAATTAATAATATAATATTTGTTTTAAGAACTCTTTTATGTCAATTTTGACACTATTCAATAGTTGATTTTTGTGAAACTCATAACAGATTGATTACTTAGAAAAAAGTAAATTAAATCAATACTAATATATCATATTATCCTAGAAAATTAGTTTAATTCATTAAAAGATTCATATTATATTTATTTGTATATTTATAATATCAATTATTTTAATTTTTCACTATTATAGTAATTACTGCATCATCATTGTGTCATAAATAAAATATATTATTTAATGTCTAAAAATTATAAATAAAATATAATTATGTAGGAAATCTTTTTATCGTTCTAATGAATATTTATAATCTAAAATCCAACATATATAACCCTATGTAACAATTGTTTTTCTAAAAGATATATGCGTGTGTCATTTTTGTATTCATTTTAACTTAATTAAAATAAAGTGTCATTATCACATACAAGTGGATCCATGGGGTGCCAAAATCGACCCAAAGATGTCCATGGTCGACCATGTATCAACCAATAGGGTTAAGACACGTTTTAGGGTAATTTAGTATTATTATAATATTATTTTTTTAACCCTTATTTACCGGATTTACCCTTAACCATGGTAAATAAAATATTTACCGCAGTAATTATTCAAAATGTCTAAAAATAAAAGTTACCTATTTAAAAAATTTGAACATCCTGATTCAAAATATGGAATCCATTTTCCTAAATTCAAAACACAGTAGTGGCAGAAATTAATTTAAAATTAATTCCCGCTGTCAAAACAAAAAGCGTGTTTTTAAGAGATAATAACTATCAAAAGATTGACACTTGTTTATGTTCGGTTTAGTTGTAAAATTATGTACAATGTCCAACATTATATTAAATTGTAAAAATATATTCTAAATATACTTTAAAACCACTCAAATTCATAATTTATCACTATTAATTATTTTGATTAAAAAAGTTGTTTTTAAATAAAATTTAGTAATTTTCACTATTCATCAAAATATGAAATTTATCCGAAATGTACCAAAATTTCACCTTAGGCTAAATTCGATATTCCGAATCCAAAAATGAAGTCCATTTTCAAATATAAAATATAAATAATTTCAAAAAGTAGGTATTACTATTCATAACGGCTAGTTTGATTGGTTATGGTGTGTTAGAACTCGGTGTTGCGTACAACACACGCTATCACATTATTAAATGAGAAGCATACCGTAGAAGCATGGGGTGTTACATTATCCCCTCCTTCAAATAATTTCGTCCTCGAAATTTCTAGAATACTACCGCATGAAAAGACTCGGGTGGTTCTTCATGAAAAGTTCCTCGGGTTCCCACGTTGCCTCTTCCATCTTATGGTTTTTTCCACAAAACTTTTCCCAGACGCGTCGTCCGGTTTCTTAGCACTTGTTCTATCATATCAAGAATCTTGACGGGCACTTCGCAATAAGACAGATCGGGTCCATTTCTAATTCTTCATAGGTGAGTACATGCGTTGGGTCAGGCATGTATTTCCTCAACAGAGATACGTGGAACACATCGTGAACTTTGGAGAGGCTTGGCGGCATTGCCAATCAGTAAGCTACAACCCCAATTCGTTCTAGAATTTCGAAAGGTCCGATGTACTTGGAACTCAATTTACCTTTCTTACCAAAACGTATGACTCCCTTCCACGGAGATACCTTCAGGAAAACATGATCACCAACTTGAAATTCCAAATCCTTCCTTCGATTATCGGCATAGCTCTTCTGCCTACTTTGAGCTGCTTTGATGTGATTTTGGATTACCTTCACCTTTTCCATCATTTCCTCCACCAGTTCTGGACCTACAAGTTTTCTTTCACCAACGTCATCCCAACAGGTTGGTGTACGACATCTCTTTCCGTATAATGCTTCATATGGTGTCATCTGAATACTCGAATGGAAGCTATTGTTATAGGAAAATTCCACCAGAGGTAAATACTGATCCCACATACCCTGAAAGTCAAGTGAGCAAGATCTCAACATGTCTTCTAAGGTTTGAATAGTCCGTTCTGATTGTCCGTCTGTCTGAGGGTGGTAAGCAGTGATCAAGTGAAGTTCAGTATCAAGGGATTTCTGAAGACTTTTCCAAAATCTTGAAGTAAAATGGTGATCATGATCAGAAACAATTGATAAGGGTACTCCATGAAGTCTCACAACTTCATTAATATATAGTCTTGCTAGACGTTCAAGGGGTAGAACTTCTCTTATAGAAAGAAAATGTGCTAACTTGGTAAGACGATCAACAACAACCCATATTTCATCATTCCTTCTAGGAGTCTTTGGTAGCCCCATGACAAAGTCCATCGTAATATTGTCCCATTTCCACTCCGGTATGGGAAGAGGTTGCATGACTCCTCCAGGCTGTTGCCTTCCAGCTTTCACTTGTTGACAAACCATACATCTTGACACAAAATCAGCAATCTCCCTCTTCATGTTGTCCCACAAAAAATGTTCCTTCAAATCTCTATACATTTTTGTACTCCCAGGGTGTACAGAGAAATTGGAACTATGAGCATCATCCAGTAATTCCCTCTTTAGATCAGGTAAATCGGGAACACAAAGTCTCTTCCCAAATTTCAAAATTCCATCTTCATACACAAAGTCTCTCAATCTCCCATCATTCACAGCTTTAATCTTCTTTTGGAATTCTTCATCATCGGTCTGAGAACTCTTAATCCTTTCTAGTAAAGATGGTTTGGCAACCGTTTGAAAAAGCATTGATGTTTCACCTTCCCTGGTTATTCCCATGTCCATGTTCACTAGTTCCATGAAAATTGGATCCCTTTCAATTCTCATATTGTTCAAAACTCCATGGTCTTTTCTACTCAAAGCATCTGCCACCTTGTTTGCCTTCCCCGGGTGGTAGTGTATCGTACAATCATAATCCTTGAGTAATTCAAGCCATCTCCTTTGCCTCATGTTGAGTTATTTTTGTGAGAAAATATACTTCAAACTCTTATGATCAGTATAAATCTCACATTTTTCACCATAGAGGTAGTGCCTCCATATCATCAAAGCAAAGATCATAGCTGCTAACTCGAGATCATGAGTAGGATAGTTTTGTTCATGAATTTTCAACTGTCGTGATGCATAGGCAATAACTCTATCATTCTGCATAAGGACACAACCAAGTCCTTTCTTCGATGCATCACTATAAATAACAAACCCATCATTCCCCGATGGTAGAGTCAATATAGGAGCATTGAATAATCTTCTCTTCAGTTCTTCGAAACATTCTTCACACTTTTTTGTCCAAACAAATTTAACCCCTTTACGTGTGAGCTTCGTTAATGGGTTAGCCAATCGGGCAAAATTCTGGACGAAACGTCGATAATAACCTGCCAAACCAATAAAACTGCGTACCTCAGTTATACTCGAAGGTGCTGGCCATTCTTGGATTGCATTGGTCTTAGAAGGATCAACAGTGATTCCATCTTTAGAGACAATATGGCCAAGAAAAGAAATCTCCTGAAGCCAGAATTCACACTTGCTAAAATTCCCATATAATTCATGCCTCCTCAGAGTCATCAAGATAATGCGCAAGTGATTTTCACGATCTTCGTAGGTTTTGGAGTATACCAAGATATCATCAATAAATACCACCACAAATTCATCAAGATACTCCTTGAAAACTCTATTCATCAGATCCATGAATACAGAGGGTGCATTAGTCAATCCAAACGGCATTACAGTAAACTCATAATGCCCGTACCTGGTTCGAAATGCTGTCTTCGGAATGTCTTCCTTCTTCACACACAACTGATGGTATCCAGATCGAAGGTCAATCTTTGAAAAGTATTGAGCTCCATGCAGTTGGTCAAATAAATCATCAATACGAGGTAAGGTATACTTGTTATTTATCGTTATAGAATCGATCTCCCGGTAGTCGATACATAACCTCATAGATCCATCTCTCTTTTTAACAAAAAGAATAGGGTCTCCCCATGGAGAAACAATAGGGAGAATAAATCCCTTATTACTCAATTCCTCTAGTTGTTTCTTTAGTTCAACTAATTCTACAGTGGCCATTCTATAAGGGGTCTTCGATATAGGCCTTGATCCAGGAATCAAATCAATAGAAAACTCAACTTCTCGTTCTGGAGGATGTCCAGGTAAATCTTCCGGAAATACATCTACAAATTCTTTCACAACAGGTACATTATCTATTTGAACATTCCTTTCCTCACCGGCAGTTATTTCATTCTCTTACTCCCCAATAATTGAATTAAGTTGAGCTACTGGGGGTGGATCTAAATAAGAATTAGGTGGTGATGATTCTGCTCTAAAGATAAGGTGTTCCTCATCATTATCATCAAGAATCGTAACCTCTTTCTTATTACAATAAATCTTCGCATCATAGTCCGAAAGCCAGTCCATACCGAGGATTATATCAAACTCAATCATAGGTATGACAATGAGACCAGCAGATAATGAAAATTTATGTGCTCTAATGGGGACTGATTCACAAAACTTTGTTGCAATGATACTTCCCTTAGGAGTTTTAACTGACAACTCCCTTATTAAATCAAATTGGAAATATCTAATTTTCTTAGCAAACTTGGAAGATATGAAACAATGTGATGATCCAGAATCAAATAATTCATTTTCTAAACTTGAGGAAACCATTAAATTACCTGCCACCACGTCTTTTGGAGCTTCTACCTCTGCAGTAGTGATAGCATAAGCTTGGCCTTGATCCCTTGGCCTTTTCTGAGGTAAGTTCTCCTGACGCTTAGGACATGCATTTGCATAATTCCCCATCTCCCTGCAATTGTAGCACTGAACGTTGGTAGCTTCCTTCTTCCCCTTGCAATCATGAGCTTGGTGGCCTTTTTCACCACACTTGTAACAGAATCCCATTCCCTTCAAGCATGTACCAGGATGTTTCTTCACGCATTTACCACAAGATGGATATTCAACCATTCCCTTCTTCCCCTTATTTCCATTCCCAGATTGATCAGTAGGTCTCTTCTTCTCTTGCTTTGATTTAAAGTCATAAGACTTAGAGATTTCCTTTTCGGTCTTGATAGCACATGAGACAATGTCTTCGTACGATGAAAAGGATTGTGAGACTAATGCTCGACGGAGAAATGGTATTAACCCATCAAAGAAATGATCAATCTTACTTCTTGGGTTTCGAATATAATATCCAGCATACCTCGCTAACCTTGTAAAGTTAGCCTCATACTTTGTGACATTCTCATCCTCCTTCTATCTCAGACTCAGAAATTGCCTTTCCATATCTTCTCGATGGTCGCGAGGAAAGTTTTTTTTTCTAAAAACAGATCTTTGAACTCCCTCCAAGACATATTTGATACTTCATCATCATCCTTCACGTTTTGAATCAATTACCACCATTGATCAGCATCTCCAGTGAGGCGGTAAACTTCCATGATAACTTTTTCCCTTTCACTGCCCCCCAAAGCCTGAAATATTTTCTCTAGGGAATTTATCCATTGCTCAGCTACTAAGGGATTTGTACTCCCATTGAACGTTGGTGGTTGTTGCCTCATGAATCGATCTAACATTGATCCTCCACGCTGTGGATCAGGGTGCTCCATATGGGTAAGGTTATTATTCATAACCTGAGTAAGTTGTCCCAGTATGGTGATTAGCTGATCGGCACCAGTTGAATCACCAGCCCCACTATAATTATCTTGAGCAGCAGGGCAATCCCTGCATGGAGTGCGTGCATTGATACGGTTTCCATTTCTTCCACTAGGCGCCATTTCTAAACAATGGCATAAACTAGATCAGTTTATGAATCAAAATACATAATCCCATACTTATAAAACACTTAACATAAATTGAACTATTTATGGATATAATCCATAATTATAAAAATGTTTTCTTTGAAGAAGTATATACTCATAAACCCTTCATAATGATTTGTAAAGAAAATGAGAGTTATCCTAAGCATATCCCCCGGGAGTGTCGTAACCAAGAGTGCAGCAAGACCCGTTGTCGTGCACCAGTTCCCGTTCGAGTCTAGCTCAAAGCGGTGTTTTCGGGTTTTACCCCTAGGTACATCTGTGCCAGAGCCGCCTCTACCTGCTCGTATCCAGACAGGGATTTATTGCTCAGAAAACTCACAAAATCTCTACAATACCAAAATTCTAGGAAGTTCTTCTATACTAATCCTCAAAGTTCATCTTAGGTCTACGTGCTCTAATCAGAGTTTATCTAAATCTAGCTTCCAAGGTTTGTACTAAACATCCTCTGATACCAACTGTAACGCCCCGACCCCAGTTACCCAGAGTCGGTGCATTATTACATAACATTGGCATGATCACAAGAAAGATAAAATCTCAAAAGACCGATTGGTTTAGTAGCCTTGGAAACACTAGATATATTCATAAGTTTTACATTACATCATAAAATGAAAAACTACTACAACAACATAATGTTTCCATAGTCCACATTATAATTCCCTCATAATATCCCAGCAGGTCATTCATAACTTACTTCTTCACTTCCTGGGAAAAATAAAACATAGAAAAGGGGTGAGCTCAAATGCCCAGTAAGGATAACAATATAGCGGAAACTTTCATAAATAAGAATAAACATTTAAGGCAATGTATAACTAAAACAAAAGCCTTTTAAACTTGAACATTTAACATAGTATGACATAAATAAAATGAAATAATTCCATTTACTTACTCACATGATTATTCTAATAATCGAATAATCACATGAAAAATCAATAACCACTTTCATAATGATGGAATGCATAATGCCAGACTATCATAACCACATAGCCAAGGCCTCGTGCCATGACTACAAATAAGATTTTGTCAAGGTCTTGTGCCAAGACACTAGTTTGTCTAATGAGACCTACCGATGCATCGAGGAGCTATAGCGGGCTCCACCCGTCACATATTAAGTCCAATGCATTCCCATATGAAAAGGTTTAAACATAACATAAACATTCATATTAAAACTAGCATACGAAATGTCAATACTTTCACCATAAACTATGAATGGTATAAAAATAGCACATCCACAGTCAAACATATCACAAAACCTTCAATACAATATATAAGTTTTGTATCAACTTCAAAAAATCTTAAAATCCATCAAAGGATGTTGACATAGATGAAATCAAAATTCTTTTTAAAGAAATTTCTCCTTTTATTTTGAAATAATATAAGATCCATATAAAATAAAACATTTTCATTGAAAATATTCTTATAATCTTGTAAGGGAAGCTTTGAAGATTTTATAACGGTGGAAAATAGCCGCACCCGCCGTATAAGTTAAAAAAACATTCTTACCATAATTCTGTCGAAAAAGTTAAAAAGGACCTTGTTTTGAAAACGACGGAAAGATTCCTTTATAAACCTCTTATAAAAAGTCAAACAAAAGTATAAATGACTTTAACCCATATTCTTGTAAATAATAAATATGTTTTGAAATACATTTCGAAGAAACATGGATGTGGATGATAAAGAAATCCCAGTAGATTATTACGTATAAACAACCTCGGATAATGAAGAGATTGTGAAATAACCCTTACCTTGTACTTTTCCGTGGTTGGGGTAGGTTAACCTCCTGTATAATGGTGAAATAATTGTTATTAAATTATACAAGAATCATATATATTAATATGATATCATATATGATCTTTTAACATTGATTTGTTAATAATATCTTAGAATTATCGTCGTTTCGGGTGTTAACTTACTCATTTTCTTTTATATGTTTTGTTACATAAGCCATGTTTGTTGTATCATATTCATATCTGTAATGATATCAAGTCCTTAAACAACATTTTTAAATCATCAAATGATAATTATACTTGAATGGATACGATGGAGAATGAATCTGATCGCGTTCGTGGAGACGGTAGTCCGTACGTACGCACGAGCGACAATATCATTCTTTTGATATTAAAATAATATATAAATGGATGGTATATCATATATACAGAATCATTAACATGTTATATTTATTATTTACATGAGTTACACATCATTATTATACCCATCCAAATAATAATATATTGAATAACAATTACACCACGACGTGGAGACGGTAAGCCGTACGTACGCACGTATGGTGACATGTTATTCAAAGGGTGGATAGAATACTGAATATGGTTGTACCATATTTATAATAACATCACAGTATATGTGAGATACTAGAGTTATTATTTTATAATGGTAAGAACAAAGGAAGAAGAAGTGGAAGAAGAAATGAACTTGGAGAAGGGTGGTGAAATCATTACCTCTTCTTCGGGTTCTTCCTTTTGATTTGATCAAAAGGGCTCCTTAGGTTTTCTTTCTGATCAAAATAAGGCCTCTAGGTTGTAGTGAGGGATGTTGGGGGAGTATTTGGGCAGATTTTGGCCGAACCAAAAGGCTTTGATGGTGTGAAGAAATGATAAGTAGGAGTTCCCTTTTATAAGAGGGGTGAGGGGCACCTTTGGAAAAGCTAGAAATATTAATTTATAATAAATTCATATTCGGTTTCTAATGGCTCCAAAGTTTATTATTCAAAGGTTAAGGTGGGGATAGGTCTAAAACCACTAAACCAATATAATTTAGACATGTTTGGGTACTTATATTAACCTTATATTTACGTATTAACTCTAAGTTAATTAGTTTCACTTTTACAATGTCTCTTTGTATTTTTATATAATATGGTTAATAAACTTACTATATACATCCAAGAGACCCCCAAGTGGTACACTAATGATAAAACTATCATGATATAAGTCTCTTGGACGAACTTTAGATTTTTAGGAATTTAATATCAATTAATAATATAATATTTGTTTTAAGAACTCTTTTATGTCAATTTTGACACTATTCAATAGTTGATTTTTTTGAAACTCATAACAAATTTATTACTTCGAAAAAAGTCAATTAAATCAATCATAATATATCATATTAACCTAGAAAATTAGTTTAATTCATTAAAAGTTTCATATTATATTTATTTGGGTATTTATAATATCAATTATTTTAATTTTTCACTATTATAGTAATTACTGCCTCATCATTGTGTCATAAATAAAAT
The DNA here is from genome assembly GCA_963277665.1 of Viscum album. NCBI lineage: Eukaryota > Viridiplantae > Streptophyta > Magnoliopsida > Santalales > Viscaceae > Viscum > Viscum album. The sequence goes on along the minus strand of OY728151.1, from coordinate 1,578,138,969 downwards.
ATATTATTTAATGTCTAAAAATTATAAATAAAATATAATTATGTAGTAAATCTTTTTATCTTTCTAATGAATATTTATAATCTAAAATCCAACATATATAACCCTATGTAACAATTGTTGTTCTAAAAGATATATGCTTGTGTCATTTTTGTATTCATTTTAACTTAATTAAAATAAAGTATCATTATCACATACAAGTGGATCCATGGGGTCCTAAAATCGACCCAAAGATGTCCATGGTCGACCATGTATCAACCAATAGGGTTACGACACGTTTTAGGGTAATTTAGTATTATTATAATATTATTTTTTTAACCCTTATTTACCGGATTTACCCTTAACCATGGTAAATAAAATATTTACCGCAGTAATTATTCAAAATGTCTAAAAATAAAAGTTACCTATTTACAAAATTTGAACATCCTGATTCCAAATATGGAATCCATTTTCCTAAATTCAAAACACAGAAGTGGCAGAAATTAATTTAAAATTAATTCCCGCTGTCAAAACAAAAAGCGTGTTTTTAAGAGATAATAACTATCAAAAGATTGACACTTGTTTATGTTCGGTTTAATTTTAAAATTATGTCCAATGACCAACATTATATTAAATTGTAAAAATATATTCTAAATATACTTTAAAACCACTAAAATTCATAATTTATCACTATTAATTATTTTGATTAAAAAAGTTGTTTTTAATTAAAATTTAGTAATTTTCACTATTCATCAAAATATGAAAGTTATCCGAAATGTACCAAAATTTCAACTTAGGCTAAATTCGATATTCCGAATCCAAAAATGAAATCCATTTTCAAATATAAAATATAAATAATTTCAAAAAGTAGGTATTACTATTCATAACGGCTAGTTTGATTGGTTATGGTGTGTTAGAACTCGGTGTTGCGTACAATACACGCTATCACATTATTAAAGGAGAAGCGTACCGTAGAAGCTTGGGGTGTTACAAGAGGTATGCTATGTTTGGTGCATTATGAGTAGTATTACATTAATGAATAATTCAAGAAAGGATTTATCCCTTCTATTCATTAGTGGAAGAAGATATCTCATGACCTATAACGGAAATGATATACCCTAAATAAATCCCTACCCATGGTGTTTTATAGGAATGATCAATTTCAGAGAAGTCAATTAATGAAACATTGTGCACATAGGTTGATGACACCTGCATGCAGCCCACCTGATTAAAGATATCATGATAAAGGGATTATATTACATAGGATGGGTTTGTATGAGGTTTCATGTCAATGTAGTATTTTATTTATTCTATATGGGAGCTTTGGCATCTTTCTAGACACTAACCTTAGAATTTTGACTGCTTCACCTAATGCCATAGATAGAGGCATAGAGGGGACACATTAAGTGCATCCAAAATAAGAGTTAAATAATATATTATTATATAATTGTTTTAATAATTATTATATTCACATGTGGTATAATATTTATCCATGTATTATTGATGTCATATAAATATGTATTTTCTATTTAGTAAATATTTTATTTATTTATTTTTTGGTGAATAATGTAGTGATATTTATTTAATAAAAAATTTATCATTATTCAAGGACTAATAAATTTTAGAGGAATTATGGACTGATTTTTTAGGTCCAGTGAGAATAATAATATTGAAAAATATTTTATTAAATAATATTTAATTTAATTTGCAATTTACGCACATGTCGAGAAATAATAATATTTTTATTTTTATTTGGCATGGGGTTCCATAAAGGATTAGGTAAATAATAAGTAGAACTTGTGAAATTATATATTTCTAACCTTAGAAATATATAATCCTAATTATATTATTTTCTTAAGAGATAATTTAGTTGTTTTGGTTGTACACGATGGATTTTGAAAATCCTCTTAATACCTAAAGAGATATATTCTCCAAGAACTCTCTAAAGAATGGAGAGAAATAATTCACCATTTAATCATCTAAATTAAAGGGAGATCAAGGATAATTATTTGGAAGTAGTTATCATTGAGATCGAAGGAAGAAAATACAAGCAATATGATACTACTTAATTGCACCTGGAGATTCATTCGATGACATATGGAGATTCGTTGAACACATGTGGATCATCACTAGAGGGAATATATTCATGATTCCTATAATGAAATTCTGATCTTTTTCTAGATCCTTCAATTATGAAAGATTTCAAAAAAGGTAATTTTTTAATAAATGAAATTAATTATAATTTATATATGATGACCCTCCCTTCTGATTACTGCATGATTTCTATTGTCTGTCTGCATTGATTCAATTCCATTGAACACAACGTTTATCATCATGTAGATCTCAAATTGATGACCAATCATGAAGAAATAAATGTTCAGCATGACCCATTACATGATTCTACAATGCCCAGAACCTATATAGGATAGGATGACATCATCTCAGATTAGTAGATATATTGGATCTGTGAGTTTTCAGGGGCATCTAATGTGCCCCTATAGTCTTGTATTTTACCCTCATTTGATTTGTGGTGGACCATTTTATATGTAGGGACATCATGTTACCCAATCATTATAACTTTTTTTAGTTTGATGAAGATATAGTATTGAATTATTTTGAAAATTTATCTCTCCGCTTATATATTTTGGATTCTAGAGAAAAAAACCACCCGTAATCTTGGTGCACATCTAAGTGGCACACTATAAAAAATATTACCCCATCATATGCAGACTTTTTGGTGATATCTTCCTCCAAATTTCTTATGTATCCCCAAAAGAAGCAAAAAACTAAAAACATATCATATTCAAATATTTCTAATTGTTTGATCCCTCCATAAATAGGAATATACAATGCATGAGGGGATACAAATTATTAATCAAAACCCTTATACGAACCATATAGACCCAATTAATGGTGTCTAACTGATCATATTATACAAATTGACTAATTTTTCATCCAATTTCATGCATAGTGAGTTTAGTTCTCCCACAAAAAGGGATTTTATTGAGTTGAATATTGAAAGGATATCAAAAAACGTAGAAATTATAGATACCATTCTCCCTAATCATATCTTCCATCATAATAATTTTGTTAATTATTGACTAAGTCCTCCCCTTTAGAATATTATTTTTATTGTTATCATTGAAAAATTCAGTGATCAATCAGTTTCCATCGACTTATATAAAGGATACTCCTTAGTCTAAATGTTATATGATTTACAAGGTATTCTTCAGTGAACTGATAGCGAATCATCCATTGGAGATGAGTTTTCTGATCATGACAAGGGACATATAATACAGTAGGAATGTATCCTACTTATTCTTATTGGGAATGTTCATTTTCTCCCTCTCTGTGATGGAACATTTTTGGCAACGATTAACAAGATCATCATTCAGCTCACTGTAATTAGTTGAGAGGGGACGTGGTGGGAAAGGAACTAATGATGAAATACCAGGATCAACACCATTGTCAGCTAGGAATACCCTTGATCTAGGAATAACTAGGAACCAAAAACCCAAGGAGAACCCAATAACTACTTTCAAACAAAGTAGATACAAAATAAATGATTATAATATTTATATATATAATCACATTATATAAATTTGTTATATAAATTTATTTATGACTTATACATGTAATATATATTTTAGATACTTGTAGAATGTAAAAGTCGTGAGATGCAATTTATAAATACATAATATTAAAAACTATATATATTCATATATTATATATATATAAAAATAAAAATATATAGATATAGTTATATAAGAAAATATTTGAATATAAATATGTATATGTATATTTGAATTTATACATTTGTGTGTGTGTATTTTTATGCATAATATAAATTTATTTAAAATTTTATGTTTGTATGCAAGAAATCATGAATTTATGTTTGTATGATTGTATAATGTTATGAATATAAGTCATGAAAAAACCCCTGAGGATGTGGTTCTGATGTTACTGTGTTTCAATGTTTTAAAATGACCACTATATATCTATATATTAATAATATGGTGATTTCACAAATAATTTTTTTGAATCTTTTATAAAGGGGTTTAAGTGGATAGTAAATTCATATCATATGAATGCTTAGATATAACTATTTCTCATAATGGTTAGAAACCATACTTATAATTGTTGTATATACCTATTTCCAATAGATTTAGCATGTGTTATAACTACTATTAATGATAAAAATATCAACCTTTAAGTGCACCATTTTTTGTAGTCTCACTCCTATCCTTTTTAATGCACAAAATTTCTATTATTTTGTTGAAAAATGAAAAATATTACATTAGAAAAAAATGAAATTTTATTAGAAATAAAAAGTAAAAATTAAATTTTTATAATTTATAATGATAAATTTTTTAAATTAATATGTTTAATCAATAACTTTTTTGCACACCTGACAAAAAATCCCTTGAAAATAGTATGTTTTGTAAATAGCTGACCCAAAATCCTTCTTATATGATCTAAAATGAGTGCAGATGCAACTCCTCATCCATTGAAAACACCACCAAATATATTTTATCCATCCAATTTCCTCAAAAAATGTCATAAAAACATGATTATGATGTTACCAAAAAAATAAAAAGATAATAGATGGGGTTTTGTATCGGAAGAAATTAATGTTTCACCTCAGAACATACCTTCTAAATATTAACAATTAATATTATTTTTAAAAAAATTACATTACTCGAACATGGAAAATTTTATAATATATCTAAAAATATAAAACAAATGCGTAGAATATAATTATGGGGAAACAATTTTCCAATCTATAGGAACACTGGGTATGTGATTTTAGAGAAGGTTGAATGCGTAACTAGACAGAACTTTGCACTCTTATTTTCATATAAGTCAATTAATGATAATGTTCCATCTTCAAATGGGTTGTTATGAAGGTGTTATATGATAAATTTCCTTCTTAACAAATAATTTTAAGAAGGTGATTTGTGATAAAGTGCCTTCTTGACAACTCTTTTTAAGAAGTCGCTTTGTCAAAAAGAACCCACAGTTCTTGAGATTAATTTAATTAAGCTGAACTCTTTCATAATTTTATTATATTTGTAAATATTATTATATATTTCATTAATATATATGTAAATATATATTTCTATTAATCGTTTAATAATGTTTATGTATAAAAAAATATTTTTATTATTTTAATACATATATTATTAGAATATATCATAATATATATGATAATTTTTTTTAAAATGAAATTTTTTAACAAATCGAAGTTACTTATAAATAAAAAATTATAAATTAATATTTAAAATAAATTTCAATTTCAATTTCAATTTTGAAAAATATTTAATATATTATGAATATTCAAATTGAGTTGTTTGGACTAACATTGTTTTCAATTGAAATTAATTACTAAACTGTTAATTTAGCTAACATAAAATATTAACCTATTTTTAACTAACTAATTGTCATATATTTTCACAAATGTAATGAAATTTTTATTAAAAAATTACAAATTAAATAAAAAATAATTTAATTTTTAAAAATTCAATAATATATATATTAATTATAATACAATGATATATTAGTAAATTATTATAATAATATATTAATAGGTTAATATAATAATATATTAATGGATTAATATAATATTATGTTAATATATTCAACAGAATGATATATTAATGTATTTATAATTAATGTAATTCATAATATTTAATAATAATAAAATAATAAAGAAAACTTCATAATAATGTAATGAATGACCTAACTCTTAATTAGAATTATGAAAATAAATTTTTTAATGTTTAAATGTTAAATTCTTAAAAAATAATGTTTCAACCATGTAAGTTATTTTTTATTTTTTATATTTACGATTTATTTTATTTGAAGTTATTTTTTATATGTTTAGTCATTTTGTGAACAATTGTTTATTTTATATTTAAATATTATAAATTATTTTTGCTGCAGACATTTTTTGTGTAAATTAATATTTCATGTTTATTAATTTTTGGACATTACTTTTATTTTCGTTTAATTTTTAATTTATACAATTGATTATTTAAATTTTATTTAGATAGGATTTATAATATATGTCACAGATATTAATTTTTTGAATTGTAAATGTAATTATTTTAATCAAAAAAGTTTTTTACATGTAAATTAATTTGTTCTTTTATATTTATGAAATTATTTTAGATTTTAGATATTTATTATATTTTAAATCCATGTTATTAATATCATTTAGATTGTATATATATTTTATATTTTATTAGCATCCAAATTCACCAACATGAAATGTAATATGGTTTCAAGTAGGTGAATTTGAATGCCTAAAAAATATAGTCTACAAATACAATATAAGTAAAATTTGAAACATTGACTAAACATATAAAAAATAATTGAAAATGAGAAGAGTTTGTTAAAAATAATTTTTTAAAAATAATTTCACCCGTGAAAAATAATGTTGTTTCAAAACATAACATTTGTACTTTTAAATTTTTTTACAGAAAACATGTTTTGAAAATTTTGTTAAATTTTTATTTTTTAAATTACAATTATTTTCGATAAAATTTAATTTGTAAAATCAACGTACAAAATTTCATTTATATTTTATTTACTCTATATTTTAGGCATAAATATATTTTGAAGTGTAAATATTATGTTTTTATTTAATAAATGATGTGTCATGTAAATTGATTTTTTTACATTTATGATTTTTTATATTTTGAATTCGTTTGTATATGTTTTATCAATGTTCTAGGTTTATTTTGGATTGTACTTATAATCTATATTTAATAAGTTTCCAAAGTAACCTATGTGAAGCGTAAAAATCTTTCAAGTAGGCGTCTTTGAAAGCCTATAAAATATAGAGTATAAATATTAATATAAATAAAATTTGAAACATTTACTAAATATAAAAAAATATTTAAAAATTAAAATTAATTCCTAAAATGAATTGAAGAAAAATAATTTCAATCACACATAATATTTTGGTTTCAAAAAAATAACATTTGTACATGTAAATTTATTTTTTCACCAAATTTTTTTTGAATAAATTTATTTATTTTAATTATTTTTCTCATTCCTTTTATTTTCAATTCATTTTTATTTTTTACAGTCATTTTTTTTATTTTTAGATATTTTATATATTCAATGTTTTGTGCATTTAAATTTTTTGAAGTGTAAATGTTATGTTTATAATAAATAATGATTGTGTCATGTAATTCTTTTTTACATTTATGTTATTTTTATTTAGAATTAGTTTTTATATGTTTAATCCATGTATTAGATTTCATTTAGAATGTACTTATTGTTTATATTTTATAAGAATCCATAGTCACTGGCTTTAAATGTTATAATGTATCAAGTATGTGTCTTTCAAAAATCCTATAAAATATAATCTATGAATACAATATAAATAAAATTTGAATCATTTACCATGAATATAAAAAATAACTGAAAATGAAAATAAATTCTTAAAAATAATTAATGAAAAATATTTACAATCCCAAAAAATTGATTGTTTTTAGTAAAATCATTTTGAGGAATATAATATATATGATTTAAATAAAATCAAAATGAAATTTGACTGATATACTAAACATATAATAAATAATTTAAATTAAAAATAATTTCATTTATATAAAAATAAAAAATTAATTAAATGGCTCAAACATTATTGTTTAAAAACATGACTATTAAACATTAAAAAATAGTTTTCTTAATTATTATTATGTATTACCTTACAAATTTCATTATTATGATGTATTTTTAATTATATTATTATTATTAAATAATATGAAATTCTTTTTTAATAAATATATTATTATATCATTCCACTGTAACTAATATAGTAATATATAGTAATATATTATTATATTATTATATTAATCTATTAATATTTATTACATTAATATATTAACATATCATTGTATTATAATTAATATATATATTATAGAATTTGATGGAAATAAATTATTTTTTAATTAACTTTTAATTTTGTAACATGGTGTACTTAGAAAATTAGGGTCTTTAAAAACATTCTTCACAGAGTAAAAACTATTCAAATGAGCTTAGTTTTTTGTAAAATCAAATGAAAGAAACTGTAGATTGATTTTTTAATTATAGGAATTGATGGTGCATCAAACTGAGGTGTCATTTTCCTAAGATGAATGAAAACACAGTTTCAATAATTTAAAATGCTAAAACATGCGTTTCATGATTAGAATCATCGGAAATGATCTCTAATTGATGTTAAATCATGTGAAAGAAGTCTTAGAATTATATATTATCTGTGAATGAAGATGGAGTGTACATCCAAAATTTGATGCACTCAAATTCACTAAATTAATTGTTCATAGAAGATGAAGGTCTTCAAAAACATTCTTTATAGTTTGAAAACTGGGAAACTGATTTCGAATTTCTATGAAATTACAAAACAACTATTGATTTATTTTTCAATTATTGGATGTTTGGGGAATCATACTGATGTTTTGTTATCTTGAGATGAATAAAACATTGTTTTAGTCATTTAAAAATCTAAAACATGAATTTAAAGGATAAAAGCATAGTTAAAAATTTTACAATTGGTGTAAAATATAATGCAAGCAATCTTAGAATTATTTTTCATGTGTGGGTGTGGACATAATTTCAAAACAACAAGCGATTCTCTTGAATGGACTAAATAAAGAGTTCATGGAAAATGAAAGTATTTAAAAACATGCTCCATAGGGTGAAAAAAGACAAATGATTTTGGATTGTTGTGGAATCATATGAAAACAATTATAGATTGATTTTTGAATTAGAGGAACATGCCATTCATCAAACCAAAGTGTTGTTTTCCTGATATGACTGAACATACCATTTCAGTAATTTAATATTCTAAAATGTTTGTTTGATAGAAAAAAACCCTAGAATAATATCTCCAATGGACATGAAATATTATGAAATATTTCATATAATTATATCTAACATTTGTGAGTATGGGGAATGAAAACATAACATGTGATGTGCTTAAACTAAATAAATACAGAGTCATTAAAAAATGGAAGACTTTAAAAACCTTCCCCATAGAATGAAAACATGAAAAATTATATTTATTTACAATGAAATTAAACTACAAAACCCATCTATTTAGTTTTTAATTATATGAAATAATGGCGTGTCATTATGAAGTTGTGTTTTCTAAAGATGACCTAAAAAAAGATCCAAAAATATAAAACAAAAAACAGTCCTTTATTGGTTAAAGCCATAGAATAATATATCCAATTAATGTAAAATCATTTGAACGTTGAATTAGAATTATCTCAGATATGTTTGAGTGTAATACTTTTTAATCTAACACGCAATGTTCTCTAATTAACTAAATAGGAAGTTTTTATAAAATAATTGTTATTAAAAACGTTCACCATAGAGTACAATCCTACAAGATGTGATCATATTTTTGTCAAATTACACCACAAAACCATAGATTTATATTTGAATTATAGGAAATATCAGTGCATCAAACCGAGGTCTCATTTTCCAAAGATGATAAAAAAAACAGTTTCATTATTTTATAATTCTAAAACATGCATTTGATGGATAAAACCATAGAAAATGATCAATTATTACTATTAAATATTATTATTGTTATCCTAGAATTATTTTCTACATGTGTGAGTTGATGACATATCCATCTGACTAGAAATGTCCTCAATCTGACTAAATAAAGAGTTCATAGAAAATGATGATCCTTGAAAACATGCACTACTGAGTACAATTCATCCAAATGAGATCAAATTAGTCTAAAATCAGAGAAAACCACTGTAGATTGATTTGTGAATTATAAGAACTGACATCAGGTCAAACTGAGGTGTTTTTTAATGAGGATGACCTAAAAATTGTTTCAATAATTTAAAATTTTAAAATGTGTTTTATTCCTAAAACCATATAAACTGATCTCCAATTTATTTGAAATATTATGAAAGCTATCTTAGAGTTATGTCTGACATGTGTGAGTCGATGATGCTTCAATATGATATGTGATGTGATCTAATTGACTAAATAAAGAGTTATTAGAAAATGATGTTCTTTAAAAATGTGCACCATAGAGTGAAAACTAGCCAAATGATCTCAAACATCTATAAAATAACACAAAACCCATACATATATTTTTGAATTATAGGAAATGATATTTTGTCAAACAAAGGTGTCTGTTTTCCAAGGTGAATGAAAATGCATTCTCACTAATTTAAAAATCTAAAATGTGTGCTTGGTAGTTAACCCCTTTGGAAATGATATCCAATTTATGAGAAATATTATGGAATCTATCTTAGAATTAATTTAGATGTGTGCAAGTAGACGACGCGTCAATATGATATGTGATATGATCAAACTGACTAAATAATGACTTCATAAAGAATTATGGTCTTTAAAAACATGCAACACAATGTACAATCTGGATAAAAGATATCATATTGCAGTTAAATTAGATGATTACAATGTTATATTGATTTTTGGATTATAGGAATTGACAATGTATCAAACTATGATTTTGTTTTCCCATAGTGGCCGATAATGTTCTTTCTATAATATAAACTAGAAAACAGGCATGTGATAGTTACTACTATTAGAAAATATCTCAAATTGATGTGATATATTTTTCAATCTATATTATAAGTACTTTTTACATTTGATAAAGGATGATACATCAACATGACATGCATTGTGATCGAACTGACTAAATAAGATGCTCGTAAAAAATGGTGGTCATTAAAAATTCCTACCACTGAGTGAAAACATGTTGAACGAACTGATATTACTATAAAATCACATTTCAAAACACTTATACTGAATATTTAATTATAGGAACGGAAACCATATCAAACATAGGTGTTATTGTCCTAAGATGACTAGAAACATAGTTTTAGTTATTTAAAATTTTAAAATGTAAATTTGATTGTAAAACTCAAAGAAAATGTTCATCATTTGTTGTGAAATATTATGAATGTTTGGTTAGGATTATTTTTGACATGTGCGAGTAGATGGTGTGTCAATCCGACATGACTTATTATTGAAATTAATTAATAAGGTTTTCTTAGAAAATGATGGTATTTAAAAATTTGAGCCCCATTGTAAAATCCTTCAAAATGAGATCGGATAAATAAATCACAAGAAATTAATTCTCTTTTTTTTGAATTATAGGAACCAGTGGCTTGTCAACCAGTGTTTTTGTTTTCCAATGATGAAAAAAATTGTTTTAGAAATTTAAAATGCCAAAATTTGTGTTTGACGATTGAAACCATAAATAATGATCTCCAATTAAGGTGAAATATTATGAAATATATCTTAGAATTATTTTTAATGTGTTCAAGTAGACAAAGTTTCAACCAAGAAGTAATGTGATCAAACTATATAAATAAGGATTTCTTAGAAAATGATTGTATCAAAAAATATATGCCACATAGTGAAAAAAGAACAAATGAGCTGAGATTGTTGTGAAATTAGACAAAAAATCATAGATTAATTTTAAAATTATAGTTATTTTATGTGCATAAAACCGAGGTGTTTTTTCTTTAGATGACCAAAAAATTCATTTTCAATAATTTAATACCCAAAAAATGTGAGTTTGATGGTTAAAATCATAGAATATGATATCTAATTGATGTTAAATTTTATGAAAGCTATTTTATAATTATTTATAGTATGTTTGAGAAGATGACATGTCTATATTACATGTAGGGTGGTGAAAAATAATTCTAATCACTCAAAATATTTTTATCTCAAAACATAAAATTTGTACTTATAAATTACTTGTTCACAAATCATTTTTGGGTTAATTTATTTTTTGAAATTATTATTTTTTCATTACATTTATTTTAAATTAATTTTAATTTGTATAGTTAATGTTATAAATTTCATTTAGATTTTATTTATTATATTAAATATATATATATAATATTTGTGTGTAAATGTTAATTTTTTTGGGAAAATAATCATTAAGAAGGCGATCGATGATTATACAATTTAATAGAGTTCATCCACAATGGGAAGTCAAAAAACAGGAAAAATTAATCTTCTAAAAGTCCACGGGATTCCAAATGGTTAGATGCATCATTAATTTCTCAATTGATGATTGAGAAGGTGAAAAATGTGAAAAGAGACATAAATAATGGTTCTTCCCATCCAACATACCAAAAAGTTGAAGGCTGAACTCCGAGTAAGAAATGGAATGGAGAACCATTAGACAGTCTAATTACATGATAATGGAACTCCATCCTCTATCAAAATAAAATTCCATACCAGAAATGATTGCTTTTTTTCAACAATCTGTGGAACCCATACTCATAGAAATTCATTTGACTATAATAAAGGGTTAAACCAGATGAATGTTGAATGATCACTCCCATAACTGAGAAGGGTCCATAAACATCTGATGCATCAATATTAATCATCATCATCTTGATCATGGGTGACTACCAAGAAGAAGATCCATACATTGGTTCATTTCTTGTAGCCTATGAATCATGATTATTCTAGGTGGTCTTTCAGGAGATGGAATATTTGTCCTAAAAAGAGTTTGTTTTGATATAATGATTAAAAACAAATTCATTTCTATGAACCCAAATCATCCATTCCATTGGGAAAAAACATTATCAAAATCCAATGGCAGTGATGAAGACCAATTCATAAGAATCTCTAGAAAAAATGACTTTTATTCCTCAAATAAACTATCACAGTTGTTCCACCCATATAAAACACCAATGACTCATGGGCATCAAAAAACATCATGTAAAGATTATTATGATGACACACTATAGATTGTGAAGTATCGATCATCATAATCATGGATAACAGTTGGAAACACCATAAGTGAGAGGTTATCGATGCAAGATTTCCACCAAAAGTAACAAGACATGGGAGGAATCAAAATTCAACATAGGGTTTTCCATGTCTATGTTGAACCCAGCTCTGATGTATCAAGCATCATAGAATAACAATATTTCACTTAATATTCCCTTGAAGAAGTCATTCATCAGTAGTTATTAATGGCTGATATCTCCCTTACAACTGGAATACTCAAAATAATGTTTAAATAACACTCATTAAACATTTCTTTAATAGTTTTAGTGCTATAGTTGATTCCATTATCATTAAAAAATGATCCTTTTCATTTTCTGTACCCTTAAAAAATTTCTGATGTTACCATAGATCCACCACCATCCACCATCAACGGTTCATTCAAAATATCAACACTTGTACCATCACCAATCATACAATACTGTCCTTTAACATGAATTTTATGAGGTACCTAAAAACTACACTATATAAATATCTTTCTTGGTACAAGACAAGAACATCTGAATTACGAGTGTGGGAAATATTTTGTTCAACGGACCTGAGCACAAAGCAAGAATGGATGCTCTAGAGGCCCCCATTCTTGCTCGGTGAGTAGGGAATCATTAAATGGGCACAAATCATTAAATCCCATTCTATAGAAATACTTAGGGAGATATATCTTAGCCCAAAACTTCTAGGGGTTCTTAATTCTTCAATTATTCATAATAACTAAAACTTTCCCATTTTGGAAAGCAATTGGCCAATGAAGTAATAGTGCAACATGACGAAGGACATCACATGGTTGTGGACTGACTTGGAAAATGACTTGGTGTGGATTTATTTACCAACCTTAGAGACCGTTTTACTATTACATCCTTTACTTTTATTTTGAATCCTATCTATAATTCTTGAAAGTATTTATTTTTTGGACCCAAAGACATGAGGCAACCCAATATGTTATTTTATTTTACCAACCACCAAGATCCAAGAAGCGGTGTGGATTTCATCATTCCTGCTTACATGAATTCCACAACTAAACGAGTCTCATATTTTGAGGTTTCAATAAATTTCCTAGAATCCATCTCATTTTTGTGAATAATATGGTGAATATAACTGTATTCTTCTAATGTAGTTCTTGAAACAGTAAGCTGTTATCATCAAAGAAAAGGAGGGTAATATGAGGGATCACCGGATAGAACTTCACCCCATGAATGAAATTATACCTAGATAATAATGATAAAATCTTGGATAACATCATAATATATAATAAAAATAAATGGGGAGAGAGGGTAACCCTACCGAATACACCTAAAGTGGGAAAATATTAAACAGAGGACACCATTGATATTAATATAGAAAGAAACTAATGAAATTAATTCCATGATGACAACAATCCATTTGGATTAGAAACCCAATTTTCTCATAAACACTTATTGAAATTACCATTAAACTCTATCATATTCCATTGTGATGTCAAGGTTCCAGGACATAATACATTTTTTAGAGATCAATCAAGTTTTCATGGAATGAAACACCTCCCAAAAAACAATGGAATTATCAAATATAAGTCTCTTTAGGACAAAAACACATTGGTTTTCAGAGATGAAAGAAATAATCAAAGGCCGAAGAAAATTGAACAATATATTTGAAAATATTTCATAGGTCACATTGCACATACTAATTTTCCAATAGTCCAAGAAAAAAGTGTGGTTTTAAATTTTCAGAATAAGCGCAATAATTACTTCATTAAGGGAGTGAAAATTATCTTTTCCCATCCAGATAACCTTCAAGTGTTCTAAAATTTCCAATCCAACATTGTTCCAATATTTATTAAAGAAAATTAATAGAACCCATCCCACCCATGAACATTGGTTGTGAGAAATTTATTCAGCAACATAAAATTTTCATCATCAGAATAAACTTTTGAAAATGTATATTCATAATTTTAGTAATTACTGGGTCAACTAAATCCTCATTATCTAGTGGATAGACCAATTCACCTATCATAAAGAGATCCAAGTAAAAGAGATTGATTTGAGCATGGATCCCCTTAATGTATGAAATATATATACCCTCAAAATCAGTAAGGCATGATATGGAATTCCTTTGTCTCCCCACAAAGTCCTTTTAACAAAATATGAGGGTATATAATTTTCCTCTTTTATACAGGATTCACGGGTGCATATAGGACAATAATGTTCTTTAATTATAATTTTTGAATCCAATTCCTCTTCCAAAATGGAAATGGAGGATAAAAAATAATATGAAGGGGGCTGAGAATATGAGACATTCATAATTATTTTGTAATAATCTCATTTTGAATCACATTTTTGAAATTATCCATCACTCCAACATTTCAACATGGAAGCTGATTGATGGGTGTTTTTTACGAGGTTATGTTCCCCCTTCATTCAACATGCGTGGAAATCATATTAAAATTACTTATCCATTGCACAAAAGAAATGAAATATGAAAATATATTCATTTCTAATTTTCCTAGACTCTAGTGAGGTATAAATAAGGATTGGGATGTGGTACAATGTTGTCTTTGTTATAGGCACAACGTAAGTTTGTGGTGCAGGGTGATATGTCAAAATTTATTTTAATAATCATTGCTCGAAGCTGAGAGCAAGGATCTTTCACATAAAATTTTTAATTAATTTATTTAATTTTTGAATAAATAATTATAGGATCTTAGAAAAAGAAATTTGGTGATTTTTGATCATCCTAAAAGACCAATTAATATTACCTTCATTGCATTGTGAGGATCCAAGGATAGAATCCCTCTAATGGTGATCCACATATTCTCCTATAATCTCCACGCAACTCCACTTGATCATTGGGTGCTAGTGTGGTGAATTGAACAGCGTACATTGTTCGTTCTTGAATGCCTATTCTTCTGTCATGATAAAAATATCTCGTACACTTATCATTTTGAGAGGGAGAGAGGAGGAGTTGAGAGTGAATTCATTGTGTGGAACAATGATCTATTCTCAATTTTTTATGCTCTACATAACATGAATAACAAAATATTTATAAAGTGTTTATTTAAGATAAAATATTTTGTAATTACATACCATCCATTAAATATTTTCTATTTTTGGGAATAAACCCCATTATCCATAACAATTAAACAATTATTATTTTTTGGTCCATGTAAAATTTTGCAATAACTAATATTATGTAAGATTCTTGTAAATTAATACATTTCATAGCACTCGATCATAGTCTGTTTGAACTCCCCTAGAATTATTGAATAACTGAATAAAAATTAAATTATTAAATAAATAGTATATTAACAATATAGAGACTAAATATTTATTAAATATTAAATAAATAAATAAATAGTTTATACATAACCTCAAGAATACATATTTATTAAATTAATTAATTAAATATAACATGAATAAAATTATTCATCTGACTTGAGAATAATATTTATTCCATAAAATAAAACTCGAATTGAATTTAATGAAGATAAATTGAAACAGTAAGTGTGTGACCGTCAAGTATTATTTCTAATTGTCCTTATGTGGGATTTCCTAAAGTCTAGTATTACTCTCTAGAAATGGGTCAATGAACCCATGAAAAAGAACATAATGTCATAATGTTGAAAACTAAATAAAAATGCTCATTTTGTAATATAAATCCATTCTAACAATATCACATCGATAAGGTTGTACATACGTATCACCAATCTATTTGCATGATATGTATTTGTATGACTACCTAAAATAAACATGTAATTACACCATGACTGTGGAATTTAATTAAATAGATCTATTCCAATAACATGGTCGATATATCAACTTCTATAATGATTTAAGGGACAAATCCTTCCTCAACTAACTCATTAATGACATGTAAGTCATGACGCACCTAATGTATCCAACTTATCCAGGAACTGTTATTGTCATGGTTTATGAAATATGTCTATGTACATGATTTATAACATTCAAAAATAATAATCATAATGTATATGGACCATCACACAAACTCATAGATAGAAATATCTGAGGACACCAAAACTTGTAGAAATCCTACTAGTGGTTTTGTTCTCATAATCTCTATTCTTGAAGATTACCAAGTGAAAACCTCATGAGTAGAATCCCCAACCTCTAATGAGTACTCACACATGATAGTTTGTGTACTATGTGTACCATCACATTATGTTATCCAACTGCAGAATACTATTTTTGAATATTTTCATAGAACATCAACGATTTCATCATAGTGGGGAACTACTATGATGTTATTAATGCAATGTATATTATAGGATATTATTAAATTATTGTCATGTAGAGCACCAAATAATATAAAATTAGAATTTTATTTACTATTTAATACAATAAATACATAATTAATAAAAGTAAAGACATTTGTTCCTGGGACAAGAAATCAAACAAACTTACACTTCGACTAAAAACAACTACCTTCACTTTCAGTCCGCTAGAACACACTTGATAATAAAGTTTCTATTCACTTAAGGATTTATTTAAGGGGTCCTCATGATGTATTATGCGAAAATACTTCACAATGCAACTTCACCTCTCTAAAAAAATCAATCAAAATATGATACTTCTGAAGTATGTACTGCGCCTGTTGATGTGAACATGGATCTTTTTAAAGAGTCAACGATGTAGCATTATCACAATAGATTTTGACAAGATATTTATTTCTTGACTCCACATCAAGATATAAATATTTATTTTCAGTTAAAAAATTCATTCTTTATGAAACAATATTCCATTATGGCCTCATAAAAATTAATGTTCCATGACATGGATTCTTACATTAATCCCTAAATTGATCTTTTCTACTTGCATACCTTGTTGGAATCCATTGGATTCACAATCCCTTTAGGATCGGTCATATAGAGAACTTCATGAAGTTTCCTCTCAAGGAATTTTGTTTTGAAATCCATTTTCCAAATCTCGTAATCATGAAATTACACAATGGAAATTACAATTTAGATCTATGTTATAATTTCAATTGGTGAAATGGATTTGTCATATTCAACACATTGACATTATTTAAACACTTTTTGAAGAAATCAATTTTTATGGGTACTAGAATTCCCTTCCCTGTATAGTTTATTTTTGAATAACCTTTTCCAACCAATGGGGTTTACATATACTGGAGGGTATACCAAAATTTTGACTTGGTTTAGGTACATGTGGTCCATTTAAAAATTCATGGTTTCCTTCCAATTGGTATAATGTGTTCCACTTACTAGTTCCTTGTAGGTTAGAGGATAATTATTAAAATATAATAATGATTCATCAACCTTTGTGACTACAAAAACATTCCATTTTGGTTATCTAACCTGTATATTACTGTTATTAAATAATTGTGTCTCTCAAACACTTTATTCTTCAATAGTGCTTTTTGGAATTTTTTCCTGCGACAAATGTTTTGTATCATGAGTCGTGACATACTTGATAAGTATTAGAAAAATTACATATAGACACGGTTTAATTGGTTCGTGGATATAGGTTAAGATATAGCCATTGTTAATTGAAAACCATGTCTTCGGAATGGATAAATCCTTAGGGAAAATGTGTCGCATGGAAACAACTCCTTAAATAATTTATCTCCATTGCGACTAATCTTCCACCCACAATCTCTTCCCTTATGATGACTCATCTACCACACATATAACCCTTCTCCATTTTCACTTACTGATTTTTTCTCCCTCGGCCAAACCTCATATGATTCTCCATTCTGTTTGACCCTCCCTGAAGTGATCCCTCTGAACCCCTTCATCTGGAGTTCATCTCCTCATACACCCCTTTCAACGTATATTTCAACTCCAATCACTACATCAACCGAAGTAAGACCTTCCATGTGTTGGACGAACACATATTGACCCCTACATTTTCATATAATATTGTTTGGGATAATCCTTCAAATAAAATGCTCTCCCATGCAATTCATACCTATCTCTATTGATAGTTCAACCATACCTTTGAAATTGATGGTAATTTTCACGGTTCCCCCATACAAAATATCTATCTACTAAGAAAAAATATTACAATAAACAACTAGGGATCTTTATGTTCTTACACATGTTCAGTTTCATTTTTTTGTTTACTAACCATGAATCATAATTTCAATATGTTTTCAATGTGACTTATTCTATAGAATCATTCACTCTATATTTGTCCATCAAATTTTTGGCCACAACGAATTTCCTATCTTTTCATATCCAAATTTGATCAACCTGTAAATTTTTCACCAAACCTTATGATTATTGATTTCATCCTAGATGAAAATAGATGGTATATGAATATTTACTATTATCTATATTGATTTTGATCATGCATGCCTTCAAATAATATTCAATACCCATGACTGTCCCCCTTTTTTTTAAAGTGAAATTTGATTTATTTTAAGTTTCACATGTATTTAATCAATATATTAGAGGTTATAGTTTATTTATATTCAATTAATTTTTTAACTATATTTTAATTTTATTTTCATCTTAATTTCCCCTATTAAATTTAATGATTTTTTTTAAGATCTATATAAGCACATCATTTCATGATATAATATTTGATAAAATTAAAGACATTACTAGAATTATTTATTTTCTATTTAATTTTTTATTTACAAATATCTCTACACTAACATTTCCATTCTATTAATATATCTATAATTTTATTTTCGTCAATAATGATTTTTTATCCTGTCATTTTATTTTCCATTTTGTATTAAAAATGGGTTCCTAATGTTTTTTTTATTTCTAGTTAGTAAATACTTAGCGGTTTACGAATAATATTATCTCTATCATGAAGAATACATTCCTCAGGAACATGGTTAGTATTCAACTTGTTTGTATAATTGAATTGTTCTATTAACGTAAATATGAAACATTGAATAATAAGAATGTGTCAATTCCCAACACATATTGACCAAGTTAATTAGTTTATTCCCAATTAATTTTTAATTACTTTATTTCTAGATGAAATTTCAGCGCAATGTTTATGTCTAAAATAGTACCCTATTCAAATATATTTTACTAATCCGGGTTCCCCAAATCCAATTATAAGTACATTATCTATCTCTATACATGAAATTTTATATTTTCTAGCACTGCATTAGTCCAACTGTGAGTTTTAATTTTCAACATAGTGCTCTAGGAATGCAAAATTGTTGTTGTTTTTCAATTTCAGAGGCATGTTTTTCAAGCATTGCAATTGGAAATATTTTAATAGATGATTGGTTTGATTCTATTAGTCTTTTATCGTGAGGTTCATTTATCTAGGTATAGGGAATGCCGTAGTAGTATTTTTTAATTGATTATCCCCACGTCAAACTATGTTTTTATTATTATTATCTAATGTCTCTGCACGGGCAACATCATCCATCTCATAATTCACACACAGAAACACACATATCATTATTATTAAAGTGGTTTATCATATTAATGAATCAATAAAATATATATGTACAAATTCATAGATAGAAAAATATTATAAAAGTTCCTAATGTTTAGGGTCACTTCATGTTCTTTGCATGTATTTTTCTGTTTTGGAGATTGGGGAAGGTGGTGCTGGAGGAACAGTAGTCAGATTAACATTAGATTTTAAACATGTGGTTGGTCTATATTTTATAACAATAGTTTTAATTCATATAAAATAGAAATTTTTTATTTTATATACATCTTTTTCTTGATTTAAATTTACGATAGAGGATGAATTTCTTCCATTTACAAGTGTAAGAATGAAGATCTACTTGAAAAGAGTGATAATTTTTCCAACAACATGTAAAAACATATCCCATCTATCATTTTCTTCTATATTAAAAACTCATTCAATGATATGCATTTAACTATATATTTTCTTTTTATTTAATGTTTTAGTGTTTTCGTTTTAAATTAGTTCCTTCAAATATGAGTTTATATGTTAATTTTATTGAATTCTTTGAGATTATATGGTAATAATTTTTATAAATTCTCGGCCATGAAGTCCATATAGTTTATATTATAATTTTAGTAAATAAATAAAAATTCATATAAATATATAAAAGTCGTCTAAATGATTTGATTAACATAAATAGTTTATAATTATTCTTTATGCTACTAATTTGACTCATATAAGTAATTCACAATTCCTTGCCTTTATTTATTTGATTTAGTGAATTATACTATTCTCAATATCCTATAACTTCGCCTCCCCCACATCAGTATCCTCCTCTAGAATGGCCTCCATATCCCCTTATTTAACCTCCCCACCTCAGCACTCTCTCTCTCTCAATAGTGATCCAAACACCAGCTGCATAAGGGACAAACCAAGGAGGGGAAGACTGAGGATAAATGAATTTGAGAGCTGTTGGGGTGTTCTTTCATTTGGTTATTTTAGTATTAGGTATTTTATATTAATAATACTTTCTCTAATATGTTTTTAATCCATTCATGATTATTATTGTTTCCATTTTTGTACTCTATACTCTAGATAAAAACTGAAGTTTATAGATATAGGATTCCTGTTGATCATCTTGGACTGTGATTTAATTATGATTCTGTTCTATTATATTTCACTAAATTAGAGTTCTAAATAAAAAAAATGATACATTCAATTAAAATAGATCATATAATTTTTCACACCCTTATCATTCCATATGTTTGTGTGCATTGACCACGTGCACATTTAACACCTATAAACTTATGATATTTTAAAATCACCAGCAAACAACATAGTATTATTTTATAATAAATATGATAGGTATAATATTAAAAAGTCATATAATGGCCTTATATGGAAACTCTCCTTACCAAATCAAAATAGTAGAAGACCATGTTTCCATATTTTAATTGGATAAGAATATTTTTCATTTCGAATCAATTTAAGATACATGTATGTAACCGTTTCGATGAAATTGGCACACATTGTAATGGAATTTTCCTGACCATAACTTACACCCAAATCTATTATCGTTTCCTCTCCATTATAATTCATAATAAAATTTTCTTGACTCATATCCATTTGAACTATATTTCTAACTCCATATAAGTATATTAATATATGCGTAAGATTTTGAGATATTGATGAAATGACTAGTTCTGTTATACACATACGTATTTCAATGATGTCTACTAATGACCCACAATCTATTTTATACAAAAATATTCTTATGTGTTCAAAATAAATACTATAAAATTCATCATATAATTCTATAAGTAGATTATAGCAATGTTCTTTACAAAGAATTTTTATAAAAATAAAAAGTTGTTTTCTTTTTTCCTAATCAATGATATTGATCCTCTTCAAGGAAAAAATTCTACATGTGGGAGTGTGGATGGTCCTCCGAACTATTATAATTTCACCACTACCTATGGTACCAAATATCCTTATCTCATGAGAAGCACATTGATATTCACTTTCACCTTGTTCTATTTCATCCAGCAACGAAGATGTTCTCTTTTTCAATCCACATAATTAATATTGTATATTAAATATGACCTGCTCAATAAGTTAGTGGATCAACCATCTGAAAGCATAAAAGGATCATAGGGGTCAATGTCGAATCAATTGAGAAACCCATCACTCATTTTGTTATGTTTATTTTTTATTGTGATATTGTTGATTTTTTTCTTTTTTAGAATTGTCCTTGTAAAGAAAAAAATTGTGCATAGATATTTGTGAATCCAACATAAAAATATAGTTATATTCTATTATCCAATGTGAAATTTCAATTTTTGGATTATGATTATGAAAATAATTGATAAAATTATAAAACCAGAGCTATTTCACAAATATTAGGATTATGATACTTTGTTTATGTAAAATTAAGATAAAGTGTATCTAGAATGATTCATGTAGTTGTGATGATAAAAATAGATTTCACTTAAAATTATGTTCTCCTTTATTTCCTCTTATAGTGTACTACATGATGATTTCATTGTATTAATAGTAAATATATTAACCAATGAGAAATAAAAAAACAATGTCAAGTAAAAAAAATGTATAATCATAATATAACAAATATATAATGTTTTTTTGGTTTTCAAATATAATATTTTATGTCACTATTATGTTATATTTGTTAATGGATAAATTTTTTGTTATTAATATAAAAGTTCTATTTTACAATAACCACATATGTAATTTAAGATATACAATAATAATTCTGTGATTATATTATAACAAAAATTGTTGTTAATAAAAATATTCTATTACACTTACATATTTATTACTCACAGACAATCCAATTTGGGTGTATACAAATCAATAATTCTATAATATATTAGAGTATTGATATGTCATTCAAATATAACCCTTCTATTTTCTTACGAGATAAATATTCTAAATACTATGGAAATAATCCATCTACATATGAGAGATTAATTACTAAATAGAAAATCTATAAAAAGAGTATAGTCATCTAGAATTTTAGAAGGAAAATAAAAAAGCAAAACTACTGACTATAATAACTATAAAAGCCGCTTCTACTTGTGTTTTTTATTGCATAGAAGTTATGGAAGGACGTGAAAAACATATATATGGAGGGATTTATGATTAAATAAAAATATAAATACAAAATAGTACCAATTATAGTTTTGAGTGGATTAAAATTCCTACTACTCATAGAAGGGAGAACCCCACACTCAAAATATTTCCTTCCTTTTAATGTTAATTATAATTCAACTTGTAATATTAAAAAAGGAATTGATCTATAAGAAATAATATAAGGATTCCTGATTATTATATTGGATAAAGAATTGAATGTCCATAAGAATTGTTTTTAAACCCATGATTACACTATGAGAGATATTATAATACCTAATATTTAAAAATTAATTAGTTAACCTTTCAACGGTAAAATTGTTATAATTTTTGGTGATTTTAATTAAGTTTTACCTATATTTATTAATGGGAATATAAATGGAATAAATTTTGGTATGATGTTTTCTCTTAATGTTTGAGGGTTTTTATATTAAAATAATATCCAAAAGAGTTTGAATCATTTCCTAATGATTTTCAACGATTTTAATAAAACCTATTATTCATATGATAAATTGGTAGATTATTATAAATATGAACCATAGTATAAGGCATCATTTAGTAAAATTCATCATGTTGGGGTTTATGTTTTCGCATTATTCAATATACCACTCTTTGGTGTATGTATTAAATGAAATTGGATTTCTTTTGAACAAAAATACTTCATTAACAATCATGTTATTCAGTATTGGGATGTACATATCAATCTGAATATTCTTATATCCTTATTGGTTATATATTCATGTATCATTTATCATATACAATCGACACAATGATCACATATATATAATAAGTCATTGTATCTAACTTCTTTTCACATTATTTACATAAATGGGGTTTCTTTTGATGAGGTCAAGTCTATCCACCACCATCTAAGGCAGTGACGTCGACATAAAATTCAAGTAATGTTTCCTCCAGTTTTATTCTTTGGCCCAATTTTAATTAGAATTTTTTTGATTTTTGGTTTTCATATTTTCTTGTAGCGTGTTTTGGATCTCATTGAGGTGGATTTGAGTTGTAGTTAGAGATGGTGACTTACATGTTTATGAATAGGTAGGAATGTACGTATATAAGTTCCCCCTTTATATATACATTAAATCATGGAATTATGAATATATATATTGGGTTTAGGTGTGCTTATATGTAGATATGAAAAATGAAAATGTGTGTAAGTGAAAAGGGGTATACGAAAGTATATACAAATATCTAAGAAACCCCTTGTGAATAATTGAAAATATTAATGTGTACAAAAGGGATGGGTGTCATATATATGTGAAAATGCATATACATCATTGTGGGAAAAGTAAGATTCAAGTTTTCGTCATAAAAGGTATAAATCCTTGAGGTTGAGGTAGGTTCCCTATGCCTATCCCTTTAATTTTAAATCTATAAACATGTCTATATTTTAATTTTTTTTATTATTAGGTATTAACATTAATCTCCATTCATGTGGTCATCATAAAATTTCATCCAAATCAATATGAATTTTCCTTCACTTTAGAGATGAAAATATCCTCATTTTTGGAAAACATGAATAGAGAATTCACATAAAAATCTAAAACATAAAAAAAATATTTAATTTATTTTCATCAAACACAGAAAACCATCCTTGAAAATTTTACACTTTCTTTAGTAACATCACAATGAAATTTAACTAGATAAAATTGACTACCTTACCAGGAAAAATTCATCACCTAGTACTTAAGTAATTAGTTTTCTTTGAACCACTTCAATAAACTTCATCAGTTCTATTTGATTTCCACACTCGTATCAAGGTTCAATGTTCAAGTGATCGAGTAATAGAGTACAAAGGTTTTAGAATTGAGTGAGAAGTAGAATTAATTGTAATGATTCATCACTGTCAATCCTGAAATTTCAGGAAATTGAATCCCCTCATAGTATAAATAACGTCATCTTGAAATAATAAAATTCCAGATAGATGATCTTTCAATTGAGAAAATACAATAACCATTAGGGAAATACTAGTGAGGGGAATCCATTAGTGTCACATATGGAATGGATTAGTAATTATACAAAGGGTAGTATGAGGGGTTGGTTTATTGATGGGAACACTAACATTCATAGGTGAATGAGCTTTTTTGAGAATATACCTTTAGGTTGTAACAATTATAGAAGTATTAATGAATTGATGACATTAAGATTGGGACATCGATATTTATCTTGAGATGAAAAGGGGTATGTTATATAGTATATATATATATATAACCATGGATGAGAAGGAATTTCATTTGTTATAATAGTTATGGAATTTAAATAGATCTTATGAAACAAAGTGTGATATATTCTCATGTATGATGTGGGATAGGTATTCCATTCACTTTAGTATGTCTTATATATTAGAGCATGGTATGTATGGGTTAGCCTATGTTGATTAATGAGTGATAGGTTATATTATTGTTATTAATTTATTCTATGATAGTATGAAATATACTAAATATATGTTAGTTAGGATATATGCATTAATTTTTTTCCAGCTACCAGTTGAGTACTATGATATGGTTCTATATTACATTTGTTATTTTGATTAATGTCTTAATCATGTTGTTATAAAACATTCTTTTGAGTATTTTTTATCTTTTGATGATGATTCACATACTCGGAACCTAATGGAAAACTAAGGGGAAAAATTATTTCCATTTGGATATTTTCCATGATCCATCACCTATATATTTCTCACATTGTTTATTGATAAACACCATAGAAGGAGAAGGATTTATGAATTAAAAAACTTGGGAAATAGATTCATTCTGTAAATAAGAAGTCCGATTTAGAGGGTACTCATAAAAATTTATTACAAGGCATAAAGAAAAATATAAATTTATATAGAAGGAATGTTTAGTGTAGATCTATTGGAACTGGAGAATGTAATATTCAAAAAAATAATTCCGATATAATTAAATTTATATAGGGAAACTCGAAATACTATGTGTGTGTGCATGTAGGATATTGAGCATAATAATAGAGGTTTCTTTTCTAAAATCTCACCCTAACATAGAAAACAATGTCACATGAAGTATGATTTTGTTGGAATGTTTTTTATATTCACTACATTTTTCATTTGGAAAGGAATAGTATAATAAAAAGAAAAAAAGGTATCACGAGGAGACCCACCACTTCAGAGACTAGTAGGAAATATGCTTGGGAGGATGAAATATATGATTTACCTAATGTTAAAAATACAATATGGTTTATGAATATAATGTTCAAAAATAGGGTTACAAATAGAGGAATCATGAATATGATACTATCCTAAACGATAAAGAGAATGTGAATGAAGAATTATCACTATTTAAGAACATCGGGAATGTTTCCTGCAACTAGAAGATGTATGTTCTGGCTGTTGCTTCAAATTTCTGGTTCAACTCTCTGCATGGGATGCATCAGAATAGAATCTAAGGATGAACCGCATCACTCATAGTCTTATTCCCCCTACAGTGGGTGATATTAATTTTTTTTACTTCTATTTTATATTTTTTTGGTTTATTCACTATGTAGTTTATAGGATGCATTACAATTTTATTTGAGCTTTTACTCGTAGAATATTCTGGTTAAGGTTATTTTTTGAGGTGACATATTAAATCCTGAATACTATGGCTTATCATTTCATTGGTTCTCAATGTTAGAGGCCTCATGGTTTCCCATTTTTTATTCTTAACTTTTGTGAATTTGGGAGTTACTTGCATTCTTTCAGTGGGATCTCACGGATCAAGTTAAGATAGTATTGGAGTGATTCTTTAATGAGGTGGTAATGATTAAGGATACCCTCTTTCACTACCATTAAATTGTTTTCATCTGTCATGGATGAATGTTATCACTTGAATCATATAGTGAATGAATTGAGGAGACAAAAGTGTGTTGGTATGAATGGAGTGGATAGTTCTACACTTTATCAGTAGCATGTTTTATCACTCTCAATGAAGGAATATTTTATTGATGAGTTGTGAAGGTGGGTAAGGATGTGAACAGTTTAAATTTATTGAAACATGAAGATTTTACATGCCCCTGGCTCTTTTTGTGGCCCACCTTCCCACCAATCCCATCAAAACCATTATTGCTGAAGCATCCACTGCTCCATTGGCTACTCCACTGCAAACATGGGTGAATCAAAAATTTCCAACACATGCACTGCATGAGGTAAGGTGGATCATTTTCAAAATTCTATTTCCCACCCAAGTACTGTATCCCAAAACTTTTGATGGATTTGTGGCACCTCATAAATATACCCATTGAGAAGCTAGATTTCTTGGTCTGGTGTTGGTTGTTATATGTGTTCCTTATATTATTATTTTGGGTTTTCCTATTTTACTACCAAATCAATGTGTTTTATCCCTTCCCCAAAAATGAATGATTAAACATGGAATATGTTTTCTCTTATCCAAGAGAATGAAGAAGTATCACATTGGCCATTTTAGTGATGTATGCCTACTCCAATTTTCTATATATCTCTTCATTGGGTTGAACTTCACTACCCTCTTTTCACTTTCATTTTGTTGATCCTATATTACTACAATTTCATTACACCTCATGTAAGTATTGTACTATTTTATTGTCATTTTAGTGAGCTCTGCCAGAGTTTTAGCAACAGACAGCAGGGTGAGGAAGGTGAAGTAGAGATTTTGAATTTTTTTATGGAAACTGAAAGATGTAGTCACAGTTTACTATGATGGTAGTAGACCTTGGATTTTTTCTTCTGGAAATTACCGGTTATTGCCTCGATTTTGAACAATGGATATAGGTCTATAGCAGTTGTTCAAACATTAGATATATATCCAAATCTATGATTGAAATCCATAGTTGTATATTTCTATAGAGTTTCAAATAGCCATGGTTCGAAAACGTTTCTATAACTCTACTACCATGGTGGAAACCATGGTTTTAGGACCTATAGATATAGTTATAAATTGTTCATATAGCTTGATACTCTATTCATTATTTTCTATCTCTCTCCCACTATATCTTTTAAAGATAAGATCCTCCAATAAAAATTTGGGATGTCTATCAACCATAACCTTTTTATGAAGTATTTTATATGTAGTATCCCATTATATCATTGAGATATCGTATAAATATACACTCTTTTCCTTATGGTGCAAGCTTGTTACATGAAGAGTCCTTAAAAAATTCTTCTCAACCCCACACATGTAAGTAAGCCAACACAAGTTTCATTCCATTCTTTAATTGGTATGTTATACTATATATTTCTTTATATGGAACTTGGTTTAGTATGTATGCTACTTTTGGTAACGTATATCCCTAAAAAGATAATGGAAGAATTGCATGACTCATCATTGATGTCACCATGGAAAAAAATGTATGGTTCATCTTTTTTTTCTAAACCCATTATATTGAGGAAGATATTTTACACCACAGTCTGAGTGAATTTTCTTAATATTCTAACCAAACTAGTTCTCGACATCATTATTGTGCTCTATTAATTTATCAAAAGAATCTCACATACACCATAATTAATAGAAATATTCATATATAATTAAATCATCATTAAAAGTTAGAATGTATGATTACTCACCACTTACAAAAATCGAAAATGGTTCACAAACATTGGTATGAGAAAATTCAAATATCTCTTTAGCCCTTTCACATTTTTCATCAAATAAGGATTTTGTTAATTTTTCTTGTAATAACATGTGAAATAAACCAAGAGTTTTTAGTTCAAAAGAATTCAAAAATCCATCTTTATGTAATTTAGTCAAGATTTTTACATTTACATCACTTACTCAATGGTGTCAAAGTTGGGTGTGGTATGAGTCATGTGAAGTAACATCATTATCGATTTCCATTATTTGTTTCATGTAACCCAACACGTAAACACCATTAGTTAAATGTTATATACTATAACAAATTATATATTTATAAATAAAGAAAAATTTACTCCCAAATATTAAAATAAATCCATATGTATCATGTTCGGATATAGGAATAATGTTTTAGGAAATTGAATGAACAGAATAACAGCCCATTAAAAACAACATCATTATTGTTGTAAACATGAGGTAATAGTCCCCAATTGCTACATTAGTAATTTTAAACATCATTGGATTCTTGATGATTTACCTCTCTGTAATGGCCCGTGTTTTGAACCCGGTCTAAAAGTGTTGGAAATTGAACTTTTTCAATTGCTGAAACGGTCGTTTTTAGAATCGGGCTTCAGAATGACGTTCCGAAGGTTTGAGCCCTTGTTTTGAATGTTTTTGGACATTGGATAATGCCCGTAAAGTTTCCCAGGTGGCCTGAGGGGTATCAGAAGCGACGAACCCCAGTTCGTTAAAGGGCTATAGAGGGCGCACGACTGGAGCATGGGATGACAAAGCCGTGCGGCCTAAATCGTGCCGCCCAAATCTGGTGGATAGTGGCATGAGCATGGTCTACACACGATTTCCGCAAACCGTGCGCCAAGCCCCTGCGAGGGATATCTTGGAGGCAGAGGACTCTAGATGGTTTGCGCAAGGTTTGGAAAACTATGCGGGTCAAACCGTGTGGTCAGGTCTGTTTAGGTTTTTAATTAATATTAAAGTAAAAAAGAAAATTGAATAAAATAAAAACCTAAAATCTAATAATACGACCTCACCCTCTCCTCTCGGCAGAAGCACGGCACAACCCAAGGGGGGATCTCCCTGCCGCGTGCTTGAACCCCCACCTCAGCCTCTCTTTGTTCTAAATTCCTCCCCCGTCTTCACTCGTTTCTTCTCCAGATAATCCATGGTAAGCATTCTCCCCCCTTCTTCCTCTATTCATGGCTGATTTTCAACCTCCCCTTTGACCTAACCTAATTCGGCCGAACCCATGTTGAGTTTTGATTTTTGATTTCAGTTCTTTTCACATTCTTCTTGATCTATGGTAATGCAGAAGGTCCCCCGAGACCTCATGGGTGCTCGTATGATGTCCGCCGCCAAAGGCGAGGCGGATTTGCTGTCATTTCGGTCCGCAGGTTGGTTTCTAAGGTAAGGGTTTTATCCATTTTTTCTTTGTGTGACTTCCAATTAGTGTCTTAGGTTGTTTTAGAGGGTCCTGGTTTATTTTCCGTAGTGCATTGGACCTTTGGAGTTGGTTTCAGGTTGCAGGATATTAGGTGAATCACCAGCGTAGGCATGGGTACGTATTTATTTGTACGTGGGTTCCCCCGATATGCGTATTTTCGTCCATGGCAGCGAATATACACTTACGAGTCAAGATGTCCCCATTGCATATATAAAAAGTTCCTGCGCAGGTGGGCGTAGACAATTATATGTGTATAAGCATATGTGTAAGGATCCCCTTGTACACGCTCATGGCCATGTGGGGCATGTTCATAGAGGCTAGGTGTCCTTATACATATGTGAAATAACATATGCCTCATGGGGGAGCAGCAACGGCAGCTTTAATAAGAAAGCTCCAAGATCCGGTGTGGACGGATGGATCCACCTTGAGGTAGGGTTCATCTCTTTGCCTCTTATTTAAAGTAAAGTAATAAATAGTTATTTTTTCATGTTATCCTTGAATAAGTGCTTCTGTGAAAATAGTGTGAATTTCACTAATAATATAAAATGGTTGTTTGTTCAGTAAACTAACAATTTAATAATAAAACTCCTCAATCAGAGGTGCGATGTCTTCAAGATAAAATTAAAAAATAGATTGTTATGCTTGCCTGCTAAATTCTTGTTATGCTTTGGTGAAACATGAATGAAATGGATTAGGATGGTAAGACCATTCCTTAGTATAATGGAATAAGCACTACTTATGTTAATGGAATGGGTCTAGTGAGTTTTACTTACCTATGAGTAGTCCTCAACACCTCTTAATGTATTTTTAATCCTTATTTGACTTTGAAATAAAATGAATGGAATAAAGAATGAATTGGGGGTCAGCCAATACCGTACTTGAGCAGGTTGTTTCATGTACCTTATATCAATGTGATGAATATCATAAATGATGTGATTATGTGATATTGTGAGATGGAAATTCCATGTTTTATTGATATGAATTTTATAAGATGTGTATGCCTTGAACCCTATACTATTGAATAATAAAGCTTCGGGACATGGGTAGACTATGAGAGCTCCCCTATGATACGGCTTCGGGCTAGGAGAAGACCATGATAGCTCCCCTAATTGAATGATAAAGCTTGGGGCCAGGGGTATACCGTGAGAGCTCCCCTATGTTATGGCTTCAGGGTATTGGTAGATTGTGAGAGCTCCCTTGAATCATTCTTATTCCTTCGGGCAGGGGATAGACCGTGAGAGATTTCCCAAGGATGGTCCAGGGGTAGGATCGAGAGAACTTCCCTTGGGTTAAGGACGTCTGGGAGTTCCTTCCCAGTCATACCCCAATGTATTATATATATATGTGAATAATTGTTAAGCCTTCGGGCCGGGAATAGACCGTGAGAGCTTCCCCAAGGTTGGGCCGGGTGTAGGATCGAGAGCACTGCCCCTGAGTTAAGGATGTCCATCAGTTCCATACCGGTCCTACCCAATGTATTATATATATATATACATATATATTTGGTGACATGATCGGGTTACTTTACCGGCAATGAGCCGAAGCTGGTATAGCCACCAAGTTTCCTCTAGGGAAACCGGGACGGGTGTTGTTGTTCTTTATTGTTCTATTTATCAAATCCTGCTATACCTTCTTATTGCTTTAATGACTATTACACTATATGGATTGGGTTAGAAACTGGTGGTGCCGGCTTACTGAGATTTATACCTCACACCCTACTCGGGCTGCCATTGAACTGGGGTACCAGAGTTGACCTTCTTACTTGCATGACCTAGGTTTTCCATTGTGCTGTTTGTTCAATTTTTTTCTATTTATTCTTCATATTCTTTTGGGTTTCACTCTGATAATACCATTGTGCTACTCTGATAAGAGGGTATAGTCTCCCCACTATCACCTCCCAATACCCTCACTGTTAGTCAGTAGCCTCTGGCGTACGGGGAGACGCGCTTGAGGCCATGTGGCGACCAGTCCGGCCACCAGTTGGATGGTGAGTCGGGCCGGGACATTACAAAGTGGTATCAGAGGAGTTTTCTATTCTGATTTGTTTTACTGTTTGGCGACATTAAATAGGGATAGGAAGGAAGTGGAATTTCATAATGAGGTGTGTGCGGGATTGGCCACCACGTGCACAGGGAAAAGCCAAATTTCCTCGAATGCAAGTATTATTTTAATGATTTTGATTATTACGGTTGATTTTATTTCAGTGTTGGGTGACACACATGTTTTTTTGGTGATACTTTTGATGAAATTTTGGGTGCTCTTTCGGTTACAACCCGATGATACGAGGGTATTCCATCTCATGCATCGTATATGAACATTGTTATAAATCACATGCCATGCCATCTAGGATGCATTAGTAATGCCTGTTGTTGTGATAGGTACTATGGTAGTTATTCTTTGCTTCTGTTATATAGCATGTTCTGTGGTACTGCTTACGATAACATGCTGCTTTTGATCAAAAATTAAATGGGTTTTTTTTTCTAAATTACGTGATTGCGGTTATGAAAGGATCCAATATTCAGTTTCAAGGTGTATGAGCACCTTATGGCTGGGAAATGGTAACCGGGGTAATCGGATTTCTGAAAAAGGGCTGCTAAAGTCAAATTGTAAAATGAGTTTGGTTTTGATTAAAGGGAACCAAATGCCAAACTATAAAGTGTATGGTCACTTTACAGATTGGTAGGTGGAAACTCGTATGAATGGATGATTGCTTTGAGTGTGTTTATTTCTCAAATGTGTTTTGTTTTGTCTGTTGGTAGCCAATTTTCAACCCAAGGAGTGTATGGGCGCTTCATGAGTTGGGAACTAGAAACCCATAATAAATGTGATGGCAACATGCTTTGTGAAATTCTTATTTGTGTAAAAGATGTTTGGATTTTATCTGTTGTGAGATGGGTTATTGGGAACCTCGTACATGAGTTGTTTAAATTGATATTATTGTGACAAATTTCCTGAAAAGAGTCGGGATGTCTGATTAATGTTTTGTGGTTAAAATGATTTCTTTTGAGACTTGCCTACTTTCCTTTGAGCTGGTTGTTAAAAATGATCATGTGACTGGTGATTTTTGGTTTTTAATGGTTACTTGAAGTTTTGTTTTGAATCATTTAATGTGATTAGATGATAAATGTGAATTAATATAAAGGGCTTGGAAAAAGGAACCTGTAGTGGTGCCCTCTGTTGAGACCCAGTGTGTGGGTAGGATAATCCATTCTTGTGAGTTCCTTGGAACGGACCCTTACACATTTTCTATAGGGTGTTTTTCTTTAGCAATGATGTTAAATGTTAGGATTTGAGCCCGATGACTTTTTTTGGGTGTGACCAAGTGCTTGGTTTGATGCTTGTTTTTCTTGAGGGGCTATCCCGTGGTAGGTAGCGCCATTAGAGTTATGTGCTTGGCTTGTTCGGTGAGATTTTGGATGTTTGGTACTATTTGGGTACCATTGTCCCATGTAGGACTTCCAGTTCTAATGACCCCCTTTTTTAGACTGGTGGTCATGCTTCTTTTGATCTTGTTAAGGGATTTAGTATCGAGAAATACTCCGTATCAGTTGGTTGGACGTGCCTCGGGCATGGTCAGTCGCCTTGTTGGTCATTTGACCCATTCTTTTAGCATAGAAATGGATGAATTGAAATGTCATCGTCGAAGCGAATGGTCATATAGGACAATAAGACGTTTGGTTGTACCTCTTCCACTGCTGTGTACGGTCTCGGGTCATCTCCATGGTAGAGTGATCTGAGTGTTTTAAAATAAAGTTTTCCAAGTTCTCGAAATGATTTTCGGAAGGCTATGGTGGTTGACATGTCGTTCTTGTTTCTTTGGATTCCTTGTACATTTAACGTGGTGATCGTGGCTCAGAGGAGTGATGCACGTCCGTTCAGCTAATTATGAACAAGCCTGCTTATGAGCATCTTGTCTTTCTCCTTTTGATGACGCCGACCCTTCTAAGGTGGGAAGCATCGTGCTGGTTGAGTAAAGTGTCCTTCCGGGTTGAAGGAACACACCAAGAAGGACCATTTGGGAATGGTCGGGTTGGTTTGAAATTCATTTAGGCTTGTAGGTGTCATTATGCATCGATTCTTACTGGGAAGCACGACATTGATCTGGTTGGCGGTGTATGCAACCCCTTTTAAGAAACACTGTTGGTCATGGAGCACATCGGTGGTAAATCGTAAACAATAATGAAATTACTTGTACGAGAGAGAGGGATTGTGATCGGTTTAGAATCTTGATGCACCAGAAAAAGATGTCGAGTTTCTTCATTGAAGATGACCAGGGGTGGTTCGACTGATCTTCTTTCCTGTTTTTGGGTATAAATAACTGGAATTCATTTTCAATCCTATTAGTGTACTCTGCTACGCGACGAGCTTGTCCCCTATCTTACTTTCATCTTGGATGTGCTACGAGATCGTCGGTCTTGCGCTGCGCGAATGATTTAAAGCTGTTCAGCTTGGTTGGTTGTCCTCCTTCGGTGTTTCATGCGGGATGCGTGGTTTCTCTCATGGTTTGATCTTAGAGACGTCACCGGGAGTCGGGTATGAGCTTTAGCGAACGTTCTCGTGGTAATTGTGAGATTCCTTGGGAGAAGGCATCGTTTTCTAGCTTATAAAACGTTGGCCGTCTATGCCATGCATCTTCTTGAATAGTCAGTCAGAGCGGCTTGACTCTTTTTGACTTTGGTTTAGAGGTCTATGGGTAAATTTACCATTTTATTGTTTCAAAATTTTTCTATGTGCGTCGTTGGAATGCTTAGAGAGTGCTATTGAAAGACAGTTCCAAAGGTGGTGGAGATGTGGTTTGAGTCTTGGCCGTTTAACGTGAAAAATATTAGGTGGGAAGTACCTTTGTTTGGTTGCATGACGAAATGACTATTTGATCATGTCTCTGGTGGAATTGGCTCGGGTATTATCTTTCGTGTTGGTTTGGTGGGAAAACGAGCATTGGCTTGGGTGTTGACGACTTATGTGTCGTGTGCTTAAGTTGATAATCATGGATTGTTGAGCATTTGGAAATGTAATGCGATCATTTAATGGAGATTCACAACCCTTGTAGGTTGAGTGAGGTGTGTGTTGTTCCCGATGGCTTCTCGAGGACGAGAAGTTCTAAGGTGGGAAGGTTGTAATGACCCGCGTTTTGAACCCGGTCAAAAAGTGGTGGAAATTGTACTTTTTCAATTGCTGAACCAGTCATTTTTAGAATAGGGCATTGGAATGAGGTTCTGAATGTTTGAACACTTATTTTTAATGATTTAGGACATGGCCTAATGCCCGTAAAGTTTCCTAGGTGGCCCTAGGGGTTTCAGAAGCGATTAACCCCAGTTCTTTAAAAGGGTGCAGAGGGCGCACGGTTGGCACACATGCTGACCAAGCCGTGCGGCCTAAACAGTGCGGCCCAAATCTGGTGGACAACGGCATGAGCACAGGCTGCACACAGTTTCCACAAACTGTGCGCCTATCCCATGTGATAGATCACTTGGAGGAAGAGGACTCCGCATGGTTTGCGCACGATTTGGAAAACCGTGTGGTCGTATGTGTTTAGGTTTTTAATTAAAATTAATGTAAAACGAAAATAAAATAAAATAAAAACCTAAAATCAAATAACACTACCTAACCCTCTACTCTCGACAGAAGTGCGACATAGCCCAAGGGGGGCTCTCCCTGCCGCGCGCTCGACCCCCCACCTCAGCCTCCCTTCGACAGTGATTCCTCCGTCGTCTTCGCTCGTTTCTTCTCAGGATCATCTGAAGTAAGCCTTCTCCCTCCTCCTTCCTCTCTTCTGGGCTGATTTTCGGCCTCCCCTTTGACCGAACCTAATTTGGCCAAACCCTAGGTTGAGGTTTGATTTTTGATTTCGGTTCCTTTCTCATTCTTCTTGCTCTAGGGTTATGTGGAAGGTCCCTGGGGACCTCGTGGGTGCGCATATGATGTCCTCCACCGAAGGCGAGGTAGATTTGCGATCATTTCATTTCTCCGGTTGGTTTCCAAGGTAAGGGTTTTTCCCGTTTTTGGTTTTCGTGACATCCAATTAGTGTCTTAGGTTGTTTTAGAGGTTCAAGGTTTGTTTTCCGTATTGCAATGGTCCTTTGGAGTTGGTTTCGGGTTGCTGGAGCTTAGGAGACTTGCCTGCGTAAGAATGGGTATGTATTTATATGTACGTGGGTTCCCCCGATATGCGTATATTCGTCCATGACAGTGAATATACACTTACGGGGCAAGTTGTCCCCATTGTATATATAAAAAGTGACAGTGCAGGTGGGCAGAGATAGGTGTATGTGTATAAGCACATGTTTATGGATCCTCTTGTACACGCTCATGGCCATGCGGTGTGTGTTCATAGAGGCTATCTATCCTTATACATATGTGAAATCACATATGCCTTGTGGGGGAGAAGCAGCAGAGGGTTTAGTTAGAAAGCTCCAAGAGCCTGTGTGGACGAATGGATCCACCATGATGTAGGGTCCCTCTCCTTGCCTTTTATTTATAGTAATGCAATAAATAGTTATTTCTACAAGTTAGTCTTGAATAAGTGCTTTTGTGAAAACAGTGTGAATTGATGGAATAAGATAAAATGGTTGTTTGGTCACTAAACTATCAGTTTAAAAATAAAACCCCTCGATCAGAGGTGCATTGTCTTCAAAATAAAGTATGAAGTACGATCTTATGCTTGCCTGCTAAATTATTGTTATGCTTTGGTGATACTTGAATGAAATGGATTAGGATGGTAAGACCATGCCTTAGGATAATGGAATAAGCATGGATAATGTAAATGGAATGGGTCTAGTGAGTGGGAATTTCCTAGGAGTATTCCTCAACACCTCTTATTGTTTTGAAAATCATTATTTGACTTTGAAATGAAATGAAAGGAATAAAGATTGAATTGGGGGTTATCTAATACCGTACATGAGCGGGTTATTTCATGTACCATATATCAATGTGATGAATATGATAAATGATGTGATTATGTGATATTGTGAGATGGAAATGCCATGTTTTATTGATAATAATGTATTAAGAAGTGTATGCCTTATAACTTATACAATTGAATGATAAAGCTATGAGCCAGGGGTAGACTGTGAGTGATCCGATATGATACGACTTCGGGCTAGTGGAAGACCATGAGAGCTCCCCTAATTTACTGATAAAGAATCTGGCCTGGGGTAGACCATGAGAGCTACCCTATGTTACGACATCAGGCTATGGGTAGACTGTGAGATCTCCCTTGAATCATTCTTAAGCCTTCAGGCCGGGGATAGACCGTGAGAGATTCCCCAAGGTTGGGTCAGGGTTAGGATCGAGAGCACTGCCCCTTGGTTTAGGAAGTCCATGAGATCCATCCCTGTCCTACCCGACGTTATATATATATATATATATATATATATATGAATAATTATTAATCCTTCGGGTCGGGGACAGACCGTGAGAGCTTCCCCATGGTTGGGCCAGTGGTAGGATCGAGAGCGCTGCCCCTGGGTTAAGGAATTACATGAGTTCCTTCTCGGTCCTACCCAACGTATTATATATATATATATGTGTGTGTGTGTGTGTGTGTTTATGGTTACATGATCAGGTTACTTTACCAGCAACGAGCTGAAGCTGGTATTCCCTTCAGGTATCCTTTGGGGAAAAAAGGACAGGTGTTGTTGTTCTTTATTGTTCTGTTTATTGAATCCTGCTATACCTGCTTACCTGCTTTAACTACTATTACACTGTCTGGATTTTGTTAGACACCACTGGTGCCGGCCTACTGAGATTTATATGTCACACCCTACTCGGGCCACCATTGCACTGGGGTACCCGATTAGACCTTCTCACTTGCAGGACCTAGGTTGACCAATGTGTTGTTTGTTCATTATTTTTGTATTTCTGATTTCCACTAATTTTGTGGTTCACCCTGATAATATTGTTGTGAAACTCTGATAAGAGGGTATAGTCTCCCCACTATCACCTCCTGAGACCCTCGCTACTAGTCGGCAGCCTCTGGCTTACAGGGAGACGCTCTTGAGGCCATGTGGCGACCGGTCCGGCCACCGGTTTGATGGTGAGCTGGGCTGGGATGTTACACTCTCCATGTTAATATTTCTGAATCTACATGGTTCCTTTATTTGAATAATTTTGTGAGCCAAAAAATCTGTATATAATTCCCAATTTGTAAAAATAGATAAATTGCACTTGAAAACAAATGCACATGATGAATCCAATTGCTTTTTTGGACATGTGAAACTTTTCTTCTAGTATCCCATATTTCGACATTTGATATAGAAATAGTAATGTTCCCTTTTTTCCCATTGATCATCCTCTTCTTAGAGGTGTGTGAATATGATTTCGGTGTAATTCTATTTTCATTCCTTTTCTGTTTGTTCATTATAAGTACAAAAGGTTTATCATGATTCATATCCTTATATACATATTGAAGAAGACTAATGAGATATGATAGAGACTTCTAAATGTTTCTCATATAAAAATTAACAACAATACTTGAGAAGGTATGGGAGTGATTCTAGAATGTGGTTGGTACTCAATTGTTCTTGGAGTTAAAACCCATGAACCTCTAAGGGATCAATGTAGCCAATTTTATTTACTATGTGAGGTCTTGCTAGGGAACCCTCTCCATGATTTATCTAAAAGAGTTCTGTGTAAATATTCAATAGTTCTTGTCTAGATATATCCTGTTGAAGACCTGAGAGGTCCTCATGCATGCTTTGCACATCCATGTTTTCATGAGACTTCATTAGTTCATTGGAAAATGATTTATGAGTAAAACATCAAACATAGACCACATCACACAAATTTTTTCCATATAAAATTAAATCTTTATCACTCACCTCATTAGTAGGAAGATCGAGAATTGAGGATTATAGAATGTGAGATTTCTGTTCATGGTGTAACATAACCCAATGGAATCTAAACCACTGCTTGGAGTTATAGCCTGGTAGGAGGTTATCATTCTCCAGTATTGATCATAGGGATAGTGTGGATGACAAAATTTTCATTTTATGTTAAAATTAAAAATAAAATATTATTATTACTTTTATTGATTACAAAATATGTGATATATAATTAATTAAATGTTTTTTAATCTATTTTTGAAATCTACCACTATTTTATCAATTCTCAATATCCCTCACCATTGAACTCAGAACATCTAATTTCTGTATCATTCTGGTGAAAATGACCCCCATTATATTTCATAATGATCATCACACTGTACATGACAACCATATAATGTAATTATGTCAGTGATATTTCCAACTACGGACTTTTAGCTCCTTAATATGTTTGGTCAAATCCCCTATACTAAAATTCTAACATGGATTTCCTCAACACTGACCTCAAAATTTATATAAAAATAACTTTGGATTTTAAAATCAAAATAATTTTGGTTATGTAAACACAAAAATCTCATGAGATCTCCATGATAAATGTAAGTGTCTAAACATTGGCTATGTGCTACACTTAGTTATATGGATTCAATACCAAAAAACTAATGGAAGGCTTAGTATGACTTAATATTTAATTGAGGGATATTAATTTGTTATCCACAAGATTTATATTATTTTATCCATTACAAATATTCTTAATATTATGTTGATGATTATTAATTAATAAATCCTTTTGGATAAATCATTTAAACCTAATTATTTTATTTTATTTTTGTATTTGAAAATTAATTCACTTATTTATGTGATCATGGACTTATATCCAAAAAATAAATAATTTCATAGACATAAAGAAAATTTAATTAAATGACCCATTCATAAGATTTATCTAATGGATGAATTAATGACCATGCATTAAATCATCCTTTGATCTAGGGAAAATAACCTCTACTACTATTCTTGTGCTGATTTATGACATTCCACATGTCTTGTTGTTTATCACCCTAGTTAGCATCATTATGGTTCCATAATGAACTAGCTCCATCACCTTGGGATGATTTATTAATTAAAAATATTTATTATTCACAAATACGGGGGGAAACTAAGGGTTTGTTAAAGGGTATTACATAAATATCAATTAAACCATAGATGATACATAATAATGGATGGAGGGATGACTCATAGGACATAATTTAAATTAATTTTAAATAAACTCATCCTCATGAAATAAATTAAATTAAAACATCTAATACATACTCTGGTCTTATTAAATCTCATGAATGGCCAATCATGCAATTAATATGAAAAATTAAATGGTAAGTATTCAGTTATTTATTAGTCCTTTAATTATATAATATAAAAATTCTTATATTAAATATTTAATTCCGTTTCATATTAATGATAATCCAAAATAATTTATAGATACCCATCGTTAATGTAATTTAGGTAAGATAAACAAAAAATCTAATAATGACATATTAACTAAATTAAATTACCTTATAATTTCGAATTATCTAAAACTGTTATTAAATTTTTAATCACACAATGGAGTGAAAATAAATTAAATAATTTTTTATTTATTTAATTCTAAAATTTAATATATATTTAATTTTTTTTCATTTAATGGTGGACTACACCACAGGTAAATCAATCTACATGGCATGTTCCTTGGTTGTTGTATATTAATTTCACGCACCTGAGGATTCAGTGTGTTATATTGGTTGTACTAAACGATGTGTACATGTCAGCTACACACCCTTTATCCCCTTTTCGTGTGCCATGGTTGATCTAATTAGTATACGATGTGAAATAACTGCACTACATGAAATTAATTTCATGGCGCATATAGATACAATGTACATGGTTATACAGTGTGAGCTCTGGCCACACACCATGTAACAAAGTTTTACATGTAAATGATTTGGAACATCCTTAGGGAATCTTTGGTTGTTCATTATTTGTTCTTAATCATTTAATAAAATGAAATATTGAACAAACATTATTAATATATCGATAACATGTTAATTATAATTTGATTAAAGAATGAATATCATGAAATGAAAATCTTACCATAATTGCGCATAGATCAACAACTAGATAAATAATTATAAATTTAAATGTGACCACTTTGATTCAACTTGTTGGTTCCAAGCATAGTGGAATCATGTAGAGGTGGGTGGTATATTACATTTGTTTTTAATAATCATTGATCGAATTCAAGAACAAGGATCTTTCACATCATATTTATAATTAATTTATTTAATATTTGATGAAATAAATACATGTGATTATGAAATTTCATCATTATTTAATGTTGATCATCCAAAAAGACCCTTTCAGATGACCCACATTTTGTTGTGAGCATAAAAGGTTAAAATCCCATCTACTAGGGATCCAAAGGTAGTCATATTATTCTTCAAGAAACACCACATGATATCTGCTCACTAGTATGACAATTGAAGTATCTTGAGTTGTTCATTCTTGAAATCTCATTCATCAGTTTTGTAGAAATATCTCGTTCACTTCTATTTCTTGATAGGGAGAGAGATGGATTAGTTGAGGGAGAATTCATTGTGCACAATAATTCTCTGTTCTCCATTTTTGGATGCTCTACACAATAGAAAAACTATATATTTGTAGAGTTATGATTTAAAATAAAATATAAATTAATTGCATAGAAGCCATTAAATAACATTTATTACCTTTATTAAAACCCATGGCACATAATAATAATTATATAATTATTATATTGTGGAGCGTGATAACTTCTGTAGTAAAAAATATCATGTAATGATCTTGTTAACTAATATTAGTCATTGCAATCCATCTTGGTCCATTCAAACTCTTATAGAATTTATTGAACATTAAAATAAATATTTTATTCATAAATAAATATTTTATTGTCAATAATTGGAAAATATATTTATTAAATATTAAATAAATAAAATAAATATTTTATTCACAAGACATCAAATAAGTATTTATTAAATTTATGGCATCAATATAACATGAATAAAATTATTGATCTGAACATAGAATAATATTTATTCCATTAATTATACTAAAATATAATTTAATAAAAATCAATGGGGACAAATAGTGTGTGACCTTCTAGAATTTTTTTCATTGACATTAAGTGGGTCTTCCTGAAGTCCCAGATTACTATCTAGCAATTGGTCATGTCACATAAGAGAAATAATATAACATCACAAACTCAATAACCGCATATGAATACTCACTTTGTAATATAATCCCTTTGTCAAAATATATCATCAAGATGGTTCCACATCACTATCACCAACCTATACGCTCGATATGTATTTTTATGACTATATGAAGGAAACAAGTCGTTAAACCATGTTCATGTTATTTAGAGCAATAGTTTGATTCTAATAAAAGTCCTAATATATCACACTAAAAAAATCTAGATGTATAGATGGGTTTTCTTAATATAGAAGTAGTTTAAAACATCGATATATTATTCTTTGACAGTTTCAAGAAACTGCCGCTAAAATTAGTGTCAGTATTCAACATGAATTGGTTCCTTATATTTCGCGGTGGTCTCTATAAAGAATCATTGTAAGGGTATTTCAAGGTGGGTGTTTCGGTTTTACCATCCTTTTTTCTTATAAAATAATTATGGAAATTTACTGTTGATTTATAACCTCCACTACATTCATAAGTATTCACCCAAAAAATGGCACTAAAATGGATAAAAGCGCTGTTAAATAAAATATTTCAATATTTAGCGGTGGTTTTAACTATTTCCCCACACAAATCCTATAATATATAAACAATATAAACCATGACCAAAAATGAAAATTATATCTAGTACTGGTTTAAGCCACTTCTAAATTGTTAATTACATAAAACATGATGCAGATTCTGTAGCCACAAAACCTATAGCGAGAACAAAATAATAATTCCAGAAACACATGAATAATAATAAGAATAAATGGCATATAAACAACTAAATATAATATCTCGGATTAAATCATAATGAATATGAGATTATTCAACTATCACAAGTCTCCCTAAAATTAAAAATCTCTCTCAAATGGTTAGACATGAAGTGAAAATGTTCCAAAAATATATCCCTAAAACCCAAATAAGATATCATGATCACTCTCCATAAATAACCATATATGATAAAACTTTGAATTCTCAAAGGGATGATACAAGGAAGAAAAACCGATGATACCAAAAGAGGAATGACCCTATGTATCCATAAATGAGCTAAACTTCCTAAAGCACGGATTAAAGCTATCATGGATTTATACAATGGGTAAATAATATATGAACTACTATATCTTAAAAAACTAATCCCATACCTTGATGAGATCATGAAAAAATCTTTGATTCCACTATGTGCCTCGTCTGATAATAAATTACATATTTAGGGTTACCCGATTACATCCCCATGGCCTATCCAAGAACAACAATATAGAGATCAAAAAATAAGGTCCATGCACAAATAGAGCACAAAAATATCTCAAAAGGGACATCACCCAAGACATAACAATTGAGCTCTAATAGATATAGGTTATCCTATATGTTATAGTCTTGAGATATCATTGTATGGATAAGATATATAGAACCTTTTTTTGTGAGAGATAGCATAGAAGGATCATTGGTCAGTAGGACTGAGTCCTGATGTGACATTTGGAAAAGGGTATAGACGTTCCTATAATGGCTGGGGTTAGATAGAGATTACAGTATTGGAGAAAACCATTGGGTTTTGTTTCATGAATTGACCAATTGGGGCCCTACTATGGTCACCAGTAAGATGGGAGTGGCACCACATCTTCACCCCCAATAGGTGAAGGGATAGTGACATGCACATAGTAATAATATCACTGATGTTGGAGGATTTATCATATTGTACATGAATACAAACACACAGACACTCACCTCCATGAAATAGTGAAAAGGTATAACAAAATAAAACCTCTATGGTGTAAAACATTCTTGTAGTAATATCTACGAAATACATCAGAATGAGATAGATAAATATCTAGGAAAAGAAAAGGTTAAAATACATTCCTATCCAAGACGAAGGAAAGTAGGTCCCAATCTTGTAATAACAGAAAGTGAATGGAAGAGGAGTTCCCAGCTCACTATCCCTATGTCTTACCACCAACAATGGTTATTGCCTCTACTTACTTATATCTTCCATAGATACCAGGTCCACTAAGGACACCACAAATCTACCAATAATATGTATAAGAAACAAATCATGCATTAAATTCCCATGTAGGTGTGAGTATTAACATACGTAGAGAGGCACCATACAAAACACGTGGAAAATAGTAGAATATAATAGTTAGATCATCCTATATGTAATAGAAAGACCATAAACTAAACATCATAGATGATCATAATGAAATTTAAATATTCATAGCCAGTTGAAATACATCATATATACACATGGTTATACAACACATACATTGGCATCCGATTGTCCCTATCCAATCGAAAATATAAGAAAGAGATACTAAATGCACACATTTTACATGAAAAACCCCTCTGTAATAAAAATTTTCCAATGATGAACTCTTCTTGTCACCCTCTCCATCTACTTCTCTACTTCATGCTGTTGGCACCTGTAAGAAAACTATATTGAAAATTA
This sequence comes from Viscum album, assembly GCA_963277665.1. NCBI lineage: Eukaryota > Viridiplantae > Streptophyta > Magnoliopsida > Santalales > Viscaceae > Viscum > Viscum album. Next base: position 1,578,094,174 of record OY728151.1, on the reverse strand, counting down.
AACAATATTGCATATTTATATTTATACATAAAATCAATAAATGTTTTTGAATTAAATGATTTTGAAGTTGTGTGATTTACCTGCTCACCACAAGTCATCATATCAAAATCCCCGGGAAAAGATCTGGTCGCCTTCTTATATAAATCAAACATCACCTTCATCAAAACAGATATCTGAGCCCACTATTCTTGAATAGTGTTTTTCATAGAATCTAACATTTTTTGAGAATATTGGGGTATGGAGATATTATAACCACGAGTATATGTACTTTTAATCCATATTTTCCTTCCAAAGAACCCATATAGTACTGGCCTGAAACCCACCCCACACACTCGATCAGGATGCTCCTTCCCATGGACTTTACCATCTAGGTCATCCTAGGAGATGGAGTAGGACTACGCGGGATTGACATCCCATTGTTCTTTAATTTTTACCTATAAATAAAATATCATTCATATTATAAGAAATATATATTAACATAATAAAAACTGATAATATTTTATTATAATGAAAATCAAATTCATACTCCTACTTATTTGGTAGGATCATTAACAAACCTCTAATCATATTTTTGTGAACATCTAACCACATTCTTGTTTGGGATTCATGGTGGCCTAAACATGGTAAATTATTTCAAAAAAGATAAATCAACAATTTAATATATTAAAAAGATAATATTTTCTAGTAAACATTTAAACTAATGAAAAGGTTACTAGAGTTGATCGGCTTTGGTAAAGACTCTTTGACCCTCCAGAGTGAGAGTTGATTTTCAGAGGTCGACTGGATGAATTCTTCCTTGTAAGATCCTGAAATAAATAAAATGTAATTTAACAGTAATTTAATAAATAGAATCTACTTTTCATATACATATATTAATTTAAAATTATGTTTATATAATAATATATATTTAAATACCATTTGCTTCTCATCATGATGCCCATCATTAAAAACATTCCATTTTTCTATAGGGAACCACATTGGGTACTTTATCATAAATTTTTTGGGTGCTTAATGAAGTATCATTGACTTCATTCCATATTATCCACTTCAAATATTTACATTTATTGCACAAAATTTTCAATTTCCACTTTCGTGATAATAGATCAGCAATGGTAAAGTGGAAAAAAATCTGTTCAAAAAGATTTATTTTAAAAATTTAGCATTTAATAAAATAATTTCATTAAAATACCCCATAATTTATAAAAATTAAATTTATTTCTTAATAAAAAAAATCATTTTTCATGATGACATCATATGCCTCAAATCATCATACATAATAGGATGGTTAACCGGCTCTGCCGACAGCTGGCCTAGAATCAAGACAAGAAATCACATGGTGTTGTTTGAAGGGACCCTGTAGGAATAAAATGGGACAACAATATTTATTATGATTAGATTCCATATATCTAAACATTTTGTATTTAACTATGTTGTAGCGTTGTTTCTATATTTTTTGAAAAAATAGTTAGTAGTATAAAAATGTTTAAAAAATTTATCCATATTAATATTTGTTCCTATTACAGTCACACTCTAATATCCCTATGAAGAACTATGAGTGGAGCCCTTCTCTGTCACAACTAGGTCTCTTGAATGGGAAGGCATCGACTGTGCTAATGATGGTATGATAACAGAGTGTGTGATAGTCATTATAGGGGGAATGAATATTGTGTCTCAACTGTTGTAGGAAGGGAGACATATGGAACACCATTTGTCGATGTGGTTGATGGATCATTGACCGAGAGTCAACTGACTTCAGTATAATGCTTCTTCCTTGGAATTTTTGTCATTTAATAAAATATAATAATTTCCAAAACATATATTTCAAAAAATTCAGGCCTAATAAATTAAAATGAAAATAAATGCACAATAATAGAAAATAAAATATACATAACAATGATAATGAATGATAGGACAAATGACATAAGTGGTTGATAAATGAATTGATAACATTCCATACAATCATTTTCCCCTTCAATAATGATAGTTTCCAACTCCATCATTATTTAATATATAAACCCTTGTAAGAATAATATTTTCACATATACGAGTTGAGAAAAATATATGGTTAACCATGGTTTTTAATAAAATTCCAGTACATTATTAAAAAAAAATTAGCGCCGATTTATTAAACCATCGCTATAGTCTAATTTCAGTATAGTGACCACTTAGGTGTCTACACCTAACCTACTAGGATTTTCAAGTGATGTAAGAAAAAATCACACCTCTTATTAGATGCATATTTTTCATGTTATGGTATTTTTAACCAAATATATAAAGTGAATATTAGAGGTGTTGAACGATAAACTGAGATAAAAAATTTTAATCTATTTTCTTAAGGAAACATAAATTATATTTTAATTTTATATATTATAAAATGGGAAAAATAAATATGAAATAAATATATGTAAAATTTGATTAATGATAGAGGAATAGACACTAGATGAATGTAGTACGAGTGATAAATGTATAGTTGAATCTATTTATTATGATTCCCATTCTGAATCATGTTCATGTTGTGATGAACATAAAAATTATTTTAATGGTATATCACTTAGATATTTTTACTCTCTTGTTTAAGATTAACATTAGATATTCCTCATTGAGGTTGTTTCATAAATACTGGCACCCATTAATGGATTTGGAGATGGAAATTCACAACTAAAAAATGATGAATATCCCATGGAAATTTCATTGGCGAAGATGGTTGGTTTGTATATGAGTCTAACAAAACATATGAGTAAAAAAGTATAAATAGTTCATATTTCATAAGAGAAAATATATATGATTAATGAACAATATAGAGGGATAGTTATTGAGGATTATGTCTTTGAGAGTGTTGTTGTTGAATTATTCCTTCAATAAATTTTTTTATTTTGTCTCTATGGAGGGTAAAATTAATCAACTGGAATTGATCGTAAAAAAGGTAATACATAATGATAAATTATTATCAATCAAAAATAGAATTCATCATGATTAGATGTTAAAATTGAATAATGATTGTGAATAATGGGCTATGCACCATAAATATAGTAAAAATATATATTATCTGAATGAAATCTTTTATGCTTAATGGGAAATTAAAAAAATAGAAATCACCAAAATAGAATCTTGATAATAATTTTTCATGAGAATGGAAGAAGAATTATTTTTAGAGAAAGTACTTAAAACTATGATCTCTCAAAATTATTGAAAGATAAGACAAACATCCTTATATATTTATCCCAAATCACGCTCATGATTTTTTCCCACTACAATATTAATCAGTGTAGAAATTAATCTATTATAGTGGTTACATAGAAACTAAAATAAAAAATTATAAATATATAGATGGTTAAAAGAGATGAAAAAATCTCCAACAATTAAATAGTGAATATTAGAACTGTTAATACGAGAAGTCTCCCAGTTGGATCTTTAGAGAGTTGCAATGAAATACATAAATACTAAGGTTACCATGTTGAAGATTTTGCACAGACTAAGCATACAAGAACAATGAAAAAGTTTGTAGCCCGCTGTTAGTGTTTTGGGAGGACTGTTCATATGACCATTGATTATTGAAAAAATATGTAAATATATGAAATTTATATAAGGGTATATTTTATGAGGATTATATTTATCATTTTGATAAATACACCCATATTGAATCAGTTTTCATTGATAATGAAGAATAAATCATTGAAGAACAAATTTAAATACCTTGAAATCATTGATGAGTGTTGGGAAAAGTGGAGAGGGGCAGCGAGTTGTTAGGTCGAGACCAATAGTGGCTAGCGACAAGGGCAGAAAGGGTTGGAACTGGCAGGGGTAAGGCTTTGGAAATGGTGAGTGTTGGGATTGGTGGGGGTAGGGATTTGGGTGTTCAGTGTGTGTGTGGGGGGGGGGGGCGAGGGATAAGTCTTGGTTGTTTGAAAAAATAAATGTTTTAGAGGCGGTTTATTAAAAACTACTACAAGATTATTAAGAAAAATTAGTGAATATTTTCTAAATTTCCACTAAAATCCCACATATAAATTCTGATTTTGTTGTAGTGTCTACTTATTTAAAGATGTAACGGATTAATACATCCTCGTTTTACTCATTGGTGACATTTCACTCATTATGCACACAACATATCCAAATTCACAAGGTACTTTTTTCATCATTATTTACAAAATACATCAAAGTATTCATGTTTTATCATTCATAAATAATAATTTTAAAGTATATGGAACATCACAGACACTCTTATATAGTAATATTTGATGGCACCAATGCATATAGAATTTCCATGGGTAGTTCGACTCTCATTACCTCTAATGATGGATATTACCATGTGGAATATTGAAGGGATGAATCCTCATCTACTTACAAGTACTTTCACATGATATTATATGAACTATTTGTCCCATCATAGTATGTTATCCAACCACTAAACATTATTTGAGAAAATTTTCATAGAACATGAAGGTTTTCATCATAGTGGGGAAATTCTATAACATTTTCAATTTGACGTATAATCTAGGACATTATTACATTAGAGTAATGAAAAAAACAACCAATATATAATAAAAAGTTTTATTGATATTCAATACATCGAATATACATGCAATCAAAGTAAAATAGTTGGTCATAGGGTAAAAACTCTAACATTATTTCGGGGTGAAATGGGGCACTTGGGAAGAATAGAATAAGATGTTCCAGTTAGTCGACCCAAAATCTATCTATCCTTTCAAAAAAGGCTAGTTTTTTCATAATTACCATGAAACCTTGTAAAAGGGATACCCAAATATCCAAAATTAGAAATCCCTAAAAAAGTGTTTCATGATGGAAATATAACATATAAGAATAAGGTCTATGTGCTCTTTTGTTCATTAAATTATAGAAAAAATATAATTGAAATCACATCAATAAGTAGTGTTCTAGAGAAATTCCCCCAATGTTTTTTATCATGTTCCCTGATTTCCATTAGTCACTCTATGAGGGAAAACACTGAGAACCCAAGAAATCCCACACTGTATCATCACATTGATGAATGAACACAAAAATGTGGTTAAAACATAATTTTTTAACTCTCGCATCCACATCTTCCTTCAAAAGCAGGCCGAGTCCCCCCACATGTCCTTTTTTTAGTACTGGGAAGAAACCAATGAAGCCGTATTTTTTAGGAATGAAATCCTTGTCCTTTATTTCTAATATGGTTTTAGAAAAAAATCCGTTCAATAAAACTTTTATCACAATGAAACTTGAACATCCAAATTGGTCATGGATTATGAATCCCATTATAGTTCTATAATAGGATTTTCATGGGGATATGAGAGGTGGGTTCTAGATTGACTCTATCTATAAAATGTCATGGTATGATCCATCTCCAATTTTTTTTGTCTTTTAACATATATAACATTAATAAATAGACCAACCATTCACCTTTTAGTTCCATTTAACTCACATGTTCTCATACCAGTGCTATTCTTACTCTCCACTCTCACAATTCTCTTCAATTCTCAATGTCTTTTTAAACAATACACTAATGGAATGATAGAGCCTTCCCCTAGCATTGAAGGGTACTAGGGAGAATCAAGAACTAAGGTAGACTCAACATTTCGTAGATCTGAACCAAATTGATATGAGTTTTAGGGTGGTAAAGTCATTCCATCCACTATTACAAAAGAACATATTGGGAGGAACTTCTTTTCTAGACAGATATTTCCTAGTTTAACAAACTTATTACCATTATCTCACAAACTGGACCTGTTAGTTGGAGAAACTACATCATCCACTTATACATCCTCACACACATCAGTTTAGGAAGCTCGCAGTCCCATCCTAATAATGCTACTACGGTTCTAAAGAAATTTCTAAATCAGGGCCTTAGTTAGTCTATCACGATCCTTATCTTTTTTAAACTAGGGAATACAGGATGTTTTAGTATATTTTTAATGAATATGGGGACCATATTGAATTATTATTTTTCCATATTAATCCTCCTTCTATGAACCAAAAAAATTCATAGGGTTCCCAAGAAACCCACAAAAACAAAAATAGAATATTGGTAGATTATCGAATTCAGATGAATGCCTCAAGTTTGACTCTTTTATTAATAAAAATATTCCCCACATCAATGGAAGCGATACATCAACCAACACTCTAATCCACACTACTAGTACCTATTTCATGGGATCTAATTGATCCCAATTCATTAATTCTATGGTGAGGTATTTGATATCATTAAATACTTACACTCTTCTACTAACGAATGGGAGTACATTAACACTAATCTAGAATATGGTTTTACAGAATATTGTTTTCTATATCCCCCCATCATTAGGATCTTCCATTTGAATAAAATGGTTGTCAATTGACTATGGCCTTCCATTGGATGTTTTCTTTTCACATCTTTCATTAATGAATTCAGTGATTAAGAATCCATTTAAAAAATATCTAATAAAAACACTATAGTCAAAATTAAATATGTTCTGTAAAGTGTTTTTTAGTGCATCCATATTGACAGTCCATTAAGTGATATATTGTTTGATGATCTAGAGATTCATTCGATGTGATAGAAACACATCATCTTCCTTCTTTGTTGCACAATATGTCTCTATTTTTCCATCAATGAAATGTTGTTTTCAACACTTAACATGATCTAACCCCATAGAATCATTACTTAAGAAAAGAATTATGTAATCTATGAAGCCATCCTGACGTGCAATTTCTATGGGGCAATAATTGATCGGGAGGCAAAAACTGCATCACCTAAAACGCGATCACCCCAAGAATCATGAGGGTTTAAAAAACATGTCTACATAGGAGGATACTAGTAACCCGTAATGAATAAAACATAATTGGAAAATACAAGTCAATGAGATAGATCCCTAGAAGAAACACCCATAAGAAGAATCATTTCCATATAAAATCCAAACCTAGGAAAAATAAAACCTAGGAGAACCCCAGGAGAAAAGTAAAACCAATGGTGTAGACATGTAAATATTATATTTTTAATCAATAATATTTGGGTCTTGTAAGTTAGTTTTTATCTTTTATATTATTTTTTTTGTTACTTTCAACTATTTCTTTACATATTGAATATGTGTTTTAATTTTCACATATATTTTTCTAACAGTTTATATTTTATAAAAATCCAAAGTCACCAACTGGAAATGTAATAATGTTTCTTGAAGGTAATTTGAAAGACTATAAATTATAAATTATAAATTCAATCTAAATGAAAATTGAAACATTGACTAAATATATAAAAAATAATTGAAAATTAAAATTAATTACTAAAAAAAATTATAAAAAATAATTTCAATCTGAAAAAATATTTTTGTTTCAAAATAAATAATTTATGCTTACAAATTATTTTTTCACAAAACATTTTTTTCAAATTAGTTTTCTTAATTCTATTTATATTAAACTATTTATTACTTTTAGAGTCAATGTTTATAATTTCATTTAGATTTCATTTATTCTATATTTTATGTGTATAAATATTTTTAAGTGAAAATGTTCTATTTTTAATTAATAATGTTTATGTCAGGAAAATTAGTTTTGTTATTTTATATTTATGAGTTTTTTTAGTTTCAACTATTTTTTATATATTGAAACCATTTTATATTTTTCATTTATATTATACTCATAGTTTATATTTTACAAGAATAAAAATTCCCCAATATGATACATAATAATGTATCAATTTGGTGATTTTGAAAGCCTATAAATTATATATTCTGAATATAATCTAAATGAAATTTGAAATATTGACAAAAATTAAAAAAAATAATTTAAAATGAGATTAATTTCTTCAAAATAATTGATGAAAAATAATTTCAGTCAAAGAACATATTATTGTTTTAAAAACATTACATTTGTCCTTATATATTGTTTTTTCAACAAAATTATATTATTTAAATTTATCTTTTAAAATTATTCATTTTTTTCGTCTAATTTTTATTTTTTTTATTTTTAAATTCAATGTTTTAACTTCAATTAAACTTTATTCACTATATATTTTATGCATATAAATTTTTTGAAGTACAAATTTTATGTTTTTAATCAAATAAAGTTTTTCATGTAAATTAGATTTTTTTATATATTTATGATTTTTTCGCACAATTTTGTATATTTTGAATCCTTATATTAAATTTCATTTGAATTGTACTTATAGATTATATTTTATAGGAATCCAAAGTCACCTACCTTAAATGTAATAATGTTTCATGTATATTTCATTTAATGACTACAAATTATAAATTATAAATTATAAATACAATCTAAATGAAATTTGAATCATTGACTAAACATATAAAAAATAATTGAAAATGAAAAAAATTTCAAAAAAAAATTGATATGAAATAATTTCAATTGCACAAAGTATTGTTCCATCAAAACATAACATTTTTACAATATAATGATTAATAATAAATAACATTCAATAATAATAAGATTATTTAAATTATTATTATTAATTATATTATTATTGTTACTAATAAATAGTAACATTATTATTATTTTCATGACATTAATAAAATATAATGATCATGTCTTTATTAATAATATCATGTAATTATATATAAATAATAATTTTAAAAATAATAAATTAAAAAAATTCTATAATTATGTTATTATTATTAAATAGAATAAATTATTTTCTTTATAATTATATTAATATTTCCTTCCATTGTAACTAATATAGTAATATATATATATATATATATTAATATATTAATATATTTATATGTTAATATGTTAATATATATATTATTGAATTTATTGTAAATTTATTATTTTTTAATTAATTAATTTTTTTTAATTGAAATATTATTGTATTGGTAAAAATATATATTAATTAGTTCGTAAATAATAAGATAATATTTAATGTTAGATAATTTAATATTTTTTAAATAAATTTGAATTGATAAAAATATATATTTAATATTTTCAAATAATAAAATTGAAATTGAAATATAAATTAGTAATTTTTCTAGTTATAGGTTACATCCATTTGATAAAAAATTCCATTTTTGAATTTGTTTTTAATATATATTTGGATATATTATAGTACAATATGTATTATAAATCAGAATATATAATATTATATATATAATTTATTAATAAATTTATAATAATATATATTTACATATATTTATATATATTAACATAATATATAATAATATTGAAAAATATAAAAAATTTATGAAATATTTCACCTTAAAAAAAACTAATATGAATAAGAGAAGGCACATTACGACAGAATGACTTCTTCAAAATAGTTTTTAAGAAGTTGATTAATCTGAAAGTGCCTTCTTAGAAGGATTTGGTAAGAAGGTGATTTATCATACATCAACTTATTAACAACCCTTATGAAGATCTATGTTTATCATAAATTACCTTGTATGAAAATATGAGTGAAATTTTTATTATATTTATGTTCTCAACATTTTACAAAATCCCATTCCCATCATTCTCATAGAATAGAAAATTCTTTTCCCACAATTTTATTTCAAAAATATTCTTTTTATTTTTTGGTATATTAGAAAATTTTACCTCAAACAAGCATCACTAAAAGAAAAATATACAATCCTTATTCTTTATCCTACCACCATTTGGGAACTAGTAAAAGTTTAAATTCTCCATGTCATTTAAATGTTTTCAATTCGGATTTTTTGAGGTTTCGAAGTTTTCTTGGTTTGTGATTGATTTATTTTTAGACTTGAATTGTGGGGTATGTATAATCACATTGTGCCCGAGGAAAGACATGCCTTGGTGGAGCCAAATGAGTGAGTATATTTGCGTGTGTGGGGTATCACACTTTGATTTTGGACAGTGGCTCTTTTGTTGGGGGGATATTTCGTGCTATAATGATTGATGGTTAGTATTTGAATTTACATAACATACATTAACATTTTTTTTATAAATTACCCTTTATAAACATTTATTTAATTCACTTATTTTTTTATAATTATTTTAACTAACACTATTACATGTTTATGTGTTTTAATTAATTAATTTTTTGTTAATTACATGTTTTAATATGTATAAAATAATATTTAATTGGTAAATATTCTTAAATGAATTTAATTGTTAATCACTTTTTTATTACATGTATTTATAGGTATTATACTTATTGTTTTAATAATTCTAAATGTTTGATTTTATTTTTTCAATATTTTTTATTTTTTTTATAAAAATGTTTACAACTTCCATGTGAGCTAAGTTGATAGATAATAACCACATAAGGGACCCATTGGGTACACACCACATGGTACATCAAGCCACATATATCCCATAATGAGGCTCATATATCAGGTGTGCATAGTGTCAACCGAAGGCGTGCATGCCCGTCTAAAAGGCCCATGCGTCACGCTCACAGTTCACATATATGGTAAAGGTCACCAACCATATGTGTATAGATACTATTTCAATTTGAACCTATGTACACCACATACTAATTGATATTCCTTTTTCTTTGAGACTTTCCATTTAGATGTGGTATTCAGTTTTTAATCAATACTTTTCATTCATTTTTATTTCTCAGAAAGTAGTGGTGAGTTACTCTCTGCTCGATCTGAATTGAACTCTCGAACACTACAATTTCTATATTGTGATTCGTCATTGAATTCCATCACTATTTCTTATTCCCTATTTTTTATCTTCATCTTACGTTGTACATCCCTTCTATTTTGGTGGTGTCCGTGCACCAGTGGCCATCGTGCACCTCTTTGCTTCATGTTATTCTATATTTTTTTCTTCTTCTTCATTTCTTAGTCATTCTCCTTGGTCATCCGATCAATGATTTCCTATACTCCATATTTTTATTATTCAAAGAACATATACATTAATTTTTCCTACATTTGTGCACCAATAGCCATCATGTGATTTTTTGATCATCTTGAACAAAATTTGTTCTTCTGGTTCAATTTTTTCTTCATGTCTTCGGTTGTTATTTGAATCAATTTATCTTTTTATACCATCATTTTAGTTTTCCAGTTTGATCATCTTCATATATTTTCATTTCCATATATGTTTTCTTGTTTGTTCTTATGTGAATGAATTGTTTTTCCTATTACCATTTCTTTCACTGATTGGGTGCTTGATGAGACCCAATTGTACCTAACATTCAGGGGAGTCACCATTGGATACCAACGATGACTCATGATCCACTGTTGGGACTCAATGATGGGTCAGTGGTGGACCTAAAAGTTATCAATGGTGATTAATTATTTACACACCATTGAACTTTAACAGTGGGATATCATTTAACCCACTGTTTATATATTCTATTTGATATAAAAATAGATCGAAGAATCTCATTTAGATTCAAAAGGAGTTATTCACTCTTATCAGTTGTTGTATTTTTCATTTTCGTTTCATTTTAATCTATCTTGTTTTATTTTTTTTATCTGATGAATATTTTATCTACTAATTCTTATTATTCTGATATTTTTTAATAAATAATTTTGAATGTTGTTATTATAATTGTTTTTTATATTTCTTTGAATTTTTTATCATATAATTTTCAAAAGCTTATTCTTATGTGTATTATTTCATTTTTTTGGATTTTTTATAGTCAACCACCATTGTACTCTTCCAACGATTGTTCATGAGTTACCACCAATTACATTATTTAGCAACTGTTAGTTTCAATTTTATGATTCAAAATTTTTATTTATTATATAAATTGACAATAACAAAAATAATTCCACTAATAAAATTATTATTATTTCATGAAAAATAAAATTGTAGATTATGTATAAATAATTGTAACATTATTTTATGTACATTTGTACATGTAGTTTTAAAAGTCATCAGATGTTGTGTTATCACTACACATTCACTGTATATACAATCTAATAGATTATATATTTTTTCAATTATTTTATAGTTATAATTTTTTTTTAAATTATTTAATCAATATATTATGTGTTTCATTTTAATTTTCCATGAAGAAAAATGAATATTGATTGTACTTTTATGTTATTTAGTGGGGATTTAACAAACTACAAGGAATAGTAATATTTTTATATTTTTAGTCACTAAAAACATCCATGTTGATATTGGATATGTACACACTCATTGAAGATCATAATATTAATGATCAAGGGGATCTCATCAAGGTTTAAAAACAAATCAATTTTCAGTTTCATTGATTAAGAAAACATGAAATACTTCTTTGACATTATTTTTTCCAGTGATTTCTCAATGTCTTCTACAAATTTTGCACTCCTATTATGATTTCCAAAGGATTTCATCTTTGACATTTGTTAATTCAAGTGATCAATGATCATCAAGCCTAAAATTTATCGATATTCTAATTATCACTTTTTTTATGTATTTTTATTCTTGAAGTCCTATTTATTTCTATGTTTATTTCAACTTTCATTGTTTATGATCTTCACATAAAAATTGGTTTTTCCTGTCCATGGTTATTCTACCACCCAAAATGAATTTTTGGTTCTAACTCTAAATAAAAATTATGGATAAAGACGAGTTTGAGTCTCATTTAAAATGATTTGGTTTTGTATTTGGGTTGTTAAAAGAAATTACATGTAATAATAGATTGAGGAGTGGACTAGGATCTTTGTCATCATAACCACTATAAATCCTTGTGTTTATATTTTTTATTTCCACTGGAACATAACTCAAAAACCCCACACTCACAACTATTTAATATTTTATATACTATGGTAGTCTTTTCCTTAAAAAATTTAAAGAGAATATTCATCCCTCCCACCAATAAATTTTTTTATTTATAATAATCGAACACGCACAATGACTTTTCTAGCAAGGTTTCTTAAAATGACGAATCTTCTTTTTATCCTATTTAATTTTATCTCCACCCCCTTATTTTCTCCTAATTTTTCAGACATAGGATTCCCATATGATATTCCTTCCTCCTCCTCACTCCCTTGGTGGATCCATTATGGTTTTAGGTGGATTTTCAATGTAATCCATCGTTTCCTTTATAGTTTTACACTATTTTCATATTTCATACTTCTTCTTTCATTTCCATAGACTCATTTTACCCTAGTTACCCTAGGGGTACATTGGGATTTGGATGGATGATTGATGACATTTATTTAATTTATATGCACGTAAGGATCCATCTATCTCAATTCATGTGATAAAAAACAATGTTTTTGGGTTTACATTGATTTTTAGGATGTGCCTCTCTACATAACTATTATCTCTATAGAATTACAATGGTACTTGTGTTCTCATTTTTCAATGTAAATTTATTATTTTCCAAATGAAATGTTAAGGGATATAATATGTGAATTTATTTATATGATTAAATTATGGTAAAAAATGGTGTTTCATGAATGTTGTTAGTAAAAGTTCAATTTTATATTTTGAAAGAGTATTCTTAAAGGATTCTAGGAGATTATTTCATTTTCGAATTTGTTTATAATAGTTTTTTTGAACGATAAATTTTTTCTGACCTAAATTTTTTTGATCATGTGGTATCATTGCTTGTTTTTTATAGTGATTGTTGTATTGTATATTCATTGTGGGTTGTGCATAGGACACCATGGTTATTTATTTTGTTGTCATGTGTAAAGGTGACGCCCTATTTTATAGTGTGAACTAACTAGGGGTAATTTTTGATGATTCCTACAGTTTAATGACTCTAAAATTTCAGTTTAACACTTTGAAATATTTAAATGAAAATTTCTAAAGTAAGGCATGGAGTCCATGTGTGAATTTGAGGCCCAAATAGTCTAGATATAGATATATTAAAAATATTTAATATAATATTTCATGCTCATGATGTTTTATAGAAATAATATAATATCTGAAAAATGGTATCTCAGATGGTAAATCTATGACAACTATTGAGTTTAGAATTCATACTTTATCCTAGTCATGACATAACACTTCTATGCATCAGCAGTTTGATTAAAAAGTTATTTTGGATGGATTAATAAATATATAGGTAAATAAATTATTTATAAAATATACCAAAACCATAATATCCTTTATATAATATTATGGTGAATTCAAAAGGGTTATCAATATAATGGTATTGAGATATTGGATATCTTCAGAGGTGATCACTTTCGTGGATGATCACGGGGTTGTGGATCAATGATCAGAGGAAAAAAAATATTTTTTCATTGATGGAGTTCTGGGATCTCACCAATGACAATGATACACAAATATTCAACATTTGTGAATGATCCAAACCCAAGGTATGAATTTTTTAATGTTGTTTTAATCCCATTTTTGATAATCCTATGTTTAATTCATATAAATATTTCTAACAAATTGATTCAATAGGTGATAATTGAATTATATTATATTTTTTACCATTTTAGAATTAGGAATTCATAATGTTATTATTCCCTTCATTTGACATTTTTTCTATCAAGGAATAGTGGGAAACATGAACACTGTACAAGGTTAATTTATCACATTTGGCTATTGTGGATTCTCCCTAGGTTATTCATGCACAAATAATCTATAACCCATTTGGATAAGGGATTGATAAGTACTGGTAAATGACTATTGCATAATCATTCATTTGGGTAATAGAACGATATCGTGGGTTCATGTTGAGGAACATAAGAGAAGGATGGGCATGATGCAATATGATAGAATATTGGATTTTTGGGGGAGAGTTTTGATATTGGGACAAAAATCACTTGCGAAACAATTTTTGAGAAACCTGATGAAAAATTGAAGTGATATAAAGCCTAAAAAATATATAAGTACATAGTTTTTAATGTGTAAATACCTTCTAATGCATAGGATTAAAAAAACACTGATAAATTTCAAAATATCTGCAATGAATAAGAGAGTACAAATAAATCCATGTAATGCAATAAATTGATTTAAAAAATTAAATGTAGAAAAACCTATGTGAAAAACATGACCTGATCTGCCTCTACCATATCTCTAAAAATCATCTTTCCAACACCATTCCCAAAAGATCCATCTCTGAAAAATTTCACCCTTATTTTGACGAAAAACCACTACCATAGGTATCTTAACAAACTATACATCAACCACACACTAACTTATGTCATCCAAATTATTTCTCCCTCCCTCACATGATCTCATCCTAATGATGTACCAATGATCACAAACTGGGATATTTCACAAGATCAATGAAGTCATAAAGACTCTCGATACATGACCTCAATCATTGATCACATTACTTCTACAACACACCTACTCAATGTCGATGCAATATTCAAGAAACTAAAAAGTGGTATCCCATCAAATTGTATATCTATAGTTTATTCAATGTTTATATTCTTCAACAAGATTCTTGGTCTACCAAAAATGTGGTGTCCCCTTTCCCCTTAAATTTGGTGGACAACATCTTGAGCATGTCTCTCTTTTTTCCCCATTAACTAGTTTCCCTTTTAAATCCATTATAATTTCATTTTTCCAATACACATAATATATAAAATATTATATCATAATTTTCAAATTACCATGTCTTTTAAATGTTAATAAAGAAACACCTTCCTCATCTAAATATATATAAAAGATATATCATTCCATGAGAAACATATGAATCCTTATCTATGTGTTAGGAAAAAATATTTCTCCAATTAATTAAAAATGTTATCTAATATTTGGAAACACCCATGAGTTGAATCCAATCAAACTCACCATTTTACCCATCAAGAGAGATACCATATAATAGAATCATTTGGGTCAAATACCTTTCGTAATTTCACCAACCATCATCTTAGGTATAAAATTTATGATTCCTGACAGAAACATGATTTCCCCTTATAAAAAAATCCAGTCATTGAAGTATTTCCCATATCTAAATCTATAACGTCCTATTGAAAAAGGCTGGAAAAAAAATATTGCTCCCCCATAACTATGTTTGTGATGCAATTTTAATCACCCACAAATAAATTTTTCCATATTAACAAACTCCCAAGAATCTAGCGAATCGCCATGTTCTTCAATTTGAATTTCATCTTCACCAATCAAAATTTTTTAATAAACCAATTATGTGTAAGACCTAAAAACCCTTTCTCAATCTTATTTGTTTTCAAAACCCTATCCCACATCAAGCTACATCAATCATATAGAAAACATCTAAAATTATCACTAGATATTGTATGTCGAACCATCACCTTGGATACAACTTGTTAGGGGATATACTTGATCTCAGGACAAAATTTTTTTTTGAAAAACATTGAGAGAATCCCAATAAAGTATAGATGTGATATTAGGTAAAATAAATAAGTCATCATGTTGGATTACTAATGTGAAAAAACCCTTATATGTAGACGATTAAAAACCACATAACAATTCCAAAATATCCACTATGCATAAAATATTACAATGAAATCTCAATAATTCATGAACATGAATTAGAAATTGATGTCATATAAAAACCATTATGAAAACCACACCTTAACACACCTCTACAATCTCTCTAAAAATAAGCTTTCCAACAACATGCATGAAATATTCATCTATGATAATAAATCACCATTTTATCGACGAAACACCACTACATCGGCGATAAAATCCTAATATGCATTAGCCTTGCACCATCTCCTAACAACCAAATTGATGAGGATCCTGGAACAAATGGGCATCGAGGGGTTGAAGGGGGACTTGATGAGGAGGGTGGATGGTGTATGATTTCAAAGATCTGTTACAATGAATTGGTGTCCCAATGATAAGGGAGCGGACCAAGAGAATGAAGGAGGACTTAAATGGGTTAATCATTTTATTACTAGAGAAGGACCAACACCATCTCTTTAGGGAATAATTTGGTCTTACAATTACATTAATTAAGTCCCAAACATGTATTTAAATATGCAACCCATTTATTGATACAAATTTCATGCCCACCCCACTATAGAATCTTCAATGTCAAAAGTGGTGGTCTAGTTGTCTTTAAATTCCAAAAAAGTGTGTGATACTTGTCTCTTAAATTGATAGGCATGTTCCAAAATTGTAAAAAGTGAAATTTATCCATTTTTACAATAGGAAACATGGTTTTATACTTTTGTATCAATATTTAGCTATAAATAGACACCTCCTTGTACTCTTTGGACATCATGAATGAAGGTAATTTTATCAGTGTGAGTTTTTCATGAAACATTTGTATTCTTTATAAATTATTGACTTAAAAATGGATTGGTTATCCTTTGTGTCATCTTGTGGCTATAGATTTTAGACACATATATATTTTTGGTTTCTACCTTGATCACTTCCCCTTTCTTTGTCATTTTCACTATCAACACACCATATTCACTAGTTTTTCTTGCGGTGATCAGGGGTCTCAAAACAGAAACATTGTACAAGTTTCCTAGGACACTTCCTAGTTCATCTTACACTATGTATCATTTGGTATTAGTTCCCATATGCAATAAATTAGGTTACTACATTTTAATCCTTTATTCCATTTTCATTTCTCTTCGAATCGGGCAAACATCAATTCTTTTACATTTTATTCTTCACTAATGGATGTCATTTTTTATTTATTTAGGATTTATACCATGTAATTATTCTAGTTTATAAAATGATTTTATTCAATATTTGAAATCCTTAAAATCAAAGCTAAATATCATTAGATACATCAAGTACAATTTTTGTAACACATTCTGCAATTTTAAAACCACCCAACTAACACATTAATTCCATTTGATGTTATAATTTTTTTCTTCTTCTAAATTTACATATTGAAAATTCACCTTTTTTGTTATTAAATTTATTAAAATAGAGATCCTAAAAATCAAAAAAAAAATTAAAGGCTAAAATATTTGTAACATTTGGATTTCTACATCCCTTTATTTTTCTTCTTAATCGATTTTTTCCTCATCACACATTTTTTATTCTAAATCTATTTTGAATTTAATCTTTTAATTCTAGTTCAGGATTCACACATTCCAATGATACCATATATTTTCTGGAATTGTGTAAGAATTCTATAGGAAGAAACATGAGTGGTAAACGGCAAAAGTGTTACATTTTTATAGAATCCAAAATTGAGTGAAACACCAGAGAGCAAGTTATTTTTGAGTGTAAACACATGTGGGAGTGTGTGACATCCATTTTCCATTCTATTTAGTATTTCTCAAAGGATTCCGAAATGGATGAGGTGAGTAACACCAATGAAGAATACATTAATTTTTTCATGTGGGTTATACAAGAACATTTCGAAAGGTTTAATGTGAGGATGGATTAATTGGAATCCCCTTGAAATTCTATATCACCCCTAAGGAGGTGGGTTGTTTAATAAGAGGAGGTGTTCTCCGATTTTCAATAGTCACTAATTTGGAAAAACCAGCCAGTATGGAGGCACACCAATGATCTTGCAGGAGTAATTTTGATGATCACTTCATTCCAAGGTAACAATGATCCTGAAACATTCTTATAATGGGAATTAAATTTCAAACATTTCTTTGGTTATCGCAATTATTCATAGAAAAAAATGTGAAGTCGGCGGCTGTGGAATTCACTGACTATGCGAGTATTTTTTACGACCAACTACATGTGAGTTGACAATGAAGTGGAGAGAGAAATATATTCACTTGGGAGGATATGAATATGGTAATGTGTAAAAGGATCATTTATAGACACTATTATCCTAATTTGTTAATGAAGTTGGAGTGTTTCAAATAAGGGTCCATGAGTGTTGAGGAAGTATCAAATTGAGAAATAGATCATTATGATTCAGGAAAATATTGATGATTAGTTAGATTCCACCATGGAATGTTTGGTGAATGGCCTCAACAATGAAATTCAAGAGATAGTGAACATGAACTAATACTAGGAAATAGAGGGTCTTCTTAACATGGCTAATAAATAGAAGAGGCAAGTAAAATAATGAAGGATGAATCCTACATCTTAGGGTTATGATTCAAAATATTCTTTCATGTTTAAGTATTCCAAAATCAAGAGCATGTAAGAGAAAAAAATACTGAATCAAATGAGGTTCCAAAATCAAAACCATTCTTTCTGGAATCCAAAGGTAAATTGGAGGGTATGGTTGTTTCAAAATCATGTGATATCAAATGATTTAAATTTCAAGGATTTGGACATTTTTGCTCACAATGACCAAAAAATAGATCCATGATTATTTTTGATGATGGAGATGTTATTAGTGCTAGCTCAAGAGAATATGAAATGACACCACTTTAGGATGATTCAAATGTGGAAGTAGAAATCCATATACATGGAGAAATGCTTGTGTCAAGGCATTCTTTGAGTGTTCAACTCTAAGGAGAACCTGATCAAGAGAAAAGGGACCACATTTTTCATACTAGATTCCGCTTCAATGATAAGGTATGTTTTAGGATCATTTATGGGGGTAGTATTACAAATATAGAAAGTGGTTTGATGGTTGATAAATTTGGATTAGCTATGACTAAGAATCCTATGCCTTAAATATTAGAATGTTTAAATAATAGTGGATATGTAAAAGTGACTAAGTAATAAAAAGTAAAATTTTCTATTCGGAAGTATGAATAAAAGGTGATGTGTGATGTTGTTCTAATGCATGATAGTCATATTTTGATTGGATGGCCTTTTCAATTTGATAGGAGGGTCACACCTGATGGATACCCCAACTACTATTCTTTTGATTATAATAGGAGGATAGTTATTCTTTCACTATAGGGACCTTTACAAGCTTATGAAGACCATGTGAGTATAGAGAGAGATTATTAAAAGGGAGAAAAATAAATGACAGAAAAACATAGATTTAAAAGTGTGGGAAAATCAAGAGTTAAAAAGATGAGTGAAAAGTGACATAAAAATAAATTATGGTAAGAAAAAATTTGTAAATAATAGTGAAAACAAGAGTGTTGAGGTAAAATTGAGCTTATTTTCAGTAAAAGGAGTTCTAGAGAGAGATTTAGAGTGTGAGGAAAATATAATTCTTATATTCAAGGGATAATGTTTTTCCACTAACTCTCTTAACCCATCAATTCCTTCTAGTTTTGTGTCTCATTTACTGTAATTTGGTTATGTGTTTCCATAATATGTTCTTGATGGATTACATCCCTTGCGTGGAATCATGCACCACATCAAATTCTTCCTCGGAGAAACACTTATTAATCGACCAACTTATCAGTATAACCCAAAGGAGACTGTAGAAATCCATTGAAAAGTGGAATAATTACTAAGGATTGGATTTGTATGAGAGATCTTGAGTCCTTGTGTGGTGGGAATAATTATTGTGCCCAGAAAAGATTGTATGAGGAGAATTTGTGTTGATTATCAAGCATTCAAAAAAATCATGGTAATGAATTAGTATCCCATAGCTATTTTGGATGATATTATTGATGAACTACATAGTGTAGGGTTTTTTACTAAAAAGGTCCTAAGGAGTGGATACCATCAAATTAAAATTAAAGAGGTAGATGAATGAAAAACTACATTTAAAACTATCTTTGAATTGTATGAATGGATAATTATTCCTTTTGGACTAATGAATTCCCCGATTACATTCATGAAGCTAGTCAATCATGATTTCCATCCATTCATTGGAAAATTTTTGTGGTTTATTTTGATGACACCCTTGTATATTCTTAGAGCCTTTATGAATATCATGAACCTTTGAAAGGTGTTTTTGAGACTCTTAGGAAAAACATGTCGTTTGGAAACATTGAAAAATGTACATTTTGTTTAAATTATTTGGTTTTCTTGGGTTTTCTCATAAAAGTGGATGGCATGAATGTTTATGAAGAGATGGTGAAGGTGATTCTGGATTCTCGAGCACCAATGAATTCGAATGAGGTGATGAGCATGCATGTACTTGCGAGTTTATACTGAAGGTTCATGAAGGGATTTTGGACCATTGAGGCACCATTGAATGATTTATTCAAGAAAAGAGTGAAATTTAAGGCCAAGAAAGCTCAAGCATATTCCTTCTCCACACACCATGTTATGTTCACCAATTCACATCTATTAATTCTTTATGAATTATCTAAATTATTTGAGGTGGAGTGTGACACTTCTGGAATAGGAATTGGGGATGTTTTAATGTAAGACTCTAAGAGTATCACTTACATTAGTGAGAAAATAAATGGGGATACATTTAACTACTCAACAAGTGATTGGGAATTCCATTTCATCAAAATAATATTATAAATTTGAGAAACATTACTTGTGGCCAAGGGAATTTGTGAATCATTCAGACCATAAAGTCATGTAATTCCTTAAGTCACAAGGAATGTTGAATAAGCGACATGAAATATGGATTGAATTAATTAAAAAATTTTGTTATGTAATTCATAATAAAGAAGTAAAATAAAATTTTCTTGTAAATGAATTTTCTAAGAGATACTCTCTTATCAGATCTACGCATGCTAAAATACTTGGTTTTGAAATGTTGAAAACCATGTTTGAGAATGATGTTGACTTTTATAAAATTTATATGGTGTCTGAAAAACATGGGATATTTTTACAAAAATGGTGGGTTTTATTTTTATAATAATAATTTTTATGTTCCATATTGTTCAGTGAGTGAATTTATTGTTATGGAAACTCATGGAAGAGGATTGATGTGGAATTTTGGGGTTAAGAAAACTTTTTCCTTGTTGTCTGAACATTTTTATTGGCAACACATGCATCCGAATGTGGTTTTTATTTGTGTAAATTATATTGTGTGTAGAAGAGAAAAATAAAACGTGCTTCTACATGTATTATACATCAATTTTTCAATTTTTTGGCATCCTTTTGTTGACATTCTGATGGATTTCACGCTCAGACTTCCAAGATCACAATCATGGAATTATAGAATCATTGTGGTGGTGGAAAAGTTTAGTAAAATAGGCCATATTATTAATTATTCTAAAACCAAAAATGTATCTCATATCACTGATTTGTTTTTCAGGGAAATAGTTAGATTTCATGTCTTACCCAAGAGCATTGTGAGTGATAGGGATGTCAAAATTCATCGTCAATTTTGGAGGACATTGTGGAAGAAACATCGAACCAAATTTTTGTTCTCCATCACAACAAAACCACAAATAGATTGTCAGACTGAGGTTGTAAATATATCACTTTCCACATTTGTGTTTTCCATACATAGAAAAAGTTTCAAACATTGTGAGTGATTCTTTCCTAACATTGAATTTTCTTTAAATCGAGTAGTTCACACCACTACTAATTCTTCACCACATGAAGTTCTGTATGGTTTTATCCCTTTGATAACACTTGATATTTTTCCTTTACATGGTAATGAATTTTCTAATATTTATGGTGAGAAAAAAAATTTATGTGGAGGAGTTTCTTGAAAAGATAAAGGACAAAAATGAGAGGAAGAATGAACAATTGGAGAAACATTCTAAAAAGGTCGAAAAAATGGGTTTTCAAACTCAATAATACGTGTTGTTACAGTTGAGGATGGTGAGGATCCCGAAAAAAATAAAATAAAAAATTCATCCATGAGGAGATTTTCCATTCCAATCCATAGGAATGATCAATGATAATTCTTAGAAGATTGAGTTACCCAATAGGTATGGAAATGTTAGAGACACCTTTAATTTTGATTATTTTTCTCCCTTTGAATTTTTACTTTATTGGAAAAATATTTTGGAGGTGGGAGGAGATGGTGAGGATCCTGGAATGAATTGGAATCAAGTGGTTGAAGGCGGACATGATGAGGAGGGAGGAAGGTGCAAGATTTCAAAAGACTCATTGTGAGGAATTGGTTGCCCAATGACTAGGGAATAGACCAAGATAATGAAGGAGGTTTTAAATGGATTTATTATGGAGTTCCAAGAGGAGGCCCAACAACCATAATTGGGGGAAGCATCCAAGCCTACCATGACATTATAAATTTTAATTGATTATAAATGTATTTTTAATGAACATGAACTTGGAATTCATTGTTTTATCAAATTATTGTAAATTTCAACTGAAACAATGTAGTTGATTTGAAATGATAAAAACATGATGAATTTATATTTTGAATTTTATTTTGAATTCATGACTATTATTTGAAATGACAAAGAAAACGTCAGTCGAACCATTCTTGAGTGGGGAGAGCCATCATTAAATCTTATGGATGGAGGAATTTGGGACGCCCCTCTAATGCCTTTAGTAATTTCCCATGATTTTAAATGTATTTTTAATAAATATGATCATGAAATTATTTGTTTTATCAAATTATTGGAAATTAAAATTGAAATAATGATGTTGATATAACTTTATAAAGAAAATTTTTATCTGTATTAGGAATTTTATTTACAATTAATCATTATTTTTTGAACCGATGAAGGCAACATGAGGTGAATCGAGCTCGAGCTGGGGGAGACATCATTAAATTCCAACCATATTGGTGTTTGTGATTCCCCTTCAACAACGTTATAAATTTTTAATCATATTAAATTGATTTTTAGTGAATAAGAATATGAAATAATTTTTCTATAAAATTATGGAAAATTGATGTTGATTTAAATTGATAAAAAATGTATATGTATTTGGAATTTTATTTAGATCTCGTGATTATTATTTGAACCAGGAAAGATCCCATGATATAAATAGGTCTTGAGAATGTAGAGCTAACATTAAATCATGTGCTTGGAGTCCTTTGGGATTCTCCTCTCACTCCCTTAGCAGTTTTCAAGGATTTTAAATATATTTTCAATTAATATGAATAAATTATTTGATTTTTCAAATTATGCTAAATTTAAACTCAAACTGTGAATATCATTTTAATTGATAAAATTTTTGTATTTTTATTTAGAAATTTATTTTGACTTCATTATTATTATTTGAAGATTCCATGATAACATTAGGTGAACTGAAATCGATCCGAGAGAGCATGAATTAAGTCCAGTTCATGAAGGCATTTGGGACATCCCCCCTATTCATTTAGCTATTTTTAATGATTTTAAATGGATTTTTAATGAATGTGAACATGAAATTAATTTTTTTTTATCACATTTGGGGAAATTAAAATAAAAAAAATTGATGTTAATTTATGTTCATAAAAAATGATGTGTTTTTATATGGAATTTTATTTACACCTAATGATTATTTTTTGTAATGGATAAGACAACCTGAGGTGAACATAGCTCGTTCCATGAGATCCAACATTAAATACAGTGCATCAAGGGTTTTGGAATGCCTCTTCCATAAATTTAGAAATTTCCAATTATTTTAAATGGATTTTTAATTAATATTAACATGATATTGTTTACGTTATCAAATTATGAAAAATTTCAACTGAAACATTGAAGTTGATTTAATTGGTAAAAGGTGATGTATATATATTTTTAATTTTACTGAAAACTCATGATTATTATTTGAACCAGCCAATAAAACATGAGGTTAGTGGATCTAGAGCAAGGAGAGCCAACATTAAATATCATGCATGGAGGTTCTAGTGAAATTCTTTGTTTGATCAAATCATAAGAAATAAGAGATTGAATTTGATTGAAATATATATATATATATATAATATGCATTGGTATTTGACATATTATTTAGAATAAAAAATTATTATTTTTACTGACCAATCCAATGAGAGGTGAAATGAATTCCATAGAGGAGATACAACCATCCTTTAGGAAAGGAAGCTAAATATGTGGCTAGAAACTTAGTTTATATTCATTCAGGTTCAAGGTGTTTGTATTTTCCAATGAAAATATTTGAAAGGAACCACCCACCCCTTGAATAATAAACAGTGTTGTCCCCATTTTCCATTTCTATGTGGGATAATATAACAGGTGAAATGTTCATTTTTAACTAGGATGACATCATCCCACATGACCCCAGTCCCCATTTCAAAGAATTAGAAAAGAACCATCCTATGCCACTCTCACCCATGCCTCTGTCACTATGGTACCGCTAAAAAGTTGATGATCTTCATATCTTCCACCCTAAAATCTTGAAAACAAGAAATTGATCACTAGTGAAGCACCCCGATTCCATGGAACATCTATAGTGGTTGAGCTGACCTCCATAAATTTATTTCAAGCTTAATCCACCCACTTCAAATATAGGGTTAAGGAGGAGATATGTGAAGTCTGATGTGACACCACATCACCGCTACCATTCCACAAAAGAAATTCCAAAAGACATCTGGAGCCACCATTATCCCATGCATGTTGAGGGGGCCCCAAAAAAAAGAACCTCGACCAAGAAAACAAAATAACCATAGGAAAAATCCAAAAACAGTAAAAGGAGGCTAATGAGATAGAAAATAATAACTACTTCATTTTCAAAAATGGTTAACCTATATTAACAAATCTTATAGTATACGGTAAGAGGAAAAAATGATTACAAGAAATAATATATAATAAAATCCTTAAATAGAATATCCACCAATATGAAAAAACTTCATCTCTCCCCCATCCCACACCCACTGTCCAATACACAGTAACAACTGGTGAAGACATACCAGTACAACCACTGATCCTATAAAAATTTATAGAAAAATACATACATATTTGTGAAGTAAATTGATTAAAAAATATCAATAAACACATATTTAAATTTCTCTCATCTCAAATCTTAGAAAGGGTAAAACTATCTTTCTCAATCATATTTTCTCTATCTCACATCATTCCTATCACCGGAGGGGCATTTGTATAGTCTATCCCACCATTGGGGACTCACTCTATATTCTGTACCACCATTTCATGGATTTATATTTACATTGGGTGTGGTTATCTCTTCCCTAGGATAAGGAATCTAGTTTTGATGAATGTGATAGTTTGAGAGGAATGTTTAGGTTCTACCTGATTTGAATAAAAATGGAGAATAAGGAGGAACTTTTTCCTCCCCCAGTCACCCCATTCACTCAACAGTGCATTCTAAGATATTGGAATATGTCTGTGACCTGTTAAGTCAGCATCCCCTTTCATAAAAAAGTGGAATCAATCCATAGATAATTATAGAACCCATAAAGGGTACATGTTCATCACATTGTCATGTAGAACATCGGACTCATTGACCAATTTTATGAAATAGCAGACTCAAAAAAAATATAAAGACAGAACCCATAAAGGAAAAGTGTTCATTACATTAAGATTTGGTTGAGTTATATAAGACCTCATAAAGGGGAGAAAAATGGATAAATATTATTTTACAATAATATACCCTCTCTAAGTGTTCATCTCCTTAATCTAGAAACTTTAACTAGGAATATGATAGATTTCTAACAATGGGTGGGAAGTGATCTAGGATATCTATTAATAATGGACAAACATAAATGTTACACGATGTTATTATAAATGAATGAAAAATTTATAAAAATGAAATCAAATCTTTGTATCACACAATTGTGATGTTGTTGTAACAATGGAGACAAAACAACAACATTTAGTAGATAGAAAAGAATGGCAACACGATACTACAATGAAAAATAATAATAAGACCACTTTGGTTTCAGGATAAATAATAATAATAATAATAATAAGGTAATTAACAAGAGTATAAGAGAACGTTCACAAGGAATTAACCAAAAAAAAAGAAAAAGGAAAATCTTAAACAAAGTATCACTCCAATATCAGAAAATGAATATTTATTTCGTTATGTGAATATTAAATTAATTATTTATTCCGAATACTATGAAACAATATTATTTCTTCATGGAAAAAATAATATTTATTACACAATTTTCAGTATATTCCAAGCTGAACGGGTCAAGTAAAGCATCTAGAAATGAAAATGATATAATAATTAATATCATTTAAATAAATAAGGAATTAAATATTTTATAAAATGATATTTATTCTTTCTAGTCATCGCATTCCACAATATAATAACATTAATATTATTAATGGAATGGAGAATATAATAATTTTATTATTTCATTAAGGGATTTTTGGAAATTATAAATAATAAACCCTGGCCCTATATATACCCAATTATATCATTTTAGAGGTTTTGTTAAATACATTTTTGTCTACAAAACGTATCCTCTCACTATAGAATTATCTTTAATAAGAATATATATAAAGATCCTATATAAAATAGAATTTTTCCACCTCCATCCTATCAAGATCGACTAAATAAGAGAGACATTCCATTAAACCCAAAGGATAGTGTTTCGATCAAAACTAAAATAAGACACGTGGATCAGCACTAAAGGGATTATTTTTTAGATCCTCTTAGAAGAATGTTTCTACAACTCGAACAAGGGGTTGGAATTACAATCTTTTTCAATGAAGAAAAAATCTCAAAAATGAGGAAATTATTATTATTAAAATAATTATAAATTTAAGGTGAAATATTATCATATTTTCTTCGAGATTCATTGTCACTTGTATTCGGGTACATTCATTAAATATGAAGATTATTTAACATGATATTAAGGATTATTCATTGAATCTAATAAAATACAGCTTGGGAATGGGATCAATCGGTGCTTCCTCAATACTTGGAACCCTCTAGTGGCATTAGAGTAGCCACATTTAAATTTATAATTATTGAATTTTGTTAATATTATGATTATTTTCTGAGGTTTTTTTTTCATATTTCATTCTAAATATGTTAATTTGAGATAAAAATTCCATTGACATTCATGTAATTAAGAATAATCCTAGAGCATGTGAAAAAATGAATATATCATCTTGAGGTGTAGGAGATCTTAGTTTTAAAACATGATTACACATTGTGTAACCAAATTACATTATGTGTAGTCTCGTTCAACCACACACTTATGTGGATGCTCCAATCATGGTTGTTTATATTGGGGTTCATTATGTTTCATGAAATTATTCTATTTACCAACAATCATGGTGGAACATTGTTTAAAAAGATACACCGCGTGTATCTCACGTGCACATCCTGTGATACCACATGACGTGGTGGTTGTGTGGTAGAAATAAATAATGTCTAATTATTTACACTATGTGAGAATTAACACACAAACCATGTGTTAACTGTCAACCAAGAAACTTGGACAAGCAAGGATTACACGACTTCGTGTTGACAAACATGTCATATAATTCATTACTATCCTCACAGATTACATAGTGAGTTCTAAGATGTGAATCATGGATGACCACAGAAAATAGTACAAAATGTGACATAGGTTCTAAAAATCATTTAATGAATACTAATTTACATAGAGTATACACCAAGTTGAACTATAAATAACATAAATTAATTACACCAAATAAAAATTATTTGTAGTATTAAAATCAATATCAATGGAATGTAGCTATCGTACATTGCATGTGACAAGGTTTATATAATTTAAAATGTCTAAGTAATTTATGCGTAAAATTCAGAACAACTTGTTGTGTACAGTCCCTATAAACACGATATACTTTACACATTCACTAATGGGATTAGATGACACATATATTAACATGTTTCATGTGGCATACACATCATGTTGACTACTTGAAAAGACACATGGAAGTACATCCCTACTAAAAAACTGGGTTTATCCAGTGCAAGGGATTTAAAAACACTTACAACAAACACTATTAAATACCCCCTTTTTCAGTTCTAAAAAATTAATTGTTAGAGGGGGTATTTAATTGCTCAATTTTAGCATTGTTAAAGATGGTCTTTAACAACCCTAAAAAAGAACTATTATTGGGGGACCTTTATCAGTGCTTTTTACCAACACTGTTGAAAGTCCACCCTATATTAGTTCTTTTAAGAAATCACAAATAAATGGTGAATTTTATGAGTTCTTGTAAAAAACATTGATAAAGGAGGGGGGTGGGGGTTATCAACACTTTTTTAGAAGCGCTGATAACATACCACCTTTATCAGTGCTTTTTTACAAATGATAATAAAAGTATAATTCAAAAAAAAATATATCATTAAAAATAATATATTCATATATATATATTTATATTGATAAAAATATAATATATATTTTTTAAGATATTTTTTTGTTAATAAAAATATGCATTTACCCTTAATATATTTGATATTTAGTAGAAATATTTATAAAATAATTAAAATTAATTAATTACTAATTTTCATATTATTACGATTTTATAACTGTTCAATATCAGTATTAAGATTATAAAAATAATTAAATTAATAAAATATAAGAAATAAGTTAAAAATGAAACTCTAAATTCAAATGACAATAACTTTTGATCCCGGTGTCTCTTTGGTCTCCACGACAAATCAAATCAAAGCCTATGATGAGATCTACAACCACAATGACACAATTAAACCACATTCTTATTTTTTATGCCAAAAGACCCATAAATCCTCTAATAATATTTTTTTAGTCGGTGTACACTATATTTTTAACATCCGATTGATTTTAAGTCTCATATTTATGGGTATGTTATCCCATTTGGTGTGGAATAAATTTATTCTTAGGTATTACATTCATATTGATATTATGGTTTTTAAATTGAATCATTTTTCACAATGTATTGTTATTTACAATCGAATATATAATAATATATAATTAATTTATATATATTCACACATAAATATTTATTTTTAAAAATAAATAATTAAACATATTAACATTTAAAATCTATTTATTAATATATTAAAACATATATAATCATATACATAAGTATATATATAAATATATGGTTAAAAAATATAATGATATATATATAAATATATAGATATATCATAAAATGTGAAACTAAATAGTATAATGGAGTGGAAAAGTCTTTGATGTATATGTTGGAGGTTTCAGGTTTGAAACTCCCCAGAGGAAGGAGAGAACACAAGAGGGGGGGGGGATTATCTAATGCTCTGATAAAGGGCTGGGGGAATTTCAGCTAAATTAGTGGGGTGGAATTCACTAATGAAGGGGGTCGGGAGGAGAGTGGAAAAAAAATTATATACCCTTTTTTAGTGGTGCCTTTATCTGTTCTTTTTTATCGCTGTAAAAAGCTTTGGTCCTTTAACAACACTAAAATTATCCACGCTTTTTAGAAATCATAAAGGGCCAATTCTAGAACTATTAAAGTCGAATTTTTAATGCATCATGTTGTTTAATTATTTTATATTCCATGTACAAAAATTTTCATGTCAATTCACAATACTTGACAAGGACCAAAATAGACATAGAGTAGTTTTGGTAGTTATACAATGTTTTGCCTCATGTACACGTTGTGTACTTAAATAATTCAAATGAACTAAAAATAAATACATTTTGTCAAAACTACAGAGAATTATAATCCCATGTATCTCAAGGCCTGCTTGGATTAATAATTAATATGATCAATTAATTAATTAATAAGACCACTGATATAGATTAGGTGCTAGAGAGAAATAAATTATGATTTATAATAATAAAAACAGAATTTATTTATAAATAATGAGGACATTAGAGAAATAAATAGAAGTATACTCTTTAGGTTGTCACAATACACCAAATCCCTAGGAATTATCCTCTTCCAAACAAGTTGAAAGCTAGTTTCAATTTTCAATTCACCCCCACACACACTCTACAACACCGTAATTTTTTTTAACTCCCAAATCCTAGAAACCATTACGTAATAACATACTCCTCATAGATTTGTATTGCTAATTATAGTTCTACCCCATTGCAGTTTATAATATACAACATATACAATCTCATCCCCACACAACACCCAATACTCATGTAGTAATTTCCAAACACATATCCCTCGACCCCTTCATACTTCAAGAAGACTCACTTTTCTATGATTTCTTCCCACCGAAAAAAACTAATTGTCCTTAGGGTGGAATAAATGTTATGATCTTCCAAGGTTAATAAATGAATCACATATAGTTTTTTGGATTAGAACTGTAGTGTTTCCACTCTGTAATGGAATATCACCAATAGTGGATCACTATTAATCATTTTAATCCTTGTCACAAATTTTAAATGATGGACCTCTTCTTCGAGTATGTCAATTAAACCATCCATTAAGTGGACCTATTGTACCACATTTTCTTTCATTTTTAGAATCTATAAAAAATCTTCAAACATGTAGAAGATCCAAGGTAAGAAAGGAACTCTAGTTTATAATAATGGATTTAGGATACATTTCAGAAAAGAAAAAACAATTATGACCATATTAATTGGTCTTATAGAAAATGAGAACCTCTCTTCTCTAGTTTCTTATTATATATAACTAGTTATCCTATCACTACTAGTTTTGTGTGTATCTTAATGTTTCACTTCAAAAGAAACTAGATTATAGGATATATGATCTTTTCCATACCTTTCCTAAGGAGTATAAAACGTTCAATCCTATCCTTACATTATCCTCACACTTAAAATTCATAATAACAACCTTTAGCACGGAAAGATAAACCTTAGACTTTGTCTAATCCTCATCAAAATGTATAAGCGATTTTTCTTATTAATCCTTTTTATTCTTGTCCTTTTTATGTTAGGAATCATTAATAATTAATTCAGCATGTACCAAACTTATAGTGACCTCTTCCATCATTTTTACATGAGTACAATTTTTGATTTATGATTCTACTCATCACTCATTTTTATATCTACTACAATTGTGACATTTTTCAAGTCTCCTTCTTCTACTTTCTAACTAGAACTCTCTTTCTGAGTCTTCTTCAGCTATGCTATTTTCATGCTACTATATTTTCTATGAATCCAAACATTGACTTGTTTCCAAGTGATCTCTGTCATGGATTCTTTAGACCACATTAAAAAATCTCCAAAATTAACTAGCATACACATTCATTACATATAAATATTCATGTGTTTACATTTTTTGGAGAATTCTAAAATAAATCACATCATCCATGATCCATGTATCAAGATCTTCTTTAGTGGAAACCAAAATATTCATCAAATGTTGGTAGATATGTAAAAACTCCTATTTAATCCTGGTCAGATTTTTCATTGTCTTCTCAAGTACCATTTGTAGATTCTCTATGTGCATAGTAAATAGTTCATGTAGGATCGAAATAATGATGTAGATGCTCAATATACAAGAGGGGGGGGGGGGGGGTGAATTGAATACTTTAAAAATTCCTTTGGAACCTTTAATGTTAGTTATGATTAACTATGTTTTCCTTAAGCAAAGGAAAGGGCTACGTTTAAAAAAAGTTAAACTAAGAAAATTAACAACACCACTAACACCAAATGAAAACCTGGAAAGAGGAATGAAGTTATAAACTTCATGTCCTATGTACTTGCTTAAAACTGGAAAGAGATTCTGAAAGTAGGTTCCAGAAATATGGATCCGGAAATTGAAACTTAACTAAATATTTCAATATGAGATTCTACCTTAAAGCGTATAGAATTTAATGAAATAGAGTACATGTAAGGAAGTATATGAAAGTTATACTTTCCTTAAAATACAATATGTAGTGGAAATAAACAAGTAGTACGACTACAAGTAACAAAATATAAGTCTTTTAACCCAAAGAGAAGGGTATCCAACAACCTTGGATAAAGGTCCCTTGATTTATACATTCAAGAAAGTATGTCTTACCCACACCAGGATAAGCCCTCGATACGAAGATCGGAGTCTCTATCTTGCTATCCCCGCAAGCCCTCAACTTCAAGGTAGTTGGCCACCTCTATCTTCCTTAGTAAGGAAGCCCTCAACTTCATGGTAGTCGGCACCTCTGTCTTCATATCCCCGGAGTCCTCGAATGTAATCACCAACATTCGGAGTCGCACGAAGCTTTGAGAGTTAATAAAAGACTATCTCTCTAGAAATCACTTCACAGCACGTATGCACAATGTCAAAGAAGTCATTCATCAGTAGTGTATCAGTCTCGAGATCTTTCAAATGAGAACCTATTTATAGGAAAGGTCGGCCTCCTTCCCAACGGTCATATTTTCCATAAAAATCAGAGGGACCTGTACACGTGTAACTTAACCAACGGTTATTTTATAACAGAATAGGCGACATCGTTTTATAAAAAAACATGTATAACAGAATGTACGACATCATTTTAAGTCTAACTAAAAAGTTCATAGTGAAGATTCGGAGTGAAGGATCGGAGTGTAAAAAAATATTACAGAGTAGACAAATTATAAAAGCAAAAGCAAAATCAAAGTTCAGAGTCTAACCAAAAACAATTTTCGGAGTCTAAATAAATTTGGAGTGTATAAAACAAAGATGATCAAATTATGTTTAATAGGTGAATTTGGAATGAGAATTTGGAATGAGAATTCTTCATCAGAATTTGTAATGATAATTCGTCATTAGAAGTCGTAATGAGAATTCGTAATGAGAATTCATCATCAGAATTCGTAATGAGAATTCGATGTCGAACTTCATAAGGATTCGTATCCTGAATTCGGAGTAGAATTTTAACCAGAGTTCATATTAGGAATTCGGAATGAATCTTTATTACAGTTCTCATTTGGAATTCGGAGTGAAACTTCATTATAGTTCACATCCAGAATTCGGATCCTAAAATAGAATGCTTCACATCAATGTTTCAAACAATTCTGAGAATATAGAAATGAAACCGAATCTTATACTTAATAAATATATGGATGAAAATATGATAAGGATAATTTTTATTACAAAAGAAGTTTTCCTTATAAAAGCCATTTTCCTTATAAAAGAAATTTTCCTTATAAAAGAAATTTTCCTTATAAAAGCAATTTTCCTTATTAATGCAATTTTCCTTATAAATTAATTTTCCATATAAAAGGAATTTTACTTATAAAAGTGATTTACATAAAGATAAGGTGTCTGTGATTTTCAAAACAAGAAGGAATGGAAAGTCATAAATAAAACCTTATTGACTCAAGAATCTCCCCCTTTTTGGAAAGCACAAACATCATTAAGAAAATGAAATTCTAAGAGGAAAGAAAACATTAAGGCTTATCTCCCTTTGCTTATTAATGTTGATGAATATGACTAACTCCCCCTTAGGCTTTGAAACTCTAAGGATCGTATTCTAGATTTCTGGAATGATATTTCATTACGAATAAGAATGTATTCTTTAATGAAAAACTCCCCCTTAGATAAACTCTATTAGAGTTTTTTTTCTTCTTCACACTTTGTTAAGATTCTTTTTCCCTTTTATTAGGGTTATTTTCCTTCTTCCCCTTTATGATTTTCAAAAAGAATAGAGGGAATGGAAAATATAACAAAGTACCAGAAAATATTAGTAGCAACAACATAAGAAACGAGCAAGAAAATTTTTCATTAAGATGGAAATATCAACAAAAAAGAAGATTAGATACAACAAAAGATCGGATCTGTCTATTTTGGATCATTTTATTTGCCATGAGACCCTTAAAAATAGTCTTTATCTTCTTCAAGTCTTTATGGTTTTCCTTGGATTGCTTCTCTAACACAACAATTCTTGCACTTTGAGCTTGAATTTTTTCTTCCTGCGCTTGAAGATTTTTATCCTGAGCCTTCAACTTTTCTTCAAACTCAATTCGATGATCTCTTTCATACGTACAGTTTTGTGAAACAAAATTCAGCTTCCCATTCAGAACTCTGACTTTTTGAATCCAGAAATTCTTTTCATATGTCAACTTTTCTTCAAAGGAAGAAGTAAGTTCATTTATCTTCCTATCTTCTGTCTCCAAGGCATCCTTCACAGTATCATGGAATTCATCAAAGAGCCTCATCTCTTCTACAGTCTTCCTCGACCAACTAGTCATACTCTTGCAAGTTTTTTCTGTGGGCTTCATAGCCGACAAAGAAAGTTTTGAACTGAGCCTATATCTCAATACATTTGTCCATAACCATGGATATATAGTCTGTTTTCTGATTGAAAGAATGTTGGAGCATCTGGAATCTTGAATCAATACATGAGAATGTCGGAATAGTACCCACCAACTTCTTTATTGACTCAACAACAAAGTCATGCCCCAACAAAGATGACTCCGAATCTGAGACTTTTCTTGGAGAAATTCCTTCTTCAAAATGCTCAACGTTCTTCTTAGAAGAATCACCAGCTTCTCTTTTCATTACAACCACTGAGATCGGGGTATCAAAAACAAGTTTTTTTCCCTTGTACTTTTTCGGAATGGATTCCTGTTCTGGAGTTCTTTTTTCACTGTCAGACACTTGAACAACATTATCTTCCTCATCAGAAACTTTATGAGCTCCATCCTCTACATTCTCCATTTGAGAAATATCATGTAGAAGTTTTTCTTCCTCTACATGATAAGCTACTTCTTCTTAAACATTATCCTCATCTATCGCTGGAGTGACAAAATTAGAAGACTCAGCTTCTGAGGTTCGAAGAGGCAAATGTTCGGAAGGTGTCCCCTACTTGCTTTAAAACATCTCTGGTGTCACCACTACCTTCAAAAACTGCTTCTTCTTCTTCTTCGACTTGCTCAATCTACTCTACTTCCTCAACATGCTTAGCAACTGTCTCTTCCGGAGCGACAAAGTTTCTTCCTGGAGTCTCAGGTAGAGATTCCAAAGAAAAAGTTCTCGAAACAAGAATGCTTGGTGAAACCATCTCATTAAACTTCAACAAAGTCTGAGCTACCTCAGCTTCAGACATCTTCTTCTTAATCTTCTTTTCATTCACTTGTTTTTTTAGCTCAACCGTAGTTCCTTCCATCAAGGCCTTAGCCTCCGCAGGATCCAAACCAAACTGAGGCTCCCCTTCCACTCTCTTCTCTTTGATTTCCCCCCATTTAGAAACTAATTCATCTTGGTAAGCTTTCTTATTCTTCGGTTTTGGAGATGAGGAATGAACATCCATATATTTGGGATTCTCTACTTTACCTTCAACTTCTTTGAACATTCTCTTCCTCACTGGCATAGTGGATTCGAGTTCAGCAACTTTCGGAACCGTTTCTTCTTGAGCAGGTAAATCAATAAACTGACCTATCTTCTAGTCAAAGACTACATCGGATCCTTTTGAAAGTACCATCACTCACTAACATAATCTTTCAAACTCTTAGCTTAGTCATGAAAGCCTCCTTGAAGGACTCAAGGCACCGAACTATCAATTATGAGATGATTGCTCGATACATTATTATCTGAGCTCTCAAATTCCCTTTCTTAACATTCTCAAGGGTAATAAGAATGTGTTTCATCAGATTAAACTTCCTCATATTTATCAGAAAATCTAGGATTTAGATCTCACTCTTCTTTAAACTATCTTTTTCACCCTTTCTCAGTATGATGAGGCCTTATACCCATAACTCTAGAATCCGGAAATTCATAGACAGAGAAGAAATCTTCGGAGCCTTGTCACATGCCAGTCCGAGAGTCTCCAAAGCCTTTTCCTTGTCGAAACATCCATTTGAATCCGGAAAAACATGAGAAATAAACTCATATTCTCCTTCATTGTTCAGCCCAACCAAGCTGGCTGCCTTGGCATAAGAAATCTTATAAGTCATGCCATAAGACTTAATTGACGACTTCTCCCTACTATCTTCCTTAAGAAAGGAAAATGTCTCATAGTACTCTACAAGCAAATCCGAAAAAAATTCATCTTGATTCCCGGTCTTGACACAACAAAATCTTCCCATCTGTTGAGCTTAATATTCTTGGATATAAGAGAATCATAGTTGTTTATGAAATCAGGATGAACCAACCTTTCTTGATATACTATCCACTTCGAAATCGGCTTAGAGGAAGACATGTCTTGAGATGCTACTTCCACAGACATTCGGATATGGAAACCTCTAAGAAGTTCGGAACGGAGAAATCTGAAGTTCAGAATGCCTTAAAACATAGAGTCAGAGCATCGGGATGCCGGAGCTTGAAAACCGATGTGGGAAAACCATTTGGGGTTCCCTTTATATATGCAACGAGAAGACTGTTCAACTTCCACTATTGATCGAGCGGTTGTGACAAGATGAGATCAGATCTTACGGTTGAAAACCAATTCTCAAGAAAACTTGAATCCTACCTTTTGTGGTTTTTATTAAAACAAAGATTTAATAAAACCATAATCCGAAAACAAAAAATAAGAAAATAGCAACAAGTAAAGTACGACTACGAAAACTTGAGTAAGGAAATCATACCTTTTGGATTGGATTAGGAGGATTATTCGTAATGGGTAATAATAAAAATACTACGAAAAGAAAATCGCAAAACTCACTATGAAAAACAAACTCAATACGGAAAAACCAGTACGGAAAACATTATAAGGATTTCACTATGAAAATTTCACTACAAAATTTTTTAAACGAAAATCTCATTATGAATGTCATGGTACGAAAACCTCCTTATGGAAATACTAGTACAATATTTTCCATTCCGGAAGTTTTCAATACGAAAATTTCCATTCCAGAATTTATCTATATGAAAATATCCATTCTGAAAAATTTTTGTTCTGGAAATTCCCATACCAGAAATTTAGTTCCGAAAAGTTTTAAAACAAACTTTGAAAAACTTAGTTACTCTAAAAAATGTACTCCCCCTATGAAAAGGAATTTATTAGTGTAAGGAGACTTTTTCAACAGAAAGCTAATTACCTTACTGTTATCATTACTAAATTCGGTTTAATGTATTCAAATCTATCAGAAGGAAAGGATTTTGTGAAAAAATCCGCAAGTTGATCTTGCGTTCTGATAAACTAAAGAATAATATCACCTTTAGCATTATCTCTGAAAGTTACCTTTCCTCCATTCGTTTTGATAATCTTTTCAAAATAGCTTTTGTTACCAGTCATGTGTTGGGAACATCAACTCTCCATGTACCATGTATTGTTGCTGGAACTCCCTTTATTTTCCTAAAATCAAAAATTGAATTAGACTTTCAGAATCCATACTTTTTTGGACCCGAGATTTCCAGATAACAAAATTTAAGGAACCCACATCTTCTTAGAATAGTATGCTTTGTGAAATCCTAGGCATTGGGTTTCGTTTAAGGAACAATTTTTTTCCTAGTGACCACCACATTGACACTTGGTACAAAATGGGGCACGTTGAGGAACAAAATAATTGTCACTGAAAATCGGTTTTGCATGGTTATAACCAAATCCAGATTTATTTCTTAAGGGTCATATGTGGGAATACATTTTATCAAAATTTTCCTTACCATGGGTAAATTTTGATAAACACTTCATTGAGGAAAAAATTTCGGACTTGAGTTTTATAACCATGTTTTTATCCTCAAAATCATTAGTTTTAGAACTAGAGCTAGGGTCAAAAACATTTTTCTTATAAATTACATTTTCTAACTCTTTAGAAAGTTTTTTCTTCTCAGTACATACTTACTCAAGATTTTTTGAAATACTTTCAAAATCATCATTTTTCCTATCAAGATCTTTAGAATGATCTGATATCTCTTTTGTAAGAATAGAATTACTAGAGTTTTCCTTATTAAGTTTCTTATTGAGTTTAGAATTCTCATTCTCAAGAAGTTAAGCAATCCTAGAGACTTATTCATAAGTAGGTAAAGTATTTTCTTCATCAGATGAGGATTATTCGTCATAAGATTTATAATACTTACTATAATTAGAATTTAAAGAATCATTGGTCAATGATTCAGCATTTCATACCTTATCCATAAAACAATGATTATCAATAGGTAATCTGGCTATAAGACCAAGATTCTTCTGTACTAAAGATTCGTAATCAGAAGATTAATTTGATGAGTCACCACCACTGGCACTCCAGGTGTCATTTTCTTTCAGAACGTTCTTAGAACTGGATTTATAATACTTCTTTCTATTCCGGTCTGAATTCTTTTCTTTCCTTTCTTTCTTTTTGAGCAAAGGGAAATATGGTCTAATATTCCCAACTCTCTTGCATTCATAACAAGTTACTTCTCCATCTGTCTTATCTTTCATGTCCTTCTTCTTATACTTGGATTGGAAATTTCTCTGACAAGCAATCTTGTTCATCCTTCAAGAAAGATTTGCTAATTCATTTTTACAGATTTCACTTTCACTAGAATCTGATTGAACAACTATCTTCATAGACTTCGATCTGGTTACTCTCTCAGGAGTCTTAGATTTCATATGATTTGATGTTGTTGTAAAAGCAATAGTACCATTCCCATTTATCTTTTTGATGTTGTCAGCATCTCTCTTCATTCTGGTTTCATGTTGGAGAAGAGTTTCAAATAGCTCATCAAGAGAAATTTGAGTGACCGTACTGTTCTCATCTATAGCTGTTCTTTTGGATTCCCACTAATTGGGAATAATATCAGTTATCTTATCCAAAAGAGCTTCATCATTTAAACCATTTTCTCTCATAGAATGTAAGCTGTCGACTATAGTCATAAACCACTGTTGAACATTACATATTGGTTCTCCATAAGGAAAATTGAATCCATGATATTCTGCTCTAAGCATAGCTCTCCTAGTCTCAATCACTTTAGAAGTTCCAAAGTGTGTAACCTCTAACTTCTTCCAGATACAATTAGCTCCTTCAAAAGAAGAAAGTTGGCTATATATATTTCTATTCATTGAACAAAGTAAAGTATTGAGTACCATATAATTGAGTTGATACTCTTTCTTTTCTTGGTTAGTAAATGTTCTAACTTCCTTGTCAGGAATTTTATAATCTCCAGTAAGCATAACGAAGTTGTCCACTCCAGTATTGATAACAAAAGTCTTCATTCGATCTCTCTAGTACTCATAATCATTACCATCAAATATTGGTGGTCTTGTAGGATTTATATTATCAATGGAACCAACATTAATTCCTACAATACTAGAACAACCTTTAGCACACAAACTTGTTAGTAGAAAAAGTTTGTAATAACAATGTTCAGAAATAAAAAGTTAGGAATGAGAAAGTTCAGAATGATAATGTTCAGAATGAGAAATTTAGCAACAAAAACTTATTCGTGAGTCCAATTATTTTAGAGACCTCCTCTGATACAAATTGTAGGATCGGAATAATGATGTAGATTCTCAAGATACAAGAGGGGGGGTCACTACGCCAAAAAAGGCATTTAGCGGCGGTTTTTTTTCGTTTCGCGGCGGTTTAAACCGCCGCTAAATTGATTGGCGGCGGTTTTCAAAAACCGCCGCCAAATCGTGCGTCGGGAAACTATTCGCGGCGATTTTCAAAACCGTTGCAGAACGTTTCGCGGCGGTTTTTTAGCGGCGGTTTAAACCGCCGCTAAATGATTCAGCAGCGGTTTTGTTTTTGTTTTTTTATTTTTTTTTAATTTTTTTAATTATATTTATTTATTTATTTATTTATTTCGTATTTATTTTATTTATTTATGGTATTTATTTTATTTATTTTATTTATTTTATTTTATTTATTTTATTTATTTATTTTATTTATTTTATTTATTTTATTTATTTATTTAAATCATATTATTTTATTTACTTTATTTATCCATGCACATGCACATGCATGCCCATGCAATATAAATAAATTCTGCGTCTGGTGAGATTTGAACCCCTAACCTCTTGCATATTTTTCAAAGACTTTACCACTCCAGCAAACTCGCCATGTGGTTAATAAACAGAAATTAATATACTTATATTTATTAATTGGAAAAACAAATAATACATAAATAATAGATATAAACTCGATAATAATAAATAATAAATAATAAATAATAAATAATAAATAATAAATAATAAATAACGAATAATAAATAATAAATAATAAATAATAAATAATAAATAATAAATAATAAATAATAAATAATAAATAATAAATAATAAATAATAAATAATAAATAATAAATAATAAATAATAAATAAATAATAAATAATAAATAATAAATAATAAATAATAAATAATAAATAATAAATAATAAATAATAAATAATAAATAATAAATAATAAATAACGAATAATAAATAATAAATAATAAATAATAAATAATAAATAATAAATAATAAATAATAAATAATAAATAATAAATAATAAATAATAAATAATAAATAAATAATAAATAATAAATAATAAATAAATAATAAATAATAAATAATAATTAATAATTAATAAATAATAAATAATAAATAATAAATAATAAATAATAAATAATAAATAATAAATAATAAATAATAAATAATAAATAATAAATAATAAATAATAAATAATAAATAATAATAAATAAATAATAAATAATAAATAAATATAAATAATATATAAATATAATAAATAAATAATAAATAATAAATATAAATAATAAATAATAAATAAATATAAATAAAAAATAAAAAATAAAAAATAAAAAATAAAAAATAAAAAATAATAAAAAATAAATAATAAATAAATATAAATAATAAATAATAAATAAAAAATATTAAATAAAAAATAAAAAACAAAAAACAAAAAACAATAAATAAGGCCATAACATATGATCTAGGAACAGGTGCTAGAAACGAGGCATTGAAAAACATAACAAACCCGATACCCACTAAAAAGGCCATAACATATGATCTAGGAGTGCATGTGGGCGCAGCGACCAGTCAAACTGAAGCTCATGGAACGACCTATGATCTGGCAGGTGGAGGATGCCAAACTGACATGCGGATCGAAAGTTAGGTCTGTTTGAAGACAAGTTCGACGGGACACCGGTGACAGAAACAGTGTTTTGGAGTCCTTCGGAGGGGTTTTTGGGGTCAAAAAACAAGACAGAAGCTTTCTTGTGTCGAATAGGTGCGTAGCTCTCTTCGCTAGATTTGATTCGATATGTGGTAGAGCCCAAACGGACACCCGGAGCAAAAGTTATGGTCGTTTGAAGTTGGAGATCTTTTTTCAACTTTTTTATAACTCTAATATCGTCCACAACTTAGACCGTCTCACGGTTTTGATTATATGTGCCTCTAGATCTCTTCATGAGCTTCGATTTGACTGGTCGTGGCGCTTCAACGGATGCCCGGATCAAATGTTATGGTCATTTTAGTGATTTCGGGGTTTCTCACGTTTTTTTATTTTTTTCATTTCATTTCGCGGCGGTTTTACCAAAACCGCCGCTATTTCGCGGCGGTTTTTGAAAAAACCGCCACTAATCCTCGAATAAAATTTTAAAAAAATAAATAAATTTAAAAAATAATAATTTCTTTTTGCCATTTAGCGGCGGTTTTTTCGCGGCGGTTTTAAAAACCGTCGCGAAATGCCGTCCCGAAACGCATTTCGCGGCCGTTTTCAAAACCGCCGCTAAAAAACCGCCGCTAAACTGCGGTTTTCTCGTAGTGGGTGAATTGTATACTTTAAAAATTCCTTTGGATCCTTTAAAGTTAGTTATGATTAACTATGTTTTCTTTAAGCAAAGGAAAGGGATAAGTTTAACAAAGTTAAACTAAGAAAATTCACAACACCTCTAACACAAAATGAAAACTTGGAAAGAGGAATAAAGTTATAATCTTCAAGTCCTATATACTTGCTTAAAACTGGAAAGAGATTCTGAAAGTAGGTTCCAGAAATATGGATCCGGAAATTGAAACTTAACTAAATATTTCAATATGAGATTCTACCTTAGAGCGTATAGAATCTAAATGAAACAGAGTACAAGTAAGGAAGTATAAGAAAATTATACTTTCCTTATAATACAATATTCGGAGTCGCACGAAGCTTTGAGAGTTAATAATAGCCTCTCTCTCTAGAAATCACTTCACAGCATGTATGCACAATGTCGAAGAAGTCATTCATCAGTAGTGTATCAGTTTCGAGCTCTTTCAAATGAGCTCCTATTTATAGGCAAGGTCGACCACCTTTCCAACGGTCATATTTTCCTTAAAAATCGGAGGGACCTGTACACGTGTAACCTAACCAACAGTTAGTTTATAACAGAATAGACGAAATCGTTTTATAACAAAACTTGTATAACAGAATGTACGACATTGTTTTACGTCTAACTAAAAAGTTAGGAGTGAAGATTCGGAGTGAAGGTTCGGAGTGTAAAAAAAAATATTAAAGAGTAGAAAAATTATAAAAGTATAAGAAAAATGAACGTCTGGAGTCTAACCAAAAACAATTTTCGGCGTCTAAATAAATTCGGAGTGTATAAAACAAAGATGATCAGATTCTATTTAATAGGTGAATTCGGAATGAGAATTCAGAATGAGAATTTGTCATCAGAATTCGTAATGAGAATTCATCATCAGTATTCGTAATGAGAATTCGTCATCAGAATTTGTAATGAGAATTCGTCATCAGAATTACTAATGAGAATTAGATGTCAAACCTCATAAGGATTCATATCCTAAATTCAGAGTAGAACTTTAACCAGATTTCGTATCCGGAATTCGGAATGAAACTTTATTATAGTTCTTATCTGGAATTCGGAGTGAAACTTCATTACAGTTCTCATCCAGAATTCGGATCCTAAAAAAGAATGCATCATATCAAAGTTTCAAAAAATTCCGAGAATATAGAAATGAAACCGAATATTATACTTAAGAAATATATGGATGAAAATAGGATAAGGATAATTTTTTTTACAAAATCAGTTTTCCTTAAAAAAGAAATTTTCCTTATAAAAGCAATTTTCCTTATAAAAGCAATTTTCCTTATAAAATCAATTTTCCATATAAAAGCAATTTTCCTTATAAAAGAAAATTTCCTTATAAAATTGATTTCCCTTAAAGATAAGGTTTTTGTGATTTTCAAAACAAGAAGGAACGGAAAAGTCATAAAGAAAACCTTATTGACTCAAAAGTTCAACCTCAACTTCAGAAACCCACATTAATGAATGGTTTAGATACCATTATGTCAATTATTTTTTCCTCATATAAAATTCACAATCCAAAATTTTTGTTTCCAGTGCAGCATCCTCTTATGATTCCATTTTCTCACTTTTTCGAGATGTCTTCTAATTATTATATCTTCAAACTAGTGATCAAGAACCATTATCTTCTAGTTCCTATATCTAGAAAGCTCTTAAATAAAAGATCAATTAATATGGATCGAGTGCAAGAGAGAAATAAATGGTGATTTCTATCAATACCATAATAACCGTTACCAAAATACAATGAAAAACATATAAATAAGAAAAATAATAATAATATGAATCTAAAAGTCGCCACAACTACCTAAATCCTCGAGTTACAACATCTTGAAAACCAGCTTAATGAAAATTTCAATTTACAATTCTCCCCCCCCACAACTCTCTATATTCCCCAATTTATTATCCACCACAACCTATGAAATGTAATATACAAACATCCATTTAATAGATAGCTATAATTAAATACAAT
Source organism: Viscum album (assembly GCA_963277665.1). NCBI lineage: Eukaryota > Viridiplantae > Streptophyta > Magnoliopsida > Santalales > Viscaceae > Viscum > Viscum album. The sequence goes on along the minus strand of OY728151.1, from coordinate 1,578,050,300 downwards.
CCTGCCACTTGAAAGTTATTAACAGTCACACAGACATCCACATCCCCGCATGACACATACTCCACACAAAAAATAAAACCAAAACTTATCCCTCTACCCCTTCATAGAGCATGAAGATCCATATTCCTCTCATTTTATCTATCCTTAAAATTTACATTGTCTATAAAATGGAATAAATGGGATAATCTATCAATGTGGATAGAGGAATATCCTATAGGTAGTTGTGGAGAATTTTGAGTAGAAGTGTAGATTTCACATTGGGTATGGGAAGATCATGCACTATTTAGAATCAACTATCTTGGAATCAATTTCAGATTTTGGATCTATTATTCCATCAAATTTATTATAACAATTAATAAGTGGACCTATTGTAACATAATTTCGTTTTTTAAATAGTTTATCCATAACCTAAAAGCATTTGGAAAATAGAGAGTAGATATGAAACTGTAGTTTCTACTAATGGATTTAGGAAACATGTCACCAAAAAAACAATATATCTGACCATAGGAATTGGGCTTGAATAAAAAGATAAATATTCTTGTTTGGTATCTTGAAATTATGTATAGGTATTCCTATTATTTCTTGTTTTTTTGTATATCATACAGATTCACTTCTGGAGAAACTAAATTAGATACAATCTCCTCTTTGTCAAATGATTCTTGAGTAGTCCAGAAAAATATTATGTATTTTGAAACATAATCATCTCCCTTCAATTATATTTTAACATCCCATATCACTAATAGATAAACGTTAGGATTTGTATGATCCTCCTAAAAAAATAAATAAAGTTTTCTTTCTTTTCCATTTATTTTTAATCGAGTCTGAAATGATAAATATTCAATATTGCATTAGTATTATATGAAATCATAGCTTCCTCCTCTGTTTTTGTTCCTATTGAACATTTTTTTATTCTGACCACTAGTGATCATGAATTTTCTTGTCTTCCCCTATTTCGACCTTTATAATGTGTCCTACTTTGAACCATCATCCCGAAATATTAACCTGAATCTAATTTATCTAATAGATTGGAGAAGCCTCCAAGATTTCCAATTTTCCCATTGATAAGGCCAATAGTAGAAACCCACAAAGGACTAAGTTTTGTTGATAGGCTGGTGAATGATGGAAGACAAGTGGTTTTGGGATATGGAGGGGTTTCCGATAACCATATTTTCTTTCCCAAATCGAAAAGCCCCCTAAATTTCAAAGATGGGAACCAAAAATGAATCCTTTAAATTAGAATATTATTATGATACCATCCAGGCACTTTCATTACAATATGTTTTCCTATATAAAATCCACATTAGGAAAAATTTTATAACACTGGTGATGATGCATCCATACTTATGATGTGTTTTCAATCCCATTATAGTTCTAGCATCCACCAATGAGATTTCAAGAAGGGATCCATCTTCTATTAATCTCCATATTTTTTTGAATATTTCATAAACTAATGAATATACCATGTGTATTTTAGACCCACTTTATTCCACCATGTTTAAATCACTTCGGTAGTCCCCTCTTGGTTTCCTCTTCCACATCAAATGCTATTCCGGTCCAGACACTATGGGGTGAGTGAGATCCTCATTTAAAGATAATAGGGGAGAGATATCCCCAAGTGTAGGTGGTATGATGTTGTCTGGGGGTCTGAGTAGATTTTTCTAGATTATAGGGGTGTTAATTTTTATCAATATGTTTAGTTACCTTATGAATAAGATAGGTTGGAATCTATCTAGATGTGTAGGTATTTCCTCCATGATGAGAACCCAGAAGTACAAAAAATATTTTCTTAAATATATGTTCTATAATTAAATGATATCATATGTGGCAAAAAATGATATAGGCTATCCAGGGCGGATACTCATAGGACAATGAGGCAAATTCTCATGGTGTAAGCCCTTAGTAATATTTAATGTACGGTATTTTGGGAACTAGACCCATCAGTATGAAATACACATTTATATGTGTCTTTATATGTTCCTATATGTGAATTCATGTATTGATCCTTAAAAATTAAGATTATTATTAGTGGATATTATAAGTCAAATAATTTTATTTATTGTTGAAAACTATAAGTACATATATTTGTGGTAAGGTAGGATACACTGAGTGTGTCGTGAGTATTATTGTGTTACTGAATAATTTGAGATGTGATTTATCCCATAATTTCTTTAACAGAATTTTATATATTGGGATCTTTGATAAAAAATTATATATCAAAAATAAATCCATTTCCATGGAGTTCTGTAAGAATGTTCAGTTTTGGGATATCAAAGAATGAGGAATCGAGAACGTAGGTTAATGGAACTAGAATGCATCCTTCTTGATTAAAGATATCATGATAAAGGGGTTATATTATATAGAAAGTGTTCATATGAGGAATCATGTAATTATTTCATTAAAAACTCTCTATAAGGCTGGCTTCGTAAGTTGGAAGATGTTATACTTCTAATTTAGGCAACTTCACCTAATGACATCGAGAAAGAGGCCAAGAGGGTCACACACCAATTTTAACTAAAATCTCAGTTCAATAATATATTATTATTTAATAGGATGAATATATATTATTCTTGGATTCATTTTAATAATTATTCACATATCCTAGATTTCATATAAGTATTTATTTTATATTTAGAAAATATAATATTTATTTATTTAATAGAGAATAATGCATTAATATTTAATTAATAAATAAATATTCGTTATTCAAGGAATGATAAATAATATGTAGGAATGATGGACTGAGATTTTAGTTCCCGTGATAAATTATAATATTGAATATTTTTTGATTAAATAATATTATATTTAATTCCAAATTTTTTGTGAATGTCAAAAAATAATAATTTTATTACAATTTTTTCACATGGGGTTCTACATAGGATTAGATAAATAATAATGAGGATTTGGGGAATTATTTTTTTCTTAACCTATAATATATAAAACAAATTATTTTATTTTCTTAATATTCATTTCATTTATTTTTGTTGTGAACAAGAGATTTCGAGACTCCTCTCAACCCCTAAAGAGCTCTATTATCAAAGAACACTTCCAAGAATGGAGAGCGATCTTCTTCCATTGAATCCTCTCAGGTCAAGAGAGGTCATGGAGAACTCTTTTGAAGAATTTTTCATTACAAAAAATGGAAGACAATGCAAGTGATATGATCTATCATTCTAGCACACATAGATTCCATAGGCGAAGTTTGGAGAATTGTGGATCATGTGTGGACTACTATTTGAGGTAATCCACACTTGATTCCTATAATGCAATGATGATGAAACATAGATTTGATTCCAGATCAATCAATGAAGATGGAATTCCAACCAAGGTTATTATTTACTTAATTTAATTAATTATATGTAATATTTTATGACCCTCATTTCTGGTCTAGCGTGATTTCAATTTTCATTATTCTTTGCTTCAAATCCAATGAACATGATGTTTGTCATCGTGAGATTTTTTTTGATCATAAAACATTAAGAAATCTATGTTGGGAAAAACCCATTTCACGCTTCCACTGTGAAGGGAACCTACAAGTTTTATTAGAGTGTTTACATAATTATTTATAACTACTTAAAGATCGTTGATTGATTAATGCATTTTTATTTAGTTTTCAATTAATGTTTAATTGTTATTTTAGTCATAATTGCGAGATATATTTCTCCCACATTTGTTTCATTGTGATCTAATAAATGAGATTAATTTTGTCAATGAAATAAAAACAACAAACTCCTCCAAAGGTTCCAAGGACTATGTCTAGATAACACGGTTGTACACACTATGTAACCAGAGTTAGAATTTATGCAGTTTCGTTCAATGCAGCAGGAATTAATTTATAATTAATTCACATTCTATGCATTGATGACACGTGGTTCATTTTTAACATAGACCATGTGTTGATTGGGCCATCCTAGAAAACGGTTAGCTGGTGTAGACACTTTATATCCCACGTGCAAAGTTTATAGTTCTCTTAAATCATAGATGGTCCATTATTTCATTGAAGACCTACATGACTGGTGACCATGTAATTTGGTGATCACACTCCATGTATCCCATTGGACATGTCATGTAAACCATTTTTCGAGGTAGGATTTACATACCAAGTACCTAGGAATGTGTATCAAATATACAGTGAGACATGTAAATGTTTTGTAGCTCACCTGAATACACTGTGTACTTATACCAAATTACATAGATATAAAATTTATTAAATATTCTATATAAAGATTATCAAAATGTTCTTTTGTGTGATCATTAAGATGATAGGAAATTCCATGTGATGGGTTTGTAATATATATATATGTGTGTGTGTGTGTGCGCGCGTGTGTGTGTAAATGTTCAATTAATATCTAGGTAATTTTTAGATTTTTATATCATGTATGTGTCTTATTATAGCTGTTACACTACATACATGGAATCATAAATCATGACTGGGAAATTGTTTATTTTTGGTAATAACTAATGTGAATTACATATTAGGAAAGTACATGGTAATTCATGTATTCCACATGACACAAGAGTAAATATTATATGGTAATAATATATGTTTGATATAATAGGATGGGTATTAACCATATTACCTATATGGTACATTTATGTACATGGTAAATTTTAAATTTATTTATTTATTATTTATTAAATTATTATGTGTAACGACCCAAAGTTTCAATAATTAAAATTACTCTTGATCTAATTAAATGTATTATTATGTAAAATCATTATATAAAATGTGAACTCATTTGGATTTATGTTTTTATATTTTAAAATAATATTATGAATTGTGAAAGTTTCTAATATAGTCGTTGAACAGTGATCACATGATTAGTATAAATATAGGGCTTTAACAAATCCAATGCACATAGTCAAAAGAAGAAATGGACTAATACATTAGACTTTCCCCATATGAAGATGATTTTTCAGAACATGGAAAGGAGGTTCCATAATTGGGATTCTCTCTTGACCAATCCCCAGCCGATCTTCATCATCTTAAGTTCAAATGGAACTGCCTACAAGATATGTGGATGTTGATAGAGATTACCACCCGGGCAATGTTATCTAAGCCACCCCAAGAGTCTATCACTATCAAAAACCATACCCTTCAGTCCTATGCGAGTTTTATAAGGGGTTATGTAACAAGACCTTATCACTATGATTATGTGTATTATTTTTGTATATAATAATGAATAAACATTCATTTTATTATTCTATGTTTGGAAATAGTTTTTAAAGCGTAAATAGTATTTTTAGTCCTTATTCAACTATGAAATATATTTTGATAAATTAATGGATTTTTGATTTAAATAATATTTCAATAAATTATTATTATTATTATTATTATTATTATTGAAATAATTTTTATTAAATATGAATGATCATATAATTTTATAAATGCAGTTGTAATTATTATTAAGGTTTGAAAACTGTTTTTGTCGAAACCCATGATTTTTTTATAAATATATGTTTTTATTTTAAAAGTTAAAATTAAAATATTTAGAAAATTATTTAGATAATTTGAATATTATTTTTCTAATCATGAAGTCAAAATTATGCAACGGTGAGTTTTTCATAATTTTCTAAGTCAGTAAAAATTTTGGGTATGAAAGTAAATACCGATTAATTATATAATGTGTTTTATGACATCATAATGACCCAATAGTGATGCAATAAAATTCTATAAACACTATTCTCATCCATTTTATTTTGTACCGTTAAAATAATGTGATTTTAGATTTTTTTTATTTAATTTACTGTGATTTAGTGGACCCTCCAAGACATATAACATATTTTCACTTTTATAATTGATTTCCTTGAGAGTGTGACTCACCACAACATAATAAACCTTAATAATTTAATAAGATAAACCATTTTACATAAAAATATATTTTTCCACTCCCTTTTTGAGAAACCCATGGGCAGGTTTGTGGTTTTGATTAGATTAATATGGGTTGTCCCCAAACTAAATAATAAAGAATTCCTTCTCCTTTCCTATATAAACCAACCAAAGCTCCCCCACCATCTTCACTAAAATCCGTTGGAGTTCGTCAAAAATATTCCCTCCAATCTATATAATCCTTAAAACTCTCCCCATGTTCCCAAAAATCCTCTCTCAAGACTCTCCCAAGCCTTTGGGTTCACACTTCCAAGTAAGGGATTTCTTTCCTTTCTAATTATATCCATGTTTTTTAATATTGTTATGACCTTTTGTTTTCAATTAAAAATGTTGTGGTATTTTTTCTCCCCTCCCCCATAATTCCCTATTTATTTTTTAAATTATGAGAGACCTATTTCTCCCCCGTTAATTCCTTCCATGTACACCCGTTACCATTCCGAAATTCTCTCTTCTCATTCACATTCAAGCAATTGTTTTGTATTATGAATAAAAATTCATTTAATTTTGTTGTTACATGTATATATATGACCCCCCCTTAATGTAAATTTCATTTAAATATTAGGATACACCCATTTCTCTCTCATCAACCATGTATATGAATTATTATGTGACACTGTTACACTGCCGAAATTGCACTGCGATTTTCCAAGCCAATGTCATTGTGTATTGAATACCATGCCCATTTCACTATCAAGTGTATTCAAAATTATGCACATTAACTTATTGATTATAAATTTTAATGTATTTATTCAACACACATTTATCATGGAATAAATGATGATGAATGATTCCATGTTGTACGGTCCGTGTGGAACACTTATGCATAAAATGAAATTTTTGAGAAGGTTGTGCCTTGATAATGCTCCAATGCATTGGGTAAAGTATATAATCATATTAAGACATGTGAAATGAGTATTGAATAATTTTAATTTAAGTGAAATTAGGTTTTACTCAAAATTTATGTGCAATAAGGGTTTAATCATGCTCCATGTGCAATGATCCAAGGCTCATGCTAATTCCATGTTATGTGTTGTTGCCACATTTCCATGTTATGATAATATTTCTATATCATGCCTTTATGTTTATGTTTATTTTATTCTCAATTGACATTATTATTTCCTAACATATATTATATTCTTCATTTTATACCTTATTTTCTCCCTTAATGGTCTTTATATCTCACCCTTTTCATATACATGTCCTCAGGTTATCCCATGCAATGCTAAGTATGGTGGAATGTAGTTGTCATGTAAAGGAATGTTTCAATAAGATGTTTTGTTCTATGATTGAAGTTGTTATTTAATGATCCTAAGACACAAAGACACCATAACTCCAGTTCTTCTATATTGTATCGAGTGATGTTTTTTTGTAATAAATTATGTTAAGTGTGTAATACAATGTAGAGTTGTTATATGATGGATGAGAATATCAAGGAAATATGGATGTGATTTAGGGTAAAATAATTGTTTAATGAAAGACGATTATTAATTAATTCAATCAATATTTATCCTAAATAAGAATGATTATTAATTTAATGCAAGTTTTAATAAATGTATAATTTTTTGAATGCATGTGGATGATCATGAGAATAAATAGGGCCTTTTTTATTGGTTTCATTTAATTTATTGTTTAATTAAACTTCCGGAATGCATTCCTTATCTCCTATTATTTTTTAAAGGAATGTTTGACCATGGTTTATTTTATTTAAACCCATTTCCCATCATCAATTTTCGATAAAAATCATATGTAAACAATAGAGCTCCCATGATGGCGGGGGAAGTTCATGTTTGGAGTTGGAGTGAAACCTATCCAAGAGAGATACATAGGTGGACAGGTTGAAAGATGTAACATGAACCATAATGGGTTCAATGTGTTTTACCCTTGGTCAACATTTAGTTAATAAATATCTATTTAATCTAACTATTAGTAAATATCATGATCATACAACTATATTCATCAATTATTGAAGAGTTATAAATTGATGTTGTGGTTTGACATAACGTAGTTCACATCATGGGATGACTACCAAATAAGTTCATGGTGTAACAAAGATGTATGGGTTGGGGAAATATAATTAAGGATTTTAAAACTGGGGAGTCATCTTAGAATATCAAGGAACTATGATTTAAAGTAGTGGGAATTTTCATTGCCTAACTAAATCCATTCATGTTTCTTGACCAACCAAATTTGGTAATGAGAAGTGGAATATGGATCCTTCACACCCGAATATCCATGAAATAGGATATTATAAAGCCAATGGTGAAAGATACTGGGTTTTTATAAGTTATTTAGTGATTTATAATTATAATATTTATTTATTTACTTATATTTTATCTGATAAAGAACTAAATGTTTTCTTTTCTAATTTTTTCAAAATTAGATTAAAATTAAATCAAATGAAAATTTTGATACATACTTGAGAGGGAAACCATTCTCACCGGGAAAAATATCCCTATGTGATAATGATGCCTACATGTTATCATTCTCCATTAAAGGAATGTATATGTTCTGGAAGAACATTTTCCTAAAATTTCCTAGAAATGAGGCTAGTGAAAAAGAGTTAAATCTCTATAATAATCATTTAAATGATTTCAAAGATTTTAAGTGATTCATAATATCATTGGTGTCCAAAGAGATTTTAATGAAACATGAGTAAATTGATTAATATAGTATGATGTGTGACCTTTTTGATCTTGATTTTTAATAGGTGAGGTGGAATAGTAATGAGATCTCAAATGGATTGTTTACAACAATATTTGGAGTGTCTACACCATCCAAGCCTCATGCAGTTCATATTATCGGCTACATTTATTTTTAACAATATTATGGATTAAATTAATGGATGAGTTGTATCTATAACTCATACATTCATCACATTCAAAGACCTTATCATGTTTTTTTTAAATTAAGATATGGTAAATAATAATAATAGTGTTTTAGAACTTCATAATTTTATTCACCATGTGGATAAGGACATGGGGAATTATAAACATTCAGTCCTTATAGTGAATATTAAAAGGAAGAACAATGAAAAGAGGCCAATGACTCATAAAAAATCTCAAGTCACTTAGCACCGCCCATCCAATAAGAAGAATATCTAAAGGTAGGGAATGGAATAGAAGGTATTAAGTCTTGCATGTGCCATGCCTGGCCAATAGAATTAAAACTACACCCAAAAAGTAAGGGGAAGCCAATGGTTAACCAATTATCAAGTGTAATATTTCAATATCTACAAATTGGTAATTAGATACGGTCTATGGATCTCACATATGTCTCCAAATGAAGGAACCAATTAGATTCCAATATTTAATTAGAGGAGAGGAGGATATGAGAGCTGCTAATGGTGCAAGGATAGTTGATATGGCCATTGGTGACTACCACCTCTCATTACCAAAAAAAATGATTTTGGTCTTAATAGATTGTTATTATGCACCATCAGTCACTGAGAACATAATTTTTCTGTCATTCCTACAGGAAAACATGTTTTTTTCATGTTTAGAGATATAAGTTTCTTATTTGATAAGGAAAAAATATGTTATGGTATGAAAAATCTAAACAAAAGTCATTATGTATTAAATTATGAAAAACAAATACTAGAAATTGAAATTGAATGATATTCACAAGACTCATATAACACCTTTCTTTGAAATCATCATCTTTGTCATGTAAATGAGAAGCATTCAAGAAAGATCTTGCAAAATATTTATTTTGACTCGTCTGAGCTGAAACCACATGATAGATGTAATAATTGTTTACATGAAAAAAAAATAAAATCACCATTTGGTGGATAGGGTGAAAGGGCCACAGATCTTATAGTATTGGTACACATTAATGTGTGTGGATCACTTCCTATACATGGAAGAGGTTGGTATTCATACATCATAATATTTATTGATGAATTGGGCAGATATTTATTTGTTTACTTGATGAGGTATAAGTCTGAGTACTTTGAAAAATTCAAGGAATTATAGAATGAATTAGAGAACCAACATGGATAAAAGATAAAGATTCTTAGATCAGATCATCGTAGAGAATATATTAACCATGAACATTCTGAATTTTTATGGGAGTTTGGGATTCTATCTCAATTCACTCCACCACACACACCACTGTGGAATGTTGTTTGTGATAGGAGGAACCATACATTTTTGGAAATGGTAAAGGCTATGATGAGTCATGGGGATCTTCTATTATCCTTTTGGGGATATTCATTACAAAATGATGCATAAACACTAAACATGTAACAAACTAAATCATTAAACAGAATTCCCGTTGCATTATGGAGTGTAAAGAAACATTTTTTGTCACAAACACATGTATGGAAATGAGAGTAATTTGTCCAGGCCTTCCTTTGAAAAAAACTATCCCTATTTTGAAGAATGTGTATATTTATATGGTATGCCAATAAAGCAAAGGGATATTACAAACAAAATACCTCTGAAAAAAGTGATTTTCACCAGCCAAGCCATACTTCTTGAGTGGGAGAACATCCTTAGAAAGGATAGTGGGAGACAGATTGACATTGATGATGTTTATTCTCAACATACACAAGAGTGGGTCTAGGAATAGGATGCACTAGTCCCAATTGAAAAAGTAGATCATAAAACACTTGTACTACATAATATAAAATGGGATGTAATAAAACTAGAAAGATATGGTTTTATATTCACTATATAGTGTGACTCATTATTTGTAGAAAGTGAAAAACCTCTCACCTACAAAGAGGCATAAGGGAGATCAGAAGCTTGAATATTGAAAGAAGCCTTGAATTTTGAAATGGATTCCAATTATCATAACCATGTTTGGGTTTTGGTTGATTTTATAGATGATGTAATTACCATTGGGTGATAATGGATATTCAAATGAAATGTGGAAAGTAACGTACATTAAATACCTATAATAAATGGCTAATTTCATAAGGGTTTAAACATCATTATGGTATTGAGTATGATGAAACATTTTCACTAGTTACAATGTTTAAATCCATCATAGATCAACTTGCTATTTTAGCTTTCCATGATGATGACATTTAGTGTATGGATGAATAATTTTCATTTATTAATGTAAACCTTTATGAATATATCTACGTGACACAACCCGAAGGTTTTATGGCTCCAAGCCATACAAAAAATATTTACAAGTTGCAGAAATCCATTTATGGATTGAACCAATAATCTAGGTCATGAAATATTCAATTCAATGAAGCTATATAATAATTTGGTTTTATTAAGATTTAATGTGAGCCATGTGTTTATAAGAGGTATAGTAGAAATAATTTTATTATCCTAGTATTATATGTTTATTACATATAACATATTTGAAACAATATAATAGTATTACATTAAAATAACGACCAGTTAATCAAGTGTTTATCCATCAAGGAATTTGGTGAAGTAGGCTATATTCGAGGGATCAAGATCTTTTGTAACAGATAAAAGAAGAATCTTGGACTAATTCAATGTACATATATTTACCAAATACTAAATATATTAACTGTGGTACAATCCAAGAGGTGATTGGTTCTAGTGTAACATAGTTTACATCTTTCTCTGAATATGTGTCCTCTGACACAATAGGAGAAAGAGAGAATGAGTAAGATCCCATACACATCAACGATAGGATCAATCACTTATAAAATTTTATGTAATATATGTGATATTTACTATTCATTGATAATGGTAGGTAGAAATAATGCAGATTTACGAAAAATAATAGTATATAGTTAAGGCTACACTTAAGTATCTGATAAGAACTAAGGATATGGTCTTGGTGTATGGAGGAGACAAAGAGATGGTCATTAAGGGCTCCCTATTTATAGATTTCAGACATATCAAAATGTTTTGATGGTGAAATCATAAAATTTATTCTATCTTAATGTAGGATCTATGATTTGTATGAGTTCAAAGTAGCCAGTTGTTGCTTATTCTATAGCAGAGTCTATGAATATAGGGGATTATTATATAGTCAAGGAAGCTATTTGGATGTGAAAATATGTCTAGGATCACGATGTGGTATCTAGAATTAAAGATCATGTTAAATTTTATTGTGATAATATTTTAGTTGTGGCTCTTTAAAAACAGCCAAGGTCACACCAACATACAAAGCATATACTTCAGAAGTCTCACCTCATGAGGGATTTTCATTAGAGGGTGATGTTTCAGTAAGTAGAGTACCCAATGAATAGAACATGGTGGACCCCTTGACTAGAGGCCTATCTCAATAGAAGAATGACTATCATGTGAGATCTAAAGCACTAAAGGTTGTTAGTAGTTACATCTAGTCCAAGTGGTAGTCTGTTGGAGTTGGTTCCCTATAACCAAATTCTGCAATCATTTGGTTAAAATGTAATGATAGTTTTTGATTATTAATAAACTACTTATCACATCATGATTAGTATTATACATAACATTTTATGTGATAATGTTTTAAGAGTAGTTATCACACTAAAAGGTCATATCAGTTCCATTCTAGGATATGAACTAGGAAGTGATATGAAATTATTTTGACTATATGATCGATAGTCAGATGATATCATTTGAGGGAAAAAATGATCCATGATATCAATTGTGGAATATCAAAATACTTTGAGGTGTGGTGTCATGGTTTATTCCCTTGGTATTTTCATGTGCAAGATATTATTTTAATGAGACTTGCAAGTATGAAGTCCACATTTATAATTTTCATTTGATATTCCTATCTGTGGATGTGTGTAGTAATCTTTATACTTTATGATTGTTATTAATGAATATTATATTTCATGAAATTTATTGTATTGATGAAAACCATGATGAAAAATGTTCATGGTGAGGTAGGATATATTGGGTGCATCACGAGTTGTATTAAATTAATAAATAAAGCGAGAAAGGATTTATCCAATCTATTATTTAATATATGTTGATAACTCAATCCCTTTGATGGAAATTATATAGCCTACATAAATCCCCAACCATTATGTTCTATATGAAAGTAAAATACCCATCAAATAAGTTAATGAGACATCGAGCACATAGGTTGATGGTACTGACATGCAAACTGCTTGATTAGAGAAATTGTGATAAAGGCGTTATATTACACAACAATCATCTATATGAGGTATCTGTTTGTTATTGAATTAACTTATTTCTATATGGGTGGATTAGTGTGTTATGAGATGTTAACCTTCGAAATTTGGATGCTTCGCCTAATTATAATGAGAAAGGGGACTATAAGGCCACAAAATATGTGTATCCATAATCCCAATTAAATAATTTATTACTATTTAACTGTTTGAATAAATATTATTCTCGAAAATGGTTTAATATTTATAAATATATTCTTGATCAAAAATAAATAATTATCTTCTATTTAGAAAATACAATATTTATTTATTTATTAGATAATAATGATGTGATATATATTTAGTAAATAAATAGTAATTATCCATTTACTAATAAATATTACAGAGGAATGATGGATCATGTTTTAATGACTATTGAGAAATAATAATATTAACTAATATTTAATTAAATAATATTAATTTTAATTCACAATTTTTTGTGCATGTTGAGAAATATTATTTTGATTATTATATAACACGAGGTTCGGAATAAGACAATTTTTATATTATATGGAAATTGTGAAATTATTTATTTCTAACCCTATAAATATATAAACATAATTATATTATTTTCTTAAGAGATAATTGATTTGGTTTTATTGTGTGGATTTGGAGGATCCACTCAAGACATAGAGAGAACTATCATTCAACAATTCTCCCAATAATGCAGAGGGATATTCCTCCACTAATTCCTCTCAAGTCAATAGAGGTCAGGGAGAATTATTTAGACGTGCTTCTCATTGAGATCAAATGTAGTCAATGAAAACGATAGGATCTGTAATGATAGAACCCAAATATTATTTTAATAATATCTGGAGTTTTTTGGATCACATTTAGATCACCATAACAGGGAATCATCACTTTATTCTTACAATTAAATGAATGTGCAACATAGATATATTTCCAGATCCATCAACAAATAAATATTTCCAAAAAAGGTAATTCTTAAATTATTTAAATTATTTTTAAATAATATGTCATGATCCTCCCTTTTGGTTCCAGCGTGATTTCTATTTTATTTCTTCTTTGATTCAATTCCATTGAATAGATCATTTGTCGTCATAAAGATTTTATACTGATCATCAATCATGAAAAAAAGAAATATCAGGAATGACCCATCACACACTTCCCTTGAAACCAAAACCTATATAAGAGAGTACAAAATCACCCCAGATGGGTTGCTATCTTGGATCTGTAATTTTCTATGATCATATAATGTGACCTCGTAGCCATGGTTTTCAAATACATTTGGTTGATGGTGATCCCTTTTATATGTAGGTACATCAGGAAACCCCAAAATGATATCATTATTTTAGTCCGATGATGATTTAGAATTAAAATATGTTAAAAAACATTCTCACCCTTCTATTTTTTGGCATCCATTGTAATCAAAACAATCAGGGTTTTGATATGAATCTACTGTCCATACTTCAAAAAATTATTACCCTCGTAATATGTGTTCGTTTTGATGCAGTTATTCCATACATGCCCCGAGAAACCACAAAAGAAGAAAAAATGGAAACTTATCATATTCTAAAGATATTTATTTTTTTATCCCTCTATAAATAAGAAAATACTATGTAATAGGGGATTCATAATGTTAACCAAACCACTAATACAAACTGTAAGTCCCCAAGGAATGGGATCTTAATGATCCCATTCCATTAATTGACCAAATTTTCTTCCAATATTCCACATAGTGTGTTTAGTTCTTCCACATAGAGGGATTACATTGAGGCGAATCTATAAAATAGATTTAGAAAATTTAGCATTTTTTATATCATTCTCTCTTATCATATCTCCTATAAGAATACGTTTACTGGTGAATGACCAATTCCTACCTTTTAGAATATTTTTTTTATCTTTTTCATTTATAATTTTTACGATTTGGATGTTCTCTCTAATATCTCCAATGGATAATCCTTCACCAAAATGACATAGGTTCTACATGGTATTTTTTATGGAGCTGATTTTGAATCATTATTTGGAGATCAGTTTTCTGATCATAAGGATGGTCTTCCATTGCAGCAGGAATGAATCCACATTCTTCTTAGTATAAACCTTCTTTTACTACTAACCTTTTAAGGAATGTTTTTTTCTAATGGTTGACAAGATCATTATTTATCTCCATGCAATCGGTTGAGAAAAGAATGTATTATAATGGTTATATATATAGAATAATTATATAAATTGGATATATAAATTTATTTATGAATTCAGGATATAATATTTATTAAAAATACATGTTGTAAGTAAAAGTCATTGTATGCATTATGTAAATACACAATATAAAAAATTAAATAAATGATAAAATTATATATAAAAAATAAACACATATAGATATAGTTATTTTAAAAAAATATATAAATTAACACATGAATATGTATATTTATATTTATACATTTGTGTGGGTGCATATTTTTCTGCAAAATATAAAGTTATTTAAAAATATACATTTGTATGTAAGTAAGTAAGTACTTATGTATAACATTATAAATTTAAGTCAAGAAAAAATATCTTAGCAAGTGGACTTCACGTTAGTCTATTTTGCGGTTTCAAAACAACCACTATATATATTTATATAGTAATAATTTGGTGATTTCATATATTTTTTTTAAATTTATATAATGTGTTCAAGTCTCTACTAAATTCATTGCATAGAAACACTTACAGAAAACCACTTCTCATAATAGTCAGAAACCATGTTTGTACTGGATGTTTATAACTAATGAAAATACATTAGGCATTATTTATAACCACTACTAATGATAAAAATGCCCCACATTAAGTAAATAATTAGTTTGTAGTGTCGCTAATGGAATTTTTATTGAACAAAATTCTATTCTATAATTTAAAAATGGAAAATATTATATTATAAAAAAATAAATTTTATTAGGAATGAAAAATATAAATTAATGTTTTGTGACTTATAATAACAAAAATTTAATTTAATATCCTTAAATGGTAATTTTGTACATACCCGACCCATAATCCCTTGAAAACAGTATACTTTCTATATGCATGACCCAAAATCCTTCTAATAAAATATAAAATTAGGGAAGTTGAACCTCTGAAACCATTAAAAACACCATCAACTCCACATTTTGAGTCCACTTTCCTCAATACCTCTCATACAAAAAATTTATAAACATACCAAAAAATTAAAAGAAAAAATATATGGTTTCGAATAAAAAAATTAATATTTTAAACAAGAAAATACCATCCATATATTTAAAATTCAAATTATATTTATAAATATTGCATTACATGAGCCAGGAAAATTTTCTGATATACAGAAAAATAAATAAATTCCCAAAATACTATTGTGCGTAAACAATTTCCCAATCAATGGGAATACAAGGAGTGAGTTTTTACAAAAGGTCAAGCACCTTCCACTAATATTTTCATAAAATACACATTATGAAAACGTTCCATATTAAAAGGGTGTTTAAGATGGCATTATGTTATGAATCGCCTTCATGGAAAATCTTTTTAAGAAATCCCTTCATGAAAACGTGCCTTCTTAACAAGCCTATTTAAGAAGTCTCTTCTTCATAAAGAACACACTATTATTCAGGTCAATCTTTTTAAGTCAGACTCTTTCATAATTTGTTTTATATTTGTGAAAATTATTATCTATGTCGTTAATATATAGGTGAATATATATTAGTATAAATTATTTAATAAATTGGGTATTTAAAAATATATTTTTTTATCATAATATATATATTATTAGAATATATCATAATATATATTATTATTACATTTAAAATGAAATGTTTTATCAAATGGGAGATAGTTTTAAAAATGTAATTTAAAAATTAATATTGAAAATAAATTTCAATTTCAATTTTTATTTTTAAAAATCTTTAAAATATTATCAATTATCAAATTGTATTATTTGAAGTAACATTTTTATCAATTGAAATAAATTACTAAATTATTATTTTCTCTATCATAAAAAAATTAAAATATTATTAAATAACCAATTAGTATATATATATTTACCAATGAAATAATATATTTAATACAAAATTAGAAATTAATTAAAAAATAATATATATTCTATACATTCAATAATATATATATAAATTAAAATATAATGATATACTAGTATATTAATATAATAATATAATAATATGTTAATATAATAAAAATTTAATATATTAATAGAATAATATATTAATATATATTACTTTTTTAGTTACAATGGAATGATACTTTAATATATTTATTAATATATTAATTCATAATATTTAATAATAATAACATAATTCAAAATAATTCAAAATAATGTAATTAATAATGTAATACTAAATAAGAATTATTAAAATAAGTGTAAATGTTGTGTTTTTAAACAATAATATATTTTCATGAAATTTTTTTTGTTTATTATATTTTTGATATTCTTTTTTTTCAATTATTTTATAAATATTTGATAACTATATAAATCATTATTTAAATTGCATTTAAATCTTATAAATTATTTTTGTAGGTAACATTTTTTGAGTAAATTAATTACTTTAGTATTGTTTTTCTAAAATTTATTTCATTTTAAATAAATTTTTTATTTATATAATCAATGATTTAAAATTAATGTTCATATTATTTAAAAAATATTTTATGCGTATAAATTTTTTGAAGTATAGATGTAATATTCTTAATCAATAATGTTTGGGTCATATAAAATAATTTTTGTCTGTTATATTTCTGATTTTGTTGTGCATTGGAGTTATTTTTTTCATTTGTAATCAATGTTTTATGTTTCATTTAGATTATACATACAATTTATATTTTATAGGAATCCAAAGTCACCAATAAGAAACATATTAATTTTTCAAATAGGTGAAATAGAAAAACTATAAAATATAATGTATAAATACAATATAAATAAAATTGGAAACATTTACTAAACATATAAAAAATAATTGAAAATGATAATAATTTCTAAAAAAATGATGATGAAAAATAATTTTCATCATGAAAAATATTTTTGTTTCAAAACATAACCTTTTTAATAATAATATATTTTTTCACCAACCATTATTTGAGTAAATTTATTTATTTGTATTTTTTTTATCATTTTAATTCCAAATAATTTTAATTTTTATAGTCAATATTTTTAATTTTGATTATATTTTATATATTCTATATTTTATGAATATAATTTTCATGAAGTGTAAATGCTATGTTTTAAATCAATAGAATTTGTGTCATGTAAAATAATTTTTTCTATATACATTTAATTTTTTTTATTTTCAAGTGGCCTTTATATGTTTATTCTATGTTTTCAGTTTCATATAGATTGTACTTATTCATTATATTTTATAAGTATCCAAAGACATGAACTTGAAAAATAATAATCATTCAAGCATGAGACATTACAAGTCTATATAATATAAAGTATAAATATAATATAAAAAAAATTTATTCATTATCTAAAAGTGAAAAAATTAATTGAAAATGAAAATATTTTATTAATGAGAATTAATGAAAAATAATTACAATCCCTGAATTTTTTTTTGAAAAAAAACAATTTGGTAGGAAAATAATTTATAAGGATTAAAAAATTTCAAAATGAAATTTTACACAGAGACTAACCATATAGAAAATTAATTTATAATGAAAATATTTTCCAAAATATAACAAAAAAAATAATTTACATGTCAAAAACTTTATTGTTTAAAAATACAAATTTTACACTTTAAAAAAATTATTGTAATAATTATTATTATGAATTATATTATTCATTACATTATTACAGAGTATTTTTAATTATTTTATTATTATTCAATATTATCAATCACTACATTATTAAATATATTAATTTATTATTACATTGTAATAAATATAGTAATATATATATATATATTGATTGGAAAATAATCATTAAGAAGATAATCAGTAGACACACATCGTGATAATGTTTAGTCATAAAGGGAAATCAAACTACCTGGAAAATGAATCACATGAAATACCATGAGTCAGAAAATGGTTGTCCACCTTATTTCCTTCTATTTTGGTGAATGTGAAGGAATATTAAGTGAAGGGATGGTGCAAAGAATGGATCTTCCCAACCAATGGGCCAAACAATTGGAGGTAGATATCGTCAGATGAAATGGTGTTGAGAATGGTCAGTCATTCTGAATCCATGATAATTGTACTCCATCCACTATCCTGGGAAATTTCAATACCAACCATGATTTATTGAACCTCTAAAATTGGTGGGATACACCTTGCATTGAAAGACATGTCATATGAAGACATGGTAGATCCATATGAGTCCTGACCGATCTCACCCACGTCCGAGAAAGGTCCATTATTGACAGATTTATAAACAATAATATTCATCAAATCTCTAAGGGTTTCTTCAAGGAAGGAGAAATATGGTTTGTTTCATTGTCTATATAGTGACCAGGATAATAATTCTAGTTGGGTAACAAGGAGATGTAACGATCGGCCCAGAATCAATTTGGTATGTACATTTGATTAAAAACAATATCGTTTCTTCAAAACAAAACCATCCACAACAAAGTGCATAATTTATTAATAGTGTTTGTAGGATAGGATGAAGACCATCTCATAATGATCTCAATTATGTAAGACGTTGAATCTTGGAATGAACCAACATGATTTCTCCATGCATACCGAATTCCCTTGGATCCAAGGAATTCAAAAATCATGTGAACGACAGACACGGGTTCCACCCAACATATTGGAAAAAATGGATCATCAGAAGTATGGAGAGCCTTGAAGATTTCCATAAAAGGGAGAATATCAGTTAATGATTTCCATAAAAAGAAATAAGACTATGGGGGAACTGAAATTCATCAATTGGTTTCCCATATTACCGATGAGTCTAGTTTTGAGGATTCGAGAGCTAAAGAATAGCCGGATTTCGGTCTGTATGCACTTGAGGATGTTTTTCTCCAATAGATCTGATCATCCCCCATCTCCCTAGAGTCTGATATGATAACAATAATGTTCCAATCTCACTAATTTAACCATTCTATAAAGATTTAAATGGTCTATCCATTTTCATTCTCATTGAATAAATAATGTACCTTTTCAGTCTCCAAAACCAGAACAATCATCGACATTGCTAAAGTGCCACTTTCATCCACCAGCCATAGTTCATTAAAAATATCAACACTAGAACCATATCCAATCCTCTAGTATATGACATTAACATGAAGATAACGAGACCCCACACGATCCTCCATATGAAGCTCAGGTGTGATCCAAGAATGGAACCTCTAAAGTCAATGTGTAGGAAGTATTTTTCCCAAAGGACAGTAGTGTAGAGTGAGAAAAGGATTAATTATAAGCCACTACCATTTCATAGCAGGTAGGTATTATTAGAAATTATGAAATCTCATAACCCCATTCTTCTAGCGACTTTAGGGACACATATTTTTTCCCAAGACATCCAATGGGTAATATACTGAACATTATTCATTACCCACAAAACTTTTCAAGTTTGGGATCAAATTAGTAAATAAAATAATTGGGAAAGTGGAAAATAGACATCACATAGGTGGGGATATCTGGGTCCACTAAATTGATTAGGGTATCCTTACATGCCTTTGAGACCCTTTTGATGGTCCACCATTAGATGTTCTTTGCAACCCTATCCATAATCCGAGAAAACATATCTTTCTCTACGTGACCAATGACTGTAGGTAACCCGAGATATTTCTTTTGTTTATCAACCACGTGGAACCCCAAAATGGTTTATATTTTATCCTTCCTGGTTAGTGGAATTCCATATCAAAATTGGACTTAATATTTGGAAGTGTTTACTGATTTCCCCATATTTTATCTTCTTAATGAATAATATTGTGGATAGAAATGAATTATTCCAAATTATCTCTCGAGAAAAAGAAACTATCATTCATAAAAAAAATGTGGGTAATAGGGGTCCCATCCCAATATACCTTTTCCCCATACATAATATTTTACCTATATTCGTTCTATAAAATCATGGAAAATTCATCAACAACCATAATAAAAAGAAACGGGGGAAGAGGGTCACCCAACCACAAACCCATAGAGGGGAAACAAATCTGAGAGAGGAAACTTTAGATCTTAATACTTCAATAAATAGAGGATATGAATGTCATAATATCAAAAATAAATTTAAATAATACACCAAACATTCAAATAAAACTATGGTTGAACGAACATTAAACTATGTCATATGTCATTTCGTGTCATGCTTCTATGCCAAATACCATTTTTAAGAGACTAATCTATTATTCATAGAATGTAACACCTCAGGAACAAAAATGGGATTATCATAGATCAGTCCATTATAAAAAATATATACTTTTATTTTCAGATATAATACAGGGACACTACTAGAAAAATCACATATACCAGTAGTTTGGAACTGTGGGTATAACTCCAAATTTTTTGGGCTACCAAGGTGTCGGTATAGAGATATACCCACAGTTTTATTGAAACTATTTCTATATCCCTAGAGACTTCCATAATAACCATGGATTCATTTAAACTGTGAGTGTATATCTATTCCAACGGTTTACAAAACCATGGGTAAAGATAATTACACCATATATAATATACCCACATTTATTGAACCGTGGGTATTGATCCTTGAACTATAAAAATGAAATCTTCCTACACTTGGTTTCTATAGTGAGAAATATGGGCCATAAGCAGTCAACATTAAACATCATCCAATCTAGCAAAAGGAACTAAAGACAAGGTATGGTTTCTATGTAAATATGAAAACTCTTAATGAATCACTCGATTATAGAAAGGTTAAAATGAGTCATCATTAAAGAGTATAGGTTAAACAGAATCAATATAAACTATTGGTTTGAAAATACCATCTTTTAAACATGTGGTCATAGCATGAGAATTGTGAGGAATGGAATGAGCTGACTGGCCAGAAGACTGCTCCGAGGTAGGCGCATCAACAAGAGATTACCTCAATGAATTCTAACTAAGAGGTCATCCAAAAAAACCACACTAAGGTGGGATGAGCACCAACAGACTCATCAAGAGAAACTGAAGCAACAAGAGGTAAAATTGGCTGAGGATAAGAGGATAAAACAGAAGGCATTGAACCACAAATTGAAATTGAATAACCTTGGATATTATTAGATTTAGTGAGGGGACATGAATAATCCACTAAAATAGGAAAGCAACATGATTTCGATCAAGTGGAAGAAAAATTTGATGATGGTAAATATGAGTGCCAATGATTAAAAGGAAACCACGATTCTTCAAAGACAGATTGTCATGAGATAAAAACACTACTAGTTGATTCCAAACACATGTATCTGTTTAATCCACATTGTATTTATTTTCTATTCATTATCAATGAAAGCGAAAATATGCCTAATGTCAATGTGTGATGAAGACGAGATGCTTGGAAGGACTTTTGTGTCCCTAAACTGGTTGATGAGTTGAAATAGAGTTATTTAGTCTTGATACAAAAAATGTGTTTATGTCTGAAAATGGAATGAGGATTGGTGATGCATTTTAAAGCTTGGAAGTTGGTATGTGTCGCCATTGTTTACGTGACAGAGAAATGAAATTACGTTTTTTCCATTAAAATGGATGAGATCACTAGTATGATAATGAAATGATGTTATACAATTGGAATTGCTAATATCAATATTATAACAATGAAATGATGTTCTAACATTGGAATTGATGATATCAATTGTATGACAATGTTGGATGAATAAATTTCTTGGAGTTCATGTGCAGAATTTGTGCCAACTGATTTGATTTAATAAAGGAGTTTTGATCCATGAAGCATGGATGTTAATACTCAGTTTATCTCTATGAAGGTGTTGTGCATAATCAATTGTGATTCTTGTAGAGCCAGTTTATATGGAAATTTGACAAGTTTTTTTTAATAATAGAGTTTTCACCCCTACACTACCTTCCACCTCCCAACCATCACCCCAGCCCCCTCCACTGCCAGCCCCTCCCCTCCCCCACCCTCCCTCAGCCACTACACTGCCTTCCCCCTCCCCATCTATCCTCAGCCCCCAGCACTACCTCCATAACCCTCCCCTCTTGCCTCCCCCACAATACCCCATCCCCTACACTGTGTTCCCCCTCCCAATTCCTCCCCAACCCCTTTCCCTACCTGACACCTCCCTATACTTCCCCAACCCCATGTCGTGCCTGCACCCCTTCCCACCCATCCCCAGCCCCTGGCCCTGCCCCCTCCCCAGCCCTCCCCATCACCCTTCCATTCCTCCCCCACCTTCCCCTCCTGCCCCACCCTACCCTCCAACCCCCACCCACCCCCACCCGCTACACTACATGCCCCCTTCCTTCCCCCAGCCCCCGCACTGCCTCCCCCACCCACCCCCTACACATCCTTCCCACTACCTAACCCCCCCTCCCCTATCCCTTCACTACCTGCTCATACCCTCCCCTCCCCAGCCCCTACACTACCTCCCCCTCCCCTCCTACCTCCCCAACCCTCACAAAATCCCCATGCACTACCTCCACCACCCAACCCTCATGCCACCCCCACCCTCACCCCAGCCCCCGACATTGCATGCCCCATCCGCTCCCCTGACCCCCATCCCCTGCACTTCCTTCCCCCTCCCCTCCCCTAGCCCCATGCACTGCATCCCCCACTCTCCCCCCAGCCCCTACACTACCTTCCTCATCCCCTCCCCTCACCTAGTCCCATAAAAGATCTGACCCCAACCTCCCCTATCCCCATTCACTACCTTCCCCTCTCCTCTCCTCCCCTCCTCTAGCCCCCCTATCCCCATGTACTCCCTGCCCCCCCATCTTGTTGTCCTCCCATACCATTGTTCCATTATCCACACCTAGGAATATGTTAAACTCATAACACCTATAGTAATCCTTCAAATACCACTTCAACATTGATATATTTCGTTACCATCACTCCATTATATTAAAGGCCAAGGGAAAACAGTTCTAGTGATAGGTGTAGTTGAAGAACCTCCCCAAAACACTATGAAAATAATTAATCATCAAACACCAAATTAGGAAGGTACAAAAACATCTAAATAAAATAATTTGCATGCTCTATCACTGTTTAATCTCCTTGTTAGAGGCTATAAAATTATATATCCTTCATTGACATCACCACATTAGAAAAAAAATTATTAATGATCATCACATCAAAACTATCCAAATATTGGTCCTCCTGTGTATTATTCCAAATAATAGACTTCCACCACTTCTAAGAAATCTTTTTTTAACTGTAATGAGTCTGGAATGGATAAAACACATATCAATATGGACATAGGTGATAAAAATACATTGGATATGAGAATAGGAGGGATAATAAGACAATAAAAACACCTTAAATCAATAACCATAATATATTTATAAATACACTGACCTAGGATTTAGCTAAAACTGAAATCAGAATAGGTTGAAAAGGCATGAGAATAAGTAGAATGGAATAGATAATCTAACCAAAGAAACAAATAAATCCACGAAGAAGATGAATGAATCTATACATAGTAATAACTTATATATATATCTAATGAGGAAGAGGCAGAGGTGGCCACAGATTGGAGGAGGTGGAGGCGGAGGCTGTCGCAGAGGCAGAGGCTGCCGCAGAGGCGGAGTCTGTCGTAGAGGCGATGGCTGGGAGGTGGGGGCGAGAGGCAGAGGCGGGGGTCGGGAGGTGGGGGAGGGGACGGGAGGTAGGGGAAGGGGTCGGGAGGTGGAGGAAAGGGCGTGAGGCCGATGTCGGGAAGGGGATGAGAGGGAGAAGAGGCCAAGGATTGGTAGATATGTAGAGTTTTAAAAAAAAAATCAGGAGGGGAGCCCAATAAAATACTCAAATCAAGGTTAGTATACTGAAGGTTTTAAGAAAACCATAGGAATAAATAAATATATATACCCAATATCCATTGTTTTTTAAACTTTGGGTATAGATGTGTGGGTATAGACGTGTGGGTATAGGTGCGTGGGTATAGACCCATTTTTTAGTTGTGGTGGATTCGCTATGCCCACAGACTAGCACAAGTGTCTGGGTATCAAGAAATCACCACTTGGGAATGATTTCTCCGACAAAAAATTATTTAAAACAATAGAAGAAAATAAATAAAATTTTGGCATGACTCATCCATATGTTGGATTTTTACACTCATGGAAAATAAAATAAACAGAAACAACATAGTAGAAATATAGGAAAAAATGGAACACACTAATCAATCCCTACACTACCCTGATCTCCCTCACCTATAAAGAAAATCGTGTATCCACCTCCTATGCCCTTCTATCCCCTTTCCCAAAATATAACTACCCTCCGTCTGTAGAAATAATTAAAAGGCCAAAGTGACCGATGCGATAAAGAAATGAAAATAATAAATAAACTAAACATACATTTCTCTTGTGACTATACATTTCACTGCCCCTACATACGAACCGAAATGCTATGTGGGTCAATACATGTTCTTGCAATCAAGGTGGAAACAAATTATATTATTTTAAGAGGATGTGTTTTCATCAATATTTTTAGTTTTTTTAACTAGGCTCGATTTTTCTAGTTATGTTATGTATAATTTATTCAAAATTTGGTGTGTTAAAAAGTGTCATTAAGATTTCTTGCACACAAATTTTGTACCTAAGGCTCTACTAATGTAATATTAGTGTTGCTCTAGGTCAAATATCTCAAGTAAGGTGGTAATCCTAGAACGTTAGTCAAGTTTGGTGTGTAGAGAACTAAATATTGGATCTAAAGTGGAAAAAAGTGGTGATTTTTTCTTACCAAAAAAGTTTGTGATTCATTTTTATGTATTAATGATTATCGCAATAATCATGTTTGAAAAGATACATCATTTTAAAATGAACTTAATACCATCCATTCATACAATATATTGAACTATCTCCTCAACAATTCCTTAATCAAAGAATTAATGAGGAAACATTATCTCTAATTCAATCAAATTATAAGCTATAATCCAAGATAAATTCAATAAATCATCTACCAATAATCCATGAAGAATGATAAATAAAACTTAAAAAGTTTCAAGAATCATAAATTATTTCATTCAACAAAATTTAAACCCCAAAAATGAATCACATCCTAAATAAGTCAATCACTTCTGAACATTTTTGAATAATATAACTTTACATAAAGGTTCAGTAGCTTGAAATATGACAATGAATGAAGGATTTTGATGCATCCAGCAAGCAGATCACTTAAGAAACAATATAAAGTTTTTTTTCAAGCAATTGTAAATAGACAAATAGAACTATAAGAAAATAGGTTAGATTTATAGAAAGTTTACCAAAGAACTCACTAATAGTCGATAAAAAGTAGACATAATTGGACGAGACAAAAGAATCACAACAAAAGTAGATAAAAAAATGAAAAAAATTAAAACTATGTTATGAATAAATACACATTAAAACACTAAATCAAAAGTAAACTAATAATAATCTAGAAAAATTCTTTGACCAAATCTAAATTTATAAATAATAATTGATCAATTATCTCAACCTTCTTCCATAGCATGAAATAAATGACGAAAAATTGAAAAAATAGAATAAGACTGCCCATGAATATAAACTAAAAACATAAATTATTTTTTAAAAAATATTAATGACTAATAAATATGTAAAATTACTTAAATATTCTGCATTATGGTGAAAAATTGATTGACAGAGTGATAACATTGACCTCAAGAAAATGCGAGGAGAAAGAAGATCGAAACATTCATTATCTCGATCATAGGAAAGCATTACAAATGATGAAAACCAAAAACCTAAATGATCACAGGAGAACAAATTCAAATATATTATAAAAACTAACAAAATTATTCCACCTATTATAAATATTAACAACATCAAAAGTATCATTTATCCCTATGAAGAATTATCCCGCACTAAATATTTTAATAAAAAATCCTAACAATATTTAGAAATAAGAAATATTTTATAATTTATAAAAACTAATAAAAAAAATATTATAAACTGATAGTAATATGAAATTTAATATTTATATGAAAATAGAGTATCAAATTCCATTAAAAATTATAATGGAAAATATAAATATGTGTTATATTAATGTGTGAATTTTCCATTTGAATTTTCATTGGAGTATTTTTTTTTATTTATGATTTTTCATTGACATGTTGTTGGTGATAATTATATGTTACCTAAATTAACATTCTGTTTTTAGAAAATCAAATCTCTTTGGAGTCTTCATCCTTAAAAATAATTTTCCTGATACTTTCATATTTTTGTAGGACATTAATTGTTTCATATTCCTTTGATTGATTCATAATCCTTATATATTAAGCATTGGCCATTTAGTTTTAGAATAAGTCTTCTAATCATAGACCCAAGACACATTTCCAAGATCCAAAAATAATATAAAACCAAAGGATAGACCAAGAGGTTTTTGGGTATAAACCATAACATATAATTTTTTAGATTTAAAAATTACCAATGTTCATGGGGAAGAAATAAATTACCAGGTCATGGGAATGTATATTCAGTTTCCCTGACATTCATTTTTCTGAAGAAGTACTAGTGGTTCTTATAAGATTTACCTGAGAACAATGGTGATAATCTTACTATGCGGTAACATAAAATTGGTAATTT
This sequence comes from Viscum album, assembly GCA_963277665.1. Classification (NCBI taxonomy): domain Eukaryota; kingdom Viridiplantae; phylum Streptophyta; class Magnoliopsida; order Santalales; family Viscaceae; genus Viscum; species Viscum album. Next base: position 1,578,022,725 of record OY728151.1, on the reverse strand, counting down.
TGACACAAGACATAAATGTAAATACCAATTTATCTACACAATGTAAACATAAACTAGAGATTCAATTAAAAATGTAATGGATGGACATAGTTAACATTAAGGTAAATCATTATTCATGTAAAGGTAAGACATAAATCTATGAGCTATTTAAAGGTTTATTGAACATCATTTGATGGTTGATCATGAATATAGTTCACTATGTAATGGTATTCATCATAAAACAAAGAAACATAAAGACTCTAAGATAATATCTGGAACAATGAAAATTTGTATTACTTTTAACAAAATCTAAAAACAGTTATCTGGAAACCGTATATATTTTAGGTAGGTTCAATGAAGACCTAATGTAGTCATACTAGAGTTAAAATTCAAACATTACATGAATTACAGTTTTTTTGTCTATTGATAAAATAAATGATAGTAAAATTAATTAAAAATATAAAAAAATAATAATCCATCCATCATTCATGTTAAATAATTTACAATACAACAATCAAATTTTGAATCACTAACAACCCTATGATCATACCATACACAAACCTTCTTACAAAATTGGTATCCAGTCATCAATATCAAACCTGAATCACATGGGTCACTTAATATTGAACAAATCATACTCTATCACAAACCCATGAAAAGAACCTATGACCATTCCATTAAAAATACCACATATATTCCCATACTAGAGATGCACTCTAACTAATGGCCTTTACCATATCGGGAATGAACAATACTATCCTATATACTATCACAGGGTCTTAAAATCCCTTATTGATCAATGATATCCCACATTAGGCCATTAAAAATGGATAAACCTACATATATCTGACAACCATAGACTGGATGTTTCATACGTATATTTTTCCAAAACAATCTAACCACTAAATGGTATGTTAAATCGTTTAAAACATGCCAACCTACTTCTATTTTAAATTTATAACATCATATGGACACCCCAAAAACCTCTATACATTCACGAATATAGAATCACATATAATGGAATTCCAACATCAAGAATATTGGTCAATAAATTATAATCATCCATATTTAATTCATTCTAGTTCCAGAACAAACCAAAATCATCCCCAAAAAATAAAACTCATTTATTTTAGATGGAAATAAAGGAAACATGGAAATGATAATAGACATAGTTAATAGATTCAATTAGACTCACCATATAATACAACCTTGATGAATGAAACATCGAGGTGAGGGAGCTATGGTGGAGATGGAGGCGAATCCGGATGCTGGTAGGTGGAGGAAAGGAGGTGAAGGGGGACTCATACGAGGAGGAATACATGAGGAGGTCTGGAGGCAGAGGCCGGTAGGTCGAGGTAGAAGTAGATGCCAGGATGCGGAGGCCGGGATGTTGAGGAGAAGGATGGGAGGTGGAGGCTGGGATGTTGATGCAGAGGAGGATTCTAGGAGGTCTAGTCAGAGGATATGAGGCCTACATATGGGCAGAAGATGGGAGGTCGAGGCGGAGGACATGAGGCTGAGGTCGGGGTATAGGCGGGGTGGGGAAAAGAGGTTATAACACGTAAGAGGGGTTATTAGGGTACGTAGAACTGGTATAGGGAGGAAGAGCCAGATGGGAGGCAAATATTAGAGAGGATATACCAACATTTTTTTAAAGAACTGTGGGTATTTGTTCAATCAAATGTTCTATACCCACGGTTTTTCAAAACCATGGTTATAGATCCATGGGAGTAGATCCAATTTCTAGTAGTGGGATGTAGTGGGTGGAGGCGATTGAACAATATTTTAGAAAATATTTTTAGGTCACATTGCATAAAATTATTGGAAATAAATCCTCGACCAAAGTGGGTTCATTGAATTTTGGAATGTTGAAAGTAATAGTTTTGTTAAGGGAGTGATAATTGGGTTTTAACATCGATATATTTTTCATGAGTTCCACAATGTTAGAACCAATGATGTGAAAATATTTCATAAATAAAAACGAAATGGAATCCATTAATATGTGGTTCTTTTTTGCATTGAATTATATTTAGTTCGAAAAGAATTTTAGCATCATATAAATCTAATGAAATCTATAGATTCATCGTCTCTGTAATTATAGGCTCAATTCATGCCTCAATGTCTAAGGGGATGAATAAATCCCCTGACATAAATAGGCCCTGGTAAAAGTCCTTGATTAGAACATGGATTCCTTCATGTTTGAAATAGACCTATACTCACAATCAGTGGGACATGAGATAGTCTCCCTTCACTTCCACGTTGAAGCCTTATTGTGAAAATAAAGGGTATTATAGTCTCCTTATTTGATGTGAGATTCATTGGAAAAAATAGTGAAATAAGTTTCTTTAATATTGATCCTAGCATCAATATTGGTTCCCAAACTTGAAATGGATTATAAAACATAATCAAAATCTGTGGAGAGAATATAAGACATACAATCATCGTTTGATAACATCACATTGTAAATTAGGATGATGAAATTTTCCACCACTCCAACATTTCAACTTGGAAGATGAGGATGGTTTTTTTCTGATGTTTTTCTCCCCATTATTCTATCCTAAGTAGAAAACATCTTCACTTTCCTTATCCTCCCCCCCCCAAATAATAAAACATGAAAATCCTTTCATTCTTGCTCTTGTCAGAACCAAATGATTTTTCAATCAAGATCGTGTAGTGGACCAAGGATATAGGGGTATGGTGAGACACTTGAAACGTGTTTAAAAGGTAAATCTAGTCATCTAACCCCAAAAATAAGTCATACCTTTCAAATATTCTTGTTTAAAAAGAAATCATGTGAAACTATGTAATGGGGTTACCCAAATACCCCAAATTAGAGTAACCTCCCAATTTTGATCCTCGATGGAATTCTTGAAAAGTAACATGAGGTATAGAAAGACCCATATTCATATCATAAAAGGGAAACAAATCTCCATGACATCACCACCAAATGGATTGGTTCAGGAATAATCTCTACTAGAGATTTAATCCATTGCCATGACTTCCATTTAGTTAAATGTGAGGGCCGACCCTAGAAACTCAAAAATTCCCATGGAAACAGTTCACTGTGATGAATAATCACTCCAATGTGGTTATAATAGAATTTTTTAACTCTCACATTCACATCATCCCAACATAATAGATTAATCCACCCTATATGGCCTTTTCAAGTGATTGGGAAGAAACTAGTGAAGACAACGTTTTTTGAAATGAAATCAATGTCCTTTCTTTATAATATTATTTTAGAGAGAAAATATATAACATGGAAAAAAATTTCACAATAGATGTAGAGCATATAAATTGATCATGAGTTTCCAAGGCCATGAAAATTCTAATATAATATTACAATGGGGAAATAAAAGATAGTTCAATCCAACCAACTCCTCCAAACATTCAAGGAAAGATCCTTCTCCTTCTACTCTCTAACTTTCAGTAGATCTATCGTAGACTAGTGGAACCTCCATGAACCTTTTAATTCCAATGTTATCCCCTAGGACCGACCCATTTCCCAAACCCATTTTGACTCTTAGTTTCCTCCACCACATATGTGATGATTGTGGACCATCCATGGAGGATACAATTGATACACCCCCATGAATGGGAGGATTCATGGGGGCTTCAAGAATTTAGGAATATATTTTTTAGGAGGGTATGATCATAATTTATTGGGATTGGTTGATTGTATGATCAATCCCTCTACTCTTACAAGTATAATTCTTGGGGGCAGTAGCCATGTGAGGAGGGACCAATCCCTGGATTTCATTCCAAATATTCTGATCACCCAGTCCCACTCCAACCACATGAATCACCCCATATTTAAATCATAAATCCTCATGAAAAATTGCAAAAAAATCTGGAGGCCCCATGATTATAATTTTATTTTTACTCTAATCAGATTGTTTAACATAGGATTTAGCTAGTCTATCATGGTCTATTTTATTTTTTGATTTGGGGGAGAAGAAAATCCTATTATTTTTAGAATGTAGCCAATGACCATTTTTAATAAGGGATTTAGCAAAATCGTCCACCCACCATGATACAAAATATTATTTTTAATTACCAAGAAACCACCCAATGTAACAAAAAATGTAACTTTTCAAATTCTATGAATATACTGACATTGGATACCACTGTTTTCAAGAACAATCCAACCATAAGTGTCTATGAAACATCATCCACCACTCGTATTCATACCATCAGGACATAGTTAATTGGATATCAAGTATCCCAATACAAACAATCTTCAATGTGTCCTCTAATTCCATGCATAACACACCCGGTTCAACTGCATAATGGGATCCCTTTATACCATATACATAATGTTTTGTGGAAAGATCAATATTTTGGATATCTCCACCCTCGTTTAGATTTTACATAGGTATGAGGTCGTTATCGAATGTCCACGAACATCCTTGTTGAACCTTCTATTTACCTCTTTCATTGAATAACTCAAAGATCATCTAGCTTGATCCCACTTCACATATGAATATGCCTTCTTAAATATGCCAATCATTTTGTGGCATATTTTTTTAGAGAATATAGTTTTACAGGAATGATCGCTTTTCAATTTACAGTAGATCGATAATTTCATACGATGCAATAGGAATACATATTCATATTAATTAACAATGAAGGAATCTTTATCTATTTCCATCAATAATGGGGTTTTCCAATCAATGATTAGATCTAGATCCATAATTCCCATCCTCAAGAGGAAAACAAAAAAAGTTGATCAATGAAAGAAATATAGATTCACCACAAAATAATAAGCTTCCTATAGGTCCATTAAATGAAAAGGAACCCCCAAAGATGCAGCCATAGGGAGTATCTCCACTGTAAAGACCAAGCATGCTAGAAAAAACCGAGGATAAACCGAGCCATAGAAGAAACTAGGAGGAACACTCTCACAGTGGTATCGACTTTTCTCTTATAGTAATATATTATTATGTAAATCAATGAATATTAATTATATTAATCTATTAAAATATAATTACATAATAATTAGTATATATTATTAAATTTATTTAAAATATATCATTTTTTATTAAGTTGTAATTTTTTACTATGGAGTTCATAGAAAATTTCCGGCTTTAGAAACATGCGTTATAGAGTGAAAACAATCCAAATGAGTTTAGATAGTAATGAAATCACATGAAACAAACTATAGATTTATTTTTGAATTATAAGAATTGATGGACTAAAAAACTGATTTTTCGTTTTCCTGAGATGACATAAAACATATTTTCAGTAATTTAAAATGCTAAAACATGTGTTTGATGGTTAAAAACATAAAAACAAAAATCTCTGATTGAAGTGAAATCTTATAAATGATGTATTAGAATTCTATATAATGTGTGAGACTAGATGGACCATATATATGACATGAGATGTGCTCAAACAGACTAAATTAAGAGTTCTTAAAAATTATGATATTTAAAAACATGCATCGTACAGTGGAAACAAGGAATTGATCTCAATTTTTTTTGAAATCAAAAAAACATCCGATTTTTTTTTGAATTATAGGAACTGATTACACATCAAATCGAGGCTTAGTTTTATTGAGATGGCCAAAACACAATTTTAGTCATATAAAATGATAAAACATGAATTGGAGAATTAAAACCACATTAATTGATCTCTTATTCAAGTGAATTAAAATGAAATATGTATTAGAATTATTTTGGATGTGTGAGAGTAGAAAGAATGTCAATCTGACAAGCGATGTGATCGAATAGATTAAATAAGGAGTTCCAAAAAATTGGCATTCACTTAAGATGAAAACACATTAATATATCCTGAGATTTATTTTTGAATTACATGAACCAACCATGAATCAAACTGAGGTGTTGTTTTCCTGATATGACCGAAAATGCAGTTTGAGAAATTTAAGATGAAAAAATAATTATTTTATGATAATGTACATTGAAAATGATTTCTAGTTGATTTGAAATATAATAAAAGAATTATTATAATTATATCATACATTTTCGAGAATATGTTTCACTAATCTTACATTTAATGTGACCAAATTGAATAAGTAAGGAGCTCCTAAAAAATGATGGTATTTAAAAATGTGCTCTATAGAGTATAAACTAGACAAATGAGCTTTAGTAACAGTGAAATCAAACTTAAACATAAGAAATTGATTTTTTAATTATCGTAATTGATGGTATATCAAACCGATGGGTCATTTTCTCGAGATTATTGAAAACATAGTTTCTAAAATTTATAACAAAAAATGAGTGTTTGATGATTAAAATCATAGAAAAATATATATAATTACCCTAAAATATTATTAAGGATGAGTTAAACTTATATATGTTGTTTTCAAGTAGATGGTGCATCAATCCGATATAGGAGGTTCTATAACTAACTAAAAAAACTTGTTAGAAAATGACGGTCATTAAAAACATAAAAATCATAGTGACATTTAGCCAAAATAGATTGTTTTTTTGTGAATTCAAACAACCAAAACCATATATTTATTTTTGAACTATTGGAGCCGTAGATACATCAAGCTAATGTATCATTTTCCATAAATGACTTAAAACAACAATTTAGTAATTAAAAATCATAAAATGTTGTTTTGATGGTTAAAAAAAATATTTCTAATTGACGTTAAATGTAATGAAATTTTTCATTGAATTATTTTTAATCTGTTTGAGTATACGGTACATCATGTTGATGCTCTTGAACTGACTAAATAAGGAGTTTCGAGAAAATTTTGAACACTAAAAATGTGATCTACTGAGTGAAATCCAGCCAAATGAGCATGGATATCTATTAAATCACATGAAAAAATCCATATATTGATTCCTAAATTATAGGAACTGAAATAAAATGAAAATGTGTTTTTTTTCAAATATGACTAAAAATATAGTTTCAGTAATTTAAAGTGCATAAAATGGATTTTATTGTTAAGATAATAGAAAAAAATTTCCAATTAATGTTTAATATTATGATAATTATATTAATATTATGTTTGGCATGAGTGAATAGACTGCACATCAATATGATTTGTTTTTTTCTTTAATTTACTAAATAAGGAGTTGTTAAAAAATGACGGTCATTAGAAACGTGCACCATAGAGTGAAAGCCAGCCCAATGAGCTATGATTACTATGAAATCACACAAATACAATAGATTTATTTTTTAATTATAGGAACTGATATCGGCTCAAACTAATGTGGTATTTTCCAAATATGATAAAAAACATAGTTTCACTAATTTTAATCCTTAAAATGTGTGTTTGATAGATAAACCATATAAAACAATATCCAATTGATGTTTAATATTTTGAATGCTTTGTTACATTTTTTGGCATTTTCAAGTAGACGATGTGTCAATCTGACATGTGATTTTCTCAACCTGACTAAATAAGGGGTTCATAGAAAATGAAATTCATTAAAAATGTGCACCACAGAGTGAAATATGAAAAAATTGAGATTCCATTGTAGAGAAATTATATGAATCCGACCATAGATTTATTTTTGAATAATAGGAACTAAAGGTATGTCAAACCATCTTGTTAATTTCCCTCGATGATTGAAAATTTATTTTCAATAATTTAATTAATAAAAATGTCCATTTAAAAAATAACATCCCTGAAAGAGATCTATAATTGACATGATATCTTATGATATCTATCATAGTTTTATTTTTGATATGTGAGAATAGACGAGGCATCAACCTTACATGGGTTGTTCTAAAACTGAATAAATAAGGTGTTCTTAGAAAATAAAGGCCTTTAAAAATTTTCTCTACTAAATGAAAATCATCCAAATGAGCTTTGGTTACTATGAAATAACACAACAAAAACCATTTATTTAATTTTTAATTCTAGAAACATCCGATAAATAATACTAAGGTGTTGTTCTACCAATATGAAAGAAAACATTGTTTTTGTAATATGAAATGATAAAACATGTGTTTTATGGTTATACTCATAGAAAAAATATACATATTATGTGAAATATTATTAAAGTATTCATATAATTTTTTTGATGTTTGTGAGTAGATGGAACATCAACCCTATATGAGTTGTTCATGAAATTACTAAATTAGGAGTTCTTAGAAAATGAAGATCTGTAAAAACATATGCCACATAGTGAAGTCTGGCCAAATGAACTCAGATTATAGAAAAATCATATAATATCAACGATATATTGGTTTTTGAATTTTAGTATCCAATAATATGTCAAACTGAGTTGTTTTTTTCATGATTATGGAAAGTATAGTTTCAGTAATTTTAAATTCTTAAAGGTGCATTTGATGGTTGATACAATAGAAAATGATCTCCAATTAATATGAAATCTTATGAAAACTATCTAAACATTATTTTTGATCTATGAAATTAGATGGTGTTTTAATCTAACATGTGATGTTCTTGAACTGTCTATATAAGGAGTTCCTAGAAAATGATGGTGTTTAGAAATGTGTTCCACAGAGTGAAAACTGAGAAAATGAGCTAAGATTTCTGTGAAATCCAAAAAAACAATCGTAGATTTATTTTTGAATTATAGGAATTAAAATCACATTAAAACATGTTGTTTTTGGTCAATATGACCAAAAATTTATCATCATTAATCTAAAACACAAAAACACGTGTTTGACACTTAAAACCATAGAAAACAATCTCCGATGGATTTGAAATATTATAAAAGTTATTAATTAATTATTTATATTTTATTTGAGATATAGAAACATCAATCTGACATCCATTGTTCTAAAAAGTAATTCTAATCACAAAAAAAATTGTTGTATCAAAACATATCATTTGTAGTTATAAATAAATTATGTACTAAATATTTTTTTTTTGTAATATTTTTTTTGAAATAATTATTTTTTCATCCATTTTTTCATTTAATTTTTATTTATATGTTAAATGTTTCTAATTTCATTTATAATTTATTTATGATATATTTTTGGAATATATTTTTTTTTGAAGTTTATATGTTATGTATTTAAGGGAAAATAATCATTAAAAATATGATTTATGTTCAGACAGCATAATAGAGTTCAACCACAATGTGAAATTATGAAACCATAAAAATGAATTGACTGAGAGACTAGGGGTGGAGAAAGGTTGATATTCCTCATTAACTTCTATTTTATGAATGATAAAGAGTAAAATGAGAAAATATATCTTAAAAACAGATCTTCTAAACAAATAGAACAAATGGCTAAATGCTAAACCTTTGGGGAAAAATGGAATTTAGAATCGTCAGATAGTATAATTCCTTGATGATGGAACTCTATCCTCTATCCAAAGAAAATTTCACACATGTAACAGTTACTTGAGATTTAGTAATCGGTGAACTCGAGCTGACATAGAAATATATGTTTTTGTTAGTGATGGTTGAACCCCATGAATCTCGAACGATCGCTCTCATGCCTAAGAAGTGTCCATCAGTGAATGATGCATAAATATTAATCCTTATCATTTCAATTGGGGTGGCTACCAAGATAATGACCCAGACATCAGGTCATTTGTTGCATCCTAAAAATCAAGATGTTTCAATGTTGACAGACAAGAGTTGGCGTTCCCTACACAAAAATATTATTGTATGATCAGATGATCAACAAAATCGATTAATTCAAATCCCAAATCATACAAAACTTTGTGAAAAATACATTAACAAAATCCACAGGAAGGGATGAAGGACACATAAAAGGATTATCTGAGATGAGATAAATTGAATCCATAAATGAACCAGCAAACTCATTCCACCCATATTAAACACCAATAGCTCCTAGGCATCGAGAAATATTGTGAAAAGTGGACTGCGATGGCACCCTACAGATCGGAAGTACCTATCATCAGAATCATGGATAATAGTGAGTACCACTCTATTAGGGATGATATTGATGAAATATTACCACCAAAAGTATCAAGACATGAGAAGAATCGAAAGACGCCAGAGTGTTATCCAGGTCCGTGTTGAATTTGGCTATAAGGTATCATGTTCCACAGAATAACTAGATTTCACTAAACATGTTACTCATAAATGATTTCTCTAGTAGATCAAGTTACCTTATATATCCATTTTAGATATAATACTCAAAATAATATTACAACCTTTCTAATTAAAATAATAATTCATTGTTTTAGTGCTCCAGTAGTTAACATTATCATTTAACAAATTATGCATCTTTTTATTTTCCACATCATTAGAAAATATTCAACAGTTAAATAGATCCACCATTTTCCACTAGCCATGGGTCATTACAGATATCCACACTTTCTCCATCACCAATCCTTAAGTACATTCCTTTAAAAATCAGATTATGAGATGCCCACAAATTCATCCTTAGAAGGATCGAGTGCGGTCCATGACTAGAACTTATGATGTCTACATCTCGAAAATATTCGGATCGATGGACCCAAGAACAGAGAAACTAAGAATGGTCTAGAAGAATTTATCCCTACTTTGTGATCATGTAATCATTAAATATGTTCAAATAATGAATCCCAATTCTATCACTAGCCTTAAGGAGTATCTCTTATCAAAAAATGTCGAATGGTTCTTATTCCATCGAATTATTATACCCACTAGAAGTATTCCATTTTGACATGCAATTGTTTTATAAAATAATCATGAAACATGAAGAGGGAAATCAAATGGTTGGGGATAGTCATTCCCATGAACTTGATGAGGATATATTTACCTACCTTAGAGAGACTTTTATTGCTACATCCTTGAATCTTATTTGAAATCGTATTCATAATACTCAAAAAATATCATTTTTTGTTTCCCAAAGATATTAGGTAGCATGATATTTTTTGTGGTTTATCAATCACACTGATCCACAATTTAGTCTAGATTTAATCCACCCTATTTGGAGGAGTTCTATAGCTAAAGGAGATCTCATATTTGGAGTTGTTAATCAATTTCCCAGAATTCATCCCATATTAAGAATAATATGGTGAATAGTATTGAATTATTACAAAGTAGTTCTCAAAAGTATTAATTTGATATCCAAAAAGAAAATGGGGGTAATAAGTGGTCCAGACCGACAGATCATTTGCCCATGTACTAGATTATCACAAAATAACAATGATAAAAGGTTGGAAAAGCATCTGAACCCATCATAAAAAGAAAGGTGGATAGAGGGTCAACCTCCTAAAGACCCTAGTGGGAGGAAAGATCTAATAGAGTCCACCATTAATATTAATCGTAAAAGAAACTATTTAAATTAATTCCATGATGACATCAATCCATTTGGAGTAGAAACCTAATTTTCCTGTATCCACTTGGTGAAATGGAAATTCAACTATTTCATATTCCATTTTCATGTCAAGATTCAAATCCATAATACCTTTTTTAGAAACCAATCATATTTTTGTGGAATAAAACACCTAATGTGAAATAATGGAATTATATAAGATTATCTTATTTAAAAGAAAATAACATTTGTTTTCAAGGATAATAGAAGTAAGAAGAGGGTGAACATGATTGAATAATATTTTTAACAATATATTATAGGTCACATTGCACATACTAATTGGCCTAATGTCTGAGACAAAAGTGTGTTATATAATTATTGTAATATGTGTAATAAATTCTTAATTATGGGAATAAAAAATATATCTTCATGTCTAGAGATCTTTCATGAGTTATGAAATTTCAAGTACATTGATGTTCTAATATTTATTAAAGAACAAGTCATGGAACCATCTAGCCTAGGAAAATGGTTGTGTAAATTTTAATCATCACAAAAAAACACTCAGCATTAGAATAATTTCATGCAAAAATTATATTCAACATTTCAGTAATCACCATATCAATGAAAGAATCACTATCTGGGGGGGAATGATCAATTACCAAGACCTTAAGAGATCCTGATAAAATTTATTGGTAAGATCACGGATCCCCTTCAGTTCTAATGAAAATATACCCTTATAATTAGAATGATATGATATGGTTCTCCTTTTTCTCCACACATAATCTTCTTAATGAAAAAATATGGTACAAGAGATTCACAGGATTCATAGGCATGTTTATCCCAATAACATTTTTTAACTCTATGTGTGGAATAAAGTTTCTATTCCAAACATGAAATGGATGATAAAATATAATCTATAGGGGGTTCAAAATACAACACATTCAACCTTCTTTCAATATCATCATAATGAAAATTATGTTTTTTAATGTTTCCATTACTCCATCATTTCACCATGGAAGATATTTGATAGATGTTTTTTTATGTCCAATTCTGCATTCTTCCAACATGAGTGCACAATATATTGAAACTCCTTATCCTCTTACCAAAATAAATTTAATATGAAAATCCCTTCATGCCTATTTTTACATGAACCAATCTAGGTGTTAGCATGGTTCAAGAATTTGTACAATTTTATGTTGGTTCCAAGAATAGTGGAAGCATTCAGTGGTGGGCGATATATTAAAATTTATTTTAATAAATATTTCTCAAAACCAATTTTGAGGTTCCTACATGTAATATTTATAATTAATTTATTTGATATTTTTAGAAATAAATACTTGAGCTAGGGAAATTTCTTCATTGGTGAATGTTGATATTATTAAAAAACCCTTTTGGATTACCTTCATTTCACTATGAGGATCCATGGATAGAATCCCACTAGCGGTGATCCGCATGTGCCCCTATGATAATTATGCAACACAATTCAATCATCAGGTGATATAATGGTGATTTTAATGTCTTGCATTATTTTTTCTGGATTTATTAGTCTTCAGTATTTATGAAATCACTCTTGTACTAATCGTTCATGATAGGGAGAAATAAGGAGGAGTTGATTGATTATTCGTCGTGAGAAAAAAATTCTATTCTAGATTTTTGGATTCTCAACATAATAGATATATCCATCTATATATGGTGTTATTGTAACACCCCATGCTTCCACAGTACGCTTCACTTTGAATATTATAGTAGCGTGTGTTGTACGAAACTTCGAGTTATAACACACCACAAGCAATCAAACTAGTCATTATGAATAGTAATACCCACTTTTTGAAATTTTATAAATTTTATCATTCAAAATGGAAATCATTTTAGTATTCGTAATATCGAAATTAGCTTTCGGTGAAATTTTGGTGCTTTTTGGATAACTTTCATATTTTGACGAATAGTGAAAATTACTAAATTTTAATTAAAAACAACTTTTTTAATCGAAATAATTTATAGTGACAAATTATGAATTTGAGTGGTTTAAAATTATAATTAGAATATATTTTTATCATTTAATACAATGTTGTTCATTGGACGTAATTTCACATTTAAACCAGACATAAACAAGTGTCAATCTTTTGATTGTTATTATTTTTTAAAAACACGCTATTTGTTTTGACAACGGGAATAAATTTTTAAATTAATTAATGCAACTTATATATTTTGTATTTGGTAAAATAGACATCATTTTTGAATTCATAATATCAAATATAGCTTAGGCCGAATTTTTGGTATTTTTCTGAAAACTTTCAATTTTCGATGAATAGTGAAAAATACCGAGTTATAGTTTTAAACCGAATTTTTATTTAAATAATTATTTATTTTATTTAAATTTAATTATGGTCAAAACAGATACATAATACTTATATATGTTCAATGTAATTCATATATTTTAGTATAGAATAATTATATATATATATAAATTTTATTGAACTTTTCACCATGTTTTACCCACCTCCTAGGAGAATTTGGAAATTTACATAAAACATAATTTTACCGCTTCTGTGAGTGGAATTTAGAAAATCCAAGAGACATGGTTAATATCAAAGTGTAAAATGTGGTTCAATAAGATAAAAATAATTTTTGTTGAATAGTAACTTTTTACTTTTATTTACCACGGTTAAAAGTAAATATGGTAATTAAGTGTAAAAATGATATTAATATTACACTAACACATGTCCTAATTCAATTGGACAAATGTATCTCGACCAAAAAAAACCTTAAGAATAAAATATTATCATTTAGGTCCACTTGGATTAGATTAGGACATTTGTTATTATTTAATTCAAAGAAGAGTTAAAAGAGTAAAAATCAATGATTAATAACTAAAACATTTTTAATATAGGGTTTTACATAAGATAAAATCGATTATAAATATTCATTAGAAAGATAAATAGATTTCCTACATCATGGTGTTTTATTAATAATTTTTAGATATTAAATAATAAATTTATTTATGGCACAATGATAATGCAGTAATTACCTTATTAATGAATGAATCAAATAAATGTTATTATAAATATTAAAATAAATATAAATTCAACGTTTTTATGACATCCACGAATTTTCTAGGTGAATATGACATGTTAGGATTTATTCAATGTATTTTTTTTAAGTAATCATGTTTTTAGTATTTTAACAAAAAAAAACAAATACCTAATTGTGTCATAATTGACATAAAATAGTATTTAAAACAAATTTTATATTATTAATTGGTATAATGGTCCTAACAGTATAAGCATCGAAAAAAAGACTTATATAATAATATATATGACATTAATGAACCAATTTGGGTTCTATTGGCAGTATAAAGTTTGTTTATTAACCATATAGTGTAAGAATACAAGAAGACACGGTAAAAGTTAAATTATTTAACATAGAGTTAAATCAAAATGATAAGGTTAAAATGGTAACCTAAAAGTGTCTAAAACATATTTTTAGATATGGTTTCGACCTATCCACACCTTATACTTTAAATAATAATTTTTTGAGCCATTAGAAACCGAATATGAATTTATTATAAAATAATATTTTAAGTTTTTCCTAAGGTGCCCCTCACCCTTCTTATAAAAGGGCACTCCCCCTTCTCTCTAATTCACACCTTCTAATCCATTTGGATCGGCCAACCCCTGCCCAAATACCCTCTAAACTATCCTAATTTCAATCTAGAGGCCTTATTTTGATCATAAATCCAACCTATGGAGCCCTTTTGATCAAATCAAAATGAAGAACCCAAAGAAGAGGTAATGATTTCACCACCCTCTTTCAAGTTTTATTCTTCTTCCACTTCATTTTTCTTTGTTTTTTTCATTATAAAATAATATCTCCAGTATATTCTATATACTGTGATGTTATTATAATTATGGTACTACCAAATTCATTATTCTATCAACCCTTTGAAAGACATGTCACCATACGTGTGTACGTATAGCTTACCGTCTCCAAGTCGTGTTCTAATTGTTATTCAATACATTATTATTTGGATGGGTATAATAATGAAGTGTATTTGATGTAAATAATAAATATAACAAGATAAAGGTTATGTATATATTATATAACATCCAATTATATATTATATTAATATCAAAAGAATGATATTTTTGCTCGTGCGTACGTATAGATTACCGTCACACGACGCGATGAGATTCATTTCCAAGTTCACCATTCATCGACGATTATAAATAATATATATTACTAATAAGTATGTAATATATGACATAATAATTCAACTGGAGATATATATATTTATATATATAAGTATTTATGTACTTACAAATATCTTATTCACTTACTTCCATTCCATTCTATGAGAAAATGGAAACAGTGTTTATGCGTATGTACGGACTACCATCTCCATAAACGGTGTTTTCCATTTCATATATATGTCTACTATAAATTTTAATATTCTAAATATAATTTATAAATAAATCATGTTTTATATTATGGATGTATTTATACCATGATCTATGTTTTACAATCATGAGTAACAAGTTAAAACCCGTACAATAAAGAAATCGATTATTACCTGAATTATTTTTATAACATGGATATTATTATTAAATGGGTATTATAAAGTCATAAATGAATAATGTGTGATATAATAAATATTAATATGGTTCTGGTATAATTTCATAACATACTATATTCATCATATAGTAGGATAAACGTACCCTCGACTAAATGAAAGTGCAAGGTAACAGGTTTTCATCTCACTCCTTATTCCCGTGAGATTCATGCCATATGGACACTATTACCTTTTTTTCTGGTGTGTGTACTTCCCATAATTGTATTATTTATGTAATAAAATTTAATTTATTTTTACTTACATATTAATTGTATGATACCTCTTTCATGGGGTTTATGTTTCGTAAGTTAACAAATTGATAAGGGTTAATTTCAGAATCTCTTTATTATCCGAGGTTGTTTTTACATAAGTATCTAATTGGACATATTTATTATCCATGTCCCTGTTTTATGAAAATGTTTTCAATGGAATTATATTAAGGGAATTTTTACTAAAACATCATTTCAAATGATTTAAATATTTATTCTTCTAAATATTTATCATTAATGTCCATGTCTTCAAAATGGGTTTTAAGAATTATTTTATATGGACATGAATGTTTTTAAAATGTTAATTCCTTTCAAATGTTTCAAATTGGTATGAGAGACTTTGATTCAAAAATGCATTTAAATGAATTATTTTCCAGGTTGTGTGACATTAAAATGTTTTCATTGAAAAGGGGTATTTTTCTCAATTATTTTTAGAAATTATTTTCATCAACGTCAAAATCCTTTAATGGATTTTAAACTTGTTTTGAAGTTGATTTATCATGATAAAAATCTTCAATATTGTTTTGAAGGTTTTGTGATATGTTTTAATGTGGATGTTTTATTTTATACCATTCATATTTTATGGGTAAAGTATTGACATTTAGTATACTAGTTTTAATATGAATTCTTATGTTATGTTTAGACCTTTTCATAGAAGAAATGCATTGGACTTAGTAAGTGACAGGTGGAGCCCGATATAGCTCTTAGATGCATCGGTAGGTCTCATTAGACAAAATAGTGTCTTGGCATGAGGCCTTGACAAAATATTATTTGTAGTCTTGGCCCGAAGCCTTGGGTACGTGGTTATGATAGTCTGGAATTATGCATTCCATCGTTATGAAAGTGGTTATTGATATTTCATGTGATTGTTCGACTAGTAGAATACCATGTGAATTAGTAAATGGAATTATTTCATTTTATCTTTTACATATCATTCTTATGTTCAAGTTTAAAATAATTTTGTTTTAGTTATATATTGCCTTAAATGTTTATGTTTATTTATGAAAGTTTCTGCTATATTATTATCCATACTGAGCATCTAAGCTCACCCCTTTCTATGTTTTATTTTTCCCAGGATTCCATGAAGTGTATTGTGATTGATATGCAGGGTTAAGGAAAGGGAATAATGGCATTCATAAAAGAGTATTTATGTTGTTTTGTATGTTATGAAGCGTAATGTAACATTCATGCATATAATCTATTTTCCAAGACTTCTAAACCAATCGGTCCTTCGGGACATGATTCCTTGTAATCATGAAAACGTAATAAAATAATGCACCGACTCC
The DNA here is from genome assembly GCA_963277665.1 of Viscum album. Taxonomy (NCBI): domain Eukaryota; kingdom Viridiplantae; phylum Streptophyta; class Magnoliopsida; order Santalales; family Viscaceae; genus Viscum; species Viscum album. The sequence continues at coordinate 1,578,005,419 of OY728151.1, read as the reverse complement.
GGGTAACTGGGGTCAGGGCGTTACAGTTGGTATCAAAGGAAGTTTAGAAATAATCTTGGAAACTTGATTTAGAAAAACTCTTATTAAAGAATAGTACCCTAAGATAGAATTTTATTATTGTTATAGAAGAACTTCCTAGAATTTTTGTATTGTAGAGATTTTGTGAGTTTTCCGAGCAATAAATCCCTTTCTGGATATGAGCTGGTAGAGGCAGCTCTGGCAGAGATGTACCAAGGGGTAAAACATGAAAACACCACATTGAGCTACACTCGAATGGGAACTGGTGAAAGGCAACGGGCCTTGCTGCACTCTTGGATATGACACTCCCGGGGGGATATGCTTAAGATAATTTTCATTGTCTTTACAAACCGCTATGAAGGGTTTATGAGTATATACATCCTCAAAGAAAACATATTTGTGATTATGGATTATATCCATAAACTATTCAATTTATGTTAGGTACATTATATGTTTGAAATTATGAATTGTGATTCATAAACTAACTTAGTGTATGCCATTGTTTAGAAATGGCGTCCTGTAGAAGGAATGAGAACTCCAGTAATATGTATGATCCAAGGAGTAAGAAGGGTCATATCACTCATCGTATTAAGACAAGATTTATGAAGGAAATATTCTCCGATGTATTATCATCATATGAATAAATAGTATCAAAATATCAGTAAAGAACTCTCTGAATTCTATGGCATTGATGGGAAGCAGGAGAAAAAAATGATGGTAGGAAGAAATATGGATAAAGGGAATAAGAGAGAGAAGGATTTACCAATATGTAATAAATGTGGAATGAATCACCTTGGTAAATGATTTAAGGGAATTGGAGTTTTTATAAGTGTGGAGAAAAAGGACACCAAGTACGTGATTCCAAAGGTAAGAAAAAATTCTCAAATGTACAGTGCTTCATCTGTAAGGAGTTATGGCACTACACTATCCAATGTCCAAATCACCAGAGTATGCACCAAATGATGCTATTGGATAATAATAATGTTATGATACTATCATAGATGATGAGTAATGACTATTATTCTTATGTTTTTATTAAAGAATTATTGCATTTGAGTGTTGTATCAGTGATGTACTGGTTATATGAATTATGGAGATAAATAAGGATTGTATTGCAGTACTTTTTAATTGAGGATTTGAGATATTATAGTACTATGAAAAGTGACTAAACAACAAGTTAATTTTTTTTAAAATACATGGTTGACAGAAAGGTAATCCTTAATATGGTCTTGATACTAAGGTAGTAATTTTTGAATAATTGATGGTTGATTTGGATGAATTATATTGGATATTCTTGACTACCTTGGCACTGATTAATGGTTTGTTTATTTCATCATTGTTGGAATATTCAATGTTTCATGATATAAGGAATATATCTAATATTTTATAATGAATAAGGGAGCATCAATGTAATCAATAATGATTTATATTAATTTAGGGTGTTACCATATTTTAAAAGAATACATGATGAAGGCGTTCAAATGCAATTACGTGAAAAACAGATCTTCATTGTGTTTACATACCTTATAAATTTTGGAATGTGAGTTTTGGCAGAAGTATTTTGGATAAGTCAAGTTTGAGATTATTTTTGGATTTCCATAAAAAGGATAGCTAGGAAGTTGGGCGGTAACTTGTCGCATCCGGAAAGGCCGGAATACTTGAACCCATAACCGAAGGGCGACAAGGGTGTATCACCTACTGCTATCCCACATGATTTCCTGGATTGAATAGTGTATTTTTTTAAAGGTTCTGATATGTGAATTATAAATTCATTATTTTTGGAAACCTATACGAATAAGAAAAATATAATATATATATATATATATATATATATATTTAATCTTTTAGAGTGAAATCTGAGTTTTTAGTAGGAATTAGTTAAAAGATGAAACTCTACATGTCAAGTATATATAAATAAATATAAATAAATATATATATATTTCTTCTTATTTTATGGATAAATTAATTATTAGACTTTAGGGAAGGGATCTTAAAACAAAAAATGTGTTATCGTGATACATTACATTTTGTTGAATCGATGGTATTTTAAATCATCATAAATTGGTGGCTTGGAGGCCCACAATTCTAAAATTGTTTGTGATTGATGACCTCAATCACTCCATATAAATATTTACATTTTTTCTCCAATTACGCGTCTCTAATTTCCACCAATATTCTCCTAAATGGGATCATAATTTGGTGGTGACCCTTTTATTTCTCTTTTCCTCTTATAAAGACTAAATTTTTTTAACCCAATTTCCGATGTGGGGTTTCCCACAAGGATATTTTTTATTTTCATGCATTTATTTTCTAAGAACAATTTAAAATTTTTAGGATGCTATTTATTGAAGGAGGGGAGAATTTAACACCCCAAGATTCAACGGTATGCTTCACTTTGAATAATATAGTAGTGTGTGTTGTACGCAACTTCGAGTTATAACACACCACAACCAATCAAACTAGACATTATGAATAGTAATACCCACCTTTTGAAATTTTATAAATTTTATCATTCAAAATGGAATTCATTTTTGGATTCTGCATATCGAAATTATCTTAGGGTGATTTTTTGGTGCTTTTTGGATAACTTTCATATTTTGATGATTAGTGAAAATTACGAAATTTTAATTAAAAACTACTTTTTTAATCGAAATAATTAATAGTGATAAATTAGTTTTTTGAGTGGTTTTAAAGTATATTTATAATATATTTTTATCATTTAATACAATTTTGGTCATTAGACTTAATTTCTCATTTAAACTAGACATAAACAAGTGTTAATCTTTTGATAGTTATTATTACTTAAAAACGCGCTATTTGTTTTGACAATGGGAATTAATTTTTAAATTAATTAATGAAAAATATATGTTTTGAATTTGGTAAAATAGACATCATTTTTTAATTCGTAATATAAAATATATCATAGGCCGAATTTTTGGTGTTTTTCTGAAAACATTCAATTTTCGATGAATAGTGAAAAATTCTAAGTTAAAGTTTAAAACAGAATTTTTATTTAAATAATTCTTTATTTTATTTTAATTTAATTAAGGTAAAAATATATACATAATACCTATATATGTTCAATTTAATTCATTGAAGTCAGTTTAGAATAATTTTAGATATGTAAAAATTTTATTGAACTTTTCACCATCTTTTACTCACCTCCTAGGAGAATTTGGAAATTTACATAAATCATAATTTTACCGCTTTGGTGAGTGGAATTTCGAAAATAAAAGAGACATGGTCAAAATCAAGGAGTAAAATGTGGGTCAATAAGAAAAAAATAATTTTTGTTGAATAATATCTTTTTACTTTTATTTACCACGAATAAAAGTAAATAGGGTAATTAAGTGTAAAAATGAAATTAATATTACCTTAACACATGTCATAATTATATTGGACAAGATTATCTCGACCGAAAACAATCTTAGGAATAAAATATTATCATTTAGTTCCACTTAGATTAGATTAGGACATTTATTATTATTTAATTCAAAGAAGAGTTAAAAGAGTTAAAATCAATGTTTAATAACTACAAAAATGTTAATATAGGGTTTTACATAAGATAAAATCGATTGTAAATATTCATTAAAAGTATAAAAATACATACTATATAATTGTATTTTATTTATAATTTTTAGACATTAAATAAATAAAATTATTTATTACACAATGAGGATGTAGTAATTACCTTATTCATGAAGGAATCAAATAAATGGTATTATAAATATTAAAATAAATATAAATTCACAGTTTTTATGAAATCCACCAATTTTATAGGTTCATATGATATGTTAGGATTTATTAAATATATTTTTTTATGTAATCATGTTGTTATTATTTTAACAAAAAACAAATGTCAAATAGTTTCATAATTGACATATAATAGTTTTTTAAACCAATATTATATTATTAAATAATATAATGGCCCTAAAAATCCAAGGATTGTCCAAAAAACTTATATAATAATATATATGACATTAATGAACCAATTTGGGTTCTATTGGAAGTATATAGTAATTTTATTAACCATATAGTTTAAGAATGAAAAAAGACACGGTAGAAGTTAAATTATTTAACATAGAGCTTAATCTAAATGATAAGGAAAAAATGGTAACCTAAACGTGTATAAAACCTATTTGTTTATATTTTTTAGACCTATAAACAACATAGACTTTAAATAATAAACTTTTGAGCCATTAGAAACCGACTATGAATTTCTTATAAATTAATATTTTAAGTTTTCCCTAAGGTGCCCCTCACCCCTCTTATAAAAGTGCACTCCCCCTTCTCTCTAATTCACACATTCTAAGCCATTTTGATTGGAATAAACATGCCCATATACCCTCTAAATTATCATACCTTCATCCAAGCGGCCTTAGATTTATCAGAAATCCAACCTGTGGATGCCTTTTGATCAAATCACAATGAAGAACACGAAGAAGAGGTAATGATTTCACCACCATCTTTCAGGTTCCTTTCTTCTTCCACTTCCTTTCTCTTTGTTGTTTTCATTATAAAATTATATATCCAGTATATTCTATATACTATGATGTTATTTTAATTATGGTAAAACCAAATTAATTATTCTATCCACCCTTTGAATGAAATGTCACCATACGTGCGTACGTACGACTTACCGTCTCCAAGTCAGGGTGTAATTGTTATTCAATACATTATTATTTGTATGGGTATAATAATGATGTGTATTTGATGTAAATAAAAAATATAACATGATAATGTTTCTGTATATATTATATACCATCCAATTATATATTATATTAATATCAATAGAATGATATTATTGCTCGTGCGTATGTACGGATTACTGTCTCACAACGCGATGAGATTTATTTCTATGTTCACCATTCATCGACGATTATAAAAAATATATATTACTAGTAATTATGTAATATATGACATAATAATGATACTAGATATATATATATTTATATATATGAATATTTATGTACTTACATATATCTTATTCACTTATTCCGTTCAATACTATATGAAAATGGAAACAATGTTTATGCGTACGTACGGACTACCGTCTCCATAAATTGTGTTTTCCATTTCATATATACGTCTATTATAAATTTTTATATTATAAATATATATGATAAATAAGTCATGTTTTATATTCTGTAATTATTTAAATCATGATCTAAGTGATACAATCAAGAGTTACAAGTTAAAACACATACGATAAAGAAAGCGATTATTACCTGAATTATTAATATAACATGGAAATTATTATTAAATGGGTGGTATAAAGTAATTAATGAATAATGTATGGTATCATAAATATTAAAATGGTTCTAGTATAATTTAATAACATACTATAGTCTTCATACAGGATGATATACGAACCATCGATTAAAGGAATGTACAAGGTAAGGGGTTTTCATCTCACTTCTTATTCCGGTGAGATTCATGCCACATTGCCACTATTACCTTTTTTGTGGTGTGTGTAATGCCCATAATTGTATTATTTATTTAATACACTTTAGTTTATGTGTATTTACATATTCATTGTATGATACCTCTTTCATGGGGTGTATGTTTCGTATGTTATCAAATTGGTAAGGGTTAATTTCATAATAACTTTATTATCCGAGGTTGATTTTACTTAAGTATCTAATGGGACATATTTATTATCCATGTCCATTTTTTATGAAAGAGTTTTCAAAGGGGTTATTTTAAGGTACTTTTTACTAATACATCATTTCTAATATTTTAAATATTTATTCTTATAAATATTTCTCATTAATTTCCATGTATTCAAAATGGTTTTTAATGATTTATTTATATAGACACGAATGATTTTAATATGTTAATTCCTTTCAAATGTTTCAAAGTGGTACGAGACACATTGATTCAATAATGACATTAAATTAATTTTTCTACAAATTGTGACATTTAAATGTTTTCATGAAAAGGGGGTATTTCTCTCAAAGGGTATTACAAATAATTTTCATCAACGTCAAATCCTTTAATGAATTTTAAACTTGTTTTGAAGTTGATTTATCATGATACAAAAGTTCCATATTGTGTTGAATGTTTTTTGATATGTTTTACTGTGGATGTGTTATTTTTATTACATTAATGTTTTATGGTAACAGTATTGACATTTTGTATTATAGTTCTAATACAAATGTTTATGTTATGTTTAGACATTTTCATATGATGAATGCATTGGACTTAGTATGTGACGGGTGGAGCCAACTATAGCTCCTCGATAGATCGGTAGGTATCATGAGACAAACTAGTGTGTTGGCACGAGGACTTGACAAAATCTTATTTTTAGTCATGGCTCGAGGCCTTGGCTACATGGTTATGATAGCCTGGAATTATGCATTCAATAATTAGGAAAGTGGTTATTGATATTGTCTGTGAATTTTCAACTTGTATAATATCCATGTGAATAAGTAAATGGAATTATTTAATTTTATCTTTGCCATATTATATTGTCGTTCAAGTTTAAAAGGCTTTTGTTTTAGTTATACATTGCGTTAAATGTTTATGTTTTTTTGTGAATTTTTCTGCTATATTATTATCCTTACTGAGCATCTGAGCTCACCCCTTTCTATGTTTTATTTTTCCAACGATTCCAAGAAGTGTATTGTGATTGATATGCAGGGTTAACACAAAGGAATAATGGCGTTCATAAAAGATTATTTATAGTTTTTGGTATGTTATTAAGTGTAATGTAACATTCATGTATGTAATCTATTTTCCATGACTGCTAAACTGATCGGTCCTTCGGGACTTGATTCCTTGTAATCATGCCAATGTATTAAAATAATGCACAGACTCTGGGTAACTAGGGTCGGGGCATTACAGTTATGACTTAAGACAAAATATTATTTAATTGTATAGAATCCATCAAATAAAATTTATTACCATTAATAAACCCAATGCCTCATAATAATAATTATATAATTATTATTTTGTGGTGCACACAAACTTTCACAACAAGAAATATTATGTAATGGTCTTGTTGATTAATATTTGACTGATTTTCATTACCACATGTTCAAGAATTTTTATCTTGAGATATGTTTTCAAATGTACTAAAACATAAATCTTGATCACTAGGGGTGGAAATTTTATCCATATTCTTGGTGGAAACATCATAAAAAATTTCATTACTTTTAATGATTGATATGTATTCATTATCAGCAAGGAATAGTGAAATAGATACTTAATCTTCTTTAAATAAGAGGTAATTATTCTTTAAATTTATATTCTTTTTCCATTACCTATTCATCATGGTATTGGTATATATAGACTTTTTCTAAAAGCTAACTAAATCATCACCAAAACAAAAATTCATTTTTGAGTCAAGAATGAAACTATTTTCTTCAAAAGAGAATAAATGTAACGATAGATAACCTAGAAGAGTTGAACATTGCTTCAATACATGTGAAAGGACAAATATGGGTTATGAATAAAATTTAGCTGGGGGTGAATCATCATTGAATACTTTTTAATAAAATTCCATATTTTATCCCTTTACCTTTTTGACCAGTTAGGATATAGATTCTATTATTCTCTTTTCCTTGTCCAATGTAAGAATATTAAAGCAGTAAAGACAAGAAAATATTATTTTTACAAGGTTTACTAATCAGTAAGAGTAGATAGTCCATGGAATAGTTTGGAAATAATCTTGAAAATACAAACACTAGAATATAATCCTTTGAATGTTGTTACACCAAGATTTAAATTCCCCATTTACTTATGTTATAATATAGTCAATTGGAATGTCATATTTTACAACACATTGGTGGATCTTTAAGCTGTCTCTAATGACAATCTTTTTTTTATAACGGTTTGTAACACAAATAGAGTCTTATATGTATTGAAACCTATTGGATGACACATTCATTCTTTGTTACTCCACAAAATTCTACTTCAATTTGTTAATTTCATAGAATTATGCATGTAACCCTCCATAACTCTTCCCAACATGAAACTATAAGATGTACAATATTATTCTTCTACCCGAAAAAAAATATAAATGTTTTGTAAATTAATGAAAATTGAATTCTTTCAGACTCAAATTAAAAGAATCTTATATCAACTTGGTCCCCAAAAATTCTTCTCTTATTTTCTCTTTCTTCTTTATTGAAAAAATTGACACATATCTCTTCTTATTATTCTTTCTAGAATAAAAAAAAAATTCATTTTTGATTATTAAATAAATTATTATCAACTCAGCTTATAATCATCAAAATTAAATTCTTCTAATTTTATACACAATATCAATAGTGAATATAGAATCATTTCTCTTCTACTCTTCATTGTGAAGGAAACGTTTTTTCAACTGAATTTCACCATACAGTCAATTATATTTCATGTAAACAACAATCTTTCCAAAACTAACATTATTCACTTATTTAATTCATAAATCAATACATGCATGGTTTGTTTTAATTTCACATATACATTATTTTCTTTATCATTTCATGTATTTTTATTGGGTTAAAATTTTATGCATGGAAGTTTTTCTTCTTCAAATCATATACAAAACATTGAAAAAATTACTTACTACTCACTATTTATGTAACAACACCTGAATCTGACTCCTCCTACATTTTTTGTCTCTCCCTTCACACAACAACCATGTCTTGTTTTCAAAACCAATATTTATGTACTTTATGTGCATGCATACAGTTGTTTTATTATAAAAACATGAATTATATGAGTTATTCTTCTAACTCATGCATGTATTCACTTTTGTGCACATCTGGTTATCATTGAACAAACAAACTATGTTAGTTTTTTATTCTATGTATTTTGTGTATTAATTGGATACAAATTATCTTCATGTAATTGTTTATACATGTTACAGCTTCACAAAGCATTGTATGTGATGCGCGATGCAAGACCCGCTAGGAAGTGTCCTAGGAACCTTGTATAATGTCCGCGCTTTGAGCACCCGGATCGCCGCAAGAAAACAAGTGAATGTGACGTGCGGGTAGTGAAAATAAGAAGGAAATGGGAAATGGTCAAGGTAGAACCCAAAGAGAACTTGTCTCTAAGAACTCTAGCCACAAGACGCCACAAAGGATGACCAATCCTTTGATAAGTCAAGAATTAAGCAAGAACACAAAGGTTGCAAGCAAAACTCACCATAATAACATTACTTTCATTCATGATGCTTCAAGAGTACAAGGGGGTGGCTATTTATAGCCAAAGAAACTTGAAATTCGAATTACACATGGGGTGGCTCTTTACATTAGTCTAATGGCTAGTTTTCCATAGTCAAAAAGCCTATAGGATGCTTTTGACAACTTTGGCACTTGACCAAGACTTTAGGAGACAAGTAGCACACCCTTTTGGAAAAGAAAAGACAAGTAGCCCACCACCTTTTGACTTTGAAGATTCCATGGTGGGTGGGCTTGAAATCTCGTAGCACCACTTGGGTTGGGTTTTTAAAAGCATGTTTGGGCCTTAATTAATGTAATTATAGGCCCGAATGCTTCCCCCAAGCAAAGGTGTTGGGCCTCCTCTTGGAATTCCATGATTAATCCATTTAAGGCCTCCTTCATTCTCTTGGTCCGCTCCCTTGTCATTGGGCCTCCAATTCCACGTAAAGGGTCTTGTCCACTTGTGTGCATTCTGCCTTCCTCATCATGTCCGCCTCCAACCCCGTGATGCCCATGTGTTCCATGATCCTCATCATCTCCTCCCTCCTCAAAAGGATTCGTCCTCGAATCTGAAAATTCAAAGGGAGAAAGATCAGAAACATTAAAGGTACCACTAACATTCCCATACCTGTCGGGTAAATCAATCTTGTAGGCATTATCATTGATCTTCTCTAAGACTTGGAAAGGACCATCTCCTCGTGGATGATGTTTTGATTTTCGTTGCTCCGGAAACCTCTCCTTCCTCAAGTGTAGCCACACCCAATCTCCAGGTTGAAAAACCATTTTTCGCCGACCTTTGTTGGCGTGCTTCGCTACTTGTTCATTCTTCCGCTCAATGTTGGCCTTTACCTTTGCATGGAACTCCTGCACAAACTTTGCCTTCTTTTCACCTTCAAGATTTGAAAATTGATTAGTAGGAAAAGGTAAAATATCAAGTGGAGTTAATGGGTTAAAACCATACACAACTTCAAATGGTGAAGCATTAGTAGTGGAGTGAACCACTCGATTATAAGCAAACTCAATGTGAGGCAGGCATCTTTCCCAATGTTTTAGATTTTTTCTAAGGATGGAACGCAATAATGTGGAAAGTGTCCTATTGACCACCTCCGTTTGACCATCTGTTTGTGGGTGTGCAGTGGTGGAGAACAAAAGTTTGGTTCCAAGTTTGTTCCACAGTGTCCTCCAGAAGTGACTAAGGAATTTGACATCCCTATCACTCACAATGCTCTTGGGTAAGCCATGCAACCTAACAATTTCCCTGAAAAACAAATCAGCGATATGAGTTGCATCATTGGTTTTAGAACAAGCAATAAAATGAGCCATTTTACTAAACCTGTCCACCACCACAAAGATGCTATCCTTACCTGATTGTGATCTTGGCAAGCCGAGGACAAAATCCATTGATATGTCAACCCAAGGATGAGAAGCAACAGGCAAAGGGGTGTATAAGCCATGTGGAAGTACTTTCGACTTTGCATGTTTACACACATTACAATTTCCACAAACACTTACCACATCCCTACGCATGTGAGGCCAATAAAAATGTTCACTCAATAAGGACAATGTTTTCTCAACCCCAAAATGCCCCATTAATCCACCACCATGTGTTTCTCTAACAAGCAATTCACGCATGGAACAAGATGGAACACACAATTTATTTTTCCGAAAAAGAAATCCATCATGTTTGTAAAAATCACTTTTGCCATGTTTTTCACACAACTTCCAAATTTCAGAAAAATCCACATCATTCTCATACATGCTTTTCAACATTTCAAAACCAAGTATTTTAGCATGCATTGAAGTAATAAGAGAATATCTCCTAGACAAAGCATCAGCGACAACATTTTCTTTTCCTTTTTTATGCTTAATGATGTAAGGAAATGTTTCAATGAATTCAAGCCATCTTGCATGCCGCCTATTCAACATTCCTTGTGACTTAAGAAATTTTAGGCTTTCATGATCCGAATGAATCACAAATTCCCTTGGCCACAAGTAATGTTGCCAATTTTCTAAAGTTCTTTTAAGAGCATACAATTCCTTGTCATAGGTAGAGTAGTTCAATGCAGCCCCATTAAGCTTCTCACTAAAGTATGCGATAGGCTTAGAGTCTTGCATTAAAACAGCCCCAATTCCTATTCCAGATGCATCACACTCAACCTCAAAGACTTTAGAAAAGTCAGGCAGAACTAAGAGAGGTGAATTGGTTAACTTACCTTTGAGTGTGGAGAAGGCTTCCTCTTGAGCTTTTCCCCACTTGAAACTCACCCCTTTCTTGACCAACTCATTCAATGGTGCCGCGATTGTTGAAAAGTCCCTCACGAACCTTCGGTAAAAACTCGCAAGTCCATGGAAGCTCCTCACCTCATTGGCATTCTTTGGTTGTGGCCAATCCCGAATCGCCTTCACCTTCTCTTCATCAACCCTCATGCCATCAGCTCCTACCACAAAACCAAGGAAAACAACCGAATTTAAACAAAATGTACATTTTTCCAAGTTTGCAAACAACCTATTTATCCTAAGAGTCTCAAAAACATGTTTCAAATGTTCATGATGTTCATCAAGGCTCTTAGAATAAACAAGGATGTCATCAAAATACACAACCACAAATTTCCCAATGAATGGACGGAAAACATGATTCATTAAGTTCATGAATGTACTAGGGGCATTAGTTAGTCCAAAAGGCATAACTAGCCATTCATACAATCCAAACTTAGTTTTAAATGCGGTTTTCCATTCATCTCCCTCTTTCATTCTAATTTGATGGTATCCACTCCTTAGGTCAATTTTAGTAAACAAGCATGCACCATGGAGTTCATCAAGCATATCATCCAAACGAGGTATGGGATAACGATACTTTACCGTGATTTTGTTGATAGCTCGACAATCAACACACATTCTCCACTTACCATCTTTTTTTGGGACAAGAATTACCGGCACCGCACAAGGACTCAAGCTCTCTCGGACAAATCCCTTCCTTAGCAATTCTTCCACTTGTCGTTGGATTTCTCGAGTCTCCTCCGGGTTAGCCCGATAGGCCGGTCGATTGGGAAGTGTTGCTCCTGGGAGGAAGTCGATGTGGTGCTCGATACCCCGCAAGGGAGGTAAGCCATCGGGAGTTTCCTCCGGAAACACGTCACCAAATTCCTGCAAAAGAGACACAACACTAGAAGGCAATGATGGGTTAAGAGAGTTAGCCGTAAAACATTCTCCCTTGCATAAAAGCATGAGAGTTTCCTCCCCCTATAAAGCTCTCTCTATCTCTCTTTTTCCAAAAAATAGACTCACTTTTCCCTCAACACTCTTGTTTTCACTCGTATTTTCACTCTTGTTTTCAACTCTTTTATTTCCCTCATTTCTTTTGATTTCACTCATCACTCCTTTTTCACTCTTGATTTTTCCACTCTTCTCAATCTCTCTATTTTTTTCTCTCTTTTCTTTTTCTCTCTTCTCACAATCTCTCTCAATCCTCACTTGGTCTTCATAAGCTTGCAAAGGTCTCAATGGTGTAAGAATAACCATCCTCCCATTATACTCAAAAGAATATCGATTGGTGTATCCATCATGTGTGACCCTCCTATCAAATTGCCACGGTCTTCCCAACAAAATATGACTAGCATGCATTGGAACAACATCACACATCACCTTGTCTTCATACTTCCCAATAGAAAATGGAACTTGTGCTTGCTTAGTCACTTTGACATCCCCGCTGTTATTTAACCATTGCAATCTATAAGGCCTAGGATGTCTAGTTGTAGCCAATCCCAATTTATCAACCATCAAACCACTTGCTACGTTTGTACAACTACCCCCATCAATAATCATACTACATACCTTATCTTTGACGAGGCATCTAGTATGAAAAATGTGCTCCCTTTGCTCTTGATCATGTTCTCCTTCGGGTTGAGCACTCAAAGCACGCCTTGCCACAAGCATTTCTCCATGTACGGGGCTTTCTACTTCCACCTCCGAATCATCCTCAAGTGATGGCATTTCATCTTCGCTTGAGCTAGCACTAAGAACATCTCCATCATCCAAAATAATCATTGTTCTCTTGTTTGGGCATTGTGAGGCAATATGTCCAAATCCTTGACATTTAAAACATTTGATATCTCGTGATTTGGAAACAACCTTACCCTCCATTTTACCTTTAGATTCCGGAAATAATGGTTTTGGTTTGGGCAACTCCTTCGAATCAGTTTTGTGTTCCCTTACATGCTCTTGTGGTTTGGAATCCTTAAACTTGAATGAAGGTTTAGAATCCTTACCATAAGATGTAGGGCGCATCCTTCTTGCCTTTACTTGCCTCTCCGCTTTGGTGGACATGTGAAGTAGATCCTCCATGTCCAAGTAGTGGTGCATGTCCACTATGTCCCGAATGTCATGGTTGAGGCCGTTCACAAACCTTGCCATGGTGGCCTCTCGCTCCTCATCAATATTCGCTCGAATCATGATGATCTCCATCTCTTTGTGATACTCCTCAACACTCATGACCCCTTGTTTCAAACCCTGCAACTTGAGGAACAAATCACGATAATAGTGGCTAGAAATGAACCTCTTACGCATTACCACTTTCATCTCCTCCCAAGTGTGGATGGGTCTTTCTCCACTTCGCCGTCGACTCACTTGTAGTTGGTCCCACCAAATACTAGCATAATCGGTGAACTCCACGGCCGCCAACTTCACTTTGTTTTCCTCCGAATAGGTGTGACAACCAAAAACATGTTCGACCTTTCTTTCCCATTCCAAGTAAGTTTCAGGATCATTCTTACCTTGGAATGAAGGGATCCTCAACTTCACTCCTCCAAGATCATTGGCTTGCCTCCATGGTGGTTGATTTCTCCGAATTGGTGACTCGTGAAAATCGGATAACTCCTCCTCTTCTTCAACAACTCGCCTCCTTGGTGGTGCTCTAGAATTGGAAGGGGATTGGAGTTCATCCATCCTCGCATTCAACCTTTGGAATTGTTCTTGTACAGCCCTCATGAACATCTTAATGTCCGCTTCATTGGTATTACTTGACTCCGCCATTTAGGTATCCTGTGAGAAAAATGAAAGGGAAAGGAAAATGGACCTCACACACTCCCTCACTTGTTTACACTCAAAATAATTTGTTCGCTCGTGTTTCACTCAATTTCGGCTTTTATCAAAATGTAACACTCTTGCCTTTTACCACTCAACTTGCTTCCTATAGCGTTCTTACCCAATTTCAACAAATCTAAAGGATCGTTGAAATGTGGAAATCCCGAACTAGAATTCAAAGATAAAATTCAAAAATGGATTCAAGATAGAAAATATTTGAAGTGAATGAAAAGGGATGAAGAAGAATGAAAATGGGACGTAGAATTCAAAATGTTGCCATTTTTTTTTGAGCCTTAATTTTTTTTTTTTTTTTTTTTTTACTTTTTTTTTGGGCTCTTTTTTTTTGAATAAATGTAGCAGCAACAAGATGAATATTTCAATATTTAAATGCAGGAGAAGCAGTAATTTGTAACACAAAATGGAATCAAAGTGTGAGTTGCGGGGTTTTGAAATTGCAGATTTTTTTGCAAAATTTGAACCCACTGTATCTCACGATATATGGCTTTGATTTTTATGATTCCAAATGGAGAAGAAAGATGAGCTTCTCAACTACAAGAATGAAATGCTATACGTCCGAAATGATGAAGAAATGACGTCCGTAGGTGAAGGAGGAATTGGACCAGAATTGATGTCGGCCCGATTCGAAGAGAAATGAAATGGAAGAAGGGATAAGAAAGAAGGAACCTGATTTCTTGCAAATGGGCTCTGATACCAAATGATGCGCGATGCAAGACCCGCTAGGAAGTGTCCTAGGAACCTTGTATAATGTCCGCGCTTTGAGCACCCGGATCGCCGCAAGAAAACAAGTGAATGTGACGTGCGGGTAGTGAAAATAAGAAGGAAATGGGAAATGGTCAAGGTAGAACCCAAAGAGAACTTGTCTCTAAGAACTCTAGCCACAAGACGCCACAAAGGATGACCAATCCTTTGATAAGTCAAGAATTAAGCAAGAACACAAAGGTTGCAAGCAAAACTCACCATAATAACATTACTTTCATTCATGATGCTTCAAGAGTACAAGGGGGTGGCTATTTATAGCCAAAGAAACTTGAAATTCGAATTACACATGGGGTGGCTCTTTACATTAGTCTAATGGCTAGTTTTCCATAGTCAAAAAGCCTATAGGATGCTTTTGACAACTTTGGCACTTGACCAAGACTTTAGGAGACAAGTAGCACACCCTTTTGGAAAAGAAAAGACAAGTAGCCCACCACCTTTTGACTTTGAAGATTCCATGGTGGGTGGGCTTGAAATCTCGTAGCACCACTTGGGTTGGGTTTTTAAAAGCATGTTTGGGCCTTAATTAATGTAATTATAGGCCCGAATGCTTCCCCCAAGCAAAGGTGTTGGGCCTCCTCTTGGAATTCCATGATTAATCCATTTAAGGCCTCCTTCATTCTCTTGGTCCGCTCCCTTGTCATTGGGCCTCCAATTCCACGTAAAGGGTCTTGTCCACTTGTGTGCATTCTGCCTTCCTCATCATGTCCGCCTCCAACCCCGTGATGCCCATGTGTTCCATGATCCTCATCAGTATGAGTAAAAACTAATGTACTATGGCTTGTGCGATAATCTTTTTGGAACTGGTTCTTGTTCATGAAACATGAAAATGGTTTTTACACTCAATTTTCATTTCCATGATATTTCATCTTCATTAAATTATAATTCTTCACAAAACCTACCTACATTATGAAGCATGAAGAGGGTGAAAAGACCTTTTTCATGTCTATAGATTCTTCTCCTTTATGAAACCATATTGGTTTGTGGGACACACCATATTCATGAAGCCTTAATGGCTCATGGAACTATTTGTCTTGTCACACAAAAGAGTGCTTTAGAGTGGCTCTATTTTTTTTGGAAAATGAGAGATCTTGAAATAATAAAAATTATAAAAACACATCTCTGTCAAGGGTGCACTTAATTTATAGTTAATGGATTACATAACTTAAACATATTCAAATCTCAACCATTATTCCATGTGAATCACATGTTGAAATGCTTGACTGACTTAGATTCTAACTCTTCAAAGGCTTGTAATGTTATGCCGCATTTCATGGTGTTCTTCCATCATGATCAGCCTGATTATTTTCACTTTTTATATCATGTTAATGTATTCATAAAGACATTAAACTAATCTTCAAAAATTCACAAAGATCATCCATGGAACTCAACTACTCTAATGGCCATCCAGCTACTACAATTGCAGTTCGTCTAAGGCTTGTCTCTTGAATTTATTCACAATCCTTATTCATTATTTCATCTTCTTCATCATGTTGCTTATCATTGTTTTGAATCAATGATTCATGTTCCTTATTCTTCTTGGATATTTATTCTTATTGTAAACCAATTAAATTAGTTCTATTTTTCAATATCTCTTCATGTGAATGGATATTTTAATCTAGATTCTTTTTAAATATCACTATTTCTTTAACTTCTTCGAGCAATTTTGTGGAACATATTTAAATTTCCCTCTTTGTTTCTTCAATGGTACCAACCTACTTAAAGAGGTTTAGAAACTCAATTTTTTTGGCAAGATCTTCAAAAAAACATCATCCTCCCCTTCCAACTGGGTGATCTCTTCAGGTATACAATGAAAGACTCCAAAAGTAATGGATTATCAATCTTCATGAATACCATATAGAATAACACTTAATATACCAACTAATAATTAATGATAATTTGTAGATTTATCATCATGACCACTTGTTCTAGAATGTTAATATTGAGGAATGTTTATAAATGTACTAATCAAAACCTCTTAGTTACTATAGTTAGGATGTTTATCCATATTCATGGTGGAAACATGATCCACATTCTCATTACATTAAAATCCTGATATATCTTCATTATCGGTATGGAATAGAGAAATAAATAATTCCTTTTTGTTAGATAATTGATAATAACACTTCAAATTTATCTTCTCTTTATTTTTAATATTCCTCATGGAATTGGTAGATATAGAATTATAATCATACATAACTAGATCTACCCCAAAATTGATCTTCATTGATGATTCAGAAATGAAACTAAAGCCTTTAATAGAGAATATATTTCACTATAGAGAATATAAAGGACACAAACGTTTCCTTGATACATGTGAAAGGAAAATTTTGGGATATTCTTAACACATAACAGGGGGAATTAGGGTTCGATAATTCTTAATAAAATTACACATTTTACCCAATTACCTCTTTGACCTATTCAGATATCTATTCTCTTATTCTTTTTCCCTTATCACATGAAATAATATTGATGTAGTAAAGACAAAAGAATGATTATTATAGAAGGTTCACTACTCAGTAAGACTATCTAGATCATTGAATGGTATGGAAGAAATCCTCACCACAAAACCACTAGAATGTAATCCATTCAATGTTTGTACAACAAGTAAGAAATACCCATTCACTAGGAATACACTATTGTAAATTTATAGTGCATGTTTTATAAAAGTTTTCCGGATCTTTATAATAACATTGATGAAAATATACTTTTTTATTGATAATTTTATGTAACACCAAGAGTTTATTACACCTATTGAGACTTGTTGGATGTGACAGTTCTGTTTTTTTATTCAATTTAATTATTGTACACTTTTTTAATTGATCAGATGTATGAAAGTAAATCATCTTACATCATCAGAGTATCAAACAAAAATATTCTTAATCTTCATCTTTTTACACTAATAATAACATAAATGTGTTGTGAACCAATGAATATTTACTTCCTTATGAATAAATTTATAATCAGCTGAAAAGTGTTTGGTCATGAAATATTCTCCACATCTTTTCCCTTTCATATATAGTGTAAAACCAAATGCACTAAGATCTATTCTTCTTATTCTACTTTCTAGAATCATAAACGTCCTTTTTCATTATTAAATCAATGAAGATCAACAAATCTAAGAATCATCAAAATTAAATTCATATTCTTTGATATAAAATTTCAAAATTTAATGCATACTTAGTCCACTTCTATTATTATTGGTGGAAAATATGTTTGTTCAACTAAATTTCACCATATATTCATTGAAATTTTATGAAGGAATAATATTTAACACACTCAAATTCATCTCTACTTTATTTAATAACTCAATAACTGCATCGTTCATGTGTATATACCATATACATTTTTATCATTATAATTTAATGTATTCTATTTTAGTAAAACATTTATGAATGCATGTTTTTATTCTTAAAATCATATGAAAACATTCAGATAGTGTACTTACATATCAATGTTTATGTAAAAATACCCTAAGCTTCTTCCTCCCTCTTTATTTATCCATCTCTTAACACAAAATCCATGTTTGGTTTTCTCAACCTATGTTTATCAACAATAGGTTAATGAATACACTTTTTTTCATATGAAAACACGAACTATTTGAGTTACTCTTCTTACTCATGTAAGTGTGCACTTAGGTGCCCATCTAGTTCTCTTTTCAATAACAAACTGTGTAGGCATGTTCTTCTCGTTCTATTCTATATCAAATAGACACACAATATCTTCATGTAATGGTTTATATATTGAAAAACATCATGGATAATTATGACAATTATCAAATCATGCACTATGGCTCGAGTAATATGCATTGTGGAACTGGTTCCTATATGTAAATCATGATAAGGGTTTTTACACCCCAGTTACGTGTTTGTGTTATTTCTTCATCATGAAAGTATATTGCATCACTCAACTATCCTCCTTCACCAATAAGGATGTGGTTGAAAAAATATTACTCATGTTAATTGATTATTCTTATTTTTGAAACAATACTCATTCATGGTACTTCCCTTATTTATAAGGACTCAAAGGGTTACTAATCCCATTGCCTCTTTATAGAATAGAGTGCTTCATATAGGCTCTATTTTTCCGAAAAATGAGACATTCTTGAAATAATACAAGTGCCTGAAGCACATCTAGGTCGAGGGTTCTATCCATTTATAGAAAAGGTATCATATACTTGAACCACATTAAACACTAATCATTATTCTATGTGAAACATCTAATTCCCAAATGACATGACTTTTAATTCATCAAACATGTTTAAAGTTACACTTAATTTAATGGCATTCTTTCATCATGATCAACATAATTATTTTTGGTGTTCAAATCATTTTCATGTATTCACAAACACATGTAACTCATCTTCCCAAGCACAATAAGTTCCTCCATAGAACTAAAATACTCTAATTTCCCTCCTGCAACTTCATTTGCAGTTCAACCGAAGTGTGTCTCTTGAATTTCATCATGCTATTCAGGAAAATGTTGTTTCATGGTATTTTGATCATGTTCAGCCCATTTTTTAGACCATTGAATGATCGTTTTGGAATATTCTTTGACCGATGGTTGTTTGGTTGACATCTCAAGAGATATAGTGGCACCATTGAGGGAATCCAGGAGGAAGATGATGGTGTTAGGTGATAAATGTGCTCTGTATTTTGAATGAAAATGTCACAAGAGATTAGATGGGTTGAATTTAAATGAGAGGGGTGTAGGACATGATTGATGGCCATGATTGATCCAAATATTTAAATCGGTAAATATTATGTGAAAAAACCCATCCCACATAGAAACCACTCCCGGTTTATCCACCAAACATAAATCATGCATTGTGGAGAGTGGCTTAGAATTATCCTCTCCCCTCCTTATACCACCAAATACTGGTTATATTGGTATTCTCTACTCACACATCTTTTCATGATGTTCTACCACATCATGCACACCTATAGGTGTTCCATTGGTATACACACGACTCTACATGCCACATGCATTCTTTCATTGTAGGCCTTCTTTGGGCGCATCAAACCAATGTCCCACATAAGCTCTCAGTTGAGGTAGGATGGTCATCTCAGGCCACAGTTTTAAATAAAACCCCAAAATAATTTGTCCAAAACCCATGTATATATTTTAATTCAATATAAAATTCATGTAATCGTCAATACATAGAACTCATGTATAAAATTATTTAATCCCATCAAAATTTCTATTCAAATATAACTCCATGTAACAATTTCTTCCCCTTTAACCCTTCATGAAAAAATGTTATGGCATGTTTCTCCTTCATGAAAACTAAAATCTCAATGTTGATAAATTTAACACATTCTTGGATCTTATTGAACATTAAAATATCGCATGACCTTCAATTACTCTTCTACTATACTTTATGGAATAAAAATTCCAAAGAAAATAGAATCATACTTCTTTATTATAAACAATGTGTCACTAATGACACATATTTTTTGAACTTAGGATCAATTAATAAATCATAAAAGTTATAAAAAATATAGAATTTTTCATGTGTGACATCCAATGATATGAATCCATAAAAAAATTTCAATCAATTCACAATTTCTCTACAAATATAAATCCATATAACCATTTAATCATCCATGACGCTTTTATCAATAATTATGTTGAGTGGTTCTCCTTCATCATAATTACAATTTCAATTTTCCTAAAATTAACAATTTACCGGTTCACATGAAACATTAAAATATTGCATGTCCCTCAATTCCACTTATTCTATAATTTTTAGAATATAAATTACAATGAACATCAAATCATCTTTCATGTTTGTTGTAAAAAAAGTTTCACTTATGACACGTGTATTTTGAAATTAGGATCAGTTCCTCAATCATAAAAGTTAAAAATAATGGATGTTTTCTCAAGCATGAAATCTAATGGTATAAATCCATAATATTTCTTCCAGACAGTCAGAATTCCACTCAAAATATAGAGTCATCTGATCATTTCTTCATCCTTAACCCTTCATGCTATAATTATTTGGTGTGGTTATCCTTCATGAAAACTACAATCTCAATGTTCCCCAAGTTACTAGTATCATTGTTCTCATGCAACATTAAAATACTACATAAATTCAATTAATCATATTTTATAATTTTTTGGATTATAAATTCCAAATAACATAAAATAATCCTTCTCATTTGTCGTAAATAACATGTCTCTTCTGAAACATGTATTTTGAACTTAAGATCAGTTCAACAATCATTAGATTTAACAAAATGTAGATTTTCTCAAGTGTGACATACAATGCTCTGAATCTGAAACAATTATATAGTCCCTTCTTGATTTATCTTCAAATATAAACCCATATAACCATTTATACATCTGAAACTATTGATGTAGAAATTATATGGTGTGGTTCTCTTTCATTTTAGAACCCTTAGTTTATTTTATATAACCCTTTATTTATATATTTTATGTATGTAAAGTGTGTGGTATGGGGGTTTTGAATAAGTTTGGAGTGTTAATAGGGTTTTTATTCGTGTTGACAGTTAGATAACGGTTAGTGAAAACCATGAATCTCATATAGGAAGCTTTTCACAATGAGACATGCGACTCTATGTAGGCGCACAGTTTGGCCAAACTGTTCGACCACCTAGGAGTAAACATGAAAAGTGGGATAGAAATATTTTCCAAGGTTGGCACACAGTTTGGATAAATGTGTGGTCCATCTAGGAAAGGTACTCCTTGAGGGAGAAGATATAGAATGGTTTGCACACAGTTTTCCTAACAGTGCAACTAACCATGCCCGATTTAAAAACAAGATCCTAAAAAAGCGGATTTGGGTCATGATTAGTTTTAAACCCCTTATTTTGGCCCCAAATAGACCATATCTCATGATTTATTCCTCTTAAAGGCTGAATAATATTTCCCTATTAATTCGAATGTGATCTGAAGGTGTATCTAGGTGCGTTGATGCTTGATTCCCTTGATAAGTATCCTTTTGCCGTAGTCCTTCATATATTTTTTTCTTATATATACTTTACTCTCTACCTCTCTCTGATTGTTATACCTAGTCCATTTCATACATATATAAGGATTTTTAGGTCAATCATGGTTATATTTTCTCTTTTTTATGATATAGGAAGTGGTCTATGGTGAGTTTGAAGATATGCAACCCGATTTTGTGGGTATTTTTGTGATGTTCTTAATTTTCACAAAAATACTCAAGGTAGGTAGATCCACCCTTGACTCATCATATTAGAACATGAAGGCTTAGATTTAAAAAAAATTTATTCTTGAAATTTTATGTGACATTGGTGGGAAATGTATGGTTGAAACCCTATTTAATTACGGTCTGTGGTTTTTTGGAAATTAGTTGTACAAATAGAATTTTTTATTGATGTTAAAATGTTGATTTTAAAATATGGTTTTTTTGGAATGATTTTTGATAAGGGAATGATATTACTGAAATGTATTGAATATGTTTCACTGATATGGTTTTTTCATACATGGGTTATGTTAGTTCATGATTTCAATGTGACCCTAACTAAGGGGTGCGTACTGTTGGGGTAAAAATGGATGTGACCCTGTAAAAGGGGCATGTGTCATTTTGGAACATGGATATTGACCCCTTAGTGATGTATTAGTGTATGTATGAGCAACCACTCATGAGTATGGAACTATCAAAGAAGCATGAATGTGTGTGTATGTGTGTAGTGAATGATTGAATGTGTATTCCAAAAAAGAATGTGAAATGATTTAAATAATTTATTTTGTGATTTACATTGAAAAATATTTTGTTTGGAAAACCATTTTCGTGTGAATATTCATGTCTTTGATTTATTCTATGGACTATTTAAAATAAATAAATTTTTTATATAATTATGCTATCTTTTTCTATAATAGTGACGTTTGAAGGGAATCCATTGGGGGAAATATAAATAGTTTCATTAGTCACCTAATCTTTGGAATATTGGTTCATTTCTAGATTTTTTTATCAAGAGAAAGGTAAATGTAAAGCATAAAATGACATTAGTAGTTATCTATTATACATGCAGTTGCATTTAGAGCTTGGATTCATGTATTTAGAGTCTTCCTAGTTTCAGTTGGATTTTTTTTTCTAATGTGTACTTTGGTGTTACTACAATTCTTATATGGTACTCAATTTTACATTGGTTTTGATATCAATGGTATTACATTAACTATTTTACATTATCATAATGAATAATATAGTGGTTTTGGTTATTGAATTTTTTGTTGTGATTTTTTTTATTCTCCATGGGAAAATCGTCCACCAATTGTATTGAATCTCTTGGACTTTATTTCCCTCCTTTAGTGCTTTACAGATGCCACTTAATTCCTAGTATAAATTTCACCTCAACTCAAGCCAATGATGGGGGGCGTGATGTTACAAGTGTAATAATTTTTGGTGGGTCCAAATATGTTTTTCTAAAATTTCGTATGAGCTTGTTCAGTCCTTGAATTACAAGTGGTATAAGTTGTGTTTGTTTTGGAGTTGACATTCATTCTGGTTATTTCCTTAAGTTCGTTTGGTGTAATGGAGTATGATTTTTGGGACATGTAATTTCGAGCATAAAAATATGTAGATATCCTTTTATGAAGAACATCCAGTTATTAGGGAGGTGGGTACATAGGTGTTTTGGAAACACATATAGGAGTGTAATCACATTTTCATAGGTTTATACAATGAGAATATCATGGACTTCAATCTAGAAATGACTTCCCACTAGGATTTCATATTTTATTTTGAGTAATGATTTATGATTTTGTGTAAATGTGATTGTTTTAGAAAATTGTAGAAATTTTTTTGAAATATGAAATTTGGAAAAGATAAGTGTTGTCATATTTTAAAGATGATTTAATTTTCAAAATCATGGTGAATGTTTTGAAAAATGGTTGAATGTGGAAAATGATTAATTTTAGAATTAATTTTGTTGATTTTTTCCCTATGATATAATTTTAAATTATTAAGATTTCAGTTTCTAGAGAGTGAGAATTAAGGTGATTGTTCTGTTTCTAGAAATTGGAACTCAGTTGGCATAGTAGAAACCAATTGGAAGAAGCTGTGGAAACTGTGGTTTCACATGATCCATATGTGAACCAATAGTTGGTTTAGAGTATAATACATTATTATCAAGTTTTGTATAGAGGTAACTAATGGGTTGAACAAAAGAACGTGGATCACATTTTCTCGTTCCAAAAGAAGAATCCACCCATCTTCTTAGGTAATTTAGTGATAGAAAATGATGAGGTGTGGATGAATAGGATGATTCAAATTTTTGATTTCCTTAGAACATTATCATAGATGAATGTCATTTTGGGGACATATATGCTGGGGGATATTTCATGCTAATCATAGGATTTAGCACTATAGTCTATAACGGACCAAGGCATGGAATAGAATGATTTAATGGATTTATTGAACAATAAATTCTATGATCACAATTAAGAATTCAATGAATGATGGACCATTTCAGCCTCATGTAGGAGAACACTACTACAACAGAGTATGTGTATAAATTTAAGAATTTTTCCAACTATTCACATGAATTTTATGTGAGTTCATCCAGGAAGTTGTTTGTTTTTTAGTCCGGGCTGAGGTAGGAAATTTGATTGATGATTTCCATGCTCAGTATAACAAATTATAAGGAGATGGTAAATATTTCGGAGATGGATTGAAGAGACATATCTGGATGCATGTGTTGAAAATTTATGTTGATACTTGTTATAAATTCTGTGAAATATAATGATTGGTGAAAGCGAAAGAGGGGAACCTATTTCCATGGTGGAATTATAATGAAAAATCAGATAGATGGATCGATGGAAAATCCTACATGACCTAAGAGAAAAACAACATGTTTTCAATATGGTTCCATTGACCATAAGAATCAGGAGTGTATGACACCACCTACAATTGCAATAAGATCAAGCATCTTAAGTGCTTTTGTCACAGTGCTCTAAGGTCATGTGTTTTGGACAACTCTCATGTTTCGCAGACGTCATATGATTTAACGGGGCAAGGGAATCTAAATACCTCTCATTATTATAATGGAACTAGCCATGATGATTCCAGGAATACCATGACTCCATAGAAAGGGAAATCTTAATAGGTCAAAAAAGAAAACACTGCATCCAATAAGCTGTTATATATTGTTGAGAAGGTTATTCTAGATGACCAGTGTAGAAAACATGAATTTAAATCCATAGGGAATGGGTTATGATGAACATATTTTATTTCTCCAATTATTTAAACTGGTGAACATTATGCATAAAAGCAAGTCCCACATCGAATCGTACCCTTGTTTCCCCATGCTATATAAATCAAGCGTTGTAGGGAGAGGCTCAAAATTCTACTCTCCCCATCCTGGAACCTCCCAATAATAGTTATGGGGGAATGATCTGCACCCACTTCTTTGCGGGATATTTTCCAACATCATGCATACCTTCGGGTGTGCCCATGGCTTACTCAAACCACTCCATGTTTCCAAAAAGCAGTTCTAACTAGCCTCCTTTAGGAACGTTCGAACAAAGTTCCAACATAAGATCTCAGTTGAGGTTGACTAGTCAGCTCAGTATTTTGTCCATAACTTTTAAATAAACCCCCAAACAATACGGCGTCTGAGATAAAAGTATATAATGGAAATCAATATTAAATTCATGTCCATCTCCACCCTTAAAATCTTGTATACAATTCATCAAGACATTAAAAATATCCTTCAGATATAAATACATTATACCATTTCTTCATATATAACCCTTCATATACTAATTATATATCATGGTTCTATTTTATGCAAACTATAATATCAATGTTCCTCAAGTTAATACTTTCATCGTTCTGATACAACATAAAAATACTACATAAGCATCAATTATTCTTATTATCTAATTTTTTTCAATATAAATTCAAAATAACATCAAATCATCCTTCTTATTAGTTGTAAACAATGTGTCACTTATGAAATATGTAATTTGCACATTTTATCTGTTCATCTATCATTAGAGATTACACTAGGGAGAATTTCTCAATCATGAATTCCATTTCTATGAATCGATACCAATTCTCTAAGAATAACCATGAAGGAATCTATAGAAATTATCTAAGAGTCACTATAAATGAATCGATAAAAATTCACCTGGCATTACCATGAAACTCATTGTCTTCAAATCATTTAGATGTGTCTTTGAATATCCAGACATGAGGATTTCATCCAAGCTCCAATAAATATGGAACTTCTTAATCACAATAACATAAAGGAAACATTCCTATTCCATTTATCATTATTTTACACAAATTAAAATAATTTGGAAACAAATACTATCCACATAAAATTTTGGATCATCAATCCCCCCTTTGTATTTGTTGGAAATACATTCAATGTTCTTTCCAAATGAATGTTTCAATATTTTACATTCTCTACCCCTTATTGACATGAAATAAATTGTTCATAAGAAAATTCTATCTGTACATACTTAAGTAATGGGAAATTAATGATTTCACTGAAAGTCAACATGAGCTCAGTTCGATTTAGAAACTCGAGGATTTGATTTATAAAATAAAATATCCCATTATCAACATATCATGATACCTTAAGAAATGAGAAATCATATACTTGTATTTAAGGATTTTTTACTTTTAGTAAAGGATATAATTACTATATGTGAGATTAATATTTTTAAGAAAGAACAAACTCAAACTCTTACACTCACTTCAACAAATAGAGATAAAACATTCAAGATAAATAAGTAGGATAAGGGACCATGGGGACTTCCAAATTTCTTATTCCATGTATTAATTTAATTACACATCCTTAGTGAAAAGTTTGGTATTTTTGATAACCAAGGATGAGAGATTAATATTTACATACCTCTTCAATGATGTGATCTTCAAGAAATTTCAAGAATAACCAGATTTTATACAATGTGAAATAATAATTCTAGAATCTTATTCATTTGTATCCACCTCAAGGGAAAAATTTCACATTATATTCATAATGTTTTATATAATAAATAGTGGATTTAATTAAATTGTAGAATGTATAATACACTTTAATGGGTCTTCAACTTTTGACAGTCCATATTAGAAAACTATCTCAACCACCCAAAGGATGATATTTCAAAACATTTGTTCTTCAGAATAACAAGAAATTAGATCAAACCAAGATGTAATATTATTTATACTAGCTATCCAGAATAGGAAATCAAATTATTTAACTTCATAATTTGTGATCCTTCATCACATTATTTTTTAAAAAATAAATTGAGGAATCATTAAAGGATTGTAACTTTTTCAACACAGCTATCAAGAATTGATAGTAGTTACAACATCTCTAGTTTGTCCGAAAATAACATGATCCAAATTCAATTCAATACATTAAAAAGAAAAAAATACAATACTCAAATATTAAGGGATTAAGTTGGACCCTCTTTTATTCATTAATACGAAAAGAATGTTGATATGATCTTCTAAAACATGTTTCTCCATTTTCTCCAATCATTATGTTTTCACATCGGAAAATCTATTTTTATTTATGTTTAGGCAACATGAATCTCTTCATATCTTCTTTTGCTTTGTGTGGAGAATTTTTATTCATAATATTCAATATGGATGATACATTTTTACACCGCTTAAGGACTGGTTCTTATTATGTTATTGATGTTAAACAAACTTTTGGAGTGTTCAAATATTTCTTTCATGTCTCAAACAAATATTTATTAACAAAACAGTTCCATTTTCTTGAAAAAAACCCTCATGAAATTTTTCTTCATCGTGTTGAATATTCTATTTCCCTTTTGTTCTAGAATTAGATAGTTCATCTTAAATTTTTTTCATTCTATCCAAATCTTCATATTATATAAGATACATGTAAATAGGAACTATGGGTGCAAGTTTAATTCTTTAACATGGGTTCTTAAGAGCATTATCCCTCAATGTAGCCCTTTTGGAAGAAATATCCTTAATCTTATTGGATTTAGAATCCATGGTTTTTCACCATTCTTCTTTAGAACATTCCTCGGTTGATTTATATTCACAATATTATTATGATATCTTTCAAAGGTTTATTCTTCATTACAAGTCATATTTTGTGATGTTATTTTCTTATCATCTTTGGATACATGTTGATATGAGCATGTACCAACCTTGTAACCACTACCATGGCATACATCACTGATGTATTCAGTCATTCCAATTTTTTTGCAGAATAGAGATGCTTCTAGATCTATGGATGTTTCTTCTTCTTTTATGGATTGACCCCCATGAGTTAGTCTATCTTTTTGTTTTTAAATATTGATGATTCTACCAAAAATCTAACATGCAATTCCAAAATCAGTTGCAAAACCAATATTAACCCAAAGATCTTTATTTCCTGATATCTTCAATATCAGTTTGTTGGGTCTTCTTCATGATATGTTTTTTTCTCTATGGGGAACCAAATTACACACTTCCATTCATATCTATCTTATTCATGGTGGTAGGTATCATTTCATATTTCTCCATTCATACTTGATCATATTTTTCATTACAACCTACATTATTCATGATAAGTGGTTTAGAAACATTAATAATTTATGGTATGGATGGTACCTAATTCATCTTAGATTCTTGTGATAGATCATTGAATGATGTCATGATCTTCTTATCCCATGTTGGTGGAATTTCAACCTTTAAATCCTGTAATGAATATTGACTACCAGTCGAAATTGCCTCCCTCTTTTATGAAGTTTCAATCTGTGTCATCTCAATATTTTCCAACTAATCTGCCAATTCTAGACATTTGATATTGTGGATGATTTTTTGATCTTCAATCAGAACCATCTTCACTACACAAACCTTTTTAATTCTTTTAACATTATCTTCATGATGCTCAACTCTCTTCTTAATCAATTATTAATGTTCATTTATCATAAAAAAATATTTTTTCTAATTGTTAACCCTTGATATTAGTGCTATTTTCCAATATCTATTAAGGTGCATGAGACTTTTTTTATTGAGGATTTTTAATCTCTATTTCTATTCAAATTCTATGACCAATTTTGAGGAACTTATTTAAAGTTCCCTCTTTGTTGCTTCAAAGGATACAACATTTCCATAGAAATTTAGAGTGTCAACAATTGATATTTTGATTCTATTTACCAATTCATCAACTTCTTATTCATGTTGTGTGATGTATTCATGTACAAATTGAAAGATTCCACAACCAATGGATGTACATTATTCCAGAATACTATGACGAATAACTCTTAATCTATCAATAGAAAATTATTTATAAGTTGTAGATTGTTCACCATCACCACTTGTACTATAATTTTAATCATTAGGAATTTTTTTAAGAGTAATAACACATACCTCATGATCACTATAGGTAGGAAGGTTACCCATCTTCGAAGCAGAAACATGATACACCTTATCATTAATATCCATGCCTGATATTCCTACATTGTATGCAAAGCATAGAAAAATAGATAATTCCTATTCTTTAGATAAGAGGTTATTTTTCTTCAACTTTATCTTAAATTCATTTTTTATATTCATCCTGGTCTTGATAGATATATACGTATACAAAAAGGAAACCAATTCTTCACCATAATTTTACTTCATTGTTGATTCATGAATGAAACTCTAGTCTCCCATGTATAATAGATTTTATTATAGATAATCTCATAGAGGGAAACCATTCCTCGATACATGTCCATGGAACAATTTGGGATATTCCTATCACTGAGAAGTGGGGGAGGGGGTGACTCAGTATTGGAAACATTTTAATCCAATATAACATTTTATCCCTTTACCTATTTGACCTGTTAGGATCTAGATTATCATAACCTATTTTCCATATCGGATGCATGATTATTAATGATGTAAAGATAATCACACTATATTTTTTAAGGATGACTACTCTGTAAGAGTATATAGTCCTTGTTAAGGTCAGGAAATAACCTTTTCCACATAAACAATAATAATTAGTTCTTTAAATGTGGTTATAGTTAGTTGGAAATACCCTTTCACATGAAATTCTCTATAGTCAATTGATAGTTCATGTTTTAGAGCACATTGCTGTATCTTTATTCTACCATTGAAGATAGTATCCTTTTTTCATAATTGTTTGTGACACTAAGATAGTACTCCACCTTTTGAGAGTTTTTGGATGTCATGATTATACATTTTTCCTGGACAACATTCTTCTTCACATAGTTACCTTCTTCATAGTATACAAGTAACACTTTTTACCTCATCCCAAAAGAAATCTAAAATCTACACAATATTCTTCTTCTACTAATAGAAATAATATAAATTTGTTTCGAAATGATCAATTCTGAATTCTTTCTAACCCAAATGACAATCAGCCTATAAAAAATTTGTCACCAAATCATTTTCCATTCTTTTATCTTTCTTATTTAGTGAAAAGCCAAATTCACTGACATTTCTTCTTCTTCTTGTTTCCGGAATAAAAAACGTCCATGGTGATTATTACATCAATGAAGTTGAAATCATATTATCATCATCACAATTAAATTCTTCTTCTTTGATACACATATAAATAGTGAATATGGAGTCAATTCTCATCTATTTTTTCTTTGTGATAAATAATTTTGTTCAACTGAATTGTACCATAAATTCAAAGATTTTTCATGAAAGATTAATCTTTCTCAAACTAATAATACGATCTTATATAAATATTAACTAAATAATTTCTTGATTCATGTACATTACCATCTCCATTTTTGTCTTTTTTCATTTTATGTATTTTTTCCGAGTTAATCTTTTATTCATGAATGTATTTATTCTTCAAATCATGTAAAATCCTTCAGATAATGCACTTACTTCACACTATTTATTTAAGAATGCTTGAAGCTTATTCTACCTCCCTTATTTCTCTCTCTCTTATCAAAACAACCCAGGTTTTTTTTCTTAACCCATTTTTATCAACAATATGTCCATGCATAAAAGTTTTGTCATAGAAAAAAATGAATAGTATACATACCTATTTTTACTCACGAATGTACACAATTAGGTGACTGTATGGTTCTCTTTCGACAAATAAAACGGTGTAGGTTTGTTCTTATCAATCTATTGTGTATCAAATGGACCCAAAATAATAAGAGTGTTTCAGAGAGGATTTGTTTTTCTATACAATTAGAGCTCTTGAAATAATAAGAGTGAACTAGCACATCTCAGTCAAGGGTGCTCTCCTTTTATAGGAAAGGGTTCATATCCTTGACAAAAATTCAAATACCCATCATTATAACATGTGAATCATCTCTTTAAATTCCTAAATGGCATGGATTTTAATTATTTAATCATGTATAATGTTACCCCACATTTGATGGAGTTATTCATTTATGATTGGACTACTTATTTATAGTGTTCATTTTACATTCATGTATTCTCATACATATGAAATTATACATCCCAAACTAAGGATTTTCATCCATGAAACTCATCTATTTTACTAGACCTCCTACTAAGACGATTTTAGTTTTGTTGAGTCTTGTATCTCGATTTCTTCATGTGAATCATGAAAATGATGTTTCATGATATTTCCATCATGGTCATCCCATTATTTAGACCTCAAAATGATCATGGTGTAATATTCTTTGAACATGGGTGGTTTGGTTGACATATCATATGAGATAGTGGCGTCATAGAGGGAATCCATGAGGAAGATAATGGATTTCACCGATAAATGGGTGCCTCATATTAAATGAAAATTCAGAAGGAGATCAGATAACTTGAATTTAAATGATTAGGGAATAGAGGTGATGAACGACCATGATCGAACAAATTATTTAAATCGGTGAACAATATACTCAAATACCCATAACATATTTGAACCTCTCCCAGTGTCTCTGCAATATATAAAACAAGTGATGAAGGGAGTGGCTTATAATTGTCTTTTCCACCTCCTTGCACTGACTCGTACTGGTTCTGTGGGTTTGATCATCAACCACGTATTTATTGGAGATTTTTAAACATCATGAATGTGTTCAGTAGTTCCCACAGCCTACACATTACATTACATGTTGCCTTTATTATTTGTTGTCTTGCCTTTTTTATGGAACGTCGACCCAATGTCCTGCAGAAGCTCTCGATTGAGGTAGGTTGTCCAGCTCAGGCCATGTTTTTAAAGAATCCCCCAAAAAATACATAGATAAAATACCATGTATATAATGTAATTCAATATTAAATTCATGGATACCTCGACATTTAGAACTCTAGTATACAATTCATCAATACCATTACAATTTATATTCAAAGAGAAATCCATCCGTCATTTTCTTCATCTTTAACCCTTCATGCACTAATTATATTTCTTGGTTCTCCTTTATGAAAACTTGAAGCTAAATGGTTCTAATGTTAACACTTCCATGGTTCTCATGCAACATGAAAATACTTCATGACATTGAATACATCATCATCAGTAATTTTTTGAATAAAAATTGAAAATAACATCACATCAGCCTTAATCATTTTAGTAAAAATTGTTTCACGTATGTCACATGTATTTTTAACTTTTGATTAGTTCATTAGTCATCAATGTTAAAAAATGGGTAATCTATCATGAATGACATAAAATTATTTTAATCTATAAAATTATTCAATCCCTCCATAATTAATGTTCAAATATAAATTCATCTAACCATTTAATTTTCTTTAACCCTTCATAAATTAATTATATGTAGTGGTTCCCCTTCATGAAAACTAAATTATAAATGTTCCTCAAGTTAACCATTTCATGGTTCTCATGAAAAATTAAAATAATTCATGAACCTCAATTCATAATATTTTTTACATTTTGGAATATAAATACCAAAGAACATCAAATCATCAATCTTCTTATTTGAAAAAAAAATCACTAATTAAATATGTATTTTGAACATATGATCAGTTCATCAATTGTAAAAGTTAAAACCCATGGATAATTTCACATGAGTGACATCCAATGATATGCTTCCATAAAAATTCTTCAATCCCTTCACAGTTTTACTTGAAATATAAATCCACTTAACCATTTCCTCATCTTTAACACTTCACACACTAATTATATGGCATGGTTGTCCTTCATGAAACTACATTCTCGATGTTCATCAAGTTAAACCATTAACGGTTCCCATGAAGAATTAAAATATTTCATGACCTTAAATTCCACTTATTTTATACTTTTTGGAATAGAAATTCCAATGAACATCAAATCACCCTTCTTCGTTATTGTAAATAAATTTCTCTATTATGACACATGTTTGATGAATATCATATTTTTTCATCAATCATTAGTGTTAATATCATGGAAAATTTCTCAACTGTGACATCCAATTATATGAATCCATAACAATTATTCAATTCCTTCACAATATCTCATCAAATAGAAATCCATTTATCCATTAATTTATCTTTAACCCTTTATGCACTAATTATATGGTGTTCTTATACATTATATTACCACCCCCAATTTCTATTATGTAACAATTTATTTATGTATTTAATGAATGTAGTGTCTATGGGTTATTTTTTAGAGGGTTTGGATGAATTTTGGAGTGTTTTTGGGGAATTTAATATAGATACACAATTGGGTCATGTTTAGTGAAATCCATGAAACTACTAAAAGAAACTATACACAATGAGACAAGGGATTCTGGGTAAGTGCATGGTTTGGAGAACTATGTCGCCACCCTGGAGTAACCATTAAAGTTGGATAGAGATATTTTTCATGTTTGATTCAATGTTTCTCTAAATTTGTTGGCCAATAGTGTGAGGTAGTCCTTTAGTTAGAGGCTAGTATAGGAGTAGAGAACATTTTTTTAACTATGCAAATAACCATGCACAGTTTTAAAACAAGATCTTCAAAAAAGTGCTTCTGGATCAATATTATGTTTAAATACTAATTTTTATCCAAATAAACCATATATTTTTTATTCCTCCCAATGGTCTAGGAGACTTCCCAATCATTTTAGATTTGATCTGAAGAATATTCATGGTGTGTGGAAACTCTATTCCTTCAGTAAGTCACCTTTTGTGGCAGTTTTTCATATTTTTTCTTATATCTAACTTACTCCCCCTCTAGGATTCATATATCTATTCCAATGTAGATATATCTATGGTTTTTATGCCAATTAGGTCAATATTTGTCTTCATTAAGGATAGGGTTTGAGTTCTAAGGTGGATCTTTTAGAGAATGTACTCATCTTTATGGGTGTTTTCTTGAAGTTCATAATTTTCTAAAAAATCATTGGGGTGGATGGCTTCACACTAGAATTCTATTATAATAAATTAATATCATTGTTTTTTTAAAAAAAATTCTGTTTTTTTGGAAAATTGGTGTGACAATAATGGTCGAAACCCCCTTTAGTGATGGTTTGATGTTTTATTGGAAATTAGATGTGAAAATTGATTTTTTGTTGATTTTAAAATGTTTATTTAAAAATATAGATAGGTTATATTTTATATATTAGTTTATTGGGAAGTTTTTAATTAAATGAATGTTTTCATTAAAATTGTTTTAACTGGTCAGTTTGAAATGGTTTTGGAATA
This sequence comes from Viscum album, assembly GCA_963277665.1. Classification (NCBI taxonomy): domain Eukaryota; kingdom Viridiplantae; phylum Streptophyta; class Magnoliopsida; order Santalales; family Viscaceae; genus Viscum; species Viscum album. The sequence continues at coordinate 1,577,970,877 of OY728151.1, read as the reverse complement.
CGTGGGTTGTCTGAGTTCATGCTTTCAACATGACCATGAATTAGGGGAATGTACCATTTCGGTAAAGAGATACGTGACCCTAGAGAAGGGGACTATGTGATTGGGTCACAAGGTTATTGGAAACGTATACCAAAAATAGTGGAATGAATAGAAATTGCTCATGAGTATGGAACTTCCATTGAAGAATACATGGGTGTGTGTGTGTGTGGTGGATGATGGATTGGGTACATCAAAAAAGAATGTGAAATGGTTTAATGACTGGTTTGTGTTGTTTCAATTATAAACATTTATGTTCGTAAAAATGTTTTGGTATGAAACTACTTAACATTGATTTAAATTTTGGTACTATTTCACTATATATATATATATTATGATATATAATTATACTAACATGTTCTATCCTAGTGTCGAGAGTTGGGAAATCATTGGAGGAAACCTACTGAGTTTCCTTACTCAATAATTCTTCATAACTTTAGTTCTTTTGAAGATGTTTTTTATCATGATTCAATTAAATGGAATGCTTAGTTCTCCTTTAGTGGTGCTCCGTGATATTTGGAGTTTGAGTTGGATCTTAGAGTCCTATATTTGGAGTCTTATAAGTTTCTATTGGTTCTTTTTTCCCTGTAATTTTATGTTATTAGTATTCCACTATGGTACTATATTTATGTTTTGTTGGTATATCGGTGGTATTAAATGAATTGTTTTACATTTTCATTATTAATCATCAGGTGGTTTGGGTAACGAAACTCTTTGTTGTTATTTTTTTTTCAAAAGAAATAATTGTACCCCTATTGTATTGAAACCCTATGAATTTATTGCCTACCTTTGGTGCCTTAGGATTATAGCTTATGATCCTATATAAACTCAACATTGACTCAAGAAAATAAGGAGGAGAGGGTTATTAAAAGTGGTATAAGTCTTGTGTGGTACAAATATTTGTGTTCAATAACTAGTTTTGACTTTTTCTTCCTTTAACATACTCATTGTACATTTTGTGTTGATTTTCATGTTGAAATTCATTCAGGATATTTCCTTTATTAAGGTTTATATAAAGGATTATGATTGTTGGGACTTGAAATATGGAGCATAATAATATATACTTGACCATTTTATGTTGAACATCATGTTACTAGGGAGTTTGGTACACAAGTGTTTTAGATTCAATTATAGGAGTGTAATATTTTTCATGGGTTTATCCAATGATATGACCATGACATGCATTCTATAAATTAATTCCAATAATGATTGCATATTTTATTAGAGTAATGATTTATTATTTCTGGTAAATGAGTTTATTTTTGAAAAATGTTGATTTTTTTCAAATGGGTGATTTTTAAAGTATAAGGGTTGTGGTATTTTAAAAATGATATAAATTTCAAAATCATGATTAAATTTTTAAAAAATAGTTGAATGTGGAAAACAATAAAGTTAAATAGAATTTTTGTGAGAGTTTCTCTATGATAGAATTTTAAATTGTTAATCCTTTGGTTTCTAGAGAGTGATAGTTATGGAATTTTTTTTCTAGAAATTGGCACTCAGTAGGCATTATAGAAACCATCTAGAAGAAGATACTGAGAATTTCATATCACTTGAACCACGGGCGGACCAAAAACTAGTTCAACGTATAGTCTAATCATTTCAAGTTGTGGATAGATGTAATTTAAAGGGAGAACCAAAGTAAGTGGATCATTCGATCTAGTTTTTTAATTAGAATCCATCAAACAACTAGGGTGATTTGGGGGCATAGAAGGATGAGGTGTAGAAGAATTAGATGAATAAAATATTATATTTACCTATCATGCTAGTAGAGATGAAATTCAAGTTAGAGAACTATATTTTGAATGATCTTTCACACCAATGGTGGGATTTAGCACTTCAGGATAAACTAGGCCAAGGAATGGAATGAATGGATTTTGATGAATTTTTTGACAAACAATTATATCCCCAACAAATTCATAATTTATAGAAAATTTGAATTTATCCAAATGTAGGAGAACCTTAATGTTACATAGTATGCAGATAATTTTTTGAAATTTTTCTTCTTTTCGCCTGAATTTTCTATGAGTGCATCCTTAAAGGCATGCATTTTTGAATCGGGGGTGAGATAAGAAATTATCTTGATGATTACCATGATCTGTATAATGTATTATATGAAGATGGTCAATAGAGTGAAGGTGGATGAAAGAGAAATCTCAAGAGGCACTGGTGGAGGAAGTATGTTGATACCTATGGGAATTGGTGGGAACTCTAATTCCAGGAACATGTGGAGGAGGGAAAACTATTTCCAAGGTAATTGTATCACCCAAAATCAGATTGTTGGATCAGGGAAACTTCTTCCAAGACCCAAGAGAAATGCTAAATGTTTTCAATGTGGTTTCCTTGACCACATTAATTAAGAGTGTACGATAGAACCTAGGTCCTTCCAGAATTGTAATATGATGGGGAATCATCCATAGTTTTGTCGAAGTGCACCGAGCTTCAGTGTTTGGTACATATCTCTTGTTTCTCAGATATTGTATGCTTCAACAGGATGAGGGAAATTGAATACCTATCATTATATAAATTGAGCTATAAAATGTGATTCTATGAATACAATTACTAATCAATAAGGGAAATCTCAAAATTGAGATAATGAACAAAGTGCAGTGACTAAGTAGTTATTTGGAGTTGAGAAAGTTATTTTTGATAATCAATATGGATGGTGTAAATTCAAATTAAAAGGGAATGGGATGTGAGGAATGGACATGATCAGTTCAATTATTTAAACTAGTGAATAATATACACTAAAATCCATCCCACATCGAAACTTCTCCTAGTTTATCCATTCTATATAAATCAATAATTGTGGGTAGAGCCTTAGAATTCTCCTCTCCCCTTCTGATACTGCCCCATACTAGCTCTGTGGGCATGACCTGTGTACACTTTATTTCAGGATATTATCCTACATCATTCATTCTTCTAGGCATGCCCATGTCTTACACATGGCACTCTATGATACCAATGATCTGTCATGGCTAGCCTCATTTGGGCGTGGTCCACATAGTGCCTCGCATAATCTCTTTGTTAAGGTTGTTTGGACATCTTTTTAATCCAGCCATACATTTTAAATAATCCCCCAAATAATACATATTTTTTAAAAAAATTGTCAAATGGAATTGAATATGAAATTGATGGCCACCCCCACTTGTATAACTCTAGTATAAAATTTTTCAATCACATTACAAATTTTATTAATATATAAATCTATCTGACCATTTAATCATCTTTAACCCTTCATGAACGAATTATATAGCATGGTTCTCCTTCATGTAGACTAAAATCTCAATGCTCTTCATGTTAACACCTGCATGGTTGTGATGAAACATTAAAATAATAAATTTCTTTCAATTACTCTTCTTAAATAATTTTTGGAATACAAATTCCAAATAACATCACATCATCCTTATAAATTTTGTAAACAATTTGTCTCCTATGAAACATGTATTTTTAACTTAGGATCATTTAATCAATCATCAGAGTTAATATGATGGATAATTTCTCACATGTGACATCCAATTATATGAATCCATTAAAATTCTACAAGAATCACAATGATGGAATCCATAACAATTTTACTGGAATAACCATGAAGGAATATATAATAGTTATATAGGAATCACCATGAAGGAATCCAAAAAAAATCTCTAAGATTAACCATGAAACTCAATGTCTTCAAACCAATCACATGTTTATTGTAATTTAAAGAATTGAGGATTTCATCCCAGATCAAATAACATTATAACTTATTAACCCAATTGAAATCATTGTAATATTTCTATTCTATCAAAAATAATTTTACACCAATGAAAGTCATTTGAAAAAAAACATTGTCGATAGAAAAAGAGGGCCCTTCAATCCCCCTTTGTATTTGTTGGAAATACCTACAGAGTTCATTCCAAATGAATGTTTCAATATGTGGGACTATTATATTCTATCTCTCCATTACCATTCAAACATTGATTTCACATTATCTACACCTTATTGGAAATAAATAAAAAGTTTATATGAAAAAAGGGTATCAGTCCATAAATAATCAATGTGTCATCCATTACTTCACTCTAAGTCAACTTATGATGTCCTTAGTGTAAAAAAACAAGACGATTTGATTTTGACAACAAATTTGAACATTACTAACTGATCATTATAACTTATAAAATGCGAACTCATATAACTATATTAAATTATTATTAAATTTAATTCTAGGATGAAATTACTAAATGTGAGATTGATCTATTTAAGAAAAATAAACCAAACACTCCTATACTCATTTCAAAAAAAAAGATCAATAAAATTCAATTGTAATAGGCAGGATATGAGACATTGGGGGACTTCAACATTTATTATTTCATTGATTTATTTAATTTCTCCCCCTTTGTAAACAATTTTTATGGATAATGATGGTTAAGATAATAAGAGAGACATACCATTGAAAATGACATGATCTTCATGAAATTTCAAAAATAATTATATTTGAAAATGATCAAAATAGTAATTCTTGATGCTTACTCAATTGTATCTCCCTGAAGAAAAACACTTATCATTGTCTTCATAATGGTTGGTCTTATGAATAATGGACTTAAATAAATTATAGTATTGATAATACAACAGAGTGGGTCTTCAACTTGTGATAGTCTATATTGCACAACTATCACCACATCACCATGGATGATCTTCTAGAACATTTTTTCTTCATAATACCAAACTATTAGATAAAAAAAAGGAATAATATTTATCCCATCTATCTAGAATGATAAATAACATTATTTAACATCATAAAGTATGATATTCCATCATATTATTATTTAAATATCAATTGAAGAATCATTCTAGGGTGGTATCTTCTTCAGCTTATCTATCAAGAATTAGAAGCACCTACTGCTTCATAGGTTATCCCCCTAAGAACATGAATCACCTTAAATTCCATACATTATAAGATCAAATAAAATAAACAATTATTTTTTGAATAAGATGGATCCTCCATGATTCATTAATATTCAAACAATGGTTGACAATATCTTCTCAAAAAAGATTCTGCATTTTCTCATCTTCATTCTTGTACATCTGAACAAATGTTCTGATTTATGTTGAGGCAACATGGATCTCATCACATCATATATTTATTTGTGTATAGAATTTTTCTTCTTAACAAAATTTATAGATGATATATTATTATACCTCTTTAGGATTGCTTCTTGATCTGGTAGTAATGTTAGAAAAACATTTCTAATTTGAAAATATTTCTTGCAGCTCTCACACAAAACATCTTTAAAAAAAGAGTTTCATTTTCATAAAAAACCCTCATGAAGATTTTCTTCATCATGTGCAATATTTTATTTCAATTTTCACATGACTTATCTTTGGAATCTTCTATTTTTTTCATTATTTTCTAATATTTAGGCTAGATAACTAACATGTCATTACGAGCTATGGGTGAAATTTTGGATCTTCCACAAGGGTTCTTTGGAGTGAAATACCTCTTAGTAGTTATTTCGGATTCACTACCTTTCATCTTATTTGATTTATAAACCATGGATTCTCACCATTCATCATTGGTTCCTTCTTGGGAGGATTTCTATTCACAATATATTTTACATATCTTCCCAAGGATTCTTCTACAATCGATGTTAGATTTTATGATAATTTTCTCTTATCATAGTTAGATACATGTCGAGATGAGAATGTACCAACCAAGTGACAACTACCATTTCTTTCAGCATCGCTGTTATCAAGAATTCAAAATCTTCTTGCAGTATATAAAATCTTCTAGACCTATGAATGTTGCTTCTTCTTTCATAGATTTATACCCCTTGAGAGAAGATTACTATTTTCTATTACATTTTGAGGATTTTACAAAAAATTTAATACTTAATTACCAAATCGGTTGAAGCTCCAACATTGACCAATAAATCTTGATTTCCTAATATCTTGTGTATTTTATTTTTGGGGATTCTGCATGATTTGTTGTGCTCTTAATAGTGAAAAAAATTATACACCTTCTTTCCTATTCACCTTTTCCATGGTGGTAGGTTTATTATCATCTTTCTTCATCCATACATGTTCGTATTTTGTTTTAAAAACCTATAATACTCAATATAGTAGGTTTATAAACATTATTACAAGATGGTATGGATGATACATGATTCTTCTCAACTACTTGTGATAAAGCATTGAAGGAAGCCGTGATATTCTTATCACATTTTTGTTATGTTTTAACATTAGAATACTCTAATGAACATTTAGTACCAGTAGAAACTATCTCCATATTTTTTGAAGTGTCAACATGTGTCTTCTCTTCATTGTCCATCTAAGGTACCAATTAGAGACATTTCATATTGTGTATGATTTTATAATCTTCAGCCATAATCATTTTATCATCACATTCAATATTTATTCTTTCAACATCATCTTCATGAATCTTAACATTGTTTTGAATCAAAAAGTAAGGTTCCATGATCTTCTTAGATATTTCGTCCAATTTTAAACCCTTGACATCATTTATATTTTTAAATCTCTCTTCAAGTGAAAGGATATTTTTTAAATTCTTTTTATCAATCTCTTTAACTTAAACTTCATTGATCCATTTTCAGGAACATATTTAATGTTCAATATTCGTTACATCAAAGGTTCTTACTTATTTGGAGAGATTTAGACTCACAACAGTTTTTTCAAGATGTTCTCTAAAACATCAAATTCTTCTTCCAGCTGGGTGATTTATTCCATCATACATTGAATGAGATCACAAATAGGGTATTTTATTTATTCAATAATTCTGTGATGAATAATTCTTAATCTATCAACATATAATTATTGATAATTTGTAGGTTTATCACCATCACCACTTTTGTTATCATTTTCACATTGAGGAATGTTTATAAATGTACTAACACATATGTCTTGATCACTATAGGTAGGAAGGTCATTCATATTATTGGTGGAAACTTCAGTCACCTTCTCATTATATTCTAAGCCTAATATGTCTTAATTTTCAGCAAGGAATAGAGAGATAGATACTTCCTCTTCATTAGATAAGGGGGACTTCTTATTCAATAGTCTCTTATATTTTGTTTATTATTAATAATGTTCTTGATACATATAAAGTTATTCTCATAGTTAACTTATTCTTCAGTCAAGCTACACTTTATTATTGGGCTTGGAAATAATCACTTGTCTTCAAAATACAATATCTTTCACTATATAGGATCTAATAGTGATGAAACATTACTCAATATATGTTAAAGGAGGAGATTTTGATATTACTAACACTGAGAGATGGGGGGTGGGGTTAATAAATGTTGGAGGCGTTTTATTGAAATTCCATATTTTATCCCTTTACCTATTTGACTTGTTAGGATCTCGATTCTATTATTATCATTTCCCAATCGCATGAAATAATTTTAATGTAGTAAATACAAGAACACAATATTTTTGAAAATCATTATAGAAACACCTTATTCCCTTGAATATTTTCTGTTTGTTTATATTATGTATGGAATTGAGGTTTTGGAATATATTGATGGGGACTTTTAAAGATATTAGTGCTATTAATATATTATAAAGCATTCATAAAGCTATCCATCATGGAGTTCCTTATTTCAATTTCAAATAAAATTATTCTTAAGGATAATTCTTGAATAAACTATATCATGATTAATTAGATATATTAATCCCATCACTTTAGAGGGAGAAACATTTCAAAATTACTGGAGATTACATCTATTTGTATCAAAAGAATATTTGAAGTTTTGGTTATGGATTTATTTGAAATTTTCAAATCCGAGAAATTTAATCTTGTTATTAAAAGGATTGTTTTCTTATTTCTTTATGAATGAAAATTTTGAATCAAAATGGGAGACACATATAATTTGATAACTAATGTAAACTGGTTTGATAAGGGAGAAGTGAATAATTGTAATTGAATGTTTTATATATTTTTACAGAGATGAATGAATAATATTAATTGATTATGTTTGGAAATACTTATAATAGATGGTTTTAGTGTTGGAGTCACATTTATAATTTTTATTGACATATTTTATTTCTAAACTGATTACTCTTTTTTTCTACACAAGGTTTCCCCTTGTAGACTTAGATCTGATTAATTTTATTGTCATTTCATTAAGAAAATGGATTCTCTCATATCAGGAAAACAAAGTTGGTTTTCCCATAATTGAAATCTCTTATGAAATGAGGAGATTAATAGAGATAAGGAAAAAAGTTAATTTGTTATAGAATAAGTTGACTTTATGCATTATTTCCCACAGTTATCTTTGGATTTATTTAAATGGTGAGAAGAAAAAATTTAATTTGATATTGAAATGCGTATTGAAAAAAATACAAACGTGAAGATTGAATAACTTAAATTGATTAAAGTCATATTTGTGTAATAATTTTAATCAATAAAAGTGTATGATTTAAATTCAATGTGACAGTAATTTATGTTTGGTGTTTTTCCTTTGAATTATTATTGAGAATTATTCATAACAAGGAATTTATTATTTGTTTGGAAGATTTGTTTCTAATGAAATAATATAAATATGATGATTTAGAGATATTCTTCATGTCCAAAAAATGTGCCTAATTGTAACCATAGAATGCACATTTTTTTACCATAGTATAATTCATTATGATGACAATTATCATTCATCATTATTTTGATAAAATATATAAATGAAAATGTATCATATTTAAATGATCCTGAATAATTAATAATTGGATGATTGGTGAAGCAGAACAATGATTTTTTTTTTGTTATTATGTATAAAGAATGATTGTATATGGCTGACATTGAATGGTAGTGCAAATTTGGATTTATATGTTATATTTTTTTATGGTTTGAATTTAAAAAGGGCATATATACTAACAATAAAAGGGTACAGTAAACACGTCTTAGGTGGGAAGTCGACCCCTAGATAGCCATTACGAGTGGGATGAGGAAGAGTGTATCTTGTGTGATCCTAGGGAGTGCATGTAGTGGTAGAATAAAAAAAAAATTATTAGTTATGTTTTATAAAGAGTGATTGTGTTTTATTGGAATTGAATCATAGTGTAAATTTTTCTTTATATGGAAAATTATTTCATGGTTAAAATATAAAAAAATGCCTATATAAAAGGGGAAATACCACACTTCTTTGGTGGGAATTCATCCCCTATCTGGTTATTATGGGAGTTCTGAAGAGGATAGTGGCTAGTTTTCTCATAGGGAGCACTTGCAGATGCATGGGAACAAAAAGAAATTTTTTTTATGTTTTATGAAAATTTATTCTGTATGGTTGGAATTTAATATTATTTATAATTTTTATTAATATAAAAAATTGGTTTTTTCATAGTTTAATTGTAGAATAAAGGCCTATATAAAAGAGAACTGCTGATGCTACTTAGGTGGTTATTGTTCTCATTGGGAGAACATGTAGAGTCAAAGGAACCATGAATAATATTTGTGATGTTTTATGAAGAAGGTTTTTGTATGATTGTCATTGAATATTACTAAGAGTTTTTATTTATATGAAATATCTATTTTTTCTAGGGATAAATGTAAAAAAGGGCCTATCAAAAAAGTAAATGTTGACACCGCAGAGGTCAGTTGACCACTAGCTAGCCATTATGGGGAGTATGCGCAAGATAGTCTATATTTTTCCCATATGGATCTTATATATAGGTATAAAGGCCATCGTGTTTTATATCACAATAAAACATTAAGAAGTTAAAGGTATATAGTTTTATTCACAGAAACCCATTCATGACGAATTTCATTCATTAACAACAAATACCCATTAATGTTTTCATACATTAAATTATAAGTATAGTGAGTGGGAAGGAGAATTCCATGCTCTTAGGATCTTTATTTTATTAGGTTGTGATCATCTGATTGAAACCTAGTGAATAGTGTTTGTGCATATGCATTCTCATGCACATGTGATAACTTATGATATGAAATGATTGGATAAAAACATTTTATATGTGCATACAAGTTGTGTGTAGAAAGAAACATAATAGTGGAAAGTTTGGTGTATTCAGTGTGTGGGTGATGATGGTGTGTATGTTCTTGTGTATGTGATCATATAATCACTTGAATAATCATGAATATTTTATACGTTCTTTAAAAAAAGTTGTTTATGTTGATATATGAATTCATATAAAATAATTAATGCATTAATGTGTGAAGCTTGTTAACATGAGAATAATATTTTTGTGTATGTTCTAGCATTTTGTTATTACGCAATTAAGGTTAAATTAATATATATTATTTTGAATTTTTTGTTGCATAAATAAGATATAAAAATAGAGGGGACAAATACATGCATTAAATATCTACATGGGATGATGAGAATTACATGAATTAATAATAGACTCTGTTGTTGTGTGTTATGATTGAGTTGATCTAAAGAAATATTTTTCATTAAAGAAAATAAAAAGGCATTTTTAAATTCATTAATGTATCATTAGTTATTCATTTTGATGATGCAGTGAGTCGAAGTGGATGTTATAAATTATACTAATTCATAAGCGTATTCTAAACCAACATTGATGAAGTGTTTTTTACTATATTTAGTTTTAGCCATATATTTTTAGTTGAAGATAGAAAGCGCATAATCATTTTATTTCAGTTGCTTGAAGAGGAGGACCAGTTTTCAGGGAGATACCTAACCAACCCACTTGTAATGGTTGATTGATTTCTGGTGGAGAATCATTGTCTCTGATCACCCCAAACACATTAAGGATGTTGTCACCTATCTTAGGGGTAAACCTTGTAAAAATATTGTACATTGTGATAGATTTAATTTCCACCTTTCATGTATTTTAATTTTAATTGTAAACAAGGATGATCCTTTAACCTCTAACAAGTGTGGAGGATCGAATTGAAAGTGGTAACAGAGAAGAAAATAAATATCAGTAATGTTTCTGTACAAAGATTCAACCCCAGTGTATCTACATGATCCACCTGGCACTACATTGATGAAAATTTTGAGTAACTAAGAAACTCTAGTTTGTACTAAATGATTTTGGAAACATTTAACCATATATAAAAAAATTATGACCAAATGAATTGTACTTGTATAAAATGATACCTCTAGGTTGTTTTATTGTTAAAATGAAATACAAGTCATCTTATTACTTCCAGTTTTTTTATCCTAAAGTTTTACTCCTATCCAAATATGATATGAGAAAATCTACTATTTTTCAAAACATTATTGGGAAGTCAATAAAATATTCATGTTTTCTAAAAAATCAACATATCCCTTCAACTATATCATAACAACACACAACACTAACAGATCAATGATTGTATTTGTCTACTCCTCATCTTACTGATTAAGAAAGTATTATTACTACCCTTTGTTAGTTTTATCTTTTCTGAACTAATAGTCATTCAATATTCCTTCAGTACCTTCTAATCTCACAACTTCCTCCTATGTCATTTTTTCATGTTGCACGTTTTTTGATTCACACAACTTATCATCTTTCATTTTTATAACGTTAACTATTGAGACCTTCTGAAGTTCTAATAATTTATATTCTTTGCTAGAACACTTCTCCTAAGTATTATTTTTTTCAAATAATTAGATAAGACTATAGGATTTTCATTTCCCTTGGATACAACCAATGGAAGAAACTGAATTTTTTTCAAGACGGGGTGTTATACTAGTGAATGGTGTAAGGCTATGGTTTGGGTATAAGGAAAAGATTCTAACATCCATGTATTATTTCTAATAGTGGAAAAATCCTCCTCAATGGATAATATCGGAATCCAAAAAGAATCATTGAAATATCTATTTTAATATCATACCATCTATGTCCTTACATTCAAATATTGTTTTAGATGGGAAAACCATACAATTGAAACATCTAGGGCAACACTGCGGAAACATCTAAACTGATCATGGGTTTTCATGAACAAGATAATTCAAGAATATACCTCTATAATTTCAAGAAGGGATCCATATTTTGTTAATAACCATATTTTTTATAATTTCTTAAAAAATAATGATTCCTCCACATATCTTTTTGACCCACTTTTTTCCTCCATGATTAACTCATTTCAATAGTCCCCTCATGGTTTCCTCTTCCACATCTGATGTTTTTCATTGTCTTGTCATGGCGGGGGAAATGGTATCCTCTTTTAAATCCATGTGGGGAGGGATATCCGCAAGGGGAATGTATATGGGGTTTGGGGGTGAGTCTATATATATTTTTTATAGATTATAGGTGGTTGATTTTTATTAGCTGGTTTAGATACCTTATGAATAAGAGAGTTCGACATCTCCATAGACGGGTAGGTATCCCTACTATGATGAGAACCCAGAATTGATATTATGCTTCTCTTGAATATATATTATATAGACTGGTAATATTATTTGAGGTATACAAATGATACATTATATCTAGGGTGGAGACTAATAGGAATTTGAGTAACCATATCTTGGTGTACACGCTTGGTAATATCTGGTGTACGATATTATAAGAACAAGACCTTCTAGTCCAAAATCCACATTAATATGTTTCATTGGATATTCCTATCTACGAATGTGTAAATTGATACCTAGACTTTATGATTATTATTAATAAATATTATAATATTCATACATTAATGTATTGATGAAAACTGTGATGAAATATGTTCACGATGAAGTAGGAAACATTGGGTGTGTCACGAGTAGTATTGCATTAATGAAAAATGTGAAAAAATATTTACCCTCTTGTTCTTTAATTGTATTTTATATCTTATACCCTTTGATTTATGTGATATATCCAGAATAAATCCACATACATGGTGTTTTATAGTTCGGGTTAATTTTCAGGAAGTCAATGAATGAGACATCAAGCACATACGTCGATGGAACTGAGATTAATCCTACTTGATTAGAGATATCATTATTAAAGGATTATATTACACAATGAGAATTCATATGAGGTATTATTTCATCATATCATTAACTTATTTCTCTATGAGTGCCTTGGCGTGTTGCTAGATGCTAACATTAGACTTTAGGAAACATAGCCTAATGCCACTGAGAAATTGTCCTAGAGGTCAGACACTAAGTGTATCCAAAATCTGAGTTATATAATTTAATATTATTTAACAGGTTGAATGAATATTATTCTTGGATATGGATTATTTATTAATCATGTATGCTTTATTGTATATAAATATTTATTTTTTATTTATTAATATAAAATTTATTTATTTGTTTGTGAATAATGCAATGATAATTTTTAAATAAAAAAAGTAATATTTCATGTCCCGATAAATAGTATGGATGAATGACAGATTGAGTTTTTTGTTCCAGTGAGAAATAATTATATAGAATATTATTTTGTTAAATATTATTTAATTTAATTTTCAATGTTAAATACTTTTCCATTAATAATAATAATATTTTTTGACATGGGGTTCCGCAAGGGATTATATAAATAATAAGGGAAGCATCTGAAATTATTTATTTCTAACCCTAGAAATATATAAACCTAATTATATTATGTTTTTAAGAGACAAAAAATTTATTTTTGTTTTACCTAAATGTTTTGGAGAATCCACCCAAGCTCAATAGAGCTCTGATCTCCAAGAATACACTTAAGAATGGAGAGTGATCTTCCGGCACAAAATACTCTATTTATAGAACCATCAATAAAGAAATAATTCCAAAATGTAATTATTTATTTAATTAATTTAATTATTATAATATGTGACCATCCTCCCTTCAGGTTCCTGTGTGATTTCTATTTTCTGTCTTCTTTGATTCATGTTTGTTGAATACCACATTTATCATGATGCAGATCTCAGACTAATCATAGATCATGATAAAAATCAATGTTGGGCATGACTCATCGCCCGATTCCACTACACCCAGGCCCTAAAAGTGGGATGAGAGTTGTCACATAATTAGTTATCATTATTTAATGATATTTGACTAATTTACATATTTTTATTTCATTTTCAATTCATGTTTTATCATTAATTTAATCTAAATTGAGAGATATATTTTTTCCATCTTTGTATCTCATAGATCGTATCAATATAATTAATTTTATAAATGAAATAAAATCAATGAACTCATTAAAGGGTTCAAAGGATTCTCACTGGATAACAACGTAGTACACATTGTGTTTTTGTGTTCAATGCATTAAGAATTAATTCGGAATTAATTCACAACATGTGCATTGATGACATGTGATGCATTTATAATGTACACTGCATGATGATCATGTCTGCCCAGCACATGGTCTGCATGAGCACACACCGTGTATCCCATGTGCTTGGAATGTAGTCCTCCTAAGTCACAGATGAGGTGTGTATTTCATATATAGCCTACATTAATGTTGACGATGTAGCTCATTGGACATGATATGCAATCTATTTTCTAGGGCACAATTTAAACCTCTAGTCCCTTGGAGGGTGCCTCTCATAGATGATGAGACATGTACATGCATTGTATCTCTCCTACACTTTCCATGTACTTATACCAGATTACGAATATTTAAAATATAATTATTATACTATATAAAACATATTGAAATGTTCTTTTGTGTGTGGATTATGTTGTGAGGAAATTCATTGTGATGGTTTGTTAATATATATATATATATATATATATATATCTGTGTGTGTGTGTAAATTTTTAATTATTATCTCTGTAATTTTTAGATATGCATTTAATTAATGATTCATAATGTTGTTTTTACTCTAAGTGAATTTGAGCATAACGTGTGACCAAAAAAATTGCGTAATTCATGTAATCACAAATATGAAGTAAACAACATGAAATTATTTGATAATTCTTGTATTCTACGTGTCTCAAGAGTAAGTAATATATGAGAATAATACACATGTTGTGTAGAATCAGAAAAGTATTCACTATATTTCCTCTAAGGTAAATATATGTATGCAATTAATTTTAAATGATTTTTTTTATTTTGATTAAAATTATAATGGATGATAATCTCAAGGAAATCGATATTTCTATTATGATTAAATAATTTTTGGACTAAAATGAGTTTATTAATTGACTTGAATGCAATTTTTCATAAATAAGAATGATTAAGAAATGAATGCTAGTATTGTTAAATGTGTAAATTGTTGCGTGCATGTGGATGATCATGAGCATGGATCATACCTTTCTATGTGACTAGTTTCATCTAATTTATTATTAGGTTAAATTGTTTGCATGTTTTCTTAGTCTCCTCTTATTAGGTAAGGGTCTGTGTTCCCTTGGTTTCTATTATGTAAAACCCATTTTCCCTTCCCATACATGTGAGTAAAATCACATTTAAAGGATGGATCTACCATGCTAGTCGATCTAGTTCTTGGTTGGATACAAGTTGAAACCAATCCAAGAGAAGTACATATATTGAAAGGAGGAAAGATGTAGCATGAACCACAATTGGTTCAAGGTGTATTCCCCTAGATTAACGATTAGTTTATCAAAAACTATATAAACTAACCATTAGTAATGCTCATGATAATATCACTATATTATTCTATTTCTGTCATGTTTCATGGTTATTTAATAATGGGTTTTTTGTTACAATCAAATGATTAATAATTTTATGATCATGCTATATAGAACAAAAAAACTAGCGTATGCGTAAATATTATATAATACATTGTTAATTACATAATTAAACCCACTTAATATTAACAATCATATGATAATGATGATAATTATAAATTTATTCATGAAAGATTAAAATCCATCAATAATATGTATTATTTCAAAATAGTCTTTCACTACATTAGTTAAAATAAAACAATAGTTCAAAGTGATTGAACAACCAATGTTGTGGTGCTTCCAATTATCATAGAATTATAACATGATAATTTGGGTTGACTTATCTTTGTTCCTATCAAGGGTTTACTTCCAATGTAGGACATGGTGTAACATGGAGGAAAGGTTTAAGAAAATCCAATTTAGTTTTTAGGATTGGGGAGTCCACTCAGTAGATCAAGAAATATATAGTTAATTGAGTTGGAATATTTAATGACAACATAAAACCATTCAAGTTTCATGACCAACCAATTTTGGGATAATAATAAGGGTAATATAGATCCATGTCACTTGAATATCAATGAAACATGGTATTTATTAACCAATGGTGAGGGCTATTTCGTTTTGCTAATATAGTGGGAGATTAATAAACATAATGTTTATTTTTTTGTATAAATTTTTTTAGATAAGGTAAAAAATATTTCTTACAGTTTTGTATAGAAACCGCATTAAAATGAATTAAAACAGATCATTGGGATCCATACCATATAAGGAAAACATTCTCATCATCACAAATTTCCAAGAGTGGAAATGGTGCCTACATGTTATCCATTACATTGAAATGAAATTATATGTGTTTAAAGAACCTTTTCCTAAATATCCTGGAAATGAGGCTATTGATGAAGAGTTAAAACAATATGAAAACTATTTGAACTATTTTATAGATGTTCAATGCTTCATTCTCTCATCCATGTCCAATGAGAATTTAAAGTAACATGAATACATTGATGAATATAGGATGATGTTTCAAATTAGGGATCTCTATCTTGTGAAGGTGAGACATGAGAGGTACGAGCTCTCCAATTCTCTGTTTACAACTAATCTTGGAGATTCTTCACCAGTTGGGATTAATGTAGTCAAACTTATTGTTAATGGATATCCCCATTCATTGATCACATTTTTGCTACTTTTCACCTGGTCAATGTTGATGCACGGTACATGGAACCACAACTGTTCCATATATTCACATCATAGATCCATCATTGATGATTTTTTCCTATCACTGAGGATACAGACAGTCTACCACAAATTTGGAGGCATTTTCCCTTGATCCTGGTGGACTATATCTTGAGAAGCAATCTCATTGTTCACCACCAGCTGCTTCCCCTTTTAAATCCTTCACAATTTCCTTTTTTAAAAAATATTATATCATAAATTTAAAAATTTAAATTTATCTTCCATTTTATGGATCAAACACTTATCTCGTCAAAATAGATATAAAAAATATATCACACCATGAGCAACACATGGAGCCTTATCTATGTGATAAGATAAGATGATATCTCAAATTCAAAAACTATCTTATATAAAATTTATAAACACCCATGGGATAAATACTATCAATATCCCACTTCGACAATAAATGGAGATACCATCTAATAGACTCAGTTTTACTAAAAACATGTTGTCACCATATTAACAATCAACCTTTATAGAAAAATGATGAGGCCCTTTTGAAACTCCAACAGAAACATGGCTCCCATATAAAAAATCTATTCATTTATGTCTTCCCTATATTTTAATCGTCAATGTACTATTAAAAATGTCAAAACCAACAATATCTAGATCCAAATATAGAATATATGGACTTTGAAATCACATGAAAATTGTATTTATAGTGCTAAAAAAGGTTTATAATCGAAGCACTAATAAAAGGGGCTCCATTTTTTCACCACTAACAATAGTACTGATAAAGGCCTCTTTTATCCGTGCTAAAAAAGGGCTAATAAAAGGGGTCTTTTATCATTACAAAAAATGAACTAATAGATGGTCCTTTATTAGTTCTTTTTTTAGTACTGATAAAAGTAAAAAAATCATCAATTTAGAGGGTAGAAACAACCCCCTTTTAACAAAAGATGTCCCCCTTTAAACAACACTAGGAATCATCCCACCACCCCTTTAACAATTCTGGAAGCCCCCCCTCTTTAATAGGACTAGGAACCTATGTTACTAGCCTTCATGTGCTCCTTCCTTTGTTGGGATTTGAACCTGAGGCCTCCCCCTTATACTCCGTTTCATTTTCCACTCCACTATATTGTATTGTTCTAAATTTTTTTTGTATACATACATATTTATTTAAATCTCATTACATTTTTATGCATATATTCATACATATATATATATATATATACACATATCAAAAATATTTTTGTTGTATCTTTCTTTATAAAATACATACATATAAAAATGTATATATATGCATGCATCTATAAATATAATCATGCATTTTTATATTGATTTTTTTGTATTATCAATTAATATTTATATAGATAAATTTGAATATATATATATATATATATATATTTGTTAATACACACACAAATATATATATATATATATATATATTTATATATATATATATTATAGATTATTTGTATAGGTACATAAATATTCATACTTTTGTAAATTAAATAAATTGGATATTGGTTTTTTTATAGATATGCCTTATATATTAGGGAAATATATTTTATAGGTAAATATGATGAATTATTTATTTATAAAATTAAATTTTAATGGGTAAATATATAAAAAATATGTATATATTGTTATGTATTTGATTATAAATAATATTAAATTTTGAAAAGTGATAAATGTTTAAATCCATAATATCAATATGAATGTAATCCATAGGAATAAATTCCGTCCAAACTAAAAAGGGAAAAAAGATCCTGTTAATCAAAGCCGAAATTCCATCGACTGTTAAAATATTTGGGTATTCGAAGTAAAAAATCTATATTTTTTAGGAATTTTTGGCTTTGGGGGGGGGAATTTGACCTAATATTTTTTAGCTTGTCAATGGACCTCCATGGTGTAACGCACATCGCAGGCTTTGATTTTATATGTGTTAGTGCCCCAAAAGACACACTAATCAAAAGTTATGGCCATTGAGTTAAATTTTCAACTTATTTTATATATATTTGATAATTTTTTATATTTTCATTATCTTAAATTTGTTATTAAATGTCCATTACTCAATAATAAATACATTCTTATTAATTAAGATTATTTTATAAATTATTTTAAAATCCATTTCCACTAAATATCAGATATATCATGTGTAATTTCCTATTTAACATATCTGAAACATATTTAAAAAAGATATATTATATTAATATCAATATAAATATATTAATAAATTAATATACTTTTATTAATGAAATATATTTTATTTGAAATTTACACTTGTTTATTGTAAAAAAAGAGATGATAAAACCCAACTTTATCTATGCTACTAAAAAAGAGCTTCTAATGGGGGACCATTTAAGAGTCCTAAAAAAATAATGGATAAATGGGGTACCTTAATTAGTTCTAAAAAAAATACTAATAAATTGGAACTTTTAATAGCTTATTTTTACGGCTGTTAAAACTACATTTTATTAAGGGTTTTTGTTAGCATTGATAACGATACCCTCTTTATCAGTTTTTTTCATAGAATTGTTAAAGGGTGCCACTATGTAACACAGTTTCTGTGATAGTATCCCCCAAAATTATGATTATTAAAAAATCTAGTACACCCACAAAAAATTGCTTCCTCTGCTCAAAATCATGAGTACCTAGCACATCACCTTGATGTTCAATTTGAATTCATTCTTCACAAATCACACATTTTGATGAAATGAATTATTAGTATGACCTAGAACACCGCTCTCGACCATCATTTTTTTCAATCCCAAGACTTGATCATGTGCCATTTAACCTTTTGAAAATATCACATATTCCCACTAAAATTTTCATACCTAAACCATCACGTTTTATACCACCTGTTGGTGTCGATTCCCAATCCTAGGAAAGAATCACTTGAAAAAAAAATTGTGGGAAATTCAAGGAAATATTGAAGACACATAATGAAGAATAAATCAAACAACATGTAGTATTTTAAATAAGGGAAACCCCTCAGAAGATGAAGATTAAATGACCATCGGTCAATTTCGAAATATCCCTCATTAATAAGAGAGTAAAAATAAATACAAGTAAGTACGAAACATGAATTAAAAATGAGATAATAGAAAAACATTTGTGAGAAACACACCCTAATATGCCTCTACCATCTCTCTAAAAATTAGATAGCCAATTCCATTCTTGAATGATCCATTTTTGATAAAACATCCACCTTATTTCAAGGAAACACCACTACATCGGGGAAAAATTAATAATATGCATCAGCCTCCCGCCGTCTTGTGACACCATAAGTATTTATCTCCCTCTCATGATCTATCCATCATGATGTACCACCAATGAAAAAATGAGATAATCCACATGATTGACATAGTCAATAAGACTCTCGATACATGTAAAAGGACCAGTTTAGGATATTCCTAACACAGAGAGGGTGGGGGTGAATCGGTTTTGGATAATTTTTAATCCAATTCCATATGATATCCCTTTTCCGTTTTGACCTGTCAGTATATTGATTATCTTATTCTATTTTCCCTATCACATTCAATAATATTATATAAGTAATTACAAGAACACAATGTTTTTACAAGTTTCACTGTTTAGTTAGAGTGGCTAGAAATCGACATGGTTGGAAATAGTCATGACTACTCAACCACTAGAAATAAATCATTTAAATGTTGTTACAATAAGTTGGAAATACCATTTTAGTTTAAATTCACTCTATTCAATTGACAGTGCATGTTTTACTGCACCATGAAATATCTTTATACTGCAAGTGAAGACAGTCTCATTTTTATTGATAATGGTTTGCAGAACCTAGATATTACTCCACAGTTTTAGACATGTTGGATGTAATAGTTCTACTTTGTTCTCCCATAACCTTATTCTTCAATTTTTAGTTTCTTAACTGCATGCAAGTAACTTTTCTTACCACTTCCCATAAACGAACCAAATGATACACAATATTCTTCTTATACTGGTCACATTAATATAAATGTGTTATGAACTAAAGAATATTAAATTCTATCTGACCCAAATTATAATTATATAATGTCAATTTTGTCACCATATTTTTTACTTATTTTCTAATTCTTCATCAGTGAAAAACCAACTGCAATGAGATCTATTCTTCTTCTCCAATATGGTACCAAAAAATCATTTTATAATTATTAGATTAATGACATTTGGATCAGGTTAGTTCCATCACAATTAAATTATTCGTATTTGATAGACAATATCAATAGTTAATGCAGTATCATTTCTCTAATATTATTCGTGGAATATAATATGTTAGGTCAAATGAAAAGCACCATTCCTTTAATGATATTTCATGTCATAATAATCATACAAAAATTAAAATTATTCTCTTCTTTAATCCTTTACTAAATAAATTCTTGGTGCATGTGCATAGCACATCTCCGTTTTTTTCATTTTCATTTTATGTATTTCTTAACAGTTAAAATTTATGCATGAATGTTTTTCTAATTCAAATCATTTCCAAAACATAAGAATGATCGCTTGATGATCACTATTTATATAACAACATTCGAAGCTTCATGGATTTCGAATCCATGAGAGTAAACAACTAGATAAATTGAATCTTCACATAATGTTTTATATGTGGAAAAGATTCATGAAACACCATTAGAGTAAACAAAAAATGAACTTTGGATCAAGCAGTAAGATTTATCAAACTGGTTCTTCTTCTCAAAGAATGAAAATGGATTTTACAAACTAGTTTTCTATTCGTGGTATATCTTCTTTACAAAATAAAAATTGTTCATGGAACCATCCTCCTTCATAAAGTGAAAAAAGTGTGTAAACACCTTTTGTGTGTCTGTAGATTAATCTCTTTCGTGAATCAAAATGGTTCACAAGAAACCCTTCATCCCGAGGCCTCAAAGGCTAACGAATCACATTACTTTCTCACATAAAATATTTGTTCAGAGAGGATATTGTTTTCAAGAAAATGAGATTTCATCAAATAAAATGATATTTAGTAGCACCTCTCAGTTGAGGATGATATCCTTTTATATGAAAGGGATAAAAACATTTCACCACATTAAAATCCTAATATTTATTCCATGTAAATCATCTCTTTAAATTCATGAATGATTTTGGATTTTAATTTTTCAAACATAGGTAATGTCATTTCACATTTAATGTAATTATTTCTTTGAATTACTCAAATGGCCATCCAGTAATTGTGTTTTCTATTCTGTCGAAACATGTCTCTTTAATTTCATCATGTGAAACATGAAAATGAAGTTTCATGATATTTCCATCATGTTAATACAATTATTTAGACTGTAGAATGATCGTGGTGGAATCTTCTTTGATCATGGGTATTTTTTTGGACATCTCTGGCAAGATAGTGGAACTATCAAGGGAATCTATGTGGAAGATGATGACACTGGGGGATAAATATGTTCCAAATTTTTAATGAAAATGCTTTGTGACATCAAATGACGTGAATTTAAATCCATAGGGTTCAGGATGTGATGGAAGTCCATGAATTCTCTAATTATTTAAATCAGTGAAGTGTAAAAACCCTATCCTACATTGAAACCTATCTCAAATTTTCCACACTATTTAAAAAAATCACTCTGGGGAGAGTCTCTAAATACTACTCTCCCCTCCCAGTAAAACTCTGTAACATTTTATCTTGTGTTCTATACACCCACTTCTTTTCTATCTATTTTCCCACATCATCCATGCCTCCATTCATACCCATTGTTGGATGACACACAACACTCCAAGCTGCCTACACATGCTAGTCTGGTTGTCCACCTTTGGGTGAGGTCAACCCAGTGCCCCACATGAACTCTCATTTAAGGATGGATGGTGGAATTTATTTTTAAATAAACCCCCAATAAAATACTCTGTTAAAAACCCATGTATATAAAGGAACTCAATATGAATTTCATGTCCACCTCCACACATTGAACACTAGTATACAATTCATCAAGACATTTACAATTTCTCTTTAAATATAAATCCACTTACAATTACATCATCTCCAAACCTTCAGGAACTAATTAAATGTCATGGCACATCATGAAATAAATAATCTCAATGTTCCTCAAGTTACCACTAACATGGTATTCATGATAAATTAAAATAGTACATGACCTTCAATTAAAATTCCTCTATACTTTTTTTCAATATAAATTCCAAATAACTACAAATAATAATTTTTATTTTATTTAAAAAGTGTGTCACTTATGACACATTTATATTTAACATTATATAATAATAGAAATCGTCAAAGATAACAACATGGAGAATATCTCATGTATGACATCCAATGGTAAGAATCCATAAAAATTTTTCAAGCCCTTCATAGTCCCTCCTAAAATATAAATCATGCTACCCATGTCTTAAAATTTAACCCTTCACGCACTAATTATATGGTGTGGTTCTCCATTATTAAAACTACAATCTCAATTTTCTTCAAGTGGATACTTTCAATGTTCTCATAAATCATTAAAATAATTCATGACATTCAATTACACTTCTTTTATTAATGTTTTAATATAAATTCCAAAGAACATTAAAGCACCTTTCTAATTTGATGTCAACAATGCTTCACTTATAAAACATATATTTTGAATATAGGACTAGTTTATCAATCGTGAGAGTTTACACATATAGAATTTCTAAAGCATTAAATCCAATGTTATGAATATATAACAATTCCCCTTGAATCACCAAGAAACTCAATGTCATCAAAATATTCACATGTTTATTGATATTTATAGACATTGGGACTTCATTCAAGAACTATAAACTTTGGAACTTCTCCATGATATTAAAATCAATGTAATCTTTTAAATTCATTGATCATAATTTTCCACGAATGATAATCATTTTATAGAAAATACAATCCATACAATAATGGGGATCTTTAATCTCCCTGTTATTATTTTTTGGCAATAACTTCAATGTTATTTCCAAATAAATGTATTAATATGTTTAACTGTTATCGTCTCTCTCCTATTTACCTTTAAAACGGTCATCACTCTTTATCTCCTTCTTATTGACAAGAAATACAAAGCTCACTGGAAAAGGGGTATCAATCCATACTTATGAAATGTTCCATACATCATTTCACTCTAAGTATACTTGAGCTATTCTATGTGTATAAAACAATAGGATTTGATTTAGATAACAAATCTATCCATTACCAACTAATCATGATACCTTATGAAATGATAACTCATATTGATGTCTTAATGGATTATTAATTTTCATTATAGGGTGAAATTACTGAATGTGAGATGAATCTTTTTAACAATAATTAACCAAAAACCTCTACAATCACATCAAAAAATAGATTAAAAACATTCAAGTGCAATAGGTAGGACAAGGGACAAAGGGGGGCTTCTGAATTTTTTATTAAATGGATTAATTTAATTGTCTCTCCATTGTAAGAATTATTTTATTTTGGATAAATAATGAAGAGATATTAAGAGAGACATACCATTTCTAATGACATGATCTTAAACAAATCTCTAGAATAATCAGATTTGATACTAATTGAAATAATTATTTTGGTTGCTTCTACATTTGTCTCCACATAATGGGAAACATTTCTAATTTTCTTCACAATGGTTTATCTCATCATGAATGGGCTTCACGAAATGATATTATGGATAATAAACAATAAGGGGTATTCAAATTGCGACAATTCATATTGTACACCTTTCACAACCTCACCATGGATGATCTTCTATAATAATTTTACTTCAGAATACTAAGAGATAAGATCAAACCATAATGGAATGTTCTTTAACCTATATATATATAATAGGACATCACATTATTCAACATCATAAAGGATGATCCTCCATCATATTATTTTTTATGTTTTAGTAGATGAATCAGTTGAAGATTGTAACTTCTTCATCTTAGATTTTGGGAATTGAGAACACTAACTACTTCTATAGTTCTCCATCTTAGAACATTCTTCACCTTCAAATAACTGCATTATAAGATCAAATAAAATACTAAAATATGAAGGCAATTAGGTGGATCGCCCCTACTTTATTAATATGAAAAAAATGGATGAGATGATCTTCTCAACCAAGATACTCTATTTTCTCTAGACTTCATGCTTGTACATATGAACATATGTGCTGATTTATGTTGAGGCAACATGGATCTCTTTACATCCTCTTCTGATTCATTTAAATAATTTCTCTTCTTAAAATCCTTGATGGATGATAAAATATTACACCTCTTTAGTATTTATACTTGTTCTAGTAGTAATTTTTAACATCAATTTTCAGTGTGACTCAATTTCTTTCATCTCTATCAAAAATATTCTTTAACATATGAGTTTAATTTTCTAGAAAAAACCTCATGAAATTTTTCCTCAAAATGATAAAGCTTTTATTCCCCTTATTCAATAGCTTTAGAATTTGAATATTCTATTTCTATCACTATATTCAAATCTTAAAGATAGATAACTATCATCTTATTAGTAATTATGGGGGCATGTTTGGATCTTCCACATGGGTTCTTCTCAGTGTCGTACCTCTTAGTAGTTCTTTTCAATTTTCCGTATCCATTTTTATCTATATAATTTTATGAATATTGTTTGATTTAAAATTTTATGCATGAATTTTTATATTCTTAAAATAATATGGGAACCTTCGACATTGTACATACATCTCACTATTTATGGAATAACACTTGAATCTTCCTCCTCCTCCCTTCTTTCTCTCTCTCTCCCTCATAAAAAACCAATTATAAATTTTTTAACCATTTTTTTTCAATATTAAATGAATTTAATCACATGTTTTCATATTTAAACTCTAATAGTATGAGTTCATCTTCTTACTCATTCATGTATTCACTTAGGTTCACATATTTTTCTCTTTTCACAAACAAACTGTGTAGGAGAGTTTTTCTCTGTTTGTTGTATATCGAATGGATAAAAAATATCTTCATGTAATGGTTTATATGTGGAATATCTTCACAAATCACAAAGAAAGTAACCAAATCACAGAATGTAGAGCGAGTAGTAAGAATCGTTGAACTAGTTCTTCTTCACGAAGGATAATAAGGGTTTTTACATCCCAGTTGCATGTTCATGGTATTTCTTCTTTGTAAAAACATAATTCTTCATAGAACCATACTCATTCGTGAAGTATGATGAGGGTGTAAAAACATTTTACAAGTCTTAGGATTATTCTCGTCTATAAAACCATATCAGTTTGTGGGACTCCCTTATTCATGAGGCATTAAAAGGGCATAGAACTCATGGCCTCCTCCTACAAATGTGTGCTTCAGAGGGCTCTATTTTTCTAGAAAATTAGTTTCTAGAAATAATACATGCACCAGCAGAACCTCTCGGTCAAGGGTCCTCTACTTTTACACAAAGGGATCAAATCCTTGCATGAAATTCAAATCCCGATCTTTATTCTGTGTGAATCATATATCTAAATTCCTGAACGACTCGTCTTTTTATTCTTAAAACCCATATAATGTTACACCACAAATCATGGAATTATTACTTCATGAATGGCCTAATTACTTATGGTGTTAATATCCCATGCATGCATTCATAAATACATGAAACTAATATTTCCAAACACACATGGTTCATCCATGGGGCTCATGTTATTGAATGGCCCTCCTCCAACTACGTTTACAGTTCGTTTGAGGATTATGTCTCAAATTTCATCTTATGAATCATGAAATTATGTTTTGTGACATTTAGATCCTGTTTTTACCATAATTTAGACCTCATAATGATCATGGTGGAATATTCTTTGATCCTGGAGGGCTTGGTTGACATGTCTAGTGAGACAGTGGTGTCATCAAGGGAATCCAAGAGGAAGATAATGGATTTTAGTTATAAATGTGCCCCTAATTCTGAATGAAAATGTTGTCGGATATCGGATGAAAAAGATTTAAATTAGTGGGGCATATAATGTGATGGACATCCCTGATTGAATAATTATTTTAATTGGTAAATAGTAAGAAAAAAACTCATCCAACATCAAAACATCTCCCAGTTTCTAAAAAATTATATAAATCAAGAACTATGGGCTGTGGCTCAGAATTATTCTCTCACACTCCCTATACTGCCCAATACTAGTTCTAGGGACACACTCTACACCAAATTCTTTGCAGGATATTATACCACATCATACCTGCCTCCACGGATACTCATGGCCTACACACGACACTAAATGCTGCCTGTTTGTTTTCATATATAGCCTTTATTAGGATCCATGACCCTATATCCCCCATAAGATCTCGGTTGAGGGTGGATGGTTTGATCCGACCATACATTTTAAATAAACCACCAATAAATGCATAGTAAAAAACCATGTTTATAATGTAATTCAATATGAAATTCATGGATACCTCCATACATAGAACTCCAATACACAATTATATGAAATGGTTCTCCTCCATGGAAACTAAAAGTTCAATGTTTCCCAAGTTAAGACTAGTATGTTTCTCATGAAGCATTAAAATACTACATGACCTTAAATTCATCTGCTTCTATACTTTTTGGAATATAAATACCAAATAAAATCAAATCATTATACTTATTTGTTCTAAACAATGTGTCACTTACGACACATGTATTATGCTCATATGATCAATTCATCAATTTTCAATGTTAAAAATATTAGATAACTTCTCATGCACGACATCCAATGATGCGAATACAAGACAATTCTTCAACCCTTTCACAATTTATCTTGAAATATAAATCCATATAACCATTTCATTAACTTCAACTCATTATGCACTAATTATATGGAATGGTTATCCTTCATGAAAACTACAATCTCAATGTTCCTAAACTTAAAGACTACATGGTTCTCATGCAACATTAAAATACTACATGACCTTTAATTACCCTTATTATGTTCTTGATAGAATATAAATTCCAAAGAACATAGAGTCACCCTTCTTATTTTTTGTAAACAATTCTTCACTTATGAAACATGTATTTTGAACATAGTATCAGTTCACCATACAGAAATGTTAAAAAAATATTGGATAATTTCTCTGGTGTGACATCCAATGATATGAATCCATAAATATTCTTCAAGACCGTCACAATTTCTCTTCAAATATAAATTCATCTAACCATTTCTGTATCATTAACCCTTCATGAATGAATTATATGGCATATTTATCATATATGAAAAATAAAATTTCAATGTTCATAAATTGAACACCTGCATGGTTCTAATGCGATATTCAAATTCTACATGACGCTGAATTCATCTTATTTTATACTCTTCTAATGTAAATTTTGAAAAATATAAAATAAAACTTATTATTTGTAGTAAAAAATATGTCTCTTATTAAAAAGGTATTTCGATCATAGGGTCAGTTCATCAATCTTCAGAGTAAAAAACATAGATAATTACTCATGTGTGACATCAATTCTATGAATCCATTAAAATTATTCAAGCCCGTCATAATTTCCCTTAAAATATAAGTAAATCTAACCATTTAATAACCTTTATCATTTCATGCACTAATTATACTGTGTGGTTCTCTATCATTTCAAAACACATGGTTTCAGATATTCAACCTTGGGTTTATTTATTTTATGTATGTAATGTGTGTGGGTTATGTTTGGGAGGTTTTTGAAGGATTGTGGAGTGTTTAAATGGATTTTATATAGGTTCATGGTTGGATCAAAGTTAGTGAAAACCATTACAATCCTACAAGAAAATATGAAAATGATATATGGGACTCTTGGTTGGTGCATCGTTATGGCACACAGTTTGGCCTAACCCTACGTCCACCTAGGAGTAACCATGAAAAGTGGGATAGAGACATATTTAATGGTTTGTACATGGTTTTTATAAATGTGTTGGCCAACTATACAAGGTAATCCTTGAGGTGGTGTCTAGTTCCTGTTTAATTCATGGTTTCTCTAATCGTGCAACCGACTGTGCACAGTTTAAAAACAAGATCCTACAAAAGTTGATCTGGGTCTGGATTATGTTTAAACCGCGAATTTTTCTCCAAATTGACCCTAAATTGGGATTTCTTATTCCAAATATCTATTATTCTTTCTCTATAGATTAAGAAGTTATATAATGGAATTTATTGGTGTGTTGAAACCTGATTCCCGTGGTAAGTCTCCTTTTACGTCAGTTATGTATAGTTTTTCTTAGATTTACTTTCCTCCACCTCTAGGATTCATAGATCTTGTCTGCTATGGATAGATATAAGGTATTTGAGTCCAATAATGGATATATTTTTCCTTTCTATGCTAGGGTAAGATATCTAAGGTATATTTTTTGATAATCCACTCAGTTTTTAGGATTTTTTTGTAAGTTTCTTCATTTTGTCTAAAACTTTCAATCTATGTGTCTTCACTGTAAACTCCTATTATTAGAACATGTCAGATTAGTTTGAAATTTTTTAAATTTCATGAAATTTATTGTGAAATTTGATTATAAGGAATGGTTGAAATCCGATTTAATGATTGTTTATGGTTTTATTGAAATTGGTTATGAAAATTGTTTTATTTATTGATTTTAAAATACATATTTGTTGGATTTGGGAAATAAGTTTGCTAGAATGGTTTCCAAAAAAGCAATGGTTTTATTGAAATGGATTTAAATGGTTGGTTTGAAATGTTTTTGAAATAAATGATTTTTGTGAGTTCATCCGTTTGATGTGGCCCAAAATAATGGGTATGTAACATTTGGGATGAAAGGGAGGTGACCCTCTATCACGAACTAACTTGGGTCGGCCCAGAACCGGTCACCTGAGAAAATCTGTGGAAAAACCTGAGAGATATTCCTTATCCTCCTAGGCTAAAAAAAAGTTCCAAGGGCATCAAAATTGTGAGGACCAGAATGATTTTTCCCAATATAAATAAATTAACGATGTGGAATAAAAACAGGGGAACTCGAAATAAATAATCAAAAATTAAACTAAACAAGAACTTAATAAAAATAAAATTAACTGAACCTGATGTCCACTAAAACTCCATTGGACCAGGTGGGTCACTCTCCAACTCAATGATCAACCACTCCTCAAGGCGAACGAACAAATGTTAGAACATGTAGCATAAGGAAAAAACAAGAAAACATTGTAGGTATGAGTTTTAATTCTCCTTATGTAGGCCCAACTAATTCTATTACCAAAACATATTATTTAAATAAGGAAACAATGGTTTTATATTTGGGATAAAAACTATAAAAATAGGTTTTCCATAATTTCCAAATCAAAATACAAAAATCAGAACCCATTTTCCTCTAATTTTAAAACCAGGTTCATCATGAGGTTCAGTTATGTTTGTGGGAGAGAAATATAAAAAATAACCAAATAAGATACCTTCATTTTTCATTATAATGTTAAATAGGGAATAAAATATTTTAAAAAAAACACACATTCATGATTTACCAAGAAAATCTAAAACCCAGTGTAAGGGAGATAGTCTCACAATGAGGGAAATGGCTAATGATTCTAGAGTTGGATCATCATTGGAAAACTAATGATCTCCGAGGAAGACCAGAACATATTATACTTATGACTCATCTAAAAGGCATGCCCTATTCGATGACATCATAATGCCCTAAGACCAGACCGCCACCCTACCTGGCCTAGTCGAGGGCCCCAATCCAATAGTAATAAACCCAATTATCCACCTTCAATTGTCTACTAGCCAACCAGTAATCTAAACTAGTGCAGAAATAATTCTTAGTAAACCTTTTTTCAATGCTAGGTTCCCATGTATATTTCACAAGGGGGTGTCCCATACCATTTAATTAGTAACTCACACACACAAACACTCACACAGACACACACATATATATATAACCACACACACCACACAATATGTCACCACCCCGTCCACCTCAAGGTTGGTTCCCAGTCATAAAATAATGAACATATGTTGATGTCCCATACCAAGGAACCTCAAAATTCATGATTAACCATCTAGGAAGGAGACCCAACTCAAGAGGGTTATTCCAAATAGACATATGAAATTTCCAAATGGGCCTTTATCTTGAAAACATATAACCATTTACCAAAAACACTAAGAAACCAATTACAAAACATTATCAAACTTCATCATTATAATAACGTGGAAAAACTGGCCTTTAGACCAAGATTTCACCAAAAAGTAACAAACCTCATTTTTAAAAGAAAATTAAAAAAATGCATACAATTGTTCCAAATGTGATTTCCTAAAACTTACAATCCAACCCTCTTTTACAAACACCAAACAAGATGGGCCCTAGGGAAATCCAACAAGACATTATTGTGAAAAAAAACCCATTTGAAGACTTAAATAACCACTTTGAACTTCAAAAATCTATTTATAAAAAACCCAAACCATTACATGATAAATTACTAATCATTAAAAAGACCCAACCATTCCATTTTAAAGAAATACAATTAGTGTGTACAACATGACAAAAACACACTACACATTAAAATATTCTTTTAAAAAACATGTGCACCTCAATACAATTCCAAAACACAATTCACACAATTCATATTATTTAACAGAAAATTTAAAAATATATAAAAAAATTTTAAAAAGTATCCCACAGAATAAAATCACAAAAACCATTCAAAACCCTCTTTTAAATCCATGTAACAAAAAACCAATTAGAAACACCATTCACACCACTCTCACCTTTTATAAAATCACATACCCAATTGAAATAATTTTATGCAATGGAACCCATAGAGGAATTAACATTATTTCACATCAATTATTTTATTTTACAAACCATATATAAAAATCTAACATTAAATAAGGGAGAAAAAAATAAACAAACCAATAATTATTTAATTTAAAGGACAAGGCAATGGGATCCTACCACAAAGGAGTACAAAGCTGGGCATTTTGCCTCTTGACGCTTTCTAAAAAGAAGCTACTTCTACCCGCTTGCATGAAAAAACTATAATATATATATATATATATCCTTTATCCAATCCATATATTCCCTATTCCATGAGGTAATATGTATATGGAGGTAATATAATATTTATACATACCTAAGAATATGTTTGAACTCCCTATAAGACGTTCAAAACCCACTGTAATAAAAATCAGAGACTCAATAACACCACAACATGGTTAACACACATAACATAAAATACCAGGAACTCAAAATTAATTTCCAGAGACTCAAAAATTACAATCCACCAAATATAAATTGAGAATATATTAACAACAAAGGAAAAAATTCCAAAGAATAATGATATAGGTTCAACACACTCTAAATCAATGATTAGATCATTAAAACAAATAAATATCCCAGTTAAAGGGTGTGAAACAACATAGTGATATAAAACCTTACCTCAAATCAATGAAGGTGGACTGAAACCAATGAGAAATATTTTTTTCACTTGAACCACACCGTTGTAGGTCAATCACAAAACCTAATAACCTAATTGGACCCAAGATTTTAGGGTTAAACCTTATATCAAACCCTTGATGAAGAACCCTAAAGCATGAAGAGAAAAAAGAAGAGAATACCGAAGGGGAGAGGAAGGAGGCTGCCACTAGAGTGGGGTGCACCAGTGAGGTCCCAGTAGACGAAGAATTGGTTGTGCCAGTATAGGTCATCAGAGGAGAGCTACGCATGCCATATGGGTCACACCGGAATGAGAGATGTGTGTGCTAGTGAAGCTAGATGGAGATTGGGGTCGTGGGTTAGTTCATCCAGAGAGGAGGAAGGTGGCATCGGTGGGGGTTGTGAGAGATGTCGCCGGGTAGGGAGAGGAGTGGTCGGTGGATCTACATGGGGTTCATGCAGACTAGGGATTGGTGGGGGTATGGGTCACGTAGCATGGGAGAGGGAGATAAGATGGGGGAATGTTTAAAAAGGAAATAAAACTAATACCATGATAATAATAGTAGCTATAAAAATTAGAATAATATAAAAATAACAGTAAAATTGATATAATAATAAAATTATCAATTTTTAATAATAATGATTATAATATAATATTTAAATTAATCATATTATTCATTTCATTTTAATATAAATATTAACGAGAACAATTTTTATAATAATAATAAAAGTCAATGAAATTTAATAAAAATTATAATAATAATAATAAAAATATCATTAATAATATTCTTTTCCTTATTTTAAATTTAACATCCATTTTTTTAATAATATCTTTTTTTAATGTTTATTTTAACTTCATTTTATTATTCATTTAAATTTTTAGTTTATCATGCATACCGCGCAGGCTACATGGTGAACGAGCATTGCTGCACGATCTCCAAACCATGATCATTCCATGTGTTAGGCACTGCCAAGCCCAAAACACAAATCATTCAATAAAAATTTAAAATTTTAAACAAAGACTCCCTCAAAACTCGAGCCGAGATGGAACCAAGGAAAAAATCAAACCTGGATCAGAAAATCCTTCCCACAATAATGTTTTACACCCCTAGAAATTCATAATAAGGCTGAACCCCCAAAATGGAAATGGACGCCCCTATGCAGTTCAAATAGGTTCCAAAATAATGATAGATTATGAAATCACAAAACTCCACTAAGAACATAAAGGCTAACAAGAATAACTTTGGAGAACGAGAAAAACTCCCTCTATCTGCTACCCACCCCCAAAATAGTAAAAACCCCCAGTTTATTGGTCAAAAAAATATAGAATTTACATGACACTAGATCCTTCTACAAAACATGAACTTTCAAAACATCACTGAGGTGAACATGTACAATCCATCCAAAGAAGAGAACTTAAACCACCCCCATGACACAGATTCCATTATAACTTTACTCCAACCAAAACGATAGGAAAAATCATATCTCTACATTTAATCACATGTAGAACTCAGAATTATGTGGTCTCACATAACACCAACCACCCCCTAATTTATTTCAAGAATGAGACTATCATACTATCATGGGGAGGCTCGAACAGACTCCCCACCATAAGAAATAGTCTACTAGCGAATTTAGTGAGACTCGTGATGGGTATCCCCACCATAAGAACTAAAAAGATTATATGAACTCATAAACTAACCCACACGAACCATAAACCTCCACCATAAGGAGAGGGGATGGAAGAAGACTTTGCAAATTGACCATCAACACCACACCCCTGGAAGAACACAGATCAATGCAACACTCAATTCACACTAGCAGGCCACAAAAAGGACATTAAATAGAGGTCTACATCTAGTGAAACACACAAATTTAGATTTTAGAAGATGATATGACCACGCCTCCTCATAGATGAGGAGAAAATATTACACCCACATGGGTCACATCACGAATTAGAGGTCCCTGAACCTCCTTTATATAGATAGAAATAGTTGAACCAGCATCTACATGGGTCTTATACTATCTTCATTTTCAATATAGAATATGGTCGTTAGAATAATGCCCCTAATATTCCTAATTGCGTGTTTTCTTCACTTTGGAACCTATGGCTGGAGATCTAATGTTTGAAGCATATCCTAACTCACCTTTAGGCTTTAGAAACTCCAAAAAGAAAAATCCATTTCTTGTGCCATAGGCAACCACACGACATTCCATGCCAGACTAACAAACCCAAACCTATCCCAAGACTCATTTTCCCACAACATGGAAATTTCCCATGATAGGGACATAAAAGATGCACATGAATCATCATTTTAACTTAGAATAGGGAGAAATGAAATAATGGATAAAATGAAAACAATTTCATATTGGACTGAGAATCTGAGAATTCCCAAAGGTAATATAAGCTTTGTCAAAACAGAAGTCCCAAAAATGATCCATGACCTCCACCCTATCATTTAAAAAGGGAACAAAACAATGCCAGATGTCAGTGAACATGACCTCTGTAATAGGGGGAATCATTTTAGGGAATGTGATCTTAACCCAAGTCCCATCCATCATATGATTCTTGCAAACAACCATAAGAACCTGTTACAACTAAACTCACCACCACGAATATACTGTGAGAGGATCTCCTCAACCGAAAGAGGAAAGTGGTATATTCGAGTTCCAAATTCCAAGATGGAAATCCTTTAATTGATCAAATGGATGGTTTACCACTAGGGAGGTCACTCATGACCACATTATGAATATAGATTTATTCTTCATGGGGGTGCACTCTATATAAAGAGAAGAGACCAAGGACCCAACTGAATTATTCCATTGGACAAAACAGAGCTTTTCAAAACAAATTTTGGAATTAAGGAAAACGCAAATTATCCAGAAGAGAAAAAACTAGTGTCAGTGGGTGAATCAGTTACATAGTTGGCAGCCATATTCTAGTCACACTACCGCCATAGAGAGCATTATAATGAAATGCACCATTATCATCATGGATTTTCAGGACCTACGAGATCACAATGGTACTTTCCTAACTCCCCGTTCATTTACTATTACCAAAAAAACCATAAGACCCAAATGACAATGACAAACCCATACGTTCTATGAGACCCGAGGTTCAGAACGAGCAAGGGTTCATGACGTCCTTACCTTTCCTAAACCATGAATCTCGACTATCCTACTATTTCTACCTTGAAATCATCAAATTACAATGGGAACACCAATAATCAAGGTCAACTAAAGAGAATACATGCTCTGATACCATTTTTTCACAAAATGACTTGGGTTGGCGTTGAACTGGTGACCCGAGCCGATCCACAGAAACACCCAAGAAGCATTCCTAGTCCTCCTGTCCTGGCAAGAAGTGACAAGGGAATTAATAGTGTGACTATGTGAATTATTTCCCAAAAATAAATAAATAAATGAATTAGAATAAATAAATAGAATCTAAAAATAATTAAACTAAAATAAATAAATAAATAAGAACTGATGATAAATAAAACTAACTAAACCTGATGACCACCAAAACCCCATGTGACCCTGTGGGTCACTATCCAACTCAATGATCAATCATCACCAAAGGATAATGAACCAATGTTGGAACTTGTAGTGGAAACTAAAAACAATAAAACACTATAGGCATGAGTATTAAAACTCAGTGTATGACCAACTAATTCTATTACAAATTCATATCCTTTAAGAAAAGAAAAAATGATTTTCAGGATTGAGATGAAAACTATAAAAATAGTTTTTCCATACATTTCATTTCAAAATACACATATCACAGCCCATTTCCATATCATTTTAAAATGATGTTCACCGTGATGTTCTGCTATGTGTGTGGGAGAGAAATCTAAAAAAAGGACAAATTAATAAACCATTATTTTTCATTATAAATTTAAATAGGGATTAAATTATATTTAACAAAAACACACTTTCAAGATTTACCAACAAAACTCCAAATCCAATTTTAAGGGAGATAGTCTCACAATGAGATAAATGACTGAATATTCTAGAGTCTAATCATCACAGGATTACCTAGTAACTCATTGCAAGACTAGAACATACTATACATGTGACTCATCTCGAAGGAATTCCCTACTCGATGATGTCATAACGCCCTAATTCCTGACTGTTTCCCTACCTGGCTTGGTCGAGGGGCCTGATCCCATAGCAATAAAATGGAGTATCCACCTACTGTGGTCTACTAGACAGTGCATAATCTAAACTATTTCAACAATCATTCTCAGTAAACCGCTTTCGTATTCTTGGTTCCCATGTATATTTCACAAGGGGTGTTCCATACCATTCAAACAATAAGTAACATATATATATAACCACACACACCACACAATATGACACCACCATGGCCAACTCATGGTTGGTCCACTACCTTAATATAATTAACATACAAGGGAAGTCCCATACTAAGGACCCTCTCAATTCACGATCAGCCAACTATGAAGGATACCCAAATCAATATGGGTTTTCAAAATCACCATTTCAAATTTCTAAATGGGACTTTAGCTTAAAAATATTTACCCATTTACCAAATACACTTCGAAGCCATTTAAAAAACATTATCAAGCATCAAATTTATAATAATGTGGCCAAATGGGCCTTTATACAATGATTTCACCAAAAAGTTCGCAAACTCATTTTTTGAAGCCATGTACTAACACCCAAAGCATACAAAAGTTCCAAATAAGATGTAATGCCACTTACAATCCTACCCTCTTTTATAAACTCCGAATGGGTGGGACCTAGGGCCACACAATCAAGAACTTGATGTGTGAAACCCCATTTAAATACTTAAATCGCCACCTTGAATGTAATAAATAAGTTTAAAAAAAGAAAAACCATGCCATGATAAATAACTAATCATATTAAAGACCCAAATGGTCCATTTTATATTAAAACACTTAGTGTTCAAAACATTATCATAATTAACCACGCATTAAAATATTTTTTTTGAAGTCATGCACAACTCAAAACATTTCCAAAACATAATTCAAACAATTAATATTATTTAATAAAAAATTTAAAATTTTATAAAATATTTTTAATAAGTATCCCATGGATTCACACTCACAAAAACCATTAAAAACCTCTTTTAAATCCATGTAACAACAAAACCAATTAGAATCACCTTTCACAACATTCACACCTTTTATAAAATCACATACCCAATTGAAATAATTTTATGCAATCGACCCCATAGGGGAATTCACATTATTTCACATCAAATATTTTAGTTTACAAACCATATATCACTAACTAACATTAAATAAGGGAAGAAAAATCAAGAAACCAATAATTATTTAATTTAAAGGACAAGGCAATGATATCCTACCTCAAAGGAGTACCAAGATGGGCATTTTTCCTCTTGATGCTTTCTAACTAGAAGCTACTGCTACCCGCTTGCATGAACATACTATCATATATATATATATATATATATATATATATATCCTTTATCCAATCCTTGTATTCCCTACTCTATGAGGTAATATGTACATGGAAGGCATATAATATTTATACATACCTAAGAATAGGTTTGAACAATCTATAAGACGTTCAAAACCCACTACAATAAAAATTAGGGACTCAAGAACACCAAAACAGGGCTAACAAACATAACGTAAAATACCAAGAACTCAAAATTAATATCCAGATACTCAAAAATTACAAACCACCAAATATAAATTGAGAATAGATTAACAACAATGGAAAAAATACCAATGAATAAAGATAATGGTCCAACACACTCTAAATCAAAGATTAGATCATTAAAACAAATAAAGATCCCATTTAAAGGGTGTGAAACAACATAGTGATATAAAACCTCACCTCAATTCGATAAAGTTGTAATAAAACTAGTGAGAAATATTGTTTTCACTATAACCTAACCTTTGTAGGTCAATCACACACCCTAATCACCCAGTTGGACCCATGGTTTTAGGGTTAAACCTTATAACAAACCCCTGATGAAGAACCCTAAAGATTTAAGAGAAAAAAAAGAGAATACCGAAGGGGAAAGGAGGGAGGCTTCCACTAGAGTGGGCTGCACAAGTGAGGTCGCAGCTGCCGAAGAATAGGTTGTGCCAGTATGGGTCGTCGGAGGAGAGCTATGCATGCCATAGGGGTCCCCCCAGATTGAGATCTGTGTGTGATAGTGAAGATGGATGGAGATTCGGGTCATGGGATATATCATCCATAGAGAAGGAAGGTTGCACCAGTGCAGGTTCTGAGAGGTGCCACCGAGCAGGTAGAAGAGCAGTCGATGGATCTAGGTGGGGTATATGCAGACAAGGGATGTGCGGGGGTATGGGTCACGTAGCAGGGGAGATGGAGATAAGATGGAGGAATTTTTAAAAAGAAAATAAAACTAATACCCTGATAATAATAATAGTTATAAAAATAAGAATAATATAAACATAATAATAAAAATGAAATAAAAATAAAATTATCAATTTTTATTAATAATGATGATAATATAATATTAAAATTAATCATAATATTCGTTTCATTTTAATAGAAATTTTAACGAGAACAATTTTATTAATAAAAATAATACATAATGAAATTTATTAAAAATAACATTAATAATAATAATAATATCATTAATAATATTCTTTTACTTATTTTAAATTTAAATTCTATTTTATTTTTCAATAATTTATTTTTTTTTTAATGTTTCATTTAATTTCATTTTTTTATTCATTTAACCTTTTAATTTATCTTGCATACCGAGCAGGCTATGTGGTGAACGAGAATAGCCGCATGATCTCCAAACAATGATCTGCCCATGCGTTAGGAACTACCAAACCCAAAACACTTATCTTTCAATAAAAATTATAAAATTTAAAAAAAGACTCCCTCGAACCCCGAGCCGAGATGGAACCAAGGAAAACATCTAACCCAGATGAGACAATCCTCCCCACCATAATGCTTTACACCTCTGGAAATCCATAATAAGGATGAACCCCCAAAATAGAAATGGACGCCCCTATGCAGTTCAAATAGGTTCCAAAATAATGATAGATGATGAAATCACAAAACACCACTAAGTAAATAAAGGCTACCAATAATAACATTGGATAATCAGACAATCACCCCTCTATCAGCTACCCACTCCTAAAATAATAAACACCCCCACTTTATTGGTCAAAAAAATATAGAATTTACACAACACTAAATCATTCTACAAAACATTAACATCCAAAACATCACCAAGGGGAACATGTAAAATCCATCCAAAGAAGAGAATTAAAACCACCCCCATGACACGGATTCCTTTGTAACTTTACTCTAACCAAAACCATTGGAAAACTCATATCTCTAAATTTAATGAAAGGGAGAACTCATAATTTTGTGGTTTCACATAACACCAACCACCCCCTATTTTATTTCAAGAATGAGACTATCATACTATCTTGGGGAGGCTCGAATAGACTCCCCACCATAAGAAATAGGATATCATCGAATTTACTGAGACTCATGATGAGTATCCCCACCATAAGATCTAA
Organism: Viscum album; assembly: GCA_963277665.1. Lineage (NCBI taxonomy): Eukaryota > Viridiplantae > Streptophyta > Magnoliopsida > Santalales > Viscaceae > Viscum > Viscum album. The sequence goes on along the minus strand of OY728151.1, from coordinate 1,577,931,337 downwards.
CAAGATTAAACGAACTAAAAAACTAACCCACACGAACTGTAAAACTCCACCATAAAGAGAGGGGATAGAAGGATACATAGAAAATAGACCATCAAAACCACACCCCTGGAAGAACACAGACCAAAACAACACTCAATTCACACTAGCAGGCCACAGAAAGGACATTAAACAGAGGTCTACATCTAGTGAAACACAACAATTTAGATGTTAGAAGATAAGATGACCACACATCCTCATAGACGAGGAGAAACTATTACCCCCACATGGGTCACATCACGAATTACAGGTCACTGAACCTCCCTTATATAGACAGAAATAATAGAACCAACAACTACATGGGGCTTAAACTATCTTCATTTCCATTTCTGAAGATGGATGTTAGAATAAAGCCCATAATATTCTTAATTGCCTGTTAACTTCACATCGGAAACTATGGTTGGAGATATAATGTTTGAATCATCTTCTTCCTCACTTTGGTCGTTACAAACTCCCAAAAGAAAACTCTCTTTCTTGTGCCATAGGAAACCACACCACATTCGAGGAAAAACTAACAGACCCAAACATAACCCAATACCCATTTTCCTACAACATGGAACATTCCCATGACAGGGACGTAGAAGATGCACATGAATCATTATTTTAACTTCGAATAGGGAGCAATGACAGAATGGATAAAATGGTAAACGCATTCATCTTAGAATAAGAATCTGAGAATTTCCAAAGGGAATATATGCTTTGTCAAAATAGAAGTCCCAAAATTGATCAATGCCATCAATATTTTCATTTAAAAAGGGAACAAAACACTGCCTGATGTCACTGAACATGAACACTGTAATAGGGGGAAACATTTTAGGGAATGTGATCTTAAACCAAGTCCCAACCATCACACAATTCTTACAAATTGCCATAGGAACCTCTTAGAACTAAAATCACCACCACGAATTTACTACGAGAGGATCTCCTCAACCAAAAGAGGAAATATGTATATTCGAGTTTCAAAATCCAAGATGGAACTCCTTTAATTAATCAAAAGGAGGGTTTACCACTATGGAAGTCACTCATGACCACATTCTGAACATACATTTATTCTTCATGGTGGAACACTCTATACAAAGAGATGAAACCAAGGACCCAACCGAATTGGTCCATTGGCCTAGACATTGTTTCACAAAACAAATTTTGGAATTAAGGAAAAAACAAATGATCTAGAAGAGAAAAAACTAGTGTCAGTGGGTGACTCAGATACATAGTTTGCGGCCATATGCTCGTCACACAACCATCACAGAGAGAATTATAATGAAATTTACCATGATCAACATGTCTTTCCAGGACCTACGAGATCAGAAGTGTACTTTCCTAACACCCTTTTCATTTCCCATTACCTAAAATACCATAAGAACCAAAAGACAACGACAAACCCATACATCCTATGGAATCCCGAGGTTCAGAATGAGCAAGGGTTCATGAATCCCTTCCCTTTTCTAAACCATGAATCTCGACTATCCTAATATTTCTACCTTGAAATCACCAAATAACAATGGGTACACCAATAATCAAGGTCCACTAAAGAGCAGACCTTCTCTGATACCATTTTGTCACAAAATGACTCAGGTTGGCCCTGAACCGGTCACCCGAGCTGATCCATGGAAACACCCAAGAAGAATTCCCAGTCCTCCCAGGCTGGCAAGAAGTGACAAGTTCATAAATAGTTTGAGTATGTTAATGATTTCCCCAAAATAAATAAGTTAAAGAATTGGAATAAATAAATAGAATCTCAAAATAATTAAACTAAACTAAATAACTAAATAAGAACCGATGATTAATAAAACTAACTAAACATGATGACCACTAAAACTCCATGTGACCCTGTGGGTCAATTTAACTCCTCTAGCTTCCATGATATGCTTCTCTTTCAATAATGCAATATCTTGCATTGTACGCAAGTTCGAGATTCTAACACACCGCGACCAATCAAAATGGCCATTATGAATAGTAATACCCACTTTTTGAAATTATATATATTTTATATTTAAAAGTGGACTTCATATTTGGATTCGGAATATCAAAATTATCCTAAGTTGAATTTTTTGTAATTTTCTGAGAACTTCCAATTTTTTTTGAATAGTGAAAAATACTTAAAAACAACTTTTTAATCAAAATAATTTATAGTGATAAATTATATTATTTAGTGTTTTTAAAGTATAATTATAATATATTTTTACCATTTTATCCAATGGTGTTCATTAGTATTAATTTCACTTGAAATTGGACATAAACAATTGTCAATCTTTTGATATACATTGTTTCTTAAAAACACGCTATTTGTTGTGACAGGGAGAATTAATTATAAAATTAATTAATGAAACGTATATGTTTGTAATTTTGTAAAATAGAAATCATTTTTGAATTCGTAATATCAATTATATCTTAGGGTGAAATTTTGGCAATGTTCTGAAAATCTTCAATTTTTGATGAATAGTGAATCCAGTAAGTGGTAGTTAAAAACCCGATTTTTCGTATAAATGAAACATTACCACTTATGTGATTTGATTTTCAAAAATCTGACATACATGGTTTTCATTAGGTAGTAAAATGTGGTTCAATGGTATTAACATAATTTTTTTGGTGAATAGTAACTTTTAAGTTTAATTAATCGCTATTAAAGGAAATTAGTGAAATTTAAGGTAAAAACGATATTATAAAAATATTAAAATACCATTACACTTGTCCTACCTATATTGTATGAGTCATGGACAACTAATAAAATCCATGGGTCAACTTTGGGACCCCATGGAGCCACTTTGGTAGGAAAATGTCATTAAAAACTTTTTATTTAATGTTAAAATAAAAAAGTCACAAACATGAGTTGTTTTACTAAAAAAAAATTTAAATGGGGTTATACAAATCATATGTTTGACTACAAATATTAATTAGAAAGATAAAAATATTTCCTACATCATGATATTTTTTTATAATTTTTAGACATTAAATTAATTAATTTTTTAATGACACCATGATGATGCAGCGATTACCTCATTAATTAACGATTTTAATAAAATGGAAGGATAATGTAAAATCTAAGAATTACACTTGTCCAAAGCCTATTGGATGAGTATATTTAGAACCCTTATCACCTTATCCTCGAAATATATAATATTGGGACCTTTAAATTCCGAAAATAATAATATAATAAAGTAACATTTCATTACATTCCAAGAGTGCCCCTCCTCTCCTCTTATAAAAGGCCTCCACCACTACCATCTTATTCACACATTCCCAGACATTTTCCTCAGCCAACCTCTGCCCAAATACTCTATCAACGTCCCTCTCTTACTCCTAGAAGCCTCAATTTGGGCATAATTCTTCTCAAGGAAGCCTTTGGATCAAATCAAAAAGAGTTACCCGATTTTAAGGTAATGTCTTCTCTAATGTCATTTTGTTTTATTTTTCTTCTCCAACCCCCTAAAATCATTTTATTCATTTAATTTCTAGAAAAAACAGTATCCTAAATATACTAAGATGTTGTTATAATAAGGATTCTAGATGCACATACACACATCTACATCTAATGGTTAAAGAACATACTATTTCTGTGGATGGAGAATTTCTGCCTCACGAAACGATGATTGTTCAACACTCATATAACACCTTCAAAGGTGGCCATTAAGATGTCAGTATATTTATATATGATATATAATATGATTTTGTATTACTTAAGCTTCTTTATTTTTCATTTATTTCATACCTTTATGGTTTCCATTATGGGTATACGCGATATTTTCATTTTAGGAAGTGCAGACTACCGCCCCCTCAAAGTGATTTGAATTGTTAATTCCATATGTGGGATGTATAAAGGATGGATTAAATGGTATTATACATTATATTATACTTTAATTATATTATATCTTTATATAATTATAATTTTATTCCATTAAATATGAAATTGAAATGAAAGTAGCGTTAATGCGTACATACGATTTACCGTCTCCATGAATTGTGCATTTCATTTCTTACCTTTAAATGTTATGTAATATTATAAATGAATGTATATACTGGATATATATTATATATATGATATATAAATCATGAATATAATAATGGAGATAATGTATATTCTACCACATAAACAACTTGTAATTATAAGAAGTTTATTGCTGACTGAAGTAGCAAAGATCGACAAAATGACCGATATTAACTTAAATGACTAGATAATTTTTGTAATATTGCAATAAGTGATATAAAAGGGATAATGAACTTGAAAAATGTTCTTAAGAAATTATATATTAACTCTAGATTATTATTCAGGAGGTTAATGAAGGGTCGAGTCAAGTCGGACACAAGGTAAGGGAACTTCTTAACCCAATTTCCATTATTTGGGTTAATCTCCTACTTTCAAATTATTTAATGATATTATTATGTCCTATCTTGTATTTGTACTTTATTTATGTGTACATATAGTGAATATACATAATAGATCTATTTTATTTTTTAAAAAATGATCTTTGTAAGGGTCATCATCTCAATCTCCTTTCATTGGGGCATATTTGGTTTTATACACAACTTTCTTTTATACGGTGTAAAAACCCCTTTGACGTTTAATTTTATTCAAAAGGAATCTATTTATATGAATCATTTTTCCTAAATTAAAAATGGAATGTTTTTTTATTACGTATGCAGCGACAATGACTTCTCTGCCTCTGTGACTATTATTTGATTTTCAGCTTCCTTTATAAGCCATACATTTTTTAATTGAAAGATAAATACCAAGATTTAATTTTACTTTATTTTGGTATTGAAAATGGTTTGGAAAGTGATTTTAATATATCAATGTGTTGTATTGATATCTTTTCATTGAAATGTGGAAATGTTATGTTTCCTTTATGCATGTTTTATGTGATACAATAATGTTATGGTTTATGATATGTTTAAACATGTTCATATGAGGAATTCATTGGACTTAATAAGTGACGGGTGGAGCCCGCTATAGCTCTTCGATGCATCGGCAGGTCTCATGAGACAAACTAGTGTCTTGGAAAGAGTCCTTGACAAAATCTTATTTGTGTTCTTGGCACAAGGCATTGGCTACGTGTTTATGATAGTCTGACATTATGCATTCCATCATTATGAAAGTGGTTATTGATATTGCATGTGATTATTAAACCAGTTGAATATCCAAGAGAATAAGTAAATAGCATTATTTCATTTTACATTTTCCATATTATGTTAATGTTCAAGTTTAAAATGATTTTTTAGTTATACATTTCCTTAAATGTTTATGTTTATTGATGAAAGCTTCCACTATATTGTTATCCTTACTGAGCATATGAGCTCACCCCTTTCAATGTTTTAATATTTTCCAGGATGTGAAGAATTATTTTATGAATGACCTGCAGGGATAGTCAGAAGAGGATATGAGTGTGGAATATGGAGACTTTGTTATTGTAGATTTCCACTTTATGATGTAATGTAACATTTATGAATGTATCTAGTGTTTCCAAGGCTACTAAACTAATCAGTCTTTCGAGACTTAATTTTTTGTGATCATGACAATGTTACGAAGTAATGCACAGACTCCGGGTAACTGGGGTTGGGGCGTTACAGTTGGAATTAGAGGAAGTTTATTACTAACCTGTGAAGCTAGATTTAGATAAACTCTGATTAGATCACATAGCCATAAGATAGACATTGAGGATTAGTATAGAAGAACTTCCTAGAATTTTGTTGTTGTAGAGATTTTGTTAGTTTTCCGAGCAATACATCCCTATCTGGATACGAGCAGGTAGATGTGGCTCTGGCACAGATGTACCTAGGGGTAAAACCTGAAAACATTGCTTTGAGGTAGACTCGAATGGGAACTCATGCACGACAATGGGCCTTGCTACACTCTTGGTTACGACAATCCCGGGGGATATTCTTAGGATAATTATCATTTTATTTACAAACCATTATGAAGGGTTTATGAGTATATACTTACTCAATAAATTTTTTTATTATTATGGATTACATCCATAAACCGTTCAATTTATGTTAAGTATTTTACAAGTTTGGAATTATTTATTTCAATTCATAAACTATCCTAGTTTATGCCATTGTATAGAAATGGCACCCAGCAGAAGGAATATGAACTCCATCAATACGTATGATCCAATGAGTAAGAAGGATCATATATTTCCCGGTATTAAGCCAACATTTAGAAGGGAAATAGTCTCCCATGTGTTCTCAACATATGAAGAAATAGTATCACGTGATAATAAGATAATTAAAGAATTATTTGAGTCTTATGGATTTGAAGGGAAGAAAGAGAAGAAAACGATGGAAGATAGAATGATGGATAAAGGGACGAGGGAAAAGAATAATTTTCCAGTATGTGATAACTGTGGGAAGAAAAACCTTGGAACTTGCCTGAAGGGAATGAGAGTTTGTTATAAGTGTGGACAAAAAGGACACCAAGTGCGTGACTGCAAGGGTAAGAAAAGGGTTTCAAATGTACAATGCTTCATCTGAAAGGAGTGGGGACACTATTAAAACCAATGTCCAAATCATCAGAGTATGCCCCAAATGATGTTATTGGATAATAATCAAGTTATGATACTACCACAGATGAGGAGGAATGATTAGAGTTCTTATGTTTTTATTAAATAATTTTTTCATTTGAGTGTTGTATCATTGATGTACTGGTTATAATAATTATGGAGTATATAATGATTGTACTACCGTACTATTTCATCAAGGGCTTGAGATTGTGTGGAACCATGAAAAGTGACTCCACAACAGGTTAAATTTTTGGAAAATATATGGTTGAGAGAATGATAAACCATAATATGGTTCCGATACCGAGATATTGATTTTGGAATAATACATGATTGATTTGGATAAATTATATTGGATATTCTTAACTTCCTTGAAACTTATTAATGATTTGTATACATTTTTAGATATAAGGAGTATATCTAGTATTCTATAAGGAATAAGGGATCATGAATGAAATAAATAAGGATTTATGGTAATTTAGGATGTTGCAGTGTTTTAAAAGAATACATGATGAAGGTTTTCACATGTTGTTACGCGGAAAAAAGTATCTTCATTATATTTACCTTCCTTAGAAAGTTTTGACTGTGAGTTGGACAGAAGTATTTTGGATAGCTATAAAGGTTGTAATGGATTAAGATGAACATTGGATAGTATTGTTTAAGCTTAAAACATTTCTGAATAATATTTTTGGAATATTATAATACTATAGTTTTAAAAAAGGACAACTTGTAGGTTGGGGGATAACCTGTCGCGTCGGAAAAAGATGTCAGAATTGAACACACAACCATAGTGCAACATACCTTTATTAACTACCACTAGCCTACAAGAAGTCCCTGGTTATTAAAAAATATTTTCCCTAATCTAAATGGTATGTGTTAATATTTGGAACCTTATACAATTAGGATAAATAGAATATTTTTGAGTTCTATTACCTTTTAGTGTGAAAGATGGGTTTGTGGTAAAAATTTATTAAAGAATGAAATTCTACATGACAAGTCTGTATATTATTTTTAATTTCTTAGTAAATCTTCTAAATAAATTCCTCAAATTTATAAGAGTTAACTTAAAACAAAAACGTTTCCGGTTATCTTTTCCAACTGGGGATTCAATGACCGTTTATCCAATCAGAAGTTTGTGATTTTCTTGTGGTTAACTTTCTTCTAATTATTCTTTCTACAACTCTCCATCATACCTTGATGGTTTTTTTCTTCCATATACATATTTTCATATAATCCTAGTATGGTCTATCTTGGGTGACCTTTGTACTTATCTTTCTATCTTTTAATGTCATATTTTTATTAACCATATTTCTGAGGTGGGTTTTCCACAAAGGTATATCCTATCATAAACCTTTTATTTTCAAAGAAAAATTTCAAATTGCGAGGAAAAAATTTATTGAAGGAGGGGATAATGTAACACCCCAAGCTTCTATGATACGCTTCTCTTTCAATAATGCAATAGCTTTCCTTGTACGCAAGTTCGAGATTCTAACACACTATGACAAATAAAAATGGCCATTATGAATAGTACTACCCACTTTTTGATATTATATATATTTTATATTTCAAAGTGGACTTCATTTTTGGATTCGGAATATTGATATTATCCTATGTTGATTTTTTTCCAATTTTCTGAGAACTTCCAATTTTTTATGAATAGTGAAAAATACTTAAAAACAACTTTTTTAATCAAAATAATTTATAGTGATAAATTATAATATTTAGTGGTTTTAAAGTATAATTATAATATATTATTACCATTTTATACAATGGTGTTCATTATAATTAATTTCACTTTGAAATTGGACATAAACAATTGTCAATCTTTTGATATATATTGTTTCTTAAAAACACGCTATTTGTTGTGACAACGGGAATTAATTATAAAATTAATTAATGAAACTTATATGTTTGGAATTTTTTAAAATAGACATAATTTTTGAATTCGGAATATCAATTATATCTTATGGTGAAATTTTGGCATTGTTATGAAAAACTTCAATTTTTGATGAATAGTGAAACCACTAAGTGGTAGATAAAAAACTGATTTTTCATTTAAATGAAACATTACCAATTCATTGATTTGATTTTCAAAAATCTGACATACATGGTTTTCATTAAAAAGTAAAATGTGGTCCAATGGGATTAAAATAATTTTTTGGTAAATAGTTACTTTTAAGTTTAATTAATCGCGATTAAACGTAATTAGTGAAATTTAAGGTAAAATGATATTATAAAAATATGAAAATACCTTTACACTTTCCCTAACCCTATTGTATGAGTCATGGACGACCACTAAAATCCATGGGTCAACTTGGGGTCCCCATGGAGCCAATTTGGTAGGAAAATAACATTAAAAACTTTTTATTTAATGTTAAAATAAAAAATGTCACAAACATGAGTTTTTTTACTAAAACAATTTTTAAATGGGGTTATAGAAGTAATATTTTTTGTCTATAAATATTAATTATAAATATAAATAGATTTAATACATAATGATATTTTTTTATAATTTTTAGACATTAAATAAATTAAATTTTTAATGACACCATGATGATGTAGCGATTACCTCATTAAATAACGATTTTAATAAAATTGAAGTATAATGAAAAATTTAAGAATTACACTTGTCCAAAGCCTATTGGATGAGTATATTTCTAACCCTTATCACCTTATCCTAGAAATATATAAGTGTAAGACCTTTAAAATCTGAAAATAATTTTATAATAAATTAACATTTCGTTACTTTCCAAGAGTGCCCCTCCTCTCCACTAATAAAAGGCCCCCACCACTACCACCTTATTCACACCTTCCATGCCATTTGGCTCGGCCAAACTCTGCCCAAATACTCTATAAACATCTCTCTATTACTCCTAGAAGCATCACTTTGGGCATAATTCTTCCAAAGGAAACCTTTGGCTCAAATCAAAAAGAGTTACCCGATTTTAAGGTAATGTCTTCTCTAATGTCCTTTTGTTTTATTTTGCTTCTACAACCCCCTAAACTATTTTTATTCTTTTAATTTGTAACAACAAAAGTATCCTAAATATACTAATATGTGGTTATAATAAGGATTCGAGCTACACTTACACACACCAACATCTAATGGTTAACGAATATACTGTTTCTGTGGATGGTGAATTTCTGCCTCACGAAACGATGATTGTTCAACACCCATATAACACCTTCAAAGGTGGCCATTAAGATGTCACTATATTTATATATGATATATAATATGTTTATGTTTTAATTAAGCTTCTTTATTTTTCATTTATTGCATTCTTTTATGGTTTCCATTATGGGTAAACGTGATATTTTCATTTTAGGAAGTGCGGACTACCACCCCCTCAAAGTGATTTGAATCGTTAATGCCATATGTGGGATGTATAAAGGATGGAGTAAATGATATTATACAATATATTATACTGTAATTATTGTATAACTTTATATAATTATAATTTCATTCCATTAAATATGAAATAGAAATGAAAGTGGAGTTCATGTGTACGTATGGCTTACCGTCTCCATGAACGGTGCATTTCATTTATTACATCTAAATGTTATGTAATATTATAAATGAATTTTTATAATGGATATATATGATATATATGATATCTACATCATTAATATAATTCTGGAGATAATGGATATTCTACCACATAATCAACTTGTAATTATAAGAAGTTTATTGCTGACTCAAGTACCAAAGATCGACAAAACGACCGTAATTAACATAAATGACAACGTAATTTTCGTAACATTGTAATAAGTGATATAAAAGGGATAATTATAATGACCCATACATTACATAAATTGTTATTACTTTAAAATTGAAGAATACTTATTACAACATATAACAAAACCATGAAAGGACCGTATAGGTATAGTGTCTTTAGAAACCGGGAAACATAAACAACTGGTTCATAAAGCGTCTACACTGTCTCCCATTTATTTCATCATATCTATCGTCCCTTTTGAAATATCTTAATTAATAACCTTATTCCTAACATGGGGAAATAAAACATACAAAAGGGTGAGCTCAAATGCTCAGTAAGGGTAAACAAAAGAAATATCAATCACATCATATTCATAAGAACATAAAATTTTGGAAATCTTAACATGAAAAAGAGAGCATAATTTCATAACATGGGATATATCATAGTAGTGAAATGAAATCCCAATAATCATAACATAAAACATGATACTTTTTTGCATACACACATAATCGTATAGAATCATTTCTGATTAGTCAAGACTCATTTCCAAGACTATCTTAGTGGACAAAGTCCATTTTTGAACCGAGTCACTCCTCGTTTCAGTCCTGTTTCACTGAACTGGTTTAACCTACCGTTCCGGCCATGTCTATATCATGAGATATAAAATCTTTACCCAATGCATTGGAGGGAGATATAGGTCCCACCCATCTCATAATTATACCATTATTATGTGTGCCACAAAAGCATAAACCATACAACATAGCATAACCCATGTAATAAAAATGGGAATCTTAAACATCTTGACATCATAAAACAATTCATATAAGATAATGGAATTCATAAAAATAATTCCATCACAACATAGTCAAATCAATGTAAAAATAGGGATAGAAATAGAACCTTTTATTATCTTAGATGGAAAATAATTTTGATAAAACACTTGAACTCCATTCTTGAGAAAAATATCCTTTCTACTTCAAAAACACTTTTCCTTTCTTAACATGTCATACAATTATAAAATAAAAGAAGTTTATTAAAAATAATCTTTAAAAATATTAAAGGAATCTTCTTGGAAATAATGTTTTAAATATCCATTCACACTGTATATGTTAAAAAAAACCTTCTTTCCGTACTTTTTCCGGAAAAGTCAAAAAAGTACCTCGTAACATAAAAAAAGAAATATTCCTTACATACCATGTAGTAAAAGTCCAAAATAGTTAAAAATGACATTAAAAATACATGAAAACACTTTTATAAAACATGTACATGGATTATAGAAATACCCCCAGTAAATACTTACGAATAAGCAGTCTCGGATAAAAATGAGATTTTCATAATTATCCCTTACCTTAGGTCCGATTTTCATCGTAAGTGTCTGAACCGCCTGTATAATGATTTAAATAATGTTATTGACATATTCCAAAATCATAATTATTGTTATGATATCATATATTGTCATATTCTTATCTTCTTATTAGTAATATTTCATTACTACTTGTTATTCAGGTGTTTATTACTTTTTGTTCTTATGCGTGTTTGTCGAATAAATTCTTATTATTATCTTTAGGTTATAGATACCTCATTTCCAGAATGGTATTAGTGTAATATATATCATATTAATTCATTCAACTCATTTATATAATCATAATGCAATGAAGATCATGTAGAACGAATCACATTACATCATGGAGACGGTATTCCGTACGTACGCACGAGCGATGATATCGTTACCATGATCGTGGAATTGTATTGGAGTGTATGTATACTATTTTATAATCAATAACACTTTACAATAATCATATATATTCATTACATTCACCCTTATACCCATCCAAGTAAGGTGGTGGTGGAAAATAGATTACACCACGGCGTGGAGACGGTATTCCGTACGTACGCACGCGCGGTGATTTAGTTTTCTGTAGGATGGATAAGAGGTGAAATAGGGTTTTTTCATTTTTATAATAACATATCAGTATATAAGTGACACTTATTTAATTACCTCATAATTAAACTACTAAAGAAGAGGTAGTCTAAGAAGAATGGAACTTGAAGAAAATGGTAGAAGGTATTACATCTTTCTCGAAGTGCCTCCTTTAAACTTTCACTTAAGGCACTAGAGTTGGTCTTTTGATAAGACCAGTACCTCGAGTAGGTTTCTAAGGAAGTGGGGAAGTGAAATGGGTAGGGTTTGTCTGAGATTGAAGGCTCAAATGGGTGTGAGGAAGAGGGGAAGGAGGTGCCCTTTTATAATGGAGGAGAGGGGCACCTTTGGAAATATAAGAAATATTAGTTTATATTAAATCCCAAACCCACTTAAAAACATCCTAAATGACTCATATCCGAAGCTTAGATGAGATAGGGTTGTAATCTCATCATCCAATAAAATTTATACATGTTAGGAATTTATTTTAAACATTATCAACTTGATTTATCCTTATTTATCAATTTAATTTTATTTGTGGTAATAATATTCTAAATTTTTAATTATTATAAATAATAACATATGTGTTGTGAATTTTCCATAATTTGACACTTTATGAAATTTTAGACCATATAAATTTTAATTTATAATTTTTAAATATTTTTGTGATTTTTTAACAATTTTATAATATGTTAGTATTATAAAATAACAATAGTGTCAATTTTGACACTATTCAATTATTTGAATTTGAATAAAATATATACAGAAGCTGTGTTCAAACTAAAAGCATTAATAAATTTATAAAATGTCATATGTATCTAGAAAATTATTTTAGCACATTAAATAGTTCATATAATATTTATTTTAATATTTTTAAAACAATTTATTTGATATTTTAATTAATATAATAATTTCAACATCACTATTGTGTCATAATTAATGATAATTATTTAATCCCTAAAAATTATAAAAAAATTTCTATGATGTAGATAATTGTATTAGCTTTCGGGATACTATTAAGTTTATATGTTTCATTATGTTTATCACCAAATTAAAATTATTAAAATTATAATATTTAAGAAAGTGACATGTTGTCACATTCTTTGGTTTTAATAATAATTAAATTACTTTCATGGAAAAAAGTCCATTAAATGAATCTAATCTGACCCTTAGGTGATATAAGTCTACTTTTAGTCATCCAATAGAATTTTGGCTGGTGTTAGGGTAATTTTATTATCTTATATTTACCCTTAATTACCCGATTTACCTTTAACTATGGTAAATAAAATTTACCGTAGTTACTATTCATAATGCCCAAAAATAAAAAGTAGTCTATTAACGTAATTTGGACCCACTGATTCTGAATATGGAATCCATTTTTGAAAATTCAAAACATATAAGTTTCAGTAATTAATTTAAAATAAACCCCGTTGTTAAGAAAACGGGTTTTAGATGATAAAACATTGTCAATGATTGAAATGTTTTTAACTATGAATTCAATGTGATATTATTTATAATGAAATAAATTATATTAAATGGTAAAAATATATTCTATATATACTTTAAAACCATTCAATATTATAATTTATCTATATAAATTATCTCAATGGAAAAGGTTTTTTTTAATTAAAAATTAGTGTATTTTTACTATTCATCAAAATATGAAAGTTATCAGAAAAATATCAAAAATTTATCCAATGTAAATTTTTATTCCCTGATTCAAAAGAAAATTTTTATTTTGTCAAATTGAACTTATAAACATGTCAAAAACTATATTTAATGTTGGTGCACCATCAAAAGGCGTCAAAACTGTATTTTTTTAAAAATATTTCTTTTATCCAAAAAAACTGATTTTTCTTTTATACCTCATTCTAGATAATGTATAAGTTTAATTAAAATGTTATAAAATTCAAAATTCAGTATGTACTATTCATAACGACTAGTTTTAATAATATTTTAATAGCATATCATTGTTTAGTGAAACTCGGTATTGCGTATGATGAAAGCTATCGAGGAAGGCTGCAGTTGCGTGTAAAGCAGGCCAAGCTAGTGTTGGGTGTAGTGAAAGATTCATTTGATGATTTATATAATATAAAAACAAAATATTTCTCATAAAAGTCTTGGGTTTTACATTCTACCCCCCTTAAAATGAACTTCTCCCTCGAAATTCGTCACTTTGTAACAAACAGATGAGGATACCTCTCCCTCATCATATCATCAAGCTCCAATGTAGCTTCTTCTAATTGGTGGTTCCTCCATAAAACATTCACCAAGCGAGTGGTCTTGTTTCGTAGGAATTTTTCGCTACGATCTAGAATCATTATCGACTTTTCTTCATAAGAAAGATCTTGCTCTAGCAGTACAACTTCTGAGCTGAGTACATGTGAAGGATCAGGTATGTACTCTCTCAGGAGAGATACGTGGAACACGTTGTGTACTTGAGAGAGATTCGGTGGAAGCGCCATTCGATAAGCTACCTTCCCGACACAATCTAGTATTTTGAAAGGACGGATATATCAAGGGCTCAACTTCCCCTTCTTTCTAAATCTCATGACCCTCTTCCAGGGAGATATTCGTAAGAACACATTATCACCCACTTCAAACTCTAGGTCTTTTCTTCAGTTTTCGGCATAACTTTTATGTCGAATCTGAGCTGCTCTTATGTGTTGTTGAACAGATCTGACCTTTTCTGCCATTTCATCAATGAGATCATGTCCTTATAGGTTTCTTTCCCTAACTTCATCCCAGCAAGTTGGAATCCTGCATTTCTTTCCATAGAGAGCTTCATAAGGAGCCATCTGAATACTGCAGTGAAAGATATTATTATAAGAAAATTCCACCAAAGGTCGGTGTTGATCCCAACCACCTTTGAAATCCATAGAGAAAGCTCTCAACATATCTTCTAGAGTTTGAATTGTTCTCTCAGACTGACCGTCTGTCTGAGGACGATAAACAGTGCTGAAACTCAACTCTGTATCCAGCGTATGCTGAAGACTTCGCCAGAACTTCGACGTAAATCTCAGATCCCGATAAGATATAATAGAAAGTGGTACTCCATGAAATCTTACCACTTCCTTTACATATATCCTGGCAAGTTGATCCAGAGAGAAATCCTCTCTAATAGCAATGAAGTGTGCAGACTTTGTTTGACGATCAACTATGACCCAGATAGCATTATTTCCTTTGGATGTTTTAGGAAGTCCTATGACAATGTCCATAGTTATTTTTTCCCATTTCCGTTCGAGTATGGGTAATGGTTGTAACATCCCCTTAGTCTTCTGTCTCTCAGCTTTAACTTGCTAACAAACAAAGCATCAAGAGACATATTCAACAACATCTCTTTTCATACCATCCCGCCAGAAGTACTATTTCAGGTCCCTATACATCTTCTTGCTTCCAATATGAATAGAGAGTGAAGAACTATGAGCCTCATCCAGAAGATCCTTCTTTAATTCAGGGATGGGAGGAACAAAAACCCGATTCCTAAACTTTATTATCCCATCACAATCAAGGTTGAATTCAGGAACATTTCTCACCTTCTTTTTTAACTCTAAATCTTCTTTCTATGCCTCTTTAATCTTCACATGTATAGATGGTTGGACATTCATTTGAGAAAGATACGATTTTTCCCTTCCCATTATAATTCCAAGATCCATTCTTTGTAAATCGATTAATATTGGATCTTTTGTGATCCTCATCATGAATAAACTGGCATGGTCTTGTCGACTTAATGCATATGCCACCTTGTTTTCATTCCCAGGGTGGTAATGGATTGAGCAGTCGTAATCCTTAATCAGCTCCTACCATCTTCTTTGACGCATATTCAGCTCCTTTTCTGTGAAAATATACTTTAAATTTTTATGATCAGTATAAATATCACACCTTTCACCATAAAGGTAATGCCTCCAAATCATTAATGCAAAGATTACTGTAACTAACTTCAAATCATGAGATGGGTAATTTTTCTCATGGATTTTCAACTGTCGTGACGCATAAGCTATCACCATATCATTTTGCATGAGAACGCATCCCAGTCCCTTCTTGGATGCATCCCTGTAGATCACAATCCTTTATCCACTACAAGGAAGTGTGAGTACAGGTGCACTGGATAACCTTCTTTTCAACTCCATGAATATTCTCTTCACATTCGTCTATCCGCACGTACTTACCTCTTTTTCGAGTCAACCTGGTTAGTGGATTATATAATCATGAAAAATCATTCACAAAACATCGATAATATCTAGCCAAACCAAGAAAACTTCGGATCTCAGTTATTGTTGTTGGTCTCGACCATCTTTCGATAACCTATGATTTTGCTGGATCCACAGATATCCCCTCTTTTGTGATAATGTGACCCAAAAATGAATCTTTTTGAAGCCAAATTTCACACTTGGTAAATTTGGCATAAAGCTTCTCCTTTCTCAGGGCCTCGAATATAATTCACAAGTGATCTTCATGTTCTTCCTTGATCTTTGAACTTACCAGACTATCATCTATAAAGACCTCCACAAACAGATCAAGATAGTCTCTAAAGACTCTATTCTTCAGATCCATGAAGATGGGAGGGGCATTAGTAAGACCAAATGGCATCACTATAAATTCATAGTGTCCATACCTTGTACGGAAAGCCGTCTATGGTATATCCTCCCTTTTGACCCTTAATTGATGATACCCTAAATGAAGATCAATCTTGGAAAAGTATTGAGGTTCGCGTAGTTGGTCAAATAGGTCATCAATGCTTGGGAGAGGATATTTTTTCTTGATAGTGATCTTGTTAAGTTCTCAATAATCAATTCAGAGTCTCATTGATCCATATTTCTTATAAACAAACAGAACATGTTCTTCTCAAGGTGACACACTAGGGCATATGAATCCCCTATCAAGATTTTCTTGGAGTTGCTTCTTCAATTCCTGCAACTCAATTGGGTCCATTCTATAAGGTGTCTTTGAAATAGGCAAAGCACCCGGTATGAGTTCTTTTGAAAACTGAACTTCACGATTTGGTGGAAGAACCAAAAATTCTTCGGGAAAGACATCATCAAACTCCCGTACAATGGAAATATTCTTAATTGTGAGTTTCTCACCAACCATTTGAGATAAATATCCTTGATTAATTGGAATCAAGACCCGTAAAATGGAAGAAATTTCCACTGGAAGGTTATGGTCATCCTTTTATCGATAGACGATCTTAGATTGATCTGGAATATGAAATGTGACTTCCCTTAATTGGAAATTGATATGAGCTCCATATAAAGAAATCCAATCCATGCCATGAATCACATAAAATTCCACTAAAGGAAGGATCGCAAGATTTGCAGGAAGCACTTTCCCACAAACTTCAATCGGGGAAGAATTATAAACTTTTGATGCGACTGTTGTGCCATTAGGTGTTGTCACAACTAACTCAACATATAATTGTTGAGGTAATACGGTGATACCCTTAGAAAAATCTTCAGAAATAAAATAGTGGGTGGATCCAGAATCAAATAAAACATTTTCTACTTTAGAGTGGACGGTAAGTGTACCTTTCACCACATCGTTATCGTACTCCACATCGCTGATAGAAATTGCATGTGACTTTCCTTTTCCCTTAGCCTTAAGATTTTGTTGATGTCGATCATCATCAACTACCCTTGGATTAGGGAATTTATTAGCATAATTCCCCATCTCCTTGCACTTGAAACATTGTAGTGTAGTAGGTTCATTCAGTGTGTCCCTTCCTTTGTTTGCATCATTAGACATCTTCTTCCCATCATTGTGGCATTTAAATGCTCGATGACCTTCCTTTCCACATTTGAACCATTTACTAGTCCCATTAAAAAAACTCCCTCCTTGTTTCTTTCCACACTTTGAGCATAAGGGAAAGCTCATCTTCTTTTCAGTGTGCTCTTAAGATTTTCCTTTGAATTCCATTTTCCTCTTCTTATCAATCCCATATAACTAATGGGTTACTCCAATCTCTATATCAGCTTTGAGAGCACATCGAACGATTTCCTCGTAGCTGTTGAAGTCCCTTATGGCTAACGCCCATCGAAGACATGTTTTTAATCCACTAATGAATCGATCAACCTTACTCTCTGGTTGGATAATAATACCACAAGCGTACCTTGCATGCCTTGTAAAATTTGCTTCATAGGTACGAACAGATTCATCATCCTTTTTCTTCAGTTCAAGAAACTCTTTCTCCATATTTGTTCGGAGAATACGAGGGAATTACTTATTGAAAAATAAGTTCTTGAACTCATCCCATTTCATGGACTCAATTTCATCCCTTTGCCTCGTATTTTTAATAATATTACACCATTGATCAGCATGTCCTTCCAAACAATACCCTAATAGGATGACTTTATCATGTTCAGAACATTGAGGAACTGAAAATATCTTTTCAGTAATACTAATCCATTGTTCAGCAACTAATGGATCAGCAGAGCCGCTGGATGAAGGTGGACGCTGCCTCATGAAGGATTCAACAGAATGTTGTTCCTTATTCTTCTCATTTGGAAGTCCTGCATGATTCATAGCTTGAGAATGTTGTGTGACCATGGCTACAAGATTTTTCATTACAGCACCCATAACGTTTGGTTGCTCAGGGGGACAATCATTGCATTTCCCGTCGCATTCCGCATTAGCACGGTTCCTTCGGGTTCCGACCATTGACTAAAACCAAGAAGAATAGTGTGAGAAACACTAATTATAATAGGAAAACCACATAATCAAGAATAAAATTTCACACTTAAGGTCTTATCCTAGGTTATTCATGGCCATTTCTAAAACACTAAGATTGTGTTCTATGCTTAGACTTTTCCTTAGGGTTCTTACTAAGGCTTTCACATCCTAGTTTCCAAAGGTTGTCTATACCATTCCTCTGATACCAACTATAACAACCCATACTTTACATACATTGTTATTAATTCAAAATTGAAGCATACTTATTACAACATATAACAAAACCATGAAAGGACCGTATAGGTATAGTGTCTTTAGAAAATCGGAAACATAATGAACTGGTTCATAAAGTGTCTACATTGTCTCCCATTTATTTCATCATATCTATAGTCTCTTTTGGCATATCATACATAATAACCTTCTTCCTAACCTGGGGAAAGAAAACATACAAAAAGGTGATCTCAAATTCTCATTAAGGGTAAACAAAAGAAATTTCAATCACATCATATTCATAAGAACATAACATTTTGAAAATCTTAACATGAAAAAGATAGCATAATTTCATAACCTGGGATAAATCATAGTAGTGAAATGAAATCCCAATAATAATAAAATAAACCATGAAACTTTGTGGCATACACACATAATCATAGAGAATCATTTCTTATTAGTCAAGACTCATTTCCAAGACTGTCTTAGTGGACAAAGTCCATTTCTGAACCGAGTCACTCCTCGTTTCAGTCCTGTTTCACTGAACCGGTTTACCCTACCGTTCCAACCATGTCTATCTCATGAGATATAATATCTTTACCCAATGCATTAGAGGTTGATATAGGTCCCACCCATCTCATAATGATATCATTTTTATGTGTGCCACAAAATCATAAACCATACATCATAGCATAACCCATGTAATAAAAATGGGAATCTTAAACATCGTGACATCATAAAACAATTCATATAAGATAAAGGAATTCATTAAAATAATTCCATCACAAAATAGTCAAATCAATGTAAAAATAGGGATAGAAACATAAACCTTTATTATCTTAGATGTAAAATAATTTTGATAAAATACTTGAACTCCATTCTTGAGGAAAATATCCTTTCTACATCAAAAACACTTTTCCTTTCTTAACAAGTCATAAAATTATAAACTAACAGAATTTGATTAAAAATAAAATTTAAATCTTCTAAAGGAATCTTCTTGGAAATAATGTTTTAAAAATCCATTCATGCCGTATAAGTTAAAAAAATCATTCTTTTCGTACTTTTGCTGGAAAAGTCAAAAAAGTACCTCGTAACGTAAAAAAAGAAATATTACTTACATACCATGTAGTAAAAGTCAAATATAGGTAAAAATGAATTTAAACATACATGAAAAAACTTTTATAAAATATGTACTTGGATGATAGAAATACCCACAGTAAATACTTATGAATAAGAAATCTCGGATAAAAATGATATTTGCAAAATTATCCCTTACCTTAGGTCCGATTTTCTTCGTAAGTGTCTGAACCTCCTGTATAATGATTTACATAATGTTATTGACTTATTCCAGAATCATAATTATTGTTATGATATCATATATGGTCATATTCTTAGCATCTTATTTGTAATATTTCATTACTACTTGTTATTCGGGTGTTTATTACTTTTTGTTCTTATGCGTGTTTGACGAATAAATTCTTATTCTTCTCTTTAGGTTATAGATACGTCATTTCCATAATGGTATTAGTGTAATATATATCATATTCATTCATTAAATTCATTTATATAATCATTATGAAATGAAGATCATGTAGAACGAATCACATCACATCGTGGAGACGGTATTCCATACGTACGCACGAGCGATGATATCGTTCCCATGATAATGGAATTGTATTGGAGTGTATGTATACTATTTCAGAATCAATACCAATTTACAATAATCATATATATTCATTACTTTCACCCTTATACCCATCCATTTAAGGTGGTGGTGGAAAATAGATTACACCACGGCCTAGAGACGGTACTCCGTACGTACGCACGCGCAGTGATTTCGGTTTCCGTAGGATGGATAAGAGGTGAAATAGGGTTGTTTCGTATTTATAATAACATATAAGTATATAAGTGATACTTATGTTATTACCTCATAATTAAAAAACTAAATAAGAGGTAGTAGAAGAATAATGGAACATGAATAAAACGATAGAAGGTATTACCTCTTTCTCGAAGTGCCTCTTTTAAACTTTCTCTTAAGGCACTAGAGTTGGTATTTTGATAAGACCAGTACCTCTAGTAGGTTTCTAAGGAAGTGGGGAAGTGAAATGGGAAGGGTTTTTCCGATCTTGAAGGATCAAATTGGTTTGAGTAAGAGAGGGTTGAGGTGCCCTTTTATAAGGGAGGAGGGGGGCACCTTTGGAAATATAAGAAATATTAGTTTATATTAAATCCCAACACTACATAAAAACATTCAAAATGACCCATATCCGAATCTTAGATTATATAGGGTTGTAATATCATCATCCAAGAAAATTTAGACTTGTTAAGAATTTATTTTAAACATTATCAGCTTGATTTATCCTTATTTATCAATTTAATTTTATTTGTGGTAATAATATTCTAAATTTTAAATTATTATAAATAATTAGATATGTGTTGTGAATTTTCCATATTTTGACACTTTATGACATTTTCGACCATATAAATTTTAATTTATAAATTTTAAATATTTTTGTGATTTTTAAACAATTTTATAATATGTTATTCTTATAAAATAACAATAGTTTCAATTTTGACACTATTCATTTATTTGAATTTAAATAAAATATATACAGAAGATATGTTCGAACTAAAATCTTTAATAGATTCAGAAAATGTAATATGTATATAGAAAATTAGTCTAGAACTTTAAATAGTTCATAGAATATTTATTTTAATAATTTTAAAACAATTTATTTGATATTTTAATTAATAAAATAATTTCAACATCACTATTGTGTCATAATTAATGATAATTATTTAATCCCAAAAAATTATAAATAAATTCCTATGATGTAGATAATTGTATTAATTTTCTGGAGACTATTCATGTTCGAAGTTGCATTATGTTTATCACCAAATTAAAATTATTATATTTATAAGATTTAAGAAGGTGACATGTTGTCACATTCATTGGTTTTAATAATAATTAAATTATTTTCATGGAAAAAAGTCCATTAAATGAATCTAATCTGACCCTTAGGTGATATGGGTCGACCTTTAGTCATCCAATAGGATTTTGGAAGGTGTTAGGGTAATTTTATAATTTTATATTTACCCTTAATTACCCGATTTACCTTTAACTATGGTAAATAAAATTTACCGTAGTTACTATTCATAATGCCCAAAAATAAAAACTAGTATATTAACATAATTTGGACACACTTATTATGAATATGGAATCCATTTTTCAAAATTCAAAACATATAAGCTGCAGTAATTAATTTAAAATAAATCCCGTTGTTAAGAAAACGGGTTTTAGAAGTTAAAACATTGCCAAAGATTGAAATGTTTTTACCTATGAATTCAATGTGAAATTAATGCTAATGACATACATAATATTAAATGGTAAAAATATATTCTATTTATACATTAAAACCATTCAATATTATAATTTATCCATATAAATTATCTCAATTAAAAAAGTTGTTTTTAATTAAAAATTAGCATATTTTTACTATTCATCAATATATGAAAGTTATCAGAAAAATATCAACAATTTATCCAAAGTAAATTTTTATACCCTGATTCAAAATAAGAATTTTATTTTTTGAAATGGAACTTATAAACATGTCAAAAACTAGATTTAATCTGGGTGCGCCATCAAAAGGCGGAAAAACTGTATTTTTTGAAAACTATTTCTTTTATCCAAAAAAATATGATTTTCCCTTTATACCTCATTGTAGAAAATGTATATGTTGAATTAAAATGTTATAAAATTAAAAATTCAGTTAGTACTATTCATAACGGCTAGTTTTAATAATATTATAATTGCATATCGTTGTTTAGTGAAACTCGGTATTGTGTACGACGCAAGCTATCGAGGAAGGCCACAGTTGCGTGTAAAGCAAGGCAAGCTAGTGTTGTGTGTAGTGAAAGATTCCTTTGATGATTTATATAACATAAAACAAAATACTTCTCATAAAAGTCTCAGGTGTTACAATAATAAACTTGAAAAAGGTTCTTAAGCACGTAGATATTAACTGTAGTTTATTATTCAGGAGGCTAAAGAACGGTCGTGTCAAGTCGGACACAGGGTAAGAGAACTTCTTAACCCAATTTCCATTCTTTGGGTTAATCTCATACTTTCAAATTATGTAATGATATTATTATTTCCTATCTTGTATTTGTACTTTATTTATGTGTACTTATAGTGAATACACATAATAGATCTATTTTATTTAAAAAAATTGATCTTTGTAAGGGACATCTTCCCAATCTCTGCTCAATGAGGCATATTTGGTTTTATACACAACTTTCCTTTATATGGTGTATAAACCCCGTTGAATTTTACTTTTATTCAAAAGGAATCTTTTTATATGAAGCGTTTTTACTAAAAGACAAAAGGAATGTTTTTTTATTACGTATGCGGCAACAACAACTTCTCTGCCACTGTGACTGTTATTTGAGTTTCGCCTTCCTCTATAAGCCATAACTTTTTTTAAATTAAAAATAACTACCGAGATTTAATTTTCCTTTATTTAGGTATTGAAAATGGTTTTGAAAGTGTTTTTATTATATCGATGTGTTGTATTGATATCTTGTGATTGAAATGTGGAAATGTTATGTTTCTTTTATGCATGTTTTATGTGATACGATTATGTTATGGTTTACGATATGTTTAAACCTGTTCATATGAGGAATTCATTGGACATAATAAGTGATGGGTGGATCCCGCTATAGTTCCTAGATGCATCGGCAGGTCTAATGGGACAAACTAGTGTCTTGGCACGAGGCCTTGGAAAAATCTTATTTGTGGTCTTGGCACGAGGCCTTGGCTACGTGGTTATGATAGTCTGGCATTATGCATTCCATCATTATGAAAGTGGTTATTGATATTGCATTATATTATTCAACCAATAGAATATCCATGTGAATAAGTAAATGGCATTATTTCATTATACATTTTCCATATTAGGTTGAAGATAAAGTTTAAAAGGTTTTTGTTTTAGTTATACATTTCCTTAAATGTTTATGTTTATTGATGAAAGCTTCTACTATATTTTTATCCTTACTGAGCATCTGAGCTCACCCCTTTCAATGTTTTAATATTTTCTAGGATGTGAAGAAGTATTTTATGAATGACCTGCAGGGATAGTCAGAAGAGGATATGAGTGTGGACTATGGAGACTTTGTTATTGTAGATTTTCACTTTATGATGTAATGTAAAATTTATTAATGTATCTAGTGTTTCCAAGGATACTAAACTAATCGGTCTTTCGAGACTTGATCTTTTGTGATCATGCCAATGTTATGAAGTAATGCACCGACTCCGGGTAACTGGGGTCGGGGTGTTACAGTCACTCTCCAACTCAACAATCAATCATCACCAAAGTATAATGAATCAATGATGGAACATATATTGGAAACTAAAGACAACAAAACACTATTGCCATGAGTATTAACACTTAGTGTAGGACCAAATAATTCTATTCGAAATTCATATCCTTTAAAAAAAGAAACAATGATTTTCAGGATTGAGATGCAAACTATAAAAATATTCTTTCCATACATTTCATTTCAAAATACACATATCACAGCCCATTTCCATCTCATTTTAAAATGATGTTCATCGTGAAGTTTATCTATGATTGTGGGAGAGAAATCTAAAAAAAAGACAAATTACAAAACCATTATTTTTCATTATAAAGTGAAATAGTGATAATTTTTTTAAAAAAAAACACACACTTTCAAGATTTACCAAAAAAACTCCAAATCTAATTTCAAGGGAGATAGTCTCACAATGAGAGAAATGATTCAATATTCTAGAGTCTAATCCTCACAAGATTACCAAGTAACTCATTGGAAGACTAGAACATAGTATACTTGTGACTCATCCCGAAGGCATTCCCTACTCGATGATGTCATAACGCCCTAATTACCGACTGTTTCCGTACCTGGCCTGGTCGAGGGGCCTGATCCCAAAGCAATAAACCGGAGTATCCAACTTCTATGGTCCACTATCCAGTGAGTAATCTAAACTAGTTCAACAATCGTTCTCAGTAAACATCATTAATATACTTGGTTCCCATGTATATTTCACATGGGGGTGTTCCATACCATTCAAACAATAAGTAACATATATATAAAACCACAAAAACCACACAATATGACACCACCCTGGCCACCTCATGGTCGGTCCCCTACCTTAAAATAATTATCATAATAGGGAAGACCCATACTAAGGACCTTCTCAATTCAAATCCACAAACTAAGAATGATTCCCAACTCAATATTGGTTATCAAAATCACCATTTCAAATTTCCAAATGGGCCTTTAGCTTATAAATATTTAACCATTTACCAAAAACTCTTCAAAGAATTTTCAAAATCATTATCAAGATTTATATTTATAGTAATGTGGCCAAATGGGCCTTTGCACTAATCATTCACCAAAAAGTACCCAAGCTCATTTTTAAAATCCATGTACTGACAAACAAGGCATACAGAAGTTCCAAATGAGATGTAATACCACACAAAATCCAACCCTCTTTTACAAACTCCAAATGGGTGGGACCAAGGGCCACACAAACAAGAACTTAATCTGTGAAACCACATTAATATACTTAAATCTACACCTTGAATTTCATAAATGTGTTTTAAAAAATAAAAACCATGCCATGATAAATAACTAATCATATTAAAGACCCAAATGGTCCATTTTAAATGAAAACACTTAGTGTTCAAAACATGATGAAAATTAACCATACATTAAAATCTTCTATTTAAAATCATTCACACCTCAAAAAATTTCCAAAACATAATTGGAAAAAATCATGTTATTTAATAAACAATTTATAAATTTGTAAAAAAAATTTAAAAAGTATTACATGGATTCACACTCCTAAAACCCTCATAAAACCCTATTTTAAACCCAATGCATGCAAATTCCAATTAGAAACACCTTTCATACCATTCACACATTTTATAAAACCACATACACAATTGAAACAATTTCATGAAATCAAAGACAAAGAGTAATTTACTATATCTCACATAAGAAATTTTATTCTAAAAACCATATATCACTAACTATTATTAAATAAGGGATCCAAAAACAAGAAACCAAAAATTCATTAATTTATAAGAAAATAAAAAGGTATCCTACTGAAAAGGAGAACCAAGATCGAAACTTTACTTCTTGAATCTTTCTAGCTAGAAGTTTTTGTTACCTTCTTGAAAACACATACATTTATATATATATATACTCAATCCGATGCATTTCTTCCCTGTGCCATGAGGTAATACGTACATGAATGATATATATATATATATACATACATACCTAAGAAGATGCGTATGTTATCTAGAAGAGTTTAAAACCCCATTATAATAAATATCAGGGACAAAAAAACATTGCGGCATGGTTAACACGCTAAAATTAAAACACCAGGATCTCGAAATTAATTTCTAGAGACTCCAAAATTACAAACCCCCAAATATAAATTGTTCAATGATTAAAAAAAATTAAAAACTACTGAAGTGGAAAGGTAACGGTCCAACACACTATAAATAAAATATTAGATCATTAAAAGAAATAAAGGCCCTAATTAAATAGTGACAACAACATAGTGATGTAAAACCATAGCTCAAACTCAAAACAGCGGATTGAAAGCGGTGTGAAATCTCATTCGCACCTCAACCGTACCTTTGCGGGATAACCACAATGCCTAATCACCTAATTGGAACAAATCATTTAGGGATAAACCTGAAAAATCATAAGCCTAAGAACACTAAATCTAGAAGAGAATGAAGAATGGAATACCGGAGGGAAAAGGAGGGAGGTCTCCACTAGAGTGTGGTGCGCCAGCAAGGCCATGACTAATAGAGAAGGGGTCATTCTGGAATGGATCTCCAAAGGGTGGCTTCAAGAGCAGGAGGGGTCACACTGGGAGGAGTGATGGATGTGTAGGTGAAGCCGGGCGGAGATGGGGGGTCACAGGTCAGTTCATCCTAAGAGGAGGAAGGTGGCACTGGTGGAGGTGGTGTGACACTGCGCCAGACAGGGAGAGGAGCGTCTGGTGGATTTGGGTGGGGTTCTTGTGTAAAAGGGATTCACAAGGGGTGTGGGTCGCATAGGAGGGGAGAGAGAGAGGGATGATGTGGGGAAACCTAAAAAATAAAATAAAACAAATACCATAATAATAATAAAATTTATAAGAATAATAATAATATAACCATAATTATAAAAATGATATAAAATTAATCTTCTCAATTTTTATTAATAATTATTATAATATAATGTTTAAATTATTCATAATATTCATTTCATTTTAATATCAATAACAACAAGAATGAGTTCAATAATAATAATGCTAATTAATGAAATTTAATAACAAAAATAATAATAATATCATTAAGAATAGTATTTTCTTATTTGAAATTTATCTTTTGTTTTATTGTTCAATAAATTCTTATTTTATTTTTAACTTTTCATTTAACTTAATTTGATTAGTCATTTAACATAATAATTTATCATGTGTTCCGGGTAGGTGGTTTGGTGACCTCGGCATAACCACATGGTCTCCCAAACATGCTCTACCCATGCAACAAGAACCACCAAGACTGATACAATTATCATTCAATAAAAATTAAAAAAATTAAACAGGGAGTCCCCTAAAACCTGACCTGAGTCGAAACCAAGTCAAAAATGAAACCCGTGTGTGACACCCTAAATAAGGGGTGCGTGCCATTGGGTAAGAAAGATATTTCCCACTTAGTGTTGACTTTTTGGATGAACAAAAAAATTATCATGAGTATGGAACTATCAAAGAAGCTTTCATGGGATTGTTTTTGTGGTGAATTATGCAATGGGTATGTCAAAAAGGAATGTGAAATGGTTTAATGAATGGTTGGTGTATTTTCCTTGGAAAATGTGATGTTCAGAAAACTGTTTTGGTGTGAAACTATTTGGAATTTATTATAGATGTGGAACTACGAAAAATAAATATATAAAAATTGTTTTATAGAATTGTGATATCTTGTTCTATCTTAGTGGAATGATTAGAGTATTTATCGGGAGAAATCTAAATAGTTTCATTAATCACCTCTAATTTGGAACTTTTGTGCTTTTACTAATGTTTATTGAGACACATGTAAGTTGAAAGCATCACAATTGTTTTTTTGGTTCTTTGTGATACTTGGAGGTTGAGTTAGAGCATGGATTTATGAATTTGGAGACTTCTATGTTTCTATAGGTTTTGTTTTCCATTATGTACTTTGATTTAAATAGTCTTCCACTATGGTACTCTAGTTTAGTTTGTATTTGATATCAATGGTATTACATGATTTTTTTTTACATTTTCATCATGAATCGTGTAGTTGTTTTGGTTATGGAATGTTTGGTTTTGATTTTTTTTATTTTCAAAGGGAATAATGTCCCCCAATTATACAAAATACATTATTGCCCTGCTTTGTCAACATGGGGATGTTACATAACACCAAGTATAAATTCTACATCAACTCAATACAATGAGGCAGTGAGGGATGTTACAAGTGTTATTTGTGTTGGCTAGTATAAATATTTGTGTGAAACATGTGCAATAATCTTGTCATGTCCTTGAATTACAAGTTGTATAAGTTGTATTGGTTTTTTATTTGAAATTCATTCTGGTTCTTTCCTTGATTTGAGTTTGTAGAAAGCAGTAGGATTGATGGGACCTGAAATGTAGAGTATAAAAAGACGTATCTAACCCTTTTTTACATCAAGTTACCAGGGAGTTGGGTACATAAGTGTTTCGGAAACACATATAGGAGAGTAATAAAATTTTCATGGGTTTTTCCAATGATAACAGCATGACATGCATTGTAAAAATTACTTCCGACTTGTAGTGAATATTTCATTTTGAGTAATGATTTATTATTTGGGGTAAATGTGTTTATTTTTGAAAAATGATGAATTGTTTTAAAGTGGGAGACTTTAGAAGGGGAATGCTGGTGGAATTTTGAAAATGAGTTGATTTCTAAAAGCATGGTGAAATTTTTAAAAAATTGTTTAAAGTTGAAAATGTTTAATTTTGGATGGGATTATTGTGATATTTTCTCTATGATATAATTTTATGTTTTTAAGCATGAAGTTTCTATAGAGTGAGTATAATGAATTTTTTTCCTTTCTAGTAAATGGGACCTAATAGGCATCATAGAAACCAACAAGAAGATGCTGTTGAAAATGTGGTTGCATGTAATTCAAAGGTGAACCAATATCTTGTTCAAGGTATAGTCCAAGAATTACATATTTTGGATATAGGTAACTCACAGAATGAACAAATGAATATGGAACATTATCATCAGTTCTAGATGTAAAATCCACCCAACTCTTGGGATTATTTGGGTCTAAGAAGGCTGAGGTGTCACAGAATATGATGAATCAAATATTTAATTTCCATGGAACACCAGAAGATCTAAAATTCATGTTGTCAATGAATATATTGGATGATCTTTCATGCCAATGGTGTGATTTAAAACATTTGGCTAAACTAGACCAATGAACGGAAATGGGAGGATTTCAATGAATAGTTCAACAAATAATTATATCCTCACACATTTATAATTCATCTAATGGAGAACTTTTTAATCCTGAATCAGGATAACAATTATACAATAGAGTTTTTGGCTAAATTTATTAATTTTTTCCACTTTCCACATGATGTTGTTTCCAATTCATTATTGAAGGCACGCATTTTTGAATCAGGGATGAGGGAAGATATTTTTTCAAAGTTTACCTAGATCTGTATAATATATTATATATATATGGTCAATATATTGATGGTGGATGAATGAGATATCTCAAGATTCATGGTTCGGGGAAGTATGTTGATACATATAGGAATTGGTGGGAACTATAAAACTGGTAGAAAGAGGAAAAGGGACACCTATTTCCATGGTGGGAGTATGAAAACAAAGCTGATAGTTGGATCATTGAACCATCCCCCAAGACCTAAGATAAAATATATATGTATTCTATGTGGTTATTTTGACCAAATGAATCAAGAGAGTACTACACCACCTAGATCATGTCACAATTACAATAACACATGTAATCTTCAAGGTTTTTGTCGTAGTGCTCAAAGGTCAGGTGCTCAGGAAAACTCTCATGTTTCATAGACATTGTATGCTTCTAAAAGATGAGCGAAACAGAATACTATTCATTAGCAGGATAGATTTATATATGGTGATTCCATGAATACCACGACACCACCACAAGGGATATCTCAATAGGGAAATAAAGAAAAAAAGCACAGCAGGTAAGGATTTATATGGAGTTCAGCCTATTATTGTGGATGATCAATAGGGTTGGTGTGAATTTAAATCCATGGGGAACATGATTCAATGAATTCCCTTGATTGTACCAATTATTTAAATGATCAAATAATACATATAAAATCCCATACCACATAAAAACTTCTAATGTATTCTTCATCCTAAATAAATCAAGCATTGAGGGTAGAGGCGCATGATTTTCGTCTCCCACCACTAGGAACACCACATATTGGTTATTCGGGAGAACTCTACAGCCACTACATTGCAGGCTATTGGACCATATCATACACCCCTCCATGAATTCCCATATCTTACAAATGACACTCCATGCCACCGGTGAGATGTCCTTGATGGCCCCCATTGGGTGTGACCGACCTAGTGCCCCACATCATCTCTCAGTTGAGACTAGTTGAGCTCAGTAGGTTGTAATGAACATTTTAAATAAAACCCAAAAAATAATTATTTTAAAAATAATTTATATAATGGAATTCAATATGAAATGCATGGCCACCAACACACTTATATCTCTAGTATACAATTCTTCAAGTCCTTTAATATTTCTCTTCAAATATAAATCCATGTAACTATTTCTTCATCCTTAACCCTTAATGCACTAACTATATGGGATGGATATCCTTTATGAAAACTACAATCTCAATGTTACTAAAGTTACCACTTGTATAGTTCTCATGAAACATTAAATTATTTCATGGCATACAATTCAAATTCATCTCTAATTTTTAAAATATAAATTACAATGAATGTCAAATCATTATATTTCATTTTTTGTAAAAAATTTGTCCCTTATGAAATAGGTATTTTCAACGTAGGATCAGTTCATCAATCTTCAGAGTTATCAAGATGGAAAATTTCTCAAGAATTACTTCCAATGCTATGAATCCATCAAATTTCTCCTGGAATCAATACGAAGGAATCCATAATAATTCTATAGGAATCACTATGAATTATTCCATAACAATTATATTGGAATCACTATTATACTCAATGTGTTTAAATATTCACATATTTCTTGGAAAATCAATACACGAGGATTTCATCCAAGCTCTATGAACTTTTGAACTTCTTCAACATATTAACATTAATGTAATCCCCCCATTTAAATGAACACTATTTTACACCAATGATAATTAGTTGAAAATAAATACAATCCATACAAAAAGTAGGATCTTGAATCTCCCCCATTTTATTTGTAATGTAATGGAACTATATGGTACATTCCTTATAGAAATCTGGTGTTTGAGGTTTTTTGGGAGGTCAAGGTGACTTATACCCATCAGTTTCCCAAATTTCCAAACTTTTCTATGAAACTATGTCACTTTTACTTTGAAAAATTCCAAATTATTACTTGAAATGGTGTGACTTTTCCTTTTCATAAATTCCAAATGGTTTCATGAAACTGTGTAACTTTTCCTTTTCTAAATTTCCAATATTTTCCAAAATCATGTTTTTATTTCCTTTTCCAAACATTCAAACTGTTTCCTGAAACTGTGTGACATTTCCATTTAAAAAAATTTAAACTATCTAATTAAACAATGTCACTTTTCATTTTATAAAATTCCTAACATTGGTATCGAAACAATGTCATAAAATTTGGTTCATAGAAACGGGGTCACATAAACAGTGTCACAGAAATAGTGTTAGATAAACTGTGTCAGAGAAACTGTGTAACATAAACAGTGTCATAGAAACGTTGTCATAAAAACAGTGTCACAATTAATATCTCACTATTACCCTTTAACAGATATTGTATCAAAGTTACTATCTCACAGTTACTGTCTCACATATATTGTTTCATATTTCCTTTTTAAAATTTCTAGATTTTTTCTGATTCGCCGATTTAATGTTTTCATTGACAAAAAGGCATCAAAATACTTGTTTTAAGGGATTTTATTCCAATTAAATGGCCATATATCCGATATTAATTTTCCTATGTTTTGGGATACCATTATAGGGTCAAACCACGTGGTTTAATGCAACCTTTATTTAATGGAAAATCCACCAAATCATAAATCTTTTCTCTATTAAATCATCTAAAGGGATGAGATGTCTTCCTCTCATGTTCTTCCTCCTTGTTCTCGAGTATGAGATACTCAAAATATTACTTCCATCCCATAGGATTCGTGTGATCAAACATTTTCCCTTGGATTGGTTCCCCTTTATGTTCTTCTTATTACAAGCGTACCCCCTATTTGGGTGCAACTATGCAGTATCGATCATTCTTCAATATAAGGTATAATTTATCATCATTATTTTTGGTTTATCTCATTTTGTTTCTCTATTCCCTGTTATTTCATTCTATCATCATGTTCGTAATGGACTTTTCTTGAGTGTTGGCCGATGTGGTGGTGTCTCTACGTCCCCAAGTGGATTCAGACCTCTAAGAGAGGTGATCATGATCTGTTTTGTTATTATGTTCTTGTATAGAGAATGTAAAGAACCAATTGAGGTAGGGGATTCGTGGTCTCTATTTTATTTTACATGCAACTGTCCAGTTATCATTTTTTATCTCACTGGTTCACAATGGAATTGATATAATAAGTATTTGAATTGGAGAATTAAATTGATATTGATCATATGTTATTGACTTTTTTTTCAAGATAGTGTTATATCTATTCATACATTGATTATATTTCCATTCTTGATGGAAATTAGTAAGGAACACAAATCCAGGATTAATTGTTAATTATTTGGATAAATATAAAGAGTCATGTAATTGAATCTGGTTCTTATTGCTTTAATTTGATGTTAATCAAATTGATGTAGTAAGCATGCTTAATCAATTTTTGTAGCTATAATATATTGATGTTTATGTTACCCATATTTGGTACCTACAAATAATAAATAGGAAAATTCCAGACGGATTAATGAATATGATGTTTGATAAAAAGATTATTCCTCGTAGGGTTCTGTGTTACCATATTTCTTGTAAAGGACAAGAGCCTTATGCTTAGAGTTGTGAGATCTCATCGTGTTTGAAGTTTGAATTATTTTTTAAATGTCAAATAGATGAGTCAATATGATGTATGTTTTCCTGCTACTTATGTTTTGATGTGAGCCTGGATGGCTATTGTGATATGTGGGGGCAGATAGGCCCATTGGTTGGGGCAACAGTTTTTTACTAGAGTGGCGAGATGCATCGATTTATGCATGTGGGTGCCGGGGAAGACACCTAAGATGATTAAATTTTTTGGATGTGAATGTTTGGATTCTTTATGATTCTTGTTGTTTTTTTATCTTCTTTACATTCCCCAGTTCTCATGGAAACTATTTTTCTTACCCTCCTTCCAAAAAGCGAGAAGACGCGTGGGTTATGCCACATCCTTTCCATGTTTATCTTCTCAATGTAGGATTGGTCTATGCTCTTTCTATAGGTCTAAAAGACAATATGGGTAGTTCAACTACAAACCATGTTGAGCCGCCTTGTTTTTTTTATCTTGAAATGTTTATCAATAATTCCTGGGAATATGGGAATGTAATAATACTATTAATAAATGATTTGATAAATGCTGTTAACCAATGGGGTTAGAGCTTGTTGGGACACAATTCTGGGGTTTCAATTTAAAGGAGAAATGTACATTGGCTGTGATTCTAATGAAATACAATGTGGAATATATAATGATTAATAAAATTTTAATGAAATAATTAAATTAAATTGCAACTGATAAAAATGGAAGGAATTAATTTAATAAATCTATTTAAATGGTTGTGTGAAATTAGGATACCTAGACTTATAAGCAGAGGCCAGGAGCCCGAGAGATGTTATCTAAAGTTGATTCTAAGTATAGTATATGTTCATAGTGTGGTTTTGAGATATATTATATTATGTACTTTTTGTGTTTCCATAAGCTACCCCACCCCATAAGTTAGGTAAACTGACACCCATGGGATTTTGAGCCCTAGGGGGTGTTTTCCCAAACATTCTGGTGGGAGGATGGATGGATGTCTTCCCCCATTGGCCCCACACTCTTCTCTTGGTAGTTACTTGTGATAGTAGGAACAATAGTTAGTTTTCCCCATATATCTGTGTAGAGGGATGTAATGGATTGTGGTTATTCACACACATATAATTTAGAGATATTTTTCTATAGACAACTATATATGTAATGTGTATAGACTTTAATGGCTTGAGGATCCTTAATTCATTTATGGGGGGTTATAATGGATAGAGGATTAATACATATTGTATGATACATGATATGTGAGAAATGGTGGCTCCTAGAAACTAGATGGTTACTTTACATACATGGATGGGGTGGTTTTGTTGCATGAGGTTCATTTTGTGGTGCTACGCCCAGGTGTCGGTAGGCAAACCTTTTTGGAGAGAGATGCTTAGGACATGTGATTTTGGGGAAAAGAGGAAAACCCGTGGGGAAGTGGTAGCAAGGTACCCTAAATATTCTTTATTATATTATGTACTCTATTATTGAATATGTGGTGAGAGTATCTATGGTAGGGTTTGGAACATAGTATACCTATTTATGTGATGAGTTATTACACTTGTTGTTCACTATGATTTAGCATGATTTCATTACATTTGAACCAGAGGCCCTAAGGAGGATCCTACTGAGTTTACTATTATATACACCCTCTATATATATAAACTATTCTTAGGTCACATAGAGCAGGTTGGAGATCAGGATGGTCACTACTATCTTGGGGTTACAAGAGCTATTCTTGCTTTGCGGTTTCTACTGTTTTTACTTTCCTTTGGTACTTGAAATTTATTGCTTTTGGTTGTAGTAGTTTTTCATTCCATTACATATGTTTACATGGGATTTATTTTATATTCCAGTCATGGATTATATTTCATTGGTGTTTTTCTTATCTCTCTATTATTCATGTTTTCTTTTAGAGTGTAATGTCTCTCATTTGTGTGTTTACTATACCCTCAATGCTTGTCGCCAACTCGAGTCCTACTGGTGGTCGGACTTGGGGTCATTATATCCCTTATCACATTGACGGTCCAGGAGGGGTACACCTTATGCGGAGTGGATCATGACAGAGTGGTATCAGAGGCGAGGTTGAGAGATAGTATTTATTTTTTTGTTAAGAATAGGTATGGTTTCATGGGTTGGTAGGGAAACAGTGTTAATCATGTTTAGCAAGTGATGTAAACACAGTTGACTGGATGAGTCATACGTGTTTAGGGCCCCCTTTAATCAAATGCACGGACCATTAAGTTTACAATGGATACTGAACAAGATGATGCTTGTTGCATGGTAGAGACCTTGTAAAGGATCATGAATCATTCCTTTCTGTTCTTGAGTTTGAATTAGTAAACCTTAGGATATGATTAACTAAAATGAATAAAAGAAAAAAATTGGATAGTTAATGTTGAGTCTTCCATATTCAATTTTTGGGACCTCTAATTGTTTTTTATTTTTCACGTAAGGCTCTGGGTCAATGTCCTCATCAGGTATATGCAGAAGATGTCCAGAAGTTTGTGCCATCAGATCGCTGAAGGGTATAGGTTGATGACGATAACACTTGGAGGATGAAACTCTTCATGTTTCATCCCGAGATTCTAAAAAAGTACAAGGGTTCCATTTCATATGCTTTCACAGAAGAATGATTGGAGGATGTTGATATAGACTACAATTTGATCCGTTCTCGAAAGGAGAACGGGGTGACATTGGTTGTGATGATGCTACATCGAGAAGTGAGGAATTTTTTCTTCTTTTTTCCTTAGGAATCCCAAGGAGTTGGTGATCTCATGGGAGGAGTTATTACGAATTTTTACAGTCAAGTTTCTTTCTTCAAATGAGAAGGCGTCCAGTCCCTAAGAGCTTATTACCCTTCTACAGGGGAGGTCTAGTGTGTGAGAGTTTGGAATCAATTTCAAAATCTTTTTGTGATATGATTCAGACATATTGACAAATGAGGAGGCCATGGTGAGGCATTTTGAGGAGGCTTTTCACCGAGATATCCATATTCATGTCACCCTGTTTGAGTTGAATACATATGTTGAGGTGCTAGAGAGGGAAGAGGTCGAAGGGAGTACCTTGGCCAGAACCATATCATCATGATAGGGGACTCATCATGATTCTTCAAGAGGTATAGCTGTGGTCTAGGGTTCCCGGTCTTCCGGTCAGAAGAATTTCTATTCGGCTGAGTGTAGGTCCCATCCATCAGCATCTCGTTTCACTGGGGGTGGAAGATATTAGCCATAATATAAGGTATCTAGTTCTTTTTTTTTCAAATGGAGGTTGAGGTCATCATCATCAATAGTGCATGAAATTTCATAGTGGTCATTGTGCACCAGGTGGTCTACTCCCCGTTCCTTCGTTGAGGCAGTTCTAGCTGAGGTAGCATTAGTAATTTGCATCATCTTTGAATCACCAGGGGGAAGATTGGGCATGCATAAGTGATCCACATGACTCTTCCCATCCTTAGAGAGTCAACCACGACGATGTTTTTAGTTTTCATCAGGGTCAGTGAGTTCATTGCGGAGGTCTTGGTTAGCCTCATACTTTAGTGTTTCCAGCACCAGGAGATCCAGGCGTCGTTTGTGGTACCCATTTCTTGATTTCTAATTCGTTGTATGTCTTTTTTGATTCAGTATAAACACACTATTTCATATCACCTTCCCATGTCCATGCCTTTGGAAATAACGTAGAGAGGATTCTAGTGCCCTTGGCGTTGTCTATGCCAGTTGGAGGACGAGCTGACTTGGTTGATGTTTGTATAGACTATGAGCTAGTGCTGGGAAAAACCGATATTTTGGTTATTTACAACGTTTATGGATAAAAACATATGATTTAATCCATGGTGTTTATGGGTTTTATTCCATTCAAGCTATCATGGATCACTTTAGGTGGTAGGTAGTGTTATTCGATGCTGATGGAGTGCTAGTGGTGTTTGTTAGTGAGAGAGACCCTCGGATGGGTTAGAGGCATGTTTCACCCTTATCACCCTTGATGGTTGAGATGATGCTGAGTCCTTTAGAGGTTTAGCAGTTGGAATTTCCTAGGGTCATAGAAGAGTACCCTTATGCCTTTACAGAATAGGTTGTAGCATTACCCCCTCAACGAGAGATTGAGTTTGGGATCAAGCTATATCTAGGTGTGTCTCATATATCTATGTCTCCATATTTTATGGCCCCATATGAGTTACAAGAGAAACATATATAGCTTTATGGTCTGTTACAAATCGGTTTTTTAGGCCGAGTGTGTCACTGTGGGGTGCAATATTTTTGTTTGTGAAGAAGGCTGATAGAAGTTTGTGGATGTGTATCGATTATCATTTCATAAAATAGTGATAGTGCATAATCACTATCCTATTCCATAAATTGATGATTTATTCGATAAATTTAAGGGTGAAAGATGGTTCTCTAAAATTGAATTGTGGTTATGATATCATTAGATGCATGTGAAGGATGAGGTTATCCCAAATAATTCATTCCATTGCCGTTATGGGCATTACGATTTCATTGTATTATCATTAGGTGTGATGAATTCTCCAACTGTATTCATGGGATTGATGAACACTATGTTCCATGAGTTCATGGATATGTTCAGGGTGGTTTTCATCAATGACATCTTTGTGTACTCCACATCTATGTTTGAGCATGCAGAGCATCTTCACACTGTTGTTGGAGATCTTCATCAACAATAACTATTTGGGAAGTTGAAAAAGATTGAGTTTTGGGATTGAGAAGTTCATTTCTTGGGGAATTTGGTGTCCTAGTAAGGAATATATATGAATCCATCGAAGATAGAAGAAGTTTTGTCATGTTTTCCCCCCATGAAAGTGGCATAGGTGAGATGTTTCCTTGGACTTGCGGGCTACTACAAGAGGTTCATTGCCAATTTCACTGAGGTTGTAACTCCTTTGACAACATTCAATAAGAAGTATCAGGTGTTCATGTGGATTGATCAGTGTCAGAAATATTTCATGTATCTGAAGGAGAAGTTGGTATGTTCTGCAGTTTTTTTTCTTCCAGAAAATGGAGTTCAGTTTGGTGTTCTCTAAGATTCTTCACATCTAGGGTGATTTTGTGTTCTGATGTAGTAGATATTAGTTGTTTCTAGTGGGACTCAGCTGTAACTTCTCCACGAACGTAACTTTTACACCAATGATCTTGAGTTCATGGGAGTGGTGTTTTCATTGAAGTTGTGGATATATTACATCATTGGAGAGCGCTTTTTGGTTTTCACTAATCATAAGAGCTCGAGGTATTTTTTTTCCTAGTGTGACTTGAACTTTTGGCAGTATCAGTGGATGGAGTTCTTCCAAGAATATGACTTCAAAATATCATATACCCTTAAAATGGGGAATGTTGTAGCTGAAGTGCTGTGATGGAAGTTGTGTAGTGATGAATTGAATGAATATGGTGATTCATGAAGAGTGGTGGAAGAACATTCACCATTACATCTTGATATGGGAGAAGCTGAGGATAGAGGTTGTCTTTTTCAAATGATGGTGCAATCATCTCTAGTGAACTCAGTGGATGAGTCACTTTTGGGGGATATAGAGGTGGAGGTATGGAGAGACAGAGATGTTCATGGTGAGGCCCCTGATGGTTGGTCTGAGGATGAAGAATGCCAAGTATTGTATCATAGAAAGAAATTTGTTCCATTGGTGATGCATGAGATGGTTCTTAGAGAGTTTAATAGTTTGCCTTTAGCGGTGCATCCTAGCATTAAAATGATGTACCAAGGTTTGAGGTTTCAATTTTGGGGGACTGGGCTGATGTGTGAAGTTGCAGTGTCTGTGTCTTTATGTTTGGTATTCTAGAAGGTGAAGGTCGAGCAGCGTGTCCCCGATGGTTTTCTTGATACATTAGAAATTCCTCAGTGGAAGTGGGAGGACATCTCAAGGGACTTTTTTATTGGTTTAACTCGATCTTGGGGATCTCAAGTCACTATTTTGGTGGTATTTTATCATTTTATAAAATCATCCCATTTTATAGTGATCAAGGGGTCAGGCTTAGTGGGATTTTTGTTGAGGCAATATCTATAGGTGGTGGTGAGACTCTATGGCATCTCAAGGATGATCATTTCTGATCGAGATCCTCATTTTACCTCTGTAGTGTGGAGAGGTCTCCAGCATGTTTTTGGTTCTTAGAAATTCCTTAGCACCAATTTTCATTCGTAGATATATGGTTAGACTGAGCGGACTATCTAGAATCTTGAAGACATGATGCACTATGGTGTCCTAGATTTTGGATGTTCATGGATGACGAACTTACACTTGGTGGAGTTCTCTTTCAATAATAGTTTCACTACAATATTACTATGGGGCCTTTTGATTCCTTGTATGGAAGAACTTTCCGTTATCCATTGTGCTAGACTGGGTTCGAAGAGTCAACAATTCACAGACCATAACTAGTGCAAAATACAATAGAGATGGTTCATGTGATTCGTGGGAGGATGAAGATAGTGCAGGATCATCAGAAATCATATGCCGATCAAAGGAGGTGACATTTGGAGTTTTATGTAGGGGTCATGTGTCTCTTAAGGTGACTCCAAATAATGGTTAGAAATTGTATGGTCGTGGAATTGAGATATCTCTGCGGTATGTTGGTCCTTTCGAGGTGATGGCTCATGTTGGAGTTGTGGTGTATCGAGTAGAACTTCCCACACAGATGAGCTGGATACAGAATGTTTTTCATGTGTCACAGATCTGTAATTATATTCATGATGACTCTCACATCATCAATTTGGGATATGCCGATGATGATGTAGATGAAATCTTCAATGATTGGAATGTGGAAATACCAGACTGCAAAGATATGGTGTTGTACATGTGTTATATCCCCTTGGTTCATGTCTTGTGGCAACACGGTGGTATGGAAGAGAGTACATGGGAATGTGAGTCACAGATACTTGATCAGTACCCTGAGTTGTGTGATGTTTAAAAACATTCATGTATATTTTTTTTCTTTGTGGTTATAGACCTTTTTTATTTATAATATGAGTTTCTTTTGTTTCTTCTTGAGGCTTTCTCTTTTTTGACAGGTATCTAGATGGGTGGTTGTTCAGACCCCTTTTCTTTTTCCTTTTTGGATGGTTTTGGATTATCGGGGATGGGAATGTTTTGAGAGAAATCTGATGTAATGACCTAGACCTATCTAGTACATTCCTTGATAAAATATAGTGTTTTAGGTGTTCTTGGAGGTCATGGTGACTTATACCCAACACTTTTCCAATTTTCCAAACTGATCCACGAAACCGTGTGGCATTTCCTTAGCCAAAATTCTAAACTATTTCATGAAATGGTGTCACTTTTCTTTTGAAAAAAAAACCAAACTGTTTCATGAAACTATGTCACATTTCCTTTTTAAAAATTCCAAACTGTTTCATAAAACTACATCACTATTTATTTCCCAAAATTACAATATATTTCATCAAAATGTATCACTTTTCCTTTTCCAAAATTAAAAAGTGTTTCATGAAACAGTGTCACTTTTCCTTTTCCAAAATCCCAAACAGTGTCATATAAACGGCGTCACAGAAACAGTGTCACAAAAGCAGTGTCACAAAAACTATGTCACAGAAAAATTGTCACAGAAATGGTGTCACAGAAATGGTGTCCTAGAAATGGTTTCACAGAAATGGTGTCACTGTTTCTATCTCATAGTTACAATCTAACATATATTTTATCACAGTTATTGACTCATTGTTAATGTCTCACAGATACTGTTTCATATTTCCTTTTCCAAATTTCCAGATTTTTCTAGATTAACCAATTTAATGTTTTATTTGATGAAAAAGGAATAAAAATCCTTATATTAATGGATTTAAGGCCTATTCGAAGAACATAACTCATATATTAAATCTCCTAAGGTTCGGGACCCTTTACTTGGTCCAATCGCATGGTTTAATGAGACCCTCTTTTAATTAAAAATTCAGTGTATCTTAAACCACTTCTCTGCTAAATCTTCTAAAGGGAAGATATGTCTTCTTCCGTGTTCTCTAGTGAGAGATTCTCAAACCTATCCTTACTTCCAATTGGATATGTGCGATCAAACATACCTCCTTATATTGGCTCCCCTTTAAGTTCTTCTTACTGTAAGTGCACCCCCTATTTTGGTGCAACCAAGCAGTGTCGACCAATCATCCATATAAGGTATGATTTATCATTATTCATTTGGGTTCATCTCCTTCTATTTATCTATTCCCTATTGTGTCAGGTTATCTCTATGTTCGTAATAGACTTTTCTTGGGTGTTGGCCGGTGTGGTTTTTTCCCTGCATCCTCGGGTGGATTCAGTCCTTCATGAGATGTGATCGTGATCAGTTTTGACAATCTCTTATCATATAAATAACGTAATGATGCTTTTGAGGTAGGGGATTTTTTATCTCTCCATTCTTTTACATGAAAATGTACAGTTAAAATGTTTTACCTCACTGGATCAAAATCAAATTGACATAAGAAATATTTGAACCTGATAAATAAATTGATATTGATCGCATGTTATTGCCTCTTTTTTTGATAGATAATGTGATATCTATGATTTATTTGTTTTGATTTTTGTTATTGATGGATGTTGGTAAATATTATAAACCTGAAATTAATTGATAATTATTTGGATAAAGATAAAGAGGAACGTAAATAAATTTGGTTGTTGTTGTAATTTTATGTTAATCAAATTTATGTAGTAAGCATGTTTAATCAATTTGGGATAGCTATGATTTCTTTCTATTTAGGTTACACATAGTTAGAACCCAAAAATATTCAATTCGTTAATTCCAGATGGATTAAATAACCTGATATTTGAAAAAATTTAATTCATTATAAGGTTCTGAGTTACTCTCTTGCTTGTAATGGAGAAGATCCTAAAGCTTTGAGTTGTGATAGATCATTACGTTTGATGTTTGGATGCCTTGATTAAGAGAAAATATCCTAGTCAATATGATGATGGTTTTCATTCTTCTTGTGTTGTGATGTTATCCTGGATGGCTGTTGTGATTTTTGGGGGTAGGGAGGCCGACTGGTTGTGCTATATTTTGACAACTAGAGTGGACATATGCATCCGTTTATGCATGTGGTTGTCAAGGAGAACATTTGAGATGATGAAACGGTTTGGATGTGAATGTTTGGATTTTGGATGATTCTTTCTGGTTGTTTATCATCTTTACTTTCCCCATTACTCAAGGTACCTATTTTTCTTACCCTCCTTCCAAAAGGGGTGAAGATTCATGGGGTATTCCATGTGCTTTCCATGTATAGCTTCTCATTTGAGGATGGGTCTATTCTCTTGCTATTAGTGGCAAGGACTTGATGGGTAGTTAAATTACTGACCATGGTGAGACCCCTTGTGTTTAGTATCATAGAATGTTTATCTAGAATTCATGGGTATATGGGAAATTAATAATAATTTTAATAAATGAATTAATAAATGATGTTAACCCATGGGGTTAGATCATGCCAGGACGTAATGTTGTCGTTGCAATTTAATGGAACAGAGGAATTTGGGTGTGATACTGACGAAATATAATG
This sequence comes from Viscum album, assembly GCA_963277665.1. NCBI lineage: Eukaryota > Viridiplantae > Streptophyta > Magnoliopsida > Santalales > Viscaceae > Viscum > Viscum album. The sequence goes on along the minus strand of OY728151.1, from coordinate 1,577,888,533 downwards.
TGTAATTGTTAAAGGTTAATTAATTATTAAATAATTACATAACATAAAGTGAAACTGATTAAAATTAATGAATTAATGTAATAAATCTATTCAAATGGTTGTGTGTTTATAATATTCCTAGTCATAGAAGTGGAATGTGGGAGTCTGAGAGATGTTAGATACAGTTGGGTCTAAGACTTGGTTATTACCAGAGTGTGGTTGTGAGATATATTATATTCTGTAATTTTTTCCTTCCATAAGCTACCCCACCCCATCAGTTAGGGAAAATGAAACCCTGAGGATTCTGATCCATGGGAGGTGTTATCCCCATCATTAAGGGGGGTGCTGGATGGCTTCCGACCCCCTTTGGATACGCTCTCTTCACTTGGTAAGTACTTGTTCTAGTAGGAAAATTGGTTAATTTTACCCATATATGTTTGTAGAGGGTTTTAATGGATTGTGGTTATTCCCACACACATATTTTGGATATAGTTTTCTATTGAATACTATAGGTGTCACGTGTATAAGATGTAATGTATTCAGGATCCTTACTCGGTGTATGGTCTATAATGGCTTGAGGTTTAATACTAGATGTATGATACATGTTATGTGAGTTGTGGGGGCTCCCAGAAACTGCCTGGTTTCTTTTCTTATGTGGACATGGTGGTTTTGTTGCATGAGGTGAATGTTGTGGGGTTATGCCTATGTGTTTGTGGGAAATCCTTTTTGGAGAGATATGCTTAGGACAAGCAACGTTGGGGAAAACCATCAAACTAGTGGGGAAGTGGTAGAGGGTAACAGTAGATATTATTTATTATATTATATACTCTTGTATGTGATTCTTGGTGATAGTATCCATGGTGAAGCTGGGAACATAGTATACCTATTTAGGTGATGAGTTTGTCCATATGTTGTTCACTATTATTTTTCATGATTTATTTACTTTTACATGAGAGTCTCTAGGGAGGATCCTACATAGTATACTGATATACTGAACCTATGAATATATATACAATTTTCTAGGTCACTTGGAGTAGTTTGGAGATCAGGCTGGTTACTACTAGCTTGGGGTTCAAGGAGCTGTTCGAGCTTCGTGGTTACTATTTTTTTACTTTCATTTGGTACTTGTAGTTTTTCCTTTCGTTTGTAGTAGTTTTTTCATGAATTTATATATGTGTACCTGGGTTTTCTTTTTTATTTCATTCATGTCTTGTAGTTTGTTGGTTTCATTTTCACTATCTATTTCGCAAGTTTTCTCTTAGAGGGTAATGCCTCCCATTTGGGTGTTTACTATTCCCTCGGTGCTAGTTACCAACCCGTGGCCTACTGGAGGATGGACTCAGGGGGTCATTATCTCCCTTATTACATTACTGGCCTAGTAGGGGTACACATTCTGGGGAGGGGTTCATGAAAATAATTTTTGGAAATACCATCAATGTTCTTTCCAAATGAATGTTTCAGTCTGTGGAACTATTATTTTATATATCCTCTGTACCTATCAAACATTCATTTAACATTTTATCCCCCTTATTAACAAGAAATTAAATGTTCGTAGGAAAACGTTTATCAGTCCAAACTTATGAAATTTAAAATCCATCATTTTACTCTAAATCAACTTTATCTCTGATCGGTGTAGAAACTAGAGGACTCGATTTAGAAAACAATGTTTCCTATTAAAAACTGATCATGATACATTAAGAAATGAGGACTAAAAAAAGTTTATTCAAGAATTATTCTCATTCATTCTAGTATGAAATTACTAAATATGATATTATTCATTTTAAGAACAATTAACCCGATACTCCTGCACTCACTTCAATAAATAGATCAAAAACATTCAAGATAAATGGGAAGGATAAGAGAAAATATGGGACTTCCAAATTTATTATTCTATTTATTAATTTAATTATTACACTTTTTAAATATTTTTTTGATGAAAAGGATGAGAGATTAATAGAGGAATATATTTTCCAATACATAGATCATCGTTCAATTTCCAAAATAATCATATTTTATATTTATTGAAATAATAATTATGGAAGCTTCTTCATATTTATCCCCTCAGGGGAAAAATTTATAAATTTATTCATACTATTTGATCTAATCATGATTGAATTTATAGAAAATTAACTATAGAGAATACACCCAAATGACACTTGAACATGTGATAGTCCATATTGGAAAACTATCACTACTTCACCATGGATGATTTTCATGAACATTTTTTCTTCAGAATACAATGAAGTTACATCAAACCTAGATGGAATCTTTTTATCTAGTAAATCTGTAAATAGTAAATCAAATTATTTATCTTTATCAAGGGTGAACCTCAGTAATATTTTTATTTAAATATCAATTGAGTAATCATTCATGTTTAGCAACTTCTTCATCATAGCTATTAATAATTGACATCACCTACTACTTCTTAAGTTCTCCCCCTAAAAACATGTTTCACCAATAATTCCCTGAATGATAAGAGTAAATAGAATTCTCAAATATTAAGGGAATAATGTGGATTCTCCATTCCCCTTTAATTTGAATATAAAGGTTTGGATGACATTTTCAAACAAGTTTGTCCTTTTTAGGAAATATTCATTCTTTCAAATCTGAACAAATTTTCTAAATTATGTCAAGTAAACCAGGATCTCTTCACAATCACTTCTTCTTTTTGTGGAGAATGTTTATTCATAACAGCCTTCATGTATGATACATTATTACACCTCTTGGTGAATGGTTCTTGTTCTGGAAGTAAGGTAAATCAACCTTTCTCAATGTGACCAGATTTCTTTCATCTCTCACACAGAACTTCATTAACATAGGAGTTGAATTTTCTTGAAACCCCATCATTCAATTTGTATTCATCATATGTTACCTTTTTTTACTATGTTTCAATAATTTATCTTGTGAATATTCCATTTTTCTTATTATTTCCATGTAATTGTCTAGATAACCAATATGTCATTAAGAACTATTGGTTCACGTTTAGATCATCCACATGGGTTCTTCATATTGCCATCCCTCTTACTATTTCTTTTGGAATCATTATGCTACAAATTCATTGATTTATAATCCATGGATTTCTCACCATTATTCATTGGTACCTTCCTAGGAGGGTTTAGGTCCTGATATTATTCTGATTTCTTCCCAAGGTTTCTTCTTCGATCCATGTTATATTTTTTAATCTTATTTTATTTTAAACTTTGGTTACATGTTTGGATGAGTGTGTACCAGCCATGTGACCACTACCATTATACATCACTGATGTTATCAAGAATTCTAAATCTATTTTTAGTATAGTTATTCTTCTAGACCAATGGATGTTTCTTCTTATTCCATGGATTTCTATCTCTTGAGATAGTCTTATTTTTTGATTTTACATTTTGAGGATTCCATAAACAATTTAATTCCCAATTCAAAAATCTATTACAACACCATCATTGACCCACAAATCATGATTTATTGATATCTTCTATATCAGATTGTTGGGTATTCTTCCTGATTTTTTTCTCTATGTGGAGAACCAAATTTAAAAACATATTTACTATCCATCGTATTTATAATGGTCGGTTTATTATAATCAGTATTCATCCATACTTGTTCATATTTTTTTAAACCCATTATTATTCATGACAACTGGTTTAGAAACAATAGTACAAGATGATATGGATGGTACCTGATTCATCTGAGATACTTGTGATAGATCATTGAATGGATTCATAACCTTCATATCACATGTTTGTGGTCTTTTAACCTTTGAATCCTACTATGAACATTGAGTACTAGTAGCAATCATCGACTTCATTTATTAAGTGTCAATATGTTTCTTCTCAAGATTGGTCAACTAAGCTATCAATTATAGATATTTTATATTTGGATGATTTTTTGATCCTCAATCACAATAATATTCTCATCACAAGCCTTTATAATTCTTCAAATTTTATCTTCATATATCTTAACATTGTTTTTAACCGATGAGTCATGTTCCTTGATCTTAATGAATATATCTTCAAATTATAAAACCTTGACATCAGTGATCTTTCTCAATACCTCTTCAAGTGAATGGATTGTTATTCTAATGTATTTTAAACTCCATCTTTTAATTATACATATTTGATATGTTTTTAGAAACTTATTTCAAGTTCCCTCTTTTTTTCATCAATGTTTCCAACCAATATGGAGATATTTAGACTCTCAAGAATTTTTATTTGCTATCTCTTCTCCCAAACATCAGATTCTTCTTCCAGCTGGGTGATATCTTATTGTACACATTTAAAGACTCTACAAACAATGGAATCCCTTTATACATAAATTCCATCAAGAATGACACATAATCAATCAGCTGATAATTAATTATAAGTTGTATATTGAACATCATCCCCACTTGTGTTAACATTTTCATCTTCATGAAAGATTATAAATGTAATATCATGTAACACTTGTTCACTAGATATTGAAAGGTTATCCATATTCTAGGTTTAATATTGATCCACATTATAATTACATACCAAGACTAATATGTTTTCATTTTCAACAAAGAATAAAGAAATAGATACTTCCTATTATTTATATAAGTGTGACTACTTCTTCAACATTCCCCACTCTTTATTTTTCCTATTCATCACGGTATTTATTGATATAGACTTTTGGTCCAAGGTAATTTAATATTCACCATAATTAAACTTCATTTTTCAGTTAGGAATGAAACTCAAGTCTTCATAAGTTAATATAATTCATAAAGAGAATATAACAGAGGTGAACCATTCCTCGATACATGTGAAAGGACCATTTTGGGATAGGCTTAACACTTAACGGCAGGTGAATAAGTGTTGGATAATTTTTAATCCAATTTCACATTTTATCCTTTGACCTATTTGACCTGTTAGGTTTATATTATCTTATTAGATTTTCCATATCACATATAATAATATTATACTTGTTAATATTGGAACATGAAATTTTTAAAAGGCTCACTACTCTGTAAGAGTAGCTAGTATTTGGCATGATCTGGAAATGATCCAGACCACACAACCACTAGAAATTAATCATTTTAATGTGGATACAAAAAGTGGGAAGTACCCTTTCACATAAAATGAACTATATTCAATTTATAGTACATGTTTTAAAGAACGTAACTGGATCTTTATACTATCTATGAAGACATTCTGCTTTTATTGAAAATGGTTTGTAACACTAAGAGAGTCTTCAAACTATTGAGACCTGTTAGATGTCACAGTTCTAGTTTTTTCTTACACAACCTTCTTCATTACTTTTTTACGTGCTTAGCATCATGCATGTAACTCTTCTTACCTCTTTTATGTTGAAATCAAAAAGATTAAAATTCATATTCTTCTACTAGCCACAATAATATAAATGTTTTTTTATCTGATGAATACTAAAATTTTTCTTACCCAAATTATTATTAGATGACATGAAGTGACCTGAGCTCATGCCAAGAGAGCTATCATTAAATCCCATTCATGGAGGCATACTAAATTATATTTGACCTAAATTATAATCATTCATCACAGGGTGAACCGAGCTGATTCCCAGAGAGATAGAATTAAGTCTCACTCATGGAGGTGTTTGTGATGCAGCTTCCACACCTTTTACAAATTTCGGTTATTTTAAAATGATTTTTAATGAATATGAATGAACATGAATTTTTTTTATCAAATTAATTGAATTGAAACTGAAATAGTGGAGTTGATTTAAATATATAGAAATGATTTTGTTGTATTTGGAATTTTATTTAAGCCACATGATTATTATTTGAACCATCTATGCAAACATGATGTGAACCGATCCTGAGTATGGAGAGTTATCATTATGTCTCGTACATCAAGGCATTTGGGATTCCCCTCCTATGACTTTAGAAATTTTAAATGATTTTAAATATATTTTTAATTAATATGAACATGGAATTATTCATTTTATCAACTTATAAGAAATTAAAACTAAACCATTGAAGATGATTTAAAATGATAAGAAATGATTTATTTGTATTTGGAATTTTATTTAGACAAAATGATTATTATTTAAACAATCCAATCCAATATGAGGTGATCCGAGATCGATCTGGGAGATCCAACATTAAATCCAATGATTTTAGGAATTTGGGATTCCCCTCCCACGCATTTATAAATTTACAGTGATTTAAAATGTATTTTTAGTGAATATTAATAAGAAATTGTTTTTTATCAAATTATGGGAAATATCCACTGATAGATTTAAATTGATATAAATTGATAAAAAAAAATTATTTCTATTTAAAATTTTATTTATACTTCATTATTATTATTCAAACTTGGTGAGCCACCATGAGTTGATCTGAGCTCATTCTAGGAGATCCAGCATTAAATCCCTTGCATAGAGGCATTTGGGTTGCCCTCCCACACCTTTACCAATTTTCAAGGATTTTAAATGGATTTTTAATGAATATTTACAAGAAGTAATTTTTTTATAAAATTATGTGAAATTTGAACTGGAACAATAAATATGGTTTAAATTGAAAAAATGCAACTTATTTTTATTTTGATATCTATTTATACTTTTTCATTATTATTTGAACCAGCTAAGAAAACATGAGGTGAACTATGCTTGATCATGGAGATACCTCATTAATAATGTGCATGGAGGCATTTGGGATGCCCCTCCCATTCCTCTATTAATTTTCAATGATTTTAAAGGGATTTTAAATAAATAAGAACATAAAATTATTTATTTTATCACATATTTGAAAAGTACTACTAAAAAGTTGAAGTTAATTTGAATTGGTACCAGAAAATGTATTTTTATTTTGAATTTTATTTATAATTAATTATAAATATTTCATCCAACCAAGCCAACAAGAGGACATACAGCTTGATCCAGGAGATCCATCACTAAATATAGTACATCAAGGGGTTTGGGATTCCTCTCCCATGCCTTTAGAAATATTCAATAATTTTAAATGGATTTTTAAGGAATATGGACATGAAATAATTTTGTTTTTAAATTTTTTGGAATTTTCAATTGAAATGTTGATGATGATTTAAATTGATAACAAAAATGAATTTTCATTTGAAATTTTATTTAGACTTCATGATTATTATATGATCTGGCCAATCCGACATGAGGTGATTTGATCTAGAGTAGATGTTGTCTGCATTAAATCTCATGCATGGAGGTTATAGGTAAATTATTTTATTTCAAATTATAGGAAATTGAACATTGAAGTTCATGTAAATATATATATATATATAATTCAATGGTATTTATAGTTTTTTTAAAATTACTGATTATTATTTTAATTTTCTATCCTCATGAGAGTTGAAACAAGTTAAAGAAAGAAGAGATAGACATCATTGGGGAAAGGAATCTAAAATTGCAGTCATGTGAGAAGTATCTATTTGTATAGGTTGATGTTGTAGGGTGTTACTAATGGACGTATTCATAATTCCAAGCCAATGCCTTGAATAAAAAATCATTGTGTCCCCATTCTCCTTTTCTATATGGGAGAAAATAATAGATGAAATGTTCATTTTTAACCCAGATGACATCACCCTGCTTTCCTCCGGTCCCTAGTGCATTGTACACATAGAGATTTCATCCTCCACTACTCAAAACCACACAATAATGACTCCAACTCTGCTACAATGCCATAAATCACAATCTCTACTGCCCTGGAAGCTTAACATCGATCCGTTTTCCACTACTAAAGAACTTTAATGTCATGGATCATATGAGGAGGACGATCTGACCCTTATAAATCCATTTTGGGGATAATACAGCCACATCGAATCCTAGATGAAGGAGGAGCTTGGTGAAGTCTGCGACATCACCACTTCACAGTTGTCATGCAACCAAAGAAATGCCACCATCATTTTAGAACCACCACCAGCCCATGCATGTAGAGGGAGCACCAAAAATATGAACATTGATCGAGGAAAAAAATATCCTTAGGAAAATTACAAGACAACGGTGTGAGGATGATGCAATAGAATATAATATCTAGATCATTTTTGATAATTATTAATCTATATTAAAAAGATTACAATATTGGGTAGGTGGAAACAAAGTGAACATGAATTAATATATTCCCGAAATCCTTAAATGAAATATCCCCCACCAGGACCTAACTCCACTTGTAACACCCCAATATTTCATAGTTTGTTAACTCAATAAATTATTTCAATAGCTTGCGCTACACGCAACATCGAGTTCGAGTGCACCATAACTTACTAAACTGACCTTTCAAAAAGTGATTATGAATATTAGTAACTGTATTTTGAATCTAATATACTCTATATTATTTTATAATTTATTTTATGTGTTTCTTAGACATAATATAAGATCAAATTCATTTTTTTAGATAAAATAAATAATTTTCAAAAATTGCAATTTTTCTGCCTTTTAATGGTGAACCCTTTTTAAAACCAATATTTGTCACTTTTATATATCAAAATTTATGAAATTAAATTTTTCTTTAGAAGTGGGATATAATGAATTAGTTTAGATAGTTTTCTAGTACTTTTCTGATAACATTCATATTTTGATGAATAGTGAAAAATACTACGTTTTAATTTTAAAAAAAATAATTGAAATAATTAATATTGATAATTTATGAATTAGAATGGTTTGGAATTATAATTAGATTATTGTTTTTATATGTTAATACAATTTAGTTGAATATTATTAATTTCACATTTAATGTTTACATAAACATATGTCAATCTTTGGATAGTTCTTAGTTTTTAATAACCCGCTTTTTTGGTTTTGAAAATGGGAATTATTTTTAAATTAATAAATTCAAAATATATGTTTTAAATTTGTTAAAATATACCTCATTTTTTAATTTGGAATATAAAAATTAGCTTACGGTGAATCATTGTTATATTTCCAAAAAAATTCATTTTTTGATGAATAGTGAAAAACGCTATGTTATTATTTAAAACCGAATTTTTATTTGTATAATTATTTATTTTTATTAAAATTATTTTAAGACAAAATATATATATATAATAACTATATATGTTCAATGTAATTAATTGGAATCTTTTTAAAATAAAAATAAAAATATATAATTTTATTGACATTTTAACCTCTTTTACCCACCTCTAGGCACATTAGAAAATTTTCATAAAATGTAAATTTACCACTTATTTTGGTTGAATTTAAAAAATTTGAGAGACACAGTTTATTTTATTAAGTAAAATTTGTTTCTATAAGATAAAAATATTTTTTGGTGAAAAGACACTTTTCACTGTTATTTACCACAGTTAAAAGTAAATAGGGTAATTAAGGGTAAAAATGATATTATAATTATCATAACACATGTCCTAATTCTATTGGATAAGAGTAATAAGATCATAAACAACCCATGGAATAAAATATGATCAAATTTGGTTCACTTTATTTAGAATAGGAAATTTATTATAATTTTATTTAAAGAATAGTTAAAAGAGTTAAATTAAATGTTTAATAACAAAATCATTTTTAATATAGGGCTAAACAGAATATAAATTAGACTATAATTATTAATTTTAAATATAAAACTATTTCCTACATAATGGTATTTTAATTCTAATTTTTATACATTTTATTATTAAATTTTTATATGACACAACAATGACACAATAATTACCTTATTAATGAAATAATAAAATAATTGATATTAGAAATATACAAATAAATTTTAATTGAGACTTATGATGAATTAAATGAATTTTATAGATAAATATGACATGTTAGGGTTGGTTAAATAAATTTTATTCTAAGTGATAATGTTTTTATGGCTTAAAAAAATCAAATACTAAATTGTGTCAAAATTGACATAAATGAGTTTTTAAAATAAATACTATATTATTAATTTATATATTATTCCTAAAAATATGAGGTTTTGAAAAAGTAATTATATAAGGGTACATATATTAATAATGAACCACATGGAGTTATATTTACTTGTTATATTAAGTTTATTAACCATATAATATAAAAATACAAAGAGACATGGTAAATGTCACCCTATTTAACTAAGAGTTAAATGTAAAAGATAAGGTTGATATGATGACATAAACATATTTAAAACCAATTTGTTGAGAGTTTTGAGACCCATACCCACCTTAGACTTTAAATAATTCATTTTTGATCCATTCTATGCTGAAAATTATTTTATTATAAAATAATATTTCTAAATTTTCCCAAAGTGACCCTCACCTCTGTTATAAAACGGTACTTCCTCTTCTCTGGATTTCACACCTCCATGTCCATTATCCTCGGCCAAAACCTGCCCAAATATCCTCCCAACATTTTTCCCTTCATCCTAGAGGCCTTTTTGTGGTCATAAGGCCAAGCTAAAGTTCCCTTTTGATCAAATCAAAAGGAAGAACTCGAAAAAGAGATAAATATTTCATCACCTCTTTCAAGTTCTATTCTTCTACCACTTCCATTTTCATTTTTGATTAAATTATAAAATAATCACTGAATTATATTCTATATACTTTTATGTTATTATAAATATGGTACAACCATATTCTTTATTCTATCCATCCTACAATTGACAAAGTCACCATATGTGCATATGTACGGCTTACCGTCTCCACGTTGCGGTGTAGTTTGTTATTCAAAAACATCATTGTTTGGATTTGTATAATAATGAGAATAACTAATTTAAATAAGAAATATCAATCGTAATTATTCGATATATATGATATACCATCCAATTACATACTATTTCTCCATCAATATAATGATATTGTCGCTCCTGTGTATGTACGGATTACCGTCTCTACAACGCAATGAGATTCATTTCCACGTTAACCATTCAATGATGATTATGAAATATATATCATTAATAAGTGTATAATATATGACATAATAATGCTACTGTATATATATATATATATATATATATATATATATATATATATATATTTGTACGTACATATATCTTATTAACTTTGTCTCGTTCAATATGATATGAAAACAGTAACAACGTCTATCCATACGTATGACCTACCATCTCCATAAACAGTGTTTTCCATTTCATATATATTTCTATTATACATATTTATATTCTAAATATATATGACATATAAGTCATGTTTTATATTTAGGATGTATTTAAATCATGATCTATGTGATACAATCATGAGTAACAAGTTAGAACACGTACGATAAAGAAAGTGATTATTACCCGAAATGTTAATTTAACATGGAAATTAGTATTAAATGGGTACTATAAAGTCATAAATGAAGCATATATGATATCATAAATATTAGTATGGTTTTGGTATAATTTAATAACATACTACTGTCTTTATAGAGGTGGTTAAACATACCCTCTACTATAGATATGTTCAAGGTAAGGGTTAATTCTAAAATCTCTTTATTATCCGAGGTTATTTTTACGTAATTATCTTATGGGACATAATTATTATCCATGTCCATGTTTCATGAAAGAGATTTCAAAGAGATTAATTTAAGGTACTTTTTTACTAAAAAATTATTTTAAATGTTTTAAATATTTATTCTTATAAATCATTCTCATCAATGTATATGTTTTCAAAATGGTTTTTATGGATTTATTTATGTGGACATGAATGTTTTTTAAATGTTAATTCCTTTGAAAAGTTTCACAGAGGTATGATACACTTTGATTAAAAAATTTATTTAAATGTCTTCCTTTTAAAATTGTTTGACTTTTAAATGTTTTCATGAAAAAGGGATATTTCTCTCAGAGGGTTTTACAAATCATTTTCATCTATGTCAACATCCATTGATGTCTGTTAAACATGTCTGAAGTTGATTTATTATAATAGAAATCTTCCCTAATTTATTGATGTTTTTGTGATATGTTTGACTGTGGATGTGTACTTTTTATACCATTAATGGTTTATGGATAATGTATTAACATTTTCTATGCTAGTTTCAATACAAATTTTTATGTTATGTTTAAACCCTTTCATACGAGGAATGCATTGGACTTAGTACGTGACGAGTGGAGCCCGCTATTACTCCTTGATGCATCCGTAGGTATCATGAAACAAACTAGTGTCCTGGCAGAAAACCTTGACAAAATATTATTTTTTGTCTTGGAACAAGGCTTTGACTAAGTGGTTATGAAGTATGGAATTATGAATTATATCATTATGAAAGTGGATATTGATATTTCATGTGGTTATTCGACTAGTATAATAACCATTTGAAAAAGAAAATTGAATTATTTGATTTTATATTTTCCATATTATTTTGATGTTTATGTTTAAAAGTATTTTGTTTTAGTCTTATACATTCCCTTAAATGATTATGCTTATTTATGAATGTTTCTCCTAAATTGTTATGCTTTCTGAGAATTAGAGATAACCCCTTTCTATGATTTATTTTTCCCGCAATGTGAAGACGTATTTTATAGTTGACCTACAGATATAGGTTATGAGATATGAATGTGTTCAAAAAGGGAAAATGTCATTGTTGTTTCTCATTATAAAATGTGTAATGTAAAATTCATGTATGTAATCTGTTTTCCAAGGCTACTAAACTGGTCGGTCATTCGGGACTTGATTTCCTTATATCATGACAATGTTATATAATAATGCAACGACTCTGGGTAACTAGGGTTGGGGAATTACAGTTGGTATCAATGGAAGTTTAGCAATAACTTTGGAAACCAGGTTTAGAGAAACTCTGATTATTGTACAGTACCCTAAAATTTTTGAGGATTAGTAAAGAATGACTTCCTAGACTTTTGGTACAGTAGAGTTTTTTGTCATTTTTCCATGAAATACATCCATGTCTAGATACAAGAAGGTTGAGGCTGCCTGTCAGAGATTTTCCTAGGGGTAAAACCCAAAAACATCGCTTTGAGCTAGACTCGAACGGGAACTGGTGCACGAAAATGGGCCCTGCTTAACTCTTGGTTATGAACCTCCTAGGGGATATTCTTAGGATAATTCACATTTTATTTTCAAACCACTATGAAGGGTTTATTAGTATATAATTCCTCAAAGAAAACATTTCTATGAATATATATTATATCCATAAACAGTACAATTTATACTAACTGTTTTACAACTTTGGAATAATGCATTTCCATTCATAAACGAACCTAGTGTATGACACTGTTTAAAAATGGTGCCTAGTATATGGAATGAGAACTCCATCAATATGCATGATCCGAAGAGTAATAAGGATCGTATCTTTCAGGGTATTAGGAAAACATTTAGAACGGAAATAGTCTCACACATATTGTCATCATATGAAGAAATAGTATCATGTGTTAATAAGATAAGCAAAGCATTTTCTGAGTCCTACGGCTTTGAAGGGAATCCATAGAATAAAAGGATGGTAGAGGGAATGATGGATAAAGGGAATAAGGGAAAGAAGGATTTTCCCATATGTGATAACTGTGGAAAGAATCACCTTGGTAAATTCATGAAGGGAATGGTAGTTTGTTATAAGTGTTGAGAAAAATGACACCAATTAAGTGATTACAAGGGTAAGAAAAAGGCTTCAAATGTACAATGCTTCATCTTCATGGAGTTGGGACACTACGAGAGTCAATTTCCACATCATCAGAGTATACCACAAATGATGCTATTGGATAATAATCATGTTTTGATACCACCGAAGATGAAGTGGGATGATTAAGAGTTCTTATGTTCTCATTAAAGTATTTTTTTTATTTGAGTATTGTATTAATGATGTACATGTTATAATAATTATAGATTATCTAAGGATTTTACTACAGTACTATTTCATTAAGGACAATAGATTCTGTGGAACCATGAAAGGTGATTCAATGAAAGCTAATATTTTTGGAAAGTACATAGTTGAAGGAAAGAAAAAACATTAATATAGTCCTAATACTGAGGTATTGGTTTTGGAATCCGAGATGAATGATTGGGATAAATTATATTGGATATTACATACATCCTTGGAAATGGTTATCGATTTGTATATTCCATCATTGTTGGAGTTTACAACATTTTTGGATGGAATGAGTATATCTAGTATAATATAAAGAATAAGGGAGCATGAACTCAATAAATATGGTTTTATAGACATTTAGGGTGTTACAGTGTTTTAAAAGAATTCATAATGAAGGTATTAACATGTTATTATGTGGAAAAAATGATCTTCATTGTGTTTACATTCTATATAAATTTTGAACTGTGAGTTTGGATAGAATTATTTTGGATAAGTCTAAAGGATGGAATCAATTATGATTGAAATTGGATACTATTGTTATGGTCAAATTATTTTTGAGATTATTTTTTGATTGTCATAAAAAGAACAACCAGGAGGTCAGGAAACAACCCCTCACATCCGGCAAGGCCATGAGACTTGAACCTGCAACTGAAGGTTGACAATGCTGGATCACCTACCACTGGCATACATTATTTCCTAGTTTGTATTATTTAGTTTTTTATATAGTCTGTCAAATGAATTATAAATTCATTATTTTTTGAACCCTATAGGATGAGGATAAATAAAATATTTTTGAATTCTATTATCTTTTTGACTGAAAGATGAGTTTGTGGTAGGAATTAGTTGAAGGATGAAACTCTACTTGTCAAGTGTATATATATATATATATTCCTATAATTATTTAAATAAATTAATTATTTAAATTTAGGGAAGGGATCTTAAAACCATAAATGTGTTATCCTAATACCATATCATTTTTTGAACTGATTATATTTTACATCATCTTAGATTGATGGCTTTGAGGCCCTCAATTTTACACTTGTTTTTGATTGATGACCTCAATAACTCTCTATAAATATTTACGTTTTTCCGAAAATTATATTTCTCTAGTTTCCACCAATGTTTTCCTAATCGAGATCATAATTTGGTGGTGACATTTTCATTTCCATTTCACTTTTATTAAGAGTAAATTTTATTAAATAAATTTCCGATGTGAGTTTCCCAAAAAAATATTTTTCAATTTTTAACCTATTCGTGGGAAAATTTCAAATTGTGAGGATTCAATTTGTTGAAGGGGAGAATGTTATACCCAAATATTTCATAGTAAGTTATCTCATTAATGTAATTCAATATCTTGTGCTACACACAACACTGAGTTCGAGTGCACCACTACTTACTAAACTAACCGTTCAAAAAGTTGTTATGAATAATATAAACTGAATTTTGAATCTTATTTAATCTATATAATTTTATAATCCATATTATGTGTTTCATAGATATAATATAAGTAAAAATTTATTTTTTCGTAAAAAATAAGTATTTAAAAAAAAATTACCTCCTTTTTAGTGGAGAACCCTTCTTAAAAGAAATATATGAAACTTTTATATATTAAATTTAGTGAAATTAAATTTTTTATTATAATTTGGATAGAAAATTTTATTTTAGATACAATTTTTGAACTTTTCTGATAACTTTCATATTTTGATTAATAGTAAAAAATACTTTGTTTTAATTGGAATCAAATTTTTTTAATAGAAATATTTTATAGTGATAAATTATGATACTAAATGGTTTGGATGTATAATTATATTATAATTATATAATTTAATACAATTTAGGTCATTATAAGTAATTTCACATTTAAATTTGACATAAACACATGTCAATCTTTTGATAGTTTTTACTTTTTAAAAACTCACTTTTTGGTTTTAACAACATGAATTAATTTTAAATTAATAAATGAATCTTCTATGTTTCTTATTTTAGAAAATAGACTTAATTTTTGAATTCCTATGATCAAAATTATCGTAGGGTGAATTTTTGGTAATTTTTTGAAAACTTTCAATTTATGGGGAATAGAGAAAAATACTACATTATTATTTAAACCCGATTTTTTAGTTAAATAATTATTTATTTTATTAAATATAATTCAGTTAAAATAGATATATAATACTTATATAAGTTCAATTTAATTAATTGGAATAATTTTATAACAAAAATAGATGTATAAAAATTTATTGAACTTTTAACCTCTTACTCCCCTTCTAAGCACGTTAGCAAAGTTGCCTAAAATGTCATTTTACCGATTCTGTGAGTTGAATCTCAAAAATCCGAGAAACATGGTTGATATAAGTAAGTAAATATTGGTTCAATAATATGAAAATAATTTTTTTGTGAATAGTAAATTTTGACTTTTATTTACCACAATTAGAAGTAAATAGGGTAATTATGGGTAAAAATGATTATATAATTACCCTAACACATGTCCTAATTCTATTGTATAAGTGTAATTCGACCAAAATCATCCTTAGGAATTAAATTTTATCCTATCTGGTCCACTTGTATTAGATTAGGACATTTATTATTTTTTTATTTAAAGAAGAGTTAAAAGAGTTAAATTCAATGTTTAATAACTAAACCATATTTAATATATGTTTACACACAATATAAAGTAGAATATAAATTTTCATTAGAAAGGTAAAATTATTTCCTAATTAATTGTATTTTATTTATAATTTTTATATATATAATAATTTAATTTATTCATGACACAATGATGGTGCAGTAATTACCTTATTAATGAACTATTAAAATAATTTATACTATAAATATCCAAATAAATTTAAATTGAGACTTATGATGAATTCTAATAATTTTATTGGTTAATATGAAATGTTATGGTCAGTTAAATAAAGTTTATTCTATGTTATTAATTTTTAATTTCTTTCATAAAAATCAAATAATAAATAGAGTCAAAATTGACATAATTGAGTTTTTAAAACAAATAAAATATTATTAATTGATATAATATTCCTAAAATTATATATTTTGGCCAAAGGACTTATATATAGTTATATATATATTAATAATTAATAACATGGGGTTCTCTTGTATTGTTATAGTATGTTTATTAACCATATAATATAAAAAAACAAAGAGACATGGTAAATGTCAAACTATTTAAATAAGAGTTAAATATAAAATATAAGGTTGATATGATGACCTAAACCTATATAAAACCTATTGGTACATAGGGTTTCGTCCCATACCCACCATACCATTTAAATAATTAATTTTTGGGCCATTATAAACCAAGCATCATTTTATTATAAAAAATTATTTCATGTTTTTTCTATTGTGACCCTCCCCACTCTTATAAAATGTCACTTCACCTTCTCTTAATTTCACACCTCCAAATCCATTTTTCTTAGCCAAACCTATCCCAAATATCCTCCCAAATTTCCTAAATTCATCCTTTATGCCTTTATTTGTTCAAAAAGCCATCCTATGGAGCCCTTTTGATCAAATCAAAAGGAAGAACCCTAAGAAGAGGAAAATATTTCATAACCACTTTCAAGTTATTTTCTTCTTCCACTTCCTTTTTCCCTTCTTGTTCCAATTATCAAATAATAACTCCAATATATTCTATATTGTTTGATGTTATTATAAATATTTTACAACCATATTCTTTATTCTTTCCTTCCTATAAATGAAAAAGTCACCATATGTGCGTACGTAGAGCTTACTGTCTTCACGTCGCGGTGTAGTTTGTTATTCAAACACTTCATTGTTTGGATGGGTATAATAATGAGTTTAACTGATTTAAATAATAAAAATAAAATTTTATTTATTTTTTATATATGATATGCAATCCAATTACATACAATTTCTCCATCATTATAATGATATTGTCGCTCATGTGTACGTACGGATTACCGTCTCCACGACTTGATGAGATTCATTTCCCGGTTCACCATTCAATGTTTATTATAAAATATATATCATTAATAAGAATATAATATATGAAATAATAAATATACTGGAGATATTTAAATATTTATGTACTTACATATATCATATTCACTTATTTTCATTCATTACGATATGAAAACAGAAACTATGTTTATGCGTATGTACGTCCTATCGTCTCAATAAACAGTGTTTTCCATTTCCTATATATTTCTATTAAACATATTGATATTATAAATTTCTATGATCTATAAATCATGTATTATATTATAGATTTATTTAAATCATGATTTAAGTGATAAAATCAAGAGTAACAAGTTGAAACTCGTACGATATAGAAAGAGATTAGTACCCGAAATGTTAATTTAACATGGAATTTATTTTTAAATGTATAGTATAAAGTCATAAATGAATCATGTATGATATAATAAATATTTATATAATTATTTTATAATTTAATAACAAACTATTTTAGTTATACAGGAGGATAAAAGTACCCTCTACTAATGAAAATATCATGGTAAATGTTAATTCTACAATATCATTACTATCTGAGTTTGATTTTTCAAAAGTATCTTCTGAGACGTATTTATTATCCATGTCCATGTATCATGAAAGAGTATTAAAATGTATTATTTTAAGGTAATTTTAACCTAAAACATCATTTTAAATATTTTAAATATTAATTCTTCTATGTTATTCTCATTAATTTCCATGTTTTCAAAATGGTTTTTAAGGGTGTATTTATATGGACATGAATGTTTTAATATGTTAATTCTTTTCAAAAGATTCAAAGTGGTATTGGATACTTTGATTTAAAAATGTCTTTAAATGTCTTACGTTCTAAATTATGTAACATTTAAATGTTTCCATGAAAAATTTATATTTATCCTAAATTGTTTTGCAATTAATTTTCATCTATCTCAACATCCTTTGATGGATTTTAAACTTTTTTGATGTTGATTTATTATGATACAAATATTCCATATGGTATTGAAGGTTTTGTGATGTGTTTTATTGTGGATGTGTTATTTTTATACCATACATGGTTTATTGATAAATTATTGACATTTCTTATGCAAGTATTAATTTGAATTTTTATGTTGTGTTTAAACCTTTTCATATGAGGAATGCATTGGACATAGTAAGTGACGGTTGGTTCCCGCTATAGCTCCTAGATGCAACGGTAGGTCTCGTGAGACAAACTAGTGTCTTGGCACAAAGCCTTGACAAAATCAAATTTGTAGTCTTGGCACAAGGCCTTGACTATGTGATTACGATGTCTGGCTTTATGCATTCTATCACTATGAAAGTGGCTATTGATATTGCACGTGATTATTTAGCTAGCAGAATAACCATGTGAATAAGAAAATGGAATTACTTGATTTTATCATTTCCAAATTATGCTGATGTTTATGTTTACATGTATTTTGTTTTATTCCAAAAAATTATCTTAAATTTTTATGCTTATTTGTGAAACTTTCCACTCTATTGATGTCCTTTCTGTGCATCTGAGCTCACCCTTTCTATATTTTTCTTCTTCCAGGATATGAAGAAGTATATTATGGTTGAAATAAATAGATAGGGTAAGGGATATGAATGTGTTTAAAAGAGGACAGTGTTGTTGTTTTTTTCATTTTCTAATTTGTAATGTGACATTCATTTATGTAATCTATTTTCCAAGATTGTTAAACTAATCGGTCTTTCGGGGCTTAATTTCCATGTATCGTGCTAATGTTATGTAATAATGCACTGACTCTTGGTAACTGGGGTAGGTTCATTACCCCACCTCTCCCCCATCCCACACCCACTATATAATATGTTTTCAATCCCATCAATGACATACCAGTACGACCATTGATACTCAAATTATCACTAGAAAAATACTGATAGATTTGTAAAACACGTTGTTTAAAAAATAACAATACACACATAGTCACCTCTAATCTGAGAAAGGGTACAATGTTATTACTCAACGTTACCATATCCATACAATTCAATTCCTCACACCAAGGGCACTAGTATACTCCATCCCACCATTGGGGACACACTCTCTCTCTCTCTTCACCATAACCAGCACTCCGATTTATATTTCAACTGGGCATGGTTCTCTCTACCATAGGTTTAGGAATATAGTTTCATGGAATATGATAGTTTGAAATGGTAATTTTTCTTCTGACCCATTCAACACATTTGCTCAAAGATTCTAAGACATTGGAACATGTATGGTACATCTTAACTTTGAATATGGTTTTTTGAAACAAAAAGTATAATGCACAATAAAAGAGATAGCCCAAAGAGGTGAAGTGATCATCGCATTGACTAGTGGCACAATAGATTCGGTATCTTCTTTCATTAAATATAGAACTCAATGCATAGATAAAGATATCAACCATTAAAGTGAAGTGGTCATTGTATTGATAGGTGGCACATCATACTCAGTTTCTACTTTCATAAAACAACAGACTTAATGGAAATATAAATAGTGAACCTATAATAGGGAAGTGTTCATCGTATTAACATCAGGTAACCCATGATTCATAATATTATATTTGTATTTATATTGTTTCATCTATATGTATGTGTTATGAAAATAATTCTATAAAATCATGGGTGAATAATACTAATAATAAATCTATTATTTCATAAAATTTTATATGAAGAAGAGAATGAATTTTTGTTCCCTACAATGAGCGCAGATGAATAATTATACTATCCAGAAAAAATAGGATGTCAAAACAAACCAAATTGTATCAAATAATAAAAAATCAAGATTTTTTGTATAGTGTTGGTGTTGTTGGAGATTTTTGCATCATTCCATTGATTGTAGGCATAATTTTTGAATTCATGATAACTATAAAAAGATAATATTACGGGGGATAAAATATGATGTGAAGATAAATCCTACATAATGTAATCATAATTCGTAGATGAATAATAATCTATCTATCAAGAATATATTTGAGTTCATTGACTAATTATTTGATCATTTCAACATAATTGCTCAAATTTATAATGTGTGATGGTATGTATTAAACATGCACTATGCATATGATGATATGATGATAAGGCCACAACATATGTAGAGGAAAATAACAAAAAAAAATCTATTTGGGGTGTGAGTAGGAGAATAGTGCTAAAATAACTATGAATCAACCTACACTTAAGAAAAATGATGTTGTGAATTTCAAACCAAAGAATAGGTGATTCTACAATGGAAGAAGATATCACATAATCAACCATTGCAAATAGGTTATAAACAAAAATTCTATTGGAAGAAAGATGAATTAGAAAATGAAATCAATCTTAGAAACAAATAAATAGGTTTATTTGATGTTTGAAAAAAATTGAAAATTGAAAATTTCATTAGATGTTTTTAAAAAGGAAACACCAATGATTTCTGAACATTTGTGTAGAAGGAGAAAAATGTCAGGGAATAATGCTAAAAAATACATGACATGGTTTCATAAACAAATATAACTAGTGAAGAACATAGGAAAATCACCAGCAAATTATAGTGTTAATAATTCTATTGTAAATAAGGATTATACATATAAGAATAAGTCTGAGCATATAGGAAATAAATGTTTAGTCAAATGACCAGAGTTACTAGAATTGACTAAAAATTTAGAGCAAAAATAGAAGAATGAAAGTGTGTTACTTGATAATGTAAAGAATATTATTCAATCCAATATGAAAGAAGGAGAAATAAAGAGTTATATGATTCCCTTAAATGTTCAAATTTTTTATGTAAAAAGATAAATTGTGATGAGTTTTCTGGAATCTGGATCAGAATTGAAAAAAAAATCTGGGTTGAGAGATAAATCTCATCCCTATTTTTATAATTGAAATCCACTAAAGATATACCTTATTCGCCTGAATATTTTATGATTTTTCATTTTATATAGGGAATTGAAGGTGAGTACTATATTTATGGGGAGTCATGATGATATGATTTCTTTTAAAATAATAGGAATCTATCATATGGCTATAAACCATGGAGTTCTTTATTTCAACTATTGATAAAATTATTCTTCAAAATCATTCTTATAGAAATTCATTCTTGATTTAGAAAATGGATGAAGATCATACCTTTAGGGGGAGAAGATTTTAACAAATACCCAAGTTGATCAAAACTGTTATCACATGAATCTATGAAATTATCATAATTGATTTATTTGATATTTTCAAATCCTAGAAATTAAATATTATCATTAAAAAGAAATTTTTACTATTTCTTTATGAAGGAAAATTCTATATTTGATTGGGAGACACAGATAATTTGATTATGAAGGGGATTATTCTTTCTTATAATTGATTTTTTTTCAATCTCTTTATTGAGAAGAATTCCTGAGATTAATTTTTTATCTATTGAGCAACTTATAAAATGATGTTTTAGTATTTTCATCACATTTAAAATATTTATTGAAAAATTGATGACTAAATTGATCACCCTTGTTTTCTACATTTGGTTTTCCCATATAGATATAGATATGATTAATTTATGACTTGTTGCTTTAAGAAAAGTGATGTTATCCTCTCAATAAAACCAATTTGGTATTATCTGAAATGACATCTCATATGAAATTATTAGATTAATGGATAGAAGAATAAGAGATAAATTTCTATAGAATTAGTTGAGTTTATGAATTTATCTAATAGTTTTACTTGTATTTATTGTAATGGGGAGAAGAAAACATTCAATTTGATAGTGAAATGGTTATTGAAAACATATCAAAAGTGGGATATTGAGGAACCCAACATTATTAAAGTAATATTTTTTTTGAAATAGTGGTCACTTATATTATTTAATACAAATTAAATATCGCAATAATTGAAGATTGGTTTTCTTAATTTTAACTATTATTAAAAATCAATCATAAATTGGTATGGGTGATTCAGTTGGATGATTTTCTTCTAATGAAGTAATATAAATGTGATGATTGCATAGATTTTCTTACTGTCCCAATCATGTTTGTAATTTTATCAAGAGAATTAGAGTTGTTTAACATAATTTAAGACCTTATGATGATAATTACCAGTCAACAATATTTTTTAGAAAATATTTAAATGATAACATATCATATTTTGATGATCCATAATGATCAGTCATTAGATGATTGGTGAATAAGAATAAAGAAAAAATTAGTTATTTTGTATAAAGAATGATTGTTTATTTTTTGAATTGAGTTTTACTATGAATTTGGATTTATATTAAAATTTTGATTTTTTCATGGTTTAAATATAAAAAGGAGCCTATATACTATCCAAAAAAATGGAATGTCAACCCTGCTCAGGTGGGAAGCCGACCCCTAGACATCCATTATGGGAGGTTTGGGGAGGAAAAAGGCACATGTTCTCACAAGGAAGAGCTCATGTAGAGGCATAAGAACAATGAAATATATAATATATGTTGTATAATAAATTATTTTGTATAGTTGGCATTGAATTTTATTGTGAATTTTTATTTTTATGAAATATTTTTTTTACATGGTTTATATATATAAAGGGCCTATAAAATAGGCGAATACTGACACTACTTAGGTGGGAAGTTGACCCCTAGCCATCCATTGTGTGTGGGCCGAGGAAGATATTATCTAGGGTTATCACATGTAGTGAATGTAAAGATAGTAGAACAATTAAAATATATTAGTTATGTTGAATTAATAACCATTGTGTGTGTTTGGAATTGAATCTAAGTGTTAATTTCAATTTTTACGAAATATTTTTTTTCATGGATGAAATGTTTAAAAAGTGTCTATAGTAAAGGGGACTACTTACATAGTGTAGGTGGGTATTGAACCCATGGCCAACCATTATGGGTGGTCCGAGGAAGAGAGGAGAATGTTTTCTCATGGGGAGCACATGTAGAGGAATATGAAAAAAAATTATTAGTTTTGTTTTATGAAGAATAATTGTGTATGGTTTCCATTGAATCTTATTTTTAATTTGTCATTAGATGAATTTTTTTATTAGTTTAAATGTGAAAAAAGGATTATAGAAAAGGGGAATGTCACACTACTTAGGTGGATAGTGTGCTCGTAAGGGCACATGGAGAGGAAGATGAACCATGAAAACTATTTTTTTTATTGTATGAAGAATTAATTTGTATGATTGGAATTGAATATTATTGTGAGATTGGATTTATATTAATTATCTTTTTTTCATGGTTTAAATGTTACAAAAGGGCCCATATGCCAAAAATTATTAGGTCATTCACCACTCGCTAGAAATTTTTCGGAGGTTTAACAACATAGTGGATAATATTCCCATAGGGAGTGAATTTATATGCATAGTGACCAACAAGTGGGGGGCATAGAATAGGATGTGAGAGGGAAAGATCATGGAATGAGATGGTTTTAGGAGGCAATATATGTTTCTAGTTCCAAATTTAGTGTAACATAGGATGTGCCTTGTATAATAAATGAGTGGTGAAATAGGCTATAATTTCGATGTGGGAACACATTTTAGAGGGTTATTATAGCTCCAGAAAAGCCTCAATCATGCGATCAATTTGTTTATTATCAGGACCATCTGATCGTCACAACCATCTGAAATATTTCCCCCAACTATCTGATTATTCAATAATTTTTTAAAGTGTCACTGATATTATCTTTACGTAATATTTTTTCTTGATCCATCTTGAGAGCACATACTCACCGTGATCTCTATTCCTTGACATCTATTTTTTCCAACCATGCTCATGAGGTTTATTTGATAATTCTATTGAATCCATTATGATTTAAACTCATGAAACACAGTTTTCAGGATAAAATAAAAACCAAACTGAATAAATGTATCATATAAGTATATTTTTTTTATATGGTGTTTATACAAAGTCAAAAAAAGGCAGTGTTCACAAGTTTCGTCGGTGGTTTCCCTATAAATACACAACATCTGCCACATTTGGTGCATGAGTTTTATTACAATTGAACGAGTATATTGAGGGAAAGAAATATCCATGGAAATGGTTAATATATAGTAACAAATATTATAGTATAAGTTCGGAGGATATAAATTGAATGTGTCCAAATATGATAACAAAATTCATCAATAACAAATCAAACAACACATGGAAACTCCACCTCTCTCCAGTACGTGGTAACCTATGGTGAAGATTTTTGAAAATACATACCAGTAGAATATATTATATTAAAATAATCACAACCAATATACCTGCATGTTTTTTAAATAAGTTGGGTAAAAAATGACAACACAGACATGAATATTTGGATTGGAATCACCTATAATCCCAGGATTGGTATACACCATCCCACCATTGGTGCCTCCCTCCCTCTACCCCACCATCAATACTTCAATTTATATATGAATTTGGAATGGTTCTATCCTCCCTAGTTTATGGAATATATTTTTAAATAATTTAATAGTTATATGTTGTCGTTTAGATTCTTCCCCATTCAGCACATTCACCCATGGATTGTGCCTCATCCACCACATTCACTCAAGGATTCTGTATAATTGGAATAATTCTATGACTAGATAACTGACATTTATTTTCACAAAATAGTGAACTCAATTCACAAATAATGAATGAACCCATAAAGGAGAAGTGTCTGTCGCATTCATTTCATTGGGGTATGTGTTTTATTGCACTTATGAGGGTAGATTGAGAGTGAAACAGGGCCATGGAAATGCTCTACTTCACATAAGTCATAGGTTTCACATAGATAATACTCACGTAAAGGAAAAGACTTCTCTCATGATAATCCTATGTGACGAAGAAGAGCTGTTTCACGGGAATTAAAAATTTATTTAACACTCCCCATGTTTCTTTGTGATGATACTGGTATTCGCAAAGCTATTGGATAGCTCCCTACATACCTCACTAGTATTCACAAAGTAGTAAGAACTCGTGCCTATTTGTTTTGAAAGAAGATAAATACAGTTCATGCATTATGAATTATAATTTATATAGTGTGATTCACACACACACATTCACCAAGACCTACACACATTAACAACCAATACCCATTTGGGTTTTCGTACATGAATGTACATGTACTGTGAGCTGGAAGGATAAGTCCACTCACTTAAGATATTTATTTCATAAGGAAGTTTTCTTTATAGAATATTTTGAAAAGTGTGCATGTTCATATTCATTCCCAAGAACATGTTATGACTTAATATCTAAATAGATTTGATAAACAAACATTGTGTATGTGTATAATAGGTGTGTGTTCAAAGAAACATAAAAGTGGATAGTGTGGTATATTCAATGTGTGTGTGAAGATGGTGAGTAACCTTATACATACGTGATTATATAATCACTTGAATAAGCATGGATATTTCATGATATCTTTTTAAAAATTTGTTCATGTTGAAGTATGAATATAAATTAATTAATGCATACATGGAAGTATTAAAGTGATTAATGTGAGAATAATATTTCAGTTTATGTGCTAGCATTGTGTTCTTTCAAAAAGAAGTTCGAATGAATTTATATTGTTATGATTTTTTTTATCTTCTTTTCTCATCATTTTAGGATACCTGTTAAAGTAATCAGGTACCATCCAAGTGACCATTACCACTCTATACATCACTGATGTTATCAAGAATTCAAAATTTATTTTCAGTATAGATATGCTTCTATACCTATGGATGTTGATTCTTCCTCTATGGGTTTCTACCCCTTCAAATAGGCTTCCATTGTGCTTTTACATTTTTATTATTTTACCAAAACATTAATGTGATATCATCTAATCTATTGCAGTACCAACATTGACCCACAAATTTGGCTTTCTTGATATCTTCTTTATCTGATTGTTTCATATTCTTCGTGATTTTTTGTTCTCTCTATGGGTAACCAGGTTAAAAACATTATTTACTATACACATTATTCATCATGGTAGGTTTCTTATCATCATTATTCATCCAAACTTGTTCATATTTTTCATTAAAACCTACATTGTTCATGATAATAGGTTTAGAAACATTAGTAAGAGTTGGTATGGTTTGTTCTTCTTTTTTATCAGCATCTGGTGATAGAGAATTGAATGAAGTCAGGTTCTTCTAGTCACATGTTGGATTTCATTTATTCTTCATATACTTCAATGGATATTAGGTACTAGAAAAAACTATATTCATATTTTTGTGAAGTTTCAATATGTTTCTTCTCATGATTATACAACTGAGCTACCAATTATAGACAATTAATATTGTGGACAATTTTTTAACATTAATCGTAATCAAAATTTCTTCACAGGTCTTCTTCATTCTTTCAAATTTATCTTAATGTACATTAGCATTGTTTTGAATCAAATAGTCAAGATCCTTGGTCTTCTTGAATATTTCATACAATTGTAAACCATTGACATCAGTTCTATTTATCAATCTCTATCCAATTGAATGGATCCTTTCTTATAGATACATTTTGAACCCCTATTTCTATTAATATTCATTGAACCATTTTGAGGAACTTATTTCAATTTCCTTCTTTGTTTCTTTAAAGGATACAACCAATTTGTAGAGATTTAGACATTCAACACTTTTTTGAAAGCTCTCCTCCAAAATATCATCTTCTTCATCCAACTGGCAGATCTATTCCTACATACATTGAAAGATTCCACTAACAAGGGATGATTATTCTTATGTTATACCATGTACAATAACTCTTAGTCTATAAATAGATAATTTTTGATAAGTTGTAGATTGATCTTAATAACCACTTGTTCTATCATTTTCATCTTGAGGAATGTTTTTAAATGTACTAACACATACCTCTTGATCACTAGCGGTAGGAAGGTTATCCATCTTCTTGGTAAAAACGTGAGCCACATTTTCATTTCTTTCCAAGACTGATATGACTTCACTGTTAACAAGGCATCAAGAAATAGATACTTACACTTCGTTAGATAATAGGGACAACCTATTTAACATTCTATTAAATTTATTTTTCATGTTCATCATGGTCATGGTAGATATAGACTTATACTCAATGGTAACTCAATATTCATAGAAACAGTACTTAATTATTTAGTTGAGAAAGAATCTTATGTCTTCAAAATAGATAATATTTTATTATTGAGAATCTATCAAAGGTGAACCATTCCTCGATACATCTGAATGTAAAAGTTTGGGATATTACTAACAATGTGTGGGGGTTGCATCAGTGCTGGAGAATTTTTAATCAGATTCCACATTTTATCCCAGTACCTTTTTGACCTATTAGGTTCTCAATTATTTTCTTCTATTTCCTACATCACATGCAAGAATATTAAATCAGTAATGATAAGAACAAGATGTTTTTATATATTTCACTATACAATAAGAGTATCCAGTCCTTGGAATGGTCTGGTAATAATCCTAACTGCACATCCACAAGAATGTAACCCCATAAATGTTGTCACAGAAAGTAGGAAATAACCATTCACTTTCAAATACACTACAAACAATTGACTGTACATGTTTTATAGAACATAGATGGATATTTATAATACTTATCAATATTTCCTCCTATAGTTGATAAATGTTTGTAACACCAATATATTATTCCACCTATTCAGACCTATTGTTTTTCATTTTAATCCTTTTTTCTTCCACAATATTCTCCTTCAATTAATTTATTATGAGTATGTAAGTAACTCTTCTTATCCATTACCACTAGTAATCTAAAAGTTTGACTATATTTTTCTTTTACTTGTCAAAATAATATAAATTAGTTGGGAAGTGATGGATACTAAATTATATCTAACCCAAATTATAATCCCCTGATTTCAATTTGGTCACCAAATCGTTATTTGTTCTTATATCTTCTTCATTATTGGAAAACCAAATTCAATGAGTTCTCTTCTTAATCTTTCTATAATCAAATGCCTTTTTTGATTATTTACTTAATGAAGATCAACTCATATTAACATCATCAAAATTAAATTATTCTTCTTTGATACAAAAAATCAATAGTGAATGAAAAAATGAGTTCTATTTTATTCTTTATGGCACAGAAGATGGTTTTTTATGAATTTCTCCCAAACATCAATGATTTTTCATGAATGAATAATATTTCAAAACATGGATTCTTCTATTATTTAATTATTAACTTAATACATTCTTGGTTTTTGTTCACTTCCCATCCCCATTTTTATCATTATTATTTTATTTATTTATTTTAGTTAATCTTTTATAAATGCATGTTTTTCTTCTTCAAATAATATTAAAACCTTCAAATAGTTTACTTATTGCTCACATTTTATTTCATAACACCCAAATCTTTTTCCACCTCCCCTCTTTTTCCCTCTCTTCATTAAAAAAACAGGTTTGGTTTTTTTAACCTATGTTTATCATATGTATGTGAAACTATACACATGTTTTCATATGAAACCCCAAACTATATGAGTTCCTCTTCTTACTCATACAAGTATGCAATTAGGTGCATGCCTTCTTCTCTTTGTAGAAAAAATATATGTAGGTTTGTTATTATCAATATATTATGTATCAACCAGACACATGGTATCTTAACCAAATCGTTTATACATGGAACAAATTAATGAAACAACCTGAAAGTAAACAACTCATGAAATATGGATCATGTAGTAAGCTTTATAGAAGTGGTTCTTCTACACAAATCATGGTAAGGGTTCTTATAGATGAGTTTCCTAATCACAATAATTCTTCTTCGTGAAAATACAATGCTTGATAGAACAAACATCCTTCGTGAAGCATTATGAGTGTGTAAATACCTTTATCTTGTATGAATATTATTATCCTTCATGAAACCCTATTGGTTCACATGAATCCTTTTATTCATTAGGCCTCAAGGAGTATTGAATGTTTTTCCCTCCTCTCATAAACGAGTTCTTAAAAGAGGCTCTATTTTCTTGAAAACGAGTGTTCATGAAATAAGACGAGTTGCAGTAGTACCTCTCAGTGAAGGGTGATGTCCTTTTATAGGAATGTGATAACACCACTTAACCATATTCAAATATTTAACTTTATGTCGTGTAAATAGTCTCATTATATTCCCAAATTACTCTTCTTATCATTCTACAATCATGAGTAAAGTTAGTCGATATTTCATGGAGATATTACTTCATGATCATCCTGACTATTTTCAGTGTTCATATCTAGGTATGTATTTGTATACACATGATGCTCATCTTCCCAAACACAGGATGTTCATCCATGGAACTCAACTTCTTTAATGGGCCACCTATAACTTTGTTTTCAGTTTGGTTGTGGATTATCCCAAAAATTTATTTATTTGAATCATGAAAATAATGTTTCATGATATTTTGATCATGTTATTCAAATTATTTAAACCATAGAATGGTCATGGTGGATTCTTATTTGATCATTGGTGTCTTGGTTGACATCGTTGGTGAGATAGCGGTGTTTTTGAGGGAAGCTAGGATGATGATTACATCATGGGGTGATAAATATGTGCCTCATTTTGAATGAAAATTCCATGGGAGGTTAGATGATAGGAATTTAAATGAGTAAGGAGTGGGATATACTGGGCGACCATGTTTGATCCAATTATTTAAATAGGTGAACAGTACATAAAAAACTCTCCCCACATCAAAACCTCTCCCAATATCACCACAATATATAAATCATGCAATGAGGGTAGTGGCTCAGAATTCTTATCTCCCCCTCCTTGAACTACCCCATACCGGTTCTATGGTTCTGCTCTTATCCCACTTCTTTGAGGGATATTTCCCACATCATGTACACCACTGGGGTTACCCATTTTCTACACACAACACTACTTTTTTCATGCATGCTTTCCTGGATGGCTTTCTTTGGTGATATCAATCTAGTTTCCCTCATAAGATCTAAGTTGAGGCTATATGGTCATCTCATTCCATACTTTTTAAATAAAATCCAAAAAATATTTAGTTAGAAAACAATGTATATAATGGAATTAAATATGAAATAATTGGCTACCTCTACACTTAGAAAATCAGTATACAATTCTGAAATTCCTTCACAATATCTATTATAATATAAATCTATCTAACCATTTCTTCATATTTATCCTTTAATACACAAATTATATGTCATATATCTCCTTCATTTAGACTAAAATATCAATGTTTCTCAAGTAAACACTTACATTGTTATCTTGGAACATTGAAATACTACATGAACATCAATTACTCTTATTTTATACTTTTTTTAATATATATTCCAAAGAACATAAAATTATATTTCTTATTTATTGTAAACAATGTTTCACTTATGACACATGTATTTTTAACTTTCGATCACTTCATTAAGAGTTAAAATTAACAATAATGGATAATTTATGAAGAGTGTAATTCAATGCTGTAAATCCATAACAATTCATCAAGACCATCACAATTTCTCTTCAAAAATAAATCCATCTAACCATTTCATCATGTTTAACCAAAATGAACTAATTATATGGTGTGGTTCTCCTTCTTGAAAACTACAAACTCAATGATCCTCAAGTTAAAAATTTCATGGTTTTCATGCAACATTAAAATGTGAAATGACCTTCAATTACTCTTCTTATATACGTTTGGGAACATAAACTCCAAAGAACATCAAATCCAGATTCTTTTTTGTTGTAAAAAATGTTTCAATTATGAAACATATATTTTCAACTTAGGAATTTTTCATAAATCATAAAAGATAATGACAATGTTGAATTTCTCAAGTGTCACATATAATTTTATGAATATATAACAATTCTTCAATCCATTAAAAATTTATCTTCCTACATAAATCAATATGATCATTTATTCATATTTAACCATTCATGAACTACTTATATGCCATGGTTCTCCTTTATGAAAACTATAATCTCAATGTTCCTCAAGTTCACACTAGCATGGTTCTCATGCAACATTAAATTACTGCATAAACATTAATTCCTCATATTCGATACATTTTTGAATATAAATTCCAAATAACATCAACTCAACCTTATCCTTTTATTGTAAATAATGTGTCTGTTATAAAACAATTATTTTGAACATAGGATCGGTTCATTGATCTTTAGAGTTGTAAAAATATAAAATTTCTCAAGAGTTAAATCCAATGCTATGAAACATAAATATTCATCAAGACCTTCAAAATTTCTCTTCAAATATTAATCCATTTAACAATTTCTCCACATTTGACCCATCATGTATTAATTATGTGGTGTGGTTCTTATTCATTGTATGACCCATAGTTTCTGGTATGTGACCCATTATTTATGTATTTTTAGAATGTAAAGTCTGTGTGTTATATTTTTGAGGGTTTTGAAGAATTTTGGAGGGTTTATGGTGATTATATATAGGTTAATGGTTGGAACATGATTAGTGAAAACCATTCAGCTCCTATATGAACTTTTAAAAATGAGATAGGGGACTCTAGAAAGGCACATGTTTAAGGATCACAGTTTGGAAAAAATGTGCGGCCACCCATGAGTTACCCTAAAAAGTGGGATAGAAATATTTTCATGGCTGGTGAATGATTTTCGTAAATTTGTGGCCCAACCATGTTAGGTACTCTTTGAGGTAGTGGTTGGTGAATTATTTTCCTAACCGTGATACTAACAGTTCAAAATTTTAGAATAAGACCATAAAAAAGTTGGTCGAGGTTGGGATTTTGTTTGAACCCATAAATTTTATCCAAATAGACCCTAAAATAGGATTTATTACCCCCAAAGGCCACAAATTCTTTCCCCATCAATTAAGAAGTGGTATGAAGGTGTTTCTTCATGAATTGAAGAATGATTCAATCTATAAGTACCATTTTTTTTATTTTTTAATATTTTTCCTTAGATATAAATTCTTCCCAATCTAATATTTTTATATCTAATATAATGTGGATAGATATAAGGTTTTTAATTCCAATCATTGTTATATTTTTCGTTGTTGATGATATGGGAAGATATGTAAGGTTGGTTTTTGAAGATTCAACCACATTCTTAGGGCATTTTCATGATGTTCATCATTTCCATGAAAAATCTCAAGGTAGATGGCTACATTCTTCACTCCTATTATTAAAACATGAATTCATAAATTAAATGTTTTTATATTGAACGAAATTTTGTGTGATGTTGGTTTGAAATGTATGCTGGAAACCCAATTTAGTGATGGTTTGTGGTTTTGTGGAAATTGGATATGAAATGGATTTTTTTCATGATTTTAAAATGTAGAAATTAAAATATGGCTTCATTGGATTTGGTAAATTAGATTGTTGGAATTTATTTCAATAAATGAATGTTTTTATTAAAATAGTTTGAATTGGTTGGATTGAAATGTTTTTGGCATACATGGGTAATGTGAATTACTTATTTTGATGTGACCCTGAATAAGGTGCATGTATCATTAGGGTACAAAGGGACGTAACCCTAGATAATGGGCATGTTTCATTGTCGAATAAGTAGATTGTAGCCAAATTTATGACATAGTCGATGGACGAGAAACCGCTCATGATTATGGAACTATGAGTGAAGCCTTCATGGGTGTGTGTCAGTTTGGTGAATGATGGAATGGGTACTCCAAAAAGGAATACGATATAGTTTAAATAATTGTTTGTGTTCTTTACATGGAAAAATATTTTCTTTGAAAAAAAATTTTGGTGTAAAACTTATGAGATTTTATTAAAAGTGTCGAACTATTTCAAAATATAAATATATATTTTCTATATAATTGTGTTACCTTGTTCTATATGAGTGGCATGAGTAGGGAAGTCATTGGGAGAAATATGATTACGTTAATTACCCACCCATAATTTAGATCTATGGTTATTTTTAAAATTTTATTTATTGAGACATAGGTAAATGGAAAGCATCACACTTATTTTGTGCTTCTTCGTGATACTTGGAGATGGAGTTGGATCATGGAGTAATGCATTTGAAGTATTTTGAGTTTTTTTTAGTTTTTGTTTCTGCTATGTACTTTGACAGTAGTAGTCTTCTACTATGGTACTATATATTAGTTAGTTTTTTATATCAATGGGATTAAATGAGTTTTTTTACATAATTATCATGCATCATAGAGTGATTTTGGTTGTGGAATTTTTTGTTGTTATTCTTTTATTTTCATTGTGAAAATCACCAACTAATTGTATTGAAGTCGTTGGTATTTATTGCCAACCTTTGGATCCTTGGGTATGTCACTTAATCCAAGTTTAAATTCCTCCTTGAGTCAATACAATGAGGTGGAGAGGGATGTTAAATGTGTTATCAGTCTGTTATGGTTAAAATATTTTTGTGAAACAAGTGATATCATCTTTTTCGGTTCTCAAATTACATGTGTTATAAGTTGTGTCGTTTTGGAGTTTAAATTCATTCTGGTTATTTCATTGAGTTGGTTAAGGATAAAGGATTGGGATATTTGGTAAATTATTGTTTTTTAAAAATTTATTGGAGTGGAATCTCATTTTCTGGTGCAACATAGAAATGGATTCCCACTGGGTGTTCGTGTTTAATTTTGAGTAATTATTTATCAATTGGTGTAAATTTGTTTATTTAAGAAAAATATTGAAATTATTTGGAAATGAGAGATTTTTCAAAGATAATGGTTCTGGTATGTGGAAAAAGAGTTAATTTTCAAAAACACGTTGAAATTTTTAAAAATTAGTTTAACATGGAAATGATGAATTTTGGAAATAATTATTGTGATAGTTTTTCTTTGAAATAATTTAAAATTGTTAAGGATTCAGTTTCTAGAGAGTGAGAATGATGGCATTTGTTCTGTTTCTGGAAATTGGAACATGGTATCCATATTAGAAACCAACTGGAAGATGGTGAAAAAAATGTGGTTGCACCTAAGACATATGTGACCCAATAGCTGGCTTAGAGTATAGTCCTAGATTTTTAGGCTATAGATAGAGGGAACTGATGGGATGAACCAATGAAATTGGATCATTCTATCTAGATATAGAAGTAGAATCTACACATCATCTGGGGTAATTCAGTGTAAGAGAAGGTTGAACTATGGCTGAATAGGATGAATCAAATCTTTTATTTCCATGGTAGACCAGCAGAGCTAAATGAAAATTTGGTGACATATATATGGGAAGATATTGTAAGAAAATGGTGGGATTTATCACTCTATGATAAACTGGACTAAGACATGGCATGTGAGGATTTTTTGGAATTGTTCAACAAAAAATTATATCCTCACACATTCAGAATATAAGGACATAGAACCTAACTAAGATAGAGTATGTGGATAAATTTATGAATTTTTTCCTCTTTGCACTAGAATATGCTACAAGTGCATCCATGAAGACATGCATTTTTTAATCGGGTCTAAGGAAATAAATTACCTCAAAGATTTCCATTCTCTTTATAATGGATTGTATGGTGATGGTCAATAGTGTGACAATGGATGAAGAAGACATCTCAGGAATAAAAGGTGGAGTAATTATGATGATACCAATGGGAAATGCTGGAAACTATAATTATGAGATCAAGAGGAAGAGGGACACCTATTTCAATGGCGGGAGGACCACCCATAATTGGACAGTGGGATCGGTGAACTTTCTTATAATACCCAATAGAAAATCAAGATGTTTTTAATGTGGTTCCTTCAACCACATGAATGAAGAGAGTATGATACCACATAGAGCATGCCATAATTTCACATAGATGGGGAATCTTCATCACTTTTTTCATAGTGCTTCAATTTCGGGTGTTCAGGATAACTCTCATGTTTTGAAGACTTCATATGCATCAATGGTATGAGGGAAATATAATACCTTTCATTAGAAGAATTGAGATAGCCATGTTGATTTTAGGAACACCATGAATCTTACAAAAGGTCAATCTCAATAGGGAAATAAAGAACAAGCTGTAGTGAGTAAGTAGTTATATAGAGCTTGGTATGATATTGTGGATGATAAATCTAGATGGTGTGAATTAAAATCAGTTGGGTGGAGGATGCAATGAACAACCATGATTTCTCCAATTATTTAAATATGTGAATATTATAAAAAAACCATCCCACATCGAAACCTATTACAGTTTCTCCATTATATATAAATGAAGAGTTGTGGGTAGAGGTCAAGAATTATACCATCCCCCACCTAGTACCACAACATATCTGTTCTGTGGGTGTTCTTTGGGCCCACATCATTGCGGGCTATTAGCCAAAATCAAGAATACCTCCTAGAATTCCCAAGGATTGTACACGACACTCCATGATACATGTGACCTGGCCTATCTTCCCTCATTTGGGTATAGTCGAACCAGTGTCCCATATAATCTCTTAGATGAGGCTATCTAGTAATCTTAGTAGTCTGCCCATACTTTTAAATAAACCCATAAAAACTACTTAATTAAAAACCCAAGTCTATAATGTAATTCATTAGCAAAATGCATGAACACCTCTATACTAAGAAATCCAATATAAAATTATTTAATCACTTCAAAATTACTCTTAAAATATAAATCCATCAAACCATTTCTTCATATTTAACCATTAATGCACAAATTATATGGCATGGTTGTCATTCCATAAAACTATAATATCAATTTTCCTCAAGTTAACTCAAGCATGGTTCTTATGAAACATTAAAATACAACATGACCTTCAATTTCTCTTCTTCTCAAATTTTTGGAATGTAAATTCCCTATAACATCAAATAAACATTCTTCTTTATTGTAAACAATGTTTCACTTATGAAACATGTATTTTTAACTTAGAACCACTTTATCAATCATCAGAGTTAATAACATGGATAATTTCTCAACCATGAAATCAAATGATATGAATCCATAACAATTATCACGAGATCACCATGATGAAATCCATAAAAATTCTCTAGGATTAAATATTAAGGAATCGAAAATAATTCTACTAAAAACCCCATGAAAATCAAATTCATCTAACAATTTACTTGATTCTTTGAATTTCAAGACTTGAGGATTTCATCCCAGCTCCACTAACTAGGGAAATTTTTCATCATATTGACATAAATATAATCTTAATATTTTATTGATCATCATTTTACACCAAATAAAATAATTTGACAAAAAATACCATCCATACTCAAAGTGGGAACTTCAATATCCCCCTTTTTGTTGGAAATACCTTCAAATTGTATTCTAAAAGAATTTTTCAATATGTGGAACTATTATCTTGTCCCCCCCTTTACATTTTAAACATTCATTACACTTTCTCTCACCCTATTTAAAAATAAATACAAATATCATAGGAAAAGGTTATCAGTACATATGTAAGTAATGTGCCATCCATCATTTCAATCTTAGTCAGCATCTATTTTTCTGAGTGTAAAAAACAAGAAGATTTGATTTAGAAAACAAAGTTCCTCACTACCAACTGCTCATGATACCTTAATAAATGATAACTCATATAATTGTATTCAAGCATTGATAAATTTAATTATAGAATGAAATTAGTAAATTTGAGATTAATATTTTTAATATTAATCAACCTCAAACTCCTGCACTCACTTCAACAAATAGATCAAAACATTCCTGTTCAATATGAAGGATTAGAGACCCTAGGGGACCACCACATTTCTTATAAAATGGATTAATTTAATTGATACCCCTTTATAAAATGTTTTTATTTTTTGTAATAAATTATTATAGATTAAAAAAGTCATACCTTTTAAAATTAAATGATCTTTATTAATTTTCTAGAATAATCAGATTTGATAATAATCGAAATAATGATTCTAGTGGCTTCTTCATTTGTCTACCTCTCAAGGGAATAATTTATAATTATCATTACAATGGATGATGTCATCAATATTGGTTTTCATGAAATTAAAAAAATAAAATACACCATAATGGGTCTTTAAATTTTGATTTTACATATTGGACAACTATCACAACTTCAACAAGGATGATCATCTAGAACATTTTATCTTTTGAATACCAAGAAATAAGATCAAACGAAAGTGGAATATTCTTTATCCTGGATATCCAAAATATTATATCACATTATTTAACTTCATTAATGTTTGATCCTATATCACATTAGTATATAAATATCAATTGATGAATCATTCAATGATGGATCTTCTTCATCATAGTTATCAAGAATTGACAGCACTTACTAATTCTCAGGTTCTCCCCCTACGAATAGGATTCACATTCCATTCAACGCATTATAAGATAAAAAAAAATACTCAATGATTGAGTGTATAAGTTGGATCCTCCACACATCATTATTAGGAATAGTAAGTATGATATTATCTTCTCAAAAAAATTTCTCTATTTTCTCATGCCTTAATGCTTACACATCCAATAATATGTTCTGATTTATGTAGAGGAAATACAGATCTCATAATTTCATCTTCTTATTTTGTGGAGAATTTTTCTTCTTAACTTCCTTCATGGATGATACATTATTACACCTCTTTAGGACTTCTAATTATTCTGGTAGTATGGTTAAAAACCTTATTCAATGTGACCATATTTCACGAATCACTAAAACCGAACCTCTTTAACAAGAGCATAACATTTATTTGATAAACAATCCAGTAATTTTTCTTCATCATGTGGAATATTTTTTTTACCTTTTTCAATAGAATTATATTTTTCATCTAACATTTTTCACATTATTTCTAAATCTTCATGAAAGATAAATATCATCTAATTAGGAACTGTGGGTGCAAGTTTTGTTCTTCCACATCGGTTCATCTATGTGTCGTCACTCTTAGTGATTCTTTTGGATGCAATACCCTTTAACTTATTTGATTTAGAATCCATGGTTTTCTCTCAATTATTTTTGGTACCTTCCTAAAAGGATTTATATTCATAATATTTGTCAAATATCATCCAAAGGTTGCATCTTCATTCAAAGTTATATTTTTTGATCTTCTCTTTTTTATCATCTTTAGATATATTTTGAGACTATCATATTCCAACCTTGTGACCACTATCATTTCATACATCACTAATGTTATGACGAATTCCAATTTTTTTTGCAGTGTATATAGGTTTCTAGACCTGTGGATGTTACTTTTTATTCTATGAATTTATACCCCTTGAGATCAGCTTCCTTTTTTTTACATTTTTTTATTGTACCAAAAATTTAATGTACAATGGAAAAATCTGTTTCAGCACCAACATTGACCCATGAAACATGATTTCCTGATATCTTTGGTATTATGTTGTGGGTTATTCATCATTATATTTTGTTCTCTATTTTGGGAAATAAATTCCAAATCTTATTTCCTATCCACTTTAGTCATGTTGGTTGGTCTCTTATCATCTTTATTCATCAAAACTTATTCATATTATGTTTTTTAAATACTTCACTGTTCATGATAACAGGTATAGAAACATTTTTACAAGATTGTATGGATGGTACTTGATTCATCATAGCTTCTTATGATAGATCATTGAAGGGAGTCGTGATATTCTTATCACATGATGGAGGTCATTTAACTTTAGAATCCTACATTTAACATTGAGTACCAATATCTTCACTCTCTTTCTATTATAAAGTGTCATTATCTGCCTTCTCACGATTGGTAAACTGAGCTACCAATTCTAGACATTTCATATTGTGGATGATTTTATGATATTCAATTATAATCGTCTTTTCTTCATAATCATTCATAATTAATTCCAATATATATTCATGTCTCTTAACATTTTTAAAAATCAAAGAGTAAAGTTACTTGATCATCTTGGATATTTATTCCATTTTTAAACCATTAAAATCAGTTATATTTATCAATCTATCTTAAAGTGAATGGATATTTTATTCTAGAGTCTATATTAAACCATATTTCTCCTCAACTTATTTTATCCATTTTTAGGAACTTATTTCATGTTATTTCGTTGTTTATTTAAAGGTTCCAACCTATCATGAGAGCTTTAGACAATAAAAAATTTATGTTTTAACGATATTCCCAAAAACATCATCTTCTTATTCTAGGTGGGTAATCTCTTCCAACATACATTTAAATACTCCACAAATAAGGGGTGATCTTCCTTTAGGAATACCACGCATAATAAATCATAATCTCTCTACTGATATTTCTTAAGAAATATTAGATTGATCATCACCACCACTTGTACAATAATTTTTATCTTCAATAAATACTATAAATGTACTAACACATACCTCATTATCACTATAGGTATGAAGGTTATCAATATTCTTGGTGGAAACATTATCCACCTTCTCATTACCTTTCATGACTGATATGTATTTATTATCATTATTTCATAGAGAAATTTATGCTTCCACTTCATTAGATAAGAGGGAATTATTCTTCGACTATATATTCTCTTTGTTTTTCATGTTCTTCATGGTCTTGGAAGATATAAAATTCATCTCAGAGGTAACTAAATATTAACCAAAAATAAATATCATTTTTTGAGTTAGGAAAAAAAGTCATGTCTTCAAAAGAAAATTTATTTCACTGTAGAGAATCAAATAGATGTGAACCTTTATTCGATACATGTGAATGGACCAGTTTGGGATATGCCTAAAATTGATAATGGGGATGAATCATTGTTGGATACTTTTTTATATAATCCCACATTTTATCCCTTTTCCTCCTGAACATGTTATTTTATTGATTCTTGTATTCTATTGTAGATTCCACATGAAAGAATATTAACGTATTAAAGGAAATGAAATTATATTTTTACAAGGTTCACTACATTATAATATTATATTGTCTTTGGCAGGGTTTGGAAATAATACATACCACACAACCAATAGAAAGTATTCCATTAAATGTGGTTACAAAAAGTGGAAAATTACCATTCACTTTAAATGCACAATATTCAATTGATAATGTGTGTTTTATAGAAAATTGATCGATATTTATATTGCCTATAATAATTTTCTCTTTTTTATATATAATGTCTTGTAACACCAAATGAGTTTTCCACCTATTGAGACATGTTGGATTTCACAATTCTGGTTTGTTCTTCTACAACCTTATTCTACACTTTCATACTTGCTTAGAAGAATGAAAGTAACTCATCTTAATTATTTCCAACATAAATATAAATGTTGCACCATATTATTCTTCTATT
This sequence comes from Viscum album, assembly GCA_963277665.1. NCBI lineage: Eukaryota > Viridiplantae > Streptophyta > Magnoliopsida > Santalales > Viscaceae > Viscum > Viscum album. The sequence goes on along the minus strand of OY728151.1, from coordinate 1,577,847,942 downwards.
AGTCATAATAATATATATGTTTCGGGAACTAAGGAATACTAAATTCATTATAAACCAAATTTTAATCATCCAATATGTGGTAAACCAAGATCAAGACATGAGAACATGCATTATGTCATGTGAATGGTGGTGTTTATGATGCCCCTCCCATGAATTTAGAAAATGTCAATTATTTTGAATGGATTTTTAATGAATATGAACCTGAATTTTTTTTTATCAAATTATAGGAAATTACAACTGAAACATTGAAGTTGATTTAAATTTAGAAAAATGATGTCTTTGTAATTAAAATTTTATACAGACTACATGATTATTGTTTGAATGTCCTAAGCCAAACTGATGTGAACCGAACCCGGGTCGGGAGATCTATCATTATATTCCATGCATCAATGTATTTTGAACTCCCATCCCAATATTTTTTTAGTGATTTTAAATGTATTTTTAATGAATATGAGTATGAAATTGTTTTTAATCAAATTATGGGAAATTTAAAATAAAACATTAATGCTAATTTTAAATCATAAAAAAATGATGTATTTTTTTATTTTATTTAGACTTCATGATTATTATTATTTAAACCATACAAACCAATAATAGGTTAAATGAGCTTGAGTCGGGAGACCTGACAATAAATCCTATGCATGGAGGTATTCTAGACACCCCTCACACAACTTTGGTAATTATCCATGATTTTGAATCGATTTTTAATTAATATGAACATTAAATTAATTATTTAATAAAATTATTGGAAATTAAAACACAAACATTTAAATTTATAAAAAAATGTTGCATTTTTATTATAGTTTTATTTATACGTAATGATTATTATTTGAATTGGTTATGAAAACATCTGAATAACCGAGATTGATTTGGGTAAGCTTGCACTAAATGTCATGTATGGAGACATTTGGGATGCCCCTTTCATGCCTTTATCTTTATCTATGATTAAATATGTATTTTTAATGAATATAAACATGAAATTATTTTTCTTATCAAATTGTAAGAAATATCAACTCATAGAGTGAATTTAATTTAAATTGAAAAAAATCAATTTATTCATATTTGGAATTTAATTTAGAATTCATGATTTCTATTTGAACTTGGAAGGCCACCAAGAGGTGAGTCGAGCTTTACTTGGGAGAGAAAACATTAAATATAATTCATGGAGGAATCTTGGATTCCCTCTCATGCCTTTTTAAATTTTCCATGATTTTACATTTATTTTTAAGGAATAGGGATAATAAATTAATTATTTTATCATGTTATATAAAATTCCAACTAAAACATTGTAGTCGATTTAAATTTATTAAAATATATTTATTTGTATTTGGAATTATATTTAGACATCATGATTATTATTTGGACCAACTATGCCAACGTGAGGAGAAATGAGCCATGTCCGAGAGATCTAGGATTAAATCACATGTTTGGAGGTTCTTGGGATACCCCTCCTATGACATTATCAATTTTCAATTAATTTAAATGGATTTTTAATGAATATGGACATGAAATTATTTTATTTATTAAATTTTTTGAAAATACTACTGAAACATTGAAGTTGATTTAAATTGATAAAAAAATGTTGTATTTTATTTTGGAATTTTATTTAGACAACATGGTTATTATTTGAACTCGCCAAGAAAACATGTGGTGAATCGAACTCGATCAGAGAGTGCCATCATTAAATCTGGTGAATCGAGGGGTTTTGCATTCCTCTCACGTTCCTTTAAAAAAATTCAATAATTTTTAATTTATTTTTAAGGAATATGAACATTAAATTATTTTCTTCATAAAATTATGGGAAATTTCAAATGATACATTGAAGATAATTTAAATTTATACATGACAATACATTTTTATTTGGAAATTTATTTAGACTTCATGATTATTATTTGAACTGGCTAAACCAACATGAGGTGACTAGTTCTACAGTAGGGAGAACTAGCATTAAATCCCATGCATAGAGGTTCTTGGGAAATTATTAGTTTTATAAAATTATAAGGAAATTTAAAATTGAACTTGACTAATATATATATATAATGCATTGGTATTTGATATTTATTATAATTACTGATTGTTATTTTAACTGTCCAAGCTTGGGATAGGTGAAATGTGTTTTAGATGGTAGAGACATCCATCCATTGGGAACGGAAGAAAAATGTATGGTTGTGTGAGACGTATTTGTTGGTTTATGTTGATTTTGTAAGGTGTTATCGATTTATGTATTCATAAGGCCACACTCATGACTTGGATTATAAAATATTGTGTCCCCATTTTCCTTTAATATGTGGGAGAATATAATGTTTGAAATGTTCATTTTTAACAAGGATGAAATTGTCCAACATGACTTTGGTCTCCCATTCATCTAACACAAAGAGTTGATTTCCTCCACCACTCACAAATTCCCCAGGATAAATATCGCACTACTGAAATGCATGATATTTCCATCTATGCTACCCTCAAAGTTCAATATCGAGCCATTGTCCACTTCTGAAGCACTTAGATTCCATGTACCATCTTGGGAGGTTGTTCTAATAATCATAAATAAATTTCTATATTAATCCTGCAACATTGAAGCCCGGATTAAGGAGGAACATAGTGAAGTCCGCTACAATACTACTTCATTGTTGTCATGCCACCGTATCAATTCCATGAGCCTTGTGGAACCACCACCATTGTATGCATGTGTAATGATTTCCAAAAAAATTGTTTTGGAAATCAAAATAACCATACTACTATTCCAAGATGGTGGGAGTAGTAGAACAAGATAGAATATAATATCTACTTCATTTTTGAAAATGGTTAAGATATATTAACATTGATTAATGTTCAGGGTAGGAGGAAACAATGAGAAGGGGACATCATATGTTAACAAACCCCTTAAATGGTGGATAAACCAATGAGACCTAACTCCATTTCTCCCCCATTCTGCACCGACTATCCAATATGCAGTAAAGACCTGAGAAGACAAACTAGTACGACCACTGATACTCTAATAATAACTTGACAAAAACCATTATATATTTAATGAAATGGTGAAAAAATAAAAATACACACATATTTAGATTTCACACACATTCAATATCGGTAAGGGTATTACTATATTGCTATAATATACCATATCCTTCCAATACCATTCATATCACTGAGGGAACTAGTATACTTCTTACCACCATTGGGACCTCACTCTCTCTACCCTACGCCTAGTGCTCCAATTTATATTTGAATTGGGAATGGGTATATCCTCCTTACATGCAAGAATATGGATTCATATAATGTGATAGTTGGGGTGATTGTTGACCTTCTTACCTATTCTCCACTTTCACTCATGACATCTGTGACATTGGAATATGTTTTGGACTTGTTAACTCAGCATCTGGTTTCATGAAATAGTGGACTCAATGCACAGATAAATAGAGGACCCATAATGGGGATTTGTTCATATCCTTTACATGTGTCACAATAGAATAAGGAGACACTTTCATGAAATAGTATAATCAATGCATAGATACAGAGAGAACCCATAAATGGGAAGTGTTCATCGCATTGATAGAAAAAAAACTGACTCAACAACATATTTCATGAAACAATAGAATAAATGAAAATATATATATAGAACCCCTAAAGGTTAATTGTTCATCACATTAATAATAATTTGAGTTATTTAAATGCCTCTGTATTTTTCAAAAAGCACAAAGAATATGTTCCTGCATGTGTTACAAGAAGAAGGCTCTAGTGCATATATTATGTTATAGAAAGTATATGGTGTGATTGACACACACCTATGCATGAACACATTCATGCATTAACAACCAATACCCATTCAAATTTTCATACAATAAGTTAGAAGTATAGTGAGTTGGAAGATGAAGTACACACACTTTATATCATTATTTGAGAAGGTAATGTTCATTTTATTGAAATACTATGGATTTTGTGTGTGTGTGTGTGTGAATATGAATTCCCATTCACTTGATATTACTTATGATTTGATGATATTAGATAAAAAACATTGTGTATATTCATACAAGGTGTGATTACTAAGAAACATAAAATTAGACAGTGTGGTGTATTCAATTTTAGTATGATGATGGTGATTAATCTCATGAATATGTGATTATATAATCACATAAATAATCAGGAAGAGAGTCTATGTTCTATGTAAAAAAATTGAATGTTGAAGTTTGCATGTATATGAAATAATGCATGCATGAATGTGTGAAGATGATTAATGTGAGAGTAATATTTGTTTCTATGTTCTCTCATTGTGTTCTAACACAAAGAAGGTAAAAATAATATATTTTTAGTGCATTTTTTATTGTTTAAAGAAGAAAAAAATTGTGTGTATAATTACATGCATTAAATATATTCATGTGATGATGAGAATTACATGCATGAAGAACACACAATATTTGTGTGTGTAATAATTGAGTTGAGATGATGAAATATTTTTCAGTGATTCAATGAAGAAGACCATTTGTAGTTCATTGAGGTATCTTTTATTGTTCATTCTGATTTTTTATTGCGTTGATGTGGAAGAGATAATTTCTAGTATTTTTGAATATAATTTTGAACTGAATTATATACAGTTTTTCAGATTATATTCCATGGGATTCCATGATTTTTAGTTGGTGTGTAAATATGAAAAAATAATTTTTTAGTAGTCTGAAGAGGGGGATAAGTGTTTGTGTTGAAGTTCCTACTTTAACTTCTTTTTATCATTCTCATTGTGTTAAGTGTTCTAATTGTTGAACACTGGTAGGATGATAGTCTAAAGAAAACTGGAGGGATGCCTGTATAATTAGAGAAAAGGTTCATACCTACCCACCTTGGTTTTTTTGGGTGATACATGACTAACCCACATTTAATTATTGATTAATTTCTAGTGGATAAAATGTGTCTCGAATCATCCTGGACACAACAAGGATGTAGTCACCTATCTCAGGGGTGAACCCCATACAAAATTTTGGGTTGTTCTATGTTTAATTTATGTCCTTCATGTATTATAATTGTTCTTGTAAATAGGGATGATCCATTCAATCCAACATGTGTAGAGGTTCAAATGAAAAAGGGATAATGGAGAGGAAAATAAATATTAGTAAAATTTGTGCACACTTATTCACCCCCTCATAGTTTCCCTACAAGGTCCAATGGACACTTCAATGAGTAATGTTGAGAGTATCTACAAAACTCATGTATTTAATATTAGATTTAGGACACATGTCACCAATTAAACAAACAAATATGACCACATAAATTGGAATTTTAGAAAATGAGAACTCTGCTTTGTTGGATTCCTGTAATGAAGTACATGTCATACTATTATTTCCAATTTTCTATGTATCCTAAAGATTCACGTCCGACCAAACTAGATTATAGAAAATATAAAAATTTTCAATCATTTCTTGAGTAGTATGTAAATTTTTTGAGTTTTATAAAACATCATCACATACCTTCATTTTTATCATAACAACCTGCAAAATTGGAAAATCAATGTTAGTCTTTGTATACTCCTCATCAAACTAATCCAAAATGACTTCTCGTTGATCCTTTTATATTATATCATGTTTGAACTATGAAAAATTCATTGTTAATTTAGTTCCTTATGAACTCACCACATCCACCTTTTTCATTTGGGACTATTTCATGTCTTCTGATTTGAACCACTACTCATCATGTATTTCAATATATTCCAATATTTCTACCTTTCAAAGGGCTCCCACTTCATATTCCCAGCCAGAACTCTTCACCTAAGTCTGTTTTACCACATGGATTGTAGAAGACTCCATGATTTCATTTTTTTATATTTATATGGAGAATGGTAGAAACTAAAAAAGGTCCATGTTGGGGTGTTAGGATGCTGAATGGTGGCAGACATGTGGTTTGGGGAGAATCAGGAGATTATGATATCCATTCCTTCATTCCAATGGAGAAAACTTCCTCCCAAATGGACATGATGGTAAACCATAAATAATACTTTAAATACCACTTTTATTAAGATACTATAAATGTTCGTAGAATCATATATGTTTTCATTTAGGAAAACAATATCATGGAAAAATTAGTGAAGCTATGCTGAAACATATGAACTGATGGTGGGTTTTCAAGCCCATGAAAATTCAAGTATCCACTTCTGAGATTTCCACAAGGGATCCATATATTGTTACTCTCAATATTTTTGGGAATTTCTCAAAAACTAAATAATACGCAATGTGCCTTTTTACCAACTATTTTCCACAAGGATTAAATTGCTTCCATAGTCACCTCTTTGTTTTATCTTCCACATTCAATGTTATTTCTAACTCACCACTGAGGGGAAAATGGGATACTAATTTAAATCCAAAAGGGGAGAGGTATATCCAAGGTATAGGTGATGTGGATTGTCCAGGGGGTCTAAGATGATTTGTTCTGGTATAATGGGGGTTAATTTTTATCAATAGGTTTAGACAGCTTATGAATAAGAGAGGTCGATATCTCCCCAGTTGGGTATGTCACACCCCGACCATAGAAGCCCATGTTTTTATTCTATTCGAGGTCCCACTTCTCTAGGTCGAGTTAGGTTTGGGTCTGGGTTGGATTTTTTTTGATGCTTTGATGTTTTCGGTGGATCTCGGGCCAGTGCGCAGTCACCGTACTGGTAGCAGTCACTACACATTCGGTTCGATCATGCGTTCGGACCTGGTGGGTGTACAGTTTCGAAAAATGTTTAGATAAATATTAAAATAAAAAGATTAAAATAAAGGAAAAGGAATTTTATAAGATTTTTAATAATAATAATAACAATAAATTATAATAATATTAATTATAATAATAATATTATTATTATTATTCTTGGTTTTATTAGTATTATTATTATTACTATTACTATTACTATTATTGATTTTGTAAAATTGATATTATATATATATATATATATATTTTAAGAACCTAAAGCTACATATTCCCACACCCCATGCTCCCTCCTCTGTCCACTACCCAGCAAGCCCGGAAGCCCCCTGCTCCCTCTATCTCCCATGAAGCACGCTGATCGCAGTAGCCCACAGCTGCTCCGCCTCCTCCTCCCCATAGTCGCCCCCTATTCACCGCGCCCTCCTTCCACCTTTGACCTGCACGCACCCAGCACGACGCCCCAGCAGCCCCGACACTCTCCGCACACCGTTGCTCCCCCTTCCATATCCTCCGGTCGGGACATCTCAACACACACCAAGCCGCCCTATTGTGCACCCTTTGCAACCCCCTAACATGATCCGACCACCGTCGACCCCTCCTCCTATGTCCGGCGGCCCTCGTCGCACCCCCCTATCGGACCTCGTCCGACTGTGCGAATGCCTTCCATTGTTCCGGAGCGATGCCCTTCGGTGGCCTTTTTCTAGTCGCACCCCCCCAATTGGTAACTATTTATTTTATTCTCCATTTGATATTTTATTTGATATATATATATATACCCATGTTTGATTATAATTTTCATTAATTAAATTTTATTTCGGTCGGTTTGACTTTCTAGGACCCGTACGGGGCGTTTCTATGCGAGCTCCATCGCTACGCTTTGTTTCAGAGCTTCCGTCATCATCGCGCTTCAGTTTCAAGGTGAGTGTTTCTTCCCGACTTTTGGTTTTTCATACTTTAATTGGGTTTTTGTTTGTGTTTTGAGTTCTTAGACATCTTTTTACAGTACATTGGACCATATTGTGTGGTGTCGGACATGCGACTTCCTTTCGATCTCGGTGTTGAGGTAGGTTCCCATTGCACTTCTTTTAATAATTTAAGTTACATTATTTATTGCTGTTTTTTCACACTAATTGTTAAAATTAAATATTTTATTAATTTTAATAATTGTGGGATAATATAAGATAATTAATTTTTAATATAAGACAATCAATTTTTAAATTATTATTTTGTGTAAAAATAGCCATTTATTTTATACATTATAATTGAAATATATTCTTGATGAACAGACACCGAGTAGATAAAGAATGCTCGTTTTTATTTTAAACATAATTCACGGAATTTCAATTATAGTTATGGTTTAATTGATAATTGATTTCTTCTCAAGAATTATCAAGCATTTTGGTTCTTTTCAATGTGGTGATTATGAAATGTATTTAATTCATGTTTGGAACTTTTTGGAAAACGATGAAAATGTTTTGGTAAAACCCTCATAGGATAACTCGTTTTCCATGGTTGCAATTGATTATTTGGGAGGTTGTGCGTAGAGGCTCTCGGGTGCTTGAATAGTTTAAAGGCAAGAGTTTGTCCCATGGAGTGGCTCAAGGTGATGCCTTTTGTGCATTATTATTATATATGAATATTTATGTGATTGGATGCTCGGCTGACATCGTTGGCTCACCCCCATTCTAAACACTTGAGACATGGGAATCTAGAATATTGAGAGAATATTCTAAGAATTATTGTTGTAGTGGTAGGTTATGGTACTGACCAGTGGCCCATAGCAGGTGGATATATTGGGTTTATTACAATGGGATTTTCCCTCGGCATTCCTGATAAATGATGGTTGAGAAAATTAAGAGTTTTTATTTCATTGTCTCTGACATGTCAACGAGGTTGATTTTTCATGTATTTGTGTTTTCTAGTTTTTTCTTAATCTCCTAGGTTCACCCATGTCTATTGTATTTCAGTTACTTGCTGTGATAAATATGGTTATTATATATATTTTCTTTTCTATTCCCTTATATGTAACTACTGTAGTGTTTTCATGTATAGTGTCTTTACTAGAGTGTGATTTTTGGTTTTAAAGTGGTTTTTGAAAACTGTTTTCAAAGAAAGTTTTTTTATACTTTTTGTGCCAATTGAAAATATAAACATCACATCCCCTTTGAAAAATGATAATGTCTCGCTAAAAGAATGACTTGGGTTTTTTATAAATTAATAGGGGCAATGAGTCATACATTGTTTTTGAGGAACATGTAGAAAACCATACTTTTATTAGCTGTAGTTCAAACTTGAAATGATGTTTCTTTTATTTTAATGGTAGTGCATTGGGAATAGATATCGGGATAGCCTACTAATTTTTAATACACATGCCTATAGTTATTTTCTATTTTTATTGTCTGTGTAGGATACATCTTGAGTGAGCTCACTATCGGTTATGCTTGACCGTTGAGTTGAAGGGTGACCCACGAGGTCACACAGAGTTATTTCAGACGTCATGTTTGGTCAGTTTTTATTTTCTTTTGTTATTGTTCAGTCGCTTTACCTGGATTATTTATTTTGTGTTGATCTGTATTATTTCTACTTCGTTATTTATTTATATTGGGAGAAACTGCACTCACTTCCTCTATTGATTCCCAGGAGCATGTCGCCAGCCTGGGAGGATCTGGAACACCTCTCAGGCCATGTCGCGAACGGACTCAGGTGATCGGTTCAGGGTCAACTTGGGTTGGTTGGTGACACAATGGTATCAAAGGGAGGTTGTATCTTATCTTACCTCCCTTTTTAGATCACCCTATATTATTTAGGATGTCCAGTATATGGTGATTAAGAATGTCTGGGCTCGAGAGTATGGTTATAGGTCGGTGCCTGATCACCACCGCTCGTGACGAGACCTAAGTTACCAGGGTTAGTATGGGATTTGAATCTTTTATCATTGGTTGTTTTATATTGAGTGATGACCATGGGGGAGAATCGGTTCACATTGTGGCCTCACATGGGGTGGTGACCCAGGTGATATACAAGTGTCTGGATAAAGGTCCTCTTAGTGTTATGATTTACTTAGGGCATGGCTCACCACCATGTCGATGGGTCAGACATATGCACTAGTTCCTCATTCCAGTGGGTTATTATTGCTTGTGTTTTGTTTTAATCTCAGTTCATTTGAGTTTTCATTAAATGTGAAACTAGTTTTGAAATGGAAAATTGTTTCTTCAAAATTATTTTTTAAATTACTAAAGTGGATGTTTAAAGAGAATTTGTATTGGATTGGAAAAACATGGTATGTGTTTGGATTTGGTAAGGAAAAGAAGTGTTTAAACCTTGGTGATATTTATGGAGGGTCACATGTGTGTGGGTATGTATGGAAAGTGCGTGGGGGCACATGTTCGTAGATAATGTGAGCAGGATTGAATAAAATCACATGTGATGGTTCAGAGGATTCCTTAGGTGAGTTTTTAAAATTTTAAAGAAATAAAATTTTTAGAAAAGTGATTTCTCTTTGTGTTGTATATGTTTGGATTATGGGTCTTTTCCCCCTGGCTTGTGTTGTTTCCATGATTGATTTTTGGGTTGATTCTAGTTTTTATGTTGTTTTTATTGTTTTCATGAATATGCTGCCCAGAAATCCTCTAAAAGTTGTTAATGGGTTATGCTCAGTTCTCAGTTCATTTTGTGTGTTACATGACTTTTGAGGTAATCGATGTCTATTAGAGGCTATTGTATAGATCAGAATGAAATTGTGTTTACGAGTTGTTGGGAACTCCCATGGTAGTAAAGGTTTGTACCGTCTCGAAGTTGTTTGAGGGTTTAGTTCTGGACTAGTAAAGATGAAATGTCTCATCATCGTTAGTGTTTTGGGTGTGATTGATGGTGGTCGACTTCCGCGTAGGTTCCCCCTCTGGCAAGGAGTGCGGGCCGATGGAATCTGTCTCCAAGAAACAAACCTTGTTATTACCAACTCTTAGTTAGTCGGACCGCTCTCTTGTGTGCCACCAATATGGAATGTCCGTACATTCTAAGTCATCATGTTGGATCCCTTTGAAAATGTATGTCCATCTTGGTTCTTTGAGTCATCGAGCGAATGAAGTTAAGGACCAAAAGATGAAAATTCCTGACTGTGATGCTGGAGATCCTTCAGCCATCAGGGCCCCAACCACAGGTCTCGGGGTAAGGCTCGCGTACAGTCAAGAGTTGCCGATGGTGTGTGTGACCTCTTTTTGGATAATTTTTTCAGCTTTGGGATGGAAATATCAAAAAATTCCTTATTCTTCTCTCATCTTTGTAGTAAACTCATCATCATTAGGGTAGTGTAATGATCTTGTTCTATCGAAATCCATGCAGTCTTATCTTCTCTCAGTGGGGTTCTTAAGTTGTTTGGTCTCTCTGAATTGTTTGGGCCCGTGACAAAATAGACTTGTTCTGATTTTGAGTTGGTCCTTGTTGTGTTTTATAGTGTAATGTTCGTTTTGTGAAGTTGATTGGAGGTGTTGAGTTAATTTCTCATCCAAAAGTTGTTGGATTGTTCTGTAAGAAGCTTTTAGTCAAGTTTGAGGTGTGTTGTTTGGCACATGTGGGGAAAATGGATGAGTTTGGTTTGGGAGATCCCACATTGCCCCAACTAGGGGGGGGGGGGTTGATCAGGTTACAAGGGTTTTTGAATTTGTAAATTATTGTGGTGGGGAGAACCCTCTCATGTTCTCGCCTCATTCTCGGGCAGTGGTTATTCTTGAATTGGTCAGGTGTGATGTTGTTTGGGAATGTTTACCCCGATGGTCTTGTTTCTCTATGATTTTTTCTTCGAATGAACTGAAGTTTTGTCAACTCTTGGCTTGGTGACTTTCATGGGGCAGAAAGTGACTATGGTGGGGAGAATTGTCACACCCCAACCACGGACGCCCATGTTTTTATATTTTTCTTTGTCCCATGACTCTGGGTTGTGTCGGGTTTGGGAATGGGTATGATTTTTTTGAACCTTTGATGTTTTTGGGGGATCTCAGACCAGTGCGCAGTCACCGTACTGCTAGCACTCACAGCGCATTCGGTTCGATCGTGCATTCTGACATGGGGAGGCTACGGTTGTCAAAATATTTAGATAAATAATAAAATTAAAAGAATAAATTAAAATAAAAGGAATTTTATAAAATATTAAATAATAATAATAACAATAATTTAAAATATTGTAAATATTATTGTTATTATTATTATCATTATTATTGGTTTTATTATTATTATTATTATTATTATTATTATTACTATAATTTTTTTCAAACATTAATATTATATATATATATATATATATATTATTTTAAAGACCCTAAATCTACCCATTTTTGGACCCCCTCCTAACCCTAGACGCCTCCCCCCCCCCTTCTTCCTCTCCGGCATCCACCGCACATCAGCCCATGCAGGCCCCTGCTCCCTCCTCTGTCCGCTACCCAGCTAGCATGGAAGCTCCCTACTCCATCTTTCTCTCTTGCATCATGCCAATCACAGTAGCCCGCAACTACTCTGGCTCCTCCTCCCCGTAGTCGCCTCCTACTCGTCGCGCCCTCCTGCCCCCTTCGGCATGCACGCACCAAGCACAACGCCCCAGCCTCCAGTTTCATCTCCCCACACCCCGCTCCTCTAGTCACGAACCTAGCCAAACTATTGTTGCACCTCTTCCTAGTGCCGAATCACCCTCACTCCGCCATCCTGCCAAACGATGCACCGGCTGTAGCACTCCACTCCGACAGTGCCTCCTCCCAGCAGCCCCGACACTCTCCGCATGTCGTTGCTCCCCCTTCTATCTCCTCCTATCGTGGCAGCTCAACACGAACCCATCCGCACTATCATGCTCCCTTTTCAACCCCCATTCGTGATCCGGGCCCCGTCGGCCCCTCCTCCTTTGTCCGGTGGCCCTCACCGCACCCCCTGGTCGGACCGAGTCTAACTGTGCGGACGCCTTCCGCTGTTCTAGCACAACGCCCTCTGGTGGTCGTTTTCCAGTCGCAACCCCCTATGGTAAGTTTTTATTTTATGCTCCATTTGATATTTTATTTGATATATATATATACATTGGTTTGATTAGAATTTTCATTAATTAAATTTTATTTCGGTCGGTTAGACTTTATAGGACTCGTGCGGGGCGTTTCTGAGTGAGTTTCATTGTCGCGATTTGTTTCTGAGTTTGCGTCGTCATCGCACTTCAGTTTCGAGGTGAGGGTTTCTTCCCTCTGCTTGGTTTCACATACATTAATTGGGGTTTTTTTGAGTTCTTAGTGTTTTTTTATAGTAATTTGGACCTTATTTTGTGGTGTCGGACGTGCATCTTCCATTTGATATAAGTGTCGAGGTAGGTTCCCATTGCACTACTTTTAAAAATTTAAGTTACATTATATTTTTCTGTTTCTACACACTAATTTTTTAAATTAAATTTTTTATTAATTTTAATAAATGTGAGATAATATAAGATAATTATTATTTAATATAAGAAAATTAATTATTAAATTATTATTCTGTGTAAAAAGAGCCATTTATTTTATACATGACACTAGAAGTATTTTATTGATGAAAGGAAACCCAGTAATTAAAGAATACCAGATTGTATTTTTAGTATAATTCATGGAATTTCAATTATAGATCCGGTTTAAATGATAAATTATTTCTTATCAAGAATGAACAAGAATTTTTGTTCTTTTTAAAGTGGTGATTCTGAAATGTATTTAATGCCCATTTGGCACATTATGGAAAATGATGAGAATGTTTTGATAAAAACCCTCCTTGGATAACTCTCTTGCCTTGGTTGCAAAATATTATTTGGGAGGTCAGGATTAGAGGATCCCAGGTAGTTTAGTAGTTTAAAGGCAAGAGGTTGTCCCATAGAGTTGATCAGGGTGATGCCTTTTGTGCATTATTATTAAATATATATATATATATATATGTATGTGATTGGATGCTTCACTGGCATCATTGGGTCACCCACTTTCCAAACACTGGAGACATGGGAATATGGCATATTGATAGAATATTCTATGTATGATTGATGCACTATTAGGTTATGGTACTGACTAGTGGCCCATTGTAGGTGTATTTATTGGGTTTATTACTATGGGATTTTCCCTCGGCCATCCTGAAAATGGATGGTCGTTCATAATGTGTGCTTTGATTTCATCGTGTATGAAATGTCAATGAGGATGCTTTCTCCTGTATTGGTTTCTTCATGTTTATTCTCGATCTACTCAGTTCACCCATGTATGTTGGATTTCGGTTACTTGTTGTGATAAATATGGTTCTTATATATATTTTCTTTTAATTTCTCTTACTGTGAAAAAAATGTAGTGTTTTCATGTGTACTATTTTTAGAAGAAAGTGATGTGTGGTTTTAAAGTGGTTAATGAAAACTATTTTCAAAGAAAGGTGTTTTATTCTTTTTGTGCAAATTGAAAATGTAAACATCACTTCCCCATTGAAAAATGCTATTGTCACACTAAAACAATGGCTTGGGTTTTTGAGTAAATAATAGGGGCAATGACTAGTACATTCTTTTTGAGCAACATGTATAAAACCTTACTTTTATAAATTCTAGTTCAAACATGAAATGATGTTTCTTTTATTTTAAAGGTAGTTCCTTTGGAATTGATATCGGGCTATCCTAGTGAGTTTTAATACTCACACCTATTGTTATTTTCTATTTTTAGTGTTTTTTTAGGCTACAACATGAGTGTACTCGCCTTGGGCGATGCTCGACCGTTGAGTTGGAGAGTAACCCGTGAGGTCACACATAGTTAGTTCGGACGTCGTGTTTGGTCAGTTTTATTTTCTTTTGTTCTTGTTCAGTCACATTACCTATTTTATTTATTCTAAGTTTCTCTGTATTATTTATGTTTATTTATTTATTTATATTGGGTGAAATCATTTCCACTGCCTCTGTTGATGCCCTGACGCTTGTTGCCAGCCCGGGAGGATCAAGAACGCCTCTCGGGCCATGTCACGGACCGAATCGGGTGACCGGTTCCGGGTTTACCCGGGTTGGTTTGTGATAGGTAGGTATCCCCAATATGATGAGAACAAAAATGTTCTATGACACTATTGTTGAATATATATTCTAATGATAGATTACATCATTTAAGGTTCACATATTATACAAGAAATAAGGAGTGTAGACTAATAGAATTTGAGGCACCATCTCATGGTGTACACCATTGGAAATAACCAATGTAGGATATTATGAGAACAAGACCTAACAACAGGAATTCCACATTTATATGTTCCATTGTATATTCCAATAAGTATATGTGTCTATTGATTCTTAGATTTTAATATTATTGTTAATAAATATTATAAGTTGTGTACATTGCTGTATTTATGAAAACTATGATGACATATGTTCACGGAGAGGTAGGATGCATTGGGTGCATCATGAGTAGTAACTATTGGAAACGTAACCTATAACAATAGTTGTAAACTATTGTGAAATTTGAAAAATTGTTGGGATAGGTTATCCCAATAGTTGGATCAACTGTTGGAAGGTTCTCCATTAGGATAACCTTATGACAATGATTTATATGAAATCGTTGGTAGTGGATGGGAAGAATATCAATTTACCAACGGTTCATTCTGAACCATTGGAATTGGTTTATAACAACGGTTACATTACCATTGGTATATAGGAAACTGGATGTTATTTAATTTAGAAACAGATCCATTGAACCATTCGAATAGGGTGGAATTTATTTTTTTACCAGCAATTCAGATGGAACTGCTAGTATAGGATGCTGTAGTCGTATAGATACCAATGGTTTTAGATCCATTGAAATAGAGCTGTTTATCTTAATAGCAGTCTATATCCCTCTACCTACACCTGCATCTTCCCACTTCATCCCCTTACCCTACACATTCATGCACCTAAAACTTCCCTCAACATCCACCTACCATTCACCTAACTGCGCCTGCATCATCCTACTGCATCCATCTACCCTACCCTAGAAACTTCATAATTGAATAACCAAATAACACAATCCATCCCCTAGTGCATCCAACGCATAGAATATCTACCAATCACAATTCTTCGATCCCCCACTATCCACACACTGCATATCCATCAAACAGACACAAAAGATCATATGCATCCCCCACTTCCCACTCACCTCATAAACATCCAATATTTGAATCCCCCACACCATAAGTTTTTTGTTGAGCTTCATAAGTTCGGGAATTTTCAGTGAAGTTGGAAATCATAAGTACATAGAGAAGCATAACACCACCTAAAAACTTTCACAAAACACAGAGCAATGCAATAAAACTCTAAAATTTCCCACTCCAGTATAGAAAAACACATACATGAACCTGTAATCCCTTTGTAACTTTCAATTCCTAGAAAACACAGAACAGTTACCCAAAACACTTGCAAAAAAACACTTTCACCTACAACTTGAAATTCCCAAACAACATAGAATACTGACCAATCCTATAAATATAAATAAAAAATGGTTTGATACATATCATGTCTCTTAATATCTAATTTATCAAGGTAAATTATGATCTTGTTAAAAATTGTATTATGTGACGAAAAAGTAGTTATCAAGGCGTTGGAAATGCGGGAAAACAGAGAAGACATGACATGGACATGGTGGGATGTGTTGGATGCCCTACATGCCATGTCCTTAAGGAATAAGAATGTATTTGGTTACTAAAATGAAGATGAACTTGTTTGGTTACTAATATTAAATGATGAATAAACACATCCTACTCATATCTAATGCTTATTACCGTGCAAGAAGTTGTTTTTTAGGAATAAAACGATGCTCTATTCCTCCCTCTATTGAATTATAGTCCGGGATCATTGAACTAGAGACTCCAAAAAAGTAATCTACCATGATTTGTAATTCATATGGTCAGGTAGTATTATGTGGATAAGTGATATACATGGGTCAAGTAGTGTGTATTGTGATGCATGTACATAGGTAAATAAGTGTGTACTACATGTGTGGAATGTGAAAAATATAGTATCGATGAGTACTACTAGGACGATAAATTGGTCTTGTTTAGATGATTCAAACGAATATCATCTTGTGGAAATTTATAATTTTTCAAAAGTGGGAATAAATATTTGATGAAAATGATATATAATAATTTTTTTAAAAGGATGTAAAATAGTTTTATCCAAATTCCCAATTTTGATTTTGACAAGATGGAGATGCTGGACAATCAAAATCCCAGTTTCCTTTTTTTTAAGTATGATGCAGATGTTGAATACTAAAAGTGACCTACATAGGAATAATAATTCTTTTCAAATAGGAGATTCTATGAATGTGATGGAGGAATTAATTTCATTTCTAGATTAGTTGAATTATTTGAAATAAAATTCTATTTCTGAAGCAGATACTCATTCACTGAAGAGAATGCTTGACTGTTAATTTGAATTCCTCAAACATTTTCCTCCATTACAATGAAATATTTTCTCCAATTCTAGTTTTTATATAAAATTATTGGAAGAGGCTAAATAATCACTATGTATATCTTTGAAACCTATTATATTAGGTATTTAATATGAAATATTGTATGGAATTACTTTTATGATAAATGAATTAAAAATTGTTTCATCTTATTTTAGTATGGTAAGTAAAAGTGTAAAATAATTACAACTTGATGTGGTTTTAATTAATGGAATTATTTTTTTTCATGATTTATCTTCCATCAGCCTTCCATCAAGCACAAATATCACAGATAGTAGGCTTCCTTCCAGCCAGTATCAAGCAGGGAAGCATAAGAAAAAAGAGGGAATCACGCAGCAGGATTCCATTAGGGAAGCATATAATGTAGCACATAGCACACATGGAAGCCAGTAGCAAGCAGCATATGGGTTCCACGATGAAATAAATAATGGTACATACAATAAGAAAATGACCACCAAGTTAGAAAATAAATATTCATATAGAAATAATTGATGAATGTTATTTTCTCTCTAAATATTGAGTTAAAATAGAGGATGTTTCTATAAATGAAGTTATAACCAAATTGAACTAGATAGATACACAACCAAATGAGAATGATCAAATGTTTAAGGAGATTAATATAAATTTATATCTATCAATGGTAAAAGAGATGGTGAAAAATATCTATATGGAATCCACAATAATTTGATAATTCCAGGCTATAAATATGAAAATTTAAAATAAAGAAAAGATCTATATCATATCTACAAGAATGGAATCTAAAAGAAAAGTTTCAACAAAATAATACATTTATGGAAAATTTTGGAACTTCTTGTGCATGTGTGTTTAACATTAAAATATCAATATTGAAAGGAAAATCATAATGTATACATATTTATAGAGTTATTACTATATGAGGAATAATTTTTTTATAAGAATATATATATGTTATAATATCATTTATATGAAATGGAAGTTGGAATAATAGCCTTACCAGTATGAATGTAATAGTGGAAATAATGTTCTAATCACACTAAATGAAGAGAAACACTATCGATCACAATGGTAAACGTCCTACCATTACATCCAATATCTCATACTGGATTGTTAAGATATTAACCAATATAACTAAAAAATATGAATAACCTTAATGGATTCAGTATCCAAAATAATCCATCATGTATTCTAAATTGATTCTTGTAACCCAATATATTAACATTGTTTAGACTCATTTCAATAAATTCTAGAAACAGAAAACATGATAATATATTGTGTGTGAAGCCATATAAACTAAATCCTTATTTCTCCAATATATAATCCATGTTATAAAATAATAAATTTATAAACTTTATCACTAAAAATCATAAATAAACCAAAATAGAACCTATAAAAAATAAATGTAATCTAGAATAAACATATTCTATAAAAATGAAACTCAGTAATTTTTTACATTTTTATCAAGTTTAAGAGGTTGATTAAAAGGATCTTCAGAAGTGATACATGTATCTCGAACTTTATTATAAGAAATACCTCAATAGAATCTTTAAATATTCACCAAATGAACACAAGTATGGAAGATTTCATATATTTCTAACAATAATGATTCTTATGCCCCACTGTTTTTCACTGATATAAAACCAAATATTTTATCCTAGAATAAACCGGTGACAAAAAATACATAATTTTTAAACCACCACTTTTAATGATGACATAGAACACTTCCTTTTTCCCATATTGGAGATTCCTCTACCACACCCAAGAATATAAGACAGATGAAATACATATAGTGATCCTACTAATATTACATCAACATTGATATATTATCTCACAATCACTCTATAGAATTAGAGTCCAAAAAAAGAAACACCTAGTGACAACTATGATCAAAGTATTTCACTCAATCCACCAAGACAATATGGAATTTCCCAAGTCTAGATTAGGAATGTATGGAACCAACTGGATAAAATTATTTGTGCACTCGAAAAATATTTCAACTCTTTACTAGAGGCTATAAAACTGTATATCCATCAGTACCTTCACTTCATTATGAATTAATTCTAATTGAACCATGCCTTTAAAAATTTCCAAGAATAGTCCTTTTCTGGATTAGTCTGAATAATAGACTTCCACGACATATAACATGGATACTCAAGTAGGATGGTTACCAACATAATAGTAAGAGACTTATACATATAAAGATGGATAAAAATATCCTCAACCTTCAGTACCAAAACCAATTAATCCTAAGAATATTGTCACCTAGATAAATTTGGATTCATGTTTTGGAACTCTCAAAAATAATTATCACATTAGGAAAAGAGAATGATCAAAAAAACTCTAGGACTGATGCAGACAAAACATCCATCCCAAGAAGATCGTGATCAACTAATGAATCCATTAAATACACATGGGGATATACTCTCAAACATGAAACACAAACACCATAAAAATTGAATTCAAAACTCCAGCACCATGAGACCTGAAATATATCAATATGTGATCTCAAGACAATCATTTAAATAAAACTAAAATTCAATACATTATAAATTAAAAAAAACCAACAAAATGGAATTTTAGTTCATTGAATAATTGATATAGATTATACTATTTTACCCAACATGGTTTTATCAAATAATATTTCAAAAATAACTTTCATTCATTAAAAAATCATTTTCAGCAATAAGGTTTTGAAAAACTCATCTAATAATGTGAAAATTTAATTGTTTATAAAACATTTAAACTCAATTATATATTTTGGAAAAACATTTTAACATTTAAAAAGGTCAAAAACATCTATTTTAAAAGTATATTAGTCTTAAATGCTATAAAAATTCTATTTATTCTTTATTAATATCACATTAAAACCATGAAAATAATTATAACTATCCATTTTTCAAATTGTATTGAAAAAATATCCAAAAAAATGGTATCATTTTAAATAAAAAATATTTTATACACTTCTCCAAATAAAAATATCATTATAAAAGTATTCCCAAGTTTTATATTAAAATAAATGTATTTTTAAACTTTCCCATTTAAAAATATCCATTTCAAATTAACCCTCTACAATGAAAAAATAAATATTATACCATGTTCCATCATAACAAAACCATATTTAAAATGGAAATTTCTCAAAAAAAATTTCAAAGATCACAAAAACTCACCACAATGAAATGATTAACAACAAATTCTATCCAATCGTATGTTAACACTTTTTTATAGAGATATGTCTTGAGTAGTCTAGTAAAGAATGTTATAGCTATAGAACCATTCTCCATGGCTTGAAAATAGAACTAAATGTTCCATAAAAATGCTTTAAAAAAGGGATACAAACCATTAACTTCTCCACGTGAGTTTTGAATGCCTTGGTTAGTAGACGAACTATGATATCACTAGACAATTATTTGAACATTATGTTCATATAGAACTTATTGGATACCATACTCAGATAAAAATAAATATCCCTTAAAATACTATATCTATTTTTGATATCTTTCTTTACATCCCATCTATCTAGTTCAATATAATTTGACTCTTGTGATTAAAATACCTTATACTCAATTACCCTGGTCATTTAAAACTCATCCAAATTTATATTCAACTAATCTCCCACAATAAATTTTATTTAGTCCTAATTAAAAACACCTCTCAATGGAATAAGAGGTGAAACTGAGGAAGATGTAGGAGGGGAAGCCATGAAAGATTCTCTTCTCATGAAATTAGTCTATAAATGCTTATATTTATAGGTATTATAGAATATTAATTTTTAATACATATCCCACACATTTCATACTCTCCTGAGGCACTATCCTCCCAAGATATTTATTTAAAATAAATCAGTTAATGATACCTAATTATACTTAAGGTCTTCATCATTAATTTGTATTTTTTGGGAGGGTAGATGTGTGGGGGAATTTCAAGATATAAATGAAACCAAAGAATAAGGATATCTAAACTGATAAAGGGTTACCCTAGATTCTATACTAAATTCATCCAATTCTATGTCTTGTTCTGGAACATCTAAAGAAACTTCATTTCCAACTAAAGAAAACTAAACAATATAATTATTTTCTAGATTAGTATATAATTTTTTTCATCGGTGTAACATGATTATTAATAGGATTAATCATCTCATAAACCATCATTTATTAGTCACCCAATCCATTTTACATTGGTTCAAATTAAATTTCGTAGGCCTATATATTTTAAGATTCAAGAAAAAACCAAAAAGGAAACTTAATTTCCCCCCTCAAGAACATAAACATTAAATTAAAATGTGTATTAGATGTATTTAGGTTATGGTTTATAATTAAACATGGGTGAAGGTTATCCTAGTTTTGTTATATGCCTCATGATATAAGATAATAATCTTATTTAATATTAAATTTTAATCATATATAGAATAAATAAATATTCATTCCTAAAATTGTTCAAGTTCCATTTCATGGGGATAATTAGATAATAGATAAACTTCACAAAAAAATAGAAATATACATATAACTCATGGGAAATTGGTCTTATTGGATTCCAATTCCAAATAAACTTTTCAAAGGCATTTAAAAATCAAAATCTGAGTGATTAAAAAGATATAAATATTGGTAATATTTATGTTTTCCAACATGAGATGCATTAAATATTTTAGCATGGATTATTGAAGATAAAACCTAATTTTATCCAATTACTACTATTTAATTAGTTTCCCTTGTATCACTAAATTCAAAATCAATATTACAAGAAAAAATATTTGACCAGTTGAGGATAAAATATCTTACCCTTATTTTTAAACCATTAACTCCTTCATTTAATTGGAATGGACTTCTAGACCATGGAATTATTGAAGATGAAGGAAAGGTGATTATTTTATTTTATCTAAAATTTATTTCTATAGAGTGAGGAAGGATCCTTGAAGATTCAAAATTAAAAAATATTTCATAGAAAATAATAATGTAACACTGAAAATAAAATAAAATTAATTAAATTAAAAAACTCTCATGACTAAAAAAACAAATTTAGAGAAGTGAAGAAGTTGATGTGAGCATATAATATGATTTGGCGAATACTGGAAGCATGATGCAATGATTCATATAAGCGGGTTGAGCATAGAAATGAGGAGAAGAGCAGAAAATTGTTGATGCAGGGAAACAGGGAGGTGAACGATGTAAAGTTGTTGGCTAACCCTAGAAAAAGTTGGGTGAGCAGAGAATCAATGATGTGGGGAAGACAAGAGGTGTGATGGAGAATAGTGTGGGGGATTTTTGTTCATAGGGGAAGTATGGAAGATGAGAGATGTGGAGGTGGACCATTTGGGGAAGTGGGATAACAGGATAAGATAGGAATAGAACTAAAGGCGTGCAGGAAAATGATTCTATAAGCCGAGCCACATAGAGAATCCTGAATTTCCCTACCCCTGGAGTAGGGTTGAGTGGTACCAGTTGTTTATTAAAACCATAGGTATAGAATTCCATTACCAATGGTTTACATAAACCATTGGTAATATGATACATTTTCCAATGGTTTACTTAATCCTTTCGTAAAAATCCTCTACATGCCACTCTATCCAAACGGTTTAGTGAAACCGTTGGTTAAAAGACCCTATACCAACGGGTTTTTTGAACCGTTGGTAAACCTCCATATTCCAGTAGTGAGTATTAAATTTTCCAATAATATATGAAAGGATTTATCCCTTATGTTATTTAAAATAAATTAATATCTCATGACCTTTGATGGAAATGATATAGACTAAATAAATCTATCGACATGGTGTTCTATATTCAAGTTTAATTTCTGGGAATTCAAAGAATGAGACATCAAGAATATAGGTTGATGTCCCCAAAATAAAACATTATTGATTACATATATCATGATAAGGGGTTTATATTTCATATAAATAATATTTGTGATGTATCATATTGTTGATTCATTAACATATTTCTTTATGGGTGACATGGTGTGTGGTTAAATGATATCCTGGGACTTTGGGCTGCATCACTTAATTCCACAGATAAAGAGGTGTAGAGGGTCACACACTAAGTCTATCCATAATTTTAGGTAAATAATTTATTATTATTTAATAGTTTGGAAGAATTTTATTCCCATACGTGGATTAATAATTATCCATGTATTATTAATCAAATAAAAATATTTATTTGATATTCAATAAAAACAATATTTATTTATTTATTGGCAAATAATGCAGTAATATTTATTTAATAAATAAATAATCATTATAGAAGGCCTGATAAATATTATAGAGTAATGAAGATTGAGTTTTTAGGTCCATAGAGAAACAATAATATTGAATATTATTTGATTAATTATTTTTTAATTTAATTCAAAATGTTAAGTGACTATTGAGCAATATTGTTTTATTATTAATATTTTAAATGGAGATCTACAATGGATTAGATAAAGAATAAGGGGATCATGTGAAATTATTTATTTCAAAAACTATAAATATATAAACCCAAATATATTATTATTCTTATGAGAGAGTTCATTTTTTGTGTTGTGCATAACTGAAATACAGAATCTGATGAAGCCCTAGAGAGCTATCTTCTACAAAAACACTCCAAAGAATGGAGTGAAATATTCATCCATCGAATCCTCTCAAGTAAATATATTTCATGGAGAATTATTTGTATGTATTTTTCATGGTGATCAAAGGCTGAAGACACAAGTGAAAGGATCTGTCATGATAGAACTCGAAGATTCCTTCGGCTACGTATGAATTTTCGTGGAACAAGTATTGATTATCTCCAAAGGGAATCTATACATGATTCCTAAAATTCAAAAACGTTGAATCACATATCTATTTATAGATCCATTAATGAATATATTATTCTAAAATGTAAATTCATTAATTAATTAAATTAATTATAAATAATATTTGATGATCCTCCCTTCTGGTTCGATCATGATTTCTATTGTTTGTCTTTATTGATTCAAATTTGTTGAACACTGCATTTATCATCATGTAGATCTCGGATTGATCATCAATCATTACAAAACGTAATGTTGGGAACAACACATCACATTATTCCCCTGCATCCAGAACCTACAAGTGGTATCATAGCAGCCACATAATTATTTATAATTATATAAAGACCATTGTTAGATACACACATTTTTATTTTGTTTTCAATTCAATTTTAATCATTCTAATAATATGATTGTGGGGAATATTTCTTCCTCCTTCCTTTCTCATATATCAAATAAAAAAATCAATTTAATGAATGAAATAAAATTGATGAACTCATCCATAGGTTCCAAATATTGTAGTCGAATAACAAAGGAGTACATGTTGTATAGTTGTCATTAATGAATTTAAAATTAATTTTGAATTAATTCACACCAAGTGAATTGATTAAACAAGGTTCATTTATACCATACACCATGTGTGGATCTGTGAAACATGGTGCATGGTTAGCCAGAGTACGTGCCATGTATCACACATGCACGACATTTAGTCCTCTTATGTCACAGATGGTTAATGTATTTCATACATAGCTGACCTAACTGGTGAACATGTAATTCGGAGACCACATTCCACGTAGCCCATTTGACATGTCATGCAATCGATTTTTCATGTCACTATTTACATGTCGAGTCTCTAGGCATGTGCTTCTGATAGAATATGAGACATGTATATGTTCTGTAGCTCACCTCCACACGACATATCCTTGTACCACATTACATAGATTTAAATTTTATTTATTATACTGTATAATTCTTAAAGATGTGTCCTTGTGTATAGTCATTAAGTTTATTAGATACTCCATGTGATGGGTTTTTAATATATATATATATGTAAACATTTAATTAATATCTATGTAATGTTCATATTTTCATATCATGTATGAGTCGTATAACAGTTGTTACTCCATGTGCATTAGAGAATAACACATGAAGGAAAAATCATGTAATTCATGTTCTCATTAATTTGGGGTAATCTTCATCAATTTACCTGACAACTCATGTATGCCACATGTCACAAGATTATGTAGTATATTGGAATAATTTTTTTTGGGTATAATCAGATGGTTATTCACCATATTACCTCCATGGTAAATTTATCTACAAAAATAATTTTAAATAAATTTATTTAATTTGTTTAAAATTATGATGGATGAGAATATCGTGGAAATTAGAAGCAGAATGAAAATAATGGAATTTATTAATAAAAAATATAATTATGTGATTCAATAATAATTTATCATAAATCATTATGATTAATATTTTAATGCCTGTTTTATTAAATGTGTAATTTTTTACATGCATTTGGATGATGAAAATAGACCAGACCTTTGTATGTGATTGGTTTCAATTAATTTTTTTATTAAATTAAATTATTTTCATGTGTGCATTCTCTCTTCTTATTATGTAAGGGCTTGAATTCCCATGGTTTATTTTATGTAAAACCTTATTCCCCTCACCTGCGTGTGTGGAAAAGCATATGTAACAGATTTAGATCTAAAGCTAGTGGATGTGTTTCATGTTTGGATACAATTTGAAACCAATACAATAGAGATACCTAGGTTTACATGTGTAAACCTATAACACTAACCATAACTAGTTAAAGGTGTTTCCCCTAAGTCAATTGTTAGATTATCAACCACTTGATAAACTAACCATTAGTAAAGATAATGATCTTACCACTTTTTGTATTTCTAAAATATATCATGGTTATCTCATTATGGAGGATTTTCCATAATAACATAATTAATAAACTAAGAAGAATGCATGATAAAAATAATATAAACTAGGTTATGTGTAAATAATATCTAATACATGGTTACCTACTTATTTAATCCCACTTAATGTAAACAATCATGTGATAAAGATAATATTTGAAAATTTACGCAAAATAGGATAAAATACCTCAATAATAGAGATTAAGTTAGTATATCCTTCCACTACCTCAGTTAAAAGCAGAAAATAATTCAACATGCATGACCAGCAAAATTTTGGGTTCTTTAAATTTTTTGTGAATTCTAATATCATGTTTTGGGTTGACATACCTTAGTTCACATCAAGGGTTGACTTCCAAAGAAGTACATAGTGTATCTAAGAGGTGAGGATTGAGGAAATTCAATTAAGTATTTTTAGACTGATAAGTCCACTTAAGATAGCAAGGAATAAATAGTTAATGCAGTTGGCATTTGGAATGGATACCATAATACATTCAATTTGTTCGACCAACAAATATTGGGGTATTTAGAAGGGGAATATGGATGCATTCCACTTAAATATCCAAGAATTATGATATTATGAATCTAATGGTGAGGGATATTTGGTTTTGATAAAAAATTGGGATATTAATAAATTAAATATTTAATTATTTGTCTAAATTTTATCAGATAATGTACTAAAATTCAGAATATCTTATTTTGTAGAAACAACATTAAAATGAAATAAATCATATCATTGTGATCCATAATTTATAAGGAAACCCTTCTCACCGACACAAAATTTCCATGAGTGACATGTGCTCTTATGTATTATCCTTTACCTTGAAATAAAACAATATCTGTTGGAAGAACCTTTTCTTAAAGAACCAAGAAATGTTCCTAGTGATGAAGAGATCATAATAAATGAAAGGCATTTGAACGATTCCATAGATGTTCATTGTTTCGTGTTATCATAAATGTCCCATGAGCATTCATAAAAACATTAGGACATTAATGCATAGAGAATGATGTCTCTCCTTCATGATCTATATCATGAGAAGGAGTGAAATGAGAGGTATGATATTTTAAATATCTTGTTTAAAAATAATCATAGAGAGTCTTCACCATTTGGGCCTCATGTAGTTATGCTTATTATTGATTCATGTCCCGAATCATTTATCTTGTTGTTGCTACTTCACTCATGTTCAGTGATGATGGATGATACATGCAACCACAATCGTCGTATCCCATCACAAAATAGAGTCATTATTGATATTTTTTTCAACATCATCATCATACCACATGATCTACAAATAATGTGGCTGCCCCTTTCCCCTTTATATCAGTTGACTTCATCTTGAATAGCTCTCTCTTTGTTCACCACCTACTGCATATCCTTTTAATGCCTTTACATTTTTTTCAAATATTTATAAGATATAAAACATTATATCATAAATTTAAAAATTACCATGTATCTTACATGTTATGAACTAACACTTATCTCATGTAAATATATATAAAAGATATATCACTCCATTAACAACACATGGAACCCGATATGTGTGATAGGATAAAAGCTATCTCAAATTCAAAAACTATCTTCTCTCAAATATGGAAACACCCATATGCAGAATACTATCAATCTCACCCTTTCTCCCATCAATGGAGATATCATCCAACAAACTCAATTCGTCTGGAAACCTATTATCATCACACCATGAAACATACT
Organism: Viscum album; assembly: GCA_963277665.1. NCBI lineage: Eukaryota > Viridiplantae > Streptophyta > Magnoliopsida > Santalales > Viscaceae > Viscum > Viscum album. The sequence goes on along the minus strand of OY728151.1, from coordinate 1,577,820,463 downwards.
ATGCACAAGAATAATGATTCCCTTTTGAAAATATGAAAAAACCTTGACTACCCCTATAAAAAATCAAAAAAAACATTAGTATTTTTCATATCTGAATCTACAATTTCCTATCAAATAATATTGAAAATAGTAATATCATGCACCCACATAATTTTGATTGAATAAAAATCTGGTCCACCCACACACGAAAATTCTCCCTCCTCGCAAAATCTCTAGCATCTAGCATATCACCTCAATATTCAATTTTAATTTGTTCTTCATGAACCATACATTCTGAAGAAACGAATTTGGCATTATATCAGGAACAAATCCCTTGACCTTCTATGTTTTCTAAAAACATTCAGGTCTCATACACCATTGATCCTATTGAAAAAAATCCAAAATCTCCACCAAAAATTGAAATCATTAACAATAACCCTTGATACCACATATTGGGGGACAATCCCGATCGTGGGACAAAAAACACTTGAAAAACATTTTGTGACAAATCTGATTAAATATGAATGAAATATACCAAAGAATATAAATATCATCATGTAGTATTTTAAACATGTATAAACCCTCTGATGCAGTGGATTAATAAACCATAGGGAAATTCATAAATATCCACTATGAATCATATATTAAAAATAAATTAAAGTAATTACCAAACATGAATTACAAATGAGAGTAGAATTTTTTTTTTGAGAAAACCACACCCTAATATCCCTTGACCCTCTCTCTAAAAATAAGATTGGAAAATCCATGCTTGAATGATCCATATGTGCCAAAACATCTCCCCTACATCAATTAAATGCCACTAAAATAAGGATCAAATACAAATATGGATTGGCCTCACACTGTCTTGAGACACCTGAATGATTTATATCTCTCTCATGATCTCTCTATCTGGATGTTCCACTGATCATCAACTGGCATAAGCTTCTTGATCACTGCATTCAAGAAGAATCTTGATACATGTGAATGGACCAGTATGGGATATTTCTAAAAATGAGAGGGGATGAATTAGTTTTGGATAATTTTCAATTCTAATCCACATTTTATCACATTTCCGCTTTTATCCATAAGGATCTCGATTCTCATATTTTCTTTTCCTTGTCATCCGTATTAATATTAAAGTAGTAAAGATATGAACATGACCATTTTACAAGGTTCACTACTCAATAATAGTAGCCAGTCCATATAATTGTATGGAAATAATCCTGAACAAACAACCATTGTAAGGTAATCATTTAAATGTGGTTACATCACGTAGGAAATACCCTTTCCTTTACAATTAACTAAATTCAAATTATGGTGCATGTTTTATAGAAATTATCTGGATTTTTAGACTGAATATGAAGACAATATCGTTTTTTATAATGGTTTGTAACACCAAGAGAGTCTTCCAGCTTTTGAGTCATGTAGGATGTCATATTTCTACTTTTTTCTCCCACAACAATCTTACTAACATTGATATTTTCAAATGAAAAACATTTAATAGTGAACTTACATCTCACTGTTTATGTAACAACACCTGAATCTTATTCCTCCTCCCTTATTTCTCACTCTATTTTTAAAAAACAACCATGTTTGGTTTTCTTGACCAGTTCTTATTAATAGTATGTTCATTTGTATGCTTCATCTCATATGAAAAACTAAACATTATGGGTTCTTATTCTTACTCATGAAAGTATTAACTTATTTTCATGTATGGTTATCTTTTAAACAAAAACATTGTAGGTTTGTTCTTCTAAGTCTATTATGTATCAAACGGATACACGGTATCCTCACAAAATGGTTTAAATGTGGAATATATTCATAAACCACGATGAGAGAAAAAAACTCATTAACTATGGATTTAGAAGTATTCCTCATGGGAATTTTTCTTCTTCATGAATCTATACAAGGGTATTTACAATCTAGTTGAATGTTTATGGTATTTGTTCCTTGAAAAAGAAGAAAGCATCATGCAACAATCCACCATTGAAAAGTGTGACTAGGGTGTAAAAACTTTTTATGTGTCTATGGATTCTTATCTTTCACAAATCCATAATGGTTCATGGGACTCCCTGGTTTCTCCAATGTTTACCCAAGTTCTAAGGGTTAAGCGGTCGCTTGTAGTGTAGTTTTGGTTGTCGAATCCTCGGAGACCTAAGAAGATCCTTAGACACAGAATAAAAATAGATGGAATATTTGTCTATGAAGTGGCCAACTTTGGGTTGATTTTCGATTGTTTTAAAAGAGAACTAAGTGATCTATGTTAATTCAAATTATGATAAAATGAGTTGATCCTAGGTTATAGATCGTGGTCGATTGGATGGCTTCTTTTTTTTAACAATTTTATTTTCATTAACTCTAGAAGGATTCATGCAATTAATTCAAACTAACCTCATCACCAACTGGATCAACATATTCACAAACACATGCTAATATCCTATACACTTGAAGGATCATTTTCATGAGGACTCCAAGGTAAATGATATAATTTGAACATAAAAGTGGAGCGAATAAATTCAATATGGAAGAGGAAGAGAGAAAATCATTGAACGAAAAAACTAAAATATAAGAATTGAATAAAATTTATAGGTCATGAAATAACATCCAATACAACCCCTTTCTACCACCTTGAATCAACCCCTAAAAGTTTTATCCATCCATTGATGACATGTTCCCAACGGAAGAGGGATGTAGACTCATAAGGGAAGAATGGAAGAAGTAAAAAAACAAAATTACGATCCCTCAACCGTTGTGTGAATAATATCACAAGATTTGATGTGAATGAGTTCAAAACATAATGAAACGTTATCAACGTGATACGAAGAAGAACAAAATAAAATATGAAGAAGAACTTTCATTACTAACTAATGTGATTCAAAATACTTAAATGAGAATGATGATCGAAAACAACACCAAATTGATAGCATAACAATACAATGAAACAAAGCACCAAAGATGATAATAAAAATATGAGATTCTTATTCCCTTCACCACCAGCTCCTTATATAGACATATTAGGATCCTTAGGTACACCCACAACAATAAATTTACCCCCCAAAAATTAAGAGAGTCAAACGGAGGGGGAAGAATGAAAACAAGATTGATGGTACAAGGTTGACCACAAACCATCCAGATTCGTCCACCATTCTGAGTGTCGATTTTTAATTGATGAAAGTCGAATCCACAGGTATCATTGAAGAGAAATATTATATTTCATCTATCCTATATGAGCTGTAAAAATTTCATGAAATTTGGTGTATCCTGTTGGATGTTATGGTCGAAATGGTGAGACGACATTATGTGCATTCATGTCGGGCCAACCATTTAAATCTCAAATTCTGGTCCCTTTATCGTCATGAAAACTTCATAATTATCTCAAGACACAGTTTAATAAAATAATCCCCATGTCACTATATTATTTTTGTAAAAATTTTAGCTTCATTGGGATTGTTTTGTGGGCCCCACATTTGATTGATGGGCCTTAGGTCTATTATTCCGTTTCTAGAAAATTTCTGCATTCAGGCACAAAAATATCAATCTCCCCTTGGAAATCATCCATCATACGTAAAAGATAAAATGTTCAAAATAAACTGAAGAATCATATAGAAAATTATCAATTTAAAATTATGAAAAATGTATTTTTAGATGTATTTTATTGATTTGGACCAAATTGACACTTTATGCATTAATTGCACAATGATGGGAAATGAATTTCAATTTCTGAATTGAACTAAAATTGATGTTTATGGACTTTGAAAAACATTAATATGAAGATATTAACAATGAATATTACCCACATTAAATGACTAATCACACCCCCCAACATGAGTTTTCCTAGTCCCGAGAAAAATATATTACAAATATGAAATTCGAATCCCCTTTTACAAAAACATTTTATTAGACATTGCTCACCCAAAGACCTTATACCAAAAAAGTGTAAGGGATATGTGGAAATCACATTAAACCTTAAGACGAGTATCCATTTTTTTGTATGTTTTTTTAACCACAATAGATATGAAAAGACTAACTCTCGGAAAGATAACAATGGAGCCACGATCCCCAAGTGTCAGACGCCTCACATATTGTTAATTCTATGCTCTACAATATAGATATAAATCATAACTATTGGAAATAAAACTCTGGGGACACGATCCCCTAGTTTCGGACGCAACACATTTGGACAAAACATTTCTCTATGTGGTCATTATTTTTTTCAATTTTGTTTTATTTATTTGGATACTCAAATAAATATAAAAGTGACCCCAGAACCTTATTCTATAATGAAAGGGTCCCAAGATCTCAAATTTACACCCAAGATCCATTATACATGCATTTCGGCATTTTTAATAAGAGGGTAAAAATGTAAACTTTGAAAAATCACATTGAAAAACCATACTTTCCATAAACTATGCTCATGAACTTAAACATTCATTAACATAAGAATATAGTTATGCAAAATTGTTTGATATCCAATTTCATAGTTTTCAATTTGTGTTATCATGTTCTAGGTTAATGGAATATTTATTTCCATGAATGTTCTTATTAAAAAATCATTTTTATATTTCATCTCACCCTAACATTGAATAACACTATATCCAGTGCTTAAATTAAACATATAAGGGATAGAGGAATATGAGAGGTGTTCTAAAATGAATTTGAAACAATGAACTTTTCACAAATTCATGTGGTTTTTGAATTTGATGTTCATGATGCTCTAGATTACTCCTTTGATCTCTTGGTAGATGTAGGCACCTCCTTGATTGAATATGTATCATCCAAAGTAGTCCATGAACCATACAAAGAAGAAAAAAACAGACAAAAAGATAACACCAAAATTTATTTAAAACCATGTATCAACATTTTTATGGTTTTCCTTGTTTTTTTAATTTTAAAAATAAAACTGATGATACAACGTATTCTTTGTATATTCTGGGTAATGTATTACTCAGAGATCACTCCATGTGACACGGATGAATATGGCTCTCCCCTATCATACGCATCCATACTCATAAATGAAGAACATTTCAATAGTCTATGATAATTTATTATATGAAAAATAAAAAAAGAAAATAAAAAAAATAAAGAAGATTCATAATGATTGGAAACATGGAAACCATGGGTTGCCTCCCATGGAGCACTTTTCTTTAACTTCATTAGCTTGACTTGAACCCCCAAAATTATCCAATACCAAATTTACACATTTTATCAAACCCATATATATCCACATCAAAATGATTGATATTGATTTATTTCTATGATTTATTGTCATTTAAATACCCTTGTTCAATAAGGAGTGTAATTATCCAAGAAATTTCAGTAATGGTTTATCCGGTTTCTTCTACAGTCTTTCCTAATATTTCAATGGTTAACCCAGCTTTGTGGGATTCAAGAGATGAATGAATGAATAATTCATGGTCATGGTTATCACATATGATGGGATACCTGAGTGGGGAAGTAATCACATTAATTTTGAGTTATGTTTGGATAGGACATTCAAACATAGATAAAAAATTAGAATCAAAATAAATATGATTTTCAAAATTTACCAACACAATTGGTTCCCTTTGAATTGAGTATTCAACCCCAATATTTTCTAGCTGAGTTTCATGAATGGGTATGGATTTGATGTTTTTGTTATCTCTTAATGGTTGAGTGATTGGTGTTTCTAAAAAATTATCATTGGATAAATATTCCAGACATTAAATCCACGAAGAAAAATTTCCCTCATGTGACTTCATCAAATCAAATTCATCCTGATCTAAACACTCATTAAAAATTCCCTCATGTTCTTTAGATTTACATTCAACATTACCTGACCAATTAACTTCATTATCCAACTCTCTTTTCGATGATTTTAATGGGGGTTATTTCATAAATTCAAATGAGTTATGTGGGTAACAAGATTCTTCTATATGTGATGTGGAAGGGAAAACCTGAGTTGGAGTTGGTTCTAAAAATGTTTAAATTATTTCTAGTTCCACTCTAATGGATGAAACCTTAGATGTAATTATCTCCATTTGTTGAAACAATATTTCTTGAATTTCTTGATCATTTTGGACAAGGGGTTTTGGAATATGGTCTAATCTAGGAGCATATTTATGTTGTTGGAATTCCATAAGAGGCTATTCAGATTGGCCTTTTTGGGATTAAAACTCATTATAGGATTGAATTTTTTGGGGATCATAAGAGGTAAAACATTGTGCCTAAATTTGTTGTTGAATTTCCCACCAATATAAACTAGACTGGTCATTTTACATCACAATTGGTGTGGGATATTCAATGTTGGGAGAGGTGCCGCATGTTTGGGTTTGTTCAAAATGGCCTTCCATGAGAATGATATTGGGGGTGAGAAAAATATTTGTGTGTCTATGTTAACAAACTAAGGTTCCCAAAAACGGCTCCAAAATTTGGTTTCACCCAAATTTACCAAAGTTCTAAGGGTTATGCGGTCACATGCAGTGTTGTTCGGGTTGTCGAATCCTCATAGACCTAAGAAGATCCTTAGACACACAATAAAAAGGGATAGAATTTTTGGCTATGATGTGGCCTACTATGGGTTGATTTTATATTTCATTAAAAGATAACTAAGAGATATATGTGAATTAAAATGATGCGAAAATGAGTTGATCCTACGTTATAGCTTGGGATCGATTAGATGTCTTCTTTTTTTAACAATTTATATTCATTAACTCGATAAGAAATCTAGAAATGAATTCGAACTAACCTCATCACCTACTGGATAAAAACCTTAAAAAACACATTCTAATCACCTATACACTTTTAGGATCATTTTCTTGAGCACTCCAAGGCAAAGGATCTTATTATCACATAAATGTGGGGAGAATAAATTCAATATGGAAGAGGAAGAGAGAAAATCATTGAACGAAAAAACTCAAATATAGAAAATTAATAACATTTATAGATCAAGTAATAACATCGAATAAAGACCCGTGATAACCTCTTGGATAGACCCATAAAAGATTTATCCCTCCATTTATGACATGTTCCCAATGGAATAAATATGTAGACTCATAATGGTGGAATGGAAGAAGTAAAAAAATTAACGATCACTCCATCATTGTGTGAAGAATATCACAATGTTTGGTGTGAAAAAGTTCACACCATAATGAAATGGTATCAACATGATATGAAGAAGAACATAATAAAAGATCAATATTAACTTTTATTAAGAACTAATGTGATTCAAAATACTTACATGAGAATGAAGAACTATTACAACACCAAATTGACAACATAACAATACAATGAAACAATGCACCAAAGATGATAAAAAAATATGAGATGCTAATTAACATCACCACCAGATCATTATATATAAATATAATGAGCCTTAGGTCTAAACCACAACAATAAATTTACCCCCCCAATAATTAATAGTGTCAAAAGGAGGGTGAAGAATCAAAAAGAAATTGACGTTACAAGGTTGACCACAAAACCAGCCAGATTCATCCATTGTTTTGACGTGTAAATTAGTAATTTAATAAAGTCGAATCCGGAGGGGTCTTAGAATATAAATATTATCTTCTATATGTCCATTATGAGTTTTAAAATGATCAGGGAGTTTGGCACCTCAGTTTGGATGTTATGGGCGAAATGCTGGGAAGACTTTATGGGAATTCATGTCGGGCCCACCATTTAAATCTCAACTTCAGATCCCTTTATCATCATGAAAAATTCAGAATTAGCTCTGACCATAGTAGAATAAAATGATTCCAATTTTACATATTTCTAATGTAATAATTTAAAATTCATTTGGATTGGTCTGTGGGCCCCACATTTTGTTGATGGTCCTTAGGCCCATTATGCTATTTCTAGAAAATTTTTGCATTCCGGAACAAAAATCTCCATCTTCCCTTGAGATTCATCCATCAGACCTAAAATATAAAATGTTACAAATAATGTTATGAATAATAAACCAACATAACAATTTGAAATAATGAACAATGTATTTTTCAAAAGAAAATTATTGAGTGGGACCAAAGTGACACATTAAGCATGAATTGCACAATGTCGGGAAGTGACGTTCAATTTCTGAATTAAACTAAAATTTATATTTATTCACATCGAAACACATTAATATTAAGATATTAAAAATTAATATTATCCACTTTCATGACTAATCACACCCCCATGTTGAGTTTTTCTAGTCCTGAGAAAAATATATATACAAATCGGAAATTCGAACCCCTTTTTCCAAAAACAATTTAAAACACATTCCTCACCCAAAGAACTCATACCAAAACAAATTATGAAACAAATCAAAATAATTTAAAACAAGCTAGGTCTATAAGCATATCCTATTCGCAAGCCCATACCGTTGTTCAAATTCATCACCACATTTCATCCAATTTCAATTAAGCATGATAATGTGTTGTGCATACCAAAAGAAATAGGGCCCATTTTATTGTTCAATGGGTACAAAATGGAAGTGCTAGCTGGGAATAAAATTAAAAAATAAGATGAGTATCTATTTTTTTATTTTTTGTAGTTTTTTAACCACAATAGATATGAAAAGACTAACTCTGGGCAAGAAAACTATGGTGTCACGATCCCCAAGTGTCAGACCCCACACATATTGTAAATTCAATGAACTAAAATAGACATATAAATCATAACACTGGGAAAGAAAACTATGGTGTCACGATCCCCAAGTGTCGGATGCCACACATTTGGACAAAATATTGTTTTATGTGGCCATTATTTTTTTCAATTTTTATTGGATACTCAAATTAAACTAAAAGTGACCACAACACCCTATGAAATAATTAAAGGGACCCAAGAACTAAAATTTACACCCAATATCTATTATACATGCATTGTGGAATTTTGATTAAGATGATGAAAATGTAAAAATTAAAAAATCACATCTGACAACCGTACATTCCAAAAACAATGCTCATGAACTTAAACTTGCATTAAAATAAGAATCATGGTTTGTAAAATTATATGATATCCAATTTCAGATTTTTCAATGTGTGTTATCATGTTCAAGGTTAATGTAATTTTTCTTTCTAAAAAAAATTTAAAACAATAAACATGGAACAAATTCACCTGGTGTTTGAAGTTGAAGTTCATGATGCTCCAGATTACTCATTTGATCTCTTGGGAGATGTAGGAACCTCCTTGATCGAATATGTATCACCCCAAATAGTCCCTAAACCATAAAAATAAGTAAAAACCAGAAAATTCAAACAACAAAAAAATTTATTTAAAACCAAGTGTCAACATTTGTATGGTTTTCCCTGTTTTTTATTTTTTATTTTTTAAAAAATCAAACTGATGATACATTTCCTTCTTTATATTTTCTAGGTAAGGTATTACTCAGAGATCACGCCACGTGACACTGACGAATATGTCACTCCCCTTTCATACCCATACTTACTCCTAAAATAATAAAAATAAAATATTCTATGATAATTTATTATTAGAGAAAAATAATAATAAAGAGGATACATAATGATTGGAAACATGAAAACCATGGGTTGCCTCCCATACAACGCTTTTGTTTAACATCGTTAGCTCGAATTGGACCCCCAACATTATCCAATACCAACATTTAAAATTTTAAAAAACCAGTCTTTCTCCGCTTAAAAAAGGCTGAGATTGATTGTTTTATTTGATTTATTTTCATGTAAAAACCCATGTTCAAGAAGGACTGTGAAAATCCCAGGAATTTCAGTAATGGTTGATCCATTTTCTTCTACAGTATTTCCTATAATTTCAAGGGTTAACCCCCCTTTTTGATTTTCATGATATGAATGAATGACTAATGCATGGTCATGGTTATCACCTATGATGGGATGCCTGAGTGGGGAAGTAATGACATTGATTTTGAGTTTATGTTGGATAGAACATTCAAACACACATTAAAAATTAGAATCCAAATCAATTTCATTTTCAAAACATCCCAACACAATTGGTTCCCTTGGAATTGAATATTCAACCCCAAAATTTTATAGATGAGATTCATGAATGGGTATGGATTTTATGTTTTTGATTTAATCTAATGGATCGGTGATTGGTGTTTCAAAAAAAATCATCATTGGAGAAATATTCCGTACATTCGATCCATGATGAAAAATTTCCCTCTTGTAAATTCATGAAATCATTTTCATCATGATTTAAACCCTCATTAAAAATTCCATCATGTTCATTACCTTGGCATTCAACATTACCTTTAAAATTATATTAATTATCCAACTTGTTTTCCATGATTTTAATGTGGGTTCTTAACTAAATTCAAATGAGTTATTTGGTTAACAAGATTCTTCTATATGTGATGTGGAAGGGACCACATGAGTTGGAGTGGGTTCTACAAATGATTCAATGATTTGTAGATCTACACTCATGGATGAAACCTTTTAAGTCATTATCTCCATTTTTGACACAATTTTTCAAGAATATGTTGATCATGTAGGACAAGGGGTTGAGGAAGATGGTCTAATCTAGGAGGATAATTATGTTGTAGGATTTACACAAGTGGATATTCAGATTCACATTGTTGGGATTGAAACATGTTATTGGTTTGAATTTTTTAGTAGAGAATAAGAGTTAAAACATTGTGCCTCACATTCTTGTGGATTTTCCCACCGATATAAACAATAATGTTCATTGTACATCACAATTCGTGTGGGGTATTCAATGTAGGGAGAGGTTCCCCATGTTTGGGTTTTTTCAAAATGGCCTTCCATGAGAGTGATATTGGGAGTGAGAAAAATATGTGTGTGTCTATGTTAACTTACTAAGGTCCTTGTAAATGCCTCCAAAATTTGGTTTCTTCATAAATTTTCCAAGTTCTAATGGTTAAACAGTCGCTTGCATTGTAGATTGGGTTATCGAATCATCAATGACCTAAGAAGATCCTTAGACACAATAAAAAGAGATGGAATTTTTGGCTATGAAGTGTCCAACTTTGGGTTGATTTTAGATAGTTTTAAAAAATAACTAAGAAATAAATTTTAATTAAAATGGTGAGAAAATGATTTGATCCTACGTTATAGCTCGGGGTCAATTGGATGAATTTTTTTTACAATTTTATTTTCATTAACTCGAGAAGGATTCATGCAATGAATTAAAACTAACCTCATCACCTACTGGATAAAAACCTTAAAAAACACATGCTAATATCCTATATACTTGTAGGTTCATTTTCATGATCACTCCAATTTATAGGATCTAATTAGCACATAAAAGTGGTGCGAATAAATTCAATATGGAAGATGATGAGAGAAAGTCATTGAACGGAAAAACTAAAATATATGAAATTAAAAACTTTTATAGATCAAGAAATAACATCCAATACAGCCTCTTTCTACCCCCTTGGGTCAAAACATAAAAGACTTATCCCTCCATTAATGACATGTTCCTAACAGATGTTGGATTTACACTCATAATGGCATAATGGAAGAAGTAAAAAAACAAAATAATGATCACTCCACTGTTGTGTGAAGAATATCACAAGCTTTGGTGTGAAAAAGATCACACCATAATGAAACGGTATCAATGGGATATGAATTAGAATAGAATAAATGATGAATAAGAACTTTTATTAAGAACTAATGTGATTCTAAAGACTTACATGAGAATGAAGAATGATTACAACACTAAATTGACAGTATAATAGTACAATGAAGCAAAGCACCAAAGATGATAAGAAAAATATGAGATGCTTATTACATTCATGACCAGATCCTTATATAGGCATATTAAGATCCTTAGGTCTATCCCCCAAAAAATAATTTACCCCCCAACAATTAAGAGAGTCAAAAGGAGGGTGAAGATTCAAAAGGAAATCGACGTCACAAAGTTGACCACAACACCATCCTGATTCGTCCACCGTTTTAATGTGTGAATTTGTAATTGAAAAATGCCAAATACGGAGGGGTAATAGAGGCTAAATATGCTCTCCCATATGTCCAATATTAGCTGTAAACATTTCAGGAAATTTTGTGCAGCCTTTTGGATGTTATGGTCGAAATGGTTGGACGACTTTATATGCATTCATGTCTTTCCAACCATTTAAATCTCAACATCAGATACATTTATAATCATGAAAACTTCAGTATTAGCTCCTTCCACAGTTCAATAATATGATCCTTATGTTTTTATCGTTCTACTTTAAAAACTTTGAGCTTCATTGGGCTTTGATTGTGGGCCCCACATTTTTTTGATGTGCCTTAGGACCATTATGCTTTTCCAGCAAATTTGTTCATTCTGGAACAAAAATCTCCATCATCCCTTGGGATTCATCAATTAGACAAAAAAGATAAAAGGTTCCATATAAAGGGGAAAATAATATACCGAAATATCAAATTAAAATTATGAAAAATGTATTTTTCAAATGAAAGTTATTTAGTGGGTCCAAATTGACACATTAAGCATGAATTGGACAATTATTAGAAATGAAGTTCAATTTATGAATTGAAATAAAATTGATGTTTATGAAAATTGAAAAAAAATATTTACATCATAAAAATGAATATCAGACACTTTCAGTGACTAATCACACCCCCCCCCCCAACTTGAGTTTTTCTAGTCCCGAGCAAAATATATTACAAATATGAAATTCGAATCCCCTTTTCCAAAAACATTTTAATACACATTTCTCACTCAAATACCTCATACCAAAAAAATAATGAAACACATAAAAATCCATTAAAACAATCTAGGTCCATAAGCATATCCCAATACCAAGCCCATTCTTTTGTTCAAATTTATCACCAAATTTCATCCAATTTCAATTAAGCATGATAATGTTTTGTGCATCAAAAAAGATATGGGGGCCATTTTACTGTTCAGGGGGAAGAAAAATGGAAGTGATAGGTGGGAATCACATTAAACCTTAATATGATTATACATTTTTTTGATTTTTTTTGTTTGTTTTTTTAACCAAAATAGATATAAAACGACTAAATCTGGGCAAGACAACAATTGATTCATGATCAACATGTGTCATACACCACACATATTATCAATTCCAAACTCTACAATAGAGATATAAATCTTAACATTGGGCAAGACAACTATGGAGTCACGATTTCCAAGTGTCGGACACCACACATTTGGACAAAACAGTGCTCTATGTGGTCATTATTATTTAAAATTTTATTTATTTATGTTATTTAGATACACAAATTAAACTAAAAGTGACCCCAGAACCCTATTCTATAATGAAAGGGACACTAGAACTCAAATTTACATCCATGATCTAGTAGACGTGCATTGTGTAATTTTTATTAAGAGGATGAATATGTAAACATTTAAAAATCACATCGGACAACCGCACTTTCCAAAAACATTACCCATAAACTTTAACTTGCATTAAAATCTGAATTAATTCATGCAAAATTATTTGATATCTAATTTCAGAGTTTACAATGTGTGTTATCATGTTCAAGGTTAATGGAATTTTTCTTTTCATTAACATTATAATTAAAACAATAAATTTTTTATTTCATCTCCCCCAACATTAAATAACACCATCCCCAGTGTTTAATGAAAACATATAAGGTAGTATAGGATGATGAGAGGTGTTCTAAATGGAATTTTAAACAATAAACATGGAAAAATTCACCTCATTTTTAATGTTAAAGTTCATGATGTTCTAGATTACTCCTTGGATCTCTTGGGAGGTGTAGACACCACCTTGATTGAATTTGTATCACCAAAAATAGTCCCGGAACCATACACAGAAGAAAAAACCAGACAAAACAAACAACACAAATATTCATTTAAATTCATGTATCAACATTTTTATGGTTTTCGTTGTTTTTGTTAAATTTTAAAAATCAAAGTGATGATACATTGTCTTTTTTATATTTTCTGGGTAAGGTATTACTTAGAGATCATGCCACGTGACACAAATGAATATGGCGCTACCCATTCATATCCATACTTACTCATAAAAGAAGAACATGTCAATAGACTATGATAATTTATTATATGAAAAATAAAAAAATAAAAAAAATAAAGACGATTAAAAATGATTGGAAACAAGAAAACCATGGGTTGCCTCCCATGCAACACTTTGGTTTAACATCATTTTCTCGACTGGAACCCCCAAAATTATCCAATACCAACTTTAAATTTTTTAACAAACCCATATTTCTCCACTTCAACAAGATTGATATTTACTATTTTATTTCATTTCTTGTCATGTAAAAACCCATTTTCCACAAGGAGTGCGAAAATCCAAGGAATTTCAGTAATGATTGATTCAGTTTCTTCTACAATATTTCCTATGATTTTAAGGGTTAACCCTAATTTTTGGGTTTCATGAGATGAATAAATGACTAATGCATGTTCATGGTTATCTCCAATGATGGGTTTCCTGAGTTGGGATGTAAGGACATTGATTTTGAGTTCTGGTTAGATTGCACATTGAAACACAGATAAAAAGTTAGAATCAAAATCAAATTCATTTTCGAAAATTTCACAACACAATTTGTTCCCTTTGAATTGAATATTCAACCCCAAAAATTTCTAGATGAGTTTCATGAATGGGTATGGATTCGATGTTTGTGATTTCTCATGTTGGTTCAGTGATTAGTGATTCTAAAAAATCATTGTTGGAGAAATATTCCAGAAATTCAATCCATGAATAAAAATTTCCCTCTTGTGAATTCATGAAATCAATTTCATCCTGATCTAAACACTCATTAAAAATTCCCTCATGTTCATTATCTTTACTTTCAACATTACCTGACCAATTTTATTCATTATCCAACATTGTTTTCCAAGATTTTAAAGTGGGTTATTCACTAAATTCAAATGAATTATGTGTGTAAAAAGATTCTTCTATAAGTTACGTGGAAGGGACAACCTGAGTTGGGGTGGGTTCCAAAATGATTTGATGCATTGTAGTTCTACTCTCATGGATGAAACCTTAGAAGTCATTATCTCCATTTGTTGAAACTATTGTTCAAGAATTTTTTGATCAAGATGGAAATGGAGTTGAGGAATATGGTCCTATCTATGAGGATAATTAAGTTGTTGGAATTCCACAAGAGGATATTCAGATTGGCCTTATTGGGATTGAAACTCGTTATAAGATTGAATGTTTTGTGGAGAAGAATAGTTAAAACATTGTGCCTCAATTTTTTGTTGATTTTACCTCCAATATAAATTACAATTTTCATTGTACATCCCAATTGGTGTGGGGTATTCAATGTAGGTAGTGGTGCCCCATGTTTGGGTTTTTTCAAAATTGCCTTCCATGAGAATGATATTGGGGGTGATAAAAATACGTGTGTGTCTAAGTTAACTTACTAAGGTCCCCGACAATGTCTGAAAAAAAAATTCTCCGAAATTTACCCAAGTTCTAAGGGTTAAGTGGTAGCTTGCAGTGTAGTTTGTGTTGTCGAATCCTCAGATACAAAAGAAGATACATAGACACACAATAAAAAGTGTTGGAATTTTTGTCTATGAAGTGGCCAACAATGGGTTGATTTTAGATTTTTTTAAATGAGAACTAAGAGATATATGTGAATTAAAATAATGGGAAAATGAGTTGATCATAGGTTTTAACTAGGGGTCGATTGGATGACTTATTTTTTTAACAATTTTATTTTCATTAACTCGAGAAGGATTCTTGCATTGATTTCAAACTATCCTCATCACCTACTGGATAAAAACCTTCACAAACACATGATAATCAAATATACACTTGTAGGATCATATTCATGATCACTCCATGGTAAAGGATCTTATTATGACAAAAAAGTGAGGCCAACAAATTCAATATCAAAGAGGAAGAGAGAAAATCAATGAACAAAATAACAAAAATATAAGAAATTAATAACATTTAAATATAGAGAAATAAAATTCAATCCATCCCCTTGCTACCCCCATGGATCAACCCATAAAATATTTATCCCTCCATTGATGACTAGTTCCCAAATGAAGCAGAATGTCGACTCATAAGTGCTGAATGGAAGAAGTAAAAAAACAAAATAATGATCACTCCACCGTTGTGTGAAGAATATCACAAGGTTTGGTTTGAAAAAGTTCAAACCATAATTAATTGTTATCAAAATGATATGAAGAAGAAAAGAATAAATGTTGAAGATTAAATTTTATAAAGAACTAATGTGATTCAAAAGACATACATGAGAATGAAAAACAATTACAACACCAAATTGAAAGCATAACAATAAAATGAAACAAGGCACCAAAGATGTTATGAAAAATAGGATATGCTTATTCCCATCACCACCAGCTCCTTATATAGGAATATTAGGAGCCTTAGGTCCACCCCCAAAAATATATTTACCCCCAAAAAATTACGAAATTCAAAAGGAGGGTGAAGAATCAAAAGGTAATTTATGTTACAAAGTTGACCACAAAACCAGCCACATTCGTCAACCGTATTGACTTGTGAATTTTTAATTTAATAAAGCCTAATCCAGAGGGGTAATTGAAGAGAAATATTCTATTACATCTGTCCAATATTAGATTTAAAAATATCAGGAAATTTTGAGTAGTAGTTTGGATGTTATGGTCGAAATGGTGGGACGACATTATGTACATTCATGTCGGGCCCACCATTTAAATCTCAACATCAGATCCCTTTATCATCATGAAAACATCAAAATTAGTTCTGGCCACCGTTGAATAAAATTATCCTCATTTTTTATCTTTCTACATTAATATTTTGAGTTTAATTGGGCTTTGTTTGTGGGACCCACATTTTTTTATGGGCCTTAAGCCTATTATACTTTTTCCTGCAAATTTCTACATTCAGGGGAAAAAATCTCTATCTTCCATTGAGATTCATCAATTGAATCAAAAAGAAAAACTTTTCCAAATAAAGTGGTGAATCATATAGAAAAACATAAAAATAAAATTATAAACAATGTATTTGTCAAGAGCAATTTATTAATTGGGCCCAAATTGAATCTTTAAGCATGAATTGCACAATGATGGGAAATTAACTTCAATTACTGAATTGAACTATAATTGATGTTTATGAACCTTGAAAAAAATTAATATTAAGATATTAAAAATGAATATTAGCCACATTCAGTGACTAATAACAATAGATATGAATGGACTCATTCTGGGGAGCATAATTATGGAGTCAGGATCACCTAGTGTTAGACGCCACACATATTGTCAATTACCTGCCCTACAATAGAGTTATAAAGCCTAACTCTGGGAAAGAATACTATGAAGTCACGATCCCCAAGTGTCAGATGCCACACATTTGGAAAAAAAATTTCTCTATGTTGTCATTATTTGTTTCAATTTTTTATATTTTGATAGTCAAATTAAACTAAAAGTTACCCCAGAACCCTATTCTATAATGAAAGGGACCCAAGAACTCAAATTTATATCCATGATCTAGTAGACGTGCATTGTGGAATTTTTTCAAGAGGATGAAAATGTAAAAATTGAAAAATAACATCAAACAACCGTACTTTCCAAAAACTATGATCATGAACTCAAACATGCAATAAAATCAGAATAAAGGCTTGAAAAATTATTTGATATCCAATTCGAGCGATTTCAATGTCTGTTATCATGTTCAAGGTTAATGGAATTTTTCTTTCCTTGCATGTTCTTATTAAAAAATAATTTTTTTATTTCATCTCCCCCCATCATAGAATAACACTATCCCCAGTGTTCAAAGAAATCATAGAAGGGATTAGAGGAAGATGAGAGGTGTTCTAAAAGTAATATGAAACAATAAACATGGAACCAATTCACTTGGTTTTTGAAGTTGAAGATTGTGATGATCTAGATTACTCCTTTGATCTCTTGAGAGATGTATGAACCTCCTTGATCGAATATGTATCACCCAAAATAGTCATTGAACCATACAAAGATGAACAATCCAGAAAAAACAAACAACCAAAAAATTTATTTAAAACCAAGTATCAACATTTTTATGGTTTTCCTTGTTTTTTTAATTTTAAAAATCCTACTAATGATACATTGTCTTCTTTATATTTTCTGGGTAAGGTATTATTCATAGATCATGCCACATGACATGGTTGAATAAGTTGCTTCCCTTTCATACCCATCCTTAATCATAAAAGAATAACATGTCAATAGTTTATGATAATTTATTTTATGAAAAAAAAATAATGATGATTCACAATGATTGGAAACATGAAAACCATGGGTTGCCTCCCATGTAGTGATTTTGTTTAACATCGTTATCTCGACTTGAACACATAAAATTATCCAATACCATATTTAAATTTTATAACAAAACAATCATTCTCCACTTCAACAAGATTGAGATTTATTGTATTCATATATTTCTTGTTATGTTAAAACCCATGTTCAACAAGGATTGTGAAAATCCAAGGAATTTCAGTAATGGTTTATTCAGTTTCTTCTACAATCCTTCCTAAGATTTCAAGGGCTAACCCCCCTTTGTGGGTTTCATGAGATGAATGAATGAATAATGAAAGGTCACAATTATCACATATGATGGGATTTCGGAGTGGGGATGTAAGGACATTGATTTTGAGTTCAGGTTGGATATGAAATTCAAACACAGATAAAAAATTAGAGTCAAAATCTATTTCATTTTAGATAATTTCCCAACACTGCTGGTTCCCTTTGAATTTAAGATTCAACCCCAAAATTTTCTAGATGAGATTCATGAATGGGTATGTAATTGATTTTTGTGATTTCTCATAATGGTTCAGTGATTGTTGATTCTAAAAAATCATCATTGGAGAAATATTACGGACATTCAATCCATGAAGAAAAATATCCCTCTTCTGAATTCATGAAATCAATTTTGTCCTAAATTAAACACTCATTAAAAATTCCTTCATGTTATTTTTCATGACTTTCAACATTACTTGACCAATTATATTCATTATCCAACACTGTTTTCCAGGATTTTAAAGTGGGTTGTTCAAAAAAATTCAAATGAGTTATGTGGGTAACAACATTCTTCTATAAGTGATGTGGAAGGGACAACCTGAGTTGGAGTGGGTTCCAAAAATGATTCAATGATTTGTAGTTCTACTCTCATAGATGAAACCTTAAAATTCATTATCTACATTTATTGACACAATTGTTTGAGAAGTTGTTGATCAAGTTGGAAAAGGGGTTGAGGAAGATGGTCTAATCCAAGAGGATAAATAAGTTGTTGGAATTCCACAAGAGGATATTCAGATTGGCCTTGTTGGGATTGAAACTCATTATATGTTTGAATGTTTTGTGGAGAATAAGAGTTGAAACATTTTGTCTAAATTTGTTGTTGATTTTCCCACCAATATAAATTACAATGGTCATTTTACATCACAATTGGTGTGGGTTATTCAATGTAGGGATAGGTGCCCCATGTTTGGGTTTGTTCAAAATGGCCTTCTATGAGAATGATATTTGGGGTGAGAAAAATATGTGTGTGTCTATGTTAACTTACTAAGGTCACCTAAAAAGACACCAAAATTTGGTTTCTCCCAAATTTACCCATGATCAAAGGTTAAATCGGTCACTTGCAGTGTAGTTCGTGTTGTCGATTCCTCAGGGACCTAAGAAGATCTTTAGACACATAATAAAAAGAGATGGAATTTTTTCCTATGAAGTGGCCAGCTTTGGGTAGATTTTAGATTGTTTTAAAGGAGAACTAAGAGTTCTATGTTAATTCAATATTATGAGAAAATTAGATGATCCTAGGTTATAGCTCAGGGATGATTGGATAACTTCTTTTTTAAAAAAAAATTTATTTTCATTATCTTTAGGAGGATTCTTTCAATGAATTCCAACTATCCTCATCACCTACGGGATAAACACCTTCCCCAACACATGATAATCACCTATACACCTGTAGGATCATTTTCATGGGCACTCTAAGGTAAAGGATCTTATTAGAACATAAAATTGAGGAGAATAAATTCAATATGAAAGAGGAAGAGAGAAAATCATTGAACAAAAAAACTCAAATGTATGAAATTAATAACATTTATAGATCAAGAAATAACATATAATACAGCCCCTTTCAACCCCCTTGGATCAAACCATAAAAGATTTATCCCTCCATTGATGACTTGTTCCCAAAAGAAGCAGGATGTAGACTCATAAGGGTGGAATGGAATAAGTAAATAAACAAAATAACGATCACTCCACCGTTGTGTGAAGAATATCACAAGGTTTGGTGTGAAAAAGTTCACACCTTAATGCAACAGTATCAATGTGATATGAAGATGAACATAATAAAAGATGAATAAGAACATTTATAAAGAACTAATGTGATTCAAAAAACATACATGAGAATGAAAAATGATTACGACACCAAATTTGCTACATAAAAATAAAATGAAACAAAGCACCAAAGATGATAAGAAAAATATGAGATTCTTATTCACTTTACCACCAGCTCTTTATATAGGCATATTAGTAGCCTTAGGTCCACCACAAACAATATGTTTACCCCCAGACAATTATTAGAGTCAGAAGGATGTTAAAGAATCAAAAGGAAATTGTTGTTACAAAGTTGACCCCAAAACCAGCCAGATTCGTCCTCTGTTTTGAAGATTGAATTTTTAATTGAATAAGGCCGAATCAAGAGGGGTAGTAGAAGAGAAATATTAAATCACATCTATCCACTATGAGATGTAAACATTTCAGAAAATTTGGAGCATCATTTTGGATGTTATGGTCTAAATGGTTGAATGAATTTATGTGCATTCGTAGCGGGCCCACCATTTAATTCCCAGCACCAGATCCCTTTATCATCATGAAAACCTCAAAAGTAGCTCCGTCCATAGTTGAAAAAATTGATCCTAATAGTTATCCTTCCTACTGTAGAAATTTGAGCTTCATTGGGCTTTGTTTGTGGGAACCACATTTGTTTGATGGGCCTTAGGCCGATTATGCTTTTTCCTACAAATTTCTCCATCAAGGTGCAAAACTCTTCATATTCCCTTGGGATTCATCCATCAGACCTAAATGATAAAATGATCCAAATAAGAAGATGAATAATATACCATAATAACAAATTAAAATTATGAAAAATGTATTTTTCACAAGAAATTTATTGAGTGGGCCCAAATTTACACTTTAAGAATGAATTTCACAATGATGGGAAATGAAGTTTGAATTCCAAATTGAACTAAAATGGTTGTTTATGCATTTTGAAACACATTGAAATTAAGATATAAATAATTAATATTAGACACTTTCAGTGACTAAACACACCCCCAATCACGAGTTTTTCTAGTCCCGTGCAATATATATTACAAATATGAAACTTGAATCCCCTTTTCCAAAAAAAATTTAATACACATTGCTCATCCAATGACCTCATACCAACAGAATTTTGAAACCCATCAAAATAAATTAAAACATGCTAGGTCCATATGAATATCCCAAGCCCAAGCCCATTACATTTTTCAAATTCATCTCCAAAATTCATCCAATTTTAATTAAGAATGATAAAGTGTTGTGCATCACAGAAGATATGGGGCCCATTTTATTGTTCAAGGGTAAAATGGAAGAGCTAGGTGGGAATCACATTAAACCGTAAGATGAGTATCCTTTTTTAAAATTTTATTTTTGTTTTCTTAACCACAATAGATATGAAAATAATAACTCTGGGCAATAAAACTATAGAGTCACGATGCCCTACTTTCAGATGCCACACATATTGTCAATTACATACTCTACAATAGAGATAAAAATTATAACTATGGGAAGGAAAACAATGGAGTCATGATCTCAACGTGCCGGAAGCCACACATTTGGACAAAACATTTCTTTATGTAATGATTATTTTTTTCAATTTTTTTTATTTTTTATGGATACTCAAATTAAACTAAAAGTGTCCCCAGAACCCTATGATATAATGGAATGGACTAAGAACTCAAATATAAACCCATGATCTAGTAGACATGTATTGTTGCAATTTTATTAAGAGGATTAAAATGTAAACTTTTAAAAATCACATCAGATATCCAATCTTTCAAAAAACTATGCACATGAACTTAAAATTGTATTAAAATTATAATCAAGGAATGAAATATTATTTGATATCCAATTTCATAGTTTGCAATGTGTGTTATCATGTTCAAGGTTAATGGAATTTTTTATTTCCATTAATGTTCTTATGAAAAATAATAATTTTTTATATCATCTCCCCCCGACATAGAATAACACTGCCTCTAGTGTTAGATGAATACATTGAAGGGGTAAGGGGATGATGAGAGGTGTTCTAAAATGAATTTGAAATAATAAACATTGAACAAACTCAACAGGTTTTTTTAGATGAAGTTCATGATGCTCCAGATTACTCCTTTGATCTCTTGAGAGATGTAGGAACCTCCTTGACCGAATATGTATCACCCAAAATAGTCCTTGAACCATACTAAGAAAAACAAACCAGACAAAGCAAGAAACAAAACAATTTATTTAAAACCAAGTATCAACATTTTTATGGTTTCCCTTGTTTTTTTATTTTTTTTCATTTAAAAATGAAACTGATGATACATTGTCTTATTTATATTTTCTATGTAGAGTATTACTCATAGATCACACCACGTGACACTGATGGATATGACTCACCTATTTCATACCCATCTATACTCAAAAATGAAGAACAAGTATATAATCTATGATAATTTATTATTTGAAAAATAAAAAAAATTAAAAAATAAAGACGATTCACAATGATTGGAAAAATGAAAACAATGGGTTGCCTCCCATGCAGCGCTTTTGTTTAACTTCGTTAGGTCGACTTGAACCCCCAAAATTATCCTATTCCAACTTTAAAAATTTTAAAAAACCCATCTTTCTCCACATAAACTAGATTGATATTTATTGTTTTCATTGATTTATTGTCATGTAAAAACCAATGTTAAACAAAGAGTGTGAAAATACAAGGAATTTCAGTAATGGTTGATCCAGTTTCTTCTACACACTTTCCTAATCTTTCAAGAGTTAACCCCCCTTTGTGATTTTCCTAAGATGAATTAATTACCAAAGCAAGTTCATGGTTATCACCTATGATGGGATTCTTGAGTGGGGATGTAGGTACTTTGATTTGGTGTTCAGGATGGACAGGACATTCAAACATAGATAAAGAATTAGAATCAAAATCATTTTCATTTTCAAAATTTCCCAACACAATTGCTTCCCTTTTAATTGAAGATTCAACCCCAAAATTTTATATATGAGTTTAATGAATGGGTATAGATTTTAGGATTGTGATTACTCCTAATGGTTTAGTTATTGGTGTTTCTAAACAAGTATAATTGGAGAAATATTCCGGACATTCAATCCATGAAGAATAATTTCCCACTTGTTAATTCATGAAATCAATTTCATCCTAATTCAAACACTAAATAAAAATTCCCTCATGTTCTTTAGCATGATTTTCAACATTACCTGACCAATTATTTTCATTATCATACTATGTTTTTCATGATGTTAATGTGGGTTCATCACTAAATTCAAATGAGTTATATGGGTAACAATACTCTTCTATAAGTGATTTGGAAGGGACAACCTTAGTTGGAGTGGGTTCCAAAAATGATTCAATTATTTGTAGTTATACTCTCATGGATGAAACTTTAGAATTCATTATCAACATTTGTTGACACAATTTTTCATGATGTTGTTGATCATGTTGGACAAGGGGTTGAGGAAGATGGTCTAATCCAGGAGGATAATTAAGTTTATGGAATTACACAAGAGGATATTCTGATTGGCCATGTTGTGATTGAAACTCATTATTGGTTAGAATATTTTGTTGAGCATATGAGCTAAAACATTGTGCCACAATTTTTTGTTGATTTTCCCACCAATATAAACTAGAATAGTCATTGTACATTATAATTGGTGTGGGGTATTCAATGTAAGAATAGGTTCCCCATGTTTGGGTTTTCTCAAAATGGCCTTCAATGAGAATGATATTGGGGGTGAGAAAAATACGTGTGTGTCTATGTTAACATACTATGGTCTCTGAAAATAGTGTCAATATTTGGATTCTCCCAAATTTACAAAATTTATATGGGTTATGTGGTCACTTGCAGTGTTTTTTGGGTTATTGAAAACTCAAAGTCCTAAGAAGATCGTTAGACACACAAATAAAAAGAGATGGAATTTTTTGGCTATGTAGTGGCCGACTTTGGGATGATTTTAGATTCTTTAGAGATATAACTAATAGATCTATGTGGATTAAAATTATGAGAAAATGTGTTGATCTTAGGTTATTTCTCGGGGTTGACTGTATTTCTTATATTTTTTTAACAATTTTATTTTCATTAACTCAAGAAGGATTCATGCAATGAATTCAAACTAACTTCATCACCCAATGGATAAACACATTCACAAACACATGATAATCACCTATAAACCTGTAGGATCATTTTAATGAGCACACCAATGTAAAGGATCTTATTATAACATAAAAGTGGGGCGAATAAATTCAATATGAAAGAGGAAGATATAAAATTATTGAACGAAAAAACTCAAATATAAGAAATTAATAACATTTATAGATCATGAAATAACCTAAAACGCAGACCCTCTCTACCCCCTTGGATCAACCCATAATATATTTATCCCTCCATTGATGACATGTTCCCAACAGAAGGGGGATGTAGACTCATAAGGGTAGAATGGAAGAAGTAAAAAAACAAAATAATGATCACTCCACCATTGTGTAAACAATATCACAAGGTTTGGTGTGAAAAAGTTCACACCATAATGAAACGGTATCAATGTGATATTAAGAAGAATAGAATAAAATATTAATAGGAAATTTTATTAAGAACTAATGTGATTAAAAATACTTACATGAGAATGAAGAATGATTACAACACCAAATTGACTGCATAACAATACAATGAAACAAAGAACCAATGATGATAAGAAAAATATGATATTCTTATTACATTCACCTCCAGATCCTTATATAGGAATATTAAGAGCCTTAGGTCCACCCACAACATTCACTTTACCCCGAAAAATTAATAGAGTCAAAATGAGTGGGAATAATCAAGTATTAATTGACGTTACAAAGTTGACCACAAAACCATCCAGATTCATCCTCCATTTTGTCATGTGAATTTGTAATTGAAGAAGGCTGAATCCATAGTGGTATTACAATATAAATATTATCTACCATATTTCCTATATGATCTGTAAAAACTTCAGGAAATTTGGCACATCTGTTTGGATGTTATGGTGGAAATGGTGGGACGACTTTATGCGCATTCGTTCTGGGCCCATCATTTAATTATCCACTTCAGATCCCTTTATCATCATGTAAACATCTGAATAATCTCCATAAACATTTGAATAAAATAATCCTAATGTTTTTATATTTCTACTGTAAACATTTGAGCTTCATTAGGCTTGGTTTTTGAGCCCCACATTTGTTTGATGGGCCTTAGACCCATTATGCTTTTTCCAGCAAATGTCTGCATTCCGGCACAGAAATCCCCATCTTCCCTTGAGATTCATCAATCAGACCAAAAAGATAAAATGATCCAAATAATGTGATGAATAATATAACGATATATCAATTTAAAATTATGAACAATGTATTTTTCACAAGCAATTTATTGAGTGGGCCCTAATAGACACATTAAGCATGAATTGCACAATGATGGGAAATGAAGTTCAATTTCTGAATTGAACTAAAATTGATGTTGATGAACTTTGAAACACAGTAATATTAAAATATTAATAATGAATATTAGGCACTTTCAGTGACTAATCACTCCCCCAACATTAGTTTTTCTAGTCCTGAGAAAAATATATTACAAATTTGAAATTCAAATCCCCTTTTCAAAAAAACATTTTAATGCACATTTTTCACCCAAATACCTCATACCGAACAAATTATGAATCCCATAAGAATAATTTCTAAAATACTATGTCATTAAGCATATACCATTCCCATGCCAATTATTTTGTTCAAATTTATCTCCACATTACATCCAATTTAAATTAATTTTGATAATGTTTTGTGCATCAAAAAAGATATGGGGCCCTTTTTATTGTTCAGGGGGGGAAATGGATGCGCTAGGTGGGAATCACATTAAACCTAAATAAGAGAATCCATTTTTTTGTTTGTTTTTTAGCCACAATAGATATGAAAATACTAGCTCTGGGCAAGAAAACTATGGAGTCACAATCCCCAAGTGTCAGAAGCCACACATATTATCAATTCAATGCTCAAAAATAGAGATATAAAGCCTATCTATAGGAAAGTCAACTATGGAGCCACAATCCCCAAGTGTTGTATGCCACACATTTGGACAAAACATTTCTCTATGTGGTCATTGTTTTTTCAATTTTTTTATTGTTTTTATTCGGATACTCAAATTATTCCAAAAGTGACCCCAGAACCCTATGTTATAATTAAAGGGACCCAAGAAATCAAATTTATAGCCAAGATCCAGTAGACGTGCATTGTGGAATTTTAATTAAGAGGATGAAAATGTAATCTTTGAAAAATCACATCAGACTACCGAAATTTCAAAAAAACTAAGCCCATGAACTTATACATGAATTATAATAATAATCATGGAATGAAAAATAAATTGATATCCAATTTCAGAGTTTTGAATGTGTGTTATGATGTTCAAGGTTAATGGAATATTTCTTTCCATGCATGTTCTTATTAAAAAATTATTTTTTTTCATCTCCCCCCAAAATAGAATAACATTGTCCCCAGTGTTTAATGAAAACTTTTAAGGGGGTAGATGAAGAAGATAGGTCTTCTAAAAAGAATTTGAAACAATGAACATGGAAAAAATTCAACATGTTTTTGAAGTTGAAGTTCATGATGCTCCAGATTACTCCTTTGAACTCTTGGGAGATGTAGGCACCTCCTTGAACGAATATGTATCACCCAAAATAGTCCCTAAACCATAAAATGAAAACAAAATATACAAAACAAACAACAAAAAAATTTATTTAAAACCATGTATCAATATATTTATGGTTTTCCTTGTTTTTTTTAATTTTAAAAATCAAACTGAGGATACATTGTCTTCTTTATATTTTATGGGTAAGGTATTACTCAGGGATCCCGCCACGTGACATAGATGAATATGGAAAACCCCATTCATATCCATACATACACATAAAAGAAGAAAATTTCAATAGTCTATGATAATTTATAATATGAAAAATTAAAAAAATTAAAAAAAAATAAAGACGATTCACAATTATTGGAATCATGAAAACCATGGGTAACCTCCCATGAAGTGCTTTTGTTTAACGTCGTTAGCTCGACTTGAACCCCAAAAATTATTCAATACCAACATTAAAAATTTTAACAAACCCATCTTTCTCCACTTCAAGAAGATTGATATTTATGGTTTTCTTTGATTTCCAGTCATGTAAAAACCCATGTTCAACAAGGAGTGAGAAAATCAAAGGAATTTCAGAAATGGTTGATTCAGTTTCTTCTACAGTCTTTCCTAATATTTCATAGGTCAACCCCATTTTTGGGTTTCATGAGATGAATGAATGAATAATTCAAGGTCATGTTTATCACTTTTGTTGGGATCCCTGAGTGGCGAAGTAAGGACATTGATATTGAGTTCAGGTCGGATTGGACATTCAAACATAGATAAAAATTTAGTATCAAAATCAATTTCATTTTCAAAATATCCCAACACAATTGGTTCCCTTTGAATTGATGATTCAACCCAAAAATATTCTAGATGAGTTTCATGAATGGGTATGGATTTGTTGTTTGTGATTTCTCTTTAATGTTTAAGTGATTGGTGTTTCTAAAAAATCAACATTGGAGAAATATTCCAAACATTCAATCCATGAACAAAAATTTCCCTCTTTTGAATTCATTAAATCAATTTCATCCTGATTTAAACACACATTAACAATTCCCTCATGTTCATTATCCTGACTATCAATAGTACTTGAAAAATTCTCTTCATTATCCAAATCTGTTTTCCAAGACTCTAAATTGGGTTCTTCATTTAATTTAAAATAGTTATGTGGGTAACAATATTCTTCTATAAGTGATGTGGAAGGGACAACCAGAGTTGGAGTGGGTTCCAAAAATGATTCAATGCTTTGTAGTTCTACTCTCATGGATGAGACATTAGAAGTCATTATATCCATTTGTTGACACAATTTTTCAAGAAGTTGTTGATGACGTTTGACAAGGGGATGAGGGAGAAGGTCTAATCGAGGAGGATAATTAAGTTGTTGGAAATCAACAAGAGGATATTCAGATTGGCCTTGTTGGGATTGAAACTCGTTATAGGTTTGAATTGTTAGTGGAGCATAAGAGTTAAAACATATTAACTCAATTTTTTGTTGATTTTCCATCCAATATAAATTCTAACATTCCCTGTACATCACAATTGGTGTGGGGTATTCAATGTAGTGAGAGGTGCCCCATGTTTGGGATTGATCAAAATGGCCTTTAATGAGAATGATATTGGGGGTGAGAAAAATATGTCTGTGTCTATGTTAACTTACTAAGGTCCCTAGAAACGATGAATTTTTTTTTCACCCAAATTTAAACAATTTATAAGGGTTAAGTGGTCGCTTGCAGTGTAGTTCGGGTTTTTGAATCCTCAGAGATCTACGAAGATCCTTAGTCACATAATTAAAAGAGATGGAATTTTTTTCTATGAATTAGACTACATTGGGTTGATTTTAGATTTTTCTTAAAGGAGAACTAAGCGATCTATGTGAATTAAAATTACAATAAAATGATTTGATCCAAGTTTATAGCTTGGGGTCTATTGGCTGACTTCTTTTTTTAGCAATTCTATTTTCATCAACTCGAGAAGGATTCTTACAATGAATTCGAACAATCCCCATCACCTACTGAATAAACACCTCCACAAAAACATGATAATAACCTATACACTTGTAGGATCATTTTCATGAGCACTCTAAGGTAAAGGATCTTATTAGCATATAAAATTGATGAGAATAAATTCAATATAATTGAGGAAGAGAGAAAGTCATTGAATGAAAAAAATGTAAGAAATTAATATCATTTATAGATCAATAAATAACATCCAATCCAGCCCCTTTCTACCCCCATGGATCAACATATAAAGGAGTTAGCCCACCATTGATGACATGTTCCCAACGGAAGCAGGATGTAGACTCATAAGGGTGGAATTGAAGAAGTAAAAAAAATAACGATCACTCAATAGTTGTGTGAAGAATATCACATGGTTTGGTGTAAAAAATATCACACCTTAATGAAAAGGTATCAAAATGATATGAAGAAGAAAAGAATGGAAGATTAAGAAGATATTTTATAAAGAACTATTGTGATTCAAAAAACTTACATGAGAATGAAGAATGATTACAATGCCAAATTGACAACATAACAATACAATGAAACAAAGCACCAAAGATGATAAGGCTGAATGTGGAGGGTTCATAGAAGAGAAATATTCCCTTCCCTATATCCTCTCTGAGAATTAATTTTTTCAGGAAATTTGGATCTACATATTGGATGTTATGGTCGAAATGGTGGGTCATCTTTATGTGCATTCATGTCAGGCCCACCATTTTAATCTCAACTTCAGATCCCTTTATCATCATGAAAACATCAGAATTATCTCTGTCCACAATTGAATAAAATAATCCACAATTTCATTATTTTTAATATAAAATGTTGAGCTTAATTGGGCTTGTTTTGTGGGCCCCACATTAATTTTATGGGCCCTAGACCCATTATGCTTTTTCCAGCTAATATCTGCATTTAGGCGCTAAAATCTCCATCTTCCCTTGGGATTCATCTATCGGACCTAAAGATAAAATTTTATAAATAAAGTGATGAATCATATAAAGAAATATCAAACTAAAATGATTATCAATGTATTTTTCACATGCAATATATTGACTGGTCCCAAATTGACACTTTAAGCATTAATTGCACAATGATGGGAAATGAAGTTCAATTTCTGAATGGAAATAAAATTGATGTTTATGAATTTTGAAACTCATTAATATTAAGACATTAAAAATGAATATTTTCCAATTTAAGTGACTAATAACACTCCCATATTGAGTTTTTCTAGTCACAAAATAATATATTACAAATATGGAATTTGAAACCCCTTTTCCGAAAACATTTTAAAACACATTTCTCACCCAATGACCTCATACCAAAAAAATTATGAACCCATCGAAATCATTTAAAACAAGCTATGTCAATAAGAATCTACCATTCCCAAGACCATTCCTTTTTTCAAATTCATCGCCACATTTCATCCAATTTCAAATAGGCGTGATAAAGTGTTGTGCATCTCAAAAGATATGGGGCCCATTTTATTGTTCAAGGGGAGAAATAGACGGTCTAGGTGGGAAACACATTAAACCATTATATGAGTATCCATTTTTTGATTTTTTTTTGTTTTTTTAACCACAATATATATGAAATGACTATCTTTGGGAATGAAAACGATGGAGTCACTATCCCCAAGTGTCAGACGCCACACATATTGTCAATTCCATACTCTACAATAGAGATATAAAGCCTAACTCTGGGAAAGACTACTATGGTGTCATGATCACCATGTGCCGTAAGTCATGCAATTGGGAAACACATTTCTCTACGTGGTCATTATTGTTTTCAAATTTTTCAATTTTTTTTGGATACTCAAATTAAACTAAATGTGACCCCATAACCCTATACTATAATGAAAGGGACACAAAAACTCAAATTTACACCCAAGATCCAGTATACATGCATTGTGGAATTTTAATTAAAATATGAAAATATAAAATTTGAAAAATCACACCAGACAACCGCACTTTCCAAAAACTATGCTCATGAACTTAAACATGCATTAAATTCAGAATCAAGGCATGGAAAATAATTTGATATCCAATTTCAAAGTTTGAAATGTGTGCAATCATGTTCTTGGTTAATGGAATTTTTCATTCCATGCATGTTCATATTAAAAAATAATAATTTTATTTAAGCTCCCCCAACATAGAATAACACTGTCCCTAGTGTTTAATGAAAACTTATATGGGGGTAGAAGAAGATTAGAGGTGTTGTAAAATTAATTTGAAACAATAAAAATGAAACAAATTCACCTAGTTTTTGAAGTTGAGGTTCATGATGCTCTATATTAATCCGTTGTTCATTTGGGAGATATAGTCACCTCCTTGATCAAATATGTATTGCCCAAAATAGTCTCTTAACCATAAAAATAAGAAAAACCAAGAAATATAAAACAACAAAAAAATTTATTTAAAACCAATTATCAACATTTTTATGGTTTTAATTGTTTTAATTTTATATTAATTTTAAATATAAAACTGATGATACATTATCTTCTTTATATTTTCAGGGTAAGGTATTACATAGAGATCACTCCACGTGACACAGATGAATATGGTGCTACCATTTCATACCCATCCATACTCATAAAAGAAGAATAGGTCAATAGTCTATGATAACTTTTATATGAAAAATAAATAAAAATAAGGACGATTCACAATTATTGGAAACATGAAAACCATGGGTTTCCTCCCATGCAGTGCTTTTGTTTAATGTCGTTAGCTCGACTTGAACCCCCAAAATTATCTTATACCAACTTCGAAATTTTTAAAAAACCCATATTTCTCCACTTTAACAATATTGATATTTATTCTTTTCATTGATTTCATGTCATGTAAAAACAAATGTTCAACAAGGAGTGTGAAAATCCAAGGAATTTCAGTAACGGTTGATTGGATTTATTATATAGTCATTCCTAATATTTCAAGGGTTAACCCCCCTTTATGGGTTTCATGAGATGATTGAATGACTAATGAAAGTTCATGGTTATCACCTATGTTGGGATCCCTGAGTGGGGAAGTAAGGACATTGATTTTGAGTTCAGGTTGGATTGGACGTTCAAACACAGATAAAAAATTAGAATCAAAATGAATTTCATTTTCAAAATTTCCCAACACAATTGGTTCCCTTTCAATTGAAGATTGAAGCCAAAAATTTTATAGATGGGTTTCATGAATGGGTATGTATTTTATGATTGTGATTTCTCATAATGTTTAAGTGATTGGTGCTTCTAAGAATTTATCATTGGAGAAATATTATAGACATTCAATCCATGAAGAAGAATTTCTCTCTTTTGAATTAATGAAATCAATTTCATCATGATTTAATCACTCATTATCAATTCCCTCATGTTCTTTATCTGGACATTCAACATTACCTGACCAATTCTCTTCATCACCCAACTCTGTTTTTTAAGACTTTAAATTGGGTTCTTCGCTAAATTCAAATTAGTTATGTGGGTAACTAGATTATACTATAAGTGATGTGGAAGGGACAACCTGAGTTGGAGTGGGTTCCAAAAATGATTCAATGAATTGTAGTTCTAATCTCAGGGATGAAACATTAGAAGTCATTATATCCATTTGTTGACAAAATTGATCAATAATTTGTTGATCATGTTGGACAAGGGGTTGAGGAAGAAGGTCAAATCGAGGCGGATAATTAAGTTGTTGGAATTCCAAAATAGGATATTCTGATTGGCCTTGTTGGGATTGAAACTCCTTATAGGATTGAATTTTTTGTGGAGCATAAAATTTAAAACATAGTAACTCAATTTTTTTGTTGATTTTCTCACCAATATAAATTCGAATATTCATTGTACATCACAATTGGTGTGGGGTATTCAATGTATTGAGAGGTGCCCCATGTTTGGGTTTGATCAAAATGGCCTTCAATGAGAATGATATTGGAGGTGATAAAAATACCTGTGTCTCTATGTTAACTTACTAAGGTCCCTGGAAACAATGAAAAAATTTTGTTTCGAAAAAATTTAAACAAGTTATAAGGGTTAAGTGGTCGCTTGCACTGTTGTTTGGGTTGTCGAATCCTCAGAGACCTAAGAAGATCCTTAGACACACAATAAAAAGAGTTGGAATTATTTTCATTGAATTAGACAACTTTGGGTTTAGTTTATATTGTTTTAAAAGTGAAATAAGCGATCTATGTGAATTCAAATTATGTTAAAATGAGTTGATCCTAGTTTATAGCTCGGGGTCGATTGAATGACTTCTTTTTTTAGAAATATTATTTTAATTAACTTGAGAAGGATTATTGCAATGTATTCGAACGATCCCCATAACCTACTGAATAAAAACCTCCACAAACACATGATAATCCCCTATACACTTGTAGGATAATTTTCATGAGCACTCCAAGGTAAAGGATCTTATTAGCACATGAAATTGAGGAGAATAAATTCAATATGAAAGAGGAAGAGAGATAATCATTGAACGAAAAAACTAAAATATAAGAAATTAATAACATTTATAGATCAAGAAATAACATCCAATACAACCACTTGTTACCCCCATGGATCAACCTATAAAAGAGTTATCCCACCATTGATGAAATGTTCCCAACGGAAGCAGGATTTAGACTCATAAGGGTGAAATAAAAGAAGTAAAAGAACAAAATAACGATCACTAAACCGTTGTGTGAAGAATATCACAAGGTTAGGTGTGAAAAATTTAACAACATAATGCAAAGGTTTCAACATGATATAAATAAGAACATAATAAAAGATTAAAAAGATCTTTTATAATGAACTAATGTGATTCAAAAAACATACATGAGAATGAAGAATGATTACAACACCAAATTGACATCATAACAATGCAATGAAACAAATCGGAAATGATGCTATGGCCGAATATGGAGCGTTCATAGAAGAGAAATATTCTCTTACCACTATCCTCTATGAGATTTAAATATTTCAGGAAATTTGGATCTACATTATGGATGATATGGTTGAAATGGTGGGCCACCATTATGTGCATTCGTGTCTGGCCCACCAATTATATCTGAACTTCAAATCCCTTTATTATCATGAAAACATCAGAATGAGCTCTAGAAATAGTTGAATAAAATAATCCCCAATTTTTATCTTTCTACTGTAAAAAATTGAGATTCATTAGGCTTGGTTTGAGGGCCGCACATTAGTATGATGGGCCTTAGGCCCGTTATACTGTTTCCAGCAAATTTCTGCATTCAGGCGCCAAAATCTCCATCTTCCCTTGGGATTCATCCATCGGACCTATAAGATAAAATGTTATAAATATTGTGATGAATCATATTACAAAATATCAACTTAAAATGATGAACAATTTATTTTTCACATGTAATATATTGAGTGGTCCCAAATTAAAACTTTAAGCATGAATTACACAATGATGGGAAATGAAGTTCAATTTCTGAATTGAAATAAAATTTATGTTTATGATTTTTGAAAAAAAAATAATATTAAGATATTAAAAATGAATATTAGCTGATTTCAGTGCCTAATAACAAGACCAACTTGAGTATTTCTGTTCCCAAGAAAAATATATTATAAATATGAAATTCGAAACCCCTTTTCTGAAAACATTTTAAAACAAATTTCTCACCGCAATACCTCTTACCAAAAAAATTATGAAATCCATCAAAATCATTTAAAACAAGCTAGGTAAATATAAATATCCCATTCCCAAGCCCATTACTTTTGTTAAAATTCATTGAAACAATTCATTCAATATCAATTAAGCGTGATAAAGTGTTGTGCATCACAAAACATATGGTGCCCATTTTATTGTTAAAGGGGGAAAATGGAAGATCTAGGTGGGAATCACATTAAACCATTAGATGAGTATCCATTTTTTTTTATTTTTTTGTTTGTTTTTTTAACCACATTAGATATGAAAAGACTAACTATGGGAAAGACAACAATGGAGTCATTATCCCCAAGTCTCATACGCCACACATATTGTCAATTCCATGCTCTACAACAGAGATATAAATCCTAAATATGCGAAAGACTATTATGGTTTCACGATCCCCATGTTCCAGACGACATGCAGTTGGAAAAAACTTTTCCTTATGTGGTCATTGTTGTTTTCAATTTTGTTTAAAATTTTTTGGATACTCAAATTAAACTAAAAGTGACCCCCAGAACCCTATGCTATAATGAAAGGGACCCAAAAACTCAAATTTACACCCATGATCCAGTATACATGCATTGTGAAATTTTTATTAGAAGGATGGAATTGTAAAATTTAAAAAATTACATTGGACAACCACACATTCAAAAACCTATGATAATTAACATAAACTTGCATTAAAATCAGAATGAAGTCATGGAAAATTATTTGATATCCAATTTCAAAGTTTTTAATGTGTGTAATCATGTTCAAGGTTAATGGAATTTTTCATTCCATGCATGCTCATATTAAAAAATTCAATTTTTTTATTTAATCTCCCCCCAACATAGAATAACACTTCCCATAGTGTTTAAAGTAAACATAGAAGGGGGTAGAGAACGATGAGAGGTGTTCTAAAATGAATTTGAAACAATAAAAATGGAACAACTTCGCCTGGTTTTTGATGTTGCTGTTCATCATGCTCCATATTACTCTGTTGTTCTTTTGGGAGATGTAGGCACCTCCTTGATCGAATATGTATTGTCCAAAATAGACTCTTAACCATAAAAAGAATAACAAACAAGAATAAGAAAATAACAAAACAATTTATTTAAAACCAAGTATCAAAATTTTTATGCTTTTCCTTGTTTTAATTTTATATTATTTTTAAAAATCAAACTGACGATACAATGTCTTCTTTATATTTCCAGGGTATGGTATTACTCAGATATCACGCCACGTGACACGGATGATTAAGGCTCTACCCATTCATACCCATTCTTACTCATAATGGAAGAATATTTTAATAGTCTATGATAATTTTTTATATTAAAAATAAATAAAAATAAGGAAGATTCCCAATTATTGGAAAAATGAAAACCATGGGCTACCTCCCATGCATCGCTTTTGTTTAACATCGTTAGCTTGAATTAAAGCCCAAAAATTATCCTATACAAACTTTAAAAATTCTAAAAAACCCATCTTTCTCCACTTCAGAAAGATTGAGATTGATTTTTTTCTTAAATTTCTTATCATGTAAAAACCCATGTTCAACATGGAGTGTGAAA
Organism: Viscum album; assembly: GCA_963277665.1. NCBI lineage: Eukaryota > Viridiplantae > Streptophyta > Magnoliopsida > Santalales > Viscaceae > Viscum > Viscum album. The sequence continues at coordinate 1,577,784,518 of OY728151.1, read as the reverse complement.
ATCCAAGGAATTTCAGTAATGGTCGATCCAGATTGTTCTAAAATATTTCCTAAGATTTCAAGGGTTAACCCTCGTTTGTGTTTTTCATGAGTTGTATGAATGACTAATTCATGGTCATGGTTGCCATCTATGATGGGATTCCTGAGTGGGGATGTAAGGACGTTGATTCTGAGTTTTGGTTGGACAGGACATTCAAACACAGATAAAAAATTAGAATCAAAATCAATTTCATTTTTAAAATTTACCAACACAATTGGTTCCATTTAAATTGACGATTCAACCCCAAAATAGTCTAGATGAATTTCATGAATGGGTATGGATTTTTTGTTTGTGATATCTCCTAATGGATCAGTGATTGGTGTTTATAAAAAAATGTCATTGGATAAATATTCCGGACATTCAATACACGAAGACAAATTTCCCACTTGTGAATTCATGAAATGAATTTCATCCTGATTTAAACAAACATTAAAAATTCCCTCATGTTCTTTAGCTTGTATTTAAACATTACCTGACCAATTATCTTCATTATCCAACTATGTTTTCCAAGATTTTAAGGTGTGTTCTTCACTAAATTCAAATGAGTTATGTGGGTAACAAGATTATTCTATAAGTGATGTGTCATGGAAAACCTGAGTTGGTGTGGGTTCCAAAAATGAATCAATTATTTTTAGTTATACTCTCATTGATGAAACATTAGAAGTAATTATCTCCATTTGTTGACACAATTGTTAAAGAAGTTGTTGATCAAGTTGGATAAGGAGTTGAAAAAATATGGTCTAATCCAGGAGGATAATTAATTTTATGGATTTCCATAATAGTGTATTCATATTGGCCTTGTTGGGATTGAAAATAATTATAGGTTTGAATGTTTTGTGGATCAAATGAGTTAAAAAATTGTGCCTCATTTTTTTTGTTGATTTTCCCACCAATATAAACTAGAATGGTCATTGTACATCACAATAGGTGTGGGGTATTCAATGTAGGGAGAGGTGCCCCATGTTTTGGTTTGTTCAAAATGGCCTTCCATGAGAATGATATTGGGGGTGAAAAAAATATGTGTGTGTCTAAGATAACTTACTAAGGTCCTAGAAGAAGGCGCCAAAATTTGGTTTCACCCAAATATACCCAATTTCTAATGGTTAATCGGTC